>JBAIAC010000014.1:5562500-10487500 GCA_037349315.1 Chelydra serpentina | reverse complement strand
CTCCCATTGGCCAGAAACCGTGACCAATGGGAGCTGCTGGGGCAGTGCCTCCAGGCATGAGGGCAGCACGCAGAGCCTCCCTGGCCGCCCATGTGCCTCGGGGCTGCAGGGACCTGGTGACCACATACTGGGAGCAGCGGTAAGCACCTCCGGGACCCTGTCTCCTGCACCCCAACCCCCTGCCCCAGCCCTGAGCCCCCTCCTGCACCCCAAAGCCCACACCCCAGCCAGAGTCCTCACCCCTGCACCCAACCGCCATCCCAGCCCAGAGCCCCCTCCTTCACCCCAAACCTTGTCCCTGGCCCCACCCCAGAGCCTGCACCGCCTCCTGCACCTCAAAACCCGCATACCCAGCCCCACCCCAGAGATTCACCCCCAGCCAGAGCCCTCACCCCTGCATGGTTCCAGCGACAGGTGACAGCCTTCTCAGGGGGCCCTCCCCAGGGATGGCCTCACAGGGATGGGGGAGAGAACCCTGCAGCTCCCAGCCATCATGATGGCAGAGGAAACCATAGAGCCACAGCAGCAAAATTCACAGACAGGTCACTGCTTCCGTGAATTTTTGTTTATTGCCCATGACCTGTCCATGACTTTTACTAAAAATAACCATGACAAAATCTTAGCCTTATCTATAACACACACATCCTTTTTTTACTTTATAAACATGTGTTGCTCCCACCACTCAGGTTTTGTTGTTTTCGTGGCAGAATGAAATCCCCTGATATCCCTCTTCACATATGTTTTTGACATGCTTGCTTCAAGAGCAAATCAGGCAATTTAATCTCCTTACATCTTTTCCATACAACTAACATTCTAGTTTGGGCAAATAAGGGATTTATTAGTGTCAGGGCCTCAACACACTATGAAGAAACAAACTAAAAAGTATCCATCAAGTTAAGAAATCAATATAAGATGAACAAAACTCACAAGTTAAACAACTAAGTACATGAGACACTCTTATTCAGTACTTCATAAAATAATAGTTATGGCAGTGGATAGCTATGGGCACTTTCTTGCCTTAGTCAAATTTGAGGGAAGTGTGCCTTCATATTCCTTTTTCCCAGTCCTCACAGAAAGGCCTTTGATTCCATTCTACTTCCAGTTAAAGTCCCTTCTCTGCAAGGTAGTGTCCATTCCATGTTCTTGTCTAGTAGTCATGGAGACTGTGTATGTGTTACACTTATGTAAGCATTTTCACATCTGCACCACAACAATAACTCTGTATGAGAATAACTCGCCTGCAGATGAATAGAAAGTCATCTGCAGAAGAGTTTTCTATCTTCTCATGGAATCACAAAATTCAATCACTTTTTCAGCAGAGCCATATTGATGAGTCCCTCAAGATATTTCTAGTTTTTAATCAAGGTTCTGTCCCTTTTGATTCAGGTGCATTCTAGAATTCTCCTGCCTTTCTGCCTCTTCCCCTTTCTGTGGATAGGAGAAAATCTGTAAATACAAGTACTGGTTTCTAGTGTGTGCTGGGGCCCACTCTAATTTCAATTCAGTACAAGGAAAATGGTCTCTTTAGGAGCTGAGGCAATCCAGTAACATTCTAGAACTCAGAGTTGTGCAGCCAGCTCTGTTCGCCCTAAAGGACTGTGTAGTACACTGGGTAATGAATGAATGATGACTGAATGTCTAAACTAACAGAATTCCAAGAGGTGAGATATGTCTGTGCTAATGGACACGGAAGAAACTGAAATCTACCAGTGCCATTCACGCCCTAAATCACCTGGCTGAACAGGACAAAGTTTCATCTCAGAAAATGATCTTTCCATAGGGAATTAACCCATCGTTCTTTCCTCCATATTTCTTTGCTTTTTTTCGAAGAGTGGAGTGGATCCAGTGAGATTCATTGATTCTGTAACAGGTACTGATATCCATAAGTGTTATGCATACACTGCCAATCAGCTGGATGTGAATGAGCCCTTATCTTTTCTGCTGTTTCTCTCATCTGAAAGGTCTGTAGGAAAGTAGAACAGAAGAAAACAGTTGCACGTAATAGACCCAGCCTGGTCAAGAAAGTCATGATCCACTTTACCTACTAAGTTGCAGATCTACTTTATCTACTAAGTTGCCCTCTAATGTCATTTCCGGACTGAGCAGACCTCCTGCACCAGGATTCCATGATCCACATCAATCCTTTAATTTTTAATTTAAAAATTTGACTTTTGACTGGGCTCAGGAACATAGTTTTGGCACAGTGTTTTCAACATCCTGCTTCATCTTAGAGTAAAGTAGCTTGTTGATTTCAGAACTTGACTAACCTTCTGTTCCCCATGCAACTCTTGCAACCTCTGAACAACGGAAGCCTGTCCCCCACAAATTTCGAGTTTTTATAGGAGGATTTGGACAAACTTTTCCCCCACAGGTTACCTTAGAGTTCAATGCTTCATCCCATGATAATGTACTTGGCTAGATCCATAGTTGCTCTTTGGAGTCTCACATCCTCTTTTTAATGCCTTTGGAACTTCAGGTCCATCTTTTTGCTGTTCCTGTCCTGGAACAGTCTCTTTCTAGTTCCATCTGATCAGCCATAACAGTCAGTAAACTAGCAGACATCTCTGGTCTGGTACTCCCAGTAGATTTCCATAAAGAAAAGGTAATGCCCAGTATCTTCTCTGGTTTCAAGAGTCAGTCTCTTCCTTTCATTTTAACTTCTGTGCCTAACCTCAGCAGAAAAAGGATTCCTAGCACTCTAAATCTGAAGATGTACTTGCATAGACCCAGGGTCTTGGAAATGGAAATTACATTGTCATCTTAGTTGAGTGCTCCTAGATAGGGAATGGGAAGGCCCACTTTTTATTTTGTCTCCTTAAGTCTGGATTCAATTGTATAGTCAATATTCTTACATGGTTGCCGATTGCTTCTGCTCAGAAAGTCTCCTTCCATAGGACAGTGGTTTTCATTAGTGTTGAAGCCTCTGTTGAGGAGTTTTTCAGAATGGCCATCTGGAACTTATTCAAGCTTCAGTACCCCAGTGTATCTTCATCAACTGGTACAGTATTTGAGCAGCAGTTGTTTAGGACAGTTCAGCAATGATGATCAAGACTAATTCTTTTTATTAAGTGCAGAAAATGTATATAGCACTATATAGAGATTTAAAATTAAGACAGTCTTTGTCCCAAAGAGTTTATTATCTTAAGACATTTAGAATTATTTTATTTGAATAATCTTTCTTTGGCCTCAACTCTTAGTCCTTCCGTCTTTCTCGAAATTCTGTCATTTACTTCTGCTCTTTTTTCCTGATAGCTTGATGTTACTGCTTATGTCAGACTTATGATCTGTTACTGGAAGAGTCACATAATAGAGAAATAAACACTCCTAGCTTTTTCACATGATGTGGCAAAACCAGTACAGATACTCCCCCAAAATATACCTTAGTGTCTTAGGCTAAAGAGGTCAGCGACTAGGTTCGTCAAATTAGGCTAACCTCGTGATTTTCAGTTTGAGAAGGTCACAGGTGAAAACAAGCAGAAGAAATAACATGAAGAGTATGTTCTGGGTTGAGGTTGGGGAGGCAGAAGCTGCTTCTGTATTTGCTGTCACCACCTGTTTGATAGATCAGTCAGAAAAAAAACCCATCATTAGCTGTACTGGTTTCCCCTTATAGTTAAAATTAGCAGGTGGGGAAACACTGTATTTACCTCATAATGCAACATCTTGTTGCAGTTAAAGCAGTGTGAACCCCCTAAGTTCAGCTCAAAAATGTGTTTGCAATTTTTTTCCTGATACAATGGCTTCATATAGCATCAAAGGTCCAGAATTTCAAAAGTATTAAGATGGAATGAAGTTGGTTTCCAACTTCTTCTTTTATTGCAAATTAATTTAGGGGTTGAGTGATTTAGTGATTGTAAGATGTGCAAGAACTCTCAATACTTTCACTGTGTGTTGGCCAAATGAATTCACGACTTATTTGTTTATAAACCAGAATCTACTAAAGTTCACTTTTACAAACTGTTTTTATATATTAAAAATTATTGGGACCTTGAACGTGTATCTCATGCCTGGAGTGAATATTTATCTAGTTTGAGAAGGTGGTTCAATCCAACTTATTTTCATAGCATCAAAATTTTTGGTGAATTAGTATTTTCAGCATGACTCCTTCCTTACTTGTTTTAATCGGAGGCCCTTCACAGACACTACTGCAGACCTCCATAGACTATTTGAAGCTTTTAAGTTGCTTTTGTACTTTAGCTAAGCACATGGAGTATCCATGGATTTTGCCCTTTGAAAATGAAACAATTTCCTGATTTTGTGATTTACAATTTCCCATTTAACATTGCATTAAGATTTATTTGTATTGAATTAGCAGTTTAAATACATTTCAAGTGCAGTGGAAGGTTTTATTCATAATATGACAACAACATGGTACAGTTCTACAAACTTAGAAATAGGAAGAAATACTCCTAGCAATGCATACCAAATGGTGTTCTCGGTTTTATGTACAAATAACAAAACTTTAATTTTATCCTGACAATTAAGTCTATTTCCTCATACATTCTGGAAGGTGTGAGAACCACAAAGGAAATAATATTTGTCTTGGAAACTTAATGACTATCAGGAAGCAGTATTGATGATATTTATTTATTTATTTGTTTGTTTGTTTGGCAAGTTTTAAGAAGTGCCTATCCAATACTCAGGCTTTTTGACAAAGGCTTAAATCAAACCATATCAAAACCATAAACCTGTGACATAGCCTATTGAGGCAAATTTATGGATATTTTTCAGGGCTGTAGAAATACAAAGCAGCTACAGTCTGTATATTGATATTTAGATATGTTAATATGTAATTACATACAGTTTTTTTCAGTCTGCATTGCAGAGTTGTTATATTATGGATTCCATCACTTTTTTACTTTTGTTTATAGTGGGTTGCATAAGCTTTGAACAGTTGAATGTGCTGTTAAGAAAGGTTCAGAATAAGAAAGTCATTTCAATGACTTGAAGCTATATTTAATCATCTTTAGTACCACGAAATTGGCTGTCAAATCTCTAATTAACTATCAGACACTGGTTCTGGTTTCCATGCTGCTTGCTTACTCAGCCTTATTTTAACAACACCTGCAGTTCAAACATACAAGGCTGCTCATATTGTAATGTAAAGTTTATTTTTGAATGTGAAGGCAAACAGGAAGAACATGAACTTGCTTTTAGTTAACTTGTATACATACATTGTTTACTAAACAAAACAAATTACAGAAATGGAAAAACGAATGCACAGTTGTGTAATTAAAGACTGCATTGTAATGCATATGCACAAGACAGCCAAAGGAAGATTGCACAGGCAACTGTAGTTCTGGCATTTCCTAACTTGTGAGCACTTGACTTTGCAACCTTAATAATGTTCGTTTTTAGTTTGTGTAATTTCCAAGGCTTTTTAAAAAAGCAATCTTGAAAACATAGAAATTGACACTAACATGGATAATCAGCAAGTTTGGAACCTTTAGAGCCATCATGCAGACTTCTGCCACTTGAGTTGAGTGAGTGATATAGTAGTAGGGTGCCATCCTGTGTATGGACCAGCACTGAAAGGGGAGAGGGGACACACTGTGTCAATGGGTTTCACAAATATTTGCTGACATCAGAGGAATGATTTCTCTCAGGAATTCTGGGTTCCATTCAGTCTGTGGAGGCGAGTACTGTCTTGTAGTCAGACACATTTCTGCCTGATCCCTCATCAAGGTTCATAGAATCAGAATATCAGGGTTGGAAGGGACCTCAGGAGGTGACCTAGTGCAACCTCCTGCTCAAAGCAGGACCAGTCCCCAACTAAATCATCCCAGCCAAGGCTTTGTCAAGCCTGACCTTAAAAACCTCTAAGGAAGTAGATTCCACCACCTCCTTAGGCAACCCATTCCAGTGCCTCACCACCCTCCTAGTGAAAAAGTTTTTTTCCCTAATATCCAACCTAAACTTCCCCCTCTGCAACTTGAGACCATTACTCCTTGTTCTGTCATCTGGTACCACTGAAAACAGTCTAGAGCCATCCTCTTTGGAACCCCCTTTCAGGTAGTTGAAAGCAGCTATCAAATCCCCCCTCATTCTTCTTTTCTACAGACTAAATAATCCCATTTCCCGCAGCTTCTCCTCATAAATTATGTACTCCAGCGCCCTAATAATTTTGTGTTGCCCTCCGCTGGACTCTCCAATTTTTCCACAGCCTTTTTGTCGTGTGGGGGTCCAAAACCGGACACAGTACTCCAGATGAGGCCTCACCAATGCCAAATAGATGGGAATGATCACGTCCCTTGATCTACTGGAAATGCTCCTACTTATACAGCCCAAAATGCCGTTATCCCTCTTGGCAACACGGGCACACTGACTCTCATCCAGCTTCTTGTCCACTGTAACCCCTAAATCCTTTTCTGCAGAACTGCTGCCTAGCTGCTAAGTCCCTAGTCTGTAGCAGTGCATGGGATTCTTCTGTCCTAAGTGCAGGACTCTGCACTTGTCCTAGTTGAACCTCATCAGATTTCTTTTCGCCCAATCCTCTAATTTTTCTAGGTCCCTCTGTATCCTATCCCTACCCTCCAGCGTATCTACCATTCCTCCCAGTTTAGTGTCATCTGCAAGCTTGCTGAGGATGCAATCTACGCCATCCTCCAGATCACTAATGAAGATATTGAACAAAACTAGCCCCAGGACTGACCCTTGAGGCACTGCGAAGTAGACATGGAGCCATTGATCGCTACCTGTTGAGCCCGATGATCTAGCCAGCTGTCTATCAACCTTATAGTTCATTCATCCAGCCCATACTTCTTTAACTTGCTGGCAAGAATACTGTGGGAGACCGTATCAAAAGCTTTGTTAAACTCAAGGAATAGCACATCCACTGCTTTCCCCTCATCCACAGAGCAAGTTATCTCGTCATAGAAGGCAATTAGGTTAGTCAGGCATGACTTGCCTTTGGTGAATCCATGCTGACTGATCCTGATCACTTTCCTCTAAGTGGTTCAGAATTGATTCCTTGAGGACCTGCTCCATGATTTTTCCAGGGACTGAGGTGAGATTGACTGGCCTGTAGTTCCCTGGATCCTCCTCCTTCCCTTTTTAAAAGATGGGCACTACATTAGGCTTTTCCAGTCATCCGGGACCTCCCCCGATCGCCATGAGTTTTCAATGATAATGGCCAATGGCTCTGCAATCACATCTGCCAACTCCTTTAGTACCCTCGGATGCAGTGCATCTGGCCCCATGCACTTGTGCTCATCCAGCTTTTCTAAATAGTCCTGAACCACTTCTTTCTCCACAGCGGGTTGGTCACCACCTCCCCATGCTGTGCTGCCCAGTGCAGTAGTCTGGGAGCTGACCTTGTTCGTGAAGACAAAGGCAAAAAAAGCCTTGAGTACATTAGCTTTTTCCACATCCTCTGTCACTTGGTTCCCTCCCTCATTCAGCAAGGGGCCCACACTTTCCTTGACTTTCTTCTTGTTGCTAACATACCTGTAGAAACCCTTCTTGTTACTCTTAACATCCCTTGCTAGCTGCAACTCCAAGTGTGATTTGGCCTTCCTGATTTCACTCCTGCATGCCTGAACAATATTTTTACACTCCTCCCTGGTCATTTGTCCAATCTTGCAAGCTGTTTTTGTGTGTGTTTAAGATCAGCAAGTATTTCACTGTTAAGCCAAACTGGTCGCCTGCCATATTTACTATTCTTTCTACACATAGGGATGGTTTGTTCCTGCAATCTCAGTAAGGATTCTTTAAAATACAGCTAGCTCTCCTGGACTCCTTTCCACCTCATGTCATTCTTCCAGGGGATCCTTCCCATCAGTTCCCTGAGGGAGTCAAAGTCTGCTTTTCTGAAGTCCGGGGTCTGTATTCTGCTGCTCTCCTTTCTTCCTTGTGTTAGGATCCTGAACTCGACCATCTATGGTCACTGCCTCCCAGGTTCCCATCCACTTTTGCTTCCCCTACTAATTCTTCCCTGTTTGTGAGCAGCAGGTCAAGAAGAGTTCTACCGCTATTGGTTCCTCCAGCACTTGCACCAGGAAATTGTCCTCTACACATTCCAAAAACTTCCTGAATTGTTTGTGTACTGCTGCATTGCTCTCTCCCCCACCCCCCATGAGAACCAAGGCCTGCAATCTAGTAACTTCTGTTAGTTGCCTGAAGAAAGCCTTGTCCACCTCATGCCCCTGGTCTGGTGGTCTATAGCAGACTCCCACCATGACATAACCCTTGTTGCTCACGCTTCTAAACTTAATCCAGAGACGCTCAGGTTTTTCTGCAGTTTCATACTGGAGCTCTGAGCAGTCATGCTGCTTCTTACATACAATGCAACTTCCCTTCCTTTTCTGCCCTGCCTGTCCATCCATGACAGTACTCCCGTCATGTGAGTTATCCTACCAAGTCTCTGTTATTCCAATCACATCATAATTCCTTGACAGTGCCAGGACTTCCAGTTCTCCCTGCTTGTTTCCCAGGCTTCTTGCATTTGTGTATAGGCACTTAAGATAACTCGATGATCATCCTGCTTTCTCAGTATGAGGCAGGAGTCCTCTCCTCTTGCGCTCTCCTGCTCGTGCTTCCTCCTGGTATCCCACTTCCTCACTTCAGGGATTTAGTCTTCTTTCCCCCCCGGTGAACCTAGTTTAAAGCCCTCCTCACTAGGTTAGCCAGCCTGCTTGCGAAGATGCTCTTCCCTCTCTTGATTAGGTGGAGTCCATCTCTTCCTAGTAATTCTTCTTCTTGGAACACCATCCCATGGTCAAAGAATCCAAAGCCTTCTCTCAGACACCAGCTACGTAGCCATTCATTGACTTCCACGATTCGCCCTTCTCTACCCGGGCCTTTTCCTTCCACAGGGAGGATGGATGATAACACCACTTGCGCATCAAACTCCTTTATCCTTATTCCCAGAGCCATGTAGTCTGCAGTGATCCGCTCAAGGTCATTCTTGGCAGTGTCATTGGTGCCCACATGGAGAAGTAAGAAGGGGTAGTGATCCGAGGGCTTGATGAGTCTCAGCAGTCTCTCCATCACATCGTGAATCCTAGCTCCTGGCAAGCAGCACACTACTTGCTTTTTCCGGTCAGGACGGCAGATAGCTGAGTCAGTCCCCCTTAAAAGGGAGTCCCCAACCACCACCACCCACCTCCTTCTCTTGGGAGCGGTGGTCGTGGAACCCCCATCCCTAGGACAGTGCATCTCATGCCTTCCAATCGGTGAAGTCTCCTTCTGCTCCCTTCCCTCAAATGTATCATGTAGTTCACTCTCTGAATTAGTACCTGTGGAGAGAACATGAAAATGGTTGCTCACCTGTATCTGTATTGGTGGTACATGGATGCTCCTCTTTCTTCTTCTGAAGGTCACATGCTGCCAATTTTCTTCACCATCCTTCTGTCCCCGCTGTGCAGCCTGTTGTGCTTCTTCAGAATGTTGTACCCGTAGAAGCGTATCCTGATGTCTGTCCAGGAAATCTTCATTTTCTCTTATGCAACGCAGGGTTGATACTTGATTCTCCAGACCTTGAACCTTCTCTTCCAATATGGAGACCAGCTTGCACTTTGTACAGAGAAAGTCGCTTCTGTCCTGTGGAAGAAAGACAAACAGCACATCCTGTGCAGGTCACAACAGCTGATCGCTCACCATATATATTACCTTCCTTCTAAGAGCTTCCTCAGCTGTTGCAGTAACTACTCAGAGAAGCCTGCAATATGAAAGCCTCAGTGAGCCCCAGGCGAACTCCCAGTCAAACTCCCTCTGTAGCATCTCCGCTGTTCGCCAGTTTGCATCTTCTGTCCACTCCCGATAACCTGCCCCGTCCCAGTCCTCTTTGTCCCAGTTATAGTCTCTTTGCCTACTCTGGCCTAGTCTCTACTCTTTGGGCTTTTCATCCAAGTATTAAGCTAGTCCTAGACTCCCCCTTCCCCAGTTCCTTGTCTCAATCACACCCTTCCCTGACAACTTGTCCCAGTGTCTTTGTCTAGACAGCTCCTTTTTAGATGTCTTCTATCCACCCCCATTGCCACTGTCATTTCTCTCTTGGTTTCCAGTCCTCTTGTCCAGTGTTCCCCCCCCACGCACGCTCTCCACACAGCTCCTCATATGATTTCAGCGTTCCCTCCCCCTTATTTCTCTCACCAACTCCCAGTCTCCTAGCCCAAGTTGAAGCTTCCCCGGCTCCACTCCTTCAGTTACCAGTTCCAATTTCCCCAAGGCTGAGTTTCCTTGCCTAGCCCTTCCCAGCCTCCCTCACCATTTCTCAGTCCCAGTTTCTCTCTCTCTGCCACCTCCAGTCCCACTCTTGCCAGACTTCTTGTACCAAACTACTAATTTCCATTCCCCCCAGTATGACTCTTGTCCCCTCTGCATTTGAGTCACGTGGCTTCCTTCTGCATGCTGCCTGGGTGTCAGCAGGGAGAGTCACTGAGCGCACAGGAGAGATGGTCTCCCTGCACTCAGTTATAGTGCCCAGTCCCACCCTGATCCAGAGCAGCCAAGAGCTGCAGTTATAGGGAAAGTCCAGCCTCACCCCTGAATTCTTGGGTGGGAGCACGTTCAGTCACTCTGTGGGAATGGCACATATGCAGTCCAGTCGCATTTTGGAGCTGTAAGGGAGCTCACTAAAGATAGAATCTTTGGAGATTCTAGCTGCTAAACTCTTAAGTCTCTAGTGAGCATGTGCAAACTGAGATTTTCAGAGGCTTCAACTTGGGCTAGGAGCCTGGGAGTTGGTGAGAGAAATAAGGGGGAGGGAACACTGAAATCATATGAGTAGCTGTGTGGAGAGCGTGCGTGGGGGGGAACACTGGACAAGAGGACTGGAAACCAAGAGGGAAAGATTTTCATGGGGGACAAAGGACACAAAAAATGCCACCCCTTGACAAATAGTGAGTCCCTATTCTAAAGCATCGGGGTGCTTGAGTGCCAGAACTTTTTTTTTTAATCATTCCAAAACATATTTCAAAACATATTTGTCCCTAGCCTCATTGCTGGTAATGTCTTTTGGCCAAAACATTCTAAAAAAGTTCCCCCTGTGGCAGATACTGGGCATAGAAAATTTCAGACCAAGTGGTTAAAGTTTGTCAACGTTTTATATGCAACTTTAAATAGGGTCTTATAATGGGAAATATTGGGTATCCTTAATAGGTACTGCTGCCAGTACTCCCTTTATTAGTGTCGAAAGCAAAAATGAAGGGGGTTTGTCTAAAGTTGGAATCACTTTTGTCATAGCCCTTGAAGTGATATCAGGAAATTGGAGAATATATAAAAAACACAAATTAATAAAATCATATCAATAGTACAGTAAAGTATATCGTATGAGTACTGTAATTTTATTATAATTAGTTTAATGATGTTGTTGAAAGTAAATCCTACTTGCTTTAAGTAGACTATTACAAAATTTAGTATGCTCTGAACAGTCTGACACAAGGGAAATATTTCAATACCAGACATGACAATTTCATGTTTTTTTAGGATTGTGTGTATGGTAGGGATGAGGTACAAACTGTCTTGAGTGAAATGGTAAATGACTCCCACTGCTCTGTTGTGCGGGAGAACAGACCCAAGAGTTTGACAGCACATTCACATTTGAAAGTGTGGGAGAAAGGAGAAAAGTGATACATTGAATCAAAATATTGGAGGATCATTCTACTCCAAAGAGAAATATGACATTTGTACAGTGATTCCTCAGTGTTCTCTCTCTCTCTCTCTCCCACACATGCACGTGTACACATGGCAGCCAAACTCATTTAGGGAGTTCCCAGTTGAGAATTTGGAGCAAGAAGGGGGCCCTGGCTCCATTTGCATATGATTCCCACATTCCAAAAGCTGAGTGTAAATGTTCACCTAAGGGTACACTTATCTGATCAGGCCACCCTCTTATACCTGGCAACCAAGTGGTTAGAGCACTCACCCAGGCCATGGGCGACCTAGGTTCAAATCCCCACTTTGTCTGATTCAGAACAGAAAGTAGAAACCAGGTTTCCAACTGCTGAACTGTAAGATATTTTGGGGTAGGGCACTGTCTGGGCACTCACCTGTGAGGTGGAAGACGTGGGTTCAACCTGCCTCAGATCAGTCAGAGTAAGGATTTTGAACCCAGGTCTCCCACATCTCTAATCACTCTTTTGAGTATATGACCACCTCCATCACAATGACATACTTGAGGAGAAAAGCCTGACCTGGCATGGGCACCAGTCTCCAGGAGACAGTCCATGGCTGAGAATCCCAAGTGAAGATAAGCCGGAGTTTGGTGCCTACTTCTCTTTGAGAGATCCTACTTCTCTTTGAGAGATGGGTTTTTCCTATTGGCTAACTTAGGAAGCTCCCTCCTCAGCTTTCTGCGGATCACATTCTTAGGTGTCTTATTCTCCCCATGCATTGATAGGGAGTTTGGGTACCTAACTCAGGGTTGGAGATTCTGCTGGGTGGCAGGGCACCTAAAGCTAGGTGTTGCAGTGCTGACCCTAAGTCTTCTTTCTTGATCTATACAATTCTGTCTCATTCATATTCCTCCATATGCAGCCATCTACTCAGAGGCTCCCTTCTCTCTCCCTCTGTCCCACCCCCTCCACTTCAACATTAGTTCTTGAATTGCTTTGCTCCTTTACTTCCGCCATTCCTGCTCTCAGGCTTCTTTTTCAATTAGGAAAAGAGACCAAGATAGGTCAGGTTTAGCTACTGTGTGTTCACTAACCCCAACCTAATCTCCATGTCTTTTCCTAATCTAAACAAAACCGCAAAGAAACAATAGTCTCTCACCAACAATGCTTCCAGGCAGGGGAAGGTGTTACCAGCTCCAGCTACTTTGCTTGCTGGTCCCAATGACTTCACTTACCCACTGGGAAGTAGGTTTTTCAAGTGCTGTTCTTGCAATAGAAATGCCTATCTTGTACTGTATGTGTGTGCTGAATACAATAAAAAGAAAAGGTACTTTTTTGTGCTGCTCACTCATAGATTTTCTAGTTTAAATGTGGACACAGATAACTGGTTCAGGCAAAATTTCTTCCATTCTTTAAACCCAAAACTGTTCCCCCCCCCCCCCCCCGAGTTCTTATTAATCCTCCCACTCCAATCTTATTCCAGCTCCATGCCTCGGCATTTTAGCTTGCTCCTTTACTTAAAGGTCAGTAGCAAGGTCTCCTAATTTCTATCTACTAGGCTCTCTTGGTGTTCTTTTTAAAGCTAAAGCTGTACTGGGCATTCCTTTATGGTCCTAGCTCAGAGTGTGTGGGGGGGTGGGGGGTGGGGGGGTGGATGGAGTTATCTCCAGAACCATTCAAATATTATTTGTTCTGGAAAATCTAAAACAGCTGGACTAATTGGCTTAAATTTTAGTTAAATTTTACTATTAAGTCACAAAGATTATTTTTGGGGTAACATTTATGTATCTATTTATGTATCTGCATATCTATTTGAAGGTTATTTTTCAGGGTCGAATCTTCAGTTTGGAGATGAATAGTGCAATAATACTTTGCTCTATAAAGAATTTAAGGGGTCAGTTCCTTACTTGATGCAAAGTTAGTGCTGTGGTTGCCACTTCTGCACTGCTAACAAAATAGCAAACCATGTGTGAGCTGGATTCCAGGAAAGTAGCTAACGTTCCCACTCTACTCCTGGGGGAATTCTGCACCACTGTGCATGCACAAAATATATGTCCCCCGCAGATTTCTTTTGCTTCCCTGCAGAAAAATGACTTTCCGACAGGGAAGCCACAAAACGGTTGTGTGACTCTCCCTAGCAGCATATTTGGGGGGGCCCAGGGCAGCCGGCAAAGAGGTAAATCACTGGCGCAGGAGGCAGGACTGGGAATACTCAGCTGGTGGCTCCTTCCCTGGGCCGGGCTC
This sequence comes from Chelydra serpentina, assembly GCA_037349315.1. Classification (NCBI taxonomy): domain Eukaryota; kingdom Metazoa; phylum Chordata; order Testudines; family Chelydridae; genus Chelydra; species Chelydra serpentina. Next base: position 10,473,701 of record JBAIAC010000014.1, on the reverse strand, counting down.
AGCTGCTAGTTCCAGCTGGGCTGGGGAGGACTGGACTTCCTCTTCCGTTTCGCGGCATTTGGGACCAAGTCAGACCCACCCTCAGATTTCTCCCATGGCTGAAGGAAGCTCTGCAAACTCTTCTCCCCCCACCTTGCTTCTTACACCCATCGCTCCTCAGCTGGAGGGGGAGGGATCCCTGTACAGGGAGATGCTCCCCTATTTGCCCAACCCCTGTGCATCCAGATCCCCTCATACCCAGACCATCCTGCTGACCCTCACTCCCTCATACACTCAGACCCCCCCCCCCCTTATGAGCCCACTCCCCCTGCATCTGGACCATCCAGACAAGCCACCCACACCCAGACCCCCACCTCACCGAGAGCCAACCAACTGCATCAGGATCCCCACCCCACTGAGCCCCACTCCCCTAGCATCTGGACTTCCCATTGAGCTCCCCACACCCAAAACCCCTGCCGAGCTCTATCCCCACACACCCCTCCCTGCTGAGCCCCAACCACCTTCACTTTGACCATCTCCCTACAGAGTCTCATTACCATTGCACCCAGGACCCCCCAACAAGCCCCTATGCATTCAGATCACCCCCTGCACCTGGATCCCCCACTGAGCCACCCGCACCCAGATTGCCCCACACAGAACCTTCTTAACCCACACCTGGATCCCACCACACTAAGCCCTCCATACTTGGATCCTGCCTTGTTGAACCTGTCTGCCCACACCTGGTGCACCTCGCTCAGAGGAGTAGGGTCCTGGGGTGTTTCTGGGACAGACCCAGTCCTTGCGCTGTGTCAGGGCTCACCGCCGAGTCCTTTTCCTGGGGAAAGCTGCACAGTGATCCACCTCTGTGCAGCCAGTGGCCTGTGCCCCCCAATGCCAATGCCACATTTATTTGACAAACAAAATTTGCAGAATTTAAAAATATTGTGTGCAGAACTTTTAAATTTTTGGAGCAAAATTTTTATTTTTTTGGTGCAAAATGCCCTCAGGGGTACCACTCACCCTACTCTGCACAGTAGAAAAGAGAAGGTAAGGCCTGAGCCTTCATGTTCCTCTAAATTATATTCAGGTCTACCTCACCATTTAATAATTAACTTCTTTGGTAGGCTAGTGGGGTGTCCTATGGTATTCCTTCAGAAATACCTTCTGATGTGATTTTCCTGCTGTCTTTTTGCTTGAGGCTACTTGTTTTAAAAGTCTACTTAGCAGTCAGTACTGACGTCTATAAGCCTTCATAGGTCTAAATATCATATGAATTTCCTTTTGTGTGTGCGGGTAAGATAGGGAGGAGGGGAGGTTATTTAGGATTTCTATAAATATGTTGTAAAACATGCTTAATTTCACACACTTTTTAAAAATTTTCCTGAGAATCTGCTTTTCTCTTTAAGTGAAAATTGAAAAATTGGCACAGCCCAAGTTTGTACATCATTGATTGTGCTGTGTTTTGCTTTGTTCTGCTATTGAAAATGTTGAAACAGAGTTGTGACTTGATACAATCTGATACATTAACTGAATTATAATGGTAAGTATTTTAAAATAAATGAGAACAAGTAGGAAAGTCAGTTAACAAAGAATGATTCTATTGGAATAGAATCATTGATTTGGTTTATTATTATTTTATTATTTATATGACGCTAGCATCTAGGAGTCCCAGTTGAGAATCAAGGCTCCATTGTACCAGGCACTGAACAAGCAAACATGTTAAATAGCTAATTTACTGCAGGATATTTACTAAAGAAAGGTTTTAAAATATTTTTCTACAATTGTTTTTAGCTTTAGACCCTGCTAAAGATCCATGCTTAAAGATGAAATGTAGTCGCCATAAGGTATGCATTGCTCAAGACCAACAGACTGCTGTTTGCATTAGTCATCGGAGACTTACACACAGGTAAATGCATTTAAGTTAATGTTATTGATTAATTTACTGTCTTCACTACTAAGGACTACAACATGTAAACATTGTAAATACTGTAATTTCTCTACAACGTACTATGGGCGGGATGAAGATTTTTGTTAATAGTTATGCACTGATTAATTACTGTGATGGTTGCATATTTGTACATTGTGTGTTATAGGATGTACATAGAGTAAGCTGCTGATATAACTGATGCTACATTCAAGGAAATAGTGTTTATACCAATTGCAACAAAAACAATTATATCAGGAGATAATCTTCCACTGCTTTGATTTCATCATTTTTTAAAAAATCTCTTTAGAATTCCCAGTGTTCTTCCCCTCCAAAGGCTACATTGTTATACTGTTATACTATTGTTCACACATTTGTCTGACTGTACTTGAATAAGGTAAATCCCAACATTTATTTGGTGTACCTTTTTTGCTTAGGTGAAATATTCATCCCCGTGTTTTTTTGATGTATACCATTTGAGTTCTACACCAGTTACAAACAATGAGCAAATGTGTGAAACAGTTTGCATAGAGTCAGAACATGGACTGTTTTCCCCCTTATACTTCTCTATTGGGAACATATTTAACGTTTTAGCTATGAAATATTAAATTGTCTTTTGTAAGAAGAGCAAACTACTGTACATAGGCCCCAATTTAGCAAAGCACTTGAGTAGGTGCTGGACTCCTATTGACTTTAATGGGCCTTAACAAACTGCTTAAAACTAAACATGTGCTGAAGTGCTGAGTTTGGGGCAGTAATGATGAAAAAGTTTAACCAGTTTCATAATAGACAGTATTTCTTCGCTGGTCAAAACTATATTTAAGGGGAAAGTATCAAGCGTTTGAAAGAGAACAGTTATAAAGCTATATTTGTTAAGGAATGTTTTCAATTTCCTAATATCTAGTTATGCTGAAATATACCCATCTTTAGTTGATCAAAGAAACAAGCTAGTATTTTTGTGAGGTGAAAAGCAATGTTTTAAACTGTGCAGCCACAATTATTTAACAAAAACTATTTGTAAGGTTATGCTTTTGACATTAACCAATGATGGTGTAAAATTAGAGATTCTGGTATTATAGAAACTGAAAGAGTTATTGTCAAATCACTTTGCTAATTTCAGTTGCATTCGAACCATTGGGGAAAATATCAAGGCCAGATTAAAAAGGACAAAATAATTGTGAGAAAATATGTTTATATTTCTACGAGGGTATTACATATAAGAGGAAAAATAATAATTAAAAAACTGTGTAAAGTAGATAGATGCTGAAAAGTCTTGTAGACCAGCTGCAATTGCCTACAGTATTTGCATAAATATTTTTTTCATCTTGAATAAATATTTGTAAAAGGCCTTCTTTCCCCACTGCCCTTAATCTAGTACAGGAAGGTGGGCTTTGTTCTTGAAATGCTGACTGAATATAATCGAAACTCATTATGTGAATTTTCAGAATGGTAGAAACTCACTAGTTAGAACTAAAAACTATGAAACGTATGTAGACTATTCAGTATTAAGCCAGATCCTGCCCTGTAGATCTGTGCACAGAGGCAACCCTGCATGCTTGGATCTACCCTTCCTCCCAGAACAGTGGGACGGCCCTTTCTGTCATGGTGCAATCTCTTCCTGAAGAGGTGCTTTCCATGCAATTTGTGGCCTGACCAAGGTGAAAGTGGTGGGAAGGAAGAACAAAATACATCGTCCTTTTTCCATCCCCAAGGAAATTAAGTGAGAAAGGTAATATAGCATTTGGCTCCATTATCCTTAATTTATTTGTATGTGTATATATATAATACATTGCCCCTTCTTTTGAGCATTCCACACATCTGCTCACTGGGTTCAGCGGTACATAGGGTAGGAGGAGGGAGGAAAGGCAGGGCACTAATGGGGGCCAGCCTCTGTGCAGACCTCCAAGGACCTAGCAGGTTTTTGGGTAAGACCCGTAGCTTTTTCCCCAGCAAGGTTGTATGGATGGAACATCTGAGAAAAAATCCTTGCAAAATTTCATCCTTAAGGACCTCCACTCATGTTTTATTCCTCACAGGCAGGATTGTTTTTGGCCACAGTCAAGGCCAAGATACTCTATTTCTCTTGTAAAATCTGTGAGAGGGATTCTGGAGAATTAATTCTCCCTGGGGGAAGTCCACACAAAGGTCCACTCAGATCTTCCCATTGGGGCACATTAGCTCTAGTTTCCGCACTGTTGGTTTCCATTGGCTGTTCCCACCCCTTCAAGGAAGTTGTACAGAAAAAAACAAGGCAGCCCCAGGTTGTACTTCCCCCCTCCCACTATCTTCTATGGGGCTAGATGGATGACAATGTTTATGGTCCCCCTGTCCCCAACCCAGACTCACCCAATCTCAGACCCTCCCCAGCACAGTTCCTGGGCTGTGTGAAGAGGGCTCTATAAAATGTTGGGGGAATGGTGCTACTGAGGTGCTGATACTCCTCAGTGCATGTGGAAGTATGGAAATCTGTGTCATGGATGCCCTGTAAGTGCAGATCTAATAGGGCAGGATTTAGTCCAAAATTGGTATTTGTCTGTCTGTCTTAGCTCACTGAAATGCATTGAGCTTCTTGTATAGGAGAGGATTTGTCACCTAATTAAAGGTTACTGGATCAGAGCCTTAGAGTAATAGTGAGAGAGTGAATAAATAGGGAAAAATATGGCATTGCAAATGTTCTTGTGATTTATCTTTTAAAATTTATTTTCATTTAAATCTACATATGTGAATTCAACATTGTGTGAAAGTGTGGTTGTTGCCTTGTATTTATATATATATAGCCAAATTATACATAACTTTATATTGCTTGGATTTAAGGATGTTTGGAGTATAACTTTGTTTCAGATAGTTTTAATTATTTATAATACCTTAAATGACATGTTAATAATTTAATTGCGATATGTTTTATCAAAAGTGGTGTACCTACTACGAGACTTCACTGTGCAACAGATCCCTGATAGAGAAGTGCAAGAAGACAGAATGTTAATTATTGATTTTTGTTGATTAGAAAATGAAAATTGAGATTCTGTGGTGCCAAAAATAATAAATGTTATGACTTCTTCAGAAGTAAAAACACTATAATGCATTGTGTTTGTATTTTCTGACATAATACATAGGAACCCGGTACTCCTCTCTAACCTGTATCACTACAGTATGTGCTTTCATTCTTCATTCTTATGATACTTTTAATTGGAAACAGAGTCAAATGGTGTATGTAAAAATATTTTAAAAATACATGCTCTGTGTTAGGGACAAGAGTTCCAAAACTGATTTGACCAATATAATGAATTCTTTCATTTTCTCCTATAATAAATGCATGCATTCATTCTACGTTTTAGGAGTCTTATTCAGTTTCTCATAATTTTCTATCAGGCTTGTTCTTGTGACACGTTGATATGACACACACATATAGGCTGATATCATCATTAATTGCATCAATGAAAAATTCGTGTAATTCTTTTTGTTTTGTTTTTGTTAAGTAGTTGCCAATGTAGAAATCATATTTGTATTACTCATAGAACATAATTTACACATAGGCATGATCTGCCTGTTATCATTTGCTTTGGAGGACATCTTTTATTTTCTATCCTTTATTGTTTTTACTGGTACCTTGTTCTCTGATGGGAAGACTTCAGAGATGTACAAAACAGATTCAGCAATTCATCTTTTACAGGTGGGGAGTAAAAGCATTCTGAGCAGAAAATCACCAAAAGAAATCTGAAGAGTGCTAAACATGTACATAATTTTAAGCACAAATATTGCCATTGGTTTCAATAGGCTTACTACAGAAAATTGATACATATGCATTTGAGTCACAATCCACCAAATAATTTTAATGGAAGAGCTTGATATTGAAAAGTAAAAATATTTAAGCTCAGCTTGTAGGCAGAAAAGGAGGAAAGACATCTCAATTAACAGCATCTTCCCCTACTTTGAGAAATTTCCCTTTGTTTTTATCTCATATCTGTTCAGCTTCAGGAGACAATTTATAAATGAGGGTACATTCAGTTAAAACCTTGTCATTGTGAAGACCATTCTAAGCTTTGACTAGAGACTGCAAGGAACTGGCAAAGTGCCAAGTGATGAGTTGTTCAGTAACATTTTAGAGACATGTTTCCAGAACATGTAGATTGAAACACAGAATGTGTACACTGTTTTGTGCTAAACATCTAGATCCAGCATCATCTGGGCTTCTTTGATGTTGGGGTGCATAGTGATCAACCTTACACTGACTAATCTTAATGGAGTCTGATAAAACACAAAAGCCTTGTTCTCCTCTTGCATAAGCATAGACTGCTTTAACCAAAAACAATTACATACAACAGCCCTTTTCGTAGAGAGGTATCCATATACAAAACTGTTAGATGCACATCATTTTGTTTCTAGATTATGAGCCTTCTGCATTACGTTGTTCAGTCTTGTTTGTTTTTAAATCATAGCCAGGTTTTTTAGTTTTATTGGCAGATCTAAAGATAGCATTTTGGGGTGGATCATTTGGACTGGCTTTAGGATTTTGAGGATGATTTCCGAGGTGATTTTCTGTATCGGCTCTAGTTTTCAGATTGCCACCCTCCTATTCTGCTGCAGAAGAGATGGGTCCCAGCTGTTCAGGATGTGAATGGTGGATCTCTCTCTCACTCACACCCCCCCACACACACACACACCAATTTTCCTTGCACATTTGGGGGGCTAGATGCTCTTAATCCACCATTCACTATGGAAAAAATTGAGGTAACTTTCTCTTTTTTCAGTTTTTTTCAGAGTAGCAAGCAACAGTAATATAATGCAAGTGCTCAGAATCCACTCCTTTTGTCCCAGAATTACTGATATGTAGGAGGTCCCAAAGAAAATATTGTATAATAAAGGGGCATAATTTAAATAAAATTTATGAACCCCAGACATTGTGTATATCTTTATCATCTCCTGTCTCATTCCACTATCTAACTTACGTTCTTCTCCAGTCCCTTCCTTTTTTCCTCAGTTCTGTGTACTGTTTTGTATTCCTTTTATGATTCTCTCCCCTTTTCTCCTTTTCTTTCTTTGAAAAAAGCATGTACTTTTCTTTCACTTATTCACACCTATTTTCTATTGTCCACCACCTTATTGTCTCTCATGGTCTGTTCAGTCTTATTATTTATTTGCTTCTTGTAATAGTTTTTCCTGTGCTCAGTCTCATTGCAGTCACCGTTGCCATCACCTGTATTCCATTGTTTCTTCAAGGTCTCCCCATGTCACTTTAATACCAATACTTAGCATTCATATGATATTCTACAGATTTGTATTAACCAGTAGGCACCTGTGATAAATAAGTAATAAAATCCAGTTAAAGCACCCAAAGAATTGTTTTCTTGCATTCTTATATGACCCTTATTACCATTGCATCTAAAGATATATGGAGTAATGTAACATGAAGAAACATTCCTTTTCAACTCAGAGGTGATCAGCTTTGTGCCTTGAGGCATGAGATTTGGTTAACCTTGTCTGTGATGGATGCTGTGACAAAACCTAAAATAAATTCCAAGTGGTACAGTACTGTAATAGTCGTTCCACTGCATTCAGTGCCCATTCAGTACCCACTTACTCTGTTACTACTCTGTGGCACTACATGGCTAAGGAGGGGATGTCTCTAGAGTTAATAAATTTTTTACCCCAGATGGATGAGATGGCTACCTAGTAGCTGAAAAATGTTGTTATAATATACTTTTTTTCTGTTCGGAGCACTTTTACACACATTAACTAACTCATGCTTGTAATACCCATTTGTGCTAGGTAAATAATAATATCTTAATTTTATGTATGTAGAAATTGACCTAGGGAAAGATGTTTTCAAAAGCACCCTAAGTGTCAAATTTTCAAAAGCACCATAAGGGTCATTAATTTTAATACGGCTTAGGGTCCCAAATCACATAGGCACTTTGTATATTTCATCCTCAGATATTTTTTTCAAAAGTGACTTAGACACTTAAGAACTTAACTGTTTAGGCGTCTTGAAAATTTTGCCCTCAATATTAGGCTATCCATTGGTCAACTATGTATTCCATTCCAAAAAAACCCCTGTGTTAGTGGAAGTTAAGTTTGAGGTTTCGGTTGTGTGGAAAACAAGAAATTAACTACAGAATTGCAGTAAGGTTCTGTTGCCAAAGTGGTAAAAGAATAAAAATGAGTAAGTAAATTTTATATCAGAAGTGGGATACATTTTTCTTAAAAGACTGAACATAAGAATGGCCATACGGGGTCAGACCAAAGGTCCATCTAGCCCATTATCCTGTCTTCCGGCAGTGACCAATGCCAGGTGCCCCAGAGGGAATGAACAGAACAGGTAATCATCAAGTGATCCATTCCCTGTCGCTCATTCCCAGCTTTTGGCAAACAGAGGCTAGGGACATCAACCCTGCCCATCCTGGCTAATAGCCATTGATGGCTTATCCTCCATGAATTTATCTAGTTCTTTTTTGAACTCCGTCTCTTTTCCAAGCTCAGAAGTCCCCGTCTTATTAATCTCTCCTCATACAGAAGCTGTTCCATACCCCTAGTCATTTTTGTTGCCCTTTTCTGAACCTCTTCCCATTCCAATAGATGTTTTTTTGCGATGGGCGACCACTTCTGCACACAGTATTCAAGATGTGGGCGTACCATGGATTTATATAGAGGCAATATATTTTCTGTCTTATTATCCATCCCATTCATAATGATTCTCAGCATTATGTTGGGTTTTTTGAGTGCTGCTGCACATTGAGTGGATGTTTTCAGAGAACCATCCACAATGACTCCAAGTTCTCTTTCTTGACTGGTAACAGCTAATTTGGACCCCATCATTTTATATGTATAGTTGGGATTATGTTTTCCAAAGTGCATTACTTTGCATTTATCAACATTTAATTTCATCTACCATTTTGTTGCCCAGTTTGAGAGATCCTTTTTTAGCTTTTCGCAATCTGCCTGCTATCTTGAGTAGTTTTGTATCATCTGCAAATTTTGCCACCTCACTGTTTACCCCTTTTTCCAGATCATTTATTAAAATGTTGAATAGGACTGGTCCCAGTACAGACCCTAGGGGACACCACTATTTACCTCTCTCCATTCTGAAAACTGATCATTTATTCATTTATTCATTTATTCACAGGGGGGGAGGAGGGATAGCTCAGTGGTTTGAGCATTGGCCTGCTAAACCCAGGGTTGTGAGTTCAATCCTTGAGGGGGCCATTTAGGGATCTGGGGCAAAAAAATCAGTCAGGGGACAGTACTTGGTCCTGCTAGTGAAGGCAGGGGACTGGACTCGATGACCTTTCAAGGTTGTTCCAGTTCTAGGAGATTGGCATATCTCCACTTAAAAAGAAAAAAATTCCTACCCTTTGTTCCTATCTTTTAACCAGTTACCAATCCATTAGAGCACCTTTCTTCTTATCCCTTGACAGCTTACTCTGCTTAAGAGCCTTTGTGGAGGGACCTTGTCAAAAGCTTTCTGAAAATCTAAGTACACTATATCCACTGGATCCCCCTTGTCCACATGCTTGTTGATCCCCACCCCTCAATTCTATTAGATTGGTGAGGCATGATTTCCCTTTACAAAAACCATGTTGACTCTTGTCCAAAACATTACGTTCATCGATGTGTTTGACAATTTTTTTTTCTTTTACTTTTGTATTTGCTCTCCTCTTACCTGGAGGAACTGTTCTTTTTTTAAATGTAGATTAGGATTAATCTTCTATTTCCTATCCACTGTTTTTCTATTAATAGAAATAACCCATTTCTCGGGTACAAAGTGCTCTAGCTACTATGCAGCTTGTGCTTTCCACAGCAGTGTTAACACTGTGTGCATGCATGTGTGCGTGCAGGTGCACAGGAAGTATATTGGCATAGTTTAACACAGTAAAAGGTAGATGCATATTGCCACATAAATATGCTATGCCACAGCTACTCCTGCATGATTATATTTAAGATTAATAAGACATTGATTAGCATCTGAGAAGTCCGGTGATGTTTTCTTCTCATGACATTTGAAACAATTAATGAAATCCAGACTTGGATTCAATGCTAGAAAATAAGCCAACATTGTTCCTATGTATTTTACAAACATGTTTTTAATGTAGTGTAGTAAAAGATTGTATGCAAGCCAATATGTGTCAGTCTACAAACTGGCCTGCATTTGCTTGGAGATACTACTCTGAAAATCCTAGCTTCTGTTCATGGGTTATTTATGGCACGCTCGCCAGGATGTGAGGGAGCACGGGCTCATATTGCCAAAATTGATTTTTGTTTTTATTATTTGGAAGTCTTGTCTTTAGACTAAAGTGCCAATAATACCGGTGTTGTTGAAAAGCTGATGTATAGTCAGTGACAGTATTCTTTAAGCAGATCTAGTTGCCATTTATAGATTTTTAGATTAATGGATTTTAACGGTAGAAGCGACCCTTATGAAAATATCGTCTGATTTTCTGAATAACACGGGAGAAAACAGTATTGTTGTTAGTGTGATATCTTTGCTCTTTGAAAACCTGATTAGACAAGCCCCTTTTTGAAAGCATGCCACACATGGGGAATGGAGGAGGAGTCAGCTGCTTACAAGAGAATCAACTTCTTTGAATAGGAAATGTCCTCACATTTCTTGATCATAGATGCAGATTTCTTTGTGAGCAGCTGACTCCTCCTCTGGTGCTTCATGCATGGACACGTTTTCAAAAGAGGATAGCTATTTATTTTATTTTATTTTTTAATTCACATTTGCTTATAGAAAAGAGTTTTTGTTTTTAAACAGCAGCATTTTTGTTGCATAATTCTATAGTTAGTCTTATGTATTCAGAGTAGGACTGATCCAGATCCCATTAAAGTGAACAGTAGAGATTTCCCAATGACTTCATTGTTAGATGGATCAGACTCACTTTCTAGCTAATTAAAAATACTGTTTCCCCCTCTCCCCCCACCCCCCGAGCTTCTCTACATATTTTTAGGTGTTAGTTTATTATGCTTTTCTTAAAAACAAAACAAAAAATGCATCAAACAACAATGGACTTGCTTTAGGCAGATTGTGCAAAAGTTGCAAACACTGCTATTTAGAATGTCATCATTTCACATTATAACATTGCTCTCTAAAGAAGGCCAGCTGGTGCAGTTAAGTCCCTTATTGGAAATTTTACTCTGATTCATTACTGTGATTTGTAGTTGTGTAAAGAAACACTTAATCATTCTTATGCTCCAAGCTCTATTGAATCTACTGAAGGCTTTCTGTTGCTCTGCGTAATTTGTTCTGCCAGTCTGCCAGCTTGGAACGGTTTCAAGCTTGTTGTATTATCTATGTTTGTTTGCACAGGAAGTGATGCTGCACGTAGGCTGAATTTACAGTAATTCTTTTGTAATAGGCTAATGAGGAACCCTACTTTCTTCACAATGGTAACGTTATATAGCTTTGATTAGTCCAGTTATTGTGTAACTATACAACTGTGGTAATGCTTGTACTCCAGCAAGTAACTGAAAAAAGAAATTTTGCTTATCCATAGTTTAATCCAACTTGTTAAGTAACAGTGTGTGCTTTTATGATGTCAGAAATGGAGAGGTAAAATTTTGTGAATATTTTGAAGGGTTTTATATAATGCAGTACTTATTTAATTTATTGTAATATCAAACATTCCACTTTTTAATTGCTAGCTTTTTTTCCCTTTTGCCTTATGGAAGAGAAAAGGTTAGTGAATGCTGCAATGTATCATGTGTACTGGTATTATAAAAGTGCAAAACAAGGTCTATTATTCCCTCAGTTTGCATTTCTTCCATTAATGTTAGTGGGAGTTATGGATGCACATCTAGAAGAGAATAGGACCCCTAAGGGAGTCCATTCTCTCTTTATGTTCATAAGTAACTTCCACTAACCTTAATGGAAGATATGTATACAGTTTGAGAGAATAGATATTATTGTATCAGCATTTCCATTATAATCCCTATTGTTTATTAGGTTATAATTTATCCATAGAATGCTTTCTGCTCAGTGAAACTTGGCAAACAAAATCTCATATCGGAAATTGTTTTCAGTAGGAAGAAAAATGGGAGAAAACAGCCATGCATATCTAAGAAACAGAATTTTTCCCATTTAACTTATTGGCTCATGTCACAAAACATACCTTTATAGAGAGGGACTGAAGCAGACTTGAAATAAGAGAGAGACAAAAATATGGCTTGACTTGAACAGGACTTTTGTGTTTCTTATGTTAATAATCCAAATAGTTCTCTGAATAACAGAATTCAGAATGTTACATTGTGCTGTCCCATAAATCAAAAAGAGGCTGTCATTTGCTTGTCTTTAATTTTTTTTTTTAAGTGTCCTCTTCCCCCAGATTTATCCTGAGAATTTTCAGCTCAAAAAGAGAGCTTTTTTTTTTGTAGACAAAGTTAAATAGGGTGCTGAAAATAGCTTTAATATTGGAATATTAACTACTGGGACATGATTATGACCCATAATAATAAAACTCATCTCTGATTATCCAAATTGATTATTTTTAATCACTGATTTCTAAGAAGTGTCACAAAATAGTAATTATTACTTAGATTGTAAACTCGTTGGACAGACTTTTTTTCCTGCATTTGCATTGTGCCTAGGACAATGGGATCCTGGTCCATGACTAAGGCTTCTAGGCGCTACAGTAACACAAATTGTTAACAGTAATATTAAAAATTTCCTTCATCAGGAAATATATGCAAACCAAAAATGCAAGACCAGTTAAAGCCCCTGATCCTGCAAAGGCTTACTCAGGTAAGTGTTTTGCAAGCTCGGGGCCTAGGCTCTTAAGATCTCTCATACGTTTCTATTTTTGTAGTATTCATGTTTTACGTATTTGAGATGCTGTCTATCAATTTTCTGTAACTTTTATTAAAATTCATTAGCAGCTGTAGAATCCCTACTGTAAATATGTTTTCTCACAATTAGTCTATCATTTGGTCTGCTAACTTTCTCTATTTTAAAATATTTTTAGAGAGACTATTTACCCGTTCGTTGGATGTTACTGAAATACTTAGTCATAGTGGGATGGGATTAAGAATTGAGGTTGGTTTTTTGATTTTTCATGTGGATTTTGTTCTCATTAAAATGGGAGTTCCTGCAACTGACTAGAGTCAAGTCTAACGCATTTTGCTTGCTGTATATGCATTCTCACATAATTGGCTTTTATATTGCTATCCTGACCTTTAACACATCTGTTTTTTCACTTATGGGGCCCTCTTGAGCAGACTGTCAGTTGTGCAAAATTGAGTATGGGGGTTGTGCTTAAGGAATAGAAACTGTCTAGCTAATTTCCAGTTGTGCTCTCAGGCAGGACTTGCAAACTTTCAATTGAGAGGTTAACGATGGAAGCTGGTGACATTTGTCATTATGGGTCTGCTTTATTTTTAAAATAATAGTAATGTGAGCAACCAAGAATTTATATTGCAGTGATATGCCAGTTCTAATACTTTTAGTTGATTAAGTGATTTTCCTTTTTGGAGTTTGCATAGCTTAAATATGAAAACTTAGTTTGAGGGTGCATATTTACATCTAGCATTAATTGTTTGTCATCTGTTACTCAGCATGTATGATTTTAGATGTTTATTTTTCATTCCTGTTTGTACTGCAGTATTCTGTTTATAAAAAATAAATTCTTTTTATTTGAATTTTCAAGTGTGCTGTATGGAAACCAGAAAAATCTCTCTCTCTCTCTCTCTCTCTCTCTCTCTCTCTCTCTCTCTCTCAAAATTATGTAACTACTGTTGCAATAGCATTAGACATGCAGGGTTGGATTCACTAGCCATTCAATTTCCATTGACTACAATGGGCACTAGGATCAGGTCCTTACTGTGTAAAACAGCTTGTTGATAAGTTACTAGTGTAACCTGAACACCAGAACAGACATATATACAGGTATTTAAAGTTAGTGTAACTTCACATAACTTTTTTAACAATGAAAAAGAGGAACTTGCATCTCATTTGTTACTGGAAATTTTACTGAGTCAGAGTAAAATAAATAATTTAATTGGTATCACAGAAAAGCAAGTTATTTTGAGGGATAATCCTGCATGCGACTTGTATGAGAAATCTTTACGTGAGTAGTTCCCACTGATTTCAAGAGACCTATGACGTGAGCAAGGATAACTCAAATAAAGGTTGCTGGATTGGGCCACTTCTGAGTTAATTATTTTTGTAGAAAAGCAAATGTCCATCAAACAGTACTGTAATGGTAAGAATTTAAGGCCTGATCTAAAGTTTGCTGAAGTCAACGAAAAGCCTCTAATTGATTTTGGTGAACTTTGGTTTAGTCCCTTAGGCTGTAAGATCGTTGGAGCAGGGACCATATTTGTGTATGTTTGTACAATCCTAGCATAACTAGGTCTTTGGTGCTAATGTGATATAAATAATAATATATAAGAAACTGCTATTATTATTTACAAAACATGTGTTCAGGACAAATCAGTTTTATAGCTCTGACTATTGCTTTATTTTCAAAGAAAAAAGAACAGAGTGTAAAACAATAAATAAAAGATGGAAGCAAAGATAATATTCTTGCCAGAAGTTCCCAGTCTTTTCCACTCTGTCCCTAGGATAAAAAAGAATAAAGTTTCAGGACCACCCTTCTGTCCCTCCTAGCCATTAAAAAAAGGAGTGGTTGTGATCTTTCCTCTCTCCCCCCAAGCCCGGTCATTGTATCCATGATATCAAGATATTCAGAGTTATATTAGGGAGTTTATTTTGATGAGCAATCCTTAATGCTATTACTGCTTTTCTGCATACTAAATTGTATGTTTCAAGCATGGATGCATGCATGACAATCAATCAAAATGCAGTATCATTTGGATGTTCTGTTTTCTAATTAAATATTACCATTTGCAACCTATGTAGAGATGATAAAAATCTCCCAAATGAGCATTTCATTAAGAAACTTTTAAATGTATTTATTTATTTGTCAGAAAGGTTGGTATGTACGATGCTTAGTTGTATTGTAATACAAGTGTTGTGGATTGGTTAGCAGCAGAGATGGTTGAGTTAATAGAGAGATTTCTGGAAGTATTTGCTCCAACTGAAGAATGAATTCTCCTTGACTTGGCGATCACACTTCTTATATTAACTTTCAAAGAACTCTTCTGTTACTAAGGTTTTGCTCACGTAAATAGTAACAAAGAGTGAATTTGAAACTTGAATGCAGTATTATCAAACACATATGCTTAATTCACACTGTAAATTCTTCCACAATAATCTTAAATATAAATCTGTGGGTCTGAGAACGAGGCAGACAGGAAGGGAAAGTAGTACGGAGAGAAATTATTAAAATTGGAGACGAAAACAAAAAAGGCAGCAACAGTGAGTATGCTAGGAATCTCCTAACCAGGACTAATTCTGGAACAGTAGCATCCCCAATGTCTCCATCTGGGGATGTTATCAGGATTCACAGGAGGCCATTCAAGGACACAGGATCCACTGACCTCTCTGTTACTCCTTTTGAAATCCCAGCCAGAGAAACTTAGGGTCAACATTAAAGCTCCAGCTCTCAGAGCTTGCCCCCAGAGCAGCAGAGTAGTAAATAAGGGCCTGCTGTCACCCCTTTGTGTCCCTATTGGCTCCACCTATTGCTACCAAGGAATGCTGACTGGGTCCAGTATTTTCCCCCAGCTCCCCTTTTCTCTCCCAAACTAAAACCAGTAGCAGGAATAGTTCTGGTGTCATGTTTAACCCCCAGCCCCATGAACTCTTTATCTTTCAGCTCACACCAGTAGTAGCAGAGTGGAGATAGAGTGCTTTTCAAATGCCAAGAATGCCCTGACATCCTCAGAACCTTTGACCTCGACTAACAGACTCTGCAGACTTTTTATTTACACCTTGTTGTTTTTGTCCCATGCCTCTTCAGTTTCAGTTCTTTTTACAATGCAAGTTAACACACATTAGAAGGAATAATGGTTGTATTCTAAACTAATTGTAACTGTTTAGAATGAAGACCTAAGTGGTGGTGTGAACAGTTAATGTAACTTCCACTCAATATACAGCAGCAATAGTCATGAAAGTAAATTAAATGTTAGGATGAGTAAAGAATGGTATGGAAAATAATGCTGTAAATGTTATGATGGCATTATATGAATCAGTTTTATACCCTAATTTGTAATAATAATAATAATTAATTAATACTTCATTTCTGTTCACCCCATTTGACATCAAATATAGAATCATAGAAATGTAGAGCTGGAAATGACCTTGAGAGGTCATCTAGTCTATCCCTGAGCTGAGGCAGGACCAAGTATACCTTGACCATTCCTGACAGGTGTTTGTCTAACTTATTTTCATAAACCTCCAATGATGAGGATCCCACAACTTCCCATGAAAGCCTACTCCAGAACTTAACTACCCTTATTGTTATTTTTTTCCTAACATATAACCTAAATCTCCTTTGCTGGAGACTAAATCCATTGCTTCTTGTCCTACCTTTAGTGGACCTGGAGAACAATTGATCACAGTTCTCTTCCTTACAGCCCTTATCCCCCTCAGGCTTCTTTTCTCAAAATTAAACATGTCTAATTCTTTTAACTTTTCATCATAGGTCAAGTTTTCTAAACCTTTTATCTTTTTTTGTGTGGCTCTCCTCTGGACTGTCTCCATTTTGTCCAGATATCTTAAAGTGTGGCACCAAGAACTGCCAAGTAGAGTGGAAGAATTACCTACATGTCTTACATACAATAATCCTATTAATACACCCCAGAATATTAGCCTTTTTTTTTTTTGCAATTGTATCATATTGTTGACTCCTATTGAATTTGTGATCCATTAGAATCCCTGGACCCTTGTCAGCAGTACTACTGCCCAGCCAGTTATTCCCCATTTTGCAGTTGTGCATTTGATTTTTCCTCCCTAAGTGAAGTACTCTGTACTTCCCTTGATTGAATTTCATCTTGTGTATTTCAGACCAATTTTCCAATTTGTGAATGCCATTTTGAATTCTAATTTTGTTCTCCAGAGTGCCTGCAGCCCCTCCCAGTGGAGTCGCCTGCACATTTTATAAACATTCTCATCACTATTATCCAAGTCACTCATGAAAATAGTATATGAATAATACTGGACCCTGGACAGACTCCTGCAGGAACTCACTAGATACTTCTCTCCAATTTGACAGTGAAACATTGATAGCAACTCTTTGAGTACAGTCTTTCAAACAGTTTTGCCCCCATTTTATAGCAATTTCATCTAGCCCACATTTCCCAACTTTGCTTATAAGAATGTCATGTGGGACAGTATCAAAAGCCTGACTAAAAATCAAGATATAGCACATCAACAGTTTCCATTTATCCAATAGACCAGTAACCATGTAAAAGAAAGAAATTAGATTGGTATGATATGATTTGTTCTCAGCAAATCCATGTTGTCTATTACTTATAACCCAATTATCCTCTGGGTGCTTACAAAACTGATGGTTTAATAATTTGTTCTTATAATATAAATAAATATCTTTCCAGCTGTCAAATTTAGACTGACTGGTCTATCTTCCCTTTTTTGAAAGATAGGTACTATGTTTGCCCTCTGGGACCTCTTACCTGTCCTCCATCAGTTCTCAAAGTTAAAAGTTAATGATTATGAGATGGGTATAGAAGGGCAAGGAATATAGTCAGAGGTTTGGAAAGATTTCCAGATGAACAGACAGTGAAAGATTTCATCTGTTCAGTTTAGAGAAAAGATAACGATAGCAGTATAC
This sequence comes from Chelydra serpentina, assembly GCA_037349315.1. Taxonomy (NCBI): domain Eukaryota; kingdom Metazoa; phylum Chordata; order Testudines; family Chelydridae; genus Chelydra; species Chelydra serpentina. The sequence goes on along the minus strand of JBAIAC010000014.1, from coordinate 10,456,115 downwards.
ATACAGAAAATAGATAAATCACTTTTGTTTACTCTCTTGAATGTCCCCCCTGTTCTTGTATTTCAAGGGGCACAGATTTAAAGATACATGGAAAAATTATATAAGCACCACTTTATTTCTCTGGGAACTCAATGCCACCAAGATATGATTGAGGTTAAAGCTTAGTGAGGCTCAACAAATGTTTGCATGGATAACGAGAACACACAGTTAAATGAGGCAGGTAATAAAAGAGAACGGATGCAAATCCTCATTCTTCAGGCATCAGCCAACCTCTAACTGTCGTGTGAGGAAGAAACTTCCCATATTGGTTGGTTATTCCATGATTGTCCACAATGGCGTTGTGTGCATTTTCCTGTGAAGTATCTGGTGTTGACCACTATCTGAACAGTATTCTGAACTAGATGGACAAACACCACTGCAACAATTTGATACTGTAATTTGTATCTTCCTCTGTTCTGTATTTACTTTATATTAATGTCTATCTAATTTACCTTGTTACTGCAGTATCTTAGTGACTTCCAATCTGAGTTTTGTTAGATAAAAAAATGGGAATATTAGAGTCAGACATTCATGAAATATAACCTTCATCATGCAAGTGTGAGTTCTGAGGCATTTTAAAGTAATATGGTTAGGTAGCTTATATTAAGTAAGCAGTGGGGATTTCTGTATTGTTTATGTTTTTTGCAAGTCTTGAAACAAATTTCTTCATGATTTTGTATACATTTTAATAGAATCATATTTTGTTTGGATTTAAACATTACTCTACAGTATTTAATGCCCCAAAGCTGTCACGTGTGTATTTGAGAATTAGAAACTGTCTATAAACAAAAAAATATATTTATCTACTTTCATTGTTCAAGCTCAATGAAGTGCAAACAATAAGCAGCCAGTATAAATAGTGAGAAGTAAATCCTATTTTTTTAAATTGTTTTATTTGTAGTAGTCTAAGGTGGTGGTAATAATTCAGAGAGAGATTTTTTTTTTTTTTGTAACTGTGATTTTTATCCTGACACTAGTTCTGGTTGTCTTTGCACTTTTAATATACCTAGCACTATACCAGGCAAATCAAATGCTAATTGGCTTCAATAAGTACTCCTACAAGCTAACATTGTTTACCTGCAATGAACAAAAAAATGAAATTGTCCTGCTTCTGCATATATCAAAATGTTATCTAACCTCCTCCATACAACCTACGGCCCCTAAATCAGATAAATGAAGGCAAATGTATAATTAAAATGGGAACTGACTTTTGAAAATTAATTTTGATCCATATAGTGAGCTGATCACTGTAACAGATGATTGGAATGATCACATTCCTCTAACAACATTATAGTGCCATGTGATAGCACACAAAGAATAAGGACAAACAGAAGCAATATGGAGCCTTCAGAACTGTTGCAATTTATCTCACTAAGTTCAGATAAATAGTGACTCATGAGATGATTTACTGTGTGTCAGATTTGAGGTGGGAGGCAGGGGGAGAGGAGGAAATGTAAACTGAATTAGAAGAGAGCCAGCAAGTCCTCTATAACAGCCCCCTCCCCCCAAAAAGGCTTTTTTTGAGGGTTGTTTGCTTTATAAAGACCAGTGTAGTAAAAAGATCCATAGAATTCAATAAAATCTAGTGGAGGCTCTTCTGGGTATTCTTTGACTACCCAGTTTTGAGTCAGATACAATATGACCTTTACCTGCTGCTGTAAATTGGCTCTGCGCATACCTTTGTGTTAGTTTTTGCCTACCCATTTTCAGATGTCACCAGCATGCATTCAGGAAATCAGCAGAGATAATATTCTGGGTTGAAAGCAGTGCTGCATTTTTTTCTAGGAGGCTATGGCTAAAAATGGAAAAAGGAACTGATATGTGGCTATTTTCCTTCCATTTCAGATAAAGATTACAAAGAAGATTAAAGAGAGGGTGAGAGCTAGCTAGATCTTCTGCACAAAGTGTATTTTTCATACAAATATAGCTGTTAACCAGTGACAGAACATAGAGTCTCAGGACTGACATATATCATTCTCTTAGAAATTCACAAAGATCAAAGTGGTGGCTAGCAGCTTGCCAAGTGCTCCCCTGACACCTTTTCTACAGGTATCATCTGAAAACATCATAACCAGCCTACAACATAGGCTAACGTTAATCTCACTAGCAAGACACCTCTGGTTAATACTATTTAATTTTTAATGAAAACGGAATATGTTTCCAATGCTTAATGAGCAAACAGCATAAGGCAACCTTTGGTTGAATATACATTATATCTGAGAGTTTATAACTAAAGCTATGACATTATTTGATCCTTTGAAAAATGATTTTAGAAAGAGAAATTTTGGTTGCAAAATGAAGGATAAGTAATGCTAGCACTAGAATTGTCAAAACAGCTGGACCACTGCAAGCCTGCACTAGTCAGTGGAAAGTAGATGTAAGGGGCCCACTTCTCCTCATTCATGCTGTTCTTACTCTGTGATTTCAGTTATTCCTGATTTAGAGCAGTCTGAGACCAGAATCAGGCCCAGTGTTGCTAATTGAAATTATAGGTGTCCAGGTTGGGTGGTAGAAATTAAAATACACAAAAGGCCTAGCTTCTTATAATATAGCATATTAATATAAAGGGTTATTGCAATATCAGCAAAAGCAGTTGCAATGCTTGCGGGCATGTAAGAAAATGACTATCAACATTGGCAGGTGAAAAAGTTGACCTGTCAAGTGAGACACAACATCACTGTGAACTGGAGTGCAGTGGTGACTAAAGGAGTTAGGTTAAAGGACAGCAAGGGCAAGGTGACTGGAAACAGTTGTAAAGAGTTGTAAACAAATTGGAGATCTTGCAGTCTGGAGTGAGTGTGATCATCAGAAAGAATGGCTTCAGTAGTGTGTACCGTGACATTTAGCAACTCTAAAGAAATCCTGGTTCATTTAGGCTGTTAAACCTACTTTTAAAATTCTTACATATGAGCAAGTTGGAGCACTTATCCACAAAGATGGATGGAATTGTGTAATAGTTGTAATGCATAGCTTGGCATTGCTACATTTATTCACTAGAGGGAGATAGTTCTTAATTCTCCTCCTGGAGTTTTGCAGCTGGTTCAAGCTAGTTTGTTGTATGTCATTGTACACAAATCCTGCTTGCTTGAAGTCTGCTGTTGAGTTATATCTTCTCAATGCAAAATATTTTATAGTACAGTTCATTAGAAAATTATTTCAAATACATTTTACACCGTATAATGAACTGTTGCTATACCCTCCCCCACACTTCAAACATTTGGATATGATAATCTATGAAGCTGGGGAAAATATAATAGTAAAAAGAAACAAAGATTAATAGACATGAACGGAGTAAAACAACCATTCCTATAAAGAAAGCTGCAGAAATCTGCTTTAAATTAGGCACTTGCAGAGAGTCCAGTGGGGTCTACACTATTAGTATACTGCCTGAGGAAATGTGTGTTCACTTTTTCTCTGAAATGTCAAAAGTAATGATAGTCCTCATTACAATATTAAAAATACTATAATAAATCTCAAATATAATAACCCATTAGTTAAAAATTGTATATCAGTCTATGTGCCAAATTAACATTATTACTTTAGCTGTTCAGTTGGATCTGCAATTCACCTTGTCCTGTCCTTGGAGGGTCTCTTTGGTATTGTCCAGTGAAAGTACAGAAAGAGCAGGCCTATACAGATTGTATCCAACAGTATAAAGTGTATATATTAGATGATCAGCAAAAATCTTTCCAATTGAAATAGATGCTCACAAATGAACTGAGAACATATAATTTTGGTCAAGTTTGCATACCATTCCAACCATAAATAAGGAATTTCAAATGTAATGAAGGAGCAAATGAAACTGGAGAATGAGCTGGAAACTTCAGAGAAATCAGCAAATTATAAATGCCATTTATTCATTTCTGTAATTGGCGTTAGCATTTTTATACTCCTTTCTTCTCCTGAGCCCTCATCATATCCCTTATGAATGATTCTAGTGCCATCCAGCACAACTAAACAGTTTTAATATTATCAATGTCTTCCCCACAGCAATGCCCCTCTTGTAAATATCATTAATTCATTAATATATACTAATTTAATAGAAGCATACTACTTGATTTTTTTTTCCTCTTAAAAACCTCCAAAGGGTAAAATAATTTCTAGAAGGGCATTTGCTCAGTTGTAATTCTCATCTGTTCTGGAAAAGAAAATTAAAAATTAAATTTCAATGTCTCTGTCAGAATTCAGTAGAAATCAAGAAATACACAGTAATCATGTTCAAATAATGTCCCTGGAACCAGATGTACTGTCAAGGTACCATCATCAGCCCATGCAGAGTCCCATTGACTTTACTAGAATACTGAATGGGAAACACAAGTTTCCTAGCACATATGTTTGTAATGGTCAAACCCATATTGGTAGTCTTCTGATGCAGAAATGTCAGTCTAATGTGTGTGAGTTACTTATGCAATAGCCTAACTATAATCTCAGTTTTATGGTAAATCAATTGGGCTTTGAATGGGTGCAGCAGCCTGCCCATGCAAACGCAGTCCGGGGCCTCAGGTTATAAGGTCTTAAAGGCAGAGACCATCTCTCAGTATATTTTTACATTGTCTAGCACAATGGGACCCCGATCTCACTTTGGGCTTCTAGGCACTGCTGTAATACAAACAGATAATAAGAAATAATCTACATTCCTATAATGCAATGAGCGCTCTGGTCCTGATTCAGCAAAGCATGAGTCTACTCATGAGTTTAAATGCCTTGCTGCATTAGGGTCAGGGTGCTCAGCACCTTGTAGGATCAAGCCCCAATGAATTACTAATAGTTTGTCAGTGAAAAACAAAACCCCTCATCTATTAAAAGTGCAAATTCAAAGATTTCTGAGTCCTTCCACTGGCAATCATTATTAAGAACTACAGAAATGTATAAAATCCCAACCAAATATTAATCCAGGTAGATTAGATGAGTCTTTAAACCTGCACCTCAGATTTCTGTCCCTTATGAGTAAACCTATCTGATTATCCCCCCTTAATCTAAGAAATGGTTGATATAAAGAAAATAAACAAAAATTAAAAAAATAGAAAATAAACAGTTAATATTGAAATCCCAATGATTTCAGTGATAGTGACTTAGGATAGTGGAAGACAGCTAAAGTGTCTCCTGAAAGGCCATCCTTATGGTGGCTGACCGAGAGGAAGATGAAAGGATAATATTGAGCAATAGCTAATTGCTGTTAATGTGAATTACCATCGATGAGAGAAATATGCCTTTGACAAAAAATGGTGGGAGCACATTGTGAGAGCAGCCAAGAACTACCACGGTCTAGAGTGCCAGGGAGGAGGAGGAAGGAGGAGTTAACCTTCCCAACTGAATGTGTAGTATATATACAGCTGGCAAGGTGAGGTGATCTAAAATGTTAAAGTTTAGAAATGTTGTTGACTGAAAAAAGGAACCCATTTTTCAGAAAATTGTTTTGCAAAAATTTATCACTTTAACTATCAATTATCACTTCCACCCCCCCCTTTTTCAGCTAGCTCTGTTTGCAAGTTCAAAATTCAAATGGCAGGATATCACACTCACAATAGTACTGTGAATATTTCTTCAGTAGCCAATCATGATTAAAATTATTCCTACTTTTCACAAGATTTCAGTGCTTATACTGCTTTAGTCTTTTTTACTTCTTGAATGTACAGTGGAGCAGTCGGATCTCTATTTGCAGCCTGTAGGCGCAATTGCTATGGGAAATATGTAATAATAATAATCACACTTCTCCAGAAACATTTCCCCCACATATTCTAGTCATTCCTATCTGTTACTATCAGCCTGAGTCTCTAGTTGGGCACTTAGAAAAATAAAGTTATTTCTTCTTGAGTTAATGAATTGTTATCTAATAGGAAAGATAGCAAACAAAACTACAATGTAGTGACAGGTAAAGCTGCAGCAGGACACCCTATTTACTCTAACCTTAAAAGCATGGGTCTAAAAGAAGTTAAAGGGAAAGACTTGTGCATTTCCTTCGCCTTCATATGGCCTTCAGTGCTGTTAAGAGACTCCAGAAAGCTTTCACTTCCATCTCCAACAGATACCAATAAGCAGTACTTACTGCCAGTTCATCAAGCTTGCACTCTAATGCAAAGCCTTAACAGTGACCTTATGCTATTATGTCAACAGATCAGCATATGTGACTGTCACACGCTCCATGAATTTGGGAAGTTATTCCATCTTAATACTGCTGAGGTCACTGTCAAGATTTTGTGTTAGGATGCAAGTTATAAGGACCCAAATATAAAGAGTCTGTCTTCTATCTCTTCAACTATCATGGCACTTATGCCAGGACAGACATATGAAATAGTTCTGCACCAATCTTCTTCCAAAAATGTAAACAAATCAAAAACAATAAATCCTGCTGGTCTACAAACTGAACTTCACTAGGTCCAGAAATAAAAGTAAGAGTTGCTCATTAAATCTCGTTTGTGAAAATAGCATTTGACAACATTTACATATACCTGCACTGTAACAACAACATGTAGTTTTGTTTTTGTCCCAATTTTAGGGCACTGTAAATAAAATCTACAATCTCTATATATGTTACAATTTTCAAAGAAGTGAACTAGTGAATTCATTAATATAAATTGTAAGATGATGTTAAGGATCCTGTGCAGATAATATATTAATTTTCTCTAATATCAACCATGATCCTGCAACTACCTCTGTGTCGATGCAAAGGTCTGTCTGCACAGAGGCAGTTAGTTGCAGGACTGACCTCATAGTTGATACAAATATTTCAGAATTCTAAAGAGCAGCCAAGACACAAACTGTCAGTACTGTATTGTGCAAAACAACAAGGATACAATCATAGTAAATTGATGATACGGCTGTTTAAATGGTATACCTAGGAATCTCAGTTAAAAAAAGCCAGTACCACTTTAAACATACTGGAAACTCTCTGTCAATATTTCCATGTTATATTTGCTTTATTTGCTTGTCAAAATAAGTTTCTTTTTTCTCTTATTTTCAGCCCTCAAAGGGAAGACATTTTTTTTTTTTCCCGACAGGACGGGTGGGGGTGGAAAGGTGTATTTGTTCTGTTTTACAAATCCTTGCAAGTCAGGTTGGAATCTGTTTATGATGAAATGTGAAGCTGATATAGTAAAAACTGATTTTTGTAAACTAGGTTGATCCTACAAAACTGATAATAGTAAATGAATTTTGACTAGTATACTTGGAAAGCATGAAATAAAAATGAGAGAATTAAGAACATAACATCCCTTACATTAGTTTTAATAAGAACATTTTTATTAATACAGATGTAATAGGTTTTCTCACAATTCCTTTGTGCCAGGAAAGAGCCAGTAATGGTGTGAATGTAGAAGTTTTGTTGGTTTTGACATAAGGTAATAAAAGCTGCCATACTGGGTCAGATCATGATCCATCTGGCCCAGTATCTTATCTGTGGCAGCAGCCTGTCCCAGAGCTTCAGGGATCGTGTATGGAACAAAGCAATTATGGAACAATCTACCAGTCTTCCATTCCTGGCTTCTGGTAGTTGGAAGTTTAGGGTCACACTGACTATTGGAGTGTATCTCGGACCATCTTGTCTAATAGCCATTGGTGGACCTATCCTCCATAAATATGTACAGTTCTTTTGTTGTACCCAGTAATATATTTGGCCGGTTTCACTGTATCCTTCTTGAGATGGATTGAACTGGACATCATAATCAAGATGCGGGTGCACCATATATTTATACAGCGGCATTATGATATTTTCAGTCTTAGTTTCTATTCCTAATAGAATATTCCTAATATTTCTGAACGTACGGTTAGCCTTTTTTGACTGCTGATGCACATTGAGCCACAGTAACTCCAAGATCTCCTTCCTGGGTGGTAATTGCTAATTTAGACCCCATCATTAGGAATTTTTTTTCCAATATGCATTACTTCGCACTTATCAATGTTGAATTTAATCTTTGCCCAGTCACCCAGTTTGGTGAAATCCCTCTAACTTCTCACAGTCTGCTTTGGACTTAGATATCCAAAATATTTCTATATCCTCTGAAAACTTTGGTACTTACCTGTTTACCTCCTTTTCCATATAATTAATGAATATATTGAACAGCACAGGTCCCATTTCAGATTGTTGGGGGGACCCTCTGTTCACCTCTCTCCATTGTGAAAACTGACCATTTTATTCCTACCTTTTGTTTCCTATCTTTCAGCCAGTTACTGATCCATGAGAGGACCTTCCCTTTTATTCCAAGGCTACTTAGTTTTCTTAAGAGCCTTTGATGAGGGACCCAATTATTCTTGCAACTAGGTTGTCTCTCCATCAGAAGAAGTTGTGGCATGCAATGATGCTACATCTACAGTATGCTTGTCTTGGGCAAGAGATTAAGTTTTGACATAGGGTACAAACAAAACAGCTGACCTTCCTCCTCCTCCTCATATTTGGTTAAAAAAGCCCAATTGCCTTATCCATGGTGGTGTAGTCTATGGTCACTGAGAGAGAGAGGATATTTTCAATGGCTTGTGTGGGAGCAAAATTTTAAGAGCTTAGTTTTGACTCTGTTGTACTTACCTTGATAGCTGGACATCCATGAGGAGATGTCAAAAAGACAGATTTTAATTTAAATGGAAGATAATTGATTTGGAGTGAAGAGGTAGATCTGTGAGATATTATCGCATAGTTGAATCTGTGTTTTCAAATGAGATTGCGCAGACATAGGGTGTTGAGGAGAATTGTTAAACTAAAACTAGGCTTTGTAACCAAGTAGAGTCCATGCCCCTCACCCTGGAATAACTCTCAATAGCTTCCTTCATGGTCACCTTTATGTATATGCCAATCTGTCTCTCTCTGTGGTGTGACCTATTCTTCCCAAGTAGAACATAGTTAGTGATTACCTAATTTTACTAATATTTATTATCCTACTCTGTTTCTGACTCAAGATTTCCCATATTTTGATCCCCTCTTGACAAGCTAAATGTTCCAGCTGTCCCATTTGTGGTTAGAGGCTTTAGAATTAACATGAAGACAATTGTACTTTTTACTCCTAGCATTACAGCTGTTGCTAATGGCCTGATTTAACCAAAACCCTGCTTTTTGTTTGGATTGATGCCTGTACCTCTTTATTCTCTATTGTTTTTTTCTATTGAAACCTCAGTACATAATTCCTAAAATGATATTTTAAGGGTCCTTCTAGAATATATAACCACCTACACTGTGGTATTTGTGGTGTGTCCTTGAGTGTTTTCTAACACCTGTTAGCTTTCCCTTGGTTCCTTCCTGTCATGCTCTACCTCTGCCCCATCAAAAATAGTTTATTTTCCATTTTCAGTTTCATTCCCCTGTGGTTAAGATGGAACATATGTCCTCAATATGGTTTTCTCTTCTCCAAAAGGTTCCCAGGAACTAATGAACTCTAATCCATCCTCTCCATACCATTTTTTCACCTTTGAACTGATTTTTTTAGAAAGAAGCTGCAGTAGGGGAAAATACCAACATGCATGGTGAATGTATGGGAAGATCAGTAGCGCAGCCAGGTCCGGAGCGCAGGGGGAGCGGCGCTATAAAAGGCGCCTCCCCCTGTACTCACCTGGTAGCGCTCCGGGTCTTCGGCGGCACTTCGGCAGCTCACTCCAGGTCTTTGGTGGTACCCCGCACCAAAATGCCGCTGAAGACCCGGAGCGCCGCCAGGTGAGTGCAAGAAGCAGCGCTTCAAAAGAAGCGGCACCTTTTTTTAGTACTGCTAAAAAAAGGCGCCGCTTCTGCTCAAGGGGGAGCGGCCTCTCCCCCTGCTTCTCCCCTGGCTACGCTACTAGGGAAGATGTAAAGTTTTTGATACCTTCATTAGTGGGGCTCCCTGCTTAATTATGGGTTGGATATTACTGCTGATAGACAAGATACTCCCACTATATTAAACTGTCATCCCTGAAAATATAACATCCCCCTTGAATGTGATTATTTCCATTTTAGCATGAGTAAATCAATGTGGGTAGATTGGATGATAAATATTTTATCCACCTGTATACCTCTGATGAATATCTAACCGGACAATTGAGTCTCTTCAGAAGAGCATACAAATAGAAAAGGTTTGGTGGCTGTAAAGAGAGATTTGTAAAAGAACAAAAAAAGAGTAGCGTTTATCTCATCAACTTAAATAGTTGTCTTAAGTGTTTACACCATCCCAATTGCTTGGTGGAAGTGATGTCACTTTAATGGTCTAACCCAGGTATCTCAAACTCAAATCACCATGAGGGCCACATGAGAACTAGTAAATTGGCCCAAGGGCTGCATCGCTGAAACCTTTTCGTACAATGATACAAAAGTATAGTCAAAAATGAAAAAAATGAAGAGTAATATAGTATTCTATTAAAAGTCAATGTATTAACTTTTTAAAAACTGTAATGCAAAGAGGGGTTTTAATAAAATATAAACACTCAGTAATGTTTGGAGCTTGGCTGCCAGTGGAGTTGGCGCCTATGGAAATAACTCCGCGGGCCGCATGTGGCCTGCGGACCGCGTGTTTGAGACCCCTGGTCTAACCTAAGAGGAGAGATTTCCATATATGACATGTTAGCATGAAATACTTGTATGTTTGACCTTGGTGCTCTCTACCCACCTGCCAGCAAAATCTTTAATATAAAAGTTGCATAAATATGCTGGTGGAGAAAGCAAAACTTTTAAGCTGCCTGCAGACTCCAGTATTAGTGATCGATACACCAAACGTCCACCAAATATCCATATTTAAAGGGAAAATGGAAATCCTACTTTTACAGAGTGCAGACACTGATTATTGTAGTTCTTCTAAATAAAGAATTTCCTTCTTCAGAATTTCTTTCAAGCCAGACACTGTGATTGATATGCATTAGGAAGACAAGGGTTGGGGAAACAGAAGTACTGACATCAGGAGCAAACACAGTATCAGCACTGCACTTATGGGGATATAGGTAGCATGAAGATTGCACTGTCTGCAGAACTCTGAAAACTATCAAGGTGTAATATCAACCTGCTTCTATAATGGTAAAAAAAAAATTGTGACAACCAATCTGTTGAACTATTAGGCACAGCTCCCTGTGCATGTTGGAAAATTAGCCATTTTCTAGAGAAAGTAATCCATTAGTTTTTTTCAGCAGCTAGTAAATAATGAAGGAGGCACTTCCATTAATACTTGTAAAGAAAGTATTTTAATCAACATTCTACCTTGGTGAACTGTGGAAGTAGATTGTTAGTCAACGCCACCTGTCTCGCTTATCTCCATTTCACCGACACACGTTTTTTTAGATGATTGGGTGTTAAAGTATGTGATGATCTCTGTCTCTGTGATGTTAATATTTTGAGAAACAACAACCAACAGAAGAAACCATATGATTGAATCTAAGCAAATCGATAATTTCCATTTATGTATTTCTAGAATAATGTTTTAGATTTCTAGACACTTACTATACACTGTCTTTATTTAACTTTTTAAGATGCCAAAATATTAAAATAAATGCCCAGCCCTCTGATCAAACAAGTATCAAAATATATTATTTTATACCCAAATCTAACTAAACCTTCACAAATGCTGCTATTTTGCTTTTAATATTAGTTATTCAGGCCCCAATTTATCAAAGCACTGAAGCATAGCTTCAGTTTGAAGTCAATGGAACTTAAGTGTGTGGGGTTTTTAGGTGATTTGCTGAAATGGGGCCATACACTGGAAGGTGTTTGGTTTTTTTGTTTTCTTAGAAAAACTGAGGTTATTGGAAAAACTCTTTAATTCTAAAGTAAGTAAATACATTTAATCTTACTTTGTTTTAAGATCCAGGGATATTATATTTGCGTCACAAATTTTAAGTCTTTGTTCCTCATTTGAACATTGTCAGGCTGAAAATATAATGGCTTTCTGAACTTGTGGAAAATAAGTCTTAATAGAGAGTGAATCTAAAGTTATTTAACTGAATTTAGTGATGGAGGAGCAGGGGGGAATGGTTTCAGTCAAAAGAAGTAGTTTGTTTATTCTCTTACATGAAAAAGAATCTGAAAAAGAAAAATGAACTTTTTTAGTTTTTCTGTACACAAATTGTGGGGTTTTTTTTTTGGAGGGGATTGGTTATTTATTTATTTATTTATTGCCTGTGGTACTAGCAATGAGTGTCTGTATATTTTAAGGATGCAAACTCTACTAAGCTGACATAAAAACTATTTAATATTCTGGTTTTGCAAAAAGACAAATGATAGGCATAGTATGATTGACAGCTGTTTAATAATTCTTTTGGCACCATAACATGAAAAAAGCAACCTTCATTAGAGATGATAAATCAAAGAGAAATGAGTGAAAAATTACATTATGAAAAGGCCAGACACTTAGATTAAGACAGAAAGCACTTATGAAAAAAATTGCATATCTTGTCAAGTGATCACAATGTAAACTATAGTCTAATAAGCTAACAAGTGTTAAGCTGACAAGACATCATTCCAGAATATTACATTATTATTTTACCAAAATACATTGGTACCTTGGTGGTGGGGATGTCTTTTACATGTGCAAATTTAAGTTGAACTAAATAATAAATAAAACTCAGTAAGGGTTTGATTCTTCAAACAATTATCATAGAACTCCCATGATCCTAATCAATTTTTAACTTGTCTGTTTCCATTGTGTTTATCTGGAATTTAATTAAATAATTGTCCTTCGAGTGAATGGAAGCTGATGACAACAATATTGGAGAACAACAACACAAACACAAAATGTAAAATCATAACTCAAAATACATGTAAAGTGCATAAAGGGTTTACAGTTAAAACTAACAAATTTAATGGGAAGTGTTTTTTTGGAAACAATGTTAGAAAATTTAATAATGAAATAATAAATTAGGAGATTGCTTAATTTTCTTATAAAACTGTTGTTCGGTGAACATAAAGTCAAATGCATCAGGTATCCTTCCCACAGGAGGCCAAAAATTTAGGTTATTTGATCTTTTATGTGAACTATATAGACACTTTTAATCAAGAGTGCTGCGGGTGGAGCCAAGAATATCAAGAAAAGGACCAAAAAACCATATTTGGAAATCAAATCCATTAAAAATACTTACCATTTAAATGTTACTCTTCAGTAACAACAAGATTTGAGATACTATTTCTTTTAACTTTTCTCCCATTTCCTCACTACTGATGTCCTTGTCATTAGTATTCTATTCCTGCATCTCCTCCTACTTGAAAATGTTGCATCAGGACGAAGTTTTCAGTAACTGTTCTCTTCCTTAAGTAACACTTGCATTGTGTACAGTAACTTCACTGATGTTCACAAAATCTTTTTTGTACTCTAGGAAACTTTCATTTTTGGTGACATATTATGAGTAATATTTCTTGAATTTTTCTAACGTTAATGTTGAAAATCCTTTTTAATAACTTCATTTTCTCACAATTTTGTTGTGTGCGGTCGGGTTAGAGAATATTTACTACTTTGACACTTACATTCAGTTTTTGTTTTATACTATGATGATTAAATGTTGTTGCTGTTCACTTGCATTATAATTCAGCTCGGTCTGTATGGACTGGCCCAAACAATTTCCCAGATTTCCATCCCCTCCATTTTAGGGATGTGCAGGAAATTCCATGAGATTCCATTGTTCATTCTTTTATCAGAGCTGGGAAGAAAGCAAAGGTCTGGCTCACAAAACCTTTGGATATCCTGAGAAATGCAAAATGCACAGGGGAGTCTGAATAGAGTCCCTGTGACCTATAGCGTTTCTTTTTTCTGCAGGACTACTCTGCTCCCTGATAACATGTCTATTGGAGCCATGTTAACAGAGATTTCCTGGGATCTGCCCTTGGGACTGCCCTTGGGACACCACTTTAAAGGAGCAGCAGAAATATAATGCAGCTTCCATCTGTATTATATTTCTATGGGATCTCTCTTGAGCAGAGGGGGAAAGATCACATTTAGCCCACCTACTTATCTCTTGCTCTGCCCACCACTATCATCCCTGGGTGTGTGGTCAACCTCTTTGGAGTCCAGAAAAGGGAAGAGATGCCGCCAATGAGGTGATTAACCATTTTCTACGTGGGTAGGCGAGGCTTTCCATGGGCTAGACCAAAAGGGTACAATCTGGCCCTTTGTTATAGCAGAATTCTAATAACATGTTATAGCTTCACTGGAGAAAATGTTGTACTGTCTTCAAACAAAGTTCAGTAAATATAACCACTAACACTTGCAAATGAAGGCCTAGTGCATCCTCCACCCAATGTAGGTTTTGTTAATCTATAAACAGTGAAAATTTTAGTTTTTTAGTTTGATGGCTTCCTCCCTTCCCATTTCATCACACTGGTGAGAGAGTGGATCAGTCTGTGGGCCAGTGAAAGGAAAACTGTATATTGAGAGAGGAAAAAGTACAACTCGGTAATCAATTATGAATAAAATCTAGAGGCGCTTACATAATAAGGCCCCACCAACATTTTGTATCAATCTGATTCTGAACACATGCAGAGAGAGAGAGTGGTTTATCTATTCAAGAAAGAATGTCAGAAGGCTCTGAGAATCACTTCTGTTCTTCACTGAATGTAGGAGTGCTTTCATTATATAGCTCCCATGGTAAGGAAAATGTTGAGTACAAAATATTTCACTAACCTGGCAACTTGTACTTTGTTTTCTGTGCTTCTATTATTTTTTTTCTTCTTCTTAATTTATTGAAATGAGTGTACAAGGAATATGACACATTTTCCTGCTATCTCTAGCAGGATTTTACGAGCATGGGTTCCAGCATTTTAGTGAATCTATCTTATACCAATATAATATAGCCAATCTTTGAACATTTTACTAGTGTTTTTATTTTTTAATTATTCTGTTCTTAATTTTAAAAATATTTCAAAAACTTGTGCTTTTACTATTTTCAAATGATATTTTAAATGAAATCGTATCGTTAGGTTGTCTAATAAAATGTTTGTTAGTAGGTCTCTATATGATGGAGATAAAATTTCATAATACAGAATCTTTCTGAATAGTCCCAAATTGTATATAAATTTGTCTGTAAAATTATAATAATTATGTACTTTTCTTTTTATAAAATATTATGCACAGGATATTAGGAAGGAAAATCTTTTATTATGTTTTCCTAATATGGTATGAATAGCAGATTTGTGTATCTCTGAGAAATGATGACAAAGTAAAGTTATCTTGTATGTGTATCATTAAGTACAGTATAGTGTTACAAATGTGGTGATAATTCTATAACTTTACTTTAAAATGTATTCCAAGTTGCAAGCCGGCATATGTCCTGGAAACACTTTCCTACATTTTGAACAAAGTGGGCTTTGCAGTTTTCAAGTAGTGTTTTTTTGTTTTTGCTCACTTGTTTTGTTTTTGTTTGTTTTTATTAATGCTACTCTCGCAAAAAAAGGAAAAAGTAGTAATAGTAGTGGCTGGTTTTTATTTATTCTGGTTAGTATTGCCTATTGTCAGGTGAGGAGGGAGGTGAGATAGGGAAAGTGTTGATGTAGCAGACATAACAGGATTTTTAAAAGCCTCCAAACTGGCTCTTCAGCATACATAGAGCCAGATTGTTGCCTATCCTAGACGCTGGTGCAGGGGAGTAAGGGGGCACTGTTTCTTGCTCAAGGAGGAAGCAGGCTTTGCAAACTCTCTGCCCCCTCACTCATGGAGGTGGATGGAGAAGGACAGGGAATGAGTGGCACCTTGGTTCCACCTCCCAACTCATCCAATGGCATAGTTATGGCAGTGCATCAGGGAATGCCCACTGCAGTAAATGTAAACACTGCATAGTTTACTCCCTCTCTGGAGCAGCAAGGGGACTGGGAGGGAGATTGTAACTTCCTGATTTTCTGAGATAGTCTCCCTCCACGGTCGCTTCAGAAACAGCACAACAACACTCGGCCCCTTACTCCGAGATAGATGACATATTAAGTATTTAACTCCTTTTTTTTTTTTGTTGTTTAATATTTTATGGAATCAAGTAATTAGAGAAATATTATGTCAAAGATTCCAGAAACTAGGAAACCACTAAATAAGGTCTAAGTGGCCAGCAATTACATGATGAAGATACAGAATTACATAGTTCTGGTTACCCTAGCATATAGTAAGAGTAAGTGCATTGAACTAAATGGAATTACACAAGCACAAAATCAGAATCAGGCCCTGTAACAGGGTGGCTTGCCCCAGGACTGACAAGCCTGGGGGATAAGCCAACCCTGATTACAGGATGACGCCCACCTGAGAGGGATCAGATGATTACCCTATAAAGAGCAGCTGCAAGCTGTTTGGAGTAGGAGTGCTGGGGGATAGCAGAGACACTAGGAGTGAGCAGGCTCTGGCAGAGTCCTGGGATTAAGAGACCAACCAGAAAGGACTGGGAATTACAGAACCATAGGACTGGAAGAGACCTTGGGAGGTCATCTAGTCCAGTCCTCTGAATTCATGGCAGGACTAAGTATCATCTAGACCATCCCTGACAGGTGTTTGTCTAACCTACTCTTAAAAAAGTCCCCAATGATGGAGATTCCACAACCACCGTAGACAATTTATTCCAGTGTTTTTAGCCACTGTGGCAGGATTTTTTTTCCTAATGTCCAACCTAAACCTCCCTTGCTGCAATTTAAGCCCATTGACTCTTATCCTATCCTCAGAGGTTAATGAGAATTTCTTTTCTCCTTTTATGTATTTGAAAACTGTTATCATGTCCCCTCTGACTTCCCTTCTCCAGACTAAATAAACCATTTTTTTCCCAATCATCATGTTTTCTAGACCTTTAATCATTTTTGTTGCTCTTAGGAAGAGAAACTTTTGTTCTTCATCTAGTAGTGTCCCTGTGGGTGGCACCACATCAGGATGTGCACGTGCCTGTGCACTCTTGATTTGAGATTTTCATCAGCAGTTTCCACGGTTCCATCTGCACCCTAGACACTTTCCTTCTCCAATATGAGAATATTTAAGGAGAGGCAGACCCACCAGCATTTCAGTTCCTTTTCTACAAACTGCAGCTTGAGGCAGAGTGCTGTTATGTCCATTAGCTAGACACATGGTTATACTGTACCTTTTTTTATCTGGACCGGTGATCTGCTAGGCCTCTCCAATCCTTGACTCGGGGAGCCAGCCTTACCCTGCTCTGCTGTGAGACCCCCCACTCCTGGGCTGTTCACGCACAGCCTCTGGCATGTAAGCTGCTCCCAGCTACTTGCAAGCGAATGACACTAGCCAATATCTCTGGTCCCAAAAACAACCCTAGGAACCTCAGTCTTGCAGTGTACAGTTACACCCACTGGATGCTGCAAGCTTATATAAATTTGTCAATTTAACAAAGAAATTGATATGTACCAGGCTTGTTCTCCCAAGGGGAGTCTCTGACACACTGCAGACCAAATGTACTGCTTCAGGTGGAATTAACGAACAGATTTATTAACTATAAAGGTAGATTTAAGTGATTATAAGTCAAAGCACAACAAATCAGATTCGGTCAAATGAAATAAAAGCAAAACCCATTCTAAGCTGATCTTAACACTTTAAATGTCATTACAAACTGAGATGCTTCTCACCACAGGTTGGCTCTTCAGCCAGACTCTCCCCTTTGATCAGTGGTTTAGTCGCTTTGTGGTGGTGGTGTCTAGATGTAGGCGGAAGAGAGAGAGCATTGCAAAATGTTTTTCCCCTTTATCATGTCTTTTCTTTCCTCTTGGCTTTGCCTCCCAGCCCCTTCAGAGTCAGGTGAGCATTACCTCGTTACAGTCCCAAACTGTCCAAAGGAAGGGGGTGACTCTCTCAAGGGTCTAACAGATTCTTTTGTTGCTGCCTAAGGGCTTGGCTACACTACAGATGTAGAGCGCTTTGGGTTAAACCAGCCTTCGAAGAGTGCCCTATGGAAAGTGCTGCAGTCTGTCCACACTGGCAGCTGCAAGCGCACTGGTGTGGCCACATTTGCGGCACTTGAAGCAGCATTGGGAGCGGTACATTATGGGCAGCTATCCCAATGTTCAAGTGGCTGCACTGTGCTTTTCAAATGTGGGGGGTGGGGTGGAGTGTGACAGGGAGTGTGTTGTGTTTATGTGGGGGGAGAGTGTGTGTTTTTGGGGTGCTGAGTGTGTCCGTATGCTATCTTGTAAGTTCACACCCCCTTTCCCTCCCGCCTCTTTCTCACTCACTCAAAGCAAACATTTACTGTTTGCTTTGTCTTGGATCAGATAAGCAGATAAGCAGCTGGCTGTTAGAAACAGAGCTTTGAAAAGGCACTTCCGCATTCCTACAGCCAATTTCACAACAATGAGAAGAGAGGCCACTTGATTTAAGGGGATTATGGGACGTTTCTGGAGGTCAATCAGAGCGCAGTAACGTAACTCCTCGTTCACACTGACACTGCGGCGCTCCAGCGGGGGCGCATCAGGCATTAATCCTCTCGCTGAGGTGGATTACCAGAAGCGCTCCAGCCGCGGAGTCAGAGCGCTCTACGTACTTTGCCAGTGTGGACGGGGAGTAAGGTAGAGCACTCTGGGAGGCTTTATTGCAGTATAACCTGCAAGTGTTGCCAAGCCCTAAGACAGTGTCTGTTGTTCCTGTGAGGCTGGGCTGGGTTTGTCCCATCCATGCCCTGATGAGATGTGAATTACCTCTCTGTTCTTGGAGTTTTTTGCATGGGCTTGCTTTAAGCCATGAGGATACATTTTCAGCCTCGTAACTATATACATGAAATGATAACCTATGACCTTACTATAACATTACTGTAACAATTACTATAACAACCATGCTCAGTGCATTATGAGCCTTCCGAAGACACCCAACATGACCAACTTTGCATTGGATACCACACAATCATTTCATAAGGATGAACGCGAGAGTGTAAGGTGTTCTCCCGAGGTACAGAGCGTCACAATATTATTTTTGTTATTTAGCACAAATTGTGCTGTTGGAGGGGAGAGGTGTCCCCTTTTCTCTCTCTTTTTGACCAAACTTGGCCTTTTTCATTTTTCTCCGGCCTCAACCTGTGGCCTTAAGTGCAGGTTATGCCCAACATCCTGGGTTTCAAACCTTGCCAGACCTGCTATAGGTGTTTCTCTTGCAGTGACAGACGTTTAAGCTGCCTCCACTGTTTTGGAGTATCTCACATCCCCTCCAAATGTAAGATCCGCTCAAGATTTAAGAGCAGATCTAAGAAGTTGAAGGAGGAGAGGCTGAAACTCCTGTTAATGGAGCACATTAAGAAGAACTAGAGGTTAGTCATCTTGTGTAGTAACTGTAGTTCTTAAGAGATGGGTGTCCCCATAAGTGCTCCACTAGCTGCCCTCCTTGCTCTCTGCCTCTGAGTGTCTCATTGGACTTTGGTGGTTGAGAAGAAACTGGAGTGGCGGCAGGTCCACCCCTCCTATATACCCTTATATCAGGGTACGAGGGCGCCTAGGTGCAGGCACAGACCTGCGGACAGTGTTGGGGAAAATCTCTGATCAAGATTGCATGAGTGTGTGCACATTCTGAAAGACACACATCTCAACTCCAATTACTGTACAAGGTAAGTAACCGCTCCTTTCGTGTGGGCTTTTGGATAGACTTAAGTTTTATTTAGAATGTTGTTCATTTACTAAAGCAGAGCCTGAAAAAGGGATAGGAATGGACAAAAGTGTTCTTTTACGTTATTGACCAGTCCCAGAGAGGAAAGTGAGGCAAAACTGATAACATGATTCTAGGCCATGAAGGGTCACACAGGAGGCAGCTGGCCCACTACAGCTAGCTTAGTTGGCAGGATTTGTAAGATTCCCTCTTGATGAAGAGAATGGATGAAACTGTTTATTAGCTGACTAGCAGCAATGAATTCAGGAAGTTATGTAGTTTCTGCAGGAGCATTGGCAGCAGCAGAAGATGCAGTGGGACATACAGCAGGCAGTGAGGCTTGTGGCACAACAGCAGTGGCAAGGAGACCACTGTTGCCAGCAGGTGAGGGGTCCTGCTATATTTCAAATGTGGAAGCCTAGACAAAAGAGTGGAATGGGAGTTGACAGAGGGAGCACTCAGAATGGGCTTGGGGAAGAGACACTCTAAAGGCAGTCCAGAGAAGGAAGGGCCTGCCTAAATGTGACAAGTGGTGTGACATATGAAGTGAGTCTTAAGAAATGTAAAAATGCAAAAAGAAAAGAAGAGTAGTAGACTAAGGAGAGTGTTTCCCCTAAGGGGCATGGGAGGAGTGTACAACCAGGGCAGGGGAGGAAGGAAGAGTCCCTCTAAGAAGAAGTGTGTTTTTCTAGTGGAAATGAAGACTTTTCCTGGTAAGATCCAGAAATTAAGGATGGGGTTTATGAGACAGGGAATAGGCTGTCTCAAATACAATCCCCAGACCTGTAAATTACTGCAGTGCATGTTGTATGGGCTGTTGGCAGAATGTAAGCTACCCCAGATACTTGAACCAGGAAGGGAGGAAAGACCAGCCCTTTCCCAGTTAAAACCCTGAAACCAGGGAAGTTTGGAGGTTCCCGTGGGAAACGCTGACTGGGGGGAAGGGTTTGGGTCTGAAAGCCAGAGCTAGAAGAGGCTGTTCAAGTGACAGCCATCCCTACTACTATCCTGCAGGGTAATGCAGGAAGTCAGGAGAGAAAATAGAGCTGTTGAAGGCTCAGGAAAAGGATAATAAATCTGAGAGGGGACCAGTCTTGAAGCATGGCCAAAATGTAGAAACACCTAGCGCATGGCAGAACTGACCTGCATGGGTGTGAGGAAGATGTGACTATGATGCCATTGGGAGAGTATTTGATGGTTTGCAATCCATGAAGTAGAAGTACCAGAGGGAACTTGCTGTTCTGAAGGAGTATAAGCAGCCGGCCCTTAAAGAAAGGAATGAACTAGCCACAGATAAGCAAAGCTTGGAATGACAAATTGAAATGCTGGTGTATGAGAGGAATGGGCTGCAGCTCCTAGTAGGGGATGTTAAAGGTGCCAGACGGGAAAAAGTCTTATCAGCCCTTGGATTTAGCCAGCTGGAGTATGAACTGGCAAGGGAAGATGAAGGAAATAAAGCAATCCCTCAAGTAGAACTTGCCTTGGTATGGACAAGGTTCTAAGGGGAAGTTGGGGGAAAATGCTCAGTGATTAGAGACAGCTAGAAGTGAGCAGGCTCTAATAGAGCGTCCTGGAAGTTAGGACTGAGACGCCAGCCAGGTAGGGACTAAGAGGTCTGACAAAACAGAAAAGGTCCCAGGCAGAGAGTCCTGGGAGGAGGAAAATAAACCTTTGTTTTGTGTGGACTCTTGTTTGGGCTTGAAAATTATCTTTTGAATGTTTGTTAATGTAAAAGCAAAACCCAAGAAGATATGGGAATGGACAAAGGTGGTTAAGTTTATTGAACAATCCAAGAGGCAGGCTGTCTGTAGTGTGGCCTTAGGCCAGGAAGAGGTGCATAGGAGATGGCCAGCACACCATTCAGCACCCTGAATAAACAGGTTCTTTAACTCTAAGTAGCTCTCTGAATAATTGAGAAGATGAGATTGGTGAAGTACACAGAGAAACTTTGAACTTTAGTTCATATGGTTTACAAATATTATTGAAATAATAGAAAAATCAATATACATCAACATAAGCATAAGTACAGTGAAATGGTTTCCTGCATTGTGCATACTTACAACTTTATGGAAACCATTAGAAACAAAGATGGAAGATAAATT
Source organism: Chelydra serpentina (assembly GCA_037349315.1). Classification (NCBI taxonomy): domain Eukaryota; kingdom Metazoa; phylum Chordata; order Testudines; family Chelydridae; genus Chelydra; species Chelydra serpentina. The sequence goes on along the minus strand of JBAIAC010000014.1, from coordinate 10,434,508 downwards.
AAGTGGAGATGACTTCAAGAGGAAGACGCTGTCCTACCTGTTTGCCCCATGTCATTGTCGTCCTGTCCCAACAACAGATTGGATAACCACATCTTTATACACCTTTTCCTATTCCACCCAAACATGTCTGGGACCATATTTGAAAACTTTCCGCCCCTAGTGTCTGTGTCAATTAATGTCCCAATAGTTTTGATACATCAATGTGGTAGCTCCCTGGTTACCTTAATGCAAAAGTACCCTAAGGCGCTACCAAACACATGTTTGTTACAGCTTCAGGAACTTTCATTATTATTTTATATGCATGCTTAGCAAATAGATTATATTTTACCCAAAACTATGCACCCTTCAAGTTTAGGTCACGGGTTGATGATCAACAAGGCCCTCATTGAAATTCATTAAACAACTGATTCTGTAGTCATGGCTCAGATATTAATTTCCGTGTTTGCTTTGCCTCACTCATGACTGCAAGGGCAGAACTGCAACCTTAAATTTGTTATAGCCTCAGCTGTAGCTTAATATTGGATTTATTATTATTTATTATTTGAGGGGAGGAAAAGTTATTTGGTTTTGTTCCTTTTGAATTGTTTTAGTACGGTCATCTAAAATGTTTCAACTTTTTGTTTTGTTTTTGTTAATCATCATAATCCTGTATTAGTTCGAGACTTTACAGAAGTATAGCTGACTGGATAACTTTACAAGGTGGCCATTATGTGTAATTATTTAGACTATTAGTAGGAAACTAGTAGCAATGTACGGGTACCAAATGGTAAAATATTCATCACAATAACTAGATATAAAATATCAATGTGTACTAAGGGCTGAAATAATCTGTGTTGTTACAAAAGTTGGTACAATTTCCTATATCTCTAAGCCCCTTAAATGATATATTACATTTAATAATTTGAGCAATGTCATTTCAGATAATATAAGCAATTGTAACCTGATGCACAAGTTTTATGGTGCACCATAAAATGGGGAAGTAATTTGATCTTTTCAGGTTGGTTTAAGCCTGTAGAGTTATCAAAATGTTCATTCTTTCTGTTGATGTTTAAATAGGCCATGCACAATAAACAAGTCTATAATAGATTTGCCTTGAACTTTACGTTTAATTCTTTTTTTAAAGTTATTTTATAATATGTAAAGGAAAACATTAATAGCATCACTGCACTAACCCATTTTTAGAATCATTTTCTCTTTTGGATTTGTCAAAAAAGAAAAGGGGGATTTTTTTTCTTAAATTGGATTCTCATTTTTATGTAAGCCTGCTTTGATTTAATTAATCTCAAATGTATATATTAATTTTCTTTCCAATGCTCTTGCTTCTTCATCTTCAATAGCATTATGAAGGAAAATAATATAATAGATTTCTGTAATTAGTCTTTTAAAATGTCCTTTCAATGGTCATATAATTTAAATAGAGTTGGTTGAAAAATGGTTTTCATGTCCCAAAAAAATTTAAGATTTCAAAAAATTTCCCTTTCCACAGTAGGATGAACCCAAGATTGTCGAGAGTTTTTCATTAAAAGAATTATAAAATCCTACGACGGGAAGGGACCTCAAGAGGACCATTCCTGACAGGTGTTTGTCTAACCTGCTCTTAAAAATCTCCAATGATGGAGATTCTACAGCCTCCCTAGGCAATTTATTCCAGTGCTTAACTACCCTGACAGTTAGAAAGTTTTTCTTAATGTCCAACCTAAACCTCCCTTGCTGCAATTTATGCCCATTGCTTCTTGTCATATCCTTAGGCTTTGGCTACACTTGCAGATGTACAGCGCTGTGAGTTAAACCCACCTTCGTACAGCTGAGTAGGGAAAGCGCTGCAGCCTGTCTACACTGGCAGCTGCCAGCGCACTAACGTGCACTAACGTGGCTACATTTGCAACACTTGCAGCGGTTTTGGGAGCGGTGCATTATGGGCAGGTATCCCACAGAACACCTCTTCCCATTCTGGCGCTGTGGGTTGTGGGAAGGGGGCGTGGGGTATGGTACATTCTGGGTCCTGTCCCAACGCCCCGTGATGCATCGCTTCGCATCCCAGCAATCCCTGTGTTTCCGGCCACATTTGGCACCATCTTTCAACGGTTTCTTTGTAGCACGATCTGTGCTCCGTTTCGGTCAGCAGGAAAATGGATCCTGACCTGGTGAGCAAAATACTGACGAGTCTCGCCAGCACGTCACGTTTGGCAGTCGAGCTCTTCCTTAAGATCCACAGTGACAGTGAGGAGTCTGACGATGAAATTGTCATGCGAAACGCGTACGACATGAACTTGCTTGTGCCATTCACAAACATGCTCACCACCGTGGAACGCCGCTTTTGGGCTCGGGAAACCAGCAGAGGGTGGTGGGATCACATTGTCATGCAAGTCTGGGATGACGAGGAGTGGGTGCAGAACTTTCGGATGAGAAAAGCTACTTTCATGGGACTGTGAGAGGAGCTCGCCCCCGCCCTGCGGCGCAAGGACACGAGATTGAGAGCTGCCCTGACGGTGGAGAAGCGGGTGGCTATTGCAATCTGGAAGCTGGCAACTCCGGACTATCGATCAGTAGCGAACCAGTTTGGAGTGGGAAAGTTGACCGTTGGAATCGTGCTGATGCAAGTTTGCAAGGCCATTAATCGCATCCTGCTCAGAAGAACCGTGACTCCGGGTAACGTGCATGACATTGTGGCTGGCTTTGAACAAATGGGTTTCCCTAACTGCGGCGGGGCGATAGATGGGATGCATATTCCTATTCTGGCACCACCCCACCTAGCATCCAAGTACATTAATCGGAAGGGGTATTTCTCCAGGTGCTTGTGGATCACCGTGGGCGTTTCATTGACATCAACGTAGGCTGACCCAGAAAGGTGCATGACGCACACATCTTTCGGAACACTGCCCTGTTCCGGAAGATGTAGTCCGGGACTTTTTTCCCAGACCGGAAGATCATGGTAGGGGAAATTGAAATGCCCACTGTGATCCTTGGAGACCCCGCGTACCCTTTAATGCCGTGGCTCATGAAACCCTACACAGGGAGCCTTGACACCAGCAAGGAACGGTTCAACTACAGGCTGAGCCGGTGCCGAATGACTGTGGAGTGTGCTTTTGGCCGTTTGACGGGCCGCTGGCGATCTCTATATGGGAAGCTGGACTTGGCCGAACACAGCATTCCCGCGGTTATATCCGCGTGCTGTACCCTCCATAATATTTGTGAAGGGAAGGGTGAAATGTTCACTCAGGCATGGACCTCAGAGGTTCAACACCTGGAAGCTGAATTTGCACAGCCAGAGAGCAGGGCTATTAGAGGGGCCCAGCGTGGGGCTGCAAGTATTAGGGATGCCTTGAGGGAGAAATTTGAGGCTGAAAACCACCAGTAATGTCTGCTGCCCTGCACAACCCTGAAGTGAAGTGGTTCCAATGTTATTAGTAATCTGTATTTGCTAAGCTGATTTGTGTTTGCTCAGCTCACTTGCGTTGCCTGTTTCTTTCCTGGGCTAAGGTATCTTTTACCTTATACAATAATAAAGACTGTTTTCACATCCAAAGAATCCGTTTATTACAGAGAAAATACATGTATTAAAAAGAAACACAACTGCTTGTGAGACAGAAAGGGCAAAGGGGTGGTGTGTGGTGTGGGGAGCGGTTCAATCACAGGTTATGGTATGTCCTGCTTTCATACTCAGGCTTCCTGTCTGGAGTGCTGTGCAGTGAGTGCTGCACTTCAGGATGTCTATAATTCGGGATGGGAGTTGAGTGCAGTGGGTAAGGGTCATAGTTTCCAGGGCTGTCTGGTGAAGCTCCAGGTGTTGGAGGCATCTGGTGTGGGCGATAAGAACCTGGATGTTGGGTGAAGTGGGCAGGTGGTGACATGGGGGCACAAGGGAAAATGTTTTGGGACACTGGCTGCGGGGGGGTGGGGGGGGCGGGCGCGGTACTGCTCCACCTGCATGGCGACGAGTGCCTGGATAGAGTCCGCTTGGCGCGCCATGATGCTAATCAGTTCCTTTGTGCTTTCGTGCCGGAGCTGCATGCTTTGCTGCCGCTGCGCTGCGTTTTCCTGATGGAACCTGCTTTCGCTCTCCCTCCACTCCCGAGCCTTTTGATTCTCTTTAAGAGACTGTTTCATAATTTCCTGCATCATGTCTTCTTTCGTTCTTCTGGGCCTCTTCCTGAGCCTTTGGAGTCTCTCAGCCGGTGATAAGAAGGACGGCGGAATACTCAAGGTTGCATCTTGAAGGCAAAATGCAACATTTAACAGAGGCATCATTGTTTTATGCCAGACAGAGCAATGATTCCCCCACACTTAAGGAGGGCACACACAGTCTCCAAAACAGCACAATTTTCCCGTCCCAAACAGAGCGCACAGAACCCACGGGAGCCCCAAAATGGTGAGTAAGCACAGGGTAAAGGGGGACTGATTGTTTCACAGATGTACTGTCCAACGGGTTTCTGTGCCTTGGGGAGAGCCAACAGCTGCAGGGGGGAACCTACACTGAACACTGTCCCCACATTTTCCACTGGAGTTCGTCCTGGAAGATATCTCGCTGCTGAGGGTGTCCGGGGAAGCAAGGGGAGGGTCTTCTACTGCAATGCGGCTTCCGCCCTGGCCCATATGCAGCTTGCCTGTGTGCAGCAATGGTCCCCCCGCTCCTCGCGGCACAGTGGCGTGGACACGTTACCCTGAATGGGACAAGGACCACGGTGCCTCTCCCAATAAACCTGCGCAAGCGCATTGCCCACGTTCTGGTTGAGACTTTCGAAGAGATTACAGTGGCCGATTTCCACGATGTGATAGACCACATTAATGCGCTCTTCCGCATTTTGGCATGCATGCATCCCAAACCCTCCTCGCCCAAGGACCCCGCACCGAAAAAACTCCTTCCCGAAAATAAAAGCTGCTTACCGCGAACCTGCTCTTCTCTTTCTCCTCCAACGCGTACCGGCCGCTGCGACTGGCTCCCTTCCTCCTTGCTCAAGAAGAGCTCCTGGCTGCATGCCCCCAGGGAGTCAGGGGTGTCTCCCCCAGCCACAGCACCCTTGCTTCTGCTTTCTTCAACCCCCTCCTCCTCCTACTCCTCCTCCTTGTCCCGCTCTCCCGTATCCACGGTGGTGCTCGGAATGGTAGTGGGGTCACCCCCAAGTATTGCGTCCAGCTCTTTGTAGAATCGGCAGGTTTTGGGGGGAGCACCCGAGCGGCTATTTGCCTCGCGGGCTTTGCAGTACGCACTCTACAGCTCCTTTACTTTTATCCTGCACTGCATTGCGTCCCGGTCATGGCCCCTTTCAATCATGGCCCTTGATATCTGGCCGAAAGTATCAAAATTCCTCCGGCTGGATCGCAGCTGGGACTGGACAGCTTCCTCCCCCCAAACAGCGATGAGGTCCAGCAACTCGGTATTGTGCCATACTGGGGCTTGTCTGGTATGTGGAGGCATGGTTACCTGGAAAGATGCGCTGAGAGCACTCCATGCCTGGCTGAGCAAACAGGAAGGGGATATTTAAAATTCCAAGGGAATTTAAAGGGTTGGAGTGGCGGTTGGTCACGTGAGGCCAGGGCAATAGAGTTCTAATTGATGACCAGAGTGGCTAGAACAGGCATTGTGGGATACTTCCGAATACTTCTGGAGGCCAATAAGAGCACATTGGGTGGCCACACTGTAGCCACAGCGCACCAGCGGCAGCGCAACAAACGTTATTCCTCTCGGGGAGGTGGAGTACCTGCAGCGCTGTAGCTGCGGAGATGCAGCGCTGTACGTGCCTTGCGAATGTAGACAGTTAGTGAGTTACAGCGCTGCAGGCAGTTTTATTGCGCTGTAACTCGTGAGTGTAGCCAAGGCCTTAGAGGTTAAGACAAACAATTTTTCTTCCTCCTCTTTTTAGGTACTTGAAAATTGTTATCATGGCCACTCGCAGTCTTTTCTTTTCCAGACTAAACAAACCCATTTTTTTTTCAATCTTCCCTCATAGGTCATTTTTGTTGCTCTTCTCTAGACTCTCTCCAGTTTGTCCACATCCTTCCTGAAATGTGGCTCCCAGAACTGGACACAATACTCCAGTTGAGGCCTAATCAGAGTGGAGTAGAGCAGAAGAATTACTTCCCGTGTCTTGCTTACAACACTCCTGTTAATACATCCTAGAATGATGTTCACTTTTTTGCAACAGCATTACACGGTTGACTTACATTTAGCTTGTGGTCCACTATGACCCCCAGGTCCCTTTCTGCAGTACTCCTTCCTAGGCAGTCATTTCCCATTTTGTATGTGTGCAACTGATTGTTCCTTCCTAATTTGAGTACTTTGCATTTGTCTTTGTTGAATTTCATCCTATTTACTTCAGACCATGTCTCCAGTTAGTTCAAATACTTTGGAATTTAATCCTACCCTCCAAAACACTTGCAGCCCCACCCAGCTTGGTATCATCCGCAAACTTTAAGTGTACTCTGTATGCCATTATCTAAATCATTGACGAAGATATTGAACAGAACCGGACCCAGAACTGATCCCTGCGGGACCTCACTCATTATGCACTTCCAGCATGACTGTGAACCACTGATAACTACTCTCTGGGAATGGTTTTCCCACCAGTTTTGAACCCACCTCATAGTAGCTCCATTTAGGTTGCATTTCCCTACTTTGTTTATGATCAGGTCCTGCGAGCCAGTATCAAAAGCTGTAATAAAGTCAAGATACAACACGTCTACTGCTTCCCCCCTATCCACAAGGCTTGTTACCCTGTCAAAGAAAGCTATCAGGTTGGTTTGACACGATTTGTTTTTGACAAATCCATGCTGACTGTTCCTTATCCCCTTATTATCTTGTAGATGTTTGCAAATTGATTGCTTAATTATTTGCTCCATTATCTTTCCGGGTACAGAAGTTAAGCTGACTGGTCTGAAATTTCCTGGGTTGTTCTTATTTCCCTTTTTATAGATGGGCACTATATTTGACATTTTCCAGTCTTCTGGAATCTCTCCCTCTTCCATGACTTCTCAAAGATAATTGTTAATGACTCCGATATCTCATCAGTCAGCTCCTTGAGTATTGTAGAATGCATTTCTTCAGGCCCTGGAACTTGAAGATAGCTTATTTATCCAAGTAATTTTTAACTTGTTCTTTCCCTATTTTAGTCCCTTCTGATCCTACCTCATTTTCACTGGCATTCACTATGTTAGACATCTAATCATGACCAGCCTTCTTGGTGAAAACTGAAACAAAGAAGTCTTTAAGCACCTCTGCCATTTCCACATTTTCTGTTATTGTTTTCTCCCCCTCATTGAGTAACGGGTCTACTTTGTCCTCGGTTGTCTTCTTGCTTCTAATGTGTTTGTAGAATGTTTTCTTGTTACCCTTTATGTCTCTGGCTAGTTTGATCTCGTTTTATGCCTTGGCCTTTCTAATTTTGTCCCTACATACTTGTGTTGTTTGGTTATATTCATCCTTTGTAATTTAACCTAGTTTACACTTTTTGTAGGACTTTTTTTTTTTTTTTTAAGATCATTAAAGATCTACTGGTTAAAAGACCGATCTATAATACTGAATGACCTATTGGGCAGAACATGCATTTGTAATGTGGAATACCCAGCTTCAAGTCCCTCTTCTGAAGCAGGAACAGCAATTACTTGAATCTGTGTGTCCTACGTAGTGTCCTGACCACAATGCTGTTGGCTATTCTGTGGTGTCTTGATTTCTCTCAATTTCATTCTGGACCTGAGAAACCTTTCCAACTAAGTTTTGTTGAAACTTGTACATTCCCATGAAAAGTTTCAGTTTTGACAAATCCTGGGGAAAAAATGCTGTTGAAAAATTCCTTACCAGGTCTGAGTTTAAATTATATTCATTTGCGTGGAAATTTTTACCTGTAAGACTATACTTTTGAATTGCTTGCTTCTGAACATGTCCCCCATCTCTTTGTTCACTCTTACCTTTGAGCCTTCTGTCAGGTCATTCCATGGGTTAGGGACAATTTTCTATTCTTTTATGAAGAAAGGTCTACAGATACTTTACAGTGACTCTCCAGACTGTTTGTAGTTGAGGGCAGAACTAGGCTTGTTAGGGAAGGATGGGTCCAGCTACATAAACACACCCAGTTTTGTTTTATGTCACTCAGGTGCAGGCAAGTTTTCTTTGGTGCACCCAGAAACTGACACCAAAACATGGTGAATAGACATAAATCAAGGTGATTTAAAGGAGTGATTTAAATCACCTAGTGAAAAGCCGCAATCTAAAAAATATTTTTAATATTTTTCCATTTGTGCTTCAGTTATTTTCTAATGAAAGTTACATTTTCACTGGTTGATATAACTGTTTAAAACATGTTGATTTACAACCAAATAGAGCCTTCACACTAGGTTTGGTACATCTTTTTGCTACCTATGTGGGTACACTATAACAAGCTATATAATTGCTTCAATAAATATATATTAATATTTTCAGATTTTTATTAATTGTACAATTTTGTATGGTAGAAATATATTGCTGCTTTTCTGTATAAATAATGTTTTGTTCATCATTTATGTCAAGCTGCATTAGAATGGTGACTAGAATTTAATTAAACACAAAAAAGAATACAAAATTAATTTTTATTAACAAGCTTAAATGTTTCACATTTATAAATAAATAATTTATAAAAGAGAGGGATTAACTGTAGTCAGTTATTTAAACTGATTATTTCAATCTGGGGAAATTTTCAGATATACCTAAATGAAAGTGATTGGAGCTTCAGTTCCTAGTCTTGCCTGAGTCTTTTGAAAATAAGACAGGTTCCTAAATTGCTTAGGCTGACCTATTGTGCCATATTTATAAAGCCTGACCTCAAATGTTGATGTTTTTTCACCTGATTCTTTCCTTTTATAGAAAAGCAGCTTTTAACTCAGTATTTGATAGTCTCATGGATTGAAAGATACCTTTTTTTTAAAAAAAGTGTCGAGATTATAATACATTTAGACCTTAACATATTCTGTATTAAATTCATTTTAAACATTTACTGAAAAATATAATTTAAATAGGTAAAAAATCAAACTCTTTTTTCTTCTTCTTCAAAAAATCATCAAATTTTATTCATCCTGTGCAAAACAGAAAAGGGGGATTTTTTTTATTTCTATTCTAAGGCTTATTACATTCTAAGCTTTCACTTCACTGTTGTTTAGCCATGGGGGCTCTGCAGAAATGTTTCTGCAGATCTTTCAAAGCATTTCTAAAAACATTCAAGCCCAACTCTCTCAATTTTACCTTTTATTTGCATTGTACTGTATCCCATCTGCTGTGCTGCTAAGCTTGATCCTGCAAGGTGCTGAGCATTCTGGCCCTGAGTCAGCAAGCACTGAAGCACATGCTTAACTTTAACCATAGAAGTAGTCTCATGGACTTCAGTTGGATTATTCACATGATTAAAGTTAAGCACATAGTTAAGTGCTTTGCTGGACTGCACTCAGAGTGCTCCACATCTTGAAGAATCAAGCATTTAGACTGGAAACTCAGCCCATGGGCCTGTTCTTTATTTATCAAATGTGTCAGTTGATTGCACAGTGCCATTATAACTGATAGTAGTCTAAATAGTATCATCTTTCTGTGATTCTTGGCAGTAAAATAAGGAATCATTGCTCCCTTAAAAATATGGATATACAAATATACATATTTATACAAACAATGCTTTGTGAGATTCATAGATGACATATTTTTTCCATATAATAAACAATTAATCTTGCATTGCAACTCCAAAAGATTAGGTTAGTGTAACAATTCTGTTTTTCAGGAAGTACTGAGTTTTGATATTCACTTATGTGCCAGTATTTTGTTTTCATAAATATTGCTTAATACTAGAGTGCATTAATTATTAGTCTGTTAAAATAATGCCACTGTTTCCATGGCCCCAGTTAGAACATGCATCCTAAGTAAACAAATCATACTTCACTCAAGTTGTAAGGTACCTATTATCATTTCTCTAGAATACATACATTTTTCATCATTAATAAACTGCATCACCTTCATTTTTCTACCACACTAACTGCCTGCCTTTTAGTGACTAAGAGATTATTTTAAGGGTTTTTTTGTGTTCAATATTGATGATACCTGTGCAGAGCTATCAGTTTTGTAATGTTAAACGGCACATGAAATCTTTAAATCCACAACAACGTACACAGAAAGGGCAGAAAATGAAAATTCCTAAACTGTAGTATATATTTTATTAACTACATTCATATGTGCTACGAAGGTACATTACATCTCACTCATGCTTTGCATGGTTTTCTAATTCTCATCTGTGCTGTTAGTATTTCTTAGTTGCTTCAATATTTTGGGCCATCTTGATTTTATTGTGAGGTTGGCCATCATCTGCTGAATTGGCAGAGTGAGATATTTTGGGTATACATGTTATTGGTTCGCTATCTGTTCTTATCTCTTACCTAAGTATAGATGAATGGATGTGATGACTAATTCTCAGAATAACTGACAATGCTGGTATTTCTCAGGTACCAATACTCATAGTAAGTATAGGCTATTTAAATATATTACTTGTTAAGAAAATTACTTTCTCTGGAAAACTAAAAAGTTTCCCATCACACACTAAATAATAAAACTGTTCTATGTAGCCTCTCACCCACCCTGATGTTACTCTGGGTTGAGTTTCTTGTACAAGTCATCATCATCATCTTCTTTCTTCTTCCACAACTTTCAAGGAGATCATTGCCCATTAAAGTGAAATGAGTAAGAGTCTGAGTTAAATAAGCTTTTTGAAATAAACAGACTGTTACTGATTACAGTTAGTATGGCAACATGTTGTAGAATCACACACTATGTATTTGTGTAACTCTGAATATAGTGTATTATGTAGAAGCATCAATTTCTGGCAAAATAAAGGCTGTTAAGTGTAAAGGATAGTACCATTTTAGGAGTGATATTTATTTTAAAACTTTGATACAATTTGGAAGATACAATTTATTAGTTTCATAAATAGCTTATGTTCGTATTTAAAAGTTTTACAGTTCATTACTACTGACTTGCACTCAGGGAGCCTTAAATTTCCACCTGTCCTGCAGGAAGAGAGTGTCTTTTTCCTCCCCCAGAGGCTTTCTTTTTCACTTTGCAGGGCAGAAAATCCCCTGAAGGACAAAGTGAAATTTCAGTGCTGCAGAGGTGTGTATATATAGCCAAGACATTTCTTAATTACCATACAAATTTTAAGGGGAAAACTTATTTCAAAACAACATCTGTATGTTTAGCAATAGCATGTTTGTAATAACAAGAAGAATCTGAATATAGCTAAAGTAAAGGTCTCGAGATGTGGTGAAACAAAATCCTGTGTGCAACCCACTGAGAGGCACTGTGGCAAATTTTCAGGAGTACAAGGGTGACACCTAATTTGCACATAGACACGCATAGTATTTTAATGACACAGTGCACATGCAATTTTTTTTTTAGGACTTTGAGAGCTTACAAAGCACTTTACAAAGCAAAATATGTTATGAAGGCTTCAAAGCAAGGTGTGTACAACCTGATGATGGTTCTCGGAAACAGAGTTCTAAATGGTTTGTACTGTTGGTTATGACTGTAGTATAGCTCCAAAATGGCCACATGCATGACGCAATGTACGTTTGAGTCTGCTGAGTGATTGCTGTGTCCACCCGTCCACCCCCCGACTCATAAATAAAAGGTCTTTTCTCAAACCTAGGTATCTCTAAAGAGGTACAAATAGCAGTCATGGTAATTAACTCTAGATATCTGTCACTACAGATTATGATTGTATATATACAAAAAGTGAGTTAATTTCTCCTTGAATCCTGGATTGCAAAAAGAGCAAGAATGAGCACAATGAGCCTGTCTGTTCTAGCTGACTTTTGGCCTCATCTAGTTTGGTTTCAGGTAAAAATGGGTCTATACTTTCTTTTGTCCCCTTCAAAGCTACTACAGTGAACTGTGAAATTAGTTTGATCCTTTCATCAGGTGGACAACAGTTTATACTCATATTTTTTGAGTATTTGTTGGCAAGACAGATAATGGGAAACATTTTTCTGAACTTCCATGAAAATGCCTGCAACTTTATGAAAGGCCTTCCACTCCCCTTGCAATTTCAAGCTAAGGTCCCCACTTATCTCTGAAGTTGTAATAAATGCTTGGTAATATCTCCTGTAGCTGTTGAAAGTCATGTACTTTAGAGATGCAGAGTAGAGTCTTCAATGACCCTAGCATAAGTGGCTTCCTTCTGCAACCTTCCTTAACCAGAGACACCTGAAACACCAGGATCTACTCACCCTATCTACCCCACTCATAAGCAGTCCACTTTTTTTTTCCTGTTTGCTCTCAATAGTTTTCTGCTTCTACAGGAAGATGCAGCAAGTGGCTATGATCATGGTTTTACACTGTAGCCCTAACAGGTCGTTACCATCTCTAACCTGTTAGACAATTCAACCGCATTAGATAAATATATTAATTGTATATTTATGCATAAAAGAGCAGAAGAATATTTCACAATGTGGACACTTGAATTGTCATAATTAGTTTTGAATCAACAACCTGTTGAAATGAATGGGGCTAGTTCATGCCTTTTAAAGCTATTTGGTGAGGCTGGCTTGTACACACTTTTGCATGTAGCGTTGTGTTAATGCTCATTAATGCACATATGGAAGGAATATCTTTTAAGAGCTGTACACTTAAAAAAAAAAAAAGCTTAAATTCTAAGGAAACCAAATGTCACCAGTGGCTTGGAGAACATATTTCTGTGGATATCATGCGGCTCAAGGGCTGAGAATAACACTGCTAACTTATTCTAACAATTTCTTTATAAAAATGTTAGCAAATAATTAATAAACCATTCCATTGTGGCTGTAGTCTGTCTTCAGTATTCTGTCACTCTAGTTGTGCTATGTGAAGCCTAAAGTTCACCCAGAAACTTTAAACCCATCCTCTGTATACTTAATGCTAAGACAAAATGTCTCATTCAGACATTTCTTGATATTTCATTATGACCAGATATTCACAGTGAAAATTACATGTGATGACACGCAGACCTTGAGAAATATAGAAATTTTGTTTATCTACAAACATATATTGCTTGCTGCCTAATTGCCTTGATATTTATCAAACAAATAATATGTCAGTCACTGGCTGAAACAGGAGCAGATCTGGGCAGCAGCAGGGGCTGGTTATGTGGCAATAGGCACAGACGTAAAGCATGAGCAATGGGGCAGAATCAGGAGTGAGAGCAGTTCGCTGGGGCAGAATCAGTAGTGAGAACAGTCTGAAACCATTAGCAGTGAGAGTGGTCCTGACGAGGCAGTGACATTAAGAACACAAATATGGCTATGCTACATCAGATCAATAGTCCATCTAGCCCAGTGTCCTGTCTTTCAGCAGTGGCCAGGGCCAGATGCATCAAGTGATCCATTCCCTGTCATCCAGACCTAGCTTCTGGTAGTCAGAGACTTGGGGTCACCTCGAGCATTGATGTTGCATCCTTGACAATCTTGGCTAATAGCCATTGATGGACCTATCCTCCCATGAACTTATCTAATTCTTTTTTGAACCCTGATATAGTTTGGTTTCACAAGATCCCATGGCAATCAACTCCACGGGTTGACTCTGCATTGTCTGAAGTACTTCCTTTGTTTTAAATTTGCTGCCTATTAATTTCCCTGGTGACCTCTAGTTCTTGTGTTATGTGACAGGGTAAATAACACTTTCTTATTCACTTTGTCCACACCATTCATAATTTTATAGACTTCTCTCATATCTCCTCTCAGGCTATGTGTACACTACCACTTATATCAGCAAAATGTATGTCACTCAGGGATGTGAACAAACACCCCCCGAGCGACATCAATTTTGCTGGCATAAGCACTAGTTTGCACAGCGCTATGTTGGTGGGAGAGCTGCTGCCACCACTCGTTGGGGGTGGATTAATTATGTCTACAGGAGAACTCTCTCCCATCGACATAGAGTGGCTCCATGAGAGATCTTTCTAGTATAGAGATGGCCTTAGTCATCTCTTTTGTGAACAGTCCCAGTCTGTGTTTAATCGCTCTTCAAAAGGAAGCTGTTTCATATCCCTAATGATTTTTATTGCTCTTCTCTGTATGTTTTCTAGTTCTGTTGTCTATTTTTAGAGATAGGGCAACCAGAACTGCATGCAGTATTCAAGGTATGTCTGTGTCATGGATTTATATAGTGATGACATATTTTCTATATTCTTCTGTATTTCTTTTCGAATATATTCCTTTCCTAACAGTCTGTTCACTTTTTTGACTGCCACTGAGCATTGAACAGATGTTTTCAGAGAACTGTCCACGGTGACTCCAAGGTCATTTTCTTGAGTGATAACAGCTACTTTTGACCCCATCATTTTATATATATAGCTGGGCTTCTGTTTTCCAATATGCATTACTTTGCACTTATGAACATGGAATTTCATCTACTATTTTGTTGCCTAGTCACCCAGTTTGGGGAGATGCCTTTGTAATTCTTTGCAGTCTGCTTTGGACTTAACTATCTTGAGTAATTTAGTATACTCTGCTAACTTTGCCACCTCACTGTTTACCCCCCTTTTCAGATCATTTAGGAATATGTTGAACAGCACTGGTGCCAGTACAGATCTTTGGGGAATGCTGCTATTCACCTCTGTCTATTGTGAGAAATTACCATTTATTCCTTCCCTTTGTTTCCTGTCTTTCAGTTACTGATCCATGAGAGGACTTTTCTCTTATCCCATGACTGCTTAGTTTGCTTAAGGGCCTTTGGTGAGGGACCTTGTCAAAGGCTTTCTGAATGTCCACTGTACACTATATCCACTTGATCACCATTGTCCACATGTTTGTTGAATTCTAATAGATTGGTGAAGCATGATTTTCCATTACAAAAACCTGTGTCAACTGTTCCCCAATGTACTGTGTTCATCTGTGTCTGATAATTCTGTTCTTTACTATAGTTTCAACCAATTTGTCTAGTACAGGCTATTGGCCTGTAATTGTCAGGATTTCCCAGGATGGATAAAAATAAATGATTAAAAAAATAATAATAATAAAAAAATAAAATAAAAAAATAAAAAATCTGATTTTTTTTGTTTAAATAGGAATTTTTGATGAAGAAACCTATCTAAAGATAGTTTTAATTAAGATACATCATTATAGCTCAAAGATATCTCATCATGGAATAGGGATTATTAATTCAAATTCTGTAGCATGAGACAATATATTCATGTAATGTTTAAGAAAAGTTTTGTAAATTAGTTCCAATAATTCATGGATTAGGGACCCAATCGTATGGGTCTCCAGGGGCTTCTGTATGGATTATTTAGGTTAATCTTTCTATCTACTCAATGGCACTCAGTGCTCAGTCTAGAAGATACCATCAGAGATGCTTAGTTTTGCAGTTCTCAAACTGTGGATTTGTGTATCCAGAGATAACATGCTTGTTAACAGCAAAAATGTTAAATAAATAAATAAATAGAGGTGAGAAATAACAGACCTCAACCCTATTGTCCCTCTGCAAATTTGTGTACACAGAGTCAATCCCTTACCTCTCTGTAAAAGTGCAAAGTTTCAAAAAGTTCAATGAATAGATTGTTGGGGGTGAAATAGATCTGGACACGGAGAAGAAGTCTGGAGATAAATGTGAGAAGGGAGGGACAGGCAGTAGAAACAAAAGTGAAACTGTTTGAGCAGCATATTCCAGAAGTCTTGAGGTCTTTCTGAGTGTAGCCTTCATGATTTGAGATCTACTATACCATTCTCTCACTAGAAGGGTAAACCTATAATGGCAGCAGGCTGTAAAAGAGACCCTGTTTGGGAATAAGAACCATTCAAGAAATGTGTTTCCTGATGATGTTTTAAAGAAAGTCACACCAGTGAACTGGTGGAAGTCAGTTAAGCACTTGTATTCAGAGACTGTTGAAGTGACCATCTCACTTTTAACAGCAGTAGCTTCTTCTGCCGGTGAAGAAAGAATATTTTCTTCCTTTGAACTAATTCATTCCAAATTGGGAAATTGTTTGGGACCTGAAAAAGCAGGAAAGCTTGTTTTTCTTTTCCAGATTATGAACAAACAGGAAAATGAAGGTGAAGACGACTGAGTTAGCTGCAGAAGCCAGTATTTTAAGTTTCTCATGTTGACCTGGCTGACATAGTCTATTTATTTTATTTTTTTAAATATTTAATTTAACTATTTTAGTTTAAAAACAATTTAAACAAAAACAAACCTGATTTTAAAAAACTTGAATGTTTAAGTATCAGAGGCTTAGCCATGTTAGTCTGTATCCACAAAAACAACGAGAAGTTCTTATGTTATCCCACTTCTTCAGATTCAGATGCATAGCTTGGATGGATTAGGCTTCAATTTCCCAGGAACCACCAAAAAACAAGGATAGAGAGAGAGAGAGAGAGCTGCAGAACCCAAAATGAGGGAGTTATTTAGCCTGCCCAGCTAGGGTGTACAAAAGTGAGGTATCTGTCCACCCTTTGGCTTGAGGCAAAACAATGTACTTGGCTGCCATCTGCATCACCCAGGATATGCCATAAAAGATAAGTGAGTGTTGGCCTTTAGTCTGCACTTTTTTCAAACAGTCAGTTCTCTTAGCTATGAGCCAAGGGTGTTTGTGGCAGTGGGAAAGGAAGAGAAAGTTGCCATTTTAAGTGAATCAGTTTGCCTCTCTTTAATATAGACCGGGAATGGCTCGGTCATTACATTAATTGAATCTATTTCCCCCAGTTAAATATCCTTAACACCTTTGTGTCAACTGTCTGTAATGGGCCATGTTGATTATCACTTCAAAAGTTTCTTTCCTACTGATAACAGTTCCTTCCAATTAATTAGCCTTTTAAAGTTTCATGTTTCTCTGAATGTATAAATATCGTCCCACTGTATGTTCCATTCTATGCATCTGACGAAGCAGACTGTAGTCCACGAAACCTTATGCTGAAATAAATTTGTTAGTCTCTAAGGTGCCACAAGTATTTCTTTATTTTTTTTCTCTTTAATCTTTAATTTCCGGAACATAACTTTAAAAACAACACAAAACAAAAAAAAAACACATTTCTTTAGGGACTAAAGCTATGTCTACACTACACTTACTACAGCGACAGAAGAGTTTTTTCATCACTGTAGTAAATTCGCCCACTTGAGAGGTCATAGCTATGACAATGGAAGAATTCTTCCACTGACTAGCTGTGTCTACAGCTGTGAAGAGTCACAGGGGGCTAGAACCTGGGCCTGCTGGTCCCTGGGTGACTGCAGCATCAGTACTACCACCTGACAGCTCGGGCAAAGCAACGATCAATGAGCTGTGAGCATTGTGGGCCTAAGTACCACAGGATGTTTCACTCCAGAGGGCCTGATTGGCGTTTTCTTGGGGTTCTTTATTGACCCAGGCACACTATTTAAGCCTAGAGGGGGGGGACAGGAACTTGTGAAACTAGGTGGGTCCCCAGCTGGTTGCTGTGACAGACCCTGCTTTTTCACTTTGCTTTAGTCCCTGGCTTCTGACTTGAGTTCTGACCCTCGGCCCTGGTTTCTGATACCAGCTCTGTCCCTTGGCTCCAGCCTTTCCCACTAGGCATGACTGCCAATGCCCCAGCCATGACAACAGTGGAAGTTAGGTCAACCTAACTCTGTCACACAGGATGTGAAGTTGTTCAGAGCCCTATGTGACATAGCGAGGTGCAGACTAGGGCTAAGATACTTCTGTTTCAGCAGAATTCCAATTCAGTGTATTCCATAGGGCAATACAAACCTGAGTTAAACCCAACAAAAACAACCTGAAAGAGCTTTAGCAAAAGTGAAAACTGCAGAGTCAAGATAAATTTTTGAACAGATTGTTCACAGATCACCCTGAATCTAAAGCCTGGTCTACATCTAAAACTTAGGTCGATCTATCTACATCACCCAGGGCTGAGAAAAATTCTGTGCCTTGTGTGTCACAGGTTAACCTAATCCCCAGTGTAGATGCAGCTAGGTCAATAGAATATTCTTTCATCGACCTAGTTATTGCCTCTTTGACGGTTGTGGGGGGGTTATGACAATGTTGGAAAACCCTCTTCCATTACTGTAGTGTCTACACTGCTGTAGTTGTGTTACAGGAGTGCCACTGTTGCACTTGTAGAGTAGATATATCCTGACATTTTAGGTTTTACTAAGGAGGGGATGACTGGATTCCTTATTTTTCTGCACCATTAAAATTATGTGTTGCAATAGCTAACATCAGTATAACAATGTGGCAATGCATTAAGTCCAGGAAATTCAACAAGGCACGGTTGACTTTAAAAAATAAAACCAAACCAAACCAAACAAAAACCGCACAGTTAAAGTGTGCAGTTTTGGCTAGGTTTGGTTTATTATATAGGCATTCAAAGTAAATCTCTGGTGACTTGCACAAAACTAAACAGGCTGTGCACAGGATTCCAGTGCAGGAATTATGGAGATTGAATCATTGTCTTAGTCTGCAGGCAGGGTGGGAGGCATCTGAGTAGCTCTACTATGGCCTGTACCGCAACGTATTATCATGGCCCAACATGCCAGATACATGGATTTCATGGCTCAACAGTTTCCTCAAACCAACCACACACCCCTTCCCCCCATCTTTTTCCAAAGACAAAAGTGCCATTGATTTCTGTTCTGCTCCATGACAAGCTAGGGACATCAGAGTCTCTCTTTGCAGCTTCTTCATTTCTCAGATCCACCACAAAGCAAAAGAGCTGTGGTTTTAGCTTTATTTTGGGATCTCTGCAACCTCCCTGAGACAGAGATTTCACTCTTGAAGGAGAAAAAACGTGCATAGTACTCTTTTAAGTGTACCAGTTGTGAAAGCTTCAGTGTGAAAGGTCCTGGAGCTTTCCTCTGCAAATGCTACAGATTCTCTGCTAGTGTAAATGGGTGAAACTCCATGAATTCAGTGAAACTGCACAAACTGAAGCCAGAAGAGAAATGTCCCTTATGGTTTAGCTATGTGTTATTGATGCAACATATTGGCAGAAGCAGGCACTAGGAATTTGGCTATTTGCATCTTCAAGAATATTTATTTTATGTTTCCTCATTTTCCAATCTCCAGTTCAGATAAGCAAACAATAGTATCCCTTTTAAACATACACAAAGAACCTGGCCATTAACATCTTGAAACCTACCGTGTATGTATGTTAAGAAAGTTTGACCAAAATGATAGCTTATGTATAATTTTTCAAACCTGACCTGTTGGATGCTTTTTGTTAGAAGATATTAAAAAACCCAAAAGCACACTTAAATAGTCCCACATGCTGCATGTTCTGATTATTTCTTTTTCAATGCCATGGAGATTCAAAATGCTAAAAGGTAATATGAGTTGACTTTTATGTAGTCTTCTATCTTAAGTGGTCTTTTGTAACACTAACATTGTTTTGTTTATTTCTCTTGGGTTTGATTGACTATTTCTTGTCACAGTGTTTTCTTATGTTTGTTAGTTTACAATAAGTAGTGTGGCAGGACAACACATTGCAGCAAAAAGTTTGGAACAGCAGTGCTTTGCTTCATTTTGTCACTTAAAAGGAAAATCTCAGTAATAGTGGCAGTGATATTTCATTCCTACTTGTAGCTTCAAGGAAGTCCTAGACAGAGAGAGCACTCCAAAAGAAATCCAATCTGCTCCAGTGAAAACAGTTTGATTAGTGCTAAACAAGTCTTTCATCCAATTATGTTAATGATACTGTCCAGCTACAAGTCCCCTCAAAGCCCCATGCTGGCACACAATCAGAAAACCTTTAAATAGCAGTGCCTTGGAAGTCTATTAGCATCACAACAATAGTCATGATGCAAGAATTGTGCAAGTCCCTTCAATCACATTTAAGGTCCACATAGCAACAGTGAATCAACCCCATTTACTTTAAATAACTTTGCACTCTGAAAAATCTGCTTCTGCTGATATTTGAATCAAGGACTCTTAAATATAAATTTCTTTGCAACTCAAACATGCTAGCTGTCTTCTCTGTGCAGACTGATGTGTTCATTGTGTGTGTGTGTATGTATGTGTGTTTATATAATATAAAATCTTTAAGTGAATAGAGCTGCTTAGAATTTTGGTTCAAAGCCACAATTTCAGTGACCCATTGTAACTGTGCACGTATTTGTGCATACAGAAAACTACACTGATGTATGCAAACAGGTATTTGCATGATTAATTGGGCAGATTTTCTAATTATGTGCCTAACTTGTGTAAATTTGATTTTAAACATTAACTTTAATAAAAAATTTAAATCCTCTTGCATGTGCAGTTACTCAGTCTACACATATATGCACGATTTTGTGCATGCAAATTGATGTAATCACAAACGTTTCAAGTAAAATTAAGCTGGAAATGTAGCCCGTGATGTTTATACATGTACACTTAATGCTACTTTCCTTAGTACCAGCAAAGACTATATCTGGAAGGGAAGGGAGGGGAGGAGGGG
Organism: Chelydra serpentina; assembly: GCA_037349315.1. Lineage (NCBI taxonomy): Eukaryota > Metazoa > Chordata > Testudines > Chelydridae > Chelydra > Chelydra serpentina. The sequence continues at coordinate 10,414,132 of JBAIAC010000014.1, read as the reverse complement.
GACTTCTGCGCTATATACCATTATTATTTTTATTTTACCCAAGAGCATACTGGCCACTTCACTGAAGACCTAGAAAGACACCTTACAATCTGTGTTTTACCATGACAAGTTGTTGGCGTCCGTTAGTCTCGAGAGACGATGGATATGCACCCATGGGGAATGAGCTGGAGTGTCCTCTCCAGGGAGCAAGCCAGGGCAGGGTGATATGGAGGAACAGCTGTTGCCCATGCAGCAGAACCCCCCTCTCCACGCAACTGATGGATCCAAGGGAAAGACAATGTCGATACAACTTGGCACCAGTGGCGTCGCAGGAGTTGCCGGAATGACGTTGAGAACAATGTCAGACCGCCATCGGGACTCCGACACCGGATTTGGTTTCAGGGTTGACTCCCTTAGCCTTTCCCATGAGTGGGTATTGGCACAAGGCAGTGGAGGTTTTAAATCAAAGTTTTCCTTCTCCTAGGTGGGCTGCCTTCCAAGGCTGATGAGCCCCACCTACCCGAGTGACATGACAAGTAAGGATGACAAAACAGTAAGAAGAGAATGAGACCAGGAAGAATTATAGCAATGCAATCACACAGTTACTCAGTCAGCATGTGCACATCATAATAATTCTGGATTTTTTCCCCTTCTAATTCTATTAAAATAATAAAGATATGATAGACTGAATATTAATTACTCATCTATTATGTATACTGATTTTTACTCTTTAATACATGTTCACAATATGTTGCTATACCCAAGAGTTGAAACATTAAAATATCCTTATTTTGTAATAGATATTCTGCTGCACAAAAGGAAAAAGGAAAATTTATATGGAGGTTTTCTTAAGTTTTTTTTTATCCCTTGTGAGTTAAAATTGGGACTATGGAATGATAGGTTTGGTAGAATTTAGTATTTTTTATAATTTCGATGGACGATATTGGTTTATTTTAAGTCTTTTATTTATTTTTATTTACTTTCTCATGGCTGTGCAAAACTATGGGGCAAGGGGTCAAACAATAAGGGGAGATCAGACAATTATTTAATGAGACTAGACACTGAGATTCAAAAAGTTAAAGCTTTGTAACAGTTCAAACACATATTACCAACATCACGTCAAAATATACAAAGTACATATCCTTAAATAAAACTCTGATAAATTCTGAAGTAGTACTTTTCTTAATTTTTTTTTTAAGCAAACAGACAAAGCATCATTGAAAATATCTTGTCACCATTGAAATGGTATATGTGTATGAAGAAGTCCATGTTTATCAACATACTGACAAAAGATTCAGTTTTCCAAGCCTATTTACAATTCAAACTGTATAACTTTCCAAGTAATCATATACTGTATGTTAGTTCAAGCCATAATCAACATGTAGTAATAGTTATAATTCAGTTTAGTTTGTATGATATATGTCCTCTCAACTCTTCACATGTCAAAGGCTCATACATATTTTCATTCACGGGCTGGAGGCTACAACCTTGAAAAACTGAAAATGGAAAAGGACAGCCCACATGTTTTTTTGTATTTTAAATAATTGACGTTTGTAAGAAAGTATTTGTAAGCTTCAGAAGGGAAAACATTACTAATAATTAAGAAGTGTGCATGTTTTCATATGCAGTAGTTTGGTTTTGGTGTAAAACAGTTTTGTTTTTTAAAATTTCCCACATCTCAGTATGTTTAATATCAAACTGGGAGGTACAGATGTCACTTGTAAAGAATGTGTTTTATACATCACCAAAGGAAGGTTGATCTAAAGTTCTTATATGGCGTCATTACCATCGTGTTGGAGGGCCTGATATTTTTTTAATGTATTTATCCTCACAAAACCCCTGTGAGGTAGGACAGTGATGTTATTCCCGTTTTACAGATGAGGAACTGAGGCTAAATGACTTGCCCAATGTCACACAGGAAATGTGTGGTGGAGCAGGGAACTGCACCCAGGGTCTCGTACTAGGCTAATGCCCTAACCACTGCACCAGCCTCCCTCTCTCAATACTATAGTGTGTGCTTTGTTTGCTCATCTAAAGAAAAAGGGGGGGGGGGCGAATATATGTAGCTTATGCAAAATATTTTATTTTATTTCTCATACAACTGTATAATGGCATTGCATGCTGGGAATCTGAAAACATCCTATAGGCTGTAGAAGAACAAGGGATAAATGATCAAATTACACTGATACACAAGTGAAAGCGTGACACTTTTGGAGAAGTGAGGACGGAGGAAGTAGCTGTCATAGGGCATTAGTTCACTGGCTGTATCTAGAGCTCTGATTCAGATTTGTCTGGTTACAAGTGAGATGAGATTAATAGTGTTAACATAGTCTTCAGTTGATGCTAGTCTACACAAAATAATTCACAGTTTACCAAAATGTGTCATGAATGACAGTATTCCGGAGAGAATAGCAGGAATGTTGCAGTCAAGACTAAGGTACATTTGCAGATCTATGTCCCCAATTCAGCAAAGTTTCTAAGCATGTTCTTAAGTGTTTTTGCTGATTTGGGGCCTGTAAGTGTAAATTTGTATCATGTAACTATATGTCTAGTTCTGACCGGCTTTCTGGCAGGTTTGACTTGCATAAAAACATTTATTCTGCAGATAATTTAAGCTCTCATTGATTTTTGGCAGTAGTAAGTGCGAATTTTTATGTGCAATGGGCTTGATTTCCTTTACATTAACATGTTTACACTGCTCTAATTCATAATTTACACACACACAATATTTGTACACACAGTTATGCATATAAATTATGTTTTTACCCACTTTAAATCCCCTTTTCACTGCCAGAGTGGTATAGAGAAGCCATAGCATCAATGAGAATCTGGGCCAGTGTATTTTGACCACCAGCCATTCAGCATCAGGTATATATGTATGCCACTGCACATTTTTACTACTTTCACAAATAAATTGAAAGGTGCTGATAAAAGCAGATTTTTTTTCTCTGTTTTAGTTTTCTATAAATGCTTTAGACAAGTAATTCTCAAACTGTGACTCATGAACCACCCGGTGATTAGCAGAGCCTTATTGGTTGTCTGCACATGAAATACTTTGAGAACTATGGAATGGAAGAACAGGGAATTGAGGAGGAACTTTAATTCTATGGACTTCCTCACAATATCAGTTTAGAGACTCGCTCCTGAGGACACAGCCCAGTAGATTGAGATTGTGTTGCAGATTTCTCGGGTTTTTTTCCCTTCTATTCCTTAGTAAGATTCCAAGCAGATAAATAATGCATAGAAATCACCAATTATTATTTTATTCTCTTATTTCTATAAACCCAATAGTGTGGTAGGCATTTTACATTTTCCTCATGTTGGCACATTTATTTATATATATCTATATAGATATATATCTGTGTGTGTGTGTGTGTGTGTACCTGCTGGATTTTTTTCCGCTAAAACGATAAGAATACGTGTTACTATATCTTCTTTATCAGTCATTTTTTGCTTACTATAAAGAGTTATTGAGATACCATGCAGGTGTTCAGATTCCACAGTGATAAGTGTCATATAAAAGCTGTGGGAGAGACACCGTGTAGGAAAGATGTTTCTACCTACTGGAACCTAATACACAAGGTCCTCAGGTGACTAATTATAGTGTGAATATAAATGGTTTTACAAATACTGCTGCTTATCAGGTTACCTGCTTTTTGTTTATTTACAGTATGAAAGAGGCTGGTTTAGGCCATAAACAATGGAGAGGTGGTCCCATTTCATCAAACTGCAAGCAGTGTCCAGTAGTTTATACCAATCTTGTTTGTGGATCAGATGGTCATACATATTCTTCTCAGGTAAGAATAAAATAATCAAATTATTCATTAATTTGTTGCTAAAGTCAATTTATATTTCCCAAAACACTCAAATATCCCAATGTTTAATAAAAGGAAGCAGTTATTTTTTATTTGAACAGCATAAAAACTTATCCTGCGCTGACACCCACAAAAAATCCAAAACATTGTGAGACTAAAAAGCAGAACAGCAACAAATCTCACCCAACATAAAACAAATAGCAATCAGTAAATAAATAAAATGATATTCTCCTACCTCAGATTCCAGAAGAAATCCTACTCCCTCCCCAGCTCAGCCTTCACAAATGCCTGTTCATAGATGAGTTTTGCAGCATGCCTTGAAGATTAAAAATTCAAGCTGTTTCAGACTTATGGAGGGTAAACTGCAAAGTCAAGGAAGAACCCCTTACTCATAGTTCCCTCTCTTTTAAATCAAGAAAACTCAGGCCAGGCCCTTCTGCGAAGTGTGACTGTGGCAGTGGTGAATGAGTAGAGAAACAGTCATCCATGTAGATAGGTCTCAGGGTATTATGGGGAAAGACCAAAACTTTAAACTCTACCCACAGACCACCAGTAGACAGCAACTGCGGATTCTGGGGCAAAGATGTCACGCTCACTTTGAGTTACTAATAATAAGCAAGCTGCTTCATTCTCCCCTAGATGCAGTTTCCTAATGGGTTTAAGGTGTGGCACGTTACAGTAGTCTAATCTCAAGGTGACAATGGTATGAGTTACAGTAGTCATGTCTGCATCCAGAAGAAAAGTTTGCATCCCATGGACTAGGCATACATGGAAAAAAGCAACTGGAAATTTAACCAGGTCCGCAAGTTACAAACTGTACTGAAAATAATGTACATACTCTTTTACACTCATTTGGGGCTGGTGCTAAGTATACATTTAGCCAAATCCTTTAATTGCTTCCACCACAAACACCTTAGCCTTACATGGATGTTCTCTCAACAAACTTACTCTCATTCGTAGCCAAGTCTCCCAAACACTGACTGAGATGCTTGACGGCACTCTTGAAGCTGGATGAAAAGGAGATACAAATTTGAGTGTTATCACCATACTGAAAGCACTTCAGTGTGACGATAACACTCAACTTTATATCTCCTTCTCATCCGGTTTCAAGAGTGCAGTATCTACTCACTAACTGTCCTAAGAGCTCATACACATTGAGTAAGAGGGGTGGCAGCATGGAAACCTGCACTATACAACATAACAAAACAGAAGAATATTTGCCCAGCATTACCCTCTGAGATTTCTCGGGAGAAAAGAATGAAACCACGAGAAGGCAGTTCTGTCCACTCCTGTCAGGAACTGCAAGCAAGTCAATAGCATCTTGATATCCACCATATAATATCAGTATAGACACCTGATCTTTATCCCACTAGTGTCTGCACCAGTGAATAATACCTAATGCTTTAGAGCAGATGTGGGCAAACTACGGCTCGCGGGCCACATCCGGACCGCAGGACCCTCCTGCCTGGCCCCTGATCTCCTGGCCCGGGAGACAACCCCCTGGCCTCTCCCCCACTGTCCCCCCTCCCCTGCAGCCTCAGCTCACTGCGCTGCAGGCGCAATGCTCTGGGTGGCGAGCTCTTGCCGGGCAGCGCAGCTGCAGAGCCGCGGCCTGACATGGTGCTCTGTGCTGCGCGGTGGGGTGGCTGGCTCCAGCCGGGCAGTGCGGCTGCCTCTCCTGGTGCTCTAGGCAGTGCAGTAAGGGGGCAGGGCGGGGTTGGATAGAGGGCTGGGAATTTCAGGGCGGTGGTCGGGGGAGGGTGTGTGGATAGGGGTGGGATCAGGCAGAGGGTGGGGAACGGGGGTTGAATGGGGGCAGGGGTCCCAGGGAGGCAGTCAGGAAGGAGAGGGGGAGTTGGATGGGGCGGCAGGGGGAAGTCAGGGGACGGAGGGGTGGATGGGGCTGGGATCGCAGGGGGACCGTCAAGAGGCGAGAAGCAGGGGGGGTCAGATGGGGTTGGGAGGGCTGGGCCACACCTGGCTGTTTGGGGAAGCACAGCTTCCCCTAACCGGCCTCCATACAATTTTGGAAACCCGATGTGGCCCTTAGGCCAAAAGTTTGCCCGCCTCTGCTTTAGAGGAAGAAAAAAAATTAATCTAGGTTGAATGGTCAAACATACACAAGCTATACATTCATTACCCGTAAACACACAAAAAAAACCCTACTTTCTATATAGAATTGTAATTAACAAACTTACTCAATACCCCACCCATTTAAAGGTTGTAGAACTGCTATTTACTGTATTAATTTTCCTTTTGATTTTCTGCTGCACTTGCAATCTGTGCATGACTTCTCCAAAATATGATTGTACTTCCTATTAGTGCCCGAATATTATGTTGAACACAGAGGGTATGTCTATACTACAGCTGGCCTCCCAGCCCAGATGTACAGATTTGCACTAGCTCTGCTCAATCTAGCATACTGAAAATAGCAGTGTGGCCGTTGCCGTTGCGGCATAGATGGTGCCTCAAGCTAGCATGAACCCAGGAGATGACATGAACTTGGTCTCAGGTGACTAGACTTAGTCACACCCCTTCCTGCAATGCCTCCACTGCTATTCTTAACATGCTAGCTCAAGCAATGACATGCTCCTTGCTGCTGTGTAGACATACCCAGAAGAAGGGTGTCCTGCTCAGCTTTGATAAGATAAGCACATTAGGATATGACCAACATTTCATTCTCAGTGTTGCCAGCCAGCTCTTATGATTTTATCCTGAATCTCAATATATTTAATACATTTCTTAAAGCTCCAGTCCTTGGAGTCGAGAGATTATGTGAGAATCTCAGAATTCATGTTTTTTAAAAGTCAGATTCTAGCCTTTGTAGTTGTAGAGAAAAGTTTGGAAATGTGACCTGTGTGCACTTTAAGCTCTCAGAAGGCAAACAAAAAAGAACCCCAAATAGGCTACTGGAAAAAAACCTCATGATTTCTAAGCCAATGTTGTGAGTTTTTGGAGGCTCTGAATGCTTGGGAATGGAAATACTGCATTCTTTTAAAATGAGGATATAGTATTTTTACTTTAGTGTTTGAGAAATAGTCATAAATAATTCACAGTAAATTACTATTTGCATATATGTATACAGGAACTATTCAAACCTGTTCGAAACGTGCTTAAATTATGCCAGATATCTTGTTGTCATTGTTTAGTAATTCCATATGGTAGCACTCAAAGGACCAGTCAGGAAATGGGCCCCAGGGCTAGGCACTGTACATGCAGAGAAAGGAAGATGGTTCTTGTCTCAAATATCTTATCCTCTAAAAAGCCCGACAAACAGAAATAGATTAACAACAAATAACCAATTGTATTAAAACTATAGAATTTACATATTACAATTTCTCCCTGCCCCGTTCCCCCTCTGTACTGGTGCCAAAGCCAGAAATTTTCCAGCGTGTATCATCTTCCTTTAGGATGACCAGATATCCTGAAATTAGGGGCTTTGTTTTATATACGCGACCATACGCCACCTCCCACCCCCCCAAAAAAGGGTCCCAATTTTTTCCATCTGTTATCTGGTCCCCCTATCTTCCTTCTATCCTACCCTCATCCCAAAGGAATTACCTATCTTTGAAGAGAATTCAAAACAAAACAAACATAGAAATCTCAAAGTTCCTGAATGCCTCCTTCCCAGCCATTTCTTCCTCAGTCCTTTTATGTGGAAGTGAGCAAGGCTGCTAACTACTCCCTAAGAGAAGAGGCAGGGGGCCCATGTGACCTTTCTTTGCCTGAAACATTTTTCCAGCAGTGGTGGTGGTTCCTAGCCATTTCTTCCTTATAGGGGTACAATTGCAGAAGATGCAGGAAAGGTATGGGAGAAGATTTTTAACTTCTGAAACATGTTTGAGTACCTCCAGAAATCTTAATTTTCTATATATATATGTTGGTGATGGTTTCATGTTTGGCTTGTGAAGTACCTCAGTATTCAGAGCACCGTATTGAGAACACTGTGACACAGGAGTTTCAGATATTCTAATAGCAGCTATACATGCATTGTGCAATTAAGAGCTTCAGAGAGTGTGGAATGAGAGTTCTTTCTATAATATTTTGAAAATTCGTAAGTAAAAACGAGACATACAAGGCAAGCCTGGTTGCTTCTAGTGGAACTAGTTCTGCAAAACTTGCGCAGGCAGAGAGTCAGATTCTCTCATTTCATTTATCCTTTGAAAAGATGGCAGTGGTTTCATACGTACATCTAAATGTCTGCTACTAACACTGAGTGCATTTCCAGGATATATAGTGCCTGGTATACACAGAGATGTGCAAGTGGCTGTTAGCACTAAAATCATTACGATTGAACTCTGACTCACAATAACTGAAGCAGTCAAAATTGTGTCGCTTGTGTGGAAAGATATGGGGCTAAATGAACCCACTAAGGGCAAGATTCTGCCACCCTTACTTGTGTTCATTAGTACTATACTTGGAGTAGTCCCTTGACTTCATTGGGTCCTGAAGGCTCAGTCATGGCTTGGCCATACATAGCAGTACAGGGGCTGTAGGGAGGTATAAAAGAAAGAGCGAGAGATGCACACACATGCTCCTGTGTGGCCTCCTCAATGGGTGTGGAGGGAAATAAGGTCTCTTTGTGTCTGGTGATGTTTCCCACCACTGTGAAGGGTGCTGAGGAATTTTCTGTGCTCCCCTTCTAATACCCCAACCAGCACAGCTGAGCTGGTTGTAATTACTACTCTCCAGGGCTTTTCCTTAGGTGGCCCAACAGTGTGTTACTTCTTACACAGGACTAGGAGCAAATGCAAAATCTAGTCCTTTGTGAGCAAAATGTTAAAAATGTGACAGACTACAGGAGATCCATAGCTGTTTACAAATATTTACTTATTCCTCTTTTTAAAGATGTTACACTTTCTTTATTCACTCAAATTTATGATGCATGAGTATCAAAATAAGGGTCCATTTGAGGTTATTTGAGGAGCAATCACTCTTGAAATTGACATAAAATATGAATGTTTGTTCCTTTACTCCAGGCAAAGTTTATCTTGATTCTCTTCAAGCTCAGTGAAAACTTAATATTGTTCTATATTATGGGGTTCACGCTGCGTCCCTGGGTATTTGGCTCCTGGGCCTCCCTCTTCAATGAGTCAGGGACACCTCAGTCTGGTGCAACACCCATGCTCTTTATTCTCATAAGGTTTCCAACCACTAGTTCCCTACTATATACAGCTACTTTGCCTACACAGGCCTGGCCGGCAACAGACTAGGAGGCTCCAACTTCCTTCTGTGCCTGACCTTTCTCTTTCCCTCAATCCATTCCCCTTAATTGGGGCTGGAGTGGCAGGAGCTGATTAAGGGCTTCTCAGCCAGCACCCTGCCACATTCTACAATATAGTTACTTTCTTTTATTGGGAATATATTTGTCAATGACTGCAAATTGTACAATACATTTTCTGAACACAAATCAATAAAGGATATCAGTGTTATAGAACTGTGCAGTGCATTAGTATAATTTCCCAGTGGACGTTGTTTTGGAAATACCATGCCCTGCTCTGTCAGATTAAGTCCATAGCATGTTTGCTGTTTGAACTGCATAATTGTAAAAACTTTAAATGTGCTTTTGGTTCCCAAAAACATAAGTGAGGTGATATGTCATAAATGAGCCACAGTGAAAAAACATTTTAAAAGATTGTCTTCAAAACTCAGATTATATAGAGCTCGATGATGCCACATATCTTGCAGTGATTTCAGTGGGACAACTGAGCAGGCTAATGTGCTACGCAGCAGGAGTATCTGGCCCATAATTATTAACATTCAGTCAGTGTAAAGGAAGGGTGGAAAAGGAAAAAGCTTATTACAGAATGAAGAAGACACTAAAAGGGGGGGAAATGTATAATGAAATGCTGACTAATAAAAATCAGCATCAGTGGCTGTACAGGAAGAATTTAATTTAAAGGGACACTAGTTTTCTTACCTATATTGCATTATATGCAACACCTTTTGTTTAGTTACTAAAAAAATTCTTGCAAATATTTTCATTATTGGTCATGTTTTACCTTCTGTCTTTCTCTCGGCTTGGGCAATGAAAGTAGATTAGTCAGTTTTCAGTCAATTTTACATACAGATACTCAAGCACTGCCATAATGTAAGGGATTGTTTGTTTTAAATATAGCTGTAATAATTCATAATTATAAAACAGATTTTTCTATCCATATATTGAACGCTACCTTAATCTCTATGTAGTGCCTTGAATTTCATACATACAGTGTAATTGACTATTCAACATTTATTGCAGGTGTGGGATGATCTAGCCCTAATAATGACAAAGAATAACAATGCTTTCATTATTTTTAAAAGACAGTGCTACAGAAACAAACTACTTTTAAAACAAAGTTTTCCACTTTCTTTTTGGTTTCATTCCAGAATAGCTTTGGCAATAAGCCACAAATCAATTTTTTGACTAGTGGCATTTTCCTTGAGGATGTCAAGTTCTTTTCATAGAATCATAGAATCTCAGGGTTGGAAGGGACCTCAGGAGGTCATCTAGTCCAACCCCCTGCTCAAAGCAGGACCAACCCCCAACTAGATCATCCCAGCCAGGGCTTTGTCAAGCCTGACCTTAAAAACCTCTAAGGAAGGAGATTCCACCACCTCCCTAGGTAACCCATTCCAGTGCTTCACCACCTTACTAGTGAAAACGTTTTTCCTAATATCCAACCTAAACCTCCCCCTCTGCATCTTGAGACCATTACTCCTTGTTCTGTCATCTTCTACCACTGAGAACAGTCTAGATCCAGCCTCTTTGGAACCCCCTTTTAGGTAGTTGAAAGCAGCTATCAAATCCCCCCTCACTCTTCTCTTCTGCAGGCTAAACAATCCCAATTCCCTCAGCCTCTCCTCATAAGTCATGTGCTCCAGCCCCCTAATCATTTTTGTTGCCCTCTGTTGGACTCTTTCCAATTTATCCACATCCTTCTTGTAGTGTGGGGCCCAAAACTGGACACAGTACTCCAAATGAGGCCTCACCAGTGCCGAATAGAGGGGAATAATCACGTCCCTCGAGCTGCTGGAAATGCCCCTACTTACACAGCCCAAAATGTCGTTAGCCTTCTTGGCAACAAGGGCACACTGTTGACTCATATTCAGCTTTTCGTCCACTGTAACCCCTAGGTCCTTTTCTGCAGAACTGCTGCCCAGCCATTCGGTCCCTAGTCTGTAGCAGTGCATGGGATTCTTCCGTCCTAAGTGCAGGACTCTGTACTTGTCCTTGTTGAACCTCATCAGATTTCTTTTGGCCCAATCCTCTAATTTCTCTAGGTCCCTCTGTATCCTGTCCCTACCCTCCAGCGTATCAACCACTCCTCCCAGTTTAGTGTCATCTGCAAACTTGCTAAGGGTGCAGACCACACCATCCTCCAGATCGTTGATGAAGATATTGAACAAAACCGGCCCCAGCACCGACCCTTGGGGCACTCCACTTGATACCGGCTGCCAACTAGACATGGAGCCATTGATCACTACCCGTTGAACACGACCATCCAGCCAGTTTTCTATCCACCTTACTGTCCATTCATCCAGACCATACTTCTTTAACTTGCTGGCAAGAACACTGTGGGAGACTGTATCAAAAGCTTTGCTAAAGTCAAGAAATAGCACATCCACTGCTTTCCCTCATCCAGTTATCTCATCATAGAAGGCAATTAGATTAGTCAGGCATGACTTGCCCTTGGTGAATCCATGCTGACTGTTCCTGATCACTTTCCCCTCCTTTAAGTGGTTCAGAATTGATTCCTTGAGGACCTGTTCCATGATTTTTCCAGGGACTGAGGTGAGACTGATTGGCCTGTAGTTCCCCGGATCTTCCTTCTTCTCTTTTTTAAAGATGGGCACTACATTAGCTTTTTTCCAGTCATCCGGGACCTCCCCCAATTGCCATGATTTGTCAAAGATAATGGCCAATGGCTCTGCAATCACATCGGCCAACTCCTTTAGCACCCTCGGATGTAGTGCATCTGGCCCCATGGACTTGTGTTCATCCAGCTTTTCTAAATAGTCCCGAACTACTACTTTCTCCACAGAGGGCTGGTCACCTCCTCCCCATACCGTGCTGCAGAGTGCAGCCGCCTGGGAGCTGACCTTGTCTGTGAAGACAGGGGCAAAAAAAGCATTGAGTACACTAGCTTTCTCCACATCCTCTGTCACTAGGTTCTCTCCCTCATTCAGCAAGGGGCCCACACTTTCCTTGACTTTCTTCTTGTTGCTCACATACCTGAAGAAACCCTTCTTGTTACTCCTAACATCTCCGGCTAGCTGCAACTCTAAGTGTGATTTGGCCTTCCTAATTTCACTCCTGCATGCCTGAACAATATTTTTATACTCCTCCCTGGTCATTTGTCCAATCTTCCACTTCTTGTAAGCTGCCTTTTTGTGTTTAAGACGAGCAAGGATTTCATTGTTAAGCCAAGCTGGTCGCCTGCCATATTTACTTTTCTTTCTACACATCGGGATGGTTTGTTCCTGCAACCTCAATAAGGATTCTTTAAAATACAGCCAGCTTTCCTTGACTCCTTTCCCCCTCATGTTATTCTCCCAGGGGACCTTGCCCATCAGTTTCCTGAGGGAGTCAAAGTCTGCTTTTCTGAAGTCCAGGCTCTGTATTCTACTGCTCTCCTTTCTTCCTTGTGTCAGGATCCTGAACTCGACCATCTCATGGTCACTGCCTCCCAGGTTCCCATCCACTATTGCTTCCTCTACTATTTCCTCCCTGTTTGTGAGCAGCAGGTCAAGAAGAGCTTTTCCCCTAGTTGGTTCCTCCAGCAATTGCACCAGGAAATTGTCCCCTACACTTTCCAAAAACTTCCTGGATTGTCTGTGGACCGCTGTATTGCTCTCCCAGCAGATATCGGGGTGATTAATGTCACCCATGAGAACCAGGGCCTGTGATCTAGTAAACTTCTGTTAGTTGCTGGAAGAAAGCCTCATCCACCTCATCCCCCTGGTCTGGTGTTCTGTAGCAGACTCCCACCACGACATTACCCTTGTTGCTCACACTTCTCAATTTAATCCAGAGACTCTCAGGTTTTTCGGCAGTTTCATACTGGAGCTCTGAGCAGTCATACTGCTCTCTTACATACAACGCAACTCCCCCACCTTTTCTGCCCTGCCTATCCTTCCTGAACAGTTTATATCCATCCATGACAGTACTCCAATCATGTGAGTTATCCCACCAAGTCTCTGTTATTCCAATTGTATCATAATTCCTTGACTGTGCCAGGACTTCCAGTTCTCCCTGCTTGTTCCCCAGGCTTCTTGCATTTGTGTATAGGCATTTAAGATAACTCACCGATTGTCCTGCTGTCCCAGTATGGGGCAGGAGCCCTCCCCTCTTGCACTCACCTACTTGTGCTTCCTCTGGGTATCCCACTTCCCCACTTACCTCGGGGCTTTGGTCTCCTTCCCCCGGTGAACCTAGTTTAAAGCCCTCCTCACTAGGTTAGCCAGCCTGCTTCCAAAGATGCTCTTCCCTCTCTTCGTCAGGTGGAGCCCATCTCTGCCTAGCACTCCTTCTTCTTGGAACACCATCCCATGGTCAAAGAATCCAAACCCTTCTCTCCGACACCATCTGCATAGCCATTCGTTGACTTCCACGATTTGACGGTCTCTACCCCGGCCTTTTCCTGCCACAGGGAGAATGGACGAGAACACCACTTGCGCCTCAAACTCCTTTATCCTTCTTCCCAGAGCCACGTAGTCTGCAGTAATACGCTCAAGGTCATTCTTGGCAGTATCATTGGTTCCCAAATGGAGAAGCAGGAAGGGGTAGCGATCTGAGGGATTGATGAGTTTCGGCAGTCTCTCCGTCACATCACGAATCCTAGCCCCTGGCAAGCAGCACACCTCTCGGTTTTCCCAGTCAGGGCAGCAGATAGATGACTCAGTCCCCGTGAGGAGAGAGTCCCCGACCACCACCACCCTCCTCCTCCTCTTGGGAGTGGTGGTCGTGGAACCCCCATCCCTACGACTGTGCATCTCATGCCTTCCAGTCAGTGGAGTCTCCTTCTGCCCTGTTCCCTCAGATGTATCATTCACTCCACTCTCTGCACTAGTACCTGTGGAGAGAACATGAAAACGGTTGCTCATCTGAATCGGCGTTTCTGGTACATGGACTAGTCTCGTACTCTTTGCTCTTCTGGAGGTCACATGCCGCCAATTATCCTCACTGGCCTTCTGTCCCCGCTGCGTAGCCTGCTCTGAATCCTCAGAACACTGTGCCCGCTGAAGCCTATCCTGACGTCTATCCAGGAACTCCTCATTTTCTTTTATGGAACGCAGGGTTGATACTCGTTTCTCCAGACCTTGAATCTTCTCCTCCAATATGGAGATCAGCTTGCACTTTGTACAGACAAAGTCGCTTCTATCCTGTGGAAGAAAGACAAACATGGCACATCCTGTGCAGGTCACGACAGCGGATCGCTCAGCATCCATAGTCCCTTCCTTCGAAGAGTTTCCTCACTTGTGGCAGAAGCTACTCAGAGAACCTGCAAGGGGGATGCCGCAGTAGGCTGTCTCCAGGAGAACTCCCAGGCGAACTTTTCACCCTGATAGCAAACTTTTACCAATTTCTTTCCTATTTATGAAAAGTATATCTGGTTGGTGGCATGTCTGCAGTTACTCTTAGAGAAGAAAGGATTCAGTTGATATAGCAAGTAGCCATACACATTTTTAATCACCTGAAAAATCCCAACAATAATCATGATTACAGGAAGACAAACTTTAGGAAAATGAAGTTAAGACTAAATACTATTTTTCAAAAATGTAATGGGTCCTAACTGTTTGGGGCTGAGTAGGGAGATCAAAGGGAAAGGAAATAGAGAAGATATCCAGAATGTCTGAAAGATAGAAATGGACTCCTGATGATACTTTGCACATCGATAATCAACAGGTGTGTGTGTGTGTGTGTGTGTGTGTGTGTGTTTTTTAGCCTTCTGGTATTATGATTTGAAGTCACCAGAGATGTAAGTGTGACTCAGTAGGTTAATAGCAATGAATATGTTCATTATATTATTCTTGACTGTGCAAAAATCTCTACTACTTGTTTTATAAATTTACATGAATCTATCTTTCTGCATGCTTAACTTCATTCCCCCCACATTTAATGATTTAGGGGGGAGGGATAGCTCAGTGGTTTGAGCATTGGCCTGCTAAACCCAGGGTTGTGAGTTCAATCCTTGAGGGGGCCATTTGAGGATCTGGGGCAAAAATTGGGGATTGGTCCTGCTTTGAGCAGGGGGTTGGACTAGATGACCTTCCAACCCTGATATTCTATGATTTCCATTTTAAGGCCAATGCTGTTTTTATTTGGCGTCAGTGTATTTTTAGAAATAGGTTTTGTTATGTTCTAAAGCTATCCACATGCCCTAATGTGAGGGTAGGAAAAAAGCTTATTTGAAGGAGTCTTTAGAAATAAAAAGTAAGTAGCGTTGTTTAATCTTTCTGGTGTGCCCTATTATAAATGTGAAATTGATTGAATCCCATCTACTTAATCAACTTCAGGTGATATTTTCAAACACATGTTTGAGCTGTTGGCATTTCCTTTCCAGTTCAGAAAGGATGATAAACTAAAGCTGTGTAAGTATTCAATCTCCAGAACCTGTACGATTATTTGATTCTTATTAGTCCAAATTGGTATCTTGTGGAGGGGTTAGCTGTCAGAATGTTTAAATATTGACCCCTTTATTTGGTAACAGTAAATAGAAACAACTTCACATGTGCCTGATTGAGCACACATCAGTCACGCTGTTCTTAATTAGAATAAACCACCACTTTCCTCCATTCTGATTTTTTTTTTAATGAAACTATTGGAATGGACACAGCAGTATATGAGATACAGGCAAAAATAATGTGATTTAATGCTGGGCCACATAATCTGTAAGAAATAAATCTTCTGACACCCACCTAGTCCAATCTGGTAAGTATTGAAACTTTGCCATCCAGGAGGTCTTGTAAATGATACCCTTTCGGGAGATAAAAGTTCATTCCACCAAATCCTTACAGAAATTGAGAGATCTTCCCTATTTATAGCTCTCCTTGACCAATATTACATTGATTGTAACTGCATCTATATCCTCAGTCCCAAACTAATCTGTGAAAACCTCCTTATCTGCCAGCCACCCACCTGTGTACCCAGTGGATTATACCACAGATTCAGCCCTCACTCTGGTGCTG
Source organism: Chelydra serpentina (assembly GCA_037349315.1). Classification (NCBI taxonomy): domain Eukaryota; kingdom Metazoa; phylum Chordata; order Testudines; family Chelydridae; genus Chelydra; species Chelydra serpentina. The sequence goes on along the minus strand of JBAIAC010000014.1, from coordinate 10,398,167 downwards.
CATGTTAGACTAACCCTGAAAGAACAAACTGGAAACGTGCTTACTGAAGCAAAATATCCCTGCCACACTATATAGTCCCAAAAAACTGCCTCGATACTATTCCATCATATATAATATGCTCTCAATCATTGGTTCAGAAATTAACTATTATTATGACTATTTTATTTAATGACATGCATTTCTAAAGGGCCTTCACCTTAGTTACTAGTTGCATGGTTTGTAAAATTTAATGTCTTTGAAGAATTTTTACAACGTGTATCTATATCATTAAACTGTGGGTCTTACTGGCAAATATGCTTCTGTTGCTGCTTAATGATTGATTTTCATGGGTGATAAGATTCACAGTTTCTGTTGACTTCATTGTTAAGTGAAAGTTCCAGGTGTTCAGCATCTCTTAAAATCTGTCCAAAAGCTATTTTTCCCCATCAATTTTTTTTTTTAACAAAGCACCATCATATTCCAGTTTCAGCCTTTATCTTTTGCTTTTTAAAATGATAAAAGGGAAGAATATCTATAAAACTCATTTAATATGCTGCCCTTGTAATCCACAGAAATGGCTCTTATAAGTTCCTAATAACCGTCCTAGTTTAAACTCAGAACCAGGACTCCATACTCTTCCATCTCAACTTGTCAGCTGCTTTTGACACCATCAGCCATGCTTTTCTTCTTAATGTCTTTTCCTCCTTCTGTGACTCTGTCATCTCCTGTTCTCCTACCTCTCTGATCTCTCCTTCAGTGTGTCATTCAGAGGATCCTCCTCCCACCAACTTTGTATGGATGTTCCAAAGGAGATCCCCTCCTCTTGCCCTGCTATCCCTTGTCTCTGGATGATCTCATTCACAAATATAAGTTTATCTATTATCTCTATGCTGAAGATTCACATCCACCTCTCCATTCTGGATTTGTCTCCTTCTGTCCAAACTAAACTTTCAGCCTGTCTCTCTGACATCTCCTTGTGGATGTCCGTTTGTCAGTGTAAGCTCAACCTGGCCAAGCAGGACTCTTAATCTGTCCCTAAAAGCCCTCCTTCCTTTTTCAGTAACTGTGCACAATACTCCATCCTCCTTGTCATTCAGGCCCATAACATGGGTGTCATCTTTAACTCTGCCGTCCCTCTAGGCCCTCACGTCCAGGTCACGTTTAAGTCCCGCTACTTCATCCTGTGTAGCATCTGTAAGATCAGCCTTTCCTCTCTGTCCAGGTCCTCATGTTGTGTCTGACTATTGCAACATCTCACTCTCTGGCTGTGAAAAACTCCATCTTGGCCTGCTTATATCCATTCAAAATGCTGATGCAAAGATCATTTTCTTGGCCTGTTGCTTCCACCATGTCATCCCTCTCTTTGAGTCCCTGCACTGGCTTCCCTTTATCAAATCAAGCACAAACTACTTGTGTCCCCACCCTACCCATTATCTCTTCTACCATACTGAGACATCAATGCATGCCTTTGTACTGCAAAAGATCCCAGCCTCCATCACCCATTTTTTAAATTTTCAAACAAGCACCTCCATGCTTTCTCCAGTGCTGCCCTTTATGCAAGAATGCATCTCCCCATAAAAACCATTGAATCCACCTCACTGTTCTCCTTCAGATACCAATTTAAAACTTTTCTCTTCCTGATGCCTGCAAAAGCTAGACAGTAGTCAGTTTGTTTGCTGTGACCACTGCTCATCATGCTGACCAGTGTTATTTCATTGTTTCCTTGTGCTCCCCAGTTTGTTTCATCCATCTATTGTCTATCATGTCTCTTTGTTTTATGTGTGTACAGTGCCTAGGACAATGGGGCCCTGGCCCCCAGGTACCACTGTAATACAAATAAGTATGGACTAAGCAAAGTCTCACATTAGGCACTTACTTTTCAAAATCTTGGCCAAAAGCTTTTCTGAGTCAAAGCTTCTTTGGAGATCGAAAACATACAGAGTTAAATTAAAAGTTTCTTCTTAACACAGCCATATCTGAAGGTCATGGATTAGACCTTCAAGGGCCACAAGTACCCCCAGAATATAGGTTGGACGCTACTAAATTTATCACTATATTAATACCATTTTATTATTAGGGAACGTAGCCATTTGTCAAGAACTGAAACTATCTTTCCATATTAAAGAGCCCCTTCAAACCTGTCCCAGAGACCCCCATTTCCATCATAACAGGGTCTCTGTGTGTCCCATCATTCCCCTGTGCCCCCTATTATCATCTCTACCATATGCTAGTCGCTCTGTGTTTCCTATGTCTCCCTTTCCCCCCCCATACCATTGTCCCCCATTCTCCACGTGCTTCTTCATTGCTCCCTTGCCCCATGAAAGGGACCCCATGTTACCCTCCATCAGTGATTCCATGCATCTCCCCACATTTCTCCTTCTCCCCTCACCAGTGGCTCCTTGTCCGTCCCCACCATGCCATGGGCTCTGTGTGTGCCTCCTTCCCCCCACCAGTCTTATTTCTTTTCCTTCTGTCTGGGAGATAAGTCATTCAGGGTGTCAACATTTTAAATTGTATTGGGAAGATGGGCAGAGCCAGATGGGAGTATTGTTATTCTGGAAGGTGTTAATGGCTGCCATCAACTGGTTCTTTGACCTATGGTTTATTATGGAAGTGGTTGAAGTTGTGGGCACTTCTAACCAAATGTAAGGAGCTACATTCTCTATTTCCCCCTTCTGGTTGTCAAGTTTTCACCAAAATAAATTTGGTTCTGGAAACTGAGGCCTAGAACATTCCCTCAAAATTTGAAATTGAAATTTGAAAGGGATGTGGGGTTCAAATTTTACTGTGTTATGGACAGAGAAAAGCCATTGTGTCTTTCAGACATTCATTCTACAGTACCTCTCTGTTGTACTGATAATTCCAGATCTAGTATCTCTTATCAGCTCCGTCTTTTCTGTCTCTGATATCAGGATCTTCCTCTACATGAGTAATTGTTGCTTATTTACTAGTTCTTTTGTAATGGCAAAGGAGCAGGCTGTAAAATCTCAAACTCCCTTAGATATGCTTTTTTGGATTGTTTCATTGTAGCCTCTGGTGCCAGCAATGGCATTTCATCAGATCCTACATCTTTACCATGTCATCCTGGTTATGTTGTGAAGTCTCAGAGATTTCCCCACAGATGGGTGATGATTGCTAAGGTCAAAGCATAATGTACCATGATTATTCATTGCAAGGTTTCACTCAGTGGATTAACCATTTATTTGGATCTGCAATACAAGAGGGTTGATGATAGTGACTGATATTTCTGTTCCCCGATCTGCTGTTGTGAAATCTATCCCAAAGTAAATAATTGGTGCCACTGCAGAGAACAGAATCATAGCTTCAGTGACCATGGTACCTTGCATTATAGTTTCTATAATAGTTTTACCTTTCTGTGGGGTCAGCCAGACATTGCTTAGATGAAGACCAAGTGTTAATTCAGCTACACTAGGAAGGATGGTACTTGAATCCAGATTTCTTTCTTTTTAAAAAAAATGCTTTGCTTGTTATTTAATTGACCAGCCAGAAAAACCTCTAAATAGAAAGTTCAGTAGTTCACTAAATGAATGAAATGTTTACAGTTTTTTTTTTCCTCCTTATGAAAACGTAACCCAGTGGGTGATTGCACTCCCGGAGTCCACAAGCGCTATAGTCTCTACTCCATTTATCTTCACCTGTCTAGTGTGGTTATGCGGGGCTAATGCGATGCCCTCAAGGTGGATAAGGGAGCATGGGACCTCCCAATCCCCCAAGTTACATTTCATAGGCTCCTTGGTGCTGGGACACTGTGCTGCTATGTGTTCCCACTCACCACATGCATAACATCTATATGGAACCCTAGGCTTTCCCCGGTCTCTTGGTTTGGGAAGTCTAACATCACAATCTTCCTTCCCCTCAGTGCGCCGACTCTTTATGGCCTCTGGTGGGCCTTCAGCCCCTCTCTTTTTCCACTTGGGCCCTCCTGGTGGCCCAGTCACTCGAAATCTGGGGATTGGTGCTGCTAGTTTAACCCTGGGTTCCGCTTCCTTAACTGGTCGGGTCAGTTCCCTCGCCGTCCTTCGCCTCTCTACCATTGCCACAATCTCATCATAGGTGGAGGGTTCGTTCTGGCTTACCCATGCGCAAAGGTCTGGCGGTAGTCCCCTCATGTATCGGTCGATGACCAGAACCTCTAGTATCTCTTCTGGACTCCGGGACTCAGTTTGCAACCACTTTCGTGTGAGATGGATGAGGTCATACAATTGGGATCGCGGGGTTTTGTCTTCCTGGTACCTCCACTCATGATACCGCTGGGCCCGCACTGCGGTTGTTACCCCAGATCTGGCCGGAACTCTGCTTTCAGCTGGGGGTAATCGCTGCAGCCTCTTCAGGCAGATCATAGTAGGCCTTCTGGGCCTCCCCACACAGGAATGGGGCAAGGATGCCAGACCACTGATCTCGAGGCCAGGCCTCCCGTAGGGCTTTCCTCTCAAAGGCCAGGAGATATGCCTCTATGTCATCGTTCCCTGTCATTTTCTGCAGGAAATTGCTGGCCCGTATGTGCCGCATCCCATCATGGCCATGGTTCATCTCTGTAAGGGCCTTCACTTGGTTTACCAGTTCCCGCAACATAGTACGGTCTTGAGTGGCCTGGTCAATCAACAGGCGATTGGTCTCCTGCTGCAGCCGTACTGCCTCTTGTTGGGGAGCTGCCTGGACACGGGTAGCCTCCTGCTGGGCAGCCGTGGCTTGTATCAGTGCCCATACTACCTCTTCCATTGTGGTGAAAATAAATAAATAAACCCACTCCCTTTTTTTTTTTTTTAAATAAACACCTTCCTTCTTCCGCCGCGCTCTGCACACCAATCCCACTCCTGACACCAGTTGTGACAAAGTTCCTCCTCTACCTCAGTGGGTCCTGCGCTTATTGGCGGATTTTACTTGCCTCAGAGATCTTCCCCTCTAATAGAAACCACAGTCCAGGTTAACTCCTCCTGTGTCTGATCAGGAGTTGGGAGTTTTGGGGGGAACCCGGGCCCGCCCTCTACTCCGGGTTCCAGCCCAGGGCCCTGTGGATTGCAGCTGTTTAGAGTGCCTCCTGGAACAACTGCACGACAGCTACAGCTCCCTGGGCTACTTCCCCATGGACTCCTCCCAACACCTTCTTTATCCTCACCACAGGATCTTCCAGCAGTACGCCCTCTTACTCTCAGCTCCTAGTGCCTCTTGCTCCCAGCTCCTCACACGCAACCTCCTTCCACAGCTCCTGACATGCGCCCCTCACTGACTCACTGGGAGGCTTTTAACTAGTTTCAGCCAGCCCCTGATTGGCTGCAGGTGTCTCAATCAACCTCCCTGCCTTCTGGAAAGTTCTTAATTGGCCCCAGGTGTCTTGATTAACCTGGAGCAACTGCCATAAGGTATCAGGGATTTGTTTAGCCTGGGGCTAACATACTGATTCCTTACCACTTTCCTATAGCCCTCTGGCCTTGCCCCGTCACTATCTATATATATAGATGATATAGATATTATTTTATTGTCAATATTTTATTGACTTTGTGAAAGAATTAATCATACATTTTCTTCAGAATAACAACAGTTTAATCTGGATGAGCAAAACAACAAGAAAATGGGACAGGCTGGAAAGGAAAGGAAAATTTTCCTAAGTGTTTTCCATATCAGAGCAACGATCAGTGGTGCACTGATGCTGAGTCCTGTATAGATTTATACAGGGCTCAGACATTTTAACTATCATCTCATGGAAACCTTTATTTGTGTGGTAACTGTGAAACAGGATTTTCAATACAACAAAAATCATATTACTTAAAGTTCAGATTTAAAGATATTAATGCATAGGGTTCATTTCTCTAACATATTGGAGCAAATTTATCACTACTGGAAGACTGTTGAAAGAAATGGGGTTTCACCAGATATGAATTTGGTTCAATACAGTAGCTTTGACTCATCTATATTCATCAATTTCAAATCAATAGTGAAAATGGTGTCATTAGAACCACTGACTCCCAGACAACTTTGCACACTAGCACTATAATCAGGCACAAACACAGCTAAATGTGAGCACAGCTAAATGCAATAGCTTCCGTTAACCATGTGACTGTCCATGGTATCAGATGATGATGTCATGACATCTCCTGTGTTCTCTTGTAGCGGCATAGGCCAATCTGTCAGGAGGAGATGTCATATAGGAATGTATAGGGTCCCACTGAAATCTTGACATCATGCTTGGCCCCTTTTCAGTCAGTTTTTCATGTCCGTCTATCTTAAAGTGTTTAGTTTTTATTGATAGTTGCTCTCCATTTAGTGGCTGTGTCTTTGAAGTTAATGGTATGTATGCCACATGAGGTGAGGTACTGCTTAAGAGTGTCTTTGAAATATGTACGTTGATTGCCTTTCCTGTGCTTTCCAAGTTTCAGTTCACTGTAGAAGACTTGTTTCAGGAGACTGTCATCACCCATTCTGATAGCGTGACTTGTCCATGAGCTTCGATGATCATTGCCTAGATGCTGGTCGGTTTTGCTCTTTCAAGGATGTTAGTTTTTGACACTTCGTCTTGCCAGCAGGCCTCCAAAATAGAGAAAAGACTGGCTCCTCCTGGAGAACTTTAAGTATAACTAGACACAGGTAAACCAGTGAGCATGGCTAAATATAATATCTTCCATTAGCACAGTTATATGGTAATAGATAAGGGCATGGAGGGGAGCATGGACAGACTCCAAGCTAACAGAAAAATTAATATGGGAGGACCAAGAGCCAAAAAAGGACATTCTCAAACCAATAAGCTAGGTGGAGAACTGGGAGAGTGCAGAACCCAAGAAAGCAATGGAACAGTTACCCAAGAAAGCAGTGTAGGAGATAATGATTAACTGTGTCAAGTGAGCTGCAGGGACGTCAGGAATAATAGAGAAGTCTGACTCAGACTTAACAAGGGGGAGTTCATTAGTGACCGTGACTTCAGTGGAGTGAAGGTAGTAGGAAAGAAGGAGGAAATACGATAATTGGAGAGACAGGTGTGGTTGAAAAATGTGTTTTTCAACAAAGGGATTACAAGTGTTTGCATGTAGCCAAAAGGGAAGAAGACACAAGGGAAAGAACAACACAGGAGTCAAGGGGTGGGGGGTGGTCTTTTGAGGGGTTAGAGGCAGATAGCAGTTGGAGATTCTGGTAAGGATGGGAGAAAGAAGGAGAGATGATAGAAATTTAGCCACTGTTTTTTAAAAATGTGTGAAGATGTAAGGAAGAAGATCTTTAGGCCCTTGTCCAGCAAAGTATTTAAACACACACTTAGACTTTTCTGGATCAGGGCGTCAGGGAGAGGGCCAGAGTAAGATCCGGCAGTTATTAACCCAGAAAACGTTTACTAAAAGCTTATTAAAAAAGAAAAATTGTGACAAATGATATTTTCTCCCTTCACTTGCATATTGGGCTGCTAGTTTGTTAGATTCATGTATTTCCTTTCTGCCTTGAACACATACTAATGTCCCAAAGGCAGTGGGAGAGCCATGCCCTCATATATGGGCTTTGCACATAGCTTCTCTCTCTTTAGCAGCCCTTCCAGACTGGTGACATTTTGTGCAGAAATGAAAGCACATTCACCTCCTAGGGTATGAAGTGGTCTGGCCATTCTGCATGAGATTCAGAATACCACTGGATGATTAGGCTCTTTAAGAGGATTGTGTATTACTTGCTCCCTGTCACCTGTATGCTGTGCCCAACAGTTGTGTTTGGGTGTGTAAAGGGGTCATTTTCCTGAATTTATCCTATATGTGCAATATGTAGCTACAATGTGGTGCATTAAAACAGATGAAAAATCTCATTTTTGAATTGCTTTGCTTCTGCTGTTTTCTGTAATTTTCTTAATGCCAATTTAACGTTTATTTTTGTGTGTTCATTTAAACTAAAAATCACTTTCAAGTGTACTGAACCAGAGAGACCAGTTTTTTCTTTGATGTTCCTCCTTGACTCCTCTTAACATTAATGGGAGTTAAGTGGGTGCTCATCAAGAAGGAATAGACCTCTAAATTAAGTTCTGTTACTCTAAGACTGTCTCTGTTGTGTTTCACAGCTTTATGGAGAGCTATAATTTCTGTGGGTTTTCATTTGCTGCACTTTTTGATTAATCTTAAATTTCTCCAGTAATTACTGTAATTCCATTTTTCCCTTCAGGAAAGGTCTTAAAACAATGTGTATATATAGGGAGCATAAAAGAAGACACATTTAACATTATTTAGCTAGCTTGTTTTTGTTTTTCTGTGACAATTAATGGAATATTAAGCATCTGAAAAGCTACAGAACTGCAAATGAGGTAAAAAATGACTAGAGAAAATGTAATTATTCAAATTAAAATTTATTAGAACTTGCATTTAGTTCAGAAATCAAACAGAACAAAGTGTTCAACTTCTAAGCAAAATATTCTTATGCACTGTTCATGTAGGTCAAATCAGCACTTAGCGAGGCCTTGGAGATACTGTAAAGTTTCAAGAGTCAACATCAAACACCATGTCAGTAATTTAAAACTCTACTCTTCCTGTGAACTAGTCATGCTGTCACAGGGTATGTCTACACTGCAATCAAAACCGCAGCTGGCCTGTGTCAGCTGAGTCAGGCTTGCAGAACTCAGGCTATGGGGCTATAAAACTGCAGTGTAGACGTTCAGGTGAAACTCTAAGGCTCACAAAGCTGAAAGAGGACTATGGTTGTGACCTCCTTTTCTCACAGGTCCCCTTTCCTCTAAAAGGCCCAAGATTCCTGTAATACATTTAGTCATTTTCTGTAGGAAGGATCCTTCCTAACTTCAGCTGATTTCTGGCAGGGAGAAGAACCTTTCAATTCCATTATTTTCTAAGTACTGCTACCTGGCCTGTTAGCTTATGTTCAGGGACTTTTCAGCTAGTCTGCTCCTATCTCCTTTCTTTATGGGAAGCTAGCCCCTAGGCCTGTTTTTGTTTCACAAACAAACTTTCCCCAGTAAATAATATAAAGTTAACATAGGTTAATTTGTGTCAACTTACTCTTTAAGTGCACTTTCAGTCATAAAAGCCCCAGAATGCATTAGTTCTGGGGCCACAGTGAGACTGGTCATTCCCTAATTATAATGCATCAATACCCCCTTGGGTGAGAAAGAAGTATGTCAGAATTACTCTGAAAGCAGAGCAATTAAGTCCATAAAAATGAGCAGGTTGTATACAGAATAAGAATTGTAAGAGCCACAAGGATTTGAAAAAATGTAAGAGAAGTTGAGACAGATCCTTGGGGTAAGTGAAAGTTTGTTTTGTTTCGTCTGAAATTTGGAGAAAAAATATTTGATATATTTAAGTTGTGAAATGCCAGAAACAATTATTGGGACAGTTCAGACTCCGTCCTGGGGATCAATTCTGTCTCCAACGGATATGAATATCTCCCGTTGACTTCAAGAGGAGTTATTCATAACCCATGTAGAGAAGATCATGCCCTGGAGTATTAAAATTTCACCTGTTCCACCTGTAAGGGATTTCATGCCCAGCAGGATGAAAACAAATAAATAACACATTATTCTGTAAATTATTGTAATGTATGTAATTAATGTATGTATTAATAAATGTAATTAATGTAACATTATTCAGCACTTCCTTCCAACAGAACTGAGGGAATCTTATGTATCTAGGACCATGTATAAATAAGCTAAAGATCTAGTATATTAAGTTAAAGTAAACTTTGCCATAGTTTTTTAGAATTGCCAAAGAACAAAGGAGAAATAGCAGAGACCCGTGATCTGATATTTTTGTCACTTTCTGTATCTAGGTGAATGTGTAGGTTCAAAACCTAGGAAAACATTTTTCATGTTGACAGATCATGCATTGACCGGTGTTTGACCTGAATATGAATCAGTTTGTGAGCTACCATTCCTGATTACCATGTAGCATAGCTTAAATGTTTTTGACACTTAGACACTGGGATAACCAAGCATGGATTAACTAGGCCTGTCTGTATATGGTATTTGCATTACTTTTCTGTAATTAAAGACTAATGAGCATGCCCTTTATGTGATATTTTAGTTCACTTATAACTTTATAAATATTTCAACTTTGGGATAATTAGGTAAATTGAACTTGATTAATTAGTAATGCAATCAGTGAGTGTAGTTTGAGAAAGTATATTACACTAAAAAATGGAATTATAAAACATTTTAATAGGCCCTGAGTAGAATCTTTAACAAAAGTTCAATGTTTTAAGAAGCCAAATTCACATGTACATGTGTGTGTGTGTGTGTCTGTCTGTCTCTCTCTCTCTCTCTTTGTTATTGGGGGTGGGGTTGGAAGAGAGGAGAAAGAGAGCAGTTAGAAGCACCACATATTATCCACGGTGCCTGATGCTTCCCACTATAAGACCCAGTTCCCAGTTGCTTGTAATTTCACTTGTTTACACTGAAATTGTACATGCCATCTGCCTTGACTGATTTTTTAGGAATTTTTCAGCCAAAACAGTCCATCCATTTCCTAGAACAAGAGTAGGGAAAATTACCTTGTTTTTGCCTATGTTAAAAACTTCTAAATGACCTTTTCTTTGGAAAGTTCTAGCGACCCTATGCTTTGGAATAGGGCCTTGAAATTTGGCAGTCAGATGGCCTTTATGTCTGGGATGTGCCTTTTGCAGTCCCTTTGAAATTCTGCCAAAATTTGGCCAAGTTAGAAGCATTTGAAACATCCCAATTTGCACATGCTCTGTGCACAGACTTCTTAGATTTTTAGCAGCTAAATTCTCTCAAAGATTGTGTGTGGCTGAGTATTCTCCAGCTTTGGACTGAGTAAGACTTGACCTTCAATTGCAGCTCTGATATTCTTTGCAGAGAAAGTTAAACTCAATTACAGACAAAAACACTACCTTATTTAAGTTGCAGTCAAGCACTCAAAAGATTAGAAATGCCAGAATTAAAGTTGCCTACACAATGTTAATTCTGCCCCCATGTGCATACACATTATGATGCAGTCTGATTACAGTATCACATACTATTTTTTCTACACAACTCCTTCCTCATGTAGTGCACAGTATGGACTGTGAACTTGATGTGAATTGAAATCTTATCGAAATTTCACTGTGTTGAGGCATTCATACACATACACAGGTTCTGCATAGATGTCATAGTTACCAGCCTAGAAGTTGCTCATGCCAAGTTACTGGCGAGGTAACCAGGACATGAGAGTGGAGCCGAGTCCGTGTCAGATGCATCTGGTGCTCCTGGAGGGTGGTAGCAGAACCAGACTCAAAGTCCTCAGTCTTTAGAGGCTATTCTTATAGGGATTTATTCCTATGTCAGTCTATGGGAACTGTTTCATCCTACTATTGCTAACTCAATCAACAGATGACACATTTCTGATGTTTGTGCTGTCAGATGTTATCTTGTTTTTTCCATCCTTTAAAATGGTCGGGTGGATCCCAGTTTACCCTCCGTGGGGGTTCTCTGGTCATTCCCACTTGATGCCGCCTTCAGCCGATGGTCACTGAATTTCCAGGCTGGCACCTCCCTGATCCATGCATTCATTATCTACACCAAGCATCCATCCACATACATACTGTCTCCACCACTTTCGGGGTGTGTTACAAAGCATGCATAAAGAACAAAGTCAATTAACTTGTTTGTAAGTTTTACATAGTAAAAGTATCTTTCAAAGGACAGATACAATAAATGTTTATACATACAGTAACTTACAAGTTTTAACAGGAGACCCAAGAGATCTTTTTACTTGGTGAAGCTGTTGGATTTTAGAGTGTGGGGGACAAGTTATGGGGGTAACTTTCACATGGGGGAATCACTGTCATTACCTTCTTTAATATCCCTACACTGTAGGCAAGTGGGGGGGGGTGAAAAGGAGTGTGGTGGGCGGGGAGGGTGAAGAGGCAAGCGTTGGGTGGGGGACTGAGGAGGGACGCAGCAAGCCAGCAGCGGGATGGGGGATGAGGAACGGCATGGTGGGGGGGGAAGTGGAAGGGCGGAACATGGGGCAGAGTGGGGGTGGAGCCTGGGAGAAAGGTGGGGACTGTGGGTGGGGCTGACGGTGCCCCAATGTGTCCCGATATTTCAGTGTTGTGATCTGGTCACCCTAGTTAGAGCTGAGGAGCAGGGCCTGAGAATAGACATGGATCTGGGGACGAGTACCCTTCCCTCTGCCCCTGTTTTGTCACCAACAAGCATTAGATTCATAATCCATGAGTGGTCAGTAGTTCTGACTAAAGATTATTCACTTTGACAAATAATTCTGCTATACAGACATATCTAATCCAATTTAACATTTGGAACATATGCACTAGTAAGTATCAGCTGAAGCTGAATTGAATTACTCACGAGTGCATTTTCTTATTAGAACTATACACAGTGCCCTGTTTAATTTTAAAATAAATTCCCACATAATAAATTACTGGCCTGTAAAGAACTTTCATTACCTAGATAAGGTACAATTAAAGATGACAGCTACCTTTCAAACATGAATTTTTTTTCCAGTTGTGTAATTACTAGTTATCAGTCGTCTAAAAAGTATCTCATTAATGTGCTAATATTAATGTTCTAGAAAGTGTTCCTGTTTGCTTCAACACAGTGAAATTTCGATAAGATTTCAATTCACATCAAGTTCACAGTCCATACTGTGCACTAGATGATGAAGGAGTTGTGTAGAAAAAATAGTGTGTGATACTGTAATCAGACTGCATCATAATGCGTATGCACACAGGGGCAGAATTAACATTGTGCGGGCAACTTTAATTCTGGCATTTCTAATCTTTTGAGTGCTTGACTGCAACTTAAATAATGTAGTGTTTTTGTCTGTAATTAAGTCTAACTTTCTCTGCAAAGAATATCAGAGCACTTTACAAATCTTACTTTTTAGGTGGGGCTGGTAGCACCATTCATTATTGAGGTTACTTGATGCTTCCCATTTAGAGACCTTGTTTTCGATTGCTCATTAGTTTGCCAAGCTTTAACCATTCAGGCTGAAATTTTCCATTGCAGGTGTTTGGCTCAGGCAGAATTGTTTTGGAAAATTTCAGCCAAAATAGTCTACCCATTTCTAAGAATAAGGCTAGGGAAAATGTTTTTCCTGTGTTAAATTCAGGCAAACTTTTCTTTGAAATTCTCTAGTGCCCCTCTCCTTTGGAGTTGGGACTTGAAACGTGACTGGGAGTGGGGCCTTTGCATCATTGATTTGCCTTTTGCAATGTTATCTACTCAAAACTGACCAATAAATAAGCCTTTGAAAAAACTGCAGTTTGCATATACTAAGTAAAGACTTGCTAGACCTTTGAAGCTAAAAATCTCCAAAGATTTTGTACATACTGATCATGCTCCAGTACTGGGCTGAGCAGGACTTTACCTGCAATTGCCATTCTGGTCTGCTGGGGATCGTGCCAGGTCCAGGCACCGGCACTTGAATGCAGAATGCCTGCATTTCCTGTGTTCTCAATGGCACACACCCCCTACTTGGGGTAGAATGGAGGAGAAAGCTGCCTAATTCAAATTCAGACGAGACAAGAGTCAGAGCTGATGAGGAGAGCTGAATGGAACAAGGAGCCTGGGGAGGGACTGAGACTGCAGGTTGCAGGGAAAGATGATACTTGGTGGATATAGAGAATGGGATTGGGATCCAGGTAGATAAATGTGGAAAGGGGCAAAGACGCTAGGATAAGGAGCCATGGAGGAAGTGGGGAGGACACTGAGTTTGGATGAAGAGCCTGGAGAGGAAGACTGGGAGGCAGTGGGGTTGCAGAATGGGGGAGTGGGAGTGAGGTCAGTGGGAGGAGATAGAGATTGGATGAAGAGCTGGTAGGGATAGGAGAGGCTATGCCAGGTGATGGGATCAGGAATGGTGGGGCAGAGATTGGGACTGGGACAGAGAGTCGTGGGGGCGGGGGGAGAGACTAGGATTGGCTAGGCAAGAAGACTGGAACTGCAATGAGAGGCCTGAGGAGTGGTAACTAGGACTGGCTCGAAGAGGAGTATGGGGCTGGGATGACATGCCAGGGAGCGGAAGGGACAGGTTGGAAGGGATAGGGAAGAAGCAGTCAAGTAGGTGAGGGAATGGGTAGAAGAGCCTGTGCTGACTAGAGCACACTCCCCTCCCAAGACTTGATGGATCCTGAGATTTCATTCCTCTCCTGTCAGCAAACAGCTGTGAAATCCACAGACAAAAGTGTTCTCATCCCTGTCTAGTGCTGATCCAGATAGGGGATGACAACCTACTACTGCAATCAGGTGTTTAGTGAGCTGAACTGGCGTAGGTCTACATGGTCGATCTAAAAGTTCACATCACAGCTCCCATTGACTTCAGTTGCAGTTGTGAATGCTCAGAACTTCTGCAAATCAGACCTGAAGGTCTTAAGGCGGGCACCAAATAATTGAGAACATACAATTAGTAACCCCCTATGAAAAGTTTGGCATTACTTGTCCAGCATCACTTAGGAACTCTGTGGCAGGAATAGAATCCAATTATCCAGGGAATTACTCAGCTGCCTTACTCATCATGAGACCGTGCTTTCTTTTCTTGTAATTTCCTGCCTCATTCACTACTATCATTCCAAACCCTCATATCCTGCCCCAACACCAAGTTGTGGGATCTCTTACCACGCAAAGAGGGTCGGGAATCCTGGGCCTAGGCCAGTCTATATTCCAACTGGGTCCCATGGCCCACTGGGGATATTAGTCGGCAGCTCCTTCAGGGAGCTGTGAGCACAGCATGTACTTGCCACAGCCTCAACACTTTCTGCAGCAAGAGAGGGACCCTGGCACACATGTATATTGAGTGCACCAGGTTGCAGCCCCTCTTACAGGTTCTCTAGAACCACCTCCTCCAGTTCTGGCTGCACTTTTCCCTGCACCTCTTGATTTATATACACCCTATCTGTGGCCTCATGAAGTTGAGAGACCTTCTGGCACTGGCCATGTTGTCCGTCCACCATACCAGGAAGATGAAGCTGGATGGGGGGAGAGGGTGCTCTGTGATTGTGGGGCCTACTTCAGATCCCTGCTGAAGTCACATCTCTGGGCAGAGTTCCTCTGGGCTGCATCCACTGGTTCACTGGATGCCTTTGAGGATTAGTGGCCACTGTCTGGGGTTCTCTGCTCAGTGTCCCCCCCTGCTTTTAAACCTCACCCTTACTCCTATCCCTCCTTTATCACTGTGTTTGGTTGATGCCTGGGTCTGGTAGCGCCTCCCCTTAGGCTGAGGGTAGGGGCCTTTAGATGTAAATGGGCTTGTGCCCGCTTGTTCCTCAGCACTTCAGTAGGTACTCTCATTCCAATTTCTGCAAAAAATGAGGCAGGGGTTCTACAAACCAGTCTCCTCTTTGTGTAGGGTCACTACACAACACTGATTCATCCCCAGAATAGGTCCATTCCATGCACTGAATGAAGCAGGGGTCCTGTAGAAAATATGTGATCACGTAATTAAAGACTGTATCATAATGCATCCTAATGAGGGGGCTAAACTTAAGGTTGCACAGGCAACCTTATTTCTAGCATGGTCCTTAATTTGAGTGCTTGACTTTGCAACCAACTTCGATAATGTTATTTTAATAATTTTGTGTGTGTGTATTATATATAGAGAGAACAGGGATACATTTACCTTAGGTTAAAAGCAGCTTGCCTCTGGAGTAGAACTTGGCAGAACGTTAGAAAAACATATGCTTTTTAGTTTATAGTGCTTTTAACATTGTAACAAGAGTGATAAATACAGAACTTATATATATCAAAATAGCATACATTGTAATAATTGTAGAACAAATGTGACTATTCCCATGCTTATAGAGTGTAAGAATAATAAAACTGTATGATTTATATCTAAATATGGCATGAATACATTGATATTTTTATTATAGATTTTTAATTGCTGCTCCCCAGTGCACCACACAACAGTTTAGGATGAGAAGTAAAGGATGTTGTGTCCATTTGAAACTATACAAGGGACACAGAATATTTGAATAGAAATTGAAATTTATCTAGGAGGACCTTGACAGTACAGAAAGCTAGGAACATTTCATCTTGAAATGTACTGCCAAGAGGCTCTGACATAGTAGTAACTATATGTCTATATAAAAGTGGAATATTTTTGTTTTAAGGTACTGTGCAGTATATCACTATGAAGTCAGAAGTGCCTGCACTTTATTTCAAAAATAAATGTACAAAATTCAAACAGCTTAAGCACCATAATATAAGAAATGAGGAATATTGTGAAGTCAAGCAGTGAATGCCTTGAAAGTTTTATGAATTGCACTTTGAAGATTCAGTCTTCATAGATTAACACACGCACACAAAAAACAGTCCTGCAATAGTGTCAAATTAGACCACAGTGTTGTAAATTTAGTCAAAATATTTTTTTTTCTCAAGAGGAAGTATTTCTCTGGCATCCCCTGTTTTCTCTCCATTCTGTCTTTCCTTCTTGCAATCTATCCTCAGACTTTCCATTGCATCAACCTTCCCTCAGGAGTTTTTTGAGTATTGTATTTGCATTTTGTATTGTCCAAAGATAGGTGTTTGAAAAGGAAACAAGAAACTCTGACCTTCCTAGGTCTAAACGGACTGTCTTTGCAGCATTTCTGTCCCTAGCTAGCCTATGAAGCAAGTAAAAGATAATTTAAATCTTCTTCATAACATCAGTTTAGTGGCAGCACTACACATCAGGATGCATGTTGATTCATTTTTTGATTCCTGAAGACAGTTTCCTGTGGACTACTGAAGATGTAGGACCTGATTTTCCCACCTTATGCCTTATTAGTCATGTACATCGCTGCAAAATCAGTGTAGAGTGAAAGTAAAATTCGAGCACAAGCATGAGTGGAAAATACTGGACGTGTTGTGCACCCACATTGTACTCACTATTTGTATTTGTCCATGACTGCAGAAGGTGAAAATTAGGGAAGAATATGTTCCTTAGAATTTAAGCCAAATTTAATCCTTTCGCGGGATTTACCACCGAATATGTAGACTGTGTAGCCAGCAATGCAACAGCGATGCAACAGACTGGCACTGGTTAATAAACCTGTTTCCACTTGAGAAGTTCCAACGGCTTTGGGCTGAGGAGTGCCTATGGGTGGGATACAGGAATCCCCTGGATGAAGAAAATATCCCTAGAATAGTGGATGAGCCTGAATTTTTGTTGGCCAACTGTATCCACACTATTAGGACAATACCCTTCCAGAAATGCCGCAGTTGTGGCTGTAATAAGGTGGGTGCTTTTTTCAACTCAGAGTGGTGTTCTGGCTAGAAGCTGCAGTAGGCTTATACCAATCGTCTTGACCAGGAGTGACCAAACTGTGGCTCATGAGCCACGTGTGGTTCTTTTACCATTAAAGTGCAGCTCGCGGAGCACTCACCCACACATACATTTTCCACATACGAGACCGGGGCAGAGACGCTCGGGACCTCTGCCTTGCAGCAGGATGGTGAGGTGTGTGGGCTTCTGCCCAGCAGGAAGTGGGGTCTCGGGGCTTCAGCACCATGGAACGTTCCTGCCGGGGCTAGGGGCTTGAGCAGGAGCAGGGCTGAAGCCCCGAGCCCCATCAGGTACCTCCCATGAGGCTGAAACTCTGAGTCCCAGCAGGTGTGCCCCCTGCTCTCGAACTTCTGAAGATTGTTGTGTGTGGCTCGGAGGGTCACATTGCCATTGGAGTCTTGTCACATTTGTCTTGCCATTGGAGTTCTATAGTTCCTGCTGAGAGAGAAGTGGAGGGCCTTGGACAACCCCTTCCTTCTTTGTTTTTTTTAAGTGTGCACATCTGTCTGTGCTTGATGGTTGCTTGTTCTGATAGGTAAGGACTCAGACATTTGGCAGCAGCTGTTGTCCAAGCAGCCCTATTTAGGGATGGCCTGCTTGCGCCAATCTGGGAAAGGCCCTAGAAAAGGTGGGATAAAGAAGCTTCTTTCTTCCTCCTTCTTTCCTGGCTCTAAACTAATCATTGCTTGTTGGAACATTTGCACTATGTTAACTGGACATGACCTGGAAGACTATGAACTTCGGAAAACAGTCATAATTGATAGAGAACTACATCAGTTGGGCATTGATATTGCAGCCTTCAATGAGACGAGGCTTTTGGAAATTGGATTACTAGATGAAGTAAATTATCACTTCTATTGGTCTGGGAAACCTGACAATGAACCAGGGATAGGGTAGTGTTGGATTTGCTGTCAAGAAATCTTTCCTCAGTGCATGTACCCCTCCAGTACCTATCAGTGAGAGGATCGTGCGGCTGGATGTGAGCACGAACTTGAGAACCCTGACTCTTCTGTCCAATTAAAAAACTAACACTTGATTATTCCAAACAGCAAAAAGATGACTTTTGTTCTCATTTGGAACAAATAGTTAAGAATGTCCCCACAAAAAGCAGACTTGCTTTTCTCGGTGATTTCAATGCGCTTGTGGGTGAGGATTTGGAGCACTGGGGACACATCATTGGTCAACACAGCACAGGTAGCCTCAACAAAAATGGCTAGCTTTGTGCCTCTTGTGAACTGATAGTCTTGAACGCCTATTTTGCCATCAGCAGCTGCAGCAAGGTCACATGAAGGCACCCTTGCTCAGGATCTTGGCATCAGCTTGACCTTATCCTGATCCGTCCCAGAAACATTCACGATATATTATATGTTCAATCAATGCATAGTGCTGATTGTGACACTGATCATGCTCTTGTTAGGGCCAAGCTCCAATTACGTTCTTAAAAAGATCTGTTCTGTGAAGCCAAAAGGTAAATCTCAACTCAACGTCATTAATATGAAGGATTCTGACACTTGTATAAATTTCCAGTGTGCACTTGAGCTTGTTTTTGAAAATGATCAACCTGATTCTGACATCTTGTGAGAAAATTTTAAGAATAAGACATTGGCTTCTGCCAAGGATGTCCTTGGAACAACAAAGAAAAAACATTCTGACTGTTTTTCAGCATCGGAACATCTGCGGCTCCCACTTATAGAAAAGAAAAACCAAGCTCTCCTAAGTCTACTTCAACAACCAACCAAGCACAGAACTTTCAAGCTTAAGGAGGCTAAGGATGTGGTTCAGAACTCACCGGAGAATATGCCCAGAAATATTGGCAAAACCTGTGCAAAATTATTTAGATCTGTTTTGAAAGAGGAGACTTTCATAGTACTTACAATGGAATTGAAGAGGTACTTGGTCCACTTTGTAAAAGAACAAAAACCTGAAAGCAAAAGATGGTACCATACTGACTGACAGGCAAAAACAGCTTGACTGATGGACTGAGGATTACAAAGAACTCTATTGAAAGAATGCCATTGTCTGTGATACTGCCTTAGCTGCCATTTCCCATCTTCCAAAAATGCAGGAGCTGGACGAAATACTGACTGTTGAAGATGTAGAGAAGGCTATCAAAGAGATTAGATACCTCCCGAACTTCTAAAGGGCGGGGGGGAGAGCTTGCAAGTGACATCTATTCACTTCTGCACCTGTTGGGAAGAAAGCCATATACTCCAGTATCTGAAAGATGCAGCGATAATTACGCTATATAGAAATAAAGGGGACAGAGGAGACTGCAACAATTATCAAGAGAGATCTTTGTTCAGCATGGTCAGCAAGGTGCTTGCAAGTGTCCTGTTGAAAAGACTCCAAGTCATCGCTGAGTCTACCCTGAGAGCCAGTGTGGGTTCAGAGATGAACTCTCCATGACTGACGTCCTTCATATTGCGCTTGTTTTAAAGAAAAAAAGCCACGAACAATGGGCACCTCTCTATGTAGCATTCATTGACCTTCAAAAGTCCTTTGACATGGTTAGCAGGAATGGCATCTAAAAGATCCTGTTGAAAATTAGCTGTCCACAAAAGGTGCTTTCCCTATTCAAGAGTTCCACGAAGGAATGAAGGCAACCATCCAGTATGAAAATCAAATCTCAACCGAGTTTAGTATTGATGCTGGTATGAAGCAAGGCTGTATCTTAGCGCCCACTGGCTTTGGTATCTTCTCTCTTCTTCTTAAGTATGCCTTTGGAAATAATCAATCTAGCATCTAATTGAATTGAGGATGGACAGCAGCTTGTTTAACATCAGATGATTCCAACACAGAAGGCATGTCATCTACTATTTGGGATCTGCTTTTCGCAGATGATGCTGCATTCATCTCTAAATTATCTGATGAACTGCAGGTCATTGATGAACAAGTATTTTGATGCATGCACCAAGCTTGGCATAGTAATCAGTATCAAGAAAATAGTTGTCATGTGACAAGGTACCAACATTCCACCTAAAATCTATGTCAATAATGAAGCTCTGGACAACGTGGATCACTTCTGCTATCTTTGCTCAATTATTACCAGCTCACATCACCTTGATAGGGAACTTGATGCTAGAATCTGCAAAGCTTGTTACCTTTGGCAAACCTACCTCACGTGTTTGAAACAACAAATTGCTAATCCTGAACACACAGGTGTCTGGTTTATCAGGCTTGTGTCTTCAGTGCCCTCCTTTATGGATGTGAAAACTGAGTCACTTACTCCAAGCAGGCATGGAAATTGAACAGTTTCCACCTCCACTGTCTAAGAAAAATCCTTGGAGTTACCTGGGAACAACAGATCACCAATAACGAGATCCTTGAGAGAGCCAGCCTGCAGTCTATGCAGACTATGCTAGACATTCACAGGTGTAGCACATGCCTCAGGATTGTCTGATAAGTCTGTGCTATGTGGCCATCTTAAGAACCATCCATGATGCAGAGGAAGGCCAAAGCTCTGATACAGCAACAAGGTGAAGCAAGGTCTCAAGCAATTCAGCATCCCACTGACAACTGGGAGAAACCTGCCCCAAATGATTCAGTTGGGAGAAGCCAGGTTAAGAATGGTGCCATCACCTTGAAGAGCCATCAGAGAGACCAGGCTGAGGCCTGCAGGCAACGCAGGAAGCAGAGTGTGCTTAAACTTCCATCTGATGAGTGGACCTGTAGCCACTGTGAGAAGGTTTGTCGTTTGGTAAGTACCACTGACGGACTGACTTTGTCGCGTCTCCTTTGTCGCGTTCTCCTACTGTGAATAGAAGTGGAGTGGTTAAATAACATTAACGAAAAGAACTAAATGTACAGTAATTCAGAGTCCTCACCCACGCTCGTGTTAGATGAAGCATTTTATTAATATAATATTAATATAATAAATTAGTTTCTTTAAAAACATGTACCTATTTCAGTGGAGTACACCAAAAATCTTGGCACCCATGAAAATCTCTGACCAGAAGAAAAAAAAATCCTCTTTTAACAAATGGAATATCCTGTATTTTACACTATTTGAATTACAATCTTTTGCATTTTACCAAGATTTTAAACAATAAGTCTAATTTAAGCTCTGCAAAGACTTATGCACATGCCTAATTCTAAGCAAGTGGGTAGTGCCATTAAAGACAGTGGTATTAGACACATGCACAAGTCTTTGTAGTTGTTTAATTAAGCTGGAACAATAAGAATTTCAAAAATGGGAAAATCCAAATTTTGCACAGAAATGTGTATTAAATTTACTATTTGGTGAATTTCCACACTTTCACCCACCATTATGGACAATATAATGTGTTCAATGCCAGCCCTGCATTAGAATAGTAGAGAGCTGCACAGCCTTAGTAGGAACTCCCAGGAGCAGATAACTTCTGGTGCTCTAGGAAGCAGAGGATGAGTAAGCCTGCTGTTATGCTCTTTGGAAAGGATGAGTTTCTTTCAATGCCAAGCTAGCTCTGCTTGCTGTTGCAGAAAAGGGGAAAGCGCTTTTGAGGGGGAATGTTTTTCTCATCCTGATCTTTTCTGAGAGATTAGTTGCTGCTGTGAGCTCTGGTTTTGTGTAGACCTTGATCTGAGCACAAATGTGGTGTCTGGCTCTTGTTCAGGACTGCAAGGGATGAAGAGCTAATTGTCCCTCATCGCTCTCACTCCTTCCCCTCCACCAAAATCCACCACCTGTGAAACTGTATTGAGATCCGTTTCTTTTATCTTCTCTCACAGTCTTCTTCCTGGGTGCTTTTGTCATATACTTCTGTAAAATGATAATGCTCAGGTTGTCCTGCTCTACGAACACTGGGAACAGTTATGTGACAGAATTGAAAAGTCCAGGTGTATGGAGGGTTGATACAAATCAACCTGAGATGAGGGTGAGTTTGAATATTTTTGTGTCTGGAAATAACAGACCGAGTTTATAACCTGAACTGTTGCTGTTCCCACAAGTCCACGTTCCAACAAATACCTATGCTCCCCCAAGTTTCCATCTTTCTAACCCTTAAGGATGTTAGCAAGAGAAAGTCAAAGCCCTTTCCAAGCAGTGTCAGCAGTCACTATAGAGATTGCCAGAGAACCTAGCCACTGGGGTAATATAATGTGGTTCAGCTGGAACTAAAACAAATAGAAGATGAATCAGGGAATATGAGAATAGACATCTGGTGACTTTCTCTGACTTTGGATGATGCCTCAGAAAATTCCTCCTATGTTTTTCTTTGCCATTTGAACTTGCCCTCTAAAATAAAAAATTGGGGTTGTATCTCCTTCACCTGACTGAGCAGAGGGAAGTCTTCCGTTCATCTACTGGAGGGCTTCCATCATCTACTGGATGATACTCTCTATCATCATCTTTTTTTCCTTCTTTCACCCCACAAAAGCTCCTTACTAGGTGACTACCGATTTGTTCCTAATATCAGACCGTCCTACGGATAGTCCTACAGGCCAAAATCAAGAACAGACCTTTGTTTGAAGAGGTTCATGGGATCAATGTGGCCTTATTTTTTTCTAGCTATATAGAAGAGTTTAACTTTTTTATTAGAACAATAATGATCATAGTTTTATTTGTATCCACCTATATGTATTGTCCATGTTACTTTCATTTTTTGAAGTTACATTTGTGGTTTTTGTTTTAGTATTGTTAATGTCAGAATGTCCATAATTCCTGTACATGTTTTACACACATTGTGTAGAAATCAGAATTAAGCAACCTTCAACTTAGTTTTATATCATAGAAGATAGAGCCCAATTGAAACTGTCACTATGTGGAATACATTAAATTGTATTGTCTATGACATACTTGCTTTATTTTGAGTAGGTTATTGTGTTAATAATAGAAATGTATGAATTGTTAAACACTATAAATAGATTCCTATTGCTGTCCTTGCTATCTTATTGATCATTAACATATACAAAACAGGTAGAATCAATATAGTCTGAGAACCCACATCTATTATTCTCTATGCCATGAAGCAGAACATAAGAAAAGACTATCCTTTCAGAACTTTACATGAATCTACTGAGCTGATGTCAATAGTTTACTATATCTTCAGAACCTTGACATAATGTATGGATTTGTCATACCTGTGACTGGATGTTGCAGGATGTAAGACAAATAACAGAAAATCTGGACAGGCACCATTTTTACAGTATCAGTGGCACTCTTAATCTAGTCTTCCTTGCCTGGAACTATGATTTAGGAAGCCCTAATATGGCTGCACAAAGGAGGAAGGGGCTTATTTCCCTTTACTCTCCTGTGTAGCTATTACAGTGATTCACAACCTGGCTCATATTTAGTGTCTTCACAGCATCAGTGTTGTACATGAAGATGGAGTGTGTACATATCACTGAATTTATGTATCTAAACAAATGAATTATTAATAGAGATGAGCCTAAAACAGCCACCACCTGAAATTAGAGGACAGAACATTGCAGCTGGTTCCATCTTTAATTCAAACTGTAAAGTGCAAAGGTATACTGTAGAGCTATTTTTCTAGCATTTATAACCCCAAAGAACAAGAAGTGATGAATGACTAACAAAAGCTCCTTCAAAATATTCAATGAACTGGAATTTATATTATAAAATATGTTTATGTTAATTCTCATCATTCTCTTATTACAGTGCAAACTAGAATATCAAGCATGTGTCTCGGGCAAACAGATTTCTGTGAAGTGTGAAGGACGTTGCCCTTGCTCTTCAGATAACCCCACAAATATAGGCAGAAATGGTCAGAGGGGTAAGTAAAGGCAATTTGTGTTTTATTTTTTAACGGAACATTTTTAGAGAAGACTATGATTTAATTCATGGAAGAGCACAGCGATCACTAAATGGTGATTATTCTAAAGAAAAATGACCGTTTTTTTTCTCAGAGTGGATTTTGAAATAACAGCTAGAGTAGAAGACAATATTTGTCGGTGCTAACTGTAGTGTAAAACCATTGTTGATATTTTTATTTTTGTTGAGCACAACATGCTTAAAACGCACAGAAAAACACAGTCCTTGCTCCAAACTGCTTTCACTCTAAAGGTCAAGAAGACAAAGATGCACTAAAGAATTCAGGGTGGGAAATAATTTAAGTTAAAAAAATTATTCTTGAGTAATAAGTAGCAGCAATTGTAATGTTGTTACTTACTCACAACTAGAGGGCATTGTGGAAAAGATGAGTTTGTATGTGAGAACCAAATGAGAAGACATTGATGGCTTTGTGAACCAGGTGCAGTATTTTTGTGAAATTTGGGTCAGCAGTGCTGGAACAGCCCATCATGGCTGCATGAAGCTGGTGTAAATTATATAACAGCAGGAGTTTGCTCTAGTGGCTGCTAGATGGATGACCTCAGAGTTGGGAGGGTGCACAAAGGTTGTTTAAATCCACCTTGTGAACACACCTCCTAAGTGTGCCAAATGCAACACATCTAGAGCCTGGGACTATGTCTGTCTTTGCTCTGCATTTAAAGAACCTCTTTGTGTATAAATACTATTTTTCCTCAGTGGACTATATGAATACGAGTGTTTTGAAGATATTTTTCTCTGGCAACATTATAAAGAAAAAACAAATAGCATTTATTGTCTTAGTGTATATCAGTACTTTCTGAAGCTAATTTATTAACTTTCATGGGCTATTTTAAATTATTGTGTAGAGAATTCTTACCTCCATTGTAAACGTTAACTGCTGATTAAGGACATTTTTCTTATGATTTAAAAAAAAGGATTGGATTAGTTAATTTTAAGCAATGAGTTTAAGTAACCACAATGAACACAGATACATGTGCATGTACACACAACCAATTACAAAACTGTGCTAAAACATCACTTATGCCACTGCTTTTTTCTGCAATAACATCACTAAGTGTTATATAAATATTGTCTGTAGTGTAAACTGCCACACTACAATAAGGCATCAGGGTTTTTTTAATTACATTAATTTCTAGTTGCAGTTTGGTACCTGTTATCAGGGCTTGAAAAAATTCCACAACATCTACTCACCCTAGTTGCTCGTGTGAAAAATACTGAAGCAGGGGTAAACCTCAATTAGCTTAATTGGTGCAAGTCCCTGCATGGTTTAGCAATACCAATCACTGGTAACCAATTGCTGAATCAGGGTTATTTCTGAGTATAGACCAGAGATTCCCCCATGTGTGGAAGGGAGATGACCCTGCCTAGCTACCTGCCTCCTGCTTGCCCAGCAGTAGGTATGAAGTGGAGAATCAACTGAGAGGCTTCACCCTGGGAGGCCATTTTCACATCTGTATGTGGTCCCTCTGCCCCTGGCCCCCATCTTCCCTACAATCAGGGGTTCTGGAACAATTTGTACAATGGGGATGCTGAGAGAGATTGAACCAAACAGCAGCACTCCTATCACTTCTATTTCCAGCACCTATGCCTAAAATAAAGTAACAGTAGCAGTCAGCCCTCTGCTCCTTGCCTCCCTTCCAGCCCATTCATCTGGTCTAAATTCCTACTTTTCCTGGATGAGTGAATTTTTCAGTCACAGCCTACTATTAATACTAAAATTATCTAAATACTGAAAATACATTATAGGTACAAGTTAGCGGCTTCAACAAGATGGAACTGTTTTGTAATTAGTACTCTTAGGAATGAACTGTTCCTAAAGACTTACCCTGTCAGGGGATAAAAATCATTTATGTTCAGTTGAGTAGTGGGAAAAGGCAGTGAGAATTTAAACTAATCCTGTCCTGCCAGATTGTGAGGACAAAAAGAGTACAAGGTTTTCTTACAGCTGCAGATCAGCAGTACATAAAAATGTGAATGTCATTTCTTTTTAGTGCCAAAGGCCAGGAGACATGAAAAATGTGAAAGTAGGTTAAGTAGCATTGCTAGTGTTTCAGCTGTCATTTACATTAAAAGTGCATAATGCTCCAGCAGTAGTACACTGTGTGTGTTAGAAAACATTGAGGGGGGTTGACTAACAAAGCTCATCTGTGCTTTGATCAACAAAGAGTAATCTAGGGATCATGTTGAAATAGTTGGGAGTGTTTTGTTATGCTTCTGCAATTTTCAAAAGAATAGAAGACGGATCCTCAAGAATATAGGCATGAGAAATATAATCACATTGTAGATAGTTGGACTACAAAATAGTTTGTTAAGAAATGAATCCAAGCAACTTTTTTGGCATGAATAAAAAAGAAGTTTAATAACAGTATTTGAAACGTAATGTTATAATTCACCAAACTGCATGTGCTTGCACACTAAGTTAGTGATGTAGTATGCAGTTTGTAGCAACTAGCTACTCTGACATAATTTAATTCATGTTCCTGTTCAGCTAAATTGAGTTTAAAATATAAACAGCAGAATTTTCTTCAGGGGGAATTAAGCAAGTTAATAGTGGAATCATAGAGAAGATGATGAAAATGCCATTGTATTAAAGCCCTTCTGGGTCTCTTTAATAGTTTCTCATGTAACTGTATATAAGAATTTAATTCTGATAAAAATGTGTTCTGTAGAACTAGAATAATTTGACTTATATATTTGTAAAAATCCTTCCTCCCTTTTAACCCATTTTGCTTTTTTTTTTCCTGCTGCTGCCCTAGTTTTTCCCCTGTGAGTCTTAAATGGCAGTATATGCCTGTTTGAATCCCTTCTCTTTTCTGTGTCCAGTACAGATCCATTTGTACTCTCCAGTGTGTGAATAATACCATGTTAACTCACATTGACAATCAGTTAGGTGCATTTTTCTCATCACTGAGCATGTAGTCTGTTGCAACTTAATTATGTTGTCCAGACTTCTTCGGACTGGTCTACATTACAAAGTTAGGTCGACATAAGGTAGCTTATGTTGACCTAATTATGTCAATGTCCACACTACAGCCTGCTGATGTTAGGGCTTGTCTTCACTACCCGCCGGATCGGCGGGTAGCAATCGATCTATCGGGGATCGATTTTTTGCGTCTCATTAAGATGCGCTTAATCGATCCCCGATCGCACTCCCCGTCGGCTCCGGAAATCCACATCATCAAGCGGCGCAAGCGGAGTCGACGGGGGGAGCTGCAGCGATCGACTCGCCGCCGTCTTCATGGTCAGGTAAGCCGATTACGATACGCCGACTTCAGCTACGTTATTCACATAGCTGAAGCTGCGTATCGTAGATCGACCCCCCTTCCCTAGTGTAGCCCTGGGCTCAGTGCTCTGCTACACCGACCTCATAACTCCGCTTCCATGAGAGGCGTATGTCGGTGAGTTAGGGAAACGCAGTGTCTGTAGATACTGCATCCCTTATGCCGGCTGCTGACTGTCTTGTAAATTTCACAGCAGGAGCCAACTGCTCCCTGCTCCCCTGGAGAGCTGGGCAGATGGACCCTACTCCAGACTGGGAACCAGGGAGAAAATGCACCCCATACCCAACTGGGAGCCAGGTCAAGAAGTCCTGGCGACCCCAACCTCCCCACTGGGAGCTGGGCAGCCTTGTCAGTTTCTCAGCTTGGTGAGCCAAGAAATTGATGTGGCAGGTTTCTGGGCTTCTGGCAGGGAACAAGTTGGGGAGAAGCCCTGGGCGCCTTTCCAGTGGGGAACGGGGGCGGCAGCCCGCTGGGAGCATAGGAGCCTGTGGGACAGCCGGGTGCCCAGGGACCAGGCTCTCAGCTCCCCACACTGCCCTTCTTAGGCTGGTGAAAGTACTTCTTGGAGGACACACACCACTGACCCAAGAACGGTCATGTACCACTTCAGTAAGTCAACCTAACATAGATTGAATTACATTTCTAGTGTAGACATACCTTTCTATGCTTATGAATTTGACTATTTTCTTTCATTGCACTGTGATCGCTATGGCTCCAAACCTGCAACTTTTGTGGTCAATGGCAAAACTTTCATTTACTTCAGAGATAAAGGATCAAGGCCCTTGGTTTCTTAATTCCTCCAAATTTTGGAATGCTAAAATAGATTTTGCCTATTTACAAAGCTTATTTTGTTTGTTTTATTTTTAAGCATATGTAGGCATTTATAAGGTCCTTGTCTAGCTTCAATGCTAGGCCAGTCTATACTACTATGATTGGACAATTCCCAGCCTCCCCCTCTCTCTTGTAATACTGTGACTCATGTTGTGTTGGGGAACTAGGTTGGAGGGGTTGTCATACCTAGTGATGTGAGTCCAAATGCCAGAGATAAGGTTCGTGACAGAGTCGTGACAGAAATTCCAGACCTGATGTCCCCCAATGCATAAAATTCAGCTATTGAGTCTAACTCTGGCATCCAATCTCCTGCACTTCAGGGAAACCCTATTGCACTGACAGAGTATAATCCAGTGCCCTATAAAACCTCCATCTCTTAATTTGTCCCTTAGTAATAAATTTGGGCTGCCCATGCACAAAATACCTCACAAGAGCACCACCTGGGGTGTGAAATTGAAGATGTCCATGCTTGTAGTTAGTGCAAAGATATCTTCTTTGATGTTCCAACTCTCCAACACTACTGCCTATTTAATAACAGTGAGTAAAGAAATCTACCTCTGTCTCCATACAGTGGGGACCTCTGTGTTTCATTTGCTGGCAGTACTCCTAAACTATTAGCCAATAGGCTATGAAGTCAGCAAACTTGTCTCATCTTTTGGATAAACCTTTATT
The DNA here is from genome assembly GCA_037349315.1 of Chelydra serpentina. NCBI lineage: Eukaryota > Metazoa > Chordata > Testudines > Chelydridae > Chelydra > Chelydra serpentina. Next base: position 10,369,425 of record JBAIAC010000014.1, on the reverse strand, counting down.
TGCAGGAAGGGTGGAATCAAGTGGCTTACCACCTGCAAAGCTGGCCTTAACCAAGCAGAAACTCCTGGGCTCCAGATAGCAATCTGGGAGTGAGGAAGAACTCCATCTGACAAGGCAGAGCATGCATATGGCCATCCCCCTGGTGTGCAGGGGACCAGTGGCTTACCTGATCCCTCCAGCTAGCCCCCAGCTAAAATGATGCCCCTCCAAGCCAAAGTGGGGGTGACACTTAAAGGAAACTCAATATCTTTCTTCTTGATTGACCAAACATACACCCCTTTGTGGCTGCAAATGTTGCATTTTTGAATGTTTTCTTCTTATGTTTGGCATCTATATCATTTTATAGTTCATTCGTTTAGCATATTTGAAAAGGAGGTAAAAAGACATTTTAAAGATTATAGAAACCATGTCTCTGTACTTTGGTGATTGTTCAACCAATGTGACAAGTCTAATTATAGCAGAATTACCTCTGAAAATGTGTCTGACCCACTCTCTAGCCTTATGCCACATTAACCGCTACAATTAATTGTGGTCTCCTTGTCATTTTCTGCAAAATGTTATATGTGGATAGTTGATAATATGCAGAACTGAAAAAGAATACTGAAGACTTAAAGTGAAGTGAGCTGTATTTTTTATTTATTTTTGATCCACAAATTGACAATTATTGCTATCTGGATAAAAGCTAAAAAAGGAAACTAAATATGTAATTATACAGAGACACAGCTCCTAAGTGAAAAATAATGTACCAGGAAGTTTCTGAAATTAGGAGATGGTCTTACTGGATTTGACTATCAGGGTACGTACTTGACTAAGACACATCTGGTTTGAAGGAAGGGGGGAATAAAATGAATACATTAATATATTTCAAAAGTACTAAAATAAATTAATCTTCCTTTTGTGAATTGGATAGAGTATAGAACCTAGGATCTACATCTCTCTGATGTGTCCAATACCAGCTGACAAGCAAGATGGGGGTGATATTGGGCTGGGTTTGTTAAATGCTTCAATTCATTCACAAAAAGGAATATCCAGGGCAGCTGTCATGGCCCTAAGCAAATTATCATAACCAAACAGTATAAATGCAGGGCATGAGAGGGGAAAATGTGGGCAAGGAAAAGCAAATTTGTGCTGCTTATTTATTTACTGATACTTTTATTTTATAGCTATGATGCAGATCGGGATCCCTATTTGCTGTACAAACATAGGACAGTAGTCCTACCTCAAGAAGCTTACAATCCATGAAAGCACAGAATATCTAAATGATGAGGAAAATAATTAATTATGTGCAATTTAAAATACCATTGCTTTTTTATATATAATTTAAAATTGTGTGTGTGTGTATATATATACACAATAGATACATAAGTAAATATAGACTACCTTCAGATGGAGAACTGAGCAGTTGATGCTGGCCATTGGTATTTTGACTGGGGTGAAGGCAATGCAGTAAGAGATAAAAGTAATTAAATGGACAGGAACAGAGTTGTAAAGAGCTTTGAGGTTGCAATTACATTGGATTTCTGCAATCTTTACCTCAGTCTGTAATATAGGTCGGTCCCCCTCTCATGTGACTCATGCTGTGAAGATTTTTTTAGTTGGACTTCCTTTACAGAATACCTCCATATTTATAATGAGGGATCCTAGTTTTCTGTGGTTAAAAACAAAAAACAAAATTAGCTGATTTTAAAAAGAAAAAGGAAAAATCCACATTTTTCCATGATTACAATGAAACACTGAAGTTTAGTTTCCGTAACAATATATATGGGTATCAGTTGAACACACTGTTTTATTGAAATATTTACAATTTTTAAACTGACAGCCAGAGCCCCACTGCTGTATATGTTCTTATTTTTTTCACAAAATGTAAAAAGTAAAGATTATCTGTAAAAGCACAAATTCTGTGTTTTTTCCGCATTCTTCTGTTGCAAATGGATTTTTAGTATCCCTGTTTATAACAAGCTGGCAACTTCCATAGCAGGACAAAACTACTGCCAAAAGCTTATAATATTGACATATAAACTTCTGGAGTGATAGACACTCTGCAGAAATCTAGACTTGAGGCAAGGGAGCTCTAAAGGACTGGAGGGTAAGAATATAGGTGCAAGGTGGCAGCGCTCAGTATTCCGCAACCAAACAACATTTGAAGAAATCTCTGAGTATAGATAGAAGTAGGCAGAGGCTGCAGCATGAGAAATCTTGTAAAGAGAAGCTGATTCTCCCTCTGGGGGGAAATACTGAAAGTTGAGCCACTCTGAATGTGAATGACTGACTCAGTGAAGCTCCCTTATAAGGAGATATTTGCTTTTGGTCCCATCCCTGTCTTGTGTATATGAGTGACTGCAGCCTCACTGCCTGAATAAATTAATATTAGATGTACAAAAAGTCAGTTACTGTGCAAAGCAGTAATTGGCTGGTGTGTTTTCTTTCCTGTCTGGACCAAATATTTTGAGGATGGATAGATGTTTCCATCCAAGCCAGGGAAACTTAGTATCGGATGTGGCTCCATTTATGCCACTGTTGAGTCTGGAGGGGCATGTAAATGGGATGTACATAGGATTCCCACCTCTGTAACAAGAGCCTTACGGAATCTGGCATTGACACCAGATTCTGAGATTTTGAGTGTCAGGAGAGACTATAGAAGGGTTCTTGTCCATGAGATTTGCCCTATTAATTACTTTACCATCCCAAGCAATTGTAAGAATTATCTGGCTGAATGGGCTCTGGATGGGTGAATATAGGTTGTGCTCCTCTTATGGACCAACCATGTCCTTATGAATAATGAACAGAGTTCCAATGTTCACTAGCCACTAAGAAAAAAGTGTTCACTCTTGGGAATGTTTTGAATAAATCCTCAATAAGATTGTTGGTAAGAGGTCAACTAAAGTTTGCATTGTAAGAGGCTTCCTGAAAAAAGGGGTCTTTATGAATTTGTCATCTAGGGAGGAATGCATATGTAGCCTGGACAACTGCGACCACTGGCATGGGTTTTTTTTTTAAAGAGTACTCTTCTGCCAATGTGAAGCCAAAAGGCAAAGTGTCATATTGAAAGTGCCTTCATCTATTGCATGCTTTGAGGGGCATTAAGCATATGAATGTAGGAAGCCTGGCAGAGGGACACCATAATGTGCTGAATATTGTCACTCAATTAATCACAGTTTTAGCAAATAAGTTCCAGGAGTACCATTATTTTAAGTTACCTAGGCAACAAGAGATGGGAAAACTTGACGTGAACACAAATACAGTTAGATTAACAACAAGGTTGGTCCTGTTGTGTTCTGTATACATTGCTACTTAAAAAACAAATATAGGTAATTAGTGTTTTTAAATCCTCGTTATGTTTTTATTCACATGGCACTATCTTCTCACTACATGAGTTAAAACTCTGCTACATCAGATAGGTGTGGATACTAAATAAAATAAACCATTTTTTCTGCTGTTTGTATTGAAAGAGAAAGTGGAACAGTTTCCCAAAATCACAAATGTACAAATCGAGGGATGAGAGTAACACTTGCAATAATCTCTTAATTACTACTTTGCATTATTACCTTTCAAGGACAAACAGTACATTTTATTCTCTCTCTAAAATTAACTTCAGGAATGAAATCCATATATCTTAAGATATACACTAGACCAGTCAGACCTGATAACATCAATGATTAGCTATGGGGTGACCAAATGAAGCCATTTATATAAAAAATGGGCTAGATTCCCATCTAAAATTTTTTAGATGTTTATTGTATATTCAAGATTAAGACTTCAAATCCACAAAAATGAGCCTCTACAAGAAGCAGGCTCTCATGTTATGATGTGTCTTGGTTATATATTCACAATCTAACAATATGAATTAACATGAGTTCTGAATATATTTCACAAAATAGGAATGCTATAAGTGTTCTTGTATTACTGATAAATCAATTATAGAAAATAATACTGGATTTCCCCACAAAAAAATTGTATTAAATTGGCAACAAAAGCCTTTAAGAGAGGTGTGCTTATTTTCATGGAGAAACTATTGCCATTTCAGATAACTTTCTTAGGAGAAGAGGCAAAGTAAATGAGTGGGCATTTTCAAAAGCAGCAGCATTAAGTCAGGTTTGCTTATTGGAAACTTTTCATACACTATTAGCTGAATCAGTCCTTGTTTTGGTCAATTTTTTATTACATTGTTCTTCTTTCTATCTGCATTTCAATTTTTTAGTTCATTACCATAAGATGTCTCATACAATACAATATTGACTAAAACCAGTAAAGCAGTTTATACTGAAATTAAAGGTCAAGCAGTCTCTGAAGTAGATGGTCTTCTGGCTAATGCACAGAATGGGGAGTTAGACTGCATTTCTTTTCCTGTCTGTGCCATAGACTACCTGCATAGGCTTGCTTAGCTCCCTTGAAGCCTGATCCTGTACACTGAGTCAATGGACATTTTGCTGTTGATTTCAGTGGGAAAAGGATCAGACCCTTGTGCTGCCTGTGACTCAGTTCCACTGTCTGCAGAGATGATGAAGCTTAGAAGATAAAGTACTATAAGATGATACAATGAAAAGAGTTCTAGAAATGCAAATTATTATTAATCTAATTCTGTTTCCAGTGAAAATTAATTTAGCAGTAAATGTTCATTTTAACATTTTTGCTTTGTATCATATTTATGCAAAATATTTTCTTTTAAATAAGTTCAACTTCACATTTCTATTTCAATCCTTCACATATATACCAAAACATTTTTTGTCTTTACTAATTCACTCATTTACAATTTTTGAACTTTTAAAATGTTGGTCTTTTGTGGCAGTTTTTGTTTGTTTCCTCATTTCAAACTCTTGTGCCTTGATATTGGACCATAATATTGACAAAGAATCTCTTATTTCTCCCTCTAACTGCTTCATAGTCCATTTTCTGCATGATAGTACTGTAATATAGACTGCTATTGTTAAATTTAAAAATGTATTGCTTTAGTAATTTTTATAATATTAACATTCATTTTACTAGAGTAGTGAAGTAATAATCTCAGGGTATGTCTAGACTACGAGAGTAGTTCGATTTTACTTAAACCGAATTTCTGAAACCGATATTACAAAGTCGAACGTGTGTATCCACACTAAGGACAGTAATTCGACTTTGTGAGTCCACAGTAATGGGGCAAGCGTCGACATTGCAAGCGGTGCACTGTGGGTAGCTATCCCACAGTTCCCGCAGTCCCCGCTGCCCATTGTAATTCTGGGTCAAGCCCCCAATGCCTGCTGGGGCAAAAAATGTGTCGTGGGTTGTTTTGAGTAACTGTCGTCATTCAACCCTCACTCCCGGCCTCCCTCCGTGAAAGCGGCGGCAGTCAATCATTTCGTGCCCTTTTCTAGTGATTGACAGTGCGGATGCCACAGCACTGCGAGCATGGAGCCCGCTGCGATCATTGCTGCAGTTATGGCCGTTGTCAACACCTCGCCTTATCATCCACCTTTTTCAGAGGCAGATGCTGAGAAATCGGGCGAGGAGGCTACGGCAGCGCGGTGAGGACATCGACTCTGAGAGGGGCACAGACCTCTCACAAAGCACGGGACCCCGCACCGTGGACATCATGGTGGCACTGGGTCATGTTGATGCAGTGGAACGGCGATTCTGGGCCCGGGAAAGAAGCACAGACTCGTGGGACCGCATAGTGCTGGAGGTCTGGGATGAATCACAGTGGCTGTGAAACTTTCGAATGCATAAGAGCACATTCCTGTAACTGTGTGACTTGCTGTCCCCTGCCCTGAAGCGCCAGGACACCAGGATGAGAGCAGCCCTGACAGTCCAGAAGCTGGCCATAGCCCTCTGGAAGCTTGCAATGCCAGACAGCTACCGTTGAGTCGCGAATCACTTTGGAGTGGGCAAATCTACCATGGGGGTTGCTGTGATGCAAGTAGCCAACGCAGTCATTGAGCTGCTGCTATCAAAGGTAGTGACCCTGGGATACGTGCAGGTGATCATAGATGGCTTCGCTGCGATGGGATTCCCAAACTGCGGTGGGGCTATAGACGGAACGCATATCCCTATCCTGGGACCGGACCACCAGGGCAGCCAGTACATTAACCGAAAGGGCTACTTTTCAATGGTGCTGCAAGCACTGGTGGATCATAAGGGATGTTTTACCAACATCAACGTCGGATGGCCAGGCAAGGTTCATGACGCTCGTGTTTTCAGGAACTCTGGTCTGTTTAGATGGCTGCAGGAAGGTATTTACTTCCCGGACCAGAAAATTACTGTTGGGGATGTGGACATGCCTATAGTGATTCTCAGGGACCCAGCCTACCCGCTAATGCCCTGGCTCATGAACCCGTACACAGGCGCCCTGGACAGTGAAAAGGAGCTCTTCAACTACCGTCTGAGCAAGTGCAGAATGGTGGTGGAGTGTGCTTTCGGACGCTTGAAGGGGAGATGGAGAAGCTTACTGACTCGCTCTGATCTCAGCGAAACCAATATCCCCATTGTTATTGCAGCTTGCTGGGTGCTCCACAATCTCTGTGAGAGCAAGGGGGAGACGTTTATGGCGGGGTGGGAGGTTGAGGCAAATCGCCTGGCTGCTGATTACGCGCAGCCAGACACCCGGGCGATTAGAAGATCCCAGCGGGACGTGCTGCACATCCGGGAAGCTTTGACAGCTAGCTTCCAGACTGACCAGGCTTACCAGTGACTGTTATGTTTGTTTAAACAGAAGGTGAACCTGCCCCCGTTTCTTTACCCTGTTAATATTGCCTATCCTCTCCAATTACCAACCCCCTCCACCCCCCTCCAAACACACCTTTAAAAAGAAAATAAAGGAAACATTGTTCAAGAAAACTGTCTGTTTTAGTAAGGATTTCAGGGTATGTTAATTTGGACTGGAGGCAGGATGACAGAGCCCTGCTGTAGGGGATCTGTAACCGCTCTCCCCCGCCACAAGGTCACATAGGCCCCCCCACACAGAACATGAAAACTACCTCCCAGACTGACCAGGGTACCTACTGACTGTAATGTGTGTATAACCTTCTGGTGAACCTGCCCCCGTGTCTGTACCCTGGTAAAGGTGCCTATCCTCTCCAATTTCCAACCCCCTTCCCCCACTTCAAACACACCATCCTTTAAAAAAAAATGAAGGAAACAGTAATTAACAGAAATATATTTTTTATTAAGGACTTAACAGTTATGGGATTAAACTTGGACGGGGGCTAGGGTGGGGTTCGGTTGGAGGGAAGTAAAGAAAGCATCAAATCTTGGGGAATGAGAGCCTTCTGCTACTTGAGCAGTCCACAGGGGTGGACTGATTGTTTCCATGCCCCCTGCCGACCCTCCTTCTTGGGACTTTGGGTGAGGGGTGTATGGGACTTTGTGGCGGGGGAGGGCGGTTAGAGATCTGATGCAGCGGAGCTCTGTCCTCCTGTCTCCAGTCCTGCAGAACATCTACAAGGCGCCGGAGCATGTCCATTTGCTCCCGCATTAGCCCAAGCAGCGTCTGAGTCACCTGCTGGTCTTCCTGCCGCCACCTGTCCTCACGAGCTTCCATCCTCTCGTCCCGTTCGCTGGATGCTTGCCAGTATTGAGACATGTCCTCTCTCCACTGGGTCTGCTGTGCCGCCTCAGTTCGGGAATAGACCATAAGTTCGGAGAACATCTCATCCCGCGTTCTTTTTTTTCACCGCCTGATTTGTGCCAGCCTCTGGGAGGGAGATGCCGGGGTAGCCCGGGAGACACTCACAGCTGTGGGATGGAAAAAAGGGAGTGAATTTGTCACAAAGATACATTTTTGCGAACAATGAATATAGTCTTTCCCTCTGAACAAGACCATGCACACTACCTATCACATGTGCACTCAGTACAAGGTTGAATTTTCAATCTTTATATTGAGTGCCCGGGGTCTTGGTGTACAGATCACACAAGCAGGGCCTGACAACGGAATTCGGCTAGCAGCCGGCCATGGTAAGCCATAGACTTTTGGCTGATGAAAGCTTAATTTACAACAGCGCCCTCCTTTCACGTTCCAAGCACAGCTCCTAGCGTTGGCCAGTTCCTGCTGCCGGTGATCCGGCCAGCATGAACTCTCCTCGTGTCCCCCCTACCGCGTGGCTGTCCCCGGGAACGGTCCTCGCATGCTGCCGGAGATCCGGCCAGCAAGAACTATCCCCCGTCCCTCCCTCCGCGTGGCTGTCCCCGGTAACGGTTCCCGCATGCTGCCGATGATCCATCCAGCAGGAACGTTCCCCCACCTCGCCCCCACCGCGTGGCTAGAAACCACCGGGTACATTTCTTCAAAAGGAACAGGCAACCAGTCCCCATACTAAAATTCACCTAATTCAAACCAGGTCACCATGACTGATATCACTCTGATGAGGATTACACAGACAGAGAAAGACCGTATGCTGCATGAATGCCAGCAAACACCGGGGCCGTATGCCGCCATGCTTTGTCAGGCAATGATACCGGAGTACCTGCTACTAGCCTGGCACGGAAAAGTTTCCTACCATGGAGGACGCAATAAGGCCGCTCTCCCCAGAAACTTTATGCAAAGGCTTTCACTGTACCTCCAGGAGAGCTTCATGGAGATGACCCAGGAGGATTTCTGCTCTATCCCCAGACATGTTAACAGACTTTTCCAGTAGCTGCACTGGCCATGAATGCAGCTAAAGTGCCTAAGGCAAAGTAATCATTAAAAACCCATTTCTAAAATACCATGTCTATTCTATTCAAAAGAAATGTTTAAGACACTCACCCACTGATCCTTCCCGATTCACGGTCTGGGTTACCGTCTTGGGAGGTTTGGTAGGGGATCTCCATCAGGGTGATGAAGAGATCCTGGCTGTCGGGGAAATCAGCATTGAAAGCGCTGTCGACTGCCTCGTCCTCCTCATCTCCTTCATTATCTTCCCCGTCCGTGAAAACCTCCAAGGAAGCAGCCGTTGACAATACCCCATCGTCGGAGTCCACGGACAGGGGTGGGGTACTGGTGGCTGCCCCACCTAGGATAGTATGCAGTGCCGCGTAGAAACGGCATGTCTGGGGCTGAGACCCAGAGCGTCCATTGGACTCCTTGGTCTTCTGGTATGCTTGTCTCAGCTCCTTGATTTTCACGCGGCACTGCGTTGCATCCCGGCCGTATCCTCTCTCTGTCATGGCCTTGGAGATCTTCTCATAGATCTTTGCATTCCATCTTTTCGATCGCAGCTCTGAAAGCACGGACTCATCGCCCTGTATAGAGATCAAATCCAACACTTCCCGATCAGTCCATGCTGGAGCCCTCTTTTGATTCTGGGATTGCATGGTCACCTCTGCTGGAGAGCTCTGCATCGTTGCCAGTGCTGCTGAGCTCGCCACAGTGTCCAAACAGGAAATGAGATTCGAACTGGCCAAACAGGAAAAGAAATTCAAATGTTCCTGGGTCTTTTCCTGTGTGGCTGGTCAGAGCATCTGAGCTCGGACTGCTGTCCAGAGTGTCCACAGAGTGGTGCACTGTGGGATAGCTCCCTGAGCTATTAGCGTCAAATTCCGTCCACACTAACCCTAATTCGACATGGCCATGTCGAATTTAGCGCTACTCCCCTCATCAGGGAGGAGTACAGAAATTGATTTAAAGAGCCCATTATGTTGAAATAAATACCTTCGTTGTGTGGACGGGTGCAGGGTTAATTCGAGTTAACGCTGCTAAATTCGACATAAACTCCTAGTGTAGACCAGGCCTTTGTAATATTCATTTGTAATCTAAAACTGATTACCAGTGTTAAAGTAGGAATGTGATACGATATAAAGGGAAATTGCTAGTACAATAAGATTTTATTATTGTATTTATATAAGAATGCCATTTCCTATTCATGCCAAACATTGAGATGTACTTCAGTGTTTGTGGAATACTGGAACCTTTAATGGAGACATTTTTATTGTTTATTCCCCCACTGTTCAAAAGTTTTCTGTATGAATCTCATTTAGATTTCTAAGCAGAATACGAATATAGCAGCTCTGTACCATATCTTGAAAAGCATGGAAGTAAGGATATTTGTTTTTTCACAGATCCTTTGGGTGACATTCACCCAGATGCAGAATGCTAGCAAAAGACCCATCATGCTATATAAGCTACATGTTAGGACTTCTAATAGAGAGGCTTCCATAGTCCTTGCACATGAAAAAAAAGTGTCTCTTTACTATCCTCACATACTGCAGATTAAGATAAAGTTGATTAGTGAAGGTGAGCCAAGGGATCCATATTTACATAATCAAACAGCACCCCGCTTCCACACACATAGTACAAGAGTGACACACAGGGGGACATGGCCATAGACTGGAGGACTGGGAAATTGTACCACTGCTCTCTACCATAGGCTCAGCCTATGAGTGGATTTCACCTCCTAAAATCTGTTCTCACCTCCATTGCCTTTCACCTGCATATAGGCATATGTGGATGAAATTTCAGATCTCCTACATAGACAATCTAACATATTAAGAAAGACTGATAAGACCTAGAGCTGGTCAAAACTTTTTTGTTGAAAAATGACCTATTGATTAAAAAAAAATAGAAAATCTCCTGATTTCTTCTCTTCTTGGGGGGGAAAAGAGTGCGAGGGACAGAACATGGCAGTAAAATATCTGTCTTGTAGAAAATAAGCATCTTTCCTATAAAGTAAAACGATGAAGCTGAAACATTCTAGTTACATTTATGCCATATAGGGGGTGGAGGGAAAATTAATTATACAAAAGAGCAGATAATGTGTTGAGCAATGAAAATTGACTTTTTGCTCCTCTGAAACATAGACATGAATGCAAAATTCCTGTGAATCCTGTACTGTGTACATGACTAACATTGGGAACTCGAGTAGATGGATGATGGGGGTAGGGAAACAGATGCTAATGTCCACAGTAATATAGATCAGAGCGAAAAACAAGTTGAAATACAAGATATTTGTACCAGTTATTTGTGAATAACCAGTTTGTGCCCCATAATATATCTTCCAAATCTTGTTCAATAATAGTTTGTCTGTAGAAAGAGGACCCTTATAATGTTGACAAGATCAAGTGAATTTTATAGGGAGGGTGGGATGCACAATAAGTACTTGTGGGAGTTAAAGCTTAACTTAAGAAGCCATTTTTATGACGATATAATTTTGAGTGAGAATATTGTGGGTGTAAATTTTTTTTACAAAGCTCTTTGACATTCTGTATGTTTCTTTCCCCCTTTTATCAATTTTGTGGTATAAAAAAATTGTTAAGCCTTATTTGTCTGAGCGGTTAGCCAATATACAGGGTTTTGCAGATTGTTTCTCTTTCGAGGAGAAATTGATGACAGAATTTGGTATCATGATGGAATCCTGATTATTTATAAAGAAGATACACTAAGTCCTGTTTCCCTCAACACAGTGGGAATGAAACAAGAGGAAGCATAGGCGCTAACTTTTCCCGGTGCCAGTGGGTGCTCGCCCCCAGCCCTGCCCCGAGTCCTCCCCTGCCCCGCCCCCATTCCAACCCCTTCCCCAAAGTCCCCGCCCCAACTCCACCCCCTGCCTGCCCCATTGGACTCCTTTCCCAAATCCCTGCCTCGGCCCAGCCTCTTCCTGGAGCGCACTGTGTTCCCTGCTTCTCCCCCTAGCTCCCAGTGCTTGCCGCCGCGAAACAGCTGTTTCACGGCGGCAAGCACTGGGAGCTAGGGGGAGAAGCGGGGACACGGTGCGCTCAGGGGAGAAGGTGGAGGCGAGCTGGGGCGGGGAGCTGCTGGGTGCAGAGCACCCACCAATTTTTCCCTGTGGATGCTCCAGTTCTGGAGCACCCACAGAGTTGACACCTATGAGAGGAATTTTGGTTTCTTTCCTCACAGTTCCAAACCTCCTTCCAGCTAACACTTTGCCCAAAAAACACTCTCTCTCTCTCTCTAAGGGCCAGGTTACCCATACTTCTCTTGTTGGCTTTCTGCTCTCTTCTCTGGCTGCTTCTGACTCTCTGATACTCACAGCTCCACCAAACAATACTCAGCCAGTGGGTATGCATTCAGACCTTAGGGGAAACCCCTCAGGCCATATGGCTTCTACTCCAGTTTTGCCATGCTGTCTGTGATTTGGTTGTTGGCTTCTGTTGTTTCAGCTATTATTAAATAATGGGGCATTTAACTTCTCTCTCATTTAGTCTCAATGGAAGGCAACTATCACACCTACTAGCTTCAGCAAGATTTGTGACTGTCCATAAATCAAAGACCTACTCTTGGGAACCACCCAACTTCCAGCATAACAGTATCTATTGTATTGGCAGTGTGATCACCACAGTATGTAAATACTTTTGATAAGACCACTCCAATATACTGTCTAACTGGGTAGTTTTCCAAAACATTCACCAACTTCTTTGAGAATTCTGACTTTTCAGGTCAGATGCAGTCACTCTTTTACATTCACATTACATAAAATCTCAAGTTATCTGGAGTGTTATTTAGGATATTAACATGTAAAGCTGCTTCCTTACTAGCTAAAGATTACTGACTTGCTGTTTATAAAGGAAAATGCATGCATAGGATAATGATATGAATTTGTTTACTGTGAAAGTTCTGATTAGCCTGCTGATGTTCTATATATATTGTGTATGTATTCTTTTTGTTTCATAGCAAAAGATCCCATGATTAACTTTTTCTTTGAAGAGAAAAAAATGATATTCCTACATGAATTTTCTTTTGTTATTGGATCCGTATATAAGTGTGTGCACGTGTGGTGTCAGAGCAAGAGGGAACATTAGAGAAATTGCGGTGTTGAAAGAAAATAGTTAATGCTTTTTAATGTTGTATAATTGTTTGATAGCAATAATGTTAACCTAGAGTATTAAATAATTAGTGAAGCAATTTCAAAAGTGGAGTCCCCAGACCACTAAGTTGTTATGAAAGGGTAGCTTGTTAGGCACTGCTAGGCCATATGAAGATTCCATATTCTAAACTAGTTTAGATAAGTCATAAGAGCCCCCCTTAGTTAGGAATTTAGGATGTGTGGATTATAAAACTGGAAGCTTAAATATGGTTCAGACCATTAAAACGGTGTTGGATTCAGTTATAATGGTTATAATTGCCTTAATTATGTACATGAAGGGGGCTTTGGCAATCTTATGTTTCATTAAAGGCTTTGCAAATGTGTGTCAGTCGTTCTATTGAGACTAAATAAGCAGAGGTATGGATTCTATGGTAAGTATCTGAATCAGCATTATTGTCCTGTAGTCATGTCACATTTTAAATAAGCTAACAAAACCCCGTCATGTTTCAGTTTCCATTCCTGAGATGGCTGCAACATTGTTTTTACTTGTACTATATTGTATATTGTCAGTATGTAATTTATTTTTAATATGAACATGTTTGTTTATTAAAGTTAAATAGCTTCTGGTGGGTTTTTATTTTCAGCAAGCTTAATTGCTCCTCCTTCCACTGGCTCGTTTTTGAAACATAAAGGTTATTGTGTCATTTACATGAATTACAATAATGGCATTTTGTGCTATTATCATGCCAGATCTTGTAAGCAGGGCAGCCTGAGTCAGACCAGTACTCTAATGGTAGATCTGTGTGTTGCAGAAAGTGGTGTTGGTGATTTAGCAGTTTTCTGAGTTGGTAATGGACCAGTGCACTGCATGTCACTGATTTGCTTTCAGATGAGATGTAAAACCAGTCTTACCAGGGCTGGCCTTACCATGAGGCGAACTGAGGCGGCCGCCTCAGGTGCCAGACTGTGGGGAGGCGCCACTAGGACCCAGAGTGTAGAAAATTGTGTCTGCTGCTGGTGCATATGTATTCTCTCTGCTTTAGATGCACAGAGATGGTGGAGTGCTGTGCTGGAGGAAGGAGGGCACAAGAGACCTTTCAAAGTTTTGGCCCAAGTGAGGGGGCATGGGGGCATCATTTGAGCTCCCCACCTCAGGTGCCAAAATGTTGTGGGATGGCCCTGAATCTTACCCTCATCTATTTAAAGATTTCATGATGCTTCTTTTCTAGCCAAATTTCAATATAGGTAATTACATTCTTCCTAACTAATTTTTTGATGTACTCTTCATTTCCTGCCTTCCACTATGGTGTTGCTGTTGTCTGTTTTATATAGATGCAGTGCTGTGTTTCAATGATTGGGAAAGTGATGCATGTTCTGAGGCTTAATTAATTCTTCTAAATCCCTTTGAGCTCCTGGGATTATATAAGTGCAAAATGTTTGTTTGCTGTTGCTAATATTTGTTATTATTACCACATTAAAATTAGCACAAATAAAGAGTGATAGCTAATCACGCCAACTCAACACATGCAAAAGAATTTGCTAGGGACATGTTGCCCATATCTGAGTTGTTTATAGTTATTTTTTGTTAAGGTGTAAAAAATAAAAATGTTTATTTGTTCTAAAGCAAACCTCCATATTCAAAGCAAATTTTCCACTTGAGCTAAGATTTATCAACCATTTTTATCCACATGTGCCAAAGCCTCATTATACAAGGAAAAGCTTCTCAGCTTGCTTGGTCATCCAACTGCTTCTTTCTTAAAGTGTTTGAAAACAAATTCCATTGTGTGCTGTGAAATGCAAAGTTCAAAATGTCACTTCTGATTCCAGAGAACTACTTATGAGCATGGGGAATAAAAACAGGTGTTAATTTACTGTATCACTAATGTGAAAAATAATGTGTACTGCTGACCAAACCAGTGCAAATAATTTTTTTATTTAATAAAAACCATTCAAGGTTTGAGCCAAAGAAAATACAAAACAATATTGTTGTTGGCCTTGTATACTTCACTAGTACCCTCCCCCAAATCTCGTTTTTTTGTTTGAAGCTCCCAATTTTACAAGGGCATACATGCTTAACTTTATTCACATAAATTAAGTCAAAGGGACTGTTCGCATTCACCAATGTTTGCACGGTCATGGCCTGAGAGTGTGAGTGTATACATATGCATCCTTTTCACTGGTGGTCTTCCTAAATATCAATATACAATACAATATCTTTTTCAAGCTAATGCTGCCTCCATCTTACCAGCTTTTCCATTCTTTCTGATAAGTAGCCCAGATATGCTTGGGTCTTCTCTGCCTCTCTTTCTTCACTTCCTTAGTTCTTTGAGAAAATATGCATTCAGGGCTTGCTGCAATGGTGCAGCTGCACCAGCTATAATGCTTAGTGAAGATGCTTCCTGCGCTGACAGGAGAACGTCTTCCATCGGCATAGATACTCCACCTCCCTGAGAGGCAGTAGCTGTGTCCCCCCATCTCCATAGCACCGGGAGTTCAGTTGGCATAACTGCATTGCTCAACGAGAATCCACACCCATGAGCCAACATAGTTATACCAACATCAGTTTGTAGTGTAGACCAGGGCTCAGATTATTGACATTAGCACTTCTGCACATTTTTATTTCCTTCATGAGCAAATTACATGATGGACTATTACACAAAAACATAATTGCCAATCTTTCTATTTTTTGGCTATTCTTAAAAAAGAGGGATATGGCGTTTTGTTTTGTTTTTCCCCTACACGCCCTACAGAAAAAAAGTATTAGTCAAATACCAGTCTGTGGAACATATGGAATAATGTATTTGCTTTATGAACTAGCAAATCCAGTTAACCTTTATTTTTTTCCTGGTAGCTTTTGAAAATGGAAATGGGCATTGGTACTACTTGTTATTAAATAAACCTTGAGGTGGGACAGAGTGGGAGATGCATCTTGATTTAAAACTCCTGTTTCAAAGCTATAATTAATCCAAGTTACTCCGCTTTGGAAATGTATTTTAGTTAATAGCAATAACAAGGTATATTTAACTCATATATTCCTTTCATGTCATCAAGCTATAGACTCTTTTGAAGTCTGGATGTGTTTGTTTTGGTTAGTATCACATTGATCTGGACATAGATGCAAAATGAGGACACACACATGGATGGCTTTTTAACCAGAAGGCTGCAACTTTTATTAAACTTAAACATAGATGAGGGGCTCTACCCACCCATATTCTCCTATGCCAGGAGTGGTTCCAGTGCAGAGGTTATAGGGCTCCAACTATATAACCTCTAACTTGTGGTAGGCTCTTCTCAGCCTACCCCTCAGGACTCAGCTCACTCTTCTGAGTCCTACAGCTCCCTGCACCTCCCGCCCCCTTAAGGAGGAGAGAGGGTGCAGAAGGGTGGGGATCTTGGCTCGCAAGGACCAGAATGTCTCTCACTATCTCATGAGCCCAAGACCCATCAGCAAAATCTCAGGTCTTTTTTACCTCTGGGAACCGTTCATTTTATCGTTTCAACCACACTGCTAGCCTCCCCACTCCTCTTCCGGAGAAAGGGCAGGATCGGGGGAAGCTAACTTGGAATTCCTTCCTGAAGGCAATCCTGCTCTGGTAGTGGGCAGATCCCCCTGGCTGTGGGACAGGGATCCGACCCTCGTGGTAGAGCAGAGAGACCCCTGCTGGGGAAGCCAGTCTATTCCAGGGGGAGGAGCTCCAGAATCCTTAGCTGTCCTCCTCTGCCTCCTGACTGCTAATGGAATAGTGAGTAGTCTGGTCACTGTTGGTATGGAGTTGAAAGAGACTCCACACGGCCTATGCTGCAGGTTAAATCCTGGGAGTAGGGGAATGCTGGCAAATCAGCAGCTCTCCCTCCCAACTGGCCAATGGGTTCCAGAGACTCCAATGTGGAAAGGAGCTACCTGGTGTCCATCAGCGAATGTCTCCCTCATTGTCCTCCTTTGCCACTGGCTGCATCAAGTTCCCCATCCACTGAGGTGGTGGATGACATTTTTGATGCACTTTAGATCCTACTTTTGTGGCCAGTGTTTATCCAATGTTACACTGAAAGATCTAACCTTCCTGTGAACCTTGGATGCCACTTCGTCACTTTTGCTAAGAAAAACTATTTTCAGATAATGTACTTTTGCCCCTCCACTGCCTCCTCTCCTGTGATAATGTGTGTTATGGACATTTACATGAATAAAATAATTGGATAAATATTCTGTGGTTTGGTTGTAAATGATTTCATGTAACTAGCCATCTGTGGAGATATTTGTGTTTCTTGGAACACAATATTAGTTTTGTTCTTTTTCATAATATCTAAATTTTACACCCCAGCCACAGACTACCCTAGCTTGCCATAAATCCACTAAATAAAACATTAAATCCTGCATGCAAAAAATACTAGCTTCTTCCCTGTAGGCACCTAGATCCATGAAATTAGCTGTGGTATCCATTTTAACCGTTGTTCCTGCTGATACTGCTTGATCAAGTGGCCACCTTGCAGGCAAGCATCAACAGTTGCTCAGTTATATCCAATTATAAGTTCTGCCTCATTAGCATGGCAGCACCTTTATAATTGGCTGACTGCTAAATGAAAAGAATTCAGCTGTAACACATAACAGCTATCTCCTAAAATTGAGTGGCTCTGAAAAACAGATTTGCATTGGGTTTTACTAGTATTTACATATTTTTCTGATAGGAAAAAAACTATATAGATGTATATGTATATATGTATGTATATGTATGTTTTTTTTCCTATCAGAAAAATATGTAAATATATATGTATATGTATATGAAAAAATTCTTCATTAATGTACAGTGAATAATAAATCTTGTCAAAAAGTCCCTGCCTTGTTTATTCTGTTAATAACGTCCCAATTAATAATCCCAGTAATGTTCTTGAGACCTTTGTGGTACTCTGCTCATAACAGGGGGAACTTGAAGTCTGTAAACAAAGATAAATGTAAACCCAGCTTTCAGGGGGCTAAATCATTAAAATATTTGTGTACAGTTTTGCCTTTTCAGCAGGATTATCTCCTTATCTAAATTTAGGAAGTGATGAAAGTTTTAAGCAGGTTTATAATCCAGTTTGCCATGTCTCACAGGAATCAGGATTTTTCCAGATTTTCTTTTAAGGTCAACATTTGAAGAAGTTGATCATCCCCTGTAGTATTTCTACATGCACAATTTAAGAGGATTGTATTTTAAAGGATATCCCAGAGGTCACTCATCATTCTGTTTCATTCAGTTTATTTCTAAAAGTTGTTATACTTCGAAGGCAAGGGGGAAAAGCAGCATACAGTTTTAACAAAATGCATGCTGAACTGGCGAAGAGGAGAAGCTCTGAGCTTCAGCAAAGACAAAGAAAATAGAATTACTCTGTGTTCTTTTCTTTTGAAGCAGATAAAGTAATGGAAATACACAATGGAACAAGGCTTCAAAGAAGCAGTACAGGGGACAGCATTTTCAATAACATTTCTGCATTAGAGAAATTTGAGCAACAAGTCTCATGCTTGTCAGAGTCTGTATTTTAGTCCATTTGCAAAAGAAAAGGAGTAAATAATTTATATTTATATTTCTGCTACAGCCCCGATTGCATCTCCTGAAAAGAAAATACAGGGTCTGACACAAATGCATTTGTCAGTTGGAGTATTTCAATTGACTTCAGTGGGTTTTGAATCAAGACCATAAAGTTGAGGGGCATTGAAGCACATGGCTTATCACAACTTCTCTGCTGTTGAGAGTGGGTGTTACAGGGGCAGGAAGGACTTCATCTTGGACTAGGGATGGTGTAGGTTCCTTTGAGGGTCCCTCAGCTACTGACATAGGCCCCTGCGTCTCCTGTTCTAGTACTGGAGGTTCCAGGGATACCTTTCAAGTGTATGTCCCCACTGTCCAACAACTAGGTGTGTCATCACAGGCCTATTTTTCTTCAAAGTGGCCTAGGGATGCAGACTCATTATCTCAGGATGGTCTTATTGGTCTCATGGATGTGCCAACCACAGGCCTAAATGCTTCCGCCATGGGGTTTAGGGCTGAAGAAGTGGAACTCTCACTGGGTTCAACCAATCGAGGCTGGAATCTGGTCTCCATTTCTAGGATACACAGTGATAGTGTCCTCCTCTTCAGACTCTCTCTTGGATGTGTTGAGCAGGGGCAGGTTATTCTAAGGGGCCCACTGCATGTGTTGGGTTTTGGTTTCAGTCCAGAACCCTTTTGCTTCCTAGGTCCCATGTCATGGTCCATTTTATAAAGTGGGTGCCCACTAATTCCCCAACAGGGAGTAAGAGGTTCCTGTGTACTGTCTCTATTACATCTTGTATATAATATAATATTTATTAATATCTTTGAGTGTTGGTGGTCTCAGATTAGATATAGCATAATAAAAATAACCTCTATTAACATATGGGAGGGGAATTAAAATCAAATTTCTTTTTTACTGTGTAGTGTAATTTTTTGCATTTTTCTCAATTTGGACAATATAACAGATTAGAAACTCACTAAACCCCCAACTGACTCATCTATTTCATTTGCACATTGTCATACCCAAGGGCAGTGGTGTAACAATTGGGTTACAAACACCACAGGTGACTTGGAGGAGGGGTGGGGTTTTTTTTAAAGTCATGGAAATATTAAGATTGGATGTCTTCCTAAAAAAAATGCTCTAGCTCAGCCAGAAGTTATGGATTTCTTGGAGCTATTACTTGATAAAATTCTATGTGTATGTTATACAGAAGGTCAGACTAGAAGATCATAATGATCCCTTCTGGCCTTAAAATTTATGACTCTGTGAATGTATTTTGGTCTTAACATTTGTCAAATCTTGTCTTACCAAAAGAATCAATAGGTGATGTGTGTGGTTCTCTTTGACGTTTTAACAAGTCTCTGGATGGTTGTGTTATTGACCTTTAAGTTGGCTGTAGTCTTCTTGTTTAGCTGTTGGAAAGGGGCACTTCTAAGGGGTCTGGTCCTGGCGTTGTTGAAGTGAAAGACAAATCTTCCATTGATTTCATTGTTGCAAAATCAGGGTAATGGCCTGATTCCACATTCTACAGTAGCTACACGGGGAGGTGTTTAATAAAATCTCATTTCTTAAATCCCTTAGAAAACAACCAGGTTAATTGTAAAATCATTTCTGAAATCTCAAGCATAAACACTTCAGATGATATTCTCTGTTCTACCAGAAAACAAGTTAAATAAAAAACAAACAGTAGTTAGTTTTTAATTCAATCAAACATATGCAGCTTCCAGCAAGGTATCCAGCTGATCTGCTGTTGTAATTTAATAATTACACTATTGTAATCTTTTTTCTAAAATACAAGTATTCACTATGATTACTTATTTTCACAGCACTTAACACCATCCAGGTAATTTTAAAACTGTAAAGATATAAATTAGTCATTAGTGACTGATTTCAAAATATAAGAAGGCAAACTGTGTGATTTGCTTTGGGATTATATAAATACTTTTGTCATCATATATGTAACCATTTAAATTAATTCACATACAACATACTGTATTACCTCTAATATCCTGGGACCAACACAGCTACGACGGCACTGCATGTACTAGAGATTAGCAGAGGAAATTTGTGTTTTATTAAAACAAGTATAGCAATATACACTGAGACTAAATGAGCAGTTTTCTGTACCAGTAGCTTGAGTTATTGTATAGCAACTCAGTATATGCTAGGCATAATCTGAAATAGCTGTCTTGGCTCACATGTTAGCAAATAAATATTGCTGATGTCACTTTGGAAGATACAGAGATAACATACAGCACCTTGGCAACTGGATGAAAGGCCAAGTCCACAACTTCTATTTAAATAACCTACAATGCAAGTGTTATCTGGCAGTTAGTAGACCCTTTAATATTAAATCATTGTAAAGCTCAAAAATGTGGCCTCTTAGTTGCAACTCCCAAATCATGCAGATATTAGGAACGTGTTTTCTCAGGGCAGGGGGTTGCCCTGTAACTACATATTAAGTACTTCTCTCATGTTCTCTAAGGAAAACCTTGGTCCCATTGAAGTCAATAGCAAAACTCCTATTAATTTAAATGGCACTAGGATTTCTCCTTATTTAACAAAATACAGGCTATTCTCCTTATGAAGAAACTTACAAATCTTGATACCCAGAAATATATGCAGCATTTTTGCTAGCTGGTTACCATTTATTAATTTCTTTTAATCCAGGAAATATGCTACTCAACTAGCCGGCCTAACAATTAAACCATGATCTTCTTTTATTTTAGGACTCCGTCATGCTGATTTTAATTATGATAATTGGCTAAGAATTAAGATTAATATATCAAAGTATCACCATGATATTGTATTTGTACACATTTCTGTGTACTTAATATAATCACTTCAAGACTATAAATCACTTTTAAAAGCATAGTCCACAAAAGACAGAAGCAGAAACATGCATGAAATTTCAACTCACTAGAGCTAAAATACAGAGATAGCTGAATGATAACTAGCAAATTACTTGAAAACCAGTTTGACAGAAAATAGTTTTTACTATATAAATAAATGAAAAATGAAGACACAGTTCCACACTGAATATTCTCTGTTGGCCTTTCTGAGATATCTTCAGAAGCAACATCAGAATACACTTGGATATTAAAAAAGATGAAACATTTGTTGTTTTATTTCTTCAGGCATCAGCTACTGACAGATTATTTTCAGACTCTTTCTGACAACGTGCTGATGTCATCATTGACAGTTTAATCAGTCTCAGTTTCATGAATCTTGCAAGCAGCATAGAATAGTGATGCTGTTATTAGAGGTAATAGTTGTTGCAAAACCAAGATGCAGTAGAAAAGAGGCTCACACTTGATGACATTTGACAGTTCTTTTCAGCTGAAGGCAATGGAGCTGATAATCAACACATCCAGTTAGTTCAAATATCTTTCATGCTTTATGATTAACAAGCAAATTTACGACTGAATAAATTACTACTTGGTATCTCTTTGTCCATATTTTTTCTTGAAATGCTCTTTATAAATGTGACAGTATAATAATGAGATACAAAAATGTATGTTTTAATCTCTACATGGCTCAAAATTGTGTGCAGTGAAAACTAATGGCAGGCCTTCTGTATCTTCTAATCTATTTTCATGGACTTTACATAGGAAATGTCCTGAATGAATGCTTTTTTAGGCTTAGTCTACACAACAAAATTTTGCCAGCAAAGTTGAGTTGGATAGGAGTTTGAAAAACTCACACCCTTAGCAGGCAACACCTCCCAGTGTAGACACAAATATACTGTCAGAGGAGTGCTTTTGTCCGCTTAGCTAACATCGTTCATGTAGGCATGGTTTGACGCGAGTAATTAGACATAGGTGAGGCCTCATTTCTTGGGAGACAAGATTAGGGAGGTATATGGATTGGCAGGCTGGAAACACAATGTCTGTACTAACTAAAATAAGGGTAAACACTCAGGGAACCATTTAGAATGGACAAGATAACAATGGATAAGATAAGTTGGGAATGTAAACATGAGGCAAAGAATAAGTCGTGCAATGACGGTGAGTGGACAGAGCAAAACTTGTGATGTAATGTATAGTAAATGCAATGTAATCTGTAAACATATCAAAAGAAAGAGGTTTGTGGTGTAACTTTGGATGTGTGGTATGCTCTATGCCCATCCCTATGCTTGAGTCTGATCAACTCAGCATAGCTTTGCTGTATGCCAAATAAAGGAATCTGAGTATCAACACTGGAGTCACACTGAGTTCTTGGGGAACTGTGTGGAAGAGGTTTTCAAGAAACCCCAACGTAGTGGTTCTATGACTCCGATACGCTCTTCTGGAGGAGGTAATGTATACACAACTTAATGTGAAGGTTGCAACCTAGCATTAAGGGAAATGGTACTGAAAGGGTTTAAGGGTTTAAATATAAGGAAGTTAGTACCCTGATGAAGAAATGGGCTAAATCTAAGGGGAGACCCTATGGACTCCCCAGAGACCTGTTAGGTATTAGAGGGAGATTGGGACTGGGTGAAAAAGGAACTCCAGAGAATGGTATTAAATTTTTAAAAATAAAAAGAATATTTGGCAGAGGTCCAGTAATGCCATAAATATATGTAAATTATTGGCAGGGCACAGCAAAGGTCTGTTAAATGGCACTGAAATTTTCAAAAAAAATAGGACCTATTGTCAGCCATGAAAAAAATAGAATCTAGGCGGGAAGTGGGGGGTGTTAATCCTAAGGCTTAAAAAAATTAAAGCTCAAATCAAAGCAGCAGTTTTATGAGGATTAGTTCTGGTGGCTAAAATTTTACAGACAATATGTGCCAACTTAAGAGATGAATGCTAAAAGCATAAAATGCAAATCAAAGTTGTAGAGGAGGAAACAATCTAAAAGGAAAATATTCTTAAAAGGTCACAAAGAAAAGTCTATTACCTATTTGCATAAACCCAAAGTAAAAAGCAGCCATCCTTCACTTTGGTGAGTACAGATTTTCAGGTAACATTTAGTAAGATAAAAAAATAAATGTGAAAAACATAAAAGATAAGCTCAGAGACACACACACACACACAAAAGTCAGCTAAGAAATGTGTTATTCTGGGAAATAAAATCGAAAAAGTTATGGTCCCAGAATGTAGTAGTTAGTAAGGTCTTATTAAACAATGAAAAACTGAAGTGAGTAATTTAAAAAAAATATGTGCAGTAAAAAGGAGCTTTTCCACAAATTAATACTGCAGAGCTCGGAGCAGTAATGGAAGTAATAAAGTGTTAAAGAGGACGTTAAAGTGGTTTTTTTTAAAAAAAAGAATACTTGGTTTCATAATGAACCCCAGTTATGGCAGTATAACGTAGTGCAGTGATGCCTGATAAAATCTTTAGTCATCAAACAAATTATGCAAAAGGGAGGTCAAGTGGTGACAACTACCAACACTGTTTTTTCCCCAAAAAGCCTTTACAGCCATTCTGAAAAATATACAAAGTGGAAGAACAGAATGGAAGAGGTCTCAGGAGAACCTCAAGTTCATGGAAGTGGATATGCTGGCAGGAAAAACTACTTCCCTCAGTTTTTGCTGGATTTCCACTATGGGCTATGCTGTCAAAGGCTCTATAGTGTAGACAAGCCCTTGGTAAATGACTGCATCCAGTTTTATAAATCATGTACAGTAATCTCTCTTCCCACTAAATTAGTAGTAGTAGTCTTATTTTTATTAAAAGATCAAAAAATTACACAAGGCTACAAGGTATAGATATTAAAAATACCTTCATGTTGAATATACGAAATATGCATGCTCATATAGAAACGTAAAAGTAGAAATAAACTGTTTTTCTAATTGTGAAAGACTGACTTGGACCCCCTTTTGGAGCATGTCAACAGAACTCCTTAATCATCCATCTGTTAAGCAATGTCTAGCACTCCCTTCCACCTCTATGGTGACACAGCATGATAGTATAGACAACAAGAATCCAGGGATGTATTCTGCTTCCTTTGAAGTCACTGGAAGTTTTTCCATTGCTATCAGGAAAAGTTCAGAAATCAAACCTGGATCTCCAACATAGCAATGCAGAATTCTATCATTAGACCATTGGACTGGCTACAGAACAGTTTCTTGATAGGGATTCCCAAGATGTGGGTCATGACCTTCTTTCTAGCCATCAAAGTTTTAGAGACATCCTTGAAAATGTGAACTGAGCATAAACCAATGCAGCAGTGCCTGTCTGCTTCAGCTTCGCCACGGTCCTGTGAACTCTGATTTTGTTTCTGTAGAATTTGGTGTTTTCAAAGGATCCCAAGGAATAAAGTGGTGTTGTTTTTAATTGCCATTTCTCTAAAGCCAAATGTCTGTTTTCTTTTGTCTCCCTGACCTACTGGGAAGAATTCAGAAGAGTCATCATTTCTCAATACAATTGAATGAAACTGTAGATGACTTCTTCTGCCTAATTTAACATACATGAGGATTTCCTTTAAAGCTGTCCACTGACAGGAGGTGCTACAGAAGGAAAAAAAGAATGAAGCTTTCCAACAATCAATTCTTGCAACTGAGTTGGATTGGTATTCCTGCATTGGTATGGTGCCTAAGCTGTGACAGGAAAATGCAGTGCCCTTGTGATTAGAATCTAGTCAATTGAACCTCAAGTTATTTGGACACATTGTTCAATTCCCTACAAACTAGAACAGGTAAAAAAACCCTTTAATTTTGTCATTTTTGAGGTGAAAAAGGACACATTTTTGGCAAATGCTTTTGGGGAAAAAATCTCTATGATGAAGCTTTTGATGGGAAAGAGGATGCCATTGTAACTGGCACTTAATGAGGCTGTAAAAGTGAAGTACTTCATTAAAAGTAAGTCCACCAAATATGTGCCTCGAGGTTATTTTATATGAAGAAATACACACCGAACATTGGCAACTCCTGTTCAACATTCAAGATTGTTGACGTTCTCATGGCAAAGTTTTGAATGGAAAAAGATATAAATATTCTTCTTTGAGGAATGTCCTTGTAGGTGCTCCACTTTTAGGTGTTTGAGTGCCCCTGCGCGTCTAGTCGGAGATTTAAGGTAACGGTGCCCTGTTTAGCCACGCACGCGCTGCAGCCAGCTCGTACTGCTCTGAGTGGGTATCGCGCACACGCAGCCAACCATCCTCCAGTTCCTTCTTTGCTGCCGTTGGCTTCGGTTGGAACAACAGCAGTGCCTCAGAATAATCTTCCTCAGAATACTTTTTCCTTTCCTTTTTGCCCAAAATTACCACTTCCTGTTCCCTGTGGGGTTCCTGTCTCCAAGATCAGCTAGATCTACTTCACTGGTTGCCCCAGTTTCCCTGACGTCACCAGGGAGGAGCAAGAGCACAATGAGGACTTAATAGAGGGTGACATCCTACCTCCTACTCATATTTCTTCATCATCCCCGGAGGACACAATCATGCCTCCCCACACATCGGGGGACAACTTTAAATCTTTCCAAGATCTATTCAAGCGTGTGGCTGATTCCCTAGGCATCTGCTTAGAAGAGCTGCCAGAGACACAGCATTAGCTCACTGACATTCTCCATGTCTCTTCTACGGCCAAGATTGCATTGCCGATTAATTCTGCCATTATGAACCCAAACAAATGTCAGCCAAGACGACGACAGACACCGGGGCAATCCACCATGTCCCAACCATCTACGTCTAGACAGGCATTATGAAATGTTGGTCGAGAGCATGAGAGCCCCTCAAATTCCATTGCCGCAACCATCTCCCAATTCCAGTCCATTTGGAGACCGCCTAACACCTTTCTATCCGGTCTGGGCAACCATTACATTGGACAAATGGATTCTGGAAATTATATGCAAGGGCTATTGCATCCCCTTCACCTCTATTCCACCAACCCACCCCTCTTCCCCATCCCTCTTCAGGGACCCTTCTCACGAGCACCTACTACAGCAGGAAATAAATCACCTCCAGCAACTCAGTGTCATAGAACCTGTACCTCCCAAACACAGAAGGAACGGGTTTTATTCACACTATTTCTACACTCAAAAGAAAATGGGCCTTGGACTTGTGCAAGCTAAACAAATTTATCAGAACTCAGCGTTTAAAGATGGTTACCCTTGCAACCATTATCCTGCCATTGTAGAAGGGAGATTGGATCTCAGCCCTCGACCTCCATGCTTATTTCCATGTTACCATACATCCTGCACGCAGGGAACTGATGGGCAAGGTCCCCTGGGAGAATAACATGAGGGGGAAAGGAGTCGAGGAAAGCTGGCTGTATTTTAAAGAAACCTTATTGAGGTTGCAGGAACAAACCATCCCGATGTGTAGAAAGAAAAGTAAATATGGCAAGCGACCAGCTTGGCTTAACAGTGAAATCCTTGCTCGTCTTAAACACAAAAAAGCAGCTTACAAGAAGTGGAAGATTGGACAAATGACCAGGGAGGAGTATAAAAATATTGCTCAGGCATGCAGGAGTGAAATTAGGAAGGCCAAATCACACTTGGAGTTGCAGCTAGCTGGAGATGTTAGGAGTAACAAGAAGGGTTTCTTCAGGTATGTTAGCAACAAGAAGAAAGTCAAGGAAAGTGTGGGCCCCTTGCTGAATGAGGGAGGGAACCTTGTGACGGAGGATGTGGAGAAAGCTAGTGTACTCAATGCTTTTTTTGCCTCTGTCTTCACAGACAAGGGCAGCTCCCAGACGGCTGCACTCCGCAGCATGGTATGGGGAGGAGGTGACCAGCCCTCTGTGGAGAAAGAAGTAGTTCGGGACTATTTAGAAAAGCTGGACGAACACAAGTCCATGGGGCCGGATGCACTGCATCCGAGGGTGCTAAAGGAGTTGGCCGATGTGATTGCAGAGCCATTGGCCATTATCTTTGACAAATCATGGCAATCGGGGGAGGTCCCGGATGACTGGAAAAAAGCTAATGTAGTGCCCATCTTTAAAAAAGGGAAGAAGGAAGATCCGGGGAACTACAGGCCAGTCAGTCTCACCTCAATCCCTGGAAAAATCATGGAACAGGTCCTCAAGGAATCAATTCTGAACCACTTAAAGGAAGGGAAAGTGATCAGGAACAGTCAGCATGGATTCACCAAGGGCAAGTCATGCCTGACTAACCTAATTGCCTTCTATGATGAGATAACTGGCTCTGTGGATGAGGGGAAAGCAGTGGATGTGCTATTTCTTGACTTTAGCAAAGCTTTTGATACAGTCTCGCACAGTGTTCTTGCCAGCAAGTTAAAGAAGTATGGGCTGGATGAATGGACGGTAAGGTGGATAGAAAACTGGCTGGATGGTTGTGCTCAATGGGTAGTGATCAATGGCTCCATGTCTAGTTGGCAGCCAGTATCAAGTGGAGTGCCCCAAGGGTCGGTGCTGGGGCCGGTTTTGTTCAATATCTTCATCAACGACCTGGAGGATGGTGTGGACTGCACCCTTAGCAAGTTTGCAGATGACACTAAACTGGGAGGAGTGGTTGATACGCTGGAGGGTAGGGATAGGATACAGAGGGACCTAGACAAATTAGAGGATTGGGCCAAAAGAAATCTGATGAGGTTCAACAAGGACAAGTGCAGAGTCCTGCACTTAGGACGGAAGAATCCCATGCACTGCTACAGACTAGGGACCGAATGGCTGGGCAGCAGTTCTGCAGAAAAGGACCTAGGGGTTACAGTGGACGAAAAGCTGAATATGAGTCAACAGTGTGCCCTTGTTGCCAAGAAGGCTAATGGCATTTTGGGCTGTATAAGTAGGGGCATTTCCAGCAGATCGAGGGACGTGATTATTCCCCTCTATTCGGCACTGGTGAGGCCTCATTTGGAGTACTGTGTCCAGTTTTGGGCCCCACACTACAAAAAGGATGTGGATAAATTGGAAAGAGTCCAACGGAGGGCAACAAAAATGATTAGGGGGCTGGAGCACATGACTTATGAGGAGAGGCTGAGGGAACTGGGATTGTTTAGCCTGCAGAAGAGAAGAGTGAGGGGGGATTTGATAGCTGCTTTCAACTACCTAAAAGGGGGTTCCAAAGAGGATGGACCTAGACTGTTCTCAGTGGTAGAAGATGACAGAACAAGGAGTAATGGTCTCAAGTTGCAGAGGGGGAGGTTTAGGTTGGATATTAGGAAAAACTTTTTCACTAGTAGGGTGGTGAAGCACTGGAATGGGTTACCTAGGGAGGTGGTGGAATCTCCTTCCTTAGAGATTTTTAAGGTCAGGCTTGACAAAGCCCTGGCTGGGATGATCTAGTTGGGGTTGGTCCTGCTTTGAGCAGGGGGTTGGACTAGATGACCTCCTGAGGTCCCTTCCAACCCTGAGATTCTATGATTCTATGATTCTAAGGTTCCTTTGCTTCACAGTAGGAAACCTACATTTCCAGTACGAAGTGCTCCTGTTTGGACTTTCCACAGCCCTGCGAGTTTTCTCCAAAGTCCTCACGTGGTCGCAGCCCATCTTCGCAGACGGGGTAGTTATATTCCCCTACCTGGACGATTGCCTGTTGAAAGCTTCTACACACCAACAAGTGGTGGACACTTTCTTGTTCACTGCAACTCTGTTCAGAAGACTAGGCCTACAAATCAATGCCCTAAAACCGAACCTAATTCCGACCCAACAGTTGGAATTTATAGGTGCCCACCTCGACTGCATCACAGCATTGGCAAGTCTACTCTAACAATTCTTCCTGACATTAACGAACCTCATAGCAACCATACAAAACAGCCCACAGACATCCACCAGGTTATGCCTCCAACTAGGACAAATGTCAGCAACCACGTTTGTTGTGAAATATGCACGACTTCATATGAGGCATCTTCAGGCATGTCTCCGTACAGTATATATTCCTCACAGACATTCCATTCACAAACGACTGACCATGCCCACCACGATAAAGAACTGATTATCCTGGTGGATAAACCATTCCAATGACAACTCCCATCAGTAAACGATAACCACGGATGCGTCTCTCCTGGATTGGGGGGCACACCTGTCCGAACAGACCATCCAGGGCAGATGGTCCTCCATGGAATCTGTGCTCCACATAAATCTGTTGGACCTCCGGGCAGTCCCCAATGCATGCCACTATTTTCTGAACCTTATTTGCAACAAGACAGTGCAGGCCCTTACAGATAATTTTACCACCATATTTTATATCAGTCGCCAAGGTGGGGCTCGATCTCATCCACTCTGCACAGAGGCGGTTCACCTTTGGGAATGGTGCATCTCCCACAATATAGACCTCAAAGCAACCTACCTACTGGGAAGCCAAAACAGCATTGCGGACGTGCTAAGCAGAAATTTCTTCCAGACACACAAATGGGAAATGGACCAGGAAATCCTCACCACTCTCTTCCAGCACTGGGGTTTCCCCACAATGGACCTTTTTGCAATGCCCCACAATACCAAGTGCCCTCAATACTGCTCCCAGGAAGAACTCGGGGAAAAATCCTTCGGGGATGTCTTCCTCATGAAATAGGAAGTCCATCTAATGTGCACTCCCCCCCATTCCTCTGATATTTCGTGTCCTTTACAAGATAAAACAAGACAGATTCTGAGTAATCCTGATAGCACCAACATGACCCAGACAAACCTGGTTTCCCTACCTCAACTGGATGATCACAACACCACCGTGGCCCCTCCCACTCGTACCTCACCTATTCACACAGGACTCAGGTCGTTTCCGTCACCCCAACATCCCAAGGCGTGGCTAATCTGTGGCTGACCCCTCTGAAGGCAGGCTGTTCCACAGAGGTCTGGGACATTTTGATGAACAGCAGACGATTAACCACACGAAAAACATATACTCAAATGTGAAGTCGTTTCTCCACATGGTGCAGAGACAAACAACTCTCCCCTCGAACAGTTCGTATTGCGGGTAATAGGAATGCGAAGCCGCACGCTGACAGCACGGAAGCATCTCTTCACACGTTGGACGTTCGTAGAGCACTTGCGTTCTATATGGATAGAACAAAGAAAATCCACCAGACTGTTTGTTTCCACAACGGAACAATCTCAAGGACTCTAGCCATTTCCAAACAACGACTTTCAAAATGGATATCAGAGTGCATCCGATTATGCTACTGCAAACATGACCTAGAACCTCTCTCTAGTCTTCAAACGCACTCCACCAGTGCTATATCCACATCAATAGACTTTCTCAAAGATATACCCATCATTGATATCTGTAAAGCATCAGTCCACACCTTCACCAGACATTACACAATAGAGAAGCAATCAGCTGCTAACGCTCATTTTGGCGAATTGGTGTTATCCACCACTCAGTAAACATCTCCGAAGCCCCTCTGTAGCGGGGTGAATAACCCGCTCCTGCCCTGAGGGGCTGGAAACAGCCCTAGAAGAGGGCTGAGTAGGAGAAGCTGGGCGGAGTGGCGAAGCAGCCACAGCTGTGGCCAGTTAATCAGGGCCCAGCTGGCCCTTATAAGAGGGCAGTGGGCCTGGAGCAGGAGACACTCTCTCTCTGCCTTTAGGGAGAGAAGGGCCTGGCTGGAGGACCTAAGCAGGGTACCTGGAGTGGAGCAGGGCTGGGGAAAGGCCAAGGGAGCTAGGGAGCTCTGGCCTAGCAAAACCCAGGCTGCAGGCCTGGTAAGGCCCGACCGGGTACTGGGGTTGCAGGGGGCAACCCACGGGTAGGCTGAGGCAGCAGGTCCAAACCCCCTTTGCCTGTGATGAGTGGCTTATACTGCAGTCTGCCCCAGGGCGCGGGGGCTAGCTGGTGACTGGCAGTAGCCTATGACTGAGGCGAGGTGGGGATAGTGGGCTGGGGGTTCCCCTGGGGAGGGGAGACCCAGATCTAGGGGTACTGCCAGGGGGCAGCACCCCAGTTGAAAGGGCACCGGGTCCTGGGAGGGACACGGGCCAGACTGGACAGGCGGATCACTGGCCTGCAGAGGGCGCTCCAGGGCTGGGCGAGCTAATTCCCTGGAGAAACCAGCAGGAGGCGCCGCAGGGGTGAGTCCGGCCCTGCCACACCCTCCTTCCAGTGAAGGTTACTGCTCCATAGTCACCTAAAAGTGGAGCACCCACAGGGACATTCCTTGGAGAAGAAGAGAAGGTTACTCACCTGTGCAGTAACTGATGTTCTTCAAGATGGTTGTCCCTGTGGGTGCTCCACTACCCACTCCCTCCTCCCCTCTGCTTCGGAGTTTCTCTTCGATCCTCTGTGGCAGAGAAGGAACTGGCAGGGGGGACAGTTGGCTGCGCATGCACGATACCCACTCAGAGCAACACAAGCTGGCTGCAGCGTGTACGTGGCCAACCAGAGCACTGCTACCTTAAATCTCCGACTAGAAGCACAGGGGTGCTCAAACACCTAAAAGTGGAGCACCCAGAGAGACGACCATCTCGAAGAACATCAGTTACTGCACAGGTGAGTAACCTTCTCATATGAGAAAAATTGGTTCTTAACCCACAAAAGCTTATGCTGAAATAAATTTGTTAGTCTCTAAGGTGCCACAGGTATTTTTTCTTGTTTTCTTTTTGCTGACACAGACTAACACGGCTACTACACTGAAACCTGTGGAAAATATAGTCTGTCAAAGAGAGAGACTGTGGCTACTTGTTCAGGACCAGGTTGCAGAGCTCTTACACTTTCTCATTTTATTAGTCTAGTTTCACTTCAATAGTGCACTCACATGAGTAAGGTCTCCACAAGCTTGCCATCGGTAATACACACGGTGTTATGTCATTTATTTTAAAGATTATAATTTGTGACATTTTTCTCCAAATGTTTCAAGAACTTCCAGAAGTGTGCCTACAATAATTGGACCTTCAACCATTTCCACACATAAAACTTGTTTCTTCCCAGCATAAATGAGTAGTCATGCATGCAAATTAGGTCAGTGCACATGCAGTTAACACATTTATTGGACAAAAAGGCCTGTTTCCTGGAGAACGTGTTGGATTTTAGTCTCATGCAAATGTTGTAGATGGCCCTTTAAAGATTTTAGAAGTCCTTTTCAAATAAAATTGGTCATTGTAATACTGCAGAGTACAAAATTTCAAAACTAAAAGTATAAATCAAAATTCAGGGAAGCAAACGTTCTTAAGAATTTCCTCGTATTCTGAAAAGTCAACTAATTTTCATGCTTTTAGTAGGATACTTTTCATCCAGAGAAATATTTGTCATAATCAAAATCCCAAAACATGTGTCTATCACCTCTCAGAATAACTTTTTATTTAGAAAGAAGCACTACAGCAGAATTCTAAGTTTCAAATGTTAAATTTGGCATCCAGGTTTGAGTTGCACAGGATAAAACCTTATTTAAGAACACTCACCCCCAATAAGTAAAGAGCTTTTTTTTTTTCAGTTAATTATGGATACAGTGCCATCCTTTTACCTAACTGAGTTGCAAAATAGTGGTATTTTGACAACATTCTTGGCATGTAATAATAAGACACTCCAGTATCACACCTATGGGCACAGTATAAAAGCCAAGATGTGTAGCTATCCTACCCAATACCTCCAAAAATACAGTGGACACAAGCTCTCTATTTATTATTTATTCAATTTTTATTGTGCATACTTCATACTCTGAGTACATTTGTTGCTTGGCAGAGCCTGGTACAATAGTTTCTCGTATACTAAATATAAAGTGATACTGTGGATATTGCAAGCACTCGCAGTAGTGAATATTTATATTCTTAAGGGCTCCACAGATTCCAGCAGTTATTCCCCAAATCCACAAACATTATTCTCAACGAAAGATGGAGATTTTATTTGAAAAAATATTTTCCATGATCCCCCTCCTACACAGTCAGCACCTTTTTTCTGACGATGGTGTAAAGAATTTTAATCTTATTATTCCCCATTGAATCCAGATTTCAGCAGAGCAATACCTCTTTCATTTATTACTGCTGTGAAAGAGTCATAGTTCTTTCTACACTAGGCTGTAGTTTTCTCTCTTCTATATTCAGTTTGTAGATTGTTTTCAGTTATTTCAGCAGACCCCTCTACTTTAAATACTTGTGGAGCAATTTTATTGCTTTTTTTCCCCTTGTAACCCTTCTTCCATTGTTTTGAGGGAAGTTTCCTCTCCGTGCATCGTCTTAATTGAGAATGCCTCCGAGGAGTCAGTTGTTGGTCTTTCAGTTTTTGTATTTGGAATACGTACTGTAGGAAACACAAGAATAATCAGGTAACAAGAATTCATGTGTTTATGAATTTAGATGAATATTCATGTACACCTCACAAAGATTCAATATAGTTCATCAGGCATTCCTGAACAGTTCACTTGTGGTTTAGGACTATTGAGGAGTAATTGCGTTATGATAACATTGCATTTCACATGTATTTATCAAATACATTTGGACAACTATGATACGAAAAGTGTTTAATCTCATTATCCAATGTCACCCTGTAATG
Source organism: Chelydra serpentina (assembly GCA_037349315.1). Classification (NCBI taxonomy): domain Eukaryota; kingdom Metazoa; phylum Chordata; order Testudines; family Chelydridae; genus Chelydra; species Chelydra serpentina. Next base: position 10,335,910 of record JBAIAC010000014.1, on the reverse strand, counting down.
GGGGCTCGGACTCACCCGGCAGCGCCTCCTGCTGGTTGTCCTGGGAATTAGCTCGTCCAGCCCTGGAGCGCCCTCTGCAGGCCGGGGATCTGGCTTGCCCACTTTCCTCTAAGGCCCACGAGTCCCTCCCAGGACCTGGTGCCCCTTTAACTAGGGTGTTGCCCCTTTAACTAGGGTGCTGCCCCTCCCGGCAGTACCCCACAGATCTGGGTCTCCCCTCCCCAGGGGAACCCCCAACCCACTACCCCCACCTCGCCTCAGTCTTAGGCTACTGCCAGTCACCAGCTAGCCCCCGCGCCCTGGGGCAGACTGCAGTATAAGCCACTCATCACAGGCAAGGTTGGGTTGGACCTGCTGCCTCGGCCTACCCGTGGGTTACCCTCTGTAACCCCTGTACCTATTGGGCCTTAACCAGGCCTGGAGCCTGGGGTTTTCCTATGCTGGAGCTCCCCAGCTCCTCTAGCCTTCCCCCAGCCCTGCTCCACTCTAGGTCCTTGCAGCCAGGCCCTCCTTCCTCTAAGGCAGAGGAAGGCTCTCTCTCTCTCTCTCCTGGCTGCCCTGGCCTTTATAAGGCCAGGCTTGTCTGTTTGGGGCGTGGCCCCCAGCTGAGCCCGCCTTCCCACTCAGCCCAGCTTTTAGCAATGCCCTTGCTTAGGGCTGTTTCAAGCCCCTCAGGGCATGAGCGGGATTCTGTCCCGCTACACACCCCCATGACCTTACTCATGGCTCGAACTCCTCTGCGGCTTTGTCTAGTCTTGACTGCTTTTAGTGAGTGGTGTGAATATGCTAGCTCCTCATTAAACTATTTTAAGGAATTATGGAGGATGTTATTCATGAATCTGTCCCTGTTTGTTTGTTTTTAATAAGAATGTGCAGGAGGATGAAGACATAGACATGTGACTTGATTGAAAGTGTCAGATCACAAATTTATTAACTTTAATATTATTCCTGATTCCCTCCGATAACTAACAGGCAAAATTGGATCCAGTGAAAGGTTAAATGGTTTTATGCCGTACAATCATAGGATGAGAGTTGGCTCACTTAACCAAACTCCCAACAATCAGTTCGTAAAGGGACGGGGCCTCAGTGCAAGAGCACACTCACATCCCCCAGCCAGGACCCAGAGGATGTCCATTCCCCAGACAGTCTGATCAGACAACCCCAGCACTAGTTGCTAGTGTTAGTCAATAGAGTCCCAGTTGGGACTTAGCCCCAAGCAGAAGTGGAGCTCCTCCAGCTTCAAGCCATGTGCGTTCTGCAGCAGGCTGATGCTGATCAGCGATCCTCACAATAGCTGTCTTAAGTGTCTGGGAGAAGGCTACTGCAAAGACAGGTGCCGCATCTGTAATAACGTTTGCCCATGAACCCAGAAAGAGCGGGATATCCGCTTGAGGGCATCACTGGTGGAGGCTGCTGTTCGTCCGGCATCGGAACCTTCCACCATGACACCCATGCCCAGCACTTCAGCCTCGGCGTGCAGTGCGCTGCTGGTGCCAGGCCAAGCCTGGCACTGTTCCATTTTGACTGCGCCGAAGAAGAAGCCAAAGAAAAGAAGCCCCTCAGCACTGAAAGAGAGAGCGGCCTCATGCAAAGGACCTGTGTCAGGACATGTGCCCACTACAGGGCTTCATGGGGGTACCGCAGAGGTTGGACCCACCAGCCCCGCCAGGGACCTGCCCCCCCACCTTGGGCAGTGGTAGGGGCTCCCAGCTAGTGAAGGGGTCTTCAGTGTCCGAAGTGGTCCCAGCGGCTAAGAAGCAAAGCTGACCGGCTCAGCAGGTGCCATGCCAGGTGACCGAAATGGCTCCACTCCTGGCACCAAAGGGGAAAGCCACCGGGGTGCTGCAGCATAGACGCACGTGCAAGTCCTTGTCACTGCGACCTCGGAACTTGGGACTGCATCCTAGCTTGCTGGCCAGAAGACCTAGATCTCTGTTGAGATCCCCACCTACTAGGTGAGGGACTCTGAACTTGCGGTGCCACTCCCCATACCACCAGTACCGACGATTGTCTGGCCATAGGTCACCTAGATGCCGAACACCCTCTCTTAGCCAATGTACTGGATCCAACCCTCCCTTTTCTCACCCACCTCCATCAGCTTCCAGTTGGTTTGGTCCTGTGTCACCTCGGGCCGCTGGGTATTAGATACAGTTTCTTTGGGCTAAACCTTGCAGTTTATAGCTGACCATCCCTCCCACCCCCCTTCCCCGTCCCTCTTCGGGGACACCTTCTCTCCTCGTTCAGGGTGTCGAAAACCTCCTGCACCTGGGGGCAGTGGAAAAGGTTCCTCAGAACATGGAAGGCAAAGGATTCTGTTCCTGCTGCTTGTAATCCTGAAGGCAAAAGGGGGTCTCAGACCCATCCTAGACCTGCGTCGCCTCAACAAGTCTCTCAAGAAGTTGAAGTTTCGCATGGTCTCCCTGGCGTCCATCATCCCTTCCCTGGATCGGGGAGACTGGTACGCTGCCCTTGATTTAAAGGATGCATACATCCATATTTCCATCTTCTTGGGGCACCAGTGCTTCCTCCTCTTCATATTGGGCCTCTGCCATTTCCAGGTCACGACGATGCCCTTTGATCTCTCGTTGGCCTGAGGGTATTCACAACGTGTATAGCACCAGTGGCCACTTACCTGAGATGTCAGGGAGTCCAAATATACCCGTACCTTGACAACTGGTTGACCAGGGGCCGGTCTCTGGATCAGGTGCAGTGACTTCTCGACCTGGTATGTTCCACCTGTTCCAACCTTGGGTTGATAATAAATGAGAAAAACTCAAACTTGACACCAGTACAATGCATGGAATTCATCAGAGCGATCCTCAACTCCACTCGGGCCAGGGCCTTCCTTCCCGAGACTCGGGTTCCAGGCCATCATGGACCTCATCGCAGGCCTGTAGGCTCACCCGTTCACCAGTGACCACATGTGCCTGAGGCTGTTGGGCCACATGGCAGTGTGTACATACGTGGTTGGTCACGCACGGCTTCGCCTCAGACCTCTTCAGGTATGGCTGGTGTCAGTCTATGTCCCCAACTGGCACAGCATGGACCGGGTGGTCAGGATCCTGGACAGCATTCTGTCGTCCCTCCTCTGGTTGCAGGATCCCAAGTCGGTGTTGGAAGGAGTTCCCTTCACAGCCCTGACCTTGTCAGTGATCCTGTTCACCGATGCCTTAGACCTGGGCTGGGGAGCCACCTGGGCACTGTCAACACTCAAGGTCGTTGGTCCAGTCACGAACGCTCCATGCATATCAATGTCAGGGAGCTGACAAGCCTTTCTACCTTACATACTTGGCAGGGTATGCCAGGTCCTGACGGACAACATGGCTATGGTCTTCTATATCAATAGGCAGGGCGGAGCCAGGTCATCTGCCCTCTGCCAGGAAGCCCTCTGGCTCTGGCAGTTCTGTCTGCAGCACAACATCCATCTCGTAGCCGCTCACCTTCCAGGGACCAAGAACGCTTTGACAGATCACCTCGGCAGGACATTCTCATCTCGCCACGAATGGTCCTTTCATTCGGAGGTGGCCAGTTCCATCTTCCACAGGTGAGGAGCTCCCCAGGTGGACCTGTTCACGTCCCGGCAAAAGAGGAAATGCCACATCTTCTGCTCGATTGGGGGCATGGAAAGAGGATCCCTGTCAGATGCCTTCTGCTCCTGAGGTTGGGGGCTCTAATGTACGCCTTCCCTCCGGTGCCATTGCTACACAGGGTCCTTATGAAAATCAAACAGGACAGGGCGAGGGACAATATAGACACAGCCTTATTGCACAAACTCTATGTTTTTAAATCATATATTTTGTAAAAGCTTAGTGGTTTGGCTTGGTGGTGGTAAAAATATTTTGGAATGAAAGGAACAAGTGAAAGACACTGCAGCTGAGTCTCCTGCGTCGACTTTGTATTTATTATTATTTATACAACACCAATAACATGTATTCAACTTTACAAAATGTTAAGACATTTCCCTCCCCAAAAGTTGATATTTTAAATTGGTGCAACATGATGAGAAATGGTAAGAAAAACTGACTGTACAGGAACAAGAAGACAAGAATTGCAACAACAAAACCATGTTGAATAAAAACATAATTAAACATGGCATACATCTTGCGGGGGAGAGGGTATGTGTTTTAAGATAATGGTCTTATGAGCAAAAGACTAAGGGGGTTATAATTTATAATCTATTTTAAATCTCAAAATGTATTTTCTATTTTTAATTTTGTAATCAATAAAGTGTCATTACCATCAGTCTTAATGGAGGGTTGTTTTCCTAATAAGTTTAAGGTTTATCACGACTCAGTTTCCACACAAGCATTCCTTTATTAATTCAAAGACCAGTTGATAATAATTACATCCAGTATACAAACAAAAGCATGTACTCCTATATTCTACACCTAACAGCATTTTAGTTTTAAGTACAGGAAAAAATATTCACAACAGAATCAGGCCCTGGAGGCACCTTGCCATTATGGCATTTTCCAAAGGGGTAAGGAAAAGCACTGACAAAGAATCTAGAAAACCTGTATTTTTTTATACACTGTGACAAACAGGTGATGTCATTGCCAGTTATCAGACCTTTGCTAAAGCTAGATAAGGGAATTTTAGGGCTGAACCCTGTCCCCGGCTCTGTTGAGACAAGATTCATGGCTTGTCAAGATTCACTCACAATTCAAGAAGGTTGCCTTCTTATCTTATTTTAGTATGTTTTTTCCCCTACCTACCGGACTAAGCATTTCTAACAAATTATTTACTGCACTTGGTGCCCGATTCATTTTTTTTTTATTTCTATTATATCAACTCAAATCTTAAAACTGGTATTTTAAGGGTCACTACAACTATCTCACAAGTCACTTATTTTTCTCATGATCTCATCCTTTTACATACTTTGGGCTTACCACTCATGCTAAAAATCCAAACTCAATTTCAATCCATCATCTGTTTAGGCCTAATGTGGACCCATATTCCTAGAAAGGTCACTAGCACTTACATTTGAGGAGTGATATTGTTAAAAAATAAACATTAGGGAAGAAAAGTAGGTTTGTTGTGGGAAAAGATGGTTTCCGTGAACTTGTTGATATGCACCTCAGCATATCTGAAGCTGTCTTTGGTTGGGTATAGGGAATGATAAGAGAGACACGAATAAAACTTTCAGCAATAAAAGACAGCATATACACTATAGTATTTCATCTTTCAGATAATAAGTTCAGAAATGAGCATTGTCTTATTTTAAAAAAACAGGCATTACAAGGTTTTAGCACACTTTCACATTTTAATTGCATAGAATATCTTGGCATATAAATTCTGCATGTTATGAATCTCTACTGTGCATTATAGTTTAGTAGAGTATAGTTTAGTTAGTATAGTCTAGTGAGAGTTGTACTCAGCCTTAGTCCTGATATTTGACTCTGAGTGGCCTTAACAATTGTGTACACACAATAAGATCAGATTTATTTTAATGAATATGTAATTTAATTTAAATAATTTTAAATTTTATGATACGTTAATCAAGAGCAGAATGTCTGTATGGAACATTAATTTGAGGCCATAAGAACAAGCAGCTGTAGTTCCCTGATATGATATCTGCAGTATTTATATTAATTATCTCATAGCACAGAATAACTGGAGTAGAAAATCCATTATGTTTAGTTAAATAGTGAGGAAATCAAAATGCTTTTATCCGTAATTTTAAGGTATCCTCCAGAAACCTTAAGCTTTAAAGGTAACAGATGACCAATATGTTTAGTGGGATTATAAAAATACAGTAGTAATATTATAAGTGTGAACTTTTCCAATTTGCAACCTTTTTACTCTAATTAAACAAATAGGGCTATGAACAAAATGACTAAATTGCCTTATTTTTCACTTTCAAGTGTAAAAGTTTTTTGTACTTCTGCCAAATATATTGTCATTTCTGACGTTCATTGTGTGAGAATATTATTCTCCTAATTTACAACAGACATAATACAAAAATAGAAATGATTCTCTGTAATGCAGAAGTAATTTATCCATTGTTTAATTTAAGGGGAAATGTCTGTTACCACACACTTAAATATTACTTTGACTTCCAAACAAAAAATAAATGTGAAGTAGGTTTCAAGCTCAGATCCCTATATACTTAGGCTTGACAGAATATGATTTTGATTTTTTAAAATATTTTTATTGATAACATCAATATTTATTTTTAAGCAATTTTTAAATTTTTACCAATTTACGTTTTCACAGTTGTGTAAAATTGTGGCTTTTAAGTCCCACCCCCCATTTTTATCCATTTATATTTTCACAGTTGTGGGAAATAATGGGAGGGTCAGGCAATTATTTAATGACAGTAGACATTGAGATCCAAATGTTAAAGCTTTATAAATGGTTAAAATGCAAATTGTCAACATCACATGCAAAAATATACAGAATAAATATCCTTAAATCAAAAAATCAGAGTCATTAACTAGTCTATTCGTAACAAATCTAATTCAGAAGTCTCAATCACTGGATTTTAACTCTCATAAATTCTTAAACAGCATTTTTCTTACTTTGCCTGTCTGTAAATTTTAATTGTTATTGATGGAAATATTTTTCCTCAGTTTGTGTATGTACGGTGAATTAAATGTTTACCAAATTTACCAGTGGTAATACTTATGTACATGCTTAATTTCAGTGGGATCATTCATCTGCCTGAGATTAAACACATGCCCATGTCTTTTCAGGTCACACCCTTAAATAATACTGATACTGCATGGGTGCTGCACTATATTACATTCCAAATGTTGGCCATCAGAGGTAATGTGTATAAAAGCAGGAGCAGCAGCACAGGATTTTAGTCTCATGTGACTGACTTTCTACCCTTTAAGGAGAATAGTTTGTCATATAGTGAGAGAGCGAGTCACATGGATCTGATGTACAGGGATGACCCCATATATTTCTTGCACCATAGTACTGGATTTTAGGATAATGCTCCATGGAGGGGTACTTCCCAATTTAAGGGCACAGTACTTATTATATATTATGATTTATAGTTACCACTCTTCTGTTGTCTTCTGTTCTGTATATAGGGAAATTGTCATTTTACATATCTAATTAAAATGGACTTTAATAGTTTTTTAAGTTTGTCCCTTCTGGTTTTCTTCACAACTGTCAGAGGTTCTGGCCTTTGAAGTAGAGACTAAACTGAAGCCTCTTGCGCTCTTCTCTTTGGATGTCCTGATGGAAGTTAAGCGTCCAGTAGTAATTTTTGAAAACAGCAGAGACCCGACTTCTGCCTCCTGAGCTAGGTTGCCCATTCACTTGAAGAACTGATTCAGCTTCGTAAGCTAGTACAGAGTAGAAAAATTGAAACCTTATTTTCCTACCCAGTTAGGCTTCTTTATGGTATTCATTTCCCTTGGATTTTTTGGAGTTGGAAGACCTCATTCATAAAAATTACTATATAAAACTATAATATTTTCAATGTTAGTACAGTACATTTATATTTTGTTCATGTAGCATATATTAATATAAATAATTTCCTGCATATTACTCCAAAAAGAAGAGACTGTTTGTTTTAAATATGCAAGGAAACTTAATCCATCACACTGTTTCAGAAATATGTTCTATTTCTCATTATAATTTTCAGTATCACTATTTTTACTCCTCTCTCAATTAGCGTTAGCTCCAGATTTTAAAAAGCAGCGGAGGAATATACTCTGATTAGCATATTCAGATATTCTGCTTCCAAGCAGTAAATTATATTCAAATGCTAACACAAATTCTACCATTTTCTGTATGTGAAAACAAATTGAACATTTGGTTTCTCTTAACATTTATACAATATTTATTATAAAGATATTTCTAGAACATGTACTTACGAGTTTTCAAATTCCTTCATTTGTTACATAGCTATATGTTGGTTTTGTAAAACCAGTCAGTTTTTATTACTTCAAATGATAGGAGAATAAAGTAACCTTTGAGCTGATGACTTTATTTCACCCCACACTAATTCTCTTAATGGCTACTAGAATTGATTGTAATAGCAGAAATGCCTTGCATTTGGTATTAGACAAGAGCAGAAGCACTTCTTGGCAGGCTCCTGAATGGATTCATCAGATATAATATGCATTTTTTGATTACTGTCTAACCTTCTACAACCTTTACTGTCTGTCTTTTGCCATTAAAGATTCATCTGCCACTCTATCAGGTGAAATAATAGTCTGAATAGATCTCAATTACCTCATCTAGACCTATTTTAAATCAATGCAGACTGATGATGTAATTTCGGTAGCATGTCTCTTCAGAAAAAGATCATTTGTAAGAGAAGTATCACCTAAACATATTCCAGAATGCAGAGACATGTTAGCAAGATTACTCAGCATATAACATACCCTTGATCAAGCATATACCTATAGCACACACCTCAAAAACATTAAACTGGCCCAGCCACAATATACAGCTTAATACATTGCTTAGCAAACATTTGTGCTGTGTGAGGGAATGGGTGCTTATGACATCTACTAACAGTCTGGCATGTGGGGAGAGCTGTGTCAGATGATGTATTGGAGAAAGACACTGAAAAACCAACACCAAGGAAACAAATTCAAAATATTAAGAAACTTCCAATGGGTCAGGAGGTATTTTTGTAACTTTAAGAGTTTCAGTTAGGGTTTTCATCTGCAGTCTAATTTTGCTAGAAATAGTTTTAGTGGGAGTGATGGTAACATCTGTATTTACCATTACCTAGTTTTCAATTTGGTCACTTACGACTTTCTCAAACTCACTTTTTGGGTTAAAATTTTATAGACTTAAGCTCTGACTAAATGTGGGTATTTTTGGAAAGTTTAAGCAAAATTTTTCATTCGTGTTTGAATGAGGGGAAATTTAAAAAATACTTATCCCATTTTAAAAATAATTTTGTAACTTTTTTTACATCCCTAAATAGAAGGGAATAGAAGGTTGGAATATGGTGGGAAAACAGAAACATTGGTTTTGATATGACCAAGGTATTAGGGTTTGACGATCACATTTTGCACATGCACAGTAGTTTGTATGCAGGTTTGTAACACTTTTTACTAATATCCTAAGTTAAGAAAGTTTTCAGAGAGAGAGAGAGAGAGAGAGAGAGTGTCTCTGTCTCTACTTTAAATGCTCAGAGCCTAACCATATCCTTAGAGCTGTACAAGGGCTGGTCAAAAATTTCCATTGAAACTGTCTTGTCACAGAAAAATGGATTTTCAACTAAACAGATTTTTTCATTACAAAAAATCTGCTTTGCATAGAAAATTTTATTTTTTTTATCAAATACTGAAGCACCGAAAACCCAAAATATTTTGGCCAAAAAGAAATATTTTGATTCAAAAATGTGGCCGTGGTGCATCATGAGAATTGTGGCTTTGTTCCCTTATGTCTTCATTCTTCTCTATGGACCAAGCTACTAAGCCCAAGACTACACTGAGGGGGGAGGAGAGGCGGAGAGGATCGATCTAAGATACGCATCTTCAGCTACGAGAATAACATAGCTGAAGTCGGCGTATTTAGATCGACTTACCGCAGCGTCTTCATGGCGCTGAGTCGAATCCTGCCACTCCCCTGTGAACTCCGCCTGCGCCTCTCACGACGGTGGAGTACCGGAGTTGATTGGAGAGCGCTTGGGGATCGATTTAATGTGTCTAGACTCAAGAGACTCGTCAAGAGAGTAGACTTTTGATGGTTCACATGGTGATGCAGTCCAACTAGGGAACCACACCTATTGAAGAGAATGGGAATGTGATGGATCTGAAATATAACTCCCAGGAGGCTGCAGTGACATTTCTGAATCAAAATATTTGGTTGATTTTTTAAAAAAAAATTGCCAAAAAGTTGAAATTCTCTGCAGAAAAAAATCTCTATTATCTGACTAGATCTGTTAGACACTTTTATAGGACAGCACTATGGATTTTTTTTTTTTTAAGAAAACACAAATTCCACTTTAAAAAGGCCAAGATAAATAAAATGCTATAGTTGCACATTAAGCATTCAGAAATAAGACAATGCCATGTAGAATGAAGAGCTCTTTCACTTGTGAATAACCTACTCTTGGAGATTCAAAGGCACTCATCAGTCCTCAAGGGAAGTAAAAACCTAAAAAATCAGGTTCGTCTAAAAAACTACAGGGAGTCTACGTTTATTTAACTCACACACTGAAAAGACTAGAAAAATGTGTGTTGCTTCAGATTAGACTCACTCCATAGTTACTTTGATTCCTTTAACTTTTATACTTCTTTATTTAGATTCACAAGGCTAAAATCAGATCCCTTTAAATTTACATAGATTTCCATACACTAACTTAGGGCTGGTCTACACTAGCCCCGAAATTCGAACTAAGATATGCGACTTCAGCTACGTGAATAATGTAGCTGAAGTCGAACTATCTTAGTTCGAATGAAAAAGCACTTACCAGGGGTCCACACGTAGTGCGCAGGCTCCCCCGTCGACTCCGGAGCACTTCCTGGTTCGATTTATCGCGTCTAGACGACGCGATAAATCGAACCCAGAACATCGATCCCGCGCCTCCGACCGGACGCGTAAGTATAGACGTACCCTTAGACTCAGGGTATGTCTACACTGCAGCTATATACCCACAGCTGGACCGGGTCAGCTCCCTCGGATTTGCATGTTTGGATTGTGTGGCTTTAATCTGTAATGTAGACATCTGGGCTCAGGCTGAAGCCTGGGCTCTGGGATCCTCCATCCATGCAGTGATTGTTAGACCCTGACTGAGTAAATTAACCTCACTAACTATTTTTATATTGGATTTTATCCCACTTTCTTTACTAACTACTTGGTTGAGAAGCGCTTTGGTTTACCTGACTTCAATATTTGCCATTACTCAAAAGAGTATTTTTGCAGTTTGTTTGTGATATTGTTTCTTGTTCAAGGAATTGTACCCACACATAGATCCTGAGCTGGTGTAAATTGATGTAACTCTTGACCTATGCCGATTTACACCAGCTGTGATCTAATCCAAGGAATATATATTAAAAATATATATTGTTTTGGCAAAAATAGGTTAAAAAGGGTGAAACTAACTTCAGCTACATAAAATGGCAGGACAGAATGGGTAAATAGTTTACTGCAAGTGCACCCAATTCAACTCAATTGAGGCAGGTACTTCAGGGTAACTGCTCAGCTTTGCCATCTTTTGTCAGAAACTTTAAGCATATGTAGTAAGTCAGAATGCAAACTATAGTCAGCCAAATCAGCTCCTACACTGACTTAGTTTCTTAGAGTCCTAGCCCTTGTGATTAGATTAGTGACTGAGTGATCATTTGATCTCTCAAAGGACCTTTAATTTTTGTTCAGTCATTTGTAACATGTATCTCTATGGAATTCCAGCTTCCCTTTGTGGTATGAAATTTAAATCTGCCTATGTCCATCTGTAAAGAGATATTCAGATCTCATAGTGTTGTGTAAGGATTTAGACAGAAAAATGTTTCTTTATTACCCTTAAATATGAAAAAAACTATGTTTCTAAAACAAGCTATAATCTGTTTTCCCCGGCAAGCAAGTCTGTTCTTCTAAAGCATGGGAAATCATACATATGTATTCTATAGCTATAATCAGCTATTTCACTTCACCTATTCTGTTCCTCAATATGTACTTCCACACAATTGTTTGCTACTCTGTCAATGTTCCAGCATGCAAGATGTCAAGTTCCACTAGATTCATTATTCCTGTTTTAATTTGTGAATGATGGATTGTTTGTCTCAAAACATATTACTGGCATTTTTTTCAGTAATCAAAATGCATATGGATTTTATATACCTTTCTTTAAATTGTATAATGCTGAACTGCTCAAAACAACTGAATGTTCAGATAAGTGTTTTACTATCACACTTATGTGCCACACCTTTATAATACCACATACTGTTTGTGAATTGGCTTTCTCCTTTATTGTCAGGAATAGCAAAATCTTTCCCAATGGGAAAATTTAAAAAAGGAGAGAAACTAGGGGAGGAGGGAGCCTTGGAAAATGACAACAGGAAAAAACATTTTTTGTTATTTCCAAAAAACAAAATGAAATAACACTTTAAGTCAATACGAAACAAAAATGTTCATTTTGAATAATTTTGAAACATCCCCTGGAAAATCAAAATATTTTGCTTGAAATTTCTCATGGGAAAGATCTTGATTTTCCATCCAGTTCTATTACTTAAATTACATGCTTATATGCTAATAGTTGAACTACGGATTACAGTATTTACTTAAAATGCTGATGTTTAAGTACTGAAATATGAGATCTTGTTACAGCTCTCTCTGCTGAGAAATGAGGAGGCCACAATTTTTTCCATGTAAATTATTAAATGTGCAGATTACTGAAGTTCCGCTGTATCTTTCATGTAAATTTCACATATAAAAGACATCTGCTTTTACTTGACATATTAGAAATGTCATGAACCAAATATACACATTGCATTTAAATTGATAATATAGTAAATGTAATTACCTGCAGTGCTTGAGAGCTGACTCCAGTACTATAGCTTTGGGGCATAAAATAGGCAAATGACAGTTTGTAATCAGGTTGTTTTGCAGCGCCTTGATTTTTGAAGATGATGATCTATTCCCATTTTATGATAATCCAACTAATTAAAATTAGTAACAAAAATGATAATTTTTTATTCTCTCTCTCTCTCTGTTCTGGGTCCAAATCATAATGTAAAGTTTCAGTATGGAACAACAAAGTTTGGAAAAGTGCAGTAATTTATTTATAAGAATGGCCCTAATTTAAGATCCTATTTCTCCTCCCTCCCCCCCCCCCCCATAATGCTTTTCAAAATGCCCGTGTGTGTGTTTGTTGGAAGGAATTTGAGACATAGAAGCAGGAATTGTTGTCCCCCAAAATGGGCAGTACCACATGCTTCAGAAAAAGGTGTAAGGAAGCCCCCAGTAGGCAAATGTGGGATAATCTGCCCTACACATTGTTTTATTCTGATCTCTAACAATAAGGATAGTGTTAAATCCTTGAAGCATAAAGTTTAAAACCCCTTCCAAAAGTTGTTAGCATTAACTATTATAACACGGGTAAAAGATGAGGCTGGGATGGGACAGGACCAGTTTGATGAGCTTACAGCCATCTACACATTTATAGATCGAAAAGATTTATTCTCTTCTCACTTCTGCACACGTCCAGTCAGCAGTGCACCACCCAACCCCAGGGTACACAGTTTTAGTTCCATTTCGGAGCTGGGAGCCAAGAACATCAAGGAGATGCTGCCTTCTTTTCACATCTATACTAAATAAGATGTAGCCATGGCTACACTTGCAGCTGTAGAGCGCTTTGGGTTAAACCAGTCTTCGGAGAGCACACTAGGGAAAGCACTCCAGTCTGTCCACACTGACAGCTGCAAGCGCACTGGTGTGGCCACGTTTGCAGCACTTGCAGCGGCATTAGGAGCGGTGAATTATGGGCAGCTATCCCAGCATTCAAGTGGCTGCAACGTGCTTTTCAAATGAGGGGGGTGGGGTGGAGTATGTTGTGTGTATGTGGGGGAGAGAGAGAGAGTGGGGTCTTTGGAGTGCTGAGAGTGTGTCAGCAAGCTATCTTGTAAATTCAGACCCCCTCTCTCCCTGCCACTCACTCACTCACAGCAAACATTAACTGTTGCAGATAAGCAGCCGGGAGCAGATAAGCAGTCGCTGTCGGAGCTTTGAAATGGCACTCCCGCGTTCCTTCAGCCGATTTCACAACAAAGAGAAGAGAGGGCACTTGGCTTAATAGGATTATGGGACATTTCCAGAGGTCAATCAGAGTGCAATAATTTAACTCCTCATTCACACTGGCCCTGGGGCGTCTCAGCCAAGACGCAACAGTCGTTATCCCTCGGGGTGGTGTACTACCAGGTGCGCTCTAACCAAGGAGTCAGAGCGCTCTATGTGCCTTGCCAGTGTGGACGGGGAGTAAGGTAGAGCGCTCTAGGAGCTTTATTGTGGTATAAAGTGCAAGTGTAGCCAAGCCCATAGACTCTACATCTTTGGGGTAGGAGTTGATCAGACACAGAGGCTCACCCAGGCTGCTTTTCTGGAAGGAAGGGTACCCATGGGATCTATGGAGATTGACAGCATTACTATGTACTCCTTGCTATTGATGCCAAGATTGTATCACTAGTTTTAACATAAGATTTTGTTTTAAAAAATATGAAAGGAAGTACTAGACTAGCAAAAAATTGCAACATCAGGTCTATCCAAAGGAATGGGGGGAGACCACATTATCTAAAACCCAACAGACTTTACAGAGCCGGAGCCTTGATACATCAGCACTTGCCTCCCCAAGAACTAGTGACGAGCACCATCACCCACCATGAAAACACTTTGTTTCAAATTCATTCCCCCCCAATTTCTTTTTCAAATGACACCCACCTGCCATACAGCCAGTGGGGGAAAGCTCATTTCAATATTTCCCAAGTAGTACAGCATAAATGTAAGGATCTGTGTTGTCTGCCACATACATGTTTAAATACTTGTATTGAACTGTCGCCCGCTGTAGGTTTGACCAAAGCAGATCTTAATTTAAAATATCCTATGTGATTATTTTATGTATGTGTAATCTTGGCTCAGTAGCCCATTTCCCCCCTACTAGAAAGGTCTGGCTCATTTTGAGCTTACCTTACCCACCCATAGGCCAATACTAGAATTGTTTCCTGTTGCATATTGAGAAGAGGAATTCTGATTTTGTGTAAGTTACACAAGAGAGGAGCAAAACATGATTTTATGAGACGCTCCAGTTTGTTTATAATATATGCAAATATGTGCACAAATCCAGCAAGTAAGTCATTCAAGAGAAAAACTGAAGTCTCAAGACTTATGTTATGAGCAAAGATGAATAAACAAATATACAGATACTTGCCCCTGTAGATATCGTCTTCTTCGCTGACATACTGACATGCTTCAGTTTTACTCTAAAATCAAAAATAAAATGTCCAGACTGTCATTCATGTAAATAAATGTGCATTAGACTTTACCACCAAGTTTCTTGGATTGCAACATAATATACAAAATGCAAATAAAACTAGAGGCTTATGTTTTAACATGATTACTGTTTTGGTCTGGAGTTATACCACGTTAGATCATGAGTTTGTCAGCTTTCAAGAGGTAAGTAAGTTTGGGATTAGTTTGTGGTTGGATGAAGACCTCCAGAGAAATGATCCTGGTGACTGTTTATTTAGTAGGTAGCTATTTCTTCCTATTGAATCAGTATAAATGAAATTGCTCTAGCTTAGTGTTTTAGAGAATGCTGGACTATTGAAGGTGTCTTCTTTGGGATATCATGCTAAAGCCAAGGTTTTAGTCACTTGTGGTCATTAGGATCCCATTACACTTTTTTTCAAGAGTGTAAGTGGTTTATTTCCATGTTATGCTATCCTGCCTCCCTCCATTCTCACATACAGTTTGTTAGATTTGATGTTCTTCCTCATTTCTTGCCCTAACATTGAATGCTGTTAAATAGTTGCACACTTTTCCCCAGAAATGAATATATTTCCAGGTGAATGGAGTGATTCCTTTGTGTAGATCTCTGTGGATATGTAATAGTTTGTAAAGTACTTGGGTATCATCTGGATGAATAGAACTGGATTAAATGCAAGATATATTGGAAATTTATTTTTATAAAATGATTTATACTAAAAAAATCATATTTTGAATGTCTAATTAAATACTGAACATAGAAATTACTAGAGGAAAGGAAACCATAGACCACATGTTGCATTTTCTATTTTTCATTTTTCTATTTTTAGCATAATTTGAAAGATTGCATTTATCATGCAGCAAAAAAAAAAACACCATAACTAAAGAACTTTGTATCTTTTATTTCAGTGTGCAGTGACTTGGAATTCAGGGAGGTTGCAAACAGACTGAGAGACTGGTTTAAGGCACTTCATGAAAGTGGAATCCAAAACAAGAAGACTAGAATTGTACAAAGGCCTGAAAGAAGTAGTAAGAGATTTCTTCTTTTGATATTTGATATTCTCTTTGCTACTTTTCCACACTTTTGTTTTTCCATTAATGAGACTTTGATTATTCTAGTGAATCTTAAAACTAAGCTTTATTCATCAATCTGTATAGAAACAGTAATCTATGACTATGAAAAGTTAATTTTCTTATTGAGATTCTTCTCAGGATGTAGAACTATGTTTTTGCATCGACATCCAATGTTCACCTCAAGTGTCTAAAAAGTATTGTTTTGAAAAACAGTGGCTGATGAGAGAGTTATATGAAACCTGTCACTCACAAAGCTATTATTTAGCCCAAGGTTTGATTGCTATTAGTAATACGGCAGAAATGCTTTGCTAGATCATGATAATTAGTTGCCCTATAAGAAGGGAAAAAGGGAGGAACTAACTGCTCCGTTGGGAGAGCCGTTTAGCTACTTACGCTATCATTGGAAAGCTCTACTGAGAACAAGCTTGTAATTATATGTAGCCCATCACCTCTAGTGATGTCACACCTCTTGGTGTCACAGTGGATGCTGATATAGAAGAACATATGAAAGAGAAGCATGTAAAAGAAGGCAGTTTTCAAGGATACACTTCATTAGCACTCCTGACTCTTCCTGTTTTGAAGTGGAAACAGTAGGGGGGGCATTTTGGTTTTAGCTACCTAAATATTTAAATAGAATTCTTGTTTTAGAAAACATCAGTGTTTCAACTTACATAATTATCTAAGGGCTTTGTTTAAAATGGCAATTACAGCATGCAGCAGAACTCTTGCGAGTGGTGTCCCACTGCGGTATGGAGTTAAATTAGACTTTGTAAGCATTAAACCTGTACCCTACATTAACATGAAGAGCAAACTCTCTATGAATTTCTCCTGTATATATGTTGAATGGAACTTGGCCACTCCTGACTCTTTACTTTAGTCCCTTCACTGTTAGAATTTTTAAACTGTAGAGTTTTTTTCTGCCTTTTTTTGTTCAGCCTGGTGGTAAAGGGAGGAGCTGAGCTAAGGAGGATGACCTTTGTAACCCCTTTTTCCCTCACAGCTTACTCGGTAACAGGTACCTGTTGTCAGGGCACCTCATGTCATTAAGGATAATGTTGATCTTGGGGATCCCAGCTGAGATGGAAAATAGGTGGGAATCCTCTAATCACCCCTCTGAAGTAGTCGTCTTACTTGTATGAATATATGTCCACATGTACACCTGTGGCTATACCTTGATTGCATCCAGAACAAAAAATACAAATAATGGATCTTATACAGACAATCAACACTCAAAATAGAACCAACACAATTTTACCTAAGCTATCCTAACAACATACAATGAAAAATACAGCTGATGAATAAGGTGAAACTGTTATAATTGTATCAAGTCAGTAGGTGGCTCTGCAATAGTTCAGCTAATGGCTGCAGCTTTCAGCAGCAACATAAACCTAACCAATGATCTAAGGCTTGGTCCACACGGGGGCGGGGGGGGGGTCGATCTAAGATACGTTACTTCAGCTACGAGAATAGCGTAGCTGAAGTCGACGTATCTTAGATCGAATTAAAATTACTTACTGCGGGTCCATGCAGCGCAGGCTTGCTCCCCCATCGACTCCGCTTACTCCTCGTGCCGTGCTGGAGTTCCGGAGTCGACGGGGAGTGCTTCTGGGATCGATTTATCGCGTCTACATGAGACGCGATAAATCGATCCCAGAAAATCGATCGCTACCCGCCGAATCGGGTGGGTAGTATGGACGTACGCTTAGTATTATACATGGATCCACCCCAACTCTGAGTGTGCATTCTCCCTTAAGTTTATAGTCCTGGGCCATTTCTTCCATTGGGGCACTGGGCGAGATGGAGTTCAGGACAGCTATCTGTAGATCTAGCAAAGGCACTCCAGATGAAACAGAAGAGTCACCTGAGACAGTTTTGTATTACAACCGGCATAGAATGCACAGTACTAGCTGATAGTAACAATTGTTATCTATTGGAGAATAGTAACCCCCTGAGTCTCACCATACAATAAGTTCCCCCTCTTTTCTTCTTAGACATAATGTAGCCACACCAAGACTTAGCAGTCTCTCTTCAACCCAGAGAGCATAGCCCAGTCATTCTTTTCCTCAATTGTCTGTAAGCCAAATTCACAAATTGTGTGGAATTCCTCTAGGATGACCAGTTCCTTATTCACCTATATATAATGTGTAAGGAAAAAAATGCTGATCAATTTGAGTGATCCATGCTGGAGATCTCAAGCTACCAGTACTAAAACATATTTGGAATTTCTAAATATTACAGATTAAAGCTTCCTAACTTTAAGAGTGTTGCATCCAAGATAGCAGAATAGTATATTATACTTCATCTTGATAGATAAAGAGGAACTGATCACAGATTTAGATACAAGTGATTGTGCCTTGAATTGAACAATTTTTAATGTATAAACCAAAGTCCAGACCAGTGTTGTATATATTTGGGCCCTTAAAAGGGGAAAGCTGAAAACAATTATGAGCCAAATCAGCTGGGAGGAAGAATTTAATCAGAAAAATCTGAATGATGCTTGGGAATTCTTTAAGAACTTTATCCAATGCCTATAAAGCCACAGTCCCACAATTGAGGAAGGAGGCTGATCTAAATAATAGAAGAAAGGGGAAGATGATAGTAATGAACATAAATTATAAGATAGGAAACACAAAAAAATTAATAAGGGAAGCACAAGAGAAATCTATGTCCTGTAAAGTTAAGGAGAATAACAAGGAGGTTTCTTTAGAAAATTAGGAACAAAAAACATTCTAACAATGTAATTGGTCCATTACTAGGTAAAAATGGTAGAATTACCAATAATGCAGAAAAGGGAGAAGTATTCAATAAATATTTCTATATTTGGGAGAGAAACACATGATGTAGTCATATCATATTACAACACTTTCTATTCCACTAGCATCTCAGGAAGATATTAAACAGCAGCTACCAAAATTGACCTTTTTATATCAGCAGGTCAGGACAACTGGCATCCAAGAGTTTTGAACGCTTGCTGAAGAGCTCGCTGGACCATAAATGTTGATTTTCAATAAGTCTTGGAACACTGAGGAAGTTCCAGAAGACTGGAAGAAAGCTAAAGTTGTGCCAATATTTAAAAAGGGCAAATGGGATGACCTGGGTAATTATAGGTGTGTCAGTATGACATTGATCCTGAGCAAGATAATGGTGTGACTGATACTGGACTCAATTAATAAAGAATTAAAGAAGACAATATAATTAATGCCAATCAACATGGGTTTATGGAAAATAGATACTGTCAAATAAATTTGATATCTTTTCTGACAAGCTTATGTGTGATTGATAAAGATAATAGTGCTGATGACTTAGACTTCTGTAAGGCATTTGATTTCATATTGCATTTTGATTAAAAACTAGAAAAGATATAACATTACATGGAACACATGAAATGGATTAAAAACTGCCTGATAGATCTCAACATCTAATTGTAAATGGAGAATCATCATTGAAATTGGAATGTTACTAGTGTGGTCTTGCAAGGATCAATTCTTGGCCCCACTCTATTTAACACTTTTATTAATGACTGCTGCAAAATCCTACCTCAGCGCCTCAACGTTGTGCAGCGGTGACCCTGGCCGTCTGACAGCTATGGTAGCGGGGCGTATGACCTTTGTAGCATGGTAAAACCTACCAGGGATCAGACTATCCAATCCAGGGAGGAGGGTTGCTCTCTCAGAGGAAAGAGCGCTTTTCCTTCTCCTTAGAGGTTGAAGGCTAGCTAAGCTTGAGGAGGTACGCATGCCTGCCCACCTAGCCAGTGGGTTGGCTTGAAGTTAACGGCTAAAACAACATGAGTAAATGCACGTTCTACGGTGGCGGAGCGGAAATTGAGTGACAAGAGGTTGCTAAAAAATGTCAGGTGCTAGGCCAACATGGAAAAGGACAATCCTCGCTGTGTGTACTTACAATTGTAGGTCACTGGCAAAGGAGGAAACTTTAAACCATCTGATGGAGGAGAAGAAAAGGATAAAATGTGATATTCTCGGTGTCTGCGAAACCCGACGAAAGAAGGAGTTGGAAGTCAACTGGAAGGATGGAAGTGCTGTGAGGCTTGGAAAGGGAGATGGCGCTAGAAATGTTGGAGGAGTTGGATTTATCATCAGTAAAGATTGGTCTTCGAAAGTCAGATCATGCCAGCTAACATCATCACGTATCGGTGTGCTGCATCTTCAGATGGAGTCAAAAGCTACCCTCAAGGTCATCCAGGCCTACGCTCCCACAAGTGCAAGTGAGGACGAAGAAGTGGAAGAATTCTACCGAGAGCTTGAAAGAGCTCTCGCGCAAAAGTCCACTTACACTGTCACGATGGGAGATTTCAACGCCAAGGTCAGGCGAGGGAAAGCTGGCGAAAAGTTCATAGGGAGATACAGCAGCGGCGAAAGGAATGAAAGAGGAGAGAGGCTGGTAGCGATGGCAGAAATGAAAGAACTGTACGTGGCAAACACCTGGTACAAAAAGAAGATCTCAAGAAGGTGGATATGGATCGCACCAAACGCGAAGGGTAAGAATGAAATCGACTATATTTTAGTCAATAAAAGGCGCATCGTTCAAGACGTCTCAGTGGTGTAGCCATTCAACACCGGCAGTGACCATCGCCTGCTTAGAGCGAAGTTGATTTTCGACGAAGCGGTGGAAAAGAAGGTGTTACAGATGGCAAACAGGAAACAGCAGCCGAAGACATTCGATGAAGCAAAGCTGAAAAAAGCGATTTCTGAGTTTGACTGGAGCCAGATGGAAAAGTGTGATGAGGACTATAGTATCTTTGCTGACAAGTTGAGATGTTGCCTAAAAGCAGCTGAAATTAAAAAGTTGAAGAAGGCGAAGGGAAGAATCTCGATTGAAACGGAAAGCTTGTTGGAGAAGTGGAGAAACATGAAAAGGAGCTCGGATAACAACCTCGAGTACTCCATTCTGTGCAAGCTTATACGGCGAAAACTGAAGGATGACTTCGAGAACTTCCGGAAAGAAAAGCTCCTTAAAACAGCTGAATCACGCAAGAGCCTCAGGACATGCAAGCGGGAATTGACGCAGTATAGACTGAGCGTAACAGCATTGAAGAACAAGGATGGAGAGACAGTAATCGACAGAGCAGGGATGGAGGAGGTCTGCAAGGACTTCTATACAGAACTGTTCAAATCAAGAATCAACGTCCCCCTCCCAACCCTCGAAGCGTCAGAAGAACGCGTCCCCCCAATAATAGTCAGCGAAGTCCAAAGCGCACTACACCAGATGAAGAAGAGAAAAGCTCCAGGCAAAGATGGAATAACGTCAGAAATGATTTATGCAGGAGGCGAAAAACTTTGGAAGGCCCTCGCTTTAAGATTCAGTCGATATCTTGAAGAAGGAAAAATACCATCAAGCTGGAAGGAGTCGAATACCATCTTGCTGCACAAGAAGGGTGATCGAGAAAATCTTAAGAACTACCGCCCTATATGCCTGCTCTCTCACATCTACAAGCTCTTCACAAAGGTGATAACGAATCGACTTTCGCAGAGTCTGGATGAACAACAGCCGAGAGAGCAGGCAGGGTTTTGAAGAAATTTCAGTACAATCGACCATATATTTACCCTTAGCCAGCTCCTAGAAAGAGCGAGGGAATACAAACTCCCGCCGTGCATTGCTTTTGTCAACTATGAAAAGGCCTTCGATAGTGTTGAGTTTAACGCAATATTAAAGGTGCTCGCAGAGCAGGGCATTAACATGCAGTACATTAGTTTGTTGAAGGAAGCAAATACTGGATGTACAACAGACATTACTCTCCTTGAAACTCCCTTCCACATCCCAATCGAGAAAGACGTAAAGCAAGGAGATACAATTTCACCGAAACTATTCACCGCCTGCCTCGAAATGGTTATGAACAAGATCAATTGGAGGAGTGGTGTCAACATAAACGGAGAGAGATTATCTCATCTCAGATTTGCAGACGACATTGTACTAATTGCCGAAAGCACCAACCAACTGAAGAGCATACTATGAAGACTCGACAAGAAAGGTAGTCAGGTCGGCCTGAAAATGAACCGCTGCAAAACGAAATATATGCGATCAGACGTCTTACGAAAAGCCTGAATAACGGTAACAGGAGAAGACATCAAAGAAGTGGAACAGTACATATATTTGGGCCAAGAAGTTAATATGCGCCAAGACCTGAACGGAGAACTCTCACGAAGGATTCGGGCAGGATGGTGTGCGTTTAATTCCATCAAGGACGTCCTCAAAGGAAAAACTGACAAGACCACACGTAAAAATATTTTCAGTTCAGCAGTGCTGCCAGCCATGCTGTATGGCAGTGAAACGTGGGCACTGATGAAGAGAGAAGAGCAACGGCTGTTGGTAGCTGAAAGGGCAATGGAACGAGCTACGTTGGGAATCTCCCTTCTGGATCGTATACCAAATGAAATCATCAGAGAACGCAGCAGTGTGAAAGATATTGTTGTGGAAAGTAGACATAACAAGATGTGATGGGCGGGCCACACAGCATGGCTCACGGATAACAGGTGGACCGCAATCATTGCTGAGTGGTACCCGCGAGAACAGAAAATACCCCTCGGTCGGCCTCCAAGAAGATGGGAAGATGACATCGTTAAACGTTTCGGACGAACGTGGAGAAGAAAGGCAAGAGTGCGAGAAGAATGGCAGACGTGTTGTGATCGGCGCAGTCTTAACGACAGCTGAAGTCCGATCGATCCAGGTGATCCAGGTGATTAATGACTTGGAAGAAACTATAAAATCATCACTGATACATTTTCTAGATTACACAAAAATTGGGGAAGTGGCACATAGTGAAGAGGACAGATCACTTGATAAGCTTGGGCACAAGCAAAAGATATACATTTTAATATGGTGAAATGTGAATGTATACATGTACATATGTAGGCAATACTTACATGATTGCAGACTCTATTCCGAGGACCGGTGACCTGAAAAAGATTTGGGGGTTGTGGCTAATTAGTTCAATGTGAGATCCCAATGTGATGCTGTGGCCAAAATAACTAAAGCGATCCTTGGATGCATAAACCAGGGAATCTCGAGTAGGTGTAAAGAGGTTATTTTATCTATATATTTGACACTTGTGCAATTATGGCTGGAATACTGTGTGCAGTTCTGGTGTTCGCATTTCAAGAAGGATGTTATTCAATTGGAGAGGATTCAGAGAAGAGCCATGAGAATGATTAAAGGATTAGAAAACATTTCTTATAGTGGTAGGCTCAAGAAGTTCAATCTTTATAGCTAAACAAAGAGAAGGTTAAGAGGTATCTTGATTACAGTATATAAGCACTTGCATGGGGAAAAATATGTAATAGTGGGTTCTTCAATTTAGCAGAGAAAGGTATAACACAATCCAATAACTGGCTGTTGAAGCTAGACAAAGTCAGACTGGAAATAAGGTGTACATTTTTAACAGTGAGAGTAATTAAGCATTGGAAAATTCACCAACAATGGTGGTGGATTTTGCATCACTGACCATCTTTAAATCAAGATTGTTTTTTTCTATAAGATATGCTCTAGGACAGGGGTGGACAAACTTTTTGGCCTGAGGGCCACATCGGGGTTGCAAAACTGTATGGAGTGCCGGGTAGGGAAGGCTGTGCCTCCCCAAACAGCCTGGCCCCCACTCCCTATCTACCCCCTCCCACTTCCTGCCCCTTAACTGCCACCCTCAGAATCCCCGACCCATCCAACCCCAACCCCCCACTCCTTGTCCCCTGACCGCCCCCTCTCGAGACCCGCCCTGACCCTAATCACTCCCCAGGACTCCATCCCCTATCCAACCCACTCTGCTCCCTGTCCCCTGACTGCCCCGACCCTTCTCTACACCCCCACCCCCCTGACAGGCCCCCCGGGACTCCCATGCTTATCCAACCCCCACCCCCTCTTTCCCTGTCCCCTGACTGTCCCCCAGGACCCTCTGCCCTTTATCCAACCTACCGTCCCCGGCCCCCTTACCATGCCGCTCAGAGCCAGCATGTCTGGCAGCCGTGCGGCCCGGTTGGAGCACGCAGCTCCACCCCCTAGAGCACTGCCTGCGTGGTGGCATGGCTCCGGGGAAGGGGGGACAGTACGGGAGGGGAAAGGGTCTAGCTGGAAGCTCAGGGGCTGGGCAGGACGGGCCCGCGGGCCGTAGTTTGCCCACCCCTGCTCTAGGAATGGTTTTGGGGACGTTCTATGGCCTGTTTGAAGAAGGTCAGACTAGATGATCAGACTGCTCCCTTCTGGCCTTGCAATCTATTAATACTGTTCTTACAGTCCACATGCTTTTCTCTACCAAGAAATCCCATTTATTTTCATTTAATTGGAAATGCTATTTCTCTGTGTGATTTCTCATGCTAAAATAATACTAATAGTATAAAAACAAAATGAATTAAAGATGAATTTGTCTTATCAAGGAAGCATTCTTTTCACGGTCTGAGAAAAAATTGCTTCCGAGGCAGGGTGTGGAGAGAATTGCTACAAAATGGAAAAGCTCTATTTCTCTATTTCTTTTTATTGTGATTAAATACATTTTATTACAGTTATAGCTATTTTTCTCTCACTCTTTCTAATATATATATTTAGTGATTTTCAGTTTAACTGGCACCCATTATCATCATGCAGTTTGGTTACTAAACTAATTAAAACAAGAAAAATAGAAAAATGTTGGTCTCTCCAACAAGAAATTAAAATATACTTAACCAAATACACTTCCTAATCTGTCTGATGATTAACCATCATTCAATCAAATATCTGATTATAGCAATGAAGCGATACACTGGGTCCTGGTCCTTGCCAAATACTGGCTCTCATAGACCATTGCAGGGAGCTGGTTGAATAGGTGAGGGTCTAAAATTGAGAAGCCTGTGCAAGCCTGATAATGAATCTGGAGAGTAAAACTCCAGGAACTATTATAAGGACTGATCCAGTATAAGCAGGAGTGCAACTCCAATATGTGACAAAAGAAACCACTCAGTAGATGTTAACTGAAGTAGTAGGTAAAAGGGGAAAGGCAGTCTCGAGGCAGTAGCTATGTCAGCGAGAGAAACTCTCTCAGTGACTTAGTGCTGCCTACACTGGCGCTTGGATCAGTATTTATGTAGCGGATTATTCACACACCTGGGCAATGTAAATTATAATCTAAACTGGTTTTAAAACTTTGTTCAGTCCAATATAGATGAGATGTAAGCTTTTTCATGTACTAGATTTAATTTAAACACGTCATTGCAAAGAGAATGATTGGACAAACTCTTTCTGTACGAATAAGAGAGTCGTTAAATATGCAATTACTAGTAATTTCTCTCCACAAATAAGTTTATGATGCAACAAATGTTTTTTATTCCTTAACTAATTACCTAATATATTGTAGCATCTCTGAAAACAGATTACTTCTGCAGTCTTTTCAGAAACTCATACACTGTTACACATAGGGTGACCAGATGGGAAGACCCGAAAATCGGGACTTCCCACCAAAAAAAAAAAAACCTCTGCTTCAGGAACCCGGAAAATCGGGACAAAAGGCGTCCCGACCAGCCATCGGTCGGGACGCGGGACAAATGGTCGGAAATCGGGACGGTCCCGATTTTATCGGGACAAATGGTCACCCTAGTTACACATGTTGCTCTCCTTTATTTTACTTGATAGGCTGGAAATGTTTGCAGTGGGTCTGCTTGTTTAAGATTGATATTTGGGGAGTGAATTACAATTACTTTCCAATGTATTTTTGACATCCAAATAAGAATGAAATCCATTGAGCATAATAAATCCCTATTAAGAAATCCTTTAGATATGTCAGCTGCTCTGCTTCCTCAAAGGTTACATTCCTGAATGAATGATGAAACAGTCCTAAGTCTTCATAGCAGATGGTCAACAGATTGTGTTAAGTGGCCCAACCTTTTAATCCCCCATATTTCCAAGACAGCTCGTTCTTCTGGAGTCTGTCTCTAGCTCTGGGCCTTTACAACACACCCTGGACTGCAGACTCCTATGTGAAACCCTTCCTCGGGGAGAAGGAGAAGTGGGACTCTGCAATCCAACTGCCTTAGGCCCCAAGACCAGTGCTGAGAGTTCCTATGCCTTCCCAATCGCTTATGTGTGCTTCCTCAGAGTTCTACCATCCAGGAACCATGTGACAGCTAAAGCAAGGAATACAGGCGTGGCAAAGGAATGTCTTAATCTTTCTCTCACTCACACACGCACACTTTACTGTTAGACAGCACAGGCGATACAGACCTATGCAAAACAATAAACATGCATTCTCTCCTATCATTGTCCTTACAACTTCAGAGAGTTCTTGGAGTAGTCAGTGTCCCTGAGGGAAGGCATAGCTCCTTCTGCCCCACCCTAACCCATACACACACACCGCTGCTCCAGCTGTGTCTTCTGTTTCTGGCAATGGATTTGTTTTCTTTAGAGCATATCACTTTTAAGAGCTGTCTGTGGCTCCTTTCCTTTGTCTCTTCTGCTGGTGATTTTCCATTCTCCATCCCCCTTGTTGGCTATTGGACAAAGTCATTATAAAAGTCAGTGACTCTGCCAGTCCCACCAAGGTGGAACTATTCGAGGTTGATAGCCCTGTTTCAGCCTCTCAGACAGTTGGAAGACAAAATGGAAGTTCTAAACTGCAGTGAAGATTTCAATCATAAATGCTATTCATAAAGCAAAAATGAATTCATAAGCTGACATAGCCTCTAAACTGTCAGTATTTAATTAGCTTAAGATGCTGCTATCAAGCTAAAAAAAAAGTGGAAGAAGCCCAGATCATTGCTTTTTAATCTATGGTTATGAGGTTTTGTTTAGCTGTTGCTTATATTTAAAATGTGATGCTCCTTTGTAGTGTAAACGGAATGCTTTCTAATACTTAAGGGATTTAATTTACAAACCTTATGTCTTCCCCAGAATCCAGTTGGTGCCCAGAAAAAAAGGAGGGAATGTCTTAATAGTTATTTGTATTCAGGTTGTAGTTAGAAGGCCCATTCTGTTAAGCACCGTATATATACACGCTTCCTGCCCTGAGAAGTTTACAGTCTTAATAGACAACATAGATGGAAATAGGGAAATATTATTACCCCACTTTACAATGGGGAACAGAGTAACAATGAGATTGAATCAGATTTTACTGGTTTATTAAAAATAGTTTTAATAGACTTTGCTTATTCTTTTATGTATTTATTTATTTTGATGGGAAGCAATGGAAGGGAATTAATGTCCAACAAGCAAAGTAAAAGAAATGTAATTCCCAAAATACTTCAGTTTACTGACCGACTGTCTCTGAAGAAGTCCTACTGCAAGCTTTTGTGTTAGACATTGAACGATCACAAGCTGAAGAAGACAGGGTGGATCTCCCAATGGTCCTGAAAGACATTAACTACTTACATGCTGATCTGGTAATCGTTTTGAAGAAATTAGAGAAGATACTAGACATGAAAAAATGGACTTGTCCACTTGGACAGAACTAATGTAGGTAAGTATTTCACTGGGATTTCAGAAGATGACATACTGACCTCGAAGGAAGATAAAGAACTGACCAATTTAAAAAAAGTTAGATAAAATTGACAATTTTAAGAGTCTACTTTGACACTCTAAGTCAGGCCTGCACAACTCGTAAAGCGGCGAGGGCCATATTACTCCAGAGAAAACAGCTGAGGGCCGAATCCCCCGGTCCCGCGGAAACACACCCCCCCCAACACCGCCCGCCCCGTGGAAACAACCCCTCCTTCCCCAGCGCTGGGGAGTGGAAGCCTGTAGCGGGGGAAAGAAACAGCACGCATAGGGTGACCAGATCACAGCAATAAAATAGGACCCGCCCCCTCCCCGCTCAGCCCCACCATCACACCCCTCTTCACTCCCCCAGGGGTCACTATATTACTGCACACGACAGTCAATCAATGCAGTTGTAGATAAATCTCTGCATTATGCATTTTTGTATAACTTTTATATGACTTTGTATTGAACCTTGGTAATATGTTAGAGCGGCCCCTAAGGTAGTATAATTAAGGTAAAAGAAAAATGTATTTTTGCTAGAAGTAGAATAAGATCTTCCCTCCACTTTGTATTCAATTGCCCTGTTGAATGAATGAGGTGTGAATGAGGAAGGCGTGGAAGGCAGGCACCTCCAGACAGCTGCAACCCTTGGAGAGGGGATGGGAACCAGACCAAGGACAATCAAACTTGTCAAGTGGGCTGACTAGAGAAGAGCAGACATACTGACGGCCTCGGGGGTTAGAAGCAAGCACCTTCCTTTGGGAACACCCTCTTTGCAGCATTGGGACAACCCCCAGCCCAGAGACAAGCAGCAAAAAGGACCAACGAACACAGTCCCAGATTTTGGGCCGCACAGTGAGCCCACCTATTCACCCCCCCGTGGGCCGCACAGTGAGCCCACGCGGGCCGCATGTTGTGCAGGCCTGCTCTAAGTACTGTGAAAATCCCAGAGAACCCTCTGTGGGAAGAGATACAATTCAGATTGTGCAGACACAAATTAAAGTATTATTTTTACTCCTATCCTTTTTATTATTTGTGTCATACAGAGCCACACTGAGCAAACAGAGATTTGGAGAATGATTCTTGCCTAACTTGGCTTCATTTTTGAACTGAGATTGGATGATTGCTCTGTAAGAGAGAAATATTATTTGGAGATATCACCTTAAGAAAAAAAAACCTTCACTGCTGAGCTTACTGTATGAGAAAATGCCAAGCACCCTGAACTGTAAAAGAAGTTGTTGGCAAGCTGTAGAACTCAATACATCCTGCAATATCCAGCCTGGTGGCAAGTTTCCTGGAAGGAAGAAAGATTCTTTTTTAATGACCTTGTGCATGTGCCAACTTGGTGAAGGGCCAACTGGCCGCAGCAGGAGCTAAAAGGAAGAACATGTTTCTGGGCAGGAGTTGGAAAGAAAACCTTTTTGCTCAAAATTAAAAATCAGAGCAATCAGCATCAGTATTGTTGGCTTAGGTCTGGCTGGACTGAGTCTCTTTTAGAGGGGGAAACAAACAGTCTGAGCTACATCTAGGTCTTCCTTTTTCCTTAGGAGACTTGAATGGTCACTCCTACTCACCAAGTTGTCAGAGTCTGCTGATCCATGTACTCGCATAACATTGAGCGACTTATGAGCTGGAGGAGCCTCTGAGTAACCAGTCTCATTGCAGATTTTAGGATTTTTTATACAATACATTTTCTACCACATTTCCTTGCAAAGAAGTCTTGAAAATACGGACCAGATGCAAGGGATGACGGAAACTTGCCATTGTGCTCTATTTTACCAGTAGAAATGATTTCTCTCAGAAACTTTTTATGTAAAATGCGGTGTACTTCAAATAATCATCTTACCAACCCTTCCTAAAGCTAATCTTGTGCATATTGGTGTGATCATAGTGAGCACAAATGTTATGGGTTTTAGGGGAGTGACAGCAAAAAAATATTCTAGTCCAAAATGCTGTGGCTGGGTCTGCTTGTTAGAATGTTCAGACCTCTCCTGGGCTCAATCAGATTATAGCTGGTAACATGGAACAACCTCCCTTGCTGTAATAGCAGCTGCAAGAGGAACTCCTCTCCTGCATCCTCCATTATTGCTGATAAAAACATGTAGGCTAGGATGTGTGCTACAGTATCTTCATTGCTCACTGCTAGCTATTCCAATAGAGCACTGGAGGAATGGTCTGACCTTCTGCAGTGAGTGGAGTGAGAGTCTGACAGATGCTGCAGCTTGCCTTTCTGCAGTTTGTAGTAGTGCCGTCTATCTAGCTTTATACTTCAAATGGTCTTAATTGGCTTTGAAGTCTGTCTACACTGGACAAAATAATAGAGGTCAAGTATTTTACTGCTGCCACCATTGTAGTGGAATCTAATCATGTTTAGAGCACATTTTCACCTCATTAATGCTTTTGCTGATTTTAGGCACCAATCACAAGTTATTGGATCATTAAATAGACACAAACCAATAACCTGAACATCTCCACTCTTTGTAGCTCAAGCTCATCCCAAGATGAGATGTATTTCAGCAATAAATGACATTTCTCTGAGATATGGAGGAGAAAATCCCCCTTGTGGAATGGCTGAAGAAAATTGTCATTTAGTATAAGTGTTTTTAGAAATTGTAGGCGTTGATCATCTGATCAGTCCATTTTTGTGCAATAAAAGTTTTTCACAACCCCGTTTTTTTTCTATACATGCCTGCATTATCCTACATATAGTACTTATTTTTTATTTTCTTAAATGTGTGGCTAATTGATAGACAATTTAGGGAATTTTTCCCAATTCAGCATTCAGTTGCTCCCCAAATTATTTTGTTGCTGTTGACTATGTTCAGCCTGGCATTTCTGAATTGCAAAGGCTGTAGCAGATTTTCCCTTATGTAGCACATTTAATCTTCAGCGCAGATTTTATTTTTTCATTTGTTTCAGTTTAACAACATGAAATAATTCTATTGCAAGCTCTAGGGACTGGGCCATGTCATTGATTATAAACAGAATCCATAACAATTGCAAATAAAACGGGAAACGCCACTCTCATAAAGCAATCGCTCGGGAAGAAAAACATTGCAGAACAGAAACCATCTCCCAAACCCACTCAGATTCTCACAAAAGCCCCACACCCAATGAAAGGGAAATTGCCTCTCCTGAATGACCCATGATAATCCAGCATTCTGCCACTGGGTCTGGAATTTGACTGACCTATCTAGAGAAGGGAATCAGAGCAACATGCATTACTCAATAGAACCAGTGAGATAATAGTGTTATATGATATTATTCAGTATCAGTAACGGGTGGCAGAAACTGGCCCTGACTGGAACATTTAAATTTGCCAAATCTTTCTGTAATAAATATGCTACATTATAGCACCTAAAATTCTTCTCAGTCTTATCTCTGAGATTGGGAAGAGGCACTACAATTTTCTGATAGAAAATTGTCTAATTTTAAAATAGTCTGAAGTATTTCTTATGGTCTATGCATAGTTTTTCCAAAATCCACTGCACCATAAAACATTATTTCAAGTGGTATGTTTCAATATTCAGCTGTATGTCTATTATATCTTAAATTAGAGAAATATAATGAATATATATTTCCTGTAGCCCAAATGTTCTTATTTTATTCCAATATTTTTAATAATATCTTCTCTTTAATGGTTTTATGATGACCAATTTAAGCATGAACCACAAAACAGCCTCTTTCTAAACTCCATCTATACCCACATATGCACTGAGAAATCACCAGGAAAAGTACATTTTGTACTTAAAAGCTTCAAAGTAAAAAATGACAAAAATTGGGAAGAACAAGAATCTGTGATGTAATCAGTTGTCAAATTGGTGTGAAACACAATCAAGGAAGAATGAGGGATGATTTTTTTGAGACAGGGAGTATAGTGTAAATTCATCTGTGATTTAGTAATTTATATAGTCTTGAGACCTGTAACAGTGTGTCTTTCAGTACACATTTTGTGTGTTTGCTTCTTTGGGAAAGGATTGGAAGGAGGTTAGTAAAAATCCAATGAAATGCAGCTAAGTAATTTTATTTCCTCTTGGTCTGTCGAGAAAACGTGGTAGGAATTTGTAGCTTATACACATTTGGAATCTACTGAATGGAGATTAGAAAAGCTAGTAATGTGCAACTGATGTCTTTAATGGTTACAATTTGAGCCTTTCTAGCATTTTTTCAAATACTTATCTGAAAGTTTTGTGTCTCAAGTATTAGTGATCCATCTTCCAACAAACCCTCTCACAGGATTCTCTTAGCCTACAGCTCTTCTCTCCCCTGCCATCTCAACTGGCCTCAAGATTCCTCCTTTGATGTCTTTAGGTGTGGGTTACTGTTGGCTTTGATCTCGCCTTCCCATCTGGTCTGACATTTTATGGAGCCACATGACCCCCACAACCTCCTCATTGTTGTTCAGGGACACCTAGTGGCTGTTCCCTCTCAGCAGCTGTCTTGGGTTTGGTGGGGCTGCTCTCTGCCTGAGTTCAAAAAGTTATTTTGGGCAGAAGAAATCACCATGTAACCATTCATACATGTGTGTATGTGTACACACACATACACAGAGCCAGGACTAGAAACATTATCTTTCATGTCATGCTCTCATAGTGTACAGAAAACCTTTAGCAACTGAATCCAAGCACTTAAGAAGGATTTCACGCTCAGCGCCAATGAGGCATCCATAGTAGTGGGAGCAGAAATAGCTGTGGTGAGATATTGGTGTCTTGGGGAGTGTGTCCTAAGGGATTAATAGTTTAAGGTTCCAAATATTACTAGGTGTCCATCCTTAACTGGAACACTTATTAGTCTTCCAAAACCTAATAAAATAGGAAAGCTACTCTGGGTGGTTAGGATCATAACTAATTTTGATCAAACAATATTTGTAAAATTTTTGACATTCCAAAAATCTTTTAAAACTAAAATATTTAATACTTTGTCATCATTTGCCCACTGTAGTCACAGCTCACCCACCCACATCTCATAAATGATAATAGTTTTCTTTATTTTCAATTGAAATCTGCTGACTAGATCAGTCTCCACTGAAGTTTGTGCACCAGTAGCAGTAGATTACGTGCTCATGGTGGGTAGCTATAAAGGTACATGAATTCCTAATGTAATGCTTCTCCATTTGTAAGCTCTTGTGCATACAATGTAGCTTCTACTCTGTCCTTTAGAAGGTTTTAATTTGTAATTGGCGATGCATGTAGTAGTAGCCTTTGAAATATTCTAGAAACTAACTCTTTAATTCAGTGACTATTATGCACAGGTCAGCATTTGTTAGAGATGACAATACACAGCTTCATATATGAATATGCAAAAGATAGGAGAAAAAGAGGAGGCCTAACATGAAGTAGTGAAGGCAAAGTCCATAAACAAGTCCTTTCCTGTGCAGTGAGGAGGGATGAAGAGCATGTTACAGATCTTGCCAACCATGTCATCAACAACATAATGAATCCATTTGATCCTGAATCACATCCAGAGATGCTTATCAACATATCTACTGGATGCGTGTAACATCAGATGTACAAGAGTCGCTACTGAAAATAGCAGATGTAGTTGAAGAACAAATGGAGAGATTTGTGAGAGGTGCACCTGATTCTGATGGGATATGCAGCTTTTTCAGCCCAGTCAAGAAATCTGGCATAAAAACATTTGCTGATGCGACAAAGATGATCACATTTAAGTCTGGCAAGGGAGAGACAGTCACAACAGCTGTCAATCCAGAAGATTTTTTTCCTCAGAGCCCTGTCCTGAGCGAGATGCAGAGATGATATTTCAATGGCATCTGTTGTTAGTCACCTAATAGGACTGCGCCTATGTCCCTCTTTCAGTGAGAAGAACAGACAAAGATGAGTTAGGGCATCAGCTGGAAGCTTAAGCTGAAATAATCCATGAGCTAAAAACATGCAACAAAGAAATCATGTGTATATCAGAGATGCTATAGCTGTAAGACAAATTATGTCTGGAGACAAATTCCACACATTTGATGAATTGGCTGCTGAGTAATCAACGTTCCTGACAGATTGACAGCAGGAACTCTGTGAAAACTGCAGAAAGAAAGAGCCAGACAGGATCTAAAGTCAGATGCAAAGAAATACCAGGTGGCAATCCTGTGCCTCCATGGAAAAAAATTCTAAACATGGCATCCAACAGGCAGTCACTTGTAAAATTCATTTGTGAATATATGGAACACACCCAACAAAACACATATTCTTGCGGGAGGCTTTTCCAATGGTGAAGTAGCAAAGTCCATCACCAGTAGAGGTGTTGTAGAAGCCCAAGACTTGTACAGAACTCAAAAGAAAATGGACACAAGGATGCTTCTGCATTGTATGTGCCTATATGTCTTTGGTGTCAAAGGAACCATAGTAATTTGGTCACCTGATACAGATGTTTTGGTCTTTGCTGTTCATTACTTTCCAAAAAAGGAACACACAGATAACATGTGGATTGAAACAGGCACCATTTCCTGCACAAGTAACAAGCTTCACTTCATATCTGTGCATGCAATTTGTGATGCACTCCTGACTTTTGCAACATACTTCCTGTTGTACACTCATTAACAAGATGTAACTCAGTATCATCCTGATTTGATATTAGGGGTGAAAAACTGAGTTTAATGTTGCCAAAATTAAGGGAGCTTACACTTCAGAAATCTTGCCAGATTTGAAGAGTAACAGGCAAGGAAGTTGACAGCAGTGCTCTATGACCAGAGTGAGAGAGAAAAGGAGACCTACAGAGACCTGAATTGCTTGTGCCTCAATCTAGCCATCTAAGAGGACAAGTCACTGACTAGACCAGAGGTGGGCAAACTATGGCCCGCAGAACCCTCCTGCCCGGCCCGCGGAACCCTCCTGCCCTGGGAGGCTACCTCTGGCCCCTCCTCTGCTGTTTCCCCCCCTCCCCCACAGCCTCAGCACGGCCCGCCGCTGGTGCAATGCTCTGGGTGGTGGGGATGGGAGCTCCTGGGGCAGCGCAGCTGCAGAGCCCGGCTTGACCCTGTGCTGTGCGGTGGCGGTGGCATGGCCCGGCTGCGGTGGGCGGCGCGGCTGTAGTGCCGCCAGCCACTGGTGCTCCAGGCAGCGCGGTAAGGGGCGGGGAGCGGGGGTGGGAGGCTTGGATAGAGGGTAGGGGAGTTCAGGTTGTGGTGTGGCGGGGGGTGTGGATAGGGGTCGGGGCGGTCAGAGGGTGGGGAACAGGGGGGTTAATGGGGGCAGTCAGGAATGAGAGGAGTTGGATGAGGCAGCAGGGGGCAGTCAGGCACGGGGGTTCCAGGAGCGGACAGGGAGAGGGGGTGTGTGGATGGGGCAGGGGTCCTGTGGGGGCCGTCAGGGAACGGGGGGGTTGGATGTGGCAGGAGACCGGGCCACCATCCCCTCCCCTAACCATCCCTCCATACAATTTCCGAAACCAGATGCGGCCCTCAGGCCAAAAAGTTTGTCTGCCCTTGGACTAGACTCCCACCTTATGAGGACAGTTTTGAAGAGTATATACAAAAAAAAAAGACAAACAAAGATTTTGATGTCTTCACACATAAGTAAACCAGATATTGGATCATTATTGCAACATGGATGGAAATATGTGGATGATGAATTACTTCCTGTATTCTTCGAAGACCCAACAGCATCTGAACTTCAACAAGATGCCTGTTCCAGGAAAAGTCACTGTGCAATCTTCCCAGTACTGTGTACATGCCAAGGCAATTAAGACTGTGGTAACCCATGAAGTCTTGACAGAGTCCATAATGATAACAAGATGATGTTAACTAGAAATGTCACTGGCACTATTACATTTCAATGATATCTGTACAAATTTATTATTAAATTAGTTGTATCCTTTTCATTGTTTTATGATGCTTTGAGGTCACAAAGAAATCCCATTTTCCCATTGTCTTTAAAGAATACATGGAGTCATTAAACTAACAAAAAGAAAATATTTCAGTGGTCATTTTTTGTTGCTCTCCTCTGGACTTCCTCCAATTTATCCTAATTTTTCCCAAAGTGTGGTGCCCAGAACTGGACACAGTACTCCAGATGAGGCCTTGTAAGCGCTGAGTAGCATGGAAGAATTACTTCTTGTGTCTTCCATAAAAAACGCCCTGAATCATGTTCACTTCTTTTTGCAGTGGTATTATATTGTTGACATATTTAGTTTGTGTTCCACTAGAACCCCCAAATCCTTTCCTGCAGTACTTTGTTAGCAGTCATTTCCCATTTTGTATTTGTGCAGTTGCTTGTTCCTTATTGAATTTCATCCTATTTATTTCAGACCATTTCTCTAGTTTATCAAGATCATTTTGAATTCTAATCTTGTCCTCCAAAGTACTTACAGCCCATCCCAGCCTGGCATAGCCTACAAATTTTATAAATATTTTCTCTGTCATTATCCAAATCATTTATGAAAATATTGAATAGAACTGAACCCAGGACTGATACTTGTGGGACCCCACTTGATATGTCCTCCTAGCTTGAGTATGAAACACTGATAAATACTCTGAGTTGTACACCCACCTTATATTAGGTTTGTCTATGCTATATTTCCCACCTTATAGTAACTCCATCTAAGTTGCATTGCCCTACTTTGTTTATGAGAAGGTCACGTGAGACAGTATCAAAAGCCTTACTAAAGTTGAGATATATCACATTTGCTGCTTCCCCATTATCACAAAGCTTGTTACCCTGTCAAAGATGTATATTATGTTGGTTTCACATGATTTATTCTTGACAAATATATGTTGACTGTTACTTATCACCTTATTATCTTTTGGGTGCTTACAAATGGATTGACTATTTGCTCCATTATCTTTCGGGGTACCCAAGTTAAGATGACTATTCTATAGTTCTCTGGGTTGTCCTTATTCTCTTTTTTATAAACAGGTGCTATATTTACCCTTTTCCAGTTCTCTGGACTCTCTCTCCTGTCCTCCACAAGTTTTCAAAGATAATTACTCATGGCTCAGAGATCTCTTCAGACCGTTCCTTAAGCATTCTAGGATGTACTTTGTCAGACCCTGCCAACTTGGGGCTTATCTACACTTAAAATCCTACAGTGGCACAGCCGTGCCTCTGCAGCTGTGCTGCTGTAGTGCTTCAGTGTAAATACCACCTACGCCGATGAAACAGATTCTCCCATCAGCATAGGTAATCCACCTCCCCAAAAGGTGGTAGCTAGGTTGATGGAAGAATTTTTCTATCAACCTAGCGCTGTCTACATGGGGAATTTAGGGTGGCTTAACTATGCCGGTCAGACATATGGGAGGGAGGAATGAATACATTGTTTTTTGAGCAATATAGTTAGTGTATGCTGTTGATAAATTGTTATAATTTTTTCAGTGTTGCTAAAGATAGCCTTTTAAAGTGTTTAACACCTATCATAGGAAGCAACAAATGGGCTGCAATGAGTTCCGCTGAATTCATTCCTTTTTCCTGGTTCTGTGACCTTCACAAACTGTTCGAGCTCCATTCCCCCAATTTATGATGTCATTAAAATCCCCTATGAGAATTACTTTCCTGAAAATCACTCTAGAACATGTATTATTCTCCAATATGTGTTTTCTGTATAAAAGTTTTGGGGAAAGGGTCATATTTGAATGCTTTGAGCATGCTGGGGGGCTAATTTTTAACAGATAAAGTTATTGATTTTTTTATAAAGTTGGCATATTACTTATACACAGGCTAGCAATAACATTCACTATTTATGTACTGTGTCTATTCCAGTAAAGCCATATCCATGACACAGCACTTTCTTTCCTTGGCTGAGTTTAGCACCAGCTGTAACTTTTACTGTTATCTGATTTCTTTATATTTTTACCTCTTAGGATTTGATACCAGCATTTTGCCAATTTGCAAGGACTCCCTTGGCTGGATGTTTAACAGACTTGATACGAACTATGACCTGCTGTTGGACCAGTCAGAGCTTGGAAGCATTTACCTTGACAAGAATGAACAGTGCACCAAGGCATTCTTCAATTCTTGTGACACGTACAAGGACAGTTTGATATCTAACAATGAGTGGTGCTACTGCTTCCAGAGACAGCAAGGTAAAAGATGAGAATAACCTGCAGATGCTGACTGATCTTACTGTACTGTTTTATCTTTTTGGAACATGTTAAAAAGTTTATAGTGAATTACAAGTTTTTTAAGTGCTATGTTATGAATTTGTTTTAAGGTTTTGAGCTACTGTGAATATAAAGTGAAAAAGAAAGCTAAAAATCAAGCTGAACTGGAGAAACTTAGCTGAGATTCAAGGAATCCTAAATAAAATGTAAAAGAGCAATTCATGCTTTAATAGAAGTATTGTTTCTGTTACCAACCTCCACAGAGAGGAAAGAGAAGGACCAAAATTAATAAATTTTCTCTCTGTTTTTCCCACATTATAAAATTAACTTTTTAAAAACTTTTTATTGCTGGGCTATAACATTTTAACTGAAAGAAATTCAGTGTTATACATAAAGTTATTTGCATTCATTGGGCCATAAAGCTACTGATTTTCAGGACCTCGCTTAAACTCTTGATAACTTATTGAAATTCTTTGGCTAAGAAAATAGAAGTTCAAAATATCTAGAGGCACTTAATTGTCCACTAATGTAAATTAAATCAAACTCAAAAAACAAGTTTATATCTAAATGACATATTCCATAAGTTAGAAAATAAAAAATGAATTAGAATAAGATTTTTGAAAAAGCCTGGTCACTGTTTCTTAGCTGAAACAGGACAGGCAACTGAAATGCATCCACTGAGCTGCTTCTTTGCAAGATGATTTAGGGTGAGGTTATCAAAGGAACAAATGGCAGTCAGGCACCTAACTGCTACTGAAAGTAAGTTGACAATGCCTGTCAGTGGGACTTTTATTCCTACTCACTGAAGCACTTCTGAAAATTTTACCTTATGTGCACAATTTTCATTTGTGCCTATGGAAATCCCCCACTTAAGTCCCATTAACGTTTATCATTAAGGCTTAATCCTGACTTCACTGGGAGTTGAAGACGCTTACCATGTTGCAGGGTCAGACTCTTAAACTCTCAATTGTAAATCTGAACAAAAATAAAGACATACTTCTGGGGATATATTTTGGCTGACTGCCTTCTTTCCTATTTAAAACATGCTATTAAATATAAGCATATTGATAACTATCCGGTGCAACAGGTCAAGATTTCATCTTCCAAACAATCTTTCTTGCTTTATAATAACTGTCTTTTTTTTTTCATTTTTAGAAGTAGTGTACTGCTGCTAAAAGCAATAAACGAAGTATCCTCTATCCCAAGTTACTTATTAAATAATATAACTAGTTCTTTTTAAAGAATACAATTATTTTAGATGAGATTACGAACATCTTGAGGGGTGCATATTTTTTCAGTTGTCTGAAAAAGTGCAGCTATGTTACAACCTGTAAGATGAAATTTATCACACATTTTTGTTGTTCTACCAATTGGTTCTCCTGCCAGTTTTATACTGTGTATATCAGTGGTCCCCAAACTTTATTTCTTGCACACACACCCCGATCAGTAATAGAAGGTGTTTTCCCCCTACCTCTCTCAGGGCCAGGAGCAGAGTC
This sequence comes from Chelydra serpentina, assembly GCA_037349315.1. Lineage (NCBI taxonomy): Eukaryota > Metazoa > Chordata > Testudines > Chelydridae > Chelydra > Chelydra serpentina. The sequence continues at coordinate 10,296,955 of JBAIAC010000014.1, read as the reverse complement.
GCAGCTGGGCTGCGGCCAGGAGTCGGTGTCCTGGAGCAGAGCCGCGGCTGGGAACAGGCAGCTAGGAGTGGGGGCCGGGAGCTGGTGGCCAAGAGCAAAGGCTGGGAGCAGGGCCATGTAGCTGGGGCTACAGCAGCAGACAGGCTGGGGCTGGAGCAGAGCTGGGGGCAGAGTAGGGCTGGGTGGCACTCCTTTTCCGCCCCCTTGTGGGGCCTGGCCTGGACTCTGCCATGCCCTACTGGATGTTCCTCCATGCCCCACTGAGGGAGCACGCCCCTCTGTTTGGGGACCACTGGTGTATGTATAAAGCATACCTTTCACCCATTATGTGCAAAGGGCACTTCCATGGGATAGTTACGGTCAGTTTTGTAGTCTACACTCTATAGACACTATGTATAAAAACAACTGCTCAGATACTGCTAATCAGGGTCTGATGTAAATATATCTTAGTCACAGTGATAAAAAAGTTAAAAATGGAGTCCAACCTACCAGCAGCATTTCATGGAGAGCCCTCTCCCTGTCTCAGAATCCAGAAAAGGGACTGGCCATCACAAGGTTTTATCCTCCTCCCTCGTTTTTCCCCCTCCCTGACCTGTGATGGCACAACAAGGTACTGGTTTAAAAGAGATTAGATTGCTAGTGTTATCAGCAGCTTGGCTGAGAGTGGGCATATAATGACCTTAATAAAAAGTTTCCATTAATAAAAAGTTGTAAGTCATGTAGCCAGCTCTCTGTATTCAGCTACCTTTGTAGCTCTTTTCTGGGCAATTTTACAACTCCAAAACATGGTGTAGAGATCTTGATAGCTGCTATTGATTGTATTCAAAGTGAATACAAGAATACAATTTATGTAATATATCACAAAGGCTTCAAAGCCTATATATATTTTTAAGACACAGTTGTTAAAGCTACCATCTAGGCAGGAGTCTCACTCCTTGGTCTCAACTTCTTAGTGGAAGTCCCCTGGGATTACCCCAATCTGTAGGATGTTTGGGGGTGTTTCTCCCTTGAGGAAAGTAACAACAAAGTAGAGAGTGAACTAGCTGTTACTGGTTATTTGCACACCACCCCATGTTGATTAACAACACTGCCGTCCATACATTCCAGTCAGTTCCTTCTTGAGCAGCAAAAGTGCTCCCTGCAGCAGTTTTGCCACATTTACTGTTGCGCCAACACTCCTCTGGATCTCAGCGATGCTTGTCATATCTTTTCTTGGTCGCACCTCTGCTTCCAAGCCAGGTGGTTTAGTATTTCTGAAGTATTTGTTCTGGGTACTCTGGCATACTTTTGTAGCACTTCAGTGCCTGAGTTTTGTCAGTGCCTTATCGCTTGCCTCTGTGCTTTGGCCCATTTCTTTCTGGGTGTCACAACCGTTTATCTAAGTACTTCAGCACCTTCCTTTAGCACTTATTTTCTTTGTGCTTTGATACCTGCCTTAATGCTTCATTGCCCACCTTAATGCTGAGGCACCGCTAGTCTTTGGCCTTTTTGACATTCTAGTGACTGTTTTTTTCTTTTTGCCAGTGCTTCATCATTGTGGCAGCAGTGCTCTTGTTGCACCAGTGCCTGGATCTAGATGCTAGAGTGCCAAAGTTTGTTAGGAACCTCAGTATCTCCCCATTGCTGCTTACCACTTCGGTCTATTAGCCCGGTGCATCTCTCGATGCATTTATACGTTTTTTTTTCTTTTTCAGGATATAGTAAGTAAGGAGGATGCAAGACCATGTAATGTCTTCAAACCTAGTCTGTGGTACAGAAGAATGACAAAGACTGAGGTCCATCTTTCTTATGTAATCTTTCTCAAATTGTAGGGCTCTTATATATTTATAGATGGCACTGAAGAAGTGTGATGTGCACCTCAAGCCTTTGCTAAGGCACCCAAAGAGATTCCTCCTGTAAGTCCAGCATGAGGTTGGCCTGGAGTGCTTCAAAGGGTAGACCCTGAAAGCTGAAGTCTGACTTGCCCAAGACTATTGAGAAGCAGATTGGAGTGCTAGTGTTACCCATATTGGCACTGTACCAGACCCAGCATCAGTATGCACAGCAGAGTGGTCTCAGCACCAAAATACCCTGTGTCAACAACAGAGAGGCTCCACCAAGCATCCACTGACAAGCAGGTGTACTTTGAAGGAGCTGAAAATCCATATAGGAGGCCAAGGCAGGAAGCACAAGGTGTATGTCGGCAGCTCCTTGATGCACTTCTGTTGAAGCCCTTCGCTCCAGGTGACTCTATAACAGGTCTCCAGATTTCACATTCCCCCTGCATTAATGCACTTGAAGTAGAGACGGGAGGAAATAGTGAGTCCAGTATAAACTGGGAAATTGGACATAATCTGTTGTGGTCCTCTGCAAGCCCCACAGTACTCACTTTTAAGTATTCCCCTCTCTCTGTGTTGGCAGGGTAGGATCTCTTGGCACATTTGCATGCAAATGCCTCAAGGGTCAATACTCTTGGCACAAGATGCCCTGGCCTCAACACAGGTGCCTCTTGCATTAAAGGCTTCAGCAGAGCTAGTATTAGTGGCTCATGGAGCACTTACCACAATGCAGGCCACTCCACCGCCATCCTGTCATCTAGACCACTCCACTGTTTGGATGAGAGCTGGCTGAAGATCAGGGCAATGAGGTCTGTTATTCAGATGATCAGGACTCATCTGATGCCAAGTTCTTTTCTGTTCCAGAGGAGCACCAGCATAGTGACTGTAGGAAATGATCCTACTTTTCCTTAGTTCTTACAGAAGCTAAGACCACTGATTTTGAGTTAAAATCAGTCCAGGAGTCTGAGGGAGTATTGCTTCCCACTCACTGGAACTGACTGGAAGATAAAAATGGCAGCATCTATACCCTGCAAGGGTGGCATGTGTCAGCCCATAGGGGCTCAGCTCGAGTTCTACCTTGCTACCACTCTTTTAGAACTGAACAGCTTTATCTGCTAAAATAAATCTGTCAGTTTTGTGCTAAGAAGCTAAGACCCAGTAGTGAGAATCCTGCAAGATTATATCTTCAGAGAAGCAAAATTACAGGTAAGTAATTTACCCATACTGTTACCTTTCATATTTCTTAGTGGTATTCCATATTTTCTAATTATTCATTTTAGATTTATTGTGATAAGTGATGAGGATTATTTAGGCTCAGTACATCATATTAAAACTGCCCCGCATCAACTTTTCTATGTGTATCTTTGTGTTTCTGATTTAGGATTTTTTCCCTAGAGCACAACACATGTACTTTATTGGGCAATTTTCTTTTCAGTCAGCACATTTCCATCTTTTTTGGAAGTTGTGTATCACCCTTCTTTTCTTCCATTTACTAATGCCCCCAATATTATCTCAGTTGTATGGACAGCAGAACATCAAACACTTAAAATAAATGAATGTAACCATATGCAATAAAAAGTCTGAGATATAGTAGCTTTTAGCAAAGTTAAAAGACATTACTCATATCCTATACTTTACATACTTGTGTATGTTCATGATAATCACTAGATATCTGGACCCTTGTCTTTGAGTCCTAGATGTGGGAAAGAAGCAATTCCTGAAGGGTTATAGTTCAAAAAACTTACATAAAATATGAGGAATAACAGTGGTAAAAAATGAGCAGTTAAGAGTTAATATCTATAGCCAACATGAATGATAGGGTGCTGAGTAGCTTCAGTTCCCATAAAACATCAGAAACCATTAAAAATAAATGGCTATATTTTAAAATGCAAGATAATGTTCATTGACTGTTCTGTAACGGTAGAAAACATCCAGTGATGGTCAGGAGTTTAGCTGGGTTCAGAGTCAGAGAATTTCAATGTTTAATTCCAGAGAAAAGACATCCTTTGGACATTTTCTTGCACTAAGATCTCTGTGAGTAGCATCTTAGAAGAAGAAGCAGTTTTTAGGGATTTTATTCCAAACAGATTCCTTGCATATTTAGGGTGAAATCCTGGCCCCACCGAAGTCCATGGCAAAACGCCCATTGACCTCAGTGGGGCTAGAATTTTAACCGCAACCTTTCTAAGCTCATACATATGTATCTTCTTAAAAGACAATTTAAAATGTCATTCAAAATGTAAAGCCAAGGGTAAATACAGCCTGATCTGTATGAGAGGTCACTATTGGATTCCAGTTTGTATTTATTCTGTTAGATCAGATCTCATGAATAATACAAAAGGTCTGCTGATATATCTAGCTTCTATACCACACATGAGGCTACCCTGTCACTAAATAAGCGTGATAGGCTGTTTATTTAAATAAGTTAGTATTGATTGAATTTGAGATTTTGTAGGATATTGCCTTGGGAACAATCTAGGTTAAAAGCATATTCCGTGTCATCTGTCCTACAGGTTCCATTGACCTCAGACTACATGCCACAAGAATAGTACTGATTCAGAAAGGAAAATGCCTCAGTAGTGGCCCTGTAATTTCTTATATGGCATTTTCAGTATTCAAAGAAAAGTACTTCATTCTCTATCTTTCTGTACAGTAGTATACATGCATTCACGCCTTACTTTTTTTTTCAAGGAAGTGCCTGTAGTGCTCTGACTTAGCTTTTTAGAGATAAGTTTCACAGTCACAGAAAATTAAATATTGTTTTTGTAGATTTGAGCAAACCATAACCCTGAAGTTTGGGGAATCGTGCATTTGAATCCATATTCTGTAGCTTAGAGCCATCTCTAGATATTTAGTTAGATTTCAGTTATTTCTAGGCCCCAGTCCTTCAACTTGTGTGTGGATACAGGGGTCTGCAAAACTGGGTCTTAAATTGCCATATTAGAATCAAAATCCTACAAATTTCAACAGAGAAAGTGGTGACTCTGTTAGTTACTTTATTAATAGAATGAGTTAATTTACTTATTCTTGTCACCACCATGATATAGATCATATCCTTTGGTATCAAAACATTTGGGAAATATATTTATTAAAAGAAAGTTGGTCAGTTTTGCTTTTAATTGCACTTATTAATAGAATTACCTACATCTGAGGCCAGAATCTAGCTCTAGAACAATTTTTCCTTCGCTGCACATCTGCACCCTGAATTTACATTCTATTTTCTCATCTATTTTTGGTTGTTAAAGTCCAATCCTACTCCCAGTGAGGGTTAATGGAAGTTTTCCTATTGGCTTCAATAGAAGTTGCATTGTACTCTTACACGGTGCCCAACACTGTAATATCTAAACTGCCTTTAAGGGATATTGTAAGGTGTCTATATACAGCTAATGAAAGTGTATTCCCTGCATGTTATTTGATTATAGAAGTTAAAACATCTAAGAAATGAACTTCATTATTAGTTGCTTTGTGAGTAAAAACTTTTACAACTTTCATGCTAACATGATATACATGTTACTCCATGAATATACAGTTTGGTTTACTGCACATGTGCTGTATCTTAAAATCTCAAATGAAAATGTTTCATTAAAAATGTTCATATTTAGGAGATCTCCTTACAAGAGACATTGATTTTATGGCCTCAGAAAGAGCATGGCAATTTTGGACAGTCTAAGATTTAACTTTAATACACGCCCTATTTTCTGAGTACAAATTCACACAAACGCATACACAATCCCCCCTTATCTATCAATTTTTTATGTGTCTTTCTAACTATGTGCAAGTACTCTTCTTTTTTTTTTTTTTAAGGTTGTCTTATTAGATATATCAGACTTAGCTATCTAAACGCTTTTTCTCAGGTGAAGTTTTGCAAAGGTCTAGTCTGAGTATGTGAAATGCAAAATCTTCTAAGGAAGGATGTATATGTTTCTTAATGGCAATAATTAGAAGAAACCTGAAATATAAAAACCTGATGAAAACTCAATCATTCAACTTTCTTCCTTTGATCAGGTGTAATCTATTTAACATTTTTATGTCATTTCAGACCCACCTTGCCAGACGGAGCTCAGCAACATTCAGAAGCAGCAAGGAGGAAAGAAGCTCCTAGGTGAGCCATAGATCATTCTTTTGAAGGTTTTATTGCTTACATAAATAACCCTAGTGAAACAGCTACATAAAATCAATATTAATCCAACAAAGATAGACCGCACTAAATTCCAGCAACAAAATTTATGAAGTTTTTGAAAGCTATTAAACTTAGTTTTATTACATTACCTACTGAAAAATATTACATCCATTTTATTACCCTGATAGACTGTACATTTTACAGTTATTAGGAAAAAAGACTTAAGCAATCCTAAATTAACATTTCTGCTGATATTTAACTCTAATATTTATGTAAGTAATTGAAATCTTTATGAAAAATTCCATATTGTATCAAAAATGTTTCATTTCTGTAACTTTTATTTTGGATATAAAATCTAAATTATAGCAGTAGCAGTCTTTATAAAAGCTGGTGTAAAAGACATAGGCAAACCCATTACCCGTTTAAATTACTCTGATCAAATATATCTCATGCATTTTACAATACTAACAATATTTTTTTAATTGTGATTTAGTTACCATTTACAGTTCTTCAAAGAACATGTGATTATTTCAAGGACAAAATTATTACAGAATTATTTTGCCTTTTACATAAAAATAAAAAAGTACGGTTCTGATTCTAGAACGTATTGCTGTGTTTGCATGGAGCCTTGTTAATTTCAGTACAAAGGTTCATTTGCATGGTCCATTTACCTAGGTATTTTGTAAATATGAGTTAAATAGGCAAATAAATGTAATCAGTAATCAATATGTTAGTGTTATTTAGCTTAAGTATCCTAGTTCACTAAAAAACTACTATTCAATTTTGGTGAAATTAAAAATCTGAAGAATGGCAAACATCCAAACCAATGACTAGCTTGACTAGGTTCCAGGGGTGAAATTCTGACCCCATTGAAGTCAATAGCAAAACTCCCATTGACAAGATTTCACCCAAGCTGTGACCGCCATTAATTTAGACTGTTTAGTAAGACATAGTGTGACTACCAAAGTAGAAAAACCTAAAAAATGTCTGTTAAAATAAATATATAGAACAAAAATCATATTAATTCATTGCTAAAAACTCCCATACAAGTCTATTCTGAAAAGGTACTACATAAAAATGTGCCCTCTTACTTCACAGGTTTGCTCTGTGAACATATTTCAAGTCACAGTTGCTTACTTTAATCACAAAAATACATGTCTCGTTTTGTTTTTGCTCATCTTAGCACTGCATAATCAACACAGCTTTGGGAGAATACAATGATTCTATACTTTCTTTTGAATCACCAGAATAGTTGACAGAGATTATGTCTATACTGAAGTCAGAGATGTGTCCGAAGTATGTGTAGACATACCCAAGCTAGCTTTGATCTACCTAGTTCGAGTAACAATAGCATTGAAGCCATGGCAGCACAGATTGCAGAACTTAACATTTAGACACCTGAGCTACTCCCTATCTAGCCTGGTGTCTACATATGTTGTTCAAGATTTCAGCTGACATTCAGGGAGTCTGATGTATAGTAAGGAGCAGATGTCAGAGAATCAATGAGGAGCTTGAAAGAGGATACTTCTTGATGGACTAGGCATGTCCATTCTTGAGATCACTCAAAGAGAGGCTCATATATTTGATATCTGCTCTTCCTCTCTGAATAAGGAGGAAGGGGCAAACGTATTATGCATAAAACTCTTCTTGGCTGACCTCAGTAACAGAGAGTAAGTCAATCAGGGAGGACATTGAACAGAGATAAGACACGGCTGTTTATTGTTTATCTTGCTTCTGGAGTAATGTAGAATGTTGGTTTATTCTGTACAGGTGACTGCTAATATTATAATTTAATCTTTATGTGTCATAGGGCAGTACATCCCATTATGTGATGAAGATGGGTATTACAAACCAAGTCAATGCCATGGAAGTGCAGGGCAGTGCTGGTGTGTTGACAGATATGGTAATGAGGTAACAGGTTCCAGAACAAATGGTGCTGCAGACTGTGGTAAGTGGAAGAACTCTTGCTCATTATTGAATTAGACTCCCTCTTCCCTTTGAAGTCAGTGGTCAAACTCTTAAGGTCTTCAATGAGAATAGGACTGGGACCAAACAACACAGATTCAGAAGTCAATTTGTAATTATGATTATTATTTATTTCACTAATTTCTGTAGCATCTATCATGGTGATAGTTATAGAGACAGCCTATCTACCAAGTAATGTGGATAGTGCTTATTCTGCTCTGGATAGGATAGTTAAAATAAAGCACTACCAGACCCAGCAGTACCTGATAAAATCAAGTTGGGTACCCAACATGCTATTGAACTCAACTCAACAATTATTTAATTACAGTCTGGTTGGCAGGGACTTAGCAGAAGTTCTTGAAGCATTGACTTCCTGCAACTTCCTCATTGCCTTCCCACCTTTCCTTGACCTTTTGTCCCAAGCCTGTAATCAGAATTCTAGAGTTCCAATAACGTATTTTCTTTAAAAGATTATTCGAGGACTTGTTTAGTTTTAGCTGCAGTCCCTAGAAAGTTTTATGCTACCCCAATACCCCTTCAGATCTTCTGTTTGCTACCTATTCAGTGGATACCTGAATTTGCAGCAAGTGACCCCACTCACTTATGACAAGCTTCTCAGGAGCCACTCCAAATAGGTACCTAAGCAAAAGAGATCACCTCTCTCTAACCCCAATCAAAGTGCTTACTAAGGAGTAGCTTATATCTCATAATTATTTAAATTGACACCCCACAATTTGACGCCAACATGGAAGTTTTACACTTGTAATTTAAGACTAAGAAAAAGCCCTGGCACTGGAACAGTGGGCTAATATACATAGTAAAAGGAATTGCCATACTAGATCATACTCAAGGTCCATCTAGTCCAGTATCCTGTCTCTGACAGATGCCAGTACCGGTATTTGAGAAGGTGATGTAGGAATCCCACAGTAGGCAGATGTGGATTTAACTGCCCCCTATATTAGCCACATCCTGATCTCTAATAGTAAGAGATTGTCTTGAACCATTTTTATCCAAAATATTGTATTGTTAATGGTAACTTTGGATATTCTTGAGGATATTCAATCCTTTTTTAATCTTAATGAGTTTGTGGCCTCAACAACTTCTTGTGGCAGTGAGTTTCATAGTGTAATTATGCTGGGTAAAAAAAGTAGTTCCTTCTATGAACATCAGGAACTATTGATATCAGTGGTATTACTTTTTTACTTTACCTCATTATTTAATTTAAATCAATTGACCTGAAGCCAGCTTGTTCTGTAACCATGTGTTCTTATCACTATGTTGTAACTTTTACACTTTTTTTTAGCTATTGATTTAGAGATCTCAGGCGATTTTGCCAGTGGTGATTTTCATGAATGGACAGACGATGAGGATGATGAAGATGATATAATGAATGATGAAGATGAAATTGATGATGATGACGACGATGAGGACGAAGGTGATGATGATGTGGATGATGACGATCATGATGGATACATTTGACAATATTAGAGGTCAATGAATTCTTCCTTTCTAAAATTCAAAAGGTGACATCTCATAGAAAATTCCTTTGCTCTCCAAGATCAAAAGGATTCTAAACAACGTGTATATTTTGTATGATTATTTCGAATATTGCAGCTGGAGTCATAGACTTTCTTTGTTTAAATAAGAATCATTATATTATGTGCTTTTGAGTTTTTATATGCCTTTGAGCAGAAGAAAACACATTGGAAGTCTAGCCTGAAGAAGGAAATGTGATGTGCTACTACAAAAATAAATGTGCAAGGACAACCAAACTTTTAAAAACTTCCATGAAAATGATATTTACCATTGTTTGGAACTTTGGGTGGCCTCATTAAACATGAGCTTGGTTATATGTTAAGGCGGCTTTAATTTCACAACTGATTTAGGCCATGTAGTAGATTTCATAATTGTACATGACCTGAATCAACAACTTATTACAATAGAAATTTTAGCACACAAGTAGCATCTCACAAACCTTTAACCAGAGGTGTGCTGTGACTGTCACATAGGAGAAAATAATGTAAGGCCCTCCTTTGTGTTTGCATTTATAGTTATATTTTTGATTAGGAAATGTCTAGGTTCTTGAAAGGATGTTTATCAAAAGCAGTAAACATGGACAAGCGTCGATTCTACAAATCTAAACTTTTGTTGTCCTTTTTTTCATTTTTCTTTTAATGTCAAACTCATCTAGACTTCATTATTTACTCATGCAGCATGATGATTTCACCCTTTATTTCTATCGCTCTAACCAGAAGATTAGCATAAAATATTTTAAATTTGAAAAATGTTGTGTAAAATATATTACATTTATACATTACTGTACTTGAGAGTACTGGAACTTTCCCCAAGGCAGTTCTAAACCCCCCTAACCATACCTGTTAGTTTTTCTATTTCAGAAAATAGTTTTCATCTTTATCTTAATTCATGTCCTTTTATGTTATTAGCGCAGAAATTTAGAGAACGTATGGTACGGTGCCTTGCAAAAATAGAAATAGAGAGATTTTAGCATGCATACCAATATAGGCTGTTAGGCAATAGCTAAGCACACCCAATTACCAAATTAATACCAGTATAGGTACTGCTGCTGGAATGAAGAAAATGGGTTATTTTAATTTTTTCTATTGTTATGTAATTACCATGTGGACTAGCTTATGATTATTGTGTAGCACTTAAGATTTGACTGTAGAGAAAATTACTTTAATCACTGTATTTATGTTAGCATGTTAATTAATTGTGTAGACGTTTTGGAACTCCAACACCTTCATGCATATCAGACCTATGGCTTTCTGCCCACAATAAAACTGAAAAAACCTATGTAATATTACACGACTGATTGTGTAATTTCAACAGTGGATCACTGGTTTCCCTGATTTTCATCTGCAGTTAAATGACAGGAAAATCAGTTTGTTCTTTGCATTTGATTTCTACACATTTAAATACTAAATTTAATGTTTATCTTATGTACTATTAAAAAGTATAATGCATTTTCTTTTTTACTGTTTATGTATAGTTTGCAAAATAAAGACTCTTGTAACCAACCTTTAGCTGAATACTGTAATGATTTTTAGCAGTATAGAGTAGTAGTTTAAAGTTTTGTATAGCTTTCTATTAAAAAATCAGAAGCTCTCATGTTTCAAATACATTCCGACAATCATTCAACTTTTCAACTATTTACCTTATGTAGAGCCTCAAAACAAAACCCATAAAAGAGATTTTCTTTCCTTTATTTTTATATTTTTTTAATTTGCTGTAGATTTATAATTTAAGATTATTGTTTTGTCTTTTCTTCATTATATGGTAGCTAATGTTGCATTTGTTTCTTATAGACCTTATCCTAGCATGAGGGACATAGACATGTTATTTTCTTAAATAAATATAGTTAAGAGTTTACCATATCTATAATGACTGAATTTCACCAAGAACTGGTTTATTGTGGGTGGAATAAACTTCTATATATAAAAATGATTTTGAATAAAAAAACTAAAGCTAAACAGTTGTGATTATTGTCTGATACAGCAAATACTGACTGCTCTGTTTCCTAATCTGACAAATGAATATTAGCTGACAAAAAATTAGAGATGCATTTCATGCAGCTCATCCTGCTGCTAGGAGAGTTAAGCAGCATATAATAGCATATTCATGATGTGTTTAGCCATTGAACTTTAATGGGATTATAGTATGAAACTATTTTATAGTTAAAGTAATGCAAAGAACACTGTGGGCTAAATTCTTTCTTCCCTGCGTATTCCATGTTGAACTTAATAGGAGAGGGGGAAATCAGCACAGAATTTAATCCTTCTGCATCATAATTGCCAGCAGAGGCATTGTTTTACAGAAATAATATAGATGGTTGAATTCAGTCAAAGACTTCAACAATGAAGGCTCAAGGTTATTTAGGAGTATTTCCTTGCTGCAAGACTGCCAAAAAAAAACCCACCCAACCCTGACAGTTCCCTGTTCATCAAGAACAGCTGGATGAAGCATTGGAAACATTAAATCACTCTTGATACACATTACCATTCTTGATTTTGCTATATTGACTTTGTTTTCTATATATATATATATATTTCTTTATGTATATATATACACACTTATACTTATATATATAAAATATTCTGTGTAATCATAAAGAAATACAGTATACTAATGGCCTCACCACAAATTATGCAGTGGGGGCGTTTTGTGGGAAAAGGTGTGTGCTCCTTTAAGGGCTAGAGAGCCAGCGAATGACTTTCTGCTGCAGACCAGGTCAACATGGGGATGCTGATCCATGCCCCTCCAGGGACCTGAAGAAAGTGATGTGATTTCTAAAAAGTTTAAGTCCTTAGTCATAGTCACGGGGCAGCTCAATTAACAATGGAATAGATCTGGCCTTGTATTCTGTATTCTGTTCCTCCATTGAAGAGGCTGTATGCAAGGTTAGGTCTTGTGGCTCGGGGCACTGATGGCCAAGTGCGATAGCAAGTCTGCTTTTCGTCCACTGCCTGTGCAGCCCTCTGACTTCAACCTTTTGGTTTTCTCTTTGGGACAATTTTATTTTGATAAAACTATGTCCATGGGATGTGCAATATCCTGTTTGGCCTTTGAGAAATGTAATACAATGCTACAGAGGTCAATGATGCAGGAAGCTGGTTTACAGCAAATAATTCATTATATACAGGACTTTTTGTTCATGGACAGGGTGAATTTGAACAAATGTGCTAAGCTGATGGACACTTTTCAGGCCCTTGCTAAAAAATTAGAGGTACCCCTAGTGGAAAAAAAAGTAAGGGGACCTTCCACTACACTGACCTACCTGGGGATTGAGCTAGAAACACTGGCAGGTATATTGCAACTCCGTCAGGAGCTACTGGTCAAGAAAGTTACATTCCATGAGCTGCAATCTATTATTGGGCACCTTAACTTTGCCTGCCGGATGCTAGCCCCGGGGCGAGTGTTCTGCACCCAGTTTGCAGTGGCCACTGTAGCCATAGCAAGATCTCACCATTTTATAAGTTACTACAGAGTTGGAGGAGGATTTGGGTGTGTGGGAACAGTTTGAGCCATTTGAATGGAATGTCATTATGAAGGGAGGAATGAATACTGGAGGCTGATTTAAAGATCCACTTGGATGCTTTGGGAAGTACGGGTTTTGAGGTATTTTACCAAGGCAGGTGATGTGCCCAGAATGGGCCTCTACCTGGATGCAAAAAAGGGATGGTGCAGGATATAACATTACTGGAATTTTTTCCCATTTTGGTTACAGTGGTCATTTGGGGAATGGAGTTTGCTAATAAAAGGTGTGACCACATGGTAGTGGTACATGTTCACAGTCGCCAGTCCTCCAGATCACATAGGATTATGACCTTGGTAAGGACATTTGTACTACAATGTTTAAATTTTAACATCTGTGTCTCTTCCAAACATGTGCTTGGGGTTTGGTAACAGCATAGCAGATGCAGTCTCTTATTTTCACATGGATAGATTTCGGAAGCTGGCAACAGGAACCAGCAAGGAACTTAAATGGATGCCTTTAGCAATATGGAACCTTGGCATATGATGGTTGTCAGTGTAGCACAGAGGTCAGTGGTGATGCCAATACTTTGGAGGTATGAGAGAAGTTTTAATGATTTTGTGCAGTTTCAGGATGTGGAAGGGCCTGTCACCGATATGGCCCATTACAGAGGAACATGTGCTGCAGTACATGGCGTCATCAGCAATCCTACGACAGGTGCCCTCAACTATCTCCTCTTGCCTACCGGCCCTTACATTTGTCAGTAGGCTGAACAGTTACCCAGTTCCTTGCAGCAGTATTTAGTTCAGGGGTGGGAAAATGTTTTAGCCTGAGGACCACATTGGGGAATAGAAATTGTATGGCAGGCCGTGAATGCTCAGAGAATCAGGGTTGGGGTGCGAGAGGAAGTGAGAGCTCTGGGGTGGGGCTGGGGATGAGGGGTTTGGGTGTAGGAGGGTGCTCTGGGCTGGGACCAAGGGTTTCAGAGGGGGATCAGGGCAGGGGTGCAGGTTCCAGCTGGGGGTGCAGACTCTGGGGTGGGGCTGTGGTTGAGAGGTTTGGGGTACAGGAGGGTGCTCTGTGCTGGGATCGAGGGGTTTGGAGAGCAGGAGGGGGATCAGGGCTGGGGCAGGGGGTTGGGGCATGGGAAGAGGCTCAGGGGTGCAGACTGAGCGGCGCTTACCTCAAGCAGGTCCTGGAAGCAGCGGCGTGTCCATTCTCCGGCTTCTAGGTGTGGAGCAGCCCCCGACCCTCGGAGCAGGGCCAAGCCACGGCTTCCATGAGCCATGTGGTGCGGCCCCGGCGCCCTGGAGGACCACCGGAGTGGGATGGAGCTGCATGATGCAGCCCCCCATGCGGCTCCCCAGCGGGATCTTGCGGGCCGGCTTAAAACATCTTGCGGACCAGTTTGCCCACCCCTGATTTAGTTTGAAGGTTTGTAGCTGGATGGTCTTGAAGCACCAGCCCTAGGACAATAAACATCATCCCGTCACTGTTAATATGCTTACGGCTCTCAGGCAGATCCTGGAACCCATATGTTGTTGTGGACAGGTAGTGGCCTTATTCAGGATGGCATTTCTGGTAGCATTTTTGGAACTTTTAGGATAAGTGAGCTAGAACCTGGGTCCTATAGGGATTCCTCTCGAAGGGCTTTGAATCTGAGGGATATACCCGGGGAGCGGTTATATTAACCTTGAGGAAGTCAAACTTATCAAGGAGGCCAGGGTGAATCCATTATTCTACAGTAGGGTGGCGAGCCCAGGGTCTGCCCTATGGAGGCTGTGAGGGCATACATGGTGATAAGACCCGGGAGTAATGAACCCCTCTTTATTCGCAGTGACAGGAATTCCCTAAGAACATACCAGTTTGTTACGGTTTCAAGAGAGAGACTGACGAGGCAGGGGCTCCCAGCATGTGAATTTGGATTCCACTTGTTTAGGAGTGAGACAGCAACAACAGCGGCCCATCTGGGTATGGGGGCTAAGATAATTCAGGCAATTGAGCATTAGCATTCTAAAGCATAGAGAATGTGCATGAGAACCCAAGTGGGGGAACCCGTGTTAATTTTCCATGGTGTTTCATTCCTTCATTCAGATGTGGGCAGATGGGTCAGGCACACGGCGGTGTGGACCTGTGGGCACAGTATTGTTTACTGGGCTCATAAGTAGGCTTCCAGGGTGTCTGGAGGTTTGCAATTGGGTCTCAGTGGTGATTAGGGTGACCAGATGCCCAGTTTTATTGGGGAAGTCCCAATATTTGGGGCTTTTTCTTATATACGCACCTATTAGCCCCCACCTCTTGTCCCAATTTTTCACACTTGTCACACTATCTGGTCACCATAGTTGTGAAGTAGTTCTGAGCTGGAATGAGAGGAGGGGCATGTCATGGGACCAGTTGATGCCCCTTCCATAAGTGCTAGAACTAAGGGTGATGGGGGTGCTGCTGCACCCCCCCTGGCTTGAAGTGGATTTCATCATATCCAGGGTTTACAGTTTGGTTTAATGGCT
Source organism: Chelydra serpentina (assembly GCA_037349315.1). Classification (NCBI taxonomy): domain Eukaryota; kingdom Metazoa; phylum Chordata; order Testudines; family Chelydridae; genus Chelydra; species Chelydra serpentina. The sequence goes on along the minus strand of JBAIAC010000014.1, from coordinate 10,281,553 downwards.
CTCAGCACCACCTCAATGCAAATTGTTCCAGCATGTTAGCATATAGGCTTGTTTGTCAGCCTGAGATAGAATTGTGGGTTTGACTTTCTGATACTTGATCTTATACTAATATGTGTGAAGGGATTCTTACTAAAATCAAAGACAGACACTGTAAATATTGCTTTTGCCTAAACCAGATGGGTTTGTTAGTATAATGGAAATAGATAAGAGTAGTTAAAGTGTTACTGGGCATGGTGGGCATGTAATATATGAATGCAGACTTGAAGACTGCCTCAACTCCTTATCTCAAGGCAAAGTCAAGCAACCAGTTGGGAGGGGCAAGGGCTATGGGGGGAAGGTAAAACACTGAAAGACCAGAGAAATGCCTGCCCCTGATCGGAGTACAACCTTGCCCCTCCCATGGGATACAAAAAAGGTGGAATAAAGACACCAACTCACGACCCTCCCAAATGGAACATGACCATAAGTTGTAAGGGGTGTGACTAGGGGCATGACCTGCAGGTATATTTGGTCCTGCTAAGGAGGAGGAGGTGGGAATTGGGAGTGGGAACTGGGAAGGGGGATATGGGGTAAAAGCTCTGCGGTGTCAGAGCTGGGAATGGACCACTAGGAAACAGACTCTGGCGTGTAGAACTATGGATATGTTGCTTGGAACTAACCCCAATAAACATCGCATTACCTGCACTTTGGACTTCTGGTCTTCTGCTTTCAGTCTGTGTGACAAGCACCAGGGATGGAGGGAAAGCCCTGTAACATCTTGGTGCTGTGACTCAGATGCATCACATTGGACAGGTAAGTAGCAGCCAGGTAAGTCCCCTTCCCCAACAGTCCATGGGGCTGCTTGGAGGGGTATGTCGGGTTCTCATGATGGTAATTGCGGGTCCTCGCAAGCTGGGGTAACGGTCTTTTTGGATAAAGGGATATGGAAGAATCATTCCAGGTGCAAGGGTCAACCTGGGATGAGATTAAAAAGGAAATGGGGATGGTGTTAGAGGACCCAGAGGGATGGGGGCTAGTTGATAAGCCCACCCCCCATGGTAAGTGGAAGGAGGTCCATGCCCATAAGAACAGGATGCCTTCCAGGGAAAGGAGACACCTAGGTCCATTTGTAAGATATTTGAAGTAAAAGAAGCATTATGGAAGGCTGCCAGTAATCTTTCAAGTTTAGTGCTACTCCAGCAAAGGCAACTGGAGGATTGTAAATTAGAGATAGGGGTGGCTAAAGATAATTTGGCACAACAGTGTTTAGGGTCAGAAGCAGAGTTAACAGACCACCTTACGAGACAGGACCTCTGACTTGGTCCTAGGGGAGTGCAGGAAAAAAAATTCAAAGTGAAAAGCAAAGAGTGAGCGGGTTTAACCCATGGAATTGCTTGGAAACAGTTAACTGCAACAGAGAAGGGCACTCCTGCAACTCACTTGAGGTGCAAATAAAAGAAACTGACCACGGGGGAACAAATTCAGGGTTTGCAAGAGCGGATAACAACCAGGGCCGGCTCTAGGTTTTTTGCCGCCCCAAGCAAAACACATTTTGGCTGCCCCCCACCCCTGGGCTCCCCCCGCATCCCCTGCCACCCCAGCCCATGGCTCTCACACACACACACCCCCCACCAGTGCCCTCCCTCACCCGCACTCCCTGCCGCCCCAGCGCTGGGCTCTCCCCCGCTGCCGCCCCAGCCCTGGGCTCTCTCTCCCCTCCCTGCACCCCCTGCCACCCCAGCCCTGGTCTCCCCCCCACCAGTGCTGACTCTGCCTGCTCCCCCCTCACCTCCAGCCTGTCCGGTGTTGGCAGGGTCGGGGTAAGCAGTGGGGCTCCTGGGCCGCGCCTCAGCCCAGGGTCCCTCCAACCGGGGCTCCCACCTCCAGGACTGGCCGGGACCTGGGAGGGCAGAGCTGGGGGGACCATCCTGGCAGGGGGCTGAGGAGCCAGGGCAGGACAGCCCCAGAGGGAGTGGAGCCCCGGAGAGCGGGATGCAGGCCCCGCATGGCAGCACCCCAGGCACCTCTATGGCCCCGCTGCTACTGCTGCTCCTGGCCACCCTGCCGCAGCCTCTGCATGGCTCAGACACTTTACCCAGCCCCGGCTGTGGTGCTGGGGCAGCACCTGCGGGCAGCTCCGTGTGCCCTGCGGGGCAGCCCCCAGCCCGAGTGTCCCAGTCCTTACCCAGTCCTTTTGCTGGATGGCTGGAATGCTGCCCCTGAAAATGTGCTGCCCCAAGCATGTGCTTGGTTTGCTGGTGCCTAGAGCCACCCCTGGTAACAACCCCCACTCTTCTCTGAGAGCCAGGATAAAAACCTGGGGGTAAGGGTTCCCAACTCTTTAAACTTAGGGAGCCCTACCCATTGCTCAGAGCTAACTATATCCTTTTCTTCTTCTCCTTTTCAGTTTACTTAATTTTAAAATAACCTCACAGGGTTAATTTCTTGCTTTCCATCCCCCACCTCCCTGGCACTTCTGTTCTTCTGAAGTTTTAATGGAGGGTACTTTAGATACTTAGTGAAAAGATTGTTTGGACAAAGCATCACAGAAGTCTGCTGGCTTCCATTGACATTTTTGGAGTAAAAGACCCATGAGCATCCATGGAGACAAATGTTTTACCATCTTTCTAAACAATCTCAAGGTTAAAACAGCACAGGGTAAGGCAGCTGTGCTGCAGGGATTGTATTTGGTGGCTAAGTCATTACAGGCAAAATGCTTTAAAGAATTGAATGCAGAAGTAAGTGATTTAAAGTGAGTGAAGAGTTACAAGTAGCTTTGTAGTATTCATTTCTGCAAGAGTCTGGAGGGAGTTTGGAGGGAAGTAAACTGTTGCGAGTTGTGGAAATGTTAAAAGGTAATGGTTGTGAAGATTTTAAAGAGTAACAGTTGTGTGTTACAAGAAGGGAATTTGTGGTTTAATAATAAAACCCAGTTATATAAATGTAAATGTATGTGCAACTTGGTGCAGTCACATTGGGTTGAACCCAGGTAGTTAAATTATACAAGGAGGTCAGGTGGCTACTACCACCACTATGTTTTTGTCCCAGATGCCTTTACAGCTATTCTGAAGGAAAATGGACCCTTTCCCCACAGAAATGGTTTGTAAATATAATGTAATCAAAATCACTAAAGAAATATAAGGGATTTCTATTGAAACTTGACTGCCTCCGATTGTACAAGGAGGGAATGTAATTTGGGTACAGTTGTGTAAAATAATGAAAGCAGTGCAAGGGATGTTAGGTTAAAAAAAAGAATTTTTGTTTCAGAGGGGTAGCTGTGTTAGTCTGTATCAGCAAAAACAACGAGGAGTCCTTGTGGCACCATAGAGACTAACAAATATATTTGGGCATAAGCTTTCGTGGGCTAAAACCCACTTCATCAAATGTATGGAGTGAAAAATACAGTAGCAGGTATATATACACAGTGCATGAAAAGATGGGAGTTGCTTTACCAAGTGGGGGGTCAGTGCTAAGGAGGCCAATTCAAACAGGGTGGATGTAGCCTATTCCCAAAGTTGACCAAATTACTTTTTGTAGTGCTAATGAGAGTGTGTGGCCTATTCCCAACAGTTGACAAGAAGCTGAGAGTATCAATAGAGGGAAAATTACTTTTTATAGTAACCCAGCCACTCCGAGTCTTTATTCAGGCCCGATTTGATGGTGTCCAGTTTGCAAATTAATTCCAGTTCTGCAGTTTCTCGTTGAAGTCCGGTTTTGAAGTTTTTTTGTTGAAGAATGGTGACTTTTAAGTCTGTTGTTGACTGTCCAGGGAGATTGACGTGCTCTCCTATTGGTTTTTGAATGTTACAATTCTTGATGTCTGATTTGTGTCCATTTTTTCTTTTGCGTAGAGACTGTCTGGTTTGGCCAATGTACATGGCAGAGGGGCATTGCTGGCACATGATGACATATATCACATTGGTAGACGTGCAGGTGAATGAGTCCGATGGTCAGGGCCAGCTCTGGCTTTTTTGCCGCTCCAAGAGCGCAACTGCCAAAGCAAAAATTTTTTTTTTTTTAAAAAGGTGACTGGAATGCCACCAAAAGGGGTGGGGGGGGAAGGGTCAGAATGTCGCCGGAACAAAACAAAACAAAAAAAGGCCGGATTTCCGCCCCTTGAAAGGTGCTGCCACAAGCACATGCTTGGTTGGCTGGTGCGCAGAGCCGGCCCTGCCAATGGTGTGGCTGATGTGTTTCGGTCCTATGATGGTGTCCCTTGAATAGATATGTGGACAGAGTTGGCAAAAGGGTTTATTGCGGGGATTGGTTCCTGGGTTAGTGTTTTTGTTGTGTGGTGTGTAGTTGCTGGTGAGTATTTGCTTCCGGTTTGGGGGCTGTCTGTAAGCGAGGACTGGCCTGTCTCCCAAGGTCTGTGAGCGTGGGGATCCTCCTTCAGGATAGGTTGTAGGTGCACTGGATGATGCACTGGAGAGGTTTTAGTTGGAGGCTGTAGGTGACGGCTAGCGGCGTTCTGTAACTTTCTTTGTTGGGCCTGTCCTGTAGTAGGTGACTTCTGGGTATTTTTGTGTATGTGTAAATATTTTTGCGTAATTGTGTAAGGTTTTAAGGACCTAAACCAACGCTCATAGTTTGTGAAATCCTGTTTGTAAGTTTAAGATAAATTGGGTTGGTTTCGTGTTTTTAAATTAAAAATAAAACAAAAAACAATGCCACTAAACCTCCATTTGAATCTCTCATGCAAAGTTGCAACACTGACAGACCCTTGTGCCAGACACTGGCAGCTAGTGTGATGTGCCTTTGGTATTTAGCATTTAACCCTTTGGGAGCGTCTATGTTTTTATAAAGTTTAATATCTTTTAAAATAAGGACCAGAGAATGTAGTCATGGCTGAGACAGCCAGAATCAAGGGAATGGGGATAGATTCTGGATCCTTTTTCAGTAATAAACAGCAGCGAAGAACTGCAGGAGGAGAACAAAAAGTTAAGACAGTGTACCTCTGAAGTAAAGGCAGGGGTGAAATGTAGAAAGAAGCAATGTCAGAACCACCGAGCCTTAAGGTGGCTCTGAGTAATCTGACTGTAACAATGTTAAACCTTGGGATAAATGCTAGTGAGTAACCCTGTAACAATGTGTAATGTGTATGATTTTTTTTTGGAAAAATAGTAAGCACGCTAAAGATGGTAACTGAAAGCAAATTTCATGTCAAAGGTCTCATGGTAATACTGCCTCTCAGCTATTACCTGTAAATAAACGTAACGCTTGGCACAGCAGAGAAACCATTACAAACCTGGTCTTTTGTACAAGAGGGGAAACTGAGGTACACCACCTCATTAATTTCATAAACGAACAGTGGGATAATTCACCGTTTCTTTTAAGGGTAGAAATTTGGCCTGCCTATAGCACAAAACAAGAAAAGTATGGAGGTAATTCTTCTGTTTTTTCTGCAATCAGCAAGGACATTTGTAAAAGAAAGGGGTATTTTTAAGCAATAATCTGTCCCCACCAGGGGGGTAGGAAATGTTTCTTTTGTTTTTCAGACACTCTATGGGCAAGCTGGCACCCGCGGAAGAACAACCCAGAACACCATGGGTCTACTGTCGCGACAAAGATTGTGGTGTGCGTTTTGTGTTGTTTGTCTTGTTATTTCCGTTATTTTGGTGGCGATTGTACAAGGAGGGTTAACATATTTAGCTGCAAAGGTCAACATGTGACCTGCCTGAAGAGCACAGTCTACCCAAGTGGGGAAAATCAAGTGATGTACCGCATTCCAGGAGAACACCATCTATTCCCAGCTCCTAAATGGAGGGGCCCTTACCTAGTCTTTGACCAATTGGAAATGGCGAATGAAGGGTGAAAATGGATTCATTGCACGCAAATAAAAAGGCACAAAATGGGGGTTAAGGAGGATGGATAAACTATGTTGCATGCATCTTACAGGTGGACCCACTAAGAAAAACAAGTTGTTGCTGTTGTAAACCCTTCCCAGATCCAGAAATGGTTAAGTGGCAAAAGGAGGAAACATGCGGACTCCTAAACCCCCCCCCCCCCAAGTTGTGGTAATGAGGCAGATGAGGATTTTAAGGATTTACCCAGAGTAAATTGTAGCACTAATCCCCCCATGGGAATTTGGCAGTGTTGGTATGTGGGATACTGATTGGAAGGGGGAGGGGTCCTCACCCGGTGGAGAATATCAAATTTATCAGGAAATATTGCATGGTATTCCTTAGGATATGTCATAATAAATGACAGTGGGAAACAGTCATCTGGCTATGTGTTTTGTCATGGAGGGCCCAAAGATCTAACCCTCTGGCCTCCTGGGGTGTTTGGGGTCCCACAGTTAGGGTGTGATGTTACCATGTGTAAATATAATGGTACCTCCATAGAGGACAATCCTTAGGCTTGCAATTATGTACATATCAGATTGGGCATGAAGTCTCCCCTGGAAAGTTGTATATATAATAATTTAACCACTTTGCAGAATGTAACCCTACTGGTAATATGGATGCCAAGCTGGGAAAATCCTGATTTAAGCTGGCCGCAGCCTGGAGCCGAAAATACTTCCTGAAGGACGAATGTGTGTGAGCCACTGTGGGAGTGGGCACAACCAGCACTTTTCAATGTGTCTTTCCAGTCTATTACATGGGTGGTACACCCCAGAGAATGGTACGTGGACTGGGTACACCCCAACTGAAGCACATTCATAGAAGGGTTAAAGCAACAATTTAATTGGTGGGTGAGGGGACATACATAGAATTGTCTCCAGAAAAGGGATTTGTGGACAACAGGAACCACAGGGTTGGATGTATGGAATTTGGGGGACAGTTGTGTAACCAAGCAACTGATAAGCCAAAATGTAAAATTTCAGCAGCAAATCAATGGACTACTGGCACAGCAATGGTCTGTAATCGCAACAGGGTGGGAAAAGGCAGCAAAGGTCAACCTGCAGCTAACTCAATGGACAGGAGACCTCATGACATGGGTGAGGGATGGCTTCAGAAGGCTAACCTGTTTGTTTTGCTGGGAATCTACACAATAATAGGCGGCAAAATTACACCAGCAAATGACCAAGTTACACACACCTACATGCTGCCGTCGGGACGTTGGTAAACGAAAGGATCTGTGGAACTCTTTGCTATGAATAATTGAAAAAGCACATAGTACCCAATTCCATCCCTGAAATTGCTGGTTTGGTCAAGCTGGTTTGGACAATACCCCATTTTTCTGTGAATATCAAGTGGACTTGTGATATGGACAAAAGCACATGAACACTGCAGAGGCAGCTTATTGCAGCTGCCAACAACTGGACACATTTAAAATATACACTCCAGAATGGTGTTACAGGATTTAAACTCTGTCAAAAGAGAAGAAGCAGTGTTTCTGGTGATGGCCCAGATGTTGGACTATATTACAATGATCAGGGCTCCTGATGTTACTGTGGATCATTATGGCTATTGGCCTATTGTTAAGTATACTAATCTTGCAGTGTGTACCGGTTGGTTAAGCGGGGCACAGACCCACAAGATACAACCACTAAATGTCACATATAAGTAATGTAATAGGCCCTCCACCACAGTGTAACAGATAAGCCAGACCCAACCTTCTCAGGCCCATCACTAGCGGGAGTCTGATACACCACTAATTGCAATGTACGTGCAATATGTCCATACTAGAGAAGGTTCAGGGCACTATACTGCATAGGGGGCAGTGAGGCAAATAGAGCACCATTTGATACTTGGCCCTTTCAGGAAATGTGCCACCATGTACCCTATGCTTTTCCTGGACACCTCGGCAGGAGGGTCCCAGAAGAAAAGAGGAAAAAAGGGGTGGAGTGTTAGCATATAGGCTTGTTTGTCAGCCTGAGATAGAATTTTGGGTTTTGACTTTTTGATACTCTTGTATCTTATACTAATATGTGTGAACAAAGGGATTCTTACTAAAATCAAAGACAAACACTGTAAATGTTGCTTTTGCCTAAACCAGATGGCTTTGTTAGCATAATGGAAATAGATAAGAGCAGTTAAAGTGTTACTGGGCATGGTGGGAATGTAATATATGAATGAACACTTGAAGACTGCCTCAACTCCTTATCTCAAGACAAGGTCAAGCAACCAGTTGGGATGGGGAAGAGGGGTATGTGGGGCGGGGGCAGGTAAAACACTGAAAGACCAGAGAAATGCCTGCCCCTAATCGGAGTACAACTTTACCCCTTACATGGGATACAAAAAAGGTGGGACAAAGACCCCAACTCACATCCCTCCCAAATGAAACGTAATGAAACATAAGTTGTAAGGAGTGGGACTGTGGGCATGCATTGCAGACATATTTAGTTCTGCTAAGGAGGAGGAGGTGGGAATTGGGAATGGGAGGTGGGAAGGGGGATATGGGGTAAAGGCTATGTGGCATCAGAACTGGGAATGGATCACTGGGAAACAGACTCTGCTGGCGTGTAGAGCTATGGATATGTTGCTTGGAACTAACCACAATAAACATCGCATTGCCTGCACTTCAGACTTCTCGTCTTCTGCTTTCTGTCTGTGTGACAAGCACTAGGGGAGAGGGTGAAGGGAAAGCCCTCTAACACAGCACCCCAGCCCCTTCCTGCACTTTGCGGGCCTGTGAGCTGGCATCACATATAATTGTGGTTCACCTTGGGGAAAATGATTTAGGAATGTTTAAAGGGGTACATTTAATTATCAGTGCTAAGGCGGAATTGGGGCAGATCCTGGAACTTTTACCAGGTGGTTAGACATACTTCAAGGCAGGGTGTGGCAGGAATCTGCAAAGCTCCTGCAGGTCAACAAGGCTTGCAGATATGTGAATACGGAGGTGGCCAAATTCATGGGTGTTATATGGGTGTCAGTAACTTCGCATCCAGATATAGCATACAGGGTACCAGAATTATTCACGGAGGATGGAGTCCACCTGTCAGACTTGGGAGCTCACATGTTTTTGGCCAGTCTTAAAGGGGGCATCCCAGGAGATGTCTAGGAACCCATCTAGCTATGGTGGGGAGGCAGCCAAGCTATCTGCTGGTGTCTTCTTGTGGTGGATATCCAATGCAGGTACTCTGAAGAGAAAGGGTACAGTGATCAGATAAAATCGATTGATAAAGAATTTAAAGGAGGTATTCATTAAAGGAGGGGTGTTGGGGCTCCTATATCTAGCACCAACCCTCACCCTTTTATCAGTGGTGTAGCCAGGTTTAGATCACAGGGGGAGCGGTGGCGCTATAAAAAGGCGCCTCCCTGCAACCCCTGTACTCACCCGGTGGCGCTTTAAAGGGCCTGGGGCTCCAGCCGTTGCGGAGCCCCTGGGCCTTTTAAATCCCCGCCCAAGCCGGAGCTGGGCGGGGGGGGGGGGCACTTTAAAAGGCCGGCGGCTCCTGCCGCTGCAGGGAGTCACTGGCCCTTTAAAGCGCCCCCCGAGCCCGGCTCCCGCAGCCAGGCTCGGGCGGCGCCTTAGCGCCGCTTCTCCTCACAGGGGGAGCGGCCGCTCCCCCTGCTCCCACCCTGGCTACGCTACTGCCTTTTATGATCATCATAAAATCATAGAATATCAGGGTTGGAAGGGACCTTAGTAGGTCATCTAGTCCAACCCCCTGTCAAAGCAGGACCAATCCCCAATTTTGGGCCCCCCCTTAACCCTCATTCAAGAGGTCCGTACAGCTGGTTGGCTGGGGACCAGGATGGGTAAGGGGGAAAGCTGATGGAAGCTCCCCAGCTATATATTGAAATGATTATGAAATTACCTGCACTGTACACTTATATCTGCCTGGTCCTCTGAGATATTTCAGAATAAATTTGAAGCCTAATTAAACCACATCCAGTATCTTCTGTACTTCGTCCAGCATAGCCAGACAATGAGTGCACATTAAGTGGTGGGGGCCCTTGTCTGGCCTCTTGGAAAAGGTGTGTGCCTCTGTAAGAGCTAGAGAGCCAAGGAGGGACTTTGCTTCAGCTGCAGAGCAAGTCAGCATAGGGATGCCAACCCATCCCCGTCACCCCCAGGTGATCGGAAAAGAAGGGGGATTATTTAGATCCATGCTGGTGCAAGAGAAGTCCTCTCTGACTTGGACCAGGAAGAGCTGCATCCACCCTCCCATTGAAATGGTGAAATATTTGGTTAGGATCTGCTCTGGGCATTGCGTTAGTTGCTCCTTTCTTGAGGGACTGGGAAAGAATTTTTCCTCAGAGTCAGATTGGCCAAGGCAGAGTGTGTGTGTGTGGGAGGGGTTCCTTCCCAACAGCGTGTTGTGGGTGTTTAGCTAGGGCAAACATGAAACAGGAGTTAGGTTATGATGTCACAACTCGTTATATAAACATGCAATGCAGGTACACCTTAGGGAAGGGATCCAGGGATCAGATAAAATAGATGGGTAAAGGATTTAAAGGAAATAGAGTTTAAAGGCGTGGAAATCAGTTGTGGTTTAGGGCTCCTACGACTGCTACAGCTGGGAGTCTCACACATACCCTGTTTTATACCTCTTCTCCCCCCTTAACCCTCATTAGAGTTGGGAGGTCAGGTCCCCGGAGCAGGTTGACTGGTGACCTGGGAAGGCTGACAGAAGCCCCCTGGGTAGAGATTGAAATGATTAAGTGTACCTGTCCTGTACACTTTTAAATGTCTGGAGGTACCCAGCAGATAAGACTAAAGTTGAGGCCTAATTAAACCACAACCAGTATCTCCTGTACTTCTTCCAGAATAGCCAGACGATGAAGCTGAGACGGGGTGAAGGAACACAATTCAAAACAAACTACCACTATCGTAATCAAAGACTCCTGAGCAATGCACTCTAAAACATTATTTAAACTTTTATTTTATTGTGTGGATCGATACCAGCCAACCCAGCTTTAAAGTCATGAGGTAAAGCATGCTCAATAAGCAACAAATTTCTTTGGCCATACAGCATATTTTTCCTCTTTAGAGGCTCTTTTAAAAAAAAGAAAAAGAAAAAAAAAGAGCAGACTATTTTATTTTAATGATGCTATAGGTGCTGAAATTATTTCAGTAACCTTTTATATTTATGCTTCTGTTTGCTAACAGTAAACCTACAGAATGGAGGAGCAGCAACTTCACTTTTTGGGGCCAAATTGATTTCCTTTCACTCTCAAAATACCCATTGGCTTTAATATATGTTTGGGTGCACCGGGAAGGCAAGATCAAATTCCTCTAGTCAGATAGACCCTATCTGGTGCATTGACAGGTATTTTATACTCACCTGTGCCAGCTGATCTCCTTGCACCAAAGGATCTCTGGAGATTTGAATGCATGGATTGTAGAAGACTACTCCAGGAGGCAGTGGCATTGAAAAAAGGCATGAAGTCATAAATGAGCAAAGCAAACAAAGGCAGCAGATAGGAGCAATGCTTCTGAAAACAAAGGCCATAAGAGGGGGCTCTGATGAATATATGAATTTTTGGTTAATATTTTTATGATCCATATGTGTGTCTCAGTTTACCCACTGACTTTGAATGCCTACCTACTGGGTGTGTAGAAGGGATTAAATTGCTTCTCTTGAAACAGAGGATTAGCCATGGGAGCATTTGGCTCACAGAACTCTCCTGAGTTGGTATGAATTGCACCATCGAGAGCTGAATGGAATCAACACATGTGAATGGAGGGCCCTGCACTGACAGCCAAGGACTGGAACATTTCGGCCTCATGACTGGCATCCCAGGAAGGTGTACATGTGAACACAGCATAGGGACAGGAGGAGAACAAAGGGACAAGGTAGGCAGGTGGCTGTGTTAATAACTATGCTTAACTGGGAGACACACAGAGACTGAGAGTTTGTCTACACAAATAATTAGTTCATGGCAAGAAGGGATGTCAGTACCCTGTACTAGCCTGCCCAGATTAACTGTCCATGTCTACTGTGCTGACTCTCATTAACAGTTTGTTAATGTGCTGTGATCAAGTCCTCTGAAATGGGACTACATCAAAGCACTTTAATGAACCATTAAAGGATATCAGCAGGGTCCACATGGACAGTTGATGCATAGCACACCCCGACCTAACACAAACTAAGGCTATGTACACACTACAGTTCATGACCGTATAAGTAATGTCACTCAGGGGTGTGAATAAGCCACTCCCTCCCACCCCCCGAGTGACATAAGTTACATCGACCTAAGCATCGGTATGAACAGCGCTATGTTGATGGGAAAACTGCTACCGCCACTCACAGGGGCTGGACTAATTATGTCAATGGAAGAGGTCTCTCCTGTCAGCTTAGAGCGTCTGCCCTAGCAATGCTGCAGCTGCACCACTGTAAGCTCTGTAGTGTAGCCAGAGCCTAGTGTTTATATAGACAACTCAAGACAAGATTGATCTCAGAAAAGCATGCCATCTTGGGGCCTTTGCTTCTTCTTCTGACTTAAGCTTGGCTTTACCATGCTCATCAAAGGACTTCCAGATGCTGTATTCCATTTGATTAATAAATACTATCTTGTTTTGAAAGGCTCACCGCTTCACTGCAAATATGCACGGTTTGCATTGCTTCCCGAAGACAGAGAAGTCACGACTGGAGGCTGACCTGAGGTGGAGTTGCAGCAAGAGCTCATGGTGAGAAACATGGTGGTGTAGTCCAAAGACTGAGTCTAGTAGTCATTGAGGCCACGTGGCCAACACGTGGCCAACAAAAAGTGTGGACCTCTGTGGTCTGGCACAGTAATGGAGTTATTCCCAGGAACTCCCAGGGTGTAGCACACACCCAGTAAATCCATGCCAGAGTTAGAGGAAGAGATGAAGGCTGGGAGGTTGCCAGGAATCATATTAGAGATCCTTGATGGTGATCAAGAGAAAGATGCAAAGCTTTACGTGGAAGATGGAAAGAAGCTGGCTGATATTCAGGTTATGTGGTGAGAGCACTGAAAGAGGGAACATGATTTTGGCAGCAACACTTTGGAAGCCAAAGAAAACAAAAACACATTTTCAATTGTGGTTTATATAGTGAAAGAGTAGCAGTATACCTGACATCTCATGTCACAAACAAGACAAGGGCTAGGGAAAAACTCCCTGGTTATCTCATCCACAGGACAATACTTTTCTCTACACTAGTTAGTATAAACAAACATTTTAATCTCACCTTCTCTTAAACCTTCCTAGTTAATTATTCCACTGGCTAGTTGTTCTCCATGACAAAAAGTAAAGGTTCCTCAGGGAGTATTTGTTTAACAATTCCATATTTTAGCCAAAAGAATATACTTTATTATTAGTGGGACATAGTCGCTCCATCTGGCCAGCCCAGGATTTTGGGCCTCTTTGGCACCTCCTATGGTAGGGGGAAACACAGTTTATAATCTAATTAAAGACAAGACACAAGGTGATGTAATGAAAACACAGAGGGATGAAGGCCAAGGATAATAGTGACAGAAACAAATGGTTACATAGATTCGAACTGCACACAATTTTCTGATTTTAAGCCAATGCTTGCAAATGCAGCCAAAAGCATTTGTTATTGACAATAAAACATCAAATGACCTGGCCATCACAGAGATCACCTCTGCCTTTCTGTCCCATCTTAGTAGTTGCACTGAAATATGTTCCCAGTGCTGAGTTTGATGGGGCAGGCAGAAAGGCATATTCAGCAAACGAGCTGTCAGCTTTGGAATGTGCTTATCTTTAGGACTGTCTTTCTTCACTGTGGGTTTTTTCTCAATATGAGCCCAGAGCCATCAAGTAATTATCCTGTCAATGGGCAGACACAGTGGAAAACAAAGAGCTGGATTTGATTTCTGGCAATTGTTGGCAACAATTGCACAGATTTATTTGTGTATTACACCTGAATATCACAAAGATGGATGCAATACAACTAAAATGAGAGGCAGAAAAGGACCTTTTTTTTTGCCCCAGGGCTAGAAACTCATGCAATAAGATGAGAAGTAGTGAAACAAGAGACGAGCCTTCAAGGATGTGTGTACACACAACATATGTGCACAAATGGCTCAAAGCCTATGTGGATTCGTACATCAGAGTATATTTGCCCTTAGTTTGTGCACACACCTATTTGAAGAGTTCCAGACACAGTGTTTTAATTGCATGTACTTATGGTACTGAGAGCCTGCCAACTGATATTTATTTTGTGGAGCAAGAAATATCATATTCTAGCAAGTTAATATTATTTCCAATCATTGTTTAAGATTTTTATCTGATACTTCAGTTTAAGCCATACAGATATGCTTTGTTCAAAATACCAAAGGCATTAATAACATTAGCTATAATTGGATTACTTACCAAAGACTGAGGAAGATTCACTGCGATGATAGCAGGATTATTAAATGTTTGTTTTGTGATAAGTAAACAGGAAGGATTATTGTAATTCTCTCTCCTTTCTTTGCTAAACGCTCAGGTTCCCTAATGGATAATGAAGATGTAATGGAAAATATTTAGGAAATTACCTTGGAAGATATGAGTGTTCTATATTTATTTGCAGATTCTTATTTTCCCACAGATATTACCTACAGAAATTGTATTATTTGTTTCCTAAAAGCTGGGATGAAGTAGAACTGGAAACATGCCAAGTTTATATGCAATCTGATCTACAATGATCATTTTTACTGACTTTTCAGTAACCTGAATCAATCAGTAAGCAGCAAATGGGCTCCATTTTTCTTATCTTAACTTCTAATTATGTTAGAATTCTATTTTCATTGAGTTGATATCACACACATTTTATTCCCAAGGACTTTTTCACCGGGATTCTATTTAGTAGGCACAGATTAGAATAAAGATGAAAAACAATATCGATTCAAGGACAGAATCCCTAATCTTGTCCAGTTAAAAAATTGTCCCCACTTGTAAAATAGGTGGTGAAGAGAGGTGGCTCTTTGGGTATGCCTACATTTTGAGCTGGGGTGTGTGATTCCCATCCTGAGGAGACATACCCACGTTAGTTCGCATTGAGCTAGCACATTCAAAATGGAATGTGGCCACAACAGCATGAGCTGTGGGAAGAGCTAATCACCTTGAGTACATTCCCTGTGGGTGATGTCTCTCCTGCGGCTTGTGCTGCCACAGCTGTGTTCTATTTTTAGTGCACTAGTCGTACGAGTATGGCCCCTGGAGCTGGGAAACACATTTCCAGCTCGAAGTGTAGAAATACTCTTTGAGGGACCATTCCAATTTGAGCTAATCCTGTGGGGCAGTTTCCAACTATCCCTTACTCTGGGGGCTGGTCCTAATAGCTCATTCCATAATCCTATATATGAGTATTGTAAAAAAAAAATGGCAGAACTCTTCCGGTGACCTTTTCTTGTGAACATGTGTTAGAACAGTCTATAATGCTGGTAAAATTCTGCTGAGTCACTGCGGTAGGTGTGGCTCATTAACTCCACCCAGGCTGCAATGGAAGTGGCTTTTAAGAAAAGGGTTTGAAAGGAAACTTTAGCATCAGCCCAGCTAAGGAGGTAGCTTAGGCTGAGATTTATGTTGTATTGTTTTCAGTTATTAGTAGGGACAGAGAGATTAGGTTTGTGTGTGAATATATGTATATACATAAACTCCACACTTCCTTATTCCTAATGAAACTGTATATTTGCAATTTCTCTATTGGCTTTCCACATAGGAACATATTGAGTACCGTACTAATATTTCAGTGAATTAGAATATCAGGGTTGGAAGGGACCTTAGGAGGTCATCTAGTCCAACCCCCTGCTCAAAGCAGGACCAATCCCCAATTTTTGCCCCAGATCCTAAATGGCCCCTTCAAGGATTGAACTCACAATGCTGGGTTTAGTAGGCCAATGCTCAAACCACTGAGCTATTCCTCCCCCCTAATTATATAGGCTAAAATAGTTTCATCCACCAAAACCTGTAACTGCATCAAATTTTTCTATCATGTACAGCAAAAATGATGTTTCTAGATCTCTTAGTGAAAAAGTAAGATGGAGAAATGGCCTATGGCACTGTTAGGCCTGTTAGGCCCCCCCTGGTGTTCTATAAACAAGGAGGCAGAACAATCTTGTCTTACAAACCGGTTCCTGCTTGGAGCGATCAGCAATAATAATGTCAGACAGTTGAAGTAAAAAGATATACTGAGTTCACATCGCTCCACGTGGCTTCTCTGTGTAATCCATGGGACAAATGTAGATTTCAAATAGAGCTGTTGAAGGCTACCATGATGCATTTCAAAAAAGAAAAACTAAACCTTAGAGTTTGCTATGTGTCTTATTAATTACACCCTTTCCTTTTTCATTTTTTTTAAATACATATTACAATTCATTTTGTGGAGCTTGCATTTCTTTTTATGTTTCACTTCTAGTGAAGGAAAAAAGTTTTGTCTGTAATGTTTCTGATCGATTTACATGCGCTTTACTGTTTTTATTAGTGACATATATGAACTGATATGTGTTGAAATGAAAGGAATACTGTAGATTCTGTTTTGAAGCTTAGCAAGATTGCTTTTTTGTCAAAGAAAGCTTTCATAGTATTCTGCAGTAATGAGTCAAAGCATCACAACTTGCACCAATGACACTGAAGTGGGTTTTTGTTATTACTATAGATTGACATCCGTTTTTTTTTCTTTCAGTGACGGTTGTTATTAAAACTCAAGTGATTTTTTGGTATTTTATTATTTATTTCTTTTTCTGAACATTCCTTACTGGTGGGGAAATTCTATGTAGAATATACCTTAAGCCAGCTTCAGTATAGTGTGTGGGAAGTGTACTTGCTCTAGTTATCAAGTATAAACATTCACTCTTGTAAAAATAGTAATAAAGCTTATGCTGACCTCAGAAAGACCAGTTTAAATCCAGACTAACTTTACTGAATCAGTAGAATTACTCTGGATTTACACTAGCCTTCTATATTTTATTCCTCACTCAGGTTGGCTATATGAGAATTGAATTATTATGACCTCAGTGAAATCATTTGATTTGGTATTTGGGAAATGTTTTTTTCAGTGTTCGGTTGAAATCTGATGTAACCAGTTCCTCTCTTCTGACTTTCTTTTTGTGAATTTTGTGATAACACAGTTGTTCACCATGTCTGGGCTGGAAAGGAAAAGGTAAAAATACAGGGAAAATTCCAAAAGCGCCTAAGGCGTAATTCTACAAACATGACTAAGGTGCTGTGATGCTCAGCCTCACAACTCCTAATCTTTAGGTGCCTAGAAAAATCACAAGGAAGAACGCTTCCTTCCACAAAGCCTGAGTTACGCTCCTGTACAACGGTGGGGATACATAGGTACCTTAGGATGCTGGGTGATGAGATGAGGTGTACCTGCTGGAGACCCTGACCCAAAGAAAGTGCTCTTTTGGAGGAAAAGAGCAGCAAGTTTAAAACTCCCAAACTGCCTAGAGATGTCACCTAGGGTTAGCTGCTCACAGAACTAATGAGAATTGGTCCTCCAGCAGTTAGAAGGGCTGGGAGTGAGCAGAAGACAATCAGGGCCCAGAAAACAATATCTGAGTGCTTCCTCCTGGGAGAGGGGGGTGTTGTAGGGGAAGGGAGCTGTTGCAGGTGAAGATGGAGTGGGAAGAAGGATTTCCCCATCTAAACCCAAAATAGAGGCCTGGTCAGAGGCCTAACTCTGACTGCATCTTATGATTGAGCCAGCAAAAGATTGTTTTGTTTTATAGTGCAGAACGTAAAGCCTAGGTGTTCATCCCATGTTGGACATGGATTGACTGCAGTAAAATTTAAGGGAGATTGCTTTGCAAGATGCTACACTGGTTCAGGCCAACTCATGACAGGCTTGGTTCAGTGCTGTCAATGACTCAGAAACATTGTTCATGCAAACAGGGCAAAAATATAAATAATTGTCTGGATTCTGACTCTGTAATCCAGATGTAAATCTGCAGTAATTCCATTTATATCTGTGACTGAGATTCAAATCTTACCAACATCCTATGCTTACTCTGTACACTGCAAAAAGTCTTTAAACTTCCTCAGTACACTTTATGGGTTGCTTGTTTATTATACCTGCAAATGCGTTAATACTTAATTTTGTACATAGCACTTTTGATCTGAAATGATCATTGTTTCAGTAGTAATAAATCAGTGTTGCCATTTAAGTTGCCTTTAACAGTTACTATACAAAGATATAAAAAGTCTGTGCTGGAGAAATTATGGGACTTGAAGAAGTCAAATTAACAGGTAAATGTGTCTTTTTATTTAAAAAAAAGGGGGATTCTGTGGCAGCCTTACAACTGGTCCTGAATTACATCTCAGGTACCAGCCGTTGAGTTAGCTGTTGTTTTAGTAGTATTTATAGTTAAGGAATGTGGTGAAAAATAATAGCTCAGAGTCCATTTTTTTCTTTTTCATTTTGTTTTTCATTTTTCTTTTACTGCTAATTTCAGATACAATTGGTCCTGCTTCTTCTTTTGTAGCTCCACTGCCCTGAATAGAGTTTTTCCTGACTTATGCCAATATAAGCGTAAAATTAAGTCCGTTGATCTTCAGCAGAGTCAGTGATGAAATCTTGCTCTTTGCTGCTGTAAAGGAGTTCTTCTTTTTCCTCCAATGACATCTCTGTACAATACATTAAGAGAAATCCTGTTGCTCATCCCCATCTTTCCTTCAGTAAGGAGGATCCTACAGCAGAACCAATGGTGTTAATGTAAATGGTGCATGATAGGACTTTGAAAGTGTGCTCAAGGAACTGTGTGCACTGCAGAACACAGCTCTATGTTGGCTCTCTGAATGCTCCTGAGCAGTGGATTTCATGGAGGGATAAATTTGGGCTGAATGGATCACCAGTGCCACAGAGAATAGATTCAGTGTGGACACGGGGCACAAAAGCATCAGAGCTTCGGTAGGTGTTCTGCTGCTGCTCTCCATCTTGTAGTGAAGGGAAAGATCCTTCTTCCCAATCCCATAGATTTCCCCAATGCATAGTCTGGTAACCCAAGCGCTGGGCTGGGCTGTTAAGGGAATGGGTGGCTCCTCTTTGTTGGCACCCCTCACTACTACATTTTATCTTCCTAAACGTTCTTTTGCTTTGAAGGACACTGCTATTTTATTCCTCTCCTGCTGGATTCAAAAACAAATAATGGTTAGGCTTTATATCTTACCCAGCTGCTTTCAAAACCTGAAATAGACATTGATGTCTCCTTGCTTTATAAAGATTATGGGTACAAATGTCATTAGCAAAACGGTTCCCAATGTAAAGAAATTACAGCCTATGGGTGAAGCCTAAGCAAAAGTCTGCAGTGCATTTCTCTTGAGCCAGGGTGGTGAGACAGAAGCCTCACCCAGCTCTTGCTTCACACCACTGCTCCAAAGGCTTTGTTTAGCTATCAGACTTTATTGCTATAGGTATATATCCAATTCCTTCTCACAGGAAGTAGGTAGGATACTTCTGGAATTCCACCTCTTCATAGAACAAGCATTAGAGTAAGCTGCCAAAGCCACATTTTTTTCACATAGGTAAAGCTTCCAATTGTTATCCTTTGGGACAGGAGAAATAACACTACAGCATATTCACACAACAATTTCTTAGGCTGCAGTTTTCCTTCTATACAGCACCTTTTCATAAAAAAATCAGTACCAGAAAATCACTTTGGAAGATTATATATCATCCTCACTGTGTTAAACCTAATTACCACTTCCTTTCCTCCGCCCCCCCAAAAACGTTAGTGTTGATAAACATTTGATGAATTTTCGTTTGTGAGGACACAAGCAAATTACACTCAACTTCCAATAGTTTTCTTTCTTGATTTCAGAAGGATAAATTACAGTATCACAACTTTGAATTTAAAATTCTGGAATTTTAATCACTGTGCTGCTATAACAAGAAAGGAGCCTGAGCCTAAAGTTCCAAAGCAGACCTGAACTTCCCCAGTGTTTGGGTGGATGTCAGTGTCATGGGGTACTCACTCACTGTAGGTGGCGCCACCTTGTGTATGCTTTGGGGATCAGCACTTGCCTGGTCTGGTGCCATTTTCTGTTGATTACTCAGGAGGTGATCCTCTCTCTCTCTTCACAAGTCGGGGTACTCCATCTTTGTGTCTTGGCCCTCCAGCACAGTCCAGCAATCCTATGTCCAGCAACTGTGGTCTGCTTTCCCTCAGCCTCTGTTGCTCTTTCCCTGGACTCCTTCGTACAGCTTCTGGCTTTCCTTGTCCCATCTGAGTGTACTGGCTCAAGCTCCCTTCTCCCAGGGAGTAAGTATAGACTACTTAATTCTTCAGCCTCAAACACACCTCTCTACTCCCAGGGAGTGACTGCAGACTACTTCCTCTGCAGCCCCTTTCTGTTGTCAACTTTCTGGCTTTATATCAGCCTTGTCTATTCCTCCTCAGAGAGGCTCCATCTTGAATCAGCCTTTCAATCCCTGGCTCTCCCTCAGTTGCAGCCTATCAGGTTAATTAACTTCACTTAACCTGCTCTGTCTTGTGTAGGGTGGACACCCCATCACAGTCAAGACATAGGGAATCAAAAACTTCCTTGAGTATTTATTAAAGAAAACAGCTCCAATTATAGACAAAAACAAAAATTTCTAGATTGAGTTCCAACTTTGTCTCCCTTGTTTACCAGGGACCAAACCCTTTTCAAAACACTGTATGCCCCCACATTTAGTAGCTGCAAAATACACTGCAAGACAATACAGAGTATTGAGATCCAGAGTCCTTTTCTAAGCCCATCTACTATAACATGATGATGGAGCACCAAGTTAATATAGCTATGTCTTATAATTACTAGGTAAATATGATCCAGTATCATGGTGATACATTTTTAAAACATTCTCATTGTCTTGTAAGTGTGCCTAAAGACTCAAGAGATTAACATGCAATTCTGCCTGTCAATATCACATGTATTTCACATGATGAGTCTCCTCACCAGATATTCTTGCTGAAGATTTTCATTGGCCTTATCTTAGAATTCATCCTCTATTCATATTAGTGGATCATAGATCTCCTGTGTGATTCCATTGTTAAATTTTCTTAATTAATTCACTGGCCCCAGTTTGGACCCAAGACACTTAGGGGAAAATTTTCTTAAATGGGTTCTAATTTTGAGTAACTTGTTTTCAGAGTATGCAGAAGGATTTTCTTAATAGTGATTTAGGCATGGGCCCATGAGTACAAAACAAGAAGTATTACAATAAAATGTAAACTAAATCCAACATTATAAAATACTTATAAATACAGAATTAAAAAGACATACATCATTAATCCATATATGATGAGTGTGCCATTTGACTTTTCCTTATTTTAGCATCTGACTATGCAAATAGGGCCACTTCTTGAATAATAGATACATTCTTTTTTCTGAGAGATCATAAACAAAGGCATCTGGGACAAAAACACGGAAAGCCAGTTTGACCTCAAATGGCAATACAAATTACAATGTAATAAATAATGGGGATGATCTTTCACCTGCTCTAAACTGCACGGACAGAGGCAATTACATTTCTCAGTGCCAGTATACTGGCTTTCTAAGTAAGCTGTCTGCATGGATTTGAAATAGAGAACTGTAAAGGCCCACCTTAGAATGTTATTACATTGACTATGTAAATATTTGTCATATATATGAGTCATTTTAACAAGGGAAAAACCAAGGTGACATATTTGGAATAGAAATAACTGCCATAATCAGTGTGTTTTAATATTCTGTAGTATTGACTTGATTAGGGATTTCACATTTTAAAACTTAAATCTAATCATTTCCGATTTGGAGACATCTAGTGAATACAAATAATTTTGAATATGCTCTAACCGAGGAAATGTATATGAGACAGTCCTGCTGAGCTGTTCCACAGAGCAGAACCTTGACAAATGCTGTGGGTACATATTATTAATACGTAGCCAAAAATTAATACTATCATGTTGCACTTTGGACGGAATTAAATTCATACCTGTTGCAGCATTAAGAAAAGGTATTATTTGGGAAACAATCTTCCTAAGAAATTTGTTTCAAATCACATCTGGTCCCATGGGATCATCCCCACATTTCTGCACCGTACAAAATGTGAGTGCATCCCTTAGCCTGAAACTCTCTAAAGACTGATTCAATTAAGATTATGAGTCCAGATAAAATGTAACATAGCTTGTGTTGAATTTAAGGCCTTCTCTTTTGTTACTTGAATATGCTCATCCCACAAACCATTCTGTGACAACTAGATACTCAGGTAAGGGAAAGAGATAACTTGTTCAATATTTTCAATGCCCATGCATCTTCTATCTCTGACAAAGACAATTACTTTCAGTTTTGGAGTAATTTATTGAGAAGACGTCCCATAAACAGTAAAACCATATAGTCTGCATATAATGAGACAGACACAGGGTTATTCATCATTTTAAGGGGAAAATACTGAACCTCTTTTAATGGTAAAACATCACTGATATCAAAATTAAAAAGAAAAGGAGTCCTGTCAAACTCCCTTTATAATTGGGATGGAATTAGCTAATTCCCCACCCAGGCCTATTCTAATCTTGGCCACTGTTCATCTGTGAAGAGCTGTTAGAAGAACAAGTAACAGGGGATCTTTTCTCCAGAAATCTCCAGTTTGTTGCACAGACAGTCCCTATCAGTAGAATCAAAGGCCGATTTTTAGATCAATAAAAGCTGCATGCAATTTCCCCTCTGAGGAGCCATGTATTTGTGGATCAAATAGGAATGAATAAAACAATTAGTTGTAGTGGAGCAGGCATTTCAGAAACCAACTTCTTGCTCAGTAAATAAATAAATTACTTTTCCCTGCCCAGTCCTGCCCAAAATATATCTAGCATCAATTTTTAAAGCAACATCCAATGAACTAATTGGGCGGTAATTCCTGAAGTCTTTCCTCTCCCCTTTTTTTATAAAGTGGAATGAGAATACTGTTAGCCCAACCTGAGGTGAAAATCCCTGTATTATTTATATTAGAAAAAAATATAGTCAAAACAGGTGCCACCGGTCACCGTTCTCCTTAAATACTTCTGCAGGGATATGCAGCTTTAGACATTTTTGGCCTAATTTTCAAAAAGTGTCATGCACCTGCAGTTCTCATTGACTGCAGTTTGCTTTGTGAGTGGTCATCTCTGAAAATCAGGCCAAAGGTGTCTAAGATTAGAAACCCAGAAATTATGGCACCCAACATTAGAGCTTACTTCTGGAAATTTCATCCTAACCCTTTTATAGCAACAAATATTTTACACGATATATGTATTATCAACGTGTTCTAAGGGAGCTAAATCCAGAACAATCAAAGGGATGGAAAAACTGATAATTATATAAGAGTACTACAATATCTATTAATGATTTCAAACATTTGATTTCTCTAATTCAGAGCTGCAACATATTCTACTGCTCATGATCAAATTGTAACACAGTAGCCAAAGAGTAGTCTTTCCTTCTGCCTTTTATCATTTTGTTGTTGTATCATGTTTCTTTGTAACTTTCGTAAAAACAGTCTTATTCTGCCTCTACTGCCCAAATGACTTTATTCAATTGTAGGTTGCATTCTTTTAGATTGCTTTTTGTTTTCATTCTCTTGACTGTATAAAAATGATGAAATGTACTGCAGTTAATTAGCATTAATTTTTTAAAAAAAATTTGGAAGAGTGTATTGCAAATACCCTCACTTCCCCTTTCCACGATAAACTACTGTGGTCCAGCACAGAGAGCCCATCGCCGTGACTTTTTTTCTTTTTGTACACAAGGTTCAACTCTAGTATTTTTACTTATGATATGGAAGTTTCCCTCTAAATACTTAAATAAAAATTGCTTAAATAAAAAAAATCATTTTTTTCCAAATATCCTTAGGCCAGATACTATAAGTTGTTTCTCTTATTGAAACTCAGGAGTCCAACAACATAAAATAATACCCAAAACAATTAATGTTACAAGCTGTGTTTACAGAAATCTGATTCTCCTGGCGAGATTGGTGCCTCTATTACATAGTGCTGGGCCTGAATGCTGTCACTCAGTCTCTTTCCACCTTAGAACATCTGCTAATCTTCTCAGCTATAGGAAGGAACACAGTGGATCTCCTGTTGCTTCTCCCTCTGTCTTCCACAGAACAAAGGGGGAGGGGAGAGAGTTCCTCTCTCTCCTATAATCCATCTCTCAAAATGTGTCTACTCACAGGGCTGGAAGAGTGAGCATCTTTCTCCTCCCCAAACTGCCTTGATTCAAGGGAGGTGGTTACATCACCCACCTATGGCTATTCTCATTGGAAAAAAACACCACTCACTCTGTTTCAACTGTCAAAGTTGGAATAAAAGGGATGACCCTATCTTCCTCCTTCCAGTTGTGTCTAGTCACATAGAGAAAACCTTCCCCCTCCATAATGTGAAAAGCCTGTCTACTGTCGTTTTGCTCCCTCATGTTATTGCCTGCTGAGGATTTACACAGGTAATTCCTCCTCCTATTAAGAGCCTCCATGCACCAGTGGGTATAGACCCTCCAATTATCAGCTACACTACCCCAGAATACTATTACTCCTCTAGACTTTCATTTCTTTTAAAAGCTATTACACTCATCAGTAAACTGCTGGAATAATCTATGTTCAATGCTCCCTATATTTTGCATGCTATCTGTTTCTGGAGTCCATTTATCAAGATCATTCACGTATGATTTCAGAAACAGCAGATGGCCAAAGTTCAGACTTTCTGGGGATTTAAATTTGGTGCCAAGAGTAACTCTTCTTACAAGGACTGTAAAATATACTTGTTTTGCATTTAAAACAGATTTTCATTACTTCCTGAGCTCATTTCTCCAGTGGAAGCTCGTCAAGTGGAAATTTGTCAAACACTTTATAAAAAGTCTAAATGTGTAGGTCATTTGTCTTGCAATATTGACTTTCACTGCAACTTCTTGAAAAGAAAAGCTGGGGTAGTTGGATAGGTAGGAGGGAAGGTTGTCTTGAAGAACAGCAGCCAAGGAGTCTCAGCTATATAAAACATCAATGTATGCTGCTAAGGTGGAGGCTGGAAAAGTTGTGTGTGCTTTGGGGTGGTTTTTGTTTTGGTGGAGGGTAGGGGATAGAGTACATTAAATCATTAGAAAACGGAAGGTCAGAATTTAGGAACCATAAGTTTTCAGAAAATAAGAACAATTTTCAGTTTGCTCATTATTGCAAATTACCCCATTTTCACAGGTGTCAAAAGCGTTTCAAAAAACAAATGTGCAACGAATTTCTTGGAAAAATTGCCATGTATTTTATCCCTGTTGGCAATTCATTAACAACAATTCCCCAACTGCAAATGCTTTGCACAGGTGGCCATTTATTTTTGCACCACAGTGGTGTATAATATACTGTCTTGTGGGAAGTAAATCCAGGCAAACACACAAGCAGAAGCAACAATGTTTTACTGAACAAATGCCAACAGCCTGCTTCATACCCAACAGCTGATACTCCACTGATGGATTCCACTAGTATCTTGGCATTCCCCTGCTTAATTTTATTTTGAGGATTTTTGTAGCTACACAAGTGCAAACTCCTAGAGAGAAATCCTGACCTCCCTGAAGTCAATGGGAGTTATGACACCGATTTCAACAGAGCCAGGATTTCACTCGTAGTAGCATAGATGCACTTGTGCAGACTATCTGGGATTAAAACAGTGGAATAAACATGTGTAGCTACAGGAGTGCAAAACAAACCAGTGCAGACAAATCCTCTGCTTACAACTGTATGATGGGCTTATTAATCCAACTTAATCGGGGTCCAAAACAATGTAGCACTCTGATGATTTACCTGAAAAACACACTGAAAGTAAATACAAATTCTTTATAAAAAGTAAAGATTTAGCTGCAAACCCATGCAGAAAATATTTATGCAATAAGGCCCTAAGCCAATGTCCACTGAACTCAATAGGCATCTTTCCAATAGGTTTGGGATCAAGACCTATGAATCTTCATTTGTTTGCTCAGCTATTCTGTAAAGACAAGTGCAATTACATCTGGCACATTACATGAGGGGGCTGATTCTCCTCACAGAATGGTGTAAGCCCCTTGAATTTAGTGGAGTTGCCCCTATCGTATGCCAGTGCAAATGAGAAGAGAATTAGGTCCTCTGCCCTTCAGCAAAAACACATGCTGATATGCAAAGTGAACTTCCACACAGCTCTTCAGTGCTTCTGGTGAGTAACATCTGTTAGAATTAAACAGATTCTTCCCAATTAGGTAGCACAAATAGCTAGCCAATTGTTGCATTGAACTCAAACTTTTCAAGTTTCAACATTAACTTTTTTATTTAAAGAATGCTTTCTTGTAAAAATAAGAAAAAAGAGACAAGGTCAGATAATGTGGGAAGAAGCAACAGATGGAGTGTACTGGTATGTTTGTGATGTGGCTGGCAGCTGACGTCTGTGCCACCATTTTTTACATAGAATTACTCAGGGAATTGAACATAAGAATTGGCTCTAATTCAGTGAATGAGATCTTGTATATATATATTCAACAATAATATTAATAATGCCAGAATGAATTTAATTTTATTAGAGTTGGTGCTGGCAGCAACCCCTAAAATTGAGGTTGCAAAACAGTTTATATTATAGTTCACTATTTTCATATGCTCCTAATAGTTTCACCTTTGGGGATGAAACTTTATATGCTTGGTCTTTTTCATAAAGTGGTGATTTTGGGATGGGCAATCAGGAAGGATGAAGAGGATTTTGAGGGGAAATCATTCAAAGAGAAAAATACTAACAAAATCTGACAGCAAAAAATGATAAATTGAACAGGGGTACAGCATGGAAATATTATAATTTGTAGTTTATGGGAAAAGAAGAAGAGCTCTTCCTCTGTTTTTAAGTAACACTCTGCACTGCACTTGCCATTCATGATGTTTAACTCACAAAATGTGAGCAGACACGTAGAATCATAGAAATGTAAGGCTGGATGACTTCTCAAGGTCCCTTCAAGACCAGCCTCCTTTGCTGTGGCAGGAACAAGTACTTTTAGACCATCCCTGACTGGTGTTTGTCCAACATGTTTTTAAAAACTTCCAACGATGGGGATTCCACAACCTAACTTGGAAGCCTATTACAGAGCTTAATTACCATTATAGGCAAATAGTTTTTCCTAATATCTAACTTAAATCTTCCTTGCTGCTGATAAAGCCTGGTACTTCATGTCCTACCTCAGTGGACATGGAGAACAAATGATTACTGTTCTCTTTATAACAGTCTCTTTATAACAGGCCATCAGGCTTCTTTTCTCAAGACAAAATATATCCAGTTTTTTAAACCTTTCCTCATAGCTCAAATTTTCTAAACCTTTTATCATTTTTTTGTTGACATCTGTCCTAAAGTATGATGCCCAGAAGTGGACACAGTACTCCAGCTGAAACTTCACCAGTGCTGCATAGAGCGAGACAATTACCTCCCATATCTTATATATGACACTCCTATTAATACACCTCAAAATATTAGCTTTTTTCCAGCTGCATCACATTATGGGCTTATATTCAATTTGTGATCCACTAGAATCCTGAGACCCTTTTCAGGAGGTCTACCACCTGGCCAGTTATTCCCTATTTTGTAGTTGTTCATTTGATTTTCCTTCCTAAGTGAAGTACTTTGCACTTGTCTTTATTAATTTTATCTTGTTGAATTTAGACCAATTCTCCAATTTGGCAAAGTCATTTTGAATTCTAATCCTGTCCTCCAAAGTGCTACCAATCTGAGTTTGGTGTCATCTGACAATTTTATAAGCATACTCTCCACTCCCTTATCGTAGTCATTAATGAAAATATTGAACAGTACTGTTCCCAGAACTGAACCTTGCATGAGATATGCCCTCCCATTTTGACAGCAAACCATTGATAACTATTCTGTGAGTATGGTCTTTCAACCAGTGCCGCACCCACCTTCTAGCAATTTCATCTACACCATGTTTGCTTATGAGAATGCCACTTGGGACTGTGTCAAAAGTCTGTCTCACTAAAATCAAGATATCACATCTACTGCTTTTCCCCTAGGCCAGCAAACTTGTCAAAGAAGGAAATTAGGTTAATTTGGCATGATTTATTCTTGACAAATCCATACTGGCTATTCCTTGCTACCCTATTATCCCCCAGGTGCTTACAAATTGATTGTTTAATAATTTGTTCCAATATCTTTCCAGGTATCTAAGTTAGGCTAACTGGTCTATAATCTTTTTTGTTCCCCCTTTTAAAGATATTTAGGTACAGCCCTTCTTCAATCCTGTGGGACCTCACCCATCCTCTTAGGAATTCTCAAGGACAATGGTGAATGGTTCCAAGATTGCTTCAGCTAGTTCCCTAAGTTGCCCTAGAATGAATTTCATCTGGCCTTGCCAACCTGAATACATCTAATTTATCTAAATATTGTTTAGTCTGTTCTTTCTCTGTTTGGGTTTGCTTTCTTTCTCTTTTGTTGTAGACTTCTCAAGAATTGTTTCTACCCAAGAACTTTATCCAAGAGAAGGATTTTGTCACATTCACTACTATGGTGTTGTCTGCTAATGTGTCTATTCCTTATTCCAGAAAGAAGATTTTTATAATATTCATTTTGATAAGTGTATTATTTCTCCATTCTGACTTGCTACTGCTATTGGCAATTGCCTTCCTTTTCTCATATGTCCTACATTAATTCAAACTACATTTGTCTTCCTATCATGTTCGGCAGTAAAAAGCATCAGTGGGCCAGGCACTCCCATTTTTTTTGTAACAGCACAGAAGCAAATGTGTTTAGGAATGGAGTCAAATTTTGTATTTAATTCAGACGTACTCCTAAAGTGTGTCCAAAAGGAAGAAGATTATTACCTGCATCCCACCCTTATGTGTTTCTATAGACATCCAGTCGGCCACCCTCCCATTCTAGGTAGGCTGGACCCAATAACCCCATTGTTAGGTTCTGCTTTGCACCTGAAAGCACTGTGGAGGTTGGAATGCACAAGAAATACACAAGAGGATTTTATCTTAGTCTGAATTTTATTCCAGTGTGCACCTCGAGTTAAAGTGTGCATAGTGCTTTTCCTGGTATCTATTAAAGTGCTCTATTAAGAGACAATATTTTAGGTTAAGTCAATCATCAGACAAAGTGATGTTACCAGGTAGTTAAACAGTAAAGCTTAAAAGAATCAGACCCTGAGTAATTTTCATACTTCTGGAAGAAGCGAAGACATTTGTCAGTGACAACAAAAGAGAGGCTGACAAACTGGGAAAGTTCTATATAGGCAAAACAATTACCATGTTGTACATACATTCAGTACAGTCATGCAGTATAAGAAGGATGAAATAATTTGAACTTCTTGTATTATTTTTCCATTTAAAGGGAAAATTCACATTTAACCAAACTGATCCTTTAGCTTAGTCTTTTACAAACCTTTATCTATAGACCAGATTCTGAGACTTTTGCTCGACTGGTAAAACAGTCCTTGCTCAAGCCAACTCCCATTGAAGTCAATTGGAATTCTGTCTTGAGTAACAGCTGAATTAAAGAAAAAAAAATGTGAGTATGTACCTGAGGACCTGGCCATAGATTTGAAGCTAATATCAACTCATTGCTTCATTGATGCAGGCAGTATCCAATCCCTTTCCCCATGGGTTAAGTACCGCAACTCTTGTTTGCCGTGAACTCAGTTTCCTTTAGCTTGGGATTTTGATGCCATTCTTAAACCTGTGCTCTCCTTCATGGCAGCTTAATGAATTGTCATTATGCCAGTAGGAGAGTTAATTTCTTAATTCTTTTACGGTACTGAGAAAAAGCCCCTGCTGGGTCTAAGAGACTTTCACATGCCTTGCAGTTAAAAAATGACAAATTAATGACAGCACACACAGGAGAATCTTATCACTAACACTTTACAGCAGGCAAGCTGATTTGCCTGTCAAATATAAGAAAAAAGAAGTCATCTAGCTAATCCCTTAACTACATAAGTAGTAGCTCCTCACATTTTTACCGCTACAATGCTGTAAAAATAGGGAAATTGGTATAAACAGAACTTTAAAAAAATGTTTCTCTGTTCTCAATTCCCTTTGTTAATTTGGAAATGTCATACATCACAGTTAATAACAAATGAATGTATGCCGTGCCTAAGATAAGTACAGTATATCAATATACCTCCTTTACAGAGAGATCCACACTCATAATTGCTTTGTGAAGGTAACATATTATGCAGATAGTCTAAAAATGGACCATAGCATATTGAATCACATGTGCAACACCCATTGTCATCACAGAGAGTTCTGTGTGCACGGCAAGGATAGTATGTGACCCTAGAGGACCTTGAATTGGCATTGCAATAGCTCTCATGTGTCCATGGGTAAAAGGAGCAGATTCTCTTTGTCCTTCCTGTTCTCCTGTTAAAGTGCTACCCTACCATTTTAGACCAAGGGCCTGCTCCTGCTCCCATTGAAGTCAGTGGCAGTTTAAGAAAATTAGTCAATTTCTCAATTTTTTTACTGTATTCTTTATCAATAAAACAACTTATTGAATAGTAACAGATTGACAGTGAGGTAGAGTATGACTTTGTATTACTGAAAAGTTTTGTGCAAAGACAGTGATGGAAGAAGGAGGTGAGCCAGATATGTTGTTCATCAGAAAGTGTCAAATAGACTCTTAAATAGTGGGTAAATACTGAATCTGAAGTTTGAAACCCCCCTAGCATTCACTAGAGAAGAGTCTGATTCTTCTGTGGCGTATACAGTAAACCCTCGCTATAGCGCCCTTCACAGTAGCAAACCTTGGGCTATAGCGAACATGGTACCTGGATCCCACCTCCAGCCCCACACACTGTGATAGGGGGCTGAGAGCTCTTTCAGCCTTGAGCTGTGGTCGGAGGCAGAGTGCCCCTCCAGCCCTGGGGCATGGCTGGGGCAGAGTGCTCCTCATACATACAGTCTAATCTTTTAAATGTATGTAATAAAGGAGAAAAACAGGCCACTCCACCCTTCCCGCCCCTTCTCCTAAGCCAGTGGTGCCCTCTCTCTTCCCTCCTCCCCTCCAGAGCCTCCTGCATGCCATGAAACAGTTGATCGGGAGGTGCAGGGAGGGAGGGGTAGGTGCTGATCAGCAGGGCTGCTGGTGGGTGGGAGGCGCTGGGAGCGGTGTGGTGGGGAGCTGATGCGGGGCTGCTGACATATTACTGTGGCTCTTTGGCAATGTCCATTGGTAAATTCTGGCTCCTTCTCAGGCTCTCTATGGCCTCCCCTGGGCTATAGCTATTGTTTGAAACCAAATATGAATGCTTTAAATTTAATAACAGCAGGACATCCTTCCTATACTTTAATGTAACTGAACATACTTCAACCTGTTATCAATCTATTTTCTTAGATTGCCTGGAAGTAATTTTTAACATCCCTGAAGTGTGTATGTGTGCATAAGAAGTTGGATTTGTGGTTTTTTTCCCCTGAATATAAATGAAGTATTTATATGGTTAGTGCACTGTCCTACCCTCTCTTTTCTATCGGCTCTGAATGACTTCTTGGTTGGGGGGAAATACAAAAGAAATGAATTGTGCATGTTGTTAAAAGAATTCCTCCCCTCGGATTACTATTTTCTGCCCTGCCCTCGAGAACACAAATTCAGGGGCCCTGCTTGCCTCTAAACAGGGTTGCTATCTGTGGCAGTCAGAATTGCACACACCACCATCTCACCCCCCCCCCCCAGGGAAGTGATCTTGCTTAACCGCCCAAATGAACAAAACAACTTCTCAGAATTTGTAACTGCTGAGGGGGGCAGCCCCCCCCCTCCCCCGTTCTCCCCTGTCTCTCCACCAGATATGGGGAAATAGTCAAGGGAGAAACAAAAACAGGTCTCTTTTTTTTACCTTATTTGGTACAAAAAACTGCCCCCCAAAAAACGCGTCATTCTGGCCCCAAGGACGCGTCATCTTAGGTATATCTGTCTCGTCCCTCCGAGGGAGGGAGAGGAGGAACCGAAGACACATAGCAGTCACGAATACGCAATTCGGGCCTGATCAACCCGAAAACCTCCCCCAACTCAGCGTGTGCCGGCCGTAATGTTTGTATACGGGTTTGTATTCGTAAGTATTCTTTAATACCTTATTGTTTTAATATTTTGCTTTACCCCTTTCCCTTCAATTGTAATTCATTGTTGTAAAAGTATCCTATGTATTATTCCTCTAATTCTACTAGTCCGTGGCTCATCCCAAGTAATTATTGGGATTTAGAACAACTCCAAGGACTGTTGCTGTTTTTAATAGGAGTAATCTTGTTTTTTGCATTAATTGTGTATTGTAAACCTAGGTTATAAGTGTCATTGGCAATAAAGCTGAAATTTCTAGCCTTATTGCCTCGGTGTCTGTGTGGTTCCCATCAGCTCCAGGGGGGTTCCCTCCGAACATCCACGCGAACCTTAGTACTGTGCCCTGGTAGATAACAGGTGCACACATACCCTCGCCCTGCCAGGTGGCTCTCGAGGGTACACGCTTCCACATGGCGTCACGAACAGGATGTTCTGAGGTTGGACCCTGCCCCTGGCGTGGTGGGACCCGCACACAGACCGAACTAGAACAGTTCCAGCATCTACAGTTCCACCTTTTACAAACCAAGCAGTCCAATCAACCGACCTTGGACTGGGTATGTGTTATCCCAGCACCGGCTGGGTCCGCTAGCTATACGACCCCATTGACCTTAGAGGCAGTAGGGTGCCTCTTGTATTGTCACCCCGGCGTTAAATGCCAACCGGCCGAGTGCTCCCTTCAACCCCAGTGCACGGGGGTTGCTGGAAGTACCCGTACCGAAGAGCCGAGCCATATTTGGCGGGAATGCAGTCGTATAGTTAGACGGTCGGGGGCCACAGTCTCGAAGACAGCCCCGTCGCCAAGAGTATCTAGTGGCGATCCAGCTCACCAACTTATGACCCAAATGTTGGCCGAGCTCGAACAAATTAAGAAACCAAAGAAATTAAAACCCGACGAGTATAAATCAGAGGACGTGTCCACCGTCCTGTTTTCTATCGTGAACCGGGCACTGGACCTCTGTACCGTACTTCATGGGGGCACCCTGTTTGCCGCACGGCAAGCCGTCGCGGCCTCGCCACCTAACGACGAGAGCGGGGCCGGTGAGGGGGAGGAAATTAGAAAGATATCCCCTGACCGAGACCAGGAGTTTTCCCCTCCCCCTTACGAGGCTCCACCCGCCCCACGGCTGTACCCAGCTCTTCCCACTGCCCCCCCGGTTGCGAATAAAGGGCCCGTAGCGGAGGCACTGCCCGTAGTTGTAATCAAAAATAAACTGGATGCCACTACAGGTGAAATGGTCACTACGACCGAGTGGCGCACTCGGTCAAAAGCCGAGTTAAAGGATTTTTTGCTAGACACCCAGCGTAAAGACGATGAGTCTCCCGTAGTCTGGTTGGGTCGCCTCGCCTTAGACCATGGCGCAGACACCTTAAACCAGGACGAAGCGGCAGTGTTGGCCAAGACGGGCAATTGGGCCAAAGGTCTCCCAGGCCACGGGCTTCTTAGTAATAGGGTGTGGCCGGTGATTACCCCAGCAGCTGCACTCCTGGCAATGAAAGGCAGCTTTAAGGGGATGTTTATGACTTCTGAGTCTATTAAAACCCCACATGAATTGATTTGGGCTATCGCGGGAGCATCGATTGTCCTCTGGGACTACAACCAGGTTCCTCTTAATCTCACCAACGCCCAGCTGAGATCCCCCACGCCCTTTTTGTACGTCACCGACCCATCTCAGCTCCCTATAACTCTGAACGCCCTCACTTTAGCTCTGGAGGGCAGCCCCCAACTTGATACGGGGGCCGTGTTATCGTTACATGCCCAGGCTGGGCGGCCCATAGTCACCCTATACGAGGCAGTTAGTAAAATCCGCTTTCCAGCGACGACCCCCGCCTCCGTTCTGGCCGGGAAAAGTGCCCAGAAGGCTGCCCAGCCCCCTAAGGGGTATCCCGACCGCACAAAGATAGAACGCGCGCTCTTTGGGTTCCTCCTTAACAAGGGGATCCCCAAGGAGGCCCTACGGAAAATGACCTCCGCCGAGCAGCAAACCCTTGCTAAACAGCTTGGATGGAAAGACTGGGACGACTACGTTAAGTCAAAAAACTAGTAGTGGCCGGGTGCTCCCCGGCCCACTCCGTCTCCCTTTCCGACGAGCGCCCTTACGTGTCATTATGCGTTGAGGGCGCTCCGGTTCGATTTCTATTAGATACCGGCGCCCAAGTTAGCATAATCACGGCTACGGTCCCCCACACTCCCACGGGCTCGTCTATGTTTGTCCAAGGCCTCAATAGCATTGAAAAAAAACCCATAGTTTGGGTCCCAATCACCCACGGAAAATATGTAAGGAAAATAAAAGCCCTGTTGGGGGCACAAAATCTGTTAGGGGTCTCCGACATAAAAAGATTCAAATTGCAAGCCTCTGTTCTACAGGCCCTCCCCATCACGGTAGGCGGCTCGTCCCTTTACACCCCTGAGCTAATTAGCTCCCAACCATGGAAGTTCTCTCCCATCCCCACAAAGCCGGAGGGAGTCCCGTTTATTGAGGACCTGCTCACGCAGCTCCTGGCAGAGGGAAAGATCGAGCGCGCGGTCGCCTCTGTCTTCCTATCCCCGGGTTGGGGTATCCCGAAGCCAGGGGACCCCTCAAAATTTCGCCTCGTTATTGATTATAGAGAAGCGAATAATCGCATTAAGCGCGTTGCCTTTGCTAGTGCAGCCACCATTCCTGATATCCAGAGGCAGTTAAGTAATGCCCACAACCAATGGGCATGTACCCTGGATCTAAAGGACATGTTCTACCAAATTCCATTAAGGGATGTGCATGAAATTTTAAACTTTGCCTTCAGTGGCGCTCAGTATAAATGGAAGGTGTGCCCACAAGGGTTTTGTAATTCCCCAGCACTAGCAACATCCCACCTTAGCGTTACCTTGCAGAGGGTGAGTGTCCCGTCTGGGGTCACTGTTTCATCCTACGTGGATGACATTATCGTATGTGGCCCTGACCCTCAGTTGGTCCAAGCTACTACACAGGAGGTCGTCCGCGTTTTACAAGCTGACGGGTGGCTAATTAATACAGCAAAAAGCCACCTGCAGGCTTCCCAACAGTTCTCATTCCTGGGGTTTCAGTTCACCCCTGCCTCTTACTCCCAGGCGCCCGCTGGCGTACTAGATCCTTGGGTAGCGAGCCCTCCCAGGACCAAAAAGGCACTCCAGCGGTTACTGGGGCTCCTCAATTATCACCGCCACTTCCTCCCCACTCGGCTAGTCCCCGCGTTAGAGACCCTACAAGCCCCTATCTCCTCAAAACGCACTCGCGAGGTGTGGGGCCCGTCAGCTCAAAGCTCCCTGGAGGAATTGGCCTCCTGGTTTTCCTCCAACCCTCGTTTAGCTCGATTCGACCCAACCCAGCCCCTTACCATCACCTTGTTCGTAACCTCACATCATGTGGGGTACTCTGTTTCGCAGCGCAACGAGATTGTTTACAACTGGGCTCATCGGCTCACTGGGCCCCAATTCAATTATGGGCCTGTGGGGAAGATGTTGTTAGCTGCAGCCGCAGCCCGTCACTGGGCACCCCTGGCGGCCGTCGGTACCCTAGCCGGACCGTGGGTCCACCTGATTCCCTGGCTAACAGACACCCCCCCGCCAGAATTCCACGGGACCACCCCCACCTGGCAGCTCCTTTGCTTCCAGGCGGAGATGGCCTGGCGGGGGTGGAAGCTCAGCCCGCTGGCGGACGAAGTGTCCCCCCCTCGGGACCTTCCCCCTTGCATTGAAACCCAGTACGAACCATGGATCGTCAGTGACGGGGGCACATCCCCGGCCCCGCGGGCAGGGGTCCTTTGCGGGAAGTGCGAACACTTCGCCGTAGAGCATTTGTCCCCATCCTGCTCCGCACAACAGAGCGAGGTCCAGGGCATTCTTTTGGCGGCGCAGCATGTTTCGCAGGCCCACTCCGTTAGGGAGCAGGTAGTTTTAGGTATCGACTCACAGTTCTGTTTAAGCATTCTAATTGGTGACGCCCACCCTTCCGCGTTTGAGACTCTCTGGGAAGACATTTTTCCGCTCATTCGCAGGTCATCCCGGCCCTGGTTTGTCACCCATTGCCCCTCACATCGGCCTAACTCTAACCCCCTGCACTCCAGGTTGGACCAGCAATTGAGGCAGGCCGATGTGGCTCAGGTTTCTGTCACACAACCCGCCATACAGGCCGATCCTCTGCTCCGCTGGCTCCACGAGGAGTGGGGTCACTTGCCTCCCACCAAGTTGTATGGCCTGCTGTCAGGTTTCTCTGACCAGAGGCCCGACGTTAGCCACGGTCAGTGCGAGCTCATTGTTCGGTCCTGTTTGCAATGCGTGCAGGTAAAAACTAGAAATCGCCCCCGATATGAGCGCTCTGCATACGCTGCTGAACACTTTGCCCCAGGTAGCACGTGGCAGGTGGACCTGATTGGCCCCCTGCCGGGTGCTCGTCGTTTCCCGAAGGCCTTAGTTACCGTAGATTTGGGGTCTCGGCAAACCTTTTGTGTCCCTCTTAATAAAACCAATGCTGCTTCAGTCGCTGCAGCTCTTAAGCAAACAGCGGCTGCCTGGGGCACTCCCACTGAAGTTCAAGCAGATGGTGGCCCACCCTTTCCCAGCAAAAGCATAGAACGGCTCATTTATGGATGGGGGGCCTCCCTTCACATCCATACCAAATATCATCCTCAGAGTAATGGTGTGGTGGAGCGAAAAATCGCAGTCCTTAAGACCATGCTGCGAACCGCAAACCCCAACCCTGATTTTAAAAACTGGAGCTCGTTTCTGCCCCAGGTACTTATCGCGCTCAACAAAAGTTACTCTCGCTGGCCACACCTGGTGCCTACACCAAGGCCGCCCTGGTCTCCGGTGTTTAGCCCCGGCCAACAGGTTTGGCTCACGGAACCCCAGGCCTCAGGGCTTCGAGAACCCGTGGAAGCCACCATCCTCCGGGCCGGCAAGTACCCAAACACCTACTTGGTAGCCTTAGCTACCCCCGGGAACACCCCCGGAAACAAGCTGGTTCACCATAACTGGCTCAGTAAACGTTCCTAGTGCTTATGTTAACCCGCTGGCCAATTAGGGCCTTCGTTATTTTGTCTTTCAGATTTCCTCGGCCCTCGCCGACACGCTCCCCCGAAGACCCCTAGGCCCAGGCGGCCTCCGCTCCTGGTTCGCGGCCTACTGGGTCCAAGAGCTCGCCGGTGACCCCGACCTCTCGAACATCCCCTCGGAGGACTGCCTTGTGTGCTCAGCGGCGATCTCGTCCAATTTTCCCACCCCTTTCCCCTTGCTTCCCGTTGTGTATAACTTTTCCATGTTTCCACATACTATCAATTGCTCCTCTCCCTTTGTCCCTTGGGCTAAGCCCAGCGTTTGGAATGCCTGCAAAGATGAGTTTCCGCCCTCTGTGTTTACAACCCTCAACACCTCGGTACGCAGCCCCATAGGCCTCCCCGTCCCCTTTCCCCCAAACCGCGCCAGAGCCTCCCATTGCTGGGTTTTCTCTGGTAACTCCCTTTCTCCCCCCACCTGGATTGGCGTCTACCCGCGTTGCTCCTATTGGAGCTTCTCTAATGCCAATTCCTCTGAGGAAAAGCCCCGTTTTAACCGTACCCACCCCCCTCCAATCGATTGCTCCCCCTCCAATGTAATAACCGTTCCCGTGCCTAATGACTCACTATTTACTGGTTCCCTTGGTGCCACCTATTTAGCCGCCCCCTTTGTTATGGATATGATGCTTTCTGAATCCATATGCTTTCGCCCCTCCATTCGTAACCCCTATTGGTCGCCGCTTCGCCCCGGCCACTTTTGGCTGTGCGGCACCGCTGCCTTTTCCGTTCTCCCTCCCAACCCCCGCGGCATCTGTACCATAGGGTCCCTTGCCCTTTCCGGCGGAGGCGTGTTTGTTAAAGGCCACCCTCGCCATCACAGTCGCAGCCCCCGCGCTCTAGGCTGGTGGGAAAAGCTTAAGGATGCCTCCTACACTGTCGGTTCTGCAATTGTTACCTTTAACCCTATTGGCTACATGTTGTTACGTGATCAAGTGTTGTTCCAGTCCCTGGCCATCGAGACTTTGTCTAACGCCACGGCCAAGGGTTTTTCGCTAATCGATCAGCAGCTAAGTGATTTGTCCACCTATGTTGTTCAAAATCGCTTAATGATTCAGTATTTGCTTGATTCCTCTGATTTCTGTACAAAGTTCGCTGAAGTTTACCCCGCTTTTGAAGGTAAATGCTGTGTATCTTTACCTTCCATCTCCCCCAATTTAAGTTCCATTGTTCACGACCTGCAGACGCTGAGCACCACCGTCAGGGAGTCTCGGGAGACCTTCAGGTTTTGGTCATGGCTTGACTGGCTGGGTTTAAGCCAATATAAATCCTATTTCCAGTCCCTGCTCATTTCCCTCCTGGTGGGATGTGTGTTATTGTGCCTCGGCTGCACCTGCATCAAGGCGTGTATCCGCCGCACCGTTGGCTCGGCCTACATGGCCTCCGTCCCCGAAACATACCCCCTCGTAGGAGAGGGTCATGAGTCGGACGACGAAACGGGGGTTTAGGCATTTTGCCACGGGCTCTCGGCCAGGGCACGGGGGCATGTTAAAAGAATTCCTCCCCTCGGATTACTATTTTCTGCCCTGCCCTCGAGAACACAAATTCAGGGGCCCTGCTTGCCTCTAAACAGGGTTGCTATCTGTGGCAGTCAGAATTGCACACACCACCATCTCACCCCCCCCCCCAGGGAAGTGATCTTGCTTAACCGCCCAAATGAACAAAACAACTTCTCAGAATTTGTAACTGCTGAGGGGGGCAGCCCCCCCCCTCCCCCGTTCTCCCCTGTCTCTCCACCAGATATGGGGAAATAGTCAAGGGAGAAACAAAAACAGGTCTCTTTTTTTTACCTTATTTGGTACAAAAAACTGCCCCCCAAAAAACGCGTCATTCTGGCCCCAAGGACGCGTCATCTTAGGTATATCTGTCTCGTCCCTCCGAGGGAGGGAGAGGAGGAACCGAAGACACATAGCAGTCACGAATACGCAATTCGGGCCTGATCAACCCGAAAACCTCCCCCAACTCAGCGTGTGCCGGCCGTAATGTTTGTATACGGGTTTGTATTCGTAAGTATTCTTTAATACCTTATTGTTTTAATATTTTGCTTTACCCCTTTCCCTTCAATTGTAATTCATTGTTGTAAAAGTATCCTATGTATTATTCCTCTAATTCTACTAGTCCGTGGCTCATCCCAAGTAATTATTGGGATTTAGAACAACTCCAAGGACTGTTGCTGTTTTTAATAGGAGTAATCTTGTTTTTTGCATTAATTGTGTATTGTAAACCTAGGTTATAAGTGTCATTGGCAATAAAGCTGAAATTTCTAGCCTTATTGCCTCGGTGTCTGTGTGGTTCCCATCAGCTCCAGGGGGGTTCCCTCCGAACATCCACGCGAACCTTAGTACTGTGCCCTGGTAGATAACAGGTGCACACATACCCTCGCCCTGCCAGGTGGCTCTCGAGGGTACACGCTTCCACACATGTGTGAGTGTTTGAAGAAGGGGCGTGTTTTTCACATTTGATAGCACAAGCACACACGCTTCAAAAAACTTACAATACTAATCCCGGAATGGAATGTTTGTTGAAGTCAGGAGTATGGAATATAGACTTTGCTTCAGTTGAGCTGCAGTTACTCTTCTTACATAAAATCAGGCAGAACTGGAAAAATCATTTGTAGTCTGTGTGAAGTTTTCTATGGCGAAACCAGTTAGAGTTTACATATAAACCAGAATGAAGAACTGAATTATTTTGATGCATACTAATTGTTGAGGCGGGGGGTGGCTAAAGGTGATATAGGATTAAGGTATACTCTCCATACTCTGTGTGGAAAGCGTCTCCCCTCTTTTTTAGCATAAGAAAGGGCTTGTCTTGTGGCCAACAGCTGGAATTCTGGGATTTATATTTATTGATAATATCAGAAATATCTCTTGTCGCTTTCCTCTAAAGGTCAGAAAATAAAGCTCTAGGGTCATATTTTGTGCTGAATTAAACATCTGAAGGTAATGAGCCAAATTCTTCTCTGTCACATTTGTGCCCCTGCCCTGAAGAATGTCTGACTGAGAGAGCTTGTGAAACCCCAATGGGCTAAATACTTTTCTCAGAGACATGGATGCAGCTTCAGTGAAATCAGTGGAGTTGGTCAATGAGATTAGACAGGGTGTAAGTCATCAAAGAATTTGGTCTCTGAAGTTCCCATATCACATATTTGAGCTGACCTTTGAACAACTCACCTTCTCCCCACATCTGTTTGTCACGTGAAACAAAATAAAGCCAAAACCAGAAAGATATATACTTGGTGCATTAAAAGGGCCAATTTCACAATGCTGAAAAAAATTATGGGCCAACTTAGCTGAAGAAAAGAATTTATACAGAAAAGTGTGAATCATAATTTGGTAACTGTTTAAGAACACTTTATTACATGCCCCTAAAGCCACAATCCTGGTTATAAAAAAAGAAGATTACACTGATTAAATCTATGGTCAGCAGACAACAATGATCAGTTGACATGTACATATATTTTAAAGTTTACAAAGAATATAAAGCATTGGCCTGCTAAACCCAGGGTTGTGAGTTCAATCCTTGAGGGGGCCATTTGGGGATATGGGGCAAAAATTGGGGATTGGTCCTGCTTTGAGCAGGGGGTTGGACTAGATGATCTCCTAAGGTCCCTTCCAACCCTGATATTCTATGATTCTATGATTCTATGAATCCTAACAATGGTTACTAGACGAAAATGGTAGAATTGTTCATAATGCACAAACGGCAGAAGCATTCCATCAATATTTCTGTTCTATATTTGGGGGTGGGGGGGAAGTCAGATGGTGCGCCATCTCAGATAATGATGGTGATGAAACACTTTCTATTCCAACAGTAACTATGGGGGATGTTAAACAGCAGCAACAAACATTTTTTCTGAAATTGGGTGCCCTACATCCCAGGTGAGTACCCTAAGTAGTCACCTATTGGGTATTCTGGATCACACGTTCACATGAGATCTGCTTGGCCCTGGTTGAGTTTTGTTGAAGGTGAGGTGTTCTCTGAGTATGTCTCCCAGATCTGGCCATGCAGGCTAGATAGGCAGGGGAATGCCTATTGTGAGAATCCTGCCAGGGCTTAGGTATAAGCAAGGGTGCCAAGCAGCTTGAAGGTATCAGATTTAGGTGGTTTTGTGCATGCTCATTGTGAAAACCTTTTGGACAGCTGAGTAGGGGTTTTGAAGCTCTCAGTGGCATCTAAATGTTGTACTAAGACACCTCACTGCCACTTTAAGTGTCCAGGTCCTTTTGTGGATCTAGCCCACAGTAATTACTCCTTGTGGCCCCAACTCTGCAATCAGATTGACTAGTGGAACCACTTGTCAGAGCATTATTCCACTCAGATGCAAGTGTCCACTTGCAAGGATCCAATTGCAGGATCAGGGCTTTACTGAGCAATAGAATCAACAATTAAGTAAACAATCATGTGCTGAAACTATTTCACACAAGCTTTTTCTGATAAGGAATGTTGTCGCTATACTGCTCTCCTTATATAAGCCATATTCCCTCACTGGCATCTAAGGAGCGGATCCATGTGTCTCTGCTCTGCATAAAGTGTATGAAATCAGACTCTGTTAGTGGCTGTACTCTTTAACTAATGGAATATACATAAAACTCATAGTCAATGTCCCTTGTAATGTCCTTTTGCTAGTGACTAAACCTCTTTGGGGTTGTAACTGGTAAGTGTACAGCAGTCAGTGGGAAAAGGGAAGAGGTGGGTTAACAGAGATTGTGGCTGACCTTTATGTATATATGGGACTTCAAGGGGTGGGGAACAAGAAATCTCCCCCTTGTACAGCACACATAAAAGCCAATCACAACTGAAGTCCAAGAGTATGGGGGATTTTAAAGACACCGCTGTGTATCCTCTGGACTAATAGGGGAATGGTGGGGTGATAGCTCCACCTCCTCCCTCCACAGCCCATAGGGATGTACAAGTGCACATGGGAGTGCAAACTTCACTATCTAACCTCTGGGCCTCCCGAGCTCTGGAAGTGATTGTGCCTTCCTTAGGCACATCTCTTCTGATGATCCTCTAGGGAGAGTGGTGCTCCTTCTACTCAAGACAGTGCTTATTGGGCACATTTAGCCCTACATCCAGAATAAATATGGTATAGGAGCAGGCAGAGAAAAAAAATATGAGCTTGGACAGGACATTCAACTGTGTTAAGTATACTGAGATAAATCACCATACAAATATATGGTCAAGCAGCATGGATCACTGTTTCATAAAATGTCATCAGGCCTCTTTCACTGCATTTGTAGAAAAGCAGAGAAAGTGGCGCAGGGAACTGAGACATGCATTATCTTATCTTTGCTTTGGTATAAAGACATTCATGTGTTTAAGAAAATCTCTTTGCTTTGAATCATAGTAGTTGTTAGCGATTTTAAAAAGTTCATTCCAATCTGGGGAACATTTGTGGCTGTTATAAACCTTTTAAACTTTGCAGAATCACATTCAGTGCATGATTATGAAAGAGACTGATTGTAATTTGATAGAGACACTTTTGTATACTATTAATGAAGTCAAAAACAAAGCAGGCAGAATCTAACAACTGGGAAAGAAAGAAGCAAATAAGGAACTGAGGCAGAACTACTTAAAGCACAGGTAATGAACATATGAAAAAAAGTTATCAGAGAAGACAATTATAGTGGACAGTTTAAGTAAATTCAAGAGACAAGTAGAATATTTACTGGAGAAGTGGGGTTTCTGAAGAATCTGGTTAAAGAACAAGAGCGTGGGATTAAAGATAAACGGAAAAAGAACAGGCATTTTCAGTCTGATGGCTTTTTGTTAAAATATCTTGCAATGTGTTCTTTTTTCTTTCTCCTAGGAATTCTGTAAGTACACCAGTACTAAATACATTCTGGGACAGGGGGAAAGAGAAAATTCTTTGTAAATTTTTCTAATTTGGGTTGCAGTTATAATATGTGTGCCTGTGATACTTTAACTATAGAACCAACTGTCTGCTCTATTCTGGCGCAGCTTTAGTTCTCTACCAAAGACAGCTTACCTTCCTTCAGCTATATGAGGCATGTAACTGGGGGTGCATTTTATCACCTGCCCTCGAATTTACGTATTTACAAACAAACCCCAGATTTTATTTATGTTGCTGGCTTACGGAAGGATGGTGCTTGAATGTCAAACCAAGGAGTTTCCTGCATCAGTTTCGACATCACATGGCTGTTTCTACATAGGAATTGAAAGATAGAAGAATGCGAGGAAGTCTGATATTTTTCAAAATGTTTAGAACTTTCAGAAAATATTTAATGAAATATGGAGCACTTAAGATGGTCACAAAGTAGCTGCACTAGTATGGAAGGATATTGTCTAGATATGGACATGCAGCATCAGGGTCTGATCATCCATGGCCCTGCAAGGTTCTAACCAACCTCAGCCTCCCCTTAGCTCAAATGGCAGTTCAGAGTGCTCCGCACCTCATTAGATTTGGCTCTAACAGGTGAAATCTTCCACCTCCCAAACCATCCAGCCCTCTGATAAAACATTTACTTTTACTTACCTGTCTATAGGTGTTTGATCCATTGCCATAGCTACTAAGATGATCACAAACCCAGAAAACAACAAGGGGCGAGTACCCCTTATTCAGAATACACAAGAGCCTGGAACTCAAGCCTTTAAAAACATGTTTGTCTAGAGCTTTTAGATGTATAATATTCAAGTAGGTTCAAAATTCTCTAAAATACGTCCCTGTCATTCTATGTAATATGAAGTCAGACTATTCTGAGGAACGCAGAGTATTGCTGGGAGGGTATTTATCTAGTTGCAAATTTAATTTGAAATAATTGTGCTACTGTATATATTTCTTACCAAAGCTATTTTGTATGCTTTCAAAGCTAGTATAATGAGTATATGGCCTTATTGTCTTTTTCCAGACTTGCTTTCTATTGTTATGTGTTGCTAAGAACTGTGCTAATACATGTGATTGGCTGTGTGAAATCAACTTGCAGGTACAGCTGTTGAACGCAAACTGGTATGGTTGCAGAAATATTTTTAACAGAAAACAGAACATTCAATGACCTACAAAAATTATTAATATGATTTCTGTAGATCCATGTGTTCAAACAGATTCTGCTATTTTATTCCCCAAAGTCCATTTGGGTGCATAAACATGTCTCTGGCTGATGCTGAATCAAAGGAATTGGAATGAGCTCCATCTGTGTGTTG
The DNA here is from genome assembly GCA_037349315.1 of Chelydra serpentina. Taxonomy (NCBI): domain Eukaryota; kingdom Metazoa; phylum Chordata; order Testudines; family Chelydridae; genus Chelydra; species Chelydra serpentina. Next base: position 10,237,508 of record JBAIAC010000014.1, on the reverse strand, counting down.
TGTGTCTTTTAAAAAGGAAATAAACAGTATCTGTGTAGTCTTGTTTACCAGGCATTGCAGGAGGAGTTAGTTTGTATGCATTTTTTATGTTAATAGCAAAGAAAAGCAGGTGTGTAAACACTGTGCATCTTGGTAGTGTCACTTTTGTAGCCATAGGACTGAAATAATATACACATTCTCTTTTATTATGTTATTAAAATGTTTTTGTTATAGCATTTCTATAGTGTAATGTTTGCAACTGGGTAAAAATTGTATGTAGATGGCTCAAAACTTTGTAAGTTATAGTGCTAAACAATGGATAGCACTAAGTGTGCTAAGCAATGGATATAAAGAAAGATGAAAATATTGTATTGTCAGAAGCTCAAATGAGCTCTACAGCAACAAAACCCACTGAATTAGTGATAGAATCAAAAGACTAGGTTTGGCCACCTCTAGTCACAATGAATATTACCTCTTCTACTTATTCTGAGAAAGGGGGCAAAATCTATTCCATAGGAATTAAGAGATGTGTATGCCTCATAAATGCAGGCTTTTTTCCAGTAGTAAATTTTTTGTTTTTATTCAGTCCATCTGTCCCAAATCATGGAGATTTCATCACTTCCTTTGGGATAATATTCCACAGATCACTTTTATAACTTTTTTTCTGCTATTCAGAAAAATTAGGAATAATGAGATGAAGTAATAAAAGGGAAAATAATTATACCTCTTTGCCTTGCTCTAAATGATTCCTTTCTTTCCTGGGGGTTTACATCTTTCAAATATTTATCGTTTTATCATGCCTCTCACTCTCTGTTTGTAATTAAGCCTAGTTAGCACTCTTAGGGCTGGTCTACACTAACCCCCCAATTCGAACTAAGATACGCAACTTCAGCTACGTGAATAACGTAGCTGAAGTCGAAGTATCTTAGTTCGAACTACAAGGTACTTACCGTGGGTCCACACGCGGCAGGCAGGCTCCCCCGTCAACTCCGCCTACTCCGTTCGCGGAGTAGGATTACCGGTGTCGACGGCGAGCACTTCCGGGTTCGATTTATCGCGTCTACACAAGACGCAATAAATCGATCCCAGAAGATCGATTGCTTGCCGCCGAAGCAGCGGGTAAGTATAGACGTACCCTTAATCTTTCCACATAAATCATTCCCAACATCATATTGATCATTTTAGTCACTCTTCTCTGAACTCCTTCCAATTTGTTAATATTTTTCTGATCAAAGTATGTCCAGAAATGAACACAATATTCTGGGCATTGTTGCACCTGAACTATGTGTTATTACTTCCCTGCTGTGTCATATAATGCCTTTGCATCTTCACCTAAAGTTGCAATGGCCTTTTGTTCTGACACACTGGAGTGCAAACTCATGTTTAACTGCCTGTTCACCATCTCCAGTTGTCTTTCAGCATTACTGCTTTTGCATGTATGTTCTTCCCTCTGAATATGTTTTGGATAATTTTTCTGCAGATATTAACCTGAAGTTTTTCCAGGTTGAATCTACTTTTATTATTATTATTATTATTGCTAATGCTTCATTTCTTGAAGTATCTTTCCTTTATTTCTGTCCTCACTTGTTTTGTTATACCTTCTGGTTTGATTTAATCTACATATTCCATTAAATACTGTTTACACCTTAATTGTAATGAAGATAGTGAATAACACTATACCTAATATTGATTCCTGTAAAGCATATGGAGCAAAAGTTTCCCCTTTTACATAGTTTAAACTCCCTGTGATATAGCCATTAGCAGGTATAACCTTAGTGTTTAAGTGAAAGCCATTTGATACAAAGTCAATCCCTGTCTCTTGTCTTTATTTTACTATAGAATCAGAGTAGTTAGAGATAGGTGGGAATGCCCACTGAGATTTCCATGAGTGCAGGCTAATCCCCCATGGTTTATTCCTAAGTATTTTGTTCCATGTAGCTGAAAATGTTCCAAGTGGTGGGACTTCCACTATTAGCTGTTGGAGAAGAAACGTTGACCTATGGCTAACAGTTAATGTTTTGACAAATTAAAACATGTTGAAACCCTGAGTTGAAAGCCATGAGGGAAGGAGGGCTTTTGTTTATAGCAGAGGAAAACCTATGATTGCTAATTAACTTTATTTCCTTACCTACATATCAGACTACTTTTTCTCCAGGTCCACCAACCAAACCTGTCTATAAATTTGCCAGTCTTGGATTCCTATACTCATCCACATAGTAGCTGAGTGCCTCATGACGCCCCTGTGAAGTGGGGAAATATTTTCCCCATTTTGGGTGAAGAACTGAGGCACAGAGAAGGACTTGCCCAAGGTCACAGGATGCCTGTGGAAAAGTGGGAATCAAACCTAGGTCTTCAAGCTTCCAGACCACAAGGCCATCCTTCCTCCTTTAGAAAGTAGATTAAGGCCATCATCAGTTGTGTGGCACTCTATCAAGTTACCTTCTGTGATGCATCTGAACTTACATCTTCCAAATCCATGTCTCCAGCAAAGCAATGTAATGTACAGCAGTTATCCCAACATGCAATATAACATTCACAGAAACTTTGCTTTATCTTTCCCTTCCTCCAAAAGTGCTAGACATTCTCAGATTTTCCACCAAGGCCCATTTTTCCCTTTCCAGATGGAAAATGATGGACACTAAATAAGAGGACAACTTTCCTTTTCACTTACTGTACATTAATACCCTTTTATTGCACAAAATATAGCTTTGATTTTAAAACAGACAAAAGTTTTGGATGAACTGTGCTCCTCCCTGGATAGAGGAAAGTAATTTTTGGTAGAATCAATGCGATTATAGCTAGAAAATGATTGCGAAGATGTCCCATCTACAGAGGGAAGACTCCTGTGTCAAGAGAGAAAGATTAGTTCAATTTCTAGATGAATCTTTGATGTCCCCACAAAGCTGTAATTTTCCTAAGCACGTGCACACACTGAAATCAGTAGCAATCTTGTCATTGAATTCAGTGGGACATGAATTAAACCCCATCCCTTAAAATGCCAAATATATCTTTACCAGAGGTGCTAAAGATGTACATAATGTACCACTAGGCGGAAACTGAATCTGTCTCATTTGGTTGAACTGGTTAAGCTTACCTATACCCATGAAGTAGATATTTTATATATGTGAACTAGTTGTTACTTTTTAAAAAACGTTAATGTGTGTGAATGCTATTTTGTTGGGGTTGATACATTTGAAATAACCCTTGTTTGCTTCTACATGATTTACCTTTGGATAGCTGCGTTCTTCTCTAAATTGTTTTCACTTTTTAAAATGTTTATAACCATCTTCATTTTTGCTATGTGCAGTGATTTTCTCACAATACTGGTGTTCCTGCTTTTGCATGTCTAACAGCTAGCAACCAAAAATGGTGACTTGTTGCCTATCAGGCAGGCTGACCTTTCTAGCAAAGCAGATGGAGTTTTTAGAATAGATTTTTCATGTGTGCTTTTTGAACAATTGTACTGTACCTCATGATAATGTGTGATATATACAGTGCATTGCTAAAGGATACGGTTATGTCTCAGTCTATACTGCTAACTTCGGTAATCACATTATCCTTTCTAAATCTGAATTTTTGTTGACATTCTGCCATTTGTAACTTTACTCATTTCCCTATGGTGTTGTACATTGGTTTATAAAGGGCATATATACAAAAGCTACCCCATGGACCTAGAAGAATAAAGTAATTCCAATATTAAAGGCATCTGTTCAACAACCTGTATCTGAGAGTGAGGCAACCATGCTTCTATCTGTTATATTTTCTGTGTGACAGCAGTGGCCCTCATTGTAGGTTATTGCAGGTCTCAGAGGGCTAAGCTCACTTTGCCTCTGAGCCATTCTCAAGCAAAATAAAAAATGTCTTGCATTTCCTTCTGTCACTACACAAGCTGTATTGTAAAGATTACTTCAATTACTAGATCGCTTATGTTATTTTTAAGCAGAATTGATTTTGTTTTCAAGTTTTATAAATGAAAGTTGGCTCTGTTAAAGGCTTTTAAAATGTTATGTTGTACTTTCATGTACCTGAATGCCTCTCATATTTTGATTTTGCATAATGATAATGCCATTATTTACTATTTATTTCAGTATTTAGACAGAAAAGTCTTCTGAGACACCATCTGTGCACTACAAAAGGAGTGAATTCGTTAAACATTACAAAATTAAAACAATACATAGTCCCACTTCTAATATACCAGTGTCTCTAATCTTCCATTCTCTCTGCCAAAGCACCACATTTTTTCAATGTACAAAAAAGAATCAGTCCTTTTAGTTTGTGCTCCAAATGGCCTGAATGGTGTGAAAGGTGCACTACCCTGCCAGGATTTCCTTTTCAAATAATTATTTTCATTCTTTACAAAATTGAAGAGAAAACCTTTTTACCTACAAAGACCTGAGTTCAAAGTTTCTTATGCAGCAACTGGTGATAGTACTAGCTGAATTTTCCACAAAGTTTTAGGTGTAAGTAAAAGTGACAGCAATGTTGGTTACATTGTCCGTGCTTAATAAGGGCCTAATTTCTTTTTCTTTCTTTCTTTCTTTCTGGACAGGTCACGGGCAATAAAGAAAAATTCACGGAAGCCCATGACCTGTCCCTGAATTTTACTAAAAAGATCCCTGACAAAATGGGGAGCTCACCTGTGGGGGCCCCACACTACCTGCAGAGGTTGGGCAGCTGCGGGGGCTGCTCCGAGCTCTGGGGGCCCCCACTGCCTGTGCGGGCTCGGAGCTCCGGGGTCCCCCAGCTTGGAGCTCCAGGGTACACCAGCCACCTGCGGTGGCCGGGAGCTTCGAAGGACCTCTGGCCCCACTGAGGCTTGGAACTCTGGGGGCCCTGCCGCTCTTGGCGGCTCAGAGCTCCAGGGTACCCTCGCTGCCTGTGGTGGCTCTAAGCTCCCAGGTCCCTCACCCCTTCTGTGACCTCCGTGAAAAAATCATAGCCTTATACATGACCAATTGCTACTACATTTTTTGGTAAAAACTGGAAAAAAATGTAATTTAGAACTTCTGCCATTTCCAAATTTTCTTTTATTGATTTATCCCCTCATTGAATAACAGGCCTATCCTGTCCTTGACCTTCCTCGGATGAAGATCCCTGAAACATCACACCCTGATGCCAGGGAGTCCTCTAATATTGAGTGTATCCCAGAACACTTACTCTACAAACCGGCCTTTTAAACATCTGTAACATTATGCCTGCAAAATCGTGACACGCAAAATAAATTGAAGTGTAGCATCATAAATACTTTAGTGTAAACCTGGAGTATATCCAGTGCAGACAGTAGACATGGGCCACACAAGAACATATGTGAAAAACTGGCCCTACAGATTTCCTCTATAGTAAAGATGTACTTTATTTTCATCGTCTTATTTTTCCCCCCACTTTCTCACAGTGTTTACATTGGAAATAATGATAATATCATGAGTAAAAAGAGAGAAGAGGCAATAAGCATGGAGCTAAGAAAGAACTGAAACTTTTATGGGGATGGGGAAATCCCAGATCTTTATGATGATTTGGTGGGGAGGGGGAAACTGTTCTAAAATATTTTAAGAAGGAGCAATCCATTTTAAGAAATCAGAAGTTGTTCATTTGAGCAGGGGCCGGGAGAACAGTGGTTAAACATTTTAAAATCTCCTATGGTCTCCAGTATTTTTCCTTATTGCTGTGCTGCTCAGTTCCTATTCTTCCAAATGCCTTCACTGCTCACCTTCTCTTCTTTCAACCTGACAGGAGCAGGAGAGCATGTCCAAAGTATATTTTGAAATGTATTCTTTACAGGGCTCCCTATGGATTTATTGCATGCATTTGTTCTTGGATTTGGTGTCTTGGGCAGCTGCCTCATACCATCAAAACCATGTGCATGCTTTCTCCATTTTATAATGTTAAAAAATGTTCTGAAGACATGACCTTCAAGCATATCCAAATGCTGAAAGCCCTGTTTAATATTAGTGTGTAACATGTGGGGCATATTATGACCAGAGGGAACATTTCAAAAGCAATTTTTTCAAAGCAGATTTAAAGAATCTGGACTGAAAGATGTGTCTTTTAAGGTACTTTCAGACTCTTTGTACAGAATGAATACTTATTTTTTCTCTCTGCCTTTATAAAAACTTATTTAAATGAGCGTACTGGAAATGGCTTTGCTGGAACCAAGAGGCTCCAACAAATGTATCTTGCTTAGCCCTTACAATGGGGCCCCAAGTACATTTCTGGCAACTGATAAGTAATAATCTCCCAGTCTCTTTATCCCAATCCTGCCTCTTAATTATCCTTTACAACAGGCTATATGGTACATCTTTAAAATCAACTAACATTTTTAACTGTTGCCCCCATTGGTCCAATTAACCGAGCCCTAGGTGTATTTATGTGGCTCACTGACCCACTGTCCAATATATTATCATTCTCCTTATGTACTGAGTGACTAGGTTTTATAAACAATGTCTTTTTCCTTTGTTCTTCTATAAACATATGTAGGGAAAGTATTCTATGTAAAGAGCAAAGTAAGTTCTCATGTCAGATACCATTTCCAAGCATACAGGAATAAGTTGAAGTTGTACAGTACTTAATATATCAAGAAACATCACATTATTTTTCTACTTTTGGGTAACCACATTGTCTAACCTATTCATAGAATCATAGAATCATAGAATCTCAGGGTTGGAAGGGACCTCAGGAGGTCATCTAGTCCAACCCCCTGCTCAAAGCAGGACCAACCCCAACTAGATCATCCCAGCCAGGGCTTTGTCTATCCTGACCTTAAAAACCTCTAAGGAAGGAGATTCCACCACCTCCCTAGGTAACCCATTCCAGTGCTTCACCACCCTACTAGTGAAAAAGTTTTTCCTAATATCCAACCTAAACCTCCCCCTCTGCAACTTGAGACCATTACTCCTTGTTCTGTCATCTTCTACCACTGAGAACAGTCTAGATCCATCCTCTTTGGAACCCCCTTTTAGGTAGTTGAAAGCAGCTATCAAATCCCCCCTCACTCTTCTCTTCTGCAGGCTAAACAATCCCAGTTCCCTCAGCCTCTCCTCATAAGTCATGTGCTCCAGCCCCCTAATCATTTTTGTTGCCCTCCGTTGGACTCTTTCCAATTTATCCACATCCTTCTTGTAGTGTGGGGCCCAAAACTGGACACAGTACTCCAAATGAGGCCTCACCAGTGCCGAATAGAGGGGAATAATCACATCCCTCGATCTGCTGGAAATGCCCCTACTTATACAGCCCAAAATGCCGTTAGCCTTCTTGGCAACAAGGGCACACTGTTGACTCATATTCAGCTTTTCGTCCACTGTAACCCCTAGGTCCTTTTCTGCAGAACTGCTGCCCAGCCATTCGGTCCCTAGTCTGTAGCAGTGCATGGGATTCTTCCGTCCTAAGTGCAGGACTCTGCACTTGTCCTTGTTGAACCTCATCAGATTTCTTTTGGCCCAATCCTCTAATTTGTCTAGGTCCCTCTGTATCCTATCCCTACCCTCCAGCGTATCAACCACTCCTCCCAGTTTAGTGTCATCTGCAAACTTGCTAAGGGTGCAGTCCACACCATCCTCCAGGTCGTTGATGAAGATATTGAACAAAACCGGCCCCAGCACCGACCCTTATTCTTCTTGTTAAAAGGCAAACACTTGTCAGGAATGGTCTAGTTATTACTTAGTCCTGCCTTGGGCTGGTCTGGACTAGATACAGTGAGTTGGACTAGGTCAACTAATGAGGTCCCTTCCAGTCGTATACTTCTGTGATTGTAATAACTCAGATGAGTTCAAGAGCCCTTTATTTCAGGGCTTGAAAAAGCTCTCTTGCTGATTCATGGCCCAGCTGCTCCTGCTCCTGTAAGAACCTCAACACCATTTCTTTTTTTCAAGACAGAACAGGAAAAAGAACGGAGACAGAGTAGGCCAGGCACTGCTCTTGCTTTTTTAGGCGGAAAGGCAAGAACTGAGGAGCAGAGCAGCAGGGTCAGTTCTAGGATCCCATTATTGGCCCGGGTCAAGTGAAGATTTTGAGGCCCCTGGATGTTGCTACTTAAAAAAACCCAAAGAACCTTCCAGGAGTCTACTTGTGGCTACTGTGTCAATATTTTATCATTGTCACTTCCACTGATTCACAGTGGATAACTCTACATATGTTGGCCTTTTTAGTAATTTGGTGCCCTCTGAAGATTGTTTGGCCAAAAAATATTCCTTTTGTCCCTCTCTTTCTGGTAGCACTGGCAGCCACTGTTCTTTGCCCTGCAGAAAAGCTGAGGAGTCACTGATTTTTTGACATGTCAGGAGCTGGAAGAATGCCTGTGAGTGAGTGGGTGCATGTGAGTGAGAATACGTGAAGGTCCAGCCCATCCTCATGTATATTCCGAAAGACACAGAAATTACTGTATATAAAGAGGATTTCATTGCAAACATAGATCTAAGCCAAGTCTTCCTCGGCAAACTACTAGGGTGAGGGGAATCTGAAATTCTCCTGGAAATGCGAGTGCTGCACAAGAAAAGAAGTAGGGTCTAAAACCTATTTTCCCACATTTTCAGAACTAGTGACCCATTTTCCAGACTATAAAGTGTTTTGATAATGTCCTCATTTTCAAGATCTCTAATCTTAACCATAAGCAGCTGAAATTGTCAACACTACCATAAAACAATAAACTACTGTAATACTTTGAAAAGCAAACTTTAATGATAAAAGAAGGGACAACATTGTGAATATACTTACAGTTGGATGTGACTGATGAGCCTGTGTTGATGACACATGGTAGTCACACACAATGTAAAACTGGAGAAATGCACAGTCTCAAGTAATTTTCAATCCACAATTGACTGCTATACCCCCTGACTCAGAGATAGGCGAATGAACCTGGGATGAAAACTTTCAAGGCTTCTGCAATGAAAGCCGGATGCTCCTCCATCAGAGACAGCCAAAATCTGATCAGTTATTGACTAGAGACCATCAACAGCAGGGTCTTGTCACAATTTGTTTTGCAGTGCTGCCAAGTAAACAGCCTCTTGTCTAAATGCATTTGTGATCTACCTCTTTCCCCTTTGTGGGTCATCAGGGAAATACTCCCACAGCTGGGAATTATGTTCCTTCCGAGGTGTTTTTAGAGTTCCTGATTGCTCCTGAACAGCTCAACAATTCAAAAGTCAGAAACAAGAGAAATTACTCAAATTTCTCTTTGCTCTAAAGACCATTTCTAAGTTTTCTGAATAATATTTCTACCCCGTTATGCATATTGCATCCATGGAGAGAAGAGTTTAGGTCATTTAGATTAAGAAGTCAGCAATGTAGGCTAAATAGGCCACAACAGTGAATTATTTTGAAGGTGCCAATAAGTAGAGAAGCTGGGTCAGCAGTAAATCTCCCATGTCTGCTCATGCAAACAATGCAAAACCCTGAGACTTTCCTGAATAACCTTCTATTAAATTTACCCAGCAGCAAATTGATGGAGGACCTGGCACCATTTTTTTTAGATATGTTTTCGCAGCAAGACTCTGATGGTGTGTAGAACAGCAAACCCATGAAGTAGGTGGTATAGTGTTTTGGATATGTGAGACACCACACTATTATTGTTACCTGTCATTGCTTTGGCACCATCTGTGCAGACAATAATATATCACACCCACTGACTGTGAAAATCTTTGACTGCTTCCTGAAATGTCTTAAATAAGCATTCTCCTACTGTGTGTCCTGGCACAGTTTCACACAAAAATAATCTTTCTTTAATAAAACCTAAAAGCTGTGCAGCATTAGCCATATCAGTTGACTCATCACGTTGAATAGTTAAATAGTCATTGTTCCTGAGATCTGAAACTATTTGATCTCATCCTGATGATATTTGATATTTGATAATCATCCTCAACTGCATCATTAGAGCTGTGTGCAAATTTGATTTTCCATTTAATGGGAAATTCCTTAATTTTGAATATACTTTCTATTCCAAAACACAATGAAAACAAAATTTCAAAACTCCCCACAAAACAAAATTCTGAAAAAAAAAATTGTTTGGGATAAATTTAAATTTCTTTTTGATAGCTGAAATATTTTGTTCACATTTCAACCTTTAACTTAAAAAAATGTGTATAAAATGAATTTCATTTAGAAGTCATTTCCATTTGAAAAATCAAAATATTCTATTCTGAAACTGCTTTGTTTTGTTTTTTTCCAAAACTAAATGGTGTGAAAATCAACATTTTTTCTAAATGTTTTGATTTTGATGAGACTGGCATCTTTAGCCAAAAAAATCATTTTGACAAAAATGTTCTGACTAGCTCTGCACATCACTAATGTGGCATAAGAGAGTGCTGTTTGCCAAAAGGCACTGTTTTCAAATTTTGGAGCTGCTTCAAGCCATATAACTTTTGACACAATGTCTGTTTTCTGAAAAACGTTGTACTTTACACTTTGTGCGATCTGTAGCGATACCAAATAAGGGGATGTCTGAAGGGAGTGTATGTTGACAGTGCTTCTTTGAGTAATCAAGTCGTGTTGATTTTTCAAGGCTTTGTTTTCTGAGGAAAAAAAATCCTTAGGTTTATCTTTCAGTGACTGTTTGGTTACTAAATGTTGCAACAGCTCTGAAGATTTCACATTTTTGGTAGCACATACTTCAGGGGACACTGAATACGGTGGTGTTGAGTCAATCAATATGAAATCATATGTCAGTATACTTCTCATTCCCACATTTTTATTCCGTTTTAAGGTGTCCTTGGGGCAACTTGCCACAGTCCTTTTCACAAAGTTATCCTCCCCCTGAAGATCCCCTGCTAGTCTGAGCTTCCTCCTCAGCTCCAGTGCTGCCAGCTCCGTCTGGCTCCCTGCTTATGACACTGTAACCCTCACTGCTATCAAATCTTACTTGAGCCTTGGGTTCAGTAGCTTTTCCCCATTAAGCAGGGGGAAGGGCCTTTAGGTGTGGGCATGCTTGCACCCACCCATTCCTCTGGGAACTCAATAGATGCAGCGATGCCTGAAAGCAGAAAAAAAACAATGAGTTACTTGAAAGACTTCTCTGCCTTCCCTGCCCCACTCTGGTTTCTCTTCAGATCGCATAAATCTTTCGCCTTTTACTAAAGATTTCCAGCAGCCTTGGAGCAGGCAACCGGCATCAAGGCAGCTACCTGTCAGGCCCAAGTCCATTGGAGAACTTGCATCTCAAATGGGCAGTTCCCTTCTCCCCTGCTATTATCTTCAGTCTTAAAGCCAAGATTTTGCCCCAGAGCAGCAGTGAGCCCTATTCTTGAGACTGGGAGAGTCAAAAGAAATTCACTCCATATAATCACTCACAATAAAGAATTCAATTTGTCAGGACAGGAGATAAAGACGTAAAGAATTTAGATGGGGAAACTGAGCCATGGCCATTCCAGAGCAATCTGAGGCTATAAGGGAGCCCTCAAGAGGTAGCCCTGCCTTAGTTTCCCCTACTTTACTGGGCTCTCTCTGTCAGGTTATCAGAAAAACTCTTCGTTGGTTCAGCTATATCCCTCTTTGGGGCTAGAATTCTCAATATCCCTATCAAAATAAAATAAAATAAAATAAATTCTCAATATCCCTATCAAATCTATACTCCCAGGCTCTCTCTCCCTGAAGACTGAGGGTTCTCTAGTAACACCTACTCACTCCCAGAAGCCAGCCTGCCTGCTATAGCCTCCTGCTGCTCTTTGTAGAGGAATCAGCTCATCTGTGCCCAACTGGTTCTACTAATTAACCCGTTAACTCATCCCAGGTGTGGTGGGCAGAGCTAATTGGATGGAGGTGGTTGGTTCCAGCTCTCCAGTCCTAAAGGGGGAAGGCCACCCAGTTACAATGTATAAAGAAAGAATAGAGAGTTCATGTTACTGAATAATTTCTTTTCAGGCACTGAAGATTGCCCATTCTGATGCTGTTTGAGAGTCAGGAGATATCTGAGAGGTTATCTTGTCCTTTAGGAGAAATCTATAAAACATGATGTTATTTGGACTATCCTTTGTAGCAGCATCAGCAGACAACTTATATGCACCATCGAAGACTTCCCTGTATGTTTTCCTTTGGGTGTCACAAGGTAGTTGTAGTAAATAGCAATTTGGTAGCACAAAGGTGACCTTTTCTTAGTCTTTATATTAAGCATTCTATCGTGTGTATCTGTGTGCAGGTCTGTCTCTGCTGCAGTGCCGTAACAAGAGCGAAGCGAGTAAGGCATTTGCTTTGGGCACGCAAGCTGAGGGGTGCAGAAAACTCCCCGAGTCGGCAGCATTTTGGCAGCAGCCCAAATGCTGCTGTCGTTTTCGGCAGCAGCTGAAACGCTGCCACTGTGTTCGGCGGCATTTCGGTGGCGGGGGTCTTGCCTCGGGCGCAAAAATATCTAGTTACGACTCTGCTCTCCTGCACATCCTGACAGTCTAAAGTTTGTGCCTTTAACTATTTAGACATTTTTCTATTAGATTTAAGGTACAACATGGATTCATTGTTATATGTGAAAATTTTTCATCTTTATAATATTCTTTATAGCATGAGGTCTGACTAATTGGGAATTTAAGGAGCTTTGAAATGAGGATTTATCAGCTGGAATTGAATAAGCCTATGCTGCATACCTTTTCTGACTTACTGGACTTTTTCTTGTGTAGTAAAGAAATTTACAAACAAATACCACTATATAGAAATATTTTGATTTTAAACACTTTTGTTGTCTCTAAGATTTAATTACTAAGATTTTGGCCTTCAAAACATCTAATAATTTGCTCTGAACTTCTTTTGTTGAAGATGTAGGTCCTTTTGGCATTTAAAAATATTTGCAGGTAAAAAGTGTCTGGGGAATAATTTAAGTATTGACAGTATTGAGTTAGGGGGGCATCCCATTTTTAGTGGAAGCTTAGTGACAGATTGTGCAGTTCACACATGGCCCATGTTGGGGTGGTGCACTGCCTTATGGAGCTCTGAAGAATGTGCTTCACAAAGCACAATTTCTTGTGACTCTCTGGTGGTCAACTCCACAGGATGATACAGAGGAGAGCAAGGCCATGGCCCCTGCTCCTCTTCATCCCCTCTGAACTCCAAAGAGTGCCTGGAAGAGCACTCCTTATGTTCTCCCAAGTGTAGAGACTACCGTTGTGTCTGGCCCTTGTTTTGGGTGGACACAAAGGAAATGTCTCCTTCTTCTCTCTCTCCTCACTGCCTGAGCACCAACACTAGGGATAAACAATATATGGCCCTTAGTAGGAGGATGTTATAGGGGGCTATATTGTGGCTTTAGGAAGCACTGCTGCACTGGGAACATGGTGATGAAGATATTGCATCAGTGGGCCTGGCCGGAAAGATTCTGCCCGCAAAGGATGGGTGCAGAGGAATGCTTCTGAGGCCACTATGGGAACCACACAGAGGATCATCCTCTGTAATTCATTTTCACTGGGAGAAGTATGCAATCCTCCTTGTGCTGGCCCTAGTCCAAGAGCTGATGTACAAGGAGGGATGTGTGGCCTGGCTCTGATATTACATGCAGAGTGCCCGGTGCAGTGTTCTGGCAGATGCACATGTGCAGGTCAGGGAGCTCATGCTAGAGATTTCAAGAAAGCTCTAAAATCAGTTTGTAGATTCTGAAAATCCTGTAGATTAGGTTTGATTCCTGTCCCAGTAGGGAACATAGTAAAGTTATGTAAACTTTTGAAAGCTTAGTCAAGTGGATGCCAATGACTGGAATGAGATTTACATGCTTTAGCCAAACGTTCTGGGAGACTTCAGTTCATGTGGTTGTCACAGGGTGAGCTGGGCCTTCATAGGAGCAAAGCCTAGCCCACCAGGGCCTAATATTCCTCCCAGATAAGGGCACTATGGAATACAGCAAGGCCTGCTAGGATGGGGGTACCAGGATAAAAGATAGGTCCTCTCGATGAGAGCACACGCAGGGGTAGTGACTTGCTATAAGCCTCTCAAGTGACCGTGTTCTTGACTAGGACTACTGTGGCAAGTTGAGGAAGGAACCCATTACAGGCTTGGCAGACCCATTACAGGGGACCTAGAAGAAGCCATAGGGAGGAGCAGCACTAAGTTAGCAGGGCTCTCTGGGGAGTTAGAGTCTGAACCAATGCCTGTGGCAATTCCTCATAGAGAAGGAGCTGAAATGGGTCCTGCAATAGGTTTGGCCAAAGATGCTAGTGGAAAGGGTGGAAGGAATAAATTGGAGGAAGTCCACCAAGAAAGTGGCCCTTGGTAATCATGAAACCAAGCAATGTGGAGTTTGTGGACCCCTATAAAGAGCCTGAAATAAAGGGAGGGCCTGGTATTCTCTATGATGCCACCTAGAGGTAGAAGGAAAACCTTTAAAATGGCACTTCTTTTTCATAATTAAAATGAAGAAATGTCATCACTGCTTTCCTGATTCTTTTGTAAGTGATCCATTGCCTGCTGGATGTACAGGGACTATATTCTGAAGCTGCAATTTAGCAAGTATTTGTTTCTTCGGGTGTTCTGTTGTACCATTCAGAGTTAAGAACCATGGCTCTGAACGTTGTCTAGGAATCTGTGGAATCCAAAGAATTAAGAAATGAGGCTGGAATGCTAAATTCTGTAGACATGAATTCTCTCAGTCCCATTATTGATGTTACAAAACCCACTAACAATTTTATTAACAATAGTACTACTATAAGCTGTGCTTTTTATTATTTTATTACTAGATTCTTTTGGCCACTGCATATTTGCTGTAAGGCACTTAGGGTCCAATTCAAAGCCCACTGCAGTCAATGCTTTCATTGACCCCAGTGAGCTGTGGATTGTGGCCATTAAGAGTTTATAGTATTGGGTATTTAACCCCCCAATGCTAGTACTTACTAAGTCACTTGTACACTAGTACCAATAAGTTATTTACCTCTTTTGTAACCACAAGTGCTCCTCTCTGCTCCTTGTGCCTGCCTGCACCATCCTGTGATAGTTTTATGTCCTCTATACTTGGAACATTATCAGCATTCTGGGTGCTAAGCATTGTTGTTCTCTGAGACTAAGAGATATTGAAAGGCTTGGGGAAAAATATATCACTTTTTCAATGCACCCTAATGTGTTAGGTAGTTTTCAATTAACATGGGTATGTCTACACTGCATCTGGGAGCATACCGCCCAGAGTGAGTAGACTGTCTCGCATTATCTCTACTCAAATTAGTGTGCTAAAAATAGCAGCAGGGATGTTGTGGCTTGGGTGGTGACATGGGCTTGCTACCTGAGCTTGAACCTGGGGTTTGGGTGGGCATGGTCTTGGGTGGATAAACCAAGCCACCGTCTATGCCACAATGTCCACCCTGCTATTTTTAGTGTGCTAGCTCTGGCAGAGCTACCGTGGGTCTGTTTACCTGAGTTGGGAGGCATGCTCTCAGCTGCAGTGTAGACACATCCTTAGGGTATATCTACACAGCATTTTGGAGAGGGTGGACCAGCCCGGGTTGGCAGACTTGAGTTAGTACTCATAGACGCATGTTGAAGTTGCAGCTTGGACTCTGAAGTCGATCTGCCTCCTCTAATTTTAGAGTGCTAGCATGAGCTGCACCTACCTTAATCTGTCTGTCCTGTGCTAGGAGGCTCACTCCAAATGCCACATAGACATATCCATAGGGGTCACTTTATGACTTTGTGTGAAACTCCTTCCCATTGCCTCTGACAATAGTTGTTTCCTTTTATTGAGAAGATACTCTATTTGTTGAAATTCCGATTCACTTTGATGGTCTTGTCACCTGATTTATCGGTATGATATTAAGAAATGGCACATACCTAAGATATGTGATTTGCTCATTACCTTATTTACATATTCTTATGGAATCCACAGAGTACTTTGAGTAGAATTACCCTTTAATATTGCATGTTACATACAACAAGTAGGTGAAAGTACCACATTTGCTAGAAATGACTGGATACTCAAGATTTCCATATTAGCAATAAGAGAGTTTAAAAGCTTTTTCCTCAGCTGGGGATAATCACAGTTACAGAAGATATATATGTATATTGCTATCTTTTTTACAATAAAATGGTAACATCTAGGAGAAAATGACCAAAGAAAAAATGCCATCTGAGAGGCTGGAATGCTAAATTCTGTAGACATGAATTCTCTCAGTCCCATTATTGATGTTACAAAACCCACTAACAATTTTATTAACAATAGTACTACTATAAGCTGTGCTTTTTATTATTTTATTAGTAGATTATTCACCTGAGCACCTTTTATTGCCTTTGCTACATGTGGCAGAGATTGCTCCCTGATGGAGCTGCATTGTTAGAAATAAGAATTTGCTTTTACTGTTAATACCATGAGCTGGGAAGCACAAGTGATTCTGTCATAATGATAGTGGTGACTTTGTGTTCTATTGCCTGGTGTTAATCGCTTTTCTTACACTGTACTTGGCTAAAATTATGGATGAGAGGATCAATTCTTAACAAATCAAAACAAGTGTTTTGATCATCAACCTTTCTTCTGAAGCAAACTTAAACCTTTTTGAAAGGCTTAGATTAGAAATCCATCTGAGATGCAAAATTCAGCTCTGGTTTCAGGTCTATATATAAATGCCCTGTCCTCGCACGGTTTGTGGAATTTGGATTCCATGTACCAGTTCAGGCCTGTCTTTTATTAAGATCATCTTGGGGAAGTAACCTTTTCCTTTCCCATGAAAAATGTTTTTGATTTTGTAGAATTAGCATTTTCTGATTTGGAAAAAAAGTTTCTGTTGGAAAATTTTGACTAGCTATACTAGCCAACATTAATGCTAATCCTGAAAATAAATACGTACAAATATATTTTGAAGTGTCACAATTTTTCAGTTTATGCCTATTCCTAAAAGAGGCTTTAACTTGCACCAGTAACCCTTTGGGTTAAATGGCTAGGATGATAACACTTTATTTAACCTAATATATTGTAAATGACTGTGACATATTTAAGCCTCCTCATCTTGCCAGAAGTTTTAGGCATTAAAGGCTACTTTTGGGCTTTTAACTTGTAAATGTAAGAGAGAGAACCGTACGTTGCTTACCATAACTTTCTTATTTTTTCCATTTACTTCCAGTTTTTTTTCTTCTTAACCAGTGCTTAATTTGTGCCAGGGCTTCAGCCCTGACACTTCTAGGCTTGGCAGTTCATCGCCCTGCCACGTCTGGGCTTGCCGTGCCAATTATGAAAGTATAAAAAAAATATCTTGAGCCCAAACACCTCCTTCATTACAAATTAAGTACTGTTCTTAACTCTCTTGGCATTCAGAGGCATGAACTGGTCTTGTAGGGTTTTTTTGAAATCAGATTGTGGATGCTGGCCCTTTATGTAGCTCAGTATGAAAGTCATTAATTTCAGTAAATCACGCTTTCTGCCTGGCTACAAATTCTTTTCTTCCTCCTGTTCTAAACTCCTGCTAGATCTGTGGTGATTGTGCCCTGCCTGATAATGTGATGATATGTCCTGCTGTTTTGGGGGGGAGCTTTGTCTAGAATGCTTAAAAATGATGAGTATAAGTTGGAGGAGTGTAATTTCAGTCTGTGTTTTTCTATAGTACCCATCACTGTGATATCTAAACCAGAGGTTCTCAATTTTTTTCAGTTATGCACTACAACTTCTTAGAGAGAAACTATCTCATAGAACACCAAACTGGACCCTGGCAACACTCCACATGTAAAAGTGACATGCAGGCATCTCTGAGCCTTCTTGGGTTCTTCACCAAGCCAGATCACAGAATTGAGGCCACTAGGCATGTTTATTGTTTAGTTCAAAAAATTGTGTACATCCCTGAAGGGGAAAAATAGAAACCAAATATTACAAACTGCAATTTTAGCATGAAAATTCATTTGTGACTTTGGGCTTGTCTACACCACAATGTTAGGTTGGCTTATCTACATTGCTCAAGGCTGTGAAAAATTTCATGCCCTGTGCACTGTAATTAAGCCAACCTAAACCTTTGTGTACACACCACTAGCTACTACCTCTCCGAGAGGTGGATTTACTACAGCGACGCAAGAACCACTTCCATCACTGTAGTGTCTACACTACAGCTCTTAAAGCAGTGAAGCTGCAGCGTTTCTGGTGTAGACATATCCTAAAGCTCCTATTTTGTGTAATGCTATTAATTTGTCAATGTAATAAGAAATCAAGCAAGATAAGTATTAGCATTTGCAATTTTGTTTCAACTCTTACTTTTAAAGGCCCATTAATTTTCATTCAAACATTTACTTAGAGTGATTAACATACTTTTAAAATTTGAGCCTGTCCTTCCTAGGTGTGTGAGTGAGAAGGAATTTCTGTATCGCATCCTAACACATCACAATTTACTCTGCAGAATGGTCCTCGCTGGCTGCGTAAATATACTGAAACACAGTGAAAGGTGACCTGTCCAAGGGATCAACACAGTTGATTGCTTTACAGACTCTTTGTTTCCTTATTAAAGTGGGGCCAATATGTGCTCAGTAAACTTGAGGAATCTTTGGGCAGTCTCCTAAAACTGGAGTTACCTAAGAATGGTGGTTTTATTGTAAACTGTATAATGCATTTACAGTTCACTAATGACATATGGTTTGTAATAGTGAGTGTGGCCCCGAGCCATTGAAAGCTCACTAAGCATCCAGGCTACGTAACTCTTTGGATTCTCAATCAAAGGATGACATTTACAAAATGTTGATGTTCCCAAGACTCTTAAATTAAGTCTAATGATTTACAGTAAATATTATTTGTTAATAAATGCCTTTTCTGTGCCTTGATAACATAAAGTACATGTTAAAGGAATACCATCAGGTAATCTAGAGCCCAAAACCTGCCTCCACAGCCTGGGCATTTATGGAAATGTGCCACCTGTCTAGCCTTTGTGATTGCAGAAGTACATGAATATGTAGTCCTCTAGGAAGCCTGGCTCACAGGAGAGAAAGGGGGCAACAGACTCTTGAACTACAGCCCCCATAAGGCAACAAATGTGTCCAGTTTGGGTCAAACTGACCCAAAATGGATTTGGGGGACTGGGGAAGGGGAGGGAAGAGTATTATAAAACCTTTCCTGTGGAAAATTTCAAATTTTATGAAAACTGCATTTTCTATCAGAAAATCATTGTGATGAAAAATTCACAACCCTCTCTAATGATGTCATACCCATCTTACAGATAGGTAAAGCACAAAGATTAGGTGATTTGCCCAAGATAATGCAGGAAGCTAGTGCCATATCCTACAAGGATTAACTTCCAGCCTACTCCTCTAGCAACCATTTTCCTAAAGATAGGATCTGTGAGGTACGGCAGCCCCAAATTTGGTAGCATTTTTAAATCTGCTCTGCTCTGTAGACATACTCGTTGAAAAGCTGACTGTGTTCTGCAAACCAATGGTTTTTAATATATATAAATGGAGATATGCCAATCTCCTAGAACTGGAAGGACCTTGAAAAGTCATCGAGTCCAGTCCCCTGCCTTCACTAGCAGGACCAAGTACTGTCCCCTGACAGATTTTTGCCCCAGATCCCTAAATGGCCACCTCAAGGATTGAACTCACAACCCTGGGTTTAGCAGGCCAATGCTCAAACCACTGAGCTATCCCTCCCCCAATTTTCCTCTGACTCTTTTAGTTTTGTTGTGTAGCCCAGTGGGTTAGCTTGCCTTTATTGTATTTACTGCTTTGCATTATATTCTGTTTTGCATTATATTCAGCAGTAATGAAAGAAACCTACAGGCCTGTATCCTGTAAGACATTAGCTTCAGCAAATTAGCATAAGGCTTGAGACCTATGAACTTTGAACAGATAAACTTTGCACAGATAAACTGCCCAATGGAAAAGTATTCGGGGAGCTGAAAATAGAGTTTAAGAGGAAGTTCTGATCACAGGTACATAATTCAACCACAGAAGTGTTCTGGCAATGAACTGGCGTACGTAACAGGTACATGAGATGCATTAAAGGCTGGTCTGCTTGCTTGCCTATATACATCTTTTCTTATATGTTTCTTATTTTCTTTTAGGGTTGATTAATATAAACCTATAAACGTATTATAATAAAACAAATAGACTATATTTTGGCTGTAACACAAGGGACCTGCAGGCCACATCCTGTATGGTGAGCAAAGGCAAAGTTAGCATAAATATGTTTGGGACCTTTCACCTAGATAGATGGTGATGAGCTAAAGTCTAAGGTTCATGTATGGCTGTGACCTTTAACATAGAGGATGTATTAAAGCAGGTTGGCATAGGGGCTTTCCTAAGTTTATACCCTTTGAAACTTAACAGGTACACCACAACTTTGAACTTGGAAAGAACCGAAGGAACCATTTAGGACACAAATAACAAAGAGGCCATGGTAAAGAATTGACATATATAATAATAAGTTGAGATCATTGATATACTAACCTATAGGAAACAGACACTCCAAGATTATTAAGGTGAGGAAATACAAATAAGGAAAAGGGGGAAAATCCCTTACTGAATATGCATCAAACATAACCACGTTAGTATGACATATTATAAAAATGTATCCCAGACTAGGGGCGGTAGAAGAGAGAGATGTAGTCCTTGGGAGGTGCCAGAATGATAGCCACTGGTGATGATGGGGAAGGTGATGGCGATGAGGAAGATGATGGCTAACATTTCAGCTTGTTCTACAGGAGATGGTGTGAGTATATGGGTGTGCAGATGTACATTCTGTAGTATCTCTATCTACCTTACTGAGTTGGGGTGTTTGTGACTATGCTAAATGTATTAATAAACTATATTTGTAAATATAAAAGAGTTCCTATAGTGTGAGTGTTACAACTGCACACAGCTGGGTTCCCAACTATATAATAATTTGAATAATACTGGGCAGGAACCTGGCAATCCTCAAAGTGATAATGGAATTCTTCAGTAATCAATATAATTAATACATAATCTAAGATACAGTTGAAGAAATGAAACCCCTAAGCCTTAGGCAAAGATTATAACTTGCTAAAATTCAGTTTTAGGCAACAGAAAGTTTCCAGAAATGATCTAAGTGGAGAAACTCTGCAGCCTGGACAGCTTGAAGTTTTTCTAAAAGACCTGCTCTAGTTCCAAGATAAGTTATTTTGGGAAAGTTCTATAGCCTGTGTTATGCAAGAAGTCAGGCAAGATGATGACAGTGGTCCCTTCTGGCTTTAGAATCTAAGTGAAGGTCAGGGAGCTAGCCAAATCCGAGTTGCCTGAGGAAGGCAACTCCTTTGAAGAGAAATGTTTCCTTCAGGCACAATAGACCTCTCAGGGTGCAGGAAGAGGTGATGAGAAGGCTTGCAGTGCATCTCCCTTTACTCCAGCACCACATGAGTCTTGTGGCTAAGCCTCTGCAGCAGCAGACCACTGGCCTGAAACTATCGACTTCCTCTAAAAATTTGTTCCACTATTTCCAGAAAGGGTGGTTGGCGCAGGTAGTCGTGGCTCCCAAGTGCGTTGGGGGAATGGTCATTGCCTACATCTTGGCTGGACATGGTTTTGGCAAGTCTAGAGGGAAGGCAGTACTCTCACACTGCATTTCATTCAGCACCAACAGTTAGGGTGACCAGACGTCCCGATTTTATAGGGACAGTGCCGATTTTTGGGTCTTTTTCTTATATAGGCTCCTATTACCCCACCCCCCACCCCCTGTCCTGATTTTTCACATTTGCTGTCTGGTCACCCTACCAACAGTCACCACCAGCTACAATCCACCAACCCATTCCTGCAGTATGTGAACAGGCAGCCAGCCGCATCATGGGTATGGAAATATTTCTAAATAAAGACTGGGAACAGTACCACTGTTAATTGCTAGCTCTGCAAATAGAGGGTAGGGAAACTGGCAGAATCCACTTTGCCTGAGGATAGGGGACATCAGGAACGATAAAACACATTGAGCACAATCACAGAGAATAAGCCACAACAGGTTACCTCCGGAACCGGAGAAAAGCAAACAATCACTGGCGTATTATAGAGGTTGACTATGGCACTACCCAATGTTAGACTCACAATAGGGGCCTCCCTAAGGATGGGTGGGCAGGTTGGTATACAATACTTTAAGTACTCTTTATTGATCACAAAATAAACCTCATTCACTCCACATTTGTACCCCGAACATAGTATACCAGAGTCCGCAGATCAGAATGAAGTGCCGATGACCAGTCGAGGTTTAATCAGATCACAAGATGTGGAGAGCCGGCAAAAAGACCACATCCATATTCAAACAGGGCTCTGGTTGTTGAAAGACTCCAAATTGCAAATGTGTGAAGCCTCCATTTATAATCCACTTTGTGACGTCATTAGGCTTTTGTCTTTTGCCAGCAAGTTAAAAAAGTATGGATTGGATGAATGGACTATAAGGTGGATAGACAGCTGGCTAGATTCTCGGGCTTAATGGGTAGTGATCAATGGCTCGATGTCTAGTTGGCAGCCGGTATGCGGCAGAGTGCCCCAGGGGCCGGTCCTGGGGCTGGTTTTGTTCAACATCTTTATCTATGGTCTGGATGATGGGATTAATTGCACCCTCAGCAAGTTCACAGATGACACTAAAATGGGGGGAAGGGGAGAGGTAGATATGCTGGAGGGTAGGGATAGGGTCCAGAGTGACCTAGATAAATTGGAGGATTGGGCCAAAAGAAATCTGATGAGGTTCAACAAGGACAAGTGCAGTGTCCTGCACTTAGGAAGGAAGAATCCCAGGCACTGCTACAGCCTGGGGACGGACTGGCTAAGCAGCAGTTCTGGGGATTACAGTGGACGAGAAGCTGGATATGAGTCAGCAGTGTGCCCTTGTTGCCAAGAAGGCCAATGGCATATTGGTATGTATTAGTAGGAGCATTGCCAGCAGATCAAGGGAAGTGATTAGTCCCATCTATTCGGCACTGGTGAGGCCACATCTGCAGTATTATGTCCAGTTTTGGTCCCCCCCCCACTACAGAAGGGATGTGGACAAATTGGAGGAAGTCCAGCGGAGGGCAACGAAAATGATTAGGGGGCAGGGGCATATGACTTATTAGGAGAGGCTGAGGGAACTGGGGTTATTTAGTCTGCAGAAGAGAAGAGTGAGGGGGGATTTGATAGCAGCCTTGAACTACCTGAAGGGGGGTTCCAAAGAGGATGGAGCTAGGCTGTTCTCAGTGGTGGCAGATGACAGAACAAGAAGCAATGGTCTCAAGTTGCAGTGGAGGAGGTCTAAGTTGGATATTAGGAAACACTATTTCACTAGGAGGGTGGTGAAGCATTGGAATGGGTTACCTAGAGAGGTGATGGAATCTCCATCCTTAGAGGTTTTTAAGGCCAGGCTTGACAAAGCCTTGGCTGGGATGATTTAGTTGGTGCTGGTCCTGCTTTGAGCAGGGGGTTGGACTAGATGACCTCCTGAGGTCTCTTCCAACCCTAATATTCTATGATTCTATGATTCTCTGTTGTTTGGGCCTTTCACCCACAACTCAGTTCCAAAGAGACAGTCGTGGGTGGACCGCCATGATCCAAGGTGTGCCATTGCCTCCAATTCTTATACAATTTTATAGCAGTCCAGATGGTATTATTTCTTTATCTGCTGATTCTTCGTATTTTCCAGGGACATGACATAAAATTGCTTTGCGCAAACAGTTCTTGAACACTTGACCTAAAGTTCTTGCTTCAGTTGCCAACACGCAACGCACATACTCATGTCAAACACACTAGTCCATCCACATTAGGCCTCCATGGCCTATAACATATTACATGGATATATGGAGTCAGCTACATTCAGCAAAATCACCCAACAGACTTTAGTAGAGTGTGTTCAAAGGGAGCAAAAATATGAGCACAATCTCCCTGTGACAGTGGAACTCACCGGAGAATGCATGAGCATGTTGGACATAGTCCTTCTTCCTACATGGAAGATAAGTTCTTCAGAGGTTTTGTGGCTGCAGCTGCCCCAAGTTGGTAGATCCCTAACATCTCCTATTTTAAAAAAACACAAAAAAACAAAAAAAAACCCAGCAGTTCAGAGATCTGGACTGATATGAGCATTGTGATATGGCATGGCCTAGGTAACTGTGAAGGTGGGAGGGTGCACCTGATCTCTGACATGTGGACCAATGGTCAGACAACTGACTATATGTCTTACAGCTCACAGGGTGAGCAGTAGCATAAAGACCACTGGCAACACTGACAAAGAAACCATGCTTTGCATATCTGGCTTTGAAAAACAGCACACCTCCAGAACAGTTTGGACAAACTGTGTGCTGTCATGGAGACGTGTCTAAGGCCCCAGGTCCTATCTGCTGGGTTTGTAGCAACAGACAGTGGAATAAACATCTAAAAGAAGTGTATGACTGTGGCTTCCCAAAGGTTCCCGGCCTTCTTCACTGCTTCAGTCTGGTTGTGAGGGAATATCTGGATGGGGATCCAGACGTGCAATGCTGTTGTCAATGGCCAGGAAGCTCTGTGGCTACTTTAAGGGTGTGTGACATGCTGCACAGAACCACTTGGAGAGCTACAGAAGTCACTCAAACTGCCTTGGCACTAGAAGAAACAGGTGATGGTGATCAGCTGGAACTCTACCATTTTAGGGAGAGCAAGTAGCATTCTGGGTCTGAGTACCATGAAAACATGAAGCTCTTTTGCACCACATTTATTCATCATTTATTGTGGCTGTATGTGGTGATGTGTTTAATACAATGGTGTTTCAGAGGTATTATTGTGAGGAAAAGTGCCTTTTCTCCTAGGTATGTAACTTTCTTTTTTTCACAAATACTGTGAAAACAGCAACAATTTTTACATGATGTTTGGTTGGTTTGTTATGTAGGTTTCATATTCACAAAACAATTACACATGTACATTTTTCATAACTTCTCTTTCATCTCGTCTGGCTCTGGTTTCAATAAAAAAGCCACTCCGTAGCTGGGCGGAGTGTATTCCTGGAATGTTTGTCTGGATCCTAAAGCGGGGAGGGGTAAGTGGGAAGATTTTCTGGCCCATGTGTACTGTCACTGTAACCTAGCCCACAAACTAAGAATAGAAGTTATGCTGTTGGTTGAAATGGCTACCTTACTTTGTTTCTGTAAATTAACCCTTTCATAAGGCTCAGTGGTTGGCCTAGCATTCAACTTCCACCCTGGAGAGCAAGGAGATTGCTTATCAGCTCCCTTTGTTTTGATCGTCTATCTTGGGTGACTCTGTTGAAGTTGAAACTCCCGCCAGCATCGCTCTCAGAGTTACTGGAACACACAAGCCTTCCCACTGGCTGCAGTGAAGGAGCAGACTTTTTTTTTAAAAAAAAAAACCTTTGTTTTGGAAAACAGTTTCCTTACTAAAACAAAAAAGTTTGTTGACAAGGAGTAATTATTGACTCCAGAATAACTTGTTTAGAATGTCAAAGGAGTGATGATGAGGCTCCCCCATCTCTCCCTCCACCCCCCTCAAAAAAACAGGAGTAGAGATGCTATGCAAAGCACAGTTGTGTTATGATTGATGCCTAATGTGACACATGCAAATGCATATTATATGTGGTTGGGAGCCAGCACAGAATAAGGCTATTATAGGCCCGATCCCCAAGTAACAACAGAGAGACAGAACTAACAAGTAACAACTAACACTCTACAAGTTAGAGGACTCCTTTTTTTCCTCCTCCTGACTGTCCCTGGAGCTGGAGGCTGCAGCTTGGCCCAGAATCAGGGCTGTGACCTCAGCCCATCATCAGAAGAACTTCTCCTCTGCTCCTCCAAATGGGCATGGAGATGCTCCCTGACCTCTGCTGCCCACTCCTAGCACCACATCACCCTGAACTCGGCCTGGATTTGATGCTTTCCCTGAGCTGTTGCAGAGAGCACCTCAGTCTCTGATACTTTGTTGCTCACAGATGCAACTATCCCTGGTCCCATTCCTCTAGCACAGGAGTTATGCAAGATGGTGTGGGCTGGGCCTGTGCACACAAGGAATGGGTGAGCAGGCTCGGTGATGGGGTGGGTGGCAATAGCTGGCACGGATCTGGTAAGACGGGAGGGGTCCTTGACTCTCCCCAGCACCTCTCGTGATGCTGCTTCAGATGGTACTCTTTGACTGGGGAGTTGCTGGCACAATGGTGATGGGTACCCACATATAGCTGCCCTGAGGCCACACTGAAGTGAACCCTGATTATAAAGTGCCCGTAGTGTTTTAGGGATCCCTTCTCCTCTCCCCACCCCTACACTGCCATCT
Organism: Chelydra serpentina; assembly: GCA_037349315.1. NCBI lineage: Eukaryota > Metazoa > Chordata > Testudines > Chelydridae > Chelydra > Chelydra serpentina. Next base: position 10,211,459 of record JBAIAC010000014.1, on the reverse strand, counting down.
CACCCTCCTTCCCTTCACCTCCCCCCATTCTTGGGTTGATTTTTATTTTTTCAGAGGAAGAGCTTAATCTCCAGTGAAAGATGTGAATAAAATGTGAATAAAAAGGCCATTCGGGCGTTCCCTGTTCTGGGTCAAAATGGTTTTGTTTTGCCATTTGACATAAAACGTGTTGGACACATTGAAGTAGAATGTCTCAGTGTTTAAAACGGAATTATTTTAGCCTGATTTGGGACAAAACAAAATTGTGAAATCATCTATTTTTCACAAAATGGAAACTTCATTTTTGACCAATTCTACTGTGGAGGCTGATATTGACATTTCTCATTACTGAACATTAGGAAACTAAAAAAATAGAAAAAGCGATTCAGCCTTGGGTACTCGAGTGGTGCCAAACAATAATTTTCAAGCTCAGAACTAACGCATTAATATATCTCTGAAAATACACCATCACGATACATTCTCTTCCATTTTTGTCACTGACACATTTTTAGTATCGTAGTAAAAAGTCAAAAACCTTGAAACACTTCATGTATCAAGTGAATAAGTAGGCTGATTTTAAAAGCTACTGTATCTGAGGGGTGCAGGGAATGGGCAGATTTTGAATTCATAAAATGTGATAGTTAAAGTCAGAGCAACTCAGCAATAATGGAATACTTAGGCCCCAATACTGCAGTCATACCTGCATGTAATTGGACTCTGGGTAGACATAAGGACCACCTGTGTGGATCCAGTTGAAGGAACGTCGCATTAATGATCTGGTCCGTGGCTGACAGTTACCTACAGCCTGGGATTTTCCAAAGGTTTAAGTGTTGGCCTAATTCTGCTCCCATTAAAGTCAAATAAGAGTTTACCACTGATTTCAATAGAAGCAAAGTTAGACCATAGATGTTTTTGAAAACCCCACCTGTAACTTCCCATTAGTGTGAACTGAACATTTGTGAGCCCCTTTCCATCCCATAGCAGCCCTATTAAAAAGCAGGGGAAGAAAACCCAGAACCTGTAAAAATTGCTCTTGAAAACATGGTACAAACTTGAAAAACCCAAACCTCATGTGACGTTATTAACAATAACTGGGACCATATAGAGCATGGTTGCGACAAAGGTCCTGTAGTGGCACCAAATCTTGTATAAAGGGGGTCAAATGAGGTGTCTAAGACCGGGTTATGCTTGGCTGGTGATGATTATGCCATTTATATGTATGTATCAGTTTTGTAGTGGAAGTTATGAATATTGGCTTTATACTGTCTGTCTGTATTGTAAACTGGGGCTGTGTCTCTGGGACCACAGACAAGCTGCCAGCTCTGCCAGGCCTGCTGGATGGCCCATTAAGAGCCATCAGAGATACAATGGACCCATTGAGAGAAGGCAGACACGCCTGTGACTCAGCAAATTATGCAGAGACTTGCCCATGGGACTCCAGACTCCATTTTGCTGTGATTTTCCACAGTAAGGACAAAGGTGTCATTACACCTGGAAGAAACTATAAAAGGCAGCTGCCTCATCTCCATTTTGTCTTCATTCCCTGCTTCTTACCTCTGGAGGAACCTTGCTACACATGGAAGCTTTGAACAAAGGACTGAAGGACCCATCCCAGCTGGGGATGTAATCCAGAGATTTGATTTGAACCTGCAGTATTCCATCTCTGCAAGCTGGAACCAAGAACTTTGCCATTACTGTATGTAATTGATTCCTTTTAACCAATTCTAACCCTCATCTATACCTTTCTCCTTTTGTGAATAAACCTTTAGATTTTAGATTCTAAAGGATTGGCAACAGCGTGATTTATGGGTAAGATCTAAGTTGTATACTGACCTGGCTCTGAGGTTCGGTCCGTTGGGATCGGGAGAACCTATTTTCTTTTACTGGGGCATTGGTTTTCATGACCATTTGTCCCCATAACGAGTGGCACTGGTGGTGAGACTGGGAAACGGGAGTGTCTTAGGGGATTGCTTGGAATGACTTGTGGTTAGCCAGTGGGGTAAAACCAAAGTCTCCTCTGTCTGGCTGGTTTGGTTTACCTTAGAGGTGGAAAAACCCCAGCCTTGGGCTGTAACTGCCCTGCTTGAAGCAATTCGTCCTGACTGGCACTCTCAGTGGGGTCTCGCCAGAACCAGCATCGTTACACCTCAATATATAAATAAGAAAGAAGGATTGTAGTGCACAGGTACCTTCAAATAGAAGTTGAACATTAAAGTGAAACAATGTCATATTGACTTCCTCTATATAATATTTTGATATGTCACTACAACCATTGGTTAGGTCTTGGCAGCAACATAAAAACTTTGATCTGAGCTAATCAAGGAAAAGAAATACTTTTGTTCTACTAATTGAACTGTTTCCTCCTGTGGGCACGACACCAGTCAGTAGACTTCACAGTCTTATCACTGGGGTAGCCTGGCTTATTGAAAGCAAATGAACGAACAAAAGCTTGCACTGAATTACCAGCCAGAGCTCTCATTCACCCTGCTGCAGAAGTTAGAAGTTACTTTACTATGCAGGACTCAAAAGTTATATAACAACAAAAGTGTTAAAAAATGCAGTAACAAAACTGACTCTGATGCATTAGTGCTAAACACAGATTGCTCCATCAATCACATTGAGGGAGTAGTTCAGTCCTTTAATGGCATTATAATGAGGAAAAGCTTACTGTTAAATTGACTCCAGCTAGTGATAATTTTGTAATGCATTACAAAATGCTACATGCTAAAAATACATATGGGTAGAAATCAACTGATATTTTCTTTGTATCCCTGATATTTATCTATGTATTTTTGATAGAACTACTAAAAGCCAGACAACAATAAGTTCAACAAATACTTAAAGTACATTTAAAAAACAAATGTCCATTAGTCTGCTGCCATTCAATCCACAGGAAATTGGAAAGGAGTTGAACAAACTTGGCCTCACATTGGCTGCTTCAGGACAATATAGCAAAGTATGCTTAAAGGTAAATGGATGCAATTTCTCCTAGCTCTACTTACATAATTTTCTGAAAAGATAAGCTCCACATTTCTACAGAGATTGGTCATTTAGCGAGATTTCCTACTGGGAAAAATATTACTTTCCTCTGTTAGTGCTAGAGATATTATGGATTTTTGCACAAATTCAGCTCTTTTTTGTGCTAAGCACAAATGTCTACTGTATGCCCATATGTACTAGTTAAGTCCAGCTGGTTAGGTTGCTCAGTATGTTTTCCTAAATCTCACCATTATAAAGACTTGGATTTGGGCACATATTTCATTCTGAAGCCAGAGGAAAAACCGACAATTCTCCTCACATAGTCAGAGCACAAGTCAGTGTGCATGTTTCTTTGTGTTTCATGTTCCGTTCCATTCACATAAAATAATGTGGTGTGACTCAAACCTCTTAAAACAAAATGAAGAGTCCTGGTTATTTGATAACTCTTTGTACACCTTTAAAACAAATTTCCAATTCTCCAACTCAAACCCCTGTTTTTCACCTCTTTCCCCCCACCCCCGCCTCCACTGTCTATTTACTGTTCCCTCCTACATATTGGTCCCGGGGAATTCCCCATAAATATTTGAAGCTAAACCTGATGTTATGTTTGTTGTGCATAGTTGTCATTCAATCCAATAATAAGGGGTTAATGTGTCTCACTGGGCACTCACATGGGCTAAACTGGATTTTATATCCATTGTTGTCTGCCTATTGGTTAGAAGTGCCTGGGTAATTCTATCCAACACATTGCTTCCTTGTGTTTAATTAGTCTGGAAATAGAGCTGTACAGGAGAGCCGCTAGTGAGTAATAACAAGTTAAATTGCTGTTTTGAACTCTGAGCTCCTTGGATTATTGTTCTGTGTTAAAATAAAAGTAAAGCAGGTTTCATACAGTAAATTAAATGATCATTTGTGATTCTTAGTCAGAGGTGCCTTTGCGCAGAGGTTGGATAGCAGCTTAGCGTGTCTTATTTTATGTGGCTGTGTTGGCTGTGCAAGGAATTTCATTGCAATCAGAAGTCATCTGGCAAGAAGACCGTCATGCAGAGCCTGGTACCTGGACTGAGATGATGTGGTTTATGTTGTCTCAACTCTCTGGGGCTATCAGAGGCTGGATCTGCTCCCTGTGCAAGTTAGGGCAGCAGAGGAATTCCAAATCATATGGAACATTGATATGTTTAGAGATGTCACCCTGACAAGGCAAGGCTCCAGGAGAAGGATTGATGGCCACAAGTCAAGTTTCCTGGCCTAGTACTAGGAGGCAGAGTGGAGAAGTGGAGGACGGGGGTAAAACAAAGAAATGCTGAAGCTGGGATATGGAGGGAAGGCCATGACAACAAGAGATATATGGAAAGGAAAGAGATGATGGAGTCCCTTTATTGATTTTGTGGGGAGAGAGCAGCACAGAGGACCAAAATATTCTTTACTCAGGGCACCAGTACACACAAGAAGGTTGTCTTCTATATGTATTAATAATTCTCTTAGCTCCCTGTAAACGTCAAGATTTGCTATTGGCCAGATACCTGGGACACTAATATTATGGTGTTAATGGAGTTATTCACATTTACACCAGGTGAGCATGTGGCCCTATTAATCTGAAGGTAGAAATTACTCTTCTGATACTGCAACTGCAAATTGCCAACCTATTATTATCTCACTGAATTTTCTGGACAGAGTGAATACAGACTAACACAATCACTTTCACGCCTTTCTCAACTCTAGCTCTCCTCAGGTCAAAGAGTTCATAAATTACATGGTATATCTTTGGAGTCATCCATTAAATTCTCCATAGGGAATCGAAATATTTCATGCACTGGGAGTGGTCACTGCATATCTTGAATATACCCTTAATATATAAGCTTTTACATTGATTGTATCATACACTTTCTATGGGTTTAAGCCTGGCTGACACATGTTGATTGTGTAGTACAGGTTTGTAATATTTTATTGTCAAATATATAAAATTCTCTTTAGATATTCATACTTACTGTTTTGATTTGATTCTCCCATTAACTAAAACACATTTTTTAATATTTAAGAAGTAATGCCAAACTAAACCTTGATTTAAATCTTGGCAACTATTTGTTACATTCATCTACTTAATTATTATGATCTCTTTTCACAAAGCTGTTACTGAACTGAAATGATATGTTTCTCCAAGGGAGAAAATGGTCATTTTGAATGGTCTGTGAAACATGATACATAGACCTGTATAGTTATCAGCCACTATTAAGAAAGTGGCAGGGGGCCAACTAAGCACTCAGCAGAGAGGTCTGTCCACTTATGTTCTGTAAACTACAGCGTTTGTGGCCTTGATTCTCCTGTTCCTTACATCATTGTAAATCAGGGGTAACTCCATGAAAGTCAATGGAATGAGATGACCCCTGCATAATACAACTACAATCATGATTTATAACCAGTTAAAGGCAAATGTTGTTTGAGATTTTCAGAGTCGACTAAGCAACATAGCCACACAGTGCCCATTAATTTTAGCAGGAGTTAGGCAGCTAAATCTGCATCACCTTTGCAAATATCAAACAAAAACTTTAAATGGTTATAATTAACTTGGTTCAGTTTCTGTCTACACCATTGCTTTTCTACCATCACAACGATGTTTGCAACCCTCATTTGCTACCTAGCTTAATTGCACTTGTATCAGTCTATTTTGGGATAATCTAGGCAGCTGTTCCATACTTCTTCAGCTTGGAGGACCACAAACTCAAAGCAAAACCAGCAGTACATGCTGCAGTGCACTACGGGTTTCAGAGTGGTAGCCGTGGCAGCCCATATCATCAAAAACAACGAGGAGTTCTTGTGGCACCTTAGAGACGGCTTCTACTCTGAAATCAGACTAACACAGCTACCACTCTGAAACCACACAGATAGCTGAGAGGGTGCGTCTACAGGGTGACACTCTGGATACTTAAGGCAAATCAAATAAAGGTGAGAACTCAATATGTATAAGTTAAACCCCCATGTGACTGTTCTCATTCAGGAGTGAAGTGGTTTTAGTTAAGTTTCCTGAGTATGCCCCCGTGGACATGGTCATAGAAGGATGAAGACCAGCCAAACTGGTTACAGAGGCATGATATGGGGTGCTGTCTACATTGGGGAAAAAGTGTGCTAAGTTAGAAACATGTGATGTGCAGACAAAACTATGTTAAGAGCCAACCTATTGGGTTAAAGTTTGTAATGTTAACTGGACAGTGATATTTTATACCTGTTGTGAGAAGAGAATGGGGCCCTCTGTTTTTATGCACTGGAACGTTTTGTTTAAGAGCGAGAATGGAAAGATTTTTATCTCTTCTGGTCACCTGAAGTACTTATGTAGAATTAGTTCTGATAGTGAAATGATAGGTCTTCCATAAGCACAACTTATGTCCTCATCTTTCCAAACTGGGTCTCTGTTTCACTAGGTTTAGCTTGCTTAGAGCTCACTGTGACCAGAAGTAAGTTTGTGTGTTGAAGGAAAAATGAATAGTGAATTTAGTGCTGACTTAGCAATAGAAATGTAGATTGCTACCACATGGATGGGAGAAATATTCTTCTAGATATAAGGTCAATATTCCCTGGCATTGCTTTCTATATCGCTGCAATTTAATACAGATATGCATGGTTGTATTAAAGGATGTTTCTGAGTAGCTGCACTTTAGGTGATAGGAATGCAATTTTTTCTTATGGTAAACAGTATAATTATGTGACGGTATTTCAATGCAATTTCTCAGTAAGTATCAAAGAGCAACGACCACTTGATACAGCAAGGCTTATTTTGTTCCACATTGGAGCTGACATCTTTTTTTCAACAACCCCATCATGCCTATCTGCCTTCCTTGTTATTTTCAGTCCTCATATTCTAAGCCAATTAGCATGCATATAAAATCCTCACCTCCTCTCAGGTCTCAGTCCATGATTCACAGGTCAATTTTAATGCATAATAGGGTTTGACTGTGTACCTGGGATGGACTATACTGAGAATGCCACACTTAGGGCATACTGCAAGACAAAGGGCAGGCAAAAACTGGTAGTATACTCTATAATTAGATTCACCATGCCAGTAACAAAAGAGCTTCTGTAGTACTATGCTAGTTAACCAGAAGCCAAAAAAAGATGCTTTTAGGCATTCCAGACCTTGGCTCCCATCCAGACAAACAGGTCTAATATAGTGAGAGGTTACTGAAAACTCAATTCACCATATGTGAGGTTTTTACTAATCCCAACAAATCAGACATTTACTGCCAGGTCAGTATGCATCTCAGAGCTTACCCAAATATCATGCTCTCAGCCAATCCTTAGTAAACTAACTAAAAAATTACTAATAAATGAAAAGAATAGAGTTAAAATGCCTAATATGATCTATTGATCATATACATACAAATGATTGCAAATTCCTTCTATCAGGTGCGTAGCAATGATGGAATAAACTGCTGGCTTGCAAAAGTGTCTCTGGTAACTTCCAAAAGACTGGAAGGTCTTAGTCCATGATTCAAGATGCTCCTTTTAATTGTAAATCTGCAATCCAGAGAATTAGAGGAGGAAAGAGGCAAAATGGAGATGCCTCAGGTGTCTTTTATATCCTTTGTCTTATGCATTAAATTTTACTGTCCCAAACAAAGCCTACAGCATCCACAGGAAAGACCTATTGGGCAAGATGAGATTCTTCAGTGGCCCATTGTGTAAGCTAAGTGTCCTTAATGGGCCATCAATACATAGCTCTCTAGCCCTAATGTAAATCTATCTGGGGAATGTCACCCAGGAATAAAACTCATGTTTAAGATGTAAATACATAGCCAATATTCATAACTTCAGATGCAAAGATGATACATGCATATAAACAGGATAATCATACTTACATGACATATTTTGTACAAGACTTATGGAAATTGTATAATAGTGGTAACAGTAATATAAATGGTTACTTTTCTTATACACAGCATCACACAGAGATACACATTTCAACATATGAAATTGTCTATCAGGGCATTTGGTGGTAGAAGGGGGTGATTGTGGCAAGATTTCTACAGAAGAAGGATGATTTGGGGCTTGTCACCAGGATAGTGTATGTGTTGTCCATGGCATTTGGGGAGGTTTGGTGGCCAGAGATGTGAGATTAAGGATGAATGTCTCTGTTTCTTCTTGATTTTCTATTTATATGCTTATGTGGTCCTCACAAAAGGTCCGAACAGCTGGTGAGGGAGGAGCAACTATTCAAGAGGGAACCAAAAAAGGAAATAAGTAAAACAAAATGTGTAAACGTTTATATTAATGCAACATTCAGTTTGAGAGTTTAAATACACACACGTTGGAAAATTTAAAGTGAATATAGTTGACTAATAATAGATTGCTCAGGGTCGTGTGATCATGTAATTGAAAATCCTATGATTATGTTCTCATGGGCTGAAATTTACTCATGGTGCAGAGGGACAATATAAGATCTACTATACCACTTAAACTTCACACAGAGACTGTGGAGGGGTGCTCTGCTGTTCGAGTCAGTATCCACAATTGCTTGTATGCTCCATATGTGCAAGAGAAAGAATTGCCACTCTGACCCCATATAGTCTGTATAGAAGCCTTTTTTTTTCATTAATACACACTTTCTCTCTCTCTCTCTCTCTCCCCCTCTCTCTCTTTCAAAGGAAAAAATTGTTAAATCAATGTCAAGGACCTAATTTTTCCTGTAGCCAAATTTCAAATTAAAATCTTTATAAGCTTTTAAAATGAAAACTAATTTGTTTTGCATATTTAATTGGCAGCTCTGTTTAGCTTTTAAAAGGTGTGAAACTGTCTGATGGTAAACTATTGTTCACCACTTTCTTAAACAAATTTTGAACCATTCTTCGGAAAGTATATAGCATTTATTCTGGCAACTTGTGTACTTGATCTGGCTGAATAATTATTTCCCAAAATATTTGTTACAGATATTTGTATTTTATTGAATAATTATTTACAGATAAATGCTTCTCTTATTTATCCTTACTTATGAAGCATGAGCCTATATCTAATTTTAAAAAGCTTGAGTTATGGAGCCCCCTTGAAATTGGATGGAAATGGCAAAATATCCTGCATAACTGATCCTTACAAGCAAGTAATCATTGTGTAATGCTGCAATTTAAAGGGGGGAAAATTCCTTACAGAAGATTATAATGGGAGATGGTGGTGTTAGTATTTGCTAATGAGTTGTATACGGTACCCTATCTTGTGAATAGGAGAAATTATAAGGAATTTCAAGAAGGTTCTTACATTCTAGTGTCAAAGGGTAAAATTCACCTGTGTATACAAAACCAGAACAGGAATGAATATTGTGCTAAATAAACAGGAAAGCGTGTGTCTGCTATTTTATGTATCCTCCATGTAAATTATGAATTTGCATAAGTAAGCACCAGTGGTACACAGCACATTTGAGTCTCTTACCAATTCTATATTTACTTCTAGTAAAAACATGCTTGTGTATGAAGGACCAAAGTTAGTGTTGCTCCTTCTCCCAGAACAGCCCACCTGAAAATCAGGCCCAGAATATGCAGTGCAATACTATTTTTGACTTCTTATTAATAATTATATACACATGAATGTTATTTATTTTCAAAAGAAAAAAAAACTACATCCCTGTAGTAAATGTGCTATGAGTCACTATGTCATTATAGGTTATTTAATGGCATAATGTTCACTGGTTTGTAACTGAGGAATGCTGAGTTGCAGGCAATCCCACTTGTCATGTCTACACTTGCCATATGTTTGCATTTCTCACTAAAGTGTATCTATCAGAAATGCTGACAAGCAGCACTAATCAAATTATATCAAAAAGGATTTTGTTATGGTTCTGATATGAAGCTTATAGTAAATGCATCGTGGGAGAAATGGGGATGACTGCACTAGTGGTTAGGAGCTTTGTGAATGCATGAGTGGAGGCAATGAGATTTGCATTAGCTATGTGCATGGGTGCAGAGATCTGGCTGTAATGTACCTACTAATGCAGTGATACTCAGATCTCAGTGGTTCAGGAGTCAAATTAGGGATCAACATTACCCAAAAGAGCCACAGTAGCATGAATTCATTGTTTTCTTTTACTATTTTGATAGATATACCAATATTCCTTCTCACAGCAAAATGACTGATCAAGTATTATCAACTACAATTAGTTAATAACAGAGCAAAGGCACCCTGATTGGTTAAAAACTTAGATTGGTTAATGATTAAATCACACACTGTTTTAATATCATGTGCTGGAAAGAGCCACAGCAGACACATTAAAGAGTTACTTGTGGCTCGCGAGCCTCAGTCTGAGTATCACTATGTTAGTGGAAGAGATTAGTTTAGTTTACTCCTTCAGTGTTGCATTTGGTTACAGCTTCTAGACTGCAGAATAATACATTGCATTCTTGTAACGTGATGTGATGTTAGCATGTCACATGAAGTAGCTATAGGAAGCATCTGATCATTATATTGTATATATAAAAGGACTAGCAAACAAGGTGGCACTCAAACAGTTCAGTGGCTTGTGTAGTTGCCATGTTACTGTGAACCTTTCATACTATAAACCTTATGGATTCCATTTATAGTTCCATTGTTCAAAATGAAATCTGAAACAACCATTTGACAAGGGAAGGAATAAATAACAGTATTTGAAATGTATTTTTGTGCATCCAGTGATAAAAGATTGATAGCTCCTTTAAAGAAAAAATATAACAACTAACAATCTTTATTTACCTATTTGTACCTCTATAGGCTTAGGATTTAACTCCTGGTAGCACATAAATATCCTTTGTAAATTAAAAGCAGTTTTCCATACAAGGCATGTACAACAGGCTTGAGGTATCCATTTTCAAAATGAAATGCTTAAAACTGTGCATACAGCTTTTTTATAAGGTTATAGGTTCTAACAGGTTTTCATGTATGCAATGTGGACATAGAACTATCCGTTAAAGAGTACAATTACCCATTTTATGTGTATGTCTCAATTAACTGTTACTTGTCCATACATATTTGATTTATAAATTTCAGGTGCTATTTCGGAAAATGTTGATTTTTTTTAAAACCCACTTTCTTCTAAAAATCAAGAATTTCAAAGAGTTTGTTTTGTAAACAAGATAACTTTAGATGTACTTCTTCACTGAGATTGATCGTCTTTGTTGTGACAAGTAATGCACAGCTGCATTTGTCATGTCATGTCTTTTACCAGTGCCTCTTTACTTGATGTGCCGCTCCAAGGAGACAGCACAGTGGGAGATCTGGAAAATAACAAATGTGTACTCCATAAATGATTTTTTAAAACTCTTTTTATATTTATTTATTTTGGCAGGAGTTTTGACTTTTAAAACCCAGGCCCACATCAAACTTCCATAAAGAATAGAAAGTATAAAGGAAACTCAATGAGGAATGTTATGTTAGGAAGAGAAGGAAGAGGGTTGGTCCATCGTAGATTTGCCTTTGTTAAGTATCTTACAGGATCCACATGCCACAGCTGTCCAAATAAAGGCTTTATGGCTCCATGACACATCAGGAGCCCTAGTCTTCTGTTGTAATAATTGGGCTTACAAATTTACACTAATTGTGAGATCAAAAATTTGATTGCTCCAAATCCCTGGTTGATGGGGAAAGGTGCAAAAGGGAGACAGAAGCCTGAATTAATCTAAACGAAAAGGCCGATTGCTCTAACTCAAGGCCAGTATTTGGTGAAAAAGAGAAGTGTGGGGCTGGAAATCAGTGAACCAAAATTGGTGTGTCAGAAATTAGGCCTAGTTGGTAGACAAAATAAAGAGAGGGTGGGCTATGCTGCTCATCACACTCTTTTGGGGTCCTTAAAAGAAAAGACTTTGGAGCAGAACACGAGTGCAACAATTGCTGACCGAAAGAAGAGAAGGCGTAAACTTCACCATTGTGGCTGCCGCCACCACCCTCGGTCCTATTGCAATATCATTGGGCCTTTATCATTCTGATCCTGAGAGATGTCCTGAGAAGTTCTGGCCAAGAGAAGGACCCAGATGACATCTCCATCTTCATTGGCTCTGGCTAACTGCCAAACACCACCTGGGACATAAGATTTTATCACCTCTCCCCCTGTATGTCTTTTTTCCTTCCCCACCTATTTCTTTTTTTTGCACTTCTCCTTTTCCCTTCTGTTTAATAAAAGTATGTTCTTGGCTAGCCAAGAATGTATATTTTGCAACACTGCTGTCAGACTGCGACCAGAAAGTCAGTTAAAAGCAATGCCCTAACCTGTTCGACACTGGTACACGTTTGCCAGGTCTCAGAATGGCTGATAAGACCGTGTGCTGTGCCTGGGTTTTTCCAGCAGTGAGGTTGCAAGTGCAAGTCAACACCAGAGGCAGAAGCTGAATTTTCGGTCTTTGCTGCTGTTTTCCCTTCCCTCTTATGTGTTTTGTCTTTTAGGAAACAGGATCAGATTTTAACAACGGTGCCAGCCCATCTCAATTAACTTTTTCTCTGTTTCCTAAAAAGGACAGTTTAATGCCATCTAAGAGACTGTCAAATAAGGGGTTTTATTTCCATCTATGGCTTTCTATGGCTAAAGGGAAAGGGAACAAGGGATATTGTTAAAGTAAGTCTTAATTCTTTACTTTTCAAATGCTTTAACTGTTTTTCCATACTTTTCTGTGTATTTAACAGAAAGGTTACAAAAATGTGTAATGATGTGTTTGCTATGGTACTAAGCAGGCTGTATACCAAAGAATACCATAAATCTGTATACCAAACCTTGTTTAACACTGTTTAATGTTTGACAATGAATAACACCTTTAGCTCTTTTTAGCCCATACAGTTCATCAATATAAATACAAACCTGCCCTCATCACTATGGCAGTGTATATCAAACTTGAGCTGTGGTGTCAGAACTCATGGGCTCTCCTGCTGATGCCTACCCCTAGAACTGCCTTTCTCCTTAGGGGCAGGGTCCATGACATGGAGGAATGCACACAAGTTAATGCTCACACATTCTGAATTACCTTTAGTGTGGATTCCCCTGGGCTGTGCACATCCCCCTGACCCAACAGGTCATGGAGGACCTCCCATGGAGCACAGGGCCAGGTAGGAGCAATGACAGAGGATGGTATGTCCTCTTCTTGCTCTCTCTGGCTGAAAAATTAAAGGGTTTTTGTTCCCTCTAATTATGGAAGTGAAGGCAATCATTTGACTCTCAAATTCTTACTCTTTATTATACAAGAACAGAGTTTTTTAATGAACACCTGGACCCTTTGATTTTGTAAAAATACAGCGAAAGGCCACTGATTGCATTTGATCTGTACACATAAGTCCCCATTAGTATCAATGATCATTTTGTCAAGATTTGTGGATGCTCTGTGGCTCTTTGTCCTGAGCACAGAATGGCAGGAATTATTGCCAAATAAGTTTGGAAAATCTGGAATAATTTGTCATTGATGTTATTACAGGATTGATAATGGATGTTTACAGAAAGCTGAAAAGGAGTTTCAAATTCAGTATGTCTCTAGCTGTGAAGTATACATTAAGGAGAACATTGGTTGGCATTTCATATTTTATATATAATACTATTCCAGGGCCCAATTGCAAGCAAGAAAGAAAAGTGAATAGCCTCAATTGAAAATATGCTGCCAGTGAAGCTCTTAGCTTTCAATTCACAGCTCACTTTTTCTTACTTTGAGTTGGCAGCAGTAATTATGAAAAGAATAAAAATGCTATTATCTTCTTTTTTACTTCACATTTTAATTTCTTTTACAAAAAAGATTCAATGGCACAAACATTGCTGTAATTACAAGCAGGGCACTTATGTTAGCCTTGAAGTCAAAGGAAGTCATTGTTACATTTCTTTTCAAATTTGCAATGAGGAGAAAGCGAAGTGTTAACTGTTGTCCACCAAGCAACTTTAACTCCAATTTAATATAGTTTTTTGCCTTTGAATTTCCTAGTTTTATTAAACCAAAAAATATGGTTTTGGTCAGAGTTAGTAGTCATTTAGGTAGTTGTATATATCAGGTCTTGGCCCAAATAAACCTCCAGTCAGCAATCCCCGTGCCATAGTGCACTCCTTGCTCTCCTGCAAACTTCTGCAACTTCATGATCCAGGAATTACCCAGAATCTGCTCATTGTAATGCTGGAAGTACACATACTTCTTTTTCTTCAGAGGTCAAGGTACCTGCATTGTCAATTACAAAGCTCTACACTATGTGACTTTGGAAACACTACAGTAATCTGCCTCAAGACCAAGCCATTAGCCAGTTGTTCCCTTCCCTCCAGGGGCTAGTAAACTACAGATTTTCTCAACCAACCAACCAATCCAAAGCTTGCCAATGACCTGTCCTCACTGCCCAATTCCTCGACAGCTGCAATCCCTCTTCCTGTTCCTCTCATCCACACCCCCGCCCCCCACACAAAGTCCTCTGTCTCCAGCGCCTCCCACTCTGGTATAACAAAAAAAATTGGTTTGGCTGGTGATTATTCTCTTGTGTTTGCAGTAAACATCCCCATAAAATAAAAACATACTTATAACAGAAACAACTAATAGTAAGTAATATGAGTTATTAAATCTTTATTGCAGAGATGTACAAAGGTTCAGACTTGAAACATCCGTGATGGAGTGTTCACCAGGGCAATAGCTTCAGCACATTCCCTTGAACTATCTAGGCAACCAAAAAGTGGCTACAAGAAACCCTCTCACAATTTTTCTTTACTGGTGCATATGCACTATAATCCTTCCAGACTGCACATCTATGTAAACAAAGAAGTGAATGTGTTTTTAAATACCATTCTCGATTTGGATCCCCCAAATATTTAGTCCATGACCTTGAGTAAAAATTGACCTACTGAGACCATTTTGATTCACATCACATCAGTAGTTTCATCTCTAGCTCTGCGCCAAAATCTCCCACCCAGAAACTTTTTGAAAATGACTGCTTTTTCAGAGCTTATATCTTTGGAAGCACTGGCTGAAATGACCCCAGGGTCCTACCCTTCACCATCCTGAGGCATACCAAATTTCAAACAAATTGACAAAGCATGTCAGTTTTAGAGGAGCTAGAATGTGCAACCTTTAAACAGAAGTTGTGATGCAATCTTAAGTGTAGTGACGCTACTGCACCATTATACTCTTTATCATGATTTATGAACATTGTTATTACATGCATTCCATGATGAGTGCTAAACTCAAAGTTTATGGGTTTTTTTATACCAGCATGTAGAAAAATTGCAACCAGTTTCTCTTTCATAACAATTTTATTGACTGTTGGGAACAGTCAACTGTCAACCAAAATATTCTCAGCCTGCTCACAAAGCTATTAGTCTTCCCCTCACCAAATACAGCTAAAAGCCAATAAGAAGAAAGTTAGAAGGGAAAAGGACAGAAATAGATGTTCCTTTTTGCAGTTTGGATAATGATTGTTTTCAGTCTTCTCTGTCTCTCCAGTTAGGTAGAGGAGGAGGAGATTCCCTGCTCCATTTGTGGTCCACTTTGAAGGCTGGAGTACAGGTATGGTCTAGCTGGTGAATGACACTTTCTCTTTTTTCTTGGTGGAGCCAACAGAGGTGACACCAGATGAGCTGGCAAGGATCAAATCCAGGACCACTTAGGTCATACTGTCAAACCTGGGAAACATTATAGCCTGAGATTCAATAGGCTTTGTACTTTTTGACCCGTAAATTTTGGTCTGAGTCAAAGCCAGTTAAAGAAAACTGGGAGTCTTTCCCTTGACTTCAGTAGACTTTGGATCAGGACCTTAAAATGGAAAGAAATAAAGATTGTTGGTTGAAAAATAGTGAACATTTTTTTGTGAAAAATTGTTGAAATTTTGAACTTTCAAAACATTTCAAGCAGTTCTGAAGTAAATTATAGAAAAAGACAGAGCAAATAAAATAAAACTGGCAAACAAGTCCAATCTGAAGGTTTACTTTGGGTTTCATGCTTCCTCAGTCCCTGGAAAAGTATTCTTTCTAGCTAGGACTTCCTTTCCATACTTTTCCAGTAGACTTTTAATTGAAACAATCTTTGCTAATAACTTTTGAAATTGCTTCAAGGTTGTTTTGTTCATAAGTCTAGTTCTCGTTAAAAAAAAGTTCCTAGTATGCACTGATTTGCCTTAGCTTGACCTTGGTAAGTGATTTTAGGTCTTTCACAAAAAAATCAGGATAACAGTTCACAATGCATAAGCCTTAAATCCATTACTGTCTTTTAGCAATAGCTAGCTGAGGTTTGTTGATTCCATTGTTATCACATATCCCAATGAATATTAAATCTAAAAGTTTATCTGAAGACAAGAAAGAAGATATTTAATTTGGCCTAATTTGATGGTGTTCCGTTTGCAAATTAATTCCAGTTCTGCTGTTTCTCGTTGGAGTCTGTTTTTGAAGTTTTTTTATTGAAGAATTGCCACTTTTAAGTCTGTTATTGAGTGTTCAGGGGGACTGAAGTGTTCGCCTATTGATTTTTGAATGTTATAATTCTTGATGTCAGTTTTGTATCCATTTATTCTTTTGCGTAGAGACCGTCCGGTTTTGCCAATGTACATGGCAGAGGGGCATTGCTGGCACATGATGGCATATATCACATTGGTAGATGTGCAGGTGAATGAGCCGCTGATGGTGTGGCTGATGTTATTAGGCCCTATGATGGTGTCCCTTTAATAGATACGTGGACAGAGTTGGCATGGGGGTTTCTTGCAGGGTTTGGTTCCTGGGTTAGTGTTTTTGTTGTATGGTGTGTAGTTGCTGGTGAGTATTTGCTTCAGGTTGGGGGGCTGTCTGTAAGCGAGGACTGGCCTGTCTCCCAAGGTCTGTGAGAGTGAGGGATCGTCCTTCAGGATAGGTTGTAGATCCTTGATGATGCGCTGGGGAGGTTTTAGTTGGGGGCTGAAGGTGACAGCTAGTGGTGTTCTGTTACTTTCTTTGTTGGGCCTGTCCTGTAGTAGGTGACTTCTGGGTACCCTTCTGGCTCTGTCAATCTGTTTCTTCATGTCAGCAGGTGGGTATTGTAGTTTTAAAAATGCTTGATAGAGATCCTGTAGGTGTTTGTCTCTTGTCTGAGGGATTGGAGAAAATTTGGTTGTATCTTAGAGCTTGGCTGTAGACAATGGATCATGTGATGTGGTCTGGATGAAAGCTGGAGCCATGTAGGTAAGTATAGCGGTCAGTAGGTTTCCAGAATAGGGTGCTGTTTATGTGACCATCGCTTATTTGCACTGTAGTGTCTAGGAAGTGGATCTCGTGTATGGACTGGTCTAGGCTGAGATTGATGGTGGGGTGGAAATTGTTGAAATCCTGGTGGAATTCCTCAAGGGCCTCCTTCCCATGAGTCCAGATGATGAAGATATCATCAATATAGCGCAAGTAGAGTAGGGATGTTAGGGGACGAGAGCTGAGGAAGTGTTGTTCTAAGTCAGCCATAAAAATATTGGCATACTGTGGGGTCAAGCGGGTACCCAGAGCATTCATGCTGACTTGAAGGTATAAATTGTCCCCAAATCTAAAACAGTTGTGGGTGAGGACAAAGTCACAAAATTCAGCCACCAGGCTTGCTGTGACATTATCGGGGATACTGATGGCTTGTAGTCCATCTTTGTGTGGAATGCTGGTGTAGAGAGCTTCTACATCCATAGAGGCTACGATGGTGTTTTCTGGAAGATCACCAAAGGAGTGTCGTTTCCTCAGGAAGTCAGTGGTGTCTCGAAGATAGCTAGGAGTGCTGGGAGCATAGGGCCTGAGGAGAGAGTCTCCATAGCCAGACAATCCTGCTGTCAGGGTGCCAATGCCTGAGATGATGGGGCATCCAGGATTCCCAGGTTTATGGCTCTTCGGTAGCAGATAGAATACCCTTGGTCGGGGCTCTAGGGGGTGTGTCTGAGTAGATTTGTTCCTGTGCTGCTTCAGGGAGTTTCTTGAGCAGATGGTCTTGTTTCTTTTGGTAACCCACAGTGGGATCAGAGGGTGATGGCCTGTAGAATGTCGTATCAGACTTAAAAGTGGCAATTCTTCAACAAAAAACTTCAAAAACAGACTTCAACGAGAAACTGCAGAACTGGAATTAATTTGCAAACTGGACACCATCAAATTAGGCCTGAATAAAAACTACAAACACTAATTTCCCCCCACTGATATGCACGCCTTCTTGTTAACTGTTTGAAATGGGCCTCCTTGATTACATTGGCCTCATTAGCACTACAAAAGGATTTCCACCCTTTCTTGTCAACTGTTGAGAGTAGCCCACTTCCACCTTAATTTAACTGGCTCATTAGCACTGACCCCCAACTTGGTAAGGCTACTCCCATCTTTTCATATGCTGTGTATTTATACCTCTCTACTGTATTTTCTACTCCATGCATCTGATGAACTGGGTTTTACCCCATGAAAGCTTAGTCCCAATTTGACAACTTTGAAACTTTTTTTCTCATCATTTATTTGAAATTCATTAAACTGGATCCTGTTTCGTGAACTCTTTTGGTTTCAATGAATCTGGATTATTCGTCCAAAAAAAATTATGAAATTTTTTTGACCAGCTCTACTTAAAATACCTCCCTTCAAGAAATGATGCTCTGTTATCCCCACATTACAAATGGATTGACTTAAAGTAGAAAGTGGTTAGACAAACTGACCAAGTTCTCAAAAGTGTCTTTATGCCATGCTTCCATTCTTCCTTTCATGTAATTGTTAAACTCAGTCCCTCAGTAGTAATAGTAGTAGCTTCAGATTTACTCAGGTACATTTGTAGAGGTGTTAAATGGCTGAAAAAAGTAGCACTTTAAAAACGCGGATTCAGGTCTTGAAACTGCTAGTTCTAGAATTTCTGTTACACAGTTGATAATATGTCTCTGTGGTCTAAAGGTGCATGAAATTGTTACCATAAATTGACATTATGGACCATTTATCAGAGGGGTAGCCGTGTTAGTCTGTAGCCACAAAAAACAACAAGGAGTCTTGTGGCACCTTAAAGACTAACAGATTTATTTGGGCATAAGCTTTCATGCGTAAAAACCCCCACTGCATCTGAAGAAGTGGGGTTTTTTTACCCACGAAAGCTTATGCTCAAATAAATCTGTTAGTCTTTAAGGTGCCACCAGACTCCTCATTGTTATTATGAACCCTTGTATTTCTGAAGGAGTAATGCACACATAATAGGTATAAGGAAAAACTATATTTGGATATGGTGACTGTTGACATATGTTAACTTTTTAATGTCTACAACCGTGTGAAGAAATAGTTTAATCTCTGTCACTGAGTTTCCTGGCTTTTTCCTGCCTTAAATTAGATCTTTAGGGTATGTTTACACTGTAGTTAAAACCCTCGGCTGGCCCATGCCATAGGTGCCGACTCCATGGGTGCTCCGGGGCTGGAGTACCCATGGGGAAGAATTGGAGTGCAGAGCACTCACCGGTAGCTCCCTCCTGGCCCCCCTGCCCAGCTCACCTCCACTCTGCCTCCTCCCCCGAGGTGCCGCTGCTCCGCTTCTACCTCCTCCCTCCCAGGCCTGCCACGCGGCAAGCCTGGGAGGGAGGGGAGAGAAGTGGAGCAGCGGCGCCTCGGGGGAGGAGGCGGAGGCAGAGCCAGAGCGGAGGTGAGCTGGGGCAGGGAGCGGTTCCTCTGATCACACCCGCCCCGCTCACCTCCGTTCCACCTCCTCCTCTGAGGCGCCGCTGCTCTGTTTCTCCACCTTCCCTCCCAGACTTGCATGCGACAAGCTTGGCGGGGGGAGGGGGAGGGGAAATGCAGCACATCCGGAGGAGCAGGTGGGGGCGGGGATTTGGGGAAGGGGTGGAATGCGTGAGCACCAGCTGCTTCAGATTCATAGGGTTTAGGTGAGGGGCCTGTTCAATTATGATGTAGACATTTGGGCAGGGTCATGGAGCCCAGGCTCTATGACCCTGTCAGGAGTCCACCAGCCACGGGTGTCTAATTACAATGAAGACATAGCCTTAAGTAAGCCTGCACCGCAGTGTAAATCTAGGATTAATGGAACTTGAGTCAGTGGACTCTGGATTAGAGAATCCAGGGTTTGGGCATCTCCATTGAGCATGTCCTTAAACTAGGGTTGACAATTTTCTAACCTGAGCTCAGACTTGGGATTCCAGAATCCACACTGCTGTATGCAGACCTGATTCCAATTAACCATAACCCAGACTGCCTAGCGACCTCCTGAAATGTGGCTGCTCTAGCCCTTTGTTTGGAAAAACTTGACTGTCCACTAAACTTGACTGTGCAGAAGACAAAGAAAGTTGGCCTGTAGGATTGTGGGATTCTTTTGGTGGACTCCCAAAGCATAAATTCAGTGGGGCTGCATGTACCCTGCAAAGGAATAGGACTTGTACCCTGAGTCCCAGCTTGACTCAGACTCAGAACCTCTGCCCCCATTGAGTTCTGGAACCCTGGGTCTGAGTACTGGGTTAGTGCAATTTGTGTGTAGATGGAATGAGGATTAGGTTTGAGCCTGAGTTCAAACCCTGGGATTACACTGCAATGTAGACATGCCTCTAGAGGTAAAGCTTTAATGTAGAGATTTTGCATCACAACTTTCACTTAACGCTAATAGGATTTTTACAGCTAATTTGCTTTGCATCCGTTGGAAAATATGCCCACTAATATCTAACATTACATTTTGTGTAACATTGCCTAGGTTGTATTTCTTTTTTTTTTAAATGGAGACAATAAACTATGTGAATACCTAATATACAGCACCAGAAGTTAATGGTATCCAATAACAATGCACAACATCTTGTCCTTGGAGAAAATACTTCTCCAAGGAAATGGAAATGTTTTGTTTCAGTTTTATTTTGAGTTCACAAAATCAAGATGAATTCTGGTAAAGCTCACCTCCACAGAATCGTAAAAAGGACAATCGCAAAACCATATTAATCAAGTTGTAGACATATGTTTGGAATACTGTGATTGGCAAATAAATTAGAAACATTTTTGTTTATATAGTGATTCATGACTTATTGAATTGTACTGCGTATGTGAAACAGTTGTCAACTAAGTTACTGCCTCAACCTTTGTAGTGGAACTCTACTCTATATCATAAACAGTGGGGCACCCCTGCTGTTTATAAATCTGTCCAACTGTAGCGGGGTGGCCACCCGCTCCAGCCCTGACAGGGTCAGAGTCAGCCCTGGGGGAAGGACTGGAGAGCTGCCGCTCTGAAGGCTAGGCTGAGTGGGGAAGTAGCCTCAGCTGGGGGCCATGCCCCAAACAGATAAGCCTGGCCTTATAAAGGCCAGGGCAGCCAGGAGCTACACATGGAGTCTCCCTCTGACTGGAGAGGGGCTTGGCTGCAGGGACCAAAGTAGAGTACCTAGGGTGGAGTAGGGCTGGGGAAAGGTCAGAGGAGCTGGGGAGCTCCTGCCTAGGAAAGCCACAGGCTGTGGCCTAGGGTTAGGCCCATCTAGGTACTGGGGTTGCAGGGGCAACCCATGGGTAGGCCGAGTCAGGAGGTCCAACCCACCCTTGCCTGTGATGAGTGGCTTATACTGCAGTCTGCCCCAGGGCGCGGGGGCTAGCTGGTGACTGGCAGTAGCCTACAACTGAGGCGAGGTGGGGATGGGGGCTGGGGTCCCCTGGGGAGGGGAGACAAGACCTGTGGGGTACCGCCAGGGGGCAGCACCCCAGTTAAAGGGGCACTGGGTCCCGGGAGGGACTAGTGGGCCAGAGAGTGGTCAGGCAGATCACCACCAGAAGAGGGCGCTCTGGAGGCTGGTGAGCTAATTCCCAACTGAGACCAGCAGGAGGTGCCGCCGGGTGAGTCCGAACCCTGTTACACCAACTAATTAAACGATATAGTTCCTGCACCTAATCATACTCAAAGTGGTTGTAATGAGTGATCATAGCACCAGCACTATGAACTCTGCTGCCACTGTCAAACTTTGAGGTTTGCACAGAACCTAAGGAAGAATTGTCTTTTGGGACCATTGGGGATGCTTGATCAACCAAAGTTCATGTAATAGGCAATTGGGAAGCAGTTCTACAAAGTCAGACTGCTAGCAAGAAGTAGCCTTCAAAAAAGGAAGTTTTAAATGTAAACAACTGAGTATGTTAAGTAAGACCATAAAGGTCTGTGTGTGTGAGAGTAGTAGAGCGATACACAGAAGTAAGCCCCAGACATTTTTCAGTTGTCACATTTCTCTATGTAATGTTTTCTTACAGTTTCATTTAATGCACCGGTCTGCTTCCTTCCCAGTTATGAATTTTGGACCCATATGTCTTGATCATGCTGGTTGCTAAAGGTAGACAATAAGGGCCTGATTCTCAGCTGGCATAAGTCAGCATGCACCAATTTCTACCAGCTAAGAATATGGTTCTTAAATGTGAAGACTTTGCCCTAGTTTAGTGCTATCATGTTTTTTCAGTCGTCATTTATATTTGTGAACATAAGAACAGCCATACTGGGTCAGATCAAAGGTCCATCTAACCCAGTATCCTGTCTTCCGACAGTGGCCAAAGCCAGGTGCTTCAGAGGGAATGAACAGAAACAGGTAATCATCTAGTGATCCATCCCTTGTCGCCCATTCCCAGCCTCTGGCAAACAGAGGCTAGGGACACCAGCCCAGCTCATCCTGACTAATAGCCATTGATGGACCTATCCTCCATGAATTTAGTTGTTTTTCGAACCCTGTTATACAAAGTGTTCTATGGGTTGACTGTGCGTTGTGTGAAGAAATACTTCCTTTTGTTTGTTTTAAACCTGCTGCCTATTAATTTCATTTGGTGACCTCTAGTTCTTGTGTTATGAGTTCTTGTGGTTAATTCCTTACTCAGGTAACTGTCAGTAACTCAGTCTTTCTGAAGACTATTTTATTAATTGCAGAAACAAGCTTGTCATGCGTGTTCTTCAGCGTCCCTATAAGAAAGGGTATGAGTCAAATCCTGTGGATGATTATGCAGAATGCATGGTTATGGAGTATTTCTGCTACACAGGTGCCCCATGCTGTGCAGAGTACAGAGAGGCCAACTCAACCCCCTTTCACATACCTCAGTGACTGTTCATGGCAAACTGCAGAAGTGAGGAGAAAGGAGCAAGTGGTGAGTGTTGCCAGTGGCTCAGTACGGATCTGCTGGGCCAAAACTCTGCATATGAAGGAGCAGCAGGACACTTAGGTCACTGACCTGTTTAGATTTTCTTTTGAGAGTGGCTTTGAGTGATAAAGCAGAATTTTCCAAGTGCATTTTGCACGTGTAATTGCATTAATTTTTTTTAGTAAATGGAGTTGTTTAATTTATCTCCGGGGTCTTAAATAACATTACTCCAAAAACAATAATCCCAAATAGATTGTTCCCCATTTTTCATAACATAACTCAGTAACTAAATAATTTCACCTCACAAATGTGAATTCACGCACCAAGCAAAAATTCCACAATTCACATCTCAGAGACATGAAAAGGAGGCACATTGTAAAGTCTGTTACTTAACACAAAATCCTTCACTTTCTGATGTTAGTGTTCAAATACAGAAAAAATATATAATTGTTTCTGTTTTCTTCTTTTAATAGCTAGTTGTAAAAACAAACAAAACCCCCCACACCCCTATTATTATTCAGTGAAGCTGAAAGAATCAGTGTTGGTTGGCCCAGATTAATCAATTTCATTGGGACTAAGCATGCTTGATATATAGGATCTACTACTCAATTTAGTTTCAGCATTTCAGATTCTCCATGAGTGGTTTTGTGGCTTTAGAGTCCTCTTTGCCCATTGGGATCTTCAGGGATCTACTAACTCAGACGTACTCAGTGTAGCTATCATCCATCGTCTCCTTTTAGTTCTAGTAGAAGCTTTTATTGGAACTAGATAGTTATCCTTAGTTAAGCCATCCTCATTTTCACAATATCCAGATCCTGCATCTCAGTTTTCTGCATAATTGAGTCTGGCAATGAAAGATTTACATTTAGCATCATAACCCAGAAAAGTAGTCTGTGCAAAATTTATTTTACTGTGCATGGTACAAAAGAATATCACTTTTAGAGCTCAAAACTTGGGTTTCTGCGCCCGTAGGAAACCAAGATAGTGAACCTTGCAGGGACTATACCAGAAAAATGTTCTTAAAGAAGGTAAATTTTGCCACTTTTGCTTTAGGGTATCCACAAATTTACTTTGAAACTCTCCTTGAACTCAGTACTTTGCTGGATGCGCAATTTTTCCTCCTCCCTCTCCCCAAACATGTAAATATCTTCTGATGTATGACACCTAGAAAATAAGTTCAGAACTTATTTTGAGATTGCAGAGTTGGACCTTTTTAACAACGGAAGACAAACTTTTACCCCAACTGAAGACAAAATTCAGTTAGTGTCTTGCTTCTTTATTTTTCTAATCTGAATTGTGTAAAGGTGCTTAAGAGAGACTATGATTTGTGCTGCTGGTTTTATCTATCAAGTATAATGAAAACACAGCTGAATGATATAATGAGGAAATAAAAGGCAATAAAAACTGACCTAAGGAATTGCTCACAATTTCCATATTGGATGTGGGTGGAGGGGTTAAAAAGTCCTCCACAATTAACCCACTAACTCAAGGGTATTAAAACAAATTGCTTTGGTGTCTGGAAATGGTGTCATATTAGCTTTTTCTTTTTTTAAAAAAGAGGCTATTACAAATATGAATAATTGGAGTGCCATCTGCTTGAGGGACATACATTTACAGTATAGTACAGTCAGTTAACATGGATTAAGGTACTGACAACTGTATGCCAACAAAAGAAGTTGAGACAGATTTTTCTTGCAGAAAATTGACTTTCTGAAATTTATTTTAATGGTCTACTTATATAGGAGTTACAAGATTAATGAAGCTTAGTTCGACTGCATCCACTGTTTAGGATTGCTGCCAGAAAATTCTAAAGAAGGCAGATTGTTTATAGACAGCTGTCTAAACTGCTCAAGAACTAGGGGGGAGAGAAGCCTCAATTTCTCAAATATAGTAATGGCGTGTAATGCTAGCCATCATCCCTTTAACCACGATTCACAGTCAAGCTTTATATGATTCCCACAAATCTTCATTAATAGATGTGCCTTCCATGTAATATTATGTGTTTCAGTAATAAGGAAACTGTTTCTTCATCTATAGCTTTGACTCCAACACTGCAGCAGCAGTGGATTTAATAAAAACAAATGTCAGGAAGATCACAGTGAAGCTGAGAAAGAGACATGTTATCTACTAAATAGGACACTAGGCTATTTTTCTTTTTGCACTCTCAGACTTTTTACATGTCTCAATCACATTTTCATATTCTCTACCGCTGTGGCATGTCATTACAGCTAAGGATTCCAAATTCACACTTGTAGTTCTTTTTATCTCATCCTTTACAAGGAACCTATGCTATTAAGAACATGTCTCTTAAACATATAACAACTATCCTAGAGTAATGTAGCTGATCTTTGTAAATTTCATACACAAATCTCTGGTAATAGGGTGGATAGTGAGGACATCTGCTCCTGTTTGAACCAATATGGAAAAATACATGTAATTTTCACATACATAATATGTAAGTAGGCTAGAGATGGGAGGAGCACAGATACCATAAAGGAGGAGGTTACAATAGTCAATATGAGAGAGAATCGAGGATTTAGAAGTTGGGAGAGAGCAATAGGAAATTTAGAGATATAAATGAAAAGTGATAGGATTTGTCTGGAAAGGGTCAAAAGGTGTCAATGTAGTTTTCGGCTTAGGTGACAGAGAAATTAGTGGAGTTGTCAACTGTGAACAAGAAAGCAAAGGAGGAAAAAAAGGATTTTGGAGCAGAGATGAGAATTTTACAGTTTGAAATTCAAATAGCAAAGGGCCATCCAAGAGATAGAGATGCATAAATGGAGCAAAGTGCAGAGGTCAATGATGGAAAGGTCTTTGTATCATTTGCTATTTGTATTGAGGTACTGCCTAGGAGTCTCAGTCACAGACCAGAACCCCGTTGTGCTAGGTTCTGTAAAAGCACAAAACAAAAAGTTGGTCCTTCCCTAAAGACCAGACAGTCTGAGATGGTAGCTGAAACTGTGGAATGGATGAGGCTGCCTATGAAACCAGCTATAGAGGACGAAAAGGAGGGAACTGAGGACAGGATCCTGAGGGGTGCCTACAGAGTGGGAGAGAGGAGGAAGAGGAGTTCCTAAAAGGACAATGGAGGAGAAGCCAATAATTTAGGAAAGCAAGTCAGAGTTGTGAAAAACAAGGTAGGATATAAAAGGGGGTGTTATACATCATCAAAGGCTTCCTTAAGACCAATCTTCTAGTCAGGTCATTTATACACTTTAGTTAAGGGCAGAAAAGGTGAAGAGGGAGTTGAAGGAGAATTCAAGGCAGCATGAAGGGGCAACAGCCTTCAAAAGCTTGAAGATGAAGGAGAAAAGGGAGAAGCTGTTAGAGAGACTTTACTATAGAACATAACTGGGAAACAATTTGCTGCTTCAATATTGTCAGATAGATAGGGGAAACAAAATGCTGCTAAAACTGGTTCTAGGATAGTATCCAAAATTCACAAGAAGATTTTACAAACATAGGACCAGATTCTGATCCCTTACTCCACAAGTACATTGACTTCGGTTTTCCTGTTCATGGAATAAGGTGCAATTTAACAGGAATAAGGATATCAGAATCTAACCCATAAACCTGTTTTTTATTCCCCAAAATATTAAACCACCATCATGCTGTTAAATAGACTAATTGTTGAAGTATATGCTGGGGTACTTTGGAACATGAACCTGAAAATGTTTCCTTACCTTGCTCTGAAGATATGTATTGCCACCCCAAAATGCTACAGATGTTAGGTCCTACAGCATTACATTCATTTGATGACATGTAAGTCAATCCTTTTATTAATTTAAAAGTTTATTCCATGAGATCTTCCTAGACACAGTATACTATTTGTTTATGTGAGATTCTCAGGGGAGCAATAGTCATACTGTTTTATTCCATCATTATTCAGTATAAACCAAAACAACGTAATACGGGATACTCAGCCTATAACAGCAGATGAAAGTGAGCAGTGAAAATTTCAGTTCATTTTCTGTTTGTCAAAGATAAGGTAAAACCTCTTAAAACCAGACAATATGGGCACCTCTTTCAATGGATTTGGTAGCATCTTGTGGCAGGGGGGAGGAATAGCTCAATGGTTTGAGCATTGGCCTGCTAAACCCAGGTTTGTGAGTTCAATCCTTGAGAAGGCCACTAAGGGAATCTGGGGGAAAAAAAAAATCTGTGAGGGGACAGTACTTGGTCCTGCTAGTGAAGGTAGGGGACTGGACTTGATGACCTTTCAAGGTCATTCCAGTTCTAGGAGATTGGCATATCTCCATTTATTAGTTTAGGGCTGCAACCCCAACATCCTGCTTCCCATAGTCTCTTTTGGGGGTCAAGGCACTTTAACACTAATAAACTGGGTTGAGTGAAGGGCATGTTGCCTGTTGGTGCTGAAAAAAGTTGCTATGCTGGTGGCAAACTGTGAGCACATTCAAACAATGTATTAAACCAGTGACACTGCTTTCTTTGGGAGAGGCAGGGCCAATTTAGTCAATTGCAGAGATCACAGTAATGAGTTGCCACTGCACAATATATGGATAGTACACGTTTATAAACACTTTCTGAAGGTCAAGGTTTTGCAAATCACACATTTATTTTTCAGGGACTGCAAAGCCTGTTTGAGTTCCAGAATTTGCCTCCCCTGTCTCCTTGCTAACTTAATGCCTTGTGTTCTTTCAAGGGTGATGTAGGTTTTTTAAGAGCGTTTTTCTAGGAAATGAGAACCTTGTGCTATTTATTAGGAACAGAAGAATTTCCCCACTTATTTTTTGGTTGATTGTTTTTCTCTCTGCCCTCTCTCTGCACCTTTATAACTATCTGTCCTAAGCAGAACATGAACCCAATACAATTTGAATTGGAGTCAGGCTTTTGAACCCATAACTTTGTATAGTTTGAAATTAAGCAAAAAGAGTTTGCTTAGCAGTGCAGATCAACTGGTAAATTCTAAGTTCTAATGTCTTGTGCTGGGATGAAGGGTTCTTCAAACTAAAAGAGAACTGGTCAACTGAGTTTCAACTTTGGGGAGTTGCATTTCAGATTCTTTGTTTCCCACTCTGCTGCTTGGCACTGAAGACTCTATTCATTAAGAGATTTCAGCTTCAATATGTAGAATAATGTTTTAGCATAACTATATGTTTAGATCAGACTATTATTCTTGTTTCATTGAATATGAGTGATAGGAGAAGAAGGAATACATGCTGTTCTCTGAGTGCCCAGTTATGCAAAACTTTGCTAACATGTGTAATCATCATTGGAACTAACAATATGAGTAAGGCTCAGATACAGCTCTTAGCCGCCACACAAATTGGTGATGAGTATTGCACAGTTGATAATGCAGTAGCACAATTGTCAGTTCCATTTAGTACTCTGAATATTCATATTTTCTTTGTATTATTATTTATGGTATCATGCCCCACCCCACCAGATTCTGGGCATTTGCCAAACACTCTAGGGACAGAGAAAATACAGGTGAGGTAATATATTTTAATGGACCAACTTCTGTTGGTGGGAAGTACAAGCTTGTGAGCTTCAAGGGGGCTTTCCCAGAGGGTACTTTCTCTAGACCTGAAAAAGAGTTCTGTAACAAGTATGCAGAGGTTACAGGACAGGGATAGTAATAGGCAATGTATATAGTTGAATCATACACATGGTGTGTGTGTGTGTGTATATTTATAAAACATATATGCAGATATCTGTACGTGGCGAAGGTATGAGAAAAATGGACTTTAGGGAAGTTATAGAAAAATGTATTGGGTTTTAGAGGAGGAAGCTACCACAGTTGTGGTTGAGTTGCCTTTCAAGATGTTTTCCCTTACAAATGATACATAAACAGCTCATATTGTTGCTGCCACAATATCTTTGGGTATTTTTAATTTTTCTTTCATTCTATTCTCTGGCCTTTAATTACCAGAATGACACTGGTTTGAATAAAATTCCCCTGGAGTCTGTCACATCGATTATATATGTACTACACTGAGATCCACTGTTTTTTTCATTAGACAGTAAATAGCACATACCAGGCTGAACTTTCACGGGTATTCTGTTAAAGGACCTAGCAGCATTCAGGGACAAATGACTATTTAATCTTTCTTGGATGAAAACACTTTTAAACACAGCAGTACTTTTGATGAATGACACTAGACAGTCATGTCCAGATCAGCATCAGGCTGCATGATCCAAAAGTAAATAATAGAAACATTTGTGACACGGGAGGCAGCTAAGACATTGGCCTGGAAATCTGGAGGCTTAGGTTCTGTTCCCTCCATCACTGTCCTGATGTGAGATGATTTGGGGCAAGCCACTTTACTCCTCTGTGCCTCTTTCCCCTGCTACCTTTTGTCTGTTTTGAGTGTAAGCTCCTCAGAATAGGAACTCTCTCTCACTGTGGGGTGTACAATGCCTGGCAAAATGGCACCACTGACAAAGGGGCCTCGATCTTAATATAAAACAAATAATTAATACTAACACTAAACAGAGGTGGATGAACCTTCAGAGGTCAGAAGCATCCAAAATTTTTAACTACAAAAATCACTGAAATATACAAAGCACGGGAGGCCCTTCCCTCTTTTGACTCCTCAATCTGTTGCTTTCTCTCTTGTAAGGAGTCTTCCCCTTCTGCTCTTGCAATAGCACTTCTGGCTTCAGTCTGTGGTCAGGGGCTCTACCTTCTTTCTGAGTGAGGAATCTGACCTTCCGTTCCCTGTAATGACCCAATCTGGCACATTTCTCCTCTTGAATGGGTTTGTCTCCATACCAACTGCTATGCAGGTCTCTGTGCAAACAGCACAACTGAATCTTGGGGCTTAATTAGACCCACCTGTGATGAATTTGGCCCATTGGATTTCAAGCAGGCAAATATGTATAAACCATAGACCATGGAAATAGCTCCTCAGGTGACCTCTACCCACAACACTGTAGTACTAAAGAATTCTTAATTCCTCCATTCATTCCCACAGATCTCTAGGATTCTTTGACGTCAAACAGGCTAAAACATTTAAAGACTGTTATTCTATTAAACTGAGTATGTAGCTGTGATGTATTAGCATATGTCTACATCAAACTAGAAACTCCATTTTGCTTTGTGAACACCATTTTGACTGTAAAGAGCACTGTGCCTTCACTGTTGCTGTATCTTCATCTCGGATGGGATCCCAAGAGATATTAGCAGATGATTAACAATACAAAGCAATCAGGAATCATGAACATGGTGGTGGTGGCGACGGGGGAGGGGAGTGTTTCATTCAAATGAAAGCAATTAGGACACTGATCTAGCTATCACTTATACAGGGGCACAACAAGGGGAGTAAGGAGGTCCAACTTTTGACTGACTGAAAATTGGTATCAAGAAAGGGAACTGGCCATCTAATGATTTTTAATGATACATGAATGCACATTTCTTTCCAGCAAATCTCTGACATTTCTTATGCACTATATTCATTTTACTTATTGTGTGTTCCTTTCTGCTTTTATTTATTTTTTTAAAGGAATTGTGGATCAGGGTTTTGGTGGTTTTTTTGCTTTCTTCATAAAGCACATTGTCAAGGACGTATGTTCTGCGCATTGCAGCATATGACATTATGTGCAGATTCATTCAAGGTGAAGTACAATATGTTCCCTTTTTTTTTTTTTTTAAACCACCTGTTTGGTAGTGAAATACAATAGGACCTTTCTGCATAGTGTAGTGTACTTCATCTCTATTAGTGATGAATGAACTATGAAATGTTTGGATAAACAACCATATGTTTGGATGCTAATGTAAACCAATCTGAGTGTTTTTGGACTAAAGCTATTCTGTTTAAAGTAAGTCAGACATAAGCAAGAATAAACCTCCACCACAGTATTTTTGTACAGAACTTCCATTTCCACTTTGTTCAAACTGGAGAGGCAACTGAAAATTAAAATAAAACTGAAAAAGGTAATATGATCTGGTGGCTAGAACAGTGAGCTGGGAATTCGCTATTTTTTTCCTGGTTGTCACCCAAACCTGCTGTGTAGATGTTGGTTGGTTTGTTTTTTGAGAAGCATGCAATTTCTCTGTTTTCTTTGGATATAATACTTATACCTCAAGGGGTGAATTCATTAATACTTGTGATGCAGTTTGAGATACTCGGGTATAATGTGGCCTATATGTGCAAATTATTACAGTAGAACCTCAGTTACTAGCTGATCAGTCAACCACACACCTCATTTGGAACTGGAAGTATGCAATCAGGCAGCAGCAGAGACCCCAAAAAAGGGCCAGTACAGTACTGTTTTAAACATAAACTAAACAAAAAAAGGGAAAGTTTAAAAGAAATTTGACAAGGTAAGGAAATTGTTTCTCTGCTTGTTTCACTTAAATTCAATGGTTAAAAGCAGCATTGTTTCTGCATAGTAAAGTTTCAAAGCTGTATTAAGTCAATGTTCAGTTGTAAACTTTTTGAAAGAAAAACCATAATGTTTTGTTCAAAGTTAAGAACAACCTCCATTCCAAAGATGTTCCTAACTTTGAAATTCTACTGTATTACAATCTCCCCACAACCCTTACTTAACAAGGTTCATCTTGAATTTTGGGTAAAGGTTTTTGTTCTGTTTCCATTTTATCCCAAGCAATTGACCCATCCAGAATTCAACAGAATTAGGTATTGCACTGTCACTTCTGGAAAATCTCCTCTCCCCCGCAATGTTTCTTTAGCCTTTATTTTAAAGTTTCTAAAGAAGTTTAATAAATTACTGCTCAATTTCATTGCCTGGGTATGGAGGCAGGAAGTGATGCTGAGCATGGAATATTTCACTTCTAGAGCTCTTAGTACATGGTTGTGGTAGTAAGTGTTACAGGTCATCATCAAACAAATTTGAAATGATATTAAGGAGGGGAAAATTTGGTAAATTTCCTTTCTGGATTTGATTAAAAATGCCCCCTTTGTTAAGAGGCCTCTGCATCTAAATGGCTTAGTACAGTCGAGAGAAGTAGCACATTCATAGTCTTCAGAGTATGAACAACATTCACCTACTGAACTGAGACTTGGCCTCAAAAGAGCTAAACATTTGAGACCTTTTTATTTAATTCACCTTCTTAAGTTCCCAATTGTTCATGGTCAGTTGGTGATTAATTGAGAAGGTGCTCATTACAAACCATTAAAAATCAGTATTTGTTTCTCTGTGATGCAGCTACTATACCGCTGGATAAGTTATCAATATCAGAGCTCTGACTTTAATTAACACTGTCAATTGGTCCCATAAGATTGCCATACTTGCTAGTTATGGAAACTTCAGGTCAAAAGACCTCTTTACAAGTACTGGCTTAAGGCCTGATCCTACAGACTCTTAGGGCTAAATTATCACAGTCCATACCCAGCTGCAAAGGTGAGTGGGACCAATCCTGACCCCTCCTCTGCCCTGTTGAGGTTGTGACCCTGGACTTGGGAGATAGACCAGGGCTACTTGCCTGATACTCCCTTCTGGAAGAAACTGTGTGCAAAAGGAATGGAGAAGTGGGGGCGGGGGCGGAAGCAAGTAGGAGGAGACCTGTTTTTTCCATAATTAGTCACTGGCCTGAGCATAGGGGCCAGTGAGCTGCTTGTTTTTATTTGTTTTGGGGTTTTTTTGTGGTTTTGTTCAGTGCCTAGTTCAGTGGGGTCCTGGTCCATGACTGAGGCTCCTAGGTGCTATGGTAATACAAATAATAATAGTAAAAGTGTCACAATTTGTTCCTTTGTCTGTTCCTGTAGCAGCGCTGTTGAGCATCACACATTACTTGGGACATATTGTAAAGCTATTATCTAGATCATAATGACTAGACACATACCTACAAATTCAAAATCATGGTAATCAAGTGCTTCCATTGACTAGATCAGGGGTCGGTAACCTTTCAAAGAAGAGCCATTTTTAAATTTTTGTCTTTGACCAAAGTATTTTGAGAGCCGCATCACACGCAAAGCTACTTGTAGAGTTAGAATTTATCAACTAATAATAATTGAACATATTAAAGTTATTACAACTCACCAATACTTTTAAGTGTTTTTTACTGTTGGACATCTTTAGAGGGTGAATATGCCGTGATTTTCATTTTCAAGTAGACTCAAGATTAACATCTTACACTTGGCTCCTTAGTTTGTTTTTGATGAAATTCATGTTGGAAAACACTTGTTCACAGAAGTACATTGAACCAGAGATTGAGAGAAGCCCAAATGCATATTTCTTCAGCTGTCTGTATCTGGTAGACAATTCCAAACGTTGAATATAATCTGATCTTTCTGTTTAAGGTTGTCCATTTCAGACTACTTGTGTTGTAGCCCCAGGGTGGATTTCTGCCTTTCCAGATTTTCAAGTTCAGTGACAAGATCTTTCAATTTTGAATTCCATAAATCCTTGTCTTGCAAGTCTGCTAATTCAAGTTCAAATTGCACTCAATCGATTCCCACAAATGCTGAAAAATTCAATGCAGAAGTGTCAGCTTCAAGAGGTTTCAACAGAAATGACAAAGTGGCCTTTTCCCTTCTGAACTTGTGAAATCGGTCAGCAAATGCAGCTTGCATTTTGATGCCTGTTTCTGCAAGGAACCTAACTTCAATATCATAGTCGTTTGCCCAACACTGAAGCAATATAAACAATGCACTAACATACCCATCTCAATGTCCCTTACAAACAAAGACAGCTTTCGTTCAAAATGAAAGAACTTCCAAAAGTGAAATTGGAGTATTTTTTCCCTGTAGGTTCCGATTCAACATGTTCAAATGAGAAGTTAAATCCACCAAGATACTGAATTTCTGCAGCCAGTGAGGATCCGTTAGCACTGCATATTTAAGGCCCTTTTCTTGGAGGAACACCCTAATTTCCTCGAGACATGACACAAACCTCACCAAGACTGCACCTCTGGAAAGCCATCTTGACTTGTTATACATGAGAAGATCAGAATACTGGCTGTTAACTTCTCGAAGAATCTCGCAAAACTGCCGATGATTGAGAGCGCTTGCCATTAATTTGTTAACGATCTGCATGACCATTTCCATTACTTTCAAGATTTCCCCGGAAAGGTTTGTGCGCACAGCACCTCCTGGTGGATTATGCAGTTAAATGAAATTACATAATGCGCCATACTTTTTTAAAGTAAAAAAACCTTTATGTGCCCCCTTCATGCCCTGTGCTCTATCTGTAGCAATAGAAATTATTCTGATGTCAATATAATTTTGTTTCAGACATTCAGTGACAGCAGATGCAATATCTTTGCCCCGAGTTTCAAAATGTCTTTCAAAGGTTTGATTTCTTATTGTTGGATAGTTTCTCATTGAAAATGAGGTACAACCGGAGTCCAGCTGAACTCGCTACAAAAACATGATTTAGTCCAATCATTTTGAAATTCTTGATGTTCGTATTCTATCTTTCTCTTTTCGATTGTCATTTTTTTTTGATTGAAGGTATTTATCTGATCTGTTCTATTTCTGATTTTTTGACTTTTCAAACTGTTGAATGTTGGAACATTCTAGTAAAGACAGAGCACATCCGCTTCCTTTTCACAAGAAATTCCAAGAGTTTTATTTGTATTGCCTTGGTAATGAGCCGTTTGAATTTGAATATAAGCAGGAATGGGCTTTGGGTTTGCGCAGGGGACTGAGGTACAGGAGGACTGTGGGGTCTGGGAGGAAGTGAGTTTGGGAGCAGGAGGGTGTTCTGACCAGGGTTGGGGTGGAGGAGGGGGTGAGAGGTGCAGGCTCTGGCCAGGAGGCACTTACCACAGGCGGCTCCCAGCCAGCGGTGCAGCAGAGCTCAGGAAGGCTGCCTGCCCTGGCCCCACGCCGCTCCCAAAAGTGACTGGCTGCTGACACGTCTCTGCGCTCCCCTGGTGGGGGAGGGGGGGCTCCACACGTTGCCTCCATCCTCGACATTGTCCTCACAGCTCCCATTGGCCAGTTCCCAGCCAATGGGTGCTGCGGGACGGTACTTGCAGGTGGAGGCAGCGCATGGAGACCCACTGCCCTCCTCCCCCCAAGGGCTGCACAGAGACATGCCAGCAGCCAGCCACTTCTGGGAGCAGCATGGGGCCAGGGCAGGCCGGGAGCCACCTGTGGTAAGCACCTCCTCGCCAGAGCCTCCCTCAAAAAATGGCTGCCCACAAAGGGGCACCCAAAGAGCCACAAGGGGCAGCCAAAGAGCCGCATGCGGCTCCAGAGCCGCAGGTTGCCGACCCCTGGACTAGATAGACATTTCAAGACTGAAAAAATAATATGAAACTTGTTACAGTAAAAGTTGCTATCGATAATTTGTATTGCTGTAGCACCCAGCTGTCCTAGTCATTCAGGATCCTATTATTGAGGTGCTGTACAAAGAACAAAAAGATTGTCCCTTCCACAAAGAGCTTATAAACTAAAGATGACAAAAAACAACAGATGGATACAAACAGATGGGGAAATATAAGGAAACAATAAGTCAAGAGTGGTCAGCATGATAAACTATGGTCTCAGCACACCAGTGGCCAAACCACAGTAACAAAGCATGAAAAGCTTTGCCTGTGTTTTAGCCAAGAAGTGCAGAGAACAGAAAGTCATGTCCTTTATCAGTCTCTTATCCTGGGGGATTTTCCCTCCTCAGGCTTTGCTTGCTTACCTGAAGAAGCAGTAGGTGGGGAGGAAGAGACAATCAACTGTCTACTTTTCTTCAAGCAGATTTATAATGTTCACAGCCAAGAAGACAATATATATGATGGATGTGCTCTTTAATTAGACTGTTGTAAAAGCTGTAATTACAGCTTCTGAGTGTACTTTTATGTCTGCATGCAGAAGCAATTTCAGGATTGTCCCTGAAACTCCACAAGGAAATGGCTTGGCTTCAAGAACATGCTTTTGTGTGTGTTTGGGATTTTTTTCATAATGTGCTTTTAAATTATATGTTATAAAATAATTTTCTTTATAAAAGTTCAGGACAATAGAGATACAGACATGTTATGAGAGCTGTCTTTTAAAAATGCTTTTATCCTTTTTAAAAACTTGAAAAATATTGTTCCAACACCTATCTTGTGGTTTAATAATTCTTAATTTCTCTTTCATAAATAAAATGATCCATGCAATTTCATTTATAGCATGGCCCACTGAATGGCTTGTTACGGAGGGAAAGATAATGAAATTATAAGAGCAATTGACTCCTACCACATGCAGCCAAGACAAACAATTCTGCAGCATTTTCTGCCTCTCCTTGTGATCTATTAGAAAAGAGCATATACTTGCTATGTGGAATTAAAGTGATTTATTTTCTGTTTCCTATTAATCTTTGGACCCATGCTGCATTTTCAGCTGTTATCTAGATGCTGTAGTCAACAGAGATGTTTTCTACATAAGGAGGATGTTGCTGAATAATATTTGCCAGAGGCAAAGGAAAATTGACTTGTTGAAGAATGCAAAGCTAATATGCAAATGAACTGCTGTTCTTGACTATTATTTATTTTGAACTTTTTTCCTTCTTTCCCCTCTCTTCCATAGGCTTCATCTATGGTCTATCAAAGTGAGTGTAGAAAATGAGTATAGCTGAAGAAAGAGGAAGATCAGGCTAGATTCACAAGGTGGGCTTATGCCTTGCTTTGTTGAGCATTGCGACATCTACCTTTTAGGAACCCTCCTGCCTAGTGAAATTCACAGCCCCAAATTAATCACCCAGGCTCCCCATACAATGCACGGGGAGAGTTAGACACCTAAAAAAAGACTCAGAACCTAGAAGCTAGCCCCCAAAAATAAAGCACATAGGAGTGAGTTTTCAGCTCTACATTAGACTACATTTGGAAGGATTTTAAATAGTGGATTTTAGAAGATTAATTTAGTGCCTACAGTTCAATAGGATTTTGAATTCTAGTAATATATTTTAATAGGAATTTTCTTTTTTCCTTCTTTTTCCAAATGTGCTTGGTTGAAAATCTTACCCACTAGTCTTGTTTCATGTTGCCAATCTTAATAATGGTCTGTCATTAGTTATCACATTAATTGATATAGCTTGTAACTGGAGATCTGCCATAACTATAGTTCCAGATCCAGACACCCCTGAGTTCTGGGGAAGTTCAAAGCCTGACCTGAATATAATGGGTTCTTTCTTTATAAAAGTGTAAAAAAAAAAAAAAAGCTCATGATATGAACACCCCCAACCTTCAAGAAGGTTCAGAGCCTGATGCAGGTTCAGATCTGCATCTAAACGTAGATGTCTGCAATCCAGTAAAACTAAAACTCCAGCTGCTTGCATCCCTGATCTTTGCCGAGTGGTTATTGAAATTCCAGATCTAAATGTTTGCAGCTTGAGCCTATTTCTGCTTCTGAAAACATTCTCCTTAGCCTTATTTGCATATGGATATCTCCTAATTCTAATTCTATATTTATATGCCCCCATCCCTGTAGTACCTAAACTCCTCAAAAACATTAATTAATTTATCCTCACAATACCACTCTCATGTAGGTTTCAGAGTAGCAGCCGTGTTAGTCTGTATCCGTAAAAAGAACAGGAGTACTTGTGGCACCTTAGAGACTAACAAATTTATTTCAGCATAAGCTTTTGTAGGCTATAGCCCACTTCATCGGATGCATGGAATGGAACACACAGATGTAAGATGTGTATATATACACACAGAAAATATTATTATTCCTAATTTACAGATAGGGGAACTGAAGTAGAGAGAGAATTAAATGACTTGTACATGGTCACACAAGAAGTCCTTGAACAGAAGCCAGATCTCCTGAATCCTATTCAAGGCCTTAACCACAAGACCACCCTTTTCTTTCATGAAGGTTTCCAGCCAAGCATTTCTGCTTTGGCTGTGCCTTCTATCTGGCTTCATTTGTAAGAGATGTGCAGCACTGCTTTGATCAAGGGTGTCAGGTATGGTGGTCTCTGAATTTAGTGAAAAATGGGTCTTTATAGTAGCTAGCAGTCTTTTCTATACTTGTGTTCAATAGATGAAATCTTGGTGCCATTGAACTAAATGGCAAAATTCCTCTGCCTTGAATGGGGTCAGGCTTTTACCCAATGACATTTTCTTCTTTGTGACATGTACATCCTGGGGCAGATCCTTCACGGACTTCAATGGAGTTATGGCCATTTGCACCAGCTAAATATCTGCCTCCTTGTCCAAAACACAATTCTGTTCAGGTAAGAACATACATATATTGTTTCTCTTTTAGTATGTAGATGTAGTCCTTGGGAGCAGGGCTCTTGTCTCCTCATTTCTCTGTATGGCACTGTAAATGCTCAGCAAATAAAGGATAATACTGTTGTTTTGGGGGGAAAGACATTTCAGTTTCCTTAGGTTATGCCTTATTGTGTGTTTGCCACTATGTTGACTGAATCTTCCACTAGAACTAGGCAAAAATATTCATAACAAAGGCTTATTGATAAATGCTTGCTCATGAAGTGAGAATTTTTCACAAGATCAAGTAAAATCTTTAAAACTTGAGGGGGAAATGGATTTGCAATTAAAAAATCCTCCTCAAAACTCCACTTTGCCATGCTGCCTACAAAAAATCTTGATGGCAGTTAGGCTGTTGGTGTGCTGATATCATGCTGTCTCACTGTCACAATATTGTCTCATTTTTTCTTTGTACTTCTGCATCTGTTTCTTTGTCTCCATCTGTGTCTCTTAGATGATAAGCGCTTTAGGGCAGAGCCGTCTCTTTTTGTTCTATATTTGTACAACACCTTGCACAACGGAAAATCGATCTGTGGTCAGAGGTTCAGAACAGTATGGTAATAGAAATTATTATTTGTTTCTGTGAAGACCACTCTGAATAATTTTATGGCACATTTTTATAGATATTTTTTAATTTGGATGGGCTGGTTGTAGTTGATCATATAAGTCACACAATATCTTTCTGGTTTCTACCAGGCACACAGATTTAATATCTCTCTATGTGATTTCCAAATGAAAAGAGCAACATGTATTTAAACTGTTTAAATAGATTTTAGGTTTATGAATTGTGGTAGGTTAGATCTAAGGTAGATAATAGATGGAACTGAGGGGTTTTATGGGAGAGGATGCTGACAACTTTAAGAGAGTTTGTATTATTCAATGTTCTCTATGGTGTAAGGAGAGTATGCGCTTTCAGATATCAACAAGCAAGAGCTATTTCATTTGATTTACATTGTCACTGATTTTATGTTTGTCAGGAAGAATGAAAGTCACCTCTGGAGGAGGGTCAGAAATACAAGTAGGAAGCAGACTATTTTAAGAGGAAAATTTAATTGTAACACATCTGAGCTCAGCCTCTATAGCCTCTACTTCTATGGAAGTAGACAATATGAGGATTTAATGCATTACAGTCCAGGGAGAGTGCTGCCTCCATAGCTTTGTTCTACCTTCCTCTGTCCCCCTGAAAACCCTTTCAAGTGGATATGGAGCCATGTGTTGGGAGAGTGTTATTAATGAAGATGACATGAAGGAGATATTGTCTTCCCAACAACCTCATTACATTTTTGTAGATAAAATTATCCTGACCCCATCATCGTTTTAGATTTGAAGGGCAGGATGACTATTTTGTGACAATCTAGTCTGACCTCCTGAATTACACACATTATATAACCCCACCCAGTAATTCCTGCATCAAACGGATAACTTTCAACCACTGAATCAACCCATGACTTATTGATTTCCCCCACCTATGCTGTGGAATCCTCTTTTATATTGATTGTGATCAAGTTCTCCTTTCCCCCATCTGTTATATATTTCTTTTTTTATTTCTAATTGGTGCCCTCATTTCACCACTGAACCAGGATGGGCCTTTTTGCCAAAGTTGTCCTCTTTCTTGATTGTAGAATCATGCCTTTTTGGCCATCTGGTAAACTCTTATTTTGTCATTTTGTTTTAAAGGAGATTAAAGTTAGTCTTAGGCACACTTTCTGGGACATTGAGGCCTGCATTACTAACTATGTCAAAGCTGAATAGCAGAGCTCTTTAAGAACATCTCTTTATAGGGTGTCCTGAGTAAAAAATGGTAATAAATATTTTGAGTTCAAACCAGCATATGATAAATATATTTACTGATTGCTTTTGGAATTACAGTGGCGGATTCTGTTACAACCTAATTTCATCTTCCTCCCAGTTCCTCAAATGTGATCAAGTTAGTTCTGAGGTTTCCTGCTAATTAAGTCCTCAAACTTTTATATCTGAATTAAAATATTACTGTAAATCCTTAGTGAGGGGGTTATTTTGTTACCCAACATTAATGTTATATGTGTGTCTCAGACTTCTGAAAAGTGTATTTTGCATTTCAAATTAAATCAAGTATAAATAGGAAAACCTTGATTGTAGTACAATACATATTTCTTGAAGACCATGTTTCTTTGGTGCCTTACATTTTATCTATATAAAAACAATTATTTATGGCACAGATGTTGGAGAAATTGTAAAGGACAAGGTGATTTTACGTATCTTTGGTGGACATGCCCAATTGTTATGAGTGCATGGATGTGATTCATAACCAGATATTAGGACTGGTCAAATTTTCCACCGAAAAGGATTTTCATCAGAAAAATTGGGTATTTGACACTATAAATTTTTCACAGAATGTGTCTGCTTTCCAGAGAAAATTTGACTTTTGCTGAAAAACCCCCAAATAAAAAGTTTTCAGCCCATTTATTTTGTTTTGTTTTTGTCTCTTCAGTGAAAAACTGAAATCTTTTCATGGGGAAGTTTGTACCCCCCCCTTTCCCCCCCCCCGCAAGGTCTTCCAAATGTTACAACCATTGGGTATAGATTACCAAAGCATCCTTTAGTAATCCTGCTGCGAAATGGGAGATCATTGTTACGGAAAAGTTAACGTACCAAGTGTGTGCACAGCAAAATTGGCAGATGACAAATACATATCTGGGGTGAAATCCTGGCTCTACTGAAGTCAATGGCAAAATTTTCATTGAATCCAGTGGAGCCAGGATATCAGCCTTGGCTACCATTTATCTAATACTTAGACATAGTACACTTCCCTGCAAAATAAAATAAAATCACATTTGCCTTTTAAAAATATTAGTAACTATAGTAGACTTGCAGTGGTTTTTCTATGACAGATGATGGAAGCGTTGCCATTGACTTCAGTGGTTTCCAAATTTTACTCAAATGTGTTTTAGTTGAAGAAAAGCCATGAAGAAGGTGTTTGAAAGTTGGCGTTTAAAGGTTAATCCTTTGACATGGTGAAACCTGGCCCAATAGATAAAGTTGGTTATATCCTGACATCATGTCATTTGTTTTGGGGTTTTTTTTTGCTAAGAGAGTCCATTTTTGCATATGTTAATATTACGTTTATGGTAACTTCGTGTTAATGATTTGTAAAATTATGTATACTTCCTAAATGAACAAACAGCTATAAAACAGGGAAACAATACCTTGCACTATGAGCATAGCAGAGACAGAATTTCATTGCTCTCTACTGACTCCCTCTGGAGAAAACAGAGTAGCACTAACAGGCATGGAGGTTCTTGCTTGAGTCCTCAACTGGAGTCAGGTGAGGGAGTGTCACTAGTATGTGGGTAGAGTAACAAATGGTAAATGAGGTGTTCCATAGGTCTGCAAGAATCCTGAAAGGGTTGAAAAGATGCCCTGAGACACTACAGGATTATGTTGATAAGAAAATTTTCTTTATATCATTTCAAATTTTGGATGCAGTCTTTACATTCTGTTTGAGCTTTCCTATTAGAAGGTTTCAGGAAATGCAGTCTAGTGATGCACTGGCACATAGCTGCTGAATGCATAAGCTATTGTTGGAGAACTAACTGAGCCTTTATTTCACTTTATTTACATTTTGTTTTGAAGAAGCCACTATTAAAGGACTTCCCCAGCAAGCATGGAATCGTGGGATACAATCCCTTGCCTTCCATAAAAAGTACTTGTGTTGAGTCTGGAGGCAGTCTTCCATTGTCTGTCAGTTTGGACCTTTGGGTGAATATTTATTTAATTTAGGTCCAGAAAGTCTAGTTAATAATAGCTATTGTTTTTTATATAAATTGTATTATAATAGTGCCTAAAGGACCCGATCAGGGCCCACAGTGCTAAGCACCATACAAATCTGAAGAATTTAAGACTCTTTGCCTTAAACAGTCTTTATAATAGATAGACAAAACAAACATGGAAAGGGGGGGACTAATTAATAATAAAGTGAGCATTATCTTTCATGGTAAAAGTGTTTTCTAAGAATTATGATAGTTAATTGACAGGTAAAATTAAAATCAGAGGTCTCCACATTATTCCTGTTAATAGTACTCTGGTATCTTGATTGTATTGACATGATTTTTTAGGTAATAACATAAGGCCAGATTCTGAAACGTTACACAATTTTGAAGTCCCTGGGAATTTTGCCTGTACAAGGTCTTCAGGATCCAATTGATACTGTATTTATTATATTATATGCCACCTCACATTAACAAAGTTTCCATAGTTGTTCCAGTAAAAAGGGATTGCAACTCTGTTTAATCAAGGCTAATACAGTCAATTTTAGGAAATACATTCAATAGTAAGTAATGGGTTCTATTCTTTTGCTGGTGTACATTCATAACTGTTATTAACGTAAAAGAAAACAACATGTTTGCCCTGACACGATAATAGTACCTTAAATGAGCAATTCTTTCCTATGCACTTATTTGAAATAAAAAATGTATAACCTGGGATTTTTTTATAGTGCTGGTACTGAGACAATTGAAGTCATAAACTTCTATAAAACCTTAACTTGATTGGTTTATGATTTGCTACAATATGAACCTATCTTTATTTGTTTTAAAATATTCAGCAAGAAATGAGAGGCAGTAGAGTGCACCTCTCCTTTGCAAAAAGGGAATGGAAAGACATTGTGTAGCTCTAAATGGTATTGAAACTGATTTGCGTTATCACATAAGTGTCCCTCTTATTTACTGCTCACATATAAATGCATATCATAATTGCAGCATAGTTTACATCAGCACAGATGCATTGCATTCAACATACCAGAGACAAGTATTTCAGTAAAGCTGACAGAAGAACAAGCCCATTGCAGATTAAAAATACATAGAACACTGAGAACACTCTATTTTAATGAGTTTATTGTGTAGTACTCATCCCTAGCTATGAGGCAGATGACAGTGATGTATAACTCGCAAAGCAGTAGCCCTGATAGAATGATGGACTGCTTCTCCTCCACATGCCAACAGAGCTTCTTTTCATCTCTTCTCCCATTCTCTGTTCATTGTTTATCCTTTGTATCATCAGTCACCAAGCAGTATAGTTTACAAATACTGTTGTGGCAGCTGGAAAAAAATTGTACAGCCAATGATGTGAAATATATCAAGTTCCTGCCAGGGTGCAGCTTGAAACCTTTCTTTCTTTAAGCTCCTGTTGGAGTCTGATACATGGTTTAGATAACATTTTACTTATAAAAGATAGATTCTTTCCCTCTCACTAGTTACTCAGAGAAAGATGGTCTATTCATTCCCCTTATTCTTTCTTTGTATAGACAGAGGCTGACCAGCTTCCAAAAGCTGGTGAAGACTGAATCAATTATACCTGGGTGTCTCTTGGTTACAGACATTGCATACATGGCCTTATGACAGGATAGCATATCAATACTTGGCACTCACATAAACCGAATATGTGGAACCTGAGCAGCTGAACTATGACTTTTTTGTTGAAAGGAAAATATGAAAACCTGGCCGGGGGGAAAGAGAGACTGCACATGGGCACAGTGGATAGCCGAATCAGCATAAAATCACGTAAACAATACACAGCATTACTAGAGGTGTTTTAGGTAAGATCCACGCAGAGAAAAAAGTCACATGCTGCTACAGGTAAATTACAGGTAAATTACTGAATTTTCACTGGTGGTGCAAAATTATTCAGGTGGGTAAGTTGGGAATTCGACTTCTGTAGGTTTCATTAAATAAATAAGAAGATTAAGAGGTGGATAGTGACTTGGACTACAAGCCTGTGCAGGAGCAAGAGCCCTCACTTACATTCTAGTGTGAGTTACCTAAGCA
Source organism: Chelydra serpentina (assembly GCA_037349315.1). Lineage (NCBI taxonomy): Eukaryota > Metazoa > Chordata > Testudines > Chelydridae > Chelydra > Chelydra serpentina. The sequence goes on along the minus strand of JBAIAC010000014.1, from coordinate 10,167,604 downwards.
TTGGGTCCAGGCGCATGGGAGTGAGTGAATGATGTGTTTCCACCTACCTCACCCCACTAGAGTAGATGAACAGAGAGAAGTAGGCTGGGAAGGGGCTGAAATGGGTGAATGCCTTGGATAAGCAAGCCTGGGGAGTGTTGTTTTGCTGTTGGTCTAGGCCAGCAGAAAATTACTCCTCTCCCAGAGCACGGGGAAAGCAGGGGAAGTAATTTATCCTTCAGAGGTTTATCTCTGAGGGACAGCGGTTCCAAGGATACTTCCAGAGTGTTGCATCTTATGTGCCACTTCTTGCTCAAGTTTGTGCCCAAGGAAAAAATAACCCTAAAGGAATGCTATAAGAATTAAACATTTACAGCTTGGCACAAATGATTAATATAGGTGGGGTGAGGATTTAAAGGTAGAATAATGATGACTACCTGTAGAACTTGAAGAGTATAAAGAATAAGGAGGGAGAGGAATATTTAAGTGTTGTCCAAAGGGGACTATATTGAAATAAGAATAAGTAAATGAAATTTAAAAGTGAATATCAGGAAAAAAATAGTCCTTACAATGAGGTCTGTTGGACTGGAGAGTAGATGCCCACAGGAAAGGGTCATTAAAAAGTCATTACTCATTTAAGATTTGATTGGACAGAGAAATGTGTGGTACTCATTATTATAAATGATGTGTATTGTACATTGAAACCAAAAGAAATTCTAGGTGGGATACTGGATTAATCCACTGGGATTGCACCTCTGGATTCAGACAGTGGCTTTAATCCCAGTGAAAGAGTTTGATTCTCTCCTATGGCAGTCTTCTGACTAGGATGGGGCCAAAGTCATTACAAAGTTTGAAGCTGGAAAATAACATAGGGCCAAATCAATTTCCAGTGCCCTAATCCATCATACTACCTAAATGAACTGGACTTACTTTATCTAGCCCACATTTACAGTTATGATGATGGTTTTTCCAAAACAAAGGTAATGAATAGTACACACATTTTTCAAGAATTCTGGATTTGGAGAAGTTATCACAGAGGCCAGTAATTATGTTTCATCAATCATTAGGAATGTAACCTTGTATAAATCAATAGTAGTAAGTAGTCAGACTTGGTTCCCACTTAATTTTTCTTACCTATAAAGTCTGTAGTGGGTTGTACAAGAGTGCCCCACCCTCTATAAATTTAAAAACAGGATCCACCTGCTATGCTGAGATGATGCCCACATAGGCTAATTCTGTTGGCCAAACACAAGAAACCATACTTGTGTGTGTTTAGTTTTACATTTATTTCCTGCTGTATCAATCAGTTGAGAAAGGAGGATGTCTCGGGAATTCCAACCCTCAGAACCGAAAGAGCCAGCAAGAAAAAAAGCATTTTTGGTGGTAAGCAATTTCTGGGTTCTGTAACGTAGTGTCCCTTTCAAGTAACATAGGAAAGAGGTTTGTTATATTCTGTTGTTGTTGGTGGGTTCAATTAAGCTCAGTTTGATATTCCTCTCAACTGACAGATCTGGCTGTCAAGCGATCTAATGAATTTGTGCCTTGGCAGCTCCTTCAGATAGTTATATTGGTTGCTTTGCTCCTGAGATCCTTATTTGGCTGGTTGCAAATAGGCTATAGAAGGTGACTTTTATCATTTTGCATGCTTTTGGGGGGGGGGGGGGGAAGGGAGTTGTCATTTTTGAGTAATGTGTGCATAAGGCCCTATAACCGCCCTATGTAGATTTCCTCTTTCTCGAAATGGAAGTAATAGAATGATAAACCCTCTGTCTGACACTAGTGAAGATTAGGCCTTTTGATTTGTGACTTTCCAGATAGTCCATGTGCGCTTTGTGAGCCCACTTCAAATGAATCCTTCCTACTACTTTGATATCTCAGGAGTCCATATAACTTGTCTGTTAAAGCTGGAGACTGGAGTTATGAGACCTGGCTAGGAACAAAAGGTAGAATTGTCAATAATAATGCAAAAAAGGAAGAAGTGCTCAATAAATATTACTGCCATGTTTTGAGGGAAAGAGCCAGATGATGTATTCATATCATATGATGATGAAATACTTTCCACTCCAGCAGTAAATAAGGAGAATGTTAAACAGCAGCTACTGAAGTTGTACATTTTAAAACCAGCAGATCTAGATAACTTGCATCCAATAGTTTTAAAAGAGCTGGCTGAGGAGCTCTCGGGACAGTTAATGTTGATTTTCAATAAATCTTGCAGCACGTGGGGAAGTTTCAGATGATTGGGAGAAAGCTATTGTTGAGCCAATATTTAAAATGACTCAATGGCATGACCCAAGAAATTATAGGTCTATTAGCTTGCAGCTGTTCCTGGGCAAAAATGGAATGGCCAATATGGGACCCAATTAAAGGAAGGTGTCACATTTCAGGGTGCAATCCAGACCAGTGAGGGTTTGTGTCCCTGCTTGCTCTGCAACCTTAGGTGCCTCACAATGATGCTTTGCTATTGTCGCTCCCAACTTGAGTCACTCACAATCATCCTGCCAGCATGCACGTCACACCTTAAGTGTCTGTTTCTATAATGCTATGTACATTAAAAAGTCAGGTCCCAGGTATCTCAAATCGGGCATTCCAAGTTAGTGGATTCTTTTGACCTTAATCTCTCAGTATCTCAGCTCCCTACCTGATATCACCCCTTCCATTTACAGAGGTTTTGTGAAGCACTTGAATACTATAGTGATGAGAACCATAGGGAAGCCTATTATTCAATGTAATAATTCTGTCTTCAAAGCAGAGTCTGAATAGCATGTAGTAAATAAAGCCTGTAGCCAGGCACTGACCAGAGAATAAAATAAAATATTGAATACCTCGTCACTGATTGAGCACCATCCATCCAGTGCACTGAATGAGGCAGGGTCTTATGGAAAAAATAATATGATCATGTAATAAAAGACTGTATCATAATGCAGATGTATAAAGGAACTGAAGGTGTCAGATCCTTATCTTCAAAGCTCTCCATGGTGTTGGCCCAGGGCATATAAAAGACCATCTAAGACTCTACAGCAAAGACTGTGGTTGACAATTCATTCCTCTGGCACATTAGAACTGTCAAAGTAAGAATAAAGCTCGTTGGCACAGAACCTTAATTCTGGCAAGTCCTAACTTCTGAGTGCTTGACTTTGCAACCTGAATAATCAGAATATCAGGGTTGGAAGGGACCTTATGAGGTCATCTAGTCCAACCCCCTGCTCAAAGCAGGACCAATCCCCAATTTTTGCCCCAGATCCCTAAATGGCCCCCTCAAGGATTGAACTCAAAACCCCGGGTTTAGCAGGCCAATGCTCAAACCACTGAGCTATCCCTCTTCTGTGTGTGTGTATGTGTAATTAAATTCTTATATTATTAATCTTTCTAAAAAGACATTTTTTAAAACTTAGTTTTCTTTGGGCAGATGTACCTCCCAGTCTTAGAAATTAAAAAATATCCTTAGAAAGAATAATTCATTATGACTCAGGGGTAAAGCATGGAGATGCTGCTGTAAAATGCAAGCCATGCTCATAGCCCAGGGCTACACTGGGGGGGGGGGGGTCGATCTACGATACGCAGCTTCAGCTACGTGAATAACGTAGCTGAATTCGGCGTATCGTAATTGACTTACCTGGCCGTGAGGACGGAGGCGAGTCGATCGCTGCCGCTCCCACGTCGACTCTGCTTCCGCCTTTCGATGAGGTGGATTTCCGGAGCTGACGGGGAGCGCTTTCGGGGATCGATTAATCGCGTCTAAATGAGATGCAAAAAATCGATCCCCGATAGATCGATTGCTACCCGCCGATCCGGTGGGTAGTGAAGACAAGCCCATAGAGCATTCTATGTACTCAAGCCCCATTTATACTGAATGAAAGTTTACAGGCTAATGGCTCTAAAGAATTGCTAGTATTTAGCTATATAATCCATTACCATAAATGGGAGTCAAAGATATACTATACAAGCCACACTTTAAAATTTACCTCTTCTTGTCTTAGGCCTTGGCTACACTTACGAGTTACAGCGCAATAAAACTGCCTGCAGCGCTGTAACTCACTAACTGGCTACACTTGCAAGGCACGTGCAACGGTGTATCTCCTCAGATATAGCGCTGCATGTACTCCACCTCCCCGAGAGGAATAGTAACTGTTGCGAAGTGGGTGGAATGCTGGCCCTTCAATGTAGCCGTGGAATTCCGCAGTTACTGACCTCCGGAAGCTCCCTTTGTTTTGAAATGGCACTTCCGGGTTGGAGTTCAGAGCTCCCGTTCTTGAGCTGCTTTACAAAAAAGCAAACACAGCTACTGTTTGCGGGGGGGAGGGGCTCTGTTAGAAATGCCGGCAGCAAAGTTGCCTTGGACAGAGTGGGGGGAGGGCTCCGTTTCCCCAAGTTCTCTTTTATCTGCTCTTTAAAAACAAACAAAGCCCCTGCTGTTTGCTTTCAGTGATTGAGAGAGATGCAGGGGATGTGGAGGTGTGTAAACTTAGGAGATAATGAGCTGACACTCTGTGGAGATTCCAAAAACCCACTCTCTCTCCCAAACGCTCCCTGTCAAAGTCCCCCTCACTCCCCCTATTTGAAAAGCACATTGCAGCCACTTGAATGCCCATAATGCACCGCTCCCAATACAGCTGCAAATGCCTCAAATGTAGCCACCTTACTGCGCTGGCAGCTGCCAGTGTGGACAGGCTGCAGCGCTTTCCCTACTCAGCTGTACGAACACGGGCTTAACTCACAGCGCTGTACATCTGCAAGTGTAGCCAAGGCCTTGGAACTCTTGCTAATGTTCCTCAGAAATGGATTTAACCCCCAAGGAAATAGCTGATTTTATAGTGCTTCATTTGGTTCCCCCTTGACACTAAATGGTGGTGACAGCTGTTGCAGCATACAGAGATGTACACACCTGCCTGACAGATGTTACTGTATCATCTTCTGACTGTTTTTGATTTCCATCCTTTTCTTTCACAAAAACCTGGCTGTGGTCAGCCTCCATTGTGCATTTTTGCAAAGCAGCTATTGTATTGCTGCACTGTTGTGTTTAAAGGAGAGTCAGTTTGTTCAGTTCTTTTGGAGAAAGATTTTTCTATCAAGACTCAAGGAATGTTTTCGCATAACCTCCTAAATCTTTAGTCTTAGTGGAACAAATTCTGAAGTCTTGACTAATTTTTACCTCAATCTTTATCTGGACAACGTTCTCCTTGTAATCATAGGGAGGTGTTTTTTGTTTTTTTGTGGTTTTTTTAAAACCTAAGTGCAAGGAATGTATGAACTTCAGTATTTGGACTATTATTTGTTAAGCACTAAATATACCGAGTAATTTACAAATAACAGTCTTGTTTCTCCCAAGATTGTATTCCACTTCAGACACATCAAGACTGTTTAGATCCAAAGAGCCTGAATTTCCATTGCCTTGCACCTTATGTGGTCACTTACAGCTGTGCAAAATGGGTGTCAAATGTAAATAAGGAGAGAAATTTGATTTGGTGGTATTTAAAAAGCATTGTGCAAAGATGGAAATGACTAAAGTCTATGAAGGTCATGCTTCACTAAATAATTTATTTCTGGGTCTTACCAGTACATTCAGGGAGCTGGCTCTGTGAAGGTATAATGGACACAAGAGTGGAAAGGGCATGTTTTGGGAGCAGAGAGAGAATATAAACACTGTTTCTGCAGAGAAAAACAGAATGAACTCCCACCATCCCTCACTAAATTAAATCTCCCATACACAATATCCTGGTCCTCCATAGGAACTGGAAGACCATGAGCTCTGAATTAAGTCCACATATTCCTTTCTTTAGACCTTAAAGCTTTTTCCACCTCATGATAAGCCAGCAATCATAATAGTTTAAAATAAAATTAATATTTTCAGTCCAAACTGATTTGTTCAAAACTACTTACACTTCTTAACTTAGATAGTCCTGCTATTCTTTAAAAAAATGGGGATTTTCAAAGGGCCCTCGGGGATTTGAGAACCAAATTCACCCATGCACATTCAGTGGCATCTGGGTGCCTAATTCCCTTAGGCTATTTTGACAATCCTCGCTCTCTTTCAGGAGGGATGATTAGTCCTCCTGGCTTCATTCATTTGCCCACTAATGTAAGGGCCAGCTACAGTTTCACTGGAAAGTGCTGCCTGCTACCTACTGAAAAGAGGGTTTTGTGAAAGTGGAAGGCTTCAATTTGCTTTGTCTTGGCCACCCTAGCTAGCATGGATTAGGGCAGGGAGCACATGCTGCATCTGTTGTAAGGGTAGTGGAGTGTCATGCATTCATCATAAGCCTCTTCTGCAGCTGCATGGGGCCTCGGTATCCCTTCCATATTGGACTGTAACTTAAATCATGCTGTGTTAAGGGAATATAAAGTTTTTATATCAGTGAGTTTAGTTCTGAGGCAATTTTAGACTTCCTTACTTTTTCTTTGGTCTGCTGCCTTTTATTCTTCATCTTGTAAGTAGCCAGAAAATGACAGTTCCAATAGGTTTTGCAACTTAACTTTATAGAAGAACTTCAGGTAGCAGATCAAGGAGAAACTGAAGATGTAAATATGGGGAAGCTGGTTGTACTTGCTGGGATAAGGAGGACATGAAGTCACAAACTACATTTTAAAAAAAGTTTTGTAAAAAGGTCCAGCCGATGTTAAAGACGTCACTAACGTCAGTGAAGCCATCTCATGAACTTGCCCTCAAACCTAGAAAAAATCGTGGTCTGGCTTGCTCTAGAAATTATTCTGCTCACAGATCATGATGTAACGTATAATAAATACTGTTTGAATTTTTTTTACAATTGTGTTCTGGGAATGTATCTAAATAGTTGACCTAAGCTGAATGCCTATATAATACTCCTTAGGCACCTGCTTAATTTGATCTAAAACTTCCCAGAGCAAATCTCTACTTTTTACTTTGCTATTGATCATTTCTTATTTTTAAAATAAACATCTTAAATAAATTGTTTCATGGTTCACTGTGTTTTCCTAATAATTTTGAACCCACATATTTTGTTGTCCTAAACTTGTGTTTAAGGTTCACTCATTTCTGCTTTTGATTCCTGCCTGTATGGAATGTAAACAAATAATGATTGGAAACAATATGACCCATTACAGTATAATTTCCATATAACATTTATTTTTATTAAAAACAAACACACACAAAAATCACTTACACCTAGGAAGTTCATAGACTGACATTGTGAGTGGGGAGGGAGGTATTTTATGATAATGTATTTGAGAAATATGTAGTTATCTAATTAAAGAGTGTGGCCAAATTTTACAAACAAGGATGCCTAAAGTTAGACTCCTAAATGCATATTTAGGCAACTAAAGAGAAGTGGCCTGATTTTCAGTGGTGCTGAGCTGTTTGCCATTCCCATTGCAGTCCATGGGAGCTGTGGATTACTCAAGCACTCTGAAAAAAAATCAGGCCATTTTTATTTAGAAGTTAAGTACGCATTTAAAGAGTATAACTTTTGGCAACCTTGTGTGACATTTTTGGCTTACATTATAATTCATAACCACAAAGGAGAACAATTTAGGTTATGGAAATCTTTCTTGCCTTTTAAGTATCTTTGTGACTTAATCAACCTTAATTTATTTTAATCTAGGGTTGGAATCTTTTTCTTTAATGGAATGCAGTTCTAAAGTTCAACAGAGCATAAAATTGAATTTAAGGTTTTTACACGAGATTTTTTTTTTCAATCTCATAAAAAAATTTCTGAAAGCATTGTTCATTTACTTCTCATGTCCACTTATTTTATTTAAATTTTAATTACCGTGTCCTACTACTATCTTTCCCTTTTGTTGCAATGGTGCACTTTTGTCTGAGTTTGTTGTGCATTTCAGCAGCAGAAGCTAAGAAAGGTCACCCTCTTACCATGTCTGCTTTAATGCCATCCCTTGTTTGTTCTGAACATAATCTTCAGTGTGGACTTTTGTTAACCTGGTTTCCAAAATCACCTCTTGACTAGGCAGAACTTAAAATAAAGTATAAAATACAGTATAGTTATTTTACACTATACGTGATATATTATGTTGGGTATAAATGTGTAGCTTATCTTAAAATAATGAGAAAATAGCTTATAATTATCTTTGCTATAAGTATATAGGCAGCTAACTATAAAAGCAGTAAACTGCAAAGATAAACGCCTTAGTTTGTATCTTTTCATTATCTTCTCTAAACAGGGAAATGAGTTAGATAATGTCCTTACTGCATATACTAAGTATTTGGCTGATTCTTTCCTCAGTGGTTGATCTCTTTCTCATTAACAATTCTTGTATCCATATGGCAACATCCAGCTGGGGTCACATGTAAGAGCTTCCTTATCAAATCTGTGGAGACTCCATTAACACAGCAAAGTCAAATTTTGCTGCAGAGAAGCTGGCATTCACTCATAAATCCTTCATTGTCAGCTGGCACTATATATGTCTACTAACAAGTCTACTATATATGCCGTTTATTAGTTCCCTAATAAATGACCACCAAGCTAAATCTGAAGGGTTTTATCTCTCATAATGTAATTTGGATTAACTATTAATATTGAGTAGTTGCTGTCATGAGGATCACTTTAGGTTCATGTATTCGTTTTGCTTGATTTGGCTGGCAATACCTGTCTTTGTTCAACAAGATGCACCTCACAGTACCTGCCAGGTTCATTTTTTTCCTTCAGCAGAATTTTTCACCCACCCATGACATCCAATCATTTTTACTAAGGGGGTGGAAGAGCAGAAACACAAGTCTCTGAAAAGCCACCATTTTCCCTTTTAAATTTGTTACCCTCCCCAGCGCAGAGTTAGGCTAATTTACACCATCTGAGGATCTTTCCCCTAGTCTTTGCTACTGATACAGAATCAATCCAGGTGTTGGTGGAAGCTTCCCTCTCTTTGAACTGTTCCAATACCTATTGAAATCAAAAGGAGTCTTTCGATTGATTTCAAATCAGGCCCTTTGTCCATGTTATTTTTATAAAGTGTGGGGTTTTTTGGAGGTTTTTTGAGTGTCTTATATCAACATTTTCGGAAGCTGTATCTCAGCCATTTTATATCACACACAGCGGATAGGCAGAATCTGCTCTCATAGTTACATAGTTCTAAATGTGATCTTCAGCAGGATGAGCCCAGGTGTATACTACTGTAACTGAACTGAATGTGTCCTGCTGGGGATATATGAGGTTTCAGCTGAAATGGGTTTTGTTTTCTTCTTTAAAACATTGCTTAAATTGTATTTTTTTTAATGAAAAACTTCATTATTGTATTGCAGCCTTCCAAATGTTTTATAGATAGCTATGGATTGAACAACATAAAACTTAAATAAGGAACATATACAATTATTTTTATAGCTGTAATAACTATTTCTTATTTCCATCCTCCCCTAAATTCCTGTTGCCTCGAACAGGAATACCACTATTCCCCCCTTAATTATCCCCAAATCACCTCCTTCTTAAAAATATAATCTCCTCAGGGGTACAGTAATGTCCTAAGAACAATGGATATGAACAGAGCTTTCTGGTTGTTTATCTCTTTTCCCCTATAATACTGACTGTCTTTTCCCCTTATTTTTATTTGTAAATGTAATTTCATAACTGCAATGAGATTACTGGAATTGCATTGCTGTGGGATTATATATTACATTTCTTGAGCAGTTAAAAATCACTCAGCTCTCAACTCTAAAGCCAATTGAATATTTTAAAACAATTTCCCAGGCATTCAGTAATTCAATGGGACTACTCAGGAGCTGGAAGTTAACCAAGTGTGTGATAAATGGTTGCAGGATTGGGGCCCTAAGGCTCAGTTATGACTTCAGTTGTGTTGCGGGGAACCTGCAGTCGCTTTGCCACAGAGGCATTCAATTTCTGCCAACTTTTCCCACTAATGGAGTCTTCCAGTCTGCCCATTGTATCAGTTAACTGCATTTGATCAAGTTGAGAACAAAGAAGACTGCACATCAGATAGAAGATGAACATATCCTCTTTACTACTTCCTCGAAGCAAATTTGGACATTCAATCAGATATGACCCCCTTCTTTATATTCCTAACAAGTAAAATAAATGTAATATGTTTTGAGAAGTACTAACTGTAGGATGTTAAGATGAGGTTTGTTTTTAGAGACACCAAAGCTGTGGCTACACAATGATCTTGGAGTGTCATTCCCCTACTCATGTTGACACCAAGCCGGCACAAATATAAACAGCAGTGCAGCCACAGTAGCATCAGTGGAGGCAAAGCTTAGCTGTGCCAACTACGTCCCCACCAATTTCAGGCTAAGCTGTGCCTCCCTTGCCACTACCTGTGCTACCAGAGCCATTTATACTCATGCTAGCTCAATGAGAGCGAGTGTGGGTATATGTACTCAAGCATGGGAATCAGCCCCCATGCTCAAAGTGGAGACATAGTCTAGCGGTCTTATTCTGCTCTGATTTTTACCAGTGTAAATCAAGACTAACTTCACTGATATAAATGGAGTGACAGTGATTTAAGAGCACTAAATGAGAGCAGAACCAGGTCCTAAAAGTATAATCATTTCTTGTGAGCCTGTACTGATAAACAAAGTTGAAAATTTTAAATAAAAAAGCAGTACACATTCTTTAAAACTTGCATTTGAATCAGGTAGATTGTGGTGTAATTAAGGAATAAACAATGGGGAGGATACATAGTTCTTGTGTTTTTTTCTTTTGGGGGACTCTGTGCTTGCAGACTGTGCAGAGTTGGGCAGGGTAACTTGGCTGGATGGGCCGTAGTTGTCCAGAAATTGGGTGTGGTGGACACTTAGCATGCTTATTAGTTGTTTGAAGCTACTGAGTGGTTTCCATTGTGGGCAAGCAGTCTGGTAGGACACATCCAGAGTCAGTATCTGAGAGTGGAACCAATGGGTACTCAAGGGAGTGGGAGAAGTTAATAAATAGGAGGAGTGAGCATCAAACTGAAGAACTCAGCAACGGAGCAGCACAAGGATCAGAAGAGTCTGCTGGAAGGATTGTTTCCATGGACTCTGGATTGAGTTTGCTAGCTTCACCACCTCAATGAAGAAGAAGAAAATTAGAATTTGCTGCAGGCAGTGCAAATTGCAGAAACTCAAAGGGAGTTTGAAGGAGACTGTGGGTTGGACACCATTCCTTAGCAACTCAAAGGGTAAATCCTCCCAAAGAACAGCCCTAGGGGAGTGTGTGTATGCTTTAGAACAGCGGTGTCCAATACATTCGCCACTTGCATGAGCAATGTGTTGGTGTATTGAAGACAGCAGTATGGAAGACAGGTTGCATGCTTTGATATACAGCTTGTTAACGTGGCTAGGATATAGTAATTTTGTGTTAGTACCTATTCATATTTTTTTTCTAATGTCTACTTATTTTTGATATTTGAAATGTCATTTATAGTATGTTTTTTAATCCTTTTTTATAATGTGGCTAATAAGAAAAATTCAAAACCACAAGTGTGGCTAACATCGAATTTTCTATTGGACACCGCTGCTTTAGAATATTTTGCATTCGTACTTGTGATAGTAACAAGCACTAAAGCTAGGGGGGGAAACTCTCTGAAATTGTTGAAGGTGTTTTAGAGTTGCTGACAGTATTCACAATTGTTTCAAGGGTTATAAGTAAACTGGGTCTGGGAGAATTCAATATTTTCATTAATGCCTTGGATAATGGAGTGGAGAGTATGCTTATAAAATTGGCAGATGACACCAAGCTGGGAAGGTTTGCAGGTACTTTGCAGATCAGGATTAGAATTCAAAATGACCTTGATAAATTGAAGAACGAAGGATCTCAGGTTATAATGAATCACAAATAGAACCTAAGTTAGCTATGTGATGCAGCTGTGAAAAAGGCTAATATTGTAGGGTCTATTAATAGCAGTGTCATATGTCAGATTCAGAATATAGTTGTTGCACTCTGGTCAGCACTGGTAAGAACTCAGCTGGAGTATTGAGTTCAGTTTTGGGTGCCCCACTTTAAGAAAAATGTGGATAAACTGTTCCCCTTATGCCCCAAAAGCCTAGTAGTTCGGGGAGCTACAGGATGTGAGAGACCCAGGTTAAAGTCACCACTCTGTAGCAGGGACTTTCACCTGGGATAGGAGAGACCCAGGTGGGTGTCTTAACCAGCAGGTTATAGAATCTTCCTCATGCTCTGGCCCACTGAGTATTTAATTTTTTTTACAAAGTGGAACAGCAACAACTGAGTGAGAAAGACTTGCTGCAGCATAACCCATAGCCTGGGGGTTAGGGCACTCACTTGGGATATAGGAGACCTTGGTTTGAATCCCTGGTCTAAAGCAAGGCTTTGGACCTAGGTGTCTCACATCCCAGGTGAGTGTCTTGGGTACAGGGTTGCACCAGCAGCATCACCTCCTCCTTAATTTTGTGAATTGTGACTAAGTCCCCTTGTGCATATACCATGAAAAACCTGAAACACTGTTAAAAAAGGTTGAAATAAACCATTTTGACATTTTCAGTTCTCCTCCTTGATTTTCAACCAAAACAATTTGCTGAAATTGACCCAAATCTACATTTTTGGCAGGAAAAAGTTTTGGCTGAAAAAGTTCATCCAGCTCTAGTCTTTATTCATTCAAGAAGATTAGGGTTACTAGCATGAATAAGGGTTGCAGAATCATGCTTTTGATACATAGGCTGGGTTTGAAGAAATTTCCAAGTTAAACTGAAGCCTATCAGCCATATAAAGTTAGGCCTTTATCTTTGATTTAAAAAAAAAATCCCTTCTTGTCTCAGTTATAGTAGGTAGATTTAAGAGCCCAAGTATATAAACACTTACTTCATGATGCATTTAAATCCACTCTTAAGAGTCTTGTGCATCACAATGACAGCTAAGGATTTCTTTTAGGGCTGCAGTTAAATTCAAGTGAACACATTGTTAGCCAATATTCTCTAGTTAACAACCAATGAAAATAATGGATCAAAGTTTCTACTTTCATTTAAAAGTCAGCTAAGAGTCATAGGGAATTTTTTTTTTTTTTTTTTTTTTTTTTTTTTTTTTTTTTTTTTTTTAAGATTTCATCAGGTCACACTGATGTGAACTCACATCTCATTGTGTAGTGTCACCTTAGACTTGGCATGTTTGTCTCCTGATATGCATTATGATTTAGACAGACTCGTATCTAGCTGAGAAAAAGTGGGGAAGCTCTGGGGAAACTGTGGGGAGATAATAAATAACTTAAAATGGGGTTGCAGTGGATTTGGAGTCCACCTTTATAATTTTGGAATAGTAGGGGCAATTTCCTACATTTCAGCGGTATTTGAAATATTTTAAAGTAAGAAAAGCTTATTCCAAAAAATGTAACTTGACAGTGTGACAAGTTAGGTTCTTTGTAAAGATCAATAAAAATGCACTAGACTCAACAAAATCCCAAGGCCTAAAATTCCAACCTTTCTGAAATTTCCCAGCCAATGAAGTTAGAATTATACAGTGTATAAAATAGCAAGCATCAGCATTATATTAAACAAAATAGATCAAGTCAAAGCACATGTGGTAGATATCCATCAATCTCAGACCAAGGTTCAGTCAGGAAATGCATGTGGTTTCAGTGGCCATTCTGCATTCTGTAGGTCTGCAATATATGATCAAAGGTCTCACCTTTCAAGTGCTGGTGTTCCCAAGTGAACGGCGTGGGCTAGCAGTTGTGGTCCCCTTTGTGTTCCCCATGGAGTCCCCATCAAGGCGAGTCCCTTGCTGTGAGACTAGCCCTGAAGACTAGCCTTGGTTATAGTGTTCAAATATAGTATTGTAATTGCTTAAAAAGGAAGAGTTAACCTGGCTCCAATAGTACTGCTGATTGGTGCTGCAGTATATAGAGAGACCATGAAGAGAATGAGACTTTTAATCATTTGAATTCTCAAAAGCTTATTTTTATTCTAAAAAAATTATCCCCCACCCCTGCACTTTTGAGGGGTAAAACAGCCTCTTCTGGTGTGTACCACCCTGGAATCTGACCAGTTTGGGACATGAAGAGAGTCATTTTGGAGCATGGAGGCTAACAATTCAACTTAGGGCTCTAATTAATTTTACTTTTATACAAGTACCCCTGCTCTTCTGTAGTCCTATGGAAACAATACTCACCTAATATCATCTCATGAGGAGAATAAATGATGCGACTGAGATACTAGTGATGAGAGCTACTATGATGCAGCCAAACAGGGAAAGAAGAGTCAAAGAAAGATACAGTGATATGTAAGGAGCTATTATATAAGTCAGGGATAGTTTGGACTGCTACGAAGAGATATGGGAGCTCTTTCTGATCATCTCTATATAGCTGTCCATTCTGTCCCTTTCCATTAGCCTCTTGGATACCACTGCTTTTATCTCTTGGCACCCTGAATGTCAGCGTGGCTCTCTCTTTCTAGTTTCTTTGCAGTTTGCTAAATGAGCAAACTCATATGTTGGAGAAAAAGCTCTCCCTGTCTTGTCTCCCACCTCTGGAAACATTGCTCATTCCTGGAGTGCTAAACTGAATTTTCCTCTAAAAAGCTGATTCTCAGGCTTTTGTTCTCATTTTTTTATTTTCATGCTTCTCTGAAGCAGAGTTCTGGCAGGGATTGGAACCAGAAATAAAGGCCCACATTAAAGGTCATTCTTGCTGTGTTACCAGCATGGAACAGAAATACTGTATGAAGTACCAGAAATCTTACAAGCGTCTTACAGCCAGATTTTGCACAATTAAATGGTTTGGACAGCACTGGATCTTTTGGGTGTTTATCCAAACTGAATCCAAACGTTTAATCTTCTAGGTCCATCTTTTGTGGAACTCATAGGATGACAAAATATAACCATCACTCCACACTTAAGAAGGGCACTAATTTTCTATTCACTCTCAGCCTGGCAAACTCTTCAATTTATGTAATTGTTAGCATTAGGGCTCCAATCCATGGCTCTGGCCACTTTGTGTTGGGTCTAGTGCAAAGCAGCCCTGAAACTCGAGCAACCAAAATCACGACTCCCCAACTTTTTGCATTGTGCACTCCTCTGCCAGAGCTGAGAATTGTGGCATAGGACTATTGGAAACTTTTGCTACTTATTCCCATCTTGCCTGGTACCGTATGCAGATTCAGTAAGATATATAGGAAATATTAAAGGTACACATTTTTCATGCACACAACTCTTTATAGTCCTAGTTTATTGCAAACAAAATAAACCTGGCAAAAGCCCTTCTTCTGGGCTGGGCCATTCTCCTCAACTTGAGCTAAACTTGAAAAATCATCTGTATGCAGCATGCCAATGAATTAGAAGTTTTTAAGCGGACATGCTACTGGCTTTAATTCAGCACTTTTATTTCTGGTGTAAAAATGATAAAAGGCCACTGGGATACAGGGTGTTCTTTTTTCTTAATTATTGTTTCACTTATACAAAGAATATTGCATTTTTAGAACACCACTTAATCCTCAAGTCTTGAGGAAAAAAGAAGGGGAGGAGGACACTTTCATTGCCACACAATGAAGCTATGGTGCATAATAAATACAGCAAGAACAGCAGCAAAAATTAAAAGTTTGTCAGTAAGAAATTTGCTTGCCCTGTTGATATTTGCACACACCTCTGGTGATACTAAGCAGGTGGTGGCGGTGGCGGGAGGGAGGTTGGATCTTGGCTTTTTTCCCCATGTTCAGTGGAATGTTTTGCTTATTATTTTTAGCACAACATTTCTATCATTTGAGACCTACTGCACAAACATGTTTAATTTTTAAATATATTTCTAAATTAATTATTAATACAACTGCACTCTCTGGTGAGTGAGAATTTCTTTGCAGTGAAATCAAAGCATTTGAATTAGGTAGATACATGGATAGGCTACTAGATAAATGCTGAATGACTACTACTTATATATTGTTAAATGTAAGAGTCATCATTTCACATATTCTTTTGAAGCATTAGATCATATAATATTTGATATTCATTGTTTCTGTGCAATGTCTTAGTGCCATGGTTACCAAAATATCAGTAGTTTAACAATTTCTCTTACAAGATGTGCATGTGTGACCTACAAAACATGGGAGGATCTTGAGATTTCAGAGATTCAATCTACTCATTAAATGCATGTAAATCCCTTTGATATTTAGGGTGTTGTGTACAGGCATAAAATAAATAGGCCACTGAAGCTTTTAAATTACTAGGGCCGCACACCCGACAGCTGCACATCCTGCAGAATGACATCGGAAGCCAGTGGGAGTTGAGGCAGACACCCCACCTGACGAGGTGCACAGCAGTTCATATGATTGATTCCATAAGCTACTCCCTCACAGGGAAACATTCTTTTACTTCAACTAATAGACTATGGAACCTGGATCTTCAATAGCCTATTCCAGTGCACTAACCACTGGACCAACCTTCTTCTTGCATACAACCATTTCCTTTCAAAGGACATGTACCCACCACTATATACCTTGGGTATTGTCTGGCTATGTATTTCTGTACAAGATTATAGGTGGCGCTGTTACCAACGCCTATAGATAAAGTTGCCTAATGCTTTTCCATTATAATACCCTCTTCTCAGTGGCTTATTACTTTGCCAAACTTTAACCATTTAGGCTGAATTTTCCATGCTGGTTGTCTATCTCCAGCTGAATTCATCTGCAAAGTTTCAGTGAAAGTGGTTCAGCTGGCCCTGAAAACAAAGCTGAGGCGAAATGTTGTTTATCCAAGGTTTAGAAAATTCTTACTGCTGCTGCAGTGAGAAACTCTAGAACCTCTGTGGTCTGGGGAAGGGATTTGAAATATGGCAAAGGAGGTGGGGGGGATTGTTGCCTTGACTTCAGGGATGTCTTTTTTGTTGTGCAAGTGAAAATCTACCCCAATGTGGCTGAGTTATAAGCTTCTGGAAATTGCAGCTTGCATGTGCTCAGTAGAAACTCCAGCTGGTAGGGCAGAAGCAGATAAAGCAGGAACTGCTGTACAAAGGGGCAGGGAGTAAAATAGGGCCCAGCTGGGATTCCATCTCCCCTCAGCAACTCCCTGGACCAAGAACTGTGCAGGTACACAGGTGGCGCCTCTCCTTCGCCTTGCTACGTGGGTTTGGGAGAAAACCACAGAGAGCAGCCAGCTAGAGACTCCAGCCATTAGGGGCAGAAGCTGCCAAAGCAGGGACCTTTGAACATGTGGACATTTGGAAAGCTTTTACAGGACTTTTGCTGCCCTGTGTTGTTTGACTTTTTGTGCTAACTCTCCTGCTTCCTCCCAGTTTCTTCACCTCCACTTCATTCACACCTACTCCCCAGCTTCTCCCTTGCCCTATGTCCCTCAGCCTTCCCTTTCCATTTAGCTGATCCCCTCCTAGACCCCTTCTCCCCCCACACCCCAAATTGTGGAACTAATATGACATTTGCTGCTATGACATTGTTCACTCTGCCTGTGGTATATCCCTTTCCCACCATTGTGTGTGTCTTATCTATTTAGATTGCAAGCTGTTTGGGGCAGGGACCTTCCACTTATGTGTGTTTGTACAGTATACACAATGGGGTCTCTCCATTGGTTGGCCCTTAGACACTACCATAAATAAATGCTGGCGATTTAATGAGAAGAAACTTGGTAGAGTTTGGAAGCTAAATTCTCCAAAGACTCCAGTTGAGCTGGGTATGCAGCCGGACTTTCCCTGCAACTTCTCCTCCCACTTGCTGGATCCTGCTATGGTCCTAGGCACCAGAGCTAATAGCAGGGAAACTCTTGTGTTCTCATAGCTCTTCCTGTTAATGTCGAGACAGTGGGAAGGAAAAGGAGGACACAGCTTGAACTGAATGGTGCAGGGGCTCAATGAAAGACTTTGGGGGGGAAAGGTACAGGAAGAGTCAAAGAGACTTTAATAGAACACACCACGCTGGAGGAGGACATGTTAGGGGCAGGAAGTGTGTAATCATAATCAGTAAAAGCACACTCCTCTCCACAACCAGGAACAGTACACAGGATTCCTGAGTTGTTAATCCTCTGAAGTCCATTGAAGAAGCATAATTTCTCTTTCCCATTTGGTGGCTGCTCCACATAGGGTATGTTTACATTACATCTAGGCGCAAGCATCCTAGCCCAGGTACAGAGACTTACACTAACGGGCCTTGAGCTAGCACCTTAATAATAGTGGTGTGGATGTTGCCACTCAGGCCCACCTAGCCCCCTAAGTTTCACATTTAAATTTGTTTTCCTGCATCCTGTTCTGCTGTTTGAGCCACGAGAGCATTTGTCTACTCAGTATTGAACTACAGTTGAGGAAGAGTGTGTGCAAATGTAGTTTTAAACTACATTCTGTGGCTAATCTGGACTAGTCACTCCAAAGGGCCATTATAGCAGTTGGAGATTTCCCTGCTCAGGAGCTCTGGCCATACCCTTTTTACCCTGGCTATCCTCATTGTACAGCCAGGGAGAGGGGAGAGTGTATAGCTACAGAAGTTCTATTTTACTCAAGGATTCACCTGAAGCTGGAGATCTTTTGGGATCCAGATAAAATGACCTTAGGGGCAGGGAGCTGCTTCTCCTAGTGTAGAACAAAGCTGCCCTAACACAGGACAGGTTCTACCATTTCTCCAACTCCTTTCCATGTGAATCTACTGCCCCTTGGTTGTTTTTTTAACCTATTTTCCTTTAGAACCATCAAGTCTTTTTTCCAGATAATTGTTGTTTTCAATGTTTCCAGCTTAGTTGTGACAGAAAACAGACACTCTTGTATGGCCAAATTTTTCTGGTAGAGATTCTGTGAGTGCTTTAATGAAACTTACCTGGTCTCTTGTTGCTTATTCCTTACACAACAAAAATGGCAGCTGGGTGAAAGAATGACAGATCTTTTCAGGGTTTTTGATTTTCTTATGTATAGATTTTTAAAATTTCTTTCTCTCTCAAATGTAGATATCAGTGTATTATGAACAAAACTAAGGACAAGATGTCAGTGAAAAACATTAAATTTCCTCCTGTTGCAGCTTTTGTCTCCAGTTGCTCAACACTCTGTCAGCAGTACGTTATGCTTCAGCCCTGTCTCCTACCCTTGGGAAAGCCAGTTTTATATGCTGTCAGAAAAGAAAATAGGGCATTTGCTAAAATAGAAAAATTAGTCAGACAAAGCAGAAAACAGAAGAAAAACAGTGAGAATTGAGGTGAAGATAGAATGTCTCCCTTTGGGCCAACAGAGGGGTTTGAGTTCCTAAGAGCATATGCCTGTAACACTTGAGCTAAAAGATCAATTCAATTAGTTAGTAGCTATAGTAGACTCTTATCTTCTTATATGGACCAGTCAGTAGCAGGTAACAATATATGTGGTCCTACTATGGATTACAGCTATTTCAGATATTACAAAGACCTGGCATTTTCATTTTTGCCAAAGATAACATTTTCTTCTTTCACATAGGAAATTCCTTGTTTGAGTTAATACCCCTGGGTCAGAGGCTTCGTTCACCACTAGGACACCGCCTCCTGGCTGCTCTGGGGATTAGCTTCATTCAAGTCTGACATCCCCTTCCTTCATTTGCACTCACCACAGCCCCTCTTGCTATTTGGGACTCAGTGCAGTCCCTCTTCATGACTTGGCCCTCCAGAAGTTCAATATAGTCCTCCGCATATGGGGTAGAAAAGTCTCTCCAGGCCAACTGTGCAGGTGTCTTTTAAGGCCATTCTCTAATCTAAGACCATCCCACTTTCCCCAGTGGCAGGTAGGGGAAACCAGGCCCACCCCCTACTTCAGGTCACAGCACAGGGACCCTCTATACGGCAACCACAGCCTGCTTACTTCCAGATCCCATTGCTATTTTCCTGCGCTTCTTTGTACTTCCCTTCTCTTTCTCGGTATTCTAGCCCACCATGGGGTCTAATTCAAGCTCCATAGGGAGCAACTGTAATCTATTTCCCTTACTTCTGTTTTCAGCTTCCTAGCTTTGTACCAGCCCAGCCTACACCTGCTAATCCGAGCTTCATCTTCCATTAGGGCTTGGATATCCAGCCTAATTCTCCACCAAGTGTGGCCTAATAAGGTAATTGGCCCCTTCCAAGTCACCTTGGTCCCTTCAGGTAAGGTATGACGTGAACTCCCCATCACATTCTGACACAGCATCCACTGTATTCCTTCCAATGGATACTGTTGTGTTTGGATAAGACCTGGAAAGAGAAACTAACCACCATCCAAGCTGAATAAAATTCAATAAAGAAACAACAAAACTGGCAAAAAAGTAAGTTAAAAAAATCCTTCCTAACACATTAGTGCTTTTTTTTTGTATTTTACTGAGAATTTAACCTTGTGGATTGAAGATTAGCATTAGTGTCCCTCTTTGTCAGATGGGTAAGTACTGAGTTGCAGGATGATGGCTAGACGTTATTCTGTGGCAGTTGTACCTGTTTATGCCAGGTTTGGATTTGATCC
This sequence comes from Chelydra serpentina, assembly GCA_037349315.1. NCBI lineage: Eukaryota > Metazoa > Chordata > Testudines > Chelydridae > Chelydra > Chelydra serpentina. The sequence goes on along the minus strand of JBAIAC010000014.1, from coordinate 10,147,330 downwards.
TTTGTCTCTTCCTTCAAGTTAACAATGACTAAGTGAACATCATAAATCCTACTCCTTTTCACAGAAAAGGGTCTGCATCACAACGCTGCTTTCACAGATGGGTCTTTTTGGCAGTCTCAGCACAGACTGGGCAGGAAAACTAACCAGCCCCCACCGTCTCATCCCAGAGACAATCCCTCCAGTCCAATGTTGTGGGTGAGGCACATTGATTGGGCAGCATAGAGAAAGTTGCACTGACATTACTGTCTGTGCCAGCTGTGTTCATAAACAGAAAACACTGGTTTTCAGTGCTGTTATTACATGAGCATTACTGTCATTTCTGTCAAAAAACAAGAACTCTGGCTGGTTGGTTGTAAAATTCACTGCAGCCCTTTTCTTAGAGTAACATATTTGCTTTCATTTGACATTTCTCTTTAAATCTATTTTCTGTTTACTCACAAGATTAGTGGGAATATATTCGAATTCATTTTCCTTGTCTTCTCATTTTGAAAGAAACAGACACACTTTATTTTGAACACAACTAGAATGGAGATTATTTCTGGTAGAAAACTAATGAATACATCTATTTGTACCATACGAACACGAACTGGAACTTCCATCAGCCACTGATGACACCTTTCCTTGGTCCCTTTTTATAATGTGTACATAAATTATATGAACCATATTTGGCATAAAAAGATAGTGTCCTAGGAGATTGACAAAGAGGAAGACAAAATGAGAAGGGGAGATATGCCCCCCCTGTCGTTCATACCCCAGTCCACTATTCCAACTCTACTCTTCTTGGTCAGTTATGTTAATTTAAGGACCATTATGCAAATAAACTGAACTAAAGCACAGTGCAACACTGCCAGGCCCTCAAAATCTAGAGAACTGTAACACCAGTACCTTTAAAGGATCTAGAACCCTCTTACCCTATGGTTTCCCAAATCCCCACAATCACTGGGTTGAGGAGATGTCCCCCAAGAACACCACATACTAGGATTAATCCCTAGAGCTAGGCATCTGCAGTCACTTGCTCAGTCTGTAACATAATTAAATAGAGGAGTAGAGGAAAACAGCCTGAAACCCCTGCTGCTGAATGCAGGGTCAGTGGTCAACAAAACCAGCACCACTCATGATCTCATTTGGGATGAATATCTTGGCCTTGTCAGTGATTGTGGTTCAATGCCAGCGAAGTGGTTCAATGCCACTTACAACCCCACCGTAGCATAGCCAGTCCCCACAGGATACTCTATATGTCACAAGCCAAGACAGATTTCAGAGTGTGCCAGAAAAAAGAAAAGAGGAGGTGGATTAGGAGCCCTGTTCCCCTCTAGACTCAGAGGCAAGAGTTTTTCCCTCCCAGACAAAAACATCTGAATGCATTCATATGGTCTGAGATGAAGGACAACGTGACCCTTGCACCCTAGTATAGGTATCTTCCTCATGACCATAGACACAGGTAAGATCTCCAGCTCATACTACTGGAGTTCTCTGCAGCCTTTGGTACTGTGAACCATCAGATATTTCTAACATGCCAAAATGACATTGCAGGAGTAGATGGCCCAATCATTCTTTTCCAGCAAAATTAAGGGAGTGGGGATGGGTAACTGATCCTCTTCTCCAAAGGCCCTCACCTGCGGGGTCCCACAGTGACTCAAACTATCCCTACTTCCCTTCAATATCTATGCGAGACCACTGGGAGAAATAGTGAATTGCTACTAAAATGTTGGAATACCTACAGGAAATCAGCTTTTAAAAAAAGAGCAGCTGGCTTAAGTTGAAGAATGAAGTGATACTGGTCAGAAAGGGAAAATTCTTTGAACAGCTGGCCAGGATGTTGTCTCTACCTTCCACTGAAGGCCTGTGGCCCTCATTTGTCAAAGTGATATGAAGCCTTGAGGTTCTGTTTGACTCCTTGCTAAATTTGGATGACTAGGTAGCATCAGTTTCCCAAAATGCCTTCTTTCACTTACTGCTTGCTAGGAAACATTATCCCTTCCTCCTGAATGAGGACCTGGCCACAGCAATTCATGCACTTGTCCACTCCAGATTGGATTATTGTAACTAACTGAACATGAAGCTGAATGTGAAGATGATGCACAGGATCAGACTCCAACAGAATGTGGCTGCCCACCTTCTCTATGACTCAGGCCACATCAGGCCTGTGTTCAAGTCCTTCCAGTGGTTCCCAGTCAGCTTCTGATCCCACTTTTAGGCAGTGGTCCTAATTTTCAAAGCAATTAATGAATCAATCTCCAGCTACATCAAAGACCAAATCTTGATCTATGAACCCCTGTGGCAGCTGTGCGCCTCTGGGACAATACAGATCCTGAAGTCCAGGATGAAGCACATGAGAGTTGGGGACAAAATTCTCTGATGGGATCTGCTATGGAACAGTCTGGACTCTGACCATCTTTAGAAAATGTTGCAAAACCCTCCTCGTAGGGAAAGCCTTTCCACCATAAGTGATGCTCACAATTCAAATAGCCATTTTATTCCCAAACACCTCTCAGCATACAACCGAAAAGACCCTACCCCAAGCAGAGTGTGGACCCTCCAAAATGGAGAAGTGGGAGGAACTCCATGAAACTCATTAGGGTCTTCAATATTATTATTGATTTTAAAGGGAAGGTGCTTAGATGGTACAGAGAGAGACAGCAGTGTAAAATCCTAAAATAAACCTATAGATAGTAATTATAATAATCCACCATTTCTGTGTTCACCTGTTTCAACAGAATGTCAATATGTTACATCATATGTGTTTGTAAAATGCTTAATGAACACTGAGCCATGACTGAGAGCCAAGATGCTTTCAAAACCTGCTGAATGTATGCCTGTAGAGTATATTAGATCAATAACATACATGCAAATGGCTGCTAGTAAACTATATCCATTCTGTCTTTTAGATTTCTTTGTTAGGTATTTTTTCTGTTACTTAAATAATAATAATCTCTCCCTGTCTGCTGCTAAATTTGCGATGACCTGCTTCTAAGTCAACAGTCTTTGTTTTTTCTTCCCCACATGGCTTGGACACTTGAGTTCTTTGATGGCCTTCAAAGGTTGGAAAAATTCAAAGACTGTTAAGTTTCAGTGTTTCTGAAGAAAATCACAAGTACCTATTATAGTAGGTCTAATCATAGCAAGGGAGTAAACAAACCTCTCCAAATCTGTTTCAATCTTTGTTGATGAACATCACAATACTTGGAATAAAGATTTAAATGAATCATTACACACATGCCATTCCTCATGAAAGGCACTGGGCATTCCAGCACTATTTAGCCTTCATGTCACCCATGTTCACCTCATGATTAATTTAGGAGATCTCTTAGGGAAAAATATAAAGAGAGAAGATAAAGTCACATTAAAAGAGAAGGTAATGCTAAAAGGTATAATGGTATTTCAGGTCAAACATTAAAATAAGTGTAAGAAAATAACCATCGTAATTACACAGAACTGAATACTTATACTAAAACTGGTGATAAAAGTAGAGAACATACACAATCTTAGTTATTTTGTGTGAAGTACCATATACACAGGATCACAAAAAGTAATAAAGCAGATTTTGCCTGAAAACTATTAACCAGTTTAGACCTGAGAAATCTCTGGAGATTAATCAGATGTAGAAGGAATATGACAAGCAGCCTTTGCTTGATTTCCAAAGGCCAACAATCCAACACAGGGAATATTATAGCAATTAATAATGGAATAGAATACATATTGAATGGAAGAATTGATCCTAAAAATATCATCTATATGGAGTAATCCTCTAAAGTAGATAGGCCAGAAGTGACAATTGTTTGACTGAGATTGATTGGTGTTTGAATGAGATTTCTATTCTCACTTTGCTTTATGTTGCTTCACGTGCCATGCATTGTAACTGACACAGGAAGAGGAAGACATATTGTGATGCATCTGCAGTTAAGAAAATAATAAGGCTTTTTTTTATTAGCTGCTAGCTATCCTTTCATACTATATATCATTCGTTCTGAATTATTATCATGCAGACTCCTTTGGAGTCTGCACACTCTCATGCTATGCAGCTTGACAATAAATTGTAAATTTATCATATTGTACATGTTAGAAATAGCAGCATTGCATAAGCTGATGAAAAAAGCTCCCCAGGGTCTATGCTAGAAGCAGTTTTCCTTGTATGTCCTCCAAGTTTAGAAGGTAAACATAAGCAATAATCTATGATGAATTGTTATTGCTATGAGCAGTTATATTGAACACATAGATTGCTTAGGTGCCTTCACAACTTCGTAAATGGAAGTATCTGGTATAACCATGCTGCTTGCTGTGTGCTATTGATATAGAGATATACATCATTTTAAAATACATTATCCCCATTCTTGCTGAGCTTCTTTGGTACATCATGGGAGTTCTATGACCACAGTGTACAATGGGAGATGGAGTCTAGCTAGGAAGTCCATCCCATAGAGGAGCATTCTACAGCTGAGAGAGTGGGACTGCCCCTGTCCAACAGCTTTCTCACTCCAAAATTTTCCACATAGGTGTTCTCGCAAATCTCATCCCATTAACATAATCTTATCAAATGTTCCTTAACATATCATTAGTTCAAGTCCTGTGGTGATGAGGGCATGGTGAAGCAACGGGTGGAGATGACCTCTGGCAGTCATAGCCACAATCCTGCATGTAGGGGGCCTTGGGACTAGTCAGCTCTGTTCCCGGGGCAGTGGAGATGTTTGGCAGCATCCTAGGTGACTGAGAAGCTCTTTTAGGATAGCACTGCTCACCCATTATAAAGAGAAGGGGCTAGAAAGGTGCCCTAAACATTGCCTGCCCCATAACAACTGGTCACACTACCATGGCTGGAAAATAGTCCTATAGCTGTCGAAAAACAATAAAGAAGAAAAGCCATTCTAGAAGCATGGAATGTCCACACTCTTATGGATTGATCTTCCATTCTGGTGACAGAGTGGTCTTCCATTCTGATGACATGTCTGAGCCACCTAAATTGTGCTCTCAATTGCAGTTCCTCAATGCTGGTTGCGTTTGCTCTCTCAAGGACTTGCTATTGGTCACTCTGTCCTAAAGATGATGTTAATGATGAGCAGACTATGTTCTGCACATTTACTCAAGAGGAAGAGTCTATTGCTGTTCATTTCCCCCACTCCATGTCATCCTATCACATCTCTCCAGTCACTGCTGTCTCTAGCATTTAAGTATCCCAGCAGTTTGAGCTTGTCATATGCAGGGTTGATCTGAGGTTGGAGTCCAGATCACAGTAGTGCTGCTCCTTGCTTTCCTCTGTGCTGGACAGTGCGGGCACATAGGCACTGATGACAGTGACATGCTGTAAAGGATTCAGGGGGAACTGAAGTTTCGTGAGCCATTCATTCAGGACAACAGTGAGGTTAGGAAGTTGTTTCAGGCAAGACATTCTAATTGCAAATCCAACTCCATGGATCCTGGATCCTGTCTTCATCCTCTGCTTTTCCTTTCCAAAAAGAAAGTATAGTCACCTCCTAGCTCACTGATGGAAACGTCTCCATCCAGTCTAGTCTCACTCAGTGCAGCAATATCAATATTGTAGTGAGTGAGTTCTCTAAAGACAAGAGCTGTTCTTCTCTCAGGCCTTCATGCACCACCACCATTGTTGTGCACCACCAGATATTGTTTTGGGAGCTGAGGCAGGGCAAAAGAAAGAAGGGCCATCTGTATAAGCACTTCAAAGATAACCTGAAAAGCAGTCTCCAGTGGGCTGGCATCAATTGCAAAGAACTCTAGCAAATGGCTCAGAACAGGACTCACTGGCAGTCTCTGACAAGATCAGCAAACACAGGTTTGAGCAGGAATGATGAAATCGTCTCCAGGCTGCACCTGAAAGGTGCCACAGAGCTGCCTCATCAAACATTATAGATACGAACTTCCCAGGCCCTCAGTGCAACCAACCCGGTGCATCAGTGTTCAGACTTCAGAGTCATATGTGTAGCCATAGATGAGAATTGCGACAATATTGTCATCATCGGCGATGGACTACCAACACCAAAGGAGAATTGTCAGATGGACAAACAGGATTAACATGCATAGAAAACATGCAGATACTGCATGACCTATTTTATATCAGTCTCTGGATATTTCCATCCAAAAGGTACAGACCTTTGAAGCCCTCTTCTGTAAGCATGAACAAACTGGACAGCAATTATTGCATACCTTAAATCTCCTTCTAAGAGGGTTTCTAGGCTTTTGATTTAATCAAATGAATGATATCATTCACCTTTTTAATCTTCTAAATTGCATTGGCAAATTAAATGTTTTTTCCTCTAAAAATAGCTGATAAGATACAGTTTGATAAGTTGTACTAGAGTATGGATCATAATCAGTCAAAGCATGTTTAATGGGAGGAAAAGAAGAGAATTAGTTACACACTGGGAAAATAATCCTCTTTCTACAATTGTAGAGATAATGAACGGTTGCCTGAATTCCTTTTTTGTTTGCTTTCTCCTTTTTGCCTAGGTCATTTTTCATTACCTGAAGGCCCTTGGGAGGTTATTTTAGTCCCATCGGATGTCAGCTTCACAAAAGCAGTTTCTAATTGGCATTGATTTTAGGAAATATACCTGTCTGTTCAATCATGAGGTGTGGATCAAGTCAGGCTCTGTAAGTAGCACATGATGTGAACAGGAAGACATTCACCTGACAGCTCCCTGCCCAAAGGTGAATTGTCTATAGCTGTAGTGATCTGTAAAGATACCAGAGAATTTTGGAAGTTTTGGACTCTCTCGCTTTCTCTTTTAATTAGCATCTTTTGCCAAAATTTGTTCCAATTCCTGATAGAAAACTTTATCATCAGGGCAGAGAGGAATTGGACACATATGTAGTTTTCACACAGGTGCAAAAGAATCTTAGAGTTACAAACACCGGAGTTATGAACTGACCAGTCAACCACACACCTCATTTGGAACCGGAAGTATGCAATCAGGAAGCAGCAGAAACAAACAAAAGCAAATAAAGTACAGTACTGTGTTTATACATAAACTACTAAAAAATAAAGGGGAAGTTTAAAAAAAAAGATTTGACAAAGTAAGGAAACTGTTTCTGTGCTTGTTTCATTTAAATTAAGATGTTTAAAAGCAACATTTTTTCAGCAAAGTAAAGTTTCAAAGCTATATTAAGTCAATGTTCAGTTGTAAACCTTTGAAAGAACAACCATAATGTTTTGTTCAGACTTATGAACATTTCAGAGTTATGAACAACTTCCATTCCCAAGGTATTCATAACTTTGAGGTTCTATTGTAGTTCAATCAAATCTGGAGCTTGTGGTAAAGTGGCCCATGTTGGTGGCCCACATCTACAAGGACTAATATTCAGTGTGTAATATCTCCTTCCATCTGCCCCAAATTCCCCATGTGAGAATTGGGGATGAAAGCCTGTTTAGTTCCCTGGAGACTGAGGTGAGAAGAATAAGCAATGTATGTAGATTAGATGTGGATCCTTGTGGAATGAATTAGGGGAAACGTAGATGAAAGGTTCCTATTCAACAGGAAATGAGGGAACTTATATGATGCTTCAGCCAGGAGCACAATAAAGGAGGAGAGGTCTTGATTCCCCAGAGGGCTCATTTTATCACCACACAGCAATGTGAGCAGGAAGGATGGTTTTGTAGTTAAGGCACAGGGCAGGGATTCAGTAGATCTATGTTCAGTTTACAGGTCTGCCACAAACTTCATGTGTGATCTAGGGCAAGTCACTTAGGGTAGGTCTACACTTACCGGCTGGATCGGAGGCGTCGGATCGATGTTCTGGGTTCGATTTATCGCGTCTTGTCTAGACGCGATAAATCGAACCAGGGAGTGCTCCCCTGTCGACGCTGGTAATCCAGCTCGACAAACAGAGTAGGTGGAGTCGACGGGGGAGCCTGCGTGCCACGTGTGGACCCCGGGTAAGTATGTTTTCATTCGAACTAAGATAGTTCAACTTCAGCTACGTTATTCACATAGCTGAAGTTGCGTATCTTAGTTCGAATTGGGGGGTTAGTGTAGATCAGCCCTTAATCTCTCTGTGCTGCCATAAAATAGGGTTAATAATTCTTCCTTTTTCTCTCTCTGTGGTCTTTCTTGTCTATTTAGACTGTAAGCCCTTTAGGACAGGTATCTTACTATGTTTTGCACAGTGCCTAACATAATGGGCCTCTAGGCAATACCATAATGGTGTGGGACTGGAACATGAGACATAAATATCCTACTAATATTGCTGAGGCCCCCTTCACGCAGGGAACCTCTGTGCTTCGGCTGTCACAGCATTTTCTGCAGTGATCCTGTCTTCACAAATGTAGTTTACAGAAAGTAGAATATTGAAACTTGAAAGACCTGTAAGCAAAAGTATGGTTTGAGAAGTACTCAAAGTACATCATGCATAAACTTTACATAATGTATTAAATGGAAAGTTATTGATTAGGTATGTGTATAGAAAATACTGGATTAAATTAATCTTTGGTCTAACTCTATTCAAATTAGAAAGAAACCAGGGGAAATGAGTTTGTACAAGCAGAACAACAAAACGAAAAGGGATGAACATTAAAGTACATGTTGTTACATGAAGGTTGAATTTTACCCAGTAGGTCTATTGGGTGAAATACTGGATTCACTGAATTGATTTGGATGGCTTGAGTGCATGCTATTCAGAACACAAGAAACTCAAATCCCCAGCATTGCCTTCATCTCTTTTGGAATATTCTGATTGGAGATTATAGCTGTGTAAGCAGTTAGGGTGTTTCATGAGCTAGAAAAGCAAACATACAAATGAAAAAATCAAACACTTCAAGACTGTTTATGTTCTCCCTTAAAATTTGTATTGCACATTCTTCTCCTCCATCCCAAGCCACTCTTATACAATTTTCTGCCTTTCTATTTGGGACCTTAATTAACCTCCAATCTCTAGTGTTGCCTTATCCTTCAGTGAGCAAGTGGAGAAGGAAGCAAAGCCCAGTTTGTACCAAAAGATCGTCTTACACAATAATGGGCTGAGTGATAATGGCAGTTTTCCCCTGTGATAAGGAAAGAGAAAACAGGCAAGCAAGATTAGAAAACACAATCAAACCTGCCTCTTGGCCCATTGCCTAGTCCTCACCCTGTAATTCAATAAAGGATGGTAGGTAGTGCTAATCCTGAGTTTCAATACTTATTTTCAAGCTTGGAGCAAAAGTAAAGGAACATTTTGGTACTGAATATCGTGGGCTAAATATTCTTTGATCTTGCCTTTTTACCCCTTTTTATTTCTGTTGTTTTGCTCTTATTAACTCCTTTGTCCTTTAGGGTGACTGGCATTGCAGTAATGTAGTACAGCTCTGCTTGGGAAATAAAGTTTGTTGTTTCTGCTGGAGCTACCTCCATTTTCTTTTCCACATCTATACTCAATGGATGTTTTGAGACTAGTACAGAACATAAGAAATGTCCTTCTTTCCACAATGATTAAACTTGCCATTTTTTGACAGACAGTGGCTCAGTGTTGGGGACATCAAATAAGAACATTGGATAGACAGTTTCTGATCCAGGGAAGCAGGGCCAGCTCTGGCTTTTTTGCTGCCCCCTGGCCGGGGTGCCGTTGGGGAGCATGGCATTCCCGCGGCCCCACTGCCCTGGCCGGGGCGGTGGCGGGGAGTGCGGCATGCCCGTATCCCTGCTGCCCTGGCTGGGGCACCGGCGGGGAAGAGCTCCGCCCCCCCACGGCTTGCCGCCCCTGGCCGGGGTGCTGTCGGGGAGTGTGGCATTCCCGCGGCCCCACTACCCTGGCCGGGGTGGTGGCGGGGAGCGCGGCATGCCCGTGGCCCCGCTGCCCTGGCTGGGGCGCCGGTGGGGAAGAGCGCCACCCCCCTGCGGCTTGCCGCCCCAGGCACGCGCTTGCTGCGCTGGTGCCTGGAGCCGCCCCTGCAGGGATGACTGTGAACTCAGGCCTTCTTACCTTGGAGATGCACAACAAGCTGATATGCTGCTGCCTGACAACTTTAAATTATTTTTATAAACTATTCACATAGTTTGTGACAACAGATGAGTCCCTATCCAAGAGGTCAGATTGGGAAAACAAAGGCGGTGGTACCCTTCCAAAAGTAAGCTCAGATAATTGAATTGCCAAAATGAAACACGACTCATAGTAAATTGTGCAGGTGATCATGTAACCAGTCCCATTCAATGTGGTGCTCTGTCCCCGTCTAGGGGTGGTTGGACCACATATAAAGACTAATGAGGCTGCTACAGCATTGGCTAACAAACTGTAGTCTTTTAGTTGAGGCTGTAGAGTCTAATGCATTCAGATATAGAGGTCCCAACACAGACAGAGAAAGAATGGATGTTGCTTGAATACCAGCAAACACCAGGGCCATATGCTGTCAGGCTTTGTCGTGCAATGATACCAGAGTACTTGCTACTGGCCTGGCGTGGTAAAGTTTCCTACCATGGAGGATGCAATAAGGCTGCTCTCCCGAGAAACCTTCTGCAAAGGCTTTTAGAGTACCTGCAGGAGAGCTTCATGGAGATGTCCCTGGAGGATTTCTGCTCCATCCCCAGACATGTTAACAGACTTTTCCAGTAGCTGTACTGGCCACGAATGCATCCCAAGTCCTCAGGGCAAAGTAATCATTAAAATCACTTGCTTTTAAACCATGTCTTTTCAATTCAAAAGATACACTCACCTGATGTGCCTTCTCCGGCTTCACAGTCCGGGATACCACCTTGGGAGGGTTGGGAGGGGATCTCTGTCAGGGTGAGGAAGAGTTCCTGGCTTTTGGGGAAATCAGCGTGCAGAGTGCTGTCGACTACCTCATCCTCATCATCTCCTTCATCATCTTCCCTGTCCGCAAAAACATCAGAGGAAGCGACTGATGAGAATACCCCATCGTCGGAGTCCATGAACAGGGGTGGGGTAGTGGTGGCGGCCCCCCCTAAGATGGCATGCAGCACAGCGTAGAAGCGGCTTGTCTGGGGCTGTGACCCGGAGCGGCCGTTTGACTCTTTGGTCTTCTGGTACGCTTGTCTCAGCTCCTTAATTTTCATGCAGCACTGCGTTGCATCCCTGCTGTATCCTCTGTCTGTCATGGCCTTGGAGATTTTTTCGTAGATTTTGGCATTCTGTTTTTTCGATCGTAGTTCTGATAGCATGGATTCATCTCCCCATACAGCTATCAGATCTAACACCTCCTGTTCTGTCCATGCTGGAGCCCTCTTTCGATTCTGGGATTGCATGGTCACCTCTGCTGAAGAGCTCTGCATCGTTACCAGTGCTGCTGAGCTCGCCACGATGGCCAAACAGGAAATGAAATTCAAACTGGCCAAACAGGAAATGAAATTCAAATGTTCCCGGGGCTTTTCCTGTGTACCTGGTCAAAGCTCGGACTGCTGTCCAGAGAGGTCACAGTGGTGCACTGTGGGATAGCTCCCGGAGACCAATACCGTCGAATTCCGTCCACACTAACCCTAATTTGACATGGCCATATCGATTTTAGCGCTAATCCCCTCGTTTGGGAGGAGTACAAAAATTGATTTAAAGAGCCCTATATGTCGAAATAAATGGCATCGTTGTGTGGACGGGTGCAGGGTTAATTCAATTTAACGCTGCTAAATTCGACATAAACTCTTAGTGTAGAGCAGGCCTAAGAAAACAGCCAGGAGACTGAAGGGGACTGCAAGCCCGAAAATTGAAGGGCTGATAGACTTCACTAGAGGTGAGGACCCAAGAACTGAGCTGATTGAGAACAAGCTATGGAAGGATCTTTGCAGAGAAGCTGAGACCCTAAAAAGAGCACAGCAAAGTCAAAGGAAGGATAGTGAAGGAACTGACGAAAAGGACACCTCTCTCTTTGTCAATTGTGCTGATATCTGATTCTCCCTCTTCTAGTCTTACATGAGGAATGACAGAGTTAACAATGTTGACATTTAAATGATCATCAAGGGACATCTAAGTTAACAAATCACCGAGATGAACTGGACAGTTCACATCTCGCAGAACTATTGCGAGCCAGGCTTAGTGCAGGCTAATACAGACATCTCTGCATCAGGTACACACAGTTCATGGTTTTTTTGAAATTTTCCTCACAACCATAGCAGCTAGAAAACAACTTTTAAAACAAAATGAGTCAGATTTTGGAGAGCAAGATAGAAGTGTCAGACAAAAACCAAAATGGCATATGGCATATGGATATGTACTGATTTTCTTCTGAGCCCTGGTCACTCAAGGCAAAATATGTGCTATGCTCTCATTCCTGCCTGAAGACAGAAGGAATTTAATTTGCATGAAGTTCAAGTTGATGGGTGTCCTGGTACAAAGGGACAAAACATCTTTCTGAGATTGGATAGACTTCTTGGATGGGCCAGGATCCATTGATGATTGTTCATATTGGCACTAATGACACTATATTGCAGGATATCTGGCAGAGAGTAGATGACTCTGAGAGTAGAGGGAACTCAGAAGCATGCTTAAGAAGAATAATGTCCAAGCAATCTTCTCTGAGATTGTTCCTGTCCCATGAGCAAAGGAAGACAGAAGGCAGAAGATTCTGGAAGTGAACTGCTAGCTAGGCAAGTGGTGTAGGTTTTGGTTTTGTGGAACATTGGGTACTTCTGTGGGGAGAGGAAAGCTGTATAGTTTGGATAGCCTCAACCTCAGTACAAGGGGGACCAACCTCCACAGGGACAGGCTGGTAGAGTAGTTGTGGGGGTGGGGGAAATAATAATAAAAGGTGAGGGTAAAATAGGGAAGATATGAGCGCTCAGCAGAAAACTGAGATGTAAAGAACAAAATTATTCAAGGAACCAAAGGATATGAAGAGAAGAAAGTATTTAATTGTCTATACACCAGTGCTAGGAGCCTGGATAACAAACAAGAGGATTTGGAATTGCTCATGGATGAGCATAAATTCAATTTCGTTGGTATTACTGAAACCTGGTGGGGTAAGCCACATGTTTGGAATGTTAAAATACGTGGTTATAAGCTAGTTAGGAAGGATTGAGTAGGCAAAAGAGGAGCGGGAGTGGCACTCTGTCAAAAATGGCATTACCTGTTTCCGAGTCACTGAAAACTCATAAGAAAATGATCTTGAATGCTTATGGATCAATGTCCTAACAGATAAATCACAAGATGGGGAATTAGTGTGTGCTACAGACTACTAAATCACACCAAGGAGCAGAATGACCACCTCCTTATACAACTGTCTATAATGTGTAGGGGGGAAAAAACTGCATAATCATGGGGGACTTCAATTTGAATGACATATGCTGGAAGGCTTATGCTTCCAGTACTAAAACATCCTTGGAATTTCTAAACATTATAGATGACAATTTCCTAACTCAAAAGTGTTGCAATCAACACCGGGAAATTCTTTATTAGACTTTGCCCTAACAGAAAAAGAGAAACTGATCACAATAACTAAAAATTAATTAGGTGCAAGTGGTTATGACTTGATCACATTTCTAATGTGTGAGTAAAATGAAGTCCTGACCAGCAATATAGATATTTGATGCTTTAATAAGGTCAATTACACAAAGCTGGGACAAAGAATTAAATCAGGATAATGTGAATGATAATTGGGAATCATTTAAGAACACCTTACTAAATACCCCAACTGCCACAATCCCAAAACTGAGGAAGATAGCTGTGCTGGTTTTTTAAAATAAAGACCTGGTTTACATGTGAGATGAAGGCAGTGATAACATTTATAAAATAATATATAATAATGGGAAGAAATGAGCAGTTGATAGTTATGCATATAAATCAGAAGTTGGGAATGTAGAAAATTGATACGGGAAACAAAGGGCCACAAGGAGAAATCTATAGCCAGCAGAGTTAAGGGCAATAGGGAGTTTTTGCTAAATATATTAGAAACAAAAAGAATCCTGACCACGGGCAGCAGGTACAAAAGGCCAGGAGAGGCTCTGCCTCCCCTAGCACAGCCGCTGTCGCAGGACCCCAGTTGCACATTTGGCGGAGGACATTTTTGCTTTTTATTATGCCCCATGCAGGTACCGGAGCGGCTGAGGAGGCAGTATGTGCTATTCAGCTTCCTGGGTTCATTCGTAATCTCCCTGGACTCCCTGGATGCTGAGTAACACATACCGCCTCCTCAGCAGCCACCTTGGAACCTGCATGGGGCATAGCAAAAGCTCACATTCTTCATCCAGAAGAGAGAAGAAGAGAAGAGCTTTTGAATTTTCATTGGGTGACTTGGGGTCTGTGGAGGGGAGGCACGTCTGCGGGGGGCTCCGGCCAGCCCAGGGCTCCTCCGAACAGGCAGGGGGTGGGGAGGTGGCGTTCAGGGCTCTGGCTGGCCCTGGGCTCCTCTGGTGAGGGGGTGGTCGGAAGTCTCTGGGCTACGAGGGGGACAGAGGGTCTTGTAGCTCAGGCCGTGGGCGGGGGGGCCAGGGGGTCTCGGGACTCTGGCCACGGGGGGGTTGGGGTGGCAGGCAGAAGGGATGGAGTCAGGAGCTAGCCTCCCTGAAGTGGGGCTCCTCCCACCACCCATGATCCTGACAATGGTATCGGTCCATTACTAGATGGAAATTGTAGAATTATCAATAATAATGCAGAAAAGGCAGAAAACAAATATTTCTGGTTATGTATTGAGGGGAGGGGGAATATGTTGATAACACTCTTTCCATTCTGCTAGTATCTCTGGAGCATGTTGAACTGAAGCTTCTGAAGTTAGACATTTTAAAACCAGCAGGTCCAGATAAACATATCCAAGGGTTTTGAAAGTGCTGGCTAAGGAGTTTGCTGGACTGTTATTGTTGATTTTTCAATAAGCCTTGAAACACTGGGGAAGTTCCCAAAGACTGAAAGAAAGCTAATGTGCTAATTTTAAAAAGAGGTCAACAGGATGATCTGTCTAGGCCCAAAAGCCTGACATCAATCCCAGGCAAGATAGTGGAGTGACTGATATGGGACTCGATTGATAAAGAATTAAGGGAGGGTAATGTAATTTATGCAAACCCACATGGATTTATTGAAAATAGATCAAGTAAAACAAACTTAATTTTTTATGAGATTACAAATTTGCTTGAAAAAGGTAATAATGTTGACGTAATAGACTTCTGTACAGCATTTGACATTTTTGTTAATAACTTAAAACGATATAAAATTAACAGGGCACACACTAAATGGATTCAAAACTGGCTATCTGGTATGTCTCAAATATCATTGTAAGTGGGGAATCACCATCAAGTAGGTGTGTTTCCAGTGGAGTCCTGTAGGGACTGGTTCTTGCCCTCATGCTATTTTTTATGAATGACCTGAAAGAAAACATAAAATCATCATGGATAAAATTTGCAGATGACACAAAATTTGGGGGAGTGGAAAATACTGAAGGGGGCTGGTTTTTGAGTCAGAGAGATCTGGTTTTCTTGGTAAACAGGACACAAGCAAACAATGTGTTTTAATACAGCTAAATGTAAATGTATATATCTAAGAACAACAAAGAATGTAGGCCATACTTATAGAATGGGGAGTCTCTATCTTGAGAAATAGTGACTCTGAAATAGATTTGTGGGTTGTGGTGGATAATCAGCATAAGTTCCCAATGTGATAGTGGGTCAAAATAGCTAATGCAATTCTGGGATGGACTAAACAGGGGAACCTTGAGAAGCAGTACAGAGATTATTTTACCTCTGTATTTGGCGCTGGTACAACTGTTGCTGAAATACTATGTCCAGTTCTGGTGCCCATAATTCAAGAAGGATATTGATATGTTAGAGAGGGTTAAGAGAAGAGCCATTAGAATTATTAAAGGATTAAAAAAACATGTCTTACAGTGATAGACTCAAGTAGCTCAATCTATTTAGCTTAATAAAAACAAGGTTAAGGGTTGTTTTGGTTAAAGTCTGTAAGTACCTACATGGGAAACAAATATTTAATAATGAGCTTTTCAATCTAGCAAAGAAAGGTATCACATGATTAAATGGCTGGAAGGTGAAACTAGAAAAATTCAGACTGGAAATAAGTCATACAGGAACTCCTCACTTAACGTAGTTATGTTCCTGAAAAATGTGACTTTAAGCGAAACAATGTTAAGCGAATCCACTTTCCCCATAAGAATTAATGTCAATGAGGGGGTTAGGTTCCAGGGAAATTTTTTTCACCAGACAAGACACACTCACTCTCTCTATCTCTCTCTCTATATATATAATATACAGTGGAATCCTGCTATAACGTGACAATTGGGGTCCAAGAAAATCGATTGCGGTAAAAGTGGGGTCGCTTTATAGTGGGGTTCCACTGTATTCAGAAGTAGGGGTTTCCTGGAGCAGGAGGAGCAGGATGGCAGGAACCTCGGGGGCACACCACGGCTGCACGGAGAGTCGCTTCTGGTTCCATGCAACCACCAGGGCATGGATCTGGAATGCCCCGCACCTGCTGGACTTGCCCCACGCCCGCCGGGGCAGAAGCGAGAACTCTGGGGGCATGCCGCGGCTGCAGGGAGAGTTGCTCCTGCTGCAGCCGCCGGGGCATGGATCTGGAATGCCCCGCGCCTGCCGAACTCTCCCCGCACCCGCCGGGGACAGAAGCAAGAACCCCGGGGGCGTGCCGCGGCTGCAGGGAGAGTTGCTCCTGCTGCAGCCGCTGGGGCATGGATCCGGAATGCTCCGCGCCTGCCAGACTTGCCCCGCTCCCACCTCAGCCGCTGGGGCCAGACTCGCCCCGCGTTATAACCGCATTCGCGTTATCGCGGGGCGCATTATAGCGGGGTTTCACTGTATATATATATACACAGAGAGAGAGACTATAAGTTTTAACCAGACGATTTAATAGTGGTACACAGTAATGATGACTGTGAAGCTTGGTTGAGGTGGAGGAGTCAGAGGGCAGGATATTTCCCAGGGAATGCCTTACTGCTAAATGATGAACTACAGTAGCAAGTGGCTGAGCCATCAAGGGTTAACTCTCACACTCTACAAGGCAGCAGGAAAGGAGGGAGGGCAGACAGAGACACATCCTGTGTGTGTTTGAGAGATAGAGGTGCGCATTTCCCCTTTAAGTATGAAGAGTGGGGTCAGAAGTACACTGCCTTGTTAATTAGATCAGCAAGCTGAGACAGGACTGCAGCTGCTGCCTAAGGCAGCAGCTCCCTCCATCTGTCCGTGTGTCCTCCCTGCTCTATGGAAGATGGGGTAAGCGGGGTGCAGGAGCAGGGGGAAGGAGGACATCCTGACATTAGCCCCCCTCCTCTTCTCCTCTCCCTCCCCCCACAGCAAGCAGGAGTCTCGGGGAGCAGCTCCAAGGCAGAGGGCAGGAGCAGCAAATGGCAGTGGGGGGAGGGACAGCTCAACTGCCGGCAATTGATAGCCTGCTGGGCAGCTGCTGCATAGGGAATTTAGGATAGCGGGGAGATGATAGGGGGGAGCTGATAGGTGGGCTGCCAGTCTTTAACCCTTAAGACACTAAAAGGCTAGGCAGGCTGCCGATCCACCCTGGTTCCAAGTCCCCACCAGCTAGCTGCAATGGGCTGCTCTTCCTGCAAGTAGTGGACAAAGCAGGTGGCTCCCAAATGACATTAGAAGGGAGCATTGCACAAATTTAAATGAGCATATTCCCTAATCGATCAGCAACATAACAATGAAACAATGTTAACCGGGACGACTTTAAGTGAAGAGTTCCTGTACATTTTTTTTACAATGAGGGTAATTAACCATTGGAACAGTTTACCAAGGGTTGTGGTGGAGTCTCCATCACTGACCATTTTTAAATCAAGATTGGATATTTTTTGAAAATATATACTCTAGGAATTATTTTGGGAGAGTTCTATAGCCTGTGTTATAGAGGAGGTCAAACTAGATTATCACAATTGTCCATTTGGCCTTGGAATGTATGAATTGGAATTTATGAAAGTCTGTAAATAGCTTTAAATAGAAAAAAAAACCTTCACAGCTCTCAGCATTCTCTTCCCTACCCCAGCGTAATGCAAGTGGGGTAATATCTGAAAAATGCAGTACATTTAATTCTCTCCAGAATTATAATATTAGTATTAATAATAACACTCTGCATTTACATAGCTCTTTACATGTCAAAAGCACTGAACAGATATCAATTACTTAAAATGTGAACTTTAATTTTACCCTCACATTGTGTTGTTTGTCTCTCTGCTAACACAGAAATACTATCTGATCTACAACTTGGACCCAAAGCCCAACGAAGTGAAATGGGAGGCCTTCCACTGATTTCAATGGCCTTCAGGTCAGAACTTAATAGAATTAAGAGAATATTAGCTTCTAATTTATTTTACAATTACTGCTGTCATTTTTTGTGTAACATACTAGTATCTAACATGATAGATTGCTAGCAGTGGTAAGGAAATTATTGCAATACATGTCACCAATTATTGGTGGCAAGCTCCATTTACTGTCTAATCAGTTTATATGTAGGTTATTCTGTTAATCTCCTGTACAAATGTTGATATTATTCACATAGAACAGAGGTGGGCAAACACACATTTGGCTTGCGGGACCATCCTGCCCAGCCCTTGAGCTCCCACTCCGGGACGCTAGTACCCGGCCCCTCCCCTGCTGTCCCCACTCCCCTGCAGCCACACTGCCTTGAGGGCAGCGCGGCTTGCGTCCGCCCACCTCCCAGGCTTTCCATGCTCTGAGTGGCATGGTAAGAGGATGGGGAGTGGGGTGGGGGGGTGTGAATAAGGGGCAGAAGATCTCAGGGGGCAGTCAGGGGATAGGGAGCAGGGGGCAATTTGATAGGTGGGGAAGTCCTGGGGGGCAGTCAGGGGACAGGGAACGGGGTGGTTGGATAGGCGTGGGAGTGCCGGGGGGCCTGTCAGGGGGCGGGGGTGTGGATGGGGTCGGGGCAGTCCGAGGACAGGGAGCAGGGGGGTTGGATAGGGGGTGGGGTCCTAGTGGCAGTGGTTGGGAGGGGGCGGTCAGGGGACAAGGAGCAGGGGGGGTTAGAGGGTCTGGGGGTTCTGATGGGGACAGTCAGGGGGCGGGAAGTGGGAGGGGGCTGATTGGGGTGGGGGCCAAGCTGTTTGGGGAGGCACAGCCTTCCCTACCCAGCTCTCCACACAGTTTTGCAATGCTGATGTGGCTCTCGGGACAAAAGGTTTGCCCACCACTGACACAGAATGAAAAGATTTCGGGCTGGATCTTCAGCTAGTGTAAATTGGCCTAGTACCATAGAAATCAATGGAGTTAAACCAGCTAAGGATCTGACTCACTGTGTTCTCTTGTTAAGGTGTTGAATCCCTCATCAGAATTTCTAGATTTCATTATATGAACAAGATCCAGCTGTAATTACTGTGTCAGAGGACAAGAAGAAACTGATAGCAAACAGCAAAAAAAAAAAGAAAAAAGGGGGGGCGTTTTTCCCTTCCTGATGCTATCAATAAATTTCTGAAATAACATTTTCTATTTTATCATGGCTAAAAGGTTGCTATTGTGGAAGTTTCAATTTTCTGTCTTCCTGGCAAAATCAAAATAGGATCATTAGGAGTGAGATTAACTCAGAAGTACTGGGGTGGTGGGGAGAGAAGACAAGAGAAAAGGAAAGCTAGTGATTTTTATTTCACCTCTAATCTAGAACAGAGAACTTGGGAAAAGTTTTGCGGGGAGTAAGATTAAAAAAAAATAAGCCAAAATTCACCAAGCTTGGTTTTTCTTGAGAACACAATTTATATCTATGGAAAATTTTAATGATGAGGGTGGGGGCAGGCATCTGAGCAATTAGAAAATTAAGAAACATTTAAAATAAACATTTAAAGTAAATTAGTTGAAAGCTGCCGTTTAGATACTGTTGCTTGCTACCAGTTATTTACATTATGCAAAAGATGGCTATTTCAAGAATAGGCAATAAATGTGGGAAGCCATTATACTCAGTGCCCTATGATTGGTGGGTATTTTGACATCCAGAAGTAAGAAGTTTACTTGCAGGAGCACAGAGGAAACTGAATATCAAAGAGAAAAGTTATTTATATTAACAGCTATGTAGTGCAACAGGAAAGTAAAATCAATGCATTAAGAGGAAGAGACAGAAGCACTGGTCCCTAAAGGGGCTAACAGCTTATGAAGATGAGTCATAACACTTAAGGGAGCAGAAATCTCAATGTACATTCTCTTTATCTTAAAAAAAGGATTAAACAGAGAAGATAGATTATTCTGCAAAGGTAAAAAGGATGCCAGCCCTGATAGGAATGTATATATTGCTTAGAGAGATAGCTCACAGTCAAATAACTAGCACTCAATTGAGCTCTTTCTGTCATTATACCATTTTATGAAAATGAGAGAGAGTAACATAAATCTGGGAAATTTGGTATAAAAATATTATCAAGATTAAAAGTTGGCAATAACTTTGCTGTATTGCTCTGCTTCACATCTGTTAATCCATCTATCTATCTATCTTTACTGTGTTCATCTGAGATCTCATGAAAATGCACACTATCTACAGTAAAGAGTCCTGCTTATGTGTGGTGACCTCCCTTGTTCCCTAAAGACAACCAGGTAGCATGTATAATTAAAAACATAATTTGTTTTAATTTTCTTTTTTATTATTATATTTTCATGCCCCTCTTACTTCCTTGTCCTTTTTCTTCTTCCTCCTTCTTCCCATGCTCACACTCCAAATGATCTAAACATAGAATGATGTCAAGAGGTTGTCTAGTCCAGTCCCCTGCACTCAAGGCAGGACTAAGTATTATCTAGACCATCACTGACGAATGTTTGTCTAACCTGCTCTTCAAAAAATCTCCAGTGATGGAGATTCCAAAATCTCCCTAGGCAATTTATTCCAGTGCTTAACCACTGTGACAGGGCAAGGCCAGAGGGCTATACGAAAGTGGTAAGGAACCAGTATGTTAGCCCCAGGCTAAACAAATCCCTGATACCTTATGGCAGTTGCTCCAGGTTAATCAAGACACCTGGGGCCAATTAAGAACTTTCCAGAAGGCAGGGAGGTTAATTGAGACACCTGCAGTCAATCAGGGGCTTCTGAAACTAGTTAAAAGCCTCCCAGTGAGTCAGTGAGGGGCGCATGTCAGGAGCTGTGGAAGGAGGTTGCGTGTGAGGAGCTGGGAGGAAGAGGCACTAGGAGCTGAGAGTAAGAGGGCGTACTGCTGGAAGATCCTGCGGTGAGGATAAAGAAGGTGTTGGGAGGAGTCCATGGGGAAGTAGCCCAGGGAGTTGTAGCTGTCGTGCAGTTGTTCCAGGAGGCACTCTAAACAGCTGCAATCCACAGGGCCCTGAGCTGGAACCCGGAGTAAAGGGTGGGCCCGGGTTCCCCCCAAAACTCCCAACTCCTGATCAGACACAGGAGGAGTTAACCTGGACTGTGGATTCTACTAGAGGGGAAGATCTCTGAGGCAAGCAGAATCCGCCAATAAGCGCAAGACCCACCGAGGTAGAGGAGGAACTTTGTCACAACACCCTGACAGTTAGGAAGTTTTTTCTAATGTCTAATCTAAATTGCTTCTTGTCCTATCATCAGGGGTTAAGAAGAACAATGTTTCTTCCTCCTCCTTGTAACAACCTTTTATGTACTCGAAAACTGCTATAATGTCCCCGCCCCAGTCATCTCTTCTCCAGACTAAACAAACTTAATTTTTTCAATCGTCCTTCATGGGTCATGTTTTCTAGACCTTGAATCACTTTGTTGGTCTTCTCTGGACATTCTCCAGTTGAGGCCTAATCAGGACAGAGTAGAGTGGAAGAATTACTTCTCGTGTCTTGCTTACAACACTCCTGCTACTATGTTCCTAGAATGATGTTGGCCTTTTTTTGCAACAGTATTATACCGTTGACTCATATTTAGCTTGTGATCCATCTTATGCTTTTTGAATTTGTCACCAGAATGCTGCAAGACGTTAAGCAAAAGCTGTTCTCCAGGTGGCTTGTAACATACGGGATAAAATTCCAACTGAGGGGTGGAGGTGGCTCAGAGGCAGGCCACCTATTACATAGGTCCATCAACTCTGTTCTAGCATTGGACTCTCGGACCGTCAAGTCCTTGGAATGGACCAAATGATCGCTATGGCGAACAGTTCAGCTAAGCATTGAAGAAGACTGCAAAGAAGCTCAGGATCAGGACGATCACAAAAGTGGCCTCTAATAGTCACAGCACAAATTCTTATCCCTCTCCCTTCTTTTTTTTTTGCTTAGCTTCACTTAATAAATCCTTCACTCACAAACCAAGGTGAACAATATATTCACTCACTCTAATATAGAAAATATATTTCCAGCCCGCCCATCATCACATCCCCTATAAACTAATCATACTATAATCCCTACAGATTAAGTTGAAGAAAGAGCAATATTGTTATTTCTGTATTAAAAAATATTGGAGACCTGCAGATATTAAAAGAATGGGAACTAGATAAGTACATACTGTAGATAAAGTAGGCCCTTCAATTTCACAAAATTATGTAATTATCAGTCACTTTATAGCTGTAATCTATGTGTGTATATTGATAGTTATTAAGTCTGTTTTAGTTTAATGACGAGATTTATTTCAAATAGTTGTTGATCTTAAATGTTAATTTTCTCTCTGTTTTAAAATGTATAGCTATAGCAACATTAACTTTAAAGACATTTTTTCTTTGAGAATAGAGTACATTTATTACTTCGTTCTTATTTTCTTTATCTTGTGGTTTGCATTGTGGGTTGTCTGACAATAAGAAGTACTATAAAATAATGCATTCCATTACTCCTCAGATAAGAGGCAGGCGTAATTGCATTATGGGAACTGATTTTTTTTTCTGATTTTTTTTCTTTTTTGCAGCTTGGTTCTTGCCTACAAATCTCTTCCAGGAATGAAGCATTAAAGCAATGTTATTTTATATGAAGCTTGTTCTGAATAGCTTCAACTGCCCCCCCCCCCATTCAGATTTCTAATAACCATGATAACCCTATTGCTTTACCTCATATCTAATCATGTTACTGTTCAATACATAAGAGAAAATGTATATCAGTGTTGGGGAGGGTGTTGTACCAAACATTCTTATATAACTGGAATAAAGTGCTTAGCTTAAGTTTCTAAGTAGATATATCTGTTTTGTATATTGATTAATGCTACATGAGCTTAACCTTGAGTGACTCAACAGGACTACTTTCGTACATCAGATGTGATGAGGACATCAAGCAGATGAAAATAAAGAGCCTTGTAGTAATCTGTTAGCTGAATGTTCTAACTGCCTGAAAATATGTGCACCATGGATTGGAAACATCTTCATAGACACAATTGTATAAAAAGGAACAAAGGAAAGGTTTGTGAAAGTGTTAACTGGAACAGGGAAGAGAAAAGATGTCATGAAACTAACAAGGAAAATCTTTACTAAGGTGAATCTTGGTATTCACCAAAACATAAAGTAAATACGTACATTATTACATACAGTCTAAATGTTTTCATAAGAAATATCTGGACATGTCTGTGCTAAAGCCATGAATGTTTTAAAGGGAACAGTTTACAAATAAGCAGACAAAACCTAATATTTTATTTCGGAGATGAAGTTACAGATGGAGATGGTCAAAAATTACCATCAGCATTTTTTTCTTCAGGACAAATGTCCATGTTTGTTCAGTTTTGTGTGTGTCTGCAAGTTTTTCAATGAAAAGCTGAAAGCCTCAAACATTTTAGAGAAATTTTTTGAAGAAAACATTGTCAAAATCTTTTGTATAATAATACATTTCTGACCATCTATAATTTCTTGGCTTTTCAGTGCTAAACTATGAAACCTTATCATTCTCTTTTTTTTGTGTTAGTATAGGTAATACATAGTATCTATGGAAATAGAAGGAGACAGTATCGAGAAAGCCATCAAAATTATGTGAGCATTGGAAAGATTGCCTTACAATTAGAGACAGGGTATGCCTCTAATTGCAATCAGAAGTGTGATTGCAGCTCTGGTAGGTTTACCCACACTAGCTTTAATCTAGCTGGCATGGGTATCAATTAGTAGTGAAGATGCAGTGGTGAAGACTTCAACAATCACTGGAAGTTAAAAGCCAGACAAAATTCAAATTAGAAATAAGGCACACATTTTTAACAGTGGAGGTGATTAACCTTTGGAAAAAACTACCATGAAAGTAGTGGATTCTCCATCTCTAGAAGTCTTCAGATCAAGGCTGGGTGCCTTTCTGGAAGATATGCTTTAGTAAAACAATAGTTATTTGCTTCAGTAGCAGGGTAACTGGATGTAATTCTATGATCTGTGCTAAAGAAGAGGCCAGACTAGATAATCTAATTCTCCCTTCTAGCTTTAACTTCTGTGAATCTGGATATAATCATGAAATGTGAATACATTATATTGCCAGAACAATGACAAACTTCACTACATCTGATTCTAAAAACTGCACGCTATATACCATTGCTATATTTTCCCTCGAAGTCCCGTGTTCTATTAGATTAGGTAACAGTGTGTGTATTTCTTCTATTTAATACAATATGCATTCAGTTTTTGCATGGTTTCATCACTGAGTCTTTCTCTCTGGTGTATGTTTCAGTTCTTGATCTCTCTATACATATATCCCTCTCCTCAGTGTCTATATTCATTACTTGATCTTTAAATCCATTAGAATCATAGAATATCAAGGTTGGAAGGGACCTTAGGAAATCATCTAGTCCAACCCCCTGCTCAAAGCAGGACCAATCCCCAATTTTTGCCCCAGATCCCTAAATGGCCCCCTCAAGGATTGAACTCACAACCCTGAGTTTAGCCGGCCAATGCTCAAACCCCTGAGCTATCCCTCCCCCCCAAAGGCATTAATATCTGCCTTTCTCTTAAGTGGCTGTGTTTGGGACTCGATCTCTTTAACTCAATTAGTTTATCTGTCTCCCTCTTGAATGGCTATATTCAGCACTTGATCTCTTTTCATTAGTGTCTCTCTCCTGTGGGTGGCTTCTCAGTAACTATTACCTTTGATGAATGTGACCATTTATTTTTAGCTGTGAAAGGCCCAGACCAGCTAGGATTCAGGCGATGCTATAATATTTACTGTCTTCTCATTATTAACATTCCTATATAATATAAATTCCTATAATATAAAGCATTAATGGTTCAGGGCTGTCTGAAGTATTAGAGTTATTGCAACGTAAGTGTGGGCTTCCAAGAAAACATTGGGGAACTATGGGTGTTCAGTACAGGGAGCATAATACTAAGCAGTGGCCTTTTTCAGTATGTTTGCTTTTATTAACAATGTGTTCATATTTTTAAATATTCCTTTCTGTCCTTGCACAGTGTTCTGGCTTGGGGGTCTACAAGGTCTCATTTTTCCAAAACATTATGTCTAACGTTAGAATTTGAATTGTATCTCTTTACATCTCAGGTTTCTTGAATCTTTATAGATCATTACGGTTTGGGTTAAACCTCATTGAAATTGATGGGTTCGTCAGCCACCATTCATTTGGGATAAATATAAGAAACAGTTAAACTCTATTGAGGAATCAGATGGAAAAATGACAGTTTTCACCCAGAACAAATGCACATGCCAGGCATGTATGGGTGGAGAGGTTTTGCTAAGTATGGTTTGTGAAGTTCTGGGTGTCTGTAAAAGAGAGGAAGAAAGACTAGAAAAGCAGAGAGAAAAGGCAACAAGGAAACAGCAGACATGGCCACGGAAACACTGGTAGCATGGCTCTGAGAAAAAGTTGAGTTTTGGGCTGCGTGCTGGCTGGAAAGGGGCTTGGAGCACCGAGCAAATAATCATGCTGTTTGATTCCTACTATGTTTAGGGGAAATGGGACTTTGTGCATTCTTTGTAAATAAACTGAATTGCATCAAAGATACCTGACTCCCTCATCAATTTATTCTCCTTACCAAAACAACTGACAGAACTCAGAATATTTGCTAACTTCTTGGGTCAACATCTGACTCATGAAGCTACAGCAGTATGTCTTCTGGCCATGTGTTGACACTGTTTTTGTGATTGTCCCAGTGCCACCGTCTTCTATTTTTCTCCTCAACCAATCAATGGTACCGTCTCTCTTTACAGAGCATGGTGTATGCGCTAATGAGTTCTTTGATAGCTGCTGAGTCCAATACATGAGTGACAGTCCTGTCCACAGATCAGGCAAACCCCAAAACTAACAAAGATCTGAATCTGAGCAGCAGGTTCTTTCCTCCTCTGATGCCGGTCATCAAAAAGCTTGATCCAGTCTGCCTCACTATACCTCGCTCCATCTACAAGTTGATTCTGCCAAACAGAATGGCATTCTGTACTCCTTTCCCAATCATCCACAGAGTTCCAAACGCTACTAAGTTGTCTCTGCAAGATGAAATCGGTGATGTGGTCTGTCTCTCTTTCTAGACCCTTTGTGAGCTTCAGATAACAGCACACTCTTGGGATCCTGTAATCTGACATTTGCTCAATATGTCCAAGCCACCTGAGTCTTTTCTTACTAATCAACATTCCCATGAATTACATACCTGCACAATTTAACACTTCTACCTTTGTCGTTCTGTCTTGTCATCTTATTCAAAGAATTTTACACAAGCATCTGATATGAAAGCTGTTTAGTCTTTTGATATGTTTGGCATAAGTCATCCATGTTTCTGAGCCATATAGAAGAGTGGATAAAACACGTCTCATAAATATGGATTTTCACTTTAGTTGACAATTCATTACTGTTCCTGGCTCTGTCTTGCAAAAGACCACAGCTCCTGGCTGCTTTGCCGATTCTACTAGTGAGCTCAGCATCAAGATCTACATTGCTGGAAACAAATACTGTCTAAGGTGATATCTGGAACTGATTCTGAAGAACCTTGGTGCATGATAATGGTCTTCTAATTGATAGCCCAAAGATTTTGCATGACTCAGAGAACTTGGTAATAAGACGTTGCAGGGCATCAATCTGTGAGCCACAAGGGCTGCATCATCTGGGCCTTGAAATTGAAGTCAGTGTGGTTTCATACTGGTGTAGGAGCCTGCCCTTACGGATAAGTCTGCAGCTGAGTTGCCTTAACACCCCATCTGTAAAATGTGGGATAAAATACTTTCCTGGTAGTGTTAGGATTAATTATTCAATTTAAGCACAATGCTGTAATAGAAATATAAGCACTAAGTAAGAACAAACCTCTTGGGTATATCTGAGACCTTTTCTTTTAACCATTCCTAATAAGAGACAGAAGCATGTTATCATGATTAGAATCCTTACTGCCAGGTAGCAAGTTCCCAAACCATCTGCTTTTTTGATAGACAATCTCTTGTTGCCAACACCTATACTGAAAAACCTGGATTGTAAACCTTCTAACACAGCAGTCTCTCATAATTTGGAATAAAAAAATGGAAACAAAAATGGAAACAAACAAATAATGCAGCTTAAACATCTGTCTCTACTAGGGAAGATTACAGTTTATTCTGGCTTCTCATTTCATTATAATATGATGGAGTCCTCTGGACTGGCATAAAGGCAGGTGGCATATTATAGTAATTTTAATCCTATTTTCATTTCTTTCATGTCTATTAGGATTCATTGGTGTCAAAATGTATTTTATATATTAAGGAAAGGATTTTCCCTAAATTGTCATATTTTTATTCAAAGAAAAAAAGAGTCTCACTCACCTTGATATGAAATCACCTTTTTCTAAAATCACAAATCAGAAATTGAAAAATCTTTCAGGTCTTATACTTAATCTCCTTCCCAAAATAGGATTACTCCCCGAAGAACATGTTTTAGTACAGTGTTTCTCAACATTTTCTGTGCCAGGCCCACTTGTTACCACAGAAAAGTTTTGGGACCCACTTTCCATCTAGTGCCTTAAAGAAAAGCATGGGTGGTTTTGACAGTCCTGGACCTATTCACAGTGCCCAGGTTGAGCACACATGTTCTTTTCTTTGTCCAGTATAGTTTTAAGTGTCTCAAGTGATTGGGATGTCTTCTATGTCTTTAGGAGACTATTCTGCAGCCTAATAGCACTGCCTAGAAGATTTTCCCTTTCATAACTATTACTCAGTTACTTCTGGTTGTACTTCTGCCCTCTGCATTTATGCCCTTGAAGTAGATAATTAGCAACCATAGTAATGTGAATGAGGGATATCTGGCTTGAGCACAATCAGGATGAGACTGAAATGATGCCGGTAGTTAGAGCAAAGCAAACAGAAAGGTTAATGAAGTTCTCATCTGCAGCCTTTATCAAGGCATCATGCCTGCCATTTGAATCATTACTGGCTTTTTATCACAGACAGCCATTTTTAGTGCTTTTCTCAGAACTCTCTGCAATGTGTCAATACTTTTCTATTAAAACAAAGGTGCTAAGAACTAAATGCAATATTCCCAGGTGCAGTTACACCTGTGCTGTATAGAAAGGAGATATGTTCTCTGTGATACAATGCCTTTTTAGTGGCCGTGTCATGTTCCACATAATGCAGAGCAAATCAGATGTGTATCATTCCTAAGTCTTCTTCAGTATATTTCCCCCAAATTTTCTCATTCCCACTGAATATCTGGATTTCAGCGATTTTGCCTCCAGATGTACTAGGTAAGCTTGTATTTGTTCAAGTTGAATATCATAGTAGATCCATGTTATTTTCCATCTAACCTCTTTCTGTCCCATTGTATTCTTTTTCTATCTCCTCTGGGTATTTGCAGTACCTTCCAATATAAAATCAAGTATGAATTCTAACTGGTGTGTTCAAAGCAGCCTAAGTCAATTAGACATCAAACTTCATTTGAATTTCAGTGGGAATTGGGTGCCTAGCTCCCTCAGGCTCTTTTGAAAATCCCAACCTCTATTATATATTTATAATATATATATATATATAACCCCACTTCCAGACAAGAGTAATCTTTACACCATTGACTTTAGTGGAGATGGGATTTCAGTTTACAGATTTAATGATGTCTGTTAATGATTGTAAATAATGACATTCTAGGGTCTCTTTCTTTTTTCAATAAAACATAATGTACTGCTTTTGCAGATGATATGGGATTTGATCCTAGGATGACGGCCATGACGTTTTGGAGCTGAAGTGAATTTTACATTAATCAGAGGACATCTCCAGCAAACAGCATTCGCCATTTGCTGCAGAAATACTTCATTTTACTCTCAAACAACACCACATGGAATTCATGCTGAAGAAAAGTCCTGATGACTACCACCAGGTGTAGGGACAAATGGGCCCTGGGAAGGCAGAATTATATGACTCTTATTGTAATTTTTTTCCTTTCATGTTGAATTGTGAATTGACGCATGTAGTGACACATCTGAATCCATGTAGTAATGGAGGGAGCAGCCATAATGTAATAATTGTGTCACATGCAGTTTGCTATCTTTAATATAGAGGACAATATGGAAAAGTTTCAATGATATGTTTCTTAGGTTCAGAAGGAAATTTTCAAAAGCACAAATGACAGAAAGACACCTACTTTTCATTGAAAGTCAATGGGATTTTAGTACCTACCTGCCATTTGTGTCTCTGAAAATCTCTTCCTTAATTTATATAATGACTCAAAGACACACACACATCTCAACTGACCCTAATTTCGAGGGCTGTCTTTTGTATTAGTTCCAAAGTTATGTTCCCCACAAATTTGATGTCCTCTCACTTTTATTTTTAATGGTTATTTACATGAGAAACAAAGAATCATGAATCTGATCTTAAAGAATTATTTAAACTAGCAGAATGAATCCCACGGCATTTTGAGTTTCTGCATGAATAATTTTTGTCCCTCATTTTTGAGTCTTTGTCACACACAGTTCTACATTTGAGATGAATGCCAGGACATATGATTGGCACCTGAGGTTTCTTCAGCTATAACCATAATTTTGTGGCTGATGGCAGTGATTATAACTCCAATAATAATCCCTCTCATGAAAGCATGAGTGGTGGTGATGTGGTACCCATGAAGCCTGAGCTACAGCTTGTCTAAGAGCTTGCTGTGTGCAGTCATGCTTAAACTACGTAAATGGGCACCTGGTGCCAAGTTGGATGCCTTAGATTTTGCATTTATCCAGTATTTATCTAGTGATTATTTATTTTCACATATACTGAAGCTGCCCAGACAGTCCAAGTGCTCTTGCTCAGCAGATACATTAGCAAGGGAACACTTTAGGAATTCATTCTCTCCCAGCTCAGTTCTGTGCAACAGTATGTGTGCCAAGGAATTGTTCATGGATCACTAAAAAGCCAGTATTACGGGGTAAAACAATAAAGACTAACCACAAAAATGTCATTGCAAACCAATGATGAGTTTGGGGTAGTAAGTGCTCTGATATTGAGGAAATGTAGGCTGTAAAATTCCTTGACCAAAAAGATGTGTATGTCATCCCCACAATCCATACAGGGAGCATTGTTAACGGTGTTTTGAAGTGGGCAGGTTTCCACATGGCACAACACATGGGAGTAGTGGACAGTATGGACCAGATATTGCAATCATATGATATCAGAAGAAAAATAATGGCCCAGAATAAGAAACCTGGGGTATGTAAAATCAAGATAATATTCACAATGTATTATCCTGTGGATAAATACTCATGTGTGTGTGTAGAATAACATTTGCAGTATTAATAATCTGACTGCTGTAATTGCTGTTGCTTGTAGAAAAAAATTCCTTCAATACTACAATATTTTATAAGTAATTTAAAACATTTCTATTTCATATTTCATGTAAGCATAAATAGAAGTGTTATTGTAAATATTCCTTTTGAGTGCTTTTTGTATAGATTTATCTGCTCATATTATCACAGAACAATATACCCTTAATACTATTAAGTAGTATATGGGTTACTTCAGTCTCTATGTAGTGTGACTCAGATAAAACATTGTTAAAAGTGGACCTATGAAATGGTCTCCAAGATCACAAAATACCTGCAGCACAGGAATTGGCAAGTAACCTCAGCAGTGAAGGGGTTAATGACAATGACAAAACTCCTGAAGTACAAAATCAGATTGTCATCCCAACTCACTCAGCCATGACCTACAGTGTACTGTGAGACAGGTAGTCAGAACCTACTGAGCTGATAGTAACTGAAATTGTTTCTCAATTGAGAAAGCATTATATGGTACTCAAAAAGACAATGTACAGCCCTGAATGTACATATATCAGTGAGAGCTGGTCCACTTAAAACAAAAGGTGTTTTCTTTCACAGCTTTTACTGCTTTTATTCTGGCAGCAGGAATAGAATTAACCTTGTGAGATCTGTTATTTGGCATTGCTGAATACATGCCAGAAAGTTTCTTGCTTTTATTTTAGTGGCTACATATGGTGCCAGTTTGAAGTTTTTCTATAACACTCATTTATTACCATAGTATTTTAATTAATTAGATCTGTTTGACTTTGGTGCTTACGAGAGTGCAAAATTAAAGGAATGATTCTAAGTGTCACGTCCCAAAGTCCTTACTCTGAGTTTACTAACCTGTGCTTTGTGGTCAAGAAATAATTGCAGGTGGTCAGCAGAGAATTGGCAAGTCACATGCCTCTGGTTCTCCTGCTGAGGTACAAAGCAGGTGGGAGCAGGTGAAGAAATGAACAGCAAAACTAGACAGTTTGTCCACATGGCACAACACATGGGAGTAGTGGACAGTATGGACCAAATATTGCAATCATATGATATCAGAAGAAAAATAATGGCCCAGAATAAGAAACCTGGGCCATACAATTTTTCAAAGAGGACAAAATGGGCCCAGATCCACAAAGGTACTTTAATGCCAAAGTCTGGAGTTTAGGCTCCACTGCACTCCACAGAACTCCCACCAAATCCTAAAAGCACCTACATTCATTCAGTGCCTAATTTTCTGCCTCTGAGCATGTGCACTGCTGAATCCCTCTTGTGATCCAGATGCCTATCTCCCACCTAAGCCCAGAGTGACCTACAAACCAAGGGAAGATAGATGTTCATCCACACTACTTGCATATGGGGCCTGACCCAGCTGATGTATTCAAGTACTCTGTACTCTTGTACTCTGCAGACAAGCAAGGTGCAGAGCAGAGCATCTCAGCTGGAAGATCCCAGAAACATCCAGAGCTAGGGTGTGGTGGCTACTGAACATGCTCAGTAGCTGTTTCTGAAGCTGTATAGGAAGGTTTCATTAGGAGCAAGCTGCTTGGGAAGTCCCACCCATTTACCCTCAGAACTGAGCCAATCAGAGTACAGCTGGTGGGGAGGAAGATTATAAATACAGGTGTTAATGACAGCCCTGTGGATTTAGTGCTTGATTGATAAGGAATCAAGAGATGTGTCTGCTAAGAGGGCTGGGCAATACTTGTATCACTTTGGATACAGGTCAGTGCTATTCCAGCTTTACTTACTCTAGGGAAGTTTTCATTAGGATAATGTTTGGTTCACTACAGTCTGTTTTATGGACTTAGATGGGAGCAGTTGTCACCTCTAGGGGCTACACAGCCTATGGAACTTATATTTTGTTATCAGCTAACTGCTTTAAACTGGGATTCTGTCTCAGTTAAAGAGAGAATGGGATAGAGCTGAGTGAGGTGTGGTTTTATGCTTTTAGTGACTTAGCTAGGCTTATGGGGAGAAGCTAATGTTGCACAGAGCGAGAGCCTTTAGAAATCTGGAGAATGGCTATTTTATATGCAGATCCCAATTCCTGTACCACTTTGAATACACACTACAGATTTCTGTTTCACTAGCAACTGAAGAGACCAGTCAACTGTGAATCCAAGGGCTTAAACACTGCTACTTGTAAAGATCCCCATACTTAGGTTTCGTTTACAAGTCTCTCAAGTGTTTAGGAAAGGAATGAGATGCTGCCATCATGGATAATATAATAAAACAACAATGTTTGTGTGGATACAGATTAACATGGCTACCCCCTGAACAGGGGCCGACTTCCGGCGACGCCCATGGGTGCCGTCACCTGGCGTCGGGGGCGGGGCCCCGCCTAACGCCGGTCCCCGACGCCGGTGACGTTGCGGGGCCCCGCCACCGACGACCAAGCAACGTTGCCCAGCGTCGGGGGCGGGGCCCCGCAACGTCTCCCAGTGCTCCGGTAAGTTTGCCGCGGGTCCGGGGCGGGCGGGGAGTTGCCGGTGGGTGCGGCGCACCCACCAATTTTTCTCCGTGGGTGCTCCAGCACCGGAGCACCCACGGAGTCGGCGCCTATGGTATATAATATGGCCCAGTTACAGAAACTGAAAAGAAGACCAAGGGGAAATGTGTATATATGTGTGTGTTATCCACATACTGAGTGTGCTGTTGCATGGTCTCTCTTTAAAGCTTGCAACTCCACAGGTGGAGGAGTAGTTGCCTATCATAACCCTCACTCAGAGAGGAAGGATTGAAGTCATCTCAGTGTGTGTCAGAAATGGGATGTGTATGTCTGTGTGTGCTCAAGTACAGAAGTGTAAATGTTATTTGGAAGCCTTGCATTTAAATGTATGTAACAAGAGCAAAATGGGGAAGAATGTGTAAGCACCTGTAAATGTACTGTCTACTACCTTTTGTTAAAGTTACTCACAACTCTTCCAAATACTATTTACAATGTTTTCGTGTATTTAAATGTTTGCTTACTTAGGCCAGGTCTCTACTACAAAGTTTTGCTGTCATAGTTATGTCAGTTGAGAGTATTAAAAAAAAATCACAGTCCTAACAAACATAGCTATTCTGGTAATACCGTCTCCACCTCCCACCCCACCAACTACCCTGGTATAAGTAAATGCAGTTTATACCAAGAAAGATGTATAGTTGGTATAGCTAAGTTGTTTGGGGACGTGGTTTAATTATATCCCAAAAGTACTCTTCTGGGCACAGAGCCTTTTACCACTTAACCTTAACTTAACCTCTTCTGACCTGACTCTTCCAACCTGTGTCTTTCTCACCCTGGCTCCTTGTGCCAGTCTCATTTTCTTCACTTAGCCAGCCCCAGTCTCCACTCCTTTGGCTTCTCATCTCAATCTCAGTCTCCTCATGCTCAGTTCCTCCCTCATGCATGGCTCCTTGTTGAATCTCTCTCTCCACCCTGCCAGTTTCCATCCACCTTCCCACCACCACCGCATGTTTCCTGGGCTCCTCATCCAATATTAGTGTCCTCCACTCCCTCCTTGGGTCCTTATCTCAGTCTCTTTGCCTTTCTAGTGCCAGTTCTCCCCTGGTACTCTGCCTTCTCGTCAGATCTGTTGCCTCCCACCCCACTGGTTTCCAGTCCGAGACTCCTCCCCCAGTTTCCTCATCTGATATCATTCTACCCACCCACACACTGGCTTTCAGTCTCCCCTCATTTCCTTCTCTGGCACCCACTCCCAGGGTCCTTGCCCAGCCAGTACCAGACTCCCCGCACCCAACTCCCAGTTCCTGTTCCTCCCCTGCAAACTCTTTAGCCCAGTCTACTCCCTCTATCCTGCCTCTCCCCCGCCCAGGAATATGTGGAGCATGCTGCAAGATCTGTCTGTTCAGGTTTTCTACTGAGTGCGGGATGTGGAATGCAGGGCATATTGCTAAATAGCTAAGTTTGTCTCTGTTGTTCTTTAAAGCTGTGGGGCTTGCAAGGAGGTATGGTATATTTGCTACTTTTAATCTGGGAATGTTCCAGGATTGAACAAGGATAGAACAAGATGTATTTCTGGGAGATATGCTTTAGGGGTGACTAGGTGAAATTGTATGGCCTGTGATGTACAGGAGTTCAGACTAGAGGATCTAATGCTCCCTTTTGGCCTTAAAATATATTGTTTTAGGAAAATAATCCCAATTTAAATTATGTAAAGTCCATTCAGATATTATATATAAGTACATATAATAAGTTATAAGATGTAAATCACAATGTTAGAGCCACATAGGACTTGATCCTGTGGTGTGAGTGCCATCAGCTCCCATTCAACCTATAATAAGAATTGAGGGCACTCAGTCCCTTACAGGTTCAAGTCCTTAATGTTTACTAAAAACTTAACAGCATTATTGCTTCCGCTAGAATATTGTAACTGTGGTATTATTGGTATATAAAACACCGTTACCCCCAAATTCTGCAACGTTACTAATATTTCTCAACTGCTGAAGAGGTTTTTTAGTAGTACTTACAGGGATGTCTCCTAGATACAATGTCAATAAAATATTCTGTAATTATTATGAGATGCAAAAAGCAACATCTAGATGAAAGAACCTTGGTGCAGCTGCTGCTCATTTGGACAGAGATTACAAGGATGCTGGTCCTAGCATACACAAGGTGAATCCAGCCCCCAGATTGGGATGGATAACCAAAAATATGGTCATGTTTTAGAAAGTAACATGATAACATTGCTTTGTGAATTTTCTTTTGTAAAACTATGGTGACATTCTCAGCTAAATCCTATTTACATTACTTAATAATGTAAACCTGTAGATCAAATCCAGAAGCAATAGCAGTTCCTGGGAGTCAACATTTCTAATGCAGAATATCCAAATTGAGCCCCGCTCAATGAGGAGAATACATATATTTTCCTTTGAGTGTACATTAGAATTGAAGAAAGACTCAGAAGATCTTGAGATAGATCCCCTGTATTTAGAAAGAAACATAAATTTGCTAGCCTGCTGGGCACTTAAGTCATCATTCAAGGAATTCAAGATTACTGCCTTGTCCATGAGTGTCCTGTGAGCTTTCCATTCTAAATACATAAATGGACAATCTAGGTATGTGTATTTTTGTTTGTTCCAGAATAAAAAGATCAGGTGCTTTTACTCTATCACATTTCAGAACATTTCAGCAGCTATTAAACTGTTTGCTTAGAACATGTGTGGATCCATCCAGCCCCCTTTTAATTTTTTCTTTGTTAGGATGATGTTTAATCAAAGCAAATGTATTGCAGCAAAATCATGCCGGTCCCTGGCTTTCTACCAGTGTTAACAATGATGACAGAAAGCATAATTACTAGGCCATGCAAATGCTTTAAACTTTTTCTAAAGGTCATTAAGCTTTATCAGTGTTATTTTTCAAAGATGGTAATTCCTGAAAAAAATCACCAGAGCAAATACAAAATTGAATTTACATTTCTTTTGCACCAGTCAGAGTCAAACAGCAATGCAGTACAATGGAGGGCTCATTCTGAAGTGACGCTGTGACAAGAGTGAAGTTCAATCAGATGTGGGAACACCTGTGTTGAAGTTGCATGATGGAGCCGTGAGCAAAATGGCCATGCAGTATTGTATTTGTCTGTATCCGCCTAGCACCCATCCCTACACACACCATGGAAAAGATCAATGCGCCAGCCATGCATTGGCTGGAATGGTGGATGCTGATGTGATAGATTAGGGAAATTGCCAAGAGTTCCACATTTATACTGATCCAGTGGCCCCACCATATGAGGCTAGTGGGTTGAAGTAGTGACTGTTGGGTTGGGTAGACCTGTGTCCTGGTTGCTTTCACTGAAAATATGGCTGTCTATTGTGGCCATTTGGCCTACTGACTTGCTGACCAGCAGGATTTGCTATGTAAATGTTTACTTAGAAAAATATGTAAATCAAGCCATAGGGAAACTTTAATTTGAAACACTAAGGAAAAAAGCACATTGTGAAGTCACAATGTTGATAAGGCAATTTAGTATTCATATATTTAAACAGGTTATTTGGGCTGCTGGAGGATTAGTATTGCTATATCAATTCATTATGATATCAGCATAAGTGAGAAACAACAATTATATTAAAAGAGGAAGGCTTGATGTTAAATCCTTCAATGCTCATATAGAGGACAATTCGCTGTGATTTTAGTGACTGTGCACAAAAATAACTGAAATGATTAGGAGATATAGTCTAAATGCAGATTTTTCATTTATTAGGCTCATTTATACCAGTTTAATTCTTGTAGAGAGAAAACTATTCAACTGCCCTTTGTTATACTAGTCTATATGTTTGCCTTTCATACAAGGAAAATTGTCTAATATGATTCTGAATAATAATAAAACAGTTATGTGCTGACAGGTCATTGTGCAGACTAATGATGGTATGTGGCTCTAAAGAAAAGTAAACAGAGGCAGCTAGTTACTGAAGGCAGATTAAGCGGGGGTTCCATGGGACATATCATATCTTTAACACTCTCCATATTATAAAGATTAATTTTGGATATTCAATATGAAATCACTTAAATAGTAACTCTGGGATCGTTCACTTAGGTTGTGACTAATTTGATTGGGAAATAAAAAAGCATCTGTTCGAGCTGTGACTTCACACTGCTGTGGATCACTGTATTGTGGAGCAGCCAGTTTAGAGATTGCACTAAGGGCTTGATTCACAAAGTGATTTAGGCATCTAACTGTCTCTCTAGGCACCAATATTCTGGCACCACTGACGTTCACAAAGCCACTGCATAGCTGCTGCCTAACTCTGTAGGCTCCTAAATCACCAGGCACCTAAATTCCTGCTAGTGGGCATGTGCTAAACTGCCTATGTCCTGATGCTACTTCACAGCTAAGGAGTGACTTGGAGCCCTAGCTGATACCTAAAGACCAGGTGAGATTCTCAAACTAGGTGTTCCTCTGCCTATCTTGCCTGCAGGACTTGACCCAGTATGTGTGCTCTGAGCACGCCTAACCCCACAAAAGAAAGCAGGAGGTGAGCTGGCCTACATGAATGTCCCCAGAATATTCTATAGCCCAGAGATTAGCCTGCATACAGCCTCAACACATGTGATGTGGGAGAACAAAGTGTGAACCCCACTTTGTCTCATCTGGAGCAGGGACTTGAACCCAGGTCTCCCAGGTAGGTGCCCTAACCAACAGGCTATAATGTATTCTGATATAGGTCTCACTCAAGCTTTCCTGCTGAAGTTATTCCATTTGGATAGATACTTAAATAGTCATTGGGCATAAGAGAAAATTGCTCTACAACCTGGGGGTTAGGGCACTCATCTGGAATATGAGAGACCTAGGTTCACGACCCTGGGCCAAATCAGGCAGAGCAGGAATTTGAAAACAAGTTTCCTACCTCCCATGTGAGTGCCCTAACCACTCTGCTATCAGCTTTAATGGGAAGCAAGGGGGTGTCTCGCTCTTTTCCCAAGAAAGGGCCGACCTGGTTTAGGCACTCAACTCCTCCAAGAGAGGGTTCATGGCTGAGAATCACAAGTAGAGATAGGCACAGAGGTGAAAGTAAGCCGGTATGGACCAGTACGGTGTACCAGCAAGAGCCGGTTCGCTGTGCTGTATCGGACCGGCTTCCCCAGGCTGGCGATTTAAAGGGCTTGGGGCTCCCAGCAGTGGCCGGAGCTCTGGGTCCTTTAAATTGCCACCAGAGCCCTGCTGCCAGAGCCCCTGGGTAGCAGAGGCAGCTCCGGCGGTGATTTAAAGGGCCCTTTAAATCACCGCCGGAGCCCCTAGCTGCTGCCGCTACCTCGGGGGCTCTGGCAGTGGGGCTCCAGTGGTGATTTAAAGGGCCCGGGGCTCCGGCTGCTGTGGGGAGCTCTGGGCCCTTTAAATTGCCGCTGCAGCCCCATTGCCAGAGCCCCAGGGTAGCGGCGGCAGCCGGAGCCTCCATCGGTGATTTAATGGGCCCGGGGCTCCGCTGCAGAAGTGGCGGCCAGAGGCCCAGGGCTCCCAGTGGCCTCTGCATCTGGTAGCTCGCAGGGTGGTTGAAAGGGCCCGGGGCTCCCAATCGCCGCTACCGCAGCCGGAGTCCCGGGCCCTTTAAATCTTGATTTAAAGGCCCTGGGGATTTAAAGGCCCCACTTCTTCCAGTTGAGGTCCCGCCCCCTGCTCAGGACCCTGGCATACCGGTAAATCCTTTAAGTTACTTTCACCCCTGGATAGGCACCTCCCTCTGGCATGCCCGTCAGGTGCGTAAGTAGCTTTGTGAATCTGGGCCCTAAGTCCCACCCCTTTCCTCTGCATTTAACTCTTGACTAATTAGGTGGTTCCCCACTCAGCTTTCTTAGGTGCCTGTCTCTTCCCATACATTGTATAAGAAGCTTGAACACCAAACTTGGGACTGCAAATTCAACTTGGCATTCATTCAGTATTGTACT
The DNA here is from genome assembly GCA_037349315.1 of Chelydra serpentina. Lineage (NCBI taxonomy): Eukaryota > Metazoa > Chordata > Testudines > Chelydridae > Chelydra > Chelydra serpentina. The sequence continues at coordinate 10,108,538 of JBAIAC010000014.1, read as the reverse complement.
ACTTACAGCCAATAATTCAGCAGCTGCAAAAACAGTAAATACCGTGTTAGTTGTGAAGCTTGTATCTAGACGTTTTCATAGTTTGGACCACAACTTAATAGACATTGTCTTACAGACAGCTCACCTCCTATTCATGATCACATAAAATATGTATGGCAGCCGGACAATTGTTTACTTAAGAATGTAATATGAAGAAAGTATTAAATATAATTTTAGCTTCTTTTAATGTGATTTGGGAACAAAGAGAAAAGTTAGCAGCATGTAACTATCTAGCTGTCCATGGATTACCAGGAACTGCTTCATAGGCTATTAGTGGTCACTGGACCACAGTTTGAAAACCACTGGTCTAGTCCAGAGAGCCTGATTTTTAACAAGTGACCTCTAATTTTGTGTGCACACAAATAAATGTAGTTTATCTACACATTAGTTAATTCAATCAGAATCACAATGTTTAATATGGTTCAATATTACCATGTTGGGTGACGCTACTACAAGAACAATCAGTTATTTCTTCATCTCTTTTTTATTGTATATACTGACTTTTTTTTTCCTTTTAGGTTGCCCAACATTTGAAGTGTTAAACTCAATCTTTCTTTACCTAGTAACATAAACAGCACACTGTAGGAAAACCACTTCAAAAAGCCTTCAAGAAATTAAGTTTATTACTGTTATTTCCACTCACTTGCCCAAGACCCTCTTTTTCCTCATTTTTCTTTCTGGGAAGGGCAAAAATTGTAGAGAAAATAGATGGAACCATCAAGGTAAAAATAACATTTTAAATTCAGTGCACTTTTATGTTTCCTTTATGGTGTGTAATCCTGTGCAAGATCTAAGTACCACTGAAAACTGTATGATAAAGTGGCATTTTTACTGAAAAACCAATGAAAGCTGTGTGACTAAGTCCTGTACCTCTTTGAAAATGTAAGGGACCCTATTTGCCTTTCTACAAGATGGGGAGATTAAGGCCTCTTTTAGGGTCATAGGGTTCTTTTCCAGAATGTGCAAAATTTTATTACTCTGTGTGACAATTATTTAAAAAAACTCATCTGTGATACATCTTTGGGTCCACAGAAGAGCTAGGCAAACAATGTGCAACAGCTAATTTGTTCAGCCAAATAAGTCATTTTTTGTTTGTCTGCAAAGTATTTGTTAACAGCTTGTTATTTTTATAAATCAGTTCACTTTTTCATAATGTTTTGTGCAAATCCATTTCATTCGACGGAGCGCGGAGAAACTACGTATTTGTCAAACATTCATTATTTACAATTTATTCTGTGAGTGGTCACTTAAGTCATATAATATTGTTTATGCTTCCTAATTGAATAGTTTATCTTTATAAAACAGAGGTGTATCTGAAGAAATCACTGGGAGAGGGTAAGAGACAGTTTGAAAAAGAAAGATAGGAGGAGCTTGTCCCTTCCCTTGTGTGTGTGTGTGTATATATATATATATATATATATATATATATATATATTCATGCTTTCTCTTGGTACACTCTTAGGCCAGGACTACACCGAAATTTGTATAATAATGTCAGTTAGGGGTGTGATTTTTTAATGACATTGCTATACCACCAAAGCCCTAGACTAGATGCAATTATATTGGCATAAAAGTACTTCTCTTATTATTATTTCCTTATTTTGCTCATGGGACTGGTGTAAACTACTGGGAAAGAATTTTTTTGCTATTATAAACTGTATCTCCACTAGGAGGGTTTGCCAGGATAGCTATGTAAGCAGCTATACCAGCAAACCTTGTGTAGTGTAGTCTTGACCTTACAGTAAGATATCCACACTTTACTATGCCTAGAACCTCTTCTTTGCCCTAGACCAATCAACTTGCCCTAGACCAATCCTTGCCCTAGACCAATCCACAGCATCACTCTAGTGTTCCCTCTGTTTGTCAGGATTAACTAGAACCATGGTAGCACTACCACTATCTTCTTCACTTTCAGAAGAAAATCCCACACAGGTTTATCTGCAGAATGAACCGTGTTCTCCTCTAGATAAACTGTTCTCTTCTGCATTCTCCTCCTGTGATCAGCAAAAGCATTAATCAAATCTCCTTTACTCAAAATGATATGTCAGTCCCAACTTCCTTTCCCCCCAAATTGTGCAAATTAGAATAATAATTCTGTGCAGCATTTGTTTTCTGCTACTAACAGAAGAATTACAGTTTTGTGAGCTATGTCTGAAGCTATTTGGATGGTACCTGCTGGCATCTGCATTGGCTTAAACATTTCTTAATATCATCCAATCCTTGACCTGAAACGATACCATGTTGCTAAGGTGAACTGGCCAAGTATTAACAAATTGTGTATACATTTGGCAAACAGAATGTGGAAACAATCTTGTCAGAACTTTGTTTGCATGAAACATTCATCAAGGCAATTATGACTAGAGAACGTATTTTAATAAATCAAAGTCTGTTCACTCAGCTGTAAACAGCAGAAAGAGCAAAAAATCATTGAATTTATTCTTTAGGAATAGTTCTCCTAGCTCTAGTCATGAATGATGGTTAAGAAAATAAACATTAGGTTTTGTTGTATATCTTCAATATTAAAATGGAACATTAGTAAAATGATTATGCTGCCATTGTGGAATACCTTTCATAAAGCAATTTCTCTTATAAGAATAATGTGCTTATCAAACTGAAAGCAAACAAGAAGCATAGAGTCTTATTTCATTCTTCTAGATGTAAAGCAGGTAATTAATCAATACTACTCTATTTGCTGGAGATAAGATACACTATGATACACAAGCTAATTCAGCACTCAAATTTTTACATGAAATTCAGTTTCTTTTTGAAGGATTGTCTCATTCTTTGGATGAATAGAGAACTTGGGTCATTCTGGACATTTTATAAGAACTAAATTAATCCTACTTTAAAAGAAGAAAAATCCTGTAATTGTTTGTCAATAATGCATTTAAAAACAAAAAGTTAAAATATTCAAATTTCGTATTTCACATGCATACACATCACACTCAGAATTTTTTTTAAAAGTACCTCAGTCTATCATGAGCAGATATTTGAGGAATCTCATGAATTTATCATAACACGTATGTTCCCAAACCTTGGCACAATAGGCAGAAATATGGATGGATTGGCAGTATTAATTCTGAATTTTCTTCTTTGTAGGTAGATTATACCATTTACACATTGTATTTAATGTTCTTTTTTACAATAGTACAGCTTCAGAAGGTTACTTCCACTGACATAAGACACATGAAAAATCAAATGATATATAAGAAACAGGAACCCAAAAAGTTTCTTCTGGTGTAATGATTGTACTCGTCCTGATATATAGTTGCTTCAAAGTCATTATAATGTCAGTGCAAGGGCATAAGACATTTCCTTTATTAACAACATTAATGGGCTCAGTCCTGCAGACCTTATTAAGTTAAATCACCACTGATTTGTAAATTTATCTGGCCCATATGTCATAGAGGGGAGAAATACATGGTGGTGTGATCCTATCATGTGAGTTAGCTAAATTATGCTAGAAAATACTTATATTTTGCTATATTACTGTGTGAGGGTTTTTTTTTTTAGTATAAGTTAGATATTGGTTAGAAATTCCTGAAATAAAGAAGCTGTTTAGCTGCTTTGTCCTTATTATAGATTATGGTATAACGCTTCACTGAACCACACACTGCAAAACAGTTTCCTTCAATTCCTGATGTGACCTGAGATTTTTGGAGAATTTTGTTGTATGTGTACATGAGCGGAGGAATCATCTCGTAATGTAAATGTAGCCAATATAGACCAGCTGATATATGCTGTATATCATAAAGTCACTGCACTGTAGGTCTACATTGAGCTTTATTAGTCTCTCCATTTTTTTTGTGGATTTAAATTTAGAAACTTAACGTTGCATAGAGTTTTGCATTTGAGATAGATTAGATTAAAAACTATTATAAAGAACAATTCTGTACTGGCAGGTAAATGGACTAGATGACCCATCAGATATTTTCCATTTCAAATCAGGTGGACCAAAACCAAATCTTAACATTAAAACTACTTTAAGAACATTTACAATCTACTTCCAAATGGACAGTTTTTGTAAGCATGAGTACACCCATAACCGTAAACATCATGCAAAACCCTTAAAATTTCCATTGTAAGAGAATGTTTTCAAAATAACATTTATGCACTGTAATAGCCCAGTTATGAAGCATAATGTAGAAATGTGCTATATTACACTGGGCTTTCTTTAATGCAAAGCCATTAGAGAGATGAAAAATGGTTATATATGCACTTAAATTTTTTACACTGAAGTGATTTGCATTGGAAGTTTTTTTCGGGTACAGTAGTTTAGTTTTCAGTGCTGATTACTAATGCAATATAAACGATTTTGTCTTTGTTGTGTATTTTCACAGAGGTATAATTCCCACACACACACACATTTTTTAAATGCAGACTATCAGAGCTGAACTACAGCATGCCTTAAAAATGAAATAGCTAGGATGATAAAAGGCTGTGCATTTTCTTACTACAGCTATGCTTTTAATGTCTAGTTAAAATAATGTCAGGCCATTAGTGAAGTGAGAATGCATCTTCACCACCCCATAAAAGCAAGTCTCTTTACCTCAGAGCTCCATTTAGTAAGGTACATCTGGAAAAAAAGTATTTTTATTTGTCGCTAACAGAAGACTGTCATCTCAAGGGTAAAGATTCAACTACAAATTTACTGTGCTTTAGAGCTTTTATTTTTATTTTTTTCTCCTTCAAACCTACCAGTAAATTCTTTTGGAAATAAACTATTTTCTCCATTCTATCAAAGGCAATACACGTATAAAATCATAGCTTGAAATTATTCAAGAGCAAATTACTTTCTTTCCATATATAATTAAGGACTGTACACATTTTTATACTATACTACAAAAACAAAAAACAACAACAACAAAACAAAACCCAGGAAGAATTGCTAAATAGTAGATTGTTAATAGAATATAATTTAACATAGATACTTGTGGTGAAACACAGCACTGTGACCTCATACTAAATGGTGATCATGCCGTGTCAAAAAAATAAAACCACAGAAGATACAATAAAACAATAAAACTTTAATCTTAAGTTTCTCTTATCACCTTGATCACCTTGATTGATCAGTCCTTCAGCCCTCGTACAGATTGTGCCGATCACAACACGTCTTCCATTCTTCTCTTATCCTGGCCTTCCTTGTCCATGTGCGGCCATGCCTTTTCACAATAAAATCTTCCCATCTCTTTGGAGGTTGGCTGAGTGGTCATTTCAGTTCCCATGGGTACCACTCAGAGATAGATGTAGTCCATCAAATGTCAATGAGCCTAGCTATATGTCCGGCCCATTGCATTTTACTGTACCTGGTTTGAACAACAAGTCTCTTATAAATAATCCAAATCATTATCCTGATTCTCCTTTTATTTTAGCCCAGCGTAAATCAGGAATAACTGCATGAAAATCAATGGAGTTAAATGGCTATACAAATGGTGCATGATAGAGAATCAAGCGCATATTTCTGAATTTTGTTGATATCTTGAATGATTACAAAGCTGCTCTAGCAGCACTAGAAATGCTGTAGCATTCTGCACCTAATTTTGAACTAAAACCTATTCTCATTAAAATCAAAGTGAGTTTTGCTTCAATGAAAGCAAGATTGAGACCTTTAACTACTACATGGAGCCCTACCCTTGTTTTCTATATATTGGCATATACGAGCTTCTGATCAGTTAAATGTGTAGCTATTTGAGTATATGAAATTGTATTAATTACACCAAAGTATATTGACATGTTTAACTTTAGATAAATCATAAACGAGATATAATAACAAGCAAAACAGCAAGATTGATGCAACAACAATTAACTCTTTAAGTTGCAGGAATTTAGGACTTCATTCTAGGACATGGTACTGCAGAGTTGAAAATTGTTAATAATCCTACAAAGAATGTACGGTGTGCATATTTTCTTCCTTAAGCCTCAGAGATAAAGTAATAACTGGAACTGTAATTGATTAAAAAAGGAAAATAAAGGAAAATGCTATTTTAAAAGTGGAGATGGGCTCAAACCGTAAAATTCAGATCAGCATTTTGATTCACATTCTCCATAATTCAATTAATTATAAATATAGGGTTGTTTTTCAAAATGGAGATATAGACTTCATTCAGGGGTGTTCAGATCCAGAGCTTTGGACAGGGTCAAGTTCCAGTTAAAATACTCATTTATGCCCCCAACCTGCTCCCACTGAAACCAATAGAAAAATTCCCATGGGCTAGAGGGTCAGGATCAGGCCCCAAAGACACACACAAAAATGTGTGAAGAAATGAACATTTAAAAGGTCACCAGAGAGATTTCGTTACTGTTTCATTCAGCTTTTGAACCTGAAAAGAAAAGCACTGAAGAGGTAATCAACATGATAAGGTTCTGTAAGAAATAGATGGGTTAATGACCTTCTAACCTAGGTTTGTTCGGCGCTGCAGTAGGGACAAGTGGGTATGCTGTAGTTAATACTATCTGCTAATACCATGGGATAGAAAAAATGACAACCTCTAAGTATTTCAAATAAGCATCCATTTGTCATCAATCATTCCTGTACCGCCAGTGGATGGCACAGAAGTGCTTATGTGAATAATGTCTCAGTAGCAGGTAGTCAGTGTTTTCTGTTATTAAATCATTTGTATAGAAATAGCACTTCCACAGACAGAACTTCCATGAATGACAATTAAAAATATAGCAGTGCCAATGTGTAGCCACATTTAGGTACTGCTGAGAAAAGCAGAGCACCATTGGATAAACTCACCTAAAGGGGGAAATCAGTTCAGAGAGACAGTTTCTAAAAGACTTTTATGGTAAAGAAAGGGAGTGTCTTTAAACTCATATGGAATCTGACTGGTAAGCAGAATACTGTTAATCATACAGCCAGAGTTTAGCAAACAGAATCTGATAATCATAGACATATTTGGAGACCTGCTGTTAAATTGGGATTTTTGATTCCTATTTTAGAGCATTACTATGCACTTTCATAGTTCTTTCCAGTTTTTAAAGTGGTATTTCAGGGAATAGAGCCATAGAGTTTAAGGCCAAAAGGGACCACTAGATCTTCTAGTCTAGGGTGACCAGAGAGCAAGTGTGAAAAATCGGGACAGGGGTGGGGGGTAATAGGCACCTATGTAAGACAAAAGCCCCAAATATCGGGACTCTCCCTATAAAATCAGGACATCTGGTCACCCTATTCTAGTCTGACATCCTGTATACCACAGGCTACCAACACCACCCAGCTCCTGCACACTATACCCAACAACCAAAACGAGACCAAAGTATTGCAGTCCACGGGAGACTAGACTATTACGTGCCACAGGCAGAGAACAGGAGGAACTGAGGTGCACCCAGTGGATGCCCCCACAATGACGGGGAAATGATTAAGTGTGATATACCCAGATAATCCTGGCAAGTGATCCACACCCTGCATAGGAAGATGGAAAAAAACCCCAAGATCACTGCCAATCTGACCTAGGGGGAAATTCCTTCCTGACCCAACAGGAATGACATTGCTGCTTCAGAAGTCTTTAACTGGATGATTGCTATGTTATTCTTATAATTACTGCTTTCTGAAGAACAGACCTCTGGGAGGACACCAGTCCCTCTAGTTTTTGTATTATATGACACGATCCCTCTACATTTTGTATTATAGGTATTTGTCACCTGGATCATGTCTTTTAATGTGACTTTCAATGCAATTTCAAACCTTTTTACTCTTACTTTCAGAATCTGTAGAATATCTATCTGCAAAACATTAAGATGAAGATACCAGTTCTGCATTGCGTAAGTAAATCAGAGTGCTAAATAAAGAAAGATTAGAAAGCTGTAACGCTTCTTAATTTGAACCTAGCATCTTTAGAACTTTAACTATCTTCAATCTTAGAGAACTTAATTTACTGTATAATCATTAGACAGTCTGCAGTTAGCCATGATTATTAGATTTCTCGGTATGGAACTGAATTAAATCATATTCATTTTATAGAAGAACACTAAAGTAAAATGGTAATGATAATTCATACAAAATAAGTTCACAACATAGTTTTGAAATATATCAATTAGTATGATCCTTTAGCAAAAAGTATTAGGGAATGTCTTAAACCAAGAGTTAAGTGAATGAAGTAAAAATGTCAATATTAAATCTAAAAAGTACTTTAAAACTGAAGTAAATGACAAAAGTAATTATAAGATGACACAATAAATGTGTTAACCCACCACCCAGGCATTCCACCACTTATGTTCCTTTTCAGATTGAAAAACATGATGCACAATTATTTACTATTGCAGTATTGGCAACCTCATGAGTTGAACACCCCCCCCCCCCCCAACACACACACACACACTGCTTAAGAGAGCAAAAATCATGGGGCATATCTTCAAAAAATGATGAGATTGGCACAAAATCATGGATTTTTTTAAAGAGCATATTATGGTTTTTTTTGGTCTGTCTTTTAATGTTAGAATTCTCACTGGCCCATCCCTAATGTGTATGTGACAACTAGTGTCGCCCATTCTCCCAAATTTATTAGGAAAGGTGATTTTGGCTCCTGCTGACGCAGTTCTCACTCCCACCTATGCCCATCCCCTGCACAGCAATTAATTCTGTTTCCAATCACCTCCTACTCTCATAATTTCAGTCCCTTTCAGCCCTCACCACCTGTAAGTTCAGCATCCCTAGATTCTCCTCTGTTCTTCCTGGGGTTCTTCACTCTCTCTCCCCAGGCCGGGGGTACGCAGCAGGGTCCCCTCTCCCCCTTCCTGTCTCAGAGGTGTAGCAGCAGATGCCCTTCACCCCTTCTGCCACCATTCCAGGCTGGGTGATGCAAGGAGGGAGAAGATGGGGGAGAAGCAGATGTCCCCACTGATCTTTTGATCCATCCACTCCCTCCACCATAAGAATGGCTTTGGATTGCCAGGGGGAGTGTGTGAAAGCTCTGCCTACAGCAGCTCTGGTTGGTTATTCTTCCCCAGGATATGGGCAAGAGGGGCTGTAGCTTGTGTGATTTAGACAGACTTCTTGTTTGACAGCCAAATGGGATTCAGCCTCTGGCAAAATCATATATCTCATGGGGAAAAAATCACAAGTATTGGAATGCTGCTATTGAAGACAAATTTGCTATAAATATGTATTTTCTCTAGCAATGACTTAGGGCCTGATTCCACTGACCTCTAGAGCTTTGGATCACCCCCAGTCTGCTGAAATATTCCGGAGACCTCTGCTAGAACGCACGTCTACATAGTGCAAATTTGGAAATAGCACGGTCACGACCATGGATCCCAAAATAAATTATTTAAATTGGAATCCATGGTAACACATCCCCCCGCTGTAACGTGGTCCCCGCGTTAACACGGTACCGTGCATGGCTCCCAAACCCCATGTTCTAGCAAGGGTGCGTTGTATTTAAAATGAAGCATAGGTAGAGTCCAGTGTTTCGTTGTTTTCTTCCTATATAATGGAGCTTAACAATGCTCACACCAGGATTTGTGGAGTGGCACCCTTTATGGAAACACCCAATATAATGTATTAGGAATAAAACTAATAGATTTATATATAAATGTGGAGAACTTGACAAATGTCTGCATTATTTTATTACATATTATGTGTGACTCAATTAACCTTTTAAATCTTGTGCGACTTGTTACCTAAACTCAAAGGAGTTATCTTCTTTCCAAAGATGCTTGCTGGGGATGGGGAACAGGCAACCAGTGGACTAGTATGTATGTGTGTGTGGCAAGTAGCCAAGTCTGGGTTTGATGAGTGAACATCTGCATAGGTCTACTTAGGCAATACAATAGACATGCTAAAGAAGGTGGCCAAACCAAGAAAACTGGGGTTCTGCCAAGGTAACCAGACAATGGATCACTTGGTGGGGGATTACCTGATGAGGCCAGTCAGGGGATTACCTGACAAAAATGACTGGAAGTTATAAAATAAAGAGTCTCTCACCAGCTATTTTGAAGAGAGCAGAAGGAAGCTGGCTGCAGGAGAGGGAAAGAAAGAGAGAGCTTCCATGATTCAGAGGAGAAGCTATGTGCAGGAGTGGGGATTCTGGGCACTCTAGAGGGCTCTGACTAAATCTCAAAGAATGCTCAGGAGTGCTAGTAGGGTGACCAGATGTCCCGATTTTATAGGGACAGTCCTGATATTTGGGGCTTTGTCTTATATAAGTGACTATTACCCCCCACCCCTGTCCCGATTTTTCACATTTGCTGTCTGGTCTCCCTAAGTGGCAGGGAGCTAAGGCACGGAATGACATATAGGTGTTTTATTGTTGTTACCTTGATCTCTATATATCTTGTGCTTTCCTGAGAAAAGACTGATTGTTTTTATGATCTTTTGCAAAGCCAGTGTTATGTGCTTCAACTGTCATATATCCATGGAGAGGTAAACTGTAAACCAGAGTATATATAAGATTGGAGTTCCTGGAAAGGTTGTGCTTAAGCAGCTGGCGTGTCTTAGAGTATGTCTACATTGTCGGAGTTACAGCGCCACTCAGAGAGGGCTAAAGGGAAACCACTGTTGTGTGTTCACACTGTCAGCTGCCTGCGCAATAGCATGTTCACACTTGCGGCACTTGCAGCAGTATTCGAAGCGTTGCACTCTGGGGAGCTATCCCACAGAGCATTTCTTCCTCTTCATAGAATCTCAGGGTTGGAAGGGACCTTAGGAGGTCATCTAGTCCAACCCCCTGCTCAAAGCAGGACCAATCCCCAATTTTTGTCCCATATCCCCAAATGGCCCCCTCAAGGATTGAACTCATAACCCTGGGTTTAGCAGGCCAATGCTCAAACCACTGAGCTATCCCCCTACCCCTCTTCTGCTACTAAGAATTATGGGAAGACACAGGGGAGTCGCAGGGCATCCTGGGTTCTGTCCCAATGCCCCCTGATGTATTGCTTCGCATCCCAGCAATCCCTGTGCTTCCATCCACATTTGGTGCCATTTTTCAACGGTTTGTGTACTACACACCCTGCCTCTTCGGGCTGCAGGAATGGATCCCGAACTGTTGACCAACACATCACGAGTGGCAGTGGAGTTATTCCTTAAACTACAAAGGCAAGAAGAGTGTGACATTGATCTTGCCACGCATACTAGCTATTATGTGAGATTTCTTGTGGCATTCACGGAGATGCTACCACAGTGGAATGCCGCTTTGGTGCTTGAGAAACAAGCACTGAGTGGTGGGATCACATCATGATGCACGTCTGGGATGACGAGCAATGGCTGCAGAACTTTCGGATGAGGAAAGCCACATTCATGGGACTGTGTGATGAGCTCACCCCAGCCCTGTGGCACAAGGAGACAAGAATGAGAGCTGCTCTGTCACTGGAAAAGCACGTGGTGATTGCACTGTGGAAGCTGGCTATTCCAGACTGCTACCGATCAGTTGCTAGCCAGTTCGGAGTGGGAAAGTCAACCATTGGACTCGTGTTGACGGACGTGTACAGGGCAATCGCATCCTGCACTGAAAGACCATGACTCTGGGCAACGTATGTGACATTGTGGATGGGTTTGCACAAATGGGCTTCCCTAACTGTGAAGGGGCGATGGCACGCATATTCCAATTCTGGCACCAGACCACCTAACCGCTGAGTACATTAATCGCAAGGCATATTTCTCAATGGTTCTCCAGGTGCTTGTGGATCACCCTGGGCATTTCACGGACATTAACACAGGCTGGTCCAGAAAGGTGCATAACGCATGCAGCTTTCGGAACACTGGCCTATTCAGGAAGCTGCAAGCCGGTACTTTCTTCCCGGACCAGAAGATCACCATAGCGGAAGTCGAAATGCCCATTGTGATCCTGGGAGACCCTGCCTACCCCTTAATGCTGTGGCTTATGAAGCCATACACGGGGCAACTTGACAGCAGCAAGGAGCAGTTCAACAACAGGCTGAGAAAGTGCAGAATGACTGTTGAGTGTGCTTTTGGCCATTTAGAGGCCTGCTGGTGCTGTCTTTTTGGGAAACTGGATCTGGCCTGTGTGCTCTTAAGCTTCTCTTGGTCTAGGTAGATTCCAGCACTGTCTCTTTCTTTGTCCTCTTGCATCCTTCTTGGGCACAGACACTGTCTGTTACCCCTTCACAAAAGTTGCAACCTTGCAGTCTTGTTGCTCTAGGCCCTCAGGATGTGTTCTGACTCTCTAAGGCCCTGTCTACACTGGCAAGTTTCTGCGCAGTAAAACATGTTGACAACCTTTGGTCGCTAAAGATGGTGGTGCATGCTGATGGATTTAAACTTTGCACCAGAGATGTTCCAGAGAAGATGCACCCAAACACTGGAAGGGTTACCTGGAGTGAAAATAATTGCAGATGATCTTCTCATTGTAGGTGAAAGGAGCAATGATATAGAAGCTGAACAAGATCATAACAGTGATGCTAGGATAAGAATGTCCCAGAAAAACTGTGACTCAAAGAACATGTGGTGACATACATAGAACATCTACTGACTACAGAGGGATTGAAAGCAGATCCCAACAAGATCAAGGCTAGCTCCGGTGGCTGTGAACTGGATCCAGCACTTCATGGGAATGATACATTTTCTATCCAAGTTCTTTCCACACTTGACAGCAGTAGGGAACCCTTACGTCAGCTCACAAGGCAGGATGTTGAATGGGATGGGGAAGGTCCCCAAGAGCAAATATTTGACATACTGAAACAAATGATAGCGGATACCCCTGCCCTGAAGTACTACCAGTCAGGACAGCCACTGACACTTTAGTCTGATGCATTGGATAAAGGACTGGGTGTTGTGCTTTTTCAGAAGCAGCTGGTCACTTATGCCAGCAGTTCCTTGTCAGAGACTGAACGTTGGTACACCCAATAGAAAAATAGCTTCTGTCTGCAGTATGTGGAGTGGAACAATTCCATCAATACACCTATGGCCACCTAGTAGCAGTGCAATGAGACCCCAAGCCCCGAAAGAAAATCATGGCAAAGCCCCTTCTTAGACCTCCAGCATTGCACTCTATGCTAATGTGACTCTACTGCTAGCAGGTAGAGATCTGATAGTGTACAGGATGCCTGATACCTGGAGGAGGGCATAAATATCCAACACCAGTGAGTTGGAGGATGGGGATCAAGAAATAGTGCAGCATGTTAATGGAGTCAGTCTCCCAGGTTCAACAGCAATGGCGATGGAAATCAGAGGCTACAGAATCATAGAATCGTAGGACTAGAATGGACCTCAAGAGGTCATCGAGCATCGAGTTCAGTCCCCTACATTCATGGCAGGATTAAATATTATCTAGATCATCCCTAACAGGTGTTTGTCTAACCTATTTTTAAAAGCCTCCAATGATGGAGATTCCACAACTTCCCTAGGCAATTTATTCCAGTGCTTAACTATCCTAACAGGAAGTTTTTCCTAATGTTCAACCTAAACCACCCTTGCTGCATTGCTGCTTCTTCTAAAAGGGCATCCAATTACAGGTAGTCAAGATAGCAGTGTTAGTAAGGTGGCCATAAGAAAAAAGCCATGCACCAGTAGGAGCATAACCGTATTTTCCAAATGAAGATGGGCTGAGTGTGCAGGATGGAATATATTTAGAAAAGAGAGAGCTGTTGTCCCTGACTCGTTATGTAAAGATGCCATGCAAAAAATACATGCCTCACACATGGGCAATGACAGCTATCTTAGACAGGCTCAACAGTGGGTTTCTTGGTGAGGAATGATACACAAATCCAGCCTTTGATAGAAGGGGCATGACATCTGCCAGTTGTGGGATAACCGCCAGTAGAAAGAGACTGTTCCCACATTAGCTGTTGACCCAACCATGGGAGAAGGTGGGAATTAACTTATTTACCATCAAGGAAAAGAATACTTGATTACAGTGGACTACTATTTGAATTTTTTGGAGGCTGACAATTTCCCTGACACAAGAAGCAAGTCAGTGATTGACAAACTGAATGCCCACGTTGTGACATAAGGAATTATGGATGCTGTATTCACTGACAATGGTCCCAGTTTGTCTCTGAAGAATTCCAGGAATTTGCATGCAGCACATCTCTTCCCCCAGCATATCCAAAGCGTAATGGTAGGGTGGAATCAGCTATGAAAAACCTAAGAGACTGTTACACAAAACTGTTTCTTGTGGGTCGGGCCCCTTGTTAGCATTTTTGGCACACACAGGAATACCCCCATTATAGGGGTGCCAAAACAGTCCAGCCCAAGCACTGACGTGATGAAGGACCAACATCCTGTTACCAATAAGGGGAGATGTGTTACAGCCAGATGGATGGGGAGACCACCAAGGGGAGATGGCCAACAATCAGAGAAAACAGGCACTAGAGTATGACTGGTCACCCAAGGACCTAGTGGCCCTGGAAACTTGTGAGGATCCAACCATTAGAGAGAAGCAAGAAAGAGTGGACTAAAAGAGTCATTGACGGGTGCAGTGGTACCCAGGTCATTGGAGGTAATTACAGGAACAGGTGATCCTAAGGAACAGGAGTGATTTATGAGCCAGCAGACACAACTCCCATGGAGAGAGCCTACAGAGATCATCACAGAACAGAGAGACAGAGAAACATCCAGAGGCCTGCCCCACAGGAAGGAGGGAGGAGACTCCACAGAGATAGTTTGCTAGACTCGGTGATAGGGGACAGGGAGACAGAGAAGGTCAGTCCCAGTGCAGTCACCTGTTGAGGAGATCAAACTATCTTAAAGACGAGATAACCAGATGAGTCTGTGGTAAATATGAAACTTCAACTCAGCCAAGTTCTAGCAACCTCTGGCCAAAGGGACACAGGGCAGGGTGGGGCTGGGCATCAATTATTTGTTTTTAATGTTTGTTTTACAAACATCTTAATAGATGTTTAATCTTAATAGATGTTCCTGTAATTACCTCCAATGACCTGGGTACCACTGCACCCCTCAATGACTCTTTTAGTCCACTCTTTCTTGCCTCTCTCTTAATAGACTGAAGTCAGAGGGCCCATGTTTCCTGGAGGCGCTGTTATTGAGGGGATACCTCGGAAACAGGAAATAGGTGGAGTAAGGCAGGAAGCAGCACAGTCACATGCACATAGCCATGCACAGGGTTTAATAAAATTACACTTGTTCTATATAACCTGCATTCAGCTTCATTCTTTAGTAATGAAACAACTGTCAGCCCCACATCACTCTGCCAGAGTGAAACTGGCTAAAGTGATATATAACTGATAGGTGGAGGTGTGAAGACCAGAAGCTCTATGAAACATGTCTTGGATTTTTGGGATATAAAATATTACTTTAATATTATCTAATCATAATTAAAGGAGTTGAAATTCAGGGCTTACAAACATCTGAAGCACTCCACTACCTTTACATTGCATTACCATATAAACCAGAAAACTGATCAGTTCCAAATTAAGGCATTTATACCAGAATAAAGCAATGCAATAAGTTGAAGTCATTTTCCTATTGTAATAGACCAGAGGCTCAGCCACTTCTAGACTGAAGAACTTTAAAAAACACTGAAAATGCTGCAATTATTTTTAATTGCTATGTTCAAGGTAGAGCAATTTAAAATTACTAGAGCGTCCATTTTTTTTAGCACTTTAATTTGGAAGTAAGTCAAGTAATATTCTGCCATGGCAGTTTAAGATATATTAAACCAATTTAAAAATGGAGCCTTTAGAGAAACTAATGAGGAAAAATGTACATTAAAAATGAATAAAGATGGTCATGCAAAAATATATATATTCTGAGAAATCGTATAAAGAATTCACAATTAGGTCCTAGGCATATAGATGTTTACAATGTTCAGGGCGGCGTGAGACAGAAGGATTTGTTTCCTTACAAAGGAAGGTTGTCATGGTATATGATGGTAAAGATGTATTGTAAAATAAAGACTATAGTATTAGATGATCTAAATCTTTATAAAGCATACATATTTTCTATGGGTGAAATGCCTCAGTGTCCTTAAGTACTAAGAATAATAGACTTTTTTTGTACTATATCTGACAAGACACACTGTATTTTTCTGAACAGATAGCATTAACGGAAATAGTACCAAAGTTAATTCCTAAATTAAATAAAGAAGCTCATATCATACACACTGAAAGATAATAGAGATGGGATTTGACTCACTTCCTTTGATGGAACTCAGCCTGTGGGCACCCAGTAGTGCAAAGTCCACCTCCAGTAATCACGGCACTATCACTGTATTAGTAATTGTGGGTAACTGCTGACATTTTAATGGTGACTGATGTATGTGAATGTGTCTTTTGTTTAACATATTTGCTCTTTCAAATATTATAAAATCAGCTGCAGTTGCACCCCGATTGTGTGATATCAGCATCAAGTTCATTTTTACTGGGTATTGTGGACTGCTAAATTTATTTCGGAAGCTAAGCCAATATCATGATTACACACACTTGCTGGAGTTTTTTTATTGGTGCTGAATATTTTTCATCCCTTAATGATTTTAATTTTTTTCTAGAAACAGTTTTCCTCTATTGAGTTTTCCATCTCCTTGGCTTTTATTAGTCTCCTTTATTACCCTGTTGCGTTTTTGCTTTTGGTTTTTTCCATCTCTATTTTTTGTACTTTTATGTATGATCTTTAGCCCTCTCCTCTTCCAAAGAAAGCCACACAACCATAGGAGTAGGTGATGTACAGTACAAATATTGAATAAAATTCTCACTCAAGATTATTTGCTTCTTTCTGCTCATCCATCAACAAGAAGAAATTAAATTTAAGAAAATACATATGTGAAGATGAAAAATTATATCCCCCCTTTTTTGTATACTCTCAATATTTCTGCATGACACCAAATATACTATACTAGTAAGTTTAGAGCATTTTACTAGTTTAAATTAACTGGAATGTGTTTATTATTTCAAGCAATCCCAAGTGAAAATAAAATAAGTTATTACTATGAAATAAAATTGATGGTTATTTCTTTAAAGAAAATGTTTTAAATGGCCTCTGTGGGGAGGGCTGTATGTTTATTTTCATTTACAAATAGCAATGTATTTAGGTTCTAATTACTCTCACTTATTTTAAAGGCTTTGTACAAGTGAGACTTCATACTTTAGACCAGCAGTCTAAATAGCCATTTGAAACATTGAAATGAAAAATGAGAATATGAAAAATGTTTCATTACCCCCTGCTGCATCTGTGTCTTGGTTCACTATGTTCCTAAGGAGAAATATTTCAAATAAAGTAGCCTGCAGAGCAAATTTATGGTGGACATTTTCTCCCAGGGAGTATAACACTTTGACAGTAACTTCATCCACTTTTATGCATACCGAACTGAACTACATTTGAATGCTGTTTAGAGAAGGAAATGACGAATGACAATAAAAGCTAAATTATGCCACTGTATGCTAGAGATCTAACAAGTGTAGGAGCCCCTTGCTGCCTGTGAAACTGCACAAGAGAAAGGTATTATTTGCTTGTAAGAAGTGGGGAATTCAGTGTGGCAGGACAGCTTGTGTTGCTACCTGTGCATATTACCCCAGAGAGCACATGGCTGGATGTGGTGCTACCAGGATTATGATTTCATCTCTTTTGTACATTACAAGGGTTAGGGATGGGGAGAGTATATAGGCTACAAAAGCTGCTAATGTGATCCTTGGACATACAAAAGGAAGAATATCAAGTGGAAGTAGGAAAGTGATCTTGCCTCTGTACACAGGATTAGTAAAATTGCTAATAGAACTCTGTTGTCCACGCTTCAAGAAGGATGTGAAAATATCAGAAGGAATTCAAAGAAGGGCCACAAAAATTATTTAGAGTCTGAAAAGCAAGTGTTATGATCTCAAGTTTAAGGAGATCAGCTTATTCACCTTACTGAAGAAAAGGTTGAGAAGTGATTTGATCACTGTGTAATGGCCTTACACATGGCAAAGGTGTCTGATAGTGGCTGGCTTTTCAATCTTTCTGCCAAAAGCATAACAAGATCCAAAGGCTGAAAGTGAGAATGATTAAACATTGGAACAAGGAGGTATCACTTGGAGACTCTAAAACAAGATCAGAGATCTTTCTAAATTTAACTGTAATCCAGTTTCTGGGAGAGGTTCTGTGGCCTGTGTGTGGGTGGATAGGGCTTGGATGGTCATGGTCCCAGCTGGCTTTGTAATCTGAATCTCTGAATTTCCTGTTCATCCCCTTCTTTCAGGGGCATTGGGGCGAGCAGGACTGCCTGCATTGCCCCCAACATACTCATAATACTTGTAGCTCTGTTTTATGATAATGACTGTAATCTCATGCTTCAGCCAGTCAGCTGCAGGAAGAAGTTCCCCGCCCCCTTCCCCCCCCCCCCCCGATGTAAAAATTTAATTTGTTTTTTTTTGTTTTATTTTGTTTTGTTTTTGCCTTCCTCTGAAGCATCACAGATCAGTCACAACTGGATATGGTATAGTGGTTTGGGAAGGCTGGTGCTCTGAGGTTGGTACTGATAATCCTTGTTTTAGATGCCTTGGCGGGTGTGTCTTTAACTGCTCAGGGTCTAACTAAATACTAGATTTGGGGCGGAAATAGTTTTTTCCCCTGGTCAGATTGGCAGAAGCCTTGGCTTTTATTTTTTTCCTTCTTCTGCAGCACTCGGCATGGATCACCTGTTAAAATCATCTGGGCATGTCTTACCTAAACAATTCCCTGTCATTGCCTCATTCTCTCCTTTTCTTTGCCTGTGGCACACAACAGTTTACTTTTCTTTGGCCTAAAATGCTTTAGTTTAACTGAAGTCATTGGGTTCAACACAGCGGTATTTGGGTGAAATGTAATGGTCTATGCTATACAGTAGGCCAGACTAGATGATCTAGTGGTCTTCTTTAGCATTAAACAGTATGAAACTATGAATTACTATGCTGGTAAACATATTGATAAATCATCTAGAAAAAGAGGGTTAGCAGTGAGGTGGAAAAGCTTGCAGATGATACAAACGTGCTCAACATAGTTGAGTCCAAACTAGATTGTGAAGGGTTACAAAGGGATCTCATAAAACTGGGTGACTGGGCAACAAAATGGCAGAAGAACGTCAATGTTAATAAATGCAAAATAATGCACACTGGAAAACCTAATCCCAACTACTCAGACAATGATGGGGTCTAAATGATCTGTTAACATTTTACTACTCAAGAACAGTCTTGGAGTTATCATGGAAGTTCTCTGAACACATTCGCTCAATGTGCAGCAGCAATCAAAAAGCTAACAATGTTAAGAACCATTAGGAAAGGGATAGCTAAAAGGAAAGGAAAGATCATAATGCTACTATATAAATCTATGGTACACCCACATCTATTGTGTGCAGCTATGGTCACCACATTTCAAAAAAAATACTGGAAATGGAAAAGGTACAGAGAATAGTAACACAAATTATTAGGTGTATGGAAAAGCTTTCATATGAGAAGAAATTAAAAAGACTGGGACTATTCATCTTGGAAAAGAGGGAAGATATGATCGATGTCCATAAAATCATAAATGGTGATGAGAAAATGAATAAGGAATGTTATTTATCCCTTCACATAACACATGAACCAGGGATCACTCAATGAAATTAATAGGCAGCAGATTTCAAACAAGCATAAGAAAGTACGTTTTCACACAACGCTCAGTCAACCTTTGGAATGTCAGGAGATGTTGTGAAGGCCAAAACTGTAACTGGATTAATAAAAGAATTATAGTTCACTGGAAGATCGGTCTATCAATGGCTACTAGCCAAAATGGTCAGGTATGCAACCCCATGCTCTGGGTATCCCAAGTCTCTGACTGGCAGATACTGCAACTGGATGACAGGGGCTGAATCACTTGAGAATTGTCCTGTTCTGTTCATTTCCTCTGAAGCATCTGCCATTGGCCACTGTCGGAAGATAGGATACTGAGCTAAATGGACCAATAGTCTGATCCATTATAGCTATTCTTATGTTCTTATGTTAGTCTGCTGGTTTGTTACTGACAGTTTCACATGCTTCAGCAGAAGTAGCTAGAAATCCTGCAGTAGCCAGCTAACCCAAATTCATACAAAAAGATAATGCGGTGACAGATTCTGAATGCCTTTGCTGAGCCAGTAAACCACAGTGCCTACAAATACCTAGGAAGAATGTCCTCATTACTTGTGAAGAATGTGGGCATTATCTGAATTTTAATCTTGTGTGTTATCTCTGGGGGTCAGGGTTACTGTGTGCCTAGGATTTAAATCCAGTTTAAGCTCTTCCCAGCTCTCCAGGAACCCAGCAGTGGCTTTAATTCAACTGCCTAATACTCAAATGGACACTACTGTGACTCATCTACTGAGAGACTCTTGCCACCTCTTTCCCACCCCCCCAGCCTGAGAAAGGTACATACCAGTTTGGACCAGGCACAGAATCCCAAGTATTGCTGGTCAAAATTTTTCCAAGGGAACGGTTTTCCATCAGAAAACACAATTCTGCTCAATCAAAATATTCCACGAGCATGTGTTAATTTTGATGAACTTGTGTTTACCAAAAAAAAAAAGCTAAATGATTAACTTTCATAAGGTTGAAATATTTCATTTAGAATCGTTCATTTCAAAATGCCTTTTATGTTTTGACTTTTATTTTATAATATAAATTAGTACAAACAGGGATAGTGGTGCCACTTCTTATTGAGGGTGTACAACATAATATAATGTAACATGAAAGTCAAAATCAACACAAAACATTTCAATTTGAAACAAAATGTTTCAGAAAGCACATTTTGAAATAACAGAATTTCATGCAGGATGGAAACTCTGGGTTTCGCTCAGGTCTAGCCACAAAACAGAGAAAGGAATTTTGAAATCTTAAAGAGTCTTTGGAATGGACAAAAGGCAGCCTATGAGCTAAGTGGGGCAGACACTGTTAGAGGGAATCAAATGGAAAGGTAAAGGCTACAGGGGTGCAGTCTGACTTGTCTATCCCAATGTTGTGAGCCTACCTAAAATATGCAAGGAAAGGCCAAGGTTTAGGTAAGATAATATGCATTAAGGTTTTTTTTATTTCAACCCATGTCACTCTCCTATTTCTACATTACAAAGCAAACGGGAACCACTGTGATCATGCAGTTTGACCTCCTCTGCCACACAGGCCATAGAACTTATTAAAAATAATTCCTTTCGAACTAGGTCATATCTTCTAGAAAAACATCTGATCTTTATTTTAAAATAGCCAGTGATGTTGCCATGACCCTTAGTATGTTTGTTCCAATGGTTTAATTACCCTCCTGTTAGAATGCATACCTTATTTCCAGTCTGAATTTATCTAGCTTCAACTTCCAGCCATTGAATCTTGTTATACCTTTTGTCTGCTAGATTGAAGAGCTCATTTTCACATTTTTGTTCCCCATGTAGATATTCATAGACTCTGATAAAGTCATCCCTTAACCTTCTCTTGGCTAAGATAAACAGATTGAGCAACTTGTGATGTCCATGGGGTGAATAAATCATACTTATTTTGCAAAAGATTGTCTCACAAGCTCCCACTGTGAATTCTAGATTAGGGGGCCGAACCCAAGGACCTGCTAAAGGTAATACAGTTGGTAAAACGGGGTACTGTAAACCCAGTGATCCATTCTAAAAGTGGGGTAACCCACTGGGTTTCACCCTAAGAGAACCACATGCATGGTCTGTGGCTTGGAAAGGGTGCCCATGGGAGGGACTGAGAGTGGGGTCCAGGTACTACACACCTCTCGAACCGTAGTACAACCATGTTGTAAAAGTGAGAATAAAGCAATTAAAAAGTAACTAATAGAAACTAAATACCATTGTAATATGACAGGTAATAGTGATGTATGTTGCTTAGCATCCTGGCCCTGACTTTTTAAACACCTAAACTTGGCATCCAATTTAAGCATAGGAGAAAAAATATACCAGTTCTCAGATTATTTTATTGCATAATTTTCTGCCTCATCAACCCCGTATCTCAAAATTTTGTACCTCAACTGTGAAAATAATAGGTGGAAAGTGTGTTTTATGAGCTACTCCTGTGATACAGAGACATGGAACATGATAATATCATCATTTATACTGTTAATGTTTTCAATGTTAGTATCTTCTATTAATGTAATAGTTTTAAATAATTTTTCTCACTCTGATGGATGAGTTTCTATTTTTACTTATGTAAATGCTATTTCTATGAGTTTCGATTATTGCTTTGTGAGTTATGTATTCTTATTTTGCTGATACATGGAAAGGTTCATAGGCATATCTGAGTAGTGTCATTTGAACTAGTATTTAAGAATTGCTCAGGATTTCTACTTTCAAAAATGTAATTTTAGGAATGGGCAAACTAACTGAGATAAGATAAAATAAAAACCTTTTGTCCCAGTTAACTTTCTTGGTGGGATTGTGTGGATGGGTGGGTGGGAGTGCACCTCTTTGACCAGAAGCAGAAGTGCAAGGGAAGAGGCTATTTTTGTAGCATAATTAGCATGTCCAGCATTAAGTAGTATCTAGATCTCATGATATAATCTCTTGTGACATAGCCTAATTTCAGACATCAACTATGATAGGTTAAAGAAAGGGTCTCTCAAACTGAAATTTCACAACTCTGCATGGTATTTCAAGATAAGGCACAAAGCAAGAGTTTGATCAAGATTTGCAGACCTGCATGCCTACATTTATCAGATTTTATTGTTGGTATCAGATAAGTTTTGCACTGCCTACATTTATCAGATTTTATTGTTGGTATCAAATTTTCACAATGACAGGTTGAGATTAAATATTTTGTATTCTTACGAGAGAAATAATTTGGCATTGTGTAGCCATCTCTGTTAGGGGGAACCTGTTAACCATGGAAGGTTATCAGATGAGGTAGGTACTTTAGTGTTACTCTTTGAAAATGGAGCAGATGAGGTAAAACTCACTGTTGAGGGGAGGGACTAATGCCACGTTCTCATTCTCATTTTTTAGTGATACATGGGAATAAAACACTTTAGTTCCATAAGGTTTCAGTTAAATCCAGCCACACCTTGGATTGCCAGCAAGAACTAGAAATACCGAAACACCAGACAAGAGGCTGTGCTCACATTATTTCTGAATCAAATTTTGCTGACTGAAGAGGTTGAAATATTTGGAAGAGATTCATATCAGTATGTCTAATTTCAGCTAATTACCAAAATCAAACCTTCTGAGAGTTTTGCACTGCCAACCAGAGATGAAATTCTACCTCATTCACGCATCTGTTCTTATGGCTATCATGAGCTCCCTTTGCTGAAACTGTGATCTATCTCCCTTTGTTACTGTGGCTAATATAAGATATCTTCTGGCCAATGTTAGCCCTGGTTTTGAAGGATCTCTGTGTGAGAGTGTAGCAAATGTCACAGTAGAATGTTAAAATAATTACCAAAGCAAATTGTGATGAGACATTTCCCATTATCCATGACTCACAACCAATAAAAGCAATGGATTCTATTTTTAGTCCCTATGAATGCAGCAGCTCCTCTGAAATAAGTTTTCAGTTCCATCAGCAAATATTCACATAATGTACTGCCATTTTTGCCAATTTCTCTTTCCAGCACCATTTTTGGGATACCTGATTACTTCTCATAAGAGAGGGAGAAAGTTCCAGTAAATGGTTGGCAGCTGTGAGATCCATCCTCTGTGAATATACATATTTGTGAGTATGGATGGAAATAATTTGATTTAAGAGAGATTGGTTTAAGCATTACTCAACCACCTGCATTTGGGTGACCTTGTCATCTGCTAGCTTTCCTCAGCTTTTTATCCCTTTTCACTGAAACAATATGGCATTTGGCATAAATGGATATTGGGTTTAGACACTGTAAGGTAATAAGTTTACTGCACAGGGAGAGGCAATTTAAGTAGCTTGTCATGATAGAACTAGGGTCCAGGGCACTTCTGGAATCTCAGCTTTTCGCTAAATAAAATGTTGAGCTCCTTTGGTGGCAAAGAGAGCTGTCAGGGTTGTGACGGTGTTCCCCATAAAACTTTATGGGGAGATGCTTATAAATGTATAGATGTAACTAGAATATGTTTTATGCTACATGTGCCATGTAACATATCTCTGTGAAAGTTATGACCTACTGAATTTATTCCTCCTGTTTGTAGGCATGTATCATTGTTGTAGTTGAAGTTATGAATATCGGTTGTATTTCTTGAGAAAGGAATGTGCAGGTTAAGTGCCCAATCAAGAAGCACTTAACAGACAATAGAACTGGCAGTCACCAATCCACATCTGAACTTTGCCAGGAATGTGGCTGGTCTGGAACTGAGTTGTGCAGGGACAGGTAACAGGTCCATGTGACCCCAACTCCATTTGGTAACTGGATGCTACACAGGGAGAGGGAGGGGTGTCCACCCAGAGGAGAAAATCTATTTAAACCCCGAGGAAACCCCTCCATTTTGTCTGCTCAACTCCAAGGAGGTTCAAACCCTTAATAAATCTGTTTTACCCTGTATAAAGCTTATACAGGGTAAACTCATAAATAGTTCGCCTTCTATTTCAAAGATAGAAAGATATGCACAGCTGTTTGCCTTCCCACAGGTAACAACTCATACTCCAGGAAACTTAATAAGTAAAAAGTGATTTTAATAAGTACAGCAAGTAGGATTTAAGTGATGTCAAGTAATGACAGACAGAACAAAGTGAATTACTGAATAAAATAAAATAGAACACGCAGTTCTATGTCTAATCACCCTGTGTACAGATAAACCCCTCACTAGGTCCAGTAAACAGGCTATCTTCCTTCTAGCCTGGGTCCAGCAATCACTCACCCCCTAGTGTCTTTGTCCTTTGTTCAGTTCCCCTCAGGAATGTCCTTGGGGGGGGTGGAGAGCTTCTTCCTTTAGCCAGCTGAAGACAAAATGGAGGGGTTTCCTCGGGGTTTAAATAGATTTTCTCCTCTGGGTGGACACCCCTCCCTCTCCCTGTGTAGCATCCAGTTACCAAATGGAGTTGGGGTCACATGGACCTGTCACCTGTCCCTGCACAACTCAGTTCCAGACCAGCCACATTCCTGGCAAAGTTCTATTGTCTGTTAAGTGCTTCTTGATTGGGCACTTAACCTGCACATTCCTTTCTCAAGAAATACAACCGATATTCATAACTTCAACTACAACAATGATACATGCATACAAACAGGAGGAATAAATTCAGTAGGTCATAACTTTCACAGAGATATGTTACATGGCACATGTAGCATAAAACATATTCTAGTTACATCTATACATTTATAAGCATCTCCCCATAAAGTTTTATGGGGAACACCGTCACAAGGGTATAAACAGACACACTGCTGCTTTGATGGAGCCTTCAGGAAAACAGGCTATGACTACAATACAAAAAGAGGAGTGAACTTTCCTCAGTCACCTTCCTAGGGTCTTAACTTTGAAAACGAATTACAGTTATTCAGACTGGTGGTTCTCAAACTGTGGTCCATTCACCACTGGTGGTTTATGAAGAGGTGTCTAGTCACACAGTGCCAGCTCTCCTCCTTCATTACCGCTACTAAAATACATTAAAAGATAGGGAAGTATTTAACACATTTTTGCTAACATTACTTTGTAAGCAATTACTGTAAAGAGATGCTATGTGATCATGAATGGCAGAGAGACAGTTCATGTGATTGAGTGGAACAGGAGATTGTCTGCAGATTTGACAATGGAATTGGGACAATTTCTTTGTTTAGATATGGTTGATGCTATGGAAAAGTTTGAGGACCCCCAACTTAGATGCCAGCACTGTTAAATCTGCTAACCTGTCACTGCTAAGCGACCAAACAGATGTACCTAGCAAATATGCCTGTCCATTGTGGATGGATGCATCTGATTGTCTAACATTCAATCAGAAACTGCTGCTGGGAAACGTGCACGTTCAAACAAAGGCAGTTTAAAAAAAAAGCCAAGACATCTCGACCCTGTTTTTGTTTTGGAAAAATATAACGCGCAAAAGATGACTTGTTTCAGTTCAGCAAACACAATTAGACAAAGCACCATCTCAGCTTTTTATTTTTTAGGTCAAAGAGACATATTACTAAAATTAATGTGCAATTTAGCCAGTCTGTATCACATGAACAACTTTTAGAAGAAGGAGATTTTTTTTCCAGAAGACAGAATTATGTATTTGTCTATATGTTAACCCTTTTGTAGCAGTTTTGGATGACTTGTACAATTTGTCCAGAACACAAGCGATATGATGACGTGCATTAGTGTGAATTAAAAAAAAATAGAGCTAATTGTATTTTTAGCCACAGAATTATTTGGGAAAGATGGCTAGTATATACTAAAGTAACGTACAGCGGTTGGTCAAATATTTCAGCTGTTTCTTAGTGCACATTCTTCACAAATATGCCTTCAAATACAGTTATAAGGGAGCTTATTTAGTAATAGTATTGTTTTAATTTAATATTTGTGTTAAGGTAGTGAGTAAGGGCTGCAACCAAGTTTAGGGCCAAACTATCCATATAGTAAGACAATCATGGCTCCGAAAATCTTGTTAAAAATGGGGTACTACTGCTTTTCGGAACTCTGTAGGTTGAAAGAAAACAACCATGGGTTTGCCAATGTTTTCTGCTGAAGTTTTTTATTATTTTTTTTTAATTGCATTGTACCTCAGTGTTTACAAATATATTAACAGTAGTGCTAACCAGAACTGAAAACCAATAGAAAAATCCTTGCAGATATAACTTCAAAAAATTCTTTTCTCAACTACACTGGTGCAACCCAACTGAAATCTATGGCATTGTACCAGTTTCACTGAGAGTAGAATGTGGTTAATTATAAATAAAAGCTACAGAGATTTTGGCAGATCTGTGGGGAAGCAAATTCCCTGTGGATTTTTACTGTTCATAGTCATGAGTTAAAAGATATTGCTCAGTATAGTCCATAACGGATAAAAAATACCCCACAGTGATTGTTTTAAATAATGTCATATACTTTTACTAACAAAATGAATATCTCACAGAGTAACAGAAATAAAATAACCGTTCAGTTGTAGTTGAGACCAGCACTCTGCTTTCTTAATCACATGTACTTTTTACAGGATAAATCAAGCAGTAAGACTAGTTAATCGTCCAGTAAACTGAATACATGAAGCTATATCACAAAAGCCTGAATTAGGCACTTTAAACCAGGCACCTCAGGCTCTACAATAAGAAATTTGCCAAGATTCTAATTAAATTAGTTATCCACGGGCACAAAAAAAGATCTTTGCATAAGATATACCTACATCTATATATACTTATACCTATAAAATACTCAGAAAGGTTGACTCCATCTATTCTTTAATAAGGAAATCATGCCTCACACACCTCATCTGTTGTCGGGAAGTTAGCACAATAGATAAGATGACAG
This sequence comes from Chelydra serpentina, assembly GCA_037349315.1. Lineage (NCBI taxonomy): Eukaryota > Metazoa > Chordata > Testudines > Chelydridae > Chelydra > Chelydra serpentina. Next base: position 10,081,284 of record JBAIAC010000014.1, on the reverse strand, counting down.
CAACACGAATCTTATCAGATGGTAAAATTTATTCAGGAGGAAACATTTGAAATAGTCACAAACCACAGAAGAAGTATTAATGACCAGATGGTGCCTGTTTCTTGCACTGGGAAAGGAGAAGGTACAAAGAAATTTCTCTCACACTCCTTGGAAGTATCAATCTCTGTCTTCCTGAGCACAGAGACTGCACCCTGTTAGCACTCAGTGGGGTGCAACCTGTTCTTACGGGAGACAAGGAAGATAAAAATAATTCTAGCTCTTTTCAGCACAGTTGCCAACTTTCAGGCAGTAAATAAGCAGCCCGACTTTCACAATAAGTCAAAAATCAAGCGAATCCCATTTCAAAATAAGGCCAAAACAAGCCAATTCTTAAGAACCCCAACACTCTATGTGACTAGACCCCGCTGGCATGCAGTCTGGGACTGTAGTGGGCCTGCTGTGCACACATGACTCTCTTCCCCACCCCCCTTGCCCTTGCTTGCCAGGAGCTGATTTAAAAAAAGAAGAAGAAGAAGCAGCAACAAGCTACAAGTCAAACAAGCAACAAGCCACAATCAAAAAACTAGCCAACAAGCAACTCACAAGCCAGTTAAGCCAAAAACAAGCCCGATTTCTGCATTTTTTCCCATGGGTTTGGCATGTCAGCTTCTCAGCTGTAGAGCTCAGTATTTCACAAAGGTGCTTATTATCTTTATCCCATTTTTACAGATGGGGAAGCTGAGGAACAGAGAGGGGAAATGGAATTGCCCACAGTAACCCAGAACGCCATTAGCAGAGCTGGGACTAGATCCTGAGTTACAGTTCAGCACACTGTCCACTAAGCTATACTGCTCCCTTATATTTTATTTGAGATATGCTCAAATACTAAGATCATCTTCTGCTAGCTCATGCTCAGAATTTTCCAAAACAATCATCTTTTTGACTTAAATTTTTCATGCTTGGTTTTTGAAGAAGGCAATACAGCCACCTGTATGCCTCTGGCTGAATTCTTGCCTTGCTACATTTACTCCTATGGTCCACAGGTTGCAATTTGCTCTATTTGGTGCTCCCAAAACACAAAGCCCAATGTCTTTTACTCACTTTTTAGTTTGTTTCTACTCTTATAGAAGTGACTGTCTGAGTGGGCATTACCACATTAGGTAGTGACTGTTAACGTGTTGGTTTGTTGGACAGGAACATTTTCTTTAGCTTCTGTCACTAGAACTTTATGGACTTGAAACTTTCCTTCATCTTATGGTTCACTCATTCTCTTTCAGTTTCTCCACTTTCCCCCTTACTTCTCAGTTCGTTTTCTCTTTGCTTTGATTTGGTGTGGTCATATGGAAATTACTGCATGTGGGACTTTGTGGGTTGACTTTTTCTCTTGGTTTTACATAATGGTGTTGGTTTAAGCCCCTAACCTAACTCCTGGCCTCTCTCTGTGGGATTGTAGATAATGCTGTAAGGCATAGAATTACTAGTCAGTCCAGTCTGCTTTCCTGTGGATATAAGTGCATGTTAGTTACTTCTGCGGTCTGCTATCAGAAATGTTTATACAGTCCATTTTTATAAAACATTATTTACATTGGGTTTTCTAAGCTACACAAGCAAAACACTTTTCTCTTTTACCAGCTCACATAAGTGGCATCAGTCTGGTAGAATTCCATGTTATATTGTAGAGTATTTGGCTGAATGAGCAATATAGTGCCCCTGCCAAATTTACAATTCTGTGGATGATGAGGGAAGAAGAGGATTTTGTATTTAATGTTGTCTCAGTGGAATCTTATGGCACATGTATCCATTAGCCAGAGGCCAAAAAAACAGTTGATGTTGGTCACAGCCAGATCAGCCCTTTAATTTGTCTGTTGAAGATAGAATGTTCAGTTTACAAACACGCTTGAGGCAGCTGTTACTACTGCTGCAATACCTTTTGTGGATGGTTAGTTTAAAACACTGAAAAAGGACCCACATATATTAAAACTTGAGATGGAACCAAAGACAAGTAAATGTAATGAATATTCATTGCCATTCTTGATCTGTTGTCATTTTGGCAGGTCTCATAGTTGTGGAAGGGAGCCATCACTAAAAGTATTTTAATGAAAACTGGAAAATAGTTTATTTTTTATTTAATAGTGAATTAAAGAATATCTGACATGCATGAGTAGAGATTATAAGGGAGGTTCTCTCTTGATTATATAGTGCACATCTTATAGGAGACTCAAATAGGGAAAGTTAAACTGATATCCACCTTTCAACCATCCTTAGAACTTTCATCTTAGAGGTGTTTTTGCATAAGAGTCACCTTCTCATGAAGAATCTAGCACAGGAAGTTAAAAAAATATAGTATTGAAGTACCATTTCTTTGATCTGGTATGGCAATATGAATGTTCCTAACTTAACTGAACCCATAACATTTCTGAAAGTCAGGAAAGTTTTTTTTTTTAACTTGCTTTTTTCACCTGAGGCAGGAAATGGAAATAGTGGAATATAATGTATAGTGTACATCTCAGCTGGCCAGCCCTGGGGAGCAATGGAAATCTTACAAGAAATTTCTCGTGACATGTCTAGACTAATATTTATTGCCACTTCAGAAACAGAAAGGCAGAATGGAATTTAATCTCGGGGGGCGGGGGGGAGGGGAATAAAATTCACCCCAGTGCAGAGAACCAGAAGAAACTCTAAATCCCAGTGAAGTATTAGACAGACCTTAAGTTGGCTATGTGCATGGGGTAAATTTCATCCTAGGTGAAGGGGTAAGTTACTGCATTAAGCGATCTAAGAATTCATCTTTAGTGGCCCTAGAGACCTGTTTATACAAAGTGAAGGCAAATCAGCAGCCTGCCCATGAAGATGGAGGCTGTAGCTTGGCTTCCATCCACAAAGGAATGCCAAATTGTTTCATGAGGTCAAATTTTAATTGTCCCACTCACACAAATGGTTCCACTAGCTTCTCTCCAGGGAGCTGATAAAACAAGACTCAGCCAAAGTTTTCACATTTTAAGTTTAGAAATAACTCTGGAGGGGAGGGGAGGGGAGGGAATAACAAAAGTCTGACATTTGAATAATTAAAAGGTTCAATGACTAAAATAACAATGGAATCAGCACTGAGTTGTTTAACAGCGTGTTCCAGCCAACTCAAACTGTATCCCACAGGTGAACTGTATGGAGAAGAGTAAATATCAAACTTCTTCCAAGAACTATGAATAAACTGTTTGTACAGTCACTGCATCTTTGAGAGCTACTTTCGACAAACCAAACGACCCACAGGGTTGTCTTTATTCCTATCAAGAGTTTCTGAAGTGGTTTGAAATATATGTGGAATGGGCAGCTAAACAACTTTAACCTTGCCCAGCCAGTAATGTAAAAATGTGTCAAATACTAACTGACGTGAAGATGAATGGGTTACAAAATCTGACCTGATTAGGTATTGGCCCCTGGAGTCTGATAAACAGAGATGTAACTAACTACCACAGAATCCAATGTAATTTCATGCCTAAGGTACTGTAATGATCAGCTAGTTACCTCAATACTAATTTGATGCAGAAATTCTTAAATATTTAATATACACTTAAATCATAGCAAAAGCAGAATTTAAATTATGAAAAATAAGGCATTATTTTAACTTTAAGGATGTAAAGGCTTCCTAGTCCACAGTGCTTAAAGGAAAAAAATGGGTCTGTTTATTTTGACTGTTGCTGCCAAAATCAGAAACAAATATGGATCCGTTTAATTATATTTTCACTGAAACAAATGAAAAGATCTCTGGAAAAATGACTCAAACTGCCTGCAGTTCTCAAATTATTCTACACTTGGTAAATGGATCACTGGAATCTGGAAAAATTGTGAAAAAAATGAAAAACCAAACTCTCCAAAATGGATCTAATCCTACTGAAAAATGTTTAAATAATCACACACCTGTTTCAAGGGATTTAAATTTTAAAATGGAGTCCATTAATTTTCCAAGTGTTCTACAAGGTTCTGGCTTAATCTCTCCTGTTAGAGTAAAAAACCATCACAGCTAAAATTCCACATAGCATTTTGAGAATAGAGGGAAATATTACAACTGTGGCCACTCTGCTCAGTGGATCCTCACCCCTGCTATATGCCCTGGTATTAACCTTTTGTACCCCTAATCCATGTTATATGACTGGGGCCAGGCAATACAGATCATTCTATTCCGAGCACTCATGTGTGTCACAGACTTATAGAAAAATAAATATCCCACTAGCAGATACATCTTCAAACTAATCTTCAAAGTGGTTCTCTCAAATAGGTGCATACTTAAATCCTGCAATGACAAGCATCATTTGGATATTTAAATATGCAATTACCTGCACTGCATGCCTAAATGCAAGTTAGCCTTTGTAAAATGCTGGATATATTAACTTTGACTGTACAAGTTTAGATGCCTGTTAGAAATTATCCCCAAATTATTCAAACTCACTTTGTTCGGCTATACCAAAAGAAGGACAGGGACTGGAGACATTTGATATAGATTTAATCAGGCCACAACTTTATTATTAGCTTTCTGGGACTACCCGACAGATAAAAATGTACAGTGCAGGTAACCCCATGTTGATTCTATAATTACGTGGGGAACTTCTGCCAGCTCTCCCTCTTTTTCCATTCAGGTCCCCCCAGCCATCCACTGCTTGGACTTTACCATCCATCTTCCCTCGTAGGCGAGTTAAGGTGGACTATAAGAAAGGGGAGTTGACTCCCTGTCTTACCAATCACAGGAGTCCTCAACCTCTCTCCCCCTCGTTCCATTCCTTTAACAAACACTGCCTTTTAAAGTCTGTTTCCCATTCATTTATCTGGTTACTGTTGCTCCTGGGAGGATTCTGCATGACTGTGCACCTGCAGAAAATACCCCCCCACACACACACAGAATTCCTGTGTTTCCATGCAGAAAATGGCAGGGAAGCAAAGGGAAGCCATGCTGGGGGGAGAGACAACCATGGGTGCAGTTTTGAGGGGAGGGATTGCTTGCCCCCAAACAGAGGTGGGGCACATGGGGTTACGTGCCACTGCCCCTTCATTTCTACAAGTGCAGAGCTGCCCAGCTGAAGAAGGCTGCATCTGGGCTCTGCTGATTCTGCAGCTGAACACCACCTCCTGGGTCCTTGTGCCAGTCGTGCTCCCCTTGTGTGTGCTGGGAGCCTTCCTGTTTTCCATGCTACAAGTGAGTGCCCAAGGTGGGGCTGAGTAAGGGGAGTGGCAGGAAGAGGCAGTGGGGAAGGAAGGGGCAGTGGAATAGGGCAGGGGGAGGGAAATGTGGGGGTGAGGTAGAGGAATGGAAAAGAAAAGGGGATAGAGGAATTGCGGTGGGAAGCGGGAACCTGGCATGCGGCATCCCGTTGGCAGCAGCTGGGGCTCCCTGTTAACAGGTCTGTTGAACCCTCACCCTGACAGGTCCTATCCTCCTACACCTGGACCACCCCTCGATGAGCCCCCCACACCCAGACCCCCATCCCACTGATCCCCAACTAGCTGCATCTGGACTCCCTGCATCTGGGCCCCAATTGCCCCTGCACCTGGACCCCCCTAATGAGCCCCTGTGCATCCAGATCTCCCACTGAGCTGCCCGCACCCAGGTTGCCCCCCAAAGAAACCTCTCACCCCACACCTAGATCCCCACACACTAAGCCCTGCCACACTTGGATCCTGCTGGGCTGAGACTGAAGTGCACACCCATACACTTGCACTGTGTCAGGTACAACTTCACTGCTGAGTCCCTATAGCAGGGGAGGTGGGGGCTTCAGGGATTCAGCTTCTCCCACCTCAATGCAGCCAGTGGCCTGTGCTCCCCACTGCCATGCTGGAGCCACATTTAGTTGACAAATAAAATTTTCAGAATTCCCTCAGTAGTATCACTGTATACCTTCCCTATGGAGTACTTGCACCGGACATCTACCACATACTTACATAATGAGTTGCGACATACAGCCTATTGGCCTTCATCTCATGCATGAACAGAGCCCTTGCTGAACCTGCTGTGGGGAAGGCAAAAAAACCCCCACTTCACTTAGGCCCAGCTCCCCCTCCCCCACCCCAAAGGGGTGGCTAGCGCAATGCCTACATCAGGTCTTTACCAAACCTGGTGTTTCACCACCTAAAAGGGAGGGAAGGTGAGCGATGCCTCAGCCTGCTCTATATAAAAGGGGGCTTCACACTCAGAGCACCCCTTTTAATTCCTTCCGCCCATCCAGTTCCCAGGGGATGAGTCAGTGCTGAGAAAGAAGCTGTGGATAAGAGACATGGATTTTAATTTGGAATACTCTCGCTGCACATGTGCAGAGTATAGGTCAGGGCAACTCAACTGGAAGGATTCAAACATGCAGAAAGTAAAGTCTGGTAGTTACTAGACATGTTCAGAACATTGGGATTTTTCATTGTGGGTAACGAATCTTTCAAGTCCTGCATGTGTTCCCCAGTTAAGAATTGAGCCAATCAGAACTCATGGGGGTTTGGTGAGGAAGTTTATAAATACAGGACTTTAAATATAGCTCTGTGGTCTCAGTGGTTGATTGACATAGGACCAAGAGATGTGGCTGCTATGAGGGGTAGTTCCCTATGTCTGTACCACGTTGGCTACAGAAAAGGGTTAGTCCATTTTTACTTACTAGAGAAGCCTTTCCTATTAGGATAACATTTCATAGAATATTAGGGTTGGAAGAGACCTCAGGAGGTCCATCCTATACATTTTATGGACCTACAGGGAGATATGGAAGTGGAACATCTGTCACCCTTAGAGGCTACACTTACATTTAGCTATTAGCTATCTGCTTTAAACTAGGATTTTTATCTCAGTTAAAGAGAGACCAAGGGCAGAGCTGAATGAAGTTCAGGGTTTGTACATTCTTTACTGACTTAGCTGGGTTTATGCTGTGGGGAAATATAGTGCCTGTAGCATGAGATTCTTCTGAAATCCATGGAATGTATATTTTTATATGTTGATCCCAGTACCGTTATCACTTTTGATACAGGCTACAGCTTTCTGTTGCGCCGGCAACTGAGGAGACCAGTCAACTGTGAACCCAGGCACTGAAAAGCTGCTAGCTGTAAAGATCCCCAGGCTTAGGTTTTGTTAACAACATGCAGGAGTGTTTTGTAACTAACTAAGATGGTGCCTTTCTTTCCAAGCTCTGAAAAATCCAAGTGACCCACGATACATATTACAGTCAAACTCTCAGGTCTAAGAAATCATCTCTGAAAGAAGATGAATGTATTCATATGTTTCCACTGGAAACCTGCCTAGCTTCCTGACAGCTCATGGTGGGCTATTGGGGAAACCAGACTTCAAGTGTCCATAGTTGTGGGGCAGCCCCACTTTGCCATGGGTGCCAGGCTCCCTGCCACAAGCAATACAGGGAGATAGCTGGCCTAGGAGTCTAGAAGCCCTGGGGTCACCAATCCCGTAGCAGCCCACATGGCCTCCTGCTTCAGAGCTGCAGAAGCGGGAAGCTGGAGCAGCTGCTCACTGAAACTGACATGATTCTTGTAATCTTCACTGCTGAATAGCACTGGTGAAACTGAGAAGAAGCATGTCAATTTCAGACAGCAGCAGCTGAGATCCTGGCGAGCATATTTCATTTCAGAAACACTATGTGATTGAATTTCCAAATTGAATTTTATTGGAATTACCAGTTTGCAGGTGATTTTGGAAAAGTTTCAGCCAGCTCTACAAGGGACACCAGATTTTCTGCCCAACCGCTCTTTTTTAAAAGTTATTCACAGTGTTACAAATACTATTTACCATTTTTTGTGTGCTTTCTGTATGTTTATTAAACTGTATGGTTCTCTCTCTCTCTGAAGTTGACTGGGAACTATTAGCACCTAGTGATGGTTTGACACAATAGTCCTGAGGTTTAACACTGTGTAATGCTTTCTGAAAAGTCCTGAAAAGACAGAACGCTGGCCCGTGCTTTGGCAAACAGTTGATCCGAGGTGCGGGAAGAAGGGAGTGTAATATAGTTTATATATAATATTGCTGTGACATTATTGACATGAACTGTGACCATATAGATCATTGTTGCAACCAAGGTTCTACAGTTGCACCAAATCTTGTACAAAGGAGATCAAGTAAGGTGTCTATGGAAAGGTTGTAATTTGCTAGTTATGACTATGCTGGCTGTATGTGTGTATCATTTTTGTATTTGAAGTTATGAATATTGGCTATGTACTTGTATCTTAATGTGTTTGATTCTAAGTAGCATCAGTGAAGCATTTGGTCAGCTTCTTGAGAAAGGGCTATTCTGAGTAAGTGCCCAATCAAGAAACACTTAACTGACAGTAGACTTTGGGAGATGCCAATCCACATCTGAGCTTTCCTGGGAACATTCAAACTAACATGTAAACAATGGCATCAGCCTGCAAAAAGCTGAATCATTCATGGACATGTGACTTGCCCAGGTGGCTACAAACTCCATCTTGTTACTGTGATTTTGCACAGAAGAACCCGCCCACAAGAGAGACAATATAAAAGACCCTGGAAGCCTCTTCATTTTGTCTTCAGCTGACTCAAGAGATGGCCTCTCCAACCCAAAGAGATGCCTGAAAACTGGGACAAAGGACTGTAAGTACAGGGCTGTGAGTGATTGCTGGACCCAGGCCATAAGCCACAATGTTGGTCTGAAAAGGATTGGGGCCAGAGTAGGAAGGAGTCCAGTCTGTGAAAGAAGCTTATTGGGACATCCCTGAGGGTGAGATTTCATCTGTATTCAGTTTCCTACTGTATTAGGCTTAGACTTGCATGTTTTGTTTTATTTTCTTGGTAACTTACTTTGTGCTGTCTGTTATTACTTGAAACCACTTAAATCCTACTTTTTATATTTAATAAAATCACTTTTGCTTATTAATTAACCCAAAGTAATTAATTCCTGGGGAAGCAAACAGCTGTGCATATCTCTCTATCGGTGTTATAGAGGGTGGATAATTTATGAGTTTACTCTGTACAAGCTTTATACAGAGTAAAATTGATTTATCTGGGGTTTAGGCTCCCAGAAAGACTGAATACTGGGTGCTGGGAAAGTCCCTGTTAACTGAGAAACCCCATGGCTAAGTGAATCTTAGTTTCTGTGCACTGTGGGGGCAGGAGAGGGGCGTGGCCTAACCTCTTGGTCTGTGCTGTAGCTGACTGAAGTGTCTAACTCAGCAAGATGGGAGTAGAGGGAAGGCTTCTCTGGAAGGGGGCTTTGCTCTCAGTGGTATCCCAGCACATCTAGTGACAGTCTTGAGGGAGTTTCTGTGACCCAACCCATGACAATTTCCTCACCATTCCCCCCTTACAGTAGCAGGCTGAATCTTTCTGGTGATATCACAGCCAAGTTAAATCCCGCATAGACCATGCATATGGCATACCAGCCTCCATCTCAGATCACCACACTGATATTTTTATAATAGCAATAAGTTACATCAGGGAAAGCATTCGTAGACCACTGGCGCACTTCTTGGGTGGTTGATGACTGTGGTCAGCATAACCAATGTGTGGCCAGGAATTCATACTCGAATGTAGATTGATTTTTCTGCATCAAATTTGTCATAGATATTGGTATTATGGATATTCATGCATTGTCTCTTCAATGGCAGGCATAAAATAAGAGAATTAATTAAAAATAGTTCCCTGTGGCAGATATGTGTATTGATCTTTAAATCTATGTCAGGAAATCAGGCAGAAGGGAATAGGGAAGCTACTAGGCAGAATCTCTTCAGCGAAATAGAGAGTGACTTTAGCAATAGTTTTCTTTATGAAATAAAGTTTTTTATTCACTGTTTGATGAAAAGGACATTTCTGTGACCTTCACCATTGTCACAGGAGAGCACCTGCATGGTGCATCCATATTTCCCTCCTGAGAAGCCCCTTAACACACCACAATAGTTGAAGAGCCTTCGGGCTTGCCATGTTTTCCCTGCCAGCTGTCCTTTATGCTGGGAGCTGTTTCGGAGATCCATATTGATTCTCCTGCTCCTGCTGGTGACATGCCTCAACTATTCACCCCTGCAGCCTCTTCTGCAGCAGAACACAGGATCCCGCAGCAAGAAGAAATGGGGCAAACCTCCCATGCAGCCCAGGGGAAAAGGGTTGAGGCCTAGCAAAGAGGACAGGAGTTTAAACATAATTTGCTCCATCTAGCAATACAAATATGACCTTTCCTTCACTGTACAGTAGCCACTTTATTGCCCACCGGTGTCCCTGAAAATGTGCCTGTCCTGAAGGTGTAAAATACCTTATGGCTGTTACACTAGGGGGTTAAAGCCTTTAAAAAGAATTTTAGAAGAACAGCTGCTGTTATGAACAATTAATCTTCAAACTTTGTACCCAATCAATCTGCATCTGCTTGTGATCTCACTAACATAAAACCCCATCAACATCTCAGGGGTGTTTTTCTTTGGGAGGCAGCAGAGCCAGCTAGATTGAAAGCTTTTGGCCATAGCTTTCATGTCAGGACTCTGGGTGATCTCAGCAGGGATTAGAGTAAGCGGTAAAAAGCCTGTTCTTCACTCTGTTAAGCAATTTTACACTTTATGGCACCACACATGTTAATGGAATTAAGCTGATATAAAACTGGAGTACTGCCTTGGACAATCAAGTTATTTAACTTTAGTATACTGCCTAATTTTGGTCCAAATGAAGTGTAAAGTATATCGCAGCAGCATTTACCACCTGTGGGGTCTACACACTGGAATGTGTGAGCTTCACGATGATCTGGAATTGGTTGAGGAGGAAGGATGCCAACCAAGGAGCAGAGAAACCTGGCCTACTGTTTAAATAGAACGTAAACTTCTTAAGATCAACAAACAAAAAATGCAGGGTGTATTATCCTCTTGACATGAAGAAGTTAACATTATTGATATTAATGGGAGCTATATACAGTCTCTGAAGTAAAATTAGATCCATTATTTCCAGAGGATTTTTTTCCAAAAACAGTAACGAAAATATGTTTTGTTATTTCTCCTCTTGGTTGAGAGCAACTTCAGCTGAGTCCCAGCTACTTCCAAGGCTTCAAACACCACACACCATAGTTCAGGCAGAAGCTGAAATGGGAACTACAATGTTAAGCAAAGATGGAAGGTTTTTTAAATTCAAGGATTAATATATTTGTCTTCAGTCATTAGAAAAACATATTTTCTTGCATAATGCTGAGTTTAAATTCTGCTTGTTCCATCACATGTCTTCTAGACAACACCAAGGATTAAAAATAATGGTTAAACTACATCCTAAAATGTGTTGATTTTTATGTAGTCATTTTAATGCTAAAGTAAAGGTAGTTTCATCTCAGGCTTCAGACTGGGTGTCAACTGATTGCTGCATGAGTCTTCATGAGACTCAGCATCCATATGGATCAGATCCACATGATATTGTAGAAAGGGGATTGGAGTGACAGACATTACCTCTTTCTGAAGCATCAGATATTGGTGACTATCCTATCAGAAATAGGATAGCAAAGTTGATGGACAAGGGACTGATATAGCAAGTCCCCTGATCCTATGACATTTTTAATCTATATTTTATAGGTAGAATAACCTAGAGTGTGTGATTGTTGTGAGCTAATCAATGAAGCCTTTTAGGCACTTGGAGGCACTGCACCTTTGATCTCATTGTACAGCTGACTGCATGCCAAAGACATGCAGCTCTCTCTCAGCAACTGCATTTCCTGCCAAATGTTATTCCTCAACTATATGGTATAATCAAGGAGGCGGAGGAGAGAAAAAGCCAGAAATTGTTGCTCTTATCCCCTGAGATTTACAGGTATGAACAGGAATTGAAAAAGCTGCTCTTTGATTTGTAGCAATTGGTAACACATACTTGAACTAAAAACTCAAGAAACATATTGCTGAAGTGAAAGCAAATGTATCTGAGGTTACGGGGGGAAAAGCTTTTAGTTGCAAGCTACTCCGTTGCAAATAACTTTCTGGTCATTAAAGCTGCAGGGAATATGTACAGTCTGCCATATGGGTCATGACAAGAAATTTCTTAACTGAAATGATAGAAAAAGTACTGCTTCCCAAAGAGTAAATGTGAAACTTTGACTAATTTTCATCAGTTAGAATAAGCGGAATAAGGTATAAAGTAACCTACAGCTGTCTGGAATTGAACAAATCCCATTAGAGATCTGTTATTGTATCTTCAGGGCGCTAAACCTGAAATGTATTAATCGCTGCATCTTTCTAATAGGTGTTTCAGTTATTTTCTGCACATTTAATGTGTAAACTTACTTCAAGTATTTCAGATTGCTCACTAGAGCTGAGTCACGTAATTCTGTTATTCTTAGAATGTAACTTCTAGTTAATTGGCAGTGTGACTCACTGTTATTTCAGCTCAAATTAGTGGCATTCATACAGTTCTATGTAATACCGTTGTTTAAGATGTAATATCAGAGACATACTTAAGAGAATTATCATGTTGTATTGATATCCTGTCCATAAAGCAATGGAATGTCTTTCTGGTTATGAGGAGTGTCCAAAAAGGGCTTTTGCAAAATCAGTTTTAAAGTTTCAACCTCAAACTTGTCAATTTCAAAGCAGAGGTTAGGACTTTGTAATATTTCTATTACTTTGAATAATTACTTAGCATTTTGGTTTAGGTACTCTGTGCATCTGTATTGCTATACAATTCATATATTGTTAAGCATGTGCATAATTTCATTTACCACAGCAGTAAACAAAGAAGATTCATTATTCTTGCTAACACTGCATAGGATATATGTACCTTTACACAAGTCTTGCCTAGCCTTCTCCCTGCACTTTTCCTGGTTTAAAGCTTGTCTTTCCAGGCAGTTTTAGTACCCCAGGTACTCAGTGGAGTCCATCAGTCGAGAAGAGTCTTCTTTCCATGAATGCCTCCCAATGTTGTGTTAGGATATAGATATTCAGGCCTGTCTCTAAAGGCCTATATTTTAAGAATTTAGGTATATGTTTATTATTTAGCTAGTTATAGAGAGATAAAAGAGAGAATCTGTGTAAGGGCCTTCTTTTACTGTGACAATTTGAGGCCCTGTTTTTAGGGAATTGGAATTGGAATCATTGTTGCTGAAAGTTCACCCCAATAAACATCAAATTGTTAGTACCTTTTGACTTTGGGTATTGTTGCACTCTGTTCATGCGAGAAGGACCAGGGAAGTAAGCAGGTAAAGAAATAACCCCTAACAGGTTGAACATCCAAAACTTTCCTGAATAGCACCAATCCTTGAGTAATCTGTTGATTTTCATTATCTTGTCAAGCCTTCACCATCCTTCTCTATGGAATGGAAGAATTCCACTTGAGCTTCCACTTCTTTAAGCATCTTCCCCAGCCTGGTGCAATCATCTGCGTACTGTTCCACCAGAAAACTAGCAATGTTATTTGTCCTGACATGAAGAACAATCAGTAGATTTTTTTCCCCCAATCCCATCAGGATCCTTTTCAGCCTCAGGTCCGCATCTTGTAACCTTCCTCCTAGCAGACAATGCACGCCTGTGTTTTCTGGATCCACTCTGGTGACAGGCCTGTAAATACTTCTCAGTAAGGAATCTCCAATCACATAAACTTGCTTCTTTCTGAACCTGGTGTGAAGCTCAGGTTCTCTCCCACCGTTTTCCGCCTTCTTTCTGTTCTCTATTGCAGTCCCCAGTATATCACCCTCATCCTTCATAGGGATCCGATTCCTGTCTATGTCCATCATTTCTTCCTATCTTGTCCTGGGAATAGCTTCCTTTCTCTTCTTCTTTGCCGCTCCATCTTGTGCCTGCTTCTCCTCCTTTTCCATTGCAGTAAACCTGTTCCTCAACTCTATTTCTCCTCCACTAACCAGGCTCTTCTTTTGCCTTGTCCTTGTGGTCATGTTCTTCTTTCTACAGTTTATAAGCATGATGAGATTATCATGTTGACACACTGCTCTGCTCTGTAAGCCTATGTATACTCTTTTCTTTATGTACTTTACAGTTACAGTACTTGGCAGAATTGAACTATTGATATGAATTCAGGAATGCACATATTAATAAATTACTAATGTATCATATTGTTGTGACAAAATGTTGGTAACTGTACAAGTAAAGTAAATGTATTTCTCTGGTTAACTGTGCCTTAAGCTATTGGCTGAATATTTCAAGAAGCCACAAAGTGATCAGGAGCAAACAACAAAGGGATTGGAACAGAGATCTATGCTCCCCACCATATTATTGTTTGTAGCAGTGCCTTTCCTGGGTTAATTATGAGATGTTCAAAAAAAGTATTTCAATTTATCAGTTTTGAATTTGCCTTTCAGTTTCACTAAATGTCCCCTTGTTCTTTTATTATAAGAAAAAGTAAACAGGAACATTTGCCTTTTGTATACCCTGCACTGGATTACATCTTTGTCCTGTCCCTGTTATTTATCTCCTCTCTAATCCAAACAGTCTATATAGCATGTGACAGTCCAAAGAGAGAGGTCATGACAATTAATGGAGGCATGGAAAGGATTTGAGATGAAGACAGATTTTGTCTCTATCTATATGAGAGGGGGGGGGGGGGTGGTTGGAATTGAACATAGCAGTCACATTATTGGTCTAAACAAATAGGCTATAGGCATCTTCAAGGAATGCTAAAGAGAATTTGCTTTTGTATGGAATTTGCATTTAAGGGCCTACCCAGATGGACAGTTTAACTTAAAAGGCCTATCTTAAGGAGAAGTAATACTTAATAAACTGTATTATTATAAATATAGTATAATAAACACAGAATCCTTCCTACCAAAACTACAAAAAGAAGGATTCTGCGTGGATTCCTCCTGAAGGTCGAAACAACAAATTGGACTTCTACATAGACTGCTTCTGTCGCCATGCTCGAGCTGAAATTGTAGAAAAGCAAAATCTCTTGCCCCATAACCTCAGCCGTGCAGAACACAATGCCATCAACAGCCTCAGGAACAACTCTAACATCATAATCAAAAAGGCTGACAAAGGAGGAGCTGTCGTCATGATGAATAAGTTGGAATATGAACAAGAAGCTGTCAGGCAGCTCTGTAACTCCACATTCTACAGGCCATTATTCTCTGACCCCACTGAGGAGTACCAAAAGAAACTACACCATCTGCTCCAGAAACTCCCTGGAAAAGCACAAGAACAATTTTGTACACACACGTGCCTAGAACCCTGACCAGGGGCATTCTATCTGCTACCCAAGATCCATAAACCTGGAAATCCTGGACGCCCCATCATCTCAGGCATTGGCACCCTAACAGCAGGATTGTCTGGCTATGTGGACTTTCTCCTCAGGCCCTATGCTACCAGCACTCCCAGCTATCTTCGCGACACCACTGACTTCCTGAGGAAACTACAATCCATCGGTGATCTTCCAGACAACACCATCCTGGCCTCTATGGATGTAGAAACCCTCTACACTAACATTCCACACAACGATGGACTACAAGCTGTCAGGAACAGTATCCCCGATACTACCACGGCTAACCTGGTGGCCGAACTTTGTGATTTTGTCCTCACCCACAACTATTTCACATTTGGGGACAATATATACCTTCAAGTCAGTGGAACTGCTATGGGTACCCGCATGGCCCCACAGTATGCCAACATTTTTATGGCTGACTTAGAACAACGCTTCCTCAGCTCTCGTCGCCTAACACCCCTACTCTACTTGTGCTACATTGATGATATCTTCATCATTTGGACCCATGGAAAAGAAGCCCTTGAGGAATTCCACCATGATTTCAACAATTTCCATCCCACCATCAACCTCAGCCTAGACCAGTCCACACAAGCGGTCCATTTCCTAGACACTACTGTGCTAATAAGCGATGGTCACATAAACACCACCCTATACCGGAAATCTACTGACCGCTATACTTACCTACATGCTTCCAGCTTCCATCCTGGACACACCACACGATCCATTGTTTACAGTCAAGCTCTAAGATACAACCGCATTTGCTCCAATCCCTCAGACAGAGACAAACACCTACACGATCTCTATCAAGCATTCTTACAACTACAATACCCACCTGCTGAAGTAAAAAAACAGATTGACAGGGCCAAAAGAGTACCCAGGAGTCACCTACTACAAGACAGGCCCAAAAAAGAAAATAACAGAACACCACTAGCCGTCACCTTTAGCCCCCAACTAAAACCTCTCCAGCGCATCATCAAAGATCTACAACCTATCCTAAAAGATGATCCCTCACTCTCACAGATCTTGGGGGACAGACCAATCCTTGCTTACAGACAGCCCCCCAACCTGAAGCAAATGCTCACCAGCAACCACACACCATACAACAAAAACACTAACCCAGGAACCTATCCTTGCAACAAAGCCCGATGCCAACTCTGTCCACATATCGATTCAAGTGATACCATCACAGGGCCTAATCACATCCGCCATGCCATCACGGGCTCATTCACCTGCACATCTACCAATGTGATCTATGCCATCATGTGCCAGCAATGCCCCTCTGCCATG
The DNA here is from genome assembly GCA_037349315.1 of Chelydra serpentina. Lineage (NCBI taxonomy): Eukaryota > Metazoa > Chordata > Testudines > Chelydridae > Chelydra > Chelydra serpentina. Next base: position 10,064,876 of record JBAIAC010000014.1, on the reverse strand, counting down.
TACATTGGCCACACTGGACAGTCTCTACGCAAAAGAATAAATGGACATAAATCTGACATCAGGAATCATAACATTCAAAAACCAGTAGGAGAACACTTCAACCTCCCTAACCACTCAGTGACAGACTTGAGGGTCGCAGTGTTGCGACAGATTCACTCCAAAGACAGGCTTCAAAGAGAAGCTGTTGAACTCGAATTGATATGCAAACTAGATTGCATCACCTCTGGATTAAATAGGGACTTGGAATGGCTTAGCCATTACGTTAATTGAATCTATTTCCCTTAAGTTAACGATCCTCATTCACACCTGTGTGGCCATCTTGTTTATCACTTCAAAGGTTTTTTTTTCTTCCCCTGCTGTTATGGTTCCTCTCAATTAATTAGCCTCTTAAGGTTGGTCTATGCACCTCCACCTTATCATGTTTCTCTGACTGTATAAATATCTGTCTACTGTATGTTTCATTTCATGCATCCGATGAAGTGGGCTCTAACCCACGAAAGTTTATGCTGAAATAAATTTGTTAGTCTCTAAGGCTAGGTCTACACTAACCCCCCATGTCGAACTAAGATACACAACTTCAGCTATGTTAATAACGTAGCTGAAGTCGAAGTACCTTAGTTCGAACTTACCTGTGGTCCAGACGCGGCGAGCAGGCTCCCCCGTCGACTCCGCCTACTCCGCTCGTCGAGCTGGATTACCAGCGTCGACGGCGGAGCACTTCCTGGTTCGATTTATCGCGTCTTGACAAGACGCGATAAATCGAACCCAGAACATCGATCCCGCGCCTCCGACGCGACGGGTAAGTATAGACATACCCTAAGGTGCTACAAGTTTTTCTTTCTTATTTTCGTTTTAATAAACTGTTTATTTAAAAAACCATCCACTCTTTTTACTTGAGGCATTGTGCCTGCCTTTTCCACTGTAAACCCTATGCCCTTCAACAGCTTAGAAATCTGGAGTGAAGTACCAGAACCACATATGAAAATGCATTTTTAAAATATCAGACTTATGAAATGTGAAGTTGCATTAATTTCGATTGGTTAGAATTTCTATGAGAAAGTTTGGCTTAGTCAGTCTGCAAACCTAAGTAAAACCAGTCACTAACTGCCTTCTTTTCTTTTTAACTCTAAAACTCCTGGGCCATATCCAGATGCAGTAAATCAGAGTAGCTCCATTAACCTGAGGATCTGACCCTGTATTGTAAATTAGAATGGAGTTCTTATTAAATTTGTACAAATGGTAGCTATTCTCTATACATTAGAGAAGATCTACAAATCCATTTTTATTTCCCTACTTTAATACATTCCAACTTTGCTAAAAAGATGTAATCTCAAGTTAAAGGCCTGCATCTGTGATTATTTTACATAGAACCTGATTATATTAGACCCTGTGTCTCTACTGATTATTGATTGTGTCACAGTTTTGAAGGTGTCATTGTTGCACCCAGAATTGTTAGGAGGTCAAGTTATTCTGCTAGCCTTTCAACTCATTCATCAGAGACAGGGCCCATAATAGTTTCAGTATTACAAAATACTTCTGTAAACAGATTCCATAAACTGCAACATAAGGAGATTTTACTCTGTTATTTTTGAAGTTTTTTATTCAGAAAAGGATGCACAGAAATTGACTTTCAAAGATTTATTGGCAGTTTCTAAATAAAACAATTTTAACTCAATACAATTAAATTCCAATCTGTGTTGCCTAATCAATATCGTGAATACCATGTGCAAACATTTTAAACTCCATGCTGTTGACAGTAATACACATAGTGTTTCAAGCTGACTAGAGCTGGTCATAATAAAATGAGGATTGTCAAGAGTGTTAGTAAGTAATAGTTTTCAGTTAGAAGATTCTCATAGAGAATAAAGCACTAATATAATTTTAATAAAGTTTTTTCACTGCTTGCATCCGAAGAAGTGGGTATTCACCCACGAAAGCTTATGCTTCAATACCTCTGTTAGTCTATAAGGTGCCCTTTGTCGCTTCTACAGATCCAGACTAACACGGCTACCCCTCTGATACTTAATATAATTGTAGATGCTTTGACAGTATCCTACCAAAAGGCAATAATATTCTGCATTATGATTACATATATAATCGCTCTGTCATGCTTATGGAATGGGTGGCTACAGTTCTTCACATGTCTGGAAATGATACATGTGGATCCTCATCCTGTGAGGTGGGGGAAGGTGGCAGCCTCAACTTGTTGCAGATTCAGGCTCATGGCCTCCACTGATGTGTAGGCCAGAAGAACAGCAAATTAAATTCTACAACAACATGTTTAAATATCAAAAGCATCAAAACTAACAAATGAAAAAAATAACAAGTATGTGTTTGGTTTTGGTCATTTGCCTCTGAATCAGTCAACTGCTCCTAGCAGAGCATGCCATTATAGTCTCCTATAATGCAGTTTGTATTCTACAAATATGGGGGTTGAGTTTTCTGCATTAGCATATAATTTGATGTTTGTGTTTTGCCTTTTGAGGACTAAAAAGCAAAACAAAAAAAGCCCCATGATTTTTCAGAGCCATTAAATGAAATCTCTTACTTAGAATCATAGAACTGGAGGGGACCTTGAGGGGTCATCTAGTGCAGTCCCCTGCACTCAAGTCAGGACTAAGTATTATCTAAACCAGGGGTGGGCAAGCTAAGGCCTGTGGGCCAGATCTGGCCTGTGAGCTGTTTTAAGCTGGCCCACAAGCTCCTGCCGGGGTGCTGGGTCGCGAGCCACACCACACGGCTCCCAGAAGCCACAGCATGGCCCCGCTCCAGCTCCTACGTGCTCCAATGGAAGCTGCAGGGGCAGTGCCTGGTGATGGGGTAGCGTGCAGAGCTGCCTGGACGTACCTCCGTGTAAGAGCCAGAGAAGGGACATGCCACTGCCTCTGGGAGCTGCTTGAGGTAAGTGCTGCTCAGAGTCTGCACCCTGAGCCTCTCCCCACGTTCCAACCCCCTGCCCCAGCCCTGATCCCCCACCCGCTCTCCAAATCCCACCATCCCAGCCCAGAGCACCCTCCTGCACCCCAAACCCCTTATCCCCAGCCCCACCCCAGAGCCCGCACCCCCAACCAAAGCCCTCACCCCCTCCCACACCTCAACCCAAATTTTGTGAGCATTCATGGCCTGCCATAAAATTCCTATTCCCCGATGTGGCCCTCGGGCCAAAAAAAAGGTTTGCTCACCCCTGAGCTAGACCATCCCTGACAGGTGTTTGTCTAACCTGTCTTAGAAATCTCCAGTGATGGAGATTCCACAACTTCCCTAGGTAATTTATTCCCGTGATGGAGATTCCACAACCTTCCTAGGCAATTAACCTCCCTGACAGGTAAGGATTTTTTCCTAATGTCCTACCTAAATTGCTCTTTCTGCAATTTAAGCCCATTGCTTTTTTGTCCCATCCTCAGAAATTAGAGAGAACATTTTTTCTCCCTCCTTTTTGTAATGACCTTTATGTACTTGAAAACTGTTATCATGTCCCCTCTCAGTCTTCTCTTCTCCAGACTAAACAAACCCATTTTTTTCTATCTTCCCTCACGGGTCATGTTTTCTAGACCTTTAATCATCCACATCCATTAATGTCATATACTCAAATACTGTTTAGCCTATGACTGAACAGTAGTCTTTATTCTCCACCTATCTAATCTATTTATTTGAGGTTTTTACATAATTTTGTAGTTAATTTGGAATGAAATTCATCTTATTGCAAAGCACAAAAAACGGGGGAAGCACGCCATTCAGTTCAGAATACTTACCTCAATATTCCCCAGTCTTTATACCATCAAAACTCTGTAAAGTGTGTGTACATGGCCTCTGACAAGTATCTTGTGCATCGGGGGCTCCCTTGCTGGTGTACACCTAAGCTGGAGAAGTGCCAAGCTGCAGTAGCTTCCAGCAGCCTCTTCTCTGTGTGCACTAAACATTTGTGATTCTAAAATGAGATCTTACAAGATATTAAAGTTTGCTAGTACACTTTTCCTCATATAAAAATGTAGAAACATTCCTTCTCTATGTAGAAACATTTTTGTAATACCTCAGACAGTTGCCCTTGAATGATTACACATGCTTTCCAATCATGCAGAGCAGTTTCATTCTATTACTGAAGACAACAAGTTGTTCATAATGACTAGCCAATGACAACATGCTTTCCGAGAGACAGTGTAAAAGGAAGCAAACGCTGAGTTCTATAATGCAAGGAATGACTGATACGGATGCAAAACAAACTATTTATGGGTCAGTGAATACTCTGATTCCGTCAATACCTGAATGACTCCTGTTTTCATGGTATTTGCTAATTGCTTATTAATACTATCTACAATTTCTATAGCATTTTCAATGCATAGGTCACAAAGCACTTTTCAAACATTAATTAATTAAAACCATACAATATCCACTGTAGTAGGTAAGTATTATTATCCTTGTTTTGTAGATGAGTGTGGCAGGATGCTTGGGGTGCAACCTGGAACTGTGGGACCATTTTGCCCCCTAAACTCACTAATCTGGGTTGTCTCTCACAGTGCTTTACTGGTGGCAAGCAGCAAACCTCTCCAGGTGCCATTACCACTCAGTACAATTGCATGTGGAGTCCCACACCCAGCTAGATTGCATGAATGCTCCCATGAATCACACAGAGAAAAGCACCAGCCAAATCCCCCCCGATGCCAGCCTCGTACCTTAGAAATATGCCATGTTGCACTGCTCAAGACCCTTTCTTGAGTAATGCAAGTTTATTCATTGGTTCACCACTTCATCAATGGAAAATGGACATGCACCAGCTTTTGTGACTTGAGCAGATTTACCAAACTCTTCAGGCAAACTTGCTGCTAAAGGTAAAGAGTAAAACAAGTTTATTGATTACAAAAGATCGATTGTAAGTGATTATAAGTAATAGGCAAAAAGTCAGAGTGGTTACCAAAAGAAAAGAAAATATAAGCACACAGTCTAAACTCTCAACCTATAGACTGGGCAACATCTAGATTAAGCAATGTTTCTCACCCCATTGGATATTGCAGGTTGGTTACAGTCTTTCATACTTAGGCTTTCCCTCTTAGCCTCAGGACCAGTCTGTTCAATTCCAGTGTTCTCTGTCTTCAGTGCAAATGAGGGAGAAGAGAAAGAACGAAACACGGGGCCACTGGGTTTTGTGTTATACCCTTGGTCCGTGTACTTGGAGAACATAAGTCAAGGCAATGAGTCACCAGGCAAGGTTGAGCAATTCCCCTGATGTGGCCTTGTCCAAGCGAGTCATTGAACTGTAACTCCCTTGTCGGACAATGGCTGTTGATGGTTGTTCAACACCCAGCTGTGCGTTGGTTAGCTCTCTTGTTCTTGTCTCTTGGGATCTAATATCTGGATGATTCCCCAACTCACAGCATATTTTAGTGACAACCATACAACACAATCTCATAACTTAATGTGCACTAATGATAGAGCAATGGCTTTCAGAAGATCATAACCTTTCCCATGATACCTTATATGGCATGTGTGACACTACACCCCATGTTCTTCATCGACATATGATTATGGCATAACTAAGATATATTTATGCAAGATAAGTCATGTAAGATATCATTGAAAAGGTTATGATTCACTGAATAGGATTGTCCTACTTATATGCATGTATCTTTCTGGTATCTGAAGTTAGAAATATTGTCTATGTATCTATTACAAATGTGTTTACACCTTGGGAATGCCCACTGGACAGAAGATTGTCAGTCTATATGACTGTCTGGGAAGGGCCATTAGGGAGAACAATGGGTCTTAGAATAAGCTAATCTCCCACCAGGGAACCTTCCTGAGGATGCTACAAATAGCCCCAGAGTCATGGCTGCTGTGACCCTACGGGGGCATGTGACCAGACCACCTGGTACTGGACTGCATCTTGGAATACCAGTGTTTTTCCACTGAAAGGTATGGGGAAAAATGAGATCCAATGGTTGGAAACTGATGTTAAACAAAGTCATACTAGAAAAAATGTGCAAGTTTTAGTGAGGGTAATTAACCACTGAAAGGGACATGGTGGCTACTCTATCATTTGACATCTTTAAAACAATACTGGCTGTCTTTCTAAAAGATATGTTATAGCTCAAACAGGAGTTATGGGCTTAATGTGGAAAATACTGGATGAGGTTCTATGGCCTTAAAAAAATAAATCTATGAATGAGAAGCCTCCCCTGCCCTCCCCCCCCCCACACAGACACACACATTAGTCATCATTATACAAGTAGCAGATTACTTCTCCCACAGAGAAAAGGGGCCAGAGAAAGAATTGTGATTCTCAGAATAAAAATTCCCTCCTCAGGCTGCTCCTGGGGCAGCAGATTATAAAGATAAAATGTAGCCTATGATATTTGTTAAATATAAGTGTGTGCTGAACTCCCTGAAGATAATGTATGCTTAGTGCTGCATGAGACAGGCCACAGCATCTCGTATTTTATGGCTATCTTGCTGACAAGACATTGCATTTAGTGCTACTTCCTACTGTAGCTGTCATTTCAGCATTTCAGCATTTCATCTGTGGTATATTGTAAACACAATAGATTTTGTAGCCCTTTGTTCTCATGATGGTATAGCCTTTCCATTACTCCTCCTCTGGTAACCACTGTTCACTTCCATAACATTACAACTAATACTGATAAATTGGAAAGCTTTGTATCCGGTACATACCCCAATTGAGAGAGATTATGTTGATTTTGGCATTCCGTGACTTGCCAAAGGAATCTTCTTACTGTGAAATGTAAAGTCTCGCCCTCTGTCTGTCTCTCTTCCTCATATGCAGAGCTAAATATCAGACACAAAGGCAAAGATCTTTATGTGACATTTGAGCAGTGGATGGAGACAGAGTAATCTATAATTGGTTGTTTTCAAACAGAGGGCTTAATCATGCGCTTTGAAGTACAAATGCATGGAAATGATGCTCAAAAATTTACTCCAAAATAAGTGTTAACTGTGCTCTTTCATTTCATCAACTCTTCGTAAATTTACAACATGAGCAGCAGCTATTGGATTTGGTTCTCCAGACAGTTGTGTTCCAGCAATAAACAGTATTACCCAAGCCTTCAAGAAATCTTGAGATCATCTTAGAAAATATGAAATCATGATTTAAAAAAACACAACAAAACACTAAATTGCAGGGCAGGGGTGTTAATTATTTTAGATTGAGCCTTTGGGTCACATCTTCAAATTTTTCTTTGCAATAATGAGTACTATAAACTTATTTTAAAAAGAAAAAAATGAAAGTTGAGATTTTCATTTTACCCTTCAGGACTTGGGACTTTAAATAAAAAACAACACACAAAACACACATTCCAAGTATTATGATACTCATAATAAAACTGTGAGTTGGTACCACTGTATAAAGTAGAGGCATTGTGTAACAAAAGCATACCCATTTATGATCCCTGTACATTGACCATAACTATAGAAATAGCCTCAGATGTGCAATCTGTGCTATGTATAGCATAGAGGTAGTGGGAACGGATGGCATCAGTAGAAGTAAGTATAGCTAAGTGAAGAATGGAAATGCAGTCCATCATCCCAGGAGAAATAACCCATAACAACTGAGATATGTGAGAGGTATATTATAAGAAACACTTGCCTGTGCCTACACTATCAGTTCTATTATAGGAGTGCATGCCTGTCAGCTTTGGGATGTATTTTTCATTGCAACACATGTTTACACTGGAGCACATGGTTACATTACCCTGTCCCTGCCTTTAGCAGGGGAGGGTCTTTGTATAGCAGGGAAGGAGATAACCCCAAACACATGTGTGGCAGGAAGGGGAGAGGGGTGCTGCTTCCAACCCCCCCTCCCCATTGTATGGTTCTCTGATTAGCCATTGGATTGGCAAAGGGATGTATTACCAGCTGAATGACTGCTGTGTGCCCCCTCCCCTTACCCCACTTTCTCTATTTAAGCTACAACTGGGCTTTTCAGAAGCCTCTAAGGGTACAAAGAAACATCTATAGCTGGCCTGTGTCAGCTGAGTCAGGCTGCAGGGCTATAAAATTGCAGTGTAACATTAAGGACCTGGTTGGAGCCCAGGGGCTGGACAAGGAGACAGGACATCTCGATGCCTGGGAACGTCAGTATTCCCCCCTCCGCCCCCCACTCCCATGCTGCTGTTCTGAGTGGATCTGTAACTGCTGCCATGCAGTTCCAGGATGGAATGGCAGAGTTAACTGACTCTCTGGTTACTCTCATGGCAGAAAGGCTATGGATCAGGTATTTCCCCCATCGGAGGCAAGAGCACTTTTAACATGATTGTGAGGTAAAGACAACATTCCATAGCAGGCCCCAGAAGCACCAAGTGAACCAGAGTATAGTGACACCATCAGCCCCAGATAGCAATGCCCAGTCATAGGTAGGACTTGACAAGTCACTGAGGGTGTGTTTGTCAAAGGGGATTAAAGAAAATATTTGGAAAGGAGGATACATTAACATTTTCACCCTCCAATTTAGAGATGACAACAAGCATGATGATGAGAAAAAGAATGCTAAAGAAAAAGTGAAAGCTGTTTTAGTCTATAGATAATTACACCCTGGTTTTTCTCACATTCACAAGTGTGATATGCAAATGGAGTCTAGAGCAATGTATTCCCCTTTTCAAATACATGGACCTTATAGCATGTGAACGTGCTTTGTACGTGGGCATGGCATTGTTGAGATAAGGAATGTAGAAAGAGCAGCAGATGGTGAGATTGGGTTATGGGGTAGGATGGACCAGGATTTGTGGCTTGAATTTAAGACCCCATCATGTTTGATGACATAGGGTTTTTTTTATAGATTGTTGGTAACCAGTACTGAAACTTCAACTAACGAGGGGATGTTAAGTCTAATATATGTTTTGATTTTAATTAAGGAAAATGTTTTCACTCTTAGTGTAGAGATGAGCATACACATAGGATGTTGGGCGGGCAACACAAAGCACTACTTGTTACAAAACAAAAGATAAACCAGAGGAAGGAGAGGTTGTCACTAGGGGCCGAGGGCTTCAGCTGGAGCAGCAGGTAGAAGTGGAAATGTAGACAAAAGCAATATTTCCAATTAAAGTAGAAGTATCAAGGGCCATGTTGTTGCACTATCTTAACAAAAAAGATGAGGATAATATTTGAAATGGACTTTTAGCCAATTCTTCAGATCTCATATGAAGGAGAGAAATTTCATGTACAGGCAAAGTATTTAAAATCCATTGAAGGTTTTGAACACATAGTTCAAAGAAAGAGAGACATGTAGAAGTAGCAGCTAAAAGGGTGACTGGCCCCTTGAGGAGTTAAACAATACTGGACCTGTAGCTTTCACCCCTGGTTTGATTCCTAAAAAAAGGTTGAAGAAGAGTACAGAATTATGCACCATTTGCTATACCCACAGGGCTCCTCTGTTCATGACAATATTGATCCTAATCTCTGTTCAGTTCAGTATTCCTAATTTGATACAGCAGTAGCCATGATTAAGAGATGTGGCCAAGGAGTGCAGTTAGCAAAATGCGACATTAAGTCTGCATTTCAGTTGCTGTCCATCCCAAAGATTAAGTTGTTGGGTTTCTAATTTGAAATGTAGTACTATGTCAGTCTTGCCAGTTGGCTATTCCACTTCCTGCTCAGCTTTTGAAAAGTTTAACATGACACTACAATGGGTGGTTGTGAGGGAAACTGTCTTAGAAAAGGTGGTTCATTAACTTCATGATCCCCTCTTTAAAAGACAATTGGGGATAGTTAAATGTGTCCACCTATTAGGGTTATGTGTCCACCTATTAAGTGCTTTTCAGAGGTTGGCCACACACTTAGGTGTTTCATTGGCCTTTGGAAAGACAGACGACCCAACGCTGAAGTTGACATATTTGCTGATTGAGTTATACACAATGCAGGGTCTATCAGAGCCTATCCCGGGAGAAGTGAGATAATCTTCTAAGGGCTTTGGTACAGGCAATTCAGGATCAGAGGGAAACCGCACTCAAACAGTCCCAGGTGATCTCAGGGTGCCTGAATTTTACCCCTGAATTTTACCCCAGGGTGCTTATAGGTGGTTGCTCCAGGCAGGCCCTTTTGTGCCTGCCATGTATCCTCCACCACCAGGGTCAGGGAGCATCCTCACTTTATCAGAAGAGCGAGGGAAATGAAAGCTAATTTGAGAGTATGGGAGACATTCTTTAATTAATTCAATGGGGCATCTATCTGGTGAGTCAATTGGACAGTGAGAACAGAGGTTCTGGTACAACCTGATGCCTCCACGTGAAATTAGTTTTGGAGTTTCCAAGGGAAAGGGGTAAGCAGAAGTAGCCAGCAGATTGGACAGCACGGTGTACAACAAAAGATAATACTTATCTGGGTTTTTTTCCCTTTATATTAGTGATAGTCATTATCAGGATGAGGAATTCAGAAATAAGCAGGTTTTTGTTTCTGATCTGACAACCAAGCAGTGATTCATATCAGTCAGCATGGGTAATGAAGATGGTGAGGGCATTTGTTTCACATTGCCTTTCATCGAACATCCTTTTCTGTGCAGTTCACGTTCCAAGCATAGATAATCACATTGCTGATTCTGTCTTGATTTCAAGACAACAGATTCTGGGAGCTCGTGCTGTTTGCTAGCCATGATCCACAAGCAATGGCTCACTAGTTGTGGAGCCTCAGCTTATGACAGTGTTAGGATTGGCAAAAAAACAGCTTCCCCCCACTCATCCATGACTCCCCTGACTTTCTGGTTTAATAGCTGGCGTGGTAAAACTGTACAGAATGTAGAGTTTAAGAAGGACTTCAGTGCATGTGGTCCATCCCTGAGCATCAGGGGTGTGATATATAGAGTCTCTGCTGCACCAGGTATTGGCTTCATCCATGATCCAGAGGTGCCTCGTAGGCTTAACTGTAGTAGGCTAGTGGGCATTCCCAGCCTTTCCCATCACTAGGCACACCTGCGTTTGCACTAACCTTGGCATTTACAACTGTAGGAGACATTGGGAGGAAGGTTGATGTCTGAATTTTCAGGCATTCTGTTGTGAATTGAGTCCACAAGTGGGTGGCAGGTCACCAGGTGGATCACACCTGAGCTTCAAAGATAAAGCCATTTGCCTTGAAAAGGATGGCAGATGACTACTCCATAGACATTATTATTTTCTGCAATACTACATGTACAATGGAAAAGATCCATGTTGAAGCAGGCTCAGGAAGTTTAACTTGCTCTTTGTGCTCCCTTTGGTATGTAGTTTTTAAAGGGGAGAACAGTAAGAAATTTGGCACTGACTCAACCTCTTGCGTAGAAAGCCACATTCATTCTTCCAAAGGAGTGCACACAAATGTGCAAGTCATTTGCACTATGTTATGTTCCTTGTTCATGCTGTAAGGATGGCGAATAAACTTTGACGTAATGTGCATTCTGTTCCTTATGCAGAAAACAGGCTGAAGAGATTCAGTTATCATTAGCATTAGTGACATTTCCACTGCTTACATCCGAAGAAGTGGGTATTCACCCACGAAAGCTTATGCTTCAATACCTCTGTTAGTCTATAAGGTGCCACAGGACCCTTTGGCGCTTCTAGTTATCATTAGGTTATCATTTACCCATACTTCTGTTAGTATCATCTGAACAGTAGTACTTTTAATACTAGGCACACGCATACAGACTTGTTAAATGTCTCATCAGTATTAGGTTTCAGTGTAGTAGCCGTGTTAGTCTGTGTCAGCAAAAAAAAAAAAAAAAAAAAAAAGAAAGAAAGAAAGGAATACTTGTGGCACCTTAGAGACTAACAAATTTATTTCAGCATCTGATGAAGTGGACTGTAGTCCACGAAAGCTTATGCTGAAATAAATTTGTTAGTCTCTAAGGTGCCACAAGTATTCCTTTCTTATTTTTTTTCATCAGTATTAGGCACTGTTGTAGTTGTTTATGGTTAAAGTCAGTCTAGCAGGATTCTGTGACTGACTTTAGTGGAATTTGGTTGTAAGGGATACCCAGCAATACATACTTGAGAGATACAAGATTTAAGATTATGTTCTGACCAGAATGCAAATCTACTAAATTTCCAAATGACAACAAATTACCCCTTATCAAGCTTCTTAGCTATATTAGTAAAACCCTGGCAGACAATATCATAACTCTCTGGCTACTTTGCTAAAACATCTCTGGCAATTACAACATCAATAGGCCAAAAAGAAGATGAATGATTCTATAAAGAACTTTTCCCTTTGGTAATCAAGCAGTCCCTGAGCTGAAGATATTCATATTAGGGCTTTTCACAGTTTAATCTAGTACTTCCCAGGTGTTAGTTGTAATTAAAGGCTTAGGTGCCTATTTCATTAACAGTTGCATGTGATTTTAACTCAATTTTTTTCTTGCATTTGTGAAGGGAATTTATGAGTGACTGAATTAAGGGCAAAGGTCCTAATTCTTCCTCCAGTGAGGAGTGAGTGAAAGAGAGAGAGTGCGTGTGACTTGTTTAACCTTTGATTGAACATCCACAGTGAGCTTCCAGCTGTCCTGTGTATTAACACACTCTCTATTAACTTACAGTCTGTCACCAGCTATTTGATCTGTCATGAAGATGATCTATAGTGTACTTGCAGAAAAATCATTGCTAAATGCTGAATATCCTTCTAGGAGATTGATTAAGTTTGTAGTGGTTTTACTGTAGGCATGCCCGCCAGTTGTGTGCTTATCCTGGTTACACAGGAGGATGGGTCATGCCACTAAAACAACTTTGTTGCTCATATAATCTGGCATTATATATATTTATATAAAATGGAAACTGCACAACATGAAGAAGCAGCCAAATTTAACAGTGACATCTATTTCCTGAGCAAATGCAAGAAACTGAATATCATCTCCAGAGGTCTCACCATCTGTAACCCTCTGACCATCACACACAACTCCAAATATGCTGTTCAGCTCTTCAGAAGGACTTCAGAAAAACTCCTGTGCCTCACATGCTTCAGATGGGATCACCTCTTACAAGAAATCATCACATGCTCCCACACACTGGGAGAAAAATATCAGGAAACCTATCTAGAGAGCTTGCAGGTGTGATTTATCATGTGATGTTATGATTAACTAACATGTTATGTCATATGTAATCATTAAATGCTAAGTAGAGTTAAACTGTAGGATTATAGAAGTATAAGATTGATCATTAGTTAGAAGGCATAATTATGTATTAGGTATCTAAGTAAGAAGGACTGAAACACAAGGCCTACAGGCTGAGGATTTTAAGATTTTAGCTTAGCCATAGCAGGCCATAGGTTTAAGAAATGCTTGACATAAGAAAGTGGTGGGGGAGGGGTAGCTCAGTGGTTTGAGCATTGGCCTGCTAAACCCAGGGTTGTGAGTTCAATCCTTGAGGGGGCCATTTAGGGCTCTGGGGCAAAAATCTGTCAGAGGACAGTACTTGGTCCTGCTAGTGAAGGCAGGGGACTGGACTCGATGACCTTTCAAGGTCCTTCCAGTTCTAGGAGATTGGCATATCTCCATTTATATTTATTTATTTAAGTGACCGAAGAATGACCCTATGCCACAAGATTATGGGAAAAGATGTATCAATGGGTGATATTACTCTTACTGTTAATTTTTCACAATATTTTGCTTACAATATACCCGATAGTCACATTTTTCTAACATGACCTAGTTTCAGGGTGTACTATGTGCATAAATGCTAATGAGGTATAGTCACAATCACATTATAAAAAGAGGGTGCCCAGACTAGGAAAATTGACTTCTCTATGGGAAACTCCAGCAGGAGCCATCCCTCTATTGATGATCAATCCATGAGAGATCCACCAGACTAACACTATCTAGGAGGATGTGAGTATAACCATATTTGTAACTTGTGCATAGGTCTGTATAGAACCAGGTTATCTGTACTCTCCAAGGGAATGAACTTCTGCCCACCTCAAGCAATTCTTTCATAGCAAAGATAACACCACCCACAACTACCACGTCCCCACAGACCGTCATAAGAAATAAAGAATAATTAGCAGCAAACAAAACCACACACTGGATCATTACATCAATTGCTTCACTCAGGAAAAAAAATCCTGTGAAATCCTTAAACTTTACATCCACCACAATCTTTCTACCATCAAGAGGATAGCTATACAGTCCCTGAAATCAAACCACCAAATAGCAATCCAACCAGCAGACAAAGGGGACACCATGACAGTCTTCAATAGTGATGACTACACCAACTGAACCAACTGACAATTCTCTGACACCCCCCTAACATGAAGAACTCAAAAAGATTCCACGCCATAGTACACACAGGAATATAAGTATATGATTAAATCCTTCCCCAAACAACTCCAAGAGAAATTCTCCAATTTCATCCCCCACAAACCCACTCCAGGAACCTTCTAAACGCCTCCCAAAATACGCAAACAAGACCCATCATATCTGGTCCTGGCACTCTTACTAAAGGTATACCAGGACTCTGATAAACCACCCTCAAACCACTCAGCACACAAAAAGCCACTTTTCTCCAGCAAGCTCCCAAGAGACCAGGACACACCAACCCCAGTGGCACCAGACCCTGCCATAACAGAAGCAAAACCTGTAGACATCTTTACTGATATGATGATCAATAGCCCCACTTCCAAACACACCTTTCTCCATGAGTCCTACACATGCCTATCACAACATGTAATATACCTCATCCAGTGCATGCGTTCAGATGAACTCACACAGAAAACTGATAAAGACAAAAACACCATATCATCTGTGCCAGTCGCACCAGCTGCTTCTGGGGCAGTCTCGGGCCACTGCCTCCTATCTCCCCCAGCAAAATAGTTTGGGTATGAGAGGAGACAGGGGGTTGGCGCACAGGACAGCTTGAGGCAGGTTCTGGGTGACGCTTACCAGGGGGGCTCCCTGGAAGCAGTGACATCCCCCGTCGCTCACCTCCTAGGCATAGGCGAGGCCAGGCAGTTCTGTGTGCTGCTTCCGCCTGCAGGCACTGCCCCTGAAGCTCCCATTGTCTGCAGTTCCCATAGAAGCACATCCCGAGCTTCAGAGACTTCCCAGTTGAAATCCCGGAGAAGCCCCCACTTGTAACATCAACCGACCCCGGTCATCGTGATCAAAGCTGGGACCTCTGGAGCGAAATACATGAGCCTCTACTACATGAGCTAAAAGCCATATGGCTGTTAGCCAAGGCTGTAGAGCAGACTTATTAATCTCTCTCTCTAAGTGGTCTCAGTGTCACTAGATGGGACAGAACGCCACACCGAGGAGGTGTGTGGGTTACAAATGCAGCTGCAGCAGTAGAGCTGTGCTGCTGTAAGGTCTATGGTCCAGTCACAGATGAAGGCTCTTTCATTGAATCCATATTTATAGTATCTTCTCAAAGAAAGCAAGCTGACAGTGTCTCTACCCACGTGAGCTATTCCTTTTATGATGATGAGTGAGGAATGCACTTTGAGTGTCTGACCTCAGGTTATCACCACAATAGCCATTTGCTTTGAAATTAGCACCATTTGTGATAAAGTTCTTCATTAGCAGTCCAAAAGGCTTCTTTGATGGTAGATGAGTTATTTAGTTACAGGGATGTTTACAATGTAAATGTTTGGTATTATATTATAACAGAAACAGGTAAGTGAAAACAGTACAAGTAACATTCCATTTGTTTTCCATGAAGTTTAAACATCTGAATACACACTCATACATTTAACACTTTGATCTATGTCAGGGGTCTTAACCACGCGGCCCGCGGGCCACATGCGGCCCGTGGAGTTATTTCCTGAGGCCCGCCATAGGCACCAACTCCACTGGCAGCCCAGCTCCAAACATTACTGAGTGTTTATATTTTATTAAAACCCCTCTTTGCATTATGGTTTTTAAAAAGTACATTGACTTTTAATAGAATACTATATTACTCTTCATTTTTTACTATACTTTTGTATCATTGTATGAAAAGGTTTCAGTGATGCGGCCCTTGGGCCAATTTACTAGTTCTCATGTGGCCCTCATGGTAATTTGAGTTTGAGAGCACTTATCTATGTGATGGCTTGGGTCATAGAAACCCCTTTTGGACTGCCACCTTATGTGCCTAGACGACCTCTGAGCCCATTTTCCCTGCCAGTTTGAGACTTCAGTATCTTGCCTTGTTTGAGCCAGACACAATTGCCCGCTGCAAACACAGATCCAAGTTTGAACCATGTCCCCCATAAGCTGCAGGCTTAACTGAAAACAGCTTAAGAAGTGCTCCTGTCTCCAGCACTCAGATACCCAGCTCCCAATGGGGTCCAAACCCCAAATAAATCCATTTTACTCTTTATAAAGCTTATACAGGGTAAACTCATAAATTGTTCTCCCTCTGTAACACTGATAGAGAGAGATGCACAGCTGTTTGACCCCCCCCCCCCCCATTAATACTTACTCTGGGTTAATTAATATGTAAAAAGTGATTTTATTAAATACAAAAAGTAGGATTTAAGTGGTTCTAAGTAATGGCAGGCAGAACAAAGTGAATTACCAGGCAAAATAAAATAAAACATGCAAGTCTAAGCCTAATACAGTAAGAAAGTGATTACAGCTGAAATCTCACCCTCAGAGATGTTCCAATAAGCTTCTTTGACAGACTAGACTCCTTTCTAGTCTGGGCCCAATCCTTTCCCCTGGTACAGTCCTTGTTCCAGCTCAGGTGGTAGCTAGGGGATTTCTCATGACTTCAGCCCCCTTTGTTCTGTTCCACCTCCTTATATAGCTTTGGCACATGGCGGGAATCTTTTGTCTCTCTGGGTCCCCACCCCTCCTTCTAAATGGAAAAGCACCAGGTTTAAGATGGATTCCAGTACCAGGTGACATTGTCACATGTCCTGTGAGACCCCAAGACTTCATTCTTCCAAGACTGACTCACAGGAAGGCTTGCAAGTAAACAGAGCCATCTACCGTCAATTGTGCTTTTATGATGGGAGTCATCAAGATTCTAAACCACCATTAATGTCCCACCCTTTGCATAATTACAATAGGACCTCAGAGTTATATTTCATATTTCTAGTTTCAGATACAATACATTTGTACAAATAGGATGACCACACTCAGTAGATTATAAGCTTTGTAATGATACCTTACCAGACACCTTTTGCATGAAGCATATTCCAATTCCATTACATTCACACTCATTACCATATTTCCATAAAATCACATGGAGTGCAATGTCACAATCTACACTAACGCATCAGTGAATTGGCCCGGGGTTCTAACCTGAGCTGGCACCTGGTTTGCCAGGTTCCCACCCCTTTCCTCTGGATGTGCTAGGCAAATCCTTCCTCTTGGCCTGAATCTCTTTCTATCCCTTGTCCCAGAAAGAGTGTCTCCAATCCTCTTTCTGCTACCAGCTCCCCAGTTTTATAGAAGCCCTGCCTGTTCCTGCACAGGTGAGCTTCCTTGAATTCGAGTTCTCTTCTCAGCCTAAATATCCCCTCCCTCCCTCCCCCAATTGCAACCTAATAGGTTAATGGCCCATCTGGCCTACATTAACCCCTTTCAGGGCAAGTGTGGGGAGCACAGCCCATCACAGGCCCATTACAACAACTTTAACGCACCTTGTTGCCGACTAACCCTTCATTGTCTTACGCCTGCAAAGGTGTTAATTGCCCTCTTCATTTTAAGTGGTCTCCTACAACGTGTGAAACCCTTACGCTTAACAATCTGTCCCACTTTGTATTTAACTATACCATCTGGTTTCCTTTTCCTGATCTGAAGAAGAGCTCTGTGAAACTTGAAATCTTAGTCCCAATAAAAGATATTACCTCATCCACCTTGTATTTATAATATGGTGTGTCCTTTTTAGGTTTGACTTTCTTTGTTGTGTGCAGTGTTGTTGTAGCTGTGTCTGTCCCAGGGTATTAGAGAGACAAGGTGTGTGAGGTAGTATCTTTTATTGGTCCAATTTCTTTTGGTCAGACACACAAGCTTGCAAGCTACACAGAGCTCTTTGTCAGGTCTGGAAAAGGTACTAAGGCCATGTTTACACTACCAATTTTTGTCAACAAAAGTGATGTCAACACCCAGAAGTCTACATATTAAAAATTGGAATTTCATGTTCACACTTGCTCCCTCTGGCAGCAGATTGCATCCACAATGGGGGCACCATCATCGACAGTGTGAGCAATGCACTGTGGGTACCTATCCCATAGTCCAGCTAGACACCTTCTGTCGCTAAGTGTTGTGGAAAGGTGGAGCGGATCGTGGTGCATCTTGGGACCGGACTAAATGTCCTGTGATGCATTGCTTTCTGTCCCAGCACTCCATGGGCTTCTGGCTTTCTTTCGCGGCATTTTTTGCCACAGCCCTTCTTTGCTGTGCACCCCGGCATCTTTATGAGATGGAATGGATCCAGCACTGCTCTCCTATGCGCTGTTAACTGTCATGAAGACATCGCGGATGGCAGTGCAATTAATCGTGAAGTTCTTAACTGAAGAAAACTCGCAGGTGCCCAACATTCTGCGTGATATGGATAGGGGCAACTTTAGATTGCTTTTGGCATTCACAGAACAGCTCCATAGGGTAGACTGTCGCTTTGGGGCTCGGGAAACAAGCATTGAATGGTGGGATTGTATCGTCATGCAGGTGTGGGATGAAGCGCAGTGGCTACAGAATTTTTGGATGCAGAAAGCCACCTTCCTGGAACTGTGTGCATAGCTCGTCCAAGACCTACGGCGCAAGGACACCAGAATGAGAGTTGCCTTCTCAGTAGAGAAGCGTGTGGAAATCGCTGTGTGGAAGTTGGAGACTCTAGACTTCTGCTGGTCATTCGCGATCAATTTGGAGTCGGGAAGTTGACCATTGGGGCTGCATTAATACAAGGTGCAAGGCAATAAATTGCAGCCTGCTACGAAGGACTGTGACTCTGGAAAATGTGAATGAAATAGTGGATGGCTTTGCAGAAATGGGTTTCCCTAACTGTGGAGGGGCGATAGATGGCACACATTCCAATTTTGACATTGGACCACCTTGCGACGGGGTACATCAATAGGAAGAGGTACTTCTCCATGATGTCGAAGGCCCTTGTGGATCACTCTGGGTGTTTCACTGACATCAACATGGGGTGGTCTGGGAAGGTGCATGACGCCCGCATCTTCAGGAACACCTGCCTGTACAGAAAGCTGCAAGCAGGAACTTTCTTTCCAAACCAGAAGATTACAGTGAGAGATGTGAAAATGCCCATAGTGATCCTGGAAGACCCAGCATACCCCTAACAGCTGTGGCTCACCTGGACAGCAGTAAGGAGCAGTTCAACAATAGGCTGAGTAGGTGCCAGATGACAGTTGAATGTGCCTTTGGCAGATTAAATGCACACTGGCAATGGCTTTATGGCAGGTTAGACCTTAATGAGTATAATATTCCCATGGTCATAGCCACGTGCTGTATGTTGCATAATCTCTGTGAAGCTAAGGGTGAAAGGTTTGCTCAGGGGTGGAGTCTTAAGGCAGACTGCTTGAGCGCTGAGTTTGAGCAGCCAGATACCAGGGCTGTCAGAGGAGCCCAGAGAGAAGCAATTCAAATCAGGGAGGCTTTGAGGCATCACTTTGACAATGAGCACCAGCAATGTATCTCTCTGTCAGAGGTGCTTCAATGTTACATTACATGTAGTTTTCCTAGGAGGCAATGGTGACATTTGGAGCTTTATATTCCAGGAAGAAAATGATTAAACTGCCTGTGTATGTATTGGTAGTGTCTGCTATCTCAATTTGTAGAAAAAAATAAAGATGATTTACCATTATAAAACTTTGCTTTTATTGCACAACAGCACACACAGAAACATACAATTTCTTGGTGGGAAAGGAGGAATCCGGGAAGGGCAAACTTTCACAACTGTGTGTAGGTCCAGCTATCATTGTGAAAGTTGTCTGAGGGGGTGGAGCGAAGGGGAAACTGAGACGTCCCGGAAGGTGGAAAGGAATGTGGGGGTGGAGTTGGGGGGGGGGCACAGAAAAGAGTTCTGAATGTGCTGCTCTGGAGGTTGGCACAGATCTGCTCAGTCTGTAGCATTATTAAGGACTTCAGCGTCTGTGTTTGCTCCTCAATGACTTTAATCATCCACTCAGTAGTGTCCTTAACAAATGTGTGATTCTCTTTTCTGTCCTGCCATTCGGCTTCCCACTCCCAGCACTCCTTGTGGGTCCTTTTTTCTGTATTGAAGCGCTGCAGTACCTCCTGGAACACATCTCCTTTGCTGTGTCTTGGGTGCTTTCTTATCTGGCGGAGACTCGGCCAGGGTGCGTGGGGTGTTCCTGAAGTCTACATCTGGTGAAGTACATGGGACAATGCACAGAAGCGGGATTGTTAAAGTCACACACAGCATTGAAACGTTGCAGTTAAATGCACCTTTTGCAACATAACAATCACTTTTACCACTGACTCTAGCCAGACACATTTCTCTACGAACACACAAAGAATGGTGAGTTGGCAGGGGTTGGGGGGCCCTCCACATGGGGAAAAGAGAACACACTCTTTGCAAGGGTTGTGGTGCATCATGCTAGGGAAAAAATTCTAAAATTCTCCCACAATTTTCCACAGGCGGGGGGTCATTTTAGCAGCCATCTCACTGCTAAGGGTAAGCAGGGAAACGAAGGTACATCTGCTCCATGCTTGTGGTTTCCATCCTGCTCCCTATGCTGCTCGCCTATGTGCCACTTTGGTCCCTGCACAAGCAATTGCCGAATGGCGCAGGAAAGTTTCCTACAATGGGGGAAGGAACTAAGGTGCTCTGCCATGGAACCTTCGGCAAAGGATTGCTGAGTACCTCCAGGAAACTTTCCTGGCGGTCTCTCTGGAGGATTCCCATGATATCTCAGCATGCATCAACACCCTGTTCCGCCGTACCAATTAGCAACACAGGGAAATGTCCATCTCACACATTTCTATATCCTGAACCACCTCTGCACTACTCAAGCGACTGCCACTTATCTGGCCTCTCATCTCCTGCCTCTTGCTCCCCAGAGATCAACTGCTGAGACTGCCTACACACCTCTGGAGTGGAGAACAGTTCCTAGCTGCCTGCCCCACCGGGTGACCCTGCCGGGAGCTGCACATTGTCATCTAACTCCACCTCTTCATCAATAACTTCATGCTCTGTTATGTCCTCTTTCTGCCACCTCCAGGCCCGCCAAAGTGTCCACGGGATTCTCAGTGATGGAGGTGGGGTCACCACCAAGGATAGCATCCAGCTCCTTATAGAACCGTCAGGTCTTAGGTGAAGCACCGGAGCGACGGTTGCATTCCTTGCCTTATGGTACACCTGCCTCAGCTCCTTTATCTTCGCTCTGCACTGTAGCGTGTCCCGATCATAGCCCTTTTCGCACAAGACTCGAGAAATATGCTCGTCAGTATCCCAATTCCTACGGCTCAAGCACAGCTGGAACTGCACAGCCTCCTCTCCCCATATACTGATCAGATCCAACAGCTCAGCAGTGGTCCAAGTGGGAGAACATTAGGTGTGACAACCCACCATGGTCACCTGGGAAGATGCTATGAGACCTTTCCACACACTGAGTTAGCAGGAAATGGAATTTCAAAAATTTCTGGGGCTTCTAAGAGGGAGGGGTGGATGGTTGTTTATCTGGCTGCAGGGCAGTGGAGTTCAAATTGCTGATCAGAGTGATATGGGCATTCTTTTTTGGACACCTCCTGGAGGCCAATTAAAGCAATGAAATCAAGCATGGTGTCTACACTGGCACTTTGTCAAGAAAAATGTGGAGGAAAAAGGTGTAAGTTTTGTCAGGGAGAATGTATTTAATCACCAAAATTGGGTATTTTTCCCAACAAAAGTTACATCACGGTGTGTATGCACTCACTATTTGCTCGACAAAAGACAGTTTTTTTGTAGTGTAGCAAGGCCTAAGCTCATGACAGCTAAATTCAAGATCAAACACATAGTTTAGCATAAGTAGTTAGCACATATTCTAAGGGACCGTTCAAGGTGAAACCAGACAGTCACTACACTCTTCAATGAACTCAAAGGAAAATGATAAGACAAAACAAAAAAAACATAGCATCTGTGAGTGAATACTTTTCACAAAGCGATAACTCTATCTATGAGTCCTCATCCTCAAAGGAAACCTGCACAACACTTTCAAAGGATGACCCTGGGAGGTTAAATTCATAACCTTGCTAGACACTACAGGGATGTTGACAGGCCACTTCACCTTGAATGGTCCCTTAGTTTAGCAGTGGTTCTCAATCAGGGTACATGTACCCTGGAAGTACACAGAGGTATTCCAGGGGGTACATCAACTCATCTAGATATTTGCTATGTTTTACAACAGACTACAGAAAAAGCACTAGCAAAGTCAGTACAAACTAAAATTTCATACAATGACTTGTTTATACTGCTCTATATAATATATACTGAAACGTAAGTACAATATTTATATTCCAATTGATTTATTTTAGTTTTTAAGTGAGGTGAAACTTGGGGTACGCAAGGCAAACCAGACTCCTGAAAGGGGTAAAGTCTTCTGGAAAGGCTGAGAGTAACTGGTTTAGCATAAACAATGAGGAGTCCTTGTGGCACCTTAGAGACTAACACATGTATTTGGGCTTAAGCGTTCATGGGCTAAAACCCACTTCATCAGAAGCATGGAGTGGAAAATACAGTAGCATGTATATATACACAGTACATGAAAAGATGGGAGTTGCCTTACCAAGTGGGGGGTCGGTGCTAACAAGATAATTCACTTAACATTAGAATACCAAGGCAGGAAAAATCACTTTTGTAGTGGTAATGAGGGTGGCCCATTTCAAACAGTTGATGAGAAGGTGTGAGTAATAGGAGGAGGAAACTAGTATGGGGAAATTAGTTTTTTGTAATGACCCATCCACTCCCAGTCTTTATTCAGGCCTAATTTGATGGTGTCCAGTTTGCAAATTAATTCCAGTTCTGCAGTTTATCGTTGGAGTTTGTTTTTGAAATTTTTTTGTTGAAGAATTGCCACTTTTAAGTCTGTTATTGAGTGACCAGGGTGCTGGCACATGATAGCATATATCACAATCACATTGGTAGATGTGCAGGTGAATGAGCTCCTGATGGTGTGGCTGATGTGGTTAGGTCCTATGATGGTGTCCCTTGAATAGATACGCAGATAGAGTTGGCACCAGGGTTTGTTGCAGGGTTTGGTTCCTGGGTTAGTGTTTGTGGTGTGTAGTTGCTGGTGAGTATTTGCTTCAGTTTGTGGGGCTGTCTGTAAGCGAGGACTGGCCTGTCTCCCAAGGTCTGTGAGAGTGAGAGATCATCCTTCAGGATAGGTTGTAGATCCTTGATGATGCGCGGGAGAGGTTTTAGTTGGAGGCTGTAGGTGACGGCTAGTGACATTCTGTTACTTTCTTTCTTGGGCCTGTCTTGTAGTAAGTGACTTCTGGGTACCCTTCTGGCTCTGTCAATCTGTTTCTTCACTTCACCAGGTGGGTATTGTAGTTTTAAGAACTACATAAGTGGTTTAGCATAAATAGTTAGCAACTATTCTATCTGTTTGATCTTGTATTTAACTGTTCCACTTAGAACCTTTCCCAGCCCAGAAAAACTCTGTGTAGCTGAAAAGCTTGTCTCTCTCACCAACAAAAGTTGGTCCTCTAAAAGATATTACCACCTAGTTTCTGACTTCCTTTGAGCATATTCCCCCCTACCTGGGCAATTTCCACAGAGGGTTAGGAAATTATATAGGTGTTCACACAGTTTCCTCCATATCACTATGATTAATTTTGTTGGATTAGTCCCACTGTTGAAATAATCAGAAGATATATTCTCCTACACTGTACATCCCTGGAGATCCAGAAAAATCAGGGGTACCCATATGCATAGCCCAATGCCTCTGCACTGCTTCCCAGTTTTTCAGGGAAGCACCCTCCCATACAGAAGTCTGCTGCTGCTCCCAAACCCTGCCTGGGGCAGTTCACTTGGCAGAAGAATTCACTATGTAAGATAAGATTGACAGGTCTGGTACATCTTACTCAGGGAATCCTCACATGACTGTGAGGAGCTGCTGCTGCTACACAGAGTTGCCACTCCCAAGTTTTCCAGTCTTAGTGTTTCAGAAGCGCTTTTGTAGGACTGGGCAAAGACATGATAATTCCGTACGTACCAGCACTTTCCACTTCTCTGAATCCTTGCAGAAGCGGAGGGCTTGATCAAGCCCCTGACTTCAATAACATCTTAGAACTTCTTCATTAGTTCCTTGCCCTGCCTAAATTGTTGCCTGCTGTCTTTCAAGTACTATTTTTCTTCTCTCTTGGCTGAAAACTATTTTGTTGAAAGGCAGATCAGATCTGTAACTGTGTTTAAATATCATGAGCATGACCAATGCAAAATGTGAAGAGAGCTGTGTGACGGTGTTCCCCATAAAACTTTATGGGGAGATGCTTATAAATGTATAGATGTAACTAGAAAACGTTTTATGCTACATGTGCCATGTAACATATCTCTGTGAAAGTTATGACCTACTGAATTTATTCCTCCTGTTTGTATGCATGTATCATTGTTATAGTTGAAGTTATGAATATCGGTTGTATTTCTTGAGAAAGGAATGTGCAGGTTAAGTGCCCAATCAAGAAGCACTTAACAGACAATAGAACTTGCAGTCACCAATCCACATCTGAACTTTGCCAGGAATGTGGCTGGTCTGGAACTGAGTTGTGCAGGGACAGGTGACTGGTCCATGTGACCCCAACTCCATTTGGTAACTGGATGCTACACAGGGAGAGGGAGGGGTGTCCACCCAGAGGAGAAAATCTATTTAAACCCCGAGGAAACCCCTCCATTTTGTCTTCAGCTGGCTAAAGGAAGAAGCGCTCCACCCCCCCAAGGAGACCTGAAAGAGACTGAACAAAGGACAAAGACATGAGGGGGGTGAGTGATTGCTGGACCCAGGCTAGAAGGAAGATAGCCTGTTTACTGGACCTAGTGAGGGGTTTATCTGTACACAGGGTGATTAGACATAGAACTGCGTGTTCTATTTTATTTTATTCAGTAATTCACTTTGTTCTGTCTGTCATTACTTGACATCCCTTATATCCTACTTGCTGTACTTATTAAAATCACTTTTTACTTATTAAGTTTCCTAGAGTACGATTTGTTACCTGTGGGAAGGCAAACAGCTGTGCATATCTTTCTATCTTTGAAATAGAAGGCGAACTATTTATGAGTTTACCCTGCATAAGCTTTATACAGGGTAAAACGGATTTAGTAAGGGTTTGAACCTCCTTGGAGTTGAACAGCTGGGTGTCAAAGGCAAGAGCGCTTCCAGGGGCCTTACAGTGGTGAGTGGACTTGGTTCAGACCTGGGTCTGTGTTTGCAGCAGATCAGTGGAATCTGGCTCAAAACAGACAGGATTCGGGAGTCCCAAGCTGGAAAAGGCCTGGAAGCAGGGGCAGAAGTAGCCTTGGCACACCAGGTGGCAGCACCAAGCAGGTCTCTGTGACCCCAAGCCTTTGACACCCAGCTGTTCAACTCCAAGGAGGTTCAAACCCTTACTAAATCCGTTTTACCCTGTATAAAGCTTATGCAGGGTAAACTCATAAATAGTTCGCCTTCTATTTCAAAGATAGAAAGATATGCACAGCTGTTTGCCTTCCCACAGGTAACAAATCGTACTCTAGGAAACTTAATAAGTAAAAAGTGATTTTAATAAGTACAGCAAGTAGGATTTAAGGGCTTGTCTTCACTACCCGCCGGATCGGCGGGTAGCAATCGATCTATCGGGGATCGATTTTTCGCGTCTCATTAAGACGCGCTTAATCGATCCCCGATCGCGCTCCCCGTCAGCTCTGGAAAACCACGTCATCGAGCGGCGCAAGCGGAGTCGACGGGGGAGCTGCAGCGATCGACGCGCCGCCGTCTTCATGGTCAGGTAAGCCGATTACGATACGCCGATTTCAGCTACGTTATTCACGTAGCTGAATCTGCGTATCGTAGATCGACCCCCCTCCCTAGTGTAGCCCTGGGCTAAGTGATGTCAAGTAATGACAGACAGAACAAAGTGAATTACTGAATAAAATAAAATAGAACACGCAGTTCTATGTCTAATCACCCTGTGTACAGATAAACCCCTCACTAGGTCCAGTAAACAGGCTATCTTCCTTCTAGCCTGGGTCCAGCAATCACTCACCCCCCTCATGTCTTTGTCCTTTGTTCAGTCTCTTTCAGGTCTCCTTGGGGGGGTGGAGCGCTTCTTCCTTTAGCCAGCTGAAGACAAAATGGAGGGGTTTCCTCGGGGTTTAAATAGATTTTCTCCTCTGGGTGGACACCCCTCCCTCTCCCTGTGTAGCATCCAGTTACCAAATGGAGTTGGGGTCACATGGACCAGTCACCTGTCCCTGCACAACTCAGTTCCAGACCAGCCACATTCCTGGCAAAGTTCAGATGTGGATTGGTGACTGCCAGTTCTATTGTCTGTTAAGGGCTTCTTGATTGGGCACTTAACCTGCACATTCCTTTCTCAAGAAATACAACCGATATTCATAACTTCAACTACAACAATGATACATGCATACAAACAGGAGGAATAAATTCAGTAGGTCATAACTTTCACAGAGATGTGTTACATGGCACATGTAGCATAAAACTTATTCTAGTTACATCTATACATTTATAAGCATCTCCCCATAAAGTTTTATGGGGAACACCGTCACAAGCTGATCACAAAAAGGGGATTTCTGCAGTAGGCTTCTTGGCCAAAAACGTTTCATTGCTGTTAGCACCAGTTTAGCTCCATTAATGGTAGCAATGGTGGGAATCCTAGTGTAAACAGGGCTCCAGGTGGTTAATGTTTGAAGTACCATGTTGTCTAACCTTGCTTCGAGTAGGTGTACATAACAAAGAATTTAAAATACCAGCACCTGCCCTAAACTTGTCTACATGTGAGCTCATATTGTTGCCCTCAGTGGGAGATGCTGGGTGCTCTCACTTTGGGAACTCTGGCTATTCACTCAGATACTGAAGTATAGGGTTAAAAGTCTAACCTTAGGGTCCTATTTTTTTTTATTGCCATACTGCTGATGAGGCCTCCGCAGATCTCAGTGGAGAAATTTTAAGAATGCCATTTCTGTAAGTGTATTAAATTAAACCAGGATAATTACAAATATTTTTGTAAGGTTAATATTACACCATGCTCAGAGGTTAATTGTGCAGATTTCCCCTCAGCTAAATTGTTTCACTCAAATTTGTGCCCTATGATCTTGAGTAAAGTTCACTAGTGAAGAAAATTACAAGGCTATTAGCAGGGAACATCAGAGACAGGGAGCTTAATGAAAAAAGGGTAAATACAAACGTATGTGAGACGTGAGCTGTTGTGCATATTGTAAAACCCAGCAAGTCTAATGGCCCCTGGATCACATCTAAAAAAGCTGCACACAGAAAGCAAAAGGTTCATATAACACCTGATATTTTAATTCAAAATCTTACAGTAAAAATGTGTGAGGCACATTATAGAAGTTAAACATTATCCATTTAATGTTTTGGAGTTAATATGGATAAAGAGATATTTTGTTAGTAGTGTCTGCTTTTTAATAGGTACATCTCACTTAGAGTCACTGATGTAGCCATAAAGGTAGCTCCACTCTTCCACAGACTATACATTGTAGCAGTGGTGTAAGTGCCACAAGCACAAATGAGCAGCTGTGGCAATGGAAAGAAAGTGGTGTGAATAGGGGTTGAGATCCCATGGTAGCTTAAGACATTACAGAATGAGACACTAAATCTGGAAAGAGTAGTAGCCGTGTTAGTCTGTGCCAGCAAAAAGAAAAGGAATACTTGTGGCACCTTACAGACTAAGCTTTTCGTGGACTACAATCCACTTCTTCGGATGCATAGAATGGAACATACAGTGGGAGGATCTTGGGCCATCTTGATTATCACTTCAAAAGTCTCCCCCCACCCCTGCTGATAATAGTTCATCTCAATTAATTAGCTTTTTACAGTTGGTATGGTTACTTCCACCTTTTCATGTTTCAATGAATGTATAAATATCCTCCTATTGTATGTTCCATTCTATGCATCCGAAGAAGTGGATTGTAGTCCATGAAAGCTTATGCTGAAATAAATGTGTTAGTCTCTAAGGTGCCACAATTATTCTTTTTCTTTTTCCTTGAAATCTTGAAAGGTATCTTGAAAGGTATCTAATCAGGAAGCCCTCTTGCTGATATTTGTTTTGTTAAAAGACCTTTAAGAGAAACTTTTAAATAGTTTTATTTCCGGGGCTGTCTGTACTGTTTTTATGGCTAGATATCTTGTCTAATTACAAGCACTGTCCCAGCCATATTGACTTCTAGGAATTATGTCAAAGTGTGTCACCCCTTGGAGAGATATGTATATGATTAGGTCAATGGAATTTCAGGTCCAATCCATTTCTGCACTGCAGCTCTCAAAAGCTGTTATATAGTCCCACAATGCCAAGCCATCTATTCCACCCATTACCCTTACATTTAATCCTTGCATGTCCCTAAAGATCCTCTGGTTTTTTTAAGTATCAGTGGGTAGCCATGTTAGTCTGTATCCACAAAAACAACAAGGAGTCGGTGACACTTCAGATCTGAAGAAGTGGTTTTTTTACCCACAAAAGCTTATGCCCAAATAAATCTGTTAGTCTTTAAGGTGCCATCGGACTCCTTGTTGTTTCTGGGGGTTTTTAAACACACACAAAACTCTATAGCTGTCAAAATGAATGCTGCATATCGAACAAGGGTAGAATATGTACTTTAACATTCTGCTGGAGTGACACAAGTCCGGAAGATGACAACTTAATGCCAGTAGCACGAGTCTGGATTACATTGCAGTACGCTCTAAATAGAATATAGTTGGAAATCAGAGGCTCTTCACACACACCCCATTCCCAAAGGGATTTGGTGTAAAAGTGTGGGTGTCTGCTAAAACTTACATGCTTTGAATTAAAGACCCAGCTTCAGAATCTCTGCAGGGAATATGTTCTATTGTACATTCTTCGAACAAGCTGACATAAACAGATTATGAGGCTTTAACACATTTTTCTATTTTATGTAGCCCTTAAGGACCCGAAGGTGCATTTTGGTTTCTAACATGGTGTCTTTTTTAAAAAAATCAGATGCCTATAGTATGATCAGCTGGATACATTTCTAGACACACTGTGCTGAACCCACTCTAGGCAGCTGATGCATCCATTCTCCACTTACAGTGCTGAGCAGCAACATTTTCTCTTTGTATATTGTTCATTTCCCTACAGATTTGAAAACAGCCATACTGTTGGGGGCATGTGCCTGTAATCTCAGCTGCTTGGGAGGCTGCAGTTGGCAGATCGCTCAGGAGTTCTAGACTGCTGCGCGCTATGTCAATAGGGTGTCCGGTACTACTGACAGCTTAGCCAGCAGGTAGTTGAAGGACTGGCTAGAACAACATGTCTGCCGTGTTGTGATCAGCGCGCTCTCTGTGAGGGCTGATAGACCGATCGGTGACATACTGTTGGAGCCATAATTTTACCTGATAAATACAGAACTCGTTAATTGAACCTGAATTGCTGAGAAGGAAATATACATATTATAGGCAAGGCTGGTAATGCCTTCTATTATTAAGGTTGCCCAGCATTTTCCATTGTAAGATCCTGGGTTCAGGTGTATATAACTTAGCTAAAATTTAACCCCATTTGGGCGGAACTTTTCCAATTTGGTATTTGCTTGAGGAAAAACTTTTTTTGGAAAGGGTCAGCCAAAATAGTTGTCATTTCTGAGAATTGAGCTAGGGAGAAATATGTGGTTTTACCTATGTTAAGCTAATGACAGTCTTTTCCTTGAAATGCACTACTTGATATTTAGCAAGTGGGTAGCTTTTGTATTAGAGATGTGGCTTTTGCTAGCCCCATGAAAATCCACTCAGATTTAGTTAAGTTATGAGCCTTTGAAAAATTTAAATGTGCACATGGTGGGTGGAGAATTATTAGATTTTCATAGCTAAAATCTCCGAAGAGGCCAGTCTCTCTCTGAGTATGCTCAAGCCATATCTTAATGCATACGCAGAAGAGGGATGAATTAAGGTCGCAAAGGCAACTTTATTCTGGAATTATCTAACTTCTGAGTGCTTGATTTTGCACCTTCATAATTTGTAATGAATTTTCTGTGGTGTGTGTGTGGATATAGATATAATCCAAATGCTTATCTAGTGTAATCTGGCATAACTCTACTGACTTCAATTGAACTTTGCTGATTTACACCACCGTAGATCTGGCTTGTGTTTTGTTTATGGTGTAATTGTGATAATTAGGTGATTAAAAACATTGATATTAACACTTTTCATGTGTGGCCTAAATGATAGTACAAGGTTACTGTGTTTCAGTGCTGTGAAGCTTCTGTTTCAGGAGCCAGCATTCCTTTGCCATTCTGATCACGTGCACCTCTGCTACCTCCATATATCTGCTTTGGCTTCTCCTTATCATTGCATTAAATTCAGTAATTAGTCTATTAGCACTTGGGTGCTTTTCATTTTTAACTAGCTACATAAATACATCTAATGAATATTCATGATCCACTTCCTCACTGTAAAAGTCTGTGCCAACATCTCTTCCCCTATCTGACCTACACCACCTTCTGCTCCTTGCATTCTACCCAAACTGTGGACTGCTCACTTTGTTTCCTCACTAATTTCCATCGTGGTGCCATTTTTCATGCTGCTTTATATGTTTAATTGAGCTTTGCATTCCAAAAGCTTTCCCTCTCTTTCTGAAACTCATTGATAAGATTTCAGATATTCTATGAAGCATTCTACATGGAGCTCCATGTTTGGTCTGCGTGGAGAATGAGAGTTCTGTGTTTGTTATTATCTTCAAATCAAAGGACGCAGTCACGGAGCAAGCCAACAAGAAACAAAACAATGGTAAAGATAAGAAAATGCCAGGGGTCCTTAATGAATCAATGGGGGAGCTATGAACTAGGGAATGCCCCTGCCTGACTCCCACCAGACAGGCAAGATTTACTCTTCCCATGCTTGAGCCTAGTATCAAAGGACATACGAAATCATAAGATAATGGCCATAGAAAAGGAAGAGGGCTACTCAGGAAGTGTCAAAGAGTACCGAGAGAGATGCAAGGAGACATACAGAGTCACAGAGGGCATACTGCAGCAGGGCACTCTGCTTCTGCCAGCCCAAGTTGAAGGCTGAATGGAACTTACAAGACTTGCAAGGGGAGATTAAGCTGTAGTAGAGACCCCAGCCTATAGGCCTTTGTTTTATTCTTTTACTCTGTGTACTTCATGCCTTTGAGGGGTAAATGAAAAAATAATGCTTTGCTTTGAAGAAGATTGTTGAGTCACTTTAGTCAGCAGCTGCCACAGGCTCCCAAGGACAAGGACTTACACATGCCAAACACATTTCAGCCAGGATGTTAATATGGTTGTTAAACAGCAGGGCGACAGCCCATAGATCCGGGCTAAGAATGATAGGACCATGTGGTTCCATCCAGGGAGGGGTGAAGGTAGCAAACTTTGTCCCCACAGGGGTACACTCCAAAAGGACTAAAAGGGATCTAAAGCAAAGCTTACCATGTAACTGTGACAGGCTATGGGTAGCTACTTTGTTTTTTTAACCACATCAGCTCTTTGGGAAAAGTGACCTATTTAGCAGTTTGTGTATTGTAAAGCACTATGTATACTCACAGTGCTACAGATAGGATCAGAACAGCAGTAATAGTGCACGTGTCTTAATGGGGAAACATAAGACAGGTTAATCTACTGCCACTCAGATAATAAATGGAGTAAAACTGTCTGCACTGCCAAGAAATGACTCTCTACCTGTACTAGATATTAGTCATGCACCTGTTCCTTTTATGTGTAGGACCTTGAAGTGAAGTATATGTGAGGGTTTTTATTATTCAACACTGAAAGGGGAGTTAAACACTAACTTGAAATAAGGACAATATTCCCTAAGGTAATGCAAAACTTCAAAGTTTTGTACTCTTTTTTCACCCTCAGACACTTGACTGACAACTTAAAGTGTAGAAACTACAGAGGTAGGACAGCTTTTCTTAAATAGAAGCTTTATTGGGATTTTAAGCTATAACAATAGAAACAACACTGATCTTAACAAAATTCTACATGATTCATTGCAATTGTAAAGAGATATTACAGGAGTACAATTGATAATGCAACTGCCACAGCAAACAAGAAAGAGAATATACAAGTACAGAAGAAAAGGTCAAGGGTCATGGTGTTAGAAGAAGAGATGGAGTGACAGTTTTCCAGGTGTTATGGGGGCACTGTATTCTTGAAATCTGGCCACCTCCTTCTGAGTTTTTGCAAATTTTCATGTGTTTTAATTTTAAAAATGTTTTTCCTTTCCCTTTTGCTGTTCCCAAGCTCAGTGCAGGGAAAAGAATCTCACAGACTATAAACAAAGTGCTGTCAAATGCACAAAAGTAAACAAATTGGAAAAATAAACACTTTCCTCTAATCTTTTTCATTTATGATGATCTTATGTGTTTCTTGTAAAACTAGTAGGCAAAAGAATTTGAGGCAGAAGTGAGATTTTTAAATTGGTGGGCCTGTAAGTCCAATGAGCTGTTGTGGCTATCTCAACATTTTACATGTTGCCACAGAAAGAGCTCCCATTATATACGATGGCAGTCTATTGTCTGATATATTGAAGCAAAAGTTTGCTGTGGATTATTATTTTCTTCATTTAGGTCTGACCTGTCACCACTGAAGTAAATGGGAGTAAGATTGAGCCCTTGGTAACTTTGATTAATATATAATGATCCTCTGACATTTGAATTGAGAGAAAGAAGGCAGGTAAGCAGTGACATACAAAGCTGTGACAGTAATACAATGATAGTCTAGGCTGTTGCTGCTGCAATTCATTAGTGTACAAAATCAAGGTTCCCAGAATTTGTTTTGTTGATTTCAAATGGTGGACATAAGAATGATTTCAGGTATACAAGAAGAGAACGTTGCCTCATGTTTCAGAGAAAATTAGAGCTAGTGATCTACATAAGAACATAACAACTGCCATACTGGGTGAGACCAAACGTACATCTAGTCCAGTATCCTGTCTTCAGACAGTGGCCAATGCCAGGTGCCACAGAGGGAATGAACAGAACAGGTAATCATCAAGTGATCCATCCCTCGTCACCCATTCCCAGCTTCTGGCAAACAGAGGCTAGGGACACCATGCCTGACCATCCTGGCTAATAGCCATTGATGGACCTATCATCCATGAATTTATCTAGTTCTTTTTTGAACCCTATAATAGTTGTGGCCTTCACAACATCCTCTGGCAAGAGTTCCATGGGTTGACTGTGCGTTGTGTGAAGAAATACTTCCTTTTGTTTTTTGTTTTAAACCTGCTGCCTGTTAATTTCATTTAGCGACCCCTAGTTCTTGTGTTAGGAGAAGGAGTAAATAACACTTTCTTATTTACTTTCTCCACACCAGTCATTATTTTCTAGACCTCTGTCATATCCCCTCTTAGTCATCTCTTTTCCAAGCTGAAAAGTCCCAATCTTATTACTCTCTCTGCATACGAAAGCTGTTCCATACCTCTAATCATTTTTGTTGTCTAGATTCTAGATTGAGAGAAAAAATGTTTACTCTCTCAAAGGGGAAAAGTATTAAAACTCTAGATCAGTGACATTCAATATTTAAGCTTTCCCCATACCAAACACATCTATAGCTACTGTTTTCCCAGGAAGTCTTTAAAGGTATGACAATCTGGGACCAAAAATTTAATGTCAAAGGACATTGCAATAAACAGTGGAACAGAAATGCCATTTGTGTCAGTTGTGTGGGATAAGAAACTTGTAAATCTTTCCAAAATGTTACTTGGAATGGAAGGTAATGCATTTTGTGTGTGATAAAACATTGCATTTGAATACATTTGTTCCAGATAAGCAAATTGTGCATTTTATTTATTGCTTGAAGCCAAACTGCTTGAGGCATGTCAAACCCCATATTTCTTCTAAAAGTTTGACTCAATACTTGACATTTTAGTATCTG
Source organism: Chelydra serpentina (assembly GCA_037349315.1). Classification (NCBI taxonomy): domain Eukaryota; kingdom Metazoa; phylum Chordata; order Testudines; family Chelydridae; genus Chelydra; species Chelydra serpentina. The sequence goes on along the minus strand of JBAIAC010000014.1, from coordinate 10,030,953 downwards.
AACAGTTTGGAGTGTATTATAAAATATGGAGATAAAATGCTGAGGGTTTGTTGTACTAATTAATTGCTTCTCTTTATCTGCAGCTGTGTGACTCAAATTAAGTAAAAAAAAATGCTTTGGTTATTGAGTCCCTTAATTGAAAATATGCATAAAATTCTCTCTTCACCAATCCAGAGACGTGTATGTGTTTAATCTTGAAAACAATCAGATAAACTTTAGACCTTTGCTTTGCCAAATTGGACAATATTGTTCAGACTAGCTTGGAATTTGGTTAACCTTGCCTTTGTAGCTAGGATAACAATTTTGTGAGTTATGTTAGATAATCTATGCATTTGAAATGGTCACTCGGACTATTCATGTCAGTAAATTTAGTCATGAGAATAAATGTTTGCAGGACTAGGCCCTTAGTTTGAGCTACAAGGGGAATTTCCTTTTTTAGATACATCAGTGATCCTGTGCATCTTGTATGGTGCTATAGTGAGTAAATCCACAGTAATCTCCAATTGCATGAGTACTTTTGACACAATGGGTGGGAGTTTCCAAAGTGAATTAGGAGAACAAGTATCATGCGATGCAGAATAGGACTTATCCTCCTAAATTTCTAAGGCACTATTGAAAATCTCACCCCACTGTTTAGTGTAAAACACTCATAACTGTGTCATACAAAATTCTCACATCTTGTTGTGCTGGCTGAGAAAAAAAAAAGTGCTAGTCATTCCTATAAGTGGGCTGTACTATTATTTACTATCCGTGGCCCTGGTCCTGAAAATACTTGTACAAAAACTTTAAGCATACATAATTTCAGGATCCAGACCCAAGAGTTGCAGTTTATTATTTAATAATGTTTTCCGTATATTCTTACACTTATTCAACAAAAAAAACACAATGTTGAAGCTTGTTGAAGTGTTAACAATGCAATCATAACCATTTGCTTTGAACTACAAAGCCTCAAAGATGTGCCTTAGACTTTCTATAAGAATGTTATAGCAGTTTAAAGCTTTCTTAACATAAGAAGAATTTTGATTTTGAAGACAAAAACTTGCCAGTGACTACGCTTCAACCCTACAAAGATATAACCACATGCTTAATTTCACTTATGGAATGATCCAGTTGAATTCATTGGGGCTATTCTCATAGAGAAAGTTAAATGTATGCATAATTATTTGGAGCAGCAGGGCTTATGTCTTGAAATACTATTCATGTAAAGTTTTTAATGCACAACATAATCCTTGCCTTTAATAAGAATCTTTTTCTAATCACACAATAGATAGCAATGTGCATCCAAGGCCATGATAGCACAAATAGAGGCCTAGCAGCATCACATAGACTTCAGGCAAGCCCTTTGTATTGGTTTACTAAAGGCCAGTGTATAAAATATGGTAAATATGCACAGATCAGTCCTCAAACAAATAACTTTGTTAGGTCTGTAGAGAGCAGAGATAGATGGTGCATGTAACATTGGCTTTTGGAGGAGGTTGCAGATTTTCCTTGTTAGGTTTAAAGCTATTCTCATAACCTCCAAAAATATTTCAATGCCCTACAATGTTGATTTTCAATAGAACATTATCCAACTCCTGCAAGTGATAACTTAGTATTTTGGGATGCTGAGAAGGACTAGAATGTGTGCTTGATATTAACATCCATTACTTCTTTAATGTGATTACACTTCTGAAAGAGCTCATCTGACTGTTACAGATATAGTTATATTGTATAAGAAATGCAGTAAATGCAAACATATTCTGCTCAAAAGCTGAGAGAACTTGTATTAACCAATACATATACATTTAGATTTATAAAATGTTCCCTGGGGAAGGTTTCCTTTTAAATGTCCTTGATTTCTCTGTTTTACTTCATCTTTAATTTTCTCCTTCCTTTGTCATTATTTATTTTTCCTTCCTCTGTCAATTTATCACTGCCTGTGCTTCCCAATGTCCCCTCTCCTCCTCAATTTCTCCCAGTCTCCCCACAATCTGTTTCTTTACAGATTTTCTGTTCTTGCCTTCTTTATTCCCCTCTGTTCAGCCCTGTGTTTTTGCTGCTTTTGGAGAGCAGTGATTTTTCCCTTGAAAATGCATTATCAAGTACTGTTCTCACAGGATACCCACATACTCCGAGGCCCAGGAAAGACCAATAGGTTATTAAAATGCAGAAGCTCAGTGGGAGCTGCTAAATAGCACAAGAAAGAAATTGCCTCCAGAATGCAAAAGTTGACATCCAGTACAGGTCTTTTTTCAGTTGACTATTCAAGTTTCTGATTTTAATGTAGTGACATCACCCAATTTTGATATACTGATATACATACCTTTAGAATGGTATCTGTTTAAATTAATTTTTTTTTCTATGGCCTTTACTGGGACCATTGGTTTATTAGTATGTGCTCCTGCACAACTGGACGTTCTAGTTGAGCAGGGCTTGTCTCCTCCCACCCACTGCATAACAAAGACAACACAGCCCAAGATATGTTCTTCTCCAACTCCCTCCCTCCTCCGGGCTGGCTTTTATTCATCTGCCTCAACGATTTATCTCAAAAACAGTAAAACCTTGCTACAGATCAACATTGCTTTGGCCCATAGAGACCTCTCTGAGCTAACTCACTCAGAGACTTTTCCTTGAAGAACTTCTTGTTCCTCCTTGAAGTTCTGTCTTATCTTAGAGAGCTGCTCAGCTGTTTGTATTGCTGAGATGGAGATAAATCTTATTCCTCTGTTTGGGTGATTTGTTCAATCAGCAGATTAACTCTTCTGCTTCCACAGAGAGACCAAAGACAGAAATCCTGCCACAGAAGCTCACTTGGCCTCTTATTCCCCATATTAATCAAGCTCAGAGGGTTTTTTGTTTGGTTTGTTTGTTTTTAAGTGATGCTGGAAATAATTTGTCCACCCACTCAGAACCTAACAATGGTTACTTCCTCCTAAAGCATCACCTGCTGGTATTAGTCTTATTAGAATTGCCTCTGAAGAGCTGAGTGGTCTTGCTACATGCTAGAGATATGTCTTCTACACTGCAGCTGGGAGTGAGCCTCCCAGCCCAGGTACACAGACTCGTGCTGGCGGGGCTCGGACTAGCACACTAAAAATAGTAGTGTGGACATTGTGGCTCAGGCACTCGAGCGTAAGGGGTCAGGTCACTTTCTTTGGCCCTAATAATATTTAATTATTCACTACAAAGTAGAAAAGCTTTCAATAAAAGCGCTCCACCTCAGAAAACCCCATCGCCTGCTGGTCAGGGCTCTCACCTGAGAGGTAGGAAACCTCTGTTCAAATCATTTCTCCTCATCAAGCTGACTGGGAAATTGTGCCAGGGTCTCCCATATTCCAGGGAGTACCCTAACGTCTGGGCTAAATGTTTCAGGTATTTTCCTATCTTTACCTGATTTGAAGATTGCACTTGTGATTAGATGTGGGCTAGGTACTCCGATGCCTGCCTGGGGCTGCAGTGAGCATTACCACAGGCAAAAATATAGTTACCTAGGGAAATGTATAGTGAAAATTTAGGCTGTACGTGAGTTTAAGCACCTATATGGCTAGGCAGAAGCTGAGCTGAGGTGGATCTGAGCCTAAACTTTTCACTATCCCCTGACAATTTGTTTTTCTGCATCAAGAAAGCCGGGTGAATGATACTACAATCCCAGTGCCAGTTCACCTCAGCCCGCTCACTATGTCGTCAAACCGAAACAGGACAAATGAGAAGCTTGAACCAGAGTCCTTAGAGTGCATCCTCAATCTGTTAGCTCAGATTTGAGACTAATTTGGGCATCATCCTGCTAATCTATAGTCCTCCAGATAAAGGATTCCTATAGGAACTAAGAGATATTGTCTGATATGGCAAAGGCGGCTTCGGTTTATGACCTGGAATTTTTCCAAACACTAAATTGTTTCATAAATTCAGATTGCCTCACTCAGCCCCATAACTAGGGCCCTACCAAATTCACGGTCCATTTCAGTCAATTTCATGGTCATGGGACTTTAAAAATAGTAAATTTTATGATTTCAGCTTTTTAAATCTGAAAATTCTCAGTGTTATAATTGTAGGGGTCCGGGCCCAAAAAGGAGTTGGGGGGTGGGGAGGGTCACAAAGTTATTATAGTGGGGGTTGCGGTACTGCCACCATTAATTCTGCGTTGCTGCTGCCGGCAGCAGTGCTGCCTTCAGAGCTGGGCAACTGGAGCGGGGCAGCTGCTGGCTGGGAGCCCAGCCCTGAAGGCAGAGCCACAGCCAGCAGCAGTGTAGAAGTATGGATGGCATGGTATGGTATTGCCACCCTTACTTCTGCACTGCTTCTGGCGGTGGCTCTGCCTTCAGAACTGCGCACCTGGCCAACAACCTCCTCTCTCTGGCTTCCCAGCTCTGCAGGCAGCAGCACAGAAGTAAGGGTGGCAATACCATGACCCCCCCTGCAACTCCCTTTTGGGTCAGGACCCCCAATTTGAGAAATGCTGATCTCCCCCCGTGAAATCTGTATAGTGTAGGGTAAGAGCATATATAAGGCCAGATTTCATGGGATGGGAGTGAGGCCAGATTTCAGGGTCCATGATGCGTTTTTCATGGCTGTGAATTTGGTAGGGCCCTACACATAACTCAGAACCTCATGTGAAGATCTACTATCTTATCACTCACATCTGTGTTAGCCTCTTGGGACCCCAGGAACAACTAACTAAGCATAGGACCACATAAGATGCCCTTTCCTGTGTGGATCTGATAGCATCTAAAGCCTCAGTTCTGCAAAGTGTCACTTCAGTGGTGTGTATTCCTTGTGTTGGCCTTCTGCAGAGGGTGACTTTCACCCTAACTGCACTAAAGACAAACAGGGAAGACACTTATCATTCAACCCTTAGGTATATTACCGTCAGTCTCAGTCAAGCTGCTTTCTGGGCCAGATTAAATGTACATACACATTTTTTTCTGCACCACAAGAAGAGACCATTTAAAACTTACTTCAAAAATTATGAAAATGGGATTTCTATCTTCTACCATTCACACATCAACCAGATTATTGGTTCTAGTGAGAAAGGGAACAGTAAAATCTGATGTAATTAAAATTGGTGGTAAAACGGTCTCATGGAATGATATAATATGAACTTAATTCAGGAAATGATGTGAAGCTGAAATTCCATTTAGAATTGCAAGGTATAGCACAGCATGATGACCAACAAGCTTAGACAAAAGGAACAACCACGGATAATGCTAAAACTTTCAATTGATTTAGCAGAGTATACTAGTTTCCATTTGGGGATTTGTTTGTTTCTTGGCAAACAGAGAAAGCTAGCAATTTTCTGGTTTCTTATTTCCTGGAGTATGAAGATACTTTTGCAAAGCAGCATGTGTCTACTTTGCAGAGGGTAAGACTGACAGAAAAATCAATCACGGTTTCAAAAGTTATAGAATGAAATGGACATTGGTTTGTGAGTCTGAGAATATCAAACGGCATAACTTTACCACTTCCAGGACACTTGTGAAGTCCTGTACCAAAGCTAAAGACAGTTTTGACAAATAATAAGATGATCATTACTGTTGCTGGATATCTGCTTGCAGATATCAGGAATTCTTTCATCTTCACATGTGTGATAATCCAGGTAACTATAGTATGTAGCCTCACAAGTTTGTTTTCAGGTGTGTTACATCGCTGATGTCTCGAATGCCTCATTAATACCCAGCACTCACTATAATCATAAGAAATTCAGTTCCTGATATAAGAGAAGCCTTTGATACATTGACAGAGAATACAAACATTATGTATATAAAGATTACAGTTCAGGAAGCAGTCAAGTTGATTTATCTGCAGTGCACCGGGCAAATTAGAATGACTAAGAATGACACATTTTCAATAGAAGAAAACAGTAGGGACTCGGTAAAAGAATGCAGTCTCCTCACAATACTTCTAACTATGCAAAAAACATGAGATCTATATTTCAGAGCTGCCTAAGGATATTCATATGGAAAAGAGAAAGAAGAGCTACTGCTGGAACCTGTAAATAGTGACTTTTTAAATACTTTTTTACAAAAAAAAATCATAATTCAGTTTAAATGAACAAATCTTGGGAATATGAATGATCAGTTAAATGCATTTTACTGTCCTTTTGTTGTGTTCAAGAATATTATAATGAATGAAGGAATCTGTAAATTCTTTTAGCATAATGATTTTGTAAGTTTACTGCTGGATATGAAGGTATCATTGCATGAGTTATGTCCATCCTCACTCCAATGCTATTAATAACAAAGAAATTATGGCTCAGAACATGAGGTAGATTATTTAATAGGCCATAAGCAAAGTAAAATATAATGGGGAAAATGAGAATTAAGGCCCTGATCATGCAATGAGGTTTGCTCATGTGGATCTCATTGCACGATCAGGGCATAGATTACTAAATGGTAATTAACTGAATGGTTGCCAAAGAGGCAAAGATAAAATTACAGGAGGACACTGGAAGAACTACTGTAGTTCTCCCAAGATGTGGTTTCAAACAAAATCATTTTTAAGCATTTATCTAAGTAAAGAGAGTGTCATTTGTAATTTTTTTTTGAAAAATAATGAATTATTGTTAAGGCTCCATTAATAATCCCATGTTGTGTTGTCATGTATCTATCACTCAGCTATAAAAAATTGCTTTTGGCTGAAACATGCAATGTAAGAGCTAATTAGTTTTATTTTGTTTGGTTCATGAGTACAAATATTGAACAAAATTGCTTTAGATATTAAATGATGCAACTCAGATTCTAAATGATCAAGGTACTTAAGCTTGCATAACTTCAAGCATACAAGGAGTCCTAATGAAGTTATTGAAGTCAATGGAGCTGCTCAATCGCTTAAAGTTAGGTATGTGCTTATGTAGCTTGAGCCCCATATACTTTATTATTTAAGAAGTATGATTTATTTATGTGCTGACAATCTGAATACATTACCTTTATTCTGCATTTGTACAGTGCCTAGCACAATCAGGTCCTGCTGCATGTGGGTATACTATGGTAATACAAACAAACAACCACCACCAATATCTATATCAGAAAGACAGATGATCCCAGCACAGGCCAACATACAATTATCTGTGGAAAAAGTTTTGAAGTCAGTGGGACTATTGAGCGCCTTGGAGGAGCTAGTCCTCAAAATGCAAGTTAGGTGGCTAAATGGCTTTGAAAATTCTGGCCTTAATTTTCAAAGTAGCACATATTTAGCTACATCACTTCCATGAACATTAATGGAAGCAGAGTGGCAGTATTCCTGTGCGAAGCTTTATAGATTTAAATGGAAGAGGTATATTTTATTCTGTTTCTCTTTAATCATAGACTCATAGAACTGGAAGGGACCTCAAGAGATCATCTAGTCCAGTCCCCTGCATTCAAGTAAGGACTAAGTATTATCTGGACCATTCCTGACAGGTGTTTGTCTAAACTACTCTTAAAAATCTCCAATGATGGAGATTCCACAACCTCCCTAGCCAATTTATTCCAGTGCTTAACCACCCTGACAGTTAGGAAGTTTTTCCTAATGTCCAACCACTGATAACTACTCTCTGGGAACAGTTTTACAACCAGTTTTGCGTCCACCTTATAGTAGCTCCATCTAGGTTGCATTTTCCTAGTTTGCTTATGAGAAGGTCATGTAGGACAGTATCAAAAGCTTTACTAAAGTCAAGATATACCACGTAAACCGCATCTAATGACTGATACTTCAGTGATTACTGAAGATCACTTGTAGGGATACTATTGTATAGTAACACATCCAGTGCTGAGGAGCACTGTAAAACACTTTTAATTACCTGTACTATACACTTTAAGAGCCTGTATTATTTTCTATCTGGGGACATGTTGCAGCCATCCTCATACTCTACAGCTGTGAATTGTTTACTTCACCGCAGGGAAATACTGATTTTGTTTCAAATACTTTTTTTTTTTTTACTTTGTCACATTCTAGAGTGCAAATTTAAGTCCATCACTGTCTCTTCTATTCCTCTCCTTCAGATGATTACTATCTGTAGCAAAAAGGGAATAGCACAGCTCCTTTTTCCTTCAAAATTTGATGTTTCACAGGGCTCAACCTTTTGATGTTTCCCTCTTAATCAGTTTGACAACTGTTTTCACAATAAAAGCTATTTCTGAAGAATATCACATCCATTATTTTAAACTTTGAAAAGTGTGTTCAGTCGCAAAAAGAGATACACATCAGCACTTATACTGAAAAAATGTCTAACAAGTGTGCATTTAATTTGACTTAATTACTTTAAAAGGTTAAATTGGCACCTCAGTGGTATGTTGATGGGCATGTTAAAATGTCATATAGATTAGTTGTTTGCAGTGTTGAAGCTATGTTGGTCCCAGGATACAAGAGAAACAAGATGGGTTTGAGATATAGATCTGAAGTCCTGCAATGCTGCTTAGCATATTTAGGGTTGTATGTAGTGGTTATAGAGTTATAGATGGTAATGATGAGGACAACGTTTTGTTTCTTGCATTTGCTCAGGAAGTTGATGCACTGTTAAACTTGGCTTCCTTCTTCATGTAGTGGCGTTTCCATTTCAGATGGCAGAATTCAGCATCTTTCATTTTTGTTTGCTGTGTTGTCTGCGTAGCTCAAAAACGTGTGTCTCTCACCAATAGAGGTTGGTTCAGTAAAATATATTACCTCACCTTCATTATCTCTCTCATAGAAAAAGTTGATTAGACTCCAAAACAAAACAAACAAACACACAAAAAGATTAAAATCAGTTCCTTTGTTACACTGTAGGCCTAGGAGAGAGTTGTTGATATAAACTAAATTTTGTGCATGGTAGCTGGTGAAAAAACAATAAAAAGCCATGGAAAAGTTTCTTAAAATAAAGGGAGCTGTCTTTAGAGGTAGCTTGCTGTGGCTGCAGTCTGGAAATAACCCACTGGAGGTAGAGCAGGTCTCAGGGGGTGGGGAGCCTGAATGTCGTCGGAATCCCAAGAGATATGTCAGGATCCCTAGGGTGGGGGTGGGGGGGGGGTGGTGAAGACAGTTGTGGAATTCATCTCATTAGGTTCTGGGAAGAAAGCTAGTATAGGCCTTCATGCCAGAGTATCCTACAGGTGGAAACAGGCTCTGGGGAAGGGAGTAAGAAGGAGGGAGATCTGGTAGAAGAAGCCCAAGGACAGCAAAATAGGCTCCCATGGAGGGGTGGGGGGGAATCCTGAGTTAGGTCTTACAACGGATAGAAGGAATCCACATGAAACAGGTTAGGCTCCTGTGGGAGAATGCTTAGAATAGAGTTTGTAAGTGGAAGCAGGGACACCCCAGAGGTAAATGGCCAATGTCCTTGTGGGGAAGCAGGCAATAATATAATATTATTAATTATAATTAATTATATTAAGTATATTATATTATTATTATTTTATTATAAGCAGGCAGCATGGGGAATCCCACTCAAGTAGCATTTATTAGTTTAACCCAAAAGGGGTGGAAGAAGAATGCCCTGGACTTGTTAGGATTTTCATTTGGACCCTTTGTCATCCCAAAAGGTGTTTGGACTTCATGTGAGTTAGACAGAGGACTGAGCCATGGATGAAATGGAGAGGCAGACAGCCAGCCAGAGGTGCTGGCGATGAAGACCCCCTTGCAGCTTTGCACCCGGACAAAGGGGCACTATGGGTCATGAGAATACCACCTTTCAGCTATAAATGACTTTTGCAGGAGATTAAATGCTAATCTGCAGTTAAAGCATTTGATAATCATAAATGTCTATTGCAAGTAGACCTTAATGCCAAGATCATTTCTGTTATTTGTTAAGCTTAAAAAACAATATCATGTAAATAAAGAAAAATATTTCTGTTATGCATTAGTGAAACAGTGTTGCCAGCTCTCATGACTTTGTGAGTCTCACAATATTTGTTTTTTTCCCCTAAAGCACTATTACGTTAACTGAAATAAGCCACTCTTGAGCAGAAATGAAAGCGCCCTCATGGAGGTTTGCACCAGTTTAAATATCTAAAATGTAATTTAAGTTAAACTTGTAGACAAGGCCTGAGAATAAGGAAGAGGGATGGGATAAAGAAGAAAAGGTCAATTACATGGAGCCTATTACACCAGTTCTTCAAAGACAACAGTGTGTTCCAGGTAGAATTACAAGTGTTGATGTTCAGTAATAGAGTCCTATGTGGTTTGGGTATGTCCCTAGAAAATTTCAAGGCACATGCGCTTTCTTAGTCCTTTGCTCTAAGGGTATGCATTATGATATAATCAATCATACTTTAGTAGGTAAGTGTCACTTATGTTGACTTTAGTAAACCTCTTATAGATTTTAATATTGTACAGGCACTTTGGTGAATTTTAGCAAATTTTAGTAAATGTTTTCCTCAGCATTCATTGACTGGCAGTCTAGAAAATGCCAGTATTCTATAGGTTAATGCATGATAGACTTTTTGTGGCCTAGAAATCACCTATCATTAACTAAAAATCAGGAAGCCACACTATATTTCATTCATTTTGTTGCAATCAGCATGATTTCCATTAACTACAGGAATGAAAATTGTCATTCAACTCTACACAGGTTCTTCTACTGTGGTCATCACTGTAATAGCTAAGCATCTTCTAGTAGTGCATTAAACTGCGTGATTAAAAAAATACCACATGACAGATTTGTAAGTAGATATTGCTATGTGTTTGTGTTAGAGAAGGCAGGTCAAAGAAATGCACCTTGCAGTTAGAGCAAAAGGTGATGAGTTTTGTGATAGAATTTAGTTCCTGGAGGAGTTCATTCCACAATTATTTTTGTTATAACCTGCCCATCACCACTATCCAACTAATCACATTGTTCAATTGGCAGAACATTGTCTTGTATAAAGCTATTGCTTTTGTGAGGAAGAAGGGTATATTTTGTTTTTAAAAGTGTTTGAAATATCATCCAGATCCTCACCCTCAAAACAGCCTAATGCTTGGCAGCTGATGATTCAGTTGGCATGGCTATATGCCACCCTGGTAGGTCAGGATTTTGGATAGAGGGTTTCCGGGCTCTAGCTGCTTACCAGTAAATATATCACCTCCCAGGAGTCCTTTCTAGATGATGGGATCTGAGAAAGAGCCATGAGGCTGCTGTAAATAATGCCAATCAGCCCCTGTTGAACCAGGAAGCATAAAGCTACTTTTCCTGTCCCTTATGTCAATGCTTGACTAGACCCAAGGATCATTCTCAAATTCCAATACATTCTTAACTTTCCCGAATGTCATCTTATCACTGGGATTCATCAGTATTGCTTCACTTTATGATTCTTTTGTTAACTCCCAAACTTTTCATGAGATTCATAAAATAAGCAGTATCAGTAAAATGTATTCCTCTCCCATATAAAAACCATTAGTGATGGGCCAAAGTTACAAAATTCAGGTCCATATTTTGAATGATCCCAAAGCAGGGTTTTTTTGACAGCTCCGGCCCATGATTTCGATTCAGCTGATTACTTAGACCAGGACCAGTACAATTCACCCCCACACCCAAGTTCTGAGTCCAGTGCATTAACTGTCCATCATGGGTTGTCAGTGGCAATTGAAACCAGGACATATGGCACTGAAAGGATGGGCTTCTACTGTTTGAACTAAAGAACTACTATAGCAGACTCGTTAAATCTCTTACATGGACTAGACACTAGAATAGAACACAGACCCACAGTGTGGAAATGTGAGTCAGTGGTATATCATTGTGATGCATTAAACTATTGTTACTACAGTCCATGTTCTCACAAGTTACCTCCAGAAATTAAAATTAATTCAAGATCTTCGCTTATCTAAATTAAAATTTCAATTATTTCAAAAGCACAGTTTTAATAACTAGAATTAACATAATGGAAAATGAAGCAATATACAAAAACAGTAACTAAAATATAAGCTAGTTTGTGCAAGAAAAATCTCACTGGGTATGATGAAAGCCATACATTAAAACATAATTGAGACTCAGACAGGCTGGATGTTACTTATTAAGAAAAGTTTGTTTGATGTTGGAGCATGTGTTTTCATTTAGCAATCAGCATCAATAATTGCACATATGGCCATTAAGGTTCACATAAGGTTTTAAAGAAGAATCATGTTCTTAATTTAAAATTAGCTAACCTGGATGGAAATTTCATATTTTTGCAGTTTGGGCTTCAGAAATATAGTAACAAAAAAGTTTCCTTAAGATCCAACAATGATTTGAAAATTTTTCTGAGTTTTCTTGGGACACTATTTCAAATCTAGATGTTTTTTTGAAAAACTTGTCACACTACTGAAGATGGTATGAACCAGAGAATGATATACATTAAGGATGGTAGGGTGTAATCCTTACAGTTGTAGATGAAGTATGTCACAATGGCTATAGACAAGAATACATAAGTATTTCCATACTATAGGATCTTCAGTTGTCCTATGAATTGCTCACTTTACCTTTCTGACATAAATATACCATGTTATTCCCATCCCAACAGTGAATGTTTTGTGTCTGCAAAGTCTGAAAAAAACACAGCTAATTTTGATTAAAGAGTGAAAACACCACATTTTTGCCATTATAAAAAAATGTGATTCCCCTCCTTCATATTACAGTGCCTCAGCAAGAAGTTGCAGAAATGTTTCGTTTATCAGGAACATACTATATAAAATTACATAGGTGCCTTCTGGTTCTGCAGTGAAAATCTTTTCAGAATGGATCACATCATATCTGGAAAGCTGATGGCTGGCTGAATTCTGACTTTCTCCTCATATGTCGAATCATTGTAAATTTCTATTTTTTTGGACAAATTGGCAACACATTTCAGATATAACTGCTAAAACTGCCTGGATAACATATAACCATAAAAGGTGCATTTCGATGGTATAAAGAAAGGCAATATTTGGTGTAGATATTTTGATTCACCAAAGCAGTCATTGAATTTATGAAGTGCAGCTTCTTCAGTTCTCAGTGTTTGAGGCCAGAAGAGACCATTAGATCATCTAGTCTGACCTCCTGCATATCACAGTCCAGTACATTTCACCCAGTTACCCTTCTACCGAGCTCAAACTTGTGTTTGGCTAAAGCATATCTTCCAGAAAGGGATCCAGTCTTGAAATAGAAGTGGGAGGCAAACCTGTTTGAAGTCCCTGGGTAAGGGAAAATAAAGGTAAGAAACAAGGGTTGTGTCATGGTAGGTGTCTACTATAGACCTTCTAACAAGGAAGAAGAGGTGGATGAGGCTTTCTTAAAAAACAAAAAACAAAACAAAAAACCATCCAAAACACAGGATTTGCTGGTGATGGGAGACTTCAATACTCAGACATCCATTGAGGAAATATGGCAGGGCCCAGATTATCCAACAAGTTCTTGGAATGCAACTTTTTATTACAGAAGTTGGAGAAAGACTAGGGAAGAAGCTATTCTAGATTTGTTTTTGACAAATGAGGAGAAACTGGTTGCGAATTTGAAAGTGAAAGGCAGTGTGGGTAAAAAAGTGATCGTGAAATGAAAGTTCTATAGAATAACACATTCAGAATTGGTAGATGAGATCCTACAGGAAGCAAGTCCAAGGAAAAAGAGAGTTCTCTAAAGAAACAAAGGGCACAAAAGCAAAACTATCCCAATGCATAGGATAGATACGAAGTATGGTAGATCACCACCCTGACTTACCTAGGAGATCTTCAATGACCTGAAAAAAGTATCATACAAAAAGTTGAAACTAGGTCATATTATGAAGGATGAATATTAAGAAAAAACACAAGCGTGTAAGAACAAAGTCAGAAAGGCTAAGGTGAAAACACGAGCTAGGGACAAAGGGTAACAAGACAAATGTTTAGAAATACTTGAGAAATAATAGGAAGAAAAAGCACAACACAGCCTCAATGAGGAGAAAAAGATCAAAATAGAAATGCAGCAGTGGTCAAAGTGTTAAATGCCTTTTTGGTTTTAGTTTTCACCAAAAAAGTTAGCAGTGATTGGACAACTAATAGTTATCAGTGTAAATGGGGTAGTATCTGAGACTAAAACAGGAAAAATACTTAGACAAGTTAGATATTTTCTAGTCAGCAGGGCCTGATGAAATACATCCACCAGTTCCTTAAATATTCTAGGAAGAGACCTCTGTGCCATTACCGATAATTTTTGAGAACTGGTGGAGGATGGGAGGATAAACTGGAAAGGGGCAGATATAGTACCTATCTATAAAAAGGGGAATAAGGACAATCTAGAGAATGATAGAGCAGACATCTTAACTTAGGTATCTTGAAAGATAATGGAGCAAATAATCAATTTGTAAGCATCTAGAAGAAAATAAAGTGATAAGTAACAGTTAACATGGATTTGTTGAGAACAAATCATGTCAAACCAACCTAATATCCTTCTGTGTCAGGGTAACAAGCCTTGTGGATGAATGGGAAACAGTAGATGTAATGGTAAGGCTTTTGATGCTTCATCACATTACTGTCTCAAACAAACTAGAGAAATATAGCCTAGGTGAACCTACTGTAAAGGTAATACACAGCTGTTTGGAAAAACATACTAAGTAGTTACTAATGATTCACAATCAAGCCAGAAGGGCCCATCAAGTGGGGTCCTGCAGGGATCTGTCCTGGGTCTAGTTCTATTCAATATCTTTGTAAGTGAGCTGGATGGTGGCATAGAGTATACTTATAAATTTGCTGATGACACCATGCTGGGAGGGGTTGCAAGTGCTTTGAAGGAAAAGATTAGAATTCAAAATGATCTTGACAAACTGGAGAAAGGGTCTGAAGTAAATAGGATGAAATTCAATAAGGACAAATGCAAAAGTACTAGACTTAGGGAGGAATAATCATCTGCACAAATACAAAATGGGAACTGACTGCTTAGAAAGGAGTACTGCAGCAAAGAATCTAGTGGAGTTCTAGTGGATCACAAATTAAATATGAGTCAACAATATAATACTGTTGCAAAAATATGAACATTCTGGGTTGTGTTAGCAAGAGTGTTGTAAGCAAGACTCAAGACGTAATTCTTCCACTCTACTCAGTACTCAAGGCCTCAACTGGAGTACTGTGTTTAGTTCTGCACACCACACTTGGGGATAGATGGACAAATTGGGAAAGTCCAGAGGAGAGCAACAAAAATGACTGAAGGTCTAGAAAACATGACCTACAAGGAAAGATTTTAAAAATAGATTTGTTTGGTCTGGAGAAGGGAAGGGAGACGAAAAGGTTGTTATAAAGATGAGCATTATAAACTTTTCTCCTTAACCATTGAGGACAGGACAAGTAGTAATGGGTTTAAATTGCAGCAAGAGATATTTAGATTAGACATTAGGAAAACCTTCCTAATTGTAAGGGGGTAGTTAAGCACTAGAGCAAGTTACCTAGGGAGGTTGTGGAATCACTATCACTGGAGATTTTTAAGAACAGATTAGACAAACACCTGTCAGGGATATTCTAGATAATATTTAACCGTGCCTCAGTGCAGGGGACTGGACTAGATGACCTGTCAAGGTCTCTTTCACTCGTACAATTCTATTATTTGAAGATGGCAACAAGTGGATAATCTATCACTTCCCTTGGTAGTTTGCACTAATGGTTAATCACTCTTGTGGTTAATATTCTTTTCTTTTTTCTAATTTGAATTTTGCAGCCTTCAGCTTCCAGCCATTGGTCCCTTCTCCTCTAGACATTATCCTCTATCTTGTCTTCCGCTTTGCGTAACTGAAGGCATAGCAGTATACAATTTCAGAAGATATCCATGGTAAATCTCATGCCATATTTACAAAATGAATTACAAAGAGTGCTATTCAAACCAATGAGTTTAAGTTTAAAAATACCTCCTTGAAAAATAGAAAAGACAAAAAGAAGCATAACCTGGAAAACAGAACTGAGGCAGGGGCTGTCTTTTCATTAAAGGTGTGTACAGTCCCGTGAACAATGGTGCCTCAGTCCAATATTTATATTCCAATAGGAATCTCTAGGTGCTGGCAACAATACAAATGATATAATCTAGGAAAACGTTGTTGTTTTTTCTGATTGGAATTGGATTCTCTGTTTATAACGTGTGACAGAGAAAAAGACTCTCGAGGTGTCAGGGCAAAAAGGACAGGAATAAAACAAATGCCAAACCTGTTACCTTTCAATTGTTGAAATATGATAAGCTAATGATACATAATACTGAGAGGAAAGCAAGCAGAATTCAACACAATTAGCTTAAAATTTTCCCCTTTTTTCTGCAGAATTGATGAAGGCAGAAGGTCTATATTTAACAGCATAAGGCACATTTTAAGAGGGGGACTAACATTAGATATAGTAGCAGGTATCCAGCTATCAGTAGAGGTTTTTAAGGCCCAGCTTGACAAAGCCCTGGCTGGGATGATTTAGTTGGGGCTGGTCCTGCTTTGAGCAGGAGGTTGAACTAGATGACCTCCTGAGGTCTCTTCCAACCCTAATCTTCTATGATCTTTACTATCAATCTGCATATTCCACTAATTTTGCAAAACAGATTTGGCAGACATTTCAAAGCCTAAAAGCAAATCTGACCCAAAATAACAGCTTGTCTAACAGAGAAATTTAGATTTTTTTCTAAAGTGTTAATCCACATTTTCTAGAGCAACAACATTCTCATTAAAACTATAATTCCCTTGAGGTTGAGCAAACAATTTCACCAAAAGTGAAAACTGATATTGAGAATTTCCTGTTATACAGCAGCACGTGTGGACTGCATATTCATTTATTTTAAACTCTAAAAGGCTAAATCCACCCCTGGTGCAACAGGACAGGACAACACCCTCCACAACACTCACTCCCCACAAATGTGGTGTGTGGAGGGCAGCAAACTGAGTGTTCCAGTTTTACAAGTCACTCCATGTGAGTGTACAACTGTACCAATGCAGAACCCCCTTAAGGCAATTCCTTGCTTGTGACATATCAAAAATTGTTTTGTATAAAGCTTTATAATAGGTACTAGTGGATGGTACCTTAAAATGATTGTATTGTGTTACAACAAGTCATTTTCCCTCTCATTCATGAAATAAACCATAATAGCAAAGAAGATTTCATACTACTCTGGAAAGAACAATTAGTTATACTTGTGACTCATTTCACAGAGTCTATACTAAAAATCACTGCTCATGAAGTATGGAGCCTTATTGTGCAATCAGTTCACCATAGGACTGTATTCCGTTGGGGAAGCTGAAATACTCATGATTGTTCATTTTCAAAGGAAAACACTAAACTTTTGGTATGTCTGTCTTCATGGAGAGAATACTGTTAAAATTAAATACATGTAGCTCTGCTGTACAAGACACAGAATGTAATTAACAGATGACATCAGGGACCTGTATTTTTCTAGATACACTTAGAATGTATTTTCCTGTAATTTCACTAGAAAAAAAAGGTTATATCTGTATTGTAACTAAGTGTAAGTCCAGGATGTAATGTTGACATTCAGCTAGTAATCAATACAAAACTGGTCAAATGTGAAATCCTTAATGAGGGCAGTAATCAGTCTGTGCAAGGTTTAAAGTTTAGAAAATGCATTAACCTTTAGCTGTTTTGTCAATTTTTTTTTAAAATTGCTCTGCTCTGACTCATTACCAGTTGATTTAAGACATAAAATGTATATTTCTTTTCAGAAAGGGCATCATCCTTTTAAAAATATGCAAAGCTTTAACTGCAGAGTCTTACTTTTCCTTTGTTTACTGGTAAAGTAATGACTCCAGTATTAGTCTGTCTCCTTTATCGAGGCATGGATATTTTATAACAAAATCTCCAACACAGGACAACAAGATACTTATAATATGCCATCTATGCATGTGTATTGGTGGGAGGTGTTCCACAATATTCCACAGCTGTATCCTTTTCAAAAATATTTCAGCCAGAAATATTCCACTTGTGTTAGCAGTTCTTTTCAAGGTAACGTTTTCAGAGAAAGTCTATGCTGCGCTCTCAAGTTTGCTCATCAGTATATTCTTACTCTGAATGGCCTCCCTTAATGAGCCTTGTAAATGTTCTTGGCAGCTAGCTGGGAAATGTTAATCAAGGGTTCATTTACAAGGAGCTGCAAATTATCCAACTTGTTAAATTTTCAGATAGCCATCTTTGATTTAATTATTGGCGCTGGTCTTCATCCACCACTCAGTGACAGTGCATTTCTTGCTTTGACTATTTGATTGATTGCACTTTCATGGGATTTTTTTATCACTGTAATAAATGATAAATCTGCTAAATTCCTTTACAATCTCAGTCTAGTGAGTTATTAACAAAGTGCTTAATAGTTATCTTTTCTGGACATCTGATCAGTATCATAAGTCTTAATACAGAAAAAAGTTATGCAAAAAAGAGCCCTGTGGGCCTGGGGGCAGCCAAGCAAGGATTAAGTTGGCAATGGATGTGGAAAGCAAAAAATCCCAGATTTAGAGCTCCAGTTATTGACATTGCATGCCCTACTTACGCATTTTTCCCATATGTAATAATGTAAAAGTGCCCATTAGCTGAGAGAACCATAGCACAGCTTCTCTTGCCTCATGCCTAATGGGGCTTCATTTGGATCACCTAGTACAACTGATACCCCAATGTGAGTCTGGGATAGGATAGCGTGCAAGGCATATGCTCATGTTATGGAACTTCTCACCCGTCCACTGGCATACAGCCTCACGCAGTTCTTATCCCACCAACAGGCACTCCCACTTTCAACCTCTATCCCCTAGAGGGACTTTTTCTTAAAATGAAGATTAGTGGCCTTTTGTCCTTGCATCTTTGAATGGCAGGTCCCCCTCTGCTGACAGCCTTTGAAATCATATTTCCTTCTCACTATATCCTACCTGATGAACAGCTAAAATGCCCCTTGATGACTACTCTGAACATACGCAATGAGATCCTCAGCCCTGCTCCTGACCCTTTACAGTATGTAAAGGAGCCAGATGCATTAAGTCCCAGAACCACCTGGGGGAAAATTTCCCCCAGTGAAGGTACTGTGGAAGATAGCTATGAGAGATTGACTTCTGCGGAATCCGTCTCAAGCTCTGGCATAGGTGGTGAACTAAGGGTGGGAGGGGACATGCCATGGGCAGGGCTGGGGACAAGAGGGTTAGTGGTAGGGCTGCCACACAGCTCTGCAGAGATTTGACAAGATGTTGCTGCACTTTTACGGCAGCATCCCTGGGCTGCCCTAACTCATACAAGCCCTCAGGACAGAAACTCCAGCTCTTGGAGCAGCCCAGAATCAGGAGGGTGCAAAGATGGCATAAAGCAACGTTAGCACACACACTCCAGCCGATACTGTGCCATGCCTTTGACTTTAAGCGTGTTTTGAATTTTGACCAACCCAGCTTGAACTTCAAGTGAATGACTATAAGATCATTTTTTCTGACACTTTATTTTCTAAAACAAGAGCCTCAAATTTATAGTGCTAAATTTTCAGTGACTTGCAACCCCCATTCAAACACCAAATGTTAAAAAAATCATTTTAAGTACTAAACAACGTTCCTGGTACTTTACTTTCCTGCTCTGCTTCAATGCAAACCACAGTGGCCAGACAAATTTTGTTGAACAAGTAATATCAAAAGCCAGGAGTATTTAGCAATGTTGATAAGAACATATTAAAAAGGCTTTAGCAACTGAGTGCAGCTGATATACTTTATGAAGAGAGGGACAGTACATCGTTACATCACTCATATGCTTCTATTAGAGTTTTTTCATTGACTGAATGATACTGTACAAAGTCCAATTTTAAATGTGATCCAAAAATGACACTACAGTACACCCTTCCCAATTTGTAAAAGTAATCTGTTTAAATATAGAGAATCTAACTGAATAAGACCAGTACATGCAGTTATAGATAAATCTCTTACAGAGGGGCAGGGGGATACTTCATTGCCCACACATCTCTGAAAAAAGAAAACAAGAAAAATACCTGTGGCACCATAGAGACTAACATATTTATTTCAGCATAAGCTTTCGTGGGTTAAGAACCCACATGCATCCGATGAAGTGGGTTCTTAACCCACGAAAGCTTATGCTGAAATAAATGTGTTAGTCTCTAAGGTGCCACAGGTATTTTTCTTGTTTTCTTTTTGCTGACACAGACTAACACGGCTACTACACTGAAACATCTCTGAAAGTTTCCAATAAGTCTTTGAAGTTCAAACAAACAAACATTTCTGGATTTATTAAAGATCATAAGAAAACTCCAAGTCTAGTCCAAAATCTTCATCTTCCACTAGGTGTGTCTACATGGTGCTATCGTATTGAATTGAAATCAAAACATTTCCATCAGACCACCATCATATTGAGAGAAGTGGAAGGGAGAAGGGGTTGTTGCTTTCCACCCGTAGCTTTTTTCTACAAAGCTACTAAGTATTGGCTTGTTCAATGCTGTTGACACAGGTTGGTCATTTGGTGATTTCTCTTCTCAAGAGAAACACTAATAAAAGCAAAGTATAAATATGTTATTAGGAATTACCAAGAAACAGCCAGAACAGAACATCGTAAGAGTAACAATGTGAATATGCATATGATAATAGTTCATGAGAATGAAAAGAAAAAGCTCAGTGGATTTTACAGAAGATTGGAAATAAACATCTGCCATCTTGACCAACCATTTTGTTTGAATCTAGATTCATTAAATTTTCACTGATTATCCCTCAGAGAAAAGCTTTCAAAACTATCCATATAAAAGCACTTCCACTGAGACAGTGGTGTCTATGAACAATTGAATGGGAATGTTAATGTGCTACTGTGGAAACAGATAAGCATAGAAACGTATGGTCAGAGAGACTAGAGTTCTTTATAAAGACTCCTTGGGGATTGAGACAATATATTCACTAATATAAATCATGATTTGTTAAAGTAAAAAATACAATCTTTCACTGGAATAAAGAAGTCAGAAGACATTACATTTGGTGCAGTTATGTATTATTCAGTAGACTATAGGGAATACAGTAATTGATTTTGTAGGGGGATGAGATTCATCTAGATGAATATTTAAGATAGCTATTTTTCCCATCCTGTTAATGTCCCTAACAGAAGAGACATGCTCACAAGAAAGCATTCAAATGAAAATAAGTTTAAAGAACCTCCAGTCATGTTTCCACAGTAACAAAAATATAGTATTTTGTCATGCCAAGGACCATGGATAATGACACTTTCCTGATCCTTTTCAGTAATATTAATCACATTGTCAGGGTCATGTAGAATAAACACAATACTCATCTTTCCTTATGGCTTAGAGGAAAATTCTACCCATGATCAGTACCCTTTCTAGCTTATAGAATCAGAAATGTAGGACTGGACCTGAATAGGTCATCTAGTTTGCTCCTCTGCACTCAAGGCAGAACTATGTAATAACTAGACCATTCCTGACAGGCATTTGTCTAACCCCTTCTTAAAAACCTCCAATGATGGAGATTCCACAGCCTCCGTAGGCAATTTGTTCCAGTGCTTAACTACCCTGACAGCTATTAAATTTTTCCTAATGTCCAACCAAAACCTCCCTTCCTGTAATTTAAGCTTGTTGCTTCTTGACCTATCTGCAGAGGTTAACAAGAACAATTTTTCCACCCTCCTCCTTGTAACAACTTTTATGTACTTGAAAACTATTGTTCTGCCCTCAGTCTTCTCTCCTCTAGACTAAACAAACTCAGTGTTTTCAATCTTCCCTCATAGGTCATGTTTTCCAGACCTTTAATCATTTTTGTTGCTCTCCTCTGGACTTGCTCCATTTTGTCCACATCTTTCCTGAAATGTGGCACCCAGAACTGGACACAATACTCCAGCTGAGGCCCTATCAGTAGAGCAGAAGAATGACTTCTCTTGTCTTGCTTACAACACTCCTGCTAATACAGCTCATAATGATGTTTGCTTTTTTGCAAGTGTTACACTGTTCACTCATATTTAGCTTAGTATCAGTGGGATAGCCGTGCTAGTCTGTATCCACAAAAATAACAAGGAGGCCAGTGGAATCTTAAAGACTAACAGATTTATTTGGGCGTAAGTTTTCGTGGGTAAAAACGCCCACTTCTTCAAATGCAACATCTGAAGAAGTGGGCGTTTTTTACCCACGAAAACTTATGCCCTAATATATCTGTTAGTCTTTAAGGTGCCACTGGACTCCTCGTTGTTCATATTTTGCTTGTGATTCATTATAACCCCCAGCTCCCTTTCCATGGTACTCCTTCCTAGGCAGTCATTTCCCATTTTGTGTGTCTGCAATTGATTGTTCCTTCCTAAGTGGAGTACTTTGCATTTGTCTGTATTGAGTTTCATCCTATTTACTTCAGACCAGAACAAATGGGAGAAATGATCATTTTGAATTTTAATCCTATCCTCCAAGGCACTTTCAATCCCTCCTATTTTAGTATCATCTGCAAACTTTGTGTGCTCTCTGACATTATCTAGATCATTGATGAGCTATTGAACAGAACCAGACCTAGGACCAATCTCTGTGGGACTCCATTCAGTGTGCTCTTCCAGCGTGACTGTTCACTGCTGATAACTACTCTCTGTGAATGGTTTTCCAACTAGTTATGCACCCACCTAGTTTTCCAACTACTCTCTGGGAATGGTGTTCCAACTATTTATGCACCCATTTAGGCTATATTTCTCAACTTTGTTTATGAGAAGGTCATATGAGACAGTATCAGAAACCTTACTGAAGCCAAGATATACCACATCTATCACTTTCCTCCTATCCACAAGGCTTGTTACCTTGTCAAAAGCAAGCTATTAAGTTGGCTTGACACTATTTGTTCTTGACAAATCCATATTGACTGTACTTATCACCTTATCTTTTAGATGTTTGCAAACTGATTGCTTGAAGATTTGCTTCATTATCTTTCCCAGTACAGAAGTTAAATTGACTGGTCTTTAATTCCCCAAGTTATCCTTGTTCCCCTTTTTATAGATTGGCACTATATTTGCCCTCTTCCAGGCCTCTGGAATCTTTCCCCCTTTCCATGAGTTTTTGAAAATAATAGCTACTGGCTCAGATATCTCCTCAGTCAGCTCCTTGAGTACTCTAGGATGTATTTCATCAGGCTCTGCCGACTTGAAGACATCTAACTTGTCTAAGTAGTTTTTAGCTTGTTCAATCCTTTTTTAGCCTCAGATTCTACCCCCATTTTCAATGGAATTCAGTATGTTAGATGTTTGATTGCTACTAACCTTTTTGGAGAAAACTGGGGGAAAAGAATAATTTAGCACATCTGCCATTTCCACATTATGTCATTTTCTCGCCCACCCCATTTTGTATTAGGCCTATCCTGCCCTTCATCTTCCTCTTGTTTCCAATGTATTTGCAGAATGTTTTCTTCTTATCCTTTATGTCTCTAGCTAGTTTAATCTCATTTTGTGCCGTGGCCTAATTTTGTTCCTACACACTTATTTTGTTTATATTCATCCTTCATAATTAGACCTAGTTTCCACTTTTTCTAGGACTTTTTTTTCCATTTCAGATCATTGAAGATCTCCTGGTTATGCCTCTCCCCTTAACATCTGGGTCTTCTTTTCTGCTTTTTTATCTGAAACAAAATCTTCTCTCCGTTAAAGGGAAAATTAACCTTTCCAACATATGCAGAGTACATGTTAGATGGGACGGCTTCATTTTGTGGGGGCAGGGATAGCTCAGTGGTTTGAGCATTGGCCTGCTAAACCCAGGGTTGTAAGTTCAATCCTTGAGGGGGCCATTTAGGGATCTGGGGCAAAAATTGGAGATTGGTCCTGCTTTGAGCAGGGGGTTAGACTAGATAATCTCCTAAGGTGCCTTCCAACCCTATGATTCTATACCTAGTATCAATTTGAATTTAAAAAAAATACCTCTAGTGACATTTTACAAGTCTTATATTTTGCAGCTGTACTGAACCATGATGCAGTATTAGATCCAACAATATATAGAAGAAAAAATGTACAAAACTCATTAGACCATAGATTTTTATGCATGATATCTTAAAATAAAGATCGACAGATAAAATATTGTGAGATATTTGTCTGTGCTGGGACATATTGATGTGCCAGATGATCCCTGAGATTCACATTTCTCATGGGATTCCTTCCCCCCACCCATCACCCAACATTTATTTCTCAGCTCAAGTACTGTTTGGTGGGAAAATACCTTTCCTGCCCCACATCTGGCAATGAGCAGAAAAATGGGCTTCACTTTTCCAGTGGCAAAGAAAGAGCCATTCTTCAGTTAAACCCAATCTCTGCTCTGTACTGAAGAAGCCCACAATTCTACCTTTGTATTCGATCTTACCACCTTGGTTTGTTGTAAATGCCAAAGTCATCAGCTGTGCAGCATGCAATCAGTTTTGTATTCCACACTGGACTTGCTTTCAACCTAGCTGTTGTGCTGTTTGCCTTCCAGAAGATTTAGCCAAACTTCCTTATTTTCAAAGCTTTCTTCTTTTAAGCCATAGGGTTCCCCCTACGTACAATTTTTTCTCCACAAACTCTCGCCTCTGCAAATGAGGCGGTGGATGTATTTAAGGTTTTGAAAATATAGCCCTTAATTTGTTTTTCTATGCTTTAAGCCCATTAGAGAGACAAGCAGTTTTCAATACTTTTTTGGCTTCATCTTCTAGGTCGTTACAGGACTTTATAACATAAAACTGTGCTTTGATCAACCTTTGTGTGCTGAACCACTAACTAAGGTAAGGAATTATCTTGCCCCATAACATACCAGTTTGTTAAACCACATAAGGAGGTTATGAATGCATTGTTAAACCACATAAGGAGGTTATGAATGTTTACATTGGTCCCTCAAGTAGAGGAGATTCATTACAATCTTGTTGAAAACTGGAGATCCTTTAAGGGGATATTTAAGTCCTTTAGCAACTTACTGCCCCTATGACCTCTTGGATCTACCCTAGTCATGACTTATACGCCAGAATTTTCAAACTTAGATGCCTAAAACTAGGCAATTAAATCTAAACCTAATCCATGTTTAGATATCTTCACAACCAGTCTGATATTGCAGGGTCCTGAGCATACACAACTCCCATTAAACTCAAGTGTTCCTAGATATGGCCTCCTAGTTTAAAAATTTTGTCCCATACAGTTGTAAAGTCAGATGACAACGTCTTCATGTTTTAAAGCACATAACATATACAAAAGGTACTTCAAAAAAACCTTTCCCACAGAAGGAATGTTACAAACCACATGGGGGAAAAAAAAAATCTATAAAAGATTTCAGGATTGTCACTGTGTCACCCTGAAGCCTAAATGTCTGCATCAGTGTGAAACAATGGAAAAAGCTACAAGCATGCTTGAGAGCTCTTTGAAACCGGCGATAATTTGAACAATCATTGGGATTCAGTCTGTTACCATCTAATTTTTAAGATCTCAGCCACTTTGACTTGACAAGTCACACCCATGCAATACTCGTAGACCAAGAGTTCTAAACCATTGTGATATTAGAGGTAACTCAAACAACTACTACCCTTACTCTACAGCTAGTCTGCATGTAAGAATTGTATTGTTGTATTAGGACTACCACACAGATGGTGGAGTACTTAGCCCAACTGCCACAGATCTCCACAACCAGCACACACAATACTGTCAAATGAATTGAGTTCTTCACCACACCCACATCCCTCATTTGCCACCTGAACAAGTCCACACAACTTTTCCAGCACAACACAACCTCCCACCCACCCAACATCACTCTGAAGCTTAGACTCTCTGGAGTAAATGTGAAGTGATGGAAACAAGCACAGCTGAGAGCCCTTTTTATTTAGAATATCACCAGACTCAATTATCACTGGGATTTGTAGTCTGCTACCATCCAGGTTTAAGTTCTCAGCCATTTTTGGTTTGGTTTTAAAATACTTTGGCTTTATGAATTACACCCATGTGACAACATGGGCTTTCAGCTACTAGTAATTATTTTAAAACTCTTGGCATTTTGGAGCAGGAGCACCTGGTCACTTATCATATAATCCAATGAAAGCTTTTATTTAAAAAACCAAAACATTAATCACCATTAAGCTATTGACATCTATTTGGTGTTTGATTAGCACTACCATGATATTATAGGTATTCTATACACTACATATTCCTAATGTACTACAGAAGGAATGGGCAATAGCATATAACGCTAGTTACTTTAGATGTAAATACCCATATTTAAGTTTGGAGCACCTTAAGAAATGACATCCAAATTTTTTCAAGTAGCATGAGGAGTTGTCTCTCACTGACATGTAAGTCAAGTAATTCTACCCAGTGATAAACAGCTGAAAAACAACATACAAATACTGCTATCTGCCATGTAAATAATTTCCCACAAATTCCTACCCTATGGTCCATCTTTCTTACACAGTCAACCGGTTTTTCAACTAACATGGAACTATAATTTCTAACTCGAAAAGATTGCCTATTATCAAGCAAGTAATATCAGATGAGTACCAACTATAATAAAAGGAAGTTTTAGCCTCAGATTAAACATATAGCGATTATGGGTTTAACCCACAGTTCAGAGAAAAGCAACTGTTTGTTAGACTGTTTACTTAGCTAATTCCCCTTCCCACACTAATATATTGTCTACATCTCTCTCCCCTCCACCCTCCCCCCCAACCACTTTCTTTCTCATAGTTACTCTTTTGTAGGGTTCAGTGTCCTCTTTTTTCCCCATCTCAGGACCACTCTTTTCCAATCAAAGTCCAGCATGTTGGCTTTAGCTCAACATGAACCAATAATCTGATATATTGATCTGAAAGTCAAAGAAAATGTCAGTCTGAAGTGGATATTTTCTTGCAAAATCCATTTGTGACCACAAGCAGATGTCCCCCTTCATAAGCAGAAAATGCGAGAGGCCCATGTGAGAACGAGTTGGCAACTAGGGTGACTAGATACCAAGTATGTAAAATTGGGACAGGAGGGTTGGGGGTAATAGACGCCTATACAAGAAAAAACCCTGAATATCAGGACTGTCCCTATAAAATCGGGACATTTGGTCACCCTATTGGCAACAGACTTTTGTCTAATGGAATAAGGCCCATTCTCACTTCGCTATATATAACTAAACATACATCATCAATTACCCTTTCCATATTTCCACTCATTTCATATTTCCACTCATTTCCAATTACATATTTCCACTCATTCCTTATGACAGTTAGTAAGCATGATAAGAGAAAAAAGGACTCACATGGTGGCCAACCCCATAGTGAATGTGTGGCCTACTCCACTGGCCTTTCACCTAAAATTCAAGCTGTGTTTGCACTCCGTATTAATACTAAACTTCATTTAGCATTAATCCAAATGAAAATCTGGACCATGTTCCCTTAACAGTGGGCAGAAGTGGGAGGGAAATAGACTGAGACAGATGGGGAGGTGGACCAAGGACAGAAAGAGAATAATAAATATTCCTCATAGGCATGAGCTTGCTACTGTTTGTAGTTGTGATTATTCAGCACATCTCTAATTACGATCCAGTTTCAAGTGTTCACCTTTCCCTTTTGACCTAAAAAAATACATTAATAAAAATCCACAGTAATTGTCTTCATTATTAATGATTTTATTTACCATAAATCTATAAATGCTGTGTGAAGGGACTTTTTTTAATATTAAAGAGCATAGTGTAGTTTAGCACCATTTGCAACAATGAACTAATACCCATTAATGAATGTAATGAAATGGACCAAAAATGATAGCTAAGGTCAGTCAGTCATGGAACTCCAGTTGCTGCTGTCTTTTCAAAAACAATTCCTGCACCTCATAGACAATGAAGTGCTGGTTCTACAGAGAGGAAATAGCAACCTTAGTGTTTGCACAGTACTCAGACACAGATTTTTCTCCCCCAATCCAGCAGAAAGGAGCCACAAAAGCCCATCTCTGGACAGCCAAGAAGTCCTTTAGTGGCATAAAGCTGGCATAAGTATACTATGCCCCTATCTCAGCACCAGTATAAGGGGCTTGCTGGAGCAGGAGGCATGGCTAGAGCACTAACGTGCTCCAGTAATTCCCAGTGGGTGAATAGTCATTTAGGGACCATTGCCAGCTAGCATAACTCCCCTAACTCATGCTGAGATAAGTGTCAGGTTTAGAGCTGTGCAAGATGGAGAATCAGAGCTCTAACTGGCTCCCTGATGGCCTGTCCCTGTGCTAGTGGGTATCTTTTCAGGAGAGAATGTGACCCTAATTATGTATAGTTCTAAAATAACAATGCACATTTAAAATTTTGCTGCACATCTGTCCTTGTACATTGTTTTAGGGCTTTAGTGACTAAAGCATAATAATTTATATCCTAATCTGAAAGAATATTTGCCATCTGTAGTGAGTTCCTTACTTCCCACCTATCAAAAGTTTCAGTAATAATGCAAGTTTTCAGAAAGCTATTTATTTTAGAAGTACTATTTATCTGTAACAGAAGGTCATAACTGAGATGGAGAATCCAGTGTGTCAAGCCCTGTAGAAGAGACAGTACTTGCCCTGAAGAGTTCACAATCTAACTGGACAAAGCATAAAAAGAGCGGGAGAAAGGAAATATTAGGATTGAGCCGCTCCAGATGCACTTCTGAATTCTATTTGTTAACTATTTCTACACAGGGCTGGCTCTACCATTTCTGCTGCTCCAAGCAGCATACCAAATTGCTGCCGCAGGCAGCTGAAGATAAGACCTGCTATCCAATTGCCGCTGCCACAGGCGGCTCAAGAAAGCCACCGCCGAACTGCCACCGCCATGGGCAGCTGAAGACCTGCCACTGAATTGCCACCGCCGAGGGCAGTGCATGCCGCCCTGACGGCACACGGACTGCCGCCCCTTCCAGATTGCCGCCCCAAGCACCTGCTTGGAATGCTGGTGCCTGGAGCCGGCCCTGTTTCTATGGTACCAAAAAGCATCCCTGACACTTTGCAGACAAATAAAATACTTTTACAAAACCACACACACAGAGGTTCTTACAATCAAATTTTCTAATCTTTTGTCCTTTACTTACTTCAGTGGAGCTAGTCATATGCCTCTTACAGTTGGTATAGGTACTTCCACCTTTTCATGTTTCTCTGAATGTATAAATATCTTTTTACTGTATGTTCCATTCTATGCATCCGATGAAGTGGAGTCCACGAAAGCTTATGCTGAAATAAATTTGTTAGTCTCCAAGGTGCCACAAGTACTCCTATTCTTTTTGCTGACACAGAGTAACACGGCTGCTACTCTGAAACCAGCCTTAAGATAGACATTCACAAGCTCATCAGTTGGTGTAAACTGAAGTACTCAATTGAAGTCAATGGAGCTATGTAAATTTATAGCAGGTGAGGACCTGGCCCTCAGTAACCATGCAATACTATTGCACTATTTAATTAAAAGAGGAATTAACTGTGGTAGTTCAGGGTGGTAAACTGGGAAATGTTGACTTTGACTGAACATGGGGCTAGCCATAATTGCAATCCGTGTTCTCCCTAGTTCACACACATACTGCTGCTCCCTGGTAACCCTGCAGACCTGAGGATCTGGCATTACAGGTTTAAAAGTGATATGCCTAAAATTCTGCACCTACTTCACTAATGCTAATTGATTTTTAAATGTTTTAAATTGGATGGGACTGTGGAAGGGTGCAGGAAGCTGTTGATCCAGGGATGAGGAATAGGCCCAGGCCGGTAAAATTATATGCCCATTCCTTAACATTAATAGTGGTACAATTCTTGAACATCTTGTGTTTGCTTTCTGCAAATAGTCAAGAATCAAGTTTCCTTGACATGAATATTCACAGTAAAATTTAAGTAAAATTTAAGATGTAACAGGGTGCGGGTTCCCCAAAAGTCTTTTGCAGAGGAACAGTTAAAAAGCCAATCATTACGGTTAGGATCCGGTATGTACATTCAAATATTTAGTATGAATGTGAGAAGAGAAAATGCAGTTTACACTCTGAACTTACCTAATAGTCTTATAGTGGCCTCATTATTCTAGGAATGGTTCTCCTGGCCAATCCTGTGTGGCCCAGAGAAGGAACAGTTAGAGTTTCTAAAATTCCCTACTACTATTTCTTCGCTATTCCTTCCTAAATTGCTACCAGTTTCAGTCTTCAGACCCTCTTTGCACATTCAAGACTGTATACATCCAGTTCATTTATGCTGCTGGAGTAAATTTTTTTTTAATGATTTGATGCTAATTAAGTAAATAACAATCAGGGAATATGAATAAAGTCTGATTTATATGACCAACAACACATGGACCCAATTAGTTCTCAAATAGGAAACAGTTGGTTATGGAATATCAATTTCTATATGTTCTCAGCTTTTTAGCCTTTATGATCCTGGACTGCATATTGCCTAGAGCCCATCTTAAACCTGAACGATCTACATGTGGAGGAAAAAACAGGAAGCCTTTCTGGCTTTTTGTTTAATTTTAATGGCAGGTTGTTTACAGCTGTTCAGAGATTTAGAATGTTAGAAGTAAAGCAGGGATGGATTAAGGGCAGAGTGCAAGAAAGGTGATCTAAACAGAGTGAATGAAGTTTATCACGCATACAGTTATGCAAATTATCATGTGGCCCTACAATTTGTCACATGGCTAGGACTATCATACATATAAAATATCTAAAATAGAAGCCATTAAAAAGATAGCATTTGCCAACAATTATAACAGATTCTTCCTATTGTATGTGTGGGATAAAACTTAATCTCAGATGCCACTGTATAATAATTGGTGGCAACTACCACTTTAATAGTGACCTGTGTGTGCATGTAAGTAAGACTTTAATATGCTAGTATATTACAGTTTGGTGGAAGCAAATGAGTTAGCAGGGCAAATATGGTACAAAAGCAATCATTCTGAAGGCTATTTAAAAGACGTATCCTGATGAGGAATTTGAAGGGGAAGAGTGCTTAACTTATATTTGACCCCATTCCATTCATTTAACTCTTTATAAAATCCTCTGAGATCATTAAGACTTGAAGATGCACTCTGTCCCACCTACCACAGGAATTTGAATATTTTAACAGTCAGTCTCACTGGCTTGTGACACATTTAGAAAAGGGTAGCATTCTTTACAGTATATAGAAGCTCTTTCTTCTGGAAACTGCTTTTACCTTCCTACTTTAAACAAAGTGCAAGAATCCACTTCAGCTCCAATAAACTCTTATCTTTCTCCATTAAGAACACTTTCTAGCCTTTCTGTCTATATATATCTATCAATATCAGACGATAACCAGGTTTTTGCAATAAGCTTTTAGGAATTAAAACAACTTAAAAGCTTTTCTCTGTCACAACAAGGATGTTTTTAAGGAAAAGAAATGAGTGACTCTTCGTTTATATGGGTGTCTTCAGACATTAGTGACCTTGCTGATGTTAAAGAATGAGAATTCATATTGTGAAATTTAATCTGAAAACGGACTACATCAACATAATTCAATTTCTTTCATTAATACCATCCAGAAATGAAATCCTTTGAACTTTAATGCAGTTCAGGGTCATGAAACCAGGTCTCTAACAATAAAAGAGTTTTGTCAAATCAAACCATGTCTGGCCTTTTTGAACTGAGGTTCAGATTTGTTCATAACTAATTTGAGCACCATGTGCTAGCAGTTGATTTTTGAACTAAACTCTGCTGTAGGAGAAATGCAGGTGCTTCAGAGGTCACAGAGGGCTGGGATTGTAATGACAAATGAAACTACTTGAGTCTGCAGTAAAATACAAAGGCTCAGATCAGTCCTAGATAAAAAAAAAAACAGAGGGAGGAAACCTGGTTGAGGCAATCCCTGAGAGGAATCAGTCATAGATTTTCCCCCCACCCAGCATCAGGAGAGGAGGAAAGGAGTGAGAACCGCTGCAGAAACGTTCCTGGAGCCGACCCTCAGATCAGGAGGACATCAGGGCCATCTTTGTTGATGCCTTGAACCTCCGCAATGGCTCGGTTCCCTCAGTGACCTGCCCCTCATGTCCACTGGCAGGTCACTCTAGCCACATCAGTGGTGTCCTCCACCTCACCGCAGCCCTAGGGTAGAGCTCTTTAGGAGAGCTAAAACAAAATCAAGGTGTATTACCTTTTCCTACTACATAACTTCCTTGAGAGTAGAAGGGGAATAACGGGCCTGTACCCCTCCAGCCCTGCCACAGCCCACCCAGTCTCTACCCCCTACCTTCAGCATGGGCCCTGAGCCACACAGAGCTCATTTCATAACTTTGGTGCCAAATCAAAGATAATTTTGATTCTTTCAAATCCCTATTTTCCTGAGATTTATTCCCCCATGCAGTTTAGCCTTTTGGGATAAATGAAAAAAAGCTGTTTAAAACTCTCCACTTTAAAGTATGCACAGTCGGCAGTCTAGCATCCCGAGAAGCTTATGGAGCTCAAGGACACTTTCAAGTTGCATGAGGTGAATGAATATATTGCAAAGGAGATAGTGGAAAGTGGGGTAGGGAGTTTAAGTAGCCTAAATGAGAAGGTTACTGTACATATATTTCTCCTGCAAAATCTTGAAACATTTCTGTAAACGTCTAGAGTTTCCGAGCACCTATTCCTGTCCTTTGATTACAGACTGGTAGCTTGTTTTCAAAGCCAGGAAAACAACTAAAAATCACCTGGTGTGTCTGTATTTAATGTTATTGTGATAGAATGAGAACTACAATGAACGATTACATTTAAAATACCAACATGTAGGCTTAAGTGATTGATTAGTTAATGCCCGTACAGCCTTATGAAGATTTAAAACACCGTGACAGCTATTTATTACCAATGTAAAGGTGGTTGACTGGTTATTTATGAACAAATGAAGGAAAAACACTCTAAAATTTGTATGTTGATTTAGCCAGTTCAGCAAATAATTCACATCATTTCAGATTCCTTCCATGATAAATATGAAAAAATAGCATGTGTAACCTTTGGATGCGCTACTCCTCTTCTAGTGCTTCAGCACTATTCCTAGAGAAAAGCACGTGGAGCCAGAATTCAGTCTTGCTGAAAATCCTCAAATGGTTTGCACAGGATCAACTTCTGTCCAGTCAAATCCAAAAATCTTAATTCTCAGCTTTATAAATCTTATTACAGAAAAACAATAATAGCTTAATTTCTACTACATAACAGGGCTACTTCATAATCCACATACATTGTGTTCAGTTACACACAGATATAAACAAAAGAAACAAACAAATTAAATCTAACCGGGCCAGTCCCTACAATCATACAGTGAGAAGTAATTCAGAGTTCCAAGAGTTTATGTTGAGTTCACCTGAGAATGTCTTTGGTCATCAGCTCTATACACTGTACTGACTCAAAAGCACTGCAACACTATCTTCTCTCCTCTTGCTTACAGAAGTCTCCAGATGGAACCCATGCAGACTCTCTCTTCCTCTACTAGACTGTGGAATCTTTCAATTAGTCAGTCAACTGACTGACTAATTAACCAATCAATCAATATTAACATATAAATGGAAGAACTCTGTTACAAGAAAAATACAAGACAGAGACTAGCAAATTACAGATGACTCTTTCCCCATCATCACATTTAAATACAAAAAGAGCTGATGAACCAGACTGGATAAAACAGTTTCACTAAAACAGTGTGGCTAAAGTCTAATAATGTTCAAGGTATACAATTAAAATGAAAAGTTAATTTTCTGTCCAAATTTCCTTTTGTTGGAAAGTTAACAATAACACTAACCTGCTGCACAACACATCAGTGTTAGGGGGAAACCAGCCAACTCCTGTGGCTGAGCATCTCCAACCCATACAGCTCACATGTCCTTTTATAAAGCAGCTGCCCTGACTACTTGTGCTCAATGGATGCTGAGTTCAGCTACAGGGAGCCTATTGGCATGCCCAAAAATACAATATCCCATTCCAGAAAATGCTGCTACTTGCGTACCTGTCTAGCAGCAGTGACCCAGACTCAATTCATTCCTTCCCTCTCCTTTCTCTAGATCTCTTAAATAGATATCTCCCTATTAGGCATGTGGGTTACACAGGTAAAGGGGAAAGAATTGTAATCATTTTCCTGCTAATTCCCCCCACTGAAATTACCACAAGTTGCCTAAGTCTGGACAGATGGATTTGATCCTCAATAATTGTTTTGTACAACATATTATGATCATTACTCAAAAGGCAGCATTTGACAGTTTGCCTGCAGCTATTTTGGTTTAGTTTGTTTCTTTGCCTGCTAGTAGATGTTGCTCTGCCACAGTGAGGTAAAATTAAGTTTTAACAATTGATCATTAGTAGTTACTTTTCCCAGTATTACATTCCTACAGAATATGCTATTATACATCTATATGCTATGATGCTGAAAATGCACATTCTTCCCTTTCATGCCTTAACACATAATTCCTTGAAAAGAGTAAAGAAAAATTGGTCTCTTTAAAAATATATAATGTATTATTATTATTAATTATTATTAAAGCCTTCAGGAGATCCAGGTTACACAGTAATCATCATCTGACACTAAGTCTCAAGCCAATGTGAACAAAAAGGTCTTTATTTGCAATTACTTCAGCAGGACTCCATGCCGTGCAGAGTTTTGGATCAGAGCCTAACAGCAAGGAATAGCTCCTCAAACATTACGTTCTTGAAGGCCTGATCTAAAGCTTATTGAGTTCCACGGGCTTTGGTTCAGATCCTTAGGGAAGCAAATTATTAATAGCTTGCCTAAATAAGGACTGTAGAATCAGCTCATATAGTTGATGAAGGCAGCTGCTTATAACAACTCATACTGGGCCATATTATACCATCAGTTTTAAAGTAGGATACTGATCCAGCTCCCATTAAGTCTATAGCAAAACCCCTAGTTACAACAGAAACAGGATCATGCCCTAAAATTCCACAATGGGGATGATGGCCAATAAGATTTCCAAAATAAGGACAAATTTGAGAGCATTTTTTATGTACATCAATGTCCAATTCTATTTTTAGACAGGATGTCTGGGTGAATTCCTTTTTGCTGAATTTGAAGAATTCAGAATTTGAAGGATAAACTCCACTCATTTTGCCATTAGTAAGGACAGTATCCTGAAATTATATTTTCTGTACATAAATCTAAGATGACAAAGACCCCAGATACACTAGACTCCAGTTTACACAGTTGCCAAGTATGGAATAAAGATTTCTATATTTATTATTGCTGTTAAAGTATGTGAGTATGCATGTTTAAACAGCAGGGGAACCGAATAACCTGCCAGAGGGCATACCAGCTGAGACGTGTAGTGGAACAAGTGTAGACTTGTGTAGTTAGAAATAAAGCAGAATATAGTCAGTGTTCAGTTTGAATGCTTCACTGATGGTTTTTAGACATTAACAAGCCTCCTGCACTTTCATAATGGTTTCAAGAGTATTTAATCCACCTAGATGTAAGGTGTGCACTCTATGTTTGAAAATGTTCATATCAGGAAAATACTCTGAAAGGTTTCAAGCATGTGAAAGAATAAAGCAAATCCTTGTAAATTAGTAATGCAGGTTTAGCCAAAGGATGCCCTTTGGTCTCCTCTGGCCTAAAGGCAGCCTGCTTAACTTTGCAAACGTGTCAGAAGAAATTATTAGCAGAGTCTGTTGTATAATGTATCTATTCATTGAACAGCTGTCCTAGTAGTAATTCTACACATCACTTTCCTGTTATCTGAAACTGGGGAAAGAAGCTGTGCCATTATTTAAATTTCTTGTTGACAGGGTTGTGTAGGGTTATAAGTATGAACATAAGGACAAATGGAAAGTATTCCACTTAGGAAGGAACAATCAGTTGCACACATACAAAATGGGAAAAGACTGCTTAAAAAGCAGTACTGCGGAAAGGGATCTGGGGGTCATAGTGGACCACAAACTTAATATGAATCAAGACTGTAATACTGTTTGGGGGGAAAAAGGAAACATCATTCTGGGATGTATTAGCAGGAGTGTTGTAAGCAAGACATAAGAGGTAACTCTTCTGCTCTACTCCGCACTGATTAGGCCTCAGCTGGAGTATTGTGTCAAGTTCTGGGCACCACATTTCAGGAAAGATGTGGACAAATTGGAGACAGTCCAGAGAAGGGCAACAAAAATGATTAAAGGTCTAGAAAACATAATCCATGAAGAAAGATTGAAAAAAAATATGAGTTTGTTTAGTCTGGAGAAGAGAAGACAGAGGGGACCTGAAAACTGTTTTCAAGTATATAAAAGGTTGTTTCAAGGAGGAGAGAGAAAAAAAATTTCTCCTTAACCTCTGATAAGACAAGAAGAAGTGAGTTTAAATTGCAGCAAGGGCAGTTTAGGTTGGGTTGGACATTAGGAAAAATTTACTGTCAGGGACGCTAATCACTGGAATAAATTGCCTAGAGAGACTGTGGACTCTCCAGCATTGAAGATTTTTAAGAGCAGGTTAGACAAACACCTGTCAGGAATTGTCTAGATAATAGTTAGTCCTGTGATTAGTGCAGGGGACTGGACTAGATGACCTCGAGGTCCCTTCCAGTCCTATGATTCTATATAAGTATTCTATGCTCTGTGAAATGTATTCACTACTGAATATGGCTAGTCAAAGATAGGACACACAAGGCTGGTCTCTGGTTGATTAGTGTTTCCATTCACTTTGGTGGAATTACTCTCATGAACAAACTGAGCAGGATCTGGCTTATATAATAAAGTGTAAATATCTCATTTAACACAACAAAAGAGGAAATCACATACATAACTGTATGCAAAGTAGTTGTTTGTGTTTAAATCTGATTTCAAAGTTGGTAAAGAAAGTGGTAGGGTTATTTCCCTTTCCCCTTGAAGAGATGTCCCTTATTATTACAGTAAGATACCTATTTTGTTTATTGCCTTATCAAAAAAATATAAATCCCCATCAAGCCATTATTAGCCATTTCCCAAAGGCACTATAAGAGGGCATCTAAAAAGGTGGCTTTTGAGAAGGGAAGGCTTTATGGATTACTCTGGGGCTGGTGTCTCATACATGAGAGAAAGCATAAAGTATCTTATTGGAGAAGCAGACAAAGAGGAGGGTAAGGATGGTATTGATGGCCAGCAGCTGATGGATTTAAAGGTAGTATAGAATTTTGTTTTTAAATTGTTGAGAGAATATGGAATTTGCTGCTGTGAAGAGATTCAAAGGAAGGGAGTGCCAGGGTCAGAAGAAAGATCAATACATTATTTTAGCAACTTCAGTTTGTATAGATTTAGAAATAGAACATCTTTCTCCCCCTCTCACCCCACCCCAAATTCACTATAATGGTTTATTATTTCTTTGCCTCTTTCACAATTCTATCATTTTCTTTTTTCTCCACATTCATCTATAAATGTGTTATCAGCATAGGGAGTCTGATTACTTTATGAATATATTTATATTAATTTTCTGGGAGAATGGGTTTGGGGGAAGAGAGTGAATCTTCATGCCCAACCCTTTCTGCCCCCGCCCCCAAAAAATTCAGAGGAAACTCCATGAGAATAACTTCAGTTTCCTGGCTTCTGTGCAGGTTCTTCTATATGCAAGAATGATTTGACTAACAGATATTAAGTGGACGATTTATTGGCATGCATATATATAAAAATAAAAGAAAATAGATTTTATATCATTTGTATTGGTGGATACAGAATGAACATGGTTTAAACTGAAGATTGTTTAGGACTGGGCTCTAGGGGAAACTTTTAACCTTGCACCCAGGCCTGTCCAAGTCCTTCCACAGCTGCACAGGGATTCTTTATTACTTAGATGTCCCAAAATTGCAATCTTTGCTGCCTTTCAGCTGTTGGCACAGAGGGCCCCTGGAAGATGACCAAGGGAGAATTGGGCTGTACCTTTTTAAATCAAGGGTTGTAGACATCTATATAGAGGTTGTTAAGCAACTGCGGCTGCTATTCTAGTCTGTAAACTGGAACAATGGATATGGAAGAACTGATCATGAGAGAAAAATGGGAATGATGCATGCATATGTTACAAGAATACACATATACTAAGTTATTATATACCATACATAAAATGAGCTAGGCAATTGTTTCAAATAAAAAAATGGCTCGAAGGTAAATTCAGAACATATAACACATTCCATGCCATATTTTTATAAAGCTAGCTTAGCATCACATTTACAGAGAAACTATCTTCTACTGAAATATTTTGAAATCCAACAAATGGTACACCTATAAAAAAAAGTGGTTATGGCATCTATGAAATAGATGGGATAGCTGAAGTGTAAGCAATAAAGATGAAAATATTTGAAACGATCCAGATACTATTTATCTAAAAAAATATTTAGTCTTCTGTCCAGGTTACTTTTATCTGTGCTAAAAAAGCCTCCAACCGGGTTCTTTAACTATGAAATGGGAACTGAGGTGGAAAATTGTAACACAACATAAGTCAACAATTAAAATATTCAGTTCTAAGAATTTTCTTGCCAAGATTTCAATTTTTTTTAAAGTGGAGTTTAAAAACACACACAATCACTGCCTCATTAAACATAATTTGATGGATAAATCTAAGATCTTTTCCAAGCATCAGTGAATTCCAACATGACTCAGTTATCACCATTACAAATATATATACATTTTATTTCCCCCACCCTCCACAAAGACAACAGGATATACATTGAGATTTCTGTTCACTGCAACAATTCAACAGGCACATGCAGCTCAGAAAGGTTGCTGCATGGTGCCCTTCTGTAACAAGAAAGGGGTGGATTCTTTGGGAAATTCTGTTATTGTGGAATTGTGGAAAACATGGTACCCTGATAATAGGAACAGTAATAATGGAGTGAAAATATTACCATGATAGAAAATGTAAACTAGTATGCACAAGGAAGGGCCAAGTTGTTGCATTATGAGAGTTTATGCAATGATGCAGACCTAGAAACTTAATGTACTGTGTGTAATGTTGTTCACTTAACATACAGATGGTCATTATGTTAATTCACATTTCACTGAGTTTGGCATTGTGCAGGCATGAGTCATTGCAGAGGGCACTGGCCAGACCCAGTTGACTATAACAGCATTGTTATTAGTTATAGCTAAGGCTTTTCAGTTTCTTCATTTGCCATGTTGCCAATTTGCAGAGAGAATAGTTAGCTAGCACTTGCATCTAACTAGTATCATCTGATGTACACTGCTAGATAGGCCAGAGATATTGTTATACCAAATGCAGCACAGATATAATAGGATTTTTGACAATGATTCTGTGCCAGTGTAAGAATGTAAATCTATTTTGCAGAAAGACACTCCCACTGTAATTAGATTTTTGGTTGTTCCTTGCAGTATTTAAATAATTATACTACATTCCTGGAGCACATTTATACAATTGAGGTGAGGAAATCATGGGAAATGGGAGAGTTACAGTGTATCTGGCTTCATTTCTAGCTACCTCATCTCCCACTTCAGGACTTTATTCTACTTCCAAAAGAGGATTTTTACCTTTCTAATTTAGTGAAGAGAAATGGGAAGTGGGGTGTTTGGGGGAATCCGTTTTTTTCAGTTTTCCCTCTACAGGTACTACCTTTTGGCAGCGATGTTCCTTCAGTTACTACAGTGATGGAAATACAAACCACAAATATTCTTTTCCTTACAGCAGTCCACAATAACCCCCATTAGTGACAAGAGGAAATAGGCAGTAAAATAGTCCTGTTCAGGATCCGTACTTAACCTATATACCTTCTGCTTCCTTTCCATTCTTTTCTTCCTCTTCCTTGGAGTTGTCAGAATTAAATATAAAATGATGAGAAAAAGCATCTGAAACAAGCAAGGAAAAATGACACACTTTGGTAACAGAATACTTCATCTCTAGGCCACTGGTTTGCATCCATTTGATAACTTTGGTAAAGTGAGTTTGATCTCGCTTCTTTTAAGACTTGTGTGATCAATTGCCCAAAGGTGCCATTGCAGGGAGTTTCATCTGAAAGCTCAGGGAGTGAATCAGCATGGCAACTGAACCTCTCCCCAATGGTCATTGTTCTATGTCTTAATAGAAGTAAATTGATGAAGTAGGAGCAATGAGAAAACTTGCATTGCCACTGCCTATACTATATCATTTCTAAACAGAACTTCACTTTCCAATGCTAGCAATCATAAAATATGAAGTATCATAATCAAATATTATCATGACAATTAAAAAGGAACTTGAAGGCCACATAGAAGGACTCTCCCAACTTTATACCTTTAAGAAAGAGGGCATCTGAAACCAGGAATAGTACTGAAGACCATTATTACTGAAATCATCAAACCCATTCTTCCACTCACACAATTTTGTCCAGTAAGTTCTTTGCTCGGAGTCCTGAGTTGGTCAGGATGCGTCATTCTCATGAAGTATAGATTTTTGTTGGTCTACTCCAGGATGTAAAAAAAATAAATGTAGAACACATATTGGATGTAAAAGATCTAGTTTCAGTGACTTATCTCCGGACCATGATGAAAATGCACTCTCTGTTAAAAGCACATCTCTCAACAAAAAAATATGAACAATCCTGAGTTCTGTCAATATCAGCAATGGACCTAACCTGTTACAGTGACTTCTATAGTGCTACATTCTTTGATTTTTAAACTGAAGACTTTTTTCCAAGCAGATGTAGCGAGATCCTTTTTCCTGGCACTAAATGGCATTGCGGGAATATCAAGAAAACCATCTATTCAAAGACATCTGAGCTATTTTCTGGTTTCCAGCAACTATGGATTATGGAAACATAATCTGTTTTCTTTTCAACATAAGTACGGCAGTGGCATATATAACTATCATTCCAGTCATAAAAATTCCACAGCTCCTGTGGTGCCATATGGCATTTTTTTTACTGGAAATTATGGTTCTGATGTAGAATGTGGTGCAACAATGTGTTAATAGTGTCTCATCTCAGGATAATAGCAACATTAAGACTTACTAGCAATGAACTTATACATTCATGCTGTCCCAGAAATTCTTGGACCATCTAGTAACATTTTTAAAAGTCCAATCAGATCTTTTGTCAGATTTTCTGGCATAACGTCAAGCACAGCTGCAGCTCTTTTTGAGGGTGTTTCTTGTCCTAACAAGGTAGCTAATTCACAGAATAAATGAAATTTTGAAGGTTCAGGCTTACCATGGAATAATTGCAGTCCTTTAAAAGCCAATGAAATAAACATATAAACAAGTCAGGTGCAGTTAGTACAAAGTACCAGAACTTTTCATCCATGTCACAAATACTTTGTAAGTTCAACATCTTTATTTAAATCCCTTTGGACCAAGTGTTTCATGTCCTGGGACTGGAAAAAGTCTGGAGTAAAGAAATGTAAATTGT
The DNA here is from genome assembly GCA_037349315.1 of Chelydra serpentina. Classification (NCBI taxonomy): domain Eukaryota; kingdom Metazoa; phylum Chordata; order Testudines; family Chelydridae; genus Chelydra; species Chelydra serpentina. The sequence goes on along the minus strand of JBAIAC010000014.1, from coordinate 9,989,918 downwards.
TCATTTAAAATAATGTGGTTGGGGTGGGTGTGTGTGTTTTTTTTTTAATCTGAACAGGTGGAGATTTTCTCAAATGAATTTGTTATTTGAAATTATTAAACAGCCTTCACTGGACAAAACAATCTGATTCTCTTTACCCTGAGACCATTTTACATCAATATGACCGTCGGTGTAAATTACATTTATTTTTATTTTAAGGCTGTTTTACAGTACCAGAGTGATATAAAGTCTTTAACATAAAAAGAATTAGGCAAACAAACCTAAAGATGACATAACTAACCATAGCACCCATCAATAAAATAAATAAAGTAGTACATAAAATCAGCCTCACAATATTTTCTTGCCACAAACTACAAATACATCAGAATAGCCTGTATCTAAAAGTATGTTTACTGCTACTGGAAAATTAATTAACTTCTCCAGCAAACAGTAAGGCTATGCTTGCCCTTTGAGCTGGGAATGTGATTCACAGCTTGTGACGATGTAACCGTGCTAACATTGTTCAGGCTAGCACAGGTGGGGGCTTGGGTTAGCCACCCAAGTATGTTTCAAAGGGGTCTGGGTAGGTACATACTTGGGGTGACTAATCTGAGCCACCGCCCATGAGACCCCAACTACATGGCAGTTTTTCGCATGCTAGCTCAATAAGAGCTAGCATGAGTATGCCTCTGCAAGCTGGGAATCACACCCCCAGCTCACTTCTGTTGATGATTGACAACCTTTTGAATTATTTTTTTTTTGTACTCGAAAGTTTGTCTCTTTCACCAACAGAAGTTGGTCCACTAAAAGACATTACCTCACCCACCTTGTGTCTCAAACATATAATACACAATGCCAGTGTATTCAAAATGGTTAAAAATAACTGTGAAAATGAGCTTTGGAGTAGAAAATGAACAAATGATGAAATGGACAAAGAGTGAAATTTGGTGTCCCAGGGATGCATTTAATGAGATTGGGTTATAGTTTGTATTTTTTTTCATTCACGATGGTAGAGATCATAGAATCATAGAATCTCAGGGTTGGAAGGGACCTCAGGAGGTCATCTAGTCCAACCCCCTGCTCAAAGCAGGACCAACCCCAACTAGATCATCCCAGCCAGGGCTTTGTCAAGCCTGACCTTAAAAACCTCTAAGGAAGGAGATTCCACCACCTCCCTAGGTAACCCATTCCAGTGCTTCACCACCCTACTAGTGAAAAAGTTTTTCCTAATATCCAACCTAAACCTCCCCCTCTGCAACTTGAGACTATTACTCCTTGTTCTGTCAAATAGACAAATAGTGATAAAATGTTCACAAATAATTTGGCTGACTATATTTGTGTAACTTTTATTTATTTTGTTTGAAAATATGAACACAGTTTTGTTGTAAACAGTCTGAAACTTGCTGTATCAGGAAAACAAATTAATTTCAGGCAGAAGTGGCTGTCACAAGCTGGCCAGGATCCCCTCTCTGAACACACACCAGTCTATGATGAGTGGACCCTACATGCTTCTAAACCCCCTGTATCTGGACAGAACTAATCACTGTTCCTATCTCTGGATCTCTGAGGCGTATCCCCAGGTGCAGACTCCCTGTCTGGGCAGTAGGACTCTATATCTGGCCACCTTGTACCCTAGAACCAGTTCCACAGCCCTCCCAAGCCCACTGTGTATTCACACTACCTTAGAGTTCCACTTCACTGTGGGCTCTGAGCTTCTTGATTGTCCCCTTCATAGACACTGTCAGGCAAGCAATGGACACAGGCTTCCCAAAAGAATTTCTTAACCCCAGACACTTTACTCTTAAAGCATACTTGAGAGTTACAGATCTTTGAAAAACAAACTCCTGAATGCATGCCCTATCAGACTTTTTAGAAGGTTGGTAGTGTGTCAAGCGTATCACAACTCACCTGCTTCAACAGGTACTTCAGCCACTAGGCTTTATAGCAGAGCTCTCAATCGTGTGCACAGACAGCTCAGATGGCAGGTTTATTTATGAGTCCCAGCAGAAAGGGTATTTGCAACTCTTCCTATGGACGATAACAGTCAACAAAAGCTAGTCAGTGCAGTAGAGGACTGCAAAGTTAAGATCTGTCCCTGTGGCATGGTTTTATTACATTAGTCTCCAAAGATGCCATTCTGGATCAGGAACTTCTTGTGTTGAACACATAGGTAGACACATCCCCCACCCCAAAGGATTTACAGGCTAATTTGAAACCAGATGAGTGCAAACAAACAGAAGGAGGTAAGCGAGGAGGTCAAAGGGCAAAGGGTAATACAAATAGATCATGTGCTTACAAAGACTAGCCTTACTCTATTCACCCCCCAGTTCATAAATACTCCTAAGCCTCTGATCCTTACCCCAAGTTCCCCCACCCCAAGTCTCCCCTCTATCCTGGAGCTCCCCAGCTCCAATTCCCATGATATTCCTCTGGCTTCTCCCCAACAACTGAAATCCACACCTTACTCCTATGCCATTTTACACCTGTGATCCTTCCACCCCCAGCGCCCTCTCACTCACTCTCTACAGTCCTCTTCCTGGCTCCCACCCGTCTCCTGCACAACATGATACACCCCACAACCCATGCTCCTTTCCTTGCCCCATTTTTTCTCCCTTCTCTCCAAATCTCATGATCTCCTCCTCCCCTTGCTGCTGGAGTAAACTTACGTTTTCTAAGTGAATCATGGAAAGTGGGCAAAGTGGATTGCATACAGCTGGTTTGATGCTGTCATTGGAGCAGATATTCCAATTCATAGGATACTGGCAAGAATGATTTAACTAAAATAGCAGCTTATTTGGAAGAGTAATTTAACAAATAAGCAGTGAATATTTACTACCCCTTTATCCATGATACCTGGTTTCCTGGCGGGGGGGAAGAGGAGAGAAACAGGATTCATGGCTATTATTTTTCTTGAAGCAAAATTCAAGCAACTGTACAGACTTGCATGCACTAATTCCTTTCTGTTGGTAAGATGTCATTACTACCCATTACATATGGGTAGTATGCACTACTATTTGTATGTGTGACTGAGTAGCATGCAGACTTGTATTTGGAAGACAAATCCTCCCAGCTGCAAACCACATAAATACAGTGCTGTGACATGCTCCCAGTGTTTAGGAAAATGCTCGTAGTGTTGCCATTCCCAAGCATTCAAAAAATTTAAAAACCAGGCCCCAAAGTCACAAGATTAATAAACTTTGTTGAATGCTTTTTGTTAGCCTTCTGGTTGACTTTTCAAGCCTTTGTTGCCTTCTCATGTTTGATCCTTTTTTCAAGCTTTTCTCTGTAAAAGAGAACTAAAAATTTACTCTTTTTAAATGAAATCAGAGATTCTCTCCTAGTCATATGAGTCAGGCCAGTCTCTTGAGTTTTAAGAAAAACATTAAAAATCATGAGTTGGCAACACTGTAACTTGTTAAATCTAAAAAAAGATGATATTTACTGAACCACTAATAAAATACTTTAGATAACATTCCAAACATGTATTATGTATTAACTTCAACAGCAAAGACATGTTAATGCTTATTTGAGAGCATTGTTAGGTACAGCTTGAAAAGTGACAATTTAATAGTTGAATAGCTTGAGAAATATTAAATAAGTAGTTGTGTTTGACTTGGGAGATGCTTCTAGTCAAATGAAAGCAGCTCTGTATTTTGGGATTTTGTTTCTTTTAATATTAATTATTGCTTTCCCTTCTATGAGATGGGTTATTTGCAATTACAGTAACAAACTACTTACATGGGAGCATGAGCTCCCTGCCACTTCCTCTGTTTTTGGCTGCTCAGTGAAAATATTCCCCACTACAATTTACATAGGAACCTCAAGTAGATAATGTCACAGGATATGGCACAGGAACCTATTAGTACCAACTTCATCTATGCTACTCTGCTAATCTGAGCCTTTCAAAATCCAAAGGCCTCGGAACTTCCTTTCAGTTTATATGCAGAATGCTGTTGCAGAATAAAGAGTTCTTTTCTACCACCACGTGCTCTTGAGCAAGACTTGAACTCAGTTCTCCCCCATCCATTTGTCCTGAGCACTGGGCTCAAGGGTGGAGAGAAAGAATTGTGAATATTTTTCCATTTGCTGGTCACACCTGGCAATCAATTATTCCCCCAGCTCTATCTATAAATTGCATCTCTTGTCTTGTATTTTTATGTATTACTTTGCATAATACTGCAAATATTCTGACAGCTCCAAAATAAATGAAATTTGCATCCAGATCCTAGAAATAAGGTGTCAGAAACTTTTGGGCCTTTCCAGTCCTCTAGCAATTTTATACTTCAAGACGACAGAATTTTTTTTGGTCATAGCTGCTGTGTGTATTTACACTAGGACATTACTTATCTTACTGTTCTGTGGTGGGATGTTCATCCCACAGTAGCCCAGAAAGGGTTAATGTGTCTCAGAAAAGGTTAAGTAACCTGATAAGCCTAACTCTCCCTCAGGTGTGGCCTGATAGGTAAGCACTGTTTGAGCAAGGAGCCCAGCTGAGAAGGAGCAGGTGGGGCTTGTGTAAGGTCAGGAGGAGGTTGCAGTCACTGTCTGGGCTTAGAGAGGGAAAGGAGAAAACCCAGGGATCCTAGACCTGAAGGAAGAGTTTACTCAGAGGGCTAGTGAAGAAAGAAGCCTAACAGAGGTGGAACAGGAAGCAGTCTAAGGAAAATGGCAGCAGGGTTTAGGGATGGAGCAGACCTTGGCTACTAATTGCAGAGACCCTGGGCTGGAACTCAGAGTAAAGTTCCCCCACCAGCAGCATAGCCTTGAATTGGAGGGCTGCCAGGAATGATATCCAGTCATCCCATGCAGTGAGACTTGGATAACTTTAAAGGTGGGGAGAAAACACATTGTGGCTTAGTCATCTGGCCAGGTCATTAAGAGGGATCACCCACATCACAAACACCCCGTGATGGGGGGAGCAACCAAAGGAGGTTGAAAAAACACCATCACAGAATTGTACAGAATTTTTTAAGCCTTGGCTTGATTGGTTGAGAGCAAAGATGAGTGAGATGCCCCAGGGATGAGTAGTAAACCCCATGACATGTTCTACCAGATGGATCATCCTATAGGGATGAAATGAACCATCAAAAAATGTATGCATGTGATGCTTTACATTGAAAGTCTCCATTACATATTAGTGCCATTCTATTGTTTCAAAAATAATTGAAAACAAACAAAATATACAGAGCTTTTGTGCACTATAGTTATCATACTCTAAGACTGCATGAGTATGCTGGTCTTGTGTGAGTGTCACAGAACAGAATTCAAAAGAGCTTCCTCTTGCAACTTGAAAAAAAACAAACAAATCCAACAAAACAGCATTCTAAGAATTATCATCATCAGTACTTGAAAAGGAAACATGAATTCTTATACATGGGTTGAGGAAGGTCAATGTGAAAGGAACAGCATTTCAAGTATTTTGTTAAGACCGTGTAACTCTTAAATCTAGATAGCATATTCCAAACAATGAGTAGAAACCTTGAATCATTTTCAGCATTATTTAACATTTTTGTTTACCTCTAGGTTGTTGTTCTTCATTATTTGAAATACCTTGTGGGTATTTTACATATTTTAAAATGTAAACATGAATATAAACTTTCTTCATTTACATTTTTTCTTTAGTACTCTTAGGCCTATGTCTGACACTGTCCCTTTCCCTTTTATTGAGGGATCATTAAAACCTTCTCTCCTTTTCACTCCTTACAAACACCAAATTATGCTGCCCCTCCCTTCTTCCCATCCAGGCATATTGAATGTGTTTCCTTCTGAAGAAGAGCAGTGCCACTCTGTTGACCACAGAGAGATAAAAGACACTTGCTTCTTGTCTCTACTGATTCATGGTAGCCAATTATCTAACCCACATTACTTTATTTTACTGACCCCTCCACTGCTAGACAGGCCTCCTTTTCAAGTTTGAGGTTCACAGATCCTTCTATAGTTGAGTTCTCACTGTTTTCAATGTTCTTCATATGTGTCCTCCCAAAGGTAGTTTACACTTAAGTGTTGAGTTAAAAGGTAGTATTGAAAGTGTTGGTTAATTAAGTGCTTGTCTACACAGCACAACAAAGTGCATTAGCAGGGTTTGAATTCTAAAGCACACCAGTGTGTTGTGCATTAAGTGGCCTGTGCACTAAAAGTTCTCTAGTGTGCCTTAATGTAGTCCTATTTCAAACAGCACTAGGGAACTTAAGTGTGCCAGCAGGGTCTACATAGGCCACTTAGCGTACAATACATTGGTGTGCTTTAGAATTCTTGTGCGCATTGCTGTACCATGTTGACGAACCCTTATTTTTGTTCACAGATGGTGGCGTGAAGCCTGTTTAAACTCCCTGAAATATGCCACAATATGGTGAGTCATTTTTTCATGCATTTTTCTATAAACTCTAGCCAGATTATGTTAAGTCTCTGGAAAACCGTTATCAATTTTGCACATCCTTCTGCAGGGGGAGTGCCGGCTAAGGATTTCCTCCTGAGTTATGTCTTTCCAACTGGGATGAGAAGAAATGAAGACTGTCAATGAGAATGGAAAGGACTAAAAATATTCTATAAACTCTAGCCAAATCTTTAAAATATTCAAATTTAAGGCAAACAGATGCCATGATGACAGGCTCAGTAATCTGTACAGAGCAGAACAGAAAAATATCAGGCTTATTTATTATTTGTGAAAGATAGGGGAAGAGGGGAAATTGGTTCTTCCAATGGAAAAAAAATTGTACAGGAGTGGGAACTGGGATGAAGGGGAAAAGTTTACTTTCAGTTTTACCCAAACTGACTCATTGGGAGGAAGGGGGTATTTGAACCTTAATAGAACTGACTATGGTTCAGTCACCAGAACCAGTGATCCATTAGAAACAGCGACATCCACACTTACACCCTATGCCTCTCCACTGGTTCCAATGTCCCGTACCTGTCTGGAGGTGCAGTGCCAGGGAAGCCATATTGCCACCCAGTACTGCCTTCAAAGGTGTCCACACAAGAAAACATTGATACACGTTCACAGTTTTACCAATCTTGCCAGGGGAGTGGTAGAGGATGACAAGTGCCCCCTAGCCCAAGCTATCGTCTGTTATTTTTACCCTATGGTTGTCTGCCCATGGAGGGTAGAGAGGAGACACTACTGTGAAGACTCCTTTTCCCCCCAATCAGACAAGGGGAAATCTGCACACTCAGGTCCATGCATGGCACTTAGAGGGAATGATTTTCCACAAAAGGAACTGATACAAATTACTACCTCCAACGGACAGCCCCCTTTCAAGCAATCTCCTTAATATATCCCAAGCCTACTAGAATAGTTTTGTTTGCCTTTAGTTAAAGAGTAATTCTACTCAATCACCAATTTTTGCTTTTCACTTTGTGTAATTAATTGATTTTTAAAGAGAAACACTATCTTGAAGTGTATAATACACAGTATTAGAATGACCAGCTTCCTAGTGCTGCCTGTTTTCTTGTAGCACCAAATCAGTGTTTATCAATTACATTTATTAAAATTGACATTAGGAACCTTTGCAAAAAGTTTTATGAAACTTATATAAAGCTCTTGATCTTAAAAATCCTCCAGACACAGAATACCCATTGTAATCTTGTGGTTAAGGATAAAGAATGGGGACTCAAGAGATGTCTCTGTCACAGACTTCCTGTATAACTGATGCAAGTCACTTTCTCTCTGCACCTGAGTGTTCTGTCTGTAAAAATGAGAATATTTCCATCCATCTGAGATTTTAGAATAAAATCCTTAGTGTACGTGAGGTGTTCTGGTACTATAGGGACAAGAGCCATAGGAAAACCTTATGCAAAAATAAAAAGGAATTATACATACTCCTCTACACACGGAGGATTTGAAGGGTTAGTCCCAACCTTATAATTTGCATATACTCCTAGTGTCACAGGTTCAGGGCACTTGTATTCCCCTGCTGTGGTTCCTTGAGCTCCCAGCTGTTGCCTCTCCTGGGTGGAGACCTGCATGTCACATCTTTCTGACCAGGGATTTTAAGGCTAACGAGCTCCCAGCCTTATATTGTGATATCCCCAGCAAGCCAGACTGCCTAAAAGGGCCAAAACCTGCACTTTGCTTTCTCTGAGGGCTATGATTAGTGTGTTGCCCACAGTTATAAGTTACCATTTGGCTCCTCAGGAAGCACATTTAGTCTTAAGGTAAAAGCATTAAAACAATAAAAAACCTACATGCATGCTAAAAAGCTTAAAGGTAATCACCAACTCCAACCTAAGGCTCTAGTCAGTTTCAGTCCTTCCAACCTAAAATTCGGTTTTCCCCGTGGTTACAAGTTCATCTGGTCTTAGATCCGGAACAATGGCTGGGCAGATCAGTGGGGGTTTTTTTAATTATTTTATTAAAACTACAGCTCAGGCCTTTGATCTTGACCTTCCGTAACAGGTAATCAGCAGGCAAGGACCCTTTTATCAGAACATAGCTTCAAAACACTGCATTTTTGCACAAGCACAGTTGGGGAATTTGCATCAACGTCTCCTTAAAGATTCCCCAGGAAATCCACTTAACACTTAGAGCCAAAAGTCCATACTCGTATGGCACATTTTCATTATAGTTTTTGAACTCCTAGGTCTCACAACTGTCACATCTCCCTGTTAGAAAGGTTACACACAATCGCAGCTAACAATAATACATAAATGTAATGCAGTAAGGTCTGTTGAGGCTATTGCATGAAATTGTCATATCTGTCAATTCAGAAACAAAAATGTGTGCTATACTTTTCATTCCTTTTTCTGAATTATTTTGGTTGAGAAAGTATATTTTTATTAATATATATTTTTACACTGGAAAAGACCAAGACTTTACATTAAGATCAAGGGGGAAATACAAAAGGAAATCTGGCTTTAATTAAGACTCAGAATATCCCCAGTAGACAGTATTATTTATTTTTGCTAATGGAAAATTTGGGGCATAGAAAAGTAAAGGCCAAAATATTCTAGATTGGCTGCTTAAATAAATGCCCTGATTAGTAGAGAGGTGCTGAAGTACTCACTGCTCATCTGAACTTCAGTAAGGGCTCAATTCCTCGGGGGGAGGGGGCAAAAGTCAGGCCACATATTTAGATGCCTAACCGTGGATATTGGTGCCTAATTTTAGGCACTGTTGTTGGAGAATTTTGGAGTAAGTGATGACCCAAAGCATCAGAGAGTGGGTCAGTGGCAAAGCTGAGACAAGAACTCAGGGCTCACTCTCAGCCCTGTGCTCTAACTCGTATAAAAATTGTCTTCTTGTTTATACCATTGCTCTGCATAAAAGGATTTTTATATCTAGGATTCATTATGTCAGTGATTATGAACCCTTACATAATCCAATCATAAGGAACTGAATTGTCTTAACAAATCTTAATCCATTTTATAGGGTAGATTACAACAGAAAATACTAAACTGACAGCTTCTGCTCCCAGGCGGAAGGATGGCATCCCCTGCCAGCTGGTTCACTGGGATGCTGGAGAGTCAGCTCATTAGGGAGCCAAGTGACCAGATGGTGAGATTTCCATTCTTTCCAGTAGATTTCCATTCTTCATTGTTATACTGCACCTACAGTAGAAGTTGGTCCACACCAACAGTTTTCTACTTTGCTTTTCAAGTGTAACTGATCTGCCTAGTACCATTATTCTCAAGGGTACAAATGAATTAGGACATCTAATAATTAAAAAGTGACATCCCTGTGATTGTCCTTGGCATTCTTGGATAAACATGTACTCAGCCACTTTTTCAACTTCCTCTTTACAAAACTCTCCTATCTTTGGTGCTTTGTATTTATGAAGGCCTCCTCCTATTTCTTCTCAATGGTAGTTGATTGGAACGTTTCATCCAACAAGCCAAGTGCTCACCTGCTTCCCTTCACAGCTAACAATAAGGCCTGCTGTAGGTCTGAGGGCTGGGATAGCTTCAGTGTATCCATACAAAACTCTGTGTTCTCTCTTCAAGATGTTTCACGTGTCACCATTGCACAGTACCAAGAACTGGATCCAAAGACAAAAGGCATCAAGGAAAAAAAAAAGACACCGAATAAATAGTTTAGAATATCACACTTGTAACGCTGTCTACACTTGACAGCTCAGTGTTTAACAGCTCTACTACAATTTAGAATAATGCTCAGCAATATCTTGCCCCTTTTTTGGCCCTTTTAATTTCTTCTCATGTCTGTAATGCAGCCTTTCTATAATACTCATAATTAAAATGGGTAACTGAGGACCACAGAGGTTAAAGTCTTGGTTCTGTCAGTAACTTGATTCAAGAATCAAATCCAGCTGTCCTGACTCCCAGTCTTCTGCTTTATCCCCTACCTCACATTCCAGAGCATAGTTTCAGTGAATAAGAAGCTGATAAAGTTATCAGAGTGCTTTGGTGAAAAAGAATAGCAAATTCTTTCCTTTCTTTTCTCTGAGTCAAGATTCACTAGCTTCCAAAGTTGAAGTTTAGGTTTAAGTTGTCAGCTTTTTGATTTTGAAGATGACCCCAAAAAAACAGGAAAAGACACACCTTAATTGCATGTCAATTCCAATTAGGTTTGGACATTTCAAGATTTAACATTAGTGGGGATTACTTAGCCTGGTACGTATTCTGCATATACAGATTTAGTGTATATCAAAGATAGTTATTCAAGAGAAATGAAAAGAAAATATAAAATTGTTCTTTAATGTAGTTAACAGAAAGAACTTCTCATGCAGCAGGTTATGTACAACATACCCCAACAATGCCTGAAGTCATGAAAACCACTAGGGACCACGTGCAGCCATCTCATGTTTCTGGCCAGGGAATGACAATGTGTCTGGACCCCATCCACCATTCCTAACAAGCACATTATCACTGATCCAAAAAGCCACATTCCCAGTATTGATCTGCTATGCAGACTTTGAAACACACTGAACCATATCAGAACAAACCATGGAAGATGCGGCTACTTGATGCACAGTTGGAGTATCAAAGACTCCCCTTCATGCGACTGCAGTGAAAACATAAAAAACATCATAACAGTACCCCAACTATGTATTCAGAGGTGAAATGGGTGATATCCACAACACTGAGGGTGCCTTGAAATGGCTCATTGACCTACAAGCATTTATAGAGTGTTGTTCGGTAGACGCCATGTGCACTGAAAGATTTAAAAAAACCACATTTGTTCAGCTGATTCTACTCACAACACGTATATTCACCTCTTTCTGAAAGAGGTAGTCAAGTGAAATATAGCGTTCCGGTGTCTAACAAACAGAGGAATCATATTCAAAAGCCTGAGGACAAAAAACATAAACGAGCCCCCTGAGTTAAAGAAAAGGAATTTTTATATGCTGATGCACGAGTTCCAAGGAAAGCACAAAGGACAAAAACAAAGCTCCAGAAGATTTTATTGAAATATGAAATTGGTGAGGATGCTTTGTAACTACTATCGCAGCATGGCAAGAACACCACAGTTCTTTATCTGCACTCACCTGCCAATATAACTAAAATAAATGTTTAAACTCGAAGCATGGTATTTTTAATATAATACTAGTAACAAAGTGTCTCATTTTTCTGCTGGCGTATGTTTGGTTTTTGTTTTTGGAGATTTCAGAGTTAGAGACAGATTTAGTTCACAAACATGCTTGGAATAGATTTAGATATTGCTTCATCACAATAATAAACATTATCATTTCTAAGTGCCTGAACCAGGGGCATGCAAAGAATCCTAATGCACCAAACAAGAGGAATTATTAGACTGAGGTAGCACCTATGATCTGAAATGGATGCATTCTTCTTTGGTTTGCACACAGGCACATTCTTATCAATGTAGGATTGTACATATTTACTCTTTTAAACAAAACAAAAGTATAAAAGCCCTCCTGAATCAATGTTGTTAAGAATAAGGCTCTGGATTTTTTTTTTTTAAATACCTCAATGGGATGAGTCTTCCTTCCAAACTAAACAAACCTCACTATTTGTAAGGTCTGATAGTTTCCACCTTTTGGCATTTAATTAACATTTGTTTAGATGAAACCATGACTGATATGGAGGGCTCTGATGATTAATGTATTAATTAATTAAGGGGATTTCTCCCTTTATAAATAGATTATCCGTTCAACCAATACATTTATTTCCCCTGAAATGTGGATATATACAGTGCTGAACTATATGCTCCTTTAAGTATACTTTTCCTGAACTATAAACTTCATTTTCATAGAAATAGGATATGGCTAATCATATAATAATATTGAAACAATTATTGACTATTTTGGCCAAAATTTTAAAACTGATGTGGCTAAAATGTGGACTTTGAAATCCATGTGTATGCACTTCAGTACAAGGGATCTGGTGTTCAGCATTGCTGAGCACCCACAAATCCCCTCCTTACAATGAAAGACAACAGCAAGAACTGAGATCTGTCAAGGAACTGATTGTTAATTTGCTATAAGGTTTGTGTACAAACAGTTCTAAATAACATTGTGTCCAAATACCTGTAAACCAAACATGGTATCAAGAATGTTGTTGATGCTGCTGACAGGTTGTATTGATATTTATTTGGCTGTACCAATTTGTTTGTACAAACATGAGCAGAAGTCTTCTCTATGAGCAAGTCATCTAAGATCCTCATTACTAAATCACCCCAGGTAGTGTGGCCTAATGGATAGAACACTGGACTAGGAGTTGAGAGACATGGGTTCTGTTTCATACTTTGCTGCTGCGAGACCTTCACAATGTTCCTTCCCCTCTCTGGGCTTCATTTCCCCTCCATCTGCAAAGGGATAATGATGCTGACCTTCTTTGCAAAGTTCTGAGATCTGCTGATGAAAAGTGCTATACAAGAGCTAGGTATTATCTGTAAAATGAATATAAAAAACTTATCTACCTCAGAAGAGTGTTGAGAGGCTGAATTTTGCACGATATGCCTTAAAGAAGGATTTGCAGATGTGGGATAACAGGAAAATAAATAAGAATTATTTAAAGACATGTACATTTTGTTTTCTGGGCTTCTTCCACCACTAGAAACATTAGCTTTATTCAAAGAAAGGTTATACTTTCTCCCTCATCTTCCTCTTAATTTCCAAAGTCCTATGCTATGTTTGTGACATCAGAGTTTGTTGCTGTGGAAATCATTGTACTGTCAGAAATTGAGCATTGTTGGGATTTCCCTACAGAATTAAACAGGGATTAGTAGATTTAAATAGAGTGGTAACACTTTAAAAATGCTGCATCTGCATGGAACTAAACACAAAGACAACCTCAGATAAATGAATCCCAAAGGCTAACTTGAGAGTTTTAAAAGCTGTGTTCTTAACTGAAAACACATATTGGAGCTAAAAATCAAGGGCTGATCCTGTCTCATTGACGTCACTGGGAGTTTTGTTATTGACTGAGTTTTAAAACTAACTTTTGTCTTTATAAAAGGAAATTCAAACCAGAGCTTGTGAGCTGATGTAATGGGATTTCCTGGATCCTGGCACACTAACAGACCTGGGCCTACTCCACTTTTAGACAGATGGCAGCATAGCACTGAATTAGATCCTTTAGTACTTGATTGCCCCCATGAAGGGTCAAGCACATGTAAAGAAGTGTATGAATAAGTAGTAAGAGAAATGGGTAGGTGGCCACAGAAAGTCAGAAACACTTTGAAGAAGGTTTAGATAGTTGTAGCTATGTTAGTCTGTATCAGCAAAAACAATGGGGAGTACATGGACACAAATCAGACATCAAGAATTATATCATTCAAAAACCAGTTGGGGAACACTTCAGTCTCCCTGGACACTCAATAACAGACTTAGAAGTGGCAATTCTTCAACAAAAAAACCTTCAAAACAGACTTCAATGAGAAACTGCAGAACTGGAATTAATTTGCGAACTGAACACCATCATATTAGGCCTGAAGAAAGACTGGGAGTGAATGGGTCACTGCAAGAACTGAAAACCAATTTCCCCATTCTAATTTCCCCGCTACTGTTACTCACACCTTCTTGTCAATTGTTTGAAATGGGCCACCCTGATTACCACTAAAAAAGTGATTTTTCCTCCTGCTGATTATAGCCCACTTTAATTGAATTGTCTCATTAGAATTGATAAGGCAACTCCCATCTTTTCATGTACTAAGTATATATATCTTCCTACTATATTTTCCACTCCATGCATCTGATGAAGTGGGTCTTAGCCCACGAAAGCTTATGCCCAAATAAATTTGTTAGTCTCTAAGGTGCCACAAGTACTCCTCGTTGTTTTTACTTTGAAGAAGGTAATTTTGCCTGTTACTGTAAGGAAAAAGCAGACCTGGAAGTGAGTGCAAGGGGAGTGGTCAAAAGTGGTTCTATCACCTCAGCTCAAGTGATCCACTCAGAAAATACTGGGGTTGAGTCAGTTCTGCCAGAAAGTGGGAGCTACCATGTTCAACAAAAATGAGGGAAATCTTGGAATGTTTGGAGTTCATTTTCCATAAAGTCCCACAGTTCAGATGTTTATCCCAGCCTATAGAGCAGTGGTCACCAACCGGTCAATCGTGATCAACCGGTCAATCCTGGAGATTCTCCCAGTTGATCGTGATCTCCAGTGTTGTAGCGGGGCTGCCGCTAAGGCAGGCTCCCTGCCTGCCCCCACCCCATGCTGCTCCCGGAAGCAGCCAGCATGCCCATGTGGGCCTGGGAGGCAGGGGTCTCCGCGAGCAGCTCCTCCCTGCAAGCACTGCACCCACAGATCCCATTGGCCGGGAACAGGAAATGGTGGCTAATGGGAACTGTGGAGGCCTGCAGAGAGGGGGGCAGTTCGCAGAGTCACATGCCCCCCCTCCCAGGACTGCAGGGGCACATTGGCCCTTCTGGGAGAAGTGTGGGGCCAGGACTGCCCAAGGTAAGTGCTACCCCCTTCAATGGACAGCATTAAGACCAGGAGTAACATGAGCTTGCCCAGCTATGCTGGACCAGCTTTTCTCTTCCACCACCCAACCGACAGCCTCCCAGAGCCAGCCCCCCAGGCCGCCTCCCAGAGCCAGCACTCTGCACCCACTGTGCCAGCCGTGACCCCCTCCCAGAGCCAGCACCCCATACCCTCTCCTGCACCCTAACACTCTGCCCCAGCCCAGAGCCCCCTCCTGCACCCAAACTCCCTCCCAGAGCTTGCACCCCTCATCCACTCCTGCACCATAATCCCTTTCCCCCAGGCTCAGCCAGGAGCCCTCACCCCCTCCCGAACCCCAACACCTTGCCCCAGCCTCCCGAACCCCAACGCTTTCCCCCAAAGAAAGTGAGTGTGCGTGGGGGAGAGTGAACGATGGAGAGGGAGGATGCAGTGAATGGAGTGGGGCTTTGTGGAAGGGGTAGGGCAGATTCTGGGTTGCCCTTAAATTCAAAAAGTGATCTTGGGCATAAAAAGGTTGGAGACCACTGCTATAGAGGTTCAAAGCAACCACCATGCCCCTCTGTCCTCACCTAATCCAATCCCACTGTCCTTGACAAGCTACAAGTGGGGAGGGCTACTGCAAATGCCCTCCCCACCAACAACCCCCAGCACTGATAGGTGGCGCATCTCCACTGGAAAGGCTCAGTGCTATTAAAACATGTTCTGAGGCAAGGTGGCAGGATCTCAACAACTCTGAATCCATTCCCCATCCCTCCCAGACTGAACAGGGTGAAAATAGGATCACGTAGTAGTCAGTATGCTACCAGAAGCCCGGTCCCCTAGATAGAGCATTATAAGAGAAAACTGTGTTACTAGTCATGTTTTCAATTATTTCCTTTGTCTCCAACAAGCACAAATTGATATTAAAGAGATATTGAAGTGCATTAACAATTAAATGTCCAAAACAAATTTATCAGGGTTTTTAATATACATTATGTATGACTATCAAATAATTTTATCCTCCATCAGTTCAAATCTCTCAAACAAATATGCTAGGCATGGCCCCAAAGATATTTTGTTCCCTAAATTCAGTGCTAATGTCTTTCTTAAACCTCTTCTATATGTCAGTCCATTAATCATTGGAATATTCCTGCTTGAGTGAAGATACACAGAATAATCCCTCAATAATAAATATGGCTAGAAATAGGCAAACATGTTTTGTGTAATTTCAAACCCTGGAACATTTTTAGTTTGAAAGTTTAACTCAAACTGAAATATTGATTGACACTTAGGCAGAGAAGAGAATAAAAAATGAAGCAGGTGGAATGAAAAACAAAGTCTGTACATAAAGCAGAGGAGAACGGAAGAATGTGTAAGCAGGATCTGAAGGCGCTCTCCCCTGACAGAGAGTGATGAGCTGGGGAGGGTAAAAGGCTTCAGGACCAGAGTGTATTTACATGATCACTCCCACTCTGCCTAGGTAAAAGACAGAGCTGTGGTGCCAAAGTGACCAATCGTGGCTGACACTGGGTTACAAATCACTTTAGTGTTGAATGCAGTGGTAATGAAATGTTATCATCCGTATAGTATGAGTAAAGGGCAGTAGAACTGTGCTAGCCTATCCTGACTGATGTGACCCAGGCACATGCTGCTTCCTATAATCATTGCTGCTGCTCTTCCCTGGGCCACTTCCCACATAGCCCCTTTCACTTCACCCTTACCTCAGAGCTGAAGACCTCAGCACCTCTCCCTCCTCACCCTTCTGGTCTCAGCCAGCAACTGAGGTGCTCAGGCCCTTCAGCTCCTTTTAATTGGGACTGCTGCACTCTGATTGGCTGCTTCCCTGCAGCCAATCAGGCTGGCTTGGAAGACCCACCTTCACTGCTCTTTTTCTGAGGCGGGTGTGATAAGACTACGAGGCCTCCAGAATGGGGTGTGGTAAGACCAGGGACCTCAAAGGGCCTAGTACACCCATCACAATGCTATATATAGTCTACAGACAGACCATTTGTGTCAGCCTAACCTTTGGACATAGGGATAGAAAAACAATCACAGGTTTCTCTTTAACTAGAAAAGCATTTATTTAAATATAAAATCACCTTGGGGGAAGAATTGGGTTTAAAATTGCTTGAAAATAAGGTTGGCTAACTCCAACTAATCTTGCAAAGCTAAAAAACTGTAGACTCAGATTCTATGATGTTCACTCATCCCTACTGATAATTGTCCAGTCTCTTCCTACTGTCTTCATAGACTAAAAAAAGAAAATAAACTAAGAGGAATTATAGGAGTTTAAGACACATGGACAAACTTTGTTCTTGGTCAGCTTGGTGTAAATCTGGAATGACCCCAAGGGACTTTCTAGTAATTAATCTGTCAATCATCCAATCTGCCTGTCTAGCTTGGAATTTACGATGTGTTCATCACTGTCCTCTCTGAGTGCCTAAGAATTTATATCTACGTAACCAGGAACAGAATTTGATTCAAAGTCCATTAATATTGAACACATTTGAACAGGACTATTTTAAAACTTAATTATTCTAATTTCTATAAGGTATATGCACATTAGTCTGTGTCCAGGACTCCTTCCACTACTAGCTTGTAGCACACACACTGACTCTTATCACCACTGTCTTTTAAAATGTTCTCTTTTAGCGGCCCTATCCAAAGCCTGTTGAAGTCAACAGATTGACATCGGTGGTTTAAGTCAGGCCTTTTCTCCTTCCCTGCCACTTTCAGATAGCATTGTTTCAGTTTAACAAGCTATAACAACATCTATATTTCACATGGGGACATTTAAAAAAAATAATTTTAAAAAGTTGAGCTGTGGACCTTGGGAAATGAAGAAAGGGAAAAGAGAAGGGAAGAGAGAGATGGTGAAGGAAAAAGGGGAGCCTTGAATGACTGAGTATGTGAAAAACAACAACACATTGTCCCTTCAGAACTAGGACGGAAAAGAGCACATACCAAATAGTGACGCCAAAGGCTACTTGCTGCTAAACTTTTACAAAACTGATAAGCATTATAATGTGAGAAGAATTCACATTTATAACCCATTGTTTACCACAGGGGTAGGCAACCTCTGGCATGTGTGCCAAAGGCGGCACGCGAGCTGATTTTCAGTGGCACTCACACTGCCCTGGTCCTGGCCACCGGTCCGGGGTGCTCTTTATTTTAATTTAATTTTAAATGAAGCTTCTTAAACATTTTAAAAACCTTATTTACTTTACATACAACAATAGTTTAGTTATATATTATAGGCTTATAGAAAGAGACCTTCTAAAAACATTAAAATGCATTACTGGCTCACAAAACCTTAAATTAGTGTGAATAAATGAAGACTCGGCACACCGCTTCTGAAAGGTTGACGACCCCTGGTTTACCATTTGCCCATGTTAAATTGTTGCTTAAAAATTGAATTGGCTTGTAGGTATTTAGAAGGTTTTATGAGGATTGCTTATCTTTTAGACATTTAGCTACTGACTTGTATGCATATTGGAAGTGTGTGGGGAAGGAGGGGGAAATCAGGCAAACCTTTCCAACTAATTAGTTATGCATAAGATAAGGATAAGTTGTTTTCTACAGCTGCACACTGAACCTCTTTTTTGATTTGGGATTCAAATTAACTCATAAATATTGAAATTATAAGCTTAAGGAAATGGTGGTTTTTGGTTTTTTGTTTTTGATGCATGGCCTATTTTAAAGAATTAGTCCAATGGAGAAATTGTAGCAATAATGTTGCCATTCTACTATGGCAGGACTTCTGTTATTTTAATAGTATCTTGATCATATTAATAAAAAAGCCCATATTATGGCTATCATGCTACGGTATGGTATTGCCTTAAGCCTATATTTCACAAAAGCTCATTGTTATAAATGTTTTCCTATGTGTTGTCTATTGTGTTGCAGTTGTAAATTATCTAACATTAGTCATTTTAGAATATTTCCCCGATCTGTAATCTGAGATACATGGTAATGGTTTTGAATGGTTTAGCCCTGTTATACCACTGGATGGGAAATAAATTCTGTACTTGAGTCCTACTTCTTGGAGGTCAGAACCTTTGCCCTCCTCTTTAGGTGCTTGGAGACCTTCATTCTTCATGACAATTAATGTTTCTCTTTCTACGGACTAGATTATGCCCACTCCCACTCCCACTTCCCCTGACCCCCAAGTAATTATGTCTTTTGGGTGAAACTGACTCCCCAGAGTAATCAGGCATTCTGTGCAGAATTTTGCTGAGATTGGTGTGGGTGTGCAGAATCCAACTAACACAGAGACCTTTTGCACCCTCTGTGTAGAAATTATAGTTTACTGAATCTGTGTAAGTATGGATCCAGCAATAGAGCTGAATAGAGGTTGACAATTGTGTTTCATGGCAATGTAAAAGGTTTTGAAATTTGGTTTAATAGAATCACAGAAATGTAGAATTGAAAGGGACCTTGAGAGGTCATCTTAATGCAGCCCTTTGTGCTGAAGCAGGACCAAGTATACCTAGACCATACCTGACAGGTGTTTCTCCAACCTGTCTTTACAAATCTCCAGTGACAGGGATTCCACTACCTTCCTGGGAAGCCTATTCCATTGCTTAACTATCCTTATAGTTAGAAAGTTTTTCATAATATCTAATCTAAATTTCTCTTGCTGCAGATTAAGTCTATTACTTCTTGTCCTACCTTCAGTGGACATGGAGAACAATTGATCACATTGTCTTTACAGCCCCTCTTAACAAGGCTAAATATGCCCAGTTTTTTTAACCTTTACTCATAGGTAAGGTTTTCTAAACCTTTGATCATTTTTGTTGCTCTCCTCTGTACTGTTTCCAATTTGTCCACATCTTTCTTGAAGTGTGGCTCCCAAAACACACCACAGTACTCTAGTGGAGGCCTCACCAGTGGTGAGTACAGCAGGACAATTATCTCCCATGTCTTACATATGGCACTTTTGTTAATACACCCCAGAATGATATTAGCCTTTTTCACATCTGCATCACATTTTTGTCTCATGTTCAATTTGTGATCCACTAGAACCCCCAGATCCTTTCAGCAGTACTACCACGTAGGCATTTTGTAGTTGTGCATTTAATTTTTAACTTTCTATGTGAAGTACTTTGAACTTGTCTTTATTGAATTTCATCTTGCTGAATTCAGATCAATTTGCCAATTTATCAAGATCATTTTGATTTCTAATCCTAAATGCTTGCAACCCCTCCCAGCTTGGTGTCATGCACATATTTTATGATGACACTCTCCAATCCATTATCCAAGTCATTCATGAAAATATTGAATAGTACCTGATGCAGGAAAGACCAAAGATAGCATATAGGAAACCCAGAGGACCCCCTAACAGGACTTTAAATGCCATGTTCCAATTAAATGATGTAGAGGCTGTATCAGAATGAATTTCACTCTTACAGCCAAATTAACTTTCAATTGCTGCTTATGTTATCATTGCCTTTTGTAAGATCCTTTGTTAAAATTTTGTAGAACCTGTAGCAGCATTGCAAAATGACCTATGATATGTACTAAATTTTATTATGTGTCAGACCACAGAAATGAGACAGCTATGCTCTGCCATGACCTCCTTTTATCAATGTTCTAATCCTTTCATTTCAGGATCGCTTCAGCTTTCTGATACTGTGAATGAATGGATTCTGTGGGATGTCTAAATGAGTCTTTCTGACATGGTCCTGCTATTTGATTGCATATCAAGCTGCCTCATTTTACCTTCTTTTTTTTAAAATCTGCATTATGCAAACTTAACTGACAATGTTGCTTTCTAATGGGTACAGGCTTTCAGTCACTAAGGTTTAAAATCTTTTACCTCCGAGTGGATGAGTCAGGCTTGGTCTAAAATAGAAAATTAGGTCAGGCGTGTGAAAAATCCACACCTCTGTGTGGCATAGTTAAGCCAGCCTCTGTCCCTATATAAATCGACAGAAGAATTCTTCCTTCAACCTAGCTACTGCCTTTTGAGTAAGTGGATTACCTATGCTGAAGGTAGTGTCTACAATGAAGCGTCACAACTGTGCTCCTGTAATGTTTAGATAGCTATGTAGTGTAGACAAGCCGTCAGCCACATTTCACTCTTCTGACTTATTTCTGCACATTCTCTATTGTGTGCTGTTATCCTGATGCAGTGAAGTTTGTTTATAGAGATGTACCACAGATCATAGCAGAGCAAATGAACATAGTTAATAGTAAAATATTATTGCTTAAGACCCTTCCATCATTTCCTCTTTGTGCTGAATTGATTGATCTTTCTCCCTGCATTAAAAATCAGGTCCTTGGTTAGCACTTTCTTTTATCACTATTGAATACTGTCAGCATCTGACTAATGTCATTACACCTGATGCAGAGGGTGATTAAAATACAGTGTTTTATGATGGTCCCTGGAAAAATAACCCACAGTACATTCCAACTTATACTAGTTAGATACTGATAGAATTGTAACTCACATAAAACTGATTCAATAGATTCTTTCCATCCTGAGAATATTAAACTCCAGCATCCTGTTAATATTGAACTGGTTTTAAAATTGTTTTAATGATTTATAAAGAAGTCATCAAGCTGGGAACAGTGTCTGAGCTGTTTTATGGAATCACAGAATCAGCTGTATTACATAGATCATCTAGTGCAGGATTGTTCCCTGCAATATAGTTTCCATTGTGTGTGTAGCCTAATAATTGATTAGGAACTTCCAAGGCCAGTCTAAACTATAAACTAAAGGCCAGATTATGAACTGAAGCACCATGTGCCAACTGAGGTGGAGAACCAATAGGCATATTAGGGGTGCACTAGGCTTCGCTCTTCACAAGCAGCCAGTTTTGGTGCCTGGCTCAGAGATGGCTATACCATGCCTCCTCCCTGCAACTTTTGAGGGCGGCAGTTGCCTCTCAGGGTGCTAACAGGAAGCCATCCTTATGCTCATGACATTGCAGGAACTGCATCTCTGCCTGGCTCCCATTCACAGATTGCTCCTTGTAACCATCTGCTCAGTATTTTATGTATCCCCTTGATGACTGAGTATAATTTGGCCCTAAAAATGCCAGGTATTTAAGTGCTGATCAAAGCTTTTACTAACTGTTATTTGAAATAAACCTCTCACCACAACTTCAGTTTTAGGTACCTTGGATTTACACTGTTATAACTGATGTCAGAATTTGTCTCTACATGCAGTGACAGGCCTTCCTTTGGTTAATGGATGGCTTCACATTCTGATAGTAGTTCTTCTCTCCATGACACAAATAATTTGGTGGACCTTGACCTCGGTCTTTTTCAGAGACAATCACAGAGTAGTCATCTTCCCCTCAAATACTGCCTCAATTTTCCTCTCTCCTTAGGGGTGAACAAAATGTCCACACCTGTGTGATCTTTCCCAACGATCCCTTTGTTTTAATATTGAAAAGGCAATCTGAGGCGTTGTATACCAAAGGCACCAAAATCACAGAGAACTCAAGATCCTTCCCACGAGGCGAGTCAGCACTGTGTATTTTTCATGGCGATTTCCCTTCCAAATATGAAACTGACTTGACCCTAGACTGATCAAATATTGACCACACTCCAACCTGCCTCTGTTAGCATGTCTGAACACATCACTGCCCAATGGGGAATGGGAGCAATTTTTGGTGATAGTAGCTCTGAAAAAAACCAGTTTGGTCTTCAGGTATACCATTTCACTTTTAGCTTTGTTCATTGTCTCTGTAATAATTTGTCAAACAGCTCAATAAACATGCTTCACTTAGGCACAGAAAAGGGAATGTGGAAAGATCAAGCAGAAGACAAAATGTAGCTGAAGATTCTCTGCGCAACAGGAGTGATAGCTTTTGACTCTTGGTGGCTTGAAGCTGGCACACATTAGAAAGCTAAAATGAAATCACAAGCAGATATGAAAACAACTAGCAAGAGTAAACAGTCATGCATAAGCAGATAATTTCACAAACACATATTAGTAATAGAAACCAGCCTTTCTACTGATCTGTAGTTTACTGGGTTGTTTTTATTTCCCTTTTTATAGATTTTTTTTAATCTGACTTTTTCTCTTTGTGTTCTGAATAAATCTTGTTTTACTACAATGGCTATGATATTAGACTGTTCCTAAGGCATTCAACACACACTGTCACAGGAAGGAGTAAAACTTTAATCTTTTTGGAACGGGTAGAACTGTCTAGGATCTACTCTACCCTACTCAGGATCCCCAGTCAAAAATGAATCTTCTGCCACAAGGCTTCCAGATCAATGAGAATGCCTAATGACTAAGGGGAAAAAACAGGGTCTTAAGGTGGCACCCCAAAAGCTGGAAGAAATTTTTTGGATGAAACTTTCTCTGTGTGGTAATTCATGCAGATTTATTGACACAAACATTTCACAAATTTGGTGGGGTTTTTTGCCAAATTCTGTTTGTGGCAATGCATCCTCCCTGCCAAAACAAACAAAAATCAAGAAGTCAAAACAGTTCATTTAGACATTTTCTGAACAAAATGTTTCGCTTTTTTCATTTTGAAACTTTTATTTCAAAATTCCTGATTTTTTATATAAAACAATTCTACACCAGTAAAAAACCCCGCTTGAAAGTTAACAAAACATGTAACTCAATCCAAAATGAACATTTTCCCACCTTTTCAGTTTGCAAAAAAAATTGAAACATTTCCATTTTAGTTTGACCCAAAATTATTTTTCCCCTTTTTTAAATTTGCCAGTGAACTGAAAAATCTGTTAGACACACACCTCTAGACATGCCCCCTTCTTTAATGTGGAACCATCCAGTTTCAGATTTAGCAGCTCAAACCTGGAGATAGCCTCTGCACAATCATTGCCTAGCCCTTTCCATTATGGGAATGCAAATACAGAGAAACTTGGGGTTGTGTTTAGCCAGCTTCCTTGCTCCAGGAACAACCTTTCTATAAAGAAATAACTTCTACAAAATATAACACTGCGTACCTCCTAATACCTGATATGGGCAAATCCAGTGGGGTAGGGAATGTTCAAAGTAAATTCTCCAAGAGGACATTTCCTGGGAAATGGAGTACTTCATTATTAAATAGTTGTCATGGCAGGACTGGAAGGTGAACTCTGTTGTTTAGTATTAGATCATTGTAATTTGCTTTTAGGATTTCTAACTCTACCAAGGTTAGGGTTCTGGAAAGCACATGAAGGCGCATCTATCTAGCTAATGTGACACTCCCACTTTCTCATAAAAGGTGAGAAGAGAGGCGATCTACAGAACATTAGCAGCCCCAGGGCAGACAGAGTATGAAATAGTACAGCAATTGTTTTGAAATGTAGGGTGGAAAGGGCTATGACATTACAAAAAGTTGTTAATTCTAAAATATCTGTGACTACTTTAATGTGAATGTGGGTGCTTTCAAGCTTGCACATCTGCATCATAAACTTCTGAAAATGGTTCATAACAGCAATAATACCAGAGAGATTTACCATTACTGCAATTCCTGCCTGCTTTATAAGAATGTTCTCTACTCTCATTCTAGCCTCAGGCCATCAGATAATAAACCGATAATTACCAGCACATTCCTCAGGAACTGTTGCTTTATTATGGAAGCGGAATATGGGTAAAGCAAGGGATTTTCAAGAAAGTCCTCACATAAAGACAAGCAGAAGTGAAAATTTCTGTACATTTTGTGTTTGCAACTCCATTCATGCACAGCAAAGATCAAATAACCTAAGATTTAATGGGTAATTGTAAAGCAGTTTTGGATGCTAATAAAAAACTGACCAGGAATCAGCTTTTTTAATAAGTTAGCAGTTACAAAGTGGATGTAGAGTACAGTTTATACCTGATAGATGGAGTGGTTCTATTATCAAACCAAAAGTTTTAGCTAATACATTTTAGCACACTTTCTCTTCATTTGTACCTTTGGATGCTCTTTTATTTGCTATTGCCTCCAGTGGTCGCAAGATGCTTTTCATGAAAAGACAAGGAGACTTCACCTGCACTCCTTACTGAGAAAAAAGGCTCAAAAAGCAGAGGAGGTTTGATTTTTTTCAAGAGCAACTCAGCATTGGCCTAATTATATTCTCATTGACATCAACAGTAAAACACAAACTTACTTCAACAGGAACAGTTAGGCCAATACTGATTGCTCTTGGAAACCCCATCCATCATCTTTTTTCCCCTTAAAGGTCATTTTCTTGTCATAGTCCTGACCAGTCCACCTTATTTATCTTTACCAGCTTTTAATCTCTCAGAATGAATACACAATTTGTATCTTCGATTCCATTAACTTTACTAATCTGCAATGGTCTCGTGCACTTGCAACTATTGTCTACAACAGGCTCCTCTTCAAAATTCATTGAAGAGGGGTGAGATAGGGCTAATCCAAGGTTTTGATGCTCAGCAGGTAACTTGAAGTGCACAACTTGCTCCCTTGCTCCACTAACTTGCCTGTTCTATTTTTAGTTTGCATCATGATCACACATGGTGTTGGTTTGCTGCAAACTGAGGGCATAGTGTTCTCCATGGGGCCTCTGCTCCACAGTTGAGCAGCACACATTCTGGAATTGTTTCACTGTGAATTTTGGGAAGCTAGGTGGGGTCAATTTTTTTTTTAATCCCATATTTCAGCTGGCTCTGCCCTATACTTCCTTTCTGAGCAGGCGCACAACAGTTTCAGATTATCTGCCAGCATGGACCAACAATATCTGTGCCGCTACGGTGGCAAGTGCAAATACTCAGAGGCTGCTTGGGCTGTATTACAGCAGTCAGACCTGGATGAATTCAGCTCTGGACTTCTCTCATCACACCACCAAGCAGCAGCAGCTCCTCTGGCAGCAGGAAGACACTCTGCAGCAGTGGGAGCAAGATGAGGAAACCAGCGTGGGTTGGTGGGAAAGGATTGTTCTGCAAACCTGGGATGACCAGCAGTGGCAAGAGAACTTCAGGAGGGGGAGAGCTACCTTTTCTCAGGTCTGTGCAGAACGAAGCTGCAGCAACAACATACTAACATGCGGTGCCTCATACCTGTGGATAAGTGGGTCACCATGTGGAAGCTGGCAACCCCATAATGTTACCTGTAGCCAACCAATTTAGTGTGAGGAGATCATCTGCTGGGGCCATTCTCATGCAGGTGTGCTATGCCATTGATAAGGTGCTGTCAAACTGAATCATAAAGCTGTAATGGGGCAACTGATAGAACCCCTGTGCCTCTCTTTTGACACCCCTGCTCCCTGCCACCAGAGCACTGAATTTATACCCAGAATGGGGTATTTCTCCACGATGTTGCAAGGGCTGGTTGGCCCCATGGCAGGTTTATAGACATAAGTGCAGGGTGGTCTGGCAGGATTCACGATGCTAGGATCTTTTGAAACTTGGTACTATTTAGATGAATGACGAAAGGACTGTTTGCCTCCCAGGAGCACCCTGGACACGAATGGGGCCGAGGTTGGTCTGGTTATTCTGGGAGACCTGCGTATTCACAAGTCACTTAGTTAACATGTTCCTTCCCTTTGTCCATTGCCTGAATAGCTGCAGAATGGTGGTCAAGTGTGCATTTGGCCATTTGAAAGGCAAATTTTGCTACTTTTGGAACAGGCTGGAAGTTACAGAAAAAATGTCCCAACCATTATAACTGCATGTTGTGTTCTACATTATATTTATGAAAGCAAAGGAGAAAGCCTTAATGATGGGTGAGAGGCAGAAGTGCTGAGACTTGCTCAGCAATTCAAGCAGCCATGTGGGAAATGCTAACACTCAGGGGAATGTTGTCAGGGATGCCTCTTGTTCATATTATGAGGCTCATGCCTGAATGTTAGTCTGTGTGAGGGAGTGTTAAGAACATAAAAACGGCCATAGTGGGTCAGACCAAAGGTCCATCTAGCCCAGTATTCTGTCTTCAGACAATGGCCAATGCCAGCTGCCCCAGAGGGAATGAACAGAACAGGTAATCATCAAGTGATCCATTCCCTGTCTACCTTTCTCAGCTTCTGGCAAACAGAGGCTAGGGACACCAGCCCAGCCCAGCCTGACTAATAGCCATTGATGAACCTATCCTCCCTGAATGTATATAGTTCTTTTTTTAACCCTTTTATAGTCTTGGGCTTCACAACATCCTCTGGCAAAGAGTTCCACAGGTTGACTGTGTGTTATATGAAGAAATGCTTCCTTTTGTTTCTTTTAAATCTGCTGCCTATTAATTTCATTTGGTGACCCCTAGTTCTTGTGTTATGAAAAAGAGTAAACAACACTTCCTTATTTACTTTATCCACACCAGTCATGATTTGATAGACCTCTATCATATCCCCCTTAGTTGTCTCTTTTCCAAGCTGAAATATATAAAAGATGATACCAAACTGAAAGGAGTTGCAAGCACTTTGGAAGACAGCATTAAAATTCAAAATGATCTTGACAAAATGGAGAAACGGTCTGAAATTCAATAAGAACAAATGCAAAGTATTCCTTGGGAAGGAATAATGAATTGCACAAATACAGGGTGAGAAATGATTGTGTAGGAAGGAGTACTGCAAAAAAAGATCTTGGAATTCTAGTGAATCACAAATTAAATATGAGTCAACAACGTAATACTGTTGCAAAAAAACCAAACATCATTCTGGGATGTATTTGCTGGAGCATTGTAAGAAAGACCCAAGAAATAATTCTTCCATGCTACTCAGCACTGATAATGATGTTCCAGTTCTGTGCACCACACTTCAGGAAAGATGTGAACAAATTGGAGAAAGTCCAGAGGAGAGCAACAAAAATGATTAAAGCCAAAGAACTTACTGCCGAAATGCTGCTGAGGGCCCAGGCGGCCGAAGATCCTGCCGCTGAGGACCCGGGCAGCCAAAGAACCCACTGCTGAAATGCCGCCGAGGACCCGGGCAGCCGAAGATAAAATCGCTGCTGAGGGACCTGAAATGCCACTCCCCCAAATCCTGGCGCTGAAGTCGAAGTATCTTAGTTCGCACTAAAAGGTACTTACCGCTGGTCCAGATGCGGCAGGTAGGCTCCCCCGTCGACTCCGCCTACTCCTCTCGCGGATCAGGATTACCGGTGTCGACGGCAAGCACTTCCGGGATCGATTTATCGCATCTAGACAAGACGCGATAAATCGAACCCAGAAGATCGATTGCTTGCCGCCGAACCAGCCGGTAAGTATGGACGTACCCTTAGACTTAGCTGATGCAGGGTAGGTATCAGGGCCTGTGAACAGGACTAGGGCTGGCTTTCCAGCTGGCTCTCATCAGGGTCTTGAGTCCCAAAGAGATCCTGGCTCTCAGGGGAGAGCTTCTCCCTGCATCCTCCTACTCATCCTCCAATGGGTTTGCCGGTCATCCTTCATTGTAGGAAAGTGTGTGCAGCAACATCCAATTGGTGTCTGGGATGAGTTGTGCAATAAATGTGTAGCATCTTGTCCAGTTTATAAAAAAGAATGGACAAGTCACATGTCCCCTGATGGATTGTCTCATTTTGTCTCCCATTTCAATGTACATTTTCCTGAGCAGCTTGTTCTTTATCTAGCATGGATCAGCATCCTAGTCATGACCCTGCACAGACTTCTGCTTTGCAAAGTCCACAGAAATCTTTATTTCAGTGGCTGGTCTCATGAGTTTCCTGTCCTGATGCTTCTTTTCAGGTTGCAATGAGATCTAGTGTCTTGGTATGGCTCTAAGAGGCTGTGTGAGGCATGCTCCATTCTGGAGTGCTATTGGGTTGTATTGTAAGACCCACTGGAATCCTGGAATGAATGGTCAAAATCTGGCTCCACACCAGCTTTTAAAGAAGGGAATGGTTGTCCTGGGAACTTAACACCAGAGCAGGGAGGGCACACAGGTAAATGGACAGGTGGTTGACCTGCAAAGCACTGTTAGATAGCCATTGAAAGCATGCAAAAAGTGATGTGCAACAATTGCATCCACATGAATAATAGTCTGAACTAATTCAATTAGAAACAAACCTAGTTCACTTTGCAAGAGTACACTACGAATGCAGAGTTAGTGCACAATGATGTATTGGATCATTTTATACAAGCATTTTCAAACTGAATTAACTCGGTTTGATTCAGTTTAAGACCCACATATACATAAGCCTCAACAGCCTACATTGTGTGTTATTTAAAATTAATCTAGAAAGTCCTTGTGGGTTTTCTACTGATAAGTATATTTGATTTAAAGAGATGACTAAGGAAAGCAGGGACATATCCATACTATTGCTGTGCATGGAATCTTCAAATATGAACTTTATTAGCACTCTCGAACTACATGCACAATACTTGCAGGCCCCTGGAATTAGAATCATCGTCCTCTATTACATGGGATCAGAACTAGATAATTAACTACAGAGCATAGGCCTTATATTACTAAAGGCTGGTCCACACTAACCCCCCAGTTCGAACTAAGATATGCAACTTCAGCTACGTGAATAACATAGCTGAAGTCGAAGTATCTTAGTTCGAACTACAAGGTACTTACCGCGGGTCCACACGTGGCTGGCAGGCTCCCCCATTGACTCCGCATACTCCTCTCGTGGAGCAGGAGTACCGGTGTCGACGGCGAGCACTTCCGGGATCGATTTATTGCGTCTAGACCAGATGCAATAAATCGATCCCAGAAGATCGATTTCTTACCGCCGAACCCGGAGGTAAGTATAGACGTACCCAAAGAGAGCGTCTCTGTAAAGGTACGTTTAGGGGGGATTCTGACTTAGAGGCGTTCAGTCATAATCCCACAGATGGTAGCTTCGCCCCATTGGCTCCTGTGTCAAAGGCTGACTTTCAATAGATCGGAGCAAGGTAGCTGCTCTGCTACGCACGAAACCCTGACCCAGAATCAGGTCGTCTACGAATGATTTAGCACCAGGTTCCCCACGAACATGCGGTGCGCAAAGGGTGTAAAGGTAGTTATGAATTTTAGCCCTATTGCTACCATGAAGTTCCTAGTGGCCAGAATGCAAACCATGTTGACGTCTATCATGTTCTACAGGGTCACAGATTTGTTATAATATTAATTTAAACATTTACAAGGGTGCTATACCCAGAATACTGCCTATTCATGCCTAGATGTCAACCACAAGTATGAGAAAATTCCTCATTTTCTTCATTATACATATACATTTATTTTGACATCACAGAGGGCATATAGTGCAGTAGCTACGAAAGTGTGGGAGGAACAAACTGATGTAATTCTCTTTATAGATAGATTGTTCTATAAAACCACCACCACTGCAGGGGAAAAAAGGAGTTACCTGGATCTGTGTAAAATAAATTTTTAAAAAATACTCCGTTTTATAAATGTTACCTTTTTTTTTTTTTGCTGTTGTACATTATATGCCAGAAAAATTGAGAAGGAATAAACTAAAGATTGCCTGGAAATTACTTATAAAACAACATATCTTCTCATTTATTTGTTCACAAATCCTGAAATATTATAAATAGTTCAAACAGATTTTTCACTGTTATATAGTTTACGAATAAACTGTAAATAGCATTGCATTACATAATTAAAGTTACTCTTATTGCAAAATGCAGGGAAATGTGTATGATAAAGTGTAGATTTTGGTAAATATGTGAAACTTTTCAATCTGTTCAAGTAGAACCAAAGTGGAAAACGCATTATTGTTGAGGCTTTCTATATAAAATTACTGAATGGAGAAATGCATTTTGTTAATACTGATTTATTTTTACTGAGAAAACAGCCTTGAGTATTATCAAAGAGAAACCAGAATTACCTCAATACATTTGTTTCCCCATGACGGAGGGAACTTGAAATGAAAGATCTGAAGATTTCAACTAGTTAAGCTAATCAACAGTAGACTGAATAACTTACAAACCACTTAACTGAAAAAGTTGATAATACTGTACAATTATTTACATTTGTATTACTATTGATAGTTGTCTTTTTATATTCCTATCTTTGGGATACACTGTGTTCAGAATAGAATATTAAACACAATGTACAAACCTGAGCTTTTAAATTGCTTTTGTAACATTTACTGTATCTTTCCAATTTAAAGGCAGGTTGTCTACAAATATATAAAAGATATATCTTCATTCAAAAGACAAAGACATATTTAATAATAAGTTGGTAATATCTTGGTCATTCTAGTATCGTGGTGTAAGACTGTGCATATTATTATAGGGATCGGTGGTAGAAACCGTTATCATTTAGGATGAGTAACACTCTATTATTACAAAAGATTCTTGTAAATGTTTATGATAAACTGTAAAGCCTCTATCATTTATAGTAGGATTTTGAAAATCAACACTGGGAAAGCCTTCAGGCTAAAGAAATACCATTTTTTTGTTTGTTTGTTCTTTTGGTTATTGTTCCATGAAATTCTGTTCAGGTCTTCCTGGACCTATAAAGTGTTGAAAATCACTCTTTCCTTTCACTCGGTTGCATTTCTCAGGAACATGTTGGTATCTGGCAAAATAGAAACTGAACATGAACATTCTACAGAGCTGGCTCCACCCATCCTGCTGCTGCAGCACTGCACAGAGCGGCCATAGTAGCTGCAGCAGGGGCATAGGGATTTGTGGGGCGAAAGCCAGACTGGGCCTGACAACCTCCCAAAACTAGCACCTGGCCCTAGCATTCCCATCCACCCCTCCAGTGTCACCACATTGAACAGGATAGGAAGTTTTTGACCTGTTACATTTTTACATATTCACAGAAATACAAACTCGACTCAGTTACCTAAATTTGGTACCCCTTTTTGAACTAAAAGTCTCTGTCTCGGGTGATGCTGGCAAATATATGCAAAATTTTCCAAACTTAGCCTTCAATTTAGACATCTAAATCTATATTTGACGTCAGTAGGAGCTGTGGATGCTCATTACCTTTGAATATCCGGCAATGTCTTTAGCTGACTAAATATGGATTTAGGATCCTAACTTGAGATGTCTCTGCCTGAAAATGTGAGCCTATAATCTCTCTTGGGAGGAATCTAATAAAATAGGAAGACTGAAAGCTGAGAAGTTCCTAGTAGTACCTAAACATTTTTGTTAGAGGGGCTGAGCACCTATTTATAATATTATTACGATTTTATATGGCTAGCATTCTCATTAGTGGAGATGCCCATATTCTGCAACAAGTTGCTGTCTGCCATAGGCTATGTCTACATTTACACTGCTATTGATCTGAACTCCTGTAGCACTTCAGTGTAGACACTATTCCAACAGTAGAGGTTCTCCCATCAGTGTAGGTAAGTCACCTTCCCAAGAGATGGTAGCTAGGTTGACGTAAGAATTCTTCCATCAATCTAACGCTGTCTACACCAGAGGTTATGTCTGCATAGTTAAGTCTCTCAGGGGTGTGGATTTTCACATCCCTAAGAGATGTTGCTGTATCAATGTAAATTCCCAGCATAGACCAGCCCTCAGCCTACACATATGAAAACACAATGTAGGGGGTCTCTGGTTGGATTCAGGGACTACGCATTCAAAAAAAGGTTGCCCTTCAGTAATCATAGCACTATTAACTCTTTGTATTGTGTGACTGGAGAAAGAGTAGGGAGCTACGCTGGCAAACACAACCAAGTATGAAGGGCTCAGATTAGCATAACATCATTTATGGTCCTAAAAATAAAAGCTGCATACAGAATCTGAGTTGTTTGCAAATGAGCAAGTACTATAATGCTCCCAAATTCATGTTACAATATATCATAATGCAGTAGAAAAATGATAGATTATAAAATATCAAGCCAGATTTGAGAGTTGAACACATGGGTTTCCCAAAGGTTTAGGTTTTATTTATTTAATTAAATGTGCTCAGTGTAGTAATCCACTGCTGAACCACACAATAAATGTGAATTACAAATTATATTAAGTGTGATAGTATTACATTGTTAGCCATATAAAGAACAATACAATGTTTGTACTTGTGGATGTTTCTTAAGCATGTATGTTGTAGATCAG
This sequence comes from Chelydra serpentina, assembly GCA_037349315.1. Classification (NCBI taxonomy): domain Eukaryota; kingdom Metazoa; phylum Chordata; order Testudines; family Chelydridae; genus Chelydra; species Chelydra serpentina. Next base: position 9,957,276 of record JBAIAC010000014.1, on the reverse strand, counting down.
TGGTTCTCAAACTTTAGTACTGTGACCCCTTTCATATAGCAAGCCTCTGAGTGCGACCCCCACCCCTTATAAATTAAAAACACATTTTTATATATTTAACACCATTATAAATGCTGGAGGCAAAGTGGGTTTGGGATGGAGGCTGACAGTTTGTGGCCTCCCATGTAATAACCTTTCGACCCCTGAGGGGTCTGGCCCCCCGTTTGAGAACCCCTGTTGTAGATAGTGCTAAGTTCTGACTGATATCAGTGGCGTACAGCAACTTTCACCAGAGACTCCGGTTTGCTTTTATGCAGAGATTTTGGTTACAGCTGCAATCTTAGCAGCATTCTTCCAGGGATAGAAGTCATAGATCCCCATATGGATTTTTGAAAAACCACTTAACATAATAGAATTGGAATACAAAATATTAACAGGACAAGAAGAGATTTAATTTTCTGCATAAAATTCTATTTAACAACCATGAAGTCCCAGTGTCTTAACCTCTCTCCAGACCCTTCAATTATCTTTGTTTCTGCTACTGTCATCTTTAATTGTTGTGAAAAGGTGCTCATGTCTTACATACTACTAATGTTTCAACATTCAGGATGTAACTCACTACAAAAAGAATTAAAGTTACCAAATACAGTAGCCACATCTAATCATAAGGCAATAAAATGGGTTAAAGCATTTTCCCTTCTCTGCATGAGGACTCAAACCTTTTCTGAGGTTCTTTTCTACTGCAGAGTAAGTTCTCAGGCAAAGTTTTTGATAACATGAAGAATAAGGCAAGCAACCTTGTACTGAGGCATTCCATAGGTAAATAGCTGCTTAAGCGGAAAAAAGGGAATAATGTGTTAATCAAGATAGTCCAGAAGAGACAAACTAAAAAAGGGAGATGTGATACCTTAGCAGAGGTTTCTGCAAAACACAGTAGCCTGAACTGCTTTTGGCGACAAAACAGATAGCGTGCACACTGCAATGGGACTTTTGTCGAAAAAAACACCCAGTTTTGGCAACAAAAAACTTTCACCCCTGTGAGAGACTTTTGTCTTTTCCCCTCCCTTTATTGTCGACAAACAGGCAGTGTAGACACCGTGCATTTTTTTCACGATTTTATTGGCCTCCAGAAAGTGTCCCACAATTCCCATGCTGCCGCTCTGGTCAGCGGTTTGAACTCTGCTGCCCTGCAGCCAAACCTCCCCTCCCCCTTGCAAGTCCCGGGAATTTTAAATCTCATTTCCTGCTTGCTGCCTTCCCATGTGAGCTTCCCAGGTGCTTCCCAAGTAAGCATGGCTGGCTATCACACCAAATGCGCTCCTGCTTGGACCACCGCTGAGCTGTTGGATCTGATCAGTATATGGGGAGAGGAGTCTGTTCAGTCGCAGTTGTGATTGACCCATAGGAATCAGGACACACATGGGCAAATTTCTCAAGGCCTGTGCAAAAAGGGCTATGATCAGGACACGTAGCAGTGCAGAGTGAAGATAAAGGAGCTGAGGCAGGCGTACCATAAGGCGCGGGAAGCAAAGCATCGCTCGGTGGTGCATCTAAGACCTGCTGCTTCTATAAGGAGCTGAATGCTATCCTCGGTGGTGACCTAACCTCCATCACTGATTGCCCTGTGGATACTTCAGAGGCAGCAGAAAGAGGGGGTAACCCAGAGGCTGAAATTCTGGATGAAGAAGTCGAACTAGAAGAGGATGAGGAGCTCCCAGTGGGGTCCCCAGTGGGACAGGCAGCCAGGAACTTCTCTCCACTTCAGAAGTGCTCAGCAGGGAGCAGGGAGCGGATGAGATGCCGGGTAAGTTGCTGTGGCTCGTGTAGGGAATTGAAAAGTGAGAGGTAGGTAGTGTTTTATGTGAGCTGGACATTGCCCTGTGTAGCTAATCTGCATGGCTAAGCAGAGTGCCGATGGACATCGAGACCTGCAGGGAATCCTCCAGAGAGAGGCTCTGGAAAGTTTCCAACAGGCACGTGTTAATCTTCTGCCGCAGATTCCAAGGGATTGCAGCCTTGTTAGTTCCCCCATTGTAGGAAACTGTACCATGCCATTTAGCAATCACTGGAGCTGGGACCAAAGTGGCACATATTATGAGCTGCATATAGACCGGGCTGAAAGCCACAAGCATGCAGTAGTTGTGCCCTGGTTTCCCTGCTTACCCGTAGCAATGAGATGTCAGCCAGCAGGTTGGCTGCTTGTGAAAGTGTGGGATAATTTTAGAATGAGTTCCCTGCAAATCTGCCCTGCAAGGCGTGACCGTTTTGTCCGTACGCACAACTACCTTCCCCCAACTCCTGAGACTCACCATGCTTGAGGTGCTCGCGGAGCTGTGTGCCTGCCTAGAGTCAGTGAGAAAGTGATTGCTACTAGTTGCAAAAGTCCCTTGTTACTGAAATGTTTCAATTGTTTGCTGGAATGTAACAATCCCTCTTCTGTGCATTGTCCACAGCAGCCGAGACCTTGAGGAACACACCACGCACCCCTACCAACCAGCTTTGGCTGAAAAGGAAGAAGCCGAGATGCAGCAAAGACATGTTCAGGGAGGTGCTGCAGTGCAATGAGAGACAGACCAGGGAACGCAAAGAGTGCTTAGAAGCCAAAAGTCAGGACAGAAAAGAGAATGCTGCATTTGCTAGGCAAGCGACAGAGCAGATGATAAAAGTTATGGAGGATCAGACAGAGATGCTCAAGTCTTTGATACAGCTGGAGACTGAGCAGATCCATGGTCGACCTCCACTGCAGCATATGCAGATGCACATTTCTTTCCCAACCCCACTCCCCTCTATGCCCACACATTCCTTTTTACTTCACAGCACTCCTGAGTTTCCCCATCACTCCACCCCCTCTCACAGCTTGCACAATGATAGCTGGAGCTAAACACAGTTGTGAGGTTTTACCCTTTTAAAAAATAAATAAAGGCTAGGGTATTTACGGTACAGCATTTTTATTCTGTGTTCTACAAAAGCGTATAGCAATCAATTCACTCTCAGGAACAGGCTTCTAAAGCATTTTGTTGCATGGATCTTGGGCCCCAAATTTGTATATGGATGCACCAGGGAAGTAACTCCAAAGCAGACATGTGTTACTGCCCCTCATTGTCAAAGTGGTTCCTCAAAGCCTTTCTGATGTTAAATAGCAGCACTCTAGGCTCCTCTGGCAGCCCTAGCATCTGGCTGTTCAAACTGTGCAGCCAAGCGCTCTGCCTCAGTGCTCCACACCTGAGCAAACATTTCATCCATAGATTCACACAGATTACGCAAAGTGCAGCACGTGGCTATAACCATGGGAATATTATCCTCGGAAAGGTCTAGCCTACCATTGAGACACCTCCAGCGATCTTTCAAACAGCCAAAGGCACATTCAACTACCATGCGGCACCTGCTCAGCCTGTTGTTAAAACGCTCCTTGCTGATGTCCAGGTGCCCTGGGTAAGGTTTCATGAGCCAGGGCTGTAAGGGGTAATCCGTGTCTCCCAGGATTACTATGGGCATTTCCACATCCCCCACTGTGATCTTGTGGTCTGGAAAGAAAGTCTCCGCCAGAAGCTTTCTGTACAGGCCACTGGTCCCGAAGATGCGTGCATCATGCACCTTTCCTAACCAGCCTGCATTGATGTCCGTGAAACACCCCTGATGATCCACAAGTGCCTGCAACACCATGGAGAAGTATCCCTTCCTACTGATGTATTCAGAGGCACGGTGGTCTGGCACTAACATTGGAATGTGTGTGCCATCAATCACTCCGCCACAGTTAGGGAAACCCATCTCTGCAAAGCCATCCACTATTTCATACACATTTCCCAGAGACATGGTCCTCTGCAACAGGATGCGATGTATTGCCCTGCACACTTGGAGTAATACAGCCCCAGCAGTGGACTTCCCCACTCCAAATTGATTTGCAATAGACCAGTAGCAGTATGGATTTGCCAGCTTCCACACAGCGATGGCAATGCACTTCTCTACCGAAAGGGCAGCTCTCAATCTGGTGTCCTTGCACCACAGGTCGGGGCACAGCTCAGCACATAGCTCCATGAAGATTGCTTCACGTATCCTAAAGTTCTGTACCCACACCTGCATGACAATGCGATCCCACCAATCAGTGCTTGTTTCCCTAGCCCAAAAGTGACGGTCTACCGTATGCAGCTGCTCTGTGAATGCTAAAAGCACTGATAAGTTGCTGCAGTCCATATCACACTTGGGTGCCTGGAATTCATTTTCTGTCAGTAACTTTGTGAGTAACTGTGCTGCCATGCGTGATGTCCTCACGACAGTTAACAGTGCATAGGAAAGAAGTGTGGGATCCATCCTCTCTCACTGCAGATGCAGGCGTGCACTACAAAGACTGACAGTTGGAAAAATGGCGCGAAAAGAAGCCAGAAACCATTGGAGGGCTGGGACACAAAGCAGTGCATGATGGTACATTTTGCACATCCTAGGATGCGCCGCGCTCCATTTCCACCTTCCCACAACACCTAGTGACAGATGGTGCCTCCAGACACTGTACATTGCTCATGCTGTCGACAATGGTGCTCCGAATGTAGACTCGCTTTGGTGACTTTGCTTTTTTCGATTTTTTCATGTCATTAGTTTCATTGACAAAACTTGCCCATCAAGACAGGCCCCAAGTAATGACATCAAGTGAAGGCTAAACATTTTTACACATAAGCAATTGTGAGCTGTCTGCTTGCAAATAGAGCTTCCCAGCATTTGAAACATACTTAAACATAAAATAAGACTAAGACACCAATAAAACATAAGACTTTCATACCCACTACAGGGGAGTAATTTTTTAAAGAAAGGTGGTAAAAGGCAATAAACAGAATTTGCAATAATAGAACTAGAAATTGTGAAGGAATAAAACAAGTCTTCTGTAGTGTTAAAGTATAAACCAATAAAATTACATATTTCCCAGGAACTTGGGAAATTAGCTAATATAGAAGTAAATGTGAATGTTCCAAGAAAGTATTATGTTAAACAAATCCACATAAGAGATATTTGGTTGGTTCACTACAAGTACAAAGGACATTTCCCTTATCTTTCCGTTTCTGATCTAGGACCTGAGTTCTTGCTAGAAGCGAAAAGGAAAGGTTTCCACTTACTTTCACCTGGAAAAATGTACTATTGTTTTTTACAGATGGGAATGACAGTTTTCTACGTGTGGGAAAGTTACACTGCTAGGTTACACTGCTAAGTTACACACCTCCATCTGAAGGTTTGCAGCAATGTTTGTCAAAAGTTCTGTCAGCAGTCAAGTGGGCTATAGGTAGCACCATGGAGATGTCACATCCCTTACGGACTGTTGTGGCTATCGCTGCCCTTCATGATAAGTGGGCCCCATATGGGATACATCCAAACCTGCAGTGTTTATGCGTGACATTATTATGAAGCATTGACTATGTGCTCATTGCTGTACAAGACAAAACATGAAAACTATCCTAGATACAAAAAAATTATAATCTAAAAATCTGAATTCAATCCAAATACAAAATCATACGTTATTGGAGGTGACAGGCTTCCAGGGACCTGCAGCCATTATAGGGAGTGTAAAGTATGTTCTGAAGAATGCATTCATAGATGATGTGGATAGGAAGGTCATTATAGACCCTCACCTTTCTGTAAGAATATATTCTTCTAGACAGAAGGGGATAACAGACTTTTAGATCTTGCTCATGTGTGGCAAGATAGAGCAGAGTATGGTAGAACCGGATGATTGTGGCAGTAGCATTTAGGGCAGAGTAGAACAGGGAAAGGTGAGATGCTGGAAAATCAGTGAGGGAAGTTATAGTAAAGGTGAGATGACAAAAGCACAGATCAGGGTTTTAGCTATAGGAACAGAAGAAAATTGTTGGTAATATCATAAAGGAAGAAGCATCAGCCTGAATTGAGAAGAAGAGGTGAAAGAGAGAAATTCAGATTCATTTTAATGTTAGATGGATATGTGTTGTGTCAAATCTGGAATCTAAGACATAATCTATAAACGTGTGTTATTAATGTCCCACTTTTGTGGCTGTGGTTAATACTCATTTCATATTAGGTTTATTTTTAACATTTCCCTAATACATACAGTGTGTCATAAAAACAAAACAAAAACAAAAAACAAATAAAACCTCTGCACTCTGGTGCTTAATGGGGTTGCATTGTGTATACATCTACAAAAAAAATAAACTGAATATAACCTACAGACAGATGAACATCTGAAGCTAATGTACTTGAAAGTGATAAACAGCATGGAAAACAGAGCTGTGTCACCTTCCAGGACATCAAATAGTAACCTTCCAAATGAAATGCAAATAAATTGTTATTTCGAATGCATTTTATACAAATGAAGCAAAGACTCAAGTTCAGAGTGTTAATTGCTAAAAGCCTGGAAACAGCTATCAGGACAAAGTTCATCATATAAATGACAAGTCCTGCAATTTCTCTTTAACAAGACATAATGCGTTTATATTTGGAAGTTCCTCTGGGAATAGAAAATACATTCTTTTTGTGAATTAAATCTGGCATCTTATGTCTGATGAATCCCCAGTTATTTCCCCCAAAAGTGAACTTTTAACTGTACACCAATACTTGTTTCCTTTTCTTTTCCTTGCATAACTGGAAAGCAAAGGTCAATACATGGATATTCATTAAAAAATGAGTATTTTCACTGGACATGCTCACACATTCATCAAATTGTAGAATGAAATAATATCAGACCAATCACAGCTACCCAACACAGCTCAAATACTCAGAGAAATACTCAGAGAAACCTCTCCATGACTAATCCACAGGGTTTAAAAAGTTTGTCATATACTTTAGAATAACAAATCATGATGAAATCTTACAGAATATCCACAGGAAGAAAAAGAAATTATGGTATAACTTTTCAAATACAGGAGCCTAAAGTTAGGCACCTAAGTCCATATTTGACTTCTAGAAGAGAAGAGGATGAACCTTTGAAATACAGGCAACCTATCTGCACTAAGATTTTTGGCCTACATTGATTGAAATGGTTATTTATTAGGAATAATATCACCACTCACCTATCACTCACCACTCACCACTAATAAACATGAGATTACTAAGAGTATTCATTTGTTTGTGTGTGTGTACTTGTATGCATGTATATTTATCTTGTCGGACAAAAATTAAGACAACCAAAAATTACATGCACTAGTAAGGTCAAAATTTCATATGCACAAAATAAAGAAAAATCACAGTATGGCTCCCAGTAGCAACTGTAACATAGCCTCTTGATTACATGTAGTATTTTGAATACAGCACTAATTGTAATGTTTATAGATATAGTATGTGCAATGTGACTGTTATGGCTGTTCTGAGAACCCTGGCCTAAATTCTCTCTGAAACACGCTATCTACTTCAATGTCAATTATACATGCATATCAGCAAGCAGAATTTGACCTTTCAAGAAAATGAAGTATATGACCAAATATTGTGATCTGCAATTTTTCTGTATTTCTCACTGTTATTTGCATTCTGGTAGTGCCTGTGGTTTGCTAGGGGCTGCTCACATATACAATGTGAAAACAGCGTCCTGCCCCAAAGAGTTCACAATCAACATAGGAAGGGCCAGAAAGAAAGGTAAAACACATACTCAAAGTATATGCATTTATTGCGTGCATCTGTGCTATAGCAACAGAAGAATGCAACAAAATGGTGGTTATATTAATTTACTGAAGAAGACCCAGAGCACATTTCAAATATTGACCACATGCCAATCTATGTGCAAAGGGTGAAAGGATATCTATGTAGGAGTGTAAAAGGACATAACTCAGGCTTTTCATGTCTCTGAAACATTCTGTTAAACAGACAATTCAGCCAGGGAAACAAAGGAGGACTTTCCATTGGCTTTGAATCAGGCCTTTTTTTCCCCCTCAAAGGGGTTTTTGCTTACATGGCAGTAGAGAATGGGATAGGAGATGGAAAAAGCTAGGGAAATTTTCTCTTCAAAATGACCTATTCAATAACCTCCCAAAGTCTTGTTCCTCTCTTTCTACCTCACTTTATTTTTCAGTGGTTTGCCTTATCATTTGCTAGCTGAACATATTCTAACCCCCTATTTTTACCAGGGCACACCTCTGAAACCTTTATTTATTGATTGTGAATGATGAGATTTTAAAAAGGCATTCATCTGCTATGCGGGACACCTTTAAAATGATTTAAAATGACAATTTAACCAAAACAAAACATATAGCAACCACCACCACAATCCAGGAAAAACTGCAGCTAAACTCCACCCAAGTACAATCAAATAGGTGGGACTTTCCTCGTCAAATCATCACCACCATTGTTTGGATCTTCCCATTTAGGAATTTCACCAAAAAGTCACAATGCAGCTGAAATTATTTTTTGAAATATTGTAAAAACGCAGAAAGTACATTTTATTGAAGAGAAGTAGACTATCAACCACACTCTAAACTTGCTTATTGGACAATTCCGTGGCCCAAACCCTGGATCTGAACGCCTCGAGATCTTGAGGTATGACAACAATGGAACCTAGCACTGGAACCCAGAGCCAGGTCTAGCCCCATCACTATAATGGGCCAACTAAAATCCTAGATACACAGACCCTCCCCTGAAATTATGGAAGATATTTTTTCTCCCCAAAAAACTGTAGTTCAAGATTTTGAGGCATGGGCCCATCTCCATTCATAACATTTTCTCTGTTTCATCACTTCTCCTACTGGTCTGCCACTTCTCTTTTTCCTTCTTCAGAGAAGTCTGTTTTCCAAAACATGAGTGCATATGCAGCTTCTGCTAATAAGCTAGCAAATTCACTGCCAGATTTTCAAACCTAAAAGTCTGCCAGTGACGACTGACATGCCACTCGTTCGGTAACAAATGTCACTTGGAAGTCTTTCCTCTGGGAACTCACCCTGTTCAATCCTGTCCATTTAATGAGCTGTGGAGATCTAGAAAATCACTCTCTCTTCATTTATAATTTTCAGTGCAACTGTTGGTGTTGAAATTGAGCATGGCTTCTGGAAGGCAGCAGGCTCCATTCACTCTCAAACCAACTGGCTGTGCCACCAGAGAGGAAGCTATTGGAATACATTCCTACAGCTGTTGTTGTGGAAGCATGGCTATATTCAAGACCAAAGTATCCTTTGGCATAAGGCCATAAAAATCAAATGTTTTCTTACTCACAACTGCAAACCAAAGAGCTGCAGGCTTTGCTCTGTGTTGTGGCCTAATATAATGGGAACTGTACAAATTGGAACTTGGACCAAATTCATTTCTGGTGCAATTCCTTTTGGCAACAGGAATGAATTTGGCCCCTTGTTTCCAACTGAGTTGATTTTGAGTAGCATTTTATAACATATGGAACAAAGTAGGCAACCACCATCAGTTTTTCCTTTTCTTGATGAAAATTAGTATCTTTATTTTCATATTTTCAGGCAATCTTTACATTGTGTTCTAAAACTTCCACCACATAAACACTTATGTTTCCCATACTATGTTATACATTTCAAACCATTACAAAAATTGACTTATTATTGCAGTTGTGGACATTACTAAGCGTCATCCCATCCCAGTGACATCATTGTTTCCATAGTAACTAATGTACTTCAAATGGAAAATAGCAAAGAGAAACTAAAGAAAGGACAACAGTTGAAAAAATAAGTGGCATAAACTAAATATGGTCATTACGGTATGCTTCTGCTAACCATTTATTCTGTCCCTGATTCTGGAAAATCTGCATAACTCACCTCAGTCAAGAGCAAAGCAAACATCCAAAATTCTTTGAAGTAAAATCTTCTGAGCACACCACTCCATCATGTGGAGACGAAACATGTTCTAGAGGGAAAAACTACAGGAGTAGGGGGTGTCAGTAGAACTGTGTTATTTTTCTGGTTGTGCTCCTGAATGATTGCATGGCCTTGGTTTCCCCATCTATAAAATTAGGATAACACCACTCAGGGGTTTGTGATCCTTACTCATTAATGCTTATAAACTGTGTTGAGACTCTTAGATGGAAAATACTAATGAAATGCATGATATTATATTCTTTATGTATATGGGATAGGAAAGCCGGAAAAAAATGAAATTCTTGTTTAGATAAACATCCGCAAGCTCAAATGCTTATCTAAAGCTTATCAAAACCTTTTAAATCCTTCATCCTTTTCTACTTTAAATCTTCCAATAACTTCTTGGCTCCACTTCTCTTTCCTCAATTCAAAATACTTCAGTAGGCTTCTCTGTTGATCCTAGAACTCTCATTCCATGCTGTAAAATGGCTGCCCTTCTCCTTGCAACCTTACCACTGAAAATACTGTTGCCATTAACTTCAGATTTAACATGTTATGATTCTGTGCCCAGTGAGCAATACTTTCATATCAAAGCAACTGGAGACAGGGAAGAGGCCAGTGGAGCTTTTGGGCCTTGCAATAATAACTTCAAAGGTAAGGGATTTGAGGGAATAGGAATATATTGGAGGGGAAAAGGCTGAGGAAAAGAACAAGGGCTTATTGGAGGGTTATTGGTTGGAGTAAAATAACTAGGGGGTAAAGTTTTCAAAAACAATGAAAGTCATTTATAGCTGGTCTTAATTTCCATAATAAGCTACATTGGTATAACACCTTTATACTGGCATAACTGCCTCCACATTATAGGGTTGTATTGCTTTAATTATATCAGTTTCTAAACCATGTAGTTAGCAGCACAAAAACTGTGTGTAGACTAGCATGTAAGCACTTTAATAAAATTATCCAGGATCTTTTAGAGATTAGGACAGTTAAAAGGCTATTGGAGGGTTGCTGTGACAAGGGAAAGAGAAATATAAAGCCACACTGGGAGAAAGGGGAAGATACTTAACCGAACAGGAAAAAATATTTAAGTTTGGCTTGGTTCATAGGTTGGGGAAAGCTTTGAGATGCTTACTTTCTGGAACAGATTCATCCATCCTTAATCACTTAGTACAGAAAACTCTGATTATATTTAATAGGTTCTGAAATGAGACCTGCTAAGAAGAGCTGACAAGTGAGGGTATTACAGAGGAGCTGTACAGATCTTATTCCCTACTAAATAATTCCCCATAAACGGTGTCAACTTTCATTAGCTAAAATAAACACTACAACTGCTGTAGAGCTTAGATTTCCAGCACAACAATCCTGAGTAACAATTGCTTATGATCTTATATTCCAGAAGTCTCAAACAATAGAAAGCAGCAGATTTACATTTTCTTTAGTCTTTCAGCAATAACCCTTCACAAAGAAAAAAAAATGTTGTGTTCACTGAGCTGAAAATAAATGTAAATGAAGTGGATGATTCTATGATTCTAGATTAAAGGGGAAAAGCAAACAATTAGAAAGTGTTGGGCATTGATATGCAAAATTAACCCCTCTTGTGGATCCTGACATGAGTCCAACTATGATTTAACAGCAGCACTGCCCTTTGAGTGACATTCTACTCACCATCAAGCCACAGTTTCTATGGATATAACCTCTTGCCTGGAAAGTGAAGTCAGCTGAAAACTGTAATTCTGGAAATGACATCAGAAAACATGACAGTGCTGCTGCTCACATACAAATACTACATTCTCTTAGTAGTAGCAGTATTTTGGTCTGTTTGCAGTCAGCAGACACACCTATTTGGAGGTACATAACATTCTGCAAAGCTACCTGGGTCTAGCCCTGTGTAATTCAACTTCCTCCACTAAATTCAATAATTTGATCAAAACCTCTAGAACCAAGTCATTTTTGTTTTAAAAAAAACACATACAAACACAGACACACACACATTCTTTATTTTGATCATTTGGGGATGAAATTCACCCCAGGGCAGAAAACCTGCACAAGGCAATCTGCACTTCTTAAACCCTCTGTCTCCAATTGTGTGCTGGATTTTTTGCCAAGAAATTCTCCATAAACATGTTTACCTGATAGGTAATTACAAAAGGAACATTAATTTCAGTATTACTTTCTGCCATCTAAAAGATGATATATTTGCATGTGGGCAGCTGTACATTGTACTAGGGCGCGTTCAATCATAGGCTGATGATAGATTGTTAGTTGATAGATTGTTTCTTTCTACACATCCCGATGTGTAGAAAGAAAAGTAAATATGGCAGGCGACCAGCTTGGCTTAACAGTGAAATCCTTGCTCGTCTTAAACACAAAAAAGCAGCTTACAAGAAGTGGAAGATTGGACAAATGACCAGGGAGGAGTATAAAAATATTGTTCAGGCATGCAGGAGTGAAATTAGGAAGGCCAAATCACACTTGGAGTTGCAGCTAGCTGGAGATGTTAGGAGTAACAAGAAGGGTTTCTTCAGGTATGTTAGCAACAAGAAGAAAGTCAAGGAACGTGTGGGCCCCTTGCTGAATGAGGGAGGGAACCTTGTGACAGAGGATGTGGAGAAAGCTAGTGTACTCAATGCTTTTTTTGCCTCTGTCTTCACAGACAAGGGCAGCTCCCAGATGGCTGCACTCCGCAGCACGGTATGGGGAGGAGGTGACCAGCCCTCTGTGGAGAAAGAAGTAGTTCGGGACTATTTAGAAAAGCTGGACGAACACAAGTCCATAGGGCCGGATGCACTGCATCCGAGGGTGCTAAAGGAGTTGGCCGATGTGATTGCAGAGCCATTGGCCATTATCTTTGACAAATCATGGCAATCGGGGGAGGTCCCGGATGACTGGAAAAAAGCGAATGTAGTGCCCATCTTTAAAAAAGGGAAGAAGGAAGATCCGGGGAACTACAGGCCAGTCAGTCTCACCTCAATCCCTGGAAAAATCATGGAACAGGTCCTCAAGGAATCAATTTTGAACCACTTAAAGGAGGGGAAAGTGATCAGAAACAGTCAGCATGGATTCACCAAGGGCAAGTCATGCCTGACTAACCTAATTGCCTTCTATGATGAGATAACTGGCTCTGTGGATGAGGGGAAAGCAGTGGATGTGCTATTTCTTGACTTTAGCAAAGCTTTTGATACAGTCTCGCACAGCGTTCTTGCCAGCAAGTTAAAGAAGTATGGGCTGGATGAATGGACGGTAAGGTGGATAGAAAACTGGCTGGATGGTCGTGCTCAACGGGTAGTGATCAATGGCTCCATGTCTAGTTGGCAGCCGGTATCAAGTGGAGTGCCCCAAGGGTCAGTGCTGGGGCCGGTTTTGTTCAATATCTTCATCAACGACCTGGAGGATGGTGTGGATTGCACCCTTAGCAAGTTTGCAGATGACACTAAACTGGGAGGAGTGGTTGATACGCTGGAGGGTAGGGATAGGATACAGAGGGACCTAGACAAATTAGAGGATTGGGCCAAAGGAAATCTGATGAGGTTCAACAAGGACAAGTGCAGAGTCCTGCACTTAGGACGGAAGAATCCCATGCACTGCTACAGACTAGGGACCGAATGGCTGGGCAGCAGTTCTGCAGAAAAGGACCTAGGGGTTACAGTGGACGAAAAGCTGAATATGAGTCAACAGTGTGCCCTTGTTGCCAAGAAGGCTAACGGCATTTTGGGCTGTATAAGTAGGGGCATTTCCAGCAGATCGAGGGACGTGATTATTCCCCTCTATTCGGCACTGGTGAGGCCTCATTTGGAGTACTGTGTCCAGTTTTGGGCCCCACACTACAAGAAGGATGTGGATAAATTGGAAAGAGTCCAACGGAGGGCAACAAAAATGATTAGGGGGCTGGAGCACATGACTTATGAGGAGAGGCTGAGGGAACTGAGATTGTTTAGCCTGCAGAAGAGAAGAGTGAGGGGGGGATTTGATAGCTGCTTTCAACTACCTAAAAGGGGGTTCCAAAGAGGATGGATCTAGACTGTTCTCAGTGGTAGAAGATGACAGAACAAGGAGTAATGGTCTCAAGTTGCAGAGGGGGAGGTTTAGGTTGGATATTAGGAAAAACTTTTTCACTAGTAGGGTGGTGAAGCACTGGAATGGGTTACCTAGGGAGGTGGTGGAGTCTCCTTCCTTGGAGGTTTTTAAGGTCAGGCTTGACAAAGCCCTGGCTGGGATGATCTAGTTGGGGTTGGTCCTGCTTGAGCAGGGGGTTGGACTAGATGACCTCCTGAGGTCCCTTCCAACCCTGAGATTCTATGATTCTATGATTCTATGAGTGGCATAACATCTGTATAAAGAGAATGACCTCCTTCCAGACACTGCTATTTGTAGCCCTTTCACCATTTTTAAAGAGGCATGGGCAATAATATATTCTTGTGGTAATAAATAACCTCACTACCATTTTTACAGTGTTTTACTTCTTTCTATTTTCACCATCCCTTGGATCAGTGTTACAAAAAGGCCAAAAAGTTGTACACTATATTTTATGAGTAAGGAATAAATGAATAAGGTTAAACTCTCCCTTTATTGATTATAGACTCTTCTCCTCTGTTAAAATGATAAGGCTAAATAATATCACCTTATTTAAAAGTTAGACCTTGCCAAAAATGAGCTCAGGCACTGCAGGCACTAATTGATTGCCTTGTCCACCTAAATGGCAACCTGCTAGCAAGTAATAAGGTTTGCAAAGCTATTTATGTATTACATTCTAGCTATCTAAAGCTAATTGATGTAATCAGACAATATTCACCTAAACTGGAATAAACAGCAGGTCATTCTTCCATTAGGAACAGATTATCAGGGGAAACAAACAATAGATAAATGATACAACTAGTTTTCATATTGAATGAATGCGATGCTGTATATTGAATATGGACATTTATATCATTGCTATTACCACTGCTATGCAATTACAACAAATCTTGTACAAAGTATGTCATGTAAGGTGTTAATGGGAAAATTATGATTTGCTCAGTATGATTATCCTGTGTATATGCATGTATCATCTTTGTACCTAAGATTATGAATATTGGACATGGACTTGCATCTTATATATGTGTTGTATTCCTGGGCAACTCCCACCAGATAAGATTTACATCAAAGCCAGATAGCTACCATGTCCTTGATGGGACATAGGTAGCTTAACTCTCACAATGTGCCATAGAAGAAATTCGTCCTGCCCAGATAGCTCTTCCTGAGGACTCCTAGGAATTCCAGGGGCCAATGGCCACCCCCTGTGAGTCATCAAAGCATGTAAGGACATGTGATATGCTCAGGTGACCCTAGAATTCATCTTGCTCAGTAACTTTCCACAAACAGAAGCTGTGAGCTTTGTTTGAGATAGTAACATTTTATGCACATGGCAGAGCATATAAAAGACCCCTGAAACATCTCCATTCGGTCTTCATTTCCTGCTTCATTTCTCTGGACTGTATTTCTAACCAGGAAGCTTTGAACAAGGACTGATGACTCCCGATATGCTATATGCTAGGGTAATTTTCAGAGAGACTTTTG
The DNA here is from genome assembly GCA_037349315.1 of Chelydra serpentina. Classification (NCBI taxonomy): domain Eukaryota; kingdom Metazoa; phylum Chordata; order Testudines; family Chelydridae; genus Chelydra; species Chelydra serpentina. The sequence goes on along the minus strand of JBAIAC010000014.1, from coordinate 9,941,992 downwards.
CAAGCTAGCAGTTTATTCAATCACTGATATGATCTTGACCTGTGAACACTGAAAAATCATTTCTATGTATATGAGCTATTAACCATTAATATCTCTCTTCTTCTTTTCTTTATTATTAAACCTTTAGTTTTTAGTTACTAAAGGATTGGCATCAGCGTATTTATTGGGTAAGATCTGTGTCATACATTGACCTGGCTAAGTGGCTGATCCCTTGGGATTGGAAGTACCCTATATCTGGTGAAATTGGTTTTCAGTAACCATTCATCATAAAGTCCAGTGGCTGGGTGGTGAGCCAAGGGCTGGAATGCCGAACGAGACTGCAGTTTTCACTTTTTGTTGACCAATGTGGTGAGACAGAAGCTCACTTTTGTTATTGGCTTGGTATAATCTAATGATAGAATAACCACCAGTTTGGGGGTGAGTCTGTTCCATTTTTCATCAGTTTGTCCTTAATTTGGCATTCTCAGCTGTGACCCAACGAGGCACGGTGACATTGAGCCCAAACCAGGAGGTGGTTTTATGGATCTCAGTGACAACAGTGTATTTATGTAAATAAAATTACTGTGGATTTATACCAATGTAGCTGAATCAGGATCTGGCCCCCTATATGTGTCTGTCTGGCAGAGATTTCTGAGGTGCCTATCATCATGTGTCTAAGTGTCACTGGATCATAAAATGGAAAACTTCCCAGTTAGTTGTGCTGCTGAAGATGATCTTCTCTATTAATATCCTATTTGTTAGTTCACTAAACAACACTTGCCACGTACATGGAAAGTGTCTGACTTCTGAAGTTGTCTGTCTTAATGCACACAAATTTGAATTAAATTGGCCCTAAAGATTATGATCTAACATGATTTAATGGCAGTGATAGACGCCTCCTTCATAAAATCAGATTGGAAATGAAAGGCTGGATGTTATAATTTTTATGCTTCAACTGTTATTACTAGTTTCAGTGCTTCAACAACTTGACAACTTACGTATGCCCTGAAAAGGAATGATTTTGGCAGATGATATTGGCTATTAGCTTTATATTCTGTCCGTTATATATTTTGAATGTGAGCAGTTTCATTCCAGTTACTTAAATCATGGCCATTATCAGGAAACTAGAAAAAAATATACTTTGCCTGCTTGTGCTCCAAAAGCAATTCTAGAAGGCTCAAGAAATTAGACAAAGCACATAAGTAAGGTAATCAAAACAAAAACATGTAAATCTCTCAGAAAGTCTGTTCTTCATCAAATGCATATGCAAATTGACACTAAAGTACTTTTTAGTTTTGATTATTTTCTATTCTCCACTCTAATGCTCTCTTGGAAGCTTTGAAACATAAAGGTCATGATAATGAAAAGTCTTGTTCAGTTTTGTGGGTGCAATTTCGTGCCTGAAGCTACATGTTGTAGTAAATGCCACTGATTTTTAATGTGAGCATCTGATTTCAAGGCAGGAGTCTTAGGGACAGATTTAAAACAATAACTCCCATTTTGCTATTTCTTCTGGGCTTAAACTCAATGAAGTTGGAGAGGGTTCAGGTCAATACTTTATATATATAATTTACTCTCCATTCTTAGAAACTTAAACCAATCTTTTCTTGTTGTGCTAATTTTGTCTGTTCTATGAAGTAAGCAGCAGTTACTTTCCTTATTATCTGAATAACAAGTCAATATGCTGGTCCCTTGTTTGCTTCCTCTTTCTGCAGCAAAGCACAGATCTAGGCTTTGTTTTCTACTCCCTCTCACAGTACTAGCCCTGTTCCAGCAAGCATAAAGCAATGGACCGGATGCGCTAGTGGTGGTACAAAGTAGTGCTAATTACACCTTCCTGCCCCAGCATGACCCTTTGCACCCTAGGGAGGATTCATCCAAAAGAAAAGTAGCTTTAATTTTCTTCCATAGACCAACAGGATCCCCACTAGAAACCTGATCCACCTCCCTCTAAGACAATGGGAGTTTTTCCATTGATCTCATTAGTAGCCGTGTCTGCCTTAACAGAGGCTGGGGAAAGAATGCACTGAGTCATTACATCCCCTTAGCTGTTCTGCCTATAAATCCTTACTGGCCAGTGTAGATTGGCTTCCCCTGCCTCACCTGAAGAGAAGATTACAATTGCTTTCTAACCCGATAATTTCCTCCAGTGGACTTTTCCCTGCTAGGATCCTGCACTAATGTTATTCACCAAGGAAACTAAACCCATTATAAACCCTGCACTAGTGTCAACTCAGGCTGAATGTGGTTCAATATTAAGTTCCACAGAAAACAACAGCTGCAAGATGTAATTTGTTTGTCATTTCCATGAAAGGTTCAATAGATTCTTTTCTCATAAAAGATATACTTGAGTCACAAGGGCATTCCCCAGGAGCTTCAAATAATTTCAAAGTATGTCAGATTGTGGCTCAGACCTATTTTTATTATTTGTATTCATAATTTGTATTGTGGTAGCAACTAGAGGCCAGATATATATACATTTTAAAAACAGACGTATATAGAGAAGACAGGATTGGCCAATGAATTGGAGATTGGATATGGATAAGGTTTAGGCTACGGTTCGAGTTTGATGCCAAACCAAGGCTAAGGATTGCATTCATATTTGATGAAGACAAAATCTGGAAATTGAAGTCATATGAGGTCAGCTGTTTTAAGGGAGATTTATGCCCTATTGTTCTGACTTCTTGTAATAATGGCCATTCTCAAGAAATGGTGGCTACCTCTACACCAGAACTTGGAAATAGCCCTCCTCCCATTTGGGATCTGTTTTGAAACTAAAACCATTGGGGCCCATTTAGATCCAGAAACTCACGTAAATTCAGAGGAGTTCAGATTCAAGATCCCAATCTTGTTTCAGCTCTAGAAGATAGTCATTTCGGGAAGGAGAGAACTTTACAGTATGTGACAGCTAACCATCTTGGATGGCTTCATTCGGTTGCCCCTAAAGCAGAATAAAAGGTGCTCTTGTTTTTCCATTCGCTACTGTTAATGAAGACCCGCAGGTGGTTTGTGCTGCTCACAACTTCATTCAAGCTTTCTAAAGCCTGTAGTTTATATATGTTGTATACATTATTTAAAATCTCAATACAACATGTAGTGTAGAGAGGATAAATATTGCATGTTAGCATTTCCCTGGTAAGATCTTGATCATAGGTTCAGAACATGAAAAGAAGAACATTTCCTTCTTCCTGCAGATAACTGGATGCATTTTTTTCTTAAAGGCCAGGAAACATATTTGCAATTTGTTGTGTAAAATGTCCAACATGGATCACTGAATATGGAATCCTACTAAACACCTCTAGTATTCTAATAATTTGGCATGGATATCTGCATTTCCATCCGGTTAATATACAGTTCTTCTCATAGGATGATTTTGTGGCAACAGTCAGTGATTCTTGGCTACAAAGATTTTTTTTTAGGATGAAACAATAGGTACTGTACTGAGCTATGGTTCTGCATAACAGCTTCTAAATCTTTGCATTAGCGTTATAATCTACTAGTTCATAAGACTATATTCTGTGAATTTAGCAGTTCATATACTGTGTTAAAATGTCTCTCACAACCCTTGTTATTTGAATCATTTGTTTTAGCACTACACAGAATTCAGAATTCACTGCATTCAGCACAATTACTACCTATATTGTCTTCATTGCTGAACTAGTCAACTGAACAAGGGCATTTAGGTATGTTCAATTTTTTCAGCTCTAATTACATGATCCACTAGCTTTTATAGTTTGTCTGTTTTACAGTAAGGTGTAATGGCCTGGCACAAACACTGAAATAAAGGGTCATCATTTATTTTCCTGTATTAGGAATTGTATTTTCATTGTTCACATAGTTAACTATGCAAGTGTCAGAATTCAATGGCTTCATGATATTATAGACAGAATAATGATGAACCCTTGAAGAAACTGGGTGTGTACTGTTTTGTAGCCTGTCCATCTGAACAGGTGAATGATAAGTAAAAATATACTAGGTAAGTCACCACTAATAAGGGCATGGATGCAAACAAATAAATATATGGATGTAAAATTGCATTTGTGTAATTTCTGCTTATTGTTGTAAAGCTGAAGCTTAATGTTAGTTACTGTCACATTGGATGGTAATGACTTAATCTGACAATTTATGCCCTGCGTTAGGTCAATTGTACCATGAATAATCATGATTAATTTGTGTTCAAGGTGACGGTGAAAAGATCACAGATGATCAATCATGTGTTCTTATTGTTTGGCTGACTTTTTCATTATTAAGCTACAGACGTGATATTGCACATAGCTTACCCACTGACAATCTAAGTTATGGGCATGTGAGTAGGTCATGCTGTCAATGGGTCACACACTATAGTTCTGGCTGCCTTGTCTAATTATCATTTGAAAAACCCCTGTTAAAATGGAATAAATATCCATAGTGATTTTACAAAGGGGAACATTTCAATAGATACCTTCTACATTAGAACTCCCGCCACATTATATAACAACAAAAACAAGCCTTTAGCTACTTGTATTTAGCTGCATACTTGCATTCCAACCTTCTTGATGAAATAGGGACAATACAATAGCAAGAAGACAGCAGATCACCCCAGTCTTTCTAATATGGACAGTAATTAGCTTAGCTAAAGCATTACTCTCAAATTTCCATAAACTAATTTTTACCGTGCACCAGACTGAGCCTTGAATACCTGTGGCTGATCCTGTTTGCCTCGATTTCAATCGATACACTATCAGGACCCTGATGTCTTCCCTGAGAATAGTAAAGAAGCCTCCTGTAGGGAGAAGAAGCCTTTTTAATGTGAATATTAGGTTTGTAAGGAACCTAGAGCCTGGAATAGGCAACTCAGTATTAAAATGAACAATAAATAATCATGAATTCTGGGGCATCGTGTTCAGATGGGCTGCCCAGGGAATCCTAGCAAAAACAGCAGTCATTTGCCATTATCTGTGTTTCATGTTTGAGTTTTGATATGTGTCATATGACAATGGTAAAGAATTACAGTCACTTTCTTCTAACTGAACAGTGAAGTTTATTGGAATAAGAAAAGCAACCTGAGAAGATCTCTTTCTCACATACACATAGACACACACACTCTCTCTCTCTCTCTCACTCGGTGGGGCTTCAGCCTAGGACCTTACCCAGTATCTACTGCCTGTCTTACTGCTACAGATTGAAATAAATAATATTTTATATTGTGTGAATATATATATATATATATATATTCACACAATATAAAATATTATTTATTTCAATCTGTATATATATATATATATATATTCACACAGTTGCACAGATGAGATGTGAGTAAATGCTTGGCAGAAGCTTGGCAAAGTAATAAAAAGACTTACAAGTCTGAAACATTTGTTAGAGAGATATACTTGTGTCACATCTATACTTCTTTCAGTATTTAATCTTCTAGTATTAAAGCTGAGAAATTGTGCAGAAATGATCTGTCTGTATTAATTATATGGAACTGCTACATTATGTCCAGAACAATTATGGTAATGGTTTCCCACTAAATTATTTTCAGAGTCAGTTAGTCCTTGGTCATGGTCATCATTTGTGAAATAATCATCGACTGGAAATACTGTTCATTCCTGGATAACTGTGACTTTGCCATGTTTACTACTGGAACCAGGGAATCAAACCTGTGAAAATCTCACTTCTGTTATTTAAACAATAAATCATTTCTACTCATTAGCTGGTGCTTACAATAAGAGAAACATTTTCAGTCGGCCTCCTTAATTGTATCTGCAATGTTTGAGTTCATTGTGTATGCAAAACTTCACTTTTGTGTAAGCAAACTACCACTTCTATGTGAACCTTGAATGAGCACCGTTAGCCCTAGCTACTCGATATATACACACGTATATGTGGTACTTTTTATGCCCAAACTCACATGCATTCAATATTGTGGACAGAGTTAAGTATGTATATTAATTAGGTAGTGAAAGTAAATTCATGATGAAGCTGAAAAAAATATCATGTTGAAGGAGTTCATTTACTGAAATAAGAACAGAAGGTTTGGTATGATGAAAAGGCCAGTTTTTGATGTGATTAGAGCTGGTCAAATTATTGTTTGCAAAGAATATTAATCCTGAAAACTATTTGTTGTAACCTCAGTTATTTTCCATTCACAAACAAATCCTGATTTCTGTGAATATTACATTGTGTTTGTTATTCCTAAGCAGTCATCATCTAGTTTATATGAAAAAATTTCAGATTCTCCTTTGTTCACCAAGGATTTGCTCCTGCACCATCTGAATCAATAAGAATACTACCATTGAAGTCAATGAGAATGCAGGAACAGACCCCAACAATACACTTCAGCTATTTGTGGTGTTTAATTTGTGCTAAAACTCATAATTTTGGACATTTATACATATATGTAGCAGCATCTAAGTATGAAAAATATGACCCCACAAATAGGAGTGAAGCAAAAATTGTGCTTCTATTTATGAAAATATTTTAAATCACCTTTTATTATTCAACCAGATCTATACAATTTGTCATGTATTCCTGTAGTTTTCTTCCCCTCATTATCATTCTGAGGAGGAAAACACTGTACTATGTAAACTTCCATTTTGTGTAGATCGTATTACATCATATATACTCTGTGTCATCTAAACCACTTACTAAACCATGGATGACGGTCCTTACTGAATATTTCCTAGTGCTATTTCTAGCCTTCAGATGTAAAAATACTTATCTACTAACCCCCTCCCCACTCCCCAAACCACACACACATCAGCAGTACATTCTTTTCAGGGAAACACATGTCTGAAGTTAAGCACCTGCATAAGTGTTTTGCTTCATAGGGATGGATTTCAGCATGTGCTTAAATTGCTTTATTACAGCACAAAGTAAAGACACAGGAGAAAGACAGAAAGAAATACCTTTTGAAACCGTTCACGGTGAGTCTTTCGCTGGTCATAACCTAGATGTGAAAGAAAGTTTCAGAGCTATTTGAAAAGAATAGACAATTGAAGGAAACAACTTTTCTAAAAGTTCCTAATAAAGAATACCTCTGGCCAAAATAGTTCTAGGTCATATAATGAAATAAATATGCACTATATAGCAAAGAGAAAATAAGGGATGATTTTTTTAAAGAGTGATAGATGCCAGAAAGTCTTTGCATCTTATGTTTCCTTTCATTTCTGCATGATTTGACAGCAGACATTTGTTTCTCGTCTGGCAGAAGAATGTCCAATGAATGCCAAGTCGCTTACAATTGGAAACTATCCCCTACCATCCACCTCTCAATAAAGCTACCCTGCAGAATTTTAAACTGGAGACTTCAAATCATGAAGAGCCATTGTTCAGATTAGATTACCACATCAAAGCATGCCCCTCTAATTTATTTGTCATGCTGCTTTAGCCTACATAAGTTCCATCCTGAATGATATTAAGCACCCTGGCTCCATTATGTCTGCATTTTTTTAAAAACATTGTCAAGAAAAATGGAGTCATTTAATGTAAAGATTTGCTCATGTAGCACAGGGTAATCCATTAATGTAAATGATTTGTTACTGCACTCCAGTGTGCCATCATTAGCATCGATGATTTGTTACCACACTGCAAGTATTCCAACCCCTCTGGCAAAGTGATGGTAACCTTGGGCATACAGTGCTGTATAGGAGGAGGCCATGCCATGGAACAGGCACTGTGGAGACTTGTGGAGACTTTTTTATATGCAAAACAGATGCAGGAAGGCAGAGTGTCTCATCATCCTAAAATTAATCATTGTATGGCCTACATCCTGCTGAATCCTATTGGCACAATCAGACATAAGTAGGGGATAATCATACCCACCACACCACATATGCAGGAAGTGAGCCATATTATGCTGTACTTTCAAGATACAGATCCCTACTTCAAGTATAATTATTATGCTAACCAAATTCCTGCACAAACATTAATTGAAAAAAGACAGACTGTGACATCCTCTGGCCCACTTCAGCCTCCTACAGCAAAGGGAGATGAGAGGGAAAGGATGTGGCAGCTAGTGGACTGTCCCTTAGGAACTGCTGTCTGCTGGTACAATAGACTTGGAGTTTCTCGAGCCTTCTCTAGGACAGAGCTTAGGTAGAGAATAAACAGTGCAAACAGTTCCCTAATATTCCTCCCCCGCTCCCCGGTCTGTGCTCAACTAAGCGCAGCAGAGAATTTACCCTTAAATCCACAGTGAGGGTAACTAAAAGATTCTAGCATGCAAAAGCTTTGAAAATTCAAAACATTGTTGCAAAAAAAAAAATCCATTCTATTACATGAATCTCTTTTGTTCATAGTACAGCAGCAGCTACTACTGAGTGACACAGTCCCCATGGTACCAGATGTCAGTGCAACTATGAACATTCCTGTCTCACCTGCAAAAGAACATCTCTCTATAAGATGAACACACTGTGGGCCAAAGTTTCAGATGAGGACATCTGATTTAACATCCTGATTTAATTGCTCAAATAACACTGTTGGAATGTCGCCTTCTTGCCCCTACCACACTTCCACCATAACTTGCTTAGTGATAATGGCTAGGTAGGTAGCTTGTTCATGATCTATTAATACCTCTTGTTCTCTTATCTCATTTAAAACAACAAAATCTCTAAATTGTACAGATGGATAAAATGTGCCCCTATTGTTTTCACCTCTGTTTGCCCGCTACTTCCCTCCATTGAATTCAACAGCTATCTGTAGCATTTTTTCTCTAACTAGGCAGTGATCCAACTCCCATGGATACAAATGAATCTTCACATTGACAACCAAGAGAACTGGATCAGGCCCTTAGGTTGTAAGCTCCTTGGGGTTGGGGGTGTCTTTGATATTGAGACTTTGATAGAGACTTTGGTTGCTACCTTAATAGTAATCTAAACAAACAATTTAATAATTCAAGTCCTGTTTCTGATCTCACACAAATGTAAATCAGGAGTAATTTGCATAAAGTCTGTATATTGACACTGATGTCTGACTGGTCTGAGGTCAGAATTCTTTTCTCATTCTTTGTATTTTCTATTAGAGGGACCTGCAGATGTTTTCCCAAAAGAATCTTAGTGATTTTTCTACACTTTGTTCTGGGGCTGCACCGAATCATGATGAGACAAATTTCCTTATGGAGAAGCGCAGCTAACTGGTCATCTAGCCATAGAAATTCACTACTTGAATCAAACTATTTCTATTTTTCTCTTTCCTTTTACCCAATATTTGGGAAAATAATTCTGGGGAGAAAACTACCCTTGTAAAAATGAACAGAAATTAATAATTGTATAGCAGTCATCAGGGCTGTTCATCACTAAGTTGTCCCTAAAAGCAAACAGTAATTGTAAACTACATAAATTCACCTCCTACTATCCTGATCTATAAAGCTGAATTAAACTTTACTTCTAAGCCCATGTTACAAATCAGTCATGAAAAGGAACACATTGCTCACCATTCCACAGGTGTTTTAGTCTATGATCCTAGGAATTTATCAAATTGTAATTAAGTAGTTTAACCCTAGAGCTAGGGAGCATCCATTAAGAAATGTTCCTTTTATTCTTTTTTTAATGGCCAGATAAAATTACTATCTTCAAATGCACGTCAGAGGGATGAAATAGAGATTTACAATAATTGCAGAGAAAATATATTAATTTTAAAACAAGAATAAAGAAAACTATCCATCTCAGTTCATCATATGTTATGACGTTTGATCACCTTAAATAATCATGTGTATTTAACAGGGAAATATTCTAGGGTTAAAAAAATATTATAGGGAAAAAATAGCTAAACTATAAAGTGAACACTGGTAAGTGAGTGTAATAGTGACACTAGTCATGTTGAAAAATATGACAATGTTTATTTAATTCATAACAAAAACTGCTTTCAGTAACCCAGCATAGCCAAGGTATCATAATGGAATATGCCTTGTATACTGTAACTCCTTTCATAGCAAAGTATCTCAAAGTACTCTGCTGTATAAAGTAATGAGGAAGGTAAAGGAAATACAGTGGCAAAGGTAGGCAAATGCAACCCCTGTTAGGTACTATCAAATAGCCTTGGGCATTAATAATTTATAACCTATTTTAATGAGAGAGGGAATGTTCACTGTAATTCAGGAGTTCTGTTTCTGGTCGACCATAGGGATACCTGCACTCTCCTCTCATAGACAGCCACAAGAGAGGGACAGAAGGGACCAAAGTTTAACATCTTGCTCAAAGAACAGTATTTTTAACAGTGATGAGTATTTCTAGCAGGACCTCTTGCACAACAGTGAAGCTGGAAAGGCGTATCGAGTCGGGTCCTTCAGGGATTAGTTCTGGGTCCGGTTCTGTTCAATATCTTCATCAATGATTTAGATAATGGCATAAAAAGTACTCTTATAAAGTTTACAGACAATACCAAGCTGGGAGGGTTACAAAAGTGCTTTGGAAGATAGGATTAAAATTCAAAATGGTCTGAAGTAAACAGGATCAAATTCAATAAGGATAAAAGTACTCCACTTAGGAAGGAACAATCAATTGCACATAGACAAAATGGGGAATGACTGCCTAGGAAGGAGTACTGCGGAAAGGGATCTGGGGATCATAGTGGATCACAAGATAAATATGAGTCAAATGTATCACTGTTGCAAAAAAAGCAAACATGATTCTGGGATGTATTAGCAGGAATGCTATAAGCAAGACACAAGAAGTAATTCTTCCATTCTACTTTGTGCTAAATAGGCCTCAGCTGGAGTATTGTGTCCAGTTCTGGGTGCCACATTTCAGGAAAGGTGTGGACAAATTGGAGAAAGTCCAGAGAAGAGCAACAAAAATGATTAGAGATCTAGAAAACATGACCTTTGAGGGAAGATTGAAAAAACTGGGTTTGTTTAGTCTGCAGAAGAGAAGACTGAGCGGGGATATGATAACAGCTTCCATGTACATAAAATGTTACAAGGAGGAGGGAGAAAAATTGTTCTTGTTAACCTCTGCAGATAGGTCAAGACGCAATAGGCTTAAATTGCAGAAAGGGCAGTTTAGGTTGGCATTAGGAAAAACTTCCTATCAGGATGATTAAGCACTGGAATAAATTCCTTAGGGAGGTTGTGGAATCTCTATCGTTGGAGATTTTAAAGAGCAGGTTAAACAAACACCTGTCAGGGATGGTCTAGATAATACTTAATCCTGCCATGAGTGTAGGGAACTAGACTAGACGACCTCTCAAGGTTCCTTCCAGTCCTATGATTCTATGAATATTGCTTAAACACTAAACCCCAGTGTTTAGGATCACGAGCGCAACTACTATACGGTAATAGAAACCATGAGTCATGGGCAAGTCTTCACCACCTCAGTTCCTCTGTGAACCAAGTGTTGTGCACTAGCCAGTATTTTTGTGTACTGTTGCCCTCTAGTGGGTGGAATATCAGGCTTCTTCAGATTTGCATTACAGGTAGATTTGGGCAAAATATTCACAACAACCTAATAACCAGTCAAACTTAATATTAATTATTAATTTATTATTATTATTACTATTTATTATTTGTATTACTGTAGCACATACCTAGACCCAATCAAGGATCCATGCATTACAGGCCATATTCATGGAAGTTTGGTGAAATTGTATTTTTTCTCACAGATGGGCAGCTCTCTCCCTTGCAAACTATGTCCAGCAAGCTGCAGGATACTCTCTTTAATGACATCCAGTGTAAAAAGGAATTGTTGGGGGGAAAAGTAGGCCCCTCTGAAACCCCTTCAGAGATTTACGTTTGCATTTGAACCTGCTGGGGTTAGCTTATTTTTAGCCCCAGCTAACCCAACGACAAGGCTCACACAGCCCTAGTCGTAAACCCTAATTTAGCTGCAGCTAGAAGAGACTTCTCATGGGCTTTCCCAAGAAAAATCACCCATCTTCTCTTACTGAGGTCTTGGATGATCAGTGAATAATGTCACCTCCTCTAAGGGATGGACTATACACAACCTTGCACTAAAATAATTAATTCAGTTTTAATTCACATCTTTTGTTATTTCTGTTCAAGTCAATGTGTGGATTTTCTTATTTCAGAAGTAAAGTGTCCTATTTTTATTTTTATTAAATTTGTATCAAGGCTATTATAAAAATTCTAATGTAAACAGTCATTTCACGACTTGATTATAAGCACACACATTCAAACACTCATTCTTTCACAACCAGTAAGATTGTACTTCCTCTAATCTCAGGGAAAACATACTGGCAAATATCCACACAAACAACTGTTTAGTTCCCCCCCTAGTTTCTTCTGACCTGAGTAAAAATTGAAAAAGCTGAAGTCTATTCTGAGAACTACTAAAGCAGATACAGGCCAAACAAAGTCTGTTACAGATTTGATTCAGCCACTGCTGCAGCCTCCTAGGAAACCTACTGCAAAATCGAACTATTAGAAGAAGGCAATGTCCTCCTTCCTCTCTATCTATATAAAGGCTCACCTTGAGCTTTGTATTAACTCTGACAGAGAGAGCATTTATAAATAATCAAGTAGTTACTTAATTACTCTTTCATTAACCTTTTGTCTCAGTTTCCTTCTTCCGGTATATCTAGAATAATGGATTTTGTGGTCAATTCTGTATAATAATGAAGGCACCCTTTACTGTATTCATACCAGGATTCTACAATGACTGCAGAATATAGATGGGTAATACTAAATGTCTGATGTTCATGACATTCTAGTTCAGATGACTGCACAAAATATCACACGAGGAAACTAATATTCAAGTCTGCTGCTATTAATCTGCAGAAGACCCCAGGGTGAAGAGCTGTTCATGACTCCTATCTCTCTGAATACCCAACAGGTCAACAGGCATAGCTAAAACAGCCTCATCCCATCAACTAAGCTGGTGACATACGAGCAACTGTGTCCTCTCATCCAAATTAAAAAAACACAAGTAATGAATAAATTTTGGAATTATTTAATCAAGATAACATCCTAATAATCCCACTGCTCCATCCCCCAAGGAAAAGAACCATTCAACCAATACATTTAAAGATGGATGAACAAAAATGTTTTGAATAAGAGTGTTCAGTAGTCAGAAGCAGCCTATATAATTATCTGCCACACAGAATTGTTGGGAGGATTAATTAGTTATTGTTTCCAAATCACTTTGAAGGAAGAAGACTATATTCTCTTCTTAGTTACACTAGTCAATTCCACCACATTTAGTGGATTTACACTGACATAAGAGAGCAAAATTGCATCCTGTAAGCACTAGGTGTTTTGGCACACAATAGGGGTGCATGTCCAGATGTTATTTGGTCTGCATATGTCTTTCTAGTATTAGTAGGAATGTGTTTGTGGTTCAAATAACAAGTTAATTATACAAATAGAGATTTATTTTACTGTCATATACACATACATATAAAACTGAGGAGTATAGCAGTTTCCTTTAGCAAGCATCATAGTCAGTGATGGGGTGTGTGACGGAATACACTGCTATACTCACGCCCTACACACTATTGTAATAATCTTTGTACAAGATATGCATTGTAAGGTATAATTTGAAAACTAATAACTCACTGGTCAATAATATCATGGTGAAATGTATGTAGCAATATTATAAGTAAACTTATAAACATAAGCTGAAATCATGATTGAAGTGTGTTTACCATACAAGTCTGGGAAGTGGATAAACCTGTTTCTCCAAGACAAAAAAAGGCCAAGTTGATGCCCAGCCGATGTCATCAAAGCTGAGTGGCCATTCTTTGGCAAGGAAGGGGGTCAGGAACAACAGATCTGATCTTAGCAAATAACAGTATGAAACCTCTCCCCTACCAGACTCTGTCTCTCCTTTCTCTCAGCTGGAAAAAACTTAATGTAGGGCTCACTATCAGGAAAATGCATTTTGAAGACTGACTGAACTGAAAAAGTGAGGGGCAAAAACACTCTAAGTGGTATCTCCCTAACCATCTCTCTTTCCCATCTAAGACAACAAAAGAAACAGCCTATGGACTTTGGGGGCAGATCCTGACCTGAAACTTGGTCAGAAATGATAATAGGAACCTGTGGTAAGAACTTCATCTTAAACCAAGTCTAGTCTGCTAAATTCGGTACGAGAAATTGTTTTATCTTTATTTTTCTTATAACCATTTCTGAGTTTAATGCCTTAACATAGGGTCGGATTTTATATTTGTATTAAAGGTCATAATATAGTATGTACCAAATGTGTTCCAGAACAGTCCTTATGACTGATTATGGTCACCCTTTGTTTTAAGATAAGTTGTATTATAAAAGGGGTCTTGTTTCCCATATGCATTACAATTAGAACCTGTTACAAAGTATAGTAAGTAAAAGACAGGATTTTGTATTGTGTCTATGATAAATAGATTAGAGAAATGTTGAGGGCCTGAAGCCCCAATGTGAATTGTTTTAGTTATAAGATTTAGCAAGGCTTGATTTACAATGTATTCTGCTGAATATAAAATACTGCTGTCTGTATACCTTTAAAGGTTTCTGTAAGAGATTGTTTGTGTGAATGAGGAATGCATGCATCAGGAAATGATAAGGTGTGAAAGCCATCAAATATCCAGATGGTCAAGAAAAAGTGAGAGACTTGGAAACACCAGGAGACAATCAGAAAACATCCATTTTATCCGATGCTAAACATGTTAGTAGCATTGACGGCCTCAGAGGTGAGGCAACCACCCCCCGAAGGCAAGACAACAAATAGGATGTAACGATGGGAAGCCCGACAATAATCATCAAATGATTACAGTGGAAAACCTCAAGATTACCACCATTTAAGGACTAATGATTACAGGATGACATTGCAAAAATGGATTCAAATGAGAATTTACAACGATAAAAATGGGATGTTTTGCCATGAAACTCTGGGTTTAGTCCTGCAAGCCTTGAAGCATCGGATTGCGACCGACAGAGCCCAGCTCCTTACTCATGCTCAATCTAACTGGCCATTAGATTGACTTGAGTGACAACAAACTGGTAACTATAAAGACCATCTGCAGGACTTGTGTGTGTGTGTGACTGAAAAGCATATGCTAACTGTTGTATTCTCAATAAATACGCGTATTTGCCTACTCTCTTATAAAAGATCCCGTGTGCTTTGTATAGCATAACATTAATATTTATACAGGGCTCGCTTAAAATCTCTCTTTGTAGTTAAATACTTTTTTTGTTCTTTAATGAAAATTAAGCCAGTGTTATGAACTGTGTGGGTAACTCCATTTAAGGTGGCAAGTTGTTGTACATTGTTCTCTTACAAGGACAACAGACAACAGACCTTTGTTATCTGAACCATCCAGGAGAGAGTTGGACAGTGCAGTACAGAATACGCATTTTGGTGCAGGGAATCCAGAACTGGGAGTGCATTTGGGTCACCCTGAATGTCGTAACATCAGAGTATGGCTGACTGGCTGCTGGGGTCAAAATTGCTGGACCAGGACTGTGGCTATATACAGACACTCAGGGTTTGACCTCCATGCTGTTTGGATGTTTGTGAGGAGCCCAGGTTGGGATCCACAACAGCAAAGCATTGTGAGGCACTCAAGGCTGCAGGGCAGGGGTGACAGGGCCCCTCAGTGGTCTGGATTGCACCCCAAAATGTCATTGTAGCATAGTCAGCAGGATTTATATGCAGCTTGCTGTTTTAAATGAGATTTACCCTTTAAATACCAGGGGTAACAGTTTTAAGTGAGTCTCAGGTGTGGTGGCTGGGAATAGTCAAAGGAAGGTTACTGGTTTTTGTTTGCTTATTTCAGGTACAGGAAATAGAAACAGTAAAGCACAAATATGAGGACTAGTGAAGCATATATAAAGCCAGAGCTGGCCAGGCTGAAGAAAGAACAGAGAGACAAAGAGAGTGAACACCAAAAGTGGCAAGCAGATATGAGAACCCAGGAGAGGGAAGCAGAAATGCAGCAACAGAAAGATGCACACTGGCAAGGCATGGAGATGAAAGACAAAGAAGACCTAGAAAAGGAGAAGGAGAGACAGTATAATCTGTACACGATGGCAAAGCATGGACAGATCCAACAGTCTCCGGTCACTCCCTTCATCCAAGCACCCGAAATGTCATCATGTGCAACTCTAGACAGCATACAATTCATTCTAAAGAAATGTTTGGTTTGTCTACTCATGGAATTATTTAGGAGCAGCTGTTCCTGAATAACTCCATGTGGATACACTTATTCTGGAATGAGAGTGACTTGTTCCTGTTTAGTTTAATCCACTTTGGGGTATATAGTTGTTCTTGAATAACTCCATATGTAGACAAGGCCTTAGAGTTATATAAGAGCGCTTTTTATTTTGAAAGTGCTGCACAAACAATTAATTAAATCTCACAACGCCTCTATGAGTTAGTTTTCTTATTTCCATTTTAAGGATGGATAATTCAAGGCTAAGTGACTTGTTGAATGCCACATAACAAATCAGTGGGAGAGCCAGGATCACAACTTAGGAGTTCTTGGCTACTAGTGCTCAGTAGACCTTGCTTCCCCACTCTAATGCATTTGCCTGTAAAATGGTGATTATAATGGAGGAAGAAATAGCATGCACGAACTTTCAGGAATCCTGAATGTTACAGACAGTAAATTTGTGTTTGAATTGCTAATACATGCCTAAATACTCTGATTCAATCAAACAACATGCTTATTCTCTGTATTCTGTGAATGAAAGTTGTATTGTAACAACCGAAACAAGTTGGTGAAGAATAAACATGAACTCTGAAGGATTCAGACTTGCTTTTAAAACTTCAGAGATCATTAAGAAACCCAATATTTTTTTTAAATACAAAATGACAGAAATGCAGAGATGACTGAGATTCCCAAAGGGCTGTGACCCTATGGCAGTGGTTCTCAATTGAGGTCCACCACTTCTTCAGGGAAAGCCCCTGGCACGCTGGGCCGGTTTGTTGACCTGCCGCATCCACAGGTTTGGCTGGTCGCAGCTCCCACTGGCCGCTCCAGGCCAATGTGGGCTGCGGGACGTGCCGCAGGCCGAGGGATATGCTCTCCACCGTGTCCCGCAGTCCCCATTGGCCTGGAGCGGCGAACCGCAGCCAATGGGAGCCGTGACCGGCTGAACCTGAAGATGCGGCAGGTCAACAAACTGGCCCGGCGTGCCAGGGGCTTTTCCCCGAAGAAGCGGTAGACCACAGTTGAGAACCACTGCCCTATGATTTCCTGGTGTCTGACCAGATAAAACCATCATTCATTTTTGTGTTTGATAATGAACCAATCATTTTAACAATAGTGAAAAAAACAGATGATCACTTCTAAAATAGACAAACCCTATGCAACAAACATCATTTTGTGGGCCAACTATTCTTAGTTATCCTTACACCTGTTACTATTTTTATAAGATCTTAAAAACACAGATTAGCTGGATCCAATAACCAACATCAACTTATTCTTACTGGTCCTAACCAACTTACCATGATTCTACCGTGGCTACCTTAATGGCTATCTGTCATTAAGGGCCCTATCCAACTCGAATTGAAATCAGTGGGAAGATTCCTGCAGGCCTCAATGGAAATGTTATTGGGCCCATAAAGCTCATATTGGTGATTGTGACAGTGCACCCCATAAGGCTTTATGGAAATATGCTTACAAATGTATATATGACATAACTGGAATATGTTTTATGCTACATATGCCATGTAACATATCCCTGTAAAGGTTATGATCTACTGAATCTGTTTGTATGCATGTATCATTTTTGTGTTTGAAGTTATGAATATTGGCTGTGTACTTGCTTGATTTCTAAGTAGCGTTAGTAAAGCACTTGGTCAGCTTCTTGAGAAAGGAATGTTCAAGTTAAGTGCCCAAACAAGAAGCACTTAATGGACAATGGATCTTGGGAGGCTCCAATCCACATAAGAAGTCTACCTGAGGACGTTCAAGGTAGCATGTGAACAATGGCTGCTACCTGTAAGTTCTGAGTCATGCATGGACATGTGACTTGCCCATGCAACTGCAAATCTCCATTTTGTCTTCAGCTGGCTCAAGAGATAGCCTCTCCACCCCCAAGGATACCTGAAGGAAACTGGAACAAAGGATAGTAACTACAGGGGGTGTGAGTGATTGCTGGACCTAGACTAGATGGAGACTAGTCTGTAAAAGGAAGCTTACTAAAACGCCTCTGAGGGTGAGGTTTTATCTGTATTCAGTTATATTGTTGTATTAGACATAGACTGGCGTGTTCAATTTTATTTAGCTTGATAAATCACTTTGTTCTGACTGTTACTACTTGGAACCACTTAAATTCTACTTTCTGTATTTAATAAAATCACTTTTTACTTATTAATTAACCCGGAGTATGTATTAATACCTGGGGGCGGGGACAAACAGCTGTGCATATCTCTCTATCAGTGTTATAGAGGGCGAACAATTTATGAATTTACCCTGTATAAGCAAACGGATTTATTTGGGGTTTGGACCCCATTGGGAGTTGAGCATCTGAGTGTTAAAAACAGGAACATTTCTTAAGCTGCTTCCAATTAAGACTACAGCTGTTAGGGTACGTGGTTCAGACTTGGGTCTGGGTTTGTAGCAGGCTAGCGGGTCTGACTCAAACCAGGCAGGGCTCTGAAGTCGCAAGCTGCCAGGGCAAGAAAGCAGGGGCAGAAGTAATCTTGGCACATCAGTTGGCAACCCCCAGGGGGTTTTCTGTGATCCAACCCGCATAGTGATGATTGGTGAAAGTGTAGAAACAGTGCTAGGGAAAGTTATTACTACAGAATACAGAGAAAAGAAGAAGACGAGAGGAACAAAGAAGAAAATAGAAATAAAACTGTGTAACCTCTGTTATTTCTCATCTTCTATATTTATTTAGATCTATCCTACGGAACATTATAACTAAAATATCCAATACCAAACCAAAATTGATAGTAAATATTAAGCTACCCATACAAGATCACGACAATAACACCCACCATAATAATAATGTTAACATCATCACATCTGACCACTCAATAGGCCTCAACCTACCCAAATGCCTGAGAAAAATATACGGTTTGTAGCATTCCAGGAAGATCTAGGTTGTAGCAAATTTCAAAACTGAGGACACTAATTGTAACTATGGCAATGTTTCACAGGCACAAAGAAAGAGAGATGGGGAGATTCAGGTAATGATCTCAAAATAGGGTTCACTTTAAACTCTACCCAGGAATGTATACAGTGTTCAAGCTGTAGCTCCACATGCAGTATATTACAGCCGTCTAGTACTGAGATGAGAAAGGCAGAGATGACTGCTGCAAGGTTTACATCTGAAAAATAAGTTGCACTATTCTATGAATCTCTGTTACAATAGAAGGTGCACTTCCTGAGTCAGGTAAACCAACATAATTTTTGTGAGCTTTTCGGATTGTTCCTCCAAACCAACCAGCATTATTAAAATCTCAAGCAGTTAAATCCATCCAAGTTCCAGCCTCATTCAGATACTCAACCATTCATTCTGTCAAACTCACCCAATGCCACTTAGTAATTTCAACCTCATTGAATAGAAGGGGAAACAAACAGTTGCTTAAAACTACCCTCTTGGACATCTCTAAAAGGCAAGAGTGGAACAATTCAATAGTGACTTCATCTACACCTGTTAGCACTGCAGATATGTCAACAACATTGCATGATCAACAGCACCAAAGGAAGTTGACAAATCCAAAAGAGTACATTCAGTTTGAACAAACACATGGAAATATATTGCTCTTGGCACATCACCATCCATTAAGTTACAAAAACAATCCCAACTTTATTATTATGATTTATTATTATTGTTGTTGTTTTGTTGTTGTTGTTATTGTTTGTTTTAAGTAGCATCTTAAGGCCCTAAATGGGATCGGGGCCCCACTGTGCTAGGCACATTACAGAGTGAGAAACCATCTCTGCCTTGAAGAGCTTATAATTTAAATATACAAGAGAATGTGATGGTTGGCAAATGTTTAGTTAGTTCTATGATTTTTTCTGGTGGAGGAAGTTTTGTTCATTTCTATTATTGACGGAGTTTTGTCGGGACAGGGGAGATCAGCTGAATGGAAAGACAAAAGGAAGGGAGGGGGACATTGAAGGGATGGACATAAGAGGGATAGTGAGGGGAGAAGAGAGAAATAAGGGAAAAGCAGAGGACGGAGGGCATTAGAAGTTAGGTTGAGCTGAAGAGACTGCTAAGGTTAGATGTTTGAAACAAACCACCAATCAGCATATGGGAAAGAATATTTGGCGTAACCTTTATCCATCCATGCTGGAGATAACCTGGCCCTAAACAACAGTTGTAGCTATTAGAACACTAAAGAAGAGTCAGATTTTCAATGTTTTGTGGAGAGAGAATCAGCAGGGTTTGGTGACATGCTAATAATGGAGAAGAGTAGTTCTGTCAGCACTAACAGGAGAAAGAGAAGAGAGCTTAGGAGAGGAAATGATGAGGTCAGCTTTTGTCATGTTAGGCTTGAATGAATGATGAGGTTTTGAGGATGGAGCTGTCAGATATGCAGGACTAGTAGAAGGGCAGGTTAGATGTGCAGAAGCAGATTTGTGAGACATCAGCACAGCACAGAGATGATAGTTGAATCCTTGTGAGCAGTTGAAGCCAGACAGAGATAAAGTGTAAAGGAGAAGAAAGGGAGACTGACAGCTGGAGGAGAGAGAAGGAGGAAGTGCACATAACTATAGTTTTGTTATCATGTGATCAGGCAATTAATAAAATGCACAGTGCATGCCTGTTGTGCTGAAAAGGGTAAGATTAGATCTGGTTGGGAAATGGGGACAGTTTAACAAAAACTAAACAAAATAATTCATTTTCAGCAGAATTCCAACTTTTTGTTATAAACCCCCAAACTAAAATTTTGGGGGTTTTCTTTGTTCAATGTAAAGTCATAATTTTCTACATAAGCCAGACTCTCCAGCAGAAAATTTTGTTTGGCCAAAATACAACCTTCTAACAAAAATCAGTTTTGACATAAAACTTTTGACCAATCCTATAACTAAGATAAACAGCTGACCAGAAGAAATGTTGTCTAATGGACAGAGCAGGAGACCGAGTCATTACTCTTGCTCTCTCTTCCTGGATCTTCCACCAAGCAGATGTATAACCTTGGACAAGTCATATAACCTCTGTGTATCTCAGCTGACCCACCTGTAATATATTATTAGGTTATTTGTAAAGCACTCAGATCCTCCTATGAAAGCATGATGGACAAATCTTTAAATTCCTACTCTGACAAGAGTATCAGAGAGAGCTTTTCCTGAAAGCGTCTCAGTGAAAACTGAATAAGAACTTCATAATTTGCCCTTATAATTCTAAATTATTATCTTTTTTGGATTCAGGCTGCCGTTAGAATTTTCCTGGTGAAATAAATTACATAAACAAAGGCCAAAGAGGAATATCATATATGGTTAGATTTATACATTGCTGTTCAAAAACGATGATCTTCCAGCAATCAGTTTTGAAACATCACAGAAACATGGTTTTCATTTTACCTTTTAAATAAGGATCAAATGGCAAGACGAAGGAATGTGACATTTCAGGTATTGGAGCATCTAGATGTAATCATAGAAGCAATGGTGCTTCTTCTGCTATTATTTCTCATTTGCTTCTGGTTCCAGATTAGTTTCAACCCTCTTCCCACTCCTTCCCTCTGTCTGGCAAGAAGTGAAGATATCTGATAAGTGATAATACCTGGTATAAAAATATGTCACTCATTTCAGAGTGACTAGCTGAAGAAGATAATGCTTGTGAACAAACTGGCTATCAGATTTCCAATAAGTAAAGGTCAGGCCAGCATCCCTCTTACCTAGGTGCTATGCAAACTTAGTGACAGTTTGAATAAGGATGCTGTTTCAAAATCAACCAGTCTAGTGACTTAGCTAATGTAAATATTTTGAATAAACTGGTCTATGAGTCAAAAGTAGCAACTTTGATCAGAAGGATGTTTTAGTGTGGAGGGAAAATATTCATTCTCCCCAATTAAACGTTTTATATATATTTTCTACAGTGTCCTTCCATTTTTGCCAAAAGACTTCTGATTTTTTGGTCATCATTCTAGGGGTTTCTCAAGAGGAAACATGAATCTCTTTTCCTAAAATATAATGAAGGGATACACAACAAGAAAGATTGCTTTCCTGTTCTGAGCAGAAACCATATTTGTTTTACTCCAAGGCAATAATACAAAGCAGAAACCTTGTAGCACGCTCAAATCCATACTGCAGTTAGGGCTTCGTGTGCAGCTGCTTCTTTCAGCTTTAATTTAATTTAATTTTGGTTAGAACAGACACTCCACAGATATAACCCCAAAATGCCATCTTTAATTATCCTCAATGTAAACTTTTCCCTCTGTGGATGTTCAGTTTAAAATCAGCACCTTTTGCATATTTGGAACAGTCATGAATTTTCCTCCCCTCTTTCCTCTCTCTGTTCTTCCTCCATTCCCAGAATCCCTGGTAGCTTTGGTAAGAGCTAACACACTGAAAATTAATTATCTTTCAGACATAGTCTGCATGAGGAATTAAGACATCAGTTGTGGGCTGGAAATCCAGCACTTGCCAAACCATCAATTTGTTCCCAAGCTCTTGACCTAGCTGTAGTGCATAAAGATTAGACATGATATTTGTTAGTGTTTTAGTCACACTGATTGACAGCTATGACTTTTGCACATGAATTGATGTTTGGGTACACATACATACAGAACAATTACTTTGACATTCTCATTAACTGGTTTAATTTTAAAATGTTGCTTTGCTAAAAAAAAAGCCTCTTGTGTATTGTAATTTCTCTTCTCTGTCACTCAGAGTGTCAAATGTGTTTTTTCCCCCTAAGCACCCTATTCTCTCCAATTGCACGCTTAAGCTTCTTTCAGGGAATTAAACCTTTTACTTTACTGCACTTAACTCTACTGGCTCATGGTGGCTGCTGACGACTGTCATTCCTGAGACTATAAAGAGATATAGCCCCAAGACATCCTATAACAAGAGAAAACAAATGGGACGCCACAGATAGCAGAAAGTACACTTTCCACTCATAAAACTGAAGATGATGGACAGGAGTCATGCTTAGCTGTTGCAGCAGAGGAAGGATATATAGGAGGTATTGAAGACGCGTGGTGTACTTAGTTTTAACAGTCTTCCACTTGACACACACACACTAAAATTGTTCCAGTGCTAACATGTGGCATTACTCCTGCCCCAATAAACCCCAGGGCAACACTATAATCTGAAATCCAAATTCAGCTTTATTCAGTAGTTCAAGTATCCCATTTCCTCTCACCCAACAAAAGAAGGTACAAGCAAGATCTTTTTTTAAGCTAAGTATTGAATGACAGACTCCCAAGAGTGGAACCCCATGGTACAATGAGAATCATTAAATGAAATGGAGGGTATCCCCTTGAGGGGAAATTCTGGCTCCAATGAAATCAGTGGGAGTTTTATCATTGATTTCAATGGTGCCAACATTTCAGCCCGGATATCTCACCATTGTGGAACAGTGCAAGAAGTTACAAAACAACCTTACAAATATAGGTTTCAGAGTAGCAGCCGTGTTAGTCTGTGTCAGCAAAAAGAACAGGATTACTTGTGGCACCTGAGAGACTAACAAATTTATTTCAGCATAAGCTTTCGTGGGCTACAGTCCCACTTTCATCAGATACAAATATAGGTTGATACTAATAGCTGGTAACTGGGCAGAAACACACATTGCTTGAAACACAGAATAAAGGACAACGTAAAAATGTTCAACCATGTCTGTGTCTGAACACTCCCATAGGTACGAATAGCTGGTTTGGTTGTGACAAACTTGGTTAACACACACTCATTGCGAAATTTATTCCTGTGTGAAAAGCCAACACAAGGCCTATTAAGTGGGATTTTTAATTGTCTCATAAGCCTCCTTCTATCTCTTTGTATGGGGTGAATTTCACCCTTTCAGTCTAATGATAATGGGCACATTCTGGAATACAGCATGGTTGCATATCGACTTTTGCAATCTTCTTTGGCAGATGCATTTGGTGCAGGACCTTATACCTATGTACATTTGCTACAACTCTGCTCTCAGCCTGAGGCTCTTATATGTCTTCGTACAATGTAGCTTCTGGTGATTATGATGATATAATGTTTGTACACTTCTGCAGGCAAAGTTTATTATCCTGCTGCTGGTTTCTTCACATATAATGCTGCAGATTTTTCAGTTTGCTAGCTCTTCCTCATGTATTAGCATCATCAAACCCTGACTTAGTATTAAAGGGATGTTTTCTTAGGATTGTTCATGTTCAGCCTGATTTTGAAATAAAACCAGCTGATGCAGCAGCTTATTTTTTTCACTATCCAGAGATATTTGGCTTTTTAGCTATTATTTTACAAGTGCCATAATAAAAAATCTATTCAGCTGTCACACAGCTATGGGAAAGCATTAACACATTGGCCAGTGTCCCCTATACCTAGCAAAACCACAAAATACAGTAGGGCTGCCATAAAACATTTGCTAACAAGCTTTTTCTCAAGCTTTTCAGGTTTATGATACAGAGTGAATCCAGTAATGAAAATGAAAAAGCTCATATTACAGCAGTCATGGAAGGAAATGAAATCCTGAAGATACCCAATGCCTCATTAGGTGTTTCTTTAAAAGTAATATGTAGAGGACACTTAATTATAGAAAAGATTCAATACATATTTCTCACAAAGTCAGTGTTCAGCAAAAGCTGATTCCCAATAAGCCCTGTTTCTGTATGCTCAGTAAAAGTTATGTGACTGCCTGCTAGGGAAATTCTTAATCAAATCTATGACATACAGTAAATAATTCTGAGATCTTTCCTTAAAATTTTCAAAAAAGGTACACTACAGTAAATTTACGGTTGTGGTTTTGCAGTGTAGTCAACTCTTCCTTCCACGACTGCTGAGTCCAGGCCAGGACTTCTGCTGAAGGATTTGTGGTGCAACACTAGGCAGCATAGGTTGTGTTTTATTAGTCAAGAAACTAGTAAGAGCCAGAAAGAACTATGGGTCTGTCCATACTCTGAGTAAACAAGACCCTCTGTATTAATTATGGGACAAATGAGTCTTGTCTCATCTCTACCATGAGTGACACTACAGGTTCCTCTAATAAACTGAAACCTTCAAAAGTGATTTTGTGTTATCCTAATAATATTTTCTAAGGAAAACCTACAGGTCATGGGCACTCTTTTATGTGTGTGGTGCGGGTGTGGGGTATGCATATACCACAGTAATGAAGGCCATATAAGTACCTGCATAGATAGAGACACTTATTGCGTTTCCTACATGTCCTGTTGCTCAGGACCTTTCTACGTTAGCTCTCTGACTAACCCAATCAAAGGAATTTTAATTAAATGCTTGAACACTTTGTAGACTAGCTAACATTAAGATCAATACCGCCGAGCAACTGGTTAATACCTAAAGCAGCAGTTCTCAAACTTTTTTACTGGTGACCCCTTTCACATAGCATGCCTTTGAGTGCGACCCCCCCTAATAAAATTAAAACACTTTTCAATATATTTAACACCATTATACATGCTGGAGGCAAAGCGGGGGTGGGGTGGAGGTTGACACTCACAACCCCCCATGTAATAGCCTCGTGACCCCCTGAGGGGTCCCGACCCCAAGATTGAGAACCCCTGACCTAGGGGCTGGATGATAACATTGAAGGGGATGTTGTGGCAGGGAGGAAACCTAACTGCAGGCCCCTAGGGCAAGCTGGGACTTCTGAGAGAGTTTCCCCTCTTGTGGGTACCTCCTCAATTCTACAACATGCGCTCTCTCATCATAACTTGCCTCTCCCTTCTACGGCTTCCCGTTGCCTCCCTCAGACTGGGAGCCAGAATGGGGAAAGTGGAGCACAACAGCAACTGAAACTGGGATTGAAGAGCTACTGGCATGGATCTCAGAGCAGTCCTGTGGAGAAAGGTCAGCTAGCAGATAAGGTTAAAATTTCCTGACTGCAGGAGAAGGGCCTTTTCCATTGCTCATGAAGGTATGTGGGTGGCTAGTGAGAGGACTGCATTTCATGATAATGGAATATGGAGCCTTTCATTTTAGGTCACTGGTTCATATCCAGCCCTGTTTGGCAGTAGCCAATAGTAATTACCGGCTGGTAGCTAAATGAATTGGTCCTCTGTCTAATTCCTAGTGAAAGCTAGTGCTTTTTACAAATAAAACCACATTGTATGAGGTGACACCCTCAGCAGAGTGGCCAAGGACTAAGTGGACATTAATAATAAATCACCATCTCTCCCGTAGAAGTGGTCCCTGCAGTAGGAATTTGAAGCATGGTAGTGGGGAAGCTTGCCCTGCTGCTTTTCATATTGTATCAGTTGTGCTGGTAAATAGAGGCTTTCAGGCACCAGGGCTGCCAGTTTGGCACCTTTCACAGATTTTAAACCCAGAAGATACCATTATGATCATCTAGTCTGACCTCCTGCATAACACAGGTCAGTAGATCATCCAATAATTTTTGCATCAGTGAGACAGCTGCTGTTTGAGCTCTAACATCTTTTAGAAAGATAGACCATCTTAAAGACTGAAAGTGATGGAGAATCCACCACATCCCTGATAAACTGTTCCAATGCTTAATTACACTCATTGTTAACAATCTGCATCACACTTAGAGTCTGAATTTTACTAGCTTCATCCCCAACCACTGGATCTTATTATGCCTTTTTCTGCTAGATTAAAGAGCCATTTACTATCAGAAATCTCTTCCTCACATATGTATTTGTAGACTGTGATCAAGTCCCCACTTAATCTTAAACTAAATAGATTCAGTTTCTAATGCTTACATTATAAGGCAAGTTTTCTAGATCTCAAATCATTTTTATTGCTCTTTTCCAACCCTTTCCAATTTTTCCAACATCCATTTTGATGTGTGGACACTGGGACAAGACCCAGTATTCCAGCAGCGGTGTCACTAATGCCATATACGGAGGTGATAGAAACTTTCTTACTATTACTTGATATTTCTTGCTTATGCATCCAAGGATTGCATGCCCTCTTCAGCTACAGCATTGCACAGAGAGCTCATATTCAGATGGTTATCTACCATGACCCTAAACTCCTTCTTAGTGTCACTGCATTCTGTATCCCATCTTGTATGACCTACGCTCTTTGTTCCTAAATATATTACCTGGCATTTAGATTAATTAACACACATATTGCTAAATGAGGCCCCCTACAAGCAATCCAGATTTGTCTGTGTAAATGACCTTATTATTACTGATCATTATTTGCCAATCCACCAATTTTTGTGTCATCTGCAAAATTTACCAGTAATTATTTTATATTTTCTTCCAGATCATTGATAAAGATATTGAATAGCATTGAGACAAGAACAGAATCCTGTGAGACCCCACTAGAAACACTCCAGTATGGTGATGATTCCCCATTTACAATTATTTTTGAGATGTATTGGTCAGCCAGTTTTTAATCCATGTACTGTCGGTTATATTGATTTTATATGGTGTTAACTTTTTTAAAAAATCAATGTCATAGAATCATAGAAGAACAGGGTTGGAAGAGACCTCAGGAGATCATCTAGTCCAGGGGTTCTCAAACTGGGGATCGGGACCCCTCAGGGGGTCGTGAGGTTATTACATGGGGGGTCGCAAGCTGTCAGCCTCCACTCCAAACCCTGCTTTGCCTCCAGCACTTATGATGGTGTTAAATATATTTTAAAATGTTTTTAATTTATAAGGAGGGGTCTCACTCAGAGGCTTGCTATGTGAAAGGGGTCACCGATACAAAAGTTTGAGAACCACTGATCTTGTCCAACCCCCTGTCTCAAAGCAGAATCAACCCCAACTAAATCATCCCAGCCAAGGCTTTGTCAAGCCAGGCCTTAAAAACCTCTAAGGATGGAGATTCCACCACCTCCTTAGGTAACCTATTCCAGTGCTTCACCACCATCCTAGTGAAATAGTTTTTCCAAATATCCAACCTAGACCTCTCTCACTGCAACTTGAGACCATTGCTCCTTATTCTGTCATCTGCCATCACTGAGAACAGCCTAGCTCCATCCTCTTTGGAATCCACCTCAGGTAGTTGAAGGCTGCTATCAAATGCCCCCCTCACTCTTCTCTTCCGCAGACTAAATAACCCCAGTTCCATGAGCCGCTCCTCGTAAGTCATGTGACTCAGCCCCCTTGTTACCCGGGGTTCTTTCAACCCAAAGTTCTTGGTAACTTTTACTCTATGCGAGGTGGTGATAGGAAATAAATCAGGGGAGACACGGCCATCCGACCAATAGATGGCTGTCACAAACATGACAACACAAGAGTGCTTTCACTTAAAGCTAAACTTTACTTCGGGCTAGGCTACACTTACCGGCTGGATTGGAGGCGTCGGATCGATCTTCTGGGTTCGATTTATCGTGTCTTCTCTAGACGCGATAAATCGAACCAGGAAGTGCTCCCCGTCGACGCTGGTAATCCAGCTCGCCGCGAGGAGTAAGTGCTGTTGGTGGGGGAGCCTGTGCGCCGCGTGTGGATCACAGGTAAGTTCGAACTAAGAGACTTTGACTTCAGCTACGTTAATAACGTAGCTGAAGTTGCGTATCTTAGTTCGACAGGGGGGGTTAGTGTAGACCAGCCCTTTGTCTCAAGCACTCACACACATCTGCAAGAGGTTAGTAAAACACCCTAACCCTCCATAATAACCGAAGCTGAGTGTGGCTCTCGAGTGGCACAGCGGCAGCCCATCTGCCGCTGGGGGCTGCAAGATGTATCCAGAGGGAGAGTCCAGAAGAGTCCCACTACCTCAAACTTTTCCCCCTTATTTATACATTAGTAACACAATGACATGTCCCTTAAAGAAAACTTGTTAAGTAAGCAGTTCCAATGGTCAAGCAAGAGGCTCCTTCTGATTATTGATTAACCAGGTGTGGGTTTTTCCCAGAGTTTTCAGCCTTGATACCCTGTTAGGCACATTCCTGAGGGCACATCCTGCTCTTCTAAGATGCATGTATCAGCAACTTCAACACAATTCTTATCAGGAAGGACACAGGGTCAAGCTGCCCTTTCTGTGACACCCAAAAACCCCTTTCCTCCTGCCTTGCTCAAGCTGAGGCTGCAGCATGGCCAATTTACAGCCTGCTGACTTGGCTGCTTTTAGCATTAAGCCATAGTGGTTTCAGGCACTTTACTGGTTTGCTGATATCTCCTTGTACACCCTAATCATTTTCGTTGCCCCACCCCCCACTGGACTCTCTCCAATTTGTCTACATCCTTTCTGTAGTGGGGGCCCAAAACTGGACGCAATACTCCAGATGTGGCCTCACCAATGCTGAATAGAGGGGAATAATCACTTCCCTCGATCTGCTGGCAATGCTCCTACTAATGCTACCCAATATGCCGTTAGACTTCTTGGCAACAAGCGGACACTGTTGACTCATATCCAGCTTCTCATCCACTGTAATCCCCAGGCCCTTTTCTGCAGAACTGTGCTTAGCCAGTTGGTCCACAGCCTATAGCAGTGCATGGGATACTTCCATCTTAAGTGCAGGACTCTGCGCTTATCCTTGTTGAAACTCATCAGATTTCTTTTGGCCCAATCCTCCAATTTGTCTAGGTCACATTGGACCCTATCCCTACCCTCCAGCATATCTACCTCTCCCTGCAGCATAGTGCCATCCGCAAATTTGCTGTGGGTGCAATCCATGCCATCATCTAGACCATTAATGAAGATGTTGAACAAAAACGGACCCAGGACCAAACTCAGGGCACTCTGCTTGATACTGGCTGCCAACTAGACATCAAGCCATTGATCACTACCCATTGAGCCCACTTTCCACATATCCACAGAGCCTGTTATCTCATCATAGAAAGCAATCAGGTTTGTCAGGCATGACTTACCTTTGGTGAATCCATGTTGACTTTTCCTGATCACCTTCCTCTCCTCCAAGTGCTTCAAAATGGATTCCTTGAAGACCTGCTCCATGCTTTTTCTGGGGACTGAGGTGAGGCTGACCAGTCCCTCTGATTCCAAGGGCTGGTCTAAACTAACCCCCCAATTCGAACTAAGATACGCAACTTCAGGTACGTGTAGTTCCCTGGATACTCCTCCTTCCCTTTTTAAAAGATGGGCACTACATTTGCTTTTTCCAGTCATCCTAGACCTTCTCTGATAGCCATGAGTTTTCAAAGATAATGGCAAATGGCTCTGGAATCACATCAGCCAACTCCCTCAGCATCCTCGGATGCATTGCATCTGGTTCCATGCAGGACTAAGTCAAATACCTTACAGAAGCCTAAGTATATTATAGCTACACAGTTATCATTATCAAACTGGAATCTCACTGAAAAACAATATCAAGTTTGTTTGAAAAGACCCATTTCTCCATAAATCTATGTTGACTAGTATTAATTACGCTGCCATCCTTTAATCTTTTACACATTCTGTCCCATATCAGCCTATGATTTTCTTTTAATACGCTTGTGTATACATTATCTGGTTCTCATGATTTTAAAATGTTTAATAGTTGCTGTTTACCATCCTCCCATTATTACTGATGGGAAAAAAAGTATTTCATAATCACTGGATGATCTGAATACACCATCCTGATTCCTTCCAAATACAGAATAGAAATATGTATAGACTTCTTGTCCCTTTTCTGCATCGTAATTGACAATTTTACCATCCTTATCTAGTATCAGACCTACAGGATTTTTATAGTAGATTAGTATTTCATTAGTTCCCAGTATACTAAAATAATTCATTCTCATTGTCCTTAATCTTACTGGCCATATACTTTCATTGATGCCTTTGGCTTATCAATTATCTGCATTTCCGAATTGGCAATTTGTACTCATCACTATCAACAATGCCATTTTTACATTTGTTATATATGTTTTTTTAAATAACTGCTGTAGTCATTTTCCCTCTAACCCAAAATATTCTATTCATTTTTAATAGATGACTTCTTATATGATTGCTGAATTGTGTTTTTATTTTCCCCTGGAATCTAATAAAACACTCTTAATCAATTTCCAATTATTGCTCACATTTTTGTTTAAACATTTCCTCCTATTTAGTTTTACTAATGATTGTTTTCAGATGTGGGAAATTAGCCCTCTAAAAGTATCTAGTATCTCTGTTATGGGTTGGAGTATATTCTGTTTGCACATAAGAAATGAAAACTAGGTCATGATAAAGGCTACGATTTAGTCACAGATATTTTTAGTAAAAGTCATGGACAGGTCATGTGCAATAAACAAAAATTCATGGCCCATGACCTGTTCATGACTTTTACTAAAAGTACTTGTGTTTAAATGGGAGGGGGCACTGTATGTGTGTGTGTGTGTGGCTTCTGCATGTCAGGGGGGGCAATGCTCGGGTAGGGGTGCCTGGGGCCAGTGGCTCCAGATGCCGGGGCCCACAGACTGCAGCTGCTCCAGCTGTCTGGCCGGGGACTGCTGCCCAGGGCCATGAACACTCCAGCCAGTTGGCTGGGGACCGCTGCCCGGGGCCATGGATGCTCTGGCCAGGGACCCCTACCTGGGGCTGCGCTGACCAGCCGGGTGGGAACTGCTGCCCGGGGCTGTAGACTGCGGCTAGTCCAGTTGGCTGGGAACTGCTGCCCCACCCCCCCTTTATTTTCAGAATGTTTTGTCCACTCTTCTGAATGTCACAAGCTCTAAATTTAAACAAATAATAATAAGAAAACATGAATTAAGTTGCAGAGAGAATCTAGAGAAATAGTAAGCATGTATCTTAGCTGATATCTTTTTAAACAACGTTTCAGTACATTAAGTTGTTAGCATGCTTTCTTTCATATTAGTCTGAACTTTGTGGGATTTTAATGAGTCTGGGATTTTAGCTTGACCAATTATTGAGATTTGGCATCAGCATGCTATTCAGGGCCAGCTCCACATTCTGAAAACTGCCAAAATTCGGGGTGTTTGGATCTGTGGGGTTTGTTTGAGCCAACATTTAATGAAGACTTGGTATTTTCCACAGTAACATTCACAACTGGAGGTAATCAGATACCAGCATGAATACTCCACAGTATATACTAAGTCAGAATGATTTACAGGGTAAAAGGCCTGAAAAATTAGTATTTCAGTTTTTGCACTGAACTAAAGAAGCTCCTGTAGTTGACACCAAGAAACACTTGTCTCTTTTGCACTCAGCTCCTCATAAAATGATAAGGCATAAAAACAAGGCTGACTCTTTCAGAAAGATCTCTGTGCATGGGAGGAAGTTACGTCTGTAACTAAACATCTCAGGATTCCAGTGTGACCCTGATAAAATGTCATGAAAATAATTAACAGGGTAATGTGTCTTTTAAAATTAAACTTTCAATCATGTTTAATTCCTGTGTAATCCTGGTATTTTGACATGAATGTGTGAAATTATCTTTAGAAATACTAATGCAGACTTTCATTACAAATTATCTTACTACGTATAGTTTATAGGTGATAGAAATCCATGAACTATGTGTTCCTTTGTTTACATGAAAATTGATCACCATGCTTAGACTATTTAAGTATAACTGAATCTCTGTTCTATTAGCTAGAATTCTTCATGACGAACTTCCTTCTAATAAAACCTCTAACTATGACATATTCTGAGGACATATCTACACTTGCCATTTAAAGTGGAAAACCTCAGAAGTTTAACTACAAAAAGAAAACCACCTCCACGAGAGGCATACAGCTCTTACCAGTGATGCTTTTGTGGTGACGTGCAAATGTAGACACGCTCTTCCTGTTTATACAGCTTTTAGCCTCCTGAAGCTATCCCACAGTGCCTAGGTGAATACTCTGGCCAGCAGCTCTGCTCCTCTGATTCCAGGTAAACAGACATCCACCCTTCCCCCTGTAAAGCCCCGGGAACTTTGAAACTCCCCTTCCTGTTTTCTTGGCAAGTGCTCACTTATCATCTGGCCAGATGACAATGCCTACTCCCCGGAGCAAACGATCCCCTGCTTGGAGCAATGCTGAGCTACTGGAGCTGATCAGTAGCTGGGAAGAGGAGGCTGTGCAGAGACCCAGGATGCCCCGTCATTACCCCACCCTTTCCACAAGACCCATAATCAAAATGGAGAGAGCTGCACTGTGGAATCGCTGCCCTCAATGCGCTGCTCTCATCCAGGATGGAAGTGCTGCAAATGTAAACACACTCTGAATGGAAGCAAGTGAGTACACAAACCAGCGCTTTTCTTTCACTGGTTCGCTATCACCATTGAAACTGACAGCACAAAAACTCTGCAAGTGTAGACAGAGCCTAAGTCTTTTGTTGCCAAAGAGTTTAATTAAACTTTCTGAGGTCAGCAAGAAACATGTAACTTAACACCCGACATCAGCTCAGATTTCTAGGTTTCAAAGTTCTCACCATCAAGCATATGTTCAGTACTTTAACTTGAAGGTTAAGATTCAGACTCTTCAACATCAAAGGCAAATACATCAGAGAGCTTTTAGTTTGTCACATATGCTCCAACTGACACCGCTAGAACAAAGCCTTTTTTCTTGCTTTTCTAGCTCACCTGAATTTGTTTGAATACTGCAATTCAGTAACAACAATCTTTTTCTCTTAAGCCACCCCAACTCTTTCTTCTATTTTACTTTAGCTTTTGCTATTTCTTATGTTCACACAGAGAAGTTAGATAATAACATACTATACTCTGGCTGAAAGGTTGCAATGTAACACTACTTTATTTCTTACAATTCAGAGTGATAACACACAAGACCCCCAAAACAAAGACACACACAAATCATGCTGTTCCCTAAAACAGAGAAGCATAATTCACTCTACCTCAGGGGTCTCAAATGTGGCCTGCAGGATACTTTCATGCTGCCCGCCAAGCTCCCCATGCCCCCCCTCCCCTGAAGCGGCTGGCACCATGTCCCTGCTGCCCGGGGGCGGGAGGAGGCAGAGGGCTCCGTGCGTTGCCTTTGCTTTCAGGCACCGCCCCCCGCAGCTCCCATTGACCAGAAACAGAGAACCGTGGCCAATGGGAGCTTCGGGGAAGGTACCTGGAAGAGCAGCAAGTGCAGCGCATGGAGCCCTGTTCTCCCCTTCCCCAGGGGCTGCAGGGACATCATTCCGGCTGCTTCCTGGAGCGGAGCAGCGCGGGGCCAGGGCAGGCAGGCAGGGAGCCTCCCCTGGCTCCAGTGCACGCTGCTGCCACCCAGGAGCCTGCACCCCAAACCTCTCCTGCAGCCCAACTCCCTGCCCTGTGCCCCCTGCCACACCCCTCATCCCTCCTGCACCCCAACCCCCTGCCCTGTGCCCCCTGCTGCACCCTGCACCCCTTCTGCACCTCAACTCCCTGCCCTGAGCCCAGGCCACACCCCGCACCCCTCCTGCACCCCCTGGGGGCAGGAAGGGGGCGGAGTTGGGGTGGGGACTTCGGGGAAGGGGTTGGAATGGGGGCAGGGAAGGGGTGAAAAGAGGCAGGGCAGGGGTGGGGCCTCATGGAAGGGGTGGGGGTGGGGGCAGCAAGGTGGGGGTTCAGGCCAATGCACTAGTCCTCATGTGGCCCTCGTGGTTATTTGAGTTTGAGATCCCTGGCTCTACCTTATTGTAGGTTGTCAGTCAGCAAAATGACTGCTGCTTAAACAGTTCCCTACAAAGCCCCCTGACTGCAAGCAGGACCAGGAAAAAACCCTGAGAATTTAAAGTGATAGATCATAAATTATAGCACAGTTTTCAACACAATTAACTATTTCTTGCCCATTTCCATTTATGATCTTGAATTGTCAGCAAAGCCATTGAGGTGAATGCTAGGTCAATGTCAATGTGTCACATAACATACCTTGTCAGCATAACATTTTATGCAGTAACTTTTTCTGGTAGACATGTGGTCCCCTGTGTTACACCGTCTGCACTTACAATCTGAGGCCGGCATGGGCACTACTAAGAAGAGAGATCTCAGCTATAAGTCATGCAATGAGATTCACCAAAGCTCACCAGAGGGATGACATACAGTGAAAAGGGGCATAAGTGAAAGGGACAGCATACACTAAATTTAGGCTTGGAAGGATTAGATTTTTATTGGTAAATGTTAGTGAGTTTCACCACACACACACACAAACCAACAAAAAATATTTCCATCCACAATAAGAGAAATGTACAGATAGGCAATGAAGAAAAATGGTGCTTGAGAACTTATTAGAGTTTGATGTAAGGATATCTACTTTGTATATTTTGACATGTGATATTGACAATTTGTGTTTTAATGGCATAAAGCTTTAACTTTTTGAAGCTCAACATCTGTCATTAAATAACTCGTCTGACTCTCCCATTGTTTGTTCCGCCAATAATTTCCCGCAACTAGAAAAATTTAAATTTCATTTTAAAAAGTCTACAAAAATGCTTACAAATATTATCAGTCAAAAATCTTAAAAAATAAAATTTTGCCAAGCCTAACTAAAGTATTGATGAAACTTTAGGCCTATTCAAGCATTATGCTTGTTGAAGCAATTGTCTGCATTCTTCACTCGCGTAAGTATGTTTCCTCCCTTTGACATGCACGGCTGTTTTTACACTAAATAACATCTTAGCACATGAACATAGTAGAATTTTAACATAAAGAGATGTTCAGAGCCACATTCTGGCTTTAGATACATGTGCATCACATTCACTGACTTCAATGAGAGCCATGTATGTATCCAAAGCCAGAATAGAATCCTCTCCCTTTTTAGGTCTGAATATATTATTCAGACTACACATTGCTTATTGAGAGAGCTCTGTACTCAGTAATGAATCTCCAACTGGATATTTTAAGTCCTAAAAATTGATAGGGAAATATCCTAAACACTAGTCTAACCCAGCATGATTGTACAAGGGCACTAAGGAAGATTCAATAGGGTCTTCCCCTACACATTTTCTTAGCCTGCCATAATCTCAGTGAGAAGTGCAGGCCGCATTAGGATAATGCCAAAACTGGTCAACTCTGCAAGAGGAGTGTGTGGCATACAATGGCCCTTGGTTCCTTCATCCTCTCTTGCCTCTAATCCCCACATGCAAAACAGGGCTGAAGCTAAGCTCCTAAATTCTGGAGGAATGGAGTTCTGGTCTATGTTCAGTACCAGGTGAGAGGACTCAGCTAATGGAGTTGGTTCAGCTGGTTCTAAGGTCAGCACTGTACACCTCTCCCTATTCCTATTCCCCTTCCTCTTTGCTAGGACCCATCTGGTTCTCCCCCTTCTCAGCACCTTGCTCCATCCTAGATACTGAAGCTCTACTTCATGTCAGGATATCAGTTGTGCAAGACACCTAAGTTTTGCAGGAGTAAAGTTCTCATGTAGCTGAACCCCTGTTTACTGAAAAGTTTTGGATGACCCCAGACACCATCAGATAAACAGGGTTCACCTGTACCAGCCTCGAAACAGAACAACTGGGCAAACTTCTCTGTGGTATCGTAGTTGCACTAACTGCTCTAAAAGCTGGGAAGCCAGAGTCCAAGTCCCAACTCTATCAATATCTCACTGCATGTTCAAGCTTCTTAATCACATTATGCATCAGTTACACCAACTTTGGCAAAGCACTTGAAGTTCTTTAGATGAAACACTATCTGAAACACTATCAAAACTGAAAATATGATAATAAGAACTTCTTAAGTAGATTAGAATATATAGTGGGAGAAACTGGAGCAGGAAGCTACATTACAAGGAAACATCTTAGGGTTGGTCTACACTAAACCCCCCTGTCGAACTAAGATACATAACTTCAG
Organism: Chelydra serpentina; assembly: GCA_037349315.1. Taxonomy (NCBI): domain Eukaryota; kingdom Metazoa; phylum Chordata; order Testudines; family Chelydridae; genus Chelydra; species Chelydra serpentina. The sequence continues at coordinate 9,905,424 of JBAIAC010000014.1, read as the reverse complement.
CTACGTTAATAACGTAGCTCAAGTTGAAGTATCTTAGTTAGAACTTACCTGTGGTCCACACGCGGCACACAGCCTCCCCCGTCAACTCCGCCTGCTCCGTTCGTGGAGCAAGATTACCAGCATCAACGGGTGAGCACTTCCTGGTTCGATTTATCGCGTCTAGACAAGACGCGATAAATCGAACCCAGAAGATCGACTGGACTCCTCCGACGCGACGGGTGAGTATAGACGTACCCTTAGACTGCGCCTTGATTAAATAACTTGCCTGTCATTAGTAAAAGAGATTCCTCTTTGTGTTTTGTACTGAATGCTTCTGGCACAGGTCAAATATGATTTTCTTTAGGACATTATTTTCCGTCACTGAACAGAACATTTCTGCTTGAGAAAATCCATCTCCCTGCTGTGTATCATTTCTATTTCCACAAATAAAAAGAACATTTCTTATCCTGGTTAAATGTTCTTACTACAAGATTACATGTTCTTAACAGCGTGTACTGCATGTTATTGATTCATCAAGAACTATGCCTACCTTCTACTGTGGGAGTCATTTTTTAAAAAGCAGAATTTCTCTCTGGTTAAAAGCATACAGTGCAGGTTTTTTACTGTATTTTCCACCTCCTTGTTTCTTATTTTCTGCTCTTTAACAAGAAAAAGGTTGAGATGCTGTTTCTCATTTATTTTGTTATTAGGCTGCCCCCCATGCGCAAGCTCCACAAACAGCATTTCTCCAGAGAATGGAATTTAATAGGCAAAAAGTACACAGTGCCACTGCTGTGCCCCACACACATAGAATGGCTTGTGTTTAGACAATATCACTCTTATCAATTAGCACTTTGACAATTAGCCAAGAGCAGGGTGCAGGCCCCCTGCCGCAGCTGATGCAGAACTTTCAATTAAATCTTTCTATTTCCCACAGCCCAGTGATGAATTAGTTATTCACTCCAAGAATGCCAGTGGCGGCAGTGATAGAAACAAAGATATAGATTAGATTTTAGTAATGAAAAGCTTAGTCTGAAAGGGAAAATTATCGGGGAATAACAAAACAGCACAGCCCACAAACTTCTTGGGATGCAGGGCTGGCTCCGAGGTATAGGCTGCCCTGGGCAAACTAGAAAACACTGGGTTTGATTTATAAACCACCTTACATCTACTCATGGCTAGATGCAGGCCTTTAGAGTACTGTGCTCTTGCAAGTCCAAGTTTCTATATTCATATATGGTGGTGTGTACACAAAGTTGGTGCACATTTTCTGACTGAAAATCAGGCCATATATATATTTATATTTCTGTTCCTCTAAGCCCTTGCTGCCAATCACACACTAAAGATTTTCTGCTATTATGGTAGAGCTAGTTTTGGTCCCTTAGACAGAACCAGGCTGATGTTTGTTGTCAAGGCTTTTGCCCATTTTAATCCTAAAGACATAAATAGTTAGTAAGGACAAGAGCACCTTTGAATGTTTGAAGAGCATCTAGCATAGCTTGGGCTCCTAGGTGCCTTGGTAATACAAATAATGACATAATTAGTTATTTTAGAGAAGGCCAAGTACATGTGTTATAGGGGGAATTGCTGCATAATCTCTTTTTTTCCTCACAAATGCAAGAGTGATGGAGCCCTTAGGTAAAACTAAGTAGGAATGGCCAGTCCAATCAGAATCCATCTGAGTTCACTTCCTTTGTCATAGGATTTGACTCAGCACTGCTGGCAGCCATTTCACTATGTCTGTGCTTATGACAGGAAGCATCATATGTTAGCACTGGGTGGAAAAGGAAAAAAAAACTCTTGCAAAAAAATCCTCAGAACTTGTGCAGAATGTCACAAAATGCATATGAAAGTGTCATTTAAAGATGATTTTTGAAAGTCTGAAGGTACGTCTATACTTACGCATCGTGTCGGAGGAGTCCAATCAATCTTCTGGGTTCGATTTATCGCGTCTTGTCTAGACGCGATAAATCGAACCAGGAAGTGCTCCCCCGTCGACGCTTGTAATCCTGCTCCATGAACAGAGTAGGCGGAGTCGACGGGGGAGCCTGCGCGCCGTGTGTGGACCCCGGGTAAGTACCTTTTCATTCGAACTAAGATACTTCGACTTCAGCTACGTTATTCACGTAGCTGAAGTTGCGTATCTTAGTTCGAATTGGGGGGTTAGTGTAGACCAGCCCTCAGAGAAGTTTGAAGTAGGGCAGGCTGTGTGTTGTGAAAGGCACTCCTGCCAAAAGGTACTAAACGTAAATAGCATTTAAAGGGGAAAAGAGAGAAAATAAAGATAAATAATTTTGCATTCTGAGTGAGGGAGTAATTGGATATTTTTGTTTCTTTGTTTTCTGTGTAACTTGAGACTTCTGCGTTTGCTGGGTGTTGACCGATTCTTTTCCTGCTACCAAGAATGCACAGGTTCACAGACAGACTCTTGAGCTGAAGAAGTATGTCATTTATTTGCTGCTTCAGTGAGTGATCAGTCCAGTGAAATAGGGCACAGCACAGGCTTAAACACAAGCACACACCCACATTCAGGTGTCTTAAATACAGTGTTACAAAATTATTCACTATATATTATATAAACACTTTTCTGCCTAACACCAAGATTAGTTTGTTAACTCAGATTGTTTACCTGATCAGGTTGCAGATCCAGTTCACCTGGCTGTTCTCTTTCTTTGCCAGAGAAGCACACATATGTTTTCACATGTTCCAAAACAGAAAATATACATTCTACATATCACATCCTGCACCAGGCTGTTCTGATTGCTACAAACCTGATTACAACAAGGAGCCCATCTGCAAACAGTTTGCATGCAACCTTCCACATTTTCCCTGTATGGTGGTTGGAATTTTTAATTTCAAATGACATTTTACAACAATTAGATGATTCCACCAATTTAGCTGTTATAGAGTGAAAACAGAGAATGAGTAGGGGAGGGGAGAGCATAAGTCTAGATAGTCCCACGAATACATCTTTGATCATTCGCATCACATGCACATCTCTCATAAAGGGAAATTATTGAGAAGCATTCAATGAAGGTTACAAAGATCAGTGTAAATGTGAGGAAGGAAGGTCTTACTGTTAAGACACTGGAGTAGAATTTGATCCTTGTGTGCACCTGGGTATGTCACTCACCTCTCTCTGGCGCTCAGTCCCGTATGTGTAAAATGAGAATAAAACTTCCTTCCAACCACTCTTTGTCCATCTTGTCTATTTAGCCTCTAAGCTCCTCAGGCAGGGACTGTTTTTTACTCTGCATTTGGTACTTAGCATAATGAAGCCCCAATATCTGTAAGTGTCTCTAGGCATCATCACTGGAATTCAATTAAATAATAATAATAAATGTATCCTCTTTTCTCTTATGAAGCTCTTCTCTTTTAATAAAGATTGATTTTACTCATCGTTTTCATTCAGGCAACCACACATTAGTGGGCTCACTCATTTTATCCCCCGAGTTTACCATCCCAACTTTCATGCTTGTCTGTCTCTCAGTCCTATACTGAGAAAACTTCCCTTCAGATTGAAAAGAACAATTTTCAGAGTCATCAGTGCCATTGTTAAGTCACAAGGGTCACTGAGGTGTGACAGAAGGTTCTTCCCATCCCCTAGCACAGGAGGGTGATTTACTGAACTACACAAATCAAAAGTGAAAAATGTGAGGCATGCCAAAAGCAGGTTTGCTGTCTTAGCTGGAGATGCAGAATGGTTGCTTTCCTCTTAAAAGCACTCAGGGAAGTGACTGAACCCTATCTGGAAAAAAATCTCACATTGTAATTTATATAACTAAAAAAACAACCCATGCACTTCATTACTTAAAACATTTGGTTTTGATTAAGAATACAATAATAAAAATGTAATTAATCCTCATTTGGCTTTCTTGAAATGCTTCAACCTAAACATTAGCAAAAGAATTGAAAAGTAAAATGGGAAACAGCAGGTGGCATTTTAGAGCACGATTTTAATACAATCTTGCATATGTACAGTCATGCTATAGTGAAATGATAATCATGGGCCATTTAGCAGGACAAAGCAATAACTTACTCCCTGTTTTCTATACTAGCTCAGCTAACGCAACAAGCCACTTACCTCAGCTACCAGAAAGAACCATGCTATCAGTATACCTTTGTCATTTCAATTTTTCATACTGTGTGTGTGTGTGTTCTGTATCTAAGTACAGTGTAATCTCCCCAGTCTCCTGCCATATACATTAGTCTGTAGCAAATCCCTGTATATCAAAAATGTCAAACATCATGAAAAGGGGGGTGGGGGACCTAAAGTGAAAAGGGGCCATAGACTCTCTTAACGGTTTCCATTGTCCCAAGCTTTGTAGGCTCTTTTGGTTCACCAACCAAACCCAAGTAAAAGCTAGTGGTAAGAATTCTCCTCTGTCAGTTATTGTTATTCTGTCCTACTTTAAGCTGTTCTATCTTGCTGGGATAAAAAGACCAAGGGTTGTTGTTCGGATAAAAAAATGAAACAAAAATCAGGAAGTGCCAAATAGACTAGTCAAATAATAAGAGGCAGCAATAGTTGTTGCTGCATTTGTTCCATTTCAAAATACTTTACAACATATTGGTAGCTTGGGGAATTTCTCTTCCCTCCAGAAGACAGCAGGACTGCCTAGGCAAAAATCAATCTCTCTCTGAATTGGTGAAGAAATATATAAACACTATAAAAGGTCTATGTATTCAAGAAGAGATCTCTATCTACCTAGGTGTGTTTATACTGTTGAGAGAGAACTGGATTTGACATAATCCACAGCCATCTTCTGCATTTAACCCCCCACTTAAGCTGGAAGCAAGGACACCACAGAGTCAGGAGAAAAATCTGGCCTTGCTCAGGCAGACAAAAAGAGCTGTAAGCCGCAGTTTTACTGCCTGAGATAGATAAAGTGAAAGGACAGATTCATGAGAAGGAGAGGAAATGTGGAAAACTGACCTTGATTCTAGTTGTCTGTGTTTATAAGGTTTTTTTTGCTGAAGCCACTTTGCTGATAAGGAGAATAATTAATTGTTATTGGCTGTTGCTAGGGAAATTGTTAGCCTATTAGGGGCTATTATGAGTTATGTGCTTTGTTCAGAGAAATTCTATAATGAGTTTAATTAGAAAGTGTGCTTTGGTCTCAGGGAACTTTTCTTTGGGCAAGGAACTGACACCTATACTCCCCAGCAGGTGGACAGAAGGCGGGCTTCCAGGAAGCCTGGCTGTTGAACACTCTAAATCATCTCAGACTTTGGATAACTATAAATATTTGGGGTGCTCTGAACCTACTGCTAGAGAATATATGTATGTGTGTGTGCTTGAGATCTAATAAAAGAAGAGTTTTTAGGTAAAAGTCCTGTGTTTGTACCGATCATTTATCAGACAGAGGAGCTGTGTCCCCATTGATGTATTCCTGACACGGCATGGAGAGAAACAGTTAAGTTCCCACTACTTTGGGTCCAGAAAACACCAGGTAACAATACAATGTCCAGCACGATGTCATATGAGCATCTAAAACTGGCTTTGTTTCACTAAAACTCTGAAGAATATCCATAACATTAAGCATGAGCTTCTGTCCATCCCTATTCAGGAAAGCATTTAAGTACATGCATTATTTTAAGCACATGCCTGAGTCCCATTGGAGTTATAAAGGTCCACGTCTACTTAAGAGGTATAGTTAATGTTGTAAACACATTCAATAATTTAAAGCAACGTTATTAGATCATTGATTGTAGTTAACCAAGAAATTCCCTGACAACCCTAATTGTGAATCTGAATTCCCCTTCTCTGTCTGTATGTAGGGATATTGCTATTTTATAAGTATTGTAACAGTTTTAGAACCTGATCATACCATTAACATTAAATGAAAATGTAACATTCGATACACATTCCTCAGTAAATTTCAGTGATTGCTGTACTCTGCCATCTGGTGATTCAGATTTGAAATCTCCCTTCCAATCTCTATTGAAATTTGGATTAGAGGTTTGGATTACAGCTTCCAATTTTGACCTCTGACTAGTTCTAATATGAAGGTAAAAAATGTGTAGTTTGGCCAAAGTCATCAGTTTGTAACAAAACATCAAATTATATCAGGCTTTCCTGAGAACTACTTTAAATGCAGTGTAAAAATGAGCCTAAATAATTATAAAAGTACAATACATATACTGATAATGAGAAATTACCACCAAAGGATTGGATCTGGCACACACTATATGTGATTCACCCTACCTGTTCTCTTTAGATGAGTTTCGAGTAATTCTAATGATAAGAGATTTATATGTGTGTGTGTGTGTGTGTGTGTGTGTGTGTGTGTGTGTGTGTGTGTGTGTGTGTGAGAGAGAGAGAACTGTAAATCATTTTATTAAAACTTGTGGCATATTTACTTCATCAGCAACATACTCTGTTTATTCTTCCAATCCTAGTCTGTTTTAAATATGACTATGACTACTGAACTGATTCATTGCCTGATGCATGTGCCATCTGGTCTCTGTGCATGAAGAAAGAACATACACGTTTAGGGACACACACTGCCCTACATCCATGTGTACAATTCTCACTGACCTCCATGACAGTTCTTGCAGTGGATCCAGGGCAGTTATAAATCTTGGGAGTCATTACCCCATACAGATTGTGGAGTGAAAATACATTCACAAAACAGCGTAATTTTAAGCCCTGTAGAAGTTGGATTTTGTAGTCTATAAAAGACGATGATAAAAAGTACAATATTAGATCAAGTTTGTACAACTACCAAATGAAGAGGGGGACCCTCTTTTGGACCACAGTTGATGCTTCGTTTATTTGAAATGGCTGGGAGCTCATGGATTTTAACTGGGGTGAAATAATTTGGAAAGAAAGCTCTTTTGTGCCACCTTGTCTAGGAAATCCTCAAATAATTTTTGAAACTCTTCCCCTTCTACAGAAATAAAAACAACATATGATGAGCAAGAAATAGATGACCTAACCAACTAAAAAGCTTGCTCTCTAGCTCTTGCCTGTGCACTTGGCTGGCAAAGTAATAGAGAAACCACCTACTTGCCGTGATTTGTGTTTTATAATCTTGAAAAGCCTTCAGCTCACAGTCTGTATGAGAAGAAAGTTGAGTTTAATTCACTGCAGTTAGTTATTGTTCAGAATAATTGCTGCAGTGGAATAGTACCTTTGGGATGTGTGTGTGGAGACAGCTGTCTGATCCTCTCTAGGAATGCAACTTCCCATCTTATATATTACAGTAAGAGGAGGAAAAAGCTCTTAAAGTCCAGATCCATGAAATCTTAATTGTAAAAGAAGCATTCTGAATGAAAGCAACAACCAAACATTGTTAAGCAAGATCTCCGCTACAGTTTGGGTCAATACTCATTGCCTTGCAGTATTTTCTCTTTTTATTTGAGAAGATCAAGGGACAATTTTGCCTAACAACTACTTACATGAACCCTGCAAACTCAGTATTCCATTTGGCAGCGGAGCTTTCAGCACTGAACATTACCCTGGCACTGTCTCTATGTTGGCAAAGGAACCTATACTTTAGTACCTGTTGTTTAGCTGGAAGCAAATGGCTCCCCACGACAAGCCTCCCTGTTTATCTGGGGTGGGGGGGAGGAAGTATGGCCTGGACTGCCCTTTGGCCCCACTTAGCAGCTGCTCTTGAGATACTATTAACAGCTTTCTGTGCTTCAAATGTAATGTAGGTGCATTAGTAACAACTGAGTGAGCATGGAGGGACTCTGTGGGTAATCTAATATCCCCTTTTTAACCAGTATGGGCATCCACTTTATGTGACTGTGTGAGACCAGAACATCCAGGGTGGAGGCTACTGAGCTAACTGAAGAAAACAAATCACCCTGTGAAAGAGAGAAGAATTTCGAGAGAAATACTGGCCATGGCCACTAATGCCCTGGTATGGCTGGAGGAAGAACTAAGTTATAGGCCCATGAAGCTGCAGATGCAAAGGCTTTAGGTAGATTTGAAAAGGCACTAAAGGAGGACAGGAGGCATGTCAGAGATGGTTATGTAAAATATTATACAGGCTTGGCAGGTATGCATGCAAAATGCACTCATCTTTTCAAGCCAGGAACCTCAACTCGCGGCAGAATTCAGGAAACATTTTGGGACTACCTCTTCTCATTCCAAGCTCCCCTTTCTACATTAACATACTAGAGGTGCTACAAATCTATCTATCCAGTATTTATACGCTGTTTATCCTGCCAGCAGACTCAGACAAACAGGATTTCTCTCAAGCACACAATATAAACAGAATAGACAAGATGGTCTAGGACTTCACCACGTTCAGAGCTCGGTGAAAAATGAATACCTTTGACATAGCTTGCCCCCCTCAATAAGTTCTTTCCCCTTTCACATAGACACATACATACAAACAGACTAATTCCAAACAACCTGATAAACTACTCAAGCCACTTCTCTTACAGGCTGGAAAGGAAAGGAAAGGAAAGGAAGAGAGTGTTAATGTTATTTATGCTTTTAATACCTGGGAGGTGCTTTATACTAGAGTGATGGAGACCACATAAGTAGATAGATGGCTGGATGCCTGGGGAGAATTTGGGGTGGAAATCAAAGAAACCCAGAGAGGAGTGGGGGGAAACGGGTTATTTGAGAAGCCAGGAGGGAAATCAAAGCGGATGATTTTCTCAAAGGCAATAAGTCCATTAGTTTGAACTTGTCATCAGGATGAATAGTTTGCCACAATGGTAGCATGTGCATGGAGAAAACAGGGAGTTGGAATGAAGCAGCAAGTGTTTTCTTGTATCTTAGTTTCCTGCCTCAGGGAGAAGAGAGCCCATTTGGAACACACACTTTCCTACAAAGAAAGCAGACTCTGAAATTTCCACCAAACCTCTTCAGTCTTAAAGTAACTATTGCTTAATGCATATCTCATAAATGCGATGTTATTTCTCAAATAAATGGAAGCACCTTTCATTCCATTCGTTTGCACACACTTTTAGAATGGTTAGTGTAAGACACACCAAGGTATAGGTGTTCATCTACTTGCCTAATAGTAGCTTTCACTGATATTATGATTTTTATTTCTTTTGACATACATATTCTTTCACAGCACAGAGAGACATGAAGCAGAGCTCCTACCTTCCATCAGCTAGATTCCCCATCACTGCACTATTTCTATACAGCTCTGTATACTACAAATCTTCTAATGTGAGATTAGCTTTGAAAATATTCATGACCACAAAAATAAGGATATCCTTGTGCCTTTCCATTTTCTATTAGATGCAATGGCATGTTTAAAGGAAAAATGCATCATTCTATGATATACTCACAGAGCAGTGTCTTTTCATACAAAACAGTTTCTCAGCATGGATAGAGCATGACTTAGCAATGATCATGAGACAGCCGCTTCTCTTTAGGAAGAAAGAGCAATAGTGACATCTAGTGCAGAAGAGCTGCATGGCAGGGTTTGGAATTTTCTTCCAGATTTTTATTTATTTTATTGTGGAGGCAAAAGTTAGGGCAGGAAACTTGTCAAGATCCAAACCGCACCAGCAGTGCAGATTAAAGGATCTGATCTAGAATTAAACTGCTAAGTGGTACATTGGGAAATAATTCCAGATTTGAAAATCTCTCCTCTTCCATTAGAAGAATGAAGTGACTATTTTTAAAAAATATATATTTTATGCCTGAATGTGTCATGATTTCCTAACAATGGTGCAAAGACCAAAAAGATTAATAGATTTCAAGGCCAGAAGGGACCCTTGTGATCATCTAGTCCGACCTCCTGTATAACACAGGTCAGAGAACTTCCCCAAAAGATGCTGAGATCTTTCACTGGATAGCCCTCAATTTCACAAGTGATAGTTCTAAAGCTTCCAATGAACTGTTAAACCTAGTGAGGTGGTATTATTGAAGATGGCTCTTTCTGAAGGGTATCTTTGTAATAAAAGGGCTAAACCAAAACCTTCTTAACAGTGGGTGGAGGAACAAAAGTATCAAAGCTCTCCAAGTTTTCTAAGAGCAAGGAAAGGTACACTCCATCTCTATCCCAACAGGAAGGACAGGTAGTGGTGGAGTCTTCAGGACACTCTCCCTTCCCCCAGACCTTGCCTGCAGAAGAGGAAGCATTGTCTTGTGATTACAGACATTGTAACGCTTCACTGTAAACATTATTTACATTAATGGGAGGGGTTCGTTTGTCTGCATAGGTAATTGATCTCCCTGAGAGGCTGCAGCTAAGTAGATGGAAGAATTCTTCCATCGACCTAGTGCTGTCTACACAGGGATTTCGGTCAATTTAACTACACCACTAATGGGGTGTGCGTGTGAATTTTTCAGGAACCCTGATTGATGTACTTAAATTGACCTAATTTTCTAGTGTAGCTCAGGTGTAAAAGTCAGAAGTTCTGTATTGAATTCCTTGCTCTGCTACAGGCTCCCTGAATGAGTGTAGTTGCACGTGAGCACTGGGAGAGAGCTCTCCCAGCGCTCCTGGTAATCCACCTCCATGAAGGGGTTACCTCCAAGCGCGGCTCCAAGCTCTCGGAGCCTGTCCACACTAGCGCTTTAAGGAGCTCAGACTTACTGTGCTCGGGGAGGTGATTTTTCACACCCCTGAGCCAACAAGTTAGGGCGCTATAAAATGTAAGTGTAAACAAGCCCTAAATCTCTCTGTATCTCAATTCCACATCTGTAAAATGTGGAGTGCTTCCTCCGATGCCTTTTGGCTTGTCTATTTAAATTGAGGTCTGCTCTACATCTAAAACTTCTATCAACTTAATTATGTTGCTCAGGGATGTGAAAAATTCACACTGCTTGGAGACATAGTTAAGCTGATCTAAGCCCAAGTATAAACACTGCTAAGTCAACGGAAGACTTCTTCCATCAACCTACCTTCCACATCTCAATGGGGTGGATTTACTACAGTGACAGAAAAACTCCTTGTCAATAGAGCAAGTGTCTGCACCTTGGCTCTGTAGTGTAGCACCGTAGCTGTGCCACGGTAGCATCTATAATGTAGATAAGCCCTTAAGTTGTTTGGGACAGGGACTGTCTCTTACTACAGCATCTAGTACAATGGAGCCCTGCTCTCAGCTGGGGCCTCTAGGCACAACTGTAATACAAATAATAACAACAAAGAAGAAATTTCACAGCCCTGCAAGGGGAGCAGGAAAACATTTACAGAAGTTTCACCCAAGGGGTGACAGAATTCCCTATCGAGCACTCAATGCTAGTGTGGTTTGGAGTCTAGAATACACTACTGCATGTAGATCTGGAAGTTCTAGCAGCCACTGGTAGCAGTCCTTCACTTCAGGGGATTGGGATGCAGCCTAGGGAGTCTCTCTTTAGCCAGCTGGGGTTCCGGAGAAAAGGAAAGGCAGCACTCACCTCTCCTCCTCCCCATTCCCAGTAGGTGTCATCTTTTCATTAGCAGAGCACCACTTCCACCACCTCCCATTCAGTCTCCACTATATTTAAACCTTTCAGTGCCACAACTCATGCACCTTCTCCCTAGTCACCCAGTATACATAATCCTGGCAATGCTAGAGCACAGGCATAACCTTCCCTCCTCCATTCACACCCCAGAAGAGCAGCGCATTGGCCCTGGGTTATTGGCCCTTTGAAAAGGCACTCTTGTTAACCACCAGGACTGGTGTGTGCTAAACACCACTAGGAAGCTAGGATTTTAAGGTGTCTTATGATGTAATGGAGTGTTTTCTAGCCCATATGTTTTGTGAGGATATTAGATATTAAGGTCAGACAATTTCTAACAACTTTAATTGGGAGCTTTAATAGTCACCCTACAACTGACAGAGCTAGAACCAATGCTGTGAACTAGCTGAAATGTTATAGTCTCAGTATGCTATTAAGTATTTATCTACAACTCTATAAGTAGGAGGGGTTTTTGGGAGGGTTGGGTTGGTTTTTTTTATTATTAATTATTTTATTTCAAAAGTACAAGCTAAAAAAGAAAATGATCTACTTTCAAAATGAGGGTGCTAGCTAATTCATTACCTCCTTTTTTCATGTGGTATTTTTGTAATTTGAGAATGACACACAGACCTTCCTTGTTCGCTCTTAGCTGTGAGGTGACTCCCTCTCCCAGCAACGTCTGAGAGATTGGCCAAACCCCAGGCTGTTGCTGTTGTCATTGCAAGCAGGCCCTATCTCCATGTTCAGCATGCACTACAACTGCCACTATGACAACTGTCACACAGCATTCAGGAACAAAAATACTGAAAATAATAATAATAAATTAGCTGTCACTGATGCTTTAAGGATCAATGTTTTGTTACATGCCAGGACAAAGAAGCACTTTGGGAAACGATATATCCTTGCAGGGGCAACACAGTTGTTTAAGCATTGCTCATTTGCTGCCACCCAACAGACTTTGAAAGGGGAAAGGGTGAATTAAAAACTGTATAGGTGTTTGGAAAGTCTGGATGGAAAAGACCAAGACAGAACGGAGCAGACTGAAAGAGTGAGGGAGTGATATGACAAAGATAAAGAGAAAATAAGGATTGTGAGAAAATCAGGGAAAGGAGGAACAAATACAAACCAGATAAAGAAAGACAGGAAAAGAAGGGGAGAGAGGAAATGATCATTTAATATTGCAGGGAAAATATACTGGAGAAAGTAGGAGGAAAAAAGACACCAAAATATACAGTAGAAGATAAGAAAATAGACTAAAATAATAGAAATGGAGGATAGATAGAAGGAGTGAAAAAGGAAGGGAGACATGGTAAATCTAATTGTTTAATGCCAAAAAATATTACATCAAAATGTTCAGAAATATTATATACCTATGGTGAGATGTTCACCCTGGCTCCAGTCCCTGTACACTGCTATGAAGGGCCAAAGAAGGGTCAGGAGGACCCAAATGCCCTGATTGTGAGCAATAGAGGGTTCCCTGGCAAAGCAGAGAGAGCTGAAAGGCTGCTTCCAAGGAACCTCCAAGCATGCCTGAGTCAAAGGGGAAATGTTGAGCTGAAAATAAAAGTGTAAAATGATTCTGAAAAGGAGAAGAAGATCCTTTTTGAAGAGCAATACATAAAAACACATTAAAGGGGACATATTTTGCAGGTCGTGGGGGAAGGGGAAGGAAGGGAACCAGACTTTGACCTTGATAAATACTGATGGGTATATTAATGCCAAGAATACTGCAGTGTAAAAGCATTTCTGGTCAATGCTGTATTTCTCTTTCATGCTGCTTCTGCAATCTGTATGCTGCCAGAATAGGAGTGGCTATGACAATTTCTAAAAATTCACCTTTTTTGGCTGAAACTTTCCAGCACAAATATGAGATTTTTTAAAATTAAAGTTGGAACAAAAATATTCATTCATTTTTTAAAGCAAGGAGTGTGAAGAACATGCTTGCCCCGTTATAGTAGAAATATTTATGATGTTTTTTGAAGTGCTTTAATGACAACATGGCAGAAAGGTGAATTTTGAAGAGCGACTGGAAAGATTGTAAGTGTTTAACTTAGGGAGGAGATGAATTAATGGAAGACTGAAAGAAGTCTACAAATAAACGGGAAGGTAAATCAGGAGTTTCTACATTCTGTTTCATAATTCAAGAACAAGGAGATATTCAGGAGAATTAGCTTTGAAAACTCCCATGTAAACAGGACTGAAGAGCTAAATAAAGGGGTTGTGTGACCATCTGATTTTTTACTATTCTGACAAGTTTGTCACCCTAGTCATAAAAATCTGTGCCCCAAGCAAAATTAAAAGCAGGCTCTGTTTGTTAACAGCACAACAAGTAGTAAATCATAGGACTGCTATAACAAACCCAGGGTATGTGTTTCCCTAAATTGCATGCAAGGTTCCATGCACACATGCTTGCCAGCTGGTCAATAACCTCTCTTCTCAACCAGAACCTTACTGCTTAAAAGAATTCTAAATTAAAACCTCAGCATCCTCTCTCTGAGTTCACCATAGCAGCTGCCTTTCACTGCTCGTGACTCGTTAAATCTGCTCTCAGCAGGAAGCAAGGCAGGCAGACATAGAAACCTTTGCACAGGCCCCTCGATGTTTAACGAGTGTGAAGCTTTCACTTTTTTCCTTTTTATAATTGATTGTTTAAAGCTTTCACTTTTAAATCCTGCTGTGCCTGAGATTGTGACAGTTTTTAAAATGTAGGTTTCTCTTGTCGAGTGTGGTATGCACTAATGGTTCAAGTTATCTACATGACTGCCTCATAGAATACACAACCTCCTCCCCGCCTTGATATTTTTTTCAGTTTCCTTTGATGTCACTGCGATCCTCCTTGCCAACCATGCTCACCATCTGGGCTCATACTTTACTAGACACTTTCTTCCTTCCACTTCCAAGCTTTTGTCATATGCCGATCTATTCTTCTGCTACATCTGTCAGGTTGATGCCTTCATCTCCATCCCTACAACCAACCCTTTACCCACGTCTTGGACATCTCCTGCCACAACTATAAATTCCTTAATCTTTCTGGCTTCCTCACATCTCATTTTAAGCTCTCCAGTGTACAAGACACATAGACTTAGTAGCTAAATTCCATCTTCTTCTCTCATCACTGTGATCCTACAACTCTTTCCAATAACTTCCCTTTCACTTTCTGCATCAAATTCAAGGGTCGCATTTTCTCCTTAAAGGCCCTGTGCATATCTGTCCCAGCTCACAGCAAAAATGCAACGAAAACCCCACCTTCCCTCAGTTTTGGATGGGGGTTGCTTCACTTCCACTACTGTCCATGAACGCAGGGGCATTGTGGGACTTTGTGCCCAATAATCACCTCTTTTTAAGGCTGTAACACTTTCACCACTCGAGTGTTATACAGCAATGAACAGTGTTTCATGACATTCTGTATCAACAGTTCCACTATTTGTGGACTCTTGGCTGATAAACAGCTGAAAGGTGTCTTCCTACTTAAGGGTGTGATGTAGTGTCAAGTCCCACTGTATGCCAACATGATTTTATTTTCCTGAGGACCAAACATTACTCCAGAATAAGCCCATTTTGCCAGGACAACTCTCTTACATGACACTGGGCAAACTGCTCAAGCAGTAGCGTAGCCAGGGGTGGAGCAGGGGAAGTGGCTGCTCCCCCTGTGAGCAGAAGCAGCGCCTTAAAAAGTGCCGCCAAAGCCCCACTGCCTGAGCCAGGCTCGGGTGGCGCTTTAAAAGGCCTGCTGCTCCCCACGGCTGCAGGATTCGCGGGCCTTTTAAAATGCCGCCCGAGCCCCGCTGCCGGAGCCGGGCTCAGATGGGGATTTAAAAGGCCCGTGGCTCCTGCAGCCACAGGGAGCCACGAGCCTTTTAAAGTGCCGCCGGAGCCCCACTGCCGGAGCCGGGCTTGGGATGTGCTTTAAAAGGCCCGCAACTCCTGGAGCCGTGGGGAGCGGCGGGCCTTTTAAAGCACAGCTGGAGCTGGGCTTGGGCGGTGCTTAAAATGGCCCGGGGTTCCTGCCACTGCGGGGAGCCGCAGGCCTTTTAAAGCGCCACCCTAGCCCCGCTGCCGGAGCTCTGACGGCACTTTAAAGGGCCCAGGGCTCCCCGCAGCGGCTGGAGCCCCGGGCCCTTTAAAGCGCCGCCATGTGAGTACAGGGGGAGCCTGGGAAGGCGCCTTTTTATAGCGCCGCTCCCCCTGTGCTTCGAACTTGCCTACGCTACTGTGCTCAAGACCTGCCCGTATATAGAATGTGGGGTGTAACAGAATTGATTGCATCGGGTAACATTTTGAAAAAATGCATAAGTGGCCTGGGAGGCTAAGCCTCACTGCAAGTATAGATGATTTAGGCTTCTGAATCATGTAAGCATTTTTGAATTTTTTTACTCACAATACTTTGCAGGAAGGATTTGATGTGGCTGTGTATTTCAACAATTTACAGCTAGGAGTTTTTGGAAATTCCAAAATATTTACCTCTCCTCTTATAACAAATGCATATCCCCCTAGACCATTGCTGTGGTCACAGTGTTGCATGTTCTGGCAATTTGGAACTTTGCTATGGTTGTGGGGCTAAAACCTCAGACACTCTTGCTGCAGAATCTTACCACTTAAGCTAAAGGAAAAGCTCCTTTAGATGTATGAGGTTTATGAAACCTAGTCAAGCAGTTCTGAGTCTAACCAGAGTAGAGGGAGTTGTACGTATGTACACCAACCAGCTCATTTACTACAGGTTACTGCATATCTAATGCAATTGTGCAGGTAGGGGATGATTTTAAAAGATACTAGATTCACAGGCATAATGCATGTATTTAAAATGATCCAGCCATAAGCTAAGAAGTTAGTGCAAGTCCTTATTTTACAAGTGTGCTTGAGTTTTCATTGCGGGTTAGCATTAAGAACAGAGACAGCTAAATTACAGTTATCAATTGACCAAACCCCCCAAATTCAAAGCTGAAAAAACAAACCCTGAATTCATTTAATCTTTGATTAGACAAATACCTTAGTCACACTAGCCCTAATCATGACACTGGGGGGGAAATACTATACTTTCAGATAGCTTTGCACCAATGGAAAAATCAGGCCCTTGGTTTTAAGAGGTACATAATTATCTGCAGAGCCATTCACAGTCATTATATATATGAGGAAAGTGTCTTCTCTGCTTTGGATATAAGCAAGGGTAAACTTCTCTATTTATTGCATTGTATTATATTTATTTATTTAAGAGCTGTTATTTGCTTTTAGTTCTCATTTATAAATCAATCTAAAGTTCTGATCTGAGTATGGTCATGAATCTGAGTAAACCTTGGAATAAGCAGTTGTTTGTGCTGAAGAAGGAAGAAAAAATTCTCTTCAGAGTAAATGAAGATAGTTTGTTAAAGTAATGTAAAAGTGTGCACGTATAACAGTATGCAGTCGTTCAAACTTTGCCCCCCCTTATCGTCCCCCGCCATTCCCTATCCTGCTTTTACATGCAGACAGAGAAACCCTGCTCATTTATAATAATCCCATTCTCCAACATAAAAGAAGAAAACTCATTTAATTAACACTGAAGAGAAAAGGTGGCTGCGGTGCAGAAACAGGATGAGAAATAGAGAGAACTTTTCAAAAGCAGTTTTTGAATTTTGGCTTACAATTTTACACATCTTATTCTCTGTTGTTGCTTTACACATGTAAAGCACAAAAAATGGAACAAAATTTTTCACATGAAAAAACTTGGACATGAAAAACTGTTAGTACAATTTAAAGGCTGATTTAAGGTCCTTTGCGGGATTGGGTGAGAAATGCATGTAGGGTTTACACAGACCACACACATAACAAGCTGTGGATACCTAGGACTTCACTGTTACCACGCATCCATTTGGAATTTCATAGCAACAGCAGGAATATAAATCTGAACCTTCTGCTCCAACAGCACACACTCCTACTACCATAACTAAACGAGAATCTTTACGTTGTAAATAATATGATACGCAACTCAAAAATTCTAATTTTATCCAGTAGAGGGCAGTAGTAAAAATGCACATTAGTCAATCATTGTCAAATTATGCAGTGTTTTCCCTTTGGATTGCAAATTATTTTGGAATTTTTCCTAATCTTTTTTCCTTCCCTGCAACTAAGTTGCTGCATTTGAAGTGGCATTCGCACCATCAAAGAACACAGCTTTTAAAGGCCTTTATTATTTTTAAAGCAGTATTCATACCTTGACTTGCAGAGCCTTCCTTAAGGCCTTTTTGTGATATTTAAGAGCTAAACTATGGCTTTGTCACAAGCAAGGGGCATGGTGTTGCTACACTGTCCCTGGAACAGCTGAAGCAGGAGATTTTGATGTGGGACATCAGAATTAGAGCTGGGTGAAATTTTTCATGCAAAACCTTTTTTCAGTAAAAAAAAACCAAACAGATTTGGGTAGATGTGACTGAATACAGATTTGGGTAGGCTAGGTTTAGAGAATAATGAAAAAAATCTGAAAAAAAATCATGTTTGAAATGAAATGCTTCAATCTCAAATAAGTTTTTTATTGTAATTTCACTGCAGTTATGTACCAAAAAAGAGTGTTAAAATCTCACAAATGAAACATAATATTTTGTTCTGGGTCAAACACATTTTTTTCAACTTTTTCTGTTTGTGGAAAAAATCAAAATCTTTGTTTAAGGTCAATCCAAAACGAATTAAAAAAAAATCGGTTTGGCCATTGAACTGAAAAATAAGTTATTTGCACGGGTCTCATCACCATGTTCCTCCATGTCTCCTGGCTGTTCCAGGAAGAGTATGAATGGCACAGGGTACATACCCAATGCAGCATACAGTCCCTGAGGAGCTCTCACAGCTCCATCTCTGATCATGCACGGTGAATGGAGCCAAGATGCTGCCCCCTCTACCCATCTGTGAAAAAAGGAGGGAAATATAAGCTCTGTGGAGACTCTCCTGCACTGCTATCTGTGATGTGGGTAGCTGTCTTAGGGGGTGTCTTATGCCCCATTTCCACGATGCTTGTGGGTCATCATTTGGCTCAAAATATTAAAATAATAAAAATCCTTCTTTACATTAATACTGCTAAAGCTCTATTAAAGTGACATGGAAACTAGTTGATGGTCTCTGATATTAGGCTTCCATATACTGTACCCTCAGAAAAGTTGTCACTTTTTCAGCAGAATGGCTAGCACCACAGAGAAATTCAGATTTGACACTTCAGACAATGCTTACTTTTGAAATCTAATTATCAGGGGGCCACATACCATTTTCAGTTATACCCAAGTACCTTTTGACTTCAGTGGGTTTGCACAGACCTAGCAAAGCCAACCTGGTTTCAGTATATTCAAAGGAGAAGAAGTTCCCTTCATTGTGTGAACATTCAGAATCTGGTGCTGGGGAAAAATGGGGCTAGATTTCTCTTTCTGTATTGCATATAAGTGATGCCTAAAAATGTGTGTGGGGGGGGGGGGGGGGGATTCTGCCCTCCATTATTACAATGCAACTGAGTTGAAAAGAATTGGAATTTGGCCAGTGATACTAATTTCAAATAAATACCAAGCAGCTAAATTTCATAATCTCCAAACATAAGAGCCTCCAACAACTTTAATATTTTCCCAATTACAATATGCAATGTTAAAAAGATTGCTACAAAACTCCTCAACTGAAATGGGGTGCAGAGAATTTTAGAATGGGGCTTAAACCATTTCAGATAATAAATCAACAACAATTCCCTTTTTAATTCTACCCATCTGCTATTTGTTATGGCACCAGGTACTGTACTCGGCTAACATATTGCACACTACCATGGCAAAAAACAGCCAGGAGAACTATAAAAAAAAAATCTGTACAGCCACTTTCAGTTCTTTCAGTCCCTTCTTACTACCTCATATTTGGGCTGAGGGGAATTTGGATGACCTCAAATCCTTAATAATCTCAGCTAGAAACATTTGAAAGTGTTAATGAAATTTATAAGACTCAATTTTAATTAACTTAGTTCAAACGGACTGTCTGATTCCTTTTTCCCAATGCCCCTTCTCTCCCCACTACACCTGTGAAAAATGATCACTGTATTAGTGATTCTTAATCCAGCTGATCCCCAATATGTCTAGTGTAAAGCTGGCTGAGCCACTGCCCTAGCAACTTGCTCTGCTTTCCTGAAATACCCTTGATTAACTCCCCCCTCCCCCACTCCCGCCCATTGAAAACAATTAGGCATGAACAGCAGGGCATTCAGGCCACTTGGACATCATCCAGCACAGCTTCACATCTAGAATGGGGGAGAAGTCACCATATTCATTTGAAGACTAGCTATCTCCAAGATTATAACAAGATGCTTGTTTAGCTGAAGACTTCAAGAAAAATTGGAGGTTACAGAAATTGGAGGGCTGTGTGTGTGTTTGATTGGGTAAACTGTATTCTTTCATCACTGGGGAAGAAATACATTCCAAAGTTATTTAAACACATTCAGTTTAAGCCTGAAGTTATTATGTATGTATTTGTTACAACATTACACACAGGATTATGAGTTAAGTGGTTAACAGATGGGAGGACTGCAATTTCCAAGTTCTATTGTTAAAAACATTTCAGCTATTCCTTCACCACTCATCAAAGTGGCATGTATATGTTAAAAGACCTCAGACCTGATCCTGCAGTCCTCACTCAGTTAAAAATCCCTGAGTTTATAAACCTGCATCGTGGCATGCCTACCTATTTCACTGATGCATGAGTATAAATATCAAGCAGAAACATCTCAAAACTGCCTTCAAGTCTGATCACAAAGATATTCATTTCACACATGAGCCGAAACCACCTTCTTGAAATGCATGGCAAAGCTCTCATCGGCTCCCTATGGGAGCAAGAGGGAACCCCAGCTCACTAACAAGGAAAAGTCCAAATCTCAATTAACATTTTTATGTTATTTGCAGACTACGGCGAGTCTTTACTCAGGGAATTTTTTCCTTAAACTTGGGTAATGATTTAGGAGAGTGACCTACGAGATCAATCCCTCATGCAGAGGTAATTGCCATGTTGTATTGTTTTAAACTCTTAACAAAATTGAAACTGGTGCTTCATGAAAGCAAATCTCAGTAAAGATGTTCTCTTTCTAACCCACTTCACTTAATAAAATGGGAAATGACTGGCACTAAAAGAATAACTAGAAGTACGTGTTTGGGAGATGTAAGAAATATTTCTTGGAATTAGTTTACAAGTCAGTAGTGGGTTTGTTTTGGCTTATTTGGCTTTTACAACTTATTCTATTGTGTTGCTGGAGTAAGATCAGCTAATTATGAAACCCCTGCAGAATTACATATCTGTGGTTTGTGTTTTAATCCAAGCTTTCTGCACACACAGAACAACGCTCTAAAAACTATTCCAAACTAAAGCCCAGCACAGGCAAAGAAGGTGAGTCCATAGTGATTTAAAAAGTTGAGTGAGTCAGTGGTGAAAAAATGTCCAAACATTTTAGTTCCTGCAGAGCTTCAGCGACAATCTATACTGCACCCAAGAGTCAAAGCAAGACATTAGCTTCCTATTCAGTCACTTTCAAAGTTCTTAAGTATGCCTCCTGCTTTTTGGAAAGACTGGCTAAATGAAAGAAAATTGGGAATAAGTACAAATAACAACTAACAGTAAATACAACACAACACAATAAATAGAAAGGTTTATCCTTGCTTATAAGTTATATCCAAAGCAGGCAAGACACATTCCTCATACATATGTCTGTGGGTGGCTCTATAGATAATTAAGTACCTCTTAAAACAAAAACAAAATGTTCAAAGAGAGGAGAGCCACTTAATATAAAACTTGTTTTGAATTTTGAAATATACACTTTACAAGAAAGGGGTGTGGGCTAGTGGTTACATGAGGTCAGGAAACGTGGGTACTATACTGCTCTCTGCCACTGACTTGCTGCTTCACCTTGAAATAGTCCCAACCTCTTTGTGCCTCGGGGGGATATGACAGACCCCTCTCAGGGGTTTCGCTAGGCTTAATGAACTAATAGTAAAACACAGATCCTCAGACAAAAATCTTATAGAAACAAACTGTAGTTACAATTGTGCACCTGGTTGAGCTGGAAAGACTAAGATACTGAATCATAGAAATGTAGGGCTGGAAGCGACCTTGAGAAGTCATCTAGGCCATCCCTCTGAGCTGAGGCACCAACTAAACCTAGACCATCTGTGACAAGTGGTTGTCCAACCTGTTCTTAAAATAGTCCAATGATGGGGATTCCAAAACCTCCCTTGGAAGCCTATTTGAATGTTTAACTACCATATAGTTAGAAAGTTTTTCCTAATATCTAACCTAAATCTCCCTTGCTGCAGTTTAAGCCCATTGCTTTTTGTCCTCCTTCAGCAGATATAGAGAACTATTGCTCCCTGTCCTCTTTATAACAGCCCTTAACATATTTGAAGTCTGTTATCAGGTCCCCCGCTCACTCTTCTTTTCATAAGACTAAATATGCCCAGTATTTAGAGCCTTCTCTTATAGATCATATTTTCTAAACCTTTTATCATTTTTGTTGCTCTTCTCTGAACTCGCTGTTTGGCCACATCTTTCTTAAAGTGTGGTGCCCACAGTTGTCCAGCAGAGGCCTCACCGGTGCCGAGTACAGCAGGGCAATTACCGCTCATGTGTTAAGTAACTACTCCTGTTCATACATCCCAGAATATTAGCCTTTTTTGCAACTGTATCACATTGTTGACTCTCATTCAAGCTGTGATCCAGCAGGACTACTGCCTAGCCAACTACCATCTTGTAGCTGGACATTTAATTTTTTCTTCCTAAGTATAGTATTTTGTATTTCTCTCGAGTGAATTTCATCTTGTTGATTTCAGACCAATTCTCCAAGTCATCCTGAGTTCTTAATTTGTCCTCCAATGTGCTTGCGACCCTTCTTAGCTTGGTGTCATCCACAAATTGTATAGGCATACTCTTCACTCCTTTATCCACGTCATCATATGAAAATATTTAATAATACTGGAACCAGGACAGACTGTTGCAGGACCCCACTAGATACTTGCCCTCAGTTTAAATAGTGAACTATTGATAACTACTCTTTGAATATGGTGTTTCAAGCAGACCAGTTATGCACCTGTTGTCTAGTAATTTAATCTAGACCACATTTCCCTAGTTTTCTTATGAGAATGTCCTATGGGACTGTGTCAAAAGCCTTACTAAAATCAAGATAAAACATGTCTTCAGTTTCCTCCCCTTCCACTATACAGGGCTGGAAGGGCATCTCAAGAGGTCATCATCATGTCCCCTTGCTAAGGCAGGATTAGGCCTCCATCTGAAACCTTATGGTTGTCAGCTCTTCAGAGAAGAAATGTCTTTTACTTTTTGGCCAAAATGTTAAAGCCCTGCTTTCCTTCTTGTGTATATGCCTATATATATTCTTGTGCATTTTGTCATGAGCATTTTCAAAAATTTGTTGCTTATTTTTAATGAAAATTAGCTAAGATACATGCACATGCAGGACAAGTGCTGTGCCTTCTGGGGACCATGAGAGGGCACCTAACTTGGATTTTCAAGAGGATTGTTAGGAATCATGTATCCTTTCTGGAATGCATTCTCAGTATTGCTCCATCTCTCTGTTTCTATGCAGCTGATTCATGAAGTCCTGTTTGATACAACTAAAGTAACACTAACTTAACTTTCACCTGCTCTGCTGCAACTATAGGAACATATTCGCAGATAATTTATCTGAATTCTAATTTGCTGTTTAAGATCAATTCTTTTAATCAGAATCCCAATAATGTTTTAATGGAAGCTATGCAGAAAGGACTCTGGAGTGTGATCAAGCATTGCTATGGGAAAACAATTTTTTTTTCTGGTTTGTATGCTACATGCTAAAAGAAATCACTGGCTGATGGGAGGGGAGTCTGGGTTCACTGGAAGGCTGTTTGCTATGCAGGCAAATACTGTACGTTTCTTTACAGACTAACCAGGCCAGCAAAAACAGAATCCCACTAGTTGTTGCCTCCACCAGCAGTTGCCTCCACCTTGCCAAACAAGAGATCTTATACAATACAATGAATGGCTGTCTAGTATAATATGCCCTGGAGCTCTTTGAAAGGATAAGTGGCAATATTAATGCCAGATGGTGTGGGTGCACAAAAGCTCACTGGTGATCAGGGACTTCGACATTTTTGTAGCAGATAGCAGTGTAGGATGCTTAAGAGGCCACAGGAGGGTGTTGGCGGATATTAAGAAGATGTGGAGAGCACTCCCACCAGGATGTCAAGAAGAATGTGGCCAACAAGACTGCGGCTAGGAAGGCAGTTTTGACCACAAATTAAGGCCCAGGGCTCTTTCAGAAGAGGAGACAATGGAGGTCCGGACTGTCCATGGAGAAAACATCCATGGGAAAGGAGTACTGGACACCACTCATGCTGCCAGAGAGGTGGTAAGAGTTCAGAAATTGTTGTGCTGTGGTGTAATTTGTGCACTGGATCATGTGCTTTGCATTTGAAAACTGTTTTATTCCAATAGCTTCTCCTTATCCTGCTCCAGACTGCCCTACTGTACAGAGAACTTAGTCAGAATTCTGATTTTCTCTTAAAAGTCATCACCTTATGCAGAGGCAGCAAATCCTCAGCTGTCTTCCGCTCCCCCATTTGAGCATCAGCCAAGATGGCTGCATTGTGGGTAGCTGTAGGAAGATGTTTAACCCAGTAACTAGTGTCCTTGAGGCTTATAATTGCTTTGCCTCTTCCTGTGTGGTTAGGATTTGTGGTAGTCTCTGTTTTTCATATTCATCCAAGAACATTGGAGCAGAAGCAGCCTCCAACCCAGCACTGGCCAGCAGATTTAAGGCCCACCAGAAGCATTCACCAGCTAGCCATGAAGGGGTGACAGCACTTGTGAAGATGAGGAGACAACATAAGGATGAGCCATCTCAATACCATCACTTCCTTCATCAGGAAAAGCAGTTCCCAACCCCATGGACCAGAGTACAGATGAGGGGAGATAATCTCCTGCCCCACAGCATACACCCAAATGGAGAACAGTGTCACTTCATGCAGGCCCAACAACAACTGGAGCATAGAAAACATCTGGCACTGCCATATTGGCCCAGCACCTCCTCCACAACTTGCTATAACAGCTGCAGAAGGATTACAACAACAAGCTCCTGCAGGAACTGAAAGCACTGACATAGAAGCAGTGCCTGGGCCAAAATGCAGCTGAGAAATGGTGTGTGTAGACCACAAGAGTGGGGTGGCCAACTTCCTGTGGCAGAGGCCATAACTAATGTGGCTCTTTCCTTGAGGGAATCTGCAAGAGTCAGTGAGCTGCTGACCAGAGCAATATGTGCATACTCTACCCAACAGGAGCCCTATGAGTGCACAACCCTTCAAATATAATCCTTTTGCTGACATATAACCTACTAGCATCCCCAAATGCATTGCTCTCTGCCACCAGAACACTTGGGAGAGCCACATCCCCCTGACCAGTCTCTAAGAGAAGTATGCACACATCTGGGCAACCAGTACATGAGGGGTACATCCCAACAGGTCCCAGCAAACAGGTCTAGCTACTGTGCAAATGAGAATTTCTCATTCCCCTGGTCACTTCTTATTCCTCTTTCTTCCCCTTTTTGGTACAGTTCAGCACACTATGAACACACAGTGGATGGCCTCTTTCAGATTTGGTTATGGGATGCTATGGTTATGGAGGTGGTTATGGAAGTGGTGAAGAGTTAGTTCATTTACACAAAAGAAAAAAGTTGTCAGAAATGCAAATGTATCTCTATTAAGATTACAATTTACTCTTAGCCTGTAAATGTCTTGGCATCTATTTCCTTTGGCAGTTAAAGATTACACTGAATGTCAGAGATGTCTTATTAGTCTATCTGTGGTGTTGAAAAACAAGCCAATGAACAGTAATGAACCCTTTTAATTCAGGAAGGATATTGGGTGATAAACTGTAAGGATCAAATTCTGGCCTATAGAACTCCTTTGGACTTCTGTGTAGCACCTCATCTTGATAGCTGTCCAAGAGACTAGGAAAACTGATTTCCTCATGATCCCCGGGCAAACAGAATGACTGACAGGTAGATTTAATAAAGAACTAGAGTTCTGAGAAATATAGACTAGACAATCTGAATGACAGGCATTGAGAAACACAGAAGAAGACATTCCTAGCCTGGCTGAAATACAAACTAAACTATACAAAGAACAATAGTAATTAATCCTTAGATTAAATAAACATCAGAAGGAAGGGAGAAGAGTAAATTATTCTAAATCATAGTGGTCACCAAAGTCTGATTAGGAACCAGTAGTCTTCAAGCAAGAGTATAGATCTTTTCTGAAAATTGGGCTTTAGTAAAATTAGAGCAGAGATGGGTAGACTGCCAATGAGAAAATTATTTGTTTCTTGGTCCTGAAGATAATAAGGTGGTCTAACAAATACATTGCACCTGGAAAAAAGAGGATGGTGTCCTCAGAGAAGTGAGACACATTCCTGAAATGAAGCCTCTTGAGCATAAAAAATCCTCAGTCCCTAGATGAATATTTATTAATTCATTTAGATTTTTCTGAATATGTATAAAAATATTTTTCTGTTCATAGCAGCTTTGAAGACTAATAAGTGTGGTAGGGAAAGGCATAAAAGGACTTCTTTTTGAGCACCTTCAAAGAAAAATTAACCATAAAATAACATTCTATTATTGAATTATTGAATTTTCATAGAGTAGAAATCACAAAGACCATAGAACATCTATGGAAGATCCTGCTGCATTTTTTTACTGGCATGTACTTCAGCCATGACATAATGATTGCATGTGGAAAAATCCACAATGTCCAAGATACGGTATTTCCAAAGGCAGTTTTATATTTTAAATAAAGATTTTTAAGAGAGACTAACTATCCTGGTGTCTACAGCATGTTTCACAACTGATTTTATTTGCTTGCTTTTGTTTGTTTTGGTCTGATTTAACCGTGTCTCTTTTTCCTCAATAAATTTGAGGAATAACAATTGTATGGAAGCATTTCAGGTAATTGTTTTTTTCATTTTTAAGCATTTCTATTGTTAATACTAACACCTGCTATACATCTAGTAAATATAAATGTAATTTCATATTTGTAGATTATATTTTCTTTTTAAGAAACACCCACCAAGACCAAAAATCTAAGGTGAGCATGATCCCTGGGTTGAGTGCACCACGTTTTCTGTAATAATTTTTGATGTATATTTGTTTACAATGTAGAGTAAGATAGTTAAAATGGTTCTCTCCAGTGACAGTGCAAATAGCTGAAGCTGCACATCTACTCCATATTTGTAACCATTAAGCTGCCATTATCACCCATCAGGACCTCTGCTGTGCTGTCTGTATATAGGATAGGGTTGTTGTCCTGGATCCAGATGAGAAAGAGATCGGGGGGAAAACTCTAGAACTATGGTGCTTGCACTTAATCACACACCTCTCGAATGCATGACATATGGAATGGACCATGAGTGTCTGTGATATATTGATGTCTCTATGTTATCATCTAGGGAAATCTGAATTCACTGGCTTTAGAACAAAAGCAAATAAGTATATGATGTTAAAGCCTGACTTTTGAATTCTGGCAGGCTTTGCCATCCATCCACCAAAGACTAAAAGATTTAGAAAAAGGTAATGGATAATGAATGTCTCATGAGTAGAAAAGGAAAGAATAATATACCTATTTCCCACAAAAACTTCTGCAAAATTGTTTTCTCACTGTCTGAATGTCTATGAAAATGTGGGAAGAGAGCCCATTAGTGTGCTAGAGGGAGCATGGTTGAGTGGATTGACAACAGGACTTTTCTTGCTTGTCTAAGATCAGTCCTGTCAAATTGTTTCAAGCTGTGAGGAGGCTTGATGATGTCGACAAAAGCTGTGTGGCGGTTTAAAATGCCCACCACATTCGTTTGATTTGTTACTTGAGCAATATCATAAACCAGAATGCCAGCAGTGAAAGGTTGGCACATCACGAACACATTGTACCAATTAGCCCCAGAAATGAATTATTTGGTTTTTACATGTATATGATGCATCTATCTATAATCTGCAGGTGGATTTAAAACAACAGTTAAAAACAGTCCAGGGCATCAGTGAACCAGTGCTACAGTAGCTACTGCAAAAATTGGTCTCCCCAACCCCTTACTGTTTCAGACACACCCACTCAAGAAAAAGTTCAGGTAAACAGATTGGTATGATCTACAGTTCAAGAAAACAGTTTTCTTACGAGCAAAATAAAGAGTTGTGACCCCCCCCCCCCTTTATAGACCTCCTGCCTCACCCGTCAAGACACATATATTTGGGGACTATCAGATCAGATATCTCAGATAATCTTAACTGTCCAGGCAGGGAATGAAGAGAGAGAGGCAGATGGTCCTTAAAGTGCACTGGAACCAGACCATAAAAGGAATTTATAGATTAACATCTTGAATTATTGATTTACGCCCTGATCCTGCAAACAAATACTTAACTGTAAGCATGTGAGTAGCTCCAGGGAGTACTCTTTCTTAAAGTGAAACATGTGCAATAAGAGTTTGCAAGGGCAGGGCCTTAAGGCAGAATGAAATGCTGCTGCGGCTGTTTTTTTAAAAAGTTACCTAAAAGCCTTTGTACTGAAAGTTCCCAGGCATGTAAAAGCAGAACAGAGGCCGTTCTCAAAATTTCTATGTGATCTTAATGAAATAAGATGAGGCAGCTAATTGCATTAAAACTAACTCATATTTGGTGAATCTGTCCCAGAATACCCTCCTCAACCTACAGCTACTTTGTTTCAGACATTAAGGCAATACACAGAAGCAGCAAAGCCAAAATAAACCCCATGCTACGCACCTACTATAATTTTATTCAAGATTTAATCACTTAGTTGGTATGAACAAGATCTCATTTCCCCATGCTCACTTTTGCAGAATTAAATATAGCTGTGTGGAGAAGATCATTTCACTCAAAGGAATTTCTAATAGGAAAATAAAACTAAGTTAAAAATGATAAATGCTTTTCTGCGTAGATGTGTAGTTCAGCAAAGATATATGACAAAATACAAACTAAGCAAGGGTGGGGATGTAGTTTGGAGAATACTCTAGTTCCTTGACAAAGCTGTATTATTTGTGCCAAAGGTTCATTTCATTAAGGACCTCTGATGTTTTGATGAGTTTAACTGCAAACTCGTGTCTGATTTCCACACCTTTTTTTTTTAATGTAAAGAAAGAAAACAGGAAACTAAAACTACAAATATTAAGTATTCCCAAGTCACAAGTATTTGAACCATGAGTATTTAACCTGGGTCTATAAAAGACATATATATCGCTTCTTTCTGGATGCACATCAGATGGCAGTAGTGAACATTTTTCATTTGAACACTATTTCCAGAGACCATTTCACTTGAAACAATCCATCTCGCTTAGGATGCACACAGCTGTTCTTCATTCAACAGCTTCACCACCACAAGGGATTTTCAAACAACCATTGGGATATTTTCCATGATCTTATGGCAATGAAAAGCATGAACAAAAAGAAAAAAGGCTTTCTCTTGTCTTTCAGAATTGATGTCACCACCACATTTAATCACCACTCTTTCATTCTTCAGCTGTCTCTCTCTCTCGCGCGCGCGCTCTCTCTCAACAGCGCTTCTTGTTTTCAAATTCTACTTTGACATTTTCAGCCTCAAGTGTTTTTTTAAAAGATAGATCAAGACAAATCCACATAATTTACAACAGCAAAATATGAGAGACATGAAAGCTGTTTTTCTTGCTACTTGCTCTTTTTCAAGGTCATTTGTTTTCAAATTTCAGATAAAAGTACTGAATTTGTATCTTTCCCAGTCAGCCTCTTTCAGTAGATGGAATATATATGTATATATATCATATTCTAGAAAGGGAATACTGGAAAATTCTTTCACTGTATATAGAATTTTAAATAAATGAGGCTCTTTATAGCAAACACTCGAAGATCTGTCTTAAATGATCACTCAAAAGAGGGACAGATAAAACATTGCTTGCCTAATACAGTAGGTCACTCAGTAGGCAAGATACTGGGATCTGGCTAAGAAGCACGAGATGCAAGTCGGGGGAAGTGATGCAAAGGTGGGTTACTACACTCCCAGCTCATAGTGCCGCCCTGGGCCAGTCGTTCCCAACTGTTCTAACGTGAGCTGGCTTCCAGTGACTCAAAAGGGCCATTACAACAGCCTAGCAGAGGGACACCCTGCCCAGACTCTTTTCTCCCCATCCGCAAACCCTGCAGCAGCTACAGGGAATAGGGTGGGGATAGGAGTCACTAGGGTGTGCCTATATCACAGCAGGTTACACTGTTGTAATCCCCCACTGTTGGGGGATCCTCTGACATCTGGTTATGGTGGCTGTTGGTCTACTGAGAATGAGCAGAGTGGCACAAAGCTATCTTAACAATACACACTGGAGGATCTGGCCTAATATGTGTTAAGGGAAACTTTGATGTTGTCTCTTAAGACAGGATGATGCCTAATAAAGATTTCACTGTATTTTAAATGATATCAAACATTAATCTCACTGTATCTTGTAATTATTTAAAGAAAACAGATTCTTATATGACTAATAAAGCAAGTCATTATTTATTATCTGGGTAGGTGGTTTTCCTGCTTTAAATATAAATCTGAATGCTACCTTAACTACAGATCCACTAAGGTACCTCCTTGACAGCCAAAGCAAGATTTACTAACTGCTGATTATCCATATGAAAAGGTGATAACTGTCACCAGAACAGCTTAACATTTGAAATTTGATAAATAAGTAAGAATGCCATTTATTCAAAATTATACAAACAAAAAGCATCAAGCCTTTATTGCTCATGACATATGCTTCAGGAATATCTGAAAAACTGATGCTTTTTAAAAAGTGTGCATCTGAAGGGTGTCTACATTCACTTTGCTAGTCATTATCATAGTGTTACTTCTGGAATTTAAGTGTATGATTCTGTGTCTTTCATGGTATACAACAACATAGCTAAGAATTATGCACTTCATGAAGTCACTTTCATTTATAACTCTGCTTTACGAATGACTCTTCTAGGATAGAAAAAATAAAAAACCCTTAAGAGACACAGAATACCTACTTTGTTATTAATAGTACACTAGATTATATATTCACAATATTTCCTGAAATTTGCTTCTAGACACTACTTTATAGCACAACAGTGTTTCCCTTAGTATGCCTCATGCTAGTCCAAAGAGTTCTGACAAATATGTTAAGGTAGAAGTTCCTTTCACAACATCTAGCATTCCTTCTATTCTTCTTGCATACATTTTTTAAAAAATCAGATACTCTTATTTTGTCTAATGCATTTTGAAGTCTTTTCTTAGTTTTTACTCAATGTAAATTCTCAGTCAGGGTTTCCAGTTTAACCTCATTGGCCTTGGTGTGGTACGACATCCCTTGCTCAAAATTCAGAGTTTCATGCTTCTGGGAATTCTGTGATATCCAAGTGTTGGATCCACCTATAATCCCACAGCCACAGCAAACAGAAGAAAAAGTGTGTGGGGGGGGGGGGGAGAGAGGGAGAATAGTTAACTAAACACAGAATTAAAAATAAGTTACAAGACTGGGTGGCAGATTCTGCAGTTTTCAGAAAAATGCATTGATAATTAAGAAATGTAAATTGAAAGTGTGAAACTTTGAATAGAAAAGAATAAAAATAACTTTATACTGAGTAATTTGGTCTATAACATGTTATTAGTGGACAGCATTTGATGCTGCACCTTGCATATTGTTGTCTAGTAACAGAACTTTGGCAATATCTGTACCATTGGGGATAAGGGTTCCATTAACGGATGAACTGGAACAGAAGGATGGACCAATGTGGGAGCTGTGAATGGATATAAAGTGTTTAAATACCTGATAGTGTTTCATGTGTACACAGTGATCCAAATATTTCACTTACCTTGGACTACATTACTCACAGGCAATTTCAGGCTCTTTTCCTCGAGAATAAAAATAGTGTTAAAATTTATCACAAGGCTTTCTATGCTTTTACAGATAAATATCATACAAATGAATACTTAAAATGTGAAGACTTTAAAGGGTAAATTTTCAGTGACTAATAGTGGGAGGCAACAATCTACAATTATTAATAGGTATTGTATAATTATGTTTCCACACAGTAAGCTAAATATATACTCATAAAATTTCCCCAATATAAAGGTTCTCTTCACATCATCAGAAAGGTCTTTTAGATGTATACTGAAGCCCATTTTTGAAGGATTTGTGAGCTCAGATTAGCACTGACTGTGTCATGTTAATGACCATTTTATGTGCCATAGAGTCAATTTGACAAATCAAATGCATGATCTGGACATCCTTTTAAAATCCCCACATTTGAAAGTTGGGCCCACGGTGTTGCAGTCCAAAGGAAGTCTCAGGGTGAAATGGTGCTCTGATAGTACAGCAGGACTCTTACAGCACCATGTTCTCCTTACAATCCCATCATGTAAGCTAGAGTACAGCCATCTATATACTCTGAGGCAGACTACTGGCAGTATCTGAGAATAGGGAGAAGAGCTGCCTCAGCAACCCATTCCTCTCACTAGCACCCAGCACTTCTCTTAGCAGAGTCCCTACACAGCCACAGCACTGAAAATGAAGGTGATTTAAAGCAGTAACTTAGCACAGCTGTCACAAACACTCAACAGGTTAGCAACAATTTTAAATCAAGTTTAGCAGGTTAACCGTTTTTTTCTTTTAGCTGGACAATGTCATTTTTTCAAGGTAGGCATAGTGCACTGTAATGTTCCTGGCCTGAAGTGGCTACTGAAAATCATATTGCTTTTAAAGTTTGGCCCCTAACTTAACCCTATGATGCTGAGGTGACTTTCAACCACTTGCTGTACCATAGGATTTGGGGGGGGGGGGTATTCTCAGTATTAAGATGGTTGAAATCTCAAAAGCTGTATTGTGTTCTCTTTAAAATACCCTATGCAAAAGAGTCTTCTTTTAAAGGAAGTCAGAATTTTCCTAGAGAGCTCAATATGGCTTTATGATTAAGGTGGAGACTGGGGAAGGGAATTCTATTCATGGCTCTACCTTAAATGTATTATGTGGCCCTGAGCAAGTCACTAAGAGCCAAATTAATACAAAAATGTGTCATTTAATTTAGAATGCCAATTTGGATCCCCAAATTGAGACACTGTGGCCCTGATTTCGAGAGGTGCTGATCACCTGGATATCCCTTTGACTTCACCTCCCTATGCCTGTTCTCATTTGTAACATGGGGCAAATAAGACTGATCTCCCTTATGGAGATCTCTTGAAGCTTAATTTGTAAAGCACATGAAGAATCAAAAATGAAAAGTGCTATATGAATTTAATCCTGCACTACTGAAGTAAATGGAAGCTTTGCCATTAAATTGATCAGGTGCAGGATTGAGCCCTATAAATCCAAACTATTACTTTTGTCATTATTTAGTATACTAATAGCTTGATAATTAGACCTGAGTAGAGAAAGACAATTCTGATTCCCAAAAGAGTTTGTTATTTCAAAATCTGGTTTCATGATGATTAGGAACAAAACTTACTTAGTGGGTCAGGAGAGCTAAAGAGTAAGGTATTTAATGCCCCTTTTGCTTCAGTCTTCATCAAAAAGGTTACTTGTGACTAAATGTGGAATATATGAACATAAGAATGGCCATACTGGGTCAGACCAAAGGTCCATCTAGCCCAGTATCCTGTCTTCTGACAGTGGCCAATGCCAGATGCCCCAGAAGGAATGAACAGAACAGGTAATCATCAAGTGATCCATCCCCTGTCGCCCATTCCCAGCTTCTGGCAAACACAGGCTAGGGACACTATCCCTGTCCATCCTGAATAATAGCCATTGATGGGCCATGAACACAATTAATATCAACAAAGGGTAAGGAACATAAGCCAGAATAGTGAAAGAACAGGTTAAAGAATATTTAGCTAAATTAGATGTAGTCGGGTCAGCAGGGCTGGATGATGTTCATCCCAAAGTTCATAAGAACCAAACTGAAACAATCTTGGACCCATAAGAGATTATCTTTGAGAATTCATGGAGGAGAATGTTGTCTCAGGGGACTTGAAAAGGGCAAACATCGTTTAAGCATCTTTAAAAAGTGGGACCAAAAGGACACAGGGAATTATAGATCAGTCAGCCTAACCTGCATACCTGGAAAGATAATGGAACACAATTACACAATCAATTTGTAAGCACTTAGAGGTTTAGAGGATGATAAGTAATAGCCAACATGAATTTGTCAAGAACAAAGCACACCAAACTAACCTAATGTCTTCTTTTGACATGGTTACTGACTTTGATTATCTTAATTACAACATGCATAAGAACATTTGTGTTACTTCAACGCGCTCTCTCTCTCTCTCTCTGCCTCATGAGCTAAAATTGAGATTTCTAAGAGTATATCTTCACTACCTGCCGGATCGGCGGGTAGTGATCGATCTATCAGGGATCGATTTATCGTGTCTCATCTAGACACGATAAATCGATCTCCAAACACGCTCCCTGTTGACTTCGGAACTCCACTGCCACGAGAGGCGGAAGCGGAGTCAATGGGGGAGCAGCAGCGGTCGACTCACCTCTGTTCTCACAGCCAGGTAAATTGACCTACGATACGCCGACTTCAGCTATGCTATTCGCGTAGCTGAAGTTGCGTATCATAGGTTGACACTCTCCCCCCCCCCACCCCCACCCCGCAGTGTAAACCTGGCCTAAGAGAAAAAACAGAAGAATTGCATTATGGCATTAATTATACTAGTAAGCAAAAGGTTATTCAGGATAAGCCTTTTTTCTTTTCTTTTTCTTCTGCACCTGGATTGGGTTGCAAGAACTTAGCTCACCATATAATTCTCTGACTTGAAAACAGATCATTTTTATGTTGTCTAGAGTTCAAATGTAGTTTCAGGGATGACAAAGTGTAGTGATTACCCTACACATCTAGCTAATTACATAAGCCTTCTTTAGCATAGATGGAAGCAAATAGTACAAAGCATTCTAATGCATATGAAAGATTAATTGGAGGATTAGCACATCTGTTACACAAAAGTGTTGGTTTTAAACTGTACATGCCTTCACTCAGCCTCTGTGAAATAAAATACTTATAATGTAATTCCGCCAAATTCCATTCATCATTGCATCACTGCAACCCCATGGGCTTTGAAAAAAGCCTATGGTGTTGCCAGGGTAAACAGAGGGCAGAATTTAGCTCACTGAGATCTTTCTTTTTATAAATTGACGACGTATCTCTTCATTCTAGTGTAATTATACTTTTAATCTTCTGTTAGGTTTTTTTGCTCCTGTCATTGCTATAACTTTTTTCATGCCCAGATTTCATTCTTCACATTTATATCAAAATTGATTTTACATGCATTTAAATAAAAAACAGAGCAGTGATGCTTTAATTTAGCCAATTACGAACTTATGCAATCACATATGTCTCCATTACCTTACTTTCCCACCCTTACTCATGGGGCTTGATCCAACATCACTAACGTCAATGGAACAGTTACCATTGAGTGCAGTGGACATTTGATCGGTATTGTCTATATACAGCTCTCTGGAGCAGGGTCTGTTATTTGTTTGTACAGTGCCTAGTATAGTGGGATCCTAACTCCAATATAAGATCCATAAATTCTACCAATACAAAAATATTAATAAATAATGACAACAACAATAAAAGGGCTGGGTGACCAATCTCAAACTGTGGCCACACTCAAATTATAATGAGAAGGTGTGGCACAGAGACTACAGGGCCAATATATAATGCTTCATCTTGAGCTGAACAGAAATCGCTCAGTTCAAGAGTTAGCACAGCTTTTATTTTATGAGGTCAACAGCAATTTCCTCCATTTTATAAAAATTAAGCGTGGCCCTTGATCTCCTGGCAAATTGTCAATGTAGCCCTCCAGTTCAACAAAGTTTGCACTCAATTATTTTAATTATTTAAGCTTATAAAATTTAAGCTTTTTTTAAATACAAAACCAAAGTTATAGTAATGTTAAAGATCTGATCTGGCTGTCACCATATAGTACTTAGTCATTTCATGGTTCTCAGAACAATGTGGAATTATTCACCAAATGTGTAATACATACAAGAACAAGTTGAGGACAGAATAACTACCTCACCCCAGACGAATTTCAATTTTGTTAGTTTCTGTGAGATCTTTAGGACTGATGTAAGAAAATAGGTTGAATTTAATTGCCACTGGTTGTGTATTTAATATACTGGTTGTATATATATAAAATACACAACCGATATATATAAAATGAATTAAGAGGTGAAAACCTTCCAGGGATATACTACCCCTGCTTATTTGGATATGGTGTTAACTGGACCAATTACAATTCTTCTACAGGAGGATAGGGCCAAGGCCCAGAGCCTGTGCATTTGGGCTCTATTTAGGAAGAGCAAGGGGGGATTAGGGAAGTGAAATGTACTCCCCTAACTCAATGTCAAGAAGCATAACAGCCCTCTTTCTCCTCCTACACACACAGTTGCTATTCCAGTAGGTGTGTCAGACCCTCCGTACCAAGTATGCACAGTGATGGAGCTACTGGATATGTGGAAACATAGCTCCTGTGGCTGCTTCAAGACTGTACCCCAGCCCTTGCATATTGCAGCTTTCTGGATGGACTCATCTCACTTCACTCACTTCTCTCCTCAACTTGCCCAGTCTAAGCTGTCTTCCTCAGTATGGAGGTGACTGACCATCCTAACTGCCCTCTGGAGATTCATGTATGAAGGAGCCCCTCCCTACATAAACCTGGGATGAGCCTACCAAATAATCATCATCTTGGGCCAAAGTTTGTGGTCAGAAGAAACTTCACCAAGTGGGAAAACGTGTAGCATGTTGGTGGAGGAGATAGGAGTGAAATTCTCCTGTGTGGTAAGGGCAAATGTTGTTCAGTTTGCACTAGACAGAACTTAGTAAGAAAATATTGAGATGGGACCAGAGGGTAAAAGTTAATGAGGGAAAAAAGATGACATGGAATGATGTGGAGTGAAAAGAACCCAACAACCTTGCCCTTTACCCCCTTCTCAAATCCTTCTTCTACCCCTTTAAATACGTTATTTTAATAAAAAAAATTCTTAAGCTGTTCCAGAATAGAACAAAATATGCCAGTATATTGTGCATTGAAGTTAAAGCATAGTTTTCTGCTACGTTAAGTTTTATGACAGGAGTTTGTACGGAAAGGTTTTGGAGCAATTCTGCCTCACTTCGCCAGTTTATGTTGTTCATTTCTTCTTGTGCAAGCACCCTGAAAAATGATCCATAGAAAAGTAAAGCCATGCAATATTAGAAAAGTACAATTATTTCCAAAGGAGGAATAAAAATAATTCATTCTTTGAACTTCAATTGTGAGAAGGGAAGGGAAAAGGGAGAAAGGAGATACAGCAACATAAATCAGTGGTTAATACAGCCAAAGACGCCTACACATCTGTTTAGTTTTTATTTTTGTAAAAAAAAAAACAAAAAAACCACCAGATTTATTAGTGCCAGTGAATGTTCATGGTAAGGTAACAGAAACTAAGCTAATCTGGGTAGCAACTTACATCAAAGGATATCAAAATAATATTTCTTGTAAGTGAAACATAACATTTCATTTTAATTCTGTTCTTGCTGACTAGAAGTCCCACTTACCTGCCTATGAAACCTTTAAATAAAAGTTGCTACAGTCAAACAGGGTTCTGGTAGAACTTGGCACAATGTAACTGTTCATCCATACAATACCTCTCACCTTTCTGGAGCACTCATTCATACATACTTACATAATGCATATACATCATGACTAAAGCCAGGTATGGCCTAAAGCACATAGAATAGTTCATTCTAAAAGTAACATATTTCTACATCAAAAGCAGGTCACTGTATTTACAGCAGATGATCTAAGCTCTGCAGATGGGTTTTTGCTTGAAGATCTTTTCGTTGACATACATTAAAATGTTCACGTTGTCAAATTATTTATCAAATTAAAGATATATCTACAGGAAGATCTGTTTGATCATGTGCAAGAATTCTAAGGCAATAGTAGTAGTTGTTCCACAGGACTAGCGCTGCCATTGCAATGATCTCGTCATACGCGTAATAAGTCTTTATTCTTCAGATGCAGCCAGGCATAGTGAGACATTCATGATCTTCAGGTTGTTGGCTCAAAGATCTAAAACTTCTTCATTGTGTGTTTAATGTTCATGAAATAGCACCATAGAAATTCTCTTTCAGCAACAAATCCTGTTTGTTTTTTGCCATTACAGAAATTCTTATTTCCAGATAACAAATTATACTGTTCTTTCAACGGGCTGGGAAACGTTTCTTTTGGATACTACTTTCAGCTTTGTTTCTGATTAACTAAAATGGATAACTAGCTCATTCATAAAATGTTCCAAGGAAATACAAGTTAGCAGCAGTTATGATTTTACTACTGAAAATGAAATCAGTATTGGAGTTTCAGATAATTCTATTCATGATTATTTCTGTTTCCCAGTGGATAAAGATTTTGATTTACAACAGGTCTGTTAAACATTAACTCAGTCTTTTATCGGGCTCAGTGCAAAATAAGAGCACATCATCAGTTATACCTTACTTAACCAATACACTTGACATTTTCAATTACTTACTATCCAAATTCTGAGTGTACTAATAATGGCGATGAATAAAATGTTTCAGACTTTTCAATATGCTGGTAAAATGAAATCAGTTACGTGTCAGGAGATGTGATTTTCCAGTTTCAAAATATTAGTAAACTAACAGGAGAGATGAATCCCTACAAAAGTACAGACCAACCTCAGAAGACTTTCCCATTTCATATCTCCTTTTATGGCCTTTGCATGCATTGTATTCTTGATACAAAGCCAAAGCAATTTCAATAAGATATAAGGACAGTTTTCTGACTGTGTGACCTGAAGGAGCATTTTTTCTCCCGGACCAGATAATTTTCAGAAGGAAGAACAGTCTGCAAGGTCACTTCCACTGAATTTAAGTGATTGAATCTGCAAGCATCTATACAAACATCAAGCTGGAAACAAAAGCTTTTATAGTTTCCCTGGAAGCATGCAATACTCTTTCACCAGCTTTGCAGAGACAGTCAAGCATGGAGCCCACATGTCATCACCATGTCCATTCCATTGGGATAGGTGAAAGTTTCATTGTGAACTAAAATGTTTCTGGTCATATACATTTTGCTTCCAACTGAACCCATTATATAAAACATTTGTGCTAATAACATCAGTAAAAAAATACGGCTTCCTTCCTCTCCATCACACTAACTCTCTCTCTCTTTCTTATTTTCTGGCATAGAGGTTCTTGCGTTATTTTTTGGTGTGAATGCTATCTTGATATTTTATACTTTTGTATCGTATATGAAAGCCTTTCTTGTTGATTGTATCATCAGTGTGAAAATGGAGTAAAACGGCATCCCCAGCTGAATACATTTCTTCTGGTGGCTAGAATAAATAAGTACATAAATAAAGTTATTTTTTTCACCGTTGACTCTATTAGTTCTTTTTTAGTTAAGATCTTTTCTTATGGATTTTTTCATTCCTCTTTAAGCAGTATAATTCAATAGCACCATTAACAGTGGATAGAACCTATGCCACCATTCAAAGTGGATACAACACCTTTACAAAGGCAGCACTAGGTCTTAGTCTAACATTATAAAACAATGCAGCAACAAATTTCACAGACTCGTACAGTATTTTTCCAGAACAACATAGTGAAAAATGTAATAGGACTATACATACTGGAACAGACCCATGGTCTATCTTGTTCAGTAGCCTGTCTCTAACAGTGGTCAGAACCAGATGCTTTAGAGGAAGATGGAAGAAATGTCACAGTAGGCAGAGGTGAGATAATCTCCACTCCAAGAAAGCCTCGTCCTAGCCCCCAAGAGGATAACCCTGAAGTATGAGGTTTTAACCTTTTTTTAGTATTAACTATTATAACTGGATATTCTTGTTATCTGTCCACTCCCTCTTTGAATCTTAAATTCCTGGCATAAATGACATCATGTGGCAATGAGTACCTTAGCCAAGCTATGTGTTGTGTAAAAAAGTATTTCCTTTATCAGTTTTGAATTTGCCACCTTTCTATTCTATTGAATGTTCCCTTGATTTAGTATGATGAGACTGGCAGAACTGAAGCTCCCAATCTATCTTCTCTATACCACTGATTATTTTATGTACTTTTACCACGTCTCATTTTATTCATCTCCTTTTTAAAGGTAAACAATCCCAATCTTTTCTGTTACTCTTCATGTGAAAGTTTTTCCATGCCCCAAATCATTCTCATCACCCTTTCATGGACTCCCTCTCTTCTACTGTATTTCCTATGGGGTGACCAGTAAAGTACACAGTATTCCACATGAAGATTAGCCACTGATTTATATAATGGCATTATGTAATTTTCTGTATTATTCTCTACCCCATTCTTATGGCAGCCAAACATTTTGTTTGCTTTTCTCACTGCAGTTGCAACGTGGTCAGAGGCCTTCGTTGAGCTGTCCACAATGATGTCCAGGTCCTTTTTCCTAAGCCAATACTGTAATATAGAACGCTCTAGGGGTATTAGTAGTTCGTGTTTTTTTCCTCCAATGTTATTACTTTGCATTATTTTGCATCAGTATTGAATTTCATCTGCTATCATGTTTCCCATTCACCTAATTTGAGTAGGTCTCTCTGAAGTCTCCTCTGGATAGACTAACCTATATAATGAAATTATAACAATTCAATACACCAAAACACTGTGATCTAAATTCTGCTTTCCACTGTACTGGTACAAATCCAGAGTAATCTCACTGAAATCAGAGGGGATAGTCTGGAATTATACTGCCATAAGGGAGAGCAGAATATAGTCTAATTTGGATGCTCTGCTAAAAATCCATCCCAGTACAGTAAAGTCTAGAAAAGCCAGATGGCAACTAAACTGTATAATGTAGACATGACAAACTAGTATAGCCGTCCTCAAGAAAAACTAGTCATAGGTAAATTTTAAAAGGTTAAAACATTAAGTGCAGTTAGAGTGCTTGTTTGGAGTGGATCCAAACTTTTATATGCCTACTCTTTCTATTTCCACAATGGCTCCTACTTACCACAATTAACCTCTCTCCCACTCATGACCACCCCTATGTTCTGATGATCCCATTGTTTAGTGCTGCAGCTCTATTGGGATCTGGTTTATACTGAATTCAAATTTTGCCCCACTTGGGTCTGTGTTCCCAGAGTGCCCTTGACTGCATAAGATTTGTAATTACTAGCACTGCAATGAGATCAACAACATGTGTATAACTGTAAATGCAGACAATAGGGACAGAGTGAGCGGAAGACTGGTACCTACTAGAGGGTCATAGTTTAGGAGGGATTCTATTATCTATAGGAACATTGCAGCATAGCGAAGTGAGCTTCAGGTGCGTTGGGAGTCCAAAAGAAGAGTTAGAGTCCTCTGAAACCTGCATACAAGCTTTGAAGCTAGGTCAACAGGTCTAGGCCATTTTTTTTTCTGAACCTTCTCTCCTCTTATTAAAGGATGGTCAGTTTAATATAAACTAAATATAAAATCTGGAGTGTGCCACTTGAAAAATATTGAAGATTTTTACTAATGTAGCCTGTGCTATTCCTTGTACTGACAGGTCAGTTATACAAATGATGGACAATAACACACCTGGAGCTTATATATTACACTATGATGTGTAAATTATCAGATGGATCAGACAGTATCATTTTTATAGCGGGTAATAGCAAGAAGGATGAGATGAGTGAATTGCTTTAGAAAAAGCTAAAACAGACAGAACATTCACCTGTGTCATAAAACTGTGAATTGTGTCA
The DNA here is from genome assembly GCA_037349315.1 of Chelydra serpentina. Classification (NCBI taxonomy): domain Eukaryota; kingdom Metazoa; phylum Chordata; order Testudines; family Chelydridae; genus Chelydra; species Chelydra serpentina. The sequence goes on along the minus strand of JBAIAC010000014.1, from coordinate 9,864,314 downwards.
TGCGGAGGGTGGAACAGGGCTCTGTTCTGCCACCTTTACTCATATTTTGGGTCTACTGGCAAAGGTACTCAGGTACTGCTCAGTGTAGAATGTCAGAATTGGGCCCCTAGTAGTATTTTTGTTGTTTTGAGGGTTAGTTAAGGGTCTATCATTCCCTCCTTTCCTTTCCCTCCAGCCTAATATGCTTTAAGAGGGGTTGATGTGGCTCTGTTCAGAGCAAGTCAGCCTGAGGTGAGACATCTGGATCATTATACTCCATAAGGCTAGACTATTCTTAATCCCAACATGGCCATGCAGAGGAGTAAATGCTCCCTACCACCTCATGTCAGATCTTGTCAAATCTTGGGTCTACATGCAGTGAGAGAAACAGAAAAAGAAGCAAGAGCTGTACACCAGATACTTACCTTCTTCCCCTGTCAGCAAGTGGGTGGAGCCCTGACTCCCCTTTCCTCAACACACTGGGCCTGCAGAGCTAGGCCAACTGAAAGGGAGACGTAACATGCACCCTTTTAGGGTGGCAGTAAGTTATCTTCTCCCAGGAGCCACAATTCCTTTTCAGAGATCCTACTTGGATGGCACAGTGGCACAGCTTTGCAAAGCCTCCTATTTAAGCTAAAATTAATCTCTCATTCAAGGCCTATATTTCTTTAGAATCAGGTTAGAAATTAGAATGGAACAAGAGAATAAACCACATGACAGATGTTAGTCACATTGCTTAATGCAGTAGTACAAAGTGCCCAGATACTAAAGTGATGAGTGTGGTATAAAAACCTATATAGAACAGACTAAACAATTTTACTTTCAACTTCATATGCACTAGCATAATGATGCAATACTCTGGCTACAAAGACCACAGAATACTTATTGACTGAAAATATTTCACTGGAATATTTTTTGAAATCATAGAAACATGTCTATTGTTCCCAGATTTTGGTAAAATATTTATTTATTTTTGACAAAACCTACAGTTTGGAGAAAACTACCTGACAGTGACCCTGTAAGAATTTTTATTTTGTAGCTTTTCTGTGCATAAATATAAGCTTCAGTTACTGATTACTTACCCCTGATCCGCAAAATCGACCAAGTCTCACACCTGTTGTATCATGGCCATCAAAGAGTTCAACATAGTCATAACCACAATCTGCCTCTTCTTCGACCTCAAATGTCTGAAATGTTAACTCTACTCGGTAGCCACGCTCTGATACTAACAACCACTCACAGTCCATCTGAACTGGATAGTTGTTGTCACCAAACTGAGCATGAGAGTACAGATCTCTGGGCTTCGTTTCAGCTTTCAGTCGACCACCACACTCTGCATGAAGGAAACAAATAAAGAATAAGGAAAAGCTTTCTTCAGTACAGCTCATCATTCCCTTTTCCTGTAAGGCTAGCCTTGCTCGGGATGAGTAGTTCCTTATCCCACAAATAGATCTATGGAAGTTAATGGGACTACTTTGCAGAGTGAGGTACTACTCTGAATAAGGGTGGCAGAACCTGGCCCATAATTTAAAACTTATTTTTTAAAAGTCATATGGAACTGAGTAGTAATTTACAACTTCGATGGAACTTCTTGCCTATAAGGTACTAAAAGTGAGCAAGGAAATCCTTGTGCCCTGCTAAGGCCCAAATGTGGAACAGAATATGCAGTGAAGAGTCAAAATGAGAGTCAAAAAAATTTACATTGTAATAAAATGCTGCAGAATTCATTCCTTTCCTCTTTTTATAGCCTTAGATACATAATTTCCCATTATGTACATAATTTTTAACAAAAGAGGACAGCAAATTTGCAGAGAATGTAAATAAACTGTGTGATATCCTTCATGATATACATTTGAGATACGCATAAGGGCAGCCAAATCAAGCTTTATGCTGGGGCATTACATACTGTATGTCAATATTTTCATAATATATCTATTTATATGAGTTAGTACATTTCCAATTATATGGGCTATGATGCATGTTACTTTACAGATTCACTCAGGTGTAGCTTGTTGAAAAGAATTCTGAGTTTAAAAATATGTATATTACACATTTTATAGAAAAAAACTGTTTTGAATAATGTTACATTTCACTTAATGAAAAAGAATGTTAAGATCCATAAACTGGGCTACAAACAGTTTGCTTAACAGAAGCAGCTATTATTGTATATTTGAAGTATTGTATATTTAATGTATTCTAAACATTTTAACTAGTTTAAATTAATAAATATTCGTTCTTCGTTATACATTTTCATTGTGTTTAGCTTTCAATACTACCTCAGTGAGTTAAAGTTAAAGGCACTATTTAAAAGCAGCTAAGAACACATGATGGATTGTTGATTAGATTTCTAGAGGAGGTTTGGCTGGGTTCTTTTAATTTTAACACCTATGGAAATTTCAATTAAAACAGATCACTTATTTTGACGGGTTCATCTGCTCCTTATTTCTCACCAGGACAAAATCTTCTGCTTATGACATTCATTTCTAAAGCAACTACACCAAAATCTGTTTATGTTAGGGTCCTGTGCAGTGGCATTATATTTTATGATGAGTTAAAACAAATCCCAGAATCCAAACACATCTGAGCTCCGGAGAAGAGAGGAGCTGGTCATGAAATCTGTGGAACTGACACAACTTTAACAACAACAAATTGTGATGTCATATGCTGAAGATTCTGAATTCGGGTCGGAAATAATAATAGGAACACATGGATGCTTAAAACTGCACTTTTATAGTATTCATGAAAATATGTCCATTAAGAATCAAGAGAAGCAAACAGAAAATATTATATATGTAAGTGGAATGATTCTATTAAACTTGATTTATAGCTCAACATAGATAGGATTTTACATTCTTTTAGACAAGCATGTACCATTTTCTGACAAAAACAGAAATCCCCCCCATAGCCGATTCACAGGATACCTTCGAGAGGTTTCATACGTGTGTACTTGTGTGCATTTTTTGCACTTCACAACTGTGCATTATCAAAGCTACAGATGAGATGCCTCACCTGGGTTCAATTTACTGTTTATTCTAATTTACTGCCTACTTCACTTTTTTTGTGAATTCAGTTATGTTTTTGCTTTTGACTGGAATAAGAAGGTTGTAAGAGGGTTTACACATTTAAGACATAGAACAGCTGTAAAAAAGGAATACTTGTAATCAACTGTATGTACTGTTTTCCCCATATGTGCTATGGTTTGTATGAGGTTAAAAGAAAGCTCCATCCACATTATCAGCTGCAAAAATTTTAAAGCAAGAATTTCTCACATTTATAGAAGGAGAACCAATTTAAGAAATAGAGAAGAAATTTTCACAAGATCTTAAGTGCACTTTTCCAAAGTGACTGAAGCACTTAGGAACCTAAATCTCATTAGAAATCAATGGGATTTCGGGTCTGAAGTGCCTATATCACCCCAGTCAGCCTTTGAGATGGGGAGGCTTTGTTGGGGCCATTGGGGGAAAGAAAACACTTGGCTCCTGTAAGGATTGACCCTTACTTGTTTCCTCCCCTCCCCATGGGCACTCAGCCTCCTTGTGAGCTTGAGGAAGGTAGGAAGGGGGGCTCCTTGACTGGCTGGATGCAAGGGTGCAGCATAAGCCTATTGGCTCTCATGCACACAAGCGAAGGGCTTATAAACCCTACTCACTGCCCAGGGCACAATTGTGCATCCTGATCAAAATTCCCCCCCCACTCACTGTGGGCATCATCTTAGTCACCTTTTTAGCCAGATTGGCCTGGGCAGTGTGGATTTTTTTTGCCTTCCTCTCAGCAGCCCAGGAACCAGTCGATAGGTTGCACTGCAAAATTCATCTTGTTGCAACTCAGCAGGTGCCCAGTGCAGCTACTTGTTCAATGGAGGGTCCGGTTCCCTGATAAACTGGAATTGGAAGTGCACTACTAGAAGGCTTGTCCTAAAAAAGGTGGGGAATGGAACCAGGACTCTTAATGTCTGGTACAGTGAGGAGACAACCCCACTTATATGAGAGAAGATAGTGGGGTCCCAGCAATGTTGCTGGTACCATGCTCACAGTATGGAGGGCTGACGGCAGCAAAGGCGTTATTGCTGGATAGTTCCCAGGTGTGTTATTCAGTAAAGCTGTAGCCTAGTGTCATTCCTGGTGTCTTGTCTTTCTTCCTGTGCTGTCGAGGACAATGGGAGTTATACTATTCAGACATGTAGGCACTTTTGAAAATGTTACCCTAGGACTCAGCTATATTATGTCAAAACTGTGGTAGAGAAACTGATTTTAAAAGTTGTTTAAAATGTGTTCAGGCTAATTCAGTTTAAATAGTTTATTCTACAGTATGGAATTATCACAACCATTTAAAAACAATGTTTAATCTCCTGGTAGATGCATGCTTCTTAAAACATGCTTCTAAATAGGTTATACCCCTTTATTATGGGCAGGAGTTCATTAATTTTACATTATTAATACATTACTTTTAGTTAAATACTATTTTTTAAATTTGTGCTGCAGACATGGATTTATAGTCTCAAGAAATTAATATTTTAAATCCCCTGGAATTGTTTAAGAAATTGAACATATTCAGCTCCCAAAATACTCATCACTTCCCAAGTCTGACAAATGCAAACAAAAATAAAATAAAAAAAACCAAAACCCAACTATGATTGGAAACCTCGCATCAATTCACAGGATCTGGGGAACTGGAAATTGAATGAGTCAGCAATGTGATGTAGTTTCAAAAAAGACCAATATCATTCAGAGATATACTAATAGGAGTGCTATATGTAAGGCATGGGAGGAGTGTTGTCCCACTCTACTTTGCACTGGTAAGGCCTCACCCAGAGTACTGTGTTCAATTCTGTGTGCCACACTTTAGCAAAGATATGGATAAATTGGAGAGAATCCAGATGAGAGTGACAAAAATGATGAGGTTTAGAAAACCTGACCTATGAGAAAAGGTTAACACAACTGGGCATGTTTAGTCTTCAGAAATGAAGACTGAGGGGAAGGCCTGATAACAATCTTCAAATATGTTAAGGGCTGGTATAAAGAGTACAGTGACCAGTTGCTCTCTATTTCTACGGAAGGTAGGACTAGACACTCGTCCGTTAGATATTAGGGAAAACTTTCTAACTATAAGGGTAGTTGAGCTCTGGAATAAGTTTCCAAAATGGGCTGTGGAATTCCCATCAGTGGAGATTTTTAAGAACAGGTTGGACAAACACCTTTCTGGGATGGTCTGGGTTTACTTGCTCCTGCACAGGGGTTTGGACTAGATGAACTCTCGAGGTCCCTTTCACACCTACATTTCTATGATTCTATAATTGTCCAGAAAATCTGTAAGGGAATACAAAGTTTAGTGGCATGATTCCGAATTCAGTTTTGCATTCCGAGTCAAACTGCTCCTTCTGGGATTACTATACGACTCCTGGCCTTGTGCCAGGGGAGTGTAAGGCCAGAAGATTGTGTCCAGTACAAGGAGAGAGGGGAATGGCTCCTTGAGCTCTTTCTACCTGTCCTTGCAGTCACTCAGGATTAGGTGTAATGCCGACAGACCTCAGACATCGGCGGGTGGGATTGAACCAGGGACCTCTGAAACTTAGTGCATGAGCCAAAAGCCAACTGGCTGTTAGCTAAAGCTGTAGAGAAGACTCATTTTATCTCTCTCTCTACGTGGTCTCGGTGCCACTAGATGGGACACAACATCACACCCAGAAGGTGAGTGGGTTACATAGGCACAATCTTTTTACTACCACCCCTGATCTCACCCACGCAATCTAGCCTTTTTAAATTAAATATTATTTATTATGTTATGGAAGCAATCATAGAATCTCAGGGTTGGAAGGGACCTTAGGAGGTCATCTAGTCCAACTCCGTGCTGAAAGCAGGACCAATCCCCAATTTTTTGCCCCATATCCCCAAATGGCTCCCTCAAGGATTGAACTCACAACCCTGGGTTTAGCAGGCCAATGCTCAAACCACTGAGCTATCCCTCCCCCCAATAAAATGAAGAAAAATAATATATGCTTTGAAAACTCCTTGATTATATATTCATAAATGCAATGTCCATAAGGATACTTATTCAGACAAAACTCCCACTAAAATTAACAGTTATGCTTTCATCAAGACTTTCATCAAGATAAAGTCCTTATTCTGTAGAAACTGTACATATAAACTGTATCCCTAAACATTTCATCGCTACGCTATCAGTTAACTTAATGGACATTTTGTGAAACATTTTCCTTCAAAAATTAACTTTGAATATGAGCAAAAATGCATCTTTTTTTTTCTGCATTCTTAAAAAAGAATCAAGCAGATTTTGTTTTTCAACATTCTGAAGGAAAACACTGTACCTGTGCTGAGATATCATACACAAAGTTTCCACATCAAGTGGAAGTTATAAACCTCTTCTAACAGACATTTATAAGGGAAATACCAGCAAGCCATTAACTGTACAAAAATGATTAGGGGGCGGGGTACATGACTTATAAGGAGAGGTTCAGGGAACTGGGCTTATTTAGTCTGCAGAAGAGAAGAGTGAGGGGGGATTTGATAGCAGTCTTCAACTACCTGAAGGGGGATTCCAAAGAGGATGGAGCTCGGCTGTTCTCAGTGGTGGCAGATGACAGAACAAGGAGCAATGGTCTCAAGTTGCCATGGGGGAGGTCTAGGTTGGATATTAGAAAAAACTATTTCACTAGGAGAATGGTGAAGCACTGGAATGGGTTACCTAGGGAGGTGGTGGAATCTCCATCCTTAGAGGTTTTTAAGGCCCGGCTTGACAAAGCCCTGGCTGGGATGATTTAGTTGGGGATTAGTCCTGCTTTGAGCAGGGGGTTGGACTAGATGAACTCCTGAGGTCTTTTCCAACCGTAATCTTCTATGATTCTGTGATTTTAGGTAGCAATGTAACTGGTAACACTTAGAAATAATTTCCTTTACATAATGACTACTGCAATTGTGTAAATGGAAAGAAACTACATAAATCAGTAGTATTACAACACCCATCTTTACCAATATTTTGGTTTTTAATTACTTACTGAAAAATTGAAGTAAGGACCAAAATATAATTTTGTGAAAATCATAATGGTCATTGTGTGGTAGAGAAGACCGAAGGAGGTAATACAAGTGATCTGGTAGGATTTGGGAAGGATGATGTAAAGCACATGATAATTTTTTCAGTCCCTCTTAAGAGTTACAATGTACTTGTGTGACATGTGGTTGTAGATGTACAATTGTAGCAGATGCAAAGGGAGATAAGGAAGGGCCTGATCAAGCAAACACATCGTGAGTGAACTACTAAGTGTTTGAAAACCAGGCCCTATAACAAGAAAGAGAAGTACACTGAACGTCAGGGTAAATAACACTTTCATTTTCCAGCATCAGAACACAAATGGTGAGAAAGAGACCAGGTTCTGATGTCTGGTGACTCTGTCAAAAGGAGAAATTAATCACACAAAGAATCAAAGATTATTTCTTTACAAAAATGCAAGGGGGAAAAAATCTAATTTGAATTTTAATATTAATTTATAATGATTTAATAGTTGCACACACATGTTTATGTTGCATGTGATGTTTTAGGTAATGTTAAACTACATGGATAAACTATAGACTATTCGTCATAATCAAGATTAGGGATTTGTGTGTGTCAGCAAAGCCTTAGTATGCTAGAAGTCATATTTATATAATATCCGCTTTAGTATGCAGTTTACAAAATTATTCCTGAGTAAGAATTGATTGTGGTAAGTGAAGAAATATTATTTCTACTGTAGAGATTGGGGAAATATTATTCTATTCTACTTTATAATATAGGTGCTGGAGCTAGGGCTACTGCCGCAACCCCTGGCTTGAAGTGGTTTCCATTATATCCAGGGTTTACAGCTTGGTTCAGTGGCTCTCAGAACCCCCACTATACAAATTGTTCCAGCACCCCTGCTCTCTAATATTTTTGAATGGTTCCTCTTCCCTTTACAAATAACATGTCTTGGAGGTTAGAGTCACCACTAGGGGTCATTGTAAGCCAAGCAACTTCAGAAAATTAATGTTTGTAACATGGAAAATGACCTAAGCAACCGATTGATGGGATTTCAGAACATATTTTGAATTACAATAATTCCTATCAAGTACTAAAAGTAACTGCTAAGTCCGAAGGAGACTAAACTTTTTAATACCTTGTTTATTTTAGCAAGACTGTCAATTTTGTTTTGCTTATTTTTACTTTTGCTTACCATTTCTTTTTTAACTGTAGAAGAAATAGTGTTATCAGTTAACACAAAATCCCATGTTTTATTTAAAATCGTAGAAGACAAAAATCAGAGACTATTTTGGTACACAGGATACTACATTAAAATAGCTCCATTGGAAATGAAATTAAAGGCTGTCAAATCTTTTATAAGTATAGTCAGTTATGGCATCAATTATAAGAATACAAATTTCTTGAAAACCTGTTTCCCAAATCTGCTGGATTTCATAAGTAATCATGCCTTTCCTCAGGAAAGAATTCACCATTGTTTTGCTTTTGGCTTTTACTATATCTTTTTCCAAAAGTAACCAATTACTCCTTAATGACTGCAACAACATTAATGTTAAAAAAGAAAAAAACCTTCCAAAACAAAACAAAAAAAGTAATGAGATGGCAAAAAAGAGTTAATTCTAGAATCCTGACAATATTTCCTTTCGTCTCTGAATTTAGATTTAATCTACTGCCTCCAAGGATTTGTTCAGCTTTATTGGTAGCACTGATTTATCTTCTAAACAATTCTGCTCATAAAGCATGAAAATCCTGAATGTTTCTATCCAGGAAAAATGATCAGTAAAAGACATTCTGATTTCCTAACCTGTAGAGTGTGTGGCTTGGAAGCCTTTTCTTTGAACTGATGCATCAGAAACAAATCGGAGGAACATTTTATTTCCTGTAGCAACAAGAGGATCTGGTATCTTATTGCCACATAAACGTCCCAGAATTGGTGACTTTTCTGTTTCTCCATCAAACACTTCCAAGTGGTCATAAGCACATTCCTGATGTTGTTCAATCTCAAACTCATTAAAGGTCTGAAAAGAAAGCAAAATAGTGTGTTAAGAAGGACTCCAATACATATTATATCTTATACATAACAAACATGTACTTTATATAGGTTTCCAGCATGCAGCCTCCATGCAATTGAAACAGCACATGTAATTTTGTTGAGGTTATAAGGTTGGACCTTTGAATGAAGGAAGGAAGCAGATTAATAATAGAGTGAATTTTAACATTGGCAGGGCACTGCTTCACATGAAAGGGATTAGGACACTTGTGTCCAATGAATATCCATGGCAGAACAGAGCAAATCTGGAATACCATAGCCATTCCGTTTAATTCATACAATTAGTTCCCAGGATTATTCAAAATTTCAGAGAACATCCCAAACCAGCCAGAAAGTAGGAAATCTATTGGTTCCTTTTATAACTGGGGCACTGCAACATCTGTGAGACGTTGTGCTTTTATATATGTGCTTCTTCAATGTAGTTTAAAGCAATGAAACTGACGTTTCCACATGACCCTTTGTAAGTAAAACATACAGCATGGTCCTTTGAAAATTATGCCATATAAACCAATTTTTATAACTACAATATTGGTTATGGTTTAAGGCTTCACTCAGCACATTAAAATCATCTTTCTCCAGGAAATCAGTCTAAGAAAGCTTCAAAAAAGGTTTTTGAGTGATTTTGTAAATAAACCCCAACAGAACTCACTTCTACTTGTCACCAACTCTCAGGGTAGGTCTACACTTACCTGTCGCGTCGGAGGCGTCGGATCGATGTTCTGGGTTCGATTTATCGCGTCTTGTCTATTTTATTTATTTTAGTGTTTATCTGAGCTCCTAGAGACTTAACTCTCCCCAATGCCCTGGAGAGTGGAGTCCAGTTGTCCAAGATTTTATAAAGTGACTAGTGATTTTCAGTCCCTCAATTTTAGGGTACCCAGCTGAAGATACTTTGAAGGTGTCTGATTCCCTGAGTCTGGCCCCTACCCTCTGAAAATCAGGCTCTTTAAACTGTCTGAAGATAGGGACACCCAAAAATTGAGGCACCCAAAAATCACAATCTTAAACTTATTTGTCCACAGAACAGGTAGCTCACAGGCAGTGGGAGTTTCTGAACCATATCATGAGAACCTAATCTTAAGGGACCACTTACGGGAGCAAGGGATAGTTCAGTCTCCAGATACTTCTTGTCTTCTCCACTGAGACTGCCACCTAGTATTCCAACTAATGACAAGTGTGCTATTTACGTTATATATCAGGCATCGGCAACCTTAATCCGCACGTGGCTCTCCAGAGTAAACCCCCTAGCGGGCTGAGCCAGTTTGTTTACTTGCCGCGTCCACCAATTCGGCCAATCGCAGCTCCCACTGGCTGCGGTTACCCGGGAGCCCCATTGTGGGGGCTGCGGGAAGCAGCGGCCAGCACATCCCCCGGCCTGCACCGCTTCCCGCAGCCCCCATTGGCCTGGGATGGTGAACCGCGGCCAGTGGGAGCCGCAATCGGCTGAACCGGCGGATGCGGCAAGTAAACAAACCGGCCCGACCCGCCAGGGGGCTGACCCTGGCGAGCCGCGTGCCGAAGGTTGCCGATGCCTGTTATATATGGATGCTTCTCTATTCAGGACTGGACTGAGATCACCAAGCTTATTACAAATGGGACATCAAGGAGCCATGAGATATACCTTCTGGTCACTACTGACCTGGGCTAGATTTGAATGACAAGCCTAATGATGGAAGGTCATAGAGAATTATGTATAAGCATTGAGTGGCTGAAATACTTCTAGGCTTCTCTGAACATTTTCACAATTAACTTTAAATTGAAAGTTCATTCAGTGGAATTTATTTATTATTATTAATTAGTAATTTTATGGTTCTCAAGCTATGTTTTGTTAATACAATAAAATATCATAAAAGCACTCAAGGAATTAATGCTCCTAACTGTACTCAGTGTATTTCCAGCAAAGCAAGCTAAAAGATTAAGAAGCAATATTTAAAAGGAATAAAAGCAAAAGGTCTAACTCTGAGCACACATAATAACTGAGCATTCTGTCTGGAACACCAAAGCAAGTCTAATCTACTGAATCCCTGATGGAAGTCAGCCAATATAAAATGTGATGGCACTTTATATTACCAGCTGTCCTAAAGGAATTGCATATAGCTAAAGCACTGCTGTTTTGGCAAATGAGAAAGAATACTCACAATATCAGTTTTAGTTCACAAAGAACTGGAGAGTGAAAAGATGAATCTGTGTCCATCCAGTACTATTTTATAGGAAAAGCTGACATTTATATGAGCGGAAGGAAATCACAGATGCAATAAAAACAGGTGTGTAGCAATCCCCATTGCCACTCTAAAATTTCAATCAACCATCCTATCTTCATAGGGCCAGGTATGTGTTGTCATTGGACCCCAAACAATATTTGATTAATTACAAAAACAAACAAACAAAAACCACTGAAAGGCTATAAGAGCTGGTTAAATATACAACTGAGTGAATCCATTGTGAATATCAATGGGAGTTCTATATGTGCTTTAAGAGAAGTCTATAGATCTGAGTTTGATTTTTAATTTTTTTTTGTTTTTAAAAGGAAAATCACACTGTATTTTATTCAGTTTTGCAATGTAAAAGGTCAGTAGTTCAGAAGCACTCCTTACAATCTATAATCTGTGAAAGCTATTATTTTAAATTTTTGAACTACAATTAGGATTTATGAGCCTAATGCTCAGAAGCTATCTTCCTTAAAAGATGTTATTTTGACATACAATATAAAATCAGTGTCCTATGCGAACAGAATGCAGAGAGTTTCAAACCTGTTTTAATCATCATTAAACAATCATAAACAGAACTAGAGGATTTAAGAAAAAGTAAATATTATATATTAAACTATTTCAAACATTAAAACAGTTTTAAAGAAATATTAAACAAATTAGAAATTGGCTTAAACTTTTATCCATAGCATTCCCACATTTCCAGGGACACAAAGAATTTGCTTTTCATCTGCCTTTATTATTAAGCTTGGTAATAAAATTTTGAAAGAAAAAAAACTTTAAATACTCTTTGCATAATTTAAATCAAGATGAATAGAGATTAACAAGCATGTGGACAAGGGGGATCCAGTGGATATAGTGTACTTAGATTTTCAGAAAGCCTTTGACAAGGTTCTTCACCAAAGTCTCTTAAGCAAAGTAAGCTGTCATGGGATAAGAGGGAAGGTCCTCTCATGGACTGGTAACTGGTTAAAGATAGGAAACAAAGGGTAGGAATAAATGGTCAGTTTTCAGAATAGAGAGAGGTAAATATTGTGTCCTCCAGGGGTCTGTACTGGGACCAGCGTTAGTCAACATATTAATAAATGATCTGGAAAAAGGGGTAAACAGTGAGGTGGCAAAATTTGCAGATAACACAAAACTACTCAAGATAGTTAAGTCCCAGGCAGACTGCGAAGAGCTACAAAAGGATCTCTCAAAACTGGGTGACTGGGCAACAGTTCAGAAAAGGGCAACACAAATTATTAGGGTTATGGAACGGCTTTCGTATGAGGAGAGATTAATAAAACTGGGACTTTTCAGCCTGGAAAAGAGATGACTAAGAGCGGATATGATAGAGGTCTATAAAATCATGATTGGTATGGAGAAAGTAGATAAGGAAGTGTTATTTATTCCTTCTCATAAAACAAGAACTAGGGGTCACCAAATGAAATTAATAGGCAGCAGTTTAAAATAAACAAAAGGAAGTATTTCTTCACACAACACACAGTCAACCTCTGGAACTCTTTGCCACAGGATGTTGTGAAGGCCAAGACAATAACAGGGTTCAAAAAAGAACTAGATAAATTCATGGAGATAGGTCCATCAATGTCTATTAGCCAGGATGGACAGGGACGGTGTCCCTAGCCTCTGTTTGCTAGAAGCTGGGAATGAGCGACAGGGGATGGATCACTTGATGATTACCTGTTCTGCTCATTCCCTCTGGGGCACCTTGCATTGGCCACTGCTGGAAGACAGGATACTGGGCTTGACAGACCTTTTGTCTGACCCAGTATGGCCGTTCTTATGTTCTTATGAACTTGGGAACTTTTAGGACAATAGGCTGAGCAAAATTATTGCCGTTTTCTTTAACTCATTCTTTTTTCTATGTTATCTAGATGCATTTCTAGACATTTGTTCAAAAATCATCTTTATATATGCAGTAGGGTGTTCCTCAAATTAAGTTTCACTTAGACTAATTTCCAAGTGTCAAGTGAGCTTTTAAAATCTCTCTCTCTCTCTCTCTCTCTCTGTGCTGTATGTAGACAGTTTCAAAAGCATTTTTTTCATCTGGACATCTAGTTTAAAAATTCCACAGTGCACGTCCATTGTTTCCTGGAACCCTTGATTACACAGAATGCTTCACTTTACTGTTACCAGGAAAAGACTTTGCAATGATTTATCAAAACTAAGAGCACTCACAGGAAAAGATTAGGTACACTGAACTTCAAAAATAAAGCACAGCTTCAGGACTCACTTGGTTCATTTGGTGTGCAGAAGCTTATCTTTTCTGTTCATTAGGGCATAGTAAAAGTAGGAATGAACTTGAACTGAGTTTGGAAGCAAAATAAAAAATATTTATAAAATGGAAGTGTTGCATTAGTCTTATTGGTATACGGGTCAAATACAAAATAAGTGATAAGTAGCTAACAAGACTGTGAACAAAATAATGTAGAGTGTTATCTTCCCATACAAACATTCAGCACAGTTGGGAATTTTTAGTTGTGAAATGTTTTGCTAATGAGTGTTATACTTGTCCACTATACTTGATGGTGAGATTTTCAAAAGAGCTTAAGGGAGTTAGGTGCTCAGTTCTCATTAACTTTCAGTGGTTGCTGAACACTTCATTAGGTAAATAAAGAATCCTGTTTTCTTTGATTAACAGAGTTTCACTATGCAGATCAGAAAGGATGTTAACCCTTTAGTTCTTTGATTTTTTTCAAGGATGGAGGACAACATTTTTGAAAACACCTAATTTAGGGGCCTAAACCCCATTTTCAAAAGAGATTTAGATGCTTAGAACCAGATTTTCAATAGTATTTAGGCACCCAAAGATGCAGGTAGTACAGCCTAGTGGGCTTCTCAAAAGCTCCTAGGCAGGTTAGGCACATAACTCTCATTGACATTTAACTCTCACTTACACTGACTTTCACTGTTGAAACTGGGCCTCTGGGGTACTTTTGAAAATGTTTACCCAGATTCTATTTCAAATGAACAAGGAACAGTTGATAAAGATTTAAGAATGGTTTCTTCTGGAAGAGAGAAAACTAAAATTCAGCAAGGAAATCCAAATGCAAGTGCTTTCTTGCTGAGTTTACAGGCACTCAAAGTGCTTTTATAAAAATCCGTCCGTGCCTTTGGCTAGATAAGATATACACAAACTAAAAGTTGTTCAAATGGGAGAAGTTCACTTGTTGGGAATGAGCCAGTATAGGCCCACTCTCCCTCTCCACTCAACTTGAACACACAGTGAACCCAGTGAATGGGCAGAGCATTCGTCCCCTCTTTGCATATAGGGTTTAAGCATTTAGAGCCAGATCCACAAAGGGACAGAGGCATTGCTTTTTTATGCCAGGGAAAAGGGTTGGAGCAGCAAAAAGAGGCCTTAAGAGTTCAGTAACTGACTGGGGGACAATTCTGGCACTAACATTGCAGAAGATGGCTGTAAGTACCTGAGTACAGTTTCACAAGCCTTAAATATAGGGGACATGCCGAGGGTTAGAAGGGCATGTTGGGGTGGGGCCACAGCATGCAGAGCTGAGGAGATGCTGGGCAGTGCTATTCCCAGAGGGCAGTCCTGGGAATCTGCCATAACTTAAACAGGCCCCAGGGCTGTTTCACCAGGGTCCTCTCCAGCGCCTGGAGCAGCTAAGGGTCAGGAGGGTACAAAGTTGGCTTAGGCTATGTCTACATTGGAATCTGAGGTATGATTGCAGCACAGGTAGACATACCCACATTAGCTCAACCTGCACGAGCACAGCTAAAAATAGCAGTGTAGACACAAGGGCATGGGCTTCAGCACAGGCTAGCAGCACGAGTATGTGCCCAACAGATATGTACCCATGTGCTTATATAGCCCACACTGAAACATGTGCTGCCATGTCTTCACTGTTATTTTTAGCCATGCTAGAATGGGGTAATGCTAGCACGAGTATGTCTATCTGAGCTACAATCAGACCTCAAATTGCAGTTAAAGATATCACATCTTTCAAGCTTAGTGCTGTACCACAATAATGTGGTGAAATCTAAAAATAGCTGAGACTCAAAGTGCAGAAACCTTGTACAGCGAATCTGGAATGTCCATGTGAATTATGTACATGAAAGTGTTCCAAGCCCCTGAACCAATTATATATAATCAGACAAAAATAATACTCCAAACCAATATCTGAGATTTAAAAAAATCAGACTTTTTGAATTTTCATCTAAGTATTATGGAACACTCACTTAACACTCTTAAAATAATTCTTCACTGAAGGTTAAACTTCATATTAATCTATGTTTTAACACGTTGATATCTTTATAACACATTTTAGTAAATATTCATTATTTTAAAAATAATGGTTTTTATTTTAAAAGTCAGTGGATTCTTACTAACTAGTGTAACAAAGGGCATACTTTTTGGCTGCCAATTGATCAGTGAACGTAGATCAATCTTATTTTCATATAGTGACCTGTGAAAGTAGCTGGTCAGCTCAGGAGGAAATTTGGTTAAAAACAACAACATTTAAATAACTTACTAATTTCACTCTGTGACCAGGAGTGGCACTGATTTCCCATGTGCATTCCTTCCTACTTGGGTATTTGTCTGGCCAGTTAGGACTTGTGATGACTCCAGTCGGACTATGGATCTTCTGTTCACACTCAGCTGTGCCAATAATGATAGCATCAGTTAGTTTGGAAATCTGTGTTAAGATGTAGTCAGAAAAGCAGACTTTTTATCAACTGATTCATTGAAAGGAAAGGATTTTCAGGAAGCTAGCTAATCACCTCCTCAGAATCCGGTATCATGTTCATCACCTTTGGCAAATACATCATGGAGATTAATCTAGCACTGCTTGTTTACTGATTGACCATTACATTTACGGTGTTGTTTACAATGGATCACATAAACCTTCTATAAACAAACTATATATATGAATGATATGCCTAAACCATTTATCTAAATGAAGTCAATATTTTGCCATTCCCGCTACTAAGCCTTCCTCACAAATAAAATTAAGTTGAAAAACCCAGAATGGAATTCCTGCCTGAAAATTTCATATTTTGTTTTTCTGCCCTCCCACTAAAGCAGGCATTAAAGGTATTGAACCATGATTTTGGTTGGTAAACCATGATTAATAGAGAGAGAGAGATACTGTTGTTGGCAAAAGACTGAGAATGAATCGTGAATATCTACAGAGAAATGTCTGACTATACAAGATCTTCTTTGTCCTAATCAAATTAAGTGCCTCTCATTAAATGAATACTAACATTTAAATCTAAATAAAGCAAGGATAAAATGATAAAACTACTCCGCCTTCTTAAGTACTTTCCCTTCAAGAATCTCAAAAGACTTTATAAACATCAGAGAATTAGGCCTCACAACACTCTCTGAAGGAAGGTAAGGGCTTGTCTAAATGGCACCACAGTACAGACTAGAGGGATGTAGTTTGTAGAGTGCTCTAACTGCCCCATGTAGACCCTGCATACATTGTAGAACTGGTGTGAGGTGCTGGTTTGCATTAAAAGGTACCTCCCTTTTCTACATTATGATACTTTCTATAGAGATGAAGATAACTTTCTAAAAGACAGCCAGGTTATCTCTACTATCCGCTGTTCAAATGCCCTAACCCTTACCTTCCTTGCAGTCATGTTTATTTTCATGTAGCACGAATCCATTGCGGCACTGACAGACATAGCTTCCAATAGTGTTTATGCATTCATGCTGGCAGCCACCATTGTCCTTAGAACACTCGTCTTTGTCTAAGGGATACACAACATGGTTCTGTGAGCATCACATTTATAGCTTGCAGAATGTAGACAACATTTTTATATTAATGTTTAAGTCCAGAAAAGGGTAAACTAAGGCACAGACCTTATTCTTCTCAGTATGGCAATTTAATTGTACCTTAGTTCTACCCATTCATTGTTCAGCCTGCAACCTTGCACCATGGCACTATTCTTTTAGTAAATTCCCATGATAAGTGAATTTCTCAAGGGAGAGAAAAAAGTTTCAAGAAAATAAAGGATATAGAACAAATGGCTAATATTAGTTTTTCAGCTAGTTTTATTGATATAGATTTCATGAAGTATCTCTTCAGTGGCTACAGTTCCATGCACAACAGGGAGTTTTACTATCTGGACAAACAAACAGATAAGGTATCCCCATCTCACACCAGTTCTACAATGTATGCAGATTGGACGTTCAGGCCAAACAAGGTTTCAAGCTCTGCACATGTTGATATTAAAAATAATTTACTAAGCATAAACATTATCAATTAGTTGTTTTGTTCCAGCAGAGTGAAAAATGTGCTTTGATTTTAATGAATCTGGACATTACAAAACATCTCAAAAGGGAAAATACATTATTAAAAAGCACAGAAAAGAAACTGATGTTAATTGTTTCAGGGAGATCTGCCATAGAGCATGCAGTCCTGTTTATGAACAAGTAATCCTCCCTAAAAGAGCTTTTAGTGTGTTAGAAATCAACCAGACAGTGGGGGAGAAAATATGAGCTACATTACACAGCCAACAAATTCACTGCAGGGAAAAAAGCCAAACTAGATTAACAGGCAGTCATTACAGCAGAAGGCATCAGCTGCCACCATTCTGTGTCATTTGGCTGTTGTCATTTTAGGTGGGGCTGGTCCATTAAATCAAAACTGGCAGAGTGTTCCTGACATACATATATAATGCCATATCACACTGAACTCTGTCGTTTCAACATGCAAAAAAAAGGAGAACAAATTAAGGTCATATCAGAAATCAGAGTGTTTCAGAACTGGGATGCAGAGCACGCATCTCATTTACCCTCAGATTTCCTAAGACATACGAAAGGGAGTGTTATTTCTTAACAAAATTAATATGCACTATTTCAGACCATATTTGGTTCAGTAGGAATTTCTACAGAAACACAAGCTGTCATATATAATTTAAGCTTCTTGTTACTGTTTTACTCATATTGTATTACTTCTCCCTACCTTTGTTGAAGCACATATATAGTAATACAGCAAAATGAATCTTTATTGGCTAAGAACTTACACATACCTGAGCTTTACTTGCCAAAATGTATGTGAAGCTTGACTCGTTGACTTGCAGGCTCTTCAGTAAATTCTATTTGTACTTACAATACATTGCTGTACAGCAACATGATGATGATATATATTCATAGGAAAATCCTGCAAGTCAAAACCAAGTTTCCACTGCATTTTCATTTGTACTATAAATCTCAAATCTGTTTGCATTGAGAGTGCTTGGGAGCTTCCTGCAGATGTGAACAGATTTGAATGTGGAGGAACAGTTTTAAAGTAAATACACTTCACAGAAGCGGTTTATATTTGTGATCATTTAGGAAAGCATAAAAACTCAGGCTTTCTAATAGGAACACAAAGTCAACATCATGCATTATTTAATTTCAAGCAAAAGTTTTAATCTCTCATCTTTTCAAAAGCAAGCACTAGCACATACTCCCTGTTGCAAACTTAGAAGGGTGACAAGCAAATGAGAAATTAGAATGCAACTGACAATAACAGAAACTCATTAGCATTTCCTCTCCTAGTATCTACTTTCTATTAACCCAGCGAAGAGAATGGAAGGTAAGCTCAAATGCTTTCATCAAAGGTAACAAACAGGGACATTCTAGTAAAGTTTTATAATAAATAAAACAAAGGCCCTTTCCAGTTCCCAATCTGCCAAATTGTCTGAAACAGAAAAGTCTACCCTCACATTAAATAAATATGTATTATTCTGAAGAATAATCTCAAAAGGGACATATACATAAAGAAATGGGCCTATGATGGATCCCTTCAAAGATCAGCTCTGTGCAAAACAATAATCAAAAGGTAGAAGAGAGAAGCCTAGTGACACTAGCATGGAAATAAATAATTGCACACTTAATGAAGGATGCAATTGTTGAACAAACCTTACAGATGTTGAATAAATCAGTATGCATTTTTCCATCATATCTGTAGCTCAGTTTCAAAATTAGTCTGTATTAGTTATAGAAACAAATGGTTTGCTTAGTAAAAACAAAATCATTTGTTGTGCTGACAGATGGAAATCAGTCTCCCAATTCTGAATGGATGCTTTCTTCCTTTTTGTTTGTTTGTTTCAATACTAAGCATAGGGAAAGATCCATTCTCAACAAAATGTTAGATTTTAACAATTTAGAGGACATGTGGTCATACCTCTGAGACCCCCAGAGGCCACCAGTCTGTGAACAATACGTACTCGGCCTGAGGGGGCAACCTGTATCAAGTCCTTGCATGATTCAAAAACAAAAATTTTCTCTTTGCGGGCAGTTTTCTTGTCTGTGGAAAAAAATGTACCAGGATAGTGCCAGAGGTGAGTGTGTGCTCCAACATGAATCTGCTCAAGGGTAGAAACATTTAGGCTTTTCTTTTTAACTGCTCACTGAATCATAACCCACCAAAAAAAAAAAAAAAGACCCCAGTAAAATTCATTTTCATCATGCATCAGACACAGTGACTGTTTTAAATGAGCATGCAAAACATCATAGTTATTTAAAACCACAAAAATAACTCTAGAGCACATGATAAGTGGAAGCAGTTTAACAGGTTGCTACCAGTGATTAATCATACTATTGTTTAAGAGCCTTATTCAAATAAATGATTATAGCTGCTCCCATGACCATCACCTTTCCTACACAGAAAATCAAACATTGTTGTTTTTTTCTGAAACAAGGCCATGTTGAATGATTCAGCAGCCTCCTTTTCCTTGTGTGCCCACAGCAGTTTGCAATAGGTTCCCATTTATCCACATGGAGGGCACAACACTTGTAATAGGAAGTTTTATGCTTAGAAACTTAATATTTAATTTTTAAAAAATATTGACAAAACTACTTTCTAAAAATATCAGTTACCTGTAGCCCCAAGATGGTTTCAAATTATCCCTTCCCCCTCCTCAAGACACTAGATTACATCTATACAACATCTGTTCTGCTACTTATAGAAAATCACCTAGAAACATCCCTCAAGTCACAGCACATGAATACAATCACACACAAGCATTCTTGGATATATATGTGCGACCTGGAACACTAGGAAAATGTGGATGCTGATTATCTTGTGTTTCTGAGATTTCCAGACTCCAAAGCCAGAAGGGACCATTGTGATCAGATAGTCTGACCTCCTACATGACACAGGACAAAGAACTTCCACAAATAATTCCTAAATAATATCTTTTAGAAAAACATCCAATCTTGATTTAAAAATTGTCAGTGATGGAGATTCCACTAAGATCCTTGGTAAACTGTTTCAATGGTTAATTATTCTCACTGTTAAAAATTTACACTTTATTTCCAGTCTGAATTGGGTAGCTTCAACTTCCAGACATTGGATCATTCTATACCCTTCTGCGCTAGATTGAAGAGCCAATTATTATTATGTGTTCCCCATTTAGATACTTATAGACTGTAATCAAGTCACCCTTAACATTCTCTTTTTTGTTAAGCTAAATAGATTGAGCTCTTTGATTCTGTCACTATAAGGTATGTTTTCTAATCCCTTAATCATTCATGTAGCTCTTCTCTGAACCCTCTCCAATTTATCAGCATCTTTCTTGCATTGTGGGCACCAGAAATGGATACACTATTCCAGCAGCAGTCACAACAGTGCCAAATATAGAGGTAAAATAAACTCTCTACCCCTACTAGAGTTCCTGTTTATGCATCCTAGGATTGCATTACCTCTTTTGGCCACAGCGTGACACTGGGAGTTCATGTTTAGCTGATTATCCACCATGACCTCTAAATCTTTTTCAGTCACTCCTTCCCAGGATAGAGTCCCCCATCCTGTAAGTATGGCCTACATTCTTTGCTCCTAGATGTCTACATTTACATTTAGCCATAATCAAAGACTTGTTTGCTTGATCCCAATTTACCAAGCAATCCGGATTGCTCTGAATCAGTGACCTGTCCTCTTATTTATTTACCACTTCCCCAATTTTTATGTCACCTGCAAACTTTATCAGTGATGGTTTTATACTTTCTTCCAAGTCATTGATACAAATGTTAAATAGCATCTGGCCAAGAACCAATCGCTGCAGCACTCACTGGAAACATACCCACTCAATGATAATTGCCCGTTTGCAATTATATTTTGTGACCTATCATCCAGTTTTCAATCCATTTAATCTGTGCCATATTAATTTTATATTGTTTTAAATTTTAAAATAAAAATTTCAAGTGGTACCAAGTCAAACACCTTAGAGAAATCTAAATATATTATGTCAACATTATTACCTTTATCGGTCAAACCGATAATCTCATAAAAAAAATATCAAGTCAGGTTGACAGGACTGATTTTCCATAAACCCATGTTGATTTGCATTAATTACATTACCTTCCCTTAATTCTTCATTGAGTCCAAAATTAGCCACTCCATTATCTTACCCATGACTGATGTCAGGCTGGCATGCCTATAATTACCCGTCATCCCATGTTCCCTTTTTTAAAACTGGCAGTTGAGACCTGACTGTAAGATGCTGAAAGGCTTGTACTGGCACAATTCACTGTGCCTGGGTTTTTGAATCAGTATCGGTTTAGCAAGAATTGTTTGTGGGATGGGATTGTCATAATTTTGTCCGCCAAATTTGACTACATGAGATGTCTTATACAGAAACAGTCAATTTGTTTCTTGGCAATTCATGGGAACATACTACTGGATCAGACTAATAGTCCATGTAGTCCCATCTTCCGTCTATAGCACTGGCCAGGATCAGCTGCTAAAGAGGAAGGTACAACAAAACCCCATAATAGTCAGTTGTGGGATAAGCTGCCCCCAAGGAAATTTTCCTACTAAGATCCAATAATTAGAAATGGGCTTATGCCTTAAATAATGAGTGTTTATATCCCTTCCAAAAAATTTTCAAAAATATATTTACTAGTCTAACTCTGCATAACTCCACATAAATGTCTAATTTTTTGGAACCCTGCTCAGCTTTCAGCTATATCAATTAATATGCTATGGCAATGTGTAATTAAATGAGTTCCATCATTTAATTACACATTGTGCGAACAAGTATTTTTTTTATTTGGTTTGAATTTGCCATCTTTCAAATTCATTGAATGTCCCTTTGTTCTTGCATTTTAGAAATGGAATAGAAGCTCCTGATCTACTTTCCCCCAAACAATTCATTATTTTGTGTACCTTTATCATGTTCCTTCTCATTCATCTCCTCTCTAAGGTAATCTGTCCCTATCTTTTCAGTCCTAGAAGGAGTTGTGCAATGTTGCTTTTCCACTTTGCTCATTCCTGGAGGGGAAGAACTCAAAGAAGGTGGCTGTGGATACTTACACATCTTCCCCTAGCATTCCATTAGATCCCATATATTTGTGAGGTGCTTGGTGGGAACAAATGGAATGGTGGTATTATCACTGGAATGCTTATGATAGAAAAGAAGGCATAATGCTGTGTATCTGCCCATTATGTAGTGTTGTTCAGCTAAGACTATTGAAACCATTCCAGGCACGACTGAGGTGATGTTCCTGGGTAAGACTAAGTGTTCTGCGGAACTTATTGGCAGTATGTACATGCCTGTTATTCTGACAGTATGATTACTACCTGTCAGACAGATACAAAAGTGTGTGTGTGTGAGAGAGAGAGAGAGTGTGTGTGTGTGTGAGAGAGAGAGAGAGTGGGCGAGCGAGAGAGAGAGAGAGAGTGTGTGTGGGTATGGGTGTGTGGAGGGTCACATTCTAATATTTCTCATGTAGCTCAGTATTTCCAGCTTGTATGGAAAGTTTCCTCAGACATAAACCTACCCCAGTCATACTAGACTTTGTCAACTCTAAGGTAGACTACTGTAATGTGGTTCTAATTGGACTTCCTTCAGATTTGTTCCATTGACTGGAAATATTACAGAATATAGTTGCTTGTTTGTTCCTTCAGTTAGCACTTGGGAGTCTGTTACACCCAACTTCTAGCTAAAGGACATAATTAAAGTTGTAATATTAGAATATAAAATCCTTCATAATTTAGGTTGTCTCTTGCCCTGTACTCAACAATTACAATCTGTTGGTGGTGGGGTCCACTCACAGAATTTAGGCTCAGCCAGTAATGACCTAGAAGGTAGGTAAGATTTTCATGGCTGAGGACTCCTGGTTGTGGAATTCCCTCGCAAAGGAGTCCCAAAATAATCCCTTGGATGTCTGTAAGAATGTTAAACAGGATGGTGCTCTTTTTCTTTTTTAAATGTCTTGGCTCTCTCCCTCATTTTGTTAATCTAGTATCCTCTTGCTTAGCATTGCATGTACCTTTTGCTGGTAGGTGGATTGTCAGACAGATATTGGGTGTGCCCTTTTGCTAGATTTTTTTTATGATGACTGGCTGTATAATTAGAATGGTGAAGTCTTTAAGAGGTTATATTGATTCTATTATGATTTTAGTGCAATGCTTAAAAGCCTTCCAATACAACTTTTAAACTGAAATATAATAATATATACACGCCTACATTCTCTAATCTATACTTTGTTTAATTGTAAACTTTGCTAAAGACAAGTCTTGTATTTTTCATAAGGCATAATTAAATAAGGAATTAATGAACAACATAGGATCAGGCCAAATGATGATCTAATGTCAACTTTCAGAAGTCAAAATATATGTGCTGAAGATTTCAATACATATAGTGCCCTCAATGCCTAGATCAAGAGCACACGTTGTCTATAATGATGAATTTCTAAATCTAACTCCTTTTTTTAAAAGTAATGAGAGAACAGGGTAACTAACTGCGAGTGCGCGGATAAAAAAAAAACAAGCTTCTTTTATCTACTTTCAAACTCATTTGAGCATCTTGGATTCAAAAGTTTGATTTAGACTAAAAGATTAGGAGGTGGGTGTTCTGTGATAAAAGGAACAAAAGCAAGTCATATAGAAGAAAACAACTAAATGAAAAAGGATGGTGAAAATGGAACAGAGTGGGAAACAGGGTGAAAAGTAAATACAGACAGACTGTGAAAAATGAGCAGAGAGCAGAATGGAAAATAATTCCAATGAAAAATAAATGCACACTATACAGTGAATATGGAATACCCATGTGGGCCATCCAGTTCTTTTGAAGGGTCAGAGACAGAGAGAGAGAGAGAGTTTTCTATCCCCATTATGCAAAACAGGTTTCCCTTTAACCAGAAAAATATTTTGGTTCAGGTTCATCCCTAGTATAATTTCCCTGACTTTTGTGAATTTAATCCAGAGATAAATTTAGCCCTTTAAAAAAAATTGTGTGTTTAAATTACCAGGAAAAATTGGTTTGTGAACTAAGTTAGTTTTCAAAACAGAGACCAAAGGAAAATAATAAATAAATTGTCACAGAAGTTGATGAGCCCATCATTTGAACCCCATGAACAACAACCCTGGTCCCTCCCCAACACACGCAGTTGTTCTGAGTTCTTTTCAGTACAAACTATGACTACTAATAGGGTTAAAATTCTTTAAACAATTCATCAACACTTAAAATGCAAAAAAAGAGATTGCTTGTTAAACGGACTCTATATTCAATATGTTCATCATCCATAACATTTGGGCTACAGCTAATAAGCAGATTATAGTGAATACCAGGGCTACTTTTGCTATATAGCACTACTATAAAGGTATCAAAATAATAGGGCTTAACTCAGAAATATGTATACTGTATACTAACAGTGATCTGAAAATATAGGACTAGATCATGCTAGCCACTAGCCCTTATTTACAGGATAATACACACTGCCTTTAATGGGTAACTCTTAAGCGTGTAAATAAGGATTATTCACTCAGAGGGCAGGATGGGCCCCATAAATTTCATGTGCATAGATATTTAGGTAAAAATACATAGTTAACCTTTAAAGCTTTATGACAATAATCTAAAATGGCATTTTACAAGGAAAAGTAACCTTCTGTGACCTTAAAAATGTCATTTACATAAACCAGAAACTGGTCTCAATGTCTCTGCCTGCAGAAATGTGATTATCAGCAAATACAATATGTTTAAAGCTTTCGGGGGGCAAAACACTTGTTAATATCTTTGTCTGATGTATGGGAAATATCATTTACTTTGCTCTTTCCTCACTGCTAGAATAAACCATCTGAGAAGGCATAAAAGAAAACATCAGACTTCCTTTCGGGGCTGCTAAACTTTAAACTTCTTGTCTACATACATTACAGCTTCTGACAGATATTTTTCCCACTTTGTAAAAGATCTAAGCAACATCACTTACATAATATGCTGAACCATACTGTTTAACTTTGCTACAAAATGTATCATGCATGCGTCAGTTACTGAAACTATCCAGAGCAGAAACTGCGTTTACTAAGGCTTTTACAATATAACATTTAACCAAAGCACAATAATAAAGTAAGCTAGTAAAACATTTGCTACATACTAAACTTAAGTATATTTCTAGCTCTCAAAAACTTTAATTTCTTATCAGAAAATGAGAGGGTAAAATTCAACTCCTAGATGCAGTAACTGATATTTTTAATTACACAAGATTGCACAAGAAGAATTCTAGTACTGTTATCTGAATGTATCCTGCCACATGGAAACATGGTTATAACAGAGTCTTAAGTGGGTGATTACTAGGGCTGTGATCCTCAAACATTCGCGTACACGCTTTACTTATTGGGTATTCACCCACGAAAGCTTATGCTTCAATACCTCTGTTAGTCTATAAGGTGCCACAGGACCCTTTGTCGCTTCTACAGATCCAGACTAACACGGCTACCCCTCTGATACTTGAGACCCATTAAAGTCAACAATGCACATCCTCAGATGGTGTAAAATGTCATAGCTCCACAGAACTCAATGGAAATATGACAATTTATACCAGTTCTGATTTGCCACATGGAAGCTACCCATGTACTTAAAGATAAGCATGTTCCTAGATGTTTGCAGAATCAGGGCCTGTTCTTCCATAACCCTTTAAAACATTCAAAATCAGGCAAGAAAGATTCTACAGTATTTAACAAATACCTAGCAAGAGACAAGTCATAAATAATGCAATTTAATAAGAAAAAGAGATAGCGAAAGCAAAATACAAATGTACTTATATTTTGTAATATATCATTTATATCACATTATGACTGGGATTATTAAACAAACAAAGAAAAAAAGAAACTGGGGTAACAGAAGTCTGTTGTGGTAAATTTTGGGTACACTCTGTGAGGTTTCCCTTTTCTTTTATGTCCCAGTCTGTGTATATCTGTAGAATATGGGTCTGGATTGTTAGGGGAAAAAACCCTCCTATTTCACATATTTCCCACAATATACTTATTAAATTGAACTGAAAATTAAAACTGTAATCAAAAGGAGAGAGACCTTTCATATTCATCACCTGTGCAATGAAGAACACAATCTGTGAAAAAGATTCACTGTATCTAGACACTCTATACTCAGAAGTATCCATAGTACATGAGTGATTTTTAATACCTGAAAAGAAGTGGGCCTTGAAGCCTTTCTTTGAGACTGTGTTATCAGATCTGAACTCAATTCTCATATTGTTGTATTGTGATGTGATAACTTCAGGCACTTCTGTACCACAAAATTTACCATGCAGTTTGGAATCAGAAGTAAGGCCACTACGAATCTCCACGTAATCATATTTGCAAACCTAGGAAAGAGAAAGATTTTTGTATTAGCCAAAAATAGATAAAAATTACATTTTAAGTGTAGAGGCACTTATATGGAAGATCTTCTGTTGATTTATGTTACAAAGTTAATATTTTATTGATTTTTCAATATTTAATATTTTAGCATCTTTTCTGATACTCTATATATGATTTTGCTGATTTTGTTTTAATATAATTTTAAACACTACAACATATTTAAGTTCTTAAATGATATGTTTTAAGACAAAGTTCATGCATGAATATGTAGTATCTACATTTTCTACATTTTAAAGTGATTAATAACTCCGTCATTTAAATTCAAAAGGAAAAACTCTGAAGACATTAGACTAAGGCCTCCAAATGTTCACTTTGAAGAATAAAGCCATCTCTGAGTCATAAACATTTATGGGTTCTGTATGTTTGTGGGTTTGTTTTTAACACCCTATAACCTAAAATATATTACCTTGAATATGGAAATTCTGCAAGCCAAGACTTTCCAATTGTAAATTTAAGAGCACATTATTTTCTTATGAAAGTATAAATCTGCATTGTTAATAGTGTCACTTCCTTCTCAACAGTGGCACTGATATAATTTAGAGGACTAATTTAGGGGACTAATTTAGGAGATTTAAAAAAAACACCCCTTATGCAAGGCCTACTACCCAGGATAATACTTTCAGTGCATAATCCCTTGTCTATATAAAACCTTCCACCCCAAAAACTTCTAAGCTTCTTAGGCTCAACTATCAATCATTTAATCAAAAATGTTCCAGTTGTATGCAATTAATAACTTAAGAAAAAACAGTGGCTGGGGGATTCATACAAGGCTTAGATTGTGCATGAAATGAAAGCATGAATTTTATAAATCACAATCTTTATTTTTTTAAACTACACAAAAAGATTATTTTGGCTTTTGTTGCTATCTCCTTATGGACTATAAAAATGATTTCCAATGTTTTGCCATAATGGAGGGAAAGGTTTAAAGTGCTTATAACTACTGGAATCACTTTCACATGTTACCGCTGTGGAATGCAGCTAATTCAGTCATAATAACTCCACTTAAATAATATTAAGAGTCTTGCTTAATGTAACAGGCACAAGGAAATACTGAGTTACAACTGGAAGTCTACTTTAACTCACCTGCGTTAAATTCTCATCTTGATACCTGGGATTTTCACATGCAACTCACAACAACGTGAACACTGAAGATAAATCCCAATATCCACTGCTAAACCTATCAGTATGACTTAAGGTGAATTTTAATGCTTTTGTGGGTTTAAATTAGACATGTAATATTATTTGAATGT
The DNA here is from genome assembly GCA_037349315.1 of Chelydra serpentina. Taxonomy (NCBI): domain Eukaryota; kingdom Metazoa; phylum Chordata; order Testudines; family Chelydridae; genus Chelydra; species Chelydra serpentina. The sequence goes on along the minus strand of JBAIAC010000014.1, from coordinate 9,836,209 downwards.
AGGCTTAGTGATATAATTTCATTTTATATGGCAGTATATAAAACATTAATAGAAGTACAAGTATATTAAAATTGTATTTATTTGCAAAGATGTCTATAAATATATCCAGCTAATTTAAAATTATTTATTCACCAAAAACAATGTCATAGTTAATTAAGTCTCATAGTAAATAAGTATTTAAATAATTTCTAACATGTGGACTGTTAGTACCCATTTTGTGGCTATATTTTTAGATAAAGTACTAAAATTCACAACTTCTGTTAGTACTATCTATCTAACATCTATTTTTAGAAACACAAGAGAGGTGAATGGTCTTATGATCAAAACACAGGGCTGAGAGTTAGGAGATCTACAATTTTTTTCCACAGTCTGCCAGTCATATATCCTGTGTGACCTTGGACAACTGACTCAGTTTCCTCATCTGAAAAATGGAGACACAAACTTAGAGCTGGCTAGAAAACAAATACTTTTTTTGGGGGGGGGGGGAAATTGCTTAATTTATTTTTCTTCTAATAATGACATTTCTTTATTTCATAGGGATTTGTGAGGTTTTAGTTATTAACGTGGGGGGGAAGGGGGGACATGATAAAAGTCTTCAAGTAAGTAAAAGGTTGTTATAAAATGGAGGAAGATCATTTTTTCTCCTTATCCACTGAGGTCCAGATGAGAAATAATGGGCTTAAATGGCAACAAAGAAGATTTAGGTTAGACATTAGGAAAAACTTCCCGTCAGGGTAGTTAAGCACTCGAACAAATTACACAGAGAGATTGTGGAATCTCCATCGTTGGAGGGTTTTAAGAATGGGTTAGACAAATGCCATGTTCAATGGGTATTATCAAGACCATTAAGGGATGATCTAGGCAATAGCTAGTCCTACCTCAGTGCAGACTAGATGACCTATTGAGGATCCTTCCAGTCCTACATTTCTATGATTCTATGTCTGTAAAAGACTGAGATGCTGTATAATTAATTATCTGAAGCCAATGAGCTTAAAAAATAAAAAAAAATCATAGAGTTCATTCCACAATCCAAGTAGGAAGTTTATTTTGATATTCAGTCTACATACTTTTTTACTTATTTCATTCCATTGCTCCTTATTATACTTTCTGTTCTACTCTAAAAGTTACTTTCCTGTCTCAGGATTCTCACCTTGAAATGGTTGTGGATGGCCATAATGCTCCATTATTCCTCATTTACCTAAGTGATATATACTCAGTACTTTTATTCTCTGCACATAATTCAGTTCCTCCAGATTTTTGTCTTGTCTTGAATTCTCTCCAATTAATGGCTCATCCATTTGTTTTGTTTTAGTTTGTTTACAAAAAAGCCAACTGAAGCTCAGCAAAGGCATTTATTTTAATACATATACATTATGATACTCATATCTTTAAAAGAGAGCAAGCCATTCTATGTATGTTTTGAAAAACTCCAGAAACAGTCCCAAACTCAAAGTCAATGAAAACAAGAATTTCCATGGAAATTGTCAGTAATTGAAGCAGTGATGTTGTATGAGACAATTTCTATTTTTGAACAACCCTGAAACAGTTGACTAGTTTGTACAATTCTCAGTTCATGGTTACTTACTTCATTCCCTTCTAATTCAAAAAACTCAAACTTCATTGAAATTCTGTATTGAGTGGGAGCAACCACCTGCCACACACAGTTTTTGTTTGGAGGATATTCTTTGGGCCATCCTGGTGTGGTTATAGTCCCATTTAGCTTTGTCAGAAGTCCCCCACAAGCCGCTGTAATGTAAAATGAAAAGGAACAGCCTAATTTATTTGCAGACTCCCCTGAAACCACATTTTGTTATTAAAAGAAACATATTAAGTAAGATATTCAGCCCTGTCAGACATTATTTGTATTACAGTAGTGCCCAGAGAGACCAATCATGATCAGGGCTCCATTGTACTATGATACGAACACAAAGAAAGAATAGTCCCTGACTTCAACAGCTTACAATCTAATTTAAAACATTTGAGTGCATTGAAACACTACACAACTACTTTATCACATTCGCCCTTTTCTCTCTCACCCAGTTCCATATACCCCCACAATCCTCCCAGATCCTGTCTCTTCATCTGTATTTCCCAGGCTCCATGGGACGCATCACACTCTGCTTCCCTCACCCCTTCTCCTGAACACACTTTATCCCTGATGCAGAATTTGTAAGTGTGAAAGATTTCAGCTGTCCTTTCAGCACAGTTGAATAAATGTGCCATCTCCTTACCAAAGGGGCTCTTCCCCCAGTGATGGTTTATTAATGATCTGAATGATGGGATGGATTGCACTCTCAGCAAGTTCGCAGATGACACTAAGCTGGGGGGAGAGGTAGATACACTGGAGGGTAGGAATAGAGTCCAGAGTGACCTAGACAAATTGGAGGATTGGGCCAAAAAGAAACCTGATGAGGTTCAACAAGGATAAGTGCAAAGTCCTGCACTTAGAATGGAAGAATCCCATGCCCTGCTACAGGCTGGGGACCAACTGGCTAAGTCTTTTTTGCAAAAAAGGGCCTGGGAATTATAGTGAATGAGAAGCTAGATATGAGTCAACAGTGTACCCTTGTTGCCAAGAAGGCTAAAGGCATATTGGGTTGTATTAGCAGGAGCATTGCCAGCAGATCGAAGGAAGTGATCATTCTCCTCTATTCGGCAATGGTGTGGCCACATCTGGAGTATTGCATCGAGTTTTTGGCCCCTCACTATAGAAAGAATGTGGACAAATTGGAGAGAGTCCAGCAGAGGGTGGCAACAACAATGATTAGGGGGCTGGGGCACATGATTTATGAGGAGAGGCTGAGGAAGGTGGGCTTATTTAGTCTGCAGAAAAGAAGAGTGTGGGGAGGGGGGATTTGATAGCAGCCTTCAACTTCCTGAAGGGGGGTTCCAAAGAGGATGGAGCTAGGCTGTTCTCAATGGTGGCAGATGACAGAACAAGAAGCAATGGTCTCAAGTTGCAGTGGGGGAAGTCTAAGTTGGATATTAGGGAAAACTATTTCACTAGGAGGGTGGTGAAGCACTGGAATGCTCGGGAGGTGGTGGAATCTCCATTCTTAGAGGTTTTTAAGGCCTGGCTTGATAAAGCCCTGGCTGGGATGATTTAGTTGGTGTTGGTCCTGCTATGAGCATGGGGTTGGATTAGATGACCTCCTGAAGTCTCTTCCAACCCTAATCTTCTATGATTCTACGGTGCCCAGATATTAATCATGTACAAAGGTTACTTTTGTTAAAAATACACTGTTCAAATAATATGGTGAAAAATTCAGAATGTATTTGGGAATAAATTATCCAAATTCTATTCTACATTCTCTTATTCATCGGGTTCATACTATTTTATTCACAAATATTTACAGTCATCAGGTGTTTCTAAAATATAGCAAATACAGAAAGTTTAATTGCTTCACCTTTTTTTCAGAAGAATTTCTGCTAATCTTATTAATCGTGTATTATTCTCTTGTTAAAAAAATTCAGTCATCGCATCAGGCTGCAGAACTTTACTATATGACCAAACATACGCCACAAATAGCAAGGAGTGACTAACTTTTCAGCCTGAGGGCCAAACTCCTATTTCCAAAAAGTCAAGTCAAAGGGCACAAGCAATATTTTGGAGGCAGATTTTTTACCCTGCTTCACTCCATTTGTGAAACTCAGGCACTGCTAAGGGACCTGAAACCACCTATATGTACCTCCCCTGTGCCAGCACGGGGGTATAGAACCAGCATATCATCTCCTAGTGGTGCAGAAGGTGAGTTGAAAGCTGGATGTGGGCTGGAACATACTGCACTCTGGTTATTTCCATCCGGTTTAGAGAGCCTTGGGGACCATGGTCAGTTGGCACAAGTTAGACAGATCCCTAAGCCACTCTAACAAGAATGAGGGAGCTATAAGTGGCTGTCTGTCCTCAAATTCTCCTTTCTTTTCCCTCTCTTGGATTACCCTGAGTGGCTGTGTTGGGAAGGAGGCAATGGAGTAGCCAGAGTTAGTCTCCTACCTTGTCTGAAATAGAGCAAGAGGGGAAGCTGTTGAGCAGGTATGCCAGGGAAGGGAAAGCAGCTCTCAGAGCTGCTGCTGTCTCTGTATGGGAGCTGTGGGAGGTAGTTTCTCCTGAAGTGTCGGTTTTAGGGGGTTTTCTGCAAGACCCTCCTCTCTTCCCTAGTTTTTACTGATTGAGATAGGCACCCAGACCAAAAAAACACTTTTTTACAATTGGATTGGGATACACCTATTCTGGCTTCCAGTATGAATCAGCAGATAAGCCCTGCCCTGCAACTCCATGCAGGATCCTGGAACCAGACTCTCATGTCATGATGAGTATTTGGAATATACGGTATTTTTCATGTGTATGTTCAGGAATTTGAAACAAAAAACCATGACGGCATTTTATGAGCCGTAGTACTCATCATGTCAATGAGCTATGCATACTGACAATGTCTCATGCATTTCTAATACTATCTTTAAAATAAAGCTCAAGGAAACTAAATGCAAAATAAATAATGAATGTTATTGTCATAAATCTGGTTTAATCCCACAATATCATAGAATTCAGAGAGAATACCTATTAACTACATCTAAAGAGAACCACATCACTGGGCAATGTTCTCAGACCACTTACAATACTTAGGAAAAATAGATTAAATAAGGATGGTCTAAAATGTCTCATGACTGAATTTACTGGTATTTGTGAATTAGCATATGATTATTGCTATTTTAATGACTGTAGTACTGAGCTTCATTTAGTGTGCATATATATTCAATGTTATGGGCAAAGAGATATCTTAATCAAATCATAGTTTTGCAATATCTTCCATTTAGGGGCCTTTTTGATTTCTTCAGATGATTATTAAATCTAGCTTTTTTGCTTTTAATAAAAAGCTTTGATAGCAGATTATATTTCAAACATTACTTTTTTAAATGGAACGATAAGTAAAAGGACACTTTAAAATAACAGTAGAAACCCATTGCAAATCATTACATTTTGGCAAACGAGAGAGTAAGTGAACAAATGTAGTTATAAAAGCAAGGATAACATATCACAAACCAGTACTTCATTCATTTGACCAGTGAAGCTTAGTTTTAATTACAATACATTGTAGCAATGTAGATTTATGTATGTAGTAAATGTATGTCAGATAATTTTATAAGAATAATGTAGTCTTTGAAATATGAGATCTCAGTATATTGCTATGATGTTAAATCCTTCCTAATACACACAGAGAAAATGCTCTTTTCTGAAGGCAAAATATGTAGGGTATGGACCAGTGAAGTGTGAATTAACAAGGTTCTACTGTACATAATTGTCCAGTTGACTAACAATAAAACTTGAACAGGATAAATTAGTAATTAATATTAAATGAATAAGACTATTATAGACATTGTACAGTGGAGGATATTTTTCAAGCTGTATGCCAATACCTATATTCACTAATGCATAAGCGTTAGTAAGCAAAAAATGGCTTATAAATCTTAGGACTTCTTTAAATTAGCAGCATACTGTACCTTCACAACTCTTTTTGTCAGGTCCAAGTTCATAGCCAGGATCACAAGCACACTGATAACTGCCCAAGGTATTCACGCACCGCTGTTCACAGCCCCCCTTGTCAGGTTTGGCACATTCATCTTCCTCTATGAAGACATAAAAGAATGGAAAAGGCATTAATAAAATGTATTTAACTTCCTCATCTCTAATTGCTGAACAGATTGATATTATCTACAGCAAGTGGTGTGCATGCCATTGAACTTGTCTGTATAGCACATCATCTCTACTGACTAGACCATTTTTAAAATCTTAAAGACCTGAAACTGGGTAAATAAAACATATGTTCTTCTTTTTCACTACAATAGCAACTGACAGCTACAGACCTAATTTATAAGCACTTTGTGGCCAGCATACAATGATTTAGGCAGCAGCAATCTAAAGGTTGTGTAAAGTACTGAGAGAATGATTGGAAATCCTCAGCAGGGTCACTTGAAGGGCACTTTTATCTCCAACAGAATGAATGTGTACGTTATCCTGAATTCATACTCAAAACCAGATTAACAGAATCCTCAAATCCCAGTTTTCATTCTACTGATATTAAAGGAAACAAGATGCATCAGGAAAAATGAAATACAGCATTATCTCTGCTAGCCGTGAAACATGCTCATAATATTCATGCTCAAATATGCCTGAGATCTAGTATATATAATTTCCTTGCACAGTGGCAAATATGAAGAATATTCTCATATGAAATAAACACTGACAATTATCTTCTCCTCTCCCACATCTGTACAGAGTGGAAACTGATGGTAAGGGCTAGATCATCACTAGCCCTTTGTGGCTGGGCAAGAAAATAAGGGGGATTCATGGTTCTAGAGGGGAATCCAGGTCCACACAGCTTCTACATCCACACCCTGTGCACACAGGCATCATCATTATTAATAATAATAATAAATACAGGAAGGACTAGATGGAGCCTTGGCTCCATGCTCCCACCACATTAATGTAGTGACTGTGAAAGCACTGGCATGGCGAGTGATAATACTACACCAGGCACTAGCCCCGCTGCAGTTTATTTCCTCCCTGGAGCAATGAGGAGACTGAAAGGCAAATTGTGACTCTCAAAGTCAACATACGCTTCCTGAGCTCTGCCCGGGGCAACTCCAGTATACCCTTTCCCATACTGGTGGTGGATAATAAAGTGACAAAAATGTAGCCTTAAGCGATTAGAAAGAATGATACATTTTCTATTTAAGAGAAAGCACAAACGTCCATAATAATGAACCTCTCAGACAATACTATTCCTATTAGAATTTTATTCTTTCAATTATTTTTATAGTCCTGCCAACATAATATTTCTCTAAACATGTTTAACAGGAGTGATTACATCTCTATCAAAATTCAACCAACCATTTGAAGAAATTAGAAAGACAGACTGGGTTTAATTGTTCACCCCCCTTGTGCCTTGGGTAGTCATTTACATGTGTGCAAAGTGAGTGTAATAACACTGCCGTTTTGATCGGTTAACATTTTACACCCAGTTTGCCTAGGTACTGATGACTGAATAAGAAAGAGGTAGTAAAAGGTAGTGGAAAGTCAGGCCCCTTGACTCTAATCAGAACAGAAACTAAAATAATATTAATTTTGTATTCTACCAATATTACACCCTTAATGTTCTTTGTAACAGACCAGACAAACATTGTAATTCTTCTATATTTCAATACTATACGAGAGTCAATCCCCATATAATACATACCTTTAAAAAAGTTAGCAGCAAACCCTGCTTTGTTAACTGTTCCATCAGAAACAAACTTCATCCACAGGGTATTAGAGGTAGATCTAATATCTTCTGGCTTATCATAGCCACAGAAATGGCCAATCAAACGACTATTTTCACTGGTTCCATCTCGGACTTCTAAGTAGTCATAGGCACAGTTGTCATGTCTTTCGATCTGTAAATATACAACAGTGCTCTGTTTAACCATGGACTAACACATAACTAAATAAAATTCCTTTATGTTAAGTGGAATAGAAAATGTTCTTTCCTTTGGAAGGCCATATCTATGGTCATAAATAGTATAACAACTGATGGGAGGGAAAAAATGGTTCTGTTACTCACTTTCTACTACACTCACTTTCATGAACAGAAGCAAAATCCGTTGAGATGTTGATAAGATACAATAGCTTAATTGCAAAAAAAAAATTCTGTCTAAATAGCTACAAAACAAGGCCCATGTACTCCACAGTAAGCTTGATCTAAACTCTATGTAAGACTTGATTTCTGCATAATCTAGTGCAGAAGACTAGTGATTCAGTGGCAGTTTTTGACAAATAAAGAAGTTTAAATGTTATTGAACTGAATGTAAAAATGAACTATAATCATTTTTTGGTTATTAAATAATTAAATAACCCAAAGTATTATTTTGGGTTATTTAATTTGATGTTAAATTCAATTTATTTTATGCTATCCCTTCATTTTCACTGTAGTGCAAAATTCTGCATTACTGCATTTACCCTGCATAACTACATTCTAGAGTTTGATGTGGGAAGCTAGACGTACTGGCAGTGAATAGAGTTTTAGGCCCCTAGAGAGTGTGGGAGGCAGACTGGAATTACCCACATTTGCAGCTAAAATAGTGAGCAGTGAAATAATTAACAGTAATGACATTTAAAATGTCATCATTACAGCTCTGAAGCTATTAAGTTTCCTGTTTCACTTGGGAGACTCCTGATTTCAGGACTCTTCCAGGCAGCTGACTGAACTTTTGCCATATAACGGGAGAACCCTAGCTAGTCTAGAAAAATGTGAGTAGAGCATCTCATCCACACATCCTGCCAGAAGATCTCAGAGCATAGACACTATTTTGTGTATGTCTTAGGCTAGAATGCTTCACACACCCCATCTAATAGTGTGTGGAGCACCTGTCAGAGTGGGAGTTGCAGCAGAAGGTAAAGCAGCAGCAGGACCTGGAGATGAACCTTACGATCTTTTATCTCAGGAACTGCAGTTATTAGATCTCAGATAGATTCCCAAAGAAAGAGAGAGAGAGAGAGAATCTCCCCCTAATGCAACCAGAACTCCTATGGCTGCTTTACCTTACCCCATGGTTTTAAAATTATGGAATCCTTCCTGCCTATAAATAAATTAACTAAATCCAGGAGAATAAAATTTTATCTTCGGAGAAAACCTGTTATATAAATAAACAGCAGGATTTCCGTTTTAAAAGGAAATTTCTTAGTTAAGGAGAAGGCTCAAATCAAATCTATTAACAGAACCACTCTTTTAAAAAAATACAAGCAATCTAAATCTCATCCCCAAATGGAATTTTTTGTAATATGGAATTAAACCTATTAATATATTCTGTGACAGTTTTGCTGTCCATTCATTTGGTTGTTGAAATACTATACCTACTGTGTATTATGAGCAGAACTAAGAAACTTTTGCTTAGTACATTAGTATTTCTGATTCTTTTATGCTCAGTTTTGTTTATTTCATTTTTTTAAATATGTGTCCCTCTTGTACAAAACGTGTCCATTTTTTTATCTAAGGCTCCAATACTGCATACACTTAAACATACATGTAACTTTCCCCGTGCGAGCAGTCCAATAGAAATGAGTGGGACTACTCACATGAGTAATGCCACAGGGGCTTATGTGTTTCTAAGCTCAGGGCCTTAATTACAGAGCTATCCATCTAGGCATTTTGATCCTGAGTAGTATCAAAACCAGAGTTAGGACAGTGAGTAAGAAATATCATAACAACCTGGGGCACAATTATCGCTGTACTGACTTCAACAGGAGTTTCACGTGCACAACTAATGTGGTCATGCATGTGTCAATCTGAGCACCAGTTTTTCAGAGGTTTAGAGGGTAAATTTTAAATGTACTTCGCATTACAATTTTTTGTTAAAGTTATTAAATTGAGAACTTTTTAATGTTAACAATTATAATATGCAATTCTGTTAACATTATTGTATTAACAGTAATAGAGTAAAAACCTATTACCTTTAGACGTAGGGGCTATTGGCCTGCTCCAAATCCCATTAAAATCAATAAAGGGTCTAACTGCATTATTTTTTGTCCACAGTTGATTTTTACAGGAGCATAAGGTCATTCAGCAATTCACTTTTTTTTCTATGATAGAGGAACATTGTTCCACTCTATAGGGGAGTTTGGAAAATATTTTTATGGGCCAAATCCAGCTCTAAATTACATGTGCTCAACTTCCATTGAAGTAAAACACTAGAATTTCCTTTCTGAGCATCACCTTTCATTTTTGGCAGAGGAAGAAAGATAAAAATCTATTTTGGGCAGTGGTAAGTTGCTAAACATCTAAGACTACAAAAATCAACCAACTTATAAAGTGCTATTGATTTACACCAAACATTCAAGTAAGGTGATCGTTTGACTAGAATAATTTATTTTAGTTCAATACCACTGCAAGTGGTTCCAATACCAATAATCTTTAGCGATTAACTAGTTACAACCTGAAATATAAACCAGAAGACAAATATTACTTGTCCAAAAACACTATAAGTAACTTTAAAACCCTTTGGCAACAAATAAAAAGAACTGATTTGAACTGTGTTTTCCTTATCTGAGTCTCATATTTTAGGACATTATGGTGTTGTGTTATCTGGCAGCGCTGCTGTGCAAAGACCTGCTATGCTAAACTACAAAAGTCTGCTATGCTTCCCAGTATAGAGTTTGATCCAACACCTATTTAAAGTAATGGAATGACTCCCACTGAGTTCAGATTGGGCCCATAAACCTTGTTTATTGTTTATTGGAGGGTTAAAAGGTCATTCTTTCAAATTACATGGGGGTGAAGAACATGCAAATTGTTACCCCCCCATCTGGAGGTAACACCACTGGCAGAACAGTCTGATTCTGATTTGCAAAAATGTTACTGTCTCAGACAGTTTTTCAGAATTTATTTTTCAGTCCCACAATAGTCCCACAATAGTCAATAGCCTAGTGGTAGGTCTCTCACCTTGGATGTGGAAAATTTAGGTTCAAATCTTTGTTCTGCATGATTTGGACTAGCAACTTGGGACTCCTACATTGCAAGTGAATGCCCTCCCACTGGGCTACAAAGTCTCTCTCTCTTCTGACCCAATGAATAATTATTTATACAAAGTGGAACATCTCCAGCTGGAGAGACTCAGAGAGATTGAGAGAGAGACTGATTAAGTAGAGTTAATGATGCTAATATTTATGCTGCTCTGCCTAAACATCACATAGTACAATTCCTCTATCAGTGAGCTAAAGAAGAGCAGGTAATCCTACGCTCTACAGAAGCTGCAATGCCCACAGCAGGCAAAACAAGATAACTCAGTGATAAAGTCTGAAGTTCTTGGCTTTTCTGGGAGCTTAATTATAGACTAGAGGTTATTTATAAAGTTATTTCACTGCATTGTATGCATTCAAAATTTATGAAACATAAAAGCACCTTTCAAAGGACAAACAAATAATTTTCTCACAAACACACTGTAGTAACTTCTGTCTGCCCTCTATTTTGAACACAGGGACTTCTGATTTTTAAATCACTTTTCTGTTTTTCTCGGCAATGCACCAAGTATATAGATATAAAGTGACATATTTGAACTCATATTTGAGATCATTTTGCTATAGTACTGTTAACTATTTAAGGATATTTGATACCTTTTGTCATTAGCAATAGAACATTCCAATTTTTTCTTTTACAGATACATACGCTGACTACAATAAACCCTTAACACTCATGAATTAAAACATTTTGGGGGCGTGGATTACAGTTCAGCCACAAGTATATCCAATATTGATGGCATTTCTTTTTTTTCATTGTATCTATTTCTTTGAAATCTTTTCCAAACAGTTGCTGTCTCTTGAGTATTCAGCACAAGTGGAGGTGAAGCAAAATTTATTGAAAGAAGGAGCGACACCAAGTTATGAGTGGCTTAGTAAACTATGCTGCCAATATAAGCTTAAAGTTGGACATTGCATGTTTCATTTATATGCAGCAAAGGGATAATCTGTTTTTTTGCTATTTCAGAGAAGACAAACTGATTCCTCGCAGGTAGTAATAAAAATCAGAACCATTGCTCTATATTTTTGTTAGTACAGCTATTGGAGGAAAGGCATTCCTTGTCCATTAAACAAAGTAATCTTGTTTAACGTCAGATTTCATAGAGCTGTCCTAATCAATCCTGATTCATTATAACAGACTCTCTGTATTTTGATATAGAAAGGTATTATTAAGAACTACAGAATTACTGAAAATACTGTCCATTTAAAACAATTTTCAACTCTGAGCCAGGACAGTGAAAGCCTAACTAGCATCCAAAATGATCTTTGAGAAGGGGAAGAGACTCCTGTCTTATGTGGTATGGGACATTAATTTAGGACAGACAAAAAGATAGGAGACTGCAGGTAACACCTATGAAAGTCTTTTCTAATATTTATAATATATGGTCATTACTGCTGGTAAATTTTGCCACTGAGGCCTGATCTTTTGATAATTCCATGCCAGAACTCCCATTCATTTTCAAGGGTGGTACATCACTTAAAGGCTACAAGACCAGGAACAACAGAGATGAAAGAGACAGATGCTTTTTCCCGGATGCACAAAGGGACTTGGGCATCGCAATGCTAAAAGTCACTTTTAGGCAAATAAGATATCAAAGGAATACCACTGAGATCCACAAAACCTGCGTTAGGCACCTAAGCTCCCTATAAAATAAATGGAGAGAGATAGGGACTGAAGAATGCAGTCCACAAAAGCCAGCACAATAGGCTGGGAGCCACCTAAAATAGCCAGTGGGAAATGCAGATTGCAGTGGAACCAAAACTGGAACTTAGTCACCTAAATGCAAGGCTTAGGCACCTAAGTAATCTTTGTTAATCTGAGCCATGGTTCCTAAATTCATACTCTAGTGAAATATTTAAACAAAAAGAGTAGACAGAACGAGTATTACTAAACTTAGCTGTGAACTTCAAATCAGCACATATAGTATGTATAATGGGTTGTATGAAATATCAGTTGCCTGTGTTAGGGACAAGTTTGCTGGCCTGTACCATTCAATTAAAATGTTTATAGAGATCCACTCTAGATATGTTAAATTTGAAAAATATGGGCTTTTAGACCATTTTAAGAATTTGGCTTTTTAAAAAATACAGTACTTGTTTCTGCATAATAAAAACAGAAAATAGTGGTTTCTTTCCAGAAAGGCATTGCTTTTTTTTAACAATTAGATTGAGAAAATAAATAACAGCTCTATTATTTAATAGAATCCTAAAGCAGTCTTGCGAAACAGGATTACGCATTTGTCAAAAGAAACTATTGTCAGTATTTAAAACATTCCAATTCAAATAGCACAGATAAAGTAAAACCCCTTTAATCTTCTTGAAAATTTCTGCAACAGGAAAGGTCCCAAGGAAAGGAAACTTCAGCAGTAGACTTTTTTTCCCTTTTTTCGCAGGGGGCAGGGAAGAGAATTCTTTGTTTCTTCATTGGTTTAATGAGGATTCCCTTAAATGGCACTGTCAGTTATCCACTAGACGGTTTGCTGAATCAGTTAAATGGCTTTACCTCAAATGCCTGAAAGGTTAATCCGACATTGTAGTTCTCTGACACTGTTATTTTCCACACACATTCCTTCATTGGTCTGTAGTCATCAGGATAATTAGGAGACTGGATCTGGCCTTCGTTTTTGTGGATCTCACCTCCACAGATTGCTGATGAAAGCATAAAACTCAATCTAAGTATATTTTCAGGACTGAGACTTTCCCCTCTTCTTGAACTGACATATTTTGTGTGGTGATGAAATTATACAAGAACAAATGTACACACTTGAAAAAGGTCAAATTGCTGAAATCAAGCTTGGTTGTATAAACTACGGCACATTTTCAGTGTACACAGAGTATTTAATGTTTTTAATAATGCAGTATCTTTAACACTGCAGAAGACTCCGGAATCACTGACATTTATAATTTGTGACTGCTTAAAAAGGCATTAAAATTGTCACAAAATAATATCAGTTTTTATATGCTTTTAGGGATATGTAAAATACATTTCCCATCAATTGCCATGTCCGTATGTAGTTTATTAGCCTCAGTAGAACAGAATATTGAGACAGAAACTTCATCCCCTAGATCTATGAATCTTTACCTACAAACTACACTCTGAGCCTGGAAACACATACATTTTGAGCTCAGTGAAACAACTTACATGAGTAAGGTTACTCAAATGCATAAGTGTTTTCAGGATTGGGGTCGACCCTCATATACTAAACATCTGTGGGCTCCATTTAAATTACACTCTTTTCTACTAAACAGTGTTAAATTGAGCTACACTGATTTTCAAGATGGTTTCTGTTAACATTCTCGTTTACTTAAACTATAGTACATCCAGGAATAGAACCAGATTTTGTGAAGGAAGGTGGGGAAGTATAGAACTTAAAGTATAGAACAAAACATTAAATACATTTTCTCTTCAATGCTGCCTCTTAAACAAGACATCCAACAAGAAATGTGCAAAACTCCCTGCGTTTGGTAAGGGCTGTGCAGAAACGTAGGTATGTGCTAAAGAATAGATCTCAAAATCTATTGAGAAAGTTTAAGAGAGTTTCCAAGTACCATTTAATTAAGAATTTAAAAATGTGCATAATATACTTATGATCACCATTAATGATGTTATTGGAACGAATGACATCTGCAATGTGATCATATCGGCAATTTCAAAATTATACATCTATGAAGTTGAGGGCCCATACCAAAACAACCAAACTGTTTTCTTAAAAAGTAAGAAACTAATTTCACATTAATCTAATTTAACTTAAATTAATCAAGTTAATTTAATTATTATCAGTGCCCACATTTGTCAAGATATTAATGTGTTTCTTGTTTATCTTTATCCATATGATTAAGTCATCTTTAATATTCACAGTGACTTGCCTTCATAAACTGCTGCAAAACCTTTTCCTACCCAATTGCTGCTGCTACGGAACTCTATCCACATTCTGCTGTCAGTAGATGTGAGTACTTCTGGCAGTTTGTCACCACAGAACCTGCCTAAAAACAAGCAATGAATAAGCATACTTTATGTAATCTTTCAGGCCCAAATCCTACAAGCACTTACATGTGGGTTTAACTTTATAAACAAGCTTGGCAGGATCCAATTGTTATCAATAAATGCTGATTTCACCATACACACAAATCAACAAAAATGTACAGATAGGCAAAGTAAGAAAAAATGTTCCTTGAGAACTTATTAGAGTTTGATTTAACAATATTTACTTTGTACATTTTGACATGTGATGTTGACAGGGTTTTATGGTTATACATTTTTTTACTTTTTTAATCTCAACAGCTACTATCATTAAATAATTATTATCTGACCCACCCCCGTTGCCTGACTCTCTCCCATAATTTCCAACCATGAAAATTTCAATTACATAAAAATGCTTTAAAATACATTGTAGAAAGATAGAGAGATTTTATTATAATCTTGGTGCTATTTCTCACAATTCCCAGGCTCCTTTAGTACTATGAGACCACATGTAAAAGTCTCAGAGGGACGGGGGGGCAGAGAGAAAGAGGGTGTTCCTCTTTCTAACCACAGTGGGTCAAACAGTATCATACTTTAAACCTGTCACTGATCTAGAATTGAGCATTATGCATCCTGGACTTCATACTGAAATAATGTCAGCAAAAGTGGAGGAAAAATTCCAATTTTGTGGGAGAAAAAATGGTAATGCTTCTCAATATATATATTTATTAAATTTAAAAATGACTGCTTTTTGAAGTAGATGGGATTAGTGGGTAGACTGCAGGTATGGAGTCCAAAGATGCATAATATATATAATTTATCATATGGATCTGCACTTTATCACATGGACATGAATACCACTACTGTATTTGTGGTAGCATGCAATATATTTCTCAAATTCCACAGAATAGCTCTGGCCTAATTAGTTAAAAAGGCCAAAAATATATAATCTCAGTTTTTTCCCAGTTTAACAACTCTGTTGTTCTTTGCCTACAGTCTACTGAAATACAGCCTGAAGCAATAAGCACCCGTGCCCATCCTTTTCTTTAAAAAGAATGTGCAGGCTATACATACTACATGTCCCAGCATGCCACAGCCTGAGCATGGCATGATGGAGTTTCAAATCTGCCCAGCTACACCTATATCTTTTTTAAAGAAAAAGGTGTCTCATGGGCTGATTACTGACTTGCAAGAAGATATCGGTGTTTGAATGTCTGTTACTCAAACTGAAAGTTCTCTCGTAACCACAAAAGAAAAACTACAGAGACAAAGCTGATGAGTAGAACTTTACAGCTGGTATTCTAGTCACAGCAAATCAATTACCAGGTATGCACACTGGTAGTGCATGCGCCACTGACTACTTACTCAAAAAATTATTCCTAAAGTTCTATCATCAAATCTATAGCAACCTAATTATTTTAAACACAGAAATACTGCATGAGCAGTTATTTTAAGTACACACATACTCATTTGTCGTGCTCAGATTCAAGCATCTACTTAATAACCTCTTGCTCCACTGAGATGGAAGTTTATTTCCTTTTTTGTTTGTTTGTTTGTATTTGTTTGTTTTCTGAAGGGGGAATTTTTATTTATTTTATTTATTTACATTTCCTGAGAATTTTGCAGTTTTTCAAAGACTTGCAAAGTTATTGTGAATAGCAAACAAGGAGTTCAATTTCTGTATGCAAACTATACATTGAACAACAGCGGAGTGGGAAAAGAGTTTCATACCAAGCAGAGGTGATTTTCTCCAGTAGCCATCTCTTACTTCAATATAGTCATACCAGCAGAGACTGCTCTTGTACAGGTCCATTGTAGTAAAGTTTAAAACAATCTGCAATGCAGAGGAGAATAGCATGCCATATAATTAACTTGGTTGTAGTTAGCACTAGAATATAGATAGCCCAACCAATATGCTGTGAAACCAAAATCATAGTGATCACCCTTAACAGCTCACCAGTTGCCTAAATAGTTAAATAGCTACTCCTTTAGCAGTATCCATGTTATTTCCTATAGTAAGTATAAGAGAATACTACAGGTACTGATGTAACTTTGTGTAAGGTAAACTGGCAGGCTTAAGGTTGACCATTTTAGCTTAACAGTTTCCAGGGTGTTTTTACTAAGGGTACATCCACACTACCCGCCAGATTCGGTGGGTAGCGATCGATGTTCTGGGATCGATTTATCGCGTCTCATGTAGACGCGATAAATCGATCCCAGAAGCGCTCCCCGTCGACTCCGGAACTCCAGCTTGGCGCAAGGAGTAAGCGGAGTCGACGGGGGAGCCTGCCTGCGCCGCGTGGACCCGAGGTAAGTACTTTGTAATTCGATCTAAGGTACTTCGACTTCAGCTACGCTATTCACATAGCTGAAGTTGCGTATCTTAGATCAATTCCCTCCCCCCCCCAGTGTGGACCAGGACTAAGAAATCCAAATGTGAAAGTGACAATACAGTAAAATGTTGTTCTAACATCATCACATGACATTATTGGATGTTACTTCATCCCAAGCCCTGTTCCATTCAGTGAATAGGACTTTGGGTAATTTATAACATCCCTGGGTATAAATGTCATTTATGAACATAAAATCACCACTGTTCTCTTTCCCTTACTACTTTGAGAACTTGCTCTACATTCAAAAAATATGGGTGATGCATTCAGTATGATGACATGACATCATGTTGAAAACAACACCATTTACAAAAAATTGGATGCATTGTCACTTTTCAAACAAACCCTAAATAAATTTATAACAGGGTTTCACTTAGCAATATCAGAATTTGGTGTATACATGAAACTTCAGAATTTGCAGTCTCTGACTCACGCTGAAAAGAACTGAGTGCATCCATAAATACACAAAAACCACTTCATATGGTTAACTCTTCATGATTTCAGTGGGAGTTACACACGTGAATAAGGGTAAAATTGGGCCCAGTGGGCAATGGGGAAAGCTGCCCACTTTGCTTTATTTTCTTGCAACTGCATTTTGTTTAAGAGATCAAAAGTCTTTTTAAAACAACTCCTCACTGTACATTACCAAATATTAAATAAAAAGACTGATCCAAAGCATACCTGCACTACAACAGAAAACGTCATTACAGACCCTGTGCTACAGAACCATTTTTTTTTCCGTGTGTCATGTGACTTTAATACTGGGTAGGCAAATTTTAAATATGCTGGTAGAGAGGAAACATTTGCTACTGTGCACTAATTCAAATTTCACACTACTACAATATATTCCCATGGCAGCCACATACCAGCTGCGTTTGTCATTTAAAATGGTCAGGGCATCTCTCTTACTCCAACTGTGATGAGAAAAAAATAACATTTTTATCTGAACAATGGACCCAAATAGTCACTTAAAGGTTTATTTTCATTGCTTCAAGGTGTACTATATGTCCCTTTTTAAGGAACATACAATATAGTATTTATCCACAAATCACAATCTTTCCCAGGCAACTTGATCTTGTAATAGAATATAAACAATTAGATATTGTAGGCAAACTAATATACAGCTTAAATATAAGTGACTGAGAGCAACTGAATACCAAGAAAAGGAAAGAAGTTTCAAGTAAACGAAAAATACTTCCTTATTTTGGATAGCCCAAATTAAAAGTTAGGCAGTATTGGGAAAAAAGTTAGACGGACACTCATTTAAAACACTGGGTAAACCTCCCCAAGAAAATGAAACAATGGGATTAAACAAAATCAAGGCTAAGTGCCTTGGTGCACAATCTAGCCATCTTTTAATGGCTAGATTGTGCCTTTAACACAGCCCTGCACAGGGGTGGTTCAGAGCACCAGAGCACTTTCCCAGAGCTCCCTGGTGTGCTACAGGGAACAAGAACTGCCATACCCTCTTAATGAGTGCAGCAGTGCTTTGTGCAGCTGTCCAGCTTCTCTGGCTGCCACTTTGGGGTGGAGGGGAAAAACAGAGCATGCTTCTGCCTGCTCCCCATCCACTTAGGGATATTATAAGCTCTGTTGAAAGCATCTGGAAAATAGACCTGCACCCCTTTAAGTGTAGGGACTGCAACAAATCTGACCAGTCCTTACTTGATCTTTGTGTCCCTTCCCCCTTACTGTATGGGACAGCCAGAATCTAGCATTAAATTACTCAATCTGCAAGCAAAGAATGAATGTTTTCAGTATAAATTTGATAAATTGGAAAACATAAAACATTTAGGTCTTATTTCATCATCTCACAAATTAACAGTTGTAGGAATTCTGGGTCACACAGTAGAACCTCAGAGTTACAAACACTTTGGGAATGAAGGTTCTCCATAACTCTGAAATGTCCATAACTCTGAACAGAAAATTATGGTTGTTCATTCACAAGTTTACAAATGAACATTAACTTAATACAGCTTTGAAACTTTACTATGCAAAAGAAAATTGCTGCTTTCCCTTTATTTTTTTAGTAGTTTATGTTCTCCTTTTTTTTTTTTCCTGCTGCCTGATTGAGTACTTCTAGTTCCAAATGAGTTGGTTGCTGAGCTGTCAGTTTATAACTCTGATGTTTGTAACTCTGAGGTTCTACTGTAGTTATTTCAGAAGCTAAGATCTGTAATGATTAATCAAATTATATGCTAGGTTTAAAACATGAGCCTAGGGATCAGAACTGAATACTTTAAAATCAGTCACAATTTTTCCTGAATCTGCTGTACATTTGTCTTTATTACACTAACAGTTAACATCTTTTTAGAGAAATGTATTAATTGCATTGGAAGATATACAGTTTTAGGTAATGTTTTATCTATTTTTTCATACTTCAGCTATCTATTTTTACATATTGAATCTCCTTTCCATGAACTTCAAAAAAGAAAGTAAATATAGTCTTAATGGAAAACTAGTTCTAACAGTCTCTTTCCATTAGGTAATATGTAAGTGTTGAAAAGTCCCAGGATGCATTTATAAATGTCTAATTCAAAGAGATAATGAAGAGCTTTGTTATGGGAAACACACCATATGAGAGCTATAGCTTCTTACAATATTTCTACAGGATTCCGTCAATGCTACTGTATTAGGTTTAATGGCTGTTGAACTACTGAGCTAAAAATGGCATGATTCGTGGTCAGAAATCAACATGAATATATTTAAGGTTCCATTTTGCAACTCTGCAGAAATCTGGAGAGCTGGAGACAAGGCAGAACAACAGTTCAAGGGGACAGGATGACTGAAAGTCTCCAGAGAAAGACAATCAATGAACATTTGTCAGCACAATTAAAAATTATTGGTTAAGTAAGCAAAGTCAGTCATGCCATTGCAGCCTCAAATAGAATAATATATCACACCTCTTACTTGCTGGGAAGAGAAAGAACAAAATACATTCTGGAAACAGGGCTATTCTATACATTTCTGCAAGGATTTTTTAAAATTTAATATTACTTTTGTAATAACTGAGGATTAGTTGTCCTATTTAAGCATCCATATAAAGGCTAAAAGAAAAATAGAGAGTAATATTACATATTCAGAGGGCCAGATCCAGAAAACATTGGTTCAGTTTAGCCCCCTATGCTAACTAAATCCTCGGAGCCAGAAAGCAGGGATTAACCCTTCAGATGGCAGTGTTTGTTACCGATACCACCCTTGCAACCTCATCCCTCTTAATTTCCTACCACCAGTGACCTCATAGAGGGTCTATGCAAGCATAAGTCAGTGTGGATTCTGGAGTGAATATAGGGAAAAAGTAACACCCCACCAAACTATGTTGAAACAATATACTGTTCAGTCCAAAGAAACCAGAGTGCAAAAAGCCAGGAAGTTTGAAGTTAAGACTTCTCAGTCCATCATTAGGTCACATCTTATTTTAGGGGCAAATGAGTATGCATGCAAAATCTCCCCAAAAATGGCACTTAACAATATTGTACTATTTATTTCAGTGTTTAAAAGAAAAGGAAGTAAAATACGAACATAATTATGTCTCAATTGTTCCTTCATAGGGAATGCAATGGAATAAGAGACTGAGGTTCTACCATCATCCATATATTTTTGATTAAATGGACCTAAATATCTGTTTCTGAGGCATTGTGTTGTGTATGTCAATTAATTCTTAGACCCTGATTCTGCCAACCCTTGCTCACATTAAGTACCTTACTTTACAAGTATTCCCATTTATTTCAAATAAGATACAACTTAGTGTGAAATGAGTCAGAAATGAATCCTTTGTTTTTAATACATGGAACACTTACACAAAATGTACATATTCTGCTCTCAGCTGCTACAGAAATCAATGGATATTGTTTCAGAGCCTGAGGGTGGAGTTGAGACTTATAAATACTATAGGACATATCAAAGTATATTTAGGGAATAGTTCTCTGTCCTTCATCTGTTTTTTGTCTTCTTACACTGTAAAATCTTCGGGACAGGGGCTCTCTTTTGCTATGAGTTTGTACAATGTCTAGCATAATGGGCCCCAATCCTAGTTGGGGCCTTTGGGCACTTCAACATTATAAATATATTATAATAAACCTAAGGTCCTTAGATCCATCCATGAAATTGCATATGTGCTAGAAATCCTCAGAAAGAACCACTTTCTAAGCTAAACAAAACAACAACGATTAAACCCTAAAACTTTATTTATTTATTTATTTATTTATTTTACTGGAGAAAATAAAAGAATGTAGGACATTAAATTGTTGCTACGGTAGCATTAACTGTGTTGCAGTGCAGGTAGGGGGATGTAAAATTATCCCTCCAGATGTATTTGCTTCCTTTGTACAAACCTTCTCCTAGTCAGCCGTTTTTATTTGCCACTCCCTACCAGTCTGCAGTGCCACCAACATCCTCCAAGCATTTGAGACTGCTTATTTTTCATCCTGTTTCATGTGCCTGCCAACAGTAGGACTATCACATTCCAAAAGGCTTTGCTTTTATTCATAACAATGGCAATAGCTCTCACAGCTCTCTGGGATCTATCAGTGCATCAGAAAACAAACATGTTCATTAGGCTGCAAAGACACAGACCTTGAGAGAATTAAGAATATAGTAATTTTGTTTTGAGAGAAGGAAGCCTAGTACTGAGTGGGAGAGCAGGGCATGGTCTGAATGCATGGAGTATGGTGGATTTGGGTTTTTTTTACTCTAGTATGAAGGGTGCTTCTTAGTTCTTATAGCTCTCTCTTCAAAGCTGTATCAGTTTGCTTAATATTGCCCTCCTAATACCCTTTCCATCTCTTTCAAATGTACTTGTGTATTTTTTTCTGCACATTTTGTCTGTGGGAAAACTCTCCATACCTCCCTTCATCCCACTGAATCTGTTTATTTGGAGGGAGGTCAATATCCTAGTAAACAAATGAGAACAAAATATGGTAAAAGCTGAAATGCCCTAGAAAAGAAGAGCCAGCTTGTGCCTTGAATATCACAGAAACTTTGTGAAAGGAAGCCTCATTTCCTTCCCCTACTTAGTACCCGCCCAATCATTTTCTCGATCTTTTTTTAAAAAAATTTACACCTAGGCTGAGAACTTGGACTCTGCTTCAGCATCATGCAAGCTTTCACAATGAGACTTAAACTCCCAAAATCAAGGTATACAAATTCTCCACTAGAATATCAGAGAATGCTTACAATGATAGATTTAAAACTCTTGTAGATTCTTCTTACTTTCCATTGTATTATATTCAATTTGCAAATATAATCTCACTGAGTGCATTAAAAGTACTGGTATTAGGTAGGCTGCACAGTCAGTCTAGGTTTCCCCACGCTGCACAACCAATGTGCCTCAGCCCCATCCTGGAAGGCTAATCCATGCAGATGAGAAGATATTTGAAACTCCATGTCCATTAAACCCTTCTGTCTCTAGGCTGAAACGGTCAATGGGGCGCAAGTTTTGATGGATTTTTGTGATATGAACATCTACCTACTAAGAAGTGGACTAAAGCCATGAACTTATTTCACTTAAACAACCATAAGATGGCAAGAACTTTGAGCATCTAATAACATGGGCCAAAGTCAAATCAATTGCCTACAGTTCAAAGTCTGTAACATATTGGCTCAAGGGATTGAATCAGTTCCTGATATTATGCAAACTTTTTTTTTTTTAAGTACAAAGAAAAGCTAACTAATCGGGGGAGAGTATTTTTTAGAAAAGGAATGCTTGTATTTATTTTGAGGGACAGAGGTGGTGAAATAATGGTTAAGTACCTTCTCCCCTGGAGTAACAGAGATTCGCCATATACAGTGTGTGTAGGAAGGATAACCATTTGGAAATCCTGGAGAGGAAAAGTTGCCTGTAGATTCTTGCAGTGTTTCTCCACATGCTGTAAA
This sequence comes from Chelydra serpentina, assembly GCA_037349315.1. Taxonomy (NCBI): domain Eukaryota; kingdom Metazoa; phylum Chordata; order Testudines; family Chelydridae; genus Chelydra; species Chelydra serpentina. The sequence goes on along the minus strand of JBAIAC010000014.1, from coordinate 9,813,438 downwards.
GGAACAGAACATGGTAAAAACAGAGAAATTAACGTGTCTTATAAATATAAGGCACACAGGAAGAAGTGTCTCCTTTACAATATTTATTTAGAATTGATTTGATTCAGTACAGAGGCAGAATGAAAAGTAGTCTTGTGACGTTATGATTTAGTCAAAAGCAATGATTTAAACCAGTCGGCTATGCATTTTATTTTTATACACAGTTTTTTCTTTCCATGAACCCTTTCACTTATGTGCTGTGCAGCTGACATAACCAAAATTGCAAGAGTCTTAAAAAATGTCATGGATGACAATCACATGGCAAAATTATACATATAACTTTATTTCTGTACAAATTTCTGAAGTTACATGCAGTATCCACACCCATACCAAAATTATCTAAGAACTATAAGAAAAACACAGTGCTTAAGTGATTGACATATAAGAAATTAATCAGCAGTTTCATTTAATAATTTACATTGTCCAGCATTAAGGCTAAATATGAACTGATGTCATTCATTCATCTTAGAATAGGAAACCTAAATCCTAAATTCAACAAAATCTCTTGCACAAAAATGATTTGTGGAGGTAGTAATAAAGAGAAACTAATGTAAAGACCCATAATACCAAAAGCTTTGATATTCTGTATTACTAAAGCCTTTCTCTTACCTGTCAATCATGCTGCTAGCTGCTGGGTTACTGATTAATAATTCTTTCTTCTCACTGAGCTATATCATCACACGCTGCTGCCATTCTCTACCATTAAAGCTGATTCAAGTAGGATTCCTACACCATAGTCAGTCATCTTTGTGACCTTTAATCAACAAGTTGTTTCACCTACTGATTTTGTAGGTGTGATCGGAGAGATGTGAACTTGAGAATATTACCCCGTGACTGACAGTGTAATCAGATCTGCAATGCTTTTAAATTACAGGGCTATTGCTGCCAGCAGGTGAACCACTGTGTCATCAAAATCTCAATGAATAAAAATGATCTGGGAAAACCTTTAGATAAGAGGGTACAAAGGAGGAGTCTGTATTTTGAAGACAGACAATGCAGCTATAAAGTTTGATGCAACCTTGTTAAAATGTGTCCAAGATTTAATCTGACAACGGCATTGTAACAACAGGTTTAAACTCCATTCAAAGTACTAAGCATGACTTCTGAAGATTTAATAGTGACTGTGATAAAGGAAGGGGGGGAGGACTCATTCTATCAAAACTCTTCAAGGTCAAAGTGGCATAATATTGTGTCCTTTAGGAACCAAATAGAGAAAAATCTCTTACTGCCTTTATTTTAAAAATATGTTTCTCTCTTTTTTTTTTAATTTACAGACAATTATGTAAAATTACATACACAGAAAAGCTACTTAAATGTTAAATAATTACTTCTGTACAAGTCATTTTTAGAGAAAATTCTCTACCATAATTAACAACAGTTTATTTGAACTCAACATGAATGAAAGTTCAAATAAATTGCAGAGTACTATACTGGATTTCCCTAGTGCTGACTGATATGAAACCAGAGCTTTGCCTACAGGGTTTAAAAGAAGCCTCAGGACACAATAATATTTCTTCAAATGCAATGAAGCAGAACCAGAATGGAAGCATGGTTCTGCCCACGAGACCTGTGTTGAATTCAGGAAATCCACTGGATCCAAAGGTACTGCACACTATCTTCAGAAGCCCTGCTCTTGCTCCTCCATCACCTTCATCTCCCCACCAGTGTGGTTGTGATGGGATTATACTGCTAAGGCTTCTCCTATTAGTTACTTCATCTTGAACCTCTCTTGAAGAGAGGAGGTGGTGTTCTTACATGTCATGGAGAGGATGTATGTAATGCAGATCGGGCTGCCTTTCAAATCATTCTACCTAGGTAAGTGTATGGCTCCCATCACCACAGTAACTAAACTCCTTTTCAGCAGATTACCCATGAGGCCTGGGGGAGGATAACATATATACTGCATCTCCCACCCATTCCCCCCACAACCACACACTCCTCAAAATTCTCTCACCAGCTGCAAACCCTAATCCTGTTAAGAGTGATCCCTTGGTAGGATGGAGCTATAGGGGTTTCCTCCTCTTCCACAGGCACAAGAGATTGGTATGGAAAAATCCAGGCCTTTTCTTAAAAATAATCTTTCATGGTGTCACGGAGTATAGGGGAGTCCGGCCCTGCACCCCTCTTACCCGGATTCACTGGGAGTCTCAGCCAGCCAGTAGAACAGAAGGTTTATTAGAGATGCCAGGAACACAGTCCAACCAGAGCTTGTCAGTACATCCAGGACCCCTCGGTCGGGTCTTTCCGGGGGGCAGGGAGCTTAGACCCCAGCCTGGGGGCTCCCTGCATTTCGCCCCACAGCTCCAAATGGGCAGGGAGGCCAGACCCTGTCTGCCCCCCTCCCCTCCTCTTCCCAAGCCAGCTCCAAACTGAAAACCCACCGAACAAAACTCCAGGAGGCTCTTCCCCTCCCCCCGGGGCTCCTCCTCTCGCCTTTTGTCCGTTCTCCCAGCCAAAGGTGTCACCTCCCAACCCCCGTCCTGGCTCATGTTACAGCCCCAGGTAAAGTCTCCCTTTCCTAATGCAATGCCGCAGGTCCCAGGGAACCTCCCCCACAAACCTCCCAGGTTGAATCCACCTCACTCTCTACTCCGTCACACATGGTAAATTACCAAATCATGTATTATTTACCCAAGAGACACAAACAACTATATTCAAATAACGATGCATTTTCCAGAGACCCTGAACTTCTGTAATCTCCCCTGCTTCATGCCTATACATTTAGGATGTCTGTTGTTAACCTACAATACAGTTAAATTGATTCCAATAATAACTACCTAACAAGTTTATCACAACTAAAAATACCTAAGCAATACATTTCTGAACTAATACAGTAACATATACATACAGTAAATCCTCACTTAAAGTCATCCTGGTTAATGTTGCTTCGTTGCTGATCAATTAGGGAACATGCTCATTTAAAGTTGCGCAATGCTCCCTTATAACGTCGTTTAGCAGTCGCCTGCTTTGTCCACTGCTTGCAGAAAGAACTGCCCGTTGCAGCTAGCTGGTGGGGGCTTGGAACCCGGGTGGACCGGCAGCCACCCTATCAGCTCCCTGCTCCCCTAAGTTCCCTACGTGGCAGCCGCTCAGCAGGCTATCAATTGCTGGCAGTTCAGCTGTCCCTCCCCCCCACTGCCATGTGCTGCGCCTGCCCTCATCTTGGAGCTGCTCCCCGAGCCTCCTCCTTGCTGTGTGGGGGAAGGAGGGGAAGAGGGAGACTAATGTCAGGGTGTCCCCCTCCTCCCTGCTCCTGCACCCCGCTTACCCCATCTTCCATAGAGCAGGGGGGACACACGACAGGGCTCAGGATGGAGGAATGGCAGCAGCTGTGGTCTCAGCTTGCAGATCTACTTAACAAGGCAGTGTACTTAAGAGCGGGGTCAGCGTACTTAAAGGGGCAATGCGCATCTCTCTCACACACACCATGTGTCTCTGTCTGCCATGATGTCTCCCCTCCCTCCATTCGTGCTGCCTTGTAGAGTGTGAGGCTACATTAACAACAATGAGTTAACCCTTGAGGGTTCAGCCAATTGCTAGTTCATCATTTAGCAGTAAGGCATTCCCTGGGAAATATCCCACCCTCTGACTTCACCACCTAAACGAAGCTTCACAATCATCATTGCTGTGTACCAGTATTAAATTGTTTGTTTAAAACTTACACTGCGTGTGTGTGTGTGTGTGTGTGTGTGTGTGTGTGTGTGTGTGTGTATATATATATATAATATAGTCTTTTGTCTGGTGAAAAAAAATTCCCTGGAACCTAACCCCCCCATTTACATTAATTCTTATGGGGAAATTGGATTCGCTTAACATCGTTTCACTTAAAGTCACATTTTTCAGGAACATAACTACAACGTTAAGTGAGGAGTTAATCTATTTCATTATCATTACCATCCATACATTGAGACTGAATTATTAATAATATTGGAGCCTGTAAGGGGTGGTTTGTTTACACGCAACCTTAACTCTGAACCACAGAACATAATTTTAAAAAAGTTCAATAATCCAATATATACCTATAGCTAGATATATTCATATTACCATGTAACATATATAAGAGGACTGAAGTGCATAAGGTATATAATGGAAGGCAGTTAGGAATTCCACAGTGTATCAAAAACAGACAGGAACACTTAAGTAACATAGAGAATCATCAGAGTTTAGCAGCCCAGTAAAGCACACAGAGCTAAAATATGGAGTAAAATAATTACTCTATTCATATTCATATTCTAATCCTTAAATTACATTGTTATAAAATCAACCTCAACCAGTTAAACACCACAGCTCCTAAAATTTCATTAAAAAAATTTCAGGATCTACCTGGCTGAGCTATGAAATAGTTTGTTTTTTTAAAACCACTTCTCTGAAAAGAGCCAACAGTAAAATTTCAGATCCCAGATTTGGTGGTTGATTCTCCAGTGTGGTGAGGTCGCTTCAGCTGAATGTAAGTGGATCAAAGTGATCTCAAAGTGGCTCAAGTTTGCTCCTGAAGAATTCCTCCTGTAGCTTTAAATATACCCAGGCCAGGTGCCTGACAATCATAAAGTCCTATAACAAGACAAACCAAAAACTCCAAAACTTTGGATAGAGTGAGGGGAGGGTTTAAAATCAGATCTTTTCTAATAAAATTTTATATAATTGAAGTTTTAAAATACTCTCCTGTGTCATATATTTGACAATATTTACTGTTTAAGTTAAACATCTCTTGTCAGCCAAGAAAAAAAGATTGTAGATTATCCTCTTCTACTTGTTAATCAAAGTCATGTATTCACATGATTTGATCATTTTGTTTGACTTTATTCCGAAAACTGAATTAGTTTAATGATCTATTTGTTAATTTGCTATAGTAACGTGGACAAATTGAGCCCCAAGTAGAACAAAGTGGCCTATGTAAACTTTCATCTCTAAAGACAATGTTCACTCAGATTAAACTAGAATAGGATGACATACTCCATATTAAAAATAAGGGCAGATACAATCTACTCCATATGTCACACAAATCAGGCACAGCCTTTGAGTCCCTGGCCAGTTTCCAATGTTGCCTTTGATTGGGCAATATTCGGGCACCCCCCCCCCCCCCCCCGTTTAAAAGCACATTTCTTTTCAATGGTTCAGTGGTTCTTGAAGCAGTTAGTTAAAATTCCATCACAAGAGAATTCAGAGGGTTTCTTTCCATAATTGGATTGCCAACAATTACGTTATTTGTGATTAGGCTTATGAAATGCTTCACTATAAACTATTTCACTGACCATTGCAGTCAATGAGTAATGGGCTCCACTATTAAAAAGAAATGTGACCATATGATACAATTAAATGTATGGTGACTTATTTACATTTCCTAAGAACCAATTTTAGTATTTTTCATGCCAGAATAAACTCATTACTACCTCTATGTTACACACCTCTGTTTTTACAAAGATCACTTTTACTCCCTTATTAAAGGTTAACAGCTGGTATTTCCTCTATTGCCTGGCTTCTCTAAATGTTATGCCCTATTTCAATTTTATTAGGTTAGGCATGTAGTGGAAACAAAACTGCAGTCCTTCCAGTATGGAATGGCAATCTGTTTATTTTACAGCTCAAGAAGTATGGACTTCTAACACCCCTTATAGAAACCAAGAGAGTTCTGTGTGTGGGGGGTGAGGAGAGGGAAATTATTTCTGCCTCTTCCTTATGAAGATCAGCAATTTTTCAGATAGCAAACAGATAAAAGGATATGGAAACAGTCGTGTCTCACAGCATACACACATAACTGCCACCAGTGAAATCTGTCAACATTTCATTAACTATATATATAGCATGGGTTAGCAAACCCTGCCATGTCTGCAAAATTTCTCTGACCTGACCTGCTCCCTCCCTGCTTAAGAGTCAAACTGAAATTTGAAAGTTACAAGGCCCCTAATATTTACAAAAACATGGAGCATAATACCACAGTAAAAGATGCCTTTAAAATACCTGCAACAGGTATAGTATTTATCTTTAAACTAAAAAAACCCATAATCAGCATTTGCTACATACAGGTGTTTGAGATGCTGCAGTTATCTCCTTTTACAGTTATGGGGGAAATACTAAAAAGAGTCTCAGTACCACTGTGTGGTAAATGTGTGTAAATGATAACTAATTTAATGGTTACGCTGCTCTGATTTAATGGTGGCTTACTTGTATAAAAATGTTAGGAAGTATTTTAGTTTCCTGTGCTGAAGCTGGACTGGAGAATAGTATTGGTGCTGTATATATGTATTTCAGGTTGCAAAGCCAAAAATCTCAAAAATTGGGAAATACCTAAATTAATTCAAGTGCATGCACATGCATTATGATACAGCCTTTAATTATATGATCACAAAATATTTTTTCCACAGGACCACTGCCTCATTCATTTCATAAGATGGATGGTGTTTACTGAACGGGTAGCTATTCAATATTTCTTTTTATCCTTCTATCCTTTTATCATTCAGTGTGTGGCCCCATGGTCTTATTTGGCATACACCATTTAAACAATGCACTGAATACAGAATTATTAGTTTCCTTGTGGGTTTTTCTATGGCATTCATCATCACAGTATATAGTGGTTCAAACAGTAATGAATTTATCTTTACAACACCCCTTTGAGGTAAAGTGGCATTAAGTATCACCATTTTATTGGTGTGGATCTGATGCACATGAGATTAAGGCTAAAATTGTCAAGCATCCACTAATTTTGGGCTGCAAACATGATATGCCTATCATATCAAGGACTGGGCCAGGCCCCAGGAGCAGCAGGGTCTTCCTCAGCAACAGCAGGATGGGAAAAGGAGAAGTTGAGGCCCGCCTTCCCTCCCTCCCAAGCCTCCAGTGATGGAGAGCCTCCCTTTAGGAAAAGCCCTCTCCAGGCTTATTAAGCATCGAAAGCCTCTCTTTTCCCTCCCTCGACCAGCTATATAGTGTAGAAGCAGCAAACCTGGACTTTCCAGGGATTAAATCTATGAACAGCAGACACCACTTCAGCAACAGCAGGAGAGGGAAAAAACTGGAGCTCCCCCTCAAGACCTTCACAGTCCCAATACACCAACGATGTGATGAGACTGCTTTTCATAATTTAAACTCTGCAGACCGATTGTTTTGCCAAACGTCTTTCCTCCTGCCTCTCTCCTTCCTAAACTCTTTACTGCCAGCCTTGCTCCACCTACTCCTCTCCATTTTTCTCCCTCCTTTTCCCCCTTTTTTCCTACTCATGTCTCTTTTGCTCTGTACCTATCAATGTCCATCTTCTCCTTCATTTATTCTTCCTACTCCCTTTTTTCTTAATCATATATGTGTAAAATTTCACAGACTCAGAATCCGCACACCTGGGCCAAAATGCTGGAAGAGTATTTTCTGTTTACTTAATATTAAGAAGTAATCATGCCAAATCAGTAGCTGTGTTTTCCTTGACAGAGGTCACAAAAACCACAATCCAAACTAAAAAGTACAAACAGATCAAACTCCTATCTTATAAATCTTATAGTCCTGGCACCGTCACACCTGGTGAAAACAGGATATCATTCTATCACCCAGTCTCTCCAAAGTTGAAATATGTCTCTTATCCTGTAGAAACTTTCTAGGATAATGACACTAACTAAAACACCAGTGAGGCTGTTTTCCCACAGACTAGAGAAGCTGGAGAAAGAGGAACATTCACCCAGCAACTCTTCAGGTGCTTTATTCTAAATAACCCTCAGTACAGAGTACTGATCATGGTCAGGTTCCATACAAGTATTTGTAATCTCTCAGAAGCAACAGATGGCTTCCTGGATAGCCTCTGTTTATAGGAATAATTGGAGATTTGCCACAAGTGGAAATATCAGGATGAATGCAGTCATCAAGCACATAAGAATTCCTTTATAAAGCTCCCAAATTGAATATATTCCATAAAAATCATGTCATTTAAATGATTATCTTCAGTGTCTATGTTTTATTATATTAAACTTAATGTAATTAAAACATAGAAGTAGAAAACTATGCAAATATTCATACTATTAATAACACTGCTGTTCTACCACAAGCAAACATGATTAGCATTTTTCAACCCATACAGGTAATATAGGATAGCTATAAAATACAACAAACATCAGAAGTTTCACAGCCTGATATATTAACATGATCCCATGTTGTTTCACATGAAACAGAAAGCTTAATATGTCTCTATTAACTCTTAATATTCCTTACCGTCTGCAGTGAAATATATTTTTAATCACAAGAGTGTACCAGTTTCTGAAGGTTATTTTGTTTGCTGTATGTTTTGCAATTTAAGCATCTTTCATTTTCAAGATTTTACTAATGGAGAACATTTACCATTTTATATTAAATAAAAATATTTTAGATGTAAAGCTAATCCTGTGGCTTTACTCACATGAGCGTTCTTGCTCATTGTAATAGGACTAACTCATGCAAGTAAACCAGATCCTTAGACAACACCTTTCATCCCCAAATTTGCCAAAGTGTTTCACAAAAAAAGGGACATACTCCTGCATCTCTTACTCATTCAAAAAGTCCCATTTATTTCAATATGTGTATTAGTCTATCAGTGCTGCAAATATAGCTACTGTTTTCCAAAGCATATTATTGCAAAACAGAAGCATTGCATGATATTGTAAAGCCAGACCCCTGCAGACCCAAAGATCACTGCAGAACAAAACACTGACAATATCTATGGCCAGTAATGAATTATCATGAAGAACATAAATACATCTTTTCCCTGAACATTTGTTTTGAGGTTAGTTTTAGGAGCATGCTACCTAGATTGAAAAAAACAAATGCATGTCTGGGGAGTCATTCAGATGTTACATATTGTCAGAATATAGTGAGGTGTTTACTTCATTCATTTTGACCACACAAATACTGACTGAACGCACAGCGTTCTTGACTCTACTGATTCTCTCCATCTTCAAGAATTTCTCTGGTGTCTGTAGTGTATATAATTCCTAAGTGCTTGTAAGACAAAAAGACTGTCTTCCCCCGTGCATATTGTACTCTTTGCCAATCTATAGAGTAGTGCATAATGTATTTATGCAAGTATCTTATTCACTGAAATCTATTTATATTGTGAAAAATTACAAATAACATTTTAAAAATTGCTCCTAAAGGGCTTTTCAGACTGTTGAAATGATTTTAAAAGGAACTTATAGAAGATGGTTTCCTTGGTCGCCCTACAACTCTGTACAAATTCAGTGTACATGGAAGAACTTCTTAATTCACCAAATCAATGTATAACTGTTAGCCATCTGATAACTCCCGTGCCACTTACTTTGTGTTGTGTGCATACAAACATCTTGTGCCAGATTCTGATCCCATTGACACTAATGTAAATCTCAAGCAAATCCATTAGCTCAATCCTGAGTCCTTTTGTGGCTCAAGTGGTACAAAGTGGCCATATACCTGGTTTCAACAATCAGGTGGGAATTCTCCCAATCATCATGTCCTTCCCAGCCCACCATATGGGGCATGGTGAGAGCATGCTGCACTCTGGCAAATTCTGACTGGTAGATGGCCATTGGGGTACCCCTGAGGCTCCTCTAAATTACACTAAATTTTGAACTGTCCCCCAGACAAACCCAGAACTGGGAAATCACAGCCTGCTCTCCCATCTCTGTCACGCACCACAGTGGTAAAGGACCGAGCCCCATGGCTTAAACTGAGTTGCTCTAGATTTACATCAGTGTCTGGGAAATCAGACTATAACTCTACTTCAAAACTGTTTTAAAATAATTGGTATAACCAGGCCTATGACATTCAAACACTGACTATAATAGACATGTAACTGTATCTGATCTTATCGGTGCACTTATAATTCACTTAATTTGTAGTTTTAAATTGCACATTTTCATACGCTGAATAGTCAAAATGTTTCTAGAAGATATAATTCACTGCAGGGATGTAATCTGCTTATTGATTACAAATATAATTTCTGCACTCCTTTCATACTTATGTGCACAAAAAAATGTTGAGAATGATCCCTTGGAGGACATTCGGATTCCAATATAGTGGTACACTTCACATTGCTATCATCTATCTAAGCATAGCTCAGGTTTTAAATTACAAAATGTAAATAAGAACTGACAAAGTATTATGTTGTTTTTTCTAGTCACTGAAAAACCAAAGCAAGCAAGAACGGAACTGTCACATGAGTAAATTCAGTTTCAGGCAGTTTATCTACATGTAAATGCTTTGCATTCCACAGTCCTCACCTACAACATTTTTATGATCTGATTCTTAAACTGTACACATCACTTGCCAGCATGGAAATGGGTTAGTAAACAGCCTTCTCAAAAGATTTATTATTTCTTTTAAACAACATAGTAAAGTGTGTGTGTGTGTGTGTATTTTTATGGTGAAATACCTGGACATCTATACAGCTTCCTTGCCTGTGCAATATCTCCTTTACTTAGACGAGTACGCTGACCAATGGCAGGTCGTATACCATTATCATCACGGGAAGGAAGAATGGTATCCAAAAACATACCCCTACAAGAAAAAAACCAACAAAAATAGACTCAAAACCTTAGCAATTTTTCAATAAAACTATCCTTGCTTTTACATTATATAATATTTATTTTATAAATAATAAATATATTTGACATAATTAAAAAGGTAAAATGCAAAATATGAAACAAAAAAAGAAAAGAAAAAATGAATGGAGGAGAAAAATTCCCCAAGTTGAAAAATTGGCTTAAACAGTAGCAATGATATTAGAAAATCGTCTTGCTTTAATGCAAACTGGCAACTACTTTTGTATTTCAAATAGATAACAACAGTCCAGAAATTTCCTATTCAAATTTAAATTCAATGTTAAAAGATTGTTGAGACCTAGTACTTGTCACATTGAAGACAGGATCTGTTGTTTGCTTGGTCTGTTTTGTCTACCTGGCAACAACACGAACAATTACACATTGCCTTGTTGTGAAATTCTTCCTCCAAAGACTCTGTTCCGAATGAAGTTTCAAGGAGGTGTTAAAGGTCTTACTTACATCCATGAAAAGCAGGGTAATTCAGAATTAAGGTTGCCAATGCATCTTTAATTCACCCAACTGTGCTAAGCTATTTCAATGTAAGGGGATGTAGTAAGATCATTCTTCTGTTGTGTGTTAGGCCCATGAGCTATCCTTCTGCTACTAAGACATGAATGGTGAGCCAAATTCTGCTTTCTATTACAATGATATAAATCCATGCTAACTCATTTGACTTCAGCTGAATTATTCTAAATAACTCTGATGCAACAGAGAGCAAGATTAGGTATTAATCTTATCTCAGAATGTCCTTGGTTTGGTGGGTTTAAGTCTGATATTTTTTAAACCTGATTTTTATGAGTTAATTATGGCAGTATTAAATTAATATTAGGAGCAATATGAACAAAGACATATATTCCATTAACGTGGTACAGAATCTGAAAACCTTTGAATTCTGATGTGTCATCATGAGCTTATGAAAAATTTTGCTAGATTGTCTTTCTTATTTTTGATACTCATTTATACTTGTAGCACATACACTGAAAGCTAAAATCTTGTATTACCACTTATCAGTATTGACTGCATAATGTGGTTTCATAATACTTAGTACTAAGGCAGAAATCTGAGCCTAGGAATAGAGGCTGCTTTTTAAAGTACACTAAACTGGCCATTTTGAATGGCTGGCCTATATCCTGCTGTCACTGCACACGTAAAACTCCCCATGATGTCAGTGGGATTATTCCATAAATACTTCGATTTTAAATATTAGAAGAAAGAGTTGAAAGTACTAACTCACTATCTGAATAACTATTTCTAGGAACAAAGCAGGATTTTTGTAAAACAAAACAGCAACTGTAATAAGAAACGATGATTTTATTTTTCTACTGGTATAACCTGAAAATGACCAACCAATAGAATTTAAAATTTGGACAATAAGAAATCATTCCTCTTTTGCATTCTCCAGCACCACCATAAAAGACTTATGGAAATAACAAGCCCTTGATAGTCTTAATACTTATCTATATGTTGTGGCTATTACTTCATGAAGTTTTGTGGTCTTTATTGACCTGGTCCTGGTGACTAAAGGAAATCCTAGTTACTAACAGATGGCAAGGTTCCACACTGAATAGGACTCCCCCTCTGAACATAATCAATGGCAACCCTTATGGGTCTTAAGGGCTTCTGTAAGTGATACAAAACACTCTTCTGCCTAGGAGTAGAATATGATTCCGTATAGCACTCAGTTTCTGCCAGCCTGGAGCATCTGAGACCAGGATCAGAAACTAAATCATCAATGTGTAGTCATTACAGAGCACTGAGACTATGGTTCTTTTTTTCTATTCTATATAAGTTCTTACACCACCTTCCGCAATGTAGCATCTGAGCACCTTCTAGTAATTCATTAAACAATATCTATCGTGTGTTTCGTTCCCACACTCATCTTCTTCCTGAAGGAGAATTGTGTGTGACATGTTCTCTTTTGGTAGGTTGTTTTTTTTAAATGTGCTTATATTAGAGAAAACAGGTCATATAAGCGTTCCTTGCACTTATAGTGAAAAGTAGCGAGATTGACGATGGTCTTTAGTGCATGTGAGAGTTCATTCCATAGTCTTGGATCAGCCCCTGAGAAAGCTCTGTCTCCTGTACCATTGAGCTTTATCCATCCATTCATGGAACATATATGGTCCCCATCACCGTAATATCTGCATGCCTCACAATCTTCCCTGTGAAGTAGGAAAACGCTATTATTCCCATTTTACAGATGGGCAACTGAGGCATACAGCGGCTACACAAAGTCTGGGCTGGAGCAGGAACTTGAACCTGCATCCTCCTCCACAGACTTTACCCTTGTGGGTTCCATTGGCATTACACTCATAACATTTATATAGGGTGGTTAATGGCTGAGCTACAGGGTATGAAATAAAATCAGCACTATGGGTGAAAGACCCTTCCCCACACTCAAACTTCATAGACTGGCTGTGCAAGGATAATCAGCAATGGAGCAGCAATGTGGGAGCTCCCAATGTGGGAACAATGAGATTCTTGATTCTGTGGCTCTAATGTCACTAACACCATGAACAGCTCAGAATGAGCTGCAGTCTCTAGCCTAGTTCAGACCTTTCCCGTAGCCCTGGTTTGTGGGGTACATTTTCCAGACTTACATCTCACTCAGCACATCCACAGAGGTACACAATTACTTAGACTTTATGTATTGAAGTGAATTTCACTCAAAGAGAAAGGAACACATACCTAAATATTTCATGTGCTTGATGTTTCTAAATTTAATTTTTTGCAGCATATGAGGTTTTATAAAATAATAAACAGCTATTATGAATGAGGCTTCCAGGTTATCTTTACATTAAATCTCAATTAAAACAAGATTAAAAGGCTGCTTTGAAATTGAATATCATGAGGGGACATTAAGCAATGTCTTTCTAAAAGAATAATCAAATTATCCTACATAGTTGGATTTAAAGAAAACCAAAAAGCTGTGTTTTGACTTCTGTTGGAACATTCTCTGCTGAAAGAATATAATATTTTAAAGCTGTTCTGGAAATGCCATTGTTAAATCTATGCAGCGATTTCCCCACACACACCCTGAATTTCCCCATCACGCCCCCTCCCACCCCCGCACCCAGTTTTGTGAACTAGTTACATGACAATTTAGTGACACACACACCCCGGAAATTCAAACACCCGCCCCCTAATTTCAATTCCTGGGGAAACCACTGAATCTATGGTTCCTAGTTTTCACACACAGGAATGGAATTAAAAGTCAAAAGGTATAACCTGAGACTCCAACCTTGAGAAGGTGTTCCTGGCATAGTGCATAATGCTGTCAAAATCATATGATTCCCCAAGGGAGTTCACCTCTCCAGGCTCCATCTTCAGGAAGTTGTATTCCTGACCTACAAATGAGTCACAAGCAAAGTCTCAGATGAATCTTTTGATAAAGGTAGGGGGAAGGGGGAAAATAGCTACAATGCCATTCACAGAAACACATGGATCTTAGTGAATCTAGCACTTCAGAGTAGTTAACTTATTTTATTTTATTAACTGGATGAATGGAGGAAGATCCATGCACCTAGAACACCCACTGCTAACGTTATTCTACTATACATATAAATTAGCTGTTTCACTCACCTATGCACCGTAAGTGAATAAGACACAGAACACCAACTTATGATAAACGTGGAGGCCACAACATTCACTAACTTAGCCATCAATGGTAGAAGAAAAAAATCCACCCCACCACAAACAGCCCGGCAGATAGCTGTTCAGTGGGGATTCCACAGGCAGACTGCAAAAGTGATTTCGCTTAAGTAGAGGTTACTCTTTCAGTCCCCATCTACCACAACAGCTATTTGGGCCAACTTCCAACTACCCCTCCCATCCTAACCTCATGCAACTGTTAGGGGCACATGTGAGGGATGCCCTGATCTGTGTAAGAAATAGAGGCTCACTTCCAGCCCTTCAAGCAACCACAGGTCTCAGCCCAAAGCCACTGGTCCTTGTCAATATACAAGTATGCAAACTGTCCTTTGCTCAAACTCAAATCCACTCGACTCCTGCCAAAAGTTGTGACCTACATTAATAAACAATACTGGCCAAACCCTCCTAGACACTAACAGAAAATCAAAAACACCCTCACTGCACATGTCAATGCCCTCTTGATGGAAATGCCTTTCTGACTCCAATTACTGATGACCAAGCCCAAAGTGTCTGACAAGAAGGGGCATTAGCAGCTTCAGCTAGAAACTAAGGAGGAAGGTGAAAGTTTGCAAGGTGAAGGGTGGGTGGCCTGAGAATGGCATTCCCAACCAAGGAGGAAGGTAAATACTGTATCCATTCACATGCAGGTCCGGGTGGCAACAGGTTCTCCCTGTGACATGAATCCACCAATCACAGGCAAAGCCTGAAGGAGGACAAGGAGCAGTTAGTGCACCCAACCCCTTTTAGCCAGGGCCGGCTCTAGGATTTTTGCTGCCCCCACTTTTTTTTCATGGCCCCTCCCCCCCGCCCGGCTCTGCTCCAACTCCACCCTTTCCCAACTCCTTCCCCAAATCCCTGGCCCCACCTCCTCCCCCGGGCGTGCTGCGTTTACCTGCCCCCATTGCTTCCTGCAGCTCCCCTCCCCCCGTGACTCCCACCCTAGCTCACCTCCACTCCGCCTGCTCCCCTGAACATACAATGGCTTTTTCAGGGTACAAACTTTAACTCTTAGCCTACATCAGTTGCATGTAGTGTAATACTTAAAACATAATGAGACTGACTTAGTTTAAAGAGATTTTCAAAACTGCATGTTATGTTGCGTCTTTTTAAGAGCTGGGTAATTTAATTTCTTGTTTTACCCAAGCCATCTGGTAAAATAAAGCACTAAAAGCAAAATAAAACACTGCTGCACAAACACTGAGCAATTGGTTAACAAATAAAACAAAAGCACTGTTAAGATGAAAGCAGAAAAAAACCCATATACTGAAAAATAATTTCTCTTGATTTTATCCTGTTAGGCTATTATTTTGTAGGACTCTAAAATATCCTATAACTGTTTAATCTGTACCTTCATATTTCTTTTGAGACTTGATCCGTTACTATAATTCCATTCTGAAAATGTTTAAAAGGGATTTAAGTTGGTTAAGTGTGACACCCTCTCCCACAGTGAAAATCCTAAAAAGCTAGAATATGCCAAGTTATAGCACCCTTCTTAGACCACACAGGATGTTTCCACTGACAGCAACAGACTGTTTGTATCATCAAAAGGAACTCGACTCCAACTGTTAAGGAAACACTCTAAAGACTACACATCTCCCTCGCAGTACAACGCAAAACTTTAATTACAACCTCATACTTCCCTCCCAAGCACGTAACACATTGCACATGTGTCAATCCTGAATATGTGAAAAAGTTGTTGAGGATGTATTTATTATTTGTGTTTATTATGTATGTATTATTATGCAAATGTAATTAAAAATATGTGCATGTGTGAAAAAGTTAGAAAGTAATAATAAGTTATCAAGTCGTCAGCGCGTGAGCAATAAGGACAAAGTTAGCTAAGGTATGGACCTTCCTTAAGCAAGCCAACATTTGCGCTTCTTGTACAAACCTTTGCTTAAGGAATCTGGTCCAGATCCACAAAGATAATTACATGCCTAATTCCCACTCAAATCAATGAGAGTTAGGTGCCTATATACCTTTCACAACATAGGCCCAATTCTGCTTATTACTGTGAGTAGTGTCAATGATTTCAGTAGGCAGGTTTTGTTGACTGGCACAATCTGATTAGTGATTGTCAACCTATATTATAAAAGGGGATAGACAGTGTCAGGGGGGAGAGATAGTGAGAAAGATACTGACAATGCAAGTTTGTTCTGCCTCAACCTGTTGTCAGGAGAGGGAAACTAACAATCTGATATTGCTATACGGCAAATTAAAGGATGAAATATTGCTAGTGTGTATTAGGCATAAAAGAAGTGACAACAAAATTAGATTAGATCATAGCTGTCATCTGTTGTCTCTTGCACAATGCTCTGCTGTTGTGTCTGGAATAGCTAATAAATAAATATAGCCCTTTGCTCTTGCATATTTTTCATCTGTAATCTCCACATGCTTTCCAAAGCAGCTAAGTATCATTATTTCCATTTTACAAATGATGATACTTAGGCAGAGTGAGATGAAGTGACTTGACAAAAGTCACCCAGGTCAGAGACAGAACCAGGAATAAACCACAGGCATCCTGACTCCAAGGCATGGGCCCTAGCCTTTAGATTACATTACTTCTCATGCTCAGCATGATCGTCTACATTTGATAATAAAAATGAAAATTGCTGATAAACCAATTTAAATTGCTTGTTAACTATATAATCTATATTTTACCAAAAACCATTTTTATCTCCCAGAAATTTAAACGTAATTTTGTATTTCAAACTTGTTATTGTGCCATGAAGAACTCACCTGAACTAAATATAAGTAATTTGTAAGAATAAATGCATCTGCAGCAACATAAGGTCTAGGCTTGCAGAATCAAGCACAGTATTTTTGCATGCTAGCAGAAGAAGCAATTTTTATCTTCTAAGGGATGCTCTTCTGTCCTTGCCTCTGTGGGCCAAAATCAGCTTCTGTAGCCCAACTCTGGTTCCAACAAGAACAAGTCATATAAGCATTGCAAAGAATGTTTGATAAGAATAAAACTGTCAATTGTATGGGCCAGATTGTAAACCTGATTTGTTTATGCATTTAATTATGGGTGTATAAATAGCTAGTTAGATAACCACATATCAACTGCATACCAATATTGATTTTGTGTATACAATCATCATAACTATGCATGCAAATTTGATGCAAAATTGCAAATGCATATTTCCATGTCAACAAGGGCTTCTGAAGTTTTGAAAATCAGGCCTTTAGCATCTAAAACATCAACTCTGAAATACAGAGTCTGTGGAATCATAGGTTTATATCTTGACAAGATAATCTCAACCTCCCTACTTCACAGTTAGGTAAATTGAATATAATACAAGTCAGGACTTCTGGGGTGAGTGTCATTAGCTTCTTATTAAAAACTAAATTTCTTGCCTTTATGGTTATGAAGAAAACCTTCCAATTGTGAACCAAGTGTAAACCAAGGCAGTAATGTCTTCCTTAGTCTGCATCAGGAGTGGCTCTAACCATTTCGCCGCCCCAAGCAGTCACCGCGGCCCCACCCCCGACGCAGACAGACGTTGTGGGGCCCCACCCCCGACGCACACAGACGTTGTGGGGCCCCTGACGCAGGCAGTCCGAGTCCCACAGCGGCAAGGGAAGAGCGGCGGACCTGCCGCCGAGGCAAGCGAAAATGGGGTGGTAGTCCGAGTCCTGCGGCGGCAATTCGGCGGCGGGAAGAGCGGACCTGCTGCTGAATTGCCACCGCAGGACTCGGACTGCCGCCCCATTCTCAATGCCGCTCCAAGCACCAGCTTGGAAAGCTGGTGCCTGGAGCCGGCCCTGATCTGCATAGACAGTTTCAGTGCTGCTACTGCTTGGAAGTGTTATCAGGCACCTGAAGCTGTTGTGGGAGACAGCTGCTACCACTTTTAAGGAGCAGGGTTGTCAAGCAGGGGCCTGCTACTTCTTCCACCTGGAGTAGAGGGTTTTGCAGGATGATCATGGTACATAGTCATGTGTCTTCCACTGTAGCAGAGGGCTTTGTGGACTTGTACATGTACGTGATAGGAATGAGATCATATATTTATTAATGAGTGGGTAGGGAGAATGCTGTCCAGCATGACTTTATTGTTGAGCAAAACAGCATTAACTATTTTATTTAGGAGTATGGGAAGTGGCCCAGCACTCATTTATTGGAGACAGCATGAATTAAGTTAGCCGGTGTTATCTGAGTGGGCAGCAATAATTAGAAGAACTGAATTCACCCAACAGGCCCACACCCAATAGTATACAATCAGTAGGAAAACATATAGTAGGGGGATGTGGCTTGGTGTGGGTGAGGCTTAGGCACCAGTATAGTTCAGCATGGTGAATAGGCTTAGACACAGGGCAAGTAAGCATTGGATGGAGCTGGTTGGAAAGGTTCTCCTTCATGGAAAATGTTGACTTTTCAATGAAAAACCAAACATTTTCTGACTGAAAACAGAAAACTTTTGATTTTTGATTAAAACTTTGATGTTTCCACATAAAGCAGACACTTGTCACAAAAAATGTTAGACAAAAACTAAATTTTCTGTCAAAAAACAATTTCTGTTAGTGTTTAGTTCATTTTCCAAGCCTTGTCACAATTGTACTTATCTTTACCATGAAACCACAGTCCTGCCTCCACTGTATGAACATGAAAGGTCCCACGGCTCTTTTCATAAGACTAGTGGTTTTCCCTGGTGTCCTTCCAGATTATTTAACTGGCTGTCTATTTGGTTGTTTCTCTCCACTCCAGACATTATACTTTAGTGGTTCATTATATATAGTATATAGTTTGAATCATTTTGGGATCCTTCCAGATAAAAAGAATGGTGTAAATGTAAAAGTATTAATTTTGGCTAGTTTATTAGAATGTTGACTTTTCTAAGAACACTCAAAATCTCAATTGTAATTATTTGAATTGAAAAGACTCATTTAAAAAGTGTAAAAATTGTTACAATCTTCAATGGAACAAAAATAAACAGTGAAATAATATAACCTAAGAACCCTTATCAAATTGTCTCACCTGGCTGGATGTTTTCTCTAATGATGGTTACATGGTCATCTCGGTCTGGCCGTGTGTGTTCATGCCAAAAGCCTATCACATGCCCTAGCTCATGAACAACAATTCCAAATTTATCACAGTTCTTGCCAATAGATATAGCCTGAGGACCATTCCCCCTTCGACCCACATAAGAACAGCACCTGTAATAAAAATATCAATAGAGATTAAAACTTTCAAGAAAACAACTTAAACATAGAATTTTGCTAGAGGATAATAATAAAAAAAAATCAATACAGTACATTACATGCCAGTGCTACAACAAGCTGAAGTTAGTATTTACAGTAGTAGACAGTCCACACCAAAAAACCCTCCACATCTCATGCTTTCTAGCTTGGAGAGCAAGGTTGTCCTCACGCAAGAAAGAATGGATGGGGAATGTTCCACTTCAATATGCAAAAAGCAAAACCTATTTTAAAGTCTAAAAATGCTTTCTATGACAAATAAATAAAAAATAAAAAAGAACAAAAATAAAGTCTCCATGACTGACTATACAGGACTAGAATCTTCTCTCATGTAGTCTCTTCTCAATAGTAAAACACTAGTTTTCATACCATTGTAACTCCATTGATTTCACTGGGACTATTCATATGCTTAAAAAGTTAATCATGTGCATAAGTGCTCTGATGGATTGGTGCCTAAATCACATCATAAATTGAATTAGAAAACTATAGTGTCTACATCTATTGTCCCAAACCTTTCACCAGGTCCCACAGCCTTGTGTCTCCATAAAATCCCCCAACTGTAAAAACACACGACTCCTCCTTTATAGCATTCCTGTTGTATTTCTGACTCAGTCCAGAACCACCAAATGGTCTGAGGCCGAACAAAATTTTGTTTCTAATAAGAACACAAAAGCTATGAGTTTGGTTCCAATACCTTAACTTTTCAACCAGACTTCCATAGCTGTGAGGGCAATGAGCAGGGGAGAGTGGAGAAGAAGAAGCAGGAAGCAGGGGTAGAATCTTGCTCTGTCTATCTCTGTTGTACTTCTTCCAACACTCATCCAGATTTCATAGTCACTCAACTTTGGTTGGCTACTAGGTAAATCTTTCATTTTTAATCTGAAAATTCATGCTACTTCGTTAATTATGGTTGCAGGGTTTTAGAAGTATTAAATGTTTATGATGCCATAACCCTTTGAAGATTTCCTAACATCTGTTAACCCACAGAAGAAAGCACAGAAGAGAGATGAATACTTTGTAGATAATCCTGAAATGGAGTGAAATGAGGTTTAGAATCCCATGATACTCCTATGCTTGAGTAAACAGGAATGCAATCTCCCCGCGCCGCCTCCCGGGATTTTTCTGGGTATATGTGACAGTTAATGTGGCCCACAAAAGTAATCTTTCAATATTGGGAGATTGTAGTCCAGAAATAAATGGTCCACTTGTTCTCTCTCTCCCTTCTTCTTGGATAAGAGTCTTAATCCTGAAGAGTCATATTCATATTGGGGAGGAGGTGACCAGCCCTCTGTGGAGAAAGAAGTAGTTCGGGACTATTTAGAAAAGCTGGACGAACACAAGTCCATGGGGCCGGATGCACTGCATCCGAGGGTACTAAAGGAGTTGGCCGATGTGATTACAGAGCCATTGGCCATTATCTTTGACAAATCATGGCAATCGGGGGAGGTCCCGGATGACTGGAAAAAAGCGAATGTAGTGCCCATCTTTAAAAAAGGGAAGAAGGAAGATCCAGGGAACTACAGGCCAGTCAGTCTCACCTCAATCCCTGGAAAAATCATGGAACAGGTCCTCAAGGAATCAATTTTGAACCACTTAAAGGAGGGGAAAGTGATCAGGAACAGTCAGCATGGATTCACCAAGGGCAAGTCATGCCTGACTAACCTAATTGCCTTCTATGATGAGATAACTGGCTCTGTGGATGAGGGGAAAGCAGTGGATGTGCTATTTCTTGACTTTAGCAAAGCTTTTGATACAGTCTCGCACAGCGTTCTTGCCAGCAAGTTAAAGAAGTATGGGCTGGATGAATGGACGGTAAGGTGGATAGAAAACTGGCTGGATGGTCGTGCTCAACGGGTAGTGATCAATGGCTCCATGTCTAGTTGGCAGCCGGTATCAAGTGGAGTGCCCCAAGGGTCGGTGCTGGGGCTGGTTTTGTTCAATATCTTCATCAACGACCTGGAGGATGGTGTGGACTGCACCCTTAGCAAGTTTGCAGATGACACTAAACTGGGAGGAGTGGTTGATACGCTGGAGGGTAGGGATAGGATACAGAGGGACCTAGACAAATTAGAGGATTGGGCCAAAAGAAATCTGATGAGGTTCAACAAGGACAAGTGCAGAGTCCTGCACTTAGGACGGAAGAATCCCATGCACTGCTACAGACTAGGGACCGAATGGCTGGGCAGCAGTTCTGCAGAAAAGGACCTAGGGGTTACAGTGGACGAAAAGCTGAATATGAGTCAACAGTGTGCCCTTGTTGCCAAGAAGGCTAACGGCATTTTGGGCTGTATAAGTAGGGGCATTTCCAGCAGATCGAGGGATGTGATTATTCCCCTCTATTCGGCACTGGTGAGGCCTCATTTGGAGTACTGTGTCCAGTTTTGGGCCCCACACTACAAGAAGGATGTGGATAAATTGGAAAGAGTCCAACGGAAGGCAACAAAAATGATTAGGGGGCTGGAGCACATGACTTATGAGGAGAGGCTGAGGGAACTGAGATTGTTTAGCCTGCAGAAGAGAAGAGTGAGGGGGGATTTGATAGCTGCTTTCAACTACCTAAAAGGGGGTTCCAAAGAGGATGGATCTAGACTGTTCTCAGTGGTAGAAGATGACAGAACAAGGAGTAATGGTCTCAAGTTGCAGAGGGGAAGGTTTAGGTTGGATATTAGGAAAAACTTTTTCACTAGTAGGGTGGTGAAGCACTGGAATGGGTTACCTAGGGAGGTGGTGGAATCTCCTTCCTTAGAGGTTTTTAAGGTCAGGCTTGACAAAGCCCTGGCTGGGATGATCTAGTTGGGGTTGGTCCTGCTTTGAGCAGGGGGTTGGACTAGATGACCTCCTGAGGTCCCTTCCAACCCTGAGATTCTATGATTCTATGATTCTATGATTTTCTGATGGAATAGTTAAAAAAAAAAAAAGCCAGCTTCACAATTGCTCTAATTTTTCATTCCTGTTTTTCTGTGCTTTCATGATTCAAATGTAATCTAATGGATCTGGTATGCCCTTTTCAGCATCCTTACTCAGCATTCTTCTGAGATGTCTGCTCTTTTGGAAGGGCTGGAAAAATGTAATCTGCTCACTATGACAGGAAAAGGAAAGAATGGAGACTAAAGCAAAACCTACAGGAATGGAGAGATACTTGGGATCAAATGGTTGGCTGAGATTTCTGACACACTTCTGTCTCTATCACATTTTCTACTATGTACAATATAGCAAGAATAGTAAGAGGTGAATATGATTCCAGCACAAATCAGAAAGGCTAAGGCATAAAATGAATTACACCTAGCAAGGGACATAAAAGGCAATAAGAAGACGTTCTTCAAATGTATTATGAACAAGAGAAAGATGAAAGAAAGTGTACGTCTTCTACTTAGCAGGGAAGGAGAGCTAATAACTTATGATATGAAGAAGGCTGAGATGTTTAAGGCCTATTTTGTTTCAGTCTTCATTAAAAAAGTTAATGGTGACCAGATACCCAAGACAATTAATATTAACAAGAAGGGAGAAGGAATGCATGCCAAAATAGGGGGAAAGCTGGTTAAAGAATATTTAGATAAATTACATGTATTCAAGTCTTCAGGATCTGATGAAATTCATCCTAGGGTACTTAAGGAACTACTTGAAACAATCTCAGAACTGTTAGCAATTATGTTTGAAAATTCATGGAAGATGGGCAAGGTCCCAAAGGACAAGGGAAGGGCAAACAAAGTACCTATCTTTACAAAGGAGATGAAAGAGGACCTGTGGAATTATAGGCCACTCCACTTAACTTCAATACCTGGAAAGATACTGGAACTAATTATTAAATTATCAATTTGTAATCACCTAGAGGATAATAGAGTTCTAAGGAATAGCCAGCATGGATTTGTCAAGAACAAATCTGCCAAACCAACCTAATTTCCTTCTTTAATGCAGTAGATATGATATATTTTGATTTTAGTAAATCTTCTGACAATGTCCCACATAACATTCTCATAAGCAAACTAGGAAAATGTGGTCTAAATGGAATTATTATAAGGTGGAGGCACAACTAGTTGAAAGATTGCACTCCAGGAATAAAGAATGAAGAGTACTTGTGGCACCTTAGAGACTAACACATTTATTTGTGCATAAGCTTTCGTGGGCTAAAACCCATTTCATCAGATGCAAAACTCGCACAGATACAGACAGATATTTCTGCCTGTATCTGTAATTTTCACTCCGTGCATCTGAAGAAGTGGATTTTTTATCCACGAAAGCTTATGCTCAAATAAATCTGTTAGTCTTTAAGGTGCCACCGGACTGTGGCTCCTGTACAGCAAACAGGAGACGATAACCACCTGATCAGCATATACAGACTAACACGTCTACCCTTCTGATAGCTGGAAGCGAGAAGAGAGAAGAGGTACCAGCATAATGTGAGCAACTCCTCTCTGTAACCCTCAAGTGATCTGCACACCAGTTTTCAAAATGGAATCTAAGGAAAAAATAAACTAAAAATAATTAACAGTTTATCCAAGATGGTACCATATTACTGCCACAGCTCTGTTACTGGAGGGTTGCATGATTCTGTTAACTCAATTGCAGACAAGCCTCAGCAATGGGTAACAGACTGCAAATTTAGGGGGGAAACATTTTTAAATATAATAAAACATATGGATTGACTATTTTAGTTTGAGCCAATTCCCTTGTATTTACAAAAAAGGCAATTGCGCCTTCAGTCAGTATTATACCAGCCTATTTTGTGTCTTATATCCCACTGTCAATTACTTTTTCAAATCATGAGGCAATAGCATAGTCCTATAAAATTCAACCACAGTCAGTACTCTTCACTGTTTTTCTTCTTCTTCTTCTTTATTCTGACTGTCTCAAACAGCAACATAGAACCTTTCAAGATTCTGTTCTATTCGTTCCGAAAGCTAGACAATGTGATTTGAAAATACCCAAAACATCCATCACAGCACATAAAATGTTTGATATGCAAATAAAATACTAATTATTTGCCTTTGAATAACAGTAGTGTAAAATATTGTCCTAGGGAGCTTTGGGTTTTATATCACAAAATGAGGTAGCTTTTTACCGTATATTCCTTGATTTTGTGAAATTTGATTGCTATTCCCATTGAAGTGAGACAACATGACCAAGATTTTCAAAAGTAAATAGTAATTTTGGGTGCTCAACTTGAGATACTTTAAAGGTGTCCTGGTTTCAGAAGGTGAATGGACAGACCTTTCTGAAAATCAGGCCCCTTCAGGTGTCTCAAGTTGAGCAGCCAAATTATGTTAAAAACAGAGTATCAGCCTATTTTTAAAAAATCAGCTGATTATGGCAATTTCTTAACTTTTATTACTAAATGGAGTTCAAGCACTTCACACAGATTGCAGGCAAGCTCTTTGATTATCTTTTTCTACTTCAAAGGAGAACAGCAGTCAACAGTAAACACTGAGTCTTAAAATAACAGTAGTAGTATAGAATACTGGGGGCGGGGGGACGTCATTGGGATTTACTGCATCGAGTGCCCTGCCATGCACACATCAGATTCATCCAATTAAGTTACAACATTCTGATCACTCAGACAACAAAATGGAGTCAAAGGGTCAGGAATATTAAAAAAGCGATACATCAAAAGGCACTGATTTGCAATACCTTCGCTGTGACCACACATTTAGGCGTGCTTGGCACAAGGCCCACAAGTCTCTCTACAGTATGAGCACTTGTCATCCTTCTCAAACTCAGCCAACAGTCAGACTTTAAAGCTCCTGATCTCTTTAATCTTTATTGCACCAGACAGCAGTTGAAGACGGTAACTATTTATGAATCTCTAATTCCATGTAATCAGTCTAGCTGATCAATAACGGTGAGCAAAGAGAAACAACTGGCAGAGAGAAAGTGCAGTGATCACTACCACTATTCTTTGAAAAATAAGGGCCCTTTGAGCCTCACAGAGCTGCCGTAAAATGTGTCTTAAAATTGATGAGTGGGAAGGGGAAACCTGTGGGATCATAGTCTCAGTTTTTTGGCGGGTTAAACAGCTGCACACTACAGAACGTGATACTTTAAAGCACCCTGTTGAATGATAATAGCAATTCACCATGACATTAACTGCATGGTGCTGTGGATGAAAATGATGCAGAACTCCATAAACCCACTAGGATTACACCCTTTCCTCTGGTTACATAGAGAGGAAAACAATCTGTAATTCACAAAAGAGAACTCAATATGAAGCAATTTTGTTAATCACTTTACTGGTGAAAGCACAGCCCTTCCATTCACAGTCAAAAATGCCTCTAGGTAAAGTAGAAATAGGATTGGCACTCATCTAGAAATAAAGTTAGCAATAGTGGTCTGCCTTGGGCATTTTCATCAGGAATGAAATTGTTAGGAAAATTATTGTTAGTAGTTTTCTTCCACCTTCATATATAATTCTTGGTAAAAGGCTTGTAGTCAAAACCACATTAATTTTCCTTACATTCTAATTTTGGACTATATTTATACACAATCTTTTGTTCCATTTGTAGTAGCTTACTCATTTATTCCCAGAGTAGGCTTTAAAATGGCACATGAATAGAGAAGGCCAAATATTGTTCTGATTTGATGAATTTATCCCTTGTGGTCCTTTCCACAAATTGTCCACAAATAGATCATGATTTTTAATGATTTGTTTGATATTCAAAACTATTCTGTGAATACTTCACTAGAAATAATTTCAGCTTGCTAAATGTTTGCAAACTGTTTAGAATGGACATTCATTCGATTACTCAATATTCAGAAATGCCGCCCACCCTCCTCAACTGGTGGGGGAACTTGATGCTCCAGGCAGAGAAGGACGACAGTCCCAGCAGTGAGGGAGGGAGTCACTCATTGAGGGACACCAGGTAATTCCTCCTCACCATCATTGGAGTCTCTGGCACCCATTGGGCAGTTAGGTGAGGGGTGGGGAAGTGAGAAGAGTGCTGATTGGCCAGCATTCCCTAGCTCATAAAATGTAACTTGGAGCAGGTGCCTGCACGTCAGTTCCATTCCAACAGAGAAAGGGTTACTTGCCATTCCAGCAGCAGCAGCTGCTAGAATTCCCCCTTCCCCACATCATGGAGGTTCTGACCACTATTGGAGCAGTAGCTCCCTTAGGGAGGGATTCCATGCTGGCTCCCCAGCTCGAGGACAGGGAGACTCAGAGCTGCACGGGGAAGCTGATGGGCAGTTGGGTTCCAAGGTGGTGCAGCCCAGGTTGGGCCTGAAACTGTGGCAATGCACATACACCCCTGTTTGAGGGAGTATGGGGAAAAGAGTAGGTCATACAATGTCACTAAGGCAGCTGCAAAGGGCCCTGTGTCCTTGGGCAGCCCTGCCAGGGCCAGGTCTGAGGCAACTGCTCCCCCACAACCTGCTCATGGGAGGGGAGGCCGTTGGTGTGCTGTGGCTGCCGCAGAAGCACAATGCTCCTTGTGTCCGGTTATGCCCCCTCCCTTCATATTATGGGTGGTGGAAGGGGAAGGGCTCATGGGGCTTTAGCCAAAGGTATGGCCAGCACGTCTGCAGGTGCCCAATCCAGGAGCCACTCTGAAGGAGTCAGGCAGAATGGCTGGTCCCTTTCTCCACCACCCCCCAGAGTGAGGGAGTAGGGGTGCCCTTGGACATGCATTGGAGCAACCCAGCTTGGCCTTACTGGAGGCTATGGAGGAGGGTGAGGGTTCATTCTCCAGCAAAGTTGCCTGAATTGTTGGCCTGGGATTGCCAGTCCATGGGGAAGGATGTGCTCAGTCTTCACTGGAGTGGAGATAGGGCAAAAATCAATGGCCTGCAGAAAACTGATGCAGATAATGAGTCAGGGGACAAGGAGAACAGGTGGGCAGGACTTCGATGGTGGTGGGTCAGAGGAGTACATTCTTCCCAGATGGGATCCTAAATTCTTTATACAGGAGGTCCATGGGTCCAAGTTTGGGGAAAGTGTGGGTCCAAGCCTCAGGAAGGTGGACGAGGAGTAGGTGAATGTCCTTGGGCCTGCACTTTGCTCCCATCTGGCATCAGGTTCTTCTGGAGTGTACAACCCCCACCACTGTCAGAATGACAAGGGAAATGAAAGGAGATTTTAAAGTGTGGGAAAGATTTCTGGAGGAGTTTAATGGGATTTCAATATGACGTTTGGACTGGTTGCTCAAGACTGAACTGCAGATACAATCTGACATCTTGGGAGGCATAGGTTTACTTTCAAGGAAGGTGGTGAGCACAGAAGTGGCCAGAAAGCTGGGTGGTTCCGGCCATTACAAGAGAGATTACCTTCCTCAAGTTTTTTCCTATAGTGCTGGCAGTCACTATTTGGGGAGAAAGCTTTTAAAACAGAAAGTATGTTACCTATAACAGTGAAAACCCTGTCTTATTAAAGGTTTTAGGATGGGTCTGCAGCTGTGAGAGGGAGGCCATTTTATTTAGGGTGGTATTCATTTTTGTCCTCTTTGGCACTTTTAGAGTGAGGGAACTGGTGCCTTTGACAACTGCGCGAAAGTTCCAGTGAGCACTGAACTTAACAGATGTACGACAATCGACGGGAACAGTGTCCTGGCAGTTAAGGTCCTCAAAAAGAACAGAAGGGCATATGTGGTGTTGAAGGAATGTGCAGATGAAGACTTGTGCCCTGTAAAGGCAGTGAAAGCCTTACTAAAAATCCAGAGCCTGCAGCCAGGCCTGCTGTCCACACACAGTGATAGCAGCTTCCTAACTAGATACCAATTTCCTGCAGTACCGAGGGAAAACCTGCGCTACTATGTTCTTGACCTAGGTATATTTGGCACTCATTCCTTCAGGATTGGGACAGTGACATCAATGGCTGCAGGGACTTTGGTCCATGGGAAGTAGAGGTGATGGGGCACAGAAAATCAAGGTGTTACAGGACATATGTCTGCACCAAGGAAAAGATGGCAGGGAACAGTAAAAAGTAACTAACCCCTTGAGCTTTTTTGTTTCAGAGGGTACCCAGAGCATACTCAATATTCAGATCTGAAGCACTCTTAGCCAGGATGGCAGGCAGATCTCAGCTAGGTCCGAAGCTGTTTGCATCCAGGGGTTTGGCAGAAGAGGCATACAGTGGGATCAGCTCATGCCACTTCTGCTCTCGTTGAACAAAGCAGACCCCCTCACATCCTGGCTATCCACCTCAGGGAGAATAATCTTGAGGGCTGCACAGGAGTCAATTTAAGGGATAGAATCCAGAGGAATGTTTGATTAGGCAATTGTGGCCAGCGGTTATGTTAGTATGGTCAGAAACGCCCACAAGATGGGTTTAGCAGGAGCTGCAAATGCAGCCTGGGTGGACAAGGCAAGGAAGAAAGTGAATAGAGAGGTCACTAGGTTATTCCCGGAGACAGGGGGTTCAGTGATACAGCATAGGGATATCTATTACAAAAGGCCTGAATTTTTCAGGGATTATGTGCACATCTGTCAGACAGAAGCACTGACAAATGGTTGTGGAATGTGAGGGCCTGGATTGGGCAGGAGTTGTGGGGGTTGGGGGAGGAGAGGTGGTGATCAAGATGGCATTCCCTGTTCCCAGTGGGGTTAAAGGACAAAATGAACAGTTCCTAGAGGTACAAAACTGGGATTTTGTCTTGCAGGGTATGGTCAGACCTTGTGGCCCTTGTGAGTTGAGGTTCCCCACCCTTCTGCACCCTCTATCCCCCTCAAAGTGACCTGAGTCCTGGGAGGTAGGCTGAGGAGAGACTACCCCGAGTTATGGATCCTATAGTCCTATAACACCTTCCTGGTATAGGAGAGTATGGGTGATGGGTGGGTAGAGCCCCTCCCCTGTGTTTAACTTCAACAAAAGTTGCAGTCTGCCAGGTAAAATCCATCAGTGTGTCTGTCCTCATTTCACTGCTAAATCTACATCAATTTGCTACTTAAGCTGTATGACTACTCACCTTCAGTAAGTCACATGCTGTTGTTTCTCTTCCTGGACTGGATGATTTAACTTTTATAAACTACTTCTGCTTTAGCCAGAATTTAATTTCATTTCTTGATTAGAGAAATCTTAGCTACGAGTTCAAAATTTGATTTCCTGTTAATATTCAGACTACACCAACAAAACTTTGTACTCTCACACAAACTTCCAAGAAGCAAACAAAAAGGGGTACAAATATGACTGAATTAGAATGTGATTCACAGTTCACAAAAACCTTCAGTAACACTCAGGGCTGGTGCAAGGAAGTTTTGCGCCCTAGTTGAAACTTCCTTGCACCAGCCCTGCGCCCCTCCCCGCCCGCCCAGCTAACGCCGCTCCTCCACCGCAGCAGCCAGCCCCCCGCCCACGGCAGCTCCCCATCCCCCACGGCAGCTCCCAGCCCCCTGCCCACAGCAGCTCCTCATCTCCCATGGCAGCTCCCAGCCCCCCGCCCACAGCAGCTCCTCATCTCCCACGGCGGTGGCAGCTAACCTGCCCGCGGCGGCCAGCCCCCCGCTCACGGCAGCCTCCCACCTGCCCGCGGCCGGCTCCCCACCCCTCCGCGACAGCCAGCCGCCCCCGCCCGTGGCAACTCCCCATCCCCCCCGCGGCGGCAGCTCCTCTGAAGCTGCGTTCTTGGCGGCCTTTCGACGGCCGCTTCTATTGCCGTCGAATCGCAGCTGGGAGTCACCGACGACGACATGCCACTGAGGGCGGCGAAATGCTGCCCCCCAAATCGTGGCACCCTAGGTGACTGCCTAGGGTCGCCTAGTGGAAGCGCCGGCCCTGGTAACACTCCTCCTTCCCCCTCACCCACTACTTACCCAGTTGTACTCATGATTATGACTTGAAGGGTTATGAAGGGCGAACGACCAGAGCTTCACTATGACCTAGCTTCAGCAGCAGAGCCTTTTTTTCTTCATGCATGACTGGGGTAGTCATTACTAACAGAGACCTTTTGATATGATTATTTTAATATAAATATTACTTTTTTGAACTCCATGAAAGAACTGTATCACCTGTTTAAATAGCCAGCCATTTCTACGTGCAAGAAATAAAGCTACTAAAACAAAACATTAAAGCATAACTATATTTTTTTAAAAACAGAATATAACCTTTATCCATTTTTTAAAATCTAATCTGTAATGTCTAGCATGTAAACATGGCATTTGATTCAAACAGCTTTTGACCATTTAGAAGCTGTACAGATTAGAGCACGACCATGACATGAAAGATATGAGTTTTCTTTACTTTAGACAACTTTGTCAAACACCCATACTGAAGAAAATTAACAGTGATTGTTCTAAATCACATGAAGTCTGCCATAAGAAAGTATTTAAGTGTGCAGGTAAATAACAAAAATTGCCACCAAGATCAAAGGCATGTTGCAGCATGAAAACAATGTAACTTATTGTTCCTTTTCAGACTCACCACATACAAAACAGACTTGCTCTTTTTCTCAGTGATATTTATTGTGAGCATGAGATTAAGTGCCACTTGGGACAGCTGAGCCCTTTTTTGGCTTCCCATATAGCTTAATATAGTGACTGAATCTCCAAGCAGTTTCCACATACCACTCAGGAAACATAAGCAGCAATTCTTTAAAGAATATTACAGATTTTTAATTACCAACTAGTGGTTTACACAACATCACACTCTTTCACCTGTTTAGAGATGAAAATTGTACATACCACAACAAAATAACTACATCCATATTTATTACCAGTGGCCAAGAATAACAATGTACATTGCTTTGGTAACATAATCATAAACTCTATACTATAAATCGTCATTTTCCAATGTTCATATTGCAGTTAGAGGGTGCAAATGACCACCATCAACTAACTATAGAATTTCAACTCACCAATGTTTGCCTTTTCAACTGTAATAGATGATGAAACAATACCTGGGTCCCATCACAAACAATGAGTTAATTAAATGAGACATGATGAGGGGAAACCACAGTTCAAAACTGAAGCTAATAAAATGAATAATATGAGTAGAGGAAATTGCTACAAGCCTTCTGATGAGGAGATACCTGATCCGTAGGTAATCAAAACCCAAAAGGTTGTGAATGGGCAAACAGTAATGGAAGCTTTGACTTACCTATATATTAAAAAATAGAGAACATAAATGGAGATGAAGTTGAGGATCTTCAAAATAATAATTACGAGTACAATTTTTATTTTATTTTAATATAAGTGAGCAAAAAAAGAATATGAATGATGAATATAAACTAAGTACATTTTGAAGTAAGAGAAAGAATGGTGGAAAGTGGTGGATGATAAGTGGGATAAAGGAAAAGGACTAAAAGGAAAATTGCATGTATTAACAAATTCATATACGGCCACACACTATTAGCATTAATTACAACATAAACAAACAAAGGCCAATATGGAGAAGCAGAAGATGCAAAGACTAATTAAAAGTGGGAAATGAAACCATGAAGTTTTCTTCCCTTTGATACAATATCTCACTTGGTAACTGTACCCTTTATGTTAGTGATCATATTGTTCATAATGATATGCCATCTCAAAAAATTCTGAACTGAATTTCAGAGATTCTGAGGAACTGCAGTTCCCACAGAAATCAATGTGCATTATATGTGCTCACTACTTCTGAAAACCCAGCCAGTTATGATTAAACAGAGATTAGAGAAGCAATGGATCAGTTGATGTGTATATAAATTTAAGATTACCATAGCAGAGTGCTATACCGCAATATATACGTTATCATTTTTCTGTTTGTTTCCTCATGAAATTCACTATAATGCCATTTTGGGAAGATACTACAGATTTTCTAAAGAGGAAGGATCAGACTCAGAAATAGCTCAGTAGTTCGGCCCAAAGACTGCCTTTTGAGAAATAAGAAGGAACACGTTCGGATAAGCCGTAAGAAAACTGTAAAAATATATGCAAAAACAAATTCAACTACCATCTTTCTGGAGATGACATACAGATCTGTGTGTCTATTCCAGACCTGTTTCTTTCCATCCAAACCAAAATCTCAGCCTGTCTCTCTGACATCTCCTCATGGATGTCAACCACCAGCTCAAGATCAACATGCTAAAACAGAGCTCTTAATTTTCCCTTCCCCCAAGCTCCTCCTGCTGCCTCCCTTTTTGATTACTGTGGACAACAGCACCATCCTGCCAGTAGCATAGCCGGGGGGGAGCAGGGGGAGCGGCCGCTCCCCCTGTGAGGAGAAGCGGCGCCTTAAGGAACTGCCGGAGCCCCGCTGCCAGAGCCAGGCTCGGGCGGGGATTTAAAAGGCCCGCGGCTCCCCGCGGCTGCAAGAGCCGTGGATCTTTTAAATCCCTGCCCGAGCCCCGCTGCCAGAGCCGGGCTGGGGGGGGGGTGGGGGGGGGGACTTTAAAGGGCCTATGGCTCCTGCAGCTGCGGGGAGCCACGGGCCTTTTAAAGCACTGCCAGAGCCCCGCTGCCGGAGCTCCGGTGGTGCTTTTAAGAGTCCGGGGGCTCCGCAGTGGCTGGAGCCCCGGGCCCTTTAAAGTGCCGCCGGGTGAGTACAGGGGGAGTGGGGAGGTGCCTTTTTATAGCGCCGCTCCCCCTGTGCTCTAAACCTGGCTACGCCACTGCTGATCCTGCCTGTCACTAGGGCCATCACCTGGGTATTATCTTTGACTCGGACCTCTCTCTCTAGGCCTTCATATCCAGGTTGTGTCTAAAACTTGCCAATTCTTTCTGCATAACATCTCTAAAATACAGCCTTTCCTATCCATCCACACAGGAAAAACTCATTCAGGCTCTCATCCTCTCTCATCTTGATTACTGCAATATCCTTCTCTCTGGCCTTCAAAAATGTCATCGTGCCCCACTCATTCAGAATGCTGCTGCAAAGAGTATTTTCCTAGCCGCTTGCTTTGACCACCTTCTGTTGGCTCACGCTCCTCTATTACATCAAACATTAGCTACTTGTCTTCACTTTCAAGGTCCTTCATGGTCTATCCACACCCTACCTATCATTTCTCATTCACCGTAAGATGTCAACCATCACCTTTGATCAGCCCATGATAACAATATCAATCACCCACTTGTTAAATTTCCAAACAACCACTTTTGTGCTTTGTCTCCTGCTGCCCCCCATGCTGGGAGGAGCACTCGGTAATCATCTGCAAATACTCATTCAAAAAAAAAATCTTCTTAATACATTTCTTTGCCTACAAAATTTTTGAAAACAGGTCACTGGCGTGCTGCCACTGCCTAGAACACTGACCAATGTTCTCTCATTGTTTCCTTGTACTCCCCTGTCTATTTGTACCTATCTGTTGTCTTTTGTCTTATTCTTGGGGTTTGTTTACGTGGTGATTTATTGTGTGACAAGCCAGGGTGTGAATCTGCAGCGTATTAGCCTGTCATGCACGAAATCACTGTGTAGACGAGCCCTTATATCAGAGGTGGGCAAACTACGGCTAGTGCCGGGCAGCGCGGCGACGTAGCTGGCTCTGGCCGGGTGGCAGGGCTGCGAGCTCCTGCCACTCTGAGTGACATGGTAAGGGGGAGGGGAGTGGGGGGTTGGACAAGGGGCAGGAAGTTCTGGGGGGCAGTCAGGGGACAGGGAGTGGTTGAATGGGGCGGGGCGGTCAGGGAGCAGGGGGAGCTGGATAGAGGGTGTGGTCCTGGAGGGCGGTTAGGGGGCGGGGATGTGAATAGTGGTCAGGGCAGTCAGGGGACAGGGAGCAGGGGAGGTTGAATAGGGGGTAGAGTCCTGGGGGGCAGTTAGGGGACAAGGACCAGCGGAGGTTGGAGGTTCTGAGGGGGGCAGTCAGGGAGTGGGAAGTGGGAGGGGGCAGATAGGGGACACAGCCTTCCCTACCCGGCCCTACATACCGTTTCACCCCCACCTAATCACATCAGCCACACCATCAGGGGCTCGTTCATCTGCACATCTACCAATGTGATATATGTCATTATATGCCAGCAATGCCCCTCTGCCATGTACATTGGCCATACTGGACAGTCTCTATGCAAAAGAATAAATGGACACAAATCTGACATCAGGAACCATCACATTCAAAAGCCAGTAGGTGAACACTTCAACCTCTCTAATCACTCAATGACAGACTTAAAGGTAGCAATTTTGCAACAGAAAAACTTCAAAAACAGACTCCAACGAGAAGCTGCCGAACTTGAATTAATATGCAAACTAGATACCATTACCTTAGGTTTGAATATTGACTGGGAATGGCTCGGTCATTATGTTAATTGAATCTGTTTCCCCCAGTTAAATACCCTTAACACCTTTGTGCCAACTGTCTGTAATGGGCCATGTTGATTATCACTTCAAAAGTTTCTTTCCTACTGATAACAGTTCCTTTCAATTAATTAGCCTTTTACAGTTGGTGTGGTTACTTCCACCTTTTCATGTTTCTCTGAATGTATAAATATCGTCCCACTGTATGTTCCATTCTATGCATCCGACGAAGCGGACTGTAGTCCACGAAAGCTTATGCTGAAATAAATGTGTTAGTCTCTAAGGTGCCACAAGTATTCCTTTCTTATTTTCTTTTTGCTGACACAGACTAACACGGCTACTACACTGAAACCTGTTATTCTGTGTTTGTACAGCACCTCACACAATGGCATCCTGGTCAATGACTAGGGATTCTAGGTGCTTCAGTAATACAAAAATTAAATAGTGATAACAATTTGCTGACAAATCAACACAGCAGAGTGCCATGGAAAAGAACCAAGATAAGTTCCCGATGTGTCAGTCCTGGAGTGGAGAGTGAATACAAATGGCTTGGTGACTCTTTTGACTCGCTCTTTTCCATAGAAAATCCTGTGCCAGACACAGTACCAAAGGTGTTTGTGCATACCAGTCCTTATTTATCCAAAGAGTTTATGCTCTTATTTATCTGGCGAGGTGACAACCATACTAATGTAACTTATGCATCAGGAACATAAGAATCATTAATTGTCATTTCCTCCTACCAGAGCTTCTTCTGCACTTTTAGATAACTCTGAATGCAGCAGTACTTTTGCTCATTCATTTAAATAACTTTAGGCATGTAACACTCTCCCTGCATTCTTTATAATTATCTGCTGATACAATGACAGATTGGCTCTTAGCTCCATTTCCAACATAGTACTCTACGTTAACATGCACTGGAGAATTTTCAGTGCCACCACCAGGATCTACATGACCAGTTAGTGGAGAACAAGCTAGTGTGCATTAGAATTTACACCCCAGATGGTGCAGACTAAGGCACCATGTAGACAAGCCCTAAGTATAAGACAACAGACAACAGATGGATAAGGACAGACGGAGATTACAAGGAAACAATAAGACAATATTGGTCAGCCTTATAGGCTGTGTCTCAGCACACCAGCAGCCTAACGGTTGTCTTTTTTTTTTTTTTTGGTAGTTACCACATCAAAGGATCGTTTTAAGGATGATAATGAGTTAATTTGCAGGGGAAATCAGCCCCAGGTGAAGTTAATATGGCATATGCAGTAAGGTCATTGGCTGATTTGTAAAATCAAGAATTCTTCTTCAGAAAATAACTGGAATATTTATCAACGGCATTTGTGAGAAGCATTTCAGGATGGAGTGAGGTAATTGATCACAATGATCAGTAATAAGAACTGTTTTGTTCATTGTATTACATTAGTGACCTGGAAGAAGGAATGTGCAGAAAAGTCATGAGGTTTACTGTTCAAACAAAACTAAAGTAAGGAGAGTCAATACAAAGGAAAAGTTAATATTTTGTATGATTAATCTAGACTAGGAGTGTGGAAAAATACATGTATTATGTAACTCACCATAGAGACAAGTGAAATTAATAGAGCTAAGACTAAATAAATAAAACCCATACACTAAAAGTATGAGAAATATCCACCAATATATCTGGATTTTTCTCCATTTTATTATATACCCTATGTATCACTAATATACATTATACGCTCACACACACACATATATTGTACAGTGTATTCTTTATATCTCAGTATAAGTCAAGTTTATCTAGTGCTGTTGTATCTGTGTTGATCCCAGGATATTAGAGAGACAAGATGGTTGAGATAATATCTTTTATTGGACCAACTTCTGTTGATGAAAGAGACAACCTCACCTACCTTGTCTCTCTAATTTTATCTAGTATCACATACAAGAAAAGAGGCATACATTTAAAATCCTTCCTGCACACCTGTAGATTTTCTCAAGAGCCAAAAATATAGACTGGTAATTATTAGAGAGCCAATTAGAATGTGTGCAGGATTCAGACATTGAATACATAGCTTTTCCTGTAGATGTTAAATTGAGAAAAAATTGACAAAGAACTTTAACAAATTGCTGTTTACTCTTTGGTACTCAAAGATATACAGTACAAATACCCATTAACACATGTACCTACTTACCCACAAGGTCTGTATGTAAATACAATATAACTTTCTTCATCACTTCGTTCAATGAATGTAACACATGTGTACTTTTCCCAGTGCCGCATAGCCTGTTTGAACATTGCTCGCTGGCTGCCTGGAAGAATTGTGTAACATGAAATAAACAAGGTTTTCAAAATTGCATCCTTCTTCTTGGCATTACATTTTAATCTTAGTATGACACACCGCTGCAAAAACCTAGAGACTGTTTTTGTTTTAAAATGTGAGAAAATGCTTACCTCAGGTTTTGAAAGGTAAGTGAAGAAAGAATTGGTTTTCAAATAATTTTTTCTGTAAATATATGTGCAATTTCAAAGTCTATGCACAAAGGGCCACATTTTTAAAAATCAGAAGCAAAGTTATATGTCCAAAAACAGACAAGTGTGTAGTTAACGACACAGGGAAACAAAGTGTGCACCTGAGAGATTTGTACCTTAAAATGTGGGTGTATGATCCCATTTTTTAATCTTTATATGGTTGGAATTTAGGTGGTTTTCTAACAATTTGTCCACAGCCTGTGTTAACAATTTGAAATCTTGAACTATGTTCTCTTTTTTCCCTTTGCATGCATGTGTGTGAGAGGGAGAGAGAGAGAGGGCGGCGGGTGGGGGGGAAGAGGGGGAAGAGAGAGAGAGTTAATATGAGAGAGAAAATGTAGTGATCGTGAAAAATACCAGACTAATATGCCTGGAGAGGGCCAATTGATGAGTGGGATTTTCAACGCTTCCAGCATTAGTGTATCTCCACTTCCATTGAAATCAATGGAAGTTTTACCATTGATTTCATTAGGGTATGTCTAGGGTCAATAGATCCCTGATTGCTCTGCCGTCGACTCCTGTACTCCACCGCGGCGAGAGACTGAAGCGGAGTCTCTGCAGTCGACCCTGCGCCGTGAGGACGCGAGGTAAGTCGAGCTAAGATATGTCGACTTCAGCTACGCTATTCTCATAGCTGAAGTTGCGTATTTTAGATTGCTCCCCCACCCCCATCCCCAGCGTAGACCAGGGCTTAGAAACACAGTTAGGCCAGCTTCTGAAAATCCCACCCTTTGTCTCTAGGACCAGACCACAGAACAGAAACCACCTGGACAGCAGCTGTGCTAGTTTCCTTGTACTCTGCCAGTGTGTCCAAATCCTGACCTGAAGGAATCACCTCAAGGGCAAGAGGAGATAATTCATTCTCTATATCATTACACACTTAGCTCTTTCACAACTGACAACAAGGTTGCAAATTAGTGTTGGCTGTGGTAGTAGTTTTTGTGATACAGAGACTTATCCAATGGGAAAGTTTTTGAGACTAACACAAAAACTGAAGACCCATCATATGGTAATAATAGTTGGCCACTACCAAACTGCGTTTGATTCAAGTCAGTGACCTGAAGATGAAAGATCTCTGCTTCCACTGTCTCTCCCTTCTCCCATTTACAAACCCCCCCTCCCCACCACCACCTTTTTTTTTCTTAAACACACACAAGCATTTTGGAATTTACCTTTCAGTATAAGGAACTTGTAATGTGTGTAACATTTCACATTACTTATTACACTTAGTTATTCAGCACTCTTTAATAAAATGCCATTCCTAAAACAAAGGTCATGTTCAGTATAATGTGGTGTAAATATCCAAACTACAAGTCTGACCTTCAGCTTTGAGCTTTGGGGCAATTTTTTTGATTTTTTTTTAATCTTTCTTGACTACATTTCTTTTCCCAAGCTCTTTCAGTTTTCTGTATGCCCTTGGGGCACAATTAGCAAGATGTTATTGCACAGCACTGCTGGCTCTATATTTATCTGTATCTTTTTCAATCCTTTTTCCCTCCACTCCTTTTTTTTTTTTTTTAATAATCTTTCTTCCTCCCCATTAGTATTTATCTTTTTGAAGCTTTACAGGGAGGTATTTATTTTAGGCTTTTATAATACTGTATTTAAAAAATATTATATTACTTTACAATTATCTCTATTAAGAAGTCACCATCTTCCCTCGTATATTTTAAAGTTCCGTGGTTATTTCAAATAATATTTTATGTGCTCATCTATGAAGTACATTAAAGAATTACAGAACAGATGAATCGGGTCCAGTTTGTTCAACGCAGTCAGTTGAACAGGATCCACCTTAGTATCAGTCAAGCCACTTGTAGCCTTGTACTGAATATGCCACAACAGTTTTAAGCCAGATTTAATTGTATCCTGCTACAAATAAATAGCAAGAAACTAGACAATGAAAACAAACAAACAAACATTCTCACCTCTCATCTGAAACATCATAGGCTAATTTTATATATAAATTGCTAAATTGTCGTTGGGAACAATTTTTTAATGCATTGATAAACATTTACAAAAAAGATTTACTTAGGGGCTCATCCAAAGCCAACAGACATAAATAAGGGTCTTCCCATTGACTTCAATTGGCTTTACATTAGGCTCTTCATGAGCCTGTTTTTTTAAAAAAGACATACATCCTTCTTCTGCCTTTGTCTTACCAGTGAAATTTCCACCTATAAAATACGGAATGACACCCCCTGGCCATATTCTTTCTGTTCGTGATGTAGCAGCTCTGGGAAATCGGTTTTTCTCATTTTTCCCTGAAAATTTTACAGTTGATCTTCCCTTAGAAGAATTGTTTTGCTCAAAACCTGTAATGATATTTTAAAAAACACTATATGAGACAAAAGAGTTCACAAATGAAAACATTTGTTTTCTGAAAGGCCAAAGCTCCATGTTTTCGTTATGCACTTTAATAACAGAACATAGCTTTTTACACAGCAATTCAGCTTTTCAATGTGACGCACAAACAATAATTTATTTGTTAGAAGTGCTGGAAATGGACAGACTCAATCTTCAGTATCATAATTTACATGCAATGGGGCAAAGAGGCACTTTAACACCTTAAAGAGACATTGCTAACATGATTACTTCTAGATTCTCCAATTAAAAAATCTATCATTTTTCTAAAACTGCTTCCTCTAATATGCCTTGTCTTTTTCAAAAAATACCTTTTAAAAATTAGGTGGGTTTTTCTTTTCCATTGATGGTGTTTAGAAGAGTCTGTTGGGCAGAGGCAATACCACCAAATGTGTTCAGTCTCTGTTTCACTTCTACCCGGGCAAAGGCCTGGTTTTAGTTTTAGCTACTTTCAGAGATACTCATAGTATTGCAGGGCCTGGGAAAGAGCAACCACATGCATTGCTGTAGGGAAGCACTGTTAGTTTACTTCATGTCTTTTGCAACACTTTGTGCATGGTCCATTTAACTTCTTTACTGATGGCCAGTCACACGGGAAGATGAACTCTTTTAGCTGTAGTTAGTTATCTTAGGAGCTAATTGTAATAGCAATAGACATTAAATTTTCAGATGGAAATAAGGTTGTCAAGTACTTGAGGACATAGAAAATATATTCTTCGGAAACTAACTGTTTGGGATTCTATGGACATACACTATATATGCCTTAAATTGTCTTGAGAAAAAGATCCCTACACTTGAAAGGTGTGGCAATAAAAAAATTTCTATTGTTTTGAGAGATATTACCAGAAACAACAGTACTCCCAATTTTAAGTATTGGTTGGTTGTTGTTGGCGTCCGTTAGTCTTGAGAGACGATGGATATGCGTAATCCTTCTCAAATAGGTAGAAAGTTAGGGTGGGATTCAAAAGGGAGATTTAGGCACTGTAATGCTCAGCATTGCAGCATCTAACTTTTAGGCACCCTGACATCTGTGAAATCCACAAACCTGAGTTAGGCTCCCACACTCCCTGTACATTGCATGGAGAGAAACTGTTGCCTAAAAATAGGATTCACAGAAGCCAGCAAGCTGAGTTAAGAGCTGCCTAAGCTCTGCCCCTCAAGGGGACTTAGGCATTTAGCTCCAGGACCCGATGGAGGAATCTTATCTCCACTCCAGGAGTTAGGCACTAAAAGCCAGGTCAGTCCTTTGTTAAAAACGAAAAAGAACCAAAAAAAATGTTGTAGGCTTGCATGAACAATAAAAGAAAATAGAAATAAGGAAACGGAGGTTAAGAATGGACAAAGCATAAACTCACACGTGGCCGTGTAAATAACAAGTAGTTAACGGATAAAGAAACAAGAAGAAGAGTAATGGGAAATAAGCTTGCAGCTGCTAACCACTTATAAAACTGGTATAGCATTCTGTAGACCTGGATTCAATTCAATTCCCTGCTCTGACTAACTCCTAGGACAGTGCCCTAATCACTATGTCTTTCTCGGTCATTTCTATTGAGACTGTCTACTATGTATAAATACTTGTATATTCATTGGCACAAAGGGACTGGAATCTGGGTCTCTCACCTCCCAAATGGGTGCCCTACTGCCCAGATTAAAGAGTCATTGTCTCTCTCTCTCTCTCTCTCTCTCTCTCTCTGGTCCAATTTAATTATTATTATAATCTTTACTACTATTATGAAGATGAATGCAAGGACTTGCATACAATACAGTTACTTGTTTCCCTTTTCTGGAGCAATTTATAAATTAGTATAAATATCATGGTGGCAGGTTAAAATGGACTTTTAGCAAAAGCTGATCTGTCTTATTCAATAGTGCCCAATTCTGACACCTTCACTCCTGTTGAATAGTAAGCAGTCCCACTAAAATGTGTGAACACAAAGTGACAAGTCTGTTAACTGGGATGCCAGACAACCGAGCGATATGACAGTGAAACCAGGAAGGATCTCAGGTCAGGACAGAAGCAACTGCGGATGAAAGGTAAGAAGCCAAGGGTCTTGGTACAGATCCATAAGTCAGCAAGGAAGCAAAGAAGATACAAAAAGAATAAGGAAAGGCGCAAGAGCCATGAAAAAGGGGAGAAAAGTTTCAGAAGCCTGGACAGAAAAGTAAGATTACTTATAGATTAACTCACTGTACAGTTTAAGCAACATCATAAACCACACAGAAAGTTGTTGGGCTTAGGAAAATGTTCTATGTCCAGAACACCTATATCTATGTTAAGAAAATATAATCTTAAATTTTACATCAATCTTTTGATATTAAAATAATGAATTTATTACTGAGAATTATTATACAATCTACAACACAGGTAATGTATTAAAATGTAAATCGAACTCGGAATCCCAGACAGTCATATGTACTTCTTCATTATTGAATCATCTGAAGATGTGTGGGTGGCTTACATGATAATATGGTCATTTTTACCATTGCTTATTCTTCCAACCAGCTTTGTTCAAATTAGATGAAGGTAGACAGTTAAGCAAAACTAAGGGTCTAGTTCTCATATTAAGCATGCAGTTACATATCACCACATATGGGGGGAGGGATAGCTCAGTGGTTTGAGCATTGGCCTGCTAAACCCAGGGTTGTGAGTTCAATCCTTGAGGGGGCCATTTGGGGATCTGGGGCAAAAACATTGGGGATTGGTCCTGCTTTGAGCAGGGGTTGGACTAGATGACCTACTAAGGTCCCTTCCAACCCTGATATTCTATGATTCTATGATATCAGTAATGTCAGTTAATACGCTGTGGCTACTTTTGCAAGATACGGAGTGATGCAATCCCACATGCTGAATTGCGATTAAAACTGAGTTTTACATTTTCCTGCAGATGCTTGGGTTTATGGCACCAGAGTTAAGTCATGTTGCACCAAACAGTGTATACACTTAATTCAGTATTAATGAAGATGCCATAGATACTGCCCACTGAATTCTACTGAAATTTACAACATTTAAAAAATGTTTTCATGAGGTGAAACACATCATAAATGTTTCACATGCAGTATGACTCATCACTGCGTCCCATTGCCTACAAAACCAACATAGGCCATTAGCAGTTACTTGCAGCTATCCATCCATGCATAACACATACACAAAGAGTACTGTAATCTTAATGAAAATACATCCCAACTGCATTCATTACTGTGAATACTGTTGGTAATGAACACCTAGCAATTTTTTAACAATTTAAAATAATATATTTTAGGATTTTAGCGTCCAGTAATAACTTTTCTAGTGCTTATACAAAATATGAGCTATCTGGCAACGTATAGATATGAAAAGAGCTAATCTCTTCATTACTCTTGTTTTAATAGTTTACAGTAATACTGATATAGACTGGGTTTAAGGTGTTAAAGTACTGTCATTAATGTTAACTGTACATCACATCAAGCAGTCTGCTAATTCAAACAGTGAAAATACCAGAGCCAAATCTTCTTATCCTGTCTATAAGCTGATAGAGGGCACCTCGCTTTTTTGACGTCCCATGCTCACCAAAGCCACCTTTAAAAAAGAAAAAGGAAATATTATGGAAGTTAAACACAGAACATTACACATATAGCAAATATCCTATGGAGAGAGACTAGGAATTACTCTGTAGGATATGCAATGTATCTTTAAGGAAGTTTAAAATTCTTTAATGACCCACATACAAATTCTTCAAGCATTTTTGACAATGAAACAAAAACACATTTGTAGCTGAAAGATTTTCTAGCATGCATTCCAGAACGCAAGCCAACGTGTCTTTGTTATTCAGACAAGTCATGACATTACATCATCTAATTATTATTTGAAGCTTTTTTCTGCTCAGTGACCTTGAGATACTTAGTGCCATATTGATTGACAGCTGGATGCCCTGCTTTCACAGAAATTTCCTGAATGTATACCACAATGTTCCCATATCTAAGGAAGAGGGGGGAAGGATGTTAAGACCCCAAGAGCAAACAAACAAATAAACAAAACAGCATGATTAAAAAAAGTAATACGATTGATTTTATCCCAAAAGCGTTGCGGTTCTTTGTTAACTTGCAAATGGATCTTTAAAGCACAGTCAGTCACATAAGGGCTGCTAACCTATCAAATACCATAGTATAGTAACATGACCTCTGAGGCATTCCTGTGGAGCTCCAATAATCAACGAGTGAGAGGGAAGCAGAAAAGCTAACCATCCAAAGAGGCAGCTGGAGTTTCATTGTCTGAACATTTACCATCGCACTTACAGGCATGCACCAGATTAATTTAAACCACATATGCCATCTATAGCAGTCTGCTGACTTCTTCGGTTTCATAGTGGTTCTGTTACTTTAGTTATTATTGCACATCACCTTTAAAAAACA
The DNA here is from genome assembly GCA_037349315.1 of Chelydra serpentina. Taxonomy (NCBI): domain Eukaryota; kingdom Metazoa; phylum Chordata; order Testudines; family Chelydridae; genus Chelydra; species Chelydra serpentina. The sequence goes on along the minus strand of JBAIAC010000014.1, from coordinate 9,769,646 downwards.
TTAGTAAGCAAGAAAAAATAATGCTGGCAGTATTGTGGCATGCAACGAATAACCAGAATGTCTTAGGAGGTTTTTAGATAACTTTATAGAATTCCTAGAAGTGATTTTTTTAAACAAAGCAATATTTGCTGTGAAATATCAGTGTTTCCAAACTATTGCAGCAGGAGAAGGTGGCTAAGAATAAAGGATTGCAGAAGTCATAATTATCCATACCAGTTCCAACCAATAATTTCCTCAAATTCCTTTTTCCTCTTACATTTTTGTTCACAACAATTTCTGCAACATTAAAGGGTGTATTTACTAAATGGCAGTTCAAAAGGCAGATTGCAGACTAGACAATGCCATAAAAGGCAAGTAAGTTAGCATGCTTACTCAGTGAATAATAATGTGCCTAATTATTTGGATTACACTGTCATATACTTGCTGGATCCCTTGAGAAAAATTTTCCAAATTTTTAAAAACATTTTAGGAAGATGAGGTAATACTTCAATACATTCCTCCCCAAGGAATTATTTGGTTAGCTATAGTATATGCCATGCCATATACATACATTTCACATTATTAATGCAATTATCTCATGTTAGCATTTACTTTTCAAAATTACGTATGGAGTAAGAAAATCCAGACAATTGTGAGGGGGAAAAATCTTTAGAAAACAGGCAAATGTGAAAGAGATAACAGTAATAGAGAGGAATCCATTACCTTATTGATATAGGAAGCTATTAGTCCTTTATTATCTATAGTTATGACAACAAAAATAAGGAGCAAGGTAGTACACTAGTAGTGGCAGTCTAATAACACACACTATATATTCGGTTTGGTGTACAAAAGGACTACTGTCAAATAAGAAATTAAATAAGAATATCTTAAAATAGCTAACCTGACTTATTTTATATGACTAATGCATACACTATAGAACATACACGTCAAGCCACACGCTAACCAAAAGTTAATTTAAAAAATCTATATGTTTTAAGTGTGGGGGCAGGGAAATAACATTTTGGCAGTTATGTAAAAATATCTACATAATAGCTTTTTGTTGTTTATTAAATTATTATTACGTATAAAGCACAGTGTATAAAAATGTTGCTTCACAGGCCAACAAAATGACAGGGCCTTGCCCTGAGGAGCTCATAATGTAATTGTCTGAACCTGCAAATCTATGTAGATAATCCTTACTCAACCGAGTAGTCCCACTGCTTGAGTCAGAGTTTGGAAGATCAGGCCCTGCACTATTATTTACAACGCAAAAGCCAAATCCTGCAAACACCAGTCTAGCTATTATACTCCCCCGTGGCTAGTTTTTTCCACATTATATCACATTGTCGTCAACAGAAATTTACATAGGAACAAATATACACAATTACACAAGTAACTATTTGCATAATCAGTACTGAAATTATAATTATTTTATTTAATTGTGACAAACATCTGTATAAAAGAATTTATAAAAAGATTTTTAAATTGCAGTGGTAAAAAATAGCAAATTTTTAAAGAATAAATATAGTTTGAGTTCAGAGATTTTACTTTAAACAGGCTACTTAATTTTTTCTATTTAATAACTGTTTGCACTTTCTTTTCTCAGCTGCTTGGTCATGTCACTAACAACCAGATGGCAGAGGAATGAAAAGGTGTACACAAAGGTTCTGATTCAGCAAAGGACTCAAACATGCACTTAACCTTAAGCACATGCTTTTTGTAGTTTCATAGATCCTACAGTCAGATGGGATCATTGTGATCATCTAGTCTGACCTCCTGTATTGCACAGGCCATGGACCCTCCACAAAATAATTCCTAGAGCAGAGCTTCTAGAAAAACATCCAATCTTGATTTAAAAATGGTCAGTCTTGGAGAATGCACCATGGCCCTTGGTAAATTGTTCCAATTGTTAATTACACTCACTGTTAAAAATGTACACCTTATTTCCAGTCTGAATTTGTCTGTCTTCAACTTCCAGCCATTGGATTATGTTATATTTTTATCTGCTAGATTGAAGAGCCCATTATTAAATATTTGTTCCCCAAGTAATACTTATAGGCTATGGCTACACTTGCAGCCGTAGAGCGCTTTGGGTTAAATCAGCCTTCGGAGAGTGCACTAGGGAAAGCGCTGCAGTCTGTCCACACTGACAGCTGCAAGCACAGTGGTGTGGCCACATTTGCAGCACTTGCAGCGGCATTGGGAGCAATGCATTATGGGCAGCTATCCCAGCGTTCAAGTGGCTGCAATGTGTTTTTCAAATGAGGGGGGTGGGGTGGAGTGTGTGTGTATGCGGGGGGGAGAGAAAGAGTGAGTTTTTGGAGTGCTAAGAGTGTCAGAACCCCGCCCCCCTCCCCGCCTTTCACTCACTCACTCACAGCAAACATTTAATGTTGCAGATAAGCAGCCGGGAGCAGATAAGCAGCCGGCTGTTTGAAACGGAGCTTTGAAACGGCACTTCCGCATTCCTCAGCCAATTTCACAACAAAGAGAAGAGAGGCCACTTGATTTAAAAGGATTATGGGACGTTTCCGGAGATCAATCAGAGCGCAGTAACTTAACTCCTCGTTCACACTGGCCCTGGGATGTCTCAGCCAATATGCAACAGCCGTTATCCCTCTCATGGAGGTAGAATACCAGAAGCGCTCCAGCTAGGGAGTCAGAGCGCTCTATGTGCCTTGCCAGTGTGGACGGGGAGTAAGGTAGAGTGTTCTAAGAGGCTTTATTGAAGTATAAAGTGCAAGTGTAGCCAAGCCCATAAACTAATCAAGTCACCCCTTAACCTTCTCTTTGCTAAACTAAATAGATTGAATTCCTTGAGTATCACTATAAAAGAATGTTTTCTAATCCTGTAATCATTCTGGTGGCTCTTCTCTAAACCCTCTCCAATTTAGCAACATCTGTTTTGAATTGTGGACACTGAATATATTATTTCAGCAGCAGTCACACCAGTGCCCAATACAGAGGTAAAATAATCTCCCTACTCTTATTTGAGATTTCCCTGTTTATGCATCCCAGGATTGCATTATTTCTTTTGACCACAATGTCACACTGGTAACTCCTGTTCAGCTGATTATCCACCATGACCTGCAAAATCTTTTTTAGAATCACTGATTCCCAGGATAGAGTCCCCCATCTTTTATGTATGGCCTACAGTCTTTGCTCCCAGATGTATATGTTAATATTTAATTGTATTAAAATGCGTATTGCTTGCTTGCATCCAGTATACCTACTAATCTAGATTGATCTGACTCAGTGACCTATCCACTTCATTACTTCCTACTCCCCCAATTCTTTACCTGTAAACTTTATCAGTGATGATTTTATCTTTTCTTCCAGGTCATTGAAAAAAATGTTTAATAGCATAGGGTCAAGAACTGATCCCTGCGGGACCCCACCGGAAACATACTGAGTCAATGACAATTCTCCAATTGCAGTTATATTTTGAATCCTGCCAGTTAGCCAGTTTTAATCTATTTAATGTGTGCCGTGTTAATTTTATATCAGTCTAGTTTTTAATCAAAATGTAATGCAGTACCAAGTCAAATAACGTACAAAAGTCTAAGTATAATATGTCAACACTAATATATTTATCAACCAAACTTGTAATCTCATCAAAAAAGATATCAAGATATTGCAGTGAGTGGCAGTTAAGCACACATTTTAGTGTTTTACTAAATATGGGCCAAAGTGCCATTATAGTATATACATGTAATAATTTGAATTTAGAAAAATCATGTATTTATAATGTAAAATGAGATCAACTTTTTCAAGCTTAATACTCCAAATCTATCTATCAAAACAAAAGTACATGTCTTAAAATGATCACTTAGGGCCCAGTCCGGCTCCCACTAACTCTACCAGAAGTTGAATCAGTGCTTTAGGGCCTGGTTCTATTTCTATTATTCCTATAATCTTCCAATGGGGACTACTGGAGGATTATGGTTGACAGAATCTGGTCCTTAACATGGTACCACAAATTGTCCCTGAAAAGAATACTCCCACTTGGCTATAATAATGTACATACCCCAACATGAGGGGTGGGGGGAGAGAAAATTAAACAGTAGAACATTAAATAAGACAAGAAACAGCTTCAAAAATTATCTTGCATCTGTCCGGCAGTCACCAGAAAGATCTTTGTCACTATCAAAGACATCATCAGAGGTATTAAAACAAAAGTCTGCAGGTCAAATAAATCACTCAACTACAGCTACTTTAAAGGGAAATTACTGACCTTGCTCTCCACATTTTGTCAGCAAAACCAGGACCTGAAATACTTCAAAACCCATTAAAATGATTTGTTTGAGAAAATGTTAATAAGAGTCAGTGAATTTTTTCAATCTAATCTTGCTCTAGAAAAGATCAAAGATGATCCTGCCTTGAACAAACAGGTGCTTTAAGAAGAAAATAAAAGAAAATTCCAGGATAATATACATGTATTCTAATTATTATATGTAATTACAAAGAAGAATAAATCCATGAAAAAAATATTTTAAACATATTTATAAGAAAAAAATAATAATTAGAATGGCCATCTTCATCTGAACTGGCTCTTTCCTTCAAATCATTCCTCAAGACACACTTCTGTTGCAACAGCTATAAAAAAAACCCATCAAATTAATGTTGGCAAAGTTAGAGGGTCAGATGGGGGCAACTGAAATTTACATATATATTTTAAAAAGTAAATGTATTTAAAAAAAATTGGGTATTCACCCACGAAAGCTTATGCTTCAATACCTCTGTTAGTCTACAAGGTGCCACAGGACCCTTTGTTGCTTCTACAGATCCAGACTAACACGGCTACCCCTCTGATACTTAAAAAAAATTGTTTGCATACATCACTTTTCTACACCCTTCATATGTCACTTGTCTTTTAAATCCCATTTTCCACAAACTACCCCAAATCCTACTAGAGAAGACTGCAAGACTGGGACCTACAGCTATGCAGCAGGAACTTTGTTTTCCTATGTGCATGTGCTATGCCTAACACAGCAGAGAACTAAGCCTGATTGCAGTTTCTTGTACTTCTGCATTATAAATACATACACACATAAATACATAAATAATAGCAGATATATATATATATATATATATATATATATATATATATATATATATATATACACACACACACTCATACTTGTCTAGTAAATATTAATTTGGCCATCTCTAAGACCAGTCTTGCAGTCTAACATTGAAACAAATAAAGAATTTAACGAATAATCAAACCCCATGGTATTTTGACAAATTCCTGGAGTATTCCATGAAATGAACATTTTAGGATGCAACTCATATGGGAAATCACGTTTCTCTATTGAAAATTCCATATGGGCAAGATTGTAACTATATGCTCTGCCCTGAACAAGGCACCACAACATGTTGTGGTGTATCTCACAGGGGCTGACTTCTGGCCCCGCCCGTGGGTGCTGTCACCCGGCGTCGGGGGCCGGGCCCCGCCCCCGACGCCGGGCGACGTTGCGGGGCCCCGCCCCCGACGCAACGTTGCCCGGCGTCGGGGGCGGGGCCCCGCAACATCTCCCAGTGCCCGGTAAGTTTGCCGCAGGTCCGGGGCGGGCAGGGAGTTGCCGGTGGGTGCGGAGCACCCACCAATTTTTCTCCGTGGGTGCTCCAGCACCGGAGCACTCACGGAGTCGGCGCCCCTGGTGTATCTCCTGGAGCAGCCTGAGAGACTGTGATTCACTGAGGAAAATCTCCCTTCCAGTTTTATATCAGTATACATTCCCCAACAGGTCAGTGCAGCTGTGCCAGATGGCATGTGAAGGGGCAAAGCCAAGACTTCACCCATTCCTGAACCCATCCTGCCCCCCTGCATGGGGCCTTACACCTCCTTGCTCTCTTACCCTGCCATGTAAACCAGGCCATGATTTGGAACCAGCTGAACACTGCTCTTTATTTTTATGTTCCAGAGAAGAATTTTCATTAGAAATACCAGGAATAAAATCAAAATCCCATGACTTTTCATTGCCTTTTAGAAAGCAAACCTGTAATGATTAAACAACTTTATAAAGTTTAAAACCAATATTACCCCTAGATGATACCGTGTTTTGTAGGTTTAAAGCACGAGTTGTGTTCTGTGAATGAATAAATCAATATAGGTTAAAAATAAAAATGTTAAAAGTCACACCTTTAACATCATACCTGTGTTATGTCCAAGTCTTTCATTTGAATGCTGCGTAAGGTCAATTGTCCTGTCAATTTGAAAGATTTTTAAGTCTTCATCATCTAAGGCAATATCTCCCCAAAAGACAGCTTTAAATAAAAGAGAGCTGAATTTAATTAAAGCATTTACTTAAACATTAAAACTAATCTGAAGAATACATTGCAATGTCACAGCTCATGAAAAGATATATACCCAGATTTTATAATGTTGACTAGCTCATAAAAACCTAGGGAACATGCATTCTAGTCTATTCCAATATTCCCCCATTTATCTTTAATATCCCTTTAGCTTTATTTATTTTATGGACATCTTAATTTTGCTGTTGAATTGAATACATGCAATCATACAAACATGACAGTAATCTTCAACAAATCCTTCTATTTTTCCTCTATAAGCACAATAAAGAAAAATAACACAGTGAATTAAAGTTGTTGTTTTTTTTAATATGAAGTCCATCAAAACAAAGATACAGCCCATAACATAATATACAAAGATACAGCCCATAACATAATATAGCCTGGAAAATGAAGACAAAAAACACTATTTTGTCTCTAATATGTTTAGTGCATACTTTATAACATTGTGTTATATATACTCATCAGATTGTTTATCTGTTTCACAAAGACAAAGAGTTTTCTTTCCCATTATCCTCCTGCTTGACCTATACATTTCCTTTACATGGTTTAATCCCACATTTTGTGTTCTCTCCCTACTTTGGCTTTCATGACTTTATGGTCTCCTAGTTTTCTTCCTACCTCTGTTAGTTTCTGCTTTGGTGGCTCTTCCCTTCTACTTTTTCCTATCCTCAGTAGCATTCTCTCAGGTGTTTGTTCTTGGTCTCCTTTTCTTTCCTCTGTACACTTATAAGAGCTCATATATCTTAAACTGTCATCCCTTTGCTGATCCAAACCAAAGCACCAGGAGCTTTGAACAGCTAAAGGTGAGTAAGCTATATGTGTATACATCTGTCTTTAGCCCCATCTCTCCCTCTCTTCAGGATGAAATATCAGCAAAAATAGATGCAAAACTGAAGTCCAACTCAAGCTTGTGGCAAAAGCCAAATTCAGCAGGCCAGACCCTCAACTGGTATGTATGAAATCAATAGAGCTTTGCCAATTTGCACTAGCTGAAGTTATTGTTTATGATCTTTTCCCCAAATTCTTCCTTCTCTCAGCCTCCACCATCTCTGACAATAACTCCATTATCCACCCTGTGACCCAGGCAGACAGCCTGTGTCATTTTCAACTCTTCCCTCTCCTCTTACCCTATATACAGTATGTCACCAATTTCAGTTGGTTGTTCCTTTACACAGTTTCCACAGTAAATCCTTCCCTCTCTTTCCCTACAACTAAAACCCTTGTCCACACTTCATCTACTGCAGTACTTCATCTCTGGTGTCCCTATATGTTCATTCAAATCCATGCAAAATGTTTTTTTGTTAATGCCTTCCTTTCCTATTACTCTAACCATGTCACTCCCCTAGATGAAACCCTTACTGGCTTTTGCTTGCTGTAAAAATTACATTTTCTTTTGTTTATTGCTGTTTGTGTTAGCTGTTATTTAATCAAGTTTGCAGGGTGTCTTTGCTGGGGAACTCCTGTGCAGTTCATACCCATTCCCTATATCTATAGCACTCACTCTTGAACCCAAGGCTACTAGGAAAAACAAATCACAATGAAAATATCTTCACTTTTATTTGTAACTGGAATGGCCACATAGAGTAACCATCATAATTTGATATATATGCTACAAAGGCTGAGTACTTTACATATTAAAAAATTACTAAAAATCAGTAACAAATCAATAATAAAGGGCAGAGAGCCAGACAATACTAAGTAGGAGGTGAAATAACTCCAGAGTTACAAACCATTTTTATTTATAGTACTTGGTTCAAAATTAGGCACTGAACTACAAGCCTCATCTTGCCAGTTTTGTAAGCATAGTTAATTGCTTCTTTTATTCTTTAGGGGGAAAATGCCAGAATACCTACACTACAGGGTGCAAATGAACTCATTCATTTTAAAACAAAATGTTTTAGAACCTTATGAGTAATGTATTTTTAAACTTGAACAGTTTTATTTATTACATAAAATAATAGCCTTCTGGAAACAGTGTGTGTATTTGAGGGCATTCCAAATACCTTTGAACTATTCAGTCAGTCTCTCTCTCTCGCTATATATATACTTTGAATGTCTTCTTCCTAAGATTCAGCAGAGACATTATCCCTTCCAGTTCACCTCATCAGTAGTACATATAACGGACAGCCATCATTTTACTAGTGACCTGTTTCCTGTGACTGGGATTCACTATTGCAGTCTCAGTGTTACAGATGGGAAAATGAAGCACAAAGAGATTATGTGATTCGCTCAAGGCTGCATAGAAGGTCTGTGGTAGAGCCAGGAATTACACCCAGATCTCATAAGTCCCTGTGCAGTACCTTAACCACACTAGACCATCCTTCCTTTCTAATAATATGAAGGGTTAATATTATGAAGGGGTCTACATCAATGGAATGGGTTATGGAAAATAATGTATAACGACAAATTTCTTTGCTGATACTTGGTAACCCTTAATGTATAGTAGTTACAAGGTGTATCTGTATCTAGACTAAGGTATCGAAAGAAAATCAAAGACAAATGGAGCTATGGAAAAGGAGATAACAAAGAAAACTATAGATGAGAAGCAGCATCTCTTGAGACCCGATATGCCTGAATAGTGGAGGGAAGCTCAGAGGGCTGCAGACCCAGGCCTCTGCTTTTCTGGGGGACCTCTGATGCTTGAAATATATACTAAATACAAGGGAGATTTTGATCATATTTGTGCTAACACTAAAAAGGAAAGAAAAAAAATAATATATGCCCCTTGATGATACTAATTTTGTCCCAGTTTCTTAAGCTTTCATAGTTCATATTTAATTTTTTTCAGACTTTCAGTTGCTGGTGACAAGTGTGCTAATTGGCAGCAATAATTGCCACCTGCTAATGACAGCAATGCACAGTACTTGTTTAATATTGTTCTATGAGACGTCTGGTTGACAATTTCCAAGCAGAGCAGCAAAAAGGAAAGCTAAATTATAAAGAGAGAAAATTGTAAGCAAGTTACTCTAACTTACTAACTATGTCTCTACTGGTACTGTTTCAGAATCATCTTCCAAAGGCATGTTTCTGAACTCCAGGACACTTTTCCTATCACCTCTCTATACAGAAGGCAGAGAGGATAGCAGTGGTATAGAGGATAACTTTGCCATTAGCATAGCACAAGATCCAGCCTTCTTTGATAATGGAGGCGTTTCATACCCAGAGTATTAACAAAGGTCTGTTCAATTTTCAGAATTTAAGTGACAAATTTATAGCATCCATGTGGGAGTACAAACTTAAGAAATGGTATCCCTCACCTCTTTTTTGAATGAAAACTACCAAATGTTATCAGAGGCATTGGTTGATTATTGTATTTTAAATCCACAGGAGCAGTATTGTTTTCCCTGCAAAGGCTTTTCATCACCTAACAATCTTAGCACCTTCATGACCCCGACATTTCTGACTGGAAAATAAGCAGAAGACTTGTTCTCATGCAAACAGTATGGAACATTGCAATGCCATGGTTGCATGACTACCACAGTTGCATGGCAAGATTCTCATTGCAGGGAGATGATACAGTTGCTTCTAATGCAAACAGCTTTCTGGAAGGACGTTTTAAGGCATATTGTGACAGTTGTTGAGCTTCTCACTGAACACAGTTTAGCATTTAGGGGAAGTTATCATCAGCTCGCCTCTGAATGGAAATTATGTAAGTATTCTTGAAGCCATTGCTGAATTTGACCCATTTCTAAGTGAGCATATCAAATGCTATGGAAACAAAGAGAAATGTCACCCGTCCTACGTGTTGAAAACCATCTGTGATGACTTTACTGAGATAATGGGATGTACGGTTTTGGAATTCATTGTAAATCAAGTCAAACAGGCAAAATACTTCTTTTTTCAGCTCCTAGTAGATTCAGCTCCTGATATCGCTCATGTTGATCAGTTACCTATATTTTACAATATTGCTTACATGGTGCCACACATGAGCATTTCCCTGGGTTTACACCAATTGAAAGCCACACAAGAAAGTCACTTTTCTAGACTGTGAAGTCTTTATTGGACACAAACAACACTGCTATTGAAAACTGCAGAGGTCAGTCATAAGATAATGCAAGTAACATGTCTGGAAAGTATGAAGGTCTTCAAGTTCAGATCAAAAGACTAAACTCAGTAGCTGTATATGTGACATGCACAGCTCATTCTCTGGGTCTCACTGCACTGATTCTTGCCAAACGTTTTCGTTTTATTCAGAAACTTTTTTGTGTGTGTGTCACCACCCAGGCAATGGCAGCTTCTGTGTAACAATCTTACCTAGAGTGAACAAGGAGCTCTCCTGCTCCGAAAAAGCCCTGTCAGATATGAGATGCTGTCATGCGGAATATTGTAAAACAATTGCAGTGAACTATGAGGGCATTCAACACTGTTTGAAAGAAGGACTGGACAACACCAAGGAAAACCATGAAACTCAAAGTGAAGCTCAACTGTTATACAAGAAAACATGCCAACTGAAAACTTCATTTATGAATATCATGGGAAATGTGACACTAGAAAGATTTGACAAAACTAGCATAAAGCTTCAAAAGCCAGGTCTGGATCGTGTTGTTACTGTTGATTTGCCGACTTCCTTGGAAGAGTCACAAGCTTACAGTCTCAGTTTGATTATTTTGAGGTGAAAGTAAAAAAAATTGGGAAGTGATGCTGATGAGTCCAACCATGAAGAATACAAATGTACTGTAAAGCAAAAATGACACTATTTTGAGGAAGGAAATTTGAGGTTAAGTGCTGTATCTTATCCTTAGACTCATAGACTCATAGACTTTAAGGTCAGAAGGGACCATTATGATCATCTAGTCTGACCTCCTGCACAATGCAGGCCACAGAATCTCACCCACCCACTCCTGGAATAATCCTCTCACCTATGTCTCAGCTATTGAAGTCCTCAAATCATGGTTTAAAGACTTCAAGATGCAGAGAATCCTCCAGTAAGTGACCCGTGCCCCATGCTGCAGAGGAAGGTGAAAAACCTCCAGGGTCTCTGCCGATCTACCCTGGAGGAAAATTTCTTCCCGACCCCAAATATGGCGATCAGCTGAACCCTGAGCATGTGGGCAAGACTCACCAGCCAGACACCCAGGAAAATGTTCTCTGTAGTAACTTCTAACATCCCATCATTGACCATTAGTCCTATTTACCACTGATGGCAATTAATTGACCATTGACTAAGATCATGTTATCCCATCAAACCATCCCCTCCATAAATTTATCTAGCTTAATCTTGAAGCCAGATAGGTCTTTTGCCTCCACTGCTTCCCTTGGAAGGCTGTTCCAGAACTTCACTCCTCTGATGGTTAGAAACCTTCGTCTAATTTCAAGCTAAGTTTAGAAGTAAAAAGAAGGGAATATTGTAAGGAAGCCATACCTTGTGGATAGTTTAGCACATCTCTTGATCAAGTACAAAGTGAAGAGGAGATAAAAAGACTCACTCAGGCATAGCTTAACACTTACCTAAATGAGCTAGAGCCTGAGTTTTTTGCCAAAATGTATCAATTTTCAGGATTTACAAGATATTGTGACATTCAGGATAAGAGTACTACTTGAATCATCACGGTTTTGCATGACAAAGATCTAGGTGATGTGTTCCTGAATATTTTCATTGCATTGAAATTGTATATGACTGTAACCATTGCTAACTGTAAAGCAGAGTGAGCATTCTTTAAGCTTGCTTTAATAAAAAAATAATGTACAGTTAACTATGGTGGAAACAAAGCTTAATGCTGCAATAATATTTGCAGCACTTAAAGCTTGCAAGATGCCGGTTTAAACACTCAGCATTTCATTTGACTCGTAATGTTTTATGTTTATCGAATTACTATATAACCTGCTCGTTGCCACTGATTTTCTTTTGTTGTTTATTCTGTAATATACATGACTTGTTGATTGTCAGAAGCCAGGATACCTTTTTGCTTTCATTAATAACATGTTCACAACAAAAAAGGGGCCTCTGAAAAACATTAGTCCCAGGTCTCCAATCTGGTTAATGTGGTCCTGTCGGGTTGTCCATCTTTTGATGCTTCCTTAAAGTATAAAGGGAGCAACTTCCTGATAGTTGCCTTTTTCAGACAAAAAGGTTGGGACTGGCATGAACAGAAGGCATATCGTTCCATTAATTTTTGAACAAAACTGCAATGGGAGTTTTTGCTCAGCAATCAGCGGAACATATCCCTTAGTTAGTCAAACTAAACAGAATATGCCACCATGAATTTCTGGAATTTTATGCAAGAGTAGAGGTACCAGTGCAGAATGCATATCCCTCCTCCAGTTTTAAATTTCTTAAGGACCAAAAATATTTCAAGAATGCAGTTCACGTGCTGTCGTCTCGTAGAATGCCTCCCTTGATTTTAGTAAGAGTAAGCAGGGGACTCCTTGCGTGTATGCGGTTAGAAATTGTGTGGTGAGGAGATAAATGGTTAAGAATTCTTTTGACTCTTCTTTTGCAACTACTGGCAGGACTGACTTGTTTGGATATGTGTGTCTATTACTCCTTGTAAAGATAACCGTCTCTTTGATAATTTTGCTCCAAGAAATGAGCAAAAATCACATCATTTAGCGCTTCAAAACAAAAAACAAAAACCGTGGAACAAAGCCTTTGAAATTACCAAAACAAAACTGGAAGACTTGGCGGTATTTGTATTGGGAAGCAAGCTCAAATTAATCTAATTTCTTATTTTGTGTACCATTCTGTTAACAAAAAAGGAATCTTAAACTTGCTGTTTACAGTTTATTCTCTTCATTTGAAAATGTTAACACTGAAATGAATTTAGAGAAAGTACTGTAAGTTTTTTGTATCTGAAACAATAGTCACAACAGAAAAAAAGTACTTCAGCTATCACATTATAAAATATCACATTATAAACAACCTTTTAATTGAATCAGCATCCATGAGTCCATCAAAACTCCCATGGAAAAAGCTATTGGATCTGTTTATGTAAAAGTTAATAGAGAGCAGATCCTGACTAGTTCTAGTGCAATATGTATTTTTAATGTATTTAGTGTCATATTTAGCCAATATTCACGTTGTAACTGAAAGTTTATGCGCTATGTACATAAAACTTATTGATGGAGACCAGGCTCTTACAAACCCTGATAGATTCATTGATGAGGACAAGCCCACATAAAATCTCCAATGTGAGCTACAATTTTCTGTCACAGTGGAAAAGCGTTCATGCACACAGGGTCCATGCTGTTGCACTTTTGCATCCCTACAAATCTGCATTCTCACCCAATCAATCAAGTTTTAAAGAACCCTAGAAAATGAATACACAAAAAGCAGTGACGCAGTTAGCATTGCTACACACACACACACACACACACCCCTGACTCAAACCCACAAAAGTGAAGAAATGAGATGTTAGGCCACCTAATGGTACATATCCTCTTTTCCTCTATCCATAGGCACACACACCTTAACAGCACTACAACTACCATCCACCACAACCTTAATTTTGTCCCCCTAAGATGCCAGCCTCCTATTATCCCCTTTTACGACTGTATTGTACACATCTTTTTACCAAGTTACCTTCTCTCAACATGACCAACTATTACACCAAATATCCACAACAAATATATAGTGTTGGGGGCAGGGAGGGGGGAGGCATTATTTAGTAAAGGGATTTGTAAAGAAGAAAAAAAAGGGGGGAAGAGTTAAGGCTGAAACATGTGGTAGAAACCACACATAGTTCCCAACAACATTTTGTGTATTGATACGCGTGCGCACATGCACACACAAACACAAATCAATATTTATATTAAACAAAGACTGGATGTTTTTGTAAAAGATATGCTGCAGTTTAATCACAAGTTATAGGCTTGGAGTAGAAGTCTTTGGTGAAATGCTATGGGCTATGTTATGCAGGAAGTGAGACTAGGTAAACATGACAACCTTCCTCCAGCATTGAGATCTATGAACATGTAAACAAACTTAATATTTAATGCACATTGAATACCAACAATTATCTGATGTGAAACTTGTTTGGTGTTCATACTAATATTTTTTCAATTCATTACCTATTAAATAAAAAAATAAATCTAAATGTTCGCAGCCATTTTGTAATAAGAAAAATATATTACAAACAGTATTAATATTGACATGAGTAAAAGCATAGATGAGAAGAGAAGTTGGCATTTGACCCTAAAACAGAGCAGTTAATAACACCAAAACTAACTATACTTAGCGACACTGCAACTGACTTACTTAGCTACCAAGCACAGTTGTCTGGCTATGCCGAAAGAATGACAGGAGACATTAGATATGGGTTTAATCAGGCTGCAACTTTATTATTAGATTGATGTCTGGGACTAACCTAGTGGATAAAATCTGCAGTGCAGGTGAAAAACTTATGTCCCTCCAGCAGATCCACTGCTGGGACCCTCCAATTCCAGACATTTGGGGGGGGGGGGGGCGAGGCCTTCCACCAGCTCCCCCCCCTTTTCATCCAGGTCCCTCCAGCAATTTCCTTGCCAGGACCTTACCAACCACCTCCCCCTCATAGGAGAGGTTAAGGTGGACTATAATGATGGGGTGGGGGTTGGCTCCCTGCTGTACCAATCAGAGGAGTCCCCAACTGGCCCCAGCTTGCTCAATTACCAAGCACCTCTCCTTAATTCCCTTTCCAAGCCATTTTTTCGTAAATGTTTGCAGCCATTTTGTAATAAAAAAATATATTACACACAGTATTAATATTGACATGAGTAAAAGCATAGATGAGAAAAGGTTGTTGGTATTTGACCCTAAAACACTGCAGTTAATAACACCAAAACTAACTATACGTAACACTGCAATTGACTTACTTAGCTACCAAGGACAGCTCTAAGAGGGTTGGGTTGTAGTATTTCACTGTGATCCAATAAATATTTTAGCAAATGTAGACAGTTTGATTTCTGTATGTGTTAACCAAACTTTCCACTCAGGTGGGAAAATGCTCCTGTTTGGAAAGCTATGCTTATAACAGGATTACAAAAACTGGAATTGCAGCATAATGGAGGCATCAGCAATTCTCTCTCAAATTAGACTAAAAACAAATTACATTGTCAGTACTGAAAATAGGTGCACAAATTGAAAGGTAAACTATCATTTGTTCTGAGAAAACATGCACAATTTTGAGAAGAGAGATTATTCTTAAATATTTTGTAGAAATGCCAATGTTAGGCTTAAGGAAATTTTAGAAGATGACAACATTCTTAAAGGCAAAACCCAGAACTTTGTTGTGGTGGTAGAAGGCACAAGGAGCTACGTTCTCATCCTCTTCACAGCAGCTGTGTGAGACTGTAGCGTACCATTAAAGAGTGCTTTTTTGAGGGGCTAGCTACCACCGCCTGGCCACAAGGAGAATTATCTGCTGTTTTAGGGACAGTGAGGCCTAATATCCAACCTAAACCTCCCCCTCTGCAACTTGAAACCATTACTCCTTGTTCTGTCATCTTCTACCACTGAGAACAGTCTAGACCCATCCTCTTTGGAACCCCCATTCAGGTAGTTGAAAGCAGCTATCAAATCCCCCCCTCATTCTTCTCTTCTGCAGGTTAAACAATCCCAGTTCCCTCAGCCTCTCCTCATAAGTCATGTGCTCCAGCCCCCTAATCATTTTTGTTGCCCTCCGCTGGACTCTTTCCAATGTATCCACATCCTTCTTGTAGTGTGGGGCCCAAAACTGGACACAGTACTCCAAATGAGGCCTCACCAGTGCCGAATAGAGGGGAATGATCACGTCCCTTGATCTACTGGAAATACCCCTACTTATACAGCCCAAAATGCCATTAATGCCAATGCCAAAATGCCAATCTTGTCGCATTGGGCCTACTAATTAAACAACAGGTGCTAGACAGGGGTACACAGGAGTTCAAAAGAGCTCAGGAGTGCACCCCCTACCTATGTTCTCATGAGCCATCTTACCCAGTAGCACCTGCTCTACAGTACACTCTCCCCAGTGTGATTCTGACCGGTAAAAAGAAGATTTTGACCCAAGTGTGCAAAACTGATTTGAACTCATTACAGAATATGACATTCACTGATATATATTTATCTTGCACCCCTGGTTTAAAGTGACACAGTACGTGGGAACATTTCCCTTCAGTTCTGCACCTAACATCTCAAGAATCTTAAGGGATGTTCTATGCAAATTAAATAACGAGAAAGAGAGAGATAGAGGGAGAGAGAGAGAGAGAGAGAGAGAGAGAAGAAAAATTGCAATTGACATGGAGGCCTATGATATCAAATTGACATTTTAGTTCTCAGGACAAAGAGTCTGGGATGGAGGAGGATTTGGATGTTTTCTTTTTGTATTTTGTGTACATACCTATTGTGACTAATTCTTATTTTTATTTTGAAGTTTTTATTTAATAAACATGAACAAAGAAAGTAGAACAAGCATTGAAAACAATAATTAATCCTCCTAAACGTTTATATTACTTAAATTCAGTAAGGAAGAAGTTTAAATATTAAAATGAATAAAACCAAATGAGCATACTAAGCCACAACAATGTTAATATTTGACCTGAATTTTAAAAATTGTTTATAAATCCATTCAAACTACAAATGTTTCAATTTGGAACTTCAGTGGTGGCAAAACAATGAATTTTCTTAGCTAATGGATATAGATTTTATGGCTTTGCCTTCAATAGGCTGAGTTTCCTTGCAGTAATATTGATAGAGAATATCAGGAAAGGTTATACAAAAACCTGAAGTGGAGTCAAAGCTATTTTAGTTTTTAAAATTACTGGATTCAGGATCAAATCTGTAATTTTCCTATCAAGAGTGCAATGCATGGTAAAATCCATTAAAACAGTACTTCTGTAGATCTGTGAAACAAAGCCACACAGTCTGGTAAAACTAGTTTTAACCCTGCCCTTCCAGCTGCACATAATGCATTCTAAAATATTATTACTCACAGTTACTAATATGCAGTTATTAATGCCAAGCCAAAGCATTTTAAAACCATGTGTCAGACCGCCCAAAACTATGGTTTAAAAAAATCAAGCTTAAAATCACATTGTTTTTCACCTGCCTTCTGATTTTTTTTCCCCATCTTTAAGTGGAAGCTACCCACCCCCAATTTGTGTGTGATCATCTCAGGTTCAACATTCAGCCATAAGTACAAATGCACAAATCTGCAGACCTCATTGTTCACTATTTGGAGTGTCCTCTACTCTCTCTCCTGTTCCCTGAGGTCCAAGGAGCTGTCATTTTGTCTATTTTCTTTCTGCCCTAAATAGGACAGTCACCTGCCTCACTCATTCTCCCTCATAGTCTCACGTTCCCTACCCACACCCTACATTCACTTAACCTCCATATTTCCCTTCCCTTTCCCCTCAGTCTCCTATCTACTACTCTGCCATGACACATTCCCCTACACCTCCACCTATCTGTCTCCTGCTCTCCACATTCTACTGACAGTTTAACTTATTTGCTAACACATACCCCTCCCTCCTGCCCATACCCTCTAATTCAGGGGTTCTCAAACTGGGGGTTGGGAGGTAATTACATGGGGGGCCACAAACTGTCAGCCTCCACCCCAAATCCCGCTTTGCACCCAGCATTTAATGATGTTAAATATATAAAAAAGTGTTTTTAATATATAAGAGGGGTCACACTCAGAGGCTTTCTATGTGAAAGGGGTCACGAGTAAAAAAGTTTGAGAGCCACTGCTCTAATTCTCTGCACTTCTACAGTCTCCAGTCCCCTGCCTGGCCCTCACATTGTAATTAAAGGGCCACCGTTTTATCTGAGAACCTCCTAGCTTCTGCCCCACTGGAAAAATGGGAGGTGATGGCCACCTTTGCTTGGGGCAACCTCACTTTAATTTGCATAGATTAAATTACCATGGTGGTCCTATTGCTGAGGCTTCAATCTCACTGAGAGCAGTGCATGTTGGTGGCCATTCTGGGTAAATTCAAACTTCAAAAACTTGAAAGTAGAAATCAGAAATTCAAGAAAACCCTTAAAATTACCACAAACATTGTGAGACTTGGCAATACTGCAGATGATATGGTAGTGAAGGCCCAGATCAGTTCCCTTTTGCAGAAAGATCAGTGGAGACAGGAAATCTCCATGTAGAAGGCCTCAAAGAAATCCCCCATAATTCATCACCCCATTATGATATCTGTGGTTTGCCTGTCCTATGGAACAGTCAATGTGGTCAGTCCCCAAACCTGATAGATCTACTCAAGGCTGGATCTGTCCATGAAGACACCCTGTGTCTTGTTCCAATCACCCATTAGAGCAATACTTCCAGAGTCCTCCATTGACCACAGCTTCCCCCAGGACTTCCAGAAAGCAAGCTGGAGGAAAGCAGGAAAAATAGTACTGTATTATCTTTCGGGACTAATTTCCACAGGGCCATAGAGGGAACAATGTGTACTCCCCTTATCGTTTCCCCCAGGTTCAGCACACCCTGGGCTTCATAGTCTGACTCAGTGTAGATTCCGGACCACATGGAAAGGCCTCTACAAGTTTCCAGAATGGTGTGTCAGTGTTAGCAGCTGAGACCTCTACTTGAAAGGGGGGCATCTGTGCACAAAGGGTCAACTCTTTGTGCAGATCGAGGAGGGAATTTTTTTTTTGGTAGACATTGCACTAGACAAAAATATCTGAGACCCATAGACACAGGCATATGTTAATAACTGACTACATTGGTCCTGGCTAACTAAAACTTTAACAAATACAAACCCTTCCACAGCTATGTGTGTCAAGAGAAATCAAAGTGTATTCTACCTTGCTATTGAAACGTAATGTGCTAAAAAGACTCTTTCCTATGTCTTCAAGAAACTTAATATTTTTTGATTTTCCCTCCTCTTGTTTTTAAACTACTGTTGATTGGAATCAAAAACAAAGAAAAAATTAACTACTGTTAGGCGGAGCAGGTAAAATTTACAAAATCTACAGAAATAGATAAAGGTACAACTGACACTATGCTGAGGTGAGGAGACACCATGTTCTTATAACTCTTGATACCTCAAGGGAATGAGCAAGAACAACAGCTATACCAAAGCTCCTCTACATTTAAATATTAAACCATGAGGATTGCTGCAGAAGGGACAGAATTTGGAGGCAAGGCAGAGGTGTATAAAAAAAGCAACAGATAAAGTGAAGCGAGAATTACAAATTATTTTAAATACAAAAGAGTTAGGGTTAAATATAACAAATAAAAATAATAGAAAATGGCAAGTTCTAAATACAAAAAAGGCAATAGCTGAAAGTTTTTTATGTCTGGGGTTACACATTATTAAATACATTAAAATACAGATATTTTAATACACAAAATCACAATATTGTATGTCAGTTAAGGCTGGACAACAGGTTATGTACCTAACCAAAACCTCAGTAAGCAAGTGAATTAAAAGTGATCCTTGTCCTCCTTCACTCAGAGATACACATTTCACTACTAACTCAGCTCTATACCCAACTCATCACAGCCTTAACTCTGCTCCAGTAGGGATGCCAACTTTCCCCCAAATTCCCACCATAAAACATTATTGCCTTCATTCCTACAAGTCTTCACATTTGTGGAAGAGGTGCTGTAAGACTAGTATCCCTGCTGGGACGGAGTTAAGGTTATGGTGCATTGTCTGTGGTGTAAGGTGATGGTTCTATCATTAAAATGTGTATTTCTGTCTTGAGGATTAAGGGCAGTAGCGTAGCCAGGGTGGGAGCAGGGGGAGCAGCCGCTCCCGCACTGAGCAGAAGCGGCACCTTTTTTGTGCTCCGGCACCTTTTGCTCCTGCGCTGCAGGCGGAGTGGAGCTTTTTTTTTTTGCTCCCGGCGCCTTTTTTTTGCTACCAATGCTTTTTGCTCCCGGCGCCTTTTTTTTAGCTCCGCTCCCTCTGTGCTCTAAACCTGGCTACACCACTGATTAAGGATATGTACTACTAGATGTCCTAACTTTTTATTTCTTTGTTTCTGTGATTAGGCATGCTTTGTGTTTGTATGTTATGTGCAGACCATCCTAAGCAGGGGGAAAGTGAGTCAGTACGGGCCAGTACGGCGTACCGGTAAGAACCCGTAGCAGCCCGTATTCACCCCACATTAAAGCGCTTCCAGGTAGGGTCTCTACCGGCAGGGCCCCCAACAGGGGAGGCAAAAGGGGCAAGGACGTTAAAGCAGGATGGTCCTTTGCCACGGCAGCGCTTTAACGGTGCTGCGCCCCTCCCCCCGCATTGGCGGCCCTGCCGATAGGGGGGTGCAGCAACGTTAAAGCGCTGCTGCGGCAAAGGATCCTTAAAGTGCTTCCACGACAGTGCTTTAACGTCCCTGCCCCTTTCCCCCGCCCCCTGCTGCCAAAGGGGGGGGGGGGCAAAGTGAACAGCTACAGGCACTTACCGGTAGGGGGTGGGGCGGGACTGGCTCTGACACCTCCCCAGCCCCACCCCTTCCACCCGAGGCCCCGCTCCTTCCGGGGGCCAGAGCTGGCCCCAGCCCAGCCCTGTACCAATAAGTGCATATAGTTACTTTCACCCCGATCCTAAGTAATGCACAATGTTGATTAATGTCCCACTTTTTATTTTTTTTAAATTAAGGAAGTCTCTGAGCTTCTCTCTTTCTGATTACTTACATACAAAAAAGCAGGATCTTTGCGAAAGTGCCCAGTCAACACAGGAGTTCCACAAAGAGGCATTTTCATGAGAACCTGCTCTCTATGAAAGTAGCCACTTTGGTGAAGATTTTCCTCTATGGCACAACACAAATGCTACTGGTCAACAAAAATCCATTTATTTCCACTGTGTTAGCCCCAGTTTCACATGGACACATGTAACAGCAGTATTGTATTGCTCTTCTAAAGTCGCTGAAAGAAAGCTAATTGAAAATTTTTTAACAAGATTTTCCCCATAACAAAAGTTGTATTCTGAATACAAGCTTTCATAAAACCATTTTCTCAAAAAAATTATTGAAATTTTCATTTTCATTTTTGTCCAATTTTTCATTTTTCTTTAGTAAACTAGAAAAGAACAGGATCTTCAAAAAGCAAAAGCTACTTTGATGAAACAAGGATCTTAGTTAAAGCATTTGGCTGGAACGAATGCTCCACTCTTGAATCAGCTGAACAGTTTTGTGAAGAACAGGATGTTCAACAAAGAACAAGTTACTGTGTCAAAGATTTTGTTAGTCATTCAATGGGTCAGCCAATTCAGGCTGAATATTTTCACTAAGAACCTGGTCTTCAAAAAAGTTTTCATTCCTTTCTCAAAGATCTTCATCACAACACAAATGTCCCAGGACTTGCAAAATCCAATACACATCATTTTGCTAACTGCCAATTTTGGATTCAAGGAACATTAGTGGGAGCTTGTGACAAAAGGCAGTGTTGTATTCCTCATCTAAACTGTTCAAAAAGACTTCTGCATGCCACATTGGAGAATGGGAGTAGCTAACGTAATCCTTGTTCTTAATCACTAGCCATCACACATAAGGATTCAATGATGATGAAAACTGAACAAATCAAAATAATTACATAAATCAAGAGAGAATCCTGCCTCTGCCCGCAAACTTTCACTTTGTACACATTTATGACTTCCCACTTTCTGCTGCTTTTAAACTAGAAGGCTCCAAAAGTCTTGAGACTCAAAATGTGAACTTTTCTTAAGGGCAATTTTTAACTGATTGCAAGTGAGAAACCTGCAGATTTACTTGAAAAGTTTCCAAAAATCCATATTGTGTGGTGAAAATTTGGGGCATTTACATTGCATTTTCACGCAAAAAGAGGGAGTTGAATGTCAGATTTAAGTGAAAACACAGCACAGCCTTAACTATGGCATCATTCCTACTCCTCCATAAAACACCACAAACACCTCAGGTAGGAAATCAGTGTGATGTTTCACTCCATATTCTTTATGAAAACATGCTTATGATATGAATATGACATAACTGAGATGTACTTTATGCAAGATGGGTCTTGTAAGATATCATTGGAAAGGTTATAATTTACTGAACGTGATTATCCAATGTGTATGCCTGTATCTTTTCCGTATCTCAATTTAGGAGTACTGACTATGTATCTGTATTTCAACTGTCAACTTTGGGTGATGCCCACTGTAACACTTCAGGTACAACAATGGAAAAGCCAGACAGGACTGATGGCCCATTAGCGAGAACAGTGCACTGTGAAAAGACTTCGCCTTCTTGCGGATGCTCCATACGGCCACTGACTCATGGACGCTGTGATACTACAAAATCAAGTGGTCTTGTCACCTGATACTAAATATTACCTGGGACTTCTTGTAACTTTTCACTGGAAGGAAGGAGGGGGGTCAAGTTTGGGAAACAAAGGATTCCCGCCTTATGTAAATCCTATTTAAGGGTGGGGAGGAAGGCAAACAGGGCTCCTCCTCTCCATGACCTGTTTGCCCAAGAAGAAAGATGCTAAAACCACCTGACGGGAAGGCAGAGGTCCAGTCTGAAAAGGAATATAACTGGAACTCTGAACCACAGAAACTTTGCAACCAGCCTAAAATAACATTAGGGTGAGAATTTACATTTTATAACCTGTTTCTTAAGTATATTGAGTTTATCTTGCATGATTTGCTATATTTGGTCAGTAATATGCTTTGTTCTATCTGTTATCTCTTATATTCACTTAAAATTCACCTTTCATAATTTATAAACTTATTTCTGATTTATAACGTAACCCAATTTATGTAATTTCTAACGGGTGGGGGGGGGAGGAGAGAAGTTGTGCATATCTCCCTTCACATTGAGGGAGGGGGTGAATTTCATAAAACCTTTGGGTTTGCACCCCTTAAAGAGAGTGGGCACCAAAGTGTTGGGGCAAGCCCCTAAGGCTGAATCTTTCCAGAGTGGATCTCTGTCTCTCTGTGCAGCTGGGTGTGGCTCTGCCTGTGTGCTTGGCTGGAAGAGGCTTGTGAGCCTAACCCAGCAAGGCCAGGTAAAGGGGACCCAGGCTGGCAGAATAGGCTGACTAAGTAGCATCCCAGCACATCAGGTGACACCCCAAAGGGCCCAAACCCATCACAATCACATTCAGCTTCAGTACAGTGAAAACAAATACTGTAATTTTTCCTCAAATATGTCCACCAGCAATCTTAGGTGTAAAAATATCATGACTGTCAGAGTTAATTTCATCATAGCACAGTGCCCCAGTTGGGCCCATATTATAGACATGCTACAATAACTCTTTTTTATTTTTTATTTTTTTTTTGTTTTGAAAGCTCATATTCTTGGAAACAGTGTTAGGGCCAGATCCTGCAACGTTACTCATCTGAGTAAATTTTCCTTTGTGAGTGAGACCTGACTCCCTGGAGCAATGTTCTAGCCTTTAAAATGTAATCACTTTTAAATTACTTTTTCTGACAATGAAATCCAAAACTAGATCCATGTCTTCAAAAATAAGCTGCAAATAAAAGAATGAAAAAATCCACAGCAGAAACAAACCTTTGTGTTTTTCATTTGCCACCTACATAAAACAGCTGCTGTAGCTAGAAGACAGGCAGAGCAGCTGTTGCAAGCTCCACTAAAGATGTACGTCACAGATATTCTTCTTTCGTCCAGAAAAAAGACAGTAATTTCACCAACTCAATCAAACTGACTGTCAAAGCAACTGCTATTACTCTATGCAAGGATAAGGGTGAAATAGAAAGTTCTTATTTTTGTTAAGAAATATTTTGTTGTTACACCATTGTTAATCAGCTATAATATGCTGGAGCTGTGTAATGTGGGGGGGAATCTGGGGGGGGAATGTAAATTCAGGCAAACAATTCTTTTCACCCAAAATCAATTTATTATTTAGCATTTTAAGAAACCTCTTTAATTGTACTTTTCGCATCAGAAAATAATTGGATCAAAAATTCAAAGTGTGGGTGAAATCTGTTCATAATATAGAGTACACAGTATCGTGCACAAAAATTGCATTTTTTTAATGATCATTACAAAGATTGCTCCTTCCAACCTATTCATGCTTACAGTATACTATCCTTATGCAAGCTTATATTATCCAATATGACGTGAGACCTTTTAAACCTATTATTTATTGAGATTTAGAATACAATTGTGACTACATATGAGACACAATCTGTAATTTATCACCACATGATTGTAAGGTCTTAAATTGCAGTAGAAATATTTTATTTTGTGCTTTATTTAATGCTTTAACTATCTCAAATAAATCACACTCTTGTTTTCCTGCCTCCGTAAACTCAGCACTATTACTGAAGATGCTCCTTTTGCTTGGCAACTTTCCAGATTTATCTTTCTTCAACCTGTGGGGGTTGAGCAGGCCACTGAGAGCTGTAAATCAATGTTAATGGTGAAGCTGAATTAGGCATAAAAAGTCTGTGATGCAGCGAACACTGAAACAGTAATAGGCTGCAAAGTGGGGAATTCCAAGAGGAAGAAGGTTTAGTGTCTGGACGCTGACAGGTCACAAGCATAGAAACACTAATGAAGTAAACGAAACTGTGATATAGAATGGATACCAAGGGAACAAAGTGATCTGAAGTGGAAATTGTGAAAAGCTTATTTTTGAATAAAGACCAGCAGAGCAACATTTGTATCAAAAGTGCATGCTCGTTCTTCTATCTCTAGGAAAAGGCATAGGAGTTCAAACAGCAGCTGAAAGAACTAGAAAGAAGCAAGGAAATCAAATTAAATGAAACACAAAGAAAGGAGCTATGAAGGACACCACAAACTCAGACAATGGATGAGAGTTATGGAGCAGCAAGAAAGGAGGTGAAAGAATGTGGCAGCTAGGAAGGGTAGTAACCAAGCAGAATGAAAACATCTATGGAGCATTTCATTCTAATCCCCAACAATGAGCATTCTACTCTTGAGGAGGAAGAGCAGAAGCAGACTGAGAATTAACCAAATATATGCAGATCATTACCAAGATGACAGACAGAGCAAACAGGAAGGGAAGGGAACAACCAGCAAGAAAAAAAAGGCAAGTAATCCCCATTGGGGGAGATAATCCTTCATTCTACCGACCTCTGACCAAGACTTCTGTAGCCCAGATTAAAAAAAGATGGTGTGCTGCATCCCTTGGGCCAGGACTTGCATCACAATAAGGGGGTAAAATATACTGAAGGCTCATGGGGAATTTTCATGGATTGTAATCCACATGGAAACAAAGCACTCCAATGAAGGAAGATTTGATAGAGTCACTTCAGGGCTCATGCAATGAACTTCAGGGCTCAACCATTGCCAGGTATGACAGAAGAAAAAAGAAGACTGAAAGACCATCTGATGGATTCAAGCATTTTGGATCACAGGGCAGAAGAATGCCTTTTGTGAAAAGAGACAAGGGTGAGACAGTGGTTAGACAATTAAATACATTATTGCAGTGAGACACTGCAGCAGACAAGGCCAAGATAATTTTGGTCTCCACAAACAAAACATTGCATCACAGAGCAGAGAGGTAATGTTTTTATATGGCTTTCATCCAACTTCACCTATTAACATGTTTAGTTCTAAGCCCCTCATTGCCAGAAAGATCTTGACAAATTATAAGATGTTCAGAGAATAGCAAAATCCATTTCCCAGGCGTACTGGGATTCACTTGAGGAAAGATTAGGCACTAACTATATTTAGTTTAGCAAAGCAGCAACTGAGATGAGAACATAACTGTTTTGGCCACAATAAGGTATATTTAATTTCCCAGGCTTGTGTTCAAGTGTGGAGTGGAAATTATTAGCCCTAATGTGTTGAAGGAAAAGGTTGATATTAGTCCATTTTTAATGTATTTTCAAGTAATTTGTGGTACATGCACCTAGAGTTTATGAGGAGTACATTTTGGAAATCAAAACAAAAAATATAAGTACTTGAAGGGTGTAAAACAATGAAGAGAGAGAAGGTTATTTAGAGTGCTACAAGGAAGCAAAACCAAACTTTTTGACAGCAAGTTCTGCAAGTATTAGATTGGGGAATAGCCTCAACAGTAGTAGTAGAATATCTATCACCTAGAATATTCAAAGCCATATTGAATAAAGTATTAGAAAATGTACTGTAGGGGACAACTGTACACTGGCAGGAAATGTATTAGATCAGGGGTTCTCACCCCAGAAATCACAACTTCCTGAGAAGTTACAAACAGGTATCAGGGATCACAACAGTCATGGCCTTCCCATATAGCTAAAGGGGTTATTGGTATGGAAAAGAGGGTTGTGGTATAGAAAGTGTTGAGATCCACTATACTAGATGACTTAATATATCTTTGCCATGTTTAATTTTTATGTTTATGAAAAAGACAGAGAACATCATTTACAAAAAATAAAACTTGGCACTAGAACTTAATAATGGGAAACATTTTCATAATGCCTTCTTTTTTTTTTTTGGGTGGAGGAAGTGGGCACTGGTTCCGGGCTTACAACGACAGGTTCTGAACCTTGGATCATGATAATTTTTTTATCCCCATCTATATATTTAGCAAATGTCTCCAACTCTGTTTTCTTCTAACTAAGGCACAATTCTGGTTTCTATAATAAAGAGGATGAAGCATGAAAACTGTACTTTGCATCATCCAGATCATGTTATGGTTTAAAATGGCAATTATAAAAGTCTCACTTTTTGGCTGGCCCATTCCTGATTACTGATGTTTTCAACATTTGCAGTTTAAGTGTTTTCCATGGAGACTCTGCACAGCTGCTGACTGTGTTTTGGATATGGCAAATAAAACAGAAATTGCAAAGAAATTCAGACTATCCAGTAAGGCAATAGTAAATGAACAATTGCTGGTCTGAACAATCACTACCACTTTTTAATGCCCAATAATGAGCTAACTACCAGGGCTAGAAATGAGTATGCTGTACATACTTTAACTTTTCAATGGTATATAGCACTTTTTCTAGCCATGGTGGTTCATGAAATCAGACTTTCTATCACATAATTCTAGCATCTTGTCTTCCCTGCCACAGACTCTTCAATTTTGACCTTATTTTAGTTTTTGCTCTCTCAAGAATCACTGCACTTACTGTCGAATCAATGCTGTATGTTATCTGAAAGCTTTGGAATTACAGTTTTCAAAGGGTATTAAGCAATAACCTCTCATGAGAATACTGGAGTAAGCAGGTGGAGTTCCCACCCTACTCGAATAAGAATGCATACATGTTTGTGCACAGTGCAAATTTACTCCCTCCCTGGGATTAGGCTTTGCTGGAAACTCAAGTGACACTAACGTAACAAACTTCAGCCTAAACTTTCTTATTGAGGTTGGTTGTTCTACAGTTTCCCTGCAAGACCTCATCTGTCTCAGACCCTTGACACACCAAGCCCTCCTATATTTTGGTTGGTGCTAACAAACTACACCTGGCACATGACTCAGAATTAGTTATGCTATATTTTATGCATATATAAAACTCCTGACTAGAGGGTGACTTAGACAAACTCAGTCTGGAAATAAGACATACATTTTGAACAGGGAAGGCAATTAACCTATGAAACAGCTTAACAAGGGTTTTGGTCTTCATCACTGGCAATTTTGAAAATTGCATGCTTTTTCTAAAAAAATGTGCTATAGTTCAAACAAGAATTATTCTGGATGATTTCTATGACCTGTGTTATACAGGAGGTCAGACTAGATTACCATAATTGTCTCTTCTGGCCTTAGAATCGATACATTTATAAACAGAGAAGCCTTGAATTCTTATGTAGGGTCTTAAAGTCTGCCACCTCGTTACAACTGACTGCTAAAATCTGGCTGAATTGAAATGAGGCTGCAGAGGAAAGCCATATGATAATCTGAATAGCCTGA
Source organism: Chelydra serpentina (assembly GCA_037349315.1). Taxonomy (NCBI): domain Eukaryota; kingdom Metazoa; phylum Chordata; order Testudines; family Chelydridae; genus Chelydra; species Chelydra serpentina. The sequence goes on along the minus strand of JBAIAC010000014.1, from coordinate 9,741,660 downwards.
TTTTGCTTTTACTTCACCTATTTTTATTAAGATATATTTGCTGTGTCAATGTTAACTATGTAAAATTGCAGGAATTTCATAAAACTTAAAAGAAAGCAAATACTTTCCCCACTGCTACAATTCCCACTCTTAAAGTTTGAGTCTCGCACTGATCCTGTTTTCATAAGGAATTCTTGTTTGTATGTTGGAGAAACTAGTGGGCCAAACAAAATATTGGATTCTATCTTTTTCACCAACTGTGTTATCTTCTCTGCTTGCCTTCAGCAGGCCATTATAATTCCTTTTGAACTACTTACAACAGGGTTTCTTAAACTTTTCCATGGTGTGGAGAACATCTTACTATGAACATTGTCGCACACCCCACTTCTCATCCCACTCATGATCATGCATACCACTTCTCCTCTGATTCAAAATTGTAGCTACATATATCAGCTACAACTGTTAGTTTTCATAGGTACAAGGAACAGTAATATTAAGAAAGTATTTAACATGTTTTAGCTGTGTGGCAGGGTCACCATCCACCAGGCACCATCCTGTGGCTAGAGATGTTCCCCCCTCTACTTTCTCCCTTGGAATCAGCCTATAGTCTCTCTCAGGGCTATCACCAGCCTTCCCTTGAAATTGGATCAAAAGCCCAAAGTAATTCAACACAGTCCTCAGTGCCCCAAACACAAGATCCATCATAATAGCACCATAGATCATATGCCCATCTCCAAAACTCCTATCATCCACAGAGACCTTATTCCTCTTAGCAGAAGCCTAGCCTTCTGGCTCATGCTGCCTTCTTCTTTCTGCTCCACCTGCAGCTTTCTTTTGCCTTTTATATTGGCATCACCCGATTCCGCTCAGTTTAATCTCACTCATAATCAGGGCTGGCTTAGCCTTAGGCTCTCTAGCCCAGGAGTAAGCCACCCTGTTACAAGCTGTCTTTTAATACACTTTAGCAACTGAAAACCAGGAAAAGATCCAAATATGATGTGACCGGGCAGCTCTCCATGGACCACTACCAAGTTCTCTATGGAACACCAATGGTTCGTCTTATGGCGCTGTAACAGTGATGACCTCAAATGGCCACTCAAGATTTTTCTGGAACGGGAACCACAGGAGAGGTACAAATATTAAGCTTTCCTTTAAGTTTGGATATTTTATACAGTTAACATTCAATAATAGAACAAATGGACCACAAGAAATATTTTATTAAATATTAAATAAAAATAAATCCCTTTAGGATCCAGTATTTCAAAACCACCAATGCTAATACTACTTTGGAAGATGTGTAAACTTTCAAAAAAATATTTCTTTCCTAGATTATGGCTGGTTGGCTTCCCAAATATGACTTCATTATTTTAAGAGCAATTCTTCACTACCTACATAGGGGGAAGAGGAAGAAGGTAAGGGAATGTAAAATGTCAAGTAAATTAAAAACAAATGATCAAACAAGAAGATTCTTGCCCACAGAAAGCTCATATAGCAACATTGTAAGCTCCTTGAGCAGAGCCACGGTTCTTATTGTGCATATAATACACCATGCAAGCCCAGGTGCAATGTTCAAATGGTATTATATGACTAGTCATATAATATTTGAAGGCATAGTGCTGTAAATATTTGGATGAGTTCCGCTAAATACATGGAAAATATTTTTCACAAAAAACAGAACTCGTACACCCATTTATCTTGTCAATAAAGTAATATAAATGTATCAATTTAGGGCTCTCTCTAAAGTTAAAATTTGAAGATTTGCCATTTATTGATCAAAAGTCCATTACAGTACACAGTACACTGTAACATTTGGGGAAAATAAAATGTTTCATTCACTGTGCTGGTGCATGTTGCAACAACCAATGAGCGCTGTTTCCCTGGGCATGGGGAGATGGAAGGATTTACCTAGTCAATGTTATTTAATCAGTATTGGTGATCTCCAAAGGGAGCCCCGTCTAGTCCTCCTGAGGTATAAGGACAGTGGTTCTGAAGTGATGTTCTGCTGAGAGGAGGAACAGTTAAAGTGTGTGATTATAGGATGTCCATGGAATTCTGAGAGAGATGGAGGGCACCTTGTCTTGTGCTGGATGCATTATTCACAGTGAACAATTTTTTTTTCTATTCATAAATAAGCCATGAACAGACTGATTTTTACAAATCTGCTTATTATGTGAAGTTATCCTAGAAATAGTTACATGAACTATTTCATGCTGCGGATGGCTCACAAACAATATATTCACTGTCAGTATTGGTTCAAGTAGTTGATATTCATAATTCACTATTCATACTGTGTGTGACTCAGTTAAGTCTAAGACATATCTTCTGCTCCCTGGCTGGATGACTTCCAGAACTACAAAGAGCTTACATGTTGACTGATGATGTGGATACATAAATATGAGAATTCACAACACTTTCTTTTCACAGATATTTTTCCTAACAGAAAGTAACCTGTGCTAATGTTCATGGAAATCAAATAAAAGGGATTTTGAATATCATTAAATATATTTGTATTTTTTGTTTGAATAACTGTGGCTGTGGCTTTTTTTTTTTTCTTACTGTATTTTCCCTACTCTAAACTTATCCCTCCCTCCATCCATCCATCCTGGAAGAGAAACAAAATATATTTTAAAGAGAGTTGAACTCTCTTTAAGGATTGAACTCACAATGCTGGGTTTAGCAGTCCAATGCTCAAACCACTGAGCTATCTATTCCCCCCCCGGACAGGTAAAGACACAAAGGGGCCAGAGAGGGGTGGTACATTCAGAGACCAGACCCAGTATCGGCGCGCAGCAAGCCCTACAACTGCAATGAGGTGTTTCAGCATAATTTGTTGTAAAAACCTTTATATCATATCACATTTTGAAATAGCTACCATTTAGCAAGATGAAGGCCATCTAAAGTTACAGAGTAGTTTGCTTGAATTATTCAGCTTGTTATCTATGAGTAGCTGTTTTCACTGTAAAGCAGTAGTGTAGCGAGGGGGGAGCAGGGGGAGCGGCCGCTCCCCCTGTGAGGAGAAGTGGCGCCTTAAAAAGCGCTGCCCGAGCCCCGCTGCCTGAGCCAGGCTCGGGCAGCGCTTTAAAAGGCCTGCGGGCAGCTCCCCGCGCCTTTTAAATCCCCGCCCGAGCCCCGCTGCCAGAGCCGGGCTGGGGAGGGGGGCACTTTAAAAGGCCCGGGGCTCCTGCCACTGCGGGAAGCTGCCGCGGGCCTTTTAAGGCGCTGCCGGAGCCCCGCTGCCAGAGCGCCGGCGGCGCTTTAAAGGGCCCGGGGCTCTGCAGTGGCTGGAGCCCCAGGCCCTTTAAAGCACCGTCGGATGAGTACAGGTGGAAAGGGGAGGCGCCTTTTTATAGTGCCGCTCCCCCTGTGCTCCAGACCTGCCTACGCTACTGCTGTAAAGTGTTCTTTTGTTTTGTTTTCCACTTTCAAAATTTAGTACGTAATTCAGTTTAGGAACTCACAAAACTTTCCCCCAGTGTTTAAGCCGATTAAGCTCAAATAGATCTAAAGAGTTTATCCAAAATATAAGTCAGCTGAAAATGGGCACCGTTATTATGGGGTTTCAAAATGTGAACCATAAATTATTTGGAAAATGTTTGTGTGGCAAACAGTTCTTATTCTCAGTGTTCTGTTAAAAAAAAAAAAAAAAAAAAAAAAAGGCCTAAAGAAGATACTACTAAAATTACACATGTGCCTTTGCAGACACATACATTTTTCTTACAACATTCAACAATAAATCTCAGTACTGCATTCAATACTATATTTAAAGGAGAAAGTATTTTTTATAGTCAGGGCCCTCTGATTTCCCCAGTTCTGCAGCCACAAAAAAACCTGCAGAAGCTGTGCAGAATCCCAAATTCTCTCATTAGCTTGGAAATGCATCCAAACTCAGACAGGTCACCTGGAGGGTCCAGAATTAAGTTTTGGGAATTGTTCCAGCAGCATTCCCTGTGACTTTTCACTTCTCCACACCAATTAACTCGAGAGAGGTGAGCAAGCAAGGGAAAGAAGAAGAAATCATATATTTCCTCCTAGTTCCAAGAGAAATATTTCTGGGAAACAGGAAGGAGGAGCAGAAGAAACTGTGTGCTTGGCCCCCCACAGCAGAACAAGTATATCGGAACCAGAAAGAGGAGAGGAGAGAAGCAGATGCACGTACCTTCTTCACAAAAGGAACAGTAGAGAGAAGGAGCTATCATGACTTCCTGGGACAAAGACTGAAGAGCCATTTAAAAGAAAAACCATGAAGGGGCACTTCTCTATCCCAGCTGCTAATTTTCCCTACTCCTGTAATAAGCTCCCCAACTGCCTCAACTCCAGTACCTGTTAGGGTCAGTCTAGACAAGAACAAAGAGTGTTTCTAAAAAAAAAAAAAAACCTCATTAGCCAACATATTTTAGCTAACAAGTTGTATGTTAAGTGATAGCTGATCAAGGAGAACCTTAGCCTCATGTTAATTAACATGTTTATTAAAAAGTGTATCCTAATCCAAATAGACCCATAGCTGCCAAACCTGCCACTAATTGTCAACAGACATGGCTCTCCCCACACCCACCATAACGGCAGATCACTTCTTTTTAGCTTGCATGCATTAGGTTGAGCTTTTACCTCTTGACAGTAAAGCTTAATCCTTTCCTCCCAGTTTTACATGAAGTTTTCAGTCTCCTAAGGAGTAATAAATAGAATAACATTTAAGAAAAAAACACAATGGAAACAGAATATCTCCTTCTGATCTCTGTCACATCCATTTTCAAATACCCTCTTGATCTGGCAATGAATGTGCTCTCTCAAATATGCCTTTAAAATCATCATGATTCTGAAGAAATGATCTGATCACCTTTGTGACCATCTGCTCCTTTACAGCCTCCTAGATTATCTTCTGTCTGGTTTTTGACCCATTTAGACCCTCAGACTCCTCTTTTCCAGGTAGTTAATGACCTATTTCTTCCTCTAATCACAATACCTCTCTTATCTTATCCTCTTGAGCTCAATGTGGCTTTTGTTGATTGCTTTATCCTCCTTGAGTGACTGGAGCAAGAAGCTGGTGTCTCCAACATTTTTCTTTCAAGGTCAGAACCTTATATTTCTAATCACTCCTATTTAATTGTTGGTTGAGACCTTACCTCTTCTCTTCATCATCCCTGCTATGAAGTTGTTTGAGGTCTTTGTTCCCTAGTCCATTTCTTTTTCCCTCTGAGACACCTCACTGTTAAGTTCAACTTTGTATCATTTCTGTGTAGATGGCACCAACTCAGCATCTATTGGCATATAACCTGACGACGTTATCTCTCCTTTGGATGCCTATCTGGATAGTTTCAGCTTCTATCTACCCTGCAACTCGCTGACACTGACTGCTTCAATCACTGAAATCTGCTTTGTTCTAAGATTCTGACTTCACTATGACACTTCTTATCTTACACCTGATTATTATTATTTTGTACTCAGATTTTTATAGGTAGAAAACCTTCTAAAATGTAGCCCCTTTTTAAAATATTAAGCTAAACAGTGCCATTCAGGGATAGACGTGTGGATGCAATGGAGAGCCACACTATAACCCACAGAGCTCAGGTGCTCAGGGCCATTGCAGCTGTTTGGCTCACACTGCAGGCTGCTCTTCCTAGTGCACCTGACTGGCTCTGTGGGCTACTATTGAGGGAGAGCAACACAATGACCCTACCTCCTCTTCACTGCCTTGGGTGATGTGCAGCCCTGGGGCACAAGGAGGGAACAGTCCCTGTATTCTTGAGTATGAGTATTGCAGTTGACCCTGGCCTTTGCATGAAGTGTGGAAGCAGGAAAGAGGGGGGAAAGCTCCTTTAGCCCCACCGCTTTACACATCCACACAAGGGTAATCTAGCCTTTGGTCTTAAAGCCTTCCCTTTTAGTTTATATTTGACTTGTTCTGTACAAAGCCTTCTGTATACAGTATGGACACTACTGAATCATATTGTCTAACGAAAACATAAGAACATGTCACTAGCAGAACTGGGCAAAATATTTTCAGAGGAAGAGTTGCCCACCTTGTAATTTTTAGCCCAGTGGTTAGGGCATTCATCTGGGATATGGGAGACCAGCTCTGGACCAGGGATTTGAACCCAGGCTCCCTCTATCAGGTGAGAGGCTATAGCAGGGGTGGGCAAACTACGGCCCGGGGCTGCATCCAGCCCTTCAGATGTTTTAATCTGGCCCTCGAGCTTCCTCTGGGGAGTGGGATCCAGGGCTTGCCCCACTCCTGCGCTCCAGCCAGGGAGTGGGGTTGAGGGCTTGCCCCTTTCCACTCGTGATGTGGCTCCACATGGCTCCCAGAAGCAGCAGCATGTCCCACTCTGGCTCCTACGGATACGAGCAGCCAGGGGGTTCCATACGCTGCCCCCAGCCCAAGTGCCATCCCCGCAGCTCCCATTGGCCAGGAACCGCGGCCAATTGGAGCTACATGGGTGATGCCTGCGGACCGGGCAGTGCACAGAGGCACCTCGCCGCGCCTCTGCATAGGAGCCAGAGGGGAGACATGCTGCTGCTTTCGGGAGCTGCTTGAGGTAAGCGCCACCTGGAGCCTACACCCCTGACTCCCTCCCACACTCCAGCCCCCTGCCCTCATCCCCCACCCAACTTCCAAACTTCTCCATCCCAACCCAGAGCACCCTCCTGCACCCCTAACCCCTTATCCCCAGCCCCACCCCAGAGCTCGCACCCTCAGCCTGAGCCCTCCCCCCCTCTGCACCCCAACCCCCAATTTCATTAGCATTCATGGCCCACCATACAATTTCCATACCCAGATGTGGCCGTTGGGCCAAAAAGTTTGCCCACCCCTAGGCTATAGGCTACTGTGGGGTGTGTCTCTCTCCATTTCGCCTGTAAAAGCTGTTCCACTTTGTATAAATAATTAAATATTAATTGGAGCAGAGTTAGAGAGTCACTCTCACTCTCTCCCTGGCTCAATGACTCTGACATATTTCATTCAACCCAAAACGGACTTTTTTGACTGGCTAAAAATTTTCTAAATTTTCAGACTCGATTTGACACAAACCAATTTTTTTTAACTGCCACCAACCTGAAAAATGAGTTATTTACTCTGCTCTACTCACTAGAGTTACAAAAATAATGTTTCCTTAGAGTGCACAACCCAGTGTTTTTAATTCCAGCCCAGAAGTACAAAAATAACCTTTCAGCGGATTATATTCTTTTCCATTTGGCAAATTGATATTTCTCTTTCTCTATGTTTTGAATAGAACTGAAAGTAACAGGATTAGTTTGTTTGTTTTTCCCCTTTATCTTATTGATTTTTTTCTTTTATACAACTCCAAAAACACAAATACTGAGTTGTTGCAAACATGAATTATGAAACACTGCCAACAATAACCTAATCCATAAGCTAATACACCTGTTATTTTTTCCAAATTGGTTTCCAGTTTTTCTCAGCTAATGTACGCCTATAATATCAAAGTTAACCAAAGTTCAATGACACATCCAATCAAAAAGGTACTTTTGACAGAATAACCCAATTGTCAAATCTTCCAGTGAGTTAGCTGTTTTTAACAAAACAGCTCTTAAGATTTAGGTCTATAGTTTTGCTAGTTTGGGTTTTAGTAGTTTTTATTAATTTCCTTGCACTGGACTGTTAGACTTTCAAAAATAGACTAATTTGAATTTAGAGACGTTTTTCCATCAGATTGTACAGGTTTTAAGGCTGGACGAGTTGTGGCTCTAAAATACCTTGACAGTGTTACATTAGCTCATTAAGATCATAGTAAAACTCTTCTGTGAAGTACATATCTATTGTTTCAAAATGTTTACTAAGTGCATTTAACTGATAACATGCTTCATGCCATGTTACCATCTGCAATGTGTTAATTCAGGATGCGTAAAGTCCTAATTCACACCAAGATGCAGCCAGTTAATGCTAAAACTACAGGCTAATGTAATGAAGAGAAAGGAATTCTTTCATGAAGACATAATGATAACAGGGGTTTAGTTTATCAGTACTAATCAGACTTTAAATTCAGAGATAAATTAAACAGCATTTTTTAAGATATCAGAATCTCCAGTTTAAGATAAGATTGTGTTAAACTGAATTTGGCTTTCAATTTGTTAGCTACTGTACAATTTTACTACAGAAACTAAAGGGTTTTCTATACTCACTTAAAGCAATTACCTATACATTAGTAGCATTATACAAAATCGATTGTATCAAGATAGATTAAAACCTGGCTAGCTGACAAATGAAGATATAGTTGATAAAGTAATCACTGAATGGGAGTGTACCTTGCAGGATCTGTCTGAGCCAAAAGCTACTCAACATTTTTATCAAAGATCTGGAAGAAAATATAAAATCATTGCTGATAAAATTTGAAAATGACACTAGATTGGTGGAGAAGTAACTAATGATGAGGACAGTTTATGAATGCAAAGTAATCTGAATTGCCTGGTAAACTGGGTCCAATGAATTTTAACGTAGCCAAAAGTAGGTCACACTTACAGGAAGGCAGATGTAACATGGAAATCAGTGCCTCTGAAAAGAACTTAGGGGTAACTGGTAAATAACGAAGTGAACATGAGTACTCAGTGTAAGACCACTACTAGAATAACATGTCCTGTTCTGATGTCTACACTTTCAAAATGATGTTGGAAAACTGGAAGGGGTTCCTAGAAGAGCTACAAAAATGATTTAATATGCTGCAATGTGAGACTTCAGGAGTTCAGTTTATTTAGCTTATCAAATCACCTTCGTGAAGAAAAGTTATCTAATACTTGAGAGATCTTTAATCTAGTAGATAAAGGCATAATAAAAGCCAATGGATAGAAATGAAAGTTAGAAATATTCAAAGAGTAAAGAAAGGGGGAAGTTTATGAAAGCAAAGGTAATTAACCATTGGAATCACGTACCAAAGGATGTAGTGGACTAAAAATCTCTCCAAGACTTGATTCTTTAAATCAAGACTGAAGGTCTTCCTAAAAGATAATTTACCCACAACTGATTTAGTTTGATGCAGAAATAACTGGGTAAAATTCAGGTCGTCAGGCTAGAATTCCAGGAAGGAGCCAGCTCCGGAGACAAGAGAAATTGTCAAGCCAGCAGGAGCAGATACAGTAGCAAATGAATGAATGAATAAATTAATAATGGGACTATATAGCATTCACAAATCATCACTTAATTCATTCTACTTGTACATTGTATTTAGAGCTTCTATTTTTCAGAGTTTGTTAATTTCATTTTGGGGGGGATTATTTTTCGCTACTAACTTTTGAGTTTTATGTAGATGTCCAAACATTGGAATTTTGGGGCGCTCTCTTTGTGTATGCTGTAAGGTATATACCATACTATTCATTACAGTAATTTATACGGTAATGAGTAATCTCTTTGTAACATTCCCCAATGTGCCTTAACATCGTACTGTTGCAAACAACACTACATTAAAGTGCATTAGGGAACATTTAATGCACACCAGCAGGGTCAACGAAGACCAATAAATGTGCAAACATTAGTGCATGTTAGAAATAACACCTATAGTCTACACTAAATGCTCCATGTAGCCAAGCCCTTAGATACAAGTAACCATTTCCAGTGTTTATTGGATAAACACAGATTTTTTTCTGTCTCTCTCAGGTATATTTTATTGGTGTTTATTGATTAAAACCAAAAATCAGAAGCCCTAGTTATATCCCTTTCTGCGACCCTGTGTCTTTCCAGTCTATTTAAATTGTAAGTTCTTTGGGTAAGGAACTATCTATTTTTAGTTATGATCGTATACATATCTCAAATCTTAAACAACAGACAGATGAAGGCACATCTCTTGGATTGTATGATTGATGCAATTAGTTTCATGGCTCACATTCTCAGTTTAAAGTGGTAGACTGGAAATCTCACCTGTCTTATTCCCATCACACTCTACGTGTTTGTGTGGGAAGAGTGGATAATATGAGAACAATGAATTTATCTGAAAATGTGGGGTTTTGTTTTTTGTTTTGCATCTTGACGACTGGAGGGATGTGGGGAGGGAAAAAGGTACAGAAATACAGTTTCTTCTAGTGATGGGAACTGTGCAGCACTTCACACACATCTTTAATTAATGATCCCTATAATTTACAATGGGGGTAAATTTGGGCAGGGGAAAGAGGAGAGAGAACACCTCACATTTCCATAAGAGTTAAGGGCCCAAAGTGTATCATTGATATGAGAGCTGTTAAGGCATCACGGGAGGAACAAGATTCTAGGTGCACTATGTTTTTGGGGAAATGGGGCAGGTTGGGAGAAGGGCCAGGTGTTTTGCCACTGTGCAGATCTGGTCATTCTTCATGCCATACCCCACCCTCAAAAGTCTTATCTTCATGCAGAAGTAGTACCTCCTCTACCTTTTTCTGACCACTGTGAGGCATGTATTTCTAGAGACTCAAACTAACTGATAATTTGTAAGTTATTTTAAGATGAATGTAAAATATTTAATAAAAGTAATCCATACGACTTGTGTCTAAGCAAACAAAAAAGCCATTAAAAACAGGGAAGGGGGTCTTTGTTGGTGTGGCAGGGTCACAACGGCATGGTAAAAATTGTCCTGTGTCCTAGTTGCCCTAGTACAACCTGCTGGAATCCAAGTAGCACCCATCTCAATTTACTAAGCGAAGAGAAACAAGTTGCATTATTCATCAGACCCATCAAGCCAACAATGACCAAAGACTCTCTTTAAAAGATAGGGTGGTAGAACTTCAGACAGGAAATATCTTACAATATCTTTTACTTAATATAGGCAAAACACAAACCAGGGCAAGCATGCAAGATGACACTGTCCCTGTAAGGTGACTCGGTCACCACACTAAGACCGACAGAACTACCCTTGTCTCACCGCTTTTTTTTTCTCTTTTCTATAAACTTTTATTGGGATAATTACAAAACCTGAGGGGTGGGAGGGACAACAGGGGAGAGAGTTGTGCTACTGTGGCTCATCTCCATCCTCTGAGGGATCCGACTCCTCACCCTTGTGCTTTTCTAGCTTTGTCATTAGCTCTTTGGCTGGGTTGAAGACACCATTGGTTTGCTGGTCACACACGTAGCAGTGCTTGGATTTGCGGTAGTGCTCCAGGGTGCAGCTGTCAAAGAAGTAGTGTCTGCACTTGGTAAGTGTGAGGCAGGTAAAATATTTACCAGAGGACAAAGAGGTTCTGTATTCAATGGAGCTAAAAGTTTGCTTTCTCTTGGTTATTAACTGCAACCTGCAATCTAGGGAAAGGGCTCAACCTCACCGTTAGTCAGTAGTGGATGTGGCAACCAGGCCTCAAAAGTAGGAAGCATAATAAATCTCACAAGAAAACCTGTTATCAACAAGATTCTATGCCCATTTTTTTATAACAGAGTTTTGGCATAAGTTAGAATGAGGTCCAAAGAAACATCTATACTTCTTGGTACGTATCCATTCCAAACTTTTGAAATATCTGTCATTTGCTCATTGTTAATATTTTTGCAGCAGAAGGTGCTACAATATATAATCACATAATCAAAAAAGAGAATAAATTACTAAATTACATTGCAATATTTTATAATGTATGGTATACTCAACTGTTTTGAGCTATGGAAAATTCCTCTGCACAAATATGTTTTTTCCTACATATTTTCCTACAGGCCTAAGATAAGGACACTAGACAGTTTTTAAGGTCAATGCAAGTAAAAACGTGTAGCAAGATCTGATTGCGTGGAAGTTTTTAGAAAAGCAAAAGTCTCTTGGACATAATCAGCAGACATATGAACAATTTAATCTGTTCACTCTTCTTTTTCCCCTTTTCCTATTCGCTCTGTCAAAGTAGTTTGTGAGTAAAGTAAATGGAGCTTTTAAGGAATGGCATCTCTGGTATTTCTGCCCTTGTGCACTAGATGTTTTTGAGGTCATTCTGTATTTTCATAATCAATTAAGATGATCATTAACATACACAGCACTGCATTTGTATACACTGAGATTGTTAATGCATCACTAAGCAAATTATTTACAAAAAATGCAACTCCCAGAAAGTGTCATATACTTCAACAGAAAAATGCTGTAACAGGGCAAAAATTCCATGTCAGCACTCAGCAGGAATGAGGGAAGCACATGGCTAAGACTGCCTCTGCCTTGTCACTGAATAAAAAAAAAAAGCAAGTCCTTGACAAAGTAATTATGTCACCAGGAAGAAACAAGAAAAAATTTAAATCAGGTTTTAAATGTAATAATGTTTAGTGGTAAACACCTACCAAAGGTAACTGGTTTTTCCCTCCTGTAAATATTAGCTAATTTATATTGATTTCTTTCCCAGCATATATACACATTTCTCACACTGCTTGCCTTGCTCCTCTTTTAGCAGTCAACTTCACCACACCTACATTACACAAATATCTTCTGAGCTAGACATTCTTTAGATTAACATTATGGCAATTATCTCTGAGAAAGTAATAGTTTGTCCTTTGGGTGTCAGTGCCTGGAATCTATTACTTTGAAAGCATTTTTAAAAATCATCATCGGATTAGTTTTGGAACAGGAAAATTAGTTTAAAAACTTGTTTTTAATATGTATGCTATCTTGTGTCAGGTTTGGATCCCAAGTGTAACAAAAATATAGCTTATGAAATTCTGACATTTCAAGAAAGCGCTTTAATGCTACATTTCAAAAACATACTGTTTTAATTTGTGAGAATACCACTTTATGGTATGCATTTCAAATAATTAGAAACTTGAAGCAATGTGTACTGAAATCAGTTATTAAACTACAAACTATCATTTTTGGCGCTTCATCAAATGCCATGTAATGATATACTAATATGATTTACTATATAGTTCCATATTTCTTTTCTCCTATTTCCATTCTATATTATTTGTTTAAGTACAAAATGGGCAGATTAAATCTGAACATCAACAACTAGAGGTAAATTAACTACAAAATTATAGTGCTGTACAAGCCTACTTGGAAAGAACACAGTCACCACTGAAATGTAAATTAAAGATTAAAACCATTCAAAAATTTAAATATTGATGCTTCCTAGATATTATCCCATTTTTTCCCAGTGTTCCCCACATTAGATAATTTTTTCATATCCTTTTCCTCACATGATTGTTTTTGGGTTTTTTTCCCCAACAAAAGCTTGTTCAAATGTGTCAATGTTTAGAATACATTTAATTATTTTTTTCCTGTGCACACTTGCATATTTCTGTATACAACTTTAATACAAATAACTATTAGTAGGAAGCATGAATGAACAAGAGTGTGTGACATTTCCAACTAAGTGGCAGGATGCAGACTACCAGGAAGAGATAACTAAGTCAATGGTGAGTGCTTGCAAAATATAAGCAAGTTTGGCAGAACCCAATATTGTACTGCAGTCGGGAAACTAGATAACAAAAGGTTGGCAATGTGCATTCTGCTCTTTAATAGAAAAGATGATATCTGATAAGCAAACAGCCAAATATCCACATCATGTCTTTCCTAACAATAACATGGACAGGAATACCTGGCAGTGCTAAAATTTCATGGTATTTTGTTTGGAAGAAAATCTTCTTTGAACATTTGTACACTACAATGAACTTTTGTTTATCCAAAGTTATAAAAACTACCCCCCCCCCATAACAGCCAGCATAACTCATTAACAAATTACCTTTTTAATCGCATTACTTAGTTAAAACTGTTTGCAGTGTTGTTGAAGCCATGTTGGTCCCTGGATATTAGAGAAACAAGATAGGTGAAGTATAGGGGGTAGTCATGTTAGTATGTATCCACAAAAACAACAAGGAGTCCAGTGGCACCTTAAAGACTAACAGATTTATCTGGGCATAAGCTTTTGTGTGTAAAAAAACACTCCTTCAGATGCATGGCGTGAAAATTACAGATGCGGGCATTATATACTGACACATGAAGAGGTGGGTGAAGTAATAGCTTTTATTGGATCAACTTCTGTCGGTGACAGAGACAAGCTTTCCAGCTACACACAAGTCTTTTTTCACATCTGGGAAAGATACTCAGAGTGTCACAGCTAAATTAAAGTTTTAGTTAAAACTGACATATATACCTCTATTGCTATCCATCTCTTCTTCTTAATATTTAATTAGTGTCCCTTGTTAAAAATGACATGGGTTTATGAATAATACTTTAAATTTTCTCTTCCTGCCAATAAAATTAAAAGGATCTATTCAATGAGTAGGTATAAGAACACTTGTGGCAATATTTATTGTTCCATTTAACTTTATTCAAACTTGTTTTCTGTTTTCAGTGAGAATTTTAAATAATCCCATTAGTATATTGGCACCTACATGCTGATAAGTTTTCCCCCAAAATATTATTTTTCTTTTATAAGTGTGTTTATAGGGTAAAGTTAGGTGCCTAAGTTCCTTATACAATGAATGGGGAGGTGCTTAAGATTTGGATCCATAAAAGCCAGCATGCTAGGTGGGGAACTGCTTAAGCTAGCCAATAGAAATGCCAGCAAGACGGGTATGTCTCAGAGATAGGCAGCTAAGTCTGGGCTGCAGGGAGGTGTCCATCTCTGCTCGCAATCCGCAGGCAAGAAGCCACCATTAGGAGTCAGGTGCCTTAGGATGCTTTTTGAGAGAATGATTTAGGGGCCTGCCTCACTCCACATAAAATGGTCAGAGGTGGTGGTGGGGCCAGCACCCAACATATAACTTGTGGCCAGTCATTAGAGCGCTCACCTGGCATGTGGGAAACCCAGGTTCACTTCCCCCTTCTCTGCTGGAAGAGGGGTCTCCCACCTTGTAGGAGAGTGCTCAAAGCACTGAGCTATGGGATATTCTCATGTGGGAATCCCACTCTCTCTCCTGTTGAAATTTTTCCACTGTGGATGAATCATGAAAGAGTGGTTGGCACAGAGGGACTGGACCCAGGATTCCTCACCTCTGGACTTCATTCTGGGTGTTTTAATTAATTTTAAAGGTTACCTGTGCTTTTCATACATACATTCATACTATCAGGAAAGTGCAATTTATTTTCTTTTCCCCTCCAAACTTACTGACAATTTGACAATGACCAGCAAATAAATAAATACATACATACATACATACATACATAAATAAATAGTTTTACCTGTTACCTCTTCTCTGTGATTTCACAAGACTCTTTCTGTAAAGCAGGACACACCAGTATATCCCTCAGACTGATCAGTTCCAGCCTGACTTCTCTAACCTATCACAATGATGTGCAGCCTCCCTCCTCTGGGGAACCACTAACCCAGAGCCACTCTCTTATATGCGAGCTTTCCAGACTACCAACATGCCATCTATCGTGATATGAGTCCAAAAAAGTGTAACCTTTCAAAAGGTTTTCATTATAGAGTCACCAGTTCAGTGGTCTTTTTACATAGGATAATGACTGCAGAGTTTCGCTCTTTGCATGGCATAGTTACTATTATTAAGAGGATAAAGCTGGTGCTAGGTCCCAAAAGCAAATCATAATACAAAGGAGGTTTATGCAGAACTTTAATTATAATTTTATTTTCTGATAGAAACATTAGCATGTTAGCTAAAGGTGTCAAAGCTCCTTTCTCATATAGGCAAGATGGAGGCATCCAGGAGACAGTGACACAATGCATGATGCTGCAGCTCTGGTGACCTTGGGAAATACCATCCGACTTAGCTATCTTTAGAAAGCTTATATTGCTTATTGATGTTTTTGGTCACAGTTAAATTGAGCATCAGGAGACTTTCCGCAGTTTTTTACCATATTCTGGATGGTGGAATGGACTTGTAATGATTTTTCATAATTGTATGCATGTAAAAAGAACAGGAGATGCTTTTCTTTCTACTTTTCCATATGTTAATGGAGCTGCAGGGCACTGGAAATCTCCACCTACATGAGAATGTTTTTGGGAAGGTTCTTGGGTCTCATTGTAAATCTCCAATTCCTTACTAAAGTCTCCCTCATTCCACACATAAGAGAGCAGAGAGGGAGGAAGGAGCTGTCTGAGCATTTTTCTTTTTTACTTGAGGAAAAATACACTTACCAGAGGATCGATGCATCAGCGGTCGATTTAGCGGGTCTAGTGAAGACCTGCAAAATCGACCACCGATTGCTCTCCTATCAACTCCTGTACTCCACCTGATCGAGAAGAGTGAGGGGAGACAACGGGAGAGCGTCTCCCATCAATGTTGTGGTAGTGTGGACCCTGCGGTAAGTAGATCTAAGCTACATCAATTTGAGTTACGCTATTCAAGTAACTCAAATTGCATAGCTTAGATCGAATTTTCCCTTTAGTGTAGACAAGATACCACGGAGGAGGGACATTCAGAGCACATGAAGAGCTCCTCTTAACATGCTGGATCCATGGCTTAGTATGCTGGGCAAGCTTCAAAGACTGAGTCTAATCATCCAATAATCCCTTCAAGGATTCATAATTTTCCTCAAATGCTGATGGAGAAATTAGCACTGTCCTCATCTAGATCTATCAAAGAGTCATCCTGAATTGGAAAGCAGGCTAGGTGCTTGCTGGAAAATGGAGACACTGAGGAACAGACTTTCAAGTGATGCTGGCAAATGTGCATATGCAGTGAACAACAAGAATACAATGGAAGTCTGGCGCACCAAACAGTGAAAGGAAGTGGTGCACCTCTGGCTTTTTTCTTCTTCCTAGAATCCATTTTTCAATTTTAGAACTAAAATGAACTTCAAAGGCAGAAATGAATAGAATCAGCAAATAGCTGATAAAAGGTACTTAAAAGAGAATGAGTGAAAAACAACAGATTCAATGCCTCGGACAGAACTACTTCCACTTAGCTATAAGGAATCAAATAAAACAGGAGGACTCCTGCAGACAAGTCAATGAAGCCAAAGAAGAATGGAGAGGGGAGCCAGGGAAGGAGGGAGAGAGCAAAACAAGCAATACAATTTCTGTGACCTGAACTATAAGCGGAGTAAGCTCGAATCAGGCTGATATGTGAGAAGTTGCTAATGCTAATACCATAGCTGACTATGAAGTCCCAAAAATCTAGGTGAATTAATGTCAGTTTAAAGTGTAACAAACTTACAATGATCAAGAAATTAATACTGCATTGTCATACAATTCACAGAAATCATGTCTCAGAAGATGCTGTCCTATATAAGGATGACTCAGAACAATAGGATCTATGTATTTCCAATACACACATCACTATGGTACTACGTGAGTATTTTTATATCATATGGGCTATAAGATCTATATTTAACTCTGAATTTCAACATTTCATTTGAACTCAGCGGTTTCCATTTTTGTAGGTCATTTTACTAAATGTAAATGTATGCATAACTGTGTGCCCAGTTTGTGTCATGATACCTGCATAATTCAGGGGAGGCATAAAAAGCATTAGTCATGTAACTGATCATTTGTGCATATGCATTTTTCAGAATATGTAGGACTAAATGTACACATATGAGATTAGAGACAAGGTGGGTGAAGTGATATCTTTTATTGGACCAAATAGATTACGTCATTCACCTTGTCTCTCTAATATCCTGGGACTGACACGACTACAGCTACACTGCATACATACGAGATTATCAGAAGAAAAATTCAGGTTCGAGATTTAAAACAATAATATTACATTAAGACACTATTCACCTGAAAAATTCTGCACATTTTTTCAATACACTATCTCTATTAATTGTTTTTTAATTTAAATACATTTTGAGGCCCTGTCGTCTTAGCATATACATATAGTACAAGGCACAAAAGTAATAACTGCTTGGGTTATTTTGTTTTTGTTTGTTTTCACCTTAATAAACCTTTGTCCTGACTATGAATAATACAGTTACTACCTGAAAATTACTCAGGTGGTTCCTGTCAAAATTATTTCTCAGCCTTAGTCAAGATTGACAAATATAAGTAGATAGTGATTTATTTTGGCTATAAAGACATACAGAACAAATGTTATTTTGAATAGATGCTTTCATACCCACTGTATCACAAAATATGATAAATAATAAAAGAATAGATGTTATAAATAATTTCAAACGTCTAAATATACATATATTTGCCTTCAGTCTGAGATAAGTGTATCTCGTATAATAAGCATATAATAAATTTAAGGCCAAAAGGATAAAGTGTAGAAGGAATTCAAACCTTGGGTTTAATACGAAGACTATATATCAACTTTAACTAAGAGCACAAACATGACTATGTAATTACAGAAAACAGCGTAAAAGCATTAGGACCAAATTCAGAGATAATATACAAGGTGGTGTAAGGTTATACTTATACTAAGGCCTGGTCTGCATGGGAAAATTTAACCAGTTATACCAATAGTTTTACAGGTATAGCTTTATCAGTATAACACTGGACCTCATCAGCATTTGGGGAGAGGAGGCTGTCCAGTCACAGCTGCACTCCAGCCATAGGAATTAAGATTCCTATGGACAGATTTCATGATACATGACAGAAAGGGGCCATGACCAGGACACACTTCAGTGCAGGGTCAAAGTGAAGGAGCTGCACAACACCTACCACAAGGCGCGGGAGGCAAACCGCCACTCCGGTGCTGCGCCCACCAGCTGCCGGTTCTACAAAGAGCTGGACACAATACTCAGCGGCGACCCCACCTCCACTGCGAAGACCACTGTGGATACTTCGGTGGCTCCCGTGCCAGTCGAGAGTGGACCGAGCCAGGAGGAGGAAACCTTGAATGAGGATGTGGGGTGGGGGGAGAGCCCAGAGGCAGAGGACGACTCGGAGGTCAGAGATGCATGCAGCCCGGAGCTCTTCTCTACCCCGGAGGAGGCTAGCCAGTCACAGCAGTCGGATCTTGGTGAAGCGCAAACAGGAGAGGAGGCCCCTGGTAAGTGGATTTGATTTTGGGAATTGCTGAAGCGAGCTGTTGGGGGGCAGGAGGGTTGCAGAAAACAGGCTTGTGTCTGTATGATATGCATACCACCACATGCCTAGTCTGAGCAGCGGAATAGGCTGTTGATTGACTCCCTCACTTCACGGGAATCTGCCTCAGAGATCTCCAGGAAACTCTCATGGAGATACTGGGCAATCCGCTGCCGCAGGTTCTTTGGCAGAGCTGCTTTGTTTCTTGCCGCATTAAGGGTAATTTTCCTGCGCCACTCTGCTGTCACTTTGTTATCGCCAGATGAACGGCTGTGCAGAATTAGAAAGCATCCACGAAGAACTAAAGAGGACTTTCCGCATGAGGTCATGATGCACTTCGCGGCCAAAAAACAAGAATTGAAGGAGTGGCGGGACAGTGAGAAGAGGGACCGGAGAATGCGGCATGCCAGAACAAAGCCACGGAGCGGCTCTAAAACATTCTAGAGGGCCAAGTGGACACTCTCCAGGCACTACTAGCACTGCAAACCGAGCAGCTCCGCGACCACCCTCCCGTGCAGCCGCTGTCGCAAAACGCTTTCCCATGCTCCCCCACAAACACTCGTAACCTCCTGGATCCATCTGTACCCGCTGCATTCCACTGCTGCTCCTTCACAGTCCAGCACTGCGGACACTCAGTACCCATTGCACTCAACACCCATCCCTCTGCAGTTTAGCCCTGCTGAAGTACAGTACCCGCTGCCCTGTACTCCAAAGGAGAAGGCTGAATATGATATCTAGACATACACAAATCTTTAGCCATCCCAGGACCCCTCTTCCTCCTGGGACCCTCCCTTCCCCCATCCCCATCAGTGCTGATGTGTTTTTTTGTTTGTCTGTCTCCTACGGTTGTTGTTTTTTAATAAAAGACTTGTTTTGGTTTGAAAGCAATCTTTATTCCATTAATTGAAAGCAAGCAGAGCCCTGCAAAGCAACAGGCAATTTTCTTAAATCTTCACAGTGCATCATCCGCACCAATCGTGATCACCTCCTAGCATTACAAGCCCTGCACTCCCGAGCATAACAACAATATTAGTTGCTTTCAGCTTCAAATGGCTGCCTCAAGGCGTCCCTGATCCTTACGGCCCCACACTTCACCCGTCTAATAGCCCTGGTCTCTGGCTGTTCAAATTCAGCCTCCAGGTGCTGAGCCTCAGTGGTCCAGCCTTGAGTGAAGCTTTCACCCTTCCCTTCACAAATATTATGGAGGGTACAGCACGCAGCTATAAACATAGGAATATTGTAATCGGCCAGGTCCAACTTCCCATATAGGCAGTGCCAGCGACATTGAACGGCCAAAAGCACATTCAGCAACCATTCTGCACTTGCTCAGCCTGTTGTTGAACCACTCCTTGCTGCTGTCAAGGTGCCTCATGTATGGCTTCATAAGCCATAGCATTAAAGGGTAAGCAGGGTCTCACAGGATCACAATGGTCATTTTGACTTCCCCTATGGTGATCTTCTGGTCTGAGAAGAAAGTCCCTTCTGGCAGCTTCCTGAACAGGCCAGAGTTCCAAAAGATGCATGCGTTAATGTCCATGAAATGCCCACGGTGATCCACAAATGCCTGGAAAACCATTCAGAAATATCCCTTGCGATTAATGTACTCGGTGGCTAGGTGGTCTGGTGCCAGAATTGGAATATGCATGCCATCTGTCGCCTCTCCGCAGTTAGGGAAGCCCATTTGTGCAAAGCCATCCACAATGTCATAGACGTTGCCCAGAGAAATGGTCTTTCAGAGCAGGATGCGATTAATGGCCCTACCCTCTTCCATCAACAGTGTCCAACAGTCGACTTTCCCACTTGGAACTGGTTAGCGACCGATCGGTAGCAGTCTGGAGTAGCCAACTTCCATAGTGCAATCGCCACATGCTTCTCCAACAGCAGGGCAGCTTTCATTCTCATGTCCTTGCGCCGCAGGGCTGGGACAAGCTTATCACACAGTCCCATGAATGTGGCTTTCCTCATCTGAAAGTTCTGCAGCCACTGCTCATCATCCCAGACATGCATGATGATTTGATCCCACCACTTAGTGCTTGTTTCCCGAGCCCAAAAGCGACGTTCCACAGTGGTCAGCATCTCCGTGAATGCCACAGTCAATCTCGTGTCATAGCTACTACGCGTGGCGAGATCAATGTCGTACTCCTCTTGCCTTTGTAGCTTAAGGAATAACTCCACTGCCACTCATGACATGTTAGTCAGAGCAAGCAGCAAATTGGTCAACAGTGCGGGATCCATTCCTGCAGACTGAAGAGGCAGAGAGCGCAATACACAAACTGTTGAAAGATGCTGACAAATGCGGATGAAAGCACCGGGATTGCTGGGATGCGAAATAATGCATCATGGGGCATTGCAACAGGACCCAGGATGCCCTGTGACCCCCTCCACCTTCACACAACTCTTAGTGGCGGAAGAGGAAGAGATGCTCTGTGAAAGAGCTGCCCACAGTGCACCGCTCTGAATACCGCTGCAAATGCCGCACATGTGAACATGCTATTGCGCAGGCAGCTGACAGTGTGAACACACACACAACAGTGGTTTCCCTTCAGCACTCTCTGAGCAGCACTGTAACTGCCAGCGCTGCAACTCTGCCAGCGCAGACAAACCTTAATTTGCTACTACTCAAGCTCAGTGGAGCTGGAAGAAGGTGCAAGTTACAATAGTTGCTATATACTTTGATGTGCAACTATATCCAAGCAGAGTCTGAGAAGGAACATCATCCATTGGTTTCAGTAGGGCTTAAGAGTCAGGAATATAGGGTTGCATTTCTAACTGGTCTTGGGTAATTTGAGGTGTTGTTGCAGCTATTTTGGCCCACCCACCATGTCTCACTAATCTCTCTTATTGGACCAATCCTGTTGGTGAGGAGGCAAATTTTCAAGCCACACAGAGCTCTTCTTCAGGTCTGGTCTTGAAGAAAACATGTCACTTATTTTGTGTCTCGGTTTACATTTTTGAAAAAAAAAAACAGCCAACACTTCAGAGGAGCACTGTAAGGCCTCATATAAATATTTTTATGTTTGAGATCCTCAAATGAAAAGCAGTATCCTGTATAACTTTAAATTTGGGTGATTATATTACACTAATTCTCAGCTGGTACAACTTCAATGAGATTCAATTTGGACAAGCAGAAACTTAACCTAGATGCTGAATTGCTAATTTGCCCGCATACAATGAAATAAGTAGTCACACTCTGCCATTAGTGAAAGAACTATTATCAAATGACACATACTTGTAGGTGAGAACAATTTAGCCTGTATTGAAACTACCTGCTGAATTGCAGTACTTCAAAGCAAAGCTTGAAAAAATGAGCATATACGTTACATTGGCTCCTGACCAGTATTCCCACATTAAGTGTAAAATCCAGACGCTGAAATACTTAATCCTCTTACATCTTTATTAATCCATTTTATTCAGAACAATGAGGTTACAATTTAGCTTTTTTCTTAAAGACAACCACTAGGAAAAAGCTCATGTTGCACAAATAAAAAGCAACTTAATTAAAACTAAATTTTCTGCCAGGAGGAAAGTAAAACCCATTTGAAACATTGCCTTGGGGAGACAGGCTTAGTAACATTTACTTTAGCAACACTGTTAAACAAACTTGTTTAACAGTTCTTCCCTCATCAACATCTATTGTGAGAATCCTTAACTCAACAATGTTGTAAAACACTGAACAGAAACTAGTCAAGATAAAGTGTAAACAAATTAATACATAGGTGGCAAAAGTGCTAATGAAATGAACTCATTTACAGAACTGGTAACACATAAAACTCAGAAATGCCACACTTTCATCCACAGCACCTTAAAGCAACAGGATATACTTAGCACTATGGTATTAAGGGAATATGAAACAGCAAAACCCTTACACAAAAAATCTGCTTAAATTATAGGCAGTCGTACAAAACCAAAAAACAAAAGAAACAGAACACAGTCATAAAGGCCAGCTAAAAAAGAATCAAAATCCAGCCAGAGTAAGCAGCACGTTACAGAAGAATGCAATAAGACATGTTCAGATACAACCTTGAAACTTGTATGCTCTGGGCTGATGGCAATCCGCTACGTTTCCAAAGGAATGGCATAGATTCTAAGTGGTTTATTCTCCCTTTGATATGTGCGATTAAGTCCCATTAATGTCAATGGGAGTTAGGCACACACATGAAGGGGGGAAACAACCCCTTAACACAACTGCCAGTTACACCCATGCTGCCCTGGGATTAACAGAAAATGAGCACTGTGATGGAGGCAGCAGCTGTGAGAAGAGAACTGAGAAAAATATATGCATCAGAGAAAAATGACAGTTCCCAGAACATGAGTAAAGCTCACCATGTCATTGGGACTTAATCACACATATTAAAGGGTGAGCAGAGGAAGTAAAGTGGCCCCTAACACAAATAAGTATGCTAAGCGGCAAAAGGTAAAAAGCGACTGAAAAATAAATTCTGGTTGTATAGCGAACAATGAACTGTGCAAGTTTCCATCGTTTCAAACTCAGTGGTGTAACCTTTTCTTTGAAAAAATGTCAGCTCCAGAATGAATCAAGTAACCGCAGTTAAAACAATCATCGGTTCTGTAATAAATAACTGGCAACATTGCCACCAATTGGTATTTAAGAGACCTTTAATTATTTTACATGAAAGAAAAAATTATTTCATATATCCTAGGCTAAATTAATTAAAAGGGAAAACAGAATATATTTGCTTGTAAAAATGTTGACAAATTTCTCTGATACCCAATTCCTAAACATATGAAACTCTAGAAACTGCATATGTGGATTTACCTACATACAAACACAGAAGAACAGATTATCAGAGTCCAGCATGTGGGTCAGAGAAAAAAGTTGACCTCAAAACCTCATGGGTAAATGTATATACAAGTACACAGCGTTTCTCAAACGGGGGGTCCAAACCCAAAAGGGGGTCGCAAGGCTAGTGAAGAGGAGTTGCAGTATTGCCACCCTTATTCTATGCTGCCTTCGGAGCTGGGTGATCGGAGAGCGGCAGCTGCTGGCTAGGCACTCAGGTCTGAAGGCAGTACCACCGCCAGCAGCAGCACAGAAGTAAGGGTGACAATACCATACTATGTCACCCATCACTTCTGCACTGCTGCTGGCGGTGGCACTGCCTTAAGAGCTGGGTGGCTGGAGAGCAGAAGCTACTGGCTGGGAATCCAACTCTGAAGGCTGCGCTGCTCCTGTTGGCAGAGCTGCCTTCAGAGCTCGGCACCCATCCAGCAGCCGCAATGCTCCAGCTACCCAGTTCTGAAGGCAGCGCAGAAGTAAGAGTGGCAATACCGCGACAACCCGCCCCCCACACACACACAATAGCTTTGCAACCTCCTTTTGGGTCAGGATCCCCAGTTTGAGAAACATTGACTTACGGGCTTTACATGTTTGTATTTTGAGTTTTTTTTAATACATATTCATGCTTTGTTATAACACCAAGAAATTTTAAGATTTAAATATCTGAAATCGTAAAATTCAAGATTTTTAAAATGCTATGACCATGAAATTTAAGAAAATGGACCGTGAATTCAGTAGGGCCCTACTCATCGTGCAGCCCATTCTCCAATAAGCATTTCAAGTTTATCACTCAGTGGATACTTTGCCAGTGTACAGCATGCACCAACAGCCTCACATAAAGGGCCAACTAAAGATTGACTCTTCCATGCAGGTAGAACAATAAATGTACATAAATCCTGGGGAAGGCACACATACAGAACACCAGAGTTACCAACTGTCTAACTATTATTCTGAGAAAAGATTTTTGCCCTAAAATGTAACAGTTAAAACAATCTATCCATGAACACTTTTCATTGAATAGATCCATATATATGTGCCTTACTGGGCATTTTGCCTGTGTAAGGATTTACAGACTCTATGAATAAATGTCATCCTCATTTATTTACTTTCAGATTTTAAATAAATTATTTTAATTTCTATTTCATTATTCATAGCAACGCAGTTCATGTGTAGATAACAGCATGCTTTGATATTTATGAATATATATGACAGACACTTGACAAAACTATTCAAGAGAATTCCTTACTTGCTTTCTTTGAAGTAGGGGATGTTTCTGTTGGTGGTGGTGGTGGTGTTTTGGTGGTTGTTTTGTTTTAATGGCTTGAGGACTATGGAACACATTGTGTATATATACAAAAATAATGAAGTTGGCGTAATTCACCATACTAAACTGACTTCAATGGATTATTACAGCACCTGATAATCTAGTCCTGGATCTTTGACAAGGGTTGCCTGAAGCTTGATTGAACAGGTCTCAAACATACGATGTACCGATGACCGTGTGACATTTATCTTTATCTGACATAACTCATTATGCTACAATATAAATATAAGCCTTGATCCAGCAACATCAAGGCACAAGAATAGTCCCACTGAACTCAAGGTGAAATTCTGGCTCCACTGAAGTCAATAGGAGTTTTGCAGTAGATTTTAGTGGAATTAGGATTTCACCCTCGCAGTTACTCGTGCACTAAGTATTTACAGGATCAAGGCCTATTTTAGTTTATCAATAACATGCAATATGAGTTCAAAGGAATTATTCATGTTCATGAAGTTATGTTCATAGCATTTGCAGGGCTTACTTTAGTAACAAAGATAATGTGGCTAAATCTGGTAGTCAAAGAATGTAAGAAAAATGCATGTTAGTATTATTCAGTTGCATCAGGCTGGGATCTCAATCATAATGGAATGAATTTAACTGAAAAGAGCTTTTCAGATCAAACCATAATGTAGGTAAATGGAAATTTTTTAAATATCTTATCTTTATGTGCCCTTATTCGTATGATTAGCAGCAAAAGGACTTCTGATTTAAAGTACTTGTTTGTTTGTTTTTTCAATTAAACTGGGTCAAATCTTGTTCATAACAAATAAGGTCTTCACTGTAAAAACTAGGCAAAGTAGCTTAGTGAGAGCTAGCCCAGTGCAATTTAAAAGAATTAAATCTATTCCTAATGCATTCAGAATATTACTTTTAATTTAAAACATATGACCTTAGCTTTTATAACATTTGAAAGATTTTTTTAATATTTTAATATTATGTCAACCTCTAAAACAAATGTGTCATAGAAACAAGCTGCTCTTTAGACAATTCTCTCCAACCAGATATAACCCCGTCAGATTAGTTCATGTTCCACATAGTCTTTACCACATGCAGGTTGCCTCTTAGGCCTTGGCTACACTTGCAGATGTACAGCGCTGTGAGTTAAACCCATCTTCGTACAGTTGAGTAGGGAAAGCGTTGCAGCCTGTCCACACTGGCAGCCGCCAGCGCAGTAACGAGCACTAACGTGGCTACATTTGCGGCACTTGCAGCAGTTTTGGGAGAGGTGCATTATGGGCAGGTATCCCACAGAACACCTCTTCCAATTCTGGTGCCGTGGGTTGTGGGAAGGGGGCGTGGGGTATGGTGCATTCTGGGTCCTGTCCCAACGCCCCGTGATACATCGCTTCGCATCCCAGCAATCCCTGTGTTTCCGGCCACAATTTGCGCCATCTTTCAACGGTTTCTTTGTAGCGCGATCTGTGCTCCGTTTCGGTCAGCGGGAAAATGGATCCCGACCTGGTGAGCAAAATACTGACGAGTCTCGCCAGCACGTCACATTTGGCAGTCAAGCTCTTCCTTAAGATCCACAGTGACAGCGAGGAGTCCGATGATGACGATGAAATTGTCACACAAAACGCGTACGACACGAACTTGCTTGTGGCATTCACGGACATGCTATGCACCGTGGAACGCTGCTTTTGGGCTCGGGAAACCAGCACAGAGTGGTGGGATCACATTGTCATGCAAGTCTGGGATGACGAGCAGTGGGTGCAGAACTTTCGGATGAGAAAAGCTACTTTCATGGGACTGTGTGAGGAGCTCGCCCCCGCCCTGCGGCGCAAGGACACAAGATTGAGAGCTGCCCTGACGGTGGAGAAGCAGGTGGCTATTGCAATCTGGAAGCTCGCAACTCCGGACTACTATCGATCAGTAGCGAACCAGTTTGGAGTGGGAAAGTCGACCCTTGGAATCATGCTGATGCAAGTTTGCAAGGCCATTAATCGCATCCTGCTCAGAAGAACCGTGACTCCGGGTAACGTGCAGGACATTGTGGCTGGCTTTGAACAAATGGGTTTCCCTAACTGCGGAGGGGCGATAGATGGGACGCATATTCCTATTCTGGCACCACCCCACCTAGCATCTGAGTACATTAATCGGAAGGGGTATTTCTCCATGGTTCTCCAGGTGCTTGTGGTTCACCGTGGGCATTTCATTGACATCAACGCAGGCTGGCCCGGAAAGGTGCATGACGCACGCATCGTTCGGAACACTGCCCTGTTCTGGAAGATGCAGTCCGGGACTTTTTTCCCAGACCGGAAGATCACGGTAGGGGAAATTGAAATGCCCACTGTGATCCTTGGAGACCCCGCGTACCCTTTAATGCCGTGGCTCATGAAACCCTACACAGGGAGCCTTGACACCAGCAAGGAACAGTTCAACTACAGGCTGAGCCAGTGCAGAATGACTGTGGAGTGTGCTTTTGGCCGTTTGAAGGGCCGCTGGCGATCTCTATATGGGAAGCTGGACTTGGCCGAACACAGCATCCCCGCGGTTATATCCGCGTGCTGTACCCTCCATAATATTTGTGAAGGGAAGGGTGAAATGTTCACTCAGGCGTGGACCTCAGAGGTTCAACACCTGGAGGCTGAATTTGCACAGCCAGAGAGCAGGGCTATTACAGGGGCCCAGCGTGGGGCTGCAAGGATCAGGGATGCCTTGAGGGAGAAATTTGAGGCTGAAAACAACCAGTAATGTGTGCTGCCCTGCATGACCCTGAAGTGAAGTGGTTGCCTGTTTCTTTCCTGGGCTAAGGTATCTTTTTTCCTTATGCAATAATAAAGACTGTTTGCACATCCAAAGAATCCGTTTATTACAGAGAAAATGCATGCATTAAAAAGAAACACAACTGCTTGTGAGACAGAAAGGGCAAGGGGGTGGTGTGGGGAAGGGTTCAATCACAGGGTATGGTATGTCCTCTTTCATACTCGGGCTTCCTGTCTGGAGTGCTGTGCAGTGAGTGCTGCACTTCAGAATGTCTATAATTTGGGATGGGAGTTGAGTGCAGTGGGTAAGGGTCATAGTTTCCAGGGCTGTCTGGTGAAGCTACACCAGGGGGCATCTGGTGTGGGCGATAAGAACCTGGATGTTGGGTGAAGTGGGCAGGTGGTGACATGGGGGCACAAGTGTTTTGGGACACTGGCTGCAGGGGGGGGCGGGTGCGGTACTGCTCCGCCTGCATGGCGACGAGCGCCTGGATAGAGTCCCCTTGGCGCGCCAAGATGCTAATCAGTTCCTTTGTGCTTTCGTGCCGGAGCTGCATGCTTTGCTGCCGGTGCGCTGCGTTTTCCTGGCTGAGCCTGCTTTCACTCTCCCTCCACTCCCGAGCCTTTTGATTCTCTTTAAGAGACTGTTTCATAACTTCCTGCAGCATGTCTTCTTTCGTTCTTCTGGGCCTCTTCCTGAGCCTTTGGAGTCTCTCAGCTGGTGATAAGAAGGATGGCGGAGATCTCAAGGTTGCATCTTGAAGGCAAAATGCAACATTTAACAGAGGCATCATTGTTTTATGCCAGACAGAGCAATGATTCCCCCACACTTAAGGAGGGCGCACACAGTCTCCAAAACAGCACAATTTTCCCGTCCCAAACAGAGCGCACAGAACCCATGGAAGCCCCAAAACGGTGAGTAAGCACAGGGTAAAGGGGGACTGATTGTTTCACGGATGTACTGTTCGACGGGTTTCTGTGCCTTGGGGAGCGCCAACAGCTGCAGGGGGAACCTACACTGAACACTATCCCCACATTTTCCACAGGAGTTCGTCCTGGAAGATATCTCGCTGCTGAGGGTGTCCGGGGAAGCAAGGGAAGGTCTTCTACTGCAATGCGGCTTCCGCCCTGGCCCATATGCAGCTTGCCTGTGTGCAGCAATGGTCCCCCCGCCCCTTGCGGCACAGTGGCGCGGACACGTTACCCTGAATGGGACAAGGACCACGGCGGCTCTCCCAATAAACCTGCGCAAGCGCATTGCCCACGTTCTGGCTGAGACTTTCGAAGAGATTACAGTGGCCGATTTCTCCGATGTGATAGACCACATCAATGCGCTCTTCCGCATCTAGGCATGCATGCAGCCCAAACCCTCCTCGCCCAAGGACCCCACACCGAAAAAACTCCTTCCCGGAAATAAAAAGCTGCTTACCGCGAACCTGTTCTTCTCTTTCTCTCCCAGCGCGTACCGGCCGCTGCGACTGGCTCCCTTCCTCCTGGCTCAAGAAGAGCTCCTGGCTGCATGCACCCAGGGAGTCAGGGGTGTCTCCCCGAGCCACAACACCCTCGCTTCTGTTTTCTTCAACCCCCTCCTCCTCCTCCTCCTCTCCCACCTCCTCCTCCTCCTCATCCCGCTCTCCCGTGTCCACGGTGGTGCTTGGAACAGTAGTGGGGTCACCCCCAAGTATTGCATCCAGCTCTTTGTAGAATCGGCAGGTTTTGGGGGGAGCACCCGAGCAGCTGTTTGCCTCGCGGGCTTTGCGGTACGCACTCCGCAGCTCCTTTACTTTTATCCTGCACTGCATTGCATCCTGGTCATGGCCCCTTTCAATCATGGCCCTTGATATCTGGCCGAAAGTATCGAATTCCTCCGGCTGGATCGCAGCTGGGACTGGACAGCTTCCTCCCCCCAAACAGCGATGAGGTCCAGCAACTTGCCATTGCTCCATACTGGGGCTCGTCTGGCACGTGGAGGCATGGTTACCTGGAAAGATGCGCTGAGAGCACTCCACGCCTGGCTGAGCAAACAGGAAGGGGATATTTAAAATTCCAAGGGAATTTAAAGGGTCGAAGTGGTGGTTGGTCACCTGAGGCCAGGGCAGTAGAGTTCTAATTGATGACCAGAGTGGCTAGAACAGGCATTGTGGGATACTTCCGAATACTTCTGGAGGCCAATAACAGCGCATTGGGTGACCACACTGTAGCCGCAGCGCACCAGCAGCAGCGCAACAAACGTTATTCCTCTCGGGGAGGTGGAGTACATGCAGCACTGTACCTGAGGAGATGCAGCGCTGCACGTGCCTTGCGAGTGTAGACAGTTATTGAGTTACAGCGCTGCAGACAGTTTTATTGCGCTGTAACTCGTGAGTGTAGCCAAGGCCTTACCCTATTGAGAGGTCAGGTACTATGGTAAACTGCCTGTAACTCATATAACACTCCAGTTTGGTAAATATGCTCTCACAACATCCCAGTTTTATGAGACACTTTTTATCAAAACACAAACTTTAATCCCACCTAATACTAAACTAATTTAAATCCCAGTAAAACTACAATCTGTGTTAGCCTGTTCCCTTTTCTGATAAACAAGGTCATCTCAAGGGAGGCATTCACTCATTTTCTCTTGATTTCTTCTGAAAAAATTGGATTACTTGTTTGCAGCTGATGATCTGATGAGCTTGAATATTTTTTAAAAGCATGTTCAGGAGTTGAATGTCACAAAATCACACTAATGTCATTTGTTTAATGTCGTCTTTTGGCTCATATGTGATATAACTGAGAAACTGTATGCAGTTTAACAAATTGCTTGCAGTAATTTAACTTCAGATCATGTATGAAGCAAATTTGCTACTCTGTATATCTGTTTAGTAAGAAATTTTTAGAAGATATTATAACTACAAAAGTCTATATTCAGGTTTTTTGGAACTCCTGGGAGCTAATCCTCTCTCCAGATCCTTAGCACACATGAACATAACTTCAATATAGAAGAAGGAATCACTATTTGGGCACTGTTTAAGTGGTTTTCAATGGAAAACATCTCTAGTTTAAGTACAGACATGTATTTTGCTTACAGTGGATTATACTTAAATACAGATTGCACAAGCAAGATGGACAAAATATTTCCTTATATTTACTTCTTCAGAAAAATCCTACTATTCTGTGAAGCATTCTAAACATAACGACTGTACACCGTTCTATGTTTGTACTGCATTATTTTGTTGTGTTGTATTTGCTTGGACCTCTCGCTTGGCATAGTTCATATAAAAGTTAAGTGACAAGTTTCCAAATTGAAACAAATTGAAAAATATCAGATTTTATGGATGGATTTTTATGGACACTTTCCCACCCTTCTTTCTGCAGCTTCCACCTTTCAGCCTACACTCTCAGGCTAGCTATTTCTTCCACTACAAAGCATTAAACAAGCTCCTGTTTGGGAAGGATGATTTCTGAAGGTAAGAGAAAGAGATGTAATTCAATACAAGAGCCTTTAGCCTTGTCTACATGAGAAAGTTGTACCAATTTAACTAAATAAATTTAGAAACTGGTTTAGTTAATAAATTGGTCCAAAGCCCTTGTGTAGAGAGATTTACTTTGTATTAAGTTTAAAATGTAAAGTAATCAATATAAGGCCCTCAAACCAAAATAAGGGTCTACAGAAGACGGCTGCATTGATTTAACTAAATTGATCTTTAAACCAATTTAGTTAAATCAGTACAATTTTTGCATGCAGACAAGGCCTTTATATAAATGTGGTGTCTTATAATGTATGTATAGGGTGACCAGATGTCCCGATTTTAAAGGGACAGTCCTAATTTTGGGGACTTTTTCTTATATAGGCACCTATTACCCCCCCTCACTCCCTGTCCTGATTTTTTACATTTGCTATCTGGTCACCCTATGTATGTAGAGCTTCAAGTATAGCATGGAAAGAGAATACAGTAAGGATCATGAACCTTAAATGAGTTTCGGGTTAGGTAGACTAACTGGGCTTTGCCTGACCTCTCTCTCTCTTAACCAGCTTCCCCTATATTAACAGCTGTCAGGGCTGCGACACTTGAAGTTGCACAACAGAAAAGAACAGACTTTTAACTAGGCAGTGTACAGACTAAGGGAAAAAGTATGATCTTTCAATCATGTAGCAATGTATGTGAAAACGTAGATGAGGCACTGCCAGGTAAACTAAGATTTTTCCCAAGCCTAGACAAAAACAAAGTCTTCATTCCACCAGAGATTTTTAAATTGAGAATCCAAAAAGGACCTTTCCTTTGCCCATGTCATTAAGCAGAATAAACAAAAGCATGTCTTTATGCAGCCAAAATTCAAGTGCAAGTACTCTACAAAGCCTTTTCCAGTAGCATTTCTCCTTTCCTGCACATGAGGGTCTGGTTGCTAATGCAGCTTCTCAGTGCACACTCCTCTTACAATGCTGTTAGAGGAGAACATAATTCACTAAGGCTGGGCGGGCCCCACCTTACTTCCTTCATGGGCAGGTGCCTGACAGTCCTTGCACTGGGGGCACAGCTGTGGTTCTCCCTCTCTTCTGAAAGAGAGTTAACACTGTCCTTGCTGACAGCTGCACAACCCTTATATGCAATCTGAATGAGTCTACACATCCTTTCATATGTAATTTCTCCTCCTTTTTTAAACTCAAACACCTATTTTTTCCCTATCCATTTTTTATCTTCATACATCTTCCCTGTTTTTTGTGTGTAATCTGAAGGATGACTTCTTTAACCTGTCCGTTTTTCCAAACTCTTTCTCTCTTTTTGTCCCCTATTCTCTTTCTCTCTTGTTTTCTGTTTTTTTTTAAATCTCTCATGTTTCTCTCTCTGCTTTTATTTATTTTCTCTCATTTCTGCTTGTCTTTACACTCCCTAGCTACTCTCTATACCGCCTCCTTTCTTGTTTTCTCTATTTTCTCTCCTTTTCGTTGCATTATGCCACCTTGTTTGCATTATACTTAAGAGCAACCAGCATCAAGATCCCCCAAAGTCGGAGAGGAAAGAGGCCACACACAAAAAATAAAAATACATCAAGCCAAATCACAAAGCAGATTTGAAATATGACCCAGCACTTCAGACTTAGATTCAAATACTTCATTGAGTGACTATTCCATACTAAAAGGATGCCTGTTATTACAAGACTATACTTCTCCTGCGTGGAATGCCTCTCCTCCAGAGATCATTAGACAGGATTCACCATCTCCCACAATATGGTTTAGCATTTCATTCCTCCCCTCTCTCCTTTAGGGAAAATAAACACCAAAAAAATTTCAATATAAGAGCTATCATTTTTCTTCTTAGTTTTTTCTATAGCATCCATCACGCATATCTCAGTGTTTTGGAATTATAGCAAAATCTCCTCTTTTTTTGGTTTAGAGAAAAGAGGGAAGATTATTTAACAGTGAGCACTTGGAGAAACTAGTACATAAATGACCATATCTTGCATATTGACAGACTCCAATGGAGCTTGATGTATTTTCGTACAAGCATTCCCTTTCACTCCCATCAACCGGATTATTTAAATTCCATTACTGAGATAGTTCAGTGATATTCTACTAACATTCTCCTATTCTCAGTAGAAAAATTGCTCTTCTTGCAGTCTCCACATTCATAGTTAGATAAAAAGGGCCCAAAATATTCCTAAAAAACCCCTCCAAAATGTCTATTTGCTTTTGTGCTATTTCATGTATACAGCACGTATGCAGACCAATATCCGTGCACCACAAAGGGCAAAATTCCAAGTAGTACTTAGTTCCTGATGAACGCCCTGTGATGGGTTCAGTCACAGAGACTCCCTTGGGACTGTCACCTGATGTGCTGAGACTACCTCTGTGCCCGTTTTCTCTGCCAGTTTGGGCCTTCAGAACCCTGCCTTGTTGAGCCAGATATGCTAATATGCTGCAACACCAAACCAGGGTCTAAACTACGCCCCCACCAAAGGTGCAGACTTAAATGAAAATGGCTTAGCAAGTGCTCCTGTCTCTAGCACCCAGACACCCAGCTCCCAATGGGATCCAAACCCCAAATAAATCCATTTTACTCTGTATAAAGCTTATACAGGGTAAACTCATGAATTGTCCACCCTCTATAAGACTGATAGAGAGATATGCACAGCTGTTTGCTCCCCCAAGTATTAATTGTTTACATGTTAGTTTGATCGTTCCCAGGAAAGCTCAGATGTGGATTGGCATCTCCCAAAGACCATTGTCAGTTAAGTGTTTCTTGATTGGGCACTTACTCAGAATAGTCCTTTCTCAAAAAGCTGACTAAATGCTTTACTGATGCTACTTAGAATCAAGCACATTGATACATGGCCAATATTCATAATTTCAAATACAAAAATGATATACACATACAGACAGCATAATCTTAACCAGCAAATTACAACCTTTCTAGAGACACCTTACTTGACCTCCTTTGTACAAGATTTGGTGCAACTATAGGACCTTGGTTGCAACAATGATCTATACGGTCACAGTTCATGTAAATAATGTCACACACCCACAGTTGCCACTGGCATCAGTCATAGTTTTAAGCAATCAGCAGGTCTCAGGATTTGGCTTTGACATTATAAGCCAGTGGTTTTCAACTCTTTTTCATTTGCAGACCCCTGAAAAATTTTTAAGGGAGGTGCAGACCCCTTTGGAAATTCAACATGTTGTCCACAGACCCCTATCATAGAAGTCTTACACTGAAAACTGACAACAGAATTCAACTATAAATGCTCGGCCTGACGTGATGCAGCATGAAAAAAGACAGTGAACTGTGGGCTTCTATGGTAATGACAACACTTCCAGGTTTGACCTGTAGGTGGGGATATTTAAGGTTAGGCTTGACAAAGCCCTGGCTGGGATGACTTAGTTGGGGATTCGTCCTGCTTTGAGCAGGGGGTTGGACTAAATGACCTCCTGAGGTTCCTTCCAACCTGATATTCTATGATTTTCACATACGCTTGATTGATCAGAAAAACTGAATATGCCTTTTCTGGGATCATAGTCACCTTTTGCAGACCCCTTAGACATAGTCTGTGGACCCCCAGGAGCCTGCAGATCACACATTGAAAACCATTGTTCTAAGCTCTTCAATACTAATATAATTGGCTAAATACCTCCAACCTTATTACTGGGCCAACCAAATTCTCAAACCCTAACTTCATTTTTACATAAGCAAACTCCAGTTTACTTCACTGAGAGTTTACCTGAGTAAAGGCCAAGTAAAAGCTAAGTAAGGAACTCAGGATCTGACCCATTTATTTTACACATTGCATAGATGTGCATGGCATTTCACAGACAAATTAAAGATACAATCCTTGCTCTGACAGTTTAAAATGTGGATGACAACAGACTAAAGGGAAAAGGCAGGAAGGATTACCCAGTAATATATTGTGAAGTTATTAGTTTTCAAATTGCATGTATCATGTTGTTTCCTTTTGTGTCTGTATGTGATTTTGGTTGGTTGGTTGATTAAGCCGGATGGGAAAGGGGTTCAGTGTTGAAGCAATAATTGTCCAAAGTAGGTTCTCAGAAAAGATTTGAAGACTACAACATAGCGTATGGGCAACAGGAAGCCATTTCAGGCATAAGAGACAGAGAATGATGCAGGTAGAGAAAGGAACCTTGAACTTAATTCAAAAGAAATAAACAAACACATAATAAGTAGCAAAAATCAACATTTGAAAGAGTACTCTTTTGAGCTCATGAAACTAACTGAAGAACTATGATTAACATCAAATTCATGGGAACACATTTTCTTGCTGCAAAACCTTTATTTGTCTTTGATTGTCTATGCTAGAACACATAGCTCTTGAACCCATATAACAAAAACATTATTCATTCTTTGCCGTAGTATCTGAAAAATGTGCATCAGGCTTTCCCAAGGTGCTATATTTGCGGACAGCAGTGGCAAGGTCGCTGAAGTGTTTTGGCATAGAATATACAGCAACAATGAATTATTTCACAGCACTTTGCTTTTTAACCCAGAGCTAGTATTGGAATGCAGCCACCAGAACTGTAATAATACTTTGCACTTATAGGGCCAAATTTTCAAAACCAGTTTCTAATGCTACACGTGTAAATTTGTGAATATAAATCTGTGTGTGTGTAAACACTTCCATTTATGTGGACATATGCACATACAAGTTGGGTACTTGCTGCTAGTTGTTCTATAATGATGCCCAAATGTCCATCTATACATGCAAGATTTTCATGTGCAAAACTTGCAGACACACAGTCAAATGGAGGGTTGAGGTTAGCTCTAAATTTGGCCTATACAATGCATTTTATTTGAAGATTTTAAACCACCGGAGTCCTGATTCCCATTCCCCCCACTTGAGCTATTAAACAACACTCCCACACTTGAGTAGATTCTTCTTCTTAGCATACTCCTTCACCTGATAGTAGACCCACTGTTGCTGCATATCTTCTTGGGCTCAACCCAGCCATAAGTGCACTGCTACCTATACCAGCTGTCAGTCTCTAAGTAAAGAAACACAAATACACCTAACAAAAGAATGAGGAGTACTTGTGGCACCTTAGAGACTAACATTTATTTCGGCATAAGCTTTCGTGGACTAAAACCCACTTCATTGGGTTTTAGCCCATGAAAGCTTATGCCCAAATAAATGTGTTAGTCTCTAAGGTGCCACAAGTACTCCATGTTCTTTTTGCGGCTACAGACTAACACAGCTACCACTCTGAAACAAATATACCTAGCAACCAGTAAAAAATATCTTAGGAGATATTAAATGTGTGCCTAATGATTTACACTACAAACAAGTGCACATTTACTAGGTTACCACACGCTGTGATACTGAACACTATGAATTTTCAAAGGGGTTAGCACAAAGATATTTAGCACAAGTGTTCTGGCAATTATCATTCAATGGAAGAAATTCAAAAGGCCAAATTCTGGCTTCATAGAAATCAATGGCAAGACTTCAATTTACTTTTATGCGGCTAGGATTTGACATAGAGTGTTCAATGGATCTCAGGTTAGTGCTTCTATTTGTTTGATGTATTTGTCTTGTGTTAGCACACGAAGCTGCAATAAAGCTAGCTTGCTAACTTTAAACAAAGGGCTCCCTAAAGTTGGCAATGGTAAAATTCTCTTCCCCGACACTCCAAAATCCATCATTTTCATACTTTTTCCTCATTAAGAAAATAATCTATCAATACCATTCATTCCTCCTCTCCAGCCACTCATGGAGTTTCTGCTCTAGGAAACTCATCTACTTGGCAATGGCTCCTCACAGCCAAATGCAGTAAGAGTAGTAGATGGGTTATCTGGCAACCTCTGCTAGCAGCAATGATGGCACATGGGCAGACCGGCAGGCAGTGCTGGCAGCAGTGGTGTAAGCAGACCCTCCTGCACCATGACAGAGTGGCATGATTAGTTGTGTGGGGAGTGGGTCCCCCTGGGTATGGGATATGTGCAGTTGGGGAATGAGATTCCTTGGTTCTTGATGTAAGTGGACCTTCCATCACTGCTGGTAGTGAGGAAGTGAGTGAGGGATCAAGTGGGAGAGCAAGTTCCCCCTGCCTAATGTGCTGGTTTTGGTGGGGCAATGGATCTCCCCTGAAAGGCATGAAAAAGTCTAAAAGGAGCAGGGTTCCAGACTACTTCCCAATCATCATCCGGAATCCCTCCATGGAGAGGATAATTCTCTTTCAGGGATTGTCCATTTCAAATTATCTGTGGGTCCTCTGATGGCTGACAAGGCCTGTTCTGGAGCTGCTGACTCTTCAACATTGCAGACGTGTTTCTGAGCAGAGTGGGTGAACCTGGAGTATTGGTTCGGGCCATGGCACTCTCTGTCACTTCCATTTTTCTATTACATGTAGTTTCATCTGATTCTTGAAGTGCTAAGTTCCCTGCCTCAAGCAGTTGCTCCATTGTTGTCAGTCCTGAGTTATATGTTTCCATGAGTTGATGTCAATGTTGCATTTCCTCATATTAGCCTTGAGGACATCCCTGTAGCATCATTTCTGTCCTCCTCTGGCATGTTTGCCTTGGCTGAGTTGAGAGTATAAGACTTGTTTTGGCAGTCTGGAATCAGGCATCCGGGCAACATGGCCTGCCCAGTGAAGTTGATGATAAATAATCATCGCCTCGATGCTCATAATATTGGCCTTTGAGAGGATGCTGATGTTAATGCGTCTAATCTCCCCATTTGATTTGGAGAATCTTATGCATACACCATTGATGATATTTCTCCAACACTGTCAGATGTCTCCTGTATGTTGTCCACGTTTCATTCCCATACAGGAGGTGGGGAATCACAACAGCTGTGTAGACCATGAGTTTGGTTTTGGTTCTGATGTTGCAATCTTCAAACAACCTCTTTCTCAGACAACCAAAAAGCTCAGCTTTCACATTTGAGCCAGTACTGGATTTTTTCATCAATATCAGATGTCTGAGAGGTGGCTTCCAAGATATGGGAAATGTGCAATATTCTCTAGAGGGTTATCGTGGAGCTGTATTGCTAGTTGAGATTCTGAGTGAGGGAGATCTAAGGCTGGATCTGTTAACAAGCAGCTAGCGTGAGCCCAAACCAGCTCTCTGCAGCTCATCTGTGTAGTACAGGTAGTAGCAGTGGAATATAAAAAATGATAGCATGATAAGAAGCTTATCCATGTTTGTACAATATTAACTGTAATAGCTGGACACCTGATGAAGAGTTTTTTCTTTATACTGTATGCACTTCTTGGGGTGTCCAACAACTTTTTTTTATAAAAGGAACTATCAAGATATTAAATGATACCAAATTTAGACCTATATCCTGTCATAATTCCACATATGGAACTGTTACTGAAGGAAGTGGCCATTTTGTTTAAAAATCAATGCTTGTGCATACATTCAACCATTAAGTCTGCTTACGACAGCCAAGCGAATTCTCAGTATGCCAAAAGTGTACATCAAAAGAACAGGTGAAAAAATTATGAGGGACCTTGTGACTGGGATAAGTTCATAACACATACATTCACTAGCAAACCCTGTTCTATTTACCTCCCAATACTTCAGTTAAAGCTTTGCATTTATTTAATCTGATAACTTGTCTATTTCTCCCTTAAAGACAACAAAATATATTTTAGAATTATATAGTGCCTTTCAACACTAGACAGTACTTTTAGAAACTAAATTTACACAATTCTCCATTCAACTTATATAGAGAATTTCAATTTGACTATGTTCTTTTCCCTTTCACATTTGATTTCTGTGAATATCCTAGAATTTGAGATTTACTAGTATGAATACTGCTGAAAAGCAAATGTTAAAACTTAATATTCAATTATACCAGATGTGGAATAGTATGCATATCTATTTTTCAAATAAATACTATTGTGTTGGATTAGCTGTATAAATTATCCAACCACAAGCAAAACAATACCTCATGACTTACATAATTAACCATCTTTGTATAAACTGTGAACATTGTAATGAACTGTGTACAAACAATCTGCAGAACCAGGGTTGTTTGCTGAAGAAATTAGCAAATTCTTTTGAATAATTGATTAAATTTTAGAATTTTTTTTATCTGGAACAGAAAATAATTTAAATTTGTCAAACAAATTATCTGTTGCAATTTGCTCAGGTTTTGTTGAAACAAATGCAATCTTTTTATTTGAACATTTTATTTTAAAATAATGAATTTGAATAGTTCTGGGTTAGTCACTGGGAGAGCTATGAGAAAGGAAAGATGAAGATATGCTTAGATATGCTTCTAGCATCTCCAACAGAGCTTCAATAGCCTCCATTCTGGGGCTAAGGAAAAAAAAAAAAGAATGGAAGACTCTGACAAAGATGGAGATCTACGGCCCAAACCAATGCCCTTTGAAATCAGTGACAGTCTTTCCGTTGACTTCCATTGGTACTAAAGAAGATATTGTAGAACTAAAGAGTAGCTAGAACCCCCCCAAAAAGCAGGTAAAAAATGTCAAGAGTGAGTGAGGTGTAATAGAGCCAAAGTATTTTTATAAGCTCCAAGAATAAGGCATCCCTGACATGTGATGGTTTTGTAGACGGGGTGAAATCCATCAGAACCAGGGCAATCACCCCAACCCTCACTTCAATCTGCAAGTAGAATTTTAAGAAGGATCTTTCTTAGAGCCCACTCCTCTGAAAAGAGAAGAGAAAATGACTAAGGACTATCTGAATGTGTTTGCTTGGAATAGAACTTTAACAATTTTGAAAACTACACTAACCAACATAAAGAAATGAAGATAACTCTACAAAGCTACGTAATATGTAAGTATGGGTTGTAAAATGGGCCGTTATGGTTTTATGGCGTGTTTGTTTTCCTGATAGAAAGCAAAGGTCAAATCCACACTAAAGAAATCTTAATACTGTAGCTCAGGATTCACAAGTCACAGTTCAATCTTTTGGTGTCTGGGCACAAGCTTTTACTAACAGTCCTCCTGTGTCCTGGACAAAATGAAAGATTCATGATCACTTATTTCAGACTACCGGTGCCCAAAATCCACAATTATATCTACATAATGTGTACTCTTGAGACAGATGTTTGTTAGAAGCTGCTGGGCCAACAAAAGCTTTCAGGGACTATTCAGGGATGCGGTGAGCACAAGTGCTTGCACTATCAAATAAAAGATTTCCCCAAATCTCATGCTACTAAATATAAAGTCAATGACCAATTATTTTTAGATTTTGGAGTTCCATGCCAAAGCAGAATGTAGAGAACTAGGATTAATTAAAGGCTTCTGCTGAATATTTTAGCATCAGTGTTTAGAAAGCTCAATGCACATGGACAAACAAAAAGTCCCAGTCTGCTGTAATTAAATGAGTTAGTGAGTTAGGCCTGGTCTACACTAAGAGTTTATATAGAATTTAGCAGCATTAAATCGAATTAACCATGCACCCGTCCACACAACGAAGCCATTTATTTCGATATAAAGGGCTCTTAAAATCGATTTCTGTACTCCTCCCCGACAAGAGGATTAGCGTTAAAATCGATATTCCCGTATCGAATTAGGGTTAGTGTGGACGGAATTCGACGCTAATAGCTCCAGGAGCTATCCCACAGTGCATCACTGAGACCTCTCTGGACAGCAGTCCCAGCTCGGATGCTCTGGCCAGGTAAAGCCCCAGGTAAAGCCCCGGGAACATTTGAATTTCATTTCCTGTTTGGCCATCGTCGCGAGCTCAGGAGCACAGGTAACGATGCAGAGCTCTTCAGCAGAGGTGACCATGCAATCCCAGAATAGAAAGAGGGCTCCAGCATGGACAGAATGGGAGGTGTTAGACCTGATAGCAGTCTGGGGTGATGAATCCATGCTAGCAGAGCTACAATCTAAAAGACGTAATGCAAAAATCTATGAAAAAATCGCCAAGGCCATGACGGAAAGAAGATACAGCAGGGATGCAACGCAGTGCCGCATTCAAATTAAGGAGCTGAGACAAGCGTACCAGAAGACCAAAGAGCCAAACGGACGCTCCGGATCAGATCCCCAGACATGCCGCTTTTACGCTGCACTGCATGCCATCCTAGGGGGGGACACCACCACTACCCCACCCATGTCCGTGGACTCCGAGGATGGGGTATTCTCATCACTCGCTTCCTCTGAGGTTTTTGCGGACGGGGAAGATGATGACAGAGATGATGAGGATGAGGTAGTCGACAGCGCTCTGCAGGGTGATTTCCCCGAAAGCCAGGAACTTTTCCTCACCCTGACAGAGATCCCCTCCCAACCCTCCCAAGGCGGTATCCCGAACCGTGAAGCCGGAGAAAGCACATCAGGTGAGTATCTTTTCAATAGAAAAGACATGGTTGTAAAGCAATTGTTTTTTAATGGTTACTTTGCCCTGAGGACTTGGGAAGCATTCGTGGCCAGTAGAGCTACTGGAAAAGTCTGTTAACATGTCTGGGGATGGAGCAGAAATCCTCCAGGAACATCTCCATGAAGCTCTCCTGTAGGTACTCTAAAAGCCTTTGCAGAAGGTTTCCGGGGAGAGCAGCCTTATTGCGTCCTCCATGGTAGGAAACTTTACCATGCCAGGCCAGTAGCAAGTACTTTGGTATCATTGCACAGCAAAGACTGGCAGCATACGGTCCCGGTGTTTGCTGGCATTCAAGCAACATCCATTCTTTCTCTGTCTGTGTTATCCTCATCAGAGTGATATTATTCATGGTGACCTGTTTGAAATATGGGAATTTAATTACGGGAACCATCAGAGGTGGCCGTTTCTACTGAGCTGTTTGCCTGTTCCTGAAAAGAAATCCTCCCCGCAGTTTCCAGCCACGCGGTGCGGGCGGGGAGGGTGATCATTCATGCTGGGCAGTTGGCGTTCGGCTAGCAGGGAGCTTCCCTGATACCAGCCACGTGGTGGGAGCGGTGAGGGTGATTGTTCATGCTGGGTAGTTGGCGTTCGGCTAGCAGGGAGCGTCCCTGATACCAGCCACGCGGTGGGGGAGGGGAGGGTGATTGTTCATGCTGGGCAGTTGGCGTTCGGCTAGCAGGGAGCTTCCCTGATACCAGCCATGCTTTTGGGTGACGGCGAAAGCAAGCATCCCAGAGAATGGGATGGCTGGAGTTACTTTGTTTTGAGTTACTTGGCTTTGAGCGTGAAAGGAGGGCGCTGCTGTTAATTAAGGTTTCCGAAGCCAAAAGACTATGGCTTACCATGGCCGCCCGCTAGCCGAATTCCGTTGCCCAGCCCTGCGTGTGTGATCTGTACACCAAAGCCCCAGGCACTCAATATAAAGATGCAAAATGCGACCTTGTACTGAAAGTATATTTGGTAGGTACTGTGAATGGTGCTGTTCACTGCGAAAGAGTATAAGCATTGTTCTGTGAAATGTATCTATTTAAAAAATTCACTCCCTTTTTTTCATCCCACAGCTGCAACTGTCCCTAGGCTTCCCCCGGCATCTCCCTCCCAAAGGCTGTCGCAGATAAGGTGGAGAAAGAAACACACACACGACGAGATGTTCTCTGAGCTGATGCAGTGCTCCCGCACTGAAGTAGCTCAGCAGAATGTGTGGAGGGACAGAATTTCCCAGTACAAGGAAGCGGCCAGCGAATGGGAGGACAGGAGGGATGAGCTTGAGGACAGGAGGGACACTCGAGCTGAGAGGTGGCGGCAGGAAGACCAGAGGGTGACAGAGGCGATGCTTGGGCTACTGCTGGAGCAAACCGACACGCTCTGGCATCTGGTGGATGTTCTTCAGGAACGCAGGCAGGATGACAGACCACCGCTGCAGCACATCTGTAACCACCCTCACCCCTCCCCAAGTCCCATAGCCTCCTCACCCAGAGTCCCCAAAACTCAGGGGGGAAGGCAATGTGCGAACAACCACTCCACCCCTGCGGATTGCTCAAGCAGCAGAAGGCTGTCATTCAACAAGTTTTGAAACGGCCTTTCCTTCCCTCTTTCCTCCACCCCTCCGCCCGCACCCCACCCTGGCCACCATCCCAGGTCTCTCCCTGTCTTCCCAAATCTTGAATAAAAAATTGTTGTTTGTGAAACAATGGTGCCTTTATTTCCTTTCAAAGCAAAGTGCGCTGGAAGGGGGGAAGGGGGTTGGACGGGGGTTGGTGATTAGAGAGGATAGGCAATATAAACATAGTAAACAAACGGGGGCAGGTTCTCATCAAGGAGAAACAAACCTAAGAGTCACTGATTACCCTGGTCAGTCTGGAAGCTAGTTTTCAAAGCTTCCCTGATGCGCACTGCGTCCTGCTGTGCTCTTCTAATCACCCTGGTGTCTGGCTGCACGTAAGCTGAGGCCAGGCGATTTGCTTCAACCTCCCACCCCGCCATAAACGTCTCCCCCTTACTCTCACAGAGATTGTGGAGCAAGCAGCAATAACAATGGGTATATTGGTTTCGCTGAGATCTGAGCGAGTCAGTAAGCTTCTCCAGCACCCTTTCAAACGTCCAAATGCACACTCCACCACCATTCTGCACTTGCTCAGCCTGTAGTTGAACAGCTCCTTACTACTGCCCAGGGCGCCCGTGTATGGCTTCATGAGCCAGGGCATTAAGGGGTAGGCTGGGTCCCCAAGAATCACTATAGGCATCTTCACATCCCCAACTGTTATTTTTTGGTCCGGGAAGTAAATACCTTCCTGCAGCCATCTAAACAGACCAGAGTTCCTGAAGACGCACGCGTCATGAACCTTTCCCGGCCATCCAACGTTGATGTTGGTGAAATGCCCCTTGTGATCCACCAGTGCTTGCAGCACCATTGAAAAGTAGCCCTTTCGGTTAATGTACTGGCTGCCCTGGTGGTCCGGTCCCAAGATAGGGATGTGAGTTCCGTCTATAGCCCCACCACAGTTAGGGAATACCATCGCAACGAAGCCATCTA
The DNA here is from genome assembly GCA_037349315.1 of Chelydra serpentina. NCBI lineage: Eukaryota > Metazoa > Chordata > Testudines > Chelydridae > Chelydra > Chelydra serpentina. The sequence continues at coordinate 9,697,736 of JBAIAC010000014.1, read as the reverse complement.
CGATCACCTGCACATTTCCCAGGGTCACTACTTTTGACAGCAGCAGCTCAACGATTGCATTGGCTACTTGCATCACAACAACCCCCACAGTAGATTTGCCCACTCCAAATTGATTCGCGACTGACCGGTAGCTGTCAGGTGTTGCAAGCTTCAAGAGGGCTATCGCCACTCGCTTCTCAACTGTCAGGGCTGCTCGCATCCGGGTGTCCTGGCGCTTCGGGGCAGGGGACAGCAAGTCACAAAGTTCCAGGAAAGTGCCCTTACGCATGTGAAAGTTTTGCAGCCACTGGGATTCATCCCAGACCCACAGTACTATGTGGTCCCACCAGTCTGTGCTCGTTTCCTGGGCCCAGAATCGGCGTTCCACGGCATGGGCTTGCCCCATTGCCACCAGGATGTCTAATTTGCGGGGTCCCATTCTCTGAGAGAGGTCTGTGTCCATGTCCTCGTCACTCTCCTCACCGCGCTGACTACTCTCCTGATTTCTCAAGTTCCGGTTCTGGATAAAGTGCACGATAATGCGCGAGGTGTTGACAATGGCCATAACTGCTGCGATGATCTCACCGGGCTCCATGCTCACCATGCTATGGCATCTGCGCTTTCAATCCAGGGAAAAGGACTTTCAATCCAGGGAAAACCATTGTCTGCCGTTGCTTTCCCAGAGGGAGGGGGGGAGTGACCATTAAATGACGACATGTACCCAATAACCACCCACTACAAATTTCTTGGCCCATCAGGCATTGGGAGCTCGACCCATAATTCCAATGGGCAGCGGGGACTGCGGGAACTGTGGAATAGCTACCCACAGTGCACCACTTGGAATGTCGACGCTTGCCCCGATACTGTGGACTCACAACGCCGATTTAATGTACTTAGTATGGACACACACGTTCAACTTCATAATATCGGTTCACAAAAATCGATTTTGGTAAAATCTGACTACAGTCCGAGTGCAGACATACCCTTAGAGAGACTGTTTAAAGCCACATTGTGAAGACAAGATATCTTCTTTAAAAGTGACAGAATATAACTGTTCCTTTATCTTAGTTCTAAAACTCTGTCTGGGAAAAAAAAGATCAATCAGCAGTCAAGAAAGCTTTCGACAGAAGAAATAGACAAAGGACAAACTTCTATACTCAGTAAAGCTAAGCGTATTGTACCAGAAAATTGGGTTATAGAATCTGCAATAAAAATTCTACGAAAAGGAAAGCTAAAAACCATGCAGAGAATTCTAACAGTAAAGCCCTAGATCAGCGGTGTCCAATATGTTCGCCACTAGCCACATGTGGCTATTGAATTGTGGCTAATGCAGGTGGCTTTTTTATAATGTGGCTAATAAGAAAAAATCAAAACCACAAGTGTGGCTAGCAGTGTGGCTAGCATCGAATTTCTATTGGACACTGCTGCCCTAGATGATGAATACAACACAGAAACAACTATTGTTTCCGTGCTGTAAAGCAATCGTAAACTGTTTTTATCTTAGTGCAGTGCTCCACTCATTAAAATGGTTATTATATGGCCCCAATAGGTTTTGTGAGTGCATAGTCTGACACTTGTACACACAACTGTTTGCTGAAATTGGCCTCGCTGCTGCAGGTTTTTGCCACTTTAAAGTGGACACACAAGTGCATACAAGCACAATTCTGCATGCACACAAATGGAGACTGCCCTTTGAAAATGTATGCCTAAATACAAAATGTTGTGCTTTAGAAAGACAAGGTAGAAATGAATATACATCTACTGTGCCTATAAAATCCATGTTAGTGACTGCAAATTGAACACTTAATTGGCATGAGCTCATGCCTGTTTGCATATGCAACTGTGGGATTTTGCAGGCACACCTCTACTGTACTTTGCCTTGAAAATCTGTCCCATAAAATAATATATCAATACATTTACTGAACAATGTTCATTTTGCTGTTATTAGACGGACATGTTTTATGTTTGGGTTAATATAGCTAACAGCTCATCTGTTGTCCCTTGCAGTCAATTTGGTCTTGTCCAAACTGCTAATGACTCAAAGCTCCAAGCCAGATTTTGCCATTGGATTTTCATTCATCTCCCACTGACTTTGCACACTCCCATCTGAGGGCAGAATTTGGACCTTAAGCAATATATGGGATGTTAGCTGGTGCAGCTACTAATACAAAACATGTAAAACTGCTTTCTATGTAAGAAATGGTTAGACACGGTATATTTATGACACCAAATAATTTATACAACATCCTTGTAATTTTTATCCAGCATTTACACTATTTATTTGCAATTCACTCCTGTATGGCTTGTTTGATTATCAAATGAGTTCCTATACCACAAGCAAATTTTTTTTTGGAAAACAGTATTTGGAACAAAATAAAGACACGCTTTGTTTCCAGAAAAAATATGCATGATACATACAACAGTGAGCTTTTAAAGCAAGTCTTCTTCAAATTGTAAAGTGTCCCCAAGGCATTTTACTACTCTTATTTGAATAATGTTAGGCTATTTTATAAAGCAATGAAAAGTTGGCAAACAATTCTGCAAGATTTTATCAAGAACATATAGTGACAGTAAATTCTCATTTTTCATTTATACTACCAAATTCCAGAAAATCTCCACAATGAAAGCTCAAGTTCATGCACTTCTATTGTCTACAGATTATTTATCAACCGTCTCTACAATAACATATACTGTAGCTACAAGTCCCAACAGTCTCTAAATTTAATTGTCCATTTCTGAGAATAGAGCCCTAATGGAACCCATACAAGCAGGATGAAGTCTCCCTTTGTAATAAAGTATGTTATTCATTTCAACAGCATGAATGAAAGAGACATTTTACTAGCAAGACATGCTGATGTGTTGATTCAGTAAGTATCCCCATTCTGATCTGAATTGATCAAAAACATGGACATGATTATACATAAATGTAAGAAAGAAAATGAAATTCAAGTAACACACAATTAAAATGAGATTTTTAGAGCCATCAAAATTCTTGAAATTCTGATCTTAATTTCCCTGTTGAGCACAACTGTCATAGCTCCTGCTAGCCTTATTCACTCAAGCAGTTCTACTTGGATCTAAGTTTATCTCAACTACATCAGTGCAAGTCTGCACTCTTACACTGGTGTAAATTAAATCTGTACCTGGCTCATTGACCTCAGTGGGACTGCTCACCTGAGTATGGCCAGGAAAATTTGGACTCCCAAATCTAAGGCCTTGTCTACACTACAGGGGAAATTCGATCTAAGCTACGCAATTTGAGTTACGTGAACAGCGTAACTCAAATCGACATAGCTTAGATCTGCTTACTGTGGGGTCCACATTACATTCTATTATGTCAATAGAAGACGCTCTCCTGTTGACTCCCTTTATTCCTCCCAATCGGTGGAGTACAGGAGTTGACGGGAGAGTGATCTGTGGTCGATTTAGCAGATCTTCACTAGACTCACTAAATTGACCACTGATGCATCGATCGCCGCTCGTCCATCCACGGTAAGTGTAGACAAGCCCTAAGATAACCTAATGCATTGAGAATTCCCAATAGGGATTCAGCATCTACTAGAGCTATTATAGCCAGGGAAGTTCTAGTGATATTTAAATTTTATGTTAATGTTTATTGTATTTAATGTTATAATTATTTCTTTATCCACAGTTCTCCAAGGAGCAACATTCTTACGCACTAATTACTGTGCTCACAGTTTTCAACTTAGCTTGAGCATTTATTTATTTACTTGTTATACTTATAAATCTATCAATATTTCTTTGCAACATGTCTTCAGCATGTATAATGTCTAATAAAATGTAATACTTTATTACACTGGATCAAAAAATATCATCCCCCAAGTCAATATACAAACATCACATATGTACCTACTGGTGGGAGATGTACCTACCCACTTCAGATTTGATTTATTATGTCCCTACTGAAAAGTTACTGTTACCTTTATAGGCCAGTAAGAAAATCTTTGTGAAAGTATGTAATATAGTTCTTTGTGATGTAAAAGAATAACAAAAACTTTTAAAAAGGACACACAATGAAACATATATATGTGGTATATCTATGGGCATAAGATGTCATACAAGGAGTTCGGCATGATTGTATACGTATTACTGCAACTGAACAATATGACTATAGCAGATCTCACTCAAACACAATGGGCCAAGATTCAAAAGCACAGCTATTCCACCCTGCAAATTCACTTGTAACTTAAGCATCCAATATTGGATACAAATCCACTTTTGAAAAGTCATAGCACTGGAAGAATGTAAATATTTAAGCAAAATTTTGCTCTGAGAGACCTATGGCTAACACTTCTGCAGCCAAGGGCAGAATGTATTTCTTAGCTAATTTTTCCTCCTTTCTCCCATAAGATACACCCACTTTTCACATAGGAATTCATGCAGTTCATGAGAAAAGAGAGGTGGCAAATGCTTCCCAGATATAAAACAAACAATTGATGCATAACAAAAAACAGACACAGAATCTGGCACCACATCTGTAATTATTTAGCATGGTCCCGCCATGCTTTAAAGAAATCCAGTTTTAACATGATGATTCCCTAGACATCATCTGTTCAGACAGCTTTGCTAAACAAATGAAACAACAGAAGCACCAGATAATTAATATTACTGTCTACCAAATTCAGCCCTTGCGTAATCAGGGGCACTCCCCACTGAAGACAAACGAAGTTACGCAAACATCCAGTGAGGCTGAATTTAGCCCTGTTTGTCCAATTAGAATTTACCTTTGGTTCTTCAAGAGCCTACCAACAAGAATAAAATAACTATTTTGTCTTTATAATCCTACACTGCAGATGCTTTAAAGCCGCATTTTGTGCGTTATCTGATCTTTCCCAGTTACATACTTGGCAATTTATTTCCCCGTCCACAGCTGAAAGCACACTTTATTCTTATTCTTCTCTGAAAAGTTCTCTGAACTGTGCAATGTATTATGAGCTTCAGAGCTTTAAAAACTATATTCTTAAAATATTTAAGATCAGCCATTTTTCCATTATCTTTTACATATAACCAACCAAAATGACAACATACTTTCTTAAACGAGTGACCATACAGACCTGCAATCCTAAAATGCCATTACTTTCTCCAGTAATGTAATTAAGCCTCTCTTCCTCCAGACACACTTACCTAAACATATATATATGTTGCACAAGCCCTTTACAATGGGACTTTTGAGAGCCCTAAGCACTGCGGTGATTTTTTTTGCCAATTAAGAAAAATGTATGGCTGAAGTTTAATTGCGGAGTGCCAATATTGCCACGTGAACTGTGTGCATCACCATTCCTCCAATTTATTAGCTAAATCCTACATGTCTGTCACTTCTAAAAGCTAGAGATGAATTAAAAACAAGTTTCACACAACTACCAAGTTCTGTGCAGTTCCATATGCAACGTTTCTCAATGGTAAGAAAAACAGTGGGAGCAGGTGTGGGGGAAGCAGGAGTCTATTCCCCACACTCCTCTTAAGCAGGTGGATTTGTAGCCATGGGGAAAGAGGGAAGCCAGTGGGAAAGCAACTATTGGAGGGAGTCTGGGCAGGGCTGTCAGGGTGGAGAAGCTAGGATTTCTGGAGTTGCCAATCTCAATCAATAAAAATCACGAGTCAGGCCCCAAAAGTCATGGGATCGGCTTAAAAAACCCAAGCACTTTAAAATAATAGATTTGGGATTCTTTTTTATTTGGCAATAGGTTTGAGTCTTTGGGGTGCACACCCATTTCTCATTTTCAAGTCCCCCACCCGCACACCACAATCATGAGGACTAGCAATTTCCTTTATTATTAAATGGAAGCTGATATTTTTATGCAATCTCTTAATTCAAAGAGCTGGGGCTGTAAGAAATATACCCAAAATTGTGAGACTCACAATAAAATTACAAGAGTTGGCAACAATTTGCCTTGTACAGTCTAAAGAGGGGAGGGAGAGAGTGGGGGTCTTTTGGTGGGGGGGGGGCAGTGGAAACAGATTGGAAGGGGCCATCGTGAAGCCTCCCCCATTCTGACTCTGTCCTCCCCATTTCATCCCACTCTCCATCCCAATTGCTTCATCTCCCCGCTGGCAATGCACAGCAACTGCCATCTTCTCCTCCCCTAGTGCCATGTTCCAGCTTGGCCAGGCGCCCGCAAGGCAAGCAGGGAAAGACAACTAGAGGGGCTGCTGGCCTGTGTGAAATCTGGTGCTGACAGCCCGGGCTATGGGCTCCATGCAGAGCCCCGTTGCGGGGTGTTGACAGCCCTAGCTGTTGGCTTTGCATGGAACCCACAGCCCAGGCTGTCAGCACCTGGTACTGAGGCTCACAGGTGATGTATGTAACACAGTGTCTACACCGACGCTGCGTCGCCCTAACTACATCGACCTAAGTCACCTAAGTGCTATGGCTCTCATGGAGGGGGAGTTATGAAGTTGTTGTAGTGGGGGACTTACATCTGCGGGAGCAACCCTGTAATGAACACCTGGCCCATGTCTCCTTCCAGGGATAAATCATCAGCAGAAATATAAGTCAACCACGGTTCTCCTGCCTCCAGTGAAGCAGGAGTTCCTTTCTCTTTGTCTCTCTAGAATCCACTGGATCAAGAAAACTTACTCAAGAACCCAGCTGAGTCCCAAATTGCTCCCACTAGAGAGGAAAGTTAGTGGAGAAACTCTGTGAGAGGAATCTACATTTTCCTGACTCAGTGGGGCCCACTTCTCAAGTCTTTTTTGCAATATAGTCAAATTCAAAATACTCAAGTTGACAGTGTCCTTTGAACTGAATGTTTGGCTATGTGGCTTTTCTTTGATATGCAGCTAAGATTTATTTGCCACTAATGGTTTATTTGTTTCCTCATACATGTTAGGAAAAGAGTGCTAGATAGAGATAATAAAAGGACAGAGAATGGGGGGAGAAAAGCCTATGCACGAGGCAATGGGGGGAAAAAAGAAGTATATGGCATCAATACTTCCTAATATTGTCTCTTATTTACCTGTTTCACAACACTACATTATTCTTACAGTGCATACAATTTTTACCACACAATTTAAACATCAGTATACATACTAGTTATCATAATAAAACAATCAAAACAGCAAATTAATTATCTATTTTAAAGCAAAGATTTTTTTAAAATGTATTCAATGTATCTCTCATGTTTTATAAAACATTCCATGCTATTTTTCATAGCACTAGAGCAATGTCTCTAATATAAAAATACTGTTCCTTGCATGTAGGAAAAAATGTACAATGAGACTTAAAACAAGAACTACTTTTACTCTAGAGGAAATAAGTGGTGGATTTGTATTAATTGCAAATTCCACCCTCTCACTACACCCTGTCCCCTTCTCACAAAAACACATACAAGTATGTATAAGGAGACATATGAGGCCTCACAGCCCTGCAATGTGAAGGAGGAAGTTGCCTTTCCCGCTGCTGGCCGAGTCCTGCTCTCCCAGAAAGTGAAGCCTGAATTCAGTACCCTCCAGACCCATGGGGAGCTGCAGGATTTGTCCCAAAGCATTGTATGGAGCACAACTGTCAGAATGCAGCTAAAAGGAGTAAGTTAGCAAACTTGCCAGCCAAGCAGGAAAGTGTTCCCTTTCTTCTGCCATTCATTGACATCTACAAGGAAACTGAGACAGGAAGTCAGACTTCCAGATAATAGCAGTGTTCCTAGTGATGTACCTTGGCTCTGATTTAGAACAGTTCCTCTATGCTCAACCTCACTCCAAATCTCCTTTTTATTCCACTCCCTGTGGTGAAAGGGTAAGTGTTCTGTGTTAATAGTGACACCAGTATTTTAAATCAGTTTGCATCTGTGTTCTATATAAAAGCTCCCCAGCAAAACAACTAATACTACTATCCCCTCTTCCTTACTCAGACAAGCAATTTTCATTTTAATTAATTGTTTCATATACACCAGTGATTTGGGGATTAATTTAGCATCAAATGGATGTAATGGCAAAAACTCCAGTAGATCAGGCCCTTAGTCTTGGATAATAAAATATTCTGTATGTTCCATTCCATGCGTCTGATGAAGTGGGTTCTAAACCCACGAAAGCTTATGCTGAAATAAATTTGTTAGTCTCTAAGGTGCCACAAGTATTTTTCTTATTTTCTTTTTGCTGACACAGACTAACACGGCTACTACACTGAAAAATATTCTAGTTTGAGGTGAGAATTTCCTTTTGCAATGTTAATTAATGTATTTCACAAATTCACAAACCACAGGAAAACTGGTTTCAAAGGATAAGAGAAGAATTTGGAGCTGACAAGAAGCAGCACTGTGGGTCACATTCACCCCAGTATAACTCTATTGATTTTCAGTAAAGTTATATGAAGAGTGAATTTTGCTCTGTAGTTAAGGCAGTCAACCTGGGGGTCAGATTCTCGAGGGTCAAATTCTGCTTGCATTAAAATCAATGAGAGTTTTCATTAACTTAATTGGGAGCAGGACAGGGCCCCAATGGGATTGCGCTGGTGTAACAGAGAGGAGAATTTGGTGCACTGTCTTGAGCGCCTGCAGTGGGCAGCAGCATATGGACAGGCAGACACACATTTATTTGACTATGTTAATATTTTAAGTGAATTTAAAAGGTGATGAAATGATTTCAATTTTGTAAGGACGTCACTATTTTACTACAAATGAGGATAAATTTCACCTCTTTGATGGGATCACTGTACTGCAGACACATCTCCACTGTACGGTCTGCACCAGAGCCAAACTCAGGTAATCTCATGCCATAGGCACACAATGGTATGGGGTTTCCCATGGCCATGCCTCTATGCTGTAGCCACATCCCCCACTAAAAGCTTGTCTACACTTACAACAGTGCTGCCGCGGCACAGCTGCACTAGTGCAGCAGCACTGCTGTAGTGCTTAGTGAAGACGCTACCTACACCAGCAGGAGAGCTTCTCACATTGGTGTAGGTACTCCACCTCCCCAAGAGCCAGTGGTTATGTCAATGGGAGAAGCCTTCCCGTCAACATAGCACTGTCCATACTGGGAAAGTAATTTGGTATCATACGATTTTTCACACCTCTGAGCAACTTAGTTATACCGACTAAATCGATAGTATAGACCAAGCCTAAGAGTGGTGGTGGAAGGGCAGCTCCTCCTCCCTCATAGAGGCAGTGGTAGTGGTAAGGAGCCTCCTTCTCCTCCCAGGATTGGCAGGTAGGGCCCCTTCCTCTCAGGAATGGAAGAGCACCAAGCAGGGGATCCTCCACTACTGGTCCTCCAGTATTAACCCCATGTGCTGGGGTGGATGGACCAGTCCCACATCATTTCTGGGTTCACAGCTCTCAGAGCTGATATTTGAGGTTGCCTGCAAACTCAGGCAAATGATACTTCACTGGTTAAACTCAAGTCACGTTTGCACGTTTTTCCTCAATACCATGAGGGCTAGGAACTTACACTTTTTCAAAAAAAAGCTAAGATTTTGATGTAATCACATGAGTCTAGGAGCCTATAGTGATATTCCTTAGCCCAGCCCTGGGATGCATGCATTCTGTATGTGGACCTACCAACGATATCCATGGAATGAGTAGAAAATATGCAGTACTAAGCCATACTAAAGACAAAAGATCCATAAGGTTCATTGGAAAAGACATGTGATATATTTGTATTTAACTAAGTGCCATGCTATAAAGAACCACAGTAGAAACACTGAAATTCCTATCTTTATTTTGATTTTGTTTCATCAAAATTACAACCATAATTTACTAAGTGAATAACAGAAAATGACTCAATCTCCACTTAAAATGGAAAGTGAAACTTCTCATTTTTGATACGTAGGACCAAATATCATTAGCAAAATATTAAACAAACCCCCACACAACACCATTCTAACTTTCCACATCAGCATGGTTTAACAAAAAAATTTGCATATCAAAGATATTGTCAGTTTCATATCTCCAGTTTGTAAAAGTACAAAGCCAGCAGGGCCGCCGCTTTCACTAGGCGACCCTAGGCGGTGGCCTAGGTCGCCAGGATTTGGGGGGTGGCATTTTGCTGCCCTCAGCGGCGGGCGGCTGCCTCCTGCCTCCCGGCTCCACACTCAAGCAGGGAGGCAGGAGGCAGCTGCCCGCTTCCTCACAAAGCCCTGCTGTGGCAAGGGCTGTTGCCGTGCCGCTAGGGCTCAGCAGGGCTTAGTGGGCGGCTCGCCGTGGCTGCCTCCTGCCTCCCGGCTCCACTCTTGGCTCAGTAGCTGAGCGTGGAGCCGGAAGGCAGGGGGAGGAGGCTGCCATGGCCCGGGAGCTGAGCTGCCGTGAGCGGGGGGGATTAGCCACCACGGGGGGGTGGGGAGCCGGCTGCCGTGGGCGGGGGGCTGAGCTGTCGCGGCCCACGGGCAGGTGTGGAGCTGCCATGGGGGGTATGGGGAGCCGCCTGCCGTGGGGGGCAGGCGGCGTTAGCTGGGTGGGGGGTGGAGGGGGCGCAGGGCTGGTGCAAGGAAGTTTCACCTAGGGCGCAAAACGTCCTTGCACCGGCCCTGAAAGCCAGCCCCAAACATAGACTCCTTCCCTGTCAAACAGGCAGGAGGAAACAGATTCTGAAGGTGGCAGAAGGGGATGCTGTGCTGTGCTCTTCCCTGCCCCCTCGGGGAGCTAACAGCACCATATTGAAGCACAGACAGCAGGAACAAGACAGTGCCTCCGTGACATCCAGGACAGGAGTGACTGGCAAAATTACTGAAAGAAATTCAAAAATATTAGTACATACGAGTGCAAGAAAGTTGTTTTGTTTCTTTAATATTTGCATGTGGCATCTTAAATCTTGTGTCTATTTTTGCTGATTTCTACAGTAACAACTTCTTCCTCTCATTTTTAGAAGATAAGGAAGCAGTTCTCTGCCAGTGTAAACTGGCAGAGCTCCATTGAAATCAATGAAGATGTGCAATGGGACACCAGCCGGGAATGTGGCTTAGAGATGGTTTTTTCTACGTACAGCAATTTCTTTTTCTCTAACAACAGTTTCACATATAACTCAATGTTTTGTGTGTGGTTTGTTTTTTTTTGTTTTGTTTTCCCTCATGGCCTTTAAACTCAGCCTTTTCATGTTCAGGAAAGACGCAAGAAAGGATTACATTTATAAGCAAGTCTTTCCAAATAATTCAGGAAACCTTTGGAGTTCCTGTGCATACCCAGGCCCAGTAGGACTATCTGAAAAGTCAGCATAAACACGCTATCTATGACTGAGAGTTTTGTATCATGCCCCAAAAGTAATCTAATGGGGATTTTTAATTTATATATGGAAAAACTAAGGAAAAGAAGAACCTAATCAAATTCATCCAAGCTAACAATTCATCATTATTTTCAATGGACCCCATGCATAGATGACTGAAATCAGTTTAAAACAGTTTGCATTTTTCTCTAACACAGAGTTATCGCTCTCCTGTAATCCACATATGTGGCATCTCAGGATTTGAGCTCCCCTCCATAACTGCAGAGGTTCCAATATCATAAGCCAGGTTTTCATACTTTCATAGATTCCAAGGCCAGAACAGACCACTGTGACAATCTAGTCCAGGGGTCAGCAACCTTTCAGAAGTGGTGTGCCGAGTCTTCATTTATTCACTCTGATGTAAGGTTTCGCGTGCCGGTAATACATTTTAACGTTTTTAGAAGGTCTCTTTCTATAAGTCTTTAATATATAACTAAACTATTGTTGTATGTAAAGTAAATAACTTTTTTTAAATGTTTAAGAAGCTTCATTTAAAATTAAATTAAAATGCAGAGCCCCCCAGACCAGTGGCCAGGACCCAGTCAGTGTGAGTGCAACTGAAAACCAGCTCGCGTGCCGCCTTTGGCACACGTGCCATAGGTTGCCTACCCCTGATCTAGTCTGACCTCCTGTATGCCACAGGCCATAGAACTTTCCCAAAATAGCTCCTAGAGCATATATTTTTTTAAATCAAGATTGGATGTTTTGCTAAATTTCAGTGATGGAGAATCTACCACGACCCTTGGTAAGTTGTTCCCATGGTTAATTATGCTCACTGTTAAAAATGTACTCCCTATTTCCTGCCTGAATTTGTCTAGCTTCAAGAGCCAGCTGTTAGATCATATTATACCTTTTTCTATTAGATTGAAGAGCCTGTTATTCAATATTTGTTCCCCATGTAAGTACTTATAGACTAATCAAGTCACGCCTTAATTTTCTCTTTGTTCAGCAAAATAGATTGAGCTCCTTGAGTCTATCACTATAAGGCATGTTTTCCAATCCTTTAATCATTCGCATGGCTCTTCTCTGAACCCTCTCCAATTTATCCAAATCTTTCTTGAATTGTGGACACCACAAATGAACACAGTATTCTAGCAGTGGTCACACCAGTGCCAAATAGAGAGGTGAAATAACCTCTCTACTTCCCCTTGCAATTCCCCTGTTTCTGCATTCAATGACTGTATGTGCCCTTTTGGCCACAGCATCACACTGGGATCTCACGTTCAGCTGCTTTTCCACCATAATCCCCCAAAAGAAGAGTAACTGCTTCCCAGAAAAGAGTCACCTATCTTGTAAGTATGTTCCTAGATGTATCCATTTATAATTAGCCATATTAAAATGCATATTTTTTCATGCACTAAGTGATCCAGATCTCTGTCCTCTTCGTTATTTACCACTCCCCCAATTTTTGTGTCATCTTCACACTTTATCAGTGATGATTTCATGTTTTCTTCCAGGTCATTAATGAAAATGTTAAATAGTGGATGGTTAAGAACCAATGCCTGTAGAACTGCCTTGAAACATACCCATTCTATGATGATTACCATTTACAATTTCATTTGAGACCTATCAGTTAGCCAGTTTTTAATCCATTCAATGTGTGCCATGTTACTTTTATATCTAAGTTTTTAATCAAAATGTTTAGAAATAATGGGTTATGTGACTGTGGTTCAAGCACCATATATGTTGACCGTAATTAATATTCAGCTATTACCAACATTATGGAGCAAAACGTACAAAATGGTTTCCACTCAGTCTTTGATTCTGCACTTACAATTTTGTGTGTAAAAATGTTGCACCCCCCAGAACCCTGCACACACAAAACTATAAGCACAGGCTTATAGGCCTATTTTTTAAAATTAGCCCACAAAATAAAAACATAGTATATCAGGGTACCCATAAGTGCTAGGAAGCAGAGCCCACTGCTTCTTTCATGCTGAGTAAATCCTCACCCCACAAGAACAATGTAATAAAATTCCATTAGGAGATTGATGAAGAGAATTTCCTTCACCCAGGCCTCCTCCTGCTAAGCCATTTTCATGTATGATGTATAATTCTTTCCTAATAAGGATCATAGGATATGATTATAGCTAACAAAACACTCGTAAGAAAACATAACAGGAAGAAAAGCTGAAGTTTAAGAATCCTAAAACAGACTATCTGACTAAAAATAGGATTTTGAAGTGGGTGGACTATCACATATGAATTACATTCTCCATATTCTTCTCCATCCTATCATTTTTTTTTACCATAACTGCACATTGTGCACGTGTCATCATGGAGCTGTCTGCTAGGGTGACCAGATGTCCCGCTTTTATAGGGACAGTCCCAATATTTGGGGCTTTGTCTTATATAGGCACCTATTACCCCCCACCTCCTGTCCCGATTTTTCACATTTGCTGTCTGGTCACCCTACGTTCTCTACAATGATGCCCAAGTCCCTTTGCTGAGATGATACTGTTAATTTAGAACTCTAAGACACGAGTAGTTTATTTTTTCCCTCTAATGTGCATTACTTTACATTTATCAACAATAAACTCTATTTGCAATCAAGTTGCCCATTCATCCCCTGAAGCTCCTCACAGCCCACTCTGGTCCTGACCCAACCTAAATAACTCGGTGCTACCTGCAGATTTTATTGCCTCACTCATACCCCTCTCCTCAGATCTTTAATAAATTGCTACTAAACCACATGGGATGTAGTAAAGAATCTCAAAGCACCTGACCGTTAACCTTTTGCGTGATGAAAATTGTCCATTTTAATCCTACACTTCATTTTCTATCTCTTAGACAGTTTTTGATTCACGACAACACTTTGTCTCTCACCCATGGCTATTTAGCTTCATTAGTAGCCTCTTGTCTAGGACCTTGTCAAAGACTTTTTGGAAGTCTAAATGAATCATTTAACTAGTTCTCCTTTATCCACTATTTTACTGATATGTTCAAAGAATTCTCAGAGACTAGCAAAGCGCAATTTTCCATTATAGAAACCAGGCTGGTTAGAACCTATCATAACATGATCTCTCATGTGTTTTGTTCCTTTACTTTTAATTACTGTTTCAGCCAATTGCCAGGTATAGATGCAGGGATTATTAGTCTATAAATTCTCCAGATCATCCCTTTTTTAAATAAGGTACAAGATTTGCTATCCTCTGCTTACCAGAAAAGTGGCTGGGCAGTGTGTGTTTTGGATATCTGAGGGCTAGCAAGATTTTGATCTAGTTTGTAATGTATTTTTGCTGTTTGATGATAGTGCCAGGGGATGGCCTTTTGGTTTTGTACAGATTATTACACTGTATTTTTAAATTATTGCAAAGGGATCTGGAAACTGGGATAGGCCTTCTTTTATGTGACTTTATTTAAATTACAGTAAATATATAAGGCTATATTTGTTTGGAATGTAGGTTTGTGAAGAGTGACCCAGGGTGCTTACTCAGGACCAGATTTCAGTAGAACTCTTTGTGGAATAAGATACTAATCAGTATGAGTACACATATCAGAATCTGGCCCTCAGAAGTCGTGGTAACAGTAGTAGTTGTTTTCTTAGTCCTTACTCAAGCAAAAGCATCCATCTATAATGGTTTTCACACCATACCTCATCATCATATCGTATGAGTTATAACTAAATAAAGACTCCAGGATTTGGTCCACTATGGATTTGTCTTGAATACCTGTGTGTTTTAGAAAAAGAATAAAATCTTCCTGAGAAGAGTAAGGTATATAACACTTAGACACTAGTACCAAAAAGCATAAAAATCACAGAAAGAAATACTGAGTGTCTGTAATAGGATAGCAACATTGAAACACCTCATCCTCTCAGCTGGTATTGGTCCTTTGGAGAAAGGGTTTTGGGGATTCTCTAGTCAATAAAAGTCAAAAATCTTAACATATCCATTTGTGCCCCAGGATCCTGCACTTTGACTAGGAACATACATAATGGATTATATTAATTATAGAAATTTTTCATCAACAAATTAATTATTGGTTTAATCATCTAGGGTAGTAAGCGGATAAAAATCCTCCTATAAATAAAAAGTGAGCCAAAGAATAAAATTAAAGTATCAACTGTGAGAAAGAAACAAATTCTATTTGATGGGTGCCTGTGAAAATGTATGCAAATTTGTTATGAATGCAATAAGGGAATTTTACCAGATGGCAAAATTGGGCAGTTGATCATCATCATGTTCTCACACCCACTGAGTTGTTCTAAAACTACTTTTTATGAAACCAAATATAATTGGCTTGTGTTAGTAAACTGCTGAAACAAACCTTGATATTATGTAAGGACCATCTGAAATTCCTTTCATCGCTTATTTGAGGACATCATATGGGAATATGCAGAAGACATGCAACTTGGACATTATTCTTGGCACTATTGTGCCTT
The DNA here is from genome assembly GCA_037349315.1 of Chelydra serpentina. Classification (NCBI taxonomy): domain Eukaryota; kingdom Metazoa; phylum Chordata; order Testudines; family Chelydridae; genus Chelydra; species Chelydra serpentina. The sequence goes on along the minus strand of JBAIAC010000014.1, from coordinate 9,682,162 downwards.
ATTCAAAATTGTGCTTCTTTGTTCTATTAATTCATTTGCAATGGACAGTGAAGAACTCCTGCAGGTTCAGAATGACACAAAATTCCCATTGATTTTGCTGCAGGACTTTGTCCATATAATTATTCACTTTTGAGCACCCAAAAATTATAGAGGTACCTGACATCTCAAAAATATTCTTAGTGATCTCATGTCATTAACAAATTCATGTTTTTGTTTGATCATAGTTAAAAGATGTTATAAGAATGTATTACTTTCAACATTGGCAAGGTGGTCCATTTGTGTTATTCCTTAAGTATATTATTCTAATATGAAAATACAGATATTCTGTCACATTTTAGGACAGACAGTTATAATCATGGTGTACCAGAAGTAAAACTTTTTCCCCAGGGTAGTGTCTTTTTCTTTAAGTCTGATTTATATCTATTTTTAAATTAACCCCCCATCCCAAATATACATGTTTCTTAGGCAATTGCTTTTAAAAATCTGTACATCTGTTTCAAGCAGCACAGGAATTGTAGGTAAGAGCATTTATATATTTACATGATTTGGAAAAAGTCTAAAAACAGAATGTTGAAACCTTTCAAAATAAAATTGTTTTGTAACATAATTTATAGTCATTGGTTCTAATAAAAACATTTCAAAATCAATTATGTATTCAATTATTCGTCCTGCTGTCAAAAGATTTCATCTTAACAACGTAAAGTCTGCAGAGTGGCTGATTAAAAAACACCACCACACACTGTGCATCCCTTAGGCATCATTTTTCACATACCTCAAGAAAAGAAGATTCCAGGAGCTATTTTAGAGCAAAATTGATTCCTGGCTCTTTTAATCCTGACAATTGGTGTTTTTAAATATTGAAGGCGAAAAACCACAAGCCTGCCTTTTGGCGTCTTATCACTCTTTAAGAGCTTGTGCTTAAATGTTCACTCTCTTGCACTTATGTCAAAGGCCTGTGGCTCAGATCCAGGCATTCATATGGTTTAAATCTGCAAACTCCTACCCATGCACATAGTCCCACTGAAACAAACAGGATGATTTGTGTGAGTAAGCATGGTAAATGTAGGAAAAGTCATAATCAAACTGTTCTCCGTGGAACACTAGTGGTCTACAGAGCACCGGATGGTGGCCTTGAGCCCCTCCAAAAGCTGGCTGGTCACATACTACTGTCTCCTCCTCCTTGTTTCCAAATGTTTTTACAGTTGCCCAGTCTCTTCATTGCAAAGAAAGGTTGGTAGGACTATAAAAGCAGGTGAAACAAAGATGAAGAGCCAGCTTAGCTGTCTGTACTAGGAGGAGACAATGTTACATAAGAGGTGGTGAGGAAACAGGAGCAATCCTTGGGAAGTAGAGCTGCTAGCCACAAGCAAGAAAGGAAAATCCTGGGAGCAGGATGGAAGGGAATGGAATATTTTGACAGTTTGTAAAGGGGAGCAAGGGGAGAAGAGGACAAGGTGGTTGAGCAGTATGAACTGAGAAAGAAACAAAGGGAAAGGGAAGCCTGTGCAGGGGGAATGGAGGAGCAGGCAACAGTGAAGTTTGTAGAGGAAAACAGTGGGAGAGGAAGGGACAGAACAGATCAGATGGGAGGTGGAGATGAAATGAAGAGCTAACTTTCTTCACAAAGAACAAAACGTTAAACTAAAAGAGAGCTAAAAATACCAAAATACTTTCCTAGTGTTACTTTTCTATGTAAGCAGTTGCTATAGTTGCAAAAGAGTTGTAATGCTAATGTAAATGGAGGTTGTCTGTGATCAAGAATGGAAGGGGAGGAAATCTGAACAATCCTGAATAGAAGGAGGAGAACTATACAGTTGTATATGGGAGGAGACAGGCCCATAAGATACACCGTCAAATGTGGTCTATACTATGACAAAAATTGAGAACCTGTGGCTTAGATTTTTTTTTTCTTTTTGAATGTGGTAAAAGCAGCTAGATCGTTAAGACTCAAGCAGACAGGAAACAATTCTGCTCTTGAATACTCCTAGAATCTTCTCCCCACCCCCAACAGATTTAAAACAATGTCTGCTACAGCGTCCCTTCCGTGAAGTGCAATTTCACTATAACCTTGCACAAATTATTATAAACCTTATTTTTCATTAGTTTATAACTAGTGATATGACATCACTTATGTCAATGGAATCACGCTTGATTTACAGTGGCGTAAGCACATTCAGAATCAAGCCCCGGTGGAAAGTGATCTCAATGTGAAACTAAAGCCTAGTCTACACTAGTTAGGTCAACATAAGGCAGCTTACGTTGACCTAATTATGTCAGTGTCTACACTACAGCCTTGTTCCACTAATGTAAGTGCCCTTACTATACTGACAGTAACTCCACCTTCATGACAGGCGTAGGGCTTATGTCGGTGTAGTTAGGACAAGGCAATGTCTGTGTAAACACTGTGTTACTTACATTTGCAGTTAGCTCTCTTGTCAATTTCAGGGATCCAGCAGAGCCCTGAAATTGACAAGAAAGCTGGGCAGCTAGAACCCAGCTGCCCTCAGCTCCCCTGGAGAGCTGGTTGGCTGGACCCAGTTCCTGGCTGGAAGCCAGGGCGAGAAGCCCAGAGGGCTGGACCCTGCTCTTGGTGAGGAACAGGGAGGCAAGAAGCCCTGGGTAGCTTCTTCCCTGCCCCCGCTCCCACTTGGGAACATTAGCTGTTTTGTCAATTTCAGGGTTCCAGCATGAAATTGAGCCTGAAATTGACAAGACTGCCCAGCTCCTGGTGGGAAGCAGGTGGGTGGGTGGGTCATGGGGAGGGACCAAGACGCCACAATGGCTGGATCCCATTCCCTACGGTGAACAGGGAGGCAAGAAGCCCCGGGCGGTTTCCTCCACTCCTGGCAGGGAACAGGGAGCCAGGGGGCGGGACAAGCCCTCTGGGAGCCTGGAAGCCTATGGGGCAGCTGGGCTCCCAGTAGGGAGCTGCCAGCAGAGCTGAGAGACCAGGCTCTCAGATCCCTATACTGCCCCTCTTAGGTTGGTGGAAGCGGTCCTGGTGAGGACACGCACCACTGAACCAAGGTCGATTTAAGTTTTTAGTGTTGATACGCCCTAATTCTTCTGCATGACAGGCAGGACATGTAGCTGAAATGTAAAACCCTTTTTTCAACCTAGCTTTCCCAAATTATTACTACCAACAAAATCCTATTAACTAAGGGATGGGGTGGACGAGAGAGAGATTGATGTTCACACATATATGTAAATTGCTAGATTCCACAGTGATGGGCATGGCATAATAGAAAGACAGAATGCTGAACTGCAGGAACAAATCTGATTCAAAATTAAGTTTGTTAATCAATCAAAGTGAGTCCAGATCAAAGCTGAGAAGTTATGCAAGGGAGCTTACTACTGTTCTGCTGCCTATCTTGTATCTGTCCTCTGGAAAAATAAAGGACTTCAGACTCTAATTCTGTCCATCTGGCATATATTATGAGCATTAAATTCTCCAAATAAAGTGTTTAAATAGTGCACAGGACTGCTCTCATCATTTACAGCAACACTTAAGTATATAGAAAAAGAGCTTCACCGTATAAATTACACAACAAATTCAAATGTGTAATAAGTTTCTTTCACAGACTTCCCAATTACCCAAGAGCATATTAGAGTGTTTACAGTACATAAAAACAAAAACATGTATGCCAGAATACAAGGCACAGCCCAGCAACAGCCTTCCAGCCAGCATATGTTTCATAATCTCAAAAAAACAACTTTTGCAAAAGGTGTTGTTATCACATCAGTAGCCAAGAGCTAGACTGCGGAGTTACGAATGACACGTTATAATAATAATCCTATTATTTTGTGTTTTTCATGCTTCTCGTATTCCAAGCACTTTCCAAAAACACTATATAATCAAGCTTCACAACTCAGTGAGGTAAGAAGTATTATCATCCCCATTTTCCAGTTTTTTTTAAAATGGAAGCAAAGAAATCAAGTGACTTGTTTAAGACCTCAAAGGAGTGAGCACTGGAAATAGTAATCAGGATTCTTGATTCTCATGCTCAGATCACTGGACCACCACCACCCATCCCCACCTGCTCTACACACACTATTTTTAACCAGCCACTCTCAACCTCATTTACGCCCCAAAACTACCCATCTGTAAAGATGATTGTTGTTGTTATTCTTTGAAGATAATTATTCCTTGCTATTTTCATTAGCAAAACAAAAGAAAACACCTTCTGGGTGCCCAAAATCAAAGCAAGCTATACATGCACTACACTGTGTGTCTCAGCACATATCTGCAGATTTTATCTGGTGTGTTTATTATAAGCTGTGGTTTTGGCTGCTTTTTAAATATGCTGCTGCTGCACTAATCAGCCAAAAGAAAAACAACAACAACAAACAGGACTCCTGATAAAAACTTCTAAATAACTGTCCAGATGTGACGAGGTGAACAGTGCCCCTTTATTGCTGACTACTGGACTTCGTTTCTGGAGTAACATCCCATTCATACAAAGCTGCTTCTTATAAGATGTGCATTCCTAGTTCTTCATAGCACCTTTACAGGATTACTGCTGCTATTGTAATGAAGACTGTCTCAGTATTTCAACTTTCAGCTAACTAGATCTGGAAGTTGAACTCAGAATGCCCTATTGAAGGGCAATATGTTCCACTCCTGTGGAGAAACAAGGAAATACGTGAGGCATCACAAGCACAGAAACTGTGCTACATCACATCCCACTGTTTCACATGCCAGGGTGCTTGTCAGAAGGGGAAGTGACATGAATCAAAATTCATGCATAGGCTATAGGTCAGTAGGGAAACACACTAGAAACCACACAGATCACAAGCTTAAGCATGGCCTTCTTACAGCGCCATGCTCCACTCATAGCCCAGCATTGTCAGCATCCCTTTTTCCCAGTCCCTTCTGCCATTCATTCCACTTACGGTAGGGGTCTCAGGATGCTTTGAACAAAGTAATGCTATGCTTTCTTTGCACATATCTGACGTTTGGGCTGTAAATGCACGTGAGCTAAATCACCAACATGACTTCTCTCAACCAACCCAGGCCCTTTCCACACATCTGCAGAACTTGTGATGTGTGTATTTCTGCTTTCATTAAGTTGGAGTGATGTGTCATAGTGCAGAGGTCTTTCTGTGCGGGGTATTTTTCCTGTTTCTATAGCATTTTTCACCACACAAGCCATGGAAGCATATGAAACTAGCTCGAGGTATCTTCGGTGCATCCCATTCTTCCTGCTTCCCTGGAAAGAAATCACATCTGCAAGAAGATTCACATTCACGCAAGCACCCCAAAACAAAAAACAAAAACAAAAACCATTGACCTCTCACTAGTGGGTTTCCAGTACATTTCTCTAGACCCTTCCTTAAGAGTATATGAACCCCTTCTGAGGTCTTTGATACTGTAGTAAGAAGAGAACCTACTAAAAGACAGGGGGGAAAGGCAGAACGGAAATGCCCACTTTTATTTTTTAAATCGAACATGCAGTTAAGGAAGCCTTAGTTGCGTTTGGTCCAAAAACATACGTTTTATGTGACAAGCTAAGCCCCTGTAATCAGCATGTCTTCCAGCTGAAAGGCTATTGTAAAGTGCTCTTATTTATTATTTCATGTTCCTCTTCTCCTCCCTTTGCTCTTGTTTTACAAAAGGAACTCCCAAATATTGAATTCATCCTCCACGTTTTCACAAATTACAACAGGTAATGTTACTCTGCTAGCTCTCCTAAATCTGCTATTTAATTCCTGAATATTTGGAGTATATTACTATGTAACATGGTAGTTGTTTGTTTTATGGTGTTTCTTCATGTAGAAAAGTGAGTAGAAATCCATCCATTTCCTGGATGAGGTTATCTTATTTTGTCCTGTCACTTCACCCATGGCACATCCACACAAACCTGGATGTAAAAGTTAAGTCTCATACTTCCATGCTCAAAGCCTGATTCTGGCACCCTTCTTTACAATGGGTGGAACTTTACTATGGATGTAGTCTGATTGACTTCAATAGAATTACCACTCAACAGGAATAAGGGAGTAGAATCAGACCAAGAGAGAATAAAAAATTAGGATATAATCCTAAAAGGTGCTGAGCATCCATAATTCCTATTAACTTCAGTGGGTAGTGGGTAATCAGACTATTTTGGTGTTTAAGGAAGCTGAAACAGAGAAAATTTTCAGTGAAACTTTTTCAGGGGTATCAGTCTCATTTTGATACATGGAGACTTACTCATGTATATACAGTGATTGGAAAAGAACCCTCAAATATATGGTACAAATCCAATATAAAATGGTATGTATGCTGCATTTGGGTTTTCACAAAGTTACTGTACATTCAAAAACTTAAGGGCATATTCAATATGTAGAGAAATATGGAGGTGATTCAGTTTAAGATTAATGGGAACTATACACATGTAAATCAATCATGCATCTATCTATGTATCTTTGTAGTTACATGGTTCTCATCACTATTATCTGAGGACCTAACAGAGCGTAAAATCCTAAGTAGGAGCATGGCTCATTTGTAATCATTATAATGACTGAATATATATTCATAGCTGATTTTACATGAAATTCAATTGGACCCAAATAGTCACCTTCTTTCCGCCTTCTCAAAAGTAAAACAGAATGAAACAAAAAAGAGAGCTGACACATTTAACACATTCCAGTTGTCTTTCAGCCACAACTCCTTTTTTCTCCTACCTATGATACTTATTTAAAACTCACACATGCATAATTTTATAAAATGAAACAAAGTACAAAAAAAACTACAAGCATTTCATTTCACTGACTGTAGACAAAAACATTTCTTATGAAATAAAAAATGAATGAAATCTCACTTAAAACCTGTCCCAGAAAACATCAAAAGAGTTCAAATCAATTGTGGTCAGAATGTAGATAACTGTCTTTTTTTATACAAAGTTTCGTGCATGTTTTTAATTGGAGTAAATTAAGATTTGTTTGCAGCTGATTCTGCTGTTTTTGAACTTGTACATTCCTCAGCTCTAAGCAAAGAATATTAGCAATTCACACCTCAGAAAGGAATAGTTTTGTGATTAGAAAAACACAGTGTCTGCATATTTGGCATATATATTCACCACATTCTCCTCAAATTCAGCAAACCCACATACACACAGAGAACACAACCTTTGGCTGAACTAGGTTTCAGGATATAGAATAACTAATTAATGCAAAGGAGACAGCTACAAAACTAAAGCACTTATTTTACACCAAGGCTGATGTGAATCAACCAACATGACTTAGAATAAGTGTCCATAACAAATTTTGCAAGTAACAAGGTACACTCTCTCATTTAAGTAACTTGTGAGTTTGTTCCTGGTCCCAATGAAGTCAATGAGAGTTTTGCAATTAACTTTAATGGAAGTAGGATTGGACCCAATATTATTTTACTCAAACCACTTACAGAACCTTACCTATAAACCTAAAACCCATGTCACCCAGTCAGCAAATACTATAGAAAACCAGGTCTTCCCTTTGCAAAGGGAAATGACAAGAAGTCTAATTGGGAATAAAGAAAGGAGGTTATTTCTAGAGACAGATCAGTAGACAGAATACAGACAGCCCAGATTTCTATTTGGCCGTGGCTACCAACTGGACTACACTGAACCACAACAAATACTAGCCGACTATATAATGAATACAACCAACGAATGTGGTTTAAATTTAGTAATCCGCCCACCCCCCTCCCCCATTCACTCTCCTCTCCAGCTCTGTCTGTGTAAGCATTGGCATAAATACACATAGGGACACCAGTCTAAAGAGACCATCCAATGGACCATCAAAATCAATCCACAAAAAGAGCTGCTCCTTAACTAAAAGCCCGGCACAATTGTGATGGAAAGCCGGGAGACACTTTCAACTGGTAGCCGAGGATGGGGAAAGAGAGGCCGCCCATTGGAGGTGGCTCTTTAGTGCAAGACCAAGAGAATCACAAGGGAAGTGTATTGCTTCTAGTAATCGCTCAACGTGAGGGCTGGCCGTTAACAATGGAAGAAAGAGACAATGGGTCAAGAAACAGGTTGAGAGAAAAGAAAAGAGAGGCCGCCAGACAGGCTGCTGAAAGGAGGAGGGGGCCAGGAACTCTCCTCACGTGGTGGCAGCCTACAGCATGTGCGAGCCGCAGCCGGGAGGGCTAGCTGCTGCCACCCCGGGCGCTCAAGCAGAAGCCAGCAAACCTACAGCGCGGTATGTGGGGCCCGATCCTGCCTTTCTGGACGGCCAACATTCCTCCTGACTTCAAAGGGCAGTTTTGGTTGTGCAAGGAAAGCAGGGCGAGGCGCTCGTGAGAGCTAATCTCACTGGAATCGGCCACTTTCAATATTTAAAGTGGCCTTGAAACTTCCAAGTTCCTCTCAGCTGTTCCCAAATCAAGTGGCTGGCGCTGGGAAGCAGCAACATTGCGCTGTAAATAAAAATCAGTGTGTGTGGGGGGGGGGGCGGGGGGTTGCTCTTAGCGATCAGCCCCGTGGACCAGTTATTCTGATAGCGCTACACTAAGGAATGAGGCTGTGTCCAGTAGCCTCTCTACAGGTTTCCTGTCTATCCAACCCAAGGCTGCCCCGTGATTGGAAACACCTCCTGGAGAGCAGGGGAAATGAGCCCAATTCTGGGATTCAAGGCTTTCTAATAAATCATGGCAGGGGGGGGAAAAGCAGCATATACTATAAAGTGCACTCAAAGCGCTTTGTCGGCCAAGCACAGTTGTAAAGTGCAAGGAAAGTGGAAACTCTAAGCCCTGAGAAAGCAGGTCCATAGAAATCCCACCGAGTGACACAGCAAAGCACTTGAGCCCAACTCCACTTGCTGCTGCTGCCCAGACTTCCCCTTGGCCTCGCCTCCCAAAGAGGAGGAAGCAGGTGAGCTCCCAGCTTACACACACATCGGAAAGAAAAAGAGCCCAAGTCACCACCTGGGGGAGGGAGTGGGGGAAGTCACTTACCGGCTTTACAGGGATCCTTATAATCTATCGCCTCAGCTTTATCCTCTTCATTGAAATCGTAAGTGTAGTCATAATCAAGGCCAGAGCAGGAGGAGAGCTTCCCCCAGGCAGTCAACCCAGCCAGCCACAACGCCACCCTCCAGCAAAGCATTTTCATCCTCTACCACAGAGGTGGGCAAGGGGGCAGAGAGGAACGAGAACTGAGCTGCTGTCCACGCTGGACCGATACAGGAAGGCAAGGGATGGAGGGGAAATTTCTCTTCTCCACCTAAAGGCTCCGCTGAGATGCTGTGGTCTCTAGGTGTCCCCAGTCATATGGGCAAACCATAGAGAAGGAGAATGTTGCTTCCCCTTCTCCACCCCCTCCCCTTGCAGGGGAGAAGTTGCCGGGTGGGTGGGCGCAGCGTGGGGGGGGGGGGGAGGTTGTAGTCTGACTAGGGATCTCGCCTGTCAAGGCGTCTTCTCGCCTCTGTCAGCCCCCAGCCAAACTTTCCACCGCTGCTGCCAGGGCTCCGGGGCCAGTAGGATCCTTTCCGCCGGCTGCCTCCTCCCGAGCGCTCCGCTGATCCCGTTGCTGCTGCAGCTGCTGCGGGAAGATGGATCCGGTGTGCACATCGGCAAACTGCCACCGGGAGAAAGAGAGAGAGAAGAGGGGGGCTAACAATAATTCCCACTACAGCAGACCTCAGAGCCCCTAGCAGTGATGGGAAGCAGCAGCACTGAAGGGAACAGAGAGAAAAAGTGCAAGGGCTTCCCCCCTTCCCCCTGTGTCTCTGGTCTCCCCCCACTCCTCCCTCCCAGCTTATAAAAACCTTACAGGCAACTAACAATCGTCAGCATCCTGCTTACTTATTCATACAATCAGGGTCAGGATCCGGGCTGCTTCTGATCTGCTCTCTTGATAGTCTTATGAAAACACATACGCACTCACGGTATGCCTCTCTCTCCATATAGCTTTCTCTATAGATAAGCAACGCATGGTATTATTTTTTTTAAAGAGGGGAGAAATCTTGCGAGAATCAGATAAAACACCACCCGGGTCAACTCTCAGCAGCGAAGGAGACTCGGGAGAATCCGTGAGGATGAAAAGAGGCTGAGAAATCACTTCAATCTTCCCCCCGTCTCTAACGTGCCTGTGTGTTTCTCCCTCTGCTGCTGCCGCGCAGCGTTAACCCCATGAGCGGGGGTGGGGGGAGTTTAAGCGCCCATAGTTTGTTTAAATACGGGCAGGAGATATAAAAGGTCCATTGATCTCCAAAGTTCAGCTAAGGAGCTGGGGAAGCAGCTCCAAAATGAAAGTAAACAAATTAAAAATAAGAAGGCAACTACAACGTAAAATTACAGATCGCAACAGGCAACGCTGAGATCTCGCAGTCCGGCTTTGCTTTTCTCACGTGGATCTGAAGGAGAGTTGTAAAGGTTTATTTTCAAAAGTTCCCGTACAAGCAGCAGACGCAGCAGCGCCAGCTCGCTCTCTTCCTCCCTTGCCTTCAATATGCGACTTTGTACCATTCAGCCTGAGCATTCAGTCACTCGCAGTCCGTAAGGGTGAGTTGGTGGTGGGTTGTTGTTTTTTAAGCCAGAGCAAACGGATCAACACGCAAAGCCGCCTTTCAGCCGATCACCCTGAAGAAAGAAAACGTGCTGCTGGAATAAAAACAAAGCGATAAAAATAACATGTGTCCATTTAACTCTCCTTCTGAGACAGAGACTTGATTCCGATCCTGCAGTCACGCCTCAAACTGTAAACTAAGGTGAGACATTTTCCCTAACAAACTCCTCCTCCTTTTACAAATTTCCATGGGAAGAAGGGTGGAAGAGAGGAGGGGGTAGATAGCTGGGAGTTTCTACTGTTCAAATCTCGCTATGGTGTCACATTTAACACTGACTTTTGAAAGGGCTGTGAAGATGCTGTCTTTATTTTACATCAGAGCCCTCAAAAGTCTGGTATGCCCTAACAATTTCCCCAGGCAAGAGATAGTCCCTTCTTTCTTAGTATGTGAACAGGATACATGCATCTGCCTTTGTGCGTGCAGATAGGGACCCAGTCATCATAAATAAAATCAGAGTGGACTGAACATTTATACACACTTGCTTCATTTTCTTAAACGTCAGTACTATAGCAAATGCTGTTTCTCAAGGCTTAGTGTTTGGAAAGTTAGATGTGTGATCTACCTTCATTCAGGCTGTGGCTGCTGCTGATTAGAGCTGTCTGAGAGGAAGGTATGCAGTGTTATTATAGCCCTGTTGGTCCCAGGATATTAGAGAGACAAGGTGGGTGAGGTAATAGCTTTTAGTGGACCAGCTTCCAGTTGAAGAGAGAGACCAGCTTTCAAGCTTTATACAGAGCTCTTCTTCAGGCGGTAGAAGTTTGGGGAAGAGGAGCAGGGAACACAAATGTGAGACTGCGGGTTGTGATTCTGATAGCCAAATCTAGATTAATTAAAAGAGCCCCTTGTCTTCACTGCAGTTATTAATATATTTTCTGTGACTACATAATCCTGGCTACTAAAAAAGAATAGTCACATCTGGCTGTCCACTATCCAGTTTATGTCAATCTAGTTTACCTGAGCCCATCAGAGTGAGATTCATTTACTCCTCAAAAATGACTGGTGGGTGTTGCTCTGGTGCAGTGCTATAGATAGATTCACTGTTCCCCCCCCCCCGCCCCCCCAGTTAATGCAATTAAAACTGGGAAGGAGTTGTAAGTGGTGGTTTGCTGCCCTGTACCACATTCAGTGTCAAACATCAATAAATGTCAACATTTTCAGAAGCGTTCATTAATTTTGTATACTTCAATTTCAGGGGACCCAACTTAAGAAGTTGTGTGCCTTATTTTTAGAGGCGACGAGGACTGACAGCTCCCTCTGACTTCATCTGGTCTCAGATTGGTCAACCCAAAGTTGAGACCTCAAAATGAGCAAACACTGCTAAAAATTTGGCTGTAATATTTCTTAAACGGTAATTTACCAGCAGTTCAGTTTACTGTGGGTTACAGAAGCCTGTGAAGAGTATGTTACATCAGCTCACAAACAAGCCTGAAAAACTTAGCAGCTATTTTTCTCCTTTCAGCATAGTTTCCATGACCAGCAATGCTAACAGTTCTAAATACAGGCACATCAACTCACAAAGAGGAATCAGAAAACATTTATATCAAAACCATCAAAGAAATGCTAAAATATAATGACTTGTCTTTATCCCTATGATATTTTGGACTGGTGGGCTGTATCTATTAACAAATATAATATTCTACAGAGGGGGCTTGTGTGCCTTGATCAGAACAAAAACCTAACTTCTACTATTTTATATTATACTATGTGATATTTGTTCTAAAATTTTACTAGTCACTTTTTTTGTTCACAAATTGGACTTCAGTAATCTTGTCCCTAAGAGAAACAGATTTTGTTTATTGTCCTGTTAATCAAACCTAGTTCTGTACACAAATATAAATAGATATACCTACCTTTGAAACATTGATTTTCATTGTAGTTGCTGTGGATCCCAAACACAAAAGAAGAACTTGTCTTAAACCTATAAAACAGATTTACAGACACACCCATGTATCAGTAGAGTGTTAGTAATAGTGGTATTTGCCCGTTCTTTTGTAGCCATGGGAAAACAGTGTACAGTATGTGATCCCAAATGTGCCAATCTCCTCAGTGAGATGATTATTAGACTCTCTCTCTCGCCAGTGGGAGATTAACTCTCTCAGCAAGGTACGCCCTGACGTCACACTTAGCCTCCAGCCGACAATCTGCCCCTGACCTCAGGATCACCAGAAACATCAGAACAGCACCAGCCGCTAGCAGGCTTGAGGACAGCTTGCCTTGTAGAATTCTAACCAAGATAAGAAAGAGACCCAGCCATACACCTGTGCCAAAGACATAGAAATAGATCCTCTGCACCTGTCACAGTAGATGGGGATAAAATGTAAATGTATGATGTGTGAAGATCAAGTAAATGTGATTTACAGGTTCAGGACAAGATCTGCTTTGTGTTTGTTATCCATAATAACTTCAGATTAAGTTAATGATTTAGATTTAAATGTAAAGCTCTTGCCATTTATAACAGTTCCATAGCACTTAGATATCACAGGGATGGGTATTCTAAAAAAAACGTAAGATAGAGAAATAATAAATGTATACTACTACTTGCATCAATCACATTAGAAAATCCTTCCTCACATTAATAGAAATTATTTTCCCGGTTTACTTAAATAATTTGATTATTACATAATCATTTCCTAATAGAAACTTTCAAAAGTGTAATCTTCTCCATATTCAATATAACTTGTTTCTGGCTGCACAATTTAAAAAACACCACTTTAAACAGAGGGGGGGAAATATCACACATATATCTCTACCACTCCAAAATGCTCACAATTCTGACAATCCATGTGACAACACAATCAATCAATCAAAATCCATCCTACAGCCGTTTCCAAAGAAACCAACACATAGCCAAAGAGACAGACCGCATAAGCTGGAAGGAAACCAACCAAAGGAACACAACAGCAGTGGCAACAACAAAAACCCCAACCTGCCGCATTTCTACTTGTCTCAAAATGTTGAATATGTTATAAACCAAACAATACTGAAAATGCTATAGTATAAATGATATACAAAACAGGTGGTGGTGGCATACTTCTTTCATCCTGTCTCAGGACATAATTCACTGGAGCAGGGCTATAGAGGCTCTCTTCCACCACAAAAAGTATTAACAAAACAAACAAACAAAACAACAAAACCAAAAGAAACTCACCAATCATGGAACTGAAAAGATAACCTTGAAACACTGCTGCTCAATCATCCTTTGTCTGTGTGTCTGCTGCTTAGGCCTCAATTCTACACTGAGCTCTGAGAGTATGTTTATACTGCAGCTGGGCACACGTTTCTCGGTGAGGAGACACACACTACCACTGCTTGAGCTAAGGGTAGCACAAGCAGTGGCTTTGGCCAGTTTCCCAAGTACATACCTGGAGCGGAAAGGGGAGTTGTACTCAGGGAGGTGCCCAGAGTACAACTGAGGTGTTCACACTACAACTGGCTACACTGCTATTTTTAGTGTGCTAGCTGGAGCAGAGCTAGCATGTGTCTCTCTACCCGAACTGGGTGTGTGTTCCCCTGCGCTTCTGCAGAGCACAGTACAGTCCTATTGACATCAATAGGATTATTACTTACAGTATAAAGTTAAGCACATGCCTAAACCATTGAAGGATTGGGGCCATAAATCGTGAACTCCTTGGGGCAGAGACTTTGGCCGGATTTTCAAAGAAGCCTAACGGAGTGAATTCAATGAAAGTTGGCTCTCTCTCTCTCTCTCCCCCCTTAAACTCCTGAAATCCCAGCCCTTATCTGGAAAGTGCCTAACACACTTCTGAAGAAATATGAATAATAAATTATATTTAATGAGTTTCAATTTCTCTCTTCATAGATGAGACAGTGAGGTTGAGGGTAAAATATTAGTCAAACACAAAAAATTGAAAAACCATTATTAAGGCTGCAAAGTCAAGAACTCAAAAGTTAGAAAATGCCAGAATTAACATTGCCTGTACGATCTTAATTCAGATCTCTTGCGCATATAAATTATGATACAGTCTTTAAATACATGATCACTGCTTAATTTGTAATGAAAGAAGTGCCAGGGTTCAGGCAGGTTTTTTTACATTCATAACTGATGCAGTAAGCCCAAAGGTGCTGGGGCTATGAATTGGCAAGCTTTGGCATAAATAAGCACTGCATGATCACATACTAGTTTTTCCACAGGACCTCGTTTCATTCAGTGCATAGAACAGATAGTGCTCAGTTAATGAACAGCTATTCAATATTTTGTTTTCTCCTCATTCTTCAATGTGTGTCCTATGCTTTATTTACTGCAAACTATTCAAACCGTGGTCTTAAGGCAGGATTATTAATTTCCTCATGGTTTTTTCTATGGTGCTTATCACTATAGTCTGAGTGTTTCACAAATATTAATGAATTTATTTTCACAATACCCTTGTAAGGTGAAGGAGTATTATTCCCATATTACAGATAAGGAACTGAGGCATAAAGAGATTAAGGTAAACAGTATCCACTAATTTTGGGTGCCCAATTTGAGATACTTTGGACCTACGTTTTCAGAGTACTTAACATAAACAAGTTTGGTTTAAGTGACTTTACTAGTATGACATAGGAATTCTACGTCACAGGCAGGAGTAGAATTCACTTCTCGAGGGTAGCATTTAACTGTCTTAACCATGAGATTGTCCTTTCTCTTCCTTCTTCATTTCTACACACCTTCCAACTTCTGCAACAAATAAAGCAGAGCAGGTCCATCTTGTGCACTGAATCAGGAAGGGGTCCTATGGAAAAAAATAGTATGTGATCATGTAATTAAAGACTATCATCACGCATATGAACAAAGGGACCAAATTAAGGTTGCTCGAGCAACTTTTAGATCCATCACACGATCTCTGCCACTTGAAGAAATGGAGTGACTGATAACAGTAGTAGTTTGCCATCCTGCATGTGGACCAGCACCAGAAGAGGATGAGATGCTTTGCCAGAGAGTTTCACAGATATTTGCTGACAGCAGAGGAATGGTGACATTCAGGAATCTTGGGTTCCATTCCAGGCTCTGGAATGGAGTGTAAACTATTGGACACAGACTCTTCTGCCTATTCCCTCTTTTGCTCTGTCCCTGTCCTGTCTCTTCCCCACCCATGGCTCCTCAGCCCAGCCCATTCTCCTCACCTAGTCACTCCCAATATCCACTAAAAAGTCTCATCCTAGTTCTTGCCCAGCAAGTCCTAGTCTCACCCTCTCCACACTCCCATTCTCAATCTCCTTGTCCAGCCATTCCCAGTTCCACCCTGACCCCACCACCAAGCTCCTTATCCACAGCCTCTGTGCCTCACAACGCCATCACCGTGGATCCTCACTGGCTCCCAATTCCAATCTCCCTGTCCAGGCCCCCTCCCCAATCTCAGTGTCCTTTCCCCCCCCACACACACATACTCCTTATCCCAATCTCTTTGCTCAGTCAGTGCCAATTCTTGCCATGCACCTCAGATCTTCATCAGATCCATCTCCCCTCCCCCTTCACCTCTTCCTCCCTGCCCCATTGTTTTTCAGTGTCAGATTCCTTGCCCAGCCCAGCACAGCCTCCCACCAGACCCCAGCTCCCAGTTTTCCTCTCCTCTTCCCACTACCTTCCAATCCCAGTTTAATACACTCCCAATCTAGTCCCCATACCCCTTCTGCTGGTCCAGCTCTTGTCCTCTCTGTATTCAAATCAGGCAGCTTCCTCTTCCAGGCTGTCTAGGCCCAACAGGTGGGTCATTGAGAGCACAGAAGAGAGTCTCCCTGCTCTCAACGAAGGTACCTGGACCTACACCTAGCATGGCCAACTATCCAGATCTACAATGGCAGGGAAAATCCTGCTCATCCCTGGTCTGGAGCATGCCCAGTGCAGATGGAATCTGCAAGGAATTTAGCTGCTAAAATCTAAGAAGTTTCTACTGAGCATGTGCAACAGACTTTTCAAAGGTTTATAACTTGACCAAATTTGGGCCTATTTTCATGGGGATGGCAAAAGGCACATCCCTGACAGAAAGGCCACCCGCATGCCAAATTTCAAGTCCCTGATCCAAAACATGGGGGAGCTACAGCTGTTTGAAGAAAAGGTCACTAATTTCCAACATGGGCAAAACTATATCTTTTTCCCTGACCTCATTCTCAGAAATAGCTGGACCATATTGGCTGATATTTTTTTTTTAAAAATCAGCCTGAGGGAGACACCCAGCATGGAAAATTTCAGCCCAAATGCTTAAAGTTCAGCAAAGTTATAAGTAAAAAGAATGTCTAATAATAGGAAGTGTCAGGCAACCTTAATAATGGGCAGTGCTCCCAGCTACACCTTTAAAATATGATGATTGTATCCTCTCCATTTCTTATATTATATAAAATGTAAAAATAAACACAAGATTAGCTGTAAAGCTTGTGTTGATGGCAAACAAGCAAATAAGCATAAAACAGATTGTTTAGTACAAATATCTAAATCAGAAACCGCTGTTCTCTGGTGTTTGGTCAGCATCCCTGACTCTCCACAGGGAATAAATCAATTTGCAGCAGCTGTGGACAGCTATTTAGATCCAGGGCCAGAAGAGCTTAATTGGGAAGCAATGTTCAAAGTTAAAAGGGTCAGATTATCTTAAGTATACGCTTGTCTGGAGCACGCTCATAGATCTGTATTCTGAGTTTTAGGAGACAATTTGCCATCCTTTTAGTTAATAAATAGTGTGCATAAATGCCAATTTTTGCTGATTTGTTGTCCTTCGTTAGGTTTTCTGACTCTGAAAGGAAATGTAGATTGCCAGATAAAGAACCAAATCTAAATATTTGCTAAGTGAATTTAATACACTTAATAGTGGTTACTAGTAGATTTATATTATTTTAACCTCTGACACATAGCACACTCAGGCCAATTCCTGCTTACCTTATTCATGAAGCCTATAGAACAGTGGTTCCCAAACTTTAACAACCTGTGAATCCCTTTCACTAAAATGTTAAGTCTCGCAAACCCCCTCCTAAAAATGAATATTTCCAGGGATTTTCTCCTTTACCTGAGTATAAATTTTTAAAGCAATGATCTTGGAAATATAAAATTTGTTTTTATGACATGCTTATTACACACTAATTATTATTAATTATTATTTATCATTACAGTATTTTTATTACATTATGAAAATGGCAACACTCTTCCAAGATCTCACTTTTGTAGCTTGTATCACTTTGAATAAGCCTTTTATAAAACAAGGCTCCTATGTTTCATCAAGGCGTATCAGATGTGAAACAGCATGAAGGTATTTAAGAAGCCAACTCAAAGGGCAGGTCTACACTGCGATCGATCTCTCGGGGGTCAATTTATCGCATCTAGTCTAGCAATAGCAGCGGTTGACTCACCGCTGTGAGGACACCGAGGTAAGTCGACCTAACATACGTCGACTTCAGCTACGCTACTCCCGTAGCTGAAATTGCTTATCTTAGGTCGATTTCCCCCCCACCCCACCACCAATGTAGACCTGGGCAAAGAGTTCCTTCTACACAAGCATTCATGTCTTGAGCAGTCCAGGCAAACAACACACGTTACAACAAAGCTTAAACTTGTTCTTCGTAATAATTTTAAAAACAATATTAGCTGCCTATTTAATTTAAAAAATAGCAAAAACTATCCACCTCCCTTTCCATTTCTTATAAGGAGTATAAGTTTAAATCTCCTCAGTGTGATAGATATACTTGCTTTGATCTGCTTAGCTCTTGGAAGTCCAGGGGCTCCAGGCTGCTGACCCAGTGCTGCCCGGGGTTCTTAGGGACAGCTCTGTCCACCATTAGTGATTTTTTTCCTGAGAACCCCCTGTAACATTCCGCGAACCCCAGTTTGGGAACCACTGCTATAGAACTATTTGTGAAAATATGTAAAGCAAGCAAGATTTGGCCCTTAACCTTTATCTAGTCCCGTTGCCTCTTAAATCAGTAGTAAAATGTCCATTGACTTCAACAGGACCCGGACAGGACCCCATATTAGCTATTTTGGGCTTTGAGTTTGGGCTTAAACTTTGTCGTTTCTTTGGGAATACAATGAATGTTCTTCCATTTTGGAATAGTAATAAGTTATGTCTATAAAAATGGTGCTATGTCTATTGTTCACTTTTATAGTCACAGCACTGTGGTCCTTTTAAAAAGTTGTTTAAGACTTTCATTTTAATGTTGAACAAAATAGCTTCTGTAATAAGTTTTTAGTTACAATTCTAGACAATCCAGTACTAATAGCTTCCTTTGCACAAAAATATTAATACTGAGACAACAGCTTAAGTCTTTGCCAAAAAAATCAACCTTGACGAAGTCTGAACTGAACAAATGTTTAGATAGTATACTTAATTATGTCTCCTTCAAGCAATTACTGTAAAATCTACAATATTTCAAATAGTCCAAAGGAGTTGAATTGGAGTCGTCTATTTCTCCAGTAATCATTGAAATCTTAATTGCCCGCAAGCAATAGAATGTTTTAAACCAACTTCATATTCAGTCATGTTACTATATATGAATTATAGACTGCGAGTGTTTGCTGAATTTAGGCTGAGTTTGCCACAAAATAAATGTGCGCGACGCCAAGCACACTGACAGCATTCAGTAAATAATAAACAACAATTGTAGGTCAAAAACATCCTATGTCTGTTTCAGCCTCAGTAGGCTAGATTCTGCCATCCTCACTTACATAGAGTAGCATCAACAGAAGTGGTTCCACTGATTTCACTGAGGCTTTTTGTGAAAAGTGATGCTCAAAGTGAGTGAGGGTGACAGAATCTGGCCTACTGAGGTAGTACCTGATTTTTTAACTCTTATTTGTTGCCTATCCGGGTTCTACTGAGTGACAACAGCATGCCCTCAAATAATAGGTGTGAAAAGAACATTGGTCTAAGTAGGTATGTTTTGAATTCTGTGCACTCCAGATCTATAATTAAGCATTATTACGGGATTGACTAGTAAATGTAGAGGGTTAATTCTTCCCTTCAGTATTCGGCATATTGTCGAAATATCAATTTCAAAAAATCAAACCCAGTGTCTAACCTTTTACAGGATAAAACCTACAATGGGCCTGATCTCACAAGGTACTGAGCAATCCCAACTTCCAGTCACTTCCTGGTTGCTGAGGATGCTCAGCACCTTGCAGAATTGGATCGGCAGTTTTGAGCGGAATGCATGTCAGATGAGAACCTCTAACTTGATTTGCGTGATCAACCTTTTGGATATTAAAATGGGCTATCAACAAATTCTGTGATAAATATTCAAAAGCAAATGGGCATCACAAGGAAGCTTGCCAAGACATTTCATGTCTGGAATCAACATAATTGGAGATATTCAAGGCAAAACTAGGAAAGGAAGAAAGTTATGAAAATAATCCTGCAGTGGTGCCCGGGGACAGGAAGATATCCTCTCCAACTCTAGTATCTATGAATGAAGATGAGAATCTCAATATAAATAGTGTAGCTAATTTCTAATTAGTCTTTCTGAATAGATACAATGGATTGTTAAAACTCGGGATCACCAGTAATAAATAAAGCACATCCACTACCCCCAGAACTTGGAAGACTCTGCCAGTTGTCATATGGTAAGGGTTGAGAAAATAAGATACACACTTTATCAATGACCACAGCGTTATCTGTTATGTGTCTTGTTCTGCTGGCAGCAACAACATTTATGTAAAGTTAGCTACAGTGCAGTCTCTTTCTTCTCTCACATACAATAGAAATTACCTAGACATACATTTGACTAAGAAAGTGCATGATGCCTTTTGGGCTTGGAACGCAGAGCTCTGATGATTTTGTTCCAAAAAAACATCATATAAATGGTGTGACTTAGGGTACATCTAGTCTAGAAACAATAGAGAGGCTTAGCTGCAGCACTGTGCTGCTATAGTGCTGCAATGTAGACACTACAATGATGGAAAGTGTTCTTCCATTGCTGTAGTAAATCCACCTCTCTGATAGAATGTAGCTAAGTTGGTGGAAGAATTGACCTTGCGCTATCTACACTGGGGCTGAGGTCAGTTTAACTACGTCTCTCAGGAGTAGGAATTTTCCCTACCCCTGAGCAACTTAGCTAGGTTGACCTAACTTTCAAGTGCAGAAAAACTCCAGGACATCTTTTTCTGATGTACAATACTGTAAAAATCATGAATGTCTATGGCAAAATTAATTTAAATGCTATCCATAGAATACAGCTGCTCTATCATATTACTTGTACTGTGTGTATTATTCACCCTTATTATTATGGGCCTCTTTCCTAGGTTGTGCTGTATAAAGCTTCTTTTATGAGACACTAGTGTGCCAAGTGCCAATAATTAATAACCCACATCTGAAGATTTAGGCATTATACTGTAACAGAGATAGATTTTATTTTCAATCATCAAAGCAATAGTTTTGTGCTATATACCCAACCACCAATGAATATTTGATGTCAACTACACATATAATAATATACACACATAAAATATGTATAGTATATACACATATTGCAGAGCCCAGTTATGCAGTTATTCTATTACTTCAGTGGCCTTCCACTTTGAGCAGCTGCAGAACTAGGTCCATACAGTTCATGCAAAATATATATTTTGAAATATTTCTTCTTTACCTTCCAATGAAACTACACATTGGAGGATAGTAGAGGTGTCAAAGAAATATGGATGATTGATGGCAAAGAAATACCAATACTATAACTGGCCCAAACCAAAATCTGATTTCCAGACCCATCCAGAATTCAAATCCTGACCTGGACACACATTTCACATCTAGTCCGTATCTCTATAATGTGCTGAACTGGAGCCACAAATCCGAACCTAGGGCTTTGTGAAATTTGGGTCAAGATCTAAATTTGGCATTTGAGTTTTCATTCTGTAAAAGGTTACCACAACAATCAGGAGCAGCTTTTTAACTATATTTACACTGAAATGCAATAGAAACAAAAGGATTGTGGTGTTTTGATTACTGGGGCATATTAAAAAATTAACTTTTTTTTTTTTTTTTTTTTTTTACTTTCCAACAAGTAGAAAGCACTAGCTGCATGTTTGATCCATCCTGCCACAGTGCAACTTGTATTTCTGTGGATACTGCATTTACAACAGCAACAGTCATGAGTTGCCAGTAACAATTTACAGGACAGGCTACACGTAAATGTTTTAAAGCACAACTTCAAACACCAAATGCAAGACAAATTCTAACATAAAACCCCAAATTTTACCTTGGTTTCCTAAATGAAATACATAAGTGGGAATTGACAGAAATCTTCCTGCTTTTAAGGAATAAGCTTATCAAACTCTGACACTTTGGAGTTACAAGAATCATCCTCAACTTGTGAAAATATGTCATATTCCCCTCCCCACAGTATATTTAATTATCTATATATACACAGGCAGATATGCGGAGGTCTGCTATTTTTCCCCTCTCTCACCTCTCTTCAGAAATCTGAGTAGTCTGTTAATTCATTTTCATTCTGATACTTAAAAGAAAGAACAAGGTGAATTAGGCCAGAATATATTTACTGAAAGCAGCATCTGACATTTTGGTATTCAATAAATTCAGAAAAGGATAGCTTGATGTATTGAGAGCATTTCCCCACCCATACTCCAAATTCTGTTTTCCTCAATAAAAAAAAAAAAAAGACCACTTTAGTTTCATTCTCAACCTCAGTCTTGCTGTTTCTTCTATATTCTTCTATATTCTATCTGTTTCTATCTAGTACTTATATAGCCCCCATCACTACAGTAACTGAGTGTCTGTTTCCCTAGGATATTAGAAAAGCAAGTTAAGGATTCACCGTGTTATTAAAATGACAACCTTGTAGTATGTAAAACAAGGGATTTGGTTTTAAAGTAGTGAAGAAATATAGAAACTCTCTCTTTTGAGTGCCTTAGCTGGGATTGTGTTTTAATATCAATACTTTATAAAGTACATGGTTAGAAATGGAATTGATCAAATATTGTATAGAGGAAGTCCAAACGTGCTACTCAGATACCCTGCTCTAAAAGTGCAGCAACAGCAGTGTCTGTGGCAGTGACATGATCCTAAGAGAGAGATCTGCATTTATGAACCAAATGCATTATTCATTTACAGTAATGTGTGTCACTGGTTTCTAAAAATGACATTATAGGATATATGGAGTCTGACCAAATCTTTAGTTAATATCCTGATTAAATGCAGCAGCAAATAAAATCTCTCTCCTCTGTGTCAATTTGAGAGATTTCTTGCAGTTGATCTACTGCATATATTTGTTAAAAATCAGATGCCTTTTCCAAAGACTTGAAGCTAATATTCTGCATATTCAAGGTTTCATCTAGAACCAGCGCCACCAGGATAGCGGAAAATGTATGGCCCTAATGTGCTGTCCTAATTTACGTGCTTTCCAAAGGATTACTCTCAGTTTGCAATTGATTGCATTCAAGCTGCTTTGCACAGATTGGGTACGGCAGCCTTGTCCTTGCTGGCAGATTGATTTTTTGACATCCTGCGACCCCTAGTGAAAGCCAAAGGTTGTCAACAGCAGCAAGCTCTTCGCCTCCAGCCTCTGCTCCTATTATACCTGCCTGGGGACTTCTCAGGGAGCTGGCAAGCACAGTGAGGTCCTTGCAATGCATTAACTATTTCCAGGACACAAGTTGGAGAAGACAAAAATGTACCAGCAGTAAGTTACTGAATAGCTACTAGAAAATAATATCATTAATATGCTGCCTCTAGTCTTATTAAAACAATGGTTTTATTATATTGCAACGGTAGAAAAAAGAAATGTTTATGAAACAAAGTCGTCAGTGAAGAAGAAGTGTGAGGAGCAAAATCCACTCTTTACATACTACAGCAATTTTTTTAAAGGAAGCTGTAGGTTACACTTACGCAATCATATCTATGTAACTGGGTCTGTGCACAAAGTAAAGCCTATGCCTTTTCAATAAGGCCTTAATCTTCATTAGGAAGACCAGAAGATAAGTGTTCACTTGATAGTGTAACAACAAAACTCAGACCATAAATTCATTTTACTGCATCTTAGATTGAAGGCCAGCTTTTCCACCAGTGTGCTCCTGCTCAATTCCATCTACGTTACTGGAGTTACATCTGCTTATGACCGAGGTTTCTGGTTCAGAAATATACATGAATGGCTGCAAATTTAAGCCACAAAAGACAGAAAAGGAAAAATGATGTTTCTCTTAGCAACCCAACTTGGTCAGATTGCATATATTTAGCATTTTGTGTTAGGTACACTGTAACGCTTTTGATTTAGTGTGTACATATACAACCACGGGTGCTGAAACCTCCGAGGCGGGGGCGGGGGCGGGGATAGTTATTCTTCCCTACCTCTCAGCCAGGACTATTGATCTGAAGCCTTTGGAAAAATGGGGTCTTGGATGAAGGAGGAGAGAGCCAGCTGGATATGCCTTTAAAGGAGACGTGCCCTGTGAGATCTTTAAGACCCTGCAAAACTCCAGGTGACATAATTGTACTGTCGTCAAGCATTTTGGTCCCATGAAGTAAAAATGAACAGGATTGTGTTGTAATGTTTTTGAGTACTATATAAATAATACTTTGGAAAACGTATGTTGATTAATCTAAGGGTACGTCTATACTCACGCGTCCTGTCGCAGGTGCTGGATCGATCTTCTGGGTTCGATTTATCGCATCTTGTCTAGACGCGATAAATCGAACCAGGAAGTGCTCCGCCGTCGACGCTAGTAATCCAGCTCGACGAACGGAGTAGGCGGAGTCGACGGGGGAGCCTGCGCGCCGTGTGTGGACCCCGGGTAAGTGCTTTTTCATTCGAACTAAGATAGTTCGACTTCAGCTACCTTATTCACGTAGCTGAAGTTGCGTATCTTAGTTCGAATTATGGGGTTAGTGTAGACCAGCCCTTAGTCACATTTTCAACATTCTGATTGGCAGATTAGAAAAAACTGTCGGTGTCTTGCTAATTTCCAGGTCAGGAGACTCTAAACTACAAATCTACCTTTCATTCAGAGATAACTTATACATCTATATAGGATGATTTAGTTGGGTTTGGTCCTGCTTTGAGCAGGGGGTTGGACTAGATGACCTCCTGAGGTCGCTTCCAACACTGAGATTCTATGATCTAGGTGTATTTGTGGCACCTTAGACATTAACAAATTTATTTGGGCATAAGCTTTTGTGGGCAAAAACCCACAGATGCATAGAGTGGAACATACAGTAGGAAGATATATATATATAGATATATAGATATAGATATAGATAGATATATACACAGAGAATATGAAAAGATGGGGGTTGCCATACCAACTCTAAGAGACCATCAATTAAGGTTAGCTATTATCAGCAGGAGAAAGAAAAAAAAACCTTTGTAGTGATAATCAGGATGGCCCATTTCAAACAGTTGACAAGAAGGTGTGAGTAACAGTAGGGGGAAACTTAGGATGGGAAAATAGATATCAGTTTGTGTAATGACCCAGCCACTCCCAGTCTTTATTCAAGTTTTTCGCCTTCCTCTGCAGCATGGGGCACGGGTCACTTGCTGGAGGATTCTCTGCATCTTGAAGTCTTTAAACCATGATTTGAGGACTTCAATAGCTGAGACATAGGTGAGAGGATTATTCCAGAAGTGGGTGGGTGAGATTCTGTGGCCTGCATTGTGCGGGAGGTCAGACTAGATGATCATAATGGTCCCTTCTGACCTTAAAGTCTATGAGTTTATGAGTCTATAAGCCTAATTTAATGGTATCCAGTTTGCAAACTAATTCCAGTTCAGCAGTTTCTCATTGGAGTCTGTTTTTGAAGTTTTGTTGTTGAAGAATTGCCACTTTAGGTCTGTTATTGAGTGACCAGGGAGATGGAAGTGTTCTCCTTATGGTTTTTGAATGTTATGATTCCTGATGTCAGATTTGTGTCCATGTACTCTTTTGTGTAGAGACTGTCCAGTTTGGCCAATGTACATAGCTAAGGTTTCAGAGTGGTAGCCGTGTTAGTCTGTATCAGCAAAACCAATGAGGAGTCCTTATGGCACCTTAGAGACTAACAAATTTATCTGGGCATAAGCTTTCATGGGCTAGAACCCACTTTCATCAGATGCATGGAGTGAAAAATACAGTAGCAGGTATAAATACACAGCATATGAAAAGATTGGAGTTGCCTTACCAAGTGGGAGGTCAGTCTAAAGCAGGGGTCTCAAACACGTGGCCCGCCGGGCTCTCCGCGCCTCCCCCCAATTATTTTTTTTACCCCCCAGACAGTTCCCGCCGCCAGAACAGCTGTCTGGCGGTTTCTGTGAGGGAGGGTGAGGAGCGGAAAGCCGTGCGCACAGGGGAGGAGGCGGAGAAGAGGTGGAGAAGGGGCGGGGCCTAATGGAAGGGGTGAAGTGGGGGCAGGGCTGGGGGCAGCAAGGGGGCGGGGTCAGTGATGCGGCCCTCGGGCCAATGCACTAGTCCTCATGCAGCCCTCGTGGTAATTTGAGTTTGAGACCCTTGGTCTAACGAGACAATTCAATTAACAGTAGGATACCAAGGGAGGAAAAATCACTTTTGCAGTGGTAATGAGAGTGGCCCATTTTAAACAGTGGACAAGAAGGTGTGAGTAACAGTAGGAGGAAATTAGTAGGGGGGAATTAGATTTTGGAATGACCCAGCCACTCCCAGTCTTTATTCAGGCCTAATTTGATGGTGTCCAGTTTGCAAATTAATTCCAGTTCTTTAGTTTCACATAGGGGTCTGTTTGTGAAGTTTTTTTGTTGAACAATTGCCACTTTTAGGTCTGTTATTGAGTGACCAGGGAGATGGAAGTGTTCTACTGGTTTTTGAATGTTATAATTCCTAATGTCAGATTTGTGTCCATTTATTCTTTTGCGTAGAGACTGTCCGGTTTGGCCAATGTACATGGCAGAGGGGCATTGCTGGCACATGATGACATATATCACATTGGTAGATGCACAGGTGAAGGAGCCCCCAGTGGTGTGGCTAGATCCTATGATGGTATCCCTCAAACATCTTTTATTATTAAATGGGTATTATTTGGGATTTTTTCCCTTTTATCTTGTTCAGAATTTTGGCCTTCCTTATTAATTATGTGGAAATTTCTATAGGCCTTTTTCTGTAGGGCATAGAAGCCACAGAGCAGCAAATCCATTATCATTCTATATGGGGGTGAGAGACAAACCATGAAAAGGCTGTAAAACTGGACTCTGCATATTTCTTTAATGCTATTGAACCAGGTTCTAGCTTGATACCCTCTGCTGCAGCATGCAGGGAGGATAGATGAGAAGCTGGCGAATGGGCAAGGTTGTCCATGGCTACCTAAATTCACTTTCAAAAATGCCTTCATACAGTAGGGAATAGTAGAGAAGTATATTACTACAACCCCATAGGCTGCAGCAGCCGTGACAGATGTAGTATGCTATTTCTGTTGTTGAGTTAGGTGGAACATTCCATTCCACCTGGTCCAAGCACAGGACTCCTGTGAAATCCCATTTACTCAGTCTGTGCTCAAGAGACCAAATATGGCACATACCAATTACTGAATTATCTATTAATATCTGCCTAAGAAAATCTGAATTGATGAAAGTCAATGAAGAATAATATTTTAATGTATCTGATTTTGTTCCAAAATATTTGATCAAATCAACCAGTGATTCACTTAAGCAGGAAGTCCTGATGTATATAGGATCAGATTTTAGCAGAATAATCTAGATTATCATGAGGCTGTCTTGTGCCGTGCAAGCATCCTGAAATATTTTAAAGATTGTGGCATGTTAAGGCAGGATGACATTGAATTGCAACTTGATGATGTTGTGTTGTGTTGTCATATAGATCTTTACTTTGCTCTGGTCGTGACATCACAAATTTGTCCTGGAGTTTGTCTCTGGTGCTGTCCAATAACATTATTAATGAAGACCAAGTGCTATTTATAGCCCATTTAAGAAAAGAACATAGGGAGGTAAACAGAACAAGAAGCATTCTACAGCAATGGCTTTAACATTTATTTAGAGTAGAAATGCCATTATGGTCTGCAAGTGCCAAACCACTAACCTACAGGGACACACCAGAGTTTTGACTGGCTCAGGACCAAAATTCTGAAGTGCATTGTATTTTAATTCAGCCATGAGTTTCACCCTTGACATTTATTTGAATATAAATTATACTTCAATATATTGTACATTTATATGAAGATGCATCTTCTTTAAAAAAAAATGTTTTTAAAGATTTGTTTAAACCATTATGCTGTTTTTCATTTTCCTCCCTCTGATAAATGTGTCTATAAGATGCGGAGAGCTGTACAGATTTATTTTTAGGTTGTCTCAAAATGTACTATTGGTACAGTAGAACGCTGAGCTTTCTGTAACTCTGCAGCTGCAGAATCTTGTCTCTCCCGTACATTTGCCCTTGGACTCTAGAATAAACAAAACAAGTATTTATAGCTGTCCCCATATAGACAGATCTGATCACTGAAAAAGAAGGCAAGAAATTACTTGCCACTTTCTGTAGCTATCTGGGGTTGTTTCTAATATTATTGTCAAGAAGCTTGATGTCATCTAGCCTATCATAATCTCCTCTTCTTCTGTACATCACTGGTTAGGTCTAGGAGAAGATTACTACTTAAGTGTTTAGTTTAAGAGTTATTTTTACATTTAATTGAATTTATTTCCTTTATTTTACCGATTTAGAAACATCTTCCACTTAAATTACACTGTATTGCTACTGTTGACGTAGAGTCACCAAAGAGGAAAGTCAGAGGTACCACATGTAATGGGATTCTGTCCAACTGCAATATTTTAAGGAGCCATAGAATGCTTCCCTGATTTCAAAAGATGCTTACCCATTGATCTTGCATTAATAGATATTAGAGATGTAGAAGACCACCATTAGGTTGTCTACTACATCCATCTGCCAGAGCAGGTTTATACCACAAAGTCCGTTTCTAGCAGATTATTGGGATTTTAAAAAGTAGACTGAATAAAGCACTAACCATTTTACAATAGGAAACAATCATGCACCTAGAGGATAGACTATATAACTTAATAAACCTTTTCCTAATCTATTTTTTATTCTTTACATCCAGGAATCCTTACTCAGGGCCAGACTGTTAATTTTAAGCCATGCCCTGAACTAGGGAGTGCAGTATGGCTGTGCTGCAACGGGAGACGGCAGGATCTCCCAGTTTGCACACAGCACCATCACTCTTTCATTTGTGCAGAATACACTCCCCTCCGTGCTCAGCTAGCTTTGCAGGCCAGTGCAGCATTGGGACCTCACCCTCATTTTTAGGCTTCTTTTCAAACCAAAATTGGGTGTTTTTCTAAAAGATATACTTTAGTTCAGTCAGGAATTAATTCAGGGCAGTCCTATGGCCTGTGTTATACAGGAGGGTAGACTCTAGATGATTATAGCTGTCCCTCCTGGCACTTTATTCTTTTCAGACTTTTGGGGCATCCACCACCAATGAGTGTAACAGCAAGGAGAGTGCTTGCACTTCTCAACTGGATTGTGCCTGGCCCGTGTGGGAGTTCAAAGTAATTGGGTAGGTTCTTTGCCTTCTGCTGGTCCCACTCCCCATCCCCTATTGTACAGCCCAGGTCAAGTGCTAGTCATGCTAGTGAGTAATTATCTGAGGAACGACCTCCAGTTTTGACCCTATGCTTTCATAATTCTCCAAAGCAGATGATTAATAATCTCTTAAAAAGCAGGAAAAAGCATTTTCTGGCTTCTGTAAAAATATCAGAATTTGTAGACTTCATGACAGCCTGTCTCTATAGTAGCACTATCACATTTCTTTACTTGCCCTGTCCTTCCACAACAGAGCAGCTTTGAGTGTTTGAACTAAAAACCTTTTTAAAAATTGAATACAAAGTTGTTAGTGATTCTGGAGAAAGTCAACACAGAGCTAGAAAGTGACCTTTGAGACATGGCTCGACTTACTTATGAGGAGAGACTGAAAAAAAAATCAGAACACTGGCTTTGGACTTCTAAACTTTTGCCATTAATTTTATGATGTCCTATGTTAAGAGACCAAAGGATCATTTGATGAAGTTAATAGCCATTTAAAAACAATGGTAAAATTTTAGAAACCTCTTGATATTATCTAAAAGAAAATCGGTACAGAATAATATAACAGTTTTAAGGTTAGATATCTCAGGAGCATTCAAGACTATGGATGATCTTGGACATCTAGGAATCTCCCCTTTGCAGTGATATACAGTTCCTGTTTCTATTCTTTAAGTATAGCAAGGTATCAATCCTAAAACTTGTCTCTAGTCAAGGACTGACTATTGCCTCACTTGCGTCTCAGACCAGTGTCATTTGGGAGCAAATCTCCCTTTGGAGCAGGCACTCCCTCTTACTATATGTTTGTGTAGTTCCAAACACAGTGGGAACTCCATCTCAGTTGGTTAGGCTCACGTGTAATAAAAACAATAACAGACTCCAGTAAGATTATTCCTTATTTATACCAAATGTGAGAGAGGAGAATTAAACTTGGTGGCTTAACTTCACTGGTGGTTAAACAGATTTGTAAAATAAGAGGGAGTCAGGAACACCGACAGGACTGAATTACAATGAGAAGATTATAATTGGGCCAGGTGTGAAAGATGTGTGTGAAATGTGATACTGGTTATATCTAGGAGCTGTTTGTTTTGTTTTGTTTAAATTCCTTTACAGATCAAGGTATGCTAGATAAAGTTTCCTTTTTAACCATTTGAAAAGGAAGTTCTTCTCAAGTGTAGTTTGATATGTAGTGAATACTACAGCAGGAAACTTGTGTACACAAAACAAATTCTCAAAACAAGTTAGCAAACGTAATTATAAAGTCATTTACTTTGGACTGTGCTTTGTGTTTTCCTGTAACAATAAGTGCTGAAGACTAACTTATTATAGTTGCTAAATGTATTTGTTTGATAGCTAGGAAAACGCTATATACACATTGCATACAAAAGCATTAAAAGAACATAAATTAAGGTTACAGCCTTAATTCTGCCATTTCCTAACTTTTGAGTGACTGACTTTGCACCCTTAATGTTATTTAATGTGTTTTTTGTCATTTTCCTAAGTTTTTAACTGAGCAAATTGAAAAAAAGTATTCCAGCATGTGGATCTATATTCAGTCCTACTTGGTACATGAGTAGGGTTACAACCTTTTGTTCCACAGCACAGACCTCTGCCTATTGAGCTAAGAAAGTAACTGATAGCAATAGTAGGTTATCATCTACGTGGACCAGAATTAGAAGAGATGAGGAACATATTTTTTCAGTGAGATTTACAGCTATTTGCTTTTAGCAGAGGAATGGTGAGACTCAGGGATTTTGGTTCTAGTCCAGGCTCTGAGGGAAATTCATCCTAGTGGTAAAAGAACCTTCCAGCCTGTCTTCCAAACCCTGCCCACTTCTTCCCTTGTCCATTAAGAGTCTCCTTGTTCCAGTCTCCCTCTCTCCCCAAGCCCCATCCCCGCCCATGACTCCAGGTCCCAGTTTCCTATCCCCAACTTCTTATTCTAGTCCCTTGTCCCACTGTCTTCCCTCACTACCACAAAGGCATGGCTCTTCACTCCTCTGTATTCCAGTCAGGCAGTTTCCACTTCTCCTTCCACCTCGCCCTTCCTTCATAGTTTATGTTTGTCTAATCTGGATTGTCAACATTTTTGGGCAGGGATTTTGGGGGGGATCCTCACCACCACTCCAGTCCCTTTAGAATGGGTAAAAGAGCTAAAGTGGCATAAAAGGAGCCTTAAAAACCCTTGTTCCACTTGAGGGGGGATTTTCCCACTCCTGTCATTGCAGACAGTGTCCAACAAGGAATCCCTGACAAGCCCTGGCATACAGGGTGGTGGTAGAGAGGTAGTTTGGGGAGGGCTGCAGCATGCAGTACCATCGAGATTCCAAACAGCAGTGGTAGGATGATGTAACTTAGACAGCCCCTTCTTCCCCCCAAAGGCTGTCTAAGTTACATCTGAGACCTCTGCAGTCCCTATAGGATCCCAGAAATGGGAGGGTCTAACATTGGTTTAAATCCCCCCTTTCCCAGAACTGTGAATTTTGTACTGCACCTCTAAGAAATGAAGTGCAGAATTTCACCCTGTGTCTTATTTTAAATTGCAGTAAGACT
This sequence comes from Chelydra serpentina, assembly GCA_037349315.1. NCBI lineage: Eukaryota > Metazoa > Chordata > Testudines > Chelydridae > Chelydra > Chelydra serpentina. The sequence continues at coordinate 9,650,604 of JBAIAC010000014.1, read as the reverse complement.
TCTTGCAAGATTATGGGGCTTTATTAACTTAATTCTCTCCCCGTTGATTAATCATTTTATTCCTGATGTACAGAAACAAAATTATAAGGCCTGATCCTCTGCCAAGCAACCAGCCCGAGTAGCTAAGGTGGACAGATGCATGGAAGGAAGATTTCAGAGGGGTAGCCGTGTTAGTCTGTATCAGCAAAAATAACGAGGAGTCCTTGTGGCACCTTAGAGACTAACACATTTATTTGGGCATAAGCTTTCGTGGGCTATAACCCACTTCATCAGATGCATGGAGGGAAAATGCATCTGATAAAGTGGATTATAGCCCACGAAAGCTTATGCCCAAATAAATGTTTTAGTCTCTAAGGTGCCACAAGGACTCCTCGTTTTTTTATGGAAGAAAGATGAATCTGCACTTCCAGGCTGCAGGGCTGCTTGGTGGAGGCTACTTCAGTCCATTTAACTATAAAGGGAGCTGTGGGTGCTCAGCACTACTGGAAATCAGGCACTTGTTTAGGTCCTAAATATAGATTTATAAATAGCTATATTAATGTAGGCACCTACTGTATCTTTCATCATTCATGACTGAAAGTTTTGGCCTAAGGAGTGAGTGAGTTTGTTTCGGGGGAGAGGACGTTATTGTTTTGCACTTCTATAGCAATTTCTGCCAAAGCATCTTAAAATGTTTTGCAAATATTATCTAATTAAGCCTCACAACAGTCCTGTGAATACATATAGAGATAATTTCACTTACTACTAACTGGCAGTCACATCTAGGGTGGAACTAACAACGCCCAGTGACTCTATGCAGCAATTTAGAGCAGATAGTGAAGAAGAATGCCATATGCAATAGAAACTTCAGGGGGAAGGTAGGATGCAATTACCTGAGTTTTGTTAGGACACTAGGATTAGCAATCCTATTCTTATGAAAAGCGTCATACGATATTTCATGCCCACCTGTGGTCAAAGACTCAGTTTTACATCTCATCCAAAAGATATTGGGTCATGTTGTCATTTGCATTCTGGCCCCTTTAAGAAGTGGAGCAAACTGACTGGAGATCAATCAGAATTTTCTCAGTATGGAGGAGCTCTCAGTGGGTGTGTAACCGCTATAGCCAGCCTTTGCACCAACCTCTCACTCTGCTCAGCTCAGGGAATGTATAGGAACGGCAAGGGCATGGTCAGGGAGCACTAAGCTCTGGCTATGCACAGCTGGTGTATTATTTTTTCCGGGTATCCCCGACAGCCAACTCCTGATTTTAATTTGCCCTTTCAATGGTATATTACACAAATACACGCACCTATGTACGTATATATTGTATTCTAATTATTATTTATTATGACTTCATGTCACACATTCTGTAAATATCTTATTGAAAGATCCCATCTATTTAAATGTATGTTAAAATATGATTAAATCAATTGCAGATATGATGGACAAGAGGGTATCCTTATAAAAATCAGGCTAAATTCAGCCTTGGCATAAGAATGCACAGCTTCATTCAGCCAGGACTAAATATAGCCCATTATTTGGGCTTGTCCAAAAGCTAAAAGATACTGGGGTGATGACATTAATGGAATTTTTCAAGGAAGAAGGATGTGGCATAAGATGGGTTAAGAATTGCCAACTTTGCCACAGCCATTTCTGCTAAATGATTTTTCCATGCTGCAAGGTCTGAATAAAACTTCTAAAGAATAAGTGGTTTCCACTGCTTTTTCTGATACAAACTTTTTCCTCAGGCTGAGTCTGAGGAAGTGTAATTTTCCACTAATTGAGGATTAAGTCTGAAAAATGGTGGAAGCAGCCTCAAATGAATACCTAGAAATTAAATGATAAAATAATAGTTTAATAAGTTATGGTCAGGCATTTATAAAGGAGGAAGGGGACTGTCACGTAAGATGAATAAGAATTTACATAAGTTTGAGGTGGAGTGAAGAAATAAGAGTATATTCATGTTACCTTGACCTACTTGTGTATTTTTCGTGTTATTAGTCTGCACTGTAATTGATTATTTGTTGTACTGTAGTTATTTTTGGATGTTTATTTTGACAAACTTTTAAAATGTTTAGAAAATTATTAGAATTCAGATACTTGTATTTAAATTAACAAAATAGAAGTTTCTCTATAAAGTTTCAGGGCTGGATTTTGTGGTAGTGTGACTAGATACCAGATGCACAAAGGAGATTAGTACAAATGAAAACTTCAGGGCATACTGAAAATTAGCATGATTTGGCATTTTGAAGAGGTTATCATCAAAGATTTGAAAACTATAGATAGAGGTGAGCATTTTTGTTTAGCAAAGTCTTAGAAAATACAATAGAGAATGGAACAAGTTATGTACTGTATATCAAAATATAGTCCAACAATTCTGCATAAGCATCAGATAATTTCTTCCAGTTTTGGATGAAACCTAGCAGTTATTGCAAATTGAATCAGGGTGCTGAACTTGAACCACTGTAAGAGGTTCAACAGCAGGAACTACTGAATATATCTCGATAGCAATATCAGAATGAAGAGAAATGTTCACCAGTTTTGGAGAATATAAAATATTTTGGTGGAAAAAAACATGATACCACCAAGAAGAATCAATACATCCTAACATTATTTTTTTCCCCTAGAAGAGACCTAAGAAAAGTAAGCTGTATTGTGGCAAATGTAGAACATAAGTTTTCAACACAAATATCTGTCAAGTCCACTGTCAAGTCAATAATAAAATGCAAAAACAATTCTGAACTTGCACCCAAGTCCTCCATGTGCATGGAGATGCTGAAGAATTGGGGCCACTGGGCATTTTTTTATTTTCATACCACCTCCACTGTTCACCAATAAGACAGTAAGGGAGGCAGTATGTTTTGTACACTTTTCCACATAGGTCAATGACTGGGAAACGATGGGACTGTAATGTACTGAGGTTTTTCAGAAGACTTTTACATGTAGTACAATCAGTCTCTTACTCTGGGGTCTTTCCTTTTGTAGAGCATATTACAAAAATCCCTGTTGGCGATACTGTCAGTACCCTTTACTTTTCTCTATAGTAATGCAGATGTACATTAATGCATAAAAGACTTGAGATCATAGGTCTCTGGAAAATGTCAAAAATGGATCACGCATCACAGAGCTATAAACTACAAAGGCATTTTATAAAGCAAGCTGTACAATAGAAACTCCTTCCTTTAGCATTTTATATCACAGCTTTTCATATATACATGCATCCTGAATATTTTCAATTTCAAAGCATGAGTATGTCCTGATCCCACCTATTGTAGTTTTATCATATACTGTGGATTGGTATTTCTTATCAGTAAACATCAGAGTTGTCAATTAGTTCCTGACAGTGCAGTGAAGTGTTTTGCCTGATTGCTTTTAGGCTAGCTTGTTATGTCAGATAGCTTCTGTTTTGTTTTCTGTTGCCACAAACTTTACTGTAGAACAATACAGCAATTTGAATAAAGGGCTATATATCAGGATAGATTTGATCCACAGAGGAATAGTAGGCAGAGTTCTCAAGGAGAGTGTGGGATCACAGCCCATTTCGTCTTTTGTTTTCAAGTGTGGGTGGTAGCCAAAAGGTAATCAGTTGAATGTCTTTTCCTGCATACCGCAGGTTGCATTGTGTATGCTCATTTAAATTTCCAGGAAGTTTGTAAAACTTGAATTTCATAATGGACTTACTTTATGGGAAGAATACAGGACATTTTCTTACATGGCACAAAGCAATTTATCCATAAATACATGGTTACTAAAGGGCACAAAACTGAGTACAGAGCTCTAGAAAGGAACTAATAAGGAATTCAGTCAGTGGCCCAGTTTTGCAAGGTGAAGGAAGTAGCATTTGATGGCATGCAACTTACAGACAGTGCTCAGCACAATGTAGGATTCAGCCTCTCTTTTAAATGACTTTTCATTAGAGTCTAAGTATCACCATTATAAAATATTGTTAAGTATTGTTTTCCCAGTTGCATTGAACAGTGTTGAATGTGTGTGCACTACTACCTTCTACTGGATGGAGTGTCTGAGCTGCACAATTGCATCAATTTGTAATTGTTTTGTCCTCTAGAAGAAATCCCAAACACCATTACTAGTAACAGATTTCTAGACAGTATAATCTTTGGAGGAGGGATTATGTATTCCTTTGAATTATGTACAGCTCCAAGCACACTGCCAGCCTTCAATAAATAACAGCAGTGACAACAAATAACCACCTGTTATATGAATGGAGAAGGGGAAAGAACCAGCCATGAATATGCAGTGAATTAAAGCTTGCAAAGAAAATATTAGAGTAGCTAAAAAAAGCAGAATGAGTTCATGCAAGCCAAGGAATTTAGATGAAGAGGATTTTATTAATATTTCAAGATAAAAAGAGAGAAACATGTATTAAATGTATAAGAGGACATAAAATTAATAATTTTAAATACTGACCTACTGAATGGCTTAAAAATGTAACAAAAATATATAGAAAAGTAATGAGGACCTTGTACTCTGTAATTTAATAATATATGTATAATTTATATAAATATAAAAATAAAAAGTAGATAGCAATCAATAAAATTAGAAGTTATAAAGTTTACAATAAGGAAAGTTAAAGACATCAGGGGAAAAGATCTATAGCTAGCAAGGTGAACATCAAGGAGGTTTTTTTAAAAAAAAAAATCAGGAACAAAAGAATTCCTAACAGTGACATATGCCTGTTACTAGATAGAGACAGTAAACATTTTTAAAACGATACAGAAAATATTTCTGTTCTGTGTTTGAAAAGAAACAGGATGATGTACTAACATCTCATGAGGATCATGAAGTACTTTTCAGTCCATTAATAACTAAGGAAGATGTTAAACAACATCTACAGAGATTAATATTTTAAAGTCAGCAGGCCTGGATGACTTGCACTCAAAAGTTCCAAAAGAGTAGGCTGAGATGATTTTTGGCTAGGGTGACCAGATGAGAAGACCCGAAAATCGGGACTTCCCACCAAAAAAAAAAAAAAAACGGAAGAGCCTCTGCAGCCAAAGTTGTTGAGGAAAAAAAAAAGAAAAAGGAAAAGCCTCTGCCGAAAAAGTTGTTGAGCCGGAACGCGAGACACATGGTCAAAAATCGGGACGGTCCCGATTTTATCGGGACGTCTGGTCACCCTATTTTTGGCCCACTTGAACTTGGAACACTGTGGAAATCCCAGAAGACTGGAAGAGTGCTAATGTTTTGCCAGTGTTCAAGAAGGGCAATGAGATGACTTGGGTAACAATAGGCCTGTTAGTCTAACATCAGTCCTGGGAACGTCTGATAGGAGTTTCTATCAATAAATATAATTAATGGCAGTCAACATGCTTTTATGGAAAATAGGTCTCATCAAAACACTCCTGATTTCAGTTTTACACGTCTGCATAGATATAACGTGCCCGGTACTGTACAACATTCTGATTTTAAAATTAGCACTACACAATATCAATAAAACTCACATTAAATTGATTCAGAACTGCCTAACTGGCAGATTCCAAAAAAGTAGTTGTCAATGGGAAATCATTAATAAATGAGGGTATTTCTAGTACCACAGACATTGGTACTAGGCCCAATGCTATTCAATAATTTCATCAATGATCTGAAAGTAAATATAAAACAATTGCTGATAGAATTTGCAACAAAGATTGGTGGAATGGTAAATAATGATGAGAACAGGAAAGTAACAGAGCAATCTAAATTGCTTGATAAACTGGGTCAATTGAAACAAGATGCATTTAATACAGCCAAATGCAAGATCATACATCTACAAACAAGGGATACAGGCCACATCTACAGACTAGATGGACCATGGCTCTGATCCAGTATGACAATTCCTATGTTGCTAACAAAACATAACCCTCTTTGTGTAAGCCTTCTCTCAAATTTTGTCTATTCTTTAGGACTTCTCTGCAGCATCTCGGCCCCAGTTCCCATTACCCAAACATGGGGATATGTCTATCCTTCTTACATTCCTAGAATGGAGAGAACTGGACACATCTGACATAACCTATGTGTTAGTTAGCACAAACATTTCTGCATCCAAATGCAGGTGTCTAGCACTTGAGTTTAAAATGGCTTAAATAGGAGCCCTGCATTCCTATCAAAAGACTTAGACTGACATCCTATTACAGATCATCTTTAGCAAGCCACCTATTCTGGTTTAAGCAATCACTTTAAAATATCCCCAAGTGGCTACCAGTGCATTTTCATTTAACATTTTAAACACACCTCAATGTGAATGGAGTTTATAAAAAAAGTCAAATGCTCCAACTAAATCTTACACCTATTTCAGAGATACAATCTTGGACCTTCAGCTACAGAAACATAGGCATCTACCATCTGAGATGAAGGAGAATCTCTGTTCACTTTTGCTTTCAGTACTTTTATCCTGTTGGTAAGCCAACCAGTAGAGGGCAGTGGTATGCATACAGTACCAATACAGTATATTACATACTAAGATTGAAGTAAAATTTCCATATCTACATCTAAAGTCAAGCAAAACTAATCTCAAGATTCAAAGGTTAACCAAACCCTTCCACATCCAAACAGGCTATAATGTCTTCTGAAGGAAGGGGAGGCAGGAGACTTCACACCTCACAAATCCCCATATCTTTGGAAGCAGCCAGTCGGTCCCAATGCACGGGGGACCACTGCAATGAGTCCTACTGCAGCGTGGGGCCTGCAACACCTCAGACTGTACTGATCAGTCATAAGGCTGAACAGCCGGGAAAGCCCAACAGTATGGTTATCATGCTGTGGAACAGACTCCCAAGGGAAGTAATGGAAATTCCATCATTTGAGTCATTTAAAATTAGACTGGACAAAAAAACAATCAAGAATATACTACAGGAAACGATCCCGGCAGAGGATGACATAAGTCTTTCCCATCTCTGATTCACATAGCAGAGACCCATTGTTATGTTTTCTAAACAGTAAAAGCAAAAAATGCTCTTTCAACCGGGATGGTTTTTATTTTAGATAAAAGCAAAAACACCAAAGGAAGAAAGAACAAATCTTCATATGAGGGAGCGTGCACACGTGCTCACAGGTGAGCACCTCCTTTACCTCAAATTCTTTTACAACTGTGCAAGGTGGAGAAATTTAAATCAAGGCAATTCAATCACTAATTTTAAATCTTTGGATTTTTAAAAATCATTGATTTAAATCAGGTTGAGGCTTTGCAAAACTAAGCTGAAAATTTTTGCTATTGCCATGTTAGATTAAAATGTATCAAATTAAATTATATGTGCTTTTATTAAATGCTAAGTCCCCCTTAGCTTCACTGAGACTATTCATGTTCCTAAAGTAAAACGTGTGTAAGTGTTTATTGCATCTGGAGCTAAAAATGCATTTTTGTTAAAAACTTTCCTCTTAGTGGCATAAAATCTTTGTCACTTCAAAACAAAATTGATTCAGTGGTAACAGTGAAACATTACTTAGACTTTCAATACATTACCAAATTTAATGTGAAATTATGTAGCCCAGCCAAAGGTATTTAGGTGCTTGAAGATGCAGATAGGTACCTTGAAATCAATGGCAGTTGGGTACCTATGTGCTTTTGAAAATCCCACTAAGTGCCTATCTGAATCTTTAGACATCTTATAGAAGCATAGAATTGTAGGACTGGAAGGGACCTCGAGAGGTCATCTAGTCCAGTCCCTGGCACTCAAGGCAGGACTGAGTATTACCTAGACCATCCCTGACAGGTGTTTGTCTAACCTGTTCTTAAAAATCTCCAGTGAAGGAGATTCTTCTAAATACCTTTAAAAATCTGGACCCTGATCACATATTTAGTCACCTAAGCATGGGATTTTGAAAAGCATCTAAGCCCTGGTCTACACTACGAGTTTAGGTCGAATTTATTAGCATTATATCGATTGATCCGTGCACCCGTCCACATGACGAAGCCATTAACATCGACTTCTAGGGCTCTTAAAATCGATTTTGCCGCTCCACCCCCAACGAGGGGATTAGCGCTTAAAGCGATATTGCCGAATCGAACTAGGCTTAGTGTGGACGCAATTCGACGGTATTGGCCTCCTGGATCTATCCCACAGTGCAACATTTGACCGCTCTGGACAGCAGTCTGAGCTCGAATGCTCTGCCCAGGTACACAGGAAAAGCCCCGCTAACTTTTGAATTTCATTTCCTGTTTGGCCAGCGTGGTGAGCTGCAGGTGAGTGCAGATCTCATCAGCAGACCATCATGGAGTCCCAGAACCGAAGACGAGCTCCAGCATGGACCGAGCGTGAGGTACACGATCTGATCACTGTATGGGGAGACGAAACCGTGCTAGCAGAACTACGGTCCAAAAGAAGAAACGCCAATACATATGCCAAAATCTCCAAGGGCATGCAGGACAGAGGCTACAACAGGGACGCACAACAGTGCCGCGTTAAAATTAAGGAGCTCAGGCAAGCCTACCAAAGAACCAGAGATGCAAATGGCCGCTCTGGGTCAGAGCCCCAGACATGCCGCTTCTATGACGAGCTCAGCTGCATGCCATTCTAGGAGGTGCAGCCAGCACTAACCCACCCATGTGGTATGACTCCGTATGTGGATCATCAGAAACCACCGAGAAGCATTTTCGGGAAGAGGAAGATGATGATAATGATACTGAAAATAGAGCACAGACACAGCAAGGAAGCGGAGAAGCCCTTTTCCCCAACAGCCAGGAACTCTTTGTCACCCTGGAGCCAGTACCCTACGAACCCACCCAAGGCGTGCTTGATGCCAGAGAAGGGACCTCTGGTGAGTGTACCTCTGTTAAATTAATACATGTTTTATAAGCAAGCGTGTTTAATGATTAATTCGTGGCCAGTACAGCTACAGCTACTGGAAAAGTCTGTTAACATGTTCGGGAATGGAGTGGAAATCCTCCGGGGACATCTCCAGAAAGCTCTCCTGGATGTACTCCCAAAGCCTGTGCAAAAGGTTTCTGGGGAGGGCAGCCTTATCCTGTGCTCCGTGGTAACACACTCTACCACGCCAGGCCAGTAGCACGTAGTCTGGAATCATGGCATTGCAAAGCATGGCGGCGTATGGTCCTGGTGTTTGCTGGCATTCAAGCAACATCCGTTCTTTATCTGTCCGTGTTATCCTCAGAAGGATATCCATATCATTCATGGTCACCTGTTTGAAATAGGAGAATTTTATTAAGGGGGTATTCAGAGGGGTCCGTCCCTGCTGGGCTGTTTGCCTGTGGCTGAACGGAAACATCCCCCGCTTTGACCCACGCGGTGTGGGGAGGGGGAACAGCAAACATAATGGATGTGTGTGGGGGGGGCGTCGATTAGGTTCGCGCTGCACGGTAACCTGAAAAGCACCGCCCCTCACTTTTCAATTGCCAACCCTTTTTTAAATGGCCAGCCCAACAGCTGTTTGTTACGGGAAATGAGGGGGTTGCTGTTTGAAACCATTCCGACATGTTATGAAGGTTAAAGAAGCCAATAGACTGTGGCTTACCATGGCTGCCTGCAAGCCGAATTCTGTTGCCTGCCGGACCTGCTTGTGTGATCTCTCACAACAAACCGGCAGACCCTCAATATAACAGGCAAAGTGCAACCTTGGACCAAATGCACATGTGCTATGTAATGTTTGGAGCATTGTTCTCTAATAAGTGTCTTTTAAACTACTCCTCTCCCGTTTGTTTCCTCCTGCAGCTGCAAATGTTTCAATGCCACTCCTTTCATCACCGTCCCAGAGGCTAGCGAAGATTAGAAGTAAAAAAAAAGGAATAGAGACGATATGTTCTCAGAGCTCATGCAGTCCTCCCACACTGAAACGGACCAGCAGAATGCCTGGAGGCAGACACTATTGGAGTCCAGAAAGGCAGAATTTGATTGCGAGGACAGGTGGCGTGCTGAAGACAATGAGCGGCAGGCTGAAGAGAGTAGGTGGCGTCTGCATGCTGAGAGAAGGCAGGATGCAATTCTGAGGCTACTGGAGGATCAAACGGAAATCCTCCGGCTTATGGCTGAGGAAAGACATATGGTTCAGGAAAGGCCGCCTGAGCCCAGACCGCCACTACAGCCCCTGTGTAACCAACAGCCCTCCTCCCCGAGTCCCATAACCTCATCACCGAGATGCCCAAGAACACGTTTGGGTGGCCTCCATGCACTCAACCACTCAAGCCAAGAGAACTGTCCAAGAAACAAAAGGCTGGCATTCAATAAGTTTTAAAGTGCTGTGTGTCCTTGTCCTTCCCTCATCTACTTCTCCACCACCCATCCTGGTTCTTCCCTTCCTCCACCACCCATCCCGGGCGACCGTGGCAGTTACCCCCATATTTCCCCCTATTTGTTTGATGAATTAATAAAGAATGCATGATTTTTAAGCAACAATGACTTTATTGCCTCTGCAAGTGGTGACCGATGGGGGGAGGGCAGGGCGGTTTGGTTAAAGGGAAGTAGAGTGAATCAAGGGGCGGGGCTTTTCATTAATGGGAAAAAACAGAACTTTCACACAGCATCCTGGCCATTCATTAACTCTCCCTGAGCCCATCCCTGTTCACTAAAGAGATCCACCTATTCTCTCTATACCTCTCAACTGGTGCCTTTGCTCCTATTCTCTCTCATATACATACTAATCTATGGCAAGTAGACTGATTCAATGCTTCTGTTCTAGGACTGGTCTGTGTCCTCTCCCCACCCCTACCCCCTTGCAGATCCTACTTCTCTAGGAATGTCAATAGTTACAGGTCTTCCTCAGTGTTTTCCTAGGTTATAAAACATTTCTGACAGAAAATGCAGATTCAACAACATTTAAGTGTTCCATGGGAATGTCTGGATTCCATTGAAATTTGACATGAAATTGTCAAAATGCTTTGTTTCAAGAAGGTCAAAACATTTTGTTTTGATTACATATTAGAATTCATAAAAGTCAAAATGTAAGATTTTGACCTCATCAAAACACTATTTCAAACATTTTTGGAATATTTAATTTCATAAAAAATTCTGAGATTGATTTTTTTATCCCAACTTGAAACAAAACCAAATTTCAAAATCTTAGAATTTCCAAAGGGACATAAATTCCATTTTCCGATCCAGCTGTAATCACCTGGTAACAGCATAATAATGGAATGTATGGGAGGGTATCCTATGAGTTTCTATATACTGGGAGACCTTATCAATTCTTGATTCATAGAATATTAGAGTTGGAAGGGACCTTAGGAGGTTATCTAGTCCAGCCCCCTGCTCAAAGGAGGGCTAATCCCCAACTAAATCATCCCAGCCAGGGCTTTGTCAAGCCTGACCTTAAAAACATCTAAGGAAGGAGATTCCACCACCTCCCTAGGTAACCCATTCCAGTGCTTCATTACCCACTTAGTGAAAATTTTTTTTCCTAATATCCAACCTAAACCTCCCCCACTGCAACTTGAGACCATTACTCCTTGTTCTGTCATCTGGTACCATTGAGAACAGTCTCGATTCATCCTCTGTGGAACCCCCTTTCAGGTAGTTGAAAGCAGCTATCAACCCCCCCCCCCTTCTTCTCTTCTGCAGACTAAATAATCGCAGTTCCCTCAGCCTCTCCTCATAAGTCATTTGCTCCAGCCCCCTAATCATTTTTGTTGCCCTCCACTGGACTCGTTCCAATTTTTCCACATCCTTCTTGTAGTGTGGGGCCCAAAACTGGACACAGTACTCCAGATGAGGTCTCACCAATGCCGAATAGAGGGGAATGATCACATCTCTCAATCTGCTGTCAATGCTCCTACTTATACAGTCCAAAATGCCATTAGCCTTCTTGGCAACAAGGGCACACTGTTGACTCTCATAAGTCCAGGGTATAAGAACATAAGAACAGCCATACTGGGTCAGATCAAAGTTCCATCTAGCCCAGTATCCTGTCTTCCAACAGTGGCCAGTGCCAGGTGCCCCAGAGGGAATGAACAGAACAGGTAATCATCAAGTGATCCATCCCATCACCCATTCCCAGCTTCTTGCAAACAGAGATTAGGGACACCATCCCTGCCCATCCTGGCTAATAGCCATTGATGGACCTATCCTCCATGAACTTATCTAGTTCTTTTTTGAACCCTGTTATATTCTTGGCCTTCACAACTGTCAGGGTTCCCTCCCCACTCTAAACTCTAGGGTAAAGATGTGGGGACCCGCATGAAGAGCTCCTAAGCTTATTTCTACCAGCTTAGGTTAAAACCCCCAAGGTACAAAATTCCCTGCACCCTGAGAAATGCTTCTCACTGCCACCATCAAGTGTGTTTAAACAGGAATCCAGGAAAGGAAACCACTTGAAGTTTTTCTTTCCCCCCAAAATACCCTCTCAAGCCCGTACCCCCCTTTCCTGGGAAGCTTGAGAATAATCTCCTAACCAATTGGTTACACAGTGATCTAAAAAAAACCCCACCCCCGGGGTTTTTAACACCATAGAAAACAGTCAGCTTCTTAAAAGAAGGATTTTATTAAAACAAAGAAGGTAAAATCATCTCTGTAAAATCAGGATGGTAACTATTTTACAGGGTACTCAATTTCCAAACTCAGAGGGATTCCCCCTCTGGACAAACCCTTAAAGTTACAGAGAAAAAAAGGAATAACCCCTTCCTCTCACACAGGGAACGTACCAAGCAAAAATAAACAGAAATCTACTTGCTATGCTATCTAAACTTACTTTAGAAAAGTGAGGATTTGATGAAAAGATGACTGGTTCCTTCTGACTCCAAGATCACTCTGAGTCTGACAAAGACCCACACACAAAGCTTTCCCCCTCCCAAGATTTGAAAGTATCTTGTCCCCTTATTGGTCAGATGCCGGCCAGGTCAGGTGTCGGTCTGGTTACCTGCATTTCTTAACCCTTTACTGGTAAGAGGATTTTATCTGCATCAGACCCTCTCCCCCATCCCTTTATATTTATGACAACAACATCCTCTGCCAAAGAGTTCCACAAGTTGACTGTGCGTTGTGTGAAGAAATACTTCCTTTTGTTTGTTTTAAACCTTCTGCCTATTCATTTCATTTGGTGACCCCTAGTTCTTGTGTTATGAGAAGGAGTAAATAATGTTTCCTTATTTACTTTCTCCACACCCATAATGGTCAAAGTCTTACAAATGACACAGCAGAAGATGGAGTACAGAGTTCCCTAATCCTCTGGGGCCTGGATAGTGGATGCTTGCAGATTTTCCCCTGCAGTTTAGACTCCTGCTTTACCCCTATTCAGGAGCTCTCAAGACAGATCGCTCCTATCCCCCCACTCTCGAGTTTTCTGGTTCCCTTTGAAGCTCCTCCTCTAGCTGGGGGAGGCTCTGCAGGTGCAGTGGAGTAGAGCCAGCTGGGCCCAGAACTTCTCCTTAATCCCTTCTGTCCCAGTGGGGTTTATATACTCCATCACAGGCCGGAACATGGCAACCATTTAATACTGTAATGCAGAATTTCACAAAAGATGCACAATAAGGAATATCATGTCCAACTGAAACTGCAAAAGAGTTTGAACGGGTAGAACTAATTCCTCAGATTGGAATATAGTTACTAACATATTTGTAGAGGAGACCTGGTACAAGGTATCATATTTACATCTCCTAGAATTGTTCCAAATTGAATGTCTTCTTAACTGCTACAAGAAAATTGATTCAAGAGTGATTTCAAGGATTTATTTCCCCAGCTCCCATGACTATGATATTAGCAAAATGCCCTGAATAACTGAAATTAAACAAAGATGGGTACCAGTTTAGAATTCTTGTGCCTGCCAATAAATGTATTTCATCACTATGCTTCCATGAGCTAAATGTGGTTGACAAACTGGAATTTAAACAGAACATTGAGATTAGACTAGAATGAAAAGATTGCTCTGAAACTACATGAAAAACAAAAATTAAGTTCTAAGTGATCATTACTAACTGGTGTCTAGTTTGCTTTATAAAAGGTCAAGTTTCAACACCAGCAAATTTTAAGCCAAAGTTTAAAAGTCTCAGGAAAGGAGATAAGTCAGGGGCAATCTTTTCTTATGAACAAATGTATGTAAAAATTTCTGTTTCTCTGAAGCAAAGATAAATAGTTTCCCAAATGAATTCCCCTCCCACTAGCACCATGCTTTGGTTCCCATGGAGATTTAAACTCAGGACCTTCAGAACAGATGGCTAAGACCTTATCTCCTTTCCTATCACAGCATGAAGCAATGTAGGTTTGTCTGATAACAAACTCACATAAGACGACAATGTTTCTTTACCCCTCAATTTATCTAAATCCATCAAACAAATGCTTTTTTTTAAATAATGAACAAAATTAACTTGACCTTTACAAACTAATATACAAAACAATTTGTATTGTATATAAAATTGTATACACTAATTAAAGCAAATATTTTGGTTTTATTGTTCCATACCAATATCATTTATTAAATCTCTGATGCATGTATTTTTTCTGCACTTAATTTGAGAGGTATTTATTTTCAGTGTTGTCTTCCTATTGCTTCAGTGTTAGTTTTGTGTCCTCTTATTTTCCCGTTCATTTTCCCACATTTATTATATCTTAATTACACCATTGGTTTGACATTGCTTCAGAGCAGCCATGAAAAGAGTTAATCTTAAATATTATTAGAAGAATTCAGCTCATATCTAACATTGCACCAGTCCAATAGCTTCTTTCTGTATTATATGAAATGCTCATCAATGAAATTAAAGCAAAACAAAAATGGATAAAACATATACTGAAAACTGTAGCCAATGTTCAGATATAAAAAGCAAAAGCAGCTGTTATCACTCAAGCATAATCCTTTTTCTTTCCAAAACAGTGAAATACTGACCACTGTTAACACTTTATTTAGCTTCTCTTTCACTGTAGCTTACTACTTCATGAACTAGTCTCCAAACCATGTACTTGCTCAGATATTATTGTCTATGTCAAATTTCCTTTTTAGTCTTACAAAAGTTACATTTGCATATTTTTATTAACAACCTTTAAAGACTATAGTATTAAATATAGGTTTTTTTAAAATATAAGACTATAATAAAACGTTTAAAGGAAAAAACCTTAGAGGTTAAGGTGAAGACAACTAACTGAGGTCAGTAGTTATCTGATGGCTGCTGGGTGGCCTATGTGAAACGGATTGGACTGCTCACTCCAGTTCCTAGTTGACAGATATTTACATAATACTAAAGCCACATAATTAGTCCTTGCTAGAATTCACAGGGAGGCAAATAGATATACACATCCCATGGACACAGAAAGCAAATTCACTTTCATTAAATTCACTTAAAACATTTTCCCCAAAATATTTATAACAAGATTGTTAGCATATGCTTTGCTTGTTGAATACAGGAGCCAGTGTGGCAAGCACAAACCTACAAACATCCTATTCTGATTAATTTACACATGTTCCTTTTAATAGCGGCAAGTGCACTGTCTACCATCCACTCATCTCCCTACACACCCAGTATATTTCTAGGACACCCATCACTACAGCATCTTCACATGTATGTAACTGTGGTTACCCAGCTGGTTAGGACAGGCAGAGGAACTCCCTAGGGAACCAGACTGCTCGGAGAGTCTGCCCTTTTATAAATGATCTATTTTTTTAATATCAGAAATGTCACCAACGTAACCACACCAGTTTCTATATATACACATTTTTAAAAAGGGACGTGTAGGAGTGTCACCTAGGAGGTGAGAAGGATTATATCGTATAACTCCTCCACGCAAACATTTCCATTGCACCACTGTTGCTCTCTCTTTAACTGGCAAGAGAAAAAGGTCCTGGTTTTGTTTAGCAAGATTTTTGTCCTTCTCACAACCTAAATCATCTCAAAACAGAGGTCTGCTTGGCAGGCACTACAGCCTTCTGCCATCCTACCACCATCCCAAATCATTCTGCCTCTGTTTCCTATACCTCTGTTGTTTTGATTTATACTTACACCAAGAGTCCTGTCATTACTACTTATGATGGATTCTTACAAGAATTATTCTTCTGTCAGTGAAATTTCACACTTCAGTAGGTGAAACCAATAAACGGATCCAGACATAAAATAAATCCATATGAGCAAAATCCCATGTTTTTTATAGTCCAGCAGGCCCCATAAACTTGTCTCATGGGAGGTTTGCAGAAGACCCCATTGACAAACCAGTTGAATGCACATAAATACTTTAGAATCAGGAATGATGCTAGAGTATCTGGGATCTATGGCTGCAAGATTTCTGCATAACCCAACTTCAGCCTAAACATCTCAATCTGAAAGACCAAGGCATTTCCAAAGCTTTCTGGAGAATGTGGCAGGTCTGCCCCTGCTGCTGTAAGAATGTTTTCCATAGTCTGGCATCTGGATGCTGACTGATTGACATGAAAAAAGAAGTGGGAGTTTGAATATGTGAGTGGTGATAGTAAATGGCAGCCTGTCACAGAGTTATTTATGTTTTTAGAATAATTCTGATAGTTTGTTATGGATAATTTAACTTTGGGGAAAGAAAGTACAGATTATTGCAAGATGGTACATTTTAAGGCAAACAAGGATATTTTTCGGCTGGAGCACTATTTTAACATCTCAGTATTTGTGTTTGTGTATCCCCTCCCACATATGCAGGGTATCTATAATTATATTGTACATCTGGCCTCAGTTTCACCTTCTGCCCTGTGCATTAAATATTACTATTACTATGCACTTTAAAGATATAAAGTGTTGTATAAACATTACTTAATCGCCACAACATGCTAATGGAGGAAGTAAGGAAATGTTTTAATTTCAGCCATTTTACAGAGGAGAAAACTAAGACAAAGAAGGCCACATTCATTCATGGTGTGATCCTGATGAAGATAGTGGAGTTACATCTGGAAATAATTTGGTGCAGAGAAGTGTACTCGGTTATTTTAAGAGGTCTATTGGATGTGCAGCACTGAATGTGAATGCTTAATTTTGGAATTTTGGAAATTAAGGGTAGGTCTATACTTACCCGTCGCGTCGGAGGCGCGGGATCGATGTTCTGGGTTCGATTTATCGCGTCTTGTCAAGACGCGATAAATCGAACCAGGAAGTGCTCCCTCGTCGACGCTGGTAATCCAGCTCGACGAGTGGAGTAGGCGGAGTCGACGGGGGAGCCTGCGCGCCGCGTCTGGACCACAGGTAAGCTCGAACTAAGGTACTTCGACTTCAGCTACGTTATTAACGTAGCTGAAGTTGCGTATCTTAGTTCGACAGGGGGGGTTAGTGTAGACCTGGGCTCAGAATTTCAAACACTGGAGATGGAGGAATTCTGAACATTTTACTTCAGCTCTGATATCCCAACTTTAGCTGAGTGCTCAGTCACCAGGATTCTCAAAAGACAACTATCCCAGTAGTGTATGATATGCCCATTTGTTGCTAAAATAAATATGTTTCTCCACTGCACTGAACCCCGAGCACTGAGAAGGAAGCCAGACAGACATAAGACAAACAGACATAAGAAATATACAAGACATTATAAATGCCAATACTGCTGGAATAGGAAGGTATAATGTCTCCTCACTCACGCTATCCTTGCCCTGGGGCTAAGTGCAAGCAGAAAAAGAATTCAGCACCAGATATGGGGCCATTCCAGTACACTTATCCAAAATGATCCACTTTTATTGCAAACCTAAGAGCACATCAAGAACTAGCAATAGCCAGTTGTGCCAGGGAGCAGTTTGTAACACTACAATGCCAGGCAGCATCACAGACCTGTGAATAACATACTAACATATGTTACCTGCATTATAGACATAGTCACCCGCATTATAGAAAATTCTGACCTGTGTTGTGCCCATGCACCATGGAATGCAGAAGATGCTCTTTGTGTGTAAGTGGGTGCTATTTGTGAAATGTGCAGCTACTGAGACATTCTAGTCTTGTTGCAAACAGCCAAAAACGGACAACAAAATCCAGGAACTTCACCTGCAGAAAACCTGCACCTGCAGGTATTAATGATGACCACTTAGAAATACAAAACTCAAGGTGCATCTCTCTCAAAGCACCACTGTGCCAATCCCACCTAGTCTCACCCCCCGTTTGGCTCAACTCTAGCCCCTTAGCAACTGCTTGCTCTCCCATCTATCTCTGATTAACTCTCTCTCTATTTCACTCATGCTCTCGTGTGTCTGTGTGTATTTTTCAGGCACTTAGGAGGGGGATCCCTGAAAATGTGTTTAGTGGGCTTAGTTGTGCCTTTACATTACCAAGTCAAGAAGCTGGGCACGTGCAACCTTCTGAATGCTTCTGAAAATCCCAGTTGAGCAACCAGCCCCTTAATTAAGCCCTGGACCCACGGTACTGGAGCCATGAAACACCTAAAGAACTAAGGAAACTTGAACATAAGCAATAGCTGTTCTGTAGACCCCTCAAGGGGCTAGGGTTGAGCCAGAGAGGCAGTGTAATACATCTCTTGTGCCTCCACAAACTTTGGTAATACTGGCAATGGTGTTTTATAATAGGAGGCAGTATGGCCTAGTGGATAGAACACTGAACTGGGACTCAGGTTTAGGGTGACCAGATTTTTGGGTCTTTTTCTTATATAGGCTTCTACCACCCCTGTCCCGATTTTTCACATTTGTTGTCCGGTCACCCTACTCAGGTTACCTAAGCACTATTCCTGGCTCTGCTGGGTGAATTTGGGCAAGTCACTTTCCCTTTTCCGGTGTCGTTTTTAAAATGGGGACCATGATACTGACCTCCTTTGTAAAGCATTTTGAGATCTATAGATAAAAAGCACTATATAAGTATTATTATTATTATTACCATCCAAGGTCATACAGTTGGTCAGTGGAAGAGACAGAATTAGAACCACTGTCTCCTTGCTCAGACCACTAGAACATACTGTTAAATGAATGCATTATAAATATAGCCACAAAATTATTTATCCTTTTGCAAATGCAAAATAGCAACATTCTGAAGCACAACCCTTGCAGAGACTATTACACTGAAATGGTGTTAAACGTAAGAGAACTTTGAAGCAAATCCCTTATATTTTCAGCAATAAATGCATGGCTTCCATTCACATTTGAGGTATGTTAGTCATATGGCTAAAATCTTGCAAAACCATTTAAAAAGAGATTTTGGTTACATCTCTTCATTTTTAGTCCTGTTTCAATATCTCTCTGTAGGCCTTATATTCAAAATGTTAAAAGACTTCTTTCTGCTACTTCCTGTTTCCATAGGAAACTGCACTGAGAGACACTCCTTTCCTTCCAGATACTATGCCTTACTTCTCAAATATTAAGCAACTGACTCTTATAATAAAGCTTTGTGCTACAGAAGAACAAACCGATAATAGAGAGTGGTATAAAATATCAGTTGTTTTCCAAAATGGAAAAATCATCTTTTTAGCTCTCTTAAGGTTTCAGCTTTGAGATTTACTGGCAATCTTCTCATAATCAGGAGTACATCCCTTTCCCAAGTGACATATTCCATTGTATGGTGCCTGTGCATACACAGTAACTGGAGACAAATATAACATAGCTCTCCTTTTCATGTTTTTAAGTTGCAACACACAGCTTCACCACAAAATGCTTGTCACCAAGTATATCCTTTTAACATCTGCAGGGCTCTCCAATATAGGGGTGGAACTTCATTGTTTATTAGAGAGAAGAATTAGGTCCAGTGTGAATAGAGGTAGATTAATCTGATTTCAGAGGCCCAGGGCAGACAACTCAAACCACAAGAAGCGGGAGATGAGGAAAAGATTAGCCAGATTTTAGATTTTCCCACCCTACCCCTATTATCACCATCAACTCTACATATACTGTAGAACCCAGTGTACTACTTTGGGATTAGCTCTATAAATTGTGTCTGTATTATATTGTTCTTTGGATAACTGACTGGCGTTTCTCTTTGGGAATGTGGTCAAGGACTAATCTTGATGGAAAGGGACGGTTGCTTTATTTCAAGCAGGCAGTCTCAAAAAGGTACATAGCTGACATCATCAACACCCAGTGTTCAACGAGAAATGACTTAGGCAGGAGACAATTATGTCCAGTGCTCAGAAACGAGAACTTGAACACTGCTAGAAGGAATGAAACAAAATTAAAATATCAAAACAAGACATTTGTCTTTCATAGTAAGTGAGACTTAATAAATAAATAGATCAAAATACGTTTGTTATTTACAGCTGTTATGTAAATACCCATTCATAGAACTTTGGAATTCTAGTATAATCAAAATGTTCTACAGTATAGGGAGAGCATCTATTTATTTACCATGTATAATGTGATCCCACCACAATGACAGTATGAGGGAAATGAATAAAGCTACATTGTACAGACAAAGAAAGAACCTTGCATTAGAGAAACTTAAAAAAAATCCTTTGAATAAATCATGTTTGACATGTTCAAATCAGTGAATTCATTCAATGGAGCTCCTTTTAATAATAAATCTTAGCACCTCTGGTACGTGTCACTTTCTCATCCATAGATCATTACCTGCATTTAACAGACTCGGAAACTGATGTGCAGACAGATGACTTGCTTGACAAGTATTTCTAATTGCTAACTCTAATGTCCAAAGTTAATTACAATATTTACTGACTTCCTTTGTTGATTTCACACCCTGTGTTTGTTAGTCTGGTAGGCAGGAAGACTATGGGTCATACAGACTTAGAATGTCTATATTTGTAACCACTCAATCTCTTTCCTTCCCCTCCCACACCTACAGCTCACACCATAGATTTCTGCTGAAATGAGTCCTTAATAATCTAAGGTGTTTCACTAGCAAGTGATTATGTCCTCCAAAAATATTTCCACATCCATGCACACACCCCAAAAACTAGTGAATACAAATTTAACTCCCTATTAACACATTAAACATGTCACTTTAGGACCTGATCCTGCAAAGACTTAAACCTATGCATAACTTTATGTTTATGAGTAGTTCCACAGACTTCAATGGGACTATTCACATGTTACTCATGTGAATAAGTCTTTGCAAGTTTGGGGACTTCATTATTCTAGAGTTTTTCCTTTGCAGCGGACATTAAGATGAACATTTTCAGAAGTGACTATTCCCAGACATGGGTGCTTTAATGTTTGTGTGTACAACCTAAGTCTTTAGATTTGACACTGAAGTATTTCTACTTAAATAAGTACAACCTTTTAACTTCCAGACTTTCAAATTTATTTAAAGTCATTTCATTCTAAAGTGGATTCTCTTCCCTTCTTGGGCATCCACAACAGAACAGATTCCTACGTTCCAATCAGTTACACTCTGTGAAAACTTCACGGAAGGCAATGGGATTTGAAGACATTGAGGCTGTACAGATTAAATCAGAGTTTAATTTGGCCTGCAGAAACTTCAGTTTTGGTGATGCTGCATAAGATCCCATTTTGAGATCTTTCTAATTGTGTATTTAGTACATTTGAAACAGAAATCAGAGACATAATAAATATGGAATTTCACACTTACTTTTCAGAGCTGACCCACACTTATTTCTGAATTTCCTCATTTCCAATGTTTGTTTTTGTTGTAGTTACAACATTCTAAAAATGTTGCTGTAAGTTAATACAGACTTATTTACAACCTTAACTCTATCTTAACTAAGGCCAGATTCTGATTTGTTCATTCATGCTGAACAATAGCTTACACCATCAGTAAGGGTATGATTTAGTCATGGAGGTCACAGAAGTCATGGATTTCATGACTTTACCGGACCTCCGTGACTTCTTCAGCTGTCAGTGGTTGCAGCCAGGGCCAGAGCTGGGGCTGTGCCCAACCTCCCCCAAGACGGTGGGGCTCAGGCTATCAGTCCCCCTTCCCCCGGCCCCCACCATGGGGCTCCAGCTGTCATCCCTCTCCTTCCCCTGGGTTATTTTTATAACAAGGTGTCATGAGCTCAGGACAGGTCATGAGCTCTTGTGAATTTTTATTTATTGCCCATGTCCTGTCTGTGACTTTTACTAAAAATAACCATGACAAAACCTTAAACTTAACCATGAGAGTTCCACTGAATTCAATAGGACCACTTATGGAGGAAGGTACTACTCAATGAAGTATCAAAATCTGTTCCTTAGTTTTTTTGGTTCAGGGGACTTTTTTTCAGGTGTGTGTGTAAATTTACAGAGCCTGGGATAACTTTGCCACAGGAAGCTACCACTTTTCTATTTGTTTTTTGTTCTAGTCATCTGACTGAGAATCATTAAAATATAGAAAGTTAGGCGTGGCTAATGGAACAAATGAAATTGTCTGCCTTTGTAGTAAAAATATATTTTTAGTATTCACAGCTTAAACATTGTTTTCTGTTACCACAACAATCCTTGCTGAAGAAGCAGAGAAGGATGTGGGCTGATCACCTGCAGGATCCACTACTGGTGAACTCAGCCAACTAGTCACATGGAAGCTTTTCTTCACTAAAAAGGCATTAGTAACCAAGTACGCTAGTTTGTCTTTCCTTCTTTTCTTCTAAAAATGGCAGGGAAACACCTTGTTATAATGAATAAATTCCCTAGCAATCAAAGACAAAATAAATATTTGATTTCCTGTGTCTGTCTTACATATCCATGGTTATTCTCAGAGTATTTTATGAAAATTTACAGTTTCCAAGATGATTTTTTTCTTAAAACAAACATGCTGATCCTACTTAGCTTCAGCTTTCTTGCTGATGCTATAGGGAGTTTTCCTGAACTATCAGGTCATTGGTCTGCATACTGCCTTTATACAGATAATCAATACCTTGCAACGACCAAGTCAGAGTCCAAATATAAGATCTTATCGAAACTCCACGGGAAATTACTTTTACCTCTGAAATGACAATATGGTGCAACCTTCAGCTCCTAATAGTCCAGGAGGATTTCAATTTCAACTATTCACACCACTCAAAATACAAAAATTATTAAACTCTATATGATGACGATTTTCCCAGAAAAGCATTTTTCATATGGCAATAGAGTGTGTCCCTCAAATTTTTACATTAAGCCATTTTACATTACTGATGTAACTCTCAGTTGTAAATGATGAAACTGAATATCTGTTAAAACTGGTAAGATAACAGACTCATAAGACAGTCTTTAGGGATTTTCAAGAATGAGCAAACAATTCACAGGTGGCGACAACAGGGATTTATAAGACTCAGTGGGCCATGTTCTAAGTAACTGGCACTCAGATCAGAATCGGGCCATGATTGTTTATTCAAGGAGACAAACATTTAATCTGAAATTCACACATTTGCAGTTAGACTGTTTTGAGAGAGAATAGAATTAACTGACCTCTGCCTACATTTGCCTTCCTACCCCCTCATCTAGAATGGCTTTGTGCCACTGCCCCGTTTGATTTCTCTGCACATGCATCTTTATTAACCTCACCCATACACTGATTTTTAAATGAGACCTAGATTTAAAAAAAAGAAAAAGAAAATGAAAAAAAAAAAAAGATGCTGGGTTACATGGAAGTGCTCTTGCCATACTTTTAACATGGTTTGTCATTTTTTTACTTTCAGCATGTTAAAAAATTCTAAGTCTCTCAGTACCAAGTGCTATTTGTCCCCTGCCATTCTTCTCCCGCTTACTCCATTCTGCCCCTTTTGCCTGTCCCCATTTCCTCTTGGTTCTTGCTATTATGACAAAGTCATATCTGTCAGACGTAAGAGAATGGTCCTATTGGTTCCGGGAAGTGGGCGGGCGCAAGCCCTCCCCCAGCCTTAGGGGAGGATCCACTAGGTCCAGGTACTCAAATAATTATGGGGGACAATCAAAAATGTAACAGGGGCAGGTGCGAAGGTCAAAGGGTCAAACAAAGGGAACCTGAAGGGGACACCGAGCAGAGAACCCCAGTCAGCTCCTAGAAGGTGTCAAGGTAGCCAGTGGACACCACATAAGAGAGTAGTGGAAGACAGATATATCAGCCCCAGAATGGTGAAGGCCCTTGTCCCTATGAACTGAAGAGCGATTACCTCAGGTTAATTAGAGACACCAAAGTCCAATTAAGAGCTGCCACAGTGACTTTTAAAAACCCCTTTTCTGGTGAGAGCAGAGGAAGAAGGAGGAGAAGCAAGGTGCATCAGGGTTAGTGGCAATAGGAGAAAAGGCTACTCCTGGGTGGATGGCTGTGTCTCCTCCTTATAGATCAAGCAATCAAGTTAACTGCTGTTTGGGAAAAGACTGGCCACCAGAAGCCAGCGTAATAAGTCAACACCCGGGAGAGTGGGAGGAAAGGTATTCCTATTTGTTTTGTGAGTTTGGTTTTTTGGTGGTTGTTTTGCTTAAGAGAACTACTTGAGCTTGCCCTGAGGCTCACCTTGTACACATATTGAAAAACCCTCCAGGGTAGGACTGATTTACTACAGGCCCCCACTGCATAAGGAAGAAATGCTGAGGCCAATGGAGTGTCTTGCCACACTGTATAAAAACTTATCTCCTCAATTGGACTATATCATCAGAAATACAGCTTGTTATTTAACCTCCCCTTTCCTTCTGCTCTTCTCTTCTCTCCCCATTCTTATTCATTCATATTAGTTAAAATGTCTTCCATTTATTCTTCCATTTTTATTTTTAAAAGATCATTTTATTTAAATTGTACATTTAAATAAACCCTTCTTCTATTCAGATCCTGTTCTCTGTGCCAAGACTACTAACAAAGTTAGCTGGCAAATATGATGGGCCTAATGAGTGCACTTAACTATTAGGAGTTTGATCCTGCCCCACTGAATATTATGGGAATTCTGCCATTGCCTGTAAGGGTGCAGGCTTACCTCACTCCAGTTCCTAGGAGTTAGGGTATGTGCCACATATTCCAATAAGCCACAAAACTGCCATAAGGGAATGGCTTTCAAATACTACCAATCTGGATCAAATTTGAAACCAATGAGGAGAAAAGTTCTGTATCACCATTGCCAGTCACTTTAGTCAATTGGTCCATGAAAAAAAATGGTATGTATACACATTTATATGTATACACATTTTCAATAGAGAAACTTGAATTCAGACTGATATATATATGTGGTCATATTACTAGCCAATGACTTAGTATGGTTCAGCATTTGGAAATGCACAGTACAGCAATAAACCTTTCATAATAAATTATTTTCTTAAATTATTGTTTTGTTGTGTATGCAATGGAATATAATTAAACCAAGCTGTTCCACTATTTATTGTATTAGCTATAGAGATACAACTAGAAAAATGTACTGATCATTATGCATCAGCTGTTCTCACCCAATCTTAGTTATCTTATTTAAAAAATGTGTCTGGAAAGTCTGTATAAAAGAAAACAAACATTATAATGCAAAGTGTGGCATCAAATTTAATCTGAAAGTGTATTTTACTTTGCTTTTGAGATGATGGAAATTTCTGCTGACAGAAGTGTGTTGTACAGGGAAGCACATATTGCATCTGCCTGGACAAAGCTGCAACTCTTTCTGCTGAGTTAAGTGGAAAGGTTGGTTTCAGCTTAGCTCTGTGGTTGGGCTCTGCACCAAGTTAGCTGAAAACAGAACATTAGTTTGTGCAGTTCCTGTCATGCATTAATTTCCCATGTAGAGTGAGGAGGCTGCTTTGATTGTGAGAGGGAACGTCACAAGAAGACTGACTTCAATATTATTTTGGTGTCTATTGGCATCGCAATGGCTCGTTGAAACAATGCCGCACAAGAGACCAAGAGCAGGAGTAGATTCGTTGGTAGCAACCCAGAAAAACCTTGAATATGCCACTTAAATAATGTCCATACCCATAATGTCTATACATCAGAGTCTGGGGGCATCATCATCTGATGGAAAGGAAGGAGAGTTCTCCTATAGGGAAAAAATGGCATACCAATATATCACAGTGCCTAAAGAATTACCTGAATCATACATACTGGAGATACAGTTTTCACATTTCTATAAACCCAGACAATCTGTACTACATTTCTAGTTATTAAAACTATGATTTTGTTACCTTTAAAACTTTTATAACTGTCTTGCTAGCTGCTAACAAATTAAGTGCTATAAATTGACACACAGTTTTAATTACTGAAATAAAGTGCAGCTGTCCTAAATTTACAGTAAACTACATGACACTTCCAGAGGCCAATAACTGGAGTCTTTTACTTTCATGACATGCTATGGTCAAGACCTAAGACAGACTATAGTTAGAGGGAAGTTTTCACAAATGTGGTAGATATGAAAATAGCATACATTTCCTATGAGGAGCAGTGTTTCATGAGCTGAGGTGTTATTAGTGCCCCTATTCTGCCTGGTAGGGCATAAGGTAGGTGCAGGACTTATTGCTGTATCTCCTTTTCTAGGGATCCCTTTCGTTGTATGTAGCATTCAGTCCATTGTATTGTTGTGAAGTGTACAGGAAACATCTTATACACCTAGCAGAGTGCCAAGGGAAGTGCCACTAAATAGTATATACCCCAAACCTTGGAAACATATTTGTATTTATCAACAAAAGCTCAGCTTTTTTATGAATAAAAATATTCAATTTGCAGTAAAGTCAATGAATTTACATCCAATTTTCAGCCGAGTTGAAGAAAGTGCATGTAAATTGCTTAAGGGCAAACAGTGCAAGTCACTCAACTGGCATTTGGAATTTGGATACCGTCTGCTGTGGTTCACAACTATGAGTACCAACCTCAGGGCAGACCATCAACAAGTAGGGCAGACACCCCAAACTGCTTGTGTTCGCTATAATTAGATTTTACCCACCCAGTAACAGGTATGAACTCCTGAAGCACTTTAACAGTCTTACCATGGAGTCACAAACAGTCCCCTTGGGCACTCCAATCTATCTTGCCACCCAGGCAAGCTGGACTTAGTGATAGCTGGTGGCAATACACCAAAGATCACAAAAGATTCAGGTTACTTCCAGTCCTAAGTGACCAGTCACTTACCCAGGACAATTTGTACCCTAGAATTCTCATCAGAGACAACGCTTGTAGTCAATCCTGTTATAAACTAGCTAAATATTTAGTAACTAGCAAAAAGAAATGAGGGAGTTATTACAAGGTTAAAGCAATCAAACCTATATACACAAATGAGTTACAGTCTATGGTGTTAAAAGGTGACAAAGCTGTAGTAAACTGTCAGCTCTGAGCATGCTGAGAGATTGTGCCACACACTC
Source organism: Chelydra serpentina (assembly GCA_037349315.1). Classification (NCBI taxonomy): domain Eukaryota; kingdom Metazoa; phylum Chordata; order Testudines; family Chelydridae; genus Chelydra; species Chelydra serpentina. The sequence continues at coordinate 9,623,642 of JBAIAC010000014.1, read as the reverse complement.
TCAAAGAAACTGCGAAAACAGCTGTCAGCTCTGAATGTCTTTTAGGGCTAGCCCAGGTTGATCCTGGGGATCTCTGCTTCTGTCTCATAGCTCCAGCCCTGTGAGAGTCTAAAAGAAAGATTAATTTTTTTCCTGCCAGCTATTTTTATTTCCTTCTTTCAGGAGTCAAGCTGATGGGATGAGCCCTTTTGCACGTAACAACTTCATGGCTGTGAAGAGGCAATTAAAGTCTTTGTATTGTGATGTCTCACAACGGCCTGTTTAGTTGTGATAGCCCTTCTTGATGGGCAGGAGACGATTCAACCTGACTGGGTTCACAGTTTCAGAGAAAACATTTTTTACAGTTTTAAAGCAAAATCTTAAATATTACCTTTAGCATGTGGTAAAGATATTATAAGTGAGATTAACGAATGCCTCAATTTTCAAGCATTTCATAAAGTCTAAACACATTATTACAAGTTCAATACACATCGTAATCATACTAACGCACAGGTGAAACAGACTGTTTTCCAGCAATGAATTTCTCAGTGCTTGGCTGGAGTCTAAAGCCTTGGCAAGAGCCAGTCCCTGGTCTGCCAGCAGCACAGATACTTCTGATTCCCAGCTCTTTTCTCTAACTACTGAAACACAACCTTATACAACAACCCACGTGTGCACATAACAGCCCTGGTATTATGATCTAAGGTAATAGTGCTCGGTTTCCAACCTCACACCCATTTTACATGAGGGTAACTCCATTGACCACAATGGCATTTTACTCCTGATTTACAGAAGTGGTAACCTCTATCACAATCAGGTTCCATGGACCAAATTCTCTACAGGGGTAACTCCCTTGACATTAATGGAGTCATGCTAGCAGAGAATTTTACCGAATTTATCTTCTGTGAAGAAGTATCAGAACAGATGAATGAGTTCAAGAGTGATTTCCTGTTGGAAGTTATAATATTTCCATAGAATAATGAAACTGAATAGTTTAGTTTATTTCTCACATTATCTCAGAAATCTCTCTCATGAGCCACCCAAATATTTTCACAGAGTTAGTACTTGTGTAGGACATGGACTGCGTGTGAGATAACATTCTTTTATCAAATCCACCTGCAACTTCAGCCTCTCTTACAAAAAAGCCAGTATTTTCTTTATGGCAAAGTTTTTAATCACACACATTTTTCCCTATATCTAGTTACTTTAGCATATTATCACTTCCATATAAATCATCAAATTGCTTATTTGTATACTGAACAATTAAAAAAAAATCAGGAGTAATGCTTCTTAAAGTCAGAATTTGATTTCCCTGTACAACTATTTGTGTTCATTTACATAAACATATTGTAACAACTAAAGTGAAAATACTCATCCTTGCTTCCAATAAAACTCATGAGACTTATAAAGCAAAATTGGCAAGACATTGTTTTTCTGCATTTTAAAAACATTTGTTAATCCTGATGTAATGTTCAATAGATAATTGTTCCACTAGAGTAGCGGGAAGCTAACTCTAGATATAAAAAAGTTTCTCTTCCCTCTGGGGAGGGGAGGGGGGATCAAAAATATGAAGAAAAAAAGTTTTTTAAAAGTCTGACTATCAAATAGAAAAACGTGTCCTGTTTTTCAAAGGATATCCCTTGTGCTGACAGTCTTACACGCCTTGATCTTGCTAGTGTCAAGTCAAGAGAACCAAGCAAGCCAAAGAAAACTCAGCTGATACTGTATTTTAGCAGGTCACTGAGTTTCTCTGGTTAAAAAGAGAAAGGCTGTGAAGCTAATCCAGATGAGATACATAATCTCTTGTTTATGTTTCATTGTGATAAAGACATTTCAGAACAGCAATAATGAAAAGCCAGGAAGTGGGGGGAGGAGTGAAAGAACACACACACACACTCTCACACACGATTATTTTACTATCTTATTGTTTTGGCAGATGCCAATGCAAAATTAAAGGTCCATAACATCTAATATAATTTTCCTGAAACTATGAAAATTTGATCTTTCATGAGGGAAATAGTGAAGGACATGCCAAATAGTGGGCAAAAAAAGTGTTCTGCACATGAAATATCAAAAGTGACAACAATTTCAAGGCAAAATGGCCTACTCTTTAATTATCTTCCGATTATAACATTCAAATCGCTCGCTCTCTCCCTTCCTTCCCTTTTGCTTTTAATTTTCTCTTTACACCCAAGATGGTCAATAAATCAATCTAGAGCCAGCAAATGAGCACAGCTGGAAAGAGTACCTTAATAGGTTGGGTTGTGATGGTTTTCAGCACTGAATTCTTGCAAGCATTTGCAAGGATTTCTGGGCAGCATATCTTTCACCTATCATGATCCTGTAGACACTATATTAATAATGGAGTCAGCCTCTTTGATGCTGAGTGCTATGTAAACTATTCACTCCAAGTTCAGCCTTATGCTGTTCCCATATAAAGGTAGTGTAAAATTTTCTACCCGTGCTTAAAATTCCTGTTTACGCATCAAGCCTGTTCAAGATAGGAGAGCAAGAGGTGCTCAGCATTTCTGGAAATCAGGCCCGTTCTTTCTCAAGATTGGTGTACATCTATTCTGGTGGGAAAAGATCCACAAGAAATCATGTACAGGTTTTCAAGAGACAAATGAGTGAGACCACAGGCCACAGATTTCAAACTTTGGTGCCAAAGTTTGGCACCTAAACCCATGGTTAGTTGCCTTCCAGTAACTTGATTATCAAAGGTGCAGCAGTCCCACAACTCCCGTTAACTTCAATGGGATTAGAAGATATTCAGTACTCTACATGAAGCACCTCACAGATGAAAGAAAGATCAAGCCTCAGGGCATGATCATTCAGAAAACAGCACCCACACCTCCTATTGGTCTGAAGTACAAGGAAGCATGTTTTGTGGTTAACAATTTAATGTCTTAAATTATTATACAGGAATCTATAAACAGTCAGAGAATCTACTGCAATTAGAAAGGCTTCTGCAGATACCTTCTTAGGCCACATGGGCAGACCCCTGAGCTTGTGTGGATCCTCAGTTACATCAGTGAAGCTCTGTATGGGTGCAAGAGCCTATCCATGGGGTTTACTTTGCAGGATCAAGTCCATAACAAGGAGCATGGATGTGTTAACTGTAGCCATATTACAAAGGCTTTTCCCCCCACATGTAATCAGTTATAATTCAGTTAGTTAATTCTGTGTCCCCCTAGTCAACCACAAACCTGATCATGTGCCTAATATCACAAATTAACAGCTGTGGCTGTAACATGTCTAAAAGCTCAATAGTGTTTAGCAATTTATTTATAGTGCATACTTGTTTTTAAATGTGGTTTGCTTTTAATGTTGTTGCCTTGATTAAATAGTTTACCGGACACAAGAGAATTATACTTTGATGGGTTTTTTGGCATTTCTAGAACATTTATGTATGTGGCAGAATCAAATATGGAAGTAAAAAAAAATCAACCCTTATAAACAGATTTTGTTTCTGAATTTGTCCATTGTTTTAGAACATTTGCTGATTGGGAGCAGGGTGAATACTGCAAGGAAAGTACTTGGAAACATGCTTTAGAATGAAAACCATGAATTCACCTCAGTGGTATTCATGACCCCCTTTACACTTATTTTCAGTAAAACATTCATATGAGTATTTGTTAGTGAGAATGCTAGTGGAAAGCATAAGCCTCGAGAGTGCTCATGCAAATAAGCATTTTTGCAAAGGCTCTTGCTAGAAATGTTTGTTTCTTGAAACCTATGATTTTCCTCCTGATTATAAATGTTTCAGTCATTTAGTCAAGGAGTAGAAACAATACCATGAATAACAAACAGTCAAAATCAGAACTGAAGTAAGTAGTTCACAAACCTCCACTGGCCAATTGTTCCTGAAACGTGGTCCAGGGACTATTTGTTCGTTATCCACTGAGAGCTAGCTGGTCATATGGTGCTGGTTCTCTTTTTTTCCCAGCTGCTCAATTGCATTAAAAGAAACTAGAAATGTAGTAGATGGTTTTCTAATGTTACTTTTCTATTTAAACAGTTTCTATCTAGTTGCCACAGTGATGTAATTTGATCACAAATGGGAGGAGAGGTGTCCATGACAATCTCGCTATTAAGACATGGTCCACATGAAAAAATTAGAGAACCCTCTGTCATAGGTAAAATATGAGAGTTTAAAAAGTTTGGAAATAGTCTTTGATTTTTACAGACAATTCACAAAGAGAAAAAAGGGAGCTACTTTAACTGAATAAACCATTTGTTACAAATAATTTGCCCAGCACTTTTTCGGATGAGCAGGGGAGTCCTTTAAAAATGTAGCATCACCCAATAAAAGTAAGGAAAAAACAGCAGGATGATTGGGATTTGTTCAATGAGTTTGAGACAATCAAGCAAACTGAATCAGCCTCTCTCACAGATTAACTACTTAATTCTAGCTTTTTATTTACAAATCTTACATCTGTTTTCCAGCACTTTAGCAAGAATTGACACTCAAAGCATTTTTTCACATGTGCCAGTCAAGGTAGAATTACTTATGATTTCAATGAAATGAGAAATTTGGGGAGAGGAGGGATGATCTATGTAATTAAACTACAAAAGAAAAAAGTTCTGTTCAAATAGGGTAAATGCTCAGACAAACTCACAAAAAGGATGAAATTCAGGATTGAAACTCCATCCCATTGTGCCAAAGTAACACAACACATATGGCCTATAAGTTCATGCACTGTTTTGAAATGCTTGCATTACTTATGTGATTAAGGTGGTTTAGGGTGTGCTCAAAAATCAAAGAAAAAAAAAGTTGGCATTAACATAATATAGAGTGTAAGGTTTCTTTGGACCCAATCTCAACTTCAATAATGGACAATTGAATACAATTGGTGTCAACTCTTTGCCCAGCTCTAGCTTTTATTTTGGGGGGGGGGGAGGGAAAGGGGGCTATTATGGATCCATACATATGTAAATATCCTTATAAATGCAGTTACTGCATGTAACCACTTTTTAAACCTCACTTTCTTTGGCATGTTCAAATATTGGTTTATTGTAGCACAATAAAGTAAAACAGAAGAGTCCAAATTATTGGCAAAGTGAAGTTAAAATAAATTTTGAAGGAAATTGAGAAAAGAGAACAGACTTAAAAGGGATGAATATTTTAAATTTACAGTAGTAAAAAATAAAAATATAGAACTGGCAAATTTGATTTAAAAAATCATAAAATCTCTTCCCAGTGGTAGTTTAGCATTCATTCCAAGATACAACCCAGGCTGAATGTTTAGAGCCAAGTTATAATAAACACCAGAACAGAGAAATTAATCATGTAAAACCTGACAGACCTTTAACTCTAGTGGCAGAGTTTATGGTTCCTACAATGTCTGACACTGTGGGTTGATTTCTAAGTTACTTAAGTGGATGGACAGAAGAAAAATGTTACCATTTTAATCAATGTAATACCACATAAAGAAAAGTTTTGGGGACTGGGGTTGTCAAAATTCTATTCTGTGGGTTGAAACTATAGAAAAAAATCAAAGAATCAATTTGAATTTTGTACAGTACATACTTTAAAAATGTAGGCCTGTAAGATACTTGAAATTTTATGCATATACAAAACACATATTGGTACTGGGTGTATAACAAGGACAGTTACCAGTCAGTACCTAATTGGTTAGGTGTGAATGCAAATTCAAGCATGTGATGTGAGGTACCTAATTTTGACACTGGCCCACAGCATACACCATCATCACTAGGAATGGGCAAACCTGATATGAATAAAATAAAAACTCATCTGAACCTTTGCCCATCCCTCATCTTTTAAAAATCTTCCATCATTTTAGTCTGTTTGTACTATTCCACCCTCCTACTTTAGGTTTTTCTTTAGTACCTGTTTTCATAGTAGCTGAGAGTTCCACCTGTAGTTGCTGAACATCACCTGTTCACACAGCCACACACTTTATCCTTCTCCAAAGTGCACCATAACAAGACTAGACTAGTTACTGTAGCAATCCTGCACTGATAGGTGTATGTCCATACAGGACTTTTCCATCTCTAAATTCTGTGTTTCTATTATCCAAACAGTTTTCTATTATTATAAGAGAAAAATCTCACCTCTTTAAATGCAAGTAAAAGCATATTACAAACGAGTTTTCTTTCAATAGACTTCACAGGACTTTGGACACCCACATTAATCACTAAGAAAGTCATCATGCCCAAATCCGGATGAGTAAAAATCTTCCATTCAACAGCTCATTCAAACCAGACAGAATGCATAATACATAATTTAAAAAAATATTTAATCTTGACCTTAGATAACTGGCATTGACTACATCGTATATACCAGCACAGAGGGTATGTCTACACGACAAGCGCTACAGTGACAGAAGGGGGTTTTCCATTGCTGTAGTAAATACACCCCCTTGAGAGGCAGTAGCTAGGTTGACAGAAGAATTCTTCCATCAACCTAGCTGTGTCTACAGTAGGGCTTAGATTGGCCTAACTACAGGACATGAAATTTTTCACAGCCCTGAAGAGAGATAGCTCAGTGGTTTGAGCATTAGCCTGCTAAACCCGGGGTTGTGAGTTCAATCCTTGAGGGGGCCATTTAGGGATCTGGGGCAAAAATCGGGGATTGGTCCTGCTTTGAGCAGGGGGTTGGACTAGATGACCTCCTAAGGTCCCTTCCAACCCTGATATTCTATGATTCTATGTAGCTAGGTTGACCTAAACTTTAGGGATTGACGAGGCCTGAGAAATTACTGATTTCCTCTTTTCCCAATGGAACAAGTTAGAATAGCCCTTTTGTATCTTGGGACATTGTACAGATGAGTTTAACAACCTCTGTCTCCTTAATTAAGTAAGCTGAATGGTTCCAGTAGCCAGGATAATAGGGGACTTCTGCATGTTCTTAAGTTAAAACTCAAAACCAGAAATATCCAGTTTAAACTAACAGGGCCTAATTCTGATTTCTCATATCAGTTTTTAAATGGTGTAACTCTACTAACCTCAGTGGAATTAATGTGGGTTCATCATGTTATATGTACTGTAAGTCAGAAAATCAGACCTGTAATATGTAAAATGCTCCCCTTTGACTGGATTTTGGGTATAATCATCATAGGTTACTAAAGCTGAAGGACGTTTTGCTAAAAGGATTTGCACATCACCTAGGTGACTGGCACCAAAGAAGACAGTGCTGAAAAAATATCATTACATTATATTAACCTCATCAATAGTTAAAAACAAACAAACAAACAAACAAACAAAAAAGACAAAATGAGAGGGGGAGGAAGAGAAACATAATCTGACCTCTGCTTTAGAGCAAATGTCTTAGAAATGAGAAATCAATTACTGTTCCCTTTTTCTTCTTAAACAGATCTGGTCAGTTCTCAATGTGAAATTAAGGGTACGTCTATACTTACGCGTCGCGTCGGAGGAGTCCAATCGATCTTCTGGGTTCGATTTATCGCGTCTTATCTAGACGCGATAAATCGAACCAGGAAGTGCTCCCCCGTCAACGCTTGTAATCCTACTCCACGAACGGAGTAGGCGGAGTCGACAGGGGATGGACCCTGGGTAAATACCTTTTCATTCGAACTAAGATACTTCGACTTCAGCTACGTTATTCACGTAGCTGAAGTTGCGTATCTTAGTTCGAATTGCGGGGTTAGTGTAGACCAGCCCTTAGTTACTGCTTGGGCCTAAGAGTTCAGATAATCATTGGAAAATCATGCAAACATTGGGCCATCTGAACTTTTGAAATTTCTTCCACTGCTAATCAAAACAATCTCAGTCAGTCTAGTTCAGAAAAAAAAATTGACTGTGGACAAACACAGGATCACATCATGTTGCAGTACAAACTGCAACACAACATTTTGTTGGGGGACCTTTTGCCACGACAGTGTTTTGTTGCAGAACATTTTATCAGGGATTGTCTTCCTTGTTATTACATGGAGCAACCTGAAATGCATAGTAGGCATAAAGTAATGCAGAATTAAAATACAATAATGAAAAATAAAACACTGATGAAATATTACTTAATTTGTTTTTCACTAAACTATTGTTATTCTCCCCTGTGCTTTCATGTGTGCACATACTCATTCTCTTTATACATTCTCACACAAAAGCTTTGTTAACTTAGATTTAGAGCTGATGGAGTGTATTTTCTTATAAAAACACAAACAGTTAAAGTTATAAAGGAATAATAAATTAAGGTGACATCTAACACAATACTAATCAAGCTTAAATCTACCCCATCATAATATTCAGCCACACCAACACTGTAACACCCCTGTCCCTCTGTAACACTTTCTTTCAATTCAGTAGAGTACTACAACTATCAAAGAACCAAAAATAGCACCACAGCGTGCAGTCTTAATTCTGACTGTCCAATGCTACTATGCTAGTTCCATAATACAATACTGACCCTAGATCACAGAATTGACAATGCAAGCATACTCAAATGTCATTATTCATGTATATTACATCATAGCCATGAATTGTGAGATTCAAACAATCAAAACTACTGGGAGAAGAAGGTGAAAGGTATTTCACCTTTGCAGTAAAGAGTGCAAAGAGAAAATAACTTTGGTGCTGAAGGACTTGCCACTGCAATGGAAGGTGGCGGTCACTCTGCCATGGAAGGAAAGGTCACCCGAGCTCGGTGCTTTAAGAAAAACAGATAACAGCTATCATGGAGAGAGAGCAGGAGAAGCAGAATGGGGAGTCTGTGCCAAAAAGATAGATCAAATCCATTTATTACATAAAATTAAAACCTGTCAACTTTGGAATTATGGGACAAAAATTCCATTTACGAGTTCTGTTAACTACACAAATCATTCAAGTTTTGAGTTAGGATATCACCAGATACTTTAGATGGCATTACAGCCTTCTATGTCAGAACTGTCCATTTCATATATATCTTTATCGATAGACTCCTATCTTGATTTTTAAATATTTTCTCAAGGTATATTCCAAGAAAAGCAGAGAGAGAGAGATTTAGGCAAAAAAATATTCTATATAATATTCTTAAATAGCACTGATAGAACAGCAGCCTTTTCTTGCATAATTTGACCACAAAATTTAAGATGAACAATTCAATTTGTGTTTTGTTAGCACATCCTGACAGGATAACACTAATTAGCATATTTACAGCCTGACAGTAAGAAGGTGGAAGAAGTGAATAATTTCCATTAATGCTGTCTTGCCTTTGTTTATTTTAAATTATAGACTTGGCCAAATTATGACAAAGGGATATAAGAGTAAATCCCATTCCAAAAACATATTACATATTGTAGTCCATTTTGTTTTCTAATAGTGGAAGTATACTATAGTTAATAGAAAAATGTGAAATTGACTAGTCCATATTCATTACCCACACAGAAAGAAAGGCAAAAAGTAAATAGCATAAAAAGTGAAAATGAAATATGAATTTTACATTTTTTTCACTTTTAGAAGTCTCAAAGGAATTTTTAAGTGTATCACACATTCAAAATTCACATTTTTAAAATAAGAAAACAAGTATCAGAAGCATCAGAGTAGACAGAGCAATAGATATGTTAGTAATCCTATTTTATGGTTAATAGAGAACCCTTTCAGATAGCTATACTGTATACAATGTCATTTGGGAAACTATTAAAAGAGTAGTGAATAAACATTCAACGTACCCCTCCACCACCACTTCTTTTGGCATAAAAATTAATTCATAATTTAGAAGTATAGACAGTTTTCAGGTGTGCTTCCGGGAAAGAAGAAAACATGCCAGGAACGGCCAAACAGTTCAGTTGTCTTCACCATATTCTTAAGATGTCTTTGTCCCTTGAATGATATTTGCTTGACCCAAGAGTAGGTGAAACTTCAATATGCTGCAAGGAGAAGAGAGATGACAGTATCCCTCTTGGACTCTGACCCTCCAAATTATTCAGCATGTATATGACTTCACTGAGACTACTCATTCGAGCAAAGCCTGCACATGAAGCATTGGGCCTTTAGTAAGATAACGTCTGGGCTTGGCAAAGAATAATCTGTGACCTCAGACAGAGTTGTAGTGATTTGATATATTTTATATTATCTATATTAAATCACTACAATTTAAATTTATATATATATAAATTACAAACCCAAACTGTACACAGTGACTGTCATTTAGTGCCTGATAGTGGAGTCTCTGGCTGCAGAGTCCTAAACTGTAGGCTGTGTCTTCCGCAGAACTCCAGGAAGTGTTCTGTACCACACTGCACGTCATACCTTCCTCTTGAAAACAAAAACTGGCCAGAATTCCAAGTTCTCTAATTAGCGAGTGACTACAGACAAGTCCACACACCTTACCTGCCCTCAGTTGTGAACAGATGGCTAACAACATTCTAGGAAAACTAAATTGTTATGATGATTTGCCAAATGTCCAAGCTGTGATAAGTACCCCCTTGATACCTGCTGCAGCTCAAACTTCCAATCTTAAATGTTATTGACATTTAAACCTAAAGTAATTTTTTCCAGTGTGGTTTTGGTAAGCGTGTTTCATGTGTCTACTGAACACCATTCTTTGTCTAAATTAAGTGCATGTGAGAGGGGGAATGACCTTATGAATTATGAAGTTATAAAACATAATTTTGGATAAGATTTCATACCGCAATCAAGCCTATGGACAATTTGGCATGAATTCCCCACGAGATTTATTGTAGTTACAAATTAAAACACTTTGGCACTTTTCCCATTAATAATTTATCTTCCCTGGGTGAATCATTACATTTGCCTTGCTTGCATTACAATGTGCATTTATGGGGTTATTTTTAAATATTTGGATTCCCCAGTCCGACTAACAGATTGCATTCATTGCAGCCGGCACCAGCTATAATACCAAAAATCCTTCTAGTATTGGCTACTAATTGGAAATGAGCACATTCTTTTTATCAATTTTATAAAATTGTTTTAAAAGAGAGACAGGCAACTTCCATGGTTTCTCAAACCTTTTTAAAACAACAGCTTTATCTTCCCAAACCATAAGTGAAGAGTTAGCAGCATAGTGGCTGACCCTGATCTTCTCTGTATATTCTCTGCTTAAAGGACATTAGCAGGAAATGGTCAGCGTGAGGACACAATGAAAGGAAATACAGCAGCAAAGGTTTCACTGATAACATGTGATTTGAAGTCAGTGAACAGATTCAGCCAGCCATCCAGCTGTTCAGGCCAAAGTCTATAGAGCACTCTGCTGACTCCAACAAGACTGTGTCATGCAACCACGATGGAAGACTGACACTTGACATAACAGGTGGGGGAGGTGGAATATTTTCACACACCACCAGGTTCCATGGCTGAGTTATTATTTTATGTCATAATCTAGAAAAATTATGCTGTTTCAGTTATATTTATTTTCTGCAGATTTATTGGGTCAAATTTAGAGATTATGGTGATTACACTGCGTGTCAGTAAATGAAGGTAAGTAGGTGTAATGGAGTCCAGGTCAGTGCAGTCTACACACAAAAGCCAGATTTTTCAAAAGATCTGAGCACGCACAACCAGGGACAGCTTTTCAAAAGAGCTCAACTCCCATTTAGCTCCCAAAGTAAATGGCTACATTTTCCAAAGAGTTCATCACATTAGAAGCTGGGCTCTTTTGAAAATAGGACCACATGGGGACAGCAGAGTGTATACAATAACTTCTACTTTAAATATTACAGCCTCCTATTCAGTCTTTCCTGTCCTGTGTCCCAGGCTCTCAGCATTAGTTACACCCATTTAGATTTAAGGTACTTCTGCACTAGCAACTGTACACATATCCATGTGCATGGTTGTACCATAGCCCCCTATTGTTCACATCTATGCCCCAGAAGCACATTTTGGAAGGCAAGTAAGCCAGCATGCCTGAGGGGTGTGAGTAAGTACTTGCCTCAGGCTGTGGCATGGCTCCATACCTGTGTCAGTTTGCAGTATGGACGGGGGCAAGGGACATATATCTGGTCTCGAGTTTCAATAGTCCTCCACTCCCATTCCCACAATGCACTGAACCCTTTTCTTCTCGACTCTTACCTAATCTATAAGGGTCCCTTGTCTCCTCCACCCCCATTTTCACCAGCAGTAGCGAGCTGCACTGACCACTTCAGAACAGCTTTCTGCTGCACTCTTTTGATCAGTACAAGTGAACATGGATCCTGCTCCGAGAGCAGCTGCCTGACCCGTGAACCACACCATCCTCCACAACTTCATCAATTGGAGGACCGGGAACATACACTTGCACTGGGAAATTTCACACAGGCTGGAGCAGGCAGCCATTCACTAGAATCTGGCTCCAGGAATGCATCAAGTGCCCGAGGCTCCTGTACAGAATGCAAAAAGACTCAAACATTTGCTCTGGACGGACTTGTCATACATGCCCCTTCTAGGATGAGCTGGACTCGGTGCTGTCAAGGGCTCCTGCTACAGAGCCTGAAGTGGCTCACAATTCCCCCACTGACCTCATAGTCCGATGGGATGCCAATAAGCGCCAGGGCGAGGAGGCAGCAGAGACTGCAGAAGATGTCACAGAAGACCTGGAGGATGATGAGTATATCATCTGCAGCTCTACCCAGAGAAGCAGATTGAGGAAGCCCCCCAACAAATCCAAGAAGGATCCCAAGTCCTCACAGGAACTAGAATCTGAGGCTAGTAAGTTACAATGGACTCCCACCCTTCCCGCCAATAACCCCTCTTGCCTGGTGCTAAATTCCTGATTTTAAGGTCCAGGGTATTTGAAGGACCATGCATTGACTTTTTTCCCCCCAGACAATATGCCATACATTGCTATGTCTCTGAATTTGAATGGCAATGCTCAAACCATGGTATTGTCATGCCTCATCCCCATACCAACCTCCTTCAACTCCCCCCGTGTCCAGCCCCTGCTCTGCTCCAGCCCTAAATGATCCCAACCAAGATACTTCTATAAATCAATGATTTTACTGATTTTTGATGAACCACTGCTATGCCTTTGGCTAAAGCAATGTCTTAAAATCAGAATATTAATGAAAAATCATTGTTCCCCTGTGTTTGTACATGTTTCAGGCAGTAATGGTCTTGGGGCTGTATGGATTGGGGCAAGAGGAGTTGGGTTAGAAAGGTCCTGGTTGGGGATAGGACAGTTGTAGAAAACTTACAGTGGGTTGTCTACGGTTAGTAACAGTTGCCTTTTCTCTTGGAAGATTACACAGTTTCAGTGTTTCTCCCCATCCCCCACACACCTGATGTTACCATCCCTTTACAAGTGGGAGCCATGCAGATTACAAAATTGTTACCATTCTTGTCCCTGGTGCCTTGGCTTTCCCCACACTGAGCCATGCTGCACAAACCAAGGGAAACAACAGTGGGAGATGGATCCGGTCTACTGGTTGGATAAACACAGTGCAGAGTCCCTGTGCAGTGGGTAGGCAAGGGGCTTGCGATGCTGATCTGAAACTTCAGGAAATGAAATAAAGTTGCGGAGTGTCTCTTTCTTTCCCTAGAGAGACAAGTAAGAACTCATCTGTGTAAGCTCAAAAGCTTGTCTCTCTCACCAACAGAAGTTGGTCCCATAAAAGATAATACCCCACTGAACCCTGGGCTACTGCCCTTGAAATGGTAGCACTAACATCACATAACAGCAGCAATGTGCACATGGGTATAAGTGGGTGCACAGCATTATACCTGTGTCTAGCACAACAATGTGGACAGTCAGCATGGGCCCTGGTAGCATGTATACAGTCCCAAAACCAAGTAAGTACCAGTTTAGGCATAGACTTCGACGGCTAAATTAGGAGGAGACATATAAGGGAATGTAAGCTACAAGTAAATGTTAGTCTAAGTATGTCTGTTGTGTAATTTACACACTGAGGGAGCCAGAATTGCCATTAAACTTAGCCAAGAAAGTGACAGCAGGTCAAAACCAGAAATGAGTCTGTGTGTTGTATATATAGTTTTGTAAAGCCTCTTCTGGGCATGACTTTGCTCCGATAATCACTGCATCCTCTACATTTCTGAGAACAGAGAGAACTGATTTTTGTGTGTTGGGTAACACCCAGGTTACATTTATAAAACCTTTAGAATAGACCCAGTTGGGAATTTTTCAACAACTCTTTTTCTTCAGAAAATGCCAATTTGTCAAAACCAAAGTTTTTTGTGCAAACTTATTGTTTTCCATTACAATGTCTTTGGGAAGATTTCTCACATCCAGGATGGAATTTCTGGTCAAGGTTAGAAAAAGGGAGAGAGGCATGTCAGAATAGCCAATATCGTGGTAGAATGTGGGATTTAGAGCAGGAATTTGAACCTAGATCTCCCATATCCGGGGTGAGTGCCTTAACCACTGGGATATTGGCTAGTGTGGGGTATCTTTCTCTCTGGCTTTTTCATTTCTAGAAGTCTCAGTTTTGTTCTGCTGTGAAATAAAAACAAATTTCAATTCCTCCACCTGTTTTGCAAAATGAGATTTTTTTTTCTGGTTACCACCTTTAGGGCTCTTTTCTAAAGAAGCCACATCAGTGTGAAATGAACTGAAATAACGGTTTAGTGTTATTTTCTGCTGGTAGTGATAGTGTTCTGCATTATATTGGATGTACTGAAGTACAATCGCATTTTATGAATACTGTCCCCTGGGATCTTCACATATCTGAGAGTCTAGTTTTGTAAGCATCCCATGAGGTTCCCTCAGAGCAGAAAATGATTAAAACAAGAAATGAATGTTTGTATGATGAGGACTTTTAATGGTTTTCAGTTTTTGCATCCTGTGAATGAGTTGCCACCCTTGGGCACTCCCTCATGGCCTCAGGGAAGCCCTGCAAGCAGCCCCTTGCCTTGGTTTTCCCCTTCAAGTGACTCCTTAGGTAAACTCCACCCAACTTTCTGTCCACTAATGCCCATTTTCACAGGGTCTAATTTATTGACAGAAAAAACACAGTCCTGAGGCATCTCTTCCCCCTGCCTCAAGTCTGCTCTCTGCAGCTCTTCCTCGCCTTGGCAGCCCACTCTCAGCCCTGCATGGCTGGAGTCTTTTCTTACTTCTGCTTCTCTTTCCATCCAGACCAGTTCAAAATAAAGTCTCCTCAAGTTTGTGCATTTACTAACTTATGAGGGCTCCTCCCAAGCCTGTCCTGCCAGTAGTCTCAGTCCCAAATCCCAAGTCTCTCTGTTGGAGCCTGCTTGCTCCTAGCAGCCTCTGATCTCCCTAAGCATCCCCCACCCTTTGTAGCTTTCTACTACTCTTTAGAGGGGAAACCAGTTTATCCCAGGTGTGCCTTCTTAGTATTCAGCATTGGCTGGCCTCAAGCCTCTAGCCCTTAAGGGGCAAGACATCCTGTTGCCTGCTCCACAATCAATAATAGGCTCAAAATTGAATTTACAAAACAGGAGGCCAGGCTCTACTTTGGGAAAAAAAATAAAAAATATGCTGCAGCGAGTCTCAGAGCCCAGGTCAACTGACTCGGGCTTTCAGGGCTCATGCTACGGGTGTAAAAATAGCAGTGTTGATGTTCCCACTCAGGCTGGAGCCCAGGATCTGAAACCTGGTGGTAAGGGAGGTGAGTCAGAGTCCAAACATCTACACCGTGAGCCCTGGAGCCCGAGTCAGTTTACCTGGGTCCTGACTCTCACTGCCACAGGGGTATCTTGCTTTGTAGATGTACCCTCAGATCCGACTTTAATACCATATTCATTTTATTTATAACACAAGTCCCCCAAACTGGAGGTATCACCTTAGTTCTGACGGATCTGATCTGCTGGGGTGCCAGATGCTTCCCCTCCCACTGAAGTCAATGCAAGTTGGGGTCATGCAGCACAGTCCAGGACTGGGCACTGTCATTTCTGCCTGAATTTGCAAAGGTAAGGGGAGTGTGCTTGGATGCAGCACAGCAGAGACTGAATGATGTTTTGGATGCTCCAGAATTCAGGTGACTTTTCAAAGCTAAGCATAGGTTACATAGCAATTGTGGAAACTCACCTTCTGTTCTGGGCACCTGCAAAATGCAAAAGCATCCCTCTATTGCTCAGAGCCAACCCCTAGGCAAAAGCTGTGGTCCATGTGGTGACCAGTGGGTAAGAACACCCCACACAGACCCAGGAAACACACAAGACATCAGAATTGTCAATATTTTTGGTAACAAGTTTAGGATTCTTCTCAACTTCCGCACTCTCAACTCTACACCTGCCTACATATGTCATCACCTCCTCCTATGCCCTCTCCATTCCTTTCCTTTTGTATCCATTGCCAGTATTCATCTCCACATCATCTCCTACAATATCCAATATATCTGGAATAGCTTCCCTGTTAGCATACATCAAGCTCCCACTGTCTCCTCCTTCAAGAATCTTCTAAAAACCTCCCTGCTCCATAGAACAGCATTCAAGCTCAAATGCCATTCTTTATTCAGTGTTCTTTCTTCCTTTGTTTTCAGTTTGTTTGTCCTTTTAGATTGTAAATCCTTCAAGGGAGAAATGTGTTCTGTTTGCCACAATCTCCAATGGTACAGTGCTATATAAGTGCCACTTTGGGATACCCTTATTCACCCTGAGCAATACCTTACTCCACAAGTAGTGCCATTGACCTCACCAGGACTATTCATAGAATACAATATTTTTCAGCATGACTGAAGGTTTCATAGAGATTGGCTTGTATAGGAATCCTACTTTCAAACCCCAATGCCTTTAAACTTGAGATAAATTTGGATATGAATTCAGATCCAAAATTGGTAGCTCAATCCCACTGCTAAAACAGACATGAATCAGAAGCCCAAATCTGAGCAGCCTCAAACCTTCAAAAAGTCTGAAGGATTTGTAGCTAAGTCCAGATGAAACCTTCACAGCTAGTTCCTGCTTCTATGTTCAGGGAAGGTTTCAAAAGTTGCTAAGGATTCACTAAGAGAAAGCTCAAGGTTCTAAGTTCCACAGAATAGGGGAGATAAAGTAATGTATTTGGAAGTTTTAAAAATCAAGTCCTTCCCTACCATAAACTGTAAGTGCAGGGAGAAGCGAGAATCTTCTTTGCACTTGGCTGATGATAATTTGCATTCTATTTCAGGTACCCCATCTCAGCTTGACAGAGCCAGTGTGACATCATTTAAAACCCCATTTGAGAAGTAAGGCAAAGCTGCTAAATAAGAATAAATTCAGAAAAGGCATTGGCCACTACTAGCACAATATGTCAATGCTTGAACTGTGCAAAAGGCATATTGATCACAAGTACAAAGTGTTGCCAGTGGTTATTGAAAAGAAAGGTGCAGCAACTAGGACTTGATACTCTAAGAAATACGGTAGTTGGTTTATAGTACTTTGTAAAACTGTTAATATATATTGGTTTAATGAAGCGGACAATAAGAATTATTTCACTTGACTAGATCTTACTTGTTATAGTGGCATTAAACCGCATACAACAAATGGTGCACAATTTCTTTCATAATTTGAATGGCCTTTATATGCCTTTTAATTTTAAAGATTTGCAAAGTGGGCATGGAGCTTGTTGAAGAACCTCTTTCCAAAGCTCTCTATTTTTCCATTTGTCATAAAAAGGGGCATAAGACTGCATGACAGAACACACTAACAGAACATAATCACAATTAAATCTTACCTTCGGGCTAGCTCCAGACAAGACTGAGATAATATAGGTAGATTGGGGGAAAAGCCACAGGGAAGGACAGAAACGATATCACCTCTTTGACTGAGAGGATGCATCCTGCACTTACTCAGGTTTCAAGTATCAGAGGGGTAGCCATGTTAGTCTGGATCTGTAGAAGCGACAAAGGGTCCTGTGGCACCTTATAGACTAACAGAGGTATTGAAGCATAAGCTTCCGAAGAAGTGGGTATTCACCCACGAAAGCTTATGCTTCAATACCTGTTAGTCTATAAGGTGCCACAGGACCCTTTGTCGCTTACTCAGGTTTGTGATTTAATGACCCGGGCTGCCAACTTGTGTGACTCTCAAGAATATTTGGTGTTTTCATTGAGGTCCCAGCTACATGAGAACCTGAGCTTTCATTTTTAAAAAGTTGCAAACCCTCATGGTTGAAGAGAAAAGCTTGAAAATATGAACACGAAAGGCTCAAAATTCAAAGAGCTGAAAAATATATTTGTTAAAATCTCATGATTTTGGGGGTCCTGACTCATGATTTTTGAACACTTGGAGTTGGCAATACTCCATCCCATTGGCTCTCCAGCTGCTCCTGGGTACTCAGATAAATGCTGTAGCCATGACCTTCTGCCCCCCCCACATGTACTTTTGGAATTACAATCAAAAGGATACAGCTTTTCCTTCGCACATGGACCTCACTGCAGTTACCCATGCCTTTATCACTGCCAGATTAGGCTACTGCAATAAGCTATGGGGATAATAATATTCTCCTATCTCCTAGGAAGGTTAGGAGGCTAAATTCACTCATGTTTGTAACACATTTTGAGATCCTCTGATAGACGGTGCTATAGAGGTGAAGTATTATTTGCAGTTTGCAGTTACAATTCTTCTTATGTTTCCATGCTTTCAATTGCAATGAATGGGGGGGGGGGGGGGGAGTCATGTGGAAATCCCTTAACAATATTTCAGTCAATGCTTATATACCAATGCTAGAAGTCTAAATAATAAGATGGGTGAACTAGAGTGCCTAGCATTAAATCAGGATATTGATATATTAGGCAGCACAGAAACCTGGTGGAATGAGGATAATCAATGGGACACAGTAATACCAGGGTACAAAATATATCGGAAGGACAGAACAGGTCATGCTGGTGGAGGAGTGGCACTATATGTGAAAGAAAGTGTAAAATCAAATGAAGTAAAAATATTAAATGAACTAAATTGTACTATAAAATCTCTATGGATAGTAATTCCATGCTTGAAAAATAAGAATATAGCAGTAGGGCTATATTACAGACCACCTGACCAGGATGGTGTTAGTGACTCTAAATGCTCAGGGAGATTAGAGAGGCTATTAAAATAAAAAACTCAATAATAATGATGGGGGATTTCAAATATCCCCATATTGACTGGGTACATATCACCTCAGGAAGGGATGCTGAGACAAAGTTTCTTGACACCTTAAATGACTGCTTCTTGGAGCAGCTAGTCCTGGAACCCACAAGAGGAGAGGCAATTCTTGATTTAGTCTTAAGTGGAGCACAGGATCAGGTCCAAGAAGTGAATATAGCTAGACCACTTGGAAATAGTGACGATAATATAATTAAATTTAACATCCCTGTGGTGGGAAAAACGCCACAGTGGCCGAACACTGTAGCATTTAATTTCAGAAAGGGGAACTACACAAAAATGAGGAGGTTAGTGAAGGTACAGTACCAAAAATAAAATCCCTTCAAGCTGCATGGAAACTTTTTAAAGACACCATAAAAGAGGCTCAACTTAAATGTATACCCCAATTTAAAAAACATAGTAGGAGAACCAAAATAGAGCCACCATGGTTAAACAACAAAGTAAAAGAAGCAGTGAGAGGTGAAAAGGCATCCTTTAAAAAGTGGAAGACAAATCCTAATGAGGAAATTAGAAAAGAGCATAAACTCTGGCAAATGAAGTGTAAAAATATAATTAGAAAGACCAAAAAGGAATTTGAAGAACAGCTAGCCAAAGACTCCAAAAGTAATAGCATTTTTTTAAAATACAACAGAAGCAGAAAGCCTGCTAAATAACCAGTGGGGCCACTGGACGATCGAGATGCTAAAGGAGCACTCAAAGATGATAAGGCCATTGTGGAGAAACTAAATTAATTCTTTGCATCGGTCTTCACTGTTGAGGATAGCGAGATTCCCAAACCTGAGCCATTCTTTTTGGGTGACAGATCTGAGGAACTGTCCAAATTGAGGTGTCATTAGAGGAGGTTTTGGAACAAATTGATAAACTAAATAGTAATAAGTCTCCAGGACCTGATGATATTCACCCAAGAGTTCTGAAGGAACTCAAATGTGAAATTGCAGTAACTGTCATCTGTAACCTATCATTTAAATCAGCTTCTGTACCAAATGACTGGAGGATAGCTAATGTGACACCAATTTTTAAAAAGGGCTCCAGAGGTGACCCTGGCAACTGCAGGCCAGTAAGCCTCACTTCAGTACCGGGCAAACTGGTTGAAACAATCATATTTAGTTTTTCAGAAAGCCTTTGACAAGGTCCCTCACCAAAGGCTCTTAAGCAAAATAAGCAGTCATGAGATAAGAGGGAAGGTTTTCTCATGTATTGGTAACTGGTTAAAAGATAGGAAACAAAGGGTAGGAATAAATGATCAGTTTTCAGAATGGAGAGAGGTATATAGTGGTGTCCCCCAGGGATCTGTACTGGGCCCAGTCCTATTTAACATATTCATAAACGATATGGAAAAGGGGGTAAACAGTGAGGTGGCAAAATTTGCAGATGATCAAAACTACTCAAGATAGTTAAGTCCCAGGCAGACTGCAAAGAGCTACAAAACTATCTCACAAAGCTGGGTGACTGGGCAACAAAATGGCAGATGAAATGTAATGTTGATAAATGCAAAGTAATGCACATTGGAAAACATAATCCCAACTATACATATACAATGATGGGGGTCTAAATTAGCTGTTACCACTCAGGAAAGAGATCTTGGAGTCTTGGTGGATAGTTCTCTGAACTCATCTACTCAATGTGCAGCAGCAGTCAAAAAAGCCAACAGAAAGTTGGGAATCATCAGAAAGGGAAAGATAATGAGACAGAAAATATATTACCTCTATATAAATCCATGGTACATCCACACCTTGAATACTGTGTGCGGATATGGTTGCCTCACCTCAAAAAAGATATATTGGAATTGGAAAAGGTTCAGAAAAGGGCAACAAAAATGACTAGGGGTATAGAGCGGCTTTCGTATGAGGAGAGGTTAATAAGACTGGGACTTTGGAAAAGAGGCGACTACGGGCGGATATGATAGAGGTCTATAAAATCATGAGTGGTATAGAGAAAGTAAATAAAGAAGTGTTATTTACTCCTCATAATACAAGAACAAGGGGCCACCAAATGAAATTAATAGGTAGCCGGTTTAAAACAGACACAAGAAAGTATTTTTTCATGCAACGCACTGACAACCTCTGGAACTCCTTGCCAGAAGGTGTTGTGAAGGCCAGTACTATAACAGGGTTCAAAAGGGAGTTATATACATTTATGGAAGATAGGTCCATCAATGGCTATTAGCCAGGGTGGGCAGGAATGGTGTTCCTAGCCTCTGTTTGCCAGAAGCTGACAGGGCATGGATCACTTGATGATAACCTGTCTGTTCATTCCCTTTGGGGCACCTACCATTGGCCACTGTCGGTGGACAGGATACTTTGATGGACCTTTGGTCTGACCCAGTATGGACGTTCTTATGTTTATGTAATAAACAAAGTTTATTAGTCAATGAGAGTTGAGGATTTTGTAACATGGCACCATAGCTATTACAACATATGGCAGATAGTTATTGGGCTGAAGCTATTACAATTGCTTTAGTAATATTATTTGATTTTGGGATCCAGCACATATGAAGACTCTAGCTTGTGTAAAACTGGTTATAACATTTCAGATTGCACCAAAGAAAACCAAAAAACTGTTTGATGGATCACAAAGGCAGACAATTATTGACAGCTGTAGTCTTTCAAGCCAAGAGGAGTTTAGCACATCCAAGATGGTAGCACTGGGATTCAATGGAAATCCCATCGGTCATCAAAAGGCAATTCTTAAAAATGTATTTCAATGTAAAATAAGTAGTCCTCCTCTGCCTGTGCCTCGCATGGGGGCCTGGGGCTCACTCTGTAGACAGTGTCCTTCTCTTTTTCGCCAGCTAACCAGAAAGCTTTGTTTTATCTGCACAAGATCAGCTCTAGGTCAGGCTGCCCAATGAGGCTTTATGAAGCTCAGAAGTCACTAATAAGGAGTTTTCATTTCTCATGCTAGCAAATATAATGCCCAAAACATTGAGTTTACTTTGGAGCTTTCTCAGAACTGTCAGTCAAGCAAAGATCTGTGAACTCTCATCTGTAATGGAGCTTATAACCTTGTGCCAATGAAAGGATGGCAGATTTGTGGAATGAAATGATGATCCCAGCGAGAGATTGAATCCATCTTGGCTGGATGCCTTGAAGTCCTGGGGTCTGAATGAGAAAAAGAAGGGAGAGGGAACAAACACAGAATAATACAAATTGTAGTCTGCCTTTCTAGGACAATACTCTCTTTTGCACTGCTATGTTTATTTAATGTTTATTTCAGTCTCTTGATGGGTTGCTGGTAACTCAATTCCAGTAACTGATCAAAAATGTGCACCAGCTACAGTGTGCTAGTTCCTTAGCACAGATGCCTGTGTTATTTCGATGGTGTTTTCCTTGTTGCAATGTATCTTTTTTAAAACGTAAGAGAGGAGGTTTGGATTGTACAAAGAGTTGAAAGTGGGATAAAGAGCCTCTTGAGATTAAGAGTGCAAGTTCAATTCCAGTCAAGCTCAGTAATGAGCAAGAGTTCTTACCCTCTAGTTTTCATTTGGTTTTCTATGATAAAATGAGTTACTGTACTTAGAAATACCCAATATGTAGGGCAAAACCTGAGGTGGATTTTCCCCCAGGTACTAGATAAATTCAGCAGCACTGCAGAGCTTACTAAACTAAAGAATTGGTTCATCATGTCAGGAAATCCCATTTTCTTGCTGCAGAGAACTAAAGCAAGGACTGCTAGCATACTGGATTATGGGCACCATGCCCTATCAGTCAAGATCTGCTGTTTTTAAAGGGAAAAGGGGTGTATGAAGTGCAGCCTAACAAGTCCTAACCCACAACCACCCTCTGTGTAACTGCAGCTTTTAATGTTAAAATGGATCAACTGCTGACAAACTGAGCCCTGGTCTACACTGGTGGTGGGGGGGGGGGGGGTTCAATATAAGTTACACAACTTCAGCTACGTGAATATTCCTGTAGCTGAAGTTGATGTACCTCGATCGACTTACCGTGCCGTGAGGACACCGCAGGGTCAACTGCCGCCGCTCCCCCGTTGACTCCGCCTCTCACCATGGTGGATTGCCGGAGTCGACGGCAGAGCCATCAGGGATCGATTTATTCGCATCTACACTAGACTCGAAAAATCGATCCCCGAAAGATCGATCACTACCCGCCGATTCGGTGGGTAGTGAAGACGTACCCTTAGAGAGAAACAATTTATAGAAGAAGATGCAAGTAAACAGTACGCTTATGCAATTCTTAGACAGTCATCCTCATTTTAAAGCAGATTCTGCCACCCTTACTCATATTACGTAGTATCTTACTCCTCAGGTAATCCCATTAAAATAAGTAGGACTATTTGAGGAGTAAAGTACTAAATGTCTTGTAAATTACACCAAGTAAGGGCATGTCTACACTGGCAGAGTTACAGCGCTGCTCAGAGAGTGCTGAAGGGAAATTGCTGTTGTGTTTTCACACTGTCAGCTGCCTGCGCAATAGCGTGTTCACACTTGCGGCACTTGCAGCAGTATTCGGTGCACTGTGGGCAGCTATCCCACAGAGCATCTCTTCCTCTTCTGCCACTAAGAGTTGTGGGAAGACAGAGGGAGTTGTGGGGCATCCTGGGTCCAGTCCCGATACCCCGTGATGCATTGCTTCACATCCCAGCAATCCCTATGCTTCCATCCGCAGTTGGTGCCATCTTTCAACGGTTTGTGTACTGCGCGCCCTGCTCTGCCTCTTTTGTCTGCAGGAATGGATCCCAAACTGTTGACCAGTATGCTGCTCACTCTGAGCAACATGTCATGAGTGGCAGTGGAATTATTCCTTAAACTGCAAAGGGAAGAGGAGTGCAACATTGATCTCGCCATGCATAGTAGCTATGACACGAGATTGCTTGTGGCATTCACAGAGGTGCTGACCACAGTGAAATGCCACTTTTGGGCTCCGGAAACAAGCACTAAGTGGTGGGATCACATCGTCATGCACGTCTGGGATGACAAGCAGTGACTGCAGAACTTTCGGATGAGGAAAGCCACATTCATTGGACTGTGTGATGAGCTCGTCCCAGCACTGTGGTGCAAGGACATGAGAATGAGAGCTGCCCTGCTGTTGGAGAAGTGCGTGGCAATTGCACTGTGGAAGATGGCTACTCCAGACTGCTACCGATCGGTCACTAACCAGTTCCAAGTGGGAAAGTTGACCGTTGGACTTGTGTTGACGAGTTGAACTCAAATTGAAGTGTGCAGGGCCATTCATCGCATCGTGCTCTGAAAGACCGTGACTCTGGGCAACATGCATGACATTGTGGATGGCTTTGCACAAATGGGCTTCCCTTACTGCGGAGGGGCGATAGATGGCACGCATATTCCAATTCTGGCACCAGACCACCTAGCCACTGTGTACATTAATCGCAAGGGATATTTCTCAATGGTTTTCCAGGCACTTGTGGATCACCATGGGTGTTTTACAGACATTAACGCAGGCTGGTCTGGAAAGTTGCATGAGGCACACATCTTTTGAAACACTGTCCTGTTCTGGAAGCTGCCATCAGGGATTTTCTTCCTTAACCAGAAGATCACCATAGGGCAAGTCAAAATGCCCATTGTGATCCTGGGAGACCCCACCTACCCCTTGATGCTGTGGCTTATGAAGACATACACGGGGCAACTTGACAGCAGCGAGGAGCAGTTCAACAACAGGCTGAGCAAGTACACAATGACTGTTGAGTGTGCTCTTGGCCATTTAAAGGCACGCTGTCGCTGCCTATATGGGAAGCTGGACCTGGCTGATGACAATATTCCTATGCTTATAGTCACATGCTGTACACTCCATAATATTTGTGAAGGGAAGGGTGAAATCTTTCAAACCAACACAATTCTTTTATTAAAAAACAACAACCGGAGGAGAGAGTCAAACAAAAAAACACATCAGCACTGAATGGGATGGGGGAAACGAAGGTCCCAGGAGGAGGTAGGGTACTAGGACGGCTAAAGATTTGTGTATGTCCAGGGATCATATCCAACTTTCTTCTTTGGAATACAGTGCAGCAGGTACTATACTTCAGCAGGGCTAAACTGCAAAGGGATGGGTGTTGAGTGCAGTGGGTACTGGGAGTCTGCAGTGCTGGTCTATGAGGGGGGAGGAGTGGAATGCAGTGGGTACAGACTGGAGCCAGGAGGTTGATAAGAGTGTGTTGGTGGTGTCTGGGGGGTGCATGGGAAAGAGTTTTGCGACAGTGGCGGGCAAGCACAGAGCTGCTCAGTTTGCAGTGCTAGTATTGCCTGGAGTGTGTCTGCTTGGCACTCCATAACATTTAAGAGCCACTCAGTGGCTTCATTCTGGTACGCCACATTCTCCTTTCGGTCCTTCTTCTCGCTGTCCCGCCACTCCCTCAATTCCTGTTTTTTGGCCGAGTAGCGCATCATAATGTCACGCAGAAGGTCCTCCTTAGTTCTTCATGACCACTTTCTAATTCTGCACATTTTACAGAAGCAATATTGTCTGCAACACACAGAACACTGATTCGGTGATTTAAAAACACAGACAGTATTCACATATCTGTCACTAACTGGCTGACCCCAGGCAAGCACACGTGAGCCACAAGACCCCCAATGTGGTGAGTAGACACAGGGTCAGGGTAAATCAGTGTTCCCGGGCCCTACTGTACACTGGGCAAGTGGGGGAACCTGATAATCATTCCTGTCCCCACATTTTCCACAGACTGTGATCATTATGGAAGATATCTCTCTGCTGAGGGTGAGCAGGGAATCAAGGGAGGGTCTTCTCAAAGATTGCAGCTTCTGCTCTGGCACTTATGCAGCTCACCTATATGCAGCAATGGTCCCCCCTGTCCCCAGTGATGGCACAGTGGCATGGGAAATTTACCCTTAATGGGGCAAGAAACAAAGCAGCTCTGCCAAAGAACCTGCAACAGCGGATTGCCCAGTATCTCCATGAGTGTTTCCTGGAGATCTCTGAGGCAAATTCCCATGAAATGAGAGAGTCAATCAACAGCCTGTTCCACCGCTCAGACTAGGCATGTGGTGGTACGTGCATCATACAGACACAAGACTATTTTCTGCAACACTCCTGCCCCCAACAACTTGCTTCAGCAACTCCCAAAATCAAAGCCACTTACCAGGGGCCTCCTCTCCTGTTTGTGCTTCACCAACATCTGACAGTTGTGACTGGGTAGCCTCTTCTGGGGTGAAAAAGAGCTCCTGGATGCATGCATCTTGGATTTCTGAGTCATCCTCTGCCTCTGGGTCCCCCTCCACATCCTCTTCCAAGATTTCCTCCTCCTGACTCAGTCCACTCTTGACTAGCATGCAAGCAACTGAAAGTATCCACAGTGGCCTTCACAGTGGAGGTGGGGTCACCACCGAGTATTGCATCGAGCTCTTTGTAGAACAAGCAGCTCGTGAGTGCAGCACTGAAGCGGTGGTTTGCCTCCCACGCCTTGTGGTAGGCGTTCTGCAGCTCCTTCACTTTGACCCTGCACTGCACTGATCCTGGTCATGGCCCCTTTTTGTCATGCATCGTGAAATCTGTCCATAGGTATCATAATTCCTACAGCTGGAGCGCAGCTGGGACTGGACAGCCTCCTCTCCCCAGATGTTGCTGAGGTCCAGCAGCTCGGCATTGCTCCAAGTGTGGGATCGCCTGGTGTGTGGTGCAGGCATGGCCACCTGGAAAGATGCGCTGAGACCACTGCACACATCACCCAGCAAACAGGGACGGGACTTTCAAAATTCCTAAGGAATTTACAGGGTGGTGATGATGGTTGATCACCTGAGGGCACAGTAGTAGAGGTCAAACCAATGACCACAGAGGCAAGAACAGGCATTGTGGGACACCCCCCCAGAGGCCAATCGCAGGACTGTAATTGACCAGGGTGTCTACACAGGCACCGCGGTGCTGTAGCCTTGGCGCAGAAAGCTGTACGCCTCTCATCGGGGTGGGTTTTTTACAGCACTGCAACTGTGCAGTTTCTGCGCACTAAGTGGCTTGGCAGTGTGTACACCTCGGGAGTTACACCGCAGAAAGCTGCTTTACCGCGCAGAAACTTGCCAGTGTAGACAGGGCCTTAGAGTCCATTACACTCTTTTGCATATCAGTGAGTAGGTATAAGTACATCTAGTGGCTAGACTGTGGGTTGTACTGCATGGCCATGCAGGGCCATAACAGGGACTAAGAGCCCTCCTTACCACGCTGTGCTGGCTCTTGAGGCTTGGAGCAGATGAAAAGGGAATGGTCAGATCTTGACTGTTCCCTGAACAAGCTGGCCCGTGGAGTTGAGATGGTGGGTGGCTGAATGTACAATATTTTGTTTCCCTGAGATTGTCATTGTGACACAATCTAGCCCTAAAGGAGGCTGAGTGTCAAGAAGTTTAACTTATCACCACCTTATGCAATGAGAACTGCCATTAGGAGATTCAGATGTAGGTAGATCTGCACAGTTAAAAGGAAATTGTAGTAAAAGTAGTTTACACTTAGTTTGTTCATTTTTTAAAATCAAAACCTAAAATGATTAGAATTGTGGAGATGGCTTTACTAACACTAACAACAGTTATTTCATAAAAACGTTTTAAAAATTCAACTATTTCCTGATGTGTTTCTAGAAATGGAAACAGCTTTGTGCTGTGCATAGAACCAGGGAAAACACTAACTAAGCAAAACTAAAATTGACCATAGTAGTTTCATTGGCTGAGCTGTGCCAAATGCAAAAAAGTAAACAGCACAAATGGTGAAGAGAAAATAGGATCATGAAATTATTTCAATTTTAATATCAAAAGATGTTTGTATCAACATATGTAATACAATCCACTAAGGATTTATTTTTAATTATGCTTTTTTATCTTATTCTCTCTTTATGGCACAGCAGCATTATATAAACATTATTATTTTGTGTAACCATCTGTCTCATTTGTTAATGTTTTTAGGTCTGCATTTTAATTTTAGGATTTATTTGCACTAGTATACAAAGAGCCAGTGGCCTAATTCAGCCATGTTTTGTGACGATATTCTTCCACTGCTGGAGGGAGGGAAAGTAGGGAAAATAATCCTCAAGTGGACCGGCACCGTAGTAGGTGCAGGAAAATCTGTCGTGATAAATTTTAGCCAGACTACTGAGAGAGGTAACAATATAATAAAGGCCAATAAAGATAATAAGACCACCACATTTTGGAGCCCTTATTAATAGATATGTAGATAAATCTACAACCCTACTCAACCTGAGGGTTATAGATTTGGAGCCATATACCAAAATTGTAAGCATACAGTACAGCACTCTGGAAAGGAAGAAATGAAACACCACAAGATGCATAGGGCATAATAAAAACCAAATAAAATAGTACAAGCCAAAGTGGCATCGCTAAAAAGGAGGAATGGGGATGATCACACAAAAGGGGCCAACAGTGATTAAAATAGAAAACACTTTTGAAAAATAGGCAATTTCAAAAGCAGTTGAGCAGAATTTCAGAAGTATGGACCGAAACTACAGTGAAGATAGACAACATCCCACTATTAAGTAGAGATGAATCCAAACGCCTGTAACCTTGCAGTGTTCACACTCTGGATCTTAATTTTCTGACTTCAGCCCATCTCTAAAGCAAAATCCATGCAGTGTCCATTTCAATACAGATGAAGCCATAATGTATAAAAGGCATTTTTAAGAGTCAGTGCCATTTCACTGGCTCTCGATTCTTTACATTAGAATAATTTGTAGTATATCTAGTAGAGAATGATTTTAAAGATCATTCACTAGATTTAAGGGAAATTTATGAGGAAGGAGTTGCTGTTCCATCATTTTGCTTTTGTGGTTGATGAAGGTGCTAGAGGACATAGGAGTGAATTCTGCTAATCCCCCGGAAACTCCCATCACTGCAACTGACTTTCTACAGCCTTAATCCAAATCCCTTTGAAAGCAATGGGAGTTTTTCCACTAGCCTAAGTGGGCTTTAGCTCAAGCCCTATGTGATCTTGGGAAGGTCAATTAAGGGGAGACTTTCAAAGGCACAAATGAGAGTTAGCACTCCCATTTGTGCCTTTGAAAGTCTGCCCTTAACTTCCCCATATATCAGTCTGACCATCTGTAAAATAGGGGAAATAATGCTTAACCACACTACAAAACATTGTGAGAGCTACAGATAAGAGTGCTACACAAGTGGTGAATAGTAGTAGCAGCAGCAGCATTTTATTATTCTCTACCTTTTGAATTAATGTTCAGGGACCTCCTATTTTTAATTATTGCAGGACACCCATATTGGACACACATCCCTTTACAATAATCATCGGGGGAGGGGGAGATTCGTTTGGTTATTTAATTTGGGATATGATTTACTAGCTGACACAGCCTGAATTTCATAAAAGTGGCACATCCATCACACTCAAACATGCCAGTATAATTAAGTTATGAGGATACCAGCAGTCATTCAAACTGGGTGGCAATATTGGACTATGCAGCCAAGCCTGTTATTGTTTTATTCTTAGAGTTGGATTTCAAATAATCATGTCAGCATTAATTCAGAGGGTGCTTTTTTCATTGCCAACTTTGCAGTCCTCCTGCTGATCTGAAATATTGGACTCCTGCAATTTTGGGTTCCACTTGCAATTGTAGACTTTGCAAGGCCGAGCCATATCCCTGGGTAGGGGGTGCAATAAAACAGTGGGCAGTGGCTATTCATATCTTATTGAATTAGCCTCCTGCCAAATTCCACTTGTGAATATACATTCATCCTTTTAGTGGTAGAAAATTACATTTCCCCATGCTCTTGTTTGAAATGTCTGTTTATTTGAAACTACTCCACAGGCCACCATTCAATCAAATATATTAAGAGTAGAGAGCTGTGCAAAACTTTGGCAAGTTCTGTAAATTAAATCAGAAAATTTGTTTTTAAAATAGTTTTGTGAAAAAGGCAAAGTAATGCAAATCTTTTGCTTTCAATCTTTCACTGAGGGCAAAAAGCTGTTTCCAAAAACAAATATTTTTGCTGAATTTATCACAATAAAAGGAGGAAGGTGAAAGATCAACGTTCAAATTGAGTTTCCTGTGTCACTATATGTCTGCATATGTCTAGTATACTAACTTCCATGTGATCTAAGCGTCAAACACGGGGTGCTGTTAGATGTGAGATTTGAAACCATGCATTCAAGGGAGACTGCTAACTTCATGCCAAATTGGAGATCTCCTGGAAACCATGACTTTTGCACTTGTGTTCAAAATCCATATCTTACATTTGGGATCAATGGTACTTTTATAAAAGGGTGCAGATCTAGAAAAAGGAGGAAGTTTATGCAGGCATCAACTCAAAATAAAATCAGAAGTCAAATAAATTCATAGGAAATTGGCAAAAAAAATAATGTTAAGCTCCTTGCTGTAGCTTTACTCTTGCATTTACTGCAGTTTTTAGCATTAAA
Organism: Chelydra serpentina; assembly: GCA_037349315.1. Taxonomy (NCBI): domain Eukaryota; kingdom Metazoa; phylum Chordata; order Testudines; family Chelydridae; genus Chelydra; species Chelydra serpentina. Next base: position 9,593,376 of record JBAIAC010000014.1, on the reverse strand, counting down.
ATGATTAATATAACTATTATCCCAGCAACTGTATGGTTCGTGTAGCAATGCAGGACTCACACCTGCGGCACCTCCCGCTGGTTGTCTGGGAATTAGCTCTTTTTTCCAGCCCCAGTGCCCTTTTGTCTGGGGGGCTCCCCCTGGCAGTACCCCCTCAGTCTGGGTCTCCCCTCCCAGGGGAACCCCCACCCTCTATCCCCACCTTGCCTCAGCCTATGGGCTACTGCCAGTCATCATCAAGCCCCCATTCCCTGGGGCAGACTGCAGTCTGTAGTAGCCAGTCATCATAGGCAAGGGAGGTTTGGACCTGCTGCCTTTACCTAGCCCCGGGCTGCCCCTTCGCAGCCCCAGAACCTGTTCAGGCCCCACACAAGGCCTTGCATCCTGGGGGGTTTCCAGGCAGGAGCTCCCCAGCTCCTCTTGCCTTCCCCCAGCGCTGCCCACCTCAGGTCCCTGTTTAGCTCCCCTGACCACAGCCAGAGAAAGACTGTTTGCTCCTAGCCCACTGCCCTCTTATAAGGGCCAGCTGGGCCCTGATTGGGCTGGCCGCAGCTGTGGTTGTTTCCCCAATCAGCCAAGGCTTGCTGCTTTCCCTGGCAGCTGGCCTCTCGCAGCCTCAGCCATCTCCCAGGGCTGTTTTTAACCCCTCCAGGTCTGAACGGGGTGATCACCCCGCTACAGTCCCTAAGCTGGGGCACCCAAATTTAGCCCAACCCTGGGCTACATTAGTAGTTTCCCAGGAGCCCAAGGGTTTTTTCTTAATGCATATAAAATGGAGCTAATTACAGCTGTCCTCCCCTTCAATACGGAGGTGTACCCTATGGATACAACAGATCACACATGCACTGCTCCATTTTGACCCATATGACCTACTCACAATGTAGAACTTTGCATGCCCCATTAGACCCACTGACCACAATTTAGACACCCAACACTAGATGATAGGCATACAGTGAACACGCTGGTAAATTGATTCAATGCAGGTTAGTGTCTGTAGTTCAACTCGCTTGTTGGCGTGAAAAGTTGTAAGCCACCTGTTGTAAGCAAGAAGTAAGGCTTCTCGAGTGAGATCAAAATGAGAATAAGACAGAACTATGACATCAGAGCTGCTATGGCTCATTGTAAATACGATGAAGTCCTGTTTCACTTTAGGTGAATGATTTTTTTCATCATTTAACATTACATTGAATAGTATCTGTTTGTCAGCGTACTGCCACTTTGAACAACTGTTTAGAGTAGGAAGAATAGCAAAGGCCTGATTCCCCGCTGACGTAAGTGGGTCCAACTCTCTCAATATTAATGCCAGTATCATGTATGCATAAAATGTATGTGCCTTTCATATTCAATAACCTATTGATGAATATCCTAATATTTTGAGGTTAAATGATCAAAAAAGAGTTAGAGGAAGGGAAGAAAAAAGTACAGTACATCCAAGCCTACAAAGGTAGCAGCTTAGATGCTCTCAGGCCTGTATGCACTCAGCAGATAACCGACTTGACAAGTGAGCAGAGCCAGGACTCTGAGCTGATAGAGTCATCACTAAAGGGAGGGCAGGAGCATTGTGGAACTGCACTGGGGGCTAATTGCCCCATTGCAGCTCTGCAGACAATGAGGTGGTGAATAAAAAGGTGCTTAGCTTTTCTCAAAGCAAATGAAATCATAATAGTTGTTTGAACACTTGTGCACTCTTGCAATCACGTATGTCATGTAAACATGAAGTGTTGCGGGTATGGGAAGGAACTGCATTGGCACTACTAACACTAGGGTAGATAGACAGGATCGGAGAAGGCTGGCTGGATTAGAGAGCTGAGATTTAAGCAGGGCCGGCTCCAGGCACCAGCTTTCCAAGCTGGTGCTTGGGGCGAAATCGAGAATGGGGCGGCAGTCCGAGTCCCGCGGTGGCAATTCGGCGGCAGCTTCGCCGCCATTCTCACCGCCACGGCAATTCAGCGGCGACTGCTTGGGGTGGTAAAATTGTTAGAGCCGCCCCTGGATTTAAGTGAAGGGGGAAACAGGATTTATAATAAAGGCTTGTCCCACATTTAGTGAGACCGATTCTGCAGTTTGCACACAAAAGGAAGAAATCATCCCTTAGACTCCAATAGCAACAAAAAAGAAGCTACTTCTTCATTCCATTTGTTGAACACAGCCCCAAGGGGAGGACTCAATTGTAATACATGAGGTAATTTTAAATTTAATCTACTTTGTTAACTGCTGGGAAGAACCAATCATTACTGCAGAAAGGAGGGAGGATGGGCCTAGAAGGTATAAAAACAAAATATTATGTACTCAGACCATCTCAGCTTCCAGATGACATGACCTCATGAGATGCAGATGGCTAGATAAGATGTCAGAGAGAATGGTTTGTAGCGTGTCATAAAACGTACTCTCCTTATCTTTCCTTTGTCTCGTAAATGTTCTGCAATGTAGATTCTGTAAAATCCTATTTTTGTCTTTCTTCCATTGTATTTTGGCCTTGTAAATAATGTAAGACACTCTATAATCTTTTCTGAGTGAACTATGTTTCAAGGGAGTTCACTCTTGGCATGCTTCTTGAAGGCATATTACCAAAAGCACATCTAGTGTGGGTGGGTCTGTTTGTCCTCATTACTTGGAATAAACAAGAGAGTTTTGAATTGCAGAACCAGGGTGAAATCCTGGTTCCATTGAGGTCAATGGCAAAACTCCCTTTGATTGCAATGTAGCCAGGATTTCACCTCCAGTGACTAAGGAGGAAGACCCCTAGTTTTAAGTTCAAGGCAAGCCAGGCAGTTTTGAACTGCTCTTATGTAAAATAGGACATCTATTAAAGCTTTCATGAAACAGCATATAGGCAGCTCTGAATAGAGATAGGTCTGAAGTTTTGAATGGATAAATCAGATGTTTTCAATAGTAATAATAATTAATAATATTTCTATTAAAATAATGCCTCTAGGCCCCACCTGAGATCAGGACCCCACTATGCTGGGTGCTACACAAACATACCATATAAGATTGCCTCAAATAGATTACACTCTATTATGAACAAGATGCTGAAGCCCGAGCTGCTGCATCTTCATTGCTATTTTACCTGTGCTAGCAGGGGCTACTCTATCTACAGGCAAACTAGGCAGCTGCCTAGGATGGCAGATTCTGCCTAGGGCAACAGGGATGGCAAGGTCAAACCTGAGCAGCATTGTGACTCCATGTGCCAGGTCACAATGCCCCTCACTCAAATCTTGCCCAGCAGTCCCCACCCTCCCAGCCACTGACAGAGGAGGTGGCTGGGTGAAACCTAAATGAGCGGCGCTTGACACCCTCAGCTTCTACCATACCACCCAACTTAGAAGGCTTGCCATGCAGCCCTGCCCCCGGACGTCTGATGTTCCCCAATCCCCAGCAGGTGACCCCCCCTCTGGTAGAGAACCTCTGTTCTGGGGTGGGGGTGGGGGTACACTGAAGTTTGGCCTAGGGCAGCAGATTGTCTTCAGTAGGCTGTGTTTGCCAACCAAGCTGCAGTCACACCTCCTATTGACTGCAGCATAGACATATCCTCAGTGGCTTGCCCAGAATGAGGAGTTGAAGCCAGGTCTCTGTAGTCCCAGTTCAGTACTGTAACCACCAGATTATCCTTCCTCTCATACTAATTAATATCACATAGGTGTTCTGATACTACAATAGTGAGTGCAGTGTAAGAACCTACACATCCATTCTAGCCCTTTATTTTACTTTGTTTTCTAAATGACAAAGTAACTGAAATTTATACAAGTGATTTTTAATAAGTAAAACATTTTTTCCAATAATACACTAACCTTTCCTTTCTTGTTAAAAGAAAATATCCCTTTTTAAGCATGCAAAGGAAACTTGATTCTATCAGCTAGCTAGCAAGATGTCTCTAAAGAAATAGTATTTTACAGAAGCCGGAAACTGAGAAACAAGACAGAGGAAACTGGTACTAGAATATTTCATTTAATGACTGTATGACAAGTCCATCGTAGGTCATTATTTATAGGTCATTTTCCTGTTAGCTGTAGGATTTCTGGCCTTAATCATGTGTGTCAAAACACACTTCCGAATAAAAACTTCCAACATGATACTGATCATTCTGAGCAGGACAATGGATGTATTTGACCATGCCTCTTTTTCCTTTTTACTCTGATTATGCCAAGATATTTCTTGTTAACTCCATGGCCTTTTGTAGTCCCTACTACAGACACCAAGCAAGAGGTGTTGCACGAGGAAGATCCAGATGTGGGCATGAAAGGATGAAAACCCAATAGTCAGCATTAAGCTTAAAGAGACTAACAACTTATAAATATATAATTGTACTGTAATGCCTTTTGCGTTTTGACACCTTCTTCAAACCCTGAAGATATATTTGCTGTCCCTACTAAGTTCCTGCTTTTTAGCAAAAATTGACCCTTGTTCTTACACTTCTGTCCATATGTCATGGCAACAGCACCCTCCCACGTCCTTAGTCAACAGAAGTGGAAAAAATAAGGCTGAGAGTTAAAAAATTTATTATAGGTCAGATTTCTAAATCTAATTAGAGTTTTACAATAGAGGGTCTCAGATGAGAAACTTTTGAACAAGTGAGAGATACAAACAATAAGATAAAAACAGGATAGAAGATTTCACTTTGTGATTACTGTATAGTGAACCCAGGTTGAAGAGCATGCAACAGTATCCAAGCTACAGGATGAATGGGAAACAGAGTGCATTGAACAAATGAAACTAGAGAATCAAATGGAAGTACAACAAGATTATAGAGTAGCTGGGAGAGAGTATTCTGCAAAGTAGGGAGGTACAGAGACTATGTCAGGATAGCTAGTAAAATAAGACTAAGTAAAATAAAGAGGAAAAATATTCCTTTTATCCGTGAAGAGAATGTAATCATTTAACATGAGGTCCTGATAGTGGGGTATGTTTTTTCCTCTCCCATAAATGCTGTGATAGGGCATACAAGCTAGCATGAGCCAAAAGCAGTTTAGAGCAAGTGTTCTGCTTTGCATGCTGGTGTTGATAAATAAATGCTAAATGTTAGTGTGCAGACATCACGTCAACAGGGCCTAGTCCTCCAAACCTGCACTCACGTCAGAGAAAGGATTTGCAGGATCAGGCCCTTACGGGGCATATGAAATCACAGATCATCAAATCATATTAATTTACAGATGTTGGCCCCATTCCACATGAATGACAAATGGCTTCCATAACCTCATTTAACCAACCTTAGCCCCCCAAATGTATTTATTGAGCTAAAAAAAGCCATAAAAAAAGTACAGGGAGTGCAGTGAAACTGCTGGCAGACCTTTAACTTCACAGAGGCTAGTAAGCAAGTATGGTAATCTTGGAAATCATAAATTAGCCAATTTTCTAGAGAGCTGCCAAAGGGCTTGGGTGAACTAAGTCTTTTGTCCATCTTCTTTTCTACTTTTGTTAGAATGAGCAGATATATCACTACTGCTACCTATATATGATGAGATCTGCAGTGAAATCTGAAAGTTGGTGGTGATTTTTATATTTTTAAGCCTTCCCTTCAGAAAGAGAAAACACTTATTTTGTTGTGCTGTTTTAATATCTACCATCAGAAAAGCTCATGAGAGACCTGAGGTGATATGCATATATCTGGCTTCTGCATCTGGCAAAAACAAATTAGATATAAAAATATTTAAATAAAAGGAAGCCTTAAACAATGCTGACTCAAGCTTTATTGATTCATTGAGTAACAATGTAAAACCAAACCTTCTCTCTCAAAGTTTAATTAAAAATGTAGATGAGTCTATGGATAGGAAGTGGAGATTTAGAAGAACAGCAAATTCACCTGCCAAGAACAGGCAAGACATGGTATCTCCATCCTAAAAATACTTACTGTATAGATATTTTATGTAATCATCTGCATCTCAATAGACTTATAAATTCTTACAGTAATGATCCACAGGAAATGGATACGACAACTTCATTACACCACCGCCACCATCTGAAACATTTAGTGATCCAGGATGATTAATTGATTTTCCCATTGTAACTATATGATCCGAATTCAGTTCAACCCCTGATCCCTTTGGTGAATAATTGTGATGCTACCCAGGGCTGTGAAGCACTTTGTTACCACCTGCCCTTAACATGAGGCAGATATGTCTGTGCTTGCCAGGGAGAAGCTCCCCAACTCCACTAGCCACAGGCAATACAAGGACTCCCCTCAAGGCCTATGTGGGCCCTGCTCTCTCTTTATAGGATAGCTGCAAGCACACTGAAAACCCCAAGCATCTCCCTGGAGTGTCCAGCCCCTGTTTCACTGGTACTCTCAGTATTCAGATTTGCTGTTTCCAAAGGAGCAGTACGCCACACCTTACCCGTTATACCTCAGATTACTGCTCTGTTTCACACAGCACCTAGGTAAGTAAGTATATTTAACAAAGAGGAGAGATTCAAATGGTAGCATTTAGCAATATTGAAAACAAATGGCTACATATAAAATAAAATCAAACACATTCTAAAACCTAGACCTATTTATTTAACTAGATACTTTCATGTATTATAGCACAAAACTCACTCCAAAGTCCTTCCAGTATTTTTCAGCCAGGCCTGGCTGTGATCCTTTTTTCATGAGACAGAACACATTGCCAGCTTGTCTTCTTAGTGAAGAATACATGGCGTCTCTTGGTACCTGTCGCAGGATAGGTACCTCCCCATCAGGGGGCATCGGGTTGTTGGATGATCTCTGGGAATAGGACTGTTACAGGGTTTTTTTCCTCTGGCATTTAAAATATATGATTTTTTTTATTAGTGTCCTAAATGTAAAAGGATTTAGGGCCAAAAATACAGTTACTCTCTTAGTTTTAAATATAGGTTATGATCATGGTCTCTATTCAGTAACAGACGCAAGAAGAATCTGAACGAAATATCATTAAGAAGGTTCTTGTAGACATGTCTGATTTAAATTAAATTTTAAATGATTTTAAATAATAGTTTGAACCAGCAGCAAAAGTTTTGATCTAGCCACCATTGAAAGCTTTATGCCCACTTGAATTTACTAATGGTGACAGCAGCCTTTTATTTTCTGGATCTAAGCCAAGTTATAAGTTTTTTAATAAATTTATTTTTTTCATGATAAAGATTTTCTCCATCTGGGAAAAAATAAGTGCTGTATACATTAGTGTCATTTTCAGGGATGAATACACAAGATTACAGTGTTATAGAGAAAGTAACAACATATGTAAAGCCATCAAAGATAAAAACAGTAGTGCAGATGCAGCACAAGTTCATTCATCATGTTTCCTTTTGTAATTGCACCCCTGAATTCCTTGCTACCACATGCAAAGCACACCACCAACATAATTCATTGGGGTAAAAGGGACAAACACCAAAACTAAACTCTGTTTTCAGTTACACTGCATGGAACTTTATAGCCTCATTAAAGTCTATGAGCCAAACTCAATGCTGATACAGTGGTAACAACTGTCATTGATTTCAATGGGAATGGTACCCACTCACACAAAAACTAAATATGGTGTGGTGGGGTTGCACAAGTGACAGAAGAACTTGTGCTCATGAATCAAAATGATCACAATTAGTTGCACAGAAAGGGACTTTGATCTATGAAGAGGTCTTGAATTGAGAGTACTCTGCAAACAATTTAACGTTTATGCCAGCACATTTTCCAGTGGTAATTGTGATAGTTTTGGGGGCTAATTTTAGTCAGCCAATCTGCTCCCATCCCACTTCTTTCTTATTTCATTGTTCAGTTAGCCTTCTTCAGGAGATCAGTTTTCTTATATGGAATGTTTGCTCTTTGCTAGCTCTTGATCACCTTTTTATATAAAATTTTCTTTTAATAAAATATACACAGTATTTGAAAATTATATCCAAAATCCTAGACTGTGGTAAACTGGATTTACATTTTGCAACTGAACCATGCTCATCCTTCCTAGTAATATCTGGAAACAACAATGGGGCACCTACCTTTTAGTGGAGCAATGTCTTAGCCCTTGTTTACAATACAGAATTATTTTGCATATAATTACATTGCTCAGGGGTGTGAATAATCCACACCCCTAAGCCCTGTAGTTATACCAGCCTAAGCGCTGGTGTAGACAGCACTATGTTGGCGGGAGAGCTTCTCTCACAGACACAGCTATTGCCTCTCGCTAAGGTACATTAAGTAAACCGCTGGAAAAATTCTCTCCCATCAGCTTAGAGCATCTTCATTAAAGCGCTACAGTGTTTTAAGTGTAGACCTGCCACAGGGCCTGAAATACTGGTCTGCTCCAGCACAGTGCAAGCAGAAACTTTGTGTGAGTGAAAGTGAGGTTGAGCATGAGGCGCAGTGTTTTGTGAAGAGCCGAAGTCACTGACAGCCTTCTAACAAGCTCATCATTTTATTATAAATGTACAAAAGGGGCTGAGAATCGACATGTTTGAGAAGACATGGATTTGAGAGATCCTCACCAATGCAAACAAAACTCATAATATTCATATTCATGAGAGACAAGGTGGGTGAGGTAACATTTTTTACTGGACCAACTTCTGTTGGTGAAATAGACAAGCTTTTGAGTTTACACAGTTTTTCTTCAGGTCTGGGAAAGGTACTCAGGGTGTCACAGCTAAATACAAGATGGAACAGATTGTTTAGCATAGGTATTAACATGCTGTAAGAGACCATTCAAAGTGAAGTAGGCAATTAACACCTCTAAAGTCATAGGGCAAAGGAGGGTTACAAGGTTATGGATTATTGTAATGAGCCATAAATCCAGTGTTATTATTGAGTCTGTGATGTTTAGTGTCTAACAGAGTTATGAATTTAAGCTCTTTTGAAGGTGTTGTGGAGGTTTCCTTTGAGGACAAGGCCTGGGAGGTCACATATGGAATGATCATTTTGTTTATCCATGGATGATGGGTGTTTTTGTCTTATTTTCTGTAAGTGTTCATTCAAGAATGTCGTCATTGTCTTGTTTCATCTATACAGTTGTTGTTAGTGCATTTGGTGCTCTGGGTATGGTACACTACATGTTATAGATACAAGTAGGACATTGAAAGGTGTGTTGTTTCGGGTACTGATCATCGTAGTCATGGAAATATATCTGCAGGTTTTGCATCTATTATGTCAGGGTCTGGTGCTGCTTTGAGTTGATGAGTGCTGGTCTGTGGGGAACTTGCTTCTGATGATGAGCTTGGTGAAGTTAGGGGACGGGCTGTTTGAAGGCCAAAAGAGGGGGTTTGGCAAAATTTTCTTTCAGGATATGGTCCCCAACCAGTATGGGATGGAACTGTTTAATGATATCCCACACTGGAACCCAAATGGAGTATCACTAATAGGTGACAACTAGGGGTGTGTGGTAATTTTTTTATGACCTATCCAATCAATATATTTCTGGAAATTCTTGACTAAAACTGATAAACAGATCTGGTGCTCTTAAGTAATTTTCATTGCTCCCTAGCAAGGGCCTCCCTACCACCACCACCACTGCCTCATGGAAGAAATTAACATAATTTGTGTAAAAATGTTACAAATACACTTACTTGAATATTAACAGTATGGTTGAAATCCAATAAAAACATTCTGCTGCCTAAACTCTGATATATTTAGGCAGCTGCATGATGCATTACAATTGTTTGATCGTGGACTCTTAGAACGTTAGTGGCAAAACATCAGTTAAGGAAAATGACCTCATCTCAACCACTGCCAATATAGCACTTCCACAACACTTAAAGGAGATATTTGTGATTTTATATCTGCTAACAAGCTACAATACTACAGCAAACGTAGCTCAATGTCATTGCACTGAATTAGTGCATACAAATTTCTTTTATAGATAAGTTGTTTATGAAATGCTAGTTAAGTACAAAGAAACAGTAGTACTACATATGTTTTGCCACATAATTTCTAATACAGGAAATTCTTTGCTCCCCTGGAATGCAACAAGATTAAAGCACAGAACAAAACTAAAACTAGCACAAAATAATAATTAACATTCATCTTCATGAAAAATAATATCCTAATTATAAAGAAAATCCCATGAAACTGATACACACAATCAAACCTTGAATAAACGTAATTGCTGAGGCAGACACATCTGTTAAATATGTGGAAATGGGTTTTGCAGATCTGGCTTGCATTGAAAAATGAGTATATAGAATAGCAACTAAAGTATACACAGTGTATTAACTGTATGATAACCACCTACGTACCAACTGTCAAAATTCAGAAAAAACAATAAGGTATGTTTTATCCCCTGCCCGCTCCCTGGAGAGAGATTGTACCAACTGCTAAGTCTGAAGAAGTCTGCTGCTGGTGAGTCATTCAACTTTGTCAGCTTGCAACTTTGTGAAAGGCATGGAGAATTTGTGCGCTAGAGCACATTCTTCATTCCCATAAACACAAGAAACAACTATTATCAGTAGTAGTAATTATGAAGAGAACTCTGGCTTTGTTTTTATTTATTTTATATTGGGGTGAGAAGAAAGATTTGTAAAAAAGTGTCTTGTCCAAAGGGAGCAGAGCACTTAAATTTAAATTCAGATATTGGTGGTCTAAGTCATCAGTTTAAATCTAAGCCAGGTAAGTAATGACCCAAACTTGTACTATCTTCCCAAGTGGCCAACATTCACCTGGCAGAACCACAGTTAGCAGTTAAGTTGTATCAATTTTGGCAGTGTCAGAAGAATATCCAAGGATGGAATGAGTAAGCCAGAGAGACTGAGAATGTCCAAGGATGGAATGAGTAAGCCAGAGACCCTCTCACTGCTTGAATTGCTGTCCTCCACGTCAGGTTTGAAGCAGGGAGAGTGGGGAATATACACTGCCACTGTCTGTGTTGTATCATTTTTATATATTATTGACATGTTGCAGTTCTAAAGCACCTTTCATCAGAGGATCTCACTTTATCAACATTAATGACTTTAGAGTCTCATAACACTATAAGAAAGCCAAGTATTTCTTACTCATATACATAATATTCATAGGACGTCTGTGGCAGAGCTGCAGATAAATCACAGCTCACCTAGCTCCCAATCAATCATATGCCTTAACCACAAAACTACCCTTAATAAATAAATAATGTTTCAGTCTTGAAGACTGTCAATGGGACCCTTCCACGGGCACATGAAATTTTCTCATAGATAATATAAATTATATTATACAGATACAGATAATTGTACAAATATGGATTTCTTACCAACCTTTCAGGCGCAAAACTTTTTTAAAAAAATCTATGGGTATGTCTGCACAGCAAAAGCTGTGCATGGTCTAGCTTACCTGACCTAGCTTGAATCCAGCTCGTTTTGTAACAACGCTCAGGCTTCAGGGTGGGCTAGTGAGATAAGTATATACCCAAGGTCTGTGCCAGACTTGTATTACCCACGCTGAAACCTGCCCTGTGCTGCACTGTCTTCACTCAAGCTGTGGTACTCACTTAGGTGCCTACATACCTTTGTTTCTTACAGGACTGGGCTCTCCCGCATTGAAAAAGCACCAAAATTAACACAGGCTTGGTGATTTCACGATTATTAATGCTTATTAAACAGCTGGTCAAAAATGGCAAGAATAATTAGCAAAAAAAAAATCAAAATCTTCAAAATTGTTTCCATTTCACAATAGAACGATATTGTGGGGTTTTTAAATTTAAAAATAGTTTTCAAAATTTTGGATGATTGAATTTTTAGTCTCACCCCCGTTATTTAAGATTGTTTCCTTTTTGCAACTGAATAATAAAATGAATAATCTCAAGAGTTTTCTCTTTTCCCTTCACTTTTTCCATTTACCACTCTGCATCTTCTCAAAACTTCTCCCACTTTTCAAGTTACAGAATGGCAAAGTTACAGTGTTTCATTTTGCCACTTGAACTTTCCCCAACTTGAAGAAATTTAAAGTGGTAAAAGGAAAATGAAAAACAAAAACACAAAAGTAAGAAGGTAAAAATACCTAAGATATCATTCATTCCAATGCATCAAGTGACAAAAAAGGAAGAAGGTGGGCGGGGGACAACAAAAATTCAAAATCTTGAAAGATTTTGGTTTCCAAAAAGCAAAATGAAATTAAAATGTATTTCATTTTTAAATTTCCCTTTGGAAAAAAAAAAAGGTTGAAAACAGCATGTTCCCATTGAAGAAAAACATTTTCAATGATAGAACTTTTTGGTCAAAATTTTTCACCTGCTCTAGATTACTCTGAAATTATATATATTTTCCTTTGATCACATAGTTTTAAAATAGACATATATGCGATTTGTATAGAACTTTTGTTCCGTGCATTTTTCTTCTGAGCTTATGGGAAAGCTGGTCTATCACATCATGCAAATTAAAGTGATGAATGTCTCTTTAGTGATATTACTAAGAAACACATACTAACAATGATTATTGTGACAGTGACAAGATGCTATTCTGCTTTTAAAAGTGGCTATGTGAAGATGACACCTTATAGTCAATTGATCTTCTCCCCATGTGCATTTAGAATCCTAATTGCTTATTTCAGTGATCCCAACAAATTTTAACTCTTGACAAAGGAAGCTGATTTCTCTTCTGGCAGGTGCATTATCAAACAGATCTGTTAGCTAAGTTCTAACTGCAATATCTTCATTACTGGTGATGAATATGCAACAAAAAGAACCCCACTGGACTTTCAGATGCTAACCAGAATTTGCAGAACTGACCGTTTAAAAGAAATCTTTTTTTGTTTGTAAACTGAACACTTTGAATCTTCAAGTCATTTGAATTTCAACATAGAAGTCCATGATGTCCTTTGTATAGTCCTTTGGCGTAGAACTGTACTTTAAAACAAATCTGAGATGCAGAGGAGTAACTATATTGACATTATCCAAAGGCGCAGAATTTAAAAAACTGAATTCATGTAAGACCGAAAATATATACAATTCCCATTTCAGTATTAGCTAATACACCACTACAGATGTGTATGACACTTTACAGGCAAAAGATAGGTCTCCAAAGTTCCTGTAATCAAGTTAATTGTGATAAAGTATCCTAAGTTTGCCACAAATCTCTTTCAATATCTATTTTCGCATTAAGATGGGAGTATAGCATGATATTTATATTCATTGATTGAGCTGAAAATGGAATTATCAAGCAAAAAAATATCTCAGAGGTCATGCTATGCTGCCAGCTTTGGACTGAATCCAAAGAATGCTGAACTCATTTTCTTGTCATTCAGAATTCAGTTGTTAATGCTAGGACCTGACTATATAGAGGGCATCTCCAGACACACTTCTGCAGCAGTCAGATGGAAACTTTGGCGGAAAACGCCACTGCAATAGGGACACACTGCCACCACTCTTGGATCCTTAAAATAGAAGACATTGGGGTGAAAGTTAACTTTAGGAGAAAATGTACTACCCTAGCAAGCTTCACCCTCATGGCTACCACACTCCCATATCTCCTGGGACACTACAGCTTTTTCATCCTAGTCATGGAAGATGTTCTGACCAGATTGGGCCAGAAAGCAGGAGCCAGATGACATTGCTACTTCCAACACCTCTGGCTAAATCCAAAATGCCATCTGAGATGTGAGCCTTTATCATCTTTCTTCCACCCAGTGTATTGGTTTTTTCCCCCCATCCCTCTCCTTTTTCCTTATGTCTAATGAGAGTCAGGCATAGCCAGCCAAGACTGCTGAAAGCCTGCAACCAGAAAGAAACAGCCCTACACTGCCTGATGCTGGCTTTGGAGTGGTTGATAAAACGGTGCTGTGTCACCTACTTTTCTTTTCCCCAATGGACAGTTATTACCATCCTCAATACCGGGGTTGGGGCGGGGGAGGTTTCCCGTCTAAAAACTTTCTCCAGATAAAGGTAAAAGGAACAACGGATGTTGTTAAAATGAAAGTCTGTTGAATGTTTTATATTTTAACCACATTAACTCTTACCTTTTTTTCTGTATCTTTAGTAAAAAGGTTTAAAGGATTTTAATGGTATATTTGCCATAGTAATAGAACAGGCTGAAGTCTCTATATACCAAATCCCACAACTTGCTTTACGCTGTTTAATGTTGGACAATGACTGGATTATGTTAACACTTTGGATTCTTTGGACCCATATATCCATCTAAATTAATACAAACACAGCCCACCAAGTGGACTGCCCCAGAGCCAGGGGTCTCATGCTCCTTTGCAACCCTGGTAGCTGTCAGGCTCTGGTGAGCCACCTTTCAAAAAAGGAGAACATAAAATGTCATTTTTACTTATTCCAAACAAAATTCAGAATTTCCATTCCTCAGGAAATTCCATTTTTGGTCTGTTTTTTTTTTTTTAAATTGGAATTTCCTGTGGAATGGACTTCCAGTTTTTTCACCAGGTCTATCCAGCAGAGAACCCTGTAGAATTCCCAGAGTAATGAGAAGTGCCTAACATTTTGGCCATAATCCAAAACTCCTAAGTAAGTGAATACCAAATCTGTCAGGACCCTGGCTACAGGGGGCATAAGTCAAGGCCAGGGCTTGGGTTGGAGGAGACTCAAACGTGGCCCAAGTTCAGTCTAGAGGGTAAGGGCCAGAAGCAGCAATCCAACCCAGTGTCATGTGAGAGATTCAGGTCAGAGTCAAGGTGCCTCACTGTGGTGATCAGAACCAAGTGAGTCAGCCCAAGTAGGGTTAGTGCAAACAGGCAGGATGAGAAGTCAGGAGCAGAGCAGAGGACCTAGAATGATGAAACAGGAGTGAGGCCAAGTAGCAGGAGTGTGCAGCAGGGTCTGCTTCCAGCAGCAAGACAAGGATCCACCTAGTTGCACAAACAGCCTCTGGGTGTTTACCCTAGGCCTTAAATAATGTGCCAATCAAGGAATGAGGTAGGCTATGCCAATCAGGACCTTCGTGGTCAGGACATAAAGCTCATAGTCTGCTGTTCCCGACTTTGCCAGAATTGTGAGGTGGTGCTGTAGACATAGCAGCCACCCATCCTGGGCTCCAGACCCACGCATCCTCATAGAATCAGTCCATGATGGAATACTTAAGCCAAGAAGACCTCAGCTTTGTAAAGTAGGTGTCTAGAGTATCAAAGACCTTAGACAAATAAAAATTGCACTAAAGATTTGTTCATGGTTCACTGCATTACAAGTGTCTTGTTACTCAAAGTAACAATGTAGCAGATCTCTTTCTTTGGTCCAAATCCAGACTGGAGTTATAATTTTTAAAAAGTCAATGTTTGAATCATACCCTTGATAGGTATATTACTAAAGGTTTCCTGACAATGTCTAGAGCACAGAAATAGAAGGTTAATTGGATGCAGATTTTACTTACTGTCCAAATATAAAGTTCTCCCCCTCCACTCACCCCCCATATCATATATCATAGCAGTTTTCTATATAGATGATCCTGTCCCTGATGCTTCAGGAAAAGTTAAATAGTGCACTCAGTGATCTTTAAATTGAACATGCAGCAAGACAAAAATAAAGGATCAATATTATAATTCCCCACAGATTTATGAAGATTTAAAAGTAATACATCTTTCAAAACTGGAATAGACTTTAATAGCTTGTAGACATTTAGCTCTAAGCTATTTGAAACCTCATTGGTTTGTGGATATTGATCCAATGTAATTTTTGTATGTGGTCTTTAAGAATAATGTATAAGCACCCAGAGCCACAGATATGTACTCCTGACAAATGAGAATAAGAAAATGAAATAAATACATTTAAACCAGGTACCACACTGAAGTACAACTTTAGATCAGAGTGTGACTCTGAAATTGGAGAAGTGATTTAATGTTAAAAATAGTTACAAAACCTCTTTGTTTCGAGGTGCCTTTGACTATCAAATTTCTTGCATACTGTGACAGGTTGGATCACAGAAACCCCCTTTGGGAACTGCCACCTGATATGCCTAGACTACCTCTAAACCCATTTTCCCTGGCAGCTTGGGACTTCAGTGTCCTGCCTGGTTTGAGCCAGACATGCTGGCCTGTTACAAACCCAGACCCAGGTCTGAACTACGTCTCCCCAAAGCTGCAGGCTTAACTGAAAACAGCTTAAGAAGTATTCCTGTCTCTAACACTCAGATGCCCAGCTCCCAATGGAGTCGAAACCCCAAATAAATCCGTTTTACTCATAAATTGTTCTCCCTCTATAACATTGATAAAGAGATATGCACAGCTGTTTGCCCTCCCCCCTACACCCAGGTATTAATACGTACTCTGGGTTAATTAATAAGTAAAAAGTGATTTTATTAAATACAAAAAGTAGGATTTAAATGGTTCCAGGTGATAAACAGAACAAGGTGAATTACCAAGCAAAATAAAATAAAATACGTAAGTCTAAACCTAATACAGTAAGAAGCTGAATAAAGATAAAATCTCACCCTCAGAGATGTTCCAATAAGCCTCTTTTACAGACTAGCCTCCTTCTAGTTTGGGTCCAGCAATCACTCACATTCCTGTGGACTGCTCTGTGCTAACCCCATATGCTTTTGTTTGCGTCTCACCTTTAAGCTGAACCCCCAAGAAAGCTATTTTCAGTGCTTAATTTTTGAAATTGCTCTTTTAAAATCTAGCAAAAGCCTACATTCCAGATGTATTTTCTTTCTTTTTGTTTTTAATAAAATTTACCTTTAAGAATCTGATTGGTTTTGTGTCTTAAAAGGTCTGTGCATGTTTTTCAATTAGCTGGTGGCAACAGCTGGGTTTTCCTTTTGTTTGTTTTCTTTCTCAGTTTCCCCGAGGAAGGCATGGAAAAGCCGAGAGGCCTCAGGAAAAACTTCCCAAGTGAGATTTTCCAGGATTTGCAAGAGACAGTTTTTCACTTGGGTAGTGGCAGTGTTTACCACGCCAAGGTCAGAGAAAAGCTGTAATCTTGGGAGTTTAATACAAGCCTGGAGTGGCAAGTATTAATTTTTTTAAATCCTAGCGGGCCCCCACCTTCTGCACTCGAAGTGCCAAGGTGGGGAATCAGCCTTGACAGTATGTTTTCTCATTGCCCCAACCAATCTCAAGCATGGAGTTGCAAACCAGGTAAGAGTGCATTAATTTTTGCACACGGCCTTTTAAAAACAACTGTGCCAGCAGACTGAAGTTCAAATCAGATGAGAAAGAGCCACTCCTACGTTTGTAAAAACTTTCCTATCAGCAAGCTCAACGGACTCAGAAATACTTCTGTAAGGAAGTGGGTGAATATCTGTATGAGCCATTCAGTCATCAAAGAAGGAAGAACATTTATCAATGAAAATAGGGATTAGCCTTTGGTCTGTGAATTAAATAATTTGCTCACAGAACAGCTGGTGGCTCAGAGCATGTGCAGGTAGCACATTCATCCCCTAAAGGTGATTAGGATTGCCTCAGGTTGATAGTGAACTTCATTATTACCATAGTGATACTCAGAGTACAGGAAACAGCAAGCTCCATAAGAAGCCATGTCCAATCTTCCTGTAATGGAGGGAAGTCACTGTGAGATGGGACCTTTCATAAAGGGCAGTTAAAGTGTGGGATGGCACAAAAATGAGTTACCTAAGCTCAGGACACTGTCCAGGAGAGAAAAAAAACTGAAAATCTTTTTATCTTTTTGAAGATTTTTGGAAATCTTTGTGGTTGCAAAGTTCAGGCAGCTCATGGAGCATCTGTGAGCCTATATAGATATAGAAATTCTGCTGGAGTGGGTCTGTGAGGACTCTTACAAACATTGCAGGGATTTTCTTCATATAATTCATATATATGGATTAGATACTGAAATGTACTTCTGTACTTTAGTTACATCTGGGTAGTAATTCTATATTATTTTAAATTTCTATTATGGGCACATAGGACATATGGGATGGGTACTCTTTTTTAGCATGTATATAAATTAAAGGAAATAGCAATAATAGCTATTCCTGGTTAACCTGGATTTCCCATGTAAATCCTTCATAGATTTATGTACTGACGTCCCTCTAAGAACAGTGGACGTACACTCATTCTTTGAAAGCTGCATTTATTATGACTGCAAATTTGACATTACAATCTGGCTCTAAATATGGACATTCCCAACCGCTCTAGTAGCAACAAGCATTTGAGTCACAATTTGAAAATAAAATTAAAATAAGTTCCCAAAGCAGGGTGAGAAAACCAACTGTTAATATTAGAATGCTTATAGATGATTTTTTCAAAAGAATATTTTAAGAACCTGTATCTACAAACAGAGAGCTTAGATGATGTAAATACAAACAACATGAATAATAGACAAATTGAGATGAAAGATGTCCTACTAAATCAAAGTCACTGCCAGAATTTTGTTCAATTTTAAGTGCCCGAAGCATCTTATTTCACAAGCTTCAGCCCAAAGGAATTTGAAGAGTAACTTAGAAACCCTCACAAAAGTATATCATCATGGAAATTTTGAATGGACCAGTGGATGAACTTTTCTCCGCATACCATCATAGTAGTTACAACCATTGGCCAGAATCACTAATGGCCAGATTAAAACTGCTGAAACTATTCCATACTGATTGAAGAATGTGCCAATAATAATAGCTTGGAGTACAGAGAGACCCCAAGAGGAAGTACTTGATGTCAGATATGCAGATGCCATTTTAAGAGTGATCAAGTTACTAAACTGTAAATATGTATCTGACTACAGTGCAAAACCGCACATAGCTGGTGAACCTCGGGTTACAGTGGTGAATTTAGCTTTTGTTTCAGTGAGTTTTGAACTGAAGAAGACCAAGTTCTGAAAAGGGTGAGTTTTTATTTGTGGGTGTTTATGGCGCATATATCTACCCTACCACAATTGTGTGTTTATCCTAGTGAAATTGAGTTTATCCTTTTATGCATGAGAGGCATTCTTTTCTGAGATTTTTCTTTTGGCTTTGTCTCCAAAAGGAAATATATATTGTATATATGCAGTGTGGGCGGCAGCATGCTTAAGTGCAAGCTCCGAAATCTCTAGCTATCATGTTTCATCACCCATTGGCATGAAAACAGTGGTTTACTATAACTGACTGACACCCATAGCAATTGTCCTTATTTAGGATTAATAAATTGTTAATTTTTAGCAATTGGGGCAAAATTTTGGACTGCTATTCTAGATAAGTTCTTATCCTATGCTCACTGTCGTATCTGAGCACGTTCCAGTACTGAATTAAGCAACACAACCAGTGTTTGTCACATTTATTCTCTCATCCTCTCCCAAAGGGGGGAAAAGTGTGTGCAGTGTTTTTTAAAAATTCTATATGTAGATATATAAATATTAAAATAGCATAAATATGTATACACAGAGAGAGAGAGAGCGCACACTGTGTGTCACTGCTTATTGCTGTGGTCTTTTGAGGTGTCTCAGCTTCTCCTATCTAACCCTCATTAGTTTGTTCTCAATCAGGTCAGTTCCTGGATCCCCACCTCCAATTAAGTCTATCAGCCCTTCAGTTTTAGGGCTTGCAGTCTTCTTCAGTCTCCTGATCCTTTTTGTTGTTGTTGTTTTTTTGCAGGCAGCCTGGTGCAGGGCTGTTGCCCCTTTGCTATCCCAGGCCTTTCTGCCTCCCTTTCCTTCTTTTCACTCTCCCCATTATAACAGGTCTTGTTTTCCCTATCAGTTGCAGCTATGGGTGCCTGCCTCTATGATTGTCAGTTCTTGCAGTTGCATGGGGATGTGATCAAGCTGCTTGCTTGTAAACAGGAGAGACTCATTCCCCATCTGTCTGTGCTCAGTATGGGGTTTGTAGACCCCATAACATATTCTCCAAGGCTATGTCCCACCACTGGCTAGCATAGGCTACTTCCCTGAACAGAAAATCAGCATTTCAATGCAAATTTCCTGCCCGGTGCTGTATCTGAAAAGACATATATTTGTAGTGAAAGATAACATCTCATGAACCTTGGGTTTGTCTCCTCACATTTAGCCAGTGCAAGGGAACATAATCAGTAACTAGTGTGAACTTGTTTCCTTGGAGATAGAATCATACGTGCTGTATTGCCCATTTATACTTTCTCACGGGCGAAGACTTGCCAGCTGATATATACCATGAGGTCTCCATCTACCTCCTGAGAAAGGACTAGGGGTGGTTCTACCTCTGACGCATCTGTTTGTAGTACAAATTCCTTTTCAAACTTCAGGCTATACAGCACTGGCTGCCTGCTAAGTATGGCTTTGAGTTTTTACAAGGCACTTTTGCAGGTGGGAGTCCACAGCAGCCATCTTGGGCCAGCATCCTTAGTTAGGTCAGTTAACGGGACTGTTACAATGGTAAAATCGGGTATGTACCAGTGGTAACAGCCAGCTAATTCTAGAAAGGCATACACTTGCCTTTTAGTTATGGGGGTCTTTTATGCCTGTAAGGCATGGACTTTATCCACCAAAGCGTGGACTTGGGTCCCAGGTAATTTGCTTCTTCCTTTCCTTTTGCATATTTAGTGGGGTTTGCCATTAACATAACTTCTCTCAGGAGCTACCTTGTCCAAATGGGAGTCCCAATTCTTGCTATAGATAACTATGTCCTCCAAGTGTGCCACGGCATATTGACTGTGCTATTGGAGTAATCAGTCCATCAAATGTTGAAAAGTGCCCATTGTCCTAGGCAACTCAAAATGCATGGTCTTAAAATAAAATAGGCCGAGCAGTATAGACAAAGCTGTCTTCTCCTGGAAATCCAGCGTTAAGGGGATCTGCCAATACCCCTTTGTCAATTTCAAAGTGGTGATATATTGGGCTTCTCTCAGTCAGTCAGAGTTCATCCACTCATGGCATGGAGTAGGCGTCAAATTTAGAAATTGTGTTCACTTTTCTGGAATCTATGCAAAAATGTAGCGAGCCATCTGGTTTTGGGAGCAGCATAATAGGACTCCTCCAATCATTCTAGGATTCTATCATCCCAAGTTCTAACATGGTCCTGCTCTCTCTTTCTCGATGTCCCCCCAACTTGTTGGGAATTGATCCAAGCACTTCCCGTATTATTTTACTTGGTTCTGTATTAATGCGATGTTGTGCCAGCAACATCATCCTGGGGGAGCTGAGAATACCTGTGGGAAAGCGGCCATCAGTTGGAGTGCCTGTTCCTTTTGCTTATGGTTTAGTTTTTTTCCAAGGGGTAATGAGCTTTCTTTTACGTAGTCATTAACTTGGGGTTCTAGTTCTGGTTCCTCAGGATATGGTGTAATGAAAAATGTTCTCTTTCAAAACAAAAAGGTTCACATAGCATTTTGAAGGCTGAAAATCCTGTTGAGGCTTGGGACACAGTTTTCTAGTGGCAAAGAGTAAGGCCCAGTAGTAGGTCCCAGTGTGGAGGATCCTGGGCAATGAATTTTTTGAGCATCCTCTTGAGGGTCTGATTGAATCTTTCTACTAGGCCATCCATCTGCGCGTGGTACACAGATGTGTGTAATGCTTTGATTTTGAATAGTTCCCATACTTCTTTTGTCAGCCATGATGTGAAATTTGTCCCCTGCTCTGTGAGGACCTCTTTGGGAAACCCTACCCATGTAAAGACCTTCAGCAGTTCATTAGCGATTGTCTTGGCATTCATAGACCAGAGCGGTTTGGCTTCTGGGTATCTGGTGGCATAGCCCACAATGACAAGAATATGCTGATGGCCAGAGATGCTCTTCTTGGCGGGGTCTATAAGGTCAATTCCTATTCTTTCAAAGGGAGTCTCCACCAAGGGGAGTCTCCACCAATGGGGCCCCAAGAATTCCCTTAGGGGCTGTTAATTGGCATTCAGGACATGATGCACAGAAATTCTCAACTTCCTTAAGGACCCCTGGCCAAAAGTATCAGGCTAGGATCCTAGACTGCATCGTGTCCTTCCCAAGATGTCCCACACATGGACTTGTGTGTGCCAGATGCAGTAATTTACAATGATGTACCTAAGGTACTAGCAGTTGCATCTGTAGCTCGTGTCTGCTTGTTTTGGTCTACATAGGGTGACCACCTTTTCAAAATGCAAAAACAGGACACATGCAGGAGCCCTGCCGCCTCAGAGGTCCCGCCCCCTGCTTTCCTATTCCCTGAGGCCCCACCCCTGGCCTGGCCAGTAGCTGGAGCTGGGCAGTAGTAAGAGCCACCCAGGGAGCCCAGGCTGCTGTGGGGAGCCCTGGACCCTCCACCTGCCCTGGATGGGGTGGCCAGGAGAAACCCCTGCCTATGTCCTTGCCCCCTTTAGGGAATCCATCTCTTCTTCATCTATTGTGGCTAATTGTTCAATGGATCAGCTCAAAGTTTTGCTGGTCCTTTGCCCCATGAGGAAATCCAAGAATTCTGTTTGCTTCTCCATGTTCAGTTGCGGAGGGGGTGTTGTTTTTAGGAACATGGACAACCCTTCTCCAGGGTCTTCCATCCTACCAGCATCAGCTCCAGCATTTGTGGTATCTATTTTGCCTACTGAGCGGGTTGCCTCTCTCCGTTCTTTCCTCTCTATCCATTTTTCTTTCCAGAACTTTTTTTGCAGCAAGAACCTTAACATTTCTTCTAGCGTCTCTTCTGTGTGCTCCTGCGTTAAGGGGAGCTTCTGCAAGAGCTCAGAGAAATACAGTCTAATATCACAGGATAGGGGAAGTCCAGAGACTTGCATACTCCATCTCGTCTTGGTTCTCACTAAGAGTCAGTCTTATTGCCATGCTGGGATACCACAAAATATCTCCATTGATACATTTAACTGGGATTTCCCCTTTCTTGACTTACCCTACACTTCAGCTATTAATTTCCAGACAAGTGTCTAATCATACCCCACATCCACATCCCTCCACTTTGACTGGGATTGTGAGTTTCCCTTGGCTTTTTTTCTCTGGGCCCTATTCTCTCCATGTAGGGGCTGGCATGAAATCTGTGAACAACAGGGGCACAGAAGTAACAGGCTACCACACATGTCCCTTGTTTTCTGGTGGATGGGTTACCCTCTGAGTTTCCCTGGGCCCTTGTTCCTGTGTAGGCATAGGGCAGGGAGATGAGGCAAGTAAGGGCGCGGGCCTACTGTCATGGGAAAATCTTACCCATGGACCTGCCCCCTGTCCTGTCCATCGACTAGTCAGCTTTCTGTGTTTTCTTGGGGTTTATCCAAGAGGGCCACCACACTTGGATCCCCAGCTCATTTCCTTCTCTGGTGTATCTGTAGTAGTTACTACCTCCGTAGAGGGTCCCTGAATGGCTTGAGTAGTCATATATTCCTCCATGAGATGGGTGGCCTTGGCTAGGGTTTCTGGTCAGTCTCTGCAAACCCAGTCTCAGCCATCAGGCAGAAGAATCTATGTGAACTGTTACATACCTACAAGCTCAGTTATCTGGGGTCCCATTCAAGATGCTGGCTTTAACCAGTGCCAGAAGATGTCCATAAGCCTTTGGGTGACTGCCCATGGTCATGCCTTGGGATGTAGTGCTCGTGACAATGCACTTGCAGTAGGTCTCTTCATCTAGGCCTAACCTGACCAATATGGTGGCCTTCACTTGGTTGTATTCCTAGGCTGCTACGTTGTCAGTCTATGGTATACTGACTAGGCTTCTCCAATGGGGAGTGGGGCGAGCCAGATTGCCCACTCGGAAGCAGTGGCTACACACTCAAAGGTTACCAGGAATGATTCCAGGTCATCGTCGGTCATTATCTCAGTGAGCATCATGGCTGGAGTGGTTCCCTGAATTCTGGGGGAGATGCATTCCCTGTACTGCCAGAACTCTGAAGAGTAGTAGCCAGTATTAGTTCTGCCACCCATTACAACAACTGTTGTTGATGCGCCGCCATCTGTTCAAAAAACTGTTGTCGTCTCTGTTGTTGTGCTTGTGAGTCAGCCAGTCATTACCCGAGATGATTCACCTCCATAGTTCTCTTGTGTATATAGAAAAAAAGAGTAGGAGAGGTTTTATGGCATCCCTTTTCTGCAGAGATAGTTAAATGGAAACCTGCTTCTGGTTCCACATTGAACCCATCCGGTGCCGAGACCCCTCAAAAGACAACAACTTCTCCTGACTGATCCTCCTCAATTTGTTCTCAGTCAGGTCAGTTCCTGGACCCTCACCTCCAATTAAGTCCATCAGCCCTTCAATTTCAGATGTTGCAGTCTCGTGGCTGTTTTCTTGTAGGCAGCCTGCAGCATGGCTGCCGTCCCTGTGTTATCCCAGGCCTTTCTCCCTCCCTTCCTTTGCTGTACTCTTCCCTTTATAGCAAGTCTTAGGCTAGGTCTACACTAACCCCCCCTATCGAATTAAGATACGCAACTTCAGCTACGTTAATAACGTAGCTGAAGTCGATGTACCTTAGTTCGAACTTACCTGTGGTCCAGACGCGGCGCGCAGGCTCCCCCGTCGACTCCGCCTACTCCACTCGTCGAGCTGGATTACCAGCGTCGACGACGGAGCACTTCCTGGTTCGATTTATCGCGTCTTGACAAGACGCGATAAATCGAACCCAGAACATCGATCCCGCGCCTCCGACGCGACGGGTAAGTATAGACATACCCTTGGTTTCCCTGGTGGAGGCAGGCACCACAGCTGCAACCATGATTCAAGTTTTGACAGCTGCATGGGTGTATAATCAAGTTGCTTGCTTGTAAACAGGAGAGACTCTTCTCCCCCTTCTGCCCATGCTCAGTATGAGGTTTACAGAGCCCATTACAACTTCTCTTTAACACCCTTGTGGGGGTGGGAGGAAGAGAATATCAAATGCTGCTGTGGTGGATTTCTTTACCTTTAAAAACAGGAACTATACAAAAATGAGTTTGCTAGTTAAATGGAAAATAAAAGGAACAGTCACATGAATGAAATGCCTGCAGGCTTCAAGAAAACTTCTTTAAAACACCATGATAGAGGTTCAAACTATATATATGCACCCCAAATAATAATAAAAAAACAGTAAGAGGATCAAAAAATGCCACAATAGCTAAACAACAGATAGAGTAAGAGGCAGTTAGAGACAGACAGACATCTTTTAGAAATTGGAAGTCAAGTCCTATTGAGGAAAAGAGAAAGGAGCATAAACCCTGGCAAGTTCAAGTGTAAAAGTATAATTTGCACAGCAACGAGAAAAAGACACAAAAATTAATAGTAATGTATTTGGTTGATTACATAGGAAGCCAGAAGCCTGCCAGTCAGTGGGGCCACTGGATAATCAAGGTGTGAAAGCAGCACTCAAGAAAGACATGGCCATTGCGGAGAGGCCAAATGAATTCTGTGCATTGGTCTTCACTACAGAGGATGTGAGGGAGATTCCCACACCTGAGCCATTCTTTTTAGGTGACATATCTGAGGAACTGTCCCAGATTGAGATGTCAGTTAAGGAGGTTTTGGAACAAATTGATAAATTTAACAGTAACAAGTCACCAGGATCAGATGGTATTAACCCAAGAGTTCTGAAGGAACTGAAATGTGAAATAGCAGAACTACTAACTGTGATATATAACCTATCATTCAAATCAGCCTCTGTACCCAGGGCCATCCCTAGTGTGGTGCAGGGCCCAGGGAGGAGGAAGTGATGAAACCGTCACTTTCAGGACTGACTCGGCATTTCTGGGACTGACCCTGCTGGCCAATTGCAGTGGCCTGCGGTGCCCCGGAGCGGTCGCCCCAATTTGCTGTACCCAAGGGATGGCTCTGTCTGTACCAGATGACTGGTTGAAATGACAATTTTTTTAAAATGTGATCCCAAGGCGATCCTGGCAATTACAGAACTGTAAGCCTAACTTCAGTACCGGGAAAATTGGTTGCAACTATAGAACAGAATTATCAGACACATAGCTAAACACGATATGTGGGGGAAGAGTCAACATGGCTTTTTTAAAGTAAAATCATTCCTCAAGTTTATTAGAATTCTTTAAGGGGGGTCAACAAATATGTGGACAAGCGTGATCCAGTGTGTATTGGACCCTTGCTCTCCCACTCAGAGGGAGACCACTCATTCCAGTTGCCTTCGGGCTTGTCTGGCTAAGGCACGAAGCTGCAGAACAGTCTAGGGCCCTTGTCTCCACCTGAGGTGGAGCAAGGCCCCCCCACGTCCTCTAGTTCCCAGCTTCACAATAGGGCTGGGCACCAGACCGTCACGGCCAGGCTTTAGCCTGGGCTTGGGGAGGCTCAAGCTGCCAGCAATTAAACACTGGCTACAGGGGACTGGCTTCGGCAAGTGCGGGGCTCTGACTGACAGCAAGGCAATCACAGTCTATGGAGCTGGTTCAGGCCTGGGCTTGAGGAGGCTCAGGGTGTCAGCAAACAAACCGTCTCAAGGCTGGCTTTAGCCTGGGGAGGACTCAGGCAGCCAGTAAAGCAACAGTCTATAAGGGAGCTGGTAAGGGAGGCTCCTTCTTCAGAGGGGAGCTTCCCTGCACAGTGTAGGGAGTCGGCCACCCTGGGGTGAGGTGGCAGGGGGACTTGGGCCCACCCGACTCCACCACATCCCAGCCCAGGGCCCTGATTGGCTGCCCCTGCATCGACGGGGTTCCAGCCGCAACACGCCAACTGAGCCACACCTGGCTCCGCAGCTGGCTGCTCCATGGCTGCCCCTGGGTCACTTCCTGCCTCCCCGGGGTTTGGTACCTCTCACTTCCAGGGCTCATCGGAGTATACCATGGCCGGTAGTCCAGGCCATTCCTCGTTGGGGTGTCCCACTTCTGCAGCTATCGGACAGCTGGGGGTAGGTTCTCCTCCTGGGCATGTCAGTATGGCTGGAGCGTCCTTCTCCTCCATGGAATCTGCCACAACTGGGCTGCAGGGCCTTCTTCTTATACTTCCAGCCCCACCCCAGCAAGTCCAGCAAGGGGGGTGGGGCAGGCTAGGCTCCGCCCACCAAGGGGAGTGTAGTGGACCCTCGCTCTCCCACTCAGAGGGAGGTCACTCGGCCTCACTACACAGTATACTTGGACTTTCAGAAAGCCTTTGCCAAGGTCCCTCACCAGAGGCTCTTACATAAAGTAGGCAGTCATGAAAAGGATCTGTAAACTGGTTATAATATAGTAAACTCATGGATCTGTAAACTGGTTATAATATAGTAAACAAAGGGTAAGAATAAATGATCAGTTTTCAGTGGAGAGAAGTGAATAGCGGAGTTCCCCCAAGGATCTGTACTGGGATCAGTGCTGTTCAACATATTCATAAATTATCTGGAAAAAGGGGGTAAACAGGGAAGTGGGAAAGTTTGCAGACAATACTAACTTACTCAAGATAGCTAAGTCCAAAGCTGACTGTGAAGAGTTAGAGAGATTTCAATAAACTGGGTGACTGGGCAACAAAATAGCTGATGAAATTCATTGTTAATAAATGCCAAGTAATACACATTGGACAACATACTCCCAACTATACCTTCAGAATGAGGAGGTCTAAATTAGATGTTAGTACTCAAGAAAGATCTTGGAGTCATTGTGGATAGTTCTCTGAAAAACATCTGCTCAATGTGCCGTAGCAATCAAAAAATCGAACGATGTTAGGAACCATTAGGAAAGGGATAAATAAGACAGAAAATATCATAATGACACTATATAAATCCCTGGTGCACCCACACCTTGAATACTGCATGCAGTTCTGGTCACTTCACCTAAAAAAAATAAAAAAATAGATGTATTGGAATTGGAAAAAGGACAGAGAAGGGCAAGAAAAATGATTATGGGTATGGAACAGTTTCCATATGAGGAGAGATTAAAGAGGCTAGATCTGTTCAGCTTGGAAAAGAGGCAACTAAGGGGAAAAATTATAGAGGTCTAGAAAATCATTAAAGGTATGGAGAAAAAGTGTTATTTATCCCTCCACATAAACTCAAGAACCAGGGGGTCACCCAATGAAATTAATAGGCCATAAGCTTACAATGGACATGAGGAAGTACTTCTTCACACAACACACAGCCAACCTAAGGAATTAAATAAGTTAATGGAGGATAGGTCCCTCAATGGCTATTAGTCAAGATGATCAAAGATACAACCCATATTCTGGGTATCCTTAAACCTCTGACTGCTAGAACCTGGGACTGGAAGGCAGGAGATGGATAACTCGATAATTGCCGTGTTCAGTTCATTCCCTCTAAAGCAGATAGCATCAGCCATTGTTGGAAGATAAGATACTGGGCTAGACAGACTAGACCCAGTATGCCCATTCTTGTGTTCTTAAGGCAAGGTCCAAAAAATGTGTTTTACACACCAAGTGGAAGGTGGTAAGGATTATGATCATCCTTTTTTTCCTGAGGGAATTCATTCCACCATCTTGAACATTCCTCCTAAGCATAAGCTTTCACCCTTATTTTAGAAAGTTCCATTGTGGCAGAAGAGTGAAGTTGTCAACCACAGTCTTCATCCCAGAGCTTTAGATGATCTTTTACATATCCTGAGCCCAGGCCATTGAGTACCTTGAAATACAGACTGATTCAATACTCCATTGAAAGCCATATTAGAGAGCAGAGGACAGGTTTGATATGTTAATTGTAACTATGTTGCTGAGGAGACGCACTGCTATGTTCTGTACTAGAAAACTCCAACTAAGGGCTAGTCTACACTTACTGGCTGGATCGGAAGCATCAGATCAATCTTCTGGGTTTGATTTATCGCGTCTTGCCTAGACGCGATAAATCGAACCAGGAAGTGCTCCCCCGTCGACGCTGGTAATCCAGCTCGCCGCGAGGAGTAAGCGCTGTCGACGGGGGAGCCTGTGCTCCGCGTGTGGACCACAGGTAAGTTCGAACTAAGAGACTTTGACTTCAGCTACATTATTAACATAGCTGAAGTTGCGTATCTTAGTTCGATGGGGGGGTTAGTGTAGACCAGCCCTAAGTGCTGAAGGCTTCATGCCCAAGTATATTTCATTGTCGTAGTTCAGCTGAGATGTGACAAAGACATGAATAACTGAGGCCAGGTCATCATCTGCCAGGATAAGATGGAGTCTCCCAGCCAACCCAAGTTTATGGAAAGCTTTAATCAATGACAGAGCTGTAAAAATACTTGATTTTTCAGTTTGCTTGCTGTTCAAAAAATTTGGGCAGAGGAGCAGTTTTAGGTGAACCCACAACTGGACTATTTTTAGAATTTTAAGCAAATCAAAAAGTTGAAGAAATGTATTTGTGTTGAAATAAAACATTTTATTACAATGTTAGGTATTTTTAATGAGGGGGGGTTGTTTTGTTTTTAATAAAAGCAAAGGAAATTTGTAAAGAAAGGACCAGATTCACATTGGGACTTGCGCATGTGACTCCAACATTTAGGTACCATTCACAAACACCAGTAGGAAGTGGTTGTGACACCTCCACGCATGCCTTACACCCAATACTCCAGTGTTATAACACTTACTCAGGATGCAAGACCCCCATTTTTCAATCCATGCATGAATTAAATACTCAGTGGAGCAGGGACTGGAACGCAGGTGTCCCCTCCAGAGGAGTGTCCTACCCACCAGGTTACAGAGTCACTCTCACTCTCTCTGACCCAATTAACTTTAATTATTTATACAAATTGGAACAGCTTCAACAGGAGAAATTGAGTGAGCCCCACATGAGAATATACTACAGCCTAGTGGGTAAGGCACTTAGCTGGGGAGGGGGAAAGACTTGGATTCAAGTCCCTGCTCTACATCAGGTAGAGGAGGAACTTGAACCTGGGTTTTCCACATCCCAGGTGAGGGCACTAATCATTGGGCTACTAAGTATAATGACACCTAAATTCCCTTGTGAATCTAGCCTAAAAAAGATAATTTCATTTTTGAAAAAAAGTGTCAAAAATGAACCATTTCAACATTTCCCTCCAAAATTATTCAACTGAAATGTTTCACTTAAATCAACACAAATTTACAAAATGTTTTGGTCCACCCAAACCTACATTTGATGCAAAAAATAGTTTCAGCCAAAAATTGTTACCCAGCTTTACTCATGGATGTTGCTATGTGAAAGCTTACCATCACTGAGCAATCTAAGAATATTCCTAACCTATGGCCTGAATTGACCAGTTGTGGGCATGCAAGTTCAACCGAAGGAGGCTGCACCATGGTTGCAAGCTCTTCGAAATGCTTTCCTCTGCCTACAGTCATCACCTCTGTCTTGCTCGCGTTCAGCTTTCAGTAGCTGTTGTCCACAAACTGATCTTGTCTAAGCACTAGGCCATCTTAGTGGTAGCGTTGTGGTCACATGTGGTGACAGATGGGTAGAGTTGTGGGTCATATGCATCTAGTCCATATTGTCTCAGCAGTTTACCTAGTGGTTAGGCATAGATCTTGAATAGAACTAGAGAAAGAGAGAGATAACTGATTCTTGATGGACTTCACAAATAAAGGGTCTAGAGGTGGAGGTGCAGCTCATTGGATGTGCCCCCTAGAAAGGATTTAAACTATTTTAATATATTACCTGGGAGCCCTGCTGCCTCTCTCAGGTGAGACAGCAGTATCAAATGCTGCAGAGAGGTCAAGGAGAATGCGAATGCATGTCTGTCCTCTATCCATTGATAGCAGGAGTTCATACTCAGTCTCTCTATGAAACGGTCTCTAACAATGGAATCCATCTACACACATTCAGTCAGGACAGCCATCCCACCTGAGCTAGTCTCAAGAGCTACACAATGACAAACCAGGAAAATTAAGGTGCTGAAGCTGGAGTCACTCTCTTGAAGGTTGGTCTTGGGTTCTGAGTTTTTCAACGCACTTTTTGCCTTTCCCTCTTGGCGGTTCAATATAGAGGCTCAACATTGGCTTTGACAAGTGTTTTAATTTGCTTATTTCCGTGTTCACACATCAAGAAAGACTAGAAAGCCATTTATGAAGATGAAGAAAAATAAAAAACTCTGTTGATTCTAACAAGGATGGTCGGTACTGGTGGATTGACCAGCACCACTGATTTCTAACACATTTTTGCTTGTAAGAACTGTGAACTTTGCTTCATGCTTTGGCACACATCTATTTCCATGAGTGCTCCCAATGAAGTTCTAAACTAACTCCAAAGTCACCACAGCTTCCAATAAATTAGTAACACAAAATGTTTTGGTGACTTCTAGAACGTATTTAGGAGCTTTAAACCTAGTTTTAAGCTCCTCACACCAATGCAGATACAGAAAAGAAAAACAGGCACAGGACATTATGAACAAACATCTGAAAAAGAACTGCCAACAGTTATCATAGCCCAGTGTGCCTGTGTGTGGGTGAGGTAACAGAAAGAGAGGTGCCATTCTAGCAGTTTTGTCTCATTTAGGCAGAACACTTAGTTACTGGCTGAAAGTCAGTACAGATGGGATTCCAGAATAGGAAAACTTGGTTTGACATAGTATTCAGACACCATAGTCAAGTGAATTTGCTATAGAAAAAAGGAAATATTCTAGGAGGGTGGAGCTCATAACACTAATACTTTGAAAGCATTTAAATAGAGTTATAGGTTCCACTGTTTTCCCCCTGCAGATTGTATGATGCATCATTATAGAAACGTGAATGGACAATGCATTATAGATTTTTCTCTTTTTTCTGTCTGCTGGGGGCTTCAGTAAAATATGGCACCCATCATGTAATAAGTTTTTCTTTCAGATAATCCTAGTACATTTAATGATTTTTTTTAAAAACACACAACCACACCCCAAACACTGGTGTTTCAGAAATAAATATGTATTGAAGTAGTACCATAGGGTATTAGATGGGATAATGTAATAGTTTAGAAAAGCTTCTGAATGGGTTTTGTTTTATTGGTTTGGGTTCCCCTACCAAATCTATGTCAATAACATTAACTAAAAACAGATCTACAAATATTTATTATGTAGAGCAGAAGCACATGCAAGATACTTCAGAGAACTCCATTCAACAATCCAATATTTATGTTATTCAGTTCAAGCACTGATACACTGGGATCAGTGCCAAGGTTATGAATGTTGTTGAATGAATCCCAGAGTGTCCTTTTCCACTACAGTTTGAATCCCCAGTAGTTGGGTGTTCACTGCAACAATAAACCTCACCCTCTTCCCCCATCCTTCTCCCTATGGAACAATACACACTTTACTCTAGAGTCGTTATCTAAAGAGAAACATGTTGATAATATGTTCCCAGCAGGCAGCTACTAAGCTATATTGGGGCCAAAATAACAAGCCTTATATAGGCATCTGACATAGTGACACACTACAAATATTTATAATGAAGATAATGCATATGTTTATAAACATAGTGCACCAAATTTGGCTCTGTTACACCTGTGTAAACCCATCACCTCAGTGGGGTTGCATGGCTGTTACTGAGAGCAGAATTTGATCTAGTAACTATAATACTAGGAAACACAAGATATATATGGCTTATTGGTTTTCCCCAACTGTCAGACATTCATGAAAGGGATGTAGTTATTAAAGCTAGTCCGAAAATGTCAATTATTTCCCCCCATTTTAAAAGCAGGTCTGGTAAGGGCTTAGGACCAAATCCAGCCCCTTCCTCAGTAGGTATAGAGTCTCCCTTGGCAAAGGAATGATGCTGTTCTGCTGTGCAAGGGTGCATCTGAACATCATCCTCCACACCCACTGGACAACCTAATGGCTCACTCACAAGCAGCTCCTCTCATGACAGTGTACAAGAGGCTGAAGAAGGGGCAGGGGATGTGCCAGTTCACAGATGCTCTCAGCATCCTCTGTACAAGGCAATCTAGAGGATATTCCAGCCATAGAGTGCAAATTAGGCTGGAGGACGCTCTTCAGGACAGTTGTGGAGCTTTTGAGTTGCTGTAGGACAGGATTTCTCCCTCCCGCATCTGTATACTCGGAACAGGTACTGAGCAGAGGATTTGTCCCTTAATGTCTCAATTCCTAGAATGGCGAATTATGAAGAAGCTCAGAATTCCTGGTCCAATTCCTATATTTGTACAGTACAAATAAGATTGCTTCATACAAATGTGTTCATTCAAGAAGATAAGAAATTCTGCCTTACCTTGTATTAAGACAAGTTTTATAAAAATGCTTTACCTATCGATATAAAACCAATGGTCAGAAAAATAAATGCTCTGTAAAGTCTGTTTTCTTTGTAAAGAAAAGATTTTGTTCCTTCCTAATTTCACTTACTTTTTTGGTTCCTTTCCTTTGAGAACATGGGAGCAGCAGTGCTCTCATGAACTTTTTGAGATCACTATCCAATTATCTATCAACACCCAGCAGTGATTCACACCCTGAAGTTAGATTTAGTAATTTAAAGATTTACTTCCAGCTTAGTTCAAATGAAACAGGTCAAGGGGACACATGGCTGGTAATTCTGAAAGCACAGATGTTTAACAGAGACAAGTTTAGATCTCAGCCTGGCAACACTGTAGAATTTGTACACATAACAGAGCTTAGCCTGGGTAGCAACAGCATATCCATGACAAATTAATTTTCACCAGTTTGTTCTGGATTGTAACACTTATGCCAATGGTGGTGTTCTTTTAAATCACCAAAAATCTATTTTGGAAGAAAACTGTAGAAAATTAGTTTATTAGTCTTTGTAGGATGTTCCTTAAAACAAATCAGTTAGAGACAGAATAGCACACAGCCCTTACATGTGGCAATGCTTTTCCATCGCCTTCACGCTTCACAAATATTACTTAAGTATAGAAAGCACACCTGCAGTACTGTGAAGGTTAAGTAAAGTGCTGACCACCATAACAAAATCTTGTAGTTAAAAGGCACAGGGTTGGGACTGTCACAGACTTCTTCAGTGGCTTTAAGCAAGTCACTTAGTGTATATATACACAGGGATCAGAGCTGTGGCTGGCCCAGGTCAGCTGACTTGGGCTCGTACTGCAGGGCTAAAAAAATCACTGCATGGAGCCCGGCCCCTGGGACTCTCCACCCTTGCAGAGTCCTAGGGCTCAGGCTGGAGCCTGAGCCTGAACATCTATATTGTGATTTTTCAGCCCTGGAGCCTGAGCCCTGTGAGCCTGAGTCAGCTGACCTGGGCCAGCCATGGCTCTGCCATGGGTCTTTTATCCCTGTGTAGATATACACTAAGCGACTTGCCCAAAGCCACTGAAGAAATCTGTGGTAGTCCCAAGCTTGTACCTTAACTACCAGATTTGGTTATTTTGCTTTTATCCCAGTGTAGACAGCCTTAATGTCTTTGTGACTCAGATTATTCCCCTTTAAAATGGAACAAAAATACTTGCCTACATCACAGAAGTGTTAGACTAAATAAACTAATACTTGAGATCCCAAAGTTTTATTTTGATTTAATAAAATACACCATTTAAGAGGCAATTTCAGGGGACTGAGAATTTAATAAAAACAAATTTTATAAAACAAAGGGGGCCAAACTGACAACTGTGTGAAGTCTGACTGCCAGAGGACCTTTGGGCCACTACAATAGTTTTTCTGAACTCTGAAATTTATATCAAGTTCAAATAAGAACAAGAGACCCTTTCAAACTTCATAAAGCCACGGATATAATAAATTTTCTGCAAATTAAAATGGTCTGGTTTACATAATGCAGGAAATCTGCCATTAATTTGCCTTTCTCTAATTAAAAATATATTATCCCATTCACATGAGATGTCAAAAAGGCTGCAGCTTTTTTTTAAAAAAAAATACTTACTTCAAACAGCCTTACAAATAATTTTATCATATATAGATGGGAAAAGTAGGAGACCCTGCAGCTTGCGGTATAAATTACTTTGCATGGCTTTTGTTTTTAAACACACCAGACGCAATTCTAGCCTCAAAAATAAATGCATGAACAACAATATGTGCCAATGGAAATGATGTGTGTGTATTGGACAGTATAAATGGGTCCTCTGCGTATTTCTCTTTCTTTATAGTTGCCCTCTGATTAAACTTCAAAGGAGAACACTTACTGTGTTTGCTGGAGAGCCACAGCTTTAGATGGTCAATTTTACCTTTTTGTTCTGTGTGTGTTATTTGTTCTGAAGGAAGGGAATGTGTGGAGAACATGAGAGTTTTGTTTTAGTGTAAGGCTAGAAATCAGTAAATCCAAGTTATGTTCCCAGCTTTGCAATAGACTTTGTGTGCGACTTTGCTTAAGTCACTAAACCTCACTTCCTTATCCCCTCTGTGCAGCTCCCCCAACTCCCCATAAAATAGGGATAAATAATGTATCCCTTACATCTTACAGGACACTAACATTTTGTAGTAGAGTTCCGGAATTTGGCCCTATATATCACATTTGCTTTTGTAATGTCTTCATTGAAAAACAGCTTTTATGACTAACTCCAAATTGGGGTATATTTTCCCCCCCATCTCTCACTGACAGTGTTCAGTTTACATTGATATATATTTCTGCAAGGAAAGTGGATAGGCTTTCCTTGCACACGTTGGTTCCCATTGCAAGTTGTCACTCTTCTTCGACACCAACAGAGCCAATGTGACATTCTGATGTTTCTATTTAAGCTGTAAGTAACTTTTTAAAGTTATAATTTAAATAAACTTTATTTTAAGTATTCTACCATTTCTGTCCGTGACACTGCTTCTATCATGAGCCAGTGCCAATACACACTCAGGGAAACACATTCGTGTGACTATCTCTCAAGAAGTTTTCAAGAAAAGGACCAAAGCTAGGAGACAACTGCTGTAGTCATCATCATCTCCTGGGGAAAGGGTGCAACGTTCCTCAGAAATTCCGGAGGGAGTTAAAACTGCATGATGAAGCACTAACTCATGCTTTGTGCCCTCTATTATCCGCATCCCAAAGAAAGCTGGGTGAAGGATATGATGCAGACATGGACACGTAGCCAGTAATAAATTCAGTTGGGACTGAATTGTGTTACCTTGGAATAGAGGCAAGTGCAAACTAGTAGCGAGGGGCTACTAGATCAGCTGATTTGCACATGGATCTTGGAGCATCGCTGTGATTATAGGTTCTTACCCCTCCCACGGGAAGGACTGTGTAGTCTCTAAAGAGTTGCAGATATTTGATTGCAATAAACCCAATATTTATTTTTAGCTAGTGAGCTAAAATGGCATCAGATTTGTTGCAAGAGTTAAGCATTTGAACTGTTTGGAAGAACCAGAGGTTAGGAATTTATCTTTGTCCTTGATCACTTTTGTGGGATAGCTATTCAACATGAAATTTAAAACACTTTTTTAGTAGTTCATATCTAATCAGCACTAATTTAATATGTATCTTATTTCATAGGAGGTTAATGTAAACACAGGAGTACAAGTATAGATTTTAAGAATAAGTACTTCCATGAACAGCAAGATAATATTAAGAAATAAAATATCCAGAAGCAAATAGGTTCTGATCCAGGAAAAACTAGGCTCTGTGGCCCCCAACCAATATAAATTCTTTGGGTTATGCATGTATAATGGCCACTTTGTATTCTGAAGAATATATCCATCCCCTTTCTGCAGCTAAGAAATTAATCATTCCACATAACCCTCTCCCTAAGGATGAATGTTTTCATCCACCCAATGAAAATTAAACTCTTGGAAACAATAGCTCGTATATAAAGTTAAACTGAAATGCAAACTATAATGTGGTTTGGAATCCAAGATGTAAAGGAGAATTACAAATATAAAAATGTAATAACATTTTTTCTCTCCCTCCTTTTAATTCTGGGAGGCAATGAAAGAACTGAACATTCATTGATTGCAAGGGAAATTTAGGGCATTCCACACTCTGCAGAATGCAATTTGCAAGATCTGGTCTTCTCTCTCTCCACACACAATAATTAATTATAACTAGAGATGTGAAAAAAAACCTGATCTTTTTAAATGTACCAGCAGTTCCCAAAACACTAAAAAAAAAAAAAGTCAGGTCACCTGAAACCAAATTTTGGGGAATTTTTTGAGACTCAAGAAGTCAGAAAAAGATTTGTTTCAAGTTGAAACAATGTTTTATTTGGCCTGAAGCTAAATGTTTCATTTCAATTTTGGTCATTTTTAACCATTTTTTTAAATTAAAGCAATGGAAATTTGGAAACAAAGAGCTAAATCCACATGGGGACTTACATTCCTACTGCCAATATTTAGGCACCATTCCCAAAAGTGAGGGAAAGAAGAGGTTCCCTATTTACACCTAATATAGCTGTGGCACTCACTTGGGATGTAGGAGACGAAGGTCTAAATTCCCATTCTGAAGCAGGCACTTGAACCCAGGTCTCCCTGTTCTGAGCTGAGTGCCCTAAACTATAGGCCTCTCAATCGCTGCAGCTGAAGCTGTTCCACTTTGTATAGATAATTATCTATTGACTGGAGCAGGGACCAGAACTGGGGTGTTTTCCTGCCCAGGTGACTACCTTAACCACCAGGCTATTGAGTCATTCACACTCTCTGGGCCAATTACTTATACTAAGTGGAACAGCTTCAACAGCAAAGCTTGGGAAAGCAGGAACTAGCAACCCAGATCTTCCCTTCCATATCCCAGGTGAGTGCCCTGGATGAAGACAATTGAAGACAACAGGATGAAGACAACACTGGCATATTGGTAGGGTAACCTGATAGCAATTGTGAAAAAACAGGACAAGGGGTGGGAGATAATAGGCACCTACATAAGAAAATGGGACTGTCCCTAAAAAAATGGGAGATCTGGTCACCCTACATATTGGGCATATAGGTGCCTATCAGCACCTCCTGCTTCTCCTCTTCCTCCATTTTGTGAATGGTGCCTTGTTAAGGCGGATTCCCCTCTCTGGCACTTCGAGTGCAGAAGGTGGGGGCCCGCAAGGATTTTAAAAATTAATACTGGCCACTCCAGGCTTGTATTAAACTCCCAAGGTTACAGCGTCTCCTGACCTTGGATGGGTAAATGCTGCCACCACCCAAGTGCAAAAAAACCCCTTTTGACCCAGGAAGGTGCACTTGGGAATTCCTCCCTGTGGGGTACCCTCAAGCCCTTTCAACCCCCTCAGGGAAGAGCTGAGAAAGAAAAACAAAGGAAATCAGCTGTTGCCACCAGCTAATTAAACAACGTGCACAAACCTCATAGGACACAAAAATCCTGTTCTTAAAAAGGATAAATTTTTTTTTTTTTTAAAAAGAAAGGAAATACATCTGGAATTTAGGCTTTTTGCTAAATTAAAAAAAATTACAAAATTAAGCATCAAGATAGCTTTCTTGTGGTCCATCTTAAAGGTTACAAGCAAAACAAAAGCATTGGTGGTTACCACAGAGGAGTCCACAAGCCATAAAGAAATAAAAGAGATAAACCTAATTACATCTTCCTAGACATTCCTAATCTATTTACATATCTGGGGGTTTCAGATAAGTAGTTTCTACGTATGATCTGATGGTTTTTCATACCTGGCTTAAAGCTTCTTACAGTATAGTTCAGCCCTGTTCCTGCTCTGCGTCTCCTGTCTCCAGAGAACAATGGACAGACAGATAAAGGGAACGTTTTTTCCCCAATTTTAAAAAGTTCTAGCCCTCCCATTGGCTCTTTTGGTCAGGTGCCCACTTCCTTCCTTTTACCTATGGGCTTTAACCCTTTACGGATAAAGCAAGTAGAGAACAGCTACTAAGAGGGAGTTTACAGCTAACTCGCTGGCTGGGTGTCCACAAAAGAGAGCTAACCCTCCCCCACCTTTAATTTATCACATGCCTAAATGGTGATATTCAGTGCCTAAATTCCCTGGTGAATCTAGCCTGAAAAACTGATGTTTCATTTTTAAAGTTTCAAAACAAACAATTTTGACATTGCCTACTTTTCTTCCTTTCCCCCATGGCCTGCCCATGCAACCTCCACCCCCACCCCCTGACTACAGCAATTTACCAAAATGGACACTAACTCTAATATTTTTGTTGATTTGAATCTGCATGAAAAATTTCAGCAGAAAATTCTCCCAGCTCTAATGATAACATATGAAATAGCAAATCTAAAACTCTTTAAAACACTCTTTTAAAAACCAAACAAGCCAAAGATAGAAAACGAGAAAAAGTTAACCTGACCCTTTAAAAATATATATAAATTATCTGTTAATTGACCCGCAACACAATATTAGTTAATTAAGTCCCTTACACCTGAGGAAAACCACCTTTGAAATAAGGGTAGAACATTTTAAAAATATTTAGTATCTTCCATCTGAGGCCTTCAGAGTAATTTACAAACATTCCTGATTTTTATCCACTCAACACACCAGTTTTAGTAGATAATTTTTTTTAAAGGAAACTGCAGCACAGAGACACTAAGTACCAAATTTTGCACCCCCATATATACAGTCAAGGTAGCCAGGCTGTGTGATGGGATCTTTATAAAGGGCTGGGTTAGAAAAGGAATCCTTCCTTCGCAGAATGATAGGTGAACCCCTCCATTCAGCTGCTACAGCTACCAAGGCTGCAATAGATCCCAGACCGGTAAGCTCCTCTTCCCTTGTCCTGGGCTCGCTCACTCATCCACCCAAGTTTGTCAGAAGCTAGGACAAAGAGAACCTGGAGAGACTCTGTGGTACATTGAGGATGAAGACAACAGGTTCTCAAATATTGCCTCCCCTTATTAAAGTAGAGCCACATAGATTCTTCTGGATCAAGGCACACCATGGCCACAGAGAAGGAAGGAGGATTTAGCCTAAGTGATTTGCCCAAGGTGGTATAGGAATGCTGTGGCAAGAATAGAATTCAGGTCTCCTGACTTCCACATCTGTGATTCAAAAAGGAAAGCCCATCCCCCCACAGAACTATTCTGTATACACCACTGTAGATATTCAAAAGTTCCTTAACATTTATTACTGTGAGGGTTAAACTACAGAAGAAATTTAAATATTAATTTCCTACCCGATCTTTATATACTTTTCTAGTACGTTGAACAGTTAAGAAGGCAGAACAGGGAGAACTTATGAGCTTGAAATAAGAAAAAAACCCACAGGAAAGAGAAAAAGAACAAAGAATGAATACATCTATTCTAAAATTAGATAGGGTTGGGTGTTTGGGGTTATATAAATTAGCTTAAAACAGATGTCTGATGAAGTCTGTGGCCCTATGTTTGGAAAACTGAATCTACCTCTTCATTGATAGCTACAATTTTTTTTTTCATTTTAAGAATTGCTTTCTTGCCTTTTCCTCACCAAAACATTGAAATAAGTACTTATTTTTAATTTTTTGCAAAGAAATTCAATGGAATCATTATACAAAAAGTGTTCCAAAATATAACCATTGGATATAATATTTTGTAATGTTTACATTTCCTCACAATCACATAATTAGTTGAGACCACTGATCAAAATGTAACCTGATTTCTTGAGAGTCTTGATTTAAAGAAGTAATCACTGGTCTACAATTTTTGAGAAGTCGTCTGCTTCAGAGATAAAATGTGCTATTTAGTATGTATTTTGATGTGCTGAATTCAAATATGACAATTAAAACAACTGATTGGCTACTGTTTCTAAGATATTTAAGTTTTTACATTTTATGTCTATGTATATTGTATAGATAGTAGAGTTTTAATAATAAATTATAAACCTAGGTCTTTTCATGTGTTTATGGTTGCTTTACATGATACTATTTCACCTGTCCTGTTTATGTAACACTTTAAAAATCAGCAAAGGGGTTATATAAATAAAATGTATTATGAAACAAAAGGCAAAAAACTATTATGTACATAGTTTAGTCCTATTCAGTGTCTACTCGGCGCTTCTTGGCTTGTCTCTTGTATTCATTAAATGGAGCATCTCTTGTCACTGTCCAGCAATAGTCTGCAAGCATTGATGGGCTCCATTTGCCCTGATAGCATTTCTCCATTGTTGCAATGTCCTGGTGAAATCGCTCGCCGTGCTCGTCGCTCACTGCTCCGCAGTTCAGTGGAAAAAAAATCTAGATGAGAGTGTAAAAAAATGTATCTTTAGTGACATGTTGCAACCAAGGCTTTTGTATGCCTTGAGGAGGTTTTCCACCAACAACCTGTAGTTGTCTGCCTTGTTGTTTCCGAGAAAATTTATTGCCACTAACTGAAAGGCTTTCCATGCCTTTTTTTCCTTGCCACGCAGTGCATGGTCAAATGCATCATCTCGAAGAAGTTCACGAATCTGAGGACCAACAAAGACACCTTCCTTTT
Organism: Chelydra serpentina; assembly: GCA_037349315.1. Lineage (NCBI taxonomy): Eukaryota > Metazoa > Chordata > Testudines > Chelydridae > Chelydra > Chelydra serpentina. The sequence goes on along the minus strand of JBAIAC010000014.1, from coordinate 9,552,640 downwards.
TCTTAGCTTCACTTAACCTTGGAAATTTTCCACGGAGGTACTTGAAAGCTGCTTGTGTTTTGTCAATGGCCTTGACAAAGTTCTTCATCAGACCCAGCTTGATGTGTAAGGGTGGTAACAAAATCTTCCTTGATTCAACAAGTGGTGGATGCTGAACACTTTTCCTCCCAGGCTCCAATGACTGTCGGAGTGGCCAATCTTTCTTAATGTAGTGGGAATCTCTTGCACGACTATCCCATTCGCAGAGAAAACAGCAGTACTTTGTGTATCCAGGCTGCAGACCAAGCACGAGAGCAACAACCTTCAAATCGCCACAAAGCTGCCACCGATGTTGGTCATAGTTTATGCACCTCAAAAGTTGTTTCATGTTGTCATAGGTTTCCTTCATATGGACTGCATGACCAACTGGAATTGATGGCAAAACATTGCCATTATGCAGTAAAACAGCTTTAAGACTCGTCTTCAATGAATCAATGAACAGTCTCCACTCATCTGGATCGTGAACGATGTTGAGGGCTGCCATCACACCATCGATGTTGTTGCAGGCTACAAGATCACCTTCCATGAAGAAGAATGGGACAAGATCCTTTGGACGGTCACGGAACATGGAAACCCTAACATCACCTGCCAAGAGATTCCACTGCTGTAGTCTGGAACCCAAAAGCTCTGCCTTACTCTTGGGTAGTTCCAAATCCCTGACAAGGTCATTCAGTTCACCTTGTATTATGAGGTGTGGTTCAGAGGAGGAGGATGGGAGAAAATGTGGGTCCTGTGACATTGATGGTTCAGGACCAGAAGTTTCATCCTCTTCCTCTTCCTCGTCTGACTCAAGTGAGAATGATTCTGGTGCATCAGGAACCAGCAGTCCTTCTCCATGGGGTACTGGGCGTATAGCTGATGGAATGTTTGGATAATGCACAGTCCACTTTTTCTTCTTTGACACACCTTTCCCAACTGGAGGCACCATGCAGAAGTAACAATTGCTGGTATGATCTGTTGGCTCTCTCCAAATCATTGGCACTGCAAAAGGCATAGATTTCCTTTTCCTGTTCAACCACTGGAGAAGATTTGTTGCACAAGTGTTGCAGCATATGTGTGGGGCCCACCTCTTGTCCTGATCTCCAATTTTGCAGCCAAAATAAAGGGGATAGGCTCTCTTAACCATAGTGGTTATACTGCGCTTTTGTGATGCAAAAGTCACTTCACCACAAACATAGCAGAAGATATCTGCACTGTTCACACAAGTATGAGGCATCTCTGCTCACTTTGGCTAAACAGAAATGTGTCCCTTTGCAAAATCAAACACTGACAAATAAGAGAGCACAACACTGTATGATTTCTAGAGCTGATATAGGGCAATTTGTTCAGCAGAGTGATGTAAGCTTCGTTATGATGGCATCATCCATGACTTATAGGAATAACATGATGCAATTCATATCATGTATGACGCAATACCAGCTTCAGATTGCATCATTCATTGTTTTGCCTAAAAAGCAAGTACTGTCCAAACCCAGTCATAGATTTATTCATAGATCCAGTCAAAGATGTATTTTAGTCATTTCTGGTTTAAATTGAGATCCCTTCCCTTTATAACTCACTTATCCTCCACCATTCCCAAGTCAAGGGTCGTATATACTGACCCAATAGCATGTCTTGAAAACTAGAGCCAATCAACAATTTAAAGCATCATTTTCGTTCTCAGTGACCCAGAATTAGTAAAGTTTGACTACATTTATTTCAGAAGCATTTTGACTGTAGAGCAGTGTAATTTGCTCAAAATTGGCTACAATTTGAAAACTTAGTAGTGTGAACTAACGGGGGACCATTTAAAATACCACTGCCGAAATATGCTTGGGAAAAAGAGTTTCTGAAGAGTAATACAATATTAGATTTTTTCCTCTCAAGTTTAGATTATAGTCTGATACAACTCATCATTTAGATGTGAATGTAGCAGATTAGGAAGAAAGTGTGTTGATTAGATATGTAAATTGGTACACCATTTGTGCACAAAATGTGGTTAAAACGATTTAGCTGTATATTTAAAAACATTACTGTTTTATCTTGGCATACAGCTGACACAAATGGTGTGTCCATTAGAAATAACAACAGTGATACAGAGAAACACAGCATATTTCAATTTTCAAAAGAAAGGATAAGGTTGAAATCCTGGCCCCTTGAAGTCAATGGCAAAACTCCCATAAGAGACAGAAGATAGGAAGCAATGACTAGTTATCAGAGTATGGGGCTCACTACCCTGGGTTCTACTAATGACTTGACACATACTCTTCAATCCACATACAGCCTGAATTGGGGAGGTTAAAATTTTTCTCCAATCTGGTGCCAGGGCATTGGGCTGATACACAGCCCCTCTGTGTCTGTTATTCCAGTCTATAGTCTCTACCATCCCTCCACACTAGTTACAAAGGATTTGGGAGGACACTAGACCTACATAAAAGTCCCTTGATCTTTCCCATGCTCTGTACCCATCACAGCCTTCCAAGTCAACGTGGAAACACCATGATGCAGTTTGCAGGATCAATGGCCAAGTTTGCATATGGACAATCTCGATTAGTGTTGAATAATGCAGTATTGTCTGATTACTTCTGATCCACAGCAGTTCTCTTTTGATTCCTGCCCCTCTGCTCCCACCCCCCAAAATGAGAGAAGAACCAGTTTAATAGCGTAATTAGTGGAACTTAAATTAGAGGTACATGGGAAACCGTTTTCCCATCCCACACAATTTTTTTTTAAATCTCACTTTCCCATCCCCAATCAGGACAAAGTTAAAATTTTTATATATAAACAAACCAAAAAAATCAGTTAAGGTCAATTGAAACATTTTACATCCATTTTAACCCACCCACCCACCCCTTTTTTTTAAACTGTATTTTAAATTTTAAAGTGAACATTTGTTTCAAACAAATTAAATGAAAATCTTATTTCAAGAATATCTAAATGGAACTATTATAAAAAATTCAAAATAATGAGAAATTTGTCAAAAAAAAGTCAACCCTTTTCTTGAGAAAGTATTTTGGTTTTGATGAACCAGCACTTTTGATTAAAAACATTTTTTTCAAAAACAATTCCTCTAATTAAAATATATTAATAAAGGATAGATGCTGACACTTTCCTGGCATCTTGCTCCACATATTGTCTCACTGATTTCAATTACACTACGTGTGGAGTAAGGTGGTACTCATTGAATTAGAAGTCTGTAATGAGTATTTTTCAACAAAATTTCTCCACTAAAATTTACAATCTTATTCCAAGCCATGTCCAAACAAAGTCAGTTTTTAATAAGCCATTATGAAATAGCATGTTTTGCACTGAAACACAAACTACACAAGATTGGGACCCCACTGTGCTACAATATGGCAATACAGTTTCTGCCCCAAAGAGCTTAATTTTAAGCACACAAGTAGTCTAACTCAAGTAAAACCAAAGATTCCAAAGAACAACTAGTCAGAGAGTATCTTAGGGCTGGTCCACACTAGGGGGCGGGATCGATCTAAGATACGCAACTTCAGCTACGTGAATAGCGTAGCTGAAGTCGAAGTATCTTAGATCGAATTACAAACTTCTTACCTCGGGTCCACGCGGCGCAGGCAGGCTCCCCCGTCGACTCCGCTTACTCCTCGTGCCGAGCTGGAATTCCGGAGTCGACGGGGAGCGCTTCTGGGAGCGATTTATCGCGTCTACATGAGATGCGATAAATCGATCCCAGAACATCAATCGCTACCCACCGAATCGAGTGGGTAGTGTGGATGTACCCTTAGATAATACAACTAATGAACATTAGAATATGATACATTGAGAGGACCTTTAATCAGCAGTTGGTGTAAATTTTACTGGAAACCTTGGGTATACTTGACTGCTTAAGACAGGGAGCTGTCTATGGGAGATTGGAAGGAAAGGGTGAGCTGGGGGAGGTGAAATCCTGACCTCATTGAAGTCAAAAGCAAAGCTCCCATAGACTTCAATGAAATAGTGTAGTAGTTGAAAGGAGGAAGTGGCTGAACTAACCTTTTTGGTGTTCCAAGCCAGGAAGTGGCATGGTAGGCACTAAGGGTATTGACTCCATATTCCCCAAATGAGAAGTGCGTAAACTCTGTTTACCTACATTAACTCACAACTATACTACAGTTTCAATAGGGCCAGAACTTCACTCAGAATCTTTAGTGCAGCCTTCATTCATATATATATAGCGTGCGCACACACGCCTTTATATGCCACTATCATTTCTATTTAATGCACTTTGGACACATTTTTGTAATGATTTATGGTACATCAGTTCTAGAACTACAATGTTGTGTATTCCAAAATTCCTCTATCTGCAGTGAATGGTTTGAGATGTTCCCAAACCAGAATTTTACCCTGAAAACAAACATTGACTTCTGGCCTTTATAATTAATCGCTCTTTAAAACTCTGGTAGCAGAAGGCGTGCTTAAGAAAATATACTTCTTTCATCTCTGTGTGGCGGTGTTACATAGCTTTTCCTGCAAAGCTGGCAGCTTGTGACTCAGTCTTATATTTATGAGAAAGACTGAGTAGGCAACTTCTAGCACTGGTTCTCAGCATTATATTTCCTTTTCTACTGAAAATAAGGAAGTGCATTACGTAAGAAAGCAAAAGATGAATAACTTATTGCCCTTTCAGCTAGTGTGGATATTTACAAATCTACATCCTTGCTGGCACAGTAAAAAAAAAATAAAAAAATAAAAATGCAAAGTCTTCAGGTCTCATAATTTTACTGGATTAACTATCCCAAGGCTTTTGGTTGATGTATGCAGGGTAGAGTTGCGGTTATGAACAGCTTTCCTCCATATGCAGCTATATAAAATTCACAGTGAAACTTGTACTTCAGTTCATGGGAGCCAATTAACAACAAAATTGGGGTGTATGTAGCTATATAACTGAAAAGACTCAGATGTCATTTTGTTTTCTGTGCACTGCCTCTTTTAAATATGCAGGATTCCCTACACCACTCCTTTGCTGCAGAGACAATTGCCATTTTTGTTTCAGCACATATGCAGAATGCTATAGACAGTCACTGTTTTTTCCTTCTGCTTTTCTACACACTTTACATTTGTTCTTTCTTTGTCATTCTTTCAGTGTTTAAATCTCGTATGTTATTTGGTGTTTTGATACATGCTTCCAAGAGCTGGGACTAAGTTTGGAATAATCTTGGCTTTCCATTAAAAAAAAGTTTCTAGCCTTTATAGTTAAAGAGAAATGCTGAACATGAACCCCAATAGCTCAAACAACAGAAGACAAAACGAAAGGCCTAAAGATTTTACTTTTATAAAAATGTCATGTTTAAACCAGTCTCATGATTTTTGGAACCTGGCTCATGATATCAGAACACTTGTGGCTGGCGGTACTGTTCTCTAATATCAATAGTGCAAAACATATATGGTAGTTAACTTTTCTTCATAGAGAATCTGAGAAATAAAAACTTTACTGCAAAATGAAGGTAGCATTCTAGTAGGTAAAGAATAGCACTAGATATACAAAATCCTGATTTTCTTTCCTATTTCTGCCACTGACTCTCTGTAAGCTTGAGAAAACAACAAAATGTCTACATGCAAGTGACTCATCTGTACCATGGGTATAATATTTTTCCTTATTGCCCACATGAATATTGTGAGCCTTACGTAGCGTTTATAAAGCCAGTCACTGAGATCCTCAGATGCTACATAAGTGTATATTACAGGTATTGTTGGAAAGCCTGCAAAGGAGAAAAAATTAGATATATTGTTGAAATAAACAATTATTGCTGCTGACATTTTTCAGTTAGAGGACTGAAATTCCCATGTGTAGTTATTTTGATAGACTTTTGATTAGAATGTAACTTTCAACTGCACATGCACTGAGTTGCACACAACACAACTTACCCCTTTTACTAAAACAAAACAGAATAGTGGATAAAAACATCAGGCTCTTTCCTTTTAGCCTTGGGAGCGCTCAGTGACTTATGAATGAACGCAAATGCCAAGCAAACCACTTTTCCAAGTAGCAACCATGTATGAGTTTTCCTGACTAATTTCATACTAATGAAATTTTGTTAATTGTATATTTGAAATGCAATAATAATCTAGAATTACCTGAAATAACTATAATCACTGATAATTCTTCTTATAACACAAATAAGTTACCAATAGTGTCCCAAATTTTACATACCTACACCCCTTGTAATAACTGTTGCAGCTTATGCCTATCTTTGGTGTTTCAGAATCCAGCAAGAAAATTGTTAAATTGGTTCTTCCTGAGTTCACAGACCACATTAACAACTAGAGACGGGCCAAAGCCACAAAATTTAGATCAAGATTTCAATTCACCAGAAGCCCAAAGGTACTGAGGTCATTATAGAGATAGTGGTTACTCATAAAATGGAAACCCAGGTGTGGATTCAAAACAAACAAACAAACATCTCCACCCCCTTTAATGTTAGGGTGTGTTCAGATTCAGAGCTGTGTTTGGAATCCATCATTCATAATAATGCAAATTCTTTATATCACCACAATTCAGAGTCCAATTAAGGACTAATCCAATTTCCATTAAAGTCAATGGAAAGACTCCTATTAAATTCAATAGGAAAGGGATTAGGCCCCCATTTGATAGTGTTATCTAGGCTCAGTTCTTAAGCAAAATTCTCATGTTTCCATTTTTAATGGTACAATCTAACAAAAGCACATAGTCCATTTAAGAAGTCCGGTGTTCCCAATCCAATGCGCACATCAGCCAATTCACACTAAGATACAGAATATGTTTAAATAAAACCCTGTTTTATACATTCATTCCAGAAGACTATTAAGGGATTTAGTTTATATTTCTGATGCAAGTGCCTAGCACAAATTTTCTGTCATCCAGCTCACTAGAAACACTATGCACTGCAAAAAACAAATCAACATTTTAAAAGGCTCTGAAAGACAAATAATTATTCATTACAAGCTGTCCTTGTACAAAATGCTTTACTATTAAAAATAGAATAATTTTTTTCCCTTTCAAATTTTTCATTAGCGGCAGTATTTGTATTAGTGGGAAGGAGAATGAAAGTTTTTGTTTCTACCAAAAGAATCTATGACCTGGAGCCTTATTTTCCTCTCATTTACACCTGTTATTCCAGTGAAGTTGATTCGGTGTAAACTTAGGCCACGTCTACAATTACAAGCGTGCAGCTATGTCAGTGGGAGAGCATCTCCTACCAACATAGCACTGTGCACATGAGCACTTACGTTGCAAAACATGTTGGGGGGGTGTTTTTTCCACTCCCCTGAGCGACAAACATGAAATCAGAATCTCACACAGAGTATGCCAAAACAAACAATTGACATGTTTAATTCACCATCTACCTCACAGGCAAAACCAGCATATGACCAAGGTAGTAACACATAGTAGTCACCTCATTGGATCATGCAGATTATATCAATTTTTGTTCATATCTGCATTCCAGTGTGTTACATGGTCATATTTTTATCTTCATCAGCACAAATGGTTCCATTCAAGAATTGTATTAGGTAGGTTGCAAGTAGGATCAGCTTATTTATAGCAAAGGATAGAGACTGTCCTTTGTTCATATTGTAACACTGATTACTACTTTCCTTGATAGACATTAAATTCAGGATGACTTACTTTAAAAAAATACATTATATGGGTAATTAAATTTGCATTTATTTCAGTCAGAATCTGCTATACAAAACATCAAATCAAGAACACATTGAACAATTTAACACAGGTATCTGCAGCAGAAATATTATACGTGGTCATTATTAAGAATACAATTTGGTCACGAAAGTCATGGATATTGTGACTTTAACAAATATCTGTGACTTCTTTGGCTTCAGCTTCAGCCCCACTTGGGCTCGGGCTGTCAGTCCCCAGCAGTGGGACTCCAGCTTCAGCCCCATTGTGACCATATCCCAATTTTGTACATTTTCTCCAAGACTGTTCTTGCTTAATTTTACAGTGAAGAATCATATCCATAGTCATTATACATGGTCAAGGAATGAATGAACGAAGGGCCTAATTCTGATCTTGGATACAATGCATGGGCATGTATATATGTACATGTAACCAGTACAATCAGCTATCACACGGGCATTTCAGTGTCTATATATGGTGATGCATGCCCAAGGCTGGCCTTACGGTTTTTAGTACACCATTAAAAGCCAAAGATTAGCAATCTTTTCAGCAGGGATATCACTGTCCCTTTTTTATACTTTCTTTCAGCTGCTAGAAAGATCCTTGCTGTGAGGATTAGGCAGCCCCATTGCATACGTGCCCTCTCTGAGGAATTCTCTGGGAGAGTGGATTCTTCTTGATGGGCCATCAACACCTATCTGGCCTGTGATAAATGCTCCTTTTTGCCACTAAAAGGCCGGCTGTGGGCATCACCCGACCTCACTGTATTTCAGTAACACACACATAGCAAAACTTCAGATACAATGATAATATATACAATTCAGCAGGATATTAATGTTCAACAGATCAAGACTTCAAAAATGGTACCTCACAAGGCATGCATTGTATAAAATAGAGTGAAGAATATGGGGGTCCAGAGGGCTAATTTGAGATACAAAGTGTCACAGTTTCATTCCAATACTTTTAGTTACACTGCCTTGTGCTCACTAAGGAATGCCACTCATTTGTGTTCAGAAGATTAATGGTTGCAATGCACTTTAAAGATGAGAAGCTCTATTGAATTGTTAAGTACAATATTACTGCTTCTGCTGTGGTATACTTGTAGAAGTACCATATTCTGCTTTATTTGTCATTTAGCCAAGTTCTTTGAATTTTCACCCTTCAGTTTGATAAACCAGCCCTTGGATTTTTTTATTACACGCCTCTAAATTTCCTTAGATTTGTTGACATCTACCTGCCATTATGGAGCTCAGAACTGAATAGAAAGGTTCAATCACACTGATTCACATAGAGAGGGACTGTCACTTCACTGCTCCATGACACTAATTGCATATGCAGTCTAAATACAAAATGGCTTTTCTTATCATATTGCAAGCTCATATCTAATATGTAGTCTAAGACAGGTCTTTTTTTTTAGCATTACTGCTTTGCAATTTCTTCCTCCCACTGACTGTTAATTTACATTTTTCCCAGGTTGTATCCCAGTGTACTTTTTTTTAATATACAAGTTGCTAACAATTCTAGGACCCATTGTATTACTCCTCTGTGCTCCATTGGTGTAGCCAATAAAAGCATGAGACTTTCTTATTGCCTTGGTAAGATCAAAAACCATTAACTTTGCTGACATGCAAGCTTTGGAAACGGGAGATTAATAAACCTTGATTAGTGTGATTATGAATAGACTTTTAGGCAGTGCCAGTGCATGAGCTATTTAAGCCTTCTACTTAATGAGGCTTTTCCATCTCTAACTTCTACAATTTTCTCATTTCTCAAAGTGTGATTTCTTTTGAGAACTTTGGAATGGTGTACTATATTGCTACAGTATTGATAATCCAGTGCCATAATGACCAGTATGTTCAAATAAGTGTTAAGATGATAACTGAACTTCCAGGGTGCATGAGTTCACACTTGGGTACAGTGTGTGTAATGGAATGATCAGTCAGTGGCGTGAGACAACCAACAGGGATTGGTTGCTGCAACACTAAATGGTATTAGTTTAAAGTAAGTTCTAAGAAAAATGGTAAAGTAGAAACCAGCTGCAGGATGCATTCTGTAGAGAAAAGGAGAAAATCAGCTCTGAGTTAATAGGTTTACCTGGAGGAAGCAATACTAGTGATGGTATTTTCCTCAATCTGAGGGTGGCTGCCGTGTTAGCTACTGCCTGGGAGGCTCCATTTTGAAACAAATGGAGGAAGCTGATTAGTCAGAGCCTACCATGAGAGGAGCTTACATGCTCTAAAACCTGCTACTACAGTCTTGAAAGATTCAAAGTTGTGACATGCTTCTACATAGTCCAGACTCTCAAGCTGAATGAAAGTCAGTTTAGCTTAGCAGAAGCCTACACCAGGCTGAAGAGATTTTGTTTAGTCTGGACAAAGGCTTGTTCTAATGCTGAGGGGGTTTTGCTTTAGCTAGGAGCTATACTGTTATGAAGCTGCTATGAGATTTTTGGTTTTGTTTTCAGTTCCAATAGGACCTAACTGTGACACTGCACCCCATATTCTTCACAGTAATATGATGATATGATGATAGAATTACAAAGCATTTTGTACAAGTCATGTAAGGTGTCACTGAAAAGGTTATGATTTGCTGAATATGATTATCCTATGTGTATGCATGTATCATTTTTGTATCTGAAGTTATGAATATTGACTATGTATCTGTATTCCAAATATAGTTACACCTAGGTAAGGCCCACTAGACAAGATGCTTTCAGTCTAGATAGTTGGTTGGGAAGGGCCTATTCAGGGCAATGAGCCATTAGGGAAAACAATAGGCCTTAGGAGAAGCTTATCTCCCACCTGATGAGACTTCCTGAAAATGCTAGATAGCCTGTGAGTTATGGCTACTATGACTCTACAAGGACATGTGACCAGGCCACACGATGCTGGACTCCATCTTGGAATGTCAGTATTTTTCCCACAGACTGGTCTGGGAACCAAGCTTTGGAACAAAGGTTCCCGCCATATACAAAAACTATAAAAAAGGCAGGGAGTCACATCATCCAGGGTTGTTCACTCCCCACACAAGACGACTCCTGAAAACACCTGAGGAACAGAGACTGAACTGGGGGAAGTGCTGGACCCAGGCTAAAGGGATTTCTAGCCTGTTTGTATGGAACACCTGGGGATTCCAAGCTGTAAAGCAAGTGCAGCTTGCTCCTTAAGGATCTGAAGCCTTCTTGTATCATTTCTCAGGGTGATAATCTGCTGATTCGTATCCAATCTATTTAGTATATTAAGCTTAGTTGGCATTTTTTGTTTATTTGCTAAGTAATCTGCTTTGATCTGTTTGCTATCATTTAATATCTATCTTTTGTAGTTAATGAACTTGTTTTTATTTTAATCTAAACCAGTGAGCTTTGACTAGTATGCTTGGAGAAAATCTCTGCTTAATTACCACAAGTGTGCATTGTTCTCTTCACATTGAGGGAGAGGCAGACCAGGTATTAAACCCATATACTGGCCAGATTTGACCAGGGAAGGATGGTATGGCTCTAGGGTCCCAGGCTGGGAAGCTGGTGATTAGAAAGCCTGCGTGTAATTGCAGCTGGGTGTGTCCCTATCTGTATGAATGCTGGTGAAAGTGCAGGCTGGTGGGCTTTGCAGCTTGTCACAGCAGTACCGGATGAGAGGGAGCCTGGGCTGGTGGGTCAAGGGGATCAGTGGTACTCCAGTTCCAGGTGGCACCCTGGGGGGAACCCATCACACTAGCATTTTTAAATCTACATCTATATTTTAAATGCTCCTTGGTCTTGTTCTGCTTCTTTGTCCTTCAACCTGCAGTTCACAAATCACAGTCAGATGCCATCTTTTTCATTTTGATGTCATCTTGTTTGAAGTTGGGTTTCATTATTGAGCTTGTAGTGGTCAATATAGCATACAGTAGGGAAGAATAATTCCCTCTAGTGAAAGAATTACTGAATGACATTGTAAAGCCTGTGTTATGCAAGAATTCAGATTAGATAATCCTAGTAGGTCCTTCTGGCCTTAAAAATTATTAACTTCTGCTATTTTATTACATTCTCCGCTTCATTCTGGTCCATTGTTGGTTCCAGGTCCAAATGGGTAAAATTGTTTAAGAATAATTTTCACAGCCTTGGGTTTTAGTTTGTTTGTTCAATTGGTTGGGAAAGAAAGTGGGCTCCTCTTTCATGTACCCTGAAAAACTAAAATTGTTGTGAACTACTGTTACTAGCCTAGCAAGTATTCAGTATTAACTGAATTTCAACTCCAGCATCCCAGCCCCCTAAAAAAGTACCAACAGGCAGATTTCTACTCCCCAGATTTAAACAATGTAGGTCAAATGTCTATGGAGAAGTTGATTCAATCATGAAAAGGTCAGTTAATTGGGTACAATTTATAAAGTGTTTGAGATCCTTGAATGAAAATTATAAGAGTTCAGTGTATTAGTATTATGGAGAGATGGAACAAAGAATGATAGACTGAAACTCAAAGATTATTTGTTGTGATAAAGTTCTTATTTTGAAAGAAAATTTCTTATGAGCAGAAATAACATGGGGTAATTTATTATTATTTGCAGTGAGTTACCCAAAGATACCAAGACTTGTGCTTTCCTCCTCCATAGGCATTTATGCAAAAAATATTAAAGTGAAAAGAGAGGGGGCCACTGCTTTATGGTCAGCAGATAAATACTGATCCAACCCTCACAGACTCTCTATATTTATCTACAACAATAGATGGTGGTTCATGCATTTGCTAATCTGTAAAAGCCCTTTTACTAGAGTTATGTCAACACTACAAAAAGCATGTGTAAACATTTATTAGAATAAAAACATTAATTCACTCAGTATTTATGACTCTTCTTTTCATTGTTTGTTTCCCACGAATGCAGTAACTTTGTTTACAATAATGTTCAAAGAAAGAAGTCTTTTCATGTATTTGCACTGTTCCCATTAACAATTCCAGTTTGAAATCTCCAATTTTCCTCCTGTTTACTAAAATTTCATTTATCTAATCCAGGAAGCAAAGTAACACAATGTGATTTAGATGGCAAATCACACAATAATAATCTATTACAAATTTTTAAAAATTATTTAAGTCAATTATGTAACAAATTCTTGCTGAGCAAGATAAGTTTGAATTTTTTATGTACTTAATTATTCATGTCCTGGCTTTTTAGTGCATGGGTTTTATAAGAGGCATAACCAATAAACACATTGTCACTTAGCAACCGTAGCTTGTTTGTGTAATGGTATTTGTTTTTCAAGTTGTCCAGAATGGCTGGAGATGTTTTGCACTAACCTCTTTTTTGTGTTAGTTTTTAAAATTTAAGTGAGATAACCAAATCATCAGATTAATAAATTAAAGGCATAAGTTCCAAAGTAATGGCCACTGTGGAGCCATGTCTCATTCTATGCATTCCTTACAAGATGTGTACATTCACGATGGCTAAGTTAGTAACACATGCATGCATAGCTTTTATCTAAGATATAACCCTCTACCCACCATGGTATCTGAGCATCTCCCCATCTTTTGATGTATTCTTCCCCTCACAGCACCCCTGACAGGTAGGGAAGTGCTATTATCCCCATTTTATGGATCTTAAAGGGGGTCATCAAAAGAGAAACTAAGTGATTTACTTAAGGTCACGCAGGAAGTCTGAGGCAGAGCAAGGAGTTAAATCCAAGTCTCTTGCATCCTAGACTAGCGCTCTAACCATTTGGACCATTCTCTCTTTAATTGTAAGTATTGGTAAAAGGTGCCAAGCTTGGGGCAGGAAAATGGGGGAGTTCGATGGCTGTACAGAGAATGAACATCAGATACCAACTCCCATCTGATGAAGTGCAACTCCTATTTAAACAAAGGGGCAGCAAATGGCTCATTTTAGTTACATTACATTCTCTCTTTAGTAATGGATTTATTTTACAATTTAAATGTTTGCTTTGTCACGTATTTATCCAGGAATCTGAGGGTCTCCATTTGATTTATGAATACTTGTCTACCTACTCCTCTCTGTGTTTCTCCTCACTTAATGTTTCAACTCTGGGAACCAAACATTAGATCATACAATAAGTCTGAAATATTAAAGACTCAAACACAATGTACAGATTCCATTTCCAGGCTGCAATTCTTCTAAATACTTCGCTAAAGCTTTAACCTCATAAGAATGTTCATCGTTCAAAAATGTAAGTTTACGCAAGATTGACAATAATTGGTTTACAGTAAATCAGTTCATATGCTAGTAAATTAAAATGACTCACTGTCCACAATAATCTTGTTCCCAGGAATATTTGATTCTTTTGATTAACCAACTTGTTATGACTGTATAGCATTCATGTTTAATCGTTTTATACCCCAGCAAGCTTCGTAAATGTCACCAGAAAAATGGACATGTGGCAATCTGATAGTCTGAGGACTGGTGCTCAGTCTCAGATAAGCAGTGGAAATGAAACAAGTCACAGTTTAAGACTTGGTCACATTTCCATGATAACAATTAGAACGAAGAAGTAGTATGCATGCATTTGTGGACAGATAGTTTAGGTGGGGAAAGATAGCTATGGGGAAAAATGGAGCATCCAGCTCCAAAAGGCCAAGCTCAGTTTCTGAGTAATAAGAGCTTGTTTTTTACCCATTCACTGACAAAACTGTCCTGATCAAGCGGTGAGGGGTTCTTTAATATCACTCAAGCAACATGCAAATGAGATAAAATACAGTCCCTTAATTATTGTCAGGTTCTTACAATAGTCAAGTTTCGACAGTTGTCACATTCACCATTCAAAACACCAAACAGCTAAGTAAGTGATCCAGAGGAACAAACTTAACCATCACATCCTTCACTAAGGATCTGCAAGGCTCCCATTAAATTAAATGGCCATTAAAACTAGGCCTTATCCCTCTTTGTGCATCTACTGAGAGTACATCCCCTACTGACTACTAAAATTCCTTAAGTATCAGAGGGGTAGCCGTGTTAGTCTGGATCTGTAGAAGCGACAAAGGGTCCTGTGGCACTGTATAGACTAACAGAGGTATTGAAGCATAAGCTTTCATGGGTGAATACCCACTTCTTCAGATGCAAGCAGTGGAAATGTCCAGGGGCAGATATATATTGCCATTCAGATATAAGGAATGGCAATATACAAAAGCCTGTAGGAGAACACTTCAACCTCCCTGGACACACAATAGCAGACTTAAAGGTAGCCATCCTGCAGCAAAAAAACTTCAGGACCAGACTCCAAAGAGAAACTGTAGAGCTTCAGTTCATTTGCAAATTTGACAACATCAGCTCAGGACTAAGCAAAGACTATGAATGGCTAGCCAACTACAAAAGCAGTTTCTCCTCCCTTGGTGTTCACACCTCAACTGCTAGAAGAGGGCCTCACCCTCCCTGATTAAGCTATCCTCGTTATCTCTAGCCTGACTCTTCCCTGCACATTTATATCTGCCCCTGGACATTTCCACTGCTTGCATCTGAAGAATTGGGTATTCACCCACGAAAGTTTATGCTTCAATACCTCTGTTAGTCTATAAGGTGCCACAGGACCCTTTGTCGCTTCTAAAATTCCTTAGAAAATGGAACACTATGTTGATGATGACTCTGTTTGTGATACAAAAATTTGAATCACTTATCTCAGGAATCTTGTTTCCAGCAATATTTAAATAATCATCTTGTTTCAAATGTACACCACTCATGTTTAAATCACTATATTACAAGGTTAATAATCTATATCAGAGGAAACAGAGCAAGGATTTGAAGACTTGCTGGAACTGTGGTACTATCCAACCTGTTAATAGTTTTTCTTGCCTGGGAGGGCAACACCAAGTCCTCCAGCATCTTTCTTGGTCCTTTCATATTTATAAGGCTGCATTTCAGAAGAGGACACTAATGTGATGAAAATTGTGATTTGCTGGCATTGTGATGTGCTTCCCAGTACTGGCTAGTGCCTTCTAGAGACCATAGTTCAGGAACAACTTCACAGTCAGATACATCGGTGTTTTAGGGGTACTAAAACAGCAGTTACAGCCACACACCAACATGCCTCTAAATTAGGTACTTTGGGTTTGATTCTCCTCTCAGACTGGTGTAAGTCATCCCAGTGTAAAATCAGCCTGAGAGCAGAACCAAGCCCATTGTCTTTGTTTATTTGTAAGAAATTAACAAGGACTAGAGAAATACTGGACTTGTTTACAACATATTGCTTCACAAAGTGCTACATTCATAATCACATGCTAAAAAGCTTCTCTCTACATTTGATCCTTTCCTTCTTCTTGCATTAACTTTTTACCTGCTTTGTTTCCTGTGTGTCAGACAATAGCATAGTAAGTAAAACTGTTTTTTATTTCACTCTTTTCATTAAAGGAATGGCAAAATTCCACGTAGAACTCTCATGCTTGTGTGGTTAGACTTTGGCAGAGATTTTATCATCTTAGACCAAAACGTTTACAGTGAAGTTGTAAAAGGAACCATAATTTTAATGCAACTAGCTTCTTTCGGTTTGATGCACAGAAAGTTAGGAGTTGTTAATCTTTCTTGGGCCTCCAATCCACAGAGTAGGACCGGTTGCAAGTTGAAGACCAAGCTTATTTTTAAGTAGCCAATAATGAGGTAGGGTTTGGACAAATGAAACAAAACAGAGGTTACTGCCATTTATAGCTTGAAGAGATAGGCAATAGAAACCCTGGTTGCCCTGTGCCAGTCTTTCAAAAATGCCAGCATCCCATTGACAGACAGCATGGCCTGTACTGCAGTGATACATGTGAAATCGAAAAGTAGTGGGAAGTCTTTTTTAATCCTTCTGTGGTCTCATAAAATTGTACCAGAGACCAGCCTACTAATATCTTTACTAATTCATTTGCTAAATAAATTACAGTATTTGAAAAGTCCATAGGAAGTCTATAGAAAGTAATTAAATGTTTGATATCCATTTGAGAGTGAATTTAGTACTCTCAAAAGTGAGGGATTAATAGTGCTGATTTAGGCCAGGTGCTGTTCAAGCTTCCCCACATGCTGCTCTGTTTGCCACTGTGCCTTAATTCTTATGTACAACATTCTTTACAAACGATATAAGGTAAGGTCCCCACAGCAGGTGGACTCTTTGGGATTTAGCAATGACCTTGGGTTGCCAAGTGTCTGGTTTTTTACCAGAAAGCCCAGTCAAAAAGGGCACCTGGTAGTGTCCGGTCAGTACTGCTGACTAGACACTAAAAATCCAGTTAGCGGAGTAACCGCAATCAGTCTCCCCACCAAGAGGGTGGGAAGAGCAGCAGCTGTTACCTGGAGTAGCGGCTTAGCTGCTGACAGAGAGAACTGGTTCCCAGACCCACTGCTCCAGCCTCTGGCTGAGAGATAGGTATTGGCGCTGCTGCCTGGGGGAGATCCTGTCCACCTCTCCCCTCCACCCCTGAGTGCCCACTGACTGCCCCTAGCCCCTCGCTCCAGGGACCAACCCACCTCTGCCCTGCTGTGTCCCCGGCCCCTTGCTCCTTTTCTGAGCTAGGGCTCAACCACCCGATTCAGCAGGCAGGCTCCACATTAGCTTCTTCTAGCCTGGCTCTGCAGGTGTCAGGTTAGTCCCAGAGAAGGGGGGAGGGGAGAGAGCAATGGCGTGAGGGGGGGGCCTCTGGGGAAGAGGTGGGGCAGGGGTATCCAGTTTTTAGCAATTAAAGTTGGCAACCCTACCCATACCATGTGGTACACATACCCTACCCATACCATGAATCAGATCAATAAGCAGTTTATTCAGCATCCTAATTGCCATTTAGTTCAGTTTCAACCCTTCTAGTCTGAGCTGAATGGGGCAAGAACATAGATCCAAAAACTGTCTCTGGACCATAGATTTTTCTATTTCAGACATCCCTAATTCCTAACAAGGAACGGAGAATATCACCATATTTTCACCAGTGAGATCATTGCAATACAAGGTAAGGAGAGAAGATTCATTTATCTACCACTGAAATACTGCTTCCTTCAGGTGGAATGCAGCAGCAGAATACCACAGCATCCTAAACTTGACTCGATAAGGGGAAGCGCACACAGCATAGGTACTGGCCCTTATTTTTCTGGGAACGAACAGCTACTCAAAATATGACAGTGACTCTTGTGCTACTACAGTCTTTATGTAAAAGAATAAACAGTTGTGTGTGAGAGATAACAATAGGCATCAATATTAAAAAGTAAGTTAAACAAAATCTGATTCTTCCTGTTATTTTCAGGACAAAAACAGTGATCTCAGACTGAATCAAGATGACAACATATATGCTTTGTCCACAATCAGATTTAATTATTTTCATATTTTCTCAGTTCCTATATTTCCTATGGCTTAAGAAAAAAGTATGGTAACTAAAGGCTACCAAGCATTTTCTTAATAAACTCTTCAAGACCAACAACAAGCCTTTAGCAAGAACTGAGCATTCAGATATTAGCCAGCTAAAACAATACCATGCAAGAATATGGTAGCATCTCATACTTGTACAAGTTAAAATAGCTATTTCTATAAACATCTGATAATTAAGAAATGACATCTCCCTGCCCTCAGGAGCATGCAATCTGAGCTAAAGGTTAGCAAATAATAGAAATGGAGCACTTCCTAAGCAGTGCTTATATTGAAATTGTGGTACACCAAAATAGGGAGACAGGAGATAAGTAGCCTGAAGAAGATCCCAAACTAGCTGATAAGACTCAATCACCAAATGTGTTTCTGTGCAGTGGGCCTAGGATTTGTTTTTCTGGTGATGACACCAGTTTGTTGTAATGGATAGGAAATCCATTTGCACACATCTTATTTTAAGGCAAAATCCTTCCTGGCTGAAGTAAAGAGGTGGCTGACAGATCTGATACACAAGCACATGCCTAGAAGTAATAGCACCAATACTCGAGAAGGCTGCTGAATTCCTTCTGGAATTCTTCTGTTGCTAAAATAAATTACTGTCACACTCTTGTATTAGGTTCACAGACATAAGCTGCCAGGAAAATATGCTCATATATATACACAAATTTGTATGTAGATATATAAATTAGTAACAGCCACCACGGCTAGTAGACTCTCAAATGCCAATTAAAATGAAAAGGTGTGTGGGGGGGGAATGTACATTTAAAATTTTAAAAGTCAGTTTCTTCACAACAAGCGATTCTCTACCCTTTGAATTTCCAGTTTCCTAACTAAAGCAAGATGTATTTTTTCTTTTAACCTTGGACATGCAACTAGTTTCCTTGTATACAGCAGACAGCTGAACTGCAATGCTGAAGAACGGTAGGAAAGGGTTTCGGAATCTACTATTATTTGTAAAATAGTAAAGGAACACTTTATTTTGTCTGAAGTGAACTGAACACAGCCAAAGCCAAACTAAAAAGTCAACCATCAACTACATTTGCAGCTTCACCACAGAATGAAATGCAGAGGATATTTGCTGACCATAGTACCCCTTATCTCTGGCCAAATGAATGGGACAAAGAAGGGAACCACTGAGAGAATGGCACACATATCCATTAGCAAAGACAAAACAAACTCAATTCTAAGCAATACATGAGTGGAAAGCTAAAACAGAGAGAATCTCACAAGAGGCAGGAAATTCAGAGATAAGGTTGCTTAAATTCCAATCTCTCTCATATTTCCCTGTGCTTTAGTCGTTCTCCATTTTGCCTCAGTGTTTTTGTTTATTTGTTTGTTTTAATAAAGGAACAAAAGAAAAGAAAGGGTAAGGCCGAAACTTTTCTAGGTATTCCACAAAACCATAGAGAGCTCTAAATTTTTATGTATGTTCATTACTGTTCATGCAGTAACAGCAACCCTCCTACAATCCATCTTTTCACTTTGATACCTCTTTACTAAAAACTACAAGCCAAAATTAACAACAAATAAATGTGTCTATGGCAATAAAAGTCAATTACATGATCATGAATAGCAGAGTGGTTGAACTAAGGGAAGAATTATCTATATCTGGCTTTTTAAAAATCACTCTTGAGCTAACTTCTGTGCTCAGTTAAATCTATGCAAATCCAATGAAGCCAATGGGTAAGACTGGAGGCAACAGTTCAGTTCTATAACTAACTGTAATGAAATTCTATGAAACAATTTTCCTCATCTAATGTATCTACTTGGTTTCTTTGGGTTAAACCAATCCCCGCAGTAACCTGACCTCATATCTTCCCAAAGGAGCAGCTTTTCCTGTTAAACTAAATAAGAATCTAGTGTAGGTTCATGGCCAAATTACATTCTGCATACCTATATTCAAGTTGGGAATAGTATTTGTGTCACAGTAATACTCAGAGCATCGAGACTCCATAGTGCTAGTTGCTGTACAGTATAGACACATAATAGAAGAAACTCTTTGATCTAAGAGTTTACAGTCAAATTTAAGACAAGATGTAGAGCTACTTGGACAAAACACGTTTTCTTATGAGAAATCCGAGTGAAAGAGCTTCAATCAAATTTTTGCAGTTGAAAAAAGTGTTTGTTTTCCCATAGGAAGATTCAGATCGAAATGTCATTTTGGGTTTTTTTTAAATGAACAAAATTAAAACAAAATGTTTTAAATAGAAATGAACATTTTCATTGTAAGATTTTCTACAGAAAAGCCAAAATTTAAGCAAAAACACATTTTTCAGTGAAAAAAACTTACTGTATGAAAAATGTCAATCAGCTAAAACACGATGTAAGAAGTTGATGTTATAATGAAATAGAGGGGATGAGGAAGGCAAATAGTTGCTGTGCTAGGCCACATTGCACTTCATGATTGAAATGCAACTATCCGACCAGGTTGTGGCCTAACAAGTGAATTGTGGTTTTTTTCTGGATACAAAGCCTAAAACGCCAGATTCAAACGTATCTCTAATCGATTGAAACAAAACCTTAGACCCAAACCCTCCAAGAGTTTAGTGTCCAAAATCTAGCTCTGGACCCAGAATTCCCAGATGTTGTTTTCATATCTGACTCAGTGTAAAGTAAATTATTATCTCCTTGTGCTCTCTATCTGTATTAGCCTCTTGCCTTAGAGACTGCAAACATTTTGGAGGAGGAGGATCAGTCTTTTTAATTGTGTTTGTATAGCACTTAGCATAATGGGATCCTGCTCGAGACTGGGGCTCTAAGAACTACCATAATACAAATGAATAATAAATGTGATTGAAACTTAGATCTAGATTCAGGGTTCAGAACCAAGGTTTTGGTTCTATTCATGAGATATTGTTATCCCATTTTGACCTGAGGAGGTAGTCAAAGTTCAGGGCACTGGGGACGTACCAGCTGAAAGTAGAAATTGATGAAGTCTGCTTTAAAAAAAAAAAAAAAAAAGTACAAATTTCTGCTTCTCCAAATGCAGGAAGAGCCAAGGGAAAAAGGAGCCATTTCTTAGCTTACAGCCCTAAGCCTCTTCAGCCAACAAACCCAAATGCTGCTTCTCTAGCTTTTTCCAGGGTCACAGTGCTCACTGGCTAATGCCTAGCTTCCTTGCTTCTTGCCTGTGGCCCTCTCCCTCTCCATTTTCAGTTTGTGTGTGTTTTACCTTGCCTCAAACACACCTGGTCACAATACCCAGTGCAACTCCCCACCCTTATGGTGCTAGTTTATGGGCAACCTATTAGACTTTGTTATAGGTGTGGTCCCATAAGTGTTTCTTACAACTATCATAAGTGAAAGGTGCAGTTACACCTCAGTTTGAACAAGGTTTTAACTCAATGCATAACAAGGTTTGGCTCAGCTCATAATATTATGAAATAAGAAAATAGGCTCACCACTGTACTAGCAGAGACTCATGTTAAAATATCAATAACTTAAAGTTTCCTTCCTCCCCATCCTCCAAAAAAGTCAAAGCAGTTGGTTCTCACTGAGTACTAATTACTTGTGAAGTTTGGATTTGAAGAAGAAAGCCATCTTCAGCAACGTACATGCCAAGAAAATCTGAACCTCTCAGAAAATACTGTACCCTAATTGCTAAAGTATGACCGATCCCTACTTTTTTTTCATACTTGAGGGTCAGAGGGGAGTTCAACCCTCCCCTGGGTTGACGTTTTAAATTATCCAAAGTGGGTAAAAGGAAGCAAAATGATCACATTAGCGTATGCTGTAAATGTGGTTTGTTTCAACTAAAAACAGTTGATTAAACATTTAAGATTTCTGGGCAGGTTACACAATTGTTTTAGCAACAAACCAGAATCATATTAAAATGAAGAGACATGCACCAGGAACTTTCTTTGGGTAATTTGGATAGGGAACGGTTACCACCCATTCTGAACATTTCTTTTGTGTTAACAATTGGCCAACACTTGGTCAGTATGTCAGTGAGCTTGGAGAAGAGCAGAACATCACCAGCACATCCTCAATGACCATGACGGCAATGCTGATCACTCCCACATGCTGGGATCCCAGGATTTAGCAGGGAAAGCAGTGGGCTTTCATTTTTCTGATCCTGAAAAATATTTATACCAGACAAGGAAAGGGAAACATGCACCATCTCTATGACTATATCCGATATTTTAATCTATTTTAATCCAAGGTTCATGGAGTTCTCCATCACTGTGGTATCAATCTATTGCCCCTCTTGTTCCTGCTATGGTACCTCTTTCCCACCTCTTTATGTCTTTTGTCCTATAAGAATCTGACTTAGGCGAAGGCTATACTTAAAATGCTACAATGGCACAGCTGCAGCTCTACAGCTGCACCACTATACTGCTTCAGTGTAGACACTCACTACAGTGATGGGCATAGGCGCCGACTTCGTGGGTGCTCCGGGGCTGGAGCACCCACGGAAAAAAATTGGTGGGTGCTCTGCACCCACCGGCAACTCCCCGCCATCCCCGGAGCTCGCGCCCAACTTACCAGAGCACCGGGTGATGTTCCGGGGCCCCGCCCCCGACGCCGGCGACGTTGCAGTGGCGTCGGGGGGCGGGGCCCCGTAACATCACCGGCGTCAGGGGGCGGGGCCCCGTGACGTCACCGGCGTCGGGGGGCGGGGCCTGGCATCAGCACCCACCGACGCTGACGGAAGTCAGCGTCGCTGGTGATGGGAGGGGTTCTCATATCACTGTACTTAATCCACCTTCCCAAGAGCCAATAGCTATGTTAACAGAAGAATTTTTCCATGCACCTAGTGCTGTCACAGGGTGTGGATTTCTCATACCCCTTAGAGATGTAGCTATATCAAAGTAAGATTCCAGTGTACACCAGCCCTTAGCCAGTCCAGATTTAACCTTGCAACACTTGTCTGTGACCATTTTGGCAAGATAGAAGCAGCACAACCTCAAGTGAAGTGTTGCCTTCCACCAACTAGTGAAGAGACAAAAAGCAATCTAGACATGTATTTCGTAAAGCCAGGGTCCCAGAATGATTAATTTGTTAATAGGTGCTAGAAGATGACCAGACAAACTACAATCCAGACATAAATGCTGTATTTTCCTATTCTCCACCTCCCCGCACCCCAATTTGTGGGCATCTCTCAACAAGAAAGGGAATTGGACTTTAACAACAACAGCTGACCCCTAAGAGCTGACACTAAAATTGACTTTCCTTCATCAACAAGGACATTTAATACCATATAAGGGACCATCAAGCCAGTTGTTTCTAACTTCTAAAACTGTGCAATGGGCAAGAAGAAATTAAGAGACTGCTAAAATAAAGATTTACTTAGTGTTTTGTGCTTACGTGTTTTACCTGTTATATTATCCCCCCACATATTATCCATGTTTAATAAATGTTCTAAAGATTTTCTTCTTTGGTAACATACAAACAAAACCAAGTTTCTAGTAACAAACCCTTGAACAGAAATTACTGTTAACTGTTTCAGTAAGCTGATCCTCAACAGGGGAGTGACCACATCTCTGTCAAATTTCAGTCTCAAAGCTGGACTGAAACATTAGGATTATTATGAAAGTTCTGTCAACCTAGCACAGAGCTAAGGGAGAACGCTACTGTGCATATATGTTGTCTCATTGCACACAAAAAAAAAATTTTTAAAGCCAGTAACACAGACAACAGGAGGAAAAAGTCCCTGTTAACTGACAATTTGTCCAAGAAGAGAAGTTACTTTCTCAATGAACAATAGTTATTGGTGTCACCTCTGTGCATTCACATTCCCTGCTCACCTTCCACTCTACCTGACAGTTCTAAATAACATCAAAACTACAGCTAAGGAGAAGGAACTGAAGGGGCTGAAGGCTCAGAGCTCTCCTTTTACATAGAATAGAGTGAGGATGTTATCCTTGTGCTAGATCTCTCAGGCTCCTCCCACAGACATGGCTTTTCAAGGCAGTCCTGAAGCTTGTGCAATATCAAACAAGCGGGAGTAGACAGAATCAACGCTTTCATGAAGACAACTCATGTCCCAAGTGTTAATTGTCACATTTTTAATGTACACAGGCTTTAAACAAACAACTCCCAATTGTTTATAGCCTGGAGCATCATAAATTTAGTTATTTTTAATAATTGCATGGTGCTCAGCAGAAGTCACCTCAGGATTTGTAGCCATTATTAAAAATAAAAATGGCTTCTATCCACCCTTGTTCTCAAGGGGAGAGAAGTCAGGCTGCCCTCACTTACAATGGCTACCATTTCCCTAAAGACTTTTCAGTCAGCAGTGAGGCTGCCATGGTTTAGAATAGGTTGAAAGCCAGGCTCCCCTTACTTATGATGTTACCCCTGTGCTGACAGTGGACAGGAAGGGACACTCACCATATGTCTACAGTGCAGCTGGGAGCATGCCTTCCAGCCCAGACAGACAGAGAGAGAGACACACACTAGTTCAAGCAGAGCTAGCACACTAAAAATAGCAGTGTAACATGGGCTAACCACTAGACTATGGACCCAGGCGGTCAGGCAGGCTTGTACATGATGGGGAAGAACATAGGGGCAGAAGAGCAAGTAAGATGGCAACTTCTCCATGTCAAGGAACATGCAAAGTAAGTGGAATTTTCCTCTGAGCAGTCAGTCAAAAAAAACCCATATTTTAAGTCAGTCTCATGATTTTATGGGATCTCACTCATGATTTTTGAACTTTTAGGATGGCAACACCGTGCCTAATTCTAATCATGACTTCATTAGGACCTCATTCGACACATGCTTAAGTTAAAATGGGGCCATCATTATCACTTAACAGTCTAGAAAGATGACAATGTTTCACTCCTGCTTTTCCCTATGACTTTTTAACTAAAAAACAAAAAAAACGTACATAAGTATTTTCTTTAAACCATTTTACTTTTCTTCAGTCAATACTTTGACACTCTGAAAAAATGCACTTCTTGCTTTGAAGAGAGCTTTTCTTAGAAAATGCAGGAGATGTAAAAATGTACATAAGAGGTTTTTCAATAGTAAAGGCAGTTTTTTCCATTATCCCTTTTCTATACTATACTGCATTATTAAACACTTAAAGACACAGCTGATGGAATGTATTGTATTAATAGCATTATGGGGAAAAAGTTCTACTTTTTTAATGATAATTTATTACATATTGGGCCAACTGTAAATCTTTATCAAGGCTGTCAGTGTCATTAGCTCTTTTATTCTGAGGCAAAAAGCAAGGGCATTGGATGCTTATCGATCTGATGTTATTCCAAGACAAGATTTGTAAATTAGAGAAGATAATTTCTGTGCACCTGAAGAAATAATTCACAACATTATCCAAACTTTGATGCTAATTTGATTTGGGATTTCTCATCCACAAAATTTTACTTTTCTTAATATTATTCAGATATGTGTATGAAACTCCAGCAGTGCAAGAAAATAATAAAGAATGAGAACAGGATGTTAACGGCATTCTCTATATATTTATATCATACGTAGCAGTCTCATGAAAATTCATAGGCACACATTATTAATGGGCCCCCTTAACTATGGACATAGTTAGAGATATAGAATCATAGAATCATAGAATATCAGGGTTGGAAGGGACCTTAGTAGGTCATCTAGTCCAACCCCCTGCTCAAAGCAGGACCAAGCCCCAATTTTTGCCCCAAATCCCCAAATGGCCCCCTCAAGGATTGAACTCACAACCCTGGGTTTAGCAGGCCAATGCTCAAACCACTGAGCTATCCCTCCCCCCCCGATATGTCAATTTGCAGGTGAAAACAGCATGCTTATGGTCCAGTCTACATATGCAATTACTTGGGCCCACTCCTATAAACCCTGATTTACAGAAATAATCCTTATTCGAGTGAGCAGCCCCAAGTAGTTATGTTTGAATAAACAACAACATTTAATTACTCATTAACATTTATATTGTACATTTCATCTGAAGATCTCAAAGCACTTTGTAAATGTGAATACAATCTCCCTTTTGTAGAGCAGGAAACAGAGACCTAATGACATGCCCGATGAACTCAATTACCACTGAGAGTAAGAAGTGTGCAGAGGCAGGCCCAGATATAGTTTTTGGTACAGGCAAGTAGATGTGCTCACAGATAATACTTGATCCTACAAGGTGCTGAGCACTCTGGCCCCTATCCAGCAAAGCACTTAAGCACATGTTTAATTTTTGATACATCCATAGTCCCATGGATGTCAATGAGATTAGGCACATGTTTAAAGTTAAACTTGAACTTCAGCGTTTTGCTGGATCAGGGCCAGTGTCCTGAGCACCTCCTTGCAAGCTCAAGCCCACATTGCAGATGTTGAGAATTTGACCTGTACTGTTTAGTTATAGAATACTCTGAACCGAACTAGTTTGTGTGTTTAAAAAAAATCAAGCTCAATCATAAAACATTCTGAAAGCCAGCCAATCCATCATCCTGTCAAAATGAAACTATCATGACTGCTCTGAACGTTCCTTTACCTTTCAGCAGTGCTGTTGACTACCAAGTGTGGAGTTGGTTTGTTTCTTCACCTGTTCAATTGGTGAGATTTTCTGCAGGCTTCTCTTTATTTTGTAATCTGCTCTCCATCTGAAATTAAAAGGATGTGATTAGGCTCATGACCAGCAAAAACTCACGTGTAAGATTTTGGAGGGGCTTCAGAATTGGCAAACAACTTGCTGCAGCTTTAACTGATTTAAGCATTTTGTTGAACCTTTCAAAAAAAGTGAAATTCTGAATCTTTCATCCAATTTCAATAAACTATTAGGAAAGAGGTACATGGAGAACATTATACCATGGAATCTGTGGCTAAGTGAGAAATTAATAACCATTCAGGGCCAAGTTTTTCCAAAGTTGCCTGCCTGCACTTTCACAATTTTGCATACACAAAACTTCCTTAGGCATGCAGAAAGGGGGTGAGCCAAAGCCCATTGAAGTCAAGAGAAGTCTTTCCACTGACTTCATTGGGCTTGGATCAGGCCCAAAACGAGCACTTATTCATTCAGTCACCCATTTTGTGGCTGTAAGTGTAGCAAGCTTAATTTAGGTTACCAGGTTGAAAAGTTGGTCCTCAGGAATCATAGAATCTCAGGGTTGGAAGGGACCTCAGGAGGTCATCTAGTCCAACCCCCTGCTCAAAGCAGGACCAACCCCATCTAAATCATCCCAGCCAGGGCTTTGTCAAGCCTGACCTTAAAAAACTCTAAGGAAGGAGATTCCACCACCTCCCTAGGTAACCCATTCCAGTGCTTCACCACCCTACTAGTGAAAACGTTTTTCCCAATATCCAACCTAAACCTCTCCCTCTGCAACTTGAGACCATTACTCCTTGTTCTGTCATCTTCTATCACTGAGAACAGTCTAGATCCATCCTCTTTGGAACCCCCTTTCAGGTAGTTGAAAGCAGCTATCAAATCCCCCCCCCCCCATTCTTCTCTTCTGCAGGCTAAACAATCCCAGTTCCCTCAGCCTCTCCTCATAAGTCATGTGCTCCAGCCCCCTAATCATTTTTGTTGCCCTCCGCTGGACTCTTTCCAATGTATCCACATCCTTCTTGTAGTGTGGGGCCCAAAACTGGACACAGTACTCCAAATGAGGCCTCACCAGTGCCGAATAGAGGGGAATGATCACGTCCCTCGATCTGCTGGAAATGCCCCTACTTATACAACCCAAAATGCCGTTAGCCTTCTTGGCAACAAGGGCACACTGTTGACTCATATTCAGCTTTTTGTCCACTGTAACCCCTAGGTCCTTTTCTGCAGAACTGCTGTCCAGCCATTCGGTCCCTAGTCTGTAGCAGTGCATGGGATTCTTCCATCCTAAGTGCAGGATTCTGCACTTCTCCTTGTTGAACCTCATCCTATTTCTTTTGGCCCAATCCTCTAATTTGTCTAGGTCCCTCTGTATCCTATCCCTACCCTCCAGCATATCAACCACTCCTCTCAGTTTAGTGTCATCTGCAAACTTGCCAAGGGTGTAGTCCACACCATCCTTCAGATCGTTAATGAAGATATTGAACAAAACTGGCCCCAGCACCGACCCTTGGGGCACTCCACTTGATACTGGCTGCCAACTAGACATGGAGCCATTGATCACTACCCGTTGAGCCCGACAATCTAGCCAGTTTTCTATCCACCTTACAGTCCATTCATCCAGCCCATACTTCCACAATATTCTTGCCAGCAAGTTAAAGGAGACTGTATCAAAAGCTTTGCTAAAGTCAAGAAATAGCACATCCACTGCTTTCCCCTCATCCACAGAGCCAGTTATCTCATCATAGAAGGCAATTAGGTTAGTCAGGCATGACTTGCTCTTGGTGAATTCATGCTGACTGTTCCTGATCACTTTCCTCTCCTTTAAGTGGTTCAGAATTGATTCCTTGAGGACCTGTTCCATGATTTTTCCAGGGACTGAGGTGAGACTGACTGGCCTGTAGTTCCCCGGATCTTCCTTCTTCCCTTTTTCAAAGATGGGCACTACATTAGCTTTTTTCCAGTCATCCGGGACCTCCCCCGATTGCCATGATTTTTCAAAGATAATGGCCAATGGCTCTGCAATCACATCGGCCAACTCCTTTAGCACTCTCGGATGCAGTGCACCCAGCCCCATGGACTTGTGCTCGTCCAGCTTTTCTAAATAGTCCTGAACTACTTCTTTCTCCACAGAGGGCTGGTCACCTACTCCCCATACCGTGCTGAGGAGTGCAGCCGTCTGGGAGCTGACCTTGTCCGTGAAGACAGGCAAAAAAAGCATTGAGTACACTAGCTTTCTCCACATCCTCTGTCACTATGTTCCCTCCCTTATTCAGCAAGGGGCCCACACTTTCCTTGACTTTCTTCTTGTTGCTAACATACCTGAAGAACCCCTTCTTGTTACTCCTAACATCTCCGGCTAGCTGCAACTCCAAGTGTGATTTGGCCTTCCTAATTTCACTCCTGCATGCCTGAGCAATATTTTTATACTCCTCCCTGGTCATTTGTCCAATCTTCTACTTCTTGTAAGCTGCTTTTTTGTGTTAAAGACGAGCAAAGATTTCACTGTTAAGCCAAGCTGGTCGCCTGCCATATTTGCTTTTCTTTCTACACATCGGGATGGTTTGTTCCTGCAACCTCAATAAGGATTCTTTAAAATACAGCCAGCTTTCCTCGACTGCTTTTCCCCTCATGTTATTCTCCCAGGGGACCTTGCCCATCAGTTCCCTGGGGGAGCAGAAGTCACTCTAAGTTTCTCAAATATTTAATGACACCTATTTTATATACTATACTTGTTCAAATGTGGTTTAATAACTGTGCAGAGCCATGTCTGATGTTTAAGCCGCAATATTAATAATATACTATTATACAAACACCATACGTGACTTTGTGCAAGGCAAATATATGAAATTATGAAAGGCAAATATAAAGATAAGTGATGAAAGTTTTGCCATTGACTTCAGTGGGTCAGGATTTCACTCAAACTCCCAGCTTTCAATCTTAAATTAGATCAAAAAAGTAAACACAAGGTTCACAGACAGCAGGTTGTGGGAAACCAATGGCAAGTGAAAGAAAGGAAATACGTTGTTTGGGTTCGGGGATGCAATCCCCCACAAGGCTTTCCAACAAGGAAAGATATGTGAAAGCTAATTTAGTAGCTTATAGTAGTACTGGTTTAAATCCCCAAAACTGGCATTTAAAAATCTAATCTCCATTGCTGAAAGCAATATCTTTACATTTAATAATTAAGTTGTATGTTAAATATTTTACTATCAAAGTTGTATTGAGATTTTACATCTCTATAGTAAGATATGTATATATAGTTTTACATATTGGGAGTGTAATCTCAAATATGCTCTTAATAAGGAAGTGATTTTAAAAATATAAATTAAATTACTCATATAATTTATGTATGTAATCATCTTTAGAACACTATATAAAGTGCCTCCCAGTTCAAAGCTCATTGAAGTAAATAAAAGACTCCCTTGATCCTTCTGACATACTATCCTTGAAAGTCTCTCCCTTATCCAAGAACAAGAACGGGTATATAAACTAGATTATAGAAATTGGGTCAAATGCAGCTAGTGGTGCCGGAGAAACTGAAAACACATGACAACTCTGGTCTTTCAAATGGTTGGTTCCCTGAAGCAAGTGAGCTGATGCATAGCTAGTAAAACCATTTGCTTCGTTATACAGTCTGGAAAGAAATATTCCACATACATTAATTGACAACGTTTAGCACATTGTTGTATGCGTTTTTTTGTTTGTTTGTTTGTTTTTTGCTGTCCAAGTGATTTTATCAGAAGTATTTAAAAGATAACTGGAAATTATTATTAATACTGTATTGCTAAAACTCAGGGTAAATACAATTCATGTATGCATTACTTAGAGATAAGTACTGTGATGTATAGAAAGGAAATACCCTAGGAAGCAGCAAATTGAATGGACAAGAAGAGCAATGGATGAAAAAATGCGTGTGCATGTTGTTGGTTTTTAGATACACTGTTGTTCACTTGTTCAGCATAGTACATTTCACTGGCTCTGCCAATAGTTATGTTAAAAAAAATCCCAAACAATGGATTAGCAAGACATTGTTGTGGGCGGAGCAAAGGGTACTTCTTAGGGTTAAGGACAAGATGAATGAATTGATGACCCTATGCCTGAGGCCATTAAAACCCAGCATGTTTGAACCACAGCAAAGGCACACAGTCAAGATTATTATATTTATGATACTGTAACCTTACTCTTTTTAAGCACTTTTTTTTTTTTTTTTTTTGCTGTGAGAGTCCTATTGTGAACAAGTCAGGTCACTGTCACACACAT
Source organism: Chelydra serpentina (assembly GCA_037349315.1). Classification (NCBI taxonomy): domain Eukaryota; kingdom Metazoa; phylum Chordata; order Testudines; family Chelydridae; genus Chelydra; species Chelydra serpentina. The sequence goes on along the minus strand of JBAIAC010000014.1, from coordinate 9,521,968 downwards.
GACCTGTTGCATGTTAGGTCACATATGGCATTGACAGAACTTGAATGCTCTGTTCGTTAGCCAATCTCATTGTGCAATTTGTTTTCCACTGCACCCTTCTGCTTATAAATTAATAATAAAGAAGTAAAGTTGTTTTGTGAAAGTCTCACAGCTGCCCCTTTGTAAATCTAAAATGCCAATAGCCACTTAGTTTTGCATTTACACTTTAGTGAGAACAACCCAGCTGTTTAGTTCCTGGTGCAATTTTTTATATATAAAATATATATATTTTGCTTATGGTAGTACTAGAAATATTTTCAACAGTGTCAATGGTATGGAGAACTTTTAGCAATGCAAATTCTACTGTTGGATATATATATATATCCAAGCAAAATTAAAAATATCTGGGAAACAGTAGAATTTGCATTGCTAAAAGTTCTCCGTACCATTGACACTGTTGAAAATATTTCTAGTACTACCATAAGCAAAATCAGAACAGTTCTTCTGATCCATTTTAATCAAGTTTCCACCTACTGCAATTTTATAGCAAAAAAACAAAAACAAAACCACCCAAAAAAAACCCCAAAACCTTTTGAAAATAACATGATAAAATACTGACAGACCTTTAAAGGGAGCAATATAATGGTCTATAGAAAGGAAAGATCAATCTAATTACTATCATACTGCAGAAAAGGTGAAAAACATCCTGATAAGGTTGACAGACAACTGTCTTCCCATGTTCTGTACAACCTTTCAGTGCTCTCTCCATGTCATCTGAAATCTGAGTTATAACAGTACCAAGCCTGAAATATAGAAATATTCTCTTTTAATCTTCATTCTTCTGGTACAATATCCAGGGTCTCTATGACAACTGGATGTCACGAAGACCTCTTCACTTCTATTGCTAAGTGGACTATAGGCATTAACAAATGTTCTGCTGTACAAAGTATCTCTTATCGTGGGCACATTGGATCATGTCAAGAATATGGAATGATTCTGAATTACTCACCTGACATATTTATGAGTTGCTTTGGTGATTAGATTATCCCTCTATACAGCAATTCTTTAGAAATGGGGATCCAGTATTCAACAGGAGAGCACATTTACAGGGCAAAGATGATGACCACCACCAATTACATTTTGGGACTGCCCTTAAAAGAAGTCCTCAGTGGAAACAAAGGGGACAAGAGACAAAGTGGGACACTGATGAAAAAGAAGGGTAAAACGCAGATAAGAAAAAAAGGAAAGAGAAAAGGACTAAAATTAAAAGGAGAGGAATCAAACGGAAAAGAAAAAGGATCATCAGAGAAGAGTAGGACAGAAAAACAAAGCAACAGCTCTAGAAAAGCTGATTCAAGCAGACGCTAGCAGAGGTGACCTGAATCACCTCACAAAGAAAGGGGATGGGGACAGTATAACAAGGAAAATGAAAGACAAATGAGGGGAAGGAGAGCAGAAGAATGTGTGGTTTTAAACTAGCTTTAGAATTCTGTGCCAGTGCAACTTTACATTGGTTTTGTATCAGGGGAACTTTGGGGAAAAACAGCATGGCTTAGATTTTATTGCATTGTTTCCAAATCGGAAATAAAATCTTTGAGCACCATTCCCCACATCCTCTGAGCTGCATGCAGCCAGGGGAGATGGGAGGACACGCGTTTAGGGCCTCCACAGGCAGCTTTAGATTAAACTAATGGAGATCAGGGGTAATGGAGCTCTTCCCATCTCTGGCCCACCTATTCCACATGCCTGACATGCCCCTCCTTTCCTTTACACTGATGCAGGAGGTAGGAAATTTCCCTTCACCTTCTCTAGCCACTTAAAATGGCTTTACCAGTCTAGAGAATCTGGCCCTGTTTTTGGAATTCCAATGTTCCTATTGTTATACCAATAAAACCCAGCAGGATCTTATTAAAGGGGATAAGACAAAATGTCACATTTATTGTGAATACAAAAAGAATCATAGTAAGCAGTCAGTTATAGCTATAACACTTCATTCAGTTTCACATTCATTCACACACACACACACACACACACACACACAGGTTCTGCATAGATGTCATAGTTACCAGCCTAGAAGTTGCTCATGCCAAGTTATTGGCCAGGTAACTTGGGCATGAGGGTGGAGCAGAGTCCTTGTCAGATGAATCTGATGCTCCTGGAGGGTGGTAGCAGAACCAGACTCCAAGTCCTCAGTCTTTAGAGTCAGGGCCGGCTCTGGCATTTTTGCCACCCCAGGCAAAAAAGGCCACCGGCCACCCCGCTCCCCTAGCCGGGGCGGCGGCTGGGACCGTGGCTCGCCCGTGTCCCCGCTGCCCTGCGGGGAGGGCGGCACGGCCGCGCCCTGCTACCCCGGCAGGGAGAATGGCTCATCCGCGTCCCTGCTGCCCCGGTGGGGAGCGCGGCACGGCCAACCCCCGCTCTCCCGGCCGGGGCACCAGCGGGGAGCGCGGCTGGACCACTGCTCCAGCTGGGGTGCCGGTGGGGAGAGCAACTCTCTCGCATCCCCGCTGCCCCAGGCGAGGAGCGCAGCAGAGCCGCCCCCCGCTGCTTCGGCCGGGGAGCGTGGCTGGCCCACATCCCCGCTCCCCCGGCCCGGGCGCCAGGAACAGTTTTTTCTTTGTTTTTTTTTAAATAAAAAAAAATCAATTAAAAAAAAAACCCCTCAGCGCCGCCCCCCTCCAGGTGCCGCCCCAAGCACATGCTTGGTCGTCTGGTGCCTGGAGCCGGCCCTGTTTAGAGTCCATTCTAATAGGAATTAATTCCTATGTTAGTCTATGGGAACTGTTTCATCCTGCTGTTGCTGACTCAATCAGCAGATGTCACATTCCTGATGTGTTTTTCTCATCCTTCCAGGTGGTGGGGTGGATCCCAGTTTACTCTCCAGGGGTTGTCTGGTGATTTCCACTTGACACCTTCTTCAGCCAATGGTCACTGAATTCCTAGGCTGGCACCTCCCTGATCATTCATTCATTATCTACACCAAGTATCCATCCACATACATCCTGTATCTTAATCACATTTTACTGTCTCCACCACTTTAGGGGTGTGTACTAATTTGAGACTCCCAGCCCTTTAATCACAGAGGGTGGGAGTCTTTCTATGCTGTTTCTAGGTACAAAGCATGCATAAGGAACAAAGTCAAGTAACTTGTTTGCAAGTTTCTCATAGCAATACAGTATCTTTCTGACAATGGCTTACAGGTTTTACATAGACAGTAGCTTGCAAGTTTAACAAGGGATCCAAGAGATCTTTTACTTGTAATGCTATGAGGTTTAAATTGTGGGGGACAAATTATGGAGAGTTACTTCCACACTTGGGGAATCACTTTCAGTACCTTCTTTAATATCCCTACACTATTCCTCATTTGCAGTCATAATTAACCATGGAGGAATGAATGCCTCGTCAGAAGGCAGGCATTCATTTTCAAAACAAGGCAAAGTTGATAGTTCAAAATTTTGAAAGAACCCAAGCATTAAATCAGGGCGAACAATAGAAGATTGCATGCATCCCTGACTTGTCTGTGCACAATTGTGTACACACCACACACTTAGCTGTGCAGTATTGTCTTCAACTGTTTTTTCTAGAAGCTTTTCCTTGCATTAGTATACTCTAACAGTCATGTGGATCCTCCAATCATTCTCCATTGCTTTAAAATATGGCTTATAACCTTGAAGATCCTCCAGTATTTCTTCACTGCTTGTCTTGCATGTTCCATGGAAGTTTCTAGTAATCCAAATGTCCCATGGTGTAATGGTGCTTTTAATGTCATCCAGACATTTTGCAGAGTACCTGAATTCTGATTAATCAGATCAGAGACCCCCAGCAGCAAGACAGGAGAGGCAGTAATATGTTGTACAGGCAGCACTATTCCAGTTTTAACCCCTGGTGTAGCACCAGATTAGGCAAAGTGCTCGCAAGATTCTTTTTGTTTTAATGACATAATGGAAGCCAAAAAGAAGAGAGGGCAGGGAGAAGAAACCCATGGGAAGAACTAGTAGAGAGGCAGTCAGTTAAGTGTTCAGAAGATAGAAATAAGCAAAGTACACTAGTTCTCTAGCTCATGTCTGCCATCTTGATTATCCCACATGGCTCCCCAAAAGTCTAAAAAACTGTTCTTTGCAGAGTACTATTCCTCAATACACTGTGCAGACTAATCAGCAAGAACCCAGTAAGATTAATTCAGACCAAAGCCCAAATTTGCAAGAAAAGAGTTAAGGGGGGGGGGGGGGAGAGAAGGGGATGAAGAGGCTGAAGCAAAGTTCCTCAGTGTGCAGCCTCCCACATAGTTCAGCCCATGTGAACATTATTAAAGCAAATATCACAAAATGTTCTTGGACAGTCAGAGCCCTTTACAGACTAACAAAGTTTCAGAAGTTCCTTGTGAGGTAGGCATTTAAACTTCCCCATCTGTAAAATTGTGTCAAAGCTCAGTAGAGTCAAGTGACTCTCTTGGGTCACACAATGAGTCAGTGGAATGAGTTAGGATCAGAACCCAGATCCTCTTACTCCCAGTCCCACCACTCCACACTCCTAAATTCTGCTGTACTTATTTTGGCCATTTCAGAAGAGGTGTACTGTTTATATGAACAGAATTTATAGGAGGAATAGAAGTTATGACTCTCACACCTCATGCTTCAAGAGATAAGATTATTGCTAGTTATAGGGATAACTGAGCTTTTCCATTGACCACTGTCCTAAAAGGCTAATTAGACCATTGGTCTGTTCATGATATCAAATCTTGCCTTTTTAATGATCTTCTCTTACCCACTTTCAGACTGCACCAGTCTCAACTATTTAGATTTGGCGCTCGGCACTCAGGAAAAAGATTTCCAATGGTATTTACAGTCGCTCTATTTTTAGGTGAACATTAACCCGACAAAATAACTGTTCTAGAAAAATTAGTAACAGGAAACGTATTCACTATAGTCAGAGGGGGGAAAAAACATCAACAGCGGAATCATCTTAGTTCTTCCATTAAAAACACCTAACATTTAAACAAGGAATGAATATAGTAACTTTATATTTTCCTGTTCTTTCAAAGTTCTGTCATCACACATTGATGTTGCTTGCTTGATGATAAAATAGGACAGTGAGGGTGCTGGTCAAGGTGACATTATGGAAGCAGTTTCCCTAGTAACAGTAACTATGCTACTTGCATAACAGACTACAAGAAGTACTCTTGAAAACCAAGTTATATCCAGTGTTGTATTATCAAAGTCACCATATAGAAAAGTAACCTGTCCGGAAAACATGAGCCCCCAGACTCCTCTAGGGGATATACAACTGTTCACTGGCCTCAGGTCAAAATCATCTCATGGAAATGTGAAATTATCAACTTAACATACATGTGTTTCTCCTTCATGGGTAAATGTTTGAGTTAGATATTGACTTCTGTTGAAGTGAAGTGAAGGTCAAATAGCATTTATCAGTTTATTGGAAACTGATAAATGGTAATAATTCTTGTACTGGTAATACTTGTACTGGTAATTAAGAATTGGTTTAGAAAATAAGAATAGCTATTGTGAACTTATGTCTAAGAGTACTGATGCAAATACATGCTGAAGGGCTGCCAGATGCAGTATCGGCTGGGCCTGTCCAAGTTTGGATTCTGTTGCACATTCAGTTAGGTGCCTGGGGGCCCATTCATTTTGCTGCTACAAACCTTTGGTGAAAGTTGTCCCTGTACTCACATGATCAACAGAATATACTGTCTGCACTTAGCAGTCACCTCAGGGGAATTACTCATGTCATGATTCTTCAAATACTTTTGTTACTAGACTTGGATGAAAACATAAACCACTTTTCTTTTTAATGTATTTGCCTACATGCTGAAGGATCATTGTATAACTGCATGTGTCATTCACCTTTCTTCTAGTGTTTTAGGTCTCATCCTATGGCGGTGTTAAGCACCCTGACATCTGTGGGAATGCAGCGTCTTGCAGGAAGCATGCATCGCCTCCCAAGACTGGGAGGGACCACCCAAAGCAGCACACTGTGTGCTGGGTATCTCTGGGGGAACCTTCCATCTCAAGCTGTGGGCAATGCTGTGATCCTGCTCCATGGAGGCTATTTCATCCCCAAGGCACCAGCCCAGTCTCACGGTCATTGAGCAACAAAATATCCTTTGGGTCCACCCATGCCCCACATCCACCTGCCCCTGAAACATTGATGCTCAGGTAGCCCTGATAACTGAGCTCTTTACCATTCAAACATAAGTACAGCCCTTCCTGGCACCCACAAAGCTAACTCCCCACCACCTCACAGTACAGTGAAAATCAACCAGTTATGCTACTGTGGTATCTCCATAGATGTGGAGATGGGGTCTGGATTTTCCCCTTATGAAATATGGCATTTAATTGTGAAAGTTTGAAACCCTAGGTAATAGCCATCCACTAGTGTTGATCAAACTGCCATGCTGATTACACAAGTGTCTTTAAGCCTGTTCGCCCACCCCACCCCACCCCACCCCCTCTCTCTCTCTCACACACACACACACTTTTGAGCTTGAGTTTAGTTACTCCATGTATCAGAAGGGCAGGTGTAGAATCAATTTTCCTGTTAAATTAGGACTCATAGCTGTGTGGTAACTCAAATTGAATGGAAAAATATACAAAAAATATGTTTAACATTTCCAATAACCACTAGGAAACAAAAACAGGCATGACAATACCAAGAGAGATAGCAACTTCTCTTTGAAAAGTATCACCCTTTATTATCAAGTAAGCAAGAGCATCTGGTTTCAGGAAAAGAAAAACTTTAAAAACTGTTATCTGAGGGGGGAAATGTCATCGTGACTCCTTCAAAGGTCATCCTTACAGAGCCTGTTAACAGACAGCTTTCTAAAAATAATAGAACAGCCAAGATCACTATCAGACATTTCATTTCTCAGAGACTGGCAGAAAATAATCCTGATGCTAGTCTATCCTGCTCAGAACATCATTCTTAAATTTGCCATCCAGATGAACAAGTCTGTTAGAGTTTAAAAAGAATTGAAAACATGCAACTTCCCCACCACCACCCTGCCCAAGAAACTGGAACTTAGATCTGGCAGGCAATACACATTTGTGCTGTTTAATTCTGTGCAGACAGCCACGACAGTTTTTACCTTGTAGCAGCGGAAACGGCTACTGAACATTTATGATTATTCATAACACATGTTCCGTCTAGTTGATGAGATTCCCTTCTTTTTTCCATTCCATTTATCTTCTGAACTTGGGTGTATTTAGAAAATCAAAGTGGTAAGTGAATAGTAATTGTATTATACCATAGCACCCTGCCAACTACTACATATTTAATGTTGACATGGTAGTTCCATTCTAAGGGTCCACTCCTGCAAGAAGCTGTGTGCCTTCAGCTCCCACTAAGCTCTTTGAAAGTTGAGGATATTCACACTAACAAAACCAATGAGTACAGACACTTAAGGAGCTGTAACTAGAACGCTGGTCAATCTGCTCCTTACATACAAGGCTGTCATATGAGCTATAAAAAAACTCCATCGTCCAGTTGCAGTAGACTCCTTAAACTCCATGGACCAGCTACTAGAGGACATCACCACTCATATACACAAAGGCACTACACTGACACCACCTTCCAAGGAGGTGCTCATCACCTCGCATGGTTAGACCCCAAAGCACTATATGCAGTTCCTTAAAACTTTGTCAGAGAATTACCTTTGAGATTGAAATTTCTTACATGTGGGTCTCCGCTCCAAAATGAACAATCTGTCACAGAAAAAAGTTTTATAAAAACCCATTTGGACCATGAAAAAGGTGTTAATTTTTTCCACGCACGGACACACACACACAGAGATGCTATTTATTGTATCCCAGTAAGTACAACATAGCTTTGCTTTAAAACTTAGAATTGTTTATCCCCCTGAGAGCAAAAATATTTGATTTTTAAATACTCAGTCCCATAAAATGTTGGTGTATCATTAACCTCAGGATGCAGCGTTCCCACTGTTTGTATGTGCACATATCAAGTTACTCAAAAGGTCAAAACAGAGAATGAGAGATTAAGTCCAGAGGCCTTTCTACATACAGAAATTTTACAAGCCTCTAAACATCTTAGGCCTTCTGTTTAGGATATAAATGTCACATTGCCCTATATCTTGTCATATCTTCAGCAATTTATGAACAGTTTAAGGTAATGGTATAAAAAACTTGGACCCCATTCCAGCAGTGATGCACATATGTGGCCCTGATGTGGCACCCCCGTGAAGACACACAACGGTCTCTTTAAATATATAGATACCGATTTCACATGTGCATTATTAGTAATACCATGTAAAAAAAACAACAACCAGGGATCAAATTTTGATTCACATATGCACATGCCTGAGGCCAGGTGGGTGAGGTAATCTCTTTCTTTGGACTAACTTCTTTTGGGAGAGAAGCTTTTGAGCTACACAGAGCTCATCTTCAGGTCTGGTAAAGGTACTCAAAGCACAGGCGCGGACTTCCGGTTCCGCCCGTGGGTGCCGTCACTCGCCCCCGACGCCACGTTGCGGGGCCCTGCCCCCGATGCCACGTTGCGGGGCCCCGCCCCCGACGCGACGTTGCCCAGCGTCGGGGGCAGGGCCCCGCAATGTCTCCCGGTGCCGGTAAGTTTGCCGCGGGTCCGGGGCGGGCGGGGAGTTCCCGGTGGGTGCAGAGCACCCACCAATTTTTCTCCGTGGGTCCTCCAGCCCCGGAGCACCCACGAAGTCGGCGCCTATGACGCAAAGTGTCACAGCTAGCTACTAGATCAAACAGATGTCTACTTATGCTAAATTAGCACATTTTCTAAAGGGACCATTCAAGGTGAAGTAGGACCGACACAGCTACGACAGCCCTGCATACATAAAGTGAATGAGTACCTTGGCTCATGCACGTGCATCAGAGTGTATGCGCAACTCAAAGTGTCTCACAATTCAAAATTTGAATTTTCGGTATATAATCTTAAAGTACGTGTTTAAATATACCAGCTACCATAGAGTCTTCCTTTACAATAGTAACGCACAGTCAGCAATAAAAATAATTCCCTCCGCTTCTCCAATTCCTTTATTTTATAGGAGGAAAACAGATGAAAATCAAGAATACAAGCTGCTAGTTCTACAAATTATAGAATAGAATATTTGAGCTTATAGTATCTTTCATACTCAGAGTAATATGAAAAATTAAAGTTCAAGCACCACTATTTTCTAGGTGAGAAATCAAACTTTCAAAACATCCAAGACTGAAACTTGACTTGTTTCCCAGCAGCAAGTAGTAGATACAATCGAGACTGCTTTAAAATGTTGCCCTACACTGCAGGATCTGAGGATTCTACTGGGAAAAAAAATCAAAGGAAATCTGTTACAATACATGTCTCTTGCTGTGATGGAGCTGCAAAACATACAGCTGTCTCCAGTGCACAGAACTGATATGGATGAAACCTCTCAGAAGAAGCACTCAGTAGTTCAACCAGTGAAGTTTAAGATCATGTTCCAGCAGTTTCAAACAAAAACAATTAAGTACAAGATTTTACTTTTCTTCTTTCACTCTTGGGGACCTTTTTATGGGAACAGATGACTGTTCATTGAAAATAGGCTATTTTGTGTTAACTCTCAGGGGATTAAGAGATTATTTGTTTAAAAGGCCTTTTCTTAAAACACACACACAAATAAAATTTTATTAGAAAAAATTATTCAAAGTGGCAAAAGGCACACTGCCCAAACTCAAGTAGAAAAAAAAAAAAGAAAAGAAAGACCCTGAATTTAGTTTCCATCGAATCAGTTAAGCTACTGACATAGGAAATAAAACAGTTCCAAAAAAATAAAAAGTCATCTCACCCAAGGATATTGTAGACCTAACAAATGCCAAAGAATATCAGAAGGAGATGACCATACCACTCTAGGAAGTCCTGAGTGAGGACATTGCATCAAGACTGTTAGCAAGATTGAAATGTTTGAGATTGCACTGGCTCTTCATTCCCATGAATCACAAAGGAGTGTGTTATCTGTGTGAACAGCTTTTCTCCCTAAGAGAGGAGGAATATACAGGAAGCACATGCTCCGGGCTATTTCTGAGGATGTTGCCAGAAACTGGTGTAACTCTGAACATATAAACCCAAAACCTAGACAGAGTGGACATATAAACCCAAAACCTAGACAGAGTGGTGGGGGAGGGATAGCTCAGTGGTTTGAGCATTGGTCTGCTAAACCCTGGATTGTGAGTTCAATCCTTGAGGGGGCCATTTACAGATCTGGGGCAAAAATTGGGGATTGGTCCTGCTTTTTTGAGCAGGGGGTTGGACTAGATGACATCCTAAGGTCCCTTCCAACCCTGATATTCTATGATTCTATGATATCGTAGGGACAAAAAGGGGACATAGAATTTTATATCCATTGTGACAATATACAGTAGTTGCCAAATCTTTATTTCATTGGGAAAAGATTACCCATCTTACTACAGCTGTTTAACGCCCACCTTGCTCTTCACTCACTCAGAAGCAGTAGATTCAACATGTGATTTGTAGTTGCAGATGCTCATATGCAATGCTAGGTTCTAATTCAATAAGAGGCTGCATCAGGGCCGGCCCACAACATGTTGGCACCTGAGGCGGGGAGCTCAAATGACGTCCCCATGCCTCCTCTCTTGGGCCAAAACTTTGAAAGGTCTCTTGTGTCTTCCTTCCTCCAGCACAGCACTCCACTATCTCTGTGCATCTAGAGCAGAGAGAATACATATACACCAGCAGCAGACACAATTTTCTACCCTCTGGGTCCTAGTAGCGCACCCCCTCACACACACACAGTCTGGCACCTGAGGCGGCCTCCTCAGTTCGCCTCATGGTAAGTCCAGCCCTGATTAGCATCTGAAAGTCATGCCAGGAAATATACTTCTGGATATTTGTTTGTGAAAGGTGTCATTAAGAGTAAATAATGTCAGCTTGCACTGACTTCTACACAAATTATTTCTATTTAACTGAGCAAGAAAAAGGTCAGCTAGATACAATGTGATGGGTAATCATTAAAATGCAATATACCTTTTTTCCAGTTAAATAAAAAACAAGACCTACTGTCAATATAACGAGGAGTATCCCCTTTTGTCCCTACTATATATTCCCTTTTATTTAGTTTTTTACTTGAGATCAGAGATACAGGTGCTCAGCATCTCTGAAGACCATATCTATGTTTATAATTACATTTTGGCCCCGCACCTCCATCCTACCCAGACACTGAATTTGAACATTTTTAGAAACTCAGGTTCCCAACAGATGGATTTCAATTTCCAAATGTCAGTATTGTTTCTTGCATAAATAGAATTGATTTTTCGTTGGCTCACAGATCAGCTGTGATGCATTAGTTAAAAAAAGAGTTGTAAAGAACCTAAAAGGTTCTAAATTATAAAAACCAGAAATATTTTTAAACAAAAATTGAATAGGTTCTAAAGTGAATGTGTCTCAATTAGACTACTCTATATGGAGAGCTAGAACTAGAATTCTCATCCACATGGTTTGCCATTAAAAAAAGTCTTATCCTGCTGAACTAGATACTCTAGTGAAAACTCATGAGCTGTGTATATTTTTTTTTTCCTAGACTGGATGATCAATTGGCACTACTGATTGATCATATAGTCTTCTTCATGGGCAGGCAGTTTTACTTTGCATAAGTATACTAAGCATAAGTTTCTGTAATAAAGCCACAAATAGCAGTGAGGTGGATTTTAGCAAGAATGAACTCTGTTGAGTCCTTCATTCCATTTACTTATTATGACAGAAACAAATGGAATTTAATTTCCTATAACTTCTATGAACCATGAATAACTTTTCAAATCAGTACTGAGTGGTAAAAGAGATACAAACGAAACACCGAAATATAGAAATCGGATTCAACACGCAGAATAACCATCTTCCATATGATTCATTGATTTCATCATCCCCTTCCCTCATATAATAGACAATCAGCTAGTAAAAAAAACTAAGCTACTTTACATATTCTGGCATTAAACAAAGTTCAAATCAAATGGCCTGACCCAAATCCCACTGACGTCAACAGGGGCCCATCCATAGCTCAGTGGTTTGAGCATTGGCCTGCTAAACCCAGGGTTGAGAGTTCAATCCTTGAGGGGGCCATTTAGGGATGTGGGGCAAAAAAATCTGTCAGGGGACAGTACTTGGTCCTTCTAGTGAAGGCAGGGGACTGGACTCGATGACCTTTCAAGGTCATTCCAGTTCTAGGAGATTGGCATATCTCCATTTATTATTACATATACCTGAGCTAGGAATCACTCCCCTAGCTGGTAGTGTAGATGCCTAAGTTACATGTACACCTACTTTAAGGTTGGGCTGGAATTTAGCTAGTGTAGCCTAGTGGATAGAGTACAACTCAGAAAACCTGGATTCTATTCCTAGTTCTGCCATTAGCCTTCTGGGTGACCTTGGGCAAGTCATTTCACTTCTGTGCCTCAGTTTTCCCATTGAGAGATGGGAATAAAGATACTTGCCTCTTTTGCCCTTTTACACTACCAGAGTGCTATAAGGTATCAGAGGGGTAGCCGTGTTAGTCTGTATCCACAAAAAACAACAACGAGGAGGCTGGTGGCACCTTAAAGACTAACAGATTTATTTGGGCATAAGCTTTCGTGGATAAAAAACCCGTTTCTTCAGATGCAAGAAGTGGGGTTTTTACCCACAAAAGCTTATGCCCAAATAAATCTGTTAGTCTTTAAGGTGCCACCAGAGTGCTATAAAGCAACTTTAGTGAGAGACTCAGTCCTAGTAGGGTTTAGGTTGAGTACAACTCAGGAGCCATGCCAGTTCAGGAGAACTGATCATGCGAGAATGGAATCTGGCATTGCAACTTCCTACTCTGTTGTAATTCCTTACTCATTTTATAGTAGCACAAGATTTAGAGCAGCTTCTTCAACCTATGGAGACCTACCTTTGCTCCATAGTAATTGTTTTCTTGGGCAATTGCGTGGTGGGATAAAAATGAAACAAAGGCATTTATCACATATAATGTGATGTTTTGGACAGAATAATGTTTTCTAAGGTGAGGGCAAAGCACAAATGACCACTGAGCTATGGCTATATTTTTATGCTAAACATCCCCAGTCACTAAACCATGGAAGGCTATCAGAGCAGAAATGCATTATGTTTAATATTTCATAATTCTTTTCCCTCCCCTCTGTGAACGCTTTCTTCTGGATGACTGCATGGATTCTACAATATAATATCAAATACCATGACCTGTAATGAAACTTGGTAACATGTGATGTTACCTCATGAAAAAAATGTTTCACAGAAAGGAAAAAAGAATGCTTAAAAAGGATTAGTTAAACTTCTTTTGGTTCTGAATGCCCCCATAACCTGCCTAACTTATGCACAGAAATATCAGTAATTCTGTTTTCAGTTTTACTTTTCACCTCACCTATAAGTGAGGTGCTTTAGCTGCTTTAGGTGTGTTTCATATTTTCACTTAAAAAATTAAATTTAAAGTTCAGGCTTTAATTTCTTTGTGCTGGATTCTTCTCCCATTGAAGTCAACGGGAGTTTTGTCACCCACTTCAATAGGAGATGGATGAGGCTCTAACTCAACCTTTTCTGAAATGTAACCCCAGCTCAATATTTTTTAAAAAAATATATCCCTGATTATTTTTCAGCCTTTGCTGTTAAGATTTTAGTCTAGAGTATAAATCATGGGGTTTCTTTGTGTTGTTTATACATCACATCATTTCCTGGAAAATTCTGTACAAATAATTTCAAAGAAGGGTTTATAAGAATATTGATGGCACACAGAAGATATTTACACACATTTTCTTTACCTTCATGTCTAAGGTGGTCTTCACTATTCCAATTTTTTTCCTATTGTATGCTAAGTGACTCATTCCAGACTTTGGCACTGTTCACTATTTTCCTGCTGTTTGACAGAAGTGAGTATAGTGGGGCCAGTACAGACTGGCTCCATCTGTGCTTCCTCACTGACTCCTGGGCTGTCAGAATGTCAAGGACAGCCAACACTCTTGATGTTCCAGCATCCCTTACTCTTTGGGCCATTGTTTCCCCACACAGCATTATTGTTTTAGGTTGTCATTTAAAGTTGGCATTACGTTTATGGTTAAGTCAATGGCTTTAAATCACTGTGTCTTCATGGGGCCCAGGTAGTGATATACTGTCACTTAAAGTGTACTGCAAGTTGTGGTTAGTTGACACTGCTGTAAACTGCACTTAAAGGATAGTTTTAGAAGCCACAAAAAGTTATAAACCCATTATTTCAATATGGTAACCACAATATCGTGGACTAAATAAAGTCTGAGAGCAAAGGAGGAAAATCAATACCTAGTTATTAACCAATACTGACGTAACAGGGAATGTCCTTGAGTTATTATGTTGGAATGTACTCTCTAGCCTGTCAGGCTTGCACATTGATTGGCTTCTTCCTCAGGAATCATTTCACCACAAAATGGTCACAGCTACTTCTTTCTCCACCATTTCATCAGCTAATTCCAGGCTTTTCGCTGTCAACTCAGCTGGCCCATAAGTAAAGATTAGAGTGCCATATCCATCACAACTGAATAATTTTTTTTTAAAATTATGCTTAATATCTAGGGTTCGAAGGAGTCAGCAAATGAAGCTACCATATTTGTATTGGGAATCTGCATGGGGAGGCCTGTAAGCAGCAGCCAATCACGCCAGAGACATTTGCATAGTTACTGTATAGTTTAGCTACTTGCAGCTCTCTTACATTAATGATAAATTTGCAAGTCAGATCTACTCAGCCAGTGCAGGAAATCGTATAACCAAAATAACTGTACAGAAGAGTCAATAATTATACAGTATCCCTTTGATCTGACTGGCTCAGACAATTTGACTTCAATACAACTAGATATTCTTGGAGTGAATCAAGTACAGGTAACAATTTATAATAAATCTACAATAAATTAAATATTGAATATTAAAATTTACAGATTTGCAGAATTGCAGTTTTGTAAAGTATTTTTTCAACATCTTTATACCAAGTTTTCAGGATGCTTGGCTTACAAGACCATAGCGTGAGCCAACCACATGCGTTTCTTGCCCAAGAGCTTTCAGCTACTTGGAGCACCAGTTATGCCTGTTTTCGTTCTTCTCTGAAATATATGTCCATATGCAGAGGAAAAGTATGTGAATTCATATCACATGAAATTAGAAGTGAAAAGAATACTAATTTCTATTCTTACATACAGGGAGCATAAATAATAGTGATAGGAGCTGTTCCATTGACTTCATAGGGCTTTGGAATAGGCCTTACATAAAAGTCTTGTTGAATCACATTTGTAGAAAGCTCACTGTGCCTTTGGTTGGCTACATGTTCAAGTGAGGAAGCAACCCCATGCTCTAGGTGTCCCTAAACCTCCAACTGCCAGAAGCTGAGACTGGAGACTCTCAAGCATCTGGTACTGGTCACCCTCAGACAGGATACTAGGCTAGATGGACCATTGGCCTGACCCATTATGGCCGTTCTTATGTTATTAACATTGAATTGTTTTTTGCAAGATTATCAGAATCTACAGCTCAGTTTACTTTCATATTATTGTATGGTTTGTATTGTAAAGTTTGCAGATGATACCAAGCTGGGAGGGGTTGCAAATGCTTTGGAGCATAGGATTAAAATTCAAAATGATCTTAAACTGCAGAAATGATCTGAAATAAGTAGCATGAAATTCAGTAAGGACAAATGCAAAGTACTCCACTTAGAAAGGAATAATCAGTTGCACAGAGACAAAATGGGAAATGGTTGCCAGGGAAGGAGTACTGCAGAAAGGAATCTGGGGGTCATAGTGGATCACAAGCTAAATAAGAGTCAACAGTGTAACACTGCTGCAAAAAAGAGCGAACATAATTCTGGCATATATTAGCAGAAGTGTTGTAAGCAAGACACGAGAAGTAATTCTTCCGCTCTACTCCTCGCTGATTAGGTCTCAGCTGGAGTATTATGACAGTTCTGGGCACCACATTTCAGGAAAGAGGTGGATAAATTGAAGTAAGTCCAGAGAAGAGCAACAAAAATCATTAAAGGTCTAGAAAACATGACCTTTGTGGAAAGACTGAAAAAAATAGGTTTGTTAGTCTGGAGAAAAGACAACTAAGGGGAGACATGATCACAGTTTACAAGTATATAAAAGGTTGTTATAAGGAGGAGGGAGAAAAATTGTTCTCCTGAACTTCTGAGGATAGGACAAGTAGCAATGGGCTTAAATTGCAGCAAGGGCAGTTTAGATTGGACATTAGGAAAAGCTTCCTAACTGTCAGGGTGGTTAAGCACTGGAATAAATTGCCCAGGGAAGTTGTAGAATCTCCATTCTTAGAGATTTTCAAGAGCAGGTTGACAAACACCTGTCAGGGATGGTCTAGATAATACTTAGTCCTGCCATGAGTGCAGGGGCTGGACTAGATGACCTCTTGAGGTCCCTTCTAGTCCTATAATTCTGTGGTGCAAAGACATGAGTTTAATTACTAATGCAACACCAAAGAGCTAGATTACTGCCACAAAAGACTCCTTCATTCATGAATATAAGTGGCAAGATAAAATATCCAGCAATATTGTGGTTTCACAATCAAGCAATTCTGATGAAAGTTTCATTTGACTGGATTGCTCATGTCCACAAATGGATAAGAAGAATATATCAAAGCAACTAATTTATTGTAAACTGGCTGTCAGAAAATTGATATGTGAGCTGATCAATTTAAATGGCATAAAGATGCTCTCAAAAAGCCTTATAGTTATGTACTATTGACACAAAAATATTAAGTTCTAGCTGCCAATTGAACTAATTGGCAATTAATATTATGTGATGGAGTGAAGTTGTTTGAAAACCACCATCTATGTGATCACCAAGCAAAACTCCAACTGCACCTGCAGCAGTTATCAGCCCCAGTTTATCAGCCTCACACTATTTTGTGCACCTGACAGCCCATTACGAAGAACATAGTGACAGAGCAACTCAGTTAAAAAAAAAAGGTAAAGACAAGTTTGACAGAACATCTTTGCTTGAACTGCACTTTGCAACCTTAATTAAAGCTACATTTATGGTTTGGGAATATTGAGGACCCATGCTCCCCTCCAATTTGATGCATGGAGCAGAACAAACAGGGTAAACAATAGAAGAAATACCATTAAACCTGGATAAGTGGGGAGCAGAGGTAATTGAGAACCTGTGAAGGCCCTTGGTACTCACATGGAACATTCCATGCTCCACAGATCTTGAGATGGAAAGCCATTGTGCCTATGAAGCAGCAGCCATATGTGGGATATGCCCATTTGAAATAGGGGCTGTTTCTGCTTTAAAAATCCAGTGAGAGTTAATGCTGACAACAGCATAACTTCCACTCACACATTTGATGTACACGTTCCTTCACCATTACCGTATTTGTGCAAATGCACAATGTACTATTACGTGCACATGCAAACATTTACATTAAAAACTCCATTTGCATGGAGTTACCTTGTGCTCTCCTATTCTGTTGTATGCACTCGTCTTTCATTATGTACTTAGACCAAAAGCTCTTTGTGGCAGGGACCATCTTTGTGTTAGCCATTCTGCACACATAACAAAAAGGAGTTGCCATGCTCCAGGTTTAACCGGCACAGGTCCACTGGATTTGGGGCAGATTGTACCCAGAGGAGTTCTTTAACCCTTCCTTACTGGGATGGGAATCTGTCCTACTGCAACATAAGTAAGGAATTGAACAGCAAAATAATTGGTAATGAATTTAAGGAATATACGCTTGTCCAATAACACAAATGATCTAGATGAAGCACTAGAACTAAGTTAACACAATATTGCCAATTTCCAGATATAAAGAAGAGTGCAGAAATTCATGCAGGAAATACTTCATGATAATCAGAGGAAACTTGCTGAAGCAGACACACACAGATGGTCATAATTCAGGTCCCAAAAACCACAGAATCAAGTCACTACTAGGGTTGAGATGAGATTTCTGTGTATGCTGATCTGCCCTGTAAAGGACAAAGAGCAATTGTGCCTACTGGGGAGAAAAAGGACATGTTAGAAAGACTATGTGCAGCAGATTTGGAATGGAGATGTGCCAAGAGAGGGCTCAAAATTGGTTTCTCTTGCCAGTAATGAGCAAGCAGATTGATATCTTTGTAGCAAAGTGTTCGGTCTATATGAAGTTAAAACAAAGTTCCCAGGTTAAAAGATTTTGGTAACTGAGAAAGTAATAAATATAATATTTGATGCTATTGGATTTCTACTATACACATTTTTGTTATTAGATCTAAATTGCTAAACAAGATACAAAACTATTCTCACTCTCACCTGATTTGAAGAGGAAATTACCACATGTTCAAACAAGAAAGAGGGTTTTCGGCAAAGGAGGCACTTGACTGGATTCAGGTCATCTGGGTTCTCTTCCCAGTTCTGCCACAAAATGCTTGTGTGATACTGGGCAAGTCATTCAACCTCTGTGCTTCAGTTTTCCCACTCTAAATTATAAATAGTGATAATCTTTCTGCTCTCTTTCCCTTTGTCTGTCTTGTGTTTTTCTCCTCTTTAGGTCAGGAATTATCAGTTGCTATGTTTAAGTATAGCACCTAACACAGTGGGTCATTCATCTCAGTTGGGGCCTTTAGGTGACATTAGAAATTAATAAGATGGTTATTTTTGACACTTTAAAGGGGTGACAGAGAAGGCAATTAAGACAGCAAAAGATTGGCCTAGTAATGAAGTGTTAGGACTTCGAACATTGGCACATGCTGAAGGGAAAACTATTGTTTATTATTTTTACCATGACATATTGAAATGGTGTTCTTAATTCTGGTGTTCTTAATTCTTAACATGTTTTGACCTTACAATGTGGAAGGACTACTTGTTTTGAGCATGGCACTACGACTAATAGACGTTAAGAGTGGTTCTGGCTTGTGAAGATTATATTAAGAGATCATGCTTTTGAAAACATCCCCTGAAATCGAAGAGAAGCAGGTTTGCCTGGCCATAAATCACGAAAAATATGTATTAAGGTACAATTGCTGCTGCTTTAGAGTGAGAGCTATTGCCCTTTGATGTTATTTTATGTTATTGTACTCCATTAAACTCTGATCAGCGAAATAAGGTCTGAGGCAGGCAGATCAGAACTGGTGTGTTTACTTAGAAACAGAAGTAGGGTCAATACAAAGTGTACTAGAGCAAGCACTTTCTATGCTATCAGCACATTTTCAGATTTATTCCTCAACAGTAGACGATATTATTGTCACAAGTTATCTACACAGGATGTGTCAAAAGTACCTATATCAAGTAAACACTGGCATGACTTTTTTTAAACAACCGCTTCTCTTCCTTTGCTTCAGACAGAGGAGGAAACTAAGTGCCACATAGACATCTATATCTAAGAGACCTTTAGAAAGAGGATGCTGTGAATTTAATTACTGTACTATTCCCTTTATTAAAGGAGACAAAAGCCGTCTGTAGCTTCCTTGTCATTTCTGTCTAGAAATGATTCAGGAGACATGGAAAGTTCTACAAATAGCAGCTCAAAATTATAGCAATGGCTGCAGAAGTGAGTAGTTCACTGCTCTCTCCATTGCAGCCAAGGGATTTTTACCATATCAGTTTCAGTTTAGGCTCATAATTCAAGGAGGTCTAGGTGCTGCAGATTAAGATTTCCCAGTAGAATCCTTTAATTTGATATCCCTGGCTCTCTGTGAACACAACTAGTAATGAAATATGGAGTCAGTTACATAATCCACATTTGATTATTGAGAGAGTCTTGAAACGGTCTTGTTCATTGCCAAATATCCAGAGCAATGGAAGCAGTTAGAATTGTATTCAGATATCTAAGTACTTCGGGCTACATCCACAAAAGCACTTGGGCATCTAGCTGCCCCTTCAGGTACCTAAATCCAACATGAAGGTGCTACTGACATCAAAAACTACCATTCAGCTGCCACCTCACCCCCACAGACACCTAAATTTCTGCTGATGGGCACGTCCTAAGACGCATAAGTGCTGATGTTGCCTCCCGGCTAATAAGCTGCTTGGAGCCCTTGCTGAAGCCAGAGCCCTAATGTAACCCCAAAGCAGGATTCTCAAACTAGGTCTTCTCCCACCTCTCTTACTTATGGGGCCCAATCCAATAGGCATTCTCATGTCATACCTACGAGATCAGACCCTGCATAAAAGACAACCAGGTTAAGAATTTTGGGGACTGACTTAGTATGTTCTGACCTGATGGGAGACCCAAATTCAAGTCACTGCTCCGTTTGATTTGGAGCATAGACTTGAATCCTCATCTCTTACATCTGATGTGAATGCCCCAACCACTGAGTTACTGGCTATCATCAGTAGGTGGTGGGAGTGGTTCTCTCTGTTTTTTTACAAGAGAAGTCTGGGTTTCATCTGCTAGGGCACAAGCTGATCTGGCCTAGGCAGCCAACTCCAGGAGAGGGTTCAAGGCTGAGAATTCTAACTCTTCCATATGAAGAGCCTGGGCACCTAAGGGCTGAGGATTCCATGAAGTGATATGGTGCCTAGGGGATAGGCATTGCAACATTTAAGTATCTTTGTGGATATAGCCTTTAGTGCCCCATTCAAAGCCCACTGAAGTCAACAGGAGTTGTTCCACTGACTCCAGTGAGATTATGGCAATGAACAATAGGCAGGCTCTAAATTAGTCTTTTCAGTTTTTCATATGGTCATCATCCCAATGTTCTCCTAGATTTTTCTATCTAATAGTCCCAGTACTCCCTCCCTAGACACCCCTTTCAAGTTACAGACTCAATACATGTACTTCTCTCAGAGTGGAATCCCACAGCTCACCCCATTTTTAGATTGAGTTACAACACCCCAGTTTATCAACTTCTTCAAAAACAAAATATTCATTCATAGGAACAGAGTAATCAGAGAAAAAAGGTTTAAAACAACCAACAGCTTAGATAGACCTAGTTTACCCAGACACCTGAACATCTAGAGACAGTCTACTTCTCTTCAGACACGGTCTCTCCCCTGAATGTGCATTTTTAAAAAGAAGGCAGACCCCTTTGTTCTTTGTCCACAAGCTGGGACTCTTGCCCCTTGTCAAACCCACCTATCGAGCATGCCAGGGTGTGGAGATAGACCAAAGGGAACTGTCCTGTCATTGTCTTGTAAGTGCTGGTAGACAGCGGACTATTTGAAGTTATCATAGTCCTTTCCTGAGGGTGTGTGAGGTAAGCCTCATGGAGGTTAACCTTTTAGCTAGCAGCAGAATTATCATCAAACATACCTAAGTACACAATGTCATGGTGTCTGGAGCAATTCATGACGATGAGTTCCAAACTCAGGGCAAACTGTCAAAAAGTAGGGCAGACACCCCAAACTGGTGGTAGGTTCTATAATTAGATTTCATCAACCCACTAACAAGTGTGAACTCCTGGATCACTATAACGGTCTTACCATGGAGTCACACACAGTCCTCTTGGGCACTCCAGTCTATCTTGCCATCCAAACAAACTCGATTTAGTGATAGTTGCAATACACCAAAGATCACAAAATATTGTTGTTTCCAGTCCCAAGAGACCAGTCACTTTTCCCAGGTGATTTTGTACTTGAGATCTCACAAAGACAATGCTTGTAGACAATGCTATAGTAAATGAACTAAGGATTATTTAACTAGGAAAAAATGAGAGTTATTACAAGATTAAAACAGGCAACATATATACACAAATGAGTTAGAATCTACGATTCCAAAAAGTGACAGAGTTGTAGTAATCTGTCAGCAGTGAATGTCTTTTAGGGCTAACCCAGGTTGACCCTGGGGATCTCTGCTTCTGTTTTGTATTTCCAGTCAAAAAAGCAAAAGGAGGCGAGAGAAAATTTCCTCCCATTTTATCCCCTTCTTCCAGCATTCAAGCTGATGGGGTAGGCTTTATTGCACATAGTGGCCCTCTCACACTCATAAAGGGGCTAAGTCTTTGTACTGTGATGTGCCACAATGGCCCATTTAGTTGTAATAGTCCTTGATGGGTGGTGGACCATTCCTCCTGACTAGGTTCACAGGTTCAGAGCAAGCATTTTTACAGTTATCAAGCAAAATTTGTCCAAACACATTCTTCTAAGTCTAATACCCATCTTGAACAATACTAACTACGTGAACTAGTATGGTTTCCAGCTATGAATCTGTCAGTGCTCTGCTGACATCTACAGCCTTGGCAAGAGCTGGCACCAGATCTACCT
The DNA here is from genome assembly GCA_037349315.1 of Chelydra serpentina. Classification (NCBI taxonomy): domain Eukaryota; kingdom Metazoa; phylum Chordata; order Testudines; family Chelydridae; genus Chelydra; species Chelydra serpentina. Next base: position 9,499,814 of record JBAIAC010000014.1, on the reverse strand, counting down.
GCACCACACACACACAATAATTAAAATAACACAGATCTCCCCCATGTTCTTTACAGGGTTTTGTAACACTGAGAATATGAGAACACTCCTGCTATGTGAGGGGAACAGTAGTATCCTGGACTAAAAAAAACTTCAAGGCCAAAAGCTAAGATATCCAGTAACTCAGGCTAGAGTTATTTGTGTCAACACAGATCACTTAAACAAAATAATAACTTGCAATGTTTCCTTTCCTTTCCAACCCATACTGTGCTTGGCTACTAGAAAACTCTTCCACCCTCAGAATGGTCCATCAATATGCCCACAGCAATCATAGCTACCTCAACCTCAGATACTCATCAATTTCACATCAAGATTTTTATTACTGTCCTTCTCTCCCTTTTCTTGCCTCTTGAGTAAGGCCCCGGCTATCATCTTCCACTAAGAGCAGCTACTTTAAAAATCAACATCTGGGTTTAGGCAAGGTGTAAAATGGGGATGGGAATTAAGGCCAGCTATGTTGTGGACATGTGGTTCTACAGGCTAAAGCTAATCACAGTGCAAGGGAATATGGTAAAGAGGATAGAAATACACATGACTAGTATTAGTTAATATCCAAATGCTAATTATTAGACAAATTGCTGCACTCTGGTTAATAACACCCCTCAGAGTATAAGTATTCACATATTGTGTCTTTGGTAAGAAATAATTTTGCAGTCATGCTAACCAGTCAAACTCATCTAATCTGCATGTGGGAAATTGTGTAAATGAGCTATCTGCAGTTTTGGTTTGGTATCTCTGCAGCATCCTGTGCTTCAACCTGGCTAAGACAATTCAATTTTGAAATAATCAATGGTAAATTCTAAGAATGTAACTGAAATATGCTTCAGGCTTTCTGGGCTTCAGCCAATGAAGATGAGATGGGAAGTCCGTGTAACAGTGGGTGGTCACTTTTTTTCTTTTTAGAAGAGGTATCAGTGGTCCATGAAATGTCATTACTATTTGAAACTTAGAGTATAATCCAAAACTACATTGATTCAGGCTTATGGCTGATAGATCACATTGTCCTGGTTTCCAGGCTTGTGTCCTCGGCATTTTAATTAAAAAAAAACATCACTACATTTATGACTAGGCCACTGAAATTAGGACAAGACAAAACCACTTTTTTTACTATCCACTGAAAACATCTATTGTTTGAGTGGTTTCATCTCTGGAATACATCAGCTATTTGGTTCCAAACTTCACTGATCATATTTTTGTTTTCACCCTATTCTGTAGAAAGCAGTCCAATGCTAGTCAATGAACAAATCAAGCTTTAGTAGCAAGTTTCCAAATTTGCTACTGCTGCAGAATCTGTATAAACAATTGTGCATGACTTTATACCCTCTGAGACATGACTTACAGGGTGAAAGGGTTCTAAAGGCATATTCAACACACAGGTAGGCCAAGTCATTAAACCTATAAACTTTGAATCCAACCCTAGTGTTGATTTCCCAGAATTCCTGAAACCTATTCACTCTCCCACAGCTGTGTTAACACTGCAACACAAGTAAATGTGTTAATTTAGTACAGCCAACACTGTCGTTTCTTCACAGGTAGCCTGCAGCCACTTCTAAAAGAATAAAGAAAATAATTGACTGAGGTTTTAAAAACATGGGTTACATATATTCACTGGAGAGCAGGGACCTCCAAATAATGTTCAAAGACTGGTTGGCAAGGAAAGCACTGGCATTTACCTCATCTGGCTTCAAACAAGTGGGTGGTGTCTTTCATAATTCTAAAAGTCTTGCCTCTGAAAGTGCTAATTCCACAAAATCTCTCTTGAACAGTGAGGAGAGTCAATACAACAAATCCAAAACCATAAACATACTTGCCAGAGCCAGATCTACATTGATTTACACCAGTTGAGGATTTGGCCTACTCTTTATACAAGTGCAGATAGCAAGATGGAAAAATGGAAGAGAATAATTTACCTCAGATCTCTGACTGCAAATGTTAATCACAAAAATAAAACTTGAGGAGTTGTGTTACGAGAGTATTAATAAATCATCATATTCAATTGGCTGCCTGTCGTGAGACCAAGTCTTTTTCAACATTACTGCTTTCCTGGTTTCTCTCCTCCGATTGAATATTTTATCCCTCAGTACTTCCCTCCTTCTCTCCCAGATGCCCTGCAAAATTATGACCCTGATCCTACTCATTAAAGTCAAAGGGAGCTTTACCACGGACTTCAATAAATGTAGAATCAAGCCCTATTCCAAGTTCCATAAACCTTCTCCCTCTTCTCCCCAGTTCTTTTCATTGCTTATTATTTCTCTGCTCTGACATCTATTAATCTCTGCACTCTCTCGATCCTATCCCTTATAACCATCTTTCTTTGCCAGTTCCGTTGTCCCAGTTCTAGGGCTGGAATTAGTAGGAGAGTGTGAACTCAATTCTATAAAGTGTTACTTTTCATACTGCCAAGCGTATGTCACTACATCACATAACAGGAGCCCAAAATGGCATACTATTTCTCCTCATGAATCTGGATCTGATTTTAACTTTACTTCTAAGTCTCGCTTGAAAAATGACCAATGTATATAATTTTTCTAAATGTTCTCAAACCTGAGATGCCATTTGCAATTTTTTGAACTCTGGCATTCCCAATTTTTACAATTGTACATTATTATTTCTGCCAAAATGTTTCTATGTACAAACATTAGCAATTCTTCATTCCCCATGCCAAAACCTCCCCTGGATTTCTTCTTTTAGTCTTCACAAGTTTAATTAAAGCTGTCTCTACTGAATATGCCTATTAAGGCAGGCAAAGTAATGAAGCTATTTTAGAAAAACATACAGCTCCAGTTGTAGATTGATAGTCACCATTCAGAGTGAATGTGAAGAGTATTGCTTTGAAATCCTTTGTTGACAATATTAAATATTGATTAAGCATGAAAAACCCCTAGACAACCATTAGCTGGTTATTGGATCAAGACCTGCTTTTCTCCCTCTTTTATATACTCTGCTATTTGTTAAAATCTTGCATTGGTTGTCTGAATGTACTCTGTTATCTCCAAAATGCACTACTTCCCAAATAGCAAGTGAAAGGGCAATCTTTATTCAGTTTACAGTGACCTTGACTTTATTAACAGTAATGCACCATGCAGTGTTCAAATCAATAGCTATTCTAACAGCTTTGTTGTATGGTTTGATTTTGTTATCAAGTACTCTTGCATTTTCCTGCATACAGAAATGAAGAAATGACTACTATTATCAAAAAAAATTTAGTCCCTTACCTACTTAATTTGTTCTGTAGATCCCGGGTTTTCTAATTATTGTAGTTTTGAGAAGTAAGATTGTCTCTTTGTTCTCCTGACTTCTCTTAGGCAAGAAAAATAAAAGCAGATACAATGTTCTTATATTTGGTTAGTACTGTACCTCCCTTGCAAATATAGAGTTGCATATACACAATGCATAGCGTCCATTCCAGATAAAAATACTATTGATTGTTCTAGAAGGTGGATGGTTATCCAGGAGTTACTACAAAACAGAATATTTCGCTAATAGTGTCTTTACAGCTGAGCACGTATGCCTGTGCCACAATCAGCCAGTTAATCTGGATGTGGGGCAATAGAGCTATCTGGCTATAGACCAGGATTAAAAAATGAACATTGTAGGAGAAAAAGAGGGGAAACCTTGCATGCCTATGTGGAAAAGCTTTTTAGTCAAATCAGTGTAGTGTATATTACACCTCATCCTCTTCTGCCAATACTTTGGTCACCAAAATGTGAAAATGCTAACTTGCTCTGTAATGGTTAATCCCATTGCCTCAGTGAATACCTATTATTTAAGAATGTGTAAATACTTATGATTTACAGCATAAGGCAATGCATATAAAGTTATTATCCCCCTAAACAGATTCATCATCTGGTACAGTATTTGAAGAAATTTCACTCCATTGGTAGTTTTTGCTTGTTATTCAGTTGAAGCAGCCTATACAGTATTGCAAATTCTTATGATTTAACTGTGAGTTTCTAATATTTCAGACATTTTAAGGGTCTTCATTAATTTCTGCCTTCAATCTTGTGAAGTTTTGCCCTTATCTGAAATGGCCACCATCTCCTATAGGACTGAACCTACTGGCTTCCCTCAGCAAGATGGCTACCATTTCATTTGAACCTCTTCAAATGAAAATGAGGCAACTCCCAGGGGTGGGAGGAGGCCAGCATCTCCCAAGGTTTCTGGTGGGATTAAAAAATAGCTGCTCTCAGTCAAGATGGTGGCTCCTTAGTAGACACACAAGGGACAAGAGAATGTGGAAGTCCAGGAAATGAGACTCGGGGGAGAGGCAGCAGCCCTCTACTACTTGTGCTAAAGTTATTCTGTTGGATGGTAGTAATTACAATGCTTTATGAGGATCTCTCTGAGAATCAGTTACTAGACTGGGCCAAGGTACATACAGACCCCGATCTAACAAAGCTGTTAGGGCCATATTTTCAAAGGTATTTAGGAACCTAAAGATGCAGATAAGCATCTAGTAGAATTTTCAAAACCAACTAAGCATGTTAAGTGCCTAAGTCCCCTTGATTTCAATAGAACTAAACATATGCTTAAAGTTAAGCACATGCTTAGTGTTTTGCTGAATTGGGTCTTTAATATGTGTCACAACACAAGATTATTCAATAGATACTAAGATTTTTATGATTACACTATTCTGAACATAATTTATCCATGTGTTATTATATAGTACTTCATTTATTTTACACCATTTTTTTATGGACTTGTACACTCCATTTTGGATGATGGTTAGCTATCTATGTGACACTCTAGATACATCTGAAAGATCTATCTGATCTTTACTACCTCAGCTTGGTTTATTCCTTGTATCCACTACTCTGTAAAATAATAACTGTTTAAATTGTTCTTCTATATTTCCTCTTAAAACTAAGTTATTGTCTACATTACTGGGATTCAGACTTGGGTAACTACATAAATGTTGTTAGACTGGGCCAAATTCTCAACAAACATGCACTGAATTAACACAATTCAGGTCTTACACCAGTGCTGTTTATTTTGGTATAAACAGCACCTGTATAAACCCTCACTTTGCACACTAATGTAGTTACACTGATATGAATTGGTATAGTGTAGACAAGGCATAAATCCTCTCAATCTAAGGAGGATAGATTATGTAAATCATTCCACAAAGATTAAAATGTGCATAAGTAAGGCATTACATTTCAATGATCACTAGCATAAATGCTGCTGTGAGATTTACAAGTATAAGAATGTTACAAACTTGCAAATCACCAAGCCTGGCAATGCCACTAGCCATTCTTTGTAAATGTTCTCTCAGCATTCTGTAGTGAGTATTTTCCATTTTTAATCTTTTATACCATTTTGAGTTCTATATAGTTTGCTAGGACACAGCCCATCTCAGCACAAGAATTCATCAGAGGAAATTTAAACAGTGTTTATGTAAGCAAGGTCTGGATGAATGCTTCCCTGACAGCTAGCTGGGAGGAGGGAAGAGACCCTGGGTGTGTTTATGTAAATACAGTTTGCTCCTGCTTTGCTTAGATTTGCTAGATATTCAGCTGATGGAGCAGTGTTTTGCTCATTGTAATCAACTTGGCTGGTGTTGGGTCACAAATTATGTTAGTACTGAATGTGGGGGTAGTGAAATATGCTTACCAATGTTTGTAATTATTGTGGGGATACAGAAAAGAAGGACTGTGCTTAACCTGTCCCAAAGGAGGGAGTCAGTTTAAAGAACCTTGGTAAAACAAAGGCTCGAATATCCAAGTCCTGTGAAAGTAAAGAGGGGAGGGACAGATCTCCCCAGCCAGGAGGCTGCACACCCTCAACCAGGGTCTTCTGTAAGGGCTGGTCTACACTGAGGGGTGGGAAATCGATCTAGGATACGCAACTTCAGTTATGAGAATAGCGTAGCTGAAGTCGACGTATCCTAGATCGAAGTAATTTTACTTACATCGGGTCCAAGCGGCGCAGGCTCGCTCCCCTGTTGACTCCGCTTCCACCTCTCGCCAGAGTTCCAGAGTCGACGGGGAGCGCTTCTGGGATCGATTTATCGCATCTAGATGAGACGCGATAAATCAATCCCCAATAGATCGATTACTACCCGCCGATTTGGCGGGTAGTATAGACGTACCCTAAGACTGGTTCAACCCACTGTTCAAAGAATAGAGTCAAATAGGTTTCATTAGGAGTCACTTTTGTTATGTCAAATGGCTCACAGAGCTGAAGTCACTTGTGGCAGGACTGTGTTCCTGCCCAGCCTGCACAGAGCTACAATAACAAAGAGACTGCCCGGCGGATGAATGGCCAGCAGGGCGGCAGAGGAGAAGCACGACAAGCGAGTAAGATGCCTCTTATCCCCCCACCCAGGTTGGGAGGTGAACTCTGCAAATGCACCTCTGAACTCTGGGTCTGCAATGACCACGGGCAAGAACTGTGAGTGGGGTGGCAGAGAAGGGTCGGGCATGTGAAGGGGACTTTTGGGTTGGTGGAGTCAAGAACCTGAGGGGAAGAGGACACTGCCCCACCTACTTGCGGTGGGTCTTTTACTCATGGTTTATGTTTATGAACCCTGTTTGCAGTGTTTTCCCAAATTAATGCCAAGTTACTTCTCTCCTTTTATTAAATGTTTCTTCTCTACACTCAGGCTACGTCTACACTACCCGCCCGATTCAGCGGGTAGCTATCGATGTTCTGGGATTGATTTATCGCGTCTCATCTAGACGCGATAAATCGATCCCAGAGCCACTCCCCGTTGACACCGGAACTCCAGCTCCGCTAGTGGAGGAAGCGCTGTCGACGGGGGAGGCTGCCTGCTGCCGTGTGGACCGGGGTAAGTACTTTTAAAAATCGATCTAAGATATTCGACTTCAGCTACGTTATTCACGTAGCTGAAGTTGCGTATCTTAGATCGATCCCCCCCACTAGTGTAGACCAGCCCTTAGACTCTATGCTTGCAAGTGGAGAAGTATTGCCTCTCAGAGGCTCCTAGGGATGTTGTGTAAATTTCCCAGGTTACTGGGTGAGGGCGTAAGCTGTTTCTGTGTTGGATCGATGGAAAGGAACCCCTAGATATTGAACCCAGCCCTGGCTTCACTTGGTGGAAGGGTTACACTTACAAAATGTATCCTTTTCAATTTAAGCAATGTTTTTTAATTACATAACTTTCCGGCTGCACATTGTCATATACCTTGTCGTTCTGAATGCCTGCTATCCAGATCTCTCTGGGGAGATCTAGATAGCAAGAACTGACCAGTCCCACCACCAGGTGTACTGTAGAGTTCTTTAGATTCCTTTCTTAAAGTGGCACAAACCGCAGAGTAACTTTGCCAGAAAAGTCAGGGGGGTGGCAGAGAAACTTACAGTACCATGTGCCTCCCCTTATCTACACCTGCTTACCCCCCAAAATATTATGGTTCTTCCTTTACCTCCTAGTGATGGGGTGAGGGTAGGAGCGTTTACTGCCTTATCTTTCCTCAAACATTCCTCCCCTCTCTCCCTCCACGTTTCCAGTTTCCCTTCCCCACCAAGCTCCTTTCATTTCCCATTCCCTCTCCCATCACCTCAGCACACTCCCCCCCAAAAATCCTCCTTCTCTCCCATAACACACCTCCTCATCTTCCCTAACCCAAGACTTCTCCCAAGTCTATCTTCCCCAAAGGAGTCTTGTGTCCTGCCCATGGTTGTGTTCCTCCCCAATAATGCCCCCATGCTTGTGTCCCCAGCAACTCCCCTCTTCAAGATACCTCATCAAGACTGAATTCCCAGTAAGCCCACCACCACCAGCACTGTGCCCCCACAAAACTTGCCCTGAACCTGAGCTCCACTTCCTGTGTTGAGTTCTGGGTGCTGTCCTAATACTTGAACCTCCTTCATGAGGTGGGAAGGGGGTGGAGGAGCTGCTGCTGGGGAAAGCATCAGGGATCAGTCTTTCCTTTGGAGGAAGTGCAGCCCCCTGTCTAGCGGGGGTCCCCTGCTCTGTACTTAGAGCTAGTGAATAAAAGGTTGTGGTGAGGGGGCCAGCCAGTGAGTTGTGGCTCCAGAAAGTAGTCTCCTGTCTGTTCAGCAAAAGAGAGAGACTGGCCCCTAATATTAGAGGCCATTTTACCTCCTCCCTGCACATCTAATCTCAACAAATCAGATAAAGAGTGCTGCATGAAGCAATGGGCTCTGACTGCTTCCTCCTACTGCCTCCTTTCCTCACCTGCAAGTGGGGGCTGAAAAGTGGGTGAACTTACATTACTTCTAAGTTCTACACGCACCCAGACTAGATCCACACATTTGGCTTTAAAAATCTATGAAATCCTAAAGATGTCTCTGCCAACAAAGTCCCCAGGGAGAGCTTACTGAGAAGAATGAAAAAAATCACAAAAATTCCATCAAAATGTCTACCATTTATTTTTCTAAATTTAGAAAATTCATAATTGAAAATGTTCACCAAGATTACAAATGTCAACAGAGGTTGACTACCTCTATTCCAAAGGTCCCTCCATTAAAAGAATCAACGAACAAGGTGGCTATGCCTGTTCTCCTCAAACAGAGACTATCTTGGCCTGGCCCACCTGCAGCACAAAATTGTTATCTATTTCCTCTCAGCACAGGAATCTATCAGGCCCCATGGATTGCAAAGAAGCCATCCTGGTTTTGGACCCTTTTTACTTCTCTTTCCCACAGAAGCAATAATTTCTCCAACAGAGATTAAAAGACACAAAATTGAAGTATTACACATGGCCAGGATGTAATTTTCAACAACTTTAAAAAAACCAAATTCTTCAGATACATCAAAGGGACTTCTCACTGAGGACTAAAGGCCTGTTTTTTAAAAGGTATTTAGATGCCTAAAGACACAGATAAGCACCTACTAGGGTTTTCAAAAGCACCTAGAAATCACCTGAAAGCAATGGGAGTTCAGTGCCTAGGCATTTCTAAAAATCCCACTAGGCACCTATCTGCATCTTTAGACACCTCATGCTTTTGAAAATCTGACCCTATGTCCGCAGCAAGTAAATCTGAAAACTCACTCATTTTTAAAAAATCCAAGTACAAAAAAAATCTTGATAGAAAAAAGGAATTGTTCTCCTTACTAAGAGCTCTAAAACAGTTGATTTCAACCATTAATAAGTGATACCAACTAAACCAATGTTCCATCATAGCCTATAATGTGGTGTTAGTAATGTCACTCTAATGACCAGACACTAACTCTTAACACGTATTCATCAAGGTAATCCTGTTGATTTAACTGAGATGTAAAGTCAAAGGGACTACTTACTCACTCAGTCAGGATTTCTTGTGAGTTGCAGTATCTTACCTTAAAATATACAGGTCAAATTTGAGAAAGTTATTTTTTCCCTCTTAAAATTTAGTACTGCTTACTTGTTTCAGTCAATATCTGTATAACTTTTTTCCTCTTTTGGAATGTTTCAAGAAAGCTGTTTTGTTTTTTAATATGTTTGGTGACAGACCTTTGCAGATCACCTTTATAATCAATGTATTTTTAAACTAGATTCGTCAAGATTTGCGGTAATTCCAGAATTGACCCATGTTTGTCCTGGGCACAGAAAAACAGATGGGACAGGAGTCTGATCTGGAAATTTTAACTACTTGAAAGGGGAACTCTGAAATCACGTGGCTGTGTGTAAAAGGATTTTAACCAAGCATGATTTTAATGACTACTTAGAAATTCACACTTTAACTATAGATCTATCCTTTAAGTTAAAAGAAACCTTTTAGAACTTAGACCCACCCTACTAAGTAAGAAAAAAACACTCCGCCTACTTTAAAACATTATAGGCCATTGTAAATCCAGAATAACTCCTTTGGCTTCAAATGAGTTATTCCATATATAACCAATGTAACTGAGATCAGAATCAGACTGTGTGACTAACTTAAAACAAAGAAGAACAGAAAAATAAAGCCCACAAGAGACAAACTGCAAAATGTTACTCCTTCTTACATAATGCTTTGGAAACAACAGAGCAATGAGAACAAAATTTCAGCAGGAAATCTCAGGGGAATAAGGGGATAAGATTTTCTGTAGAAGCCTGTAACTGTAGCAGTGTCCCAAGCTGGCTTGAATTCCATTGCAAAACAATTAGATATTTTAGCACTTCAACTATCCAGAACTAAATAGATGCTTCTAACACAGAGTGTTGAAGGAATTGTGCACATAGAGAAACATGTGCATGTGTGTGTGTGTGTGTGTTTTGGTTCTGCCCCAAAATTCAGCCTTTTTGGAGCCAAATCAGTGCATCACTAGAACAAGTTTTCAACAGTGATTTTCCTCTCTCCCTTGGTGTTGTTTCTGAAAGCCCCTCTGGAGAATTTGTCAATTTATACAAAAGAATATATAATGTTACAGCCACTACTCTGAAGCTAAACTAAATACTTCTTGCTCCTTCATCTAACCTACTTCTTCATTTATAAAAATGAAAGACCATACAGAATAGCTCCTATTTTTGGTTAAGTGGTACTATGGTTTAACTCGGAAGCACAAGCTTCACAACTTGTATGATATCTCCATTGTCGTTTGCACTGTTGTTGTAGCCATGTTGGTTCCAGGATATTAGAAACCCAAGGTGGATTAGGTAATATCTTTTAGTGGACCAGATTCTGCTGGTGAAAGAAACAAGCTTTCAAGCTACACAGAGCTCTTCAGGTGCCTTAGCCACCTTGTCTCTAATATATTGCCCAACAGTGACACACAAACAATGGGTATGCACAGATTCTGTTGCTGTCTGCAAACTGAAGATCACTACTCAGCTGTGAATAAGCATAATTCCACTCTATAAATATTTTATATACAGGTCTGGATAAGATGTCTTTTTGAGATGGATTATTTCGATACAAGCACTCTTAGGGACATCTTTAATTTGGAGAATTAAGAGGACAAAATTTCATTTCTTAATATTAATATTTAACACCATCAAAGCAAATTGAAATTGAATTAAGCCCAGAAATGTGAAAAGTACCTCCACTAGCCAGGCTGTGGGGGTATTAAACCAGAAATAAGTCGTAATAAGCCTTTAAAAAATTCTTATTTCTTGTCTATGCCATCTTCTTTGTACTTTCTTAGCACTATCACACAATGGAACATCACAAAAGCCAAAAATGTTTTACAACCCATGCAATCTATGGTATTTTTGGTATCACAAGTGGATGCATTGCGGAATGCCTTCAGCAAATCAAAGTTCTAAGTGGGTTTTCACAGAGAATTTTTTTAATGACTTAATTTAAGCCCCCACCACTTGGCTAGGGGAGTCATTTAGCATGTATTACTGGCTTAACTCAATTTTCACTTTTGTGTTGTAGTTCACCTTTTTAAAAAAATTACAATTAGCAATATTATGGTACACTGTACTGAGAATACCCTTGTGGGCTATTAGAGTGGCAGACATCATATGGACAAGTATCAGCAGTACTGAAGTGGACTATAGGTGCAGCAAATAGATGTGAGGAATTAGGAAACCTGAGTAAACAGCAGATTCTGAGGGCTTGTTGTCACTAGTGCCAGACAGCAGAGTCAGGGGAGCATCAGCATGTCAGATGTGTCACATGAACAAAGCGCTGTTCTGGTCTGTGACCCAGACAGTCAGGCCCTGATTGGTGTTATGTTGAGGAGAAGACTAGATCAGAGATCTGAATGTGTGGCTGAACAATGGGCCCAAACGGAAATAAACTTTGGTTTGGGGGGCATATAACAGTTGAAGAGATTTATACTTGTTGGAGGAGGTCTAAACCTTTTAAATGGTCTAAGAGGAGGGGCTATATAGAGGAGACAATGGGCTAAGGCTGTGCAAACACTACAACCTAGGTCAATAAGTTTCCTACACCACGTTTGCAGTGTGTGTGTCTAGTCCCTGGTAATGAACTGATACATGATGGTTTGTAATGGAGACTCATGTTCATATGGCTCTTAGAACCAACTGTAAGAGCATGACCTTGCAATGAGGTGGAGGTTAAGGATGAAGCATGGCTCAGTGAGTTTGTGTTATATATTAGAAGACAAGGAGCATATTCTGTTATTGGGATTCAGTGCTAAGAAAGGCATTACAATAACTTTAATACTCATCTCTCCATTAATATTCAGACACATACTTGAGGAAACAAATGTCTTCTTGGTCCCACACTAGAGGCAAACAGTCACCCCACTTCCTTCACAAGCCACACTAAATCTTGAGCGAAGAAATTGAGTGAATTCTTGTCTGGGTTCCTGCAAATCAATCTGCTATGTAAGCCCCTGGTCCCTGAGAGTAAGTTCCATACAGAAGCCAGCAGGGAGGAAGGAAGAAGTAGCTAAAATAAGCAGATGGGTGGACAGGGTGGAAATAATAAACAGTGAAAGAGACTTCTATACTGGGGAAGATACTGGAAGAATTAATCAGGGACAGAATAAATGAACACTTGGAAAGTAAAGATAAATTAAACAATGGGATAGAACGTAGAATAGCATTTGACAGAGTGCCTTTTTGAGAAGCTTGGAGTGATTATTGCTTGCCTCAGGATACAGTATATCTTTATACCTGCAGCCACCAAAGTAGTAAAATGCTACTCACAAATGTTGCTATCAAGCACATTTTGTGGTTTCTTTAAAATAACAGAATAGAACATTCAAAACAACATCTCTCTAAATAAAGATGTTTTATACAGATTATAGGATAAGAATGCTGCACATGGAAAAAGATATGCATTGAAACAGAACAAATGATGTAACTCCGCACACTCTAATTTGTATGATTTAGAGAATATGTATTTTGAGCTTATAAACACAAGGGCTATCATAGAAGGGTTTCCCTGCGTGATACTTTTTGATATTATAAAGCTGTCTTCAGAACTATCTGGATAATAATTAAGTGCTCTGCTGTGAACTACAAGATAGCAGCTCACACTATAATATCACTTAATAAATGAGAGCCCTTAATACCATCAGAAATAGGCAAAATAAAACTTCTAAATATATTAAAAGCACCATTGAACAGTTGCATACGTAAGACTTTCTACAAAAACTTGTCATAATATTCAGTCAGCTGAGTGAGATGGTTATCTGAACACCTACGATAATTTAGCTATTGTTGTTAATCATCAGTTTTATTGAGCCCCAGGCCAAATCCAGAAAACTACAGCCAAGCCTGAGGGGAAAAAAAGGGGTGGGTAGACAGAGTGTACCAGCCACATAGCCTCCTCATATATCCCAAAATGCTACTGTGCTATGAAATAAACATAAATTCACCAGAAAAGAGGAAATGAAAAGAGAACAGCTGTGATGTACAAAAGATTCTAAAGGGTACCAAAAGGATGTTACAAAGCTATTTGAGCTACTGTCAAATAGGAGTAGGGGATACAAACCTAAATGAAGGATTTTAGGATAGATTTCTGTACCCTGGTAGCAGTTAATATGTGGAACAAGCTACTAAGCGCCAATAGACATGAGTAGCATAGATAGCTCTGAAAAGAACTAGACATATAGAACCATATTAACAGAGTCACAAGCAGACACAAAACTGCATCAAAATCAAGAGTTGCACCCTCTTATGCCAGGTGTGAATTGGACCCATATTAGAATAAGATAAAATACTGTAGGGCACAACTACATCTTCAAAAGAACTTCACAGAATCTACCTGAAAAAGAAGTCATGGTGTGCTGTCAGTCAGTAGTAATGTCTTTGAACAGGTGTTGTACTGCCATCTAGTGATCACTGTGTATATTGTGAAACCCAGGAATCACTAATGTAATCGCTCTGCATAATGATAGGTTTAAGTGTAGTAGCCGTGTTAGTCTGTGTCAGCAAAATGAAAATAAGAAAGAAAAACTTGTAGCACCTTAGAGACTAACAAATTTATTTCAGCATAAGCTTTCGTGGGTTAATACCCACTTCATCGGATGCATGGAATGAAATATACTTCAGACAGACATTTATACATTAGTTGAGAGGAAACATGACAGCAGGGGAAGAAAAAGCTTTTGAAGTGATAAACAAGATGGTCACACAGGTGTGAATGAGGATCGTTAACTTAAGGGAAATAGATTCAATTAACATAATGGCCGAGCCATTCCAAATCTCGATTTAATCCGGAGGCAACGCAATCTAGTTTGCATATCAATTCGAGTTCAATAGTTTCTCTTTGAAGTCTGCTTTTGGAGTTAATCTGTCGCAACACTGCTGTCCTCAAATCTGTCATTGAGTGATCAGGGAGGTTGAAGTGTTCACCTACTGGTTTTTGAATGTTATGATTCCTGATGTCAGATTTATGTCCATTTATTCTTTTGCGTAGAGACTGTCCGCCACGCCATCAGGGGCTCATTCACCTGCACATCTACCAATGTGATATATGCCATCATGTGCCAGCAATGCCCCTCTGCCATGTACATTGGCCAAACCGGACAGTCTCTACGCAAAAGAATAAATGGACATAAATCTGACATCAGGAATCATAACATTCAAAAACCAGTAGGTGAACACTTCAACCTCCCTGATCACTCAATGACAGATTTGAGGACAGCAGTGTTGCGACAGATTAACTCCAAAAGCAGACTTCAAAGAGAAACTATTGAACTCGAATTGATATGCAAACTAGATTGCGTTGCCTCCGGATTAAATCGAGATTTGGAATGGCTCGGCCATTATGTTAATTGAATCTATTTCCCTTAAGTTAACGATCCTCATTCACACCTGTGTGACCATCTTGTTTATCACTTCAAAAGCTTTTTCTTCCCCTGCTGTCATGTTTCCTCTCAACTAATGTATAAATGTCTGTCTGAAGTATATTTCATTCCATGCATCCGATGAAGTGGGTATTAACCCACGAAAGCTTATGCTGAAATAAATTTGTTAGTCTCTAAGGTGCTACAAGTTTTTCTTTCTTATTTTCATTTTAATGTAATCGCGTATCTAAATCACTTCAGGCCTTGCAAAACTGAGTGGAGCAACACATGTAAATACCTTTAAAAATCTGGACCTTAGTACGTATATAGATCTGTACTTGTTGAATGACCTGTACAAACCTTAAATTAATCTTCACATCATCACTTGTAAGGTAGGAGAAATACCTGCTTATTTCACGGATGAGGGTGGGTGGACTAGCTAGTTTCAAATGAGAAATTATCTAAACCTGAAACACAGAGGTTAACCCCATGCTTTATCCAAGGCTACACAGTGAATGAATGGAGGAGCCAGATTAGAACCAAGGAGCTCCTAGTTTCTACATGTAGTCCCCTGCTCATGCTGCTGCTCTAGGTTGAGTAATCTCATCCTCATATCAGGACCTCCCTGAACGTCGATATTCATTAAGATACCCAAGTCAGTGACCATTGCCCAATTGTCCTGTATGGCAAGTGGCCTAAAGGAGAAACATATCCTGCACTGGACATAGGGAATGGGAAAGCGTGCTTCATATGGCCAAAGACAGAATTATTTAAAAATGAAATTAAGGAATCAAAGTCAGACTTTCTGGCTGTGGAGCCGAAGAACCTACTATGCTTCCATCACTTATGTAACCCTTCTGCCAGGACGAGTTGACAGCAGCAAGGGCCAGGTTCAGTACATAGGGGTTCCTTCTCAACAACGCAATGCAAAACTAGCTCGAGCCCCAACCTGGTAACCTGGGAAAATCCTATACACACCCCTGGGCGCCTCGAAGAGGCAATACTTCCCCTCTCGCAAGCACAGAGCCTCGGTGTAACAGAAAATCTTTAATAGCAGCAGGTAAATGACACCAGCCTTAAATTGGGAAAACACCGCAAGTAGGATCCATAAACCAAACTGTGAGCAAGACCCACCCCAGCCAACTGGGCCATGTCCTGCCCCTTGGGTTCTTGAGTCCAGCAACCCAAAAGTCACCCAAAGTCCCCAAAAGTCCAAGAACCCAAAAGTCCAGTCCCAGAGTTCAAAAGTTCATCTGCAGGGTGCTACACGCCACCAACCTGGGCAGCAATGGGGAGGGGAGAGGTAAGGGGCACCTTACGTGGCGTGAAGATGATTGCCTCACCCCTCTGTGGGGCTTCACTCTGCTCTGCCAGCCATCTCACGGGCTGCTCTGCTCCGCCAGCTGTCCCGCAAGCCGCTACAGCTGTCCCCACGAACTGCTCCATCGGCCAACAGCGCCGCTCCACCAGCCATCCTGCAAGCTGCTCTGACTGCCCCCATGAACTGCTCCGCTCTGCCAGCAGCGCCACACCATCAGCCGTCTTGCCAACTGTTCCACCAGCCACTCAGCTATTTATCTTCAGGCTCCCCCACTACTTAACACCGTGCTCAGCGATTTCAGCTCAGTGATTTCAGCTCATAAGACTTTTAGCTCTTTAGTGATTTCAGCTTGTAGTTAGGGGAGCCCTACTGCTCATTTGCACTGTTAGCCCAGAGTGATTTCAATTCAGCAGCCTGAAACCAGACTCTCAAGGAACTCAACATTAGCTCTGATATTCCACAGTGACGAGAGGAGAAGGTGCAATTGGTGCCTCAGACCCTCACAAGAGGCCTACACCACCAAGATACCTGTCCCCAGCCTCTCTCAATTCACTGGGCTTTGGAACCCATGTCTCTTGGCTGGCGAGTGCTGCTTAGCTAATGGCGAGTTCCCCTTTATCCTGACAAAAAGCCAAGTACAGTTCCACTGTCCATGATTTACATAAGCAGTATAACAACAGTTTATTCTTCCTGCCCCAATAACAGAAATTCCTGCCCCAATACAGAAAACTGGGGATCCTACAGCAGCCAAAAGTGCCCATTTGGGCCACTATCGTTCGTACCAGGCGAGGTGGGTGTGCCTATGCAAATGGGATCAGCCCCTGGAGTGCTTTGCCACGACTCACCACCGGATGTCAGGGTGGAGCTCATCCTGACTCTGCTTACACTTAGTTTCTACCATCAACTACATATGCACACTTTCATAGTGGTTTTATTCTGCCTCATATAACCAGTGGACTTTATCATCCCACCTCTAGCTCTTATGACTTGTACTAATAGTTTGCCTTGTAGCACACTTTTATTTTTTCAATTTAATTCTTTACTTCATGCTGTTGCATAGGTTGCAGTATCAAGAAATGTATTTCATAGCCAGTTTTCTGCTAATCATTCACCCAATTTGCAATTGTATTTGCTATTACTGCAACTAATATTCAAAATATTTGCCTTTACCTAAATTCAATTTCAGTTTACTACTCAACAGCAACGCACCGCTTAAAGTATGCTTCATAAAATTACAACACAATTTATGATGTGGTTTTAGTAGCAATTGACTAGACTATAAGAGACATTTACATTATGTCCTCTCTATGGGAAGGATGATCTTATGCTTAAGACACACGAGTGGGACTCAGGACACGGATATTGTCTGTGGTTTTTCCACAGTGTGCCTGTCTGATGCTGGGTATGTCACTTAGGCCAATACTTTTCAACATGGTGCCCTTCAGTTAGGTACTAACATTTCTATGCAGGCACTGAAAACAAATCAATGCTCTTATTTAAGAGGTGGAGAACCAAATCAATGGGGAGTTCTGCATTAGTTGTGATAGCATGATATGGCACTATGACAAGGGGAAAATGTCCTGATTGGAAATTAAGTTTCAGGATGGATAGAAGCTAATTCTTGTATACCAAATGTGTTAGGCTCTGATTCAGCAAGCTATGTAAGCACATACCTACCTTGAAATGTTTGAATGGTCCCATTCATTTCAATAGGACTACTCATGTGCATAAAGTGAAGCTTGTGTGTACGTAGCTTGCTGAATCAGAGCCATAATCTTATGAAAACATAAAGAGGTAGATACTTTGCCCATTTTTAATTAAATAAAGCCACTTGCAAAGATTAACTTATTGATATAGTAATTACATGCGTTATCTAGTGAATTGAATATAGAGACACTGTTAAAAAAGAAAATAACATGGGTAACAAGAAGTTTTAACTGCCATATTTTTGATTAAAAAAAAGTTGTTTCCTAAATAGTCAATTGGAATGGTAGTATAGGCCTGAGACCTGATCAACCCCATTCCCCACCCCCGCCATTAAACCAGCCTTGGGTGAAACTGAGGGAGTTCACCACTAAAATTGAAAAAAGGAATGTTCTGCTGCTGCTAATGCACCCCCACCTCAAGAACGTCCCTAATGAGAGTTATAACCACCAAGGTTGTGAAGATGCTGGGAAATTAGGGAGGATACAGAAAGACACTCAACAAATGGTAAGATAAGCTCTGAGCAGCGTTTTATGCTCACGATCTGCACAAATAGAGACGGTCACAATTAAGTTACAATTTGGGCATGAAAGATACAATGTAGAGAACTTGGGCAGGAAGGACACACAGGTGCCAGTGAGTAATTGGTTACAATGTTTGTTATTGAGGAGTGTGGGATAATGTGACAGGTTTAGTAAATTTGAAGGAGGGAGCTAGTTTTACCTATATAATGTAAATGAAAAACAAAGCTCTTTGGGAACCATTTCCGGACTGCGGTTCAACATCAAGCTGCTAGAACTCTGACCCCTCTGCACGACTGTGACGTGCAGAGACATCGCCGGGAACCCCCAAATGAATGAATCCTGACTGGCCCTCAGGTGAAATTTGTCTGTATATTGGGAGTGGTGAGCATAAGAGATTTGCTTGGTATATGTATTCTGAGTGTGTTGCTAATAAATAGATGTTTAGAGCACAACTGTGTAAGGCTCTTTCACTGGTAAAAGGTTCCGCAGACCCAGAGCCCCAAGGGAAAGCGCAGGTGCTTAAATTGACCAGGTTTCTTCCTCAGCCCCATGGGTAAGAACAGGTGCCTTACACCCTAAGCCCTTGGAAGGGAAAGGGTGTGGGTGCCTAAATCGATTGGGTCACACCTTGAGCCCTCGGTAGGGTATAGGCGGGGTGCCCTAAATTGAACAGGTAACAGTAGCAACTGTGTGTAATTGGGTATTTTTAAATCCTAAAGGGGAGGCTAATGCGAAGCTCAGAATAAAAATCTGAGGAGGTTAGTATCCCTGGTCAGGTTGCTAATGATACTGAGACTTCACTAACACGCTGATAAGGTGGGTAATGAGAGGCTAGTTAAGTTATTATAACATAACACTATTTGGTACTCAAACTAGCAACCAATTTTACCACTTTTAGGCAATTGTTACAGGACTGTACGAGCATGGTAAGGATGTGTGATTCTCACGAGCAAGAATTAGGGCAAGAAGCTTCTCAATATTAGCAGGATAGTAAATGCTTAATTAAGATGGGTAAAGCATGGAGATGAAAACACCAGCCTTTTTCACCGGATTCAAGGAAAAGTTCTCAGCCCCTCTAAAGCGCATACATATGCAAACACATGCACACACCGGCACTTGAAGGGACCTGTTAGTTTTGTACAACTCTAATCAGTTCTCATTTTACAGATTCCTACATGCAAAAAACATATGCTACAAGAATGTCATTATTTCCATCAGTAAAACAGTTTTTAATGGTTAAAAACAAAATTAATAATTTTCACACATTTGTCCCAGGTGTAAATAGACTTTTTTCAGAAAAAAGTCATTACTTACTCAGCAACATTTCCACTGAGTTCAGTGATTGGCAGATTGGACCTTTAACTGGGAAAACAGTCTTGTATTGAAATGGAAGATTTTTCAACTATTTAAAGAAAATAGATTTGAAGTTGAAATCCCTTATTTAAAAAACTAGGGTATTCTAAATTGTAGTCCTAAACACCTCGTCCTAAAGCTGTCCTTCTATAGTGTTTCAGGTGCTTACTGTCACATTTGTTTTATAAGGGAAAACAGTCAAATTTGAGGTAAGACAGTAATATATTTAGGAAAACAGTGTAATTTCTCTCTTGTGTCAAGGTGCATTTTTTCCACATAGCTCCAGTATCTCCACCAACTGATTCTGATAACCAGTTGTTTCTGGAACATTGCTCTTTCAAATATTTCAGGTATGTGGAACTTTCACAACATGACACATTAGGCCAAATATTCATAGGCAAGAGGAAACAGGTCATTGTGAGTGAAATATGCAGTCGTAGCATGTGCCAAATTGCCATGCCTGATGACATCTGAAAACTGAGAAGGAGGATGGTTGTAAGACAAAAATAGGGACAGGAGGTCATTTTCTACTCTCATTAATAGCATAGTAAATCCAGAGAAGTCTGAAAACTGAAGTTGTTGGATTTACATATATAACTGAGAGCAGGAGTTGGCTATTGACTTTGATGGGAACTTGATTGGACCATAAGTCTTGATCCTGTGATATGAAGAGTCTTATTAACTTCAGTGGGAGTTGGGGAGCACCGCATTTTGATGGAAAGTGAGCAATAGCTGGTTTGCTTTAATATCACCCTTCTTTCTATGGTGAGTTAATGATTAAATTATTAGAAGTTCATCCTCCCCTGGCAGATAACTAAATTTCTCTTTTCTTTACATGTTTTCCTCAAACAGTAGGTTTGGGAGAGCAGGGTGAGAGTTTTTGGGGAAGTAGGGAATTTCCCTGGCCCTCCCAGAGGGGATCAGGATCTGGGAGTCACTGCAGGAACCAGTTCAGATGGTGGAAGTTTCCCTCACTTGAGAGAACAAGGCCCCAGAGCAAATGAGAGGTGCATGTGTTTGTGTTAGTACTGCAGTTCTAGCAGTAACAGACTCACAATCTGACACCTTCTTTAATCTAGGACAGGGTGTCAAATACCGAGTTTAAGGGCCAGATTAAGCCATTTGACATATTTATGAAGTCCACATGACATTTAGATTCTCCAGCATCTATCCTTTCAATATATTTTAAGTAGTTCTTTAGCCCTTGTGGTTTCAAAGACAAACTTTCCGACCATCACCTGACAGTAACCAATGCAGAAATAGCTGCCTCCGTCTGCAGAGGGCTGAATCAATGACCCATTGGGGTTAGAATAACAAGGAGTACTTGTGGCACCTTAGAGAAAAGTACTCCTCGTTCTTTTTGCAGATACAGACTAACACGGCTACCACTCTGAAACCTGTCACCATTGGAGTTATTTACTCTAACACCCAGTTATGGCACTTTAACATAAGCATTAACTATTTAAATTGCTTATTGTTTTAACAGACAGAAGAGAGAAGGAGGTGGGAGGGAAGCCCGCAGGGTATTCGAATTTGAAAGTTGCTTCAGGAAAGGAAATGCAGAGAGCTAAAAAGAGGAGTAACACCAAGACAGGGAAGAGGGAGTGAAACAGAAAAAGACCGATAGGGAAGTAAGAAGCAAATGACAAAAATAGCATTGTTCCTAAAGGTGAGAATATTTTCCCCATTGAATGATGCTAAAAGAGACAAAGTACAGAATAATGAAAGTTTGCTTTCCACATAAAGGCTATAATTTACACTTGATCTTAGTCCCATTGACATTAAGGTGAGTGGGTTGTGGAGAGAAAGCGGTATCTACCATAGCCTTAAATTGATGCTTTGGTTCACAGATAATTAATAATGGAATTGGGCCCTCTATTATAGGTCATACTAAGAAACATATTTATATCTATTTAACCCATTAATATCTAAGCACTACCAGCATTATAACAGAGGCAGATATATAATCACTTGGTTGTTATTATTATTACAAGCTGTATTAGTAAAGTGTTAGTTGATAGTCACATGCGGACATTTCTTCAGTTTCTGACTTTTGAAAGCAAGATTTTGATCCAATCAAATCCAATCACAAATTATAATAGTCACAGAGAGAGGATATCCTCTCTCTGAGGGAGTTACACAAGCAATAAAAACTATATGCCTACATGGGGAAGACAAGATAAGACTTCTTAGTTCAGCACAATGTATATCCTTGTTTTTCTATATGAACAGCTTCTGGCAATGCATTTATACAATGTTAAATTCAGAACACAAAAAAATAATCTAACATCTCCATGTCATCTGCTAAAGCAGCTAGACAGGAATTAGGATCCCAAGGGCCATCATTGTTTTATATGAGGAAGTGTTATGTCTAATCAGCTTGTTTGTCAACTACTTTACTCCCTTGTCAAATTTTAAAAGTACAGTTCAGGGAACATTGCAGAAGGGAAACTGAAACCCCACCTAGCCATTCCATTTCACCTCGAGTGACATTTAAAGAACCTTGACAGTAAAGAAGATGCATTGAGGAGATCCCTTCAGGTCAAGCTAGTGAACACTACTAATATTCTAGCCAGTTGTGAAAATTTGTGATATGATTGTTTGATGACCTAGAGTGGAACCTCTCTTTGAAGGAGAAGAATTAGTCTGAGATTAAAAATATAATACAACCTTATTATATTTTCCTTAACTATATATTTATGGCCTTGTCAGGAGGTTCCACTCACCCCTTGGGCCCCTCTTCCTGACCACTACCAAGGATTAGCTTTCAGTTGCTGCACCTTCCTCTGAGGGTGTCTCCACCTGCCACTGCAACACCAGGTACTCCTTCTTCATGACTTGGCCATCTGGCCAGGTCAGTATGCTTGTTTACCTCTTCCAGGGTAGCAAAGTCTTTTGGGGCAAACTATCTCAGTCTTTCTAGTCACTGCCCAACCAGTGCCACCTCCCTAGTACATTCTCTGAAGCCCCTTTCTGTGGTCAGCTTCTGGGCTTTATATAGGCCCCTCCTGTTCCTGTCCAGCTGAGCCTCATTTAATCAATCCCTGCTCCCTGGCTCCTCCTCCGTGTGCAGCCTGGGAAGTTAATTGGCCCAACTAGCCACTTAACCTCTCATGGGCTTGTAGGGGGGTGGTCATAGGCCCCCAAGATTAGAGTTAAAGAATTGCAGAGGGCTCAAATTCCCTATACTACTCAATGGCTGAGAGTATAGTCATGCCACTGTAGCCTCCTGGCTGCAGTTAATACACAGTCTCCTAATATTTCCCCCTATGAAAAGTTGTTTGGTTTGGTCCTGTGTTCCAAACTATCCAGAAGGCCCAAGGGGAAAAAAAGGAGCAGTTTAAACTACTCAAACGGACTGTTTTCCTTAGGTGGAGAGGATGGTGGGTTAGAAACTAGTGTGGGCTGATGGAAACCACACAAAACAGTAGATTAAAAGAACATCTAGGTTGCAAAGAAAAGCACTCAAAGTCGGAGAAAGCTGAAATTAAGGATGTATGCATGACCTTATCTTTGCTTTCCTTGTGTGACTCTATTATTACATAGCCTACCTATTTATCTACCCCAAGTCTTACATACAATCTCATACTATGCTTTGCCATGACATTGGAGTCTGGGTGGTGTAGGAAATTGTGTGTAAATGGAGACAAAAAGGGGGATCCACAGTGGTCTATGATCACATGAAGGAACACATCATTGCCCCTACATATCTGCCATCTGCACCTCCTCATCCCCCAGGGGAAAAAAATGTATTAAATCAGGATTTTGTAACTGGACATTCTTTTAATTAGAAACCAGGAATCATCTCTTGAATAATTCCTGCACAGAGGCCCAGAATAATGGGCCACTTCTTACAAATGCTGAGAAGTGGATGTTCTGCGACTGTTCTGCCTACTGTTGCCAGCATATCACCATCTTTCAGATGCTAAATTTGTCACTAGCAATATATTCTATCTGCCTACCTGCGCAGCTGGAATCCAGAACTAGAGATGCTACCTCCCTGAGCTCATAGATTTTAGCTGCAGAAGAGACCATTATGATCATGTAGTCTGATTTTTGGCATAGCATAGGCCATTGCATTTCTCTAAGCAGTTTCTGTGTCAAGTCCATAACTCATGGTTAGGCTAGAGCATATCTTTAAATCACATTGGATGTCTTTCTAAAAGGCTTCAAGTAATGGAGAATCCACCACACCCCTAGGTGAGTTGTTTCAATGGATAATTACCCTTAGTGTAAAGAAATTGTGACTTTTTTCTGTCTGAATTTGTCTGGCTTCAGTTTCCAGCGATTGGATCTTGTTATGTCTTTGTTTGCTAGATTGAACAGCTCCCTTCTATGCTTTGAAAGCTCTGTTAGTTAGAGAGAGATTTCCCATTCACATACTGGGAACACTGACAGAACTAATGAAAAAACATTTTGCTGCTTTGAAAGTTAAGTGTTATCACTGTACTCTAGCAGTTCAGAACATTTTTTAAAAGTTCAGATTCTGGTTTAAAAATAAATGAGGAGTCAAGTTGAAAGAGAATTGGGCAGGGGCAACACCAGCCTCTTCCCGGTGGGGGGTGGGCTGAGGTGGGCATTAGCCCCCCATCACCATGAGACCCCAATCCTTGATCCTTCTCTCCCCACAAGGCCCTGCCCCCTGGCCAGGTCAGAGGCTGGAGCCAAGCAGAGCGCGATGCCGGCTGATCGCAGACAGTAAAGCCACCCATGCGGGGGGACCTGGCTCCAGTGCGGACAAAGCCCTTGCAGTGCCTGGGGAGCAGCGATAATGGGGTGGGGCCGAGGAGCAGGTCAGCACAGGCCACTGTGGGGAGCCACAGACTCTTCACCTGCCCTTGGCAGCGTGCCCCGGTGGGTGGCGACATGGGCTGCGGGCTGCCCTTGGACACCCTTGCCCCCCGCCAGGGCTCACTCCTGTGCTGCTGCTGGAGCTGGGTGCTCAGCCAGCAGCCACCGCTGTCTCCGCTCTGCTTTCAGGGCTGGGCGGCCAGAGAGCGGCAGCTGCTACGGGGTGGCTAAAGCAAATTTTTGAGCGGCTATAGTCTCCACAACCCCCGCCCCTCCCTCCCTCTTCTGAATACCACCCCTGGACTTGGGTATTTTATTTTTTCCAGCCCTGTCCATTGAGTCATTTAATAGTCTGTCCCTCTAACCTAGGTTATATATATACATAAAATATAGGGAAATACGTACCACAAAGATTGATGGTGAGGTTAGAAAGTGAGGACCTTTGAGAACTACATAGTTCTCATGTGAACTTTTCAAAAGCATTGCCTTTTAATAATATGTACTACAGTAAATATTTGTTTGCCTATGCATTGGACTGTCAATGGGACTTAGGCTCCTAAATCACTTAGGTGCTTTGGAAACACCCTCTTTTTTTTTCTTTTTTTTTTTTTGCTTTAATCTGTGTATTTCTGTCCTAGGAATATTTGTAGTTTAGAAACCAATGCTTTATAGCTAAGATGAAAACAGCAATGTCTCAGATTTAAAGTAAGGAGAGAAATTTAATTTCAAAAGCCTATGTGAAAAAGTTTTCCAGTTTAGCTGCTTTTCAGAAGAAAACGTCCATTAGATCAATTTCTATATTCCAGTGACAGTTGTTCACATTTAAGTGTGTGTGTAGTTTTCCAGGAGACTATTAACTAAGCACTCTTGTAAGGTAATATGCCATAAATTTATGTAAAGCTATACCTAACAGTAGTGAATACTTGTCTTGTTAATTTGGGTTTATCCTGGCATCTTGTAATACCATCAGCAAATATCCACTGACCTAATTTATAATGTCTTCCAAATTTTTTCCTTCTAAAAAAAAGTCCACTGCAAGCTATGTCTAACTTTTAAGATATTACAAAAATGATCACAAGATTGTGCAAATGTTTCATGTCTTGAAACTGAAATGGCATATAATCATATATACAAAAGGGCATTTGATGCTGGAGTTGTAGTGTATATTTGGGTCGAGATGGAAGGAGAGAGCTCAAGACAGTGTTTCTGCCTTTAATGGGGCAGGAATGTATCATATGTTGTTGTGATATGGTTCAGCAGTAATTTCCCTCGTCACTCAGTCTTGCAGTCTGCTGCAGAATGCTCAAGACAATTATTCCCTTCTCATAATTCAAAACCAGCACCTTATTTTTCTCCCTTCCATTTGCTCACCTGTGCATGAGAAACAGAGACATGCAGAAAGTTCTAACATTGGCAGGCCAAGTCGGAAGCCACACCTCCACTCCGAAGCTTTCCTTTTCAGAATACTATGGCATCAAGCCAACAATGCATTTATGCATGTAATTAACTTGAAACACAAGAGTAGTCCCACTGAAGTCAATGCATTTTGCTGGATTGGGACCAGTATGATTCTCACTATGGTAGTCACACAAACCTACCTTTGAGATGACAATTTTTAATAAACAAGACTCATTCACAAATTCCTATCACTTATGCTACCATTATTTACAGTCCTTTAGTGTTTGGAGGTTGTTTACCTTTCCTTGGGTGCTAATGTTTTTGGAATGTGGAAGAGGTTTGTTGATACTGCACAGTGTGCGTTAGATATTTAAGTCACAGAATGTGCGGCGTACAGAGTGAGAACTTGGCCAACACTGCTCTCGCTGTGCAAGGGTGCTGCTTTTGCTTCCCTTCGCGATTGACAGTAACTGTTCCTTCTTTATTATTTACACTGTTTTACAGTCCGGTCATGTGAGGCAATGTGGTTTTCCTATTATTGTTTAGTGTTTCTATCGAAGTAGCTCCCAGAGAGCCTCCTCCCCCCATAGCACCCATTTACTAGATGCTGTGCAAACACATACAAAGACACAGCCCTGAGGAGCTTATGTTCTAAGAAGTGTCGAACAGACTATGCATGGGATTTCGGTTAATGAACGCTTGTGCTCTACTCTGTGCTGTCACAATGACTACCTCTTCAGCCTTGTTAAGTGTCTTTGGGCAAGATTACACACCGTGGTGATGCTCAAGAGCACAGGGTGCTACCCATGTGTGATGAAGTGGAAATTTCTTGTAATATTTTGATGAATCCTATGTGTGCCTCAGTTTCCCATTCTACATTGCATCGCTATCCAGAGGTGGGTTAAATCTGCTCTTGGGGAAGCACAGGAGGCATGAGAGTGTGTGTTGCCTTCGCTCTGGGAACAATGAATGGGTCATTAAGGAACTGTCTGGAATGTGTTAAAAGTGACCCGTATCAGTGCAGAATCCAAAAGAGACCATGGGAAGCCCCAGTGACCAGAATATCCTAGCAATCAATGACCAAGAGGAAGGACATCCCCCCAACCTCTCAGCAGGACGCTGAGCAGAGACCAGCTTGAGAGCAAAGGACTGGGAGGTGATCAGCAGGGGATAAATGGTAGACTTCTGGAAGAGCCTGAAATGGAGTCAATTACTGCTTGGCTGGTGAATTGCTCTGGCTTGGCCAGAGGGACTACATGTTAACCTTTATTTCTCTATTCTAACCTCAGGACTTCCCGTTGAAAAATACACCGTACTGTTTTGAAAACTGCCTTGGTGGCACTGCAAATAATTGCTGAGGTGCATTAGACCCTGAAGTGTGTATAAGCCTCTGACTAGGAATCTATCTCCATTGGCCTCACTGGGAAGAGCTCGCAGGAAACAGGAGTGCTTGAGCCTTAAGCCTCGGTCTCAGGGGCATTGAGGCTGCATCAGTGCTGTAACTAGACATTTTAGTGCTCAGGGCGAGCAAGTCTATTTGCACTTCCTCCTAGACACCAGCATGGGACCCCCCCCACACACACACACACACTTTTGCACCATGGGGGTTGCCCCACTCACCCCACGCTGGTTACGGCCCTGGGCTCCAGCCTGCATGGCCTATCCTGAAGGAAGACTGAGACCCCTTAGAAGTCTTTATGATTGAAGTGGTTCCTCCAGAGACGGTTGAAAAGCTGGGGCCCACCGCTGCCTGCGGATCCATGACACCAGGGTTTGGTTCTGGACATAGTGTGATTTTTGTGTTTCTTTGAGCCCAAGGACTATGCAAAACTACAACCCAAAGTGAATGGGGAGATGCCAGGGCCAGAGCACTCTTCTCTCTGCTGTGACCATGCCCCCGGCTCTAGTATGCACTATGCATATTTCAGTATATTGGGTGAAATTCTGGCCCCATTAAAGTCAATGGGAATTTTGCCAGGGACTTCACTGGCATCAGTATTTCATCTATTGTCTTAGTGAGCTCCCACTGGGACGGTGCAGCACCACACTTGCCCCAATGTGGGACCAGACCTTAGGAGCACAATAAAGCCCTTAATTATTCTGACTTAATTTCCCAATCTGTAAATGCATATAATACCTGCCTAAGAGAGATGTTGTAATGATTAATGAACCAATGTTTGGAAAGCACTAATTATTAATAGGAATAAATGGGAGAGCACTATCAAGACAATGGAAGAGAGAGTTGACAATCCAAAAACACTCCTTCCTTTGCTATAAAATTTGACAGTTAAATTGTTGAAGAGAAGGTATACATTTATTTTGCTTACCCTAAAGTCTAGTAGGTGGCAGGAATCCAGTTCTCTGATAAACCATACTTGGAAGTGGGCTTAGGGGAAGATGTCCCCTAAAGAACCTGGGGAACAGGTTTGGGGGTCCAAATATCTAGCACAGCAAGGAGATAATCCCTCCTACCCTATACACTCGGCCCTCTTATGAGGGAGCATAGTAGAGTTCCAGCAGTGGGCTGGGACCAGCTGTGATGGGGTAGGGGACTAATGGCAAACTTCACCAGGTGAAAATGATTAAGGAAGGAATCATGACCTGTACTATATGAGTTTTTGCTAATTAGTTCCCAGATGAGTGAAGTTAATAAGTTGCAGCCTAATTAAATGACACAACCCTTGCATTTTGTCTTTCTTCCCACATGTCTGGGACAATCATGTAGATCTTTAACTAGGTGCCTGAAACAAAGTCCAGTAAAGGAGGTTTCTATTGATTTCTCTCAGCTTTAGATCAGGCCCTAAATGTACAGATAAGGTGTTGATTGCACTGATTCTAGGGCTCTACTCTGTAGCATTTTGTTGCTGAATATTTAGCAGAAAGATCTAGCTAATATCACAATGCTGAACTGTTTCCAATAACCTTCCCAGATGCTGACTGCCCCAACTGTCCCCTACACAGATCCTAAAACCACCAGCTTCTCTCCTGGATGACTTCTTCCATGCAATCGTGTCTTCAGTACAATAATCTGGGTACCTTGAGATAATAGAAAATGTAATATAAGGCCATATAGATACTATACAGAGCGCATTATTCAGTCTTGCATTTAATTCAGTGTAGATCTAGATCTATAATAAAAGGTGCTTATGTGTTGGTAGTAAAAATTAATGTTGAAATATAATATCTAGGGCTTAGAGGAGCAAAGTGAAGGAGACAGGCTGAGCAGAAGTCAGTGTCTGAAGGCCACCCAATACAGTTATACTACAAGCCCCTTAATCACTACTAGCAAAGATATACAGCAATATTGCCAACTCTTGAAATCTTGTGGTGTCTTTCTTAGAGCCTCTGCTCCTGGAGGCATAGGATTATGTGAGAACCTCCATTTCTCATTTTCTTAAAAAAGTACGTTTCTGGCCCTCATGGTTTTGTAGAAGAAGCATGGAAACATGAACCGAGTGCATCCTAGAAGCTCAGAAACCAAAAGGTAAAAAAAAAGAACCCAAAATATGTTTTTTTTAATCTCATGACTTTTAAAATTCATGATTTTTGAATGCTGGGGTTGGCAGTACTGAAATAGTGAGCATATTAATAGCTGGACATTTGTCACCTGCAGTATTGTTAACCATGGTATCTGTCATTCTAAATATAGGGATTCCCAGAAATACTGGAGTAAGGTAAACACCTGAAACATGGCACACATTTTGGGCCCTTTCAGCATTCATGAAATGAAGAGGAGGCAGAAATTGGCCATAGAATGTACTCATACATTTTAAATAGACCTGTCTATTTATTGTACAATAGTACAGTATGTGCCTTTTTCAACCAAAGAACTCTGCATCACATAACACACTTTTAATCTTCCATTGCAATGTACACAATCCTACAGCACAGATCAGTTCATCTAGAGAAGCTACATAAACTATTTATTGACACTCCTGGTTATGCTGTTCTTAAGCATTTTTACATACAGTAAGAACAGTGGCAGTGGTTCTGGTGCTGTAATATTTAATTACTTTAGCCTGTTTCAGTACAACTAATAAGCAATCAGACATCTGAAGTAAAACAATGATAGCTTAGGGGACATTACATTTCATTTACAAATGCATAAAATAATAGACCAGATAATGGCATGCATGGAATACAAGGCTTAGAAATACATTATGAGGTTCAGTTTGATGTAATGTCTGCACTATACCCCAGAATTCCCTATGCAGAAAAATTGGCTACATGGCTGTTTTATGTTGTATTTTGTACAAATGTACACTTGCCTTATTACAATAATTTACAGGCTGAAAACAACACTGTTGTAGCGATTGCCAAATGCCAGCACTCCTTTGTTTTAATTCATACTATTTTTTTATTTTGCCCATCTTATCTGAACCCAGTATCAGTAGTTCCATACATATAATCATACAGACAAGTGGTTTTGTATTTAATGTCTCTACACTTTAAGCTACTATGTAGTAGGTGTTTGTGTCTGTGCGTCTCCTTGACTTTTTACACACACTGGGGCGAGAGGTGGAGGTTACATTTTTTTTACCAAAATGTCTGTGTATCAGTGTCTTTTAATGTGTTTGTGACTAAGGTTCTTCAGCATGACTGAGATATAGTTACAAAATTCACTGAGTTTCAGCTTCATCCATCGTTACAACTCTTACTAGAAGAGTTCCCTTGGGATCTGTAGTCCCGTGTCTACTACCTTATGTAGCACTGATCTACATGTTACACAGTCATTTTTTGGTTCAACAGGAATCAGGTTATTCATTTTCATTACTTGTTCAGTGTAGAAACATATGCAGTATCTTGGGTATTTTATTTTAAAAGTCAAAGAGCTATGTTTGTTTGAGAAATGCAAGAAGTCCAAGGACATA
The DNA here is from genome assembly GCA_037349315.1 of Chelydra serpentina. Taxonomy (NCBI): domain Eukaryota; kingdom Metazoa; phylum Chordata; order Testudines; family Chelydridae; genus Chelydra; species Chelydra serpentina. Next base: position 9,469,217 of record JBAIAC010000014.1, on the reverse strand, counting down.
ATTTGCTGTGAATGTCAAGATAGAATCTTAAGCAGATCGAGTTAGGGCCTGTTCCTAAACACATGAAGTAAATGGTAGTTTTCACATTGACTTCAATAGGAGCAAGATTGGGCACTGATGATCTAATTTTGAATCCTGCAACCCCCATTGACTGAAAATACAGGCTAATAAAACTACAGATTTATTTGAGAGAGGATGGTACAATATTCTATTTCTTCTGTTCCATTGCTTGTTAAAAAAAAAAAGAGAGAGAGAGAGAGAGTCAAACACCTGATGCTAAATTAAATGACACAGCAATACACTCTAAACTTTCAGTCAGATCCTAGCTGTTATAAAGTGGCATTGTTCCATTGATTTCAATGTAACAATGTCAATTTACGCCAGCTGAGGATCTGGTAGTCTACGTTTATACTGTGATTTCTGAAAGTTTCATTTTTCATGGACTAAATAATGAAACAAACTGGTTCAGATAATTAAAAATAAATTGGAGGTCCAAAAATTTGTCCAGAACTGAAATGTGTATTTTTTCCTTGTAAAATATTTTGGTAAAATTTTAGTGTATATATATATTACACTTTTACGCACCCGTGTTTCTCCTAGATGTAGACAAGACCAGCAGTGGAACAAACAAGAGTTTCAAATAACACTACTACTGCCTGGCTCAGACCATCGAGCACTAGAAAGAATGCCTGTCCTTAGTAGATTTCCAATCCATTTTGTAAATTGAAGAGGGTCAGGTGGCTTTGAATGAGCACTGGAACTTTTGGCTGCTCATCCAAACCACTGAAACCACTGGCAGTTCTTCCATAACTGGGTGTCTAGTAGTTATATATCAGCTGAAACACTGAACGTTTTCCTCACTGGAACACCCCACAAGCACAAGAAGCATATTAACAAAATGCACACTCTGCAGCGTTTCTTCTTTTGCCATTCAGAATTTTAATTTGGTTAGTGAATGACCAAAAAACCCCAAATCCAACCTTGGAGTATCAGTAACAGATTAAGGGATAAAGTTACATTATCCCCCGTTATTAATACTGGGTCTTCTTCAGTAAAAATCCTTATACATATTCCTTCCACATTACTAAAATGAAGCTATAAGTTTATGTTTCTTATTGTTTAAATACAGTAGCTTCCACCACCAAAGACAGAGAATTTTATACTGGATTTTAATTCTTGTAAAACATTACTTACAACACCAAACTGTTATTATACACTTCTTCAACTACATTCATTATAACTCAATACAGAACATCTTCTGCTCATATGCACTGCCAGACATTTCTGGCGGTATCTGAAACTGACTAAGAATTATGGGTATTTTTAAATCCAGAGTTAACCTACAAATTCTGGACTTGCAAATTACACATAGAAGATTGTATTTCCACTTAGGCTGCTGAGACATTCACTCATTTTTTCTGTGTATTATATATGTAGGAGAGTGAATTTTCTATAACAGTATGAAATAAAAATTAATAATTTTATTTGTTTAGTTAGTAGCCTAATAGTTTTTTGTAAATAGTGCTGGTACTAATCAAAAGATTACTGAAAAAAATCAAAGATAAATATTATGAACTGCACAAGATCTAAAATATAGGGTCTGTCCACAGAACATTATACTAAGTCAACACATAATAGATTAAAAGCTGCAAATTCAAAGACTTCACTTAGAAATTTAAAGTTTCTGACATCATCTTCCACCACTCCATCAACTCTTCTTTCTCTTCTTCTTTTCTTTCAGACAATGACTCCAGCTCAAAATCAACCTAGGTCAGAGAAACAATCCAAAAGGTGACTTTTTAAACACATGCTGCAGGGAAGGGAGGTCCATATTTGGATTAATTAACTGAAAGGAATTCTAGGAGAACAAATATTTTTTGGGGGATGTCCCCACATTTTTGGCTGGCTTTTTCAAAAGACTCTAAAGGAGTTAGGTGCCCAACTTCCATTGAAATTCAATGACAGCTGGGCACCTAACTCCTTTAGCATGCAATGATATGAATTACCATTGTGGCTTTGTCCACCACCTACCAATACAGGAAAACACCAAGATCAGAATTCAGGCAGTTGTCTGCTGCATGGCAGAGCAACACATATGCTACCTTATGCCACCAGATTCCTTCTCACATACAACACATTATTTTAGATATGTAATAGGGTGACTTGCCCATTGAGGGCTGGAGCTAGCCAAGGCTGATTACAGATGCAGACACCTGGGAGAGACTAGGTGATTGCCCTAAAAAGAGCAGCAGGAGGAAGTAATGAAGTCTTGAAAACTGTAGAGACTGCAGGGAGTGTGAGAGGTTTCTGCAGGGAAGACCTTGAGAATGCTCAGGTGGCTCCTGTTAGAGCCCCTGAGTGAGAGAATGGTTTGGGCCTAGAAGCCAGACCAGAAGGCTGAATTTTAGCCAGGTGAAGCCTGAGAGTACTGGGCCCAGCTCGTACTCGACACCCTGACTGGGAGAAGGATGTGAGGGCCTGGAAACCAGAGAAGGCAAAGCTCCTGCCAGATACAGCCTAAAAGACTTTGAATTGGAGCTAGGTCTAGGAAGAAGGGCTGGGGTGTCTCTACTTATAGGAGACTGACCAGACTGAGGTTGGGGCTGGAGGGGAATGTTTTAATTACCTATCAACTGTGAGTTATTAAGGGGTCCTGAAGGGCAGGGGGGAGAGACATAGGTAGCAGGATACCGCTGGCCATGAGGGGACACTCAGTAAAGGGCAACCCTGCTACAATGTGCTGTTGTATGTCCTAATAAATGGTGTCCTATTATGTTGACTTACTGTTGATTGTCTACCAGAAATAATTTTAAAGAGAGGCACTGATCTAAAATCTTCCCTGACGCATCTTCTACAGAGTTACATCCAGGATGGGTTTGTCCCACTTTAGTTTTTAAGGGGGAAATTTACCTCTGTGCAGAGGGTCAAACCAAAACCCATACATTACTTAAGTCCCCCTGAAGTCCTACTTTGGGGTTTATTTGGCACTTAAATGGTGTAAGTGTTTTAGTGCTGGCCCTCTGCGCTAGGGTGACCAGATAGCAAATGTAAAAAATTGGGACGGGGTGGGGGGTAATAGGAGCCTATGTAAGAAAAAGCCCCCAAAATTGGGACTGGCCCTATAAAAGTGGGACATCTGGTCACCCTACTCTGCGCAGAGGTTAAGGAGATTTTCCCCTTAACTGAATATTCAGTTGCCAAAAGAATATCAAATCTAAACAAAAATGCTAATGTTCATCCGTGTGTGTGTAATTTTTACCCACCTGTGTGTTTCCCGCTTGGAGACAAGACCAGTAGCAAAAGAAATGAGACACCTTCAAACAACACTACTCTTCCTTGGTGGAAACTAACAAGCATTAGAAAGAAAGAGTGTGCAGTCTGACTAGTTATCTAGCCTGTTCTCTAAACTGATGAGGTTTGGGTATATAGAGAGTTATGAATGAAGAGCAGCTAGGGTTTTGCTTTATGAATATACATATAATATAAATAACAATACTCCATTATTCATTTTACATAAGGAAAGACAAACCAACCAATGAGGAAGAACTTACCCCAATGGCAGGGCTAAAGGGAACAGCCACTTTTTTAGTTATTGCTAGATAGGCTGGTGCCGAGGCTGTAAGTTTGTAGTTTCCTGGTGTAAGCAATCTCCAGTAATCACCATCCTTGGCTGAAGAGAAAGAAAAACATTGAACCTGAAGAAATGAAACTCATTATCCCAGGCTAAAAAAGATGGACTGTAAATGCCATTACAATATAATCCCAGAAATACCAGCCTGCATTTCAATATCCAGGCAATTACGCAATGATATGAGGCAATTTTAATTTATTTATAAAAAGATGTTTTCAACAAATATAAGCCACCCTACACTACTGATACAGCTCTTGTGGAAATAGATGATCTGAGAACTGTCACCCTGTAATAAGGAATCTCTTTAGGTATATAGTATCTTTTTAATGTATACAGTTTGCCTGGGTGTCTCCGATCAACATGTGTGTGAGTTAAGGAAATAAATCCCCATCCATCAAGATTAGAATACTTTAGAGATTATATAGCCAGGTGAGAGAAGCATCATTTTTTATCAGGCTGACCAATACATGAAGGGAGGGAGAAGCTTATTCTATGTAATCTTTCTTTACAGTGAACCTATAGGAACAAATATAAAAATCATAATCCCAAAACCACACAGTAGGACTAACCCTCAACTCTGGTTACTGTAATTTTCAGTTTTTGTTTGCCATTGCATTCCATGACTGTACCTACATTACTGTTGCAAAAAGAGGGAAAAAAACCTTCTGCTAGGCATTGTTTATAGTGTGGTATTTCTTCAGAGTTTACAAAAGTCACTTTGACAAGAATTCTCCATCTCTGCATACTACACAGAATTTAGAAGAACCTTTGGAAGGTCACTCAGTAATGCCACTTGAAATCATTGTCATTGCTTATGCCACTATTTTCCTAAATGCTTGCTGAGCAATTCTGCAACTACACCAGCACTTAAAAAAAAACCTTCTATGCCTAGAGGAGAATATTATATAATCGTTCACAAGTAAAATTGACAGTATCAGTACAATCAGAGTTGGTGAAAGTCCAATTGAGAAAGCTTCAGGAGGCATCAAACTAAAGTGCCCCCATATTTTTTTCTTTAAAAAGACAGATTCTGTGAAAAAATATGATCTATTATATTAGCTGGCACTGTATCATAGAATCATAGAATATCAGGGTTGGAAGGGACCTTAGGAGGTCATCTAGTCCAACCCCCTGCTCAAAGCAGGACCAATCCCCAATTTTTGCCCCAGATCCCTAAATGGCCCCCTCAAGGATTGAACTCAACCCTGGGTTTAGCAGGCCAATGCTCAAACCACTGAGCTATCCCCCCCCCCCCCCCCGACTGTAGGGAGGGATAGCTCAGTGATTTGAGCATTGGCCTGCTAAACCCAGGGTTGTGAGTTCAATCCTTGAGGGGGCCATTTAGGGATCTGGGGCAAAAATTGGGGATTGGTCCTGCTTTGAGCAGGGGGTTGGATTAGATGACCTCCTAAGGTCCCTTCCAACCCTGATATTCTATGATTCTATGATACAGTGCCAGCTAATATAATAGATCCTATTTTTTCACAGAATCTGTCTTTTTAAAGAAAAAAATATGGGGGCACTTTAGCAAATGCTAAAGCATACTGTAGCAAGACTGTATGTTAAGACATACACAAAGGAGCAGAATTAAGGTTCACTATTCACTTTTGAGATTTCCTGACTTTTGACCACTTTATTTCTAAACCTTTTGATATTGCATTGCTGCTATCTTTTTGCGAACATCCAGTGATATGAGATGATGGGGTGATGGCTATGTGCATTTATCTACTATAGAAGTGTGAGGTGCAAGATCATACATCTTAATCTCCCAGCACTGCAACAGAGAATAGGGAGTGGATATTGACTTTTCAAATGGAGGACATAACCCTCTCCCCCACAGCCTCCTTCTTTCCTTCTCTCAATCTCTTTGCAGCTCACTTACTGTTCTTTGCCTTTCATTCCTCCTTCCTTTTTTTACGTACAGTGGAAGGGTACTGCTAAAGTTACAGTTGGTTCTTCTGGTTGGTGGCACTGCTGTCCACTTTGCCCGTAACATGTGGGCACATCACAAAAGGAAATGCCAATCGGAGTGGGTGGCAATCCTGTGCCATACAATTCAGTGGAATAGTGGGATTCAGTGCCAGGGAAATGACTGTAGCATACAATAGTCCACAAAATATGGGAAATGTATTTATTAATTAGCACCTTGCACACAAAAAATGCTGTTTAAAATGACAAACCATGAATGTATAGGTAACACTTAGAGTAATAGAGTCATAGACTTTAAGGTCAGAAGGGAGCATTATGATCATCTAGTCTGATCTCCTACACAGTGCAGGCCACAGAATCTCACCCACCCACTCCTGCAATAATTCTTCACACACTGTCAATGTGAAACTACCTCTGAATCTATCTCTAGGGTAAGATTTAGCAAAGATGTAAAGGTACAACACTACTAAACAACATGTTTAGAACAAGAAATGAAAAAGTACATCATCTCATTGAAGCAGCAGGGAGTTTATCTAGGCAGAACGCAATTACCCAAACTGGAATTTTTGCAGGATTAGGAGTGTTAACCCTAATCTCCTTGCCAAAGTATAATGGGATCTTTAATGATCACAAGGGATTTGAACCCGAGTTTTAGGTTTCATCCTATACATGTCACTTCCAAAAGTACATTGCTCAAGAACATAGTCTGGACATACCCTGAGTCACTATGGAACTATCACTGGTATTTTTGCAGCTAAACCAAAGTATCCAAACTAGTTTTAATCTTGCTAGCTCATATCCCAGAGCAGTGAAGCCACAGCGTCTAGCTTGGGGATGTCAGCCTGAGCTGCAATCACACCCCATGATTACAGTCTAGACATATTCTCAGAGAGAAAGGTGTCACTTACTGAGTCACCATAATACTTCATATAGAATGTCGGATTAGGACTAAAAGTATTGGCTCATTGGATCAGACCAGTCTCCAACAGCAGCCACTATCATCTCCTTCAAAGAAAGGTGCAAGAAATTCAGCAGAGGGCAGACATGAAATATCCTGCCCACAAGGAAAACTTCTTCCTAACCCCAGGATGTCTCCCGTCTAAGTACTGATGCAGCCTGACCACACTTAGCTAATAATATCTGATTAGATCTGAGATGCTATGACTCCAGGTCGCATGCTACAGAGGCATAGCAATACATTCTAGCACTCCTCCTTACATAATCACCTAAGGTGTGACACCCACCTGATGTAATGTCATGGTTTATTCCCTCCACAGAAATGGTAGCATTTGCAATCGGGTTTCCCTGAAGATCTCTAACAAATCCTTTCACTCCCCGGTGTATCTGAAAAAGTCAGAGATACATGGGAAATTACTTATGCTTGTTTTCGAAAGGAAACGGCAGCTGTTTTAGTCAGTAAAATATCTGAGACTGCACGTTATCCACCCCATAGCTACATGCTGAAAATAAGCAGCAAGGATAATTTCTAAACCTCACACTGAAATATTGCAAAGTGATTGAGCCAACGGAGTTCAGCTGTTGATATGACTAATTTGTTTTTTGCTGTGCATTATTCATCACAAATGTGCAGCAAATCATGAAGGGAAGTATGCATTCCCTTGAATCCTTTTGTTACTAAGTATTCTCACACTCGATGAAAGGTGTTGGGAGTCAGCCTGGTGCACATCTTTCCCACGGGCTGGAAAGTTTTCTCAAATATAAGAATTTTGGGTCTGATCTTGCAAGACGTTAAGATCTTACGGTGAGGTGTGAGCAGCCTCAACTCCCAATGAAATCAGCTCCTTTACTTGAGGCAATCAGCCCCTTGGAAGACTGGGCCCACAAGATCCAATCCTGCTCCGATTGTAGTTCATGGTAAAACTCACATTAATGTCAGTGGAGCATGAATCCTCATTTGGAGACTGTGCCCCTGGTCCTTTGGTGCAATGTGGCCATTTTGTGTTGCAATACCATTGGACTGTGGTTCTAAAACCAGCATCACCAGCCAGTATAGGGCATTTAGTAGGCATAGCTTCTACCAGGTGCAGCAGGTACAAGTGGGGATAGGGTATGCAACTGAGGCTTCTCTACACTCTGTTGATCTTCAGCTGTCGTTTAGGCACCATTAGAAGCTGGTATAATTTAGACAAGAGCATCCTTTAGGCAGCTCTAATTTATGACAAAGGATTAGCCTGGCACACAGCACAGAAAGCCCATGTACCCGCTACTGGATAATACTGCACCTTCCTCAGCCGTAGCTGAGAATCTGGCCAGTAAGTATCATGTAGGAAAGTCCAGAAGGTGAGTAAAATCCTCTACCAGATGAGAGAAACTGAACTTCGGTGATCTAGCCAGCAGTTCTACAGAAGCAGGCAATTTAAGATGTCACAGTATCTACAGCTCTGAAAATTCCTTGTCAGACCATATTTTAATTAAAATTAACCCATGTGCAAAGCTGAAGCTTTTTTTTAGACAGTTAACAGGGGGCTCCTGTAGCAAAAGGGTGAAATTCTGTAGTGCAAATATACTGCCTCTTCATCGCACATAAAACTAACAGGCAAAACTCAGTGATTTATTCATTGCAAATATTTGATCTGGCAAACTTTGGCATTTTTTTCTTAAATAAATTATTCAAGAATAAATGTGTCCCATTCTTCACAGCTGTACTAACAGGCTATTTTTCTCGACATAATCACAGGCATATACTTGTTAACTATAGCATATCAACCAAAAATCAGATCTAAATCCAGATGGTTTGAATTTTTAACAACCTATTAGTTCCGGATTTACCCCTATGGATGCGTGTGGAGTAATCATGACTACAGTATATAATCACATTAACACGGTTGGCAGTTTCTGTTTAGTTGAATTACTCCACGGAAAACTCTATTTTGACCATTTACCTGCTCAATATAATTGACAAGTGAGTTCTTGTTGTCCTCCCAGTAGCTCTTCAGAGTTTCCTCTGGTGGGAATTTTTCACAGCTGAGCTCCACTGTGATTTCAAAGCAGTTGCTGCTGAGGTAATTGAAGTCCTGCATTCCTGCAATATCAGCAAAGAGGTATGTTGACACTGTTTGCATTGCTCTGAGGTAAGATGTACTGACAGTGTCCAGTGTGGAACTCCCGGCTAGGAGGGACTTATGAAATGCTCTGGGGAATTAGGAGAAATCTGCATTAAACACAATGGGCCTGATTCTCCTCTCCGATTGGTGTAAATCTAGAGCAGTGGTTCTCAACCTATGGCCCAAACAGCACACAGCTGCGGTCCATGTGACATCCTCAGGGCCATACGGCTAGCATATATATTGTATGTATGCAGTCCACATAATAGAGAGCTGTATACATAGCACACAATGGTAAATAGGTTGAGAACCACTGATCTAGAGTAATTCCACTGAAGTTACTGGAGTTTAAACCAGAATAAGAGAGAGGCAAATCAGACCCAATACACTGTTCTCAGGGGAGGGGGGAAAGGGAGTTCACTGAAAATGCTCATTTCACAGAAAACACTGAATTTCTTGGCAGTCATGACTGCATGTAATGATTGTACCAAATCTGACCGTGCATCTGGCCTGCATATTCCTATGGGACACTTGGCATGGAAAGCCCTTTTTTTCTTTCATAGGAACTAAAAACAATTTCCAGGTGTGGTTCAATTATTTCCAGATGAAAAAAGAAAGTGATCATTATGTGCACTGTAAACCTGTGAATGACAGCTAATGACAAAGGAAATAAAACAGCCATAAATACTTTGAAAGAGATATTTATTAGGGCTGGTCAAAATTTTGCTTTTCAGCAACAAAATTGTTTGTCGTCACAATTTTTAGGGTCTACTTTCCATGGAAAAAAATTTCAGTGATTTTCTGCAAACAAACAACCCTCACCTCCAAAATGAAATATTTTCATTGAAATTTTCAACTGGGGTGGGAGAATGGGGAAGGCAGGCCTGTAATTTCCAATCAGCTACAGCATTTATTTTTCTTGTTTTTTTTCAAACTCAGCACCAGAGTAAAAGAAATGGGGAATAGACTTGAATATGATAAAAGAAACACATTGTTAATGCAACTTTAACTAGGAGAATTTAAAAATGTACAGTAGTATTTTTGATTAGCTATGCATTTAAAGGTTCATCTGCCTGACCTCAATGAGTCATTATATTCACTGGACCAGTTTCTGTGACACCCACTCCACTTCCTCTGCACCACTCAGGCAGCAAAAAGAGGAGTGGAAGCCAGCCATGTTTTCCCGGATGAGGATTCACCCAGTGTGAGGGAATTCGCAGTGAGCACAGGGTTTGTATAGCCGATTCCTATGCCTCCTCCTTGTGGTTTTCAGTGTAGGGGCAGGAAGAAGCCTGGCTGAAGTACAGTATACCCTGGCAATCCCCAGATGGATTATTGCCAAAGGGCAATTACAGTAGTACCCAGACTGTTCTAAATTCCCCTGTGACTGGGATCTCAAAACTGGCCTCAGAATCCGGGAACTGCAGTCAGCTTCCTGATGCCATCCTGCCCCTTGGGAGGGCACAGTAGAGAATCTGGTCCAATACATGCAATGTGACTGAATTCATGTTACCTGTCAAACCATGACTTTCAAATTTCATGACTTGTTTGTAGCCTACTTCTATAGCCTCTAGTAGTTAGGCAAAACCTTCATGTATTCCAAAGTCCAATTTACCTTTCCATGATTACATTAGAGACCATTTGGACACAACAGAAAATATCTGCTGTACAATTTCTCTGTTTTTATTTTATTCTTTAAAAAATGGGGGGGAGGGGGAGGTTGTTTGTTTTTTACCCAAAGCTCTCAGCTGTGGCCCAGGTTCTGCAAAGGGATCTGAGCAAATAGGCTCATATCATTCAAAACTCATAAGCACATAGGAATTGCCATACTCTACCAGGCTGTGCTAATGGGATCCACAGACTAACTGTGTTGTCTGAAAGCCTTTTTTTTTTCTTCATAAAGTTTTGAATCTGAAGTGTCCTCCTTTATTTGTACTGAGGTTGCACCTAAAGGCCCAAATAAGATTTGAGCTCATCATGTTATGTGCAGTACAGACAGGAAGAGACAATCGCTGCCCCAGAAAGCTTACAATCGAGAGAGAGAGAGAGAGAGAGAGAATCATCATCCCTATTTTACAGAGGGGGAATTGACACACAGAGACTAAATGACTTACGAGGAGAGGCTGAGGGAACTGGGGTTATTTAGTCTGCAGAAGAGAAGAGTGAGGGGGGGATTTGATAGCAGTCTTCAACTACCTGAAGGGGGGTTCCAAAGAGGATGGAGCTAGGCTGGTCTCAGTGGTGGCAGATGACAGAACAAGAAGCAATGGTCTCAAGTTGCAGTGGGAGAGGTCTGGGTTGGATATTAGGAAACTTCACTAGGACAGTGATGAAGCACTGGAATGGGTTACCTAGGGAAGTGGTGGAATCTTCATCCTTAGAGATTTTTAAGGCTTGAGTGACAAAGCCCTGGATGCGGTGATTTAGTTGGGGCTGGTCCTGCTTTGAGCAGGGTGTTGGACTAGATGACCTCCTGAGGTCTCTTCCAACCCTAATCTTCTATGATTCTATGACTTGCCCAAGGTCACATAGGATATTTGTGGCACAGCCAGGAACTGAACCGAGGTCTCCTCAGTCCCAGCCAAGTATCTTACCCAGGGACACATCTTTCTAATTACACTTTAAAACAAACTGCCCCTTATTCATTCCCTCCTATTGTCTCTTTCACCGTAGCTGACCGATCATTCCATCCCCATTCCATCCTACTCACCGCAGAGATAGACACCTAAAAATAAAAAAGTGAATAATAAAAGAGCCTTGAGATGGTGTGTATGTAACTGAAATTCTGGAGAGGAAATGGCCTCTCCTATCCCAGCTGTCCTGTGTCACTCCAGCCCCTAGCCACTATCTCTCACCCTCCTGGAAGAGGGGATATTAGGAGGCTCTGTGCATGGGGGACAGACTTTACTTTTTAGTATAATGCAGTAATCACATTGTACATTAATGGCAGGGGGTCATTACTGGGAATGGCATTTTGATGTTTTGCAAACTTGAGACTATCACATACAACTTTGATTCACGTCCATCATTGCTGGTTTAGAGTGGGGATTTTCCAGGGAACCAAGTGAGTTGAATGCCCCTTTATTCTTTTATTCCACTCCCTTGGAGTTAAGGGAGTTACACAGGATTTACATTGGAATAAATGAGTTTAGAATCTGGACAAAACAAATTTTCTTCCATTTTAAAATATAAATATTATGTTAGGGGCCAAATCCTCAGAGCTCCTGAGCCTCTGCAACTCCCACGTACCTCTGTGTTACTAGCTAATATATGAACTAATATATGAACTAGTATAACACTTTATTAGTATGTATGGGTAGTATACGAAGACAAAGTACATCAGAGCATTCGTTCATAGGATGGTACAAACTAAAGCTTTGGGGGTGATATGCAGAGCATGAGCATCCTACATGTCTCATGATAAAACTCAAAAGAAAATGTCCTCAGCTTTAATTCAGCAATAGGCAACATGACATGTGATTTATGTCAGCAATGAACTGACAAAGTGCCAGGCACGACTTAAAGCATGCCTGAGAATAAAAAGACACGTAAACAATAGGGTAATTACAGAGCAAGTTAAGCTGCTTTGAGATGCTATTTTTATGCTGATACAAGAATCCGATCAGACTTAGTTGATAAAGTGCCCTTGCATGGCTACTTGGAGTACTGTATTGTACATATTACAGAGTTAAACTGTAATGATTGAATAACTGCCATAGGAGACTTAAGTTTGGGAATGATTTGCTATTATCTCTTGGTCTTGCCTATATTATGCTGTATATAGATATTACACACACAAAAGCTACTTTAAGATAACATTATTAAGATGGTAGAGTCAAGCACTCAAAAAGTTTGGAAATGCCAGAATTAAGGTTCCCTCTGTAAACTTAATTCAGCCCCCTTATGTATATGTATTATGATACAGTCTTTAATTGCAAGAGATCACACATTATTTTTTCCACAGGATCACTCCTCATTCAATACCCTGGAAATGAATCGGGATTATGCAATGAAGGAGATTTGTGTGAGGGACCCCTAACTAACTAGCCCGCTATTTTCATCCTTCATCCAATCTCAGTCTCCCCCATCTACTGGCTCTTAGTCGTCATCCCCCATTTCCTTCCCTGGATCCCAGTCCAAGTCTTCTTGCCCAGTCAGTCCTACTCTTCCCCCTGGATCCCAGTCCCATCCCCAATCTCCTTGCCCATCTCTCCCTTGCTTCTAGTTCCCAGTCCTAATATTCTTGACCAGCAAGTCAGTCAGTCTTCCCCAACCCCAACTCCATATAAGTTTCCTTCTCCCTCTTTCCCTGCACACCCCACCAGTCTCCAGTTTCCATACACCCCGGCGGCTCCTCCCAATCTATTTTGCCACCTCTGAAAATCTAGCTGTTGTCCCCTCCACATTCAAACCAGGCAGCTTCCTCTTCTATGCTTCCTGAACCTATAGTAGTGGGGGGCATTGTGAGTGTATGGCAGACATGTTCCCTACTCTAAGTTCAGGTGCCTGGACCCTGCCCAGCTCACAGGAGCCCAGAGCTGCAATTGCAAAGTCCTGTGCAGTCCTGGGCTCCAGCATGTCCAATGTGGATGGAATCATTTGGAACCTGCAGGTGGGCTACCCTGGAGCTGCAGACCCTGGAATTGCCAGGGAGCGGGGCAGGCAATCTGGCACACAGCTAGGCAGGTTTCCAGAGGAACTTAATCAAAATTGAACCCTCTTTGCCAAACATTTCAATAAATTGGCAAATTCTGACCAAAGACGTTTCATTGGAATTTTTCCAAACAGCTCAAGCTTCCATTGACTTAAATGGGAGTTTTGTCTGAGCAAAGTCTAGTTCATGCCTGAGGCCTATGAGTGGAAGTATTTCCTTTCCCCACATAGGAAAGGGGTTCAGCGACCTCTACCACATTGTCCCACCGCCTCCACTGGACCCTGCAGAGAGCTCTGCATGAGTCTGGGGATCCACTGATCGGGAGGAGGCAAGAAGAGGGGAAAGGATGCAGGAATCTAAGGCCCTGGTTGGGCTCCCATTGAAACTGATGGCAAAACTTCTGTTGTCTACAGTGGCGTAGAATCAGGCCCTAAACACTTCCTAGAAGACAGTGCACCATTCAAGATTGGGCCCACAGTGAATAGCAGTCAGCAGGCTGCCATCCCTTACCAGGTATCTTTCTTTTTTCTCTTAGATCGTCAGTAATAATAAATTACTCCATACTCCCATAAGTAATAGTATAATTGTGTTTAGTGGGCATTTTTCTACTGTCCATGTATAAAATCAATATTTCAATTGTTTATACATCCATTATTTTTTAACATTTATTCTCTGAATTATCTGTTACAAACCCGGAGATAAAACCGTTTCCATACCTTTCTGTGAAAAAAGACAATTTTTAATTGCTTTCTAACTGTAGCAAATGGCTTAATTGCAGTTGTCTGAGAACTGAATTGCTTAAATATTCTGAGTCTGCTGGGTGTGTAGGGTGAAAGATAAATATTTTAACAGGCATCCTGGTCAGCTTTTCTTTTCACTTTGTGTATGTTCTGAACTGAGCACATAAGGAGTCCCTGCTTACCTCCCATTTGCTTCATGGGAGTTTTGCAGCTACAGTAGTTAAGAAAATATTCCCTAAGGATCCATCTGAGATTCAGCTTGTTTTACACCAGCAAACGCTGAAGAGCTTTGCAATTTTGTTCTATTAATTTGTCACTGAATATCTGATTTTAAAGTAACTACAATTACTGACCATCCTCAAAAGCAACTGAATCTCTACTGTACCATGAAGTGACACTGACCTCCAGGAACACTGTACCAAGCACCACCGTTGGTTGTTCCATCTACAAAACTACTGTCATCATCATTCTTACGACATGGTGGCCTGTTTGGATCAGACATGGCTGGGTTAAAAGATGAATAGCCCCGAGATAAGCTTTGAAAAATCGCATCATCAGGGCAGGAGCTGTATTCATGAGTGCTACCTAGAATAGAAAATCAGACACATGGATTAGCAGTTTAGTCATACAGATTAGGACTACTGATTATGAATTGATTAGGGCAGGGACTGTGTCTTTTACTTTTCTGTAAAGTACCAAGTGCACATATAGCAGAATAAAATTAATATTTAATAATAATTCTCCTACTTAAATATGTTAATAGTATATGTACTTCTATTATTTAGAATATTAATGTCAATATTAATAATATTCATTATTGATGTACCAGTAATAATAATATTGTTATTGTTGTTATTATTAATTTTACAGTACCAAACACCCGCAACGTGTGCTAGGCATTTTACAGACCAAAGAAACAAAAAAGGTCTTTCCCTCAAGAGTTTACAATCTAATATTAAATGATATGATGAGTGAAAGTAACAAACAGTAGGGAGAAAATGGGTTGAAGAAGGACAAGGTTACAAACAAGGTTACAACAAGGGTTATAAACAAGATCAGATGGTTATTCATTTTAAGCCTGTGCACATGTTAGTGGTTGAAGTAATAAAACAATAACAATACTATATGCAAACTGACAAAATGATTCTGCTGCAGAGTGAACCATTTTATAACAGACTACATATTGCCGAACAGTGCTAGTGAAGGAGAAACTGCAATACAGTTATTTTCACTAACATACATATCACTTCCATGACTGCATTTATTAAAGTACCAATAGTTAAATCGTGACATCATAAAGAACTCTTTCAACTGGGTATGTCACTAGTGTCTTAGTTTGCAAGCCATAAATAAACACCCTCTGCTTACCTGTCAGCTATTGTACATATAACTACTGGTTTGTTGTCATGTGGTAATTACCAAATAAGTGGACTATACTTCAGACAGATGATGAGGATGATACGGAGAGTTAAACATCGGAGACAGAAAGGGTGAAATCCTGGCTCCACAACAGTTAATGGTAAAAGTCCCAGTGACTTCAGTAGAGGCAGGATATCACCCAAGCTGCTTTTGCTATTCTACCCTCTAAGTCACTTTGCTTGGGAAGTTCCTAGACTCATGACTCAATATTTAACTACCATTTCTTCACTGACAGGTGTCCAGACCCTCAAAACCCATTCCCCTCTCCCTGATTAGGAAAAATCTGGTGTATGACTAAAAAGGATATAATGTAGGGCAGTGGTCCCCAAACTGTGGGGCACGCCCTCCTAGGAATGTTTGGGAAGGTGCTTTGTGTAGCGGGGCTGGGGCCAGCCCCCACGGGAGGCAGGGAGGGAGTGCCACATTTCCAGCCCCGCTCTGCTCCCAGACCAGCTTCGCCCCCATGCTTGCTCCTCCCCTAACCCTGTCCACCCCCCAGTCCTGCTCCACCTCCAGGCGAAGCTCTGCCTTCATTCCCTCTCCACCCCCAGACCAGCTCCCCTCTAGATCCAGCTGCTTCCCCATCCCCATTTCTGCCTCCACTTTCAGCCTATGCTCCACTGCTAAGGAAGCCTCGGCTTTGCAGTAATGGGGTGGAGCATGGACAGATTCTGTTAATGGTAATGGGGAGGGGCACAACTGTAAAAGTTTGAGCATCACTGATGTAGAGTAACCATTTCAGGCTCTTCTCAATTAATTCATCATTACAGGTTTGCACTAAAATTATAGTGCAAATGGATAACATTTTCTGAACCTGTTTCTCCACTGTGTTACACCAATTATATGCCAACTAACCCCACTGAAATCAGGCCTTTCCAACTATAGAAAATGTATCTTCAAAACTAGAGTGAAAGATTACATTAACTATCTTTGAACCAATAAATGGAACTAATTAATGAATAATCTACTTGAATGGGCCATTACCATACAGTTGCATGGTATTTCCACTCTACCCCTAACTGATTAGGCCTCAGCTGGAGTATTGTGTCCAGTTCTGGGCACCACATTTCAGGAGAGATGTGGACAAATTGGAGAAAGTCCAGGGGAGAGCAACAAAAATGAGTAAAGGTCTAGAAAACGTGACCGATGAAGAAAGATTGAAAAAATTGGATTTACATAGTCTAGAGAAGAGAAGACTGAGAGGGGACATAACAGTTTTCAAGTACATAAAAGGTTGTTATAAGGAGGGTGAAAAAAATGTTCTTGTTAACTTCTTAAGACAGGACCAGGGGCAGCGAGTTGTATGGGCCCGCCTGCCACCCTCGCATGCCTCCACCAGCAGCACAACGGGATAAGGCGGCTTCCTTCCTGCCCGCCCGTTTGCTCTGCAGCCAATGGGAGCTGCGGGGGCGGTGCCTGTGGTCAGCAGCGCGTGGAGACCCCTCCGGCCTCCCGCCTAGGAGCTGTTGCCATAGGGGGGTGCGGGTCACTTCCAGGAGATGCCCGAGGTAAGCAGTGCACCCCTTACCCCCTCCTGCACCCCAACCCCCTGCCCCAGCTTGCACCCTAACTCCCTCTCAGAGCCCACCCCTTGTACCCCCTCCTGCACCCCTGCCCCAGCCCAAAGCCCACACCCAAACTCCCTCCCAGATCCTGACCCCTCCCCCCCCGCACCCCAAACTCCCTCTCAGAGCCTTAGGTGGGGACAGGGGATGGGACTTGGACCCATTCTGGGCACCACCACCACAAATTAAACAAACCTGCCACCCCTGGATAGGACAAGAAGCAATGGGCTTAAATTGCAGCAAGGGCCGTTTAGATTGGACATTGGGAAAAACTTCCAGTTAAGCACTGGAACAAATTGCCTGTGGAGGCTATGGAATCTCTATCACTGGGGGGTTTAAGAGCAGGTTAGACAAACACCTGTCAGGAATAGTCTAGATAATACTTAATCCTGCCTTGAGTACAGATGACCTATTGAGGTCCCTTCCAGTCCTATACTTCTATGATTTAGAAAGTGAATCTTAGTTAGCAACCATGAAAGGATAGCACGTCTACATCCTAATTGTGTCTTTGGACATATGAGGCTAATGTATAATACACACCACTGCGAGTTTCATCATAGGGATAGTTTGCAACAAGGTCTCCTCCATGAAGGTTGGCTGAGAGGACAAAGGGAATATCCATAATCCAGTGAATGATACTTTTAGTTTCAGGAGCAAGCTACAACAAAACAGATATTTACAGCAATTAACCTTGATATTTCATGTAGTAACATATCCAGCAGTCTAATGCATTTTAAATACAGGTTACAGGCTTGATTCTGATTACAAACTTATGGCCCAATCCATCTAAGTCAAAGGGAATCTTTCCTTTGGCTTCAAGGCAACTGATTGACATTAGGCCCTTACACAGATGTCAATCTGGAGTAGCTCCATTGACTTCAGTGGATTCACATCAAAGGAAAATTGGTGTAAATTAGATCAGAATCAGACCCTATATTTATTGCATCTCAGTGTTTGACTTTACCCTGCTACACATAGCACAGGAAATATTGCAAATATTGTGGTAATTTTGAAAACCATGAAAAAATAAATGTTGATTTCAATGACGTCCACTGTACATTCTACGCTGTATGTTAACTACAATGGATAGATAGTAAAAGTAAACATACACGGAGCTGGTAGTCACTTTTCGTCAACAGATTGTCAAAATCTATAATCAAAAGCTGGCTTTTAGAGCCATAGCTACTTAAAGGTGTAAGTCAGTGCACCAGTAGTAGTTCCTGAAGTATTCTGCGTGTGAAGATCAGAAGTAGGCAGAACCCCTCCAGAAGTGTTAAACCCATATATATATAAGAATATGGGCACATACACAAGAACTGAGTTAAGATCAAAGTATAAATGAATTCTGGCAGTGTTCCACTAGGACTGTCTTATCGACAAGGGAAATGTAGGAGATAAAGAAGTCAAGGATGACTCCATGATCTCTGGTCGTAAAAAATTAAGGTTGGAGTTAAGGAGAGTGACTGTGAACTAACAGAATGGACCAAAGAAGACTTGCTACACAAAAGGAGGAATCCAGTTTATGAAACGTTCAATAGAAGGAAATTAATGGTGCACTAGGAGCTGACAGATTTAAGACCAGAAAATAGATTAGTTTAAATAACAAAATAATCCAAGTCTGGAACATTATCTTATTTATTTAAAAACATAGGCTTCTTGATGTAAGAGCCAGCAAGAGAGCTCTTTATGGAAAAGGATAAACACATGCCAATGATTTGGTGGAAAGTACAGGACATTATTTACCTTAGGATTCTGGTCCACAGCTTTCCTCATGTTTTTCAGTAGATGATTGTTTGGGCCACCTTCTCTCTCATTAATGTAAACTATTCTATCCAGGTCAGGGAAATTACGATTCAGGTCTATTCCTTGAGCATTACTTCGACCAACAAACCAGTCTTTGAGTTCACCAGGCTGAAAGGGAAGAGGGAACAGAAAGGGAAAACAAAAGTAATACAGGCCATCTGTACAGAGCAACACATATGTATTAATATTATTAATTATTTGTATTACTATAGCACACAGGGGCCCCAGTCCTAGACCAGGACCACAATGTACTAGGCACTGTACAAACACACAATAAAAAGATCCTGCCCCAAAGTGCTTACAATCTAATTATAAGAAAGAGACAACAGATGGATAAAGACGGGGGAGTACAAGTAAACGAGACAATATAGGTGACAGGCATTGGTCTTTGCACAACAGCAGCCTAACCATTGTCATGGTTTTTGTAGACACCATAGCAAAGGAGAGTTTTGATGAAGGAGTTGAAGGTAGAGAATGAGGTAGTTTTGTGGATGTTTAAGGGGATCACCTTCCAGATGTGAGGGGCAGCATGGAAGAAGGCATGAAGGTGCTTGTGATGGTGGAGGTCAGCATCATCGGCAAATAAGAAAGCAGCAACAGGTCGATAGTGAAAGAGAGATGATAGATAGGGTGGGATTGACTATGAAGTGCCTGGAAAGTGAATACTAGCAATTTATATTTGATGTACAGGGAAGGGAGAGGCCAGTGGAGAGATTCAAAAAGAGGGGTGACATGGGCTAGGAAAATGATCTAAGGACCAGCATTCTGAATGGATATGGGCAGGGCAAAATTGCATTTGCCAAGGCCAGAGAGCAGGATGTTGCAGTAACTGAGACACAAGATGATGACAGCTTGGATGAGCGTTTTAGCAGTATGATGGACAGGGAAGGCTGTATCTTAGAGATGTTATGCAGGAAGCATCAGCACAAATCTAAAATAAATTTGCACCCTGGACCAAAGCCTTTAGTCATCAGTTACTAAGGCAAAACTCCCACTGAAGTCAACAGTGTTTTATGTGAGTTTGAACTGTGTAAGGACTTCAGGATTTGGCCCTAGAGTTGGATTATTGTGGATCAGCGAGTGTTAGTAGATTAATGCTGAGGTTAAAGGCAAATTCTCTTAGGAAGGGCAGCCTTGCATGGCAGAAAGTTCAACTTTGTATTATCAAGCTTCAGGGTCACATTATTTCTAAAAGATCAAATACTGAAGTTCTTATGGAGACAAACTCCTATGAAAATCAATGTTTCTCATCCAGAGAAGAGCTGCAGCTGTTCAGAATTTCTCAGGGATCAGGAACAATGTGTGTTTTGTATTAGCAAGAACTTCCAGATTTGGCTATGATGCTTTCAATTTACATTTAAAAAACATATCTGTTCCCTGAAGCTGACCAGTGATAGCATGTACATAACTACTCTCTGATGATTATTTGTATTCTCTCTCGTTATGACTTTAGGTAAATGGAAAATTTATTGGCAAAGATATTGTTTTAGTTTTATTTGTGGGATGTATCAAACCTGCCATAAAGCTCTGTGTACAGTAGCACTATACAAATAAAATTCAAGTGACACTAAAAGCAATACATGTAAAGACCAATTTCTTTGTGAAGGCAGGAAAGAGGTTCTTTCCCATTTTAAATCAGTTTTACAAAAAGTGATTTAACGTGAGTAGTACGTACGTCCACCAGCTGGTAATTTATGGGAAATATAGCTTGCACTTTACTGCCACTAGAGGGAGCGCTAATACAGAACATTTTGGGGAAACAAGTGATGGTAACCAATTCAAACACGAGTGTTTCATTTCCATGAGTTTAACATTTTAAGAAAAAGAATCTTGCTTGTTTAATAATATATACAGCTTTCATGTGGTAAATTTCAAAATTACTATAATAGTAATCTTTACAATTTAATGTACTCAAAATCTAAAGAAAATATATTTTGTTAGCGACCTAAACTATAGCTATTTGATATTATTTTATATGATAAACCATAATAATTATCACGTCTTTATTAAAGGTGCAATTATAGTTCTCAGTATTGACGATATACTAAAGCCCCAATCCTCCAAACACTTCTGCAGATATTTAACTTTAAGCATGTCAGTAGTCCCATTCATTTCAATGGGTATATTCATTGGAATAAAATTACGAGTGTGCATAAGTGCAGAACTGATGGATGAAACATCCATGAGTAATCCATTAATACAATTTTAGATCTGCATGAACAGATCACAATTTTCTTGACTGTATTCATTATCCTAAATTAGCCTAAATTTGCTGAATAATTCTTGGTCAGTAGCTGGTTTAGAAGAAGCTTGTTCAGAGTCTCTGATATTTTAAATTAAAGCCGTTTTATGAGACATATAGTCACATGATACGTTTCTGTTCCCTGATTGGATGGATGTAATTCTTAGAATCAGGTTTCCAGTGAGAACACTCTTAATTATGACTTAAACTTACTCTTCCACCAATATTTTGCAATATTCCATTAACATTTGCTGTTTGGGGGGAAAACATTCTGGTCAGTGAACTTATTTGATAGAATATCTATGAAATGTGACAACAGAAAGGTCCTGAATACAGTGAATTAGTTAAACTAAAATGAATATTTGGAGACAATTTTTTGCAATATTTGCCTAGCTGTATCATATGCTTTATTAAAGAGGACGGTTACAATGTATTTTACTATTAAAAATAGTGTTTAAGATGGACTAGTCAAAAGTCATTGCAGTGAAAATTCATATATTTCTGAGCTTGTTATATGAGTGGTGTTTTTCACTGTGTCTAAGGTGGATACAGATAGTGATTACAATTCTTATATACGTTGGCTTACAAACCTGGGATGCTGCCTTCTCAAACCCGTCTGGATTAAAGGATGGCATGATATGGATGCGTGTGCTGTGGATCAAGTTGATAATTGTCTCGTTTCCCTTTTGGTATTCATTACATAGGTACTGAGCTAAGAAAATAAGCAGCTCCCTTCCAACGGCTTCATTCCCATGCATATTCCCAATATATTTAAATTCAGGCTCCCCTGCAACACAAAGAAGAAACATCCCTTAGACAGATGCAAAGAATATTCACCAAAGCCCAGGCATGGACAAAGTGTGGATCAGGTCACATAGCATATTACAGCTGTTTCTAACACTATTATTATAGCTCTCTGTCCCCACCATTTGTCCCTGAAGATCTAAGGGAGAGAGATTGAAAATTTCCTTCAAGATAGTGAATTTAGATTTTCAAAACAATCCAGCTAATTAAATAAAGTAATCTTTATTCAGGAGTTTGTCTGAGAGTTGAGAAAATACACCAGATTCTGATCCAGTATACCAGTGTAAATGCACCATTAATATTAATGGTGTGTCTCTGAATTTACATTGTGTAACTGGTATAATCCAAACGTAGCCCAGAGGCATTTATTGTTTATAAAGACTAAATTCACTTTTCAAGAAAGGAAAAGTGTTGCTAAATGAATCTTTTAATTGTTAATGTCATTTTAGGGCTAGGTTAAAACACCCACTACTTGCAAATATTTTACATTGAAATGATATTTTTATAACACTCCCAATGAATAGCTACTGCTCCGAATAGTCTGAAAGTCCTATTTAACAACTGTCTGGGACATTCACTTCAGATTTATAGACTTAGTGCAGTATCTTGATGAGTAGAATGTGTATTTTTCCTTAGTTAATAAAAATTCCAATCTTCCCAAATTATGCTTATTGGTCATTATCATAGCAGCTCTGGATACATGAGGAATGTGCAGGAGAGCGTTTGTGGTCCCAGAGGCATGAAGAATTTATATGCATTTATTATTTTTAAGATAATATCTTGGGCCCTGATCCTGCAAATGTTCAGGCATGTATTTAACTTTAAGCACGCGAGTATTCTAACTGAAATCAAGGGAACTCTAGTGCTAAAGGTATGCATATTCCTAAGTGTTTTCAGGATTGGGGGTTTAATTTTCTTTTTATCTGTGTTCATCTCTAGATATGAATATTTAATTTTTTATTCCATTATAACTGCTCTCATCTGATCAAGGAGTCTTTCAATTATATGCTTTGAATATCTAATTTTGAATACCTGATCTGATCTGTATTAACTGGTGTGTCATATGTAAGACACGGGAGGTAATTATCCCCCTCTATTCAGCCCTGGTGAGGCTCCAGCTGGAGTACTGTGTCCAGTGTTGGGCATCACACTTAAGGAAAGATGTGGACAAACTGGAGAGAATCCAAAGGACAGCAACAAAAATGATCAAAGGTTTAGAAAAATGTTATCCCTGAATCTGTATCAATTTTACAGGTTACTACCACTAAACCCAAACGTTCTTGTTAAACCCTCTAAACCCAACTCCCCTTCTTCTCTTCATTGCTTTATCAGTTTTCTATCAATAACAAATTCCTCTTGACAGTGCCCATTTGGTGCTTCAAGCAGAGGAGCATGAGCAGTAGCACACTGATATCAGAGGCAATGTAGCCAATCATCACTCACTCACTCCAATAACCCTAACCTTTAACCCTAACCCTGCTGCCTGCCTGGATCATGTCTCCCCTTAATAATGCCTATTTGGTGCTGCAGGCATGGTTTAGATCAGGGATGGGCAAACTTTTTGGCCTGAGGGCCACATCTGGGTATGGAAATTGTATGGCAGGCCATGAATGCTCACGAAATTGGGGGTTGGACTGTGGGAGGGGGTGAGGGCTCCGACTGGGGGTGCAGGCTCTGGGGTGGGACTGGGGATAAGGAATTGGGGTGCAGGAGGGTGCTCCAGGCTGGGACTAAGGGGTTCGGAGGGCAAGAGGGGAATCAGGGCAGGATCAGGGGTGCAGACTCCAGGTGGCGCTTACCTCAAGCAGCTCCTAGAAGCAGCGGCATGTCCCCCCTCCGGGTCCCACATGGAGGCGCAGCCCCATCCACAGATGTCACTCCTGCAGTTCCCATTGGTCATACTTCCCAGCCAATGGGAGCTGCGGGGGCGGCGTTTGGGGCAGGGGCAGCATTCGGTGCCCCCTGGCTGCCCCTGTGCATAGGAGCCAGAGGGGGAACATGCCACAGGAGCTGCCTGGAGCCACAGCATGTGCAGAGCAGGGCAAGCCCTGGACCCTGCTCCCCGTCAGGAGTTTGAGGGTCAGATTAAAATGTCCAAAGGGCCGGATATGGCCCCCGGTCGTAGTTTGCCCACCCCTGGTTTAGATGAACGAAAACAGTTTTGACTAAGCAAAGGTAAATGATCTTTCCTGAACCAGGCATAGTGTGGAGGGGGCCACAGTGCAAATCCCTATTCTCTTTCCTACTCCACCTATATAGCAACTGATCTGAAGCAGCCCGTTATTCCTGTCCTGAACTCCTTCAAAGCGCCTCAGTCCTGACCTGCAGTTCCATTTGCTGAATCATTTCAAGCAATGGGATTGAAGTATGATAATGAACTGGAGGGAGGGAGTGATGACTGGCTGAGTTACCTCTGATGTCACAATGATCCAACCAGCTGATCAGATTCAGTGATGAATTCTGATCACATGCCACCTGAGGCACGTTGCGCATACACTAAGACTTTATTTACCAATGTGTTTTTCTATGTGACATGATAATAAACCAACGTTCGTACCCTTGCAGTTTACTCAATATTACACTTTTGGCATTTCAACTGCAGAGCTCATTCACATTAAGCACACAAACATGCAATTCACCTGCTGGAAACAGAATTATTTTCCCTATAATTTCAGGCAGGAAAAGGTAGTGACTTGTCAGTGTTTTAAGGCACCACATGTCTGTCTGTCCAGAAATCCTTTAAGAGCCAGTAGAGGTATCTGCTCCTCCCTTTCTGAATACAACTACTACTATTATAATCCTTCTGTGATACATGAAGGGGGGAAGTAAGCTCCCTTTTACAGATAGCCAGCCAGCCAGTTAGCTGTAAAATCCCTCTTGGTGTCTGTTCTCCGCTTGCGTTACCTGTAAAGGGTTAACAAGCTCACGGGTAAAAGAAAAGGAGTGGGCACCTGATCAAAAGAGCCAATGGGAAGGCTAGAACTTTTTTAAATGAGGAAAAAACTTCCCCTTTGTCTGTTGTTCCCCAGAGAAGGGAATGCTATAACCAGGAATGCTGTGTAAGGCTTGAACCAGGTATAAAAATTCATCTTCCATACCTAGAAGAAATCATTGGAAAGGGCATGTTTAAATAAATGTGATTAGGTTTATTTCTTTATTTTGGCTTGTGGATCTCCTCTGTGCTTACCCCGGATGCTTCTGTTTTGCTTGTAACCTTTAAGCTGACCCTCAAGAGAGCTATCTTGATGCTTAATTTTTGTAATTGTTTCTTTTAAGATCTAGCAAAAAGCCTAAGTTCCAAATGTATTTCCTTTCTTTTTGTTGTTAATACATTTTACCTTTTTTAAGAACAGGATTGGATTTTTGTGTCCCTAAGAGGTTTGTGCATATGTTGTTTAATTAGTTGATGGCAACAGCCAATTTCCTTTGTTTTCTCTCTCAGCTCTTCCCTGGAGGGGAGTGAAAGGGCTTGAGGGTACCCCACAGGGAGGAATTCCTAAGTGCTCTTTCCTGGGTTTAAGGGGTTTTTTTGCATTTGGGTGGTGGTGGCGTTTACCAAGTCAAGGTCAGAGAAAAGCTGTAACCTTGGGAGTGTAATACAAGCCTGAAGTGGCAAGTATTAATTTTTAAAATCCTTGCGGGCCTCCACCTTCTGTACTCAAAGTGACAGAGTGGGGATTCAGCCTTTACGCCTTCAGAGAACATCACATTTTTGTGAAAAGACACTGTCAATTCAAATTTGATGTTAAATGTTGATTTTTGTAAAAATTAACTTCCTGAAAACCTAAGACCAGTATAAGTATTTCCATGTTGTTGATTTATAAAAAATTTGTAGACAAGTTTTCAATGAAGAATTCCACTGCAGTGTTTGCAATTCAAAAACCTAAAAGTGAAACAGACTAAAAACAAACATGAAATTGACTGCATTGATTCCCATGGCTCAGGATCAGAGAAATGCAAGTCATTTCAATCAATTTTCAAAAACAGCATCTAAATTTGAGTGCTCAGTAATAGGATGTCTAATGTTAGACCCCCTAGATATCTGAAGTTGGGCACTGAAAATTAGAAGCACTCAAAATTAGAGTCAATTTCTGAAAATGTGGCCTTACCTCTCTGTGCCTTAGTTTTACCTATGGATGAAAAGTCCTATATAAATGCTACTATTATTATTAAAAGATCTTATTAACTTCATCTAGTAAGGTCATCATAAAACAGAAGCATCTTGCCTCAGTTTCTGCTTCCAAAGAAGCCCTTTTTTTTAGGACTGGGTCTTGTTAGTAAAAACTAAATGACAAGGTGGCAATATTTTTATTGGCAATCCAGTACTCAATTTTTCTAAAATAACTTAATATCTTTGGTAAAGCACAAACTCCTTCAGTTGCTCTGGCTTTTAGAGGGCTTTTACATCAATCCTGAGCTGACCTCAGGAGTACATTAGAGCCTGATAACTGATTAAGGAAGAAGTGTTTTAAAATGTTACGCTTTTCTAGTGACAAACTGACAAGCACTGCTACATGTCACTAACCACTTCTAAAGGCACTGTCACCTAAGGACTTGTTCAATTATTTCCTAGAAACACAACATACAAAACTAATGTTAGATTTTCCAACTAAAGATAATTTATAGAAGAACCACTTGTATTTTCAAATAAGGCTATATCGCAAATGCAAGTTTTAAAAAAAAAAACACAACACATTCAGATAATTCTTTGAATTCCTGTTTAAAGGCAATAATCCTTTTAAAATATTGGTTTGGGAAGTTCCTGGAGTTTTAAAGTGTTTGAACTCATAGATGGACAGATACATTTGGCATCTATTAATCAAATATATTATGAGCCCAGAGGATGCCATTCAGTTACATTTCTTGTAATGTTAAGAGCTAACATGGAAAAAATGTATAATAACTCATGTCATGGAATGCGGGGGAAATCATACGAAGAAAGAGTAAGTGCTGAAAGATTAAAGTGGTTTATAAACGGCTTTGCAAATGAGCTGGAAATAACGTTAGAAAGGACAGACTCCTTGTTCTGCTCTCTCGTATTCCCCATGGAAAAGCTAGCAATATTTCTTAGGTAATAGGGTTAGTGTTTCTGATTACTTCCATTTGCCTGTCATTTTTAAATATCACAACCTGTAAACTATTCCTGCAGCTACACAATGTTGCAAATCTTGGAGCTCTTGCCAAGAGGAAATTCATTAATCTAACTGTATTTGAGGACTTTTTCATGCTCTATGATTTTGTTTGTAGTTCAGAGAGACAGAAATTCTCTGGGGATCAATTAAATGAAAGATCAGGGGTTATGTAATGGATTTCTCTAGTCCACATGAAAAAAAAATGAGATTGAAAGAAAGATTTAGAGAAGGAGAAAAAGAGAGGAAATATAGCTTTCTGTCAGGGCCGGCTTTGGCTTTTTTGCCGCCCCAGGCAAGGAGAAAAAAAAGCTGTCCAGAGCGCCCCGAAAGAATAGGTCTTAAGGTGGCGGGGGGGCACAGTGGAATGTGCCGCCCTAAGATTGGCCTGAATGCCGCCCCTTACAATATGCCGCCCCAAGCATGTGTTTCCTAGGCTAGTGCCTAAAGCCAGCCCTGCTTTCTGTTACCCTGTAAACTAAATGACTGCAACCTGACTGATCTCTCTCTGTGAGTCATGTGAAGTCAATGCTAGTATGTTTCACTTAAATTCTACAATGCAATGTTATTTTCTAAATCATTATATATTAGCAGCCACAGATAATTTTAGGGTGGGATTTTCAAAAAAAAAGCAATGTTAGCCTAACTCTGCTCCCACTGAAATTAACAGCAGGGTTACCATTTACTTAAGAATGGTTTTGGAAAAATCCCATCCTTCATACCCTTGTAATTAACCACCAGAAAACACCCAGAGCAGAAGATAACAGAAAAAAATGTATGAAGCCCTTGGCAGATGGCAGCTTTGAAGCAAAGTAACAGATCCATTCTTTTTATCTCATTGAACTCAAGACAGGTCCCGACTTCCAAACAAGTTTATCTGAATTTGAAAAGTAAATATTAAAATAATCCTAATTTAATACAAAAGTGAAACTATAACTTTGTGTAGCATATTAAACTATGAGATAAACCTAAAGAACAGCTGAACATGTACAGCTCACCTTGGCATTTGTAAGGTAAGAAGCCACCTCAGTACTATTGGGTGAATGAACACACAAAAAGTTCAGGGGGCCTAATTATGCCTGCAAAATGGTGTCTGAAACGTTAGTTAAACCTCTTTGGTTTGGAAATGAAGTTCACAATATTACTTTTCTCAGTGTATTTCCACCTCCTTCACCACTGAACAAAATCAGGAAATGCAGAGGTGCACTGTGCTTTATATTCAAGCTAGTCATCTCCACCATAAAGGGTCTTCATGACTCTGTGCTTTTCTGCCTTACAGCTCTTCTCTAATAACCTGTCACCCACTGCTAAAAAAAAAGGGCGGGGGAGGGCTTGTCAACAATTGAATGTCATTTAAGATTAAGGTAGGGTGTACATTTAAAGCACAATAGCTATTCCTGAATAACTTTGCTTATGGACACTCTTCTTCCAGAATAAGAGTGCCTGTAGGAATATAGGACTACATTAGACCTGAGTAAATTGAGTCTGGATTTTGACATAAGCGATAGGCCAAAAGCATGTGATCAAAAAGAATGAATTTATGAGAAAGAAGAATTGTTTGTGTCAAACTTGCAGTGACCCTCAGAATATCAGTGTTATCTTATCTAAAGGTTTGGGCTAAGCAATAGAAATAAAGAAAACATGGTCAATTGGGAACCAGGTGCAGAAAATTGGTTAGAAATGTGTAGTCCAGCAGCTAGGGGAAAATATTGTCAAATAAGCTAAGAAGAAAACCTTGAAGAAAGTATAGTCCTAAACTGCTTCAGCTGACTTTAAAGTCCAATTACCAGTAATGACATCATTTGTTTGTTACAGTGTATAAAAAGCAAGGTTTTCTAGGGGTTTATCAGAGTTTTTCCTTATCCCTTTGTCATCCCACCATGATGGGAAGGTGCCCCCCAGGCCCGATCCGGTTGTGAATATTTGACCAATGCTTATAATTGTATTGTTGCTAGGGTATAGGGTATACAAGTGTATACACTTATATTCATATATTGAATGTAACCAACACCAAGTGGCTTTGGAACTAATAAAAGAATGTTTGTGTGGCAGATGAGTCATGGTAAACCCTAATATACATATTAGAGAAATTATTTCCAACAGTGCCTCATTCCTGTTAACTTAATCCACTTTCAAACCTATTCCAGAATAACTCCATATGCAGACAAGCTCTTACTATGCTTGGAATAGCCTCCCACATGATGTGGGCCAAGCATCCTCTCTCTGTGTTTCTAGAATTCCTCCTCAAGACCTATTCTTTCATGAACATTCCAAGGCTGATCTCTCCCTGATGATGTGCCCTCTGGTACTTACACTTCAAGTGTTATCTGATGTACCCATCTGAATTAGACTGTCAGATATTGTAGACAGGGACCACTTACTTTACTGGATGAAAGGATCGAGCTATATGTCTATTACGTGTTCACATAAGCCTTGTCTTCACTGCTAAAAAAGGTGTACTTTTTACCTCCGGGTAACTAACACACATGATCTATCCTGAAATAAACACACAATGCAGACCAGGCACTTCAGTTTTACCATGAGGTAGACTCACCTTGAAGAGGGTAAAGGGCTGTTTACTTTGCAGTTTACCTCATGGCAAAACTGAAGTGCCTGGTCTTCACTGTGATTTTATCTTAGAGAGATCATGGATATTAATTTGCCCATGAGATACAAGATGTGCCCCCTTTTTTTTTTTTAAGCAGTATAGACAAGGCCATATTGCCTTGTGAACACTCCCTGTGCTATATAAATGAATAAATAAATAACCATGCTTTCACGTTATAATAAATAATTTGACATTTTTTGCTGCATTCATTTCTGAAAAACTTCATCTAAATAGGCAACAGTATAACTCAATAGCCACAAAGTCCTGGTCTCTTAAAAATTGAGAAATTTAGTAAATAGATGGTTAGAATTGTTCATTTTAATTCAAAGCAGATAAATAATGAGTAAAAATTAAATAAAAAATTTAAAAGCAATAAATCTCTCTCTGATGGGTCTGGCCAAGAGACTAGATTAATATTTGTTTTTGTATTGGATGGATCATATTCAAATTCTTCCCAAGTCCTTTAGAAAGAAAATGTATAACAATACTTTGCACTCATATTATGCCTTTTACCCATCATATCTTTACGATGACAGGTGGTATTAGCACCACATTAAGGATGAGGATAGTAAGGAAAAGAGAGGTTAAGTGACTTGCCCTGGTCCACACACAAGTCAGTGGCAGAACTGGGAACAGAACCCAGCTTTCCTGTTCTAACGGCTAAACAAGACTGCCTTCTCTGGAAGTAGATGCTGGTAGTGCAGTGACTGTGTGAGCAAGTGTTCACATATCACGATGAATATTAGCTGTGGAATACAATAGGTGCTGCTCAGCTTGTCCTCTCTGTTTATTAATACCAGCAAACTTTTAAATTAATCACACTGTCTGCACAGTAGTTAAGTGTCATTTCAAGGGATTGGCTGTATTCCTATAGTTTGGCTGGCACACAATGCAAAGATATTTCTTTAATCAGCCAATTTATCATTGCAATGTATCTTTTTATTACAAGGAAGTTTATACATATGACAGGTTTAAGTGGGTGTATGCAAGATGTCAAGTTAATCTGACAAGCTTTTATCTCTTCAGCAGACTCTAAAGTATCAGTGATTTTATTTCAGCTATAGAAATGTCTGACACGATCACTGTGGTTCAAAAGAATTGGATTAACAATTCCATTCCCTATTCCTGGGTTAGCTATATAGGAAATATAAAACTAAATTGTAGCTCAGATCCTCTTTATAATACACTGCAGCTCTTACCAGTGGGAGACATTTAGAACTTTGGGGTCTATTCTCCTATTGTTGTACATTAATGACTGATAAGACTAAGAGGATAAATCGTCCTCACTGAGTTCATGAGACAAACACTACGCTGAAATAGTCCATTCTGTCCTGATGCAATCTTGTGTGAGAGGCATCAATAAGACAATGGACAAAGAAAAACAGCAAGAAATTAAAATGAACTCTCTCTACTATTTTTATACGTTATTCACTGGAAACAAAGAAAATCGCTACTTACATCAATATACTTCCTTTCCATGAGGGCCCCATGCAAAGGGAAAACATAACCAGGAAGTGGTGCAGGCCCAATTTAACATTGCCCTGCAGTTTCTTTGTACCAGCTAGGCTGGCAAAAAGAGCAGGGACAAACCCAGCTCATGGAAATTCTGCACCACCTCCGCAGCAGCCCCTGGAGCAGCGGGGCCAGAGGAGAGAAGCAACATAGTGAGGGAGGAGGGGGCAAAGTCATGGCATTCTAGGGTTGCCACCCATCTGGTTTTTACCCAGACAGTCTGGATTTTGGCTTCTGTGTCTGGGTGGCATTTAGGGTTACAAGGTGCCCAGTTTTGGGGGACCTGGCAACCCTAATTTGTAGCACCCAAAGTCCAGTTACTGCAGGGCAGGGGAAGGCGCCATGTCATTAACCCATGCTAGTCCCTGCTCAGCCAGGGCTGCCTCCTACCCGCAGGTCAGGAATGCTTCTTGGGACACCCCTGTGAGCGACGGGAGGAGGGGAGAGAGGAATGAGAGACAGGGGCCGAGCCTTTGGGGGGAAGAGGCAGAGGAAGGGGTGGGGCCTCAAGGGTCCTGTCAGGGTTGCCTCCCCACTCTAAACTCTAGGGTAAAGATGTGGGGAACCCGCATGAAGAGCTCCTAAGCTTATTTTTACCAGCTTAGGTTAAAACCCCCAAGGTACAAAATTCCCTGCACCCTGAGAAATGCTTCTTCCACTGCCACCATCAAGTGTGTTTAAACAGGAATCCAGGAAAGGAAACCACTTGAAGTTTCTCTTTCCCCCCAAAATATCCTCTCAAGCCTGTACCCCCCTTTCCTGGGAAGCTTGAGAATAAAATTGGTTACACAGTGATCTAAAAAAAACCACCCACGGGGTTTTAACACCATAGAAAACAGTCAGCTTCTTAAAAGAAGGATTTTATTAAAACAAAGAAGGTAAAATCATCTCTGTAAAATCAGGATGGTAATTATTTTAAAGGGTACTCAATTTCCAAACTCAGAGTGATTCCCCCTCTGGACAAAACCTTAAAGTTACAGAAAAAAAAAAAACAGGAATAACCCCTCCCTCTCACACAGGGAACGTACCAAGCAAAATAAACAGAAATCTACTCGCTATGCTATCTAAACTTACTTTAGAAAAGTGAGGATTTGATGAAAAGATGACTGGTTCCTTCTAACACCAAGATCACTCTGAGTCTGACAAAGACCCACACACAACGCTTTCCCCCCTCCCAAGATTTGAAAGTATCTTGTCTCCTTATTGGTCAGATGCCAGCCAGGTCAGGTGTCTGTCTGGCTACCTGCATTTCTTAACCCTTTACTGGTAAGAGGATTTTATAGCACTGCATCAGACCCTCTCCTCCTTCCCTTTATATTTATGACAGGTCCGGTTATCAGCAATTAGAAAGGTGGTATTCTCATGCCTCAGTAATTCTGTGCCCCTGTACAGGCCCATAGGCATCACTGCAACAGGGATGCAAGTCAGGGCAGCCTTCAAGATTGCTTTAGCCTGAGCCTTCCACTGCCACTACTAGTACTACAGCAGCTACACTGTTATTTATACTCACACTGGCTTGATGAGAGCTAGCACGAGTATGTGTCCATGAGCAGGGACTAGAGCAAGCCTTAGAGGAGAGGGATTTGTCACTTCAGGAAAGTGAAACAGCCCTCAAATCCTGCAGAGCCTGAGAATCCTTGCTGAAAATAGACTCCAAGCCTGAGGATCCAGGGGCATCCCTGCAAATCCTGTTCCTTTCTCCAGATTTCTTCCCCCATTTCCCTGGTGGCTTTCTCAGGAACCACAATAGCATTTTTGCCCCCCACTGCAGCAGCCCATTCCTAATCTTTCTTGTCCTTGTCCTTCTTAGGTCCTGATTGGACGTAACAGCAGCTTGCCCTGCAGTTTACATCCCATTTCCAGGGGTGCGTGCCAAATAGAGCAGCTGCTCCTCAGCTTTATCCCTGCACCATCATCCCCATCACACCCAAAGCTCCAGCCTCCAAGTTCTAGTGCAGGGGGATTTCTGCTGACTTTGGCTGCACTTTCTTTGATGGTTTTGGTGTCTTTCTTACTCCATTGCTTCCCTTGCCCCATAGGAGGAGTGTGAAGAATCTGGCCCTAAGAGATAAAAACAGAGCAGCACAGGTAAACCACCTTTTTAAGTGAATTGTAACTAGTGAACAGGGGCTGGACTGACAGCACTGGAATCCTGAAACAGAAGCCCACAGAACAAGGAGGCAGCAAGGGAGGCTTCCTGACACTGCCCCAACAATATGCTTCAGACGCAATCATGGATGGTCCCTTACAAGCAGTGACGGCAATCTGTCTCTATGGCAATTCAGTGTGTTTTATTGAAAAGAATCTCTATCTTCCTCTCTCCTTCCTTATTGAAACTCTGCATTTCAGCAGCATGATGCATTTTAAGACAGTAACTGTTTCTGGAAATTGCCAATGACTACGGTCTTGTTTACCCAGGGAAATTGACTATATAGCTCCCCTGGGTGGACACTCTATTCTGAAATAAAAGTGACTTTATTCCAGAATAATTATTCCACTTTCCCCACACAGACAAGCCCTAATGCTCATTAGCGTTTGCTTGAATTTACGGTTATTAGTCAGGAAGTTTGTGAAAGGATTTTTAGAGTGAAAAGCCATCTTTATTTGATCAATTATAGGAAAAGCAAGCTGACACAGAGCAAAAGCTGACCAGGTAAAAAAATCTAACTTTATGAAACACAAACCTATGAGGACTAACAAAGGACACAAATTACATCAGAATATTAGGTTTTATGATTTCATGTGCTTCAGTACACACAGTGACCAAGAAAGATTGAGGGGTAAGTTATCTTCTTGTAACATTCAATTCAGTTTTAAGCTGCAAGCAAGTGCAGCTTGCCTTCAAGAATCTCTGCAATCTGCCTAAAACAACATTTAGGTTGAGAATTTGCTACACATCCAATTTCTTTAGTATATTTAAGCGTAGGTTGTGTATTTGTTTTACTTGCTAGGTAATCTGCTTTGATCTGTTTGCTATCCCTTACAATCACTTAAAAACTATCTTTTGTAGTTAATAAACTTGTTTTTGTTTTATCTAAAACCAGTGTGTGTGGAAATCATAACTTGGGGCAGAAAGCTGTGTATATTCCTCTCCACACTGAGGGAGGGGGCGAATTTCATGAGCTTACGCTGTACAGTTCTCTGCAGCGCAAAACAGTATAATTTTGGGTTTACTCTTCAGAGGGGGTGTGCACCAGAGTAACTGGGCAGTTCCTTAGCAGAGCTTATCTCAGCATTGGTGTGCTGGCTATGTTCTTACCTTTTTGTGTGCTGGTAAAGTGCAGTCTGAAGGCTGGGGAAGGGTCTGACAGGCTGCATAGCAGTACGGTGTAAAGGGAATCCAGGCTGGTGGGGCAGGCGGGCTCAGTGCTACCCCAGTTCCAAGTGGCACCCGGGGGGAGAGGGGAAACCCATCACACCCTGCTTCTTAAATCAGGTTGTTTGTGATCAATTCCAGCATGTTTTAGCAGCTAATATTCTCACAAGCTTCTAAGGTTAGAGATGAATGCTTTATGCTCTCTGAAAACTGAGATTAAAAGCTTTTAGATAATGTGCAGCTTCAATAATAGTTCTAATAATTCTTGAGACAGCAACCACTACACCAGGCCAGAATTGAAGTGTAAGGAAAAAAGAGACAAAATGGTAATCAGAATGATCTGATTTTAAGGTCAAATACTGTATCTTCAAACATCCAGTGTGGTACACCATTGCAACATTGGGATTCCCAGCCTCCATACAGTATGGAGCATTTGTTTTTAACCTCTTGGTTAACTTGATATCCTTCCTCAAAGAGTTATTCATCCCTCACACCAGGCAAAAACACAGACCTGGATGGCCAGACCAGCATGCAATGCACCCTGGACTAATATGTCCCTACTCACATATTTGTTAGAAACATGGAAACCCTTTATTAAATGCCTTCCCATATCTCTGTAAATAATAAAACAGGAAAAGAAATGATAATTTAATGTAAGCCAAATCTAAGGAGAGGAAGCCAGTCTGATGTAAAAGCTAACCTAATCAAGCTTGGTGCGCAAGAGGAAGAAGTGAATCGTATTACAGTCTGTTGATTCAAGAATATCATCAGCCTACTGAGCTGGGTAAAACCTTTGCCTCAATAGCAAATGGAAAAAAGGAAAAGGGGATGTTTCTAGAGGTTTGTCTGTTTCTTTCCTCCTCACACAAGGAACTGCCAGACAGAGAATGCCAGATGGACAGTGACCTTGGAACTGGAAGCTGGCACACAGCATTGCAATTGTGAATCACTAAAGGCCATTAATATATATGGATTTCATCCTGCTTAACAAACGGTCTGTAAAAGCTTTAGCATCTGCTTAGGGAGACATATCATAGTAACCTGAGCCAGATTGTTCACTATGTGGGAAAAAATGTAAGGGATTGGTAAATTCCCTTAGGTTTCCCTCACAGAATTTCCATTGGAGTTTGCCTTCAGAGGAGCAATCAGCGGGTTCTAAACTCAGAGAAAGCTGAGTTAGGCATGAGATTACAGTCCAAGTACCTAGGCAAGGACAGCAGAAGTTGCACTATCCGTCACACCTATGGGGATATCTACACTGCAACGTAAGCCTGTGTTTGAGCCCAGCTCAAGCCTAACCCCCTTGGGTCTACACTGCAATTGCACTAAGTCAGAGCTCGGACCTAGGGTCTCAGGACCCTGCAGGGTTGGATAGCCAAGCTCAAGTTAAGCCAGGACCCAGCCTCCAAGCGTTATTGTTTTGCAGCGCAGACACAGCACCACCTGACTCAGGTCTTGAGAGTCAACCACAAGTATCCCACAATTCCATGGGATAACTTCCTTAATCCTCTCTATCCCAACAATCTGCAATTTACTCTACTAAAAACAAAAGCCACCCCCTGCCCTTTGCTAATGGCAGCAGCTCAGGTCAGCATTAACTCATTTTCTTCTGATGTGTGATCTGCAAGCACACTGTCAGAGAGCCTCCTGGGTTTGCAATGGAGGGTGAACCTATCAAGCCTTTTGCAAAGCAGGCTGCTTCCTGATAATGTGCAGGGTGGGCAGCAAAGTTTTTCCACAGTGCACCATGGTTCTAAGGTTAAAGCGGCCATATTTCAAGGAGGCAGCACTAGGGACTATGGGATATTGTTACTTTGACTTGCAGTGTGGATGCCAGAACCCTACGTTCAAGCACAGGTTAGAACAGTCTTAACGTATGGTTAAAATACAGTGTAGATCCTCAAGCCCGGGGTTCCCTAACACAGGTCAGCTGACTCAAGTCCCACTAACCCCGGGCTTACATTGCAGTGTATACATACCCTAAGAGGGCAGTGAATGAACTCTAGGATAAAAATGATGAAATTTATAACTAGATAATTGCATAGTGATCTCTGCATGTGACAATCCTATTTTGTGCAATTTGATATAATATAAATCTACATGATAGATACCCCCCAGCTGCAGACAGGCAGGAGGGCTAGTTAAAAATAACAAGGCATATTCTTTACAAAAGGATGACTAATAACCATTTCCTACAATTACAGCCAGTCTGCCTCCATTAGACTACGCATATCCAAGTACAGGCAACAGCAGGATCAGGAACTGAATATCTCTTCCCAGCACCATCTGATTTTTTAATTCCTCTGAGAAACATTAAAGCTTCAGCAAATCCATCTATTTTGTGGTCTCTTTCATCTCTTTCAAAATTTTCTATCCCTTTTATGTTATTAGCAACACATCACAGAGGGTTTTTCTTGCCAAAGCATCAAAAAACAAGTCAAGCTGGTGAGAATAAACATTTTCTTTTCCATTATCTAAGGGCACAATCCTGCACCAATAAAATCCAGGAGAGTTTTGCCACTGGACTTCAATGGCAGCAGGATAAGACACTTTGGGCTTGATTGGTCTTCTACCTTGCATTTAGTGCAGTCATTCACACCTATGGAAAGGGAGTGCAGAACACTATGGACCTGATTCTCCAGTCACACTAGTGTCAATCAGAAGTTCTGAAATCAATGGCGTTGTGCCAGAGTAAAATCACTGCAAGCAAAAAGGTAATTGTGCCCTAACGTTCTGATCTGAGAGCGTCTTATACTCATGTTACACAGGTATAAATGACTAGATAAGATGCAAGGCAGTGAAAAATCAGAGCCACCGCCCTTTTAATGTGCCTGTGGTGTGTATTGTATGCCTGCATACATGAATAAATATTCAATAGTAGAGCTGGTTAGAAAATGGGGCAGGAATGTTTCCCATAGATCATTTTGATTTACTGATGACAAATCAAAACCCAAGCTTTTTTAGCTGAAAACCAATGTAGTCTGGTCGGGAAGCCTGGCCATTGAAGAGAATGAGGCCACCAGGCAGTTGAACTGCAACTCCCATGAAGTACCAGAGTGGCATTTCAAATCAACATTTTTGGTTTTCAGATGTTTTAGGTTTTTTGACAAAAAGTCAAAATTCTCCAAGGAAAGCAGACACTTTTCATGAAAAATTTCATTTAATTGAAAACCAAGTTTTCCATTGAAAAACAAAAATTTTCCATCAAAACTGACCAGCCTCATTCAAAAGAATAAGAATAATACCATTAATTATCCACCTGCTTATTGAATAGCAAATTGGAAATGATTGTTCCCTGATTGGAGTATTTTCTGCTTCCTCTGCTCTCTTGAGATACACATACCACCCTGTTTTACCTGAGTCTCAACTAGACAACAGTATAATTTTTTTATAATTAAAACAGGGACTTTATGAAGTGCAAACCAGTAACCAGTGTGACTTACGCAAAACCTGTACAGGAAACAAACATGGGAGCAGATTTTTATTTTAAATTTTTATGATTGTCCTTTATAAGTTTTGCTATTTTGTCTTTTTTTTTAAAAAATGTAGCTCTAAGAAGCAAATGAACAATGGAAAAGACTGTTAAGATACTTAGAGTAGGAATAGGAGAAGTACTAGGAGCCCTAACTCTTTAATCTAGCTTCATTAATCACCTTGCTTCTGAACAACTTTTCCAATTGCACCTTTTGTACACAACAGCAGAAGAGAATTAATAGATATGACGCATCTCCGGAACCTGTGTGGGTGGAAAATGTCAAACAGCACCAGGAGACAAAGAGAAGTGTAAACTGTAGCTAAAACTTCAATACACAGATAAGGAGATACAGCATGCAGATGGCCAAATAATCTCTGTAAGCAACAGTGTAAATTCATCAAAACTGCATGAACAATTTCTTCACAAAAAAGTCTAACCCTGAGAAAGCTGCAGAAATCCAATCTGGAAGAGACAGCTTAAAGGCCAAACAGATTTACCAAAATACTTCTAAAGCTTTAAAAACACATGTCCATGGAACACCACACACACACACACTCTCTCTCTCTCTCTCTCTTTGGGTTTGTTTAATATAAAACGAGCTCCAGACTCTCAGCATGTGGCTGAGAACACTGTGGAGATGGTGTTGTCCACGCAGCATTGTGCTTATACTAAGGGTACGTCTACACTACAGAATTAGGTCGAAATTACAGAAGTCGATATTTTAAAACCCGAATTTATGGAATTGATTGTGTGTGTCCTCACTAAAGAGCATTAAGACCATGAGGTCGACGGACTGTGTCCCCAGTAGTGGGGCTAGCGCCGACTTTCGGAGTGGTGCATTGCGGGTAGCTATCCCACAGTTCCCGCAGTCTCCGCCGCCCATTGGAATTCTGGGTTGCGATCCCAAAGCCTGATGGGGCAGAAAACATTGTCGCTGGTGGTTCTGGGTACATGTCGTCAAGCCATCAAACGTCCCTCCCTCCCTCCGTGAAAGCAACCTTTTTCGCGCCTTTTTTCCGGGGTTTATGGGGATTCCGTGTTTGCTACGGCAAGCATGGAGCCTGCTCAGCTCACAATTACCGTAATCTCCAGTGTACGCCTGGACATTAGGTCTAGTGGGGATTCAGTCGCGCTGTAATACAGGCAGAAAGATAGCTCAGCGTTCTGAGCGTTGGCCCGCTAAACCCGGGGTTGCGAGTTCAATCCTTGAGGGGGCTGTTACACCTGAGGCTGGTAGTCATGGGACTACACAGCATAAGCTCCTTTCCTTCTAGCAGCAGATGGTGCAATAGGCCATAAATGATCATAGTCGTGGGACTACACAGCTGCAGATCGTACAATATGCTTGACATTTGTGTGCTCCTGGCTGGTGGCCTATGGTGTGGCTGGCCGGGGGCGCTTGGACATAAATGGGAGTGACCAGAGTGACTCTGGTCATTCTCTTTTTTACGTTTTGTTTAAGGGAGATTCAGTACTGCCTGGAACACGGGCAGAGGGATAGCTCAGCGGTCTGAGCGTTGGCCCACTAAACCCGGGGTTGCGAGTTCAATCCTTGAGGGGGCCAGGAGATGATGATGGATATCAAGCATATTGAACCATCTGCTGCTAGAAGGGAAGGCGCCTAACCCTTGCTTCCTGGCATATTGCACCATCTGCTGTTAGGAGGAAAGGAGCCTAACCCTTGCTCCCCCCTCCCTCCGAGAAAGCAGCAGAGGGGGGAGCCCAAAATCCTTTTGCGCCTTTTTTCATGCGGACGCCATATTGCTGACACCATTGTTATCCACCCGCCGCTTCTGCTCCCACTCTGCTGTCCTCCAGACACCATACCAGGAAAAGCATGGAGCCCGATCAGATCACCGCGGCTGTTATCGCCGTTATGAACACCACGCGCATTGTCCAGGAGTATATGGAGAACAAGAACCAGGAGCTGCTACAGCTACAGCAGGCGAGGAGGAGACGGCAGCGCCCTGAGGACAGTGATGAGGACATGGACACAGACCTCTCTCAAAAAAGGCCCCCCCGCAAGGTGGACATCATGGTGGTAATGGGACTTGTTGATACAGTGGAACGCTGATTCTGGGCCCGGGAAACAAGCACAGACTGGTGGGACCACATAGTGCTGCAGGTCTGGGATGAATTCCAGTGGCTGCAAAACTTTCGCATGCGTAAGGGCTCTTTCATGGAACTTTGTGAGTTGCTTTCCCCTGCCCTGAAGCGCCAGAACACCAAGATGAGAGCAGCCCGCACAGTAGAGAAGCGACTGGCGATAGCCCTGTGGAAGCTTGCAACGCCAGACAGCTACCGGTCAGTCGCTAATCAATTCGGAGTGGGAAAATCTACAGTGGGGGCTGTTGTGATGCAAGTAGCCAGGGCAATCACCGAGCTGCTGGTACCAATTGTTGTGAGTCTGGGAAATGTGCAGCTCATACTGGATGGCTTTGCAGCAATGGGGTTCCCGAACTGTGGTGGGGCGATAGACGGAACCCATATCCCTACCTTGGCACCGGACCACCAAGCCAGCGAGTACATAAACCGAAAGGGTTACTTTTCAATAGTGCTGCAAGCACTGGTGGATCATAAGGGACGTTTCACCAACATCAACGTGGGATGGCCGGGAAAGGTACATGACGCTCGCATCTTCAGGAACTCTGGTCTGTTTCGGCTTCTGCAGCAAGGGACTTTCTTCCCAGACCAGAAAATAACTGTTGGGGATGTTGAGATGCCTATAGTTATCCTTGGGGACCCAGCCTACCCCTTAATGCCATGGCTCATGAAGCCATACCAGGTAGCCTGGACAGTAGTCAGGACCTTTTCAACTATAGGCTGAGCAAGTGCAGAATGGTGGTGGAATGTGCATTTGGACGTTTAAAGGCTCGCTGGCGAAGTTTATTGACTAGGTTAGATCTCAGCGAAACCAATGTTCCCATTATTATTACTGCTTGCTGTGCGCTCCACAATATCTGTGAGAGTAAGGGGGAGACGTTTATGGCGGGGTGGGAGGTTGAGGCAAATCACCTGGCCACTGGTTATGCGCAGCCAGACACTAGGGCTATTACAAGAGTACAGCAGGGTGCGTTGCGCATCAGGGAAGCTTTGAAAACCAGTTTCATGAATGGCCAGGATGCTATGTGAAAGTTCTGTTTTTTCCCATTAATGAAAAGCCCCGCCCCTTGAATCACTCAACTTCCCTTTAACCAAACCGCCCTGCCCTCCCCCCATCGGTCACCGCTTGCAGAGGCAATACAGTCATTGTTGCTTAAAATTCATGCATTCTTTATTAATTCATCAAACAAATAGGGGGAAATATGGGGGTAACTGCCACGGTCGCCCGGGATGGGTGGTGGAGGAAGGGAAGCACCAGGATGGGTGGTGGAGGAGGGGAAGCACCAGGATGGGTGGTGGAGGAGGGGATGAGGGAAGGACAAGGACACACAGCACTTTAAAACTTATTGAATACCAGCCTTTTGTTGCTTGGACTGTTCTCTTGGCTTGAGTGGTTGGGTGTACGGAGGCCGCCCCAACGCGTTCTTGGGCGTCTCGGTGATGAGGTTATGGGACTCGGGGAGGAGGGCTGTTGGTTACACAGGGGCTGTAGCGGTGGTCTGGGCTCAGGCGGCCTTTCCTAAACCATACGCCTTTCCTCAGCCATAAGCCGGAGGATTTCCGTTTGATCCTCCAGTAGCCTCAGAATTGCATCCTGCCTTCTCTCAGCATGCTGACGCCACCTACTCTCTTCAGCACGCCACCTCTCCTCACGATCAAATTGTGCCTTTCTGGACTCCGACAGTGTCTGCCTCCATGCATTCTGCTGGGCAGTTTCAGTGTGGGAGAATTGTATGAGCTCTGAGAACATATCGTCTCGAGTTTGTTTGTTTTTTACTTCTAATCTTCACTAGCCTCTGGGACGGTGATGAAAGAGGTGGTGTTGAAACATTTGAAGCTGTGGGAGGAAACAAACGGGAGAGGAGTAGTTTAAAAGACATATTTAGAGAACAATGCTCCAAACATTACATAGCACATGTGCATTTGGTCCAAGGTTGCACTTTGCCTCTTATATTGAGGGTCTGCCGGTTTGGTGTGAGAGATCACACAAGCAGGTCCGGCAGGCAACAGAATTCGGCTTGCAGGCAGCCATGGTAAGCCA
Organism: Chelydra serpentina; assembly: GCA_037349315.1. Taxonomy (NCBI): domain Eukaryota; kingdom Metazoa; phylum Chordata; order Testudines; family Chelydridae; genus Chelydra; species Chelydra serpentina. The sequence continues at coordinate 9,427,181 of JBAIAC010000014.1, read as the reverse complement.
TAGTCTATAGGCTTCTTTAACCTTCATAACATGTGGGATTGTTTTCAAACAGCAACCCCCTCATTTCCCATAACAAACAGCCGTTGGGTTAGCCATTTAAAACGGATTGGCAATTGAAAAGGGAGGGGCGGCGGTTTTCGGGTTAACGTGCAGCGCGAACCTAATGGACACCCCCCACACACACACAGACACACATCCAAGTTGTTCGCTGTTCCCCCTCCCCCCACCGCGTGGGTCACAGCGGGGAAGATTTCCATTCAGCCACAGGCAAACAGCCCAGCAGGGACGGACCCCTCTGAATGCCCCCTTAATAAAATTCTCCTATTTCAACCAGGTGACCATGAATGATATCACTCTTCTGAGGATAACACAGAGAGATAAAGAACGGATGTTGCTTGAATGACAGCAAACACCGGGACCATACGCCGCCATGCTTTGCAATGCCATGATTCCAGACTACGTGCTACTGGCCTGGCGTGGTAGAGTGTGTTACCACGGAGCACAGGATAAGGCTGCCCCCCCCGCCCGAAACCTTTTGCACAGGCTTTGGGAGTACATCCAGGAGATCTTTCTGGAGATGTCCCCGAAGGATTTCCGCTCCATCCCCGAACATGTTAACAGACTTTTCCAGTAGCTGTAGCTGTACTGGCCGCGAATTAATCATTAAACACGCTTGCTTATAAAACATGTATTAATTTCACAGAGGTACACTCACCAGAGGTCCCTTCTCCGGCATCAAGCACGCCTTGGGTGGGTTCGTAGGGTACTGGCTCCAGGGTGACAAAGAGTTCCTGGCTGTCGGGGAAAAGGGCTTCTCCACTTCCTTGCTGTGTCTGTGCGCTATTTTCAGCATCATTATCATCATCTTCCTCTTCCCGAACATGCTCCTCGGTGGTTTCTGATGATCCACATACAGAGTCATACCACATGGGTGGGTCAGTGCTGGCTGCACCCCCTAGAATTGCATGCAGCTCATCATAGAAGCAGCATGTCTGGGGCTCTGACCCAGAGCGGCTGTTTGCATCTCGGGTTTTTTGGTAGGCTTGCCTGAGCTCCTTAATTTTCACGCGGCACTGTTGCGCGTCCCTGTTGTAGCCTCTGTCCTGCATGCCCTTGGAGACTTTGGCATATGTATTGGCGTTTCTTCTTTTGGACCGTAGCTCTGCTAGCACGGTTTCGTCTCCCCATACAGCGATCAGATCGCGTACCTCACGCTCGGTCCATGCTGGAGCTCGTCTTCGGTTCTGGGACTCCATCATGGTCACCTCTGCTGATGAGATCTGCACTCACCTGCAGCTCACCACGCTGGCCAAACAGGAAATGAAATTCAAAAGTTCGCGGGGCTTTTCCTGTGTACCTGGGCAGAGCATTCAAGCTCAGACTGCTGTCCAGAGCGGTCAAATGTTGCACTGTGGGATAGATCCAGGAGGCCAATACTGTCGAATTGCGTCCACACTAAGCCTAGTTCGATTCTGCAATATCGCTTTAAGCGCTAATCCCCTCGTTGGGGGTGGAGTGGCGAGATCGATTTTAAGAGCCCTAGAAGTCGATGTTAATGGCTTCGTCGTGTGGACGGGTGCACGGATCAATCGATATAATGCTAATAAATTCGACCTAAACTCGTAGTGTAGACCAGGGCTAAGACTCATCTTAGGTACTTCTAGAAGGAACCCTAGTACCTCTCATGATGGACAGCCAGGTAAAATAGAAGTGGGCCTTTTTCCCTAATTGGCTCTGTCTTCATCCTCCTCTCTCACTTCTCATTCTATCTCATCCCAGCCTCTAACCTGGACAAAGCACTAGTAAATATAATGGATGAAGTCTTGGTCCCACTGAAATCAATGTCAAAACCCCCATTGACTTCAATGGGGCCAAGATTTCACCCACTATTGGGAACAATCCCAAATTAGCAGGGGGAGAATGAGATGATCTAATAGATCATTCTGCCGCTGCTGCTTTCTCAGTCCACTCCTCTGCAGTTTTTTCTTTATCACCCCCATTGCTTGCACTACCCCAGCCAGGTGACTCTCTTCCCCATATTTTACTTCTCTCAGACTATTAGGGCAGAAAATGACATGGTTATGGGAGAAGCACTGTCTTCCTAATGTGAGTGAAGAGAGAGTTTACAGAAATAATTGCTTAGATCAAGTAGGAGGAAAGGTGTGGTGCATGGCTAAATACACATTTGACTAACTGTTTAGACAAAGCCAGTAATTTATAGAACAAAGAAAAATTTTGTAGTGTGAAAACTGAAATCCATCTTTTTTTCTACTGACTCTGGTCTTAGATACATGTTTATATATTATATGTATGTATTATATACACACATACCCATGTCCTTCACTCTCCTACTCAGCAGTTAGGAAGGTCACTCTGAGTTCAGGTAAATATTTTTCATACCATGCTGTTCACTAAGTACTCTTTATATATAAAACAAATGCCTACTTTTAAACAAAAGGAGTAGCATTTACAGATATTTTAAATGGCAAGAAAAAGAAAAAAATTGGCACATTTTGAAAACTAAATGCAAACCACATGACTCCAATGGAGAAAGAAAGAATTATTTTAGGAAGCAAACCAATAATCACTGGTCTTCATTAGACTCCCCCCCCCCCCCCCATGCCCTCTGATCAAGTGGTTTGTTTTTATTTAATTGCACAATGTGAAAGAAAAGCCCTATGTGCCAAATCAAGCTATTGTTTCAGTATATGATTAACGTAAAACTGCTGGAATCATTTTATAGAATATTATAAATCTGGTTCTTGACATATTTTTATTTCTTTTTCCTTTTTTAAAATGCACTTTATTTAAATTTCTCTCATCTTGAACTTAAGTTTTATGACCGCATCTACAATGACTGCCAAAAGCATGTTTCAGTATATTTTATCCAGCTGTCTGCCAAGCCACAAAAGGAAAAGAGAACTTGGGCTCAAAATTTAAAGTAAAATAAAAAAAAGCATTCAAATTATAGGATCACAAGAACATGAAGGCTAAGGGGCACGAGATTACCACATTGTCCATTACACCCAGTACTGAATGGAATATCACAAACCTATGAAGGAGAAATCAACATAGATCTTATCCAAACAATGTGTTAGCTCAATAGGCATCTATCTCCTTTTCCAAAAATGTACCACTGCTCCTTGAACTGACTTGACTCTTCTTCTAACTGCAACTGCAAAGGTCTGCATGTGTATAGTAGTAGCAAAAGCTATCAGTAAAATTATATTTAGATTTCTATTATAACCACATTTTCCCATGCTCATTTAGACCCTGATCCAGCAAAGCACTTGGGCCCAGATTTTTAAAGGTATTTAGGTGTTGAGGCACTCAGTGTTTTTCTAATGCCATGCCTAACCGATTTAGGAGCTTTAATATAATTTTCTAAAGGGACTTAAGCACTTAGGAGCCAAAGTCCCATTGATAGTCAATAGCATTTAGGCTCCTAAGTGACTACATCCCTTTAGAAAATGAGATTTAGGCTCCTAAATCAGTTAGGCATTGGAACACTGAGTGCCTCAATGCCTAAATACCTTTAAAAATCTGGGCCTTAGACATGTGTTTAACTTTGAGTACACATTGATTTCAATGGGATTATTCTCATGCTGAAAATGTTAGTATTTTGCAAGATTGGGGGTATGACCTCATGCAAAAAACCATCAAAATCAACAGGAGTCTTTCTACTGCCTCCAATGAACTTTGGATCAGTCCCTTATTTTGGAAGATTTCATTTTGGGTGGAATTTTGGTCTCTGTCCAAAGACTTCTCTTAATTATTTGCTTGTTTGTTTATTTTAAGGAAAAAACTTGATCAAGATCTGTTTGCACAGTCCTGAGTTATGTGAGGGAGAAAAAATAAGGTTCCTATTAAAAAAATATAAGACTTTTTCTTTGTACATGCATAACTCAGAAAAACAGCTGAACTTTACAAGCTGAAACTTTCCAGGTATCTTGTTTTCACTGAGCACTAATCTCCAGGCCAGTTGGAAAATAACAGATTTATTATGGATTGCACACGCATGGTATGAAATTTAGAGGCATGATACTATTTACAGGACTTTGGACTAATGTGCATACAAAACAGCCACACTACCTACATCAGTGTAGTTTTGTGCTCCTGTTTCATTGTGGATTTTTATAACTGTGAACATTTTTGATTAATCAGCTGTGGAAGTGCACAGCAAAATCAGCAGAAAGTGATTAAAAACATTAAAATTTGTTTTTCTTCCTTTATTTAAGAAATGGGAAATGATATTTAAAATCTTATATCATTGTAATATTTAGCTGATAATTGTAACCCTCCAGAGTTAGGAAATATAACATTTAAGGGGTCAAACTTATCCCTGGTGAATGCCCAATGAAGCCAATGTATCTCTACCCAGGGGCGTTGGAACATTTTTTATAGTGGGGGTGCTGAGAACCATTGAACAAAACTGTAAACTCTGTATATGATGGAAACCACTTCAAGCCCAGGGGAGCTGCCGCACCCTAGGCACCCCTAGTTCCAGCACCCTTGCCTGTACCAGGGATGAATGCAGCCCAGGATTCTCATGATAACATACACTCATCTACATTGTACATATTGAGCTAAACTCATCTCTGGTGCAATTCAACTAACATCACTGAAGCAACACAGAGGATGAACTTGAATCATAAGACTATTTTAAATTGCTAGTTATGCCATTAAATGTCTTCCATAATATTTAGGAGGCTTATTTCTAACCTTAAATACTCACAAGCAACTCAAATCACTGTCAAAAGAAGTAGCACAGATGTAGCTAAGGGAAAAATTGACTCCTAGGAATCTTATTCCCTTTCTTATAAACAGGAGGGAGCTGGGTTCTCCAGGAAATACCCTGGACTTTACAACTGCTCTCCTCTCGATCTGCTGGAGCTTAGCATCCCGTACAGGCCATCTTTTTTTTCTCAGGCTTTTGTGGAGGGGCTGATCTGAGGTTTGGGTTTATCAATAACTGGTCAACATTTATTTCTGAACTAAGGTGGGGAAAAGCAGTCCTCTGTGTTCTATTTTGTAATGTGTGTTGTAGCTGTATGTAAATCTAAATATTTCTGCATTCATAGCACACCCAAAGCCCATTGAATTCAATGGGTGTGCTTGGAATACAGGATTGAGCTCTCTATCCGTGCAATGTGTGTGAGGGCATTATGAAAACTTTAATTCAGGCCTCTTGCATTCTTGTATCTTCTGACTTGTGTGTGTTTAAAACTGAAACCTAAAATTAGCTAAATTTAATTTATAATTAAATTTTTATCTTTAATTTACAGACATTATACACCAGCTGCTTCAAAACTAAAGCTTAGTTTAATTTTAATTAATAGTTTCCTCTTTGCTTTTATTTTTCCAAATTAAATATCATTTTTTCTTTCTTTCACAATTTGTATTGCAGTTAACATCTACAGCTCAGATGGCTGGAGAACTTACAGAAGTTATTCATTACCACTTCCAGTATGGGAGAGGCAAATCACAATCTACCAACTGTAAAAATGTTTTGCTGTTATTGAACATAAATGATGTAAAAAGCTTCAATGGTTACAAAAAAAGAGGAAACGTTAATAATTTGTCCCTCAGCTGGTTGCCTCTACTAGCAAAGTCTGAGCATCTGAGTCCCATGTTTTTGCTGCTGATGTCATAGGCAGTTCCTAGTTCCATATTCAAGAAGAGCTATAGTAGCCCTGTGAAGTAAAGTATACTTCATTCACTTTCTTTTTGCAATGTTGAATATATTCTCAACTTAACTTCACTAAGCACTAGTAGCTCTTCTTGAATACGGAAATGGGAACTGCTTATACTGCCAGAAGCAGTAGTATAATCATCAAACCTAATAAATGAGGTGACACCCTGATGTAAAAATCAGGTCATTCTGATTACTGTCTTGTTGCAATTTCAGCATGATTTAAGCAGTCAGAAAGGGAGGCTGAAAACTGGGATTAGAAATTTATAGATGTGCAGCACTGATTCATCAGAATGTGTTATACTGAGGTCCAATATCTTGCAAACCACCAGGTTACAAGCAACACACTATATAACATGGAAAAACTGGTATTATCTGCCTTAACTTGGGAGGTATTATTAGTTTCTATGCATGGTAGTTCATGAGATATCAAACCTTAAAGTATTCACTGCTCCCTTCAGCCAGGCAAATATAAAGATCATTCACCAGAGAGAACAGGATGTTTTCCTACAAATCAAAAATTGCTACTTGGAAGCTAGGGATTAAATAATGGCATGCACAAATATGAATTAACACAGGGTACATCTACACATAAAGTCTCGTGGCAGCAAGTCTCAGATTGTCAGACAGTCTCCGCTTCATGGGGTTTGTGCTATGGACTAAAACAGTAACGTAGACATTCCTTCTCAGGCAGGAGCCCAGGTTCTGAAATCCAGAGAGGGGGGTAGGTCTCAGAGCCCAGGCTCCAGACTGAGCAGGAGCATCTACACAGCTAGTTTTAACCCCATTGCGTAAATCCCACAAGCCCGAGTCGGCTGACCCAAGCTCTGAGACTTCTTGCTGCAGGAGTTTTTTTGCAATGTAAACATACCCAGTGTTTCTCTTATTTCTATGTAAACAATGTGCTCTTTTTGAAATATTTGACCCATCCATTTGCCCAGACTCTCTCTCTCTCTGTCTCTCACGTGCGCACACACACACACAATTATATAGCTTTGTCAGGTATATTTTATGTTCTTCCCAAGACTGCCACACTAAAGCGTGATAATAAATAATAACAACACTGAAATTATTTGTATTACCATAGCACCTAGAAGCCCCAATCCTAGACCAGGACCCCATTGTGCTAGGCACTGTACAAACACAGAACAAAAACATGGTTTCTGTCTCAAAGAGCTTATAATTTAAGTATCAGACAAGAGACAACAGATGGATATAGTAGGCATACGAGAGAGTACAAAGAATCAGTGAGCTAATATTTGTCCGCATGATAGGCAATGTTCTCAATGTAACAGCAGCCTCACTGCTGTCCTATTTTTATAGGCATCATGGCAAAGGAAAGTTCTGAGGAGGATTTGAAGGAGGAGGAGGAGGCAGTTTTGTGGATATCTACAGGGAGTTCCTTCCAAGCATGAGGGAAGGCACAAAGGTGCTGGTTTGAGATTACCCAGAGATCAAGTGTAGAGGGAGAAGAGACAGGGACCAAGGACAAAGCCTTGTCAGAAAGTTGGAGAGGGAATAAAGAGTATAACCTCCAAAGGACACATTGAAGGAGCAATTAGAGAGGCAGCAGGAGAACCAGGAGAGGACAGAGACATGAAAACTGAGAGGCTGGGATTGTGTTGCAGGCAGCTGACAAGTCAAGTGGGGGGACATACCCTCTTAACCCCCGTTTTGATTGACTGTACCAAAAATTTGGAAACCATGAAGCCTATAAAAACAGGACAGGAGTGAGCCAGCTATGGCACTGAGAACATTGCCTATCATGCTGACCAATATTAGCTCACTGATTCTTGTACTCCCCTGTATACCAATGAGGGAAGATTCAGAAAATGAGGTTTGTTTAGTCTGGAGAAGAGAAGACTGAGAGGGGACATGATAACAGTTTTCAAATACATAAAAGGTTGTTACAAGGGGGAGGGGGAAAACTGTTGTTCTTAACCTCTGAGGATAAGACAAGAAGCAATGGGCTTAAATTGCAGCAAGGGAGGTTTAGGTTGGACATGAGGAAAAAACTTCCTAATTGTCAGGGTGATTAAGCACTGGAATAAATTACCTAGGGAGGTTGTGGAATCTCCATCATTGGAGATTTTTAAGAGCAGGTTAGACAAACACCTGTCAGGGATGATCTGGATAATACTTAATCCTACCATGAGTGCAGGGGACTGGACTGGGAGACCTTTCGAGGTCCCTTCCAGTCCTGCCATTCTATGATTATCCTTAGTATGAATTATTTGAATTCTAGAAGTGCCCAGAGGTATCAGTTGAGGAGCCTCAGGCCCCATTTGTGTTAGACTGTGAACAAACACATAGTAAGAAACAGTCTCTGAAGAGTTTCTAAAGGAAACAGATGAGACAGAGCAAGGGAGTATGCTTGGTTGGCTTTACCTGTTTCTAAGCATATTGTACTACTCTAATCTTTGGGGTAGAAAAATCTGAGTTAACTTTATATGAAAAAGGCAAACATAGGATTTTTTTATTGAAACCATATTTAGAAAATGATACAACTACACTTTGTGAGGAGCAGCCAATATTTGCATTCACTGAAAGAAATAATAATGTTCCAGTAAAGACAGAAATCAAACAGGATACTTGAAATTAGACCAAGAATGCAACTAAATGTAAGGGATTTCTGAGATGCACATTATCCAACTATAAAATGAGCTTATTGAAGTTATGACTTTTCAGCTGGAATAATGCTATTGTGGGCCAAATTCACGCAAAGTATAACTCCACTGAGTTGAGGGAGTTACATGAGTGATGAACTGGTCTGCTGTGATTCAAACTCCTTCTCATTTTACTTTGCAAATTCTTGTCTGCAAAAACTGAGGGATTTGTATGCTTTTCACAAAACTTTGAATATTTCCCCAAGGGCAAAATGGCAATTCATTTTTCACCAGCAAACAGCTCCAGTCCAAAACCCAAATGATGGTCTAAATCAGGGGTCGGCAACCTTTCAGAAGTAGTGTGCCGAGTCTTCATTTATTCACTCTAATTTAAGGTTTTGCGTGCCAGGAATACATGTTAATGTTTTTAGAAGGTCTCTTTCTATAAGTCTTTAATATATAACTAAATTATTGTTGTATGTAAAGTAAATAAGGTTTTTAAAATGTTTAAGAAGCTTCATTTAAAGTTAAATTAAAATGCAGAGCCCCCCGGACCGGTGGCCAGGACCTAGGCAGTGAGAGTGCCACTGAAAATCAGCTTGTGTGCCACCTTTGGCACGCGTGCCATAGGTTGCCTAGCCCTGGTCTAAATCTTTATATTGGGACCCAAAGAAAACACAAAAATAAAGGGGAGGGCAAAACAAAGCACAAATATAGCAAAGAAAACCAGTGTAAATACAGACAAAAATGAACAAAATGGACAACTCGTTCCTAAGGGTCGGACTGTGGCTGGGACAGTAAGGTTGTGTTGCAAGACTCTAGCAAAATTTCACTGAAGTCAATGCAAGTTTTGCCTAAGGAAGCAGAGAGAGATACAAGCAGAACTCTCATTTACATGAGACTAAGTAGGTGATTACTGGAGGGAGAATCAACTTGCTTTCTGTAACAGCAATAGCTTCACATTACTGCACAGTACTTACCTCTGGGAATCAGAGAAGCCCCTTAAAAGAAAATTAACATTGTTTCTATAAACAAAGGTTTTAAGTTATTATTCTGCCTATTTCGTTTAAAAAGCTGATCAACAGCTGTACTGTTAAGCCATTTTCTGTTGCTTTTACAGAGATTTTCACCAAAACAAAATACACTAAGAGCTGACATTTTGAGATCACGTTGATGTGCACTGGTGAAAGTAGGATCACTTATGATGTTACAGTTGCTGTTTTCTTCTGTTGGTCTTTATAGCTAAAACATAGCTAATTATTATTTTAATAAATTCAGACCCAGATAGATCCAGCCTGGAACATAAGTACTTTATGGGAAGAAATAAAAACATATTATGAGTAGGTTTATTTTAGGGTTTCTGATCTGTAATTACACCCACGCAAATCCACCTATATCTCACTAGGCAGATGATGTGAGAAGCAATGTCATTTGCTCAACAGAACACACAAAGTGAGTCACTGCAAAGTGACGCTTGTCCAGGTAAATCAAACTAACCCAGGGAATATGTCTGTTGTGTTCAGTGAGCCCTGGCTGCACAGTTTTGTGTGATACTCTTTGAATTATCTGACTCGCTATGGAGCTCTCATACTTTCCCTGGGAGACTATTCTACAGTCTAAGATCTGGCAGGATATTTTCCTTTATTCCTTTGACCTCCCTAAACAATTCCTCTGACTACACTCTTGGCATCTGCATCATTTAACATGGTTCTCATATTCTCCCTTAGTTGTCATTTAGCCAACCCAAACAAAGGCCCTTTAATCATATTTGTTGCTTTCCTCTGATTTCCCTCCAATCTGTTGTCATCTTTCTCATACTGAGGTGACCAGAACTGAAAACAGTATTCTAGGCATTCCCATCAGTGCTACAGAGAGAAGAAATCTCACCGTTCTTGGTGATAGAGTGTGGTTTCGGAAAGTACTGGTCATGCAATAGTAAGGGAGCCCTGTATAACCAGTAATGTGACTAGAACACTATTGGTGATCTGCCAACTAGAGCCAGCAGACACAGTGATGGGTGAGCCTGGTGGAAAACTGAACCACCAAGAAAAACTATGGGCCGCTTTCTGTCACCCTTACTCACATTGAGTAGTAACTGATTGGCCTGTGTTTGCTGAGTGACTAACACAATGGGGTCCTGGTCCAGGACTGGGATTGCTAGGCTCTATGATCATATAAATAATAAATAAAATACAGTAATAATAATTCCACAAATAGCCCCATTGATTTCAATGGGGCTGCTTGAGAGTAAGATGAAAGCCAGTGTACACTAGTATATCAGAATCTGGCCCTATGTTTGTAAGTTACAGCGTATGGTGCATCCAGGTCACTGCGGCAAACAGTTCCTGTGCTATAGCTCTGTGCTGCTTTACAAGTCTGTTCTATTGTGAACTTAATCTCCACGCCTAATTCTCTCTAGTAAAGAGTCTGTTTTATCTTAACATCCGTGTGGAACCTCTTCCTATTCTAACCAAGCACCCTATCTAACCCAATTACACTACTATCATCAACATCCTTTCAAAGCAGTACTGCGCAGGGACCGTCCCTTTTCAAAACAAGCAGCTGCTAAATGTAGCTAAACCATTTTACACATATAGAAAACAGAAGAGAAGGGACATAAATAACATTTCTGAAAATGCTGCCCCGATGGAGATATTATTCCAAGGGGGCCCACTCCTGGTCTGTGTGCCTGCAAGTGATTATTAGCCCAGAGAGCTAAACATGAAATTGTGGATGGCTTTGTTGTTTTTACAATCTAAAATGGACAGGTAAAGAGTGAGATTCTGCAGTGAATCTGCAAGAGGCACTGCACAGAACTCACAGCCCAACAGAAGAGTAGCCTGAGGTGACTTTAAGCCGTCATTGTGCCCTCCCAATCCTGGCTATTCTAGGGGCTGCAAAGGCCCCTTGGCATAACCTAGGCTGCCCTATGGACCCCAGCACTGCCCAGAATCTCCCCATCGCTGTACATCCCTCCCAACCCCAGGCCGAGCATGCCCCCCATGCCATGGTTTGCAATGGTGTCCTCAGAGGCAGCCTTATGGCTGTCTTCCATACTGCATGAATCCTCCCTCCATCTATATACAAAGCTTTTAGGGCTCATTTAATCTGGCTATTTTACATGGTGTAAGGGGCCACAGCTGGGCTGAGGATCTCATCCAAAGTGCAAGTAGGGTTTTGTTTTTTCCCTAAACAAATTAAAAGATTGAGTTCAGCCTGAATTTTCAGTATCCAAACAAATACATATCAATGGACAAGGAGTACATTAGACGTCGTCATTGTACTTACAATTTCCTACAAATTTTAGCTGGATCTCTGTGCTAAAATCATCATCAGTACAATAGTTAACCATGTTGATTTAGCTGTGACACTCTGAGTACCTTTCCCAGACCCAACGAAGAGCTCTGTGTAAGCTCGAAAGATTGTCTCTCTCATCAACAAAAGTTGATCCAATAAAATATATTACCTGACCCACCTTGTCTCTCTAATATCCTGGGACCAACACCACCAATGTTGGTATTTAAACTCTCATAACTAGGATTTAGAGTCAACTCCATGTTGAGATAAAAGTTAATATCTACTAGAGCTATTGCTTGAGTCTGTAGACTCAGAAAGTCAATACTGCTTTGGTTCATACTTGTAAAACTATTAGCACAACAAGAAGGGCTATCAACTTAATATTAATGAAAACTTAAAATTCTACAAAAATTGAGAAATCTGCACACCAGAAAGGTGACAGGATAGAGTTCCTGCCGAGCCAAGCTCACTTCAAACTCTGCTCCTCGCCTTTTGTAAATGAACAAGGAGAGGATTGTTGTCTGAATAGAAGTACCAAGGCTGTGATTTAGCATGGTACTTAAGTCTGAGCCTAAGGCTATGTCTACACTTACCACTTAAAGCGCAAAAAGTCCCTTTTTTGCGCTAAAACCATGGGAGGGTCTACACTTGTTAATGACTTTTTGCTGTGAAGCTCAGAAGCTTCACCGCAAAAAGAAAACCACCTTCACGAGAGGCATATAGCTCTTACCGCTATTCTTTTTGCGCTGCTGTGAAAGTGAAGACACGTTCTACCAGAGTAAACTCCTTTTGGTCTCCGAATGATATCCCACAGTTCCAAAAGTGACCACTCTGGACAGCATCTCCACTGCTCTGACACAAGGTAAACAGACGTCCGCCCCTCCCCCTGTAAGCCTCGGGAAGTTTGAAAACTCTTTCCCTTTGCTTGTAGGTATGGCAGGGAAAGCAGCCAGACAGCAGGGGGTTTTAGAAAAATGCCATGAAAGAAACAAGGAAGTAATAGGGCTGCTGGGACATGAAGAAGGGAAGCAGGGGGCACTGATGATTGGATGATCTGGTTTGTGTTTTTCTGGGCTTGATTCTCTTTTGTTTTTTGTTTTATTTTTGAGGGGTTTATCTGTTTTTTGTTACTGTCAAATATGATTGTAATTATACATAAAATCTAAACAGGTACTAGACATAAAAAAAAAGAGAGGCTCTGCTGTTTTCAGATGGCAGCACATGCAGAATGTAGAACCTAACTATCCTAGTGAGTTAACAATATAAAACAGATGTTTCTCTCATAAATAATTTAGTCTCAGTGACTTTTTAATTTCAGAACAATAAAGAAGTAAGACAGAACCCCCTCAGGACATGTTCTATACATTAAATATATTTTCCTTCAGTCATATTTACAGAATTTAGATTCTGCTTTTGCATCAATATACTTTTGCAACAATATGAAGAGTTATTGAGCCTGGGAGTAAGCACTGTGCTCGCTATTTTTTGAGGGCTTGGTCCCATAATTAATTACTTTTTTAATCAGAAACACTTACCTGGACAGATTCACTAAGAGCCAAAGTGAAGCCCACTAATCCACACAGGCAAGGGGCAGGGTGACCAGATGTCCCGATTTTATAGGGACAGTCCTGATTTTGGGGTCTTTTTCTTATATAGGGTCCTATTACCCCCCACCCCCTGTCCCGATTTTTCACACTTGCTGTCTGGTCACCCTAGGTGAGATGGACCAAGACAGATCCAGTATTCTTCATAGGAGGAACTCCAACCCCATTCCATGGCAGAATGTGTTATATTACATATATTTTTCTAATTATTTTCTGAGTTTTGCCCCACAGATATGTAGTGGAGGGTATGAATGAAATGTGGGCCCAATTCTGCCCTCAGTTACATGGTACAACTTCTATTGTGGGCTGAGAGGGAATGCCCAGTGGAAGAATCTTACGCTTCCTAAGATCCAACAGTAGCCAAGGCAAGGAGAGGAAGATGCAACTCTTTCTCTCCTGCTACTTCCCCATTCATGCTCTGACCCCTGGCCCAGTGACAGTGGGCTTCTCTCCCTTCCTTTCTCTTTGTACCCCCACAGCGCTCTGGTCTGGGCAGGGGACGAAGAGATTCCATAGGCTGTGGAGCCAGCTTCACAGAGTCATAGAGTTTAAGGCAAGAAGGGACCACCAGACCATCTACACTGATCTCCTGTATATCACAGCCCACCACCCAGCACCCACTCACTAAATCCAACAAACCCATGCTCCTTTTCTACTACCTTAGATTAATTGCCTCTTTGGCAATTACCCTTCAAATTACCCTTCAAATCTGTACAGATGATTTTCATGCCATTCTCCTACTTAGTGGCTTATTTAGTTCCTTCAATCCTTTCTCAGAAATATTTTTTTAAATTATTTTTGCTACTCTTGTCTAAATTTCCAGTAGCTTGTCATCACCTTGCTGTTATCAGCGTGTTCAGAAATGAAAGCAGTACATAAGCATGATCTCACCACAGTCTCAGACTAGTCTTTTGTTGTGATTTATCCACATGAAAAAATACTGCATTTGACACAGTAATCAGTGTCTACTTAACGGAGATCTGTGGTGAAGTAGCACATATTCCGCAGCTCAGACATGGTATCTATACCACTCTATCTGAAACTTTCCCTACCATTAGGATTCTTCACCAATATTCTACTGGCTCCTTTTCTTTAGTGCAAATGATACGATTCAAATGCAATAATTTCAAAAAATACATTTTTTTCACAAAGAAAAATACACATTCTGATCACACTGGGTATTAGTGCCTTGGGGATAGACCAATTTAATATATGCTGCCTCTCCTAATATGGCAGATATATTAATTTGTGAAATTCTCTATTTTCTGATAGCTTGTGGATGATTACTGGTATTCTTTATTTATTTGGTAGTGGAGCATGCCTCAGGTGATAAAATGTATATGTTTATTCTATTTATGTCTTTCAGTAAATCAAGTGTTTGTTTTAAGCTGACTCTAGCCAAGACTGGAGAGGAGTAGGTGGGGATGCAGCACTGTAATATGGAAAGTGCAGTTACATTTAGAAAGTGACAATACAAATGTTATGAAGTTCGGAAGAGATGTGGGTGCTCCCCATATGAAGCACGAGATTAAGTATGCTACAGGACTTCTAAATGGGCCCTTTTCTCATTATCTGCCTTTTGCAACCCCACAACTCCAAAGCACATCCACCTGGTTTCCTGGGTTCCATAATGGACCGGCACCTTACTCTAGGCCTTGTTGTTTGCTGGCCATCCACTTTACTCCTCTGTTGGTTCCCCCCAGGCTCCAGCAACCTTCTCCTCTCCCCACTAGTCTCTATCTCTGGTTTCCTACAGTTTCTCTCCCCTTTAATTACCCCTAATATCTGTTCCTAGTCTCTCCTCTGTCTCTCCTCCACCTCCTCCCTCAGTCAGTGCCTGCTCCTTCTGCACTCACATACAGAAGAGACTGCTGTACTGCTACTGAACTTTTGAGTTTGCCAGTTGATTCAGCTGCCCCTCCATTGTTTATGCCTACTGGAAGTACAGGGGGAAAGACATCACTTTTGCTACCTGCTCGACAACTATCAGGTGACCAATAGTTGGGGTACTTGGTAAATATTTTAGCACACATAGACTTCTGTTGGAGAGGAAAGCACTGAAAATCACTAGCATTGGGCCTGCCACAGGGCCTCAATGGACTCCCAGTATTCTAAGTACTGTGCAGATTTTGGGGCATTATTTACACATTGGTGGGTAGTTTGTAAAAGCATTGCTCAGGTTACATATCAAAAGATGGAATTTTCCCAACTGCCAGCCCTGCAGATTTAAACTGAAATCTAAAAATTAAACTGTGCTTTCCATACCCTATCTAATCCATCTCCACACTCATCACCAGGATGATTACCACCAGTAATAAAAATTTTGCAATCAAAGTTTAGCACTTAATTTGGTAGATGCTTCACAAGCCAGAATAGATCCCAGCTCGTTCTTCCACGGCGGGGTTGTCTCTGCTGTGCTAACAAGAGCAAAAATCTGTCTGTCATAAGTAAGCAGCTATAACATGTATATTTAGTCAGAAGATACATTTTTACAGTCACATTTTGGTACATAACCTCATTTACAAGGTAAAAATAATGTCTGGGACAACTTGTCTAACCCATATCTAACAATCATGTCAAATATTCCTTTAAACTGGTGTCACCATATTTCACTTAAGGGGGCACTTTCAAATGTCACATTAATCAACACACTGTATATACTGTGATTTCATCCTTATGAAAATTATGTAAGGTTTTTCCAGGTCTTCCTCTTCTAGTTTGTGCCAGAAAAGATAGCGCTTAACAATTTACTCTAAACACTTCATAATTCATTGCTTACATTCAACAAATCAATGCAATGTAATTCCACAGAGTATATCTGCAACTGCAGTTCAGTATTCCTGGTTCCTCAGGAAATCCCATGGAGACAAGTATTTGGAACTGAAAATGTGACTATTTGTTGAGTCATCAAATGGAAAATCAAAAGGGCAGGACTTTCCTACCAGTGCAATGATAAAAAATTTAATAACATTGGGGAGAAGGAAACCCTGAACTAATATAAACAAGGTCTGTTTATTAATTTCCAAAATTGTGATTTTCCTTAGAGAAAGGAAAAATTAGAAATAAATCACATGTTCAGCACAATAAAACTAATTTTAATATGTATTTTGACTAGTCCCTTGTAAAATAATATCACAGTAGTGCAGCATCAATAAGTTATCAAGGCTCTTCCATAGTATTTCTGCGGTACTATCCAGGGTTAATATCACAAAACCAAAGAGGGCTTACAGTCATTCCGTCTCAGGCAATGAGCTCATCAGCTCTCACAAGGTAAGCAGAGTGTGACCTGGTTATACTGGCATGCTTCCAAAGAATACCTGGGTTTTGCAATAAGAAATGTTAATAATTCAGTAGATGACAATTTTCTCTGAATAAATTTTAAGCCAATCATGTTGCATGCTCTGTAACTGAGTTTAACACCTTTCATATGAGCTGTAGACCTAAGAATTTAACCCACTTGTGCGCCTTAAAAATCCCATGGCACTTTGCACAAGAATAGGATTACTAACCCTGGTCTGTCTAAATTCCACTTTGAGCAGTCACACTGCATGAAAACTTCCTGTTTTGTAGCACCCTGTGCATTCCTGTGATTAATGAAATTATTCTTCCTATATACACACACAATACTTCACATATATGTCACTTTCTTTCCAAGGATCTCAAGGTGCTTTACAAACTTTAATAAGGTATGTAAGTATATCCCATTTTACAGAGAGGGAGACACAGGGATTTAGGAGTACATTCTTATTTCATGCTTGCCTTTAGGCCTCTAAGTGCCTACGTCACTTTTGAAAATGGTATTTAGGTGCTTTAGAAAGTTTTACCTGGGGTACTTAGATATAGTGTAACAAAGGACTTATTCAAAATGCATAAAGATTTAAACTAGAGTAATGACAGAGACTGAACATACAGGAAAAATTGTCTGACAATCTGATTTCCAATTCAGCTCTGGAAGAGTCTCCTAGTGAAAGAGATGGAAGCTCCTGCACGTGAGTCATTTAAAACAAGTCAGGACTAAGCGCTGAAGAACACTGTAAACTATAGGAAATGATCCCACAAAATGGGATGGATTAGTGACCTAACAGATCGTCTCCAGTACTAATAATGTTGAAATATATAAATAATAGTAACTTCTATCTTTATGGATCTATAAACATTCAATGCTACAGGGTTGCCTTTTTCTTTCAAACCTTCTTTCTGAATAAATTTGTGCCTTGGATATTCCCAAGAAAACAATCACACCAGATATTGATATCAGGTATCAGAGTGGTAGCCGTGTTAGTCTGTATCATCAAAAACAACGAGGAGTCCTTGTGGCACCTTAGAGATTAACAAATTTATTTGGGCCTAAGCTTTTGTGGGCTACAAGTGGGTTCTAGCCCATGAAAGCTTATCCCCAAATAAATTTGTTAGTCTCTAAGGTGCCACAAGGACTCCTCGTTGTTTTTGCTGATTTTTTTTTTTTTTTTTTTTTTAAACAGGAACCGGGTTTTATTATCGGACGCTCGTTTTAATGTTTCTTGTTTGCAGCTGCCACCTGGCCGGCGATTCTGTCCAGATCTCTCTGTCCCTGGGGGGTGAGTTTGCGACCTCCGTCCTGATCCTTCTCCACCATTTTCAGCCCCTCCAGGGCCTGCAGCACCCGCCTGGCCACGCTCTTGGAGCCGCGGCTGAAGTGGCTGGGCATGACGCCGTTGCGCTGACGGCCCCCGTAGATCTTGGTCATGGAGCCCACACCGGCACCGCCGCGGAGGTACAGGTGCCGGGCTGTGGAAGCTGCTCTGGTATAGAACCAGTTTTCATCGTACGGGGCCAGCTCCTTGTGCTTGGCCAGCTTGACCGTATCCACCCAGTCGGGCACCTTCAGCTTCCCTGACTTCTTGAGGAAGGCAGCCAGGGCCCGGACGAACTCCTGCTGGTTAACGTCCTTCACCGTCACACCAGGCATCTCGCTGCTGGCTCCGCGCTGTTTTTGCTGATATCAGGTAGTTACCCATACACATTTTAAGTTTGATTCATTATTAAAACTGAAGCACCTTCAATTACACAATGAAACTGTCAGCATTTCTTCAGCAGCTTTGAAAGGTCTTGTCTGCTCTGTGTAAGTATGCTTGTCTTAACTTACTCAAAGCAAATGTTTCCAACAAATTTCAGATCTTTTTAGAGGGCATCAGAAAGACTATTCCTTATCTTCTGGTACTCCTTACAGAAATCCCCCTTGAATAGCGAGTACATAGTAAACACTTTCAGTTACTAAATTACAGTTGTTCACATAGCAACACACTAACACTCTCAGTAGAATTATTTTGTTTCTTTTTAATCTAAAGAGCTTTCAAACCTTAAAATATGTTGATTTATTTCTTTTTACTAACAATTATAGGGGAATAAACAAAATGCTTATTCAGATACACCTTTTGGATTAACCCATCTTTAACCTACCTACCGCTTCAGCATATGGGAAAACTTTAGAAAGTTGTCCTTTGATATTCTGTTCCCATCCTCTGAGACCCCTTTTTATTTTCCAGCAATTAGTCACATTTTTCCCCTTGAAATCACCAAATTACATACAAAACTCTGTACTTTAACATTGTTTGTGCTTCATTTTTTTAGGCACAACCTGAACATTTTAATTCCAGTTCCTATTAGTCTCCTTTTCTGCCACCTGGCAACTGAGTAAAATCTTATTTATTTCTTTAAACCCTTTTATGACTTCCTGGGTCTAATCCAGAATCCACTGAAGTTAATTGAAGAACGCAAGAGCATTGTGTCAAGCCTCCGTCTCTGATTCACACCAATGTGTTCCATGGCTTTCAGCTCATCAAGCAATCTGTTTTCACTCCCTCATGACATTATAGAATCATAGGCTTAGAAGGGACCCCAAGGGTCATTTAGTCTAACCTCCCGCCAAGATGCAGGATAGGTTATATCTAAACCAGGCAGATGGCTAACCAACCTCCTTTTGAAAGTTTCCAGTGAAGGAGCTTCCACAATCTCCCTAGGCAGTCTGTTCCATTGTCCTACTGGTCTTATAGTTAGGAATTTTTTCCTGAAATTTAATCTAAGTCTGCTATGCTATAGTTTGAAAATTAGCTCTCATTCATTCTAACAGTGCAGACTGTGCCTCCTCTTGTGTTCACTCTTCAGTTGCAGTCAAACTTTGGCCTTGGAATTTGGTTTGTTTCTATTTGTGATTGCATGTATTTCCATCAGGTCGGATTCTGAATGAGCTCCTGGAATTAGTTCCATTATTCTTATTTATTTGTATTTTAGTGATACCCCAGCAAGACTGTGGCCTCATTGCCTTATACAATATACAGAAAAAAGCCTGATTTTCTGAAGTGCTAAACACCTGCAACTCACTTGACTTCATTTGGAGTTATATACGTGCAAGGTATTACTGACATACTATCTCCCCTACTTTACTCCTCATATAGCCTTACAAGTACATAGCCATACCTGAGTCTTCAAACATATTCTGATTGACTTCCTTTCTGCCTCTTAAGGCTTGCAGGCCTTACACAATTGTTAAGCTAGCTCTTATTAATGTTTTATAGAGATCCTTTATATCATCCTTTTTAGATTACCAATGCATATACACCTGAGTGTCAAATGTGTCCTTCCAAATAAAGAGCTAAGTGTTAATTCTACCTCAGTATATCTCATCTTCTAAATTAATGTGAATCCGAGAATTCAAAGCATGAGATACAAGGCATAATGAAGTAGCTTGTATGTATGTGTAGTCTTCGTGATATGACAACTGAGAACTGCCAGAGAGTCAACAATGACCACTAAAGGAATTACTTATAGAATATGCCTTTCATAAAAAAATACCAGGTATGAAAAAGCCACTGTACCATATTGGATCACTCTGGGATAGAGTATGTGGAAAAATACAAAAAGATATCAAGCCTAGCAACAAAGTTTCAAGGCTGAATTCAAACAGTTACTTAGGAAATACTTACATTAATTAGAGAGCTCCTCACTTATGTGCATCTACACAATGTCTAGGGACTCCTACTTCTAAGAGAACTGCGTCTGTTGCCATGGAAAGGAGGCACAGTCTCCTGAGAGTGTGGACATAGTGGATAAAAAATCCACAATTAACAGCACTGGCCAGAATGTGAGAAAAATAGCTATAATCACAACCAAAAGGAATACGAACTTCTACATTTGGTTTACTCTATTTAGCATTTGGAAACCTCTAGCTTCACTCAAAGAATTATGGAATTAAAATTATTCCAAGGTTTAATTAAGTGACTGATGCTCAAAACCCTGTAATTTTTTTTATTTTAGAAATAAATATGTAGTTTCTTTAGTGATCATTGACTTCAACTAGCTCTCTCCATAGTGCTGCATGTATTAGTCTTGATCCTGCAAGCTACTCCACATGAGCTGACCCCTGAGCCCATGCAGAACCCCACTGACTTCAATGCTACTGGATTCCAATGCAGCATTGCAGAAAACTAAGCATACCTCTTGATTTTACTGGGACAATCCTGGTTTTCAGATGATGTCCCAATACTCTAAGTATGTCTTTTCAGATATCCCAAATGTCCGGGTTTTTCATTTCATCAATCAAAATGTTCTGTTTCTTTGTAACTGCCTAACATTTGTTCAAGACATATTGCTGCACTGATATAAATATTTTCAACACCCCTGCTTCACCCTCATTACATAGCAAATATGTGTTTTGTGCAACACACTGTTCAAAATCAAAATCTGTGATAACCTATCAGGTGACATCATTGTAATACGAGTTTTATGAATTGATGAAGCCTCTCACGGGGGTGGGAGCATGTAGAGGCGGGATGAGCACCTAGTGATCCCTCTGTACCGCGTGTCTTTGACCTGATATATTGCTCCCGGTGGAGCTTTTCAAAACAGGATTGGGTGAATCAAAGAAAGGAGCCAGAATGCAGAGCCCTCAAGTATACCACAACCCTGAATATGTTGCCACAAACATGTACTAGCTTTGATTTTTGCAGATATGGCCCTTAGATTAGGTTCATAGCCTCCAGTCCACAGTGAAAACAGCAGATCATCATCAATCCATTGACAATATTTTTCTTCCCTATATACAATATATGGGCAGGACTTCCAGATCTTCAAAAGGTACTTATGCATTGCTCTGCTCAGCAATACAACATCTAATGTTAGGTGTCCTGCCACCCAGTAGAATCCTCAGCCCTGAGTTAGGTGCCCAGGGTCCCTATACAATGCCTGGGGAGAGTCAGGCACCTAACAAAGGAATCCTCAGAAGCAATCTGACCAGGGAGCCATCTAAGCTAGCCAGGAGTGAGGAGAGGAGAAGGGTTTAGATGCCTAAGTGTCTGATCTGGTGCTCTTGGCTGAGAGTACAGAGATAGGCACCTCCCTCTGCTTGGGATCGTCAGCCATCAACACTATCCTGAAGTCAAGCACCTAAGTCAGCTGCTTAGGTAGCCCGCAAACTAGCAGTTGAAATCATCTCTCCCTCTCTCTCCTGCTCATACTCAATACCTCTCTCACACTGACCCTCTGTTTCCCCATACCACCGGCTATCTTTTTTTATAGGTGCTGTGCTGCCCCTCCAAACACACACCTATCGATGGCCTACATCCAACTCTCCTGCTGTGGGGTCTGGCAAATATCAGGTTTTAGACATGCTCAGAGCATGATACATGAAGAAGGCCTGAAACATATTTTTTTTTAAGCAATGTAGGGGTTTTACATTAGAAATCCACCTTCTAGAAGACTCTATGGATAACTGTAGAATTAGCAGGATGATGACATCACATGTGCCAAGGAAGTGAAAGCTGATTAATCAGGAAGGGAAATGGTTTTTATTCAGACTGTTTAAAACTGTCTTTTATTAGTTGGCTGGTTTGGTTTATTTGTTTATTTTTGTTAAAACCCATTTAACCAAAACACTTCTGAGAAAAATCTTTCTTCAGGATTCAACCTCTTCAAAAAGAGATGGGGAAAGCTCCCAATACACAATTCTGAGCCATTCATTAAGTCACCAACAAAACAAAACAAAAAGAGAGGCAAGACTTGATATCCCCAGTATTTCTTGGGGAGCAAAGGGACCTGTGTGTCCCTCTTTAAACATTGTAAAGGTGAAAAATAGGCTCAACCCCTTTTTCTTTCCTGGTCATCTTTGAAAGGGCAAAATCCAAGGGAATAAAAAACAAACCACTTCTGTAAGGATTTAAAAATAAAAAGGGTCTTTAAAAAGCTCAGTAGAAAAGACTGCTTAATCTTTACATGAAAAAAGAGATTTGGAAGTCCTATGGTAATTGGTTCTAGAAATACACAATCAAACAGCATCAAAACAAATAGGGATCGAATCCTGGCTCCACTGAATTCAATGGATGTTTTGCCATCAACTTCAATGGGCCAGGATTTTACCTATGAGGCACATTATTAAACAATATAGTGGTGAGAAAAGAGTATGGTATACATGTACGTCCATCCAGTGCTTAATCACTGCCATGCAAATTATATTTTTACTACTTATGGGCCTTATCCAAAGCCCACTGAACATAATGGAAAAACTCTCATTAATTTCAGTAGGCTTTGGATCAGGCTCTATATGCCCCGTGTATTGACAAAATTTGAAATTACAGAATCACAGAAATGCAGTACTGGAAGGGATTTCAAGATGTCATTTAGTCCATTCCCCATCACTGCAGCAGGACCAAGTAAACCTGGACCATTCCTGATAGATGTTTGTCTAATCTGTTCTTAAAAACCTACAGTGGTGGAGATTCCACACAACCTTCCTTGCAAGCCTATTCCAGCTCTTAACTATTCTTCTAGTTAGAGAGGTTTTCTTAATATCTAACCTAGACCTCCCTTGCTGTAGATTAAGCCCATTACTGCTTGTCCTACCTTCAGTGGACATGGAGAACAATTGATCACCATCCTTTTTATAACAGTCCTTAACAAACTTCTTTCCTTGTGAACTAAACATGCCCAGTTTTTTTAACCTTTCCTCATAGGTCAGGTTTTCTGAACTTTTTTTCATTTTTGTTGCTCTCCTCTGGATTCTCTCCAAGTTGCTCACATCTTTCTTGAAGTGTGGCGACCAAAACTGGACACGCTATTCAATGTGAGGCCTCAACAGTGCTGAATAGAGCTCCTCACATACAACACACCTGTTAATATACCCCAGAAGGATATTAGGTTTTTTTGGATTTTTTTGCAACAGCACCACATTGTTGAGTCAGATTCAATCTGTAATCCACTATAACCCCAGATTCTTTTCAGCATTACTACTGCCTAGCCAGTTATTCTCCATTTTGTTGTACATTGGATTTTTTTCCTTCCTAAGTGTAGTACTTTGCACTTCTCTTTACTGAATTTCATCTGGTTGATTTCAAACCAATTCTTTGATTTACCAATTTTTAATCCTATCATCCAGAGTGCTTGCAACCCCTCCCATTTTGGCATCATCCACAAATTTAATATGCACACTCTCCACTCCATTATCCAAGTAATTAATGAAAATACTGAATAGTATTGGACCCAGGACAGACCCCTGCAGGACCCCACTAGATATCCTCACAATCTGACAGAAAACCTTTTTCAACAAGGGATGGTTTTTCAACAAGGGATGTCCCACTTTATAGTAATTTCATCTGGACCATATTTCCCTAGTTTGCTTATGAAAATATCACGTGGGACAGTGTCAAAAGCCTTACAAAAATCAAGATAAATCACATCTATAACTTCCCCCGCATCCATGAGGCCAGTAACCCTGTTAAAGAAGAAAATTGGTTTGGCATGTTTTTTTCTTCACAAAACCATGCTGCTCTGTTATCCTGTAGGTGCTTACAAATTGATTATTTAATGATTTGTTCCAGTATATTACTAGGAATTGAAGTTAGGCCGACTGGTGTATAATTCCCCAGGTCCTCTTTGTTCCCCCTTTTAGAGATCAGTATTATGTTTGCCCTTCTCGAATCCTCTAGGACTTGCCCCATTCTCCATGGATTTTAGAAGATAATCACTCATAGTCCTAATATTATTTTATTTATTTAACAGGAGGGGGGAAAATCAAAAGTTCAGTAGGATTTTTTAAATTAAATATGTATTAAAAAGCCTTATGTTCCTCTCTATCTGAAACAGAAAATGTGACTGTAAATAAACAAACAAGTACTAACTGGAATGTATGATAATTTGTGACTTTTCAAAGGGCCCAACACTGCAAAACCTCATGCATAGGTATAGTCTTAACTGACTGGAGAAACGTGATTACTCATGGGATAAAGGATTGCAGGATCCATCCCAAACGTTTT
Organism: Chelydra serpentina; assembly: GCA_037349315.1. Lineage (NCBI taxonomy): Eukaryota > Metazoa > Chordata > Testudines > Chelydridae > Chelydra > Chelydra serpentina. Next base: position 9,402,700 of record JBAIAC010000014.1, on the reverse strand, counting down.
ATAAATACATTTAAAAAAAAAAAAAAAAAAAAAAGCATGGCAACAGAAATCAAGTTATTCTCTCAGACTTTCAATGAGACAAGGAGCTATTCATTCCCCTCTGTAACACGCTCTAACATTTGAGATCAGTATCAAACTGCTAGCCATCTTGGCAATTAAGGCTGTATTGATCAATATGATAATCAAACAGTTGTTTTGTAAAAACTCATTTGAAAGCCAAAAAGACCAAAGATTTTTGAAACACTGGCAATTATTATGTCAGTACCAATTTCTTATTTAAGATTTTATCATAAAAGCAGTTCCCTGGTAGAAATAACAGTAATTTTTTTTAGCCATTCATTTTTCCACTGCCATTATATCACACTGAAAAAGACTTTCAAATTGCAAAATATTAATCTTAGTCATGAAGTACTTTTTCAGCTGATTTGAAAATTCCAAAAGAGATCTATTAGAAGCTTCTTTTCTAACAATATTAAGATACCACTGACAGCTCTTCTGGAAGATAATCACTGTACAATGATCAATGTAAGACAAAAGAAAAACAAGAGTATTAGGAAACAGTGGTGGAAAAAATAACTCAATATACATTTCAAATAATATTGTAATGTAGTCTAATGTGCCATCATTACAATTGGCCCAGGCTCTATTGTTAAAATAGGAACTAAAGCCATGAAGTCAAGAAATCAGAATAAAGTCCAAATCAATAATACTTATTTTTAAAAGAGCCAATTTCACAAAGCTCAAATCAACTATGAGCCAGATCAGCTGGGAGAAAGAATTTAATCAGAATAATGTGAACGATAATTTGGAATTGTTTATGCACACTTTACTGGATGCCCAAAACGTCACAAACAAGGAAGAAGACTGTACTGGTTAAAAAACCAACCCGGTTTAGAGGGGAAGTGAAGGGCAGCTATAAAAAATAACATGTAACACATGGAAGAAGTGGGAAGTTGATAATAATGAATATAAATCAGAAGCTAAGCATTTTAGAAAATTGTTAAGGGAAGCAAAGGGACACAAGGAGAATTCTATGGCCTGCAGAGTTAAGGATAATAAGAAGCCGGTTTTTAAGTATATTAGGAACAAAAATAACCTGACAATGGTACTAGCCAATTACTAGATGGAAATGGGAGAATCATCAATAATGATGCAGAAAAGGCAGAAGAGATCAATAAATATTTATGTTCTGTATTTGGGGAAAAACAGATAATGGAGTTTGATCATATAATTATAACACTCTTACCATTTCACTATTATTTTAGGAGATTGTTAAACAGCAGCTACTAAAATTAGACATTTTTAAATCAGCAGGCCCAAATAACTTGCATCTGTGTATTTTAAAAGAACTGGCTGAGGAGCTTGCTGGACCACTAATGTTGATTTCCAATAAGTCTTGGAACACTGGGGAAGTTCCAGAAGACTGGAGGAAAGCTAACATTGTGCTAATGTTTAAAAAGGGTAAACAGGATGATCTGGATAATTATAGGCCTATTAGTCTGACACTGATCATGGACAAAATAATAGTGTGACTGATATGGGACTTGATTAATAAAGGATTAAAGGAAGGTAATATGATTAAACACAATCAACATGTTTAAGGAAAAATCAGTCCCATCAAACTAACTGAACACCTTTTTTTTTTATGAGATTATAAATTTGGTTGATAAAGATAATAGTGTTAATATAATATACTTAGACTTGTGTAAGGCGTTTGACTTGGTGCCATTACATTTTGAATAAAAATATAGAATATAAAATTAACATGGCATACATTAAATGGATTAAAATCTGGCTAACTGATAGATCTCAAAATGTAAATGGAAACAGGGAATCATCACTGAGCGAGTGAGTTTCTAGTGGGGACCCACAGAGATAAGTTATTGGCCCTGCGCTATTTAATATTTTTCTTAATGACCTGGAAGAAAGCATAAAATCACTACTGATCAAGTTTGCAGATGACACAAAGACTAAGGGAGAGATAAATAATGAAGAGGACAGGTCATTGACACAGAGGATCACTTGCTAATCTGGGCACAAGCAAACAATTTGTGTTTTAATATGGCTAAATATAAATGTATACTTCTAGGAACAAAGAATGTAGGCCATACTTATAGGATGGAGGACTCTATCCTTGGAAGCAGTGACTCTGGAAAAGATTTGGAGGTCATGGTGGCTAATCAGCTGAACATGAGTTCCAGTGCAACGCAGTGGCCAAAAGGGGCAATCTGATCCTTGGATGCATAAACTGGGGAATCTTGAATCGGCACAGAGAGGTTATTTTACCTCTGTACAGGGACGGCTCTCCGCACCAGCCGATCAAGCATGTGCTTGTGACGGCACTTTTCAAGTGGCGGCATTACAGCCTTTTTTTTTTTGTTTCAGCCGCATATTCTGGACACCTTTTTTTTTGCTTCAGCAGTTGCGCTCTTGGAGCGGCAAAAAACACAGAGCCTCTGTATTTGGCACTGGTGCAACTGCTGCTGGAATACTACATTCAGTTCTGGTGTCCACAATTCAAGAAGGATGTTGAAAAACTGGAGAGGGTTCAGAGAAGCGCCATGAGAATGACTACAGGGTTAGAAAACATGCTTATGGTGAAAGACTCTATGAGCTTAATTTATTTATCTTAACAAAGAGATGGTTAAGGGGTGATCTGAGTACAATCTATAGATACCTACAAGGGGAAGAAAGATTTGATAATGGACTCATCAATCTAGCAGAGAAAGGTACAGTATAACAATCTAATGGCTGGAAGCTGAAACTGGAGAAATTCAGGCTAGAAATAAGGTGCACATTTTTAATGGTGAAGGTAAATAACCACTGGAACAATTTACCAAGGGTTGTGGTGGATTCTTTATCACTGACAATGTTTAAATCAAGATGAATATTTTTCTGAAACATATGCTCTAGGAATTATTTTGGGAAGTTCTATGGCCTGTGTTACACAGAAGGTCAGACCAGATGATGACCTTGGAATCTATGAAAGATAGAATAATAACCAGTCATTTCCACAGCTGGAAAAAAATAATACTAAAATGAAGAGCTTTTATTATCTGTTGTTTTTACCGTGAATCTTACAGTATTCACCCAACAGCTTAAGTAGAAAGCACATATTCCTGCCCCAAAGAGCTAACAATGTCATTTTAGACATGACATGAGTAAAGGGAGTAACACAAAGGCAGGGAAGGAAAGAGGTGATGGAGGACAAGGGTTATAGCAATAAGATCAAAGAATTCTTCAGTTAAGGTGGACGAAAGTGGTTTCCCTTCACCCGAGTTAAGTTTTTGTAAGAAATTCACAGTAAACAAATCAGTGCCATTTTTATCAACATGACAAGTAATTCTTCTGCCCTACTCCATGTTGATTAGGCCTCAAGTGGAATATTGTGTCTGGGCACCACATTTCAGGAAAGATGTGGACAAATTGGAGAAAGTCCAGAGAAGAGCAACAAAAATGATTAAAGGTCTAGAAAACATGACCCATGAAGAAAGACTGAAAAAATTGGGTTTGTTTAGTCTGGAGAAGAGAAGACTGAGAGGAGACATAACAGTTTTCAAGTGCATAAAATATTGTTATAAGGAGGCAGGAGGAAAATTGTTCTCCTTAACCTCTGAGGATAGGAGAAGAAGCAATGGGCTTAAATTGCAGCAAGGGAGGTTTAGGTTGGACATTAGGAAAAACTTCCTGTCAGGGTGGTTAAGCACAGGAATAAATTGCCTAGGAAGGTTGTGGAATCTCCATCATTGGAGATTTTTAAGAGTAGGTTAGACAAACACCTGTCAGGGATGGTCTAGATAATACTTAGTCCTGCCATAAGTGCAGGGGACTGAACTAGATGACCTCTTGAGGTCCCTTCCAGTCCTAAAATTCTATGATTTCCTGAAAGCTAGCATACTGCTGTTTCCTAAAACTCACTGTTTCAGTGGGTGCATAGTAGGTATGGTCTGGATACCCCATATGCTCACTGCCTTCAATGTGATTAGGGAGGTTTCTATTAGGGTACTTATTCCAGAATCTGTTATTTTAGTGTTATAAACTGCTGTGATCATCTGAACAGCTGTTGTTATTTCCGTCTATTTCCAGTATGTACCTAAATGTACAGGTGTGATTTTTCTTTGCTCAGAGATATGAATAGAGCCTTTAATAACAGGACTATTACTGACCGTATCTCTTGGCTGCCTTTTCCAGCATTTTTCATGTACACTTCCTTCTAAAATGCTCACTCACAGCTGCTCTGAGTTTCCTCAGAATCCACTAATGAGCCTCCTTAGAGAAAAGGTGCATTCTGCTCTAAACTACAATGTTAAAAATTGATTACTTATTAGCTCGCTTCTTTCTTGTTCTAACCTATAGTTATCGCTTCCTTTTAGATAGCAGACTTCTTGATAAAGAGCCTGGACTTTTCCTCCATTCCACACCATATACTGTAGCGTGGAAGACTGGCTGAAACAGAAATCAGGGCCTGCTCTGATAAGTCTGTAGAATCTGCAGCAATGCTTATAACTTGTTATTTTCAATCTCTTCTGCTTCTTCTCCACTGTCCCAACTTCTCTGCATTTTGGAGATGCTTCTTTATGAACAAGAGGGGAAAGGGTAAAAGAGGAGTTATGAAAGAGCAATGGAGATGGGGAAAAAATGGGAGGAAGAAACAAAAAAAAAGTATTTATAATTACTTTTAAAAGTTAAACCTTCCTCCCCATGAAGAAATGCATACAGAACAATGGCTACCAGTCTGCGCAACACTTAATTTAAAAATGGAACTGGGAGTGCATAAAGGTCAGACCCTAGATTTTTGATAACAGTAGTAGGGGAGGTCTATTCAAGTCAATGGTCATGTAGTTAACATGTTATATTACACTGACTGGGGAGTAGAGCCCCCAAAAACTCATTCCTAATTTTCACCTCCTGCTGGTGTTACACTGGGAAAATATATTTATTGTTAATACACTGCTTGGCTAGCAGAATAATATTCACGGCATTGTCTAGTATGTAGCACTAAAAAACTAATTTATGCTGCAAGGCCCCGGGATTTGTGAAATATCTCTAAGTCAATTTGAAGAACGTTATGGTCTAAAATGACTAAGGGATTTTGAGAGGTGTTGTGTTCCATATTACATGACAGTGATACAATGCATTAAACAGGAAGATAACACTTGAAGAAGCTCCCTTTACAGACAAAAAGTATGATTCTCAATTACACTAGGACTTCTTTACACTATTCTGGAAGCACAGAAGGGACATTTAAAAGGGGCAGAACAGGATCCCTTATAATAATCCTGGTCTGTGTAAACTGGTTTAATGGCTCTCCACCAGACCCGTTTCTACTGCCCAGTATAGGAAGAAGGAAAGAAACATGGTTGGACTTCACTTACACCACCTCCATTAACTTAGTATTTAAGCACTTTAAAATCTTTAATGTATTTATCCTCACAGTGCTCCTGTGAGGTAGGGCAGTGCTATTATCCCTGTTTTACAGATGGGGAACTGAAGAGCAGGGAGACTAAGGGTACGTCTACACTACAGAACTAGGTCGAAATTATAGAAGTCGATATATTAAAACCCGAATTAATGGAATCGATTGTGTGTGTCCCCACTAAAGAGCGGTAAGACCATGAGGTCGATTGTCTGTGTCCACAGTTGCGAGATTAGAATCGACCTTCGAAGCATTGCATTGCGGGTAGCTATCCCACAGTTCCCGCAGTCTCCGCCGCCCATTGGAATTCTGGGTTGCGATCCCAAAGCCTGATGGGGCAGAAAAAAATGTCGCTGGTGGTTCTGGGTACATGTCATCAGGCCATCAAACGTCCCTCCCTCCCTCCTTGAAAGCAATCTTTTTCGCGCCTTGTCTGCGTGCTTTCCATGTTTGCTACAGAAGGCTACAGAAGGCTGCTCAGCTCACAATTACCGTACATCTCCAGCGTGCGCCTTCACATTAGGTCTACTGGAGATTCAGTCACGGTATAATACGGGCAGAGGGATAGCTCAGCGTTCTGAGCGTTGGCCCGCTAAACCCGGGGTTGCGAGTTCAATCCTTGAGGGGGCCATTCCGCCTGAGGCTGGTAGTCGCGGGACTGCACAGCATAAGCTCCTTGCCTTCTAGCTGCAGATCGTGCACTATGCCATAAATGGTTGTGGTCGCGGGACCATACAGGAGAAGCTCCTTGCCTTCTAGCTGCAGATCGTACAATATGCTCGACATTACAGTGCTCCTGGCCGGCGGCCTTTGGTGTGGCTGGCCGGGGGCGCTTTTTTACGTTTTCTTTAAGGGAGATTCAGCACTGCCTGGAACACGGGCAGAGGGATAGCTCAGCGGTATGAGCGTTGACCCGCTAAACCCGGGGTTGCGAGTTCAATCCTTGAGGGGGTCAGTAGAGCTTATTGTACCATCTGCAGCTGGAAGGAAAGGAGCCTAACCCCTGCTCACGGCATATTGTACTATCTGCAGCTAGAAGGAAATGAGCCTAACCCTTGCTCCCCCCTCCCTCCGTGAAAGCACCTGAGGGGGGAGCGAAAAATCCTTTCGCGCCTTTTTTCGTGCGGGCGCCATATTGCTGCCACCATTGTTATCCACCCGCCGCTTCTGCTCCCACTCTGCTGTCCTGCAAACAGCGTACCGGGGGAAGCATGGAGCACGATCAGATCACCGCAACTGTTATGGCCGTTATGAACACCACGCGCATTGTCCAGGAGTATATGGAGACCGAGAACCGGGAGCTGCTAGAGCAACAGGAGGCGAGGACGAGACAGCATCAGCCTGAGGAGAGTGATGAGGACATCGAGACAGACCTCAAAAGGCCCCCCCGCAAGGTGGACATCATGGTGGTAATGGGGCTCGTTGATACAGTGGAACGCCGATTCTGGGCCCGGGAAACAAGCACAGACTGGTGGGACCACATAGTGCTGCAGGTCTGGGATGATTCCCAGTGGCTGCGAAACTTTCGCATGCGTAAGGGCACTTTCATGGAACTTTGTGAGTTGCTTTCCCCTGCCCTGAAGCGCCAGAACACCAAGATGAGAGCAGCCCTCACAGTAGAGAAGCGACTGGCGATAGCCCTGTGGAAGCTTGCAACGCCAGACAGCTACCGGTCAGTCGCGAATCAATTCGGAGTGGGAAAATCTACAGTGGGGGCTGTTGTCATGCAAGTAGCCAGGGCGATCACCAAGCTGCTTGTACCAAGGGTTGTGAGTCTGGGAAATGTGCAGCTCATACTGGATGGCTTTGCAGCAATGGGCTTCCCGAACTGTGGAGGGGCGATAGACGGAACCCATATCCCTATCTTGGCACCGGACCACCAAGCCAGCGAGTACATAAACCGAAAGGGTTACTTTTCAATAGTGCTGCAAGCACTGGTGGATCACAAGGGGCGTTTCACCAACATCAACGTGGGATGGCCGGGAAAGGTACATGACGCTCGCATCTTCAGGAACTCTGGTCTGTTTCAGCTGCTGCAAAAAGGGACTTTCTTCCCAGACCAGAAAATAACCGTTGGGGATGTTGAGATGCCCATAGTTATCCTTGGGGACCCAGCCTACCCCTTAATGCCATGGCTCATGAAGCCATACACAGGTAGCCTGGACAGTAGTCAGGACCATTTCAACTATAGGCTGAGCAAGTGCAGAATGGTGGTGGAGTGTGCATTTGGCCGTTTAAAAGCTCGCTGGAGAAGTTTATTAACTAGGTTAGATCTCAGCGAAAACAATATTCCCATTATTATTACTGCTTGCTGTGCGCTCCACAATATCTGTGAGAGTAAGGGGGAGACGTTTATGACAGGGTGGGAGGTGGAGGCAAATCGCCTGGCCGCTGGTTATGCGCAGCCAGACACCAGGGCTATTACAAGAGTACAGCAGGATGCGTTGCGCATCAGGGAAGCTTTGAAAACAAGTTTCATGAATGGCCAGGATGCTGTGTGAAAGTTCTGTTTTTCCCCAGTAATGAAAAGCCCCGCCCCTTCATTCGCTCTACTTCCCTTTACCCAAACCGCCCTGCCCTCCCCCCCTCGATCACCGCTTGCAGAGGAAATAAAGTAATTCTTGTTTAAAAATCATGCATTCTTTATTAATTTGTAAAACACAGAGGGGGGACTATGGTGGTAACTGACACAGTCTCCCGGGATAGGTGGTGGAGGAAGGGAAGCACCAGGATGGGTGGTGGAGGAGGGGATGAGGGAAGGACAAGGACACACAGCACTTTAAAACTTATTGAATGCCAGCCCTTTCTTGCTTGGACTGTTCTCTTGGCTTGAGTGGCTGGGAGCACGGAGGCCACCCAAACGCGTTCTTGGGCGTCTTGGGGATGAGGTTATGGGACTCGGGAAGGAGGGCTGTTGGTTACACAGGGGCTGTAGCGGCGGTCTGGGCTCAGGCGGCCTTTCCTGAACCCTACGCCTGTCCTCAGCCAGAAGCCGGAGGATTTCCGTTTGATCCTCCAGTAGCCTCAGAATTGCATCCTGCCTTCTCTCTGCACGCTGACGCCACCTACTCTCTTCATCCCGCCGCTGTCTCTCTTCAGCCCGCCAGTCATTGTCCTCAGCACGCCACTTGTCCGCGCGATCAAATTCTGCCTTCCTGGACTCAGACTGTGTCTGCCTCCACGCATTCTGCTGGGCAGCCTCAGAGTGGGAGGATTCCATGAGTTCTGAGAACATATCGTCTCGACTCCTTTTCTTTTTACTTCTTATCTTCGCTAGCCTCTGGGATGGTGATGAAAGGGGTGGCGTTGAAACATTTGTAGCTGTGGGAGGAAGCAAACGGGAGACAAATGTAAAAGACACATTTTGTTTGAACAAAACATTACATATCACATGTGCATTTTGTCCAAGGTTGCACTGGGCCTCTTATATTGAGGGTCTGCCGGTTTGCTGTGAGAGATCACACAAGCAGGTCCGGCGGGCAACAGAATTCGGCTTGCAGACAGCCATGGTAAGACACTCTATAGGCTTCTTTAAGCTTCACAACAGGCGGGAATGTTTTCAAACAGCAACCCCCTCATTTCCCATAACAAACATCCCGTGGGCTGGCAATTTAAAACAAACAGGTTAGCAATTGAAAAGTTAGGTGGGGCGGCGGTTTTCGGGTTAACATGCAGGGAGAACCTAATCAACCCCCCCCCCCCCACACACACACACACACAACAAAGCAAAATGTTCGCTATGCCCCCTCCCCCCACCGCGTGGGTCCCAGCGGGGAAGATTTCCGTTCAGCCACAGGTAAACAGCCCAGCATGGACGGAGCCCTTCTGGATTCCCACCGTACTAAAATTCCCCTATTTCAACCAGGTTCCCATGAATGATATCACTCTTCTGAGGATAACACACACAGATAAAGAAAGGATGTTGCTTGAATGCCAGCAAAAACCGGGACCGTACGCCGCCATGCTTTGCAAAGCACTGATTCCAGACTACGTGCTGCTTGCCTGGCGTGGTAGAGTGTGTTACCACGGAGCACAGGATAAGGCTGCCCTCCCCAGAAACCTCATGCACAGGCTTTGGGAGCACATCCAGGAGATCTTCCTGGAGATGTCCCCGGAGGATTTCTGCTCCATCCCCGAGCATGTTAACAGACTTTTCGAGTAGCTGTGGCTGTACTGACCACGAATTAATCATTAAACACGCTTGCTTATAAAACATTTATTAATTAAACAGAGGTACACTCACCAGAGGTCCCTTCTCCTGCATCGAGCACGCCTTGGGAGGGTTCGAACTGTACTGGCTCCAGGGTGACAAAGAGTTCCTGGCTGTCGGGGAAAAGGGCTTCTCCGCTTCCTTGCTGGGTCTGTGTGCTGTTTTCAGCATCATTATCATCATCAGGGTCCTCTGTGGGTTCTGATGATCCACATACGGAGTCAAACCACATGGGAGGGTCTGTGCTGGCTGCACCTCCTAGAATGGCATGCAGCTCATCATAGAAGCGGCATGTCTGGGGCTCTGACCCAGAGCGGTTGTTTGCATCTCTGGTTTTTTGGTAGGCTTGCCTGAGCTCCTTAATTTTCACGCGGCACTGTTGCGCGTCCCTGTTGTAGCCTCTGTCCTGCATGCCCTTGGAGACTTTGGCGTATGTCTTGGCGTTTCTTCTTTTGGACCCTAGCTCTGCTAGCACGGTTTCGTCTCCCCAAACAGCGATCAGATCGAGTACCTCACGCTCGGTCCATGCTGGAGCTCGTCTTCGGTTCTGGGACTCCATCATGGTCACCTCTGCTGATGAGATCTGCACTCACCTGCAGCTCACCACGCTGGCCAAACAGGAAATGAAATTCAAAAGTTCGCGGGGCTTTTCCTGTCTACCTGGGAGGAGCATTCGAGCTCAGATCGCTGTCTAGAGCGGTCAGCTGTTGCACCGTGGGATAGATTTAGGAGGCCGATACTGTCGAACTGCGTCCTCACTAGCCTACATCGATTCGGCAATATCGCTTTAAGCGCTAATTCTCTCGTTGGGGGTGGAGTGGCGAGATCGATTTTAAGAGCCCTAGAAGTCGATGGTAAGGGCTTCGTCGTGAGGACGGGTGCACGGATCAATCGAAATAACGCTAATAAATTCGACCTAAACTCGTAGTGTAGACCAGGGCTAAGTAGTTTGTCAAAGGTCACAAAGGAAGTTTGTAACAGTTCTGGGAACTGAACCTGGATCTCTCAAGTACCAGACTAACATCCTAATTGCTGGACTATTCCCTGATTTTCAAGGCTACTCTACTCACTGGGACTACCCACTGGATACTGCTTAAAGATGAATTTCGCACAGCACAAGGACTACGAATGATACGTCTCACATAAACACAATATAAACTCTTATGAGACCTTAAATGAACCCTGGGCCCTATGCTGGCCCTTGGCACAAGAGTGAATTTCTCTCTAGGTAGGTAAGGATTACTCCCATGGGCAAGGGTTTGTAGTTAGGCCCATAATAATTCCATATTATGGACTGACACCAAACAACAGAGTAATTCATTGGATAGGTAAGATATATTTTTAAATATATACATACATATATGGTGCAATGGCTTCTTGTATGGTATATTAATTCAGTGGAAGATTTCTCTCGGTCATAAATTTTCATTATCACTATTCAAAAAGATTAGAAATGAAGCCACAAATATCTGATAAACTATTTTACTTCAGCTCATGTCGCAATTAATTTAAAGAGTTTGCTTGAAGCTCCAAGCAGACAGCCTGACTGCCCTGTACTTTTTCATTTAGCCCAATTTATTTTGTTGACAAATCACAATTTAAGTTCCTTATTTGCTGCTCGTTTTTCCTTATGTTGAGTAGTACCTTAATCTGTAAACAGTACCATCAACTTCAATGGGACTACTTAAGGAATAAGAGCCAACTAAATGAGAGTAAAGGTGGCAGAATTAAGCCACTAATTAAAAATTAAGAGCTCATTCCCAGACTCTAGGTATTAATATATCTGAGTTCAGATTCTTGTGATCAGAAACAAACAACACTCATAGGTGCTGGAACCAGGGGTGCTTAAGGTGATGCCACATCCCTTGGCTTGAAGTGGTTTCCATTATATACAGAGTTTACAGTTTGGTTCAATGGCTCCCATCACCCTCACAATAAAAATTGTTCCAGCACCACTGACAACGCTACACATATATTTACAAGAATACTGTAGCATTTGGCCAACAATCTGCACAATATGATTTCAATCATGACAATCAGAAATCCAAGATTATTTGCTCTAGAACTACAGCAGTTAAGTATAAATTAAGTTCAGATAACAAAATATAACCTTCTGCTGTTATACACTGGAAGTCAACAATTATAATTAATATAGTAGGAATAATGCTAGGGCTGAGTTGTGAATACAATAAGGATCAAAGATGATCCTCTTCAAAGCCTTCTGAAGACAAAACAGAGCACCTGTTATTATGTAAAGCATCAACAGGCTTAACTATAAGGCCTTGTATTTCAAGTGTACTTTATAATCAAAAATGATTTTGGCACTAAAGCCAAAACTTCAGCAAGAGGGCTTAACAGTAAGGATTTGTGAAGTAGCTCCGAGAGCCTTTTTAGTATGTAACTGCACTATTGCACACTAAGCCAAAAGTACTTACCCCCTGTAAAATGCATTGAGATCAAAGTGCAAAGTAGCATTATGAAGTGTCATTGTTAATAAGTTTAGAATATGAAAATGTTTCTATCATACTATATAATGCCTCTCATATGTTCATAATAAAGACTGAAATTGGTTTCAATACATTACAGAGGATAAAATTCTGTGCTGATTTACTCCTTCTGAAATCCTACTTTGACACCAAGGATGTAAATCCACACAATGTTTGGTCCAAAGAGTACATTTCAAAACTGTAATGCTTACACTTTCTATGGGAGCTGGTTTTATTCTGAATTTGCCACCGCTTGATTCATTCATCTAGTCCAAGCATCGGCAACCTTTGGCACATGGCTCGCCAGGGTAAGCCCCCTGGTGAGCCAGGCCGGTTTGTTTACTTGCCGTGTCTGCAGGTTTGGCCGATCGCGGCTCCCACTGGCCGCGGTTCGCATCCCAGGCCAATGGGGGCTGTGGGAAGCAGCGCGGGCTGAGGGATGTGCTGGCCGCCGCTTCCCGCAGCCCCTATTGGCCTGGGACAGTGAACCGCAGCCAGTGGGAGCCGTGATCGGCTGAACCTGCGGACGCGGCAAGTAAACAAACCAGCCCGGCCTGCCAGGGGGCTTACCCTGGCGAGCCCCGTGCCAAAGGTTGCCGATGCCTGATCTAGTCCTACAGTCTCGGGAATAATTAAACACTATGATATAAATCACCAGGAAAAAAAATCAATGGAAATTCAAAAGCATCCTATGTAAATAAGTACTGTACTATAAATATGTTTTAGGTAAATCAACTCTTCAGAGGATAGCAATTCCCATGCTAGAGCTTGCAGACAATGGCAAAGGCAAAAAAAGATTCATGCTTATTAATAGATCATTGGCATTTGGGATTTTATCTTATTTTTCTTCTCTTTTTAAAAATATTTTAAATGTTTTTGAATTCTGTAGATTCATTCCAAAATAAAATGGGCACTGATCCCTTCTTGAAAAATGGACCCCAAAGTAAGTTAGTTATGGGTTGTTGGTTTTTTTAAAGTTAAACTGATATGCTTTACTCTAACACAGAATAATTACACTTAGCATTTACTGAGGACTTTTCATGTATAGTTCTCAAGCTAGAGAATATCTTCCAGTGTACATTGACAAGAATTCCTTTTGAAAAGGGAAATGTGACTGTAAATGCACAGGCCCTAAAGAAACATGCAGGAATACACGTTTTGCAGTGAATATTTTAAAACGTGCATTGACTGACTATTAAACAAATCTCAGAAATTCTCTGTGCTGCTGCCTAGAACTGGCACCTCATTCTCTATCACTGTACGTGCTGTGACTTTTTAGAATATGTTTAAGGCACAAGTACTTCTTTTTACTTTTCTTTACTCTTATAAGCTGCATTTTAAACATAAATCAAATCACGTTAGCCAATTCTTTTTGCAACAGAACTGCACCTTTAAATACAACCAACGCCAGATGGTCTCAGCATATAAAGCAGCAGGAGACAACATATTAATGCTACTCAAACAAGCAACTTGTGCTAGTAGCAGACCAATGAAATCAGTCTCAGACTGCTAATCCTCTCTGTCACCATGGCAACATCTATTTCAGACAATTCTTCAATTTTCAAGTCAAATGAGCCTGCCTGCTCTAAAACTTCTCTAGCCAAGGGCCTGATGCAACCAGGTGCATTTTCATTTTGCATTGGCTACAGCTACAGAATTTCATTTACTTTGATCATCACATGAAGCACCAAAAAGGTGGTTTAATTATAGACATTTCTATGGCGCTCATCAAGGTAGTATTGAGTGTTCCACAAATATACAGGGCTAGATTATGATTTGAACTACCTGCTCATATAGGGGCTTAAGGGAGAAGAACCTCCCTTATATTCCTGTTCAGGCTAAGGAGACAAATGTTGAAAAGGAGGATGCTGTGCACCTTTTAATCCCCCCTCAAAGAGCTGTTGGGCCGGGGCAAAGCTTGGCTCCTCTCTCTCATGCGTCAACCAATGTAGCTGAGCCAGCACAAGGGTTGTCATAATTTGCTGCTAGTATAGGCCAGGAGTAAATTACTACTCCCACCCAACCACAGCAAATGAGAAGGGAATTGTGGCTCTCAACAACGTCACATACACAGGGCTTACAGCCAAGCCACAGCTGAAAGTTCAAACCTTCCTTCGTCAGTGATATACAAAGAGGCATGTTCTCAAAAGGATACCCATGAGTCAGGCACCAGGTCCCATTCTTCATCATTGCGATTTGTGTGCCTCTGGCCTGATTTTCAAAAGTGATGATTATCTCCAGCTCCCATTGACATGAAATGGAGTTGTGGGTGCTCAACTCATCTGAAAGTCAGGCCCTAGCTACCATGGACCATTTTAAAATCTGCATCTAAAGGCCTGATCCTATATTTCTCACATAGGTAAATCTCCCATTAAAGTAAGAGAGTTTTGCCTGAGTAAGGAGTACAAGTTTAGACCCTAGATTCACCTGAATTTTGCTTATGTTCCTAGAGCTGTTTTTCTAGCACTAGCATTATAACCAAAAAATAGAATTGGCCAAAACCAGAAAGTGCTTTCTGCTTTTCCTGTCGGAAAAGTTTTACAATTCTTCATTACAAAAGATAAATGTGCTGGGAAGATGCAGTTCATGCCTGTGAACCAGTGCAATGTATAACTCAGTGTGGGCTCCTATTCCTTTATGAAGGGGTCGTTCAAGTTACATGATTTACATCTAGAAACTTCCTGAAAGAAACATTCAACAATTCATACTTGTTACATATCAGTCATTAACATGAGGTGAAAGTTATTAACATTTAAAATCTTTTGCCCTCTTTTCTATTTTTTCCACATTAATTTTATTTTTAAAATAAAAATATTCAATTATTTTTGTTTTACATCTTTTTGTGGGGATGTGGTGATTAGAGAACTGATCTGAAGAAGGTCAGTTACAGTCACCAATTAGTGTTACAAGATCACATTTAGATATAGAAAAACCTATAAGGACATAAAAGTTCATATTTCCAGACTGGGTTGCCTGGCTTAATTTGCCCTCCATTTTTGCAGACACAAACTTGTACCCCGCCTTTTTCATGCCAGCAAAAATGAAGGCCAGACTGTTAGACACTGGCCTCATGTCTCATCACATGCCTTAATTAATGCAAAGACATATCTGCCAAAGAAAAAGTATCAGATATTAAACTGTGACCTTATTAAATCTTAGCCAAAGGGCCCAAATCTCACCAGATCAAACAACTTCTTTCTATCTGGCTTTAATGCAGATCTGCACCTACAGCATATGATGAGGACTTAGACCATATGCACATTCTGCAGTACGAGCAAGGTCTTTATACAGTTGCCGATTAGACATCTTATATTCCATGACAACGAATGTTTCCACATAAAAGCTGCCTCTTGGTTTATCTCAGCCTACATCTCAGGATTTAGTTTATGAGTAAACAAACAGGCCAGATTAAATAAGATTGCTAAAACGGACTATGGTTTATACGTTATAAAAACCTGCCTGGCTTTGGGAAAAGATCAAACAGCACTGTTATTGAATTGTTGTTAATTTTAAAAGAAAGTGTACTGTCCTAGAACTGCAGTTCAAAGGGTTTATGATTTACGGATCTGTTCTGACCATTTAGTGTTATCTACATTTACCTCTAATGTATGGCCACATGTTGGGTCAAATACTGCAGAGCTTCCTCAAACAAAAATCCTGTCATTTGCCAATCACAAGAGTTGGCTAGTTCTACACAGGTACACAAAAGGAAAGGAAGGACAGAGGAAGCCTTCTCTCTGTGGGCAGGGACTAGACCAGGGGTCTCAAACACGCCCCCCGCCCGAGTTACGTTCTGAAATTCCGCTGCCAGAACAGCTGTCTGGCGGCTTCGCGGTTTCTGGGAGGGAGGGGGGAGGAACGGGAAGCGCGCACACAGGGGAGGGAGGGGGAGAAGAGGTGGGCCACCGGGCTCCCCCCACCCCCCCTCCCAGTTACATCCTATGGCCGCCAACTCCCCTCACCCCCGCTCCCCCCCTCCAGTTACGTTCTGTGGCTGCCAACTCCCCTCACCCCCGCCCCCAGTTACGTTCTGTGGCCGCTAAGATCGCTAAGATCCCCGTTCCCTCCGCGCTGCTCCAAGGTTCTATTTTTACCCCCAGGCAGTTCCCGACGCCCAAACAGCTGTCTGGCAGCTTCGCGGTTTCTGGGAGGGAGAGGGGAGGAGCGGGGAGCCATGTGCTCAGGGGAGGAGGCAGAGAAGGGGCAGAGAAGGGGTGGGGCCTAATGGAAAGGGGGGAGTGGGGGCGGGGGCAGCGAGGGGGCAGGGTCAGTGATGCGGCACTTGGGCCAATGCACTAGTCCTCATGCAGCCCTCGTGGTAATTTGAGTTTGAGACCCCTGGACTAGACACAGTAGCAACAGGGAGTTGAGTCAGTCTAGCACCCTTGCCAGTATTAGACATCTCAAAGAGGTGAGGCAGGGCCCCGTCCTCAATCCCCAACACCAGCCATAGGATGGCAAAGTTCCCATTCCATGATGCACTCCTCCAGTAACCCCAGAGGCATTCTGGGTAAACCAGCTCATATGTTTGGGATTATTGATCCTGCAGAGACCCTGAACCCCCACCAACACATCCGCAGTATGTCAGTACTTACTCAACATATAGATTTGTCATAAGAGCTAACAATGATTTATATTGTTTTCACTGCAAAAAATACCTACAAACCCTGCTACCATTCTATTTTCTGGGCTCAGTACCGTGCAAGTCTCAATCCCTTCAAGTCCCCACTGTCTTCTCGTAGATGCCCTCACTCAACCCAGGATACTTTGAAGTAGGTTCCCAGAGACTGGGAATGAAATCCTACTCCCACTGAACTTAATGGGAATTTTACCATCGACTTCAATGGGGCAAGGATTTCATCCAAGGAACTTGTTTCAAAATGAATACATCCTCTTCACCAATGCCCAGTACTTCTAATCATCATATTGATTAACTGGATTGGCAGCCTTAAGTTACACACTTTTCGCTTCTTTTTCTTGATTCCACATACATTTGGTAGCTACAATCCCCTTTCCCAGTGTACTCTGGCTTCCCCACTGTACATCTTTAGAAATACCTTTGTTAGAGCTCTATGGTGCCATGCATGTCAGAATTTTGTTTAAAGAGACCCTGCTAAGAAAAAGGACATCGGATATAAGATTAAGAATTTACCATATAGAGAACCCAGTGAGAAAGTACCATACATGGTATATTAGAAGTATACAGCCCAAAGCAAGCACATAAAGCAATATTATTTGTTTCTTTACCTCACCACAAATGTGTCGCATGGCTATATGTGTAGTGCCAAATTTCCAGACTGGGTTGCCTGGCTTAACTTGCCCTCCATTTTTGCAGACACAAACTTGTACCCCGCCTTTTTCATGCCAGCAAAAATGAAGGCCAGACTGTTAGACACTGGCCTCGTGTCTCATCACATGTCTTAATTACAGTATCGAGAAACTGATCAAGAAATTATGGAATACAGAAGTGCTCCTGGATAAAAAGAATTAATTTTTATAGCAGTACATTTCTCACATAAGGAAAATTAACACAATAGCAAGATCATATTCTGTGAAGCACATAACTGTATTCTGCTGCTTTTCATCAAGTGCTTCATGATGCCTCAGAGAATCATCACACTTTATAAAACTCATGCTACTAATGCCCTGGAGTTCACATTAGTCTAACCACCGTACGACACCAGGTTTGTTCTAACTGTCCAAGTCAAGGACACAATAGGCTTGCCTTTCGTTTTTTGTTAGAAATTCCTAATGAATTCTGCAGATATGGGGCGGTAGTGATAACTGCATCCCCCATGAGAAACCAAGTCAATGTAATCAACTCTTTCAAAAACCATCTGACTATCAATAGCTGTTTCTGAACAGAGAACTCACAGTTCTCCATAGTATGTTAGGGCCTACACCTGATTTTTATGAATTCTCTAGCAAAATCCCCACCAGAGTCAATGGTGCAAAGTAATGTCCTTTTTGGAGATCTGGGCACTGGTTCTTGGCTACAGTCTGTCTCCCCTTTATGCTGCTCCAACAAAGTAAAGGGGCTGTAAAATGGATGGATTCAACCCCTGAGAAATACACTGGCCTAGGGGCTTCCCATGTAGCATACAGAGCTGCCAATTTGGCTCTATGATCCCTTTTTCATTATGAGCTGAATAAAAATTGAAGTAATTAAATACCTTGACCAGAAGTATAACTTGGGAGTAAAAATACTAGGCCCTGATCCTGCAAAAACTTATGTGCAGGCCTAACCTTACACACGGTGAGTAGACCCACTGACTTCAATGGAACTACTCCTAGTGCATACAGTTAATCACGTGTGTAAGTCTTTGCAGGATCAGAGTCTTAAATTGCTCACCTTGGTTGAAACTCTGCACATGAATATGCCTTTCACAGCCCCCGGATTTTAGTGGGAGTTCTGCAAGTCCATCCCAGCACATAGTTTGGCTCTTGAAATTATCACGTGCTCTACATCTGTTTTTAATTAAACTTTAAAAGTGCTCTTAAACTACAAACAATAAAACTTTTGGATGAATTCACAAATGTTTAAAAACATAGAAAAATAATGCTTAGCAATGTCTAGCTCTCTCCCTTTGCTTGATGAGCTGTTGTGGGGAAGAACATTACTGCCATTAGGGCAGGGGGCTGGACTCGATGACCTCTCGAGGTCCCTTCCAGCCCTTGAATCTATGAAACTACACACACACATATACTTTTTGTTCTGATAAAACTATTTTCCCTTTTTGTTTGAAAGAAAATGTCTCTAAATTTACAAAACTGTCTAAGTATGTAATGTTTTTTTCCAAAAAGCAATTAAGTTGGCATTTCTTACAAAATTAAACTACATTCAGCACAAAAGTTGAAAAAATCCCTTAAAAAAACCAACTCACTCACAGGGGTGCTGGAACAATTTGTATAGTGGTGGTGCTGAGAGCCATTGACCCAAACTGTAAACCCTGTATATGATGGAAATCACTTCAACCCAGGGGGTGCGGCAGTACCCCAACACCCCTAGTTCCAGCACCTATGCTCACTCAACACAGAATCGTAGAACTGGAAGGGACCTCAAGAGGTCATCTAGTCCAATCTCCTGCACTCAAGGCAGGACTAAGTATTATCTATACCATCCCTGACAGGTGTTTGTCCAACCTGCTCTTAAAAAATCCCCAATGATGGAGATTCCACAACCTCCCTAGGCAATTTATTCCAGTGCTTAACCACTCTGACAGTTAGGAAGTTTTTCCTAATGTCCAACCTAAACTGCCCTTGCTGCAATTTAAGCCCATTTCTTCTTGTCCTATTCTCAGAGGTTAAGAACAATTTTTCTCCCTCCTCCTTGTAACAACCTTTTATCTATTTGAAAAATGTTATGTCCCCTCTCAGCCTTCTCTTCTCCAGACTAAACAAACCCAAGCTTTTCAATCTTCCCTCATAGGTCATGTTTTCTAGACCTTTAATCATTTTTGTTGCTCTTCTCTGGACTTTCTCCTATTTGTCCACATCTTTCCTGAAATGTGGCGCTCTAGAGAACTGGACACAATACTCTAGTTGAGGCCTAATCAGTGTGGAGTAGATCGGAAGAATTACTTCTCATGTTTTGCTTACAATACTCCTGCTAATACATCCCATAATTATGTTTGCTTTTTTTGCAACAGCGTTACACTGTTGACTCATATTTAGCTTGTGATCCACGATGACCCCAAAATCCCTTTCAGCAGTACTCCTTTCTAGGCAGTCATTTCCCATTTTGTCTGTGTGAAACTTATTGTTCCTTCCTAAGTGGAGTACTTTGCATTTGTCCTTATTGAATTTCATCCCATTTACTTCAGACCATTTATGCAGTTTGTCCAGATCATTTTGAACTTTAATCCTATCCTCCAAGGCACTTGCAAAACCCTCCCAGCTTGGTATCGTCCACAAACTTTATAAGTGTACTCTCTATGCCACTATCTAAATCATTGATGAAGATAATGAACAGAACCAGACACAGTACCAATCCGTGCAGGACCCCACTCATTATGCCCTTCCAGCATGACTGTGAACCACTGATAACCTCTCTGGGAATGATTTTCCAACCAGTTATGCACCCACTTTATAGTAGCTCCATCTAGGTTGTATTTCCCTAGTTTGTTTATGAGAAGGTCATGCGAGACAGCATCAAAAGCCTTACTAAAGTCAAGATATACCACATCTACCACTTCCCCCTTATCCAAAAGGCTTGTTACCCTGTCAAAGAAAGCTATCAGGTTGGTTTGACATGATTTTTTCTTGACCAATCCTTGCTGATTGTTATTTATTATCTTCTAGGTGTTTGCAAACTGATTGCTTAATTATTTGCTCCATTATCTTTCCGGGTACAGAAGTTAAGATGACAGTCTATAATTCCCTGGGTTGTCCTTATTTCCCTCTTTATAGATGGGCACTGTATTTGCCCTTTTCCAGTCTTCTGGAATGTCTCCCGCCTTCCATGACTTTTCAAAGATAATTGCTAATGGCTCAGGTATCTCCTCAGTCAGCTCCTGGAGTATTCTAGGATGCACCAGGCTCTGGTGATTTGAAGACATCTAACTTGTCTAAGTAATTTTTGACTTGTTCTTTCCCTATTTTAGACTCTGATCCTACTTCATTTTCACTGGCATTCACTATGTTAGATGTCCAATCACCACCAACCTTCTTGGTGAAAACCGAAACAAAGACGTCATTAAGCACTTCTGCCATTTCCACATTTTCTGTTATTGTCTTTCCCTCCTCATTGAGTAATAGGCCTGCTCTGTCCTTGGTTTTCCTCCTGCTTCTAATGTATTTGTAGAATGTCTTCTTGTTTCCTTTTATATCCCCAGCTAGTTTGATCTTGTTTTGTGCCTTGGCTTTTCTAATTTTGTCCCTCTATACTTGTGTTGTTTGTTTATATTCATCCTTTGTAATTTGACCGAATTTCCACTTTTTGTAGGACTCTTTTTTGAGTTTTAGATCATTGAAGATCTCCTGGTTAAGCCAGGGTGGTCTCTTGCCATACTTCCTATCTTTCCTATGCAGTGGGATAGTTTGCTCTTGTGCCCTTAATAATGTCTGTTTGAAAAATTGCCAACTCTCTTCAATTGTTTTTCCCCTTGGACTTGCTTCCCATGGGATTTTGCCTACCAACTGCCTGAGTTTGCTAACATGATGGCAGTCATCTTACTGCATGAACAATAATAAATTATCTCACCACTAGGTTCAATAGGAGAAACAGAGCACTCTGGATATTTTGTTTTTAAGCAAGTTAGAATCTGTCCTGATTATTTCCCCCGATGGTAGAATGGTCTTTCCTTTAAGCATATCTGGTTTAGTCACAGAGTTTAATCCCAGACGGGACCACCAGATCATCTAGTATGACCTCCTCTATATCACAGGCCACCAGCACCACCCAGCCAGCCCCACACCAAGCCAACAACTAGTATTAGATTAAAGCCCTCAGCAGCCAAACTATTGGCAGAGAACAGGAGTGGTGGTGAAGCACGCCAATGCCCAAGGACCCTGCAATGGCAAAGAATTAATTAAATGAGACATGCCCAGATGATCCTACTAAATTACCCTTACCCACAAGCTGCAGAGGAAGATGAAAACTCCCAACATCCCTAATAATCTGATCTGGGGGATAATTCCTTCCCAGTGCCACATATGGGGACCAGTTTTCTTCATAGGCAGATGATGTTTAGGAGTTTTTAAAGAAGACAAATAATATGCCCCAACAAATCTAGTGTTCCTTCAACTCTATCCCACCCCCGTTTCCACCTACCATACACTTAAAACTTTCTTTAGCTACTTCTCGCCTTTCACCAACTAACCCTGGGGGTCCGCAGACTATGTCTAAAATTTCCAAAGGGATCTACACCTCCATTTAAAATTTTTTAGGGGTCCACAAACCAAAAAAGGTTGAAAACCACTGATCTAGAGATTTCAGGCAGGAAACATGGATGAAGGATTGTGCTGAGCTACACAGGAAAAAGGGGACTGAGGCTGGAGGTGCACAAAGTCTTTGGGTAAGAGCTGCATATTGCTATCTGACTATGGATAAAACAAAAACAAAGATATATATGGAAAAAAATAATTCAGTACAGAGTACAGCTTACCTAAAAGGAGCATTCAGAATGCCCTGTTTCCTTCTATTGGAAGTGAATTTCTTTCTTCCTGGCCTAATTTGTCATCAGGCAGAAAGACTTGGCCCTCCATGGAATAGCAAGGCTGCTGCCATGTGTCACATATTCCTGCAGCCCAACTGAGATCCTATGCATCCAGTTGAGAGAACGGAATGGCCAAGAATTGCTGCAAGCAACTAGGATGGTGCCTACTAAGCAAGCAACACGGCAGCCATATTTATCTCATCTCACTGCTCCTCCTGCTGGATCTGAGCATGGGAAAAGCAGCCAGCCCCAGGAAGGGAAGGAGGTAGCAGGAGCAAGCTGAAGAGTTGGCAGAAGGTAAAAGATTCACTATTGGCTCCATCCATTCTCCAGCATCCACCTACCTACCCCAGCTATGACTACAGCTGCCAAATTCTGTGCTGCTTCATGACTTACCCTCATCACTGTTTGGTGAAGGGCGTGCTGATCGTAAACGGAAGTTTATTGTTATATGCAAATTATTTGTAAATATGCAAATTATCTCATTAAATAATTTATACTAAATGTTTCACATGAGGCTGCTCAAAATCTGACTCCAACATAACAGGAATAACTAAACCTCAACAAGTGTTACTAAAACATTATGGGGCAGATTGTGACTGTGTGGAAATATCCATGTAAGAGCTTGGAAACTGCATTTCCCTTTTTGGAGTGAACTCCACACTTTTCTGTTGCAGGGAGGCTGTTCTTTCATGGAAGAAACCAGGAGTCTGGCTCACAAACCCTGCAGATCTCATGAGATCCATGTACATTATGGAATCTGCTAAGGACATATTGCCATCCCACACCAGTTCTGGGATCCATTAAAACCATGCTGCTGGGAACTCTCCTCGCCAATACTTGCCCCGGGACTCCCCAGTTTACCCAGTTGCACCAGGAAAGAGGCAGTTTCACAGGAAAGTTAACACAGCTGCTGGTTGTTCCCCTGAGGCCATAGACTAGCCCTCCTAATTTTCAACTCCCTCACAATGAACAATTTCTCTGGACCTGCAGAGTGCTCTGCAGGGGTGGGTGGGAAAGAGGAGAAGACTTCCACAGAGATAGTAACCTTCTCCTTTACACACACACAAAGGAGATCCGGATGCAGATCCTTGGGTATGATCTGGGCCTGTATTATTGTGGGATTTTATTTCTATAAAGACAATCTCCAGTTTAATTGAGAGCTACAGATGCTCAGCACCTCCCAGAATTTGGTTGACTTTCCCCCCGACAATTCTGGTGCTTTCTTTTAAATGAGAATGGATATTTTTGGCAGTGGTACCATTTTCAGAGCATGTGTGTCTGTATGACAACAAAGATGTTTGCCTTGGAATTATTTTCAGTGAAAGTAGGGAAGAATGGGCGGGGGGGGGGGGGAATATTGTCCCAGTTAAGAAGAGGGAAGATCAGCACTAAGAAACAAGAAGGTGGAAAGAGTCATAGTAGGGGATGTTAGCTGAAGGCTGGTACATGTTTAAAGAGGATTGCAAATGATGAGCTGCTATAGAAGGACAAACTGAACAACAAACTACAAAGAAAATATGGAGTAATTTGGTGACTCTGTAGCATTTCTTATGCTCCAGATACGTCAAAGTATTTTCCTTGTGTTCCTGTCTTTACTGTATTTGTAATCTCCCCAGCTTTATTCAGTGCACTGGGAGAAATATAACTTCAGTTTCCACCATCGGTGCTCTTGCATACAGGAGACTGGCCCCATGTTCTCCAGGACCTCTCTGCAGCAAGATAATGCTAAACACTATCACTTAACAAAAAGGGTTGTCTACTTAAACATTAAAGATCTAATAAAATGAGTCTCTCTCGAATGTCCAGTGTTAAAAACAAGTCACTTGCCATATTCAATTTGCATTAATGCTTCACCAAAACAGGAGATAATAGATCTTATCAAATACCACATGGGATTTCTACTTCTAGATGGAAAGAGACTCACAAATACAGGAACAGAAATGAACAAAATACTATGCAATGAACTGCAATTAACTATAAACAATAAATCTATAAATAATAATATCTGATGTTCTGATGACTTCATGGTAACCAAGAAAATGAGGCTTAAGTGGTTTCTATTGTCAACATTATCCTGAGATGATGAATTCATCATTGCCTAATTCAAAGTTTTCCTGTAAGATGTTTTATACACTTCCGATCAATTCAGTCAAGTTTTTAAGAAGTATTTTAATTAAATTCACAGGTTGGATCCTAATCCCTGCTAGAGCTGAGTGAATCATGGTAATTTTGAAAAGTCAGAAAAAAAAATTCCAGATTGGACTGAAAATAAAAATTGTCCAAATTTTTAGTGTATCAAAAACATTTAAAAAATCATTTTGAGTTCAGTTAAATGAATTATTTTGTTCAATTTGGACCATTTTAAAATATTTTTCTATTTTAAAAAATAAGACATTAAAGGAAATTTTGAAACAAAATGTTACTTCACACCAAAAAACTGAAAATTTTCATTTTGAAAATGTTGAAATGGAGCATTTTGATTTTGTTTTTAAATGGGGGAGCTGGGACATTTAAATGAACAATTTGGTGGAATCTTCATGAATTTGCAAAACATTTTGGTGTTGCTGAACCTGACAAATATTGCCCAGGTCTAGTCCCTGCTCTCGTCTATATACACCACTCTGGCAGCAGGTAGCAGCTTTAAACAGGTCATAATGGGCCAAGGGAGAATTTCCTCAGTACAGAAGCAGCATAAAGCCAATTTAAGTGCCCTCTCAAAAGCCCCAAAGTAGGTGTGGGCCTAGAAGTAGGAGACGGTGGATCGGGGGATTCCTGGCTGCAGCACAGCCCATAGGCAGCCAGAGGAAAGGCTCCCATAAATTAAAATAGGCTTCTTTAATTTATGCTGGATGCATTTTAGCCCCCACAGCAGCACATATGGCATAAAGATGGCAAAAAGCCACCTTCCCCCTCCCAGCCTCCCACTCCTCCTGTGCTACATCTCTTAGGAGACACAGCAGAGAATATTACTCATACAGTGTGCTAAAGATCATTCTGTCCTCCCCCATATTTGCTTGGTTTTTGTATGATAAAACTTATCACCATTTTTCTAAAATTTGTGTAGAGTCTTTTAAACTTACAAACTGATTTAAAAGTATTATGAAATGGGTTGTTATGAGGCAGTAAAACTCTAATGTCACAGGCAATTTTGCCAAGTAATCTATCACTCACTATCAACTTTAGAACCTTTGGGAGAAAAGGTTGTATTTTCTGCTGATGTCACAGTTGTGAAATAGACTCTCTGATGACATCTTAAACATCAGAGATGAGCTTTTTTGCTGGCTGGCAGTAGCTTTATTTGCTCGGTTTGTTAAAATATATTGTAAGCCTGATTTTTAGTCCAGCTTTAAAGAGGCTTCTCTTTTTTTCTTTTTTTTTTTGGTACCTAAAATTTTGCACGTGCAAATTACTATAGTGCCCACATTTCGGTTTTGTTATTTAGGGTCAAGACTGCCAAAAAATGGATGCCAAAAGCTAGACTCCTAATCCACATTTAAGCACCCATATGGGATTTGCTGGTTGCTAAGCGCTTCTGAAAAAAATCAAGCCACTTATTTAGACAGAGACACCTTTGCCCCAGCCTACCCATTTCCTCAGGTGCACTAAGTAGAGCAATAAGGTACAGAACTACTTCCTGTTCCTGCACTTTCTTGTTCCTTCCTCAGGCAAAATTTAAGGTGAAATCACTAAAAGCTTTGCTTCAGCGAGGACTAGGATCAGAAGATTAATGGTCGAGAAACCAATGCAAATAAGTTTTGATTACTTATTAACTTAAATTTTAGTCACAGAATACGGTAGTAATATATTATTAGTTAACTGTATAAGTTATGGTTACAGGGCTCAGAAACCTATTCTCTTGGATGATATGGCTCTGACCCTGCTCTCATTGAAATCAATGACAAAATTCCCATTGACTTTAATGGTGCAAGATCAGCCCCTCTATATCACTGCTATTATCAGATAAAATCTTCTGCATAGGATTTGGCTATCCCCAGTCACAAAGATTCCATCCGCATCTACTTTTGTTTGTCCCTATGGAAATCATATTTCCAGAGGCTAAGTCCATCAGTTTTCTTTTTAAACTGAAGGGAAACCCCATAAAATCCTTAGAATAGGCAAATTTATCCTGCAACTGAATTACAGCAAAATACTGTTGGGTTTTTTGTTTGTTAGTTTAATTAATAAACAGAATGCTTTTTTCATACACAAGATGGAGAGATTACATACAATCATTAAAGAAAAAGCAATGCCATACTTTTTCCTTTCATCTTGCCTCCTTTAGCCTCTCAACCAAGGCCCTCTATATAATAAAATAATGAGGTGCCCTTCACACATATATACGACCTTTCATCTGAAGATCTCAAAGCATTTTACAAACGAGGCAAGAAACTTTGCATGAAACCCTAGCCCTGTTGAAGTCAATGGGGTGTTTGTCATTGACTTCAATGGGGCCTAGTTTTTACCCATTAGCCCCATTACAGTAATAATCAGTTATTTATTGTCAGCTTCTATTTTCCCTGGTACTCTCAGGCATACTATATCACCAACCATGGCCCCATAATTTCCCACACCTCACTACCTAGTGTCCCATCTTCACTTTTACCTTTTTTAGCAAGAGCTTGGAGAAAGTTATCTTTTCCTACCTAACCAATTCTCCCAAAACAATGTCCTTGATCATTTCTAGACTGGGTTCAGCTTCCACCACCTTAACAACAATAACTGCCCTTCTAGATCATTGGTTTGCTTTCAGCTGACTCTGGTTCCTTCTCCATCTCCTTGAGCATACTGCTCGATTTGATGCTACCAATATTGACACCCCTCTCTATCTGAAATTGTTTGCTGGAGTTCCAGGAATTTTCATCTCCTGGTTTTACTTCTACTTATTCCGTGATGCTTTTTCCGACAGTGGCAATGGGCTCTACTCTCCTGTTTGAGTTCTGTAGTAAATCCAATCTCATGGTCATGGATCACAAGAGAGTCATAGAAAAATATTTCACCCTAAATCACTTAAATTGTATAGTATTCAGGATTGCACAAAATGCAACACATTCTGCTAGTGTTTAATTCACAATTGAAAACTTTTGGCAAAGTAAAACCTGGCATTCTCCTACCTTTAACATTTAGCAGATCAATGGGAACAGCTCAGAAAAAGTCATTCTTGTTTTCTGAGTGTGTAATCTGTGTTTTTTAAAGGATTGCCAAAATACTTCATACACTTATGCAAGAAACCAGACTTGTTCCTAAAGAGCCATTCTTGTTTCCAATGTGCATATTATGGGGTTTTTTAAAACCTCAATTTATATTTATCCCAGCAAATATGAGGTCTTTAAGAATCATTCCAGTTGCTTGGGTAATTTAATACATGCTTACATAAATGTCCTTTCCATTTTTCATGTGTTTTCTTATATTGCACCAAAATTAAATTGTTTCCTTTCATGAATAATTCATTAAAACCACAGGTTGATGCACATGCTTATGCACATTGTGCCTGTGTGCATATATTGATGCCCGTGTTTATGTGACATCTGCCTGCTGATGTGTGTTTATATATAAAAAATTTGACAAAGATTATGGTTTGCCAGGTGTCCGGTTTTCAACCAGAACATCCAGTCAAAAAGAGACCTTCCCCAGCCCCGTCCAAATGAGCGAGGGTGGAGAGGAGTGAGGCGATGGAGTGAGCGGGGTGGGGCCTCGAAGAAGGGGAGGGGCAAGAGTGTTCAGTTTTGTGCCATTAGAAAGTTGGCAACCAACCTTTTGGTTCAGTTTCACACACTAAATCAAAGGGTGTCCTGATTTGTGCTTCTTCATTCCTTCACGATCATTAAAACCAACACAAATAGATTTTGTACAGTTTTTACTTATAAAAAGATGCTACTTTTGCAACTCAAGGGTATAATCAGAGTTTCTTTAAGAAATGTGAACTTCCTGAAATATGCACCCAGACAGAAAATGTATTGCTGCAGCAGCTGACTGGATAATTCAAAGTGTAGCCTAGCATTCTTATCAGGTCTCCACAGTTATCAGCTCTCTGTAGATCACTGCTCTATTGGCCACTATGTTTTTTTAAAAAAGCCAATGACTCAGGGTATTTTTATGTAAGGACAGGCTGGATCACAACTTCATAGTGTGCCACAAAAATCTGTAAATCATAATTTAATGATAGATTAAAATAAATCATATAGGGCCTGATCCTGCAAGCCTTAATTACATGAATAATCCTTACTCATGTGGCTAGTCTTCACCCTCTAAAGAATTCAGTGGGGACTCCTGATGTAAGCAAGGATTACTCACATAGGTAAGGGTTGCAGAATCATATTCACATTTTCTGGCATGGTTGATACAGGGCTCCACTCCTTTTGCTATAGATATCACAAAGGCATACACAGGAAAATAAAAAGTGACATTGTTTATTAATCTGAAGAAAGTTTCTAGCATTTTTATTATTATTGAACACATTTCTAAAATGCCCATTAATAGTATTTAAGCAATCAGGGTCTGATCCAAAGCCCATTGAAGTCATTAGTAGTAGTAGCACTCTCCAGAGGTGCCTTAGCACCTTGCAGGATCAGACCTTACGGCTTTTATCCAACAATAAACTCACACAGTTTAAATCCTGGTTAATCTTTAGGCGGGGGTGGGGGTGGGAATACACATTTTCAGCATTGGCTGCTACAACTTGCTAGGATATGTCATATTACATATATTTGAATCAGAGGTCTCAAACAATATGTTCAGTGTGAACATTTTAATTACAATAAGGGGATCTTCCTGTGAGGTGGTGAACATCCTCAGTGTTCATTGCAGTCATTTACAGGATCAATCCCAAAGAAAGCTCCCTATCCATGGTCCATTAAAACATTTTTGTTAAAGGACGAAGTAAGAAACTGACATAGAGCTTGATCCTGCTTCCACTGACGTCAGTAGCAAAGCCTCCAGTGAGTTCAAAGGGGGCAGGATCAGAGCTTCTGTGCGAATTCTATTCTCCCACCCCATAATATGTAGAATTGTCTTTTTCTTCCTATTTTATATAGATTGAATGAATGCTGGATAAATACATAATAATAATACAAAACAATAACTCTCAGAAAGCCATAGTAACATCTGCACATCATTCAAATGTGTACATTAAATAATAATAATCAATGATACTTACCTCTTATTTTAAACATCATGCTTGCTGTCAAGATGGCCCCAACACCAACGATAAAATACCTTAACTCACTTCCAATTTTGGTATTTATATTTCATTCAAAAAGTATACCAGTGTTATCCTGTATTTTCCCCTTATTTTGCCTTTTTATTATGTCAGATATCCTACCACCTCTCATTTTTAACATAGTTATCAATAATCATGGTGCTGTCAAAAGCAATGTAACTCCCAAAGAATGCCAGGCAGGGGTATAATTACCTGAGGTCAAAAAGACAATTAAAGATAAAGCTCAAATCATGTGAGGCCTAAACCTGATGGGTGCTCAGCACTCACAACTCCCATTGAAATCAGTGCTAATGTGGGTGGGCCTGCCCCCAAACCTATTGAAGTCAATGGAAAGACTCCTATTGACTGCAAAGGGCTATATATCAGACCTCGGCTGCTTAGCACCTTTCAGGATTAGGCCTTTAAAAACACAATATTTGGAAATAAATTTTAATACAAATGAGTAAATTTGCACTGATTAGAAGTGCATTGTGTATATGTATAAAACCAATATACTATAAACGTCAGTTGTGATCACCTGCTTCAACTATCTCAAAAGGTAAGTACAACTAATAACAAGGTGTTAATTTCTCTCCCCAAAATATAATTGGTGCAACTGCTAATCATTAGCTGTAACAATATGTGCTTCTACCATTCCCACAGACAACACAGCATTTTACACACACAAAGGTGTCCCAGATTTCTGCACGTTAGATTTTAAATTGTAATTTTGTTTAGGTCAGGAAATAAAGAAGGTAATTTCCTTCCAGTATGCCTGCACATGGTATTCCCTCATAAATCAGAATTAAGGGGAGCTCTTTCAGCCCCTATCAGGGTCATTGTTGTCTAGGATTTCTAATGTTACTTTTAGTGGGTGTTAATCATATGGCATTCATTTTAATGATAAAATTAAAAACCTGATCAACTAAAAGACTAGTAGAAGCTTCCATGTATTTATCCCTGCTAGCAAAGGGAAGATTTTAATAATAATGTTAGTATTGGGCTTTGAAAATTTAAAGCACTGCAAGTGTCATTCTGTTCTGTCTATAGCACTACAAGTAGCTATTATGCCTAATCTATTATTCCTATACCTATGAGAAATAATTGTTCAATGACTCATGTAGCCTTGGCATACTAATTACTATTTCCACAATCCTAATATTAGACGGCTGCTATTGCCCTGCATGGACTAATATTACTGCATTCCTATTGCCTAAGAACTGCCAATTAGTGTATTCTTCCTATCTCCTTATCAGGGCTAGGCATGATGCCTGTCTCCCCCTGTCAGTGCTAAGCCTGCCGTTATTCCCGCTGCCCCGTAAGCGATATTGACATGATCCCCGCGGCCCGGGCAGTGCCTGTCCCTCCTCCCTGCCTCGCGGGGCTAATGCCGGCTCAGGCCGAGGGGATGTCGGGGCGGAGGGGGCTGCGCAGGGTGGGTGGCAGTTACCAGGCTCGTGTCTCCCGGGGTTATCCGAAATCTCGATGACCAGCAGCTCCCTGCCCTCGAAGCTTCGCCCCACGGTGTAGATCCTGCTGATGGAGGGGCACTGCAGCCACACGGCCACCAGCGCCTCCCGCAGCTCCGGGTAGCGGTGGTACTCGAAGGAGATGCCGTCCTCCTGGCTGAGCCTCCGCCGCCGGCTCGCCCCGGCGGCCGCCTCCTGCTCCGCCGCCCCGGCGCACAGCAGCCAGCAGGCACCGAGCGCCCCGCACAGCGCCAGCAGCCCCGAGCCCCTTCCCGCTGCCATCCCTCAGCCGTCTCCTGTGCCGGCCCCTCGGCGCTTTGTTCCCCTCTGTCTGCCCCGGCTGCGCTGCTCACACCTTCCCAGCCAGCCAGGAAGCGGGCAAAGCCAGGAGCTCCGCAGGCTGCACTACTCTCCGCGGCGCGCCGGGGAGATGCAGGAGATACCACTGCACGCAGGGAAGGAGACGTCGCATACCCTGCGGGGGTGGCGTTCACGGGATCACTCCGCTTCGTCTGCTGCAGAGACGGGGTGGGAAAGGATGGAGTGAATTTCTGCAGGGACACCACAGGGGCAGTCACCCTGGGGCTGGTGTTGCTTCTCTACAATACAACTCTGTTTTACAGATAATCAGCCAGATGGGAGACGGTCACCTAGGGTTGCATTTAGGCTAAAACGGGGTACAGCGAGACCTCTAACAAGACTGATGTGTTCTTATGGAGGCAGCGAGGGCCAGATTTAGGGGCAGGTGAGCCCTGCGCCCTTCTTAGAGGGCACCTGGCTTGGGCTGCTGTTTTTGTTGTTAGCAACAAAAGGGAACATAGAATGTTTGAAGTAACATGTTTCAGGTACTCCCTATGGAGGATTCATTTTCACTAACCTCCTAGAATGTTTTGGGTCTTTGTAGAATCTCATAGAACCTTCCAGACTTTCTGAGAACAGCATTGTCCTCAAACCTCCTAGAATGATGGAGTACTGCAAAGGATAGACGTCCTGCCTTCAGCATCAGATATCAAGTAAAAGATCCTCAGGGACAATGTTACAAATCTGACCATGAAGCCACTAAGTGACACTCGCTGGAAGAGCTGCGTTAACAGTGTAAGGCCAGTGAGGTACTAAGTGACTGAGGTTTACAATGCCCTGATGGAACTGGCGCAGTCGAATAAAGCCAAAGCCGGAATCAGACCCAAGGCACAAAGCCTGCCAAACATAAGAAAGGCTGTACGGTGTCAGACCAAAGGTCCACCGAGCCCAATATCCTGTCCACCGACAGTGGCCAATGCCAGGTGACCCGGAGTGAGTGGACCTAACAGGTAATGATCAAGTGATCTCTTTCCTGCCATCCATCACCCCCCTCTGACAAACAGAGGCTAAGGACACCATTCCTTACCCATCCTGGTTAATAGCCATTAATGGACTTCATCTCCATGAATTTATCCAGTTCTCTTTTAAACCCTGTTATAGTCCTAGCCTTCACAGCCTCCTCAGGCAAGGAGTTCCACAGGTTGACTGTGCACTGTGTGAAGAAGAACTTCCTTTTATTTGTTTTAAACCTACTGCCCACTCATTTCATTGGGTGGCCCCTAGTTCTTTTATTATGAGAACAAGTAAACAACTTTTCCTTATTCACTTAGAATCATAGAATCTCAGGCTTGGAAGGGACCTCAGGAGGTCATCTAGTCCAACCCCCTGCTCAAAGCAGGACCAATCCAACTAAATCATCCCAGCCAGGGCTTTGTCAAGCCTGACCTTAAAAACCTCTAAGGAAGGAGATTCCACCACCTCCCTAGGTAACCCATTCCAGTGCTTCACCACCCTACTAGTGAAAACGTTTTTCCTAATATCCAACCTAAACCTCCCCCTCTGCAACTTGAGACCATTACTCCTTGTTCTGTCATCTTCTACCACTGAGAACAGTCTAGATCCATCCTCTTTGGAACCCCCTTTCAGGTAGTTGAAAGCAGCTATCAAATCCCCCCTCATTCTTCTCTTCTGCAGGCTAAACAATCCCAGTTCCCTCAGCCTCTCCTCATAAGTCATGTGCTCCAGTCCCCTAATAATTTTTGTTGCCCTCTGCTGGACTCTTTCCAATTTATCCACATCCTTCTTGTAGTGTGGGGCCCAAAACTGGACACAGTACTCCAAATGAGGCCTCACCAGTGCCGAATAGAGGGGAATAATCACGTCCCTCGATCTGCTGGAAATGCCCCTACTTATACAACCCAAAATCCCATTAGCCTTCTTGGCAACAAGGGCACACTGTTGACTCATATTCAGCTTTTCGTCCACTGTAACCCCTAGGTCCTTTTCTGCAGAACTGCTGCCCAGCCATTCGGTCCCTAGTCTGTAGCAGTGCATGGGATTCTTCCGTCTTAAGTGCAGGACTCTGCACTTGTCCTTGTTGAACCTCATTAGATTTCTTTTGGCCCAATCCTCTAATTTGTCTAGGTTTCTCTGTATCCTATCCCTATCCTCCAGCGTATCAACCACTCCTCCCAGTTTAGTGTTATCTGCAAACTTGCTAAGGGTGCAGTCCACACCATCCTCCAGATTGTTAATGAAGATATTGAACAAAACCGGCCCCAGCACCGACCCTTGGGGCACTCCACTTGATACCGGCTGCCAACTAGACATGGAACCATTGATCACTACCCGTTGAGCCCGACCATCTAGCCAACCCCCTGCTCAAAGCAGGACCAATCCAACTAAATCATCCCAGCCAGGGCTTTGTCAAGCCTTTGTCAAGCCTGACCTTAAAAACCTCTAAGGAAGGAGATTCCACCACTTCCTCCACACCATTCATAATTTTATATACCTCGATCATATCCCCCCTTAGTCTCCTCTTTTCCACGCTAAAAAGTCCTAGCCTCATTAATCTCTCCTCATATGGGACCCGTTCCAGACCCCTAATCATTTAGTTGCCCTTCTCTAATACCAGATAACTGACCTCAAATTTCTGGTCTCAATTGTGGTTTGGCTCAATATCTTGTTCCAAGTAATTGTTGTAAGCAAGATATTACAAACTCAGTCGATGGACATCGCGACCACTACTGTTTTGATGAGAAGCTGCCTTGGTTTCATAGTGGCCTACAGTGACCATGGATTTGAAGAGGCCATCACTGCTGCCAAAGAAATGGTAGAAAACTTAGGAGTTGAGCCGGTCTTCAAGGAAACTCATATTCATCCACAGAAGAGACAGTTTGGTTACGGGGGGCAGAAATGAGGTGATGAGAAACTCTGAAGAAAAATTCAAGAGGGAGTTTTTTGGCTCACTCGTTGATACTGCTCAAGTGTCCATCAAAGAAAGGTTCAGACAAATGAAGCACCATGAAAAAACTGGGGGCTTTTTCGAATGCCAGCAGACAGGAACACTCTTAAACAATTTTCCAGACCTTCACTGGACGCTGACACCTGGGGAAGAATTCGGATGTCAGTTTATAAAGATATTGAATTGGGCAACATCCGTCACATTCTGCCAAACAGGAAGCACTCTCCACTCCAAGTTTTCCAATTAATTCATGATGCAGTGCCGAAGGACACTTTTCCTAATGTGTGGATAGCTTTGAGGATTCTCCTCACGCTGCCGGTCACAGTCATGAGTGGTGAACAAACCTTTTCGAAGTTCAGGCTCATTAAAACATATCTTTGAGCGATGATGGCCAACGAGACACTGACATCGCTTGCTATTTTATTGCTTGAAAATGTCATTGACCAGTCTTTGGATCTCTATGCTTTGTGAGGGCAAAGGTGCGAAAAGCGACCTTTTGAACTAAAGGACTAGGGTTAACATTCTAAGGCAGTCACCTACTGTAACACTATTTAATACCGGTCCACCCAGTGTTAGTGAACAGTTCAGTTTATTGATGTTAGTACATTTCAGTTATTCTTAAAATTAAGAAGTTTCTGTAAGCTTAGAGGAAATGATTTTTTTTATTTGCTTATATATGGCATGAATAAATACAGATTTACAGATCCTAGTGTGCAAATTTATCATCTTCCATGACAGGGATGAATCACGCATGCAAATTGTGCATCAAAATCATGAAATGGGCTGCAAATGCAATAAAAAACGTATTCAAAAGTTTAACCAAATGGGACGGGGTGCCAAAGACGCTCCTCACGTGGGCTGCCATTTGGTCTCAGGCCAGCCCTGGGAGCATCCTGGCACCATTATACTGTTCCACAGTTAAGATTTACAATTTGGTTATAAAAATTTGTTTGAGATCAAACTTTTCCATACAGTGACTCAGCCTC
This sequence comes from Chelydra serpentina, assembly GCA_037349315.1. Classification (NCBI taxonomy): domain Eukaryota; kingdom Metazoa; phylum Chordata; order Testudines; family Chelydridae; genus Chelydra; species Chelydra serpentina. The sequence goes on along the minus strand of JBAIAC010000014.1, from coordinate 9,367,513 downwards.
CGAGGTACATTTATTTAGGTGTTTTTTAAAAAAGTTTAATGCAATCCTACCACCCCATTAGATCAAAGTGGTATTGGCTCTGATCTTGCAAACACTTTACTCAGGGATGTAATCACATTGACTCACAGCACAAAATTGGGGACTGTTTGAACAAGTAACAGTAAGTGCAAGACAGAAGCCATACAATATTTTTGATTTTCCATGCATTTTGTGCACACTTGAACAACATCCCAGAAATGTCTCCTTTTTGCTGACCACAATGTCCTGCAGAGTGTAGACTAAGCTATTTTGGTCACCAGAGCAGCTGTGTTATTGATGATTGAAAAACCATCTACTATGCTGTGCATACATAATCCAGTAACCTGTTTTCATTAACTGCTTTCAATATTCATATTATGGGTAATATCAGAATAGCCCAGCAAGGGACTTATACAACACTTTAAAAGGATATTGGACTATATTGTGCCCTCCTTTATTCTCATGAAATCCCATTTAAGGGTAGAAGTGAGTGCAGAATGCTGAGGAATGGGGGGATCTCAGGGAGGACAGTGGTATACACTGTACTATATTGGACCCCAAATAGATTTTGGACATGAAATACCAAACTTTTAAAAAATATTGCAAAATGTAAATGTATTTGATTAAGTTGTTCTAGCAATAGACAGGTCTGGCAAATAATATTAACATCCAAATAGTTAATGATCTTTAAAAATAAATATTTGATGGTTCATGTCATGCAAGGAACACAGTGTGATTTTCTTACTCACATGGAGGAGCATTTACTCATGTTCAGTGGGACTCCTCATGTGAGTAACTGCTCACCAATGTGAGGAAGGGTCATGGTATGGAAATTAGAGGACCTCTTAATTTCATGTAATTCATCTCTTTGTCAATGCAGAATTGTCCCCTCGGGTATAATATCTATTTGTTCCTAAACTTATTTACTAAGGCCCTAAGAGATGGACCTCCTCCCCCCAGTCTTACCAAACACATTCTCAGAATGTTTTCTCTTAATATTCCGCCTGAGTTCTTTTCTTAATTTCATCCTCATCCTAGTTACTCCTCAAACCAGGCTCTAAATAATTAATCTCCTTTAAAAAAATTTATGGCTATGTCCTCCCCTGAGTTAACCTGTAGTCAGCCAGTGAGAGCTCTGTGTTTCATATCAGTCTCATTAACTTCCATTCATGTTTCTTTCCCTGCAATGCAGTGCTGCTATCAAAAACCTAAAATACAATCAGACCCCATTTCCTTTTATCTGTCTCGAGAAGTGAGTTAATAAAACTTTGCACTTACAGCTCCTTCTATCAAAGCATCTCAAAACTCCTCACAAACATCAGTCCACACAACACCCCTGTGAGGCAAGTTTTAGATTCCTCAACTGTATGATGAGGCATTAAAGGTCAAAATTTAGGTGTGTAAAATTAGGGCTGTAAATCCATCTTTAGGCACCTAAATAAAAATGGCCTGATGTTCAGAGGTGCTGAGCATCCACAGTTCCTATTTACTTCAATCATAGGAGCCGACTTCCGTCGGCTCCAGTGGGTGCATCGGGGGCGGGGCCCCGCAACGTTGGCTGGCGTCGGGGGCAGGGCCCCGCAACGTCCGTCGAGGGTGGGGCCCCACAACGTCCGCCGGCGTTGGGGGCGAAGGTAAGTGCTCCGGTCACGGGCACGGGGCTGCCGGGGAGCTGCCCGTGGGTGCTGAGCACCCACCAATTTTTCCCCGTGGGTGCTCCAGCCCCGGAGCACCCACAGAGTCGGAGCCTATGACTTCAATGGGCTCTGCAAGAGTTCATTATCTCTGAAAGGGCCTGATACGAAGCAGATGGAAGTCAACAGAAAGACTCCTCCATGAGTGTTGGATCAGGCCAAAAATCAGGTCACTTATTTAAGTATCTAAATAAGGATTTGGTTGCCTAAAATCAAGTACCTAGGATCCAGGTTTTAAATTGGTAGTCTAAGTGACTTGCAGGCAGTCTGTGGCAAAGCCATGAATAGGATCCAGGTCTCCTGACTCCCAGTCTTGTGCATTAAGCACAAAACCATCCTTCCTTTCTGTCCATTTTCCCTATGTCAGGCATAGATTCCATTGCTGAATATTTTATTTTAGAAGGAAAGATTGTCAGAAATAAAAGGCACAATCAGATACCACCACAACTACTCATGGATTAGGACTTTTAAGAAATTAAAAACAAGGGTCAGAGTTAAAGCTTAAACCCTAGTCTTAACTCCTATCATGCTAAGCATTGCAGGCATCTCCAAATAGCTCATTTTACATAACCATATTGCATGTGCTGTAGTAACTAGTTCAACAGGATAAGTTAAATACAGAGTTTCATCTCTGTGATACTGAATTTCCATATTTTGTGAGTGTGTCTGACCCTTAACATTATTTAAACACACTTAGTAGTTTGTGGCTTAATACATTAGAACTGCAATTATGTAGAAGATCACACACCCATCCTGATTGCAGGTTAGAACTATCCAGCACCAAGTCTCTCTCAGAGTTGTACTATATCTGCTTTAACAGCCTATAGCACTCAGTAGTGTGATGATGCTAAGCTTCCAGCTGTGTTCTTAAAAGCATTTAAGAATTTAAGGAAAGGTTTGTCTTAATTCCTTTGTATGTATAAAGTTTACTTATGTCAGTGGATGCATTTCAGCTTCTCATGTCACACCTTAAGTGTAAAGCTCTTACATCATTAGGATAGCAAAAGCAATCAGCTTCCCTTCCCTGTTCTGCCCTCCTGAGAACATATTATTAAGGCAACAGCCGAACAACATATAATATGGCAATAGTATTATGTGATGAAAGCAATATTGTTTTGTAGTTATATAGGAAATTATATTTAAATGATCTCAAAGCACTTTACACTCATTAAACTTCAGGTGATCCAGTGATGTAAGTAAATGAGATTATCCCCATTTAACAGATATCATTATCACTATATTTAGTACCATTAGTGTGGTGTAATATACTTTCGTAACTCACAGAACATCTGCCTTGCCTTACCCAAAGCACACAGTAGGTCATTGCACACTCATGATCCTAACAGCATATTACATTACACTGTTTAAAATACAGTTTATTTTTTCTTTTATTTTCAAATTTATAAAGTATCCTCTACAATGTTTCCAAGTGCTAGTGACAGCACAGGTACCCTACCTGGCCAAGGGATTAAGTGATTACTTTTTCTCCCTTTTAAGGAGATGTATTATTTGCCACACACCAAAGGAATTGCACAAGATGTTAGCTCTCACACCCTTTGTGACATTATTGACAATAACTGGGACCGTATAGATCATTGTTGCAACAAAGGTCCTGTAGTGGCACCAAATCTTATATAAAGGGGGTCAAATCAGGTGTCTAAGACCGGGTTATGCTTGGCTGGTTATGATTATGCCATTTATATGTATGTATCAGTTTTGTAGTTGAAGTTGTGAATATTGGCTTTATACTGTCTGCATAAGCTTTCGTGGGTCAATACCCACGAAAGCTTATGCTTCAATACCTCTCTTAGGGCTTGGCTACACTTACAAGTTACAGCGTAATAAAACTGCTGGCAGCGCTGTAACTCATTAACTGGCTACACTTGCAAGGCACGTGCAACGCTGTATCTCCTCAGATACAGCGCTGCATGTACTCCACCTCCCCGAGAGGAATAACAGCTGTTGCGAAGTGGGTGCAACGTTGGTCTGTCAGTATAGCCGAGGAACAACGGAGTTAATGATCTCCCGAAGTTGCCTTTGTTTTGAAACGGCACTTCCGGGTTGGAGTTCAGAGCTGCATTCTTTAAGCTGCTGATCACAGGCTCCGTTTCCTCTCTTTTATCTGCTCTTTAAAAACAAACAAAGCCCCTGCTGTTTGCTTTCAGTGATTGAGAGAGAGGCAGGGGATGTGGAGGTGTGGAAATAATGAGCTGACACTCTGTGGCTATTCCAAAAATCCACTCTTTTTCCAAAAACGCTCCCTGTCAAAGTCCCCCTCACCCCCCCCCCCCCGATTTGAAAAGCACGTTGCAGCTACCTGAATGCCCATAATGCACCGCTCCCAATACAGCTGCAAGTGCCGCAAATGTAGCCACGTCAGTGGTAGTTACTGCGCTGGCCGCTGCCAGTGTGGACAGGCTGCAGCGCTTTCCCTACTCAGCTGTACGAACACGGGTTTAACTAACAGCGCTGTACATCTGCAAGTGTAGCCTAGGCCTTAGTCTATAAGGTGCCACAGGACCCTTTGTCGCTTCTGCAGATCCAGACTAACACGGCTACCCCTCTGATACTTTATACTGTCTGTATTTCAAACTGGGGCTGTGCTTCTGGGACCCAAGACAAGCTATCAGCTCTGCCAGGCCTGCTTGATGGCCCATCAGCTATACAATTGGCCCATTGAGAGAAGGCAGTCACACCTTATGATTCAGTAAGGTATGCAGGGACTTGCCCATGTGACTCCAGACTCCATTTTGCTGTGATTTCCCACAGTAAGGACAAAGAGGTGTCTTTACACCTGGAAGAAACTATAAAAGGCAGCTGCCTCATCTCCATTTTGTCTTCATTCTTGCTTCTTACCTCTGGAGGAACCTTTCTACAAATGGAAGCTCTTAACAAAGGACTGAACGACCCATCCCAGCTGTAGATGTATTCCAGAGACTTGATCTGAACCTGCAGCTTATTCCATCTGCTGCAAGCCTGAACCATGAACTTTGCCCTTACTGTAGGTAATTGATTCCTTTTAACCAATTCTAGCTCTCACCTATACCTTTTTCCTTTTATGAATAAACCTTTAGATTCTAAAGGATTGGCAACAGCGTGGTTTGTGGGTAAGATCTGAGTGTGGTCACCTAATTTGCATAAATGTGTCATTCTTGTATCTGAAACTAGAAATATAACTCTGAGGTCCAATTATGCAAGGTGTGGACCATCGTGAGACCCAGACCAGTGGGGTACAGGAGTCTGGTGCTGTTGGGATCCAGAAGTGGGCGGGCAGAAGCCAGTCCACTGCTAAAGGACCTCCCCCCAGCCTAAGGGGAGGATCCACAGGTTTGGGAAACCAAATACATCCGGGGGACAACTAAGGAGATAACAGGAACGGAAGTGAGGTCACAGGGCTAAATGAAGGGAACCAGATGAGAAGAGAACCCCAGACAGCACCCACTGCTCCTCAAAGGTGTCAAGGGAACCAGTGGATGCTGCCCAGAGGAACTCTGCCCAGATACGTGAACAGACTGAGGAGCGGAAATGGGGTTTCCTGCAACTGTGGGGCCTGTCGGCCACCTCCTCTCCCTGGTGTTGTAGATGGTCATTTTGGCCAGGGCTAGGAGGAGGTTGACAAGGAGGTCCCATGACTTTGTGGGGCCATGGATGGGGAGTGCGTAGATGAACAGGTGAGGAGAAAAGTGCAACCAAAAACATAAGAGGATGTCCAAGAGGAGCTGGAATAGGGGCTGCAACCTGGCGCACTCCAGGTATACGTGCGCCAGGGTCTCCCTCACACGGCAAAAGGGGCAGGGGGGGAATGAACTGTGCCAAGTACACACCTGTGCTCACGGCCCCGGGAAGGATCCGCCAGCTGACATGCCCGGTGGGTCTCAGTGTCAGGGTGGAATAGAGGCTGGCCCACCGGGGCTCCTCACCCTCTAGAGGTTGAAGGAGGTCCCATCACATTGTATCGGGGCAGGACGCGAGGGTGAGGACATGAAGGGTGTGGAGTATGAGTGTGTACAGATGTTTCCATGGCACAGTCTGGAAACGAACCGGCTGCAAGTTGTGCAGCTGGCTCATGGTAAAGGGGTAGGATGGCCGGGAAGATCCACAGGGCAAGGGCCCAATGAAAAGGTCCAGAGGGCCTGGGGTGGAGGGTGGGCAGGGCGTGCCCTCTCGCAGAACCCAGTTGAGGAAAACCGAAGCAGTGGGCAGTAAAGCGGCCCTCACCTCCTGAAGTACACGCTGGGGAGTACGAGGCCTTGAGAGCCCTATGCGCCGAGCAAGCATCAGGGGGTCCAGCCAGTCTCCCCGGTTGTAGTCCAGGAGGTCTCCGACTCTGGTGACTTCCACCGGGGTGGGGGCTGAAAAACAACCCGGCTGGAGGAAGGACAGGGAAACCAAGGGGCTGGCTTCAGAGGCTGGGGCAGGGCAAACAAGTGAACAAAAACTGCAGAGGGAAAAGGACAGGGCAGGCAAACAAACTAAAGCTATTGAGGGGCTGGGGCAAAAGGGGGGGGGAGCAAAGGGCTGCAAGGGGAGAGGGGGATACTGCTGCAAGGAAGGGGAGGGTGTCAGTCCAAGCGGGGGGCACATGCACAACATGGGCCCTTTCAAAAAAAGTCAGTTTATACTGGCTGCTGCTTCAGGCCCAACTGGTGGCAAATGGGCATGGCAAGCCAGGTGAGCAGCTGAGTCCTCGCGGCAGAAACTGAGGCAGATGGTAGTGGCCAGTGGAGCGGGCAGCAGTGGTGATGGAGGGGGACACAGATGAACCAGGGGGCAGGCCCAACACCACACCCCCTACATCTCCAGAAACACAGTCAATACCCCCACCACAAGAGCAGTTTGAAAGTTACTTAGTCTTGTAGCCCCCCTCCATGATGGTCTGCAGAGTCTCTGCGCACTCCCCCAGCAGCAGATGGTCCTCTTCTTCCTCCTCCTTGAGGCTCCAGCAGCTCCCAGGCAGCAAACACAGCAGCAGCTCGAGCAGGCAGTTCAGTAGCCAGGCAGGAAGGACCCCTCTCAGGTGGCGGTGCCACAGCAGCAGCAACCGCTGAGGCAGGGGTCCCTCACTCCCATCCTCTGGGGAGTGGGCAAGCAGGTTCCCCAAGGGGCTGCAGCAGCAACCAGGTAGCAGACAGGGACTGGTCTAGACAGGGGAGGTGCTGGAGCAGCAGCAAGGCCCCAGGGCCTAGCAGCAGCAGTCTCCCACCAGGCCAGAAGGCTATAGAAGAGTAGTTGAAGGCAGATCTGCTGGTCAATGAATGAATAGTTTTCTGTTCCCTGAGTGACCAGAGCAGTGACTGTGCTAGAGCAATCAGGAACCTGTTAGAACCAATTAAGACAGGCAAGCTAATTAAGACACCTGGAGCCAATTAGGAACATACTAGAATGAATTATGGCAATCAGACTAATCAGGACACCTGGCTTTAAAAGGATCACCCATCAGTTAGTAGAGGGTATGTAGAGAATGAGAGTGTGCTACTGGTGGACTGAGGAGTACAAGCATGATCAGGCTTCAGGAGGAAGATCCTGTGGTGAGGATAAAGAAGGTGTTGGGGGGAGGCTATGGGGAAGTAGGCCAGGGAGATGTAGCTGTCACACAGCTGATACAGGAGCCATTGTAGGCAGTTGCTACCCACAGGGCCCTGGGCTGAAACCCCTCTGTGAGCAACACCAGAAGCGATGGTTTAATTTGGAAAGGGATCTGGCCTGTCCCTGACCTGCTAGGTGGGACAACAGAGACTGCAGAAATTGTCCTTGTTCCCCCCCATGCTGGCCAGTGATGAGGTTAGCTGAGTGAACGGCAGGTTTGAGCCTCTAGCAGAAGAGGCTAAACTGAAGGTTGCTATGAACCGCTGAGGTGAGCAAATCCATCAAAAAGTACAGGACCCATCAAGGCAGAGGAGGAACTTTGTCACACCATTAATGGTGGTTTGGAATCTTGATGACTTAACATTAACCAAGACAATTAGTTGTAAATGGCTCTGTTTACTTGTAAGTCTTCCTGTATATGTGTGTGCTGGCAAGTGGGTAATGAAGCCTTACAGTGACATGTGATCATGTCATCTGAACTGGAATCCACCTTTAACCTGGTGCTCTTCCTTTTAGAAGGAGGGGTGGGAACCTAGAGATGGACAAAGGATTCTCATCTTTTATATATATATATGGGGGTGGAACAGAACAAAGGGGGCTGCAGTCATGAGAAATCCCCTAGCTACCACCTGAGCTGGAACAAGGACTGTACTAGGGGAATAGATTGGGCCCAGACTAGAAAGGAGTATAGTCTGTGAAAGAAACTTATTGGAACATCTCTGAGGGTGAGGTTTCATCTGTAATCAGTTTTTTACTGCATTAGGTTTAGGCTTGCATGTTTGTGTTTTATTTTGCTTGATAATTTACTTTGTTCTGTCTGTTATTACTTGGAACAGCTTAAATCCTCCTTTTTATATTTAATACAATTATTTTTTGCTTATTAATTAACCCAGAGCAAGTAATTAATTCCTGGGGGAAGCAAACAGCTGTGCATCTCTCTCTATCAGTGTTATGGAGGGTGAACAATTTTAGTTTCCCTGTATAAGCTTTATACAGCGTAAAATGGATTTATTTGGGGTTTGGATCCCATTGGGAAGTGGGTGTCTGGGTGCTAGAGACAGGAGCACTTCATAAGCTGTTTTCAGCTAAGTCTGCAGCTTGTGGGGGATGTGGTTCATACCTGGGTTTGTGTTTGCAGCAGGCTAGTGTCTGGCTCAAAAAGACAGGGTACTGATATCCCAAGCTGCCAAGGAAAATGCGCTCAGAGGTAGTCTCAGCACATCGGGTGGCAGTTCCAAGGGGGTCTCTGTAACTCAACCCGTCACACAATGGTTTTGTGCCTTAATGTGTGAACCCAGTGGGTCTATTGCACATGATGTAGGGTGACCAGATGTCCTGATTTTATAGGGACAGTCCTGATATTTGGGGCTTTGTCTTATATAAGTGCCTATTACCCCCCACCTCCGTCCTGATTTTCCCCACTTGCTGTGTGGTCACCCGAACATGACACCAAAGTAGCATTTTAAAAAATTATCCTATAATTGAAGGTGAAAGTATTTGACACTGGCAGCCATACAGCTGGAATAGCTACTACTATGGTTAATCGAAAACCAAACTCCGCAGCAATAGAAACTCCTGCAACGATTGACAATTCACCAGCAGTAATTGATAGAGGGTGCTATCCCACAATAGCAGATAATGGCAGTGCTGGAACTTCCTATTCAGGCACCACTCCTGCCTTCAAGACACAACTGGTGTAGTCCCCAGACTATCGCTGATGACAGCATCTCTGACCACAATGCTCCCTGAGGACAATATGAAGTAATTTCTTCTTACCTTTTTAGAAGGTGACCATCAGGGGTATGTGCACTCATAGGGATGGGATGCAGAGCATTTTTTTGTAGACGCTCATTAAGACTGGAATTCCTTCCTACTCTTCATCAGCTGGAGCTGAAGTGTGGTGGGTTTTCTTTTTTTTAAGAGGAGAGACTTAACTCTGAAATCTAGATGGAATATCTGCCCATGGTGTTGGGGGTCAGGTCTGGGCAGAGAGACCTAGATTGGGGTGTGGATGGACATTTGCAGTAGGCCTGTCAGCTAAAACCACCTCTGTGAATACAGCACTTTGAGAATGATTGTGACTTTGACTCTTGATGTTGGAAATCCCACTGGATCAGTGGAAAGGCATACACGAGGGCATCAAAACACTGCAGAAGGAATGTGTCCAGAAATGACCCTAGACACATACTATCTCTGGAACTAGAGTTCTGGCATTGACATTGGTGATGAATATGTCTCACCAGGGTTCCTATACACAGGCATACTGGCTGTGTGGTAGACTTCCACAAGGATCACTCATGCATGGCAATTGGCTCTCTGCTCAGGAAATCTGCCAGGTTGTTGCTGACACCTGGGAGGTAGAGAGCCATAGTTATCTTATGTAGGTGGCACTATGTCGAGCTGCTGCTAGCTTCCTGGCAAAGAGGAGATAAGCATGGTTTAACTTAGTAAGTAACCTCAGTAAGGTTTAACTTAATTCAACAGATTTTTCTGTACTCTTAATTCTGTGTATTTATTCACAGGGATATGCTGGAGAAATCAATGGAGAAACAACTATTTGGATTCTGTAGTATTTCGGTTGCCTATTCTCTGCTATACTGCACCAGCCCTTTAGAAAGCATCACATTTTGTATTGGAAATCAGTAATTACATGCTACAAGGAAGCTCCTCTTTCTAATGTGCCAACTCAGTGCAGTGGGAGACAGTTTGAAAGTGATGGTGTATTCCAAGTTGATTTAAAAGAGATGATTATGCTACTGATGTTGAATAGGGGAGTGTGAAGGGACTAAAAACATCACTTTTAGATTTCTGTTGTCAAATTATTTGCTCATATTTGGGGTTGGGAAGGAATTTTCCTCCAGGGTAGATTGGCAGAGGCCCTGGAGGGTTTTTTGCCTTCCTCTGCAGCATAAGGCACAGGTCACTTGCTGGAGGATTCTCTGCATCTTGAAGTATTCAAACCATGATTTGAGGACTTCAATAGCTGAGATGTAGGTGAGAGGATTATTCCAGGAGTGGGTGGGTGAGATTCTGTGGCCTGTATTGTGCAGGAGGTCAGACTAGATGATCATAATGGTCCCTTCTGACCTTAAAGTCTATGAGTGGGATGAATTATTTTACATATTTCAATGATTTGTCAAAATATTTCCTTTTGTGCTATAAAGAATAACGAGTTAATTGAACATCCAGAATATATAAGAACATTCACCTTTGAGGAAAAACACAGCCCTTTCCTTTTTCAAGAAAAATAAAGCTATGCAAATCCTCAATGTCCATTTTAAAATCTGAAAAACCTGCAGAAAGGTGCACTGTAAATATAGCAATGGATTTTCAGATCCAGGGGGTAGCTGGATAAAAATCTTCAGGTAATCTTACCCCCATTCTCAGCTGGAGCTGAGTTTCAAGAGGCAGAAGAGTTGGCTAGAGAAAGAGCTCTTCCAGGCATCCTATCCTGTCATTTTTAGATCTGAATCTACCGTGTGGGGTAACCTGCTCACTTTTACTTCTAATTTAAAATGCTTCTCCCAGGGTCTAGGATTTTGTTTGTTATGCAAGCCTTGCTCCTTTTCTTTTAACCAACTCTCAGATAACGACTGGCCATTTTGTTAGGTCTGCCTGTGTGTCCAGGAGCTTATCTCCAGAGGTGGTTCTAGAGACAGGGTGTGAAGTGGCTCCCAAAATCCCCATTATAGCGCTCTACTTTCACAATGGTTTGAGGATGTACAATATGACATTACACATCCTCAACTCCACAAGGGCACAGACCCCAGTATGAAGGATGAAACAGCAGTAGCTCAATGCACACAAGAACTTCTGGTGTGCATCAGCAGGATCCAGACAGATAGTTGGCATGTGGCAAGCTGGAGTATTATAGATTTACACCCCAGCTTGCTGCACAAAAAGTGCTTGTGTAGACATGCCTTCAATCCCTAAGCACAGTTGAGTGTTGGACAGAGAGAAAAAGTGTACAGCAAGTATCTTAAGAGCCTGGAAACAAGTCTTTTGAGAGGTATTTCAAAGAAATGTCCCTTTACTGAGAACCTTGTGCATGATCACCTAAATTTATAGACAATTTTTTCCCCTCCAAAAAAAAAAAAGGGGGGTGGGGGGAGAACCAGAGTTGGAAGCATTTCTTCTGGAGTACACCAAGGCCTGGTCTACACTAGGACTTTGTCGAATTTAGCAGCGTTAACTTGATTTTACCCTGCACCCGTCCACATTAGGAAGCAATTTATTTCGACATAAATGGCTCTTTAATTCGATTTCTGTACTCCTCCCTGACGAGGGGAGTAGCGCTAAATTCGACATGGCCATGTCGAATTCGTGGTACTGTGGACGGAATTTGACGCTAATAGCTCCGGGAGCTATCCCACAGTGCACCACTCAGTAGACGCTCAGGACAGCAATCCATACTCGGATGCTCTGACCTGCCACTCAGGAAAAGCCCCGGGAAAATTTGAATTCCTTTTCCTGTCTGGCCAATTTGAATCTCATTTCCTGTTTGGACATCGTGGAGAGCTCAGCAGCACTGGCAACGATGCAGAGCTCTCCAGCAGAGGTTACCATGCAATCCCAGAATAGAAAGAGGGCTCCAGCATGGACTGATCGGGAAGTTTTGGATCTGATCGCTGTGTGGGGAGATGAATCAGTCCTATCCGAGCTCCGATCCAAAAGACGGAATGCAAAAATTTGAGAAAATATCCCAGGCTATGACGGAGAGAGGATACAGCCGGGATCCAACGCAGTGCTGCGTGAAAATCAAGGAGCTGCGACAGGCGTAACAGAAGACCAAGGAGTCCAACAGACGCTCCGGATCGCAGCCACACACTTGCCGTTTTTACGAGGCACTGCATGCTATGCTCGGTGGTGCTGCCACCACTACTCCACCAGTGTCCGTGGACTCCGACGACGGGGTCTTATCTACGGCCACGTCGTCGGAGGTTTTCGCGGACGGTGAAGATTAGGAAGGAGAGGAGGAGGACGAGGCAGTCGACAGCGCTTTCAATGCTGATTTCCCCGACAGCCAGGATCTATTCATCACCCTGACTGAGATCCCCTACGAACCCTCCCAAGGCAGCATCCCTGACCAGGAATCAGGCGAAGGATCAGCAGGTCAGTGTTTTAAACATTTATTTGGAATACAATAGGCATGGTGTATAAGCACTGTGTTTGTATTGCTTAATTGGCCTTAGGCGCTTCAGCTTTGAGTCGTTTTCCAGTGCAACTACTCGAAAGGTCTGCCAATATGTATGGGGATAGAGGAGAAATCCCCATCGGAGATCTCTGTGAAGCTCTCCTTGCCGGGACTGGCCACGCGGACGGGGGGGAAGGGTAGGCGAGCCGTTCAGACAGAGCGGTTCGCGGGCACTTTCAGTTCCCGGGAGCGGCCACGCGGAGGGGGGGGAAGGGGTAGGCGAGCTGTTCAAACAGAGCGGTTCGTGGGCACTTTCAGTTCCCGGGAGCGACCACGCGGAGGGGGGGCAGCAGGAACTGGCCGGCGCCAGGAACAGTGATTGAAACATGGGAGTAGAGCACTGCTGTGAAGTAAGCTCTCAGCAGTCCAAACTCAACAGCTTACCATGGTCTCCAAAGAGCAGATTTCCAGTGTTCAGCAAGGCTTCTGGGATCTGTACACCGGGACCCCAGACACTCAGGATAAAGACATAATATTCGACCTTGTAGTAAGTGGACATGTGATAGGTACTGTGCTTGGTCTTATTCACAGGGAAAGAGTATAGGCATTGTTCTGGAAAAAGTATCTTTCTGAGGAATTCACTCCCTTTCTCTCATCCCACAGCGGCGAGTGTCTCCTGCCCTACGCGTGGATCACCCTCCCAGAGGCTTGCGCTGATCAGGCAGCGCAAAAAGAGAACCCGGGACGACATGTTCTCAGAATTGATGGTCTGTTCCCGAAAGGAGGCGGCACAGCGGAGAGAGGACGTCTCAAGGTCCGAGCGAGCAGTCAGCGAATGGGAGCAGAGGGCTGAAGCTCGCGAGGACAGGTGGCGGCAGGAAGACCAGCAGGCGACTCAAACGCTGCTGGGACTAATGAGGGAGCAAACTGACACGCTCCGGCGCCTGGTAGATGTTCTCCAGGACAGGAGACAGGAGGGAAAAGCACCTCTATATGTTATTTCCAACCGCCCTCCCCCGCCACGAAGTCCAATCCTCCACTCACCCAAAGTCACTAGAACAAGGGGAGGCAGGGGCTGTGGAAATAATCACTCCACCCCTGCAGACTACTCCAGTAGCAGAAGACTCATTTCCAAAACTTTAGATGGGTCCTTTCCCTCCCTGCAACTGCACCCCAGAACAGTTCCCTGCCCAGGTATCATCTAAAAAATATGCTCCCCTTAATAAAAATGTTTGTTTTGCACAGTGCTGTTTCCCTGACTTTCTTTCACAGGACGGTTTGGTTTTGGGGGAGTGGGTAAGGGGGTTTGTTATTAGCGACGACAGGCGCCAGAACCAGGGTACAGACAGGGGGAAAGGATCAACATAAAGTCACTCTCACATGTCATTCTGGGAGGGGGTTGTCTTGTTCTCTATGGCGGGGGGGCCCTGTGACTTTCTGGTGGGGGAGGGTGGCAGCAGATCTTTTGCGGCCGGCGATAGCCTGCATGACAGATCCATGCAGCAGGGGATCTGTGACCGCAATCCATGGCCAAAAAGTCAGAAAGGCCCCACCACACACAGTTGCGAATAGGAGGGGTTGATGGCTCCCTTGAAACAAGCAGTCTAGCACTTCGGACTGCTCTGGGAGCAGGAGCATGTCATTCCCCGAGTTTGGAAGCGTACTTTCCAACACTCCACCCGCTCCCCAACCGCGGTATGCGTCCCAGGTTAAACCCTTAACCGAGAAATCAGTAATAGACAGTTTTAATAAACAATGTTTCCTTTATTATACTTTTAAAGCATTGAGTGAAGGGGGGGAAGGGGGTTGGTAATTGGAGAGGATAGGCAACAGAAACTGGGTAAAGAAACGGGGGCAGGTTCAGCTTCTGTTTAAACAAGCGTAACAGTCACTGGTTACCCTGCTCGCTCTGGAAGCTAGCTTTCAAAGCTTCCCAGATGCGCAGCGTGTCCCGCTGTGATCTTCTAATCCCCCTGGTGTCCGGCTGTGTGTAATCAGCAGCCAGGCAATTTGCCTCAACCTCCCACCCCACCATAAATGTCTCCCCCTTGCTCTCTCAGAGATTGTGGAGCACACAGCACGCTGCAATCACAATGGGGATATTTGTTTGGCTGAGATCGGAGCGAGTAAGTAAGCTCCTCCAACGACCCTTCAGACGGCCAAAGGCACACTCCACCACCATTCTGCACTTGCTCAGCTGGTAGTTGAAGAGCTCCTTTTCAGTGTCCAGGGCTCCCGTGTATGGCTTCATGAGCCAGGGCATTAGCGGGTAGGCTGGGTCCCCGAGGATCACTATAGGCATCTCCACATCCCCAACAGTTATTTTGCGGTCCGGGAAATAAACACCCTCTTGCAGCTGTCTAAACAGACCAGAGTTTTTTAAAAAACACAAGCATCATGAACCTTGCCCGGCCATCCGACATGTTGGTACATGTTGGTAAAATGTCCTTTGTGGTCCACTAGTGCTTGCAGCACCATAGAAAAATAGCCCTTTCGGTTAATGTATTGGCTGCCCTGGTGGTCCGGTCCCAGAATAGGGATGTGTGTCTCATCAATAGCCCCACTGCAGTTTGGGAATCCCATAGCGGAAAAGCCATCTATGATCACCTGCACGTCTCCAAGGGTCACTACCTTTGAGAGCAGCAGGTCAACGATTGCATGGGCTACCTGCATCACAGCAACCCCCATGGTAGACTTGCCCACTCCAAATTGATTCGTGACTGACCGGTAGCTGTCAGGCGTTGCAAGCTTCCACAGGGCTATGGCCACTCGTTTCTGGATAGTCAGGGCTGCTCGCATCCGGGTGTCCTGGCGCTTCAGGGCAGGGGACAGCAACTCACAAAGTTCCAGGAAAGTGCCCTTACGCATCCGAAAGTTTCGCAGCCACTGGGATTCATCCCAGACCTGCAGCACTATGCGGTCCCACCAGTCAGTGCTTGTTTCCCTTGCCCAGAATCGCCGTTCCACAGGATCAACGTGCCCCATTGCCACCATGATTTCTACGGGCCGGGGTCCCGTGCTTTGCGAGAGGTCTGTGCCCCTCTCAGAGTTCATGTCCTCCCGGAGCTTCCGTTGCCTCCTCGCCCGATTTCTCTGCATCTGCCTCTGGAAAAGGTGGACGATAAGGCGCGAGGTGTTGACAACGGATAGAACAGCAGCGATAATCGCGGAGGGCTCCATGCTCACTGTCCTGTGGCGTCTGAGCTGTCAATCACCAGAAAAGGGCACGAATTAATTGCCCACCAGCGCTTTCACAGAGGGAGGTCGGGAGTGTGGGTCAAATGACGACATTTACCTATAACCACCCTCGACACATTTTTGGCCCCAGAAGGCACTGGGGGCTACACCCAGAATTCCAGTGGGCAGCAGGGACTGCAGGAACTGTGGGATAGCTACCCACAGTGCACCGCTTGCAATGTCGACGCTTGCCCCGTTACTGTGGACTCACAAATTCAAATTAATGTCCTTGCTGTGGATTCGCGCGATTGACTTTGCAATATCGGTTTCACAAGTTCGGTTTAAGAAAAATCGAACTAGTCTCGTAGTGTAGACATACCCCAATAGAATCTTCAAATAGAAGTCAATCTGTTTCTCCTTCTCCCTGCTTGGCTTGTAGATTAGTTTATAAGGGTTTTGATTTTGTCTGGGGGGGGGGGGGGGGGATAAAATCTAAGTCAGACTTTTTTGCATTTAATTCTTAAGAGGCTAGTTCTATGGTTCTCTTCACTTGTGGGAGAGCACTGGGGTGGCATATCTAAATATTTAGATTAATATAACCACCACCATTGAAAAAATATTTGTTCTGTATGCTGTATAAGGTACAGTAGAACCTCCGTTACAAACACATTGGGACTGGAGGTTGTTTGTCATTCTGAAATGTTTGTACCCAAACAAAACTTTATAGTTCACTCAAATTTACAACTGAAAATTGACTTTAAAAAAGTGAAAGTTTCAGAGCTGTATTGAGTAGTTTACATTTAACACAGTACTGTTCTGTATTTGTTGGGGTTTTTTTTGTATTTGATGCTGCCTGATTGTGTACTTCAAGTTCCAAATGAAGTGTGTGGCTGTCTGGTCAGTTAATAACTCTGGTGTTCTGAACTCTGAGGTTCTCTTGTAGACCTAACCATGTTCTGTCCCTGAACCAAGCTGCAGCCTTAGTTTGCCAAAGCTGTAGCCTTACTTGTGGAAAAAGTTAGGTCCATCTACACTACAAGATAACTGTGTGTTTAGCTATGTTGGGGGGACAATAATACTGTTCAAGTCCCAAGTCCCCCAGTTATTATAATGTAGATGTATCGTAAAATTGTTACCCTATACTGCTTGAGTCAATTAATTTTAGAATTAACTCTGCTCATATATTAAAGTGAATGGAACTCTAGGGCAATTCCTCATTTGCTTTACATTAAAAATACGGAAGATACACAATGACACACACTAGGTCAAATCAACACATTTATTGTATTTGTAGTCCACAAGTGCAAATCTAGCAACAAGTCAGTTTAGCAAATTACAACACAGAAGGAAATGTAATGTAAATGCTAAAGAACACTGACTAACTTAAAGAGCAGCAAAAAAGGCTTCTGAAGTAAAAACAACCACCCTTTTCTAAAACGTACTACACCTATGTCAGGAATGTTACTGAACATATAGCCAGCTCTTCTGGAATTAATAGTTTGCATTATTCAATGTGCAAATGGCTGGTCCAAGCTCTATCAGCTGATGGTATTTTGGTTTCTAAAGCAAATTCTGTCAATTTGCTGCAGGTTTAAATATAGTGCCAGTACCACAGTTTTAATGGGGTTGCTGTATTTGTATTACAAATTTAAGAATATATATATAATATAATTTTTTTAAATGAAGTCCAATTTCAGTTTATTATAATGTACATAATTCTACATGAATCCAAATAGGGCAGCATTACAGATACTTTAAAAAGTTTAAAATTCTTGCAACAGATGACAAACTTTCAAGTCACCTATGTAATTTTTAAATTCATCTTTAAGTACTGCATATATACTTTAGAGTTGTGTATAAAATAGAAAAGCATTCCCATTAGGAAGATACAATGTAATTTTCTCTACCACTTAGTAGCCAAGGTACATGCTTAACTTTTGCTTTTCTTAAAAGCAAAATATTGCTTTAATTTGTGATCAGGTGTTAATTACCACTTTGAGCCCAAAAGAAAGATGGAAGCAGTTTGTCTGTGGGAGGTTCAATGGGAAACTTAGTTGGACTTCTTTTCTGTCAACAGTTCTTGATTCTTCTCTTTTGCTTGATATGAAACATACTGATAATCTGTACCAAAGATTCTATCCCACCATGTGAAGGTTGAAGCATAGTTGCCAATAAAGTTCATGTGATGGAAATCATGAAAACGAGCCCCAGCATAGAAGGGCACTAGATGCAGAGGGTTTAGAGGAATATCATAGCCACTAGAGACAAAAAACAAAAACAGAATTAAAATACTGAACCATAAAGTTTTTAACATTTTGTTTAGAAACAAACAAAATGCCAGGCACCACTGATTACTTCTTGGTTTTCAGTAGGCTGCTAAAATTAAAATACTGACCATCAACTACAGTTAAAAAAAAAACCTCTGAAGTAATTGCATGAAGAAATTTATTCCACTGTAATAAAGATACCCATCTATTAGGGCCATAGCACTAAAACTAGAGATTGTAGAATACCTATGGACCTGGAATGCTTAAGATTCTGTATAGTCGGATGCCATTATCTGTTTACTCCATTTCCAAATCAACATAATTTTAAAAAGGCAGACTGAAAAATGAAAGTCAAACACCCAAAACATCAGTACAGTGAAACCCCCCTATAGCGCGCCCCGCCATAACGTGAATTCGGCTATAACGCGATCATAAGGTGGCTCCTGCTGCCCCAAGCAAAAAAAA
The DNA here is from genome assembly GCA_037349315.1 of Chelydra serpentina. Taxonomy (NCBI): domain Eukaryota; kingdom Metazoa; phylum Chordata; order Testudines; family Chelydridae; genus Chelydra; species Chelydra serpentina. The sequence continues at coordinate 9,349,172 of JBAIAC010000014.1, read as the reverse complement.
AAAAACCAAAAAAAAAAAACCACACCGCATCCAGAGCGTGCTTCCTCGCCTGGAGCCAACCCTGGCTCCATCTCCTCCCCATCTCCCCTGTTCCTTCCCCCCCGTCCCTTCCCCCCGCCTCCGCTTCCCCTTTTGGCAAGAAGGGAAGAGACTGGCTTGAAACTCAAGCTAGTCAGTTTCAAGCCCTCTCTTCTCCCCAAAGCAGAGAAGTTTCAAGCTGGTCAGTTTCAAGCTGATCAAACTTCTCAGCTTTGGGGAGAAGAGAAGAGAGGGCTTGAAACTGACCGGCTTGAAACTTCTCCGCTTTGGGGAGAAGAGACCAGCTTGAAACTGACCAGCTTGAAACTTCTGCTTTGGGGAGAAGAGAAGAGAGAAGAGACGGCTTGAAACTGACCAGCTTGAAAGTGACTGGCTTGAGTTTCAAGCCAGTCTCTTCTCTCTTCTCCCCAAAGCGGAGAAGTTTCAAGCCCATCTCTTCTCCTCTCGCCAAAGCGGAGAAGTTTCAAGCTGGTCAGTTTCAAGCCCGTCTCTTCTCCTCTCGCCAAAGCGGAGAAGTTTCAAGCTGGTCAGTTTCAAGCCCTCTCTTCTCTTCTCCCCAAAGCGGAGAAGTTTCAAGCTGGTCAGTTTCAAGCTGGTCAAACTTCTCCACTATGGCCAGAAGAGAAGAGACCAGCTTGAAACTGACCAGCTTGAAACTTCTCCGCTTTGGCAAGAGGAGAAGAGACCGGCTTGAAACGGTAATTTTTTGTAACCCCCCTATAACGCGACCCCGCATTTATCGCGATGGAATTTTTTGGACCCCAATTATCGCGTTATAGCGGGGTTTCACTGTACAATAATGAATATAGAAGAAAGTCTTGTGTGGCATCTGAGCCAGAATGTACAGTACCAGGTTGAAACACATTAAATGTAGCTAAACATCTCAACATTTAAGTACTGCAGAAAGGAAAGGGAAATGACATTAAAGGATTTCAACATGTTCTTATTTTGTTGGTACTAGAAAGCATCTTACACCACCTAGTGGCAAGATAGTGTCTAGATTTGATTTTGCTATAATATTCTTATCCCACTTCTGGAAAAATGTCCATTGACAGTTCTGGTTTCTATCTGCTGTTCACATTGAAAGGCACTACTTCAATTCAGTTTTAGCCATTTTTATTTTATTTATACTGCTATAGTGTTGCATTACTCAGTTCATAAGGCATATAATCACTTCCCTCAAATGAAAGTGAAGTAAAAATCACAGAAAATGTTAATTGATACAATGAAGCTATTTGACCACCTGAAGAATAGGTCACTGTTCTAACCTATATTTTATACCATTCTTGATATTTTAGTTTCTTGCCTATAAGTATACTACTACATTGAGATTAGGTTAATTAAAAACCAAGTAAAGATTGCCCTCCAAGCCCTGTAGAAGATTAAGAAAAATGTAGACTGTCATTATGGAACATCACCTACATGCAATTTTTCTTGGGGGCCGAACTGGAGCCCCTTAGGTTAAGTAAGCATTGGTTCTCCAAGACAATCCTTCCTACACAGGCAAGTCTATTGACAGACAAGTTTAACATATACTACCTTGAGGTCCCCCTCCATTTTAGTAAAATAAAACCCCACTTATTCCATACATTAGCAAACATTAGGTAATTTGTGTACTAAATATCTGATATTCTCTCTCCGGCTCTACATTCATCAAAGTGACATGTGAGAGCTTCACTGGTGTCAGAGATTTACCTTTCCTAAAAGGTGAGATCACAAGCCATATAATTCTGCCACCGATCTCAAGCTGTTTCTAGTGGATGTTTTATGAAGTTGTTTTAGTGAGCGCCCTCTCCTCCCACCCAAGGAATTTTGCTATTGACATTGCCAAAACAGAACAAAAATTTTGAAAAAGGATAAATGGCCAACTACAATACTGAAATGAAAGCAGCACCACAATCCTTCTCTGGCTGGTCTACACTATGTGAGGACTTCTATTTGTAGTGTGGTAAAGCGCCTCCTAGTATCATATATACTAGCACAAAGACACGTGGAAGAGCCAAGTATTGAAAAAAATCACTGAACACAGAATGAGAGGATTTTACCTGTGTACATCAATGGTTTCCATTAAGCGACATATTACCCAGGCCCACAGAAGAATCATATGGTTACAGAAAACAATAATGCCAATGAAAAAACCAGTTCCAAGGATAAGCGTTTCCAGTGGATGTGCATACTCTGCTTGCATCCCAAATGGAGACTGGGAGGAAAACAAAATACATACACACAGTAAGCACTTTTGAGTGTGTTGGCATACTACAGAAGAATCAGACCAGTTTAGAATAGAGACCTGTAAATAGGATGGTCTTGCAGACAGGGCACTCAAAAGACCAGGGTTCAATCCCTGGGTCATTCACTGGCTATAAGTGATTTGCCAATGGGGGGACATGATCAAGTGCTTCAGTTCCCCAAGAGTGTTCCCCTACCTTAGAGGGAAGGACAAAAACCATTGATGATTTTGGGTCACTCCAGTACTACAATGAGAACCTTGCAAATAAATAATAAAGCTTGCCATTTCTATATATTAGTTGCAAATGGTAGGACACATTTCCTCATTTCCCTGTCCGTTATCAACTTCCCTGAACCAGAAATTTGTAGTAAATCAAATTATCTCATTAGGGCAATTACAGCAAGGTTTTGTGAAAGCCTTACATTTTTTGAAATACCTTCCACAACACAGGAACACATACATGAGTTTATATAAATTTGTATATATTAATAGTGCTTCAGCTTGTAATATTATTCATAATGTATTGTTAGATCAAAACTGATTTGATGACTCCCAACCAGAATCAGTAACGTAAAATCAAAGCAGTTTTCAAAGGAAGAATGTGGGACCCCTTTTTGTTGTCCCTTTAGGGACCAACAAGGTCTAAAGTAAGGAAATGAAACAGCGAATAGGTGATCTTACCACACGTAAGATGGTAAGGGTATAAGAGTATTTAATGTATCACATACATCACATACTAGATAGTATCATATAAGCATAATAATTGTTGGCCTAGTGCAGTTAATAAGACCTTTGAATAACTTTTTTGGAAGTAAAAAGGCTCTCTGCACTTCTTTGCTTACTAGATATCCTGTTCAGTTTATGTACTGTCCCAGGTTTGGGTACAGTAGACCTGCCAGATACAATAAGGATAAAAATGCAAAGTCCCCAAAGTCCCTCTCAAATAATAAGATTAATAGCTTTGTTATTGCTAATAAGTAGATAAATGTTTATACAATCTATTGTGTAATTCAGAATTTCATATTTGGTCATAAATTATTATACAACAAAGAAGAATAGGATGTTGATAAAAGTAGGCTGCCATCCTGGGTACAAAAAAAATGCACTCAGACTTAAGTGTTTGCCTTTGTTTATGTACAGCCTTGTTTGTGTACATGCAATCAATTCATTGGTCTATCACCCCTAATGGTCACTGGGTGTGGCATTCTGTACCGATGCTGAAATAAACATCGGGGGGAGGGATAGCTCAGTGGTTTGAACATTGGCCTGCTAAAACCCAGGGTTGTGAGTTCAATCCATTTAGGGATCTGGGGCAAAAATGGGGGATTGGTCCTGCTTTGAGCAGGGGGTTGGACTAGATGACCTCCTAAGGTCCCTTCCAACCCTGAGATTCTATGAAACCTGTTCCTTGGATTTGAACCTGGAGTTCACAAGTGGCTATTGTCTGCTACATCAAGCAGTGGTTGTCTGTTTGGTAGGTTTATAAGGTAACCTGTGGACCTGGTTGGTGGTCCTGAAACATCCTTACAAAATGAGAATATACTAATTCACCACATTTAAATTCGGGAAATTAAAACGGTTTGTAGTGTTGTAAGAAGAACACTGTCAACTTGAATTTTTTAAGAATACTTTTGGAATGAAGCTCTTTAACTGGTATGTCCTAAACTTTTTTTTTTTTAATCCTTGAGTGTATAGGGTTTTTTGCTGCCCTACTGCTGTTTATTATAAGGGTCTTTTTAGGACTGTACAAGACAAACAATTAAAGTGATTATATTTAGAATGTTAATTGCCCAAACCTACCTTGCAGTTATAGTAATCTTAGTTGAAAGTTTATAATAATCTTAGAGTACAATAAAGATTATGGCATAGTAATTATAAAGATAACTATAATATTAGTGAAACTTATAGCAGGTTAAAAATCTAACAAATGTGATTGTCAAATTGACAGTGTGCCATTAAATACAACAAATGAATAATCAAGTAGACAGTCACCATCCTGACAGTCAGATGATATAACGTAGGTATCAGAATGTGGCTGCCATTTGAGTGAAAGGGAGAGAAAGAGACAAAGTTGTTACAAGACACGTTCCATTATATCTATGATATTTGGGTTAATTTAATAGTTATGGAAACCACCTAGCAGTGGTTTAAACACCGTTACAAATACTGGGGGAATTGATTTAAGAAAAAACTAGCTAGGTGTAAAAATATTTTGTAAGATTGGCTGTTCTCCCTATTTCCAAATGGATGTAAGATCTATTTAAATATGCTTTATTAATAGTGTTTATTGTAAGCATCCTGGTTATATTAAACACATAAGGTTGAAATCATTAAAGTAGTACAATACGTACTATGAATTCATGATGAACTTTATGGATGTACTTGTATATTCTCTTGTGATGCAAGAGTCTATGCAGGAAATAGTGCCAGGCATCCTCAATCACTGCACATCCAAAACACTGAGCAAGTAGCATATACCTTTAATAATAATAAAAAAAAAAAAAAATTAGTTATAGCAAGATTAAAATATATGAAAAAAACAGTACTTTTCTTTCCTAACGGGCCAAATCCAGGATGTATGTGCAGGGAGAGGTTCTGGAAACTTGGGATGTACATTTAACTTTACAGTTTTAACAACCAGATAACAGCATATGCATGTGCTCACACTGCATATTCATTGATCTACTAACAAATACCACTGAATATAGTACCTAAAACTGTACATATATATTATGTTTTGTTAGCGAAGAAATATGTACAATTTTAAGTACTGTATTCAGTGGTATGTGTCAGCAGATCAATGAAAGAGCTGTTAAATGATTCAACATGCAATACAGCAAGCCTCTTAGTTTGGCTGTTGGCACACGTGTGTGCTCTCACACACACACCTACCTATATATTAACACATTGCAATTATATAAAGAAAAAGATAAAGCAGCATTCACACTAGAAAGGAGAACTTAGTAGCCTGCAAAAAATTGGCCATGTCTATTTTTGTTACATACAGTAATTTATTTTATTTTTAATATTTCTCCTGACACTAAAACTAATAAGAGGCACCTAAACATAAGGGTTGCAATTTAAAAATGTATTAGTTTGCAGACAGAAGGATGTGCACATGGTAAAGTCTCTTTCCTAATGTACATGATGCAGTATGTGGGTAGCGCTTCACCAGATTATTTTTGGAAATAAGCCAGGTGGCTCAAAAAACATTTTAGATACTTGCATATACAAGCTTGGTCCCATTATTGCAACTGGATAAACTTCAGTGAGAACAGGATTGGGTCTATGAACTACATATCCATTCAAAACAATCACATGACTGTGCAGCACACCAAATTCCCTAGCAGCTGGGAACATTTTACAGATACTGTCATCGGTTCTTCCAACAGACAGTTAAAACAGAAGCACAAACAACATTTCAACAGTTTCTACCTACCATCTTGGCATCCTTTCCCAGTCATAAGGGATACTGAAGTACTCCGTGAAATAGTAGGTACCACATATCAGAGGAAGCTGAATACAGAAGTGATTGAAGAGAAGCGTTTTTAAACACTTCCACTGCTTCTCCCATGTTTCTGGTTTATCCTAGGAAAAAGAAATTTCCAATCATCAGTCCTAGTATGCAATATCATTGCAGAAGTACAGAAAAAGTAATTCTGAAGATTTGACTTCAGTGAATGCTTTTTTTCTTTTGTAGCTTGAATTTCCTACTTTGCCAAGCTATGCTTTTGTATTACAGACATGTAGTGCTGTAATGAACTAGCTAGTCTTTAGGTCTACCACTGGTCTCTACTGGATAGACCTATTCAACAGTGTTTGATACATACTGTACAGGTACCGCTAAACGCTGATAAATATTTTTCTTTGCTCAGTAGTAGGGGCCTGTGCTTTTGGAGAAAGTTTTGACTACCAAATAGTCTAAGTAGTCTGTGTGTGTATAACCGTGACAGTTATAAAATCTTAGGTGGTCACATTTGTTACATAACATACAATCATATTTTCAGGTGTTAGAGGTACATATGCAGTAAGTTAGGATGAAGTGGATCCTTAGGTGATTTTCACTCTTTTATTGGGTTTAAGTCAACTCATCACATTATAAAGAGAGAAGAGCAAATGAACAGACTGATCTGTTAATTTAGTGACCTAGAAAAAGTATAAACAAGAAGCAAAAGCCTGAAAAAGTGGAGTTTCCCAGAATTATTTTTACCTTCCTAAAAGAAAAAAAAACAAATCAGGTCTTGTCTACCCTGAAAGATTACAGGTCACTGGACAGCTAGCAGGATGACATCACAGCATCAATCAAGTGAAAACTGACTGAGATGAACAGCGACTTAAGTAAAACTATTTGTTTTTGTTGACATCTATTTATCTCTATCACTACACTAATTTGGGGACTAGGGGGCAGAAAAAGAATCACCTAAAATTTAGCATCCCACCAATTTAAGGACTGCAAAAATTCCTAAACCACATAAGAGATCCCTGGTTTTCCTGGAGAATGGGTGTGAGGTAAAGGCAAACCCAATAATTTTCATATTCTTTAAAAGTGTGTGAAACCATTCTCTGCTTCTTACATAGGTCAATAAACTGGAAAGTTATTTTTCTCCTATTTGCAACTCAGTTTTCAAAGAACCTAATAAAAAGTCTCAATGACTAAGCATGAGATTTTAATCTCATGTTAGACTGAAATTATTCTTTTGGAGGCACAAAGGTCATTTAACAAAGTATGGTCAGCCCAACTCAAATTCTACTGTCTCAGTTTTCAATCACCTGGAAAGTAGGTTCCTACGCAGTTTCTATTGGCTGGTAAGTAAAAAAATAGGAGAGAGAGGAAGGTATCAAAAGGGACTGAAGGGAGAATGGTTTGTAGGGGGTCAAAGGATACAGGAAGATTGGGTAAGAGCAGAGGCAGGGCAGTTCAGTTCAGAGTGATGACAAGTCAGTGTATTTCTGAGGGTGGAATTTGGGCATATTATATCTCAAGTTGTAATTATTTTCTTCAATACAAATTTTGTATTGTATTGTTTTTTCTGTCCTTCAACCTTTAAAGGCAGGTCACATTAGTGACCAAAACTAAAATTAACTAAAGCAACCTGATTTTACAGGGGTTTGGTCACAAATCGTTCCAATTCATTTTTTTTAATGTAACTTCCAAGTTCTCCTAAACAGCTTTTCTATAAAGTGATAATAAAAAAAGATTCATTAGCACTTGTTTGCATTGCAGTCATACCAAACTCAGATGACTTCAGTACTTGAAAGTTATCATCCAAGACTCAGATAAAAACTATACCATGCCAACATATACACTTCTCCACTTCATTACACACACACATACACACACAAGTGCAAGGATACAAAGAGAAACTGGGGATTAAAGTCTGTTGCAATGATGTGTTGGATAGATAATCCCATTTAATAGTCACAGTTATGACATCTATATTTACTTAATATTTTCCAAATTATTTAAGCATTTATATACTTAAGTTTCACAAGAATTTTCACAAGAATACACAAGTTTCACAAGAACACTCACTGTTATAGAATACAGGCTTGATTTTATATCCAGTACTTAATATGAACATGTAAGTCAGACAAGTGGGGAAAACAATCACCAGGTTGCATTGGATGGGCAGATTACCTGTTACTATAGAATGACATTCACTCAGATGTGGACAGCTTGCTCAATGCTTTCTGTATTACAGACACTTTGCAGTGCCCCTTCAAGGGGATGTGGGTGGAGATGTCCTGCAGGGAAGGCCAGAGGGTGTGGCCCCCATCTTGGCACCTAACAAGCCAACATACAGGAGTACTAGGGCAGGGGAGGGGAGAGGTTTACAGAAGTGATATTTAGACTGAGGTGCGCAAATGGCTCTTTAATATGTCTCTTGCATTTCTTTGCAACACATAATATTAAAGTTATTAGCCAACAGTAAAAGCATCCTGATTATTAACCAGTTAGGTTATCCACTGGCACTAAATTATTAACTTATTTGCTGAGACTATATATACACACACTTTACATACAAAAACTAAAGATTTTCTGTCACACTGTTTAAATTTATATACACTACAGTATTATAGTAAATGAAACAATCAAATTCACACTACTGTGGCTCTTTTGGGTAATGTTGATTGCTATTTTGGCTCCTGAAGCACTGAAGTCTGAGTATCACTGGGCTACAGGATCCAGATGTATACTTAGCCCAGAGCCCAAATCTTCCACACAGAGGCATGTAGCCTCTATTCCAATCGATGTAATGGAACAGTGGTTGAAGAGTCTGTGCTGCAAAGTTGTCCTTTGCATTCACTTTGAGAGCAATGGATCCCTTCCCACAAAGCTGAAGGCGTTCCATCACCAAACCCAATAACCCGTGGCTTTGTATAGGTGGAAGTGAAGTGTGTGAGCCTCCCATAAAATATATATAGATGAGCATATCAAGAACAGATGTTTCTACATTCTAAGATTCCTGACCGCTTGTAAAATACGAAGTTAGAATATCACATAATTTGTACATAAAACAAAGCAACCAGAAAGCTGTGCAATTCACAATTCTTTGTCTTACCTGCTGAATTTTATACTTTTGCATATAAGGTATAAACTGAAATATAAATCCAGGTAGACAGAGCAAAAAGTAGGAAAGTTCATGAACCATGAGTGAGCCCCATGTTGCAATCTGGAACTTTGTGTAATTGTCCAGCATATAGTTCCAAGCATTTTTAAATGGTTGCTGCAGTGGATTGTCAGGCAAGAAAGAGTCGATGTATTCCACAGCCAGGTAAGCTGAGTTAAGGATGTCAACACTCTCATTCACTGCCATTGTTCAAATATAAAACTTCACACTTGCAGTTTCTCTGCAGAATTCTAGAAACAGCCTATAAATTTTAAAAGGTAAAATTGAATGTTACTGGCAAATTGATGCTATTCAAACAGCCATCTACTTCAATAAAAAAAGGTTAAATTCAAGGGTTAACAAGGACATTGTAAAAATACATTGTACTTTAGAGAAAGCACAAAACTATGATGTAAACATAATCAAGATTTAATTCTACAGTTAATCTGAAATCAGATCAAGTGAGTAGAGGGCTAAAGGATAAACTCAAACAGGGGAGTGCAAGGGAAGGCAAGCAGAGGCATGAGCTCTCCCCAGTAATCGGCAGGGACACCGAGCTCCTCCAGCCCCTCCAAAACTGATCAACATAAGAACGGCCATATTGGGTCAGAACAAAGGTCCATCTAGCCCAGTATCCTGTCTTCCAACAGTGGCCAATGCCAGATTCCCCAGAGGGAATGAACAGAAGAGGTAATCATCAAGCGATTCATTCCCTGTTGCCCTTTCCCAGCTTCTGGCAAACAGAGGCTAGGGATACTATCCCTGCCCATCCTGGCTAATAGCCATTGATGGACCTATCCGCCATGAATTTATCTAGTTCTTTTTTGAACCGTTATAGTCTTGGCCTCCACAACATCCTCTTGCAAGGAGTTGCACAGGTTGACTGTGCGTTGTGTGAAGAAATACTTCCTTTTGTTTGTTTTAAACCTGATACCTATTAATTTATATTAGTGACCCCTAGTTCGTGTGTTATGAGTAAATAACACTTCCTTATTTACTTTCTCTCCACACTTATGATTTTATAGACCTCTAGCATATCCCCACTTAGTCATCTCTCCTCATACGGAAGCCGTTCCACACCCCTAATAATTTTTGTTGCCCTTTTCTGAACCTTTTCCAATTCCAATACATCTGTTTTGAGATGGGGCGACCACATATGCATGCAGTATTCAAGATGTGGGTGTACCATGGATTTATAGAGAGGTAATATGATATTTTCTATCTTATTATCTATCCCTTTCTTAATGATTCCCAAGATTCTGTTTGCTTTTTTGACTGCTGCTGCATATGGGGATGTTTTCAGAGAACTATCCACAATGACTCCAAGATCTCTTTCTTGAGTGGTAACAGCTAATTTAGTCCCCATCATTTTATATGTATAATTGGGATTGTGTTTTCTAATGTGCATTACTTTGCATTTATCAACACTGAATTTCATCTGCCATTTTGTTGCCCAGTCACCCAGTTTTGAGAGATACTTTTGTAGCGCTCTGCAGTTTTCCTGAGATTTAACTATTTTGAGTAGTTTTGTATCATCTACAAATTTTGCCACCTCACTGTTTACCCCTTTTTCAAATTTAAATTGCTATACATGCCCCTGAATCCAAATGTTTTTAATAACTGGTTTGGTGGCAAGCCATTTCAGAGAATCTGTACCTAAATGTCTATCATCATAAACTCTTAATTCTCTTAGAAGTGTACCACTATCAAACACCATTATAAAATTCTATTAATTTACTGCGCAAGGAGGCTTCTTTTGCAACTCTGATTATTATTTCAACCTTAAACCATTCCTCTGAAAAAACACCCTGGCAAGTAAAATGGCAGTTAGGGAGGCTGATATAAAAAATGTTCAGTATGCTAAAAGTAGAACTTTTTGTGGCTACGTACAGGTCAATTTCTTCAGACTATTCAGTAGTGTTGGTTAACAACTTTCCATCAAATTATTATTTTGGGAAATAAGAATGTTCATTGAAAGTACCCGGCTTCCTCAAGAACTTTTGATTTTGTTGGAAAACCTTCTCCCCCCTCCCCCCCATTTTTGGCCAAACTGTCAGTAAAAACTAGATACTACGCTTAAGAAAGGGGGGGAAAAAAACCCCAAAACCCACCACGCTCCATGCAGCTTTTGGGTAATGTTTTGGGTAAACATTGCTCAAGTTTAAGCATGGCATGTAATGGAAAATTTACTTGCTTAAAACTATTAAATATTTTTGACTCCTAAACGCAAAGATCTTATGTGTTACTGCAAACAGTGTATTTCTACACAGCAGAAAGAAATGATTCAAACTACAAGATTAATTACTTATCCGAGGCTAAACAATATAGACAACTTAGAATCCAATGGGAAAACAACCCATGTCAGGATGTACTCACTAGATTCCAAGGAATAATTTCTTTTATTTTATAGTCAAAGAATGGAACAGTTTCGGGCAGATACTCAGAGCTGAGTGGTTCAAGAGCCAAATTAACGATCAACATTACCCAAAAGAGCCACAGTAGTGTGACTTCATTGTTTGATTGACTATAGTACTATATATTCTAATGATTGGGGATTTATATACACGTTAGTCTCACAGTAAAAATCACTAACCAAATATTTTTATCAACGACAACTGGGTAACTACATGGTAAAAACACGCGGATTGGTTAACAACTAAAATCACACCGTGTTTTAATATCACGCGCTGGGAAGAGCCTTGCAAGGGGAAGGGGGTCAGAGTATCGCTGGCGTAGGGGTTACTTGTAAGGATGTTTCTCCCTCTCTTTTTAATTGCAGCAGGACTCCAGGTCTGGTGACTGGCTCGGCGGGTGATTCTGGCACTAGCAATGTTCACACTCAAATCTGTTCTGACTCTTGGACAAAATTAAAAGCTTGCCAGCAGCAGGGCAACGCAGCCGGCCTCCGAACAGCGCCCAGCCCCGGGCGAGGGGGACCGGGCACAGTGCGCTCCTCCCGCTGCCAGGAGACCGGAGCAGCGAAACCCAGCAGCCCAGCCTCGAGACCCCCAGCCCAGGCCCAGCCCCTCACTCACCTGCACAGGGACAGCCCTTCACTCACGCGCCTCAGCCGCTTCTCGCCCATCAACAAGAGCGGCAGCAGCTCGCGACTCCGGTTCCTGAAGTGCGCTCGATCATTGGCCGCACAACACCCCTGCGCCGCTTTGATTGGGTCCCGGGTGGGAGCCAGTCCCCGTCAGGCGTGAGGCGGGTGGGGGGAGAGACGGGTCCCCCCAGCTGATGATTGGCAGAAGGGATGGAGTGAGCATAGTGAGATCTCGGACCGCAGCCAATGAGGAGCGAGGGAGCCCAGGTGACGGCGAAGACGCCATTGGAAGGAGACGGGCTGAGGGGGGCAGCCCCAGGTGGGAGAAGAGGCGGGGCCGTTACCGTGGTTACGTCTGTGAATCACTTTCCTAAGCGCCCCAGGGGGCGGCAGGGCTAATTGGACGCGACTCGGCACCCGGAATCCGCGTTCAGCCCACGGAGATTGCTGCTGCCCTCGCCCCGCCTGTGCACGGGCCCGGCTCCGACCCAGGCCCCGTGCAGAGGCCGCAGCAGCCCTTGGCAGCCGCTCCCCGCCCGAGGCGGGGCTGGGGGGTGATGAACGTGGGTCGAGAAGAAGACGGCGCGTTTGGGGCGCGCCCTGTGGCCAGGGCAGAGGCCGGAGCAGCCCGTAACGGCCGGGCCGCGGGACGGGAGCCGTGTGCCGGGCCCTAAAGTAACGGGCCCAGGGAAGCGCTACAGCTGGCGTGTGAGCTGAGGGGCGGTTGTGCGGCTGAGGTGATTTTCCCTACCCCGGACCTCGGGCGTATTCGCAGCGTCCCGGGCGTGTGAGAGACTCTGCTGTGTTAGTGGGCGGGGTGGGGCGACTGCTTTCCCACAGGCCAGAGGCTCTCAAACGTCCTCGCATCGCCACCCTCTTGTGTAAAAAGAAAAATTCCTGCCCCTGGAGGCGACTGAAGCCTGAACCTACCCAAGCGCCCTCATGGGCGTGGGCAAAGCTTGAGCCCCAGCTCCGGGGGTCAAAGCCCAAGAGCTTCAGCCCCAGACAGGGGTCTCGTCACCTGAGCCCTGCTGCCCACGGCTGACGCCCTCAGGCTTCTGCCCTGTACGGTGGGGCTCAGGCTTTGGTCCCAGCAAGTCTAAGCCAGCCCTGGTGACCCTATTAAAAGGGTCCAGACCCACAGTTTGAGAACCGCTGTTATAGGCTAAGTAAGGTCAGAGCCATTGTATAAAATACCATTTGGGCTGTGGGCTTAATAAAGGAATTTCTGCTTAAAATTCATGTCTGGTATCTCCTATTAATATTACTTTCAAATAATTCCAACAGGGCGGTGTCAAGGTCAGCTCCCATGGGGTTCAGTCCCCCCATGGAGCAGGCACAGCATGGTTCTACTCACTCCTAGCCAGGAAAACACCTGGGTCCACTAGCCAAAGGGGGGAGAGCTATCCCTGCCTTTTACTACTGCAGCTGAGGCCCCCCGTGAGGGGACTAGCTTGATATTTTCTGTCTCTAGCTTGATGTTGGCCTGGCCTGTTTCACGCTTTTGACAAGGGAGTTAACACTGTTCACAGGGTGTGGCCACTTAGATTTTCTGCCTTTGTGGTTGCTTGACATGCCTTAAATCATACTCCTTTGAGAGTCAAGAGATACTTATCTGTAAAACAGGTCAGCTGCCTCTGCTGATTAATTTCAAATTGTCACAATATAGGAAGTAATATTAGGTGTTATTTACTTTGGCATCTATTTACCAGTTACATAACTACAAATAAGCACAATATTTAAAATGAGCTTCCCTCTTCCAATGCTGGGGATGGCAACTAACACCTAAACCAACATGACTATTGTCATACATATAAAGGGAAAGGGTTAAGAAGCTGATACAATACTATAAAATTATCTTACCTGTAAAGGGTTGACTCAGGTAACCTGGCTGGCATCTGACCAATAAGGGGACAAGATACTTTCAAATCTTGAGAGGGGGGAAGGTTTTGAGTGTGGCTCTTTATCTGGGTCTGTGTTATCGCCAGGGTCTAAAAGGACCGGGCAGAAAATCAATCTCCTCCAACCCAGCCTCACCAACCCTCACTATTCCAAAGTAAGTTAGTCAGGCATTGCGAATAGGCTTTGTTTTGCTTGTGTAGCTTTCCCTGTGCTAAAAGGGAGGTTTATTCCTGTTTTCTGTAGCTTGAACTTTCCCTGTGTTGTTCCTGTTTTTCTGTAACTTTAAGGTTTTGTCCAGAAGGGGAATCCCTCTGAGTTTGGAAATTGAGTACCCTGTAAAATAGTTACCATTCTGATTTTACAGAGATGATTTTTATCTTCTTTGTTTTAATAAAATCCTTCTTTTAAGAAGCTGACTATTTTCCATTGTTCTAAGCACCCCGGGGGTGGGTTTTTGATCACTAGGTAACCAACTGGTTAGGAGATTATTCTCAAGATCCCCAGGAAAGGGGGTATCCAGCTTGAGGGGTTATCGGGGGGGGGGGGGGGGTTCCAAAGGGTCCCTGGTTCCTGTTTCAAGCACTTGGTGGTGGCAGTGTACCTAATCCCATGTACAAGGAAACATTTGTACATTGGGGAGTTTTTCACCTAAACTGGTAAAAATAAGCTTAGGGGGTTTTCATGCAGGTCCCCATATCTGTACCCTAGAGTTCAGAGTGGGGCGGGAACCTTGACAACTATACATGGTCTAAGGCAGGGGTCTCAAACTCAAATTACCACGAGGGCCGCATCACTGACCCTGCCCCCTCGCTGCCCCTGGCCCCGCTCCCACTCCACCCCTTCCATTAGGCCCTGCCCCTTCTCTGCCTCCTCCCCTGTGCCCACAGCTTCCCGCTCCTCCCCCCTCCCTCCCAGAAACTGCAAAGCTGCCAGACAGCTGTCCTGGCGGTAGGAACTGCCTCGGGGTAAAAAATAAAATAAAAAATTGGGGGGGGGGGTGCAGGGAGCTCCGTGGGCCCCGTGTTTGAGACCCCTGGTCTAAGGTAAATAATTACAGTGAAAATATCAAGACACAGACACTGAATAACTCTGGCTTGCAGCCACAGCTGGTGAGAAAGAACTGAGTGGTGGTTGGGCCACTCTGACCTTCATGCCCTCAATCTGGGGCATCAGGACACTGAGGGTGCATGCCAGGCCCCAACTGTGTCTGTTCAAGCATATATAGGGTGCAGGTGTGCCCAAAGTGGAATATGAAAAAATAGAGAAACAGACACACAAGCACTTGAAGAACTATGTTCTCTGAGTTGAATAATGCAGTTGAAATTAGAAAGGTCACATCGGTTAGTTCTCTAAATTAACAACTCAGAGCATTGAGACAGTAGTATATTTATTATGAGCTGACTGGCAGGCTGGTCAACAGAAGAGAAGCAAATGGGCAGGGAGGTTTGATGAGAATCAAAGCAGCAACAACTGATGCAAAAGTTGGAGGCACTACCTGTTGGAAAAAAGAAAAGAAGAAAAATACTTGTGGCACCTTAGAGACTAACAAATTTATTTCAGCATAAGCTTTCGTGGACTACAGGCTGCTTCGTCGGATGCATAGAATGGAACACACAGTGAGGGGATATTTATACAGTCAGAGAAACATGAAAAGGTGGAAGTAACCATATCAACTGTGAAAGGCTAATTGAAAGGAACTGACAGACTTACACGGCTACTACAGTGATACCTGTTGGAAGGCTCCTTGTTGACTGAAGTTAAGGAGGAACTACCTGGAAGATTCTAGGTACTGAGATAACAGCTGTTAGTAGCACATGCTGAGTGGAAAGGTAGACCTTACACTGTAGCTGCCACTACCACCTCATTGAAGTAAAAAAAAAAATCTAGGTGAATTCAAGTCTATCAGAGTTAAACAGTGAGAATTTTATAATGTTAGCTTTAAAGAAGAAATAATTCTTCAGGTAAAATAGTCCCATTTTATCAGGTTGACCCTTGTCAAATTGGTTCTATTGTACTGTGAGGAGTTTGTGTTCTATCTTTTTTAAAATAAAGGAAATTTTAGTATTGATGAAAACTAGAATGTGGAAATTGCAATCTTCAACTTCATATAATATGTACAGTACAGCCAGCAGAAGTACAAGCTTTGTTCCATGATATCACTAGTGTCTCAACCACGTTATTTGTATTGTTGTAGCACCAAGGAGCCCTAGTTATTGACCAGGACTAAGCACTGCAGATACACAGAGGATGTATCTGCCCCCACAGAGTTTATAGGCTAAGTTCACAAGGAATCATTTCTAAGAGTCAGAGGGTGAAAATCTCTATCCATGATCCATTAAATCCTTGGCATATCTACTGACACTGCCAAAAAGCAGTATTTTTGTAATTATTTCCAACTCTGGTGGTGGTTTTGTGACATGGATACTTGTTTACTAGGAACTGGACAGAGAGCACCTACTAAGGGCTTGTCTACATGAACATTCAGTTCACAGCAAGCTTCTGTGTGACTACCCCACACTAGCCTGCCTAGGACTCTGCTGATGCATATTAACAGTTCATTTATTCACTTTGGTCCTCTTTGAAATAGGACTAGATCAATGCACATTACCCAACCGTTAATACATGTCTGCAGAGACCACACAAAGTCCATAGCAGACTAGGGTGGGGTAGATTTGCACCCCAGCTTGCCACAACTAATTGTGTAGACAAGTCCTTAGAGCTATCATGGGCCAAAAACTAGCCATCAGATGGTGGTAATTTTCAGTTACTTACCTGGGGTGGATTTGAATTGGTAACCTAGAAATGAAAGGTTCTATATTCCAGTACCTATTTCCTGAGCCTGTGTAATGTTATCATATTAAACTATGACCATATAGATAATTGTTGCTACCACTGTTACAACAAATCTTGTATAAATTATGTAATTATGTACGTCAAGTAAGGTGTCTATGAAAAGGTTATGATTTGCTGACTATGATTATGCTATTAGTATGCATGTCTCGTATTTGAAGTTATGAGTATTGGCTCTATACCTGGATTTCAAATGTTTGTTCCGGGGGTAATGCCCACAAAGTATTTAGCCTGCACATCTTGAAGGGACTATTCAAATTAAGTGGCTCATCAAGGAACACTTAACTCACAGTGGACCATGAGTAACGCCTATCTGCACTTAATAGACTTTCCTGCTATGACTAAGCAAAATCATGCATGGACATGATATGACTTGCCCACCTGACTCCAAACACCATTTTTCACCTGTAATGTTCAACAGTGAGAACAGTGAGATTCCCTTCACTTGAGAGAAGCTATAAAAGATGCTGGAAACATCTCCATTTTGCCTATTTCCTGCTCAAACCTCTGGATTTATGCTAATGGGAGTATTCTAACCAAGGGACTGAGGACCTTCCAATCATTTGGAAGCAACCAGAGACCTTACTTAAGCCAGCAGTTTATTCCATCACTGCTACAAGCCTGAACCAAGACCTTTGCATTTATTGTATGCATTTGATTCCTTTAACCAGTTTTAACTCTAACCTTTTTCTTTCTTTCTATAAATAAACCTTTAGATTTTAGATACTAAAGGATTGGCAACAGTGATTATTTGGTAAGATCTGAGTTGTATATTAACCTGGGCATGTGGCTGGTCCTTTGGAATCAGAAGAACCTTTTGTTTGATAAAACTGGTTTTAAATAACCACTCATCTTTAACTCCTGTGTCTGGATGTTGAATCCAGGACTGGAATGCCTAAGGAAACTGCTTTTCTGACTTCTTGTTAGGCAGTGTGGTAAAACAGACGTTTGCTTTTGTTGCTGGTTTGGTATATCTTATGGGAGAATAACCACCAGTTTTGGGGTTTGCCCTATTTCTCAGCAGTTTGTCCTGAATTTGGTATTCCCAGTTGTAACCCACAAAGGCACGGTTACAGCCTGGCAGTCCCCTCTTCAAATCACTTAACCTAAATACAAGAATAAAATGTAACACGAGTTTTTCAAAACAACTTTTGATGGTTTGTTGATCTCAGAAAGGTATTTGTTGTGACGTTTGTGTTTCTCAAAACAAGTTTTAACCAACTCATTAGCATTATGAAACAAATATACAAACTTTTATTATTTAAAGAAAATAGCTCAAAGATTACAATAGTTTTGGTCATATTTAAAAGGTCATCCATGAATAAAAACGATAGTTGCTCTACAAACATGGTCACATACAGTAAGTTTCATATTTGTTAATAGCAGCTAAGTTACACACAGATAGTTCTTAATACCATGCAAGCTCAGTTGAGTTCCATACATTCATTATAAACTTGCAGTTATGTTCATGCCAAGTAACCACCTTTTTATCAAAAGGTAATAAAGGAATTCACCTAAACATGACCAAGATTAAACAAAGAAAAATCATAAATAAATACAGGCAACTAAACTTTTTAATAAAAGATTTTGGCATTATACCATTCAAAAAATGCTGTGTCTTCTCCATTCTCTTTAAGTGGCATTTAGTAGTGTTAAGCATTGTTATAAAAAAAATACAACTCTGTTTTACAACATAGTACTGGCATAATTCAAAGTAGTTTGCCAATTATAAATAATATAATCAAGTTCTGAAGAGTGTTAATGAAAAGCAACCTATACTCACACATATGCACACTATATTCATGTAATGAAAACTGTTATAAAAACAAACATGTTTACTCCCATGCCAGCTTGTAGTACTGAGATGGGATTCAATACCCATCCTGAAGACTTATAGTTCAGGGATCTACAGTCTCTGGGAAAAAATAAGACAAAAATTTACTTTCACCAGAATACACATCACTTTACCATTCTTCACTGAATAATCCATTTGTCAGTCACAACTGACATGAATTGGTCCTTTTGAAAGTGATTTTCTGTTTGAAGGCCTCACAAATAAAAACTGGTCCACCAGCATTTATAAAAATCAGTCAGCTGCTGCTCAATGCAGAATAATCCTACACGTTGCTTCTACCTAGAGTAATCTTCATTATCTGTCATACGTAATTGCAGACCGTCACATCTTCCACTGTGACTCAATGTGCAGCTACAAGTAGAGAAGTGCTTTGATTCTCAGTCACTTCAAAAACACTTGTTGAAGCAGGCCCTTAGTACATAATTAAGTTGAAAATCTTTTCGCTGTTCATAATGGTTTGTCAATAACTGTAACACCTATAGAATAAGAGAATCACAAGATTAAAATGTAAGTTATTTGACCGCATTTTTCAAAAAACACAACTTCCAAAAGTATTACAAGAAATACAAGACTTCATACAATGATTTACAGCTATCAAAAATATATATCTATATGTGCATTAATTTAAGGCAAATGTCCAAAAGTGTTCAACCCGTGTTACTCAACACGAAGTTGCAAAAGTTTCCAAGGTCTGATTAACCTTTCACTGTCAACTCAGTTTGATTATCAGTAGCGTAACATCTCTATCATGCACTTATTTAAATTACACACTTTATTTTCCCCAAAACGTAAAACAAGATCCTTAAAGGGGTCTGATTGTCAGTGGGTGGAATCCCAGCACATCTGATGATCAGGCTCATTTAAAGAGTGTCAGAGACTGGCTCCTTTAAAGAGTATCCTGCTCCCCCAAAGTCAGATCCTAAAGTAAGTTTCCAGCTGCTTTAACGTAAATTGTACTTCTTAGTGAATACTGAGGACAAAATAAAGTGTGCTATTCAAAAACCACCAGATCTTTCATACAATTTTAGTACAATATTTTGCTTTTAAATGAATTTAAGAAATAATGTTTATTATTTATATTATTATAGTGCCTAGTTGTCCTAATCCTGGACCAGGACCCATACAAAAATATACTTTAAAAAACAGCTCTCTCAGTGCAATAGATTTTTACCTGGGACATTTTACTCTTTGGATGTTTTGTTACACACCACACTTGAGGTACTACTTTCAAAGTAATTGTGAGCAGTTTAAAAAACTATATACCCATTACCTGCATAGCTCCTTCCAGTACTCATACAAGAGGACACAACTGTCCATTTATCAGTTGTTGGGTTATAATATTCCACCGTTGACAAGTTACAGGAACCATCATCTCCTCCAACTACATACAACAGGCCATATACTGCACAAACCCCTATTAAAAAGGAAAATAGCTGCAATAAGACAGAAGTTTACAGAAAGTGCACACCTATTTGCTTGCTTACATAGTGAAATCATGCCTTCCATTTTGAGGCTTTAGTAAAGAAGCAGAAAATATTAAAGAGAGGTAGAAGCATGCATAGAACAGATACATAGCCACATTAATAGCATTTTAAAGAATATTTCTAAACTACAGTATATACCTGCATTCCTTCTGCACATGTTCATATCTGCAACCTGCTTCCATGTACTGGTGGCAGGATCATATACTTCAACACTTTTTCTAACCAAAGGACCATCATGACCACCTACTGCATACAATAAGTTGTTTAACACACCAACACCTGCAAAAATATAAAAACACTCAAAATCAGATAGAAGACTGGCTATGACTGGATATCAGGGACAGCCAGTACACAGTGTATTTACAAATGTAAATCCTATTTCACAGTCAGAGATAGAAACCCTCTCAAAAGAAATTTGGGTCAGAACATGTTAAACTAAAGAAATGATTATAAATTGGTAAAGGCAAGACATTGATTAGAGGCCTTGTGTGACTGGCCATATCACAGCATACAAACATGAGAGCTGTTCTGCATCAGAAGATTAGGAATAAGCAAAGAATAAATGTACTGAATATCTATGCAAATACAGAGTACTGGAAGTAAGCACCAATTAGAAATTATACTAAATTATGGGCTATGATCCAATGGGCATAATGGAAACCAGGCAAGATGATCCATATAAATGAATCTAAATAGAGCTGGGTACAATATACAGCAGAAAGAAAAGAAGAGGTGCAAGAGTGACACTACATATCTATCAGAAGTATGTTGAAACAAGCTGACAATGAAGTTATGGAATACTTTACTGGGCATCAACGTACAATGAATGAACGAACAAACAAACAGCAAACTACAGTGGGTGTCTGCTACAAACTGGTGGATAACACTAAAAATTCCTTGAAGCAACCCTGAAGGTGCTCAAAAACCCAAAGGATTCCATACTTATGAGGTACAGAACCCAGTTCTGTGTCAAATAAACATCTTAGTGTATATTTAGCTTTATGTTAAGAACAACTTTATCAATCTATAAGGAGGGAATCAAGGAACAGGTGAAGTCAGACTGGATCTACTTCTTACTGATAAGTATGAACCAACTGAAAATGTGAGAATCCTAGAAAACTCTGGGACCAGTGATAACAGCTGCTTATTCACCACTGTAAAAAGAAATGGGATAATAGAACATAAAAGTATTAGCATAGTAGATTTCAGAAATGCAAGTTTTTGGAGTTAAGACACTACTAAGTAATGTATGACGAACAGAAATATTAAAATTCATCAGTATGGAAGTTGCTTGAGGAATCCCAGGAGACAATTATGGTACAGACTGCTACAAAAAAGTGTAAGATATAAGAGTTGGCCAAATGTGGTTTCATAAAAGGCTTCACAAAAGATTAAGAGTTTAAAATAAAACCTATATTGCAAATGAAAAGGGAGAGGGAATCAAATAAGAATACACAGGATCAATTATGGCATTCAGAGAAAAGATATGGTTAGAAAAAGTTAATCACAAGACTGGAAGGGACCTCAAGACGTCATCTAGTCCAGTCCCCTGCACTCATGGCAGGACTAAGTATTATCTAGACCATCCCTGTCAAGTGTTTGTCTAACCTGCTCTTAAAAATCCCCAATGATGGAGATTCCACAACCTCCCTAGGCAATTTATTCTAGTGCTTAACCACCCTGACAAAGTTTTTCCTAATGTCCAACCTATACCTCCTTTGCTGCAATTTAAGCCCATTGCTTCCTTTTCTGTCCTCGGGTTAAGAACAACAATTTTTCTCCCTCCTCCTTGTAACATCCTTTTATGTACTTGAAAACTGTTATGTCGCCTCTCAGTTTTCTCTTTTCCAAACTAAACAAACCCAATTTTTTCAATCTTCCCTCATAAGTCATGTTTTCTAGACCTTTAATCATTTTTGTTGCTCTTCTTTGGACTTTCTCCAATTTGTCCACATCTTTCCTGAAATGTGGCATTCAGAACTGGACACAATACTCCAGTTGAGGCCTAATTAGTGTGGAGTAGACTGGAAGAATTACTTCTTGTGCCTTGCTTACAACACTCCTGCTAATACATCCCAGAATGATGTTTGCTTTTTTGCAACAGTGTTACACTGTTGACTCATATTTAGCTTGTGGTCCACTATGACCCCCAGATCCCTTTCCGCAGTACTCCTTCCTAGGCAGTCATTTCCCATTTTGTATGTGTGCAAGTGATTGTTCCTTCCTAAGTGGAGTACTTTCCATTTATCCTTATTGAATTTCCTCCGATTTACTTCAGACCATTTCTCCAGTTTGTCCAGCCAAAGTGTGAGGTGACTATCAAGGACTTTCTAAAATATACTTTGGGGAAAATATACTATATAGTAAGGCCATTAATACATAAAGAGGGACATGACCTCTGCTGAAATACTTAATATTTACATTTTCATGTCTGTTTTCAAAACCAAAAAGGAGGGAGACTGGAGTAATTAGGAAGTAATAAAAGTCTAAAGAAATAGCTACCATAAAACATCACTATACCAATATTATAAAATCACGTTATCCATTGCTTTATCAGTGATACTCAGTATGGACTATCATTCAGTTCAGCTAATGGGTATTTTGGCTGCTATTGTTTATGGCTGTAACATCCATCAGAATGCAATATTGTATCACTTTTCTTTCTACTGCTCTGTGATCTCACTTTAGTAGAGTATCACACAGCATACATGTTATATGGCTTCCAATATGAGAGGGCTTGAGGAAGGATGAAATTTGTAGCACAAATTTGAGATGCAGTCATATAGCCAAATCAAATAAATAAAAAGACTGGGTTTCGTTCCTATTTTGTCCCATCTCTCTTCCCTAACTCCACCCAACTGTAGCCGCTGGCCTTATTGTTTACTATATCTACTTCTCAAAACCCAACCATTTAACATATTACTTTTTAATACCATCTCCCACTCCCCTTTGGTCCATCCTTTATTACCCCTCCACCAACCCCCATTTCCAAGTCGTACCTCATTTCTTGCTCCTTCCATCTGTATCTTCTTGTTGTCATCCTCTTGCATTTTCTGTTTTTTTGTTTTCTTCTCCTGCCCATTTTCCTGGTCCTTGTCTTACCCTTTACCCCTCCCAAAAGGCCTGGAGGACATAGGATTTAAGATCCTCATTCCTGTGTGGTGCAGCGCACTCCTCTCAGCTGTAGCCGGGAGCAGATATGACTTCCGTCCCTATGCTGATCAGCTGAGAGGCAGGTGGTTCTAAAGGGGCCAGGCAGCTGAAAGTCAATCTGTGTGTGAAGCTGACAAGCATGCAGTGGGAATGGGCAGAAGTCCTTTGGGGTGACCATATATCCAGGAGGCTTAACTAAAACAAGAACAAACTCCTACTTTAATAAAACCTACTGTGAAAATAGGACAAATCCCAAAATGGAAACATTCTGGTAAGTCAGGATATCTGGTCACTATAGTCATATTGAAATACAGCACAGTAATGCAAGCAAAAAACTTACTTTTTTCCAAAATACTGATATAATTTTTACATGTATTTAACACTTCTTTATATATAACCCACTGAATTATGTTAGTAAAGATTTACTTAAAGGGAATTAAGTAAAACCCTGAACCATTATTTCTAGAAGTCATGGAGAACCGAAAAGGTAACAGAAGACTGGAAAAAAGACAAACGTGGTACAAAACTTGGAAAAAAGTGATCCTGGCAATTACCATCTAGTAAACTGAATTTCAGTTCTTAGTAAAATAATGGAATATAAGAGAAAAAAAATCTGAAAATTTTTAGAGCTAGATTCACAAAAGGACTTTGGTGCCTAACTACAACTTTAGGTGCCTAAATCCTAAAACCAGGTCCCATCAGGAGTCACAAAACCCCAACTCAACTGCTGCTGAGGAAAGTCATGCTCACGAATCGTCTGTAGGATGGGATTATGGACACGTGAAAGTACGTGTCCTTCATGTCGAGGGTGGCGTACCAATCCCCCGGATCCAGAGAGGGAATCCCATGCGGAACTTCAATCTCTTCATGAATCTGTTGGGGAGAGGGGTGTGAAAGCGGGAGGGAACAGAATTGGATAGACTATCCCAGTTCTACTGTGCTCAAGACCCATCGGTCTGAGGTTATTTGAGACCAGGCACAGTAGAAATGGGATAGACGATTCACAAAGAGAGGAGAAGGATCCGGGAGTTGGGCTGGTGCTCCATCCTCAGGTGCATCTTCAAAAGTTTGGTTTTGAGGCCAAGGGCTATTTCGCCACTGCTTGGCCATGGCCAGAGGAGGACTGAGAGGAGTGCCTCCTGCTACTCCTGCCCCGCTTCCTATTATAATCTTATCTGGGAGGAGCAGAGCAAAAGCATGGGGGCAGGCTGAGGTTTGAACGGCTTCCGCTGGGGGGGGTGGGGGGCGGCCTGTGTATCCCCAGGGATTTAAGGGTTGCCTGCGAGTCCTCAAGCCAAGAAGCCAAGAGTCTGTCTGCTCTGAAAAGAGCCCAGAGCAGTGAAAGGGTAGGTCCTGGATAGTATTCTGACCTCATGCGGGAACCCTGAGACCTGAAGCGATGAGCTGTGCCTCATGGCTACGGCAGCAGCCATCGTGCAGGTAGTCAAATCTGCCGAGTCCAAGGCGGCCGGTGGTGAGCTCCTTGCAACCAACCACTTTGCCTTCCTCCAAGACTGTGCCAAACTCAGAGTGGGAGTCCACGGGGAGCAATTCCTGGAACTTGGCCAAGGTATTTCAGGAGTTGTAGCAGTAATGGCTGAGGAGCGCCTGCTGGTTTGCTATGTGAAGCTGGAGCCCCCCAGTGGAGTACACTTTCCAACCAAAGAGGTCCAACTTCTTAGCGTCCTTGGACTTGGGGGTAGACCCCAGCTGTCCCTGCTGCTCCTTGTGGTTAGCTTGGCCATGCGGGGGGATAGAGGCAGGTGTGTACCACAACACCTTAGTGGTGTTTTGGATAGTCTTAATATGGGGCAATGCTACCCTTGAAGGTCCTTCAGGGACCAGAATGTCTTCCATCGGATCAGTCTCCTCAGAGACCTCCTCTGCCTGCATATTTAGGTTCTGGGCCATCCTCCTAAGCAGGTCCTGATGCGCCCTGGAGTCTATAGCAGGCAGCATAGTAGAGGTACCCCGCCACCGCCTCATCTGGGAAGGATGAGGATGACGCCCTTGGGGGCACTGGATCTTCTTGACCCTTTGGTTCATGGGGGTCACCCTGAGTGGTGACATCCTGAGTAGCACAGGGGATAGTGGTGGTGCCTGGCGCCAACCTGCATGTCTGTGTCCTGCCCATGGGGAGACTCCCGAGTTACTGAGGTGGCTGAAGGAGGGATCCAAACCTCCAAGGCCACCAACAAGGGTCTGGAGCCCAGCCCCATGGGCTTGGTGGTAGGCGCATGGTGTCCAAAAGGGCCCCTGGGCTGGCACTTCCACTGTGGGGGCCAGGACATTACAGGCACTGTTTGCCCTTCATCCTGCCTCAGACGGTGCCAGGAACTGTACTGGCTAGCCTAGAGACATAGGAGTCCGACTCCGAAGAATAGTCCGATCTCAGTGACCAGGGCAGTGCGAACTGGGATGGTGCTAGGGAATGGTGCCGTGGCGAGGGTGATCGGTGCCGTATTGATGTCGGCTTGCCCCTGGATGGCACGGTTCCCCTCTGTACAGCCGGTGCCAGTGCCAGAGCGGGGGACTGTGCTGTCATGGCAATCAAATTCCTGCCCACTTCAAATGTGTCCGGTGTGGACAGAAGGCTTATGTCCTCTTCCAGATCCTCCTGCAGTGGGGAGTCCACCACGACTGGACTCGACGAACCTCCCCACAAGGCTGAAGTTGACAGTGCCAGTATAGATGGGGCCAAGGCTGAGTATCCCGACACGGGACACACCCCACTGGTGCCTGCTTGCTCCACTATTTTAGTGGGGGAGCACTCCGTCTGCTCTTTTCTTTTTGGGCAGCACCGGCGAATGGGAGCAATGCCTTGCGCTGGCACTGGAGGCGGTGTCCGGCGCCGGGGAATGGTGGTGCTGCTGAGATTTCTAAACCGAGTCCTTTCTTGATGCCGAAGCCTCCCACACCAAGGCCGGCGCACTGTGCGCCGAAGTACTGAGCGCTGGGTCAGACGCCGCCTGGGCTCTTTGGGGACAAAGGGCCAACTCCATCAAGAGGAGCTTCAGCCGAAAGTCCCACTCCTTTTTTAGTTCTGGGCTTGAAGCGCCTGCAGATCTTGCACCTGTCGGACTGGTGTGCCTCTCCCAGGCACTTCAGACAGGAGTCGTGTGGGTCTCCCCTCAGTATGGGCTTCAGGCAGGATCCGCACGGCTTGAAACCCGGAGGCCAAGGCATACCCCTCTCCCCGGCAGGAGCAAAGGGTAGTGTCAGGGGAAACCCCCAACTAAAACCTAACTACTAACACTAATACTCAGGGGAGGGGGCTGGAGAGAAGGGGTGCTCCCCCCCCCGCACTCACCTGCAGTGGCTGGAAGGCGGAGCAGCCCGACGCAGCTCACTCTACTTCGCTAGTTCCCAGCTGCGGCGCTCCACTTCCCGCCACCGCCGGTTAGTGCGGGAGGTGGTCCTTTCCCCAACCGTGAGCGACACGGCTGGGGCCGGGGGCAAGGGAAGCAGAGCGGGCTGGGGTTGCGTCGCTCTGCTTCCCACCACTAGTGAGTGCGGGGGGCCATCCTTTCCCCAACCTCCCCACACTAACCGGCGAAAGAAAGTGAAGTGACGTGGCTGGGAGCTGGCGGAGTAGAGCAGCTGCGACCGGGTTGCTCTGCTTCTCGCCGATGACGGTGAGTGCGGGGTCGCTGGGGGAAAGAGGTGGAATGGGGGCGGAGCAGGGGGGGAAGGCTAAGAGGTGGGGCGGAGGGAGTTGTCCGGGGCCCCTTACCTCCCTAGGGATGTCCCTGCTGCTTGCTGTGGGCGCAGCCCGCGCGGGGGGCTGGCCAAGGGATAGGGCTGGTCGCTGGTGCTGCCGCGTATTTCATAGTGCCCTACGCAGCTGCGTATTCTGCATATGCCTAGTGATGGCCCTGCCATGAGGGCACCACTCCAGGGGTTTCACAGCCAACCTTCCAACAACTGTGCACGTGGCGCACCCACACTTGGAATCGACATGAGCAATCACTCAAACAAGCTGCTTAGTTAGCAGCATTTTATGAGATGCTAAAATGCTTTACTAAGAATCCAGATATTATGAGATACTAAAATGCTTTACTAAGAATCCAGATATGATTCCTTAATGCACGAATTTTGTAATTTTAGGCAAAAAAAGTAATCAAATTACTTTAAGCAAGTATGATATAAACATATCAAATACTTGTGTTTTTTAGCTAGAATTACAAAATAGGTCTCTGAAGGGAACACTGTAGATGAAGTATTTGGATTTTAGTAAGTGGCAGCCACTTCCCACAGCTCCCATTGGCTGGGAATGGCGAACCACAGCCATGGGGAGC
This sequence comes from Chelydra serpentina, assembly GCA_037349315.1. Lineage (NCBI taxonomy): Eukaryota > Metazoa > Chordata > Testudines > Chelydridae > Chelydra > Chelydra serpentina. Next base: position 9,321,704 of record JBAIAC010000014.1, on the reverse strand, counting down.
TGAGGGGCTCCATGCCTGCGGACGCTCCAGGTAAACAAAACGACAATGGGATATTCAATTCAATTCAATATTTCTATAGAGTTTAATACCATCAAATTTTGGTGTAAATCCGTTTATAAGCCGACCCCCGCTCTTTTCTGCGTCACTTTTTTACCAAAATATTCAGCTTATGAATGAGTATATACGGTACTACTCAAAAATAATTCATTTGGATTGGATTTAAGTACTGCTACATAGATTAGAAACTTGATAGAGTTCAATAAATGATAGAAGGCAAGGTATAATATTGGAGAAGTGGTAGAAAATGTATTGGGGTGCACCTAGGAATCCAATTTTCATTAGGTCTTATTTACGGCAATATTTCTTCTGATCATCAAGAAAAGGAGAAAGCAGCATATTAATGCAACTCCTGCTGGATACTAAATTAGGTGTGCCTAGAAACTCCATGGAAGACACCCAGAGTACAAAGGGGCCTGAAGAGGCTAGAAATATAGTCAGAAAAATACCAACATTAAATTTGATTTGGAAAAGACCATGTGAAAACATCTGGAGAGAAAAAATACTATTAAATGAGTTGGAAAAATCTAGAATACCAAGAGAGATGACAACGATCAGCAAACTAGACTTGAGTTCCCAATATAACAAGACCTTGGAAAATACTTCTACAGCCCCAAAATGGCGTTAGTACCATGTCAATGAACAAGAAGTGGATGTCACTTTGACTTTTTTTATATTTAAAAAACAAAAACACACATATAGCACTTGGCGAGATTACACTTAGATTACTGTTTTAGATTCTGGGCACTTCAATACCAGAAAGAAAAACTGAAGGGAGTTCAAAGAAGGATACAAGAGATTTACTTATGAAGAAAGATTAAAAGAGATAAATGTGTACAGCTTGACTAAATGATAGGGGATGGCAGCACATGATAGCCTATACATATCTGAAGGGCGCAAACAAGAGGTAATGAGGGGGGTTATTCAAGATGAAACAAAGGTTGTATAATTAGAAATAATAGGATTAAACTAAGGAATGGAAATGTAAGGACAAATATAAGGAGAACACTTCCTAACAGCGAGATCAGTTAGACTGCAGAACAAGTTTTCCAAAGGAGGTGGTGGAAGCCTAATCACTTTGCACACTTCAAGTTAGACTGAAATCCCTATTAGAGAAAGCAATCCTCCACTGACAAAGGGATGACCTAGATGACATAGGCCTCTCTTTTCTGATTTCTGTGATTCGATAAGCTGCTTAATGGAGTTTAGTTGGAAATGTAGAAGCACTGGATGTGATGTTCCATTTATATTACTCTGTATGATGATACCAATAAGCCTAACAAGTCTAGTAGGTAAATATGAAAAGGTACCAAAAAAAAAAAAAGCGAGGAAGAAACCCCCTGCATATTTAACATTTGCCTAACCTTACTGTATGGGACAGTTTTGCATTTGTAACCTGCAGTGCTTCTGTCAACTGCACCATATAATAAAAGTAAATATTCTGAAGTGTCCTATTAAAGTCCACCTGTATTTTATATTTTAAGGAATAATATGTTTCTGTGGTTGCAATATAATAATTTGCTTTCATTTTGTTAATTCTTGTTCACTCACCTGCTCCACTCCGTCTAGTGCTCATTTCTGCCACATAGGTCCACTCATTTGTACTAGAATTATAGCATTCCACCGTACTAAGGCACTGACGTGACGCCCCATCATAGCCGCCAACAGCATACAGCATACCTAGAAAGGCAGTCGCCAAGCCCCCCGCCCCACAGTATACACAGATTAATTTAAGTATTTTAACACACACACAGGTATGTAGACTCTGATGTGCTATATATATATATATTTTCAAACAGGCAAAACATCAATTCCGTTACACACTCTACTGTTGTTTTTCATAATCCGATTTAGAGTGGTTATGGGGGAGGTCCTACATAAACACAATTAGTCTAAAGTACTAGTTTCTGGTCCCTGTTATTTTAAGCTGATATGAGTTTCCATGATTTAGCAACTGTATGAACAAAAAATGTTGGGTTGCTCAACTGAAGTACATGGTGTCACCCACCCTGATTTTAATAAAAAATTCCCCAAACGGAAACCATTTCAGGTGTGTGCAGTACTGAAAGCTAGCCAATTCCTTTCTTGGGAAATTACAGGGTGGAGAATGCTTCTATAGCTTAAATTTTCAGAGCAGAGATAGCAGAGGCTCCTGTGACATTGCACTCTATAATTTTATGGAAATATGCTAATGAATGTGAATATAATGTAACTGGAATATGCTTCATGCAAAAGGTCTCTTGTAAGGTATCATTACAAAGCTTATAATCTACTGAGTGTGTTCATCTTATTTGTATAACTGTATCATTCTTGTATCTGAAACTATAAATATGAAATATAATTCTGAGGTCCTATTATAATTATGCAAAGTGTGGGCCATTAATGGTGGTTTGGAATCGTGATGGCTCCCATTAACCGGGACAATTGAGTGTAGGTGGCTCTGTTTACTTGCAAGCCTTCCTGAGAGTCAGGCCGGGAAGAATGAAGGCTTGGTGTCTCACAGGACATGTGACCATGTCACCTGGTACTGGAATCCATCTTAAACCTGGTGTTTTTCCATTTAGAAGGAGGGGTGGGGACCCAGAGAGATGAAAGATTCCCACCTTGTGCCAATGCTATAAAAGGGGGTGGAACCGAACAAAAGGGACGGCAGTCATGAGAAATCCCCTAGCTACCACCTGAGCTAACATGAACTGTACTTGGGGAAAGGATTGGACCCAGACTAGGAAGGAGTCCATTCAGTGAAAGAAGCTTATTGGAACATTTCTGAGGGTGAGATTTTATCTGTATTCACTTTCCTACTATATTATGCTTAGACTTGCATGTTTTATTTTATTTTGCTTGGTAACTTACTTTGTTCTGTCTGTTATTACTGGAACCACTTAAATCCTACTTTTTATATTTAATAAAATCACTTTTTGCTTATAAATTAACCCAGAGTAAGTAATGAATTCCTGGGGGAGCAAACAGCTGTGCATCTCTCTCTATCAGTGTTATAGAGGACGGAAAATGTATGAGTTTACCCTGTATAAGCTTTATACAGAGTAAAACGGATTTATTTGGGGTTTGGATCTCATTGGGAACTGGGTATCTGGGTGCTAGAGACAGGAGCACTTTCCAAGCCGTTTTCAGTTAAGTCTGCAGCTTTTGGGGGACGTGGTTCAGACCTTGGGTCTGTGTTGGAGCAGACTGGCACGTCGGGCTCAACAAGGTAGAGTTCTGAAGTCCAAAGCTGCCAGGGAAAACGGGCTCAGAGGTAGTCTCAGCACATCAAGTGGCACTCCCAAAGGGGTTTCTGTGACTCAACCCATCACAGCTCCCATACGATTAAAACCACACCTCTAAGTAGCTCAAATTGCTGTGTTACATCAATGAACATTTATCAGAGAGATGACTACCTTTTTGCATCAAACTTTACTAGCTTTGTTTGGAAGCATCTGATTATAAATTTATGGACATTTTCCAGTTTGCCTTAGGTGTAGTAGGCCAACTATTTAATAGATGGTTTCCACGGTACTTTGTGCACACTTCTCTGCAGGCAAGTTTAAGTACTATCACTTGTATACACAACGATGGTTTGACATGTCCAAATGAGAGTACACAAAGAAGCTGGTGTGTGCGCAAACAACCGGAGGCTGAGTTGAAGTCCATTTGAAAACATGGCCCACAGTCTACCTTTTTATCAGCTTCAGAACATAGAGCTTCTGGACAGCCCGCCACTTCTGGGCTGTATCCGTATTAATTCCTCAATAGGTAGGGTACAAATCTGAGTTCATCTCAGGCCCTGTCAACACTATTTTAAAATGTATTCTAATATGGCAGAATACATATATTTTGTTTTAAATAAAATAAACCATAACAAAAGCAGTTTCTACTAAAAGTTGTGCCAGTGATAGTGGATGGATATAATCATCTACGTGTTTCTTAAAGGCCATTTAAGATGGGGTAATAAACTAATCACCTAGTCTAATGACCAAAATATTTCCTATTCTCAGATGGCTTTTAAAAAGCAATTAGAACAGTTATGCCCTGTCCACACGAGCTGAACAACACTGTTCATAGAGGAGTTTATAAAAAATATAAACAAAGTTTAAAGTCTGCTCCTCAATGTGGCAGAAAATAGCATAGTTGGTTGTGCTAACTATTTCCTTACTTGCAGACATCATGTTTTCCTCTACTTTGTCACTGACTGAATGTGCCACTAATCTATCCTTTTAGTTGAGAACGTCACATTCCCTCCCCTGATTTTTGAACACTATCAGAGAGAAAAAGCAGAAACTTTCAGAACTGTACTTGTCTTATTCTCGGTTAATAACAAGGATATTTGGATGTTTGCAATCAGTAGTAGACTGCTTTGCAAAAACCCTTCCAGTCTATATATTTATTGTACATGTAGTATTTGATTGAGAAAAAAAAATCTTATAAATGTACAGACAGTGACATAGGCGGACGACTAACATTATCAGATGACATAAAAACTTACCTCCAACAACACCTACACCAACACTACTCCTTCTTGTGTTCATTGGAGCTACATGAAACCATTCATTAGTCTTCATATTATAAGCTTCTACAGATGATAAACCTGTTAGAACAAAATCTGTGATTGAAATCTTCACAGTATCCAGTCTTTAGAAATTCTCCGTGCTAAGATTTGCAGTCAGGTTTTTTTCTAAGAACAATTAATGGCTATACATGTGGCATGGGAAATATAATTTGGATAGCCCACAACATACTGTGATGTTTGGAGAAGGGGTGGTGAATAAAGTCTTTGTAGGGAGTCAGAAAAATGTCTCCCTTTGTTTTTTTAAATAATGAGCAATTTGGTAGAGTCTTCTGTTCACCAACACATACATACACACATGTGCACATCGCTCACTCGCGTGCACGCACATACACACTTCAGACGCCACTAAGAGTTAGGAATAAGTGTGCATATTTACATTACAGAAAACATACAGAGACTCTATTCTACATGCACACAGGAAGGGGGCTCCTAGGCTCACCTCTTTCATGAGGGAGTTGTCACTGTACTGTAGTAGGACAGTGAGGAGGAAATTTGGCTCTGCAGTTGCTCAGATGCTGTTTAGTCCTTTGGACTTGCACTCTAACAAGTGGGAGTGCAGATTATTAATACACAAAAGGCTACTTGGCTTTCCTGGTCTTTTTCATCTGAAATGCCAGGAACACTATCAAGATGCATACGTAAATCTGACAGGATTATTTCAATACTAGCTAAAACTGTAATAACCAACACAGTAGTATTTAAAGATAAAATACCTGTGCTCCCATCAAATCCTCCTACAGCATACAAAAGTCCATTTAATACAGCAGCTCCCAAGGTGCTTCTCCTATCTTGCATATTAGCAACACTGGTCCATTGGTCCTTCACTGGATCATAGGAATCTACTGTGCGAACTCTTAAAGAGCCATTGAAACCACCGACAGCAAAAACCAGTCCACCCATGTACACCATGCCTTGAAAAAACAAGAGTTTACTTTCCCTTACCACTGACTTTCTTTTGTACTGTGCTCAGCACATCAGTGTTTAATAAGTAACAATTTATAATATAGATTGCATTATATTACCAAGTTTTTAGTGACACTTTATTCAGTTTAAGCGTTAAAGTTTACATGACATTAATGCAAAAATGTTCTACAGGCTGGATTTCTCTCTGCTTACAGCTCCTCAGGTGAATTACATGAAATGCCATTTTAAACAACAATATTTTTACATAATGGTTCTCTTCATATTCTTTAAACATAAAACAATAATGGTCATCACTGCAGTATCTGAACATCTCATATACATTAATAGATCTACCCTCAGTATCATTGCAAGTTCTATTTTACAGATTGGGAACTGAAGCACAAAGAGACAAAGACCACATTTTCAAATTTGGGTGATCTAAAGTTAGGCATCTAAATCCATATTTAAAAAGTAATTTAAGTAAGTGGCCTGAATTTTAGAGGCAATGAGCACTTGCAGCTCCAATTGAAGTCTATGCTCAGCACTTCTCAGGGCATGTAGAATAAGCAGTAAAGAAATAATAAGCATGGTTTCAAATATTGCTCTAGACAGAGCCCTTAGGTTACACATCACATACCTGCTCTACATCTTCTGGAAGGCAATTCAGCCACCTGATGCCAGCGCTCTTCTTTAAAGTCATAGCATTCCACGCTGCGGATGGCCTTTGGTGCTTGTCCTCCAACCACCATCATCAACTGCAAGGGAATCAACAACATTTACTGCTTATTTGAACATATGGGAATATTTGAAAGGCTTTAAAGAGCTAAAGAAAAACATTTCTCTGTACAACCCATAATCAAAATATATTTCAGCCAAATATATGCCTAAGATCTTACTAGTTAAGAAAAAATACAAAGATTTCTGAACCATGCAATTTGTGATCTTTCCAGCAAAGGCAGTATTTGAGGCAAGAAGACAGAAAGGAATTCTGGCCTTGTTATACATGCCATGAATCTGAAAGATTCTGATTGCCCTGGAATACAGGAATAAAGGAATAAAGATAAGATGCAATGGATGTAGTTTAATTAGGTCACAACTTTAGTCACTTAATATATCTGGAAAAAAAATCACACAGTGCAGGTCATCATTCTTTCCTTAATAATTTCCACCTATTTCGGAGGTCAGCTGTTAGCTTTCCAAGCTGGTTCCAAACTTACTGCTGAGACCCTGCCATGCTCCCCTCATATGAAGGTTAAGAGAGGGTGGAGGGGTGGAAAAGGTCGAGTTGTCTCCCCACTATGCCAGGAATTAGGAGCCACAATCTCCCTTTTCCCAGTTTCCTTAGGTGATGTCTTCCTCTAAATCCACTTCCAACTCCTGATTATCAGTAAATAAGAACATAAGAATGGCCACAGTGGGTCAGACCAAAGATCCATCTAGCCCAGTATCCTATCTTCAGACAGTGGCCAATGCCAGGTGCCCCAGAGGGAATGAACAGAACAGGTAATAATCAAGTGATCCATCCCCTGTCACTCATTCCCAGCTTCTGGCAAACAGAGACTAGGGACACCATCCCTGCCAATCCTGGCTAATAGCCATTGATGAACCTAACCTCCATGAATTTATCTAGTTCTTTTTTGAACCCTGTTCAGAGCCCCTCTGTTACAAATCCTGCACAGGACACTTGCCACATCTGCTATCTACTAAATTGCAACATCCTCACCTAACCTTACCTACCCCACCAGGTCCCTGACATATTGCAGGGAAGGTGACAAAAATCCACCCCGCGTTGGCCAATCTGGCAGTAAGGGGAAAATTCCTTACCAGTCCCAAAAGAAAAAAGGTTACTAGTGCAATGCCAAAGGCAGATCATAAAAATCTGGTTAGATTCTGATCCCATGGGTGGGAGGGTGAATGATGTGGATTGGTGACTGATGGGAGAGTTCCTTCCAGAGTACATGGGGTATAAATATCTCCCCTCCCTCCACTGCACATGGTGGGTCATTACTAAACAGGCGAATGGGAGGTGAGGGGGTCAAGGTAGTAATAAAGACAATCATAAATACGTGGTTATAATTGTCAGAGTAGACATAGTTCAGTAAATGATGCCTATAATCTAGCCTCAAATTAGAGACAGTCTATAATTTGGGGGCTTAAATTTCTATATAGTTTTAAATTTATACTGAAATTAAGTACTAATTTACTGGTAAGTATTTATTTAAAATAAAGGAAAACTCCTATTTTTAATATAGCTCCTAATATCTACATAGAATCAAATTCATTTCTCGTCAGTTTCTCTTTGGTGAGCAGCACAAGACTGATAACCAGGAGTACTCATATTAATGTTAAAACAAAAAATTGACCAAAATATCTAGAAACTTTATTTTCTAGTATAACTTTACTAAGAATTCTGCTGCCCAAAATTTGTATCTGTTTAATAAAAAATAAAAATAATTCAATAAAAAATATTGAAAAGAGGAAAGAGCGTGTATATAGTATCATAACACTCAGTGTTATCTGCTTAGAAGAGAACGTAATGCTGTTTAAAAAAATCTTTCCAGTCTTTCAAGATTTTCAGGGTAAGATTCTAATCTCAGATATTCAGCATAGTGTTTTACATGTTTTTATTACTCTGCTACTTTACTAGTGCAAATAATTAGCAAAGTGCATTGTGCAGGTTTAAAGGAGTCCAGAGATGGGTGACAAAAATCATTACACATGAAAAGACTTCATTATCAAGAGAATTTGAAAAGATTTGGACTGTTTAATTTGAAGAAGACATAAATAAAAGAGTCAACATAGTGAAGGTATAGTAAATAAATAATGAATGATAAAGATAATGTGAATTAGGCATGCCTATTTACTTTTTCTCATAGTACAAAAAGAGGACATTCAATTCAATTCAAAGTAAAAAAAAATTGAAACTGAAGAAAGCTGTAGGAAGCTCAGGATAAAGATACTCTGGGAACTTTTGGGGACTGTTTCTGCCCTCCAGTGTGAGAATCCAGCTTCTAGAATAGGGGTGGCCAACCTCCTTGCATAGGCACCAACTCCGGGGCTGGAGCTAAAGGCGCCAACTTTCTAATGTGCTACCGGGTGCTCACTGTTCAACCCCTTGCTCTGCCCCAGACCCCGGCCCCACTCCACTCCTTCCCCCAAAGCTCCCACCCCTTCCCGTCTGCTGTGCTCTTGCTCCTCCTCCTCCCCTCCCCACCGAGCCTCCTGCACACCACAAAACAGCTGATCACGGCGGGCGGGAGGTGCAGGGATAGAGGGTTAAGTGCTGATCGGCGGTGCTGCTGGTGGGTGGGAGACATGGGGGGAGGGAGGGGAGCTGATGGGGGACTGCTGACGTGCTACTGTGGCTCTTTGGCAATGCACATTGGTAAACTCTGGATCTCTCTCAGGCGCAGGTTGGCCACCCCTGCTCTAGATGAAGTCAGTGAGGATTGTGAATGTGCACCTGAGAGCAGAATCTAGCCTTTGATTTGGTCCTCTTGAGGGAAGACTAGTTGTAAGCTTCACTGAATATGCAATCAGAGGAATGGCACTGACATCTAGCTCCTATTCTGCCACTGCTGAGTTGGAATAACAGTACTGTAATCAAACTTCTTCTATATTTGGGTGAAAGAGGAGAGGAGCTTAGGTATTTAACACAAGTATTGTTAGCTGAAAACAAATTAGAATATTTAAAATACTCCAGAATTAGACACGACCACATAATTTTATCCAGGCTTACATTCCCCGTCCCCACCCCAGCCCCTTAACTTCAGTTCCTAAGATGCTACGGCAGCACCATAACTTCTGTGGGCTCAATGTGGTACAGTTCTATAACATTTTCCTTGAAGCGCCAAAACAGACATTTATGAGTTTTATACGCCATAATAAGTTTCTGTCAGTCAGTTTAGGGTCTAAGCTGTTACCAGGTTGCACCCTTTTCAATGGTGAACAATTCTAGCAGGAAGACTGTGTAATGGAGAAACCCAGTTACGTCTGATCCAGTGTTACACTTTCATCCCAGATTTTAGACAAAACTGAACATGAAGAAGGCAGCAAGTTAGAAGTTAAAGATCTTACCTTTGGAAGGCTTACAGGTGTTCTCAGTCTGGTTCGAGTACTTTTCATCAATGCTCGTTGCTCAGTTGGCAGTAAGTGATACTTCATAGCTTCAATGAGGTAATCTTTACATGCACTGCTGTTCTTTACCAGCATCTCCTCTTCAACCCTCTGTGCATTAATGAAAGTTTGACAAGCATTTTAAAGTGAAACACAAATCACAATTTGAAGTGAAATAAACCTGCATTACAGGAAAAAAATAAAGCACTGAATTAGAAGATTATACCCCAGTCAGTGAACGGCTGTAAACACCGTGATGTTGATATGCCAAGTCCCTAGGGAAAAAATAGGAGAATACAGACCCTTCTAATTATTAAATGGAAGATATAATTTTAGGCAATGGCAAGTGTTTTTAGTTATTTTCCTGATGGTCAAGCAGATTTCTAGCTTTTCCAAATCACAATGTGAGAGGATCAGTTAAAATGAACTATTTGAACAAGAGGATCCCATTAAACAGAAACTCAACACAGAAAAATAGCAAGAAACAGAGTGAAGAAATTTAGGCCACCAAAGATATTTCCAACATAAACAACTTTTAGTTGACCAAGATGCCAATTATCTGTGATAAGCATCCTGACACTAATCAGACCTTATGTTCAAAGTGATAACCGTACAAAATTGGCAAAACTGTGGTATAGCTAAACTACATAAAATAGACTTCCTTTGATACTGAATTCTACATATTTAAAAATGATAGAAACCATGTACTAAAATATAAACATTAACTTTTAACCATTAAAACCACGAAAAGAATCACTAACAAAAATGTGCTATTTCAAAGGGATTACATTTCAAAAGGAAGCCCAAATCTAAAATCAGATTAATAATAATTTATTTACAATATGTATTAAGGAAGCATTCGTTTGAAACTATTTGTAAAGCATTATAATTAGACTAAAATACAATTAAATTACTCTAATGTAAATTAGGTTGCTGACAGACAGGATCATAGTAAAACCAATGTCTGTAAATTATTGCTGGAATTCTTTTTCTTTTTGCTTACCTGAACTAAATATTCTCGGGAAAGCAAAGGCAGCCGAACATGTTCCATCAAGCGTGCCATTAGCTCCTGCCTCACATCTTTGTCATGGTTTACCCATGCTATCACTGCTTCAAAAACCTTGCAGAAAACAAATACATGCAATGAGTTTTACAAATACATCCCCACCTGTTTTACAAATTCATCAGTATGAAAGTACAAGTGTGCCTCCAAAGACCATTTTCACTTGGACTAAATTTTCTGAAGCATAAAAATAGGAGGCCACATAAAATGGCCACTCCAATCCTTTCAACATAGTTATCCTATATAATATCCCCCCAGGGTATGTGTGCCAATCTCTTTTTTAATACATACTCTACTGCTTCCTCAATGAGACCTCCTGGTGGATTAGGACATTGTCAAATTACTCTCATTATTATGAAAGCTGTCAACAAATCTAATCTGAACTTTTCCCATAGGAACTAATTTAGTTAGTGTTGTAAACTTAATAAAAGCCTGCATCTAAGTAAACTTATTTCCCCACCCTGCTTTTTCTTAAGGTCCTGAAGTATCATCCATAACTAATTCCGCTGCATCTTTGCTGGTGTCACCGCACTAGACTCTCACTAAAGTCTACATCCAACTAGGGCAAGGCAAGTATGATTTCTCTCCCACTGCACAATACTTCACTGTTTCTATAAAATCAGAGAATTAAAACTGAGTCTTTCTAGAGACAGACATTTATATATTAAAGTCAAGCACTTCTGTATGGGAGAGAACTAGACTTTCACGATACCATGGGAATGGCAACATGGTATCAGTTCTAAGAGGATGGCTGTGTCTCCTATGCTCACAAGGGCTTTAAAATGTGTTTTAGTCTATATAAAGCACGTGTAACCATTTGGCCATACATCTTGTGTTCAAATATGCTTATATGCGTTATACAGGGGGATTCAGCCTCCGCTTGGAACAGATTTTATGGGATGGCCCCAGCTCTCCTGAGAGAGAGAGAAGCACATTTTTAATGGGGAAAAAACACTGTATTTATATGTTCAAAATGAAAATATTTGTAAATCAAATTAGTTAGGTATTTGTTAAGGGCCAAGTGTTGGTCCCATTGATATTAGTGAGAGGTTTTTTTGCTTTTGACTCCAATGGAACCAGGACCTAGCTGCATGGGAAAACGTAAAGATATCTTAAAGCTGTTTTGGTCATACACAGCTAACTAGCAATCTCTTTTGCAGCCCTTCCCCACTTTTTTATTTATTTTTTTTAAATTGGGACACTTATCTCTTAAATCTGAAGATCAATCTAGCTGGACAACTGTCCACTTTGGTACCTCTTACATTAAAGGTATCAGGTATATAAAGACTCTTCAAAAAACACTATTTTGAACAGCTAAATTAAAGCAAATCCCAATTTATTGTATGTCCTCTGGTTAGCCAATTATTATGTACAAGTTCCTGCATTAATAGCACACATATATTCATTGGTTTACCCCAAAGCTTTAACTTTTTAAATGACAGTCAACTGGTTAAATGCATTCTTAGAATCCTGAAGAGCTCAAATCTGTCAAGGGATTAATTTAAAGGTTTAGCACCTTGACAGCATTTCTGTAAAACTTCCTGAACTGCAGAGAACACTGTGTGTGTGTGTGTAACTGATTGAACCATTTTACTGAGGGATTAACAAAAAAATCCATCCAAAAAATTATGTAAGATCTGGGAAGAAGGGACACTTTTTTTGTCTATCTAAAAGGAAGAAAGGATAGCTGTATCTTACCTTCTCCTCTGACGCAATTGTAAGTTTGTCACTGGATATTAAACTGCACACCTGTTCTACACCAAGGTTGAGGAATTCTTCACTAAGTATGACATCAGAAAAATGCTGTTCTGTTTAGAAAAAAGTTCTCTTTAACATACACCACTGAGCGTAGTTTATAAGCAGCAATAAAACAATAGCATGAAAAGCAAGATTGATTTAGCATACCATACATAGTTAAGTCTATAAACAATACTTTATTTTACAATATTCTCTAGCACCTCAAGTTTTGATCATTACCTTCACACAAGCAGACCAGGCAACTTTTATATACATTTTCAAAGAGGCAAAAATTATTTTTAAAGTTACATTTAAAAGTTCCATAAAAATAACTTTTCACGTTTTATAGCAATTACACTAAAAACTTGCATTAGAGGTAATTTTCATAGTGATTAAACAGATTTTCTTCACTTTTAAGATATTCTTTGAAAGTCAAGTTAGCACACCACTTGCCTGTGGGGAATGCCTTATTTTAAGATCCCTTGTTCATATTTTACTAGTTTTATATTGGAAGGTCTACACCAATACACACATATAACATGAATATGCATTTATAGATTGTTTGGATATATACTTAGAGCCTGTAGTACAATCCTCAACATTAACAGTAATTTTGCCCAGTCAGCATTTTAGAAGTGATCCCAGTGACCTGCATTTGAAGTGCATTTCAGCAAGCATAAATAACTGAATTACTTTACACATTTCTATTACCTTTCAGAGCATCTCTAGACTCTTAAAAACATTAAATTAAGCATCACAGCAACCCCGGGAGCAACTCTTGTAAACATTTTACAGACTGTGAACTGAGGCACAAAGAAGATAAGTGACTTGAGCAAGGTCTACAGTGAATCAGTGGCAGAGCCAGATATTTTATTATTTATTATTTTTTAATAGACGCCTGCCTCTCACTTTAACAATTACGGCATGTTACATCTAAAAGCCTTCAGTTTAAGGGAGTACTTGACTGATGCTGGTTTATTCATCCTCACTCTAGTCATAACTGTCACCTCTGAGTCTGAAGTGACATGCATGGACTGCTTAAGCAGATGCAGCTTAAGCTGTGTGTACCTGGACTTGTAAATCCTGGGAGAGAAAGTTTGGCACACAGAGCACTTATCCAGGATGTAGCACTTTCCTAAGCAGAAGCAGCATCAGCTGTGTTCCTCTTGCAGGATTTACACCCTGAGGGTTTGGACTCTGCCATGAGGTGCGGCAGTTGGTACTAAGTGCCTTGTCCCTCTGTATGGATTGGGGAGCTAAGATTTTTTTTAAATATCCTGTACAGCAAAAAAGTGTGAAGATGGAATTCTTCACCAAATGGGTTGAAAGAACTGGTTTGGAGTCTCTGAAGAGACTAGCAGAAGCGACATGATTGCTTATAAATAGGCATAAAAGGTAGCCTTGTGGTTATTAACTGGGATTTTTTCTCATCACCTATGCCTAACAGACAAGAGACAGTTTGATGTTAGGAATTTAAAAATTTGCTTTGAAGTGACAGAAAGTAAAAAGACCAGCCAGAGTAGACAAAACAGATTAAAACCAAAGTTGTATTTTTAAAGCCTTTTCCAGTATTATACGATGTAGTACTTCAGGCATGACAAACATTTTTATCTGTGGTAGTATAAGACCAACAATTATAAAGAGTACTGAAGATTTCTAGGTTGAGAAGCCTGATTTTTCAGTAAAGCACATACATAAGTCTTCAGTAACTCCCTATGCTAAAACCTTTTGATGAATATTTAAACAGATTTTAACAAAAACAAGTGAGCATAAAACATAGGAAATGCCATACTGGATCAAGACATCTAGTCCACTATCATGTCTCTGATGTGGGAGCACCAGATGCTTCAGAGTAAGGTCAAGAAACCACACAGTAAGAAGTGTGAGAAAATCTCTGCTCTCCCACTCCCTCCCCCACCTCACCACTTCCCACATTTGATGGTCTCACCTAATCCCCAATGGTTAGAGACTGGTTTAAATCCAGCAGCATGTAATTTTATTTCCCTTCTATACTCTTTAGCATTGGATAGTCTTATTGATGGTAACTCTAACTATAACAACAGCATCCAATCCCTCTTGGAATCTTCCTAAATTCTTCACCTCAATGACATGCTGGGGCAATGAGTTACTCAATCTAATTACAAGCTGAGTAAAAAGTATTATCTTTCATCATTTCTGAATTTGCCATCTCTACATTTCATTGAATGTCCTCTAGTTCTTGTGATATGAGATAAGGAGAATAGACATTCCTAATCTACCTTCTCTATACCACTCATTATTTTATATATTTTTTTCATGTCTCCTTTTATTCTTTCCCTCAGGTAATCAATCCTAGTCTTCTCAATGTCTCATTGTACCAGTGTTTCCAATCACCCTTCTCTGAACCTCCTCTAATTCTGCAATAGATTTCTGAGATGGAATGATCAGTTACATATTACTCCAGACAGGGCAGTAACATTAATTTATATAACATTACAATGTTCTCTCTATTATTCTCCATCCTTTTCTATATGTAGCCTAACATGGTTTGCTTTCATGACCGCACCTGCACTTTGAGCAGAAGTCTTAGTTGAGGTGCCCAAAACGATGCCCAGGTCCCTTTCCTGAGTTGATACAGTGAATTTAGAATCCTGTAAGGTGTATGAGTACTGAAATAAGTATATGTTCTCCACACTTACAACCAAGTAAATAAGATGAACCAAAATGATTGCATGAGTTACCCTGTATGAACAATATCTGTCATTTAAAGCAGTAAGCACAACAAGGTTATTTGAAACAGATCCTTTGCTTGCAAAATATCTTGTTTGGATTCAAGTAGATATTTCAGTAAAAGTTTCTGCTCCCAAGAAAATCTAACATGCAAATCCATGAGTAGGCTCAAAAGCAAACTGATAGATTTACCCTCTAAGTAAAATAAGGGCACCCACCTCTTCTGTTCTCTTTTTTAAGTCATGTAGGGACAAGCACAAAGTTTACAGAATCTTAAGACTTCATAGAGAATGAAAAGGGTTGGCAGCCAAGGCCTATGGAGAGGTACTGGTAGGCAAGAAGCACTGGGATTTCAAGGGAGAGGAAGGAAGCAGAGCAGGAGAAGTGACTATCCTTAAATTAATCTAATCCAGTGGTTCTCAACCCGCGGTCTAATCAGCACACAGCTGCGGCCCATGTGACATTCTCAGAGCCATACAGGTATCATTGGATGCGGCCCACAATGGTAACTAGGTTGAGAACCACTGATCTAATCCAATCCTTAAAGAAAGTTTAGGTACAGAAGCCCTGGTTTATCCTTCCCTAATAAAACCAATCAAGAAAGGGAAAAAAAGTGACCTGGGTAACTACAGGCCTGTTAGTTTGACATCTGTAGTATGGAAGGTCTTGGAAAAAATGTTGAAGGAGAAAGTAGTTAAGGACATTGAGGTCAATGGCAATTGGGACAAATTACAACATGGTTTTACAAAAGGTAGATCGTGCCAAACCAACCTGATCTCCTTCTTTGAGAAAGTAACAGATTTTTTAGATAAAGGAAACGCAGTGGATCTAATCTACCTCGATTTCAGTAAGGCATTTGATACAGTATCACATGAGGAATTATTGGTTAAATTGGAAAAGATGGGGATCAATATGAAAATTGAGAGATGGATAAGGAACTGGTTAAAGGGGAGACTACAGCGGATCATACTGAAAGGTGAACTGTCAGGTTGGAGGGAGGTTACTAGTGGAGTTCCTCAAAGTTCAGTTTTGGGACCAATTTTATTTAATCTTTTTATTACTGACCTCGGCACCAAAAGTGGGAGTTTTCTAATAAAGTTTGCGGATGACACAAAGTTGGGAGGTATTGCCAATTCAGAAAAGGATCGGGATATCATACAGGAAGATCTGGATGACCTTGTAAACTGGTGTAATAGTAATAGGATGAAATTTAATAGTGAGAAGTGTAAGGTTTTGCATTTAGGGATTAATAACAAGAATTTTAGTTATAAACTGGGGACATATCAGTTGGAAGTAACGGAAAAGGAGAAGGACCTCGGCATCCTGGTTGATCACAGGATGACTATGAGTCGCTAATGTGATGTGGCCGTGAAAAAAGCGAATGCGGTCTTGGGATGCATTAGGCGAGGTATTTCTAGTAGAGATAAGGAGGTGTTAGTACCGTTATACAAGGCATTGGTGAGACCTCATTTGGAATACCGTGTGCAGTTCTGGTCTCCCATGTTTAAGAAGGATGAATTCAAACTGGAACAGGTGCAAACAAGGGCCACTAGGATGATCCGAGGAATGGAAAACCTGTCGTATGAAAGGAGACTCAAGGAGCTTGGTTTGTTTACCTTAACCAAAAGAAGGCTGAAGGGAGATATGATTGCTCTCTTTAAATATATCAGATGGATAAATACCAGGGAGGGAGAGGAATTATTTAAGCTCAGTACCAATGTGGACACAAGAACAAATGGATATAAACTGGCCATCAGGAAGTTCAGATTTGAAATTAGACGAAGGTTTCTAACCATCAGAGGAGTGAAGTTCTGGAACAGCCTTCCAAGGGAAGCAGTGGGGGCAAAAGACCTATCTGGCTTCAAGATTAAATTAGATAAGTTTATGGAGGGGATGGTTTGATGGGATAACATGATCTTAGTCAAAGGTCAATTAATTGCCATCAGTGGTAAATAGGACCAATGGTCAATGATGGGATGTTAGAAGTTACTACAGAGAACTTTTTCCTGGGTGTCTGGCTGGTGAGTCTTGCCCACATGCTCAGGGTTCAGCTGATCGCCATATTTGGGGTCGGGAAAGAATTTTCCTCCAGTGTAGATCGGCAGAGGCCCTGGAGGTTTTTCGCCTTCCTCTGCAGCATGGGGAACGGGTCACTTACTGGAGGATTCTCTGCATCTTGAAGTCTTTAAACCATGATTTGAGGACTTCAATAGCTGAGACATAGGTGAGAGGATTATTCCAGGAGTGGGTGGGTGAGATTCTGTGGCCTGCATTGTGCAGGACATCAGACTAATTGATCATAATGGTCCCTTCTGACCTTAAAGTCTATGAGTCTAAGATATTTAAGCATCCATGCAATTCAAGTACCCAATTTATTCTATAATCAACAGTAAACAATCAGTGATGTAAACAACTTTTTAACAAGTGATTTGGAGTTATGCCGTACCATAGATATACTTAGTACTTTACAGAATAGGAAGAGACATGTTCCTTGCTCAGAAGAGATTGGAATCAGAACAAAAGATAAGATACACAGGACGAGAACTCAGATTTTTCTCATAGATAACATTTCCTATGTAGGAAGGAACCTCAAGAAAAGAAACAGATTTTAGGAAGGAGCTGGACAAAAAGAAAGCGGGTGTTTGAAGAAGTGGAAGACTGTTTAAGCAAAGGGGTTGGCATGCAGTTAGGCACAAAATAAAGCATAAAGCCAAAAATGAGCAGATGAAAGGCACAGTAAAGAAAGGAGAAATGAGAACTAACAACCCACAAGATAGTCAATAGCTACAAGGATTCAGGTTCTTGAGTGCTACTGGTAGCAGAGAAAATGTATGAATCTGCAGCCTGATGCACTAGCGACAAAGGAGAACTTCATCACAGCAGGTGGATGTCTGAATACATTCTAGTTACCAAAAAAGGCTAAGCTGTTCTCTGCTGCCTCTTTAGAGTCAGATGGTTACCAAGGAGATCTTGTTAACTGTTTGATACATATCCTGTTAGCAGAAGCCAAGTGAAATTGCAGCTAAATGAATTATTGTAATGAGAAACCAAAATAGGGAAGAACACAGTAACTGAACGGGATCACTTTTAATAGCTCATCAACAAGAATTTATCTAAAGATGGCACAGTGTTGAAGGTAGAATACATAACTGCCTTCATACAGTATATACAGCTTAAGAAACCTCTTGTGTACTGCTACAACCAAACAGTCTGTATGCTTCACATTAACTAACAGAACCACAAGAGGGACAGCAGAATCTTAATTTGACATTAAGCGAACAAGTATTTTCAACCCCATCCATTAAAAAGTAATGATCCGTATCCCAAAAATGTGATTGGATTAAAATTTGTGATTTAAAAATAATATTAAAGGTTGGGGTCTTTATATTTGCCTTCTGGCTTTTGATCCTTTAGGGTTCACATTTTCAAGCTTCTCTCCGCAACCAAGAGGGCTAGAAAAGCACCTTTAAAAAAAAACAACCCCCCCCCCCATAAAAGCTGACGTTCTCATGTGAGCAGATCACTTCAGGATCTGGGGTTTTTTAAACACCAAATATCACAAAACAGGCAATGCAGCTGCAAGAGTTGGCAACACTAGTGGCCCTAATCTTACTTCAAAGTTATATTCTGCACTTCTTGTACCATTGCTGCATGAAACCACAACTTGGTTGTGTTTTGGTTTTACCTGTTTCACGGTAAAGTTTACCTCAATCTTCTACTCTTCCAGGTTTCCCAGAAATTCCTGGTTCTAGATAGAGTGGCAGATAGAAATGGCCAGACATTTTCCAATGGCATGTTGTTTCATCTGAAAATGCTGATTTTTTGACATTGAAATGCTCCATAGAGATGTGTTGATTTCAATGAATTTCCATTCAAAATCTTCTCTAATTTCCTGTCAGCTTCCCCAGCTCTCTGAGCTGCCCGGGAGCCAACTGACCCGGGAGCTGGAGGACCCTTGGCTCCCAAGTTCCCAGCTCCTCAGCAGCCTTCTTGGTGGACTGCCACAGAGCCAGGACTTCCAGCTCCCTGTCAGCTGTCAGGCAGAATTTTGTTTTGAAATTATTAAAATTAAATGTTTCATTTTTTTAATGAATTTTCTTCAAATTTCTGTTTCTGAAAATTTTGAAATGTAAGGTTTCTATTCCAAATCAGAATAAAAACAAAATCTGAAATCCTCTGCAAAATGGAATTGCAGTTCTCCACCCAGGTCTAGTGGCAGGTACTCTGCTGATATTCAAGAGGATAGCCTCCTCTGAAGTATTCCATTGAACCGGGATTCTTCAAGGGCTGCCTAAGAATCAGGGAAGATTTGAAGCTGATCAGATCCAGAGAGGAACCAAGAGGAAGGGGAAGAACAAGAAACTTCTAACAGAATGGAGAGGGGTAGCTGAACGAATGGAAGTATAGAAGCCGAAACTGGAGGGAGTGGAGCGGGGAACAAGGATAAGAAAAGAAAAGACAGAGGAACTGAAGCTGCCACTGGGCTCCCGCCTCTTCCTCGCATCATCTTCTGCAGATACTGCCATTTGCCCTGCATATTCTACATCCAGAGGCAGCAAACAGGTGTCCTGTTACTGTACCAGCCAGAAGCCACAGATAGTAATGTCTGATCTGCTGTCCTTAGGAATATGGACATCAGCAATCTCACTTCCCATGAGAAACTGTGCATGTGAAATCTACACAAGAAACAGATTATGCAACAAATATTTGTATGCATGAATCAATCAAGTATTAATAATGCATTCATTGTAAACAAGGTCAGACCTTGAATTTGTGGTACTTGAATTTTTTTGCTTATGATTTGACTAACTACTTCTCTATATGTGTATTTAATTTAGTAAAGATTTACTGAAGTTCTCTTGGATGAAAACTGATTTGCAGAATCTCTGTGGGAAGAGCAGTTTGGAGGCTAGCATAGCCCATCTGCTGCTTAGTTTATGAAAATTACTGTCTGTCCCCTAAATTTGTCTGTGTGTGATTTGCTGTTCAGGACACAGATACATGTTCTACCATTAATAGATTTCAACCATTTATGGCTATTTTATATGATTTTGTAGTTGCGTCTTAAAAATATATCTCAGACATTGAAGGCATCAAGCTTATTTAAGATTCTGTAGATCTTCAGGAGACTTCACACAAAGGCTCTTCCCCTCATCGCACCCCTGCCTCACATCCCAGCAAACTTGTCAGAAGAGGACCCATCACATGCTAGATCATACTTCAGTGCTTCCAGAAGCATAACCTCTTAAATCACCAATAACGGCTTGCTTTATATATATTTGCATTAAGAGTTCACGCGAATGCTATGTTAATGCTTCTCAAACTACGGGGTGTACTCTGTGCTGGGGATCCAAAGAAGTGATCAGGTGGGCAAGGGCCGACCTCAGTTATTCTCCAGAGCCTCAACTGTCATTTAAAAAGAAGTCTCTGGCTGTTAGATGTATAAAGAAAACCTTCAAAATGTGAAATGAATATAGCTGATATTGTGGTGTCTCACTATTTGCAGAGAACATGAAACAATTGCTCAGAGGGCTGAATTATTAATTTCAATAGGTGCTAACTCAGATGTCAATGATTATAGTTAATATCAATGTTTAAAATATTTAACTGCTCAAAAAAACATGTAGGAAAAAAGATCTACACAAGTGTTACTTACAGAGCGTGCATGTGTGGGTGAGAGGCATGCTGCACAGAAAATACAAAAAAAGGATATGTTATCCTTTCATATATTTCATATATCCCTTGGCCCGCGCCGCTTCCTGCAGCCCCCATTGGCCTGGAACGGCGAACCACGGCCAGTGGGAGCTGCTATCGGCCGAACCTGCAGATGCTGCAGGTAAACAAACTGTCCCGGCCTGCCAGTGGATTTCCCTGACGGGCCGCGTGCCAAAGGTTGCAGATCCCTGATATAGATAATGAATTAAATTAATTGAATCACACTGCTCTTTAGCAATCATATGGAGTATCAATGGACTCCTTGCACTCATTGGACTCATCTCTTCTACGATGAAGATGTTGCCATTATCATGGGTAACACCACAGCTTTGATACCTCTGCCTTTTTTCATTTTGATAGAAGACCCTTTTTTTAAACTCCTAGATTTGAAAATTAAGCAGTATCTTCAGTTCTTAGTATCAGTCACAGCAGATGAAGAGCCAAAAAACTGGTGAAAGTTAGTCTTTAAAATAATTATCTGGATGTTAGACTATTACCATAAAGGTAATAATGTCATTACCATAAAGGTACAAAAAGGTTTAGGTGATAGCCTATCCCATGGCCATACACTAGTTAAGCAATAATGTAATTTACTTGACTTTTTTATGTTTAAATAACTGCATTCTGGAGCACACTACAAAATTATAGCAACAAAGATAAAAGAAGCATAGCAACAGAAATTACTGCTCAAAATAGAATTAGAAAAATGTTTTTGCTAAAAGGTGTCCTTTAACCTCTGGTACACTTCACTTACACAAGAATACTCTATTGAGAAATAGGTTTCAGATTTTGTTTTTATTCTGATTTGGAATAAAAACCCTAAATTTCAAAATTTTCAGAAACAGAAATTTGAAGAAAATTCATTAAAAAAATGAAACATTTAATTTTAATAATTTCAAAACAAAATTCTGCCTGACAGCTGACAGGGACCTGGAAGCCCTGGCTCTGTGGCAGTCCACCAAGAAGGCTGCTGAGGAGCTGGGAACTTGGGAGCCAAGGGTCCTCCAGCTCCCAGGGCCGGTTGGCTCCCGGGGGGCAGCTCAGAGAGCTGGGGAAGCTGACAGGAAATTAGAGAAGATTTTGAATGGAAATTCATTGAAATCAACACATCTCTATGGAGCATTTCAATGTCCAAAAATCAGCATTTTCAGATGAAACATGCCGTGTCAGCAAAAAGAACAGGATTACTTGTGACACCTTAGGACTGGTCCACACTAGGGGGCGGGAATCGAACTAAGATACGCAACTTCAGCTACGTGAATAACGTAGCTGAAGTCGAAGTATCTTAGTTCGAACTTCAAAGCACTTAACGCAGGTCCACACGCAGCAGGCAGGCTCCCCCGTCGACAGCGCTTCCTCCTCTCGGCGAGCAGGAGTTCCGCAGTCGACGGCGAGCGCTTCCTGGATCGATTTATCGCGTCTAGACAAGACACGATAAATCGATCCCAGAAGATCCATTACTACCCGCCGAATCAGGCGGGTAGTATAGACGTACCCTTAGAGACTAAAATTTATTTCAGCATAAGCTTTCATGGGCTACAGCTCACTTCATCAGATGCATGGAATGGAACACACAGTAAGCAGATATTTATACATTCAGAGAAACATGAAAATGTGGAAGTACCTATACCAACTTTAAGAGGCTAATTAATTAAGAGGCACTATATCAGCAGGGGAAAAAAACTTTTGAAGTGATAATCAAGATGGCCCATTTCGGACAGTTGACACAAAGGTGTGAGTGAGGATAGTTAATTAGGAGAAATAGATTCAATTAACAATGACCGAGCCACTCCCAGTCTCTGGTCAAACCTAAGTTAATGGTATCTAGTTTGCATATTAATTCAAGTTCAGCAGCTTCTCATTGGAGTCTGTTTTTGAAGCTTTTCTGTTGTAAAATTGCCACTTTTAAGTCTGTCACTGAGTGATTAGAGAGGTTGAAGTGTTCTCCTACTGTTTTTTTAATGTTATGATTCTTGATGTCAGATTTGTGTCCGTTTATTCTTTTGCGTAGAGACTGTCCGGTTTGGTCAATGTACATGGCAGAGGGGCATTGCTGGCACATGATGGCATAGAAAAGTGGCAGATTGAGAGCACAGGAATCTGAAGTGTTTTGACCTAGAGAACTGATACAAGACAGTATAGCACATGCTGCAACAATACAAGTTAAAGTGCCAGCTACCGTCAGGAGAACATCTATTGAAAGCTCCAATCAGCTACATTCTTTGATTAGCCAATAGGGCTGTTGAAGTATTTCTTCATAAAAGAGTGATGAGTTGTTTCCACAGTATTTACTCCCTAGTCCTGTGATGGTTATGAGAGTCTGAGTAGGAATATATTCTGGATCTCCAGCATGGCTGTGACCAACTAACGGTCAGATTCTCTACTGGAGAGAAAATTTTGGTGCAACAGACGTTAACTCCAAGTGGTTTATACCTAGGTCAGCTATTTTAAAAGAGGCCTCACCATATACAGTATGTCATTGTGTGAATAACGCAATTTCCTATGGGTGCCGCTCAATTTTAGTCTTATTGTTAATATTGAAAATTTCTAAAACTATTCTACTTTTCAACCTCATATCTCCTCTGCAATAGATCAGGCAGTGAAAAGACACTTAACCTTAGTGTCTATAGTTGCAATATGTTATAAACCATGATAACTGTTACACAAGAAATACGATAAGGAGCTTGATATTTCCCACTACAGTAAAGCCGCTGTGTGATAGTAATGTCATAGCACTATTTTATTTTTCATCTGGATAATGGTTCCATTTCCTGTTAAGTGGTTTAAAGGAAGGAATGTTAGGAATGCAGAATAATCAAAGGGCATAAGATGAAGAACTGCATTAGCCATTTCACTGATATCAATGTAGAGTATTTTCAGGCTTATAAAAATAATAGTATAATATTTATGTGAACTTTCATTTGTTGATACCAAACATTTGAATTATCATCAGGATTTATTCTAACGAGCAATGAGAGTAAGAATACAACTACTACAAATGCACAGTTCTGCCACAAATACTGAATAGCTAACATCTAGGGTATTTCTGCGTATGGTTAAACATTCTTTTGGCAGTTAAACAATTAGCAACTTTTTTTCTGAAATGGCAAAGGCCCGGACTACTTGAACTCATTGACACTGACCAGATCGTACATGAAATAAATCATCACTTCCAAGAGCGACTCTTCACTCTACCTCCCTATCTAATGCCATTCCCTGCTCCCTTAGAAAAGCAACCACAAAGACTGCAATTTCTGTAAGGGTGAAAGAATACGCAGAGTCTTTCAGGATGGCAAAATGGCTCTTAAATTGTTTTTGTGAAAGACAAAAACAAGATAAGTGCACTTTTGTTCTTCATTTTATTCTAAATTCTAAAACTTTGACTTCCACAGTTAGCCCACCATAAAAAGAGAACTAAGGATGGACCCAAGGATACTGCTTAGCCTGTGTTTCCCTAT
Organism: Chelydra serpentina; assembly: GCA_037349315.1. Classification (NCBI taxonomy): domain Eukaryota; kingdom Metazoa; phylum Chordata; order Testudines; family Chelydridae; genus Chelydra; species Chelydra serpentina. The sequence continues at coordinate 9,297,379 of JBAIAC010000014.1, read as the reverse complement.
GCCAAAACACTATACTATCCACGTCAGGAATAAAATTAGTGTGGGAACACCTAAGAAATTCTTATAGAACTTAATTATTAAGGACTAATTTTTAAACCACTTGTCATTTTAACAGATTAGTCCTTTAGCAAATTAGTCTGTTGCTTATTGTTTTGTTGGGGTATTAGAATGTACAACCCAACAATTATGACCAAGGATTAATAGTATAAAGTAATCTAAATGTAGCATATTACGAACTTGGATAGACAATAAATATATTCTTTACCCTATGTCCTGGGAAGGCAAGATATATAAACAACTAACATCAGCTTTACAAGTCTGTAATAGTACAGTAACTTCAATGCAGGCTCAAATTATTTGAAGTGGCCTTACCTATAAAAATGGTGTTTGGTATCCTGGAGTATTCACTGACCAAGGCTAATTTTATTAATTCCAAAGCTTCACTTCTGTATGCACTCTAAAAGCTATGCATAACCAGTTTTCTCAATGTTCTGAAGGTCATAGAAAGACTAATACAATAGCTTCCAATGTATCTAACATTGTGAAATCTCTATTCGCTGCTGGACAACAAACATGGAGAAATATGCCCATTACCCAGGAATAAGAGGATGGATGAAAATGGCCTAAAATAAATTGATGTGGCTCCGAATCACTGAGTTATGGTGAAGACATGAGTATTGGCGAAATGAGAAGTTCAAATGTAAATTTTAAATAACGCACCATACCTGTCAAAATATTTCTAGTCTGAAAATACTCTTTTATAATTCAATATAATGGGATTAAAATGTTCAGTAACATTTGAACCATTTTGGGCAAAGAAATGGATTGCTTAAAATATAAAGCACCTAAACAGGCAGGGCTTCTATAAAGCCAGAAGGCTGCCAACAGTATAGTGAGATGGCAGGGATGAAACTGCAGTCTCTCTTCTTGAGGAAAAGGAGAAGGAAGGGGAGATAGGAACCCTTGAGAAGAGAGACAGGAATCCACAAGGAAGGGTTTACCTTCTAGTAGGACTAAGAGAGGGATCTGACTAGGAAGGCTGGTGAATGAGAAGCTTAAAGAAGCATGGTAGGAAGTAGTCCAGGGCAGAGAGCAATAGGATGGTGAAGACCCAGAATATAACTGCTTTCTCTAGGGTCATGGACTGGATCTCAGAGCAGAGGGTGCCCCTGGATTCCCCTACCAACCAAAGCAAAGTGGTATTGCTTGGGGGCAGTGAATGGGAAAACTGAAGGAGTGACATAGCCAGGGCAGCAGGCGTGAGGACTGCCTGATGCTGCTTGAGCAGAGAGATATTAAAGACTCCTCTGGAAGGGGAAATCACAGTGTGACCTGGCCAGAGGGCTGAGTCACAAAGCAGCTGTACCGTAACTCCATGAACAGGTGAAGGGCTGCAATGGTGAAAGAGAAGAAAGGGGTGCTGAACCAGGTGGAACTAATCCCCAGAATCAGCCAAAGGGGGCACCACCCAATGGTGAGTAGAGCATCCAATGACACCATCAACTGAGGTTTTTAAGAACAGATTAGACAAACACCTGTCAGGGATGGTCTAGGTTTATGCCTCAGCACACAGGGCTGGACTGGATGCTTTATTGATGTCCCTTCCACCCTTACATTTCTATGATTCTATGATAACTTCAGTGTGCTTTTAGGGCATCTTATTATTCTACCGTTTGCAATTCAGAGAAATTCTCAATTCCATAGTGTCAGGAAAACATGTAATGAAGTGCAACAAGTACATTAATTAGACAAAATCATTAGAGTGCCAATTGCTAATCTGGCGATGGATTCTGGAACTACCTGTATCTCATCTTTATTAACCCTGGTAGACTTAATCTACAGCAGAAAAATTATGGCGTATATTCATAAATAGGGGGACAATTGTTTCAAGTTTCAGAAGCATGAGAACCTCATTTTAGAATATCAAAACTATTTCTCATATTATATTAGTCTCAACATAAAATTTAGTAAGGGGAAAAAATAGGGAAAGCCGAGAGCTCTAACCTTCCCAGCACCTCAGGGAAGAACCTGTACCCGACAGACGTTCCTCCTGATAGTAGTTCTTGGGGTGTTTGCTTGGGCAGATAGCTGGCCTCCTGTAGCAGTAAGTTATATGATCAATTAGGAAATGTGACCCCTTTACATCTTGTGTTGAGGTGGGAGAGTGGTGGGTGCTCCAGCACTCTTCTAGTAGCATTTCAAACTTTGGGCTGGACAGGCAAGATTTTGGGAATTGAAGCAGATAGTAGGACACCCAGTCAGTGCATTCTCTGCCTCACCTCATCATCCTTACATGCCATTGGAGTAGCCAGCAGGGTACAGGGATTACACAGCATGTCCCCAGTGTGCTTACAGCAATGCTAGTGGCAGTTGTAAAAAGAGAGTTCCACTTGTACAGCTGATGAGATCACAGCAGTAGCAAGCACATCTGCAATGAGGCAGCAGCTCAAGTGAGCAGCATTCTCCTTGATGTTAATTTCAGAGAAGGCCAGCAGGAAGTTTTGCTGTGGCCATCCCTGAACATAATGGATTCTTGTTCCTTTTTTCCCCACACCACTCTGAACCACACCTGGCTAATAATTCTGGGGAGAGACAGTAAGATTATTCTTTGGGTAACACCCCAAACTTATTTGACTTATGACTCATTTTAAATATACAGCGTATGTTTGGTGAAGGGGATCCTTTAGGTCCCTCCAAGTCTCCTCCTGCAGAAATAGTGTCCATATGCTTTTTCCTTTTAGCTTTAGCAATTGGCTTACATTGGTTACACTGATTATGCTGTCAAGATAGTCTCCACAAGGAAGAGAACTAAAAGCTTCATTTTTTTAAAAATGAAAGATGATATTCTTCTTCATAGTGCCCCAAAACTGGCTCAGTTAACTAGGGACTTGGATAAAACCAAAAATGTCGCCTCCAATTTATCAATCCAGTGCATAAAATAATCCTGAACTACAAGGGTTACAAGCTAAGCGAATTTCTTGCTGGGTCACAAATTTCATGGTTCTGGCCCTGACAAATACAGAACATGAAGATGCACTTCCCCTTGTGTCCATATAACCAAGGTTTTGGCCAGAAGACTTTTTCTTCCTGTGATAGATGTTACAGATCCCACTACAATTTTTCAGAAAAAGGTACCTATCTCCAGCATCTTGGATAAATTCCCTTTTGTTAGGGCATACTAGAAAAAGCACCATCCTAAAAAAAACCCTCCACAATAATAGAGCAAGTTATTTTCTGTACCATGTTAGACTTGCCTGCATACGTGTTGGCCTTGTTCAATAGATCTGTGCATGCATGCATGTCAGCAAAAGCACGAATCCCTAAGCAGTTGATCGGATGAAGCTGGGATTCCAAAAACTCACAGCAAGTCCTCTTCACATCCTGTAACTGTAATAGACCAGCTGCTGGAAGAAGTACCTGTACGAAGCAAAAACTAGTTAATATTCCATCTGATTTTATGCTACATGTTCTATGACAACATCTATAAGACAAAGCAGAAAAATATAAAAATTTGACACAACAATGGAGAATGGAAAAGTATCAGAACTACAAGAGTTAGAGCTAGAAAAACCTACTACGTCATTCTGATTCACCTCCCTGCAAACATACATTTATTAGTGTGAAGTTTAGTTTTAAGGGTCACAAGCAGTGGGGCTTTTCCCACTAATCACGGTGTAAGTAGTAACATTCAGCTTATGGGTTTTTTTCCCCTCTTACTCATCTTATTACTCCTAGTTATACTCCTAACCACTGTTCCCTCTAAGCTGTGTGCGTGTGCACACACAGATCCTAAACCCTGTGCACAAGGCGAAACACCGCACGCACAACAATTTGCACAGAAGAAATTTTTTTGTGCACACGGCCTGTCAAAAATTAGAGGGAACATTGCTCCTAACCCTTTTCACTAACCCAGACACTACTTCCCCACAGAGTATTATACCCATTTAAATATTTGTAGACTTATGCCTCTTCTTAATCATCATTTAGCCACATTACAGATATTAAACTCTAGTCTTTCTTCATCAGAAAGTTCTCCCCACTCCCAAGTAATTGTTATTGTTCTCATTCAGAGTAATTACAGTCAAATGTGCCTCATTTTAGGATTGCCAAGCTTCCTTGTACAGTGGTGGATATTAATTCTCTCACTCAATATCACTCATGAATTTCTCCATCTTTGTTTTCCTAAAAATCTAACACCACTGCACATGTATGATGTGAAAAAAAACCTCTTTACTATACTCAAGTCATACAAGACATGGCCACTAGTCTCAAATCTCCCTATTTCTCTCCTCATATTCTTGATCAGTTGTTCCCCAACAGTAAGTAGTTGATCCCGCATAGTTTTTCCACTGATCTGAGTTTAAGTTTTGGATCACAAAACTGTCTTTTATTTAATTTAGGAATTTCTTTTATGATGCATGTTTTACTACATTTGTTACTCAGCTATTGCAGTACTACAATTTACCCCACAAATTCTGTATACTGTGGCTTTGAGCATCTTGAAACATCTTAATACTGTAGATTTCTCACTCTCCCAAGTCCCAGTGATCAGATGACCACTGTTATTGTTTGTATGTTAATCTAAAGAATTTCATACCCATTGTTCACCGCTGAATGGCAATAGCTAGCATTGTAAATAATGATGAATCACTATCTAGTGCCATATTTGTGTGTCTTTCTTTTCACCAACACAGGCTGTTACCCTCTAAACTGTTCCAATTACAAGTTGCATCCCACCAGATCACAACTGAAGACTCCAGTAATAAATAAAAGCACACTGTTGGCTTACATATACCATATTACAACTTTCTAGATCGAACTCCTTCAGTGACAATCTTTCAACAGAGCTTGTGTAAGTTTGTTGAGTGAAATCATATAGGGCCAGGTAATTCTAAGTTTGGGCCTTAAAAACACTATCCTTTTTAAAAAAATATTTAGCAATAAAAATGAACTACTTGAAGACAACAGAAGAAATGTTTTATGCTTTTCAGAGGCACAGCAGAGAAGAAATAACTTAATACCATTACACACACACTGTTCTTCAACCTTAAAACTGAACATGAGACTATTCTGTTCTAGAATTGTGCCTTTGAGTGAAGTTTTCTTCTGCCATCTACCATTTCTTAATGAAGCATTTTTATTTTTATGTATATTCTAAAATAGAAATCTCATTAAAATAAGTAAGTGTGAAATGATTACTAAAGCATGTCTGTAGGTGACAACAGCAGCAATAACAATTGGAAAGATTTTTAAATCTAGAGTGGACTTGCAATTATAAGTCATGTGGAGGGAGAATAAGTCTGTGGAATTCTTGTTCAGTCTGTAAGTAAGGAAGGTGCCAGTCACACTGCTCATATTGATCCCTCATTATCTTAACAGATTCTGAAGAATGTATGCAGTGTTGTTGTAGCTGTGTTGGTCCCAGGATAAGAGAGAGATAAGGTGGGTGACTTTTATTGGACCAACCTTGGAAAAGGGGGTAAACAGTGAGGTGGCAAATTTGCAGATGATACAAAACTACTCAAGACAGTTAAGTCCAAAGCAGATTGTGAAGAGGTACAAAGGGATCTCACAAAACTGGATGACTAGGCAACAATTTGGCACATGAAACTCAATGTTGATGCAAAGTAATGCACAGTGGAAAACATAATCCCAACTATACATATACAGTGATGAGGTCTACATTAGTTACCACCACTAAAGAGAAAAATCTTGGAGTCACTGTGGATAGTTCTCTGAACTCATCCATTCAATGTGCAGCAGCAATCAAAAAAGTGAACAGAATGTTGGGAATCATTAAGAAAGTGATAGCTAAGAAAACAGAAAATATCATATTGCTGCTATATAAATACATGGTATGCCCATATCTTGAATACTACATGCAGATGTGGTCGCCCCATATCAAAAAAATATATACTGGAATTGTAAAAGGTTCCGAAAAATGCAACAAAAATGATTAGGGGTATTGGTCTATAAAATCATGGCAGGTGTGGAGAAATTAAATAAGGAAGTATTATTTACTCCTTCTCATAATACAAGAACTAGGGGTCACCAAATGAAATTAATAGGCAGAAGGTTTAAAACAAAAGGAAGCATTTCTTCACACAACGCACAGTCAACTTGTGGAACTTTTTGCCAGAGGATGTTGTGAAGGTCAAGACTATAACAGGGTTCATAAACGAACTAGATAAATTCATGGAGGATAGGTCCGTCAATGACTATTAGCCAGGATGGGCAGCGATGGTGTCCCTAGCCTCTGTTTGCCAGAAGCTGGGACTGGGCAACAGGGGATGATGGATCACTTTATGATTACCTGTTAATTCCCTCTGGAGCACCTGGCATTGGCTACTGTCAGAAGACAGGATATTGGGCTAGATGGACCCAGTATGGCCATTCTTATGTTATGCTCAAACTATTTTAAAATATATTGCAAAAGGAATTGAGAAATGTTTACCTTTACCCAAACTTCAGTTCTCACTACATGAACAGAAGATGTAGCAGCCGAGCTTAAAAAAATGGAATATCTATCCCACAAGAAATTCCGAATTTCAACATCTGTTTTCATCTCTAATCTAAATGAAAATTTGAAAATTTTAGGGAAATTAAAAGTTCCAAGATATTTCAGAAATGGCAAAATGTTTTGTTTTGTCAATGTTTTGTTTACGTTTATTGAAACAAAACATTGACATTCCTGAATTAAAGTGTTTCGGTTTGGTTTGTTGATTTGACCCAAAACATTTCATTTTGAGTCAGTTCAACATCAATGTTGCGTCACGGGAGTTGTCTTTTGGATTCCTGATGCCCCTGTTCTTGAGGGTCTGCCTACAACTTGCAAGATGTAATATGCTCTCCCTTCTGGTCACATATTGTGTTGCTTTGAACTCAGTATACGCCAGCCAGAAAGGCCAGCCCATAAAGAGGAATGGGGACATCAGGAATCTAAACTACAATACTCATGAGAATGCACCACAATAGGGCAACAGAGTTCAATGTTCTATTGACTTGAAATGAAACTCTTCAAATAACAACAAACCTAAATATTCTAACAAATTTATTTCAGCATAAGCTTTCCACAGGTATTTTTCTTGTTTTCTTTTTGCTGACACAGACTAACACGGCTACTACACTGAAACCTAAATATTCTAGTTCGGGTCCTGAAATGAAGTATGTTATTTTGGTTTGTACTGCAAATTGAAATTTTCCCACAGAACATTTCAATTTTGTAGAAACTCCATTTTCCACCAAAATATATTGTGATGCAAGATTTCCTACCAGCTGTAATAACAGCCACTGCAATTTTGGTACAATTACAGTGCTAGGATAAAAATTTTAAAAAGGATGTGCTTGAGAACTTGCCCTCTTCCTCTCTCAGGGGAAAAACGTTTTAATCATTGAGACAAGGGGAGTGAGATAACATCTTTTATTGGACCACTTCTGTTAGTGCAGTCGCTCTCAACTGTGGTCCACCGCTTCTTCAGGGAAAGCCCCTGGCACGCCGGGCTGGTTTGTTGACTGGCCGCGGTTCACCGCTGGAGGCCAGTGGGACCTGTGGGACGCAGTGCGGGCTGAGGGATGCGCTGTCTGCCACGTCCCGCAGCCCCCATTGGCCTGGAGCAGCGAATCATGGCCAGTGGGAGCCACGACCGGCCAAACTGGTGGACGCGGCAGGTCAACAAACCGGCCCAGCATGCCAGAGGCTTTCCCTGAAGAAGCGGTGGACCACAGTTGAGAACCACTGTGTTAGTGGAAGGGACAAGCCATTGCGCTTCTCAGACCTCTTCCTCAAGTCTGGAGAAGGCAGCCAGATTGTCTAAGCTAAATACAAGATGGGACAGACTTGAGCATAAAGGGTTAATACATGTTCTAGGAGATCACTTAAAGTGAAATGAGCAATTAACCTGTTTGAAGGACAAAGGAGGTTTAGTAGGCAGCAAGGTGTATTACAAATTGTTGTAATGAGCCAGAAAATCAATGTGTCTGTTAAGTTGGTGGAGTTTAGTGCCCAGCAGTGTACTGAATTTAAGTTCCCAGCCTCCTCTTTTGAAGATGTTATGCAGGTTTCCTTTGAAAATAAAGACAGAAGTTACATATGGAGTGATCGTTTTGTGAAAAGTGTTTGCCCATGGGCGACAGGATGTTTTATCTCATCATTTCGCTGCGTGAGATCATTCGAGAGCATAGGGACTGTCTGGTTTCACCCACACAGTTGTCACTGGGGCATTTAGTGTACTGGATGAGGTAAACCACATGTTGTGACAGGCATGAGTAGGACCCATGTATCTTAAAACATTAGTTGTTGGGGGGTGGGTATTAATCATCCTAGCGGTGGAGATATGTCTACAGATTTTACATCTGTTATGGCAGGGTCTGCTCTCGTTTGAGTTGGTGTGTCCTTGACTGTAGCAGCTTGCTTCTGATGATGAGCAGGGTGAGGCGGGGGAGGGGTGTTTGAAGGCCAAAAGAAGAGGGGGTTGAAACATTTCTTTCAGGATGTGGTCCCTGCCATTCTTTGATACACCGTATGGATTCTAGTGTGGAGCTTTTTTTTATTCCCCCCCCCCCCCCCGCCCCGTAGACAAACAAGTTCTCTTGGAGCATTTGGGTGGCCTATTCCATGATGTGATCTGCTTCCCTGGTGGAGTGTCCTTATTTAGTGAAGGTAGTTTTAAGTGTGTATCCAGGACACTCTCATTGGAGCATATTCTGTGTATCGGAGAGCTTGGCTGAGAACAGATTTCTTGGTGTGCCATGTGTGGCTACTTGATCTGTGGAGGTAAGTGTGGTTATCCATGGGTCTCTTGTATATAGATGTCTATAGAATTCCATTGCTGAACCTGATCATGGTGTCCAGGAAGTTGATGCTGGTGTGGGAGTGTTTTAGAGAGTCTGTTGGATGGGTGGTGGTGGCTGAAGTTACAATGGAAACCTATGAAAGAGTTTAGGTCCATGTCCAGAAGATAAAAATATCATTTATGTATACCAGGTATATCATCAGTTTTGTAGTGTGTTGTTTCCAGGAATTCTTCCTTGAGGTGGCCCATGAAGAGACTGAAATATGGCTTTTCCCGTGGTTTGCACAAAATGTTTGTTGTTCAATGTAAAGTTGTTTAAGACCAGCCATACTGGGTCAGACCAATGGTCCATCTGGTCCAGTATCCTGTCTTCCAATAGTGACCAATGCCAGATGCTTCAGAGGTAATAAACAAAACAGGGCAATTATTAAATAATCCATCCTGTCATCCAGTCCCAGCATCTGGCAGTCAGAGGCTTAGGGACACGCAGAGCGTGGGGTTGCATCCCTGATCATTTTGGCTATTTTCTATGATTTACCTAATTCTTTTTTTAATCCAGTTATAGTTTTGGACTTCACAACATCTCCTGGCAATGAGCTCCACAGGTTGACTGTGTGTTGTATGAAGTACTTCCTTTTGTTTTAAACCTGCTGCCTATTAATTTCATTGAATGACTCCTGGTTCTTGTGTTATGTGAAGGGATAAACAACACTTCTTTATTCACTTTCTCCACACCATTCATGATTTTATAGACCTTTATCCTATCCCCCACTTTAGTCATCTCTTTTCCAAGCTGAAAAGTCCCAATTTTTTTTTAAATCTCTCCTCGTATGGAAGCTGATCCATACCTTTAATATTTTTTTTTGCCCTTCTCTGCACCTTTTCCAATTCTAATATATCTTTTTGAGACAGGGTGACCAGAACTACAAACAGTATTCAAGGTGTGGGGGTACCATGGATTTATATAGTGGCATTATGATATTTACTGTCTAGTCTGACCTAATGGTTCCTAACATTGTTAGATTTTTGATTGCTGCTGCACATTGAGCAGATGTTTTCAGAGAACTATCCACGATGACTCCAAGATCTTTCTGGAGTGGGAACAGCTAATTTAGACCCCATCATTTTGTATGTATAGTTTTCCAATATTCATAATTTTACATTATCAACATTGAATTTAATCTGCCATTTTGTGGCCCAGTCACCTAGTTTTGTGAGATCCCTTTGTAACTCTTTACAGTCTACTTTGGATTTAATTATCTTGAGTAATCTTGTATCATCTGCAAACTTTGCCACCTCATTGTTTACTCCTTTTTCAAGATCATTTATGAATATTTTGAACAGCGCTGGTTCCAGTGCAGATACTTGGGGGACACCTCTATTTACCTCTCTTCATTCTGAAAACTGACCATTCATTCATGCCCTCTGTTTCCCGTCTTTCAACCAGTTACTGATCCATAAGAGGACCTTACTACTTATCCCATGGATGTTTACTTTGCTTAAGAGTCTTTAGTTAGGAACCTTGCCAAAGACTTTCTGAAAGTCCAAGTATACTATATCTACTGGATCACCCTTGTCCACATGTTTGTTGACCCCATCACAGAATTCTAATAGGTTGGGAGGCAAGATTTCCTTTTACAACAGCTACGTTGATTCTTCCCCAATAAGTCTTGTTCATCTATGTGTCTGATAATTTAGTTTTTTACTATGGCAGAGGATGAAATGGATGAGTTTGGTGATGTGTTTGGGGTGGATTTATGAGGGTTGTCCATTGTCTTATAGATATTTGAGGCAGGCAGCAATGCCTCATAACGAGAGATGTTGATGTATAGAGATGATGTCCATGGTGACAAGGGTATTGTTCTGAAGGAGGTTGTTAAAGTTGGAGTTTCTGGAGGAAACTGGCTCTGTGTGTGGTGACTGGTTTGAAGATGGTTTCTATGAGTCGTGATACTCCTTCAGTAAGACTGCTGAGGCCAAAGATGATGGTTCTGCCCTGATTCCCTTGTTTGTGTATCTTGGGAAGCATGTAAAAGGTCCCAGTGGTGGGTTTGTGAGGGATGAAATTGTAGAGTTTTTCTTAGGGTTGTTTGGGGAAGGATTTGATGATATCCTTGAACTCCTTTGTGGATGTGGACTGGGGTCTTTTATTGAGTTCTTTATAGTAGGTGGTGTCAGAGTTGTCAGTTGACTTTGTTGGCATAGTCATCACAAATGAGGACTACAATGGCACCTCCGTTGTGTACTGGTTTGATCACTATTTGGTGGCTGGATTTCAGGGTCTGCATAGCTTCCCTCTCAGTGGTGGAGATATTGTGGTGGATGTAATGTTTATTAAGGATTTCACAGTTATTTTTTCCCTGTACCAGTGTTTAAATGATCAAAGATGTGGTTTCATCGACTAAGGGGTGTCCAATCAGATGATTCTTTTTTCTTAAGTCTGTTCACAGAGACAGGTGGTTGTGCATGGTGGTGTCTTTGTGAAATAATTCTTTGAGGCAGAGTTGGCAAAATAATTATCCTAATTCTCCACCTGTTAGTATGGTATCAGATTCTGTAGTAGGGCAGAACTTCAGTTACTTGGACAGCACAGGTAATGCAGTTCCAGTCAGGAGTAGTCTTGATAGGTTGATGTTGAGGCATTGTGTAGTGTCAATGCAGTGGGTCCTGGTTTCTCCCAGAGGCAGTGTTCTCTTGGTTGTGGTGGTGTTGTAGCTGGTTCCACTTTTTGGTTTTGTGCTAGATGGCTGTCGTCAGGATTTTTTGATGGTTTTGGATTTCCTGCACAATCTCCAAGTAGGTTTCCTGATAAAAAAAATTTCCAGTGTGTGGGAGCTGAAGGTGATTTCATATTACAGGTGATCCTTTCTGGAGTATGTGATGTGCAGGAGATGGTTCTTCAGTTGTTCAGACATCCTTCTGAAGAGCTGTTCAGCATATATGGAGCTCTACATAGTGTTCAGAGTGTTATAGGTGGTGAGTTCTCTGGGGATGATGTTTTGTATCTTGCATTTGCTCAGGAAGTAGATGTCACTGTTTAGTTTGGCTTCCTTCTTCATGTTGTGGAGTTTCCATTTTAAATTTTCTAAACATTATTACCAAGATTAAAATGTCTGTTTCTTGAGACAAATACTAAGACAACCACAAACATTTCCCAATCTGAATTTTACAGAGCTATTGCTAGTGTATTGTCTATTATTGGGTATTTTGTTTGAAGGCACAAAATAATCTTAAAAAGATAAAGACTTCTGTTACCGTGGCCATTTAAGACAATTTTGGAATATCATTCTCTTTCATTCGTTCAGAGTTACTGATGCCTCAGACAACTGAAGATTTGTTGTTTAGTCCTGCTTGAAATTTATTATTTCTTCTCGTCCTTAATCTGTCAAAGACCAGATCATTGTTCCACAAAAGATTTATTTTTCATCTGACGTTTTAATAATCCACTGTACTATCACAGTAATCACCTCAGCAATCAAGTGTTTAATCTGAGGAGTATCACTATGAGTGTGAAATAAATCAAAGGCCAGATCTTGAACAGAAGTCTGGCTTCAAGAAGAATTAACAATTCAAGGGGGGGCGGGATTACTTACACTTTTGCTAAACATTATTTTTAAAAATATCTCAGAAATCACCATATCTTTAAATCAAAACTATAAATCTCAGATAATGCCTAAAAAAGCCCACCAAAAAACAACTGTTGAATCTAAGTAAAAAGACAAGAAAATAAAAATAATCTCATTTAAAGTCACACACCTCAGCTTCCTTAGAAAGGTTCACTAATCACTAGATTAAGGGCAGGTCTACACTACGGGGAGGAGGGTCGATGTAAGGTACGCAACTTCAGCTACGTGAATAACATAGCTGAAGTTGATGTACCTCGCTCAACTTACCTCACCGTGAGGACGCTGCAATGTCGAAGGCTGGCGCTCCCCTGTCGACTCCGCTTCTGCCTCACGTCGGGGTGGATTACCGGCATCGATGGGGAGCGCGTTCTGGGATCGATTTATCGCGTCTAGATTAGACGCAAAAAATCGATCCCCAAAAGATCGATTGCTACCCGCCGAATCGGCGGGTAGTGTAGACTAGCCCTAAGAGACTATAATGAGCTCATTTAAGTGAACATACAACATATGTACATGAAAATGTGAAAATTATAGTAATTAGAATAAGGTTCGTAACAGTTTCTATTAATAGCAATATTACCGTGCTCTATCATTTAGTGGCAAGGGATGGTTTGCTAACAAATTTTAGGGTAAGATATGACACTGGAATTCTGTGGTATTTAGGATTATGTTCCTGCAAGCCTTTATACAGCTGTTTAATTTCATGTGAGTTATGCCCTGATACTGCAAGCACTTCACATGTATTTAATTTTGCAATATTCATAGGAAGTTCTGTGCAAGTTTATCACTACAGCTGAGAAAATAATTCTGTGAATACTTCTCGGAATTTTTAAATAACTTACTTTTGATCATGTTTGCTCTCCCTGTGTTTTCTTTCCACTAATATTTGAATGACTGTTAAAAGGCAGTGAATATTAAGAGTTTTATACTGAAACAGAATTTTCAATTTACATGCATAAATATTCATATTGAAATGCTTGCCCGTTCATCAAAACAGAGAACAGAAATGCTATGAAAGTTTGAAGACCAATCACAATTAAGCAATACCTACCAGATTTCGTATATCTGTAATGAGTTTGTACAGTAAAAGATTCAAAGACATTTTAGTTCTATAGGAAATAAATGCATGGAAGTCTCAATGTGCTCGTGTATATTCCACTAATAAGGGGGAAAGACGAAGCTACATTCCATCAAATTTATCTAATTAGAATTACATGCTCAGCTCTAGTTACTAGGCAACATGAACAATGATTTTGCACCTGTAGAATTACTGGCCCTAAAGCAACAAAGTCCTAAATGTTTAAAATGTTCAAGATATAGATATAAATTCATCAGAAGAGGAAAAATTAAGCTACTGCTCTGGTAAATCCATGAATAAAGGATACAAGTGAGGGGTAAAAAGTTTTATAGCCCTAACTATGATAAACTGCAGCCAGGATGCAGAGGCGGCTCTATGATTTGTGCCACCCCAAGCACGGCAGTCAGGCAGCCGTCGGCGGCGTTTCTGCGGAAGGTCTCCGGTCCCGCGGATTTGGAAGCGTTCCTGCGGGTGCTCACTCCTTTAAAGTCTACTGCTCAGGATGCTATTCCTAGGGATAACCAGTAGAGGACACTAACTTTCTCTACAGATCACACAGTATATATCTTTTAATAAGCGAACGTCTCTGAAATTTGCTTGGAAATTTTGAGATTATAATAAGGAAACATCTACTTCAGAGGTATTTTGAATAACCCGTCATCCCAGTATCTGAACACTGAGCACCACTGCAGATGGTTAAGTAGAAAATGCACATGTATCTTTTTATCTTGTGGTGCTGAAACTTGAAATTGCTCTAAGGTGACTGGGACATATTTGAATTAAAAACATCTAGCGATAGTGCACTGAAGAAAACTACTTGGTTCCCTTCTTTTAATTCTCCCTCCTAAATGCCTCACTTTGAAGTTATACTCCTTCCAGAGTTCTTCAGACAGTTAGAAGTATTTGCAAATAGGACACTGCTTTCCATTTCCAATTAGGGGCAGAGTGCTTCTATCCAGCAGGACAGGGACCAAGTTAAGAATCTAAATTCTGTGTTACACTACCACTAGGTACCCCATGGCACCCTTCACTGGCCCTGTAATATATTCTGTTTTATATGCTCTCTAAAGAATTTATACACACACAAAACTACATTAAAAGAACAGTATTAAGATTGCAAAGTCAGACACTCAAAAGTTAGGAAAACACCAAATAAAGTTGGTATAGGTACTTCCACCTTTTCATGTTTCTCTGAATGTATAAATATCTGCTTACTGTATGTTCCATTCTATGCATCCGATGAAGTGGGACTGTAGCCCACAAAAGCTTATGCTGAAATAAATGTGTTCGTCTCTAAGGTGCCACATGTACTCCTGCTCTTTTTGTTGACACAGACTAACACGGCTGCAACTCTAAAACCAAAATAAAGGTTGCCTTTGCAACCTTTATCCAGCCCCTTTATGCATATATATTGATGGAGCCTTTAATTACATTTTTCCACGTACTATTTTCCCCTGCCTCATTCAGTGCACTGGATGTACCTGCTCTGGGGATGAATCAAGATTATGCAATGAATTAGGCTGTTGGTCTGTAAGGCCCCTTGTCTCATTTTTGCAAGCTAGAGGGTGTGTCGTGAACAAGGCAGGAGATGGATGAGAAAGGCAGGAGAGAAAGAATGGTCTCATGCTTAAGGCAGTTGAATGCTGCCTTAGAGAACTGGAGCCTGTATGATATTGCAGTTCAGGAGAAAGTCTTGTAGTGCACAGAAATTTCCCAGTCTTCAAAGACAGATCCATTTTTAAAGTCTTCTCTTGCCCCCGACCCATACATGAATGCTGTTCGGGCTGTGGCAGAGCAACCTCTCTGGTGGTAGTCCTTCAAGACTCAAATGGAGAGTCAATATTGAAGTATTGTATGTAAGGCTGGTTGCAGAACCTATCGTAAAGTTACTAGACACTTTCCATGTAAGACCCTGTTTTCAGTTGCTTATGACTTGTTCCCTCTGATTCAAATGCAGAGGGAACAAGTCATACCTAGGGTACTGTGGGAAAGGCTGGAGGAGTATATTGGCACAAGGAGACTGGGCTTGTCCGGGAGCCAGGGAGTGGAGAGGATAGGGAGCCATTGGTTTGGACGGGGTGGGGGGGAGGAGGAGTGGGGAAGGGCAACTGAAATCTTAGAAAGAGCTGGGTGAGGGGAAGACTGAGGTAGGCAGGGCAAGGAGATTGGGACTGGATGCCTGTGGGATGGGGAGGCAGAAGGGGGGTGAGGGGACACAGATCTGATAAGGAGTTGTAGTATGTGAAGAGAACAGAGACTAGCTGGTCAAAGACTGGGACTAAGACAGAGGAGCCAAGAGCACTGAGATTGGATGAGAATCTCAGGGAGGGAGACTGGGGCCGGAGCTAGTGAGGGTGGGGAAAGTGGGCAGGGAGGAGAGTTGGTGGAGGCTTGGCATGGTGGAGAGAGAGATTGGGGAGGTGGGAAGGGGATTTGGAAGTGGGGGAGACTGGGATTCTGGAGGGGGGAGACTAGGATTTATTGGGCAAGGAGGCAGGGAGTGAAGAGTGGGACTGACTAGTTGAGGAGAATGGGCCTGGGATGAGGAGTTGGTGGTAGAGAAGAGACAGGGCTGGGGCATGAACAGGTTGGAGGAAATGGGGGAGAAGTTGTCAATCTTGGAGAGAATGGCAGAAAGAGGAGTCAATGGCCATTTGAATACATTTCCCTCCAGAGCCTGGAATGGAACCCAAGATCTGAGTCTCACCATTGTTCTGCTGTCAGGAAATATCTGTGAAACCCACTGAGAAAAAGTGTCCTTTCCCCCTCTAGTGCTGGCCCAAATAGCACTAACTTACTACTGCTAACTGTTAGTCCATTAGCTTAAGTGGCAGAGGACTGTGTCATGGATTTAAAGATTCCAATCCTTCTGATGACTTAGGTAGGTGTCTGTGATGCCACATGATGGAATTTTCTATTTACTAAGTTAGCTTTTTAAAAACCTAGTAAATTGCACACACAAAATACATTAAAAGAACAGTATTAAGGTTGCAAAGTTAAGCACTCTAAAGTTAGGAAATGTTAAAATTAAGGTAGTCCAATCTGGATTCAGCCCCCTGGTGCATATGTATTATGATACAGCTTTAATGACATGATCACATACTATTTTTTTCTTCATCATTCCTGCCTCATTCAATGTTTTGTTTTGTCCTCATTGTTCAATGTGTGGCCCCAGGTCTTAATTACTGTATGCTATTGAAACCCTGCTTTGAAGATAGAATTATTCATTTCCTCATGGGCGTTTTTATGATGTCCATCCCTATAGTGTCCGAGTGCTTCATAAACACTAATGAAATTATTTTCACAACACCTCTGAGATTAGAAGGCAGTATTATCCCCATTTTACGGATGGGGAACTGAGTCATGGAGACATTAGGGTCAAAAGTATCAACTAATTTTAGGTGCCCAATCTGAGATGCCTAGAAATAGATTTTTCAGAATACTTAGTATTATATAGCACTTCAGACATTTAAAGCAGAGCTCCCATTGACTTCAGTTGCAGCTGTGAGTGCTCAGCACTTCAGCATGTCAGACTTCAGGGTCTCAAGTATGGTACCAGAAAATGAGGAACATGTAATTAGTGACCACCTGTGAAAAGTTGGGTTTAAGAGACTTGCCCAGTATCACACAGCAACTCCATGGCATATATTTGAATTAATGATACTCTTCACTACCTTGGAAAAATTGTGTAGTCAACTTGGGAGTTAAAATAAATGCCAAGACAACAGCGGTTGAGTCTTGGAAAAGGGATAATAAATAAAATATTGAAATGCAGCAGTGAAACCACAGAACAAATAGAATCTTATGTGTATCTTGATCAGTGCCGATCTTTCCCTCAAGAATGAAGTTACAAGGTGACGTGCTTTTACAAGCATTTCACAGAAGTTGATGAAATTATAGACTGAAAAACATTGTGTTTGGTAATAAAGTGAAAATTTATCAAACCAGTGTACTAACAATATTACTCTGTGGTCTGAAAGCAGTTGCTTTAAATACAGATATCAGAATGCTGGAGGCAGCAGAGGGGAGAGTTCTCTGGAAGGTGGCAGGTAGAAAGTGGAATGATTTTAAGACAAATGAAAAATCCGGGTATGGGATTGGCTGCAGTAAAAGGATTACGATGGTGGGGACACAGTAGAAGACAAACAGATGATAGGAGGCCAAAGAAAACAATGCAAATACAACCAAAGTCAGTCAGATCAAGAAGCTGACCACCACGTATGTGGCAGGCTACTGGACACATTTAATGGAGGAACAAGCCATGCTGTATTTCTCCCAGTGTCTGTAATGATGCTTTGAGATGAGTACAAGATGAAAACGAAGATAGCACCTAGAAGTCTCATTAATGACCAGAACCCAGATTGTGCCAGATGCTGTACAAACTCAGAACAAGGAGACAGTCCCTTCCCCAGAGAGCAGCCATATACTAATCTACATCTAAGTACTCTAATTTCCATTGTTCTTAATTATCCTTTACTTGCTTTAAGATTTTTTTTCTGTGGATTCTGGTCCCACCCCATGCTTACTCTCATTCTAAAGTTACTGTATTTAATATTCCCAAGCTCTAGTTCAAATAAAAATTATTTCAGGGAAGTTCTATGGCCCATGGTATACAGGTGATCAGATCACTTTTGTGACCCTTCTTAGGCTTAGAATCTATGAAGCCAATCGAAATGAATTTTAACTTTCGTAGCACAGGAAAACATTCTCAAATATACTTGGGAAACAGACATATAAACTTAAGATCAGTAATGATTTTTTTGGGGCCATTTGGACAGTCTCTCACATGGAAGATGACAAAGGGAAATGCAACAGGGATTGGGAACAAGATTCTATTGTTTTCACAACTTAAATTCCTCCCATTTCTTGGCACGTTTTACCTGCCCAGTTGTTTTGCTTAAGACACGTTTAAAAGTACCTTACATACAAAACAGAGACCTTAAAATAATAGTCAAAGCTAGGCTTCTCATTTACTTTAAAAATGTTGACAAATAAATATCATGATAGGTGCCTAAAAAATACAAACATGACATCCTTCCTTTTATCGCCACGTGCAGGAGACAAGTCTGAATCAGCAACACTGGTGAAAGACTAAGTAAGACGAGTTATCTTATATGAGTCCCAATGCTCCACAGTCCAAAACATGAGAGCCCTACATACAGGATCACATGCCTAGCAGTTTCAGATGAAGAGATACTCATGAGGACAATACTGTGGCTAGTGAGATATCAGTCACCCTTAAGAAAGACAGGTCTCCAAATAGAATTCAGATTAACTGATTAGTGTTTGTATGAATAGTTGATTGCACCACATCTGAACAATGAATCAATACAGGATTTTCCCACTGACTGCAGTCTTCACCTGAAAAGCTATTTAGGAGGAATTCTGATCTTGTGACCTCATTGGACTGGCTAAATATTCTCAAGCTCTAGATAGGTGTTTAAAACCTCTTAACCTCGAGAGCCACATGTGTTTCACAGCTGGTAGCAAAGAGTTAGAAATGATGGGGTTAATAGCATAGTGAGTAACAAAACAGAAGTGACTTTGTTGCCAGGAAATTCTCTTCCTATGTAAAAATAACTGTTTGGTCTGATTTTGAATTTCAAAGGAAAACCTTCTGAGTTTGAAGTACCACAGCATTCATGTACTGTTAAAATGAGACCCACTACAGAGAACAGTGGACAAATAATGTTAATGCACAAAAAAGCCTACAAAATCAAATTCTTAAAATATTCAAACTCTGTACTTCCAATGGTTAAATAGTCACAAGCTCAGAAAACTGCATTTTTTTTAACTAAACCCGAAATATAGGTTCATATTTCTGACATACGAAAAGGAAAAAAAGAGCTGCATTAAGACCAGAAAGGGTTTGTCCAGATTACGAAAAGAAGTTAAAGTTAGGCCAGGGTTAGCAAATACACTTAAACTAGCTCCAATTTAACCTGAGTTTTTAATCCAAAACTGGAGAAACCTGTAGTGAAACTTAATTTTTAGTGAAATTGGTGGTAAATACACATTTACATTTTGATATTACAGTTAAATTACACTGCTGCCAAATATATTTATGCAAACATTACAAAGCACTTAAAGTATTTAAGAGCTGCATCTATGGGAATAATACAAGTGTTATAAATGCTGAAAGAGATGAACTGCAAAGTTTGTATCTGATAATTTGTCCTGGCATTTTTACTGAACATTTTCAGGGTACAACCCGTGTGATGGATGCAATGGTGCGGTTTTAAAAATACATGTATGAAAATGCGGCATTGGATTAAAGCTGTGCAAGGAGCACAAAGGTTAGAACGTGTGAGCTAAAAGACATGTTTTATAGGATTGCATGGTGTTCTAAGTCATACTGCTCTCACTGATTTAATGGCAATTGGACAGTAGCCCTTAAAACTACAAATGTATCCTTAAGCGCAATGAGCCTTATGCAATTCAAAATGGACAACAGCCTTGAAATCCAGGAAAGTCTCAGATAACTGAACAAAATACAGTTTTAGGGCTTGTCTGTCTGGTGCCCTTTAATGCGCACTAGATACCTTTCAATACACATCATCAGAATCTACATGGGGCAGTTAGAGCACAACATGTTCTATTGCTCTACATTTCACACCCCTCTAATTCACACTACAGTGATGTACAACCCCTTATTTCCCAACAGTTTTGCTAAACAGCAGCCACAGTATTTACAACATATGATTGTTTCGGATATAAATAAGCATTCAGCAAAATACCAAAATAAAAGATAATTACAACCATACGAAATGCTGTAATAAATATTAACATGGCGAGAACTTGAAGATAAATGCTATCTGACTAAACTGGAAACTAGAAGCCATCATGGTATTAAGGAAAGCAGTGAGTATAGTATACTTGCCTTTTAGTTATTTCCTAAAATAGATTTGTGTGACATTAACAGTCCATTGTAGGTCACCCAAAGCAAGAGTTTAGAGTTCTTGCTCATACTGTACTGCAATATTTGAAAGATTACAAAATATTGTAAAAAGCCCCTGCAATTCCTTAGGAACAACAGGCTGATTTAAGACTAAATTCACAGTCTGAATGGAGCGACCACGGTTTCTACAACCAGAGATTGTAACGGTTTCATTAAATCAATCCTATAAATACAGGACCTAAAATGCTAAAAATATCAGTGTTGCGGGAAATTCACCTTCCCCTAAGGGCTAAAAATATAGTTCAGACCGAAAGGGTGCTAGCATAAGCCACACTAACAGTATGTATCTCTGTCCTTCTCTAGAAGCTGGTCCACATTAGAGGTCTCTGAATCAGCTGAGGCTTCCATCTAATGGGTTTAGTCATTTAGAAGCTCATGCTTTCCGTGCTGTAGGTCCTAGTTTCAAACCCTTCTAATGGCCCAACTGGGTTTAATTATATTAACACTTATTGCTAACATCATATTTTTATGCATCACTAATTATAACCCTTTCTAAGGGCTCAAAAATCTGACAAAGCAGTTAAAATGTTTATCATCTGTTTATGGTAGCACCTACACTGTGTTAGATGCTTCTCAGGTGTTCAAGCACAGTAGTCCTTGCCCCAAGGACCTCACAGTATAAGGACAGACAAAGATTAAGGGATAGTTTCAAATACAAATCAACACATTTCACTACTGATAGCACAATGAAAGTTTGTTTTTTAAGGATTTAAAATTTGAGAGCCAAATGATTTGCAACTCATCTCAGGAAAAAAATAGCTCTGTTTTTTCCATTTGGGCAAAAAGCCAACACAACACTGCAAGTCCACAACCATGTCTTAAAGCATGTTTCAAACATGATTATTTTTATAGTGTAGGCAGACTTGGTTGTAAATAACAAACTTGTTTCACTATTATAATTGAGTATTTGTTATAAGCCTTTAAGTAAAAAAGTATCCACTATAGCCAGCAAACCCCAAAGTCTGGACTGAAAACACAAGGCATCATTAATTCAGACAGTGGAGTACAGCACCAACTTTAGCTGATGTACATTTCTCCCCCACCACACCCACAGGTGGATGAATCAACTAAATCTCCCATTTTTATAGTAATACTGAGCCCAAATAGCAGGGTAGTAGAAGTGCTTAAAGCTAAAATACTTTGCGTGTATGCTGCTTGTCTTTCAATGCAGAAAGAATGAGTCAAGATCAACATCTGTAATAGTGGGTGGGTGACATCTGAGCAGGCTAAAAATACACGTTGATAACTACAGCACACAAAGCTAAGACCAATACTTTACATTTCATCCAGGAAAGCTTTTAGCTATCATTCATCTAATCTTCAGTGGATCAAATTCTAGGAGATATTTCCTTGCAAAATTTCTAGAAAAAGGATTATTTTTAATGACACTTTTCTGACAGTAAAGGATTGTTTAAAAATCAAGGTATTGTTACAACAATCTGATAACCAAAGCTGAGATTTTCAAAGGATTTGTGCCTTTGAAAATTCTCATAAGAAACACAGTTTTAATATGCACTCGCTGGTATGGACACAGAAGACAAGAAAACGCATTATGTATTTGAAATCTTCTACAGGTGGCCCTTCAAGAATGGCCCCAAGTAGAATTATTGCCAAGAGATAAAAAGGTATGGATGCTCAGGGCAAGGTTCACAGATGAGATGAAAGGACAATCTTTCAGCCAGCCACAGGTACAGGACATTTCTGCCTACAATGCAACTTGGAAATATGATGACTCTAGTAATATCTTAAGACTGAAGACCACCTGGACAATGGGTGAACTTAGTTGAGGAAGCAAACTACTCATACAAGGAGTCTTCTTCAACAGTATCTGGTTAAACAGCAACTGGGTAACAGGAAGGTGGCATGTCTAGTGGAGAGGGCACTGGACTGGGAGTCAGACTTGTGTTCGTATTCCTAACTCTACTACAGGATTTGCTGAGTGGGCAAGTCACCTGATCTCTGTGTCTCTGTCTCCCCTCTCACCTTCTGTCTGGGCGGTCTATTTAGATTGAAGACTCTTTGGGGCAGGGACTGTCTCTCACTAGTGTTTGTACAGCACATAGCCCAATAGAGTCCCAATCTTGTTTGGGGCCTTTAGCCATTACTGTAATACAAAAAGATTCTGCAAGCTATTCTATAATTTTAGTTTCTGTAAAACATTCTAAAAAAATGGCTAAAATTTGCCTTTTGTCTGACAATCAAAGCTGTTCTACCCTAAAACCTAAATAATTTTGTCATCTGCAAATGTTACCACCGCATGTGTACACCCCTTTTCAAATGTAATATATTAAAAATTAGCCCTATTTTGAAACCGCCTGGCACCACATCCTTTTGCTATGGTGAAAATGACCATTTATTCCTATGATCTCTTCTGTTTTAGTCAATTTTTTTTTATCTCTGACAATACTTTACTTTTGACCCCATGACAACTTGAGAGACTTTGTCAAAAGCTTCATTGAAATATTCTCCTTCAGATGGTTCTCTTTTATCCACTATTCTGACAATATGCTTATAGAATTCTAGTAGATTTCAAAGACACCATTTTCTACACACACACACACACACAGAGAAAGCAAAAGACCAGAAGTCCAAAGTCAATGAGATGTTTATTGGGGTTAGTTCCAGGCAAACATATCCAGAGCTCTACATTACAGCAAGTCTGTTTTCCAGTATTTCATTTTAAGCTCTGACACCACAGAGCATTTACCCCTTGTCCCCCTTTCCAGCTCTGACACCGCAGTGCCTTGCCCTGTGTCCCCGTTCCACATTCCCCGCTCTCCAGTCCCATTTCCCACCTCCTCCTTCTTACCAGACCCAAATATACCTGCAGTGCATGCCCACAGTCCACCCCTTTCGTACCCCATGGGAGGGCTAAAGAGTGAGGTTGTGCTATGGTCAGGGACAGGCATTTTGTTAGTCCTATTGGGATCCAGGAGGGAAGTGGGCGGGCAGAAGCCCGCCCACTGCTAATGGGCCTCCCCACAGCCTAAGGGAGTCTTTTAGTTAGTCTTCTAGTGTTTTATTCCTTCCCCTCAATCCTCCTTTGCCCCTTCCAACTGGTAGCTTGACCTTGCCTTGAGATTTGAGGCAATCTTAAAGTGTGCTCATATATTACACTCCCACCATGCCTTGTAACACTTTAACTGCTCTTATTTGTTCCCATCTAACAAAACGCATCTAACTAGTGTGATACAGCATGGCCAGAAGGCAGCGGGAGAGTGATCTAGGATGAGGAGAAGCCTTACTCCCTGTAGATTAATTAAAAGCACCTGAAACCAATTAGAGCACCTGAAGCCAGTCACCTGATAAAATCCCCCTGCTTCAATCAGCCAGAGGAGGAGCTGGAGCAGAGTGAGGAGGAGTTGGAGCAGAGTGGTTTGGTGGTGGAGCAGAGAGCAATTTGGAGGAGTGAAGCAGAGTGGATTGGTGGTGGAACAAAGAGCAGTTCGGAGGAAAGCAGAGGAGAGTTTTGAGAAGTGCTGCAGTGGGCTAAGAAGACCAAGATCCTAGGTAAAGGGACACCTGGCTTGTGCAGAGGGAAGGCAGGAAGCCCCACAAGCTGAAGGTCAGGAGAGGGAAGTAGCCCAGGGGAAAGAATCACTGGTACAAGTGGTTCACCTGCTATCATAGGGCCCCTGGGCTGGGACCCGGGGTAGAGGGCAGGCCTGGGTCCCTCCCTCTCCACTCCCCTTCCCTGGGATATTAGTAGGATAGCTGTTACCCCAGTTCAGGGGCAAGAAATGGCACCCTGAAACGCCCCCACAAGAAGAAAAAGTGCGGGACCCATCATAGTAGTGCCGGCAATTTGCCACACTAGGCAAAAGCAACACACACAGTGTCTTTTGTTCTTTGTTTACACATATTAATATAAAATATAAAAATATTAAAAAGTAAAACCCAAAATTCTATCCCAGGCTAACAAACAGACCTATATACTAATAGCCGGTGTTTTACAGTTCACTATTTTAAATTATCTTCTCTACTAGTCTACTTCACCCTGAAAGAAGGCTCACTTGTCTTTAATTCCTAGGATCATCTGCAATGCCTTTCTTAAAGTTAGATACAAAAGAGGTTATTGTTAGTCCTTTATAGCACTAACTATTAACAGATTAGGTATTTCTGTTAGGGTACGTCTATACTACCCACCTGATTCGGCGGGTAGCAATCGATCTTCTGGGATCAATTTATCGCGTCTCGTCTAGACGCGATAAATTGATCCCGGAAGCACTCCCCGTCGACACCGGAACTCCAGCTCCGCGCGAGGAGTAAGCGGAGTCGACGGGGGAGCCTGCCTGCTGCATCCGGACCCGCAATAAGTGCTTTTAAGTTCGAACTAAGATACTTCGACTTCTGCTACGTTATTCATGTAGCTGAAGTTGCATATCTTAGTTCGACCCTCCCTACCCCCAAGTGTGGACCAGCCCTTAGTATGTCAGGCACTTCATTCTTAGAAGTTTCTTCAGTAAATCAATGAATTCTCTACAGATTGTTGCATGAAATATGAGGGGTTCATTGCATAAAAAGGTTTGGTGCCACACTGCGCAAGAAGCCTTGATTATTTACTCTAAAGGATAAAGCAGACCAACATTTCCATTGTTAGGAGAGTAGCCCAAAACAATGTGGAAAAAAATCCAGCAATACCCAAGAGCATGTTAGCTTTCCTCCTGTTGCATGTCACTGGCGAAGCAAAGTAAAAAGGGTAATAGTTTTACTCACGCAAGTAAATCCCTTCCCATAAGCCAGCTATGAGTGAGCTGTGGTTCATTTTCAGCATTTGGCATTTATCATCACACCAAAAATCCCCAACTCCTTTAGTAAGATGTTACTCAAACTCTTACACAAACAGTAATAGACAGGAGAGTGACAGTATTAATTATTTGTAGTCTACTTGCGCTGCTGTAATAATTCTGAACCTAACTGTGAGAAATTGGATAAAAGTTCATGAAGTGTCACAATAACCTGTGTAAAGGGTTAATCCTGAGCCAGAGTTTGCCTCGGCCCTTTAAGGGGGACCAAGGTCTCGCTAGTGTTGTATCAGCATATTTGTTGCAAGGAGAGATTAAGGCTTAGCTAATGCTGAATTAGTATATTCATTGCCAAGGGTATGACTTCAGTGCCTTCCGCTCATGCGCAGTATGAGTGTTTACTTGTGCGTATAAATATGCCCTGTAACGGTCCTTCGGGGCCGGGCCCACCCATTTCTGTTTGCAGAATGGGTGCAGAATAAAGCTTTGAACTCTCTACCATTGTCTGCCTCCCTTTGACCAGAGCAAAGAACGAACCAGGAAAAGAGTACATTCTCTTAACAATCTGGCGACCGTGGCGGGACCCTTTGCTTGCCGAACTCCACCCACAGGCTCCGTGGACAGTTGCCTGACGGCACCGAGAACCTTTGCGTCTCAATGGTGACGTCTCCGTGGACCCAGGGTGAGTAAGGCTGTAAAGTGGTCGGGAAATTTAATTCTCACGATGGTAGAGATTTCAGACAGGAGAAAAGAGTAAATTCTCTTAACACCTGTAACAAATGTTGATGAGAAAAGGTACACAAGGGAGTCAGAAAGACTGAGTTAGTCCAAACTAAAAGTCCTATTTCTATAACTCAGGAACTATTAAGACCATGTCTGGTAAACAGGAAAAGTGTGGGACTGGAAATTAATGAACCAAAACTGCTGTGTTGGAGATTAGGCCTAATTGGCAGACAAAGTAATGAGAGGATGGGCTATACCGCTATCATTCTCTTTTGAGGGTCCTTTAAAAAAATAGGTGGGGGGAGGGAGCAGCTTATCGCAATGCTGCATGACTGACTAAGGGGAAGGAGTGAGCTTCTCCATCATGGCTGCCAACCCAGCTTCCTATGGAACCCTGCGATCCAGTGCGACACCACTGTGCTTTCCTCTTTGTAACCCTAAAAGATGCCCTAACTAGACTGGACCAAGAGATGGACCCAGATAACACCACCACCTCCATTGGCTCCAGCTGAACCCCATCACCTGACATGTCAGTCTTTGTAAATCCCACTTCCTTATGTCCTTTTCTCCCCACGCCTTTCTTTTTTTTTTTTCCCCTTATCTCTCTCCTTTTGGCTTCTGTTTAACAAAAATCTGGTTTAGCTGGCCAAGAATGCATATTTTATGACATTCTTGAAGCCTAGGAGCAAAGAGGCAACTAAAAGTAAAACCCTAACCAGCCCAATGCTGGCACAAGTTTACCATGTCTCAGAACGGCTGTTAAGACCATGTGTTTGCCTGTGTTTTTCTAGCAGCGAGATTGCAAGTGAGAGTCAGCACCAGAGACAGAAACTGCATTTTCTATCTTTTTTGTTCTCTTCGTTCCCCACGTGTGGGTTCGTATTGTTTTGCCTTCTAGGAAATGAGACTGGACTTTAATAGCAACACAATGACAGCTCCAGCCCACCTCAACTAACTTCTTCTCTTTTCCCCACAAAGAATGGTTATTACCATTGTCGATATCATCTCAGACAGTCAAACAAGGGTTTTTTCCCTTCTAAAACCTTTCTCCAGCTAAAGGAAAAAGGAACAAGAGATGTTGTTAAAACAAAAACTTTATTTAATACTTTACATGTCAAACACTTTTAACTGCTTTTCCTTCTTTTTCTGTATCTTCTATAAAAGGTTAAAAGGATTTTTAATTATTTTTGCCAAGGTACTAAGCAGGCTGAGGTCTCTATATACCAAACATGTTTAATGTTGGACAGTGATCGGGTTACATTAACACCTTTGACTTTCTGGGCTCCCATATTTAATCTAAATTAATATAACAGTGCCTACAATGTATCGGATGCTGTCAACAGGCACAAAAGAGAGTTCCTGCCCCAGACTACTTAAAACTTTAGACAAGAATGTACAGGGTGGAGAAGGATACAGTCAGAATATGTACAACTCCATATACATTTTAAAAAATACATCAACTATTCCCAACTGCTCCTTGACCGATTGTTAGCAAAGCAGTAAGAACAATGACCCTCAACAAAATTTTATTTTGCCGCAAACCTCCAAAAGTGTAGCTACATTAAGATATAAACCTTGATCATTTAAAGAAGATACTCACTATGCTTACATTTGTAAGGAAATCTGCCTATAGGAAAACCATCACCCTCCAATGACAAGCAACCATATATAACAGATGAGGGGTAGAATACCATGCACAACACACTAGGATTTGTTCACTGGAAACTTAGATCATTTACTGTTGCCTGACATTTCTTAAAATGCATATACATTCTAGAATTGTGTGCCACTGTTTCTTCTCCAGCTATGTGGCATATTAAGTTATGCCCTCACACCATTTAAATTCTCAAAGCTGTCGTCACAAATACCAAGACCTACATCGCAAGAGATAGAGATGATTGCTGAAAGTATAACGTATAAAATATGTATAATAGCAAAATACAGTGTAACTCTTACTCTCTCCCAGCACACAATCAAGCTGTTTAAAAAGAGACCGTACCAGGCAGTTCAGAACCAACATTCAGATTTGGGGAAGTGGGGGACTTTACAAGCCCTCTTAAAATAAAACACTTTAATAAAATTTAAGGGTCAGAGAAGACAGTTTGAAAGTAAATAGTTCTCTGCAGTGCCAAGAACCCAAATGTTACAGCACTGTAATAGTACTAGAGTAAAAGAATGAGATATTGACAGCTAGCAGTCATCATTGTTCAAGCTGAGTGAGATGCAAAAAGAGTAAAGAGCACAATCTGAGATGAGTGAGATTTTTTAAAATTCAGTTTCAATTATCTAAATGGTCATTAGCGACAGATAAGGATATTTTAAAAATATTTTAACTTAAATGACATTCTGAAGATAACTGGGGAAGGGGTGGGGAAAAAGAAACACGAACACCAACCACCAATAGGGTTTGACACTTAGAGACTTCATAAGTAGAATACTATTAGGCTTAATTTAAAATAGCCTAATGTGCTAAGACATTTTAGTGATATTTTCTTTCAAATTAGATAAAGAAAAAAATGGCCGTACTGGGATCGCACATTAGCCTTTCGGCTGTGCAGGCCCCAAGTTCAGTTTCACAGGTGAAAGAGTTAAATGGTCTCAGCCTAATTCTCTATGAGCATTCATAGCTGGCAAGTTTTGTGCAGCTCTATGTACGACACTGCATGCAAATTTGAGCTATTTGCATCTAACAAATTTCATCTTTAAAAGCTGTTTGGATTTTATGCTGGTAAAAGGCATTTGACTGACATCTGTGGTGAATGAAATCCCCCGTTTATCTCAGGGTGGCAGCAGGGAACTTTGTTTTGTCAGCATGCTTCAACCCTGATAACAGGGAGGACAGACTTCATCTGCAGGCAAGAGGGATAGTTCAATCCTCATGGCTCATTCAAGTGCTTGACCTCTACCAAATAGTCCAAAGCATGACGATTAGTTTGGTCTAAGAATGCTGGAACTCATCTCATACAGGAGTCATCAAATATCCATTAAATGGGAACATCTTTTAATCCCTTCATAGCTGGGCTGCATTCAAAATTGGCGGCCTCAATGTTAAAGGTTTTGTAGCTCACTGGTAAGGCCCTGAAGCATTCAGCCCCAACTTAAGGAGTCGTAGACATATATTTTACATACAAATAATTATGATAAAGGAATGTTTAAGATTACAAAATCAAGCACTTAAATTAGAAAATGTCAGAATTGATTACCTATATAACCTTAATTTGACCCCCTTCTGCAAATGCATGATGATAGTTTTTAGTTACATGATCACAAACCTTTTCTTTCCCTCACATGGATTTTCAACAGGGTTTGAACCCAGGACCTTCAAATAGACATCACAGACCTCTTCCACTTGAGTTAAAGGAACAAAAGATAAGAGAAGTAAGCTGTTTTATCTTCTATGTGGCTCAGCCCCTAATGGATATACTATACACACTTTGCCAATGGGTAATCATTTGTGAGATAGCAATGGAATGTTTTGCATCACAGTAGAATTCCTGGGTTCTATTCTTGGGTCTGGGACCAGAGTGGGGTCTAATCATCAGAGCAGTGGTTACCAACAGAAGACCAAGAACACAGATTTGGCACATTTATTCTGAGAGGAAGTGTGGCTAAGCGTTAAAACTTGGGTCTGTCACATTAGAAACCCGTGTTTTATTTCCAGCCCTGTTTGGTGTGATCTTGTGCAGCCTCTGTTACCTTATTTGTCAAATAAGTGAATGCCTGCCTCCCAAGATAGAAATGAGGCCTTGGCCAGTATATAAGCATTGGGAATTGCTCATAAATATTAACAGCCTTCAATGGAATATGGGAGATCAAAACTCATGTTTCCTAGCTCCCAGCCCTTTACACCTAGGCTACATATTTTTAATTTTAGTGATTCGAGGGGGGAGGGGAGGAGAGTCACTATGCAGGATATTTTACCTGATATGTGGGAAGGTATGACAAGGCAGATGTGAGTGTCATGCAACATGTATAACACTTGGCAAGTCTTAACATCTGCCAAGACACCACTAGCAAATTCTGTTTATGCCTGATCATGGTGAAATGCACAGGGGAATTGGTGCAAGATCACTTTTGTAGGCGCTAAGAAATTGGCCAATTTTGGTAATTCAAATATCTGAAGTTATGTAAACTTAAAATGTAATCCTGACTAATTCACCAATGTCACCAGTCAAAACTGTCCAGACTGTTAAGCTTAAAGCAGAATGTTATTTGTGTGTTAGAACTCCCCTATCACTGCAGATAAATAAGAGTATAACAGCTTGAAACATTCTGCATGGTTTAGTGAACATCTGGCCAAACAGTTCATTAAAATATTACATGCTGTACCAGATATTTAGCTGAGAGTTTTTTGGCAAGTCAAACCTAAATCACAGGGAGTAAAAATTAACAAATTTTAGCATAAAAGATCCTTATATCTTCATCGCTGCTATTTATGAAAGAACTTGTACACATAAATCAATGTACACATAAAACATTAAAATTGCTTCATTTGCCAACTTTTTTTTAAATAGACAGTAAATAGAGCAACTAAGTTCTTGCATTCCAAGCAGTGCTTTCTGAAAAAATGTGAATTGATAAATTCTGCACCTGCAGTAATCACTTTGCCTAATAGCAAGCAAAGTCATCTTTGAAATCCTTCATGGGTTAGAGAAACTCACCAGGAAAAGTGAACTGTAGGAACTGCTGCAGTCATACTAAAAAACCCTTTGGATTCCAATCTGTGACCAAAAATGCTGGGGGAGTAGTTCTCTGATAGATATCCCATTATACAAAACAGTGTAGTAGTATATGCACATGATTTCCCAGGGTGTAAATCAACTTTTCCCTAAGAAAAAAGGTAATCACTGATTTAAGGACATTTCAATGTACAGCATAAGCCCAATTCCAGAGAATGAGAGAGAACATGGTGAACGTGTTACTTTCAAAAGTAACTAGAACTGGCATTGTTGATTTCCAAGTTTATTGCTTCTCACTGAGCAACTGTGGTCAGTTTACAAACAAACGGAAGATTTCTTTTTTTTCTTTTACCACCACTTCTGGAAACTCAACCTGGGATATGGAAGTTAATTGAGGATGTTTCCTTCTGCATCACTACCAGAGATTTTGTCAAGGCCAAATTATGCCCTCCCTTATACCTGAATACCCATTGTCTTCAATGAGCTGCATAACTATAATTGATTGGTCCTGTAATGGGGACTTGGTCCGGTTTCAAAGAGGACGAGATCAAAGCATATTAATCTCTTAAATCACATCAGCAGGGTCCATGTGGACAGTTAGTCTGTAGAAGACTAGTGCTGTGTAAATTCACACCACAGCTTGCTGTAAACTAATTGTTCATGTAGACAGTCTTCAGTAAATAATTATTTTGATTATGCATAAACTGGATTAGAATCCAACTCACTCCTTACACTTTGTCAGAGATAAAAGTTTCCATAGTCTTCCCTCCAGAGAGAATGAAAATTGTGTAGACTTGAAGAGTTCTAAACATTTTATCATCATAACTCCTTTGCTGAGAGCTCAAATCCTCACAACCTTCCCATGAGCACTTATAGGAGAGTAAATTTCAAAACACTGGGCCAAATGCAGCACAACAAAACTAAAAAAGCATACCTTCCTGAGCCAACTAAGCCCACTGTGTCAGAGCAGAAACTAAACCACCAGTACAGAAGCTTAACTTGGAGAGGGTGGGTTGTAATAATCTTCTTCCCTGGTTTTAGTTTTGTAGGATTCCTGTGTCATGATTTATGCTTTCCACTACCGATAATGACCAGTAGAAGGTGGTGGTTGAGGGTAAGGAAATTGGAGTGGCAGGAGTCTTCTCTTCCTTTCAGGAGTGGCTATTAGCATTTAACACATGAACTTGAAGTTAGGCAATTGACCCTTAAGCCTATATACGTTAAAGCATGTTAAAAGAACATTAAGATTACGTAAAGTCAGGTACTCAAATGTTAGGAAATGCCAGAGTTTGGGAATCTAGGCAATTGGCCCTTAAGGGAAATATAAAACAGAAGTTTTGCGTATACACAATTGCAAGTGAAGTCAATGGGAACTAGAGCTGCATGAAAAAATTCCAAAAGAACATTCGTCCATCAGGAAATTTTGATCCTTCAAAATGGACACATTCTATGGGAACATGTCTATTTCAACAAAATTTCATTTTAAAAAACCTGAAATTAAGTATTTTGGTAAGATCTTTGATAAACATTTCTACCTTACCAGAATGAAAACATTGTTTCAAAATTTTATATTTTATTATTTCAATTCATGTGCCTACATTGTAATAAAACAAAAAGTTACAAAATAATGTGAAACTAAGATAGAAAATACTTGTTCCTATTGTCTAAAGGAATTCGATTGTTTGTCTGATGGCAACCAATTACACTGGAGCTTCTTGCATTAGTACATTCTCCAATATACAGCTGAGCTTCAGCCTGAAATAGACTCTCCTGCCCATTCTGTTTGGTCCTCAGGAAGGTTGATCAATGAAAAAAACAAAAAGTACAACAGCACTTGACTTGGGCAAACTAAAATATAGAGACTACATTTTCATCTTAACAAAACTGACTATAAGCAGCATAAACATCCATGTCTAATAAGACAGATCTCCCATGAACGTAAAACATTTCAAAAATATCAATTCACATCAAACAATCTTTTTTTTTTTCTTCTTTTGGGCAGGACTGCAGTAGAATTTCTTTCTGCATGCATGATTGCTCTTAATGTTGTCATATGGTACTTTTGGTATTAATTTTTTAATACCCAGTCCATTATCCATTGATCCATGCCATGGCAGAATCGTATTGAATCTCTGTGCCATAAGATCCCTTCAGAGTTTAGCCCCAGTGTGTCTACCTCATTGCCTATTTTGCTGCCACGCTTTCCTTCACTTGAGCCATTACTCTGATTCCTGGATTAGATTCAGTGGCTCTAGAAGGA
This sequence comes from Chelydra serpentina, assembly GCA_037349315.1. NCBI lineage: Eukaryota > Metazoa > Chordata > Testudines > Chelydridae > Chelydra > Chelydra serpentina. The sequence continues at coordinate 9,264,518 of JBAIAC010000014.1, read as the reverse complement.
TTTTTTAATGCTTACATGAATGTCCTCTGCAGTTATTCACCTGCCTAGTCTGTCACCCACTAAACCTTGAGGAAAATTAACCCTTTGTGTTAATTATCCTCCTCCCTAGTAAGCAACCTCTTGACACTGCACCACCTATTTATAGAAACAATCTTTACTAGTTATCAGTGAGCAGTTGACAAAACATTCCGACCAAGTGCTATGAGATATACATGCACTTGCCTAATCTATTACTTTCATAGATGCACAAATTTAGCATTGGGAAAAATCATGCACCAGACTGCAATTTTTTCATTTTATTTTTTATATTATACCAATAAGGACAATTATAAATGCAACAAAACTAATTACCAAATCAATACCTATTATTACTAAACCAATACCAATTTCAAAACCAGTTACCAATTAAAATAAAAAATGTAAAATCAAAGTCAAAATCAAAAGTGAAATGTTTCAGTTGACCTCAAATTAATTTTGGGGAAAATTCAGTTTCACAGAAAATTGTGAATTTTGATGTCTTGTGGTTCAGAATGAAAAAAATTCAAAATGTCAGAATTTCCTGCAGAACAGAAATTTCAAGTTTTGACCAGGTCTCAAGAGAACTACTGTGCTCTGAACATATGAAATGCTATACCAATGTTAAGCACTGTGAGGGTATCTCAAGGCACATGCCTAAAATTCATGGATACTTGTCTTAATCTGTGCCTCTGATCCCAGTGTATAAAATGTGTTTAGCACCTCACAGATGTGTTGCGAAGATACATTTGTTAAAGTTTGCAAAGCACTTCAACATTACTGTTCCGAGCGCACACAAGGAAGTTACCTGTAGTCAGTGCGGGATTTGGATGGTATCTGATAAATAAGGCCTGGGGCTACACAATGAATGATGAGGCTGAAAAGTTATACTGAGCTGCTACCCTTTCAGTGAGCTTCATCTATCCTATGAACTCAGTGAGACAAGGATCCTGTGGGAAATATAGTTTATGATTATGTATTTAATGCATACACACAAAAGGGCCAAATTAAGGTTACACCAGCAACCATTCATTCAGGCATCTAAATTTTTAATGTCTCGACATTAGTGTTTTTTAAATACAGTTTTTTGCATGTTTTCTTATTTTTTTTTTCAAATAGCAAACTAAAAAAAACTCCACACATCTTTTCATGTGACATCACACTGACTCCCACATGACATGGTTCATCAGAAGGTTCACAACTTTCAGATTCACAGCTTAGACCTCTGTCCCTTGAGCTAATAAAGTAACTGACAGCAGCAGTAGTTAGTCATCCGCTATGTGGACAAGCTGCTAAGGGGAGATGAAGCACACATTTTGCCAGTAAGTATCATAGCTATTTGCTGATAGTAAAGGAATGTAGAGACTCAGGAATCCTGACTTCTAGGTCAGGTTCTGAATGGAACATGTTACAGTGACCAATTATAGACCCATGTGGCCCCTTTCCCCCCAATCCTAACCCCTTTCTGACCTTGCCAACCCTGCTTCTATTCCTCTGCTCCTTTTGCCTCCCAGTGTATCCTTGTTCTCCCTTCTATTCCCCCTAAGCCTGCAACCCCAGCCCTTCTGTTCCTCACTCCCTTAGGCCTGGTCTATATCTAAAACTTAGGTCAACCTAACCCCCACTGTCGACACAGCTAGATTGACGGAAGAATTCTTCCATCAACCTAGCTACTGCCTCAGAGAGGTGGATTACCTACATCAGCAGGAAAACCCCTTCCATATATGTAGGAAGCATCTAAGCTACAGTGGCACAGCTGCAGCACCAGAGCTATGCCATTGTAGCAAAGACATAGGGCTAGTTTACACTACAAGCACTACAGCAGCAGAGTTGCACTGATGCAGCTGTGCCGCTGTAGTGCATCTGATGAAGACGCTTTAGGGTGAGAGCTCTCCCGTCGGCATAGTTACTCCACCTCCACGACCATCTCCTGCTGACATAGCACCAGTGTAAACAGCGCTTAGGTCACTGCAACTTGCATCACTCGTGGGGGTGGCTTTTTCACACCCCTGAACGATGAAAGGTATATCGACATGAGTGGTAGTGTAGACCAGTCCATAGTCTTAGGCAGCTTCTTCTTTCCCATCTATACTGCTTAGGCATCAGCAGCGGGAGCACTGAAAGCACAGGAGAGTCTCCCTCCTCGTTTTGTGAAAAGTGATCACAATGATCTAGCATAAACAGAATCTGCTAGTGGTGTCTTGGCAGATGAGTGATATGGTGTAGCTAACAGATTTCTTGGTGTGTTTGGGATCTGTGGAGGTAAATGTGGTGATCCGTGGGCTTTTTGTATATAGTTGTCTGTAGGGTTGCATTGTTGAAGCTGATTCTGATATATGGGAGCGTTCTCAACATAGTTTGATGGATGAGTGATGGTGATTGACATTCTAGTGAAAATCTATAAGGCAGTTTAGGTCCTCTGTCCAGAGGATAAAAATATCATTGATGCATCACAGAACCAAATTACCTGATATATATTTTTCCAGAAATTCTTCCTCAACATGGCCCATGAAGAGGCTGAGGTACTGGGGAGCCATTCTAGCATCCATGGCTGTTCCTATGGCTTGGGTAAAGTGTTTGTTGAATGTAAAATTGTTAGGGGTGAGGATGAAATGGTGGTGGGTTTATGAGGGATAATGTAGTAGAGATTCTTTTGGAGTTGTTTGGGGAAGGATCTGATATCCTGAAATCTTTGGGTGAATTGTGGTGTGGTATCTTCTTTGAATTCTCTATATTAGGTTGTGTTGGACAGTTGTCAGTTGGCTTCACTGATGTAGTTATCATGATTGAGGACTGATGGTTTGATCTCTATCTGGTGGCTGGATTTCAGGGACTGTATAGCTGTTCTCTCAGCAGTGGAGAGATTGTGATGGATGTGATGTTTGTTAAAGATTTCACGATCAATTTTTTTTCTTAAGCAATTAGTATAAGATCAAGTATGTGGTTTCATCTGCTGTGGGGTATCCAGTTACATGATCCTTTTTTCTTATGACTGTCAGTGGGGAAGTGGGTGTGTTATCTCTATTGTGAAAGAATTCTTTGAGGCAGAGTTGGCGAATGAGATCTTTTAGTTCTCTGTATTAGTACAGGATCAGGTTCTCTGGTGGCGGAGAAATTCAGTCCCTTGGAGAGTACAGATAATTCAGCTCCACTTAGGGGTCATCTTGATGAAGTTGATGATGATGATGGAGAGTCGTGTAGTGTCCATGTGGTGGGTTTTGGTGTCATGGTTACACAGCAAACCTGGTACTTGAGGCAATCAAGAGAGAACAGGATCCCACTCTGAGGCAGATGGAAGGATGAGGGGCGAGGGTTACAAAGCAAAAGGCAAAGATATTCTTGTTATGTATACGTGTGTTTGTTCACATTATTTAAATTATTGTTCATGTATGGACAAAGTTACAAAGTCGGCTGTGTGATTTGTGCATGCTGTAACCTACAGTATCTTCCAAACAGGAATACATCTTTGTGATCACTCAACTATTTGTGATTCTTTCTTCAAGCATTGTGTCTGCTGCTTGCAAATTGTTCATAAAGCAGTACAGCATGTTTGCCAATTGGTTGGTGTATGTGTGTCCATATATCACTTACCATACAGCCCCTTCCTACAAAGTAGCAGATAAGGCTTTGGGGAAAGAAAACAAACCCTAGGAGTAGTCCCTGGTTGTGCCCAAGACCACCTCCCTGAGCTCCTTTCCCGATTAATTGTGCTCAAGAGTCCATTCGATACAGGCCTGACTAAATAAGTACCTAAATGCATATGCTACAGTGTGGGTGAGTTAGTTACTAATAAGCTTCTTATAGTAACTAACTCTCCCACATCACACACTAAGTATTTAGGTACATATTTAATAACCTAACTGGGAATTGAAAAGTTGGATGTGAGAAAGTTAATTTCTTTGAGAACATTTAACTTTTGTATTCCCTGTCTTAAAACATGTAACCTTAAGACTTCATTAACAGTTTGATATTTAATTTCTTGATATTAAAAAAAAATCAGAAAGTTGAACATGTGGGGAAAAAAGCTGGTTATGATAGAAGTGCTAGAATAACCTGATACATAGTGACAGCTATTAGGAGATGCACAACAAAAGAGCGACTCGTTCTAAGCACCATGAAAGTTGTGTTCTTGATTTCTATGTATCTGCCACTTATACAATCATCTTCTTTGCCTTGTCCCATCAATTGGTATTAGTGGCTCTGTTTTTCTCTAAGCATTCTTGTCAAGCGCATATTCTAAACTGACACCAATTTTTTTCATATCATCCTTCAGCATCGTGAACATACTTTTTTCTGGGTCTTCCTCAAACTCTTTGTCCTGTGACTACCACCTCTTGTACTCTCTGGCCAACGTACACTCCAGCTGAGGCCTTATCAGCACAGAGTAGAGCAGAAGAATTGCTTCTTGTGTCTTACTTACAACACTCCCGCTAATACATCCCAGAAAGATGTTTGTTTTTGTTAGTGTTGACGAGGGCTGTCAAGCGATTAAAAAAAATTAATTGCGATTAATTGTGCTGTTAAATAATAGAATATCATTTATTTAAATATTTTGGATGTTTTCTACAGATTCAAATATATATTCATTTAAATTGCAACACAGAATACAAAGTGTACAGTGCTCACTTTATATTTATTTTTATTACAAAAATTTGCACTGTAAGAAACAAAAGAAATAGTATTTTTCAATTCACCTAATACAAGTACTGTAGTGCAATCTCCATCATGAAAGTTGAACTTACAAATGTAGAATTATTTACAAAAAATAACAGAATTCAATAATAAAACAATGTAAAACTTTAGAGCCTACAAGTTCACTCAGTCTTACTTCAGCCAATCACTCAGACAAACAAGTTTGGTTACAATTTGCAGGAGATAATGCTGCCCGCTTCTTGTTTAGAATGTCACCTGAAAGTGAGAACAGGCATTCGCATGGCATTGTTGTAGCAGGGGTTGCAAGATATTTACATGCCAGATGCGCTAAAGATTCATATGTTCATTCGTGCTTCAAAACCATTCCAGGAGACATGCGTCCATGCTGATGACGGGTTCTGCTTGATAACAATCCAAAGCAGTGCGGACCGATTCATGTTCATTTTCATCATCTGAGTCAGATGCCACCAGCATAAGGTTGATTTTCTTTTTTGGTGGTTCGGGTTGTGTAGTTTCTGCATCAGAGTGTTGCTCTTCTAAGGCATCTGAAAGCATGCTCTACACCCTGTCCCTCTCAGAAAGGCACTTCAGATTCTTAAACCTTGGGTCGAGTGTTACAGCTATCTTTAGAAATCTCACGTTGGTACCTTCTTTGTGTTCTGTCAAACCTGCAGTGAAAGTGTTCTTAAAATGAACAACATTTGCTGGGTCATCATCCGAGACTGCTAGAATATGAAATAATTATATGAAATAACATGAAATATATGGCAGAATGCAAGTAAAACAGAGCAGGAGACATACAATTCTCTCCCAAGGAGTTCAGTCACAAATTTAATTAATGCATTATTTTTTTAAACGAGCGTCATCAGCATGGAAGCATGTCCGAAGCATGAAGGAGCATACGAATGTTTAGTGTATCTGGCATGTAAATACCTTCTAATGCCAGATACAAAAGTACTGTGCAAATGCTTTTTCTCACTTTCTGGTGACATTGTAAATAAAAAGAGGGCAGCATTAGCTCCTATAAATGTAAACAAACTTGTTTGTCTTAGCAATTGGCTGAACAAGAAGTAGGACTGAATGAACTTGTAGGCTCTGAAGTTTTACGTTGTTTTATTTTTGAGTGCAGTTATGTAACAAAAAAATCTACATTTGTAAGTTGCACTTTTACGACAGATTGCACTACAGTACTTCTATGAGGTGAATTGAAAAATACTATTTCTTTTGTTTATCATGTTTACAGTGCAAATATTTGTAATACAAAATAATATACACTGATTTAAATTACAACACAGAATACAATATATATGAAAATGAAGAAAAATTTCAAAAATATTTAATACATTTCAATTGGTATTCTATTGTTTAACAGTGTGATTAAAACTGCAATTAATCAACAGCCCTACTAATGGCTCAGATATCTCCTCAGCCAGCTCCTTGAGTATTCTAAAATGTATTTCAAAAGGCCCTGGCAACTTGAAGACATCTAACTTGCCTAAGTAATTTTTAACTTGTTCTTTCCATATTTTAGCCTCTGATCCTACCTCCTTTTCACTTGTGTTCCCTATGTTAGGTGTCCGATTGCTACAAACCTTTTTGGTGAAAACAGAAACAAAAAAGTCATTCAGCACTTCTGCTTTTTCCACATTTTCTGTTATTGTTTTTCTCCTCTCATTGAGTAATGGGCCAACCATGTTCTTGGTCTTCCTCTCGCCTCTAATGTATTTCTAGAATCTTTTCTTGTTACCCTTTATGTCTCTAGATAGTTTAATTGCATTTTGTGCCTTGGCCCTTCTAATTTTGTCTCTATATGCTTGCATTGTTTGTTTCTATTTATCCTTGGTAATTTGACCTAGTTTCCATTTTTTGTAGGACTCTTTTAGTTTCAGATCATTGAATATCTCCTTGTTAAGCCAGGGTGGTCTCTTGCCTCACTTCCTATCTTTCCTACGCAGTGGGATAGTTTGTTCGTATCTGTGACGGTGTTCCCCATAAAACTTTATGGGGAGATGCTTACAAATGTATATATGTAACTAAAATATGTTTTATGCTACATGTGCCATGTAACATATCTCTGTGAAAGTTATGACCTACTGAATTTACTCCTCCTGTTTGTATGCATGTATCATTGTTGTAGTTGGAGTTATGAAGATTGGTTTTATATTTGCTGGTTTTGTACATAGCCTTTGTAAGTGCATGGGATCATCTTTGGAGCAAAGAATGTGCCTGTTAAATGTGAGCACTTGACAGACAAAAGACGTTGCAGACCCCAATCCACATTGGGGCCGGGTCTGGAATGCAACTGGTTAGGCCGGTTGCGGAAGGGTGACTTGCCCATGTGATCCCAAAACTCCATGGTAACAGGATGTTACACAGGGAGGGGAAAAAGACTATAAAACCCCAGGGGAGACCCTTCCATTTTGTCTTCAGCTGGCTAAAGGGAGAGGCTCTCCACCCCCACAAGGACATTCCTGAGGGGAACTGAACAAAGGACAAAGACACTAGGGGGTGTGAGCGGCTGCTGGACCCAGGCTAATTCTACAGCCTGTAAAAAGGAAAATATCCGAATCTGGTGAGGCTTTTATCTGTGTTAACTTTGAATAGACATAGACGTGCGTGTTTTATTTTATTTTACTAAGTAACTTGCTTTGTTCTGTCTGTCACTAATTGAACTCACTGAAATCCTATTTTCTGTACTTATTAAAATCACTTTTTACTTATTAAGTTTCCTTGAGTACGAGTTGGTGCCTGGGGAAAGCGAACAGTTGTGCATATCTTTCTATCTGTGAAATAGAAGGCGAACTGTTTATGAGTTTACCCTGTATAAGCTTTATACAGGGTAAAACGGATTTATTAAGGGTTTGAACCTCCTTGGAGTTGAGCAGCTGGGTGTCAAAGGCAAGAGCGCTTCCGGGGGCCTTACAGGGGTGAGTGGACTTGGTTCGGACCTGGGTCTGTGTTTGCAGCAGATCAGTGGAATCTGGCTCAAAACAGACAGGATTCGGGAGTCCCAAGCTGGAAAAGGCCTGGAGGCAGGGACAGAAGTGGCCTTGGCACACCAGGTGGCAGCACCAAGCAGGTCTCTGTGGCCCCAACCCGTCACAGTATCCTTAATAATGTCTCTGAAAAGCTGACAACTCCCTTGAACTGTTTTTCCCCTTAAACTTGCTTCCCTTGGGATCCCTCCTACCTACTCCCTGAGTTTGCTCAAGTCTGCCTTCTTGAAATCCATTATCTTCTCTGTGCTGTTTTCCCTCCTACCATTCCTTAGAATCATAAGCTCTATCATTTCATGATTCATTTCTTGTTTCTGTTTCACTCTTGAATTTGTCAGATAACATTTTAACTTTAAATAAGATCTACCACTGATGTTAAAAAAAGGGACTAAGAAAAACCTAAGCAAGACCCATCTTTTACCTTTAGCTTACTATCTGAGGACTGGTCTACATTAGTGCAGTAAATCAATCTAAGTTACGCAACTTCAGTTACGTGAATAATGTAACTGAAGTTGACGTAGTTAGATCCACTTACGGCGGTAGCTACACTGTGCTGTGTCAATGGGAGAGCGTCTCTCAGAGTTCCCTTACGCTTCTCAGGGATGTGGAGTACACAAATCGATAGGAGAGCACTCTCCCATCATCGATTTCGCGTGTCTTCCCCAGACCCGCTAAATCAACACTCACTGCATCAGTGCCGATCTACTGGTAAGTGCAGACATGCCCTGAGTTTACCAGAGGAAATTTAGGAAGGCTAATGAAGTCTCACATTTACATGCAGGAAACAGTCTATGAACAAGTGTACAAAGTATACCTGTTTTACTAGTTTCTTCAATCCAGCAGCAATGCAAGCCTACATGTGTTCAGTTTCCACACATAACAGGAAAATAAACTGCAGGTGTTCAGTTTCCACACATTACAGGAAAATAAACTGATCCTTTTGGTTCACTTAACTGCCAAGTCTGACCTTTAAAGGAGCATGTTCTCACAAAAGAAAGATTTTTCTAAAAACCAGGTAAATGTTCTTTAACAAAGCCTAAAACACAAGTAATTCTTATACAGAATTTTTAATAAAGGGATCTCCTGCTCATGACCATCTCTAAGTCAAAGTAAAGAAAGGCAGCTTAGCACAATATATATGAACAGCTGGTTAAAACTAATTTAATAGGGACTTAATACCAGCTCACACTGTTTATCCAAGCCCAAAAAACCACTACACTACAATAACTCCACTGTAGTATTTTGTACCTATCTGCAAAAACAAGTAAAACTCAGTACGTTTGTTTCAGATGAAAAATACATCATGTTCATGTAACAGCTAATGGCAAATCACAGCTACTTGAACTTTTTTCTACATGCCAAAGTGAATCGAGGAAGAAGCTCAAACTCATTTTCCTATTAACAGATGGACTGAGAGGACAGTCAGTTAGCATAACAATAGTATATAAAGAATGGTCTTTCCGCTATTAGGTATTAATCTATAATTATTTGCACATGTGCATAGCCACATTAGTGCAGTTGTGTATAGGTATTCTGCATTGAAACTGCAAAACCACACACTTTTTGAATATTTGTTCATTTAATACAGTGGTCCACTGCTTCTTCAGGGAAAGACCCTGGTGTGCTGGGCTGGTTTGTTTACCGGCCGCGTCCGCAGGTTCGGCCGGTCGCGGCTCCCACTGTCTGCGGTTCGCCGCTCCAGGCCAATGGGGGCTGCAGGACGCGGCACGGGTCGAGGGATGTGCCGTCTGCCACATCCTGCAGCCCCCATTGGCCTGGAGCGGCGAACCACAGCCAGTGGGAGCCGTGACAGGCTGAACCTGTGGACGTGGCAGGTCAACAAACCGACCCAGCGTGCCAGGGGCTTTCCCCGAAGAATCGGTGGACCACAGTTGAGAACCATTGATTTAATAGATTTGCTCATTTAGTAGACTAAGTTTCCTAACACGTGATCTGAATAGACTGAACATAGCACTTCCAATCCTATTAAATGTATTACGTGTAAATATCATAAGAAGGTACCTGTAAGTGGGGGAGACAGCTGTTCAGTAAATCAGTCTACAGACACAGTATAACAGGATCTATTATATTATATCTTAGGTATTTTACAACCCCCATGACCATGATACATAAGCATCTCACAATAATCAAGGTGTTTACCTTCACAACACCTCTGTGCTATTTGCCCCATATTACATGTGGGGAACTGAGGCACAGAATGATTAAGACTGCCCCAAGATCACACAGACGTCTGCAGCAGAGCAGGAATTGAACACCTTATCTCCCACTGCCTAGGTTAGGGATCTAACCACTGGATTATCCTTCCAAAAGATTCAGGGCAGCCTCTTTTAGTTTAGCTTTTAAAGTCTCTGGGGCAGGAACTGCACATGGTGTATTTGGACAGCACTTAATGTGAGTATTAGCAGAATACAAATAAAATATATTTTTAGCTAACAAACATGAGGGTGACAGAGGAATATATTTCCATTTATAGCCAGTTCCATGACACAAATGCATGTGATGACATTCAAAAGTGAAACTCTAGATCAGTAAATCTAGTCCGAATCAAAGCTAGACTGTCTTTTCAATATAGAAGTAACTACGAACTGTAAGATCACTCACCAGGTCACATTATATAAATTACCAACCCCAACATCATAAGATTCATCTTCAAACAGCCAGGTAATCTGGAGCTGTGAAAATGAAAGCTGCATCAGACTCAAAAGCATTAAACCTGTGGATATCTGGCCTTTTACATCCCTCATACTACTACTAGGATACAGAAATTTTACTTCTCATGCCCATAAACACAAGAGAAAGCCAACACTGTCAACATCAGACTAAAATGTGTCCTCTCAGACAGAACTAGCATCCAAAACACACAAGGCTGCTTGCAGAGTCAGACAGAAAATCTCTACACAAAATCCCTTACAAGAAGAACTTCATTTTTAATTGAAGTTTGGCCATCCATCCTAATGTTATGTACTGAAGGTTAGAAAGATATAAACTTATAGAAACACAGGGTTGGAAGGGATCTTGAGAAGTCATCAAGTCCAGTCCCCTGCACCAGTAGTCATCAAGGTATATATGGAGAAGTTTTGCCCCTGAGGAATCAAACTTTTCCTGAATGGGCAAAAAGAAGCTGCCATGAACACTTGAGAAGAGTATTAACGAAACCTCTGTCATTTTTGATAGTGCAAGAGCTCTCCACAATGAGATTAAGAGGCCTGTACCATTGCTAGTTTGGCAGGATACAGCACAGCATCATCAAAGATTTATTATGTGTCTGGCAGAGCCCTCAGACAATAACACCGCAAGCCAACAATATCCAAAGAGAACTAGTAAGATGTGACATTACCATTTCAGAATGGGAACACATGTGGCCTAGATTGCTGCAAGGGCTGGTAATGGAACATTTATTTTGATTTGTAAAATGGCAATATGAAGCCTATTACTTCCAGGTCACTGATTCAAACATGGCTAAAACCAATAGTGACTCCAACTGATGGCTATTCTGTGGCCAAGAAAGAGCTGATAATCTCAGTCCAATGCCCAGTAGTAAACTGTTCATTTCAAGCTGAAAGACTGAAGTGCAAGTATGTGGTGCATATAACAATTTGTGATTTTTTTCCCCCCAGGGTTTACTGTGTGTGAATGGCTAGTGATCTAATGCTCAGAGCAAGAAAAATGGGGAGTGGAGAAACAAAGGCAGAGGGTAACAAGAGCAACTGGAGACCTAAATAATACAGCTTACCAAACAGCACCTCCTATTAAGCAACCAGCATTAACTCTCCAGAATAGCCACTTCAGATCTTAAAGCAGCAGAGGCAAAGAAGAGGGAAGGGCTGACTCTGATGATACATGGTAAGAAAATAATATAGTGGGAGGGATAATAGCAAATTTTTGTATCTGTATTTTTCATTTTTAGACTCTTTCATTGCGACATTTCTAATCTCTTTGAAGTGTGTCTGCCATGAATGAGTCATAGGTAAGATCAGCTGATTGAGTGAGTGGGATGGGCAAAGTCCTTGTGCTAAATACTGATTAATATAAATATAGAGCTAACTAGCAAGAGTCCATCCTTGAGCTAAAAAAAAGCCAGACTTGGTAGGTCACTGACAAAGTGAGAACATAGGAGCTTGGACCAGTGGTAGTAGGTGACTTAGTGCACTAACGTAAAGGAAATGTTCAATAAACTAAACTTTAATTTAAAGGGGGAGTTTTATTTTTGTTTACTTGTTTGAAGACAATACTCAGTGCAAACTAGCGCTGTCAGAGTGAAAACTCCAAGGTAGCTATGCAGCAAACTGATGAGTGTGGGGGGTACCCAGTTTACTGCACTAATGGTATGCTTCAAAGCCCACTGAAGTCTTTCCATTGACTTCAGTGATCTTTGTATTAGGCCCCGAGTACAGGATGTGTGAGTACTAACCTTAGGAGCATGAACTACCCTTCCATCACAAAGGTGGGGAATTTTTCCACATCAGCGTAGAAGCACTTTAGTAGTGCAGAGGATCTTACAGCTGGTGTAACTATACTGTGAACAGAGGACTTCACTTTGCAGTAATGGTACTTTTCTCAAGCAGGGAACAGCCACATTTCAGAACACACACACACACACACACACACACACACACACACACACACACACACACACACACACACGACTTTCATTAGAAAAGTTACAATGATTTTAGTACAAAAACCCTTTGTTTATTTATTTACATTCTCTACTACACAGCAAGATTTTCTTTGCAGCACATGCAGTACTGAGGATTTGAATGTAGGTAATCGATGTCTTGGGGAGCCTAATTTTGCACTTTAGAAAAAAGGCGAATTCTGTGATCACACAATTTCTGTCTAATATTTTTCTCTCTTAGTTAAGGCTAAGATTCTAGCAGTAAATCCTATTATCTTTGCAAGTATAAGAAAAAAAACCACCTTATTTTGAAAGAGCAAAAATGTCAGACACCGAGATAGTTATTAGGAGAAGTCCTTACTCTCTTACCTGTACATTTTCTTCTGTAACCTGAATTTCAGCAGTGTAAACATAATCAATAAGCATTCTTAGCGTCCAGCCATCCACTTCCTTTATTCGAACTCTCTTTGCTCGACTCTCACTCATTTCACCTGCAATACAGTTTTGTAGTCTGATTAATTTAGTCATCGGGAGCCGCACTACTGTCAACGAAGCTACTGCCCCTTGTTGGGGATGGTTTTAATTTTGTCGCTGGGAGAACTCTCTCCCAGCGATAAAGAGCGGCCACACAGCACACCTTACAACAGCCGTTGTAAGGTGCACAGTGTAGACATAGCCTAAAGGTAGAGTAACACAGATTATCTGAAGTTACTAAAAGGCTAGGTACTTATGTGGCCCCTACCACCATAGAATCAGACAGTCTCTTTATCAGGGCTCCTTGCCTCTGCCATTCATTAGGTTCTATCTTTGGATGGGGGGGACAGACCAGGGCTAGGAAGGATGAAGCTTCTACATTCCTGCCTCTTCTCTTGAGTTCCTCTGTCAGAATTTAGGCTTTACAGCAGTCGTTCTCAACCAGGGGTCTGAGGCCCCCCCGGGGGGGGCGTGAGCAGGTTTCAGGGGGGCCAACAAGCAGGGCCAGCATTAGACTTGCTGGGGCTCAGGGCAGAAAGCCGAAGCCCCACAGCATGGTGCTGAAGCTTTGGGGCTCCGAGCCCCACCACCCGGGGCTAAAGCTGAATCCTGAGCAACTTAGCTTTGCAGGGCCCCCTGTGGTGAATGGCCCTGGGCAACTGCCCTGCTTGCTACCCCCTAACGGCAGCCCTGGCTTTTATATGCAGAAAAAGAAGAGTTGTGGCACAGGTGGGCCATGAAGTTTATATAGCATGTGGAGGGAGGGGCCTCAGAAAGAAAATGGTTGAGAACTCCTGCTCTAGAGGAAACACAGGAAATGCCAGACTGAATCAGACATGTGGTCCATCTAGCCCAGTATCGTGTCTCTGATTGTGGCCAGTGCCAGATGTTTGAGAGGACGGTGCATGCAACCTCACTTTCTGAAAAGTGGGATAATCTGTCCTCCACATTATATCTCCTCCCAATCTCTAGTAGTTAGAGATTGGTGTAAACCCTAAAGTGTTAGGTTTAATATCTTTCAAAATGTTAGCATTTACAGTTGTAACTCTGGATGGAGAAAAAATGGAGAAAATTCCTCCATTCTTCCCTTTGGCTGTAACCAGTTGAGTGAAACTTGCAGGTCAACAGGTAGAAATGTGGGTTATTAGAAGTGTAACAGAAATAGGAATTAAAAATTAAATGTAGGACTTTGTCAGTGGAGAATGGCCATACAGCATAAGCAGCATGATTGATTCTTATTGGAAGGAAGTATTTGCACTTGTAGCACAGAGTCTGCCAATCCTTGAAGCAACACTGGTGTTGGGTTTAAAACTCCCACCACACCGATTCACTGAATAAACGGTTAGTCTGTTTATATAGAGATATTTTGAATGTGTGAGATAATAATACTCAGCATTTAAAATACAGCTAACTTAAAGGGCTTGCATTTCTGCATTATCAACAAGATGGAAAAAAGCATAATAGAAAAAGTTGCTTTCATTTGAGTTTAACAGAAAACTAGGATGATTTTTGTAAATCTGATAAAAATATCAATGCTCACTGGTAATCTGTGTTTCAACCACAACTGAACACTTAAGAATTAATAATTGGAGAATTCTTTAAATGTCATTTCTATGCTGCACTAAGTGGGTATTCAGCCAAAAATGTGGAGGGGAGGAGAGAAGAAAGAGCAGAACGGAAGACAAGTCAGTCCTAGCAGAAAGAAAATCTTAACAAATTTCAGTCAATTCCATATCATAAACAAATCAAGTCTATCCTACATTTTCAGTTTTACAGTTTAATCTCAGTAAAGTGATCCCTGTTTCCCAATACACAGTTGTATATACTACTAGAACTTCTGATCCTAATTTGAAATTTAGTTGTCAAAATTTTGTTTTTACTCTTTACCTGCATACCCCATGTCAGGAATGTAACTGAAGTTGTAAGATGCATATCACAGTGATTATTTCTGATGTCCCATGTCATCAAGAAAAAATAAGGAAACGTTAAGGACCAGACTATATCACAGGGTGGGAGGAAATAGCAAAGTAATTTTAAAATACAATTATAAAATACACATTTAATAATAATTTTCATTTTGACAGTATCTTCCATAAGAGGGTTTCAAAGTAATTTACAACCAGTGAAGAAATAAATCTGCAACAGTCAAAATCCACTAGGAGGTATTAAGGATCTAAACCTACTTCAGCCCTACAAACCCTCTAACATTCCTGCTGTAACAACATAACAGCAACTTATTAGCGTGGAGTGAGAAGAGGCAGAATCCAGCCTGTACAGAAAAGTTTGGGCAACAATGCACAGCATATCTGTCACTCAATTATCCAAAGAATACCAAAATATGCACTCCAGCTGCCAAAGCCACTGAAAGCGTTCATGTCTAACAGCTTACAACACTATGGGACTGAGGAATGAGAGATGTTAAAGGGACATCATCTACTTAAAGTCCTGAAAAAAGTGAATTAACCTACTGTTACACAGGATTGTTACTGCTGAAAAGGTTAGAGAATCTCTTTCTCCTTTACTTTGAACGTGACAGCAATTTAAATAGTCTTTTTCTACTGTTTCCCCTGTTTGTGTGCATCTTTCACACAGAAAAAGGAAGAGAAAAATAAAATAAAAAAACGAGAGAGACAAATACCAAGAATTGTCAGGAGGACTTAGAGGAAAGAGAATCACCCAAATCTACTTTTAACTACTTTATACAAAAAGACTGGATTTCAAGTTGACAGTTCCCTTTAAAGTTAGAACAAACTGTCACTGTCATCGATCGGTCTATCAGCCCTCACAGGAAGCGCGCCGATCACAACACGCCAGACGTGTTGTTCTAGCCAGTCCACCAACTACCCGCTGGCCGGGCTGTCAGTAGCACCAGACACCCGATTGACATAGCGCACCGCAGCCTCCCAAGCAGCTGGGATTACAGGCACACGCCACCACAACGGGCCTAGAACAAACTAACATACAAAATATACAAGGTTCCTATAATTTTAATGTCTTATTAATATATAAATAAAACATAGCAAAACAAAACTTTTTTGCCTGTGCACTTCAGCATATTCTGCTAATAGTTAAAGGTTACAACTGTTAAAAATATTTAGTACCTGTAAACATGGCATGGAAGTAAGGGCTGCAAGCGGCTAGCACGACTCTATGAGCTGCAATTTCCATGTCTTCAGCTACTATCGTCACATCACACAACAAGTTTTGACTGTTTTGGAAAAAAATATTAAAGGAAGAGTAGTTTTACATAAGCAAATCCATAGTAGAAAAGCACATAACATCTACCTCACAGTAAACATGATGTTTTCCCCAATAAAAACAATGTTGATAAACCAAAATTTTTAACTGTTTCAAAAAACACATGGCTGCATACTTACAGCTGGTACTTGGGTTCATGCAGTTTCCTAGGCGCAAACTGATAAATTCTGCTTTCTTGCTTGGGTAAAAGACTTGTATGCCAAATACAAAACAACTTATATCCGCCTATAAGAGTTTGAGGCTACATACTCTGGAGGAATCCTCTTTCTATGCCATGTATCAATATGGACAAATATTAAAAGGTTAAGATTCACTCCCATGTAGATCAGGGCTATGAGCTTCCTAGTCAGTGATGAGCCCAAACTTCAGAGTGGCTATCTTTGTTGTATTACTTTCAAAGTTCGCGCCTTGTTTACTATTCAAAATCACCATAAAGTCTTTTTTGTTATTACTGCTTTTCAAATATATCTTCATAACCAAAAATCTCTGAACCAAGAAAAATAGCTTAGGTTTTTCTAGGGTAAAACATAGCATGCCTTCTTTAGTTGGTAGTGTTGTTTAGCTACGTTGGTCCCAGGACATGAGAAAGACAAGATGGAAGAGGGGGGTGTTGGGAAAGATTTATTTCAGGATGCAGTGGATTTTTTTCCTGTATTGAAGCAGATTCTCCCAAGATATTTGGATGGACCATTCCACGATGAAATCTACTTCTCCAGTGGAGTGCCCTTTTTTGGTGAAGGCGGTTTTAAGTGCGTGAAGTGTGTATCCCACAATTTATTCATCAAACTCTCTAGAACACTCCCCCACCAGCATCAAGCTGCTGGACACCACAATCAGTTTCAACAAGGAAACCCTACAGACAACTATATACAAGAAACTCATGGATCACCACACTTACTTTCACAGATCTAGTAGCCACCCCAAACACAACAAGAAATCTGTTATCTACAGCTAACCACTCACACACCACAGAATATGCTCCAAGAAGCAAGTCCAGGATACACACTTAAAACTGCCTTCACCAAACAAGGACACTCCATCAGAGAAGTAGATTTATCATGGAATTGGCAATCCAAATACCCCAAGAAAATCTGCTTCAATAAAGGAAAAAACCCACCATTTACACACCCCTAATTATCACTTACCACTCCACACTGGAATCTGTGCGGGATATCACCAAACAATTGCAATCCATACTTTATGGGGACAACATCCTGAAAGAAATCTTTGCCAGATCCCCTCTTCTGGTCTCAAACAACCTCTCTGAGCTCACCGTCAGAAGGAAGCTCCTCACAGACCAGGACACACCAAATCAAATGACAGCAGATCCTGCTATGACAGATACAAAGCCTGTAGACATATCTCCACTGCTAAGTGGATCAATACCCCCACACCTTCCACGATCCATAGGTCCTATCAATGCCTATCACAACATATAGAGTACCTCATCCAGTGCATCAAATGCTCCAACGACGACTTGGGTGAAGCCAGGCAATGACTACATTCTCGATAGAACTCACACAGAAAAACGATAAATAACAAAAACACGGTCACCCATGGGCAAACTCTTTAAAAAACTATCACTTAATATCTAACCTCTCAGTTCCTGACCTCAAAGGAAACCTGCACAATACCTTAAAATGGCAAACCTGGGAACTTAAATTCATAACTTTACTAAAGACTATGGGCTTGTCTACACTAGAAAATTAAGTTGACTTAAGTTTAAGTCGACGTACAGTCACCACAGTAATTAAAATGGTGGTTCACATCCACACTTGCTCCTGTCGGTGGTGTGCATGCTCACCAGGAGCACTTCCACTGACTGAAGTGAGGCATTGTGGGACACAGAGAGCTGGAGCCTGGCAGCCCTGGGTATTTTTTCACACCCGAGCGACAAAAGTTTTGCCGACATAAGTGCTACTGTAGACATGGCCTCAATAGACACACTGGTTTCATGGCTCATTACAATAATTTGTAATCTACTAACCCTCCTTTGCCCTGTGACTGCAGAGGAGTTAATTGTCACTTCATCTTGAATGGGCTTTTGCAATGTGTTAACTTCTTATGCTTAATCTGTTCCACCTGGTATTTAGCTGTGACACTCTGATTACCTTCCCCACATCTGAAGAGCTCTGCGTAGCTCAAAAAGCTTGTTTCTTTCATCACCAGAAGTTGGTCCAATAAAAGATATTACCTCACCCACCTTGTAACTTTTCTAGATCCATTTGTATTTCTCTCCTGAGTGTTTACAGCACACTGTTTCCTCCCTCTTCTTTCAGAGAGAAATTCTTTATTAAGTTTTTCATTTAAAACCTGGCCTCATCCAGATCTTTGTAGCACACTCACTAGATACCTCTGTCCAGTTTGATCCATTGCAATTTACCATTACTCTTCATCATCAAATCTCTCAAGATGCAAGTTAAAAATCTGGCTAGTCTCAGCATTTCTGACTGAATCTTTCCCAAATTCCCTCTTTCCCCAAATCGCCAATTGCATACTTTACCTACTGCTGCCAGCTCCAGTCTCTCCCTAGAACAATATTTTGGCTCCAAGACAACAGACTGTAGCAGACAGTATCAGAAAAAAAAAAAGACAGCCATGTTTGTTTGGGGTATAGGGATGTGGAGTTCTGAGGGCCAATGCATACCAGGGCAGAGGGAATTACAATCAGGTGTGAAGATAGAATACATTTGCATAGGTCAACTTCAGAGAATTCAATAGCTATATTCTGTGCTCATCAATTCTCTCAGCTTCAGATTTTAGCCCAGGATATGGTTGTTACTTCATAAATCGGATTTATCAATAAATCATCATTTAAATTAATCACTATGCCCAGAGCTTACTGTATTCTCCAGTGCTCAGACGGAGCTGGAGAATACATGTAAATTTGTTATTAATAAGAGCTGGTTCAGCAAGCTGCTAACAAAAGGGCCTCCCGCATCGTACCCATTTTTTTGTTAAGAGCTGCTAAGGCTTATCCTGGGAGTTGTAGAACACTGGACCTTACCCATTGGTACCAAGAAAAAGAGTTGAGTCATTCAAGCTTTAAATATAGGCTCCATGTACACTGAGGCAAGCTGAACTTAAGTTCTTCAGCAAGGCCTATGGGTTTCCACAGCAGCGCAGCAGACTAGAAGTCTGCAGGACAATTAAAATGGAAGTTTGTAGTAAATTTAAAATGAAAGTAGTAATACAATCAATACAGTATCCCATTTCATTACATTTTATATATTCACTTTTACACTCCCATTACATTTGTTTTCAACATGCTGCAGATTTTTGCATTAACACATCATTTAACACATACATTGTGCTAGTTGCCACAAGGGGTAAGGGATAAGGTGGATTTTTTGGCAGTTTAATAGGAGACAACTGGGATTTTGAGGGACCTGAGAGATGGTTTGGGATGTGGAATAAGTACAGAAGCTGAATACATCTGCTTCTCAGCAATGAAATTGTCGAAATCTGTCAATCTTTAGGTTTCAGAATTAACTACCTACAAGTAGTGAGACAAGGGCAGTTTACCCTTTGTAGAACTATTATTTCAGAATGTGTACGGACATCAGTGCATTGATTATTTTCAGCTTATCTTTTGGAGGTTCACATCATGATCAAAGACTAGAAACTTTTTTTTTTTTTTTTTTTTTTTTTATAATGGAAGGGTACACTCGGAAACAATCCTGTGACAAGCTTCTCAGCTGCAGAATCAGAAAAGGGGCACAGGTGGTAACATAGCTTGGTACATATGCAATATAAGAAACCAGTCTAGGTTTTGTAATATTAACCATTTTCCAATTAGAATGCTTTTGAAAGTCCTTGTTTATCAGCCATTAAAGCTGCTTGGGAAGCATGAGTAAGAGAAGTTCCATCATGATAAAAACAGATTACTGTGAGGCATAAAGATAAATGGACAATCTGTAAGGACTAAATGGACAATTTTCAATTATGGGGGGAACTTACATCTGCATAGTGGATTCACAAAATCCACACACCCCGAGAGATGTAGCTATGCCATCCTAACCCCCAGTGTAAATAGTGGTAGGTCCACAGAACAATTCTTCCATCAACCTAGCTACCACCTATTAAGGAGGTGAATTAATAACCCCTTCCTTCAGTGTAAGGAGGATCTACACCGAAGCACTGCTGCAGCTGTGCTGCTGTAGCATTTTCAGTGAACACAGACCGTTGGTGTGTAAGAGTTAGTAGATGGGTGTCCCAGTGATCAACACTAGGGTTGATGTTGAGCATATCTGACATCTACTTAGAGGAGATTGTGATTTATGAAGTGGCAAGATTTACCAAGGACAAAATTATTCTGATTAGTCAAGAACTGTAAAGATTGTGAAAACCTTTGATAAGATGTAACAAAACCAGGTAAATGGGTAACTTGACAGCAGCCAAGATTCAGTGTAGGCAAGTGAAAGGATATACACATTGGAAAGAATTTAAGTGTTCATGCTGAGGGATTCTTAAATAGTTATAACCTTACGGGAAATGTCTACTGAGATGCACATATCTCAAAAGATATTTGCTTAGGGTACGTCTATACTCACGCGTCCTGTCGGAGGCGCGGGATCGATCTTCTGGGCTCGATTTATCGCGTCTTGTCTAGACGCGATAAATCGAACCAGGAAGTGCTCCGCCGTCGACGCTGGTAATCCAGCTCGACGAACGGAGTAGGCGGAGTCGACGGGGGAGCCTGCGTGCCACGTGTGGACCCCGGGTAAGTGCTTTTTCATTCGAACTAAGATAGTTCGACTTCAGCTACATTATTCACGTAGCTGAAGTTGCGTATCTTAGTTCGAATTATGGGGTTAGTGTAGACCAGCCCTTAGATTGCTGCAAAAATGAAAGAAAGTGAGCTGGGAGGCAGTATTAAAAAAATACTCCATAATACACAAAATGGCTACTAAAAGATACTGCCTTATTTTGAACAATATAATGTCTTTTAGTCAACTCATTCTCAAAACTGATACACAAGACCATTGAAGGACACTAACAGCAGTGAAAGGCATAAAGAAGGTTTCCTTACAAAGATTAAAATGTTTAGGATAATTTCATTTGGAAAGACAAGCAAGGGAAAGCTAGAGGTATAGTAAACAATAATGAATACTTGCAAAGAGGATCAAATGCCTATTAAATAATTCCCGTAATATGAAAACAGATCTTAAGTTAAAAGGCAACAAATTTAAAACTGAAGGAAATTCATTATGCAACATATCATCAAACTAAGGTGCATTAATATGGAGTTTTAAATACTTTCTATTAGAGTCTAGAGGAACCAGTCAAATAAATCTAATTAAGCCAATTGCTCTGAAGTCAAGCTTAAAATAATTCAGGTTATTATTTCAAATCCAAAAGGAATGCAAATACAAATATAATGTGACCTGACAAGGTCCTAAAATTTTGACATAAATTTTACTCAAACTGAAGCTACCTTTCAGTATCATCAGTAAACATTTGTGGCAGCTACACTACTAAATGAAACTATAGTTGAGATTTGCTTGGCACCATTCCCATTTAAGCTTCTCAATTGTTTATAAATACAAAACAAAAACTGCTTGTACTCTCTCAACAGAATTGAAAATTGGAGTACATTTTTAAAATAATAATCCAGGGCCTTCAACAATGAACTCTGCTGGGAAGTAACCTCACTTTGCCTTCAATGCAACAACAAAACTGAGATCAGGTTTGTTACTTCATTCTTAGATGTGACCTCTATTTCTACACTCTCCCTCATCTGCAAAAAATCACTCACTTGACCCTGCAGCTCTGCCACATTCCTTGAAGTTGTAAATCTGGTTACCATAATCCTTAGAGCAGCAAGAAATGTGGAAGGGTGTAGCGTGACAGCCATTCCATTTGGTCAGCAGTATAAGGATGGGCAGGAACAATTAGAAGGGCATAGCTTACTCTCAAGGCTATGTATAATGTCTTTAACTATATGGTCAACATGATGTAGATTGCAGTCTCCATGTTTGTCTAGAGTGGCACAAGCTGTCAAAGTTCAATAAATAAGTAAGTATGGCCACAGTGTTAGTAGCAGCAAGAAGACATAGCCACATGCAACAAGTGAAGATCAAATATAGAAGCAAACTTTACTAAGAGATACAGATTGTTCTATGACTAATGACTACCAATAAGTTATCACTTTCTAGTTTTATAATTCATTTTATTGGTTTACCTGGAAAGCTACGTTCATGGGATTACACATCCTATTTATGGCAGAAACTTAAAAAAACAAAACAAAACTTGTGAACAACTGAAAATGGATGGACCCATACATGTGCATAAAATGAACACAATACATACCTTCTTAATTCATTCATAACTTTAAAAGCTTTCTTCATATGCCAAGGATTCACTGTAACAGGACAGTGTTTTTCAGTATTATCGTCTTTCAGATCCACAGGCTTCTGATGGCAAAGTTTTGTACATCTATAAACAAACAAGACAACAAAATTTAGTTAACATTTCTGTCTACTTGAAAATCATGGTCCCAATTCTTTTTGCCAAACTTACTTTTTATTCAGAGTGATTTCAAATTCCACATTACCAACACCCAGTACATGTTTTGGAAAATATACCCGGCACCTAATAATACTAGTCAGAGGAATACATCTACTAGCCAAGTTGATGATAAAGAAGAATGTTAGCCTAGTAAGCTCCAGGAGCAAAGTCACTAGTGAGGAGCCCATCCTCCCCCTTACCAATCCTCAGCTTCTGGGAAAGGAATGGGTACTGGAATTTTTACCTAAGTGCTGTCCTTGAATCCTGTTAAGGCAAAGTGGAGTATCTTTCATCTAAAGTCCTATGATTAGTTGTTCCGTGATCATAGCTGAGGCCCGGCCTGACATGGGTGATTAACAAATGAGGGAGACCTCATTTCTTGGACAGAATTAAGGAGATAAACAGATTAGGCTGAAAAAAGAACTTTTGTGCTAAATAAGATAAGTAAATAGGTCAGTAGGCTAAAAAGACAATGTCTGAGCCAGCTATGGTAAGAGGCAGAACATCAAGAGCACCATTTACTAACAATGGGTAAGATAAGTTAGAAATGAAGAGAGGTTGATAAGCATGGGCAATGCATGGGCAGAGCATGCTGCACAGGGATTGGTTCCTGAAAAGTAACCAAGCCAATCCAAAAACATGTGATGCAATGGAATATGTAAATATATAGAAAGGAAAAAGGTTTCTATGTAACTTTAGATGTGTGGTATTTCTTATACTCACCTACACTTGAGTCTGATCAACTCAGGGTAGCTTTGCTTTGTGCCAAATAAAAGAATCTGACTGACAAAATCTGGAGTCGAACTAGATGAAGCATTCTCCCAGAACTGGAAAAGGTATTCTAGATAAAATGAGTGGAAAAGATCTTGGACATAATCCCAGTACTGACAAATGTTTAACCTCCCATACCCTTATCTGTCTGTTGGAAGAGAATCAGTTCACTCCCTCTCCCCAAACCCTAGGCTGTTGCAACACCACAGCTCCCACAGCTCCCAAGTCATCCTCTCCCTTTGAAAATTCCAGTAACTGCTACTGTTCAGGTTTCCACATCAGCAACATGAAACTGACATGATTATGGGCAATTTCACAGCTATCCGCAAGACTCTTCTGAAGACAAGGAATGAAACTGACCAGACTTTTCTTAACCAGTTTCTGCTGCTTGAAAAGTCTCAGAGTGGCAGCAGAGATAACAAAGCTGTCTGAAGAACAGCATCACTTCTGTTTAGATTTGGCAAGTGATCTCACAACCATAAAGGTAAAAAACTTAACTTTTTAAAAGTATGTTTACATTCTACAAACATTGTTTATACCAGCTCCTTTGCTCAGTTGAGCTAGCCAGCAATGAGTAGGCAAGTAGATTTTCAAGCTATACTATTGTCTATAATGCCTAAAGGCTGTGCTGCTATTCCCACAAAGGAGACAAATTACCATTTCATTCGGTTATACAATATTTACTAGCTCTCATATGTTCATTGGCACTACACAACTTTATTCCCTAACCTCAAAATTACCAATAATCAAGCGTGAGTATTTGGCATTCAAATCACTTGTCGGAGGCAGTTCACTTTGCCACAAATACTTAAAAATTTACAAAATATTATATTAAAGATTAAATCACTGATTATAGTTTGTTAGGAGGGTCAAATTCAACATAAGATTTAGGGACCTAGAACTCTGATCTGTTTTTTCCACTGCATCTGCTAGAGCAGGGGTGGCCAACCTGAGCCTGAGAAGGAGCCAGAATTTACCAGTGTACATTGCCAAAGAGCCATAGTAATACATCAGCAGCCCCCTATCAGCTCCCCATCCCCCCCCCCGCTCCCAGCACCTCCCACCCACTGGCAGCCCTGCCAATCAGTGCTTCCCTCTCCCTCCCCGCACCTTTTCGTGGCATGCAGGAGGCTCTAGGGGGAAGGAGCGAGGGCATGGCAGGATATGGGGAGGGGTTGGGGAGGGGTAAAGTGGGGGTAGAGCCTGTTGCAGAGCCAGAGGTTGGCGCCTGGAGCCATTGGAAAGTTGGCGCCTGTAGCTCCAGCCCCGGAGTCAGTGCCTATACAAGGAGCCACAAATTAACTTCTGAAGAGCCACATGTGGCTCCGGAGTCAGAGGTTGGTCACCCCTGTGCTAGAGTATTTTTCTGAGCACGTCTGAAGCAGTTTAAAAAAAAAAAAAAGACAACACAGACATGAAGATAATGGCTACTTGAATTTAAGATTTAAACCTGTAACTCTAGATGCACAATAGGAAAGCAAAGCAAACTTTACTATACCATTCAGAATTTTGGGTCTAGTAACAACATTTTGGACCAAACTGCAAGAAAGACAAAAAGCACTGATCCACAAAGGAAGAGAGAATCATCGATAGAAGAGAGAGGTCAGCAGAATAAATATGGTTTTCTACTTCAAACCCCTAGCAACTTTAACACTTGCTACATTCTAGAATTTAAAAGTTTGTTTTACAGCTAACTTCTGGGATGTGTCCTAAATGAACAGATACAATTCAAGTAAAAAGTGGTTCGGGGGTAATTAGTAGAAAGATTTTGCATCAATGTTAAAAAACAACAACAACATTATGAAGTATTTCTTCCTTACATCTATCACTGTACGATAAAACACCTAAATACAGCATCTGTAGTGCATTTCTTTTAGAGTAAACTTTAATTTTCCAATTTATATGCTGAATATAGGGATCATCATTCAGAAATAAAAGCAAGCAATCAAAATGATATACTGGAACTACAGGTATTAAGCAATATATATTGCACCATCAGATAATTAACGGTGAAGTAAACATTTACCCTTTTACTTCTCTGCTTGCTTACAGCACACATCCAAGTCAGCAATACCTCTTCTACCATAACTTCTCACATTCCAATGCAATACACCACACTAAAAACTTTAAGACTATGCCAAATGCTGTCTTTGAGGGTTTCCAGACACACTGGCTAAGGTGGAGGGTTGATAAACCACAATAAAACACAAATTCGTAAGGAGGTGATGAAACTGTCAGATTCTAGATTACAAAACAGCAATGTCATAAATTGGCTATGATGTTATAAAGACCACAATGAATTAAAAATCCCTCCTTAATATGCATCCTATTTTGGGGGCTGCTTTATATACTTCAAATTACTTTGGATTTGTTTAGTGATATCTCCAGCTGAGCTACAGTTGTTTGCGACAGCAACTCTATTTTAGTTGTTTCTAGTGGTCTCATATCTGTGGCATCTGAGATTATACTGTAATGAGGAGGGTATGATGCACATACATTAGACCACAGTGTAGACAGCCAGGATGAACCTTAACCTAAGCATGGTGGAGGCATGTGGTTTGAATCTTCAATACATTGAAGCTATAAAAGATCTTCCAGTTGTCCTGATTATCATGCTGAACTAAATAGGATGAAAACAATGTGGCTGGCTGAATCAGAGGAATGGTCAAACTCAAACTACCTTTACTATGCCTATTCTATTCATGTAACCCTCCCTGTTTGATGATCCTTGCTCATCCTGAAATTCCAGGACTGTAATAGCTACACTTTGGCACGCCTGAGAAGTAGGGAAAGTTTAAACATTCGGGGCAATATATAACCTCACTTGCATGTCAGATTACAGTACACATGATGATGTAGGGAGAAAAGACATAAAGCAGGATCTCTTACATCCTGCATTGGAATAAAAAATGGGAGTCTAGACCTGTATATAGGCATGCACCACATTTATTGAATACCAGAAAACAACAGATGGGATCCAGCTGTCATTTCTAACTTCATGTGTCAAAGTCTTGACCTGTCAGATCTTGGAAGAGCAGAAAGTGCTGCCATGTACACTGAGTAGAGTTTTCATACGCATATTCACTTCTACTATCCCATACCCCATCATGGCTAATTCTTTCTGTCCTCAATCTTCTCCTAATTCCTTCAAAATCTGGGCTCCTACAAGCAGAAAGGCTGCAAGATTTGTTGCAGACAGGCCCCTTTTTGGAAGACAGCTTGGGAAAGCACAATTTTACCATAAGAGATAAAGAAAGGAACAGCAGGTGGTATATCTGTCCATTTATGCATAACAGTGTGGGGAGAAGGTGCCTGTAGCAATTTTTTCGTCAACTGCCTAGGTAACTGCCAAACCCTGGATATTAGAGAGATGAGTGAGGTAATACACTCCAAATCCTGGGCACAAAGATGGTAATATCTTGCTTACCTTTAGTACAAAGAAAACACATGGTTTTCACACCTTTAGTACAAAGAAAACACATAGTTGCAAAAGTAAAATTGCTGCACCAGGAAGGAAAAGGGGTTTGCAAGTACCATGGGCAGGGAAGGAGTTACACACCTATACATAATACTATGGCTCAATAATTACTGGAACACTCACTGTGCTTCAAATCTGAGGAGGTTTGGGACTATGGAATTGGTAACGTGTTGTAAAATATTGAGAAGCAGAAAATATGCATACCTACATAAACCACTCATGTAACTGCTTATTGCTTAGCAACCCTGCTTTTAAAAAAAGCCACTACATCCACATGCCTTGAACACTCTAGAAATCTCTTAATGTAGTGATACATCTCAGTGCATGCTCTCACAGGTGTGTATGCATACACAAAGCCAGCAAATGAGTGTGGGTGTTTCATATTGTCTGCAAAATCATTCTTCATAAAACAGATGCTATAAAAATGTCTATAAGTAATGCAAAAATGAGAGAATCTCAGTCAAGATGAGGGAGATTTAACAGGGTGGTTACACATTTCCCTTAAAGGCTTCCTTAATGAGGGTGCTATTCCCCTCCTTGGGAACAGATTTTAAGGGCATTCCTTAGCACCTCCTCTCCTGGCCTCATGGGATGGGAGTGCATTTTATCATGTTTTCTGCTGACCATCTTTAATTTTGCTCACTCTCACTTTCTGAGAGCTCCCTCATTCACCTGCCTCTGCTTGTGACAGCCCTTAAGAGTTCTTTATGAAATACTGCCATGCTTGGCGCTGTACAAGGTACAACGAGACAGTCCGCCCCCTGAAGATCTTACAGTACTAGAGCAAAACAAGAAGTATTATTAAAATCCTGCCGACACCTTGCCCACGACTACATTTTACCTGTTGGATGCTCCTGTTTGGAGACCAATCCCGCTAACCCAGGCGGGGAATGGGAAAAGCTACACTAACACGATCCAGCACGGAGGGCTGTAACTGTGCCAGGCTTTAACGTGTCCTAACGCCACTAGGGCAGATGGGACCCAGAGCCAGCCGGCACGTGGGAGACGCGCATTCTGCCGGGTCCCTGGCAGCGGCGTGCGGGGCTCCCCTGCCAGGATCGCGCTGACACAAGCGAGGGAACGGGAGGAAGGAGGGGGACAGCCCGAGCAATGGGCACTCAAGGCACCGGGAAGAGGACCCCGACCCACAGCTGCCGGAGACCAGGACAGGAGTAAAAGGGGCCGCTCCCCAGCCCGGAGGCCCTGGAGGGAGACACCGCCGGGGATTCCCCACCGTCATCAGCAGGGCGCGCCCGGAGCATCCCCGAGGCCCCCCTGCCCGCACTCACACCGGCGGCAGCAGCATCTCCATCGCGGCTCCGCGCAGGCTTCCTCCTCAGAACGCGGGCACCGCGCGCTGCCGCCAGCACCATTCCAGCCGCGCGCGCCCGGACACCCCCCGCCGCCTGCGCCTCTTCCCTCGCGGGGCCCCCCTACCGCCGCCCAGGGGGAGCCGGGCTCCCATCCATCTGCCCGCCAGAGCCGGCTACGCTGCCCCTGCCGGGCGCCAGTAGCTCAGCCCACTTCCGGGTTCCGTCCAGGAGGGCGGTGACGGCACAACGTCAGCACGCAGCCTCGAAGTGAGCGGGACGCCCACAAGCCTCGCGCCCTCCCCGGCGCCTCCCAGCTCCGGAGCGTCGGGCACGAGGCGGGCGGGACGCGAGGGCCTGGGCTGTGCAGGGGCCGGGCGGCGTGGCGAGTCCGGAGCGCTTTGCGGGCTTGGGCCGGTTGCGCAGGGGAAGGTGGAGCTGCAGGGTGACTCCCCCAGCAAACGCTGCCTGGGCATAGCCCGGGGTTTGTTGCTTTCACACTGGGAGACTCAGGGCTGGAGTCAAGGGAAGAAGGCAAACTACCCTGCAACTGCGCTACCAGGTCCCCGCTTTCCGTAAGTCCTTCCCTCTGGTGCCACCACTGCGGGAATAGTGTGTCCAGTTCCAGAGGAAGAAGGATGTTGCTGAATTGGAAGGGGTTCAGAGAGGAGTCGCAAGAAGGATGATGAGAGGATTAGAAAACATGCCTCACGGTGACAGATTGCGCTCCTCCAGTCTATCAAGCTTAACAATAAGAAGAGTAAATAGTCTACAAGTACCTACCTGGGGAACAAATATTAAATAACAGGCTCTTTACTCTGGCACAGAAAGGTGTAACACAAGCCAATGGCTCAAAGTTGAAACTACACGGATCCAGACTGACAATAAGGTGTAAATGTTTAATAGTAATTAACCATTGGAACAGTTTACCAAGGGACATAGTGGACATCACTGACAATTTTTAAATGAAGATGAAATGCTTTTCTAAAAGATAAACTTTAGGAATTATTTCGGAAAGCCTGTGTATACAGGCGGTCAGACTAGATGATTACAATGGTCATAGGCGATGGCTTCCTACAGACCCAGGTGTGCTCAACCCCCCACTCCGCCCCAGGTCCTGCCCCCTTTCCCCAAACCCTTAGCCCCATCCTGCTCCATCCCATCCCTTCTCCTGAGTCCCTGCCTGCCTCTTCCCGCCAGTTCTGCCCTCCTCCCCTGAGTGTGCCCCATCCCTGCTCCTCCCTCTTCCTCCTAGAGCCTCCTGAATGCTGTGAAACAGCTGATTGTGGCAGGCAGGAGGCACTGGGAGAGAGGGGGAGGAGCTGATTCGCGGGGGCAGGCGGGAGGGTTCCTTGTGGCCTTGGAATCTATGAATCCTGAGGGGTTCAGAGCACTCTACAAAAGATGGGTATTATCCCCATTTAAAAATAGTCATGATTTTCAAGTTGTATAATAAATAAGCATGTTCCAAGAGACTATAAGTGAGCAGCACAACTAATTTATCTCAACAATTACATATAATAATCCTAACAACCTAACCAGGGACAATTAAGGCCACTAAGGATTTTG
This sequence comes from Chelydra serpentina, assembly GCA_037349315.1. Taxonomy (NCBI): domain Eukaryota; kingdom Metazoa; phylum Chordata; order Testudines; family Chelydridae; genus Chelydra; species Chelydra serpentina. The sequence goes on along the minus strand of JBAIAC010000014.1, from coordinate 9,234,845 downwards.
AGGAAGACAAATCTCACAGAAGAGAATTTTAAAATAAGCAAGACTCATTAACCAAATTTTAAACCTACAAGACCAACTTATCAGTATTCTTGGTCAACAGCAGGCCTTCCCTAGTTAAGATTGAAATTGAGTTCACATTATTCTCTTGATTTTTGTACACCCCATTCGAAAATCTTGATTGCTTTGTGGCAGATGGGCCTCTGTGATACTGGCAATTATAATCTTATAACGGGTATTTTTCCACAAGAGCTGTCTTGCACCCAGTTCTGTTCAGTATTAGAACGTTCCATAAAGATTTGTTGGATTCCTAGGAAGTTGGGGTCATCGAGGCAGCAGCTTCTGTAAGCGGGTCACACCCATCCTCACATGCAGAGCACATCTCTCCTGGTGCTGCTGTTGTGGTCTGTCATGGCTGGTTGCCCTTCATTTCATTCTGCCCCCTGGAGTCTGGGGACACATAGAAGGGTTTTATTTTGGGGGATACCATTCCCCCTTCTCAGTAACTCTTCTACAGATGTTCTTGATTCCTGAGAGTGTGGATGACTATTATGAAGTGCTAGCTTTTCCATCTGATGGGGTCCATGCATCCACTGTTGAGGATCATACACCTTCATCACCGTTGGGGAATTTGGTTCTCATCCACAGTGTCAGTTGTTGGCATTTGCTCATTACTCTGAGCAGCAGCCTTTATCAGGTATAGTCCGATACAAAGCTTGTGTGGGCATGGATGACCATATCCTGAAGAACAGCAGCTTATGCCACTACTACCCATTACTATGGAGGATCAACCTTCCATCCACACCAAATTCAAGGTATGGCACTTGTTATTAGACAGCTCTAGCACTGACTTTAGCCACATGAAACCTCTATTCTCTAGGCTTACTCTATGTTTGGCTCCAACATCATTGTGGACACATCTGTTGTTGTGTCCCATGCGCCAGCTGTGGAAAAGGACCCATTCTAGTACCAGCTAGTAGAAACATTCCAGTAACACTGCCACATGACACATTGTTAGTGCTTGGCTTTCAATGCTGTGACTGGCTGCAATCGAACTAAGTATGAAATCCAGAGACCCATAATAGGTCCCTTTGGTTCAGGTACCCGAATGATAACACTACCTGGCTTTTGATGTATACCACCTTGTCTGTGGGTCTTTGGCAGTTCAGAAGCACCAGCAAACTCAGAACAGACTGGTTGTCACTCAGCTCTCATTGCATCTTCCAACTTCATGCAAACCAGATGTTCACTATCAGTACAATGTCCAGATTCTTTCTGAATCTTTCTGAGGATCTTGTTGAAATACATGCAGGCCATCATGGATCACATATGTAATCTCAGTACCCGCATGGACGATGTGGAGATCACCCGGAATAGTATATGTAACTATATCAAATTCCACCGCTGAAACAATCAGCATCAGATGGTTAACCAAGACACCTTGGCTTTCTTAAGAAGCCTTTGTTATATTATCGAAAAAGGTAGAAGCACATAAGCAGACAGATGTCCAAGAATGTAAACTGCTGAAAGGCATTTTCTGGACCATGGCAAAATGTGACTGTGAGATCTATGTCAATTCCCTCGCCAATGAAACAGAGGACAGCCTAAAGAACAATCTGCATCCTGCCTACAAAGCCATCACCCACCTGGCTGGCAGCCATAAACAGCCTTCTAACATCCCTTTTAGGAAACCAGATGGCTCTCCCTGCTCATTGATGGAGGAGGTGCTAAACAGATGGAAAACACATTAAAGCATGCTGAAGCACAGACCTGCTGATGACTGTCTAGAACTACATGACCTGGAAAACCTCACAGCTGTAGATCCAGGAACAAACATTGATCTTTGGTAACTCAAGGAAGTATGAAAGGCCAACCGAGAGTTACACAATGGATGTGCTGCTGGACCTGATGGTATTTTATTGCAGCTGCTCAAAGGTGCCTTGGAACCAGTGAGCACCAGCCTGCATCAACTGTTCTTAAAAGTGTTAGCATCAGGCAAAGTACCAACAGACTGGAAAGACAGCATCATAGTGTCCCGTACAAGGGCAAGGAATCTTGCACTGATTGTGCCAGCTACAGGCCAATCTCATTGTTATTGGTCCCTGGGAAGGTCTTTGCTCACATTCTCCTTCATAGGATGCAGTTGTTCCTTTACGGACATTGTCATCCACAGCAGTCAGGTTTCACTGCAGGGCAGTCCACAATGCTGGTCTTACCCTCTGGCTTCTGGCTGAGCTGCATCAAGAATTTAATAGTATGCTTCATATGGCATTTTGATTCAGTTGACATGTCAGCACTTTGGCTTGCACTGAAAGGAGTTGGTGTTCCAAATATTCTGCTAACTCTGATGTGCGATCTTCACACCTGTATTAGTGTGAGAGTAGGCACTGGTTCCTGGCCTTCACTGTTTCAGCACCACTCAGTTGTGCGGCAGGGCTGCATTCTTGTCCCAGTACTATTCTGTCAAGCTATCAACTGGATAGTAATACTTACTGCTCCATACATTACAATCAAGTTTGGTCAAGAAGAGTTTAGCGTCATCAGTGAAGTTTTGGTCAGTGCCTTGCTCATTCAGAAGTCAGAGAATTTCAGCCCCACCCTGCAAAGTTTTCAAGACACTGCCTACACTATGGCGTTGAACATTTCATGGCAGAAGACAAAGGTCCAGAATCTTGGAGTTGGGTCATCAGAAGCCCCAGTGCAGGTGGGGTTACATACTGTGGAGAGAATTGACGAGTTTATTTAATTAGACCGCAAGCAGAGTTCAAATAGTCACAGCAAAACAGATGGGCTTTGACAAATAGTTCTCACCACTTCCTGCATTAAGTCGATATCTTACTTATGAATGCAAAAATGTCTTTGCACTGAGACAAAGTTCAGGATCTATCCAACCTGTGTACTACCTGTCTTGCTATATGGGTCAGACACCTGAACCCTCTTCAGGCAGACTTACAGCAGCTAGAGGCATTCCATATGCTTTGTCAGTGCCAAATCCTCAGCATAAAATGGTTTGACTTTGTGTGAAATGTCACTATCTTGCAAAGATCTGGCCTTCCTTCAATTGCTCACTATATGCAAAAGTGGCATTGCTTGCTTGTCAGCCATGTCACAAGGATGGACCAAAACACTACAGCACACCGTACCCTCAAAGTCTCCATTGATGTGTGAAGGGGTGCCTTCCCTGAACCTACCTGGTGACACCCACAGGGCCATCCCAGAGATTCATGGCTTTGCAGGAGTGAGCTGGATCTGGGAACTTTACCACATGACAGTGACACCTGGTGTGATACCATCCGCCATGGTCACTCTGGCTGGCACAATGGCCCTTAGTAGACTATGTGTGTTTGATCTGTCCCCACAAAGTCAGTCTCAAAATAGGTGCATAACATCTGGGGTTAAGAGGGAAGTTTTCTACAACATTTGAAATGAACTAGACAAGAGGTTCCTGAATTATGACATCCTTAAAAAGTGTTCAACAGAACTTAAAAAGGCTAATAGCCTGTTTGACTTTCTGCTGAGTGTTGGAGTTCATGAGGAGTTCAGGAACTCTGGCACTTGGTAACAGATTAGTCCACCAGAGGCTGAGTATCCTAGCCTAGCAAAACAGTTGCCTTTTGAAAATCCCTGAACCTGAGTACTCATCTAGCATCAGATCATGTAGATTCAGACAGCCAGAGAGCCCAGAGCTGAATTTTCAGAACTCAAACACTCACCTTCAACTTTGAAAGCTCTCCTTGCTGTAACAGCATCCAAAACAGAGCACTCAAATTCTCTACTGTATGCCTAAATTGCCCCCTTTAAAACTGACTTACATGAGTCAGTGGTAGATCCAGAAATAAAACCCAGAGCTACACACATATACCATTAGATCATGCAGTAAGAAACAGCCAAAAGCAAATCATTTGTATTATATATTGTTATAATGTGCATATAGATTGTCAGAGGTGTATTGCTTTCACTTGCCTGTAAAGCATCGTGTACTTAAGTGGTGCTGTGTAACTGAAAGAATGACAATGTCTGAGGAGAAATCCCTCTCAATTCCTCTCTAAAAGTTCGGATCAACCAAAGAAAAAGACAAACCTTTCTCTCCTTTCTCCAAAGAAGCGACAAAGAGTCCTGTGGCACCTTATAGACTAACAGACGTATTGGAGCATAAGCTTTCATCTGATGCATCTGAAGAAGTGGGTATTCACCCACGAAAGCTTATGCTCCAATACATCTGTTAGTCTATAAGGTGCCACAGGACTCTTTGTCGCTTCTACAGATCCAGACTAACATGGCTACCCCTCTGATACTTTCTCCAAAGAATTCACCTCAAGCTTTACACTGGGATTAGTGTATTCTAGAATAAGACCGATAGTCCAGATATTGACAAGACTAAAGATGATCCAATGGTAAGGGCACTAGCTTGGGACTTGGGAAATCTCAGTTCAGTTTCCTGCTCTGCCACAGACATCCTGTGTGACCTTGAGACTTACTCTTTCTCTGCCTCAATTCTCCATCTGTAAAATGGGATAATAGCACCTTCCTACATCCGAGGGATGTTGTGAGGATAAATATATTAAAGACTGGGAGGTGTTCAGATACTACAGTAATGGGGCTCTCATGTAAATACCATAGATAGTTGTATATGTCACCACAAAAGGCTTGATTTCCAAAGGTGCTGAGCATCATCCACACTTTGAGTTGGAAATCAATGGGAGATGTGGGTGGTCAGCTCCTAAGGAAAATCAGGCAACAGTCAGTTAATTCAGTATTGAGTTAGAGCCTGATTCTCAATTACTCTAAGGGCACTTTACAGGCTTTTAGTGTTTTAAAAGTGTACTGGAAAGAGAAAATACTGGACTTGTGCCCCTTTTTGCTTTTTTATGATAAAGAAGGTCTGAAAAGATTTTCTCAACAACAGAGAGTTTCCTCTTTAGCTTAGAAAGTCATGTTTTGCCTATTCTAAAGGTCTCTATGGAATCTGGAGAACTAGTGATATGATCACATTACAAGAGTTGAGAATGAAAATTAAGCATTTGAAAGGGCAAGGGACTTTTAGTCAGTCTATTTAAAACTTATTTTTGTTAATACTTATTTCATTTCAATGCCTAATTAATATTTTGGAGAAAGGAGATCTTTTAAAAATATTTAACACACCCGTCCTTCACTTAAGGTTATTTTTATTAATTATTGGTATTGCTATTAAACCTCATTAAAAGAATGTTATGGTTGCAAAAATCAAGCACTCAAATGTTAGGAAATGCCATAATTAAGGGTTCCCCGGGCAACCATCATTCGGCCTTCTTTAGTGTATACATTATGATACAGTGTTTAATTATGTACTCACATATTATTTTTCCCTTAATTATGGCATTTCCTAATTTTTTGAATGGCTGACTTGCAACCTTAATGCTTTTTTAAAGTATTTTTATGTGATACATCATAAAGAAGCAAAAAAAGGCATAAGCCTATTTGAAAAAATCGGACATAGGTAATTTTTAATTCAAACAGCTGTCAGAAACCCAGTGCATAGCTGCTTTCAACCTGGAGGATTCAAGGAGACTTTACCCTACTTAAACCACTGACATTTATCTCTAGGTCACACAGAGAAAAGAATGTAATGGAAATAATGCTGCATCTCAGAATGGACAAGACGAGGGAGGTTTTAAGAAGCCTGAGAGGTTTTAAGTGTGTCTGTAAAAACAAAACTCTTTCAGACTGAAAGAGTAATATCTGCTTTAAAATTAATCCAAAATGAATCAGTCTCCCACCAAATGATCAAGACTTACTAATTCTAAAAATCTTTTCGTAAAAAAAGTGAAGGGGTGCGATAGAGGAACACATTCTAGGAAGAAAATGTTAAATGTCACTTGAGTGAAGAATAAATAAAGGGATACAACAATCTTTATCTATGTTTCTAATAACACCTGAGATTATTAAGACTAAAAGCAATTTAAAAACACAATTTACTTTTGACGGTCTATGTTTGTTAATCTTTAAAATTCCTCTCCACTTCAACAATGAAAGCCACTGGAATAATTTTTGCTTCCACTGTGTTACCATGCTGGGATAGTTAATTTGTTCACAGTGCTATGGAACATTTATGGGGAAGGGATTAACAAATTTCCACTGGAGTTTTTTTTTAAATTGAAACATTTGTATTAATCAAGCTCCTTTTTACAGTCTAAATGTACACTACACAGTTTTGAAGCTGCCCCTGCTCAGGAGGTACCCAGACATGTTTGCATATTACCGAAGACAGGATGCTTGCTACAGCTTTGAAAGAGCTGTTGCAAAATCTGCTTGCTATGCAATCTGTAGCAAGTGGACTAACTAGCAATAACGCTTTGTGAAGTGAAGATTTAACAGTGTTCCTTCCATTCTGTTCAGTGCAGAATATATATATACACGTGTTACATAAGCCACTCTTGCTTCAGTACATTAGATTAGTACAATTCCATCACATCAGACCTTCAGGTTTCCACATACAGAAGTGAACTGGTATAGAACTCACTCAGCCAGGACAGAGCATTCTTACTCTCACTGGGTCACATGACCTAATTGCATCCAGTCAATCCATAGTTAAAGGGGCTACATCAGGCTACCTAATCATTGAATGATATGTGGAAGCTTAAACTGCTGTCTTCTACATTGTGCTGAGACAGTGGTAACCCCCTCACTTTCATAACTCCTAAACGTACACACTAAAACTTTGCCACTTTGTTAGGGTGTAGCAGAGTAGTCTGATTCTACCCCTTATTAACAAGACAGAATTGAAACATTATATGAACCACTTCACATTTCCATGCAGCCACGTTTCATTCTTTTGCAGTGGTCATTTCCTTTTGACCCTCTTCAGGCTCCATTTTTAATCTTTAATGTTAGTTTAACTTTTAAAAAGCTTCTTTCTTTCTAGAATGTTTTCTTTGAATATGAGCACATTTTGAAGGGCAGCAAGCAGAACCAGGGCCATGCAGAGGTTTACAGAGGCCCAGGGCAAAATCTAAAATTGAGGCCTCCCCCACCCTTCCAAAAAAATTACCACTGAAGCGGGGCCAGGGTGGGTTGGAGAGCAAGCCTGCATTGCACTCACCCTGCAGTGGCAGATCCTGTCCCACAGCGTTGGGGCTGGCTCCCTCCTCCAGGCGTTGTAACCTGTGACATGGGGTTGAAGTGCCACTCAGATTTGGCCCGGTGGCCCCTCAATCATGAAGAGGGGCCACAGGGCCAAATTTCAGTGAGTGTCATTGCAACACTGTGCGTGAGGGTCATAGCACCACTCTGTTTCGGAGGAGGCCTGCTCAAACAGCAGGCTTAAGGCATACTGCCCATTTTGTTCTCCCCTACACACCTTCTAGGACTCTACTCAGAGCTGTAGAAGTAAAAATAATTGTACCATAAACCCAACAATGTGAAATTGTCATGACAGAGCAACTGCTTTTAAGGCTTCTCTAACCATTACAAGATAATTCCCTTAAAGTGTTTGGATTTTTTTGGGATTCGGTCTCATCAGAGGGTTCACATATGGGCTCATATTTGGACCCTTTACAAAACCTTTCAGGAAATAACTTGATTCTTGAAAATGTTTATTATAAAGCAAATTGAACAATTTACTTGTCTGAAGAAATATTTAACAGCATGTTTTCTAGAAACTGCCTCCATTCTGAAGAGGAGTCAGCTCAAATGACCTGAATGTATTGATGAGACTCAGTACTCCACTGAGGTCTGCCCTATAACACCCCTTTGTCCACCCATAAGTGAGATAGGTAGTTCCAAAGAAATGCTGGCACTCTGAACTTGCAATGCCTCTTAATTGTTGCATAGTACTTAGCTACCAGGGGGTTAGAAGCCTTAGCAATATATCTAATATAGACAGATAGATACGGAGACATCTTCACATGGAAAGAAGAGACGAATGTGGAAGTTATATTTAATGTTTTATTGTTGTCAGTTGAGCTATTAAAAGTCCTAGCTATTTATATGATTCTGCAGGGCCCTTGCAAGAGGAAACAGCATAAGATGCTACTGCAAGTAACATCCTGGTAGAAAATTGTATGAGAGAGGCTGCACAGCTGATAATGAAAAAAATAGCATCACCATGCCTTGCTGACTGTTAGACTATTTGTGATTTTTTTCCTGATTATTGCTTAATTTACTTTCCTAGATTTTGCTCTGGATATTTTATGTAACTCTATGCGTTTATTATAGTTTTGTTTTGGAAGATTCTTCCTAATGAAATTTTTTCTGCTTTTTGACAAAAACCTTTCAAGGCTTCTTTATCCATCATAAATTAGCAAAAAGGAGACAAGCCCACTTTTTCTCACCGCATGTCATTAAAGCACTACTGAACCAGTCCTTCAATAGGTTCTGCACAGGCAAACTCCTGCATGAAAGCTGAGCTACAGCGATCTGCACACAGAGTTAATTGGAGGATTAGCACTGACAATTCTAACTATTGCCTCTTTTATTTATCATTTTGTCATCCTATGGGTATCTGTCCAGCACTAACTAAACTCCCAGCCTCTTGTTCCAGAATACACTGGACCAAGTGTAAACCCTGAAATGGATTCTTTGCAGAGGGTGGAAATCTCCCAGGGAGCAGAGAACCAGTCAGCCAGCAACATGGACAGGGCTGAGGACCTTCCAGTAGGAAAATGTGCAAGGGGAGAGCAGGAAAATATGTGTAGCAGACAAAGGAGAAGGAGAATAGACGAGTGCAGTGGTTTTCAAACTTTTTGTCTGACGACCCAGTTGAAGAAAAATGTTGATGCCCGCAATCCAATGGAGCTAGGGATGATAGGTTTGGGGTGTGGGACGGGCTCAGGGCTGGGCCAGAGGGTTGTATTAATCAAGCTCCTTTTTACAGTCTAAATACATGAGATGCCTCTACAAAACTGAGTTAAACCCTTTAACAGCTAAATGAACAGGACTTTTTTGGTCCTCTTACTATGTTTTTTAATTTGGGTTATACATTGATTTTGAGTCTGTATTATGGTGGTTTTAAAAAGTTTCCATGCAGTTTGCAGGCAATTTCACTCTTCTGACTGTACTTTTTAATTTACATTTAACTAGCTTCCTTATTTTTGTGTAGTTCCCCTTTCTAAAGATAAATACTATGGTGGTGGTCTTCTTTAGTATTTTCTTTTCCCCCTCCCCGAATGATTTTAAATTTAATTATATTATGGTCACTGTTACTGAGCGGTGTAGCTATATTCACCTCTTGGACCAAATCCTGTGCTCCATTTAGGACTAAATCAAGAATTGCCTCTCCTCTTGTGAGTTCCAGGACTAGCTGCTCCAAGAAGCAGTGTCAAGAAACTTTATCTCAGCATCTCATCCTGAGGCGACATGTATGCAGTCAGTATGGGGATAGTTGAAATCCCCTCTTATTATTGACTTTTCTATTTTTACAGCTCTCTAATCTCCTGGAGCATTTCACAATCACTATCACAATCCTGGTCATGTGGCCAATAGTATACCCCTACTCCTGTACTCATAGTATTCAAGCGTGGAATTTCTATACATAGAGATTTTATGATATAGTTTGATTCATTTAAAATTTTTACTGTATTTTACAATATGCTTTCTTTCACATATAGTGCCACTCCCCCACCAGTATGACTTACTCTGTCATTTCTATATATTTTGTACTGTGATATTACCGTGTCCCACTGATTATCATTTTTCCACAAAGTTTCTGTGAGGCCTTTTATATCAATATCCTCATTTAAGACCAGACACTCAAGTTCACCTATCTTAGTATTTAGACTTCTAGAATTTGTGTACACTTATAAAATTGGTCACTTTTTAGTTGTTTGCCATTATGTGATGTAATTGAATGGGACTCTTTTACATTTGACTATTTCTCTTCAGTTCCTACCGGTACTTTATCACCTTCTATCCTGTCCTCTTTACTAGGATATAGAGAATCTCCATTAAATGAGCCTCCCCTACAAGATGTCTCTGTCTGAACGGTGTGCTCCCTTGGCACCTGTTAGCTTTTCCCCAGTCCTTAGTTTAAAAACTCCTCTACAACCTTTTTATGGTTACATGCCAGCAATTGGGTTCTATTTAGTTTAGGTGGAGCCCATCCTTCCTGTATATGCGCCTTCTTTCCCAAAGGTTTCCGCAGTTCCTAAAACCCACCACTCTACACCATTGTCTCATCCACACATTGAAACCCTGCCTGTCTAACTGGCCCTGCACGTGGAACTGGAAGCATTTCAGAGAATGCTACTATGGAGGTCCTGGACTTTAATCTCTTACCTAGCAGCTTAAATTTGGCCTCCAGGACCTTTCTCCTACCTTTCCCTATGTCATTGCTATCTATGTGTACCACAACCACCAGCTCTTTCCCAGCACTGCACAGAAGTTTTTCTAGATGTCTTGAGAGATCCGCAACCTTGGCATCCAGCAGACAATTCACCATGCAGTTCTCCCACGCATCACAAACCCAGATATCTATATTTCTAATGATCCAATACCCTGTTACTATTACCTGTCTCTTCCTAATAACTGGGATTCCCTCCCCCGGAGAGGTATCCTCAGAGCAAGAGGATATAATGAAATCATCTGGAAGGAGGGTTCCAACTATGAGATTGTTTTCCTCTGCTCCAGTTCCCTGAGAATGTCATCCTCAAGAGCACAGAGGATGGCAGATTGGGGGTGGGACCATGCTACTGTGTCCCAGAAAATCTGATATATGTACTTCTCTGTCTCCTGTAGCTTCTCCAGTTCATCCACTCTGGTCTCCCGAGCCCATATTTGGTCTCTGAGGGCCATGAGTTCCTTGCACCGAATGCACACATACACCATCTGGTCATATGGCAGCAGTAGCGTAGCCAGGGGGGAGTGGAGGTAGCGGCCGCTCCCCCCTGTGAGCATAAGCGGCGCCTTAAAAAAAGGCGCCGCTTCTTGCACTCACCCGGTGGCTCTCCAGCTGTTCAGCGGCACTTCGGCGGCGGGTCCTTCACTTGCTCTGGGTCTTCGGCAGCATTTTGGCGGCGGGTACCACCGAAGACCTGGAGCGAGTTAAGGACCCGCCGCCAAAGTGCCGCCGAACAGCTGGAGCGCCACCTTTTTATAGCTCCGCTCCCCCTGTACTATGGACCTGGCTACGCGGCTGCATGGCAGGTAAACGGACATGCTGCATTGGGTGCAATAAACTGGATAGCCCCTACTCTGCTGCTGGACTGCCTATATTCTTTTTATTCCTGCAGCGTTTTGGGGGGCGGGGAGAATTAATTGGCCTAAATTCAGAGAATGTTAATCTCTCACACTCCCTCTCTAAAACTCCCTTGCAAAACTGCCCTGTTAGCTGCTCCTGTTCACTAGCTCCTCTGGAGTTTCATTAAGATAGCATTTTGTTAACACTGTTTTAACCATCTTTGTTAGCAATGCAGAAAATAACTTTCTGTACTATACTGAAGGTAAGAGTATATGATTGTGTGTGTGTGTGTGTGTGTGTGTGTTTAAACTCAGTAATAAATAAGTGCAGTCAATTAAAATTACTACTTTTCACAAATCATTATAGTGCCATCCAGTGGTCAGTGAATAAATGTTTAAAGGAAAAAATTGTTTAATTATAATAGTGCTCTTGTTAGCAGAGTGTGGGAGCAGACAATAAAGGGAGTACAAAGCCATCAGCAGTATGGACTCAAATGTGTAGTGAACTCATCTGAAAACAAAAAATAATAAGTGGAAACTGCTAAAAATTATGAAAAGTGATGTGGAGTGCTGAAAGGATCAGTACTAAGGCTAATTTTGTTCTATTTACATATAACTTGGATTTAGGTAACACCATTTGCAGATGATATGATATTTGGGGATCAGTCAGTAGAGAAGAGAAGCAGCCAAATTTAGAAAGCTTTTGTGGGTCAGGAGCAATTGCTGTCATGCAGCATATACAATTCATTGTACAAAGAGCAACAACAGGCAATGATGTTAGGGACAAAAATAGGAAAAGAGAATATAGACAAATGATCTTGGGGGTGAACATTCAGCTGTGTGCTTAGTGAATATAATTTTGGAGTCGATGAACAGAGGTACTAAACACAAAAAGAACAGTAGATACAGTAGAAAGAATTGGGTAAATGTGTGTTTGGAATAACCTGTTAGATTTTTAGTCATATAAGAAGGATTTACGGAAGGATTATAGAGAGATCATAGTGAAGGTTAACAAGGTTACTCATGGAATCAGGAAGCTTAATTATGCAGAATGTCAAGAAAAACTAGATTTGTTATTGAAAAATGGAAAATAGAGGAGATCAAGGAGAAAATTAATTGAGATACATACAATTCTGAACAGAATACTAGCAGTACAACAGTGGTACAGCACATGCTAATAACATGAAAATTCTGTTGTTTTCCTAGAGTAACACTTTCACCAGCCACAGAGACAGTTTCTTGCCAATTCACCTGTGCAAAAGAAGAATATTGTGATCAGACTTAATATGGTTGAGAGGAAGTCTGGGATTCTCGGAGTCTAATACATATAGGAATGCTAATATATATTAACCTATAGGCCAAGTTTTCTTCTGGCATAACTCCATTGAAGTCAATATTAGTATAGTGTGTATTGTAAAATTCCTCAAACTGGTTTACGCAAATTAGTCCATACCATGTTCATTTGATGGCTTTCAGACAAAACATTTAGAAATATGAAACAGGGTCCAGTTTGCTACTGGATCCCCGTTATCTGATTTCTGCTAGTTATTTCTGAGGCAAAGTATCCCAAATACTTATTATCTTCTGGTGTGTATATAATATATATTTAATTATTTCCAAGAATGCCCATGTGTTTTGATGACATCATATAATTGTTAACCAGCTGTGATTCCCTTTTAAATGCAGTGTGCACAGAAAACCAATTACGAAAAATGGCACCTTCCGACTCCACACATCAGCTCTGTGTGTTAGCAAGTCATATCTGCACTTTTCAGAGAATGTATATTAGCTGATAATCTCCCCCACTTATGTGGGCGAGTGAGGTGTATTTTTACTGGCTCATACAGTATCAGTAGAATTATTAATTAAAGTTCCAGTTGCTAAAGTTTATTTTTGATGATGCCACAGCCAAAAAAAACCTCAGTTTGATTATCACATCTCAGGCTGCCTTTATAAGGTATGCAATGAGAAAACTTTTTATCTGTAAATTGAGCAAAGCTGATTTAGTAGTCACTGAAAGATATGGGACCCCTCAACACCCCAATTTTAGTCAGTTATTAATAGAATGTCACTTTAAAATATTTATAAAATGCAGAAAAGATCCCCTCCACCTAGCTTTCTCTTCATCAACTGTATAGGCATATAAACTTTTCTTCATAACTAAGGTCCTCCATGTAATTACATGATTACAGTGAGGTAATTCTTTAAGAAGCTACATTCCTTTTCAGCCTAAATTGTACACAGTTAAACCTATGTAAACTTCAGTGGACAAAGTTGTAGGGAAGGTATAAGGTAACTGAATAAGTGAAACGAAAATAAGAAAGAAAAACTTGTAGCACCTTAGAGACTAACAAATGTATTTCAGCATAAGCTTTCGTGGGTTAGAACCCACTTCATCGGATGCATGGAATGAAACATACAGTAGACAGATATTTATACAGTCAGAGAAACATGATAAGGTGGAGGTGCATAGACCAACCTTAAGAGGTTAATTAATTGAGAGGAACCATAACAGCAGGGGAAGAAAAATCTTTGAAGTGATAAACAAGATGGCCACACAGGTGTGAATGAGGATCGTTAACTTAAGGGAAACATAAACACCACCCTATACCGGAAACCGATGGTCACATAAACACCACCCTATACCGGAAACCTACTGACCGCCACACTTACCTACAAGCTTCCAGCTTCCATCCTGGACACACCACACGATCCATTGTTTACAGCCAAGCTCTAAGATACAACCGCATTTGCTCCAATCCCTCAGACAGAGACAAACACCTACAAGATCTCTATCAAGCATTCTTACAACTACAATACCCACCTGCTGAAGTAAAAAAACAGATTGACAGGGCCAAAAGAGTACCCAGGAGTCACCTACTACAAGACAGGCCCAAAAAAGAAAATAACAGAACACCACTAGCCGTCACCTTTAGCCCCCAACTAAAACCTCTCCAGTGCATCATCAGAGATCTACAACCTATCCTAAAAGATGATCCCTCACTTTCACAGATCTTGGGGGACAGACCAATCCTCGCTTACAGACAGCCCCCCAACCTGAAGCAAATACTCACCAGCAACCACACACAATACAACAAAAACACTAACCCAGAAACCTATCCTTGCAACAAAGCCCGATGCCAACTCTGTCCACATATCGATTCAAGTGATACCATCACAGGGCCTAATCACATCCGCCACGCCATTAGGGGCTCATTCACCTGCACATCTACCAATGTGGTATATGCCATCATGTGCCAGCAATGCCCCTCTGCCATGTACACTGGCCAAACCGGACAGTCTCTACGCAAAAGAATAAATGGACATAAATCTGACATCAGGAATCATAACATTCAAAAACCAGTAGGAGAACACTTCAACCTCCCTAACCACTCAGTGACAGACTTGAGGGTCGCAGTGTTGCACCAGATTCACTCCAAAAACAGGCTACAAAGAGAAGCTGTTGAACTCGAATTGATATGCAAACTAGATTGCATCACCTCAGGATTAAATAGGGACTTGGAATGGCTTGGCCATTACGTTAATTGAATCTATTTCCCTTAAGTTAACGATCCTCATTCACACCTGTGTGGCCATCTTGTTTATCACTTCAAAGATTTTTCTTCCCCTGCTGTTATGGTTCCTCTCAATTAATTAACCTCTTAAGGTTGGTCTATGCACCTCCACCTTATCATGTTTCTCTGACTGTATAAATATCTGTCTACTGTATGTTTCATTCCATGCATCCGATGAAGTGGGTTCTAACCCACGAAAGCTTATGCTGAAATACATTTGTTAGTCTCTAAGGTGCTACAAGTTTTTCTTTCTTATTTTCGTTTTGCTGACACAGACTAACACGGCTACTACACTGAACAAGTGAAGTTGGTCCAATACAAGATATTACCTCACGCACCTTATCTCTCTTGTGCCTCGCTGTCAGTTACACATGGTATTTAACTTTGCATGTCACAAGGCATAATAATAGTAATAGCTTTGTATCATCAAGTGAATCTGTAAAATTAGTTAACTGCTGGGCTATAGGTAGCAATGTGAGTGTGACATACCAGGCTACAATCCAGACTAATGAGTGGCTGTGTCATCCCTGCCCTGTATCCTGGGGAGCTCTTTACAATGCCTTGCTACTGTAGCCACCAACCTGGATTGCTCACAAACAGCCTCCAGCACATAAATCACTCCCAACTTCATTTGTATGTGCTGCAGCCAGCCAGCCATACCTTGGTTCTTACCAGCCTTAAAGACTATCACAGGATGACCTCAAACACATTCCCAGTTCCAGATTTCCCCCCATAAATGTATGTGCTGTACTGCCCATCCCTCTCCTGGACAGTACAAATATACTAAATTCATTATTCCTTTAAGGGAATAATATGCACACAACTTGTTACCCAAATGGATTTACCCAGTCACTTCAACTTGAGCACACTGGATTAAATAAAACAGTAAAACAAGTTATCTATTTAGCCTGTAAACTCTTTGGGGCAGGGACTGTCAGGGCCCTAATCTCTGTTGGTGCCTCTAAGAGCTACTGTCATACAAATAATAACACCTCAACTACTATAAGCAAATTCTAATAGGAAAACAGGAGCTGCCATACTGGATCCATCTATTCCATTATCCTGTTTCTGGGTGTGGCAGTACCAGATGCTTCAGAAGAAGGTGACAAACTACACAGGACTGGAAAAAGACAAACATAGTACCTATCTTTTAAAAGGGGAACAAAGAGAACTAAGGGAAGTGTAGACCGGTCAGCCTAAGTTTTATACTTGGAAAGATACTGGAATAAATTATTTAACAATCAGTTTCTAAGATCCTAGAGGATAACAGGGTTATAAGAAATAGCCAACATGGATGTATCAAAAACAAACCAACCCAATTTCCAACTTTGACCCCTCCAGGCCTGCATATCTACGAATCTATGAAACTATATAATGGACAATTTTGGAATAATCTACTAAAGGGGAAATTTCTTCTTAACCCCAGATAGTTAGTGGTTGTCTTATTGCCTGAAGCTTGAAGATTTATATGGCTAATTCTTTTTACGCTATCTAAAATAACTGTGAATATAAATATTAGATCTTTGTTTTGAATCACACTAAGCCTTGGCCTTGATATACTGTATTGTGACATTGAGTTCCACAAATGAATTATACATTAGAAAATTATTTCCTTTCTTCAGTTTCAATTTTTTTGACTTTGCATTTAATTGAATGGCCTCTTTTTGTACTACGAGAAAAAGTAAATAGGCATGCCTAATTAACATTATCTTTATCACTCATTATTTATTTAATATACCTCCACTATGTTGACTCTTATTTATGTCCTCTCCAAATTAAACAGTCCAAATCTTTTCAAATTCTCTTAATATGGAAGTCTTTTCATGTGTAATAATTTTTGTCACCCATCTCTGAATTCCTTTAAACCTGCACAATGCACTTTGCTAATTATTTTCACTAGTAAAGTAGCAGAGTAATAAAAATATGTAAAACACTATGCTGAATGTCTGAAATTAGAATTTTACCCTGAAAATCTTGAAAGACTTTGGGAAGATTTTTTAAAACAGTAATACATTCTTTTCTTCTAAGTAGGTAACACTGAGTGTTATGATAATCAATATATACACACTCTTTTCTCTTTTCAATATTTTTGTTTAAATAAATACAAATTTTGGGCAGCAGAATTCTTCGTAAAGCTATGCTATAAAACTAAAGTTTCTATATATTTTGGTTATTTTTTTGTTTTAACATTAATATGAGTACTCCTGGTTATCAGTCTTGTGCTGCTCACCAGAGAGAAACTGACAAGAAATGAATGTGATTCTGTGTAGACATTAGGAACTATATTAAAAATAGGAGTTTTCCTTTATTTTAAATAAATACTTACCAGTAAATTGGTACTTAATTTCAGTAGAAATTTAAAACGATTTAGAAACGTAAACCCCAAAATTATAAACTGTCTCTAATTTGAGGCTAGATTACAGGCATCATTTACTGCACTGTGTTTACTCTGACCTTATAACCACATATTTATGATTATTTTTATTACTACCATGACCCCCTCACCTCGCATTTGCCTGTTTATTCACATGTTCTGTTTTGTCATATCCCATATTGT
Source organism: Chelydra serpentina (assembly GCA_037349315.1). NCBI lineage: Eukaryota > Metazoa > Chordata > Testudines > Chelydridae > Chelydra > Chelydra serpentina. The sequence continues at coordinate 9,217,565 of JBAIAC010000014.1, read as the reverse complement.
GAATTTGGGGCAGGGAATATCTTTATTATACACAGCCTAGAACAATTGATGTGCATTGCCGTTTTAAATACATTGGCCCCACTCTAAGAATACTGCCTTATTAAGCAGATCAGTAAGCTGCTGCCAGGAAGCTCCCTCCACCCTGAGCTCTGTTTGTGTGTCCCCCCTGCTCTATGGAAAATGGGGTGGGGAGGGGAACACCGTGACATTAGCTCCCCTATTCTCTCTTACACACACACACACACACCCACACCCCCCCCCCCCCGCAGAGCAAGCAGGAGGCTCCTGGGAGCAGCTCCAAGGAAGAGGGCAGGAGCAGCACATGGCGGCGGGGAGGGACAGTTGAACTGCTGGCAATTGACTGCGGCACAAGGAACTTGGGGGAACAGGGAGCTGATAGGCTGCCGGTCCACCCTGGTTCCAAGCCCCCACCAGCTAGCTGCAACGGTCTGCTCTTCCTGCAAGCAGTGGACAAAGCAGGCAGCTGCCAAATGACGTTATAAGGGAGCATTGCACAACTTTAAATGAGCATGTTCCCTAATTGATCAGCAACGGAACAGCATTAATCAGGATGACTTTAAGTGAGGAGTTACTGTATCAGGGAGATGTGCTGTCAAAAATGATAGGCTCCAACTGGGAAGTTGTAGCATTTTGTTCTTTAAAATATATATTTAGGTGTTAGCTGGTACTAGTCAAATGTGAACAGATACAAACTGTCTGTCCTTGTTGATTGTTTTTTTTTTGTTTTTTGATCCTGTATATGCAGGCAGTAATGTTAAACTAACAAGTCTTGTAGCTGTCTTACTGCCTGTACAGTGTCAGAACACAGGCACAGGTCAGAAACTAAGGATGTTACAAAGTGAATAGGATTAAAAGGAAGAAAATTCCCCTACAGTTTTGTAAGACATGATAAAATGGGTTGGCTAGGATAATTGGGTGGAACACCAATAAAAGAAACACTTGAAGTGAAAGCCTAAGAGGACATCTGAGCAGGAGAGTTTCCCGACGCAGGCCGTGCTCATGCTCATGTCATTGTTTTTTAGTTAATGGGAACTAAACAAGGCATCACATTTCACAAAACAGGCAAAGTCAACAAATAAAATAGAATAAAGGGAGGAAACTGACTTAAAACTTAAGCTTCCAAGTAACATAAAATTAATAAGCTGTTTAAAATAAATTAGCTTGTGTAATTTACGGGGGGAGGGATAGCTCAGAGGTTTGAGCATTGGCCTGCTAAACCCAGGGTTGTGAGTTCAATCCTTGAGGTGGCCATTTGAGGATCTGGGGCAAAAAAATTGGGGATTGGTCCTGCTTTGAGCAGGGGGTTGGACTAGATGATCTACTAAGGTCCCTTCCAACCCTGATATTCTATGATTCTATGAATTGGGCCCAGACTGCAACTGCAATCTGAACAATAAATAGTAGTAATCGTAATAACTACACACTTGAAGTCTTTAAATCATGATTTGAAGACTTCAATAATGGAGCCAGAGGTTATGGGTCAGGAATGGTTGGGCAAGGTTCTGTGGACCTGCGATGTACAGGAGGTCAGACTACTAGATGATCATGATGGTCCCTTCTGGCCTTAAAGTCTATGAATCTATTACAGTCTGATAAAAAAGAGCCTGTGGGCCCAGTTCTGCTCCACTGAAGTCAAAGGGAACTTCATTGGGAGTAAGAGCAAGCCCTGTGCTGGCAAGAACTCTTTGTCAAGTGGCAATTATGAAATTTGGTCCCCAAATATTGGAATTATTGGTTATTTAGAAGAGGCCCTGGCCAGGGCAGACCTTGGGGAATTTTCTAACCTTTGTCAGTTGACAGCAGTCCCTAAAGAACTGTCTGCTGAGTGAGGATAGTCATAGTACAACACTCAAGCCACCTCTTTATTCTTCCTTGCCCTCAACAGACCCTTCACTATTACCAATGCACCCCCTGCAGTAAAGGCTGCAAGGAAGGTGCGTATAGGAGCTGGTTACACTGATTGTACAACTAATAGTTGACTCCCTAACACTGGGGCAATCCCTATTAGGGAAGATAGGCTACTAGCATTCAGGTGACAACATCTGAAGGCAACATTTGCTAGAGTGGTACAACAGGGATGGAGCAGAAGAGAGAATCTGCCTCATTTATATCACTGTAGGCTGTCCCAATTTAATTATCTGCAAGGCTGGTAATTCAATAATTACATCTAGGTACAACAGTGATGGGTGTGGTATAAAAACCAGAATAGAATAGGATAGATACTACAAAGATTGTTGCTATATACTTTAGATCAGTGGTCCCCAACCTTTCTGTGGCCAAGAGCACATTCACGCCTTCAGAAGAGTGTGGCGGGCAGCGACGGTTCTCGGCGGCATTTCGGTGGTGACAGTTCTTCGGTGGCCACACTCCTCGGCGGCATTTCGGTGGCGGGTTCTCCGGCGGATGCGCTCCTCTCCTCTTCGTTCTTTGGCGCCGGCCCTGACGGCGGGCACACATAAATGCCCCGGCAGGCGCCATGGCGCCCACGGGCACCGCGTTGGGGACCACTGCTTTAGATAAACTGATTGAAACAAATCAACCAACCCCGAACTGCTCTTAACAACAGTTGCAGTTTTTGGAAACACTAGATAACCTGTCATATGTACAAGAAATGTATACTTTTGAATGAAATGTTTACAATAAACTTTTAATTCTATCTCCAAAAATATACCCTTCAATAACTCATTGAAAGAACTATTTCAGTTTACATTCAGTGGAAACATTACTTTTTATACCATGTAATGTTGCATACTCAAGCCAATATTGATAGATGCATATTCACTAAGCTTTAGGACATCTTTTTTTATAACCCAGGCAGTGGCGTAGCCAGGTTTAGAGCACAGGGGGAGTGGAGCTAAAAAAAGACGCCGGGAGCAAAAAGCGTCGGGAGCAAAAAAGGCACTGGGAGCAAAACAAAATGCTCCACTCTGGCTGCAGCGTAGGAGCAAAAGGCGTCAGAGCACAAAAAAGGCACCGCTTCTGCTCAGTGCGGGAGCGGCCGCTCCCCCTGTTCCCCCCCTGGCTACGCTACTGAACCCATGCAATCTAAGGGCATGTCTTCATCATGGCGTTGCAGCAATTCTGCTGTAATCCATAGTGTAGATGCTTTTTGCAACCATGGAAAGGATATTTTTGTCAATGTAGGTAATCCACTTCCCTAAGCGATGGTAACTAGGTCAACAGAATAATTCTTCCCTCAGTCTGGCCACTTCTACACCGGGGGTTACATCACCTTAACTACGGTACTCCAGAGTGTGATTTTTTCACACCCCTGAATGATATAACTAGGTCAATCTAAATTTTAACTGTAGACCAGGTCTCAGATAGGCAATTGCATAATAAGCTACACCATGTAAATTCTCTATTGCATATCTCTGTGCAACCTCTTGAGTAGATTCTTCAAATTATGCAGTAGTGTGCATTAGTAGATTAGAGAATAGACTCAAATTCTAACTATTTGGCCATCTGGGGCTAGTATCACAAAATTTCCACTGAACTGGCATAAGAAAACAGACAGCTACTTAGCTACTCTATTAGTATATTCTGATTTGCTGCTGACATGAATCACCATAAAAGAATTATAGGTGTATTCTCATCTTAAAACACTGTAAAAGATACATGTAAATACTTACATTTTGGGATCAGAATATACCAAGTAAAAAGCAACTTTTATTGAAGGAGGCAAGGATGAAAAGAAATCCTTCTATAAATATTATTGTAATTCTAATAAAATTGGACTTACTGTGGGATAAAAATTGTGTCACCTAATGGTGAATCAGGCTCGAGGTATTCAGCCTCTTTGTTCATAACTTTTAGAACAACTGTGCTAAACCACTTAATCTCTTCGATTATCTCTCATCTTTCTTCATTGGCATCAGCTCAAATGACATCTATACTAAATTCTGAATCCAAATCCAAGGTTGTTCAGCTGTGAGTTCTGTGCTTTTACAAAATAAGTCCTAAAATTTTACATAGGCATAGAAAACATAAAAGTCACTGAAAGTGGCACCAGTTTCCTACCCATAGTGGCTCACACTGACCATTGCTACTTCTGGTTAACCTGTGGTAGCAACAGTAGGATTTTTTTTTTGGCAAAAAAGCCTGATACAGGCCCTACAAATGCTGCTGTTACCTGTGAACAAGTGAATCTGAAATGGTGATAGATCACTTGCTTAATGTAATAATAGTTTTTGTACTTATATACTATCTATCTGCACATGTAAATCACCAAAGCACTTTACAAATATTTATTAAGACAAACTTTGGTTCCCACCTTTTAGCTATGATCAAGTATAATTAAACCTCACAATGGTTTTAGGAGGTACGTATTATCCCCATTTTACGGATGGATAAACTGAGGCAGAGAGAGTTTAAGTGACAACCAAAGTGGCATAAGAAATTATGGTCAGATCTAGAAGTAGTATCTAAGAGTCCTAACTCCCTGTTCCCTAGTCTAACCACTAGACACATTCCATCTGCAGACTCTCAGGCCCAGATCCTCGAAGGTATGTAGGTGCCTAATTCCCATTGAATTCAATAGAAGTTAGGTGCCTAAATACCAATGAGGATCTGGGTTTACTCTGAATTTATCAGTACAAGATTGAAATATTAAAAAGCCAGACTTCATAAATTAAAAAGAACAGTTCCAGCTACCAACTAATGTAAATACATTTCATACCTCCTTCACTTGAATCTGACTCTCATTTTCACTAAGGCCACTGCTCTGACAGCAAAAAGAGGGCTTAAAGTAGATATAAATTGCATTTACACTTACTGCTGCCAAAGCAATGTTAGGGGGGGGGGCTTGGGTCTTATCTGAAAACAAGTTGTACTATTTTCACTAAAATAGTTTAGAAATGTTCTTCATTAAATTGACACAATCCCCTTGTATGGAAACTCTTAAATTGGTTTCAGAATGCCCCATGTTGATCTGACAAGTCAGTAATGAACTGACTTAAGCTAAAGTGAAACAATGCACTCTTAAACCAATTTAAGAGTATCCACTTCCCCAAGAACACCATGATAATTGGCACTAGTTGGAATCCTTATAGGGCTCCTTATTAGCTGCCTCATCTGAATGAATGGGTGTGGAAATGTAATGACATCTCAAACCTGTAGTTCTGGTTGCTCCAGAACAGGCATGTTGGCAGGGAAATGTGCACTACAGTTGCCTGTGTAGTAACTATCAATTCCTTTCACCTCCATGCCTATCAACCCATCCAAGCATCATGCAGTGGAATTGTGTCATGGTCAGGAAGGATGGAGGAATCCTCCAGTGATAGATCACCTATACAAGAGCTGCATGATTGGGGTTGTTGAGGAGTCTGCTGAGACAGCCCTCCCCTCCTCCCTTTAGCAAAAGAGAGTATTTGGTGAGTGGATCTGCATAGTTGCAGACCCATTGGCCATGCCACACGTAGCAGATGGCAATCAATGGTATTTGCCCTCTAGCAAGGAGTGAGAAAGCACATCCCTCCTGTGGGTGACTGAGCTGGGGTGGATGTAGCCTCCTGATTCAATGTGTGCCCTATCCTGTAGTAAAGGGGGGACAGAGAAAACACACAGAGGAACCCCCTGCAACCCTAATCCTAGACTGGTATGGTGAGGAGGGGGGTCGGCACTGGACAAGAAGCCCTCTACTGCAGGGCAGAGCTGGGCTTGGCTACTGCTACCAGGCTTTGCTACCAGGAACAGAGGGTCAGAGCAGAGTACCACTTGGGTTTGGCTTGGTTTCATGATTTCCGTGGGTGCACATGAACATGTGAACCCACACTAAAGCCAGCCCTGGAGTTGAGCAACCTTGAGCAGTTTCCCCTAATGGGAGCTTACCACTCTGGGGTTTGCTTTGATTTTGTGGGGGTCAGGGATTGTCTCCATTTGTACAGCAAGTAGCACCGCGGCCTGACCTGTGACCCTGTACTTCAATACAAAGCTTAGAGGTTTTTAAGGTCAGGCTTGACAAAGCCCTGGCTAGGATGATTTAGTTGGGGTTGGTCCTGCTTTGAGCAGGGGGTTGGACTAGATGACCTCCTGAGGTCCCTTCCAACCCTGATCGTCTAGGACTCTAAAGCTATAATAAATAATAATAATCAGCTGGGTCAAACCACCGGCAAAGCTCACAGCCAGAAGGCGGGTGTTGCTCGCAGTTTCCCAGCCAGGCAAGACACTGCAGCCCAGGGCTGGGTACCAGGGCCAGGCCCCGACCTCCCCGGAGCGCTGGCTAGAGCCGAGCCGCTCTTGCCTTGGCTAAAGCAGCCTGCTCAGGAAAGACACGTGCAGTGCTGGGGAGCCTAGCAAATGGGAGCCCAGCTGCCTAGAAATCGCCGGCGGATGGGGCGAGGCTGGCGTGAGGCGGGCTTAAGGCCGGTAGCGGCAGGCGGGGCAGGCCTAGGCCTGGGCCGCGCCAGGGAGCATAGGCGCCGACCCCAGGCCCACGCCCAGCTCCCCGCCAGCCCCGGGACCCGCGGCAAGCTCACCTGAGCACCGGGAGACGTTGCAGGGGGCCCCGCCGGGGGCCCCGCCCCCGACGCTGGGCGACGTTGCGTCGGCGCCCCGCAACGTCCCCCGGCGTCGGGGCCCGGCGTCGGGGCGAGGCCCCGCCCCTGACGCCGGACGTCAGCCCCCACCGGAGGCCGCGCCCGCTGCAGGAGGGGAGTCGCCTATTAATAGCGCTGGGGACGGGGGAGCCCAGCCCGGCCCAGGCGGAGATGGCGGCGGGAGCAGCTGTGGGGCCGCAGCGGGAGCTGGTTAACGTGAGCAGTGGGGCGCAGCCCGGCAGTGAGGGCTCTGCCCAGCCGGCGCAGCACGTGGGGATCCCTGAGGGCTCGCGGCGCGTTGCAGAGCGCGGGGGCGTGGCTGTGCGGTGCGCTCCGGGGGTGGGCCCGTGGGGGACCCCCGGGCTCGGGTGGCAGCTCCCTGTAGCGTGCTGGGGAGCCCTAGAAAGCCATTCCGCAAACGCAGGCTTGGAGGCAACCGTTACGGTTCCCTGCTGGGTCATAAGGAGGGGAGGCTCGCAGCGCAGACCCAAGTTTTAATCTTCTGACTGCGCCTGCCACCCCACCGCCCTGCCTCTTAGGAGCGTGGGCCCGTGGATCGGGACTCTGCACGGGAAGTCATGGAGCTGGGTCCTCTCTTGGCCAGCCCTGCACAGACTTCTCCTCATGTGACATTTAGAGAATGTACCTCAGTTTCCCCAACTGCACAGTCCGACGAATGATTCTACTTTTGTAAACGTGCTCTGGGGGCCTTTTACAAAAGTAGGAGAGAAATGCTTATAATAATAACAAACTAGCATCTAGCAGAGCAGGTAATCTTACTGTTGCTGGGTTGTTCTCCCCCGCCCTTCCCCTCTGGTTTTTTTAACTAGTCATTATTTTTAAATGACTTGAGAAATCGTCCTTACAATGTAGGTTCAAGGGAGTACAGGTAACTTACACCTGTCTTTTAAACTGCTGTGTTGGGAAACAAAAGGCAGCTGGAATCTGTTTGTTTGTTTGTTAGAAAACCAAACCGATTTATTATATATACAAATGATACCAAAGTTTATTCAACGGAGGAGTCTTCTGTTTGTGGTTTTGTGTAGCTCCTCAGTTTAGGGTGACCAGACAGCAAGCGTGAAAAATCGGGACAGGGGGCGGGGGTGGGTAATAGGAGCCTATATAAGAGACCCCAAAATCGGGACCATGTGGGCTCAAGAGGCCTGTGGGGATGGATGGGAGAGGGGAAGTTCCAAATACATGTGATGGGGTGGGTCAACAGGATTGAGAGCAGCTGAAAGATAACTGTAGGTGGATCAAATGGGCTTTTGTATGAAGGAGTGGTAGTTATGTTAAACAACAAAACTGATCAATTTAAAACTCATTTAAAAAAGGCTTTTATGACAGAGGCTTTTTGTTTATGTTCCTGCATAATCTCTTCCTGTTGTCTTGTTTGGGCTCTAATAAGGAACGCTATTTGCTTTTTTTGTAAGCATGTAAAACACTGACTGCTATTTTGACATATGATTGATTTTCAAACATCATCACTTGTATGATACCACCTTTGTGGATATGTGTGTGTGTGATTACATACATACATACCTCACAGAAGCAACTTCATTGCATAAACCTAAGTAACAGCCCCAACCCTGACCCACCCAAATTATAGATGATTATCTATAGCACCAAACTTGGTCATGCTGCTTCCTTAAGAATGCAGAGGAAGTGGCAGGGCCATGAAACGTAAGTTCTCTATTTAATACACAAAGGACTCTGACTTTAAAATATATAAGCTGTTGATGTAGTACAGTACCCTTCGAGAACAGGACCCTGGCCTTTCATGATGCCCGAGCTCAAAAGGTAAAGAAATATGCCCCTCTGGTCAAAAGCTTGAGAGTTAAGGCTTGCCAGGTCCAGACACGTGCACTGATCGTCAGAACCTTAGGCTCATGGGACCCCAGTAACGAGCAAGTGCTGAGAGAATGCGGAATCGGTCAGCACTACTCTTGGCTGATGCCAGCAACTCATGGTGTCGGACACAATCAGGTGGTCGAGTGACATCTGCATAGAACGCATCACTGGACATCCTCAATACCAGGAGGGATGAGCTGGAGTGCTGATAAGCACAGTCAGGAAAGTAACATACTTTCCTCATGGATTTTCTAAATAGACAACCAACCTAATCCTCAATTACTGAGGGACAATCTCCACTCATTGATATTTTGCTTTCCACAACCAAATCCCTGTACAACTTTTCATGAGTGATCTACCCGAGTGTTTGGATTCTGATATCTAAACTATATTGTTAAATCTATTCACCTAAATTTGGGTTATTGCCGATTATGTACTCTATGTATCGTATGACTTTTTAAAAAACTAACTTTATATTTGTGGATAATATAAGCACATTCTTTTCCCAACCTATACTTTTTTTTAACATTGGCTTTAATAAAATTTTAAAATCTGTGCATTTGGCTATCCAGATGCACAATCTCTACAAACAAAATGTAGATAATATCTGATTCTGGCATGGAAATGTGGCTGGAGGGTTTTGGAAGCTGGGGATCTATGGTGTGTGAGTAAGTAGAATTAGTCTAAAGAGATGCTTTTGTACTTTTGAAAGCATAACTGCCGTAGCAAACCACAAATATGACTTCCCTGCATCTTTCTTCTCCTGCGGGTGCCGGGCTCCCTGCTTTGCTTTGACCTAAAAGATAACCCAGGCCTCAATAAGTGAACTGCACTGTAGTGATACCTGTTGTGACAGATCACTAGTCAATTAATTCTCATGCAATCAGGGTATCTTGGAAGCTATTGGATTTAGCCATTCATCTAAAAACTAAGGGTACTATGCTGACTACAGTAGCAAAGATTAATGTCTGAAAACAGACTGGTCATGGGTTAGTGCTGGTAAGAGGGGGAAGTGATACATACTTGTAGGTATTTTTGCTGTTCACATGAAACTTGCAAAATTACACCCACATCTTGTACTTCGCAGTCAGCTGAAGGTGAATATTCACACTTCTGATTTCATTTGTATTATAGTAACATAGGAGCATGTGTTAGTGCTTTTATTTTGACCAGGAAAGAGAGGCTAGGAAACAGGATGGTAGCTGGAAGGATCTTCAGAGTTGAGTATTGGTATCTTGCAATATAGTGTGGGCGATCCTCATTTTTCATGGAGCTTGATAGATATGCTTCTCTGAAGGAAGAATGACTATTTGTTCTTCACAGGTTTTCACCAGCTGGGAGATCATAAATCAGTTCAACAGGTTGAGGCTCTAATACTCTTCCTCCCCCCCCCCCCCCCCCCCCCGGGCTTCTTTAGCTTCAGCATGTGTTACGGGGCCAAACTCAGTTAGGAATGCTGGGACAGATAATACAATCTGGTTAGGATGGCATTTTCTATCCCCGTTAGTTCCATATGTACTTCGCTGACCATATCAATGAGGTATGTTCACCTCTCTCATTGTGGCTGATGCTTGGGTATGGGTTGACTTAGCGAGTTGACCAAGCAATATAGCTCTGCTTGTTGTGATTTTTGCCCTGTTGATTGCAGAGGCTAGTTTTGCCTCCTTTAAGGCACTGATGCAGTCATGTAAGTGTCTGCACTATTGGCAAAGGAATTCAGAGTTGTGTGGGGTTTTTCTTTCCTTTGCACCAATGGCTTTCTAAACCTCTTCCTCTGCACTTCATCTCCCACAGTTCATCTTGGTGATTTTCTTGGTTGAGGTGAAGGGCTTGGGGTGAAGGTGTTTGGATTACCTTATCGAGCCTTGGCCTTATATTTAGATGAGCTGAAAACCTAGGAAATTCTGGAGTCTTTAGGGACAGACCAGCTTTGGTTGCTTACCATCCTGGTAGGAAAGATTTTAACACTGCCTGGATGAGATGAGATGATCAGATCAGGAGCGTGGCCGCACCAATATTTTAGGATGAAGGTAAAAGCTAGTATATGTGCAGCTGCACGTGTAGCTCCTGAGGCTGCCTGGGAGAATCTTATGGCTTCCATGTAGGCCAGGAGATCAACTATTGAGCCATTAAAATGTATGTGACGGGTGAGGTTACCGGGCCCATGAAATCTGCGGGATTCTGGCACCATATTGGGCTGCAGCTCCTAGGCCTTCCTGGAAGGTGACATGGTTTCCATCTGAAGGCCTGTTAACAGGAACCTACACTTCTAGGAGTGATCTGTCACTTCATAGCATATGGATTCACTCAAATGTCTTCGGTAGCAGAAATGGGGAAGGGGATCAGGACTACTTCTCCATATTTTTTTGTGATGCATTCTGAAGTCTGTCTGGGCTTGTATGGAAAAGCCAGACAGGGCTAATAGGCCATTAGCAGAGAAAATGTACTGTAGAAGAACTTAGTCTTCCTTTGGACACTCCAGACAGCCTACTAGTAATGGCTACCACAGCCCTGCAGAGACATGAGTCTGAGTCACCTGGTACTGGACCCACCCCTCGGAATGCCAGTGTTCTTCCACTGGGAGATAAAGGGTTCCTGCCATACACAAGAGCTATATAAGGCAGGGGAGTGACATCATCGGGGTTCTCTCCTCTGCCTTCCCACCCAAAGAGACACTGAAATACACCTGGAAGCAAGCACTGAACTGGGGGGAGAAGGGTTGAGCCCAAGATGGAAGAGCTTCTAGCTTGTGAGTAATACCTGAGGTCAAGCTGGACGCCAGTGCAGCTGCCTTTTCAAGACTTTCTGTAATCCGCCTGCAACAATATCTAGGGGGAGAAATTACTGTTTGTAACCAATTTCTTTAGGGAAACAAGCTTAGTTTGTGTGTTTGGTTTTATTTGCTTAGCAATCTGCTTTGTTCTGTTTGCTGTTTTTTTAACCACTTAATCTACCTTTTGTAATTAATATATTCTAAACAAATAAATTTAACCAGTTTATGTAATTTCTGACTGGGAGTGGGAGGGCAAGAAGTTGTACACATCTCTTTTTACATTGAGGAAGAAGGTGGATTTTTATGAGCTTGTGCTGTGCAGATTTTTCTATACAGCACAAGATAGTATTATTTGTCTCCCAGAAGGGGTGTGCACGTGAGGAAGGGGGGGGGGGGGGCAGGCAGGCAAGAGGCCGGAGAGCCTACGCTATGTAGGGAGAGGGAACCCAGAGTGGGTGAGCAGGTGAGGCGCAGTGAAAGCCCAGTGCCTTTACTTATTAGTAGGCTTGGCAGAATCTGGGTTGGTTTGTTTTTAATGTTATCTGTTTAAAATATAAGCACTTTATTTTTCTCAATTTATTCAGTTGCATGGAATCTTGGGAATTATGGGGTTTAGACAATTTAACAGATGTTGAGATTCGAAAAGGTAAACCTTTGTAATGGTTAACAAATTAACATTTCAAAATGTACAAAGTAAATATCTTTCAATCAAACTGTCCTCAGGCAAAAATAAAAATGTTGCTTATCTGTAAATTTTAATTATCAGTGGAAATTCTTGGCTTTTGTGTGTACAATGAAACCAACATCTTTTGTGTGTACATCTACCAACATTTGCGTTTACTGATCATCTAATTCTTTTGTATCCAACGTATTAGGAACTCTTCTATAGGCAACACCAGTGGTTTAACCAAACTGGTGCATGAGCACTCTTAACTTCAATTTAAATGGCTTATTTTAGTTTAGATTAAACATGTTTGTAACAGGCTCAAGATGAAACAAAATAAACCTGGTATAAATCAAATTAAGCATGTACACTGCCTCTTGTACTAGTTTTTGTATAAAAATAAAACTTGAAATAGTACAACTCTGGGAAAACAAGCCCCAAATAGTTGTAAAACTCAAAGTTAATTGGACTCCTAATTAATGGACAAACCTCAATGGGTTGTTTAGGTTCCTTAAAACAAATATTCTGTAAATTCTCCTAAATGTATGTGCAGCTTAAGTGGACTAATTTCAGGTGGTCTGGAGTAAATTTAAATTTAACCTTTTTAATGTCTTGTGTAGCTACTTCTAATCTTTATTAGAGGTAAGGGACTATTGTATTTTTCACTTGTAGAGAAAATGTATGGTTGCAGGTGCCTGACTAGTAGCCAAACTGAACTGGTGGAAGCTTTCTTGAAAACTTGTCACCAAACATCTTATTTAATTTAAACCATTCCAGCATCTTATAGTGAAAGGCTTACTATAGGTTGTCATAATTTCAAAAATAAGTTTAGTTATTAAAATAAACCTATAATTTAAATTTTTAGAAATGGCTTTTTATCTACCCTATTGCAAGGGATTAAACTTAAAAGCACTACATGAGAACCTCTAACTGCTAACTAGCCCATGCATAGAAGTACTTAAGTGAAAACATTTTTATTTGAAATTCTAAAGCAGTATTGAGCAGAAATTTGGGGTTAAGAAGCAAGGCACAGACACAAATCTGAGATCTCACTAACCATGTATCAAGTGTGAATTCTGAAAGCATTATAACAGCCGTAACATGGAATCACAGATAGTCCCCTTGGGTGTTCTGATCTATTTTGCCACCCAGGGAAGCCTGTCTTTGTGATAGATGGTCCCTAAATCACAACAATATTCAGGTTACTCCTAGTCCCAAAGGACCATTCACTTACCCCAGGTCAAGTGCAAATTATATTTCTCACCAAAGACAATGTTTGTAGACAATCCTGCCTATAAGTAAAGATCTTTTAACTAGGAAAAAGAAACTACTTATTTACAAGGTTAAAGCAGGTGAACGAACATGCATGCACACACACGAATTACTTTTTGAAACCTAAGACTAATAGAAGCTGCTGTAGCATGCAAGCTGTGTATGTCCTTCAGGACTAACCTAGAAGTCTTGCCCACTCCCTGAAGTCCAAGCAGGACAGGGATAACCATTTCTTCTTGACAAGGATTTTTATTCCCTTCTGCCAGAGCTCAAGATGATGGGATGAGTGTTTATCTCCTCTTCATTGGTATTGAGGGAGTAATCAATGAAGTCTTTTGTCCATTGATGTGCCACAATGGCTTGTCTGATGTTTACAGGCTTTCTTTTGTTGGACAGGAGATGACACCTCTTGTGGTAAACTAGTATTACTCACTTAGTCATTCTTCTCTCCTCACTTTGAGGGTTTAGTTTTGGAGCAAACACTTTTACCTTTATAACATGTGGTACAATGATGTTTATAAGCAAGCTTAATACATGCAGCATCCTACAAGCATTTAATAAAAACTAGGAAGACCATATTTCCCTATGCTGAATACATGGCACCTAATAAAATTACTCTTATTTGGGCGAGTTCAATGGCAGTTAATCAGAACTATGCAGTACAAACCTTCAAATTAACATCAAGTTGACTGAGCCCTAGTTAAAAAGAAATACTGTATAGCTGGATCATTTTTATTTACCTTCTTATCTTTAAGGCTTTAGGCTCACATGGGGAGGGGTGTCACACACACACACACACACACACACACACACACACACACACACACACACACACACACACACACACACACACACACACACACACACACACACACATCCCTCCCTGCCAAGCACTCTCCACCCTCCATACCTGGGCCCCCGGGACGGACCCACCTCACCTGGTGCTGTGTCTTCCTGAGGCAACGTGTGGGGGCACGCATGGTCACATGCCTTCCCTCCCCTGATTTCTGACAGGATTCACACCAGAATATGGGCAGTAGTAGCATTTCGGTACTGTGTGGGAGACAGGGATGGGGGCTGCTTCCAGCTGCAGGGGGGCTCTTCTTTTCCCTGTGCCCCGCCCCCCAGCTCTACAGGCAGGAAGAAACCAGCTGCTTTCAATGTCAAAAGGCAGGCTGGCCACTGACATAACCCAGCTGTCTCCTGTGTCCATCTTCTCTCTCTTTCCCCCCTCCCCTTCCCTCCCCCCCCCCCCCCCCAGCTACAGAGTGGTCAGGAAGGGGTTCAGCCCCAAGGATGTATTGTGCACCAGGGCCCAGGGAACTTGATTGCAGGGGCTTCAGCAAACTGGGCCAGAGAGGTGGCTCAGTAGAGGTGGAGCAGCCCCATGTTCCCTGGGGGTGGGACCCAGGGAGGGCTGAAGAAGGTGCTAAGCCCCTGCCCCGGGGGCTGGCTGCTGTGGAGCCTGCAGGTTCAGGGTGGGAACAGGCTGGAAATTGCTTTGCCCCCTGCCCCCCCAGTTCAGAGTTTAGCTGAGGGGCAGAGAGGCTACCCCATGCCAACACTGTGGGCTTTGACACACACAGGGCTTGGCTCCTCCTGGCCAGCGCCCCGGGCTGGAGGGTCTCTGGCTTTCCTGGGGCGCCAGCCCAGCCAGCGGCAGTAGAGGAAGGATGAAGCCTGCTGGCCAGGCTGCTGGTGAGCCGAGCGTTCTGACCAGGGAGCTGGTTCTCTGCACAACACTGGGCTTGGGATGTGCCCTGTGGGGTGGGATATGGAGGAGCAGCAGAGTTTGCAGGGAGAAGTGAAGGGGCAAAGGAGAGAGAGAGAGGACAGCAGGAGAGGAGCACATAAAGGACTGATGGATCGGCAACATAGACGACATAACAGGCCGCGGCCTTGTGCCTGTCCGCACTCACTAGCTATGGTGGCTCGCAGCATGCAGCCAGTGCTGGTCAAAAATGGGATGGGGGCAGGGCCCTGCTGGACAAGAAGCAGCATACAGCAGGAGCTGCACTGGTTGGAGCAGTGGGGGGAGCGGCTGACCCTGCATGCTGCATCTTTGCCCCACCACCAACTTTGCACACCCTCTCCCCCCCACCCCACCATTGTCAGCCACTGGACCCCCCCCCTGCCCCCCCAGTCACTGCCAGTGAGCAGGGATCTGACCAGCAGGACCTGCCAGTACTGATTTTTTTTTGGGGGGGGGGGGGGGTAGGGGAAGAGAGGGAACAGGCAATATGGGACAATTTGCCTGTTTTTAAGAAAGTCGGGACACCTGCAAGAGCGCTTTAAGACAGGACTGTCCCTTGTCACCCTGATAAAGATTAAACACATTCTTAACTCTATCTATTTTACCAATACTAACACACAAAGGAGCCAAACAGGCTTCCAGCTAGGCATTTGTCAGTGTTCATTTGAGGCCTGTGGGCCTTGGCATGAGCTGATGTCTGGTCTGGCAGCATCACAATTGGTTTCTTTACTTTTGTCCTGTTGAACAAGATTTCCAAAGGCTAGTGGAAAAGGGATAACAAGAGAAGAGTTGACTTAAATGTACCACCACTGAAATATAGTAATTGTAGACCAAAATCTCTCCCCCAATAAACCCCTGGTTAGGAGCCAGCTTGCTTAGCAGGTCACTGGTAAGCAGTAAGGTCACCTGGCAAGTCACCTGGTCTGTCTGGGATCACCTGCGGAGGCTGAGCAGGGACTTGTTTGTAAGGGGCAGACGCTACTCTATTTCATCTAAAGCCATTTTTTACCAGTTTAAGATGGGAGAAACCAAGGCAGGAAGAGGGGAACTCTGCCTGAACAGTCTCCCAAGGGAAGGGTGAGCTAGAGTGAGAGGAAATGTATGTAGGGTTTATTTTGCAGAGATCTGTATCTTTTTCATACTGTTAAAGAGCAATGCTGTGTTCAAGTCTGTATATGCTACATCTACTATGTTCCCCCCTGACAAACTTAAACTGTAACTTAGAAGGCTCTCACCATCGGTAGGAGTCTGGGATAAGGGTTATTTAAGTTCCTGAGGTACCTTGAGGGGGTTCAGTGCTGGACCTGGGGGCCAGTGCTAAGGGGCATCACTTCCATGAAGGGCTAACAGATTGAGAGTGGTGTCTAGGAAATGTGCCAGAGAGACCCAGGGAGGAAGCAGTGCTCCAGCCTGCTGAAATCTAGGGAAGCTTAAAAGATGCAGGGATCCAGAAGTGGGATTCCCCTCACAGCTGTCTGGTTGATAGCCGGCAGGGGGACCAGATCTGACACTTTCAAGCATGCCACATCTGGGGTATTACATGTGGACACAATGTTTTACAGTTCTAATCTAGCGGGAATAGATAATATTTAACATGAGACCTCTAGTGTGGACAAGGCATGACATTCTATAAACTTGTGGTAGGATAAGCATGCTAAACTACAAATTCTAACCTCATCCAAAGTAGACAAGCTTAGTTTATGGCAGCAGGCTACTTCGCTTTTCACTATTCCCTGAGCTGGAAGCAGTAACGTTACCTCTTGTGTTGTAGTTCTTTTCCTTGGTTGAGATTTCAGTGTGGTTGAAGAGGTGTTCCACTTCTTTTAAATGTGGAGGTGTCAGAAGTCTCAATGATGCTCAAATATTTGAAAAGTATTTTGAAGACTAAAGGCCCTCAATAGCAGTACAGCCATTCTAGAACTGGCCAAATGGCATATCTGTTTTTAATGACCTAATGATTAGTTTGTTAAATTAATTCGATGTTCTCCCAGAAAGTTATAGCTGCTTGAAATTTTGTGGTACAAAAAGATGGCTTGCCTTGGAAACACCATTGAAAGAGTAATGTGGGGAAATTAATCTGAAACTCATGATTAAATTTCAGGGTTCCTTGGAGATAACGCAGAGCACAGAAGATGATCCTCTACTCGATGCACCACTTCTTGCACCTAATGTATTACATTCCCAACTGAGACCGAGATTCCATGCTATTCCTACAGTCTTGGTTGCCAATTTTCTGTTGCTTATACATGTAAGTTTTGGGGGAAATCATCAGTGTTTTTTTTGTTTGTTTGTTTTTAATTAACTTGGGTATGAGGAGATAGTGAGGAAATTCTGGTTCTCCAGCTGTGACTATTGGATCTAAAGCAGGGATTTTGGGGATGGAGAGAAGTAACTTGTGTTGCATACTCCTCTTGCCTTGTATTTTAAACATTCTATCCCAACAATACAAACTTCCCATTCACATGGATATGGCAGATAATCTTTAATCTAGTCAGATAGGAAGTCACTTGGCTTGAGTGTGTTTGGATAATGTCAGTACTACAAAATGACATTTAAATTAGAATGTTGCCTCAGAACCAAGAAAACATTCTTGTACTTTAAACTTGTGTAGAGTTGATTTAAAAGATTTAGTAATACTTCATATTTAAACACTAATCCAATCTAAATTTTTGATTTGCTTCTTAGTTACTTCTAGTAAATGTAGCCTTGTCTCTACTCAACTAGTTCTAATGCCTGGTAAAGATTCCTGAGTTGTTGTTCTAGCCCACCTTCCATCTGCTCAGGTTAGGAAAAAAGTCTTAGGCCTCATATGTAAGGAAACTTGGACTGATGTAACTGCATCCGTTTGTTAAACAGAATTTGGGTAGATCTAATGTGGACAATCCAGTAATGTCACATCTGCAGTACTCTTTCCCTTTTTTTGTTTGTTTTTAAAGGCTCAGTCTACATACAAACTATATCAACTAAACCAGTTTCCTAAAATGGACTTCACTAGATTTGAGCAACCCCCTTGTGTGGAGACTCTTAAACCAATTTATAAGTGCATAATGTCAATTTAGAAATCAATGTAGTTGGTGTAAACTTCTGTATGTAGACAAGCCCTAAATTCACTGCATGTTGGTAACTGGAAACCATAAAATATGGCTTCTCTCTGACAAGCTTTAGCTGGTGTTCTCAAGCACCGCTCCATCTGAATTTTTTTCACCATCCCTTTCTCACGCCACCCAGATACTCATCACTTGGGACAGAGAGGTCTTCTCAAGCTGGGGGGAGAATGGCAGGAGCCTACCAAGGATGGCAAGGGTTTTGGGGAAAATGGTGGCAACCAAATGAGTGTCTTAAGGATCACATTGTCGGGGCAGGAGGGAATAAGGAACATTCATTCCCCAGTAACTTGTACATGTAGCTCTTAAGCTGCTAAGGAGCAGTCGGGTGCAGAAAAGGCCAGGGGCAGAGAGGGAGGGAAAAGGAAGGAATACTCAATCACCTAGTTGTCTGAGGGAGTCCTGCTACCCCAAACCAGATGTCCAGAATGCTTTACCTCCTGTCAAACTCAGTCTTCTTGAAATCAATTTTCATGCATGTGCATGCTTAAACCCTCAGACTTATTCCATTTGCAACCTTCTTTTTGCTTTCCAGAGACTCCAGCTCCATTGTCACCTATGAATTCATAAACATTTAACTTTCCCTTATCTCAAAACTGAACCTTTACTAAGTATGTCAAATTGATCGGATGACCTTCTGGAATATTGATCTATTTCACTCCATTACCATATTATCCAAGCACTTGACAATTTTTAATGCATTTGTCCTTGCAGCATTCCTGTGAGATAGGGAAGTGCTATTATTCCCTTCTCACAGGTGGGGAACTGAGCCACAGAGAGACTAAGTGACTTTCCAAACGTCATACAGGAACTTTGTGGCACAGTAGAGAATCAAACCCAGATCTCCCAAGTCTCATCACCATAAACATTAGGCCATCCTTCCCTCTCCAGTCAATTCTGAGAATGTACACACTTAATAATATTTGCTTAGTTTCCATCCTAATCCTGGTAATTTAAAATATACATACCTATAGTTCCATGTTGGAATACCTGAGAAACAGCAAAGGTATTAAAAACACAACTTAAGTAACTGTACAAAATAAAAATGACAGTGGCATTCTAAATTACATGACTAGTGGACAAGACACTGTGCTGGGAGATGGAAATTCTGAATTTTATTCACAGCTTTGTCACTGACAGGCTGTGTGACCTTGGGTAAATCACTTAATCTTTCTATGTGCTTTTTAAAAATCTGTAAAATGGCAATGAAACTTTTTAGTAGTCTGAAGTGTAAGGATGAATTTGGAAATGGAAGGATGAAGAGCTGAGTGTAGGTAATTATTATAATGGTAGTTTAGTGTCATAACTAACTTTCTCAAACAGATGCAGGGTGAGAAGTCACATCCACTCTCCAGACATAAACAATTTCTGGCTGATCCCCATTACAAGGGGTTCTTTCAATGAGTGGATCCAGTTCAAGTGTTGTATAAAACAAAGTATTGTACTTGTCCAGAATGAATTACCTGTATTAAGGTAGTACAGATGTAGTTATTGGACACTTTTAAAATTAAATATCCCAGACAAAAATAGCTAGCTATTATCTCTACCTCATGATTTGTAAACTGAAATCACTTGGATTATAAACTTAAATTAACTCTTGGCACCATCTCTTAGAAAAATGGGAATCCTTAACTGTGAGGTTTTTGGTGAGGAGGAAGACTAAATTACATGTTAAATCCCCATGCTTTTAAATATCAAAAATTTGCAGAAGTCTATCCTGTTAGTTCTCTGTATAGAATGCATGGCTTATACTGTGGAGTATTATTGTAACAGGATATACACTATTGTTTGATATATGGAATATATAAATCATGGGAGAGGAAAAAACATGTAAGAGGCATTTACTTTCTTCCCTACAAACTTAAGATCACTCTGAAGTGGACCTACTATTAAATGTCAGCTAAGTATTATAAGTATGTGTGGATAAAGGTTTGGAGAGCTTGGATTCCAATTGTGTGTGTTTGGTCTCCTCAGAATTTAAAACACTCTTGTTTAGAATTTTAGTAGATCAGGGAGGCTTAGAATCAAAACCTCTGTCTCCTTTTGGGGTTTTTAATTGTGTAGATTAGTTTTGTAAGTGCCTAGGTATATACAGTATAAACTAAAAACATACCAACCATGTTATCTCACAGGATAATTATATTTGAGCACTCTTATGCGATTGTGGTCCCTTCTGCTACAACTAGTTTACTGTTGACTGTGTTGACAATCCCATAAGCGGATAAGGCAGTAGAATAATAACTTAAACAAGGCTTAAATGCCTCCTTTTAACTAATCTTTTTTTAAAGCCACTATACCTATCCTCTTCAGCTTCGTGAAAAAGCCTGAGTCACCATCTTAGTCTACAAAAAACATCTTGTAGACAGTACAAGGAAGGATGTTTGACTTTCCTTAATACCCTTGACTAAAAAGCTGTGTCCTCTTACCTGATTCTTCAGCCACTCAAGGCCTTGGGCCACTAAGCTGCTTTGTGGTGGCTTTTTGCTTTTTAAAAATGGCACTAACAACAGGACTGGAAGTTGGTGATTACCTACAGATCAACTGTCATGACCTGATTACATTCAATATGGGCAACCCGAGGATAGTCCCAAACAGTAATGTATACTTGGTGTTTCAAAAGGGCTAGTTTCCCAAAGCTGAGGAAAATTATGAGCAACGCTGATTGGGAGGAAAAATTTATCCAAATGGGAGAATCCTTTAAGAGTTTATTAGGTTGCCAAAAAGCCACAGCTTCACAAAGAGGACAGCTTTGGCTAAAAGCACATCCTGGTGCAGTGAAGGCAGCAGTTATAAATTACAAAAGCAATATAGCACATGTAAAGAGAAATAGATAGCAATTGACATAAATTAGAAATCATGAAATGTATAAAATAAGGGAAGCTAAAGACATCTGGGAAAAATCCATCGCTGGTAAGGCTGAAGACAATAAGTAGTCTTTGTATTGTATGCTAGGAACAAAAAAATCCTAGACGTGTTGTTGGTCCATGAGTAGATGGAAGTGGTAATTAATAATGATGCAAAAAAGGCAGAACAAATATTTTACTTCTGTATTCTATTACAATAAGTACTTCTTCCTTATAGAAGCAGCATGATGTATCTTCTAGAAAACTGCATTAGGGATTCTAGGGATCTTTTTGTTTCCTTGAACCAATTAAGAAAATAAGGCATAGTAGTTAAATTTTGGTAATATTGCTTATATTCTAACTATTAACCTTAAGGTCTTTCTCCTCCCCTTCTTTCACAGGTTGCTTTTGTTGTCTTAGTATTTTTAGCAGGAATATATTGTTCTTATGTAAACCCAAATGAGGATGAATGCCCTGGAAACTACACCAACCCACTTAAGGTGAAAAGTGTCATAATCATTGCGAAGGTAATTCTGTGGATTCTGCATGTTGTCTTTGAACGATATGTTCAGCATCATCACAATAAAGTCAGATGCAGAGGATACCTCATGATCTACCGATCAACAAGACATCTTAAAAGACTGCCACTCCTTATACATTCTACAGGTGAGAGAAACCGATTTGAATTTTCTCTTTTATGGATTCTGTATCAACACATACTGTGAACTGAACTACTTCATCTATGCTATATGAACTCGTAATTTTTAAGGTGTGGCACACTAGTTTGTTTGAGTGCTATGCTTGATAGTTAAATACAAACCTGCCTACTCTTGGTTTCATCACTAGAGCAGCAGGCCAGAATTCACCTGAGTTTAAATAGATTCAGAAATGGTAGCCACTGACCGGATGTCTTGTCCCATCAACTAAATGTGGTAACCATAATGTCCTTAGAGCAAACATGCGCTGCATTTGGCAGCTAGTAATTTTGCTCTGTTTCTGATGGACTGTTGGCTGTTAAAATGCATGCATCCCTAGGACCCCAGGAATGCTCTTAGCTGACTTTACTTTCTGAAGCCATTGTAGGCTTCATATAGTCATAAGAATCTGCACTACTTAGCCAGTGTGCAGGCTTCTGATCTTGACTCTGCAGTCAGACTCCAGAACTGAAGAGCAAAGGGTGTTCAGGTTGGAGAAAAGCAGCCACGTAACATGCTTCATTTTACAAAAAGGGCTGGGGTGGAGAACAATTATGTGGTCGACTCTGTATCCTTATGAAACAGCACAGACTTTCTCATTTGCATGTATGGAGAGAGTATGTGCATATGTGGAGACTGTTTCCAAGGGGTGCATTCCACAACTGCAAAATGGAAGAAAGTCTGAAGAGGTCTCATCCCCTTCACCATTTTCCACATACTCCAACTTCTAATATGACTTAGGCCATATGTACACTATAGCAGCACAGATACAGCACTGCTGGTGTGCTGCTGTAGCATAGTTGCTTCCTATATTAGAGATAATGAAGGAAACCCCTTCCACCAAGGTGGTAGCTAGGTCGATGGAAGAACTCTTCCATTAATCTAGCCATGTATACACCGGTGTTGGGTTGACCTAACTGTGGCACACAAGGCAAGATGGTTTTTTACAGCCCTGAGTGATAGGTTGATCTGATTTTTCGAGTGTAGCCCGGGCCTAGGCTGCATGTTGCTGAAGTTTCAAGCAAAATAAAACTCCTTAATTTGCAGCAGGATTCATGTTATGAATGCTAAGTCATCCCTACTTTTCCTGGGGAGAAGAGGATTCTTGGCAGCATTTTAACTTTGTACATTCTTTAGTTTTTTGTACATTTCTTCCTATTGACAGCAAGCATAGGAGGTGTTTAACTAGCAGCAGCTGTCCAGCTTTTTCCAGAAACTGAACTTAATTCTTGTCTAAAATCATATGGTCATGGCTCTTTTTGAACAGGGGTCCTTTTTATAGGAAGGCAGTGACTGTGGAGAATAAAACCTAAGCTGAGTACATAGTGTGCTTCAGATAGCTGAAATGGAAACTTCTCTCAATTATCTTGATGATATCACACACACGTGTGTGTGGTCTTGCAGTTTGATGTACTACTTTCCTGATGTTAGTTTAACTATGTTCCTTTTGCAAGCTTAGGGCTTTTAGTATATGTAATGGTTAAAATTCCAAGTGTGTAAACACCCAAGCCAAACTTCCTTGTTTGAGGGAAGTTGACCTTCACCCCCAACACTACTGAGAAGTGAAGGCGGGAATTAAATGTAATGCCACGTTTCATAAAGTGGCAATTTGGCCTTCACAGTTCAATCATCCAACATAGCATCCTGTTCGTGCTCTGCTTTAAAGCAGTTAAATGAGTTCTACACCTACCTCACAGCTGGCAGATGTCTTGTATTGTGTTCCCTAGAATGTTGTAAGAACTCTAAAGCACAAAAGAAGGACATGGTCCCTACTCTGAAGAACTTAATTTCTATTTTATATCTGACACAAGAAGTGCGTGGGGAGGGGGATGATGATAAACAGGAGGGGAATGGGAATTCAGATGCCTCTTCTGCCTGGTTTTGGAACAGAGATTTGATCTTGGTATCCCTCGTCCTAGGTGAGTGGCCTAACCACTAGGCTACTGGGTATTTTGGGGTGGGTCTCTCAATTTCTCCTGTTGAAGCTGTTGCACTTTAAGAAGGTTTTGAATTAAATGAAGCTAGTGCCTTGGTGGACTAGATTTGAGAAATAACTTCAAGGCTCTAATGTGTACAGTTATACTCACTCAGCTGTAATACATGTATTTAAAACTTCTGATCTGCATGTATGTATAAAAATGTGCGCATACTTACCTAAGAATTAAATTCTCTCAAATATTTGCAACTCCTCTCCTCAAAGTTAAACTGAAATGATGTGTTTGTAGTAGTAGACAGACCCATAATCGGAGTTCTATATTGGATATGTAGAACAAGATTGATGTACTGAAATGTCAAATGTTAGACCTATTGTCTAATATTTACATTTCAGTACATCAAACAATGATCAACCACATTACTGAATCATTGTATATCTTAGCTGTCACTGAATTTCGTGCATTCTCTGTAGGACTTATAACTTGACAGTTTCACAAATAACTGTAATTACAAACACTTGTCTCTTTCTTACTCTTATGCAATTTAAATCACACACCAGTCATGGATTATAGCTATGAAATAGAAAAACATCTAGCCTAACAAACAAGGGTCCACTGGGATGTAGATGTTGGAGGAGGGAGTTTTTGAGCCATTTTTGGTTATTAGCTAGACTAAAACATGTAAATGTCATGTCTGTTTTTTCTTTTAAGGAAATGCAGCCCTGCTTCTGATACTGTCAGCTCAGCATTCCTTTCCTAACTACATTAAAAAATATCTCTACCTTATCCTTGGAGTTTTGTGTCTGGAGCTGATTTGTTCTTTGACGTGCATAGTCGTTTACACAGGTAAAAACTGCAATTATTGTGTTGTTGCGTGACCTCCTTACAGTAGGTACTAAACTCTATTTTCTCTGTTCTCTTAGCATAGTACAATAACTTTTGGCACCAGAAGACTTGTTTGCAGCTATGATTGTAAAACTGGCTTCTCAGTATGTGTACCCATTGCAGACAATCAGATGTTGTTTAAAACAAACAGGAAAGTCATTGTCATTGCTTGAATGCTAAATGTTGCCAAATAAAAACTCGGCTAGTTGTTAGAGTTTAAGGCACTTTCCCATGAAGTTAGTGATGTAGTGAAACTGGAGTAATTAAAATGGAAGTAAATGTCTAGCACAGATTGCTAGTGTGGTTTCATGACAGTTTTGGTAAACAGACAGATATGCTCAGTGTTGTGGGCTTTTTTTTAACTGACTCAAAGAACTAATATTCTTCTTGCCTAGTCAAAACCACTTTCCTTTGGCATGTGGAACTTAAATGTTTAAACTGGTATATGGCATGTCTCAATCTTCAAACTTGCAATTTCCTTCTAGTTCCTCTTCTCTTCCTCTTCCCCGTCCTCCTTCCCCCCCCCATCTTATCTCATCTAGTATTTGTTGAAGGTTAGTAGTTGTAAAGTGACACTCAGACTCTTGGAGTTCCTACTTAATTATATGAAGCAATATGTATCTCTAGCCCACATTCACTATAACACTAACAGCTAGTACAAAATAATTTAATGTAGAATACTATATAGCATTACTGGCCTGATGGGTTTGGCCTAATTCTCCAGGACCAAGTTTTGTTTTTGTTCCATCTTGGCTTTTTCTATTAAACCAGGGGTCTCAAAGTCGCAGGGCACATGTGGCCCGCAGAGCTCTTCCGTGCGGCCCGCCAAGCTCCCTGCGCCCACCCATCCCTCTACCTACCCCATGTGGCACCACGAGCAGCTGCGTAGGGCACCAGGGAAATTTCCTGTTGCCCTGCGCAGCTGCGTGCTCCTCCAGCCCCTGCTCTGTCCCCCCCACGCCTCTTCCCACCCGCACCTCCCCACTCCCCTGAAAACTGCAGCCAGGCTCGACCTACTCACCGCAAGGTAAGTGGAGTGACCTGGCCCCAGCCTGTTCCGTTCCCCTGGCTCCCAGCCGTGCCGCTGGTGAGTGCTGGGAGGCGGTTCCCTCCTCCCCCAAGCCTGGGAGCCAGGGGAGCGGAGCAGGCTGGGGCCCCAGACCTCCATGGGTGGGAGGTGGGGAGCTGGCCCCATGCCTCCGGGCAGGACGGAGGCTGGCCACTTCCTGCGGGAAGTGACCCCGGCCCCAGCCTGCTCTCTTCCCCCAGCTCCCAGGCTTGGTGGGAGGGGGGAACCACTCCCCTGCACTCACCAGAGGCGCGGCTGGGAGCCGGGGGAACGGAGCAGGCTGGGGCCGGGTCACTTCCCGCAGGAAGTTGCCAGCCCCCTCACTCCCCCCTCGTGGAGGCCTGGGGCCAGCCACCCCTGCTCCCCCCAGGGGAGGCCTGGACCCCACACAGCCCCCCTGCTGCGTAGGGCACCAAAATAGCTAGGGACGGCCCTACCCACACCCCTCCTGCACCCCAACTCCCTGCCCTGAGCCCCCTGCCATACCCTGCACCCTGACCCCCTGCCGTACCCCTCACCCCTCCTGCATCCCACACCCCAATTCCCTGCACTGAGCCCCCTGCATACCTCATGCACTCCCTGCCCTGAGCCCCCTGCCACACCTTGCACCCTGACCCCCTGCCACACCCTGAACCCCTCCTGTACCCCCGGGGGCAGGGAGGTGGCAGAGTTGGGGTGAGGACTTCGGGGAAGGGGTTGGAATGGGGGCAGGGAAGAGGCGGGGCAGGGGCCTCATGGAAGGGGTGGAGTGGGGGCGGGGCCAGGGGTGGGTGTCTGTGATGCGGCCCTCGGGCCAATGCCCTAGTCTTCATGCGGCCCTTGTGGTCATTTGAGTTTGAGACCCCTGTATTAAACCATCACGTTAAAACTCAAATTTAGATGACCAGATTACTTGTATGCCAGGCTGAAAGGTCATAAGAGTGACCTAGACAACATGAAATAAACTTCTGCTCCTGGCTACCACTATTAAGGAAAACCAAAGGTGTTAAACACGACAAATCCAGATAAACTAGTGTTTGATTTTTAAAACCAGACATTAGATCTCATGCTCTTAAATAAGATTATGAACTTGGCTTAAACTTCCCCTCTTGAGCTGTTGCACATGGATTCTTTATTGCTACAGTGACATACACAGACAAATACTACAAAGTAGTATCTATTTTTATATCTTGCTTTTAAACACCATGTAAACGTCATTGTCCTTTAACTCCTGGGAATCTTCATTTTCTTTACACTATATTTTTTTTTAAATTGGAGGGGTACTGATTGGTTTTATTTAAAAACCTAGTAGGCTTTCATCAACTGTACTTACTTCCTAATGGGCTGATGTAGACATCTTAGTGTGAGGTGAGACAGACCAATTGACTTCAGCAGGAATTGAGCTGCCCCGGTGTCTCTTACACAACAAAATGAACGCTGACTGAGGTATCAGGTGGTTGCTAGTAGTTCAGCAAAATTACTGTGGTAGTGGAATTCAAGTTCTGGGTCTCCTCTCAGTAGTTAGAAATGAAACCAATCACAAAACTAGAAGTGTGGTGTTGACAAAAGAAGGGAAGGGATGAGGAGGTTGAGTTGAAAAGGGGAACAATGTAGTTTCGGGGAGGGGGAGGAAACAGCTGCTATAACATTATGCTGCTGATTCTCATGGGACAATGCTGAAAGCCAAAGTGACTTCTAAATGGCCAGTGTTTGTCAGTAACTGACCCAGAAGGTGTGTCAACTTAAAACTCTACTCTAGAAGGAACTTCATGACTAGAGAAAAGCCTAATTAGTAACTTGCTATAAAGTTGCAGAGTGTAGTTATTCCCAGTGTAATAGTACGCTACCAAATTCTATAAAAGCTTTGAATACACAGTTTCAAGATTTGACTTACCTATTTCCTTTTTAATTTGTGCTTTTAATAGTATTGAGACTACAGCCTCAAAAGTACCAGTCTACCTCCCTTGGCTATAATAGAGACTCTGACACCAGGTTTGTCTACATAGCTGCAGCAAAGTATTCCTGTATAGCTATACTGGTATAACTTCCTCAGGTGGATGCGCTAGTCTGGAGCAAATGTGACTTTGGAAGTAGAGTAATTACTCCAAAATAAAATCACTCTTGTAGCAGAATAGTTACTGTGCTGTAGTCAGTATATTTTCCATTTTTGCTACTTTTTAATGAGTGGATACTGTTGAAATATGCTCCATTTTAAGCATATTAAAGTAAATCAAATATCCAAATGGAAAATAGCGAGAGTTGATTTAGTGGTGTGTCTTTAGCTAACTTCTCCCCCTCCCACCCCCCCACCCCCCAAAAAAACCAAAAACAAAACTGGAACATAGTTACAAAGACTTGCATTACAGAAACTGCCATCATTCACTGCCTTGAAAACTAGAGCACAGAGAGTTGACTAGCAATAAGATTTCTACCACAAGCAGAATAACCCAGTGGGATGCCATTGCTCCCCCTCCATTACCCCGCTTGCACCTTTCATCCTGGGTATGGGGGAAGAGAAGGTGATGAAAACACCTTACAGGTCCTGTTCTAGTGGTGGTTGCCTCCATTCTTTAGATTTGGGCTTTCCACAATAGCACTTGTTTTTCCTAACTGTCTTCTGAACTGTCACATTCCTCAAACTTCTTCAAAGTGCTTGATAACCCTAAGGGTTTTTTACTGCAAACGTTACAATCTAAACAAAGTACTCCATTGCTTCCCTTGCACACAGTGATATTCAAAGAGCAAAGAATTAGGTATTTCTTTCTCAGCCTGGATCTGTTGTCCTATTCTAACTGGATAAACAATCAAGAAAATGCTGGTCTCCATGCTAGTGTTTGAAGCTGAGCTTCATTCTCTAAACCTTCATGCACCTTAACACAAATATTCAATGAAACTGAGCTTCCCACCCCTTTAAAAGAGGAGTCTCTGTAATTCCATCTAATTGATGTCAGTTCAAGATATACTGCAAATTGGAAAAGGAAGTGAGGGCTTTTTGAGTGAGGGGAGCAGAACCACACATAGTGACTTCATGCACAAATTCTGTTAAAGGCCAAACTCCTGAAGTAAAATGAATTTGGGAGGGGTTACAGCACCGAAAAGGCATAACCTAAATGGACCCTCAATTTCTATCTTGGTATTTCTGACAGCGGAGCACTACCTGAGTGCAAGCATTAAGGCTCTCTGGCAGGATGTTTGGTTTCTTATCGCAGAACTTGGAGCATTTTTCTCTCAAATGCTTGAATTCCCCCTCCAAAACAAACACTTGCCTGGCATTCTTTGTAGTATGTCTGTTAAAGTATGTGGCTCTAAGATGAAAGCAGTGTTTGATTAACATTTTAAGTCGGTTTGAGAGCAGGTCTACATTAGAAACTTTTGCCAGTATAGTAACATAGACTGGAGGCATAATTTTCTTACAATAGGTGTATACCAGCAAATCCTCCTAGTGGAGCTGCAGTTTATACCAGCATACAAATGTTTTTGCCAGTACAGCTTTCCCTCAAACGAGCATAAGCTACTATAAACTGAATCTAGACTAGGAGGGTTTGGTGGCAAAACTGTACCAGTCACTATAGCTTTAAGTGTAGACCTTGCCTAAGGAACTCTGAAGTCTCTCAAGTTAGGTAATTCTCTTATGATAAACTACTTTTGGTAAGCTTTTCTTCTCCCCTCCAGAAGTGTTATAGTTTAATCTATTCCTGGTGTAGCCGCCTTATTTGTTTTTAAACTAAAGCAGTCTTTTCACTTACGAATTACACTAACTCAGCTGAAAGATCATAAACAATCTCAAACAGAGTTGTGCCATATTTCCTCTTCTGGCACCAGAAAGTAAACTTTCTTGTTCTGGCTCATACAAGTTAGAGAATGGGTGGATAGATTTTTGCATTGCTAGCAAACCACTTGCACTGTCACTTGAAATAGTCCCACAACACTGGCTAAGGATTGTCTTGCAATTGTCCTCAAAACATATTGGGGACTGTACCAATCCCAAACATTCCCTGTCCTGAAGAATTTACACGTTTTATTCAGTACTCAACTTAATTTTGCTCTAATGGAGCATACAGTGACTAGACTGGCTAGGCATAAATGTCTCTAGTCTGTTGCATCTTTTTGTGCTGTGGAGTTCAGTTAACTATATGGCTCAGGAATGAAAACAGTCTGGAAAAAGATGGGATGGGAAGAAGTCAATATGTTCATATAGCTTACAAAAATACAGCCCTGAAGCCAGAAAACCCTAGTACAAAAACAAACTGCACTGAGTCATAATTGTCCTGTTTACTTGTATGTGTTGGCTATACAGTTCATTAGTATATTTAGTAATCTGTGAAGCATTGATGCATTTGTATGAAAACAAACATTAAAATCCAGTATGCAGAAGTAGATGTAAAGCAAGTTTTACATAGGTACTTGAAGTCTGTTGTATCCCATTTTTTGCTATTGGTTAAATACGTTGTTCTGGTACAAGCTTGTTAGGGAATGAGTAGCTTTGTATTCCTAGAAAATCGATATGGAATCAGTACACTGTATAGTAGTCTGCAATAGCAGAGAATCTCTTGGATTGAGATGTTCTTGATTTATGGGATACAGTGTAATAATGTAAAGAACTCTGTAAAAGCAGGCTAATATTGAATGGACTACTCTGGAGTCCAGATTCTGAAAGTTCATTTCCTTATCCCACCAATATTAAATCCTCTTTTAAAACACTTCCTAAATACAGGCATTAAAAGCTGCCCTGCCCTACATACTTCTTGCTGCACTGTTGAATGTCTGTTCAGAGGCTTGCAATGTCCCAGACCAACTTCTCTGTCCTGCAGTGAATCTTTAAACTTGCTTGTAGGCAGTCTACTCTTTTGTATACAAGGAATTGTGATGTCATGTCCAAGCAGAACAAACTGGGCTGTAATACTATTTTAATGTCTAATACCATAGGCCAAATCAAATTTGCCTACATGAAGCAGTCCTTGTTCTCCTGTGACACTGACAAGATACGATAAATCTCTTGTTTCTACAAACCAGGTACATCATGGGCACTGAATGACAGCTTTCCTTTCTCCCCTCTCAGTGTGCCTCCCTCTTCTGGAGGGACCACCTCTGGAGGGTGTGAGTATCCAGTCTCATTAATTCCTTAGCCTCTGACAGATGACTCTCACCTTGAAGGGTGCTAATACGTACTAGTTGCAATGGGGGAACCTGCCCACCAAGGCCTTGTCTAAACACACAAGCTGTAACACTTCAGCTACAATGGCAGAAAAATCACTTCCCCCTAACCAAAATAGCTGCTTGCTTGTCTGAGGTTTTATGCTAATTTCAGTTCTTAATTAGGTCATTGAATGAAATGGTGGCAACTTACTGTCAATGCAGAGCTGATATAAAACATAGTGACACATATGAGACTTAATATCTGATACTCCTGAGTTTAGCCTTGTAGCATACAGGGGGGATGGGGGTGTTAGAGGAAATTTCAAATCTATATTTAACTAAAATGAATTTTTTCTTGGCTATTTTCTCGCCTCCCATTGCTGCCAGGAGCAATTTTATGATGTGTGTCTATTGTCAGCAGAGATGTAATTCTTTAAACTCTGCACTTTATAATACTGCCAAATAAAAGACTAATATTGTCACAGACAAGTCATTTGGAAATTCCTGGTACCTCCTTAAACTGGGTTTGCCTGTATAATACTGTGATAGATGTGATAACTTCCTAGCCTGACATGGCTAATCCCTTGAGGGTCTTGTATTATTCTAGCAAAGTGACCTTTTAATAAACCCTACTGCATTCTTGACTGGTAAAGGACAATTTCTTCCACATAGAGTTAAGTGCCAAAGTAGCTTGACTCATTTTCATAGATCCAGCTTGTGATAACCTTCCTCACATTAGGTGATGCCTTGCTCCAGATAGTCCCAGTTACCCTAACATTACTTCACAAGCAGCCCTACTGAAGTATCTGTCTGGCCTGTAATCAGTATATTTTCCTAATGGTCTACCTCTGTTCAGAGTGTAATCATGCTAAGATCTGCACATCCCCAGCTCGCATGGATTTCAAAGAGGATTGAGGGTGCTTGGCACCTTGCAAGATTGGACCATATGGGGGGGATCAGAACAAAGCTTTCTATGTATCCAGTGTATATCTAACAGCCATGACAAATTCTACACTCTTCCTCTCAATTCCATATTGTTCTATTCCCCCAATTAAATATAATGAAGATGACCATTTGAAGGACTTATTTTTCCTTCCTCAGTGCCTGTGAACTTACAATAGGCTTAAACTTCATTCACACACTTAAATGACCCATCTCAGATAAAGTTTGAGGTAGAAGCAGACCACCCAGGGACAGTCTGGTTTGACTTTACAACTTGCTGAAACACTTCTGCCTTAGTTATTCCTATGATCAGTCAGGCAACCTGCTTCTACATAGCAGGTGGCCTAGTAAAACTTTGAGGGGTGAGAGAGAAACATCCTTTCTTCACTAGAGAGGCTGGAATAGAAGAGAATGGACCATTACATAAAGTAGGTTTTTAGGTATATTCTAGAGGCTGTCATCCAAACTCTTATTTTAATGTCCCTTCTCTAACCAGATATACTGTGTGATGCATCTCCAGCTTAATCAGGGTCTGAGTCCACACTTACCTGTATAGTCCAAAAAGGATCCGAGACTGGGGCTCAGTTTACTTTCAAGGGGTAGTATTTTCAAAAAGGCCTGTCACAATTATTAGCTTAGTTTTTAAAACTGAATGTTTAAAGTCATTTTGATGTCTCTATACTTGAAACTGTCTCTTAGTAGAGATTACACTGCTTCACATGCGTTTGCATGATACTGCAGTATTTGAGTTGCAGAACTGCTGGTGAATAGTATTAAAAATGTCTTTAAACTGTCATGGAAAAATTAGTATAAGTTGTACACGCTTAATCATCATGGGGGACTATTCTTGCACTTGGACCAAATTGGCATTTGTAACATAACTATTTCTGGATATGTTAGGAAGTATCAATTATGGACATGTTTTCAGTTTCTAACTGGCACCATTAATGGCAGTCTTGTCGGCAAACTATGTATTGATTTTAGGCATGAAGACTGAGCTACCATGTTATCCCTGTAACTGGTCCTCTAAGATCAGATTGAGGCATACTGGCCCCAACTACACTACCCTTCCCTGTGTTTAAAAGTAGCTTCTAACAGTTGTTGCAGCCAATGTGAATAGGGTAAAGTGCATCAAGAACTGACTAATACCTGCTTTTAGTTTAAAGCATATTCAGCATGGACTATGATAACGGAGACTCATTTAAGTGGTGTCCTATAAATGCACACATGGGGTGCACAATTGTAACTCTTCAGGAATTGACACAATCTGAGCAGCTAGTAAGTCCTTAAATAATGTGCGTTAACAATACAGAGTGAACTGCCACACAAATATTAGGACTTCCATGGGGATTCTCTGAAATGTAATATAATTATTAGGACTGGTTGATCAGAACTATACAGCACTCCCACACAAGATACTGTTGTACATGAGATTGGAATGCTGCAAACAGAAAAGGAAAATGACCACTAATGATACAAACATGTCTCCTGGCCTGCTCTCTAAAGAGTTGTTTTGTAAACTTGGCAGATTTGTACACAATTCAGAACAAGACAGTACAGACAGGTGAGAGCAAGCAAGTTTTGTCATCTGAAAAAAAGATACAGGAAGTACTCTTTCAAAGAGCCTCTTACCACTTCAGGAAACGTAACATTCCCCACTCTTGGGGGTAGGGTGCCTGGTGACAGCCTTAAGTGCAAGCAAAGAGTGCTGCTTGGGGCTCTCACAGCTAGTGGAAGCTCCACAAATCTCAGGCTTGCCCTTTTGCAATTCTGAGCAGCAGGACCAAAGGAAATGCCAATTCCTAATGTGTAACCTGACCCGCTTGTTGGGCTCCCTGGTTATCTCCCCTACTGCTACTTTTGAGGCAGGTTTGAACCCTGTGTGGGAGGGACTCCGAGTTGAGGAGACAGACCACACTATTAAAAACTGTCTGCATTAACTGCCTCTTTTATTTCAGTGAAAATAAGCAATTTCAACAAGGCAAGGCCAAGGCCTGATATAATTGAAGAAGAAAAGATGTATGCTTACCCCAGTCACATTACCTCGGAGATTGGATTCAGGTAACCTCTTCTGTTAGCTTCAGTTAGTGTTTTTTTTTTTTTTTTTTTTTTTTTTGGGTAACTCTGTAAACACTTAGCATCAATTTCTGTACAGAATAGCGTGTGGAACCTTAAAGCCATAAGGAAAAATAGAAAGGTGATATTAAAATTCCTTAATGGACTTCTGTAGCATTACGGCTGCTATATTATATGCACAGAAATCAGAAACTGTAAAGATAGTCCCTCTCAGCAATGGTAACTTGGTAGAATACAAAAATACTTAACCATGAAAAGGGTATGTCATTGCCTTAATAGGCACATAGGGGCCATATGACCATTATTGGTGACATTTTATATGAATCTCTACTATGATGTGCTAAACATAACTAGCTGTGCTTATTAAATTAGCTGCACTTAGTCTCCTAACATAGTTGGCTTTAAGCAGTCTGGAGAAATACTGATATCTTGGATGTCATTTCAAATGTGTCTTTGTATAAACCAAGGAGCTCTTGCCCAGAAGGCGTTGAGTTGATAGCTGGGAGGGAAGTAAATTGGGTGTTCCTTGCTAGAAGGTAAGAAGGACTTTTGCAGCTTGAGGTTGGGGATTTCTCTCTTAGGCTAGGGTCAGGAGTATCTGGCAGCTAGTATAGGGTTAGAAGTATATTTCCACTTTTGGAGAAGAATCCTACAGATATATTGCATATTGTGTGTGTTCGCAGAGGGCGGAGAGACCATGAATAAGCCTATTTGGAGAGACCAGTCATTCAGCCTGCTCATGTTAACCTGACAAACACCCTGACCCATGTACTTTTTTGACTACTACATATTTCAGCAACTAGAAGGTGTTCAAACGTTTGATGTATTAAAATATCAGGTTACTGGTTGTGGGGGAACTACTCCTCCTCCTTGCATCTAAGCTAGACTGAACATGTAGATCAAATCTGTGACTAAATACCCCATAGTCATAGTGCATGGCATACTAGCATGGGAACAGTCTGTTGGTGGGGTGCTGAGAACCCAGCAGAAAGATCTAACAATTTTGCTAGTTGGTCTCCTCTGAACCTTGATGTTTACAATTTCAAACTTCCATGCACTTTCTGGAGAAACTGATGTGCGGCCCCTCCCCACAAACATAACTGAGCAGTGCGGAAACCCAGATGTAGGGAAGGTCTTCAGTGATGTTGTCATATTATCACAATGTCTGCCTATCTGGGTATAAAACACCGGAGTGTGTGTGTATAGTACAATCTGTATAAGGGATCACAACCCTTATTGATTCAACTCCCCTCTTGACTCATTCTCAAACATTCTGAGAACATTTCTGCACCACTTTGTAGTAAGACCACCAGTGCTGAGCAAGAGACTTACTAACCCCTTGAGTAAATTGTTTAAAGAGCAGGTCTACTGTGAAATCACCTGTTTCTAGCTTTATAAAAGGCTTAAATTTATCAGAGCACAAATTCTAGGCTTTAAGTGTGAAGTGCTTCATCTAATGTGTTCTAAATTGGAAATCCAAAGGATTTTTTTTTTTTTTTAAAGTCCTCTCTAGGCCAACAAGAATGAAACTTCAGCCAGCATGTAATCTTGACTGTTACATGTCTGGGGGGAAAAGGACATTGGGTGGCACTACTATCACCAATTATAGTTAAGGTTTCACAACATTCTCCATTAAAGACCCTGTTTTCAGTTGTATAACTACCAGACTTTTGCTGTTTGGACTGAAATTTTCCAATTCAGCTACCTGCCTCTGAACTTTTGGAACATTTTCCGCAAACATGGTTCAGCCATCTTAAAGAAAGAATGTGGGAAAGAATCTTATTCATGGCTTTTTTGTAGGAATTATTGGGGTTTTTTTTAATTGTGTGGCTGACAAGCTGTAGGATCTCCATGCTCTGGAGGGACTCGAAACTTGGCACTTTACTGTCAGGGGGTTTGTTCGGGGGGGAGGGAATCATAATGCATACACACAAGGAGCTGATTTAAAGTTGAACCAGGTAACCTTATATCTGGCACTTGCTAATTCTAGAGTGCTTGACTTTTTGTAACTTTAATGTTATAAAGTTAGTACTTTTGGATTTAATTATTAGCATAATGGTGTCAGTGCTGAACTGCAAAGGAAAAACTGATCCAAGTAATCACTTAGTATGGAGGACATTGCTTCTTGAAGTCTCCTGTGACCTATTTTCAACTGCATCATACAAACAAGTGCTCTTCATTATTAGTTTAACTGTCAATTGGAATGCATTTTCCTAAGTGAGGCTAATGGGCTCTGGCAATGACCACTAAATTATAAACCTTCCTATCTATTCTTCTTGACTCTCTTTTTATGGTAAGTAACTTCTTAATTCAGGGTATAAGAAGCAGCCATTACAGCATTCTTTAGTACAAGAGAACTGGCTAAATTTTAGCCAACAGCCAAGCACTTTGTATTTGATACTTTTGCCTTTTTACAGAACCTTTTCTTAACATCAAGCCATGTAGTGTATTTATATACATGTTCTATTTTAGTTATGGTTTGATAGTCTTTGAAATGCCTCCAAATATATTGCTTATATCCAGAATAGAGTATTTCACTACAAGTACACTACAATGGCTTGAAGCTTAAAAAGCTCTATGCAAACAATAGTACGCCAGCTACAACAAAATGAAACAAACTTGTTTATGTACACTATTGAGGCACCAAAGAAGTCTTTGAATGATGAGTACAGCACTAGCATAACTTTAAGTTTTTATAGCTTTTACCAAAACTCTTCTGTCCAAATAACTTCTGAATATTATTGTAATGTTGTCCCGTAACCATGTTGAGTTTGGCAGAAGATTTTTAACACTAAAGTTAAACTATTTGCCTGGAAGAGGGCCTGCGTTTAATGGCTAATGCCCTACCCTTCCCCTCTGACCCTTTCCCCTAATTCAGTTAAATCTGAGAGACCAGGTGGATTTTTAACCACTTTATTGAAAACCACAATAGAATCCAAATGAATGCTTACTTTACTTGCTGTACGGAATCCTGGGATCAATTTCACTCCCTGCTGAATGGCCCGGGCAGATAAACCTTCCTCTCTGTTCAGAGTCGGTCTCCTCTCCACACAGAGACGCTTTTAACTAGAGAGCTATAGAGTGGGGTTATGCATGTGCCTTGTCATCGTCATATGCATAGCCTTCCCAGACCGGTCCAACCATGGCTTCCCCCACTACCAAAAAATATTTTGAACTCAAACATGTACTACAACATTAAACAAAACACAAGGTAAGACTGTGGTGGGATGAACATTAAAACTAGAAGGGCAAAAGTGCCTTGACCCAGGAGGATCTAAGGGTGCTGCCTCTCCAATCCCCTAACACCCACATAGTTTTGCTAAAGGCTCAGATATTCCTCTTACGGCCCAAACTATTGTCTCACAGTAGGAAAGTAATCAAAAGGGAACTAAATCAAAGTCATGAGGCGGGGTTCGTAGAATTATAATCAGTTAGTTCCAATCTCCTTTATGTGTAGTGATAAAAAG
Source organism: Chelydra serpentina (assembly GCA_037349315.1). Classification (NCBI taxonomy): domain Eukaryota; kingdom Metazoa; phylum Chordata; order Testudines; family Chelydridae; genus Chelydra; species Chelydra serpentina. Next base: position 9,180,565 of record JBAIAC010000014.1, on the reverse strand, counting down.
TTTGTAATATACTCCTTTAACACGAGTTGTGAATGACTTTCCTCCTTTTCTTACGTCTTCAAGGGAAAACTCAAGTTTGGAAGAAATAGTTGAAAAGCAAGGAGATGTGATAGACTATCTCCAACGACACAATGCGCTGCTCAGCAAGAGACTACTAGCACTAACATCACAGCAAATCAGAGGTTAGAAATATCCAGGAAGCTGCTGCTGCATTTCAAGAGGAATCCAAAGCAATGTAATTTGATCTGGAGGACACACAACTCCACTTGATTACTATCTCTAATGGAAGTAGTATAGCTCTCAAGTTGGAAGTATGAATTCATGTTAGAAGTGTAAAATCTGCAGCTGGAGATACTATTTTGAACAGACACACTTTCTTTGAGGACATTAACTTTTGCTGGGCTGAAGTTGGACCTGAGCTCTCTGACTAAACGTTGTTTTAATGTTGTTCAGTTGAGATTTTTTGCACTACTGTAACAAACTCCAAACTACCAAAGTCTTCTGTGCGTCTAGAACTCAAACATTTGTTTTCCAGAATGAAACATTGCAAGGTATGGACCCTCCTGACTTTCTGGGTTTCTTATGGTAGGGGTTGAGATGAAATCAAATATTATAACATGCTATAACTGTGCTCAATGTCTACCATGTTGAGGTTTTAAAGGCTATTTGTTTCAATATTCCCTAAACACACTTCTACAGTTGGAGTGGAAGAGTCTCTATAGGGTAAATTGAAGAGACTCGGTTTCTGGATCAGTCTCTTTTGCTGTTGTGGTTTTTCTTTTCTTTGTCCTAAAAAGGGTAAATACACAAATGGGAAAATGAAGCAAAGATGAAGAATCAGGTGTCTGGTCTAAAACACATCTGAGTCTCTCCTTTGCATGCAGGAAAAGTAGGATTTCACTTCATCAAGCATAGTATGTAAAAACTAGGCGCGCAGACATTTGATCACATTGATGACTGATCAAGCATTGAAACAGAATTTCAGTGTAAAATGTCTAAAACTGATTTTTAAAGCTGTCCTAAGTATTTGTGGCTTTTTTGCTGAACTTTTTCCCAAAAACTATAAATAGGAACTATTCTGCATACCAAAAAGCATCCGCATTAAATATTTATATTTGGAGAGAGCTTTTTTGTAAACAACTCTCTAAATGTGTTGTATTGAACTAAAGAGTCAACACATGAAAATTTACAGTATTTTTTTTTCCTTAGGATGGTGCACTGTTAAGTTAGATTCTGTAAAAGGTGCTACTGTTGCAGTTGCAACGATAGCAGCTTATACAGTTTGACGACCTTTCTCTAAAGTGTTGTCATTTTGACTCTGAAGCTAATGGGGTTACACCATGAATGGAAATTGAAAATTCTAATCCATTACTCTGTGTCTGTAAACTTCCACCTCTATGTACTTGGAGTGAATTCTCTAGAGAAGCTAGTCCTTAAGCCTGAACACCTGCCTGCTCAGATGGAAGTGGAGTATACCCAGACCACTCCGTGAAACTTATGTTAAAAGCCAGAGAACCAGTCTCTTCTGAGTTTCTGCTACCTTGTTTTCCAAACCTTACCCTACCCAGTGTGTATCCTACTCAATATTTTATGGGGAGACAGGCTAGCCTCTGAGCAAAGTAGGAAGAATATCAGTATAATGCTGGGAATGGTGGTCATCTCAGAACACCAAAGGAAAATTACCCCATCCTGTCTTGGTTCTGAGATATAACTTGGTGTCCAATTCTTTTGTAATCACTCAGAGTAATTAATAATATACAATACTTGTAGTTGAGGGACAACAGGAAAATTGGAGACTTGCTGCTATCTAACATTCTTTTCTCCCTAGCTGTATTTTTCAAAATACAGCTGATTTTTATACTGGATATTTGAGGGATATATGAATATCTTTGTTTTTAGAACACTCAGGTTTTGATGTAACTGTGTATAACAGTTTGCATATATCTGTCTGAAAAGCTGAGAATGTGACTGAAGTTCATGCACAATAAATGCAACTAAGAAAAAGTTTAAAGCCTTTCATTACAATGATCATATCTACTCTTCAAATATTTAAAATGAGATCTCTTAATTTAAGGAATTTGGACCAGTCTGGAAAAGCAAGAGTTGGATATTGCCATTTAATCTGTAATGCCAGACAGCAGCATTTAGATGGAGAAGGCACTTTTCTAAACTGCTGATCAAAGTAAAACCCTTCAAAGAGGAAGAACAGGATCTACTCATTTATGAATACTCCAAGTGCTCATGTTCTAAAGGTAACATGAGGGCTAGTAAAAACTTCTTACGGCCGCCTCTCTTCAGCAAGTTCCTACACAGGTGGTGGCAGCCAAATCTATCATGGATATGTTCCTCTAAATTCCTGCTGCCCAGAAAACAGTAAGTTTGGGTTAGCTTGATGCAGCTGGTTCCTACTAGAGCATCCTGCTGATGCTAGCTTGTAGCAAAGTAGTGGGTAATAGCATCTTCACTTACTTGGCTGTCCTTAAAGCAAACTTCTCTACTGCACCAGTGGAAGAAGTTAATGGGCCATGTGCAATAGAGTAATATTGGTACTAAGCCATGTGGGAAACCTGTCTAAGTGAGAGGATAGCCCAAGCAGAGCACCTGATGGCTTCGCTTACAGTGAATCCTCTAGCTCCACACCAATAGAGAAAGTAAGATCTGAATGAAGTGCTTACAGACTAGAATCTAGCGCTTCTTCACAATCTCACTGGAACTAGGGATTGGTCTACACTTGGAATTTATGTCAGTATAACTATATTGCTCGGGGGTGTGGAAAATCCACACTCCTGGACAACATACATACACCGATCTAACCCCCCGATGTAGAGAGTGTTATGTGAATGGGAGGGCTGCTACCACCTCTTGGGGACATGGAGTTCCTACGCCAACGGAAGTAGCTCTCCTATTGGACTAGGTAGCATCTTGACTAAGTGCTACAGTGGTGAAGCTGCACCACTGCAAGTGTAGACAAGCCCTTGGTTTTGCTATTGCTGTCTAATAATAGAGGACAATCTTAAATTCAGTTTTGGTTCAGCTATAGCTGCCTTCTGTGACCTCAGTTTCTTTTCAGTCCGTTCTGAGACGTAATTGCTCAATCTCCTAGAAGCTTCCTTTAGAGGATCCCAGGAAAACAAATCATCAGAGAACAGGAGTACATGTGGCACCTTGGAGTCTAACAAATTTATTTCAGCATAAACTTTCGTGGGCTACAGTCCCACTTCATCGGATGCATAGAATGGAACATACAGTAAGCAGATATTTATACATTCAGAGAGAAACATGAAAAGGTGGAAGTGCCCATACCAACTGTAAGAGGCTTAATTAATTTAAGAGGAACTATTATCAGCAGGGGAAAAAACTTCAAAGGTATATGGACAGCAGCTCAAGTCCACTCAGAGGGTGGCTGGGGCCACACAGCTGAAAAGAGCAACATATATAAGTAACGTGGGTGTTTTAGCCTCCCTTTTTAGGAATTACCCCAGGAAGGAGGATTCGATACATTTGTGGGAGGTTTTGTTCAGGGTTTCAGAATCCTGTATGAAGAGGAGAGGGTGCATGTAATAGCAAATTACTTCAGCTCTGTTAATGTAATAGAGGGCACTGCCAGGGCTAAGATCCAGGAAGAGTTTTTTGAGCAGGGTTGTGGGTCCCTTTTGGCTATTGCCACAGCCTAGTCTTCATATCTTCCCCTTGGGCCTTGTCACAAGTGTCCACTGTCTCCTTATTCATCTCTTGTACCCAATAGGAAAATTGACTTGTGATTAGCCCCAAGCTGTGCACTGGGGTATCACTTGATGTAGTTGGCTTGTGCACCACTGTAGCCTTGCTTGCAAAGACTGACACAATTGGCATTCTGCCTCCTCCCAGTCTACCCGGCAGACTCTGATCTTTTGGGCTTTTCCTTCAATGGTCAGTTTTATGTGAACAAAGCAATGCCCATGAGCTGTGCTATTTTGTGTTCAGTCTTCAAAAAAATTCAGTACACTGTTGGACAGGTCAGGAGGAGCGCAGGATGCCAGCAGGCTTCCACTCATTCCATATGGAGTCTGAAACTGTGGCTACCCAGTTGGGATTGGGTGCATCAAATGTCCAGGTTATAGGACACTGGTAATCCAGGCCTATAAATTCTTTATGTACCTGCCTGTGGGGAGGTGGATGCAGGTGGGGGGCTGTAAGCGCCACTGGTTTTAATAATGTCTACTTCTTTCCTATGTCTGTCGTGTATATAATGCACCGGTACAGTCAGTTTACATGCGTGTGTGTGTAATTCAGTATCAATTACTTGATAGCTGGGCCTTGCCTGGGATGTGATTTTTGTCTTGGCACAGTAGCTGGGGCATGTGCTGGGAGCAGCTCATGTCTCTTGCATGGTCTGGCACCCTGAGAACACACGTTGGCCATCATTGTTCTCCCCAAAATGACCTGAGAACCTAATCCAGGCTCAAACTGACTTGAAAGTTCACTGGGATGTTGGACTGGTGGTGGATGTGTTTCCTGGCATGGGGATAGTATGGTTGGTTGGTCCTGGATAATCTTGGTAATAGGCTGCCTGAGCTTCCTGGCTATGGGGTATTCTGGGGCAGATTTTTCAGTATCTTGTTTTGGAGCTGGTCCGCTGGCATAAACTAAATATGCATGAAGCCAAAGACAGCAACTATAGCCTAGTGGTTAGAGCACTCTACTGGGAGGTGGGAGGCCTATGTTCAAATCCCGTTTTTATATCTGGAAGTGTGTCTCCCACATCCTTTGAGTATTCTAACCCCTGGGGAAGAGGGAGGGGGCTGCACTACCTTCTCCTTTGTGTGGGTAGACATGCTACCTAATCAGACCCTGCAGGCAAAATAGGCAGGGGAACATCTTGTTTGAGAATCCCACTGGGCCTTAGGCCTGAGACTAACAGCTGGGTACCTAGACTGAAGCAACTGCATGCATGCTCACAAGCAGCAACTTGGACTTTAGGCATCTACAGTGTTAAGTGGCAGCTAAGCAGGGGGTTGAAGATTCAGTGATGCCTAAAGCACTAATGATAGGTTACAGTGTAGTAGCCGTGTTAATCTGTGTCAGCAAAAAATAAGAAAGAAAGAAATACTTAAATTTGTTAGTCTCTAAGGTGCCACAAGTATTTCTTTCTTTCTTATTTTCTTTTTGCTAGAGCACTAAGGCTTTTGTGAAGCTAGCCTAAACTTAATTTCCATAGCCATCTGTGCCCATTTTTAAAAGTCACATTTGTTTAACATCAGTAGGAACGTTACGCTAATGCTGAGCACCTCTAAAATCCCACCCCAACAAACTGAGCTTCAAATAACCCACAGAATCCTTATAATTCCCTATTTTCATAACTTAAATCTCTTCTGCTTAAATTTGATGGCCTGCTTTGACAGGATACAAGCAGCAAGTCATACCAGTGAAGACTAATAAGGTCACTTAGTAATGCTAATTGTGTGCCTGAAACTGTGTTCAGATTGTGCAGCTTTTTACCTTCCTGCCTCTGAGTGGAATTCAGTGCTTTCAGCTTGCAGTAATTGAGCAAAAATATTTATCTTCTTTAAGGAGGAAATAGAATGAGGGAACCTCAACTTTCATGTCCTCTGTGGCTTTGCTACGGAAACTTGGTCTGAGGCATGTTATACAAAGTAAACTGCTTTCCCATGACCTGTCAGTTGATCTGATGATCAGTTTTTGGCTTTAAATTAAAGTTCAGATGTGTGTGTTTTCAAATGATGTAGTACTCATCCAGCTGGGTTCAGCATGCAGGGGGCGGGGGGGCACAAACTGGCAACACATTGAATTCTGAACTTCTTAAAACTGAAAGTTCAAATTAGTTCTATTCACTATTAATGTGGGAGATTAAAATAAAAAGCATATTGTGAAGTTTTCCTGCTTCTACACACTGACACATCAGCAACTACTTCATGATTCAAGTGCAGCAACACAGCAGGCAGACTAATGTTATACCTATGTTTTAGTGAACATATTGTGTACACTGCTCTGGAAACATTCAAACTCCAATTTAAAAGCAGAGATTTGCTACCTTTGAAAATAAGGTCACTTCAATGCCTAAATATGGATTTAAGAACCACTCTTGAGCCCCCTATTTTTAAAATCTCAGCCAAAATGTTTTACAGAACTGAGTATCTGCTTTTCTTAATTCATAAATGCTATGGTGGGGTAACTACACTAATTTTCATTTAGGCTTAAATTTCCATCCACCCTACACTTCTTTTCCTCCCACCACTACCATCCATTCCTTTATTTCAATCTCACCCAGGCACTATTGTTTCCCCACCTCTCCTGTCGGTCTCTAGGATGTGAAAAAAGTTGCACAGCCTAGCAAAAGATTAACTCTATTGCTCTCCGAGGGAAATTGTTAAATTAGTAGAAATGATGCTTCTCCTTCCTCTTCGTGGGGAGAAAGGTAGGTCTTCCTTGTGGCTATAAACACAAAAGTGAGGGCAGCATCTGCAGTTTCCTCCAGGAGTCTGGAATATTGTAACTGGAAAACATGGTTACATGATTATACAAAACCCTATCTCCTGATCTGCAATTGTTAAGTCTTCCCCTTCTTGCTCCCCTATTTTTCAACCTTCAATAAACATAACACTTCCCCAATTCTTCACCACATTTGTTTGTATCATCTTTTAGTTTTTGTATCATTTAGAGTGGAAGCCTCGAGCATAGTTCAATAGGTTTGTACAGCAATGAGAAGAATGGGGTTTCAATCCTCATTCACCCCTTTGGACACTACCATGTTTTCTACTGAACAAAGGAAAAATAGGAAAATACAGCCCATTTGGAAATGCAATGTCTGCACATAACTGATAATTTTTCTGGCCTCTAATTTTCAGAGATGCTATGTACATTATTTTAGCATAATTAATTGGCTTTATATTTTGGCTTTTGGCAAACTTCCTTAAGTTTGAGTTATGTAAAGATGTAAAAAACCTAATGTTAATATGACATGACTATGAAAGAGCAACAATTACTAAACATTTTTAAATTTTATATCTTTTTAATCAACATAGCACACATTAAATGGATTAAAAGCTGACTAACTCAGATCTCAAAATGTAATTTTAAACAAGGAACCATCATTGAATGGGTGTATTTCTGGGGGCATTGTTGGCCGTAGCTCTTTAATATTGGAAGAAAACACAAATCACAGAGTTTGCAGATGACACACAAATTAGGGGCATAACAAATAATGAAGAGGACAGGTCACTGAGTCAGAGTGATATGGATTGGTTGCTTAAATGGGCACAAGCAAACCAAATGCATTTAAATATAGGTAAATGTATGTGTCTAAGAATCAAGCATGTAAACCATACTTACACCCTGGGGACCTCAATCTTGGGAAACAGTGACTCTAAAAAAAGATTGAGGAGTTGTGGTGGATAATCAGCTGAATGTAAGCTCCCATGGTTAATGCTTGGATGCATAAAGAGGGGAATTGCAAGTAGGAGTAGTGATTATTTTAATTGTGTATTTTGTCCTGGTGTGACTACAAGTCAAGAAAAATGTTGAAAAATGGGAGAGGGTTCAGAGAAAAGCTAGGAGACTAATTCAAGCATTAGTACTCGGACGGCCCCAGCCACTCGGGTGCATTTCCATCAAGGCGGTGCGCCGCAACCGGCTCTGGGTCGGCTGGGAAGGCCTGGCAGGCAAGTGGCTCGCTGCTTCACGGCAGGGAGTGTTACAGCCCCCAGGCAGCAGCTCTCGCCGCATCCTGGGGCCGAGAGAGATGACCGCTGCTGCGCCTTCCCCTGTGGCCCCTTGCCCTGCCCCCCAAGGGGTGCGGTAAACATGCCTTACCCTGATAAGCCAAATAAATTGAGCTGCTTGAGTCTAACAAAGAGGTTAAGGGGTGGCTTGATTGCAATTAAGTACTACCTGGGGAACAAATATTGAACAATAGGTTCTTCAATCTAGCAGAAAAAGGTAAAAAACACAATTCAGTGGCTAGAAGCTGAAACTAGACATTCAGACTGGAAATAAGGTGTACACTTTTAACAGGGAGAGTAATTAGCCATGGGAACAATTTACTAAGGGTCTTGGTGGATTCGGTATCACTGACATTTTTAAAACAAGATTGGATCCTTTTAAAAAATGTATGTTCTAGGAATTATTTTAGGGAAGTTCTATGGCCTATATTATACAGGAGGTCAGACTAGATGATCACAATGATCCCTTCTGGCCTTTGAATCTATGAATTTTATAACACTGTTTTACAGATTAAGTAATCTGTTTACACTAACCTTTAATTATAAATGCTCATCACAGCAGCTTGATGTTTGTTTCCAGAATAAAGAGTGCTCTGCATATATATTTATGCTAATATGAAGCACATTAGTGGAAGTAATTAGAATACCGACATAACCTAGTACCACAGTCTATGGGGACAAAACTCAGGCTAGCATAGAATTTGCAATTTACACCAGTACTCAATGTCACATGCATTCAAACACAATGTGTACTGAATGAACAGGTCCCATTTCTTTCTATAAGTAACCTGTAATTGTTACTTGTTTTACAAAATTTGTTCCAGTAACCATTACTTTTCTCAAATCTAGAGTTGCTCAAAACATATCTAAGGACTGAAACAAGTTGTCCAAATTAATACAAGAGTTAAAGTAGCTGTTTTCCCTTTCAAGCAGTTTATTATAGTGACCAGATACACAAATGTAGTGAATGTCACTGAATAAAGACATATGTCCAAAAAAAGTTTTGCGGTGTTTTTTGTATTACTGTCCATTTCTGATTTTGTGGCAGGCATGGTGATGCTTTTTCTTCAGCTTTGTACTTCTCTTACTTTTCACTGAGAAGTCTATTTCTTTAAGACACAATACATTTAAAACTGCAGGAAGAGAGAGAAGCAATCTGTGTGCCACCCTAACTAAAAAAGGGGTACATGTGACAGTAACAAAGAAGAAAAATGCTCATATAACTGCACAACAGAGCTGTCCAACTCAGGACATGAAATATTCACCCAAAGCTAATCTAGCTTGAGTGCCAGATGAGAGTCAGTTCTTAGTTTTTTTTCAGATCCCTTTCCTACTTGAAACAATTGCCATCTTTGGAGACCAACAGATATGTTGTTCAAAATCACCTGCCACCACATTCTTATTCAAGTGCTAATCTGCCAGGGACAAAGAATGTTAGTCAGACCCTACCTCTGTGAAAAAGGCCCTGATCCTAGGCAACATCAACTCTTAATGAGGTCAAGGGTTGGGGGAGAAAAATCTAAAGTTATCTTCCAGTCCTCCAACTAGAAATTTAAATCCCTAATTGGATGAAGACCATCCAGGCAGAGACAGTACTTCAGTGGGAAGAAAGGCTCTCAAAATCAGACCTTAGTTGTGGCAGTGGGTTACTTTGGCACATTTAGACTTCTAAACTACCCAATCAAGGAAACATGAATACATTTTTGAACGTCTCTTCTGTAACTTAAAATTACAAATTTAAAATGCACAAGTCATTTATCCATGCAGTACATATGCCCCTCTCAATTGCTAGACATAAATACATGCATAAATATATGCAGCAAGGTATATTTTAAAACTTGCGTGCTTGAAAGCAAGCACCTAAATAGAAGTGACCTAATTTTCACAAAGAGTGGCTACTACATCTGCTTAGGACTCCCATACAGTAAAGATTTTAGAACATGTATATAGAACCAGGACCTTAAATTGGAGCTGTGGATGCTCAGTATCTCTGAAAATCAGGCCTCTTTTATTTTAAGTGCTAGCCACCAGGCATTCAAATTTGAGAGTTGTGCAATGCTGGTAAATTAATGTTCTTTTTCAAGTGACTGCATATGTCCATTCCCCTGTAGGTGTGTGCGTGCTTCACACACAGATTTTGGAGATTTTTCTCTCGGGAGTACATGTTGGGTCAGTTTGAGTGCCCTTCTGGTGCCTCACAAGAGTGCATGTAGCTATAAAGGGCCATGCTGCCCCCAATGTCCTTCAGTTCCTTCTTATCACCAGCATCAGTTGTTGGAGCTGTGATCTTTGTACTTGCAAGCCTTCCCTCTTTTAGTGTATACCATACCTTCTACCATAGTATATCTGTCCATAGTTGGCTACAAGAATAAATTTAGAATAATATTGTTCTAAAGTACAGTTCCTGGCTTCCAATTGGATACACTCTTCTACATCTGCTAGGTGCTGGGAGCATCTGCAGTAGGGTCATTGTCTTCTCTTTCCCCCATACCGCAACCAATGCCATGTAGGGGGAACCACATGCTCAGGACACTCCTGGGAAGAACTGGGGGAAGAGACGTCCTCAACAACCCGTAGCCTCTTCTTTGGCACCTGATGAGGTGGTAGTGATAGTCGATTTCTTCTCCTCCTGATTTCAGAGCTCATCAGAACATCTGGAGGAGGCTGGCTGCTGCTCTGGATATCCAACCAGAAGAGGTGTAGGAAAAGTCTCTCAGACTCATGGACCTTTTAGCCTCTGCAGAACCCTCTTGGGTAGCTCTCCCTATTAGGGTACCTTGGAACCTGACACGATTTTATGGCTGACCCCATCTTCCCTGCCTCCCTCTGCTAAAAGGGTGGAGAAAAGAGATGTCTCTTCACAGGGATTTGAGCACTTCTCTAACCACCCTTCTCCATGCTCCTTGCTAGTCAATGCTGCTAATGAAACAGAGAGACAGGGACACCAGGCTTCTACTTCCAAAAGGAAAGAAGCTAAAAAGCTAGATCTGGTCAGCAGGTAACTTTATTCCATAGGTTTATAGTTTAGGATCGGGATTTGCAAACCAAGAGGCTATGCTGGGTTGATACGATTGCAGCCTGTGGGATAATATCCTGAAGTTCAAAGACAAGCTTCCTGACGAGGCAAAACACGAATTCACTGCTATGGTGTAAGAGGGCAAATTAGTAGCCAGAACAGCAATGCAAGTAAGCCTGGGTGCAGTGGACTCTGCAGCTTGAGCTATGGCTTCTGCCATTGCGATGCAGTGTTCATCTTAGCTGCAGTCAAGTCTTCCCCTGATGTGCAACAAACCATTCAAGACCTCCCATTTGAAAGCCCCTGGCTGTTTTTCAAGAAGGCTTTATAGTCTTAAGGATTCATGGGCGACCCTTAAATCTCTGGAGAATTATACACTGTCGCCAAAAAGAAAACTACAGCAGTCCCAACAGTTTCAGCCCTTCTTGTCACGTACCCCAAAAGAGGAGCAGAAGTTACAAGAGGCATCTTCCTTCTTCCCCCTCTTGTGCCGCTGCCAGTTCTCCTAGGCAAACTGGGTCCTCAATCATTTTGACCTGTTGGTTGAGAACAGTCTACCACTTATCAATGAGTACCATCTTTCCCCACTCCAATTTTTCCAACTGCCTTTCCCACTTAAGTGCTTGGATCTGTTATGCCAAGAGGCAATCCTCCTCTAGATTTTCTGCCTCTCCAGTTCCATCAACCTGAAAGCTGCTTACGTTCTGGGAATTCAAAACACTCTGGCAGACTGTTTGAGCACAGAGGTGAAGTATAACTGTTGATGGGGGGAGGGGGAAATGGGGAGGACATATATTTTGAACCAACTCCCCACCAAAAAAAGAAGAAAAAAAGTATAAACCATGGCAGAAAGCTGGGGGTTGCCCACTGCACGTGTTGCCTCTGCTTGAGTGGGTCACGTGCAGGTCACTGAGTGGTCTCTTGACCCAGATGTATCCAGGGCCATTTTCCAGCAGTGGGGAATTCCCCAAGTGGACCTATTTGTAACAAGAGCAAACAAAAAAGTCTTTTTTGTTCCTGAGCTGGTCACGGCCCAAGTTCACTGATGGATGCTTTCTTCATACCCTGGTCAAAAGGCCTGCTGTATGCCTTCCCTCCAGTTCTGCTCCTGTCCAAAGTCAAAGTCAAGCAAGGGTCTGCTCACCTTATTCTAAGACTCTAAATAGTCCCTTTTACTTGGATGTGGCTTTGGAAAGAGTTGATAAATAAATTGCTTGATTAATGTGAAAAATCAGAAACCACTTCAGACAGGAATTTAGGGTCAAAGGAAAATCTTGTCCCTGAAGAAAATTGTATAGAGAGGCTCTGATACTAAAGCTTCCAGCTCCCTTGCTCTTCCGGCTGAGGTTATAGCAACCAAGAAAGCCACCTTCATAGACGAGGGAACAGAGAACAAGTGTTCTGAGATTAGCCATGAAGCATCCACGCTGTCAGGCGGAGGATCTGACTGAAGGTTGGGATGAAGGAGGTGGCTGTGGTCCTGGGAGATCACATCCACATTTCTTGGGAGCAACAGCAAAGGTCTGAGCAATAGAGCTAGTAGAAAGGAAAACCAATGTTGATAGGGCCACACTGGGGCTCTTAGAATGTTCTAGCTGTTAGAAGAGCTTTGGCTTTTTACCTGGATCAGACTAAACCATTCAGGTCTTCATCGCAGTTTCAGACAGAGTAAGGGGCCACCCTAAACCACCTAGAGGATCTCTTCCTGGATTTCCACCTGTATTCGTTTATGCTAGTGATTGGCTGATGTGGCTCACTCAACCAGGTTGCAGGCAGCTTCTTCATCTTTTCTGTATCCATATTGGACAGTTGTAGGGTGGCAATCTGGTCATCAGTCCATATGTTTGCTTCCTCTTATCAATCTAGACACAATAAAAGATTTTGATGCATTGTCCTACAATCCCTGTTCAAGTAGACTCCGAGCCGACCTCCAGTTCGAACTGCTTGTGAGTCACCTACAGGCGTATGCATATGTAAAATCACTCGAAGAAAGAAATAGTTATCTATCTTTCCTTATGTGTTCTTTGAGATGTGTTGCACATGTCCATTCCAGTCTTTCTGGTAGGGAAGAACTGAGGGAGGCAGCATAGCCCTTTATACCTGGGTGCAGTGGTGTGAGGCATCACAGCGCAATTACACATTCCCAATGGGTACTGCCAAGGGAAAAAATTTCTGACAGTTGTACATGAGGAGCACACCCACCCACAGTGAAATGGACATGTGCAACATCTTGAAGAACGACAGTTAAGGAAACGTAGGTAACCATTTTTTACAAAAGCTTAGCACGACTCCATCTCCCCCTTACTTTTATTTAAACTGTGATCTTACTGCTTTTTTGATTTAGGGTTTTTTCCATTTAGTTTCCTTCGTTAAAGGGGGGGGAGGGAGGAGGAATCTATGAATAATGTCATAGCATTCCTGTAGCTCCAAATCAGACTTAGAAGTCCACGCCTCATCAAAACTAATGGAATGAGGAGAGATAAATCCTGAAATAAGAGTATCCACATAACAGTTTATACCAAAGTTACTACTCTGGGCATTTTGATAAGCTTCCAAGTGTAGACAAGCCCTAGTAGACTACTTGGATTCTCGTGCTTTTTTCGTTTTTTAGTTTACCCTAAGCACAGAACTTTCTGTGAAAAAAGATTAGTTGTTTTTTTTGAGGAGGGAAGAGGAATGGTTGATGCTGTGAATGTCAGTCTGATTATGGTGAAACAGTTTTGTTAACATTTTAGTTGGAGGGACAAATTCTGCCTTCAGTTACATATGTATACAAACCTCCTAAAGATAACTGAACTGGATTGTAATAGGATTATAATTTAATCTGCATCATTTTTATTGATTATGCCTAAACAAGAAGAACCCAGATTGATTGTTAGTGCCCAGACTGAGTTTGCAGAACTGATAATTTAAAAAAAACCAACCCATCTTATTAACTTCTAAACTGAGCAAATTTGGTATAGAATTAGTAAGACAAGTAAAATGGTATAATGGGTTTTCAATCACCTGAAACTAAAAGCATGTTTTAGGGTAGAAAAATTTTATCCCCAAACTCTCATCATAACTTAAACTAGTTGACAGATTTTCCCCAACTTTACACAAAAAAATCAGTTAGAGTCACAAAGAATTTTTTTTATGAAAATTATGAATATTTGAAAACAAAGTTATACTGGAAGCCTAAATACAACTTTAACTGCAGTTTGCACTCCCAGCAAAAGTTAATATACCATTCCACTAACAAAAAAGCCATAATAGACACATAGTAGCATAAGCTCATGTAACTTTTTATACATCACTGTTGTTTATAAAACTTTCAAACAATGTCATCTTGTATCAGTTTACTTCTTGATAACCTGGGCTCTCTCCTCCACTCTGAAGAAGAATGGGATATCTACCAGCAGATAACAAACCAATTCTTCCATTCCATAAAAGATAATATGCCTTCGGTTTGTAGAAAGAAATTACTGTGAGAAGGTCCACAATTGTTCTAATGGTTTTGAACTCTCAGTTGAGTTCAATGTGTGGGTACTTGGTGGAGCTGGTGGCCTAGGGTATACAGGAACTCAGACTGGATGATCTGATGGTCCCTTCTGTCCTTAAACTCTAGGATTAAACCAACAGGTCTTCAGTCCATTACTAGAAGTGAAGATGACCACTTTAAAATAAATAAATTTAGAAAACCAGGATTTTTTTAATGTCTTGATTTCATTATTCCCAATCTGTAACTGGTCGGATTATCAGAGGAGTTGTATGAACTCCAGGATAGAAAAAAGGCCGGAGTTTCTCTGTAAAAGTTTCAGTGAAAGTGTAGATGTGAGAATGGTCATTCAGATTGTAAAATGAAATCTCTCCCAGTTCATAATCCAGGAAAATCCCAATCCGTTTAGGCTTCACTCTCAACAGTAGGGGTGTGGGACTGGAAGTAAGAGCTGTGTAAACATCTTTATTCCACAGCCTGAGTCTCCAATATCCATCCTCAGGTGATGGTGTAATCTTCCCTTTCCTAGTCACAGAGTCCCTACAAACTCCCAAAGTCCATTGAGTCTTGTCTCCCACCTCCACCTCCCAGTAATGTCTTCCTGAGACAAATCCCTCTGATCCGAGAACAAATGGGTAATAAGTAAATCTTTCAGGATTGTCAGGCAGATCCTGCTTGGTCTCTCCGAACCTCACACTTTTGCGGTCTTCGGACAGTATAAGGTTAGGATGAGCTGTTGTTGGATCCAGAGTCACATCTGCTTTGAATTTCTTTATCATTTTCTTCAGGGCAAAGTGCTGAAGTGGAAAACTGCAACTGTCCTTCTTCAGCTCAATGGAGATGGCTTTGGGGATTTTGATGTTTTCACACCTGTTCAGGGTGCTCCTTATGCCCTTCAGTAGGTCAATGGCTGGCTGCTGGCACCTCTCCTCAATCTCTGTGATGAGTTTACTGAGGCTGGTGCTGTGGTCGGCAAGCTTGGCAGCGTTTTCACTCAGCCTCTGCAGAATCTCCTTCTCCTCATCCTCCAGCCGCCGAAGCACGGCCTGCTGCTCCTCCTGCAGGAATTGGTGCAGCCTCTCAAACTCAGATGCAATTTTCTGCCGCCGGCTCTCAACTTTCTCCCTCAGTTCAGCTGGCTTCTTCTGCTCGCTGGAGAGGAATTTACGAGCATCTTCTACCTGCCTCTTCAGAGGACCCAGGTAGGCACGCAGCTTCTTTTTATGGGCCAGGGCGGCCCTGTCAAGGGGACCCACGGCATGGTCACGGTGGTGGCAGGAGATGCGGCAGGCTAGGCACACGGCCTCCTGGTCCTTCTCGCAGAAGAGACTGAGGACCTGTTGGTGTTTGTGGCAGAGAGCCCTGGCAGCATCGGGGCGGGGGCGCCGGTGGCGCTGGCTGCGCTTGGCACGGAGCTGCCGGGCGATCTCAGCCACATTGCCCAGCTGGCGGTTGGTACGAAAGCAGCGGAGGTGGAAGCGCCGGCGGCAGACGGGGCAGGGGAAGTGGCCTTCCAGCTCCTCCCAGCAGCGGGCAATGCAGCCCCGGCAGAAGTTGTGGCCACAGTCAATGGTGACTGGGTCACTCAGGTAGTCCAGGCAGATGGAGCAGCTGGCCTCCACCTGCAGGCTCTCCAGGGCCTGGGCCGTCGCCATGCTCAGCCCCGCCCAGCGCCCGCGCGCTCACCAACGGCCCCCAGACCAACTGTTCCTGCGACAGGCCCTGCCACGTGACCCTGCCAGCTGGGGGACCAGTCGCGGAATCGCCAGGGTTTAGCTCGCGGCGCCGCTCACGTCTGCCTGGGCCCAACACCTCTCCCTTCCCTCGGGGAGACGCTGCGGCTCACAGCCAATAAGGAGAGGACTTTCCACCCCTGTATCCACGTCGGCCCTCGGGCCCCGTACCCAATCAAAATGGAGAGCGGCCGGGGTTAAGGGTCTTTCTTCCCGCCCCTCATTTTCCGTTCAGCCAATCAGACTAGAGATACCCCATCCCTCCTCCATGGCTCCCCAACGCAGCGGAAGTTGTCAAAGGCGGAGAGGAGCCTAGCTGAGCCTTCGCGGCAGCTCCGAATAATGTCCTCTGCGCTCGGGATTGGGACGGAGCCGTCCGTCACGGGGACTCCCCAGCCGCGCGCTTTTCCACGGGGAGGAGATTACAACGGTGATACTTCCGTGCGCCGGAGACTACAGATCCCGGCATGCAACGGGCACAAGCCGCCTGGCCCATGGCCGAGCATTGCCTGCCGGGAGCTGTGCGCTCCGTGCAGCGGGGAGCTGTGGCACGCTGGGAGCTGTAGTCTCAGCGGCGGCTGCCGGGGTAACGTTGCGTTCTGCTGCCCGCCGCAGGTCGCTGCGTGGCTGTTACTGAGCAGGTTCGGGCCGGGAATTGAGCCTGCGCAGTAACCTCGGCGGAACGGGCCGCTGGGCGCGGAGCTGGAAGGCGGGCGGCCCGGGGGGACTGAATGCCCGGTGCACGGGAGAAGGGCAAGCGGCAGGGGAGGGAGGGAGGGCGGGACTGTGAACGAGGCACTGGGTGAGCTAGCTGCCGGGGTTGCAAATATAGCATGAGGCGGACCAGCGGCGTGTTTCCCCGCTAGCAGGCTGGTACAGTTCGGCACCCCCGTGCCTGGGCAAGGCAGCTCTTCCCTGTCGGAGGTGATGGGAGCGGTCCAAGGAGACCAGTGAAATAGTTCACGTACCTTCTCCCTCCCCGTCCAAACAGTATCGCGTTTATACACGGTGTTAGTCTCTACAAGAATCCGTTAGCAGGTTCTGGGCCAGCGTAACGTAAATCCTCATAGCAATTCCTAAATGCGTCTGAGCTGCTTTTCTGATGGCCTGAATTGAGTTGCACCCTACATGGGGTTGTGCCCCTTTAACTTGTTTACTTCTTAAAATGTATTTCTTACTCTTAGCACTTCATCATTTATATTTGTTACTATTGGATGGATATAATTGTGCATAGGTTTAGTAAGACTCGTGGAAGTTACTGGGCGCGTCAGCAATCCCATCTCACAGTATTAACACTTCCTGTTTATAGTACTATATTAGTTTTTAATTCTAAAACTTTGGGTTTTTACCCCCCCCCCCATGTGTGATGGGTTGTCTCCTCTTCTGGGGTGCCACCTGATGTACTGGGGTTCCACTGAGCCCACCCGTTCCACCAGGCTCCCTCACCCTGTCCTGCTGCACACACACACACACACACACAGGTAGGGACACTTCCTGCTGTAGTATCATACAGAGTGTGTGTGGAAAGATAGCTCTGGGATTGCCCAGCACTCAAGTGTCCACACTGTCTGGAGTGTAAACACCAAATTATATTGTCTTACCCTGTATAGAGATCTATACAGCGCAAGGTCATGAAATTCGCTCCCTTCCTCAATTTCGAGGAAGATATGCACAGCTTCCTCTTCCCCCAGTTATGAATTACACAAACTAGTTGTAGAATAAACAATAAAGTCTATTAACTACAAAAGGTAAATTTTAAGTTATTATAAGGGATAGCAAACAGAACAAAGCAGATTACTGAGCCAATAAAACAAAACGTGCAAACTAAGCTTATTATATTAAATTAGTGGTTAATAGTAGCAAATTCTCCCTCTACATGTTGTTTTATACAAGTTACAGAGTTTCTCAAAGTTAAAATTCACTGCTTGCAGCTTAAATCTCTAGGTGTTCCTTTCACAGGCTAGACCTTTTTCATCTGGGCTCAGCCCCTGCCTCCTACTTAGTTCCTTTGTTTCTTCAGGTGTTTTCAACAGTATTCCTTCTTGGGTAGAGAGGCAATGGAGAAGAACCAAGATTAACTCAGTCCCCAGCCTTAAATAGGATTTGCATATGGCAGAAATCCTTTGTTTCCCAATTTGACCCCCGCCCCTTCTTAATGGAAAAACACTAGAAGTCCAAGATGGTGTCCAGGATCCACTGACATGGTCACCTGACCCTGCACTGTTAAAGCAGCATCCCTGGAAACTTCTCAGGAAGGAGGGAGATCAGCATCTTCAAAGTCCGATTGTCCTTCCTAAGGGCCCATCCAGGCTGATTGCTTAATGTCTGGTAGGCATTCCCCAAGTGTAAACACAGTTGTAAATTGTTACATAGTCAACATTCCTAACGTCAGATACAGAAATGATACATGCATACAAATAGGATAATCATATTCAGTAAATCATAACCTTTCCAATGATACCTTACATGACCCCTCTTGCATAAAACCTATCTTAATTATGCCATGTTCATATCATAAGCATATGTCTATGAAGAATATATGGTGTAGGGCCACACCATGCACAGGTTTATTCTTTGGAATGGTGTGACTTTAAGGCTGACTGATTTCCTGGGTTGGTCTCAAACTTTTTTTTTTTTTGATTCACCATTGGAGATTGTTTTTGTCAACTGTTATCTTGCTTCTGTCTATCACTCTGGTGTTGGGTTTTTTTACATGTTGCGATTTGTGTGTAGAACTTGGGTTCCCAAATATTCACTAATGACCAGATTTTTAAAGGTTAAAAGTATCTAGATGTTTTTGAAAATCCCACTAGTTGCCTAAATACCTTTAAAGATTTGGCTCTAAGGACACTACGCTGTTTTGTATAAAATCCTCCTCAAAGGCAATTTTATATTGTAATTTTTTATTAAATATAGATCTAAAACTCCAAGATAAATTGGCAACCATAAGAATTAAAAAATCATGAGTTCTACACCTGAGTCATGAAATTTAAAAAAAAATACATTTTTATTTTAATTTTCTTTTTTGTTTCTGAGCCTTTAGGGTACATCAACTTCATACTTCCGTTACCTCTCCCAAAGAATTTGTATACTTAGAACAGTTGTACATTCCTACAATAGTTAATATCATTTTGGGTATCCGGTAACGTGGTTGCCCCTCACCTGCTTTTGTCACTTGAGCAGGGGAATTAGTTTTAAGTGCAATGTATTACCCCGATGAGCCACATGATAGAATGATTGTAAAAGTATTCTTTTGTCTGGTGTTCTTCAGTGAAAGGGGAAACACCACCTTTCCCCATCCACCAGCACAAACCCGGATGATTTTCTGAAAGTATAAAACAAGATGTTTGGTCATTTTTAGTTTGGCCACCAAATCCTTTCCCCTTGCTAAAAATACAAATATGACCACAAATGAGTAGGCTGACCATACGTACCGTTTTAAACGGGACAGTACCGTTTTTTTCATATTTCCCGACCGTCCCGTCATTTTAATATAAATGTCAATTTTGTCCCGTTTTTAATAAACTATATATAGCTTTTATTTTTTTGTAAAAAACTGAACGCTGGCTTGTTGCGGCTGCCCCTCGTCTCCCCGCCGAGCTGCTGAGCTGGGAGACAAAGGGCAGCTTGTTGCGGCTGCCCCTCATCTCCCCGCCGAGCTGCTGAGCGGGGAGACAAGGAGCGGCTTGTTGCGGCTGCCCCTCGTCTCTCCGCCGAGCTGCTGAGCGGGGAGACAAGGGGCGGCTTGTTGCAGCTGTCCCTCGTCTCTCCGCCGAGCTGCTGAGCGGGGAGACGAGGGGCGGCGGCTTGCCGCGGCTGCCCCTCGTCTCCCCGCCGAGCTGCTGAGCGGGGAGACGAGGGGCGGCGGCTTGCCGCGGCTGCCCCTCGTCTCCCCGCCGAGCTGCTGAGCGGGGAGACGAGGGGCGGCTTGTTGCGGCTGCCCCTTGTCTCCCCGTCCCGTTTTTGCCATCCCAATGTCCCGTTTTTGTCTCAAGGAAATATGGTCAGCCTACAAATGAGGGACTAAAAAGAAAACAGTCTAAAATGCTGTAGTGGAGAAATACTAATTATACTGAATCACTGCTTTATAAGCCCCACAGCTCCTGGCTTTGATGCTGAATCAGCTGGTCCATTTCTTCTTGTTTCTGGTGCATTTTACGTTTAGATAGAATTCTTCATTCCAGAATGCTCTGCTCATTTAAACTATACACTGCTCATTTCATCTCCTATTGAAGTGCAGGCAGTTTTGGGACCAGACATGCCAGCTGTTTAACAGTGCACAATTGAAAACACAGAAAGTATTTGGTTAGGCAGAATGTCATTAGAGTTTATTCATAATAGCCGGGTGAACACCTGTGCTCTTGTGAAACATGCACTAGGATAATTAATGACTGCAGTGGTCAGGCTCTGGGTTTAATATTTTAGCCAAGACACAAAAACCTCCAACAAAAAAGTATGGGGGCATAGTTTCCATGCTTAGACATGGGCAAGAGTGGCATCTAATGAATTACAAATATCACTTCCTGTTGCACTTAGAAATCTATTTAGCCCAACTCTACTTGGCATGATCCTGCCAGCACTTATACACAACTTTATGCACATGAGTAGCTCCAGAACTCATTGGCACTAGTTTTGTGTATACAGCTACTCACATGCATAAATGTTTGCAGGTCTGAGGCCTTAGATTGTGGGCTCTGTAGGAACACAGCCAGAGCAGTATGAGCATAAACATTAAGAATTAATCATTTATGCTGAAGTGGTGGCTATGAAGTAAATTACATAGTATGTATTTTGGTTTGCAGTTAATAAAAGCTTTGTGTATTTCAGGATTTTTTACAGTTTTTTAAAATTGTCTTTATTTCTCCAGAAAAAATAGTTCTATAAAAATCATGCTAAAAGTACATACAAATCTAGTTGCACCAAAATGTACATATTCTATTAATATCATTGTTATTTTATTATTGTTTGTTTGAAGTACTGCTCAGATATCTTAAGCACTTTCTAAACATTCAACAAGGGATATTCACTGCCCAAAGGAGCTCTCATGTATGCATGCTAGATAAAGCAAAACAAATTTTCCCCCAGTAGACATTGGTGTACAGTTATGTCTTTCTGAATAGTGTATACATTTTTTCTACCTAAATACAGTTAATAATGTATCTTGAATTATCTCTTGCAATAAATGATCTCTTTCACCAAAACTCTTTCAAGACTATGTAATCTGCTCAGGACTAACCCAATTTAATGAACAGTAATCAAGGAATAAAGCCATTCAGCTGACAAGTCTATCAACAGCCTAACCCTGAGAGTTAGGCAAAAAAGCACCATCACTACTGGAATTAGCTAAATACTTCGGCATTGCTCCTGAATAAAAAGGTATGTTACAATGTTTTTTGCATCAGAATTGTGCTATGGTTGCTAAAAAAAATATTAGTTGATTGCTGTTACTAGAAAGAAATAAGATAAATATTAGCAGCATCAATAACAGCAGACCAGTATACAAAGTACTAGTCTGTATTAGTTTGTGTTTCACTTGTGCTATGAAGTTAAAATATTTGAGTTTCGCTTACTAAACCTAGCATTTGTGGGTCAGATTCTGCTGTAGGTTATAGTGGGGTAAATGTACTGTTACCCAGAGCAGAATTTGTCTGTGTATAGATTTAGGACATTTGTATTGTGTGTGGAAAAGAGAAGCATTACCAGACTTTATTCTTCTATAATTTGCTTTTTCTATACTGGAAAGGGAAGAGGTGAATTGTTTATCATTTGTGAACGGACCGCTCTGCTGTTTCTCACCACAGCCTTCTATTTCCTGCTAACCTAGTTTTATATCATTTTGTATTTCACTCTAAATAGCTAATGTAATTTAAAGAGTTGATGAAACTGAGTTGGAGATAAAATTTGTTAAATAAATGGTCCCACATAATCTCAGATTCCTTCTCTATTTTGGGATATTTATTTAGGTTTCAAAAACTCACATTTGACTGTGGCAGCTTGAGAATTCAATACTTCTTAGTTAAGGTTTTTTTTAAAAATCAAGTTAGGTTAGTTTCTTATGTAACTGACATGACGCAGTATAATGCTTTGACTATACTGTTCTATAGGTTAAATGCAAGAAGCTCATACTAAGTTGTTTGTGTATCAACATTACTAGAATTATTGTAATATTTTCAGAATGCAAAGAAAAATTGGGGAACAAATCTGCTGAAAATGTAACGTCAAGTGAATAACTGATTTTTATTTAACTGTATGTCAGAAATTGAGTAGGAAAAGTTTTACATTGATCCCTTATGAAATTTACAAAAGAAATGAGGTAAATTCTTATTTTTTCTTTGGGTGCAGGACCCTTTACACATAAAGAATATAAAATTAAAAACAAAAATTGTACAAAGTTTATTTAAAATGAGACATTAATGTTATTGAGCATAATTATTTTTTTACAAAATATACAACCACATAGGTATTGTATAAACATAAATAACCACCAAAGATCATGACCTATGTTTTTACGTTATGCAACATGACTTAAAAACAGAGCTAGGACATTCAGGATTCTTTTCTAAAGTCTAGATTGAACATTTTTGCTTCCTAAGAGAGGTTAGCAGTTAACACCTTTTCTATCCATAAATGAATATGCACTTAGATACATTATGCTTTTCTTAAGATTATAGTAAAGTTAATTGCATAAGTATGGCTACATATAAACATCCAATACTACCATAAACATTAAAACCCATATATTTGTCTATAAAATGTAATGATTAAATAGTTATTTATCTTTTACCATTCTTTTTCATGTTCTTTACTAGCTATTATATCTAAGTAGAAATATACAGACATATGTGAATGGTAAATAACTATTAAAATAATAGCTCTTTCAGTGGTATAATGTTGGTCTAATTTTTGAACATTTTCAAAGCTACAATGCATTGCTGTTACCCACATGGCTATTTGTTGGTATGTAGAAAAGAATGACTAGCTTTTTATGGCACTGTTGATTTTCCAAAGTTCCTGAAGGGGTCATTTGTGATTCCATTGTTTTTCCCAACTTAGAGAAATCTGAAACTCCTGTGAAGTTGTTCCAGTAGGAGTCTGATAAGGTTCTGAATGTGGTGATGGCTTATACATGGACACCTGTACTGATTAGAATGCTGCACGATCACATCACATTTTCTTGGCTGGTTTCCTCTTTCATTCTTCTTCCTGGTAGAAAGTATGGTTTGGGAAGGCAAAAATCACACTTGATTTAAAATCATTGCACTGTCAATTCCATTAATCTTTAGAGAGGTTTATGGATGTTCAGTAGCTCCCTACATTTTGACACAGAAAAAGTGTATTGACTTTACAAGGCCACCATAGTTTTTGTTTTTATTTGTAATAGTTACCAGAATTTCATCTCATTATTTTGATTGCATGACTTAGGCACCTCACTTCTACTGATGTGTGGTTGCAAGGAGCTGTGAAGTGTGTGGGTTTAAAAAAAATTAAATGCATTCTTGACCTCTGGTCTAGGAAGGAATGGCTTTCTTTTTATTTAAGTTTCTCTTTCACTATGGTGCCACATTCCCAAGTGTTTTCCTCTTAATTAGAGGACCTGATTACTATAAAAAATAAAGGTTAATCAAACAGTGATTTTTCTTCGGTGGTTTGTTTTTTATTTGTACTGATTGAACAGGGTGTTTGTAGTGGAAGCCAATATCCTTAAATGCACTGGTCATAGTTTGCTTATTCTGCTTCATTTGAATCAGGTAAACAGTAGATATTCACCCAGTGGGCCTCATTTTGTTTAAATCTGTTAAATAAGTAAATCATTCAACAGCCATTGCTATTTGTGTAGGCTTGGAGGAGCCTGTGAGTCTCATAATTGTTTCAAGTGGTCTGCTCGAAGGCTAATAGATCTCAACTACTGAATTCCCAGATACATTACAACTATCTCCTGTGACAGTTCAGTTTCCAGAAAACAAATCGTAAGCTTTGCAATAACAGCTCATTAGATAGAAGGAAATATGGTCTTGTGCTTAAGGCACTGGAGCAGGACTTGGAAGATATGGGTTGAGTTCTGCCCCAGATTTTTGTGCCACAATGGGCAACTCAGTTAGGGCCAGATCTACAGAGAGATTCAGGTACCTAACTTCCACTTTTAGGCACCACTGTGGGCCACAAAATCTCCACTTGGCTGCCACCTAACTCTGTAGGGACCTAAACTCTCACAGGTCTAACTTTTGCTGTAAAAAAAGTCTCCTAGGTGCCTAAGTTTCTGCTGCCCCTGGGCATGCACGCTGCTGCCTCAGGCATCCTGGTGCCTGTCTATCTCCCATCTAAGCCTCAGTGCGATTCTCAAATTAGGGAAAATAGGGCTGGTCTACACTGGAAACTTACATTGGCATAGCTACGTGACTCGGGTATAAAAAATCCACACCCCTGAGAGATGTAGCTATGCTGACCTAACCCCTGGTATAGACCGTGCTTCGTCAACAGAAGAGTTCTTTTGTCAGCCTCATTTCTGCTTCCTGGGGAGGTGGATCAGCTATAGCAATGGGAGAACCCCTTCTGTCACAGTAGTGAGTGTCTACATTGAAGTGCTGTAATGCCACAACTGCAGCATTTTAAGTATAGATGATAGCTAGGGCCCTACCAAATTCCTGGCCATGAAAAATGTGTCATGAACCGTGAAATCTGGTCTCCCCCTGTGAAATCTGGTCTTTTGTGTGCTTTTACCTTATACTATTCAGATTTCACAGGGGAAACCAGCATTTCTCAATTTGTGGGTCTTGATCCAAAAGAGAGTTGTAGAGGGGTTACAAGGTTATTTTAGGGGGTTACGTTATTACCACCCTTACGTCTGTGCTGCCTTCAGAGCTGGGTGGCTGGAGACTAGCAGATCTTGGCTGAGTGCCCAGCTCTGAAGGCAGTGTCCCGCCAGCAGCAGCGCAGAAGTAAAGATGGCAATCCCATACCATGCCACCCTTACTTCTGTGCTGCTGCCTGCAGAGCTGGGCGGTGGCCAGACAGTGGCGGTTGCTGACTTAGGGCCCAGCTCTGCAGGCAGCAGCACAGAAGTAAGGGTGGCAATACCATACCATGCTACCCTTACTTCTGCGCTGCTGCTGGCGACGGCTCCCGGCCAGCAGCCGCCACTCTCCAGCTGCCCAGCTATGAAGGCAGCGCTGGCACCAACAGTGGCACAGAAGTAAGGATAGCAGTACCACAACCCCCTACAATAACCTTGTGACCACCCCCCCTCCCGCACAACTCCTTTTTGGGTCAGGAGCCCTATAATTTCAACACTGTGAAATTTCAGATTTAAATAGCTGAAATCATGACATTTATGATTTTTAAAATCCCATGACTTTGAAATTGACCAAAATGGACCATGAAGGCCCTAATGATAGCCTAACTCTGTGCAAAAGGGTGGGAGGAGGAGGCAACAGCAGTGGCTTCCCTTAAAACTGTTAGTCCAGTGGTTAGGGCTCTCACCTAGGCTGTGAGAGATCATGGTTCAATTCCCCCTTCTGCCTGATGAGGAAAAGGGATTTGAACGAGGTTCTCTCAGGAGAGTGCCATAACCACTAAACTATGGGATATTCTGATGTGGGTCTCTCTTGTTAAAGCCTGTCCATTGAAATTAAATACTAACTGGGCCAGAGAGAGAGGGAAGCATTATGCTGACCAGTGGTTACAGTATTCACCTCCTCATCAGGCATAGGGTGACCAGATGTCCCGATTTTATAGGGACAGTCCCGATTTTTGGGTCTTATATAGGCTCCTATTACCCCGATTTTTCACACTTGCTGTCTGGTCACCCTATTCAGGCACAGGTGAGAACTGAAAGTGGGGTCTTCCACATCCTGGTTTAATCACTGGCTTGTGTAGAGGCAGGCAGGTGCCTAAACTGGGTGTTGCAAGAACTGGCTGTTTCAAGGCCTAACTTGCCTGATTCCAGGAAGGAGGTTTCCAGCTGTGGATCACTAGCTACATTCCTTCCTGTAGCTGGACGTAGGTGCTGAACACTGTCAGGGGCATGGCTTAGGATACACCCCTTCGTCTCAGAACCTCCCATTGGCTTAGCGATCCCTGCCCAGCATGCTGGCTTTTATGGATCCCATTCTAAAGCAACTATTTCTCCCCCTTCCTTGTATAGGGAACCTAGGTGCCTCACTGCAACTTATATATCCCAGTGATTTTCAAGACACCTAAAAGTTAGGTTTTGCAACACTCCACATTGTATCACTTAAGTCTCTCTGTGGATCCAGGCCTCAATTCTCTATCTTTAAAATGGGAATAATAATACTTGCTTTGTCTCTCTTGTCTGTTTAGACTGTAAACTCTTTGGAGTTGGAACTGTCTCTTACTATAGGTATGTCCAGCTACAATGTGGTCCTGGTTGTTAGGGTCTCTTGTTGGAGTCACTGTAAATAAATATGCTAAATTACAATTTTAGTAAATACTCAAAAATATATTTCCAGTTTAAAACTGGAAAGGAAATGGAACTCAAAGGTAAAGACCACTTAAGATATAAGGCCTGAGGACCCACAGCTCTAGCTGAAATCAGTAAGAGCTGCAGATGCTAAACCCCTCTTCCCCTCCCCATCAAGTCCTGCAGATTTCTAAACAGCGTGACAGAACAGGATTATAACAGTCTTTAGCTAAATGTCTATACAATTGGTTTTGAATTAATGAGTACCTTTTTTGCTATGTCACTGACTTTTTGGTACTAGAAATCAGCTCCCTGAATGAAAGCAGATAACTTTGAAAATAGCTTTTAGTCTAGCAAATTGATATACTGTATGGGGAAGAAGGGAAGAAAAAACCAGAGTAAGTGCATATTTATCACCCAGACAGTGCAATCTGAAGCCAAATGTATGATATACTATTTCGGGGGCACATTAGAGAAAATGTAGATAGTCTGTGCACAGACTATCTCGTCTATAGGTGCAGGATTGGGGGGAAGGGGTTTGTTGAGTCCACAGTCTTAATCAGAACTGAAGCAAGTCATTCAGGAGTGACTCAACAAGCCCCCTGCTCCTAAATTAAATTCCACTATCCCTTTCTATCATTCAGCTCACTTAGCTCCTGCCTGCCTGCTGAGTGAGCTGATTTGATTTCTTAGCTGGTTATGTTTATGCTGATACTGATGAGGGATCTTGTCTCGACTGTCTCTTGTTGAAATGAGCAGGCAGGTGGGCCTCGGTGCTCAATATTGAAGCACCAGTTAGGCAGATCTATATTTAAACATCTTTATACACTTTAATATGAGCTTGTTTTTAAACCTGCACCCTGAAAATATTCTAGTTACTGCCTCCATGCAATGTTGGCAGGGCAGCTCCAGGCACCAGCGCAGCAAGCACATGCCTGGGGCGGCATGACAGTTGCTGTAAGGGCGGCCGTCTGGCAGCCTTCGGCAGCGTTTCTGCAGGAGGTCCACTGGTCCCGCGGCTTTGGCGACAATTCGGCAGGCGTGGCCACCTGACTGCCGTGCTTGGGGCGGCAAAAACATAGAGCCGCCCCCGAATGTTGGAGTAAATCTAGGGTTATGCTGAAGATATCTTAATCATTCCTTGGGCTTGCAGTTTTCCAGCTTCCTGTGCTGTTTGTATGTATGTCATATACACATACCATTGTGTTTATAGACCAGTGCAGCCACTTGCTACTGAGTGGTGGTGGTAGCAGGGAAACAAGGATGCCCTTAGCCCAGGGCTACACTGGGGGTGGAGGGGTGGGGTCAAATGCTTACTTAGCAAAAGCAGTCAAATGCTTACTTAGCAAATTGAAACCTCTTGGCTCCTCCTAGTATAGATTCTGTCATTATTTATTAATTATGCTGACATGCTTGGGCTTGCACATTATCTTGACTATAACAAAGAGTTTAAAAGATGCAAAACTATTGACTGCATGTTTTATTCATTCTTAAATTGCATACTTCCCTGAAAGAGAGTCTTGGTATCCTTTTGATGCCTACCCTACTATATGTACATATGCTACCTGTATGCTTCTGGAGTCACTGGAATGCATTTAAATATGCACATATTTTAATGCGTATTCTGTAATCCGCTATAGAGCATTAATGTTTTGCACTTGCATAGCCTTTCATCCAAGGATCTCAAAGCCCTTGCTGACATTAATTAAGCTTCACAATCCCCTTTGAAGGAGGTAAATGGTATCTCCAGTCTACTGAGAGGAAAACATAGGGCAAAGACTAAGAGAGATCAAGTGACTTGCCTCACCTCACACAGCAAATGAGTTTACAGCTATAACCGAGTACTCTTGGTGCCTAGTCTAAAGTTCTCATCACTGGCCAGTGCTTCCTTTTTAAACATTTGGGGTTAGTTTTCCAAGCGAAGAGAAATGTATTCAGAACTACAATAGTCCAGTGGGAAGTGTTTCTAGCCCAGCAACGTTGCCGATATAACAGATTCAAGAATTTTCAGCCTGTGTAAGGAGAAGAGGGAGTTTGAATTTGCCTAGAGGAGAAGTATAAGGGAACGCTAATGTGGGACAGCACCCTTATCCAAAGGAGCTAATTTCTTGTGCAGAATCTGCCGTACTGAAAACACTAATTAAATCCAATAATCCTAGCACGCCTGGGATCCTGCTATGGAGTTTAAATAAAGCATACTTTTTTCCCTACTGCTTTTTCAAAGCCCTGTTTTCAGAACAAAGAAATCGCAAGGACTCGAGACCAAATGAAATCATGTTTGTGGTTTGGTTAGTAAAATGCAGCGCAAACTGTTTTGAAATGTAAGCACAATTTAGAAATGTGCTTATTCTGGACAGTCTGTTCAGCAGTGTTTCCAAATAAATGTATAGGGAAGCGTTGATAATTGCATCCTCCTTGGCGCCTGGTTTTATTACCGAAATCTCCTAACTTTAGCAAAGTAAGGTTGGATTTCCGATACCTCAGGGGAAGGGCACTCTGGAGTGGAGAGGCATACATCTCCTGTGGGAGCAGTTGTGTCTGTGCAGCTTTCTGCGCAGGGCCAGGTTAGCTGAAAGGCAGAAGCGGGAATTGAAACCATACGGTTTGAATCGAAAACGTCAGCAATCAGACAATTACACTTGGGTATACTGAGCACACAGCAAGAAAAAGAACCAGATATCCAGGCGTCACCGCGGGCATTGATGTCCTACATCAACCTATTTGTTTTTGCATCCTCCCCCCCCCCCCCCCCAGCCTCTGAATTTCTAAGTATTTCTGGCCAGTGCTATTGGATATTAAGCAGCAAAGCGAACGGAAAGAAAGACAAACATCTTTGCACTGAACCACACTGCTTCTTCCATACTATTCGCCCTAGTTGTCCTCAGAGCCCCCCCTTTTTTTGGTTACAAAAATCCCTTAAAACTATTTCCCATTTCAGAAATAGCGTTCCCCATCCTCCCCCCCCCCCCCCAATGTGCCTCAAACTTGCTGACCGAGCGTATTCAAAAATTGCAGTCACTGTTCCTGGAGCAGAAGGTATAGTACCTCCAAACATTTTGAGCAGTTGCGTAAAACAAATGCCTTTCTGAATCGGGGCCATAGTGCGCTCTACCTTACAGGATGAATCCCTTCCTTTATAGCAAGCCCCTTTTCTATGTGTTCTAATTTCAAATTAGGGCGCAACCTGGCTCTACAGCGGGCGAGTAGTAGTCCGTTTGCGTTGTTTTCTGCACCCACGAAGACAGCCATAGGGTCACATTTGAGATGTGTCCCCTACCCCCCAATTGATAAAACTTTCCCGTTTCAGAAATGCAACCAGCAGCGGGGCGCGTTGTTACCTTCTCTGCTCCTGCTGACAACTTTCTTCTGCCTCAATCAGGAAATAGAGTGAAATGAGTTTATTTTGGTGTAGTTATCACAATTGCTTCATTTAAAGACTATAATTATACTGCTTGGAATTTTGCTTGGAATTTTGCTGCCATAGTTTGTTCATTCAAAAACCTCGGTTACGTTTTCTTTAATAGGTGTGTAGAAGTTTTGAATGGCTGGTTGTTTGAGATCCGTCTAACTAATTGTACAGCAAACTGCTTCTCTTTTACTGCCGCTTTTTATGATAAATATGACCAAAGCACTGCTTTAAAGCCGTCATAGGAAACACTAAAATTGCGATCAACATAGATACCAGATTTGAATTAAAACAAAATTGCATCGCAGCAAGTGTAGAACTCTTTCCCCCCCCCCATCCAGTACTCGCAAAGATGCTACTACAACCTTTTAAACATATGTATTGCTCCGTAAGTGTCCGAATGCACCTGTATCACCACAGTGATTATAGCTGTTGAAGTGTCTTAACAGCTTCATTTTGTTTCATCGTGATTTTTATCAGGGCGTAAACTCAGCCTAGTCAAGTCAATCATCCAAGCTAAGTGCTGTGGATGCTACATACCAAGGTACGTTTGATGTAGCTGATATAACCTTCTTCTGACCGTGTTTTCTCATGAGCAGCATGGAAATGCAACATCTTTAGATCTGGTTTAAATCTTAATTTCTTTAGATCTTTTAGTAGTTACACTATATACATGCATATCTTTATTACTATACATGTATATAGTTTATATAATTTATTACTACTACTATGTATATAGACCCAGAGCTTTAAAAAATCTGCAAAACAAATAGCAATGGAAGTACAATAATTTAAGAATTCATAAGTGTTTGGAACAAAGTCATAGCAATAAACTTAAACTGTATAGTTGGTACTCATATAAAATATGCATATTAACATGTAATGTGAAGACACAATTCCTACCTGGCCTCTGTCCATTGATAAGGAGGAGACTCATCAAGAGAAAAAATAACATATAAAAGAGCTGTTGGAATCTCATTTTGCAGTCACACAAAATAGGTGAAATATTTATAATTCTTGCAGCAAATCAAAAAATCCTTGAAATGCCTCTGCAGTATCTGTGTCTCTGCTCACATTCTAATGACAAGCTCCAGAGTGAACTGCCAGCTGCATTTCCAGCAAGGTTAATGATCACATAAGACAAGGTTATTGGGTGGTTCTGCTCGGTGGTCAGTGCCTCCCTCTTTTCTCTCTCCCTTTCCCTTCTCTTTTTTGTCACTCCCCCTTATTTTCCATAAGCAAACAATGAAGGAATGAAAAGTCCATGTCAACAGTAGCTTCTGTCAATATATATGGGGCAGGGAGTCCTGTGAACAATAGGGCAACTTCAGGTTAAATTCAACCTAGTCAGGGAGAAATATGTAAAACAAGGCACCATGTTCCCTCCCTCCATTTGCAACTGTTTAAACTCTGCATTGCCCATGTTGGTCCCACATACAGAAAGCAATGGAAATGACAGGAAGTCCCCCCCCCCCCCCGCCTTTGTCCCTTCTGAAAGAATTCTGAAGCACAAACTTAAGCTCCCCCAAAGCATTGTGGTCCTTGTTGCTGCGCAAATGTTTTATCTCTTCTAAACTAGCTGCAAAGTAGTGTCTATTCAAAGTGAAACTGTAAACTGTTAAACCTAATGTGTGGCTTTTGTAACATCAAGTGTTCCTAGAAGCTCAGAATATCCTGGAATGAATATATAAGACTTTTGACACTTCTTCTGGTAAAATGAAAAGGTAGAGGTTTGGCTTTGTGAAATGATATTATTAACTGTGCTGCAACAATTTGAATATGGGGAAGAGATTAAACAGGATTTAGGATTTATAAAACCCATCTAGATATTCATTACATTCTTTACTCAAATAAGGTGATAAACTACCTTTAACAAAACTGCGGAAATAATGTGATATACAATAAAAACACAGCTATATAGAGCTCTAGAGAAAAGAGACAGTCCTAAGGACTAACCTGGCAAAACGCTTATTGAGGCACATAGTATCTTTGAAATATTGGCATGAGTTAAAATTTGATTATTTATTCTCAACCTGCTGATTTTCTGGAGTGGAATACAGACTATAGTACCATAGAAAATGGAAATATGACCCTTAGGGAAAATATCCTGTAGAATTTATAGAGAGACTTTTCTACAGAAAAGTTTAACCCATCCTGTTAAATTTAATAGAGAATTAAATCTGTTAAATAATTCTCTAGGATTCTTTAAAAACTATTCAATTTTTCCCCTATTAAATTCTATAGAACTTTTCCATAAGAGAAAGTACATTGTTATGGGACTGGTGATCTAATATAAATAAGGGATGTGTGTGTAAACAACATCAAATAATAAAAATGTAACTTGCAGCTTGATCCAAAGAATTATTTGAAGGTTGAAACTTATCGAGGAAAGTGCTAGACTGACAGCACTAGAAAATGAAGTCCTCTGTTGATGATTAGAATCATAGACCTGGTGTAGTACAGACATTAACTTCCCCAGATTGCGCTTTAAAAGTTAGGGTGTACTTATGCAATGGAAATGATGCCCACTGTGGCAGTGCAGTATAGACTCAGCCTGCACTGCCAAAAGGAGTGTTTCTGTTAAAGTTGGAACACCACCTTCCCCAGTGACAGTAGCTACGTTGATGGAATACTTTTGTTGAAATAGCTGCATTGATGCTGGGGGTTAAGTCAGCATTGGTCAGTGGTGTGTTTTCCCCCCCACACCCTGACCAATATATCTATAGACCAGGCCTTAGAAGATTTGGTTTCTAAACCTGGTTCTGCCACTGATTTGCTGTCTGATCTTGGGCAAATCAGTTCCCCACTCAGCTCTGTCTTTTAAATCTCAGTCCAGTACTCTATTCACAGGACCACCTTTTTGGTGGTGTGTATATCTGCTCACTAGGAATTAGAACATTGTGTCCGACTCCTTTTCATACAGGTTCCTAAAGGATAAAGACTTTCAGTCAGCACTGACCTGCATTTGATTCAAAGCAATAACTTAGAGGTGAAAAGCACTTAAATTCCAGGGTGATAGGTACTTTGTAAATACTTAAAAAGATAGAAAGACCATTGGCAATTTCCCCAGGCTATGCAGTCCTTTCATGCTACAGAACCTACAAATATTTTGAGCAGAAGTACTTAAAGATACAACTGAAATATTTGAGGCATAAAAATAATATACAGCATCCTAGGCTCAATATTCTTACCTTTTCTGACTGCATTGTTTATTCAGTATACTATCTAAAATTATACAAAAAATAATTTACATGTCTGGTCCACATCACTATAATGTGATTATCATAGCTTTCCTAGAAATTTGTCTTCGATCAGAAAGTTCCTTGACATGCTCCTGTTGTAGAAATTGCTGAAAAACCGATAGTTTGCGTTTTGATGTACAATTCTTTTGAAATGTTGATTTATTTCAAATCTACCCTTAATTCTCTTGTCATATCCTGTGCTTGAACAGACGCAAACAAACAAAAACATGATGGTGTATTTCTTCTCCCCATCTTTTTTTTTTTTTTTTTTTAATTGGCCCAAAAGAAATGGGAAAGCAATTAAAGGTGCATCAGAGATCTGGACAAGTGTAGGGTATGTTGCTGGCAGGTGCTCTGTGCTGTAGGGATGGTTCCTTGGATCAATGGATTTCTACCCTCAATCCCTTTAGTTGTTGAGAAACAACAGCAGCAAAAGGAGCAGAGGTTGACTTTGTCATTCATTACCATTGTTGCTGCTGCTTCTCCAGCCCAGGGTTCTCTTATGTGAAAAATGGGTGAAGTTATCTGCTCACAATCAATCAGGAAGTAAAGGTGCAGTTAATGTTAGGGCTTGTCTACACTGGCAATTAACAGTGCTGCAATTTTCTGGCCTATATGAAACCCCCTGCCCACTCCCGAGCTCAACAAGTTGCAATGCTGTAAAGTGCTAGTGTAAACAGTGCCACAGCGCTGGGAGCCGCGCCCCTCATTGAGGTGGTTTTTCTTAGCTGCGCTGTAACCACACAAGGCACGTTAAAACCTTAGAACAGTGGAGACTAGAATAGGTAAATTTTTATTTATTTTAAGGAAAAGAGCAAGGCCTGTCTCTTACTTCCTTTCTCTGATCTTCCTTAATATCAATATCATTATAGACAGTGCAGGTAGCAATGCCTAAAGTTAAGGTTGCTTGACTTTTTCCAGTATAAGACCCTGTTTTCAGTTGTTTAAAGCTTTCCTAAACTTAAACCATTCTGGCAGAAATTTTTCTATGTTTGGCTGTCTGCCTAAGACTGATTATTTTTCCCCTCCCAAAAAGTTTAATCTAAAATGGTTCAGCCATTTCTGAGAGCAAGATTAGAGGAAAATACGTTAATTTGCCTATATTAAAAAAAAACACACACAAGCATTTCATTGAGAAGCTCTGGCAACTCATACTTTGGAGCAAGGGCTTAAAATTTGGCATCAGGGAAGGATCACCCTACTGTTAGATGGGTGCCTTCTTTCTAAAGAGCTTTTGAAATCTGCTGATGAAAAGTGCTATATAAGAACTAGATAGCATCATTTATTATTTTACTATCTCCATGAACATACGCCCAAATTTGGCCAAGTTATCAGCCTCTGAAGAAATCTCAGTTCACCTATGCAGTAGAGACAGTGTTCGGTGACTACATTCTCTGAATCTTTTTACTGCACTGTGATGACCAGATTAAACATGAACCATCCCTACTGTGCGAGGGGGATGCTGGAACTGGAACAAGAAGACTGTTTTCTGTTTTCACTGCTCCCCCTGCTGGCACCCAGAGAATTCTGAAAAGAAGTATGAGGCAGCCTGATATGAATGCAGAGATATGATAAGGGTGCCGTACATAGGTGGGTGTAGGGCAGGGGTGGGCAAACGACGGCCCGCAGGCCACATCCGGCCCACGGGCCCTTCTTGTCTGTCCCCTGAGCTCCTGGCCAGGGAGGCTCCACTCGGCCCCTCCCCTGCAGTCCCCCCGGAGTGATACCGCTGTGCGGGCAGCGCTCTTGGCCTGCCTCTCCTGCCTGGTAGCGCTGCAGTGGCTTGACTGGCTCCGGTGGGGCCTGAGTTCCTGCTGCTGTGAGCGGCATGGTAAGGGGGCGGGGCTGCGAGCTCCGGTGGGCAGCGTGTCTAGCTCCAGAGGGCTGCGCGGCCGCCAGACACACTGCTCTAAGCGGCACGGTATGGGGGCAGGGAGCGGGCGGTTGGATAAGGGGCAGGGAGTCCCGGAGGCAGTCAGGGGACAGGGAACAGGGGAGGTTGGATAGGGGTGGGAGTCCCGGAGGTCTGTCAGGGAGCGGGGGTGTGGATAGGGGTTGGGGCAGTCAGGGAACAGGGAGCGGGGGTGTGGATAGGGGTTGGGGCAGTCAGGGGACAGGGAGCAGGTGAGGTTGGGTAGGGGGTGGGGTCCTGGGGGGGGTCAGTTAGTATGGGGAGGTCTTGGGAGGGGACGGTCATGGGGACAAGGAGCAGGGGGTGTTGGATGGGTTGGGAGTTGTGAGGGGGGTTGTCAGGGGGCAGGAAGTGGGTGGGGGTTGGATGGTGGGGGCCCAGGCTGTTTGGGGAGGCACAGCCTTCCCTACCTGGCCCTCCATACAATTTTGCAACCCCAACGTGGCCTTCGGGCCAAAAAGTTTGCCCACGTCGTGGGTGGGTGGGGAACTTGGATTAGGAGATGTAGAGTGAGGGATTGGGAGCAGAAGCCATGGAGAGGGAGACAATAGAAGCAGAAAAGATAGGAGCAGAGGAGAACAAAGGTGTGGGATGGGGAAACAGACAGGAGTTGAGGGAAAAGCAGTAGGGAAGGGATAGAAGTGGAGAGGAAGAGAAGATGGGCAGGGACTAGGGGAGGATAGGAGTAGGGGGAAACAAGGATACGGTATTGGGGGATGGACAAGATTAGGGAGGGGATAATAGCGGGGAAAGGAGGGAACAGGAGTAGGAGCTGAGGAAACAGGGATTAGGAGCAGAAGGGAGCTGGGAGATGGTGGGTGGACAGGCAGAAGGGTCTGTAACTGTTAGAGAACACTCCTATGGTGTTGAACCCTATTCCTGAGTTTCAACATTCCTTTGCTAGCTAGCAAATAGCTGTGAAATCCACTAGCAAAGGGTCTTCTTCCCCTTAAAGGCAGGTCCACATAGAAGATAACAACCTTCTATTGCTATCAGTTATTCTGTTAGCTCAAGTAATAGAGGACTGTTCTGTGAGGATCAATATGATTCTACGCGATGTAATTTAATTTTTATATTTTTCAACAACTTAGTAAATTACATTAAAAATCTATGTTAAAGAATGTTAAGGTTGCAAAATCAAGCCTTCAAAACTTGTGCAACCTTAATGCAAACTCCATTGTGTGCAGTGGTGCTGGAACATTTTTAGTAGTGGGGATGCTGAAAGCCATCCCCACTACCCCTGTCTGCCTCCCTCCCCCGAGCTGAGGCTGAGAGCAGGGCTGTGTCTCTGGAAGGGGGAGACCCGGACAGGGGTAAGGGGGCCGAGGCTTTGGCCGGAAGCCAGGACACCACGTGTGGGGCCAGGAGCAGAGCCCTGGCTGTGGGGCTGGGCGCAGGGGAAGTGGAGGCCTGGGAGCGGGTGGTGGGGCTGGGGCTGGGCCCGGGGCCAGCAGCTGGGGCTCCAGGAACAGAGCCCCAGGTGTAGAGCCAGGAGTGGGGCCCAGGGCACAGGGACGTGGCTGGGATATGGGGCCGGCGGCCAGGACCTGAGCCCCAGGTGTGGGGTTGGGGAGCGGAGTGTGGGGTGCAGGGCCAGTGGCTGGGGAGCAGAGCCAGTGGCCGGGGCGCAGAGCTGGGGAGCGGAGTCCCGGGCAGAGGGCTGGGAGTAAAGCCCTGGACATGGAGCCAGCAGCTGGGGAGTGGGGCATGCAGCTGGCCCCCAGGACCTGAGCTGGGGAACGGAATCCCGGGTGCGGGGCCAGCGGCCCCTCATAAAACCTGAGGGTGCTACAGCACCCCTACTTCCTGAGCCTATGATTGTGTGTGTGTATTATGATATGGTCTTCAATTACATGATCACATACTATTTTTTTCCAAAATTCATTCAGTGCACAGGACTGTGTGTGCTATGAAGATGAATGAGGGTTGTGTAAGGAAGGAGGCTGTTGTCTGTAGGATCCCTGCTTCATTTGTTGCAGAAGTTGAAGGAGTGTAATGAATGAGGCAGAGAATTGCAGGAAGAAAAGGGATAGCGTCCTGGTTAAGGCAGTCAAATGCCTGGATAATCCCTGCTTCTGCCAAAGTTCCTGTGTGATGCTGGGCAAGTCATGTAAATCAAACTTTTGAACGATGACCATTATGTGTTCCTTTATTTTCTGGTGCCTAACTTAATTAAACCCCAGGTGTCTCTGCAGAATTTCTGTGCACTCACAACTGCAACTAATGGGAGCTCAGTTCTGGACATGCTTCAGTTCCCTATGTGTAAAATGGGAATAATATCGCCTTGCCTCACAGAGGTGTTGTGAAGATACATTAATTAGTGTTTGTAAAGATCCAAGATACTATATTGAGAGCACCATAATTCTGCTCCAAAGAGTCATTGTACAAATGGAGGGCCATATTTATTTTGTCTCATTGCCTTCAGATCAGTTTGTCAGTTTACATCAAAATTGGTTTTCTAATTCTCAGCCTGGGAGTCTAATGAAAGTCTAAAGATTTTGCAATTGGAATTCAGTTAACAATTCTGTTAATGTGGAAGCCAGGCCAGAAGTCACCTCACTGACCAACAAGAAGTATTTGGCTCTACAATGCTAGCAGGTGTGAAAATTGGGGGTTAACAAAATGATCTGATGCTGAGTACTCTCCAGGAGAAGCTCTGAGTAAGGAGGTGCCTGTTTGACATAGCAAGAGGGAATATGAATTGTGCAACAAGGGAACAAAAATGCAGTGGGCCTTTCTGTGGATTGCTGTTTCGGGATGTTTGAGAGGAAATGTCAGCAAAAAATGTCTGAACAGATGAGATTTAAAAATGGTACTTGGGCATATAAAGTGTGTGTGTGGTTTCTCTCCCCTCCCCTGCCTCCCCCAGCACAAATTTCATTGGGATTATTATCCCATGGTTTTACTGACCACTGTGCCAATTGGAATGATATGGTATGAGGGCATAAGGGCTACTTCAGCTAGAAAGCAGGGCCAAAATACATATTCCTGCAATAGTCTGTAACACTAAGACCCCTCTACAGTGGAATTTTAATTCTAGGGACCTAGTCTAGGGTATTTCTTAAAGATGTGGTTTTGAAATAGTTTGGGCCTCATCCACACTGTGGGCCCAAACCTCATTAGAAAGCATTTTAGCAAGAACTGTCCTTTAACTGAGTTTAAGCATGGTCCTAAAATATATTTAAAGCCCAGGGCATATGGGGCCTAAAAGAACCATGTGTTGGAGACTGTGTACTAACATATGGTGTACTCCTAAGCATTCACTTGACTGATATTCTGGTGTATGCGTTCTTTTGGGGGGGAAAAGATGCATTTTCAGAATTAGGAGGCAATACAAATTAAGGGCCAGATTCTGCATAAAATCTACACCGCAGAAAAGCCTAGGCAAAGTCTGAAAAGTTGGCTTTTGGTTTGTACATGGCATGGATGGACTACTTAACTGTGATGGTTCTCGCACATGTGTACAAAGTTAAACTGATGGCCAAATTTAAGGTTGGGAAGTAATTTTCTTTCCAGGCCTTGCCAGCAGGAACTCCGAGGTGTACTGGAGGGGATCTCAAAAGCAGGGCCAGCTCTTAACTTTTTGGCCACCCAAAGCCAAAAAACAAACAAACAACAAAAAACCGAGTCCTGCCCCGCCGAAACAAACCCCCCTCCCCCAGCGCCACTCCACTGAAACAAAAAACCCCAAAATCCCAGAGCTCCGTCCAGCCGAAACAAAAACAAGCAAACAAAAAACCCCGAGCGCTGCCCCGCCAAAGTAAAAATAAAAACCCGAGCGCCACCCCACCGCCCCAAGATTGGCCGCCCCTTAGAAGGTGCCGCCCCAAGCACATGCTTGGTCGGCTGGTGCCTGGAGCCGGCACTGCTCAAAAGGCCTTTGTTAAAAATTCCACTGCCAATTTGAAAGGAGAATTAGGGATATTTCCTACCCTCTAATGGAGTCTTTCGCTCCATCCAGAAGAAAGCGTAATCAAATCATGACTAAATCAACCCTGCCAGAGATGACCTCATAAAAATACTTCTAAAAATTCAGTGGTGTTCTTTGGAATAGTTCAGGTAGTTCAGCTCCAAATATCAGGTAATTAAAAGTATGTCCCTGAAGGGGGGTGGGAAGGTGGAATATTGCCCTCCTCTCACACAAAGCTCTTTACACAACACCAAATTATACAAGCGGAACACTATGCTATCAATATATGCAATGTACATTTCGGGAGCAAAGTATAAATGTTGCAGCAAAATACAGCAAAGATTGCTTCCTTCCTTGGTTATAGGAGAGTTATATTATGGAGTGGTTTTTGTACCTAAAAGGTGATCATCAACTTGAAAATCGCACTTCCATCAGAAATGTTGTACCTACAAGTGCCAACTAAGACTATTTCTACATTTCGAGCTAGCAGTGTGATTCCTAGCTCACGTAGACATACTCAGGCTAGTTCTCATCTGAGCTAGCACACTAAAAATAGCAGTGTAGCCATGTAGCACAGGAAGCAGCCGTGGTGGCATGGGCTAGTCATCCCGCATACAAACCCACCCGAACCCTGTGGGTATATTCTTCTGGCAGCTATCCCGTGCTACTGCAGGAATGCAACTATTTTAGTGTGTTAGTTCAGATGAGAGCTATCATGAGTATGTGTATGTGATCTGGGAATCACACCCCCAGTTTACAGAGTAGATGCAGTTTAAGGTGACTATAACCAAAAAGGATTAGGATTAGGTGTTTTTAAGTACCCGTGAAAGTCAAAAGTTTTGTTGACAACTTCGCAGTGTAGACATACCCACAGAAGGGAAAGTCTTTAAAGAAATAATCATTATACTATAGTGAAATCTGTCTTGAATGAATAATCTAAGGGAACAGCAAAAAAAGTTTGCCTTGTCAAGATGATCTTTAATGTGGCTACTTAAGGCAGGGAGTTGCTTATTGCAGACTTTAGTTCAACTTTGATTCATATTTCCCAAGAAAAAAATCAGTGAATAATTGCAGAGATTTTTACTCTTACTCCTAGTTTTTAGGGCTGCTTAGAATAAAAATGATTAAATTCTTTTACAATGATATGTTGTTTGTCTTGAGTATACCTGATGTGTGGGTACAAAGTAATTATTTTTTAAGATGTATTTATTTAGGAAGTTTTAACAGGTTTACAAATCCTTGCCATGTAAATATCAGAAACAATACAATAATAATTACAACAGTGACTACAAAATAACTGTTTTTAATAAATCTGCTTTAAATCAATTAGCTTCTACAGATTTCAGCTACTTTTCTAAATTGCAACTTCTAAAAGTTCTTAAATGCCATTTTCTATTTAAGACATACCTCACCCACCTTGTCTCTCTAATATCCTGGAACCAGTGTGGTTACAACAACACTGCATCCTTTCTGTTTAACTCATCCTTTGTCTCTTCTGGATGTGGGCAGTCATTAGCAGATACAACTTTCAGTGGGGGA
The DNA here is from genome assembly GCA_037349315.1 of Chelydra serpentina. Taxonomy (NCBI): domain Eukaryota; kingdom Metazoa; phylum Chordata; order Testudines; family Chelydridae; genus Chelydra; species Chelydra serpentina. Next base: position 9,140,194 of record JBAIAC010000014.1, on the reverse strand, counting down.
AGCGTTAGGATGTTCCTGGTGAATTTCTTGTGTAGATAGGAAGAGACTAATAGGAGAGTAGTTAGAAACTTCTATGCTTAAACTCTGTACCGTTATTTTTATTTTTAACATTATCTTAATAAAAATTTTAAATCTGAGAGACAATTTCAAATGACTCTCTCGGGTTCTTCACTTGTTTACAATTCTAACTTTGGAGACTAATTTGGTTTGCAGATTTAATTAAAACCTTTAAGTATTGCTGCAAATTATCATAGAGAATATTTTTGTCATAAAGCAACACTGTAGTAACACATAGACATTTAGTTTCCCTACTGAGTCAAGCATGGTGTACTCATATTAATATTTTGACCAGGGACTTTAAATCTATAAAAGTCTATTAACCCTTTCAAAATTCTGTAAACGGCTGCCACCTCTGCACCAAGGTGCTTTATGTATTTTACATATGAATCTTCTTCCTGGGTTGTACTAGGAGCATCCTGATGTTTTCCTTTAACCTCTTCCTTTTGACAAAAAGTGGATTGAATCTGGCTTTAGTCCTCTCGAATCAACTGCTGAACAGCTCTCTTTTTTTTCTGTTTGATTCATTTATTTCAGCTGCCATGGGCAAGAAGGTTAGTCTTTTTTCTGCTGACACAGCAGGAGAGGAGAAAATTGCAAAGGCAGAAGAGATGTGTATGATATTTTTCACTTTGGTGACCCCTCTTCTCACTGAAAAACAGAAGCTTCTAATTCCTTAAAAGGTATAAAGAAAGGAGGATCCAGGTTTAGATCCAAAGAATATAAACATCTAAGAGAGAGGGCACAGGCAAAAACTGCAGTTCTGTGTAGTAAAGCGTTTAATTCCTTAAGAATTACTGAGTTCCGCTTATCCTTTTTTCTGTGTGTATGCATATGCGGTTAGGCTATGACTACATTACAGCCTATGTGGGCAAAACATATGTCGCTCAGGGGAGTGAATATTCCACCCCCCGAGAAACATAAGTTACACTGACATCCGCGTTTGTGTGCACAGCGCTATGTCAGCAGGAGAGTGTCTCCCGCTGACTTAGCTTCTGCTGCTTGCAGAGGTGGGTTTTTTATGCCGATGGGAGAGCTCTCTCCTGTTGGCATAGAGCGTCTTCACCAGATGTGCTGCAAGAGCAGAGCTATATCACTACAGCTGTGCTGCTGCAGCACTGTATGTATAAACATAGCCTTATTATGGAAAGGGACAGTGCCTTAAAGGTAGCATATTAAATATCCTTGTTTAGTGAAATGAGTCAGATTGCCCACTCTTAATTTGGATAGTAGAAAGCAAAGGTATGGTAACTAGCTCCCAAGTGGTGCCGGGGTTTTGTTAGCTGGTGTGGATATTTCCTGTTTCTAAATAATTAGAGGCTACAGCCTCACCTTCTGTGTGTCCAGTTCAAATGGATTCCAGGTAAATAGTGACTGAAAGATTCTGACATCTGAGGCCTTATCTATGCTAGACTATTCTGGTTCATTTTGTTTTTTCCTTAAAATTGCTTACAGCTGCTAACACTGGGATGATCCACCAGTGATAGCAAGTGGCTACACTATTGTAGACTGCCCACCAGCAGCTGTCAGTGTTTTAACTTCCGGATTGTCTAGACCCGCTGGGAGCAATAGTGCAGGAGCAGTACAAATAGTAGCAATGGAGGGAAATCTTGAGGGCGGAGGGGAGTCTATTGCAGACAGAAGTTTACAACCTGCTGAGCCCTCCTGTGAGGTGCTGAGCTCCCTTAAAGTTGATGAGAACTGAACCAATCAGGACTCTGTAATCAAGCTCCAGAAGCTTTTGGCACTAATGGGTATCCATGTTAGCTGCCTCCATTGAGAGGCAAAAGATTGAGTCAGCATGGGCATTGAACTAGATACTGCTAAATGCCATAGTGATGGGCACAATATAAGAGCATGAATAGAATTGGCTTTCATATATTTTAGGAGTGGTGCCTCTGGAGTTGAGGAATGGCAGGAAGCATTGGCAGGGAAAAGTTTGTTTCTGGAAGGGGAAGGGTGGCATTTCTACTGCTCCTGCTCCTGCTGTACCTCTTCTATGGATGAAGTGCCCACTCAAAGACCATTAACATCGACAGGAGTCTTTCTATTTACTGCAAAAAGGTTTGTATCTGGCCCCAAGAGAGGACTTCAGTTTCCATGCTAGTCAAAGATTATTTTGATGAGCATTACAAAATAAACAACTAAATACAGGGATAAAAATCTGATGCACTGGGGACCGTGACTCTGTGTGGAGGGGGAAAGCAGAAGCGGGGTTACATTAGGCAAAATTTGACTTAGCATTAGGAAATGCAGTTCACGAGACATGTTGCATCATATTTTTAGAGAGACAGTTGAATTTGGCAGTTACCCAGCGGTATTCTGTTTGGTTTTTGTGGTTAGTAAATACTCTTAAATTGCAGATTTCTAGTAAATAGTCAGCAAAGTGTGTGGCCTGAGGCCCTGAGAAATTCTGCCTTATAGAGTCCCACTGATGTAAATTTGGATTGTTCAAATTTTTGGCAAAAAGTTGATACAACGGAGTTCAAAATGATTTCATTTAAAAAAATTCAAGCAAATATTAATTGCATTATGCCTCAGCTCTAAGTAAGAGCATGTGAATTTCATTTAGTTCAAGCTATTAAATAAGAGCAAGTTCTTAGAATAATTTTCAAACATAGTAGCATGATTACAATTTACAAATACATTTTAATTGAAGTGACTGCCTATATTTGAGGTTGCACATGCAGTTTCTATCTTTAAGCTCCTGTTTTCATTGGATCGTAGCTTTCTGAGACTATTGCCTCTAGGAGAACCATTGTTCAGGATTGGTTTCTACCAAAAGATAAATTCATTTATTAAAGAAAAGATAATAAATGGGAGAGAAACAGTGGAGGAAATTTTTTTGTTGTTGTTTTTGTTTTTTTGAAAAAATCTCTCTTGTGACTGCTTTCTAAACAGCTCTATAGTTAGAATTAGGAATTGAAAGTTGAAGCCTAGTACAGAAATAGACCTAATTGAAAAGTGCATTTGAATGTTTGTTTGAAAATTAGTTTTGATTTGGCTAAGTTTTGAGCCATTCAAAGTAGTGTGCCATGCATAGTATAGTCTGTAAATTATTTTTTCCATAGTTTTCTGTTGTTGTGATTGTGTGTGTGTGTGTGTGTGGTTTTTTTGTGTGTTGCTAAGCTTGCAAGGTGTACAGCTCGGAGGTGGGGTTGAACAGGTGTAACTGAGGGCATCATTTGGGACAATGAGGGTTGCATGGGTTAGATAAGAGTGCACTGTAATGGTCTTGTAGCTTTATTAATAAGCAATAGTATATCATTTTCTCAAAATACAGTAGATAGAATGGCAGTGCTATGGTATAGAGGTGTGTGGGTAATTTTTGGAATGTCTGTACTATAGGAAATCTGTCTTATGAAAAATTAATACTACTTTAAAAAAAATCCAAACTCAAGACTGCGGTTTGCTTTATTTTTAATCAGCATTTCTTAAATTTTAAAATATCAATACCACAAATTGTAATGATCAAAAGGATAATCAAATAGTTACTTTGGACTTGTTAGAATTGCAATATCTAGTTGAAATAAATTGTTCATAATATCGTTACGTTGCTGCAACTGTTACACATCAACTAGTGGTGTCATATGGGCCAGGTAAAGATTTGAACAGAATCAAGTTGAGATCATAACATGTAGAAAGGTTCCGAGTGCCTGTAGTTCCCATTGACTTCACTGTGTACTGCACCTTCATAGCTTGTGGCCCTGATCCAAAAAGCCTTAAGCCTTAAAGCTAAACACTTAAGCCTCTCCATTACTTTAAAGCAGCGGTTCTCAAACTTCATTGCATCATGACCCCCTTCTGACAACAAAAATTACTACAAGACCCCAGGAGGGGGGACCGAAGACTGAGCCTGCCCGAGCCCCACCGCCCTGGGCGGGGGGGAGGGAAGCTGAAGCACTAGGGCCTCTGCCCTGGTTGGGGGGCATGTAACTTTAGCCCTGGATGGTGGGGCTTGGGCTTGGGCTTCAGCCCTAGACAGAGGGGCTTGGGCTTCTGACTTGCTGGGGCCCAGGGCCAAAACCAGCCTTGGTGACCCCATTAAAATGGGGTCGTGACCAGCATTCCATCTAATTTTTCTCACCCATGTGCGTAATGAATTTTGTTATGTGCACCAATATGGAGGTGATGTGTGACACATCACCTTCATAGCGGAGCACATAACAAAATTCATGTGGTGGGGGTGGGGTGGGGGGTTCAGATGTGGGAGGGGGCTCAGGGCTGGGGCAGAGGGTTGGAGTGCAAGGGGTGTGAAGGCTCCAGGGGGGTGTGGGTTCTCGGGTGGGTTGGGGATGAGAGGTTTGGGGTGCAGGAGGGTGCTCCAGGGCTACGGTGGGGAGAGAGGACTCCTCCCAACTCTCTCTCCCCACAGCAGCACCTGGGCTGAGAGGGAGGGACGCCTCTTCCCACTGCAGCAGCTCTGGGGCTGCGACTGCAGGATAGGCGCCCGTCCCCCACAGAGTTGGCTGGGGCTGGGTCCAGGCCGGGCAGCCCAGGTTCTGGGCCAGGCTGGGCCACTGCAGCTGGGTCCGGGCCACGCTCCCTGGGTTCAGGCCGGGCTGTCCCGGCCGTGGCTGGGCCCAGGCTGCGCTGCGTGTGCCACCCCAGCTGTGGCAGGTCCAGGCTGCAGCATAGTTGGGGCCGGGGAGCCGCTTCACCAGCAGCAGGTCTGAGCTGTGGCATACTTGGGGTTGGGGGGCCACCCCAGCTGCGACAGGTTTGGGGCTGGGCTAGGTTGGGGCCGGGGGAGGGATGCCCTTTCCCCTGACCACGGCAGCACAGGCGCCAACTTTTCTCAGCGCCAGTGGGTGCTCACACCCCCTCCCCGCCCCGACTCCACCCCTGCCCCAAAGTCCCCACCCAAACTCCTCTCCTCCTGGCCCCTATTGGACCCCTCCCCAAATCCCCGGCCCCACCTCCTCCCCCGAGCACGCCATGATCCCCCTCCTCCCCCCTCCCTCCCAGGCTTGCCGGGCGAAACAGCTGTTTCGCGTACAAGCACTGGGATGGGAGGGGGGAGAAGCAGGACACAGCGGTGTGCTCAGGGGAGTAGGCGGAGTTGGCGTGGAGGTGAGCTGGGGTGGGGCAGGGAGTTGCCGGTGGGTGCAGAGCACCCACCAATTTTTCTCTGGGGGTGCTCCAGGGCTGGCGCACCCATGGAGTCAGCACCTATGGGCAGGTCCCTGGGTGGGTTCCCTGAGTGCCTGCACGGTGCTAAATAGGCTGCTGCATGGCCAGGCGGCTTAGAGGGGACTTAGGTCCTTACCCACAGTTTGAAACACCCTGCTTTAAAGCATGAGCATCCCTATAGGCTTAAAGTTATGCACAGGTCAGAGCTTTGCAAAGTTGAGGCGAGAGAGAGCAGAAAAACAGCTGTTGGGAAGGTTTCAATGTATGTGAAGAGGCTGTTGAAAACTTCCTTTATCCAGCATATTAAGTTGTGGCTCATTGATTTGTATTATTAACATTTGATTTACATGATTTCCTCTTAAAACTGTCTTTTGATTTGACTGCTGCATACAATAGCACCATAAAACCATATTTAATGCTATCCTTGTTGTACCCTTGCCTAAAAATTATGCTTTGAGCTGATATGATGCATGCGATGTCATGAAAGTAATGAAATTTCCCAATAAACATATTTCTTCTCATGTCAGCGTCTTAATACAAAAACACCCCTGCATTTCAGTCATTATGAAGGGATATTTTGCATTCATCTCACATTGTCTCCGGTAGTTTTGATATAATTTGGATTGACAGCTACTACTGCATTGCAGTGGTTGCTAACAGGAAAACAGGAGGATGTTAAGCAACAGCCCATAAAAGAAAATAAATACAATCTTAAATGAGAACTTATATGAGAAATATCTTCTTCTGGACCACTTCATTGGGGGACTGAGGAGGAGAAGTGCTGCCTGGAATATTTTTTGAGGGCAGTCTTGGTACTGAGAGTTGAGGATTTCAAAGCCTTAACACTTTGATGCTGGGACACTGACTACCCAAGCATTACACAGGACAACATATTTAATGCAAATGGAAGTTACTTAGCCCTGGTCTACACTACAAGTTTATTAGTGTTATTTCGATTGATCCGTGCATCCGTCCACACGATGAAGCCATTTACATCGACTTCTAGGGCTCTTAAAATCGATTTCTCCACTCCACCCCCAATGAGGGGATTAGCGCTAAAATCAATATTTCCGAATAAAACTAGGGTTAGCGTGGATGCAATTCGATGGTATTGGCCTCCTGGATCTATCCCACAGTGCACCATTTGACCGCTCTGGACAGCAGTCTGAGCTCGAATGCTCTGCCCAGGTAGACAGGAAAAGCCCCGTGAACTTTTGAATTTCATTTCCTGTTTGGCCAGCGTGGTGAGCTGCAGGTGAGTGCAGATCTCATCAGCAGACCATGATGGAGTCCTAGAACCGAAGACGAGCTCCAGCATGGACCGAGCGTGAGGTACGCAATCTGATCGCTGTATGGGGGGACGAAACCATGCTAGCAGAACTACGGTCCAAAAGGCGAAATGCCAATACATATGCCAAAGTCTCCAAGGGCATGCAGGACAGAGGCTACAACAGGGACGCTCAACAGTGCTGCGTTAAAATTTAGAAGCTCAGGCAAGCCTACCAAAGAACCAGAGATGCAAACGGCCGCTCTGGGTCAAAGCCCCAGACATGCCGCTTCTATGATGAGCTGCATGCCATTCTAGGGAGTGCAGCCAGTACTGACCCACCCATGTGGTATGACTCCGTATGTGGATCATCAGAAACCATGATTTTCGGGAAGAGGAAGATGATGATAATCATGCTGAAAATCGCACACAGACACAGCATGGAAGCGGAGAAGCCCTTTTCCCCGACAGCCAGGAACTTTTTGTCACCCTGGAGCCAGTACCCTTCGAACCCACCCAAGGCGTGCTCCCGGACCTTGAAGGCAGAGAAGGGACCTCTGGTGAGTGTACCTCTGTTAAATTGATACATGTTTTATAAGCAAGTGTGTTTAATGATTAATTCGCGGCCAGTACAGCTACAGCTACTGGAAAAGTCTGTTAACATGTCCGGGGATGGAGCGGAAATCCTCCGGGGACATCTCCAGAAAGCTCTCCTGGATGTACTCCCAAAGCCTTTGCAAAAGGTTTCTGGGGAGGACAGCCTTATCCTGTGCTCCGTGGTAACACACTCTACCACGCCAGGCCAGTAGCATGTAGTCTGGAATCATTGCATTGCAAAGCATGGTGGCGTATGGTCCCGGTGTTTGCTGGCATTCAAGCAACATCCGTTCTTTATCTGTCTGTGTTGTGTTATCCTCAGAAGAGTGATATCATTCATGGTCACCTGGTTGAACTAGGGGAATTTTATTAAGGGGGCATTCAGAGGGGTCCGTCCCTGCTGGACTGTTTGCCTATGGCTGAACGGAAATCTTCCCTGCTGTTACCCACGCGGGAGGGTGGGTGGGGGGAACAGCGATCATCTTGGATTTGTGTGTCTGTGTGTGTGTGGGTCGATTAGGTTCGCGCTGCATGTTAACCCGAAAACCGCCGCCCCTCCCTTTTCAATTGCCAACCCGTTTTAAATGGCCAACCCAACGGCTGTTTGTTATGGGAAATGAGGGGGTTGCTGTTTGAAAGCATTCCCACATGTTATGAAGGTTAAAGAAGCCAATAGACTGTGGCTTACCATGGCTGCCTGCAAGCCGAATTCTGTTGCCCGCCGGCCCTGCTTGTGTGATCTCTCACACCAAACCGGCAGACCCTCAATATAACAGGCAAAGTGCAACCTTGGACCAAATGCACATGTGCTATGTAATGTTTGGAGCATTGTTCTCTAATGCTGAAACGGCCCAGCAGAATGCATGGAGGCAGACACTATTGGAGTCCAGAAAGGCAGAATTTGATCGCGCGGACAGGTGGCGTGCTGAAGACAATGACTGGCGGGATGAAGAGAGACAGCTGCGGGCTGAAGAGAGTAGGTGGCGTCAGCATGCTGAGAGAAGGCAGGATGCAATTCTGAGGCTACTGGAGGATCAAACGGAAATCCTCCGGCGTATGGCTGAGGAAAGGTGTATGGTTGAGGAAAGGCCGCCTGAGCCCAGACCGCCGCTACAGCCCCTGTGTAACCAACAGCCCTCCTCCCCGAGTCCCATAACCTCATCACCGAGGCGCCCAAGAACGCGTTGGGGCGGCCTCCATGCACCCAACCACTCAAGCCAAGAGAACTGTTCAAGCAACAAAAGGCTGGCATTCAATAAGTTTTAAAGTGCTGTGTGTCCTTGTCCTTCCCTCATCACCTCCCCCACCACACATCCTGGTGCTTCCCTTCCTCCACCACACATCCCGGGCGACCTTTGCAGTTATCCCCCTATTTGTTTGATGAATTAATAAAGAATGCATGAATTTTAAGCAACAATGACTTTATTGCCTCTGCAAGCGGTGACCGAGGGCGGGAGGGGAGGGCGGTTAGGTTACAGGGAAGTAGAGTGATTCAAGGGGCGGGGCTTTTCATTAAAAGGGGAAAAAACAGAACTTTCACACAGCATCCTGGGCATTCATGAAACTGGTTTTCAAAGCTTCCCTGATGCGCAACGTACCCTGCTGTACTCTTGTAATAGCCCTAGTGTCTGGCTGCGCATAACCAGCAGCCAGGTGATTTGCCTCAACCTCCCACCCCGCCATAAACGTCTCCCACTTATTCTCACAGCTATTGTGGAGCGCACAGCAAGCAGTAATAATAATGGGAATATTGGTTTCGCTGAGGTCTAACCTAGTCAATAAACTGCGCCACCGTGCCTTTAAACGTCCAAATGCACATTCCACCACCATTCTGCACTTGCTCAGCCTATAGTTGAAAAGGTCCTGACTACTGTCCAGCTTCCCATGTATGGCTTCATGAGCCATGGCATTAAGAAGTAGGCTGGGTCCCCAAGGATAACTATAGGCATCTCAACATCCCCAATGGTTATTTTCTGGTCTGGGAAGTCCCTTGCTGCAGCAGCTGAAACAGACCAGAGTTCCTGAAGATGCGAGCGTCATGTACCTTTCCCGGCCATCCTACGTTGATGTTGGTGAAACATCCCTTGTGATCCACCAGTGCTTGCAGCACTATTGAAAAGTAGCCCTTTTGGTTTATGTACTCGCTGGCTTGGTGGTCCGGTGCCAAGATAGGGATATGGGTTCCGTCTATCGCCCCACCCCAGTTCGGGAACACCATTGCTGCAAAGCCATCCACTATGACCTGCACATTTCCCAGACTCACAACCCTTGGTACCAGCAGCTCGGTGATCGCCTTGGCTACTTGCATCACAACAGCCCCCACTGTAGATTTGCCCACTCTGAACTGATTCGCGACTGACCGGTAGCTGTCTGGCATTGCAAGCTTCCACAGGGCTATTGCCATTCGCTTCTCTACTGTGAGGGCTGCTCTCATTTTGGTGTTCTGGCGCTTCAGGGCAGGGGAAAGCAACTCACAAAGTTCCGTGAAAGTGCCCTTACGCATGCGAAAGTTTCCCATTGCTGATCGTCCCACACCTGCAGCACTATGCGGTCCCACCATTCTGTGCTTGTTTCCCGGGGCCAGAATTGGCGTTCCACGGCATGAACCTGCCCCATTAACACCATGATGTCCACCTTGTGGGGGGGCCTTTTTTGAGAGAGGTCTGTGTCCATGTCCTCATCACTGTCGTCAGGGCACTGCCGTCGCCTCCTCGCCTGCTGTAGCTGTAGCAGCTCCTGGTTCTCGTTCTCCATATACTCCTGGACAATGCGCGTGGTGTTCATAATGGCGATAGCAGCTGTGGTGATCTGAGCGGGCTCCATGCTTTCCCTGGTATGTCAGCAATATGGCGCCCGCATGAAAAAAGGCGCGAAAGGATTTTTTGCTCCCCCCTCAGTTGCTTTCACGGAGGGAGTGGGAGCAAGGGTTAGGCTCTTTTCCTTCTAGCAGCAGATGGTTCAATATGCTTGCCATCATCTCCTGGCCCCCTCAAGGACTGAACTCACAACCCCAGGTTTAGCAGGCCAATGCTCAGACCGCTGAGCTATCCCTCTGCCCGTATTCCAGGCAGTACTGAATCTCCATTAAACAAAACGTAAAAAAGAGAATGACCAGTTACTCTGGTCACTCCCATTTATGTCCAAGCACCCCCGACCAGCCATACCATAGGCCGGCCAGGAGCACACAGGGGACAATGATGCTTTTAGGCCTATTGCACCATCTGCTGCTAGAAGGAAAGGAGCTTCTGCTATGTAGTCCCACGACTACCAGCCTCAGGCAGAATGGCCCCCTCAAGGATTGAACTCGCAACCCCGGGTTTAGCAGGCCAACGCTCAGACCGCTGAGCTATCCCTCTGCTCGTATTATAGCAGGATTGAATCCCCACTAGACCTCATGTCCAGGCGTATGCTGGCGACGTACGGTCATTGTGAGCTGAGCAGGCTCCATGCTTGCCGTAGCAAACCTGGAAACCCCGGAAAAAAGGCGCGAAAAAGGTTGCTTTCACAGAGGGAGGGAAGGAGGGGGGATGGCTTGAGGACATGTACCCAAAACCACCAGTGACAATGTTTTCTGCCCCATCAGGCTTTGGGATTGCAACCCAGAATTCCAATGGGCGGCGGAGACTGCGGGAACTGTGGGATAGCTACCCGCAATGCAATGCTCCGAAAGTCGACGCTAGCCACGATAAATATGGACACAGTCCGTCGACCTAATGGCCTTAATGGTCTTTAGTGAGGACACACACAATCGATTTCATAACATCGGGATTTAAAAGATCGACTTCTATAACTTTGACCTAATTCCGTAGTGTAGACGTAGCCTTAGACATAGTATGCAGACCCTGCACCGGTGAATGGTAAGAGGCCACCAAGAAATACTGGATTAAAAAAAATTATTGAATCCTCCTTCAGAGCTTACCTGCCTATTAGGTATCTCACTCTCACTTCTTTAGTCAGCTGGAAGTAATGCCTTTGCTGTAGTGGCCCCTAAGGTGTGATCCTCTCTTGACCCTTAGTATCAGTCTCATCTTATCTATTCCAACTTCTAGGGCCTAACACAGAAGTTAGCCTTGAAGGAAGCAAGCTGTATCCAAACTATGTTTAGCATACATATAGAACGTTGGGAACACAAGGGTGAATTCTTGATTCCATTGAAGTCAATGACATAACTCCTGTTGACTTCATTGGGGCCGGCTTTCACCCAAGGTATGTTATAAGTGTGCTAGGGGACTATGTTGTGATTAGTACAGTATATTTCTCTAGTCCAGACAAGCTATTATATTGTGAGCTCGTCTGGGCAGGGACTCCACCCTCCTAGGGGTCTGAACAGTGGCAAGCACACTAGGCTGTACTGTAGCAGATTATACTAGTGCAGCATAGATTGAATGTTGAGCACCTAGAACTAGTCACAAAATGGATTTTATTTTCCATTAAAAGTTTTGTTTTATTCCAAAGTTTTTTGTTTATCAGCAAAAGAGCTGTAGAATTTTTTCTGGAGGGTTTTGTTTGTTTGTTTTTTCAAAAGAATGAAAACCAATTTTTTGTTTGGGGTTTTGATTTTTCAAGGAAAACTCAAAAATAGAAATTTTCTCACAAAAACCTCAATTTTATCAGAAAGGAATATTTTTGATACATTTTTGACTAACCCTACCTATAACCATTGTCTCCTGATTGTTGAAAGACAATTCGGAGCCCCATATTTAGAATGTCCACAATTATTTGTTGCCTTTGTAGTTTTAAAGAGTCACATTAAACTTGTCAATTTAAAAATAAAAGTAATTTCAGTTACTAAGCTCTTGTGCTATCTTTTCTGGGTGGTTTTACAATTAGAATTTTGTATTTTTATTTATTCTGTCTCCTGTTGCTGTGTGAAAGACGTATACAAACAGGAGAAATGGACTAAATATGGGCGAGATACTGTAAACACTTAGTTCCATTGATTTCAATGTATATTTCTTTACATAAAGTTAAGCATGTACATAACTGTTTGAGATTTAGGGCTTATATACAAGGGAAACTCTACAGAGAACAATCACAAACAAAACGGGTGGGGTGGGGGGGAAATCACTGACTCTTTTTAGTTCAATCCTAGGTATTCATGTAATAATAATGGATGAAGCATTTTTAGACAGAACTGTCTAAAGTTATCAGTTTAAGAGCATAGTTTTATTTTTCAGTATTTCTGTGGGTTTTTTTAACATTCTATCCTGAGTTCATGTACAGTACCATGTGTGACATAGATTATGGAACTCTATATAAATAGGTTTATTATCATGAGGAAAGAAAAAAAATACATGAAACGTGTATTTTTAGTTTTACCCTCGGGAAGTTATAATGGGTCCTATTTTTGCAGGACCATATCAGACTGGAAAGCCTTGCAGAGAAGAACATAATTTCAGAATGGTTTCACGTACTACATATAAATATTTGCCATAAATATGGCAACTAAGGTATAACTCATTTAGGGATCTAAACAGCACAGTAAAGATGTTCATTTGAATTGTACTTAGATTTTGAAGTAATTCTCTCTCTCAAAGCATTAGCTATGCTTCTTGATTGTGCAAGATTTCTTAGTCCCTTTCCACCCGTAAGCCCATTGGACATATATTCAGATAACCTTGTGGTTTTGCCTCTGTTTTTAATTTACTCTGCAGACATTTCCAGCTAATAACAACAGACCAGCCAGTAATAACCTTTTGAACACTGTGTGTTCTCCTTCTGTGTTCATAGATCCAAAACACACTCCAAAGCTGACAGAGCCTGCTTTTGTCCCATTGACATGTATGTTTAATTTATGCAGCCTTATAAATCTTGACTTTATGGGACTATGTGCTTTACAACCTACAGTAGACGAAGAGTGTCCACTTTCAGAGCTGATTTTGTAAATGCTGAAAAACAATGAAGTTCTCTCCCCCTAACTTCTACCCCACCCCAGTAAAATACCTTGCTTTAAAGCTCATGAATTATCACTTCAGTACCAAGTATCTTCATTTTACAAGTCAATACAACTTGCCACCTACATTGTTTTTCAGAAAATAGCACAGTACTTCAGTTCAAGTGGCTGGGAGGAGCAGGGAAGAAAATTGTGGCATGGTAACCTTATGGAAAGTCCTATAGAATTTTTAATAGAAAATAATAGCCTTTGTATAAGTGCTGGGGTGTTTTGTTTTTTTGTTTTAAGCCCTTCTGTAGAATTAAACAGAATTATATCTCTAAGAGAAACAATAAAGAGTCCTGTGGCACCTTATAGACTAACAGACATATTGGAGCATAAGCTTTCGTGGGTGAATACCCACTTCCAGGGATCGGCAACCTTTGGCATGCGGCCTGCCACGGTAAGCCCCTAGTGGACCGGGCTGATTTGTTTACCTGCCGCATCCGCAGGTTCAGCCAATCACGGTTTCCACTGTTCGCTGTTCCAGGCCAATGGGGGCTGCGGGAAGCAGCGCGGGCTGAGGGATGTGCTTGCCGCCGCTTCCTGCAGCCCCCATTGGCCTGGAGCAGCGAACCGCAGCCAATGGGAGCCGCGATTGGCCGAACTTGCAGACGTGGCAAGTAAACAAACCAGCCCGCCCCGCCAGGGGCTTACCGTGGCAGGCCGCGTGCCAAAGGTTGCCGATCCCTGATATATCCTATCACAGTTAGGCCTTGTCTACACTACAGAGTTTTGTCGACAAAAGTCATGTCGACACTCAAAGCGCTGTAATAATAATTGGTAATGCATGTTCACACTCGCTCCCTCTGTCAGCAGAGCATGTCCACAGTTGGGGCACTATCATCGACAGTGTGAGCAATGCACTGTGGATGCCTATCCCACAGTACAGCTCAACAACTTCTGCCGCTAGGTCTTGTGGGAAGGCAGAGAGGATCGTGGAGCATGTTGGTATTGGGCTCAATGTACCATAATTCATGGCTCTTTGTCCCAGCATTCCATGGGCTTCCAGCTTTCTTTTGTGGCATTTTTCAACAGCCCTTGTTTGCTGTACACCCCGGCATCTTTGTGAGAAGGGATGGATCCCACACTGCTCTCCTATGCTCTAAAAACTGTCATTAAGACATTGCAGATGGCTGTACAGTTAGTAAATCACAAAGTTCCTAACTGAAGAAGACTCACCGTTGCCTGACATGCTGTGTGATATGGATAGGAGCAACTTTAGATTGCTTTTGGCATTCACGGAACAGCTGCAGATGGTGGACCGTCGCTTTTGGGCTCGGGAAACAAGCACTGAATGGTGGGATCATATTGTCATGCAGGTTTGGGATGATGAGCAGTGGCTACAGTTACCAGCTTTCCCTGTTACTTTGGGGTATGCTCATTTATTAGGGTTACTCTTCATGGGGGAGGTCTATACGTCTATCAATGTACTGCTTGTGTCACTTGTGTTCTTATCTGACAGAGACGCTTGGCTAGTGTGTGGGTGGTGTTCCTCAAGGCCACATCTGCCGAAGCACAAGGAACAATGCGCAGAAGCATGATTGTTAAATTCACGCACAGCATTGGAAAATTTCAGAAAAAATATACTCTGGTAACATAGCAATCACTTTATCACTGACCCTTGGCAAGCACACATCTTAGCGAACACCCAACGCATGGTGAATGTTGGCTGGGGGCGGGGGTGGGGCGCTCTACATGGGGAAAAGAGAACTCTGCAAGGGTTGTGGTGCAGCCGACTAGGGAAAAAATTATAAAATTCTCCCACACTTTTCCACAGGCAGGGCTAATTCTAGCAGACATCACACTGCTAAAGGTAAGCAGGGAAACGAGGGTACATCTACTACATGCTTGTGGCTTCCGCCCTGCTCCCTATGCTGCTTGCCTGTGTGCCGCTTTGGTCCCTGCACAAGTAATTGCTGAATGACGCAGGAAAGTTTCCTACCATGGGGGAAGGAACAAAGCAGCTCTGGCAAGGAACCTTCAGCAGAGAATTGCCTAGAACCTCCAAGAAACATTCCTAGAGAGCTCTCTGGAGGATTCTCGTGAGATCTCAGCATGCATCAACACCCTGTTCTGCTGTACCGATTAGCTGCACAGGGAAATGTCCAGCACACAGAAACCCAGCTAGCCTTTACAATTCTATACCCTGAACCCACCTCCACATTATGCAAACCACAGTCACTTATCAGGCATCTCCTCTCCTGCTTCTTGATCGCCAGAGAGTGACTGCTGAGACTGGCTAGCCACCTCTGGAGTGGTGAACAATTCCTGGCTGCCTGTCCCACTGAGTGACCCTGCCAGGAGCTCCAAATAGTCATCTAACTCTACCTTTTCATCAATGACTTCGTCCTTCAGGTTAGGTCCTCTTTCTGCCACCTCTAGGCCTGCTGACGTACCCAGACCTATTCTGCATTTTTCTGTATAGTTTATGTTCTTCGTTTATCAGCTCTGAGCTCGTCAATTCTGGTGTATAAATACCATGAACTCTCTTCTTTCTCATGTATTCCATTTTTAACCTCTAGTGTCATGGATGCAATGGTGAAATAAATTACACTGAGTAAAAAAAGCCAAATTGCAAGAAATTTACACCAAGGATAGGCTCACCGAATGTGGGAATGCAACGGGACATTATTATAATTCTCTAAACAGATACAATTCCTTTCTGCCTCTTTAATACATTCTGACATTTACTAGAGCACAATGTCATCTAGTTATTTAAAAAGTAAAATGTTACATTTTCTGCCAGATGGCTTAGTGAATACATCAGTGTCATAGATTACATTTACCATTCATCTACTTTTTTGTGTCTCTTGCTTTGGACATGTATTTCATTAATGCATTCCCCTCCCATTTGTGTTGTTCCACATGTCTTCATTATGCTTCAGTTAAGAAGCTATGAAATATGAGTGTCATTAATAAATGGCTATATAGAAATTTGCTATGAAGTTGACATAGGTCTTTCTTAACAAAAGGTTTTTTTGTTTTGTTTTGTTTTGTTTTTTTTAAACAAATAACCTGAAATGAAATGCCAAGACATCTCATTTGTACTGTTGCATTCAGTAGCATAGCCGGGGGGGGGGGGGGGGGGAGCAGGGGGAGCGGCTGCTCCACCTTGAGCAGAAGCGGCGGAAGCGGCGCCTTTTTTTAGCAGCACTAAAAAAAGGCGCCGCTTCTTTTAAAGCGCCGCTTCTTACACTCACCCGGCGGCGTTCTGGGGCAGGGCCCCGCAACATCACCCGGCGTCGGGGGCGGGGCCCCGCAATGTCACCCGGCGTCGGGGGCGGGGCCCCGCAACGTCACCCGGCGTCGGGGGCGGGGCCTGGCGTCAGCCCCCACCGAAAGCTGGTGTCTGTGCAGGGGGAGGCGCCTTTTTATAGGGCCGCTCCCCCTGCGCTCCGGACCTGGCTGCGCTACTGGTTGCATTTTAGAATAAATGAAAGCAAAGAAATGTGTTTGTATAGTGGGATCTTGGTCAGGAATCTTTGTGTTCATATCTGCAGTAAAGAGGGTAAATTCTAACAGGACAACAAAGAAGGGAAGACAGTAAAGGGAAACAATAAAAGCAATGTGTCTAAAGGTTCAGGGGATGGAGGGGTGGGGGGCACAAGCCATGGAGAAGCCAGTTAAGGGATTTGAAGAGGGTTCCAACAGCCTGAACAGGAGGGGGACAACCCAGGATAAAATGCAAAAAAATGGGTCTGCTGATCAGTATACATCATTAACAGGCAAAACAGGGTATCAATGTGATTGGCAAACTTGCTTGGAATCACAACAAGCAAGCCTCTTTAAGCATATCAGTTAAGAGAACTTCAGATTTATAGTTGGCAGTTTTTAATATATTGTTGTTGGCCATGTATGTTGTTAGTAGTTATTGTTGCATTTTTATTTTTAAAAAAAGCTATTCGGCCGGATTTTCAGCCAGGAGGATCATGTATTGATCAGAGTTTCATTCTTAGAATAATCACTGAAAGGCGACAAACACTGATTTTATGAAAGCATGTCATGATTCATTTTGGAACATCTTTAGTGTTATGGTATGCCAACAAAAATATTTAACATAATCAAATCTTTATATCAATGTGCTGTTTTCCCAGGTAAAGTAAACACAGATTTGAGTGGATGGTTTAATGTAGGCACTGGTGTCAAACAAAGATGTAGTCTTGGTCTTCTCCTTTGGCATGGCCATTGATTTTATTATGAGAAAAAAGTGTAAATGGATATAATGCAGGCATCACATGGTTTATCAACTGTGAACTAGAAGATTTAGATTTTGCTGACAACATAGCTCTTCTAAAGTGACAGCTCAGCCAACCTGCAAGCAATGACTGAAAGACTGTTCACCACAGCAAAAAAAGACTGAGTTAATAATCAGTTATTTAAAAATATATATATAATGAGAACCCCAGGAAATCCCAAATCAAGTGTTGCATTTGAAGACAAATGAATACAAGAAGTGAGTCAAGTCACATACCTTACAGCAAAAGCAGGCAAACGGGGACATCCAGAAGGAACGTATGTCACAAATTGGCAAGGCGGCAGCTGCATTTGCCAGATTAAAAACTGAAAATCTACAACCTACGGACCAAACTACAAACCTTCAACTCTTATGTTTTATTTCCACTTTAACACTGTGATGCTGGCAGACCAGGTGCCAGCTCATGCCTCGGCCTAATTGAACACTGACAATGCATAGCTGGAAACCAGTCTGGCTCACTCATGTGTTAGTACTATTAAAATGGATATTAGAGTTATTAGAATGTTTAGACTTTATGAAATGCTTGTAGGATGCTGCATGTGTTAATTTTACATATAATATCTCTATGCCATGTTATTAGGTAATATTTAAGTGTTTGCTCTGTAACTATAAACATATTTTCTAAGACTGTAAACCCCACAGTCAGGAGAGAGGCATTACTAATTGTGAAATACTAGTTTACCACAAGAGATGCCATCTCCTGCCAACAAAAGGTCGATAGACATCAGACAAGCCATTGTGGAACATCAGTGCACAAAAGAAAGACTTTGTTGATTGCTCCCCAGATGCCCATGAAGTGGAGACATGCACAGACCCTCGTCCCATCAGATTGAGCTCTGGGGAGGAAGTAGATAAAAATCCTTGTCAAGAAAAATTATCACTATGGTGCTTGGAATACAGAGAGGGCAATATTTCTAAGCATAAACAGGGGACCCTCAAACTGTTTATTATGGGTTAGTCCTAAAGGACATATAGAACTTGCATATATAGCAGTTATTGTCACCTTTTGGAACCTAAGACTGTAAATCATTTATTTATATATGTGTACCTGCTTTAACCTTGTAAATAACTTTCATTTCTTTTTCTCAGTTAATCTTTAGTTAATTATAGGATTGGCTACAATCGTCTTTGGTGAGAGATCTGGGGTGCAATTTACCTGGCATAAGTGAGTGGCCCTTTGGGACTGGGAGTAACCTGAGTATTGTTGTGATTTTTGGTGTAAGGGATCATCTATCACAAAGGCAGGCTTGCCTGGGTGGTAAGATAGACTGGAGTAACCAAGGGGACTGTCATTGACTCCATGTTAAGGCTGTTTATAGTGCTCTAAGAGTTCACACTTGTTTGGTGAAATCTAATTATAGAACATAGAGCCAGTTTGGGATTTGTGCCCTGTTCCTTGACAGTCTGCCCTGAGGTTGGCATTCGTGGCTGTAAGCCACTCCAGAAAGCTTGACAAACATATAGCTGTGAAAGCTGGAAATTCACTAACAGTATAGACAGATGTCTAAATGTCTTTGAAAGCAAATGCCTCAGGAAAATACTAGGTATTAAATGGAATGTATTTATAACAAATACTGAAATTCATCAGAGTTCAAAAACTTATAGATGTTATCCGAAAAGGAAGATGGAAATATCTGAGATGCGTTAACAATGAAGCCAAAGTGTCTGCCATGACACGCATGTTACTGGGAAGCTGAAAGAATGCACAAAAAGAATAAATGCCCTAATAGCAACTATGTGAGAGAAACCAGACAATAGCTGCACTCTTAAATGTACTTACACAGGAAATTAATAAGATGGAGAGCACCCTATCACCTGTAGATGAGCACTTTTCACTCTATATCTGCCCTCATCCTCAAAGGAAACCTGTACAGCACTTTTAAAAGATGAGCCTGGGAGCTTAAATTCTTTGCAAGACATTAAAAATCATGGACTGAATAGAGACACTGGATTTATGGTTTATTACAATAATCTATAACCCACTAACATCTTCTCCCTCCCCCACCCCAGCTGTTCCCCAGACCTTCCTTTACTCCCTGTGACTTGAAGGGCTACTTCATCTTGAATGGTATCTTGAAATACATGTTGACTATTTATGCTAACAATCAGTTCCACCTGGTACTCCATGATCCACAGCTAAATACATTTCCTAGACCTGAAGAAAAGCTCTGTGTAAGATGGAAAGCTTCTCTCTCTCATCAACAGAAGTTGGTCCAATAAAAGATATTACCTCATCTACTTTGTCTCGCTAATATCCTGGGGCTGACAGGGCTACAACAACACTACGTATTTCTATTTCAGCAGACTAGGAGATGGTTTAGTCCCTCAATGTGTCCATTACTACATTTATAAGTAAAGTAAACAGATTTGATTATCATGTTTACATTAAAAATACTGCCATCCTCTTGATTTCAGTATGCTTACTATGTTACCTATGTGGCTTTTGGCAATATTTGGGATGACAAGAGGTCACTACTGTGTGCAGTGGAAACTTTACACCCACGATGTTGGTGTTTAGACGTAGACAGTGGATATGGTGTGCAAAGTATTTTGGGGATATTGTAGAGGGTTACAAAAATTGTCTATGAGATTATGTGGTCATTTCAGATGGTCTGAATTATGGTAGGTTATGTGGTGTCCAATGCTAAGAGAGATCTTGGCCAAGGTCTGGTGCCAACTGCTGTGCGTAACAAAAAGAACTTTATAGCGCCCTGCCCAGAATCTGTCTGGGCATCTCAGCCCTTAAAGGTACAATCTCCAATACCACAGGCTTTACATTAGAAGCACTGCAGCACCATAGCTTCCACAGTGCTGCAGCTACGCCACTGGAGCATGATAGTATAGACATGTAAACAGAGTCTGAATGAGCACTCCCCTGACATCTAGTGGTGAGCTGTGGAAAAGAACTTCAGGAGTTGATCTTGTTTGCATGGACACACTCACCCTGCCTAGGTGCTCAGCATGATGGGATTTCTTGCCCAAATGATCATTTGTGGCTAGTGGTGGCTCCCTAATCTTTGTTATTGGGGAAGGAGTAATAAAGGACTGTTATCCTCGTTGTGTGACCCGAGGGCAGCAGAACTGTACCTGGCATACCCTGATGGAGGGATTCACCCTCAACTGAACAGCACTCGCTAGGCGGGGTTCCAAAGCCCAATGAGTTGAGAGGATGGGATCAGGTACTTATACTTGGTTGTGTGGGCCCTGTTTAAGGGTCCTAGACACCGCTTGACCCTTCCTCTCTCCATGGTATAATAAAAGAGCTAATTTAGACTCAATTGAGAGTCTTGTTACACGCTGCAGAGCTGAAATCACTGATACCTAGGTCTAAATATTAGTGTCTACCTAGGTCTAAGTGTCTTTATTGCAAGAGACTGCCCAGTGTGCACCAGGAGTGAGGCTCCCGCACTAACAATCACTGAGAGCTGTGTTAAGTGAGGGGGCCCTGAAGACATCTTGGCGAGTGGCCAGCTGGGCGGAGAGGGGCAGCCAGCAAGGCGGCTGGTGGGGAGGCACAGCAAGTAGCCGTCAGGGTGACGAGCGAATGCCTGAGCAGCGGGGCGTGTAAGGTACCTCCTTACCATCTCTTCCACCCAGGGTGGGAGGTGAACTCTGTGGATGAACTTATAAACTCTGGGGCTGCACTGGCCAAAGGACAGCAACTGTGAGTGGGGTGCAGAGAAGGGCTGGGCATGTTAAGGGGACTTTTGGGTTGGTGGACTTAAGAACCTGAGGGGAAAAGGACACTGCCCAACTTACTTGGGGGTGGGTCTTTTGCTTATGGTTTATGTTTATGAACCCTACTTGGCGTGTTTTCCCAAATTAATGCTGAGTTACTTCCCTCCTTTTACTAAAAGTTTTTGCTACACTCAGACTCTGTGCTTGCAAGAGAGGAAGTCTTGCCTCTTGGAGGTGTCCAGAGGGTGGTGTGTAATTGACCCAGGTCACTGGTGGGGGGAATTGAGCTGGTTTTGTGTTGTATTGTTGAAAAGGAACCCCTAGATACTGAACCCGGCCCTTGTTGCTGCTGGCTCCACTGGCAGAAGGGTTTCAGACACTTATTACAGTGATGGAAGGGTTTTTTTCTATTGCTGTAATAAATCCACCTCCTTGACAGGCAGTTGCTAGACTGACAGAAGAATTCTTCCATTAACTAAGGCCATGTCCACACTATTACTTATGTCAGGAAAATTTATGTCGCTCAGGGGTGTGAAAAAACTTCCCCCTCAGTGACATAAGCTTTTCCAGCATAAGTGGTAGTGTGCAGGGCGCTATGTCGGCGGGAGAGCTTCTCTCACTAATATAGCTACCGCCGCTTGTTGAGATGGTTTAATTATGTCAAAGGGAGAGCTCTCTCTCCCGTCGGCATAGAGCGACTACACGAGCAATCTTTCAGTGGCGCAGCTACATCAGTACAGCTGTGCTGCTGTAAGCTCACTATTGTAGTGGCCTTTGTGGTGTCCAGGGTGGACATCGATCAGCGTTCATGTTGCACTCCCCGTCAGTACCCAGCCCAACCCGGGGAACCTAATGATCCAACCAGTGGACCAAATTCGGTGATGAATCCTGGTCACATGCAACTGAGGCACGTTGCGCCTATACTAAGTGGTGCCTACACTAGGGCTTAGGTTGGCTTAACTATGTCTCCCATGGGTGTGCTCGAATAATTAACTGCAAATATTATTTATTGCTAATGTAGGCCTTTTTTATTATTAATTTTTCACAATCAAATGTTTCCATATTTTATCATGTCATTGCAAGGATTTTGTAGTTTTTGTCACACCTGGAATGTATAAAGTTTTTTTTATGTATAGATTGCATATTATATTATGGACACAAATTTGTGTACCATGTATAGTTGTATTCCAGGGTCACTTTTATTATAAGATATGTAAGAACACCCCTTTCTTAAAATTGGAAAAGAACAAGAGTCTGCTAAATAACTAGCAAATACTGACTGCAAATTATTGGCTAATTTGCTCCCTGGGTGTACCCATCCCAGGTAACAATACTTTTGCTGAAAACAGTTCCTGACAACAACGGCCTGTGAAGAATTTGCTTTGCGAATGCCAAATAGTTTTCTTACTCATGTAAAAAGAGTTGGATGGCAGCAGAAGGGCCTGAGGCTGATCCATATCTTCCCATGACAAGGTATCTATAAAAGATTAATCCTTAAGGAAAAGTATTTTCTTTCATCTTAGAAGTGCTTCTCTTTCATCTTAAAAGCTGCCTACTCCTCCAACAGATAGATTCTGATCTTGACCCTCTGTTTGGTCACTTTTATCACCCTGCTTTCAAAACCTGACAGCTTCTAAAGTGTTTTATTTCAGAAGGAGGGACAAATCAACAACCTTTCTGCTGAGTTCATGCAGATGAACAGCAGTTTCCATCAGATCTTGCTCATATAAAACCCTTGAGATATGGAGTCCTTCACCCAGGGAACCCATTATTATTGTCTGCATGAAAAATGACTCGTTTTCCAGACCTCTTGTGCACCAAGCTATGCTGTATGTAGCCTCACCTGTGGAATCCTGGATAGGATCTAGATAAAACATTTCTCTTGGATAAGCCATTGTTAGATGAATTAATGCTCATAGCAGATACAGTCTTTCATTCCTTGTACTTTTCCGTGGCATCAATATTGTTATAGCTTATACCAATATTTAGGGCCAGATTCTGCCACTCTTATTCATGATGACTAGCACCTTCCTTTGAATTATAAGGCACCAAGTAGTGTGGAATAAGACTAGCAGAATCTGGCTCTTGTGAATTATGTTTTAAATAGCTTTCACTTTCTTTATTACTTAATCCTCCAGGGTAAATTTCCATGAAAGTCAGTGGGAGTTTTGTCTTCATAGAGACAACGGTGTCAAGACTTCAGATTCTGACTGCTTTTGTGCAGTTCTTAATCTTTAACTATTTTGAATGCACCAGGAAAAAAATGTACACAAAATGCACAGACAATACATTTTTTTGCATTACAGTGCTTTTCCGAAATTCACATTGTAGGCCAATGGTGTCAAACATATAGCCCTTAGGCCTGTTCTGGTCCACATGATGTGTTTATGGGCCTGCATGACCTATTGAGATTCTCTAGCATCTTAACTTTCATTTTTAAATGAGGAAGTTTCTAGCCCTCATGACTGCAGAGATTATTAGTTTTAGTTTTGTTTTGTGATACCTCCTAGGAACTCCAGTCATGGACCAGGATCCATCACCGTAAAAACACAGAACAGAACATGGTCCCTGCTCCAAAAACCTTACAGTCAAATGTAAAGTGAGTGTAACTGTCTGTCTGAGTCTGCAGACTGCCTGAAACAGTGACTCACAGGCATACACTCCCCTGTTCACTATTAATCTGAATGGAATATCAACTTTATAACCCAACGATAGTGTTTCAGTGTCAAAACCAACTGCTTTAATCACTAATCATTATAGTGAATGGAAGGAGGTTGGAGAAAGTCAATGGGTAGGGAATTGCTACATCGAAGGAAGCGCAGATTAAAGAACAGAAGATACTCTCAAAGACAAGGACGGGGACAGAAGAGAAAGAAGGGTGGGGAAGGGTTAGAAACAAAGGGCAGAAATAGCAGTGGGCCCAAAGGAGAGCAGGTTTTCTCACTGGATGATAAATACAACAATAAGGCACTGAACAAATAATAACAAAGTGTTTAGTTACTACATCACAGCCATATTCTCCTCTTGATTTTTATGCAAACATCCTACTGACAGCAGTGGACACTCCCCTGTGCATTGTGGGGAGTAGATAGTCTAGAATTTATACCCCGGCCCACAGGTCATGATTGTACATAGAATTTGGCCCTCCTTTGAATGAATTTAACATCCCTGTTTTGTTGTAGGCCCTTTGATGCATGCGCCTAATAGAGATGAGAGAAACGAGCAACAGTTAACTTACATTTGATTTCTGTAGCAATGAAGAAAATAAATCTTCTGCACACTGTCAACTCTTCAGCTCTCAGATTCTCATATAAGGGCAATGCCTTATAAATGGAGAGATTTATAGCACTATGCTTCTTAAAGTTCCATCAGCTCTACAGGATAGTGAAAAGAACTATTCAGGAGACAGAGGAAACAACAGTGAGGGCCAGTAATTTATCAACACAGAGGGAGACAAAACCAGTCCAAGGTGTTCTTTCTCAGTAGACCTGAACAAACCCATTACATTGGATATTAAAGACGGCACTAATCTGATGTCTCTAATAGTCTGGTCATGAAACACGAATGTTCAGCATGGGCAGGAAATCATGTGCTTTTGGAGAGCCCATACTTTCTGTAGGCATTGCAAAACTTGGCTCATTTATTAGTCTCTTTCTTGCAATGACTAAATTTGCCTAAGCATTTGTATAACACTTTTGCCACAAAATGAATGAAAATGCCCATTAAATTACATCTGAGTCACCATTTATTGTGACCATTGTGTGAGTTTTTACCACCTCGGGATTTTGAATTTAGAACCCAATCGTGAAAATATAAGTGCTAATAAGGGCTGGTTATTTGAGGATTTAAACTTAATTCTACTGTCATCATTCATGATCACACAGTTCAAATCTATCCAAGTTCTAATTGGACTGTATGTATTTTCTTCTTTGCAAAAGTAAGTCTGTTAAGGTTCTCTCCCCACTCTGAACTCTAGGGTACAGATGTGGGGACCTGCATGAAAGACCCCCTAAGCTTATTTCTACCAACTTAGGTTAAAACTCCCCAAGGTACAAGATCTCCCCTGCACCCTGAGAAAAGGTTCTCACTGCCACCATCAAGTGATTAAAACAAGAACCAGGGAAAAGAACCACTTGAAGTTCCCCTTACCCTCAAAATACCCACTCAAGCCTGTACCCCCTCTTTCCTGGGGAGCTTGAGAATAATCTCCTAACCAATTGATTACCCAGTGATCAAAAAAACCCACCCCCGGGGTCTTAGAACAATGGAAAACAGTCAGATTCTTACAAAGAAGGATTTTATTAAAACAAGACAGGTAAAAATCATCTCTGTAAAATCAGGATGGTATATAATTTACAGGGTACTCAATTTCCTAATTCAGAGGGATCCGCCCCATGGGCAAAACCTTCAAGTTACAGAAAAATGCAACAAAAACAGGAATACACATTCCCTCCAGCACAGCGAATTTCCCAAGCTAAAACCAAACAGAAAAACCCAAGCATTATCTAAATACTCACTAACTCCATAGAAGATGGATGGTTACTGCTTGATCTCTCTCCCACCAAGAGAATCACACAGACAGACAGAGAGACAAACAAAGCCCTCCCCCCCCCGCCCCAAGATTTGAAAGTATCTTGATCCCCTATTGGTCAGATGTCAGCCAGGTCAGGTGTCACCCTGGCTACCTGTGTTTCTTAACTCTTTACTGGTAAGAGGATTTTATAGAACTACATCAGACCCTCTCACCCCTTCCCTTTATATTTATGACAAAGTCTACGCGACTAAAAGTGTTAATGGCCCAGTTAGGGTTGCCAACTCTGACTGAAGCTATTCTGGGATTTTTTCCCCCCCTCAACATGACATAATGTCATTTTCTTAAAATATCCTATTAAAATCTCCTGGATGGCTTTCAATAGTCACCAGAAGATTGATGCCAATTCCGGGAATCTCCAGGCCAATCCTGGAGGGTTGGCAACCACCCAGTGTTAATGTGGAAAAAAAAACCCAGAGATTGCTGCAGCAGTACATGTACCATAGAGTCCCCTCTTCAGGAAGATACTTACGCAATAGGACTATCCACCAGTTTAAAGCTGTGCACAGGCTTACGTACCTTCCTGAGCTAAAGCCAGTTTGCTAGCACTTAGGGGTATGGCAAGCTGTAGATGTGTGCAGTATCATTAGTCTATTTGCCATGCAGCAGCTTCATATCCTTGGCATCCTATTTGTTCTCCCCCAGCACAGGAGCTCCCAGGCCTCCTAACCTCTCATGGTTTCACCCTACCGGCTGCTACAGCACCATGTGATCCCTTCAGCACTACCACAAAATGTCTCACCATTTTCCAGCACTGCCTCCCTAACACCCAGCCCCAATGGCCAGGCAGTTGTGATACATCTACTTATTAAAATGCTTGGATTCTTTCATTGTTTACTTTGTCCTCCCTTACTTATTTGTTTTATCCTTTTCTTGACTTGTTACATGTATAGAATGTAAGAACTTTGGGGGAGGTATTTTCTTTATCTGTGTCTCTACAGTATCTAGTACAGTTGGCACCTCTAAGAACTATTGCAATAGAAATACATACTTAGAATAATGAGACTGTAAATCCTATTGACAACTAGCAAGACTCCTGTTTCCTAATTATGGGTCCCATCCTGTAATCTGGCCTAAAAAATCCTTACTGACAAAAAAAAATGTATTTCACAGTGCTAACAATATAGTTTGGATTTATTAAAATTCGTGAAAAAATGCTAAACAATTGAAGATCTTGAAAGCTTGTCATTTCACAAACAATATTAGTATCAAATCAATTTGTCAAAAATACCCTGCTTGGTACAGTCCTCTTTGCTGTCATAACTCTAATCATCTAGTTGGATAGCTGTCCTATCACTTGCCTGAAAATCAAATGTAAGGGTAAGGCATCTTGAGTTCCTCTTATAACCGCAAATCTACATCAACAGTGTCTCAGACAACAAGATTTTAAACATTAAAATTGTACATTAAGTTCCTTATTAAATAATTAAGTGCTGCCAGTTGGCTTTGCATTGTGGAAACATAAAGATGCAATCCAGGCCCCAAAGAGCTTCACTCTACATTGGATACATAAAATACAATTCTCACACAGACCATGAAAATGTAAAAACACATTCTCAGTAAGACTGTTCTGTGATACCATCAGAACCCTGAGCTGCCAATGGCCTTATGGGGGATGGGGACCTGCATTGTTTCCCCATCTATGGAACTCTCAAGAGGACCAGTTTAACTCCCTGCTCTATAACGTCAAAGTCTGATTTCTCCAGACTCCTGCTCAGCTCCTGGTTGCCTCTCCTCCCCTCTGTGTCTGCTATAAAGTCATTGGCTTGTGGCTCTCTCTCTTACCGCCCCTTCCCTGCCCCAGCAGGGACTTCTGCCCTCCTCCTCCACTGACTTTGAGTATATTTTAAGTTCCTGTTCTAATTTGACCTCTATTATAAAAGCTCTCCCATGACTTGTTCATGGATCTTTGCTCTCTCACATGCACTCTCTCTCCTCCCAGCTCTACTCACCTTTACTTTGTCTCTCTGTATAATCTAGCCCCTGTATCCCAAAATGATTTACAGTGTTAAATATTAAATAAGAGAAGGCAAACCTTTTCCTCGGTGTCTCCTGTCATCTTGAACAGCCTTCCTGTGTCCCTCCTGCCCTTTCCCTATCTCTGCTGAAGAAGATACTTTTTCCTTGCCTTTCCCTTGCCCTCTTCCTCTATTACTTATATCTGTCATTGATTTATCTAATGCTGTAAAGCTATTTTGGATAACTACACAAAACAAAGTGGAGTTTTATCTACATTATGCAGAAAAACAAACCAAATCCTGTTGTTAATGCTGGTGAAATTAAAAGGTTTGTCATTAGCTCAAATATTTACTGTATTGAAAAGCAATCTTTACAAGTGAAAATGAAGCCCCGTTTCCACACATGAATCATCCCACCCAGTAAACACTGTTCTGCTCTCTTGCCATAGAGAAGAGACAGGACTCTCTTGTAATGTGTGTAAATGTAACTTTTCACTGTGGCTCTTGGAAACACCCTTTACAGTTCTCTCTGGCTTTCTTGCTCCAAGGCTATGGTACCTAATGTCACTGCATAGGGTTGTCTTAAGTTCTTCCCTGGATGGTGCAGTTCTTATATAGAGACATTAAATAAGACTAGGGCTAGTAGACCTCATAACCCTGAACCAGGCAAAACTATTAAAACCCCTCTTTTGGGGGCATGGTACTGCCTCCTGGGCTCTATATAGCCATTTTAGAGATTCTTGTTTTCCTCGGTGGGCTACCTGTGGTAAGTGATAGCTGGTTGAATTACTACTTCTGCTATTCATTGTATTTAAAGATGATGTCTGTCCCTCTCTGTCCCTCACACACCAAAAAAATATTTTGGTGGGGTTACTGAGAGAAGGCTAGGCTGAAGTGTTGTTTGCAGAGGAGGTCTATGAACCCCCTTTAGTGGTATTGTCTTGCTTCCAAGCTCTATGGTGAGCTGGCTGGGGATTTGCAGATACACAATTTTGCTAAGTACCAGATTTTCTTTTCCTCCCCCAGGAGGCATGGGGCTCCATGTGGTGGCCCTAGAGGGCCAGTGGGCTGCTGGAATCATTTGTTTTACTCATCCCTGGAAGCACTCCTGCCCCATATGGTGCCATTGGAAAATGGGGGTGGGAGGCTGGGTCCTATGTGCTAGGTCTGGGGTGGGGGAGGGGAAATGTGGAGGACAGGCAATGTCAGAAGAAATCTTTCTCCCCCACGAAATCCCTGCTTCCTTTGCTCTGGCAGCCTTCCTTGCTGCCATTGTCACCGAGGAACCATGCAGCAAAAGAACAGTTGTGACTGACTGCAGTGGCGTAGCCAGGTTTAGAGCATAGGGGGAGCGGAGCTAAAAAAAGGTGCCGGGGTCAAAAAGCGTCGGGAGCAAAAAAAGGTGCTGGGAGCAAAAAAAAAAAGCTCCCCTCTGGCTGCAGCATAGGAGCAAAAGAGCACAAAAAAGGTGCCGCTTCTGCTCAGTGGGGGAGCTGCTGCTCCCCCTGCTCCCCCCTGGCCACGCTACTGACTGACTGACAATATTCTGAACAAACTTTTGAGTTTAATTAACCCTTACTGAATTAGGGTTAACATCTTTGTGGTACAGTGTAAAAATGCAATTGTGTGTGTATTGGTGTCTTTGTATGTACCTTCCTAGTAGCAAGGGGGGATGCTGTCTGGGTAGACATGCATATACTAGTTCAAATTGGATTCTCCAGAGACCAACAGATAAAGAAAAGACGTTTGGATAAATGTCTTAAATGTTTTTAACTGACTCAGGGCCATCTTCTAGATCCAACAAATGGACCAGATCCCTGGTCCATGGAGGGCCCCAATACTTAGGGGAGGACTGGAAGAACTTGGTTTACTGAGGCATTATAAGACTGAGTGCTGGTTTTGAGCTGAACCTCTGAACTTGTAAACACAAAGAAACCCCTAGTGTGGGGTGATGACTGGTAAACTTACTAGCATGTGTGTAGGTTCTTTTATTGTTTTTAATATGTTTTCTCTGTCATACTTCTTACCTTAAGAACAAAGGAGTCTTGCATAGGAAGTGCTGCATGGTAACTTATATCTGTAGCGATCGCTCTGTTATCAGTCTCTGAAGAGAAGGTAAGCAGGTCTGGTTAGGCAGACTGTCTTTGTTGGGAAATACATGGTGAAGGCAGGAAACTGTTCAGCATGGACATAGTCTGGAAGGGAGTGAGATGTGGGTCTTCACCAAAGATTGGCAACAGCATGGGCAGGGCCGGCTCCAGGCACCAGCTTGTCAAGCTGGTGCTTGGGGCGGCAGGTGAGAAGGGGGCGGCAGTCCGAGTCCCGCGGCGGCAATTCGGCGGCAGGTCCGCTCTTCCCGCCGCCGAATTGCCGCCGCGGGACTCGGACTGCCGCCCCAGTCTCGCCTGCCGCGGCGGCAAAGGGGCGGCAGGTCCGCCACTGTCCCCTTGCCGCTCCGGAATGGGACTGCCTGTGTCGGGGGCGGGGCCCCGCCCCCGACGCAGGCAGACGTGGCGGGGCCCCGCCCCCGACGCAGGCAGACGTGGTGGGGCCCCGCCCCCGACGCAGGCAGACGTGGCGGGGCCCCGCCCCCGACGCAGGCAGACGTGGCGGGGCCCCGCCCCCGACGCAGGCAGACGTGGCGGGGCCCCGCCCCCGACGCAGGCAGACGTGGCGGGGCCCTGCTACGTCTGCCTGCATCGGGGGCGGGGCGCCGCCACCCCTGCTTGGGGCGGCAGAATTGTAAGAGCCGCCCCTGAGCATGGGAGCTGGAAGCGAGGGACTAGGGGCCTTGCTGGGTCATTAAGGGGAAATGAAGGTACAGTTGCCCTGAACAGTGGCACCTAGGCCCCAGTTCTGCAGTCCATCCCTATTCCGCAAAGCACTTAAGCATGTGACTTCAATGGAACTTACATATAGGCTCAAAATGAAGCATGTGCTGAAGTTCTTTCTTGAATAGCCATCAACTTAAACATGCTTAAATGCTTTGCTGGATTGGGGCCTTATGGTCTGATCCTGCGAGGCTGATTGAACTTCTCATGAACGTTGCTGAGCGCTCTTAACTTCCATTTGTGGCAGGTTTGGTCCCTTTCGCTCAGGGAAGCAAAGGGGTGGTACATAACTCCTTGCAGGGCTGGCTCCAGGCACCAGCGTTCCAAGCAGGTGCTTGGGGCGGCAATCTGGAAGGGGCGGCAGTCCGTGTGCTATTAGGGCTGCATGCGCTGCAGTAAATTGGCGGCAGCTCTTCACGGCGGCCGCAATTAGGTGGCAGCTCCTATTTTCAGCTGTCCGTGGTGGCAATTCGGTGCGCTGCTTGGTGTGGTAGAAACGGCAGAGCTGGCCCTGCTCCTTGGAATGTGCTAACAGATTCTCAGGGAAGACCTGTTTGAAGTCCATCGCCTTCCTGATGATTGAATTGCTGGCCAGTAATGTTATGAGGAGAAGGAGTGGGATTAATGGTAGGAAACCTAAAATGAAGGCGCAGTTGTGTTTTTACTGGCCAGCTCTTCCTCTTTTCT
This sequence comes from Chelydra serpentina, assembly GCA_037349315.1. Taxonomy (NCBI): domain Eukaryota; kingdom Metazoa; phylum Chordata; order Testudines; family Chelydridae; genus Chelydra; species Chelydra serpentina. The sequence goes on along the minus strand of JBAIAC010000014.1, from coordinate 9,109,205 downwards.
TAACTGCTTCCTGAGGTTGGGGAGGTAAGTTCCATATATACAAGCTTGTCCAGGCTAACACGGCAAATGCATATCCACACTTAGATATCCAGGGCCATCTGTCACCACAACTTCAAAAACTATCTTAATAAAATGATAAAGCTGCTTATAATCCCATAATATCGGGACATATTAATTTAAACTGCCCACAATAGCCTGCACAAACAGGATATCAATACTGAAATACAAGCTAAGAAAACAGTGCAACTGAATAATGCCATAGGCTCATTGGGGCTTTCCCTTCCCCATCCACTAAACAAATAGGGGAGAACACAAGAGATGTCATCGAGGTAATAACTAAAGACATTGGGGAAACTATGGGCATTATGATATTCCTATACATATGTATACCTAAAGCGTTAGCCCCAACAATCTCCTTTACAAAAGGTAGAGAATCTAATAAGGACCAAAGCTTGAAGGGAGAGTAGTATATTTGGTCCAAGAACTAAGCCCACTGTGGAGGTAGATGAGTGGAAGTGGCACCCTTCTTTCTCTGCTGCATCTATGGATCATACCTTCCCCAGGCATGCAGAATGCCACATGCAATTTGCTTTACTTGGGATGAGTTGAGGGGCTTCATTAGAAATTAAATCCACCATACCAGTGACATGACCCCTTCTCTCCGCTCAACTTTTTCTTTCTCCTTTCTGTTTTCCCCCTCCTCTCTAGTTTCTTATCATCGTCAGTGTTTCTGTTGATTTTAATGATGCTCTGCTTAGGCGCATGACTATGCTGAGCTTGTTTTTATTCACATGAAAATAGGAAAGCAAGTTTGCTTTCCAGTTGTTTTTCCTCAATGCTGACAGCTCCTGATAATAATGGCACCAACTGTCAGGGAAGTGTTATGCCTGGCTGGAATTAGTGAAAAGCAGAGCATGGAAGCATGACAATTTTTACTGTTTCATTTGTTTAGTGAGCAGAGAAGCCCTTGCTTCAGAAATCCAAGAAACTGGGAGGAAAGTATAAGAATTGAGACAAATTGGGGGGAAAAAACGCAGAGTAAATTTGGGAGATTAATTAGAATGATACAATGCAGCACTAATTCTTGTTCAAAGTAGTTAAGAAACTCCTCGCCTCCCCATCCCATTACCAACTCTTTCTGCAGAGACCATAGTTAACTAGTGAAACAGAAAGGGCTGGACAGGTAGGTAGAAAGAAGCCTGGGCCCAAATTCTATCCTTGTCTCTATTTTGCCTTTTTCTTTGTGCTTTTTTCCATCTCTCCATATCCCGAATTCTCTTTATTCTCTCCTTTCCCTCCATCTATCATTACCTTTCTATCTTTATTTCCTCTTACTAGTTTTCTCCTTCCCTTCATTCTCCCACATTTCACCTCTCTTACTATCCTTCCACATTATTTCTATTCCTTCCCTTCATTAGCTTTCCTTCATTCCCTATCACCAGGGCTTTGTGTGTTTGGTTGGGCTAGGAGCAACAGCAGGAAAGGGAGGCTATTCAGAATCTAGCGCTGTCTCCATTAGCTGCAGCATCAGGATGGTGAAGGAAGAAGTAGGAAGCCAATCCAGGCCCTATGCCAGTTTTCACTGTGCTGGCAGCAGCATTTGGTCATAGTATGTACACACTGGACACTAACCCCAGGCTCTGACTCAGATTTGAGCCCAAGTCCCCCATCCGTTCATACACAAATCAGTCTGGCTCTTGTCAGCAAGCACTTAGGACCCAGGGCCTCAGGCCTCTGTGCGGGGGCAGGAGCAGGATTGAGGAGCAGAGGGGAAACCGCCCCACAGCACGAGCCGGCAGAGCGGAGTGGGTTGGGGCTGGGTCGCTCCATGCCCTGCACTCACTGGGCGGCGGGAAGTGGAGTAACCCGGCCCCAGCTTGCTCCGCTCTGCTCCCCTGGGCCCTGGCGGAGCAGGGGTGGGGGCAGCTTTCCTGAGTGGCTCAGCCGGCCGGGGGATCCAGCTGGCCCCTGGAGCAGCACGCAGCTGCGTAGGGCACCAGGAAACTGGGGCAATTTGGTGCCCCAAATTTCCTAGTGCCCTGCGCAGCTGCGTACTTTGCGTATGGGTAAGGACGGCCCTGCCTTCAGGCTATTGTCTCTGTGGGTGCACCACTTCAGGTACATGTGTGTGCTCATGCGCTGTTAAGTGGAGATTTTTGTCATCCGTGTCCCTGAGTCTGAGTCCCTGAGTCCGTGCCTCAGCCCTGAATCTGTGCCTCAGCCCTATACCTCCTTGTGCTCAGTCTAAACAGAAGGTGTACATAGGAAGAGGTGGCCCAACCACCACTCCAGTTCCTTTTCAACTACCTGTGGCTAGAGCCAGAACACTATGGTTTCCACTAACTAGATTTTGTAGCTCACCTGTTTTTATCCTTTTTATTTTATTAGTTTTATCCTTTCTTTTCCGGCACACTTATCTTAACCCTCAGGAAAAGTCCTTTGGCTTCCATTTCTTCTTGCTATAAGTAAGGAAAGAAATGTACTCTTTTCCTATTCACTCTTTTTAAGTTCAACCTTCTCAGATGATGCACTTCTAGCTAAAGAGGTCATAGTAAAATTGATTTCTTAATTAAAATTCATTTAACAAATATGCAGAGCATGACGGGTGAGTCACATCAGGCTGGAAGATTACGGTCAGATAAGCATCCAAACATCACGGTCTTCAGTAATGGCCTGGAAGTATCATGGGAATAGCCCCTTGGTACTTCAGCATAACTGCTTCCAGATCTAGTTGAAATCACCTAGTGTAGAGTTGCAGAAATAGAATGAAATATCCATCAAAAAATGATCAGATTTTTTTTTCAAACCTCAAAAAAGATTAATGTAGAGTTTGGTTTGACTTCTGGGAAAAGCCTTGCGCCAGTTCCTATTTCATACCCATTTGGTATATTATGGTATTGTTTCTGAAAATCCTTATTCTTTTGAGCAGTTCCACTGAATTTAGATGAATGTAAATAGCATTTTGGTACTACACAAAGTGTCTTCAAAACAAACAAACAAAAAGCCCAATAAAGAAAACAAAGGGAAATGAATCATCATTCATCTCCATCCCCAATATCAAACAATTACATGTAAACGTAGAGCAAACAGAAAGATTGTAGTCATTCAGTTGACATTGGGGTTCAATCCTGCAAAGTGCAGAGAACTTTGAGCCCAGTTCAGCACAGAATTTGAACATATGCTTAACTTTAAGTATATATGTGTTACCGCAGAAGTCAATGTGACTACATACATGCTTAAAGTTAAGCATGTGCATAAGCGCTTTGCTGGATTGAGGCCAGAGTTCTTAGCACCTTGCAAGATCATGTTCTATATAAGTCTAAGAATGATTGATTGCCAGATGGAATCATACTCATCCATTGTATCCTTTCCCACAAACAAAGCCTCCTAATAATTGCCCCTATCCAATAATGCATTAATCTGCAATTCTGGGATTGACTGGCTTTCCCGGGTCACGAAGGTGTCTTTTTCCTGTCATTGTAGTTCTCAGGAACACACTCTTTTTTTCTTATGCATCCAAGAATACAGCTGGCTGCATTCCTTTATGGAAGGTTAACTCAGGAAAATTTAGAAAATGACAAAACACATCCCCACAATAGAAAGAGGCAAAGCCCAGCAGAGGTGACATTTTTTTCTTTCTCACATATAAGGGCTTGTCTACACAATCCGCCAGGCAGCGATTGATCCAGCAGGGGTTGATTTATCATGTCTAGTATAGATGCGATAAATCGATGGCTGAGCGCTTCCCCGTCGACTCCGGTACTCCACCAGAACGAGAAGCGCAAGTGGAGTCGATGGGAGAGTGTCAGCTGTCAACTCACTGAAGTGAAGATACTATGGTAAGTAGATCTAAGTACGTCGACTTCAGCTACGCCGTCAGAGCCGTAACTAGGTATTTTTGCGCCCGAGGCACAAAAGGACCCTCGAACAAGATGGAAGCCTTTGAGCTGCCGCCGAAATGCCACCGACACGGAGTTATGCGCCCCTCACCTTTATGCGCCCGAGGCAAGTGCCTCACTTGCCTCGCCCTTGTTACGGCACTGGTTGAAGTTGCGTATCTTAGATCGACCCTGCGCGGTAGTGTAGACAAGCCCTAAGTATCCATGTGTTTATATATCCTAAGGGGAGATGTGGGAGGGCAGGTAGTGTCCTCAGAATCTAAGGCCTGGTTTACACTACACGATTATTTTGGAATTAGCCGCATTATACCAAATTAAAACTGATTCAGTCCACACAACCAACCCTGTTATGTCAAAATTAATGGCTCTTAAATCCGGTTTTTGTACTCCACCTTGGCAAGGGGAGTAGAGCTAAATTTGGCATCGCTGTTCCGGATTTGAGGTACTGTGGATGCGATTTGATGCTATTGGCCTCCGGGAGCTATCCCACAATGCTCCATTGTGACCACTCTGGACAGCACTTTCAACTCAGATGCACTAGCCAGGTAGTCAGGAAAAGCCCCGGGAACTTTTGAATTTGGCCAACATGGCGAGCTCATCAGCACAGGAGATCATGCAGAGCTCACCAGCACGGGAGACCATGCAGAGCTCATCAGCACAGGTGACTGTGCAGTCCCAGAATCGCAAAAGAGCTCCAGCATAGACCAACAGGAGGTACTGGATCTGATCGCAGTATGGGAAGAAAAATCTGAGCAGGCAGAATTCCATTCAAAAAAACCAGAATGCCGTTCAAAAAACCAGAATTCTTAACCCAGAATTCCAATGGGCAGCGGAGACTGCAGGAACTGTGGGATAGCTACCCAAACTGTATCACTCCCAAAGTTGATGCTAGCCACGGTATTGTGGACGCACTGCCCTGAATTCACGCACTTAGTGAGGACACACAAGATCGAATGTATAACATTGCTTCCGAAAAATCGAATAGAATAATTTCGATATAATTTTGTACTGTAGACGTACCCTAAGGATCTGAATTTAGAATGTGGATAACCTTTGTAGAAGCAAATCTGGAAAGCTCTTGGCACATAAGAACATAAGAAAGGCCGTTCTGGGTCAGACCAAAGGTCCATCCAGCCCAGTATCCTGTCCACCGACAGTGGCCAATGCCAGGTGACCTGGAGTGAGTGGACCTAACAGGTAATGATCAAGTGATCTCTCTCCTGCCATCCATCACCCGCCTCTGACAAACAGAGGCTAAGGACACCATTCCTTACCCATTCTGGTTAATAGCCATTAATGGACTTCATCTCCATGAATTTATCCAGTTCTCTTTTAAACCCTGTTATAGTCCTAGCCTTCACAGCCTCCTAAGGCAAGGAGTTCCACAGGTTGACTGTGCGCTGTGTGAAGAAGAACTTCCTTTTATTTGTTTTAAACCTGCTGCCCACTAATTTCATTGGGTGGCCCCTAGTTCTTTTATTATGAGAACAAGTAGATAACTTTTCCTTATTCACTTCCTTCACACCACTCATAATTTTATATACCTCTATCATATCCCCCCTTAGTCTCCTCTTTTCCAAGCTAAAAAGTCCTAGCCTCTTTAATCTCTCCTCATATGGGACCCGTTCCAGACCCCTAATAATTTTAGTTGCCCTTCTCTGAACCTTTTCTAATGCCAGTATATCCTTTTTGAGATGAGGAGACCACAATTGTACGCAGTATTCAAGATGTGGGCGCACTATGGATTTGTATAAGGGCAGTAAGATATTCTCCGTCTTATTCTCTATCCCTTTTTTAATGATTCCTAACATCCCGTTTGCTTTTTTGACTGCTGCTGCACATTGCATGGACATCTTTAGAGAACTATCCATGATGACTCCAAGATCTTTTTCCTGATTAGTTGTCGCTAAATTAGCCCCCATTGTATTGTATGTATAGTTGGGGTTATTTTTTCCAATGTGCATTACTTTACATTTATCCACATTAAATTTCATTTGCCATTTTGTTGCCTAATCATTTAGTTTTGTGAGATCTTTTTGTAGTTCTTCACAGTCTGCTTTGGTCTTAACTATCTTGAGCAGCTTAGTATCATCTGCAAACTTTGCCACCTCACTGTTTACCCCTTCTTCCAAATCATTTATGAATAAGTTGAATAGGATTGGTCCTAGGACTGACCCTTGGGGAACACCACTAGTTACCCCTCTCCATTGTGAAAATTTACCATTTATTCCTACCCTTTGTTCCCTGTTTTTTAACCAGTTCTCAATCCATGAAAGGATCTTCCCTCTTATCCCATGGCAACTTAATTTATGCAAGAGCCTTTGGTGAGTCTGTATTGACTCTATCCAGAGACAACTGGGAAAGCTCTGGGTAGTGCTTGAAATTTTTAAAGATAATCTGGTACCGGTTAAGGGCTCAGATGGTGTAAGATGTCATAGTTCTTTAACTTTACTGGAGCTATGTAATTTACACAAGCCGAGGATCTGCCCCATTGCATTTAAACACCTTCTGGATGCTCAAACTTATCAAAATACTCATCTTGCAAACACACAGACTATTCATTTGTTCACTCTTTAGCACAAGGCCATATGAGACTAGCTGGAGTAATGAAAACACTACTTTGGTTTGCCTGAACACTAACCAGTTGAACTAAGCTGTACATTTAAACTCATTTATGTAAACCAAGCAAGTTTATGTATAGATGCTTATTTTCATTTAAGATTGGTTTATTTTACTTCTCCCTTTTCTTAAGAGGCAGGATGGACCAGGGGCTAGGCCAATAGTTTAGGCGTTGGAAGACCTGGATGCTAATCTCTGCTCTGCTACAGACTTTGTGTGACTTCAGGCAAGTTGCTTAGTTTCTCTGGGTCTCTCTTCCCCCATATATAATATTGGGATAATAACATTTCCCTTCCTCACAGGAGTGTTGTGAAGATAGATGTTATTAATTAATCCAGTGTAAATTTGTGTATAGATAAGACTTCAGTGTGGGTTTGATCCTACATTGCTGAAAGCCAGGGGATTTGTAACATTGGATTCTTCAGGAGAAGACCCAGATATTCAAAGGTATTGAGCTGTTTGATTTCAATGGGAGTTAGGTGTCTAAATGCCTTTGAGGGTGTGAGCCTAAATCCTTTCCTTATGGAGACAGTGTGGACTTTTAAAATAGCACATTTCTTTGGCTAGTTGAAATAGATATTCCCATACATTTACCCAAATCAATTACCTCTTAATAAATACAAGATTTACATATGTTATAATATAGAGCAAAAGTTAAATTACAGAGCAGACAAAAATATAAATGAATGGTTTAAATTGACACATTACATATAAAATAGTCTCGAGAACATAGACTAAAAACTTCCTGGAATGGAACTATTGCAAGAAATATTAGAAATAAAAGAAACAAGTAGCACATTCAGGACTATCACAGAGAGTCTACTTAGAGACAGTTTTGACTGATTCTTTCTACATTTCATTTGGCACCTCTTTCTGGTGAGCATGAATTCAGCTCAAGCTCTGTGTTACGTTGTAAAATTACTTTTGAAGATGCTATTGATGGAATTAATCAATTCTTCATATACCAGTGCTCTGACATCCTGAATTTGTTACATCAAAGGCTCTCGCTTGAGAAGACAAATAATTAAATGACCTGTAATACCCATAAATGGTACTTGTGGGATCAAAGGAGTTCCCTATGAATACTTTGGGCTGTTCTGTTTACCAGACATAAAGATGGTCTGTTACCTGCAATAGGTATAGTGTAGCAGTTGTCAGTTAATCATGGAAAGGGTTCCCCAAACAGGATCTTCCTGTTTGTGTTCCTAGTCTGAGACAATATAAATGTATTACTAACTATACAGGGAAAGTATGAAGATAGGTACAGTACTCTGTCATATCCATTCATGTTGCTTGGTCACATTGGTAGTTTCATGCTAGGGTTATAAACCACTTTGGAATGAAGTGGGAACCAACCACCAGTAGACTATTTCCAGTACTAGCAGAAGTGGACTATGGAGAGATGCTATCATAACCATGTATCTAAGCAATGGATGTGTCTGTTATTGCATAACATCAGACTTCACTTCTGCTGTATTCATTCCACTTTAATTCATTGTCACTTTCCTTTTGGAAAGTAAGGGGTACTTAATTCAATTGTACACAATAATACCCTAAATACCAAAAGCAAATGAACTTTGTGTGATGCATTTTATTGATGCATCAAATTAGTTGGGATCTAGGAATCCAAGAGAGAAAGAGCAAAATAGAAACAATATCAATGTTAGGAAGTAGTTATGCCTAGTAATTATTGACTTCATCGAGACTGGCAGCTATGAGAGTCATTCTCCTAATCTGAAATCTTTCAGAGGCACCAAAAAAAAAACAAAACAAAAAAAAACAAAGGACAGCTACCTTGCCAATTGTTCTATATTTTGAAATTTGGGGTCTAGTAGGTTGTTCCAGTTAGGAAGAGAAATTGGTGATATTCAGGTACCTGTATTTCTTTGATGCAGTTTTATTTTATTTACACAGAATGTACAAGTCCCGTGTTTCAAATGCAGAGGGAATCTAATAGAGCTTCTTTTTCTCACATTACCAAGAACACGCTTTTCAGTTTGCCCTCCTGACCCAAAAAACTCTCCCCAGGATTCTGGCAGGGTCAGACACTGTGCTTTGGCTGCTTCTTTAGGCTGTCACCCTGTCTTTCCCATTTCTTTGTCTGTTCAGCCCTCTCGCATTTTCTCTCTCTCTCTCATACACACCTCCTACCCAAAACAATACTCACCCAGTCTCCTGAGTGGGTTCACATACTCCTTTTGTCTTAGGTGGGGGCTTATAGTTATGTTAATTCAAGAGTGAGTTCACACCTATCAATCCCAATAAGGTTTTAACTCAACTCATAACAAGGTTTCATTTAGCTCATGACAACATAAAGGATTATCAGAGATGAGCAAACTCTCTCGCTGCAAGATCATAAATGCCTGATGTAGAAAAAGGCAACTAGGAAGAATGAAAGAAACTCAGTATCAATGTAAAAAGAAAGCAAAGGATCAAAAAGGGGAAAGATAAGAAAGAAACTCTAAAGTATAATAGTGTAAAATAAATTATAAGGATGTTACTTAGAAATTCAGGGCTAAATCCCCAGTGGGGCAAATTGATGTACTGCTATTGAAAATCATGTTACTACATCAATTTACATCAGCTAAGAAACAAATCCTGAATATATATATTATATGTTATCACATATGAACAAATCCACAATCTGGAGGAAATTTTGGACAATTTATTAAATACCTTCTATAATATTCAAACACATATTCAGCTAAATGAATGGATAATAATACATCGTTTGCCATATACACATTCCATATTGCTGTAAAATAAACCTGCTATGTTTTGTTCTTAAGTAGTTTATATGTATTGTGCATATACATTATTTAATTTCTTGCTAGTTTGTTTAGTATCATTATCACAGTTGGTGGTTTAATTCCATATTTTCTTTGTCAGACTGTCCTCACTACAATGTGTGTTATTCTCAGTTAATTAATTATATTAATTTTTCCTCTCATTTTCAATTAATAAACTATTTAAACTTAAGAAAGGGATCAGCAAGAGCTGCAAAATTAATGTATGCTGAAATTGTGTATTTTATTAGTTTACTGGGTAGTACTGAAAAGCAACAGCCACTAAATCTTGGAAAAACAGTATTTATTTTACCTGGACAACATTTATGTTTTGAATGCATTAATCCTTCTCTGTAGCCACTTTTATGGGAATTTTAATTTAAAACAGGTGTAATTCACCCCAGCGTAGAAGGCCCATACAAGGACCTTACAAGCCACTCCCAAAAGTAGAGTTCTCCTCCCCTATCATGAGCAAAAGGACTGCAGATATGGGCCCATAGGTCCAAATCTTATTTTGACTGAACTCAATGGGAGAGCTCCTCATGACTTCAGTAGGATTAAGAGGGATTTGTGGACTGTGGAGGTCTTTGCTTGGGCCCTCTGCATCTGGAAGAACTTGGTCATGTGTGATATAAAATAACCATAGTGTTAATGGCAAGGGGAAAACAAATATGGAGCAACCACACAAGATAGATTCAGAACTCTTTAGGGGAGGGATAGCTCAGTGGTTTGAGCATTGGCCTGCTAAACCCAGGGTTGTGACTTCAATCCTTGAGGGGGCCATTTAGGGATCTGGGGCAAAAAATTGGGGATTGGTCCTGCTTTGAGCAGGGGGTTGGACTAGATGACCTGCTAAGGTCCCTTCCAACCCTGATATTCTATGATTATATTGTCTCATTATGGAACACTGGCATCATAATTTAGACCTGTGGTTAATAATAGAACAGAGCATAGAATTTTAATCTTGTAAGGTAATATTCCATGTCATTAATAAAATATGCTTCCTCTATGCTATAATATATGGTTGGTTGCTTTCTCTGTCTCTTAATGGTTAGGTGATTAATTACTTGATGATTGCATGGCACTTTTCATCTTCAAGGTACTTTATAACTGCAAAGCACTAAAATGCATATATGTAGGAGCAGGCTAATAATCTGGGTCACAGTTGCATAGGCGCTGACTCCGTGGGTGCTCCAGTGCTGGAGCACCCACGGAGAAAAATTGGTGGGTGCTCCGCACCCACCGGCAACTCCCCGCCCACCCCGGACTCGCGGCAAACTTACCGGGCACCGGGAGATGTTGCGGGGCCCCGCCCCCGATGCTGGGCAACGTTGCATCGGCGTCGGGGGCGGGGCCCCACAACGTCACCCGGCATCGGGAGCGGGGCCCGGCGTCGGGTGGGGCCCCGCCCCCGACGCCGGGTGACAGCACCCACGGGCGGGGCCGGAAGTCAGCCCCTATGCACAGTTGTGCTCCTCTGCAGTAATACCTGTCAGTATTTGCCTGAAACACTCAAGCCTTGACTGCACAGGAGAGTCAGACCGATTTAACTTAAGTCAGGTTTTAAACCAATGCAAAGCCCTGTGTGGACACTCTTATTTCAGTATAAGAGTGGATGTTTCCATTTTAGCTTAACTCTGTTCTCAATCAATTTAGGGTGGAACAAAAAAGCCACTCTTGTACCAAAATAAGAGTGTACACAACATGGGGTTTTGCTCTGGTTTAGCTATAGTGGTTTAAATTCACACCTTACAACAGGGGTTCCCAAACTTGGTTCGTGGCTTGTTCAGGATAAGCCCCTGGCGGGCTGTGAGACGCTTTGTTTACCTGAGCCTCTGCAGGTATGTCAGCTTGCAGCTCCCAGTGGCCGCGGTTCACCATTCCCGGCCAATGGGAGCCGCAGGAAGCGGTGGCCTGGGATGGGATGGGATAATTTATTTTGTTTAAATTTAGAATCCATGCAGAAACCTTGGGCTGCAAATTTAGAACAAAATTTGAAGCTTTTGAGATACAGTTTCCGCTTGGATCTGGCCCAATGTGAGTTCTGGGCTGCTGCATGTTCTCTTGTCTTTATGCCCCTGCTGCATGCTTTTCTCTTGTTTATCCCTAGCTAGAAGCATTGCAAGAATTGATTTCAAACAAGAATCTTTGTGGTTTCATAACACTGTTTTCCCTTTTTGTTTAAAATAAGTGCTTTGTAGATTAAATTTTCTCAAAGCATCATTTAATTTTTTTTTTAAAAGGTCACACCCTAATAACATTTTTAAAAAGTGCTAGAGGTTTTGTGGATCCCCAAGTCCTCTATCAGGTTTACCCACTCCAAGGCTCCTTGGTCTCTGAAAATACAAACATTTAGTAGAACACTTTTCTCAAGATTACCTCTACTATTCTGGAGACTTCAAATGACACTCTTCAGGAACTGTTGGAGGCACTAGCTGCACTCTGTCTCCAATTTAAATCTCTGCAGAGTGATTTTAAGTGCAACCATTTATTTCTTGACTCTAGCCCCTCCCCACCACACCCTCCAATAGTTAAGGAATAATGCTGACAGACTTTGAATGGAGGTCTGTTCAGTTTCCTTTAGCTAGAAAGAAATGGTATGCATATAAGAAAGAAGAGAGGGTATGGATATAAAATAGGGAATTTGGGACACCCTCAGCTGCCTTGTGGGAGTAGGCCACTCATAGACGTTAAAGTCAGAAGGGACCATTGTGATAATCTAGTCTGACCTCCTGCACAATGCAGGCCACAGAATCTCACCCACCCACTCCTGTAAAAGACCCCTAACCTATGGCTGAGTTACTGAAGTCCTCAAATCATGGTTTAAAGACTTCTTTACAGAGAATTCACCATTTACACTAGTTTAAACCTGCAAGTGACCCGCACCCCATACTGCAGACGAAATCAAACAAACAAACAAACAAAAAAAACCCAGGGTCTCTGCCAATCTGACCCTGCGGGGGAAAATTCCTTCCCAATCCCGATCAGTTAGACCCCGAGCATGTGGGCATTCCCCCTATTCCACTGAAATACACTGACAGTTTCAGGGTTTGGATGCTGTTTAGGCCAATTTATGATTTTAAACTCTGAGGTGCAAGTAGGCCAGTTTATTTGTATCTGTGTTGGACACCATATTAATGCCATGGTATCTTGAAAGATGGTCCATGGGGTGAAATGTACTGATTTCAGCTCGGTATATTTAAGAATAGATTATATTAGAACTTCCTCTCATTGAATGTGAATTCAGTGTGAAATATAAACTTTAGTGCTGTGTGGTTCAGGGAACTGGTAATGTAATACAGAACCTTTCACTTGTAAGTGCTGATCTAATCCAGGTTGGTACTGAGAAAAAATTATTAATATCTAAAAACTCTTTAGTGGCCTGTGTGCATGTTGCTATCATCAGTCCAGTTTCCACCATCACAGTTGACATTATCTGGCAACCAAATTGGCACTATCAGCAAAAGGACTCAATACTGAATAGATATGGAGACTGAATTGCCCTACGAGAATTGTTCCTCCCAGGTCAGGGTTGAGGTACACAATCATGGGTCATGCCCAGTTTGGGGAAGGTTGTATTGCTGCTTTAGCTATACATGTTCTATGGATAAACAGAAGACATCACTCTCCAGGCTTGTTAGTCAGGCATCTTTCACAAGCAACAAATCGGCTTCATATTTTTTTCAATGTAAGATGTAAACATACAAATTAATCTGAAATCAAAAGCAGTACCTTGTGTTAAGACCAGACATTTCACTGAAGAAAGGTGTTTTTTTTAAAAGGATTTGCTTATTACTCTTCAGTCAGCTTCAGCTGCTACTTAAAATAAATATAAATTAAACATTTAATTTCTGTAATAACGCTATACAAAATCCATTAGAGATATGGAATCCTGCTCTTTTCTGTGCATATTATAGATATAAAAGTGAGCACATTACAACGAAATATACTCTAAACATAATAGGCACAAAGAGTGAAAAATTGGGAAGGAATCAAATGTACCTCCTGCAGTTAAAGTTTTCTCCCTTCAGAAGCTGGAGCAGATGTGGTCTGTAAAAAGCCCTGATGGTTTTATTATTATTAAGGCCATGAAGTGGGGTTATAAAAGGTGCTGAAGCCGCTTCATAGTTCACGGTTCATTAACTATTATTATTGTCATGTCTGGATTCCATTTGATCAATGAACAGCTCCTTCCTCTTTCAATCACATCTTTCATTTCACTGTCTCCAGGTGCCCAGCTTCCACATCTACCTTTATCACGAGTATTTCCAGCAATGGGTCTGAGAAGTACTTATCCTAAATCACTTCGACCACACTTGCATGTGTTGTCTTTTTCTTCTTGGACTTTCTCCTTTTCCTTTTCTCTTCCTGTTGGCGGCATTCCATGTCTGGAAAGCATGGGAACAACATTAATAGGAAAAGCATTCCTCTGTATATTTTTAGAGGTTAGATTACATCAAAGGTTTTCCTGTAAAGAGGCTTGCTTATTTATTTATTTTGGTTAATAAAATTGTCACATGTGAGGGAAAAAAAGTGTAAAAGTCTGATCAAGCACTTGGTACATTGTAGGTTCAGGCTTGACATGAGGGAGTGAAGAATTACTGTGTTAAAGGCCACCCTCATAATTTATAACACATTGGCCATCTCTGAATTTTCCAAATTCTGTTTTGTGTGTCAGAAGCAGAGTGTTTCCTTATACAGAGAGAGATGATAATGGTAGAGGACAAGATGGGGAAATAAGATAAAGAGCTTGCAGGTTGTCTGGGACTGAAAGTTATCTCATGGCAGTTTGGTGTCCTATGAAAATGAGTTAGTGCTCTCAAACTAGTGTCTGTGGATACCATTGCTTGAGTGAAAATCCATTGAATTGGCATGAATACTGAATTACTCTCCTATTAGTGGTCCCCAACCCTCCCACTCAAATTCTAAAGATTTTCAGTCACCCCTTAACCTTCTCTTTGTTAAGTTAAATAGATTGAGCTCTTTATATCATTATATCATTATATCTTTATAATTAGTGATATAATCACTATTAGATCTTTTCTAATCTTTTTTTAATCTAATCTTTTCTAATCCTTTAATCATTCTTGTGGCTCTTTTATGAAACCTGTCCAGTTTATCAGCATCCTTGAATTGTGGGCACCAGAACTGGATAGAGTATTCCAGCAGCAGTCATGCCATTGCCAAATATACAGGTAATATTATCTCTCTACTCTGACTCAAGATTCCCCTGTTTCTGCTTCCCAGGATCACATTAGCTCTTTTGGCCACACTGGCTCACTGGAAGCTCATGTTCACCTGATTATTCACCATGACTCCCAAATCCTTTCCACAGTCACTGCTTCCCACGATAAAGTCTCCCATCCTGTAAGTATGGACTAAATTCTTTGTTCCTCGATGTGTACATTTACATAGAGCGACAGGTTCTGAGTTAGCTCCAGACTCAGCACACCTTGTTCCACATACATTATAAAATCTACTTGATCTTGAGATATATAATATATAAACCCCTTCATTTTCAGTTTAAACTGATTTTTACCAAAAAATTCCTGGGTTTTACAAAAAGTATTAGTCACTTTTTTCTGATTTTCACCCTACTTTTGTATCATTCAAATATATAAAAAATAACTTATTTTATTAGGAAAATAATAAATTGCATGAGATATATGTATTATGATTAGGGTGACCAGACAGCAAATGTGAAAAATCGGGACAGGGAGTGGGGGTAATAGGAGCCTATATAAGAAAAAGACCCAAAAATCGGGACTGTCCCTATAAAATCAGGACATCTGGTCACCCTAATTATGATAATACATTAGTCTGTGTATATATGCAAAGCTGCCTGTTGAGGTAAGGCTATGTATTAGTCTAGAAGACACACACAAGAAACAATTCTTCAACAATCTCCCTGGTCTTAAATTTTACTTCTGATTTTGAATTTTTATTGCCTGAATTTGACTCTTTTCCTTTTTTCTTAATCTGCAGGCAAGGAGTTTATTAGCCTTATTGCCCTCTCCTAAAATCTATATGTCAGCTAGCTGAGGGCCTTTTTAGTGTTCTCTAGAAATATGGCATTTAGTTGCCTTCTGAGGAAGGAGAAGCATTTAAATATAATTCTAGATCTCATTATTTTATGCAAAGCTTGCAGTTTTTTAATCTCCATTAGTAATTTGCTTCTGCTTCCCTTTCTTTTTTCCTTTGGGATGCTAGGCTAATTTTCCTGCTATTACTGCTCTTATATGCATTATAGGCAATGTTTAACCTTTATCATTAGTATAAAACCCCCTTAGTTTCAGTTTTGATAGCATCAACCAACCAACCAAAACCCAAATCCAACAAACCAAACCAAACTCAAATGCTTTATTAGGGAATCATTCAATGTCTACGTCTTTTCTATAGGATCACCACTATTAATGTTAAATTGGGTCACAGCCATTGTGTCCACACTTGGGATATGATATCTGAGGTATGATATTTCAGTCTATGTTATCTGCTACCAACTTATGATGAGGACCGGATGTAGCAGATCCTGGTGTACAAATTTGCAGGATTAGAAGAAAAGCTATACTCTTACTTTGGAGGTGTTGGTGCCTCTAAGTGTCATGAAGCCCAGTTTGATTTATATTTTTCCTTCACTTCTGGCTTTTTGTTCCCATCCCCACTTCTCTCTCTCTTCCCCTATAATTGGCTGGTCCCCACTGTCCATTGGAACCTGAGCTCTCTTCTCTTCCTATAGGAGTGTGCTGGATCCCTGCTGAAGGGATCTATATACTTAACAAAAACCATGTCCTTTTCTTTTAACGCACACCATTATAAGATTGTGGTATAATGTTGAGCTCATGTATTCTAAAAATTTTCTCTGTAAATGATCCTTTTTCAATGAATATCACAAACATTCTCATATTGATAACTCTAACATCAAATATACTTCATTAGGGGACGAGCAAGGTCTTCAGCTAAATCACTGTTCACTTTAAATCCTATGAACCACAGCATTAATTTAGCGATAAATTTGTATCTATTAAGTACACTGCTACCTGTGTGCTGAACAGCCCATTATTCATATTGCTATAAAAATATCAGCACTGTCAGCAAAATGTCTCGCGGCCCGCAATCAGATTACCTTGATGGGTCGCAGGTTGCCCACCACTGGTCTAATGGGAACCCCCATTTTCTAAGAATTGTGCTTACCTGGTGCAGTTCCTTTTATTTTCTAAGCACTGAGGTTACCAGCTCTGGAAAGATTTTTATGGGTTGGTGAAAGTATGATCTGTGTTTCACATCTCTCCCTCACCCCTTCACTATAAATGCATAGTTGGCTGCCCAATTTGAATATACCTTGAAAAATCTCATTTGGCATTTCCAGAGGATTTCTTCCTCCAGAATACCTTTAATCCTTACATTGTTTTCGTGTTCCCTATTCTACATGTCCTGTAATTTTAATCCTCTCTTTAAAAAATATTATTTGGAGTCTTTGACCTAGATTGATAATAATTTTCAATTGCTATTTTATCCTATTTCAACATATTTTTTTGATTAACCTCACTGATTTCACTTTTGATGTCCATAATATTGGCCTGCAGTTCTTCTTTCAATTCCTTATTCAGCCTCTTATTTTCATCTCCAGGTCTTTCAGGTTAGCCTTAGTGACTGGTGCTTCTCTCTCTACCTCTAAGATTAAACCACTAAGCAACCACCTTGTTTGCTGGCTTAGCCACCAAATCCTTTATTTTAACTCCTAGATGTATGATTTAAACTACACCACATGACTGACTGTGCTAATTGTGTTAAACTATGTGGTGCTGACTGAGCTAAGAATGAATGGAAGGTGACAAATCTGCTAAGGGTACTTAGGCTGGGGGCTTGATCCCTAATAGGTGGAGTAATATTTGCAGATTAACAACATTAGAAAGCACTGGACTCAGATTCAGGAGACCTGGGTTCTTCTTCTGGCTCTCCCACTGGCTGCTGGCCAAGTCACTTCACCTCTCTGAGGAAAATATCTTACAGTGAGAGGCTGTTTGAGAGGTTTGAGAAAAGTTTGAGAGGTGACTTGATAACAGCGTAGCAGTTCCTTCATGGGGAGAAAATACTAGAAGACTATTTAATCTGTTTTAGAAAGGCATAACAAGAATCAATGTCTGGACATAGGCGCCGACTTCGTGGGTGCTCCGGGGCTGGAGCACCCACGGAAAAAAATTGGTCGGTGCTCTGCACCCACTGGCAACTCCCCGCCATCCCCGGAGCTCGCGCCCAACTTACCGGAGCACTGGGCGATGTTCCGGGGCCCCGCCCCCGACGCCGGCGACGTTGCGGTGGCGTCGGGGGCGGGGCCCCGTGACGTCCCCGGCGTTGGGGGGCGGGAGCCCCGTGACGTCACCGGCGTCGGGGGGCGGGGCCCGGCATCAGCACCCACCGTCAGCGTCGCTGTGTCTGGAAGCTGAAGCCAGGCAATTTCAAACTGGGAGTGAGGCACAAGTTTTTAACTGTTGGGCTGATTAAACATTGGAACAAATTACCAAGGGAAGAGGTGGATTCTTTATCTCTTGATGCCTTCATATTGAGACTGGATGCCTTTCTGGAAGATATGTTTTAATCAAAAACAAGTTATTGGGCTCCATACAGGTTAAATTTAATAGTCTGTGATATACAGGAAGTCAGATGTTCCCTTCTGGCTTTAAAATCTACTACTCCAGCTGAGTAAAGCTTAGCATAGTTCCGACTGGATTTGGCTGCTGAAGTCTTCCTTTGTTTAGCTTCTCTAGTAAACTTACTGTTGCAGCTGATGGTCTTGGTTTGAGTCACAGCTGCATCAGTAAATATGTGGCATATTCCATACACAGGCAGATATCCATGGGCTTTACCAATTGGCTTCAAATTCCCCAATGTGCCTATGGATGTAACACATATTTCTCCCATATCCTTTACCATCCCATTTCACCTGTGACTGCTGTCTTGCGTATGAAGTAGTTATTTCTGCATTTGAGTATTTGTGTGAGCAACTGCCTTTCTCAATCTGCTCTAAACCCAAGGCTCACATGCTGTGCACAGTTTAATACTCTCTCCAGTCTCCTGCCCACATTTCCCTTCCCCCAGTTTGGTATTTAAAGAGAAACTCTCTACAGGGTTGGCTGCTTCCTTACTCAGAACTGCTCAGCCACCACCCTAAGTTCTTTATCTGTAGACAGTCTCTGCCACCTCTTTATATCTGGGTGGGAGTAATGAACTATCTGCCTCAGTGGGTCAGCAGAAACCATTTAACTCTTTACAAGCCGGATCACCACCTGCGGACAGTGACATGTTAAGATAAACCTTGCCAGTCCATTATAGTTTGTAGTACTAATTTTTATATCTAGACTCTCAGAAAACTGAGAGATCCCTTAATCTTGGAATGTGAAAATGGTCTAAAAATAAAGATATAACTGGTGACATGTTGAATAGAAAAGTCCTTTTAAGTCTGGGCTAATACTGCTAGCTCCTTTCATGAAAAAAATAGTTTCTGAACAGGATAAATAATAGAACTGTATGAAATTCAAGACAATCTCTAAGGGAATCCTGGTGTTTTTAAAATTATGCTTCAAGTATGGCCACTTGATGGTCACAAAAATGTTTCTTTACAGACTATTGTTCAGACAGTATTGCAATTTCCTTGTCATTATTCATTTCCCATTCCAAGCCCTCATGAGCAAGTAGGACATTACTAGTGTCTCTTGGAGAAGACAAAGCCATTTATACACCTTTTATGTTGATCCCATTTGAAATATTCTTTGTATGTACTTACCTGATAATGGTGTTTTAAGGCATGCTTAATTAATGTTTCAAAGCACACTGAGAAGCTCTGATGAAGGGAGCTGTGTAAGTGCAACAAATTATTATTTTATTTCCAGAGAGACTTAAGTAAACTAGGTCACTGGTAAAGAAATAAGAATAACAGGCAAAGCTGTAAACTTGCTTTGAGCAGAGGTAATCAGTCATCTATATGCAGAACACAGAATAAGAGCCAAGCTTGCTTTGTACTCAGAATATCCTGAAAGGAGAGATGAGAGCTTTTATTTTTTTTTAATAAAACCAACAGTTTTCCAAATCTCAACCTTGAAGATCAGGTAATAATGTTGTTGGTACAGAAATCTGGGGCATAACTTGTAATGCCCTTACAGCTCCCTGTCCAACCAACCAAAACCAAACCAAAGTATACAGGGAACTAAAAAGAAACACTTTCATTCTGAGCCATATTTCTACAGTTCCAACCAGGTCACAAAAAGAATGTTGCTGATTTTAAAATGGTGCCATTTTAATAGTCACCAGCCAAGCACTTCAAGGCAGAGGCAGACAGTTGGAGCAATGGCTGTAGTGATATTACTGGAAGTCTAATTAAGTGTTTTTTAAAAATCCTGAACAAACCTTGTATTAGCATATGTTCTGTGGTAGTTTCATTGACATTTTTTGAAGTGCACTACCACAAAATGTCTTGATTGTATCCAAGAAGAGCAAGCGTATAGCTCTGTTACAGTTCAAACTCACTTCTTTAAAAGACAAACTACTTAAGAACCAGCACAGTTCCACAGTAGAAATAGGCTGCAAAAGCTAATACAAGGGATGACTCACAACAAAGTTGCTGCCTTTCATAGCAGACTATATGTGCCTATAATATAGCTGTGGAATATTTTATTAAATATTTATTAATTAAATAATTATTATGTAAATAAACATTTACATGATCACATGTAGCAGTAGCAATACCAGATCAGAACTGATATCATGCTAGGCACATGTGATTTCTAACATGATTCTAGATAGCATTGTCAAAGAGAAAATAGTGTATAGAATCTTAAAAAGTATAAAGTGATCTGATCTCATCCATCAATTGCAGCTGGAACAAAACCACAGAGCTGATTTTATTCTTATAAACACAAAAGGGAGCTCAGCTACAGGGTAGTAAAATATTCATGCTGTTCTCTAAAATGCATGCCACTATTTGAAAGGATTTTTAGCAGCAGAGGAAACTGTGACATAGCATACACATAGCATCTAACAAACTGGTATATCCAGGCAGAGGGAAAAAAGCTGGCTTTCATTAATGTTAATTTACCATTATTGATTTGCAAATATCTACTCTAAAATTGGTTGTTACTGCTTTTGTGTCATAATGGTTACCAGTCAAATTGTCTCAGATTATACATTTACTGTTTTCAGTTTCTTGTGGTTCACCTTATCTAAACATGCAAAATATCTGTGCTAGGACAGTTATTTATACTCATTGTCTTTATAGTCAGTGACAGTAGAAATGTAGGAACTGGTTTGTAATAAGGATATGACATGGTAGGGCTGGTAAAATACTCTCTTCACTTCCAGGCTGTAGATTAATGTAAGGTTTATGCTACTATTAACATTTATTAATGTTAATTTTTGATTTATTAACACTGCATTGAGGGTACTCATTACGTTGAATTGAAATTGAGCATGAGAGAAGAAATTAGATGCTAGTGGGCTAATGCTTGGACCTCATTGTGTGTTGCCTGAATTTATTTCATTAATTTTTAGTGTTAGGGTGTAATTCCTAAAAAATCAAATTTGCTTTAATTTTAAATTAACCTCAGTAAGGGATCTTGTTTCTTTCCACAGTAATATATTCTAGCTCAGTACAGACCACAAAAGCTAAATACTGCTCTCTTCTTTTAGTTCTAATTCTACTCTGGCCTCTTCTATATTCACAGTTGCACTGATTTAACTTTGTTGGTTAACAAACTGATTTAGTTAAATGGGTGCAGAACCTTGTCAGAATACTCTTAATTTGATTTAAACCTGGTTTATATTAATTTCACTTCACAAGAAATCAAGTTAGACTGCACAGATATAAGGCAGATTTAAGTCAAATTAAAAGTATACATCAAGGGTTTTGCACCGGTTTAATTAAATCAGTTTAAAATCACATCTTTAGTTAAACTAATGCCATTTTGAATATAAATAAGGCATCAGATGCTGATTAAAGAGTTTTGTCTAATTCTGAATCTAAATATATTCTTCCTTTTCATAAATACAATTATTTAGTAACATATATACTCAATGTTAATTTCATATTATAAAAAATAATGCCTTTTAACAGTCTGTGTATATTTATAATATACGTTCACATGGCATAGAGAGGCAGTCACTAGAATTTTGAGCTGACCTATATATTTTGGAATACATAGATCATAATAAAAACTTTCATTTTTCTGCTTTCAAAAATGCAATTTCCTATTGTACAGAAATCGTGCATAATTGAATTCCAGCTGAATTTGGGTTTAACATAACCGTTATTCCCTCACGATTAGTAAAACCAAAAACTATTTCTCAGTTGTACTGTATTGTTTTCTAAGACTTTTGATTTATTGTTCACATCTATACTTTCCACTAATATGAGATCTGTTCCACATGGGAGAATAAATGATGGAGGGATCGCTCAGTGGTTTGAGCATTGGTCTGCTAAACCCAGGGTTGTGAGTTCAATCCTTGAGGGGGCCATTTAGGGATCTGGGGCAAAAATCTGTCAGGGGACAGTACTTGGTCCTGCTAGTGAAGGCAGGGGACTGGACTCGATGACCTTTCAAGGTCATTCCAGTTCTAGGAGATTGGCATATCTCCATTTATTATGATTATTATTATATCAATATACAGCGATTAGGCTCCCAAACATTAAAAAAAACCCAAACCTTAAGATCAAATGCAAGATTACAGAATTAATGCAGTTTGATAATCTAACCCATGATAATGAAACTAGGGTTGCCAACTTTGTACTCACAGAAAACCGAACACCTTTGCCCCGCCCCTGCCTCGCCCCTTCGATGGGTTGCGGGCTCCGGGATGGGGCCAGAAATGAGGAGTTTAGGGTACCAGAGGGGGCTCTGGGCTGAGGCAGTGGGTTGGGATGCAGGAGGGGATGACGGCTCTGGCTGGGGGTGCGGGCTCTGGGGTGGGGCCGAGGAAGAGGGTTTGGGGTGCAGGAGGGGGCTCCGGACTCGGGGGTTGAGCTGAGGGATTTGGGGTATGGGAGGTGGCTCTGGGCTGAGGCAGGGGGTTGGAGTGTGAGAGGGGGTATGGGCTATGAGGGGTTTGGTGTGCGGGAGGGGGTTCCGGGCTAGCTCAAGGGGTTGGAGTGTGGGGGTGTGAGTGAGGGCTTCGGCCAGGGGTGCAGGCTCAGGGGGTGGGGCTGGGGATTAGGGGTTTGTGGTGTGGAAGGGTGCTCTGGACTGGGATAGAGGGGTTTAGCGGGCAGGAGGGGGATCAGGGCTGGGGAATGGGGGTGGAGCATGGGAGAGGGTCAGGGCTGCAGGCTCTGGATGGCGCTTACCTCAGGCAGCTCCCGGAAGCAGCGGCATGTCCCCACTTCGGCTCCTAGGCGGAAGCGCGGCCAGGCGGCTCTGCGCCCTGCCCCATGCACAGGCCTCCCCCACAGCTCCCACTGGCTGCAGTTCCTGGCCAATGGGAGCTGCAGAGCTGGTGCTTGGGGTGGGGGCAGTGTGCGGAGCCCCCTGGCTGCCCCTATGCCTAGGAGCCGGCGGGGGGAAATGCTGTTGCTTCTGGGTGCCGCGCGGAGCTATGGCGGGTGGGGATCTCTTTTCGACCGGGCGTTCTGGTTGAAAACCGGACACCTGGCAACCCTAAATGGAACTTTCTACCATTAGGGGTAAAAGAGACAGAGCTTTCACAGAGGCCAATTTGAGATGGTGGAACAAATTCCCACAGGAACTAAGGACCATAACAAACCTCACCACCTTCTGCTCCAAAAAAAGAGGTGATTTTCTTCAACTTTGCCTTCTCCAATATAAGTACATAGAAGCATGTACCTTTAAAAAAACTAACACTCCGCTGTACACACAATTGCATAGATGAAAGAATGAACCATATATAACAGATGTTAGTCATGTCACTTAATGCACTACTGGAAGGTGCTCACATATTATTTGGTGATCAGGGTGGAATGAGATCCTATATAGATTCATAGATTTTAAGGTCAGAAGAGACCATCATGATAAACTAATCTGACCTCCTGCACATTGCAGGCCACAGAACCTTACCCACCCACTCCTGTAACAGACTCCCATAATAGTTACTGAGGTCCTCAAATCATGGTTTAGAGACTTCATACCATACCCTCCATAAATTTATCAAGCTCAATCTTGAAACCAGTCAGGTTTTTTGCCCCCACTACTCCCCTTGGAAGGCTGTTCCAGAACTTTGAATAGAATAGAATGACATGACAAAGTGAGTGCAGTGGACTGGTTCTGGGCACCTAACTTTCAAAGGTTCCAAATGCTCCCCTCAAGGAGGATCAGTGTGAATCTAAACACACACTCAGAGGTGGACATACAAAGTTTTAATCTTGCTGCTAGAATTAGGATGCAAAAAATAGAATTAGGAGACAGATGGAGAAGGAGCTAACTGACCATTCTCCTTATTTGCGGCCTCCTCCCAAGCCTAAGATGTTAGCTATTTAATTCATGTCCGAATTTCTCTGTCACCTATTGTACTATGTATTTAACTTACAGCAGTTACCTCCCAAAGAGAGCAAAGCAGCGGAATAATTCTGAGTTCAATGAGGGAGTCATCCACTATAGGGTTACTATCCTATAATTCAGAAGCACTCCTATGAGTCCAATATGGAATGACTTTAGTCCTATAATCATATTTTACACCTCTCTGGGGGTTTCTGGGAAAGACTTGATGTTCAGCTCCAGCTCCCACGTTGTTAGTCTGACAGCCTATGGCTGTTACTCTCTCTCTCTCTCCCTTGCTCTTGTAGTCATTTTCAAAGACCACTTATCTTCCCTGTTTCTGACACAAAACGGGGAGGAGAAGGAGAGATATGAGAGATCCCTAGTGACTTTCACTTCTCTTCTCTTAGGGAAAAAATCTCTGATTGATCAGATCTCCCCAGAAGGTTTCTCAGAAAAGTGACAAGATTTATCTTGCTACTAGTGACTACGGCCTGGATGCATAAAAGACGTTAGGCACCTAAGTCCCAGTTTTGGGACCACTGCAATGCACAAAACTCCTGCTGAACCCTGTGGGCACCTAAACTCACTTGGTGCCTAAGGTTTTGGAGTAAAAGTTCCCTCAGGACAATGTTTCTGCCTCTTGGCATGTGCATAGGGTGACCAGATGTCCTGATTTTATAGTGACAGTCCCGATTTTGAGGTCTTTTTCTTGTATAGGCTCCTATTACCGCCCCACCCCCGTCCCGATTTTTCACATTTGCTGTCTAGTCACCCTATATGTGCACTGCTGCCACACTCTAGGAGTCCAGACACCTGTCTCCTGCCTAAGCCCCAAAGTGATTCACAAACCAGGGGAAAATAGGTGTTTGGCTGCCTCAGTCGCATGCAGGTCCTGATCCTGTAGATGCCCTCCGAGCATGGCTACTGGATTGGGCCCCTCTAAAAAGTTCACACAAAACATCTGAGAGGGGGAAGAGGGGCTCCCTCATAACTTTAGGGTAGCCATGGGTACTCACTGGGAATGTGGGAGATACCCCAGATCAAGTCCCCCCTCCACATGAGGGAATAAAAGGATTTGAAGAGGGATTTGTTTCCTGTTAGAAAAGTGCTCTAGCCACTGAGCTATGGGATGTTCGGATATGGGGCTCCCTTAGTCTCTCCTGTTGAAGTTGTTCCACCATGATAAATAATGAAAGAACGGTTGGAGCAGGGGGACTGGATCCGGGGTTTTCAACATCCTGGGTGAGTACTCTAACCACCAGGCAATAGAGTCTTTCTCACGCTTGTGCTCTTGCCGAAAGGACTTCATATGTTTTTCCAGTGTGCAACAGCAGAGACTAAGAGAGCCCGCGTCAGAATATCCCAGAGACCAGTGGTTAGGGCCCACACCGAAGAAGTGGCAGTGTCCTGTTCAAATTCCATTTTTCCCTCAAGCAGAGGGGGGACTTGAACTGGATGTCTCTTGCTTCCAGGTGAGCACTCTAACCACTGGCTTGAAAGTTCTGAGGGAGCTGCTGCTCCTGCTTTGCACACCCACCCCAGCTTCTTGTTAAAACAGCATAGGAGCCTACCTCCAGGAGAAGATTCACAGCTGAGAGTTGCTACCAGAGATAGGCACCTCCCTGCAGCCTGGACTTAGGCTACGTCCAGACTACCCGCCCGATTCGGCGGGTAGTGATCGATGTTCTGGGATCGATTTATCGCGTCTCATCTAGACGCGATAAATTGATCCCAGAACCGCTCCCCGTCGACACCGGAACTCCAGCTCGGGGAGCGGAAGAAGCACTGTCGACGGGGGAGCCTGCCTGCTGCCGTGTGGACCGGGGTAAGTACTTTTAAAAATCGATCTAAGATATTCGACTTCAGCTATGTTATTAACGTATTAGATCAATCCCTCCCCCTAGTGTGGACCAGCCCTTAGATGCCTGTCTCTGTGAGAGGAGTGGGGTTTACCAAGCACCCCTCTGGTCAGCATCTCCCATTGCCTAATTTAGGCAGTTCCCTAGAATATGGCTTTTGTGAATTGCCATCTATGGCATCTGTCTCTTTCTATTCATTATGCAGGAGCCAAGGCACCTTACTCAGGCTTTGTGAATCATGGTGTTTTTCTAAGCGCCGTGACACTCATTGTCACAAAGTCTAACTGCTTTTGGGCATCCAGGCCTAAGCTTTTTATGAAGTTTGCAATTTGACATTATGACTTTATTTTAATAAAATCATTTGCAGTGCATTCCTTTTAATGGTCCAATGATTATGCAACATTAAAGCTGAAATCCAGGCCTTCAGTGATGTAGTTATTCTTGGCAGGACAGTTTTGGCAGCATGTTTGATATTAGAACCATCCTGCTGGTGCAGGGAAACACAGCTCAGAATGAGTTGGAGGGTGGGGCAAAAAGCGCTGATGAATACTGTTTGGTGCTGTGACAAAATGAAATAGCACACTGGCTGGGTTCGAAATGGCCTGCCAGATGTGTGTTAGCCAGCTTAAGCCTTAGCCGCACCTCCAGCAATGATCTGTTAAAGCCCAGGGGTGCAATAGATGGGCCTCCATCCTGGTGCTCTTGAGTGCTATTTTAGGAATCCTGTCTTGATGCTTCATTAATGCATTAGGGTGTGGGTATGTGTCTCTATCCCTACTATCCCACCCCAAAGCCCTCTAGCACTTCTGTGCAACAGAGGGCAGAATTTGGCTCTATGTAAATAGATTACATTATATCCATTCTATATTTCTGCCTGGAAGAGTTGATGGATAATCCAAATCTAGATGCTAATTTTGGCAAGTAATAGGCAAATATGAAGACTCAAATGATTTATAACCTTTTTTCCTTATCCTCTGTCATCTTCTCTCTCTTGCTGCTTCCCTCCATTTCCTTCACTAATTCAGACAGCAGCAGTATCGAAGTCTGTAAAGTCAAGACTAAATTGCATATATATTAGAACCAAGCAGTGGCATTACTGAAACTGTTTCAGGAAGAATAAATTGCCTTAGGTCATTTAACTGTTCAGCTGTTTCTTGCAACTATCGTGTGTATTTGCATCTGTGTCACTGTTCTCATTATGCAGCCTGATTTTTCAGAGATTTCTATTTCACCTGCGAAATCCACTGCAAACTGTAATATTCTAAATAAGCTGACCACGAAGGAGGAATTTCTTTCCAAACAAATTGGAAAGGCCATTCTGTTTGGTCATTTATATAAGTAATACAAATTCTCCCAGCTTGGAAGTGTTAGTCATGTACAATTATTAAAATGCGTAATTTTAAAATATGAATTTAGGGAAGTGATTGTATTATAATATGGACTAGTTCCTTTAGATACCTGTTAAAATGCAAATGCTCGAGATATTTCCATTTTAATCGTGGCCACTGCAAATGTTGGAGATGGACTTTCAGTTTTACTATGTGTAATGTTAATCTTAAATATGTATTTGCCTGAGCTAGTCATAATGGCCTTTGCATTAAAAGTGGTCCTTCTAAACAAGTATCACACAACCCTTGATATTTAAACTGGAATCAATGGAATTTTGATGCTCGTATACAATGGTGATGGTTGCCATAGCAATGCCTAAAAATAAATAAATTACATTTACTATTGCTATTCACTTTAATAGGGCTAGGGTTTAGTCCATAAGCAGAAAGAGAAAATCATGAAATGATTCTGTGGAATATTGCAGTCTGACCCAGTGACTTATGCCCTTGAAGAAGGCAAACAAGTACTATTTTAACCCGAATAAAACAGGCTGTAATGTGGCTTTAAAATTTGAAATGCAGTTGTTTTCTAAACCTATATAGAACATTGCATTATTCATAGAAATTCTGAAATTGTCCCTCCTGAGGGAGACAGAGAGATATTAAACTTTCAGATGAAACTAGGTCACTCTAAATGTTATTACAAAGGCAGTGAAAGGGAGTCTCTTGTGGGTTAAGGAAGGTTAAGCATTCATTCCCTAGGGTTTCCTTTTGCAGATCTATCCTAGCTACATGCTTTGATTTTCTACAGTACGTGTATGGCCAAGTCTTTGTCCCTGAAAATATACTGAGGTTGTTTGTAGTTAACACAGGATTTAGCATAAAACAGTGTGGCTGTAGGTATGTTCTCAGCTGGGAAGGCTCATATTACGATAGTTAACAATTTCTTTCCTTTTCCTCAGTGCGATTGGATTTAATCAGTGATGGAAAACAGATTAAATCCCTCCAAATGCTGTTTCATTTTTCTTTCATTCTAGGTTCAGGACCTTGTCCTTATCACATTCTTCCTATAAAGCAGTAATTGCTGTGCTGCCTTTCTTGTCTCTTTTGGGTTGGATTTTGGAGGAGTTGCTTTATACAACTTTTCTAGATATAATGCATGCTCTGTAAGTCTAGGGCCATTTAACTAGTGTGAACATTTCCTTATAATAAACATAAATTGGTCAGGGACTTGCCTGCCTGCCAGGATATCTAATACCCAGACATTCTGTGACCTCACAAGGTTTTGTAGAAGCTCTAATTGATGATCTTTATGACCCTAGCAATAATTTTGCAACTCTTCAGACACTGTCTGTGTTAGCTTTCAGATGTTACACTTTGGATTCATTTAAGTGCAAATGATTCTCAGCTTTGTGCACTCCTTTCATCAAGGTTAAACCACAACATCTATAGTTTCCAGTTTGCCCTCTGCAGCAAACCCTGCTGCTAACATGTCTTTTTTTTATTGTGTAGAGATTATGGGACTGATTTACCATGCATTATTCTAGCGGTATTCCAGTGTAACTCCATTGATCAGAGCTTCCACAAAACCTTGTAAGGTCACAGAATATTTGAATATTGGGCATCCCAAAGGGTAAACGTGACTCTGATACATTTTGCTTTAGTGCATAAAATGCTCTTTCTGACACTTATTCTGTGGCTAAAAATGGGACTCCTGGGGCTGTTCATTTAGCCCCTTTAGCTCTCAATTGGAGGGGGGGGGTGAAGGGGACCTGATTTACCACAGTGTTACTTCAGGGATTTCTGTGATGTCACATTGTGACACAGAGGCCTGTTGGTATTTCAGTATTCTGTGTCCAGCAACTCTTGTCAGGCCTGACATACTCAATACAGCTAATACGCTATTGCCATGCTATATACCCGAAAGGTGACATGTAATATATCATTGGAAAACTTAATAACTCGCTCATCATTACTATTCTTGCATGGCAAGCAATGCATAAGCACATTCTGCTCTAGATGAAGGAATGTGGATTTGCTTGTCTGACCAGCTTGGTTATCAGGAGGTGACAATGAAAGTACATTTACATATAAGGTAAACAAAACAATCAAGCTAACAAGCAGTTGAGAAGACAGCATGTCATCTACACCCCAGCAGGAGAGAGAAACACTTTAGAAGAACACATTTCAAAGGTTTACAGGGCTATAAAGACAGGGAGTCTGGACCTCAAATGATCAGTAATTAAATCAACTAATTGTATACAATATTACTGTATTATAAAAGTGTATTGAGTAAGGTTCCTTATGAAAGCCTGTGACTCAATGGTGATTAATATCACTGTGAAATGTTTGCACTAACATTATATAAGGAATTATGGATACTGATATTATGCTTTAAAGGTTGTGACCAAACACAGGGAGACACAGGTTTTATCCCAGAGAGAAGGAAAGGCAGCTATTTATCTGTCTCCAGTGTAAATTAAGCATTATGGAATCAAAACAATGGAAGCCCCATTTACATACGAATCAGCCAGGGAATGGGAAGTCAACAGGATGGGAAGAGCAACAGGAAGCCATCCTGACTCTTGTAGCAGGATCAAAGAACTTTGGGAGATATAAGCAGAAACCGGAAACCATTTTGGTATCCATCACTTTGGGAATTAAAGAGGCTAGAGCTCTTGAAATCACAGAACTTTGGATCCTTCAGCCAAGGAGGCGAAAGTCTCTAGGAACTGAATATAGGTAAGAAACCTGCTTAGCAAAGACTGTAGCTTGCTGAAGTTAAGTTTTAGGCTATGTCTACACTACAGATCTTACAGCAGCACAGCTGTACTACTACTGTATGTGTAGCCGTTCTTTGCCGGTGAGAGAGAGATCTCTTGCTGGCATAATTAAACCACCCCCAACAAGAGGCATTAGCTATATCAGCGGGAAAGCATCTCCTGCTGACACAGCACTGTCCACACCAGCACTTTTGTTGGTGAAACTTATGTCGGTCAGGGGGGTGTTAGCCCACAGGCGCTGCCCTGCAGCTCCCATTGACTGTGGTTCCTGGCCAATGGGAGCTGCAGAGCCAGCACTTGGGGTGGGGTGGGGGCAGCACGCAGAGCCACCTGCTGCGCCTCCACCTAGGAACAGCCAAGACAGGCCACTGCTTGCCGGGAGCCATCCGAGGTGAGCAGCCCCTAGATCCGGCACCCCGAGCCCCCTCCCACACCCAAATTCCCTCCCAGAGCCTACACCCCCTCCTGCACCCAAACTCCCGCCCTTTTAGTTAACTGGCATTTTTCACTTACTGGCACCCCCCATTTCCCCAATATGCCGGATAAAACAGCTTTTACTGTACTTGATATCAGTTAAACCTATGCCCTGTTGTTTAATAAGCTTGTTTTACTTTTACAGTAACTCCTCACTTAACGTTGTAGTTATGTTCCTGAAAAATGCGACTTTAAGTGAAACGATGTTAAATTAATCCAATTTTCCCATAAGAATTAATGTAAATGAGGGGGTTAGGTTCAAGGGAATTTTTTTTCACCAGACAAAAGACTATATTATACACACACACACACACACACAACTATAAGTTTTAAACAAACAATTGAATACTGGTACATGATGATGATACTGAAGCTTGATTGAGGTGGAGGAGTCAGAGGGTGGGATATTTTTCAGGGAATGCCTTACTGCTAAATGAACTAAGCAGTTGGCTGAGCCCTCAAGGGTTAACTCTCACACTCTTCAAGGCAGCAGGAAAAGAGGGAGGGCAGACAGAGACACACACCTGTGTTTGTTTCAGAGACAGAGATGCACATTTCTCTTTTAAGTATCAAGAGTGGGGTCAGAAGTACACTGCCTTGTTAATTAGATCAGCAAGCCCAGCAGCTGCAGCTTCTGCCTAAGGCAGCAGCTCCCTCCCTCATGTGTCCCCCCCCTGCTCTATGGAAGATGGGGTAAGTGAGATGCAGGAGCAGGGGGACATTAGCCCCCCTCTTCTTTCCCTCCCCCCCCATACAGCAAGCAGGCAGGAGTCTCGGGGAGCAGCACATGGCAGTGGGGGAAGGGACCGCTGAACTGCTACAATTGGTAGCCTGCAAACGACATTAGAAGGGAGCATTTCACAACTTTAAACGAGCATGTTCCCTAATTGATCAGCAACTTAACAACGAAACAACATTAACCGGGGCGACTTTAAGTGAGGAGTTACTGTACTTATAAACTAGTTCAGTGCTGTGAGGTAAATAAGAGTGTTTGTCAAGCCCCAGTTAAACTAATGCGCTTCAAGTGTTTTCTCTCTTAAAAAGAGCAATGAACTTAATAAGTCCTATAAGTGTTCAATAAGGGGACTGGACACCACACCACAGGGCAGATGGTTTTGGGGAAATTCAGGACTGTGGGGGGTGTTGAGGCTGGAAAAAGGATGTGACCCGCATGCTTGTACCCTGGCAGTTGGTGTCAGGACTGTGAGCCACAGCAGCATAGCATTTAAGGCACCAAGAGTTGTAGGCAGGTGGTGACATACCCCCTTACCAGTGTGAGTGGAACCCGAAAGCATCACACACAGTGATAGAAAAATGGAATAACAGAATGGTAAATCAGACTCAATTTTTTAAAAATTTGGGGTTTGAACAAAGGCTAACAGCCAGCCTGGAGCTCCTTTGTTCGCCTCAGAAAATACAACATGGATAGGGCAAGTCTCCCACACCCTGTGCCACTTGAACCTCTTAAACTGGCTTGAGAATGGTGATAAATGTAGAGACCTGAACAGGTGTGTGTATCTTGGAATTAGCAGAATGTTAAGCTCTTCTATTGCTTTTGGTTAAAACAAAAGAATAGAAGATTGTGTGACATCTAGATGGTCTTTAAAGACAACTTGATGAAAAGCTTAAGTCAAGATGCCAAATGAATCAGTCTACAATCAAGTCTTTAAACACTTTGGCCTTAATTCTCCCTTTTGTTCAAGCACAGTCCAAGTGGAGAAGGGAAGGGGGCGAGGGTGGAATGCCACAAGGCGCTGGTTGTAGTTCCCTGATTCAGAGCTACTGGGCCCCGCCTCAGGTTGTGGGTGCTCTTTCCATTAATGCCTGAAGCTTTCAAAGTTATCGTCCAGGATCCGTAAGAGCATGACCCTGAGAGGATTAAATTTAAAATCCGAGTGCCCTTACAAACTTATATTTACCTCATTTAATGGTTTAAATACTTACTCTGATATTTGCTACAATTCCCCATTCTAAGTATAGAGAATATCTTAAATACTGTAAGTATCCTAAACAGTGCAGCAAATAGCAAGTTGTAAGGGAGCTATTGTATATACTTTGATTACTTGTATCACATTGTGCCAGTGTTTGGGATTTATAGGGGCATCTTTTTAAAGAAGCACATATGAAAATCTGAATTTTAATGCCATTTTTAGTTTTTGTTAAATGTCAAGTATCGAAGATGTGTTAGAAGTAAATGGCATATTCTCTTGTTTTCTAACAATGGTTTATGTAAGAAGTTCTTTCTTTCCTTGTCACAATGTGTCTAGTTGTTTTTTCTCTCTGAAGATAAAGAACACACGTTCGTAAATGGAGGTGAATGGAGGTCACAGAACAAACTGAGTTTCATGCTGCTTGTTTCTTTATTATCTTTCCACTTGGATTTTTTTGTGGAAGTGGAGCAAGATGGTAACCTTATTCCACTGAAATTCAACCCATGCATGTGAAATCAAGGTTCCTTGAGGCAAAAATCTACAACTGAATAAAAGTGCACCCTTGCCATTGTCTGAATTGCTGACACAGACTAACACGGCTACTACACTGAAATCTGAATTCAGTGCAGCTTGTCCCACTTATGGAGATGTGGGTTGCAAGAAAGGCATTTTAATTTTCAAACTTATGATTTCAATTCAGAGTGATACTGCTGGAAACAAGGCTGCCAGTGAAATCATAGATTGCTTCTGGAGTCTGCAAAATAATGTTTCTATAAATAGAGCAGATAATGGTCACGATGACTAGAGAACTCCCTCCAGTGGGAGATTTATTGCATGAACTCTACTTGAAACTGCTCTTCTTACAAGTGTATCTCCTTGGCAGCAAATGCAGTCATAAGCTATGAATGTGTTCTGCTCCCTAGCAGACACCTTTTGCCCTTTTACAATAAATTCACAAGCGTTTTTCACTTAAAATAAAACTCTCTAAACCACATTGTGTTTTGCCTCTAGGAGCTGACCTCTGTAAAAGGCGGTAGAAGGGACATTAACTAGGAACAAAGGGCTGGATTCAGGAAAGGGATAAAGGGCAAATATTTAAAACTGGGCTGTGTCTGGCCCTATCTAGTGTGTATGAGGGAAGAGTGATAAAAAGAGCACAGGAAGCCTCTCTCTCACAGGGACAGCTGTGATGTGGCTAGCAAGTAGAGACACTGTTCCATGTTAGTTTTAGTGGTACTACTAGCCTCCCCAAAAAGAGTGTCTAGGTGGCTAGGGAGGGGAGAGCATGCTGCACCCTCACTCAGAGTGGCAGAACTACCATAGCAGTACATACTCCCTGGAAGCAGTCTGTATTTTTGGCAACTCTTGCTATAATGTGCCCCCCACACCTCCTGCAGTGTAGGTAGTGCTGTCTGCTAGCATGTTGGAATTGTGATCCAATATGATCGGAGTGTCAGGACATACATAAACAGTGTATTTGACAGTAAAGAAAGGTGTATCCTGTAAAACATGTCAGGCATTCTATATTCTATATTCATATTCTAGCTTTTATAGCTCTTCTTTCATCTGCAACACTTAAGTAGCTACCATTCAGCACGGTTCCAGTGATAACTTCCTTTTTATTTTTAATGTATTTTCTTCATTCAATGTCGTGCCCATTAAGAGTGATGGCTTGACAGCTCTGAGGACTGAAATTCTCTCTTTAGGTGCAGAACAGGTATATCACGGGCAGCGGCAGTAGCAGTTTACCCACAATGCTCCAACTGTGGGTTGGACTGACACCATCAACCCATTCTACTTAGGCTGTGCTAAACAGTTTTCTCGGGGTCAATTTGCATCACAAGTGATGAGGCCTGGATTTTGAGTTGTAACATATCTCATTTCTCTTTGCCATCTGTAGTGTATTTAGGTAATTTAAATTAAAGGAAATTTAATTCTGTTTTCTGTCAATTGCACCTTTAAATACAGATGATCCTTGTTTCTTGCTGCAAAGCAGCAGCCATTTTGTTTCAGTTCAGAGGTAATTATTAAAAGGGGTTGTTGTGTTTGCGCTCTCATGGAGAATTATACTTCTATTTGTTGTCTTTTCTTAATCTGAAATAAATCACCTAGACTGAAAAATATGTGTTTTGCTCTATGTGTATGGGAAAAACATAGCAACATCCAGACCATCTTGTCCAGTGTTCTTTGTGCAAAAACCAAACTCCTTCCCCCTAAACACTACCTGCTGAATTGGAATATACATGATGATTCCCTCCATATCTGTTTTTATATATAGGAAAAATAACTTAACCTGGAGATGAAAGGAGATTCTTATGCTTTTTTAGTGTTTAGTGGAGGATACCTACTTTACAACAGTATAAGATAGAAGAGAGACTAAAATGCCCCATGGGGAGTGTAGAGTTCTTGAACCCTCATTTTATGGTATGTGTCAGCAAGCTAGCTCTGAAGCAAAACATTTATTTCTCTTCTTCTTCTTTGCATTAATCCCATTAAATGGAGTCCATGCTACGAGTCCTCTCACTCCAAATTACTTTGTTCAATGCCCTATCCTTTATCTATTTATTTATTTCCAATTTAATAATAATAAAATTATAGTGGGAAGGCACAAGGCTCACATTCTTTGATTGAATGTCACTGTCGCTTAGATAGCTGGCCTTTCTTTTAAGTCCCTGGCATCTGAAGGGTTGTGTGTGTGTGAGAATTCAATCAAAGTATTGTGCTTCTGTATAGATTGAGCATGTTATAAATTACTCAACACTCAGCTAATGGAAAGATAATTGCCTGGCTCTGATGGCAGTTGATGGCCTTCCTTTGAATTTAGAGTTATGCAGGGAAACAAAAGTTAGAGGCTGAATGAGGCAGGAGACATTGCTGGAATATTCCGTGAATATTACATTGGCATAGTAAGTTGGATTTACTTCCTTGGGGGTTCAGTCAAGATAAAGAGAGTAAAATGTCTTGAGTACAGCCTTTGCCTGAGATATGAGCACTAGCCCTGTGGTGTATGCCAGGAGTAACAGTACTTTTGGCACCTGGGAAACCCCATGGAAGTGAGATTGTTCTAATTCAGAATTTTATTAACAAAAAAGTCAGTTTCTCATTCCAGGCTGATGATATTGTTTTGAGGTTGATGAAATCCTGGCAAACAAACAATTTTCATGCAGTTTCTACATTGACAAGACAGCGGCAGCAAATCAGCATTGATAAATGCTACATCATAGTAAACAGATACTTTGGGGAGCAGTGGGGCTCATATTTTCATCTCACCACTTCAGAGCCCACATACTCACCACCTCAGAATCCAAAAGGTTCAAAAACTTCCCTTTTTAACCTTTTAAGGCACACACAAGACTTAAAAGCATTAGCACACGTCCATGCATGCACTTCTGCACGTATAGCAGAGATGCTAAATTTCCTATACCTGTAGGCCTCTCAGACTTTCCTCTTGTTCCTTCATCTGTGGGGAGGAAAAATGTCTTTGTGCATGGAGCATTGCTGTACTCTTAGGCCTTGGCTACACTCATGAGTTACAGCGCAATAAAACTGCCTGCAGCGCTGTAACTCACTAACTGGCTACACTTGCAAGGCACGTGCAACGCTGTATCTCCTCAGATACAGCGCTGCTTGTACTCCACCTCCCCGAGAGGAATAACATTTGTTGCGCAGTGGGTGGAACGCTGGTGCTTCAATGTAGCCAGGGAATTCGTAGTAACTTACCTCCAGAAGCTCCCTTTGTTTTGAAACGGCACTTCCGGGTTGGAGTTCAGAGCTCCGTTCGCTTTACAAAGAAAAAAGCAAACAGCTACTGTTTGCAGGCGGGGGGGGAGGGGGGGGGCTCCGTTAGGAATGCTGCAGCAAAGTTGGCTTGGAGAGAGGCGGGGGGGTGGGGGTCGGAAAGAACAGCGGGGGGGGGGGGCGGGCTCCGTTTCCCCGAGTTCTCTTTTATCTGCTCTTTAAAAACAAACAAAGCCCCTGCTGCTTGCTTTCAGTGATTGAGAGAGAGGCGGGGGATGTGGAGGTGTGTAAACTTAGGAGATAATGAGCTGACACTCTGTGGATACCCCAAAAATCCACTCTCTCTCTCCCCACACGCTTCCTGTCACAGTCCCCCTCACTCCCCCCATTTGAAAAGCACGTTGCAGCCACTTGAATGCCCATAATGCACCGCTCCCAATACAGCTGCAGATGCCTCAAATGTAGCCACGTTAGTGCGCTGGCAGCTGCCAGTGTGGACAGGCTGCAGCCCTTTCCCTACTCAGCTGTACGAAGACGGGTTTAACTCACAGTGCTGTACATCTGCAAGTGTAGCCAAGGCCTTAGATCATTACATGCTCCTCCCAGGAAAAGTTGTTTATGTCCATGCTCTCTAATTGAGATGAGTTCTCATGGCAACCATGTTTTCCCTACAGAAATGTCTATTGTTTTTCCACACTTTCCACAATTATACAAAACCCAGTGGAGCAGAACGGATTTTTAAAAAAAACAGTTGGAATGCAAATAGCAAACCCTTGGACATTTATTTATTTTTCATGCTGATTAATATCATTACACAAATACAGTGAGACCTGTGCAAGCATCACTCTTATTAAGCTGCTTGCTGTTATACGAGACCACCCTACAGGTTTCCCAAGTCCTTGTTGCCAAACAACACATTCAAACGATAAAAGATTATTTTTTACACAATACAAAGTTAACCTGTAGAACTCATTGCCATAAGATATTGTAAAGACCAAGGGTTATATCACCTGGTGCATCAGTGTACTATGGGTAACTTTGTAATATCTTTGAAATCATCTCTTGATCCCAAGAGGCTGTTGAGGGCCAAACTGGCTCCTAGCACAATTTAAAGGAGTTGCTTTGGTGATCAGGATTGCTAGAACTCTGCTCTCAGTCCAAGCCACGATACTTCTTATAGTAGTGAGTGGGGAAATGAATCATGAATGGCAGAGGGCTAACTATGCCTGCCCTGTACTATTAAAAGGGTGTCATCGGCTGCTTTCACCCCTTCATAGAGCTGGTAGAAATCTTTGAATTAAAAAAAAATTTCAAGCAAAAAAAGGACAACATTTTCATAAACATTTTCACAACATTTGCACACCATCCTACAATTTTCAATCAGATCCACCTCTTTGGGCTGCTACAGCAGTACAAATGAGATCTGGCTTAAAGAGCTTGGCAGGTTCAAAAGGGGAATTATACACTTACATATGTAATAACAGCATTTCTGTCAGGCTAAACATTTATAAGTGATATAAACCCTCCTACTTGAGCATGAGCCAGCTGCCTGGAGTTAGGAAGAATCCTCCCCTATGGCTCTGCTATCCATTATGGGATTACTTGCATTTTGCTCTGAACCTTTCAGTATTGCTCATTCTTAGAGTCAGGAGGTCAGACTAGAAGGGCTTTTGATCTGATCCAGTATGACAGTTTCAATGCTCCTGACTTTTGTTTGTCCCTTGACTGGTTGCTGTTCTCTCTATTTTGTAGGAAATTTAACAACATTGCAGGCCCATTTGCTACAATGGTCTAATGACAAGATTCAGAAAATAACGTATAGCAAGAACATCAGGCACAAGATTTCTAAGAATTGTAGAACACTATCTCTACATTGGATTATTTTATTTACCTGCATTATTTTCATCAGGGTCACTGTAGATGGAAGCCAGGATAAACAAGGAGAAAATGACAAAAGCCAACAAGATGAAAGCTATTTCAAGGTTTGTGAATGGTAGCTCCATGAACTGTTAATGCTGCTTCACCTACAATAAAATGGAAATGTTTACTTGACATACTGTAGAAAAGGCATGGTCTGATCAGTATAGTAGCCTAATTTTCAGTCAGGAGGATATAGATCCTGGTTAAACTAGTTGAGTGACTTTAGCTGGCAAGGAAATAATACTGTTTGCTCTCAAGAAGAAGGCAAATCCCATCCCACTCCACGTAATGTGCAGTAAATTGTGTCATTCTTCCTCTCGCTATGGCACATCTAAAGCCTGGCTCATGCTATTTTGAGAGCAGCACTTAAAACTCCCCATAACTGAGAATAAATATAATGTATTTTATTACAGGAAGGTAATTCAGGATCCCATACACTAATAAGTAAAACCCAGCTAAGAGAGAAAAATATCTTGGTAAAGATCTATAGGAAAGCATTCCCTAATAGTAGGGTAGAAAGTTTAATATGTAAGAGGAAAAACCTCAGCCCCGTGAAGAGTGGAATCAAATCCAAACTAATGGCCCACTCCTGAAGTCAATGGGAATTTAAGATGCTCAGCACCTTACTGGATTTAGTCCCAAAGGCAATCCCCTGCCATCAAAAGCCAAAGACTCCAATTAATTTGTATTATACATGCTCAAAAACTGAGGCATATTTTTAAGAAAGCCACAGGAGAATCAGAATCAAGAAAAGGAAAGTCTACACTTACTGACTCTGGGGATTTGGTGTGTATATTCCAGTGGGATCTCTTTTTCTGTGGTTTCAAAATCACCCCATTTTTATAAATGACTCAACAGCTTTGTCTTTAGCCAATCACTCAGTGCTTTTTGTATACCTATTTACAGCCACAGGATGTCAGTAATGCTAATGGAAATAGCAGCAATAGAAGGTGCAAAAATGCAGTCTGGGCAGTCAAGACTGAGTACTGTACATTGCAAAACATTTTGAATGGTAAACATTAGTGAAATATTAACATGGTAAGAAAACAGGATGAAGTTTTATGCTAAGCAATAAAAGGATGAGATAGAACATTTAAGCTGTACTCTAAATACAAAATAGAGTGTTAAAACACAGACCTATGCTGATACAAATAACAATGATACTTTGTATTTATATAGTTCTTTGATGATCTTCAACATTTACAGAATGTAATAAACCTGGGGGTTGGACCAGCCCTAGGGCAGTGGCTTGGGGGCAGCTGGAGCAGGTGGGCTGGGGCTCCTAAAGGTGTGGCGGGGAGGGCTCCGGGCTCTGGCGGGTAGGTGGGGCCTCAGGTTGAGGGGCAGGGCCGGAGGCTAGCCTCTCCGAAGGGGGGGTGGTAACGTGCCGCCCATGGGCAAAAATTTATTTCCCTTTGTAGTTCATCTTAATAAAACTGATCATATTTTATTTAATTATGTTTCCCTCATAATTCTTCCTTAATCAAGTCCCATTGATTTATACCAGCTGAGGCTCTGGCCCAATATTTTTAGGTTAAAATTGATAAAATAATTCAAATGCTGAATTTGAACATTTTACCTAAGTAAGATGTATCATGTTTTTGATGAGATTACAAGTTTGGTTGATAAAGATAATAGTGTTGGTGTAATATACTCATACTTCTGTAAGGTGTTTGACTTTGTACCACAACATTTTTTGATTAAGAAACTAGAACAATACATAATCAGTATGGTACATATTAAATGGATTAAAAACTGACAGGTCTCTAAATGTAATTGTAAACATGGAATCCTCATCAAGCTGGTGTGTTTCCAGTGGGATACTACAGGAATTTGTTCCTGGCCCTACACTACTTAACATTTTCATCAAGGACCTTGGAGAAAACATGAAATCATTACTAATAAAGTTTGCAGATGACACAAAGATTGGGGTGGAGGTGGCAAATAATAAAGAGGAGAGGTACCTGATACGGAGTGATCTGGAATGCTTGGATCTGGGCTCAAGCAAACACTGCACGTTAAGGCAACCAAGTTAATTATGAACATGTTGATTGGCGCTCTTAGGCTAAGTATATTCATCCATGATTATGTAATCAGAGCTGAGAATACTCCATAATTAATGTTTGGTTATTGAGAAGGATGTTTGTTCTGTGATGCTACCAATCCCTGAACTTTGTTTGGCTGTGTGATATTTTAGCCTATAGGAATATAGGGAATTGCTTATCGTACAGTTATTGAGGGGGTGGGGAATTGTCACTATGCAGTTCAGACCCTCTTTACTAAGCAGGGGCCAGGGAATTACATAATTGAGAAATATGTATTATTAACTGTGCAGCATGTCTATGCTGCTGATTGAGACAACTCTACTTCATTGTAAAAGAAACAATATAGGGATGTAACGGGGTGACTACCCCGCTCCTGCCCTAAAGGGGTTAAAGCAGCCCAGGGAGAGGGCTGTGAAGGGGAAGAGCAGGCTGATTGGGAAAGCAAAGCAGCCACAGCTGTGGCCAGCTTAATCAGGGCCCAGCTGGCCCTTATAAGAGGGCAGTGGGCCAGGAGCTAGAGAGTCTCCCTCTAGAGGAGGAGGGAGATGGGCCTAGCTGCCTGGGGACTAAAAGTACTGGAGTGAAGCAGGGCTGGGGAAGGCCAGAGGAGCTCCAGGCCAGCAACTCCCTAGGCTGCAGGGCCTGTCCAAGGCCCACCGAGGCACTATGTGGCAGGGAAAGGCAGCAGGTCCAAACCTCCCTTGCCTATGATGACTGGCTATTACAAACTCCAGTCTGCCCCAGGGAATGGGGGCTTGATGATGACTGGCAGTAGCCCATAGGCTGAGGCAAGGTGAGGATAGAGGGTGGATGGATTCCTCTGGGTGGGGAGACCCAGTGACTGAGGGGGTAATGCCAGGGGGCAGCACCCCCATCAAAGGGGCACTGGGGTCCGGGAGGGACACGGAGCCAACAGCAAGCAGGACACTGGCCTGCAAAGGGTGCTCCGGAGGCTGGAAATGCTAATTCCCTGGATGACCAGCAGGAGGTGCTGCAGGGGTGAGTCCCACCCCATTACAAGGGATAACAGGTATCATGTGATTGAGAATATGGGTCATTTTCTCCTGTATAGGTTCCCAATGTTGGGAATCCGCAACATGAGGCAACCCCAAAACAGATATTT
This sequence comes from Chelydra serpentina, assembly GCA_037349315.1. Classification (NCBI taxonomy): domain Eukaryota; kingdom Metazoa; phylum Chordata; order Testudines; family Chelydridae; genus Chelydra; species Chelydra serpentina. The sequence continues at coordinate 9,068,223 of JBAIAC010000014.1, read as the reverse complement.
ATAATCTTGATTTGAATAAGAGCATCAGTAACATAGTTTAGAATTGCATGCCAAGCATGTACATTTTAGGTGGAGTACAGAATAGTCTACATAATATCTGGTTTGCTGAAAATAGAGGTATATTGCCCATACAGATGAAGGAAAAGCATGGAGGAGTCATCCTCTCATGCAGACTTCCTACCCTTCAATGAATGTCCTGAAATTTGTGGGTGTGAAGGGGTATACCAGACCTTCTGAGGCCCCCTGCTGGGCTTCCTGGCCCTACCACACTCCACCCCAAAAAAGGGCAGTGGTGAGGGTCCTCCAAGCTGCCTAGAGTGGCCCCAATCAGGGTTCAGCAGCCTAGTATAAGAAGACCTGTAGGGCCAGAGGGGGAGTTCAGTTCCTTGCTGGAAATATAGGACTGTGGATGGTGGATGACTGGCTGATGGAGCTGTAGAACTCTGGACAGGACAGTGCTTCCAGAAGCTGGGGAGAGTGAGAAGGAGCCCTGAGCTGGTTGCTGGGTCTCCATTAGGACAAGGCCCTGAGGTAAGGGTGAAGATGGTGCAGGGCCATAGGGAAATGGGCCAGGGCATTAGAGAAGCCATGTGACATAGTTAAAGGACACAGCAGATGGCTGCTATCTACAGGGCTGGGACCCTGAGTATTGGGTGGGCCTGCTCTGCCTCCACCCATGTTAGTCACTGCGGGGAAGTGGCCTGGACATTAAGGAACACCATAGGGGGAACTGAATTATAGTGGCCCTGCTGGAGAGCTGCAGCCAGAAAGCCCAAGAGGGCAAAGACTGTCTCCAGGAAGGGAGCCTGGGGCACTGCTCTATCCTGGCCCAGGGACAAAATGAGAGAGTGTGCAGGCACATGCACTTGGCCAAGAGGGCACTCATGAGAGGAGAGTATGGCCCCATTACAGTAGGCTTTCCAGGTGATCTTGAAATATTCCTGGGATTGAGGGGACATTTCTCCTATCACTCCATAGGGAAGCAAATCTGACTCTTTGAATAGAAATCAGGGGTTCTCAAACTTCGTTGCTCTGTGACCCCCTTCTGATAACAAAAATGACTACACAACCCCATGAGGGGGGATTGACGCCTAAGCCAGCCTGAGCCCTGCCACCTCTGGTGGGGCCAAAGCCCAAGCTCCACTGCCCTGGGCGGTGGGGCGAAGCCTGAGCCTGGCTGCCCCAGGCTGAAGCTCTTGGGATTTGGTGGGACTTGGGTTTCGGCTTCAGCACTGAGTGGTAGGGCTCGACCTTCAGCTTCAGCCCTGGGCCCCAGCAAATCCAACACCAGCCCTGGTGACCCCATTAAAACAGGGTCATGACCCACTTTGGGGTCCCAACCCACAATCTGAGAACTGCTGGATTAGATAATTCCTTGGAAATTCTGGCAGGAGATCATGACCTGCTGCTGAAGTCCAAAAAAGCTCCAAGACAGCCTCTTACCTGTAATTATCTTCAAAATTTAGTCCTATCCAAACTTGCGGTTACTCATACCAAAAGTTATGAAGTGTGCCTAAGCAAATAAGTTGAGTTTGATCCTTTTGGGGGAAGGGATAGCTCAGTGGTTTGAGCATTGGCCTGCTAAACCCAGGGTTGTGAGTTCAATCCTTGAGGGGGGCCATTTAGGGATCTGGGGCAAAAATCTGTCGGGGGACAGTACTTGGTCCTGCTAGTGAAGGCAGGGGACTGGACTCTATGACCTTTGGTCCTTCCAGTTCTATGAGATCAGCATATCTCCATATATTTGTTTACTGCAAATCTTTCCAAATTTGCAGCAAGATCCCTGAGTATTTGTTTAACTCTAGAATTTAACACACTGAAACAAGTTCAAATTCTTCTTGATTTTGTTTTAAAGATGGAATTCATTCATTTTGGAATATTGGTCTGAACTAAATAAATATCTGCCTTTTAGATGGGTATATTTAAGCTTACCTATCAATCCTCTTTGATTTTGATGCCTGAATTGGATTTATCAATTTTTTGACTCTATAAAGTAAATGGGGAGGGGGGGTGGGGGAGGGGAGGCAAAGCGGGAGGAGGGCAGATGGAGATGATACCACTTTCAAAATTATCTTGGGTTTAGTACAATATAACACCAAGTTTTTTTTTTTTAATTCTAATCACTGATTATTATCTCATTGCTCAAAGTGAATCGTAACTCGTTCCTCACCATTACCTAGACATCTTTAATAATGTTTGTTTAGAAGGTAAGAGACTGCTAATAGGTAGTTTATGAAAGACTTTGGAGGAGACTGAATAAGAAACTGAATTATTAAAAAAAACAAACAGAAAACAGTTTATTTCTAATAAATGGTAATTCCACCAGTAGCATTCCATCCATTAGTAAATATCTCATTATTTGAAATATGAGTGGTACCCATAGTTTGTACAGGATTCAGCCCAGAAAAGAAACCCCCCCACAAGACCTGGGGGAGGAGGGAAATACAAAGAAAATATATTGTAGGTAAAGCTGATCAAAATTTTCCAATTGTTAATATTTCAACAAACTTCCATAAGTCTTGATTTTTTTTATGAAGAAATATTTTTAAATCCCCTAAATATTTATAGTTTTGCAGGGTGTTTTTGACCTTCTGTATGTTGGGAATAATTCCCTTATATTCCCAAACATTTCAGAAAGCCAAAGAAAATTATTGGTGTGTCCAGCCCTTGCAGATCACAGGTACCAAAATAGATTCCTCTTCCTAAAACCAGACTAAACTTGCAAGTGTCTGCTCATATGTTGAAATCAGATGAACATTATAATAAGGTTTGCTTGACATTTTCATTACAGAAGTATGATTGACATTTTTATTAGAACTCATGGGCCATTTCAACACATTTTAATTTTAAAATAGTTAACAGGAACACATTTCTCAGAGGGAAGAGTGAGTTTAAAATGCAGACATTCATGATGAGAGTCTAATCTCATCCACAATGTAAGTAGGTGACTGAGCTAAAAGCAACTGCTACTGCACTTAAGGGGCCTAGGAAGGGAGTTTACAGCTCTGAGGAAGTGATTTGCAGAATAGATTCCTGACAAAGAATGGCATTCCAAGAAAAGAGGAGAGAATAATGCAAAGTGCAGGAGTGAAATAGATTCAGAGTGTTTTGTTGTGATCTGACTTACATTGGTTTAAATCAAGAGTAATTTAATTTAAATCAAAGGAGTTATACTGGTGAAACCAATGTGAGTGAAGTCTGAATCAAGCCCTTACTTTTTTCAAAGCTGTGTGTGCACAGGTAGAATCAGGAGTCTGACATTGGGTCCTAGACACTTTTTTGTGGGTCATTTTTGCAATGTACAAGTGCAAAAATACTCCTTACCCATACCTTTGATAGCTCAAAAAGATAGTACTTCTGTTTATTGGAGACTCTCTTGACTCAGGTTAATAAAGAAAGAGAATAAATAATGAAATATGGTGTCTGGATTGTTTTGCCTGTGTCTGAATTTAGATTGTAAGGTGACAAGTACAATAGGAGTTGTCAGCTTAAGTGGATTTGACTTCTCATCACAGATGTCAATGGGTTATCCTTAATATATCCAACCTGCCCAAACCTCTGATTGCTGCTCATAGATGCTCTGTACATATTTAATGCATGTGGTGCAGGACAAAGGGAAGGTTGAATGTTAATTACTTCAAAACCTGAAGAGAGTGAGAGAGAGAGAGAGAGAATGGAAGGTTAGTGTATTAGATTATTTAGAGGAATGTTAGTGGCAGACTTTGTTTTGCTAGATGTTCGTAGTAGATGCCAATCTATTTCCTAGAGCCTGGAAAGCTACAAAGTTTAATATGTTCTGTGAATGTAACACTGATAAGCTGCAAGCCCTAAATCTGATGCGGTATGATAAATCACACCGGCACTAATATCATGGGATGGTTGGTTTTTGAATATCTCCCTGTCTCTAATATCTTGAGCTCACTGGCATATAACATCACCGTGGCACTCATAGTCTGAATTTAGCATGTTTTTCAGAAAAACCCGTCAACGTTTTTTTTTCTTGTATGTCAATCTGACTCTAGTGTCCAAATTACTTTGTATCTTTACACTTTTTTAAAAGTGTATTTTGTAATGACCGGCCTTCAGCATCTCATATCACTTTTGCAACTTGTTATGTCTCCTTTGGGGAAAGAATTCAACAACCTGTGCCTGCTTGTTACCTGTCTTTCTAACCGGTCTTCCTACCTGTCTTTCTAATCACAAATTCAAGACTTCTGCTCTGCCAGATCCCTTCCTTAGTAGTAAGGCCAAATCAATATTTTATTAATGATGATAGCACTTAATTTGCATGGTTTGTACAAAACCAACCCAAACACACCTGGGAAAACTAAATTTTGTTTTTCTAAGGTGGTAAAAAGATCATTGGATGAAATTAAACAAAGGAAAATTTAGGCTGTGTTGGAGTCCTGTTAGATGGTGGAATAGCTCGCATGAGTAGTAGTGGGACTCCTATTGTTCAAGTAATTTAAAATTGGACTTGACAAAGCATTGGAAAACAGCAGGGTTGCTATCAATCCTTTTTTTGGTATGGGGATGGACAATGGAATCTAACAAGTGAAAGGAATACTAAACTATTTTCTTCTTGGAAGTAGCTAACCACCCATGTGGGGAGTCGGGAAGGATTTTTTCACTGATCATGCCTTTTCCCACATACCTGAGTATTGTTTTACTTTTGTTTACATTGTTAAGACTGTGTTTGGCCTCCCGTAGCACAACAAGTTTATAAAAGTTACCTTACTGCTACCATTGAAGTCTATGGTAAAACTCCCATTGACATCAGTGGAAACAGAGTTAAACCAGCATTGAGCTGCTGCCTGCCAGGGTCCTGGCCGCCAGCCCTGCTCAGCCCGCTGCTGGCCTGGATGAACAGAACCCCAGGCCTGCAGCAGGCTGAACAGAGCCGCAGCTAGGACCCCGGCAGGCAGCAGCGTGCCATTAAAACTCGGCTTGCGTGCCGTTTTTGGCACATGTGCTGTAGGTTGCCGACCCCTGTTCTATGGATTGTAGATGTATTTCTTATCTTGTAAAAGACCCAACTAGGTCATTACAAATGGTTTTTACATTATTTTCTCATGCTTTCATATTTCCTGCTTGAAAAAAAATTGCTTCCCAACATTTCATTTTGCTGATAAATGAAATGTGAACTCATTTGATACCAATCAATGCATGATACTCCTAAGGCCTTGGCTACACTTGCACTTTATACTGCAATAAAGCCGCCTAGAGCGCTCTACCTTACTCCCCGTCCACACTGGCAAGGCACGTAGAGCGCTCTGACTCCCTGGCTAGAGCGCTCCTGGTATTCCACCTCCCCGAGAGGGATAACAGCTATTGCATCTTGGCTGAGATGCCCCAGTGTGAATGAGGAGTTAAGTTACTGCACTCTGACCTCCGGAATCGTCCCATAATCCCCTTAAATCCAGTGGCCTCTCTTCTCTTTGTTGTGAAATCAGCTGAGGAATGCAGAAGTGCTGTTTCAAAGCTCCGTTTCAAACAGCCGGCTGCTTATCTGCAACAGTAAATGTTTGCTGTGAGTGAGGGGGCAAGAACTTACAAAACTGCATGCTGACACTCTCCACACCCCAAAAAACCCACTCTCTCTCCACCCCCACATGCACACAACACACTCCTGTCACACTCCCCCCCCCCCCCCCCCCGCATTTGAAAAGCGTGTTGCAGCCACTTGAACGCTGGGATAGCTGCCCATAATGCACCGCTCCCAATGCCGCTGCAAGTGCTGCAAATGTGCCCATGGCAGTGCACTTGCAGCTGTCAGTGTGGACAGACTGCAGCACTTTCCCTAGTGCGCTCTCTGAAGGCTGATTTAACTCAAACTGCTCTACAGCTGCAAGTGTAGCCATAGCCTGAGTCACATCCAACTCACTGCACGGAGCTTTGGAGCTTTATAACTGTTACTCAGAGCCAGGAAGCAGATTCATCAAGATCTCTTAATCACATTTATCACCTCCTCTTATCACAGAGACCATAAAAGTCAGTCAGGAGGAAAAAAAGATTAAGAATGAATGCTAAGGCAGAGACCTTATATAGAATGGTCATGGATAAGACATCCCCAGTTCTTCATAATAAAGCAGAATGAGGGCTGCTAGCACCAGGGGGGAAAAGAAAAGCTGTCTTCCTTCTCAACAATGATGTGAAAATTACCTATCTTTATCATGCTACCTATGGGCATCTTCATAACTGGCATTTTTCCCATATGAGAAATGTATTAACTTCGTTACTTCCCTCCTTTTTCTCCCATGTTCATTACCAACAAGCATTCTAACATTTGCTACCGTGAATGCAATTGTAACAGTGACATAGAAACCTTCCATTTCTCAGCACAGAGATTAAAAAATTTGCCAAACAAATATTTAAGTTACTAATAGATCAAAAATGGCTGAACACAAGCCCCTCCATACTCAATCATGGAATACAATCCACATGATAACAGGCTATTTGCTAAGTGCCAGGTCCTCAAAGGCATTTAGATGCCTAACTACCTTTGAGTGCTTTGTGCTTAACTGCACTAATGTGAGCAGATTTTAGTAGAACTAGGCAGGAAAGTATGGAAGGGTATGCAGGGATTCCCAGACATGGTGTCCTTCTCACTCCCCTGATCCCGCAAAAGCCTCTCCCCAGGGCTGGGGAGCCACGAGTCAGCAAGTGCATTGGCAAGGAGGGAGCATGGCTAGGGGAACAGCTACTCTGCACGGCCTACTCCCTTCTGAGCCTATAGGATATCTACACAGGAAATAATGAGCTTTCAAGCAACATGAACTCCCAGTCCATCCACGTTGGAGAGGGGCAAGGGAGCTAGTGTAGAGCAGAGATGCTAATAGCAGCACAATAGAGAGGGAGTGATGCTATCATAAGGAAAATTGGACCAGCCATCACCATGGACATGACATACTACAGCTGGAGGAGTCAATTATTTTTTGTCAAAGTCCAAACTTCTTGGTCAAGGTATAGTCAAGGTCCAGACTTCAGAGAAAATTAAAAAAACAATAATAAGTAAATAAAAAGATTTTAGGGTCCATTCAAAAGCCTCTGGAAGTCCGGATTTGACCCATGGTGTGCCTATTGACAAGACCTGTAGTACAGGGCTTCAGCTTCCATTCCTTGGAATTTCCAGTGTTTGGCGGCCAGGCAGCCCTGGATCCTCTTTATTGTCCAAATTCCCTCCCCATTCCAAGGAAACTGAGCTGCACCTCCAGGAATTTCCTAGGCTCTCTGCCCCCTCGCCCACATTATGATGTGTATATAGAATCATAGAACGAGAAGGAACCTCGAGAGCTCATCTAGTCCGGTTCCCTGCATTCAAGGCAGGACTAAGTATTATCTAGAGACCATCCCTGACAGGTGATTGTCCAACCTGCTCTTAAAAAATCCCCAATGATGGAGATTCCACAACCTCCCTAGGCAATTTATTCCAGTGCTTGTCCACTCTGACAGTTAGGAAGTTTTTCCTAATGTCCAACCTAAAGTGCCCTTGCTGCAATTTAAGCCCATTTCTTCTTGTCCTATTCTCAGAGGTTAAGAAGAACAATTTTTCTCCCTCCTCCTCATAACAACCTTTTATGTACTTGAAAACTGTTATGTCCTCTCTATCTTCTCTTCTCCAGACTAAACACACCCAGTTTTTTCAATCTTCCCTTATAGGTCATGTTTTCTAGACCTTAAATCATTTTTGTTGCTCTTCTCTGGACTTTCTCCAATTTGTCCACATCTTTCCAGAAATGTGGCGCCCAGAACTGGACACAATATTCCAGGTGAGGCCTAATCAGTGTGGAGTAGAGCGGAATAATTACTTCTTGTATCTTGCTTACAATACTCCTGCTAATACATCCGAGAATGATGTTTGCTTTTTTTGTAACAGCGTTACACTGTTGATTCATTTAGCTTGTGCTCCACTATGACCCCAAGATCCCTTTCCGCAGTCCTCCTTTCTAGGCAGTAATTTCCCATTTTGTATGTGTGCAACTGATTGTTTCTTTCTAAGTGGAGTACTTTGCATTTGTCCTTATTGAATTTCATCCTATTTACTTCAGACCAAATGATATGGACCAGCTTGTCCAGATCATTTTGAATTTTAATCCTATCCTCCAAACCACTTGCAACCTCTCCCAGCTTGGTATTGTCCGCAAACTTTAAGTGTACTCTCTATGCCATTATCTAAATCATTGATGAAGATATTGAACAGAACCAGACACAGAACCAATCTCTGCAGGACCCCACTCATTATGCTACTCTCTGGGTAGTCTCTCAATGATAACTACTCTTCCATATGTTACTATGGTTGGGGAAGAAATGTAAATCAGGTATAAATTATTGAAAAATTACTTCTGAGCAAGCTCAGTGTTTGTCTGCTAACATTTTATCAGATCCCACTGAAGCCCCACTCTTTCTTATAACAGCATATAGGTAGTATCTCTCTGACAGGCACAGGGAAGTGCAGAGGTAATTTGCAGAAGGTTAATTTATAACCATCTTATTGAAGCACACTCTGCAAAACCCTCCAAAAACAGTCTAAACATTAAGGACAAGAAGAAATCATAGCTGAGAACAAATTGTGGATCTCATGATTCCAGGGTCTCAGCAGTCTTTTCTCCTGTATTCGTCATATTTGCAAATTCTAAGCTTTCACTTTTACTTTTTCCCCTCTCTGCTGTAAATATGTAGTCATAACAATGTTTGACTTTAGTATGGCATAGATTTCACCCTCAGAATATGATTACTCCACCATCCCCACTGACTTACTTTCTGAGTAGTTCCATGTAAAGTATTATTTAACATGAGTAGAGGTGTTGGAATCTGGCCAGGGGGAAGGAAGGAAGAGAGAAAAGAGGAGAGAAGGAGAAATACATATTTCATTCTTTTTCTTCTAAGTTCTACATACAACTCAAAGTTAGAAAAATCTGAACTTGATTTAGAAAGAACTCCTTAGTAGGAGTTGGACAGGACTGAATCTATTATTTAATGGTTGATTTTTTTTTCAGTTTGATGTACTTTCATTCCAAAAATCTAGCTCATTACTTGGCTTAAAAAAAAGAGTTTAGTGTTTTTTAATATTTCTATCAGCGTGACATGGTAATAATAACAATACAGAGTTAGAAATTAAAAAACTAAACACTAATATGGAACAGACAAAAAAGCACAAAATTACATACTAAAAAGTATATTTTTACATACCAACATACCGTATTCCTGTCATTTGAAAGAAATTCTGGTAATTAGTGGAAATCTCATCCATGATAGCATCTTCTGTACTTGATGTGAAGTTCTGAAGTAAATTAGCATACAGACATTTCCCAATACACTAAATCCTGTGTCATTGGTCTTTTCCCAAAATGAAACTGTATCATGTAGATGATGCCCCCAGTTGAACAGAAACACTAGAAAAGTAATGGTACCGGTGGCACCAAAACTTTTTATACCCTGCTTAAATTGTGCACCTCTTGATAAATTCCAGTGACTGCTAGATATCATGCAACCTGTTCTGACCAAATTGAGTGAAGTACAAGGTTCAATAGGTAACATATGAAAGCATGATGTATGCAGCTTCAACCCAATTATTGCTAGTTAAAACTGATAACATACATACATTAACTACTCTACACAGGCCAGGCTGAATAAATATGATCTTTGTAAGCAATAAACTTGTTAAGCTGCTGTTTATCTTAAATGCCATGGGAATATAGAGCATTTGGTTTAATTATACTTTGCATTGCTCTCTAGTCTTTTAATCTATCACATTGTCAGAGGGTGACTAGTCCTGGAAGAAAGGAAGCAGGGTCTAGTGTACCCAGACTTATTACCTGCTGTCCAATTGGGTTTAAAGGAAGGCACCTGGGTCTTATAAAGCAGCTGGGTTAGTTAGATGCCTTGTGACATTACAGGATCTAAGAAGACTCTTGCGGGGTCCTCAGTCAGTAGGGGGAAGATATCAGTGAGGGAGACTTGTGGAGAAGGTCGAACTCCAGGCAAGAGGTGCTAGAGAGCAGGAAGGGAGGTGCTTAGCTTGGGTTTAGGGCAAAAGAAAACATCCTTCCAGAGGGTAGACTGTCAGGAAGGAGAGATTGGGCCCAGCTGAAACTGGGAAGAAGACCTGTAGGTTTGAGTTCTAATTTGAAAGACCATGTAGGATTTAATAAATTGGACCCCAGAGGGGAAATGGTTTGAATCTTTGGACTTTGTGGACTTTTTAAAGGGCCCATGAGTGTAAGGGAAACTGAGGCAGGCCTCATCAGAGCCATGCTTGGCTAGCGGGGTGCTACAGGGTGGGTGTACCCTTTCACATTCTCCCTTATATATGTGTGTGTGTCTATATACCCATATAGAAAAAAATAAGGGAGAATGTGAAATTTTTGTTACATAACTGCACTCAAAACCAAAACAATGTAAAAGTTTAGAGCCTACATGTCCATTCAGTCCTACTTCAGCCAATCGCTCAGACAAACAAGTTTGTTTACATTTGCAGGAGATAATGCTGCCTGCTTCTTGTTTACAATTGTGATGAACTAGGACTGTTAAGGTTTTCCCTGAGTACTGTGTGGGTGCCTCGGTTTCCCCTATGCAGTGCTTGAGTTTCTAGGTGGTGGAACAAGGATGCATGATTGTTACAGAGGGGCCTGGACACAGAGAATGGCTGACACTCGGTCTAGCAACCGATGGCCCCGGGCTCTGCCCTGCAAAGGTATGAGCTGAAGGTGTTCGAACAAAGGGATCAGGTGACCTCCTGGCCCGGGAAACAGACAAAGAGGGAGGAGGGGCTGGAGAGTTTCAGTTTGAAGCTGGCCGGAGAAGAGGGAGAGAGGCAGACAGGGTCTGGCCTCCCTGCCCCGGTTGGAGCTGTGGGGCGAAATGCAGGGAGCCCCAGGCTGGGGTCTAAGCTCCCTGCCCCCCGGAAGGACCCGACTGAGGGGTCCTAGATGTACTGACAAGCTCTGGTTGGGCTGTGTTCCTGGCATCTCTAATAAACCTTCTGTTCTACTGACTGGCTGAGACTCCCAGTGAATCCGGGGAAGAGGGGTGCAGGGCCGGACTCCCCTATACTCCGTGACAACAATGTCATCTGAAAATGAGAACAGGCGTTCACATGACACTGTTGTAGCTATAGAAGCAAAAAAGAGTCCTGTGGCACATTATAGACTAACAGACAGTGTTGCAAGATATTCACCTGCCCAATGCGCTAAAGATTAACATGTCCCTTCATGTTTCAACCACATTTCAGGGGACATGCATCCATGCTGATGATGGGTTCTGCTCGATAACAATCCAAAGCGGTGCAGACCGACACATGTTCATTTTCATCATCTGAGTCCGATGCCACCAGCGGAAGGTTGGTTTTCTTTTATGGTGGTTTGGGTTCTGTAGTTTCCACGTCAGAGTGTTGCTCTTCTAAGGGTAGGTCTACACTTACCCGTCGTGTCGGAGGCATCGGATCGATGTTCTGGGTTCGATTTATCGCGTCTTGTCTAGACGCGATAAATCGAACCAGGAAGTGCTCCCCCGTCGACACTGGTAATCCTGCTCCACGAACGGAGCAGGCTGAGTTGACGGGGGAGCCTGCGCACCGCGGTGTGGACCAGGGGTAAGTACTTTTAAGTTCGAAATAAGATACTTCAGCTACGTTATTCACGTAGCTGAAGTCGCGTATCTTATTTCGAATTTTGGGGCTAGTGTAGACCAGCCCTAAGACATCTGAAAGCATGCTCCCCCCATCCCGCTCAGATTTTTAAAGGCACTTCAGATTCTTAAACCTTGGGTCAAGTGTTATAGCTATCTTTAGACATCTCACGTTGGTCCCTTCTTTGTGGTTTGTCAAAACTGCGTGAAATTGTTCTTAAAATGAACATTTTCTGGGTCATCATCCGAGACTGCTATAACATGAAATATATGGCAGAATGCAGGTAAAAGAGCAGGGGACATACACTTCTCCCCATAGGCACTGACTCCGTGGGTGCTCCAGGGCTGGAGCGCCCACAGGGAAAAATTGGTGGGTGCTCAGCACCCACCGGCAGCTCCCTGCCAGCCCCGGGGCCCGCGCCCAGCTCACCTCACCACCGGGCGATGTTGCGGGGCCCCGCCCCCGACACTGAGCGACGTCGCATCGGGGGCGGGGCCCAGCGACGTCACATCGGGGGCGGGGACGTTGCAGGGCCCCGCCCCTGACGCTGGGCGACAGCACCCGCGACAGCACCCACGGGCGCCGACGAAAGTCGGCTCCTGTGATTCTCTCCCAAGGAGTTCAGTCACAAATTTAATTAATATGTTTTTTTTTAACAATTGTCAGCAGCATGGTATGGTGGCTGAAGCATGAAGGGGCATATGAATGTCTAGCATATCTGACACGTAAATACTTTGCAATGCCAGCTATAAAAGTGCCATGGAAATGCCTGGTTTCACTTTCAGGCGACATTGTAACTAAGAAACAGGCAGCATTATGTCCTGTAAATTTAAACAAACTTGTTTGTCTGAGCGATTGGCTGAATAAGAAGTAGGACTGAGTGGACTCTAAAGTTTTATATTATTTTGTTTTTGAGTGCAGTTACGTAACATGAAAATCAACATTTATAAGTTGCACTTTCCCTACAAAGAGATTGCCCTACAGTACTTGTATGAGGCGGATTGAAAAATACTTTCTTTTGTCTATCATTTTTACAGTGCAAATATTTGTAATAAAAATATACACTTTGATTTCAATTACAACACAATACAATATATATGAAAATATATTTAATAAATTTCAATTGGTATTCTGTTTAACAGTGCAATTGAAACTGCAATTAATCATGATTAATCGCAGTTAACTCAAAAAAATTAATTGCAATTAAAAGCATTAATCGACAGTCTTAATAATTAGGTCTTAAAAGCCTTTTTGAAGAGTACATAAAGTACACCTTTGTAAGCAGATGCCTTTCCCAGAGTGCTGTAAAAACAGTCTATACTATGTGTAATCAAAAATTCTCCACCTTCCTAGGGGTTTGGCTTTATTAACAAATAAATCAACACTAAGGTAGCTCAAAAATCGACTCAAGCCTTCTTCCCACGTTTGGCTGCTCTGAGAGTTCCTGCTTGAAGACTTCTCAATCTACACCCCATGTTCTCCTTTGTTATCTCAGGCCTTGGCTACACTCACAAGTTACAGTGCAATAAAACTGCCTGCAGCGCTGTAACTCACTAACTGGCTACACTCGCAAGGCACGTGCAGCGCTGCATCTCCTCAGGTACAGCGCTGCATGTACTCCACCTCCCCGAGAGGAATAACGTTTGTTGCGCTGCTGCTGGTGCGCTGCGGCTACAGTGTGGTCACCCAATGCGCTGTTATTGGCCTCCAGAAGTATTCGGAAGTATCCCACAACGCCTGTTCTAGCCACTCTGGTCATCAATTAGCACTCTACTGCCCTGGCCTCAGGTGACCAACCGCCACTCCGACCCTTTAAATTCCCTTGGAATTTTAAATATCCCCTTCCTGTTTGCTCAGCCAGGCGTGGAGTGCTCTCAGCGCATCTTTCCAGGTAACCATGCCTCCACGTGCCAGACGAGCCCCAGTATGGAGCAATGGCGAGCTGCTGGACCTCATCGCTGTTTGGGGGGAGGAAGCTGTCCAGTCCCAGCTGCGATCCAGCCGGAGGAATTTTGATACTTTCGGCCAGATATCAAGGGCCATGATTGAAAGGGGCCATGACCGGGACGCAATGCAGTGCAGGATAAAAGTAAAGGAGCTGCGGAGTGTGTACCACAAAGCCCGCGAGGCAAACAACCGCTCTGGTGCTCTCCCCACCCCCCCCAAACCTGCCGATTCTACAAAGAGCTGGATGCAATACTTGGGGGTGACCCCACTACTGTTCCGAGCACCACCGTGGACACGGGAGAGCGGGATGAGGAGGGGGAGGAGGAGGAGAAGGAGGGGGTTGAAGAAAACAGAAGCGAGGGTGCTGTGGCTGGGGGAGACACCCCTGACTCCCTGGGTGCATGCAGCCAGGAGCTCCTCTCGAGCCAAGAGGAAGGGAGCCAGTCGCAGCAGCCGGTACACACTGGGAGAGAAAGAGAAGAACAGGTTCGCAGTAAACAGTTTTTATTTTTGGGAAGGAGTTTTTTTCGGTGTGGGGTCCTTGGGCGAGGAGGGTTTGGGCTGCATGCATGCCTAGATGCGGAAGAGCGCATTGATATGGTCTATCACATCGGAGAAATCGGCCACTGTAATCTCTTCGAAAGTCTCAGCCAGGACGTGGGCAATGCGCTTGCGCAGGTTCATTGGGAGAGCTGCCGTGGTCCTTGTCCCATTCAGGGTAACGTGTCCATGCCACTGTGCCGTGAGGGGCGGGGGGACCATTGCTGCACACAGGCAAGCTGCATATGGGCCAGGGCGGAAGCCGCATTGCAGTAGAAGACCCTCCCTTGCTTCCCCGGACACCCTCAGCAGCGAGCTATCTTCCAGGACGAACTCCTGTGGAAAATGTGGGGATAGTGTTCAGTGTAGGTTCCCCCTGCAGCTGTTGGCTCTCCCCAAGGCACAGAAACCCATCGGACAGTACATCCGCGAAACAATCAGTCCCCCTTTACCCTGTGTTTACTCACCATTTTGGGGCTCCCGTGGGTTCTGTGCGCTCTGTTTGGGATGGGAAAATTGTGCTGTTTTGTAGGCTGTGTGCCCCCTCCTTAAGTGTGGGGGAATCATTGCTCTGTCTGGCATAAAACAATGATGCCTCTGTTAAATGTTGCATTTTGCCTTGCAGATGCAACCTTGAGATCTCCACCATCCTTCTTATCACCGGCTGAGAGACTCCAAAGGCTCAGGAAGAGGCCAAGAAGAACGAAAGAAGAAATGCTGCAGGAAGTTATGAAACAGTCTCTTAAAGAGAATCAAAAGGCTCGGGAGTGGAGGGAGAGTGAAAGCAGGCTCCGCCAGGAAAACGCAGCGCAGAGGCAGCAAAGCATGCAGCTCTGGCACGAAAGCACGAAGGAACTGATTAGCATCATGGCGCGCCAAGCGGACTCTATCCAGGCGCTCGTCGCCATGCAGGCGGAGCAGTACCGTCCCCCGCCCCCCCTGCAGCCAGTGTCCCAAAACACTTGTGCCCCCATGTCACCACCTGCCCACTTCACCCAACATCCAGGTTCTTATTGCCCACACCAGATGCCCCCAACACCTGTAGCTTCACCCGACAGCCTTGGAAACTATGACCCTTACCCACTGCACTCAGCTCCCATCCCGAATTATAGACATTCTGAAGTCCAGCACTCACTGCACAGCACTCCAGACAGGAAGCCCGAGTATGAAAGCAGGACATACCATACCCTGTGATTGAACTCTTCCCCACACCACCCACCACCCCCTTGCCCTTTCTGTCTCACAAGCAGTTGTGTTTCTTTTTAATACATGTATTTTCTCTGTAATAAACGGATTCTTTAGATGGGCAAACAGTCTTTATTATTGCATAAGGAAAAAAGATACCTTAGCCCAGGAAAGAAACAGGCAACGCAAGTGAGCTGAGCAAACACAAATCAGCTTAGCAAAGACAGATAACTGATAACATTGGAACCACTTCACTTCAGGGTCGTGCAGGGCAGCACACATTACTGGTGGTTTTCAGCCTCAAATTTCTCCCTCAAGGCATCCCTAATCCTTGCAGCCCCACACTGGGCCCCTCTAATAGCCCTGCTCTCTGGCTGTGCAAATTCAGCCTCCAGGTGTTGAACCTCTGAGGTCCACGCCTGAGTGAACATTTCACCCTTCCCTTCACAAATATTATGGAGCGTACAACACGCGGATATAACCGCGGGGATGCTGTGTTCAGCCAAGTCCAGCTTCCCATATAGAGATCGCCAGCGGCCCTTCAAATGGCCAAAAGCACACTCCACAGTCATTCTGCACCGGCTCAGCCTGTAGTTGAACCGTTCCTTGCTGGTGTCAAGGCTCCCTGTGTAGGGTTTCATGAGCCACAGCATTAAAGGGTACGCGGGGTCTCCAAGGATCACAGTGGGCATTTCAATTTCCCCTACCGTGATCTTCCGGTCTGGGAAAAAAGTCCCGGACTGCATCTTCCGGAACAGGGCAGTGTTCCGAAAGATGCGTGCGTCATGCACCTTTCCGGGCCAGCCTGCGTTGATGTCAATGAAACGCCCACGGTGATCCACAAGCGCCTGGAGAACCATGGAGAAATACCCCTTCCGATTAATGTACTCGGATGCTAGGTAGGGTGGTGCCAGAATAGGAATATGCGTCCCATCTATCGCCCCTCCGCAGTTAGAGAAACTTATTTGTTCAAAGCCAGCCACAATGTCCTGCACGTTACCCGGAGTCACGGTTCTTCTGAGCAGGATGCGATTAATGGCCTTGCAAACTTGCATGAGCACAATTCCAACGGTCGACTTTCCCACTCCAAACTGGTTTGCTACTGATCGATAGCAGTCCGGAGTTGCGAGCTTCCAGATTTCAATAGCCACCCGCTTCTCCACCGTCAGGGCAGCTCTCAATCTCGTGTCCTTGCGCCGCAGGGCGGGGGCGAGCTCCTCACACAGTCCCATGAAAGTAGCTTTTCTCATCTGAAAGTTCTGCACCCACTGCTCATCATCCCAGACTTGCATGACAATGTGATCCCACCACTCTGTGCTGGTTTCCCGAGCCCAAAAGCGGCATTCCACGGTGCATAGCATGTCCGTGAATGCCACAAGCAAGTTCGTGTCGTACGCGTTTTGCGTGACAATTTCATCGTCATCGTCGGACTCCTCGCTGTCACTGTGGATCTTAAGGAACAGCTCGACTGCCAAACGTGACGTGCTGGCGAGACTCGTCAGTATTTTGCTCACCAGGTCGGGATCCATTTTCCCGCTGACCGAAATGGAGCACAGATCGCGCTACAAAGAAACTGTTGAAAGATGGCGCAAATTGTGGCCGGAAACACAGGGATTGCTGGGATGCGAAGCGATGCATCACGGGGCATTGGGACAGGACCCAGAATGCCCCCTTCCCACAACCCACGGCGCCAGAATTGGAAGAGGTGTTCTGTGGGATACCTGCCCATAATGTACGTCTCCCAAAACCACTGCAAGTGCCGCAAATGTAGCCACGTTAGTGCTCGTTACTGCGCTGGCGGCTGCCAGTGTGGACAGGCTGCAGCGCTTTCCCTACTCAGCTGTACGAACACGGGTTTAACTAACAGCGCTGTACATCTGCAAGTGTAGCCAAGGCCTTAGTAGAGAAATGACACCTGCTACAGTGAATTAGCAGCACACACACATTTCCTGCAGGATCATCACCTGCTTGTAGTTGGGGTGTTCAGACAAACACTGCTGGCCTGTTACTTCATTATTATGGAGCTTTTCTATGCTAGCAGTTGCTAAAGATGACATCCTTACATATATTTGCAGCTAAACCTAATTCAGCTGTACCTTTTGTACAGTAGTTGTTGGTGACAAGTAGTTTTTCTAGCCCATTGTGTTCAGCTGAACCTGCTTCTTTGCATTCTAGCTGTTACTATATTTTTGATTTAATGCCAGATATATAGCTTATATCATGTATCGTTCGCTTTGCCATCCAGTTTTTGTTTTGTGTGTTTTCTTACCTGCTGTTGTGTATGGTTTCTTAAGTTAACTAACAAATGAGCAATGTGGGTGTGTTATACCAATAAAATAAAAACCAGCAGGATCTTTTTAAAGGGGATAAGACTGAATGTCATGTTTATTGTGAATACAAAAAGAATCATAGTAAGCAGTCAGTTATAGCTATAACATTTCATTCAGTTTCACATTCATACACACACACACACACACACACACACACACACACACAGGTTCTGCATAGATGTCATAGTTACCAGCCTAGACGTTGCTCATACCAAGTTACTGGCCAGGTAACCTGGGCATGAGGGTGGAGCCAAGTCCTTGTCAAATTCATCTGCTGCTCCTGGAGGTTGGCAGCAGAACCAGAGACTCAAAGTCCTCAGTGTGTAGAAGCCATTCTTATAGGAATTATTTCCTATGTCAGTCTATGGGAATTGCTTCATCATGCTGTTGCTGAATCAATCAGCAGATGGCACATTCCTGGTGGCATTCCTGGTGGCTCCACGCTGTCCAAAGTTTGTTTTTTCTCATCCTTCCAGGTGGTGGGGTAGATCCCCTTTTTACCCTCCGGGGGTTGTATTGGTCCACCCGAAACCTTTCTTCGGCCGACGGATACTCCCTTTCTAGGCTGGCACCTCCCTAGCCATTCATGTATATCATGCATTCATCAACATACATTCTATATCTTAATTTACTGTCTCCACCACTTTTGGGGTGTGTGCTAATTCATTTGAGACTCCCGGCCCTTTAATCACAGAGGGTGAGGGTCTGTTTCCAGGAGCCCTTGCTTGTTACAAGGAAGTGAAAGTCACTTAACACCTTATAGCATTTATTTACATTGTATCAATTACAGAGTAAACTGCCTGAAGTGCAGAGGCAACTAACTTGTTTGTAAGTTTTACATAGTAAAAGTATCTTTCAAAAGACAGATGCAATCAATGTTTATACATACAGTAACTTACACGTTTTAACAGGAGACCCAAGAGACCTTTTTACTTGGTGAAGCTGTTGGATTTTAGACAAGTTATGGGGGGTTATTTTCACTTGGGGAAATCAGTACCTTCTTTAATATCCCTACAGGTGTACTTTATTTCTATGAGTTATCGATGACCTTATAACTCATCAGCAGTGGAACAGAAAGTTGTCAATTATGAAAGGTCATGAGTAACAGCAAAAATAAATATTGTATTCAGTCACTGAATATTCTTTATGTTGCAGGCCAGTAGCTTCTGCTCTTAAATCAGTGCTTATATTTGAATGGCATAGGTCTGGAATGCTGATACATGTGTACTGGGATGCTGGATGAGGATTGACTGAGCAGAAAGCAAATACACAGTGATGAAGTATATGGTATTTTGATAGATAAATGTATCCAAATTTGTTGTCATGATAACATTTTATTGGTGAGTGATGGAAGATGATGATGATCCCTTATTTTTACCAAGACACCTATCTGCACTCAGTGTTTTGTGTGTGTGATTATATTAAAGTGTGCTGTGGGGAGTGTGTCATGATTAATGTAACTGGAGTCCGAGGGCCAATATTCCCAGGAGGAACTGTTATTGAGGGGACACCAGGGAAACAGGGAATGTGAGAGACTGGGTTGGGAGCAACACAGTAAGGTTACCAGATGTCTCAATTTTATAGGGACAGTCCCGATTTTTGGGTCTTTTTCTTATATAGGCTCCTAATTACCCCCCCCCCCCCCATCCCCTGTCCCAATTTTTCACATTTGCTGTCTGGTCACCCTACCACACAGCAACATGGACAGAGAAGTACAGAGGGTTTAATAAAGTTCAGCTTAACCTGCATTCAGCTTCACTCAATGCTAATGAAACAGGGAGGGGAGACAATCAAAGCCGCATGATAAATTCATTTAACATGGAGTTGTGCATGTTATCACACTAACTCTGAACCTGTACGTTAATCCATGCTGTCAGCTCCCTGTGTCCATGAAGAACCCCAATGAGAGCACCTCTACACATGCAGGGTATTTCGTATATTGTATACAACTATTGGAAGTAAAAGAGTTGATTGAAAGGCTGAACATATTAATAAGAACAATCTATCTGGGGTTATCGTAGGCTGAATACATCTGCTTGCATAAACAAAACCAGGAAGAATGAGTGTTTGAGAATGTGTGTGTGTGTGTATATGATGTATTGACAATAAGAGAGCAAGGACCTTACACCTGTTTTAAGGCCAGAGCAGTATAAAATGGCCTTAGTGTAAATAAGAATCAGGCCGTACTTTCAGCAAGCTGTTCCTGAGGAAATAACGTGGGGTATTTTTGTGAATGTAAGGTGCAGACATACGTTTTCTGTGCGAATAAGACTTCAGAACTTCTAATTTTTACTTTTTAAATTGAACCTAACTGAAAATACTATTTTAATAAGTATATAGTTGTCATTGTGAATAAGAGGGGTTGAATAAAATAAAGACAATTTCTTTATGTAATGCTGGGATAAATTCTGTGTATAAAGTCTCCCAGCCCCCTTTTACTCATCTTGTCCATTGCATTGTAAATCTGCTTTTAAAAGAACTGCTCTTTATTTGTGACTCAGCCTCTCTACTGTACTGGTGGGTTTTTGATAGATTTTTTTCAATGAGTTAGAGCAGGGGTGATCCTCTGAGCCGCATACAATAATCTTTAGAAGTTTTGAGAGCCAGGCAGGCCTGCCAGGGCTCAGGGCTTCAGCTCTGTGGGGCAGCCTACCAGGGCTCAAGTCCTGTGGTGGGGCTAGGGCCTTCTTCCCTGCAGGAAGGGGGGCGGGGGAGTCTCAAAGCTTCAGCCTCACAGGAGGCACCTGCTGGGGCTTGGGACTTCAGCCCCACTCTGGCTGAAGGAAAAACCCCAAGCCCCTCACCCCCAAGTCTGGTAGGTGGAGAATGGGGAGATGGGGGGGGTAGGCGAGAGGAGGGGGCTCCATGAGCTGCACTTTAAGTGTAAAAGAACTGCTCGCAGTTTGGCCACCCCTGAGTTAGAGGGTGGTGGCTTGTTATGTGCTCTTCTGAGAGAGGAGAAAGGAATTAGGGGGTGCTGTTTCCACATTTCTAGGCATGGCTGCATGTTACCTTGTTTTTCCTTTTCATCTGTACCTGGTAAAAGGTCCTGTCCGTTTGTCTTTTAATTTATTCGGTATGAATCCTGTCTTCCTGGACTAGTTGGTCCTTTAAGGCAAGCTGGGCTCAGTCTGGCTCATGATCTAGCAGCTACCTTGTCCTTGTCTTTTCCCTGCCCTCGATCTAGCCACTCCTGAGTTATTGATTTATTAATTAATTAAAAATTAATGATCTCAGCTGTATATAATGGAGTTAGAGTGACTGATCGCAGCTGCAGAGGTCTACTTAAGTAGAGCTGGGAACTCAGTCTAGGGGCAAGATTGAAGAGAAGACAAGACTCTGAAGGAGGAAGCAGGGTAGGCTCTTAAGTAATAGGCTTTTAAGATTAAGGATTAGAGTTAGGGTAGGCTCTTAAGATCAAGGAGACCCCTAGGAGAAGCTGCCAGAGTCCCCGGGGAAGGAAAACAATAAGGGAATCCTGCTGGAGAAGCAGCAAGAGAAGAGAAGCTCTGCTGGGGCCAGGAGAAGGGACCAAGAAGCAGAGGACTTTAGCGGAGCCCAAGAAGAGCAGAAGAACTATATTAATTTAGGTATTTGATTTGGACTTTCAGTTGGTCCTTTTGATACCCCAGAAGTGCCCTGAACTTTGGGCTCAGCCACAGAAGATCTGGTGGGAGCCAGATAGCTAGTATGAGGCACTGGAGATGAAGTTCCCTTGCAGCATCACACCCTGACACAAGGGGGCACTATAAATGGTGAGTTCCCTACCTTATGCCATCACTGTGTAAATTTTCTTGAATGTTTTAAAAACTCAAGTCAAACTCTCAACTAAACTGAGGTTATCCCCACAGGCCATGGAATCATTTCAGTTTCCCAAGCCTAGAGCAAAATAAAACAAGAAATTGGAAAGACAAATAAAATAAGCTCTACATATGACAAACTCTCCACTGAACAATGCCCCCCTTCCCAAACTAAACTCTTCTACTTACAACCACAAAGTGGCTGACCACAATGAGAATTTAAAAAAAATAAAGTCTATAAAGATGAAAAGGAACACAAAATAGTGCCAAAAACCAGCTTGCTCATCTACCTGATAACAATGCCTATTTACAAGTAGAAATACATTATACTATGCTACATAGCGTCTCAAACTGCCCTTATCAAAATAGTACCTGAATGCCTTCTGGTAGTGCATTAGGCCATGTAACAACTTTCATGTGTGGTTCATTCTCAATCTCTTCGTCTTCCAAATGCTAAGGCTGGATCCAATCAAAGAGCTATTACAAGGCTTAATGAGAGGCCAGACCCAATCATAGAAGATTAGGGTTGGAAGAGATCTCAGGAGGTCGTTGTGACGGTGTTCCCCATAAAACTTTATGGGGAGATGCTTATAAATGTATATATGTAACTAAAATATGTTTTATGCTACATGTGCCATGTAACATATCTCTGTGAAAGTTATGACCTACTGAATTTACTCCTCCTGTTTGTATGCATGTATCATTGTTGTAGTTGGAGTTATGAAGATGGGTTTTATATTTGCTGGTTTTGTACATAGCCTTTGTAAGTGCATGGGATCATCTTTGGAGCAAAGAATGCCTGTTAAATGCGAGCACTTGACAGACAAAAGACTTTGCAGACCCCAATCCACATTGGGGCCAGGTCTGGAATGCAACTGGTTAGACTGGTTAGGGCGCATGGGCAGGTGACTTGCCCATGTGATCCCAAAACTCCAGGGCCACTGAAGGGTCTATCTTAGCTTGCAGCTGTGAGCCCACAGCTGGACCAGGGTCACCTTCTCTTCAGGGGGACACGGGAGTGTCTGGCCCAGAGGGAGGCCCAGGAAGGGAAGGTGAGGGGGGGCCGGAGAGCCCGCCCACCTTTTGGCAGGAGGATCTGGCCCAGGAGGAGGGTGAAAAGTCTGCATTTCAGATGCCAGACCCCTCTCCTGTGGATCAGGTTAGAAGGGGAAGCTGGGGGTCAGACCTCCCGGACGCGAGAGTCCATCCAGCTGACCTGTTGGGAACAGATACTGGGGTGTCCAAGAAAGAGGTTGTTCTTGCTACACGGGTAGGAGGCAAACCTCTCTCTTCAAAGCAGAAGGGAGCGAGTCTCTGCATGGGTGAAGCCACACAAGGGGATGGGAACCAGCCCAGAGAAATTCCAGAGGGAGGGGCCGAGGGCAGGCCGGGTTGCAGTACACCCTTTCCTTGCCAGAGCCTCAAACGCATGCCTGATTCAGGAGCCTGCTCCAAAGAGGCAGAAGAATCTGCATCAGAGTGCCTACCAGGATACACAGACGGGTGGGTAATCCTGTGTCTTTCCCTACTTCATCTGTGGGTTATAACAAAGGAGTTAACACTGAGGGTCAACCCTTTCAAGATGGGGAACATACCTGATTGGTGGGAAAAACTGTTGTACATGCTTGGGATGGTGACCTCACGGTCGTACAAACATGTTACCTGTCGGCCTATATCGGGTAACCGGCTGGAAGCTTGGCACAACAGCAAAAGCATAACAGGCCCAGGCTGCTGTGTGAAAGGGGAAACTGAGGCACGCCGCCTCATGGCACTGAGAGCTAAATGCCGAGGTTCCTACGCCTTAACAGGTATTGCTATCTGTATCCTGTTAGCAATATTACACCCCAACCCATTTTCAGGCGCCCGGGGACCAGGAACCTCGCATTTTGCTAAAACCATTACGAACGACACCATGTGGTGTGCCAGTACTGAAAAGGGGTGTGACCAAAGACAAACAGGGGCTTTATGTGTACTGCCTCCGCCATGGACAGTGTCCAAGTCTCTGGCAGTAAGTTCAGGAGGAGGGTGTGACGGTGTTCCCCATAAAACTTTATGGGGAGATGCTTATAAATGTATATATGTAACTAAAATATGTTTTATGCTACATGTGCCATGTAACATATCTCTGTGAAAGTTATGACCTACTGAATTTACTCCTCCTGTTTGTATGCATGTATCATTGTTGTAGTTGGAGTTATGAAGATGGGTTTTATATTTGCTGGTTTTGTACATAGCCTTTGTAAGTGCATGGGATCATCTTTGGAGCAAAGAATGCCTGTTAAATGCGAGCACTTGACAGACAAAAGACTTTGCAGACCCCAATCCACATTGGGGCCAGGTCTGGAATGCAACTGGTTAGACTGGTTAGGGCGCATGGGCAGGTGACTTGCCCATGTGATCCCAAAACTCCAGGGCAACTGGATCCTACACAGGGAGAGGAAGAGAGGCTATAAAAGCCCTTGCAAGACCCTTCCATTGGGTCTTCAGCTGGCTAAAGGAAGAAGCTCTCCACCCCCCCAAGGACATTCCTGAGGGGAACTGAACAAAGGACAAAGACATTAGGGGGGTGAGTGATTGCTGGGCCCAGGCTAGAAGGAAGATAGCCTGTTTACTGGACCTAGTGAGGGGTTTATCTGTACACAGGGTGATTAGACATAGAACTGCGTGTTCTTTTTTCATTTTATTCGGTAATTCACTTTATTCTGTCTGTTACTGCTTAAAATCACTTAAATCCTATTTTCTGTACTTATTAAAATCACTTTTTACTTATTAAGTTTCCTGGAGTTGAGTTGTTACCTGGGGGAACGCAAACAGCTGTGCATAACTTTCTATCTTTGTAATAGAAAGCGAACTATTTATGAGTTTACCCTGTATAAGCTTTATACAGGGTAAAACGGATTTATTAAGGGTTTGAGCCTCCTTGGAGTTGAGCAGCTGGGTGTCAAAGGCAAGAGCGCTTCTAGGGGCCTTACAGTGGTGAGTGGACTTGGTTCGAACCTGGGTCTGTGTTTGCAGCAGATCAGTGGAATCTGGCTCAAAACAGACAGGATTCGGGAGTCCCAAGTTGGAAAAGGCCTGGAAGCAGGGGCAGAAGCAGCCTTGGCACACCAGGTGGCAGCACCAAGCAGGTCTCTGTGGCCCCAACCCGTCACAGTCGTCTAGTCCAACCCCCTGCTCAAAGCAGGACCAACCCTAACTAAATAATCCCAGCCAGGGCTTTGTCAAGCTGGGCCTTAAAATCCTCTAAGGATGGAGATTCCATCACCTCCCTAGGTAACCCGTTCCAGTGCTTCATCACCCTCCTAGTGAAATAATTTTTCCTAATATCCAACCTAGGCCTCCCCAATTGCAATTTGAGACCATTGCTCCTTGTTCTGTCATCTGCCACCAGTGAGAACAGCCTAGCTCCATCCTCTTTGGAACCCCCCCTTCAGGTAGTTGAAGGCTGCTATCAAATCCCCCCTCACTCTTCTCTTCTGCAGACTACATAAACTCAGTTCCCTCAGCCTCTCCTCATAAGTCATGTGCCCCAGCCCCCTAACTATTTTCGTTGCCCTCCGCTGGACTCTCTCCAATTTGTCCACATCCTTTCTGTAGTGGGGGGCCCAAAACTGGATGCAATACTCCAGATGTGGCTTCACCAGTGCTGAACAGAGGAGAATAATCACTTCCCTTGATCTGCTGGCAATGCTCCTACTTATGTAGCCCAGTATGCCATTAGCCTTCTTGGCAACAAGGGCATACTGTCACATTCCTGTCAATCAATAACAAATGTAATTTGACTTAAATATGAACAGGTCAGAGCCCAAGATTATGTCTGAAACCAACAATGTGCTAAGCACCCTCCACTTTAATTACGTCAATGGAAGATGAAAGCACTCAGCAACTCAGAGAAGGCTTTCATCACTTTGCTGGATTGAGAGTAAAGTATCTGTGCAGTGCTTGGAACAGAAAAGGGGCCATATAAATGCAAAGCTGAAATTCTTATCAGCCTGGCTGTTTGTTGAAGAGCTTTTTTAAAAAAATGGCATGTCCAGAGCAGTTCAAATCAAATGTTCATAGTTCTGTAGACATTCGAATGGATTCTAACTTTTCCAGTTCAGTTTATTAGTTTCTAACTGGCATCGCTGGCAGGTCATTTGTATTTCTTCATGGTAAAACAATGTGTTTAGTCTAGATCTGTAGATTTTTTCCACTGCTTGCATCGGAAGAAGTGAGTATTCACCCACGAAAGCTTATGCTTCAATACCTCTGTTAGTCTATAAGGTGCCACAGGACCCTTTGTCGCTTCTACAATGTGTTTACTTTGTCTTTGAGCAACTTGCTTGAGAACAAGTTTCCTCTGCAAAGCTGGGACGACAAGTGGGATTTAGCAAATGAAGTTTTCTGTTGGGTCCCTTGTTCCATTTCTGTGGTGGGTTTTTTTTTTTTTGGTACAGATGTTTGGAATTTGATCTTCTCACAAATGCTGTGAACCGAGAACACTTTTCAGCTAGGAAAAATCCACAAATACTCTACTAGTCTGAACATTGAAGTGTATAAATATGATCTGACGTGCAGAGAAAACACAATTGGCAAATGATGCGTCCTTAGAAAGTAGGCAAATAAAATTAAGTAAATACATAGAATATTAAAGTTAGTAAATGTTTTTATATATGCATATGCCTATGTTGATTGTATTACAACAATGCTTTGGCAGTAAAAAGGGAGCTGAAGGATAAATTTGATTTTGAACTGGTGGTTAATGGAAAACAGACTTTACTTCAGCTCACGTTAAGGGCTAGATACTCTGGCCTGCTAAGCTGGGTGGGATGAGGCAAATCAGAATTCCTCAGACCATTTCTCAATGGTGTGAGCTAGAGCTCCTCGTCCACAGCTCTACCTTTATGCTGGGATGGGGCAGTATGTCATCCACTGTCTGCCTACCAGTCCCCTCCACTGTGTCTGAGCTTGCCTGTCCGATATACTCATGCACTCTTATTGATGCATGAAGGAATAGAATTCAGTTCTCAGTCTGTTAATGGAATTATAATTCAACAGCAAATGAAACTGGTATATGTAATTTGACTGTGACAGTATCTGCTGTAGACATTATCTGACCTGAATGTTTGCTGGAGAGTTTGGAATCTGATAACAGCAATCAATGAAAGTTGCTGAACAATATGCAAAATTATTTGGTCCTTCAGTACCACACTTATTTCATCATCTAAACACCTCTTTTTATAAACACTGTCCTATCTGTCAACACTCGCATATCTTATTTACATCCAATCTAAGTCCTGTCAAGGCTTAAGGAGATATTTTAGGAGCTCACTTTGCATCGAGCACCATCAGTACTGTGTAGATGCAATTCTTTTGGACATTTTAATGGGACATAAAACTGATAAAGAACAGAAACCCCCTTCTTAGCTTCATTTATCTAAGCAAAGTGCAGTTTCTCTGGGGCCCTAAAGGCACTTAAGAAATAAATGTACTGTATCATTTGAGAAGCAGGATTATCCACCATCCTGCATTTCATACAATTATCCTAAGAGTATTATGTGGAATAGCCATCCTGTCATAAACACATACTTTACAATTCTCCTCAGAACTCCAGGAAATCTGTAATTTACCAGTATAACTCAATCCCATGCTTTGTTAGGCTGATATCCCAAGTAAAAGTAGCTCTCTTTCTCAACTCCCTTAATTAGGGGTTTTAAAAGTTTTTTTTTTTCCTGCATGTAAAATGCTATATATTGATTTTTATATTTGTAACATTTAACCTGCGTTGTTTGTAATAGCCCTATTAACTTTGGCTTGCTCCCCACTTAAATTACTGAAAATAATGCGTACATCAGAAACCAAAACCAAACAAAAAAAAACATATAAAAGTCTTGGAAGTAATGCGATGTGTGTTCAACTTCCCCATCCAATTGCTTTGCTTTTTTTGTTTCCTTTTTTTACTCTCCCTTGTTTTGTGAGTTGTCCTGGTCTGAGGCTCACACGGGTAGAGCCCGTAACCCATACAGAGCCTCACTGGAATCCTTGGCACTCTGGGTGGGCTGAGGGTTTCACCAACATAGTTGTCAGTACAGGATTGAGGCCTTAGATGGTAAGCTCTTTGGAGAAGGATGCATGCCTTCATATCTCTCCGCAAAGTGCTTAGGACACCATATATAAATAATAGTAAAATTTTTCAAATGTATCTTGTATATAAAAAAAGCTGTCTACTGATTTTTTTTTTAATTTTGTAGAAAACACTGTATACAGTCAGCTCTACTGCTTTAATGTTGAAAATGTTTTGAGTAGTGGGTCTCTGGCATTCTGGAGCAACTCCAGTATAAAGCAGCAATAGACAAATGGGAATAAAACCCAGTGGTGGGATATGTAAATATGTATGTAGCCTGGAGGAATGAATGCTGTCCTGCGTTCTAATCCTGGAAGTCTAATCCAATAAATAAACTATGTGGAACCTATGGAAAAATTGTTGAGATAGTATTGTTCAGTGAATATGGCAATGGATTGAGGGTCAGGAAACCAAGGTCATATTCATTGCTCTGCTGTTGACCTGCCATGTTATATCAGACAAGCCAGTTCATCCTGTGCCTTTGTTTCCTCTCCCATTACTACTACTAACTATGTTAAAGGTTCAAAAAATGACTTCATCTCGGTCAAAAAACTTTCATGAGAAGCTACAGGAAAAATTATGCACAGCAGTCCCCTTTCTGCTCAATTTCCCCTTTGGTTATTTGGGAATAATAATAAATGTTTCTACAGCACTATGCGGTGTGTGTTCTTTTCTGGCCCACACAATGCATGGGAGCTAGGGTTCCTTGGAAATCAGATCATTGTCAGTTTTCTCTAGAAACTTTTGATGAATGTGTTTAAGGTCAAGATGAAGTCATGTTCTCAATTTATGGCATAAAAAGGCTTTCCCACAGGCACTATATGGAAATTATAGGGCTGGATTGTGCCTGATAAGAGGCAGATGCACAGCGAGGAGGGGAGAGAGCCTTCTTCTGTCCTTGTGCAGCGACTCTCCCACATCCAAGGACTCCATGAGACTGCTGCCAATAGAGATGCTAGACTCCCCAAAGTGGGTGGGAAGGAGCCATGGCCCCCTCCTTCCACTGGCATTTGCTCTGTCCAAGGTATGGGGGAACAAATACTGCAACCTTACAAAGCCTGGCAGGAGGCCATGCTTCTGGAGCTGCAGCAGGTATACACAATAGCTTGGGATGTCTTCAGGGCACAGTGTGCCTCTGTGCTGCCCTCCACACAGGGTACACTCTTAAAGGCTCAACATGATCCTCAACAAATAGCCTCACAGTTTCTTACCTGATGGGAAAGTTTCATATATGGAATGCTGATTATTTCTTGGGGCTCTCTTAGCCAGCTAAGACATCACCTGGTCTTTTAGATGAACAAGCTGCATGCTGCTTTTTTTAATATTAGCTTTTGTTTTCCTAAGGTTCCCCCACTGTAGTTTTAGAGAGGCCAGCACCATATACTTCCTCATCCAGAGTCTCCATTTTCAGATTCAGATTCAGGTTCAAGAAAGTATTTGGGGCTGAATTGTCACCAAGATTATTGTTGTTCTGGTAACCCCAGTGCTCCAGGACTTACATCACAACATTGGAGATTTCTTGGCCTTTTAAAAGAGTCATGTCATTTTAAGTCATGCATAAAAATTAAAATAAACTAAAGAACCTGCTGATTTAATAGGGCCAACTCTGGGTCTCCTCTGACTTACAGCGTGCTTTGGGATATCTGCCTAAGGTACACTAACATTACACAAATGATTACTTCATTCAAGGTCAATCAGTTTAAATTTCACATAATTGATATCATTGGCGTGGAAGCGATGTTTGGATGAGACCTTTAACTGGAATGAGACCTTTTGGGGAGAGAGGATAAGGAACACAGGAAAATGTTCAGACTGTTGTTTATCTCAGCAACCTGAGTACCAGATCTAAGCAAGCGATGCCCACTGCCTGCAGCCTTTGTTGCACCTATTTTCCCAGATCACCCATATAGGGTATGAAAATGAAAGTATTGATGCAACCATTGATCGTTACATGGACAAAAGTGTTTTCTTCTGCCTTACTGACACAGATAGATGAAAACCAATAAACTCTCTTTCCCCCTCACCCACCCACTTAAATATGCTCTCAAGTAATTCTTTTTTTTCATCAAAGAATCATAGAATATCAGGGTTGGAAGGGACCTTAGGAGATCATCTAGTCCAACCCCCTGCTCAAAGCAGGACCAATCCCTAATTTTTGCCCCAGATCCCTAAATGGCCCCCTCAAGAATTGAACTCACAACCCTGGATTTAGCAGGCCAATGCTCAAACCACTGAGCTATCCCTCCCCCTGAATCACTAGCTGTCTTTCTGTTTGGACCCTAAATGACCTACTGGGCTGGAGTAGCCGTGATGGTTGAAGTGGTGTGTGTATATGTATGTATATGTTTGAGTATAAAAGTACTTCTGGACAAAAGTCATTATTGTGAGTAAATCCTAATTTTTTTTCCTGAAGCTTTAGTCTCCATGTTTTCCAAAACCCATATCTCACCTGATATTTTTATATTAGATTCTTTCAGTTTTATGACTCCTTGATTTTTGTGAATGTCCATGGTGTCCCTAGAACATTTGTAAATATTGAGGTAAACAAGGAGTTTCCATCCCAGTTTTGCAGGCACAAAAGTTTTGAATAGTTAATTTAAGATAAACATACAGATTTTAATCTGAACAGAACCAAGACACTAATGCTTGATAGATGGATGGCCAGTCACTTATTGAAGAAGGTATAAAGAGTTTCCAGTCTCCAAATCAATGCGATTTCAATATAGTGTCACAAGGTGGAGCCATTGTCAATGCTATTACCCTAAACTCATTAAATGTAATTCTGTTTACAGAGCTACACTATTCACTTTGTGAGAGGAGTGCACGCTCTTATCTACCTGTGCTGATAGAGATTAGGGAGAGGTTTTTCTAGAAAATTTTACAAGACTAGCTAGTGCTGGAGTCAGGACTTAGCCTCTGTAGAGTCAAATAAAAGAATTCAGCAAAGATTGGAGAATTTGCCCAGCTGCACTAGAAATTTGTATCTAAAGCAGAGAGAAAAGATTCAGTGATGGAAGACTTTAACCCTTAAATTCCTCTAACTCACTTCCCCCCCATTGCCTAATCCTGATGAAGAGCCTTACTTAACTCCCCTTTGACACAGAATGTAGCTGTGGAAGTGAGGTTTTTGGTCATCAAACGAAAAACCTCACTACACAAGGAACTGCATTGCCAATTAGTGTGCCTGACTGCTCCTCTACACAGTTCCACCAAATCCTGTAGTATTGAGTGCTCCTTCTCAGCACTGAACTAGTGACAAACTTTTGAAGCTATAGTCAATCTTCATAGGAAATTATCTGCTCTTTGTAATGTGTCTAAATGTATGCAGAGGGGTTACAAACACGTGTGAAAACACAGACAGAACCAAACTCTCCCTTGGTTAAATCTATTGCCTTCCAGTAGTATTGTATCAGCATTCAATTTGGCCCAATGTCTCTATCTTGACTGAATTTCATGAACATTTTTTATAACCAGGCATGAACGATGCATCCTTCTCTATAAGGCTGTTTAATCTGTATCATCCAGCAATATGTCTTCCTCTTTCTCAGAAAGAAAGCTAAAATGAGAACAAATCTCCCATCATATGGGCACCATCGTTCCCTCAGTCAGAGAAAAGAGTTCCTACTTCCTTGCCTAGTGCAAACGGCCTGATTCTTTAAACATCCAGGATCCAGAATGATGTGGCTAGATGTAGACCAATGTCACTCCAAGGAAGTAAAACCATCCTCTGTAATCTGTACTGACTTTCGTTCGATCCCATTCAGAACTGGTTTTAATTTTCAAAATTTTCTATTAGCTTCTTCTGCCCAGCTTCTGTGTCTCTCAGGTCCATCTGCTCCCCACCCCATTCACTTTGCTTTTCTGTTCCCCTTCCTCATAACTCCTCAGAGATACAGGTGGCTGGGCGGATGTCACACTTTCACTGCTGTTTCTGTATTATTTGGAACTATTTCACTTTCTTCTAGGATCCCAGTGAGTCATTTCCTTCTTCTAAAACTCTCCTTAGGCGCGCCTCTTCTTTCGTTTTATTTGGTTTGAGACTAAATCTCACAGTAAAGCACTTCGTGTTTTATGAAGGAAATTCAAAATCAATGGCATTGTATCATGCTCTTACAGAGCATATTGTTCAAGTTCTCTGCCTAGCACTTCTGATACTGTAATGATGTAGCGAACAATCTAATTACTACCTCTCCTCCTGCATATTATTTTTTTGTTTGACATAATTTTGGTCATTGTTATACAACACTTTTCTGCCTGCCTGTCTTCCTTCTAACAATCATAGAATCATAGAATCTCAGGGTTGGAAGGGACCTCAGGAGGTCATCTAGTCCAACCCCCTGCTCAAAGCAGGACCAACCCCAACTAGATCATCCCAGCCAGGGCTTTGTCAAGCCTGACCTTAAAAACCTCTAAGGAAGGAGATTCCACCACCTCCCTAGGTAACCCATTCCAGTGCTTCACCACCCTACTAGTGAAAAAGTTTTTCCTAATATCCAACCTAAACCTCCCCCTCTGCAACTTGAGACCATTACTCCTTGTTCTGTCATCTTCTACCACTGAGAACAGTCTAGATCCATCCTCTTTGGAACCCCCTTTTAGGTAGTTGAAAGCAGCTATCAAATCCCCCCTCACTCTTCTCTTCTGCAGGCTAAACAATCCCAGTTCCCTCAGCCTCTCCTCATAAGTCATGTGCTCCAGCCCCCTAATCATTTTTGTTGCCCTCCGTTGGACTCTTTCCAATTTATCCACATCCTTCTTGTAGTGTGGGGCCCAAAACTGGACACAGTACTCCAAATGAGGCCTCACCAGTGCCGAATAGAGGGAAATAATCATGTCCCTCGATCTGCTGGAAATGCCCCTACTTATACAGCCCAAAATGCCGTTAGCCTTCTTGGCAACAAGGGCACACTGTTGACTCATATTCAGCTTTTCGTCCACTGTAACCCCTAGGTCCTTTTCTGCAGAACTGCTGCCCAGCCATTCGGTCCCTAGTCTGTAGCAGTGCATGGGATTCTTCCGTCCTAAGTGCAGGACTCTGCACTTGTCCTTGTTGAACCTCATCAGATTTCTTTTGGTCCAATCCTCTAATTTGTCTAGGTCCCTCTGTATCCTGTCCCTACCCTCCAGCGTATCAACCACTCCTCCCAGTTTAGTGTCATCTGCAAACTTGCTAAGGGTGCAGTCCACACCATCCTCCAGATCGTTGATGAAGATATTGAACAAAACCGGCCCCAGCACCGACCCTTGGGGCACTCCACTTGATACCGGCTGCCAATTAGACATGGAGCCATTGATCACTACCCGTTGAGCGCGACCATCCAGCCAGTTTTCTATCCACCTTACCGTCCATTCATCCAGCCCATACTTCTTTAACTTGCTGGCAAGAACACTGTGGGAGACTGTATCAAAAGCTTTGCTAAAGTCAAGAAATAGCACATCCACTGCTTTCCCCTCATCCACAGAGCCAGTTATCTCATCATAGAAGGCAATTAGGTTAGTCAGGCATGACTTGCCCTTGGTGAATCCATGCTGACTGTTCCTGATCACTTTCCCCTCCTTTAAGTGGTTCAGAATTGATTCCTTGAGGACCTGTTCCATGATTTTTCCAGGGACTGAGGTGAGACTGACTGGCCTGTAGTTCCCCGGATCTTCCTTCTTCCCTTTTTTAAAGATGGACACTACATTTGCTTTTTTCCAGTCATCTGGGACCTCCCCCGATTGCCATGATTTTTCAAAGATTATGGCCAATGGCTCTGCAATCATATCGGCCAACTCCTTTAGCACCCTCGGATGCAGTGCATCCGGCCCCATGGACTTGTGTTCATCCAGCTTTTCTAAATAGTCCCGAACTACTTCTTTCTCCACAGAGGGCTGGTCACCTCCTCCCCATACCGTGCTGCGGAGTGCAGCCACCTGGGAGCTGACCTTGTCTGTGAAGACAGAGGCAAAACAATGAGGTGGTGTTTTGGATTTGGCCCTGGAAGTGATCTTAAATTAGGAAATGAATCAACAGGCTATATGAGCTATTTCAGCATACACCGTGTTGTGCCGCTAAGTAAGATGGTTGGGGTCCAGCATATTTATGGCTTGTAAAAAGGCCACAGTTTAAGGAAAACTCCCCTTGTCAGTCTGTCAGAGTATGGGTGTGAGCAGGTACCTTTCCCAGCCTGCTCTGAAACAAAGTCAGTGTTAGCCTTTTTTTCTTGAAAAACTCCCATTGTTGGTAGCCAATGGTGGGGACACTTATTAGAGGAGCCAGAAGCATCTGAAGCTCTGTGTTGTCCTATCCTACAAGCCTAGGTCACACAGGAATTTGAGTGCTGTTACTGCTAGCATGCTGTCTACAGGAGCACTTCCCCCATTGGTACCAAAATGGAGCTGCACCAATGGTAGCATCAGGGAAATGGTAAGGGGAAAAGGGTCATGTAGACAAAACCACCATGTAAGGTCAAGCCTCATCCCCTTCCTGAGATTTGCCTTTATTAGCAACGTGATTGATAACAACAAAATTCAGTTCAAGTCTTCTCCTCCGGCTTCGCTGCTCATAGAGTTCCTACTTCAGGTCTACTCAGCCCAGACCCTACATCCTTTATCTCTAGAGAACCACTTCTACCTCCATTTGTCTGGATGAGATAATGAACCACCACTTTCACTTAACCCTCTCCCAGCAGGATCAACTGTGGCTAACAAGGGGGCGTATTTTTAGGAAAACGCTGCCAAGCTGTTACAATCCATCTGTTCACATTAAAGGTGGGATGCAAAACTCATCTGTTGACTTTGGGCTTTGTCTACACTGGAAAGTTTTACCAGTAATACAGCTTTAGTTATACTGGTATTGCCCACAGCCTCTGGTACATGCTCTGTGATGACTGTGTGTTGCCTTCCTGCTTATTGCTTCCTGTTCCTGCTTGTTTCCTGGCTCCTGCTGCCTGAACTCCGTCTTTCTGTGTGTGTGTGTGTGCGTGCGCGCGCGCGCGCATGTGTAGTGTTGGGTACGTGCAGTTACTCGGGCCCTGCTGCTACATACCTGCCATTTGGACTGTTATATTTTGTTCAGACTGTTGCTGACTTAACTGGTTCATGGTTATTACATGTGTTGACTGACCATCCACTTGTGTGCCCTGCTTCAATTTCCTTGTGCTTTGGGATTGCTGTTCTGGGGTGCATCAGAGCATAACACATGCACATTCCAGCATGAGTGTCTTTTTTTTTTCTGGTTAACTTAAATATCTTCCCAAGTGAGATAAGATAAACCAAAAACAGGCACTCTTTTCCTGGAATTAGGGTATCGACATGGGGGATTATACTGTAGCAGTATAGATATCTCCGTTAAACAGAAAGAACTTTCTATTATAGACAGGCCAAAGGATTAAGGGAGACAATTTGAGTGGGGATAGTGATTTCAAATTCCTCTTTAGTTATGCCGGTTGCTGTAATACTCTAGTTGGTGTGATTAGGTTGATGAGATTTTAGAAATGCATACAGTAATAAAAACATATTTGTTGGGGACTGAGTGTTGGAACTTGTTACTAATTGTATTTTTTTTTAAATTAAATGAGCTCAGAGGCTTGTATAATATGCCCGTGTCTTCTAAATGAAGATAGAATAATAATAGTAATGTGGGGCCAGATTCTCAGCTGGTGTAAATTAGCATCACTTTATTCAGAGGAGCGCTACTGATTTACATCCCCTGAGTCTCATAATATGCAAACATAACTTTTAAACTAACTTCTGGCTTCCATTTGGGAACCCAGGTGAAGACAGAGAATGTTGGAATGGTGTGGGAGTAGCAATGAGACACCATATGGCCCCTCATTAGCATGGTGTCATGGATTTTGAATGACTTTCTTACATTTTTGTCATGTGCCACTTGATATAGCTGTTGAGAGGAGTGAGCCTTAGACACTCTTAAATTACATCAGCAAGTAATTTCCATAATTCCACAACTTTTATTAATCTTTCTGCTCTGGAAGGAATTGCATTTGTGTATAATATATTCTGGGTTTAGCACCAAATTGAGACCTCAGATTGTGATTCATCATAATGACATTTTAGCTTTATAAAAGAGGGCTGTCCACCAGGGTCCATGATACATAAATAGCACTGGAAGCTTACGGGATTTGTAGGAATGATACATCGAAGAGAGGAGGTGAGAGATGCTTTACATATTAAGTCAGTTCCAAGCAGCATGTATTTCACCCAAGTCCCAATCAAAATTCTTTAGAATCAATTGTTGTAGAATGACTGCCAGGAAGTAATAGATCTCTGACATTTGGGAACTGTTCATAAATCAGATGCTCTCCAAGTTGGTGACTCTTTTTCAAGTAGATGATTAACCCTTTGAGATGATAAATCTGAGGGCTCAGAACACAGTCTTGAGCAATGATTTCCCTACACCCCCCCTCTGAATTTCCCCAACACCCCCCCAGTTCTGTGAACTAGTTACATGCCAATTTAGTGACACCCTGCTCCCAGTAAATTCGAACACCTCCCCCAATTTCAATTCCTGGGGAGGCCACTGGTCTTGAGTGATTTTTAATTGATTGATTAGCAATCGAATTAAATGAGGTATAACCTGACTGAACTCCAAATCAAATGTATGCTATTCTTGAATTTTGCTAACACAACTGGTAGGCAATTATTGTTGTTTAAGGGGATAAAAAGGAAATAAGAAGTTTAGTGAGGGGAAAAAACTCCCCACCACACTAATACAGCATTGAAGCTAAGATTTTACATTCACACATCAGGGAATTCATTATCACAGTTGCTACAGCAACTGTAACTTGGACACATAGCATATATGCTAAGGCATGTACAGTAGTAGCACAAAGTACTGCAATGTGGGCTAGAGAGTTGGAGGTAGGAGCTCCTGAAGTCTAATTCATTTTCTGCGTATGAATAACTATGGACTTGATCCTTCACCTCCCATTGAAAGCAATGGGAATTTTGCCATTGGATTGTATGGGAGCAGGATCAGACCCTTTATGACTTTGAGCAAATCACTTATGACCTAATTCTGCAAAGATTTATGCATGCGTTTATCTTTAAGCATGAGAGTTGTCCCATTGGGACTGGTCAAGTGTTTAAAGCTAAGCACATGCAGAAGTCTTTGTACGTTCAAGGCCATAACCTGTATGTAGCTCAGTTTTCTTAGCTGTATAATGGAAACAACTATGCTTGCTTACCTCAGGGAAATTGTGAGGCTTAAAGGGTTTAGAGGAGGCAAAGTGCTAAGTATTCTTACTCTTACATATTGTGACAGAGTTCCTCCTCTACCTTGGTGAGTCCTGTGCTTATTGGCGGATTTTGATCGCCTCAGAGATCTTCCCCTCTGGTAGAACCCACAGTCAAATTCCTCCTGTGTCTGATCAGGAGTTGGGAGGTTTGGGGGGAACCCGGGCCCGCCCTCTAATCCGGGTTCCAGCCCAGGGCACTGTGGATTGCAGTTGTCTATAGGGTTTCCTGTAACACCAGCGTGACAGCTACAACTCCCTGGGCTACTTTCCCACGGCCTCCTCCCAACATCTTCTTTACGCTTACTGCAGGACCTTCCTCCTGATGGTCTGCTGATGCTTGTACTCCTCAGTCCTTCAACTCTTCTCCCTCTCAGCTCCTTGCACGCCACCTCCTTCCACAGCTCCTCACCTCTCACTGACTAACTGGGAGGCTTTTAACTAGTTCCAGCCAGTCCTTGATTGGCTTCAGGTGTCCCAATCAACCTCCCTGCCTTCTGGAAAGTTCTTAATTGGCCCCTGGTGTCTTGATTAACCTGGAGCAACTGCCATAAGGTATCAGGGATTTGTTTAGCTTAGGGCTAACATATTGGTTCCTTACCACTTTCCTATAGCCCTCTGGCCTTGCCCCATCACAATATGTGTATGGGAGCTGAACTATGGTTGTATGAGATCCATAACCTTGAATTTTCTCACATTTTGTGTATATAAAATGTTAGCCATAATATGACTTTCCATGTAAATATATATAAATATTCCTTGAGGCTGAACCTGTCTGACAAAAGGAGTTACAAAGTCCTTTAAAATAACTAGACATGCGTGGACAGAGCATTAAGTGACAATTTTTATAGCTAATTCTAGGAAGAACTCTTAGGGATGTAAAAATCCAGGCTGGTTTTGCTTTAAACAGGAATACCTCAAAACTCAGGTGCTACATTTGATTTCTTATCAATGTAGCCCTTTATTTTACTTACTAGTTTGCATTTTGGTTTAAATTTAAAAACCACAAGTTGTCTATGGAAACCTAACCGATATCAGTGTGAATATTTAAATTGTACATGCTAAGAGGTTTAGTTCTGGAATGATAAAGTGGTAGAGCCTAGGAACTGGCATGGTGGGTGGGCTGTGGTTTGGGGGAAGGTTCACTTAGGCCTTAGCCTGGTTTCATTTCTCTGACAATGTGAAAGGTTAAAGACTCCAGTAATGCAGCCGGGCAGCTATGAAATACTTTACTGTGTTGATTGGGCAATATCCCAGATAGAACAAACAGACAAGTACAGTAGTGGGTCTGCAGATTCACCACTTACTGCATTCCTTAATCTAACCACTTCCTTGAGCAGGCATAGGCACCGACTTCTGCTGGCACCAATAAGTGCTCGACCCCCCTCCAATCCCTTCCCCAAAGTCCCCATCCCAACTCCAACGCCTTCCCCAAATCTACATCCCGGCCCTACCTCTTTCCCCCCCTCCCTCCAGGAGCTTGTTACGACGTGAAACAGCTGTTTTGTGATGGCAAGCGTTGGGAGGAGAGGCGGGGACGTGGCGTGCTCGGGAGGAGGTGGAGGTGGGGGGGGGGCGAGGAGGGGAGCTTGGCTGCCGGTGGGTGCAGAGCACCCACCAATTTTTCCCCGTGGGTGCTCCAGCCCCGCAGCACCCACAGAGTTGGTGCCTATATGAGCGGGGTCCCATCCCTCAGAATATGAAAGGTTCTGGTAGGTTTCAAGTTTTATAGCACATACAAGGGTCTCGTGTGTGTGTGTGTGTGTGTGCGCGCATGCACGCAGTTCTTGCTTCTTCCCTATCTGGTGGTTTTACAGAAGAAGCCCAACTTTCTCTTTGAAAGATGGTATGCTACATCCTGCAATCATAATACCATGGGGGGTGGATTCTCCTTACCTCTCTTATGCTCTGATCTATGAGAACCACCAGTTTACTCCTAATTTATAGCCATCATCTGTCTAGGTCCTCCAGTGACTTGTTGCCAGAGCCGACTCCAAAATTGATTTATTTTTTTTTATTGGGAGAAGATAAAGTTCAATATGAGCTTTTCTTCGATAACCAGGATGTCCTAGTTTGAGGACGTACAAAGGATGCAATTTTTTTTTCTGACTTCACAAGAGATAGCATGAAAGCAGTAACCACACGTAGCACTTACATGGAGAATTCTTTATAATGATATTCATAACCAAGATTTTATCTCTAATAGGGGATAATAGAACATGTCTTAAAATGTGAAATTATCTGTTCCATTGCTCTCTGTTACTGTTTAATTCATGGGCTGAAAATCATTTACCCATGACCAGTAACCTTGGACACTCTGCAATGGCTTTAATGGTCCATGCTAAATCAGAGAAATGTAAATACCCTGAACTTTACACTCAAAACACTGTAGACCTATGTGAAATGTTTTCAATGAAATCCTAAACCACAAGAAAATCCCCTGGTTCCAGGTTTGATTCCAAATTGAAATCTTGGTCCAGGTCTGTCAAAAGGTTTGCTAAAGTTCATGAACTTTTTGAGAAAACCAGAGCCCCGTTTCAAATGAATTAACCTCACTGTGCCTATCTGTAAAATGGGGATAAGTGACTGACTTACTTGAAGTCATGCAGGAAATCTGCAACAAAGCGAGGAATTGAATTTAGATTTCCTGAGTCCTAGTCCTGTGCCTTAACCACAACCACCTAGTGGTTGCAATATACTAGTGCCTGGAGACCTCAAACAAACTTGAGAATCCTTTGTGCTAGGCACTGTAAGGATCCATGGGTCTAGAACCAAGCATTCCAGAACCTCAGGTGACTGACATCTTCACATTGCCACTGGGGAGCCAGGTGAAACAGCATCCAACAATTACTGGAGGGTTAGCCACCACAGGAAGTACCACCCAAAGAGCCCAGAGTGACAGAATACTGCAGCCGCCTGATTGATCCGCACCAACTATTTAAACTAAGAAGTTGCACTGCAGTAGCAAGCCAGTGTCAGCAGGGGTGCTGGAACAATTTATATAGTGGGGGTGCTCAGAGCCTTTGAACCAAACTATAAACCCTGTAGATGATGGAAACAACTTCAAGCCAGGGTGTGTGGCAACACCCCTACTTCCAGCACCTATGGCTGTCTGAGCAATAAGGCAGACACTGGCTTGCTACTGCTACAGATTCCGTCTCGCTCTTAACTCCTGCCTTTGACTATGGCCCAGCTTGATCTTGTTTGCTAACTCAGCCTGGTAACTAGTCCTGACTCCTGCCTTTGACCCCGGACCAACAGTCATTACTGGCCCAGCCACCTAAACCCCAGCCATTCCAGGCACCGTACAAACACCTAGTTAGAGGTGATTCCCTTATCCAAAGAGATTGCAATATAACTTTAGATAAGATGTAACAAATGGGTGTGACACATGAAAAAAATTAAGGGAATGGGTGAGGGGGAGAAGAAGTGATAAGAAACATGGCTATATAGGCGTTAGACTCATAGACTTTAAGGCCAGAAGTAACCATCAGGATCATCTAGTCTCATCTCTTGCACATTGCAGGCCACAGAACCTCACCCATGCACTCCTGAAATAGACTCATAAGCTCTGGCTGAGTTACCGGAGTCCTCAAATCATGACTTAAAGATGTCAAATTATAGAGATTCCACCATTTACTCTAGTTCAAACCAGCAAGTGACCTGTGCCCACGCTGCAGAGGAAGATGGAAAACCCTAGGGTCTCTGCTAATCTGACCTGGGAAAAAATTACTTTCTAGTCCCAAATATGGTGATCGGTTAAACCTTGAACATGTGGGCAAGACCCACCGCCAGACATCTGGAAAATAATTCACTGTAGTAACTCTGACCCTTCCCCATCTAGTGTCCGATCTCCAGCTGTTGGAGATATTTGCTACTGGCAGTTGCAGATGGGCCACATGCTATTGTAGGCAACCTCATCATACTATCGCCTCCATAAACCCATAAGCTCAGTCTTGAAACCAGTTAGGGTTTTTTTGTTTTTTTTCTGCCTCCACTACTTCCCTTGGAAGGCTTTCAGAATTTCACTCCTCTGATGGTTAGAAACCTTTGCCTAATTTCAATGTTGCATTATTAGCGCACTTTCAGTCCAAATTATTTTTTTAAAGATATTAATATTTCTTAATTTATGATATACATAATCACTACTAGCCATCTGCCTAGCCTTTATCATTTGGCGGTTTTCCATAGGTGTCATGGTAGAAGTTGATCTTGAAGGGATTTGAATGTCAGGAGAATGATTATATGGAGAAGGGCGTTCCTTGAATAAGGGGGGGCATGAAAAGAAGGCATGTGTAAGGGAAGTGGGGAAACAGGTGACACATGTTGGCATTATTGGCAAAGCAGAGGAAACTGGGAGGGCAAAGACAGATACAAAAGCGAATAGGAAGGGAGCAATGATGAGTGGCCTTAAAGCTGCAACAACTTTCTGTAACATCAGATGTTCCTTGCATATGTTAACACATCAGAGTGTTGCTGAAACTAAGAAAGTTGTTGATTAATATCCAAAACAACAAGGGATGTGACAGGCTCCTAGGAAAACATATTAAAATACATGAAAGGTAGAATCTAGAGCCAGTAACTTACACTTGATTAATCAAAAAGCAGATATTTTTACATCCTATTGGATTTTTAATCCCCCCACTCCTTTAACTCAGACAAGAATGCCATAACATGGATATAAAAATTGCACATAGTCAAGATAAATGAAATTCTGTTCAGTTAGAGGGAGGAAAAGAAATAGTGTTGCATAGGAGAACAAGTTGAAGAATGAACCATCTTTTTAAAGCACCTTATTTTTTACCTACTTTTTTATGGAAAAATCTTAACATTTCAGAACTTTCCCCATAAAATACAAAACTACAACACCTGTATAATTTTCTTCCATACTCCTCCCCACCCCCTCAAGAAATTGGCCAACTGACACAATAAGCAGAGGAAGTAATGATGAAGTGGTGAGAGTGCTGAGTTTTCCACACTATTTCTTTATAATATGTATGCACAAACATACATAGACCAAGTCTAGAACCACTTCCTGTGGTTGTCTGTTGGGCGGACTGTTTTTCTTTTTCTTTTTCTTTTTTTTTAAATGCATGTCAGGGAAATGAGTCTAGTTCTGGAAAATAAACCACACACATGGCAAGAAAAAATAGTGGTGAAGTTTACACTCCGCTGCATATACTTTTAGTTGGCTTTCATGACCATCACAAATGTACGTCTGAGGGCAGAATTTAATAGTGTTTGCCAGTGATTGTTGCCACAATTGATTTGGCCAAAGATATCACAGAGATGTGAAAGTTCTATTCGTGTTTATTTCTGCAGACCAGATTCTGCCACCCCTACTGATGTTGAAATGTACGTTATTCCAAGGATGACAGAATCTAGCCGTATGGTTGTTCACCATGATAGAGAGGAATGATTTAGGTCAGGCAGCTGCAGAACTTCACCAAGTACTGTAATTGTCCAGCAATTTTGTTTGCCATAACCCCTTATTATTCTGGGATATTTAACTTGATTAGCACTACACTATTTAATTCAGCTCTAATTAAAACTGCAACTTGTTCACACTGTCACACAATTTACAAGGCAAATTGCTATGTGCATCCTAGTCATTTAGATAATGTCTTTCTGCATTTCTTGTAATAGTTTTATGTTTATTGTAAAATCTCTATCATGATGCAAGAAATGAAGATTTTTAGGTGGTTTAATAGTTCATCTGGACAATGTTATCTTTTGTAAAGGAATCAATTAAGTTATGGTCAATCAAAGGTAAGTCTGTTTCTTTTGAAACTAAAACCAGCGTATAAACTTTAACTAGGAGAATTCAGAAACAAAATAATCCCACGCTATGTAGATACAACTGGATTTAATAGCACTTTCTTCCAGTATATTCTTGATAGGTTATTTGCAGGAGCCATTCCACTGTAACGCATAGTTTTCACCCCTTCTAACTTTTACAGCAACAAAACAATCAATTTGGTCAGAAATGGTGCTTAAATGCTGCTATGATAGATGTGTTAGA
The DNA here is from genome assembly GCA_037349315.1 of Chelydra serpentina. Taxonomy (NCBI): domain Eukaryota; kingdom Metazoa; phylum Chordata; order Testudines; family Chelydridae; genus Chelydra; species Chelydra serpentina. Next base: position 9,025,434 of record JBAIAC010000014.1, on the reverse strand, counting down.
AATATCTTACATAGGAATGACTCATGCTTAACCTTAGCCTAAAGGTGACACTTGTTTGAGGGAAAGCGAGAAGTAAAGCAGATTGTTTTTTGGTTTTGGGTGGGGGGAGGGGTTTGGCATTGGCAAGGGCCTATAGTTTTTCACAGCTACACTGGCTTTTTTTGCCTCTGTCTTCACAGACAAGGTCAGCTCCCAGACTGCTGCACTGGGCAACACAGTATGGGGAAGAGGTGAGCAGCCCTCAGTGGTGGAAGAACAGGTTAAGGACTATTTAGAAAAGGTGGACATGCACAAGTCCATGGGTCCAGATCTAATGCATCTAAGGCAGTTTGTTGATGTGATTGCAGAGCCATTGGCCATTATCTTTGAAAATTTGTGGCGATTGGGGTTGGTCCCGGACGATTGGAAAAAGGCAAATATAGTGCCCATATTTTAAAAAAGGAAAAAAGAGAACCCAGGGAACTATAGACCAGTCAGCCTCACTTCAGTCCCCAGCAAAATCATGGAGCAGGTCCTCAAGGAATCCATTTTGAAGCATTTGGAGGAGAGGAAGGTGATCAGGAACATTCAACATGGATTCACCAAGGGCAAATCCTGCCTGACCAACCTGATTGCCTTCTATGATGAGATAGTTGGCTTTGTGGATATGGGGAAAGCAGTGGATGTGATATATCTTGACTTTAGCAAAGCTTTTGATATGGTCTCCCACAGTATTCTTGCCAGCAAGTTAAAGAAGTATAGATTGGATGAAATGGACTATAAGGTGGATAGAAAGCTGGCTAGATTGTCAGGCTCAATGGGTAGTGATCAACGGCTCGATGTCTAGTTAGTAGCCGGTATCAAGCAGAGTGCCCCAGCGGCAGCGCTTTAATGTGACTGTGTAGTCGTGGCACCAGCCCTGGGAGAGAGGTCTCCCAGCACTGTAAAAAACCCACCCCAATGAGGGGAGTAGCTCCCAGCGCTGCTGCACTGTCTACACTGCCACTTTACAGCACTGAAATTTGCTGCGCTCGGGGGTGTAAAGTGGCAGTGTAGACAAGGCCTTAGTGTCACAGCTAAATACAGAATGGAACAGAATGTTTAGCATAAATAGTTAACACATTTCAAGGGAACAATGCACTTTGACTGGTCCCTAGAAATATGTGTTAACTACTTATGCTAAACAAGACCATCCAAGGTGCAGTGTTCATTTGAAATATATGGTAACTACTTATGCTAAACATTCTGTTCCATCTTGTATTTCGCTGTTACACTCTGAGGCCAGGTCTACACTACAGATCTATATTGGTATAACTGTGTCGATCAGGGGTGTGAAAAATCCGCACTCTTGAGCGATGCAGTTATACCAACCTAACCCCCCATGTAGACAGCACTTATGTGAGGCAAGGTGATTTAGCTAAATGATTTGTATTTCTATTAATGGGAATTGATGTGGTTAACCTCCACTCAGGCATCATGCTAATTTACTCATGTGCTTTTGCAAAATGTCTCTACTCTTATGTATTAAAGAGCTAAGGAGTAAAGCTGGATGAGAGGGAAATAATCATCCCAAAATACCTTTACTTAGAATTTTTTTTTTAAATGAGAAACTGAAATGGGATTTTGTTTCATTTTTCCATAGAAAGGCTAGCAATTTCATTTGTTTTGACAATTTTCACAGAAAATACCATGTGTTTGCCCAGCTCTACTAATGATCACACCACAGTATTTACATGTAGCATCTGATCTGTTTTAGGCTAGTGTTCAAGGTTGAATGAGGGCTAAGGGTCTTGTTCAATAACTTCAAAATTTCTTAAGCTGTTGTTATACAATTTTGACCCCAACATAGCTGAAATCGTGCAAGATCAGTGATGATCTAGGGAACAGTAAGTTATTGCACCTGTTTGTAACATGCATTTTACTTCTCCTTCAGGCCTGCTCAGCTCTGCTGGCCAGTGTGATGCGGACAGGCTCTAGGCTTTGCCCTCTCCCAACCCAGATGCTAGGCAGACCCTGCTCTGTTTCCCTCTCCCCACAACCAGGGAAGTCCTGGGAAGCTGCACATGAAGGTGGCAGTTGCCTTGTGTCCCCTTACTTCCCTGTGCAGCCATGTGAGACTACATGTGAGTTAGTCTGGCTCACTGGGGTAGGCAATGTTACAAAGGTAAATAATTTCAGTAATGGAACTTGGTGTTAATACTTTTGTCACATAGTTTCATCCTAATTATACATTTGATTAAGTTGCTATTTGTTAACTGTTGTGATATGGACTTCAGAATTATGATGATTTGGATAATTATGCAGCCCTGAGGTAGCATAACTTAAATAACGATGATGGTTTTATGACAATGTGAGTGGTTTGTAGTAAAATCCTGGGAACTTTGTGGGTGGATGTGAATGAGTGAATGTTTCCATTTCCCTTGTGGTGGTGATCTCCATTGTTTTTCACCCTACAGCAGTAGTTCCCAAACTGGGGTTTGCGAAATGTTACACTGGGTTCTTGGGGGAAAAATTCCCTAATGGTGGACAGCTGTCCCTAGGAACCCGGGCAGCACTGGGCCAGCAGCCTGGAGCCCCTGGACTTATAAGAGCTAAGCAGATCAAAGCAAGCATATCTGAGGAGATTTAAACTTCAAGACTCCTTATAAGAAATGGAAAGGGAGGTGCATATTTTTTGCTGTTTTTAAAATTAAATAGGCAGCTAGTGTTGTTTTTAAAATTATTATGAAGAACAAGTTTAAGCTTTGTTGTAACATGCGTTGTTTGCCTGGACTGCTCAAGACACGAATGCTTGTGTAGGAGGAACTCTTTGAGTTGGCTTCTTAAATACCTTCATGCTGTTTCACATCTGATACTCTTCAATGAAACATAGAAGCCTTATCTTATAACAGGCTTTTTCAAAGTGATACAAGCTACGAAAGTGAGATCTTGGAAGAGTGTTGCTGTTTTCATAATGTAATAAAAATACTGTAATGATAAATACTTAATAATAAATAGTGTGTAATAAGCATGTCATAAAAACAAATTTTCTATTTCCAGGATCACTGCTTGTATAATTTTATACTCAGGTAAAGGAGAAAATCCCGGGAAATATTCATTTCTAGGAGGGGGGTTTGTGAGACCTGGCATTTTAGTGAAAGGGGTTCACAGGTTGTTAATGTTTGGAAACCATTGCCCTACAGAATGCAGTGACATTCTCATTATCCCATGTAAGGTGCTGTTTATTATTTGTATTGCAGTAACACCTAACGGCTACTGTTGCTTCTGATGGACATTGATTTCTGCACAAGTTTTCAAGCCAGCCTTCCCCTGGACACAAAGTTGAACACCATCTTTTCATCTTCAGGTAATCTAATAGCATTATTGGAAGAAAAAATATGGTTTGCTCTTTCTCCCTTAACCTATACAAGTCAACATTTTTAATCTGTGACCTGATGGGTGGCCCTCAAAAATATTTGTGATCTAATAAAGGACTGGATTTTGATCTCGATTATGCTATTGTAAATGTGGAGTAATTTCTTTAAAATCAATGGAGTTACTCTGCATTTACACCAGTGTATATGAGATCAGAATCCAGCCCCTAAACATACAAATGCAGGAAGCTTATCAGTGTCACATATGTGCATGCATATTTACAGTAATACTTATTGTATCCAGCATGAAATACAGGCCAGGAATTTAGGGCAAGAATCTTTCATCTGCATTCACATTGAGTTGGGCCTTATTTTAAGGGTATGCCTACATGTAGAGCTGGGAGTGTGATTCCCAGTTCAAGGAGACATGTTCATGAGCCACTGCCTGTGCTACCATAGTTACTCTACTACTTTTAGTGCACTGGCTTGATAAGAGCTTGCACAAGTATTTCTCCTCAAGCTGAGAAACACACACCCAGCTCCAAGTGTAGACATACCATACAAATAGTCCCACTGAAGTGAATGCAACTACTAGAGATGTGACTCAATATAAGGGTGGCAAGGCAGGTCTGTAATTAAAGGGGTTTTTAGTTTAGACTGTTGTAAATTCTTCTTTGTAGATTAGTGTAGTCAGTAAAAGAAAATGTTTGCTTCGCTTTAGTTTGTGTCATTTTATTGTAAAAGTCTGTAGAACACAGATCAAGAAGAAGTGTTGGTCCTTAATGGCTTCAGTTCACCTGATTTTGGTTTACTCTGACAATTCAGGGTCAGAATCAAGGGAAATCTATGTGCATCAGCTAAAAGCTAATTTGTTTCAGGCTTGTGTAGCCTTTGCACAGGATTCTGCAGCTCTCCATTATTTACTGCTCTCTCCATTAACAAAGTACCTTTCACGGTTTATTGGGAAATTGCACCTCAAAATATTACATCATTTAATAGAGGGAAAGGGAAGGCAGGAGGATACTTTTGTCTATAGCACCCACATAATAAAACTCTACATGTTGCTGAAGTTTAATTTTTCTTTAAAAATGTTTCAACTACATTTTACAATCAAAACACTAATGCAAAATTATAATGGTAAAGGGCTGAAGATTTCTGGTCATGTTGCACTAAGTGCCCAGTCTTGCAAAGTGCTAAACAATGGAAGTGGAGGGCACTCAGAAGTGCTCTAGAGTGTGCATTCTTCTTACACCAAGAATGTTTCAGGAATGCTAATACTCTTGTATTTCAGCCTAATGTTAAAATTAAAATAGCCACACATCAAAATGTTATGAAAGCTGCTCCTATCAGTTTCTGGAAACAGTAACTTGATTCTGCAATAGTGTCTTAGCAAGTTAAGAGAATTTTAATCCACAAAAGATTAAAAGATGTATTTTTCAACTGTGCTTCAGCTTGGATTCATTTTTTGTGGGCACTAATATGCACCTTCAAAATTTTGGGTTTGTTCGAAAGCTGTTGACTGAAGGCCTTTGTGTAGCTGTGGAACAGGCATGACATGGGCAACAGCTGCACATGCACACCTATCCCTCTGCCCTGACTCTTCTCGGCTGAGAGGATAGTTCTTTCTCCATGCCCATTCAGTCTCTAGCTTTTCTGTTGAGACTAATGCCGTAGGGTGCCCATTAGTGCCATAATAAACTTTGTAAAGGCTTTCTTCTTTTTGGTGTCCATGATCTGACATGAAGGTTGTTGGTGAATGTCAGTGTGGTTATTTTCTGTTTTGTTGTGATGCCAGGAATAATGGAGTAGAGCTACAGGGGAAAATAAGGCAACAAAGAAAAAAAGTGAGTGGCTGATTTTTCCAGTCATAGATGGGGGAAATCAGGACTTTTAATCAAGAAACTCACTTTATATCTATAACCATATTGAGGAAGATTTGTTTTGGGTGTGGTATAACTAAAGAATATAATATAGATGTGTGACAGGATCCCTGGCATACAACCTGGAACTGGGGTATCACGGTACCCCCTTAACTCTCCAGCCTGGGCTGTCTCTCACGATGTCTCACTAGTGACAAGCAGTAAACCCCTCCAGGTGCTGTTATCACTGAGTACAACAGCATGTGGAGCCCCACTTCTAGCTAGATGCATGAATGCTCCCAGAGCCACTCATGAATCACACAGAGAAAGGCACCAGCAAATCTCCCAAGCTACCAGCCTTGCACCCCAGAGCTGTACCATCTTGCCCTGGTCAGAAGCCTGACCAGTGTAAGTTGATTACCAGTCTGCTCCTCCCTCGATGTGGAGAGGACACACACTAGCCTTTGTAAGATGAGCTGAGATTTCCCAAGCATTTCAACCAAAACGCACTGTTTTAGGTAAAATACAAAACAGATTTATTAACTACAGAAAGATAGATTTTAAGCCATTATAAGTGGTAGGCATAAAAGATCAGAGATAGTTACCACAGAATAAAAAGTAAGCATGCAGTCTAAATCCTGAACCTTATTAGACTGAGCAATATTTGGATCAAGCAGTTTTTCTCACCCCTCTGGATGTTACAGGTAGATTATGGTCCTTAATACACAGGCTTTCCCTTTAAGCGGGGGACCAATCTCCTCAGTTCAAGTCTGTCTTCCCAGCATTCTTGTTGCTTCCAGTGCAGGTGTGGGGAGGAGAAAGATGCCCTCAAGATGCCACTGTCCCTTTTTTATATACTCTATCTATGTCGCTGGAAAGAAACTAGCCCAGGCATGCCTGGTGGGCCTTGCTGAGTCACAGGGTTGAGCAATCCTTATTGTGTGGTACTTTTCTTACAGAATTGTAAATCCCTTGTTTACAACTCCTCTGCTGATTGATGGTTATTTAATGCCTGCTTTGGTGTGGATCACCTCCTTTGTTATCACTGGAGAACTAGCAATGGATGACTCCCAAACTTATAACATATTTCAATAACAACCATACAGCAAAATCTCATAACTTCATACACATTAATGATATATGTAATTTGACAGAACGTGGATTTCAGCAGATCATGACCTTTCCTATGATATCTTCCATGGCATGCTTCATATGAAATATCACAACCATATATAAATGATGAATATGGGGGTTACAGGGTTCTACTTTGAGGTACGGTGTGTCACAAGATGTTAAAGTAGAGGTCCAGAACCAGAGGAATTGAGAGCAGAGGAAATGAAAAGCAGAGACGAGGTTGGCTGGACACACAATAAAAAGAGCAGAAGAGCTGAAACTAGCTAACTATTATGAAAATTGGTTGCATGTTTAATAGTTAAATTTCCTGTTTTCCAAAAGCAGGGATGAGCCAATCATTCCTTAGCCTCTGCCACACATGATGCAAAGTCTGCTTTGTAATCTTCACATCCAACTGATCTATCTTTTGGCAGTTTTAGTTCCTGTTTGTACAGTGGGCAGATGCTGAAAAAGTGAGTAAGAATATCCTGAGACTAGTGACCAACTGGAAGATAACATCTGTTCAGTTAGTTTCTCATACTCTGTATTCTTTTGCTAGTATATATTTCCTGGTAGTGAAAGAAAATGCAGATCATATTATAACCAATTCTTTTGTGGAGAAACTTAATTTTTGTCCAGTATCTGTAATGAAGAGAGAATTTTGGTTATCAGTCTTGAACCAGGCTATGTCACTGAGTAAATTATTACCATGCACAAACATTTGGAATGAAGAGCATAGAATTAGAGACTATGGGCCAAAACCTTAGATTGACTTCAGTGAAACTACATACATTTACATCAGCTGAGGATCTGGCTCAATCTTTTGAGGTTAAAACTGACAAAAATAATCCAAATGCTGAATTTGAACATCTTAGCCAGGAAACTGTCAGGTTTTTTTTAATGAGATTCTACAAATTTGGTTGACAAAGATAGTTGATTAAATGTATTTAGACTTCTGTGAGAGAGACAAAGTGGGTGAGGTAATATCTTTTATTGGACCAACTTCTGTTGGTGAGAGAGACAAGCTTTTGAACAACACAGAGCTCTCTCTCTCTCTTACCAACAGGAGTTGGTCCAATAAAAGATATTACCTCACCCACATTATCGCTCTAATATCCTGGGATTGACATAGCTACAACAAAACTGCATTAGACTTATGTAATGCATTTGACTTGGTACCACACAACATTTTTTATTGAGAAGCTAGAACAATACAAAATCAACGTGATACCTGTTAAATAGATTTAAAACTGCCTAATAGGTGTGGTAATGTAATTTTAAATGCGAAATTACCATTAAGTGGGTGTGTTCTAGTGGTTCAGAGAGAGGTTATTGGCCCATGGCTATTTAACATGTTTATCAATGACTTGGAAGATAAAAAAAATCATTACTGATAGTTTGCAGATGATACAAAGATTGGGGGACTGGTAAATAATAATGATGAGGACAGGGCACTGATACAGCGTGATTTAGATCACTCTGAAAGCTGGGCACAGTCAAACAATGTGCATTTCAATACAGAGAAATGTAAGGTCATACACCTAGGAACAAAAAATGTAGGCCATACTTACAGGATGGGGGGACTCTATCCTGGAAAGTAATGACTCTGAAAAAGATTTGGGGATTCATGTTGGATAATCAGCTGAACATGAGCTCCTGGTATGATGATGTGGCTAAAAGGGCTAATGTGATCCTTGGATGTATGAACAGGGGAATCTCAAGTAGAAATAATGAGAGGTTATATTACCTCTGTTTTTGGCATCGGTTCGACTGCTACTGGAATACTGTGTCCAGTTCCAGCGCCCACAATTCAATAAGAATGTTGAAAGAGTGGAGGGGGTAACTAAAGGACTGGAAAACATGCCTTGTAGTGAGAGGCTCATGGAACTCCATCTATTTCATTTATCAAAGAGTAGATTAAAAGGTGACTTGATTACAGTCTATGCGTATCTACACGGGGAACAGAAATATGGTAAGAGGGATCTTCAGACTAACAGACAAAAGGATTACATGATCCAGTAGCTGGAAGCTGAAGCTAGACAAATTCAAATTAGAAATAAGGCATAGATTTTTAACAATCAGGGTAATTAATTATAACCTAGGCTTACTCTGATACAACTCCACTGATTTCAGAGTTACACCACCAGAGGGTAAACAGAGGTGAACCAGGCCACAAATCTTTTTTTAAAAGGAAACTAAATTTTTCGCTTACCATGGTGATGACCTATATTTTCACTGTAGATTCCAAACACAGCAAAGAGGACAAATACTAGCATGGAAAAGAGAATGGTTGCCATTTCTAGCTCAGCATATGTATAGCCCATAGGATAGGCTTCTCAGTGCTCTCTGTTGAAAAAGGAAAGGGGAAAAATGTTCTTTGTAGTATTTGTACTATTATTATATTGTATTTGTGTATATATATCAAACTCGCCATTGAAAAATAAGGTTATCAGGCAATGGTATCCAAATTCCTGTACTTATTTCCTATTCTAAAGGAAAGAAATATTGCCATATCTTAGATACCATTCTGTACACCAGCTCGGTGGATGCTATAGCCTGTGTTTTGCAGGGGGTCAGACTAGATTATCATAATAGTCCCTTCTGGTCTTAGACTCTATAATGCTCTAATTTACACTCTCACTCACAAAAAGATAAGCAGCTAACTGGCTAAGAATATTAATAGACCAGCAGAGTTTGAGGCTAACTGGATGTGACTGATGATGAATTTCACCCAAAAAGAAATCCCAGTCCCCTCCTCTCTCACCCCATTGGTTCTACCACAGCCAGGGCTGATGGCAAACCATACGGAGTAATGGAAAAGTAGGACAGATAGCTGAGTTTTGCCATGTCCCTGGGCCTCTACTAAGCAGTATTCTTCAGTGTTAGTTGTAACACAGTGTCAGTGGAGAAAGGGCAAGGAAAAAAACCCTGGACTTTTAGCTTCAGATGGCAAGTTCGTACCAGTTTTAAACTTTGTCTTTCATATCTGTCTGTCTTCTAGCTATCCAGGTTCTTATATGGTTTTCACAATATATATAAGCAATGCACTCAATACTGGATCAAATGTATAAACAGATTATCTTGTTGCCAAGAACCTCTGTCCTAATAAATGGAGCACCACACAGAAGTAAACAGATTTACTGGCTGACTAGGATTTGTCACGGAGATTGTGTTGGAGATTAAGGCATTTAGGATACCCTATGTCACTTTAATTACCCTATGTGATGGAGTGTGCATACTGCATCCTCAACTGACCCATGAAAAGTCCATCCACTGTCTTAAGCATCTAGCCTTGAGAGAGGCTGACAGCTGTGGCCCATTAGGCAGTTGAAAGATGGATCAGACAACTATGCCTTGTTAACAGGGAAGCCATGGAAAGCTACATTTTTCAGTGGGTTAATAAAGTGGTTCTTGGAAAGAGGAGCAGAACTTAGTTTCCTTCTATCCATACAGGAGAGCATGAAAGCCTGAGAAAGGGACCAATACTCACTACTTTATTCACCATCTACCTGACATAGGGAGGACTGGGATTATATGGTCATCCTACTGAAAGGATGTTTCCTATTGCTTTAGATAAGCCACCCCAGTAAAAAGGGAACAGGGAGAGAATAAATGTCTCCCGGGAGGCAAACAGCCAAAAAAGGCTCTTAAATTGTGTGTGTTTCCCCTTGATTTACTTTCCTAACCTGGCACAAAAATATTGGAAGAGTGATCCCATTAGAACTAGTGTCAAGCAGTGGGATATTTCTAACCCTACTGAATGTGGGGTGCCCATTGTTGCCACAGAAGTAGACCAAATGGCAGACTGATGGTAGCAGCAGCTGGTACTGTAGTAACAGGCAACCTGATAACACCTGATTATAGCACAACTGCAGGAATGGTGCCAGAACTGCCTGCAGTAGATGAGAGCTGTTTCTCTACCTTTGAACCTGCTGGCCATCCTGGCTTCAGAGGACTGTTCCAGAATGAAAATTCTCTTCACTGGGCAGAGCCCTTGTGTAGGCTGGTGGTTCCCTCACCAGTCTAGGATGAACTCAGTACCACACCCAAGTCAGTTTCTGGCCCTTCCCTCAGTGCACAGTTTATTAACTCAAACACAAAATTTAGGCAAACTGTCAAAACAGAGGTGTTCCTCTGCCCACCATGAGCTACAGTTACAGGAGGCTTTCCCCCTTATTCTCTCAGTGCTGACAGAACAAAACACCTTTTCCCTTCAATTCTCCTGCTTCTCCTGTAAGGAGCCTGTCTTACTTCTGCTCACTGAGCTATCATAGCCCTTTGTAGCGTCACCTGACCCCCTCCCAGCTGGGTCTGATAATCAAACAGGGCTCACTGGATCCAGATCCCCTAGATCTTAGAGACACCTGGGCTGTTGAGTAGCAGTCATGCAGCCTCTTTGTGGTTGCTTAAACCTGCAATTCCATCTTCTTCAGTAACCGTGGAGATGGTGGTGGTGTCAAAGGTTGGACTATTTCTGATCCTCGTGAATGTGAGGTGCCCACATTCAGCATGGAACCAGACAATTGACAGGAAGTCTGAGAAACCTGTATACATTCTGCTGACTCATTGTGGCAGGTGGAGTCACAAAGGAAGTGCAAGTGGGCCTTTTGCACACAGAGAGAGCTGTAACAGAGATTGGAAACTCAAGCTTGGGTAGGCTGAGGCTTGTATTGTATTGTGTTGTGTTTCTGAGTAACCCATAAAAGCAAATCCCAGGAAGGTGGTGCATTTGGACAGTAATTCAGGGCCTGCATGCTCTCGTGAAGATGGTAGAGACTCCTGTTCATTCCTTTCAGTGCACTATTCCACAGCAGATTATGGTTAATTCTCAGGCATATCATGTTCTCTAGGGATGCCTTCATAGATTCAGCTCACAAATAAATCTACATCCTCTTGCAATTTGATCAGCAGTCTAGTGGTCAGCTTCTGAGACCTGATGTTCAGAACTCAAGCTGAGTGCTTGCATTTGATTAAGTGGAAAGGAGATAGTTGATTCAGAAGTTCCAATTATTCATAAGAAAATAAGCTTTTAAAAGCCTCTCAAGAAAGAAGTGGTGGTGAGAAAAAGGGAATGAAGCAGAAAGAAGTGAGTTCAGGGATGAAAGAACAACATCAGGTCATTGCTCATGCTACCTTTTCCCCTCCCACTCCAGTTTCATTGTTTCCTAGCTTGTAAGAAAAAGAATCAGAACTCCTTCTCAGAGCCCACTCAACATCATGTTTTGTTTTTCCTACAAGATTTAAACATAGCAAGAAAAAGAAGGTAAAAATAGCAGAAACCATGAAGCACAACAGGGGAGGGAGCTTAAGGTGCTCAGCCCTTCAGAGGATTGGGCCTTTACTACATATCAGAGTTCTATTGACAAATATACTTCAAACTACATACATTGTTAGAAATTCTCTATCTGTCAATAGCCATTCTTAATATAATATGTGATGCAGTTGTTCCAACCTGTTGTATTGTGCCTGGTTTTCTTCATGTTGACCCATCAGAAGGTAGGATTTCCTAAACTTTTATATTTTTACAATATTAACAAAAATACAACCCAGGAACACGGAGGGCTGAGACCTATCTGGTATCAGCGGTATTTTAGTATATTTGCAACAGTTATTTCTCTGCATCCTAGGGTCTGATAATCATTTAGCAATTCTTGAATTGCTACTTTTCACCATCTCTTCAAATAAAATGATGGTATACCTCAACTCTTTCTCAACAAGGTTTTCTTATTTGCAGCTTTTACCAACTGGCAGCATTTAAAGTTGGGATTTAGTGTATCTTTGTCCCCACCCTCAATTTAAGCACTGTTATGTACCAAATCACTATGAGACACTGAAATGTCTTTTCCCTTTAGACCAGGGGTAGGCAACCTATGGCATGGGTGCTGATTTTCAGTGGCACTCACACTACCTGGGTCCTGGCCACCGGTGTGGGGGGCTTTCCATTTTAATTTAATTTTAAGTGAAGCTTCTTAAACATTTTAAAAACCTTATTTACTTTACATACAACAATTGTTTAGTTATATAGTAAAGACTTATAGAAAGAGACCTTCTAAAAACATTAAAATGTATTACTGGCACGTGAAACCTTAAATTAGAGTGAATAAATGAAGACTCAGCACACCACTTCTGAAAGGTTGCTGACCCCTGCTTTAGACTGTAGCATACATCTGTTAGACACAGTGATGTAGTAGCAATTTATAGATAGAACCATTAATCCCTTTGAAATCAATACCATTGAACTATCCAATTTGTACACTTTGATTATTTAACCTTTCTGTCACATGTCTATTTCTTTTATAATGTCACATTACGTATGTGTGTTTGGGACGGGGGGAAGGGTCTTCTTTTCAATGATCGGATTTAATTTCCATTTAATTACAGTATGTGTGTTTATACAAGCAGAGCATCAGTGACATCCAGTGGCAGCATGTATTAATCTCAGGCATATCATGTTCTATAGGGATGCCTTCATAGATTCAGCTCACAAATATATCTACATCCTCTTGCAATTTGATCAGCAGTCTAGTGGTCAGCTTCTGAGAGCTGATGTTCAGCACTCAAGCTGAGTGCTTGCGTGTGATTAAGTAGATTCTCATCTTGCTCTGTAAGCAAATGCCAGTGGAAGCAGCAACAGTCCTTAATCTGAACAGTCTCCATACAGTGTGGCTGTGAGTTCAGGAGGATTAATGTCAGTGGATGCAGATTGAATGAGCGCTTTTTACGTGCTCATAGTGTTGGTGTATTGTATGTGTTGGAAGGCATGTGCCTTGTAATATTTCTGTGTGTGACATCTTAAAATACAGAGATTGTAGCTTTTTAGGGCAGGGACTGTGTTTATCTATGTCATGAACACGGCTAAGCACATTGTCCATGCCCAATAAGTAGCTTTTAATAGTATCTGGGCAACATCAATCTATTGCTCAAAACAACATACTGTGCCATCAAAACCCCTTGCTAAAAGTTAAAAATACACTCAAATGAAAATTAAAGCTAGGAGCTTTCGACTCAAGGAGAACAATCTGTTCATCTTAAGAAAGAGAAGGTTAAGGAGTGACTTTATCACAGTCTAAAAACATCTACATAGGAAACAAAAACTTGATATTGGGCTCTTCAGTCTAGCAGACAAAGGTATAACAAGATTCAATGGCTGGAAGTTGAAGCTAAACAAATTCAGACTGGAAATAAGGTTTATATTTTTTACAGTGAGGGCAATTAACCATTGGAACAACAGGTTTATGGTAGATTCTCTATCACTGGCCATTTTAAAATCAAGATTGGATTTTTCTTTTTAGATATGCTCTTGTTCAAATAGGAATTAATTCAAGGAAGTTTTAAGACTGCTTCATATAGGAGGTCAAGCAAGATGATCATGGTGGTCCCTTCTGGCCTTAAACCAAAATATGATTAATCATAACAAAGTTCAATCCAAACAGTTCCCACTTCGCCACGAATATAAGTCCTTTTTATGTTCCTCCAGCCCCAAAGCCTTATTAAAGAGGTAAATCTAGCCTTGTACCCTGAAGCTCAATCAGTTCAGGCTATTTTAGAGAATGTGGGGAGCAGGTTCCAAAAATGAGGTCCTCTCATCTTATCTCCCTTCTTTTTTATTAAAAAGGGGCTGCAGCTCAACTCTTTTTTTTTTCTCTATCATAGCTGCAGTTGTATGATACGGGAAAACTCTGACAGGGTAAGCATAGAGCTGAAAATTCCATTCCAGGAAAGATTTTAAGATTTTGGATCTTTTTGTTTTGACTCAAAATGAAACCTGAAAACATTGAGGTGCCCCATGAAAGAAATTTAAAAATAAATTATTTCAGATTGATCAAAGCATTTTGTTTTGACTTAGACTTTTTTATTTTGTATTATAAAATAAAAATTGAAATATCATTTAAAGTGTTCTGAAAATGTTAAAACAGGATATTTTGACAATGTTGGAATCTTCCTCTTTTTAACTCCAAAACAAAATTTTGAGGAAATTGATGTGTTTTCTTGCAGCGTTTTGATTTAGACGGAACTGTTTCCTCACAGAATATGGTTCTGTTGGCTTTTTTGATCAGCTCTATTAAGGAGGACTAAATAAAAAACCCGTCTATATCTGGCCTTATGTTTCTTATTCTGAAAAACTAAAGTTCAGCAAACTATGACAAACTATAATTGAGATATTAAATGAGATGTCTTCAGCCATGCTGAGGTCCATCCTTCCTGCTTGTGATGAAGATCTGAGTGGTTGCACCTCTAAATTCCTGATTAACATTTACAATCAGGTAGTTAAACGTGCATCTTCTCAGATTTATACATACAAATAAGCTGTAGGCACAAATGCAGGTGAAAAGTTTGTAGTTGCAAATGCCACCTTCAAACAGAGGCCATATATATATATTCCCCTAATTTAATCATTTGATTTTAAAATGATACTTTAGTTAGATTTTGGGACCACTTTTATTTTACAAAAACTGTAGACATCTAATATGAAAGATACACACCATTGGTGTGTTGATGTATGAATCTGTTGCACTCAACCTTTTTCTCTTGTATCCCTTGCACTTACTCCTAATGTATTTTCATAGCACAGTCATTATCTGCCAAAGGACTGTCAAAAGACATTCATTCATTTATTAAATAATAACTAAATACAAGACTATAGAAAAAACCATGAGAAATATAATAGTAAAACATTTAAGATATTATTCTCTATGTACCTCTTCAGAGGTTCAGAACCACCACATCTCCCACATCAGTCAATAAGAGTTGTAGGTTTTCAACCTCTTTTTGGACCAAGACCTACCAGCAGTGGCTCAAAGTAATTTACAACTTGATCCTGATGCAGGATTAGAGTTTATGAACCTTTCGTGGAGCTCCACTGAGTTCCAGGAGCCTCCATAACAGCACCTCTGCTAGTAGATCCTAATCCAGCATTAGAGCATCAAACTTTACTCAACCCTAATTGGAAATTTCTTTAGAATTGAACAGAAACAAATTCTATAGAAAATGTAAACCTGCCTAAAGATTTCTATAGCAGGTATTTTCTATTAAATTCACTTAACTCCTATTATGTTCAATAGGCTGGCCTAAAAATTTATAGAATTCAATAGAAATTTTATCCTTTCTATTAGCTTTCAGTGTAATTTCTTGAGAATTTTGTTAGTTTAATCTCTATTAGAAAGGCTTGTCAAATATTAAATATTTTATACTCATTTTTGTGAATATATATATTTATTTCTGAGCAGACAAAAATGTGTTAGCCTCTTCTCACAGAAGATGTTAGTTTTTTTTCAACTTTGTATTGTTTATCACTTTACTGCTATTGTATTGGCAGAATGTTTCATTAATGTCCCTAACTCCTTTAACATATTTTATTTAAAAGACTGAAAATTTTAATCAAAAGAAATTTTAAAATCCTATACTTCAACCTGCAACCTCTTACATCAAATTCTATATAAACTGCACTATATCGTCCTTGGTTAATAAAACAGCTGGGATTTTAAAGTAGCTCCCAGCGGCAGCAGGTCTTAGCAATATATTTCAAAGCTGTTGAAAGGTACTGGAATAAATGAAAATCTTAAATGGTATATAACGACTCTGGAGTTCAAATAGAGAAGGTTCCCTCATGCAGGTTCCTTGGCATATATGCCTATTGAATCAAATTGTAATCAATTTTCTTTCAACAAGGAGAACAAGAAGAAAAAAAATTCTGCCATATTTTTGACAGATTTTCTGCAACTATTAAAATATTTTTTCCAGGTGATGATACAAAAACGTGTAAAGATTAAGGTTGGAGATGGGGAATTCCATAACTGGTACTAGCATGAGATTCCCTTAGCTATTAAGAACAGGAAATTTTGCAATTGATTTTAATGCCTGAGTGACTACAGCAAGTCAAGTTCACATTCTTCCCAAATGTTCCTATAGTATGTACACACTAACCTTATAAATGAATCTTTCTTGAAACAGCAGAGGTTGGATTAAATGCTCTTAATAGCAGCCACCAAAAAAGTGTCTCCAATAAAAATTGGTGTGATCTTTTGACTGTTAGTGGCAAAGGCTGGAAAAGACTTGGTCTCTGACGTGATCCGTTATCTCTACTTGCATCTGGTGATTTAAAGAACTGGTTACCACATTGCATACTAGAATTCTGAGTCATCCTGTGGAGTTTTGTTGTGCAAAATGCATAGACATAGGAAGAAATGAAACTTTGCCAGAGCTAGTATGTGAGAGTGCAACATAAATTGTACGGTTGTTTGCAAAGTAAGCCAAAAATGTCAAGGCTAATGAACCATTTAACTACACCTGTGAAAGAATGAAATATGTTGCTAGGTCCAAATACGATATTTCCAGAATTTTTGTTCCATTGAAAACTTTGAAATTTTATCTTTTGATTCTAATTCAGAAAGAAAACTGAATTTTAAATGTTAAAATTTCCAGCAGAAAGGAAAATCCATTTTCTGACCAACTCTACTGGAAAGGCTTAGTTTCCATAAACAAGTCACAAGTTTGTAACCCATTTATAAGGTTACATAAGTTTGTAACCCAGTTATAAGGAGATACTATAACTTTTAACTGTATTGTAACTAGGTTCCCTGACTCCTTGTTAGTCAGTTTTCCTGGGCTCTTAAAATAAAAAACACTCCTCTTCATTATAGTACCTATGCAGATGTTTTGTCTCTGCTGGCCTTCTTTAGGGAATAACTAATTATCCCACCACGTGGCCTACAATCTAGATGTGTTGCCTAATTTCCTTTAGAAGTGTATTCTAAGAAATTGCAGTTGTAATGCCCCTCAGCCTATTTCCAAGTGCCTCTGCTCTTGGCAGTTAAAAAAAAGTGTTTATTCCGTAGCCTTTCTGCCTCATGCTAGTCCTTAGTTTTTTAGAAATCAGGAATTGTTGCCTATTCTTTCTTTCCCGGTGTTGAAGATGATCATCTCTGGCACTGACACAGAGATGTTACATCTCTTCTATACTTCCTCAGCATAACTTTGTCTGTGAGAAACTGAATTTCTCAGGTTAGGGAAAACTGAATGCATGTGTGGTTAATTCAGCTAGCTAGGGAACCTGTATATCTTGTTAGGTATTGAATAAGCAGTGATGTGCAAGAGTCAGTATTAGCTTGTCTAACACCTCTTACTCCTTCAATGTTCTGGTCACCTATCCCATTTTTTACACTTTTGAAAACTGTGTCTTTATTATCTACACAAGGAGAGAAAAGATGTCAATATTTAAAAAAACAAACAAAACTAGAAATATCCATCTTGTTGCTTCTTGACCAAAAACAACCAGTAGTTCTTAGTTATCAACCACAGATCTCCTTCTTAACAAAAGCAATTTGGGTATTTCCTACAGAGTACGGTAACATTTTCTTATACAATGGGTAAAGAGGTGATCCTGAGTATCTAATTAACTCCCAGTTAATATGGGGTAGAGACATTCTTAGCAATTTTTTATTCCCTACTAGCAAAACACCATCTGGCATATTTTTCTAAGAACTTGAGACACTGCCTTTATAATTCACATGTGTGCACGCACACACACCCACACACCACTTTTAGTAATAGAATTTGAATGTCAATCATCATGAAAAAAGAACTCTAGTGATTTATCCAAGTTCCCCCAATTGAAAGAATGTCTGTCAATCAGCATTGTTGGATATGGTTAGTATTGTAGCGTGACAGCATTGGCTGATGGGACTAGGTAACCTTTCAGTGGTCCTTTTTTGTAGTCCTTTTCTACAGGGGGTTTAAAAGAGACATACACTATTTGTGTTCTGAGGATAATTTAAAAGTTCATATTTGCATAGAATGTCACTGTTTGTTCAATGTATAAACACTTAGGCAAATCAGATTCCCAAACGGTTTGGGAATCCAAACAACCCTTCTGCTAATAATACAAATACTGAATAATTCATCATGCCTCTCAAGGTTTGTTATAGGCATTTTAGCCACAAAGGGGCATTGTTAGTTGGAATGGGGGCCTTGCCAGAGGCCATGCATACTTGCTAACATCTGACAGGAGGTGCTGGCAGAAGTATTTCCCTTACCTTTCTCTAGCAGGTATGAACAGTATGAGTATGTGTAATGACAGTCCCCTGGGTCTTTGCTGGGGATTAAACAAGAACCTCGAGAGCCAAATCCTCATATTATATGAGAATATTGATATAACAGGCATCACAGAAACTTGGTGGAATGAGGATAATCAATGGGACACAGTAATACTAGAATACAAAATATATCAGAAGGACAGAATAAGTCATACTGGTGGGGGAGTGGCACTATATGTGGAAGAAAGCATAGAGTCAAATGAAGTAAAAATCTTAAATGAGCCAAACTGTACCATAGAATCTCTACGATAGTAATTCCACGCTTGAATAAGAATATAGCAGTAGGGATATATTACAGACCACCTGATCAGGATGGTGATAGTGACTGTGAAATGCTCAGGGAGATTAGAGAGGCTATAAAAATAATAATGGGGGATTTCAACTATTCCCATATTGACTGGGTACATGCCACCACAGGAGGTCATCTAGTCCAACCCCCTGCTCAAAGCAGGACCAACCCCAACTAAATCATCCCAGCCAGATAAATGCCGAGATAAAGTTTCTTGATACCTTAAATGACTGCTTCTAGGAGCAGCTAGTCCTGGAACCCACAAGAGGAGAGGCAATTCTTGATTTAGTCCTAAGTGGAGCACAGGATCTGGTCCAAGAGTTGAAGATAGTTGAACCACTTGGTAATAGTGGCCGTAACATAATATAATTTAACATCCCTGTGCAGGGAAAACACCAGAGTAGGCCACCATGGTAGCATTTAATTTTAGAAAGGGGGAACTACACAAAAATGAGGATGGATGTTAAACAGAAATTTAAAGGTAAAGTGCCAAAAGTGAAATTGCTGCAAGCTGCATGGAAACTTCTTAAAGACAACATAATAGATTCTCAATTTAAATGTCTACCCCAGATTAAAAAAACATACTAAGAGAACCAAAAAAGTGTCACCATGGCTAAACAACAATGTAAAAAAAGCAGGTGGAGGCAAAAAGGCATCCTTTAAAAAGTTAAATCCTATTGAGGAAAATAGAAAGGAGCATAAAATCTGGCAAGTGAAGTGTAAAAATGTAATTAGGAAGGCCCAAAAGAATTTGAAGAACAGTTAGACAAAGACTCATATAACAGCAAAATTTTAAGTATATTGGAAGCAGGAAGCCTGCTAAACAACCAGTGGGGCCACTGGACGATCGAGATGCTAAAGGCGCACTCAAGATAAGGCCATTGCGGAGTAAATAAATGAATTATTTGCATCAGTCTTCATGGCTGAGAATGTGAGGGAGATTCCCAAATCTGAGCCATTCTTTTTAGGTGACAAATCTGAGGAACTTTTTTGTTCATTTGTTTGTTTGCAGGACCGTGTGCTGTGGCTGGCAGTTGGAAGCTGTGAGCTTCTACACCAGGGGGCGGGGCTAATCAATCAGGGAGGCCGGGGCTTTATAAAGCCGTCCACAAGCGACCAGGGAGCTTTGCGAACAGGGGCTGCAAACAGGGGAGTTTGAGAGGAATTGCTCCAGGTAAAGCAGGAGCAAATACAGGACCCTTGGGGTAAGTGGCTGTCTGTAGTGTGTGTTTGGGGGTACTTGCTGTGTGCTGAGCTTGTGTCTGTCTGTTTGTTTGTTCATTTGTTTGTTTGCAGGACCGTGTGCTGTGGCTGGCAGTTGGAAGCTGTGAGCTTCTACACCAGGGGGCGGGGCTAATCAATCAGGGAGGCCGGGGCTTTATAAAGCCGTCCACAAGCGACCAGGGAGCTTTGCGACCAGGGGCTGCAAACAGGGGAGTTTGAGAGGGAGTTTGGAAGGGGAGTGCGAAGGGGGCAAGCTATCCTTGCCATTCCTAATTCTTTTTACCCAAACTAAAGGGAGAGGCAGAGCAACCAGGTGGCTGCGGACGGGGGAACTCTTCTAAAAAGACTGTCAGTCAGCTGCGCACCAGCGGAGCAGCGCATAGCAGAGAAGCAAACAGGTGGAGTTAGCCTGGGAGTTCGCCTGGAGAGAACCTACTGAGGCATCCCCCTTGCAGGTTTCCCTGAGTAGCTTCTGCCACAAGTGAGAAAACTCTTCGAAGGAAGGAACTATGGATGCTGAGCGATCCGCTGTCGTGACCTGCACAGGATGTGCCATGTTTGTCTTTCTTCCACAGGATAGAAGCGACTTTGTCTGTACAAAGTGCAAGCTGATCTCCATATTGGAGGAGAAGATTCAAGGTCTGGAGAAACGAGTATCAACCCTGCGTTCCATAAAAGAAATTGAGGAGTTCCTGGATAGACGTCAGGATAGGCTTCAGCGGGCACAGTGTTGTGAGGATTCAGAGCAGGCTGCGCAGCGGGGACAGAAGGCCAGCGAGGATAATTGGCGGCATGTGACCTCCAGAAGAGGAAAGAGTATGAGACAAGTCCATGTACAAGAAACGCATATTCAGATGAGCAACCGTTTTCATGTTCTCTCCACAGGCACTAGTGCAGAGAGTGGAGTGAATGATGCATCTGAGGGAACAGAGCAGAAGGAGACTCCACTGATTGGAAGGCATGAGATGCACAGTCCTAGGGATGGGGATTCCATGACCACCACTCCCAAGAGGAGGAGGAGGGTGGTGGTGGTCGGGGACTCTCTCCTCAGGGGGACTGAGTCATCTATCTGCCGCCCTGACCGGGAAAACCGAGAGGTGTGCTGCTTGCCAGGGGCTAGGATTCGTGATGTGACGGAGAGACTGCCGAGACTCATCAAGCCCTCAGATCGCTACCCCTTCCTGCTTCTCCACGTGGGCACCAATGATACTGCCAAGAATGACCTTGAGCGTATTACTGCAGACTACGTGGCTCTGGGAAGAAGGATAAAGGCGTTTGAGGCGCAAGTGGTGTTCTCGTCCATTCTCCCTGTGGCAGTAAAAGGCCGGGGTAGAGACCGTCGAATCGTGGAAGTCAACGAATGGCTACGCAGATGGTGTCGGAGAGAAGGGTTTGGATTCTTTGACCATGGGATGGTGTTCCAAGAAGGAGTGCTAGGCAGAGATGGGCTCCACCTGACGAAGAGAGGGAAGAGCATCTTTGGAAGCAGGCTGGCCAACCTAGTGAGGAGGGCTTTAAACTAGGTTCACCGGGGGAAGGAGACCAAAGCCCCGAGGTAAGTGGGGAAGTGGGATACCGGGAGGAAGCACAAGTAGGTGAGTGCAAGAGGGGAGGGCTCCTGCCCCATACTGGGACAGCAGGACGATCGGTGAGTTATCTTAAATGCCTATACACAAATGCAAGAAGCCTGGGGAACAAGCAGGGAGAACTGGAAGTCCTGGCACAGTCAAGGAATTATGACGTAATTGGAATAACAGAGACTTGGTGGGATAACTCACACGATTGGAGTACTGTCATGGATGGATATAAACTGTTCAGGAAGGATAGGCAGGGCAGAAAAGGTGGGGGAGTTGCGTTGTATGCAAGAGAGCAGTATGACTGCTCAGAGCTCCAGTATGAAACTGCAGAAAAACCTGAGAGTCTCTGGATTAAATTGAGAAGTGTGAGCAACAAGGGTAATGTCGTGGTGGGAGTCTGCTACAGACCACCAGACCAGGCGGATGAGGTGGACGAGGCTTTCTTCCAGCAACTAACAGAAGTTACTAGATCACAGGCCCTGGTTCTCATGGGTGACTTTAATCACCCCGACATCTGCTGGGAGAGCAATACAGCGGTCCACAGACAATCCAGGAAGTTTTTGGAAAGCGTAGGGGACAATTTCCTGGTGCAAGTGCTGGAGGAACCAACTAGGGGAAAAGCTCTTCTTGACCTGCTGCTCACAAACAGGGAAGAAATAGTAGAGGAAGCAATAGTGGATGGGAACCTGGGAGGCAGTGACCATGAGATGGTCGAGTTCAGGATCCTGACACAAGGAAGAAAGGAGAACAGTAGAATACAGAGCCTGGACTTCAGAAAAGCAGACTTTGACTCCCTCAGGGAACTGATGGGCAAGGTCCCCTGGGAGAATAACATGAGGGGGAAAGGAGTCGAGGAAAGCTGGCTGTATTTTAAAGAAACCTTATTGAGGTTGCAGGAACAAACCATCCCGATGTGTAGAAAGAAAAGTAAATATGGCAGGCGACCAGCTTGGCTTAACAGTGAAATCCTTGCTCGTCTTAAACACAAAAAAGCAGCTTACAAGAAGTGGAAGATTGGACAAATGACCAGGGAGGAGTATAAAAATATTGTTCAGGCATGCAGGAGTGAAATTAGGAAGGCCGAATCACACTTGGAGTTGCAGCTAGCTGGAGATGTTAGGAGTAACAAGAAGGGTTTCTTCAGGTATGTTAGCAACAAGAAGAAAGTCAAGGAACGTGTGGGCCCCTTGCTGAATGAGGGAGGGAACCTTGTGACAGAGGATGTGGAGAAAGCTAGTGTACTCAATGCTTTTTTTGCCTCTGTCTTCACAGACAAGGGCAGCTCCCAGATGGCTGCACTCCGCAGCACGGTATGGGGAGGAGGTGACCAGCCCTCTGTGGAGAAAGAAGTAGTTCGGGACTATTTAGAAAAGCTGGACGAACACAAGTCCATGGGGCCGGATGCACTGCATCCGAGGGTACTAAAGGAGTTGGCCGATGTGATTACAGAGCCATTGGCCATTATCTTTGACAAATCATGGCAATCGGGGGAGGTCCCGGATGACTGGAAAAAAGCTAATGTAGTGCCCATCTTTAAAAAAGGGAAGAAGGAAGATCCGGGGAACTACAGGCCAGTCAGTCTCACCTCAATCCCTGGAAAAATCATGGAACAGGTCCTCAAGGAATCAATTTTGAACCACTTAAAGGAGGGGAAAGTGATCAGGAACAGTCAGCATGGATTCACCGAGGGCAAGTCATGCCTGACTAACCTAATTGCCTTCTATGATGAGATAACTGGCTCTGTGGATGAGGGGAAAGCAGTGGATGTGCTATTTCTTGACTTTAGCAAAGCTTTTGATACAGTCTCGCACAGCGTTCTTGCCAGCAAGTTAAAGAAGTATGGGCTGGATGAATGGACGGTAAGGTGGATAGAAAACTGGCTGGATGGTCGTGCTCAACGGGTAGTGATCAATGGCTCCATGTCTAGTTGGCAGCCGGTATCAAGTGGAGTGCCCCAAGGGTCGGTGCTGGGGCCGGTTTTGTTCAATATCTTCATCAACGACCTGGAGGATGGTGTGGACTGCACCCTTAGCAAGTTTGCAGATGACACTAAACTGGGAGGAGTGGTTGATACGCTGGAGGGTAGGGATAGGATACAGAGGGACCTAGACAAATTAGAGGATTGGGCCAAAAGAAATCTGATGATGTTCAACAAGGACAAGTGCAGAGTCCTGCACTTAGGACGGAAGAATCCCATGCACTGCTACAGACTAGGGACCGAATGGCTGGGCAGCAGTTCTGCAGAAAAGGACCTAGGGGTTACAGTGGACGAAAAGCTGAATATGAGTCAACAGTGTGCCCTTGTTGCCAAGAAGGCTAACGGCATTTTGGGCTGTATAAGTAGGGGCATTTCCAGCAGATCGAGGGACGTGATTATTCCCCTCTATTCGGCACTGGTGAGGCCTCATTTGGAGTACTGTGTCCAGTTTTGGGCCCCACACTACAAGAAGGATGTGGATAAATTGGAAAGAGTCCAACGGAGGGCAACAAAAATGATTAGGGGGCTGGAGCACATGACTTATGAGGAGAGGCTGAGGGAACTGGGATTGTTTAGCCTGCAGAAGAGAAGAGTGAGGGGGGATTTGATAGCTGCTTTCAACTACCTAAAAGGGGGTTCCAAAGAGGATGGATCTAGACTGTTCTCAGTGGTAGAAGATGACAGAACAAGGAGTAATGGTCTCAAGTTGCAGAGGGGGAGGTTTAGGTTGGATATTAGGAAAAACTTTTTCACTAGTAGGGTGGTGAAGCACTGGAATGGGTTACCTAGGGAGGTGGTGGAATCTCCTTCCTTAGAGGTTTTTAAGGTCAGGCTTGACAAAGCCCTGGCTGGGATGATCTAGTTGGGGTTGGTCCTGCTTTGAGCAGGGGGTTGGACTAGATGACCTCCTGAGGTCCCTTCCAACCCTGAGATTCTATGATTCTATGATTCTATGATAACTGTCCCAGAGAGCTGGACAGTGCAGAATACACATTTTTGGGGAAATTTTGGGATTGGGAGTGTGTTGGGATCACCCTGCAAGTGGTAACCAAGGCTGGTGGAAGCCAAAGTGTGACTGGAGTGTGCTAGCAGACTTCAGCTATAAACAGACACTCAGGGTCGACCTACATGCTGTTTGGCTGTTTGTGAGGAGCCCTGGTTGGGAGCTATGCAGTAAATCATTTTGAGGCAGTTCAGTTTTCAGGGGGTGTGTGTGTGTGTGTATGATTCAACCCCTCATTGGTCTGGATTGCACCCCAGAATATCATGGAGGGCATAAGTGACCATTTGAAGATCACATAAGTGCTCTGAGGAAGAACTAGGAACCTAGATTTCTTTAATCCCAGGTCTGGTTCTTTAAACAAATGATTGTCCTCCTTCCTCTAATTTATCTTACATTTTGAAGGATAGTCTTACCAAAGACATTGGTTTTGAGAGTTCAGCATTCTAGCCCTTCATTTGCTGAATTTATGGAGACTTGATTAAAATGTTGGGGTTTTTTGGCACAAGATCTCAATTTGAATTTAAAGCAACTTTTCAACCTCTGATAGCAGCAATGGATTTTTGCCTTCTCACTATCTACTTGCTATGGGCATCATTCCAGTCCCATTGAAGTCTAGCAAAAATCCCATTAACTTCAATGAGATCAGAAGCAAGCCCTTCATGTGGTTTTAAAAATATTAATATCTTGCCTTGTATCATGTCTTCTATCCCCAAAAGTCCCACCGTGCTTTTTTCAATAAAACTGCACTTTAAAGAAGTACAGACAGAGCAATGTGGTGATACACAACCGGCAGAGCTGAAAAGGATTAAATTGTTACATGGTCATCCCAGTGTAATAGTGCTCACAGTTTATAATTTGCAATGGATTCTGCTATCACTACCCCTAATAAAAAATATTATTTTCTCTTCTGAGCACACAATAACAGTGTATATCAGGATGTAGTGTTGCAGTCCTTCAGTAAAATGGTGGGAAACCCCCTCATGTTCCCATTGAATTAAATGAGTGGCTGAGGGTGTGTTGCTGTTCATGCTGTGGATAGTGGTATGGTCTCTCAGTCAGTATTATGTATCTCTGTGAGTCTGACTTCCATAAGCTGCTTAGAAATTGTGGTGTATTTGAAAGCTTATCTTTATCTGAGATGAATGCATTCTCCTAATGCATTGCAATACCTGAAGGTAGATTTAGTTGTTGCAATGACTTTTATTGAGGAATCAGTGTAAAAATCTAAGGAAGAGTAAAAGAGACATGAAAGTTAATGAAATAAGAATCTTTAAAGGTTTGGTTTAAAGAATAAGCTCCCTAAATTTTAGTCATTTATCCAAAAATCTGAACAACTTGGGTTTGCAGAACTGAGCTGTGAATCTTGTGAGCCTTTCTCATGGCATTTTTGGCATTTCCAATTCTGGTTCTATACAAAACCAGAAAGTACAGAGGTGGAATGCAATATGGAAAAATAGTCACATTTTATTTTCAGGGTACATTTTGAATCCTTATAAAGGATTAATAAATGATGAATAGATTTCTTAATAAATAGAAATATAGGACTGGAAGGGGCTTTGATAGGTCATCTAAACCAGACCCCTGCACTGAGGCAGGACTAGTATTCTCTATAATCATAATCCAACAGGTCACTAGGTTGTTTATAACAATGGCTTATAACCTCTATCTATAACCACTTCCACTGATATGCTTATAATCATCTCTCACATATATTCTTCATGCCTGTAACATAACACCAATTAGTCATTTATTACCCCTTTATAAACTATCAGTGTACCCTTAGAAT
Source organism: Chelydra serpentina (assembly GCA_037349315.1). Lineage (NCBI taxonomy): Eukaryota > Metazoa > Chordata > Testudines > Chelydridae > Chelydra > Chelydra serpentina. The sequence goes on along the minus strand of JBAIAC010000014.1, from coordinate 8,999,181 downwards.
ATAGTATGACTGGAAGCATAATTATCATGTAAGAATTTTTGACCCTTCAAAATGTCTGACTTGAGTTTTCAGCACAGGCTTCAATCATTTGTCAAATCAATTTGCCTGTCCAAAGAAATAATGTGCACTGAAAATACTCAGCTAATAAGGATTAGAGCCAGTCAAAAAAATGGGATTTTTTTTTTTGAGGAAAACATTTGTGAGAAAACAATTTCCCTGTTTTTGTCAAAGAATTTCAAAATTTATATTTTTTTAACCTGGTCCAGCAAGGCCAGGTAATAAAACTGTCTCTTGTGCATAGCAACAAAGGGTTGAATTTAGCCTTGACTTAAATGGATGTGCACTAGAGATGAATCTGGCCCAATATTTTTAGAAATCATAACAATTATTCCATGAGAATAGTTACAGGGAAGTGATCAGTCATAGCCAAGTTCCCCATTTGGTTAAATGCCATGTAGTGAGACTAAAGCACTTCACAATATTTTCCATTCTAAATAACAGCAGAAATTGCAAGATGCATTTGTAGTGGATCTCCTCCCAGAATTGTGGCTTGTCTCCTTACAGGGGCGGCTCTGTTTTGTGCCGCCCCAAGCACAGCAGTCAGGCAGCCGTCGGCAGCATTTCTGCAGGAGGTCGCCGGTCCCGTGGATTCGGAATTTGGGGGGTGGTGAGCGGCTGCCTCCCGGCTCCACGCTCGGCTCAGCAACTGAGCCTGGAGCTGGGAGTCAGGGGGCGGCTCACCATGGCTGCCCCCTGCCTCACGGCTCCGCGCTCGGCTCAACGGCTGAGCCTGGAGCCAGGAGCTGGGGAGGCGCCGTGGGGGGGGGGGGGTGGGGAGGCGCCTGCCGCAGGCAGGGGAGCTGGCTGCCACGGGGGGGGGGGGCGTTAGCTGGGGGGGGGGCACCGGGCTGGTGCAAGGAAGTTTCGCCTAGGGCGCGAAACTTCCTTGCACCGGCCCTGCGCCCCAGGCACGTGCTTGCTGCGCTGGTGCCTGGAGCCGGTCCTGTCTCCTTACATTGTCCTTATTCAATCTTGAATATTTCTGTGCAACCTCCAGTGTAAGTGTAATTTCCACATGGCCACACTCCAAGATTGACTGTCTTTACTCACCAAGACAAATCTTTTTCCACTGTGACAGCTATTGGACAACATAATATCAGAGTACAACCTTCTGTTATTCTTGAACATTACAAGCTGGCAATCACAGCCATTATCCTATTCTAGGCTACCTGTTGTGAGGACTATAGATGAGTACCAGTACATTGGAAACACTAACTGTGAACTTTCCAAGCATGTAAGCAATTTTAAAGGAAGATGCAGCAGTGATGGAATTTTCATTTTTTCATATTAAAACTTCTGCAGCTTTTAAAGTTGAACGATACCTACATCTGTCACTCCCAGGAAGGGACATCCTAGTGTTACTGTAGTTGTGGATATGTTGGAGTCTTCTGATATCAGCCATCCTGTTTTCTATTGCAGCTATCCCATCTAATTATAGCCAGCATTTTATGTCTTGCTTCATTTAGTGCTCCCTTTCCTGTAGTAAGCTAGTGACAATGCATTTCTGTGTCTGCAAAAGAAAGATGGAGATTTATCAGTCCTAAACTAAATAATATTTAGACATATACAATGCAAAGACATTTATTGCTTGTCATATTTTACTTTTTGTTAGAATTTTAAATCTGAATGATGGAATAATAAAAAAAATTACTGCACATAGATTATTTACTTTCTAATGGCATCCTCAGGACAAAGTGATCTTCCCCCCTCCCCGCTTGTTCCTTGCCAGATAGTGTGTGCTTCTGCACTGTGCAAGTTAACACTGCTGCAATGAAGTATCTGTCAAAGTTTTCCTTACAAACAGCTTTCAGAGGTTTATAACTTGGCAATTAAATATTGGCCCTGTCTCAAACCTGGCATAGAGGTGCTCACTTCAAAATCAGGATTTAAAATATCATTCTAAACATTGATTTCACTTATATCCACCCTCATGCCCTGAATTTTGTGACTGAATATCTTGATGATCTTTCCAGCATGATAAAGTTGAATTCTAAGACGTCATTTTTAGTTTCATATAACTTTTCATTCTTTTAGCTTACTTGATGGAATTTGGCAAGTTTTGTCCTCGGTCTGAATTTTCTTTTAAGTTTGAGCCAAAACAGTTCAATGATTTTTAAGAATGAAAACAGTGGGGAAAAATAACACAAATAAAATACTTTTCCTATTGTGTAAAAATATTGAATAGCTCTGGCACATCAGTGGTAAACGATAGGAGCTTGATATTTGGTAGAGATATTATCCATAAGTTGAGAAGATAGGCTTCAGAGGTATCTATAGGTTAAAATGATCATTGTTTCTCTTTTCATTCTCTTTGGACTATTTAGAACTTGAACCCAAAATAGAGTTTTCGTGCTGAACCCTAAGGCCAGGCTGAGTTTCCAGGGCTGCCAGTTAGGAAAAAAATATGTTTTACTTAAATAATAGGCAATAAAGATGATAAACATGGAAATGTATGTTTCAAGTCACTTTTCAGACTAGGCTCATGTTCACTGACCCAAGCCAAATTTTGTACGTCTTTAACGTCTATGGTAACCATGGTATGATTAAGCATGTTGCCTCGTGTGGTGTAGATAAGAGGAAAGGAAAGGAAAGTTTTTTTTACTCAAGACCACAAATTTCACACATTTCATTTACTATATAAATTCTCTCTCATATATCTTTTCTGTTTTGAGAGAGAACACTTTGTTCTAAGGAAATGTTCAGCAGGAGGAAAACAAAACTGCACACCATCCACCTAGGATTTGTCACAGTTCTCAGAGTTGCATTTATGACACCCCGAGAAGGGAAAATGTGAGGAAGCGTGATCTAAAGGCTAGTGAATAGGGACCAGAAATTGCAAACTCCTGGGTTCTAATAACCTCAGCTCTTTCACTGACTCATAGTGTAGCCATGGGCATATTCTTCAGCTCTCCCTGCCTCAGTTTACCAAATTGAAAGTGAATATAGTAGCATTTACTTGCCATATCATACAGGTTTGTCGTAAGACTTAAATAAGTTCCTTCCTGTTTGCTTCCATCCATTGTGCTGATCGAAGGAGAGAGAAACCACAGAAAACACATCAGCAGTGCAATGCAAAGTGGAAAAGAAGGTACATGTAAGGCTTCCTCACAAGATATTTATTTATAATTTCATGTATTGGTTGCTGAATGGGTGTGGTAATTGGGCAGTCTCCCTCAATGAAATTGTTGTATGCAAATAAGCTGTGGAATAAGGATGGTGACTGGTTGAGTTACTTCTGATATTCCAATGGTTTAGGACTCTTGGAACGGCATACATATCTTCCCATAGCTGAAAGCCCATGCTGTAACTCATGATGTCAAAATGTCTGAGAACTCAAAAAAAAAAAAAAAAAAAAAAAAAGGGATAGTAACAGATCGCGAATGCCAGTGATGATTGGAACTGGTGATATTCAAAACACAATAAGCTTCCAGGCATGCTTGTAGCTGTTTCTATTTTTTTACACTAACTGAACAGACATTGTAGGTTTCAGAGTGACACACAGACAATAACAACCCTGGAATCTTATTATACAGATTACTTATTTGTAAAATCAGTGCATCAAAATTGGGATGATTCAATTGGGAGGCTGAGTGGCTGATTGGGAAGCAACATTTGTATAATATAGTTAATCAAAGTATGACATAGGGAACTCCCTTGTTTTTAAGCTTCATCACTGAAAAGCCTTTCTTTTCAAGTATTTGCCATCTGTATTCAGAGACTATTTCCGTGGAATTGGCTTTAACGTTATGCCAAACAAGTTGTGAATTTTGCATTATTGTGATGATTCTTGAGCATTTTCACATACCTTTCTGCTATGGAGACAGAATTATTTACATATTTATGCAATCTATCATAAAAAAATAAACACACTGCTATGCCACAGCTCATTTATGGTAGTATTCATAGGAAAACTGAACACAGTATATGAGGTGTAGTTTGCATATTGATGCACATATGCTTTGAACAGGGAAAGAGCTATATAATACTAAATATTTTGAAAACCCTATATAATACTAAGTACTCTGAAAACTCTGCTCCCAGGTGTCTCAAATTAGGCACCCAAAATTAGTGGATTCTTCTGACATTAATTTCTCTGTGCCTCAATTCCCTGTCTGTAAAATGTGGATAACAACATCCCCATACCTAATAAAGATGTTGCAAAAATAAATTCAGTGTTTGTGAAGCATTCAGATACTATAGTGATGAATGCTATAGAAAATCCCATGCAGAATCTAATAATTCTGCCTTGAGAACAGGGTTTGAATAGCATGCAGTAAATAAAACCTGGGATTTACTTTGAATAGCAAAGTGAAAACAAAAAATTGAATAGCTGTTCACTTAATTGAGCACCGTCCATCCTGTGTACTGAATGAAGCAGAGGTCCTTTGGAAGAATAATATGTGATTATGGAAATAAAGACTGTATCATAATGCATGCACACAAGGGGGGACCGAATTAAGGTTGCACAGGTGATCTTAATTCTGGCATTTCCTAACTTTTGAGTGCTTGACTTTGCAACCTGAACTGTGTGTGTGTGTGTGTGTGATAAATATACGAACTAAGCAGCTGAAGTGTGACTCTCCAGTGTTTTTATTGCAGTTCACAAAAGTATGCAATCAAAATAGCCATGTGCACATCCTTCAGCATATTAATAATTATAAATGTAGGAGCTCTGAAATCCATTAGTACTCATGTGCTTCTTACAAATTAACTGCTTCATTGTGATATGTGAAACAACACACATGCAAAGTTGTTTCATGTACTTGGTGTGCCTCATATGATGATGCCATGAGTATAAAAATGTGCACTTCAAATAAGCTCTCATTCAGCAAAATACTTAACTTTAAGTACATGTTTAAATCCATCCCTATATCGCAAAGCTTTTTAGTATGTGCTTAAGGCTCATTGAAGCCAATGGGACATAAGTACATACTTAAAATTAAGCACATGCGTCAGTACTTTGCAAGTCAGAAACAACTGAGTGTTTCACCCAATAAAGAGATTTGCAGAAGAACTAAAAGTACATGTACAGACAAGTGGGCAAGTAAAGTGTCAGTGTCTGAGGCTAAGCAATGTGTTGGCAAGAGGCAGGAATGTTCAAAGGGCAGCTAGAGTCCTACTCTATAATCAGTGTGCTGCTCCAGTGTAAAAAGGTGTAACTACTCTTGGTATCACCTCTTTCAGATCAAGCTTCTGAATAAATGGAAAATAAGATCATTTTTAAAATAGTCCAAGTTGTTTATTCAGTTATGCTATGCTGAAGAGCAACTAACTTCTTTTAGCCACACAAGTTTGGGGCTCTGGATGCTCACAGTGAATGGGAAAATCACAGAGAACAAATTAGATATTTGAAAATACCTTAGATAAATTTTAAGGCCCAAATTGCCTATTTCATGTAATTGTTCACCATAAAAGGTGAATTATTACAGTCTTTCAATAATGCCACTCTGATTAAATGTTTTCCAATGAGGCACATTTTAATTAATAGGGAATGGAACACATTTCATGTACTGAGAAATTAATAAACATGTGGTTTGATCTGCCTATCCTTAACTAAGTAAATAGTTTTGACAATCAATTAATGCTGCAATAGGGCATGTCTAATGTTTAAATAAAATATTTCCTTCTCATGTTTGGTGAAAGAACAAATGAGCATTAATGTAGAGATTTAGAGTCCAGTTTCCCAAAGTAACCTCTAACCTTGATACCTTCAGTTTTAAGCATACATGTTTTGGGTATACAGCTTTGTCATTGCAAATTCCGGGCACCAAAAATTCCCAAACTATGACTTTTGGAACAATTCTCAGATCACAAACACTGAGGCCTAGATCCACGAAGGGACTTAGATGCCGTGACACTGAGCATTGCAATGAATAACTTCTACATGCCTGGAAAATCGCAGAAACAACACTGTGATCCACAAAACCTGTGTTAGGTGCCTGAGCTCCCTATACAATGAATGGGAAGAGATAGGCACCTTAGAATAAGACCCACGAAAGCCAGCATGCCAAGTGGACAGCCACCTAAGGTAGCCTGTGGGAGATGCTGATGAGGGGTGTGTTCTAAGCCCTTTCCTGCTGATGAACCTAGGTGCCTATCTCTGCTAGTGATCCACAAACAGGAACCCCTCTTCTGCAGTCAGACAGCTTAGGCACCTAACCTAAGTTGTTTCTTGTGAGGAATGATATAACTGCCTCACTCTACACAGGAGGAAGTAGTGGTGCTGCCATTGCTTCCTACCTTATAACTTTTAGCCCAGTGGTTAGAACACTCACCTGGGGTATGGAAGACCCAAGTTCAATTCCCTGCAGTGTCTGAAGAGGTGAAATGGTTTGAACAGAGGTCTCCCATCTTTCAGGAATGTGAGCTACAGGATTCTCTGATGTGTGTCTACTTCAATCTTTCCCATTCCACTATGTATAAATACTTAAATAGTCATTAGGACACACACACACAGAGAATCACACTGTAGCCTGGTGGTGGCAGATGGGAGACCCGGGGTTTGTTCCTCCTGCTCCATCACTCTAATTATCCTAAGTGGAGCAGCTTCAACAGGAGAGACTGAATACTGGAATATCCCATACCTCAGTAGTTAGAGCATGCTCATTACAAGTGGGAGACCCCTGTTCAAATCCTTTCTCCCGCTCAGGTAGAGGGGGTGCGGGGCTTGAACCAGAGTCTCTTATAGCCCGGGTGAGTGCTCTATCTACTGAACTAAAAGTTATAAAGTGGGTGCTGCTGACTGGGGCTGTATTCAGTAGATGGTTTCTGAGCACACCTACTGTCATGGGCCCTGCACACAAGATAGGCAGATGAACATCCAACTACCCTAGTTCATGGATTGCTCCTGGGCTTAGGTGGGAGATAGGTACCTGGACACCTAGATTGAGGCAGAAGTGTACATATCCAGAGGCAGAAACTTAGGCACTGTGGCAGGGCAGGGGTAAAATCCCCCTTTAAAGCCCTGCCAAACTGCTGGCTGCGGCCTGCTCCCTGGCCAGGGGTAGGGCTGCAGGTATCCAGCAGGTGGCCCAGCTGCAAACCCTAATGAGGGCCAGCTCAGAGGAACAGGCTGAGATAAGTGCAGCCAGCTGGGTGGAGTCAGGAGGGCTATAAAGCCCAGGGCAAACCCCAGAGAGGGGGCTAGCCTGGGAGGAGACAGGAAGGTGGTTTAACTGTCTCCTTATAGCAGAGGGAAACCTCAAAGGGCTAGCAGACCCTGGGGAGGGTCTGTGGGGCACTAACTTTTGGGGGAACTGGGAACTGCACATGCACTATAAATAAAGACACTTGGGTGAACCAGGACAACAGGTGTTGGGACTCTTAATTGCACCAGCCAAACACAGGGCGCCGGGACGAGAGAGGGAAACCGGCGCAGACCCTGTGACAGGCACCAAGAAAGTTTACGTGCTTACAAGGTTTGACGGGAGCTTTGTGGATTGCAGTGGAGCCTAAAACTGGAATGTAGGCACCCGATTTAGGGGCCTAAGTACCTTTGTGGAGTGGGACCTGACTGTGTTACAAACATTTGACCTTGCAGCGGGTGGTATTAACAAAGCAGCTGGAGGGGATTGGCCGGTAAATATCAGGGATTTTAGCTTGGTGCTTCTTTTCTTTTTTTATTTTTTGCAAGCATGTTCCTCCTAGATCTGAAGTCAGGAAGATTGCATAGATGAATGATTCTGAATGAATGAGCTTGTTAGAAAGCCAATGGATTGGTGTTTCCTGGTACTCTACTTATTCTGGATTATGGGGACTTTGATTGGTATTTTCTTATGAATCCCATTCATTGTGGACTTCACAATGTGGTGTGCATTTTGTTCAACTGTCTCTTAAAGTGATTCAGACTAAAATCATCCAAATAGTGTAAGATGAGTAGTTTATATGGGAATACAGCCACTATATAACATTTCAAATATGTTTCAAGAGGGTTTTATTTTGATAGGGTTTATAGTCACGTCTCTTTATCAAGATGAAGAGTTCAGAAGATAATTTTTTCACCTTTAGTCTAGTTCTAAAATAGGAAGGTAGAAGGAAGAAGAAAGATTAAATTAATAAGAAGTTTGAATTGATTTTTAATTGTGCTGATAATTATCATTGAAGATTTAGTGACTGGTTTTGTTGCTAGAGGTTTTTACCAATTAGCTATTTTATAGGATTTTTATATTAACTTTGCATTTACAGAAAGTTACAGAACTTTCATTTAAATAAGACAGTGCCAGTTTCATCAAATGTGGTCTTATGTATCCAGACTTTTAATAGGAGAGGAAGTTGTCTCAGATTTACAGCCATTGTGGTATGCAAAACATAAAATATCTTTACATTTTCTAATTTAATTCCAAACTGATGCTAGCCAAGGATGACCTTATTCAAACCTGATTGAACCAAGTTGAATGGCTCCAACTTAGGACATGTATGTGATTTTGTCAAAAACCTTGGAGGAGAGGGCTGTAAGGTTGAGTAAGCGAAGGTCACGAAGTATAAGAATCAAGGATAAGACTGAGAAGCCTTTCCTCTCAGCAGGCTACCTGCAGCAAGACTCACATTCTAGAATCTCCAAGAATGTTCACATTTGGGGAGAGGAAGTCATGACATCAACAACCAGGCAACTCCAGCCTGTGACCAATCGTTCCCTGCACTCAAGGGAGGCCCACTAACAAGAAACACTATGCCAGCAGAACATCACCCTCTGGCTCCTTGTCGACAGTTCCAGCTCCTACAGTATGAGAGTCCAGAATACTGTGAGAGCTGAAGATTTTTGCAGCCCTCTTACCTTAAGTATCTTAATTTTTCATTTTTCTATTTTTGTCTTTGTTTTTTATTAACTGGGAGACATCTCAGGCATCTGAAGTGAAAATGTGGTTGTGTACATGAATGTGTGTGAGTGCTCACCAATAGCACACGGGGAGAGTGGCTGAAAAAAATGTTCTGTAGGTTTAAACTGCTCTAAATATAGTCTCATAAAGATACTCAACAATGTGTGCTCTGTGTTTAAAAGTCATAGGAAGCTCGAGATTGTCATTTGCAATTTCTGGTACTAAGAATTGTCAAACTTCTGCTAATCCAGAGTGATCTGTTAAGGTCCAGATTACAATATTTCTGCTCGAGAGATGAGTGGAGGAAGATGGGGGTTCGCAATCACATAAACACTGAATTCTAAGACAAGGTTTATATTTAGGTTGTGGTCCAGATAGTTGGTATTAGTCTGGTTTCAGTATTAGGCTATTTAACAATTCAAATTATAGATTTAATATCATGAACCTGAGTCTGCAGGGTTCATGGTGTGTTGTCATGCTCCAACCCTCCACCTTATAACTTGCTGGCATCAGCTAGAACTGGGACTCTTTGAAGACCAACTCAAATAAGAGACTCCATCCCTTGTCCCCACTTGGTGGAGTACTGGAACTTTTGATTGGCCCATTCTCCCTACTTAAGCCTCAAGGAGGAACGGGAAGTCATCTGTACAACTGGGCTCCACCCTGCTTTTGGACTGCTCACCCAGTGCTTCCTGCTCTTGTCTCCTGGTCCTGATCTCCTGGTTTCCTGAACTGGCCTGGTTCCTGGTATTTGTCTCACAGTTCCTGACCTCTGACTCATCTCCTAGTCCCAACCTCCTGGTCTGTTGACCTGGCCTGATTCCTGGTATCTGACTCTTGTCTCCTGATTTTCTGGTTCTGAACCTTCGCTGGTAGGGGGACCTGGATCTCCACCATGTACTAACCACTAGGTGGGCTACCTATGTCCTGGCCCTGACATTTGATTCACTTCTTGTGCTTTGTTGGGATTTATAATCAAGAAGACAGCCACCTCTTAGCATTTGTGCAAAGACTGGTTATTTTTGGTATTAATTTGATGATTTAACTCCAATGTGATTGGATCTCTGTTTGATTTTTTTGATTGTTGTAATGCTTTATTGTTCACTTTAATATGATTAATAGTAGCTTAGCTTTGGTGATATACTGATTTTTGTTTAAATGCTTGAATAAAATTTATAAAATATGTTGTCACATTTCTTTAAATCGGCAGCATGGCAATCTTTCCCAGCACTGTACACTTCTTTAATCTCCCTTGCTCTATTATGATTCTCTCTATCCTTCTCCATATATCTTGTCTCTCCTTTCTGCAGCAGAAAATGTCATGAAATATCGGCATGCTGATGTTGCAGACTTGATATAGCCATTTGAATAGTCATTTCTATTTCAGTGTTTGCAGATTTTTGGCTGCTAATTCCTTTGAAGTGTAAAATCCATTGTTCTGCTAGAATACCTAGAACAATTGAGGGGAAAAATATAACTGTAATGGAATTTTGGCTTGCTGATTAAAAATTGTAGCGTTGGACAGATATGTAAATAATGGAGTTATTTATAGCCTCTGTCACTCTACCTTATCCAGGAAATAATTCAGTAGTTCTTACACACAATTGTGCCTGGTACCTATTTTGATTGGTGATAACTGTAAAACAGTGCCAGTGTCAAGAACTGTACATATTGATGTCATTTCTTCTTTTAATGGATTGGAAAGTGCTGAGAACAAAGGCTCATACGTGATGCAAATCTTGGACTTGATTAGCATCCATTCTGGAAGTATGTAGCACAAGAGAGGAACTACCCAGCTTTGTTTCTAAGAGTCCATAATCATATGCACAAGCAATTTGTAACTGAAGATAAAAAGGGAAAAATATCTTTAATGTTTTGGAACTGATCAGGCCTGAATCCAACTGGTTGCAGGTATTCTTTGTGAGTATTAAAATTGCACATTCAGAGAATTTTAAATAAGTTTGCAGCAGATTTGCTACGTATCAGTTTTAACATTTATTTTCCCTCACATTTAAAAATAAATTGTCTTTTGTAAACAATGTGATTCATTCCAAAAGGTGTTTAAAATGTTTTCAGAGAGTTAAAGGTTGCTGTATTTTTGGAACATGTGCTCCCACTGCTTTATCATCTGCTTCTTGTTTTGTTTTCCTAGGGCCATTTACAAGAGTCTGCCAGACACTATAGAAAATTATTTGTTTTTGAACTGTGATCACTGTCATATACATGCCTTGGACTAAATCCTTAAATCTGGCTGCACCAAGGGTCAGGAGTATTCCCCCTATATAGCAGCTCCACACCAACTCTGTTGATCCTGAGAACAGTCTGCTGGCGGGATGTGGGATTGTATGGACTCCATATTCACTCTGCTGGAGTAAAGGGCAGAGATTAGAGATGAATGAGAACTTCGTGTGAATTAGATCTCAATAATCCCAAGCAGCTCTCTCACCGGTACAAACAGCCTGTGGGCGTTATTGCCGGTCTGATCTCCATAGAAAATTTGACAAAATTGACATGTTCCTGATGGAAATTCACTGAACAATTTTTGTCCAGTTCTTCCTTTAAGATCTTTTATTTAACCATACTCACATTTTATAATCCAGACCATGTCTAGACCACCAAACTTCTGTCAATTTACTTTTGGTATTCCAGGCATCCCTTTGGCTTTCAGTACCTTGGAGAGTTCACATTTATTCAGATTCCCTTTGCAATGTCTTGTTTCTTAGGCCAAAGTCCAACAAAGCACTTAAGTGTGGGCAAAACTTTTACCATGTGAATAGTCCCATAGATTAGATTTGTAACTGAATCCTTGATTGGGTTTATACAGATGGAGGAGTTTTATGAAAACAGGTCTGAACTGACTCTATCTTAGAGTGTTTGCCAGCACTCCTGCTCATGGGATAGAAATGAACTATCATAAAAAACCTGTTAACTTTATTTTTCTTGTTTCTCAGCTGCCATTTTTTTGGTCTGGATTGGAGATTTCTGTCTCCTTACCCCTATGGAGCACCCTACTGCAAAGTGTGCTTGCTTTATACAAGGTCTATCTTTTAGCAGTTTGATTGTGTAGGAGGTGTATATAGGAGGGTTTTTTTTTTCCTGATTCGAGGGATTTTTTTTTTAAATCCTCAAGAATAATGGACTGAAAAATACAAACCACTGTAGGAATCTCATGCTAGAGACAGCCCATTTGGGGACTGCTGGAAGCAGTCTTTGATAATACCCTGGAAGTGGATAGAACTTTAATGTGACTTGGCCAGAGGGCGAAGCCATGAAGAGGAAAGTGCTGCAGCTCTGGCAGTGTGAGAGGCTATGGAGTGAGTGAGATGATGGTCTGAGTAACTGAAGAATGGGGCATCAGACTAGGCGGTGAGCTAATTCCCCAGATGAGCCATGAGGAGGCACTGCTGAATAGCAGGTAGAACAGACCCCATGACACCCCCTCCCAAGTATGCAACTCTTGCAGGCTTAGAGCATTTCTGGTACCTTGTCTGTCTATCTGATTGATTGCTAATGGGAAGGTAGCCCATGATTAAGCTGTTCCAAAGTGAGAGACAAAAGTCCATCTGGTTTTCTGAGCTCTCAAGGCTAGATTGTGATGTTTTGTTGTAAGGCCTGAATAGGGAGCAGAGCAGCGCTTCACTGCTGCAGGAAAGGCACTGGGGAGATGGTGCATCAGGTAGCCCCAATCTCCATGGTGCTGTTCTCCACAAATAAGGATCAGCCTTTAGGTAGGCATAAATTATTCTCTGGTGCACTGGCTGTACTGGGATGGTGCAGAATGAATGTGGTGCCAGAGTCTTACCGTTCCCTGCCCTCTTTCAGTATTGCTATTTTGTCCTGCTTTTGAGTCATGCCATGTAAATGCAGGGGAGGCACAGCTGGGGTTTCCCTTGGAGTTGTTCAAAGCATACAAGAATCTATAGATTACATTAGTGTTAATACCTGGGATGGCTGGGAAATCATGACAAGTCATGAATGTTTTCATGATTTTTTATTTCTGCTTTTAGTCAGCACTTCAGAGAGTTTTTGAAAATTTCACATTAGCTAGAAAGCTGATTAGTAACCAGAAAAAAAGAATAAGTGAAACATTTTATGGAACACTTTTTGGCCACTTTTATCCAAATTTGGTTTCATATGTTTAGGAGTGGGCTCCCCCTTGTGTAGAGGTTATTTACCATAAACAAAAGAAAACAAAATGCACATAAAAAATCTTGTTTGGGGCATTTAACAAAATTTGATTAGCTGTAACTAATGCAATATTTTGAGCGACTAATGTAATATACAGTAGTGTTTGTTTCATAAAGGAAATTCTGTCCTCTGAACCCATAAACATAATTCACTTGTGAAGTGTTTCCATTTCTGTGCCTACTTCAGTGCCTGCTTGTTCTCATGATTATAGTACATACTATGTCACATCAAGCACAATTGTACTGAAAACTGTCCAAGGAAAAACCAACAGGTCTTCAAGGAGAGATTTCTTTGCTTCAAGACAAGTTTACTTTCTGTATTTTCCCCCTATATCTCAGTTATGAATAATAAGAATGTTAAAGCAGCAGCCACAAAAAAGGCCTCATGGGATAGCTGCCTTCGGAATGTTGTCTCAATAGTTTTACACCAGTGAAGTATTGCTATAATAGATCATCAAAATGCAGTTTCTCTGGTGTAGCTGCTCACCAAATACTCTCATCCCAGGAAATGATCTCTGGTTGTTTTCATATGAGTGCGTATTTGGGAGTGAATGTTAGCAACTCGACCATAAGCCTCTCAGAAAGTTTGAACTCTATTGTAGAGCTGGGTGAATAATATGTAATAATCAAAAACATATAATCCATTCAGTTTTTCTCATTTTTTTGAATTGCTCGGAGTGCAGTTTTCTTGAATTTAATTGTTGTTTGAAAGGACTTGGCAACAGTGAAATTGACCTCTGTGCAGGGGGCCAGCTCAGTGCCTATGTACTACGTAAAGTTCATTTAAGTATGGTGTTGGTGTGGCTCTTTGGCTTTGAAACTTAGGTGAGTGCAAGTCTTAGAATCAGATTTTCATTATGAATTTGCAAATAAAAGATTGCAAAATTTTTGAATATTAACCAAAAGCTCACTATTCTGGTGAACTTTTCTGCTTTTAAAATTATTTTGTAAAGTTTTTGTAGAAAGGGAACACAAAGGGGGTCACCAACACAATCCAAGTCAATGCACATAGAAATTTGAATGAGCATCTGTGAACATCAATTTTTAGTCTTCAACCAACTTCCCTCTATGCACATTTCCCCAGCATATGCTGTGGTGAAAGGAGAGTCAAAAGAAGACTTCTCCAATACCTGCCTGTGGGCTGCTCTGGTGTAAGGACTCCTGCGGGAAATGATCATATGTGGTCATTTTAATGACATTTTAAATTTAAGACCTGTCTTGTTTTCTCATACTGCATCTGTGTATAATTCAGGCTGGGTTTCAAACCCAGGGTTGTAAGTGCATTGGAGGATGGGATTAAAATTCAAAATGATCTGGACCAACTGGAGAAATAGTTTGAAATAAATAGGATGAAATTCAATAAGGACAAATGAAAGTATTCCATTTAGAAAGGAACAGTCAGTTGCACACATACAAAATGGCAAAGGACTACCTAGAAAGGAGTACTGCGGATCTGCGGGTCATAGCGGACCATATGCTAAATATGAGTCCGTGTAATGCTGTTGCAAAAAAAGTGAACATAATTCTGGGCTGTATTAGCAGGAGTGTTGTAAGGAAGATACAAGAAGTAATTCTTCCGCTCTGCTTAGCACTCATTAGTCTTCAACTGGAGTATTGTGTTGAGGAAAGAAGTGGACAAATTGGAGAAAGTCCAGAGACGAGCAACAAAAATGATTAAAGGTCTAGAAAACATGACTCATGATGGAAGATTGAATAAATTGGGTTTGTTTAGTCTGGAAAAGAAGACTGAGCCCTGGGCTACACGGGGTGTGTGTGTGTGGATCTACGATACGCAACTTCAGCTACGTGAATAGCGTAGCTGAAGTCGGCGTATCGTAGATTGACTTACCTGGCCATGAGGACGGCGGCGAATCGATTGCTGCCGCTCCCACGTCGACTCCGCTTCTGCCTTTCACCGAGGTGGATTTCCGGAGTCGACGGGGAGCACGTTCGGGAATCGATTAATCACGTCTAAATGAGATGCGATAAATTGATCCTTGATCGATTGCTACCCGCTGATCCGGCGGGTAGTGAAGACAAGCCCTGAGAGGACACACAACAGTTTTCAAGTACATAAAAGGTTGTTACAAGGAGAAGAGAAAAATTGTCCTTAATTTCTGAGGACAGGGCTGGCCTTACCATGAGGCGAACTGAGGTGGCCGCCTCAGATTCCAGACTTTGAGGGGTGCCCCTAGGACCAGAGTGTAGAAAATTGTGTCTGCTGTTGGTGCGTATGTATTCTCTCTGCTCTAGATGCACAGAGATGGTGGAGTGCTGTGCTGGAGGAAGGAGGGGACAAGAGACATAACAGGCAAGCAGGAGAAAAGGTGAGAGGGAATAACAGAAGGCAGCAGGAGCTGCAGGGAGAAAGAAGAGGAGGAGCCTCTTATTTACACCTCTAGTACCCCCAGGAGCCTGGACTGATTAACACAAGCTTCTCAGGGAGCTTCCTGTTTCCTGCTGCTTCCCTGAATGCACTTGAGGAGAATAAGCAGTCAACTGAAATAGTAGGAGCCAGTTAGGCCCTTAAGATGCTGATATCTTCCCTCACTCAGGCTCTGCTGTCAGCCTGCTTATTTATCCCCTTCAATTGAGTGAGAGCAACTATAGCTGGCACAGAACAGAAGTCATGAGTGAAAGAAGAAAATGCCCCTCTGGGACACCATTCAGAAAAAGAAAGCAAAGGAAACTTTTCTATCTAAGCAGGAAGGAGTTCTCCTGAGATACATAGACAGAAATGTTCATGGTGAGCCTTCCAGGCCCAGTGAGGATGTGAGTGGTGAGGTGATGCCTGATCTTCCACTTAGTCAGAGTGCAGGTGACCTGGCAGCTACTGCAGCATCCATATTTCCATCTCAAATGGATGTAACCATGCACATTCCTGAAGAAAAGTGTAGATCAGAGAAGAGTGTGGTGGAGGTGCAAGAAACAGCTTCTGCTGAGTTTAGTTCCTTAAGTCTAGATGATCCAGGACTGTGGACCCACTTGAGCAGTAGCCTGAGGGACTTCCTTGTAATGCATGGGCCTCAGCAAGTGAAAAACTTCATGTTCCCCAAAGCCAATGAAAATAGAAGTTTCCATCCAACACATTACTGGCGTGAAATCCCCAGTGATGACAAAGTGGAGAGGCAATGGCTTATGCACTCAAAAACCCAGAATGCTGCATACTGTTTTTGTTGCAAACTCTTCCAGTCTAATGTTTCAGCCACATTGGGTTCTACAGAAACAAAGGACTGGAAAAATCTGGCTAGAAATCTGGCATGCCATGAGAAGGCAGCAAATCACCAGAGAGAATTCCATAGGTGGAAAGAGCTTGAGATGAGACTAAGGTTAAAAGCCACCATAGATGATCAGCATCAAGAGAAGATTGCATCAGAGTCTCTTTCCTGGCAAAATGTTCTGAAAAGGCTCACTGCCATTGTGAGACTGCTTCCTACCCCAAACCTAGCACTGTGTGGCACTTCAGATCAGCTGTATGTGCCAAACAATGGAAACTTCCTTAAAATTGTGGAGCTGATGGCTGAGTTTGATGCTGTACTCTAGGAGCATCTAAGAAGAGTCACCACCCAAGAAATGTACACACACCACTACCTTGGAAAAACAATTCAAAATGAGATCATACAGTTACTGGCAACAAAAGTCAAACAGAAGATTGTGGCATATCTGAAGTCAGCAAGATATTACTCTGTTATTGTGGATTGCACACCTGACATCAGCCATATGGAACAAATGACTTTAATGGTGCGTTTTGTAACAACAGAACCTAGTGAAAATGTCCCTGCAATGGTGACTGTCAGAGGGCATTTTCTAGAATGTATTGATGATACTACAGGAGCTGGTATGACAAATGTGCTTCTTAAAAAGCTGTAAGATACGGGAATTGCGATAGCTGTCAGAGGTCAGGGCTACGATAATGGTGCCAACATGAGAGGAAAGAACAGAGGAGTGCAGACACGGATCCGAGAGTTAAACCTTCAAGATTTTTTTGTCCCATGCAGTTCTCATTCATTGAACTTGGTGGTCAGTGATGCAGCATCAGGTTCTAGTGAGGCTGCTGCATGTTTTAATGAAATTCAAAGTATCTATGTATTTCTCTGCATCAACTCATCCATGGCAAATTTTGAAGCAACATCTGGGAACATCCTCTCTGACACTGAAACCACTGAGTGCCACATGATGGGAAAGTTGAGTGGAGGCGATAAAGCCTATCAAACACCAAATTGGGAAGATAGATGATGCCATAGTTGCCATTATGGAGGATAATGCTATGACAGGAACTGTTTGTGGGTGAACAGTGGCAGAGGGAAATGGAATCACCAGAAACATACATAACTTCAAAATTCTGTGTGGCTTAGTGTTGTGGCATGACATACTGTTTGAAATAAATGATGTAAGCAAGAGCTTCCAAGGTGTTGACCTTGATATATCTGGAGAAATGGAACAACTGGACAAAGCAAAGTCATACCTACAGTCTTACCGGTCAGATGAGGGATTTCAAAATGTTCTGGAGAGTACATAGAAGTTGACGGGAACTTCAGGCTGAAGCTATTTTCTCACCCATTCAAGAATACAAGAGTCACCGAAGAAAGACATTTTGATTACGAGGCATGGGATAATCCCATAAGAGACCCCAAATAACAATTCAAAGTTGAATTCTTTAACCAGGTGCTAGATTGTGCAATACAGTCAGCTGAACGTTTCATGCAGCTCAAGGAACACAGCAGTATATTTGGGATGTTGTATGATATTCCAAAACTCCTCACTGTAACCGAAGGAGATCTACACCAGCAATGCAGGGCACTAGAGACAGTGCTGACAAATGAGGACATGCACAATATTGATGCGAGTGATTTAGGTGATGAACTGAAAGCCCTTTCAAGATACATTTTAGCAGGATCAACTCCAAAGACTGTTCTGAAATATATGTGCACAAATAAGATGACAGCATACAACCTACCATCTCAAGGATTAGTAACTGAATACAGGGCCTTTCACTGTTAAGTCATCAGCAATTTAGAGTCTACCACTATCTGTAATGACCAAAATTCACCTCTGAAATGTAGCTATCCCAGATAATCATTGCATGCTCTTTTATGGAACATTAATATATTAATTATTATTTAAGGGCTGCTAGAGGCTTTGGACCATAGTCCAAATAACATGGCCCTGGAAAGGTAGAATAAACTGAACAATAACTAATTAAACTCTTTTATAATGGGTTTTTGGTGACTATATATACACACCAAGAGCAAAACTTAGTTTACTAGAACTCTGAGATAAAACTACAATTCTAAATTATATGTACAATTTGTGGGTTTTTTTTAATATTTGTATACCAGCTTCTTTTCTGCCTTCTCCAGATAGGCATAATAAATTAATGCTGTATTTAAAGTTCAATATTTGGATCAACAAATTCTGTCATCTGTTTTCCTTAATATATAGGAGATCAAACAGACATCTTTTTTTCTGTCATAAAATATTAAAGGTGGGTACCTTTTTGAAGATGTTTTGATGCAACATAAAAACAAAAGCACGTCTCAAATATTTAGTGTTTTAAATTTAATGTTATTCCTGTAACATTATGGTTCATCATCTTCTGTGATACATTGAATTTGGGTCTATACTATGTCAGCTTCTGTTATTGTAGACTAGGTGTAGAGGTCTGGTAAGAGAAAACCTACTATTGTGTTTTCTCAAACTTTCTCTGTCTTAAGTCAGTGAATCACCCAAAATCAGTATTGCTGGGAAGGGGCGTGGCCAAGGCAGTCAGAGGTTGCACTGACTTCTATGGGCTCTTATTCAACATTATGTCCCACTGATGAAGAGCTCTGTGTAAGTTCAAAAGCTTGTCTCTCTCACCAACAGAAGTTGATCAGTAAAAGATATTACCTCACCAACCTTGTCCCACTGACTACTCACATGCTTACGCATGTGCTTAAATACCTTATGAAATTGTGCAGCGAGCTCAGACCATAATTTAATGCTCTTTCTCTTTGATAGGGACCTCAATGGAGGAGGGCCAGACTTGCCTTTCCTCAGGCTCAATCCCTGCTGGGGTGTGGGGGGAAAAAGGGCTCTAGCTAGTGTAAGGAAGGGTAATTTAACCCATCCCCTCTTCCTCCCTGGCACCACCTTAGCTGAATTCAACCTCTTATATCATTACAATATGTTACCAAACAGTCTGTCTGTTCTCTAATATACTGTATATCTGCTAATTTGAACAGTTAAACATTATGTTACTAAAAGTAAAATAGGACCTATCCTGCTTTAGCTCAAGTTAATGCCAAAATTTCCACTGAATACAATGGGATCAGGATATTCAGTCCATTCTAATAGTATTAATACAACCTGCAGCTGTACTTAAGTCTCCTGTGTTCTGCAGCTGTACATGAATCATATTTCATACTGGCTGAAGTTTCTGGTGTCAGCACAGAACAGTGTGAATGAATTAATCTCCTTATACTTATGGAAAAATGGGAGAGGCCCTGGGTTTTGTATATTTTTCATAGACAGTAGCAACTTGGGGAAAAAAACCAACCCTCTGCTCAAGAACCTGCAATTCTCAGGTGCAAAAATAGCTCAGCATCATAAGAAAAATAAGAGATCAGATTTTAAACAGATTTCATACATATGGGTTAAATCAAATAATTATTACTAAACTTCTTATGGAATTGATAGACTGATCGCGTTGGATAGAGCAGAAAAAATTCAGGCTTCTTTGATAGTCCCGCAAGTCTAAGAAATCCATTGTATTCAACAGGCATATGCACTGGACAACAATAATATTCTTCCATATATGCACTCCATCAGACAGGATATGCACGCCTGGGGGTATTTTATTACATTTAGAACATGGTCACTTAGGCTGGGATTTTGAAAGGAGCCTGAGGGAATTAAGTACTAACCTCCCATTGAAATTCAAGGTGCACCTTTGGGCGCCTTTGAAATCCCAGTCTTAATTTTTTGCACTGAAATATTGGGAAGAAAACACGTTGTGAAATGTTGTATCCTATTACTAAAAGTTGACCCTTTTTAAGACCCCATTTGGAACAGAGTACATCGAGAATTGCTAATGAACAGGGATCCTATTTTCTGTGATAAAACATAAAAATCTGCATGTTTTTTTCATGATGAAAATGAAACGCTGAACTTTAGTTTCTCTAGCCACAATATATTTAGGAATCAGTTGAACACAATATTTTATTGATGTATTTACAGTTGTAAAACGCCACAGTGATCCAGTCATAGTATATTGCTTTTTCACTATTGTCAATGGCCCCACTGTTTCAGCCGCTTGTTTTTGTTTCTTTTCTTTCAGTTTATGTTTAGTGCTTTCCATGTGTTCTACAATTGTCTGCCTACGGCCTTGCTCTATATATAGTACAGAATACCACACTACCATCAGTTTTTACCATCAACATGAAATTTGTCCTTGCCAAACTCAGTGACACGGTTTTTAGGGGTGATATTTAAAGTTTTCAGCATCTTTTCATAACTCTAATTATTCACATCTGGAGGCTGAAGTGAAATTTGAGATGCATTAAAAAACAAACCCCTGCATGCCACTGAGTAACCTCTGTATGCCAGAAGCAGTTTATTGGAGTATGTTTAGCTATGTACATTTAAAGCAAATTCAAAAATCAACCACAAGAGGAAGGGGTTGTGCACATTGAATAAGTGACACTGGTACTTTCAGTAAAATGTAGTTGATAGCTAATGTTAAACTAAAGACTCTCTGTAAAAATGAAAATTCTGCATTTTTCTGTGGCAAATGGATTTCTAGGATCCCCGCTAATGAAGCTGGCAGAATGCAAGATTGAGTCCTAAACAATACAGGAGTCTTGCTATTCATTTCAGTAGGGTCAGGATTTTACTCTACATTTTTAAAGTAAAAATGGTGCTTTCTCAACATAAGAAGGAGATAAGATAAGTGGGAGTTTGAGAAGGGAAGCTCTGGAGAGGAAACAGGAGAACAACAGAGGGGTATTTTGGGGTAAAAGCAGACCCCTGTTTCTAATTAACTGGATTTGTCAAACCATTGTGATGGGTTAACAATGGCAGCACACCAGGGACCTGTGAAAAGAAAAGCAGCTGAGTCAGACATTATACACTTAATGAAACTACTACCATTTTAATAGAAGTTTTCCACACCTTTTTAGTTTACTAATATTACTTTCTCCAAGGGTGGTGAGTGGGGCAATGAGCTGGCTGCTCAGATGTTTCATAGCACTTGTGTTTGCATTAGTACTGGGAGATAATTAAACCAGTAATTTTGGGGACTGTCTTCATCTTGTCAGAATTCATCATCTATTCAAACCATCTTAGAAGCAGATCATACCATCTGACATCCATGAATGGAGGGGTCCTCTCAGCCCACTAAAAAGAAGGGGACCTCATGTGCCTTTCTATGAGTGTTCACCCTCTTTTACCACCCAGACCCTGTGGAGGTCTGGGATCTATATGGGAAAAGGAGTAGGCTGACCAAGGGCAGGGCTAGGGTGGGAGTACAGTGTTCTCCCTGGCAGAAGTTATTCAGAATTTAGCACAGTCCCAGGGTTCATGGGAGCTTCCTCTCCCTTGGAATGGGAGGAATTAGGATGGGAGGGAAGTAATTTCCACTTCTGGGGTGTGTGCAGTGGTACTGTGTGAGTACAGGGCCTCCCACACACAAATGTCTCTGGCCTCTCATACGTCCACTGGGATCTGATGGGTTTGGGGGTAGCTTTTCTGGAGGTGGGGACAAAACTCACTCCTGTGACGGGAAAGGGAGAGGGAATCTCTGCAGGGAAGTCCTTAAGGAGATTTCCCACTAAAATGTTGTATCCCTGTGTCCCTCCCCACCCCAAGCTCCCCTGCAATGGATTTTGCTGTGGGAAGGGATGATCTGACCCAAGGACTATTTTGATGAATGCTAGTGACGCCTAATTGGGAGATGCTTATATAATGTAGACAAATATCTGCTGTACATCCTGAGACCAAGACATTCATTTCACTTGTGACTTAAATCAAATCTGAATCCAGGGGTGAAATCCTGGCTCCACTGAAATCAATGGGAGTTCTGAAGCGGACTCCAGGATTTCATCCCAGGTCTCTTGAACTGAAAAGGTACTTCATTAGCCACCTTGCTTCCCCTACTCTTTCTTTTACTCACATGAAATAAGAACTCACAATTGCCTTATTTATAACTTTTAATATTTAAATCACCCACAGAGTTCATTTAGTCTGTATGTATTTTTAAAAGCCCTCAGCTGGGCGTTCTTGGGTAACCGTCATACCCAGTGAAAGCACCCGTCCATCATTGCCCCATTTACACTTGTCATTATTCCTCATTGTCATTATTGCTCATTGAAATGATTTATTTAAACCACAAAACAAGATGTTCTCTTTTATACATGTATTTTAATTGGGTGAAAGAATGAGGTGTAGGCTCCCCTGGAGAGTCATGATTAATACAGCTAATTTGTTATGTGCCCAAAGCAACAAAAATGTCAAAGCGCTAGGGAATAGCATGTGTGCTTTTCAGTCTTAGAAAAATAAGCTGAGCTTTTAAATATTCTACCTGCAAATTACATTTTTTATTTTTATACTTTCTGCATTATTGGAAAAAAAGAAAAAATGTTGAGTTTGGGTTCCTACATAAAGAACCGGAATGCCTTCTAATCAGCTATCCACTGCCTTTGGGTGTAAATTTTGAATAAACAAAACCCAGACAAGGTGGGTGAGATAACGTTTTATTGGACCAACTTTTTTGAGATAAGCTTTTGAGCTTAAACAGAGCTCTTCTTCAAGTCTGGGGAACTTAATCAAAGTGTCAGTTTCCCAGACCTGAAGAAGAACTCTATGTAAGTTTGAAAGCTTCTCGCTAACACCAATGGAAGTTGGTCCAATAAAAGATATCATATTACCTCATCCACTTTCTCTCTAATATTCTGGGACTAACACAGCTACACCAACATTGCATACAAAACCCAGTTACTTTCACAGGGCCAGATCATGGATCAGTTCTTGTGGTGGTGCAAGAATGTAAGGACACATAAGGTGTAGGGTTCTTTCTCCTACCGCTTCCCCTTCCCCCCCCCCCCCACTCCACAGCAGGGAGAATTCAGAGGCTGATTGTACCCCCAGAGTCTGCCTCGTGGTCTTCTCCAGCACACACACTCATGCTTAGGGCTCATGACAAAGTCACGATCAAGCCAACCATGGCCATGTCCTATTTATTTCCCTTAATTTTTACAGAATATCAGTGGAAATATGCCCAGCTCTATTTTCACTAACTTGACTGCACATTTTATTACTTTTTTTATTACTATCCAGAAAGATAATTTTTTACAGCGAATAATTCTTGTTCACAGGGGGAGCAACATTCCCAAATGGCTTAACACAGCCTATAAACTGATATTTACCAAATTGTGGACACACGCTTTTGATCACAGTTTTGGTCCTTCAGGTTTCTGGGCCTCTAAGAGCACTGATTTGTGTGCATGAACCTTGTAGCTGGATGATTTAACACTTGATTTCTGTGTGCAAATGCCATGAATTTGTGCACCCAACAAACTGGGCATCTGAAATTGTGCACCAGAAACTCGAACACACAGTTTTAGATGTGCAGGTATAGCTCTGAAACTGGCTCCATGCTGGTGGACGCAAGTCCCACTGAAGTCAATGGGGCTCCTTGCCCATGGTGACCCAGTTGCAGGATCAGATCCTTAAAGTGATTTTGGAAAATTTGGCCCAACAAATAATGTCTATAGTCCAATTGCATTTTCTAGCACCGGAAGAGCCTCATGATAGTGATACTAGAGATAGACCTGAATCAAACATGTTCAGTGTTGGGAGGTGTTTGAAATCTGAATCCGGATACACAGCCAAATCTTGTAAAATGGCCTCTACCTTTATAATGGGTCAAACTAAAATCTTAGACCTGAATACTCTGGAGTATTTGATGTCCAGATTTGAATTTCACAGTTTAAGCCCCTCTCTCATTTCTGGAAAGTCAAATATATCACAAGCATAGGGGGGAGGGATAGCTCAGTAGTTTGAGCATTGGCCTGCTAAACCCAGGGTTGTGAGTTCAATCTTTGAGGGGGGCATTTAGGGATCTGGGGCAAAAATTGGGGATTGGTCCTGCTTTGAGCAGGGGGTTGGACTAGATGACCTCCTAAGGTCCCTTTCAAACCTGATATTCTATGATAGCATTCTTTGTGGTAATTTGTTGTTTCTGCTTCCTGGCACTGTAAACACTACCAAGTGAAAATGAAAAAGAAATGAAAGTAAATAGAATCGTATCAATCAGAAATGGAAAAGGCTTATTAGATCACTTAGACCATTTCCCTGCCAATGTCTTCTCTAGTTAACCCATCATTTTTGACGCTCAAAGTTATTTTCCAGTTGAGGTGAAGATTTGGTTAAATTGCCATTTAATTTGACCCATTTCACCCATCTTTAGATGTGTCCACGTAGGCCAGTATCTGTTGGAGGGTTTTTGTGTGTGTAATCCGAAATAGGCAAACCACAGACTGGTGTGACCAAAAACGAGGAAGAGAGCACTAGCTAAAGGAGACACAATGTAGCAGTCTGCTTCATGGAAAATATTTTTATATATAATAGTGTGAAGAAATTAATGGCAGAGCCCTTGACCCTTCCTAAGTAGGACTCCTCTGACTAATGTAACATTTATCAAAGGTGTCTGTCAATGTTTAGAATGCTGCTATTTTTCCTTAAGCAATAGGTTATGCTTTTCTCTGTCATGTTGTCACATTCCAAGGTGCAATCCAGACCATTGAGGGGTTCTCATCACCTGCCCTGAAAATTGGGCTGCCTCACAATGCTTTGCTGCTATATCTCCCAACCTGGACCCCTCAGAAACAGCCAAACCGCATACAGGTCACACCCTGAGTGTCTGTGTATAGCTGCAGCCTGCCAGCAGCAGTGACCCTAGCACCCTTGGTTACTAGCTGCAGGGTGACCTCCAGCATACTCTTGCTCCCAAAGTTTCCCACAGAACCTGTGTTCTGCATTATTGAGCCCTCTCCTGGACAGTCCAGATATCATAAGTTCATTGTTTTGATGGGTTAATATACAACAATTTACTACATTAATTGAAGTTCCCCATCACTTCAGCAACAGCACTGACCAAATTTCAAGTCAGGCTCTCCCCCAGAGTCAAATGGCTGTTTTCTTTGTCAGCTTAGGTAGATGTATGAGAAATAGGGAGAGACCCCCTGGGGTGTTTTTACCCCTCCCTTTTATAGACCAGTCACCCTTTGAAACACATTTTCCTGAGGGTAACCCCCAGATAAAGTTCTTTCCTACTGTGAGGTTAGAGTCTCATGGTGAAAGAAGTTCCATGCTATTAGCTAAAATGTAGATTGATCTGCTCCCACCCCCTTTTCCAAAGAATGGCTACTTGACAGGGGATTGCCCATTAACTTTGATGACACTTGGCTAGAGGCATCGGCTTGTCCTTTGGCTTTGAGAAACAGTTTCATCCACTTCCCAGACTTGTCTGGTGACCACATTTCAGTCATAATTTCAGCTTATGTTCATAACTTTACATATAATGTTGCTACATACAGTTCACCATGATGTTATTGAGCAGTGAGTTATTAGTTTTCAAATGATACCTCACAAGGCATATTTTGTACAAAGATGATTACAATAATGTGTAAGGCGTGAATGCAGTGGTACTTTCGGTCACATGTTTTGTTTATTAGGGTTAAGGGTCAGGAGATGTGAGACAGACCTTTTGAAATGTGCCACTAATTACTAAGAATTTATTAAATTATTTGTAGTATTTTATGTATTTATAGTTATGTATATATTAATTATTTCCATTGCTCATTAAATGATCAGTGGTTTTATACTTGAACACCATCATCACCCTTATGCACACACTACCCTGTCCCATCCTTTAATTTTTTGTTTTTTATAGTCTGTTTGAAAAAAGAGGAATCTATTACCTAAACTTCCACTTACAAACAAAACATGAGTTCATAACCAGAACATCTTGATATTAATATTTCACTCTATTGTAGTCGAGGTCTGTAGTCACCGTCTTTCATGATCAACTCTTACCCTGGTTTATATTCATATCTCTGCACATCTGTAAATGACAGTGTTTTGTTATGCAAGCTCAATTGTTTAAGGAGACATGTTAAAGTTGATGTGTCTATCATTTGTGGTTTGCTCCCTTCAGAATGCTAGACTCTGTTGAAAAACCATCCAAGGGAAGCCAGACAACCTGATGCCATTTATCACTGAAGCAGGAACTAGAGGATAGAAGGAACAAAAAAGTCTCCAAACTTATTTCTCAGTTGCAATTCCCCTGGCAAGTTTCTTTTTCTCCTGTTTTTAGATACTGAACGTGTGAACCAAAATTTGTGAACATAAGACTCTTTGTTTAATGGCTGGGGATGTGAAGAACCCTATATATTGCAAAGAAGTAAAAAATGTTGTGAAACTCCTCAGGATTGAGGTGATCTGCCCTGCCAAGTTGCATTAGCTTCATTTGTCATCTGCTGTCATGTCACAATGAGCCATAACATGATGTGACTAAAGCAATCCAATGTGCCACCTCAACTTCACCTCTCAATGTGACACATTAGGTGAAAAGTGTGAAATCTGACTGGTTTTCTGAAAAGTGAGAGGCCTTTATTTAAAAAAAATACATGTATTCCAAAGCCTTTTAAAATGTATTTATTGCTAACACAAAGAAAGCGACCACCCGTCCAAGCCTTTGTGTTTTCAACTGAACTAATGTTGCAAAAATAACAAGCTAACAGGTTTTCTCTCCAGGTTCAGATACTGGGAATCTTCTGTCATTAAAATTTCTGCTAAGCTGTTAAGAAGGTTTTTTGTTTGAACAGTTTGTTCTGGCAGGAAGAATGAAATGCTTTGTACAAAATAAGATTTCCTTAACTCCTTGAGCAAAGTGTTGACTAGGTTTTAACATTTGGACTGTTGTAGAGCGAAGTACAATCAGTTTAATTGGTTTCACAGAAATATAGATTGCACTTAGTGCTGCTTTTGCTAACTCAGCATTGCTCCATTGCCAGCAAAGGTACAACCCAGCACAGTTTCTGAAAATGAACCATGAAAGTACAGTATAGAATCATGTTTTATACACTTAATGGAAATGCCAAGGAAGCCAGAGTTAAGGATCCTGCAGCAACCTTAAATCTACCCTTTTTCTGGAAGGTATTCTTGGCCAAATCCTGAGCAACACAAAAGCCTGTGTAAAATTGTTTAGTTTTCGGAGAACAGGTTGTGTGGCAGAGGGATGGAATCCTGATCTTCAGCTGGCTCAGGTATATCTTTTTAAGGAAGATAGGGTGTTACTGGGGTCTCTACACTGAGGTATGTCTACACTATGAGACTAGTTCGATTTTTCTTAAACCGAACTTGTGAAACCGATATTGCAAAGTCGATCGTGCTAATCCACACCAAGGACATTAAATCGAATTTGTGAGTCCACAGTAACGGGGCAAGCGTCGACATTCCAAGCGGTGCACTGTGGGTAGCTATCCCACAGTTCCCGCAGTCCCTGCTGCCCACTGGAATTCTGGGTGTAGCCCCCAGTGCCTTCTGGGGCCAAAAATGTGTCGAGGGTGGTTATAGGTAAATGTCGTCATTCGACCCACACTCCCGCCCTCCCTCCGTGAAAGCGCCGGCGGGCAATTAATTCGCGCCCTTTTCTGGTGATTGACAGCTCGGACGCCACAGGACAGCGAGCATGGAGCCCTCCGCGATTATCGCTGCTGTTCTGTCCGCTGTCAACACCTCGCGCCTTATCGTCCACCTTTTCCAGAGGCAGATGCAGAGAAATCGGGCGAGGAGGCAACGGAAGCTCCAGGAGGACATGAACTCTGAGAGGGGCACAGACCTCTCGCAAAGCACGGGACCCCGGCCCGTAGACATCATGGTGGCAATGGGTCACGTTGATCCTGTGGAACGGCGATTCTGGGCAAGGGAAACAAGCACTGACTGGTGGGACCGCATAGTGCTGCAGCTCTGGGATGAATCCCAGTGGCTGCGAAACTTTCGGATGCGTAAGGGCACTTTCCTGGAACTTTGAGTTGCTGTCCCCTGCCCTGAAGCACCAAGACACCCGAATGAGAGCTGCCCTGACTATCCAGAAGCGAGTGGCCATAGCCCTGTGGAAGCTTGCAACTCCTGACAGCTACCGGTCAGTCGCGAATCAATTTGGAGTGGGCAAGTCTACCGTGGGGGTTGCTGTGGTGCAGGTAGCCCATGCAATCGTTGACCTGCTGCTCTCAAAGGTAGTGACCCTTGGAGACGTGCAGGTGATCATAGATGGCTTTTCTGCTATGGGATTCCCAAACTGCGGCGGGGCTATTGATGGGACACACATCCCTATCCTGGGACCAGACCACCAGGGCAGCCAGTATATTAACCGAAAGGGCTATTTTTCTATGGTGCTGCAAGCACTAGTGGACCATAAAGGACGTTTTACCGACATCAACGTCGGATGGCCGGGCAAGGTTCATGATGCTCGTGTTTTCAAAAACTCTGGTCTGTTTAGACGGCTGCAGGAGGGTGTTTACTTCCCGGACCGCAAAATAAGTGTTGGGGATGTGGAGATGCCTATAGTGATCCTCGGGGACCCAGCCTACCCGCTAATGCCCTGGCTCATGAAGCCATACACAGGAGCCCTGGACACTGAAAAGGAGCTCTTCAATTACCGCCTGAGCAAGTGCAGAATGGTGGTGCAGTGTGCTTTTGGCTGTCTGAAGGGGAGATGGAGAAGCTTACTTACTCGCTCCGATCTCAGCCAAACAAATATCCCCATTGTGATTGCAGCGTGCTGTGTGCTCCACAATCTCTGTGAGAGCAAGGGGGAGACATTTATGGTGGGGTGGGAGGTTGAGGCAAATCGCCTGGCTGCTGATTACGCACAGCCGGACACCAGGGCGATTAGAAGATCCCAGCGGGATGCGCTGCACATCCGGGAAGCTTTGAAAGCTAGCTTCCAGACTGACCAGGGTAACCAGTGACTGTTACGCTTGTTTAAACAGAAGCTGAACCTGCCCCCGTTTCTTTACCCAGTTTCTGTTGCCTATCCTCTCCAATTACCAACCCCCTTCCCCCCTTCATTCAACGCTTTAAAAGTATAATAAAGGAAACATTGTTTATTAAAACCGTCTTTATTAATAATTTCTTGGTTAAGGGTTTAACCTGGGACGCATACTGCGGTTGGGGAGCGGGTGGAGTGTTGGAAAGGACGCTTCCAAACTCGGGGAATGACAGGCTCCTGCTCCCAGGGCAGTCCGCAGTGCTGGACTGCTTGTTTCAAGGGAGCCTGCAACCCCTCCTATTCGCAACTGTGTGTGGTGGGGCCTATGTGACTTTTTGGCCGTGGATTGCGGCCACAGATCCCCTGCTGAATGGATCTGTCATGCAGGCTATCGCCGGCTGCAAAAGATCTGCAGCCACCCTCCCCCACCAGAAAGTCACACGCCCCCCATAGAGAACATGAAAACCCCCTCCCAGAATGACAAGTGTGCCTAGTGAATGCAATGTGAGTGTGACTTTCTGTTGAACCTTTCCCCCTGTCTGTACCCTGGTTCAGGCGCCTGTCGTCTCAAATTACAAACCCCCCTACCCCCTCCCCCCAAACCAAACCATCCTGTGAAAGAAAGTCAGGGAAACAGCACTGTACAGAACAAACATTTTTATTAAGGGGAGCATAGTTTTGAGATGAAACCTGGGCAGGGAACTGTTGTGGGGTGCGGTTGGAGGGAAGGAAAGGACCCATCTAAAGTTTTGGGAATGAGAGCCTTCTGCTACTGGAGCAGTCCGCAGGGGTGGAGTGATTATTTCCACGG
Organism: Chelydra serpentina; assembly: GCA_037349315.1. Taxonomy (NCBI): domain Eukaryota; kingdom Metazoa; phylum Chordata; order Testudines; family Chelydridae; genus Chelydra; species Chelydra serpentina. Next base: position 8,969,274 of record JBAIAC010000014.1, on the reverse strand, counting down.
CCCCTGCCTCCCCTCGCTCTAGTGACTTTGGGGGCGGGGGGGGGTTGGACTTTGTGGCGGGGGCGGGCGGTTGGAAAGAACATACAGAGGGGCTCTTTCCTCGTGTCCTGGAGAACGTCTACCAGGCGCCGGAGCGTGTCAGTTTGCTCCCTCATTAGTCCCAGCAGTGTTTGAGTCGCCTGCTGGTCTTCCTGCCACCACCTGTCCTCGCGAGCTTCAGCCCTCTGCTCCCATTCGCTGACTGCTCGCTCGGACCTTTAGACGTCCTCTCTCCGCTGTGCCGCCTCCTTTTGGGAACAGACCATCAATTCTGAGAACATGTCGTCCCGGGTTCTCTTTTTGCGCCGCCTGATCAGCGCAAGCCTCTGGGAGGGTGATCCACGGGGGTAGGGCAGGAGACACTCGCAGCTGTGGGATGGGAGAAAGGGAGTGAATTCCTCAGAAAGATACTTTTTCCTGAACAATGGCTATACTCTTTCCCTGTGAATAAGACCATACACAATACCTATCACAGGTGCACTTACTACAAGGTCGAATATTATGTCTTTATACTAAGTGCCTGGGGTCCTGGTGTACAGATCCCACAAGCGGTGCTGGACACTGGAAATCGGCTCTCTGGAGACCATGGTAAGCCGTTGCCTTTGGACTGGTGAGAGCTTACTTCACAGCAGTGCTCTACTCCCATGTTTCAAGCACAGTTCCTGGTGGTGGCCAGTTCCTGCTGCTGCCAAAACCACTCATCTACAACGGCTCGCCTACCCTTCCCCCCCCCCCCCCCCCCCGCGTGGCCAGTCCCAGGAACTCTCCCTGCCTGCGCACCGCTAAGTTTCAGTGGTTAGCATCCCAGCTCCCGCCCCCCCACGTGGATGGAAACCGCCGGGTGTCGTTCTTTAAAGGGAAAATGAAGAAGTCACTATACTAAAAAAACCACTCATTCAAACCAGGGCACCATGACTGATATCACTCTGATGAGGATTACGGAGACAGAGAAAGACCGCATGCTGCGTGAATGCCAGCAAACCCCGGGGCCGTATGCAGCCATGCTATGCAAGGCAATGATACCAGAGTACCTGCAGCTTGCATGGTGCGGGAAAGTATCCTACCATGGAGGAGACAATAAGGCCGCTCTCCCTGGGAACCTGATGCAAAAGCTTTTACTGTACCTCCAGGAGAGCTTCGCGGAGCTCTCATATGGGGATTTATCCTCTATCCCCATACATATTGACAGACTTTTCGAGTAGTTGCACTGGAAACGACTCAAAACTAAAGCGCCTATGGCCAATTAAGCAATACAAACACATTGCTAACACTCCATGCCTATTCTATTCCAAATAAATGTTTAAAACACTGACCTGCTGATCCTTCGCCTGGTTCCTGGTCCGGGATGCTGCCTTGGGAGGGTTCGTAGGGGATATCAGTGAGGGTGATGAACAGATCCTGTATGTCGGGGAAATCAGCGGTGAAAGCGCTGTCGACTGCCTCGTCCTCCTCCACTCCTTCCTCTTCTTCACCGTCCGCAAAAACTTCAGACGACGTGGCCGTAGATAAGACCCCGTCGTCGGAGTCCACGGATACTGGTGGGGTAGTGGTGGCAGCACCACCGAGCATAGAATGCAGTGCCTCGTAAAAACGGCATGGCACTGCCTTTCTCCATCATGGCTTTTGAGATCTTCTCATAGATCTTCGCATTCCGTCTTTTCGATCGCAGCTCTGAAAGCATGGACTCATCGCCCCACACAGCGTTATCTCTAGCCTGAATCTTCCCTGCACATTTATATCTGCCTCTGGACATTTCCACTGCTTGCATCCGAAGAAGTGGATATTGACCCACGAAAGCTTATGCTTCAATACCTCTGTTAGTCTATAAGGTGCCACAGGACCCTTTGTCGTATCTACTCCTTGATTCTCTAATAATATAGGCCTACATTTCAAGGACTGTAATCTATTTAACATGGCTTTGCTAACTATCTATAAGGAATGGCCCTATTTACTAGTTCAATACTCTTCTAATGTGTCCTTAAGGGTTGTTTTCAGGTCACACAGCCTGGTTACTTAACCTTCACTGGCTCAGTATCACATAGGATATAAAACAAACCTTTGTTAAGCCACTGCTTAATTGATTACCCATACCACCTTTCTTAGTGTTCTCTTAATTTTATTTGCTTAACTAAAGAAAAAGGACTCAAGAGTTGAAATTAGTTTTATAGAGTTTCAAACAGACTATTAAAAACAAATAATTGAAGGATGGGACTGGGTGGTGGGCACATGAGGGTTATGACTAGCAACTAATAGTAGAGGCTATAACAAGGCAAAAATGATATTGGACTATGATTTGGCAACAAATTAGAAAATTGGCAGATATAATCATTTAGGTTTTCAAAATCAAATTACGCAACCACAATAAAAAATAACACTTCTACTCAAGTACTATCTTGTTTAGACTTTGTTTAGATTTTTGACTGACACCTTCACCTTAGGGCCTCACTTGTGCAAATTAGTTATCAATTCCAGTGTTGCTAACACAACAGAAGAAAAACAATCCAAAGCTCGGTCACAAAACAATTTGGTTAATTACTTACACACCAATTCACCAAGGTATCCTTCTCAAAAGACCTGTAGTTAACAACTATTTTAATCTATTTCCCAATGAATGATATTAGTGCCATGATCTGACTAACACTCCTAAATATCTAAAATAAATTCCTGCATTTATGATAGACTGAGTGCAGTACAAGAAACTTGCACACTTGGTCTCAATTTATGTCTGTATACATCTAGAACTTGAAAGACTGCATGATACCATTAACTATGGTAAATATATGTACAGTTCCACAGCTATAGTTAACAGTAACTTGTTCAGTTTTAAAAATGCTTTACAACTATCTTGATTGTCACAGAGTTGCTATGTGTCTTCATTTTGGTACAGGTGCATCCACAAGTGTGTAGATCCAGAAGTGTGTACACTTCCTTACTAATTAGGTACTCCATTTCAGGAAAAGGGGACCCAAGAGAGAGTCTGTGTTCCTTATCACCAGATCTTTGCTCAGCCATCAGCTTTCATCTCAGTTATTGTTCACAGCAGCAGTTGACCCTCCAAACACAGGTGGAGTGAAGGATGGACACAACTATAGTCTTTTCCCAGAGTGCTAGTGGTGTCATGCACAACTTGTACATGGTAGGTTGCAAAGCTGCTACTGCTAGGTCAGGCTTCTGTACCAGGTATGAAGTGGCTCCACAGCTTCCTTCCGAGAGAAATGCACAAGAGCTGTGATCACCTTAAGACACTTTAAGGTACTGGCAGGAATAGCTGGTGTGAGCTTAAGTTAAGGCATGGTGCACCTGATACCACCTAGTAGCTAAATAACATAATACAGTGGAGCATTCTATTACATCCCTCTTTAAATTTTACATTCCTATCACTTAAAAAAAATTACGGTATTATGCTATCTTTTAAAGTTCAGTATGGGATCAGTCTGTTACATTTCTTTGAATCATACTGGTTTACTAATTCCATGACCCGAACACGTAACAATTTGGTCATCTGGCTGTCCATTAGTTGCAGCAACTGTCTCTGGTTGCTGTGGAATCTGAGTCATCTTCTTCTGCATCCACCATTTGCAGAGTTTGCTCTGTTGATTTGTTCTTTCTGAGGAACAAACTGTAGTTATTGATGGTTTCTGTTGAACTCTCCACTGTTGGTCTTGACCATGTATGATCTGGGCAATTAATTTTTTTCCCTTACGACAGCTGCAGGTCTCCACCCCTGTTCTCCATCTATTTTGACACAAACATGGTCATCAGGTTCCAGACCCGGCAGTTCTCTGAGAGCCATCTGTTATAAAAGTGTTTGTAAGTTCTTTTTTTGCCTTTTTATCTGATTTGGCTCGTCTCCATGTCTGGCCACTTGGCCATAGTTTTTTCCCCCAAAGTCAGAACAGTAGTTCTGAGTTGTCTTTCCATGAGAAGTAGTGCTGGACTATATACAGGAGCTGCTATTGGTATTGATCGGTAGCTCAGAAGAGCAAGGAATGGAACTTCCTGCTGTAGGATTTACCTGGCTGTCTGTACAGCTCTCTCAGCTTTTCCATTTGCTTGGGGGTAATGCAGGCTACTTGTAATATGATCAAAATCAGATTCTGTTTGGAATGACTGAAATTCTGCTGTGTGAATTGTGGTCCATTGTCCACTAGTTGTTCTGGAGTACCAAAATGAGCAAAAGCATGTCTCTGTTTGTCAGTAACACTGCAACGTCATGCCTTTTAAGTAGATGATTTTATATATGTGGGAAAAAGTCCGCCATGACCAGGTAACGATGTCTTCTGAATTAGCGCAGATTTGTAGCTAGTCTCTTCCAAGGTCTGTCTGGTAAAGATCTTGCTATTTGTGTTATTCTGCAATGTTCACATACTGTATTCTTTTTATCATTTTTGATGCCCAGCAACCACACTGACTGGTTGGACTGTTCATGGTATTTAGTTAGTCCTTGATGCACTTCATGGATGAGGTTTAGGGTTTCTTCTCTCTCTCTCTCTCTCTCTCTCTCTCTTTTTTTTTTTTTGGAATTACAATTCAATCTCTTTAATCATGAGTCCATTGGGCTCACTTAATTGACCATGTACCACAGAGTAGTGTCTTGTCACTTCCTTAGTCTTTTGGATACTTGGATGACCCTAATGTAACTTAGGACTTCTTGAAATTGTGTATCTGCCAAGGTTGCTTGTTGTAGTTGGTGTAGTCTCTTTTCTGACACTGGTTTGTATGTATCCACAGCAGCTATGTATGCCTTTATGTCATATTTGAGGTCACGGGTAGTTGAGTGCAATGCAGGGCTCCATCGTGGCATGTCTGCTACAACCAGACTCCTTTCAGGAACATATCTGGCAACTGGATTAAATCGCATTGACCTTATCAATAGGCAATATCTTAGTAGTGCTTTTGATCCAGGTCTTTTCTGCTGATGAGGGTAATAAGTGGTTTATGGTAAGTTATCTGTGTAAAAAAAAAATTAATTCACACAGATATCTGTAAAAGTTCTCACATGCTCATATGCTTGTGAGGTACTCCTTTTCAATCTGTGCATATTGTTTTTCTGCTTCTGAATATGCAAAAGCAAAATGCAACTGGCTTCCACTCAGATCCATGTTGTTGTAACAATACATCACCTAGGCCATTTCATGAAGTAATGGGATAAGAATCCTGTGAGGTGTATATACATTATGCAGTTCAGCCTTTGTCTCTTAAGGTTATTTGTACTGGACGTCCTTTCAAAAGTCCAATATCATCAAATAATTCACTGAGTTTTTTCACCTTTCTCAGTAGGCCAGTGGTCCCCAAACTGTGGGGTGCCTCTGGGGGGCACAGAGGACTGTTCGGGGGGACCGGAGCCAGCCCCCCAAGGGGCCAAGAAGGGAGCACCACGCAGCCCTGCTCTGCCCCCAGTTCCGCTCCGGCCGCAGCCCCAGCTCCCTGCACACTACAAGTCTGGTTACCCACAGTAACCGGCCTCCACCACTGGGGGGCCAGGAAGAGCAGTACCCGCTGCTGGAGCCTGGAGGAGCACTCAGGGATGGCTCAGGTGAGAGAAGTGCCGTGGCTTCCCCATTCTGCCCCAAGTGCGGCTCCCCCTCCCCCTAGGGTGCCATGATTTGGGGGCATTTCGGGTCCCTCGGCGACATTTTGGCTGCGACGCTTTGCGGCGGCAGGATCTTCGGCCACCTGGGTCCTCAGTGGCATTTTGGCTGCAAGATCTTCGGCCGCCCGGGTCCTCAGTGGCATTTTGGTGGCAGCTTCTCCTGGAGGTGCCGCCTGGGGTGGCAAAAAAGCTGGCGCTGCTCCTGCCCTCCCCCATCCTGCCCTGTCACCCCCCCAACCCTCCACCCCAGGTCCCAGGGGAAACAATCTGGGCAAGGGGGGCTGATTGAAAAAATTGGGGACCACTGCACTAGGCCCATCATGGCTGCAATGGGCTGAGAAGCTTGTTGGTCGTTGATTGTTTGATCACATGCACTTCAAATGAAAACTTTTGTCTTTATGACCTGTTTTCTGCGGTGAAATGGCCCATGCAGTTCATGTTGTGTCTGTTTACAGCTCTGAAGTTAGTTTCAAGTTGTTTCTACCTTTTGGTCTACTGTTAGACTTAAATGTCTATGTGAACTAGTCTAACTTTAATTGTAGTTGATATGAGAAGTTCTTGTCTGATAACCCAAGATTCAACCTGTTTCTGTATTTTCATGTTTTGCAGCTCCAAAATCAGTTTTTCAGCCAGTGCATGCAAAGCTCTTATAAAAAAACCCTCACATTTTCTCATGATTTCTGAATCCTCTGCTGAAGACATGCTTTTTCATAAATCACATGTCTCTCAGATATGAAGAATGCATCAAGCATAGATGACTATGAAAGGGTTCTGGCTTAGTTACTGTCTTCAGTAAAGGTAAAAGATTTATTACAGACTTCGTGCAGAAATCAATCACTACATTAGACTCAGAGTTCCTGAATGGACCAATCAAGTTTGCCTTTTCCATAGGGGACAAATTATTTAGAGGAAGACTCAAGCTTTGAGAATAGATTCAGAATATAGAAGCAATAAGACTGAAATCAAGGCATCTTGTTACATCAGTTTTCCTTTCAACTGTGGATGTAGTAGCTGAACAGATTTTCATAAGAGCTTACCATCTTGGGCTCTGACACTTCTAAAAATCTGGCGGTTAGTGTCCTTATCAAGTGTGGGGGACAATATGCCATGCATTGTGTGGGCACTACAGGTGTGGAGGTAATATCTATTTGTCATATTTATTAAATTTCCACCACTAGGTCTCAATTTTGTGACAATCTCAGAACACCCACTTGCCTTCTGACAAAATAGTAGCGATACAAAACAAATTAGTAATTTGTTATTTAGTGTTTCTGCCAGAAACACCAAAGACTAGGCTTTTTTCTAGAAGACTCTAATATACTGAGCTTGAAGTGGAATGGGGTCTGGCCATTATTAACATGTCTTGACTGATTAAGCTGAGTGAAGCATTAATAAAATAAGGTGACTAATGGCTCTGCTTATATGTTTCTTATTCTCTAGGACATCCATTCATTTTCAAAATAAGAGCAGTTAAGGATAACTGCTGTTAAAAATCAATAACACACCCCTTTTATTTTTCATATCCATGTGTGTGAAGTGACAGGTTCACTTTATAATATTAAGAGAAATAGAGCCTCAGGTATTTGTTTTACATAGAATTGAATTCACAAATCAGTTACAGAACTACTTAAATCTTTTCCCTAGTCCCTACAATTACTTAAAATAGCTAGGAACAGTTGGTTCTCCTAGGCAGGTGATTCCAACAGAGGCAGGAAACCACTAGGAGTTTTGATTTGCACTTTTTCCCTGGAATTCTGCTGAGGGCTGAGTTGGCTCCTGACCTCATGGAACTGACCAGTTATTCCCTTTCCTAAGGTCATGGATCATCTGAGCTCCATGCTGATCTCATGGGTGAGCTGCAAAAACACCTCATTCATGTGTAAAGAAGTCCTGTGTCTGTTCACTGGGGCCATGCCCCTTTCAGCTCATTCTGTCCGCCATCAATATGACTCCTATGGTATTTCTGTTGCCTGGAAGTTACATAGGCCACTGCTTCCAGATTTCTCTCTAAATGAGGTTCCAAACTGTGGAAGAAACAAGGAATTAAGTTAATCCTGAATGAACAAACATGAACTTAACTGCTGAAATTCCAAGGATTTTGGAAGATATACAATGCTGCCTCTGCAGCTATCCTGGGCCTACCCCTCCCCAAACAGATCTGAAACGTCATATAGTGACTTCTAGTGGGTAAAGGGGGAAGGAATAAATGCTGCAGTGGTTTTTCGTCCCACTGCATTTCGTCCCACTGCATTTTTGTCCCTTCTGCATTGGTGGAAAGAAGGGACTATCTGGCTCCTGATGAGTCAAGGAAAGAGCACCCTGTCTGGCTCTCTGGATTTAGGCTCTGTGTCCTGACATTTCATTCATAAGGGGAAGTGTGGGGTGGGGCAGTAGGAACTTCCCTAATGAGAAGTCTCACAGCTACTGAAAAAGAATAAATATTTTCCATTTCCTGTAATAGGTCATGATCCCAGAAGCCCACAGATTTTCTAGGGACCAGATTTTCCATGGCAACTCCATTTTACTGGACTGAGACCTCTTAATATATATATTGTGAAAGCTGAACGCATTTATGTGAGTCTTGTGTGTATGTGTTGGCTGAGGGTGTGGTGATTGTGCATGTGGGACAGGATGAAAACTTCAGTTTGGGTTTCATTGTAAACTCACTGCTGTTCTGCGCATAAGCCTGTATAAACATGCACAAAAGTTTAACAAGGTCACCTAGCTCTTGAGAACTTTTTGACATATGCTCAGTCAAATTCCATCACTTATTGCAGCCACTCAAACAGGGTCAATAAAATTATGCGTCCGAGATATATGTTCCCTTGCCATGTACACCTTGTATATAGTAGGTTTCAGGGCTGCTACTACGAGGTCATACTTCTGTACAAGACATAAACTGGTATAAATACGGTAAAAAGACTCAGGGATATATGATTTAGGGTGTGTTCAGAGTGAATGCAGTGTCATTGTCCTATGGAGGAGTAGAGGGGGATGGTAGAGGGATGAAGGCAGACAGGAGGGAGCCTGAGAGAGATGGAGACAGAGTGTGAGAAAATGGTGAGAAATAGGATGGGTGGGGAGGGGAGTCAGAAACCAAGAATAAGTGGAGAGGCTAAGGTTGAGCAGGACAGACAGATGGGCAGGAAAGGGTCCCTTTGGTTTAAAGCTGGCTGGTCAGGTCAATCCAAGTGTGATGGTGTGTTTCTATTTGTTCCTGATCATCAGATCTGGTCAGCCCCTGTCATTGATTCATGTTGTCCTGGAAACCACAAACCTGAGAACAAAATGTCTTTCCGATCCAGCATGTCTGGTCTAATGTACACCCCTGCAAGCATCACTGGAGTTGAGTTGATCTCTTCAGGATGTCACAATAAGCTCAAACTGACTTGGTCAGTAGATAGCATCCAGTGAGATATTTGAGGAAAGGGGAATCTTGAACTAAATATAATAACCTATAAGATAATAGCCTGTACATACAGAGAGAGTTTTTTTATTTAGAGAGTGCTATTTAGTTAAGTACACTTAGTTACTGTGTGTGTATTCAAATTAAAGAATATATAGAATAAGAACATATATTTAATGTTGTAGATGGTGGAATCCAGTTCCTTTGTTCTAGTTTAAATCCCATTTTTTGATAACCAGTTGTATTATTTTGTGTACCATTAAATAACCTATTATCACAGTGTAACAAAGCCACCCCGCACTTCCCTGGGATCTCATCACTAAGTAAATGATATTACCTCTGTTATGGACCATTACTAAATCTTGGTCAGTGGTATAAGGACAAGGTGACTCTGATGTATTTCAAATTATAACACAATAGCCCTACTCTGAGGAGTCAGTTTACATTGGCTCCACAGCTTGCTTCCCAGAGAGATACACTAGACATGTGTTCACCTTAAAACACTTTATTGTACTGCCAGGAATGGCTGGTGTGAACTTAAGGTTACACCATGGGCTACCTATTGGCTGAACAGTATGATACAGTTTAACATTCTATTACATCTCCTCTTCTAAGCTTACATTCCTATCATTTAAAAATTCCATTATCTTACACAAAAATCATGCTGTCATCTGGTGATGTGTCACTGAATCATATAGGTTTTCTAATTACATGACCTGAATGTGTAACAACTTGGTCATCTGGCTGTCCATTAATTGCAACAACTGGCTGTGATCAGTCCAGAATCCTTGGGTTGTTGTCTTGTTCTGCATCTGCCATCTGTAGAGTTTCCTCTGTTTCTCGAAAAAACAAACAAACAAACTGTAGATGTGGATGATTTTTGTTGAACTCTCCACTGTCAGTCTCAATCATCAGGCAATTCTTTGGGTGATGTCTGTTATAAAAGTGATTGTAAATTCTTTTAGATTTTTTAAATCTGATTTGGCTACTCTCTTCATGTCTGGCCACTTTGAAGATAGAATTATTGTTCCAACTTTGGAAAAGAACCTGAGTTGTCTTCCCATCAGGAGTTGTGCTGCACTATACCCAGTAGTTGCTATTGGTGTTGCTATGTGAGTCAGAAAAGCAAGGAATCATCTGTATTCCTTTCTCAGACTCTCCATGCACTTGTGGGTAATGTGTTTTTGTTTGAAAAACAATTTTGTTTGGAATTACTTAAATTCTACTTGATGAATTGTGGTCCATTGTCTATCACTAGTTGTTCTGGAATACCAAAATAAGCAATAATGCACTTTAGTTTCTCAACACTGTGACACACTGTCTTTCAAGTACATGACTATATATCTGGAAAAATAGTCCACTATGACCAGGTAATGATGTCCTTTGAATTAACTTAAATTAGAAGCTAGTCTCTTCCAAGGTCTGCCTAGCAGAGATGTGCTAGGTCCTTGGGCCAGGACAACATTCTGTTCTGGGTATTGGCCTACTTTTATTGGCACAGCTTCCACCCAAAGTTCATAATTACTGTGTCTCAGTCCCAGAGTAACAGTGGTTGGCCCAAAAGCACCCCTGAGTCCTTTCCCATAGACAGAAACTCTCTTTGACTGGACAGGGATTGATAAACCCCCTGTAGAGGAGTTCTTCAGGGCACGAGTACATTCTTGTGATCACGGAGTTGCTACACAATATTTGAAGACAATATTTCTGCATTCCTCAGAGGCAGCAACGGTTGCCTCTTGGCTCATGAAACTTTTTGCCCAGATAGGGAACATTTTCAGACCAAGAGACCAATTTTTTTCATATCTGGTTAATGCAAGAACTATGCACCCTCCTGAAAATTAAGTCTTTAAAGATGTCCATGTACCCCACACAAACGCCATGACTGAGAGAGTCAACCAAACACTTAAGGGAGTGTTGAAGTGTCATGGGCAAGTTCCCTTTGGGTCAGAGGAAGAAGTGTTACAGCTCCGTGGCAGAGTCTACCTGATTCCCCTTAGCCTCAGAGTGGTATGGCCTAGTGGCCAGAGTCAATACAGCTACCCTACCTTGCAGGGCTGTGGGGCCTAATGGCCAGAGTCCATATGGCTGCCCTCTCCTACAGGGCTGCATCGCCTAATGGCCAGTGGGGGATGGGCCACCACCAAAGGGAGGCTTGACCAGGTAGGAGACCTGGACCCTCCCTTCTCCACCAGGTCCCAACCCAGGGCCCTATCAGAGGTGGGTATACTCACCACTGTGTCAGCAGGGATCCGACTGAAACATGCTGACTTAATTCCTGGTCCTACAACCGACTGAATGGCTAGTCTCCCAGGGTTACTTTCGACCCTGTCTTTGAATGGTGTGGTCCATGAGTCTCTGGGGTTTCTGGCCAGTGAAGCTTCTGATAGTTATGACACCGCCTGGTAACTGGGTATCCACCTGGGTCTTGGCAGGCTTCACCTCTGTGGTATGGAACTCCGGCAGATCCCGGGTGGAAGCCTGCAACATGTGTCCTCTGTCCTTAGCACTCTGGGTGTGATTTTGAGAGCTACTGAGCACATTCAAATCACTGGCTCTTGTGGCTGCTTAGGAGGTTTTCAGTACTTTTCAGAATCAGTGCAGTGAAAACAAATCATCATACTTAGCAGTTAAACAGCACCAGTTTTTTCGTAGTGGCAAAACTGTAGCTCTTTTGCTGGTTTGTGTAGCAAAAAGGGCAGTGTTATGCTTGCAGTCCTGTTCCGTTTACTAAAAAGACTAGCTTAATGTGAAGGCTTGACTGGATAGATTTTTAGGCCTCCAAATCCAGGCCGAAGAAAAATGAAAAACAACCCAAGAAAGGTAGGGGTGTGTGTGTGTGTGTGTGAGAGAGAGTTCTTGTGACATCTGATTTCCCTCTAATAAAGGATGGTGCCATTCTGCTACACTCAAATTCCATGTTTTGCTTCTGGAGGCCCTGAATCCTTGAATTGCCTTGCGGAATCTCCCAGCCTATCATAACTCCCAATGTGATTCACTGAGTAAAGGAAAGTGACAATTCATAGAAGAACATTGTGTGATCATTCAGAAGTCCGGCTATGTCACACTGGTAATGTGATGGTTATATATCCCACACTGGCACTAAAAGGGTTAACTGGAGCTAGAGAGTTCAGTTAAGGCACTTGGTTGCACCAGGAAGCGGTTGGGGTTGGGAGGCAGACCTAGCTAAATTTAAGGCCAGCTAAAATTAAGCCCAGCTGTGGAAGGAGCTGGATGGTGACAATAAATGGAGGAAGCCTTGATGCAAAGGCAGTTGTGGGGGAGAACTCTGTAGTCTCTTTCTGGCTGCCAGGAAAGGTAGTGCAGACACAAGGGGGAGGAGGACTGTTGAATTTGGAGCCAAGTCTCCAAGGAGAAAAACCCTGTGAGGTATCACACTGAATATGAGAGGGAGGACACACTGCAGAGCCTGGCACATGATGAAGAGTCTGAGGAGAAGTGGATCTGGATGAAGAATGATGTATGTTTGAGTTTAGTTTATTGGACTCTTTGTTTACTCCAGAAGGGGTCGGACTAAACAGGACATGACTGGAGGCTAAGTTACAAGAAGAGGCAGACAACCCCTGAGCCAGAGCAGCTGTCAGCAGGGGGTGCTACGTGAGGAAGGCCTGCTATGTTACACCCAGCCACAAAGAGGAGAGCTAGCAGTGAGTCCATTCTTCTATAGGTAACATCAAAAAGTTGTTTTATTTTTCTCATGATGAGTTTTGTGGACACCTTCTGCTTCTGTTTGATTCCAAAGGGGATTAAATTGGGCCTTTAAAAATAGAAGCTCTTGTCTTTTTGATGGTGTATGATAGATAATCTTAATCAGTGATACTCAGACCTCAGTGGTTCAGAAGCTAAATACAACATTATGATCAACATTACCCAAAAGACCCTCAGCAGTGTGAATTCATTGTTTGAGGTGTTATATACAAGAATATTTTTATTTATATATATATATATAAATAAAAATATTCTTGTTATTCTGACAGCATTATTATTTTATCAACTACAACTGGTTAATAACATAGAATATGTATCATGATTGGTTAATAACTTAGATTGGTTAATAATTAAATCACACAATGTTTTAATATCATGTGCTGCAAAGAGCCAGTGTAGACAGTGCACCAGTGCTGGGAGCCACTCCCCTTCTGGGGGTGGGTTTTTTACAGCGCTGGGAGAGAGCCGGGACTACACAGCCATGTTACTACATGGGACTACACAGCAGCCGTGGCAGTGCTTTAACGTTGCTAATGAAGACATGCCCTCAGTCTGAATATCACTGATCTTAATCTTTCTTAATGGAGAAATTGCTGTATGGGCCACCACCCTTTCCTTTCATGATTGTGAAGATCATCTCATTACATTTTTGATTGCATAACATTCCTATGGCAACTACAATAACTGCTAACGTGGATAAATAACTTTAGGAAAAAATTAGTGTTTTGCCTTGAATATTTTGAGTGTAAATTGTGCTGCTTCAGTAAATAACTGGTTCTTTTATTTAGACAGCTACTTAAGAAATTTTACTGATTTTTGAGATTGGTGAAGCACATGCAGACTGAGCTTTAGTTAATTCAGATACATATAACTGAAATCATAGGAAAATAAGAGTATGAAAAACATAGCAAAACGATCACCTAGATTGTGCATATTTACAGCCTTAGGCTAATACAAAACAAAGCAATTCCCCAATGTTGACATTCTCAGACTCTTTTGCATACTTAAAACCTTATGGAAGCGCTTAGAAAGAGAGATAGAAGAAACTGTCAGTGGAGTACACCAGAAGGAGATGACTTTTTGGGCTGACACCGACTTGTGATCATTCATGCATTGGGTTTTATAGTCCCTCTTTCATACATTTATTTATCATGACTATATTTACTTAGGTCTCAGCTTATCCATATGTGGCTTTCCATGTATCCATAAACTGGGGTTCCAATTGCTGATATAAGCTTTTTGTGTTAATACTGCATTAATACATTTCCCAATGTTTCGTTGGCCAAAAGGGTACATTTTACTCAACAACTCCCCTCCCTCTCCAATGCCGTTAGGATTTCATTACTTTGTTCTCTTGTGGTTAACTTGTTGATAAATCTTATAACCCTAGGTCACTTAGTTTTGCTAAGACCTGTTGTTTATTATGTTAACAAACCTATAACTACTAGGCCTCATGTAGGCTTCACCCTATTGCCAAGCGTACTTAATGTTAATACTCAGTTGTATGTCTCAGCTAAATGTGCTTCACTCCTAAATATTAAAAGCAATCACATGTACGCTATATGGATTAAACTCAAGCAATCAAATTACATTTAAGCAATCCAGAATCAGGTCATGGATCAACAAGTAGAACTTTCAGAAGTGCGTAAGTGACTTAGTCCCATTGAATGTCAAAGAGTCTTATGCTCCTAAGTAGCGTAGGCACTTTTGAATATTCTACCCATAATATATTTTTTGGTGTTTTAAAATGAGATTTGGCAACTGGAAACAAACCAACCAGCTCTATGTAGACACCAGAAGTGCTCCAGGGATCACAGTTTGACAGTTTATAATGTAGGAGTTTTCTTTTATGATATCATTGCTCGCAATTCTATTTATGAAGAAATCTAACATTGAAACATATGCAAATTTGTGCTTTATCTTTTTTCACTTTAATATTAGAGACGAAAAGGACAGAAATGAAGTTTGATTTTTTATGAAACTGTGCACTTATGACCTAGGGACCAGAAATTATTTGAACTCTGTACATCTAATATTCAGTTTCTTTTATTAATGTTTTCTTTGTAATTCCCAGTATGTTTTTGTTGTATGCAGAGAGCAATAGGGGAGCCCTCCTGTAATTAATTTAACACACGTAAATTCCCATAGATGGTAATAAAAGATTGCAGTCTGCTGAACAGTGTCCACTTTTCACTGCAAAGATAGTGAGTTAGATCCTTGCAGGAGGACTGAATTTTTATGAGACATTCTTCATATCTTTTATTCTCTTAAGGTCAAAATCTTTAACATTTAACATTAAATCTTTAAAACTTAATTATCTTTATCATCCAAAAGTAATCTCCATTAACAAAAACATTTAATCAGTTCATTTCTTGAAGAAGCAAACAGAATATACAGTAATATACCTACTCTTCTGAAATTGTGCATGCAGTTAGGTCCTCTTATGAACTAGAGTACAGGCACTGTTTGAACACTAGAGCTCTCTTTTTATTAATATTTTCTTTGTAATTTTCAATATATTCTGTTCAGGGAACAATAGAGACAAATTCAACATCTGAAAGGTGCTACTAGAGCCTCTGGGTGCTCTAGTAGCACCCAGAGGCTCCAATCATAGAGTTCTGATAAGTTATAGCGAAAATATAAACTTGTCAAAGGGGCGCCATCTCAAGTCTAATATGAATGCATTGCAAGATTTTTGCAATTTTTGCAAGATTGCAAGAAAGCCAGGGTTGTGAGTTCAATCCTTGAGGGGGACATTTAGGGATCTGGGGCAAAAATCTGTCAGGGGACAGTACTTGGTCCTGCTAGTGAAGGCAGGGGACTGGACTCGATGACCTTGAAAGGTCCTTCCAGTTCTAGGAGATTGGCATATCTCCATTTATAAAAATTGTCGGTTGTGTGAAAAAATACTTCCTTTTAAAAAAAAAATTGGGGGGAGGGATAGCTCAGTGGTTTGAGCATTGGCCTGCTAAACCCAGGGTTGTGAGTTCAATCCTTGAGGGGGCCATTTAGGGATCTGGGGCAAAAATTGGGGATTGGTCCTGCTTTGAGCAGGGGGTTGGACTAGATGACCTCCTAAGGTCCCTTCCAACCCTGATATTCTATGATTCTATGATTTTTGGCTCAAACCTCCACCCAGCTATGCCTTCACTTCAATGGAAGTTTTGCCTAAGTAAAGACTGGATACTCAAACCTTTAAGTAGGAGCTGTGGGCGTAGTTGCTATTGTTATGTGAGTGTGGTTCCAGAGACCAAAGGTTATCTTCCAGTATGGAAGGTGGGTCCTCAGGACAGCAGTGAGCTGCAGCCAACACTAGGCTCTGTTGCTGTTGTTAGTCATGTTGTTATAAATATAAAGGGAAGGGGGAGAGGGTCTGATGCAGATAAAATCCTCTTACCAGTAAAGGGTTAAGAAATGCAGGTAACCAGACCGACACCTGACCTGGCTGGCATCTGACCAATACGGGGACAAGATACTTTCAAATCTTGGGAGGGGGAAAACTTTGTGTGTGGGTCTTTGTCAGACTCAGAGTGATCTTGGAGTCAGAAGGAACCAGTTATCTTTTCATCAAATCCTCATTTTCTAAAGTAAGTTTAGATAGCATAGCAAGTAGATTTCTGTTTATTTTTGCTTGGTATGTTCCCTGTGTGAGAGGGAGGGGTTATTCCTTTTTTTTCTCTGTAACTTTAAGTTTTGTCCAGAAGGGGAATCCCTCTGAGTTTGGAAATTGAGTACCCTGTAAAATAGTTACAATCCTGATTTTACAGAGATGATTTAACCTTCTTTGTTTTAATAAAATCCTTCTTTTAAGAAGCTGACTGTTTTCTATGTTATTAAAACCCTGGGGGTGGTTTTTTTTAGATCACTGTGTAACCAATTGGTTAGGAGATTATTCTCAAGCTTCCTAGGAAAGGGGGGTACGGGCTTGAGAGGGTATTTGGGAGGGGGGAACTTCAAGTGGTCTCCTTTCCTGGATTCCTATTTAAAACACTTGATGGTGGCAGCGAGGGAACCATTTCTCAGGGTGCAGGGAACTTTGTACCTTGGGGGTTTTAACCTAAGCTGGAAGAAATAAGCTTAGGAGCTCTTCATGTGGGTCCCCACATCTTTACCCTAGAGTTTAGAGTGGGGAGGGAACCCTGACACATGTAATGTTTAAATAAAAATACCGGCGCTCCATACCTTAAGAACACCACAGTGGCATACTCTCAGCAGCGGTGCCAATTCAAATATTTCTTTGGAGGGGAGTTTCAAACCCCGCGTTCCTCCCTCTCTGCCCCACAGCCAGCCTTGCTGCCCCATCCCCCCATGGGAGGGAGTTGCCATCACAGCTCAGAATGGGCAGGAGGAGCATGAGAATCAGGCATCCCTGCCCCAGCAGTGCTAGCAGCACAGGTTCCCCCTCTACCTCTGCCTCAGCTCTTTGCTGGACTGGACTGCTAGGGGCTCATTTCAGCACCACCAGCTCTTGGGTGCTGCTGCTGGGGGAAGGGACGAAGCTTGTTGTGTGTACTGGGATGGGACCATGAACAGCTTCCCTGTGCCCTAGTAAATGCCCCCCCTTCCCAGTCCTTACCCCTCCCTGCTGGTTCGAGGCTTCCTGTGGCATCGAGAGGAGCTGCCATGGGTTGCAGCTGGAGGGCCCAGCAGAAAGAGTGGGACTCAATTGCTGACTGTGCTCCCTCCTAGAAGCCCCTGCCTCTCCCACCTTGCTCCCTACCCCTCTTCCCTGAGAGCTCGAGGCTTCTTGTCAGGCCCTGGTGCCCAGAGGAGCTGCAGTGAGTTCCAGCAGATTGAGGGCCTAAGTGCCAGCCATGTGAGATGTACAGTAAATATCCTGCTTATCAAATGCAAAAACCTGAGGGGGCGATGTCCCCAGTCCTCCTCTAATTGACACCTGTGCATATGCTGTCTGTGCGTAATCACATTGATGTTAAAAATCCAGACAGTCTCTGTTGGAGGGAATATGGACAGAGGCATGCAAGAGCTCCTCCTGATTATACCTCCTCATAGCTAGCATCTGTTAAAAATATCCCAACCAACCAAACAGGAAAGTCTCTCCAAAATTATAATGGAGAGAGTACCATTTGATAGTTCCATTGGATAATATACACCGATCCTGCAGAACTATGGTTTGAAAGTGTAAAAGTCCCCTTAGCCTTTCAACTGAAGAGTCGGACACAAATTTGGTACGTGGTGGAAATTGACAAATAACGTATAACTAATATTTAAAGTCTAGTAGCACCCAGAGGCTCCAATCATAGAGTCTCACTGTGCTAGTGTATTCAAACATATGTGAAGACACACCCCTATCCCAAATATTTTACAACCTAAGTCCCTAATTGTGCAATTGGATCCATTCTGTCAGACCCACAGATCCAATTGTGGGGACTGGAGTTTAAGAATGTACTCTAAAATTTGCTAAGAAACAAATCCACTCTTCCTGTGTGAAGCCTAAGTGTGCATGGCATAACCTGGGGATGACATAAGGCAGTGGTCCAAAACGGTGTGCCCACGGGCATCATGGTGCCCGCTGGGGCATTTATGTGTGCCCGCCGTCAGGGCCGGCGCCAAGGAAGGAAGAGGAGAGGAGCATGCACCGGAGAAGCATTGCCACTGAAATGCCGCCGTGCAGCGCTTCCGGCAGAGAAGCTTTTGCCGAAATCCCGCCGAGGAGCACTTCTGGCGGAGAAGTTTTCACTGAAATGCCGCCGAGGTGTGCTTCTGGCAGAGAACCATCACCACCGAAATGCCGCCGAGAAGTGTCGCTGCCTGCCACACTCTGATTGAAGGGATGAATGTGCTCTTGGCCACAGAAAGGTTGGGGACCACTGACATAAGGGTTTTACTCTGGGGCTGAAAGGGGAAAGGAATACACAGCTCAGACTGAGAGGTACCTCTCCGGTCTTACCACAATCTTGAGACTGCAGTACTGCCACATGATCTTCTAGTGAGTTGTAATTATGGGTTGATATGATAATTTTAATCAGTAACCCTATTCTAAATTAGCCTATGTTCATACAAATCACATCGTCATGTAGTTGAAATATTCTTTTTTTAACCAGGCTGGGGTTTTTTTATTCTATTTTATTTATTTATTTTTGCTTGTGAAATGCTTTGGATCAGATATTAAACACTACAACACATTGAGACTACAGTGCATGTAACCTTTTACATCAAATTCAATCCCATTAGGTTCAGAGCTTTTTTCACTTGGGTTTGATAAAAGCTAACTACATGCATCTTCCTTGATCTTTTTATCATAGTGAAGAACTCAGATCTGAAATTTGCCAGCTGGACCCCTCTCCTCCTTCACTCAGACTCTCTCTCTTCACTCCCCTCTCCTCCTTCACTCACTGTCAAGGACTTTATTTACCACTGTGATTGAAAGCACCTTCTTTTCTGCCGTAGGGCTTCTATGCATAATTTTGACAAGTTGCTCTTCATCATAGAAATTGTGTCAATCTTTAAAATTGCAGTATTCCTTATTTGGTTACAGCACCTGAATACCAAACTGCAGAGGGGGCAAGAAAAGCCACATGAAAGCAAAATCTAAACAGAATGTAAAAACGAAAGAAGGGAGAAGGTATGTGTTTGACATAGGTGTGCTCTATGTTGCTGCTTTGCCTTTCAATTATAGCTTCCATTGGGCACCACCTCTGTTCTGTTCTCACAGCTCTTCTTACTGCTCTAGTTGTCTTGCTGCCATGAAAACAAATGAGTAATTTTTGTAGTGTACAAGGACTACGCCTTAATTCTATTCAACAAACAGCCCACGTATTGTGAAGGGTATCTCTCTCCACAAGCACATGACACCAGTACTCCATGATCTGCACTACCTGCCTATTGCCTTCTGACTAGCTACACTGGCAATTTACAGCGCTGCAACTTTCCTCACTCAAGGGTGTGAAAAAAACCCCCTGAGCAAAGCAAGTTTCAGCGCTGTAAAGCACCAGTGTAGACAGTGCACCAGTGCTGGGAGCTGCGCCCCTCATGGACATGTTTTGTTTTTTTTAAAGAGCTCTGCGAACACATAAGGCCTGTTAAAGCACTGCCGCATCAGCGATTTAGCATTGCCAGCATAGCTTAGCCCTAAGACAATGTGGGTGAGGTAATGTCTTTTATTGAACTGTCTTCTGTTGGTGAGAGAGACAAGGTTTTGAGCCACACAGAGCTCTTCAAGTCTGGGGGCTTGGCTACACTTGCAGATGTAGAGCGCTCAGTGTTAAACCAGGCTTCAGAGACCGCAGCAGGGAAAACGCTGCCCTGTTTATATACTGTCAGCTGCAAGCGCACTGGCGTGGTCACATTAGCAGCTCTGGGAACGCCACAGAGAGCAGTGCATTGTGGTAGCTATCCCAGTGTGCAAGTGGCTGCAGCAGGCTTTTCAAATAGGTGTGTGTGTGGAGTGTGACAGGGAGTGTGTTGTGTGTATGTGGGGGAGAGACTGTGTTTTGGGGGTCAGAGTGTCAGCATGCTGTCTTGTAAGTTCAGACAGCAGCAGACCCTCCCTCCCTCCCACCTCTCTCTCTCTCGCGCACACACACACGCACACACGCGCAGTAATGGTTTGTTTTGTCCCAGAGCAGATAACATGCCGGCTGTCAGAAACAGAGCTTTGAAAGGGGATATCTGCGTGCCTGCAGCCGAGTTCAAAACAATGAGAAGAGTGGCCACTTGACTTCAAGGGATTATGGGACATTTCCAGAGGCCAATCACAGCCCAGTAATGCAACACATTGTCCACCCTGACGCCCGGGCGTTTCAGCCGGGCTCAGCAAGCTTTATGCTTCTCGTGGAGGTGGATTACCAGGAGCGCTCCAGTTGCAGAGTCCAGGCGCTCTATGTGCCTTGCAAGTGTGGACACCTCAGAAGTTAGGGTGCCCGGGGCTGATTTAATGCACTCTAACTTGCAAGTGTACCTAAGCCCTGGGAGAGGTACTCAAACGTGTCAGCTAAATGCAGGGAGGAACAGATTGTAGTTAGCACATATTCTAAGGGACCGTTCACTTTATATCTGACCTAACAGTCCTCATCTTCAAAGAAAACCTGCACAACGCTTTCAAAAGATGAGCCTGGAACCTTAAATTCATTAGTCTGGTAGGCACTAAAATCATGGACTCAGACACACTGGATTTATGGCTTATTACAACCATCTGTAACCCACCCAAATCCCCAACCTTCTTGGCAAACATTATATTCAGTTACAGATATTTGACTGTTTGCTTTCTATGCGGGTTTTTCTGGAGGGATGGTGGGAGGGAGAGGGTGGAAGTCCTATCACATATACATCTTTTCTATCTTCCTGGCAGCCTTTAAAGTAATTTGTATATTTTTTCATGTTAAGTGGCATTTCTTAATATTTTAAATTCTTTCCGATACAGATTACACTTTGTTTTGTGGGAAACACTGATTAACATTACTCCTGTTGAGTTTCATTTCACAATGAAACCAACCCAGCACCATTAAAACCAGCTTGTAGATATAGAAGTGTGTGCAAACTGTGCAGTGTGTGTGCTCTCTCTCTCATTTTGTAAGCTCTTCCAGTAAAATAAAGTCAGAGCAGCATTAAAAGAAATTTTGAAACTTTTTTTACAAAATTCTAATTTCAGTATATTGTTGTTGTCCTGGATTGGTAACCCTTTGCATTTCCATCCCCAGTGCACTGAACCTCTCTCTTTGGTGCTATATATTATTTGTTTGTGTCTTCAAAAGCAATTCAGGCTCAGTCACAAGGAAATTCTAGCAGTTCCTTCTGCTGATATGAAGTTTACCTTTTAGTATTGGGAAATCCCTTGATGAGATCTTCTGATCGCCAGCAGTGGGGGGCAGGAAGGGCAAGAGGGAGAGAGAACTTCTTTGCACAAATGAAGTAAATCTTCTCTGGCAGCTGCCAGTGCAGTTGCATAGACCATACCACATCAAAGTTGGGATGTTCTCCTGAGTCAGCATCACTCTCTCTGATTCTGGGATGTTTGGTCACTCCTATAGAAAAAAGGGAAAGTACATCAAGTGTAGCATTGCATGCTTCCATTACCAGATTAGTTTGGTGGATCATTGTAAGTAGCTTCATCCATAAAGATGACATCAGAATGCATTCAAATTTGGACATGTGCTTCTGAATAGACTGAAGTTCAGTTTGACCCTGTGCAATGAGATTGAGAGATTCAATCTCATTTAAAGCCTTTCTCACTGAATTCAAATATTGCGCAACTGGTTGAATACCATCAATTCGTGTAGACCATCTAGTTTTGGACATCCCATGCAGTGAAACAGGAAGATATTGCTTCAGAATTTCCCACCTCTGTGGACTGCTACTGAAGAGATTGTACATTTTCTGAACAGCTCCAGAGTAAGTATTTGCCTCCTTGCATGATTCAGCACAGTCAACACCTCAAAGGTTTAATGTGTAGTTTCCACAGCTGGAGAAAATACACTTTGAATTATGCTCAAACAGAACTGCTTGTACACCTTTGTACTTCCCAGCCTTATTAGATCCATTGTCATAGGCTTGACCAATGCAGACTTGAAAATCTAACTTAAAACCTTCTAGAATTGCTAGTACTTGAGCAGCAATTTCTTTTCCAGTTTTTCTCGTGAAATTATCAAACAAAATAAATCTGTCTACAATCTTAACATATCGAATAACCATAGTAGTCTGTTCCTTGTCAGAACAATCTGGAGTGACATCAACAATGATTGAAAAATACTTGGCATTTCAAATCTCATTAAGAATTGTTGTTTGTACGAATGACCCACATAGCTCAATAAACTCGTTTCGTATGCATGTGGAGAGATAATGGACTTGCATGCACTTTTGTCTCTCTTGCAGTTCTCGAACATGCTTAACCTGCTCTGATAAAAGTGGATCATATTTGCTGAGGAGCTCAACTATGCCTTGAAAGTTTCCATTTGCACGATCACCAATATGTTGACTGGAACCAAAGAAAGCCAATCCCCACTCAGAAAGAAAAAGCATGACATTCGGGATGTGCTCAAGAAGTTTTTAGTGATTAGTTATTAGTTTATTAGTTTCTGTAGAGTTCAGTCAAGAGTAAATTCTCAACTGAACTTTCAGCTGATGCTGCCCTACTGGCTGATTTCCATGCAGTATAGTTTTCTTTGTCTGACATTGAACTCTCATGTGATGGTGTTCGGTCTTTCAACTTCCTCCAAACTCTGTTGATGCTCCATCCTGATTGATCAGAGAGAACTGATGCATTTGAAGCACTTTTGTTCAAAATGAAGCAGGGTGCATAGTACAGAGATTGTTTTTTCGTACTCCAGCATAACCAGTCTCTTATGCAGGTCTCACTATTTGGAAGAGCTTTTGTCAGCAGACGAATAGGGAAAGCATGATTATCAGCATTTTGTGGAATCTTACTTGGAATTTCAAAACAACTAATTTGAAGAAAAGATTGCATTTGGGCAGCATTGCTCTTGTCAATAATTCCAGTGTCAATCAGAGTCAAACCTGTAGTACTCATGAATTGCTCTTGCTGCGTAAGATCTACATCATGATCTTTCTGTTGCTGTTGAGTTTCTTGATCGTACACAGGATCTTCTGCTGAATCTGTTACTGTTGGCACATCTCCTTCTTGACTACTGTCCTCATGTTCAGATATTGGCATTGAAATATCACAGACATGGATACAGAGAGGGATAATGTCCAAAAATTTCAAATCTGTGTCCTCACAAATTTTCACCTTGAATCTGGGCCTATAGACTATGATGATGGCCAAGCTAGGGTTCAACCAACCAACTAGTCACCTCTTTTAGCTACCATATGAAGATAACGAGGAATTCTCACACACAAATAATTCCTTAGTCAACTAGACGTAAAACTATAAAGACACTAAAATGCAACAATTTTCTACCTTTCAACACGCACTTGATCTAGCACCAGCCACTAGGAGTGGTTTGTTTATATAATCAGCTGATCTGAGAGGACACAGTCATCATGGTCTAATCTTGTGCTATCAGAACAGATATATTTTTATTAATATTTATGAACATTAACTCTAATATGACAAAATCTGTATCAGTTAACAAAAAAATTCTTTTACCAAATCACATCTCTAATTTGCATATCTAAGATGAGAGTGTGTGTCACATTTTGGTCCAATAGGGATGCACATAAAAACAAGTTGCGAAACTTATCAAAGGCCAAAAAATTAACAAATGTCTAAATTTGAGGCCCCCTTTGAGCTTGAGGCCCAGGCCAAATGGCCCTCTGCCCCCTCCCCGCCAACCCCCCGCGGCTCTGGCTGGCTGGACTACCACAGACTTTCAAGTTGCACAGGATTATTCAGCCCTGGAATAGCAACTTGCTAGCTAAACAACATAAGTTCAGAAGCACCTCTGGTTTTCACACCCTTGGGATAACATGGTTATGGTGATGCAGCATTGTTCCGTACAACAGGAACAGTCGGTGGCAAGGAATCAACTGGATCTGGTTCCAAAGTTTCTTCCAACAAATCATTTAAATTAGGAGTTGTAGTGGAAGGATGTTTGAACAGAGGAATAAAATTTCTGCTGGAACATCCAGGGACTAGTCCTTAGGTCATTTCCTTAAAGTATTATCTGATAGTTTTACCAAAAGCAACACAGGTCCGATGCATTTAACAAGTTCTCCAAATACCCATTTTCCTCCACAACCATAGTTGCAAGTCTACATTGTTTCCTACTAGAAAATAATGATGAGTCTCACATAGTTGATAAATTTGTGTAACTTGGGATTTGGCTACATGTGAGGCAACATCAGGATATAGCAAGTCCCAACAGACAGACTAAGATTGCTTCAGAAAAAGAGTTGTAGCATGTGGTGTAGACAAGCAGTATATTGTTCAGTTTCTGCTGATCACTCAAAATACTTGTTAGCTCTTAAGGCATGCTTAAGTGTCTGTACAAAGCGTTCCACTAGTCTGTTTGTAGCACGATGGTATGGAGCAGAACGTATGTGTTGACTTCCATTCGAGGCTAGCAGCCTCTTAAATTCTTCTGAACAGTCTTCCAAACGTTGCAAGACAGCATCTAAATTTTGAAGATGATCCTTTTGATCCTTTCCTGTAACAAGAATGTCATCCAGCTAGCGTGGAACTCTGTTCAGTTCCTCCAGGATTCCATCCTTGTGGCCAGTATTATATTTGGACCTAGCAGTGAAAGAGATTGATATGGGGGAGCTGATTTAAACACAGCAATCTGCTGTGGTGACTTCAGTGTTCTAGCAAGAAACCAGAACAAATGGAAGTTAAGCTCTTCTCTGAGTACAGATTACCCAACTATTTAAAGAGGTTGCAGACATCACACTTTTGAATCCTTATTCAGGTGTTTTCCCAAATTAATGATCTCAAGGCTGATTGCCCACTCTGGCACTTTGAATGCAGAAGGTGGGGTTCTAAAAATTAATACTGGCCACTCCAGGCTTGTATTAAACTTCCAAGGTTACAGCTTTTCTCTGACCTTGGATGGGCAGATGCTGCCACCATCCGAGTGCAAACAGCCTTTGAGAACCCAGGAAGGCGCACTTGTGAATTCCTTCCTATGGGGTACCCTCAAACCTTTTCACCCCCACCTCCAGAGAAGAGCTGAGAAAGAAAACAAAGGAAATCAGCTGCTGCCACCAGCTAATTAAACATGTGCATAAACCTCTTAAGACACAAAACTCTAATCCTGTTCTTAAAAAAGGTAAACTTTATTTAAAAAAAGAAAAAAATACATCTAAAAATTCAGGCTATTGCTAGATTTAAAGAGAGCAAATACAAAATTTAAGTAAGAATAGCTTTCTTGATGTCCATCTTAAAGGTTACAAGCAAAACAAAAGCATCTGGGGTTGGCACAGAGGAGTCCACAAGCCATAAAGAAATAAAAGAGAGAAACCTAATCACGTCTTCCTAGACATTTCCTGATCTACTTATATATCTGGGGTTCCAAATGAGTAGTTTCTAGGTATGATCTGATGATTTTTCATACCTGACCCAAGCTCTTACAGCATAGTTACAGCCCTGTCCCTGCTCTCTGGGAGAACACCACAGACAGACAAAGGGGACGTTTTTTCCCCCCAATTTTCAAAAGTTCTAGCCTTCCCATTGTCTCTCTTGGTCAGGTGTCCACCCCCTTCCTTTTACCTATGGACTTTTAAAGCCTTTACAGGTAAAGCAAGTAGAGAACAGTTACTAAGAGGGAGTTTATAGCTAACTCACTGGCTGGCTTTCCATAAAAGGGAGCTTACCCCCCACTTAATTTATCACAAATGCTGTGTGCCCTCTCCTTTTTTTATTATTTTTGATTGTACACAGACTCAGTGCTTGTGAGTGGGGAAGCATTGCCTCTTAAAAGCACCTGGGGTGGTGGGTGGTTAACTCAGATTTCTGGGTAGGTGCTCAAGTCAATTTGTTTTGTAATGTTGAAAGGAAACCTTACATATTGAACTTGGCTCTTGTTGCTGCTGATATAAATGGAGATATGCCAATCTCCTAGAACTGGAACAACCTTGAAAGGTCATCAAATCCAGTCCCCTGCCTTTACTAGCAGGACCAAGTACTGTCCCCTGACAGATTTTTTTGCCCCAGATCCCTAAATGGCCCCCTCAAGAATTGAACTCACAACCCTGGGTTTAGCAGGCCAATGCTCAAACCACTGAACTATCCCTCCCCTCCCTTCTGATAACACCTGGCAGAAGGATAAACATACATAACATGTAATGTAGTAGCATTTAATCATCTGTTCAAACATTAATTAATTAAATAGTGAAGTGTAGGTATTTTCACTATTTACCCCACTTTATTAAACCCAAAATTTTAGGAGTGCATTTAGTACTGTAGATTAATAATTGGCAGCAAAAGTCATTGCCCTTTTCTAACTTCCTGGCCTTGTTATGGTATATTGCATATTTGCTCCTGCTGTCTTTTCTCCAATCAGCATTGTTCAACTGAGCAAGAATGCTGCTCTGAGAAATAATTCACTAGGGAGAATTTTCCGGTACAAAAATAAGGCTCTGGATGATCTAAAGTGTATACTAAAACGGCGTGAAGGAAACATAAAAGTCACCATTGGAAAATTGCTAAAAAATAAAGCTACTGAACCAGTGTTAATGTGGTATTCAGAAGCAGTTTTGTTGAAATCTTTCTTCGGTGATTACTTTCCTATGGGTCAATGACCCAGTATCTTCATGATATACCACACTAGAATTTTTCCCACTGCTGCTTGATAAAGATATGTATTTCACAACAGGGGGATAAGCAAAGACACAATTATGGTCAGGTTAATTTGATCATTACTTAAGCCAATGGAGGTTCTACAGTAATTTCTGAATTGGTTTATCTAATTGCACAAGATTGGATTAGTGAAAGCAGTGAAATTGATAAACAAAGATGCCGAAACCTGCCTAAGTTGCATGTACAAAATTTACTATTAATAGTTATAATTAATACTAATGTATGTGTAGTGTGCCTATTCCATGTGCTGTGTATGTGTCCAACAATTTAGAGAAAATTCCACAGGGGAGTCTTGGAATTTTCTTTTAAGATCTCATGGGAGGGTAAGGCAGACCTAAGATGACAATTTTTTCCTGGATCCTGAAATGAATGGGGAACAGACAGGATTTCAGGAGTGGGATGACTAAAAATCCAACTCTTAGACATTTAATAGCTAATAAAAAAAATAGCATGAACCTGACCAAAGCAGGGCTCTGGAGCTCTTTATTTTCAAGTGTAAAAGATAGGAATAGAAATAGGAACATGGCTGTAAAGATTCTTATTAGAGCTGTCAAGTGATTAAAATATTAATTGCCATTAATCACATGATTAATCACACTGTTAAACAATAGAATATGGTTTATTTAAATATTTTTGGACATTTTCTACATTTTCAAATATATTGATTTCAATTACGACAATTACGAGTGGCCTGATGAATGTTCATTTTCATCATCTGAATGAGATGCCACCAGCAGAAGGTTGATTTTATTTTTTGGTGGTTCAGGTTCTGTAGTTTCTGCATCAAAGTGTTGCTCTTTTAAGACTTCTGAATTAATGCTCCACACCTCATCCTTCTCAGATTTTGGACAGCACTTCAGATTCTTAAACCTTGGGTCGAACTATTTTTAGAAATCTCACATTGGTACCTTCTTTGAGTTTTGTTAAATCTGTTGGGAAAGTGTTCTTAAAACGAACATGTGCTGTGTCATCATCTGAGACTGCTATAAGATGAAATATATGCAGAATGCGGGTAAAACAGAACAGAAGACATACAATTCTCCCCCATGGAGTTCAGACACAAATTTTATTAACTCATTATTTTCATGAGCATCATCAGCATGGAAGCATGTCCTCTGGAATGGTGGCCAAAGCAGGAAGGGACATACAAATGTTTAGCATATTTGGCAAGCAAATACCTTGCAACACTGGCTACAAAAGTGCCATGCAAACGCCTGTTCTCACTTTCAGGTGACATTGTAAATAAGAAGTAGGCAGCAGTATCTCCTGTAAATTATAAACAAACTTGTTTGTCTTAGCGATTGGCTAAACAAGAAGTAGAAATGAGTGCACTTGTAGGCTCTAAAGTTTTACATTGTTTTGTTTTTGAGTGCAGTTATGTAACAAAAAAAAATCTACATTTGTAAGTTATACGTTCATAGTAAAGAGATTGCACTACAGTACTTAGATTACATGAATTGAAAAATACTAGTTCTTTATCATTTTTACAGTGCAAATATTTGTAATAATATAAAGTGAGCACTGTACACTTTGTATTCTGTGTTATAATAGAAATCAATATATTTGAAAATGTAGAAAAACATACAAAAATATGTAATAAATTTCAATTGGAATTCTATTGTTAACAGTGCGATTAATCATGAATTAATTTTTTAATCACGATTAATTTTTGAGATAATCACGTGAGTTAACTGCGATTAATCAACAGCCCTAATTCCTATAAAACAAAAGCTAAACAGGTGTCAAGAATACAGATGAGGATGTAACCTTGTGTATTCATGAATTATTTTTTTAAAGGATGGTCAAAAACAGGAACCACTCTTCTTTTGTAACTTTGCAGGTTATAACTAACTTCTCCATTTGGACTAAGTATGAATAATGTAACATTGTCCCTAAACAGCTAAGAGATAATTCCTTACTGACATATCAGCAGTCCAAAAAGAAAATTTCCTGCACTGAAATGATATTGTAAAAACACTGTGAGAGATAACATGACAGATTCCAGGTTCTGATGAAATGCCCATCAAATGATCATGTGCTATGTGTTTATATGGACAATTAGGTTTCAATATGTTAGTGTAATAGGTTAACTGCCACCTAATCTGTTCCAAAGGGATCACAGCAGAATCAAGAGAACACCCATAAAAACACAAATAAGCCAATACAGATGGCAAGACAGAATGTATAATATATTCAGCGTTTCACCCCAAGAGTACCAAATATGGAACTTTATTCTGTTTGTTATTTGCACAGAGATCTAATTGTTCTCAGTCAGATTGTTCCAGGGGATTAATAGATGGAAGCCTGGTTTAGCTGCACTGTTCTCAGGTCCCACAGAAGAGCTTCCTTATTGTCAGGAGTGCATTAGAGCTACATTCCCAGGGAGCCCAAGGGGGTATTGACTGGTGTTGAGACAAGGGTTTTGTGCAAATGGCCTGGCCTTCCAAGACAGGTGGCAATCCTTGAGCACCTCCTTGCTCCATAGGGGCAAAACCTTCCCTGAATGACTGAGAATCTAGCAGCTCCACCTCCCATAGGTTTTTTCCTATGAAGCTGTGATCTGGCCCTAGTGTGACTATACAAAATAAATAAATAAATACCATATTTTTAGGAGGAGAGCAGAAAATGATGAGAAACCTACAGTAAGTAGAGAATGAAAGAATTAAAAATTAGAAGAATTGGGGAAAGAGACTATAGAACAGTGAGACGTTAAAGTTTGAAGTACACATTTGGTTAGAACAGCACTTTGAGAGATATTGTGTTGAAAATGGAATAGAACTGTAATATGCAATTGATATTGTTCACATTAGAGAGAAAAAAGGAGCTGAAAAAGTACCTACTGTGCAAGTGCTGGGCCATTTCTTAAAGTGAAAATCTTTGTCTTTGTAAAAAGCATTAATCGATATCCATGTGGTATGGGAGTGTCACAGAGTGGATGCCACTTTTAAATGAAGTAGTTTCAGCTCCCCTGTGCTAGGACAAGTGCTCCTATTTGGCCAGTTAAGAGGACAGAGCAGCACCTGGGAGCTATAAAGGATCAAGGAGAGACATAGTGAGAGGGAGCCCCAGTGAGTCAGAGTAACCTGGTTCAGTGAGGAAGGGCAGATAAGAGCTTCCAGAGACCAGAGAACTGGATGAGTCCCAGAAGGAAGCAGAAAGCAGTTCCTGGGAGAAGGCTGAAAGCAGCAAGAAGGGTTTGCTGCATGGTGTCCCCAAGCCAGAGAACCTGGGTTGCAGAGTTGAAGAGAGCACAGGGAGTTGCATGATGGCTCTAAACTGGACAGCTGGAGCCAAGAGCTGGAGAGGATTGAAGGCAGGGGAGCAGCAGAGGAGCTTACTTACTGGTATCTCCAGGGCCAAAGAGCTGGACCCAGAGGAACCATGAGAGGACCAAGGAGATTGGGGGATAATCCTAGCAGAGAGGCTGGGAAGAGTCGGGTTTACTCCAGTTGGAAGGGCTGGGGTGGGTGAGGACAGAGAGATTCTTGGTATGTTGAAGGGCATCCGTGTGTGGTACATGGAGCATCAAGGGATGAGATGTCTTGAGTTTTAATGACTGCTTGTGCTGGGGTGATAAATGGACTATTTATCTGGGACTTTTGTTATGAACTATTTGTACTAACATGTTGTAGTACACCAGCCCTAAGGAGGGATAGTATTGAGACAAGAAACCCTGAAGTGAAGTTATTGGGTTGCATGAGGGGGAAACGGAGGCAGACATGCCTGTCGTGCTGCAGCCTGTTGCAGGAGGGTACCCCAGAGGGGCTACCCAGAAACAGTGAATTAGAACAGCTCCCCCCCATCTGAAAATACCAAAGGCAGTTTTGTAGTTGGTCTGTTAAAGAAAACCCTTTTAAAATGTATTTGAGATGTTTTGTCTTGTTTATATCCACAAACCAGCACCATAATCTGGTTTATGACATCCCAATCATTTTCACAGAATCCAGCTGTAATATTGCAATACTGTCTACTGAGTTCATCATAAGCACTGTCGAGAAAGAATGCAGTACACTTACATACATGCTCAACTTTAAGCACATTAGCAGTCCCACTGAAGTCACTTACGGATTCTTAGAACATTCCATTGATGTCACTGGGACTACTGATGTGGTTATTGAGCACATGTGTCAGTGTATGCAGGAGCAGGGCCATTATAGTAACATTTCCAGAGTATACAGCCAAGCCACAGAAAGGACTCAAAGCTGCAAACCAAAGCAAAATGTTGTATGATAATATAATAATCCAGCAAGCATAGTTCAATAGTTTAAGAATACAAAAGTTGCATTAAAACCCATGATAAAAATCTCAACAGGTCAACTCAATCCTTTAGCCTGCCAAAAGGTAAGTTTAGTCAGTAAGGAGGTGTCTTTCAAAGGAGGTTTTCAAAACAATGGTCTTACCTTTTCCGACGGACACTGCACATCCTAGGCTTTTATATAGTGCACAGATTTGCATTGGTGATTACATTTCAGTGGCGGCAGTGTATGTATAGAATTTGTGAAGAGCTCTAAAAGAGTATTTCATCTGGAAACAAAGTATCTATTATCATTCTAATAAATGTTACCTTTCATTGGCTCTTGTGTAGTATCATCCCTTGAAACAATTGCTGTTAGAGGATCATTGGCATTTTTGTTAGAGGAACTCATGCAGCACAGATTAACAATTTCCAGTTGTTGATCCAGTAATGATTTTTTATGGACTAACTAGTGCCACATTGCTCGTAGTTAGCATTTGGCAGACAAGGATGGTGGATTCAGCTTTCAAACTTCCCACTGTCCCTTCTGCCAATAACAGAAAACTCTTTGGTGCTTTGATACCAGTGATTCCTGTAGTTTAGCAATTACTGGATGGCAGCTGTCCTACAGCATGTTCCAGGAGCTCGCAAATGAGAATACTTCCAAATAGCTCACTGTCTTGGCCCAGAGTACGGAGGAGGATGCTTACTATGTTGGAACTGGCAGATGTGTACTAGATAGCAGCACAAAGCTTGCCAAACAGTTCAAACTCTCTGAAATGTAGAGATGTAGTGTTTTTCATTTTTTGTCAGAGATCAGAAGCTAGGCAGTTCATGTCCACCATTGCCAATAATGCATGCGATACAATTTTTTGATTCGAGTTGGACTCTTGTTCTCGTCCCAGACAGCTGTATTACATTTGGAACATTTTTTTACATTAGTGTGCATAGTCAACCACCAATTATATTCCTTCCATAAAAGTACTCTAGCAATCAAATAGTTAGAATTTTTTTGTGTGGCAAAAATTGAAGATGGACTATAAATGTTTAAGATAAAGAGGAATTTTCTACCTCAAATGTGGTAAAAAAGAATTCAAGGTCTGTAAGAAAATAAAAAACATTAGTTTCCATGTTATCCATTATTGTAGAAACTGTCTAGACTCCTCAGCAAATTCACAGTAAATCCAGGTCACTGGTATAACTGGGCTTGATCCTATCAGCTGCTGAGCATGTTGACCTAATCCAGAAAAGCACTTACAGGCATCTTAATGTTAAGCACATGCTTAAAGTGCTTTGCTGGAAGTGGGGCAGAGGGCTCAGCATCTTGCTGGGTCAAGCCCCTGCTGAGGAGGGAGAGAATCTAGAGAGCCTCTTCCCTTTGTGCAAACAGGTTCTCCAGAATGCTCAAGAGAATGTCAGAGAGATCTGGCTAATGAGAACCACATCCCCAAAGGCATGTTCTCTGGGTTATGGTGCCTAGCATCCCACATTGTCTGGCACCCATGCCACTATCAAATGGAGAGTAGTTATGCACATGGTTCCTGCTTAGAAGATCAGCAAAATGCACCCCATAGTGCTGTCTTGGGTCACTGGGCAGCATCTCTGCTCCCACTCACTGGAATGAACAGGGTAGTACTTAGCCTTTGGTCCTGGATAGGTGATAAGAGATATTTGATAGCTTGGTTAGAGTAAGTACAGTGATCCGAATGATATGCAATGTTGAAAATCCTTATGAGGCACTGGCCCAGAGGCTTAGCAGCAGTATAACATGCTACCATATGGGGTTTCAAATTCAAGTGCTTAGCTCCATCCTATTCCTTGTGCCAAAGAGGTCTGGAAAGGTCCTGAATTGCTCTGTACACTCATCTCCAGCAGATACTGACTGAGGGGACTTCATCCAGCTTTTCCTGGCCTGAGTGCAGGTGGCAATAACAGAGACTGAAGGCAGAGGAAGCAGAGATGGGGAAATATGAGAATCCTACAGCCACAGTAGCACCTATGAACATTTTTTTGGGGGCGTAGGGTGGTATTCTTTGCAGATGCAGTAAACACTTCTTTAATCACAGATGAGTAAAAGCTGTGAAATTCATTTCCAAATCCAAATTTGAGCTTCCCCTAGGTTCAGGAGTGCTTGGGTCTGAAATTTTTGGCGTAAGCATCTTTCTTTATAACTTGAATGTATTGCCAGGTTTGAATTTCCTTTTATTTTTCAAAATACCAAAACCCTTGGCCCATTTACATGAGCTAATAAATTGCCAACTGTCATTTCTATAAACTGAAATTTGCCCTTTGTATATTTTTTGTGTGGCTCACAGCTAAATCAACATTGACAGGGATGATTAAGCAGTGAACAGAGACGGGCTGAACTTCATTCTCCTTTCAATTTGGAGACAGAATTTTAACAAAATGTGTTCTATAGCTCCTACTACTACATGACTTAAGTTACTCTCAATGTTTCCAACAACAAGTAAATGCTTTTGAGATCTACACAGGCTCATGCAAAGGAAGCCTATCATACTAATTTATTCTCTAGCACATTTTTGAAAGTGAGTCTGACAGGCACATTCTACCAACATTGTCTGACTCGTGGAAATTTCTGTATTGCTGGCAGAGTAAAAACAAAACAACTCCCTGTCATTGGGCCGATACACTCCGTCACCCCATGGGGGCAGGGGAGAGGCGTCGCACAGCCCTGCAATCGAGTTTGAAAGGGTGCCCCGGGTCTTGGGGTGGCATGGCTCAGGGGCCTCAGTCATTACTGCGGCCCTCGATAGCAGGGCAGTGTGGCCTATCGACCCAATGGCCAGAGTCAATACTATAGCTCCCGCAGTCAGGGCAGTGCGGCCTAATGGCCAGAGTCAGTAGTACTGGTGAGCTGGGCCACCACCACGGGGTGGGTGGTGGCCAGGATAGGGGGACCCAGGGCCCTGTCGGTGGCAGGTTTGCCCGCCATCAGCTCGGTGACAGTCTGACTGAAAGACGCCAAACCTTAGTCAGGTTCTGTCACCGTTTCCCTGCAAAACCTCTCTAGGTCACTTCCTACCCGAGTCTCTGGAGTCCTCTGTCTCTGGGATTCTCCTGTGCTGGTGTGTTGGGGTCCATCTCTGACTGGCTGGCCTCTGTGTCTTAGAGTGAAGGCGGTCCTCCCTCAGGAGCTGGCAACATACCTCCTTCCCCACCAGCAGTCAGCCCAGACTGAGCTGCTCAGCTGGCTTTTATATCCTGCTTCCAACTGGAGCATGACCAGCAGAGCCGGGGGATGAGGGAGTGAGGCAGGGGCATGGCCTCTTCAGCTGAGAGCAGGGTTAGCCCCTGCTGTACCAGGGCGGGGCTGATACACCATGTCACCCCCCCCCCCAAAAAAAAAACCTCTGAGCTTTTCTATAACAAATGGCCTGCAGAACCAAACAGGAGTAAGTGGTGTCAGCTTGCTAATGTGAGTACTTAAACTTAGATAAAACTCAGGTTGATGTCTTAAAATTAGCCACTGAATTAACTTATCACTATTAAATTTACTGTTAAATTCTGAGACCCACAGATTCAATGATCCCCAGCCTGAAGCAAAACCATGCCAATAAAAATCAACAATCCTTTCAAGATCCGATACAAAAGCCACCTCACAAAGATTGAAGTTGCTTTTGAGCAGAAAATTGCCTGGTTTGCAGAACTTGAAGGTAGTTTTTAAAGTTCTTGGAAATCAGTCATCACTGAGCCAGCTGCCAACAGATTGGTGTCAAAGCAATGTATATCTATTTGAAGATACTTTGCCAGGTTTGGGGATTAAGCTAAAGATCTGGGTTTACTGTCTAGTCCAAATTGGCTCACGAGGCATACAATAAAGCACATGGGGCAAATTCTCTTCCCTGTACACATAATGAGTAAACAGATGATGTGATGGGGAGGTCTGCAGGTGTTAGAGGAAGGAGGTAATCTTCCTTCTCACACCGCAAAGTCATAGTGGTGCTGCCCCGCCCCAAAATGGATAATTTTGGATCCCACCCAATGTTGTGCCAAGGGCTTGAGACTTGGTTAAAAGACTCAAATCCAACTCTCTTGGCTGCATAAAACCCTGCTTCACCGCTAAGTACTTTGAAAAAGGGACTTTCCTAGGCTTCATTAATTAGCACATCCTAGTCTATCAGCATTGCTTCTGAGTTCTCTGTAGAAATAACTGCCAGATCGCTTAACCCTTCCTGTCCCCTGGATGTTCTTAGGTAGGTCTTGATTAATTTTAGCTTGCTGAAATGCTTTTTGTTAGCAGTCACAGTTACTGGAAGACATCAAAAATACACAGTGCCATTTCTGTGTTAGAGAAACTTTCATCTAAAAACCGTGTAGACTTGTTTGCAAAAATTGGTGAAGAGCTCAGTCTTGTATTCAAAACTCTGAGTTTAAAACCTCAGAGTAGCTGCATGCTAAGTTTTGAGCATGCCTCTAGGTTTTTGCTGCTTTTCAATTTCTTGCCTGTCAAAACTCCCAAACGTTTCTATGAGTTCATTGTACTTATGCATTCTATTGTCCAGTTATCCTAGTGTTGTCTAAAATGGGCCTGGAAATCTCACATTGAAAAACTTTTTAGGGGATCTGATGGCCTTTGTCCTTTGCAAGTTCACCGGCATTGCTTCTCTCCCATGAGATAGGAATATCTATGAAGTTCAAAGGGACACTAATGTTTCAGCCTGTGAAACAGCAGTTTTCTTACATGGAATAAACCCAGAAGATTGTAATTCCAATAAAGTGTGTCAAAGGCCAAGTAAACCGTGAGCTGTTTGAATGTCAAGATATGGACTCTGCAAACTTTTGCTCATGACATTAATTTTTGATAAGATAGTATGCCACATCTGGGTTAAAGCAAGAAATGAAAATTCTCAAATGTTATTTTGCAAGCTATCCGCTTCTGACTTACATTTAAGATTGTGTGAAGCTTTGATCTCATCTTAAAACATCTAAAAACACCTTCAACCTGATTTCATAGTAAATGGATGGCCTCTACCCTTGCTGACCATCTTGTTGTGCTTTTTCAACACACCCAACAACTAGTGGAAGTGGAAAACAGGAAATACAATCTTTGAACAATTCAAAAAAATGGGAACAACTTGGGGGACAGCCATTGCAGCAGCTTTTCCAACAAGATTCAGTGGGCAGGCAGCAGTTGGGATGAAAGTAACATATTGATTTACTTGCTGAATTCAATTTTGAATGCTTTCGTTTGCCATGTTAGCTCCATAGTCATAGCTTTGTCCTCTGAAGTCAGTCATATCTAAACCATCTTTTCACAACTTCTCTAAAATAACTGCCATAATACCTTTCTCTGGTTTGGTGTAGGGATCAGTGAAATGTATAAAGCTGTCAACTACCTTCACTCCATCTTTCAAAACCTCAACACACTTTAATACCTGAGACAATTGTTCCATTCAAGAGAGGCCGGGAGTGCAATCAAACATAATACAGAAGTATTTAGCTTTCCTAATCTTGTCAAAAATAGACTACCATACTTTTCTTGCGATCCTACTGATAAATTCATTTTGTATTTGGTTTGATAAGTATGTCATCTTTGCAGTACTGACCTTAAGAGCTTCCACATGCCCTCCCAACATACTATTATACCTTGCCAGAGACTTAAGTAAACCCAAAAACTTATCATGATGAAAACTGTCTAATTTCTAGTTTGAACCTCTCAAATCTGCAGGGGGAACAGACCCTCCCCTGCTGGCTGCCCAGCACCTTGTAAAGATAGGCTCTGAGTCGGGCCAGTGTGGGTGATAGGAGGACAGAGGCAACAGCCCTGCCAAAGGACTCAGCCCCACCAGTCCCACTGTCACTGCACCTCCCCAGTGACAGAGAGACTCCAAGCCCACTGAATCTCACTGCACCCACAGGCCTGTATCCCTAGAGAGATCTCCAGTCCCAGTGAATCTCACTGGACCCCAAACCCCTTATCCACAGAGAACCCCAAATTTGAGAGCTCCCCAATCCCAGTGACATTCACTGCATCCCTGCCCCCAAAAAGGGCCTACCATGTTTTAGTGTAGATATCAATGGCATTTACAAAGCACTAAGTGGGGGCCCGCCGAACACATCATTCAAGACCCTAAATGGAGGATGCTAGGTCCCCCCTGTGTGCAGCAGCTACGGGGCCCCCTGGAGTACAGGTCTCTGATGCACATGAGGTAAACAACCTCTGTCTTACACAAGCAGTAATGGGTAGTAGAATCTGGCTTTATTGCACAATGATTTGGTGTAATTGAATCTATGAAATGGAAAGGGAGTGATTTGGTCTATTCACACGTAGTTAATGCTTGTGCCATCACAGTTCAGTTAGTTGCTGCTCTTTCTGTTTGACTTTGTAATGGAAGCCTAGCTTCCAACAACTGTGTTTTCTACTAACAGTAGTTCTGTGTGGCTTCATCATGTGGAGAGGGCACTTGTTTTCTCTTCCTGTAGATGAGCTGTCCAGCATCATCAGATAGCATCAAATCACAACTTTGTTTGCCTTGTAATACTTGGTCTGATAAAATGGCAATAGAATGATATGCACTTAGAGAAAACGTATACTCTCCAAACCCCTGCCCATCCCAGATATTTGCTGGGAGGTGCTGACGTTAACTTATCTGAGGATCCACAAAGGGATAAAGGTATTGTGACTCTGAGGGTCACAATGCCTAACACTGCAATCCACAAAGCTGAGTTAGGTGCCTGGGTTCCCTAAACCGATGAATGGCGAAAGATTGGTGCCTAAGAATGCAGTCCACAAAAGTCATTATGCTAGGTGGGGAGCCACCCAAGCAAGCCAAAGGGAGTTGCAGAGGAGAGGGGTGTGTGTCAAGTCCCATCCCGTCTTGGAGATTGGCACCTATCTCTGCAGTCAGACAGCTTAGGCATCTAAAGCTTTTTTTGTAGGACTGAATTGGGTGTTGCACACAAAACAGCTGGAGGGGGTGGTGCTGCCGACCTTATAACTTTTAACACAGTAGCTAGAGCTAGATGCAGCTTCAGTTCCCGCCTCCTCTCTGCCAAAGGGGAAGAAAGGATTTGAAATGGGTTTCCCACCTCTCGGGAGAGTGCTCTAACTACTGAGTCATGGGATATTCTGATGTGAAGCTCCCTCAGTCTCTCCTGATGAAGTTGTTGCACGCTGGATAAATAACGAAAGCGTGGTTGGAGCAGGGGGACTGGACCCAGGGTCTTTCACCTCCCAGGTGGTGCCCTAAGCACTGGACTACAGTCATTTTCTCTCTCTCTCTTCTGCCCCCCTCCTTCCTTCCTCCCTGCCCAGTCACTGTTCCACTGTGGATAAATACTTACCCAGTTGTTCTAAATGGGACATGATCCTCTAGGAGCTTAGGAGCAGTCTACCACAGTGAGAACAAATGTAACATAGGCGTTTGAACACCTGTCTTTCTCTGCATCATGAATCACTCAGGGGCTTAGGTGGGAAATAGGCCACCAAATACCTAGAAGGAGGCAGCAGTGTGCATGCCCAGAGGCAGGAACATAGGCACCTAGGAAACTTTTACTTTGAAAATGTAGGTGATGAGTGAGTTTAGGTGCCAACCGGCTTTGGTGAGTTTTGTGGATAGCAGAGGAGCCAAAACTAGAATATATGCACCTAAACCTAAGACTTAGGAGCCTAAGTCTGGGATTTAGGTGCCTAACTACCTTTGTGGATCCCACTCTAAGTATTTCCAATAAACATTGTCTTACACTTATTACAGAGGAGTCTAATGTTAGTGGTACAAAGGTTACAAAACAAATCTAACTTATTTAGCAATGCCAAAGGCCCTGGTTTGCTCTATAGCAGCAAATTTTTATTTTAGTTTAGTTTTTTGGAAAGAAAAGACAGTGGAAGCTTGCTGCATAGTGATACGTATGGTGTGCCAAGGGTTGGGGCTGGCATGGAAGAAGGCACAGATATATGAGTTTGAAAGAAGGGGGTGGGAGGGGCAATCATGACATGTTGGCAGACCAGAGCACTTCAATTTCAATCTGCAGGTAAACAATGAATGAGTTGATTTGGAATTTCCTTGCCACCATGACAACCATAGGCCTATCCCTGGCAGTTATTGGCTCAACTCATACACTTGGCCATGCTTTGGACCTGCTTTTTGCATTCAGGTTGAAGGTTAAGCAACTGGACCTTAAACCTGTGTTATGGACTGACCATTTTCTCCTGTATTTAGGGATTGAGGCTCATCTCTCCTTCTGTGGCTAGGAATCCATTTTGATAGGTTCCAAAGAGATTTAAGGGAGTCTCATTCCCCTAACAGAACATGAATTGCCTTGATTGTTTGGTAAGACTTTGTAATTCCCATAGAATAACCCTGGTTACAGATGATGAGAGAGGGAATGTGGGTAGAGCATTGCAGGCAGAAGTCTCATGCCAAGGCTGATCAATTGCAGCGTAAAGATTTTTTTAAACTCTCATACTGTGGCTGAGCAAGAGTCAGCAAAACGTCCCTCCCGCTGTGAGGAAATTTCTTGTTATTTTTGCAGATGCAATTGATTAGATTAGGAATGAGCTGTCTGCTCCCATGATGGCAGAGTGTTCTTGAGAGGAAAAAAAGGCCTTGTCTTCGCTTCTGGAGTTGCAGCCAGTGATACTCACTGAGGTATTGAGATAATTTTGTCCAAGAACTCTTTCTTTGGATCTGTGTGCTTCTCGGCTGCTGAAGGCCAGTGGGGAAGTATTGGGTCTTTTGCTGGTGGACACTATCCACATCTCTTTCAGGGTATGTTTACACTACAGCTTGGAATGTGATTCCTTGCCCAGGTAGAAAGACACATGCTAATTCCGCTCAAACTAGCATGCTAAAAATAGCAGTATGGCCGTGGTAGTATGGGCTAACCACCCAAGTACAAGTCCACCCGACCACCTATGCCTGTGATGCAATGTTCACACTACTATTTTAGTGTGCTAACTCAAGCAGAACCAGCAAGTGTCTGTCTATCTGGGCTTGGAGTCACACTCCTAGCTGCGTTGTAGACATATCCTTAAGAGGATGGTGGTCTATTGTTTCAGTGTGGCCTTTGTTCAAGAAGCCATGGCTTGACACTGACAATGTAGCTAATTCTCAACCAGTACCACATCTTTCCTTCCTGGGTAAGATTGTGGAGAAGGTTGTGGTAAGACAACTTTCAGTGTCTAGATGCTTCTGATCTCCCTGATGCTTGTCAGTCTGGGTCTACAGGCCTGGCTTTGGCACTGAGATTGCATTTATCAGGTTGGTCAATGATCTCCTCCTGTGGTTAAAGATCAAGTGTCCAAGCTGATGTTCATAGATTAATCAGCTGCCTTCAATACATGAGGTGGTGTTGGCTTACCTGTGAGCAGTGGGATAAGACAAGCTTGGTCTTAATTGGCTTTGTTCTTTTCTGTTGGAGAGACCTTAACAGGTAGTTGTGGGCAATCACACCTCATCCCAAAGAGCTCTCAAGTGTGGGGTGCCTCTGGGAGCCATTGTGTCACCCCTCCTGTTCAAAGTGTACATGGAGCCATTGGGAAGCTTGGTAAGGAGGCACGGATGTGGCGCTTGCCATAGGTGGATGACAGCCAACTGTATGTCTCTATCTTGTCTGACTTGGACAATACAGTTCTGTACCTCAGCCAGCATCTAGCTGAAACTAGAGAATAGTTGGGAACAAACTGGCTGAAACTCAACACAGACAAGACAGGTAGGTGACTGGTGATGGAAGGTTGTGGGGAAGCAGCTGGAGGTGATGGTGGAGATAATATCAGTCTCTTTGACTGGGGGAATGCACCCACCATTAATTAGTAGGGTTCAAAATGTAGGAGTGATTTTAGACCCCGAGCTGCTGTGTGACCATCATATTACAGCAGTGACCCTGTCAGCTTTTTCCCATCTGTGTTTGGGTAGGAGGTTGTGATCTTTCCCTTCAGATGTGGACTTTGCCACTGTTATCCATGCTTTTGTCACTTCAAGATTAGAAGAACAAACATGAGGAAGTACTTATTCACACAACAGCCAGTCCACCTGTGGAACTTATTGCCATGGAATGTTGTGACAGCCAAAAATATAATGGTTCTATAAAAATTAGATACGTTCATGGAGGATAGGTCCATCAATGGATATTAGCCAAGATAGTCAGGGATGCAACCCCTCACTCTGGGTGTCCCTAAGCCTCTCACTGCCAGATGCTGGGGCTGGATGACTGGGGATGGATCACTGGATAATTGCCCTGTTCTGTTCATTCATAGGTCTGACCCAGAATGATCGTTCTGATTTCTTATTCTTATTTAAAACACTGCAGTGTGTTCTACTTGGAGCTACATTTTAAAACCACTCAGAGGCTGAAGCTGATGCAGAATGTAGTGGCTCACTTACTGAGTGAGTCATCTTGCTTGGAACATGTGACACCAGCACTCCATGATCTCCAATGGCTGCCGATTGGTCTCTGGATGGAGTTTAAAATGTTGGTCATTACCCATAAAGTCATAACTGCCCTGGGAACAGCCTACCTGAGGAATTGCCTCTCTCCCACTGCTGCAGCTGTGGTCAGCAGGGGCATTTGAGTTGGATCCCTGTCATTATAAAAGAAGGGGCATATGGTAGGGCATGAGGGCTCAGGGTTTCTGGAACTTGCTCCTCCACTGGTATGGAATAGCATGTATTTGGTGATCTTCCAGGCATGCTGCCAAATACATCTGTTTCACAGGGTTTTTGGAGAGGGCTGAGTGTATGCTCCTGGAATGATGGAGTTTGAAAGAGCTATTTTGTAGGTGGCTGACTAGCCAAATTTCTGTCTAATTGATTGTTTAAAGCTGCTGGTGGTATGTTGTAATATTAAGTGAGTGCTATGGTGCCCAGAGCCTTTTACAGGCTTTTAAAAAAGTATTTAAATCATAATAAATTAATAAAGGCAGGAGTAGTAAGAAATGTGATCATAAATGCAGCTTGAGGTCAAATTGTGCAGAGCTTAGAATGTGATGACAAGGAGATTAAATTTTATACAGAAGGTGAGAGAACACCAGTGAAAGGATTTAAGAGGTGAGTGACATGATCAGTGCATTGGGCAGGTGTGATTATTCTTATAGTGGCATTTAGGACAGATCATTGATAACAACAGGAGCAGCTCTGGGGAAATCATTGTTACTGTTTGCTTATAGCAATTTTTTTTTTGCAGGTACCCCACATGCAGTCGGTGTCTATAAAAAAAAATCTCAGGCTAATTTAAAATAATATTGAGATTCTTGAAGAACATCTCATTCAGGTAATAACAACAATTTAAAATAAATTAAATTTAGTCCTACGTTACTTGACAGTGTCGTTTATAATTTAATCATCCTTTGGTGAGCTGAGGTCTCATGCTGTGTTTTTTTGTTCTTTTGTTTTTTAATTTTGGTCAAGATATATGTCTATCTCAGATTCCCTGTTCTCTTGTAGTAAAAAATAACAATTTATTTTTTAACTAAGCACTGTTTAGCTGAAAAATAAAACATAAGAACACATAAGAACGGCAATAGTGGGTTAGACCAAAGGTCCATCTATCCCAGTATCCTGTCTTTTGACAGTGGCCAATGCCAGGTGCCCCAGAGGGAATGAACAGAACAGGTAATCATCATGTGATCCATCCCCTGTCACCCATTCCCAGCTTCTGGCAAACAGGCTAGGGACACCATCCCTGCCCATCCTGGCTAATAGCCATTGATGGACCTATCCTCCAGGAATTTATCTAGTTCTTTTTTGAACCCTGTTAAAGTCTTGGCCTTCACAACATCCTCTGGCAAAGAGTTCCACAGGTTGACTGTGCGTTGTGTAAAGAAATACTTAATTTGGTTTGTTTTAAACCTGCTGCCTATTTGTTTCATTTGGTGACCCCTAGTTCTTGTGTTATGAGAAGGAGTAAATAACACTTCCTTATTTACTATCCACAATTACTCCAAGATCTTTTTCTTGAGTGGTAACAGCTAATTTAGACTCCATCATTTTACATGTATAGTTAGGATTATGTTTTCCAACGTGCATTACTTTGCATTTATCAGCATTGAATTTCATCTGCCATTTTGTGTCCAGTCACCCAGGCACATGGATTCTAATATGCAGCTCTAAAAAAATCCAACACAGTATAGTGCATGTGTTCTTGGCATCTTGACATTGTTTTAAAATACTCTCTGCTATTGCTTTGTGTGAACGCCTTGGATAAAACCTGCCAGAGATATACATTTTCTGTATATTCAACCAGGTTATATCTTTTTGTTAGTAGAGTTGTCCTGAGGAAATAAACTTTAAGGAGAGACACACATGAAAAAACGCAGGCTTTTTCCTTGTCCTAGGTCCTGAAGGTTCTAGGAGACATACAGAAAAAAGAGTATTGTGGTAGAGAAGAATTGAAATGCAAAAGTTGAATCTAGACTTCAACCCTTTCAAAGTTTGGGGAGTATGGATCTCTCCTTATCAATATAAATACATAGGTTTAATCAGCACAGTATCTAGGTGCCCCTGGGGTTCTAGATCAACCCATTATAAAATTAAGGAGCAGTCACAAATTGTGGATCAAGATATTGCTTCTGATTATAACTCTACGAAGTTTGAGGCTGTTTTGATCCAAAGTATGGGTTCAGGGTTATATGTAATTATAATTAAGGATAGGTAAACTGATTTGGGTAAAAACTTCTGAATGATTCAGAACCATCAATTTGTGCACTCTGATAGTGGAAATCTGACATGAAAGAAAAACATTTTTTATTGCAGCCCAGGCAATAATAGTTCAAATAAATAAAGTAAAATACTCTTGAGCATGTATGGAATATTGTACATATT
Source organism: Chelydra serpentina (assembly GCA_037349315.1). Taxonomy (NCBI): domain Eukaryota; kingdom Metazoa; phylum Chordata; order Testudines; family Chelydridae; genus Chelydra; species Chelydra serpentina. The sequence continues at coordinate 8,925,282 of JBAIAC010000014.1, read as the reverse complement.
ATGGGATTTATTTTAGGACAGAGAGGTCTTGACACTTGCTAACAATCCATCATGATTTGTTTGTCACTCTCCAAATGTCCTACTTCCTCCTGGAGAAGTACTAAGTAGTATCATAATTAGAATTACAACAAGAGGGCATTCAAAAAATATAGGCTTAGTTGCACAATTTGCACAGAGCCCTGCAGAGAGTCTAGTGAGTGGGGAGGTGGGGGAAGAACCAAGCAGTAGCGTAGCCAGGGCGGGAGCAGGGGGAGCGGCCGCTCCCCCTTGAGCAGAAGCTGCTAAAAAAAGGCGCCGCTTCTTTTTAAGCGCCGCTTCTTGCACTCACCCAGCGGCGCTCCGGGTCTTCGGCGGCATTTTGGTGCGGGGTACCACCAAAGACCCGGAGTGAGCCGCCGAAGTGCCGCCGAAGACCCGGAGCGCCACCGGGTGAGTACAGGGGGAGGCTCCTTTTATAGCGCCGCTCCCCCTGCGCTCCGGACCTGGCTGTGCTACTGGAGCCAAGAACTCCTTGGCTTCCTAAAGCAATGTAGGTCTGTGCTTTTCCTGTAACTCGAGAGAAGCCCATCTAGCTTCTCTGTAAGTGAAGTGAAGGATTAGATGAGACCAAATTTGCATGTAGACTGTTGTTTTGAAGTCTTTTTCTCTAATGCTTTGTACTGTTTGATAATAAACCTACTGGTTTTAAGAAGGCCGTTCGTCAGTATATGACTAGTCAGATGCTTGTAAAGGGAAGAAATGCAGCTGTCCAGTTGGACTTGAGAAGTAATAAGTGGTTGGCATAGATGGTGTGGTGGTGTACCAGATTCCAGTCTCAGAGTCAAGAGTTGCGAAATTCCACCCTCAGCCATCTAAGGACATAAAGTCTAATATGTGAGAAGGTGCACTCAGGGAGACCAGAAAGGGGACAGAAGTGCCATCAGCCCTGTAGTTATGACATTGCATCATAATAGGTGTTTATATGAATAATGATATTTTGTAAATAAAGAGGAGGAGAATAAATGTAATTTAGCTATAATAGTTAAATAAAAAAGCACAATTCCCTCCATGACACTTGTGAGTATGTGAGGAAAGAAACAGGTAGGTATAGAAAGGAAGTGTGTGAATGGTAGAGGTTATAGTATTTCCCCAGATAGATGCCAAATATGTAGAATAAGGCTTGATACTTTCAAAGCCTAAAGCTGAAATTTGAGCTGCATGTATTTCTTTACTAAACATGGTAAATCAACCCTACCTGATTAAGCAAAACACTACTAACATAATTAGTCACTTTAATATAGGAAAATTAGTTTAATCACATGAGTTTCAGCAGCCGAAAATCTGGTTTGGTAACTGTTATAAATGCATAGTTACAAATTTCATGGCAATTGATAAAATTATTCTGCATATGAACAGTAGGGATCTCATTCATTTGGCTCTCTGTAATGTAGACCTTATGAATATGTATCAGAGGAGTAGCTGTGTTAGTCTGGATCTGTAGAAGCGACAAAGGGTCCTGTGGCACCTTCTAGACTAACAGAGGTATTGAAGCATAAGCTTTCGTGGGTGAATACCCACTTCTTCGGATGCAAGCAGTGGAAATGTCCAGCCTGGACATTTCCACTGCTTGCATCCGAAGAAATGGGTATTCACCCACGAAAGCTTATGCTTCAATACCTCTGTTAGTCTAGAAGGTGCCACAGGACCCTTTGTCGCTTCTTATGAATATGAGAAACCTTAGAACCACATTCCATGTCTAGAAGACTTTAAAAAATGGCTAAGATATTTTTATTAGATTAAGCAGCTTAACTAAGAATGTGGTAATTACCAAATGCATGCTGTGTAAAAAAAGATAAAGTGACTTTTTGCGTAGAAAGATAACACTAGTTGTAGTTTCAGCTAAGCACCTGCAGAGTACTTAGTGAATTTAACAGCTGGAGATCTGGCACACATTTCTCTTCTTTGACTCTTTAATCCTTTCTTCCTGATCACCGACTATAGCATAATGTAGTATAGTCTTGCTCCAACAACTTATTCTCAGGCCTTCAGATTCAATTTAAATTTTAGGGTCAACATTTATAAAAAGAAACAAGGCAACCACTCAGTTTAATATGTCTGAGCTGGGACAACTGATCTTCTTTTCTCCCTTTCTCCCTTCCACAAAAGTTGTAAGTATAATACCAGTTCCTTTAATATCCCAAGAAACTCCATCTTTTTGCAGCATATCACTACAGACCATTAAGAATGGGATACTCTCAAGTAATTAGCTAATATGAAATAATTCCATGTCCTTGAAGATGAACTCTTATGAGATCATCCTAGACAATTAAACTATCACCTATACAAGATCCCAGATATTCCATGGTATGCCAGACCTATATTCTGGCCAAAGTTCCTTAAAACCTTAGCAATCACTTAAGCATTGTAAAGGTAGAATATCTTCCCAAATGCATGGAATGTGTGAAAGTCATATATGCTGATCTATTGATATCATTGATATAAAAGTACATGATGTTACTACTATAGTTTGCAACTATATATAATTAACAATTTTAGATACACATCATAATAATAATACAAGTAACAAAACATGAAAATATTAGTCTATATAATAAATCTGCAGAACACTTAACTAAAATATTACATTACAGTTAGGCTGCTGAGTGCAATTCAAGAGAAAATATATAATTGAAAACATCTTTTACAAATAAAACACCCATCTAGAAAAACTACAAGCTGTGGAAAATAAGACAAGGTCACGTAAACAGTTTCGACACCAACATTACCACTCAGCTTATATGTATGCTCATGCATGTGAGTAGTTTTAATCATTAGAAAGTGAAAACTATGTATTCTAGAGTTAGGAAAAAAATTAAAAAAACCTTCTAACTTACTTTATTGACATTTCCAAACAAATCCATTACTCAGAAAAAGAATTATGGGTGAAGGAGAAGGACCAAAAAAGAAGTTATAATAGAACTCTTATTGCTACCTTAACTGCGGTAGACTCGCCCCTTGGCTCCAATATAGGAGTGTATACATTTATTTGTCAAAATGGCTGTAGAGTCTCCAGGCTTCTGTCACACAATTTCAGTATGCACTGGGCAACGATCACAGTTAAAAAACAACATGGTGTTATAGATTAAACACGTAGAGAGAAGAACCTGAAGAACACAAATCATATCTTGCTATCTCAATTTTTCACCCCTGTTCAGAAGGTGACTTGCCAGATTGACAGGCAACATGGTAACAGCAGATGGCTGAATACTTCCTAGAAAGAAGCCAAGGAGAAGTCCTGAAAGATAATCCTAAAAAAACCCCAAACATCCTCATAGTGCATCTCTCTACAGTTGCCCAAGAACAGATCTCTGTATTTAGCAAAAACTTACTATATATCACAGCCCAACATCCTGATCTGCAATGAATGAGGAAGTTATTTCATGTACAATGCCAATATATAAGGAAGATGGATGTGTCATTTAAAAATTCTATCAAATAAACCACCAAGAACAACATTATCTGAACCTGAGGGTGCTGTTGATTCTGCTAAATAGAACAGCAAGTATGATCTCAACTCCAAATCAGTCAGTGAGATTTATGATAGTCATAAGAGGCAGTCATCAAAAAAATGCACTAAGCACCCGTGGCATCAGCAATGAAGACCTTATATAAAAAGAACCCCAGAAATGAGAGAGATTTATTTTAGTTCAGTGCTATAATAGAAGAAAGTATCTGAAAATGAGTAATGCTAAAGCTTCCTGCCAATCTAGAATAGCAACGAAAACTGGCAAGAATGTATCATCATGCTGTTCCCACCCGTTATGTTCTCCATAATGATCATGAACGGCTCTTTTAACATTCCTTAGTCCAGAAGAAGGCCTGAGTAGGCTGGATTTCTACATTATCATTTTACGGATGACTAGATTTTTATGTGCTGTAACAGCCAATGGAGAAGCATTGGGAACTCTTCCAGGAACTATGCCCATGCTTCATTAGTTTTAATGCTACCTTCAGCTACATAGACAGACAATGCTTGCTTGTGAAAAATTCTTATTCTCTATGCTCAAATGAAGAAACTCTTAGATCTTTGAGCATTTGTATTCAGTTCCAACAATATATCCCGTTTCTCACTTAAAACATAGACATTTGTGACGGCCTCTGGAGTCCAACAAGGCTGGTTGTGGCATTCAAATGTTTAAGATAAGTCATTTATATAATTGGAAAGTGGCAATGAAACTACCGGACATAAACACAAATTTACAGCCAGGAATATCAGTGATTAAATAGACAGCATTATCATTGTCATTTTTATTGGAAGCACAGTTGTGATAACGAAATTAGTCAGACTTTCATGACGAAACATCCAAGTTTGGGTTATGATTGCCTAGTGGCAGTATATGCACATCAGGACGATAACCAACAAAACCTCAACAACAAAAAAATACCCACCTAGAATTTTTGCATTTTAATAGAGCTCTGCTAATTAATAAAAACAGTCTTGAAACTAAGGTGGACAACAAAACGTAAAAGCCATCTGTAGTGGCTGATCATCAAATTTCCCACATGACCTGTAGGGACCAATTTAAGACAGAATGCAATTCAATCCAATGTGCATTCAAACACTGGCCTCTCTGCTAAGCTTGTCAACAAAGACGTCAGTTACTTTAAGTTGTCATTTTTGCGCTGTGGGCATTGATCTGCTAGCAACTAGACCAGGGGTCTCCAAACTTTAGGAGACGAGGGCCACATTAGATTTTTGAAGGGGCTTCACGGGCCGGCTTTAGGGAGTGTGGGGCCCGATTTTTATAGGGCCCCACCGCCGAAATACCGCTGAGGCAGCAGCAGCAATTGGCTGGGGGGCCGGACAAATTGAAGCTGCGGGCCGAATCCGGCCCACGGGCCGTATTTTGGAGACCCCTGAACTAGACTGAGACCACAAATTCATTTCACATAGGCCATCAGAAGGTGACCAGTATCCCTGGACTGTATCTGAATCTATCTGGCAGTGAAGAGCTCTATAATCTCAATACCAATCCTTTGGAGTCTTCTAGTCTCCCCTAAACAATTTTCTGAGGTATTTTATTTTTTAAGCTAACCTATAACATATTGCTTTAATTACACCAAAAAACACAGCTCTTATTTTACCACAATCTGTTTTATTTATTTTGGTTTTCACTACTATATAATAAGAGCCTGCCCACCTACACAATACTCACAGTGAAAAGCTGAGTTCTACAAGCCTTTTATCCTGATGAAAATGCATGATATCCCAGGTGCCATCATTTACCTTAGTTACCACTCTGTTGGTGATGATTTGTTTAACCACCATGGTTGCTATTTTAGGCTTGGGGAACTGTAGGGGGAACTGATAGCAAGACCTATATTTAGGTTATAGAATCAAGTATCAGAGGGGTAGCCGTGTTAGTCTGGATCTGTAGAAGCGACAAAGGGTCCTGTGGCACCTTATAGACTAACAGAGGTATTGAAGCATACGCTTTCGTGGGTCAATACCCACTTCTTCGGATGCAAGCAGTGGAAATAGGTTATAGAAGTTTCTTTTAATCTTTTATTTGAGAAGATCGTGCCCTTCTGCTCTTTGCAGGAGGCCTTTGCTATATGGCAAGGGGAATCCTCGTAGGCAACAGAATTGCCTTTTCTTTGTCCAATGATTTGTACAAGATATAAAGTGTTAAAAATTTGCCACTTGCCTTCTTTTGTATGGGTTAGTTGGGGAGATGTTGGCAGAATGCCAAAATCACTGAACATTCTCAGGTTTGTGCTACCACCAGAGCACCAGCAGAAGCAGCCTACACTCAATCTCTCTGGGCAAACAAGACTTTTCTTGCAACTGTCCAATGTTGTTGTTTCTTACAGGGGGCTATTACATTTCCATATGATAAACAAATAAAAACAATCTTCAAGGGAGTTATGCAGAAAGAGAGAAAAAGTTAGGTTAAAAGAATGATATTCAGGTTGCCATGAGTATTTGTCATGGGTTGCCATAATGTGGCATTTCCTAACTTTCAAGGTCTTGACTTTGCAAATTAAATAACATCCTTTTAACTGTGTGTGTTAGGATTGCCAACTTTGTGATATTTAAAACCAGCCACTCCAGCAGGAGTGCCGGAACCTCCCCAGCCCCGCCTTTTCCCCACGAGGCCCCGCATGTTCTCCCCAAAGCCCCATCCCCCATTCGCTCCTCTTCTCCCCCTTCCTGTCGCTGCTTTTCCTCCCACCTCCATCCCGTGCCTGGGTAGGGAGGGACTCGGCTCCAGAACTGCCCCAACGTCCTCTCTGCTGAGTCTCTTCTCCCGTGTCTCTTTTAACTCCATGATTTTTAGTGTCTAGCAGAGTAATGAACTTAAGCTCCCAGGCTCATCTTTTGAAAGTGTTGTGAAGGTTTCCTTTGAGGATGAGGACTGATAGGTCAGATGTGGTGTGATCACATTGTGAAAGGTGTTCACCCACAGATGATGGGGTGTCTTTGTCTTTTATCATTTTCCTAGGTGCATTCATTTGAGAGCATAGTGATTCATTACTCTGCTAGACACTAAAATCATGGACTGACTAGAGACACTGGATTTATGGTTTATTACAACGCTCTGTAGTACACTAACCCCCTCTTTTTGTTCGATGACTGCAGAGGTGTTAACCAGCCACTCTACCGGCCACGCTTGCATTTTGCTGTGATGCTGGGAGTATCTTTCCCGGACTTGAAGAAGATCTCTGGGTAAGCTTGTCTCTCACCAGCAGATGGTCCAATAAAAGATATTACCTCACCCACTTGTCTCTCTAAGGCCTTGTCTACACTGCCACTTTACAGCACTGAAACGTTCTCGCTCAAGGGTGTAAACCCCCCCCCTCCCCGAGTGATGCAAGTTTCAGCACTGTAAAGTGGCAGTGTAGACAGTGCACCAACGCTGGGAGCTACTCCCCTTGTGTAGGGGAGTTTGTTTTACAGCTCTCTCTCTCCAAGCACTGGTGCCACGACTACACAGCCACATTAAAGCTCTGCCACAGCAGTGTTTTAATATTGGTAGTGAAGACATACCCTAATGATCAAATATGAAGTAACTGAATTTTAAGGGCTTGATTCTTTTATTTTTGATGGGGGTTTTTTACACTACTTCTTTAGGAAGTTTTTACAGGTTTACAATTCCTTTGCCATGTAAATACCAGAAATAAAACAGTAATAAAAACAATAGGTTTTGAGCTTTTGTTTAAAAAGACATTATACAGTAATCTAGTCTTCTAGATGTTTGTTTTAAGCACATCCATGAGTAGCCTTAGGAGGCATTGGGCGTCAGAGACTTATCTCTGAATCACATTTTCCTCTCTTGTTTCCTCTTTGCTCCCAGGGGTTAGTAATTATTGCTAGCATATGCCAGCTATAATATGTCAGTATATATAATATAGCCAGTATATATAATCCCCACACTGACTCAGCTCCTTTAGGGCAGGTCTACACTACAATCTTAAATTGACCTATGTTAAGTTGACTTACAGCTACTGCAGTAATTACTGTGGTGACTGATGCCCACACAACCCTTCTTTTGTTGGTGGTGTGCATCCTCATCAGCAGCGCTTTCACAGACTGAAGAGGGGCAATGAGGGGTGGGGTGGGGTGGGAGGAAGGGTGAAAGCCCTGGCTCTCAGCTCTGTGTAGCTTGCCACTGGGAGCCCAGCTGCCCCTGGAGCTTTTTGCCTCCCCACTCTCACGCGGGAGCAGGGGGAAAGCTGACCGGGGCATCTTGCCTCCAGTGGGAAGATCCGCATCCCGAGTTCGGTCAGCTGCTGTGCTCCTGGGAGGAAGTGGGGAGCCAGGATGCTGGGGGGCAGCCTGGCTTGGAGAAGAGATTCAGCTGCAGCTGTGAAATTGACAACACAGTCAACAGCCAATGTAAGGAACGCAGTGTCTACACAAACACTGCATCACCACAACTACTCCGATATAAGTCCTATGCCTCTTGTGGAGCTGCCTTATGTCGACCTAACTCTGCAGTGTAGACCAAGCCTTAGTCAACGAGTGAAGGAATACAGCAATAGCTTGGCCCATTCCCTGCCTCTTACCATGCATCCCCTGCCCAGACATTCCTTGGAGAAAGTGGGTGAGTAGCCTCACTTGCTTCTATGCAAAAATACATCCTTGCTTCCAGTTTCCCCCTATGCATGTGTGTAGACTGATTCAAAATATGGCATTAAGTTAGCAATGTTACTATTTTATTTATCATTATTCAGTGGGAAAATTTAGAACCATTGCTAATTTTTCCCCTTTTCAACATGGCCATTTTTGTGTACACATTCCATTGTAATTCTACAAATTGGGTGCATAATTAAGCACCTAGACTGTTTGAACTTCTTCCTCTTGAAGTGCCATTATTAGGCTTAAGAATAATAGCCCCTTAAGAATAGGACAGCATGAACTTCTCAAAGCTGTGCTTTCAGGCTGCTTGCAGGCTCAGGAAAACAGCTACCTCAGTTTGGCATTAACTACACTTGATTCATATCTGGAAGGTTTCTTTAGAACCAAAAGGGCTAAAAACTTTTTAAAATTATGATGATGTTGATACCTCGCTCTGCATCTGTAGCTCTGTGGAAGATAGATTGCATTCTGAAGGATCTAAATCTGTCATGGAGTTGAATACGTACCACAGATTTACAGCCTGCAAGGCAAGAGTTTCACACCATTCTGTTAAAATCTATTAACAACAAGCATCAGAGTAGGAAAATGATAATCTTTAAGGCTATCTTTCCCCACTCTCTTTCGTGTACCCAGTGCAAGCAAGAAATAGCAGAATGTGGCCTACCATTTCAGTTGATCCTAGAGAAAGTTTAAAAAACCCAGACAGCATGTTTCATGAATATGAAGGCACTTACAGTCGAGTGCTCCATTATAATTCTGGGTGTCACAGTATAAAGAGAAAAGTATAGCAATTATACCAGCTGCATGTCTAGCATTCTGTTTACTCTAAGGTTTACCCTTCTTATTTTTGCATGTTTAATTGTTTTAAGTGGTTCTACATCTATGAAAAAGCCTCTGTTTATATTTTTGCTGATGCTTTCTAGAGTTAAAATGACATGATATGCTGAAATATTTCAACCAGGGGAATAAATGCTTTGACACCTGCCTCACTGCACATTCTGTCAAATCATAAACTATAATCACAATGATTAGACTGAATTTTTCCTGTCTGGGTTGAACACATTTCTTTTTGCTAATTGTGTCAGGAGTATTATCTGATGACACTAAGCATAACTGCAACTGCTATTTCCATTTTGTTTAATGTATCAGGCTATAAAATAAGATTTTAGTAATCCCAATATACTCTAGTCCAGAAATCTAATTACATTTACACATAGGATCTCTTATGGATAGCAAGAGGTTTTAAATCACCATTTACTATAATTTGATCTTTGCATCCACACACTAGTAAGGAACTTTGACAGATAAGAGTGAGAGTAACTTCATTCTGATATGTTTTCGTCCCTAAAGTCCCTGGCAGTACATCTTTGGCTGCACTGAATTTGTTCCATTGACTGAAATGGAGTGTGGCAAAAAAGGATCAAGTATGAAATGCTAGTGACCATGTCAAAACAATGGACACCTGTTGCTTTTGATTAAACTTTGGCCTCTTTCTGCCAGTATGTAGAGTAATGTAGCCAGCCTCGTCGTTGTTGGGTTTTTTAGCCATTCCAGTATGGATTTCTTCCCCCCACCGCAATACTATTTTACAGATCAGGTGGAGCCCCATTCCATTCCTATTTATGCTGGTGACAAAAATCCCATTGGCTCCACTGATGTAGTATCAAGTTCCTACTGGTCTCTACATTCATATTGGTGTATAGCAGGGGTAGCCAAACTTACTGAACCTCCAAGCCACATATGACAACCTATAGAAATTTGAGAGCCAGGGCGCACCTGCCGGGACTCAGGGCTTCAACCCTCCAGGAGGTGCCTCTGGGGCTTGGGACTTCAGCCCCGCTACTACTGAAGCCCTGAGCTGGCCCCACCAGGCACGCCCTACGGGGCTGAAGCTCCGACACTTCCCCACTCTAGGAAGAAGTCTGAGGTGACACATGGGGGAAGGGCATTGGGGGAGGGGGGGTGTCACATGCCCCCTCAATTGTTGCCAGGGTTTGCTGGCCCTGCTCAATCCCATAGTGCCACCAAGCCCCCTCCATGAATGGTAGATGCTGGAGTCAGCAAGCTAGGAGCTGTGGTCCTGAGGAGAGGCAGTGGCAAACAGCAGGGTGAGACACTCCTTTTGCTTCTGCCTCTCCCTGTGGAGCTAGCCAAACAGAGCTAACACCTGGGAGCTGCAGGGAGGGGCCGTTGAGGGTAAGAAGTGGGGCATGACTCAAATTGTTGGGGGGGTAGGGAGGATGAACCTTTAAATTGTGCCCCCCCCTCTCAGCAGGCACCAATCATCTCTGGCAAAAGCCCCTACTCCCACCACCCCACCACAGGGCAGAAGCACTAAGCTTCCCCACCCCAGTTTGTGAGCTGCACTTTAACTGGCCACCTCTGGTATATAGTCTGATTCTCCACTTGCTTGCACTGTGTAGTCATTCCCACCTGTGCAAAGTGAGAGTACTACTGTTCTGATCAGTCTCACACTGGACCACAAGCTAAATATGAGTCAACAGTGTAACACTGTTGCAAAAAAAGCGAACATAATTCTGGGATGTATTAGCAGGAGTGTTGTAAGCAAGACACGAGAAGTAATTCTTCCGCTCTACTCCATGCTGATTAGGCCTGAACAGGAGTATTGGGTCCAGTTCTGGGTGCCACATTTCAGGAAAGATGTGGACAAATTAGAGAAAGTCCAGAGAAGGGCAACAAAAATGATGAAAGGTTTAGAAAACATGACCTATGAGAGAAGATTGAAAAAACTGGGTTTGTTTAGTCTGGAAAAGAGAAGACAGAGAGGAGACATGATAACCATTTTCAAGTACATAAAAGGTTGTTACAAGGAGGAGGGAGAAAAACTGTTCTTAATGTCAGGGGATAGGACAAGAAGCAATGGGCTTAAATTGCAGCAAGGGAGGTTTAGGTTGAACATTAGGAAAAACTTCCTAACTGTCAGGGTGGTTAAGCACTTGTATAAATTGCCTAGGGAGGTTGTGGAATCTCCATCATTGAAGGTTTTTAAAAGCAGGTTAGACAAACACCTGTCAGGAATGGCCTAGATAATATTTAGTCCTGCCACGAGTGCATGGGACTGGAATAGATGACCTCTCGAGGTCCTTTCCAGTTCTATGATTCTACTTTGAGCAATAAAACATCCACATACTGTCCACGGGAGTCAATAATGCCTTCAGCCAATAGTAGTCCCGCATCTCAGACAGGAGATTATGGATTTCCAAGTTAGGATTTGGGTTCGTGTCCAGTGATGGCACTGCAGTGTTCCAGAAAGCTATGGCATCATGATAAGTGTCAGTTTTCAAATGAGTCATTAAACTGGACCTCTCTGCCCATCTTTTGTGGCTCTTGATGTGGAAGATAAACATTCCATGGCATTGTTTGAAAGAGTAGATGTTCTGGTCAACATTCCCATTCTCAATAAAACAGGTTCTATTTTTCCTATGGTTGTGTGCTCCATTGAGGCCAGGTCTACACTGGGGGTGGGGGAGTGGGGGCGGTCAACCTACAATACACAACGTCAGCTACATGAATAGCGTAGCTGAAGTCGGCATATCATAGGTCGACTTACCTGGCCGTGAGGACGGTGGCGAGTCGACCGCTGCTGCTCCCCCCGTCGACTCTGCTTCTGCCTCTCGCTGAGGTGGAGTTCCGGAGTCGACGGGGAGCACATTCGGGGATCGATTTATTGCGTCTAGATGAGACGCGATAAATCAATCCCCGATAGATCGATCATTACCCGCCGATCTGGCAGGTAGTGAAGACGTACCCTGAGTGCATAATGATATGAATGCTCCTGCCTACATAATCTCTATGTTGCCAACAGCTAAGTATTTTATAAAGTGTTTTAAGACGCTATCATAATTATGAAAGGTGATATATAAAACAAAATCTGTTCTGATGTATACTGCACTCCTAGATTCAGCCACATACCATTTAAAAGTCACCATTAACATAATGCAAAATGGCTTTATAGTAAACCCAAATCCAACTAAATTGGGGACTAGTCACACAACCTAACTTCTTTCCTGACCCCGCACACACCACCTTCCATTCCTCAATCTCCAGGATTCCGTCCTTATCATTAGTCTTCTTAAGTGGGGCCGCAGGCTGCCTTTTGGTCTTCCTAGAAATTGCACACTAGAAACTGTGGGCCTGTAATGGATCGTACATGGTCTGGTTTCAGATCCAACTGCTGCCATCAGCTCCCATGCTGTTTAGGTCACTCTCCAGCTATATTATAAAAGTTCAGTCCTTCCCAGGTTAATCAAAGCCCCAAAAGTAAACACAACCCAGTCTTCCACATCCACGTTCTTGCCAGGAACAGCCCTTTGTCTGAGGCTCTGTCCTCTTCCACCACAGCCTTTAGCCCTTCTCTTAGGTTCATGTCACAGCCTTTCTGGGCTCCAGTCAGTCCCGTCATCTTCTCCCTTATTGGCAGGGTTAGCTCGACCACCTCACAAGGTGGCAGCATAGGGGGAACCTACCCCCACCATTGGTTACCATCCCTTGGACCCTAAATTATTGGGTTAGCTGCTCTATAACTCAAAGTGACCTGCTTTTCCTTCCCAAGGCTTCTCTTCTCTTTTACTCAGCACAGGCTGCCCTGATATCTCGCAACAAGCCTGGCCCATCCTTCCCCTTGTCATGTGACCCCTACTCTCCTTCCACTCATGTAAGGAGGATGCTAAACTTGGCACAGATGGAGCTGAGTGTCTAACATCCTTCACTGGCCAATGCATTCTGTGACAGGGCTCCTTCTCCAAAAATGTTCTGCACATACCACCTGGCCGTATTTAAATGAGACAGTGTCTATCTTTTAACATAATACACAGCTTTTCCCCCTACTTTGCCCATCCAGAAACCACACTTAGTCCAATGCATTTTAGTGTCAGTACAAGGCATGTCTCTATTTGTTTCCATAAATGCTCCACTTTATGGGTTTTCCATGATGATGGTTATGTTTTTTATATTTAAATAAAAAAATTAGTGCTGTAAACGTGCCTTGTGTAGAGTAGCACAGAGGTACGGTGGAGTGACGGTTAATTTCACACCCTTTGTGAAATCTTGTATAATTTGTCACCAGCTCTCATGCAGCAAATCATCATTTGCATTGGGAATAAAGGGTTGAAGCCACAGTAACCAATGGTAACTCACAATATAAGCAGTGAAAATCTCATGGCGGGAGTGAGATTAATAAGCTCCTGTCATTACTGTGTGCTGCAGTATCAAGACATAGCAGACAGCATCGGCTTTACAGGAGGGGAAAACCTTTCACAGCAATACCATCACGTCCATTTAATCAAACAAAAATGCAGTAACAAGGGGCATGGGAACAAAGATGATTCTTTTTACATCCAGAGTATTTAATTCAGATCTGTAGGATGTTAAGAGTTGATTTTTAATTAAATATGGGACAGTTTAAATCCCTTCTTAGAAAACAGACATGCTACAGTGATTATTTAGATGAGCAAGAAGGAGGTCTGTTTTTTCTATAATGGAATAAATATAACTTTTATTAATTATCATACTTCTTATCTGTCCTCTTTTAAAAAGTTTTCAAGTAATTAAAAACCAAGGGGCAGATTTTCAAAACATGACCGCTATTTATGCACATTCTAATTTGCATGTGCTCTCACTTAAGTAAGCCATTTTATGCACTGTCAGTTGTCTGTGCAAAAGATGTTTACATATACATACAAAGCAATATGAGGTTTGCACATACATATTCTATCATACATGCTCACTAGATACTTTTTTTGTGTGCAAACAATTGAAGGAAGAAACACACACACACACACACACACACACACACACACACACACAGGCCTCAGGCCTCTTTGAAAAGTTGCCCCTAATAAGGTGAACGGTTCAATTGTTATTATGCAGTCAGTGTTCAGCACTAGTAGATTTTCAGATCATATAACTGATGGTATTGGTGATGTTTACGAAGCATAGAAATGTGGCTGATACAAAAATATGATTTTATTTCTGAGGATTCTCAAATGTTCTTATTTGGAAAGTTTTTCACAAGGAGAGAAATATTTCTACATATATTGAATTTATATTAAATTCTGGTTTAGCTGGTTTAGCATCATACCTTTTTAATATGCATATATGTATTATGTTTTTCTCTAGACTCACTCCTCAGCTGGGAGTGCCCATGGAGAGGAAGAGTGAGCTTCATGTCCCTAGCCAGTGACACCTATAGCTGATCCAGAGGTAGTGTTGATGAAACCCAGAGAGTGTTTTCTTCTAGTCCTCCTTGATGAGAAGGAGTCTCCACCATGTAGGACCTTAAGGGGGGGTTCTTGGGATTCTTTAAAAGGATCCCTTCCTATAAACGAATCAAACTGGTCCATAAACATTGGATAGATCTCAAAACAGTTCAGAAGTTCAATCTGTTGAAATCTGAAGTTCAATTTGTTAAAGTTCAGATGACTAGCTCAATAATCTGAGCCTCATCAGCCTTAGCATGACCAGATGTCCTGATATTATTGGGAGCGTCTCGATATTAGGGGCTTCTTCTTATATAGGAAACTATACCCCCTGCTCCCTGAACGAAAAAAAATGTCCCAAATTTTCACACTTGCTATCTGGTCACCCTAATCAGCCTTCAAAATAGGGCTGGAAATATGATAAGGTAAGGTTTTCTCATGAGATAGTTGGCACTTCCTGATTTTGCTGGAAATACCATGAGAACAACCTTTGTTATGGTGTCTTCACGGCTCTATTCTGGTTTTGGAAGGAACTAGGCATTGCAGACATACATGAAAATGAACAATTATGATAGTAGTAGCACCAACAATAGCATTAACCATTCTTGTTCAAACTTAAATAATATGCAGGTAAGGTTCGGTATTAGTTTTGAGTGGCGACTGGAGTACTTATGTTTTCCGAACAACTTTTCCCATCCTCTCTATTGCCCCTCTCTGTCCCCTCTTCATGGACAACTACAACCCCCACCCTTACCGTTAATGGAGTTTGGAACGCATTAAGGGGAGAACACTCCAGTAAAAATCATTCACTCATTTTCAAACCAGCATTCAGAATGATGCCAGAAATGGATAGTAATAAACAGAAAGAGTGTCTCATCTTACCCATTGAAGTATTAATTCATCTCAGTAGTTAGGCATATCAAGGGCAGCGGTAGATTATATATTTAAGACAGATTTAATTAAATATAAAAATACTTTTATCTTCCTCTAACTAATTTATTTTAACTGATTTTCCTCCCTCCCCACTGGTTATCTCCTTCACTCATCCTTCAATAAGTACAGTGAATATAGGCATAGCTTTATTTATTTTGGTGAGCGGAGTTGGGAGATGGTATATGGATGTGACTGCAAAATGCCCAACTACCAACGTGCAATATCCAAAACCATACTCTAGTTCAGGATAAAAAGAGACACAAAGCATTCACAGTGTCTGAGAAACCAGTAGAATGTTCACAGGATTTACATCAGCTGAGGATCTGGCCCTAGATGCGTTGCCCAGAACTTTTTTGGAGAGATCTTATCAGCAAGATTATGATTAAAACTCAGATCCATGATCAACTTGTGGAACTCACAGTCACAAGATATCATTGAGACCCAGGGCTAGAGCCACAAAGGGATTTAGGCACCTATCTGCCACTTTAAGAGCCTAATAAGTCCAAAATTTAGATCCACAAGCCACCTTGCTCAGCTGACGCCTAGACTAGAAGGACCATTGGTTTGATTCGATTAGGCAGTTGCTATGTTCTGAAATTTAGTTAAAAGCCAGTGCCCACAAACATTTCTTAAAGTTTAGACTTAAATAAATGCAAAAGTCAATAGGAAATGTATTCCTAAACAAGAGGACAAGAGAAAAATGCTGAGATATATTCTGGTGCTGAGTATGCAAGGAAATTTTGAAGGGGGAGCTAATATAAAGGACTATATAATGCTACTCCGAAAAGTCAAATCACAGGCTTCTCAGATTGAGCACCCAAAATTAGAAGGATACTTTTGACAGTTTGACTCTAATCTCTGTGCCTCAGTTTCCCATGTGTAAAATTGGGATAACACCCTCTCATTTCAGAAGGATGTACTGAATATTAATTCATTAATGTTTATAAAGAACTAAGATACAGTGATGAGAGCACCACAGCAAACCCCATGATTAAATTAATAATTCTGTATTCAGTGCAGGGTCTGGATGGTATGTAGTAAATAATGCATCCAACCACACTGATTGAGGATGGAAAGAAAGATTTAATAGGTAACCATTCAGAGGGCACCATCCATTCAGTGTGCTGAATGAAGCAGGGGCCTTTTGGCAAAAGTTAATATGTGATCATGTAACTAAAGTTGGTATAAAAATACATACACACTGGAGGGGAAAACTAAGGTTTCATGATGAAACTTAATTTTGGCATTCCTTAATGTTGAGAACTTGACATTTAATAGTCTTCTAACATAGCTTTTTAAGATGTAATATTCATTAAACTAAACTTGTGGTTCTGAAGAAAAGGAGAGGGTTAACAGCTGCAGTGCAGTGGGCTAAAGACAGTACAGGTGTGTTGGTTTAAGTGGCAAACAAGCGTGCATAACTAAAGCACAGAGGGTGCAGAGCAGGAACTCATAAAGGAAGCAAGGATTCAGGCACAGAACTTAAAGTGAATATAGAGGTAAATAAAATAATGTACCCTTATTATAGCTAGTGTTGCAGTTGGTGGGAGTGGGTGGTTGTGGCTTATACTACCTGAAGAAATCTGAGGGAAAATCCAGTAAATTGTAAGACTATTGTTTAGCAGTTTATTTAACAGCAAATGGTTTTTCTTGTTGTGCTGTATTGATAAATAGTTAGCACTGCAACTGGTTGTCTTTAGCATAGAGAAAAATCCAAGGAGAATGTGGGATAGTTACTAGGCCAAGTTTGGGGGGCTTTTGGATTCAAGTAAAGGAGAGTAGATAAGGATGCAAGTTAGAACTGGTTTAGAGGAACTGTGTTACAATGATGTTAGCAGAGGGAAAGAAGGGCTTCTGTAAGGAGCTTTTCCATGGCACCGCTCTACACGGAAAACAGTGATGGCATTTCAACCACTATACTCAGGTTATGCTAGAGTAAGGGCTTTTAAACATTGAACTGATTCCTGCTGTTCATAGGGCTGTGAATCTGTTATTGTGGTAAGCAGAAGTTGTTTGAAGAAGTGGGATATTTCTTGGCTGTATTCTGTCCTATGCTGAAGCTGTGATTAAAGTGCCTTGCTCTGCTCTGCCATTTCTGGGAAGAGAGACTATGTTTTAGCTAATAATAACACCTAGCACTTACCTAGGGCTTTCTATCTGCACTAGCAAGAGGGACATACTGTGAAAAACTACTGGTTAAAAAAAAAAATACAGAAAACTTCTTATGTTACAAAGCAAGGCAGAGCCTTTCTGGACACAAGAACAGTCCGTTAAGGCACTTCTGCCCAATATTACCTTTTAATCAGATATTGATTTTGGGTGGGTGGCATCACATCAGTGATTTAGCGCTCTTATTTTTTAAACTAACTCTCTAGGCCTTCTGGTTAAAGTATCTGTAGGGAGCCTGAAGTAAGAGCTATGGAAAGTGTGAACTGCCCCATTCACATCAGTGGAATGTCAGTTCAGATACCCAAAATAGGAATTAAAATGTCAATATTAACTTTTTCACTATTCAAAAAGTGTGCAGACCTATGATTTCACCCCTGCCCCCAATCCACTGTGGGTGCTATCTAAATGTGGTGACATGACTAGATGGTGTTTGGCAGACACCTCTGGTTCCCCCCACCCTCCGTCTGACCTGTGAAACTAAAAGGGCTAATCCCACAAAATTTAATAGTTTACTTACTCCCCACTGAGGGGAGTTAAATCTATGGGGCCTCAGTGACCACTTCACCCACACTTGTGAGGGCATTTGAGAGCAGACTTAAACCCCAATCAGTTTTCTCCCTTAATCTAATGGCAGCTGCTGCTCCTCCCTCTGTTAGAAGCTATTTGCAGACTGATAGATGTGACCATGCTGAAAGGTGACCTGGGTATAACCAAACTATTTTTCTTTGTAATCATGATGGGTAGAAACATGTGTATAACTATATAACTCTTTTTAAATTAAAACTTTGATTCTGGGACCTCACATATTTTGGACATCTGGACAATGTTGTGAGTAGTGTCTTATTTAGCATCACAACTGGGAGCTTGGCTTTGTGGGAGGGGTTGGGAGAGAATACCACTCTATTGCATGGCCTTACCTACATGCTAGTTTAAGAGGTGCTTTTCATTGCACTGATAACACTTTTGACTCCTAAATCTCTGATACTTCAATAGCTTTGTTTGGTGTTACAAATACAAACCGACTTGGCTTTGGTGACTTCACTGTTTCCACTATGAAGTGAACTAAGTTGGTAAATGTATCTAAAGGAGGAAAACTTGCTGATGACACTCTTAAAGAGTCACTCACAGAAATAGTGATTGGGCAGTAAAACAGTGGCTTCTCAGTTTTAACAAAGCACTTTTCATGTAGTACTTTGAAAAACATGGCACTACTAGCAATAGGCAAAAGTGAGTGCCTGAGTAAAGCTGTCCAATTGTGCAGCAATGAACTAGGGTGAATTATTATGAGGTGTGAGTCATTCAGTGTAGCAAATGCTGCAGTAGAATGCCAAAATTCTCCTTGGGCAAGTAGAAAAGATAGGAAAATATATATATATTTTTTTAAATAAAACACTATTAATACATGTGTAGTAGCTATTCTTTGAAACATAATGTGGGTACTCTTCCACAGCATAAGCATCTTAGTTAAATATACACTTTTCTACTGACCTGCCTGTGGGTTGCATCTCAGTGCCCCTTAAAAAAAAATTTGTGAAATCTGACCTCTTAATTTCTGTGTGTGTGCGCGCACAGAAGGAGTTAAACACTTGCATAGACTTTGTATTTAGCTTAAAAAAACTGATCTGGTCACTCTGTTTCACAAATAATATTTGTGCAAAGATGGGGCTTACAGGGATGACTTCTGGTACAATAGGGTAAAGGGATGGAAAAAAATCTATTCGTTCCTCTCCCTTTATGTTTTTTAGTCACTTTACATTTCCTAGTGTTTTGTTTTGTTTCAAATGAGACAATGGAAAGGGTGTTCTTTATTTCTCTTGGGAGACTTCCCTCTCCCCCCACACTGTCACTTTTTTAATACAATAACAAAACAACTATCTACATTTCTGGTGGAACTCTAAACTCCTACTTTGAGTTTATTTTGGTCTTTTTGTTTTTTATCCATTTGATAATGCCACCAGTTAGAAACCCAATGTCAGGTCCTGCTTTGTCACTATTCTAGATTTGTCTATTGCTAATCTCTGAGTTCACTGGAGCAGTCATGCATCAGTCTTGGCTAGGTAACAGTAGCGTAGCCGGGGACGAGCAGCGGGAGCGGCCACTCCCCCGTGAGGAGAAGTGCCTGAGCCGGGCTCGGGTGGGGATTTAAAAGGCCCGCATCTCCCCGCGGCTGCAAGAGCCACAGGCCTTTTAAATCCCCGCCCGAGCCCCGCTGCCAGAGCCGGGCTTGGGGGGGGGGGTGCGCTTTAAAGACCTGCGGCTCCTGCCACTGCGGGGAGCCGTGGGCCTTTTAAAGGGCCGCCGGAGCCCTGCTGCCGGAGCTCTGGTGGTGCTTTAAAGGGCCCAGGGCTCCACAGCGGCTGGAGCCCCAAGCCCTTTAAAGTGCTGCCGGGTGAGTATAGGGGGAGCCTGGGGAAGCGCCTTTTTATAGCGCCGCTTCCCCTGTGCTCCAGACCTGCCTACGCTACTGCTAGGTAAGTGAGGATTTCACCGATATCCACTTTAGCAGAACAGAGACTTAGAAATAATCCTAGAAAACAATAGTACTGGAAATGTGACTTTTTTAAAAACCATCTGTCCAAGACTTAAAGTTTAGCTATAAACTAATGAAATTCTATTGTTGGGCATGATTCACAGGATTTCCTTCAGCAGGGCTTGTGTAAATGGCCAAAGTCAGCATTCTACAATAATCTGTATTGCTGGGTAGCAGTAGTCAGTGTAGCTCTGTCTCTGCTGTTCTGTTCAGACACCACAATCGTACTCTCCAAATGGTATGTGTTTAAAATAAAGATCAAGGGCCATATTTATCCTGTTGTAAATCATGGCACTAATGTAGTTATATTGGAGACTAATTTTCTTCCATCTGTGTATCTTGGACCTTGTGAGAGAATGTATTTATGCTGAAGTTTCCCGGTTGGCTCCTCTATGCAGTTCTATCTGTCTCAGACTGCATTTTCACCTTGGTTAGTTCTCAATAATAATTGCAAAAAGAAAAAACAAACGTCCCATGGCAGCAAGTCTCTGTGTCTGGGTCAACTGACTCAGGCTCATGCCATGCAGGCTGAAAATAGCAGTGTAGAATGTTCCTGGCATGGGCTGAAGCCTGGGCTCTGAAATCCCATCAGGGTCTCGTAGACCAGGTGCCAGTCTGTGCGAGAATGTCTATGCTGCTATTTTTAGTTTTGTAGCCCAAGTTAGTTGACCCAGGCTTTGAGACTTGCCGGTGCAAGTGTAGACCGTGAGCAATAATTTCACTGTACTAATATGAACACCATCTTGGAACAGGGAAGAATGCAAAGTGCCTACTTGCTAGCTTAATAGAATGTTGATTATTAAAATAACTGGTAATATCTCATTGACAGTGACAACAGTAGATTGTCACACACGAACAGTAGCCTGGAGTCCTTGATAGCGGATATTCTTTATGTAAGTAAAAAATGTTAATTGTAAAGCTTAACTTTTTTTTCTTTGGGACTTTTTCATCACAGGCAAAAGGAAAAGACTGCACTGTGGGCCAAACTGGCTTATTCCCTACTGTGGGTTCCTCCCTCAAACAATATGAAATAAATTCCAGTTATGCTTGTTGAGGATTTTTTTAAGAATAGCAAGGTTATGAATCATGGTGATAGACTTCAAAAATGTTTTTTTTTGAACTTTAGACATCTTGAAGGGACTCAGCAACAGCCTTCTGAAATAGCAGAACACTACTTATTCTGCTCATAGCACCAAGAAGGTGTGATGTGTGGGTTTTGTTTGTTTTAAAGCCTGAATCCCTGACCCAAACCTCTCCCCTGGTTTCTTCCAGGGTTATGCACCATGCTTTCAGCTGCTCTTTCAGGCTGTCTGTTTTTTCTGGTCCTCCAGTTCTGCCTTTCCTCCTACACACCCCTACCCAAAACAATGTTCCGCAAAGTGGGTTCACATATTCCTGTTATCTTAGGTGGGGGCTTATGCTTAAATTTGTTTGGTGAAAACATACCCTTCAATTATCCACCTCAGTGAGGGTCAAATCCTTTGATAACAAGGTTCCATCCACCTCCTAACACTATCTGTGGAGCTACACTTCTTACCAGCTTTTAGGAGACACACAGGACCAAATTCTACTCTTGCAACCCTGCAGCCCCTGCTAAAATCCCATAGAAGTTAGGGAGATTGCCTGTGTGCAACTGAGTATAATATAATAGTACATGCATGGTTCTAAGCTTCACTAACATGCCCTGTTCATACTCTACACCAGGGGTCTCAAACACGTGGCCCATGGAGCGCTTCCCTGTGGCCCGCCAGGCTCCCCGCCCCCCCGAGTTACTTTCTGAAGTTCTGCCACCAGAACAGCTGTCTGGCAGCTTCGTGGTTTCTGAGAGGGAGGGGGGAGGAGCAGGGAGCCAAGTGCTCAGGGGAGGAGGTGGAGAAGGGGCAGGGCCTAATGGACGGGGTGGAGTGGGGGTGGGGCTGGGGCAGCGAGGAGGCAGGGTCAGTGATGCAGCCCTCAGGCCAATGCACTAGTCCTCATGCGGCCCTCGTGGTAATTTGAGTTTGAGACCCCTGCTCTACACCTTCTTTGTGAACATGCACATATTTTCACAATGGGAAGCCAGAATTTGGCTAAAAATTCCATCTCCAGAATTTTCCCCAGATTAAGTCCACTATATATCAGATGCTTCTAAAAATCTTTGGTGATTGCTACCTAGCTTAGCATGAGAGAGTATTTGTTTTTAATTAATAGCAAGTAACTAGATGGGAAAGTTGGGATATAAAAGCTATAGATGGAATCTATAGATTCATGAGGGCAGAATTTGACCAGCTTTTGCTATGCATGCTCCACTCCTATTGAATGCAAGCTCTGCAAAAGGGTACATCTCTGTGCCCATATTTGTGCACCCCTGAATGCCTGGTGCTTAAATAAAGTGTGATTGTTTTATGTGTGCCCATTCTTCTTTCCTCCGAGATGTGGGTATATACAAAGCATTATAGGGCCAGATCTTCAGCTGGTGTAAACTGGTGACGCTCTATTGACTTGCACTAGTCTGGGGCCTGCTGTTGGATAAAGGTTTCATTGGTATGTTCCATATGGCTATGTATTGTGCCATAATTCTAAAATTTGTTTTTAACAAAACTTCAGAGTGAAAATGTTCTGTAATATTTTTGGTATTCTCCTCACATGAAGTCTGTCTGTGTTGGTTTACTAGCAAACTGGTTTATTTTGGGTTCTGAGATTTTGGGACCCCTACAAGGGGTGGTGGGGAGTGTACCTTCGGGTGAAGGAAGTGACCTTGAGCAAGGAAGTAGTGAATACAAGAAGCCAAAATTAGATATCTGCTTTGTTTTAAGAGCCCAAGGTTGTAGCTTCTGCCCGCCTTCTAGCAGAAGATTCCTGTAACAGGGTAGCTTGCCTCTAAACTTCCAGAGGTTCTGGGGCCAGCCCGCCCTGTTCCATTATCAGACTGTTTGCTGGGAAGAGGTCAGGTGGTTCATATAAAAGATGGAGAGTGCTCACCTGAAGAGGAAACTGTTGGAAAGTAGGTGGCCTCTGGGGCCTGCAATCTGCTTTGGTCAGGGGAAAAGTTTTTGTGTGCATGCTTAAAGAATAAGCTCTGCCCTAAAGGAAGGGCCTGACTAGACTTCGGGTGGGAAAGGGTGATTTCCTTTCTGGGCTGGGAAGATAGGGCAGTGGCCTACAACTCCCTTCCCTTCATGGCAGCAGGATAAGAGCTAATTGTACACCTCATTGGAGAGTCTTTGACCTATGTAACTGAAGACCGGACCGGGTATTTATTTTGAGACTCTCTTGGACTCCTATTTTGCTTGGAGTAGGTGGAAGGGTTTATTCAGCCTAGTTGGAGAATTAAACTAAATTACCAGGAGAAAACTGAGGCAGGGCAGAGCCTAGGCTCCTGGGAGGCAAGCAAACCATTACAGTCCAACACCTGATAACTTACCTGGACTAAAAATTCTGCTGTACCATTTGAAGAAAGAGATTCGGAGCTTCCTAATAGTATATAGCAGGGGTAGAAACAGGAGCTGGGCTGTGTCTGTCTTTAAACCTGTCACTGGTTGAGGACTTAATAGTGCTGCTTGTTATGGGCCTGTAACCAGTGTAACTTTAGGGAGAAACTTTGCCTGTTGGGAAGGTTAAGGAGGGCAAGGAAGGAAACCTTTATCTGAAGCTATTTTACCCCCTGCCCCCCCCCCCCCCCACCAAAAAAAAAAAAAAAGCCAGTGTGAATCTAAGAAGCTTTGAATGTTAAGAGTAGTCCATGGAAGATGAGTTGATGGACAAGTCAACCCTTAGTATTTTGATAATGAGAGACGGGTGGGAATATTATTATTTGCTGCTTATCAGATCTTAGGACTTAGAGCAGGGGTGGGCAAACGTTTTGGCCTGAGGGCCACATCGGGTTTCCAAAACTGTATGGAGGCCGGTTAGGGGAGGCTGTGCCTCTCCAAACAGCCAGGCATGGCCCAGCCCCTGCACCATCCAACCCCCCTGCTTCTCACCCCCTGATGACTCCTACCCCATCCAACCCCCGCCTGTTCCCTGTCACCTGATGGCCACCCCGGGACCCCCTGCCTGTCCCCCCCCCCCCCCACTGCCCCATCCAACTCTTCCTATCATTCCTGACTG
The DNA here is from genome assembly GCA_037349315.1 of Chelydra serpentina. Lineage (NCBI taxonomy): Eukaryota > Metazoa > Chordata > Testudines > Chelydridae > Chelydra > Chelydra serpentina. The sequence goes on along the minus strand of JBAIAC010000014.1, from coordinate 8,901,221 downwards.
CCCCCCTTGGGACCTGTTCCCCATCCAACCACCCCTTCTCCCTGACTGCCCCTGGAACCCCTGCCTCTGACTGCTCCCTGCTGCCCCATCCAACCCTCCCTCTCCTTCCTGACTGCCCCCTGGGACCCCTGCCCCCATTCAACCCTCCTGTTCCCCACCCTCAGACCACCCCGAGCACTATCCACACCCCTTCCCCCTACCACCACCCTAACTCCCCTGTGCTCTAGCCAACCCCCGTGCCCCCTTACTGCGCTGCCTGGAGCACCAGTGGCTGGCAGTGCTACAGCCGCATCACCCAGAGCACCAGGACAGGCAGCCGTGCTGCCCAGCTGGAGCCAGCGATGCCCCCACGCAGCACAGAGCCCCGGGTCAGGCTGTGGCTCTGCAGCTGGGCTGCCCGGCAAGAGCTCTCAGCCCCGCCGCCCAGAGCATTGCACTGGCAGTGCAGTGAGCTGAGGCTGCAGGGGAGGGGAAACAGCAGGGGAGGGGCTGGAGCCTAGCCTCCCAGGCCAGGAGCTCAAGGGCCGGCCCGTGGGCCATAGTTTGCCCACCTCTGACTTAGACTAAGCAGCATCTTCTAAAAAAAACCTTTAAAAAAACCTCTCACTATCATGTGAGCAACAGCTGGGGCCAACTGATTGACTTCTCCTATAACAGCATCAGCTTTTCTGTTTCGTACTCTGCCCCCGCCAGATCTGCTCCTCCAGTTGCTTTTCCTAACTGGTGGCTAATCTATGCATTACGTGAAAGATGGATGCTCGTTAGCTACTGGAGCACTTGATTTTTGTATAACCATCACCCCAGCTGTATGTCTATATAAACAATACACATCCTTACAGGTAAGACTACTGTTTCTTTTACATACTTGTGTATGTTCAGGATGTCTCCTGTGAAAGTTCCAGTTTACATGTGCTTCAACAGATGTGCTCCAAGGATGAGTGTTCTTAATTCTGCACTATGATCACAGTAATTTCACATAATAGATGCTACACTGAGTACAAAAACAGAATAGGTCTTCTTGGTGCTATGAAGATCTAGAGTTACCTGCTGCTTCACAAATGACTGGGATGGAGCTCCCATTTTACTAAACAAGGCTTTAAATTTGATAATCTAGTCCTATAGCTCCTCCACTTTCACAAATACAGCATTTTCAAAGTGTCTAAAACACTACAGCTTACAATATTGTTCCAGTCACTATCTGGACTGTTACTGTAGTTACCCTCTGCTTTCCTTTGGACTTCACAAGATTAGTAGCTCTTGTTCATTCGGTGGCCATGAGCACTTCCTATGGAGGGCAGCATGGGGGAACAAAGTCCTCAAAGAAAACATTTTCTCTCTTCCTTTTGGGTTTGTTTTTGGGATGGGGAGCAAAACATCTGCTACCCGTTTATAAGGTTGAAAACAATGTTTTTACACTTAAACCAAGAAGATGCAGTTTTTGGTTTATCCATTTAAATGTCCTGGAATGTGTGGCATAGTCCAGTGTCTTTCAGCCTGTGATCTGTGGACCTCTGGGAATCTGCAGACTATGCCTAAGATTTCCAAAGGGTCTGCACCTCCATTTGAAATGTTTTAAAGGTTTTAAAATAAAAAAAAGATTGAAAACCCCTGGCATAGTGTGACATTCCCCTCTGGTGTTATCTGGAGTGGTGATCTGCTAGGCCTCTCCAATCCAATCTGGGAGCTGGCCTTACCCTGCTCTGCTGTGAGAACACCCCCACTCCCGAGCTGTTCACGCACAGCCTCTGGCATGTAAGCTGTTCCCAGCTACTTGCAAGCGAATGACTCTAGTTAATATCTCCGGTTCTAGACACAACCCTAGGAACCTCCATCTTGCAGTGTCCAAGTATACCCACTGGATGCTGCAAGCTTATATGAGTTTGTCAATTTAACAAATACATTGATAAGTACCAGGTTTGTTCTCCCAAGGGGAGCCTCTGACACACTTCAAACCAAACGCACTGCTTCAGGTAGAATAAAAAGATTTACTAACTATAAAGATTTTTTTTTTAAGTGATAAGTCAAAGCATAAGTCGGAGTGGTTACCAAAATAAAATAAAATATAAGCACACAGTTTAAACTCTCAACCCTATTAGACTGGGCAGCAACTAGATTAAGCAGTTTTTCTCATCCCACTGGATATTGCAGTCCTTTGGCCCAGGTTTAAGGAACAAACCTGCATAATCTCCTGAGTTGGAGTCTTGTCTTCTCAGTGTTTTGGTTGCTTGCAGCATAGGTGGGGGCAGGAGAAGGGCATAATATGTGTCCACTCTGTCTGTTTTATACTCTCAGTCCACGGGCTTGTAGAACACAAGCTCAGGCATGTCCGTGGGGCATTGCTGAGTCTCTCCCAGTAAGGTTAAGCAATTCCCCTGGTGTGGCATCATGCAGGTGAGGTGAGTGATTACATTGTAGATCCCTTGCTGGACAATGGCTGTTGATGGGCTGATTGACACCCTACCCGGGCATTAGTTACTTTCCTTGCTGTTGCCTCTGGGGAGCTAATATCTGGCTGATTGCTGTAAATTGGGCATACTTTAGTGACCACCATACAACACAATTCTGATAACTTCATATGCATTAATGATACACATATATGGATAGAGAAATGACTTTCAGCAGATCATAACTGTTCCCCTGATACCTTACAAGGAATGCTTTATATGTGAGATCACAATTATATGAAAATGAAGAATATGGGTGTTACAATATGCTCCCCCAAGGTATAGAATGTCACACACAGTCTGTCAGCAAAACCATGCATCACCCCCAGGAATTCTAAGGGCAAGTTGTTTCCTCTAAACACAGTGGTTTTCAGTCATTGTGGAACAGATTTACTTCTTTAGAGGTAGAAGCGACAAAGGGATGAAGTGGGTATTAACCCACGAAAGCTTATGCTGAAATAAATTTGTTAGTCTCTAAGGGTACGTCTATACTTACGCGTCTGTCGAACGCGTCGGATCGATGTTCTGGGTTCGATTTATCGCGTCTTGTCAAGACGCGATAAATCGAACCAGGAAGTGCTCCGTTGTCGACGCTGGTACTCCAGCTCGACGAACGGAGTAGGCGGAGTCGACGGGGGAGCCTGCGCGCCGCGTGTGGACCCCGGGTAAGTGCTTTTTCATTCGAACTAAGGTACTGCGACTTCAGCTACGTTATTCACGTAGCTGAAGTTGCGTACCTTAGTTCGATGGGGGGGGTAGTGTAGACCTAGCCTAAGGTGCTACAAGTTTTTCTTTCTTATTTTCGTTTTGCTGACACAGACTAACACAGCTACTACACTTAAAAGGGTCCTGTGGCACCTTATAGAGGTAAAAACTGTAGTTGAACTATATAGTTCAATCACTATCCAATACTCCCTGTGGTTTGTCAGAATAATAAAGGTTGTCTTAGGAACAAACTGAAAGAGAAAACAAGGTTTGTACACTGTGTGAAACTTGATCCAACTGATTCAGTTGCCTTTTTCAGGTAAAATCTATAAATACAATAAAATGAAAGCTTTTACAACATGCTATGGGCCTTCCTCTGTAACACACTTACTCCTAATAAGTATGCAATAGGGCTTCACCCAAAAGTACTGTCGTGGCATAAAGTATTACTCAGGAGTATCGGTGGCATAAACAAGCCTTTAATCACTTCTATCTGTTCTTCCTCTGCTAGATCCCAGAAGTCTTTGCACAGGTTACTACAGTGTTTCAATGGATGTAGAAATCCCGCACTGTTACCAAATGTTTGGTTCAGTAGTTATGGGGAACGTGTGCTGGTGATCTTCTGCCCCTTCCTCCCTGGAAACTGGATTCCTCTCTGGAATCTATTCAGGATACAGAGCCCATAATGACCAGTAGCTGAGAACTGATAAACTTGGGCTTATATTGTGAGGGAGTGCACTGAGACCAATTAAGAGGTATTAGTTTACTTTCCTTTTTTAAGTAGACCGTAAAGCTCACTTTTTGGAGACATGTATACCTGATAATATATATGATTCAGAAGGAAGTATAAAGCCTTCATGTTGCAATAGAAACTAGAGGCAGTCATCAAATCAGTTATTGAAAGTATTGCATTAATTTTGTAGCAAATAATGAGCAAACTGCTTTTAAAGTACATGACAATTTCCAGAGCCAGTGTCCAAGCGCATCGGGTACTATCTGAAGTAGTAAAACACTGCTTGCAAAAAGTGATATGTTGGCTTTCTATCATATGTATGAAAACTGCCACTAAGCCAGACTATGTACCTAATGACAGAGTTTGTCTCAGATGTGGGGGGAGGAGTTGTACTGAATGATCATGTAAATAAATATCATCAAGAAAACTCCCTGTGTCACTCGCTCAGTAGATTTGAGGAAAGAGGTGATATTGGATGATGTTTCCTTTAGTTGCACTATTTTTAAATCTAGCAAAATGGGTTTAATATTTAAAATAAATATTGTTGCACATGGCTCACAGAAGCTTTGATTTCCACACTGCTATGGTATAGGCCAGAGGAATGCTAACAACTCTAAAAATCTTTGATCTGTGGCCAATTCAATTAGGGTGGATGTGGACAATTCCCAACAGTTGACAAGAAGGGGTGAATATAGGCAACTCCCAGCTTTTCAGGTGCTGTATATTTATACCTGTTTACTGTATTTTTCACTTCATTCATCTGATGAAGTGGGTTCTAGCCCACGAAAGCTTATGCCCAAATAAATTTGTTAGTCTCTAAGGTGCCACAAGGACTCCTTGTTGTTTTTGCTGTTTTACAGGTTCATCTAAGGACTTCCAGATCCTTAATTTAATTACTAACCCTTTCTTATCTTAATTACCCTGCCTCTGTTTGTAAACAAAGCACTGATTCCCTGCCCCAGGGACACAAGCTGGGAGAAGAACCTCTCTGCAGAACTCGCATTCCACACTAATCCTGTGCAGTTAAGAGCTCCTCCTGGGAGCACACCTCCTGTAGGGCACTTCGGGTGAGAGGTGGCAGCCCCCCTGCCCTCCCTAACTGGCACCCTTAGTCATTCCACAATGCCCTGCACTGACAGTACAGTTGGTACAAGCACTCTTGGTGAGGATGCGCACCATTGAGACAAGGAGAATAGTGTGAACGCGTGCAAGTGATTTAATTACTGCAGTGGCTGTATGCTGACTTAACTCTAAGCCAACATAATTTTGTAGTGTAGATATGCCCTGAGAGAGAGTGAGTTACTGAAAGTCTGTTCTCAAATGATATTCTTAGGGGAAAAAAGATTAGAGACACTTGAAATGTTTTAAGTGCTCTAACTTCTCCAAAGGACTTCTCTGGATGGGTAAAAGGCTTAACTCAAAAGCCTTTACAATTAACATTGTCTACAAAATCACTTCTACAGGTATAGGGCATTGTTTGCAGGATCAGGGCAACAGTCTTGAATGGATCCTTCAGGTGCTGTCACAATACGGAACAGCCAAGCTTAGGTGTGGTGACTCTTCTTCCAGATGGGAGAGCTAAACGCTGCTGCTGCTGCTTTTTAATTTTTTTTCCGAGTTTTGTCTTTTTATCAAAGAGACCCAATTTGAAAAAAACAGACAAAACCTCATGACACCGTTACTTGTTTCCCCACGTCATGAAATACCATATGGTGTTAGCAATGTTCCTAGTCACCACTAGCTTTGGGGCTTGACTTTGATCCCTCCCAGTCCCCTGGCTTATACCCCATGTATGATATCCTGTTGTGGTATCATTAAATCAAGTCTGGGTATTGCTTTCAGTATCTACAATTGGGAAACCTTTAGAAGGCATTAAAAATGTAACAAATCTTCCTGGCTAGGCTCCCAGTTCTAGAAACTGTAAGGGGCTGGGAGGGCTATTCTGTGCGAACTTGCACGATGTGAAATAGATTGATTTGCACAGACTTGCTGTTAAATCACCCATTCGACCACCTACTGTGCATTATACCTTGCCACATCATTAATCTCAACTACTGTATGGGAACTGGAGTCTGAAAAAAGACTGCCTACCAAAGGAGCTATCTCTAGGCAAATGCATAGGAGAAAATCTCTCATGTATTCAACTAGCCTATTTACTAGGGAATTTTTTTCCCCTCCAAAGCAGCAAAAATATATATTATGGGGGGCGGGGGGGACCCAGTGACCATGGGTATATAAATGAAAAAACCCAGTACCACTGGGTATTTACTATCAAAGTCGTGACAGATAACTGCATACACAAAGTACAGGCCAGATGCTTGGTATTACAGAAAACATTACTGCCTGTGCTTAAACCACTTCACCTTGAATGGTCCCTTAAAATATGTTCTAACTACTTTTGCTACTATCTGTTTGATCTTGTATTTAGCTGTGACATAGAGTACCTTTCTCAGACCTAGAAAGAACTCTGTGCAGCTTGAAAGCTTGTCTCCTTCATCAATAGAAGTTAGTCTGATAAATGATATTACCTCATCTCTGGACTTAAACCAGGCATTCAGTACCACTGCAATAGACTCATAGACTCATAGACTTTTAGGTCAGAAGGGACCATTATGATCATCTAGTCTGACCTCCTGCACAATGCAGGCCACAGAATCTCACCCACCCACTCCTGGAATAATCCTCTCACCTATGTCTCAGCTATTGAAGTCCTCAAATCATGGTTTAAAGACTTCAAGATGCAGAGAATCCTCCGGTAAGTGACCCGTGCCCCATGCTGCAGAGGAAGGCAAAAAAACCTCCAGGGCCTCTGCCAATCTACCCTGGAGGAAAATTCCTTCCCGACCCCAAATATGGCGATCAGCTGAACCCCGAGCATGTGGGCAAGACTCACCAGCCAGACACCCAGGAAAAAGTTCTCTGTAGTAACTTCTAACATCCCATCATTGACCATTGGTCCTATTTACCACTGATGGCAATTAATTGACCTTTGACTAAGATCATGTTATCCCATCAAACCATCCCCTCCATAAACGTATCTAGCTTAATCTTGAAGCCAGTTAGGTCTTTTGCCCCCACTGCTTCCCTTGGAAGGCTGTTCCAGAATTTCACTCCTCTGATGGTTAGACACCTTCGTCTAATTTCCAGTCTAAACTTCCTGATGGCCAGTTTATATCCATTTGTTCTTGTGTCCACATTGGTACTGAGCTGAAATAATTCCTCTCCCTCCCTGGTATTTATCCCTCTGATATATTTAAAGAGAGCAATCATATCTCCCCTCAGCCTTCTTTTGGTTAAGGTAAACAAACCAAGCTCCTTGAGTCTCCTTTCATACGACAGGTTTTCCATTCCTCGGATCATCCTAGTGGCCCTTCTTTGTACCTGTTCCAGTTTGAATTCATCCTTCTTAAACATGGGAGACCAGAACTGCACACAGTATTCCAAATGAGGTCTTACCAGTGCCTTGTATAACGGTACTAACACCTCCTTATCTCTACTAGAAATACCTCGCCTAATGCATCCCAAGACCGCATTAGCGTTTTTCACGGCCACATCACATTGGCGACTCATAGTCATCCTGTGATCAACCAGGACTCCGAGGTCCTTCTCCTCTTCCGTTACTTCCAACTGATGCGTCCCCAGCTTATAACTAAAATTCTTGTTATTAATCCCTAAATGCATAACCTTACACTTCTCACTATTAAATTTCATCCTATTACTATTACTCCAGTTTACAAGGTCATCCAGATCTTCCTGTAGGATATCCCGATCCTTTTCTGAATTGGCAATACCTCCCAACTTTGTGTCATCTGCAAACTTTATTAGCACACTCCCACTCTTGGTGCCGAGGTCAGTAATAAAAAGATTAAATAAAATTGGTCCCAAAACTGAACCTTGAGGAACTCCACTAGTAACCTCCCTCCAACCTGACAGTTCACCTTTCAGTATGACCCGCTGTAGTCTCCCCTTTAACCAGTTCCTTATCCACCTCTCAATTTTCATATTGATCCCCATCTTTTCCAATTTAACCGATAATTCCTCATGTGGTACTGTATCAAAAGCCTTACTGAAATCGAGGTAGATTAGATCCACTGCGTTTCCTTTATCTAAAAAATCTGTTACTTTCTCAAAGAAGGAGATCAAGTTGGTTTGGCACGATCTACCTTTTGTAAAACCATGTTGTAATTTGTCCCAATTGCCATTGACCTCAAGGTCCTTAACTACTTTCTCCTTCAAAATTTTTTCCAAGACCTTGCATACTACAGATGTCAAACTAACAGGCCTGTAGTTACCCGGGTCACTTTTTTTCCCTTTCTTAAAAATAGGAACTATATTAGCTATTCTCCAGTCAAACGGTACAACCCCTGAGTTTAGAGATTCATTAAAAATTTTTGCTAATGGGCTTGCAATTTCATGTGCCAGTTCCTTTAATATTCTTGGATGAAGATTATCTGGGCCGCCTGATTTACTCTCATTAAGCTGTTCAAGTTTGGCTTCTACCTCGGATATGGTAATATCTACCCCCACATCCTTATTCCCATTTGTCATGCTGCCACTATTCCTAATCTCCTCATTAGCCTCATTAAAGACTGAGGCAAAGTATTTGTTTAGATATTGAGCCATGCCTAGATTATCCTTAACCTCCACTCCATCCTCAGTGTTTAGCGGTCCCACTTCTTCTTTCTTTGTTTTCTTCCTATTTATATGGCTATAAAACTTTTTACTATTGGTTTTAATTCCCTTTGCAAGGTCCAATTCTACATGCCTTTTAGCCTGTCTCACTTTATCCCTACATGCTCTGACCTCAATAAGGTAGGTTTCTTTGCTGATCCCTCCCATCTTCCACTCCTTGTATGCTTTCTGTTTTTTCTTAATCACCTCTCTCAGATGCTTGCTCATCCAGCTTGGTCTAAAACCCCTGCCTATGAATTGTTTCCCCTTTCTTGGGATACAGGCTTCTGATAGCTTCTGCAACTTTAACTTGAAATAATCCCAGGCCTCCTCCGCCTTTAGGTCCATAAATTCTTTAGTCCAATCCACTTCCCTAACTAATTTCCTTAATTTATTAAAGTTAGCCCTTTTGAAATCAAAAACCCTAGTCTCAGATTTATTTTTGTTTATCCTTCCATTTAGTTTGAACTGAATTAGCTCATGATCACTCGAGCCAAGGTTGTCCCCTACAACCATTTCTTCAATGAGGTCCTCACTACTCACCAAAACCAAATCTAAAATGGCATCCCCCCTTGTTGGTTCAGCAACTACCTGATGAAGGAATTCATCAGCTATCATATCTAGGAAAATCTGAGCCCTATTATTATTACTAGCACTTGTTCTCCAATCTATATCTGGGAAGTTGAAGTCTCCCATGATCACACAGTTCCCATTAGTATTTACTTCCTTAAAAACATTAAAGAGGTCTCTATCCCTATCCAAATTAGATCCCGGTGGTCTATAGCACACCCCAAGCACTATCCCAGGGGAGGCTCTAGTAGTTTTCTTCCCCAATGTGATTTTTGCCCAGACAGACTCTGTCTTATCCATTCCATCACTTTTTATTTCTTTACAGTCTACCTCATCATTGATATACAATGCTACTCCCCCACCTTTACCTTTATTTCTATCTTTCCTAAACAGCACATACCCTTCAATACCTGTACTCCAGTCATGACTACTATTCCACCATGTTTCGGTTATTCCTATGATATCTGGTTTCACTTCCTGGACCAGTAGCTCTAATTCCTCCATTTTGTTACCTAGGCTCCTCGCATAGGTGTACAAACATCTTAATTTTTGCTGTTTGGCCTCACTCACATTCCTTACCCAATTTGGTATGGACATTGTACTGCCAGTATGACCTATTTGACTAGTATCCACTCTGCCCTTCCTCCTTATGTCCATTCTCCTACCCCCGGCTATATCCTCTCTTACTTGGTTGTCTTCCCTCTCAATGTTAAAATCCAGCGTGGAGATTACCTGGATATCTCCCAACCGTCTCCCCCAAATTCCTAGTTTAAAGCTCTCTTGATCAGTTGTGCCAGCCTCCATCCTAGCATGAGTTAGAACAGTTCTGTATCTGCAAATTAAGAGCAATGAGAAGTTCAAAACCTGCCTTATTCAGGGCCAATGCAATCTTTCTTGCAGTCTGTTGCCATAGCTGCCGACTCCGTGGGTGCTCTGGGGCTGGAGCCACCCACAGGGAAAAATTAGTGGGTGCTCTGCACCCACCGGCAGCCAAACTTCCCTCCCCTCCCCCAAGCATGCTGAGCAACCGCTCCTCCGCCTACCTCCCAGTGTTGCCTGCCCGGCTGCCGCCAAACAGCAGAGGAAGCGGGGAAGGAGGAGGAGGTGGGGAAGAAACAGCGGGTGAGGGGAGTTTGGGAGGTGGGGGAAGAGGTGGGGCTGGGGCGGGGATTTGGGGAAGCAGTTGAAATGTGGGTGGGAAGAGGTGGGGCCTAATGGAAGGGGTGGAGTGGGGGCGGGGCTAGCACACAGGGAAAGGGGGGAAGTTGGCGCTTGTGTCTGTTGCAACACCTCAATCTTTCCTAAGTGAGACACTTGATATGTGGCAAATTCTGCAGAAGGATAAGCACTGGTGCATGTGCAGTGTCCTGATCAGAGAGATTTCCAGATGATATTTCTTAGCTAGTGAGTGGAGTTTTTTTTCTTTTCTTTTGGAATACAATATCTTGTCTAATCTATTTTAGTTTTTATACATTCCCTATTGCTATCTTATCTCTAGTGCTAGCTCAGAGGCACTATTATGCCTAATGTAAAGAATGGGGCACAAGTACTAATCATGCTGGTCAGCAAACATGAGCCCAAACAGTGTCTAAACGTGATAAAGCTTTCATTGCAACACTTTATGTTGTGATACCAGCCTTTAAGTTCTATGTTTGCAAAGCCCATTTTCCCAGCTCAGATGTTAATAGGGAGGGAGAGAGTGGCCACCCCTTTCCTGCCATCCTGCTGTGGGGTTGAACTCCACAAGCAAAAAAATTTAGGATTTTACCAGAATCTTGAGCTTGTCTTTCAGACTTGTAGTGGATCAATTTTGGATCGTTCCAGAGTTGTGTTTTTTCTTAGAGTTAATCTACTACAATTTCACAGGCAATTTAATTATAACAATTATCTATCACAGGTTCAGTACTCTAGCCAAGCTTGTAACTTAAGCGCTTGAATACCATGCTGACGAGTTGTATAAATGCTTAGATAGCTAGAATGACTATTTGCTCCCCTACCTTCGCCCAGTTGCTATAAGATTTTCTACCTTACTCCATAGCTTGGTGATGGGAGTATTTTGGAGGAACCACAGTCTGGGAAAGTATATCTTTAAGATGATGTGCTGGGGAAGAAGGTAGCTGGGTAAAAGAGAGGAAGAAGGGTCATAAAGCAGTTGGTGATTGGGTCATGGAGGTAATGGAAAGGATAGCTGGGAGAAGCAAGAAAGTGGGGCCCTGTTGGGAGCCAGTTGTTGAGAGGATGCTTGTGAGGCTACATAAGACAGGGTGGGGTAGGATTGTTCCTTGAGCATTGTTGTTGAGAGGTGTTCGGAGGAGGAGGTGGGTTTAAGGAGCAGGATATGGCTTGGATAGGTGAATATACAAACCTTCCTGAGCTATCTCCAGTTTAGGCATAGATTGGAACTTCTAAAGAGGGGTGTATGTGTGGTGTTACAATGAAAGCGGTATCAGCAAATGGTATTACTGCTGTCCCTCTGGGTTCAATATGGGGAGCTGTAAATGACAGGGAATTAACCCCTCTCCAGCTGATGAACATTCACTCCAGTGCAGAGAGCCTTTATAAGGTGGCCTGAAGCATCAATGAAACCCTTAATATGGGACTTAAAAGGCATAAAGTGGTGTTTATGCCCTTGTGCAGATTCTCTGCACTGGAATAAACTTTGTGTGTAGCAAGTGCAGCATTTTATTTCAATTAAAGTACAAAGCTGACCTGTTCCTACTACATGATAAACCATGTGCTCTGTGGCTGTCATATTGCCATAAGTTAAGAGGGAGGGAAGCTTCAATTAGACTAGACTCAGAAGTCTGAAATAACTGCTTTGGAATAGAGACCAGTGAAGAGTTAATCCTTTGCTATTGGTAGCTTTTTTGTGAAAACACTTGATTGGACACCACAGTATACTTGTCTTTGATACTCACTAGTACTATTTCCCCTGTTGGGCTGCCTTCCCCTCCTCCTGCTGGGTAAACTGTAGAATTTGGGGCAGTCTCCTTCACCCTCTGTGCAATCCCCTCACTCATACTCACCTAGGGCCCGGGGGAAAAACTTTCCTCCCTCCAAATCCCAAGACAAAGATTGCTTAAAGTAGCCAACGCTGAGACATGAAGTCAAGTAGTCTTGCCTTGTTGGGGAAGTGGGGAGTTAAAAAAAATCATAAAGCTTTCTATTTTCTACCACAACACACAATGGCTTTCCCACCTCAAAATGTGAGACAAACTGAAATTGCTGCCCAGAGAGCTATAAACTAGTTTAAAAAGAAAAAAAATCTATAACCTAGGACTTCCCTATAACATTATTGACTTTTTGTTGTGGAACTCTGAGATTATTTTTTTTTTTTTGCGCAAAGGGTACAGTGAGTACAAAATATTACTATCTTTTATATAATATGTGACTTATGTAAGACTCCCTCTGGGGAAATTCCACCTAGTCCAAATAAGTATTTGCTAAAATCACCTAATGTTGCATGGAGGGCAAGATACTTACTTTGCCCAAAGGTGGGGAAAGGCTGGTAACTTCATTATTTCAAAGTGGTAGAAATGTGTGGATTCTCCCCGCCCACCGAACTGTTTTTACCATCTTTCATCAAAATGATTATTAGCAGAGAGAGATAATATGGCTTATACATACACAACTACAGTGGCATCAGTTCTAGTGTTGTCTATGTGAACAACTGATTATCAAGAATTCCAACAACAGAGGATTAGAGAGGGTGGAGATGTTAGGCACTTAATCTTGAATAGTTTACCTTTTAGGCTATGAACACGTTTGGAATTGGGTGAGCCCCCCTCCCAAAAAAATTGAGTATATCCTAATTAAAATATAATAGGCATATCTCCATATATTATTATATCTCATAGAACTGGAAGGACCTTGAAAGGTCATCGAGTCCAGTCCCCTGCCTTCACTAGCAGGACCAAGTACTATCCCCTTATCCCAAAATATCTGTGAGGGATGGCTGAAATATGTGGTCTTAACTGGAACATATATTTCTGTGAGACATTTTGATTTCAGTGAAACTGCATCTTTCAAAGAGCCCGTCATTGGGAAGGCTTCTCAGAGAAGAGACAACCTCTATCCCAGAATAGCCAATAGCCTTGTCAGGGTTCCCTCCCCACTCTAAACTCTAGGGTAAAGACGTGGGGACCCGCATGAAGAACCCCTAAGCTTAGTTTTACCAGTTTAGGTTAAAACCCCCAAGGTACAAAATTCCCTGCACCCTGAGAAATGCTTTTTTCGCTGCCACCATCAAGTGGGTCTGAGCAGGAATCCAGGAAAGGAATCACTTGAACTTCCTTTCCCCCCAACTACCTCCTCAAGCTCGGAGCCCCCTTTCCTGGGAAGCTTGAGAATAATCCCTTAACCAATTGGTTACATAGTGATCTAAAAAAACCCACCCCCGGGGTTTTAACACCATAGAAAACAGTCAGCTTCTTAAAAGAAGGATTTTATTAAAAATAAAGAAGGTAAAATCATCTCTGTAAAATCAGGATGGTAACTATTTTACAGGGCACTCAATTTCCAAACTCAGAGAGATTCCCCCCTGTGGACAAAACCTTAAAGTTACAGAAAAACAGGGATAACCCTTCCCTCTCCCACAGGGAATGTATCACCAAGCAAAATAAACAGAAATCTACTCGCAGTGCTGACTACACTTACTTTAGAAAAGTGAGGTTTGGTGAGGAGACTGGTTTTCTGTAGGTTCTTTCTGTCTTCCAAGATCACTCTCTCAGACAAAGCCACACACCAAGCTTTTTTCCCCCCTCCCAAGATTTGAAAGTATCTTGTCCCCTTATTGGTCAGATGCCAGCCAGGTCAGGTGTCAGTCTGGCTACCTGCATTTCTTAACCCTTTACTGGTCAGATGATCTTATAGCACTGCATCAGACCCTCTCCCCCTTCCCTTTATATTTATGACAAGCCTACATCTACTTGATGAGGAGCAGGAATTTGCACCAGGGTCTCCCACATCCCAGATGGGTGCCCAGACCACTGAAGTGAGTCTTTTGCTGTTTTCATTTTTGAAGGAAAAGTTTTTGTTCCAATGCAGAACAAAATAAATAAAAAATAAAATCGAACTGCTTTCTCCTGCTGCAAAATGGAATTCTTATTTTTTAGGCTAGCCCTATCTGCCAGCTTTAATTGACTTCACTACAATGGTATAATTTAGCCATATATGTGAGAGAGATTCTTAATTCCTTGTGAATGCTCATCCTATCTTCATAATAGTATAAAAGTTAACAAAATATTCTGTACAGACTACCTGAAGCAAGAGGTGGAATGTGTATTTTTTTTTTTTTAGCTATTGTATATTATTATCTTGTATATCTCTCAGGTCTGTTAGATTTGAACTTTACCAGTGTATGATGCTTAGAGAAATAGCTATGAAACATTTGTGCTGATGCTTTCTGCTTCATATTGAATTTAGCAGGCTTCAAAATGTCTCTGTGGTAAGATGACATACTGATTGAACATTGGGTTTCAGCATACCTTTTGTACATTAAAAGGATAGCAAATGTTATCTTTTCTGCAGGTTGTGTGATTTGAATGTCTTAATTTCTTGGTCACTCAAGTAATAGTAATTACTTATTTTAACTTCAAGCAATAACTGTGTTGGCATGAGAACTTAATCATGTTACTTGATTGATGATGAGATTTCATATGTCAGGTGGCTTTGTAATAGTTTTAGGACAGTGATAACCTGGATTTGGTGGGGGGAGATGCCAGAAGTACAATGTACAGCCCTGCTAAATTGCCTTGCTGTAAATATTCAAAGTATGGGCAGGTGGGGGGGTTTGTGTGTGTGTTTTTAATTGATTCAATCAGCTCAAGATTTCTGGGAGAAATCTTTGTTCTAGTTGAAACTGCATCTATCTAGGTAACATTTAGTTAGCGCTCATCACTCTGGTAGCTGATCTCCTGAAGCCAACTCCAACCATGGGGCTTTGGAGTGACTCCATTGCTGTTTCATACTTTGGGTGAAGGGGAAAGATACATTTCCTCCCTTCCCATTGGAGATATCCAGCACCCAACGGAGTCTCTCAGGATTGTGCCTTAATGTAGGGCAAGACCCTTCCAGCACACAGAGTAGTAAGTAGTTCCTTTCACAAGTAATCTCACTGAAGTCAATGGGGGTGAATTGGAGTCACAATCTGGCCCCAAACAAAAAAAATTGCTAAACATTTTGGCTCAGTTTGTCTTAGTCTTATTTTGAAAGTGAGCATTGTCTTTTTCATCTATATTTGAGAAGATGAGACTACCTGTGCCTCAGAATAGAAACTTCATCTAGAAGCAGGCTGCTATAGAACCTACAACAAAAGGAATTACATGAGTATACACATTGAATATACTTAATTGACTTACAGAGGAAGGAAGTTAGTATCTTGCATACACTGACTAATATCTTTTCTATGTATTACTGCATTGTCTGCTTTGACTATTACACCTTTTATCTGCAAACATATGTCTTCATAACTTGAGAATGATGCCATGTACTTAACTTAGCACTGACTTGTAAAAGGGGAGACCTTTTGTTCCAGACCGAAAGGTACATTGAGAGAAAACCAAATGGGAGCTGTGCACCTCTTCAAATAGCCCGTCCACTTCTGTGCATTGGTGTACTACCAAAATTAAGCTAACTATGCAATACAGAGGTTTAAAATTTGAAGAAAGAACAAAACACTTAGTACAGCAGTCTGTAGATGGATTACACTGAGAGCAGACAGCAAATCAAGAGCAAAACGAGAGGTAATATATAGGTAATATATGCAGAGTATAATCAGTTCAGTGAGCAGGTGTATTCCATGAATTACCTCTAATGTGAATAATACCTTAAAACACTTGTTACTGGAAGCCAGTGTCATGTCCTCAGAACAGGTGCTGAACAGGAAGCCATGTAAGTCTGAGTTAAAATTCTAGCAGACGTATAATATGCAGTAACTTAAACTGAATTAAGGCTCCCTGTTGTAAAACTTAGAGACAGTCATTCTATGGCTTTGTGGGTTTTTAATAGTGCGTTCATCCCCAAGCTATTTTTGCGCATTTATTTCTGAGTTAGGAACTCTTCAAAGCCCCATGAAGGACACTTCCACTGGAGGATATCTTCACCTAAGCAACTAAATATGAAAAAGAGAAGCTCTGTTTTAATGTGACAAAGGTGACTTGCTCTTCTTCAAAACAAAACTTACAGCAAATATTTCCTTAAAGCCAGATACTTGCAGTCCCTTGGTCCTTTGCAGCTTTATTTCATATCCAATCAAAGTTCCAATGTTTTGGTCCTGGGTCTTTTACTGAGATAGTTTACAGAAACAGAAAAAACAAAAGCCCTACTTATACAAAGTTAACAAAAATAGATGCTATAAACAACAAAATGTGCCCCTATTCCATGCTTCGGTAGAGCCATTGTTTTTTGGTTGGTTTTGTTTTTATTTTTAACATGGGGAATTTTGTAGACTAGAGAAGCACTAAATTGAAAGTAAGGTATATTTATATAAATTGGCTCTTTGAAAATAGTCCCTTAGAAAGCTATCCTTTTTTTTTTTTTTTCTCCAAGTTTGTGATTTTGTTTAATCACTACATTGGATCACCTGGATCGATCGGACTTCAGCTGTCGTTAAGACTGCGCCGATCACAACACGTCTGCCATTCTTCTCACACTCTTGCCTTTCTTCTCCACGTTCGTCCAAAACGTTTAACGATGTCATCTTCCCATCTTCTTGGAGGCCGACCGGGGGGGGTCTTTTCTGTTCTCGCGGGTACCACTTAGCAATGATTGCGGTCCACCTGTTATCCGTGAGCCGTGCTGTGTGGCCTGCCCATCGCATCTTATGTCTCCTTTCCACAACAATATCTTTCACACCGCAGCGTTCTCTGATGATTTCATTGGTATACGATCCAGAAGGGAGATTCCCAACATAGCTCGTTCCATTGCCCTTTCAGCTACCAACAGCCGTTGCTCTTCTTTCTTCGTCAGTGCCCACGTTTCACTGCCATACAGCATGGCTGGCAGCACTGCTGAATTGAAAATATTTTTACGTGTGGTCTTGTCAATTTTTCCTTTGAGGACGTCCTTGATGGAATTAAACGCACACCATCCTGCCCGAATCCTTCGTGAGAGTTCTCTGTTCAGGTCTTGGCGCATATTAACTTATTTGGCCCAAATATATGTACTGTTCCACTTCTTCGATGTCTTCTCCTGTTACCATTATTTGGGCTTTTCGTAAGACGTCTGATCGCATATATTTCGTTTTGCAGCGGTTCATTTTCAGGTTGACCTGACTACTTTTCTTGTCAAGTCTTTGTAGCATGCTCTGCAGTTGGTTGGTGCTTTCGGCAATTAGTACAATGTCGTCTGCAAATCTGAGATGAGATAATCTCTCTCCGTTTATGTTGACACCACTCCTCCAATTGATCTTGTTCATAACCATTTCGAGGCAGGCGGTGAATAGTTTCGGTGAAATTGTATCTCCTTGCTTTACGCCTTTCTCGATTGGGATGCAGAGGGGAGTTTCAAGGAGAGTAATGTCTGTTGTACATCCAGTATTCGCTTCCCTCAACAAACTAATGTACTGCATGTTAATGCCCTGCTCTGCGAGCGCCTTTAATATTGCGTTAAACTCAGCGCTATCAAAGGCCTTTTCATAGTCGACAAAAGCAATGCACAGCGGGAGTTTGTATTCCCTCGCTCTTTCTAGGAGCTGGCTAAGGGTAAATATATGGTCGATTTGTACTGAAATTTCTTCGAAACCCGGCCTGCTCTCTTGGCTGTTGTTCATCCAGACTCTGCGAAAGTCGATTCGTTATCACCTTTGTGAAGAGCTTGTAGATGTGAGAGAGCAGGCATATAGGGCGGTAGTTCTTAAGATTTTCTCGATCACCCTTCTTGTGCAGCAAGATGGTATTCGACTCCTTCCAGCTTGATGGTATTTTTCCTTCTTCAAGATATCGACTGAATCTTAAAGCGAGGGCCTTCCAAAGTTTTTTCGCCTCCTGCATAAATAATTTCTGACGTTATTTCATCTTTGCCCGGAGCTTTTCCCGTCTTCATCTGGTGTAGTGTGCTTCGGACTTCGCTGACGATTATTGGGGGGACGCGTTCTTCTGACTCTTCGAGGGTTGGGAGGGGGACGTTGATTCTTGATTTGAACAGTTCTGTATAGAAGTCCTTGCAGTCCTTGCACTACATTGATCATTCTTTTTATAGAAGGGTCCTCTTTCCCCCATGTACGCATGATGTCTAGGTAATTTGGCATTAGATATGCAAACTCCTACCCAATGATCATGGGTAGAAAGGATGGCCTAGTAGGCATCTATAGATTTAGTTCCCAGCTCAGGCACAAACTTCCCCTGTGACCTTAAACAAGACACTTTTAATATACCTTGTTTCTCAAGCTATAAAATGGGATTAATAGCGATCTACTTCATGGGTGTTTTGTGAGGCTAAAATCCATTTATGACAGTTGCTCAGCTACTATGGTGATAGCCCTATAAGTGGACTGAGAGTTGCACAGCCTTAGAGTACATTCCCAATAGATTTCGGAGAGTTAATTTCAGTTTTTATCAAAGTGGGGCTGTCTCATCAGTGACAAGTGATTTTTGGGGGGTGGGCAAAGAGAAGAATGTGAAAAGCAGGAGTTATGCTGGGCATTGTAATGCCAACAGACCCTGGTCGTCGGCAGGCAGAATCGAATTTGGGATCTCTGGAGCTTAGTGCATGAACCTCTACCACATGAGCTAAAAGCCAACTGCCTTTTAGCTAAGGCTGTAGAGCAGACTCATTTTTTCTCTCTCTAAGTGGTCTCTGTGCCACTAGATGGGACAGAACACCACACCCAGGAGGTGTGTGGGTTACTTGTGCGCGCACACACACCTTTTTTTAAAGGCAATTAGATACACATTATTATTCCTGTTACTTCCTGATGTCTGAACTGCTATTTCAAATGAAAATACTACTTGTGTGTGATTTTAAGAGGGTGGGGGGTTTCCCTCTGGTTGTGTGTGTGTGGGGGGGGGGATGTGGGCAGGCGCTGGCAGACTAGGTGCCAGCTTATGCCTAGGCCTCAATTGAACGTGGACAAATGCATAGCTGGAAACCAGTCTAGCTCACCTGTGTGCTAGTATTGGTACAGTAGATATTAGATTTTCAAAAATGTTTAGTGTTTAGATTTGATGAAATGCTTGTGAGTTGCTGCATGCATTAATCTTGCCTTATAACCTGGGATACAGATATAAGTATAAATGTTTTCTCTGAAACTGTGACCCCCCGCCCCGCTCCCAGTCAGGAGGGAAGCATTACCAAGTATGAAATACTAGTTTACCACATGAGCTGTTCTCTCCTGCCCAACAGAAGAAGGTCCATAAACACCATTGATTATGACAAGGTTGCACAAGGTTTAAGTCCTTGGCAGCATGCTGGCTTTGTTCTTTTGAATTATTGCTCTTCTGTGGATATTTTTTTTTTTTAATTTACCCGCTTCCTTAGTCTTAAAACCATTTTAATAACCTTCCTTATTATGGGGTTTGTCTCTATTTAGATAGAATTAGAATAATGATCTGGTCTTAACAATGGTAAGAACTTTGTAATAATTCACAGGTGTAGACAAGAGCCTGACCCTGTGCGCTGCTGAGGGCTCTTAACATCTGAGAGATGTTAAGAGCCCTCCATCCCCAAGTAACTGGGACTTGGGAGCACTTAGTATCTACCAGGTTCAGGCACTTAACCTTTCTTTTTTAAAGAAACGTCTTCATAATTGTACTCTGTGTCACAACTGTCTGAAATGGTGAAATTCAATGGCTCTCTGAGAGACATCAGCTGATACTTTTTCTTAAAAAAAAACCCCCAACTCTGACTATTTTTAAAAAAAAGGTTATTAGGCTTGATGGCTTAGCCAAAGTTCATAAGATGACTGAGGCATTCAGCAGAAGACACTAAAATGAACATAGCTTTTTATACAGCCTCTTTTTATCTGAATTAATAGTTTCATACTATTTTTTCTTTATTTCATTATATCACTCTAAGTGTTATTTTGTTGTCTCTTGTTTTATGTCTGTAACTATCAGAGAATGGGTCTTTGTCTCATTATTCACTTGATAGCAGCTGTCAGCTATTTCTTGTATTTGCTGCCCTAAGGAACTTCAGAGTGTTGTCACTAAATGTACCTATTGAAATGAAATAGTACTGAATTAATGAGTCTAGTAACACTTCACTAAACCTCAGTGATGGTGAGGAGGACAGTAACTAAAGTGAGTAAACACTTCATGGTGATGCAACTGTATACCCAAGGTTCAGGATTGCAATCATGTGTGTATGATAAAATATTATATCAGTGTTTCATGACTTGGTATCTGAAAAGTTTTTAAGCAGATAATAGTTAGTGACTTAAAACTTCAGCTTTGCAACTCCGGAATATAGAGAAAAAGTTGTGCCCCAATGATAAGGTGAAGAAAATGTAGCAATTTGCTTCTTTTTAGAATTACAAAAGAAATTTATTTTGCTACTTATGCAGCCATATAAAAAAACTAACCTAGTGTAGCACAGCAGCAGTAATTGAGGCTGTTCTTGTATTTCCATCCTAAATTATTATTTTGGGGGCATAAAGTATGGCAGTTTTGAACCAGATCCAGCAAAATATCCAGAATACAATTTGTGACATTGAATGAAATGTATTTACAAACAACTTTTTAAAGATTGACTGACTTTAAAAGTCTTAGAATCATAGAAGCATAGGACTAGAAAGGACCTTGAGAGGTCTTCTAGACCAGTCCCCTACACTCAGGGTTGGACTAAGTATTATCTAGACCATTCCTGACAGGTGTTTGTCTAACCTGCACTTAAACCCCCAATGACATAGATTCCACAATCTCCCTAGGCGATTTATTCTAGTGTTTAACTACTGGAATTAGGAAGTTTTTCCTAATATCCAACCTAAATATCCCTTGTTGCAATTTAAATCCATTGCTTCTTGTCCTATCCTCGGAGGTTAATGAGAACAATTTTTCTTCCTCCTCCTTGTATACCTTTTATGTTCATGAAACACTTTGTTTTTCAATAAAAATGAAACTGAAGCCTTCCAAAAAAATGTTCTTTCCAAAACCATTTTTAGTTAAAGTATTTTTGGATTTTGAGAATCCATATAGTTTGTACCAAAAAGAGAACTGAAAACTTCGTTGGAAAAAATGGTTGTAAAAGGAAATATTTTTCATGGAAAAATTCTCTCCTTTTGGCCAAGAGGCCATTTTTCATTCAAAAACTGTTCTGAAGAAAACAGAGAGGGGTGGGTGTGTGTGTGTGACAAAAGTGCCCAGAGGATGGGAAAGGGTGTAGGTAATACACAATGGCTGAGATTCTAATATGATCAAGTAGGGAGGAAAGACTTAATATGTAGGGTGGCTTGATCTGTCTTGCTGTGGAAAAATGACCTTTATGTGCAATAATGCTCCATTTTTATTCTCTCCTGGTCTCCATTAAAAAGCATGCCAGTTCTGTTTGTTTCAATGAGCATTTTTCTAAACTCTGTTTCAACCTGTAAGTATTGAAAACTTCGCTACTGGTAATAGTGTGGGGTTATGAAACAGTTTTTTACAACATCTTTCTGGGACGTGCCAGGCACCAGCTCAGAGACTGCAGCCCCCTTGCAGGAGTGCTGTCTTGTGGCTTACAGAAAGGTGATCTAAGTCCTAGGCTTTTTGCAGCCCATGTCTACCCCCTACTGCTCTCTCAGCAACTTTGGTTGCCTCCAGGTGTGTGACATTTACAGCAGGAGGCTACCGCTCTCTCTGCTTCTGCTCTGGATTATTCCAGCCTTTGAGCATGGCAGATTTCTACTGGATGACATCATGGGAGCAGTGTGAGAGCCGGCACAGAGAGGGGGACGCGGCGAAGGGAGGGAGAGAGGCAGAGCCGGGCTGCCTGCCACTCGGCTGCTCATCGGCGAGGTCTGGAGGAGTGCCTGGCAAGCAAAAGGATGGGGGAGAAGATGCCAGCACCCCGGTATACAGCCTGCACCGCCGCTTAGACAGGCTGCTCAGTGAGAAACTTAACCCTCCGCTGGTGAGTGATTTCCACACATACCCATGCACGGTGCAAGTAACCAGCTCTGTGCAGTGTCAGGGAAAGATCTCGGATGCATAGTGCTGGATCCCGAATGACCGATCGGCTCCCCCTTGGGCGTGGGAAATCCCCAGGAACAGTGCGAGTGAGAGATGACAAACCCAGTGCGTTTACTGAATACCAGCTCTGCCCCAGCGTGGAGGGAGATGTGTCCTGTGAGGGGTAGCTCTGGAGAGTTGTTCTTTAATTGTGCGACATGGATTCTCCAGTGCAGAGGGCTGCTTGTCGGCTTTAGTTACTGATCGCTTATCTTGGGTCCGTGCTGGTCAGTTAATGTTACCGGTGCAAACTCGGGGCACCTGGCTAATCCGGGATACAGCACCTGGCTCAGCTGCCTGGTTGTCTCTGGGAAGCCTCCAAGCTGATAGGAGGTGGGGGTGGCATAAACAGTCCCAGCCCCTGCGAACTCCGCAGCTGCGGTTGGGGAGATCAGACTTAACCAGCCTCCCCTCTCTAATTCTTACTGTTCATTTTCTTGATCTTGCAGAGCCCGTCAAAGCGCGCACACACAGATCCGAGCTTCTAGGTGCTCTAGTGAATGGTAAGGGAGGGTAGGGTGCAAATAATTCCCTGACTGTAACATTTGAGTATTATAGGTTTACACTGTAGTTAGTTAATTTCCACCACAAATGTGACTGGTTTGTTTTGATTAGTCTTATCTCCTTCCCTACTCCTGAAGTCCATTTTTGTTTGTGTTTTGCACTTTTGTTTAGAAACTCTTGTTTCTGATTTTTGTTTCACAAGATGGAGCCCATTGACTTCACATTTGAAAATGTGCATTTTGCTCCCACACGAATTCGGTTTTTAAAAATTGAAGAAACAGGTTACGAGGGAAGAGACTCTATTTATTTAGCTACATTGTATGTAGGTATTCAGATATGCTTTTTTGGTAAGGCTTTTTCCCACTGTAATTTCAAACACCTTTATATAACTGTATTAAGGGACAATTTCATATGCCTCTGTTACAGTGTTATGGAGTTTCTGAATAAGTGTAGTATTCTGGCAACAAAAGTGAGCCTGGTAATTTGGAAGAAAGTCATCATGTCTCTAATATTCATACTAACTTGTGTGTGAGAGAGAGTTTGATTAGTTGGTACTTACAAAAGTGAGAGACTGAAAGCAATAGCAGCTGTGGGTAGTGAAGACGGGTATTCATATTCGCCCACTCAGATCTGCCAAGGCACCTTACTATAATCATCATCATTTGGGCTATTTTAGTTCTGGATCTCTCTTGAGGAATCTATCAGCTTGCTCATCGTATGTGACATGAAACCTATGTTATCCCACTGAACTCTCTCCTTCTCTCTTACTGTATGCCCCCTTATTCTTATATTGACCTTTGTGCTTTCAGGGTGTTGTACAAGCTATAAACTTGGCCACTTTTCCCCATTTGTTCTGTTACCTTACAGCCATCGGTGAGATGAAAAGAGGAGAAACAACTGAATAATAAATCCGAACAATCTTAAGAGCAATTTAGAGCATGAAAGAGGAAGGTGAAGTTTCTCATACAATGGGAGAATGGGGAATAAGCTACTGTGAAGACCAGCTTTTAGGTCTAAAGACTCTTCTCTGGAAACCTGATAGCTATTTCAGTTTTCTTCCTTAATCCCTGTGATAAGTACACAAATCTAAGTGCAGCATCTCCAGTGCAGTTGAACAAGAGAATGAGCTGATCTTGCAGAAAACTTCACTTGTAGTACAGAACAGCTAAAGTTGACCATGGCATGGTACTTCTTTAAATAGTGGAAAGCTAATTAGCTGTTGCTTACAGTTAGAGTTCAGGTTATAATTATGGTTTCCAGATCAAAGTTGCACCAAAACCATGTGTCTCATTTCAGATAACTAAAATGAAGGGAGCCCAGTCAGAATTTTAGAATACATTTTTGTATGTACCTAGATCTATTGCTGTGAAGCTTCTTGTTTTTATCTACAAATAGGAGGGAGCTGAATAGTGTTGATGCTTATAGCTCTTCCTGTGTTAAGCTATTCTAGTTCTCTGTAGCATTACACTTACATATCACTCCTAACTGGTATGTTCTTCAAGGTTACTTTGCAGGATGCTATGAAAGTACCAAATATACTTGAGACAAAAGGAGCCTGACATAAGGCTATGAGGAAGTTTGAATCATGAGGTCATGCTATGTATTTTGTCTTGCAATATGTGTCCAAGGCTAGCAATCTCAGCCATGCTCAGTCGTGGCAGGGGAGGAAACACCAGATGTCCATTCAGGGGGGAAAAAAATGCCTCCTGATTTCTTCTTCAATAAAGGCCATAAAGACACTGTAGGCTGATACTTGAACATCGACTGTTTAAGTAGGTGGTTTTAGGTACTGGGTGTACTCCAGGAAGGGGAGGAAGCTTCTGGTAGCTGGCATGTGGGCAGGTTGGAATTCTTTCTGGATCTTGTCCTGTTCTACTCTGCCTTCCTATTGTTGTTCTCTCCCCAATTCATGGGCATGCATTCCACATACAACCCATCTTTCTGCTGATGCTACTTGACTGTTGTGAGGCTTATTGGCTGCATGTATGTACATGGACAAGAAAGGTGGTGGCAAAGAGATGGAGTGGACAGCAGTGAAAAGGCAGGTGGGGAAGGGAGGACAGTGGTTGGGAGAAATGCCTGGTTGTGATGACTTTTGCAGGATGGGATTACAGGACAGTAGTGAAGTTGTGTGGGGATCTGGTCTCATACAGAATGAGATGGAGGGATCCCTAACTACAGGGAGGGTTAGAACTGGAGCAGGTCAACTATTTTTAAGTTTCTTCATTTAAAAACCGGGGGTTGGTTGAAAATGAAACTTTTCACCAAAAAAGCTCCCATTTCATTGACTGACTGACTAACTAGACTTGGGGCTTTATTTAAAAAACCCAACAACCTTTTTTTGGCAACCCAAAAATGAAAACAAAAATTAAGTTAAAAATACCCCTTCCCCCCTCTCCGCCAGTTTTCACAGGAAAAATTCCCATTTCAAATTTTCATTGGAGGGAGCGGGATTCTTGACTAGCTGTAGGTGGAATGCTTTGGGGGAGAGAGTGATGAACTGCCAGAGTGAATCTTCCCTTTGCTTTACAGTAATTTACAGAGGATCTATGGAGGAGCTCTTAGGGCTCATGCTCAGATATGAAGGACGGTGGTGGCTGCCCTCTAGCAAGTCTTTGATCTGTGGGCAATTGTGGACCTCGCTGAAGCTGATCAGTATGCTACCCACTTTTAATTCAGGCTAAATGAGAGGAATTAAATGCCCCTTTGTTTCCGCTACCACTAAACAATAGAAGCTACCGTTTAAAGCATGGACCGGCATGGCATGGCCTAAGTAGCTGACCCATGTGGCCTGAGTGGATTGCTTGGAGGCTGACTGCAAATGCAGGGACTGGGGCATTGATTTGGTTGTATGCGAGTGATTGTGGAAGGAACCAGAAAGCCAGGGGACAGCTAGAGAGGTACTGGTAGAATGGTTATGGGAGGGAGCAGAGACAGAGCTCCTTTGGGCACAGGACTGGCTGGAAAGCGGGCTTTGATTTCTGAACAAGGAAACTGCCTCTTGTTTGAGCCTCCTGTTTTCAGGGAAACAAGACTTTGTTTACCTCTTTTGTAAATCAACAGTATTGCATCAGAAATGTCTGACTCGTATAATTTTTTTTTCTTCTCATGGAAACAACCTGGAAGAGTCACAGATATTGTCTAACTGCTCAGGCCAACGAGCAACAGCTCATTGTGAATCCGTGAAGGTATTCATAAAGGGTGTGTGCACGTGCACCTGGGTGCATGTGTGCAGTGAAAATAAGGAGCATAAAGAGAGTCTTCATTGATCCAAAGGTCTCTTCCTATGTACATGATTATGTCCTCAGAACATAAGAAATCACCTGATAGTCCCAGTTGTTTTCTAGAGGTAGTAAAAACTGAGGTGAAAGGGCTTTTTGTTCAATGTAAAACTTTGAAATTGAGTAGCTAGCATGCACAACTTAAGTGAAACTTTTTTTATTCATTCTTTTAGTTATTGTTTCCTAGTGTGGGAGGAAACCTAGAACATGACTGCATATTAGCTCCATGGAATCAGATGTAGCTTGAAATTTTATCTGATTTGTAGCGTCCCATGTTAAAGAATGGATTTAGTCTATTTAACTAAAGAATAGTGTCTAGAGAGTTATAATTCATATTAGGGGTAATCAGCCTAATTATTGCTTGACTCTGCAGAAACATGCATGCCCTTCCCTGAGTCCCAGCCATACTACTGTAGCTCTTACTGAAACGCAAGTTTGGAGCTAAAAATTTACTGCAAGTATAAAGATGGCGGCTAGAAGCATTGGTGCCAATTGGAGGAGCAAACAGGTTTCCCCCCCAAAGTTTTTGCGTTTGCTCAAAGTTCCACAGGCCTCAAAGCTTGGGGGCAGGGTGTGATTAGACTGCTTTACTCAGGGGTCTTATGCTAAATCTGTAGGAGTGCTGCAGGAGCCGTCTGGAGCATTGCCCCAGCTGCATGGTCTCAATGCCATTGAAATTTGACAGAAAAAGGGGCTTGTGATCTGGTGCACAGGGTTGCAATGCCACTCAAATTTGGCCTGGTCACGCCTCCGTCCTGATTTGATGGACGTTTGGGCCAAATGGTGGTGTGACCTGGAGTATGGGGGAGTCTGTTCCTGTACAGCGGAGGGGAGACTACCCAGCTGAGGGAGACATGGGGTCCTGGCAGTGAGGGGCAGGAGCTGAAAGTTGCCCCCTCCTTTCTTCCTCTCCCATTTCCCCCCCCCCCCCCCAAGAAATATGTGAATTGATGCGATTGGCTGGTTGCGTGTGGAGGTCAGAGAAGGTATATTTTGAAATCCAAGCATATTCATTGTCTCTATGCAAATTAAATACTCCCTTTGTCTAGGTGGTGTAATGGGGCACAATGCAGTACTGAATGAGTGGAAAATACAAAGTCAGAGGAAGAGTGTTGTCAGGGAGCAGTGGTTCTACAGCACACACCTTCCTTCCTCCAGTATATTGTGGAAGACATTTGTGTTGATGCCATGTGATGGGGGAACATATTGGGGAAGCAACTGCTGCATGTGACGTAATCCCTTTTGGGATATGTTGGATTCCTGATAGGAAATCTGTGTTGAAATTATTGGGGCATTAACTTCTGTTTCTGGTTTCTGTTCTTCAAGGGGTGTGGAGAATGGAAGGAAAAACAGTGGCAAAAGGTCAGGGATTCAGGACAAGAGAGTAATGAAAAGAAAGCAGGCTATTTCCAGGCAGAGATGCCCTATAACCGTTGGTAGTGGGAGGAACAATTTAAAGATTGGGTGTGGGGGGGCATGTGACCACCCCATGCCTGATTAAGGCTGCACATATAACTGAAAGTCGAATGTCAACTTCTTTGGTCTAATAGCAACATGAACTGTGTGAAAACAGATGCAAGTCTCCTGCAGTTGAATACTGAAGTTTTTAGTAGCATTCCTCTCTAGTTGTTCTCTGTTACTCAGCCATTTCTGATCACAGTTTATTGGGAAATGTAGTCCTCTGAGCTCATACTCCTTCCCTTTCCCCTCCCCCAAACACTCTTCTGAATTGCTGGTACAGTGGTGGTCTGCAGGTTGTGGTTTGTTTTTTTCTGTCACTTCACCAGGAAAAGGTAGTAATAAGTTGTTTCTCTAAGTGAAAGTTTCAAACAGGAAAAATCTAAAACTGATGTTTATTTTAGAATGGGGAGGGGAAATAAACTGTAAAAGAAGCAAAGAGTGAATGGAGATGAGCACAGGAAGAAAGATGAAGAGAAATGGCAGTGAAGGAAAAGGGGATCAAGACTGTTCAAATGAGAGAGTGGGTAACGAATTTTGAGAGAAAACATAAAGGAATCTCTTGAAGAGGAGGAAGCGTGAAAGATTTAGCAAATGGAAAAAGGCCTCAGGAGATTAAAGGGAACAAGAACCAATAGATTAGAGGGAGAAAAGTCTCAGTGAAAGCTGTTGAGATGAAAATTGGAACAAAGAGTAGATTTAAGAGTGAAAAGGAGCAGTAGAAATAGAGCAGGTAGAACAATATATCAAAATCAAGACCCAAGATATGTAAGAGAGACAACTGCGTGGATGTAGGGTGAAAGAAAGATACAGAAAACTAAGTGTAAGTTGTTGAGTGAGTACCTGAACAAATTCTCCTGAATAATTGTTAAACTTTAAATGGAATTTTGCTTCAACTATTTGCAACTTCTTTAGACTATTATTGGAAAATGAACATAAAGAACAAATTTACTGGCAGGAACATTTTGCTGAAACACAAATTTAAAGTACACAATATTCAGGAACTGTGAATTTCAGTTTAGTAACTTCAGATAATTATACAGAACCTTATTTTATGACCATCCTGTCATGGAACAAAAAATGTTGACTTCTGTGTCCAAACAAGAGTCTGAATTTTGATTACAACATTGGAAGAGAGAATTCCAATAAAAAGAGTAGTAAATAATCAAACATTTGTTAAATATTTTTGAAAAAGGATAATTTGTGATAATTTTAATTCTGTTGGTAGGGAGAGAAGGGATTGGCATAAATTTGATTGATTCATTGATTATTCCTCAGCTCATAGAACTGAGTTCCAGACGTTTTTTGAGGAAAAAAACTAAGTTTGTCTTTTGTAATTTCTTTTTGCTTCTTTAACAGTCATTTTTCATAATTCTTGCAATATATGTACTCTGACAAGCCCTCATACAGGCAAGCTTGAATCAAGGGGAAAGGATGTGCTCTTATCCATCAGCACAAAAATACTGTTTTTCCGATGTTGTGAGAGCAGCAAAGATGGAGACCAGTGGCAACAAAATATGGCTTCAAGTGGTCAACTGGTTCCTGAGTTGATGGATATAGTGTAGTGCTTGACCAGCAGCAACCTTTAAAATAACTTTGTTTGTTTTTAGACCGGACCACACACAGAAAAACCTGAACAAGCCAAGCAAATGTGAAGCTACCAAAAATTAATCTTGAGTGAAATCTGGTGTGGTACAGAGCCAAAAGTAAAATAAGCTTCATGTGACACCAATGAGTAAATAGTGCAGTGCTATGAGGAAAAGGCAGCAGTACTAGACAAATTCACTTCCCCCATAAGATAAATGTGCTGTGACAGAGCACACTTTCAGCTTCCTTCATAAGAATATGGGGAACTGATTAAAAAAGTTTTAAAATAGTGGTAACAATGTGAAGAGTTGAAAACAAAACCATCAATTTTAAGGTTTCAGAGTAGCAGCCGTGTTAGTCTGTGTCAGCAAAAAGAAAAGAAGTACTTGTGGCACCTTAGAGACTAACACATTTATCTCAGCATAAGCTTTTGTGGACTACAGTCCATGAAACCTTATGCTGAGATAAATGTGTTAGTCTCTAAGGTGCCACAAGTACGTCTAGTCAATTTTAAGGAGACTGAAACTTGAAGAAAACATGAAAAGTCTAGATTTTAAAAAGAAATTATGGGCGGGGGGAGAGGGAGAAGAGGCTTTGTTAGTATGGTTATATAAAGGGCTGAAATGAAAAGATTTAGATGCCTTGGAGAAACAAGTGCAATCAAGAAGATGAAATTAAAAAAAAAAAATCTAGTAGCAAGCTGAAATAAGAGAGTGAGTGAACTTTGTCCCTGGGCAGAGGACTAATGCAAGGTCTTTATGCTGCTTAAGTCGTACTTCAGCCTTGTTTTGATGGCTTAAATATGTGTAATCCTCTGCTCAGAAGTGAATTGCACCAAAAATGAATGAGCTGCCTAGCATTGTGTTATAATATCAAGCAGAAGATTTCCAATTCCAGATCAGATGAGACGCTCAGGGAAGATTGGGCAGAAGAGTCTATGCCCACTACAAGTCACTGTCTACCATAGGTTGGAATGGAAATCCAAGCACATTGGGTCTCACCATTGCTCTGCTGGCAGTAAATATCTGTGGAAATCCATTGGCATAATATGTCCTACACCACCCAGTGCTGGTCCAAAATAGATGGCCACCTACTACTGTTGTCTGTTACCCTGTTAGCTCAAGTGGCAGAAGTCGTCTGTGTGATGGATCTAAAGACCATGTTGTATGTGTGCATTATGATAGTCTTTAATTATGTGATCTCACCCCCCCCCCTGGAACTCTGCCTAATTCAGTGAAAATAGATTTTGTTTGTGTAGCACTTGATTAGTATAGTGATAAGTGCCATAAAAAAAGCCACGAGGAAACTAATAATTCTGTTTTCAGAGCAGAGTTTGAATATTGTGCACTAGATAATGCCTGGGGTCTCACATGACCAACCAGAAGAAAATAAAATATTGAATTGAGGACCATCCAATGAGTACGCTGAATGATGCAGGGATTCTGGGGAGTAAACAGTAGGTGATCATATGCATATTGGGCTGAAAAAGATTGCACGTACATTAATTAAAGCACTTCATAATTTTTGTTTGTGCAACCTTAATATTCTTTTGAACAATTTTTTAAACTAGCAATGTCACTAATATGATGTAGCTCCTGCCCCCAAATAATACAGTGTATGGCTTTTCCAGTGCTGATATATATCAATATGTATTTCTGCATCTATGCTCCTTCACACTTAATACTTGTATGTCGTCTAGGGGGCCCATACAAAAATATGCAGATTGTCTAAGAACAGAATACCAAGAAATCTCAGAATGGGGCAAAATATCTTGAAAACAGTTCTTACTCAGATCTGTTGGTAAGGTGCTAGAACTGAAGTGACACAGGGAACAGGTTTTGTTTTCTTAACTCGTTCTCTTTTTATTCTAAAGACAGCTAAGCAAATTCATTCTGTGACTGTCTTTTGGTGAAATCCAGCCCTGTTTGTGCAGTTGCACCTCTTCCCCATATAAGCCTGATGCTTCCTCCTTTGAAATTAGTGATATCATCCCATTGACTTCAGTGGTATAGAATCAAGCCCGTAGTGCACCTAAAACAGGGTAGGAATATTCTTCAGATGTATATAGCTGGATCCTTCAGTAATGCATCTTGTTCTTTCAATGTTTTCTGTTGGGAAAATATGGATTTTAAAGCTCTTATCTCTTGATTCCACTCACTACATGTCACCTGGTGTATTAATCTAGTAGCTTCTGATATAGCATATGTTCCATACTGCACAGAATAAATTCCTACAGTTAAACATAGCTTGAGATGGATAAACACCTCTATTGTGTTCAAGGATGCTTTCATTTCCTCAGTCATATTTAACATTTTTCAATTTAAAATACTCTGCCCCAGAATGGGTCCTACATGTGTCTAATGGCTTCCTAGCATAAAAAAACTAAATGTGTTCTCCAGCTTAATGAGTTCAGTAATGGAATCAGCTTGTTTGATTTTACAGAAACCAGATTCTTTCCCAGTGAGGTGAAATGTTATTTCATTTGGGGGGTGGTGGTGGTAAGGAGGGGTGTAATTTGGGAAACAAAGCTAACAAGTAACTGGTTGCAGGCAGGTTATATCTTAAATATGCCTGACAGAAGGAATTTTGGGGAAAGAATTGTTTTATGCTTCAGCCCACAAGCACTAACGTTCATGGGAGTCTTGCCTTAATAATGACTTCATAGGAACTACAGGATTGCATCATATATGCATGTCTTCTGGAATTCTTAATTGTGACTTTCCCACTTAACCTTACACACCACTTCTGAAAGATAGGGTGCTTCAACTAGAGAGGACAGAATACTCAAATTCCAATTGGCCACCTTTTTGTAGCGTTAAATAGCCATGGCTGTGTGCAGGGCCGGCTCTAACATTTTTGCCGCCCCAAGGAAAAAAAAACAAAAAACCCCAAGTGCCCGCCCCCCCAAAACAAAAAAACCCAGCCCCCCCCCCCAGCGCCCACGGACACACCCCCACCGGTGCACCGCAACACCTCCCCCCTCCCTGCGGGAGAGCCGCGGGGGGGCCAGCCCGCCCCCGGCCCCATTCTCCCGGCCGGAGCGCCGGCGGGGCGGGGCGGCCAGCCCACCCGGCCCCGGCCCCGCTCTCCCGGCCGGAGCGCCGGCGGGGCGGGGCGGCCAGCCCGCCCCGCCACAGTATGTTAATTCAACAACAACAACAACAACAACAAAAAATGCCTGAGCGCCGCCCCCCACCCCAAGGTGCCGCCCCAAGCACGTGCTTGGTAGGCTGGTGCCTGGAGCTGGCCCTGGCTGTGTACGAGTAGCACAAACATTGAGACTCTTTCTTGGTTTGTTTAGAGAGGTTCTTCCATATCTTGTGGGAAGACACTTCAGTCACACAAACTAAGTATTTTGGTAATTAATTAATTTTTCCCAGGTGCTGGTGATTGGATCGGCTGAGAATTAACTAGCATTTAATTTATTCCCAGAATCCTTAAATAAGGAAAGGAAAATATATACCATGACCTGCTCTCCCCAATAATATAATCAAAAGCTTATGGAAAAACTTTAATAATAGATATATTGTAATACAAAAAAGTTCTGTAACCACAATATAGCTGCTAATTAAGGGGGAGTAGGCTGTTTTAGCTCAAGCTGCAAAGGCTCATGCTTTCACCAAGGGATGTGTAGATTCTCCATCACTTGAAGTCCTTGTCAAATAAAAACAGCTTTTAGAAAGTTATTCAGTGTTCCAGCTCAACCAGATGCTATGGGGTCATGCATCAATTCTTGGGTAAATTCTGTGGTTTCATTTTTGTGCAGGAAGTCAGACTAAATGATCATAATGGTTCCTTCTGGCCTTAATTGATGAATATGTGAAAGTCAAGAATGATCCTGAGAATTCTACTCATTCTAACTTTTCATTTAGTCCCAAACTCTGTTCTCGTTTATATCCTTGTAACACCATTCAAGGTCATATGGATATTACTCAGGGTAGTTTGACTCTTAGGTTGAAACCCCATCCCATTTTAAAGGGCCTCTAAAAGTGCCCAGGGACCACTTCAGTCCTCAGTGCTGTGCAAGCCCTGTGTGTGGGACATCTGCAGTGTGGTAAGTTTCACCCTTACTGCTTTGAAATAGGGATGATATGGTTTGGAAAGGGCAATATACATGAATGCCATGCCTCACTGTTTTAAGTTAAAGGTGATTGAGGGGGAAAAAGTATGTTCTGGTTTGGCAATGAAAATTAAAACTTTTTTTGTAATTTCACAGACCATCTTTTGGCTGTCTGAATTATTCCAATGCCTCTTTCCCTCTCTGTGGCAATGTTTGTGAAGTGTACAAAACTCGCCCTTGTGACTGCAGGACCAGTAAATTATATTCTTCCTTTGTACTATAGTTGGCTAACAAGCTATTAAGGATTTCAGCAGAAAGTTTTGCCTTTGGGGCTAATAATTGGAAGGTTTCTTGTTTCCACCAAAGAGCAAATGGGAACACAACAGAGATCTAATAATAAAATAATTAGACTCTTCTGAAAATAGAAAAACTCTCTGCTCAGTGGTGTAAACAAAAAGAAAATGATCAGTGCTGTTAAAATGAAATGCACTTGCTATCATGTATTTACCCTGGGGAAAAAATGACTTGCATCACTCAACTCCTATGTGGGGAGGTGTGTGTGTGTGACAAGAAGTAAGTGATTTGCATAGAGGGTGAGGGAGTAACTGGCTAATTTCTGGCAGTTATAACTGAAGAACAGCCAATTGGAATGACCCCCTCAACTCTCCAAAAATGGCAAATGTACAACAGTTAACCATGACCACCAGTCTTTAGAATGTCAAAAGCCATTTTTAATTCCATCACTTTCAGCAGAACAGATGAAACAGACAGCTTTTTTACCACAAAATCTGATATACTGCTGGGAGTAAATGTATTTAAGGGAGGATGGAGTGGAAGAGCTTTACTGCATTCTTCTTCAAACTCCTCTTTAAAAAAAGCTTTAAGAAACCTTTCATTCTCTTCCATGCCAAGGGTACTTTACACTGTAATCTTATTCAACCTGCCTGAAGATGGTGCTCAAATGCGCACACTAGTGTGATTGGTGAATGGGGAAGTGAGATTAAATGACATACAATCAAAAAAATTATTCTACTTGTTTAAAGATACAGTGCCAAATTTTGCCTCTGAAATCAAGGCGTTTGTGTTAGGTGAAAGTCTCCATGAAACTTGTTTATCTAAAATGGAAAACGGATGTGGCCCATGGCCCACAAAGGAAAATAAATGCTGTAGCCACTCCTCTGAATAAGGTGAAAGGTTTAGAAGCTAACCACAGCAATAAATGTCTTTCTGAGCAAATGCCTTTACATAATTCTCTAAATTGGGTTTAGTACACTAAATAAAGCACTTTGAAATTTGTAATCTTGGCCATATGTAACCTTAAAGTGAACAGACAGCCAATTAACAACTAAAATGGAGTAGTGTTTTCAAAATCAGAGCAGTTATTTAAAATAGAGTCTCCCAAGTTACAGTTTGGGACAGGTACTGTGATCTTCACTGAGTCAAAATTCCAGTTTAAAACACTCAGGCAAAACGCCAACTGAAAGACTGGACCATTACTTAGTCATAGATCTGAGTAAGCATGGACAGTACATAATTTAAAGGTGAATTGTAAAAAGGGGAAAATCTTGGTGTTGCAACCCTTACTTTTTTCTGTACAGTGTATAAAGATTCAGTTCACGTTTTCTTTTCAAAATCTTTTGTTTGTTTTTATATTTTTGTTGGGAAACTGGCACGTGGTGGTGAGATCATCAAACTGAAACCTGAGATGCAGCTTTCCTTGCCCTTAATAAATAGGTTAAATAATTATGGCAAAAGTAAGGCATGTTATTAATCTGTTCTAGTAAGTATTCAGTATTGTCAACCCCAAATGTTCAAAAATCATGAGTCAAGCTTACCAAAAATCATTAGATTATGTAAAAATAATAGATTTGGTATCCTTCCTATTTGCCTTCTGCTTTTTGAGTCTTTAGGGTGCACTGGACTCATATTTTGAAGCCTTCTGCACAGCCATAAGGGCTGGAAACTTACTTTTTCTTTAAGCATGAAGGCTGAAAGCATTGCATATTCACTTGACTCCAGGAGCTGGGGCTTTAAGGAAAATAGTAACTCTCCTGAGACTCATGACACAATCATTGGCAACATTCAATATTTTTTGTGAAGGTTTTCATAGAAACAGTTAAACAGTAAGGGATTGGGATTACCCCAAATCCCCTATAAACTTTGCTCCAGTAAGTGTATGTGGATTGTTGTCATGTGAATTTTGTAGATTGAGCATACTTCATTTCACTGGAGGTTTGCAGAGAAGCTAGCTTTGAAGGACAACAGGTATAGTCAGATCTTGCAGAGAGTTTGTGTTGCAAAGCAACTCGGCAAGACAGGGGCTTTTTCTGTTTGTTTCTGCTCTGGGCCATCTGATCTAGCCCACGTTTTTAACTGAGAACAATGAGGGCAATATAACTTTTGGCTGAGGATTTCCACACGAGAGTCTACAAGACTGCCATGTGGGTATATGCTTGCTACTTTTTGGGCTAAGGGGTTGAACCCGACTGGTAGCTTCGCTGGGGCTACATATGTATAGCCAGCCTTGCTCGTTTTGCCATTAATGTTAAAGGTTAACAAGACACATCTTGTGAACATTCATCTGCTGACATGAATGGCACACTTCAAATCTCTCAGAGCTATTGTTCCAGGCTCTCTGAAGTCTCTGTACACCTCTCTGCTCTGTTGCTCTCAACATTTTGAGGTTACCTGTGCAACTGTAATGGCTAGAAACTTTTTTTTTTAACATAAGATGAGATTTTGGAGAGCAAGACAGCACCTTGAGAGAGGTGCCAATACACAATACCAGATAACTTGGAGCTATGATGAATGTAGTGTTGCAAAGATATGAAAGTTTGGGATGCAGACCCAAACTACTTCCTTGAATTCCAAGACAAGAACTCCAAAGTTCAGAGTGAGTTAAAGTTTCCCTTTATTACCTCAGTACAAAGAAACTTTAGGGAGGCTACCACTCGATTACCCCTTATTTGAAGACTGGAAATGCGCCAGCTTATGTTTTTATGATGTCACTATCCTGCTCCAGTCCACCGGGTGTGCGGGTGAGGATAAAGGGACAGGAAGGGTTGGACTCTATTCTAAAAGTGAGTTGTATTACTTAATGTAAAGGAGCAATAAAGGATACAAACTACAGTCGGTCGAAAATTTTCCAACGGGACAGCTTTCCATTGGAAAGTACAGATTTGACAGAATCTCAACGTTCTATGGGGACTGTTGATTCCGTCAAAGCTTTATTTGGAAATCTGGAAAGTTGGCTGGTCAGTCAGTCAGTCAGTCTGCTTGCTTGGTTTCTTATCAGCTAGCCAGCCTGGCTCCCCCTCTGCCTGAAGAGTGGGATAGTGTAGCGGCCCAGGCAACAGGGAAGTGCATCAGCCTGATAAGTGGGCAAAGGGGGAGTGTGGGGAACTGGATGGCAGGGGCTGCCAAGGAACGTATTTCATTTAGGATGCATTGAAATATTTGGTGGTTGATTTGAAATATTTTGCCATTTCTGTCCCATGAAAAATTGTGGAAACTCCATCTTTCATGGGACAGAAATCCGTTTCCTGGCCAGTTCTAGTACAAACATGGCTGTTTCACTTTGTAACTTACCCTCTAGACAAAAGCAATTGTTTTGAAAACTGGCTTTTTTTCAAGTAGTCTTGATAACAAAACAAATGTGGTGAGACAACTAATTTGCATGATTCATGCTGGTGGGGAGCAGTGCATCCTTTGAGGCTTTGCTGTTTTCTTAGAGTAGCTACTGAAATTTCCCCTCCAAATCAATATAATGCACTGGCATCAATTCACTCACTACTTGTTTTGATCCACAGGCACTAAAAAAGACCTTTCTGCGCATGTATCACCAGTATTAGCCTTTGTCCACACACCTATGGAACTTTTTTATTTTTGAAAGTGGTTAGTATATTCTGCTTCCTTTTTCTGTATTTGATTTGGAAGCGTTAGTCTTCTGGTTATATGACTGTGATTTCAATTACAGTTCTGGACCATAACTCTGATAGCTGATATTACTGCTGCATATAATGAGCTGCAGTCCTTTAGTTCTAGTTAATGCTATAGTAGCTAATTTTCTTTTTACAGCTCATTCTGTACTGAAGGAAAAAGGGGGAGACTGACATTAATTGTCAGTAATATCACTGGCTTCGCTGCTTGTTGAAACATATACACGTATTCAATGATACCTAGGTATTAATGTGCCAGTAGGGGTTCTGTGGCATTCCACAATAATTTTACACTTGTATATACTTGACAGACATACAATATCCTACAGTGGTTAAACATAACACATTACCTTGTAAGTTCTGGGGGCTTTTCTCTCTGTCTTTTAGGATGTCTACTCAGGAAAACTATATATGGGCTAGCTTACTTGATCTAGCTTTAATGCAATAGTAGTGAAAACAGTGCAGTGTGGGCTGGTAAGCAGGTAGGTTCCCAGGGACCATACCAGGTTTCAGCTTAGTAAAGAAACAGTTGTGATCTGCACACAGAACTAGGAGCCAGGATTTTCTGAAGACTAATATTACCGGCTGCTCCCTCTATGGCCATAGATAAGTCCTCTGGCCTGTTTTGTCTCAATTACTCCATTTGTAAAA
Source organism: Chelydra serpentina (assembly GCA_037349315.1). Lineage (NCBI taxonomy): Eukaryota > Metazoa > Chordata > Testudines > Chelydridae > Chelydra > Chelydra serpentina. The sequence goes on along the minus strand of JBAIAC010000014.1, from coordinate 8,863,477 downwards.
GGGATGCTGAGAAGTTAGACTCAGGTGACCAGACAAGAAGTTGAAAAATCAGGATGGGCGTGGGGGTAATAGGCACCTATATAAGACAACCCCAAATATCAGGACTGTCCCTATAAAATTGGGACATCTGACCACCCTAGGTTAGGCTAATGGTTTTTAAGGCCCTCTGCAGATGAGAAATGCTAAGTTATCTTCCCCATTAGATCAATCAATGCCAAAACAGCAAAAAAGGCATTTTTCCACCCACTATTTCTTATGTTGTGCTTATCCTACTTGGCCATCATTGTGAATAGATTTAACCCACCTCTGTGTGAATATGCCTGCCTTTGTTTTTAAGCTGCAACTTTTCCCCTAGGGCAATTACAGCATCCTTGCTAGGTCACCACACAATGTCTTATTCAAGCTTGAGAAAAGACACACACACACACACACACAGGCTATAAAAAGACACACAGCTTGGGAGCCACCTTGGGTCAAGAGCTCACTGCCCTATAACTTTTCAAGGGCTATTGCAGGTGGGGTGATTGCCTTGTCACAGTTCTTGTTACTGCAATATCAATCACTATCCTTGTTTGATGCACTGAAATTCAGAAAACTTCTTACCACTTCAGCTTTTAACTCAGAATGCTAGGAATCTTACCAGTTTGTCTCAAGTTTTTAAGCTCTGGCTTCATGTTTTCCCCTGTAATACTATGAAGACTTCAGAAACGGCAGGCATTGTGTGTGCTGTGAAATACATGCCACCTTAGCTAGTGAAACAGTTGACAACCATTAGATGTTCTGCCAGGAGGAATCCTTAATTGGAAGTTGTTCTGTGACACGAACCCTCTGAATAGTTTTTTGTACCAGTGCTGGAAATAATTGTGATTTTGACACCATACTTCACAAATAATGCGTCAGTGAACAAATTATGGTAACTTACATTAATGAAAAGGGTCCAGCTGGAATCACAGGGCTGGTTGCTGCTCTGGACACCAATGTTGCTGTATATTCAAATGGATTGGAGGAACAGATTGGTGTTCAGTATGAGACAGCTCAGACCTCCCTGGCCTGAAGAGGTTTGGTTTTGTTTGTTTTAAAAACAGTTGTTAGAGATCAGATCTATATCAGAATGCTTAAATATAGGTTAGTGGAAGAGAGAGCAAAAAAGAATCTAATTTTGAGCAGCATTAATGCAGGTTGGAGGATTGGGCCCTATTACTCTCCGACTCTCTTCTCTTGAGGTGAGGGCTACATGTGAGTAAAGGTTGTATGGTCAGGTCCTCGGACTATCCCTTTGCGGGGGTGGTAACATAGGAACAATTCTGTGGGTGTTCCAGGGCTGGAGCATTGGGGGGGGGGGGGGAAGTAGTGGGTGCTCAGTGCCTGCCAGCTGCCCCACTGATCAGCTCCTTCCCCTCCCTCATTGCACCCCTCGCGCACTGCGGATGAGGAGTTCAGCGGCATGTAGGAGGCACTTGGGGAGGAAGAGGCAGGGATGGGGCGGGGCCTTGGGGAATGGATGGGGCGGGGCTTGAGGCAGATCGGGGGTTGAGCACCCCCAGGGAAACGAGGAAACCAGAGCCTGTGGATGGCAAACCTCAATATAAAACCAACTGGATTTAGCTACCCATTGCTCCCACTGTTTGGCAGTAATACTTACTACAGTAACCATAATACCAGAGCACAGTTAGCTGTGAAGTACCCACAATTCTGCTTAAGCCATCTGACCCATCTTTGCTATCTGTCCTGGACTGTATTGGAGAGCACAGTAGTCTGCATTTGTGATACCTGTATGTTTACTGAAACATAGCTCACTTGCATTGTGTTTTGCATTTTCATAATGTTGAAGTAAAAAAATGAGCAAATGTTCTATGCATGTGAAGATCAGTCTGTTAGAAGTCTACAGGTACACTAAGCTTGTCTCTGTTGCTCAATAAACCTGCACCTTACCTTACCTTCCTCACTCTATGCCTCCCTCTAACAAATTCTGTACAGTACATGTGCATGGTAACACTTGTACTTGTATAATCTGTGCATTTTCTATAATGCTTTTAGGAAGTCCTTCAAAGCATGCATGCATAGAAAGTAATTGCACCTCATCTCTATGTATTAGGGTTGTGCCTAGAGGCACCAAATGGTACTTGGGGCCTGGCCATTTGTAGGCATACATAATTAAGCAACAGTCACCCTCCTGAGGACCTAACAGTCTCACTCCTTGATCCTGTAAAACAGCTGCCTAGCCAAATACCTGCACCTCTGAGCAGCGCTATTGACTTCAGTGGGGCTGGGCAGGGATTCTCCAATGCAGTTGCCTTTGCAGGATCAGGGCCTAAATAAAGACAGAAGAAACAAACTTCGGGATGTTGCGGGGGGAAAAGACCCACATTCTGACAGAAGTGATGGGTGTCTGTCAAAAAAAATCATGACAGGTACTGTGCTTTGGCATTTAGTTAGTTGGTGGAAGCATGTCTTGTGATCATCTCATGCTATTTTGATGAATAGTTAATAATTTGTTGTATATCCAAGAGCTACATCTGCTGCTATTGGTGTACAATGGGGCAAAATATAGCAGAATAAAAACCCCAGGATACAGTAACTGAAATCCAGTTCTCCATTCCATAGGGTGGCTATAGATCAATGTTGTTTGAATCTTGATTACCAGGCACTGAAATGGGGGGTGGGGATGGATTTCAGGGGTTGAAGAGCCACTTCATAGATAGCCCCCATCCTCTTGCTTGTTTAGGAAAACAGCTGTCTCCTTCTCCTTGATGACAAGTGCTCACCCTATGGTTTCAATCCACTTTAAATTGATTACTGATTACCACTTGAAAAGAATATTTTACAGAACCCTGTATGCATTGTAGTTATGTCACAAACTCGTGTACTGTCAGTGAAGTCCCTCTTCTCTTTATTAAGTTCAAATGTGCTAGAGAGGCTTTTCTGTGCTACTTCTACATTTTCCACAAGATGGCATTGTTATTGAGAGGTAGAGACCCATGGAAATGCTACTTATTTTTGTTCAATGACTCCAATCCAGTGAAAAGCTGCCGTTTGGCTTCAGATACTTATTGGCATTGTTCACCATGTATTAATGAGATTTGAAGTGTTTTATGGAGCTTTACAAGCCTAGAGCTCAGTGCATAAAAGTTCTTTGGCCAATTTCCAGAAGAACCTGGCGTGCTCAAGTAAATTGTAGAATACATTTTCTTTGTTTGCTTGATCTTCGTTTAATATTTTAAAACTGAATTTCAATCTTTGTGAAAGGGACCAGATTGGCAGAACTAGAAAGATCAGCTTTTCTATTCATCCATAGAAAAAGTACAGTATGGGCAGTATCAGTGCAAACTGCCCCCACCATGGACCTCAATCATGTAGAACCATCTATAGAGGTGAAAGGCTAACTTGCTCTCCATGGCCATCAGTCCTTGACTTTTCTGCTGAGACTCTTAGGAGTGCCAGTGGACTGGACTGAGGTCACTGAATAGCCTGCAGATAAGGACTGAAGAAGGTTGTTCCCATTAATTGGAGCCCATCCATTCTTTGCCCATACAAAGTGACAGCCTCTCCCATATATGTAGAGTGCCCATCTTTACAAATGAGAGAGAGGGAGAGAGAAGGGATTCAGATGGGGAAAAAATGTGCCCACTGAACATCTGATGTAGATTGTGTATTAAAACAAGCCTAGAACGTTATCAGAATAGAAGCTATGTGGGAGATGGTGTTGCGTTTGGAGGGCAGTTATTCCTACCTTGGGGACTGTCTTAACTCATATGGTCTGAAGCTTTGAATTTTTCCCCTGGATACTTGAAACATCATCACATTGCATGGCAGCTTTACATAAGTAATGAACTAGTATAAACCTCTTACATGGGCTACCATATATTGGCAATAAAATGTATAAAGCTCTGTCATGGTGACCTAGAAAGCTGCACTTTCAGTCCCTCTCAAGTGCACCCCGTCAGGTGCGTCTGACGAAGTGGGTCTTCGCCCATGGAAGCTTATGCTCCAATATATCTGTTGGTCTATAAGGTGCCACAAGACTCTTTGTCACTCTTTTCCTTTGGTGATTCTAAGCACAGTACAAAGAAAAAATCTACATTTTCAGAGGGGTGAAGTGAGGCACGGAACTTAAGTAACTTATCAAAATCTCACAACAGATCAGTGATAGACCTCATGATAGAACCCAGGTCTTTTGACTTCATGTCCCACGTATTTGCTTCAAGGCAACTTTACTTTTTTGCCAGAATGCCTTCTTGAAAAATTTAGTGTACAGTAATCTGATATATTTTCAGGTTTTGATACTAGCCCTAGAATTGTGTTCTAATTCTTGTTGAATAAATACCACCATAATACTTAATTGAAAAATAAGGAGAGAGAGAGAGAGAGAGAAACCATCTTTTAGCATTATCTAATGAGGTCTTTCATGCCTTATTAGGGGACTCTTTGTATATAGGATGGAGTGGCCGAAGTTACAATTTCTGCTGTGTGTGCAAAAATCTAAAAAAAATTAACCTTCTGGTATTCATTTAAAGAAAAGGGTAGAAGAATATTTAAACTGGTGTGGGGTGGAGTAAAATAAATTAGGACTGTGATGAAGTTGAGTCAGTCCATATTTAAGATTAAGAGATTCATAGAATTTAAGGCTAGATCACTTATTCTGACCTCCTGTAATATGACAGATTATTTAATATCACCCAAATATCCCTATGTTGAGCCCAATAACTTGTAATTGGCTAAAACATGTGTTCCAGAAGACATCAAGATATGTTGGATCATCCTCGAGCTAAGTAGAGGGGCAAAAGGAAGGGGTCTGCTGAATGCATCTCCCCATAATGAGACTGACTTAATTTGTGTACCATCTAAGTTCCCCAGCTCCACTCTGAAGAAGTTTAGGAGATATGCATTAATAAGGCTCTCTTCTTCACACCTTAAGAGGAAAGAGTGGGAAAGGAGTTAGGGGAATCTGCCCCTACCTCCAAATGCCCCCGAATCTCACTTAGCCCCGTTCTGATTGCAGGGCTTTCTTTAAAATTCCCAGACAGAGATTTGTTAAGGTGAATCTCAGGTTGCAAACACTGTGTGGTTTGAGTATACTACCTTCAAGAACTAAATTGCCTAAATTGAGGCACTCACTGTAGAATATTTTGCTCAGACTTTGGCTCTAAATTTTATTTGAAAACTTAAAAGAAAGTTCAGAATGGTGCTTTTCTCAGAAAAAAGCACAACTTCCTTTTATCTATCCTGTTATCCAGAAGGATTCTGCAAATAAAATGAATGGAAGAAGGTTGTAAAATGTATGCAATCTACTCCATGATTTAGGAAAAATAAGTGCTTGCATGGCAGGCTCTTGGCATGTTCTGAGACTATGCACTCTTAGATGAAGGCCCATAAACTTGGAACGCAACACCACAGCTCCCCTGTATTAGTGCTCCCTTTGCTGAATTTTTACTGTTTATTGTGTAGTGGCACTCAGATTTTGTTCAGTGCTCATCGGCATGCTGAAAGACAGTGAAATGTGAACCAGTTATGCCGGAGGTAACAAGAAAATTAATGCCATCTTTCATGTCAGTGAAAGTGATGCCCCGGGTGAAACTGCCTTTTTAACTTGCTTGCTGAGCCAAGTGATGTGATACACATGCCAACCTTAGAATTAAACTTGGGATCAAAGGTTAGTGGATGGAAAATACTTCAGAAATGAAGGGTGATAGGATAGTGACCAGTGGTTCAAAATGTTAACAAGAGTCTGTTAACCCCTTTGGGAAGAGGTTCGTTATGCTTGATTTCCTGTTGACATGTCTAATCAGGGCATCCAAGATTCTCATCTTTTTCCTCACTCTGTGCTGTACATATGATTAGGCTGTTCAGAATCGCCTTGCAATAATGTGAGCCTAAGGTAGAGCACTTAAAACAAGCAAACAAAACTTGTACAAATGGGATTTTGGATTCCTTAAGAGAGATGTCTAATCAGGTAAATTATTATCTCCCTGAATCAATTCAGGTCCATTTGATCTTGGATTATTATTCTCATTCCTGTTTTTTAGCAATCAGAAACTTTTCTTCAAGATCACTATTTAATGGCATTTATTCCATCTAGAAGCTCCAGTACTTAATGAGGAACAGGTTGTAACGATGCTGGTTCTGGCAAGACCCAACTGAGAGTGCCAGTTCAGGACAAATTGCTTCAAACAGGGCAACTACAGCCCAAGGCTGGGGTTTTTCCACCTCTAAGGCAAACCAAACCACCCAGACAGAGGAGACTTTGGTTTTACCCCACTGGCTAACCACAAGTCACACAAGAAATCCCCTTAGACACTCCAGTTTCCCAGTCTCACCACCAGTGCCACTCATTATGGGGACAAATGGTCATGAAAACCAATGCCCCAGTAAAAGGAAAATAGGTTCTCCCGATCCCAACGGACCGAACCTCAGAGCCAGGTCAGTATACAACTTAGATCTTACCCACAAATCACGCTGTTGCCAATCCTTTAGAATCTAAAATCTAAAGGTTTATTCATAAAAGGAAAAAGGTATAGGTGAGAGCTAGAATTGGTTAAAAGGAATCAATTACATACAGTAATGGCAAAGTTCTTGGTTCAGGCTTGCAGAGATGGAATACTGCAGGTTCAAATCAAATCTCTGGATTACATCCCCAGCTGGGATGGGTCCTTCAGTCCTTTGTTCAAAGCTTCCATGTGTAGCAAGGTTCCTCCAGAGGTAAGAAGCAGGAAAGAAGACCAAATGGAGATGAGGCAGCTGCCTTTTATAGTTTCTTCCAGGTGTAAAGACACCTCTTTCCTTACTGTGGAAAATCACAGCAAAATGGAGTCTGGAGTCACATGGGCAAGTCTCTGCATACCTTACTGAATCATAAGGTGTGTCTGCCTCCTCTCAATGGGCTAATTGTATAGTCGATGGTCCTTAATGGGCCATCAGCATGCCTGGCAGAACTGATAGCTTGTCCTGGGTCCCAGAAGCCCAGCCCCAGTTTGAAAGACAGACATACAGTATAAAGCCATTGAACTACAGACAGTATAAAGCCAATATTCATAACTTCAACTACAAAACTGATACATGCATATAAATGGCATAACCTGGTCTTGGACACCTCATTTGACCCCCTTTATGTAAGATTTGGTGCCACTACAGGACCTTGGTTGTAACAATGATCTATATGGTCCCAGTTATTGTCAATAACGTCACACAGGTGGTCAGAGGAAATGTTTTCTGTAGCAATATATAGGGAATGTCTATCAATCTTTCCATTTTGTACTGTAATGCTCTGTGGCCATGTACATACCATGGCAGCAGCGAACAATATGCATAAAGAATAGAACTTGTAATCTTCTTCTCCCAAAACACTGGCTTCTGTACCGTTTGGGCTACGGGTAAATTTAGAAAGGCTATGTCTACACTACAGTTTGTCGCTCAGGGGTGTGACTAAACCATGCCCCTGAGTGACATAAATTATGCTGACCTAAGCACTAGTGTGGATAGTGCTATGTTGGTGGGAGAGCTTCTCCTGCTGACATAGCTACTGGTGCTTGCGGAGGTGGTTTTAGTATGTCTTCTGCTGCAGCACATCTGATGCACAATTGCAGCACTGTATATGCAGACAAGCCCTAAGATATGCATCTTCTTTAGACTAGAGTCTAAATGGCAAAATCATCATGACCTAGCATATGGTAGAAACTTTCTAATTCTCACCCTCCCAATAAGAAAAGCATTCCCCCCTCTCTCCAAAATATCATCCCATTGCTCAGGAAAGATATCTAGTGAGAGAAAATATTCAAACATGAACTCCTAGTACTCATTGCTTTTATACAGTATTCCAGAATACATTTACTAGTATGCTATGAAGTATTAAACTACCCTTGTCAAAATAAATGAAGAAAATATATTCTGTGATATAGTACACAGGATTATTTTGTTGATCAGGTGCTTGCTTGGATTTTTTGTTTACTGCCTAATTCCCAGTCTACACTGGATCATCTAATATGAATATTAGGTTTCTCTATGCTTCAGCAGGCCTAATCTTTTAAGTAAATATTTTACTGTAAATTTACTTTGAGTATCAGCCATGTTAGTCTGTGTCAGCAAAAAGAAGAGGAGTACCTGTTTTAAATCCTTTCTTCCCATCAGGCAGAGGGGGGAATTCAACTTGCGTTTCCCACATCCAGGGTGTGCACTCTAACCACTGGCTAAAAGTTATAAGTTGGGCACCGCAACCCTCCTGATTTTGAAGGGGCCCTGATCTGAGTACCCTACTGCATGTGGCCCTGCAGGTAAGATAGGCTCTCCTCTACTTATCTTCCCCCAGTTTGTTGATTTGTGCCAGGGCTTAGATGGGAGATAAGCATCCGGATGCCAAGAGTGAGGCAGCAGTGCATATGCTCAGAGGCAGAAATTGAAGTGCCCAGGGAAGTTTTACCCTGAAAATTTAGGTGTTGAGTGAATTTTGCTGCCTACAGGTTTAGCAGCAGCCAAGCAGGGATTCTGTGAAAGTTAATGGAGTCTAAAACTGAGGTTTAGGTACCTACATCTGGGTTTAAAGAACCTAAATACTTCTGTGGATCTGAGCCTCAGTTATTAGCAATTAGTGGTCACATATTGACAGATGACAGACCATTATCACTTGTTGAGAATCCTGTGTGAGGTTATTAATATGCAGTGTAGTCATAGACGTGTTGGTCCCAGGATATTAGAGAAACGAGGTGGATGAGGTAATACCAGCTCAAAGTGGCACTGGATCCTGCAAGAACAGATGCAAAACCTGGAGACACACATCCACTGATATGATTTCCCCCCCTCCCCAAATCTAAGATCCATGGGTCCTACACATGCCTATCACGTGGCATACCTCATCCAGCACACTAAATGCCCCAATAACAACTAAGTGAGTGAAACCAATCACTATGCTCTTGAACAAACTCCTACAGGAAAAGATAAAAGAAGAAAAACACCTTATCACCTGTGGGTGAACACCTTTTACAAAGCCGCCATTCTGTATCTCACCTATCAGTCATCATCCTCAACCCCCCCCCCCCAAAAAAAACCCCTGCACAATACTTTCAAAGGTAGCTGGGAGCTTAAGTCCATAACGCTGCTAAACAATAAAAATCATGGACTGAACAGAGACACTGGATTTATGGCTTAGTACAACACATTCATCCACTAACCCCCTCTTTTTGTTCTCAGACTGCAGTTGTGTTAATAGTCCACATTACCTAGAATGGTCCCTTACAATATGTGTTATCTATTTATGCTAAACAATTTTTCCATCTTGCATTTTAGCCATGAAGCTCTGAGTACCTTTCCCACACCTGAAGAACAGCTGTGTGTAGCACTCAAAAGCTTCCTTCACCAGCAGACGTTGGTCCAGTAAAAGATATTACCTCACCCACCTTGTCTTTCTCGTTTACTGATGAGCTGTGCTTTATGGCTAATGGTCGGTAAAGCATTAACTGCATCCTCGCTAACCTTGGTTGATGGTTCTGAAGTCGATCTGGCAGCTGAGCAAGGGATGGGGGGTCATTGAGTCAGCATTTCTGCTTCCAGGAGAAATGCCTTATTGGTGGGTGTGGAGAACTGATTTGATCTCACTCCAATCCACCAGCTGCCCTAGACTAGATCTTTTTTTTTTTTTTTTTCCCTGGGAAAAAAAGCATTGCTACAGCCTCTTTTCCTATCCATCTTCCCCTCCCCCATCCTCTGAACATAGAATCATAGGACTGGAAGGGACCTCGAGAAGTCAAGTCCAGTCCTCTGCACTCATTGCAGGACTAAGTGTTGTCTAGACCAGAAGTGGGCAAACTACGGCCCGCGGGACCTTCCTGCCCTGCCCGGGAGGCTACTGCCAGCTCCTCCCCGCAGCCTCAGCGCGCCGCATCGCCGGTGCAGTGCTCTAGGTGATGGGGCTGGGAGCTCCTTGGGCAGCACAGTTTCAGAGCCTGGCTTGACTCGGTGCTCTGTGCTGCACGGTGGCAGTAGTGTGGCCTGGCTGCAGCCAGGTGGCACGGCTGTAGTGCCGCCAGCCACCCGTGCTCCAGGCAGCGTGGTAAGAGGGCAGGGAGCAGGGGGGGTTGGATAGAGGGCAGGGGAGTTTGTGTTGGTGGTCAGAGGGCAGGGGAGTTTGGGGGTGGTGAGGGGACAGGGAGCGGGGGATGGGGCAGGAGTCCCAGGGGGGCAGTCAGGAGGGAGAGGTAGGGTTGGATGGGGCAGTCAGGGGACACAGAGAAGGGGTTGTTGGATGGGGCAGGGGTCCCAGGGGGGGGTGTCATCAGGAATGAGAGGAGGGGTTGGATGGGGCTGCAGGGGGCAGTCAGGGGTGGGGGTTCTAGGGAGAGTCAGGAGACAGGGAGCAGGGGTGTGTGTGGACGGGGCAGGGGTCGTCAGGGAACGGGGTGGGTTGGATGGGGCAGGAGTCCCGGAGGGGCCATCAGAGAACAGGGGGAGGGGGAGGTTGGATGCGGCAGGAGTCTGGGGGGGCGGGGCAGATAGGCGGTAGGGACCAGCCCTCCATACAATTTCCGAAACCCGATGTGGCACTCAGGCCAAAAAGTTTGCCCGCCTCTGGTCTAGACCATCTCTGACAGGTGTTTGACTAACCTGTTCTTAAAAATCTCCAATGATGGAGATTCCACAACCTCCTTAGGCAGTTTATTTCAGTGCTTAACCACCCTGACAGTGTGTTTTTCCTCATGTCCAGCCTAAACTTTCCTTGCTGCAATTTAAGCCCATTGCTTCTGGTCCTATCCTAAGTGATTAAGAAGAACAATTTTTCTCCCTCCTTCTTGTGGAGCCTTTTATGTACTTTAAACTATCATGTCTCCTCTCCCTCTTCTCTTTTCCAGACTAAACAAACCTAATTTTTTTAATCTTCCCTCATAGGTCATGTTTCTAGACCTTTAATCATTTTTGTTGCTCTGCTCTGAACTTTCTCCAATTTGTCCACATCTTTCCTGAAATGTGATGTCCGGAACTGGACACAATATTTAATCTCAGAGTTGTTTTGATTTTTTTCCCCACAGTGATACACTGTTGGTTCATTTTTAGTTTGTGCTTCACAATGACCCCCACATCCCTCTCTGCAGTACTCTTTCCTAGGCAGTCCTTTCCTATTTTGTCAGTGTGGAACTGATTGGTCCTTCCTAAGTGGAGTATTTTTCATTTGTCCTTATTGAATTTTATCCTATTTACTTTAGACCATTTCTCCAGTTTGTCTGGGTCATTCTGAATTTTTATCCTATCCTTCAAAAGCACTCGCAAGCCCTCCTAGCTTGATATTGTCCGCAAACTTTAAGTATACTCTCTATTATTTAAATCATTGATGAAGCTATTGAACAGAACCAAACCCAGAATTGATCCCACTTTATATGCCCTTCCAGCTTGAGTGTGTGTGACATTCCCCTGGTGTTATCTGGACCGGTGATCTGCTAGGTCACTCCAATCTGTGACTCTGGAAGCCAGCCTTACCCTGCTCTTCTGTGAGAACCCCCCCCCCCCCCCGGGCTGTTCATGCACAGCCTCTGGCATGTAAGCTGCTCCCAGCTACTTGCAAGCGAATGACACTAGCCAATATCTCCGGTCCCAGACACAGCCCTGGGAGCCTCCGTTTTGCAGTGTCCAGTTAAGCCCGCTGGACGCTGCAAGCTTATATGAGTTCATCAGTTTAACAAAGAAATTGATATGTACCAGGCTTCTTCTCCCAAGGGGAGTTTCTGACATGCTTCAAACCAAACACTGCTTCAGGTAGAATAAACAAATGTATTAACTACAAAGATAGATTTTTAAGTGACTATAAGTCAAAGCACAAGAAGTCCGATTTGGTCAAATGAAATAAAAGGAAAACACATTCTAAGCTGATCTTAACACTTTCAATGCCCTTACAAACTTAGATGCTTCTCAGCATAGGCTGGGTGGTTGCCCTTCAGCCAGGCTCTCCCTTTGATCAGCACTTCAGGTGCTTGGTGGTTTTGTCTATAGATGGAGGTGGAAGAGAGAGGAAGAGCATGAAAAATGTATCTTGCTTTTATCATGTCCTTGCTTCCTTCTTGGCTTTGCCCCCTCCTTCAGAGTCAGGTAAGCATTCCCTCACTGTAGTCCCAAACTGACCAAAGGAAGGGGGGTGACTCACTCGAAAGTGCAACAGATCCTTTGTTGTTGCCTAGGCCTGTGTCCTTTGTTCCTGTGAGGCTGGGCTAGATTTGTTCCATACATGCCCTGATGAGGTGTGAACTGCCCCTCTGCTCTTGGAGAGTTTTGCCTGGGCTTGTTTTAAGCCATGAGGACACACATTTTCAGCCTCATAACTATATACATGAAATTACAACCAATAACATTTCTATAACAGTAATGCTTGGTGCATTATGTGCCTTCCAAAGACACTCAACATGGCAAACTTTGCATTGGATACCACACAATCATTTTAGAAGGATGAATATGGGGGTGTAGGGTGTTCCCCTGAGGTACAGGGCATCACAGTGTGAACCACTGATAACTACACTTAGGGAATAGTTTTCCAACCACTTTTGCACCCACCTTTATAGTAGCTCCATCTAGGTTGTATTTCCGTAGTTTTATGTATGAGAAGTGTGGATTGCCACGGGCACGCAGGGGCGAAAGAAAATGCAGGCCTGTTATTTACTAGGCTGCACGTGGCAATAGACTATATTGGTAAGGGCTGCAAGGAGAATATGGGTCACGCTGCAAACTGCAGACACGCGCACACACACAACTAAAATTAATCAATTTAAAGTTTTATTGGGGATAATTACAAGGGGTAAGGGAGCAGCGTTAGATTAGCTAATAGAGTTAATGAAACTTAAAACACACAATAACTAAATATGTACTAACAATATTTATAAACAAAGATGCAGCATTTAGTAATAACTGATACTCACAAATACAAACCAACGCATAACGACCGGCAAACGTAGAAACTCTGTTTGAAACACGTGAGCTGAGAGAGAGGCTTCGAGGTGATCAGGCTCGGTTACAGGTGTACACGGGATACACAGGATTTGTTTTTCTTTCTCCTCTTCCTGCCTGCACCTAGCAGGCAGGCCCCTAAAGTACCAACTATGACATCATAGAAGTGTCATAGGGGACGGGGCCCAAAACCTGTTTGTGTTCGTTTCTGATTGGCACAAGCAAAGTTAACACCAAGGGGGGAGCAGGTGCCTCAAAGTCTGGCTTCGCCCCCAAAAGGTGAGGAAATGCATATTGCTTTAGAATGCGTGCCACACTGAATGACAAAAGAAGAGGCCAGGGCAATACCGGTATGGGCAAGTTTTACAGGAAGCAGACAGGAACTCATCTCAACAAGAAGGTCATACAAGACTGTATCAAAAGCCTTTCTAAAGTCAAGATATACCACATCTACTGCTTCTCTCCCTGCTCCTCCCCCATCCACAAGGCTTGTTACTCTGTCAAAGAAAGCTGTTAGGTTGGTTTGATGCTATTTGTTCTTGACAAATCCATGCTGACTGTTACTTATCACCTTATTATCTTCTAGAGGGCAGGGGGCTGGACTCGATGACCTCTCGAGGTCCCTTCCAGCCCTAGAATCTATGAATCTCTGAATCTAGATGTTTGCAAATTGATTACTATTTGCTCCATTATCTTTCTGGATACTGAAGTTATGCTGACCGGTCTGTAGTTCACCGAGTTGACTTTATTTCCCTTTTTATAGATTGGCACTATATTTGCCCTTTTCTAGTCCTCTGGAATCTCTCCTGTCTTCTAATGGCTCAAATATCTCCTCAGTCAGCTCCTTGAGTATTCTAGGATGTATTTCATCAGGTCGTGGTGACTAGAAGACATGTAACTTGTCTAAGTAATTTTAACTTGTTCTTTCCCTGTTTTAGCCTCTGACCCTACCTCCATTTTAACTGGCATGTTAGATATCTGATCGCTACTAAGCTTTTTGGTGAAAACAAACGGTCATTTAGCACTTATGCCATTTCCACATTTTCTGTTGTCCTCCCGCCTCTTTCCCATCCCCCCCCCAGTCATTGAGTAATGGTCCTACTCTGTCCTTGGTCGTCCTTTTTGCTTCTAAAGAATTCGTAGAATGTGCTGTTACACTTTTATGTTTTTAGCTAGTTTAATCTCATTTTGTAATTTGGCCTTTCTAATTTTATTCCAACATAATTCTGAATGACCTTAACTACATGGCTTTATAATGTTATTATTTAAACTCCTTCTGTCACCTATGCATTTTGCTAGAGCTATATTATAAATTGGTCTAGGTTGAATTATTTCAAAGATTAGTCTTTAAAAAGACAGAGACTGTACTAATAGCAATGTAGCATCTCTTACTTTAGTTGCTTTTCATTTTTTTCCTGATGTTTCTTTTCATGAATTATAAAGGCATACTACATGTTTAAGAAGCTGAATAAATTAAGATGCCTTTTATTTTAACAAAGCTTTGTTTTGGTGGTGTTTTTTTTTTTTACACTTCTTAATAAGTTGTAAAATTAACTTTAGGTTAACTGAACTATTTTGTATGGTGGTTCAACCTATCTCTTGTGTTTATAATTTGGCTACCTGTGTTTTTGTCGAGTATATTAGCGAAAGTGAACCTGGATATAATTTATTTGGATGTTGTGATACTTTTTATCCTGTGAGCTCAAATGTAAATTATGTGGAAGTTCATAAAATGTCACTAACATATAATGTTGATTGGAAAAGGTATGAAAACGAAAAACTAAATTAGTCTAAACACAAGGACCTACTGATAGAACATGAGGACTGTGTTAAACTCATGCTTGATGGACAAGAAAATAGATGCAAAAATTAGTAAACCAAAACTGGTGTTTTTAAAAATAGGCCTAGCTGGTGAACAAAGTAAGCAGATGGGCTATTTCCTCCATCACTCCTTTTTTTAATGTCCTTTTAAAAATAACATCACAAAGCTTCTGGGGGGAAGTATGGAAGAACAGGTGGAGGCTACTGGAGCAAGCTTCCCTGTCAGGGGTGCCACCATCTAAGACAGTGATCCCCCAAGGGGGATATGGAGGAACATTTCGGGGGGCACATGGTGGGGCTCAGGCCAACCTCCGTGGGGAGGGAGTGTCACCTAGCCCCCTCTGCTGAACCAACTGTGCTATAATGGAGCAGGGGGAGGGCAGACCGATTCCATTACTGTTAAGTGGGGGGCATATCAGGAAAAGTTTTGGCACCACTGATGTAAGAGACTGTCAAGCAAGGGGACTTTTCCTTCTGAAATTCTTCAGCGAAGGGGAACAAAGGATGCTTTTAAAATAAAGGCCTTATCTAATATTTTATATTTCAAATGCTTCAACCATTTTTTCCTCCTTTTCTCCTTATCTTTTAATAAACGGTTAAAAGGATGTGTAGTGGTGTGTTTGTCATGGTACTAAGCAGGCTGAGATTTCTGTATACCAAACCCTGGACCTTGTTTAACACTATTTAAGTTGGACAATGATTGGGTTACGGTAACACCTTTTGATGAGTGGGTACCCACCAATGCTACAGAATCAGAAATTGTGGGAATTCTGTAAATCATAGTCCAGCCTTTTGTATCAAGCAGGAAAGATTTCACAGTCCACTTTCCGCATGCAGTACTTAACAAGGCAAAATTTTCAAATGCATGTGCCAACCCTTGCACAGGTTCGCATTTTTGCAGAGGATAACTTGGGTGCCTGTATTTGAACATGTGGTACGTTATCTGATTTCAACATGAGTAATTCTACTGTCTGCCAAAACTGTTACGCAAGTTGATCTGCCATCTTACTCCAAATGTCCTCAGAAAACATTCCCCAATTTTTTTCTACATTAGATATTTGGTAGAAAAACAAGGCAGTAACGTTATCTAACCTTTATTTCCCTCTGAATGTGATGATCCTTATTATTCAGACCAAAATTTGGCAGACTATGAACTTTGGATATCATTCCTGTGTGCACTTGGGTCATATGATTTTGTGTAGTATAGTAGGTAATGTACCTCAGGATATGAGAGACGCCAACATCGTGACTCTCTACAAGAACAAGGGTGATAGAAGCGACTGCAACAACTACAGAGGCATATCACTCCTGAGTGTTGTGGGTAAAGTCTTTGCACGCGTGATCCTGAACAGACTGCAGAAGCTTGCTGACAGAGTTTACCCAGAGTCACAGTGCGGGTTCCGAGCAGGGAGATCCACAACCGATATGGTTTTCTCCTTAAGGCAGCTGCAAGAGAAATGCAGAGAACAGCATAAGCCGCTACTCCTTGCCTTCATAGACCTGACCAAAGCTTTCGACCTTGTGAACAGAGATGGGCTGTTCAAGATCCTGGCAAAGATTGGCTGCCCACTGAAGCTGCTGAGCGTGATCCAGTCTTTTCACGACAACATGAAAGGCACAGTACTGTATGATGGCTCGTCCTTCGATATCCACAGTGGAGTAAAACAAGGCTGTGTTCTCGCTCCCAAACTCTTAGGCATCTTCGCAGCGTTGCTGAAACGTGCCTTTGGAAATTCCACAGAGGGAGTTTATCTCCACACCTGGTCTGACGGGAGACTTTTCAATCTGGCTCGACTAAAGGCCAAAAGCAAGGTACGGGAGGCAACAATAAGAGACATGCTGTTTGCAGACGACTTTGCCCTGGCCACCCACACAGAAATCGATCTCCAGCGTCTGACCGCTTTTCCAGAGCTTGCGAAGAGTTCGGGTTGACAATCAGTCTTCAGAAGACCAAAGGTATGGCCCAGGATGCAGAACATCCAAGCATTGCCATCAATGACTATGTGCTAGAGGTGGTCAGTCAGTTCACCTACCTCGGATCTACCATCACGGACAACCTCTCACTGGACCCTGAGATCAACCGTAGAATCGGCAAGGCCTTCACAATTTTGGCCAGTTTGTCACAGAGAGTGTGGAACAACAACATGCTGACCATCAACACAAAGGTTGCTGTGTACCGCGCATGTGTGCTAAACACTCTTCTCTACGCCAGCGAAACTTGGACCCCCTACGCTTCGCAAGAAAAGAGACTGAATGCCTTCCACATACTCGGGATCACTTGGAGTGATCGAATAACGAACAACAAGATGCTGGAACGTGCCAAGATCTCCAGCATGTTCACTCTCCTCCGTCAACGCTTCCTCAGATGGCTTGGCCATCTAAGTCGCATAGAAGATGGACGGATCCCCAAAGACCTGTTGTATGCTGAACTTGCCTCCGGAAACAGAGCTACAGGACGACCCCACCTTCGCTTCAAGGATGTCTGTAAGAGGGACCTGAAGACTGTTCAAATCGACATCAACAGCTGGGAAGAGCTCGCCCAGGACAGATGCAGATGGAGACACGCTCTGACTGCTGGATTGAAAACTGGTGAAGACAAGCTGCGGCAGCTTGCCGAGGAAAAGCGGGTTCAACGAAAAAGGAAGCAGCGGCTCCAACCCACAGCTGACACCGCCTTCAAATGCAGCAAATGCAATCGAGACTGCCACTCTCGTGTGGGGCTCTACAGCCACAACAGATGCTGCACAACCATCAACTAAATATTCCCCATGGGCGCATATCCATCATCTCTCGAGACTAACGGACGCCAACAACAACAGTAGGTAATGTAGCAAGAAAAAGAGAACCTCCATAGAAAAACAAGGATGTTTGCACTTTGTCCAAAGGGCCATTTATGTGGTAACCTGTGTAGATATAGTTAACAGGCATAGGATGCCAAAGTGGTTAAATAACTAAAACCAATAGCATACAAGTGCACATACACATGATTGTACAGTCCATACTTGTTGGCAGGATCTTAATGTATGTGCATGTATCTGCAAATATGTAATCAGATATGAGAAAGCAGATGATCCATTTTTTTTTCTGCCATGAAATCATGTCACAGTGTTCATGCCAGAATTTCTGTCCTTTCAGGAATAGAAATAAACGTTCCTAATCCTGTAGCACAGAGATAAGTGCTGAAGAATAGAACTGCCTCATCTGAGATGCTCTACAATTTGTCCATTGTACCCTATAATTTCCAACTCCCCCAAGTGGTAATTCTGCAGCATGCTTATCAGTTTTATAGAGTATGTGTGGTGCTCCCCAGGGATATCCAGAATTGGAAGGCTCCCCACAACCACTTCCCCTTAGCATGAGGAAGTCTCATCCATGCCTGCTGTGGATCAGCTCTTTGAAACCAACAGCCTCTGACAGCACAAGCAGTTTCTTCCAGGCCTCACTCTTTCTGTACAAGTAGTGATAGGCACACTCTGAACCCCAAACACTCAGCCTTCCCTGCAGTGTCCAGCCCCTTATACACTAAACACTCAGAGAATTACCAGGCCCACCGTCCCCAAAGGAACAGTACACACCAACTTGTAAGATTCAACTCAGGGCCAGCACTTTGCTTAACACCACAGCACTCGGATATATTTGTAGTGAAAACGAGTCCCCATTCTTTGATAAACTTATTCTTAAGTGATAGTGAGTAAGAATATGGGAAACAAAGGGTTACATATAAAACAAAATCATAACATGCTTTCTAGAGACTAAACTTAAGTAACAAATTACTCTCTTGTCTAAAGAAGCTTATTTCATCCGAAGTTCTCTCCAGTGTTTTTAACCAAGCCTGGCTGAGGCTCCTTTTTACTTCCTCAGTAAATGATGCATGGGTTTCCCCTTTGTTGTTCTCTCCTCCCCACCCCCATATACCTTTTTGATATGCACCTCAATATAAGGTTCTCTTCAGCCATTGTTCTTCTCTTCAGCTTCTTTCTGAAGTTTCTACAATCTTTCATTTGCCTCCTGTTCAGATTTGGTGATAGGGGATGCATTGTGAACAAGCCATACCCAATTTACTTGTAGAAGAACAGACATCTCCTGTTTGACAGAGAACCTGATTTTTAATCTATGCTGGTGACCAATACCTTGATATAGAATTTAAGAACATAATTTCAGTATATACACACAACTCCTTCAATAATATCTGTACATATATTTCACCATGATATTGATGATCAGTGTGTGACTGGCTTTTGAAACCTCCGATGACATTAGCTGGTGAACTAAAATGTACATATTAGACTCAGGAGATGGACTACTGTAACCCCTTTGCACTACCTTGTCATCTTCCCTGTTGGCATTAAGGGTCCTTGGGTCATAGTACATTTACCTTTTCACTACTTATCCCTAATTTTCTCATATCCCACTATTGACTTGACAGTGCAGTTCTGTGCACTTGTGGCAGTTCACTCTGCTTCTTAGAGAACAGAATGTTTTGATATTTGAGCTATTTGAATAAAAAGACTATCACTACAGCATAAGGTTAGTTGGTTTGTTTTGCCTGTCATTTTTCTTTTGACCCAGTTACTTGGCTAAGGCGCTTTTTTTTTTTTTTTTTTTGGTAAGTTCAAATGCGGGGCTGCCAGATAATTGCTGTGACCTGTTTGGCTGCTGTCATACCAGGGCTATTTCTTGGCTCACCTTCTGCGAACACCCACAATCATCAATTTGTGCTTCATTTCCTCCCCCCCCCCCGCAAGAATGGAAAAGGTTTGAGATAGATTGTAATTTTTGTACATGACAGAATACCCACATGCTCTCACACAGACTTAAAAAAATGTGGTGTCCACTAATCCGTATGCTCAGGTTTTACTTCCATCTACTCCAGGCTCTCGGTTGTTTTTCTGTTTCTCACTCTGATATTCTAGTGAATATTGATAGAAGGGGACTTGAGATGAATTTATTGCAGACAGCCTATTTCTCTTCTAACAGACACTGGAACTCCTGAGTCCTGGCTCTGCAACTAACTTTTGTGTGGTCTTTAGAGAAGTCTCTGCTAGAATCTCTCTGGTTTTAGTTATAGCCATCTTCAAAATAGGCATTTTCAAGACAGATATTTCTATATCTATGTCAAATGTAAGTATTTAATTACCTCTGATGAAAAGTGACAACAGAGACAAGTTGACACAACCTTAATGTGCTACTCAAAATAATATAGCTACTAAATGTTTCCAAAGGCAGAATGGAGGTTCAAAATTGCCTGGTCAGAGTGCAGAGAATCTCAGGATAGATCATAAATTCTGGCTTTTCATGAGAGCATTCATTCCTCAATATTTGGCCACTTTTAAGCAGGGCAGGGGCAGGAGGAGGCAGGGAAATCAAGCCCCTTTAAAGTGTTTCTGGTTGGGCATCAAAAATCGCTAGTCACTTTTGAAACTGTTTGATTAAGCACCTAGTCCAGGGGTGGCCAACCTGAGTCTGAGAAGGAGCTAGAATTTACGAGTGTACATTGCCAAAGAGCCACAAATGTGGTGGCAATATGTCTGCAGCCCCTCATCAGCTCCCCACACCCCGCTCCCAGTGCCTGCTGCCCACCGATCAGCGCCTCCCCGCACCTCCCAATCAGCTGTTTCGTGGCATGCAGGAGGCCCTGGGGGGAGGGGGAGGAGTGAGGGCATGGCAGGCTCAGGAGAGGGGGTGGGAAGGGGTGGAGTGAGGGCAGGTCTGTGGCAGAGCTAGGGGTTGAGCAGTGAGCACACCCCGGCACATTGGAAAATTGGCGCCTGTAGCTCCCGCCCCGGGGTTGGTACCTATACAAGGAGCCGCATATTAACTTCTGAAGAGTCACATGTGGCTCCGGAGCCACAGGTTGGCCACCCCTGTCATAGTCACTTATTGCTTCTATTTCAGAGAGTAACCATGTAAATAATCAGTGAATTGTTGCCTTTTACAAGCACTACATAAAAATACTGAAATTCACATGCAGAAGTGAATTAGATATAATCTTTCTAAAAAGGCACTAGTTATATTAAAGGTAATAAACTGTATATGCCTCTTGATTGCAGCATTGTAAATACTGAGAATTAGAGCACAGGCCACCTAGTGGGCGGTTGGTTAGTGATCTCTGTTAGGGTTATGGGAGTAGGAAGAAGTGGGAAGTGGTCGGAGAGGTGCTCCAAGGTTGGTCTTGGAGTTTTGAGGCTGCAGTAACTTTGATGTCTGCAGCCCTGGTTGGCTGGAAGATTGAATTAACCTTCTCATGCCCTAAAGCAATGGATCTCAAACTTATTTGATCACGCCCCCTTCTTTGTGTCTGTTTACACCACCCTCCCCACCGCACAAGTACATATACCAATTAAAAACAAAAATCAACATGCAACTCCCACTAAATATTAAAAACAGTAAGGCATCGATACGAACTGAGCCAATGATCCATTTTAACGAGCAAAAACAAAACTGCAATTGTGGTTGATGCTTACAATTTAATGTGCACCTAGTATTGTAGCAAACTGATTAAGGTACAGATGGCAACTTTGTAAATCGTGAAAATGCATAGCGCCATCTGAGGAACTGGTATGTCTGAAGGAATTAGTTTTGCTAGTTATTCATTGCTGTGGGTAAAATGTGCACAATATGTTCCCCCCCCCCCCAAAGCGTCTCACCCCAGCCACATTTGAAAAACCTCTGCTCCAAAGTTCACTTGCTCATAGCCATGCGGGTGTGTCTGAAGAGTTGAGATTGATTGTGTAGTGGGGTACCTGGACTGTGAAACCAGGCCACATCTGTTGCTTACTGGGATTGCTGTAGTACTAAGGAGGGAGTCAGATTTGCCCTTTATTGATTTAATAAATTTGGATGAGTATGCTGACAAGATGAGTAATGGATGTGGCACTTCATTTTTGCCTACCATGTTGTATTGCACATTATATTTTCTATCCTACCATGTGCCAAGGTCGTTTTTTGTTTTTTTTTGGTGGGCCCTCAAACCCAGGCGTACATTTATTTATATAATACATAAAATTTTAAATTTCTTCTTGTAGTGACGATTGCTTGTAAACCCATTTTTTGTAAATTATGTCTGCTGACATCTGATCTGTGAGTCCTCTGATCTGACCCCCATCAAAATAAATTAGGCCAAACAATCTTTGACAAGGCCCTTCTAGTTGATGCATTAATGGGTGGCATTTTTATGCATTTTATGTACCACGATTTCCTGGGTTTTTGCATATACTAATTAAAATGTTGATGCAGTAAGTACTCCTTAGGATTAAGTGAAATGAATGTGTATCATTTATGCAATCACTTACTATAATGAACCAACATTTGGCCTTGTGACAGATTTGCAATCTATACCAACTTAGAATTTTCCCTGAGCTACAAATATTTTTTTCATCATTACCTATCAATCCCTGTAAGTTGTAGTAATGTGGGTTTGATAAGTGTCTTTCCTCTTACCAGCTTTCTGACTTTAAAAATAGAATTTAAAATGAGAATTAACTATAGCTTGAGACATTTTTATACAAAGACTAGTACTGTATCTTCTAATATATATCCTATTTATTATTGTGTTCTCAGTAGTGCTTCCTAATGTGGAATTCTCTTTGAACTACTAAATAGAGACATGGAAATATTATATGCTTTGCCTTCAGGTACTCAGAGCTACTTTAAATCAAGGCACCAAGGGTGGGATTTTCCAAAGCACCCAATTACTTAAAAGCATGCATCCCTTTGAAAGTCTCCTGGGATTTATCTTCCTAAGTTAATCGTATTGACTCTCCATTTGACTTAGGTACCTAAGTCCCTTAAGTATTTTTGAAAATCTCACACTGAAACTCAGTAGGTATGTAACTACAGTATAAGCTATATTTAAAAAAAAAATCATGTGTGAACTGTATCAATGTCTGTAGAGTATCCATTAAACTCAGTCCTGTCCCACTATAGAGTAGGCTAAGTTTTAAAGCCTAGGAAGGATTTTATGGGGACTTTCCAAAGGTTGTTTCAAAATCCTGGTAAGGAATCTGCTGGGGATGTTCCTAAAATATTGGTTACCATAACTAATGCACTCTAATAAGAATCTGAAAATGGTTTGGGTTGGTTTTTTTTTTGCTATTTGTAATATTAATTTGCTGAAAGATCAATAGGAAGTTTTCCAGTTTGGACATGGTAATACACTGTTTGCTTTCTCAGATAATAGAACGGTATCCAATCTTGTTTTTCCCCAAATCTGTTTTATTTCATTACAAATGGCTTCTGCTCCTAAACAGTGTCCAGCCCTAAAGATGGGGCACCCACACCAGTGGCTGTCGCATTCTCAGGGTGAGAGGAACAGCAGATGCCAAATCTTAGCCTCTCTCCAGTGACATCTGATGGCTTGAAAGCTGATGGGATACTGTAGTGTGATGGAAGGAGCATTCACTTAGAATGTCAGCTGGGGACTGGGCTGGAAAACAATGGTGGTGGTAGTAGTAGTTTCTTGTAGGATAATAGATTTTTTTTTTTTATCGTTGGTCCCGCACCAGTTGAAGTGATGTCAATATGGGGGACCAGACTGGATGCAAGCAAGCTACCTTAGTAATTCATTCCCTGTTATCACTTTATGGAATGATTGTGAGGGTCAGGAAACTTTCTTTTTGCAGCTGCATTTGAAACTGCACAATAAGTATCTTCTCACTGGTCCATCTACCTGCTGAGAGAGTGCTGAATTCGTGTGTCTGGATTAGTAATTCAATTAGCAGAAACCCAGATAGCAGATAAGGATATAGTATAATTTTTGCGTTCATCTGTCTACTTGACTTAGACTCAAAATACTGGCAACTTTTCTAAAATCTCTACCTGTCTTTTCTTAATGTATTGATTTCTAGAAACCTGTCACATGCATTTTAATGAGCAGTTTCCCTGCATGTGTGTCTTTGTATACCAGTATCTGAAAAAATAGATATTTTGTCAAGTCCACTTTGACAGTTTTTTTGTTGATTTCCTTTCCTTTCCTCTCCTGTGCTTATTTTTCATTCTAGGCTTTCAATAGTTTTTACTATCACACTTCCTCCCCCCCCCCTCCATCCCTTTCTCCCTGCCCCCCGCTACTTTCTCTTCTCAGCAGTCTGCACAATGACATGGTATAAGCTCCATCTTTATTTCCCCACCCTCTCTTCTCTGCAGTCTGCATAATGACACAACCTACGCCTGTTTTCCCGGATTGCTAAAGTCCTTTCCCTGTTGTGTTTTTTATATGGCTGTTACTAATATTGGACAGATTTCTACTTTCTTTTGTTTTCCCTCAAAATTAATTCCTTGAGTGGTTATTTTTGAGATGTTAAAGCTGGTTAGCTTCTGAAATGGAGTCGAAACATGTTTGCTTTATAGTGTTGTCTGTGGGGGTTTTTTTTTTAAAATGTTTTTCTGTGGAGATGAATACTAATATTCTGATTTCTTTACTAAGAAATTGTTCCCTGTTTGTTTTCCCCATGTCTTTTGTGCAGCAATATAGCTATTCCTACTGTACCTTTAGCTTTCCAGACCCTTGGGCAAAAACCTACAGTCCCTTATTACAAGTACGACAACCCTGCACAGCCAAATTGCAGAACATACGGCACATGGATTTAATCTATCTTTGTGACATTTTCTGTTCTGTTCCTCCACCCACGTAGCACTCCTTTTTTTAGACAGTCTTAAGCCTTCTATAATGCAACTAACTTAAGTTGCAACTTTTGTTTCTGGACCAGTTTGAATTTGTCAATTATATAATTCATGTCACAGTTCTCTAATTTTTCTGATTATGGATCAGCAGGGTATTATTGCTGTACTAGCAACTTAATTATATTAAATCCCAAGATTCTATGAAATTGTATCTGATAATCCACAGAGAGAGGCTTTAATTCTGTGTGTTTTCAAATGGCTTCAAAATTAGTCACAGGAACAATGGTATGAATCATGACTGCTCACAGAATATCTACTATAATGGTTTCAGTGGAAATAGGTTGTATAGGGAGCTGTTTGTGTCTTGAGATGCAAAATGTAAGGAGATAAGCAAGTCCAAAGTTCAGATAAAGGATTTAATGTATTTTCAAGTGAAAATTTGTGGCTTGTACTGTTCTTTAGTATATTCACAGTCTGTCAGAAAATGCAT
Source organism: Chelydra serpentina (assembly GCA_037349315.1). Lineage (NCBI taxonomy): Eukaryota > Metazoa > Chordata > Testudines > Chelydridae > Chelydra > Chelydra serpentina. The sequence continues at coordinate 8,838,636 of JBAIAC010000014.1, read as the reverse complement.
GTTAATGCAATACCAGAAGAAATCATACATGTTCTGCTGGCCTTCTGACCTGATAGCAAATGGCAGAGATTTCTCTTGTTGGCTTTTGGCCACTTCTTAATTCAGTACCCATCACCCCCCTATTATTATCATTCCTTTTGTACCTGTAGAAACTCTTCCTCCAGCTGGAAGCTTCTTCGAGGACTTCAAAGGTTCAGCTTCTTAGATTATCTGCTGGACAAGACAGTCTATCAACAGGGGAATCAGATCCTTTTAGTGTAATTCCCACTAAAATTACACCTAGTTCAATTTATGCCTTTGGTGCATGTGTGTTTCCTCTTGAGCTGAATGGGAGTCGTATGCATCCAAGGGCATACTCCTACTTGTTACCAGGCATGAGGATCCTGAATAGGGCTCTCAACCCAGTTCTCTCATGCTCATTTCTTAGGCTACTAGTTTAGTTTGCTGTGCTTTCCTATCCCTGCTTTGGTGTGCTTAATTTCATAATACTGAGAAATTAAACACAATTCACTTTCTGGTTTATGATCCTAGATGATGTGAGATTTATTTGAAAGATTTTAATATCTTAAAACCAGATTATTTTAAAGAAGCAATTTATTATTCATTAAAATAAAATGCTGACAGAACAGTAGGCAATGATGCCTCCATCCTCACCACAATTGACTGCTGGAATTCAATCACTTGTTTACAAATGCAGTAAATCATCATAACCTAGAGTGATGCTGTTTGACATTTAAGGTTAAACTTGAAGGATAAAGGGGGTTTCTTCACTTAGTGTGTACACCTTTGAACAGTATTCTACATGCCATTTCCAAATTATTTTTTCAACCTTCTAGTGTTACATGAGCAGCTTCTTCACTGAACAGATTCTGTGGCATTATCATTTTAACCAGTGTTAAAAATGCTAAGTACTCCTGTGTAATTTTCATTATAAATAATATTGTGGTTAACTGATATGACTTGGGTATTCGAATCTATGTGGCAGTCAATTAGCTTATCATTTAGGGCAAGATGGTAACTTGTCCTGTGTGCCTGCCTGGGGAAGAAAGGGGGTTGTGTACAATACCACCTACTGTCCGTCTATGGGCTCTCTAGACTGCCTATGTATGGATAGTAGGTTCCATGGGGCTGCTATTTTATTTATAACCATGTGGGGGGTAAGAAGTGGGAGGAATCTTAGTTTTGACCCCCTGTAACGACCCATCCCTTCCTGGGCTTTAGTTGAATCCAGAACCAACTCTGAGACAACTGCACTATTCTCAACCATCACAGGCTGAGAGGCACCTTCTGTCTGCTCCACAGACAAAGAAGAGCTGGAGACACATTCTCCTTTACCAGACACACAGCTTGGGATTTCATTTCCCTTGTCCCAGCACACAGGGCTGTTAACAGACAACTGCTTGGAAACGGGGGAAGCTTCCTCCATAAGCAAGTCAATACCCCTGACAGACACAGGCACATTTCCTTCACTGTCACAATTCTCCACACAGGAAACAGGTAAGGTATAGGGACACTCATCTTCCACTATCATCACCTTCCCAAACTGCTGACTAGACAAAGCCATTAGCTCACAAGGCTACCTAGGCTCATCCAAACTTTCCCTACCAGGCACATTGCCACTCCCAACAGATAAACTGCTGCTCTTCTCACTACACTGAGCTACTTCCAGCAAATCACAGTTACCCTTTTCAGGTTCACTTTTATAAGATGTACTAGCCAACAATATTTCACCCCTTCCTTCCTCAGTTAGGGTTTTCACCTGACCATCCACTTTAATCTGCTCCCGAGAGACATTTTCCTGACCAATGAGTTCTTTCTGGGCTTGATCTAATTCAAGATTCACTTCTGAGACATTAGACAGACATTGAGAAACTTCATTCACAGACAAACGGCTCTTTTCCTCAGACCAACATTTGGAGAAACCCTCCGCAGACAAATCATTGCCCATAATAGATACAGGTTTAAGATCATTCCTTTCCTGTGACTAGCTACCTGGACTGAACAAAGCTTTGATATTTTCCCCAGTCAAAAGATCCTTAGGCAATAACTTCCTTACACCGACTATAACTTCATGCTTAATACCATTCCATTCAAGGTGGATTCTGGCTAAAGGCACGTTTACAGTAAACTCAGGCCTAGTTCACATTAGGGGGTGGGGGTCGATCTAAGATAGGCAACTTCAGCTACGTGAATACCGTAGCTGAAGTCGAATATCTTAGATTTTTTTAAAAGTACTTACCGCGGTCCACACGGCAGCAGGCAGGCTCCCCCGTCGACTCCGCTTACTCCTCGCGCAGAGCTGGAGTTCTGGTGTCGACGGGGAGCGCTTCTGGGATCGATTTGAGACGCGATAAATCGATCCCAGAACATTGATCGCTACCTGTCGAATCGGGCGGCTAGTGTGGATGTAGCCTCATAGAGAACTACAACATTAACATTCTGATTTGGCAAGTAATCTTCCTCTTTGACCAGATCTGCTTTAACAAGAGTGATGTTAGAAGCCATCATTTGCCCTAAACAGCTTTTACCATTGACTTTTAGATTCTCTATGAATTTTTCAGTACCACTCCCATACATAGCACAATTTATGGGGCCACCCCCTACTGAACTCACAGTAACAGCATTTACATAAAAAGTGGCAATGTTGGGGTACATTGGGTTACATCCAGACAACTGCTCAGAATTATACAATATGCCAACATTGTTAGAAACTTGACTTTCAAGAGAATACAATTTCTGTTGTTCTTCCCTTGCTTTTTCCACTTGGAGCTGAAGTCTTTCTACTTTTGCCTTAGATTCTAGTTCCTGCAATCGAATTTCTGCCAGTCTTTGTTCATGCTCAAATTGCAGTTTACTTGCTGCCTTTTGCACTCTAATTGCTTCTGTAGCATCAGGTAAGGGCTGTGCTCCTGTGTCCTGATCACTGGCCACTAACAGATTTCTCAGCTCTGGATTTGTAGCTTTCTTTCTAAAACTGATCCCCCTTTCTGCACATACATCTTTCAGGGCTTTTTTGTCAAGACCCTCTTACGCTCTTTGCTCACCCATTGCAACTGCTCTTTAGCCAACCAAACTCTCAATACCAAAACTCAAATTTGGATAGCGTGGGGTTCTGACCCAAAGCTTAATTGACCTGGTTCTGTGGATCCTTGCACGACTACGCCACTGTAACAATGCTGGTTCTGGCGGGACCCAACTGAGAGTGCCAGTTCAGGACAAATTGCTTCAAGCAGGGCAATTACTGCCCAAGGCTGGGGTTTTTCCACCTCTAAGGCAAGGCAAACCAGCCAGCCAGAGGAGACTTTGATTTTACCCCACTGGCTAACCACAAGTTATCCCAAACAATCCCCTAAGACACTCCAGCTTTCCAGTCTCACCAGCAGTGCCACTCGTTATGGGGACAAATGGTCATGAAAACCAATGCCCCAGTAAAAGAAAAAAGGTCTTCCCGATCCCAAAGGACCAAGCCCCCAGATCCAGGTCAATATATAAATCAGATCTTACCCACAAATCACGCTGTTGCCAATCCTTTAGTATCTAAAATCTAAAGGTTTATTCGTAAAAGGGAAAAAGGTATAGGTGAGAGCTAGAATTGGTTAAAAGGAATCAATTACATACAGTAATGGCAAAGTTCTTGGTTCAGGCTTGCAGTAGAGATGAAATACTGCAGGTTCAAATCAAGTCTCTGGATTACATCCCCAGCTGGGATGGGTCCTTCAGTCCTTTTTTCAAAGCTTCCATTTGTATCAACGTCCCTCCAGAGGTAAGAAGCAGGAAAGAAGACCAAATGGAGATGAGGCAGCTGCCTTTTCTAGTTTATTCCAGGTGTAAAGACACCACCTTGTCCTTACTGTGGAAAATCACAGCAAAATGGAGTCGGGAGTCACATGGGCAAGTCCCTGCATACCTTCCTGAGTCACAGGTGTGTCTGCCTTCTCTCAGTGGGGCCATTGAATCATTGATGGTCCTTAATGGGCCATCAAGCAGGCCTGGCAGAGCTGATAGCTTGTCCGGGGTCCCAGAAGCATGGCCCCAGTTTGAAATACAGACAGTATAACTTCAACTACAAAACTGATACATGCATATAAATGACATAATCATAACCAGCCAAGCATAACTTAGTCTTAGACACCTTATTTGACCCCCTTTATATAAGATTTGATGCCACTACAGGACCTTGGTTGCAACAATGTTCTATACGGTCCCAGTTATTGTCAATAACGTCACCCCCCCACTCTCATTCTCCAAGTGTTCTGGCGAATGCAGTTGAGTTGGCACTGGCAGGAGAAATATTCTGTGCTTGATAAAAGGATGGCATAGATGACTTCTCACTTGGAACAAGGAGGTGGGGATGTAGAACCAGGGAAAACTTGTTGTGATCTATGGGTCTCCAATCCATCCAGATTCACAGGTTCCTGGGTCCTCATGGTCCAATCCTCCACCCAATGGCTTATTGGGATCAGCTAGAACTGGGACTTCTTGAAGTCCAGCTCAGATGGAAAGCTCCATCCCTGGGCTCCTGACTGGCCTGCTCCCCCTACTTAAGCCAGAAGAGGAACAGGAAGTCATCCATTCAACTGGGCTCCACACTGTTTCAGACTACTCACCCAGTGCTACTTGCTTCTGTCTCCTGATCCTGACCTCCTAGTTCCCTGACTCAGCCTGATTTCTGGTATCTGACTCTTGGTTGCTGACCTCCTGGTTCTGAACCCTGGCTGATGTGGGGACCCAGACCACTAACTACTAGGCCTGACCTCCTATGTCCCAGCCCTGACAGAACTGAAATTCTCCTATAGACTTTATCATGACTGTCCCTTCCGGCCTTAATCTAACCTGACCTCCTGTACATCAGTGGCCACAGTGGACCTCCCCCACTCACTCCTGTAATGACCCATAACCTCTGGATGAGTTACTGAAGTCCTCTAATCTTGATTTAAAGGCTTCAAGTTACAGAGAATTCACATTTACTCTAGTTCAAACCAGCAAGTGACCAGTACCGCCACCACTGCAGAGGAAGGCTGAAAACCTCAGGGTCTCTGCCAAACTGACCTGGGGAGTAATTCCTTTCTGACTGTAAATATGGCAATAGGACCCCGAGCATGTGGGAGAGACCCACCAGCCAGATGTCTGAGAGAGAATTCTCTGTTGTAACTCAGTGCTCTCTTCATCTAGTGTTCCATCTCTGTCTATTGGAGATGTTTGCTAAAAGCAACCATGGATGGGCTATATGCCACTGGAAGCTCTTTGATCAAACCATCCCCTCCATAAACATATCAAGCTCAGTTTTGAAACAAGTTAGGTTCTCCCTCCCGCTCCCCACCCCCAGACACACTGCTCCCCTTGGGAGGCTATTCCAGAACTTGAATCCTCTGATGGTTAGAAATCTTTGTCTAATTTCTAGCCTAAACTTGTTGATGGGCCAGTTTTTATCCATTTTTCTTGTGCCAGCATTGGACCTTAACTTAAATAACTCCTCTCTTTCCCTGCTGTATTTATAGTGAGCAAGACCAATCCTTAAGGAATTCTACCAGTGACCTCCCTCCAGCCTGACAGTCACCTTTGAGTATGACCTGTTGTAGACTCCCCTTTTATCAATTCATTACCCACCTTTTGATTGCTGTATTAAACCCCATCCTCTCCAATTTAACTAGTTTCTGTCCCAGTGCTCCCTGTAGCTAGAGCCTTTGTGCATGTGCCCCCGCTGCTGAAGCTGGGAGAAGTGCCATGGGGAGTCCTGACCCCAGCGCCCCCTGTGAGGCTGAAACCGGGAGCAGAGCTGAAACCCCGAGCCCCAGTGCTCTCTCCAGGTCTAAAGCTTTGAGCCCTAGTGCTTCTGCAGGGCAGAAGTCCTGAGCCCCCAGCCTGGAGCCCTAGCACCCTGAGGGTCACGAGCCCCAACTCTCTCCCCCTCTCTCCTGCCTGGAGCCTAGATTCTCCCCTCCCCCCCACACCACCCTGCAGTCCCAACTGCCCTGTGTGGCTGAAGTCCATAACCTCTTCTTCAGAGTTACAGACAACCTCCATTCTTGTGGTGCCAGTAGGCTCTGAGGTTCCACTGTACTTTTCTCTTTCGAAATTGCTCTCCCTGTATGAATGTCCAGAGAGAGTCTCTCTTTCTGCCCCATACTTAAGAGAGCAAAACCAAAGAAATCTTCTGTTATGACCCTTTCAGTTGGTTAAGGTAGTCTCTGACATCACATGCTATACCTGTAATGTAGGCATTGTGGTATAGCCAGTCAATTTTAGGATTAGATGTTTTGCCCTTGGTAGACATTCCACTCTGTACTCTTAAGTCAATGCCAGACTTGGTCCCATGGATCAATTCCTAGAACATATAATATAGGTTTAACATCATAGCCACTGACAACTTGAAATGTATGAAATGCTAAATTAATACCCTAAACTGGTGTATTTGTGTCATAGGCCATATAGAAGTAGGAGTAACTGATGATTGCAATAGAAAATTTTAAATCCTAGTTCTAGAGTTGTTTTGTTGAAAATTAGACAATACTGAAGTTTTTGAAGCATAAGGTACTTGATTAGCTTTCAAGTGTTGCAAGTATAGACTTCAGTTGGCTGTTCAAGTGCGCTCAGCCTTCAATTTCTGCTTAAAAGGAATTTTAATTTTTTTTTGAGTTTAGAATATGCACTTACGAATGTTTCTGGATGACGAAGTTCTACCATAAAGAGAGTAGATTTGGGTTTGGCCACAGTCTGCAAGTTCATTTGAATAAACGTATCCATAGTTGGTTCTCTAGTGACCATGTCTAGGAAGTGTTTAACTTGTAGATTCATTTTGGGAAAAAAAAACGACAGTTCAAGTGGCTTAAATGTTAATCTAAGCTGTTCAAAATTTGTTAGTGGTTATACTTTGGAGATTTACCAATGGTCCAGTCCTTTTGGCATCCCATCTTTGAAAGCTGCCATCCTGCTGAGCTGCATAGGAACTGAGTAGCTCACATATTCAAAAACTCAATTTGAATGTTGGCACTATACCAAGCTACCTGATTGCCTTTTCCCATTTTTGTAGACTGTTCCCTAAGATAGAATGTTGTCTGATCTCCTGTGGGAGCAAAGTGTCTTTGCTATAAATCAGGTTGGAATGGAGAAAAAGAGCAATATGATGCTTCAGTGCTCTGCCATGTGGGGGTGTTTGGAGTTTCTGTAAAATGTAACCAGTTCTAAAAATGTCAAATTACAGTTTTTCATTTATAAAACTTCCAGGAAGAGAGGTGAACGCCGCAACAAGCTGATTATTGGTTTCTTTCCATGCCATAGAAAATGCTTGAGTTTTACATCTAGGCCCTGTCATAATCATACAGCTAAGGGTAAGGATCTTACCTGTAAGGGGTTAAGAAGCTCAGATAACCTGGTTGACACCTAACCAAAAGGACCAATGGGGAAAGAAGATGCTTTCAAATCTGGGGAGGGGGAGATTTTGTTTGGGGTGTGTGTGTTCTCTTGGGAAGCAGGTAGGAAAACTCCTTCTCCTATCAACCATCCTAAAAGTCTCTCATTTTGTAAAAATTGTGAGTAAAAGCCAGGTGAGGCGTATTAGGTTATCTTTTGTTTTTGCTTGTGAATTTTCCCTGTGATAAGAGGGAAGTTTATTCCTGTTTTTTGTAACTTTAAAGTTTTGCCTAGAGGGGAATCCTTTGTGTTTTGAATCTGATTACCCTGTGAAGTTATTTTCCATCCTGATTTTACAGAGATGATTTTTACTTTCTTTTAAGAACCTGACCGTTTTTCCATTGTCTTAAGACCCAGGGGTTTGGGTCTGTGATCACTTTGTAACCAATTGGTTAGGATATTATTCTCAAGCCTCCCCAGGAAAGGGGGTATAAGGGCTTGGGGGGATATTTTGGGGGAAGAGGAACTCCAAGTGGTCCTTTCCCTGATTCTTGTTAAATCACTTGGTGGTGGCAGTGTACTATCCAAGGACAAAGGATTTGTGCCTTGGGGAAGTTTTTAACCTAAGCTGGTAAAAATAAGTTTAGGGGGCTTTCATGTGGGTCCCCACATCTGTACCCTAGAGTTCAGAGTGGGGAGGGAACCCTGACAGGCCCCTTGCCCTCCCACTTTAATGCTAAATAGGTATAAATAGTAGAATTTGAAGAAAGTACAGCATTTGGGGAAGGATTAATGTTTTTCAAATACAATTAGTTAAGTGTAGATAATGGTAAGTTGTTGCCTTTTGAAAGTCATGGTCTAAATTGTGCAGACGAGGTTGCATATTTAGTGTTGGTTTAGCTCAATTGAGTTACCCCTACATTCTCAAATACCCCAGGCCATTGGCATTGAAAATCTAATTAGAGATTCTCACTGGAACCATGCTTAAGAGCATTACCTCTGACTTGGTCATATTTACACAAAAAACAGACAAAGTGCTTTAAGTCCCCGAGATTTCTTTAAGATATTGAAAGAAGGCTTCTACTTCACTGAGATAAAGAAGGTGTCCTCTGCAAAAAGAGCAGTTTTGCTTTTTTATCATAGACTGTGATTCTCCAGTCTCTGCAGCATCTCTGATAGCTGTTGCAAGCAATTCAATGGATAGAGCAAATAGAAAAGGTGATAAAGAATACCTTTACCCCGTGCCTCAATTTAGGAAGTCTCTGATCACAAACCATTTTAAAGGAAGTAATAGATATGTGGAATTGTGGAGTAGTTGGATGGAGTTTGTGACTGAAGGTCTGAAATTTTAATTTCCTCAGTACTACTAAAAGAACCCTAGAGAACACCCTCTCTGAAGAAGGTGCAAGAAGAAAGCCATGCGAGAAGAAAGCCACTTGTATTCGTTTATTTAATGTGAATCTGATGATGTTCACTGAATATCATAATTTTTGGCTTTCTCTTGAATAAAACCAGACTGGTCAGTGTTGGAAAGAACTTATCAGGCTGAAGAGGAACCAGTTTGCCAAGCTATTTAGGGCAGTATTTTATTGTGCAGACTGATGATACTGGTCAGCAGATCTACATTCTCTAGGACTTTTATCTTCCTGTTGGAGTATGGCTATGCTGGTGTCCAAACAGGAATTTAGCAGTTATCCCCATTCCAATGGGGTGACAAAATTATAGCAAGTATTTGATGGGCTAGAAGCTGCTGGGGGAAAAAAAAAAACTTACAGAACTTGCTGCCAAATCCACACAACCCTGTAGATTTGCCATTTGGAAGGTCTCGTGTAGCATTTTGTATTTTCAGTTCATTTCTGTTTCAAATTACTCTTTCTTTAGTAAGATGTGGGGGTTTTAGGCTTCAGAAAACTACTGAGGCTAGGTCTACACCACACATTTATATCAGTATAATTATATCACTCAAGGGTGTGAAAAATCCATGCCCTTGAGCGACGTGGTTCTACCAACCTAACCCCCGATGTAGACAGCGCTGTCAGTGGGGGAGCTTTTCCCATCGACACAGCTACTGCCTCTTGCAGAGGTGGATTAAGTGTAGACCTACTCTGAGTCTGCAAGTTTTGGCTTTGGCCGATCTTTTGTCAGAGCTTAAAATAAAAAGTGTTGGTTTGTTTTACTTTCTTTGGTTTCTTTTTAATGATTTTTTTTTTTAACATTTCTTCCATAACAGTTAAGAATGTATTGGTTGGGGCATTGGTTTGAAAGCAATCAGCTTACTTTATTTCCTAATGAAAGGGGGGAAAAGTGTGTGGGGTGCATGAGAGAGCGCTGTTTGTGGCACAGAAGCAATGCTGGCAAATTGCCCCATAATTTCTTATATATCAGCTTTTGTTTATTAGGCAGCACCAATACATAGTTGCTTGAAGACATTTTAAGGGTTCCCCCCTCAAAAACAATTGCTCTTGCTTTTTATCATATATTTAGATATTGGTCTCCATTTTATGTATATCTAAGAGGCCTGACCAGTACTTAATGAAGTTGAGATTTAATGAGTGCTGGCTCAGGCAAAGCCTGTGCAAATACTGCTCTATTGCCATTTATTTCAGGTATGCTATGTTCACTGATTGAACAAAATATTTTTTTAGTGTATTATAGGAGAATCTTCATCTGCGTATCTGGTCTCTGGTTCTAACTCAATATAAACTGATGTGTGACTTTTGAAATAGATATCACCTGATATCTGTTGAAGAAGTGAAGACACTGCAGCAAAGATCTTTAGCCAAAATCAAATGAATGTAATGGAGGGATCATGAACTTTGGAATGGGAAGTGAGGAGTGATGATTTTTAAAATAAATCTTTCATCTAAAGCACTTCAAGGTTGTTGATCTTTTTTTGCCAGAGATACTTTGGTTGAAAGTTTTAAGCACACTTGAAAAAAACCAACAACAAAGAAGCTGTAAGGTAAAGATATGCCTACCTACAGACCTCTTTCAGCAATAAGAGCCAAATTCTGACTTTTTTTGTGTGCCAAAAGTCTGTTTCTCAAATAATAGTGGAATTCAGTGCACATTATATCTTTTCTCTGAGCTGAAGTACTATAAACTATAGCACATGTGGAACCCACTGAATATGGGACCTAACAATATACTTTCTTCCTCCAGGAATGGTTTTATAGTCCTCTGAATCTTTGAGACCTGTTGGCTAACAGCTTCTTTTCCAGTTCATGACCTCTTTCCCAAGACTCTGCCATGATTTATTCACGTATGCCAGCTGTAAGCTCGAAAAAATATTGTCTCATATAATGCCAAATTCTGTGGCTCAAGTAATGCCAAAACAAGTTCTGGAACTGAACTTGGGACAGGTTTTCTTTGTGGGGAGGAGTAGGTTGTGGGGGTGTGTTGGATACCATAGCAATGAATGTGGTCCAAGTGCCCAAACAGAAAAGTAGGTCGTTTTTTCGGCGGCGGGGGGGAGGGGAGGGGAGACCTTGAAACTCCCTGAAGTCCATTGTGTCCTCACCAACAGGCCCATATAGGGGTGAGGAGCAGGAGCATGACCAATGGAACTGCAACTACATAGATCAACAAAACAAACTTGTTCTCTGAGTGGGAACGGCACTGGCTGCAATAAGACTGCTGTTGTCGTGGGCTGTCTGGCCCCTAAGTGTATTGCGCTCTTTTTATCCTGCCTCATCAGATGTAAAAGGAGTTGACATTTTGCTTGTTTTGCTGCTTATTAAGATTCAGGAATAACTGCATGTCGAGTACTGTACCCAAATGTAATCATAATGGGTCACAGTGTGGGTTTTGGTCTTCTGCTTTGTCATAAGGTAACCCAGAATTTGGCTCTATATGTTCAATTGAATTCAAAATGAAAATTGATTTGATACAAACTGAGGACCTATGGTACCCAAACAAAAAATGACTTTCAAATGCTAGGTCTCAATATATGAACACACAAATATCACCTTTCCCTTTGTATGCTGTGATTCTATATACAAAACACGACTTAGTCCTGCAGCAAAGGACTCAAAATGTACTGTCAGGCTGTGAGACCGAGCACAAAGCTTTGCTATGTTAATTTATACCACTAATTAATAATGTTCATGTATAACTAATATATACCAATTGCATGTCTCTCTTGATTATGTATTCTTCAAGTTATTTGATTCCTAGTCAGGGATCAGATCCCATGGGTATCATTAAGCATATGTTAAAACAAAATGCTATCATGGTGGGGGTGGCGGGTGAGAGAGGGAAATTCCCCAAACATGATAGGGTAGATTTTCAAAAATGATTTTTATTTCATGCACAAAGCCTGAATTTGCTTGTTGGTATAGATTAATTCTGCATAAGTGCTCATTTGCGGTGAAGTTTACTCTTAAAACATGCACATTTTTTATGCCCTTTCCACAAAAGAGGGAAGATGAGAACAATGCATCTGAGGTCGATTTTAACTGCATTTCCATGTGTTCAGAGGTTAGGGTTTCTTATAAGTTTAACTGTAATTGTGAATTTCCTGGGTTGCCACTTTTTTTTTTTTAAATACTTCCACTCTTTTTGAAAGAGTCTCATGACACAAAACCTTAACTTCACTTTCAGAGAGGAGATGTGTGGAAATTAGATTAGAGGTGGCCAAAATTTTTTGTCTCTAAAAATTTTTTCACTGAAAAATGTTAATTCGGGTCAACCAAAACATTTCATGAATTTGTGTTGATTGTGGGAAATTGTTTTGATGTGAAACACAAAAGATCAGAAATGACTGATTCGTTTTGGCACTGAGAACAAAACATTTTTGATATTTGGTCAGGTTATATTCACAATGGGTTTTAGGTGACATTCGCAAAATTTAAGAGGAGGTGCTGATGGTGGTTACAGTGTCACCCCCCCCACCCTTTAGCCATTAGCCCAATGTTTGGAGCACACACCAGGGATGTGACAAAACCAAAGACCAAATCTTGGTCTTCCCCCTTCCAGGCAAGTACCCAAACCCACCAAACTACAGGCTATTCTGAGGTGGGTGTCTCTGTCATGTTGAAGCTGTTCCACTCTGTAAATTCTTAAATATTCATTGGAGTAGGAGCTTGGGTCTCCCACATCCCAGCTGAGTGCTCTAATCACCAGAGTAATTCTCTTTCTCTGGTCCAGTGACTATTCAAGTATTTTATACAAGGTAGATCAGCTTCAACAACCCTTAACTTCCTTAGCTTTTATTTAAAAGGTTGAAAATGCCTCAAGGAAATTTTTAGTTCAACCCCAAAAATTGTTTTGGAGGATTTTTTTTTTTCAATTTCACCAAAATGTTCAGTTTTGGTTTGACCTGAACAGAATTATTTTCCCATTTAGAACTGCCAACAAAACAAAGTATGCAATGTAGTTGTAACCGTGTTGGTCCCAGGACATTAGAGAGACATGGTGGGTGAGGTAATATCTTTTATTGGACCAACTTCTGTTTGGTGAGAAAAACGTGTCTCAAAAACTTCTCTCTCACCAACAGAAGCTGATCCAATAAAAGATATTACCTCACCCATCTTGTCACAGCAAACCAAAGAACAGTTATTCATACAGCTCTATTGAGGATCAATATATGATAACGTTAACTATGCAAAATGTAATACCTGAAGGCTGAAGACCATCTCAAACTCCCTGCTCCACCCACCATTGCCTACAAGTTCTTTGCCTACACACTTAGGAGTCAAGAATAATGCAGCATGGAATAATGCATGTGCTAGTTATGCTGCTAATATATTCCAGCCTTGCAGAGTTCTACTTGTCCACTTTGCTGGGGTGAGTCATGTTTATATTAAATAAGTATGTTGTGTATATAAATTGTTTTTTCACATGCTAAATGATGGGCTGACATTCTCAGGACAATTTTGCATGGGTGACTTTACTTATGTGTGTATATACAGTCTTTCTCCCCGCCCCCGCCCCTTTATCTCACCTTTCTTATACTGTTGCAAATCCACTTATTATATATTATTTGGATTACATTAATACTTAGTCCTCTACTGCCATTGGAGTGCCATTGGATTAGGCTCTGTATAAACAAATACAGTACAGTCCTGTTTATCCAAATAGACTGGGAGACATCTGAAAGTTTCAGATGATTGAGCACTGGCTAAATGGAAGTGCTATTAACTAACATAGGGGAGGAACTAGGGGTGGCAGAATGAAAGTCATATTCCCATTTTATAAATAGGGGACTCAGGAACCAAGAGATGACCTAACTTTCCCAAGGTCATGCAGGAAATGTATGGTAGTCAAGACTTTAACCCAGATCTCCTGAATCCCAGTTCAATGCCTTAATCCTAATACCATGCTTCATCTCTGACCATGGAGTTGCTTCAGATTTACATCAGTGTAAGCAGAAAGGAAATCAGGTCCACAAAGTCTTACATTCTGCTATTGCATAACTAAATATGTTGCCCTGACTTTAAAAGATAAGAGCATCTGGTACACCCTGAATGTTAGGAGGGGAAATATGAAACATAGGGAATTGAGTGCTTGTAATAGACTCTCTGCTCCATCAATGAAATATATTTTTTAAAAGGAATTGTTGCACAAAATGTGGGAGAAACCATTAATAATAGCTAGTCTAATTTAAAACAATATTTTATTTTCAGCCTTGAATGGTTTTTCAGAAGGAGTTGCTCTTAGCTTCATTGCATTCCTTTAAGTATCATGTAAATGCTCAAATTCAGATTCTTTGCCAGGGTTTGTTGTGAGAAAAGAAGAATGATGCCATGGAGGCAGTGCCAGAAACACTTGAACTAGGTGCTTCAGTTTGCTGTATCTTTCCCTGTTCAGGAACAGAATGAACATTTTGCACCCTAAGGATATACCTACACGGCAGTTGGCGAATAACAGCGAAGACGTGGCAGCACAGACTATGGTATGGGTTGAGTACACAAATTCATGCCCTGAGTTCCAGGCAGCCTTATAGAGCCTGTGCTGACGCTCATGCTGCATGTGCCTTCACTGCTATTTTTAGCCATGCTAGCTAGATTTTAAGCTAGCACCAGAGTGCAATTACAGCTCATTACCTTGCAGTCATACCCAAAGTTGATGACTGGTTGCCTATTCCTAATTATTTAGAATAGTGAAAATGCTGAACGGAAGGCTTCCTGTCTTCATACAACTGCCTTACGCTGCCCTAATCATATGCTTAATATTCTTTAAGCATGTGTAGTATTGACTAGATGGTCGATTACTTTCTTGTTATGGTAAATGCAACTGTACAGAAGTTGCTGGGAGGAAGCTTTTTTTTTTTTGTCACGAGTTATGTGAATTTAAATGCTCAGTAACTGTATTTAACAGCTGTGGGTGTTGAAGGTGTGTGTGTGTGTGTGTGTGTGTGTGTGTGTGTGTACGCCTGCTGAGAAGAATAAAAAAGCGGAAAAAGTCATCTTCGTGTGTTTGTAGAGGCGCCACTAAATATGTATGAGCCCAGCTGTTTGTGGAGCTAAAACTTCATTTAACAACCTGTCAGCTGACAATGGAACACTTCAAATGCTCTGCAGCTCTAAATTGATTAAAGACTCTTCTAATAAACAGGGATGATATTTATTTCAATTCAGATATATTCCCCTATTAACGCTAGTTGTTTACCTAGGAAACTTAGCATTTCTATCCATTTACTAAGACATCCTTAAAGCACTGTTCAAAAAGTGATAATTTTTCAAGGCAGTATATGCTCTCCAGCAAATTGCTTGCAAGTGTATATTTAAAATCTAAATGTATTTTTAAGCCACCATGTAACAGTGACAGTTGAGGAAAAACTGACTCTTTTCTGTGTACAGCTTTCCATGAATGATGATATTCATTGATCCATTTTTGCTTTGTTAAAGCGTTTATTTCCTATTTCTCTTATATTTAATAACACTTGTTGTGTAAGGCTGAAGGTCTGACTTGTCTTTATGCAAACCACTGAATCTTTGGAAGCTCTTTGATAGAAGCTCTGCCAGGGGAACTTCATTAAATTTTAATTGCCAGGAGTACTGAAACGTAACCTTGATTCTTACTGAGAAGTTTGTTTCTTACTACTCGATGAGAAACACTGGATCAGTTTTCCAGATCAATGGGGTACTGCATGTGGTTGGAGTTATTCAGTTATTTGCAGGTCCACATCTCATTTAAATCTTAGGATGTTTCTAAATTTGGTGTACCAGAGGGTTGTATAATCTACTTACAGGTGCAACTGCAAAAGAAATGGCTAAAGCGTTCTTATTAAGAGAATGATTTACTATTACTTTCACACTCTCTTTCATATGAAAGATATTTTCATTATCACAGTTTGACTGTGTTGTCAAACTGAAAATCCAATTATTAAAAGAAATGGCCAAACTAAAAAAAATCATAGTTCTGTGTGTGTCCAGCTGTTTCTACTGCCAGTGCACAGAGAAGGCAGAGCCATGGGGGAAGGGTTAGCTCAGTGGTTTGAGCATTGACCTGCTAAACCTAGGATTGTGAGTTCAATCCTTGAGGGGGCCGTTTAGGGATCTGGGGCAAAAATTGGGGATTGGTCCTGCTTTGAACAGGGGGTTGGACTAGATGACCTCCTAAGGTCCCTTCCAACCCTGATATTCTATGATTCTGTGTTTCTTTTTCTTACTTGCTTCTCTATTGTTCATCAGAATAACAATAAGTTCGGAAACTTGATCATAGAGGGGAAAACCTGCTGTGATGATTATATGCAGCCACCTAGGTGGGCTAATGGGGCCTTATTCTCTTCTAACCTTACCAGTAGCATGAAAATGCCCAATTAAAAAGATGAATGAATAAATTGTATCTGCAAGCATATTTGTACCATAAAGTTTTCAGTACTAACTAAGCTATCTTAAGCAGTGAATCTTTATATGAGGGGAAAGTAAGTAAACTATGCTCTTATCCTTTTAATAAGCATTTTTTTTTCTTTTGATGAAGCTTCACTTGGTTACAACTAGAAAATGAAGTATTGATACTGTATTTTTTTTTTTTTACATTTGAGTAGTTTAAATTTTTTAAAAGGTAGATGAAAAGCTTTTTTTCCCTCTTTCAAGAGGCCCTATGAAGTCTGTAAGTATGTAATTATTCACTTTTGGCATCTATAAAACAGGCCTGAGAGTCTCTCTCTTACTTGTTCACAAGCCACACAAGTAGTCAATAATAACACTGACCTTAGAGTTTGAAAGTTCTGGCTCCCACTATTTGGTGGTCTTGCGATAAGGCTATTGGATCACAGCCCGTCTTTCCTGTGGAAACAAAGGGCTACCTTGAATGCAATATTGAAAATGGAAAATGCCATTAAAGTGATGTTTTTCTATATGATGCCTTCAGAAAGTATAGTTGGCTGTAGGTAATAGTTGATGCAGCTTAGAAGGGTTACTTAAATATGGAGAGACACAGTCTTGCCACTTTTTGGTTAAGTTTAATTAAGCAAACCTAAACTTGCCTAAATATATTGTATCGGAATGTCATTCTATTTGGCTTAGCAAAAGGCAGTTATGCCCTGTTGGTCCTCTTGCTCTTAGCATTTACAGAGACAATACTAGGGGGACTGATCCAAAGCCCATTGTAGAGTCTTTCCACAGACTTCAATGAGCTTTGGAGTAGGTCCCAAATGAAACCATGAAAATAAAACAAAAAATACCTACTGCAAAATCTTTTCAGCATATGTTTAAGCCATGCATGAACTGTCCTTTTTGAAATAATCCAAACATTCTGCAAATGACTTTTTGCTAATAAGTTTAAAATATAATTGGCATTTATGATTTGAAATAAAACTGGATCAAAATCAGACGTTTTACTGGATTTCTCGCTCCTAAAGTACTCTTATTGTATACACTCATACTTTTAGAAAGTCTCTCTAAATGTTAAATCATACACATCTTACACAAGTGGTTACAATAGTAATAGTAATTTTACTTGTTGTACAGGGCCATGTACATCTGTCATTGTGTACATAGTTAAATACCCCCAAGTAAATAATAATCCTTGACCTGAAAAGACACAATAGATCAAGCACATAGCACCAAGTTTTATTTTTAGCAAGAATCCAGCATGAAAGAGGAGATGGAAGGAAATTACTGAACAGTCTGTTTTTTCAAATGTAAGTGGCAGAATGAGAGAGAGCATGAAGTTAGGCGTGGTGAAGGAGATAAAGGAAGGAATTGAGAGAAGCTTGGAAAGCGCAAAGAGAACAGGAGATGATGTGGAGGAAGATGACTTAGAATACTCATACAGAGCCTTGATAGAGAGGAATAGCAGCTTGAATTTGATATGGAAAGTTAATGAAAACCAGGGAAAGAACATGTAAAGGTGTGAGATATGGACACACTAGTGGTGAGTGGAGGGAGAAAATCTTTGAGGCAGTGTTTTGGATAGACTGGAGGAAGGAGAGCAGAAAGATGTTAGTGGTTATGACAGCAGATGGCAAAAGGACGAATGGACCAGAATTTTAGCAGCCGGAATAGAGTGAGAGGATGAGGAAAGAAGTGACAGGAGTGGGACTTAATGGAAGCATGCATCTAGAGATAAAAAGAGAGGCGTAATCAAAGATGACCTACAGGTTGTGAGTTTGGGTGACACTGACAGGAAGGATGGTGAAGTTGTCCACAGTGATGGAGGAGAAGAAAGAGCTTGGATGGAAATATTTAAGATCCCTAATGAATATTTCATGGTTATACAGTGAAGATAATTCTCTGGATTTTATTTTTGGCATTATTGCCTGTGGGGAAAACTCTGCTGAAAAAAGTTCATACTACTCAGTTGTCTATCTTTCTTCACCTCAATTTGTCTAGACAAGTAACCATTGTGAAGGGTTGTGATTCACTACAGTACAATTAGGTAGATTTGCTCTTTTAAACTTATTTTCAGACCACTCTGAGACAGATTTACACCCCCCATACACACTCTGGGGTACCACTGGGCCCACCTGTTCCACCAACCTGGGCTCCCTTACGCTGTCTTGCTGAGCCAGGCCCTCAAGCCTCCTCCAGCACACACACAAGTAGGGACACATCCAGCTGCAGAAAGACACTGAAATCAGCACTGCATAGGAAGGCCCAGAGAGTTGGCACTCAAGTGCAACACCCCCTCTGGTGTGTAAACCCCAAATTGTATCCTCTTGTGCTGGGCAGAGAATTATACAGCATAAGCTCATGAAATCTACCCCCTCCCTCAATGTAGAGGAAGATACACAGCTTAACACACTAGATAAGCAGGGTATAAATTAGCAAATTCTCACCCTGAGTGATAAACAGGCTGGCAGACTCATAAGGCACAAGTTGCCTTGGATTTTCCAGGTTTTCATATGCAGTCCTTCTAGCCTGGGACCATCAATTCCGACAGTTCAGTCCTTGCCCCTCAGGTATTTCCAGGTGTGTTGTTGCAGGGACAGCGAGGTCCTTCCATGATGTCATTGTCCCCCTTTTATACCGTCTTTCCACTTGCTGGAAAGGTCTTTTGCTGTGACCTTGGTCAAACAGTTCCCATTGTGTAGTGCTATCTTGGAGAGGTTTCTATTGTACACAGTTCCTGGAACAATGCTTGTGCTTGTGTGCATTTCCCCAATCAGCCATTAACATTGTTTGGCCTTTTTACTCTTGTACCAGAAAAGCTGCTTGTGGGTGTTTTCAAGCTCACAACAGCTTTCAGTAACACATACATACAGTAGCATAGCCGGGGGGGAGCAGCTGCTCCCCCTGTGAGGAGAAGCGGCACTAAGGTGCTGCCCGAGCCCGACTGCGGGAGCTGGGCTCGGGGGGCGCTTTAAAGGGCCCGCGGCTCCCCGCAGCAGCAGGAGCCGCTGGCCCTTTAAAGCGCCCCACCCCCAGCCCCGCTGCCGGAGCCGGGCTCGGGCGGGGATTTAAAAGGCCTGGGGGCTCCGCAGCGGCTGGAGCCCCGGGCCCTTTAAAGCGCTGCCGGGTGAGTACAGGGGGAGCGGGGAGGTGCCTTTTATAGCACCGCGCCCCCTGTGCTCTAAACCTGGCTACGCCACTGCATATATAGCCTAACTTCACATACGATGATAACACATACAATCCAATGAGATATTAACGTCTAGCAGATCAAGACTTAGATTGATACCTCACAAGACCTACTTTGTACAAAACACATCCCAATTACATGTTAGTGGTGAACATTGGGGTGCCAGGGTATCACACACTCAGTCACTGGGCATCTTGGGTTCTGCTACCAATTTGTTTTATTTCTCTTGAAATAACTATATTGGCCTATTAGTAGTAAATGTACGTGTCTACGTAATAATGAGCTCAGATCTAAATCTGAGATAATAGTGGTTTATATACAATACAGTGAGAACTATGTACAGCTGGCCCATTAGTGTTCTGCAGATAACTTTTCCGTACAGCCAGAAACGGTTTTCATTCTATCAGTGACTCTTCTCTGAACTAGGTTTCATTTGGCTACTACACACTAGCCCTCAAGCTGTATGCAAATGTATATAGAAATCATTGCAAGTTCACATTGTAGAGGTGCTTCTTTCATATTTGTTTTAGTTACATCACTGTCAACACTGGCACATCAATCACACACACACACACACACACACACACACGTCAGCAAACTATTGTTAATATGAGGGACAGGATTATCAATCAGAATGCAGTCTTCGATCAAAACTTTTTAAGCACAGCTCCCTCCAGTGGTTAAAGCTTGGGCACTTTGAAAAGAGCCTGGTCATGGCCAAAAAGAGCAGGAGAAGAATAATTGTTTTTAATTAAGTGAAAAGTGTCCTTTAAAGTTCCCATCAGCCTGGTTGGATGCATTATATTTTTCCACATTATATTTCCTCACCTAAATCAAAACATGAGGACACTATCTTTTGTGTTTTGAAGCCAAGGAGTGCAATGTCATGTCTTACTCCAAGGTTGGGATTGTTACTTTATGTAAATGGTGTGCTTCATTTGTGTTAGGCCCAATTACGAAGTGACAACCCTGCTACTATTGAATTAAAATATCTAGATTACAAATTTTAAAACATATGAAGATAAGCTTGGTGCCCTATGTGAGATGAATGCTGGAAGCTGCAGGGTCTATAAATTTCTGCCAGAATATGCTGGAAACTGTAAGACAAGACAATGAAACCTTAACAATGAAAATGGAAAACATCTGAGAAGCTTTAGAGGTTACAACTAGGGGAAATCTTAGCTTTGAGAAAAAGCTGTACATGTTAGAAAATAACATCAGAGCTAAGACCTTGAGGGTACTGGGTTTGTAGTCATCATCTTAGAGTATGCACAATGTGCCTCAGGTGGCATGTGGCCAGGATTCATCACTGAATTTGGTCCACTGGTTGGATAATTAGCTTCCCTGGCCTGGGTCGGGTACTGATGGGAAGTGCAACGTGAATGTTGATCCGTCCCCCCTGGGTTTGTAGTGAAGAAATGGACAGCTCAGATGCAATTAATTAGGGTTAAATTCTGTAACCTTTACTCATGCTGAACAACACATTCTCACATGCTAGTTGACTGGGGTGGGGGGGCAGTATTGTGGTGTCAGTTTTCTAATGTTATGTTCTGCTAAAAAGTTCTCGTAGCCTAAAGCAATATAAATGGCATAATAGGGGTAGTCCTACTATTTTCCTTTCAGAAGTCCCTAGTAATAGCTTACAAATGTTTATAAGATGGACAATTTATAATACGTAGAAACAACAATTTAAAGTAAAAACAAGGGAAGGAGACAAGTGTTAATAGGCTTCAAGCCAGAGTTAGGGACAATAAGCTTGATATTACCTCACCTACTTTGTTTCTGTCAGTTAACACACCCAAGGAATAAAGAACAAAAGAAAGCATAAGCAAAGTCATACAATCCAGCAATTCCAAAGCTAAAGGAGTATTTTATACTATAAAACTATAGTAGTTTTACTATATTACTGACTACTGCAAGATATTGTCTGCATAGCAATAGGAAACTGTATTTATTAGGATTAAGCAACTGAAGTGACAACTGGAATAAGGCAAAAGTGTATTATGTCCCCACTATTGTATGCACTGGTAATTGAAGGCCAAGACTATAACAGATTTCAAAAAAGAACTAAAGTTCATGGAAGATAGGTCCATCAATGGCTATTAGCCAGGATGAGCAACAACGCTCTCAAGTGTGTGTAGTCTCTTTGCCAGAAGCTAGGAATGGGCAACAGGGGATGGATCACTTGATTACCTGTTCTGTTCGTTCCCTCTGGAGCACCTGGCATTGGACACTGTCAGAAGACAGGATACTGGGCTAGATGGAACATTGGTCTCATCCAGTATGGCTGTTCTTACTCCTGACGTGATCATAAAGTAATCTCAGCAGGCAACCTAGCTATTGTGTGGGCAAATGATAAAGCACAATGGGATGACCTTGTTTTTGCTTATGAGCAGTTCTTGCTTAGTTCAACACATCACTTAATGGAAGAGAAGACCCAGCTTTTGGCAACCACAGTAAAACAAATTCAATTGTTCGTCAACAGGAGGATGACAAAATATGGTTATCCATGCCCCCAAAGCAACCATTAGACTAGAGGAAGAAACACTTCAGGAAGTAAGTTATTTTTCCTATCTAGGGAGTGAGATGTGCAAAGACAGCAAAACCATGTTGGATATCAAGCAAACAACTTTCATAAGCTTGAAAAGATTTGGAAAAGTAACATGATTGGCACAGACACAATTTTGATTTTTTTTTAACATAGATGTCTATCCTCTTTTATTGATCAGAGCTATGGAAATCTGGAACAGAAATTGATAGCCAACTCATTCCAAAGGAAAATGCCTCTGAAAGGTATGCAGAGTGGAAAGAGTTTTCTTTCAACATCAGAAATTCGAAGTAGAGCAAACCAAACTATAGCATCAAATCATAGAATCATAGAATATCAGGGTTGGAAGGGACCTTAGGAGGTCATCTATTCCAACCCCCTGCTCAAAGCAGGACCAGTCCCCAATTTTTGCCACAGTTCCTAAATGGCCCCCTCAAGGACTGAACTCACAATCCTGGGTTTAGCCGGCCAATGCTCGATCCACTGAGCTATCCCTTCCCCCATGTGGTAAGGCTTTAAGGATGCCACCCACAAGACTTCCACATCAGGTGATAATAAGGATACTAGTTGGGTGACCTAGAGAAGCATTATACAGAATAATAGAAGAAGCAGCCAGATTCATTGTGACACTCAAAAATGTTAACAGACCTGCACAAGACTGAAATAAATGGCAGAAACTGGTGGATGCTTTACTCACCTGTGGGTGCAAGAGGATAAAGGAAGAATAAGCAATTAGAACCAAGGTATCTGATCAATAAAAGTGAGTTTTATGATCGAGTACCTCTCAGCAAATTATGAATTAATCATCCTTGTGTAACCTAGACCAACTAATTAGTTTTCAAGCAATTCCTAATTCAAAATGTCATATCATTATTATAATGGATGTTGTGTTAGTTATTAATTAGGAAATGTTTGATGTGAGAAACTAGACGTGCGTAAGTTTGTGGTTTTTTTAATCCACATTTATGCAGTTAAATAAAAAAAGACATTGAAGCTATCCTCTCATACCTAGAAAGCAAGTGACAGAATCAAACAGAAAGCAGCATTTACTGTAAAGTCATCATAGATTTGATTTGTGGTATAACTTTTTTTCAAATGATGCCATCAATATGATTAGATTTTAATTACATTTTTTTTTGTTCTTGAAGGCCACATTTATTGCTTCTGAAAATATGGTAAGAAAAGACTTCTTTGGTTTCTCCTAACAAATGAAACTCTTGAATGAAAAAATGCTGAATGAACTGGAGCACCACTGGGACAGTTACTTGCCATTTACAGTACAATTTTTTTGGCAAAAATGATTTGATCAATGTTAGTGTTTGAAATAAATGTCTTGTTTTAGCAACAAATAATGCCAAAATCAGCAAACCTAAGCAAATTTTAAGAGCCAAAAGTGCTAGGCTTACTGCAAATATCATGCCATAGGTCTCTCTTTTTGCCGGCGGTGGGGTGCGGGAGGGCAGGGAATTCGATACAAAATGAAAGTATCTCTTTGGTAATCTCATAAATACTTGCTGTACAACTGATGAACTTATACGTTGTGTTCTAGAAATGATTGTAAAATCTAAGCAAGCCTACCCAATCAAAAAAAACCCCAAAACCCCCAACAATTCCTTCCAAAACACCTACATTATTCTTCTAGCCTCCAAGGAAAAAAGGGTACAACACACAAGAATGGCCATACTGGGTCAGACAAAAGGTCCATCTAGCCCAGTATCTTGTCTTCTGACAGAGGCCAATGCCAGGTGCCCAAGAGGGAATGAACAGAACAGGTAATCATCAAGTGATCCATCCCCTGTTGCCCATTCCCAGCTTCTGGCAAACAGAGGCTAGGAACACTGTCCCTGCTAATCCTGGCTAATAGCCATTGATGGACCTATCCTCCATGAACTTATCTAGTTCTTTTTTGAACCCTGTTATAGTCTTGGCTTTCACAACATCCTCTGGCAAGGAGTTCCACAGGTTGACTGTGTGTCGTGTGAAGAAACAATTCCTTTTGTTTGTTTTAAAGCTGCTGCCTATGAATTTCATTTGGTGACCCCTAGTTCTTGTGTTATGAGAAGGAGTAAATAACACTTCCTTATTTACTTTCTCCATACCAGTCATGATTTTATAGACCTCTATCATCCCTCCTTAGTCTTTTTTTCAAGCTGAAAAGTCCCAGTCTTATTCTCTCCTCATATGGAAGCCGTTCCATACCCCTAATTTTTATTGCCCTTTTCTGAACCTTTTCCAATTTCAATGGTTTTTTTTTTTTTTTTTTTTTAAGATGGAGCGACCACATCTGCACACAGTATTGAAGATGTGGACATACCATGGATTTATGTAGAGGCAATATGATATTTTCTGTCTTTTATTATCTATCCCTTTCTTAATGATTCCCACCATGCTGTTCGCTTTTTACACTGCCGCTGCACACTGAGTGAATGTTTTCGGAGAACTATTCATAATCACTCCAAGATCTCTCAAGTGGTAACAGCCAATTTAGACCACATCATTTTATATGTAGAATTGGGATTGTTTTCCAATGTGCATTACTTTGCATTTATCAACATTGAATTTCATCTGCCATTTTGTTGCCCAGTTTTGAGACATCCTTTTATAGCTCCTCGCAGTCTGCCTGGGACTTAACTGTCTTGAGTAGTTTTGTATCATCTGCAAATTTTGCCGCCTCACTGTTTACCCCTTTTTCCAGATCATATTAACAATATTGAGTTTCTCTGCATAATTCGTATTATACACTTGTATAGTCTCACTTCCTGATGTCTGTCTGTCTTATTATCATCACTGTTAAGCTTATGCTTCAGGTCCACCTTTTGAGTAAAACTCATGTAGGTAATCTGTCCACTGACTGGTTAAAATGGCTCTTCAGAACTCACCAAGTTGATAGTTAAATGGAAGATTTGATTTAGTTTAATGCTGGTACAGTAGATATTTCATTCTTGAAAGCAGAGTATGTCCCTGTGTTAAGTAAGTTCCAGAAAGGGTATAAAATATTGCTCTAAGGGTTTCTTTTTTTCTGCTTATGTAGTCTAATCTGCACTTGTTTGAGCATCCTAAATGAAATACAAATAATTATTTTTGACTGACCCCTATTTCAAATTTGCATTAAATACTGGTCACCTTGAAACCTGGTCCTTCCTTCCCCATTCAAATGGTCTTACCCTGTGTGATATGGAACAAGTTGCTTAATCTCTCTGCATCAGTTTTTCACTTGTAAAATAGTGCCACACCAGGGTGGCATGAGGATAAATTAATATTTGTGATGTACTCTGACACTGCAGTGATGGGGTCCATGTAATGATTTGAATGACACAGTTCAAACTTAACAACACAGGGAAAAATACTGGAAAAAAATAATTTCACTGCTTCTACTGGTCTGGATACATATTATTAGCTACTTTTTTTTAAAGGATATTTATTGGTGGTCTGGTGGAAGAGAAGGGTGTGGGTAGTAGACTAGGAACCCTCCTTTTGAAAGAAAGAACCCTTGAGTAGATGAGTGTTTTAGTTCGGTGTTAACTTCTACAGTCAATCTCACAGATGTGTTTCTCCGAGCACATGGACAGATGGTGATATAATTTCAAAGCAAAAATTCCAGATATAGACTGTAAACTCTAGAATCCATGAAACAAGCATACCACCACATTAACGATTTGACTGCTCAGGATCATACATTGCTCTTAAATAAAGAATAAATGACGATAAATGGCCAGCAGTGGAACAAAGTCCTTCCCCTTCCCCATAATATTCAATACTAAAAAGGTTTATTTTCAACCTGAAAATGTATGAAATAAACTCTGCTAGCTTTTTCTTGAATAGTATTACATAATTTGAGTATGGCCTATTGAGAAACTTTAATGAAAGTCTTTTGAATGATGGAAATATATTCTTGCTGATAGGGATATTGTGTATCTTGCTCTTGAAGGATCAAGTCTGGTCCTCCTGAAATCAATGGGAATCTTGACATTGGTGTCTGTAGGTTAATGATTTCACTCTAGGTAGACACATTCTCCATGATTTTTGGTTTTGTTTTGAACATGCTTCTTTTCTTTTTCTTTAAGTAATTGCTACTTGCAACTGAATTAAAATGATAAACATTCAAAGCATCTATAGAGCCTGGGTCAGATATCATTTTTTAGCTTAAAACACCAGTGTAAAGATGCTCTGGATTTACACCACTCTAACTGAAAGCACATGGAATTTAAGAAAATTACTACAAAAACAAACTATATAGAGTTGTTTAGAGGGTTTTTTTTTAAAAACTTGACTAATTGCATGATGTTTGTATAAATTGCTCTGTAACTGTTTTCACATTCTGGGCAAGATCTTCAGCTGAGTAATCTGGCATTTTTCCATTCAAGTAAATGGAGCTATGCTAATTGACACTAGTTGAGGATCTGAACCTATATCTTTGGTATTTAATATTATAGGTAATATAAGGTTACTAGAATTTCACCTTGGAGTTTGAGGCCACATTTTAATAGTACTAAGTATCATCATGTAGTGTGATCAATTTTTAAACAGTTTGAGGGAAAAGCTGTATTATATGAAAGGAAACACTTTGTGCTCTGATTCATGTTTTCATGAGGACAATTTTACCCTTTTTAGGAATCATTTCGGCGCAAGTTGGCTCCATTGTGCGCGAAACTTTCTTCACTCAAAGGCCCTCATTTGTGGGGCTATTAATGGCTAGGCAAGTTTTAAATAAGCCTCAGATTTTGACTATATTCTGTAAGGGCAACATAACCACTATGTAGCACAAAGCCTCTGCAGCACTTGAGTTGTCAACTACCCTCAAAACAGGGCCTTGTGCTGGCCTTTTGCACAGGGGTGAACATCGCCATGGGGGAATAGTGGAAAGATCTCAAATTGGGTATATCTGAATCCATTTTTTCCAAATAGAAACGGCTTCTCTTCTACAAAATAACCAAGAAAAATGTGGTTAGCATTGTGAAAGCTTAGAAGAATAAGTACCTACTTCTGCTGTAATAGTAATATTTTCTTATTTCTGGTGCTTCTGCAGTATTTGTTGCTAAGGTCAAAAGACTCTGAAGAGCGTCCTATCCTGACAAATGAGAGCTTAACATTCAATGTGCCAGAGACAACAGTAGTGACTCCATAAGGGCCTGATCCAAAGCCCATTAAAGCCAACAGGAGGCAGGGCCTACATTAGCCATGGTTGCTTTGTGGCACAAATTCTTGGAAGACAAATCCTAAAACATCAATAGAACATAAGAGGGCCTGTATTGTGACAGTTCCCTATGGTAGCTGGGATGCCATAAGTAAGTCACTGAGGAACTCAAACACAAGTAGGAAGTGAAATATTGCTGTTCATTAATATACTTCTTTTGGGAAACTAAGGAAAAAACACGATATATTTCCTGATGTTAGAGGAATGCCTATAAGTGCACTGTAAGACATTCTATAAAGTACATAAGATGATGGCTGGGGAAAGGAACACTAAATGCATACCACTATAAGAATCTTAATTTTTCACTGTTTTTTGTGTCTTACATGTAGAACCTGTATTTCAGTGTGGCTTAACTATAAATTGGATAAGTTTGCTGTTATACTGTAAATCAGCACAAAAATATTGGCTAATATCCATTTTATGTAACTTAGTGGTTACATAAATATTGGCTAATATCCGTTTTATGTAACTTAGTGCTACCCGGATCAGCGGGTAGCAATCGATCTATCGGGGATCGATTTATCGCGTCTCGTTTAGACGCACTTAATTGATCCCCGAATGCGCTCCTCGTCGACTCCGGAAATCCACCTCGGTGAAAGGCAGAAGCGGAGTCGATGGAGGAGCGGCAGCGATCGACTCGCCGCCGTCCTCATGGCCAGGTAAGTCGATTACGATACGCCGACTTCAGCTACGTTATTCACGTAGCTGAAGTTGCGTATCGTAGATCGACCCCCCCACTCTAGTGTAGCCCAGGGCTCACACTGGAAAGGTGTTACATTGTTTTCAAACCCATAAATGAACTATTTTTTACTCCGATCCTGAAAACCTGAGGTGATGGCTCTGAAAGTAATATTCCACAACCATGATACTTCAGGATCATCTCTCATTTCAAGGGACATGTCTCAGTTTAGTTCCAAATGTAGTCATGATACCACATCTATTGTAAATTATTTTACCTCAGAAGTCCTGAACTAGGAAAGAGCAATTTGTAGGAAGTATTTAAGAAAGATTTGAATCCCACATAACTTGACATTTTTTTACTTACTTTTATTCTTGTGCTTCTAATTCCGTCTTACTCCCACGTAGCAGTCTACATTTGTTCCCAGACCTATTGAGAATTACCATGCAATTAGGAACACTAATACCTTAACAAAATAGTGTATCCACGTCAGTAAATTGATCTGTATTTTGAACATCATGGCTGTTAAAAGCCTGCTAAAATTCATAGTCACTGCTTTCAAATAGCACCCTAATGCCATTTGTCTCAGCAGTCATGTTAGTGCCAGAAAAATGAACCAAGAGAGCAGCCCCCGTTTATTATTGGAAAACTATATTAGGTTGCTTTTGAGATAAATTGGAACAGATTTGAAAAACAAATGATACACTGTATTGAAAGGGCATCTAAATATAAAGCATTGATCAAATTAAGATTTCTATCACTACTTTAGAACATTTTGCTAATGCATCATTTAAATGCTGCTAAGAATTTTTTTAAAAATATGTATCTTTAGCTCTCTCAAGTTCTGACACCCCAAACAGTAGGATAAATTAAAAAGGAGACAGAAAGAACAGAGAGCTAATTATTCACAATGTAGTAATATACTTTTAAATGCCAAGTGTTTTATCTAGTTGTCAAAAAGACGTTTATCAGTGTAAAGTCAATATTAAGTCATGACAAATTGTTAGAGGTTGGAGAATTTGAAAGAAGACAGAGCATGAATCACAAACATTGTATACAGTTAAGTTCAAGAGACTTTCTCTCTTAGCATTAGTGATGGCTTACTTAAGATGTCACTGACTCACCCCCACACCCCCAAATCTTGGTGTGTATGAAATCAGTGGGTTTAAGTCAATGGCATATATATATATAATCCTGTACTTTGAAACTTTGTCAAAACATGTATTTTAATTCTGCGAAGAAGCATAGTATGATCAAAGCGTGCATAGCATATTGCTCCCTAGCAAAGAAATGTTACTCAGGAATAGAAAAATGCAGAAATGTCAAGAAGAGCACTACTATGGTAACACACTTCTTCATTATTATCAAGATATTTACTGCAGTATTTTTTTTTCTGACCAGTATAGTTACTGAATTTGGCTCTAAATATATTCAGTCTCCTAATAACTACTGGTGTTGAACATAGCCCAGTAAGCGCTTGCCTCATTTACCTAATGGATATAGATATTTTTGTTACAGAAACACCTCCTTACAACATGTAGAATGTTTTTCCCCTCAAAGGACAGTGTTGCAAAGAGGAAGGCTAAGATTTAAAGTGACTGACAAATTTGAAAATAAAGCCCCTTTTGAGGTGTTTCAAATTTGAAACAGCCCCCCCTGTTGTGAAAATCAAGCTCCAGAAAAAGGCATGTCCTGTTAGGCATCCAGTATCAGTAGTCTCTGTAGGCATATTTATCATCATTAAATACTCTATTGAAAGCAGTGGGGGAGGTGGCAGAATCTAAGCACAGGATTAGGAAACAAATTCCTGAGTTCTCGTTTTGCTCTGAGTCTTGGACAGCTAACTTGGGGCTTGATTCGGCGCTCACAGCAGTCTGACATCAGATTAACAGTTTCATTTACAAAGAGTAAAACTGAATGCAGGTTAAGTTGAGCAAATGGGTGTACCCCTGTTCAGTGTTACAGGGCACTGCTGGCATAAGTGACCAGCCCCTCCTGCAAAAGTGCTACACCCAATCCTTTCCCCCAATGCATTACACTGGAGGGTCAGTGGCTCTCCTGTCTTGTAGTACTTCAGGATAGAGGCATCCATCATCATTTGTTTCAGCATGTCAGATGCTTGCTGTTAGGAACCTGCCCAGTCCCACTCTTCCTTGTGAGCTGATGTATGGGTTCTGCTACTCCAGTCCCTCTGCTGGGAGCTGTTGTCTAATGTATGTCACCTCACGCTGTCTGAGTTGCATTTTTTTCTGGGCTGAGTTTTTCTTGTCTCTGCATTGCTGTAGAAAAGCTTGGAGCTTTCTTTCATGGTCTCCTTCAGATTTTACATCATTGATCCTTTCACCTACAATGAGAATGATACTTGCAATTATTTTCACCCCAAGCAGTCCTTCCAGCACTTTGGTGAGTCTCCTTTGGAACACTTCTGATGCTGGGCTTATACCCATCAACCTGCACATCTATCTGTAGCGACCAAATGGAGTTGCAAAGATTGTCAACATGCTGGACTCTTTTTATCCATGTGTTTGTGCCAAAATCCATTCCTCGCCTAGCAGACTGTAAAGATTTTAGCTTGGTAAAGTTCTGGCAAGATGTCATCAATTGTGAGCAGCTGATAATAGCATCTTTTCAATGCTTGCTTCAGAATCTTTAAGTCTATGCAGATGCATAACGCGTCTAATGGCTTTTTTTTCAACCACCACCATTCTGCTTACCCAGGCTGTACTGATCTCTGTAGGTGCTATGATACCCCTACTCTGCAAACTTTTGAGCTTCTTGTGTACTGGATTACACAGTGCAACTGGAATTTTACTTTGTAGTAAGCACACAGGCTCCACTGTGGGGTCTACTTCAAGTCACAGCTTTCTTTGAGGTACCATTATTCATGAAAACAACTTCCCCAAATGCTTTTAAAATGGTCTCCGTTGTCCACGGGACTCCCCCTTTTTGCACTGCACCCTGATCAGATCCCTGGCTTGCATGACTGTATTCCCCAAGTGGGGTCTATGGTGCTTATTATCCACCACCACAAACTTCAGTTGGTACAGTCTGTTGTTTTTTAGTTTAGTTACTATGAGGTCACATTTTCCTCTGGGCTGTATTATGCGCTCATTACACAATATTGGCGCATGCCTGCTTTGTCTCATGGGTGTGGCTAAGTCCAGTTCACCCCAAGGAATCTCACTGCAGGAGGCCTAGCTAGACTTCTAAAATTGCACATTTTCCTGTTAACATTATTGCATGCACGGAAGTTGGTATTGTCCTTGATTGCTTTCCTGTCCCGACAATCTGAACCTGATATGCTCTAGGACTGAAGAAGTCATTACTGCTGTCTAACATGCCTTCCCCTTCTTGTACATGTCTGACAGGTCCCAGAAAGATTCATTCTCTGCTCTGCCCACTCTGCTAAAGTGGTTTAACTTGCCACATTCCTTGCAGCGTTGTTCTAGTGTGGAGCACTTCTCCTTTACCTGGTCATTCTGTCTCCCACAGTACATAAATCTCACTATGGGTGTGGAAGCCCAGGGTTCCTAGGATTGCTGGGAGGCTCGAGGCAGTGGTGAGCTTCAGCATGCTGCAGCCCTTTCTTCTTTGTTCCCTGCTAAGGTAAAGTAACAGTTTCACTTTCTTGCTGCTGTTGTCCTACTGCATAGCCAGCTCTGTGTGCCGCTGGAGCTCCTCTTTCCAACTGGGTCCGTTAGGGTGACCAGACAGCAAATGTGAAAAATCGGGACAGGGGGTGGGGGTAATAAGAGTCTATATAAGAAAAAGACCCAAAAATCAAGACTGTCCCTATAAAATCGGGACATCTGGTCACTCTAGGGTGCATTGCTCGGCTACGTTTGTATCCAAAATCCAGGGCAGCTTCAGACAGTTCCATGGCTCATGCTGCCAGCTGCTGTAGTGCAGAGAACTTGCAGCTTAGACCGCCACCATTCACAGAGTGAAGCAGAATGAAGTTTAAGTTGAACAAGTGAAACTTTAACAAATCTTTGGCACTGCTCTGTCCACGTGGCTGGGTTGTTTCTAGCCTTACTCCCAGCATTCTCTGTTTCACTGGTGTGCTGTCAAATGCAGCCCTTTTGGGGTTGGAACCTTTTACATACAGTGTTAGAGGGGAGTGCAGAGGTGCTGGAACACTTTTTTACTAGTGGGGACACTGAAAGCCAGCCCCCTTACCCGTGTCCACCCTGCCCCTCCCCCAGCTGAGGCCGGCAGCCAGGTGTGTGGGGGGCCGCCGGCGGCCAGTATCCCACACCCCTACTTCCCACGCCTCTAGGGGGTGGAAGTCTTTTGCCAGTGATGTTCATTTGCTGACAGCAGAGGAATGGGAAAATGCAGAAATCTTGGGTTCCATTCTAAGCTCTGGAGGGGAGGCTGCTCTAGTGGGCACAGATTCTTCTGATGGCTCCTCTCCCAAACTGGATTCCCTCCAACCTGTGCTAGTCCTGTCTCTTCCCAGCCCTGTTTCCTTATCCTGTCCTATTCTCTTCACATTGTCTGTCAGGGTCTCCAGGTTTCAAATCCTAGTCTTTCTCCTTGCTGTGTAAATGCTATTCTCACCCCCCCAGACTCCATATATGAGTCCCAGTCTTCCTCTCCATCAACCCGCATTCCTTGTCTATCCTTGCATGCTTGCGATCTGTCTCTCCCCCCTGCAATGTTCTCTGTCCCATTCTTCCTCCATGGACTCCTTGTCCAATGTGTTTCGCGCTTAACCCCCTGCTTCCTTGTCCTATTCTCCTTGATCAGCCAGTCTCGGTTCTCCCTCCTATTTCACAGCCCCATGGAGGGCCAGCTCCAGGCACCAGCTTTCCAAGCAGGTGCTTGGGACAGCATTCAGAATGGGCGGCAGTCCGTGTCCTGTGGTGGCAATTCGGCGGCAGCTCCGCCACTCTTTTGGTGGCGGCAATTCGGCAGCGACCGCTTGGGGTGGCAAAATTGGTAGAGCCGCCCCTGGCCCCATGTCAGATCACTCTCCTTTCCCTCCTACCCCACAGATTCAGTGTCACTCTCCATTTCTCCTTACAACCACTAGCCCCTACTTCCTCTCTTACCTTGCAGTTCCAGTTCTCTCCCTAGGTTTCTTGCCCTAATCTAGTCCTCTTGCTCTTCCCTGAGGTCCAGCTCTTGTCCCTTCTGCGTCTGAATCAGGCAGTTTCTTCCTTGGCCAAGCAAAAGACGGTGATTTGAGAGCACAGGAGAGACAGGCTCTTTGATTATGCATTGGCTTGAACATGGTCTCAACCCAGGCCTTAGTAGCCTAGAGCAACAATTTCAAGGAAAATTCTCATCAACCCACTGCTGGAGAATGCCCAGTGTGGATGGAATCTTCATAGAACTTAACTTTGATGCTGTAGCAAGTCTCTACTGAGTATGAGTCACATGTGATGCTTAACAAAGACTTGGATAAATGTGTCTGGATTTTTACAGAGATGGCAAAAGGCACATCACTGACAAGTGCCAATGCCCTGCCAAATTACAAGTCTCTGCTCCAAAGCATTGGGGTGCTGGTGCTTATCAAAGAAAAGGTTACTGCAATGTTTTCACATGGGCAAAAAAAATTGTTTTCCCCTAATCTTTTTCTCTGAGTCCACAGAACCATTTTGGTTGAAATAAAAAAAAAAAAATCCGTTCCGAGTCCGACATCCAGCACACACAATTTCAGTCCAACCAGTTTAATTTGGCAAAGTTATAAGCAACTGAAAACAGGGTCTTATGGGAAGTGTCAGGCAACCTTAATAATAGCAGTGCTACCAACCCACCTAGAATATCTTGTTACTTTCTCCTTCCTCCTTTGACAAGGAACCAGCATTGAAATTGGACCATAGGGATACATTTTAATACTAATGAAACACACATGCATCTACATTTTCACATCTCACTGAAAATGTATTGTGAAGGATAGCATATTAACCGGACCAAACTCTGAATAAGTCAGGACACAATTTGGCTGCTAGAGGTGAGTTGAATGTTTATGTATCATACTATATTGAAAACATTACAAAGTATACATTTTGTGAGATTTTAAAACCTCTTTTTTGTTACATAGACTACGAGAAGCTTTTTAATTTGTGCAGTACTGACAACAGTGACGTATATAATCCAATTGAGAAATAATCATATTTATAATTTATTTTGCGTTCAGTTAATGTTTAATGTTTTATTGGCAAAACTAGATAGTTTTCCAGAATGGAACACAAAATGACATGGATTCCTTTATCAAGTGTAAATACTTAATTGTGCAAAATTAAACGTATGTGGTACATAAGTAAATACTTGCCTGTAGTGGTGGTCAGCTCAATATCCATAGAGACCCATGCCTGGATCCACAAAGGGGGACATGGCTGTTTGACATTCTGGAGTGCAATTCAGACCAGTGAAGGGTTGTCATCCTTGTCCTGCTACCTGTGGTGCTTCACAATCCTTTGCTGCTGTAGCTCCCAACCTGGGCCCCTCACAAACAGCATGCATGTCACACTCTGAGGGTCTGTGCATAGTTGCAGCCTGCCAGCACACTTGAGTTTCACTCTGGCTTCCAACAGCCTTGGTTACCACTTGCAGGGTGATCCCCAAACACTACCAGTCCCGATTCCCGCCCCACCCCCCCAAAGGTGTATTCTGCACTGTCCAGCCCTCTCCTGGACATTTCAGATATTTTAGGTCTATTGGCCCTGTGAGGGAACAATGTTCAATGGTTTGTGACTTAAATGTTGTTAACCAAATAATTCATCATAATGGATTAGTTTTGATTAAAGAACAAAACAAGTTTATTTAACTGTAAAAAGAGGTTTCGAGTACAAATATAAGGCATTAAAGTCAGAAATGGTTACAAGAGAAATAAAGATAAAACACTGCCTATTACTAGAACTTGGTTCAAGGTGAAATTCCTTACCATATGTTCCCACGTTGACCAAATTCTCAGGCCAAGATTTGCTCCCAGTATCCAACGCTATTTCATTTGTCATCTGAGCTGAAAGAGAGGTGGATAGGGAGAGATACCTTAGGGTGTTTCTGCCCCTCACTTTATATACTAGTCCCCCTTTGAAATGCATTTTTCTGAGGTTTATGCTGTTTGCTAAAATGTAGGTACATTTTGTTCCTGCTTCCCCCTTTTTTGCCAAAGAATGGTCACTTGACAGGTGATTGCCTGTCAACTTCGATACCTGATCAGCTTGTCCTTTCTTTGATAAACTGGTTTACCTAAAGTTGTCTGGTTAAACCAATTTCAGACCTAATTTCAGCTTGTTTATAATTTTATATATAATGGTGCTACATATATTTCACCATGATATTACTGACCAGTGAGTTTTGAGTTTTCAGATGCTACCTACAAGGCACATTTTGTACAAAGATTACTACAAGAGTGTTTAGGCTGTGAATGCTCAGCATTGCAATGCTTAACTTTTAGGTGCCTAGAAAATCATTGGGATCTACAGTCTGAGTAAGTTCCTAGGATACTTACTTGCAGATGTACAGCACTGTGAGTTAAACCCGTCTTCGTACAGCTGAGTAGGGAAAGCGCTGCAGCCTGTCCACACTGGCAGCCGCCAGCGCAGTAACGAGCACTAACGTGGCTACATTTGCGGCACTTGCAGCGGTTTTGGGAGAGGTGCATTATGGGCAGGTATCCCACAGAACACCTCTTCCAATTCTGGCGCCATGGGTTGTGGGAAGGGGGCGTGGGGTATGGTGCATTCTGGGTCCTGTCCCAACGCCCCGTGATGCATCGCTTCGCATCCCAGCAATCCCTGTGTTTCCAGCCACAATTTGCGCCATCTTTCAATGGTTTCTTTGTAGCGCGATCTGTGCTCCGTTTCGGTCAGTGGGAAAATGGATCCCGACCTGGTGAGCAAAATACTGACGAGTCTCGCCAGCACGTCACGTTTGGCAGTCGAGCTCTTCCTTAAGATCCACAGTGACAGCGAGGAGTCCGACGATGATGATGAAATTGTCACGCAAAACGCGTACGACACGAACTTGCTTGTGGCATTCATGGACATGCTATGCACCGTGGAACGCCGCTTTTGGGCTCGGGAAACCAGCACAGAGTGGTGGGATCACATTGTCATGCAAGTCTGGGATGATGAGCAGTGGGTGCAACTCCGGACTGCTATCGATCAGTAGCGAACCAGTTTGGAGTGGGAAAGTCGACCGTTGGAGTCATGCTGATGCAAGTTTGTAAGGCCATTAATCGCATCCTGCTCAGAAGAACCATGACTCCGGGTAACGTGCAGGACATTGTGGCTGGCTTTGAACAAATGGGTTTCCCTAACTGCGGAGGGGCAATAGATGGGACGCATATTCCTATTCTGGCACCACCCCACCTAGCATCCGAGTACATTAATCGGAAGGGGTATTTCTCCATGGTTCTCCAGGCGCTTGTGGATCACCGTGGGCGTTTCATTGACATCAACGCAGGCTGGCCCGGAAAGGTGCATGACGCACGCATCTTTCGGAACACTGCCCTGTTCCGGAAGATGCAGTCCGGGACTTTTTTCCCAGACCGGAAGATCACGGTAGGGGAAATTGAAATGCCCACTGTGATCCTTGGAGACCCCGCGTACCCTTTAATGCCGTGGCTCATGAAACCCTACACAGGGAGCCTTGACACCAGCAAGGAACGGTTCAACTACAGGCTGAGCCGGTGCAGAATGACTGTGGAGTGTGCTTTTGGCCGTTTGAAGGGCCGCTGGCGATCTCTATATGGGAAGCTGGACTTGGCCGAACACAGCATCCCCGCAGTTATATCCGCGTGCTGTACCCTCCATAATATTTGTGAAGGGAAGGGTGAAATGTTCACTCAGGCGTGGACCTCAGAGGTTCAACACCTGGAGGCTGAATTTGCACAGCCAGAGAGCAGGGCTATTACAGGGGCCCAGTGTGGGGCTGCAAGGATCAGGGATGCCTTGAGGGAGAAATTTGAGGCTGAAAACCACCAGTAATGTGTGCTGCCCTGCACGACCCTGAAGTGAAGTGGTTCCAATGTTATCAGTTATCTGTCTTTGCTAAGCTGATTTATGTTTGCTCAGCTCACTTGCTTTGCCTGTTTCTTTCCTGGGCTAAGGTATCTTTTTTCCTTATGCAATAATAAAGACTGTTTGCACATCCAAAGAATCCGTTTATTACAGAGAAAATACATGTATTAAAAAGAAACACAACTGCTTGTGAGACAGAAAGGGGGCAAGGGGGTGGTGGGTGGTGTGGGGAAGGGTTCAATCACAGGGTATGGTATGTCCTGCTTTCATACTCGGGCTTCCTGTCTGGAGTGCTGTGCAGTGAGTGCTGCACTTCAGAATGTCTATAATTCGGGATGGGAGTTGAGTGCAGTGGGTAAGGGTCATAGTTTCCAGGGCTGTCTGGTGAAGCTACAGGTGTTGGGGGCATCTGGTGTGAGCGATAAGAACCTGGATGTTGGGTGAAGTGGGCAGGTGGTGACATGGGGGCACAAGTGTTTTGGGACACTGGCTGCAGGGGGGGTGGGTGCGGTACTGCTCCGCCTGCATGGCGACGAGCGCCTGGATAGAGTCCCCTTGGCGCGCCAAGATGCTAATCAGTTCCTTTGTGCTTTCGTGCCGGAGCTGCATGCTTTGCTGCCGCTGCGCTGCGTTTTCCTGGCGGAGCCTGCTTTCACTCTCCCTCCACTCCCGAGCCTTTTGATTCTCTTTAAGAGACTGTTTCATAACTTCCTGCAGCACGTCTTCTTTCGTTCTTCTGGGCCTCTTCCTGAGCCTTTGGAGTCTCTCAGCTGGTGATAAGAAGGATGGCGGAGATCTCAAGGTTGCATCTGGAAGGCAAAATGCAACATTTAACGGAGGCATCATTGTTTTATGCCAGACAGAGCAATGATTCCCCCACACTTAAGGAGGGCGCACACAGTCTCCAAAACAGCACAATTTTCCGGTCCCAAACAGAGCGCACAGAACCCACGGGAACCCCAAAATGGTGAGTAAGCACAGGGTAAAGGGGGACTGATTGTTTCACGGATGTACTGTCCGACGGGTTTCTGTGCCTTGGGGAGAGCCAACAGCTGCAAGGGGAACCTACACTGAACACTATCCCCACATTTTCCACAGGAGTTCGTCCTGGAAGATATCTCGCTGCCGAGGGTGTCCGGGGAAGCAAGGGAGGGTCTTCTACTGCAATGTGGCTTCCGCCCTGGCCCATATGCAGCTTGCCTGTATGCAGCAATGGTCCCCCCGCCCCTCGCGGCACAGTGGCGCGGACACGTTACCCTGAATGGGACAAGGACCACGGCGGCTCTCCCAATAAACCTGCGCAAGCACATTGCCCACGTCCTGGCTGAGACTTTCGAAGAGATTACAGTGGCCGATTTCTCCGATGTGATAGACCACATCAATGCGCTCTTCTGCATCTAGGCATGCATGCAGCACAAACCCTCCTCGCCCAAGGATCCCACACCGAAAAAACTCCTTCCCCCCCCAAAAAAGCTGCTTACCGTGAACCTGTTCTTCTCTTTCTCTCCCAGCGCGTACCGGCCGCTGCGACTGGCTCCCTTCCTCCTGGCTCGAGAAGAGCTCCTGGCTGCATGCACCCAGGGAGTCAGGGGTGTCTCCCCCAGCCACAGCACCCTCGCTTCTGTTTTCTTCAACCTCCTCCTCCTCATCCCGCTCTCCCCTGTCCACGGTGGTGCTCGGAACAGTAGTGGGATCACCCCCAAGTATTGCATCCAGCTCTTTGTAGAATCGGCAGGTTTTGAGGGGAGCACCCGAGCGGCTGTTTGCCTCGCGGGCTTTGCGGTATGCACTCCGCAGCTCCTTTACTTTTATCCTGCACTGCATTGCGTCCCGGTCATGGCCCCTTTCAGTCATGGCCCTTGATATCTGGCCGAAAGTATCGAAATTCCTCCGGCTGGATCGCAGCTGGGACTGGACAGCTTCCTCCCCCCAAACAGTGATGAGGTCCAGCAACTCGCCATTGCTCCATACTGGGGCTCGTCTGGCACGTGGAGGCATGGTTACCTGGAAAGATGCACTGAGAGCACTCCACGCCTGGCTGAGCAAACAGGAAGGGGATATTTAAAATTCCAAGGGAATTTAAAAGGTGGGAGTGGCGGTTGGTCACCTGAGGCCAGGGCAGTAGAGTTCTAATTGATGACCAGAGTGGCTAGAACAGGCATTGTGGGATACTTCCGAATACTTCTGAAGGCCAATAACAGTGCATTGGGTGGCCACACTGTAGCCGCAGCGCACCAGCAGCAGCGCAACAAACGTTATTCCTCTCGGGGAGGTGGAGTACATGCAGCACTGTACCTGAGGAGATGCAGCGCTGCACGTGCCTTGCGAGTGTAGACAGTTAGTGAGTTACAGCACTGCAGGCAGTTTTATTGCACTGTAACTCGTGAATGTAGCCAAGGCATTATACAGTGCATGGGGAGAGAGAAGCACTTGAGAATGTAATCCACAAAAGTCAGCATGCTAGGCAGGGAGCTGCTCAAATTAGCCAGTGGGAGATGTTGATGAGAGAGGCACCTGTCTCTGCTTGTGATTAATAACTGGGAGCCCCCTGCTGGAGTGAGGGGCTTAGGCACGTGTGGTGTTTCTTGGGAGAATGAGTCAGGGGCTGGCTGAACTCCATACAAGTGGGGAGGGGAAGAGGGAAAGTGGTGGTGCTTGTGCTTCTGTTGCCCACCTTCAACTTTTAGCCCACTGGTTAGAGTGCTCATGTGGGAGACATCTTTCTCGTTTACTGATGAGCAATTTAAAATCTGCCAGGTGTTTGTTTCCAAGTGAAAATTGGTGACTGATTTTTAGGAGAGACCGTCTGAATGGTGCCACTGAGCACTGTACTATGATTTGTGTGTTCATATAACACCTTTCTTCCTAAAGAAGTCCAGTACACTTCATAGGTGCTGGAACTAAGAGTGCTGGGGGTGCTGCAGCACCCCCTGGCTTGAAGTGGTTTCCATTATATACCATCTTTACAGTTTGGTTCAATTGTTCCAGCACCCCTGGTGCACTTTATGAACTAATAATTGCATACACAGACCGGAATTCTCTTCCAACCACAGACCATTACTTCCTTGGGGTTTGTGCAGCATCTAGTATATTGTAGGCACTATTGGCAACCTTTCATAATCTATCCCTGAAATGTAACAGTTTTTGGAGTGTAGATTAGCTGTGCAGCCAGGTAACAGATACATGATATGGGATTGTGTAGCTTCCTATATGTCACTCTGAAATTTTACATCAAACCCTGTGCCTGCTCTATCCAACTATGGCAGCTATCAAACTCTGCCCTCCTTACCCATAGCACAGACTCTGTAACTCCATTTTTTTGGATCTTCTGGGATTAAATTAATGGAGAATTCCTCCCTAACTCTCTTCATGAGAAGGATTCAGGAAGCAGTGGTTTATGGCTAGTGGTCAGTAACGCATTAACTGCCTACTCACTAATCTTCATTCTTGGTTGATCATTCTGAAGTTGACCTGGCAGCTGAGCAAGGGATGGATTGAGTCAGCATTCCTGCTTCCAGGAGAATTGTCTTATTGGTGGGTGTGGAGAACTGATTTGATCTCACTCCAATCCACCAGCTTCCCTAGACTAGATCTTATTTGCTGGGAAAAGAAGCATTGCTACAGCCTCTTTTCCTATCTCTTCCCCCTCCCCCATCCTCTGAACATAGAATCATAGGACTGGAAGGGACCTCGAGAAGTCTTCTAGTCCAGTCCCCTGAATTCACGGCAGGACTAAGTATTGTCGAGACCATCCCTGACAGGTGTTTGTCCAACCTGCTCTTAAAAATCCCCAATGATGGAGATTCCACAACCTCCCTAGGCAATTTATTCCAATGCTTAACCACTCTGACAGGAAGTTTTTAATCATGTCCAACCTAAACCTCCCTTGTTGCAATTTAAGCCCATTGCATCTTTTCCTATCCGCAGAAATTAAGGACAATTTTTCTCCCTCCTCCTTGTAACAATCTTCTATGTACTGGAAAGCAGTTATGTCCCTTCTCCGTCTTCT
This sequence comes from Chelydra serpentina, assembly GCA_037349315.1. Taxonomy (NCBI): domain Eukaryota; kingdom Metazoa; phylum Chordata; order Testudines; family Chelydridae; genus Chelydra; species Chelydra serpentina. The sequence goes on along the minus strand of JBAIAC010000014.1, from coordinate 8,797,908 downwards.
CTTTTCCAGACTAAACAACCCCAGTTTTTTCAATCTTCCCTCGTAGGTCATGTTTTCTAGACCTTTTAATTATGTTTGTTGCTCTTCTCTGGACTTTCTTCAATTTGTCCACATCTTTCCTGAAATGTGGTGGCCAGAAAAGGACACGATACTCCAGTTGAGGCCTAATCAGCATGGAGTAGAGCAGAAGAATTACTTCTCATGTCTTGCTTACAACACCTCTGCTAATACATCCCAGAATGATGTTTGCTTTTTTTGAAACAGTGTTACACTGTTGACTCCTATTTAGCTTGTGGTCCACTATGACCCCCAGATCCCTTTCCGCAGTACTGTATGTACTGTATTTTGTATGTACTGTATCAACATATTTTGTTGTGCTGGAGATGGTTTTCCTTGTACTGTTGCAGATGAAACAGTGGGCTCCCTTTTCTATGCTATCAGCAGGGGGCAGAACTGTCGTCTTGTAATCAGGAAGTAGAAGGTCCCAAAATACATTGGGGATTTTTAGAGGTAATTAAAGAAAAGGAAGTCCAAACATATCTAATACATCCCTTGACCTTCATTAATATCAACCGTATTGCATTCAAGTATAGTCATGCTTTCAAACACCTAAAAGAAATGCTCAGTTAATCAGGGATGTATATCGACAGTATGCGTGTTAAGATGAGTGATACAGTATATATTTTATACCTCTTTAGGCGTGGGGAGACTTGGGCTGAAATGGTTTTGCCAATAAAAGAAATATACTAAAAGATCAAGAAATTACTCAGATTGCACTTCCGAACATCCAAAGCCCTGAATTTGTGGCAGTCTAGGCAGTGCTAATGCTTTTAATGCTTTCTGTGTCAGCTAATTATTTTGCATTATATTTTCAGGAAGGTGGCAACCCTACCTAGGAGCACATTCTCATCTGTTTTCTTCACAAGAATAGCGAGCATGATTAATGTAGCTTGATTCAGATGCACAAGCTGGCTGTTATGTTTCAAACATGCAAATTATTTGTGGGTGGCATACTTTCTTATTGTGCTTCTGTATCTGGAATCATTTGCCATCTGATTTGAACTTCAATTTAGTCAGCACAGCATTTCAATTTAGAGGAAAATTGGACACTCTTTTATAAAATAACTTTGCAGCAGGATTATAGATATATGGAAATGTATATAATTTATATTCTTGTTATGCAACAAATTGTAGAGTAACGTTTTGACTTTGTCCCTCAGAATTGTTCGGGATCACTTAAAGTAAAATGACTCAAATTTTTTCAAAAATATGAAGATATTCAGTGGATAATGTGCGTCTTACAGGGATGGCATTTTGGAAGAGGCTTTTGTATATTTGCCCTCATGAGAGAAATGGACAAGTGACATGAAATTCAAAGTAAAGACCAATATTTCCCCGTAACTAGTGGATGGAAAGTGACCTCAGGTGAGTTAAAAATGGAGTTTCAGCCGTAGTTTTGAATTTCTTGGATTTGAATTTTATCAGAACTCCTTTCTTGAGTTCAGGTATAAGGTATGGAGGCAGCTGCATGAGGTGCTACATGCATGTGGCACCAAAACCACCTTGGGACTGCTGTGATTCCTCGCCTGAGCCTTTTTTCTTCTTCTGTGGACAATATATCCACCAGACTAATTGACTCCAGAAGCATTTATTTGTCCTTCTGTGTAATGGTTAACTTCTTCTCAAACATGCTCCACATAAATCTTCTATAAAGTGCCCTTTACATGATAAGGGGGGTGAGATGAGTGCAGTGGTTTGCCTGCTAAGCTGAGGGTGTACAAATGTGAAGGGGGGGACAGAATGATGATGATTTATAATCTTTTAGATGCTACCACAAATATTCAAATCAAAGCAGAAAGGAAGAATCACTCACCTGAAACGATGCTTATGTAAGGTGTGGTTCTACTTCTATCGACATGCAGCTTTTTTACTAGAGGGGGTTATATGTAAACCTTGAATCCAAATTCACCTAACTGTGCTGGAGGGAGGGTGGTTTGGAATCCAAACCCACTTTTAGATCTAGAATTCACCTTTGGGGGCCCTACATCTACAGAGGGCCAAACCATCCCGTCCTCCAGTAGAACACCCTGAACTTTTTAATTGGTGGGGAAGGGGACAGGCGCTCATTCGAAGGGCATGTCTACGCTTCAAACTTAAGTCAACATCCAGTCACCATAGTAATCAAGTCGATAGTGCATGTTCACACAACACTCCTTGTGTCAGTGGAGCATGTTCTCACTAGCAGCACTTGCATTGATGCTGACAGCAGTGCACCATGAGTAGCCATCCTACCACTCACTGCAGGGATTTTGGGAAGGGCTTGCAATGCCTCATGGGACCAAAACATTTTCTCAGTGGAGGCTGGGAATGTGGCCTCAATGTCCCATGATGCAGTTTTCACCCCCACCCCCCCTTGATCTCAACTGCAAACCATAATATTTCTTGCCTTTTTCCAAAAAGACTGGCATAGCCACGCATACACCATCTCCTGATAAGCATGGATCCCACCCTTATGAGCATTACAAACACCATGTGCCTTATCCTGCACTATTTCCAGAGGCAGGAGAGGAGCTTCCACATGGCAATGTCCTGCAAACAGCCCTGCTGTAATTCATAGAATGAAACAATTCCTGGTTGCTGCTGGCAGTCCCGCAGCAACTGGACATGGTGGAGCTCCATTTCTGGTCTCCAGAAACAAGCACTGACTGGTGAGATCGCACTGTTCTGCAGTTATGGGATGACTATCAGTGGTTGCAGAACTTTCGCATGCACAAGGCCACTTTCCAAGAACGGTGCACAGAGTTTTCCCCAGCCCTGCAGTGCAGTGACCATCAAATGAGACATGTTCTGATCTTGGAGAAGTGAGTGGTGATTAGGTTGACCAAATAGCAAATGTGAAAAATCGGGACGGGGGTGAGGGGTAATAGGCGACTATATAAGAAAAAGCCCTGAATATCGGGACTGTCCCTAAAAAATCGGGACATCTGGTCACCCTAGTGGCGATTGCTGTGGAAGCTTGCAGTGCCAGACTGCTACCAGTCAGTGGGGAATCAATTTGGGGTTGGTAAATCTACTGTGCGGCTGTTGTGATCCAAGTACGCAGGGCCATTAATCGCCTTTTGGTAAGAAGGGTAGTGACTCTTGGCAACGTGCAGGACATATTGGATGGTTTTGCTGCACTGGGGTTCTCTAATTGCAGGGGGTGATAGATGGCATGCATATCGCTATCTTGGCACCGGACCACCTTACCAAAAAGTACATAAGCAGAAATCACTGGTGTTGCAAATGCTGGTGGATTACTGGGGGGTGTTTTACTGACATGAATGTGGGATGGTCAGGGAAGGTGCATGATGCCTGCATCTTTAAGAACACAGATCTGTTCAGAAAGCTGCAAGCAGGGACTTTTTTCTGGAACACAAGAAAATCATTGGAGATGTTGAAATGCCAGTAGTAATCCCGGAAGACCCAGCATACCCCTTGATCCCATGGCTCATGAAGCCAGAAACCAGGACAGCAGCAAGGAATAGGCTGAGCAGGTGCAGAGAATGGTGATTGAATGTGCCTTTGGCTGTCTAAAGGGCCGTTGGTGCAGTGTGCGTACTAGGTTAGACCTCAGTGAAAGCAATATCCCCATGTCTGCGCCATAGTATCTGTGAGACAAAGGGTGAGAAGTTTCCACAGGGATGGGGTGTAGAGGCAGATAAGCTGTCTGCTAATTTAGAGCAGCCAGATATCTGGACAATAAGAAGAGCATGGAGCAACGTATGTGCACCTTTTATTGCTAGTACCCTCCCCTGATGTGGAGTGGAAGGGATATAGCTTCCCCCCTCACCTCCTGGAACATTTGGAAGAGGGGGAGAGGGAATACAATGATGCAGGAATGCTGTTCTGCAGGAACTGCAGAGGAAGTCTAGCCTCAAGGTGTTTCTCCTGAATATCTACCAATCGCCTCAACATGTCTGTGTTCTTTTAGAATCCCCAGCATCTCTTCCTGCGTGCCATGCTCATGATCCTGGTCTTCTCTCCTGCTTGCAATGTCCATGTCCAATTTTTCAGAGAGAGAAATCCTTCACACCCTTTGCTTGGTGTCCACTGTCCCAGAGGCATTCATAAACATGTTATCAAATGTTCTTTTTGGCATTCTTCTAATGTGGGACAGCCTTTCCCCTGGTGTGGAGGATGAGCTGAAGACCACACTTTCAGCTGTAAGACATGGAAAACACACATCATTGTCCATGCATAACCAGGGGCTAGTGCACAGCTGATATATAAAAATCACTCCCCTTATTCCACTGAAGTACAAGATAGAACATTTTCGTTTGCACAAAGTAGTCATTGACTTCGCTTGCTGTACCATGCCTGGTGAATATGGTCTGGGGACAGAGGTGCCAGATTGTCTGCAGCTTTGCGTGGGCAACCTGCGATGGGAGCGCAGGTTTAATGACCTCCTGCCCTTTGTAACATGGATGTTGTGTGGCAATCGGGGGCCACTGTTGACTCTCCCAAATTGCAAGCCTTGGCAGAGGCAGTGCAGGAGGTGGGCTTATGGTGTCAAGAGTGCACAAGCAAAAAATTCCCTTCCCCTGCCCCTTCGCTGTTGCTAGGTGTGGGCCGAGGCTTGCAGCTTCTAAGCTCAGTGTCGACCCCTGTCACCCACACTACCGGCATGTCTGGGAAACCCGTGAAGGAGCAGAAAAGCACAATGGAGGTGTGATCACATGCCACTACTGTTTGCAGTCCGAGCAATTGAAATGAAAATGGCTGCCATATCCCCTGCATTGACCCTATGTGATATCGGCCTTTTGAGAGTAACCGAGGTGGGACGAGAACTGATGCTGCAAACATCCAGGTAAGGACTGGGTCCTTATGCTGTGTAATGCAATGATGCCAGCAGAACTAATACCGGAGTGGCTAGGGAAAGTGTCCTACTGCTGTGGAAGAAATAAGACAGTCCTCCCCAGAAACCTTCTGCACTGGATTGTAAAATATCTCCAGGAAAGTTTAATGGAGATATCTGTGGAGGATTCTGGGGCCATCCCAGTACACATAGACTGTATTTTCCCTGGGGCACCCTCTGCCTGGCTGGTACGGCTACTGGGTAGCAGATAGGATACGATACAGTGGCTTTCTAGTTCTTAAAAAAGAACAAACATAGAGAATAAGAACACGTGACATCCTCCCCCCCCCACCCACATTAATTGGAATTGCATACTCACAAGAGGTGCCTTCCCTGGCATCATGCTCAGCCATATGCTGTTCTGTGAGTGGCTGGACTTGGACTGCTCCGGGGCTTCAAACAGCTCCTGGCTCTCCAGGAGAATGGATCCCCTGCACACCTGTATCCCATTCTCCTCTTCCTCATCCAAAACCACCACCTCAGTGTTGCCTGCAGTGGCTTGGGACTTCGACTCCTCAGAGGTATCTATGCTGCTCTTGGGGGTCATTGTGGTGTCTCTGCTGAGAATCCCTTTCAGCTCATTGTAGAAGTGGCATGTCGGTGCAGAACCAGAGTGACTGTTTGCCTTCCTTGTCTTCTGGTACACCTGCCAAAGCTCTTTGATTTTCACACACGCTGCTGTGTCCCCCTGGTGTAGCCCTTGTCACCCGTGCCCTGTGCAATCTTTTAGTAAATGTCTACATTTCTATGGCTGTACTGGAGCTGTGCATGCACAGACTCTTCTTCCCACAGACCAATAAGATCTAGCACTTCCTCTGTACTCTAGGCTGGAGCGTGTTTGGGATGTTGGTTGCCATCATCAGCTGTACTGGCGAGCTCTCCACACTGATGGAAACAGAAAATGGGAATTCAAAAGTTGCTGGTGCTTCAACAGGAGAGGGGCTGTTTCCTGTGTACTTGGCTGCTGAGCAGCGGCAATGAAAACATTCACCAGAGCAGTCACAGTGGAGTATTGTGGGATACCACCAGTAAAGTTGACATAAGCAATACACAGTTTTCACTGGTTCGTTGTTGACCTAATAACATGGATTTAAGTGCTACGCCTCTGACAAAGGTGAAGTAATTAAGCCAAAGTGGCAGGAAAGTTATGTCGGAAGAATGGTCCTGGTAATGGAGAGACAGACATTTATCAGGCAGCTTATGTCAGCCTAACTCTGCAGTGTAGACCAGGCTTAAGTAACTCAAGCCCATTTTGAACTTGCATGCTGGTACACGTGGATTATAGCATTCCATAACTTGAGATTTGTAAATATTTCTGGTTTGTGAAACATCTAGGTGAAGACATTCATTAGAACCAAAGGATGTTGAACTGAATGCTAATGATGCTGAATGATTAAAATTAGGTTATATTAAAATTTGTTTTGACTTCGCTCTCTCTGAATTAATCAAGCTTGTCTTGCTGCTGGTTGTGTAGTTTTTCATTGGCAGGAAGTCTGGATAAATCTGATAGGAATGAATATATTTTCCAGAGTTTACTACTTGTCATCTGTTAAATCCATAATATTCTCACTATAACAACTAAATTATTGTCACAGTAAGTGGAAGTGAGTGATGGAAAAATATATTTGCCATTTTCTTTATGCCATGCAAAACTTGTATTTAATTTATATACATGAAAAATAATTACAATTAGCAAATTAAAGTAATATAGGTTTGCTTTGTAATTAGCCAAAAGGATTGTGAAACGTACTCTGCCACATAGCAACTTACCACATAGAATCCTGCGAAGTATATTGCAGGAATCTGTGGAAGGCAGCAAGATATACTGGACTGATGACATAGACTCCAGGCTGTCATATATCCCTAAAGAATATTTTAAATCATTTCCCCACATCCCTTCAACAAGGAGTATGTTGACAGCCTCTCTGTAAACCTGGGCTCATGAGCTCCCTGCTCATGAGAGGCTAAAAGGGCAGTGTGGTAAATGAACTGCATCAACAGTGTGTGTGTTTGAAATGTTTAAGGGATACGAGTGTGCAGTTAGAACAAAGATCTGGCTGTGGTTTCACTACCTCGATAATTCATGTCTGTGCAAAACAACACCTTTTATTAGTGGTGTTTTAGTTGTACAGATGTGGCTTCTATGATCCTTTTTAGATGAGCTTTAAATAAGTCAACCGGATCACTTAGAAGGCCTGAAAAGAGAAATTCAAGGCTTCCAAATAAGTGTCGTTAGGAGAACCTCTTACTAGTCTGTAGCAGGGCACTTATTTATGCATAGTTAATATAGTAAGACTTGTATAATATATTAGGGCTTGCTTCAACTCTTGGGAGTGGAGTGCTCAGAAGTCTGGATCCAGATGAAGAGCTGAATGTTCTTAATGTTAAGGGGATGATTGGATTAAAGATTTTCATTTAGGGTCATGAAATAGTAAAAGTAGTAACTAGTACTCCTATTTTACAGCTGCAAAAACTGACCTGCAGGGCCAAATTCTGCTCTGTTGCTCTGGAATTATACAGGTGTAATTGTGCAAAATCTGTCCTCCAGAATTACTAGTGCAAGGCCATGCAGCAAGTCCGTGCCAGATCCAAAAGTGGAATTTTAGGAGTACCTGAATTCTAATCCCAAGCTATTTCTCTAGTACAGTATATTGAGTCCTAATCTTGCAAATACTTGCAGCTGAACATAGTGCTCATGTAACCCACACACCTTCTGAGTGTGGTGTTTTGTCCCATCTACTGGCACGGAGACCACTTAGAGTTAAAATAGTCTGCTCTTCAACCTTAGCTAAGAGAGAGTTGGCTTTTAGCTTATGCTGTAGAGGCTCATTCACTAAGCTCCAGAGGTCCCCCCGTTCGATCCCGCCCGCTGACGACTGGGGTCTGTTAGCGTTACATTTAGTGCTGAGAGTAATCTCACTAAAATGAAATCCCAGCTGTGGTTGTAAGGTAGAGTGCTTGACACAAGGGGTGGAATCTGGAGTTTAGTGTGTGGAGGGAAGAGGGACTAGGCTGGGTCAATTTTAATATGAAGAGGAATGATTGTAAATTAGAAAAAAGGTGTAGATACATTTTCCTGGGTTTGCATTAGTTACTACTATCCAACATGTGTGGTACCTGTTTATTGCTCTTCTTATCCAATTAGTGGATTCAGAGGAAATGAAGACGCATGCAATTGGAAAAAGAAGCATTGTATTACTGTACATTGCAGGTCTTTTTCCTTGTATACAGTGTCCTTTTTCAAAATTTATTATAAACAGTAACACATGATACAAAATCACACTTGCTTTTCATTCCCGTCTTCTCCCTCACACAATACCCAGAGGTGTAACCACCCTGCTGAAAGTTATTTCCTCCTCAAAGGCATATGATTGATTTAAAAATAAAAGCGGGGGAAACTTTGTATGGTGGTTTAACCTCAATGCCTATGAAAAATGGAAACATCCTAGTTAGAACTGTTAGCTGGATACATTTCAATCACAGTGGGATAAAGCACTGTACTGGGACTCAGGATAACTATTGTGTATTCTCAGCTGTGCCAATGGCCTGCGGATGAATTTGAGCAAGTCACTTCATCTTGCTGTGTCTCCTTTATCCCCATTTTAGAGATGGGAGAAGAGATACTGACCTCCTTTATAAAGCGCATGTTTTTGTAATAATTATTATTACATTATGTGATGACTGCTTCATAATAGGTGAATTGAGGTTTGTTGCACCTACGATTTTGTTTCTTCAAATACAAGGGTTAGGGGAACTCTCTTCTAGTAACCCAGGGCAGAATTTGGCTGTGAAAGTTAAAAGGATCTTCCATATGCAAATACACCACTACCTCCACTTGCAGATTTCTTGTAGTGAGGTTTTTTTATATGCAGATCTTGTATAAGTATTAAATGTTCATTATGGTTCAGCTGTTTTTTGTAGTGGCCATATACTAGCACAGGTAACCATATTGCATTACAGTAACTGTGAATACTCATATGCTTGAAGTTACACACTGCTTTAGGGTGCTCTCCCAGCCGGCAGCACCACGCGGTCACGCCTACCCCTTACTCCCATGGCTCATGAAGCCTGGACAATAGTAAGGAGCAATTCAACTATAGGCTAAGCAAGTGCAGAATGGTGGTAGAATGTGCCTTTGGATGCTTAAAAGCTCACTGGCGCTGTTGGTCAGACCTCAGCGCAACCAACATTCCCATTTTATTGCTGCTTGCTGTGTGCTCCATAATATCTGTGAGAGTAAGGGGGAGACATTTATGGCAGGGTGGGAGGTTGAGGCAAATCGCCTGGCATCCGATTTTGAGCAGCCAGACACCAGGGCGATTAGAAGAGCACAGCTAGGCGCGCTGTGCATCGGAGAGGCTCTGAAAACCAGTTTCATGACTGGCCGGGCTATGGCGTGACAGTTGTGTGTGTGTCTCCTTGATGCAAACCCACCCCCTTTGTTGATTTTTAATTCCCTGTAAGCCATCCACCCTCACCCCTTTGAAATAAAGTAACTTTTGTTTTGAAATCATGCATTCTTTATTAATTAAAAAAAAGAAAAAGGGAACGGACAAGGTAGCCCAGGTGAGGTGGGGGAGGAGAGAAGGATAAGGCCACATTGCTTATTGTAGCCACACTAAAAATCAAACTATTTGAATGACAGTCTTCTGTTGCTTGGGCCATCCTCTGGAGTGGAGTGGATGGGTGCCCGGAGCCACCCCCAGCGTTCTTGGGAGTCTGGGTGAGGAGGCTATGGAACTTGGGGAGGAGGGCAGGCGGTTATACAGTGGATGCAGCTCTTGTTGGCTTTCCTGCAGCTCCCACAGACGCTTCATCATGTCCGTTTGCTCCCCCAACAGATGCTTCATCATGTCCTGCCTTCGCTCTTCATGCTCACTTAATTCTTTCCTGGCCTCTGCCACAGAATGCCTCCATGCATTAAGCTGCGCCCTATCAGTGCGGGAGAACTGCATGAGTTCGGAAAACATGTAATCACGAGTGCGGTTTTTTTCGCCTTCTAATCTGCGATAACCTCAGGGATGGAGATGATATGGGGAGGGTAGAAACATTCTACACTCTACGATTTTGGGGGGGACTACGATTCTGGGCTTGTCTGAGCTCCTTAATTTTCACGTGACACTGCTGTGCGTCCCTGTTGTAGCCTCTGTCCATCATGCCCTTGGAGATTTTGGCATATATATTGGCATTACATCTTTTGGAACGGAGTTCTGACAGCATGGGATTCCTCTTCCCATACAGCGATCAGATCCAGTACCTCCCGTTCGGTCCATGCTGGAGCTCTTTTGCGATTCTGGGACTGCATGGTCACCTGTGATGATCAGCTTGCCACGCTGGCCAAACAGGAAATGAAATTCAAAATTTCCTGGGGCTTTTCCTGTCTACCTGGCCAGTGCATCTGAGTTGAGAGTGCTTTGAGTGGTCACAATGGAGCACCCTGGGATAGCTCCCAGAAGCCAATACTGTCAAATTGTGTCCGCACTACCCCAAATTCGACCCAGTGAGGTCGATTTTAGCGCTAAACCCCTCGCCGGGGAGAAGTACAGAAATCGGTTTTAAGAGCCCTTTAAGTCGACAGAATAGGCTTTGTTGTGTGGACGGGTGCAGGGTTAAATCGACCCAACTGCTAAATTCGACCTAAACTCATAGTGTAGACCAGGGCTAAGAGTGGCAGAAGTTAGTTAATATTGTGATCTCTGAAAACTTTTGCCTCTGCCCTATGTAAAATTGCGGGGAGGGAAGGATGGACCTTTTTAATGGACAACGAATAGCAGGTAAAGGGAACTTAGAATATTTTTTAAAAGATTTATCTCTAATTTCCCCCTTTTAAACACCTCAGTCCATGTGAGGAGTTGCCATTGATATTTGTGGAGTTCTCCACATTGGTCAAAAGTAGTACATGACCCTTAATGAATAAATTATAACAAATGCAGCTTTCTTTAATCCATATACAACAAAATACATGTTGGTAACAAAGTATCACTTTGTTTGAGAGGAAGAGTAATTTCAAGCTTACAAAATAGTGCTAGCAAGTCTCCTACAGACAAGTCTTGTTTGTCAGAAAAGCGACCTCTGGCATGGCAGTTTTCTTGTGAAGGATGGGGAGCTCAGACAGCAGGTTACTTACTTGAGGGAATTGTATCTTGATGGCAACATTGCAGATTGGGACAATAGCGTCCAAAGAGAATTGGTTGTCAAGGCATTTTGTATGTTGACATATTGTGTAACACTTGACAGTGAAAAAGAAGGCTTTTGCTAAATTGATTCTTAGGCTTTTATTTTCTTCATCTGGAAGATTAAACTTTGAATTCAGGGTTAATCTATTGCCTGTCTCTTCTTACTGCTCATATTTCAGAAGGCAATTCCTTTATAACACTTGTATTTTTGGACATGAGATACAGATTTTAAAGATTCTCCCCCCCCGCCCATACTTATGACCCTCAAATGCTCCTGTTTACATTGCAGCTTAACTTTCAGTTAATCATGCCAATTCCATCCTGATTTAAGAATATTATCCTCTGTAATGCTTCACATTAAATTATGTTCTCATACAAAATGCTGCTTCTGCCTGGCTGTAAAATAAATGGACATCAGAACTAAGATGCTTGGCCAGATAGCTACAGTTAATTTTTTAATGGAAGAAGAGAACTACAGAATGCATGTTTATGTACAGTCATGAAACATTTGGGTAATGAAAGTTTAAAGCCATTTCTTGATCAGTAATTAACCTAATCCCAGACTGTTTCCTCAAATGAAAGACTGACAGAGAATTTGTCTTTTTATTTGGTTTAGCTTTCCAATCAACTAAAATTATACAGTTTTGTTTTGTTCAGATCCTTTTTTTTTTTTTTTTTTTTGGTAATGGGAATAATTGTCCCCTCACTGCTTTGTATATTTTATTTTCTATTTTCTGTGGTAGATACTCTTTTCACTCCAAATCAGAGGATCTAACCAGAGCGCATCTTTACATTTAATAAATTTTTTAAAGAATAGTGTTCTGCGGAAATGGGTATAAGCAAGGTTATAATTCCATGTGTCATTTTTCTTTGCTTATCTAGTGGCAGCTTCTTCTGCAGAATAGACAAGTGAATCTCTTATGTGTCTCTGCAGCTGAATCATGTGATTGTTTTCTTGTGAGCCTATTTCTTAATACAAACTCTATACTAGGCACAAATACCAAATGACTTATTGAAAATTTGGCTCAATCTAAATAAATGACCCTCTTGTCTGACTCAAGATGTTCTCTATATATCAACAACATCCACCCCCTCTCTACTTGAGCTTATTGCTTACCATATTCTTGGTGTGGTTTCACCAGGTCTGACAGTCTGTTCTGCACTGTCTGCGATCTTTAAAATCATGCGTGATACACAGGTCTTCCACAGCTAGAAGCACATAATACAGTCTGTGCCACTAACATGGAGAAGAGAAGCCACAAACTGGGGGGAAAGGTGCCAGCCTAAAAGAGGACTCTCGAACTGTGGTAACTAAGGTGGGCCATAAACAAGAATTCCGTTTTGTGAAATATTTTGAAGTTTTGAAATTTTGTTTTCCTCAGCTTTAGAACAAAAGGAGTCTTCTTTTTAATACTTTCACACAAAAAATGGTCCCACCACAGAATAGCCAATGACCTGATGGTTAGGACACTCACCTAGTATCTAGGAGCTACTTGATTTTTTTCCCTAACTCAACTGCTCAACTGTAGGGGTGGCACCATTAGCTGAAAGCAGCTCCAGACAGAGGCCTACCTGATCTTGCAAGGAATAGCTAATCTTTAGTTAAGACAATGTGCATAGACCTACTTGGTTTTTTAACTCTTTTCCTCTGTTACATTCCTATGGATAAATATATGACGCATTGTTTTTAAACAAGCTGTTCTTCGTTATTGTACTTTAATCTTACTCACCAGTCCCAGGTAGAAGTCTATAGTCTGGGCCAAAATCCAGTTGGATTTGTGGAGGAGACAGTTTGTGAATGGGAGTGCTGAGATGTGGGGACCCACTGTAAAAATGAATTGTGGGATTCCACCCTGAGGGAAGCACAGGTGCCATTTGGAAAGGGTACCCCTGGGAGAGACTGAGGGAGTCAAAGGTACACCTCAACTTGAACCATAACAGCATACTTTTTATCGTTTTCTTTCTCCACTTCTGAGGCTTAACACAATGAGCAATAGGGACAGTATGTGCCAAATTTTGTTCTTTGAGCTTCATTTCCTGGTGTTCCACAGGGAACTACCACTCTGTTTTGCTAAGTGAAAAGCACTGCTTATGGCCCCCTCACCTCCCAAAGAGATGAAGAGGTGCTTTGTATATAACATTTTTCATTGGGGTCTACTGTTCAGGATACTTTGCTTTGTCAGAGAAATTAATGAAATGAAATAGTTCTTGGTACCAAATCAATTTAGGGCCAAAACTTGCTCTCATGAAAGTCAATGGACATTTTCTACTGAATTTTTTTTTTTTTTTTTTTTTTAGTGGGAGCGTAAGGATTGATAGGCCCTTAGGTTAGTGATTGGTGATGGCTTTATATGGTGGAGGCACTTCAGTTTGCTAGTTTCTTACCCTAAGAGCAGTAGCGCAGCCAGGTCCGGAGCGCAGGGGGAGCGGCGCTATAAAAAGGCGCCTCCCCCTGTACTCACCCGGCGGTGCTCCGGGTCTTCGGCGGCGGGTCCTCACTCACTCTGGGTCTTCGGTGGCACCTGCCGCTGAAATGCCGCCGAAGACCCGGAGCGCCGCCGGGTGAGTGCAAGAAGCGGCGCTTAAAAAGAAGCGGCGCCTTTTTTTAGTGCTACTAAAAAAAGGCGCCACTTCCGCCGCTTCTGTTCACAGGGGGAGCGAGTGCTCCCCCTGTTCCCCCCCGGCTACACTACTGCCTAAGAGATGTGGGTTAGAATTTGGTATGTAGGATCCCCTACTCACCTTTTAGTAGTCCAAAGTCTGTTACCTTCTACAAACTTTGCGGAGGCATGTATTTACCCAAAATGATTGTAAAATTCAGATATAGCCCAATAACTTGATCGGTGACATTTAGGGCCGGATTAACTCTCCTGTGGGACTGGGACTATTAGATTTTGTGGGGACCCTGTATACAAGTCTTTTTCCTGGGAGGGAGTTTGGTGCAGGAGAGGGCTCCAGGCTAGGGCAGAGTGTTGGGGTGCAGAAGAGGGTGAGGAGTGTGGGGTGGGGGAGGAAGTTTGGTGCAGAAGGGGATTCTGATCTGGGGCAGGGGGTTAGGGTGAAGGAGGAGATGTGAGCTGTAGGCTCCAGCCGGGAGGTGCTTACCACAGGTGGCTCCTGGCTGGCTGGCTGCACAGCAGGATTCAGGCAGGCTGCCTGCCATAGCCCCATGCTGCTCCCAGAAGCATCTGGCTGCTAGCACATCTCTGCGGCCTGTCAGGGGAGGGGGACTGTCTCCGTGCGCTGCCCACAAGCATCACCCCCATAGCTCCCATTGGCTGCGGAGACCGTGCTGGGGGTGGGGGCAGTGCGCAGCGCGCCTCTTCCCCCCCCCCCCCCCCACAGGCCAGGGGCCGCAGAGACTATGCTAGCAGCCGGACGCTTCCAAGAGCAGTGAGGGGCTATGGCAGGCAGCCTGCCTGAGCGTCCTGCTGCGCGGCGAGACTTTTAGGGGCCCAGAGTTGGAGATCGCTGCCTGTGATTGATTTTTGTGGAGCCACCCTTGAGCTGGGCCCCTGGGCTGCAGTCCCTAAAGCCTCTGCCTTAATCGGGCCCTGGTGACATTGTGGACCAGGGTGAGGGGGGGAAACCCTGTAACTAAAAGGAAGCATTAAATGATACTGTGGAAATACAATGCACTGAATCCTAGCTGTTTAAATGACAAAAAACCCTAATTTATTAAGAAGCAGACAATGTACACCTGTCCCTGCAATCTCAGTCCTTTAGCCCCAGATTAGGACTACCTTCTCATGGACTATCACATCTACCAGTGCTAGATCCCACAACTTTTATGGAATTTAATATTGCAGCCAAGGGTGCAGTCCTCTGCCTCTAATTTTGAACCTACAACAAATTGTAGGTAGCAAGTGGACAATTAACTAATTAGCTGTGAGAGCATAGTTATTTTTCATCCCCATTTAATCCTTGGTCATGATTTTTTATGTGGATTTTTCCTTTATAAGATCTGGCCAAGACACCAAATAGTTCATAGTTGTATCTGAACCAAAAATTTAGAAATGAAAAACTCCGTGTCTCATTACAAGTACTCAGAGCCACTGAGTTCTAAAGATGGGGTAAATCTTTACTTACCAGATAAGTAGAAGTGCAAGCCCTCAGTGGTTGCAATAACACTAAATGAATGATCCCACAGCTTTGATTTAACTGCTTTGTTGAGCAAGATGCCTTTACTTAAAACATACAACCAAAGAACTCCCTGTAGGACTCTTGAGAGCATTTCCTCTTGTGACAGACAGAGATTGTAGTGTAAACTACTTTGCAGTTAGGTGAGGTAGTTAATCATTTTATTACCCCTCAGGAGTTTGAAATCACATAATTCATTTTCTGTTTTCTTTGGACTTAACTGGTCAGAAATTATTTAAGAACTATTTACATTTTATCTCCCATTATAATATATTGAAAATGTCATATGGAACACATGAATTATTTGATAGGCTGGTGATTAATTGCATTCTAGTAGAATTTATTTTAGGGTTACAGCAGATAATTAAAAGGTGAAGGCCATGGGTGTGTTCAGTTAATTAGCTGAAATATAGTTTGACAGACACTATGTATTTAAAAAAAATTTAAATGAATCTTTTTGCATTTTAATTATGTTTTATTTAATTGTCTTTGCTATCAGCTAATAAAGAGCTTCTTGGCATATAGGAATCTTAGTTCCTGAATTCTGTTCAGAGATGTACATCGAAACTCACTATGTACTTCCACCTGCAGTGCCCTTAATATATTTCTAAAGTGATCTCCGAGATTAGGATGCTGCTGCTTTATTAAAATATAATAAGTCTTTGCATGAGTCAGTGTAGACAACAAAGAAGAAAAAGAAGCCCAGATTACAGATACAGTTATCATACTGCTCTATTCTTGTTGCGTCTTGTGTGGGTTAGGAATGTGAATGGTGTATAAAATAGTGGAATACAGCTACTGCAGCTCTGGCTTCTTTATCTGTGCCTTCAGGTAGGTCCATCTCTCTGGACTGAAGAGTAATATTTATCTCCAGTGCCTTTATTTGGATGGATAGCAGTAGCAGTAAGGGGAAGAAAAACAGAGCACCTGTCTCCCTTAATCTTTTATTTTTCCTTTCCCCTACTACATGCCCATTGTAACTATCTGCTGTGCTTCAAGCTTTTCTGTTACATCAATTACATATTTTCATCTATATTCTCAAAGTGCAGAAATATTTAATTAAAAAGAAAATGAACATCTTGTTCGGGACTCTTAACTGCTCTGTCTGGAGCCCTGCAAATGTATGAGCATCAGACTTCCAGTGCTGAAGGAGTTGGTGGATTGGAAGGCTAATAAATTATGTTGTCTTTCTTAGAGATTGTTGCAAGGTGAGTGACACTGAGAAATAATTATCTGAAGACATTATAGAGGTGATTAGAGATTCTCCTTCAATGGTCCTTCCCCCCCCCCACACACACACTGTCTGATTCACTTCTGTGTAGAAGTTGCCATTGGTGATGGCTGGCAAAATTGGCTACATGAGAATAGTAAAGCTATAAGGGATGGAGGGGAATGATATAGTAAGAAGAGGTGGGTGGGCACAGGGGTCTGTTAAAGATCAGGAGGATGAATGGATGGCATACTGAAATGGGGAAATAGCGATGGTATTAATAAAAACAATGTTCAATGAAGCAGGTGGCAGGCAAGTCAATTGATGATGGACTCTGGAATCTTGCCATTGCTAGAGGGAGACTGGGCTGGAGCAGGGGACTTCTGAGACCACCTTGCAGGTCAGATGGTGGTTTTTGTGGTGAGGAAGAGATGGACAGTTGACTAAATGTTTTGGGAGTGCTGGTATATGGGAGGCTTGAGATGTGAGCCATTATTTAGGGGTGGGGGTAAGGGAAGGCATCTCAGCTGTCTGAGCAGTACTTGAAAAATGGATCTGAAACTTGTAGCCTTTGCACTGGGCTCATGCTGTGACTGACGGTGATGAGATGGGGAGCAAAACTAGAAGAAGAGGCTACCCTGGAGGCTCTGAAAGTGCGTTTCCTTTTTCCTGGCAGGGCTCGTGCCACTGGAAGGTATTCTCCAGGGAAACAGGCTTTACGAAAAACTTCAGTTGGAAAAGCCAGCCCTATTAGTGCTGGAGGGACCCCAGGTGAAGATTGTAGGGGGAACAGGTTTCCTGAACCTTGAGGTCCTGGATGACTCCTCTGATAGATAACAGGAAAAAAAATAGCACACTCCTGACTTTTCTCGGTGTCCCGATTAGTGGTTCCATGTACCTAGTACTCCTCTTGTAGCAGATGGGACTCAAAACAACCTCACTGCTCATCTTTGTTTTCCTGTCTGAATTGTGAAGTTGTTAGGAGTTGCAACTACCCTCTATATATCCTGGCACAAAAGTAACAGTACTGAGATATCGTGATCTGTGATTTAGGAATGCATAGCTTCAACCTACAGTATTGATCCATTATCTTTCTCCAATATAGATGAATTGCTAGAAAAAAAATTAACTGCTTCAGTATGTACAGTGTAGACTTATCTGATCATGTGCTCAGAAATCCATGGCACCTTATTGCCATTGAAAACTACAGGGTTTGCAGAAAACAACAAAATACAGACTACCAAGGGTAGTGTACATCAAAGAAAATCTACATATAGTGGAATGAAAGTGATTAGCACCCAAACACACAATTCTTCCACACAAAAAGTTGCAATTACCCTCAGCAATGAGGGGATTCATTTCTCTTATGTATGTTTGTGGTGGAGCAAACTCTGTGGCCCAAAAGAGTGGGGGGAGGGTCTGTATCTGCTGGCTAAGGGGAAAATGTGATACTACTGTTCGCTTGCTTTCTTTATTTGCTCTGAGGTTTCTAACAGAGTGATCCCTCTGCAAGTAGGTAGAAGAAACTCTGAAGTACAGAATATAACTTTAAAAAGCAATCCAACCAAACACAAACAGTGCCTTACAAGGAAGTGTTCCATTATTTATTTTTACAATATATACTTTTCTAGTAGTTGAGCTTCTTTTGCCAACTTAATAGTAACATGTCAACTGTGATCTGAATAGAGCTGCATACAGTCCTACAGTCTCCATTCTCAGCACCTTCTATAGCTATTAAAATCTAATAGACTGAATTCTGCCATGACTTCATATTGTACTATTGATATTTATGGGGTCAAGGTACGTTTGATGGAGCTATGTGGAATGTAAGGTAATGGCAAAACAGTTTAGTGACACAGCAACTTGGGTGAGAAAATGTGGTCACATGGCTACACAGAGAGAAATACAGCTACAATTAACTTCTCCAAAACAATGTTTTAATCTTCAAACAGAGGGATCGAACAGTTTAATGTAGGGAGGCTTTTGTTTATAAAATTCAGGACCTGAAATTCTGTATGCTCTATCAGGCTGTAATGTACTTCATGTATATCAGTGAATGTGACATTTCCTTAAAAGTTAGTCCACAGAGAAGTTATGAAAGCTACTCTTAGGTAATGGCTTTTTTCTTCAGCTTAAGAAGTAAGAGACTGTATGGCTGGAGTGAAAAGATGATGGTTCTAATCCCAGATCTCTGTGTGTGTATATGAGAGAGTGAGATTTATTTAGTAATTCAGTTTGTTGACCTGGATTTGGTACAGGGACATTATTGAAATATATCACCTAGTATTAGTAACAGAAACAATTTATTACAATGTAGCTGCTAAAAGCAAAGAGATTGATGCTCGTGAGACCTCCAGTCCATCTTCCGATTGTGTTTCAGAGAATGTTAGCACAGATGAACACTGGCATTTGGGAACTGTGAAAATGAAGATTTCAATATAGCTGGCTTTTAGAGGAAGACACAAAATCTAACAGCTGGGCATATTTAGTTACTAGAATACTTGTTTTTTCCCCCCTTATCCTAAAAGTACAATTAAGAAAAATGTAGTGTACATTAGAATGTCAACAGTAAGATACTAGCATCTCATCTGTAGGGGCAATGGTAAGTTCTGCCAGAAAATAACTGTTTTGCATGTGAATGGATGGGTGGGATACTAACTTAATTTTTGCCTCCATATCTTATTGTATTGCATTTTTCATGCAACTGACTTCTGTATTTACAATAACACAGTCCTAGAGATCAGAGCTGCTGTCACCCATCTGCTTTCCAGAATTTACCTACTTGAAACTACTTGCCTAGAACAAGATTTCACTCAATATTTGATGCATAAATTTACCTTTTGAACATACAAGCTTTGTAAGGCTATGTAGTTCCAATAAGGGTATCAGTGATGGCTAGCTTAGTTCAGTCTAACCACAGGGTCAGTGTATCCTGCTTTGAGCAGGAACACGGTGAGATGACAAGGTGGCTACAATGCTGGCAACCACTGGTGGCCTATTTACATTAGCATTCCCGCTAGCACTTGTGGAGGTGCAACTGTGGAAAATTTAAAGGAAAATGCTGGTGCAGGCAATATTACATCACCTCTTTCCTTAAAACAGGCTTATTTTTGTACTGCAATCTGGGCAATTTCTCACTTTAATGTCTGAAAAAAATACTTCTATACCCAGCCATGCTTTTTCATTAAATGTTAGAACCCAGATCTTTGCCAGCCATTCTTTCTTCAGTTGAGCTCTATTTCTCATCTCAGCCAAACAAGGACAGTCTGAATGTTAAAGTTTTGGCTGACAAATGTTGTTTTTCAAGCCTAAACGTCCCCAAAGACAAAAACATAGACTTTTTAAAATAGAGCACATATTAGTAACAGCTAGAATCTGTTTCATGCTAACACTTCAAAATGTGGATGAAGCAAAATGCCTTAAAGAGCTCTGCATGTTTATTTTTTCTAAAGGACATTTACAATATGTATAACTGACATAGCACTTCATGTGGTTGGCAGTCAAGGTGTGGCCTAGAAAGCTGGGTGAAGAACCAGGTTTTTTTTGGATTGCTGGCAGTGCTGAAAACGCAAAATAAAATTTGTGTGGGTTGAACCAAATCCCCAAAGTTTTTTTTTTTTTTTTTGCTGTAGCAAATTTTTTTGGAGGTTGACAAAAATTTTGTTTCAGATCAAACAGAACATTTCAGTTCCAGCCATTTTTAATATAAAAAGTAAAGGAAATTATTCACAAAATGGGAGGAGGTGTCTTTCCAATTTTGAGCCTAGTGGGGAGGATACTCACCTGGGATGTGGGGGTCCTGTATTCAGTTGCTCTTCTCTGCCTGCTATGGAGCAAGGATTTGAACTTGCATCTCCCACTTCTTGGGTGAGTGCTATAACCTGGTCCATATGGTAGTCTGAGATGGGGGTCTGTCTGTCTGCCTTGCTGAAGCTGTTCTACTTTATACAAAGTACTTGACTAGTCACTGGGAGGTGCACAGTCTCTCTCTCTCTCTCTCTCTCTCTCTCTCTCTCTCTCTCTCTCTCTCTCTCTCTCTCTCCAGCCAGATGGTTAGGGCACTCACCTGGGTGAGGAGAGATCCAATTCCTGCTCCGTGGACTATTTAATAATTTATATACAGTGGGTCAGCTTCAACAGGGGAGACTGAAATACTCCAGAATATTCTAGAGCCCTCTGAGTAGGGCCCTCACCTGTAATGTAGTTGATCCAAGTTCAAATTCCTGCTCCAAGAGCAGGGAACTGAAATCAGGTCTTCCACATCCCATGTGAGTGCCTCCACTGCTGGCTAAAGGTTATAAGGAAGGTGCTGTGGTTTTGTGAATCCAGCTTGAAATATGTTTTATTTCAGCTTAAACTATTCAATGAATTTGTGTCAAATGCGCATTAGTTTTGGGTCAACCAAAACTGCATTTTTCAGTTAATAAAGTTTTGGTCAGAAAAATTTCACCCAGCTCTTCTGAAGGCTATGTACTGAGAAGTTAGTCATCAGCAGAATGGGTTAAAATGTATTTTCCCACCACATTATCTTCTTTGCCATAAAAATAGGTCAGTACTGTGTGCTACAGATCAGCCTAACTAAACAAAGCTTTTTATGCTTTCTGTAATGCTGTCTATACCTTGCGATTTGTAGATTTAATATGTTTATTTCTGTTCTCCCATTGTCTCAAAATATTTGTTTTGAAAAAGATTAATAGATTTCAAGCACAATAATGTTTAACACAAAGTTGAAATGAGTAATACAACAAAAGTCTAACAGTAGCAGAACTGGAGAGGAAGCAACTTGCTGCTGATTTTCCAACCTGTGTGGTCTTGCTCTGGCTTGGAGCCGCCCAAATGGCAAGGCTTCCTCCGACCAGTTGTTTCTGTAGCCCTGTTTGTTGTTGTTGTTGTTTTATTTATTTTATCAATGACATTCAACATTGTTTTGTAGCAGAACCATAACTGGTCAGATCTATGTCTAATTTGCACAACTCTATGGTATTCTAAGTGCAACAAAAAAGCATAAAAATACACAAATTCTGCTATGAGTGTGTTCTCCGTCTTGCCTTGTGGCATGCCTAGAAATTGTGTGTTTAGTTTTTATCTGTGAGAAGTTATTGTGAAGTTTAGCATTAGGTCTCAAAACTGGATCTCACATTGGACAGGGAATCAGTTCAGAATATAAAGCTCCAGGGCGTGATTTATTCAACACTCCGTATTGGATATATGTGGTTGCTGCACGTTGTACAATCTGAAGATTCATCAGGCAGTCACTTCAACTCTTAGATGTACAGCATGTTACATTAGTTGAGGTGACAAGTTCATGATTACTTTGGCTGGGTCAGCCTCTGTCAGAGGGCATAGATTCCTACCTAGCCAAGGGGTGGGTGGTGTTTCCAGCAGCTGAGTCCATTTGGAGGTGTAGGATCAGGAAGGAATCCAGAAGAACTCCTTAGACTGACGATCAGAGGGAAGAAGCTCACAATTTGATGGTGAAGTATACATTTGATAGTCCTTCTAAGCACCACATCCTACGCACCAGCATCAGACCTATCCTTCTTGAATTAAGTTTCAGTAAACTACTTTTCTTCCATGGAAGAAAAGTAGCTGCAGGTGCTAGTCTCTGTCACCTTGAAAGCTCAGTCCCCAACCTCTTTTTTTGTCTATTTACCTTTTTCTCATAAGATTTATTTCAGTTTATAGTCTACAGAGGAGGGGTGGTTTTGGGTTTTTTTTTTTTCCCCCCCCCCCACTAAGCAGTAAATGAGAGGCTCTTTCAGGATTAAATTTTTCTAAAATTGTAATACATCACAGTAATCCACTACTCTAAAAGGTAATCAGATATATATACACTCTCTCTGCTCCTTTAACAATCATGGTCACGGTATTTAAAAGTGCTCACACTTTTTTCTATGACCAACTATCACATTTGGGGTAGAATGGTATATAGAACGTAATGATATGCAAGATATAAGTACATTACAGAAGTGATAAAGGTAATATCAGCCATGCAATCTTCTTGAAATAGCTTGTTAGCTTCCACATTCAAATTAATTCATATGTTCATAGCAGGTATCCTAAGAATGCAGCCATTCAAGGCATTAAAGTATAGCTAGTAATAACGGCTGACATTTTGGTACTAAGCCCTATTGTTCAGCTCTTGTGTCCTGTTTCTTATCTGAGAGCATATAATGAGGTGATATTCATTTTTCTAGGTTTACCATAGAATTTACCAGATTACATAGTATACTGGACAGCTTAAAATTTATATTGGCATTTTCTAACTAAGCAATATAAAGCAATTCCTCTGGTGTTTGGTTATTTACTTTCACTGTGCACTTGATTTTGCTGTGACATAACCAACTACATTCTTTTAGGAGTCAGCCCTTTCTTTGCTTGTATTTTTGCTTCTTAACTGATGCAAACAAAAAATTAAAACACTGAAGTGCAATGAATTAAAAACTATCAAAAGTTAATGGCAACATTCTTAGTTCTATTAGAGGATTTCTCATGTTTCTGGCATGATGTTGTTATAAATTGGTGTTTTCTATCTTTTGCTTAGAAGCAAAATATGTAAATATATCGTGTCCCCTACAGAAGACAATATTACCCCCAGCTACAACAAAGTCAATCCATAAATGGTAGTAATTGCTTTCTTACACAATTTGCATTTTTCAATGGGCTCAGTCCTGATCCAAAGACTTTATTTGGCCCAGACTTCAGTGGAAGATTTACACAAGTAGTGACTGATGGAAAAACTTCAGTATTAGGTCCACTGAATTAGTTTTATGTGGAGTTGAGAAATTTAATAATGTTTATTGACTGAGCTTATTGCATCCAGCAGTAAGAATGTTCTGCATTGTTAGATAAAGACATTTTTAAGAGTTAAAATCCCCTTTCTCCTGATTAGGAACTTGTATTTATTAACGAGAGATCCATTAGTGCTCGCTATATGGTAAAAGAAAAGAGTATTAATACTTAAGGATCATTTAACATTGGAGATATTTCATATATCTGAAAGTCATCAATATTTTTAATAAAAGAAATTGTTTATTAATGTAACTAAAATTCTGTCCTATGTACCCAGCATGAGGAACCTGTCTAGGTATTGGAATTCCAAAGGAAGGAAGACTAATCTTACCACTTCAAGATGGATCAGCATCTGAATTAGCCTTAGTGCCTAGCCATCTGCATGGCAAGAAAAACCTTAGGATCAGTGGAGTAGCAGACTTATTTTGCTCTGCCCTACCCCTTTCCACTTCACCTGTCTTGGCTCCAAAATGAGTCTGAGCACAGAATTTCTAGGATTACTCATGGAGCTGTATGCTGCAATATAGAAGGGGTGCAGATTCCCTGCACAGAATTCTGGTATCCTGTCCTCTTCTCCGCCCCCTGCCCTCCACCCACTCACCCCCCAGTAGCCTGCAGTGGCTCTGCTACATCTGAGTCTTCCACATGTGTGGAATTGGTGTAGGATAAAATCCATAATGTGACAGAGTTATTTGTAAAGTCTGCGTGGAAAGGGTTAGTCAAGGGCATTTTTCCTTTGAAAGACAGCACATATGGAAATAATCCAGGAATATTAGGTAATCTAGTACTGCCCATAACCGGAAGTGTTGTACACTGTCTTTTGACAAAGACTGGATCATCCTCTTAGCTGTGAAGGTAGATCTCAAATCAGCATTGCTGATAGACACCCACACCCTTAGAAGCATCTCCAATAATTTCTGCCTCAAACTCAAATTGTAAATCCTGATGTAATATTAAACTGATTTTAATAAAAAGTCCCCCTCCAGAAGATGAACATTTTTGTGTACTGCCTTTTTATGTGAATACTGTTTCTTTTTTGTTCTTGGCATCTCCAGCAAGGGGCAGATGTTCTGTGATGCATCTTTGTGAGTATTGGTGGAATGGGACTTGCAGCTGTCAAGCTTCAACTAGTACAGTTGAAAAAGATATTATCTCAATCCCTAACACTAATCTCACTGTAACTCCCTATTTTATCTGGCCCAATAGCTATTCCTTCATTTTTGAAACACTATGCATGAACGAAAAAAATCTATTGGACCAAATTCATCCATGCTGTACTGCCGTTTCTATCATTGTAGTTACAGCCTGGATTTATTTGGCTCTATCCAATATTTACAGGCTTCTCAATTAAAATCAGAACCTTTGTGGGATGTTAATACAAGAAAGAGTTTTACAATCTTGTGGTATAATTAGTCTTGACCACAGTTAGAGAACCCCATTGCAGCAAAGCCATCCACTATGACCTGCACATTTTCCAGAGTCACTACCCTTGTTAGCAGAAGGTCAGTGATTGCACTGGCTACTTGGATCACAGCAGCCCCCCACAGTAGATTTGCCTACTCCAAATTGATTCCCGATACTTGACTGGTAGTAGTCAAGCATTGCAAGCTTCCACAGGGCTAACACCACTCCCTTCTCAACTGTCAGGGCAGCTCTCAGCTCTCATCTTGGTATTCCTGCACTTCAGGGCAAGGGAAAGTAACTCACAAAGTTCCAGGAAAGTGGCCTTATGCATACGAAAGTTTTGCAGCCACTGGGAATCATCCCATACCTGCAACGCTATGTGGTCCCACCAGTCTGTGCTTGTTTGCCAGGCCCAGAATCAGCGTTCCACTGTATCAACCTGCCCCATTGCCGCCATGATGTCCCAATTGCCACATTCCATGCTTTCAGGAACATCTGTGTCCATGTCCTCACAATCCATCCTTGTGCTGGCGGCTCCTAGCCAGGTTCTGCACATACTGCAGGATAATGCTCGAGGTGTTCACAATGCTCACAACAGCAGCGGTGAGCTGAGTGGGCTCCATGCTTGCCGTGCTATGGCATCTGCATAGGTAACCCAGGAAAAAAGGCGCAAAACGATTGTCTGCCATTGCTTTCATGGAGGGAGGGAAGGAGTGAGGGGAGACTGACGACATGTACCCAAAACCACCTGCAACAATGTTTTTTGCCCCATCGGACATAAGGAGCTTAACCCAGAATTCCAATGGGTAGCGGAGACTGCGAGGACTGTGGGATAGCTCCCCACAGTGCACCGTTCCGTGAGTCGATGCTAGCCACAGTATGGAGGATTCACTCTGCCGACTTAATGGGCTTAGTGGGGACATACACAATTGACTATATAAAATCGCTTTCTAAAGATCAACTTCTATAAAATCGACCTAATTTTGTAGTGTAGACATACCCTAAGTTCTCCAGCAGCATTTTTTTTTCTTTTGATTATCTCTGTAAATTTTAACTGTCCTCTACAATGTTTACTGATATGTACTGATCTAATCCTTCCAAGACTAGGTATAATCTTAAACAACAATAACAAAATCAAGTCTACCAGCATACAAACAAAATTCAACCTGATGTACTATACCTGCTTACACTAGGTTTGCATTTGTTCTTAACATTTTACAATGTGTATTTGACTTTACAACCGAAGAGAATTTGAATAGGGAGCAATGTACTAAACCAACAATAAGTTCTGATATAATACAATCTCTTTGCATGTTTATATTCATGTTTAGGTTACTGAAAGGTTGAGAAATGGTGATAAAATTTTAAAAATGATTTCAAGTTGGGACTGAGTTTATTTGAAGTTGATGAACATTTGAATTGGCTCAGGGAGAAAACCTGAGCAGGATGAACTTGAACTTCCAACAGAATGATGAGTGACTAGTTTTGCTTGTAATAATTGCTTGGTGTCTGTCTGTCTTTTTTTCTCTCTCTCTCATTGGTTATCATTGGTGTGAATAAATAACCATACTTTCTGAAAATATTACCTCTCATTTAATCCAAAAGTATTTTTTGCACAAAATCATTAGTTTGATCATGTGAATAATTTGAACCTTGTGCATGTTTAAAATTCTACATGTGTGTGTGTATATATATAATATGCATGCTTTTATCCTTGGGTATGTGCACAGGCCTCAACTTAAAGCCAATGGTAATCATGCATGTTCATCTAAGGGAGAACTTGGCAGTTCCTAGAATTTGAAGTCCAATGATGTGAAGACCAAAGTTAAGAGGGGTTGGACACTTTCTGGAGACGGTTTTATAGTACAATTCATCTTATTGTCAGGGAGCTTTTTCTAATATTGAACCTACATTTCCCTCCCTCCCCCTTAATTTTACCCTGTCACTCATGGTTATACTTAAACAAATAATATAGATATGCACTTCTCTTTCAGGTGAAATCCTGACCCTACTGAAGTCAATGGTAAAAGCCCATTGACTTCATTGAAACCAGGATTCACCATAAATTAGCATGTCCTCCCTTAGTTGTCACTTAGCCTAGTCATGCACATTCAGTGCTTTCATTACTCGCCCTGAACTATTTTAAAACACATATAACATATTAGAAAACAGCCTATTTCACAGTAACCCCATGGTTTTATTTTTTTCCGGTGCTTATTCATAATGCGTCACATGATCCATATATCACAAGATCCAGTTTTTAAAATGAAATCCTGTGGCTTCCATTTTTTTAAATGTTTAAAATCTTGTCTTTCTAAACTGCAGTTGCTTATATTTTAAGTAAATTAGCACAAAGAATTTGAAAGCTTAGGAGTAAAGGATGAAAATCATTATTTCATGCGGTGGGGAAAATTAAATCTTGTTGTTTCCCTACGAGAATATTCATTATAACAGAAAATGCTGTTATAGTGTAGGTGAATCATGGAAAACAGAGCTGGAAAAAATTGCTATTAAAACATACATTCCAATCCCCCTCACAGGATATAATTATTTTGTGTGCTTTCTTTGCTCTTACGTTTAATGTCTCCGCTATTTCAGTTTACACCACTTGCGTTGAGACTGTTTTACAGTCTCATCTCGCTATTAGAAAGTTTTCACTGACATTTAGCCTATTTTTTTCTTAATTTCAGCCCATTATTCCTAGTTATGTGATCTTGAAACATCCTAAATAATGACTCTCCCTGCTTGCTGTGTACTCTTCAAGCACATGTAGAAGGCTATCATATCCTTTAATCATTCTATTTCCTGAGATTCTCCTGGTACATCACTCCCTCAGGCTTCCTACTCATTTTTTGTTGCTCTTCTAACTGAACAGAGTACTGAGCTATCATTGAAGTATTTCACCAAGATGCAACATTTCTTAGTTTCACGTATTAAGTTAAAGCATAGGCAATAGTTATGTTCAGTAGCCACGAGATTGCTAACAATAGAGGATCGTCCTTTTGAAACAAGAAATGATCTTTTTGAGTGTGATAGTATTGTATCTTTGGAATGTGGGTGACAGTGTTTAGAGCTTTGAGGATGCATGTTGAAACTGTGATGCCTGGAGAAAATGGTATATTTTCTTGAAAGCCCCAGAATTTTGATTAAAGCAGTTTTTGGATGATTGGATTATAGAATTGAAAAATAAAACTTTTAGCTGAGTTTTACGCTTGATTTGGGCTTTGGAAACATTTTTATTAGACTGAGAGCTCTCTCTCAACATGGGAATATATTGTTATAATTTTCTGTATGAAATAAAGATACCAGTAGAAAAAGTATGAAAGACAAACATAAAAAACACTTCAAAGAGTAGAACTGTGATTATGACAGAGGTCTGTTTTTAGTGATTTTTTAAAAATTATGCATAATGTAGAATTTCTTCATTCTAAACCATTGATGATTTTATATGTGCGGGTAATTAACAATTGGAACAATTTATTAAGGGTTGCAGTAATTCTTAAATCAAGATTGGATGTTTTCCTAAAAGATGTGCTCCAGGAATATATTTTGGAAGACTGCTATAGTTTGTGTTATAAAGGAGGTTGGACTAGGCACTAGAGGATCGAAATGGTCCCTCCTGGTCTTGAAATCTATGATTTACTGAACAGTGACCTAGTCAACTAAGCTGTGTTTCTTAGTAGAATTCAGATTGCTTAATACTATGCAGAACGGATGCTGTATGATCCAGCAAATATATTCTGTTTAAAGTGTTCATATTTGGAAATTCTATGTATGGGGGAATAGAATAATTTTATGCCATTCAGTATGATTCTGATAAGTTGGGCATGGTTCCATATAGACACTAACTGTCATGAATGTATATTTCATGCTGGTTAGACACTTGGAGCCTGAATCCAGAGTCCATTGAAGTCAATTAAAAGACTCCTATTATTTTCAGTGGGCTTTGGAGCTGGCCCACATTAGCTTGGAAAGAGTTACAATGGGCAAGATCTTTAAAAATGAATGGGTTGGGATTTTTTTGGTTGCCTTTTTCTTCGAATGCTCAGCACTTTCTGAAAATCAGGCCCCTTGCAACGTATCTCAAAAATTGGGACCCAAAAATTGCAGTACCCATAGTCACTATTCTTTTCTGAAAATCTTGTCCATGGACTATTGACAAAAAACAAAACTGTCAATCATTTAGAGGATCCTGCAGAAATGAAATGACCTGAAGATGTCTGACCTAACCATTAAAGTCAGGCTTGCTATGGAAAACAACCTAAACCTGTTTAATATATGCCTGACCAAAATAAAATATCTTCTTAATAACTGCATCTCTCTTGGTCCCTTGCAGAAATTGCTTCCTCTGTGTATTCATTACCAAGCATAGCTTGGCATTTGTGGTTTGTGTGTAGTTTGGTCAATTATTTTTTGCAGTTTTGCTTTGCAAGCCTTCTTGAATTTTGCTTAATACTTTTAAGAAACCCCAAAATAAAACTGAAATGAAAACGTATTTTTTATTTTCTTCACCATAAAAGAAACCATAAAGGATATTAAAACAGAAGAAATTTTGCAACAAAAATAGCAAATAATCATTCCATTGCAAGTGGAGAGTGTTAAATTTCAAAGAGCTGGTGTTAGGTAACCTGCTGAGGTAACAGCTACACCATGTACAAAAAGGGTTCTGTATCATCACCACCTATGAAGGTCAAAGCTACAGGCAGAAGAGAAGACATCCGAATGAAACCAAGGATGATACTGAATCTGTTTCCTGAGAACATGGATGATGCTCCTGGTAGTGTGCTCTTGTGTTGAAGGAGTCATATGCCCACCCATTCATGAGGAGACGTAAACTCATTCTCCAGATAGTGGGTCCACCTCAGCAGCTGAACAGAACACTGCAGAAGTAACTGTTTTGAGAATAGGAAGAGATTATGATCAGAAAACCATTGAGATTTTGAGTGGTTATTGACAAATGATAAAATATAAGTGCTCAGGGCCAGAAAATAAAGATCAGTCACTTATTGACACTCTTATGTGTGTCACCTTCATTTCACGCACCTCTGCATAAAACACACCACCATTGCAGGCAGCAAAGAAATGATGATAGAAGCTTTTTACTCTGCTTAATGCCGACTAGCATTAGTTCTCTGATCCATGCTTGGCTTCCTGCTCTGGCCTTGGTTTTTCAGGCAATGTAAAGAGCTGATGATTACAAGAGTGACTGAGACAGAAGAGCATGCATGCTGCTGCCACAGTTGAGATGACAGCAATCAAGAGAGAATTGGAACAAAAGGCAAAAACACAGGATGAAGTAATGGAGGAGTGTGACAGAGTGCTGGAAGCTAACAGGTGAGCTAGCATCTCATCACTTAGGAACAATGAGTTCCCCTAGAGAAGGCTGACTGGTAAGATGCAGCTAATTAGTTCATCAGGCTGGGCAGTGGGGGAGCTGATGAACCAATTAGCCATCAGCTGTGGGGTATAAAAAACACACGAGAGAAGTGAGGAGGGAGGACCTGGGCTAGCTGAGCATAGTATATGCTGAGATCTCAAGGAAGGGAGAGTTCTGTTCCTCCCTGTTCCTGTAGGAAAGGGCTAAAGGGCAAGAAACACTGTAATACTTGGCTGCATGAGACTGTAATGAGGACACTGAGGTGCCACTTGCTGGAGAGTCTGAGAGAGTTCTGGGGCATCAAAGGATAGGGATGGAGCCTGCCCTCTTACAGAAATAGGGAGAAATAGGGATAAAGGAAGTGGAAAATTCTAATTTACATCTTGCCTTTGGGTCCAGCTTTTAGAGCTGGTTGGAACTTGGGGTGGTTGTTCCTTGGGAAATTCCCAACTCCCATTATTTTTTTTTCCTGTTCTGAATTGGGACCAAAAATAGAAATTTCTCAGGGAATGAAATACCAGAATTTCATTTTGGAAAACTTGATGACATTTTCTTTTGATAAGGTCAGAATTGTTTCACTTTGAATTTATAGCCTTTGCTAAATTTATAGTATTAAGTTGAAATGTTTTGGCTATTGTATTGTCATGCCATTTACCAATTAGAATACCAGTTGAGCAAACCGTGTACCAATTGCCAAATACCTCCCAGTACTATGATGGGGTGTTGATTTAGTGTGCTATGATGTTTTGGGGTTCAACTCAGGCAGAGGGTGACCAAACCTGTTACTTGTATGTTAACCCTGGGTGCCTCTGCGCTGTACAGCTCGAGTTCAGAGTACTGACACCAACAGCATAAACGGAGCAAACTAGCCTCATCCTGACTTTCACCAGCCTGGTTACTTCTTGCAGGATGACACCAACAGCTCTTCGAGTCCCGAGGTCTCCCCAAAGAGTCTTTTTTTCTCTGCAGTGCTCATCCCCTCTGACTGTAGCATTCACAAAACCTTATCAAGTTTGCTGTTCCTTTAAAGATACTATATACAGCACCAGCTGGTTAAGCTGAGGTTTTTGCACTTCAGTTTGAAATACTGCACTGAAACATGTAATAAAACAATATAAGTTTATTAACAAAGAAGAGATATTTAAGGGATACCAAGTAGAAGGGATAGGGCTAGAAATGATTACTAACAATCAAAAGTAAAAATATGTTTCTAAGACTAAAGTCTAACTTAACAAAGTGGAGTCTTTTGTTCAAGCAGGTTTCTCATCTATATTTAGTTTCCAAAGATGTTCAACCCCCTTGATTGAAAGGTTCCACTTTTCTCAGATATGCAAGTGCTCTGGCCTCTTGTATCTGCCCAGTAATGGATGCCAGAATGGCTTTCTGCTTTTGCTTAAATCTTCCAAAGTTCAATGACCTCACTGCGAGAGGCAGGAAGATTTCCAGGAGCTTCAGCTTCCATCTCTTGCTTAGAGTGTTAATGGCCATCCTCCATTCTCGTTTAGCTGATGGCTTTGTCTACCTTGCATGTAAATGTAATTTCATTGTCTCGCTCCTTGATCGACACATTCAAGCAAGCAGAACCACATTCCTTCGTCTAGATGGGGGTGACTTTAGCTAAACATCTTTAAAGAATATATTTCTGGCACCTATTTAAAAATCTTCATTGAACACCAGTATGCATGCTGTACAATAATATTGACTAGTGTGTGACCAGTTTGCATATGATATCTTACGTAATACCTTTTATGATACAGATTATGACAACAGTTGAGTTGGTGTACAACTGAGCTGGTCAGTCCAGCTGAGACTCATTGTTAAATACAACGGAGCCTCTTCCCCTCTGGCACTGGGGTGCTCTTACCGATACACATGCCTGCTGAATTTCCAACAACTGCAGCACCTAGTTTTTCCTAATGGAGTCTTATCTAAAGAATGAGTTGGCCTGATTCTGCTAGGCTTGTGAGATCTGATGGGATCAAACATGAGGTGATATGGCTGCAGGTCTCAAATTGACAAAACCAGGGAAATTGAATACAAACCTCCAAAACTGTCCTTAACTCACTGATCTGATACAAACAGCACAGAACACAATGATGTGAATTAAGTATGAAAGTTCTCCTTCGTTTTATTATGCTCTGACATTTTAGAAGTTCTCTGTTTATTCTTGCCAAAATAAGCCTGTTTTTCTAATTTGGTCAAGCTTTGGTTTGTAAAAGGAAAACCATTTGAAATAAGTTGGGGTTTTTTGTTTTGGATGGTTTGAGGGTTTTTTCAGTTTACAGTCCACTTACCATCTCTCTAACATTGTAGAGTTCTGTGAAATGTTTTGTATCTGAATGTGAAGCTGTTGATGAAGGGTTGCATCCAACCCCAGCTTCCACTGATGTGTAAGCCAAAGCTCCGGTTCCTCTGAAGTGGAAAGCCCTGATAGCATGATGAGCTGCAATGTCAAAGATTCCTGTAACCCCTGATGCATTCAGTGCATGGAAGAACACAGCCCAAAAGCAAGCATAATGGGTTTGGGAGGGGGTGTGACTCAGGTCCCAGGAAGAGGTGCTAATTCAGCATTGTCCTGAATTTAAAGCTATCCTTTCCAAAGTGGGATCCTTTGCGAGAGTCAACCCCTGTTGGAACCTATGCAGCTTGCACCCATCTGTGCATTGCAGGAAGGCCAATTTCATCTGTCATTCTATTGCCATTCTGAAAACTGAAATAAATGGAGTGACAACAGGGATGAACTTGGCCCTGAATCATTGTGCTGAATCAGCTGCCTGCAGTGGTTTGGATTATTAACACAATAGCATATACTAAAGAGTTAGAATTAAAGGTGACTGATTTTCTTTACCCTATGTGGAATATCATTTTTCATTACTTCAAAAATAAGCTAAGGACTTTCTGTATTGAACATGTTCCTTGTCATTGATGTTTTCTGCAAAGGTTTAGAGGTTCAGGAGAGGGCAAGCGAGCAAAAAGAAACATGTATTTCCAAATTGCTGAAACAACAAACTTAACATGGCACCTTTTGTGGCACTGTTTTCTGAGCCCATTTTGGAACCAATAGTTGGATTGAATCAAGGTACTGTTTTACTCTACATCAGTGGTTCTCAGCCTGCGGCCCAATTAGCACACAGCTGCAACCCAGCTCTGTGCTTAAAAAGTTTCCAAATTTGCTGCTCTGGTCTGGCAGGAAGCAGGGCTGGCTGAGGAGGAGTGGGGAGGGAGTGTAAAGCAGCCTGCAGGAGCTCTCCTGCCAACAGGGTGCTAGTGAGTGCTGCTGGGGGACAGGACATGGGAGAGTGGGTCTCTGGGCTAGTTTGGGGGGGAAGGGGAGTCCTGGGAAGTGACAGGGTGGGGTGCTGGGAACTAGGGGTTTATGGAGGTGCAGCAGCACCCCCAGATTTTAGATAGGGGTCTGCTCCTAGCCCAGTGCCGGGGGTCCTAGCTGCGGGGCGGGACTCGGGTCCCGGTTGCCGTGCCCTGTGCCCAGGGCTATGGCTACCTTCCTGGCCCCGCTCTGTGGAGGGATCTCTGGGCAGGGGGCATAGGGAATTGTGGGGTTTTATGGGGGAGAACTGTGGTTCTCAACCTGCGGCCCATGTAACACATTATGGGCTGCATATGTGACCCAGAATGATAAACAGGTTGAGAACCACTGCTCTACATAATACTATGAAAATACTGTGAACAGTAAGTTTAAAAATAAACATTGGGTCACCTTGGGCCAGCTCCCAGCAAGGAAGCAGGATTTTTCTATACATTAGGCCCTCAACTGTTTTATTGTAAATCCTTTTAGTGATGATCCTCCAATGACCTGCCTAAGTACATCATTCCATTGCCTAATTGTCTTTTCTGTTAAGAAGTTTTCCATAACTCTAACTTCATTTCTTTTTTTAAACTTCAAGTCAGAACCCATGTTACCAAATTTTAAGAACTTTTCAGTTTGTAAACCCCAAGATTTTTATTTTTATAGCTACTAAAAGAGATTTTCCTTTATGACATTTTAAAGCATCAAAATGAGTGCATGTGTGTGTTTGTTTCTGGGATTGTTTGTGGGTCTTTTTGTTGTTTGCTGTGCTGAAAAATTAAGGAATTATTAGTATAATTTTAATGCCACAGGAAACTTAAAGATTTTTCTATTTAAATACTGTAGAAAAGAAAAGCATAATTATTTTCATAAAACCACATAAGATTTCAGATTATTCTGAATATTATTGATTCTAAGGTTCATGAGAAGGTTTTGTAATCAGCATAGTAATTTGACTTCTTAATGAGACTAGTCCTGTGAGAATTTGGCTCATATATAGTATGTTTATAAATCTAATCAACCAGATGTTATCAAAAACAATTAAAGATACTATCTTTTTTTTAAACCCACACAAGAGCAAGACCTGAAATATTGGAGTTTTGCTTATCTGATAATTAAAACATGGATTTGACTGAACTGAAATAAAGATGTATAATGACAAAATTCAAACCTCACAAAATGAGTTTCTTAAACAAATCTCTGAGCAAAAAACATTGGTATGGCAAAAGCTCTGAAGCTGTGCTTAAAGCCAAGTGACAGTCATACTCCATGTGTGTTTTTAAATAGGGATTTATTAAGCCACAACAGGATTTTCATTAATTGCTTCAGTTGCATTATGAGAGATGACAATGATGGTGGAGTGCCTTCAAAACCCAAGAAGTACTTCAGTACTCTACTAATGTACTCCCTTTTGTGGCTTATTACCATTGTGGTATGGCTCACTAACTTTAATTTTTTATAAAATCATTATTTTTCCACTATGAATAATAGTTTCTAGTGAAAATGTATGAGGAAATTGGTAGGGAAAAAGTTGTTTTTTTAAAATTACCCTGTTTTTGAACCTAAGAAAATATTAAACAATAAACTTTTGGAAAAAAAATTCCTGGACCATATAGAGCCAGCCTTACTCCTCCTAGTCTTCAATA
Source organism: Chelydra serpentina (assembly GCA_037349315.1). Classification (NCBI taxonomy): domain Eukaryota; kingdom Metazoa; phylum Chordata; order Testudines; family Chelydridae; genus Chelydra; species Chelydra serpentina. The sequence goes on along the minus strand of JBAIAC010000014.1, from coordinate 8,762,959 downwards.
GCCCAGTTGCTCCTTTTTAGCAGGAGTTTGTAGCCTGGAGGCCATTAACGGCTCATTTTATACTATTAAAAGCCAAGGTCCCAGTCTTGCAATACTTCTAGAATAGAAGTTCTCATATAACCCTCATTGCCATAGTATCCGAGTGCTTTCCAGTAGTGTATTAAGCAATGTGGCCAACATCTGTCTTGTCATTCATTCTTCCTCTCATCCTGTCTGCAGGGGAAGAATTGTGTGTGCAGTGAAGTGTTTTGCTTTGATAGTATGTTTTTTGTTTGCTTGTTTTTAAAATGCTACTATATGTTTATTTTACTAAGGCAGGTCAAAGAATCATAGAATATCAGGGTCAGAAGGGACCTTAGAAGGTCATCTAGTCCAATCCCCTGCTCAGAGCAGGACCAATCCCCAATTTTTGGCCCAGATCCCTAAATGACCCCCTCAAGGATTGAACTCACAACCCTGGGGTTAGCAGGCCAATGCGCAAACCACTAAGCTATCCCTCCCCCTGAGAAGAAGTGTGCCTTATAGTAGGAGTGGAAACTGGTGAGGTTTGTGATGGTCTTTAAATCCTGAGAGTTCATTCCCTGGTTTTGGACTGGCCTATGAGAAACTCTGCCTCCTTCACAGATGAGCTGCATGTGCCCTTATAAAACAATATAAGTTTATTAACAAAGAAGAGATATTTAAGGGATACCAAGTAGAAGGGATAGGGCTAGAAATGATTACTAACAATCAAAAGTAAAAATATGTTTCTAAGGCTAAAGTCTAAATATAAGTATATTTCCTTGTGGTAGAAAATTGCATTGTGGAGTAGGGTTGCTGACCCCATCCCTTATCCTGGAGTTTTAGGCAGTCTTTTAGACATGCTGGATGCATTTTGTGCCTTGATGATATGGGCTGAAACCTTGAACTTGACTTGATATTCTATGGGAGGCCAGTGTGGGGAGTGAAGGACAGGTTTGATGTACTTGCAGTAGTCAGTGACTTCAGTGGAGCTGTCAAGGCTGATTTCCCCACTCTGGCACTTCGAGTGCAGAAGGTTGGGGGCCCTCAAGGATTCCAAAAATTACTGCTGGCCACGCCAGTCTTGTATTCAACTCCCAAGGTTACAGATTCATTCTGACCTTGGAGGGGTAGATGCTGCCACCACCCAAGTACAAAAAAACCCTTTGGACTTGGGAATTCCTCCCTGTGCAGTACCCTCAAGCCCTTTCATCCTCCCTCCAGGGAAGAGCTGAGAAAGAAAAGGAAGGAAATCAGCTGTTGCCACCAGCTAATTAAACAACATACGCACAAACCTCTTAGGACACAACTCCAATCCTGTTCTTTAAAAAGGTAAATTTTATTAAAAACAAAAAAGAAAGAAAATACATTTAGAACTTAGGCTTTTTGCTAGACTTAAAAAAACCAAGTACACAAATTAAACATCAAGATAGCTGTTTTGAGGTCCAGCTTAAAGCTTACAAGCAGAACAAAAGCACCTGGGGTTAGCACAGAGGAGTCCACAAGCCATAAAGAAATAAGAGAGTAACCTAATCACATCTTCCTAGACATTTCCTGATCTGCTTACATATCTGGGGTTTCAAATAAGTAGTTTTTAGGTATGATCTGGTGATTTTCATACCTGGCTTAAATCTTTTTACAGCATAGTTCCAGTGCTGTCTCTGCTCTCACCTCTCTCTCTGGAGAACAACAGACAGGCAGATAAAGGGAAAGTTTCCCCCCACCCCATTTTAAAAAGTTCTAGCCCTCCCATTGGCTCTTTTGGTCAGGTGCCCACTCCTTTCCTTTTACCTATGGGCTTTTTTAACCCTTTACAGGTAAAGCAAGTAGAGAACAGCTACTAACAGGGATTTTGTAGCTGGCTGGATGTCCATAAAAGGGAGCTTCCCCCCCCCACCCCCAATGTATCACAGGAACTATGACAACTTACACCAGCCGAGAATCTGCCTGTGAACATTTCCCAACTTAGATTTTACGTTGGAAGTTGGTTGAAAGTGGCTAGAGTTCCACATGCACTACTGCTAAAAGGGCAGCATGGTACACTGAAAGGAGAGAAGACTTTAAAACTTTCACTCTTTCCTTCCAGCCTCTCCCTAAAATCCCCCCCCCTAACCTTTTATGCCCTCAGGCTGTTCTATTATCTTTGTTCCCCCATTAACTCCTCCTTCCTATTTAATATAATGTGTATGGCTGGGACTCATAGGCTCAACTGTGCTGCATCAGAAATAAATCAATAAATAAATAAAACCCAACTCGCCAATCATAATATGCCTTTTTGGATAAGGTGTGTCCTCTGCTGTGTCTAACCAGTTTCATTGCACAGTGTACCATTAAATCAGCCATGAGAGTCATGAAAGTTATGAACATTTGCCAGCCTAAGCAAAACCCCCAAAACTCTTGTCCTGCCCCTTACTATGATGATACGGATGGTGTTGAAAAAATGAATGATGGGGGTGGGGGAATTAAGTTACTTGCATTGGGTGTATAGATGGATAAAATTTTGCAAGTCCGCATTGAACAACAAACTCTGCTTTGTGTAAAGAGAATACTTTTTAAAAACTCTACAGTCCTTTTATTTAAAACAGACATTTACTGCTCATGACAGGTGCCAGGCTGATGGCACTAGAGACTGAAATCTATTCTATTAATATTATAGAGCTGAAGGATTGGACTGATTTAGAGGGAGGAGATATAATTCTTGGATGTGAGGGGATGTTCAGTCCTTATGCCCATTTAGCCCTCGGCCTCTCTACTAAGAGAGCTGATAGGTTTTCCTGTCAGTAGCAATTACAGTGGTGGTTTTTGTGATGTTTCAAGTAGGGACTGGAATGAAATAATCAGCTCCCTTTTTAAATAGTTCAGATTTAATTCACGTGAGCCAAAATAGGAAGACAACTTGTAGCCTTTATAAGTGGCATAGAAAGATGTTCAAATATCTCCATGCCACATGATCGAAGTGCTGCACAGTGTTTGAGTTGTTACATGCAGGGATTGATGTTGAGGTAATTACTAATGTAGTAATCTCAAACCTGTCAAGACTCAGCATGGCATTCTTAAGAATGTCGCTAAATAGCATGCTGTACTGCAATTCTGGAAAGAGAATACCAGAACCTATTTGGAGGATATGAGCAGGGAGTGGAGAGCAGGCCTGGTTAGAAGGTTATGAGTCGGGTGCTAGGATGGAGGCACAAAACATTTATATAAGCTTCTCACAACATCCAAACCTTAAGACCTTTTAAAAATTACCTATCTGTAGTGATGACATCCTCCTTGTGTTAGTGTGCAATAATGCATTTATACAGATGGCAAAGCACTATTTTAGTTCAGCTGATGAACTCATTTGCATTGATCTTAGTTAACACAGTAAAGTTACTTCAGCTGAAATCCTTGATTGCTTTAACAAATCAGACCCAGAAAACTTTGAAAAAAGAAACCAGATGATAACATCATATGTCTTCTGTGGCTGAACAATAAGTTTAGTTTAGAAACGTCTGAATATATAGATATAGATATAGATATAGATATATATATAGAGAGAGAGCGAGCGCACTGGATTGTAATGATAGTTTGAGGTGTTTGTTTGACTAGCAAAATCTGTGTCCTTTGAAAAGATGAACAGTATCTCTAGATGAGTAATGTACATCTGTGCTGTACTATATCAATATGCCCTTTGCATAAGTACAGTGTTGCGAGAACTTGTGTGAAATAGAAGCAGGTGCTAAATACTGTCTTTTGGATGGTGATTTTCTTCAATTTTTTTCTGAATTCTCTGTGGATGGCATTTCATGGTTAAGATAGGCACATTAGTTGGCTAATTTACTACAGAAACTGATACATTAAATCTCTGCTATATTGATTATATTACTTAGAGTTGAGTTTGTAAGAGGCTGGCAGTGTTTACCTGAAACACCCTGTGCTGATAACAAGTATTGATCCTGATGGGAAAGGGTTAAGTTGGCTCTACTGACTGAGAGAGGCAGGTGCCTTAGGATCTCACCTAGGTTTATGGGAAGTGTGAGTGGCTTTATGGAGGAGAGAGGATTGAGGATAGGTTAAGCAGTTCAGAGAGCAAACCCAAGGTGCAGCCAAGCCTGGAGAGAACGTTTAAGTCAATCCTTATATTCTTACTGTTGCTTTAAAAAATAAAATAAAAATAAACCCAAACCCCAGGAAAGGGCTGAATTAGGACTTTTTCAACTGTATGGACTAAGTGTGTAGAACAGATTGGGAAAGACATCTGGTGAACCAAACCTTCCTCTTGCCATCTATGGCAATTTAAATTCTGATCTGAATTCTGCAGCCTGGGCCCATCTCTACTATCATTGAATCTCTACTATCATTAAAACAAGACACTGATTGACTGAGCTGGGCCATCAGTCAGTGGTTTATGTCCATATGATTTAAAAGATTGTCACAACTGATCCACACCACAGCAATAGCAGAAACTTGAGGCAAGTTCATTTCAGCACTGAAACACATTACAGTACGTACTGGGGGATCAAATGAAACATATGTTGAGTAAAACGTGATTCTCAGAATATGCAGTAAAAAGACAGCTAACAGTTAACACAACACGTTTGTAAAATATATAAGCTTCGTTCCTATTTTTGTAATTTTTTTAAAGGAGAAGATGGTCATCAAAGACCTGAACTCCTGTGAAAATCTATTACGTATTTGATGTAAATGTGATCATATGAGGTGTTCTCTTACACTAACATTTTAATTTAATCTTAAAATAAAACCTGACAGATATGAACAAGAAAGCTGAGCTGCTGTTCAATAAATCCTCATTTTAAAATACAGGTAAGTGTAGCTTAAATACAAACTGAAATGGTGAAATCCTAGCCCCATTGAAATCAATAATAAACGCCCCTTGACTTCCTTTGGAGACGGGACTACATCCAAAGCTTGTAAATATCCAGCGATGACTTTGGGGGGAGAAATTGACTGATTTGGGTTTAAAGATGTAGTTCTTCCTCATTGTTTTCTCTATCGTCTGCTGTGGTTTGGAAAGGTTTCTGAGTCAGGAGAGCGCTGTTCAGTTCCATTCTTGAAGGTCACTGACTTGCTGTGTGACCTTGAAAATCAGTTACTTAACATCTCTGTACCCATCTGCAAAGCTATGTTGCTTTCACAGTAACAGATTTCATGGATCACAATTGACCATTTGTGATAAAACAAACCATAAAATCGAAGGGCTAGATTCTGAATTTAGGCATGCCCTGACAAGGCTTTGTAAAAAGCATAGCTCCCAATCATAATTCCTTACCTATGTCATCCGTGCTCCTGTCAGTGGTGGTAATTTACTGCTTGTCTACACGAGCCTTTTGTTACTATTCAGCAAACACTGGCTCAGCTAGTCTGGCCACTCAGTGAGGGAGGAGGCTGTGGAACTAAGACTTTTCCCCTCTTCATCCACAGCCTGCCCACCTGCTCTGTGGAGGAAGTAACTGGATTAGTAACCCCACTCACTTTAGGTAGTTCATTTATGAGTGAAAGAGGTTCTTCCTCTCTCTTCTTCCTTGTGGTGGTACAGAGTCCAAACCACACTCTAGCTCTAAGGGGCGGGGGGAGGCGGGGAGAGGTGAAACTGAAACCTTGTGCTAGTATTCTTATTTGATTAGTTTAGGTAGAAGTATAAAAGACATGGATGTTGTCAGGTGAGCAGCCTCACTAATGGTAGGGTTGAGAATGCTTGAGGTGGTGAGACAGGCTCTGGAACCAGCTGGCCTGGTCATGAAAATCAAGGAGTTTAAAATACAGGAACTCTTCACTTAATGTTGTAGTTATGTTCCTGAAAAATGCGACTTTAAGTGAAACAATGTTAAGCGAATCCAATTTCCCCATAAGAATTAATGTAAATGGGGGGGTTAGGTTCCAGGGAACTTTTTTTTCACCAGACAAGAGACTAATATATTATATTATGTATACATTATAATATAATAATTGTATAATATATTAAAGCAGTATATGTTTTAAACAAACAATTTAATACTGGTACACAGCAATGATGATTGTGAAGCTTGGTTGAGGTGGTGAAGTCAGAGGGTGGGATATTTCCCAAGGAATGCTTTGCTGCTAAATGATGAACTAGCAATTGGCTGAGCCCTCAAGGGTTAACTCTCTCACTCTACAAGGCAGCAGGAAAGAGGGAGGACAGACAGAGACACACACTGTGTGTGAGTGAGTGAGAGAGATTATGTGCATTTCCCCTTTAAGTACACTGCCTTGTTAATTAGATCAGCAAGTTGAGACCAGGAAGCTCCCTCCGGGACTGTCGTGTGTCCCCCCCCGTGCTCTATGTAAGATGGGATATGCAGGGTGGATGGGGACACCCTGACATTGGCCCCCCTCCACCCCCTCCCCCCTCTCCACCGCCCCCTGGCACAGCAAGCAGGAGGCTCGAGGAGCAGCTCCAAGGCAGAGGGCAGGAGCAGCACATGGCAGTGGGGGGAGGAACAGCTGAACTGCCGGCAATTGGTAGCCTGCTGGGCAGCTGCTGCACAGGGAACGTAGGGGAGCGGGGAGCTGCTAGTGCAGATTTTTCTCAAGAAACTCTGTGCTCACGCTGCATGAGGGAGGATAGAGCAACTGAGAAGGAAACACATCTTTTTGTTCCATGATTTTATGCTGTTTAATTTTGTTCAGTGCTTAGATACTGCATTCATAGCGGCTCTATACAAAAAGCTAAGGTGAGAGAAAGGGAGCTCAGCCCTGTCTAAATTCTTGTGGGTCTTCTCCCCCCACTCCTCCCTCTAATGATCCCACTGACCGTGACTTCAGGGGAGATTAAATCATTGGGAAGCGGGAGAGAGGAACAAACTTGGAGAATTTAAGTTGAGAAATCAACTTGAGAAAATCTTTGTTAGCAATGAAAGCTCAGCAAGCTAAAAGGTCAGTGAAAGTTCTTAGTTGCTTTTTTCAGTTATATAACAGGACACTCAGAGCACACTTACAAAGTACTGATAGGTTGATGCTGGCTATTCAGCTATGGAGTTGAATATTGCCAAGAGAAAGCTGCTGTTTTGCTCTTTTGGGAAAAACTCACACACTTTTTTTCCCCTCTGCAAGTGGGAATGCAAGTGAATTACAGCCCACATAACTATACAGTAGAGAGATTACTTATTCACCTTTACAAAGCTTTTTGAAATCTATGGATGTCAAGCACTCTTTGTTTTGTTCTTGTTTTTGTTTGTATGTTAATGGTATTTTTCCAATTAATGAAGGTATTTCAAATAGATGGGAAGTAAAAATTCATATCCTAGATTCATATAAAGAGCACTTTATTACAATTCCTATTAAAGGAGAATAAGATCTGATTCCTTCTGTAACCAATGTTATTGAACATCCACTTTAACAGTACTTAATTCTGCCCCACTTAGTTATATTAGTAATCTTTATACAGTTGAGTAGTTACTACATTTGTGAAAAAGGATTGCAGGCTTGGGTCTTTAGTCAATTATATCTTATAAAAATGGACATAGGGATTAATTATGATTTCTTATAAAAAGGCCCTTCATTTTCAACTTTCTAACCACTATCTCAGTATCCAAGTACTGATGGTTACGTTTAGTGATAATATTATAGATATGTTTAGGTTATCACATTTATTTGCTTCTCTTCAGTTTGCAAACAATTAAACTAAGCCTAACTTAATAAAATGTGCCCAACTACTTTTTTTTGAAAGGGCTTTATTATAGTATTATATTCAGTTATAAGTGCCTCTGCACAATTTTTTTTTAGGGGAAACTAGCGTACATCTCAACCTGCTCAATCAAGCTAAAGGCATGGCAATGCATCCATATTCAGAGAGAAGTTGTAGTTAGGTAGAGGTTAGTTAACGTACTTAGACCTGTTACTCTAGCGCAGACAAGCATAGAGTAAAGGGTGTGCCATGTTGATTTGTGGGATGAATATGAAGGTGAGAATCACAATCTCTAGTTAGAGAGGTGGAGCTGAGAGAAGAGACTGGTTGGGATTTCTGCTTCCTCTCTTTTTCCAGAACATGAATGAACTGAGTGCAATTTAGATTTTGGCTGCAAGAAACTGCACTATACCTTGGACTTCGGCTGGGAGAAGCCCTGTTGTATCATTTTGCTCCTTAAAGGAGCAGGACATTAATTACATTTACTTGTTTTCCAAGAAGGCACACTACCAAGGTGTTTATATTTTATCTAAATGTGCAGAATTTTCTCCTGAAAACCCTGTCACTGGTGTTTATATATGTGTGTGTTTGTTTATATGTAAAAGAAACTGAAGCGCAGAGATTTAGGACCATATTCTGATACCCTTACTTTTTGCCTTGAGTAGGACCTTATCCTCAAATAGCCCCACTGTGTTCAGTGTGGGTAAGGGTATCAAAATCTGGGTCTATGTGACTAGCCCAAGATCACACAGCCAGTCCATTGAAGAGATGGAAATAGAACCCGATCTCAGCCTACTCCTATATCTTAGCCCACCCATGGTTCACTGGCTATGTTAAATAATACTTTGTACCAGTTTCTTACAATGTTACATGTTTAAGTTAGTAGGAAATGGTCTGCTGCACCTCTTCTGACCTCTAGATATTTCTTGTCACGCCTCAAATTCAAGAACTGTACAGCTCTGACTTTCGGTTGATTATTAATTTAAATGCTAGTCAAATTTATTCAGAGTTCATGGAACTAAAACATCAAAGGATGTTAATGATGAGTAATTTATCACCTAAATTGCAGAATAACCTTCATGTAAATGTGAAATATAAAAATGAGAGGTACAGCTTGCTTAACAGAGAATTGCAAATACTGACAAAGCTGTTTTCAGATAGGTTCAGAAGTAAAATGCTAGGTTTTTGAGTTTAGTTTGGAGTGTCAAGTGTGACTGGGATTTAGTGATTTGTTTTGTCCAATTGCATTTTGCTAGATAATGAAGGGCAAATACTGTTGCTTTCACCAAGATTGAATAAACAGATACAACTAGTCTGTAAGCATGACAACAGTCTGTCCATTGAAACCTGAGTAAATTTGAAATCACTTTACTGAGGACCTAAATGAAGGCCAAACAAAGCACAAAAACAGTGCGACTATTCCAATGAGTAAAGAACAGCATGATTGGCCCCAAGGGGCCTAAGGTGTCCTTCATATATATGCCAACTTAATAGATTTTATTGGCTATTGCAAATGTAGCATGTATTGGAGGTCAATACTGAACCTAAAGAAGTGGTTGAAGGCCAATAGTATCAATCACATGAGAATTCAAGAAGATGAAACAGATGTCCACCATCACACAATAAGTAACATGAACAAAGATGTTGGGCCTTTAGCGTATTTCTTTCACCAATGTGCAACTTCAAACCAAATAACAAAACACCTGGCATTTTGTTTTGCTATGTATGAGAGAAGCCTGACAAAAAAAATTGTTTTAATTTTGAAGGCGCTAAATATAACTCATCTTAGTGAATCAAAGATGGGTTCCCCTGAAATAGGTCTGATAATGGCCCCTACACCCAAACCAACAGTGATGGAAGCGTATATCTGTGCCAGAATAAAGGTTTCTGATTATTACTAAGACGCTGGAAAGATAGGACAAGGCATGTGTCCAGGAGGGAACAAATTTCATACTGTGGGGAATACAAGAGCAAAAGCTCTCACTCATCATCTTAAAATGAGTTCTGCCAAGAAAGTAGGTGAGGTCAGAGTGCAGACACCCACCTCAATAAGACATATGAAGAAAGTTTCAAATATTGCCATCCTGAAATCATCCTCTACATTACAGGCAGGCTATGCAATGGTTGCAAGGTGAGTGTAATATTGTAACTGCTGCTCAAGCCAGTAAATGTGCAGGCTGCTATATTCTCTACAAGTTACAAGCAGCAGAGGAAGCTTGCTGAATTACAGTAGTCAAACTTGTGGTTATAAGTGTGTTGTGAGGGCACAACCTGTGCAAACTGCTCAGCTGGAAGAAACCTTTTCATAGTATTTCTGACACAAGTCTGGCCTTGGAATTACATGGTCAAAAAACCCACAAAGGTGCTTAACCAAAGAGTAAAAGACGAACAGTTTCCCACTGCTTATTGAATTCCTTTCCTACCATCTGCAAATTCAGTTTGGTTAATACAAGCCTGGTCCTGTAAACCTTAAGCCCTAAAGCGTTCTCATTGATTTCAGTAGGAGTACTTGCTTGAATAATGGCCGCCAGTGTGAATAATGGTTGCAGGAGTGAACCCTGAATTTGTAATGGCCTTGGTATCCTACAGAGTAGCAATAGTACTCCATATGGCCAGACTAAGAGGCAGAATTGCTGAATCCAGACCCAATAATATTTGTACATGCAAGCCTGAGCTTACATCAGTCTCCTGCAGTGATGCACATTCTCCATCCTCATTTGTGTCCTTAATACAGTACAGTGAAAAAGTTTTTTTTAGTTCAGAACAGTATAGTGTTTTCATCTGCCTCTGGGTACCCATTGATCTTCTACTGATACTCTCTTGTTTCTGTTTCCACTTGAAATAAAGAACAGTTTTTCTTGTGTAACAAATATTGTTTTTCTGGGGTATTTCATTTGATTACTTTAATTCTTTTTCATGTGACGATCTGACACAACTGAGAGGAGTGTCAGGACAAAACTCTGAGAGAGAGAGCGCTTTTAGCCTCTATTCCAGAGTTTAGGAGCCTTTTATATTATTGAAAAATACAGCCACATAAGAGAAAATTGGAAACTTTTCTCTACAAAACCAGAAAATAGTCAACCAAGAATGAAGTCATACTCAAATGATATCTCAACTAGCCCATAAATATCAGCCCTTAGTGTGCCCTCCCTTCAGAGGATTTCAATTCAAGACCTGTGCTGACCACATCTGTCACAGTATCACATAAGGAGAAGGTTGCTATCTAAACTAAGTCATTCCCAATGCAAATCACAAAGGACTGGTGTCATGTGCTGCCTGTGAGATATGCCATTTCATGAATGGGCTGCCACACTCTACTGCAGATTAGGTTTCTAGGTTGATTAAAAGCAAAGCTTTATGCACAGTGCACTGTAGTAATCCAGTCTTGAAGTGACTAAGCAATGGATTATGGTAACAAGATCTAAACAGGGAAGAAATTGTCACAATCTGCTGTTCAAAAGTGAAAAAGGCTTCCTAAATTCTGTTCTGTGATCATGCAGCTGGAGACCCAACAATACCCTCAGATTGTGAAGTTGAGTTGAAAATGGCATGCACAAACCCACGACAAATGGGCCGGATATAATCCACTCACTAACGTCTAGTTGCTTCCCCTAACCTGCCAATATCACCTCAGTCTTATCTAGATTAGATTGATTTTCTGCCACCTAGATCTCATCTATGTCTAAGTCTCCAATTCCCTTTTCTAATCTATACGGACTGGGTGGTGTAAAATAGAGATACAGAGCTGGCTCAGTGTCCCAGGCTTAGTTTGTCCTCAGTCAAACACACTAATTAGTTTCTCAGCTTGCAGATATTTTCCAGTATAAGAGTCTACTGTAATTTATTGGAAGATTTCTCTCTGAAGGATTCACTGTTTGTTGTCTATGACCATCAGATACCTTGAGAGTGGGGCAGTTTCTGTAAGCAGAAGCATATGTTCATTTGGCAGAGAATATGTATGAAAAAAAGTGGTGTTCTGCATATATGAATGAGCCTGTCTTGGTCCTGAGGAATCCCTGCTTCATGCTAAGAAAATAATTTGATTCCAGTAGAAACTCTGTTCCGTGGGAAAAGATGTTGGGCCTTAATTGCATACTAGTAACTGGAAATAAATCTCTTATTTTACAAACTAAGCATGAGTAATAAATATTGGCCATAGCAATGGTTGATAGACTAGGTGGTGATAGAAAGGGTAGGAAAGACAGAATGCAGAACTCCTGCTACAAAGTCATTCTTTACAAGTAGCAACATGAAATAAATACATTAGCCTAGGTATAGGCCTCATCATTCAGACTGGTGAATGCTCTAAACTTCCATTGACTTTGAGAGTTGGGGGTAGTCAACGCTTTGCAAGATTGGGCCCTAGTCTGGCAGTGGATGACATAAGTGTTCTAGTTTAAATTAGTCATAGTTATGCTTTCTATTTATTACTAAATGGCACACGTCGTGCTTTTCATTACTCTTGTTCCTGTGTGTCTACAGGCTCAGGAGAACAACACTGTGTGTGGTTCATAATCTGGTCCTATTCAGAGGCTTTCTTTGTAAATTTAGAGTCTAGGGATATTTTTTAACTAACCATTTCAATTTAAGAAATAATAGGGCTGTGTTGTGGTTGGGAAGAGGAGTATAGTATTTCATAAAAAGTCTCACCAAGCAACCAGAAATTCTGAGCCTTTTTACATAGGCATTACTGAGGAACCCTTTGTTTTCTTATATTTTTGTTTGAGAGGTGAAAAAAGACATGATTATAAATGCTTATGTAATTTATCATTAAAGGTCACTAGGCAAAAACTAATGGTCAGTGACTGGTTATTAATCATAACTTTGAAATGTCAGTGTTTTCAGTGTTACTGAGTTCACCTATGTTCGCTGTGGCCAAAATACAATATGCATTGTTACAGAGACGAGTAAATTTTCCAAATGTTCTTGGATTTGACACTTAAATTGACTTTAATGAAGTAGTATGTCTATGTTCTTGCATATCAGAGGGGTAGCCGTGTTAGTCTGGATCTGTAGAAGCGACAAAGGGTCCTGTGGCACCTTATAGACTAACAGAGGTATTGGAGCATAAGCTTTCGTGGGTGAATACCCACTTCTTCGGATGCAAGCATGTTCTTGCACAACTTTTTAAAATATTTTGGGAAGACAAGGGAACCTTTTGGGATTGGTTGACTGACACTAGGCTGTGGCTATGAGATGATACTCATGACTGACTGAATCTGTAAGGCAGTAGTAACAAAACATGGGAAACTGGTGTTGCAAAGAAATCCAATTTTGACTGGAGTCTATTGGAAATGATGATCTCAAGCATAGATAAATTTAAATGAAATTCAAATGAGACCTATCCAGTAATTTTCATTAATGTCTCTGCATCTCGCCCTGTCTCATCCTAACAGAGATCAAGGTTTCATTGTATATTGTCTACTCCCTCAACTGGTGAGTGCAGAGAATCAGAATTTTTTAAGGAAAAAAATGAACCAGATAGAGAAATCCTTATGTTAGATACCAGTTGGGGATAATGGAGGGGCCTCATTCAGGTTCAAATTGACTCCATGTAATAGGTACCAAAAGAGAGAGGGGAAACCCATTCACCAGCTTGACCACAATGATTCACTGAGGTCTTGGGTAAATGTTTCTTCCATGGATAACGGATGAGTTCCAGTCATGATAGTCAACGTGCCTGTTGTTGTTTTCATAAATAAACTAGGAAGAACACGATTAGCCTTACCCCAGAGGGAAAATTAACTTCTGTTCTGGGTGAAGCAAAGTTTCCTATTGCTGATTTGCACTGCCCATCAAGGGGGAGGTGAACACCAAGATTTACATGGCAAAGTTGGGTTAGAGTGGATACTGCACCCAGAAATACCCTTACTCAGAAGTCAGTTTGGTGGGCTGGTGATTGACCTCTTTGCACTTGTAAATAGAAAAAAGTGTCACGACCCAAGATGGGAGATAGTGAATGACATCTTGCTCGTCTGGGCAATGTCATCCTACATGCTGTCCACGTTTTCCACTGCTCCCCAGAGCCATACAAAATATAGGAAGAAGAGAACAGCAGTGATACTGTTTGCATTTCTGGATGATGCGTCTCCCAGGCTTCATTAACCTAGCATGGATCTTCAGATGTATCTATTCCATAGAGGACCCTGCTGTTGCTTTTTAACTCTTCTAGTTTGTTTTAAAATGAAATAACACAGCTCTCTTCCTTTTTATCCTCTGAAAAGCAGTTCTTGAAAGTGAAGGATTTTGTTTGTTTTAAAAAGGACTTCAGTAGAATAAGGAGCCAGAATGAAGTAGTTGGGTATCAGGATTAGTGTTTCACAACCTCATATTTTACCAAAAAAATCTATCTTGGTGGAGATATTATATTGAACATCTTTTATGAATCAGCTTTCCCTAGAATGTTTTTTTTCCCCTAGAATGACAGCTTTAAAATTTAAACTCTAAATTTAAAAAAAGACACGTCTCAAAGGAATGTGTACATTTTTGACACCTGAAAATATGTATTTATATTAATTTATTACATATTTTCTTTCATATTAAACATGCATTGAATTTATCAAGTTGCTTTGTAGGGGAACTGTATGTGGACTTAGTCATATATGACTTAACATCGTAATGCTGCCTGAGGGATACAAACCTTTTGTTGCTGTTTGATCTAGAATCATGCCCTCAATGGAACAAATTTAATGGAAGATATAATTCCAAAAAATGCAACCTTACGATGATGGATCACTTTTTTTCCCCTTGTCTAAAATCATGATTTACATTACTTGAATGGGGAAAAAATGCAAGTGTTAAATCAAATTAGTAAGAGCCAGGCTAATGTGAGAATGACTTTGACTGCTAGGAAGTCAGTGAAAGTTTTTTACCTGACTTGCATTAGACCAAAAGAGCATAGGTATTTCTCTATTTTTGTGTTGATGGTAGCTAAAAATCCTATTCCTGGATTATAGACTTCTCTGGAAATCACTGGTGTCCAGAGAAATAACAGTCAACCCAAATGACCTATTACCTATATCAAGACGTAGGGTCCAATCTTGCATTAAAGTCAATGAGACTTGAAGGTGCTCTGGAAACCAAGGAGGCACTCAGTACCTCCTAGTATTGTGTCCTGGATTCTTTCAAGGACAAGTCTTCCACAATGAATTTCAACTTTGTGGACACTGTGGGAAAGAAACAGGCCAATATAGTTTTAGATCATAATGCCAAAATAAAGGTCACTGTATTCAGCATCTGCAGGGATGTACAGAAGAGGCTACATGGCCCAAGGAGTTTCCCTCTGCCTTTTGTTACCCCTATTGAGAGGCTGGTCAAAATCCCACAGTCTCTACTCCTTTCTCTTTACTCACATTTTTACTAGCTGTCTGAAAGGGAATGGGACCTGATGGCGTCTGGGTTTGGTCCCACTCCCATCCACAGCAGCTAGTGAACCTGGCCTGGCTCAGAAAGGAGAGCATGCTGCATCTCTCCAAAGGTGTTGAAGATACCACTCTGGCATGGGCACCACAGGAGGAATTTTGGCTAAATTCCTAGGTGGGGTTGGGGTTGTAGCCACAATTCATGCCCTTTGCACCATCCTTTAGCACAGGTTCAGCATCCAGGGCAGAATATTATGGCAACTAAAATAAAAAATTAAGTAATGCATGTAGGTTACCGGAGATTTTCTCCTCCCTTTCCCCTCCCCTCCATTTTCAATATACTATATTCTGTATATTTAAGGTGATTGGCAGGTCAGTGCGTGCGTGTGCACAAGTACAAATTATATATGACAGTGAGGATTTTTTTCACATTTCTGGAGGCAATTAGTTCCATTTTGTTTCCACTACGTAGTCAATAAAGAGTAATTCTTACTGCAAAGCTACAGACCTGGCTATGCATACAGTAAAGAACTGTTCAAAATGAATATTCATATTATTCAGAATAGTAAACCAGAATAAGCCCACCCTTAAATTAGTGTTTAGAGTGGAAATAACATAATAATCCCATCTCAACAAACAAAGATGGTGGTAATAAGCTTTGTCATCCTTCCACTCAACATTATATAAAACTTCTAAATTTTTAATATTAATCTTAAAAATTGCAAATTTAACAAAAATATGGCAGAAACTGTTTAAAATTTGTCAATATGAAACTCGATTATACTGCACTAAAGGTTTCTGCAATTAAATTTTTTTTTCATTGTACATGTTACACTTTCAAAAATTTGTACCTACAGTGTTTTAATCCCAATTTTTGCATTGATAAAATGCAGAATGTGGGTGAGCAGATAGCATTTGTGCATGTACATGTGGTAGTTAGATGCTCTGATTCTGTCTAATGTAACTGTAAATGATTTTGCATGCAAAATTGTGGCAGAAGCTTTAGGAGGCAGTTTGAACCTTCTTTTAGTTTGGCCTGATATGTGCAGTTGGTATGGCAAAGAAATACCTTGTGATAAATAGGTAACTGTAAATCTCTCTACGGGAACTGAGAGAATGAGATCCTTTTTTCTAAAACAAGTTTGTAAGCAGTGTGGAGTTTCAATCCTGCTCTGAACACCACAAATACACATGCTCAGTATATAAAGTCCAAACTTATCCCTGCCCTGGGGTCTGGCATTATTGGCAATTGAAATAACATAGTATAAACTTCAGTCTAAACTTTCTCCCCAAGCTTGGCTATTGCAGAGGTCATCTCCATCTCAGACTCAGTTACCTGTTCTCCAGACAGATGTTTAACTTCTCTATGACCTTATTGGAGAACTATATGTCTGCCAGTTAGTATAATTCAGAAATAATTGTAGCACGCATTCATGTAAGGCTCATGTACTTGACAACGCAAACACTCAACTAAGTCCCTTACATAAGGATGCTAGTGCCTGACTTCCTGTTTTCTTCTAATAGGACCCAATCCAGCAGTCCTTCCATATGTAGAATTCCTATCAATTAAAGTTGAACTTACACATTGATCAGGGTTGAGCCCAGATATGCACCATATTCAAATACAGGATAACTTTATGAAAAGTGCTCTCCACTGGTTTGTACTACCTTGATGTGTAGTATAGACCAGATTTTCAAAAGTGTGTTCTACCTTGCCTAGTGAAAACCATGTTTTTAAATTTAGTCTTTATTTGCCTTTTTTTTTTTTTTTTTTTTGCTCTTCTGGTTGCTGTTGCTTACAAAAGCAGCACTAAGAAGATAAAGAAATGTTTTTCTCCAGGAATCTTTACCATTTAAAAAAAAAATTTTAAATCTGACTTTGATTTTTATGGTAGTATTGAAACCAGCTAATAGATTTCAGAGCGAAAAGACTGAGTTACTATGGCTACACAGCAGTCTGAAAGCTTAAAAGGACAAAAGGATAAATGAATACAGTACTGGTTGCTTATCCATTCCCTGAATGGCTTATAATAACTTGAGAATTTTAGTCTTTGACTGAGACAAAGTAAGAAAGAAAGGTTTTAGTTCTTTAAGAACTTATTTTCCATTTTCAGTTCAAACCATTTCTTTTGGAATTTTATTCAGTTAATATTTTGATTTGAATATATTTCAGCATTAAAGTGAAGTCACTCGTTACTGTTAAAATAAGCACGATGCTAAAATTAACACTTGACAATATCTAGAAAATGGATAATAATGTAATTAATTTGCAATTGAAAATGCAATACCCCTCCTCAAATTATTTAGGGAGTAGTTACAGACTGTTAGAGATACTTAATTACAGGTTTCAATGCATTTTCATAACCCTTTGTATATTTTTTAGTTGAAACATTTGACTAAAATATGCATGTAAATATGTGCTTATGAAACCATTTTACAAATCAAGTGCTAAAAGTTATAGTACCTATTATAAAGGTAACAGACTCAACTCAAGAGCATAAGTATGTATACAGAAACTAGCTCAATTCTAAAATATTAAGGATATGGAATAGTATGAATATAAACCTTTGTGTATCTAGTTTTATACCGTATATTTACTCTGAGTTACAGGATCAAATTTCTTAGTTTGATCCAGGACCCTTTTGCCACTCTGGTGGCACAAAAGTGCCAGAAAGCCTGCAGATCTCTTCCGCTGGTGATTGCCACACACGAGTGGCAGGGGTGACCGGAGACTAAATTGGAGCATGGTGGGGGGAGAGAGGTGGTCTGGGTAGAGTATTTTTGTGCTCCAGCTATTCTCAGCTTGTGTATCAGCCCTGAAAAACCATAACAGTTGGTGTATTTTAAAGAAGCCCTCAGGCTGCTCCAAACTATTTTGGAGCTTTTATAGAACTGGGCTCAGAGTAGAGGAACTTACAACTAGCTCCTTCTCAATCACTCACCTCACCTGTTGCCAAAAGATATTGGGTGTATCTGAGAATTTGATCCATATTCTCATTATTCATTATTTTGAGTTTACCAGGGCAATTCTTCTCTGACTCAATGTGTACAACACCTTGAAGGTGCTCCAATATCATGGTGGTGAATGTCATATTAAACACTTAGGTCATTCAAAACTAATCAGTGATGTTCAGGTGTTTCAATTTTGGGTGCTCACCTTGAGACCACCTCATCCTTTGAATGATTTTTTCCCCTGGAAGTACTCAGCACTTCCCATTGACTTAAGAAGGCATTGAACATGTCCAATGCTTCTGAAAGTCAGGCCAAGGTTTCTAAAGTTAGGCTCCCAGAACTTTTGGGCATTCAGAATTGCTGGCTGGTGCTGGAAATTTTGGTTGACATAAACAGAACAAAGTCAGTGGGGTTGTATGGAGTATACATCCGTGCACAACTTTGGCTCACTATTTTCAAAAATAAAATCTCACCTATATATTGTGAATTTCCCTCTAGAACAATAATAGGCAGGAATGTGAATATGAAGGCAGAGAACTGGGATGGTCTGTACGTGGTTTAAATAGTGCTATAATAGGAAGTAATTACAGGTTTTAATTCTGGACCTTGTAATTTACAGCTTAACAGACTTTTTGTTCTATATAACTCTTTGTTTTGCCAAATGTATGTTACTACATGTATAGTTAATATTTTGAGTGGTTTAATTAAATTAAATCTACCGATAGAACTGCAGTTGTTATAAAATAACCCAGCTAATCCTGCTTTACAGGATTTACATACGATACTCTGATAATGCTCTTCTAAAATGAAACCATTTAATTAAAAAAACAAACAAACAGCAAAACCTTAACAACTAGGACTTCCATTTTCCATACTGTTATTGAGGCTTTATGGATTGCAATGTCGGATAATAGACTTTGTTTAAAACAAAAACAACAACAAAAAACTACTACAGAAACGAGACTACTTGAAATTCTGAAGTGGATCAGTCAGGAGGAAAGTGCTTCAACAGAAGACAGGGAACTGCATGATATTTAGTGTTGCCATGGGAGACAGCTTTACAAGAACATTTGCAGAGCAGATGGACCAAGGCTAAATAAAACAGATAGATACAGGTATTGAACAAGAGTTATGTAATTTTCTGTGAAAGAACTGGAAAACATGATCACTAAGTAATGCAACAAAATTCAATGGATAGTACTGTGCACATTTTGGATGGAGATGTCAGTAGATTAATTTTGAATGTTGACACTTTATAGCAAAGTTCTTTGTCTGCTTTTAATTCCAGTAATTTTCATATTTTTAATTTTAATAATTTGAGGTAAAACTACTGTATTTTGATGGCCAGGAAGAGGAAATAGCCAACTAATTCTTTGATTCTCAGAAAGTAAGTGATCTTCAGAGTTCATCCCTTTTTTTTTCCCCCTCCCCCCAATTTACAGGGGAAAATGTGTCCCTGATTACTCTATCTGTAAACGATCTTTCCTGTAGCTCTTAAGGCTGCAGATTTATACATCTATTGAAAAGAATGAAAAAACCTTTTAATTTCAGTTTTTCTGGTCCTGTTAGTTTAACTCGTTCTCTGTTGCTAAAAGCTCTTCTGTGGCATTACAAATAGATTTTATTGAGCAAAAAACCCAATCACTTCAAAAATTAGTTATTCCCTAAGACTACTTCAGTGGAAACTTAACCAACTCATTTTCTGCATAAAGTCTAGCAATATGAAAGTGACGGTAATACAGTACATATGCAACCCATACTTCAATAGTGAGTATTTATAGGCAAAATACACATAGAATATCTATCAAATGGTATATCTATAATGAGATATAATTGTGTGTGTTTGTATTTCTGTGTTGAATACACTACGTTCAGTGGTTGGGGTCTCTGGCGGTAATGGCTACAGAAGGTTTTAATGTTCTACTTTCTCCTTTGGGAAATAAATATGTGGAACATTAACATTGTGTTTTTGTAGTTGTGTGTTTGTGAAAAATTAGAATACTTAAGTGTAAACTTGTCAATTCTTTTCAGAAATTTTGATCCCTTTTTGAAGATGTGTAAATTCTACTAGTGAGAATATTTTTAAATCTAAAATATTTCTTTATATTGTGTCTTTTGTTGGGTCTGTCTCCATGCCTCTCTTCTCATTAAGATATTCAAAAATTACTATATCAACATTTTCCATGGGCCTGTTCCAAGGAATAGCTTCTGTATGATAGCCCAGATCTTCAGTTAATTTAAACTGACATAACTCCACTGTTGTCCATGGAGCTATGCCAATTTACACCAGCTGGGGATCTGGCCAGATTCCTTCTAATAACAGCATACTGAAGATTGAGTGATTAATATAGGGGCCCATGAGCAACATGTTTATTTCCAGTGTGAAGAATAGTTTTCAAGAAAATGTAACATATTTAAGCAAACACAAACATTTGAAATTTTATAAATTTCCACAGTGAAGGAATATGTATTTATGGAAACATTATTTATGGGTCTAACAAAAGTGCCAAAAATTTATAGACCTACTTTCTACCTTTTTAATGTAAGGTAAGCCTGATGTAAGAATTACTGGGTGATAGTTAGGGTAGATGGTCAAAATGGTCTCTTCTGGCCTTTAAACCTACAGGTGAAGCTGTGGCCTCATTGAAGTTCTTGGCAAAACCTATTTGACATGATTGGGATTTTATCCTGTGAATCTACAAATTTGTCTTTCATACCTGAAATCCTATATTTTATATACTACTTGGACTATCCAAAGCACAATGTGATGGACTGATACAATTTTCTAAACACACACACAAAGGGGATTTCAGGGTGGTTAATTGAACCTCCTTTCACTTTTATCTTCTCTTGAGCATGGGCCAATTTCACAGAACACGTAAAAGAAAATTCACAGATTTTCCTCAATTTAAAAATTGACTTTTCTACAGTCTTGAGTTATATATATTTTTATATATATATATATATATATATAGTACACACACGTGTGAAAATAGGTTTTCTGAGATGCCAAATACCGTTTCTGTATATAGCTACATATATTTAGACTTGTTTTAATGTTCCTTTGTTTCAAGTCTCAATTTTTGTCCCTGTGTAGGCATGCAGTTTTAATTGATGCAATATACGATGAGACAACAGGATGTACGAGGCATAGTAAAAATACAGCACGTGGTTTGTTGTCTAACACATTAAATATATAGTTGCTTTGTTGTAGTCAGATCATTGATCGGGCATTTGATATTTCAGAATATGTGAGTTACAGCTTTTGATACACCGTAAGTGGAGTTTGTGAGATTCTGAGTAACTTTTTCTTATGTGGTACTCATCTGATAATAAAGTGGAACATTTCCATTGTTGTTGCATACAGTGCAAAGATTGATGAATATTAGCTCAAATATCCAGCGTATTAAGGCAACTGTTAAGTAACTTGCTCTTCTACACTAGTGATGCTGCTATTATTGTCAGTAGCCTTTTCTTTATTGCTTTCAACTTACTTTTCCTCAGACTGCAGCCAGCCTCTGAATGAGTGTGTGCGTGGGGTGAGGTTACAAGGTCCTTTCCCCATCAATATCCTCAACATAGGAACAATAATGGTTCAGTTCTCATGCTCCCATGAGTTCAAGGATGGCTTTTTGGATAGTGCTTCAAACCACACCCAAAAGATCAATCGGAGATGTGTTTCTATCCCTTCAAGCTGTAGAATGTTCAGTTCTTATTTATGAATTCTCCATGGCTCCCAGAGCCTCATGGGCATTGATGATCTGCGCCATCCCCAACATAGGCCAATACTTTAAATGCATCATCAACCTTAACATGCTTTCAAGGACAATTCATAGACACTGTGAGAGTTGCAGGTATGCATGTTTTTTGTTATCATACAGTTGTTTAGTCATTAATTGATTTCTATTGTTTTCAGGAAATGTACCCAGGAAGAATCTTGAAGGGACACACACAGCTCTGCCATAGCAGCAATTTGCTAAGAGAGTGCTTTATTCGTAAGTTCCTCTTTGTCATAATTTAATGGGAAAATGTATTATTACAGGTAGAGGGTTATTTAGGAACATCTGCATTTTTACCGTATGTAAAGGAAACACCAATAAGTCATTTTCTCCACACTTTTACTATTCCTATATTGCTGAATTGTAGTGGATGGTGACCAGTTTTGTTCTTCTCTATTAAGGCAATAGTAAAAGTGTGGAGACCTTGTACGTATGGTGTGTGTGAGGACACCATTTGTAGCGTTCTCCATGCATGCAACATGGAAGAGGCCATGTTGTAGAGATGGTCTTCCTCCGGCACATGCAGCACAACGTTTTGCTACAGCAGCAGAGAGTGAAGGTAGCTGGGGCTCCGCTTGATACCGGCTGCCAACTAGACATGGAGCCATTGATCACTACCCGTTGAGCCCGATGATCTCGCCAGCTTTCTATCCACTTTATAGTCCATTCATCCAGCCAATACTTGTTTAACTTGCTACTAGAGTTATGGCATCTGCCTGTACAATGAGAGGCTTTGAGGTGGCAGAACTCTGGCATAGCTCCAGAGATCCAGTGCAAAAAGACTTACATGTTGATGATCAGTGTTTGTTCTCTGACAAAGAGAGAACTTCACATTTGTTTAAGGCATAGGTTCTCAAACTGGGGGTTGTGATCCCTCAGGGGTTTGTGAGGTTATTACGTGGGGGATCACGAGCCGTCAGCCTCCACCCCCAAACCCTGCTTTGCCTCCAGCATTTATAATAGTGTTAAGTATTTTAAGTTTTTGTTCATTTATGTTGGGAGGGGGGCGCGCACTCAGAGGCTTACTATGTGGAAGGGGTCACCAATACAAAAGTTTGAGAACCACTGGTTTAAGGGCTCACAAACAACTCTGTGTTCTTTGGGGATTTATAACCCTGCCACAAAGAGGGGTTGTTTTGCAGGTCAGCAACAGTGCCCTCAGTGGTATTTCATACAGGCACCTTATCAGTCAAGGCACCAAGGTTACTCTGGAAAGAGGAAAGATGTCGAACAGAAGAACATTTCAATCTACCTTTACCCAGCCAGCTTGTGATCCTTCACCGTTGGGCTGGCAGCCTATTTGACTTCTGTATTGAGAGCAACATACCAGTTGTGAATGTTTCAACCCTGTTTCCTGAGTTCAGGGACAGTAGTATGATCTACTCTTCATTTCTTCAATGCTTGGGAAGCCATAACATTGGACAAATGGAACCTAAGCACTATGGGATTGGGTTATGCCTTTCAATCTCTCTCAATTTTTCCCCCTTTGCCTCGTCTATCCCAGCCCTTTTCAGGTATCCCTCTCACAAGTCACTACTTCTTCAGCAGGTCCAGGAAATACATGCTCTGGGAGTTACAGAGGAGGTTGTTCCTCATCATTGCAGAAAGGGATTCTACTCCCAGTACTTCCTGATCCCCGAGCCCAAGGGAGAGAGAAGACCATCTTCTATCTCCACAGTTTCATCAAATATATAAAATTCTGCATAGTTACTATGGCTTACTATTCTTCCTGCATTGAATCACAGTGACTGGTTTGTGGTTCTCAATCTCCAGGATGCCTGTATCTATGTGGTGGCCGTCACAGGCTGCGGGAAGTTCCTGAGATTCTTCATAGCTGGCCAACTTTATAAGTACATAGTTCTCCTTCATGGTCCATCATAAGCTCCATACTTCTATACCAAGTGCATGACTGTGGAGGGGGGGAATTCATGTCTTCCCATACATAGATGATTGGCTAGTGAGAGACAGATACGATGAACAAGTCCTCAGTCATGTTTATTTTCACACTGGACCTGTTTGATTGATGAGTTGATTTTAAATAAAGCAAAGCTGAAACTGAATTCAACTTAAAAAAAAAATAGAATTCCTGGGGCCCCAGCTAGACTCTACAAATTCATGGGCCTTTCTCCTGCACAAACTATTCTAGATGATTATTCACCTTTTTCTGAACCTCCAATATCATGGCCCATGTATGCCTGAAGTTACTGGGCCATATGAGTGTATGCCCATATGTGGTTCAGCATACAGTTGCACCTTAGACCAACTTTATGCATGAGTGATAAGTTGCTAGTCTTTGGACAGGCTTGTCCGACTGATTTCTGAAATACTGAACAGAACAGAACACTGTTTGCCAGGGTGTTTCCTTGGGCCATCCTCCACTGATCAGAATGGTAGTTATTGATATCTCCACAATAGATTGGGGAGCACATCTAGGGACATTAAAGGTTCAGGTCTTGGAGCAGGAAGCATCCTATCATATCAACATACTGGAGCTTCGGGCCACTTACAATATGTGTTGGGCCTTCTGGGATCAGAACAGGGGAGCAGTGGATCACATGCTCACAGACAATACCACCACAATGGGAGGAGCCCACTCCAACCAGATTTGTAAGGAGGCAATAAAGTTTTGTCACTTATGCATTGAGGAAAATATCATGCCTACTTACTGGGCTCTCAGAACCACTTATCTGACAGCTTCAGTAGGACTTTCTCAGACAACCACAAATGGTCTCTACAGAGCAACATAGTCCATTTTTGGAGAATAGTGCATCCCATCAGTTACCTATTTGCAACAAAGGACAACATGAAATGTCATCAGTTTTGTTCCTGAATGGGACTCAGCCCAGGGTGCCTTCCATCGGAACTGGGGAGAAGACTTAATATATGTCTTCCCCCCTCCCCCACGATTTCACAGGTATTCTCAAACTCAAGTTAGACCATGCCAAAGTGACACTTCTTGTGCTGGCCTGGCTGAGGTGTTCTCCAACTTTCTCAGTCTGTCAGATTGACTTACCAGATCTTTTCCTCCTCTTCCCAACCTGCTGATTCAGATTCATCCAGCGTTGAGCAGACTACACCTCATGGCATGAATGGTACTTGGTTAGAGGAAAATAATGGGCAGTGCACGGAAGTAGTTAAGAACATCCTGCTTAATAGTAAAAAACCATCTCCTAGGTCTATTTATTTGGCTAAGTTTAAGTGTTTTTAGATTTGGTCAACGCATGAGCAGCATCTCCATACTTTAGATGTCAGATGGTACTTAGCATTTTATTTACAAAGGACTAAACCATTTAATTCCTCTCTCCAACTTTTTGTCTCTTATGCGGATTGGATGAAAAGTCAGCCAGTCTCCACATCGATGATTTCCAGGTGGATAATTTCTTGGATTACCATGCTTATGGAGTAACTCACACTACCCCCCACCAACATTATGGGCTCATTCGACAAGAGCACAGATGAGATGGATCATGGTTCTCAGCCTTGGCATCTAGATCAGATGCAAACTTTGGGAAGGCTATTCTGCCATCGTTATTTAAGTAAACTCCAAACCCAACCACCTACCAGAACTGCTTGTGCATCATCTGAATGGAATTCACACCTACAACCTCTTGAAAAAGAAAAGGTAGTTTACTTATCTGTTCTGAAAAATGTTGTTGTTCAAGATCTGGGTGCTGAAGTGTATTCCACGAAGCACCTGCCATTCCCACTGCATCAGTCTCAAGCCTTGCATTTTGATGTAAAGGTACAGGGGGGGTCAGAGAGGTGCTGCCTTTATGTTGCCATAGGAGGGCCTGAGGGCCAGAGGGCACGAGCGCCTCCCTTATGGCTACTGCTAAACCAAGTTCTCCAGTTTCAGTGCATTGGGCATGTGCACACCTGAATGGAATACACTCAGAACCCACATCTCAAAGAACAATAGTTACAATACAGGGAAGTAACCCTCTGATACATACAATAATGACAACTTTCTGGATTTTCATGAGACCAGTGATCAGTATTGTGAAGCTGTGACCTTACTCAGAGTACAACCTGGACTGCCGAAGGGCTGTATCCCCTCAGCTCTTCAACCTGAGGTACCTTTTACAGCTGTTTCTTTCTTCAGATGTTAATTTCATGAACAGAGCAAAGGGAGGAAAAGTGATGTGTGTACTCTCTTCTTATCCATACACACACTAAACCCATTCAGTTGTACTTTCTTATGCATTGGTGGGGTTGAGCCTTCTCTGAGAAGGATACAAGTAGTTTTTTTATTTGATTTTGAGACATTTGGGATTTTGGATATATTTTTGAATTTGCTTGACTGCTTGTCTATTGGAATTCCATCTGCTTCTGGCAACCTACCTTTTGTAAAGTATTTTGCATAGCTGTTTTTACTTCAGGTACATTTTGTGAAAAGTCACTGAGTGCTTCTTGGTAGCTATCAAACTGCTGCAATAATATATCTTCTGTGTACAGTCACTAACTATTTTCTATGCATGTTTTGGTCACAGTTTACACAGTTACACTTCTCAAATTTACCACAAATCTTGGTGGTGGATGGGTTGTTGGTTTTTTTGTTTTTGTTTTTGTAGTCCTTAGGAAGCTAAAAAAATGGCCAATATCTTCAAATATGCTGTACGTTCATGGCAATTTAGCACTACTCTGACTCTTGACATTCTATAAACATGCATGTTTTATTTTTCAGACTTCCTTTCTATGCGCCATATATTCCTTTAGTCTATTGCTAACGTGACTGAAAGTGAATAAAACTGATAGGAAATTCTGAGAGGGCAATGGCGTCAATCTCTGTAGCACTGCTTTCCCTTACAACTGCAGCCCCCCACCCTCCCAATAGAATGCTCATCCTAACATTCTTATGCTCTATAGCGTACCAACCAGCAACCTGAACCCCATTCCTGAGAGAGAGAGAAAATGGATATCTCTGCCACTGTCCTCTTCAAGTATCCTGAGATTTATAGGATTTCCCCCTGTATCTCAGGCTATGGAAGTTTGGTTTGCCATTCTGGTAGCAGAAAACAGCTGGAAGCCCAGTAGATTCAGCCCAATGGGGAATCCTCAGAGGAGAGTCACAGTATTGACTCCTACACCATCATCCTCCTGGCACTTAGGTTGGGAATGAGAGGATATGGCCAGAAAGTCACACCAACCAACCTCACCAGGTAGAGGATGGCTCTTGGGGGACATTGGCACAAGCTGTAAGAAAGATATAAGCCTTGAGGTGTCTTCCTTTTACATCAGGAAATGGCCTCACACACACCTGGCTAGAGGCAAGGCCGGTGCAAGGAAGTTTCGCGCCTTAGGCAAAACTTTCTTGCACCAGCCCTGCGCTCCCTCTAGCTAATGCTGCTCCCTCCATGGCAGTGGGCTCCCCCCCACCAGAGCAGCTTCCCCCCCCCCCAGCAAACCCCCCCCCACGGCAGCCTCCTCGTGGGCCACGGTGGGGGGGCTGGGCTGGGCTCCCCCGATGGCAGGGCTCGGCTCCCCGCCCCCCTGGCCCGCGGCAGGCTGGGCTCCCCGGCTCTCCCGGTGGCAGGGCTTGGCTCCCTGCCCCTGCGGCGGGCTGGGCTGGGCTCCCCGGCCCCCTGTGGCGGGCTGAGCTGGGCTCCTGGCGGGCTTGGCTGGGCTTCCCGCACCCCTCCCCCGTGGCAGAGGCACTGGGCTCGGTTCCCCGCCCGCCCCCTCTGCATGCTGCAGCGGGGGCACTGGGCTTGGCTACCCGCCCGCGGCAGCTCACCTCCGCCTTACTCTCACCTCTGCTGGCAGCAGTGGCAGCAGCTCCTCTCGGCGGCGTTTTGAATCGCTGCTTGGAGTTGTGGCCCCCCAAATCCTGGCGCCCTAGGCGACTGCCTAGGGTCGCCTAATGTGAGTGTCGGCCCTGGCTAGAGGATAGGGTGGGGACAGGGCTGGCCTTACCATGAGGTGAACTGAGGCGGCTGCCTCAAGTGCCAGACTGTGGCGGGTGGGCGTGGGCAGGGGCGGGGGCGCCACTAGGACCCAGAATGTAGAAAATTGTGTCTACTGTGGTGCATATGTATTCTCTCTGCATTAGATGCATAGAGATGGTGGAGTGCTGTGCTGGAGGAAGGAGAGCACGAGACATAACAGGCAGGCAGGAGAAAAGGTGAGAGGGAGAGCTGCAGGGAGGGAGAGGAGGAGGAGGAGCCTCTTATGTACCTCTCTAGCACTCTAGGAGCCTGGACTGATTAACACCAGCTTCTCAGGGAGCTTCCTGTTTCCTGCTGCTTCCCTGAACCCACTTGAGGAGAACAGACAGTCAACTGAAGTAGTAGGAACCAGTTAGGCCCTTAAGACGCTGATATCTTCCCTCACTCAGGCCCTGGTACCAGCCTGCTTATTTGTTCCCTTCAATTGAGTGTTGAGAGACATTATAGCTGGCACAGAACCGCAGTCATGAGTGAAAGAAGAAAATGCTCTGGGGTAGCATTCAGAAAGAGAGAGAAAGCAAAGGAAGCTTTTCTAGCTAAGCAGGAAGGAGCTCTCCTGAGATACATAGACACAAATGTTCACGGTGAGCCTTCCGGCCCCAGTGAGGATGTGAGTGGTGAGGAGATGCCTGATCTTCCAGTTAGTCACAGTGCAGGTGACCTGGCAGCTTCCGCAGCATCCATATCTCCATCTCAAATGGATGTAACCATGCACATTCCTGAAGAAAAGTGTAGATCAGAGAAGAGTGTGGTGGAGGCGCAAGAAACAGTTGCTGCTGAGTTTAGTTCCTTAAGTCTAGATGATCCAGGATTGTGGACCCACTTGAGCAGTAGCCTGAAGGACTTCTTTGTACTGCATGGGCCACAGCAAGTGAAAAACTTCATGTTCCCCAAAGACAATGAAAATAGAAGTTTCCATCCAACACATTAGTGGCGTAAAATCCCCAATGGTGACCAAGTTGAAAGGCCATAGCTTATGCACTCAAAAACCCAGAATGCTGCATACTGTTTTTGTTGCCAACTCTTCCTGTCTAATGTTCTAGCCACATTGGTTTCTACAGGAACAAAGGACTGGAAAAATCTGGCTAGAAATCTGGCATGCCATGAGCGCACAGCAAATCACCAGAGAGCATTCCATAGGTGGAAAGAGCTTGAGATGAGACTAAGGTTAAAGGCCACCATAGATGATCAGCATCAAGAGAAGATTGCATCAGAGTCTCTTTACTGGCAAAATGTTCTGAAAAGGCTCACTGCCATTATGAGAGTGCTTGCTACCCAAAACCTAGCAATGTGTGGTACTTCAGATCAGCTGTATGTGCCAAACAATGGAAACTTCCTTAAAATTGTGGAGCTGATGGCTGAGTTTGATGCTGTACTCCAGGAGCATCTAAGAAGAGTCACCACCCAAGAAATGTACACACACCACTACCTTGGAAAAACAATTCAAAATGAGATCATACAGTTACTGGCAACAAAAGTCAAACAGAAGATTGTGGCAGATCTGAAGTCAGCAAGATATTACTCTGTTATTCCGGACTGCACACCTGACATCAACCATATGGAACAAATGACTTTAACGGTGCATTTTGAACCTAGTGAAAATGTCCCTGCAATGGTGACTGTCAGAGAGCATTTTCTATAATTTATTGACATTGACGATACTTGAGGAGCTGGTATGAGAAATGTGCTTCTTAAAAAGCTGGAAGATATGGGAATTGCGATAGCTGACATAAGAGGTCAGGTAGGTAATGGTGCCAACATGAGAGGAAAGAACAGAGGAGCGCAGACACTGATCTGAGAGTTAAACCCTCAAGCTTTTTTTGTCCCATGCAGTTCTCATTCATTGAACTTTGGTGGTCAGTGATGCAGCATCAGGTTCTAGTGAGGCTGCTGATTTTTTAAATATAATTCAAAGCATCTATGTATTTTTTTTCTCCATTGCTTCAAAATTTGCCATCGATATCTGGGAACATCCTCTCTGACACTGAAACCACTGAGTGCCACACGATGGGAAAATAGAGTGGAGGTGATAATGCTTATCAAACACCAAATTGGGAAGATAGATGATGCCATAATTGCCATTATGGAGGATAATGCTATGACAGGAACTGTTTGTGGGAGAGGGAAATGGAATCACCAGAAACATACATAACTTCAAATTTCTGTGTGGCTTAGTGTTGTGGCATGACATACTGTTTGAAATAAATGTTGTAAGCAAGAGACTCCAAGGTGTTGACCTTGATATATCTGGAGCAATGTAACAACTGGACAAAGCAAAGTTATACCTACAGTCTTACCGGTCAGATGAGGGATTTCAAAATGTTCTGAAGAGTACATAGAAGTTGACGGGAACTTCAGGCTGAAGCTATTTTCTCACCCATTCAAGAATACAAGAGTCACCGAAGAAAAAGACATTTTGATTACGAGGCACAGGATAATCCCATAAGAGACCCCAAACAAAAATTTGAAGTTGAATTGTTTAACGAGGTGCTAGATTGTGCAATACAGTCAGCTGAAGAATGTTTCATGCAGCTCAAGGAACACAGCAGTATATTTGGGATGTTGTATGATATTCCATAACTCCTCACTATACCTGAAGAAGACCTACACCAGCAATGCAGGGCACTAGAGACAGTGTTGACACATGATGACATGCACGATATTGATGCGAGTGATTTAGGTGATGAACTGAAAGCCCTTTCATGATGCATTTCAGCAGGATCAACTCCAAAGGCTGTTCTGGAATATATGTGCACAAATAAGATGACCACCCTCTTTCCAAATGCTTTTGTTGCTCTGCGCATACTTCTAACATTTCCTGTAACAGTTGCCAGTGGAGAGCGCAGCTTCTCCAAGCTGGAGTTAATAAAAACACACCTACACTCCACAATGACACAGGAGAGGCTGGTCGGCCTTGCAACCATCTCAATAGAGCATGAGCTGGTCCAGACTGTGGACCTTCAGGAAGCAGTTCAAATCTTTGCAACCAAGAAGGCACGGAAAGCACCACTTTTATTATTCAAACAGATAAAAATGCCAGTGTTTACTATGCAGACAAGAGAAGTTACATTTGCTGTTCAGGTGTTTGAAAGATAAGTGTTACTTAAAATTTTTGAACAAGGCAAGTTGTTAGGTCTCCTTTATTGGGGTAGGTAGCAGAGCAGTACCATGAGAGGAGTAGAACAGGAAGAAGGCAGAATTTAGACCTTTCAAAGTTTTGGCCCAAGGGAGGTGGCATGGGGGAGTAATTTGATCTCCCCGCCTCAGGTGCCAAAATGTTGTGGGCCGGCCCTGTAAGTCACAATACCTCCCCTGCTTCCCTCCTTCTCCTGAGTACATAGTAAGTTACTGCTAGTATAGGCTACCAGCAAGTTAGCCTTGACCGGAAGAGTAAAGAGAAAACTGGAAGCATCAAATATAGTCCAACTGTAAATTACTACCATCCTGATGTGGCTCAGCTACTCTAGCCCATAAGAACATGGGGTGGAAACAAACCTCTGTTCAGTCATTGCCCACCTACTCCAGGAAAGTATCAAACTGCATATAAGCAAAGTTACTCACGTGTCTCGATGCGAGGACTAGGTGACTCACACAGGACCATAATACTGGGAAGGGTTTTTACTCCTTTATGCAGGCACACAGTCCTAACCAGAATCTAGTACTAAAGAAGGCTGCACTATTTCTTCTCTGTGTTAAACGCTTGTTGGGTCAGGGACGCATCTATAGAATCTTACAATTTTTCTCTCAATTTTACTGTTCAGGTGTGGTGATTAAATATGGGGCGGGGGCAGTTATTATATAAAATAAAATGAATGGTCCAGATTTTAGACCACATCTGACCTATGCTCTGTGAAGTGTGTGTGGGGAAAGAGGAAAATGTTGATTTAAGAAACCCCTTTGCATTCCTGACTTAGAGGTACTTTTCTGTCCCTTGGTGCTCCTGGAAGGCAGGTTCAGTGTTTGCACCATCTCTTGCTCAGGACTGTGAGATTTCACAATCTAGAGCTTGGAAAGATAGCAAAATGATTTCTCAGTTGAAATGGGGGAAGTAAACTCCTCTGTTCTCAGAAAGTTGCATGGAGATAATTTGTTTAATCTTCGTTTTAGATGAGGTTAGATTTCCACTTTGTGTATGGACTTTTTTTTTTTTAGACTGGGATAGTTCAGTGATAGAACTGAGTTCCGCTCTCAGGGTATGTCTACACTACGAGACTAGTTTGATTTTTCTTAAACCGAACTTGTGAAACCGATATTGCATAGTCGATCGTGCGAATCCACACCAAGGACATTAAATCGAATTTGTGAGTCCACAGTAACGGGGCAAGCGTCGACATTGCAAGCGGTGCACTGTGGGTAGCTATCCCACAGTTCCTGCAGTCCCCGCCGCCCACTGGAATTCTGGGTGTAGCCCCCAGTGCCTTATGGGGCCAAAAATGTGTCGAGGGTGGTTATAGGTAAATGTCGTCATTCGACCCACACTCCCGCCCTCACTCCATGAAAGCGCCGGCGGGCAATTAATTCGCGCCCTTTTCTGGTGATTGACAGCTCGGACGCCACAGGACAGCGAGCATGGAGCCCTCTGCGATTATCACTGCTGTTCTGTCCGCTGTCAACACCTCGCGCCTTATCGTCCACCTTTTCCAGAGGCAGATGCAGATAAATCGGGCGAGGAGGCAACGGAAGCTCTGGGAGGACATGAACTCTGAGAGGGGCACAGACCTCTCGCAAAGCACGGGATCCCGGCCCGTAGACATCATGGTGGCAATGGGGCACGTTGATCCTGTGGAACGGCGATTCTGGGCCAGGGAAACAAGCACTGACTGGTGGGACCGCATAGTGCTGCAGGTCTGGGATGAATCCCAGTGGCTGCGAAACTTTCAGATGCGTAAGGGCACTTTCCTGGAACTTTGTGAGTTGCTGTCCTCTGCCCTGAAGCGCAAAGACACCCGAATGAGAGCTGCCCTGACTATCCAGAAGCGAGTGGCCATAGCCCTGTGGAAGCTTGCAACGCCTGACAGCTACCGGTCAGTCGCGAATCAATTTGGAGTAGGCAAATCTACCGTGGGGGTTGCTGTGATGCAGGTAGCCCATGCAATCGTTGACCTGCTGCTCTCAAAGGTAGTGACCCTTGGAGACGTGCAGGTGATCATAGATGGCTTTTCTGCTATGGGATTCCCAAACTGCGGCGGGGCTATTGATGGGACACACATCCCTATCCTGGGACCAGACCACCAGGGCAGCCAGTATATTAACCGAAAGGGCTATTTTTCTATGGTGCTGCAAGCACTAGTGGACCATAAAGGACATTTTACCAACATCAACGTCTGATGGCCGGGCAAGGTTCATGATGCTCGTGTTTTCAAAAACTCTGGTCTGTTTAGATGGCTGCAGGAGGGTGTTTACTTCCCGGACTGCAAAATAAGTGTTGGGGATGTGGAGATGCCTATAGTGATCCTCGGGGACCCAGCCTACCCGCTAATGCCCTGGCTCATGAAGCCATACACGGGAGCCCTGGACACTGAAAAGGAGCTCTTCAACTACCGGCTGAGCAAGTGCAGAATGGTGGTGGAGTGTGCTTTTGGCCGTCTGAAAGGGAGATGGAGAAGCTTACTTACTCGCTCCGATCTCAGCCAAACAAATATCCCCATTGTGACTGCAGCGTGCTGTGTGCTCCACAATCTCTGTGAGAGCAAGGGGGAGACGTTTATGGCGGGGTGGGAGGTTGAGGCAAATCGCCTGGCTGCTGATTAAGCACAGCCGGACACCCGGGCGATTAGAAGATCCCAGCGGGACGCGCTGCGCATCCGGGAAGCTTTGAAAGCTAGCTTCCAGACTGACCAGGGTAACCAGTGACTGTTACGCTTGTTTAAACAGAAGCTGAACCTGCCCCCGTTTCTTTACCCAGTTTCTGTTGCCTATCCTCTCCAATTACCAACCCCCTTCCCCCACTTCATTCAACGCTTTAAAAGTATAATAAAGGAAACATTGTTTATTAAAACCGTCTTTATTAATGATTTCTCGGTTAAGGGTTTAACCTGGGACGCATACTGCGGTTGGGGAGCAGGTGGAGTGTTGGAAAGTACGCTTCCAAACTTGGGGAATGACATGCTCCTGCTCCCAGAGCAGTCCGCAGTGCTGGACTGCTTGTTTCAAGGGAGCCTGCAACCCCTCCTATTCGCAACTGTGTGTGGTGGGGCCTGTGTGACTTTTTGGCCGTGGATTGCGGCCACAGATCCCCTGCTGCATGGATCTGTCATGCAGGCTATTGCCGGCCGCAAAAGATCTGCAGCCACCCTCCCCCACCAGAAAGTCACAGAGCCCCCCCCCATAGAGAACATGAAAACCCTCTCCCAGAATGACAAGTGTGCCTAGTGAATGCAATGTGAGTGTGACTTTCTGTTGAACCTTTCCCCCTGTCTGTACCCTGGTTCAGGCGCCGGTCATCTCAAATTACAAACCCCCTTGCCCCCTCCCCCAAAACCAAACCATCCTGTGAAAGAAAGTCAGGGAAACAGCACTGTACAGAACAAACATTTTTATTAAGGGGAGCATAGTTTTGAGATGAAACCTGGGCAGGGAACTGTTGTGGGGTGCGGTTGGAGGGAAGGAAAGGACCCATCTAAAGTTTTGGGAGTGAGAGCCTTCTGCTACTGGAGCAGTCTGCAGGGGTGGAGTGATTATTTCCACGGCCCCTGCCTCCCCTCGTTCTAGTGACTTTGGGTGAGGGGAGGATTGGACTTTGTGATGGGGGAGGGCGGTTGGAAATAACATACAGAGGGGCTCTTTCCTCCTGTCTCCTGTCCTGGAGAATGTCTACCAGGCGCCGGAGCATGTTCGTTTGCTCCCTCATTAGTCCCAGCAGCGTTTGAGTCGCCTGCTGGTCTTCCTGCCGCCACCTGTCCTCGCGAGCTTCAGCCCTCTGCTCCCGTTCGCTGACTGCTCGCTCGGACCTTGAGACATCCTCTCTCCGCTGTGCCGCCTCCTTTTGGGAACAGACCATCAATTCTGAGAACATGTCGTCCCGGGTTCTCTTTTTGCGCCGCCTGATCAGCGCAAGCCTCTGGGAGAGTGATCCACGGGTAGGGCGGGAGACACTCTCAGCTGTGGGATGGGAGAAAGGGAGTGAATTCCTCAGATACTTTTTCCCGAACAATGCCTATACTCTTTCCCTGTGAATAAGACCATGCACAGTACCTATCACATGTGCACTTACTACAAGGTCGAATATTATGTCTTTATACTGAGTGCCTGGGGTCCTGGTGTACAGATCCCACAAGCGGTGCTGGACACTGGAAATCGGCTCTCTGGAGACCATGGTAAGCCGTTGCCTTTGGACTGCTGAGAGCTTACTTCACAGCAGTGCTCTGCTCCCATGTTTCAAGCACAGTTCCTAGCGGTGGCCAGTTCCTGCTGCTGCCAAAACCGCTCATCTACAACGGCTCGCCTACCCTTTCCCCCTCTCCGTGTTGCCGGTCCCGGGAACTGTACGTGTCCGCGAACCGCTCTGTTTGAACGGCTCGCCTACCCTTTTCCCCCCCTCCGCGTGGCCGGTCCCGGGAACTGTACGTGCCCGTGAACCGCTCAGTTTGAACGGCTCGCCTACCCTTTCCCCCCCTCCGCGTGGCCGGTCCTGGGAACTCTCCCTGCCTGTGCACCGCTAAGTTTCAATGGTTAGCCTCCCAGCTCCCGCCCGCCAGCGTGGATGGAAACCGCTGGGTGTCGTTCTTTAAAGGAAAAATCAAGAAGTCACTATACTAAAAAAACCACTCATTCAAACCAGGTCACCATGACTGATATCACTCTGATGAGGATTACAGAGACAGAGAAAGACCGCATGCTGCGTGAATGCCAGCAAACCCCAGGGCCGTATGCAGCCATGCTATGCAAGGCAATGATACCAGAGTACCTGCAGCTTGCATGGTGCGGGAAAGTATCCTACCATGGAGGAGACAATAAGGCCGCTCTCCCTGGGAACCTGATGCAAAAGATTTCACTGTACCTCCAGGAGAGCTTTGCGGAGATCTCCGATGGGGATTTCTCCTCTATCCCCATACATATTGACAGAGTTTTCGAGTAGTTGCACTGGAAACGACTCAAAACTAAAGCGCCTATGGCCAGTTAAGCAATACAAACACATTGCTAACACACCATGCCTATTCTATTCCAAATAAATGTTTAAAACACTGACCTGCTGATCCTTCGCCTGGTTCCTGGTCCGGGATGCTGCCTTGGGAGGGTTCGTAGGGGATCTCAGTGAGGGTGATGAACAGATCCTGGCTGTCGGGGAAATCAGCGGTGAAAGTGCAGTCGACTGCCTCGTCCTCCTCCTCTCCTTCCTCTTCTTCACCGTCCGCAAAAACTTCAGACGACGTGGCCGTAGATAAGACCCCATCGTCCGAGTCCACGGACACTGGTGGGGTAGTGGTGGCAGCACCACCGAGCATAGCATGCAGTGCCTCGTAAAAACGGCATGTGTGTGACTGCGATCCGGAGCGTCCGTTGGACTCTTTGGTCTTCTGGTACGCCTGTCGCAGCTCCTTGATTTTCACGCGGCACTGCGTTGCATCCCGGCTGTATCCTCTCTCTGTCATGGCTTTTGAGATCTTCTCGTAGATCTTCGCATTCCGTCTTTTCGACCGCAGCTCTGAAAGCACGGACTCATCGCCCCACACAGCGATCAGGTCCAAGACTTCCCGATCAGTCCATGCTGGGGCCCTCTTTCTATTCTGCAATTGCATGGTCACCTCTGCTGGAGAGCTCTGCATCGTTGCCAGTGCTGCTGAGCTGGCCACGATGTCCAAACAGGAAATGAGATTCAAACTGGCCAGACAGGAAAAGGAATTCAAATTTTCCCGGGGCTTTTCCTGAGTGGCAGGTCAGAGCATCCAAGTACGGATTGCTGTCCAGAGCGTCCACTGAGTGGTGCACTGTGGGATAGCTCCCGGAGCTATTAGCGTCGAATTCCGTCCACAGTAACACGAATTCGACATGGCCATGTCGAATTTAGCGCTACTCCCCTCGTCGGGGAGGAGTACAGAAATCGAATTACAGAGCCATTTATGTCGAAATAAATAGCTTCCTAATGTGGACGGGTGCAGGGTAAAATCGAGTTAACGCTGCTAAATTCGACATAAAGTCCTAGTGTAGACCAGGCCTCAGTTGTGTTGTTACAGCACATA
Source organism: Chelydra serpentina (assembly GCA_037349315.1). Lineage (NCBI taxonomy): Eukaryota > Metazoa > Chordata > Testudines > Chelydridae > Chelydra > Chelydra serpentina. The sequence continues at coordinate 8,726,098 of JBAIAC010000014.1, read as the reverse complement.
TCTTATTTGATAGTGTCCTAAATGCTCTAATCAATATTGACTAAACTGCTTGTCATTGGCTTTATTATCCAAACTGAATAATTTCACCACGTAGTTGTGCATTTTAGATCAAGCTGATGACTATTTTGGGGTTTATTATACTTTTCATGCATGGGAGATTTATGCACATAACTTCCATTAGCATTAATGGGAGAATTAACAAGAGAACAGAATTCTTCGCTGGATTTTTCGCACAGTTGGATTGGCCCACTCTTAGCTAATGTCTGTTGTCTTCCATTTCTGTCATGTGCCTTTTACTAGTTACCTTTTAACAGCTTTGCTAACGGCTTATTAACATATAATATGCAGTATGTTGGGAACATGCATACGAAACTATTTTGTCATGCAACAAATATTTGACAGAGAATGGACTCTCCCCTGTAAAAAATAAAGGAAAAGGTCTGATTCATTTAAAGGTCTTTCAGAGGTAAAGTTTTACTTATTACACCAGTCCAGGTGTCCAGTTAGATTTTCTAGGGTCCCTTTGATATTTTTGGTACAGATATTTTAGAATTTAACAAAAGAATTGTGGTTCAAGGGTGTTTGCTTTGTGTAGACCGCAGATATATTACCAAGTACCATATTCAGGGTATGGATCTCTTGACACATCAAGCTATTGTTTTAGATGGGAATGGCAGTACTGCCTATTATTAAGATCCTGAATTCAGTTGGTTAAAGTTAGACAAAGGTATAAGCATTTGGGTTGAAATTTTACATGCTGGGTGTTTGCCTCAGGCTGAATTTTCTTGGAAATCTTCACCCGAAATAGTTCAGCTGTTTGAGAATAAGGTTAAGGGAAAATCTTTTTTGGCATCTTTTTTTGTTTTTTAAAAAAACCACCCTAGAGACCTTTTCTTTCGAGAAGCTCCAGCTTCAAGCAGGGAGTAAAATTTTTTCATAAATGTGCCTTTTGCTGTTCCGATGGAAACCTGTCCAATAGGGCTATCAAGCAATTTAAAAAATATTAATCATGATTAATCACGCAATTTAAAAAATTCATTATGATTGATTGCACTGTTAAATAATAGAATACCATTTATATAAATATTTTTAGATGTTTTCCACATTTTCAAATATATTGATTTTGATTACAACACACAATACAAAGTGCACAGTGCTCGCTTATATTTATTTTTATAATAAATATTTGCACTGTAAAAATAAAAGAAATAGTATTTTTCAGTTCAATTAATACAAGTACGGGGGGACGGATAGCTCAGTGGTTTGAGCATTGGCCTGCTAAACCCAGGGTTGTGAGTTCAATCTTTGAGGGGGCCATTTAGGGATCTGGGGCAAAAATTGGGGATTGGTCCTGCTTTGAGCAGGGGGTTGGACTAGATGACCTCCTAAGGTCCCTTCCAACCCGGTTATTCTATATGATTCTACTGTAGTGCAATCTCTTTATAATGAAAGTTGAACTTACAAATGTAGATTTATATACCAAAAAAACCCTTCATTCAGAAATAAAACAATGTAAAACTTTAAAGCCTAAAAGTCCACTCAGTCCTATTTCTTGTTCACCCAATCGCTCAGATAAGCAAGTTTGGTTACATTTACAGGAGATAATGCTGCTCGCTTCTTGTTCACAATGTCACCTGAAAGAGAGAACAGGTGTTCTCTTGACAGTGTTGTAACCGGCGTCTCAAGATATTTACATGCTGGATGCGCTAAAGATTCATATGTCCATTCATGCTTCAGCCACCATTCCAGAGGACATGCGTCCATGCTAATGATGGGTTCTGCTTGATGACTGTCAAAAACAGTGCAGACCAATGCATGTTTATTTTCATCATCTGAGTTGGATGCCACCAGCAGAAGGTTGGTTTTCTTTTTTTGGTGGTTCAGGTTCTGTAGTTTCCGCATCGGAGTGTTGCTCTTTTAAGACTTCTGAAAGCATGCTCCAACCTCATCCCTCTCAGATTTTGGATGGTACTTCAGATTCTTAAATCTTGGGTTGAGTGCTATAGCTATCTTTAGAAATCTCACATTGGTACCTTCTTTGCGTTTTGTCAAATCTGCAGTGAAAGTGTTGTTAAAATGAACATCATGCTGGATCATCACCCGAGACTTCTATAACATGAAATATATGGCAGAATGCAGGTAAAACACAGATCAGGAGACATACAATTCTCCCCAAAGGAGTTCAGTCACAAATTTAATTGATGCGTTATTTTTTTAACGAGCATCATCAGCGTGGAATTATGTCCTCTGGAATGGTGGCCAAAGCATGAAGGTATATATGAATGTTTAGCATATCTGGCACGTAAATACCTTGTAATGCCAGCTACAAAAGTGCCATGCGAACATCTGTTCTCACTTTCAGGTGACATTGTAAATTAAAAAGCAGGCAGCATTATCTCCCGTAAATGTAAACAAACTTGTTTCTCGTAGCGTTTGACAGCACAAGAAGTAGGACTAGGTGTACTTGTAGGCTTTAAAGTTTTGCATTATTTTGTTTTTGAGTGCAGTCATGTAACCAAAAAAAAAATCTACTTTTGTAAATTGCGTTTTCATGATACAAGTACTGTACTGCAATCTCTTTATCAGATGAATTGAAAAATACTATTTCTTTTATCATTTTTACCGTGCAAATATTTGTAATAAGAATAATAAAAAATGAGCACTGTATGCTTTGTGTTCTGTGTTGTAATTGAAATCATTATATTTGAAAATGTAGAAAAACATCCAAAATATGTAATAAATATCAATCTGTATTCTATTGTTTAACAGTGCGATTAAAACTGTGATTAATCATGATTAATGTTTTTAGTCGCGATTAAGTTTTTTGAGTTATCTGTGACTAATTGACAGCCCTACTGTCCAAAGGTGGCCAAGTTTTAAGCCTTTGAAAAATTGCAGTTTGCACAAAGTCAGTAGACACTTCCTGGTGTTCAACAGGTAAAATATGAGGATTCCATCCTCACTAAGCATGCTCCAGCCCCTCATGTGTGACCAAATGGCATAGAGCCCCTGGTAACAGGAATGAACCTGGACTTTCCATTCAGTTGCATCTCCTGACTGTTTTCGGTTGGGGTGGAGGTGAGCACCAGAACTGCAAGCAGAAACTTTTCTTTCCTGTGCTTTCATTAATCCCCTGCTGGTGGCCAGACTTGAATGCAGAGCAGATAAGAGCCAGATTGCAGGAGGAGTGGGAGAAGAATAAAGGAGTAGATTGGAATTGGGATCTAAGGGAGGGAAGGGAGGCTATGACTCCTTTATAAAGGAGACTGGGCCTGGGACTCGGGAGCGAGTGAGGAGAGACAGGGAGCTGGTGGAAATGGCTGAACAAGGAAACTGGCACTGGGAACTAGTAGCTGTAGAGAAGGGAGTGAGAGGGTGGAAGGAGATTTAGGCTGGATAAAGGGACTATGACAAGGAGCTAGGGATGGGGTGAAGATGGAGATTGAGGTTGGATGAGGAACCCAAAGAGTGAGACTGGGTTTGGAAGATTTTTGGGGGGGCGGGCGGGAGGGAGGAAACAGGAATGAGAGATGGGGACGACTGGATGATGGGAAGAGTGATTGGACAAGGAGCTAAGAGTGGGAAGCTGGGACTGGCAGGCAAAGAGACCAGGGACAAGGAGTCAGGGCAGGGGGACTGGGAAACTAAGTGGCGGGGGTGGGGGGGAAGAGGGGAAGATCCTGGAAGTGGGGGGGCTGAGCTTGAAATTTGGAGAGGGAGACAGCAGGGGAGACCAGGACTGGTATGAGAAGATTGAGGATTGGAGACTGGGACTGGGAGTGGAGAGAGACAGGTGGGGAAGAGACAGAACTGGGACTGATTGGAAGAGGTGGGGCAGAAGGAGTTACTGGGAGTGGGGGAACAGACATAGGATCTGTGATTACTAGGAACATTCCCCTCCAGGTCATGAAAATGGAACCCAAAATTCCTAAGCCTCACTCTTCCTCTCCTGTCAGGACATTTCTGTAAAACCCACTGGGGAAGCGTGTTTTATACTTCTCTGTTCGCTGGTCCAATGAAAGAAATATAAGAACGACAACATACTATTGTGACGGGTTGGGGCCACAGAGACCTGCTTGGTGCTGCCACCTGGTGTGCCACGGCTGCTTCTGCCCCTGCTTCCAGGCCTTTTCCAGCTTGGGACTTCCGAATCCTGTCTGTTTTGAGCCAGATTCCACTGATCTGCTGCAAACACAGACCCAGGTCCGAACCAAGTCCACTCACCACTGTAAGGCCCCTGGAAGCGCTCTTGCCTTTGACACCCAGCTGCTTAACTCCAAGGAGGCTCAAACCCTTAATAAATCCGTTTTACCCTGTATAAAGCTTATACAGGGTAAACTCATAAATAGTTCGCTTTCTATTTCAAAGATGGAAAGATATGCACCACTGATCGCTGTCCCAAGGCACTAACTCGTACTCAAGGAAACTTAATAAGTAAAAAGTGATTTTAATAAGTACAGAAAATAGGATTTAAGTGAGTTCAATTAGTGACAGACAGAACAAAGCATGTTACTTAGTAAAATAAAATAAAACACGCACGTCTATGTCTATTCAAAGTTAACACAGATAAAAGCCTCACCAGATTCGGATATTTTCCTTTTTACAGGCTGTAGAATTCGCCTGGGTCCAGCTGAGCTCAGCAGATTCTCACCCCCCCTAGTGTCCTTGTCCTTTGTTCAGTTCCCCTCAGGAATGTCCTTGGGGGGGTGGAGAGCCTCTCCCTTTAGCCAGCTGAAGACAAAATGGAGGGGTTTCCTCGGGGTTTAAATAGATTTTCTCCTCTGGGTGGACACCCCTCCCTCTCCCTGTGTAGCATCCAGTTACCAAATGGAGTTGGGGTCACATGGACCAGTCACCTGCACAACTCAGTTCCAGACTAGCCACATTCCTGGCAAAGTTCAAATGTGGATTGGTGACTGCAAGTTCTATTGTCTGTTAAGTGCTTCTTGATTGGGCACTTAACCTGCACATTCCTTTCTCAAGAAATACAACCGATATTCATAACTTCAACTACAACAATGATACATGCATACAAACAGGAGGAATAAATTCAGTAGGTCATAACTTTCACAGAGATATGTTACATGGCACATGTAGCATAAAACATAGTCTAGTTACATATATACATTTATAAGCATCTCCCCATAAAGTTTTATGGGGAACACCGTCACAACTATTTCTCTCAGTTACTCCATTATCTCAAAAAAACGAGATCTGTGCAGTGGATCTAAAGGTTCCAACTCTGCTGATGTCCTGTGTCTGTGTCAATATGATGTAAAGGTGATTAAATGTTTTTGTTTGCTTTTTTAAAAAAAAATAGGAAATTATGGAGACACAAAACTACATTAAAATAACATTATTAAGGTTGCAATTTCAAGAACTCAAAGCTTAAAATATGACTGAATTGAGGTTCCCTGTACTTTCTTCCCCTTTGTATGTATACAATCTTTAATTACATGATCTTATAGTGATTTTTTGTCAGCTCCATCTCATTCAGTGCAAAGAATGGATTTGTTTCAGGGATGTTGCTGGATTGTGTCACAACGGAGGCTGTTGTTGTCTGTAGGACCCCTGCTTCATTTGTTGCAGAAGCTAGAAGGTGTGTAGTGAATGAGGCACTAGGCTATGGGATAATCCAGTGTGGGTCATGCTCAGTCTGCAGCTGTTTCACTTTTAATCAATCAATAAATAAATAGTAATTGGAGAAGGGATTTGAACTTGTCTCCCGTCTACTGGGTGAAAGCCCAAACCACGAGGTTATAGAGTCACTCTTGCTCTTTCCCTGGCCCAGTGATTATTCATTGCCATTCAGAGTTGGTCATAAACCACTCACCAAAAATTTGAACTCAGCATGGGATGAAAACAAATCAACCCAGCCAAAAATTCACAAATGCACCCTAAGAAACAGAACTGAAATTTTAATGATATATGAGTGTTTTTGCATTTATGCAGAAATTCTGCAAGCTCAAAAAGCACAGATTTATTCTTTAAAATTATGACAAATATTTTGCACAGCTCTAGAGGGAAGGTTTTGTTGGTTCAGTAGAGATGAGGTTGGCATCTTGCATCCAATTTCTATGTCTTCATGTCTTGTTAAAATTAGATATAGAATTAAACTTTAAGAGGACACAATATTTAGCCCAGGGATCTTATGTTGGATTTTGTAAATGTATTCAAGGGGAGACTAGTTTTAATTTTGACCTTTTTTGCATACAGTAAGCATCTTCCAGATCATAAACTAGTACAAAGCTAGCAGACTAAGAAAAAAAATGAATGATTGCAAAGGTCTTTCATCTATTGCTTCATTACTTATTATGTAGATTTTTTAAATAAAGGATATAATGGGGAATATAAATTGATATATCTAAACTGATGACACTAAGAAATACAACATCTGTCGCTGCTGTTCCTGAGGATAATTTACTTCTCGGGCATAATTTCATGCCTTGTTAAAATGAGAGAACACTATGACTTGCTGAAGGTGAAATAAGGGGACAAGAAAGAGACACTTCTGTGGGATTTAGAGGATTTGATTATAACAAAATGTCTCCATAAGTGGGGGGAGAGGCAATAGCTCTTGCATGTTAAAGCTTGTTTAGTTATTTTTTTGGAAGGGAGGGGAAGTATTGACATCTCATTCCCTTGTCAATATGCTGACACACTTTGCTGTTAACTCAATGTTAATGAACTTATGTGCACTGATAGGCCACCCTCGGTGTCTCCATTAGCCTCATACATATGGGAATTTCAGATACTGCCCCAGAAATCCACAATCTCGTGCACATGTTCAACTGCAGAAAGGGTGAAGAGGTACCAGTGGAAAGGTAGCAGCAGTAGGTGGGACAGGATGGTTACAAAGAACTGTACAGCAAGTTGTGCGTGGGCAGTTGTTTTGATGAATCAGCTAATGTTTTGAGCTCCCCTCAGGAGAGAGGAAGGATATGGTATAAGTGTTGAGTATTAATGGTGTTTACTCCTAATTTTTAGATTTTTACAGTTTCTTAGTCTAAGTAAAATGGAAGAGGATTTCTTGATTTGTATTTTCAATATTTTATCATTTGTTTTTAAAAGGTTAGTAGTAGATTGTTGGATGCTCCCTCTGCACATGTTCTTGCTGTGCTCAGTGAACAACGCTTGGCAGTTGATCTGGATGGCAGGGAAGGCCAGTTAGGAATAAGAGCCAGCAACAAGATGTGTTTCACTGTTTGTGGAAGTGAAATGCTTGGCTGATGATGCATACTATTAATTATAGTCTGGCCTGCAAAGCTTTGGGAGCTGGGCACACTTTAACAACATTGCCCATAATGGAGCTAGAGAATATTACAGAGGGAATTTGTTTAGCCTAGACCATATAACTTTAAGGTGTAATGCTTTTGTTCAGTACTTCGTTCTAAATTTGTGCATCATTTGAAGATTTGAGAAAGAGGAGAACATAGAAATGGGAATGATGTTGTATAATATTGTAATAGACACACAAATATCACTTATCTTTGTAGAGCAAGGTTTCAAATATTCCACACAGGAGAGAGGGAAAGGAAAGTTCCTTAAACCAGATTCATCTCTTCTGCCAAGAATGCAGCTAAATTCTTTCAGACACAGAGATAAATGGGCTGAGCCCAGCGATGAGTGAAGCAGCAGAGATCAATTAAAAACACTTGACTCATTAAGATAAGCATGGAGAGAATAATGTTTCCAAAGATTTCCTTTTAAGAAGTCGGCTACACTTTGCTTTACCTCAAAGAAACAAAAGCCTGAACTTCCCTGTAAAGATTAATGTAGGTCATCTTTGGATCAACTTCTGCCTGCATCAGCATAAAAAGTAGTTGTATAGAGTAAAAGTCTGAAAGTCGTTAGGAGATGAAATAATGCAATTTGTTATGGAGATATTAACGTACACTGTGTAAATATTAGATGGGATGATGTAATACAGTCCATCAATGGAAAGTTCTTGCAACTTTGGCCTAGATCTTGGCCCACACTTCATCTCCTTTTAAGCTGCTTCACAGGAGCAGTTGGGACAGAATGATGGTAGCAGGGAGGTCAAAGGGTAAAAGCTGACCTTTTCTATGGGCATGGCTACACTTGCAGATGTAGAGTGCTGTGAATTAAACCAGCCCTCAGAGAGCGCAGTAGGGAAAGCGCTGCGGTGTGTTCACACTGTCAGCTGCAAGCGCACTTGCATGGCCACATTTGCGGCACTTGCAGTGGCATTGGGAGCGGTGCATTATGGGTAGCTATCCCACAGAGCACCTCTTCCCATTCTGGCGCTGTGGCTTGTGGGAAGCGGGAGGGTGCGGGGCATTCTGGGTCCTGTCCCAGTGCCCTGTGATGCATCGCTTCGCATCACAGCAATCCCTGTGCTTTCGTCCACTTTTGGTGCCATCTTTCAACGGTTTTTGTACTGCGCGCTCTGTCTTCCCTTTTGGTCTGCGGGAATGGAGCCCGAACTGCTGAGGAATATTCTGATTGGTCTCACCAGCATGTCACAAGTTGCAGTCAAGTTACTCCTTAAACTACAAACTGACAGTGAGGAGTCCGAGGATGATGTTGACTCACATAACGCATACAACACGAGATGGCTTGTGTCATTCACGGACATGCTCACCACTGTGGAACGCCGCTTTTGGGCTTGGGAAACAAGCACTGAGTGGTGGAATCACATCGTCATGCAAGTCTGGGAGGACGAGCAGTGGCTGCAGAACTTTTGGATGAGAAAAGCCATTTTCATGGGACAATGTGAGGAGCTCGCCCCCACCCTCCAGCGCAAGGACACGAGATTGAGAGCTGCCCTGCCAGTGGAGAAGCGGGTGGCTATTGCAATCTGAAAGCTGGCAACTCCAGACAGCTACAGATTGGTTGCTAACCTATTTGGAGTGGGAAAGTCGACTGTTGGAATCGTGTTGATGCAAGTTTGCAGGGCCATTAATTGCATCCTGCTCAGAAGAACCGCGACTCCGGGTAACGTGCGTGACATTGTGGCTGGCTTTGCACAAATGGATTTCCCTAAGTGCGGAGGGGCGATAGATGGGACGATAAATGTCCAATTCTGACACCAGCCCACCTAGCCTCCGAGTACGTTAATCGGAAGGGGGATTTCTCTATGGTTCTCAAGCCACTTGTGGATCACCATGGGTGTTTCATTGACATTAATGCAGGCTGGTTTGGAAAGGTGCATGACGCACACATCTTTCGGAACACTGGCCTGTTCAGGAAGCTGCAAGCTGGGACTTTCTTCCTAGACCAGAAGATCACCGTAGGGGAAGTCGAAATGCCCATTGTGATAATTGGAGTCCCCGCTTATCCTTTAATACCGTAGCTCATGAAACCCTACACAGGGAGCCTTGACAGCAGCAAGGAACGGTTCAACAACAGGCTGAGTCACTGCAGAATGACCGTGGAATGTACTTTTGACCATTTAAAGGGCCACTGGCACTGTCTGTATGGGAAGCTGGACCTGGCCGATGACACGCGTGTGCTATACCCTCCATTTGTGAAGGGAAGGGTGAAAGATTCACTTACGCATGGACCTCCGAGGTTCAACACCTGGAGGCTGAATTTGCACAGCCAGAGAGCTGGGCTATTAGAGTGGCCCAGTGCGGGGCTGCAAGGATTAGGGATGCCTTGAGGGAGCAATTTGAGGCTGAAAACCACCAGTAATGTCTGGTCCCCTCACGGGAGTGAAGTGCAGTGGTTCCAGGTTAGTAGGAATCTGTTTGCTATGTATGATTCACTGACTTGCAGTGCCTGTTGCTTTCATGGGCTACAATATCTTTTACTTAATGCCATAATAAGGAATGTTTTCAAAGGCAAAAAAATCATTTATTGAAAAGAAACACAACTGCTTGGGAAACAGAAGGGGCATGACACTTCTGTGCTGTGTGGGACGAGGGAAGGGGGTGGGGTGGGGAACGGGACAATCACAGATTTGCGTATGTCCTGTTGTTATACTCATCCTTCCTGTCTGGAGTGCTGTGCAATGAGTGCTGCACTCCTGGCTGGCTAAATGCATGGTGATGGGGGTTGAGTGCAGCAGGTAAGGGTCGCAGTTTGCAGGGCTGGGTGGTGGGACAAGGGCTGCGGGGTGTGGGGGCGGGTGTGGAAGTGCTCTGCCTGCATTGCTGCAAGCTCCTGTATCAAGTCTGCTTGGCGCTGCATGATGCTTAGCAGCCACTCCATGCTTTGGTGCTGGCGATCCACATTCTGCTGGCAGACCCTCCTTTCAATCTCCTGCCACTCCTGCGCTTTTTCATTTTCATTAAGTGACTGCTGCATGAAGTCATGCAGCATGTCCTCTTTGCTTCTATGTGGCCATTTCCTGACTCTTTGGAGTCTTTCGGCCGTTGATAACCAGGACAGTTGAAATCTCAAGGTTGCATCTGTAAAGCCAAAATGCAACACTTAAAAGAGGCAGCATTGTTCACACCAGACAGAGCAATGATTTGGTCGTACTTAAAGTAGACAAGCACAGTGTACACGATAGCAGAAATTGCCCGTCCCAAAGCAAGTGCACATAACCCATAGGAGCCCCAAAATGGTGAGTAAGCAGAGGGGCACTCTGGAAAATCTGGCCTTTTGGGTTAAAATCTGTCTGCTTTTGCCACATTAATATGCACCTATTTTGGGGCCATTTCCATAATGTTTCAGGATTTGGTTCGTAGTTTGATTACACCACTTTTGTTTGTGTTTCTAAACATCAAGTTATCTTTTATTGATAGGGCCAAAAATGAAACGACTGTCTGTCTGTAAGAGAACTTTGAAGTCCTCACTCAGTTTTAGTCAATCAAAACTCCTACAGAATCCTCAGTAATGACCTCTGGATGTGGCCCTACTATTTTACCGCAAAAAGTTTGCTGGGATTTAGTCCTTTACAAAAATAAAGTGCTTCTCCTTTTTAATTTAAGATTGACTGGAGTATTTTACACTATATTTCAATTACTTTATTACAGACAAGTTCAGTCTCATGTCTCCGCTCCCATTGGAGTCTCAGATTCCATGAATCTAATGGTTTTACAAAAATATATTTGACTTTTGACATTTCTCGCACTATTCTGTGTGGGCAGATGTGATAGGAAACAATTGATGAAACACCACTGAAAACTTGGAAAACAGCAAAGTTAAGTCCTGGCTGCCTGTTAAGCTAATAAAGAAAAGGAGTTTAGCAAAACTAAGGATAAATTTTTTAAAGCACCTAAATCCTATTTTCAAAAGTGATTGAGGCTTTTAAGAGTCTACGGCCTGGTCTACACTAGAAACTTACATTGGTTTAGCTATGTCTGTCCGGGGTGTGAAAAATCCACATCCTGACATAGCTATACAGACCTAATGCCCAGTGTAGACAGCATTAGGTTGATGGAAGAATTATTTCATCAACCTAGCTACTGCCTCTCAGGAAAGTGGATTATCTACACCGATGGGGGAACCCCTCTAATCAGCATAGGTAGTGACTATACTGAAGTGCTGCAGTGCACCGCTGTAGCATTTTAAGTGCAGACATACCCTAAATCCCATTAACTCTCAGTGAGACTTAGCCCAGGGCTACACTAGGGGAGGGGGGTCGATCTACGATACGCAGCTTCAGCTACGTGAATAACGTAGCTGAAGTTGGCGTATCGTAATCGACTTACCTGACCATGAGGACGGCGGTGAGTCGATCACTGCCGCTCCCCCGTCGACGCCGCTTCCACCGCTCGATGACGTGGATTTCCGGAGCCGACGGGGAGCGCGATCGGGGATCGATTAATTGCGTCTTAACGAGACGCGAAAAATCGATCCCCAATAGATCGATTGCTACCCGCCGATCTGGCGGGTAGTGAAGACAAGCCCTCACACATTTAAAAGCTTGTCTCTTTTGAAAGTGGCACTTGGGCTCCAGTCCTATATCACGTAGTCACTTTTGAAAATTTTACTCTAAGTACCCGGCAAATGGATTCTCAAGCAGAGTTTTAAATCCCCGAGGATTAAAGATAATTTTTCCTTCCTTCAAACATTTTTGGATAAAAAAATGAAACTTTGTAGTGCTTGGTTGGGTTGACAAATTTTGACTCCAGTATGGCAACTCCTTTATTACTTGTTCTCACAACATATGTACTGTTTTTATTTACATTACACATTTTGTTTATCTAGATATTTCTTGTAAAAACAAACAGTAGATTAAGAAATGAGTTTAGTGGCATGTTGTGTGACGTGCTAAAATAACTTTTTTTTTATTTCAGTAAACTTCAGAGTAAATGGCTTTATACAACTCCTCCATAGAACAATTTCTCTGATGCATTCTTTCTCTCTCTGTATGTGAATTGTCTACAAACAGACTGCAGTCTTCTTTAATGTTTTTATTTAGAATTATTCACTAAAATGTTTTCCACTATGAATTCTTGGACTGTGGTTTGTCCACTAGTAATTTTCTGCAAATTTTTGATATTCAGAATTTAAAAAATGAGCTGTTTTGATTGGCACACAGGTTTTTGTCCCCTGATTGGATGAACATACTCCTAAAATCAGGTAGATGATGCAAAACCTCATAATTATACATTTGAAATGTGTTCCTCATAGAATATTCTACAATATTCACTTAAAATTGTTGTTTAAATGAAAATCTCCACTGGTAAAATCACTGACTGTAAAATTCACACAAAGTGAATACAAAGTGTATACATTTGAAACAGATTATTTTTGAAAGTGAACAAATATTTGTGGCTTAAAAAAATGCCCAACAAAACCCCCAGTATTCACCCAGCTTTGTCTTTGCTGAGATCAAGATGGCTTTCTTTTGCCAATGGTTCACAATTCCCTGGAAAAGGTGTAGTCAGTGTGCATACTGGAGAGTTTATGGTCTTTGTTTCCTGATCCTGTCCTGTTTTCTGCCTGCAGATCAAATATGTAACAGAGAATGTGACACTTGCTTACTAGACAAAAATAAATAAATTAGTTACAGGAGCTTCTGTTGTGTTACATGCCCATTACACTGAAAACTATTTTTTAAAACAACAGCAATGATGTTTTGAACCGAACATATCTGACATTTGCTGCTGGAATAGTTTTGGCTTATTTCTCCTGTTATATTACAGTGTCTTTGATTCCCCCGCCCCCCTTTATGTAAGATCATTTCATGTTGACTGTTTTCTCTTTAAGTAGGATCGTTTCATGTTGAAGAATAGCTGAATTCTTAAAACAGAGAAAGGAAAGACTTGTAAAGAAGTACTAAGTGAGGGGTAGAAGATGGGGTTGGGGGAAGGAGAGAGCGATAGGTGCATAAAAACCAGACATGATTACTTTTCCACTATAACTTTGCTAATATGTACTTTGCTAATAATTCACATAATACAAATAGCAGCCTCTCCCTACATTTCACCAAAGTTTTTGATAGCTGAGTACTGTAGAAAGGTCTTGTATTGCATTTTATTTTCCAAATATATCAATACATTTACTCTCATATTATGAACTGTTCTCATAAACTCAGAGTACACTACAGTTATAAATGCACAAGGCATATTTTGTGATATGATATCCTCATTTTGTTTATATTTGTTCGTTTAAACCTACATGCGCTGCTCCCATCCACTGTAGGGGAACATGTTTTTAGAGAAAAAGCCACAGTGGGCTCACCCGGAGGGTAAATTGGCAACATGGGATATTTCCCATTCTGTGTTTCTCCTCCACAAATCATTCCTGTGGCAAAGGTGGGCAGTGGCAGCAGTCAGGTGTGCAAGTGCAGGAGTGGGAAGGAGCAGAATTAAGCAATGTGGCTCTCCCATGCTAGGCTGAGAACGAGCTGCAGGAAGAATTGCAGAGAGGTTCTGCCTGGGGGGTGGCATTAACTCTATGGTTTCTCCCTGCACGGCTCGGAGTGCTGCCAATGACAACCTGGCTACTTGGCATGTCCAGGTCCCTTGGCTGATTGTGGGTATTCAAAGGAGTACCAGTGGAGGCTTTTGCCAAGCCACATGGAAGGATGTTTGGTTAGGACATGGATCGGAGATTTGCCACCCTTTCTGGTGCTATCCATGCCTATTCTGCACACCTACGGGTTCCACAGACTGGAGGGGGAAATGATCAGATTTCTCAGCTCCACTGTAGCCTAGGGAGTAAATACTAATTTATTCCTTTCTGCATGAGTTGTTGTGCAGAAGAGAAACATGTGGGCCTTACTCAATAATTCACAATGTGCCCTCCAATCAGGAGATGAATTCCTAGAATCGTCTGTAAGTCATGTTTTGGTCTAACCTTTAGACCTGTTAGGGGGGAAGGAAGTTGCGGGTGCTATATGCTGAGGAGTCGGAGGAAGGTGCAACATTGTTTTAAAGTAGCTGATGGGCTACTTTAACCTATGCATTCTTGCACTCTACTATTAGCTGCATTTCTTGCTAGACATCTGGCTCCTTTACATACGAGTTACATTAACTTAGACTTCTTTAGACTAAATGGATCAAATACAGAATTGCTCTTAAAGGGGATGATGGTAGTTTGGCAAGTAGGTGTAGACTAATACAGTCTAAGGGAGAGTGGTTGGAGTTTAAGACTGTGGCTCTACAGAGCCTAGTACAATGAGGCACAGGTTCCGATTCAAGTGTCTGAGTACTACCACAATAGAAATAATAAATACGAATAATAAATGCACCTGACAGATGGAGAAGTCCGGGATTAGAAGGAATTTTTAATGCCAATTTAGATTCACCTGTGAAATTTACCTACTCAAGAATGGATCTTAATCCCAGCTATAATTTTTTGACAACATAGTAATTTAGGGATTGCCATATGGAATCTGACCCATAGTCCATCTAATCCAGTATCCTGTTTCTGACAGTGACCAGATGCTTCAGAGGAAAATATCTTGGAAGATGTGGGGTGATCTAAGGAAGTCTCTTAGATTGTGGCTACACTACAGACACTGCAGAGTCAGCTCACATGGGCATGACTAGCAGTGTAGATGGGGGAGACTTGGCTTAGGCGAGTAGAGTGCCTGACATGCCTGAACAGAGCCGCCCCATCCATAAGGACAGACCGAGGCACCTGCCCTAGGCACCGCACTTTGGGGGGCCCCATGCTTTGGAATGTGGGGTCCAGGGCAGCCTGGGGGGCAAGTGGGGGGGCCTGGTGCCGGCAGCAGCAAGTGACCTGGCCCCAGCCTGCTCTGCTCCACCCCACCCTGCCCCGCCAGCTCCCAGTGTTGCTCGGGGGAGGGGGTGGAAACCAGGCAGTGGCTTGGGGGAAGGGGTGTGGCGGGGGCGGCGCAGGGGTTTGAGGCAAGGGGTGGAGTGGGCATGGGGCCTGGAGCGGGGGGTTGTCTCGGGGCCCCGCACCACTGTAAGGATGGCTGGGTGCCTGAATCCTCAGGTTATGTACTCTGCATGTCTCTATACATCCCAAGCAGTGCTTCCCAAAACAACACTGCTATTTTTAGCAGTGTAGTGTCACACTGCCTCCTGCTGCAAGGAAAGGCTCTGGCAGCAGGGGTGCAATGGGAAAAGCTCCAGCAGTTTGCCGGAGGTGTGAGCCTTTCCTGCTGCTTTCCGACTGCCAGAGCCTTTCCTCACTGCAGTGAAAGGCTCCAGCAACAGGGAACTGCCAGAGTCTTTCCCCACTGCCTTGCTGCTTATAACCCAAGAACCCTTCTATGCCATCTGGCAAGGGCGTTACAGGAAGTTCCTGATTCTGGCATGTACATGGCGGTTCACCAAAGAACATCATGTGAGATCTTCAGTGAAAGCTGGGGTCACACTGCTCATTAATATCATTGTGAAATGTATGTACAGATACTATGCAAGGAATTTTTATATATATAATTATAAAATACGTTCTTAGAGACTGTATCAAGGTACAAGTCACCAGCAGAAGTGGAAAAAACAGATTTTCTGTAACGCAAGAGATGTCTATTCACCTGTCTCTGTCAGATGTAAATTAAGCAGTGTAAGCTAACAGAATGGAAAGCCATTTCACTATGAAGTTTATTGAAGAGATGTAAAGTCAACAGGGCAGCAGCACACAGGGAAAACAAGCCATAGGTGAAAACAATGAGGAGTCCTTGTGGCACCTTAGACTAACAAATTTATTTGGGCATAAGCTTTTGTGGACTAAAGCCCACTTCATCAGATGCATGCAGTGGAAAATACAGTAGACAGGTGTATGTGTGTATGTATGTGTATGTGTGTGTGTGTGTGTGTGTGTGTGTGTGTGTGTATATATATAGTGTGTGTGTGTATATATACACACAGTATATGAAAAGATGGGAGTTGCCTTACCAAGTGCGCGGGGGGGGGGGGGGTCAGTGCTAACGAGACAATTCAATTAAAGTGGAAGTGGGCTGTTCTCAACAGTAGAATACCAAGGGAGGAAAAATCACTTTTGTAGTGGTAATGAGGCCAATGTAATCAGGATGGCCCATTTCAAAGAATTGACAAGAAGGTGAGAGTAACAGTAGGGGGATATTAGTATGAGGAAATTAGTTTTTGTAGTGATCCATCCACTCCCAGTCTTTATTCAGGCCTAATCTGATGGTGTCCAGTTTGCTAATTAATTCTAGTTCTGCAGTTTCTCATTGGAGTCTGTTTTTGAAGTTTTTGTTGTTGAAGAATTGCCACTTTTAAGTCTGTTGATGAGTGTCCAGGGAGATTGAATTGTTTTCCGACTGGTTTTTGACTGTTATAATTCTTGCTGTCTGATGTGTCCATTTATTCTTTTGCGCAGAGACTGTCCGGTTTGGCCAATGTACATGGGAGAGGGACATTGCTGACACATGATGGCATATATCACATGGGTAGATGTGCAGGTGAACCAGCCCCTTATGGTGTGGCTGATATGGTTAGGTCCTATTATGGTATCCCTTGAATAGATATGCGGACAGAGTTGGCAACAGGGTTTGTTGCAGGGATAGGTTCCTGGGGTAGTGTTTTTGTTGTGTGGTGTGTAGTTGCTGGTGAGTATTTGCTTCAGGTTGGAGGGCTGTCTGTAAGCGAGGACTAACCAGTCTCCCAACGTCTGTGAGAGTGAGGAATCGTCCTTCAGGATAGGTCGCAGATCCTGGATGATGCACTGGGGAGGTTTTTAGTTGGGGGGCTGAAGGTGACAGCTAGTGGTGTTCTGTTAATTTCTTTGTTGGGCCTGTCCTGTATTAGGTGACTTCTGGGTACCCTTCTGGCTCTGTCATTCTATTTCTTCACTTTAGCAGGTGAGTACTGTAGTCTTAAGAATACTTGATAGAGATCCTGTAGTGTTTGCCTCTGTCTGAGGGATTGGAGCAAATGTGGTTGTATCTTAGAGCTTGGCTGTAGACAATGGATCATGTGATGTTGTCTGGATGAAAGCTGGAGGCATGTAGGTAAGTACAGTGGACACTAGGTTTCCATTATAGGGTGGTTTTTAATGTGACCATCGCTTATTTGCACTGTAGTGTCCAGGAAATGGATCTCTTGTGTGGACTGGTCCAGGCTGAGATTGATGGTGGGGTGGAAATTGCTGAAATCCTGGTGGAATTCCTCAAGGGCCTCTTTCCCATGGGTCTAGATGATGAAGATGTCATCAATGTAGCGCAAGTAGAGTAGGGACATTGGGGGACAAGAGCTGAGGAAGTGTTGTTCTAAGTCAGCCATAAAAATGTTGGCATGCTGTGGGGCCATGTGGGTACCCATAGCAGTGCTGCTGATTTGAAGTTATAAATTGTCCCCAAATCTAAAATAGTCGTGGGTGAGGGACAAAGTCACAAAGTTCAGACACCAGGTTTGCCATGACATTATCAGAGATACTGTTCTTGATGGCTTGTAGTCCATCTTTCTGTGGAATGTTGGTGTAGAGAGCTTGATCCATAGTGGCTACAGTAGCGTAGCCAGGGGGGGAGCAGGGAGAGCGGTCGCTCCCCCTGTAAGCAGAAGCGGCGCCTTTTTTTAGCAGCACTAAAAAAAGGCGCCGATTCTTTTTAAGCGCCGCTTCTTGCACTCACCCGGCGGCGCTCCGGGTCTTCGGCGGCATTTCGGTGGCGGGTACCACCGAAGACCCGGAGTGAGTGAGGACCCACTGCCGAAGTGCCGCAGAAGACCCGGAGCGCCGCCCGGTGAGTACAGGGGGAGGCGCCTTTTTATAGCGCCGCTCCCCCTGCGCTCCGGACCTGGCTGCGCTACTGAGTGGCTAGGATGGTGTTTTCTGGAAGACCACCATAGTCTCTAAGGTGCCACAAGTACTCCTCATTGTTTTTGCTGATTCAGAGTGGTAGCCGTGTTAGTCTGTAACAAGCCACAGGTGGTTACACTGTCTGAGAGTACAGACAATGAACTTTGAGGAGTATAAGTAGAAGGCAAAAAAGACATCCCCTTATTCTGCACTAAGCAAGTAAACAGAACATTCATGAAAACAGGATCTCAGCCAACCTTGGTTGAAACACTGCAGAGGACTTCGGGGGTGAGAAACTTCTTTAGACAGGAGGTTGACCAGTTACTTAAGTTCGGTCTGTAGAAAAATCATAACATGCTTTTTATATATGTAACCATTTGTTTCCAGTAATCTTACACACTAGCGCTATCATTTGAATCTTGAGTCTTTGATATATCTCAGTGCTGTGATATTAAGCAAGGTGCTGATCCTGAGTTCAGTCATACAAGTTGGTGTGTACACTGTTTCTTTGGGGACAACAGACCTGGTATTTCTGTGAGAGTTCAGTGCATAAGAGGCTGGAATGCTTCAGAGACTCGGGTTCCATTACTGTTAACCTGCAAGGCAAAATAACAACTGGCATAGCCCAGAGGAGTGTGCTTGGGTGGCTAATAGGCTGGTGGTGTCAGGGAGCTGACACCCAGTTTAGGCATAAGCAAGACTCCCCCTGCTTCCAGCACGAGGGTAATAAGGTGACACTGTTCTTGGTACCCTGTTGCCAGAGCCTTTCACTGCACCATGTAGCTACACACCACAGTGATAAGGGTGAATACAGCCTTCCTTTCTCTGTGGCATGTAGCTACACGTGTAGTGCCTGTACTCTACGCGGTGCTATAAGTGTAGACGTAGCCTTCCTAACTATTAATAGTTAGACATAAACTTAAGCCCTGAAGAATCCCATCCAAAGTGCACCCAAAACTCTATTTTTAGACTTTGCATCTATAACATAGATATGCTTGTTATCTATGGAAAAAGTCCAATTCCTCTCTGAATCTTGCAAAATTCTAGGGACATGCTGTGGCAATGGGTCAAACCAGTCTACTTGTATATTACGGGGGGAAAGGATTTCCTTTTATCAGTTTTGAATTTGCCACCTTTGAGTTATACTGGATGTCCCCTTGTTCTTCTAGTCTCTCTCAATGTAAGTCCCCTGTATACCTTCTGTATACCATCAATTATTATATATCCTTTTATTCTTATTCATCTCCTCTCTAAGGTAAACAATCCTGATCTTTTAAATCTCTCTTGGTATACAAGATATTGTAAAAATTTCAAACTGGTCAATGAGACAAAAAGGGTTGGAGTGTTCCCCATGAGAATCGCAATCCCATGTCAACCATCTGTACTATAATTCATTGTGCAAGATTTCCCCCCCCCCCCCTAAAAAAAAGAGAAATTACGTTTTTTTCCCCCCAGAAAATGTTTAATTTTTGTAATCAAAATTTTGGGCTCTCCAAGACTTTCTAATGAGCTCATCAGATTTAGCCTATTAGATTGTGCTTGTAATACGCTTTCTTGGTTTGTGTTTAAATGATCCATGGGAACAGTCTGATAGGATTGTTATAATAAATATACCCAAATATACCTGCTTGTTCAATGTAGTTTCATACTTAGGTGTGTTCTCATTTGAAAAAAGAACATCACTATCCTTTTCAGATCGTGTTTTCAACATTATTCTTATGCAGAGAGTGGGAAGTAGGAATGGCATGAGTAGGGGGGACCAGATGGGAAGACCCGAAAATCGGGACTTCCCACAAAAAAAAACCAAAAACCGCTCAACCAAACTTGTTGAGCAAAAAAAAAAAAACCTCTGCGACCGGAACACGGAAACTCGGGACAAAAGGCGTCCCGACCAGCTGTCAGTCGGGACGCGGGACAAAAGGTCAGAAATCGGGACGGTCCCGATAAAATTGGGACGTCTGGTCACCCTAGGCATGAGGCACTGATTTTCTAGTTCTATCCTTTTGAAATCAGTGTATTCACTTTCCTACTTTGTAATACTTAGAGTGTGGTTTTATTTGTATTATGGTACTTGTGACGGGTTGGGGCCACAGAGACCTGCTTGGTGCTGCCACCTGGTGTGCCAAGGCTACTTCTGCCCCTGCTTCCAGGCCTTTTCCAGCTTGGGACTCCCGAATCCTGTCTGTTTTGAGCCAGATTCCACTGATCTGCTGCAAACACAGACCCAGGTCCGAACCAAGTCCACTCACCACTGTAAGGCCCCTGGAAGCGCTCTTGCCTTTGACACCCAGCTGCTCAACTCCAAGGAGGTTCAACCCCTTAATAAATCTGTTTTACCCTGTATAAAGCTTATACAGGGTAAACTCATAAATAGTTCGCTTTCTATTGCAAAGATAGAAAGGTATGCACACCTGATCGCTGTCCCAAGGCACTAACTCGTACTCAAGGAAACTTAATAAGTAAAAAGTGATTTTAATAAGTACAGAAAATAGGATTTAAGTGATTTTCAAGTAGTGACAGACAGAACAAAGTGAATTACCGAATAAAATAAAAGAGAACACGCAGTTCTATGTCTAATCACCCTGTGTACAGATAAACCCCTCCCTAGGTCCCTTCTAGCCTGGGCCCAGCAATCACTCACCCCCCTAATGTCTTTGTCCTTTGTTCAGTCTCTTTCAGGTCTCCTTGTGGGGTGGAGAGCTTCTTCCTTTAGCCAGCTGAAGACAAAATGGAGGGGTTTCCTCGGGGTTTAAATAGATTTTCTCCTCTGGGTGGACACCTCTCCCTCTCCCTGTGTAGCATCCAGTTACCAAATGGAGTTGGGGTCACATGGACCAGTCACCTGCACAACTCCGTTCCAGACTAGCCACATTCCTGGCAAAGTTCAAATGTGGATTGGTGACTGCAAGTTCTATTGTCTGTTAAGTGCTTCTTGATTGGGCACTTAACCTGCACATTCCTTTCTCAAGAAATACAACCGATATTCATAACTTCAACTACAACAATGATGCATGCATACAAACAGGAGGAATAAATTCAGTAGGTCATAACTTTCACAGAGATATGTTACATGGCACATGTAGCATAAAACATATTCTAGTTACATCTATACATTTATAAGCATCTCCCCATAAAGTTTTATGGGGAACACCGTCACAGTACTACCTAAAGGTTCCAATCGAGAATGGGATCCCATTGTGCTAGTTGTAGCACATATGCCTCAAAAGAGACAGCCTCTGCCTGGAAGTGCACACAGTCTACAAAACACACAAAGGGTGGGAACAAACAGAATGCCATGCATGTAAACCCTAAATTCTGTTTGAAAAGGTCACTTTCAAACTGATTTCTTTTCTCCTTTGTGCTGAGGCCATGTTAAATTGGTGTAAGTATGAGTCAGGGTCTGGTATAATCTGGAATAATCTTTATATCATCTGCAGACTCCAGCTTGTTTTGGGAAAGCAGCTATGTTGTATCTTGATGTCTTTTCCTGCAGGCACTTACTACAGCAAAATAAGAAACCTAATACAATAGTAAGTACAGCTCATTTTGCAAAAGCATGACAAGTCTGGCCACTTGATACAAGGGAAAGGAAGTAGAAGGGAAATAGGAGACCAGGGTAACAGATGTTGCCAACAGTTTGTGCTACATGCATCTAGATAACTTGCCACTTGTGCCTCATCAACATGGTAACCCACCTATTAGGCCTTTGATAATTTGTTCCTTGCCTCCTATGAACCTTTGAGTAGGCTCTCATCTGTTTAAACAGCTATAAATTACCTTCCATTAAATACCCAAGAAGTTGCACATTTACATCTTGAGGATGATTGGCGTTTGGACAAACCTTCATTTTTAGGTTTGGTTTGTACATAAATACAGTGCCTTACAAGATACTAGATATGGTCAGTGTCCTCCAGACTGCTCTCAATGCTAGGTGGTTCAGATAATGGGTCAGGACAAGCACAACGTTTTTTAATTGAACAGCCAACACCCAAAGCAGCCGGTCATGAATGTGCACTCTGTATAACCTAATGACAGCCATAAACTTGGTTATTTAATCTAAAAGACACCATTTTTCATCACTTCAGTACTGATTTAGCACCCGCAGTGCCAGCAATGGGAATGAGTCCAATGGCAAGTGAGGCAGCTCAACATTCTCTCCTAAAGCAAAGGGCTCCAGCAGTGCATCACTGATACTGGGAGGCACCCATGTAGTAGCTGCAAGTTCTACAATTGGAATATGGACTCAAAACCAACTATTAACGAGACCCAAATATGATCTCTACATTGAAGAGCTCAGAGGGAAAAATCTTACTTTGCCATCAGGAATATAATGAATCTTTCTGACCTGAAGTCAATAATAGCTGTGCTTGGTCATTGTGACCTTTTGGCATTGATTTCTAAGCTAGTAAACCAGTGATTGTCTTATGGATTTAGAAAGTAACTGCTTTATTTCAGTCTTAGATGAGATATAGCACGAAGTAAACCTCCTTCATTCCTTTCTTTGGGTCTTGTAGATATGAGGTTTCTAATCTTCCTTATAAACATGTGTTACTGTGTTATCATCATTGGTCTTATTCTCAGGTGTATGTATCACTTCAATTCTTTTTGACACTGATAAAAAAATGTTGCTAGGAGTTATTTTTTAGCTGAAAGATTTTCTGTTTCAGATCAGAGAGTTGCAGTGGGACAGGAAAAGGTGTGAATTTTCATGGCTATTGCAGTGTGTTTATATGGCATGCTAGAAAAAGCCAGAGGGATCAGAAATTTAAAAAGCAGAGTGTACCATTAGGCCTATCAAGATGCAAGAAAGACAACTAGAAAAAAGATTTTTGAGTGGTGAGGGAGATATATTTTAGGCAAAATCATCTTTAACAAGAATTATAACTTACCAAAATATTTGTTTAAGGATATTATTATTGCAAAATGTGATAATGAAAATTAATTGAAACCACAGCCTTCTTTTAATCTTTTCATTAAATATTTACTATTTTAATTTCAGTCCCCTCCTGAAAACCATTTCTTATGACATGGTTAGTCTGGGGATATTGGAGAGTATAGTTAATAGTAATCAGATATTTCTTTTCAATATATTTGTTTTCAGTGACTAAATGTGTGTGCCAAATATGTGTGATAGGAAAGCAAAGACCAGTGTTTACATCCAGTCCTGTAAACTCCTATCATACAGAACTTCAGTGAGTATGTGAATTGAAAACTAGCTCCAGAGGGGAAAGGATATGCTTTTTATTTATTTCATCAGTTTTTAAAAGCTTTCTCAAAAGACACTTAATGTAGAGCCAGACTCGGGAAGTTCAGGAATTTAGTTAATGTAAGCATCCAGGAGTAGGGTGACCAGATGTCCCGTATAGGGACGGTCCCGATTTTTGGGTCTTTTTCTTATATAGGCTCCTATAACCCCCCACCCCCTGTCCCAATTTTTCACACTGGCTGTCTGGTCACCTTATCCAGGAGTCAAAGTCCAAAAAAAGTGGACTTGAAATGTCATGGGAACAGGCTTTTTGTTTGTGATATGTTGGTACTTTCTGCTTCTGGACAGGATGGATATGCAATGTATCTATCCTTTCTCCGCATTTCCACTGTCAGTTCTTTCAAGAACCAGAAAGTGAAGAGGTATGCATGAATATGAAAGTGAGTTGGGGTGAGGGGAGGAGCTAACTAAGCTTTTGCAAATCTCAGAAAAGGTTCAATTTGAGTTTTGAAAAAGATTTTGGTCACTTCTTTTATTTGAACTGGTTCTTTCCATCACTAACCATGAAAGAAATTTTCAAACCAGGTAAGCTGTATCTAGTCTGTGTTTCAGTATTGTTACCTACCTTTACAGAAAACAAGCTCGCAAAGGAGCTATTAAGGATAGCACTTTAACTATATGCAATCTATATGTAATCCTGCAGTAAGCAAATGTAAGGGTCAACATTTTCCAATTTTGGTGCAATTTGGCATAGTGGATTTTCAAAGGGGCTTAAAGTAGGCACCTATGATACTTGTCAAAGGTACCCAGCTTTGGAGAGTTTAGAGTGAGCCAGCCTTGTCTGGCCTGCTGTGGATCAGCTCCCTGAAACTGCCAGTCTCTGGCCACACAGGTACTACCTTCCCAGTCTCTGCAGGCTTCAACCTCTCTGTGCAGGCTAGCACTAGTCACACATCAACCCTGAATCCTCTGAGTACTCCCTGCAGTATCCGGCGCTGTCAAAGGATGCTCACAGAAATTACCAGGTAAGATATCCCCAAAAGAACAGAGTGCACACCAGTTTGTTTGGTATAACTGAGGATCAGCTCCAGTGTAATATCACAGCACTGATATATATTTATAATGCAGACATTCATACAATCAAAGGCTCAGATTTAAGAGATCGTGAATAAGGATAATAATGCTTACATATGAAATAAAAATAACAACACACTTAGAATCTAAACTCAACTTAAATGGGCTAAAAACCTTTGTCTAATGGAGCTTATCTCACCTAAAGCAACCTCTCAGCGATTCCAACCCTCATGGCTGAGATCCCCCTTTCATGAATGCAAAAAGCACTGTTCCTTTTGCTTCCTCAGTGAAACATAAAAAGGTGTGATTTTGCCATCCTCTTATACCCCTAAAATTCATTGTTTTGCCCCAGAGTCAGGATGATACCTCCATCTCAGGTTTATTCTCCAGAGTCTTGTCTACAGTTGACTTCCCACCCCCCTGTTGACTCACATGTAAATTGGGCTTCTATTGTGTTGGCCTACAATGTTTAATCTATATGGCCAATAAAGAGACAGGTGAATCAACAGCCTTTGTCTGACCCAAAACTGTTTGTTAGCTCTGCCTTGAGTGCAGATTTTATATGTACTGAAAATGTTTTATACACAACTTGAATGTCATCTGTGCATGTCTCTCTCAACAGTTATGGGAATCAGTATGACATATGCTTTTATTAGATACCTCATTTGACCCTCTCTGGATAATTACTGTCAAAGCAGTGAGTTTGTCAGGCCTGTCAGGAGTTACTGTTATGGAACAGTGAAACCTTTACCAATTAGCTTTAAGGGGTACTTAGGGTCACAGTACCCAATTCCCACTACCATTTAGTGAGACATGGGCATCTAACTTCCTTAGTTCTGTTTGAAAATCCAATATCTAATTCTAGATCCAGGCACTTAATAAGTGACCTGATTTTCAGAGGTATTGAGCAACCCAAACTACTGAATTGAAAGGGACTACTCACATGAGTAAGGGCTACAGAATCAGACCTTGATAAGTTAGACCCACATAGACATTTTTTGATATTGCAAAGAGCTCGTTATTTGGCAGTTTCTGTTTAGCAACTAAACTTATTTTTCCCCGCTTTTACATAATGTGTTGGTGGTGGTGGTGTCCTAAGGCATTATTTTCTTTTTGAACCATTTTCATTTCAGTTCATGTTCAACTGTCTTGTGATTTCCTTGTCTGGAAAAATAGCTGTCATTTTGTATAGTAAGTTGGTTTGCCCTTTTATTTTAAAGCAGATTATGCCAGAGATAGGTTTTTAGAAGTCTGCACATCAAAGTGCCTGCTAGTTTCTCCAGGCAGTTTGAAATGATTTTCAGCTGGTATATTTGATGGCCTTAAAGCAGCACCTATGTACATGTCTAATTGCTTAAGAGTTTGTTGAGAAAAATATAAACAAACCTCGTCTTCTACAGATGAGCTCCGTCAATACAGAGTTCTTGAAATTTGGTCCCTTGGATGATCTATTTAAGGTAAATGTCACTGGTATTATGTTTCATGCTGTACATATTGATGATCACTAAGGGCCCCTGGATGAAATGTTTATTACTGCTAATAGGAATTCTCTGTAAATTGAAGGCAGGATATGGTCCTGAAGTGTGCAGCTAGTTGCATGTCCAAATTAGGTAACTGCATGCACAAATTGCAGTTTTCACTTGCCCCCACATTAAGCATGTAGCTTGTACAAAACCAATGCCACCTTTTTAGCCCTGAATGAAGGAAACTCATTAGCTATATGCTGTGGTGACATGATTTTGACATGACATTTTTTTCTTTAGTTGTAACTTTTTAAAAATAACCGAGAATGAAATAGATTGTAGTTGCTTGAAATCTGAGAGAGAAAGGGAGAGTCCTGACTTCCCAAGAGAGGAATTATTTTGTCATAGCTCATGTGGACCAAGGAGGAGGTTAAAACTACAATCTCAATGTCTTTCACTCAGAATGTAAAATCAAAGTCTTCCTTTGCAAACAAACAAAAACGCTCTGATTGGTAGGTGAAGGTACAAAATGCATGAACGTTGTGCAGTTACCATGTTACTTAGCTACTTACCAGCTGTTTAGCCCAGATACCATGGTGATACATACAGTCTGGATGGAAAAGAAAATAATATTTTATCCTTTTTTTTGGTAAAGCTGAGTTGAAAGCTTCATGTCAAAGACAGAATGTGGACTTGTGTGTGTAAATAAAGTCATTCTGAAACAGTATATCTAAACCAGCCTTGAAATTCAGCCCTGTGGGAAAAGGCCAGCACAAGGCGTACTCACCACTTAAGTCCCTGTATTTTGTGGAACCAGTGGTTCATAGGCTTTGTGAAGGCCTTTGCACAGAGGTAAATGTATCTCTCTCCATTTTAGCGTGAATAGTACGAAGTAAATAACCCCAAGATCTACAAGTAAGTCCAGGACCTAGTTCACCTCTGGTGATCTCCTCTAGTCATTTATTGTTGATAATTTTTAATGTTATTGAGTGATATCCCATATATGCTGGCCATAGATACAGTGCAGCAAAAATTTCCGTGACAGCTAAACCCTTGGTGAGATATTCACCAATAAAAAGGAACTTTAACTAGTACACATCATGTAGCGAGAGGCTGGTTTCATGGCATAGTATGAGGTAACAGTCTTATCATATTCCATTTCTACAAGTGATCCTAGTTTATCACTTCTAACTATCTAAAAGATGCTGCTTTCATTTTGTTTGTTGTGCTGATTTTGTCCATGAATACTCTCAGGAAAAATGGAATGAAACATATTAGTGATAGAATGTCCTTTAAAGGTCAACTTTTGATCTTTTCTAGATCATTTTGGATTGACCTGAACAATTGATTGAAAGTTCTACTCAACAAAGGTGAAGCTCCTGTATTGAGAGTCAGCGCAAGCCTCTTTAGATGGGTTTTAAGTGAGACTTAAGGGATATTTAGATCCTGGTGTGGATGCTCTGCTTAAGGATACGGAGTAAAATCCACCCTAAGTTTTTATGTTGGCCATATTCCAAGATGTTTTATATTGTCTTTAAGCAAAAACAACAACGTTCCAATAGACAAAAATTGTTTTGAGTAACATTTGAAATCCTAAGAGAGCAAATTAATGTTATGGGACACTGAGATTGATCTTGTATTACCTGAAGAGTTAAGAGAGAGAGACCAGATGAAAGTAAACACCCTCTGGCCCACACACTTACTCTAGTAACTTTTTTGGAATCTGGCAATGGATGACATACAGAAAACTAAGACTTAAGAACTTTGGGCCAAATTGTACTTTGTAAAGATTGTACAGAAATGTATAAGGTATACACTCCACATATAGATCCACAAAGATTTGTCAGATTTGTACACATGTAATTAATTCAGCCAAATAAAGCAACGTTCTTGTACATCATTTCTAAAAAGGTATTGCTCCAGTTTATTATGTTTAGATAAATTCCAATATTCGAAGCACTCTTTATTTTTTGAGCACAAAGAATGGCTGGTGGGAGCCATAATTTTATGCAAAATCAGATTTGAGAGTCACTTACTTGTCAGACCATAAGATTTGGTTTATCCTGGTCTTAAATTCAGACATTTTTATAAGTGTCTTGGGTCATTATCACAGTAGATATGCTAGGAATGATATTTCCAGCATATGTAACTGAACTGGAGTCCAATATGCTTGATGTACATATCTGAACTATATAGGTCTAGATTTCAGAATCTTTTGGATAACTTTGAGGTTTATATTCTAACATAGCTCAAAAAAATCGCATGTGACATAATGCTCCCAAACAAACCTCAGTTCAAAATTTAGGAAGGGCAGAGGAGGTTTCTGTAAACAACCTTTTTATATATGCTGGAAACTGGCTGACTATTACCATGTATCATTGTCCTTGACAAATACATAGTACATTAGATTCTAATTGGTTGGGATGTTTAGGTAAATGTCATTTAAACTGGGGATGTAAAATCCTATAAGTAACTGTTGAGTAAATTCAGATTCTTACGCTTTGTTCTCAAACAAAATTTGTGGATATGAAACTGATTTTCAAACTTTTCAGAATAAGTCTTTGAAAGGTTTGTTTCCTAATCCTAACTGTTTCCACTACATTTTTAGATTATATGATTCTGTGATAGAACTACTGAAATGTAACTTGGCAACATCCCTGTAGAGGCAGTGTTTGCATAAGAATGTGGAGCTGTGGAGCATTAACAATAGGACGTGTAGTGATGATGAGAAGAAACTCAACAAATACAAGTGTTGGGGCTAGTAGCCCAGGATCTAGGGAAAAAATGGAGGGAAATAGGGAAGAGATCTGGGATAGTGGGATGAGATAATTGAAGTAGGGAGATAATGAGATAGAGATCATGTGGGGAAAAGAGAGACCAGAAACAGATTAGATTAATTACCTCCTTCCTTTCCTCTATCTGAGTGTCTTGTAAATATTTGTCACCTGGAAATTCTGGTATACAGGCTTTTGTTCAGGTGATATGAGAAGTCTAGCATGGGTTTAAACCTATTTCTTACTGTTCAATTTAGCCTTAACTCAGCAAAATAATCAATCATGTGCTTAACTTTAAGCATGTGAGTAGTCTCCTAATGTAAATAGGGTTATTCACATGCTTAAAGTTAAGCATGTGCTTACGTGCTTCCTGGATCGGGGCCTCTGATAGTCATATAAAACAAGACATCACAATACTGTAGTGAAGAGTTATAAAATGCAATACGAATAATAGCTATGAGATAGCAAACTAGATAAGAATATTTATTTTTCCTAGTAGCTATGTAGGCTTGAATGCGATGGGAAGTAACACAGCAATCATTGGAGTGGTGTTACCATTATTAAATACCATTGGATTAAATATCAAACCAAAAATGATTTGCTAGTTCTACTAGTCATGGTGAAGTATGTAGCCAAAAGTAGGAACATTCCCCTCCCCCATGTTTTTTCTTTTCAGTTTGGTTATCAGACAAACAAAAGATGCAGGGCAAATCTTAATTTGGAGTATAGTATAACCAGGTTTTATCCTCTAATTCTTGCACAGAATTTTAAAATGGGTGAGGGGGCTTGTTTTTGTTTTTATCAACATGCTTCTATCAAATTCATGTTTTTTTGGTGAGCATCTAGTGATGGCTTATTTAAAAACCTATTCACTTTTATTGGAGAGACAAGGTGGGTGAGGTAATATCTTTTACTGGACCAACTTCTGTTGGTGAGAGAGACAAACCTTTGAGACAGAGCTCATCTTCAGGTTTGGGAAAGGTACTCCCTGCATCCCAGAAAAATGTAAGGTGCAATAGGTAGTTTAGCATAAATAGTTAGTGTAACGATGCTGGTTCTGGCAAGACCCAACTGAGAGTGCCAGTTCAGGACAAATTGCTTCAAACAGGGCAACTACAGCCCAAGGCTGGGGTTTTTCCACCTCTAAGGCAAACCAAACCAGCCAGACAGAGGAGACTTTGGTTTTACCCCACTGGCTAACCACAAGTCACACAAGCAATTCCCTTAGACACTCCAGTTTCCCAGTCTCACCACCAGAGCCACTCGTTATGGGGACAAATGGTCATGAAAACCAATGCCCCAGTAAAAGAAAACAGGTTCTCCCGATCCCAGCGGACCGAACCTCAGAGCCAGGTCAATATACAACTTAAATCTTACCCACAAATCACGCTGTTGCCAATCCTTTAGAATCTAAAATCTAAAGGTTTATTCATAAAAGGAAAAAGGTATAGGTGAGAGCTAGAATTGGTTAAAAGGAATCAATTACATACAGTAATGGCAAAGTTCTTGGGTCAGGCTTGCAGAGATGGAATACTGCAGGTTCAAATCAAGTCTCTGGATTACATCCCCAGCTGGGATGGGTCCTTCAGTCCTTTGTTCAGAGCTTCCATTTGTAGAAAGGTTCCTCCAGAGGTAAGAAGCAGGAAATGAAGACAAAATGGAGATGAGGCAGCTGCCTTTTATAGTTTCTTCCAGGTGTAAAGACACCTCTTTCCTTACTGTGGAAAATCACAGCAAAATGGAGTCGGGAGTCACATGGGCAAGTCTCTGCATACCTTACTGAATCATAAGGTGTGTCTGCCTCCTCTCAATGGGCTAATTGTATAGTCGATGGTCCTTAATGGGCCATCAGCATGCCTGGCAGAGCTGATAGCTTGTCCTGGGTCCCAGAAGCCCAGCCCCAGTTTGAAATACAGACATACAGTATAAAGTCATTCAACTACAGACAGTATAAAGCCAATATTCATAACTTCAACTACAACACTGATACATGCATATAAACGGCATAATCATAACCAGCCAAGCATAACCTGGTCTTAGACACCTCATTTGACCCCCTTTATACAAGATTTGGGGCCACTACAGGACCTTGGTTGTAACAATGATCTATATGGTCCCAGTTATTGTCAATAACGTCACAGTTAGCACATATTCTAAGGGATCATTCAAGGTAGAGGTGGTCTGTTATCAATTCTACAGTCATGGAACAAAAAGAAGAGTTAGGAGGTTACAGACGGTTGTAATAAGCCATAAATCCAGTGTGTCTGTTCAGTCCATGATTTTTGGTGTCTAGCAGAGTTATGAATTTAAGCTCCCAGGCTTGTCTTTTGAAAGTGTTGTCCAGGTTTCCTTTGAGGATGATGCCTGATAGATCAGCTATAGAGTGATCGCTTTGTGAAGTGTTCACCCACAGGTGATAGGGTGTTTTTGTCTGATCATTTCCTCATGTGACTTCATTTGAGAGTGTAGTGGTAGAAGGTATGACTTCACCTGCATAAAACTGTTGTTGGGGCGTTTAGTGCCCTGGATGGGGTACACCACATGTGTGGGATCCATGGCTCTCGAAAGGTGTGTTGTGGGAGGTGTTGATCATTGTAGCAGTGGAGATAAGTCTGCAGGTTTCACATCTGTTGTTCTGGCAGGGTGTGGCGCTGCTTTAATTGGTGTGTCTTGGTCTGTGGGGAATTGCTTCTGATCAGGAGCTTGGGGAGGTTGGGGGTTGTTTGAAGGCCATAAGTGGGGGTATCACGGGAACAACATGGCTACAACTACATTGCATTGAAACTTCTATAGCTGTTAGGCAAAACTAGATAAACTTCAAAAATATTTAAACATTTAGTAATTTAGAATCACAAAAAAAAGTCATGTTTTTCTGTGTGGTATGGATCACAAACTTCCCAACTTAATTATCACCCCCAAAATATGTTTCATTTGACTAAACCAATTTTCAACAGGTCCTTTGGTTAAAGAAACAAAACATAATCAATTGAATCTATATGTAGAGTTTGCTATGGGCTAGGGAATGTGCTTTGTTTGAATTCAGTCAGTAGCCCTTATAAAAAATGTTGAATCAACTTTTTGCTAGTGTCCGTGTTTCTACTACACTCATATGGCTATATGAGCTCCCTCTAGTGGCTTATTTACATTAAATTTTTGGTTTTCCTTTATGTAAGTATCTGCGTAACAGTGTGAATAAGGATCCTCGTGTAGAAGACCACAGTCAATTTCTTATGAATTTGTGTTTTTCAATGAAAAACATCATTAGTTCTCTTGACTATGATATGGATGCATTTAAATTCTCAGCTCCTTATTTTCTTAGAGAAAAAAATTAAGGGAATTAACAAAAATCTGACCAACTTCTGATTTTGTACAGATAGACCCTGATATATTGCAAACACTGGAGAGCATTCATTTCCTCTGTCAGAATTTGGCCTGGCACAATGGTGTCCTAGTCAGTAATGCACAATAATAGTATGTGGCGAGTTTGAATAACTTAACTGCATATTTGCTTGCTTGCTTGTGGCTTGAGTTGGTATGACATGTCTACCAACCTTCACGCAAAGTTTTGGGGTTTTTTGTGTGAGAATATGTGTGTGTGTGTGTGTGTGTGTGTATAACAGGCATCGGCAACCTTCGGCACGTGGCTCTCTAGGGTAAGCCCCCTGGTGGGACGGGCCAGTTTGTTTACTTGCTGTGTCCGCCGGTTCGGCCAATCGCGGCTCCCACTGGCTGCAGTTTGCTGTTCCCAGCCAATGCGAGCTGCGGGAATCAGCGGCCAGCACATCCCCCTGCCCACGCCATTTCCCGCAGCCCCCATTGGCCTAGGACGGTGAACCGCAGCCAGTGGGAGCCGCAATCGGCCGAACCGGCGGACGCGGCTAGTAAACAAACCGGCGCAGCCCACCAGGGGGCTTACCCTGGCGAGCCACGTGCCAAAGGTTGCTGATGCCTGGTATATACCATTACAGATCCTCTGGGTCACAAACTGCAATGCCTCTTATAAAATTTTATGAGTGGAAAAATACTATTTAATTTAAAAACAATTAGTACAATTTCTACCTAATACTTCTCATTTATGAATAGCATTAGAACTCTCAACCTTCATTCGCTCACTCATTTTGAGGGACTATGGTACAGTAGATGATAAACATATGCTTGTTGTTTAGTTGGTATTTATGTCAACGACCTATAAAATGTGAGAGTTGGGATTGAGTTTCAAATGAGAGCAAATTTGGTGCTGTTACTGGATTGTATGTGTCCATCATCATCATCTACAAAAGTGGACACCCAGCAGTGGATTTGAAAGGTACTGTTAACATAAGCAATTTTTGCTAAATATTTTGATCTTGCTGCTTTTAAACTCTGGTGGGCAGACAACAGATTTAATACCCATTGCTTACATTTTATACAATTTTAGCACTGTTTTGTCATTTACATAACTCTCACATCAAGTCCAGCTAGGTAAATGTTTGTTAGATATTTTTTTATTGTTGTTATTGTTTTGTTTCATTGTTTTTACGGAGAGTTAAACTTTTGTATAGATTAACTTGTAATGCATACAGTTGCTGGGCACAACTGTCTTTCAAGGAGTCTAATTTTACATTTTTAATTACATAATACATTTTAATTATCTATTGGTGTTAACTGCAAATATTTCTGGCTTGGTTCCTTTGGAAAGATAATACTGATTTCCCAGGAGGCCACTGGATTTACAGGTGTTCCAAGATCTCTCCAATCAATTGCAGGTTAAACACAGATTTGATTTGTGGATCTACTTCCTGGTGGATGGGGGCTCAGGGCTCAGTGGAACTTAGATCCATCTGCGGTAAGGCCCCCCACTGTGACATTACACCCCATAGTCTTCATAGAAATATGGTTATGATATAAATATGACCTAAGATATATTTTATGCAAGATGGGTCTTGTAAGGTATCATTGGAAAGGTTATGATTTACTGAATGTGATTATCCAATTTTCATGCATGTGTCTTTTTTGTATCTAATGTTAGGGATATTGACTATATAACAGTTACAGCTGGGTGTGTATTTGGGAGACTGTCACCAGAGAACTGGCCATCACAGCCTTGATGGGCCATTAGGAAGAAACAATAAGACTGTGAAGATACTAATCTTTCTCCTTCCTGAGAGGCATCCTGGAACATAGCTGTGACACTACCAGGTCAGGTGGTCCTGTCACCTGATACAAAATACCACCTTGGACACTGCTGGTACTTTTCCTCTGTAGGGGGATGGGGATCAAACAAAAGTTTTCCTGCCTTAGGTAAATCTTTTTAAGGCTGAGGAGGAGGTTAATCTGCACACTCTTCTGTTGCCTACCCAAGAAGAAGGACTTGCTGAAAGTACCTGGAGGGACAAAGGACCTAACCTGTGGGGAAAGGCAGGGGTGAGTCCAGACTGAGATAGGGGGTCCAGTCTGTAAGAAGAAATAACTGGAACTCTAAGCTACAGAAACTCTACAACTTGCCTAAAATAAAATTTAGGGTGAGAAATTACTTCTTGAAACCAGTCTCTTTAAGATCTTAAGTTTAGTATGCATGTTTGTTTTATTTGCTCAGTAATCTGCTTTTTTCTACTTGCTATCCCTTATAATTACTTAAAATGTATCTTTCGTAGTTAATAAACTTTTTTGTGTATAACATAACTCAGTTTGTCCAATCCATATCTGGGGGAGATGGGGAGCAAGAAGCTGTACATATCTTTTTCACATTGAGGGAGAGGGTGAATTTTCATAAGCTTGCACTTGCAGATCTTTCTATACCACACAAGACAATATACCCTTGGATCTACACTCCAAGGGAGGTGGGCATTTGAGTGCTGGGGCAAGTCCCTTAAACAGAGTCTTCCCAGAACTGATCTCAGTCTGTGTCTTTCTGTAGCTGGGTGTGGCCCTGCCTGTGTGTGTGCTAGAGGAGGCTTGAGAGCCTGGCTCAGCAATACAGGGTAAAGGGGACCAAGGCTGGCAGAACAGATGGGCTCAGTGGTATCCCAGTACATCAGGTGGCACCTTAAAGGGGGACAACCTGTCACACCCACCACTAGAAAAGGCACAGGAGTTGAGGCAATCTCAGGATGTTCTCTGTTGGCTTTGGTGTTTGAATTTAGAATCCTGTAATATTCATTATGACCTGAGAGAGAGCATTTGACAGGAGGGCAGTGAATCCTAGAATCCTAGAATCTCAGGGTTGGAAGGGACCTCAGAAGGTCATCTAGTCCAACCCCCTGCTCAAAGCAGGACCAACCCCAACTAAATCATCCCAGCCAGGGCTTTGTCAAGCCTGACCTTAAAAACCTCTAAGGAAGGAGATTCCACCACCTCCCTAGGTAACCCATTCCAGTACTTCACCGCCCTGCTAGTGAAAATGTTTTTCCTAATATCCAACCTAAACCTCCCCCTCTGAAACTTGAGACCATTACTCCTTGTTCTGTCATCATCTACCACTGAGAACAGTCTAGATCCATCCTCTTTGGAACCCCCTTTCAGGTAGTTGAAAGCAGCTATCAAATCCCCCCTCGTTCTTCTCTTCTGCAGGCTAAACAATCCCAGTTCCCTCAGCCTCTCCTCATAAGTCATGTGCTCCATCCCCCTAATCATTTTTGTTGCCCTCCGCTGGACTCTTTCCAATTTATCCACATCCTTCTTGTAGTGTGGGGCCCAAAACTGGACACAGTACTCCAAATGAGGCCTCACCAGTGCCAAATAGAGGGGAATAATCACGTCCCTCGATCTGCTGGAAATGCCCCTACTTATACAGCCCAAAATGCCATTAGCCTTCTTGGCAACAAGGGCACACTGTTGACGCATATTCAGCTTTTCGTCCACCGTAACCCCTAGGTCCTTTTCTGCAGAACCGCTGCCCAGCCATTCGGTCCCTAGTCTATAGCAGTGCATGGGATTCTTCCGTCCTAAGTGCAGGACTCTGCACTTGTCCTTGTTGAACCTCATCAGATTTCTTTTGGCCCAATCCTCTAATTTGTCTAGGTCCCTCTGTATCCTATCCCTACCCTCCAGCGTATCAACCACTCCTCCCAGTTTAGTGTCATCTGCAAACTTGCTAAGGTTGCAGTCCACACCATCCTCCAGATCGTTGATGAAGATATTGAACAAAACCGGCCCCAGCACCGACCCTGGCAGGCCAAAGCACTGAGGCAGCTGGGTCTGCCAGAAAATAATAAGTTTAAATAAGCAGTGCCATTTCCAACCCACCCTTGCTGGAGCATGCAAAAAAAAATCCCCATCTACCCAGGCCACGGTAATGATGGTGGAGAAACACAACCACCATTTCCTGGCTTGGAGGCCCTTCTTTGCTCCCTTCTCTACAGCTCTTTGCCACACCAGTCTGCCATTGTTTAGAGTAAACTATGGCTGCCAGTTCACTTTTCTTTGTATATAAAGCACCAGACAAGCCTATAATATGTTCAAAATACTTCTTTTCACAACGGCTGAAATACAGAAAAAGGGAGTCAGCCTAGACATTGTGAGGTACAGTTTAAACCATCATCCTGCACTTGCAGAGGTGCATTAAACTATATATAGTATAGGGAAGTTCTAATTTAAGTTGTGCCAGTGACTTCGTAGTGTGATGCCCAAGCTGACTGAAGGATATGATGTGCCATGGAAATTTTATTGTTTCATTGCTGAAAATTGCACTAGGGAACTTTTTGTCCTGCATCAATCTTCTCTTTTTTGCTTGCTGTAACACTTCCTGTTGAGATACAGTTTTGCATTGTATGCTACTTAACTTTTTTAGTAATGTAATGGGCCATCATATCCTGCAACAAGTCTTTGGGTTTTACTTGCACACCTTGTATTTCCATATTTTCAAACTTGCTTTTATGACTTACCACTTCCATGTCACTTCCATGTCACAGTGGAGATTGAGAGCTAGACGTTGTAGGTATGCAATATATAGGCACAGACCTCACAAGTGGCAAGTGAATTATTTTTCTCTGTAACTGCATTGATTTCCTTTTTAGTCTCTGTTGAAGAGGAAGAATTGTAAATAAACTAGTAATGCTGATGCTGAATTGATGTGTAGTAATGTACAATACATTATGCACAACAGAGGAAAAAACTTTCCGAAGACATTCATCTCAGTTGATTCCTGCATTTGTGTCCACGCTTTCAGCGAAAGACCAGGCAGCAAATCCACATATCTTCCAAGAGCTGAGTCTCTGTGCCACAGGTGGCACTTCTGCTGACTTACTCAGCACTTCACCACCTTTTGAAGTTTAAGGCAGCAGGTTTAAAAGGAAGTATTTCTTCACACAATGCACAGTCATTGACCAGGGATGTTGTGAAGGCCAGAAGTATAACTGGGTCAAAAAATAATTAGATCAGTTCGAGGCTAGGCCCATCAATGACTCTTAGCCAAGATGGTCAGGGATGCAACCCCATGGTCTGGTGTTCCTAAGCCTCTGATTGCCAGAAGCTGGGACTGGACAACTGGGGATGGATCACTCAATAATTGTTCTGTTCATTCCCTCTGAAGCATCTGGCACTGGACACTGTCGGAACATTGTGCTAGACGGACTATTGGTCTAATGCAATATGGCCATTCTTATGTTCTTAAGGTGTGCGGAGGGGGAAAGCTGGAAATAAAAGCAGGAGCTGCTGATATCACTGAATTCCATCCTGCCCATAATATGAACAATATATAGTAACACAACATTTTTACATGCACTGCACTCAGACCCAGTGAGATCAGCCTGCCTGGGGCCTATGATATGGCATGTACGTGTCATCTTAAAGCCCCTCATAAAGCTGATGAACAATAATGTTGTGAAGTGATATTGCTCATTTCTCTGCTGGAGAAAGATCTTTCCTCCATTAATGTCTAGTACAAGACGGCAGATGAGGTAGCACACAGCAAGAACTGAACATTGCAGAGTAACCTGTGCATCAATGACATCAGGCAGGAACATCACTATATCCTGTCCCTGTTCCCGGATTTACAATTTTAATACCTCCAACACAGTTCTCATGCTTGGTGGAAGTGAATAACCTTAATCAACATAAATAAAGTTTGGGGTGGTCTAAGCATATCATGAATATTCCCAACATCAGGTCGACCAATCTCTGATGTCATTTGGTGGCAGCAGTGACAGTGTGTAAGAGAATTACGTGGATAGTAGCCGTGAAGATGTTTTGAAAAACCCAAACTAAACACAATGTATCCGGGACACACAATTCTCTTCCTAAGGAGAATATGAGAGATGGACTAAACCACCTATGAGAGATGATAGTCATGATGCTTAATGCCCTACTGGAAGGCACTAAAATATCATGTTGATGAGAGTGGTACAAGACCCTGTATAGCATAGTCTCTTTAGGTCAGTTTAGAAGAGTGGGACTTGTGTATATTGTCAGGGGCTTGAGAATTCCGCAAAGATGAGGGCCGCAAAGACTGTGGACCTAGACCCTTCCGTTGTCTGCCAATAAGTAACCGCTAACGGTATGTTCAGCTTGAGGGATTTGAAGCCTCAGCTGCTTTAAGTAGCTATGTTTTATGATGTTGCCCATAATCTAGCACAAGTGTTCAGTTCAGCAGCTCCTGCAGTGACCAACATGCAGACTTGCTTCTCCACACAAGCTGTGCAAATGTGAGAGAAGCTACAGTTCACAGCAGATAACTTGTGCTCTGGAGTATAAACCCACTAAGATGCCAGGCCCCCTATGTGTTTTTCACTTGTTCTCCCTCTTTCTCCTTTTTGTTTTATGTAGCTGAATAAGAGTTGTGTTCTCTTCTGATACAAAAATCATCTGTGAGTGGGAATAATTCTATTTTGCTTTGATTCTCATTACTTTAACTTTTATATATATGACCTAATCAGTTGTGGTCTCCATCGGGCAAGTTTTATTATTTAGAACCAAGCAATATTAACTGTGGATAGGATTCTTTTTTGAGAACCTGTCTGGGAATTCTTTCTAAATCAGCTGCCACTCCTATTGACAGAGCTTATTTTCTCATACAGTATTATTATTGGTTTATATGTGATCCTGTGGGCAGTGTCCTAGTCTTACTTACCAATGGTTTAGTGCACACATTATTTTTTATTAAAATAGATGTGTAGCAAGCTGGAAAACCTCTGCAACTCTTGTGCTGTAGCTGGCATTATTTCTAGTTATACTATGATTTACTCCTTTGTAATTTTGTAGCTGCTGTTTGTGCAGATCAGTATTGCCTTGATACACTCACTAATAACGGGAGAGGTAGTGACTGCCTTTATACAAATTGCTATTTTACATACTGTCACCATGCCTTGGGGGGTCACAGCTGAGAATAGCAGGACAAACTGGTGGTTATTCTTCCATAAGAAATACCAAGCCAGTAACAAAAGTAAACACACTGGTTAATAAGTCAGAAATTAAGTCTCCTTAGATATCCCAGCCCTTGTTTCATCACACAGACGCTAGACATTATGAGAAGTGGTTATTTAAATTGAAATTGTTAAAACCAATTTCATCAAACAAAGGGTTCTTCTAATCCCAAGAGATCATCCACATAGCCAGGTTAATATAGAACTCAGATTTTACCCAATAATCCTGCTGTTGCCAGTCCTTTAGTATCTAATAGCTAAAAGTTTATTTATAAGAGAAGAGGAGGAGAGTTAAAATGAACAAGGAAAACCAATAAACTCATTGCAAAGTTATTGTATCAGGTTTGAGGTCATGATGGAATAAGATGCCGGCTTGTAAAGTCTCTGGTAACTTCCAAAAGGTTGGAAAGTCCTCAGACCTTTGGTTGGAATGCTCCTTTTAGTGTAAATCCATAGTCCAGAGATTGGAGCAGGAAAGAGGTAAAATGGAGATGCTTCCAGGGTTTTTTACACCTTTTTCCCATGTGGAGGGGGTGCTCTCAGTCTTAGTTTGTGGAAAATTACAGGTACGAGATGGAGTCCACGGTCACATGAGCAAGTCACATGCCTTTGCATGCTTTGATGAGTCATAGGAGCAGCCATTACCCATATTTTGGCTAAAACATTCGCTAGAGAGACTTGGCAGGGGGTGGGGAGGAGAGACAAGCTTCTTCTATATCCATTGTGGGAGCTAAGTGTCCTTTAATGGGCCATTAACTTGAATAGTCCATTCACAATGTGCTGACTAGACTGGATACAACAACTACCGGTGTTACCCCAGAAGCAAATGTAACACCCACACCTTCTGGGTGTGGTGTTATGTCCCATCTAGTGGTGCTGAGACCACTTAGAGAGAAAGAGAGAGATAAAATGAGTCTGCTTTACGGCCTTAGCTAACAGCCAGTTAGCTTTTAGCTCATGCAGTAGAGGCTCATGCATTAAGCTCTAGAGGTCCCTGGTTCTATGCTGCCCGCCGATGACCGGGGTCTGTCGGCGTTACACAGACACGTTTGAAATACAGTTATATAGTCAATGTTCCTAACTTCAGATACAAAATTATACTTGCATATAAACAGGATAATCATACTTAAAAAATCATAACTTTTCTATTGACACCTTATATGACCTACTTTGTACAAGATTTGTTGCAATTGTATAACAGTGGTACCAACAATGATATACATGGTAATATTTTAATTATACAACATTACACATACTTATTACCTTAAACATAGTAGTTCTTTAAAAAAATGTAATTGCCTTTTATAACCAAATATTACCTGGGGATTTGTATCATCACCTAGACATTCCTTATACTATTGGGGAAGCAAGCTTAGAGGTCTGTAGACATAGACTGCTGCTGTTTGGTAAATATGACAGTTTGTGCAAGACACCCAGAACTGTGAGCCACCATGTTGCCACTTCGCCTCAACAGGAGTGAACTTTGCTTGTCCAGCTTGCCAGCAAACTCTTCAGGACTCTGCCAGTCCAAACCTTGCCTTGCAGGGAACAATTAGATAACTTCATGGAGCATAGACCATCAGTGGCTATTTAAGCAAGATGGTCAGGGAACCCCAAATCCCAAGTTCCCGACAGGTCTCCCTGCAGTGTACAGTCCCTCTCACTGCACACTCACAGAAGTTAAGTTTGCCACTTCCAAAGAGATAGTGTACACACCAACCTGTTAGGTTACCTGAGGACTCACTCTCCACTGTTAATACATAGTACTGAGATGGTTGTGTAATAAAAAATGAGTTGATAAAGAACAGATAGGTAAGTGATAGGAAGCAAGAATCAATTAGACAGATGTTTACAAACAAAACAAATCAAAACATGCTTTCTAGTGACTAAAACTTAATTTCAGCAAGTTTTGTCTTAACAGATTTCTCATTTACATCATGTTTCCCGAAACTCTTGCCTTTCTGGTCAAGAGGTCCAGCTTTCATAGGCTCAAAGGATGTTGTCCATTTATGGCCCCCTAAGTGATGGGTAACTAAAACGTCTTTTTTGCTAACCCTATTTTACTCAAAGTCCATTGTCTCTGCCTCAAGAGCCATGAAGGCTTTCTGTGGAGCAGATTCTGTCCCCCGTGTGATTGTTAAATGGTCTCTCCCACTTGTTTAGCTTGATAGCTTTGTTTACCTTATATGTAAATGTATTTTCACTGTCCTCTGCTTGTTACCAAGCCACTGAGACAGGTAAATACACATTCCTTTGTCTAGGGCAGACCTCTCAAACACATTTTATGAACATATTAACAGCACACATCTATAAATCATTGTGCACAATCATTACATACACCACACAATGATTTTTAAGACTGGTGAGTCATCAGTTTAGATATGATAGCTTACATGATGCCTTTGGATATATATCGTCTAACAGTGTGCTGGGGGAAGTGAATGTGTCAGGCCTGATGTGAGTTACAGTAGGTGGGAGGCCCTCTGACAGTTGGCATTGAGGGTCTCTCAGGGTCACAGCAGAATTTCCTAATGTCCTGAACTATAATTTGCTTGTATGGAATCCTGTCAGTTTATATGTGAAGTGGTCAAAGTTGCATCAGGGAAAAAAATGGCAAAATAAAACTCTTATTTTTGGAACTTCTACTGTTGAAAAGAAGACGTTTTAATAATAAGATCACTGGTCAATTAAATGACTCAAGATTTCAAGGTTCTTATAATTAAGCAAGCAAACAACAACCCTTTAGAGATGGACTCTCCAAAATTCTTGGGGAAAAGTTCCACACATTTGCCTTCCCTTCTTCCCCACCAGAGAGAGGTGAAAATTATATTCTATTATATTTTATATTAAAGGAAAAATTAGTCAGTCCCTTCACCTTCTAAAAATATGGCTTTAAAATTTAACAAGTGTTCCCTCACCCTTCAAAGAGAATGTTCCGATTTGGAAAATAAAATATTCCACCTACAAAATTCTGAGGATACTGCTTTTCTCCTGCTGTCCAGTCACAGTAATGCCCTATTTTCTCTGCCCGGGGGCTGCACTCTGCCTCTGTTGATAGGATAGATTAGCCCTCTGGCTAAACTAAATCCTCTCCTTCAGATTAAATGAAAGCCCAAATGTGGGGGTGGGGATTCTGCAAGAGCCTTTACCCTGCTTGGGCCACAATCCTTTCCCTGGAGTTGGTACGTCCTAGTTCTTGCAGGGAAGCAGCCATTTCTTCCAGCCTCTCTTTCCCTGGGCTGTTTCCAACTCTGGCTTGCCTGCCTTTCTCTTAGGTCACTTTTCCCCACATCTACTGTACATCAGACACTCTCCTAGACTCCTCTCCCCAGATCCCTTACAGACTGGAACCATGCTGACCTGTAGCCCAGACCACTAAGCAAGCTGCTGCTTTTTCCGGGTTCCTTTACTCTACTGAGGAATAGGGTCTACCTTTGATTTTCTTAGGTTACAGTGTAGTAGCCGTGTTAGTCTGTGTCAGCAAAAAGAAAATAAGAAAGAAAGAAATACTTGTGGCACCTTAGAGACTAACATTTATTTCAGCATAAGCTTTCATGGGTTAGAACCCACTTCATCGGATGCATGGAATGGAACATACAGTGGACAGATACTTATACAGTCAGAGAAACATGAAACTTCCACTTTATCAGGAAGGAATGGATTTGGAGATGTTATAAAAGAAGTACTGCTGTGATTTAATCAATACCTTAGTTGCAGGGAGTATGGGAAAAGGAAGAGAGAGCAATGTTTTTACTTAACTAACTAACCTCTCTCCCCCCCTCCATACACAAAAAGCCCAAACTAGTTGGTATAGCACTTTCATGTGAAATTTTGGACTTCACTACTTTTTTCCATGTGAATAAAGGCTATGTTGCCAAAGTCTCATACAAAAACAGCATTTAAGGGAGATAAAATAGTAGAGAGCAAAATGAGAGAGTTTTGCTACTTGTGCATAGCTCTTCTATTTTGCAAGTGAGACCCTGGGTATTTATGGAGCAACCACAGATTCCCTGGAACAAAATGCATATGGTGTTTGCTATAAAATTTTGGCAGCAGGTTTTCCAGTCAAACCCTGGAAACATCATCTGGGTTACATTTATCCAACTCTTGTAGAGATGTGTTACTAAGTTTATTACAGAAGTTTTAGATAGTTAATAAAGAGAAGTGCTGACACAGAGTCTAAACTGACTTCTTCAGCATCTGTGAAGTTTGCCTTTAAAAAAAATTCCAGAATTTATGCAGCCCTGCTGTGCAGTTTTTGGGGAGATGAAACTCATTCCTCCCAGCTCAGGAATACAGGCCATAAGGATACACTACAGCCTTTTCATGTTACACTCTTGCCTCGTCAGCAGTGTTCCCTTCCTGGAAAAATTTTCAGATACAGTGCAGAGTCCATGTCCTTGGGACACAGTAATTGTCTAGGTCCCCATATGTGGCAGTTGTACCTGTATGCTACTTTCAGCCCAAATATTACATGGTTTCTGTGTTGTGTAGGCCATTCTGCAGCTCCCTCTGCCCACAGATAATTTTACTGGGTATACATTAATTTAACTACTGTTGAAAGGGCCAGATTCTTATGTGATGTAAATCAGTGTAGTAACAGTGACTTGAACAGAGCTGTGCAGATTTTCACAACCTGAGCATCTAGCCCCAAATCTGTAAATCCATTACATTGTCCCTAGCTTTTACTGCCCAAAAATGAAAGGAAGCAGAGAAAAATCAAATGGTTTTACTTACTATTACTATAATTTCCTTCATTCTGAAATCTTTCTATTACATGCAAACACATGCCATTTTTATAAATAATAGCAATAAGATAGAGCATGAAAATAATCTTCCAGGAAAACAATAGTTGTAATGTTTTCTTGAAAATTGTGTTTTAACTCATTTTAAAAGGGTATTAGTTTAGATTCTGTAACTTCTCATTATTTAATATCATGATGTCACTCTGCAAGATAATAGGCCTAATTCTCCTCTTATTTCACTGAAGTTATTCTTGATGTAAAGGGGTATGAGAAGAAAATCATGTTTTTTACAGTATAACATAGAAACAGTGAGAGAACATAATTAGAATTCTAGCTCCCTCTTTTGTGCTCTCCAACCAGGTGTAAATTAACATTGAAAAATATTCATGCCACCCAAAAGTTCCTGTAAATCTGCTAAGAGTGTGGTTGATCTATAAGCATGGGAGTGTAAGTAGTGGCCAAAGGAGCATCCATCACATCCAACCTCAATCATATGAATCACACTCCTTCTCCATGAGCCCTGACTTGGCATTCACCTTCCAAGGCTCAGTATGTGGAAGAACGAAGCAGACCCTCTGAATAGTGAACAGTGCTGGTTTCTGGGGAGCCAGGATTGAGGGCTGATTTCTTGTGAATTATGGTTTCCTTTGTGTTCAAGATTTTGGTCCCATGATGACTGGTCAGTTTAACAAATACATACCCCAGCATACTGTGGAGAGCACTGCAGAACTGGACACTCCAGCAGGAGTGCTGGAAGCTCCCCTTCCCCCGAGGACCCGCCCCTGCCCCGCTCCTTACCCCAGGCCTCACCTCTGTCCCACTTCTTCTCCCGAGGCCCTGCCCCTTTCCATCCCGAGGCCACACCCCCCGTTCGCTCCTCTTCCCCCCCCCCCCTTCTGTTGCTCACTGCTTTTCCCTCTTCCCTGCGTGGGTCAGGAAAGACTTGCCTGCAGAGCCGGGGTTGGGAGCTGC
Source organism: Chelydra serpentina (assembly GCA_037349315.1). Classification (NCBI taxonomy): domain Eukaryota; kingdom Metazoa; phylum Chordata; order Testudines; family Chelydridae; genus Chelydra; species Chelydra serpentina. The sequence goes on along the minus strand of JBAIAC010000014.1, from coordinate 8,681,431 downwards.
AGCTGCCCGATGCAAGTAGGAGGTGGCCCTGGCTGAGTAGGGGCTGGCCCAGGTGATGACTCTGTGCCTCCCCAACTTGCAGTAACTGGACTTTTGGTGTTAGGTCAGTAGATCTGACCGGACACCCTCAGATCCCCTTTCGACCGGACTTTCTGGTAGAAAACCGGACACCTGGCCGTCTTAAGTCTCAATGATGTCAGTGGGCCTGTTCATGGCATAAGGGTCTATTCAGGAAGGGGAAGGGTTTCCAAGTCTGGCGCACAGTTTACATACCATCTACCTAATATTTCCCTTGTAGTTGCACTTTCTATCCTGCACTCCTCTTGTGTAGTGTTTAACCCCAGATGAAACTACATTTCAGTGAGATGTGAAGTGATTTTTGGGTGTATCTGTAAGTCTGTAAATCACTTCAGAAAGCCAAGAGTCACTCTGGCTAAAATATGCTATAAATGCAAATCAATATTTTCTTTCCAAGGAGTGTTTACATAGGATAATGCTGTTCAGAGATCATGGGGTGTTCTTAGAAATAAATATTTAATAATCTGCTTCGATTTAGATCTGACTTTGTTTGTTTTAGAGTAAACTGGGGGTTCATAAACTAAATAGGATGCGATGAGGGGAAAAAGTCAAGCTTACCAAGAACTGCTTGTCATATCCTGTAAGCTCTTTTTCTGGCTCTCTAAGAGAGATCTGAATGGGCTTAAATGGATTACTGGTTAACCTAGAAATCTCTGATTTGCATCTCAATACAGATTCTTTAAAATGAAGAATTGGAGTGGTACTGCATCAAAAGTTAAGTTAGCGGGTTTTTTTTACTTAAAGAAGCTGATGTGCACTCTGCTCTTTACTGGAAAATTCACTTTCAAGTCCCTCACACAAATAATAAAGTTCTGCTGTTGCTTTAAGAAAGAAGTGGATGACTATCATGACAAAGCAGACCTAGATTCAGGATTTCCTAATCCTATAGATTTGAAGAGCAGGAAGATAGTTTGTCCAGACAACAATATTACTTAATATGAATAAACTAAGCTCAACAATAGGTATAGTTTTACTTGTCAAAATGCCATTAAAGTACTTGATCCATGTATAGAACTGTTTTCGTAAACTGTTTCTAGTTGTGCTTTGCTTAAATCCCAGTATTTTTCTAGTTTATAATCCAAGTTCAGAAAATTGGATGTAAATAGGTGGAAAATCCAATAAAGGAATCAAAAGTTTAAAAGAAATATGGGAGTGCAAATAGATTTCATTTTTATTTAGTGTAAATGTCTCCCCTGCATATCGGTATATTTTGTTCAGCTTCCACAGAAAGGGTGTAACACACATGCATGCCTTCCAGTAGGACTGCTAAGAGACTCATTCACCTTCATGTTATTCCAGTTTTATGCAAGTGTAACTCCATTGAAATCACTGGTGCACAACTGGAGTAATGCAATGGTGAACCAGGCCTTAACTTTTATTTTTGGGTACTTTTCAGTAGGCTATTTTAATCCAGTAAAGTGACAGATAGTAGTTGACACAGTAAAGAAAAAGGTGTTAAATGAATGTCTTAACAAAATTATAAATGTGATCCAATATATATACATAAGCTGCCTTATTGATATAAGTAAAAACTCATCTGTTTCAGGATATATTTAAAAACATGTGGTACAGCCTGTTCACATATTACTTAATGTGTAAATTGCCCATAAAAGACCTTGGTGCTTGCTCTGTCTAGATTTTTCTCTATTGCACCCATAACTACCAGTATGTTATCGAAGCACTGCTTAGAATATGATTTGTTCTGTTGTAGACTAGTTGTTTCTTATACCTTAAGAAGTTGTAACAGATGTTTTAAAAAATAGATATATCAAACAAAGCACTCTTAAGAGGGAGAAATTTCTAAAACAGCTTTGCTTTCCATACCCTTTTGTGTAATTGACACTTGAGGACTGCTTCTGTTGTTTTGTAGTTTAAAGTGGGGAGAAGAAACTGTTCCCTTGGTTTTGTTTCTGGAACCTGAGAGGAGCAGCAGCTATTGGGTGTAATAAATTCATGCAAATTATCTTTCAAAATGTATGTGTCAGTGTAAAACTGCCATGTGTGCTCTGCTCTGTGCCTTATCCTACTGAGCTTACTTTTGGTGCTGGTATGGGAAAGGGTTAACTTCTTACTACCAACCACTGAAAGGCACATTTGCAATTGCTCCCGGTCTTGTCTTCCTTTTTACACCTCATTCGCTCACTGCTGCTCTTCACTTCAAGGCAGATCCTTTGACCTAAACAGATTATTGTGGACGCATGAAGGACACAGCAAGCTATCCGTGCTTTTCAAGGAAGAGATCTGGCTCCAAAATAGGACGCTAAGCCTGTTAGACTTATGCTTATTTACCTAGTCAGCTCGATGCAGTGTCTCTGGGTGCTTAGTGGACTCCTGTGGAATCAGCCAGGAAACAAAAGCAGAAGTGGCAGCCGCTGCAAATGTGGGAGTCTGTGCCATTAAAGGGAAGCAGTTGCTAATAAGGGCCTGTGAGACCTAGGTTTCCTTGGTTTCCATGACAGTTATTAGGTAGCATAGAAATTGAATTGTCTCCCACAATGCTCTGGGGGGGGGGGAGGAAAGGGGTGTTCCAGTGACAAGGCAGAATAGTTATTACTTGCAGTAACTCGTCTGTCTGAGAATGCCAAACTCTCTGGATTATTATGTTGTACAGTTTTTTTTCTTTCCCAAATGTGGTTTGCTTTACTTTTTTGATGGAAGACTCTGGCTTGTGCTACAGTGACTCAAATAATATTTTCCCCTTTTTATTTAGAAACTGAGCTTGGCAAAGCCAGGATATGAACAATTATACAGGTGGGCTACTAAGGGGGAGTGAAGATATAAGGCATCCAATCAGGTATTGGCAACCTGCAGCACTGTCAAAATGCCCCTCCAACAGATTTCTGTAGTCCCAGCGCGGGAGACTGCCAGCAATGGGAGAAGTTCAATGGGCAGAAACAAAGAGAAGAGCAAGGAAGTCGAGGTAAGAGGAAGGTTTTGATTTGATACAATAGGAAAAGCCAATCCACAGTAGCTAGCATTTCTGTCTGCTCAACAGGATGTACTGTGCTGTAGCTTTGGATCAGCACTACACATGATCACAGCATGCTTTAGTAGACTGAAATGGAATTCCTATAAAACTACTACTAATATTCTAAAATGCATCTGTAGATTATGGGGATGGGGAAGGATTATAAATATTTAGGGATTATTGCTGAAAGAGGAGGCTGCAAATTGCAGTGCCAGTAGCATGTTTTTTGTTACGTTTAATTTAAATATTTCAGTCTTTAATTCTTTTGAAGCTATATAACCCACTAGCATTAAAAGACAATGGATATTATCCTGTATACACGTGCAGATTTTCAGATGTTAAGGCAGTTTGAATATTTTAGTTTCTTGTTCCTAGTTCTGGGGGGCGGGGAGGAAGGGAAGGAATAGCTTAGAAAGATTTCTCTTTAGCGTTAGCATAATAAATATGTTTTCCTTTAGTCTGTTTACTAATATGCATGTACTCCTTGTACTAATATAGGCATAAGTTCTATAGCCTACAAATTAGTCTACATTTTCATTTAAAATGCATCAGTTTGTTTTGTTTTGTTTTTCATCCATTGTCCTCTGCCTTTCATGAAAAAGATGATTTAAAAGCAACAATTATTATTCCACCAGTATTAATAATCAGGTTTTGCCTATTTAAGGTACATTCTTGGATCATAATATAATGAAAAAGATGCACATAAAATGTAGTAATCTACAGAATTGTTTCTAAGTTTTGAAAAGTGTTTTGTGGGTGAGCAGCAGAGATTCTAGTTTAAAATACCTATCAGGAGTAGGTGACACCTTACAAAACAAAGAGAAGCTGAGACGATATCAGAAATAAATACTGTAGTAGCTAAAGCTGTCCAGCCCCCTTTGCTTGGTATATATTCCCAATTAATCTTTAACACACATTTTTTTCTGTTCTGGATGTTAATCTTTCTATCTGGAAAACAAGGGCGACTGTGGAGAAAACAAATGAGAATATTTTAATGATGAACTGGGAGAAGAGTAATAAAGTTCACTGAATTTCCAAAGAGGAGTGGTGTTTACAACCGCTCTTTTTTAATCATTTATATGACTTAGTTGACTGATGTTTCCAGGGTTGTTGTGTGATGGTGGAAAATACTGGTTGATTTTATTGACTGATTTTTGACTGAGAAACTCTTTCGGTCTGGTAATTGGCTTAAGACAAATGTAGCAGTCATTGTTTTCTGATTTTAAATTTCAGCGAAGAATATCCTTGACAATGTCCTTCCCTAGAAGTGGGGAAAAAAGTATCTTTTCCCAAATGTACTGTGCTAATCAGTGTTTATCAAACTTGATAATGCCTAGTGTTTTGTGCACTTGGAAGAAACTTAATTTTTTTCCATAATAGTGATAAAGATTGAAGTGGAAAGTGTTCAAATTAAGATTTTATATATGAAAATCTAAAATGTAAAATGATAACTAGAATAAAGTGGCTTTCTCTAATTTTTGGTTTAAATTATTTTTGACAGAGTAGCACATTTGTTTAACATCCACACAGAGTTCATTAGAATCAGTAGAATTGTCTTGTGCCCCACTGTGGGTGATTTTTGTCCTTTGAAGGGCTGAATCAAATCATTTTGGAAAGAATCAGATACCTCTGAGTACAAATGTTTGCAGGTGTTTCATACAGATGTATAGTTGGGAAAAGCAAACTAGTTTGCAGAATTTATTAGGTTCATGAAAATTTAATTAAAAAAAAAAGTGCCAGTTGCAGACTATTGGTTAAAATGCATATTCAAAACTGCTCTCTGTTGGACAGCATGTCTGATCTGCTCAACTGTATGGTCCTCCCTCTCTCCTGTAGCTGCAATTTACGCAGGATAAAAGACCTAATACTACTAACAGCTAATGGAGATTCTCCTTTAGATCAAGTGGTAGGGATATCTTTCCAGAGCTGAAGGCCCTTGAACAGGGCAATTGAAATTGTTCAGATAAAACCTTAAGCATGTCTGAAATGTATGCTTGGTTTGGATTCTTCTGTGTTTGTGAGTATCTGATGAGGTTCACCAGCATTATGCCGAAGTGGGCTAATGTTTGGGTTCACAGAAACAGTCCTTTGTCCTCCTAGCTGTTCTCTCTCTATCCTCTGGTCTCTCCCACTCTCACCTAGAAACCTTCCTCCATCCCATTCCACATCTTATTTTTGTCTCCAGTAGCAGCCTTCCCCTCCTGCTAGGCTCATAAGGTATATTGATACTCTTTCCTTCCCCTGGGTCTTTAGGGGCCTCTGAGTAGCTGCTTCCCCCCTTTTCCACTAGTAGGTTGTTTTTTATTTGATGGGAAAGTGTCTTTGAAAGCCGCTGTCCTCTAGCCATTAGAAAGATCTTATTGGGTGGTAGAATCAGAAGGCTAGTTTAGTAGAACAGGGAAATGCGCCCTCTTATTCCCTGAGTAGGATCTGAAAGATGCTCCATAATCCCTGGCTTCTATGTGGGCGTAAAAGGTGTATGTCCTCTAACAAGTGGTTGTTAGAGAACTCCCTTGGGTTCCCCAATTGCTGCATTAGCGATTATGGAGGAACCTTTCAGTTCCTGTCTATTCATGTGGCTGCCTGCAGTGAGAGAAGGAGTGTCAAAGTGGCCTGCCACTTGAGAGCATGATGCGCAATTTTTTTGCGTGAGTAAAAGTGTGGGTGCAATTCAAAGATGCTCAACCTTTTTTTTTAGCCACAAAACACATTTTCTGGTCCGCTTGTCTCACTGTGTATTGTTGAAGTCATGGTTAACAGTAGGGTTCTACATAAAACGTAAATAATAAAGAGCCAGGTCCATTCTTTGTGCACACTGTGCAGTTCAGGAGAAAAATGGAGGACAGAAGTGGCTTTGGGCCACTTTTGCGCTACCATCCCAATCCTGAGGCCACGGGGCACTGGTATTGTTTCAAGAAGCAATTTATAGTGAAGGCTGAAGGCTCCCCAAGGGACTATTCTGATAGCCAGGGATTTTCAGGGAATGGTGGGGGGCCACAGTCGCACCCTCTTTCCCACGGCCAATCCCATGTGCTTGTGGCATGGAGAGGTGGGTGTTACCTGAGCTACTACAATAGCTGTGCACTACATTTCCTCAAGGCAAGGAGAATCTTCCACTAGCTTTAGGGTAGCTTTGCATTCAGGAATGCAGGACAGGCTCTGGCCCAAAAAGTTTAGTTGAGCAAGTTTTACATGTCCTTCTCAATCTATTCCTCCACCAACATTGTGTAAAAATGGGTACTTGCAAATAATGAGGAATGAATTGGTGGTTGTAGGCAGCCATTCTAAAACCTGAGTGTTTTTTTTTTTTTCTATATTCCATGGTTACATTGATTTTTCTGTGTACATTTTTCTGAAAAGCTGGAGTGCAAATAAATATTTTGCCTTACGCCTGTGTGTGAGCATAAGCCAAATTCTTTCTGGGTGTAATTCCATTGATTTCAGGGAAATTGCAAGACAGATGAATTTGCTACTATATATTTTAGGCCCTGAGAGACCTATAGTTATATGAGAATTCTGATTTATATACATAATATATTATTTCTGTGCACACATTTCGGAAAAGAAACCCCAAAACTCTAAGTGAACAAAAACTCCTAGGTATGCCTAACTTGTATGTGTAGCATTAATGGGAAAACACTAAAGCCTACATTTTCAAAGGAGTCCACTTATGTTTTAGGCCACAGTGTGTGTTTGTCCAAACTGAACTGTTAAATCAGTTGAAGCTGTGACTCCTCAACAGTCCTAAAAATCAGCCCCACTGTCTGAAGTTGAGCACCATAAACTTGTCAAAACTTTTGAAAATCTAGGCGTCAATGGGTACCTAAAGAAGTCTCCATCTACGCCTGACTTTGCATAGCCATGGATTGCCCCCAGGGAGGAAAAATGAGTTTGAAAATGTAATTTGTATGTGTTTGAGTAATTTAGCCAAAGCAACTAAATGAAGCTTATTTGACACCATATGTAACACCAATCTAGAGCTTACAGAGAAGAGTAAGCTACTGCTGCTACTGTGGGAAACAAACTCTCACCTTTTGTTTACTGGGTGAATGTATGAATTGTGATTATAGAGAATAATGATAAGTAGCATGATACAACCAGAAAAAATGGTAACCACAACCAAACCAAATTCTTTTCCTGGCATTGATACATTTTGTACCTATCTACTACATTTGTGACTCAACTAATATTTTCAGAATATTGCAGAACATATAACATTAAAATGATTAACATAATGACTGCCCATCAGCATTCATCAAAAATAACATGAGCTTATTTCTGAGAAACCTCATATTAAAAGATACCTTGATACATACAGTAAGAAAATGATGGACATCACTCAGTAAATCTTGTGATATACCTCAAAGCAACTTGCAAGTTAAATTATGCCATTGCTGTAAAGTGTTTGCCATAAATGACTTTAAAAGTGAAGTATTGTTTTAAAATATATTGTTTAGCATGATGATTAATCAACAAAAGATCCTGAAGAATGGTATAGTAGCTATCATTAAACAGTTAATATTTACAAGCAATTGCTATACCACATCATTAGAGCGTCCATGGTTATTTTCCATTCTTTGCAAAGGAGGAATACCATTGGTAGCTTACTGGTAAATGTTAACTTTATACTTAAGAGTACTACAAATTAATATTCCTGTAGACAATGCTACCCAGGCAGAGCTACAGGACAAAAACTAGTCCCCTGCACAAAGCTTTGCATGGAATTCCTGTAGAGAGGTTAGTGGAAGAAGAAACTTCCCTTCCTCCCCACCAATTCGACAACACAGTATGGAACACCAGTATAGCTGCTCTGCCTCTGTGATTACAACCCATGGACTGTAGGAACATGTGCATCCATCTGTATAAGTGCTCATAGGCGCCGACTCCGTGAGTGCTCTGGGGCTGGAGCACCCACGGGGAAAAATTGGTGGGTGCAGAGCACCCACCAGCAGCTCACCGCCATTCCCGGGGCCCGTGCCCAGCTCCCCGCCAGTCCCGGGACCCGCGGCAAGCTTACCTCGGCACCGGGAGACATTCAAGGGCCCTGCCCCCGACGCTGGGTGACGTGGCATCAGGGGCGGGGCCCCGCAAGGTCACCCGGCGTTGGGGCGTGGCCCCGCAACGTCACCCGGCGTCGGGGGAGGGGCCCCGCCCCCGACGCCGGGCGTCAGCCCCCACCGGAAGTCGGCGCCTATGTAAGTGCCATCTCTCTTCCATGGTTTATCATGGAATATACCAGTCCCCATTTGTGTCCCATCAATGCTTCTCTTCCCTCTCCCATGCCATATAATCTCATATACATCAAAATGGTGACAGATCTGTGGCTTTTTAGCCCTGGCACATTAGCAGGGGCAGAATTTGGCCAACAGGGAGCCTGAGACAGAATGATATTTGAATTTGAACATGTTATGTTTTTTATAAAGTCTATATCTATATTTTAAAAGAGAATTGCATTCTAATAAGTCTGTCACTGAAATATTTTGCATCAATTTAGGGTAAAGTCATATACTATTTTTCTAAACAGATCTCTTCTGTTCAAGTGAGAAATCAAGCTGACATCTAATGGTGATTGCAAATGCCAACCTAGAGTAACTGCTAACACTTATTTGAAATGCCAAGCTAAAGTAACTGCTAACATTTACCTTAAAGCTCACAAATAGCTTAGAAGTTATTGACATGGTTTGTGAAGAGGATGCTGGTAGCTGAATGTTCTTGCTGGACATAAATTGAATTCCCTTTACATAAGCTACAATTACTCAAATAAAAAGGAAGATTCCTTTAAAAAAATACAATGATAATATTTGGTAAGTAGCATATATTTAGCTGCTTACTAAAGAAAATGATGTGGTCATGTGCATCCTCACTGTTAATTGGGAACTACATACAGAACTATTTGATACTTGAAACCTGTCACATTTTCAGCATTAATGAAAACAAGTTCAGTAGTAAAAATCACAAATATACATATATTGTCTGTCAGTTGCAAAATTAGAATAAATTATATTTAAATGTAAATCAGAGCAGCTGCCAATATGCCTAAGTTAGGTTATTGAAAATTGCGAATGCAATTAATCAAGTACTAAGAAAAATGAGGTAATGTCAGAGTACCATGGTCCTCCTCTCTGCTGGATGGAATCAGGACTGCTAAATTGTTGATGATTGTAACCTTCTAGCATGTGGGCAAGGATACAAAAGCCCTAATACTACTGACAATTAATGAAATTATTCTTCAGCTTAGATGGCAGATACTTGTGTGGTGTTGATGTTCTTAAATGTTGTTCCCAATGTTGGCATCTGTGTACCTTAATAGGCAGCCTTGTTGCCTTTCTACATTTATTGCCCGCTAACTCATACAACTTAGTTATCAGAAGTATTGGGGTTTTTATTGTCTTTGTAGACCGAGGGTCTACAAGGTCGAGGGTTACAAAATCACAAACACTCGAAGATGATATTTTTATCTGAAAAGATAGAGCAAAAGAACTCAAACATACTAACTAGAGTTGCAGAAAATGGTGTTGGCAACTCTAGGCAACATGATTTCTTTTTAGACTGTGGTGAGCAAATGCTTCAGCCTGGTATAGAGGATACTGTACTGCTGAAGGTGCTATCTTTTGGATAAGACATGAAACCAAGTCTCTGACATCTATTGTTGTCCTATGGCACTTCTCACAAGAGTTGGGGAGTTAGCCCAATTTTATTGGACGCATTCCAATTTCAACAATTACATTGTTACATTGAATTCCATCTGTAGGTGCAACTATAATCTATTCTCCATTTCCTGACAAATGTTTATGTAGTTTTATGTAGCAAGTTAGGCACAGCCTTCTCTTTATTGTATTGGCTACTCTGCACAGCATTTAGCCAGCATCAGACCCTACGTTCTAAGGGCTGGTCTACACTAGCTCACAAGTTCGAAGTAAGATACGCAACTTCAGCTACGTGAATAACGTAGCTGAAGTCGAACTATCTTATTTCGAACTTTAAAGTACTTACCCCTGGTCCACATGGCGGCGCGCAGCTCCCCCGTCGACTCCGCCTGCTCCGTTCGCAGAGCAGGATTACCGGCGTCGACGGGGGAGCACTTCCTGGTTCGATTTATCACGTCTAGACAAGACGCGATAAATCGAACCCAGAAGATCAATCCGACGCCTCCGACGCTGCGGGTAAGTGTAGACTAGCCCTAAGATTCACTTTGAGATTGGTCTCCGATATGGAGCTCTTACCAAGAAGCAACTGCCTCCTTCAGCTGTAAGTTTAGTAAGTCAAAAATCCAGTTCTGGTTAAAGGCAACAGTTTCAGCACTGACCAAGTGGCTAATTTCAACCATACAATTAATTAAATATCTGCTTCTGAGAGTCCCCAAAGGGTTACATTTATAAATATTTATTAAATACCTACAACACCATAAAACACATTATGTGATCCCCACTTCTGCATCTTCCAGAGTGTTCTTTCTTCTTCTTGTGTGTCTATCTCCTAGACTGTAAGATATTTCAGGCAAGAGCTGACTTTATTTTGTGTACTGTATAGCAATGAGCACATTGTCAGCACTAAAAAAATAGGTAATTATAATGTAATAAAAGAAGTAGGGCTATAAAGCGCTTTAAAAATATTAATTGCTATTAATGACACTGTTAAACAATCAGAGAATACCATTTATATAAATATTTTTGGATGTTTTCCACATTTTCCAATATATTTATTTCAATTACAATACAAAGTGCACAGTGCTCACTTTACATTTATTTTTATTACAAATATTTGCACTGTAAAAAAACAAAATAAATAGTATTTTTCAATTCACCTAATACAAGTATTATAGTGCAATATCTTTATCATGAAAGTTAAACTTACAAACCTAGAATTATGTACCAAAAAACTGCATTCAAAAACAAAACAGTGTAAAACTCCAGAGCCTACAAGTCCACTCAGTCCTCCTACTTGTTCAGCCAATTGTTTAGCCAAACAAGTTTGTTTACATTTGCAAGAGATAATGCTTCTCTCTTCCTGTTTACAATGTCACCTGAAAGTGAGAACAGGCATTTGAATGGCACTGTTGTAGCCGGCATCGCAAGATATTTATAGGCAGATGCACTAAAGATTCATATGTCCCTTCATGCTGCAACCACCATTCCAGAGGACGTGTCCATGCTGATGATGGGTTCTGCTTGATAACAATCCAAAGCGGTGCAGACCGACGCATGTTCATATTCATTATCTGAGTCAGATGCCACCATCAGAAGGTTGATTTTCCTTTTTAGTAGTTCGGGTTCTGCAGTTTCGCATCAGAGCGTTGCTCTTTTAAGACTTTTGAAAGCACCTTGTCCCTCTCAGATTTTGGAAGGCACTTCAGATTCGTAAAGCTTGGGTCGAGTGCTATAGCTGTCTTTAGAAATCTCACATTGGTACCTTCTTTGTATGTTATCAAATTTGCAGTGAAAGTGTTCTTAAAACAAACAACATGTACTGAGTCATCATCCGAGACTGCTATAACATGAAATATATGGCAGAATGCGGGTTAAACAGAGCAGGGGACATACAATTCCCCCCGAAGGAGTTTAGTCACTAAGTAATTAATACATTTTTTTTTAACAAGCATCAGCATGGAAGCATGTCCTCTGGAATGGTGGTTGAAGTATGAAGGGGCATACAAATGTTTAGCATATTTGGCAGGTAAATACCTTGCAACTCCAGCTACAACAGTGCCATGCAAATGCCTGTTCTCACTTTCAGGTGATGTAAATAAGAAATGGGCAGCATTATCTCCTGTAAATGTAAACAAATTTGTTTCTCTTAGCGATTGGCTGAACAAGAAGTAGGACTGAGTGGACGTGTAGGCTTTAAAGTTTTACATTATTTTGTTTTTGAGTTCAGTTATGTAACAAAAAAAAATCTACATTTGTAGGTTGCACTTTCACGATAGAGATCCCACTACAGTACTTGCAGAGGTGAACTGAAAAAAACTATGTTTTCTTTATCATTTTTATACTGCAAATGTTTGTAATAAAAAATAATAGCACTGTACACTTTGTCTTCTGTGTTGTAATTGAAATCAAAATATATTTTAAAATATAGAAAAACATTCCAAATATTTAATACATTTCAATTGATATTCTACTGTTTAATAGTGTGATTAAAACTATGCTTAATTATGATTAATTTTTTTGAGTTAATCGCATGAGTTAACTGCGATTAATCGACAGTCCTAAAGAGTAACATTTTAAGAATTACAGAAAAATATATGTAACCAAAAAATTTGAAAGGGAAACTATTAATTGATTGTATTTTATTACTCACCTTATTGTATGTAAATGGAAGGAAAAGTCACACACTTTTGTTGTCTTGGGTTTTACCCTTTCCACTGTAGAAATCAGGTCTGATTCCTTTCTGCCTTGCACCCTGTGTTGTCATTTACACCTATACAAGTGTGTGTAAAACTTAGCATTTGATTTGATAGGATTTAACACCACCTTGCCCAGATGTTGATGACACAAGGTGCAAGGCAGTGTTGAATCAGGATATAAATCTTTTGCCTAAGGGAACAGACTCTTTCAGTTTAGTGTTTCTTACAGGTAATTTACAATTCCTCCTTGAGTGGAGTTCATCTGGGATACTTATTCTTAGAGCAGAAGAAATCTCTGGAGTAAACTTTCACATCTGTGTACTGCAGCTTAGAACTGCAACATCTATAAGTAATAATGGGAGGTGTGGGAATAATCGACTGAGCCTGGCACTGAAAAATTGGTCTCTATATCTAATGCATTATCTTTTTCAGATGCAATGGTTTAAGTACAGAAGTGTGGTATATTCACCTTTTTCTCAGTGGAAGCTACCAATATGACATGCAGCTTCCTATCACTTAGAGGTGGTATGGGTTTTTTCCTGCTCTTTTATGAGACTCCATTTATTGTAAACCAGCCAAATTCTACACACAAACATTTACTACTGTATGAATAATTTCAGCATGTTGGACAGCAATCAAGGTTTATCAGTCAGTCTCTGCTTCCCCTATCCCTAGTCTATTCTTATCTGTACAATGTGAAAAAAAATACATTGGCACATTTCATACTTGCTATTTAACATTTCAAGTATTTTTACAATTTTTGTCAAAAGCTAAATATTTTGTGCTTTCATCTCAAAGATATTATGGTGTCTTTGTTTCTCATGGAAGACAGTGTAAGGAGCTAGATGGGCAGTGGGAGATGAGGTGGGGCGGAAAAGGAAAGAGCGCATGAGAGAGAAACTGCCATTTTTCACAGATAATAGCAATGTTTTGCCTGAGACTACTGCATGAAAACCTGACTTCATGCCAGAACAGAGTTTTGTTCCTTTTGCTATGAATACAATGTGTGCTAGAGGAAATGGTGACATTTCACCCTGGACCAAATTAGTGAATTCTCACAAACTGGCAGAAACTTTCATTTTTACATTAACAAAGTGGAAAATTGATAGTTTTGCACAGTATTCTCTGATATTTTTCCTTTTTAAAATAATTTATTTTCTCACTGTAATAGTGGGAATGTTATATGAACTGATTGTGTAATTTGTTCTGATGAGAGGGCCAAGTTTTTCCTGCAAAATTTGTGTACGTAGTCATTTTGCGCACAAACATGCTTGTGCTCACTAAAATAAGCAGTTGTAGGCCTCAGTTTCTATTTTCTCATAGAAAAGTAGTATTTGCGTCTACAATACAGTGGTCACACTTAAAAAAAAAATCTGTTTTAAAAGACAGTACGGGTTCCAATGTTACTTCTCATTTAAAGAATAGGGAATATCTCTTAAACCATTAGAAATTTTTAAAATGGAAGAAACGTTTGAGGGAGCCCACTGTACCTGGACATTCAAAATCTGTTGTAACAAAGTATGTACCCACATTTGAAAACATGGCCAAAAGGGTTAGACTTCAATAGTTATTGCAGATGTTCATAGAACAGTAATGCAAACTGGTGGAGTCATTAGAATAGTAGCAAGTAAATGCCTACTCCACTCATTAAGGTGGCGCTTTTGACCTGAGCTGGCAGGATAATGGACTCCTCCTTGAAGCTTTGAAGGGGGGAGGAGTCCTTCCTCCTCTTTTTTTTGGTGTTAGGTGCTCCACATGGAGTTGGATTAGAGGATGGGACGAACAGTTGACCCATCACACCTATTTTGAGTTGTGGTTGGCCATTTGCAAGAGCAAGGGAGTTCATTGTTTTGCAACTTACCCGGAGGCATTTTTTTATCCTTCTCCTGGGTGGGTCCAGTCATTGTTTGGTGCCTCTTGATCTATCCTGCTCACTGTGATTGGTTGGTAGTTGCATGTTGATTATGTTTGTTTTGTCAATTTTTTTAGTGTGCTTTGTGCTCAGTTATTTGCTGTTTGAGATCAGGCAGGATTCCCACCACCATCCCAAAGTGAATTTCACATTGTGCTTTGGTTGGTTTTTGCCCTTCAATCAGCCGCCAAGAGGACTGGCTTGTTGCTGCTGCTTCTGCATATGTTCAGTAGGGATTGTCATGTTAACACAGCCAATTTTGGAGTTCGTAAACCTGTGCAGAGATTGTAAAGCATTTGGCCTGGGCAGATTGGGAGTCTAAAGTCCATTTTAGCCCAAGATACTAAATTCCTACACAACTTTTCATTCTTAGCATTCACACGATGAAAGAGTTGTGGGGGATTTTAGCAGTTGGGGCCATGTCCCTACATTTTGAATGAGGGAACCAGAGTTTTTCTCTCCTTACATATTTCAGTTCTGTCCTTTTAGCCAGTTCGATAACTGAACTGGGCTAATGTTTGAAAACTATGTTAGGAAGGTACCATTTAAACTCCACTTTGGTTTATTTAGTTAAAAGTAGGGCTGTTGATTAACCGCAGCTAACTCACACGATTAACTCAAAACAATTAATCGTGATTAATCGCACTAATAGAATACCGATTAAAATGTAGAAAAAAGCATCCAAAATATTTAATAAATTTCAAAGTGTTCACTTTATATTATTTTTTATTATAAATGTTTGTACCCACATTATGCCATATATTTCATGTTATAGCAGTCTCGGATGATGACCCGGCACATGTTGTTCGTTTTAAGAACACTTTCGCTGCAAATTTGACAAAATGCGAAAAAGATAGCAATGTAAAATTTCCAAAGATAGCTACAGCACTCAAACCAAGATTTAAGAATCTGAAGTGCCTTCCAAAATCTGAGAGGGATGAGATATGGAGCATTCTTTCAGAAGTCTTAAAAGAGCAGCACTTTGATGCAGAAAGTACAGAACCCAAACCACCAAAAAAGAAAATCAACCTTCTGCTGGTGGCATCTGACTCAGATGATGAAAATGAACATGTGTTGGTCCGCACTGCTTTGGATGATTATTAAGCAGAACCCGTCATCAGCATGGACGCATGTTCTTTGGAATGGTGGTTGCAGCATGCATCCTTTTGGGAAGGAGACAAAAATGCCTCCCCCACCCACCCTAGAGATAAGGAGAACAGAGACATTGTAAGCCATTATACCTGAAGGCAAGGATGTGCAACCCACAGCAGCCTGGATGTGACCTGAAGAATCTTCTTTTGTGGAGATGGACTGCATATATTTTGTTGGCCTTGGTTACCCCAGAATGGGACAGATTCGATTGGTGACCTGGCTGGAGAGTCAAGTCACTACATACAAAAGGGGGACTTCCACAGTAACTGAGTAATTGGGATGTTGTATGATATTCCAAACCTCCTCACTATACCTGAAGAAGACCTACACCAGCAATGCAGGGCACTAGAGAAAGTGTTGACACATGATGACATGCGCGATATTGATGCGAGTGATTTAGGTGATGAACTGAAAGCCCTTTTAAGATACATTTCAGCAGGATCAACTCCAAAGGCTGTTCTGGAATATATGTGCACAAATAAGATGACCATCCTCTTTCCAAATTCTTTTGTTGATCTGTGCATACTTCTAACACTTCCTGTAACAGTTGCCAGTGGAGTACGCAGCTTCCCCAAGCTGAAGTTAATAAAAACACATCTACGCTCCACAATGACACAGGAGAGGCTGGTTGGCCTTGCAACCATCTCAATAGGGCATGAGTTGGCCCAGACTGTGGACCTTCAGGAAGCAGTTCAAATCTTTGCAACCAAGGTGGCACGGAAAGCACCACTTTGATTATTCAAACAGATAAAAATGCCAGTATTTACTATGCAGACAAGAAAAATTACATTTGCTGTTCAGGCGTTTGAAAGTTAAGTGTTACTTAAAATTTTTGAACAAGGCATTCTAAGTTGTTAGTTCTCCTTTATTGGGGTAGGTAGCAGAGCAGTACCTGACAGATTTTTTGCCCCAGATCCCAGTTGTTCAGATTTTCATCTTTGAATGTGTGGCTTGTAAGCATGGACTCAAACTCTGAAAACAATTAAAAATAGAACAATGTCAAATAAATAAAGCTGATAAAATTCTATAGAAGAGGAAAGAATGAAGCTCATTATCAAGTATTTAAAAGGTACACTTTTATTTTCACCTAGGTACATGGAATAGATAAATGGGAAAATTGTTTATAAGCATTTCTAAATGTCACCTCATTAGATTTCACTCATCCTGATTATGTATTTTTAATGATTGCATAGAATCTGTACCCTACTTCCCATTAGTCTTTTTAGAAGTGGAACGTCAAAATACTGACTAAACTCTAGATACATGTTGCAGACTTCGAATCAAGTGATTCAAGATGAATAAGTAATGTATGTTTATTTCACATTACTGGTATCTATTACAATATGGTAATTGTAAATATGTCCCTCATATTAATTAGCTTCTGGCTTTGAGTTTTGGATGCCATGGTAATTTAATGTATTTATTTCACTGTACCACTTACAGTGAGAAATCTTTAGAGGATGTAATGTATAGGGAGACAAATAAGGTTAAAGAACAAGATTGGGGTTGAGATCTGGGTTCAATTATTCTCAAGTATGCCATGGAATTTCAGCCTTGGGCAAGTCTCTTAACATCCCTGCCTCAGTTTTATCATCTATAGAATGGGAATAGTAACCTCTTTCTATCTCAGAGGACCTTTAAAAACTAAATTCACTGGTGTTTGTGAAGTATACTGATGTCCTCAGATAAAAGGACAAAGTTTTATTGTTACGTATAAAAGATTATTGCTGTTCTAGTAAGGTCAGAATGTTTCTTCACATAAGTGCCTCTAAAAGAGAAAATACTATTTTTTAAAGAAGCCAGAAAATATGCACACAGGTGCAGTTAGCAATGTTTATTGTTACAGCTACCTAACATGCAGGGCGGGCTCCAAGCACCAGCATTCCTGCCATTCTTGGGGCGGCACATTTCAAGGGCCGTTTTTTTTTTCCTTCTTGAGGCGGCAAAAAAGCTAGAGCCAGCCCTGCTAACATGTTCCATTAATAAAGACCTTGTTTTTAGTTGATGATAATGTTGCCAACTTTGTTTGGTCTGAAATTTTCCATGCTAGGTGTCTGCTGCAGGCTGAGCTTGTTTTTTGGGGGAGGGGGCGGGGGGAGAGGTCAGCTAAAATGGTTTAGCTGTTTCTCAAATTAAGGCTAAGCAGAAATATGTTTTGTCCACATATAAAAAACAAAATAAAACAGAAACACAACTTTTTTTTTTTTAGAAGCTCTAGCCACGGCATAGCTCTATGCTTTTGAGTAGGGACTTGAAATTTGGCAGCAGGTTGCCTTTATGTCAGGGACTTTTGCCATCCCCATAAAAATATATCCAAGTTTGGGCAACTTGGAAGCCTCTGGAAAAATGGCAATTTACACGTGCTCATTAGAGACTTGTTAGTTTGGCAGCTAAATTCTCTAACTATCCTGTCTGTACCGGGCATGCTCTTAACTCCTATGTGTTGACTGGACTGCGTGTAAACCATCCCCCTGGAGCGACTGAGATGCTTTAACTGAGAGGAGCAGGGGCTGAGCAGGCTTTTTCATGCAATTGTTGCTCCTGCTGCTATGGCACTAAACTCTGGAACTGAGAGCAGGGAGACTGTCTTCCTTGTGCTGTCACTGCCCCGTCTGCTGGTGCTCAGGTAGTATGGATTAGATGGAGGAAGCAAATTTACCTGAATTCAGAAGGGTAAGGAATGGGATGGAATGAAATGCAGGATGACAGGGAGAGAAGCTTGAGGGGAGGGGAAGTAGGAGTCTGGAGGTGATGGGAGTTAGGAACTGGAGCTGGGAGAGAAGGCAGAAGATGAAGGGGGACTAAAGAGAGGAGGGAGAAGGACAGAAGCTGTGGATGGGGAAGCATGAGGGAGTGGAAGGGGCAGAGCTGTTAAGGGGAAGGGCAGAGGTAGGTGTGTGGGGAAACATGGGCAGGAGCAGATATGGAGAGAGGAGCAGGAGTCAAGCAGAATGGTGGACAGTCAGAAGCTTGGGAAGGGGATAGTGGCGGCATTGTCTCATTTAAAATTTTTAAAAAATCTTAGAAAATTACATTAAAAATACTTGAAGGACCTTAAGGTTTCCAGAGTCCAGCATTCAAATGCTTGAATAAGGATTACCTCTGCAACCTTAATTTGGTCCCTTTGTGAGTGTGCATTATGATAGTCTTAATTATATGATCACATGCAATTTTTCCACAGGACCTCTGACTCATACAGTATAAAAGATGGACTGTGTAATGTAGGGTAGTGAAGGAGGCTGTTTTCTATAGGACCCCATCTCATCTGTTGCAGAGGTTGGAAGGTGTGTAGTGAATGACTCTGGGAACTACAGGAATAGAAAAGATGGTCTCTGGTTAAGGCAGTTGAATGTTGCCATGGAGAATTAGATTCTATCCAAGCCTCTGCCACAGAGTTCCTATGTGATGCTGGGCAAGTCACTTAAGCCAGAATTTTCACAGGTGACCATGGTATGTTCCTTCTTTTCTGAGCACCCTGTTTGAGACACCTGGGGTTTGATTTGCAGAAGTGTTGAGCTCACAACGGCACCTGAGATCAATGGGAGCTCAGCTCTGATAAAATGCTAAGTATTCAGAAAAATGAGGCCCTAGATCAGTGGTATCCAACCTTTCCATTGCAGTAGCATCTTCATGTTTCCAGAAGAGTGTGGCGGGCGCCGGATGACCAGCCGCCGAAATGCGGCGTCATCTAGAGGCGTCACCGCCGAAATGCCGCCGAGAAGCAGCGTCATCGAGAAGCGTCGCCGCCGAAAAGCAGCAGCGGCGCTTCTTCGTGTTGCCGCTTCTCGAAGGCATTTCGGTGGCTGGTTGTCCAGCGGCCGCACTCCTTGGTGGTAGGTTGTCCGGCGGAAGCGCTCCCTTGTCAGTAGGTGGGTGCACATAAATGCCCCGGTGGGCACCATGGTGCCCGCGGGGACCGCGTTGGGGACCACTGCCCTAGATGTCTCAAAGTGGGCACCGAAAATTAGTTGACACTTTTGACATTTTTGGTGTTAATCTGAGCCTCAGTTTCCCACATGTAAAATGGGGGTAACACCACTTTGCCTCAACCAGATGTTGTGAAGTTAAATTAGTTGTTTGTAAAGAAATCAGATACGAGTACCATAGAAAAATTGATGAGGAAATTAATAATTCTGTATGCAGTAGAGTGTTTGGATGGTATGCAGTCAATAATGAAGGGGGCCATACGTTGATTGAGGATAGAAACATGTATTGAATAGGAACCCATTCAATGAGCGCCGTCCATCCTGTGTACTTAATGAGGCTGAGTTCCTGTAGATAAACGATTATTATGTAATTAGTCTGTCTCATAATACATATGCACAAAGGAGCCAAATTAAGGTTGCATGGACAACCTTAATTCTGGCATTTTGAGACTTTTGAATGCTGCACTTTGCAATCATAATGACGGTGTGTGTGTGTGTATGTAATCTATAGAATAGAATAGCTATCAGAGACTTACAGCTGAGTTGACATAGACTGTAACTCTTTTTCATCCTAGCCTTTTCTAAGTTTGTGAATGTATCATATCTAAGTTAAGCATGGCTGTTCAGCATTCCATTGTAATATTGGTTGGATAACACAGCAGCTGAACAGCAAGAGGCAAAAGCCCTGAAAGATTTGTTAGGATCCATTTCCATATATAAGAAGCTTTCCTAACATTTAGTATAGAAGAAAAATTGGTGGACTTCTGCATCCCTTGGGCAAAATTTGGCTTTGTTCCTAACTTTTTTAATACTCTCCCAAAACAAAATGCTCATTCTTCATCTGATTTGTGTTCTGTCTTTTCACATGTTGATATTTTTAAAGTGGATTTTCTTAACCTTAACAACAGCAGCAAAAATCATAGATCTATTTTGTAGTTCTAAAGTATATTATTGACAAAAGCAAGCTGTAGCCAAACAAATGACTGAGCTGCTCAACCAGGATTTTAGAAACTTCTCTATTCAAATCTGATGTACTGGTGGGAGCCCACTTAAATGTGGTTTTCTTTGTTTCTTTCTCCTTTTTTGTTTCATTTTTTTAAAGGCTAATTAACATTGCATATTTCTATGAGGTTCTAGTCTGGGGGGAGCAGCTGTGTTGGTAAGTGATCACTCCATGTATTTGCCATTTTTGATGCGTATTTTGGCATTAGTTTGTGGATTTTACAGACGTTGTCGGAGTGGGCTGGGGAATGGGAGTTGCATGTTGATTGTAGACAGTTTTGACTCATTTGAACAAAGTATTGCTTCCACCATTTTGAATAATGGGAGTACTCAGGAGCATAATTTTTACTAGATATGGTTTAAACCAAATGAAACAAAATGCATTAAATTATGGATTGCAAACCTTTAGTAACTTGTAATGTTTTATGTGGTTCTCAGGGGAAAAATCTCAAAACACATCCTACATTTAATCTGTTGTGAAGTGCGCACTTATTTATCTAATGTTAATTATATGGACACTTTTAGAGCATATGATCTGGTACCGAACAAGCTCTGGACTGCTTGAACTGGCTTCAGATGTCCTGAAGATGTATACTGTTGTCTCATCTATCAGTGCTAGAAACAGATATTAATTGGGCTTTAACTTATTCCCGCAGCAGACCCTCATTCTATATATTTTGTAATGTGATTTCTGCAGCTTGAGCGGATGCTTCTCCAGTATCATGTATAATCGCTAAGTCTGAAGTCTAAGGGCATTTATTTGGTTGAGGGAAAAAAGAATGATCTGAGACCAGTCTTAATGGACTTGGAATTCTGTGCTTTGTGTGAACCTAAAAGATAAACACAGAATCTGTTGCACAATGTTTTTCCTCCTAGATTATCTGGTATGTTGCTGATGGATTTTTTTTTTAACTTTGGCATTAAAACGTAGAAACACTATGCTGCCTCAAAACTAGGAATGGGCATAATGGACATTGACAGGAAAAATAATCAGGCACAGCTCCATCAGCCAGATGCATAACAATGCATAACAAAGTTTTTTAAACAACTAACAAAATCATCCAAATCCCAAGATTTGCTGGTGATGGGGGACTTCAACTATCCAGATATATGTTGGGAAAATAACATGGCGGGGCACAGACTATCCAATAAGTTCTTGGACTGCATTGCAGACAACTTTTTATTTCAGAAGGTTGAGAAAGCTACTAGAGGGGAAGCTGTTCTAGATTTGATTTTAACAAATAGGGAGGAACTCGTTGAGAACTTGAAAGTAGAAGGCAGCTTGGGCGAAAGTGATCATGAAATCCTAGAGTTCACAATTCTAAGGAAGGGTAGAAGGGAGTACAGCAAAATAGAGACAATGGATTTCAGGAAAGCGGATTTTGGTAAGCTCAGAGAGCTGATAGGTAAGGTCCCATGGGAATCAAGACTGAGGGGAAAAACAACTGAGGAGAGCTGGCAGTATTTCAAAGGGACACTATTAAGGGCCCAAAAGCAAACTATTCCGCTGGGTAGGAAGGATAGAAAATGTGGCAAAAGACCACCTTGGCTTAACCACGAGATCTTGCAAGATCTAAAAAATAAAAAGGAGTCATATAAAAAATGGAAACTAGGACAAATTAAAAGGATGAATATAGGCAAACAACACGGGAATGCAGGGGCAAGATTAGAAAGGCAAAGGCACAAAATGAGCTCAAACTAGATGCAGGAATAAAGGGAAACAAGAAAACTTTTTATCAATACATTAGAAGCAAGAGGAAGACCAAGGACAGGATAGGCCCACTACTCAGTGAGGAGGGAGAAACAGTAACAGGAAACTTGGAAATGGCAGAGATGCTTAATGACTTCTTTGTTTCGGTCTTCACCGAGAAGTCTGAGGGAATGCCTAACATAGTGAATGCAAATGGGAAAGGGGAAGGTTTAGAAGATAAAATAAAAAAAGAACAAGTTAAAAATCACTTAGATAAGTTAGATGCCTGCAAGTCACCAGGACCTGATGAAATGCATCCTAGAATACTCAAGGAGCTAACAGAGGAGGTATCTGAGCCTCTAGCTATTATCATTGGTAAATCATGGAAGACAGGAGAGATTCCAGAAGACTGGAAAAGGGCAAATATAGGTCCCATCTATAAAAGGGGAAATAAAAACAACCCAGGAAACTACAGACCAGTTAGTTTAACTTCTGTGCCAGGGAAAATAATGGAGCAAGTAATTAAGAAAATCATCTGCAAACACTTGGAAGGTGGTAAGGTGATAGGGAATAACCAGCATGGATTTGTAAAGAACAAATCATGTCAAACCAATCTGATAGCTTTCTTTGATAGGATAACGAGTCTCGTGGATAAGGGAGAAGTGGTGGATGTGGTATACCTAGACTTTAGTAAGGCATTTGATACGGTCTCGCATGATATTCTTATCAATAAACTAGGGAAATACAATTTAGATGGGGCTACTATAAGGTGGGTGCGTAACTGGCTGGATAACCGTACTCAGAGAGTAGTTATAAATGGTTCCCAATCCTGCTGGAAAGGTATAACGAGTGGGGTTCCGCAAGGGTCTGTTTTGGAACCGGCTCTGTTCAATATCTTCATCAATGACTTGGATATTGGCATAGAAATTATGCTTATTAAGTTTGCAGATGATACCAAACTGGGAGGGATTGCAACTGCTTTGGAGGATAGGGTCATAATTCAAAATGATCTGGACAAATTGGAGAAATGGCCAGAGGTAAACAGGATGAAGTTTAATAAGGACAAATGCAAAGTGCTCCACTTAGGTAGGAACAATCCGTTTCACACATACAGAATGGGAGGAGACTGTCTAGGAAGGAGTATGGCAGAAAGGGATCTAGGGGTTATAGTGGACCACAAGCTAAATATGAGTCAACAGTGTGATGCTGTTGCAAAAAAAGCAAACATGATTCTGGGCTGCATTAACAGGTGTGTGGTGAGCAAGACACGAGAAGTCATTCTTCCGCTCTACTCTGCGCTGGTTAGGCCTCAGCTGGAGTATTGTGTCCAGTTCTGTGCACCGCATTTCAAGAAAGAGGTGGAGAAATTGGAGAGGGTCCAGAGAAGAGCAACAAGAATGATTAAGAATCTAGAGAACATGACCTATAAAGGAAGGCTGAAGGAATTGGGTTTGTTTAGTTTGGAACAGAGAAGAGTGAGAGGGGACATAATAGCGGTCTTCAGGTATCTAAAAGGGTGTCATAAGGAGGAGGGAGAAAACTTGTTCATCTTAGCATCTGAGGCTAGAACAAGAAGCAATGGGCTTAAACTGCAGCAAGGGAGGTTTAGGTTGGACATTAGGAAAAAGTTCCTAACTGTCAGGGTGGTTAAACACTGGAATAAACTGCCCAGGGCGGTTGTGGAATCTCCATCTCTGGAGATATTTAAGAGTAGGTTAGATAAATGTCTATCAGGGATGGTCTAGACAGTAATTGGTCCTGCCATGAGGGCAGGGGGCTGGACTCGATGACCTCTCGATGTCCTTTCCAGCCCTAGAATCTATGAATCTATGAATAACTTCTTATACATCCAGCTGCAAAACCCCATTTTGAGATGGACTCTTGGATGAGGATATTGTTATGTCACAACCTCTAAGCCTTAGGCAAAGAATCCTTTGCATAGAAGAACATGTGTGATTCTTATTAGTTTACTTCATTCCTCAAATTTAAGGAAGTCCACTGAGACATTTCATCATTGCAGCATAAAAGAGTATTTTTAATCCGACCTGTAGGTCATGTTTCTTGCTTTTGAATAACCTTCTGATTCCTTTTGGATCACAATGCTTTGAAGTCATATGGGCAGAGGGAGAGCTACGGATGGATGGTGTTGACTAGTAACCTGCTCTTCAACCCAGGATAGGCCCAAGAGGCCGGGGAATGTGAAACAGATTTTATGCACCCTCGGCAAGGTGAGGCATGGCCTGACATGAGTGATTAACACATAGACTGAGGCCCCATTTCCTGAAAGATAGAATTTGGGAGGTAAACAGAACATCTGTTTAAAAAGACAAAATGTCTGGACCAGCTAAGATAAGAGGGAGGATACCCAGGGAACCATTTACTGCAAACAAGATAACATGAACAAGATAAGATAGGAATGTAGAGAGGTGGTAAAGAGGAGGTCAAGCATGGACAGCACATTGGTTTTTGCAAAGTAACTAAACCATCCAAAAATGTCTTGTGCAATTTATAGTAAATACAACGAGATATGTAATGTATATAATGGGATAGAGTTTCTTTGTAACTTTGGAGTTGTGATGTACCCTGCATCCACCTCCCTGGTGTTTGAGCCTGATGAGCTCAGCGAAGCATTGCTATATGCCAAATAAAAATACCCGAGTAACAAAGTCTGGAGTCAAACTGAGTTTTTGGGAAGTAAAGTGGAAAAAGGTCCCAGAGGGAATCCTGACATGAGGAAATCCATGGGAACTGGAGTATGGTAGCATGAGCTGGGAATACAGAGGTTGGAGAGAGATTGGTTGCATGGGTTTGGGATCCTTGATTACTTGTGGTGTAGGAGGAACAGGTCTGAAACACATTTATGGGGTGGAGACTAGTTTGTGGCATTTCCAACTGGTCCCTTCATTTCTAGCTTTTAGGATATGGACCAATAGAGACTCACCCCTTCTATGCTTATTATGTTATGCACATTTGCTGACTAAAAAATATTACATGACTTGATCATGGATAATGCCTTAGGTTTTGGTTATATAAACAAAATCATTCTGAATGATACTACAGAACTGTAACAGGCTGTCACTTTTTGCTTGAAATACCTATCCCGTGGCAGGTGTTGATACATTAAAATATTCAGCCAAACAAGATGTTTGGTAATTATAGTTATAGAAGTCTTTAAACCATGATTTGAGGATTTCAATAGCTGAGACATAGGTGAGAGGATTATTCCAGGAGTGGGTGGGTGAGATTCTGTGGCCTGCATTGTGCAGGAGGTCAGACTAGATGATCATAATGGTCCCTTCTGACCTTAAAGTCTATGAGTCTATGAGAATTACAGTATATAACTTTTACCTACAGTCTAGAGCATATATCTAAAAGAAGAGTACAGTTTCACAACTCATCTTTTATAATAGTTGGAAGGAGAATAATTTCTAAATTAATACATTTGTGACTTTCTCCATCCACACAGAATAATTTTGTTTTTTCAGTTTCAGATAAAACTTTTAAATTAATAACTTTTCAGTATACTGCTGTTTTACTTAACCTTTTTTTTCTGTGTTATAGATTCTGTGGAGGTATTTATTTCCCCTAAACATTCTCGAAGTCCTAGTGTTCACTTACTATTTATCCTTGGGATTCACCAATGCATCCTACTGTAAAAAAATTGCTGTTAATTGCTGTTAATTGCTTTTCACTCTTTTAGTATGTATATAAACAAACATTGCAATGGATAATGTACACCGAGTAGGGCTTAATGGTCCTTTGGCATCACTGTATAGTGGCAAATGTTAATTCCATAATGGATTATACTCTCGTGATTTGCTCCAGTGGTTTTTAGTTTGCTAAATGCCTAAGTCCTCAAGGAGATTAATTTAAATAGTAAACATAGTTCAAGAAAAGTAGAGAGAATACCAAGGGAGTCATCTCCATTACTACTGAGAATTGTAGGCTTTCTGTTTCTCCTAATAATCATCTAAACTTTGTTGTCCCTCCATAACTAAAAACTAATTTAACACTGAAATAATCTTAAATCATGTTTGACGCCTCCATGACTGACTGCTGTTGAGACTACACAATTCTTTTTAAAAAATTAGTAATTTTTATGATTCTCATCAATTTAAAGATTAAAAAAATCCAGAGACAATGTAGTGTTCATTAAAATCCAGATAGTCTCTTGAATTTCTGACTTTATTCAGCAAAATTCTACAGTGTAAAATGTACATTCTTTGCTGAATATGGCAGTGTTGGTATATCTATATTCAACTGAATGCTAGTTATACTTTGCATATTTTTCTAGTGAGTAGTTGCAATTAGTTTAATTTTGTTCTCACTCCCAAATTTGAAATGCCATTTTCTAAGTCTAAGCAAATTTCCATAATCTTCCAGTCTTGGTTACTTCCACGTTGATGTCTCGCATCACATGTGTCGAATGCTATCTTTTAAAGATAAATTATTGAATGGTGGCAAGAGTTAGGGATTATCCTGAATAAGGTTATAAACTAACTCCTCTTGGACTTTGGAAAATTGGGAGATCCAGATCTGAATTTTATATCTTAGACCTATTTGTAATGTAAATACATTTTAAATGACTAAAACTGCAGGGCTTCCATTCTTGAGAAACTATTGCAATTCAAGTTTAAGTTCAATAGCTACTTAATGTTCATAGAATTTCATATTTCCATTATGAACAGCTTCCTTGAAGGACAGCCTGTGATTCTAACAGCAGTTGGCTGCTTTGAACTATGGACTGTGGGATGAAAAAAGTTGGAAGCAGTTTCCAACCGATGTTCTTCTGCTGTTGTCTCTCTTGGCTGTTGATTTGGCGCAGCAGGAGTTTCCAGATGGTGAACTGTTTTCTGTGAGTGACTGTGCCAGTTTAAGCTGGCATTCCTTTAGGAAGTAGAAGCAGTTCTTAGCAGCCAGTGAGTTCCTTGTGGCTACTGCTGGTGATAGATTCTAGATGGCTATGATCCTTCTAGATTCTTTTTTCTTTTTAAAAAGCTAGTATTCCTGACAAAGGAGCTAGTTGGACAAGTATATTGTATCTGGCTGTAGGATTGGAGAGAGTTTGTCTTTACATTTCCACATGCAGAACTTGTCTGACCATTGTCTGGCTATGCCGAAAGAAGTCAGGAGACATTTGACATGGGTTTAATCAGGCCTCTACTTTATTAGATGTCTGGGACTACCCGGAAGATAACAGTGTACAGTGCAGGTAACACCATGTTTATTCCATAACTACCCAGGGGGCTTTTACCAATTCCCCCTCTTTTTCCATCCATGACCCTCCTGCAAATCCATTGCTGGGACCCTCATAGGAGGGTTAAGGTGGGCTATAAGAATGGGGGGCTAGCTCTCTGCCATACCAAGCATAGGAGTCCCAACCAGCCCCCATTCATTCCTTTAATGCACACCTCTTTTTAAGTCCTTTTCCAAGCCTTGAATGGGATGTGAAAACTCCTATCAGTAAACTTAACTGCTTCTGCCATTATTTTATGAAGATTGATATTCTCTCTGGTTTGTTTAAAATTTAAATGCTCTCAAGCATCAAGACTGAACTCATGAATACAGTTTCTACTGTCATATTATTTCAAGACATCTAAAACATGAAATCTCACTGGCAGTTGAGACTGGCACTGTTTAAGCTGAGAAAACCAATGGTGTCAAGTTCAAGAATGCCAGCTTACTTCACAAAAGATTAAAGCATAGTCAAAAAATCTGCTTAAAAAGGTGAACCATATTTTGTTGATATAGAAGAAAATTAACACTAATTATTGCTTCCTTGAATTATTATTCAAATGCCTCCTTTCCTTTCCACCACCATTTAAAGGTGTACACAGGTGCCAATCAACATTTCCAGGAGAAAACAATAGCAATATAATTTTCTCAGCCCACTTATGAACATCAATATGAATTTACTGAGAATGTCTTCCTCTAAAGGTACGTCTATACTCACGCGTCCTGTCAGAGGAGTCCAATCGATCTTCTGGGTTCGATTTATCGCGTCTTGTCTAGACGCGATAAATCGAACCAGGAAGTGCTCCCCCGTCGACACTTGTAATCCTGCTCGACGAACGGAGTAGGCAGAGTCGATGGGGGAGCCTGTGCGCCGTGTGTGGACCCCGGGTAAGTACCTTTTCATTCGAACTAAGATAGTTCGACTTCAGCTACGTTATTCACGTAGCTGAAGTTGCGTATCTTAGTTCAAATTGGGGGGTTAGTGTAGACCAGCCCTAAGTGAGAGAAGCCACTGAAGCAAAAGAGCAGGGAATATACAGAATTTGGAATAGATAATTTAACAAAAAGTCATATTCATGTTGTGGCAGAACTGAAATGCTGGAAATCGTTCCCTTCATTTTGTATTAGCAATTGTACTCTACAATATTTTCCCTTCCAAATCACCCTCTGGCTTCTCTAAAATATAACTTACATTATTTGTTCCTATTGTCATCATCTTTGGCAAATACTATAGACTACAAATAGTCATTACATTTGCTTTACTATTAATAGCTCATATACTGTGCCATGGGTTTGCATCAGTAGCGTAGCCGGGGGGGAGCAGGGGGAGCGGCCGCTCCCCCACTGAGCAGAAGCGGTGCCTTTTTTGTGCTCCGACGCCTTTTGCTCCTACGCTGCAGCCAGAGCGGAGCATTTTTTTTTACTCCTGGCGCCTTTTTTTGCTCCCGATGCTTTTTGCTCCCGGCGCCTTTTTTTAGCTCCGCTCCCCCTGTGCTCTAAACCTGGCTACGCCACTGGTTTGCATGGCATACAAAATACGCTCTGAGGCAAAATCCATGCTTTGTGGTAAGGTACCCCATATTTCCCTGCAAGGGTTAGTTATATCAAAGTGTACCACAAGGAGAAGCAGCCACTATTCCACATTACCTCCAGATGGGGCAGGAAGGGTTGGAGAGTGTCTATCTGAAGCCTTGACTCTGCACATGTGCACATAGATGTAAGGCACTAGCCAGTGCAGTTGAACTGGCATGGAATAGAGAAAGGGAGTATAAGGTGGACACAGATTACTACCCCCCATCTTCCCTTGGGGCAGGGGTAGTACCAATGCCCAGATTATGAAACAGATACTTGTAGTCTAAAGTCTGGGCCGTGGGCTCTCCCTGAGGCAGCACAACTCTACACTGCCCCTTACTCTGTGCGCGTGTGGTGAAGCCGCAATCTATCGCTAAATTGGGTGGGTAAAATTGTTGTTGGCATCCGTTAGTCTCGAGAGACTATGGATATGCGCCAATGGGGAATGTTTAGTTGATGGTTGTGCAGCGTCTGTTGTGGCTGTGGAGCCCCACATGAGAGTGGCAGTCTCGATTGCATTTGCTGCATTTGAAGGCGTTGTCAGCTGTGGGTTGGAGCCGCTGCTTCCTTTTTCGTTGAACCCGCTTTTCCTCGGCAAGCCACAGCTTGTCTTCGCCAGTTTTCAGTCCAGTGGTCAGAGCGTGTCTCCATCTGCATCTGTCCTGGGCGAGCTCTTCCCAGCTGTTGATGTCGATTTGAACAGTCTTCAGGTCCCTCTTACAAACATCCTTGAAGTGAAGGTGGGGCCGTCCTGGTTCGCAGTCCACTTGTCAGGTACTCATGTACACTAAGCCCCATGCACCCAGTGAAGCAGGTGAACTGTGGCGGGACAACACCTTATTGGCTGGGGGCTGCCCAGCTTGAGGTGGGCGATAGTTGTCCATTGAGACGTGGTGATCCCTCCCACCGTCGGAAGCAACCCCTGGCGCCAGCTCTACGCCAATCGAGCAGGGGGCTTATAACCGGTAAATTGTTGCTTCCCATGTTGTGTCAACGCTGTAAAGCGAAGCTGGAGTGTCCTCTCCAGGGCGCAAGCCAGGGCAAGGTGATATGGAGGAACAGCTGTTGCCCATGCAGCAGAACCCCCCTCTCCACGCAACTGATGGATCCAAGGGAAAGACAATGTCGATACAACTTGGCACCAGTGGCGTCGCAGGAGTTGCTGGAATGACGTTGAGGACAATGTCAGACCGCCGTCCGGACTCCGACACCGGATTTGGTTTCAGGGTTGACTCCCTTAGCCTTTCCCATGAGTGGGTATTGCCACAAGGCAGCAGAGGTTTTAAATCAGAGTTTTCCTTCTCCTAGGTGGGCTGCCTTCCAAGGCTGACGAGCCCCACCTGCCCGGAGTGGGTGGGTAAAATACCCACAAACTAGTTAAAGGAAGAGATGTAAGTTTGTAAAATACAAACTAGTTAAAGGAAGAGATGTAAGGGTCAGTGTGCGCAGAGTCTTAATCACCAAGTAAGAGAGGTTTTCACGATTGGGTTAGGCACTGTACAGAACAAGAAACAATTCCTGAGTCAAAGAGTTTACAGGATAAATTTGTGTAATTTTCCTAAATCCCATTAACTTTCAGTGATATTTAGGCTCCTAAGGGCCATATTTTAAAAAGTTATTAGGTACCTAAAGATGCAGATAGGTTCCTAAGTGCTTTTTAAAATCACAGTAGGCAACTGTCTGCATCTTCATGTGCATAGATACCCTTAGGCACTTAAGGCCAGATTTGTAAAGATATATCTAGAGTGCACCTGGAAAGAGTGATTCCCAGTGGAGGGAGACAGATTCACACTAGCTCTGCTCAAGCTAGCACACTAAAAATAGCGGTGTGGATGTTGCTGCTTGGGTGGTGGCTCAGGCTAGCCACCCAAGCTGGGACTCATGGGGGCTTGGACTTGGGGGGCTAGCTTGAGCCACTGCTAATGTAAAAGCATCCACACTGCTATTTTTAGAGCACTGGCTTGGCAGAGCTAGCATGAGTCTGTCTACCTGGACTGGGAATCACACCTCCCAGCTTCAGTATAGATATATCCCAAGTCACTTTCACATCATAGTTGTGTGGTAGAGCCATAAGGATTTGGGGAGAGTCAATACTCTGGGGTAGTGAATTTTTAGATTTCAGTTCTGCTTTGATAGTAACAGAGAAACAAAGTATTTTAATAAAGAGCAGTCCTACTGAATGAATTTATTCATGAACAGTACACTAGATATTATTTGTGTTCCTATTTTCAAGAGTTTTTAAACAAATAAAAATATATAGCACAGTAATCACTGTAAAGGAGGGGCTAACTATGGGCAAGACTTTTATGTCTTAGCTTGCTCCCTTGAAATGATATGTTGAAATGCATTCTAAAGGATCTCAAGATAGTTAAGTCCCAGGCCGACTGCGAAGAGCTACAAAGGGATCTCTCAAAACTGGGTGACTGGGCAACAAAATGGCAGATGACATTCACTGTTGATAAATGCAAAGTAATACACATTGGAAAACATAATCCCAACTATACATATAAAATTAGCTGTTACTACTCAAGAAAGAGATCTTGGAGTCATTATGGAAAGTTTTATATTGCCTCTATATAAATCTATGGTACACCCACATCTTGAATACTGTATGCCGATGTGGTTGCCCCATCTCAAAAAAGATATATTGGAATTGGAAAAGGTTCAGAAAAGGGCAACAAAATGAATAGGGGCATGGAATGGCTTCCATATGAGAAGAGATTAATAAAACTGGGACTTTTCAGCTTAGAAAAGAGACGACTAAGGGGGGATATGATAGAGGTCTATAAAACCATTACTGGGGTGGAGAAAGTAAATAAAGAAGTGTTGTTTACTCCTTCTCATAACACAAGAACTAGGGATCACCAAATGATATTAATCGGCGGCAGGTTTAAAACAAACAAAAGGAAGTATTTCTTCACACAACGCACAGTCAACCTTTGCAATTCCTTGGTAGAAGATGTTGTGAAGGCCAAGACTGTAACAGGGTTCAAAAAAGAACTAGATAAATTCATAGAGGATAAGTCCATCAATGGCGATTAGCCAGGATGGGCAGGAATGGTATCCCTAGCCTGTTTGCCAGAAGCTGGGAAAGGGAGACAGGGAATGGATCACTTGATGATGTTCTGTTCATTCCCTCTGGGCCACCTGGCATTGGCCACTGTCAGAAGACAGGATACTGGGCTAGATGGACCTTGGTCTGACCCAGCATGGCCGTTCTTATGTTATGTTTTATGTTGGCAAAGAAATTAAAATGAACAACAGGGAGACTGTGATCTAAAAAAACAAAATGAAACAACAAAAAAACACCCAACCAAATTAGTTTCTATTCTCACTGGTCCACAATAACATATTTCCAAGAATTAGATTAGGTGTAATTATCCTGAGAGGTTAAGCAACTCTATATCCCCATTAGTATACTTATATAACACACATTTTAATACCATCTCACAGTAGGACTAACTTTAAGCCCTTTGAGATATGCAGACACCAGATATCACCTTTGCATACATAATACCCTGAGGAGATATTACTTGCTATAGCAGCAAGTATAGTTATCCTTCCATGTCCTCTTTTTTTCTGAATACCTTTTTATGAGCAGTTATAATTTCCCATTGGTTTAGTTTTATTCCGCATCTGATCTACAGATGAGTTGTTGGTCTAAAGCAATCCTGAAGGAAGGAGAGGGACAGGTTCTTATTTGGGGGGGGAGTGGGTTGAGGAGGAAGGTGCTGTTTGGTGGTAGATACAATGTCCTAATGTATCCTGTGCAGTGAAGGAAGGCTGATGGAGATTTCAGTGGACTAAAGGCTGTATGAACAAGTGACTATTGTGGGTGCATTCCTTGCTGGTTCTCAAGAATCTTTGTATGATGTCATCCATATAAATATTATTAGTGAAATGCATACACTGGAATTCAAACTGATTTTAAACAACCTCCAGTAATTCCACAGCTCAGTTATCAGTCATTCTCTGAAGTATAGATTTTCATAGCTGCATATGTAAAGAATGAAAGAAGGCTGATTAGCATTCTCTCAGCACAGTACTCAGTAGACTATACTCAGTGGCATGTTGTCAAAAACATGTGAGTTTTGTGAAACGCACTTTACAAAAGCTCAGTGGAAATATTTTCCCTTTCTTTCAACTGAATAAAAATCCCAAGGTTTAGTTCAGGCAGTTTGCTCTAATCTGGCACACCCAAGATGTTTCAGGCATCTTATTTTTCATAGCACATTGTGAGTCACAGACCCGAGCTGTCTGAGTTGTGGGGTATTCCATTTATTTCTGATCCTAATGATATAAAGGGATGGGTGATCTCTTTTGGATAAAATAAGAATTGACCACAACCACTGTCCAAAACTCAGATATTTTATTGAGATTTGGAAAGGTTTGGTTAAACTTTTGTTATCGTTATTTTCCATTGCAATGCTGTCTTGTGCTTCCTGGTTAAGGCTGAGGGCCAAAATACCCAAAGGAAGGCTATTCATATGGTATTTGCAGCCTGACCAGGAAGTACTGAAAATGTTGAAGAAAAGCCTGTTCTCATGAGATTTCCAGTTCCATCCTACTGACTCTCAAGTAGGCTCGGATAGGTGGATAACTTACAGAAAACTTCTAAAAATCTTTGGCTGCTTGTCCAAACCTAGGACACAAAAGCAGCTATTCAACATGTGGACCTCCAAGACAGATGTTTCCATGTGAATTCAAATTCTGAGAACACTCTCATGTCCTGCTCTATTTCTTAGGGTCCTATTGTGTGACAGAAGGTAAACAGTTAAATGTCCAAGCAGTTGTTCTGTTCCAACTTTCACCATTCTAAGATTCCAAAATACCTTCAACTTCACGAGTACTCAATACGGAGGTACTATGATCATGCATAGATAACACAGTGAGTGGGCGATTGATAAATATCTAGAATGATAGACTGAGTCTGACCCTTGCAGCCACCTCTGAAATATTATGCTTATTTAGGGTCCAGTCCAGCTCCCATTAACTTCACTGGTCCCTTAGAACCCAGCTCTTTCTCAACACCTATGATGTATTGTATATAGTATAGAAACTCTCTTTTCATAGTATCTCAGCTGCTTGCTACTGGAGAATTATTTTATGGTTCCTACTTTGCTAATACATCCATCAAGTTGTTTTGCACAGATAAATACAAGTCTACATCATTTAACCTAGGGATAATGTGATTTTCATCACAAATACATTAGTTTTGAATGACACTGGTAGAGATTGCTTGTTTTTTTCAATCTGTCTCTCTGTCTAATTTTATCATAAAGTGCCTGAGACTATCTGTATGACAAAACATCATATTTCATATTGAATTGTAACTAGTGGGGCCTGAGGGAAAATAATATTCTATTGTTTGCCATTGGGGAGGATATTAGTTGGTCTTTGGGTACCCCCACTCTTGGAGCTATAAAGCTTCACAGAGGAATACTTTTGCCATCGCTAATTTTAGTGTACACTCTCCCACTGATGAATGAATGTAACTCTCATTAAAATTTGAGAGTTAGGCATCATGCACTCCCAGTTACTCTAAGTATTGTCTTACTCTAGTTTATGAATCTATAGTTCTGATGTGTCATGCCCCACACCCTGAAACTTCTTTCAGCTGTTTTGGTAAATTTATATCTATTGTCCCAAAAAATAAGTGGCACATACTTTTGGTATATTTTATCTGCTCAATTTCTTATTTTGAATTCAGCAGATTTCCACAGTGCTGCTGATAATGAACAACAGAGCTTTGATACAGAAGCTGCTGCAGATAAACACCTTGCAACACTCATATCACAATTTTATATGAAACATTATGTTGTTGCGTTTTTTTCTTTAATAAATTGGCTTTGCACATATTATGCAAGTTTGTTAAAAAAAACCCAGCCAAATCCATAATGCTCTAAACCAGGGGTCTCAAACTCAAATTACCACGAGGGCCGCATGAGGACTAGTGCATTGGCCCGAGGGCCGCGTCACTGACCCTGACCCCACTCCACCCCTTCCATTAGGCCCTGCCCCTTCTCCGCCTCCTCCCCTGTGCGCACGGCTTCCTGCTCCTCCGCCCTCCCTCCCAGAAACCACGAAGCTCTTCCCATGCGGCCCGTGAGCTCTTCCCTGTGGCACACCAGGCTCCCCACCCCCGCTCCCTCATTTTAAAAAAAATTTTTTTTACCCCCAGGCTGTTCCCACCACCAGAACAACTGTCTGGCAGTGGGAACTGCCTGGGGGTAAAATAAAAATAAAAATGGGGGGGAGCAGGGGTGGGGCGCGGGGAACCCGCTGGGCCATAGGGAAGAGCTCTTATTTGAGACCGTGTGTTTGAGACGCGGGCCATGTGTTTGAGACCCCTGCTCTAAACCAAAATGTATGTTGTTTTAGTGAATAATCCCCCTGCTTCTTAAAGGGAGAAAATGTTCATTGTGTTTATATTTATAGGGAGAAAATAGTTTTCTCAAAATCACGTCTTGCTAAGATATTTACTGCTTTTTTCTTTGAAAAGATGAAAAATAGTTGCTTTGAGAAATCAACAATTTTGGTTATGTTTGAGGTGCCTTTAATGGTCATTTTAGAATAAATTCTTTAAGTTTTAAGATCAACATTTTTTTAATGGAAAATATCCAAAAAGCAGGTCTAACTTACTTAGGATAATGACTCCAGGGAGGGGGAAAAAAAGTATTTATAGAAATACATTTTTACAAATAAGAGTGTGGCAATCATCACTGTGGTGACATTTTACTGTTATCACTAAGCTTCTTCTCCTTTTTTAATAGCCTGTCATCATTAGTCATGACTATCTCAAAATTACATATCATTCTCACAGCTCTGAAATATAAAGGTATGTTAGATGATGCACAGAAATATTTGAAGATGACGTCTTGTGTTGTTAAATGTTTACCATAGGAATCCCTGCTTAGCATTTCATTTTATCATTTACCCATCACCATGATATCTGGGTGCTGTCTGATACTACCGTCTGTGTATACAGTATATGCAGATGTGTGCATATACACAGTAGAAGTACAAACTCAATGATTACCTAAAGTTGTTCATTATGCATATATAAAGATGCAATTATTTACAGTTTATACTGAAAACTGTTATTAAAATGTTAATAAGTTAACAAGTAAGCACTAAAGAATAGTGAAATGCCAAAATCAAGTTTACAAATTCAACCTTAACTCTACCCCCATGAACATATAAAGTTTAGAAATGTATTAACATAGTGTATTAGCCATAGGCCATTGTGTATAATACAATAATTCTTTTAAATTGACACAACTCCAAAAAAAATCCAAATTTTAAGAACACAAATTAAAAACAAAATTAACACTTATGTAAAACCAGTTACACTGGTAAAATCACCACACCTACACCAATATGTAAAAATAAGATCTAAAAATATATTGGGAGTACACTATTCCAGTTAGGTCTAAAGTAGCCTCTATTTTATGGCAAACCAGGTAAATAAGGTGACAGCCTGCATATCTGAAACATTTTTCAGTGTGTAGCAAATATTCTGATTTCTGAAGTGATAGGGTTAAAGGCATCTGGGCCAGGAAGGGAGATAACCATTTATTTCTTGGGAGGTAGTACAGGTTACAAGGAAATAAATAGTGTGGTAAGTCTTCAAACTGACCAGACACACAAGGGCAAAGACCATTACATTTCTCCGTACGAGTACACCTCCTTTCCAAATAGGCTGTCTGCAGAGTCTGGAAATGAAGATCTGTAAAGGCCCTCCTTAACATACTGCTGTTCAGAATATCCAAATATTTCTCATAACTGTGACATCCTTTAAGTGAGAAAGCCAAAGAGAGATTTGTTATATGAACAATTGCCATATCCAGTTTTTTGCACATATCTTCTGCAATGAGCTTAATTCAGGTTTTCATACTTTGGGCTTTTGGGAATTAGACTTTTGCCTACAGTCCTAAGAATGGAGGGAATACTGAACTTGCAAAAGCCAAGGGAACTTTAGGGTATGGATATCGTTGAGCTGTTCTTCCAGACATAACCTTGGAATGTGCTGTTGATTCATATGTGGAATATGGAGCCAATAATTAATATAAAGGCATTGGGTTTGGTCAAAAGAGCACATTACATCCCAGCACAGGGCAGAGGTAGGGGAATTTGGGAGGCCGAGTATTCTCTTCAAAAATTTGTTGTGCACAATCTCTACTTACTAAGATTCTTCCAGCCCCAAATTTCCACACCATAAAGTATTTGGGTACCGACATTAGCTTTGAAAACTCTAGGAGTTGGAGTGATTAAATTGCGTTTATCAACGCAATTAAATTGCTGCATTATAAAATGCAGAACTGCTTGCATAGAATGTAAAGCTTTGTCTTTACTACCTCAATATGTTTATCCCATTGGCCATTATATGTAAAACAAATATCTGAATAGGGGGAAATCAAACCTGTTCAATATAATGGCCATCAATCATCCATTTAGGAAGCCTGGGTCTGTGACCAAGGACAATTACTTTAGTTTTCTAATAGTTTATGGTCAGGCACTCCTTCTGGCAATAAGTGCTAAAGTCCTTTAACATTTGCTTCAAGCCTAGGGGAATTTGGGACAGCAAAGCCATGTCGTCTGTAAAAAAATAAAAATAAAAAAAATAAAAATAGGACTGATACCAGTTGGTTCAGAATTTCCGGAGGGAAATATTGCATCCCTTCTGAAGCCCTCACCTCATTAATATAAACATTGAAAAGGAAAGGGGCCAATAACCGATACTAATGGACATCTTTTTGCTGTCCTGTCCTTGGCCACTAGGTCCTGATTCTTCAAAGTGCATAACTTTAAGCATGTGTAGTACTTCAATGGAGTTGCTTTGAATTTACATTTATGTAATTACAAAGAACATTTTGCAGAATCATCAGGACCACTTGTCTGTTGCCTTACGTACTTTCAAATCTGTTAATTGAATGATGCCTGTTTCACTATAATAGTATGTGATCATGTAATTAAAAATGGTATTATAATTTGCATGCATGAGAGAGAAAAGTGATTCTACTCTGAAAAGTAAGTTAAAATGGGATCTTTTCACTCCACAGATGTGCTCTCTGCATGCATTCAGAGTTGCATCCATTGTCCTTAGTGACAAAAATACATTTTACTCCCATTTAAAATCAGCAGGAGCTAAAAACACAGGAGGGAGGGAGCTGGATTCTATTCCTTATTGTACATCATTAACTTTTTTTTAACTAAGCTCCAAATAGTAACACCTGTCAAAAACTATCAAAGACCATAGAGTTGCAAGGATGTAACAGAGAGCATAATTTGGCTTACAATCTTTATTGCTGGTGTTGATGCATGGGGAAAAAAAAAAGGAACTTCTCTTCAGAGCTGAGGTTGAATTTGCAGGATTGGCCGTTAGAAAAGCCATCTTTTCAGGTGCAAACTGAACACATTTCATGGCAAGTCGTTCTGAAACAATCAGCATCGAATCCCACAATGGAACTTCAGAGTCACAATTATGGAAGAAAATCACGGGCTAACTTTAGCATTTTTTAACTTTAGGTCACTTAATCTTTCAGCTTTCCTGGTCATTTAATATATTTTCAGTATGGAATATCATAGGTTTTTTCTTTTAGGAAAGAGACAGAAAATCAAAAAGATGACAGATTGTGCTGTTTGCCTACCCATTTTGACTTGACACACCACCATGCCAGAAATGAAACCAGGATGGCATGTCACAGTGACAGATGCGTGCCTCGCACCATTTTCAGTAGTGCTAGGCACCCATGGGAAATAGCTCAGTGAAAGCCTGACCCAGCACCGTTGAAATCAATGGACCATAGACTTCAAGGGGTGCAGGATTAGACGCTGAATGAAAGCGTGCATGCTAAACTGTGTATTAAATTAGCCCATTTTTCTGTCTATTTCAAAAAAAGGCCATGTAACCGTACCTTGAATGAAACAGAACCACAATTTTTACTAGGATTTAAAATTAGCTGTGCTTGAATGCAGTGAAAGTTCTTCTATTTATAATGCTGAGTGGTCATTGATCAAGGGTATTATTGTTAAAACTGGCTGGAAAACAAACACATCTAGTGAAATTAGATTTTAATTCTGCTCAAAATTTAATTTTTGTCAACATTTTCCTCTCCCCTCTGCTCTAGCTGTCATAGTAAAAATTAATGAAGTAAACCCTCCTGTGAAATCACCGTGTAACCATAAATCCGCCATTTCAAGACTAATATCTCCTCAAGAAAGGAGCATTCTCCTGACAAACTTCAGCATTCTATCTCAATTTGTTTTGATACTGTTCAAAAATACATCACAAGCGAGTATATTTCTCTGTGTGTGTTCTAAAAAATGCCATTTTCCCCAGATTAAAAAAAATAATCTGTCAGAAACAGGTGGTTATAATTAGGGAATCACAAATATAGTGTTAGCTAAAAAATCAGCTAAAGTAATATGAATGTAAAGAGCAGAAGTAAGTGTGTGTGTGTGTGTGTGTGTGTGTGTGTGTGTGTGTGTGAATGTAAATGCCTGTTTAAATCAGGAGGACTATGGGGTGTGTTGAGCATTGACCTCTGAGCTTTTATGCTTCTCAGAGGCTATCACAAAAGCAATGTTTTTAAACTTACGTTACCAGAGATACATCAACATATCTTCTCTTAGTGTATGTTTTATTTTTTAAGGACTGGGAGTGTGAAAGTAATTTTATAAGCAGACTCTTATCATGCTTTATGTAGCTGGCTTTATCCTGTAGCTGTAGCAGAGAGATTTCAGAAGACGATGCCCAGAAATATATTCATGCCGGTGGTTTAGTGTTGTTCCACTGTGGCAAAAGCTTCTTTGAAGTGATTTAATCTGAATTATACAAACACAATTTTATACTTTGTTAGAAGTCCTTAATTCTTCAAATGCTGTTCAATGAGTTAATGATCTAATGAATTGCATTACAGGAGAGAGGCCAACATAACTTTTTTTATCTGTGGAATCTGATTTCAACATCTGATGAAATATATAAAGGTGGAAAAGCTGAGATTGGGGAGGGGTGCTAAATTAGACTCAGGCCCAATTCATTTCTAGTTAATACAAGAAAAATGCTGATTTATATCCGAACTAAATGTAACTGTTTTCCCCTTAGAAAACATTTTATTGTTTGAAGATATGCTTTCTTAGTCATTTACAAAGTGCAATAGCAAAGGAAGTGTTATTTCTATTGGTCACAGTGGGATGAAGCTCATGGGTGTGTCATAACAAAAAATACTTATTGTCCACATGAAATATGTATTAAAGTTAAATCTCTAAATGTGATTGTTTGGAGGTTCTTTGTTATTAGGACCACAGTGTCTTTAAATGTAGCAATTGCCAGAATAAGTATACAATACAGTGCAGTTATTTAACTTAAAAACACAACATGGATTTATTTAATTTATAGACGGGTTATGTGATCAATTCGGGTTTTTCCCCTTGCATTACAGAACTTGAAGCTCTATCAAAAATTATCTGTGATGCTCTTATCCTAAACAGAAAGTTGTTGAAGTTAGAGAGAAAATAATGAAATGGCTTATAGACTTTAATGTCCCCCCCATATATACTAAAAAGGTTCTTGATAAACTCCACTGAACCATTTCTTAATTCTAGAAGTTGATGTTCTTGTCTTCTGTGGGGGAGTTTGGCATAATTTATAGGATTTGCTGGAAGTGGTGAAGTCTACATTTTGTTAGAGCCTGTACAAATTGTCATAAAATCACCAGCTGTATTCCCATTAGTGTACAAGTAAAATGTCCTGCTCACTGTGTGTGTGTGTGTGTGTGTGTGTGTGTGTGTGTGTGTGTGTGTGTGTATACACTTTCAAATTCCTGGGATGACCGATTTCATCAAGTCATTTCTCAGATGGGATAACATAGATTCTCGTAATTAGGCCTAACATGATAGTGAAATGTGACATTAAATAACTTTTTGCTGTTCAAACTCTTAGAAACTTTTACTTAAGTAGGCCCATATGTTCTCTTCCCTTCTGCGCAAAAATGCAGGGAGAGGAACAAACTAATTACAAATCCAGAGACGGGTTGGAGCCACAGAAATACTGCTTCCTTCCCCAGTGTCTCTATGACTGGTGATGATGCAGAATAGTCAGGGGCAGGACCAAGGACTTCAGTACAGGGCCAAAGATCCATGGGTATTCAAGCCTACAAATTTGTAGTTCCTAAACAGCCATAAGAGAGGATACACACATTACTGAGTATGACATCACCGGCAGAAGAGTAGTCATTCTTAATGAAAGCTGCTGGTCCATAATCTATCATGGTGGTTTCTAAGAATTGCTAGTCCTCTTTTAGTCTAGAGATATTTATATTTGAAAATACCTTTAATACCATACGGGGATTCTCTCCATCCTGGCCTTACACTGCTGCAGCAGCAAAAAGGGACCAAGAAAGCCGTTTTGCTGTCCAGGGGGATAATTCCCCAGACCAGGTACTGGCAGCCTTACGAAGGTCATCTCATAGTGTATGTCTACACTGGAGCTGGAAATTCCAGTTTGGGAAGGTGTATTTGTGCTAGTTTTGATGGAGCTAGTGCACTAAAAATAGAACTGTAGAACTCTCTAGAGCATCACGGCTACCATCTCTGAAGATTCCATCCATAATGAGCATGCTCCAGCTCAGGCTTGAAATGGACTTTCCCTGCAATTTCAGTTCCCTGCTGTTGTGTGCTGGACTGTGCAACTGAGACCAGGGAGCCTGTCTCTCCTGTGCTCTCATTGTGCTCCCTTCTGGGCCCAGGCAGTGTAAAGGAGGAACCTGCCTGATTTGAATGCAGAGGGGACAAGAGCTGGACCAGTGGGGTGAGGAAAAAAGGGATGGCTGGAACTAGAGGCTAGTGGCAAGGGGAGAAGAGGGGAACAGGGAGTTGGAGTAAGAGGGGAGACTGGGACTGATTGGGCAACATGACTGGGACTGAAAACTAGTAAAGTAGGCGGAAGGAGGTTGAGGGGAGATAAATCTGACAAGGAGCAAAGGTGCAGAGGGAGAACAGAAATAGCTGGGAATAGAGATTGCATGTGGGGGAACAGTGAGGTT
The DNA here is from genome assembly GCA_037349315.1 of Chelydra serpentina. Taxonomy (NCBI): domain Eukaryota; kingdom Metazoa; phylum Chordata; order Testudines; family Chelydridae; genus Chelydra; species Chelydra serpentina. Next base: position 8,639,507 of record JBAIAC010000014.1, on the reverse strand, counting down.
GAATGAGGAATCTGGGAAGGGAGCACATCGGAACTGGGAACCAGTGGGGAGGGGAATGTGGGCCAGCGGGTGACTGGAGGATGGGTGTCTGTGTAGCGAGTCAGCTCAAATGAGGAGCCAGGGGGAGGAAAGGGGCTGCCTGAGTAATGAGACAAGGAGCTGGAGGTGGAAAATGAGTATCAGGGTAAGAAAAGTGAGATTGTAAAATCAAGCACTCAAAAATTAGGAATTGATAGAATTAGGATTACTTGTGTGTATGCATTATGATACATGTTCACATACTGTTTTTTTCAACGGCATCCCTGCTTCTTTCAGTGCACATAATGGACCTACTCAGGGGATCAATTGGAATTATGTAGTAATGGAGACTGGTCTGTAGGACCCCATTTCATTTGTTGCCAAAATTGGAAGGTGTGTAATGAAAGAGATGGGTTGAATGAAGAAAAAGGATGATCTCATGGCTAAGGCAGTTGAATGCTGCATTAGGGAATTGGATTCTATCCCTACTTCTGCCACAGAGCTCCTGTAGGATGTTGGGCAAGTCACTTAAACCTAACTTTTCACAAGTTGCAACTAATACTGTGTTTCTTATTTTCTGGGTGACTGACTTGAGACCCTGGAATCTGATTTACAGACGTGCTGAGAATTCACAACTACAACTGAAGTCAATGGGAGTTGTATTTTGGGCACATTAAGTACAGTGTAATGCTGCATGCTCTGAAAAATCAGATCCTAGGCATCTCAAATTGTGCACACAAAATTAGTGGACACTTGTGGTCTTCATCTCTTTGTGCTTCAGATCCTGATCTGTAAAATGGGGATAATCTCGCTCGCTCTCTCTCTCCTTTCACAGGAGGCTTGTGAAGATAAACTAATTAGTGTTTGTGAAACGTTCAGTTACTTTATGATGAATGCCATGGAAAAGCCTATGAAAAAATCAATAATTCTGTCTTCAGAGCAGGGTTTCTCTTCAGAGTAGTAAATAAGGTATGGGGCCACACATCAAAAAACACTCAATATTTTGTTTTCTCTTTATCTGCTTATTCAGTGGGTCTTGAGGAAAAAATTTGTATGATCATGTAATTAAAGATTGTATTATAATGGGGAAAGGGAGATGGCACTAGAAATGTTGGAGGAGTTGGATTTATTGTCAATAAAGATTTGTCTTCGAAAGTCATATCATGCCAGCTAACATCATCACGTATCGGTGTGCTAAATCTTCAGATGGAGTCAAAAGCTACCCTCAAGGTCATCCAGGCCTACGCTCCCACAAGTGCAAGTGAGGACGAAGAAGTGGAAGAATTCTACCGAGAGCTTGAAAGAGCTCTCGTGCAAAAGTCCACTTACACTGTCACGATGGGAGATTTCAACGCCAAGGTCGGGCAAGGGAAAGCTGGCGAAAAGTTCATAGGGAGATACGGCAGCGGCGAAAGGAATGAAAGAGGAGAGAGGCTGGTAGCGATGGCAGAAATGAAAGAACTGTACGTGGCAAACACCTGGTACAAAAAGAAGATCTCAAGAAGGTGGACATGGATCGCACCAAACGCGAAGAGTAAGAATGAAATCGACTATATTTTAGTCAATAAAAGGCGCATCGTTCAAGACGTCTCTGTGGTGCAGCCATTCAACACCGGCAGTGACCATCGCCTGCTTAGAGCGAAGTTGATTTTCGACGAAGCGGTGGAAAAGAAGGCGTTACAGATGGCAAACAGGAAACAGCAGCCGAAGACATTCGATGAAGCAAAGCTGAAAAAAGCGATGTCTGGGTTTGACTGGAGCCAGATGGAAAAGTGTGATGAGGACTATAGTATCTTTGCTGACAAGTTGAGATGTTGCATAAAAGCAGCTGAAATTAAAAAGCTGAAGAAGGCAAAGGGAAGAATCTCGATTGAAACAAAAAGCTTGTTGGAGAAGCGGAGAAACATGAAAAGGAGCTCGGATAACAACCTCGAGTACTCCATTCTGTGCAAGCTTATACGGCGAAAACTGAAGGATGACTTCGAGAACTTCCGGAAAGAAAAGCTCCTTAAATCAGCTGAATCACGCAAGAGCCTCAGGACATGCAAGCGGGAATTGACGCAGTATAGATTGAGCATAACCGCATTGAAGAACAAGGATGGAGAGACAGTAATCGACAGAGCAGGGATGGAGGAGGCCTGCAAGGACTTCTATACAGAACTGTTCAAATCAAGAATCAACATCCCTCTCCCAACCCTCAAAGAGTCAGAAGAACGCGTCCCCCCAATAATCGTCAGCGAAGTCCGAAGCGCACTACACCAGATGAAGAAGGGAAAAGCTCCAGACAAAGATGGAATAACGTCAGAAATGATTTATGCAGGAGGCAAAAAACTTTGGAAGGCACTCGCTTTAAGATTCAGTCAATATCTTGAAGAAGGAAAAATACCATCAAGCTGGAAGGAGTCGAATACCATCTTGCTGCACAAGAAGGGTGATCGAGAAAATCTTAAGAACTACCGCCCTATATGCCTGCTGTCTCACATCTACAAGCTCTTCACAAAGGTGATAATGAATCGACTTTCGCAGAGTCTGGATGAACAACAGCCGAGAGAGCAGGCAGGGTTTGGAAGAAATTTCAGTACAATCGACCATATATTTACCCTTAGTCAGCTCCTAGAACGAGCGAGGGAATACAAACTCCCGCTGTGCATTGCTTTTATTGACTATGAAAAGGCCTTCGATAGCATTGAGTTTAACGCAATATTAAAGGCGCTCGCAGAGCAGGGCATTAACACGCAGTACATTAGTTTGTTGAAGGAAGCGAATACTGGATGTACAACAGACATTACTCTCCTTGAACCCTCCGCATCCCAGTCGAGAAAACGTAAAGCAAGGAGATACAATTTCACTGAAACTATTCACCGCCTGCCTCGAAATGGTTATGAACAAGATCAATTGGAGGAGTGGTGTCAACATAAACGGAGAGAGATTATCTCATCTCAGATTTGCAGACGACATTGTACTAATTGCCGAAAGCACCAACCAACTGCAAAACATGCTGCGAAGACTCGACAAGAAAAGGTCGGCCTGAAAATGAACTGCTGCAAAACGAAATATATGCGATCAGATGTCTTACGAAAAGCCCGAATAACGGTAACAGGAGAAGACATTGAAGAAGTGGAACAGTACATATATTTGGGCCAAGAAGTTAATATGCGCCAAGACCTGAACGGAGAACTCTCGTGAAGGATTCGGGCAGGATGGTGTGCATTTAATTCCATCAAGGACGTCCTCAAAGGAAAAATTGACAAGACCACACGTAAAAATATTTTCAATTCAGCAGTGCTGCCAGCCATGCTGTATGGCAGTGAAACGTGGGCACTGACGAAGAGAGAAGAGCAACGGCTGTTGGTAGCTGAAAGGGCAATGGAACGAGCTATGTTGGGAATCTCCCTTCTGGATCGTATACCAAATGAAATCATCAGAGAACGCAGCGGTGTGAAAGATATTGTCATGGAAAGCAGACATAACAAGATGCGATGGGCGGGCCACACAGCACGGCTCACGGATAACAGGTGGACTGCAATCATTGCTGAGTGGTACCCGCAAGAACAGAAAAGACACACACACCCCCGGTCGGCCTCCAAGAAGATGGGAAGAGGACATCGTTAAACGTTTCGGACGAACGTGGAGAGGAAAGGCAAGTGTGCGAGAAGAATGGCAGACGTGTTGTGATCGGCGCAGTCTTAATGACAGCTGAAGTCCGATCGATCCAGGTGATTATAATGCAGTACACACAAGGAAGTTGAATTAAGATTGCATGTTAATGTTCTGTTAACGTAGTCCCCCCCCGCCCCAGTGTAACATACTAAATAACAAATATAGAAATAAAGGTGTCCTAGTATAAATTCTTTATGCATCCGTGAGTTAATCCTATTTCATACTGCAAATTGACCATCGATTCCTACTTACTGTTGCCTGTCTCGTAAACATTTCCTATCCATTATAGAACTTCTTCTGTTACCTATTACTAGTTGCTTCAATAGTCTTTTGAGAAGGATTTTATTAAAGGCTTTATGAAAGCACAAGTATATTCCCTTCTTTATCCATTATTTTCTTGATTTCCTCAAAGAATGCTAATAGGTTGGAGAAGCAAGTTTTGCCTTTATAGAACTGTACTAGTTTGTCCCTATCATATCTTGGTCTTTTGTATAGCTTTCTTTAATTATTTTTTCAGATAATTTACCTCCTACTGAAGTAAGGCTCACTGATTTGTAGTTCCAAGGATCACCATTAGTGCCTTTTCTTAAGGATAGGTACAAAAATAGCTGTCCTCTAAGATATAATAGATTGTTTTAATGATGGATTACTGTTTCTATGTGATGAAATTCCTGCTTGCATGAAAATTTTCGAACACTGAAGTGAAAGTTAAGCATGGGCTTACATTCTTTGCTGGACTGAGGCCTAAAACACCTAAATAAGTGGCTTGATTTTCAGGGGTGCTGGCCAGCTACACTACTCACTGGCAACATGTAGGTGCTTGGCACTTCTGAAAAATGGGGCATTAGCTCTCTAACTTTCATCTTCTGAGTGTTGGACACAGTACCTGTAACCTCAGCTACCTCTTATGAAGCAGGCTGATTTTGTTTTCGTTTAACTAAATACTGTTCTTGAAATCAGAATGTAAAATCTTTCTCATCATGCACTGTAATAGAAATAACCAGCATCTGCTTTTGTGGCAACAACACTTCTTTATTTAACCTCTATTTAACCAACCATACAAAGGAAAACATCACATACAATTAGACATAGGGAGAAAATATGCCCCACTAGACCTACACAATGCACTCAGACAGGCATCCAAAGGTGGAGGAATAAGCAACAGCCTATATAAAATCTACAGTTACATATTTTTTTAAAAAAGGAGGCAAGACAGCTTAGTAGGGTATAAAAATCAACACTGAACACATGTTCATTCTTATCCACAGTGAGCAGAAAAGTGGATAAAAGAATGAAGAATATGTTTTGCTCACTTAGCTTGCTCTGTAGCAGAGCAGTTATTCTGTTGGTCCCATATCTGCTGAGTCCACAGAATCTTGGTTTGAGATGAAAAATGTATAGCAAAATCTATAGTATTAACTTTATATGATGATTATTTCTATAGCAGGCACATACATGTAATTAATTCTGAACCCCTGCTTACTTAGAGTTATGCCTCGGAGGCATTTGGCCAGTTACCTCAGCAAAACTGAAAAATTGAATGGCTTGTACCATATTTTCTTTTTAAACCTTTAAATGGGTTTAGTACTTATTAAAGAGGCTACATTGGCAGCCTTTGGAGAATAAAGTTCTCTTTCAATCCACAGAATAGATACAGCAGCGTCACTGTTACAGCAAGCTTCCTCACACAGCAGCTGGAGTGCCTCAGCCCTACCTGCGAAGACACCTCAGACACCAGTAACTGAGCTTTTTACTGAAACTAGGTCCCTTGTGGGGCTGATTTTTGTTAGCTGCTTCTGACAAGAGGCACCATAACTGTTCTTTGGTGCTTGGATACCAGGATGATGGACTTATATAGGAAACCAGGTAGATGGAGACTATTATGTATCTCCTAAGTCACTGAAAGCCTTTAAGTAGCAATGACTTTTAGTTACTACAGTCCTGGGACAGATTTTAATTTAGAAGTAAAAAGCTCTGTATACCATTACCAGTTTTTTGGAGCTATTCCCTTTCCCTCTTAAGAGGCATTACGCTGTATACTTCAGTTAATTTGCAATCAGTTATTAAATCAAATATAGATGATTCAAATTAGCTTTGTACTGAGGACAACTGGAATTTGTCTCTATCCCCTTGTATCTAGGATCTCTTGCACAGAATGATGAGGAAACAGTAGACTAGCAGTGATGCCTTGTGATCAATTAGAACTGCTGTTGGGGAATCAACCTACTCAAAGCTATCAGATCCCATGTTGTTTCTATTTGGTTAGTTAAGACCAATCAGAAACAAGACAGAGTGCTTCATTTTCAGAAGTCTATTTTAGAAGTACAACCTGGTGTTTCACTGATGAGCGAGGAAACAAGGTAATTAATCCTTACAAATAAAAAGACTCAGTAGTCAGTCTGAACCATCAGCAGGGGATTTAAAGCCAGCTGCAAGTTGTGAGAATGGCACTGTGGGTCTGTTACCTGGTAGTTGTTTATCTCGTAAGAGAGAGATTAGTAATTCAGAGGTGCTTTTACCAATGCATGCAAATTGCTTTATGATGGAAATTGTGTTTCAGAGATTTTCTTATTGAGGAGGGCCAGAAATTAGTAAATATAAATCACTAAGTCCTAGCTGATAAATTTACCACTGCTAATGCCATGTATAGTATTTTGAGAGCCCATGATATCGTTCTGATAGCTTGTTAAATGGACTTCCTCAATAATGATAGTCAATAAAGTGGCTATACGCTACTGTCTTAATATTTAATTTGATTTATATAATTAGGATCCTCTGGCTTTAATGTAGTCATTGTATAGCTGTGGAGCCTAAGTGTTGAACCTCCGCAGTGACTGAAGTTGTCCTTGACATTAATCTCACCTACATGTTTTGATGTTTGTTTCACTAATCTCTGAACATTTCAAACACACACAGTAATACTTCTGAGAATGTCTCCATTCATTTTAATGGAGTCTGTTGTCTCCTTTTTTTTAAGCTGGTGGTTATTATTGGCAATAGAAATGAGAATCGCATGTTATTTTATCACTCGTGATACCGTGCCTCTTTGTGTTTGCATTCTCTTTACAGAACAAGTTTCTGCTCTGCTTAAGTGAAGCAGAACATATTCCATTATGTAGCGTGGCTAGTACTTTAAGCACTTGTTTTTAATCATTTTAAAGTCCTTTTTTACTGTAAAGAACATTTGCTGCCTCATGGAAAAGCATCCTTTTAACAGAGCAGTAGCTTCATTGTAGATAAGGTTGAGATGGCGTGTCATTCTAAGACACTTCCATTCTAAGCCCCTTTTTTCTCAAGCTTATAATTTAGTGAGAGAAACTTCCTCTGCTGAAGTTTGGCTTATGTGACCTTAATTTAGAGGTAGCTCGCTGCTTCCTCTGTAGTCACACAAATTTTGGAGAAGAAAAGGTTGGTTGTTGAGTTATAAGAACTATGAATTATGATGAAACAACCTGATAGAGAACATCTGTGTAAACTTAACTATATTCTGATAATTTACTTAAAACTTATTACAATAATCACTATAAAATATCTATATAAGAAATGTTCTATAACTTTTTATCTTAGTTAACCCATATATTTTAGGTTACATATTTTCCCATTAATCTGACTTATTGCCTAATGTAGTCATGTAATTACATCCCCAATCATAATATTCATGTGCAAAGAAGGTAGAAGAAAGAGTGCAAAGATATGGCTGATTTGACATGTGAGGTGGAAAAGGGACCTAAAATGAGGGATGTAAACATGTTGCTCACATGTTAGCGAATCGCTGCTTGGATAAAGAGGAAACTAAGGCTTGGTCCACACTAAGCCCCCAGTTCGAACTAAGATACGCAACTTCAGCTACGTTAATAATGTAGCTGAAGTCGAAGTATCTTAGTTCGAACTAAAAGGTACTTACCGCGGGTCCAGACGCGGCAGGCAGGCTCCCCCGTCGACTCCGCCTACTCCTCTCGCGGAGCAGGATTACCAGCGTCGACAGCGAGCACTTCCAGGATAGACTAGACAAGACGCGATAAATCGATCCCAGAAGATCGATTTCTTGCCGCCGAACCAGCCGGTAAGTATGGACGTACCCTAAGAAAAAGTGGTTATTCAAAAAGGCAGTGTGGTTTACTTTGTACAGTTTATAATTTGGGTGGATAATCCAAAGCATAACATTTAGAGCCTCTGCTATTACAGGTCCCAATCAAATTCCCCTCAAGGCAGGATTTCCATTGATTAAATTTGGAAATGGATCTACCTATTTCCATATGACTATCAGGATCCTGATCTGGATTTGTTGTCCTTTAGGCAATGAGACTCTCAGAAAAGGGAATAGGGGCTAAAAACCTTCCTACCGCTAAGCTTTTTAAAAAGTAAATACTTTAGCAGCCAAGAACTATATACATTATTTTAACCCATGCATCCCCCCCACCCTCGCTCCTTCTGAAATGTTGTGTTTTTTAGGTGGCTGGGCTCCAGTTAAATTTAACTTTTACTTTAAAAGCTCAAGTCTCTCAATTTAGCTTTTAAAATATATGTTAAAATTGAATACAGTCCAGCCACCTACAGATATGGTGTTTTTAAATCCAGGATTTTGCTTCAGGCTCATTTTGCAGTCGTTCATGTTCCCAAATGTAAATGTGATTTCAATGGGATTACTCACTGAGTAAGGGCCTTTTTATGCAATTTATAACCTTGTCGATTTTTTTACTTTTCAGACAAATATTTAACAAATTTGTTTTGAGCCCATTGGTTCAGCTATTAAAAAAAAAAAAAAGTAAAGCAGTGAGGAAACATATTACTTTGATTTTCTCATTTTGTGTGTGTGTGTGTGTGTGTGTGTGTGTGTGTGTGTGTTCCCTTGAATAGCTCCAGTGCCTAAATGGTAGCGACTTGAAATGTGACAGATATTCCTAAATAGCTGATGTGCCTTTTGGTGGTCTGGTGAAAATTGGTTGAGATTTTTCCAAGTTATAAGGGTTTAAAAATGTGCTTTGTGTGTGCTTACTTGGATATTGCAGTGTGGTCACAACAGTCTAACAGTATGTTCACGTGTATCTGTCTTAGGAAAGTTTGTTGGAAGTACTGGGTATTTCTCTGCATACACTGAAAGAAGCAGGGCTTCAAAGGAGATGTCCCTTCTTATCTTAGATGAGAGAAGTTTTCAGATAAAATGCTATGTTAAGATGGAGTCAGTGTATTGTTAACCTTAATGGTAAATGACTGTGTCCTAAATATGAAGGGGAGGGGGAGAGGGTCTGATGCAGTGCTATAAAATCCTCTTTCCAGTAGAGGGTTAAGAAATGCAGGTAGCCAGACTGACACCTGACCTGGCTGGGCTCTGACCAATAAGGGGACAAGATACTTTCAAACTTTGGGAGGGGGGAAGGTTTTAGTGAGTGTCTTTGTCTGAGAGAGAGTGATCTTGGAAGACAGAAGGAACCTACAGAAAATCAAACCTCCCTTTTCTGAAGTAAGTTTAGATAGCATAGTGTATAGATTTCTGTTTATTTTGCTTGGTGTATCCCCTGTGTTAGAAAGGGCAAGGGGGGGGGAGGTATTCATGGTTTTCTGTAACGTTAAGGTTTTGTCCAGAGGGGGAAATCTCTCTGAGTTTGGAAATATAGTGCCCTGTGAAATAGTTACCATCCTGATTTTACAGAGATGATTTTACCTTCCTTATTTTTAATAAAATCCTTCTTTTAAGAAGTTGACTGTTTTCTATAGTGTTAAAACCCAGGGGGTGGGTTTTTAGATCACTGTGTAACCAATTGGTTGGGAGATTGTTCTCAAGCTTCCCCAGGAAAGGGGGTGTACGGCTTGAGGGGGCATTTTGGGGGGGAGGGAAGTTCAAGTGATTCCTTTCCTGGATTCCTGTTAGACATTTGATGGTGGCAGCAAGAAGCATTTCTCGGGGTGCAGGGAATTTTGTACCTTGGGGGGGGTTTACCCTAAGCTGGTAAAAATAAGCTTAGGGGCTCTGAATGCGGGTCCCCACATCTTTACCCTAGAGTTTAGAGTGGGGAGGGAACCCTGACAGACTGATTTTAAAAAAATAGAAAAATCAAAGCACTGCAAACCTAGAGAATTCAGAGTTAAGATTAAACATTAAAGAAATTGAAAATGATCATTATATAAATTAAAACACAATCTTCATTAGCTACATGTAGGTGGCCTGGTAGATATGGGTTTTCAGGAAGGTTGAATGAGGAAAGGATAATTGTCCTGTGGACCATCTCAGAGACAGTATCCGATATAGGAGTGACATTGAAGAACATCTGATGTATTTGTCAGAGCAGCACTAGAGGGAATTGAAGGGACAAAACAAAAAGAGCCAGAGTGGCAAGTAGAAGGATGGAATTATGCAGGGTCTTGAAGGCAATGGCAAAATACTTGAACTTGCTGCAGTTAGGCTGACCAGCCAGCAAGTGTGAAAAATCGGGACAGGGGGTGGGGGGTAATAGGAGCCTATATAAGAAAAAGACCCAAAAATCGGAACTGTCCCTATAAAATCAGGACATCTGGTCACCCTAGCTGCAGTGGAGAAGGCACAGCTAATTAGGCCTTGATTCAGCAAGGTACTTAAGCACAGGGCTAATTTCAAGCATGTGAGTAGTCCTACTTCAGTCTCTTTGCTGAATTGTAGCTTTGAACAGGGAGGTGACTTGTTCAGAATGACAGGCAAGGAAGCTGAGCTTAGTATGGACCAATGAATGGCATGGAGGCCAGAGAATAGAAGGTTGTAATCGTAATACAACATCTCTGGGTGGATTGTCAGCAGTGGGGTTGGAAACCAGGGCCTCTGGATCTAAAAGCATGAGCTTCCACTGCCTGATTTATTAGATCAAGGCTGTAGTACACTCATAAACCTTTCTGTGTAGCCAGCCACCAATGGGAAACCGAGTTCCACACCGTGTAAGTGTGTCTTACACAATAATCAAGCCTTAAAGTTGTTCCTCCAGTGTTAAACCATGGTCTAAACTTTATGGTTTCTGTTATTGCTAGTATGACTAATATTGTTGCTTTCACTGAAATGGTCATTGTGAGCTGTTACAGGTTTAGAATTAGTAGTTGTAATTTAAAACTTCATGTTCAAATGTGTTGATATCAGACATATTGGAAATGCTTAGAAGTTCATCTTACTATGATATAATTTAGATTTTAGGTAGACTATCAAATATTAATGGATCAAAGACCATTCTATACCTTATTTTAGGGCTTCAGTTGGCAATAGCAAGTTGTCATCTTTTTGTGGGTTTTTTCCCCAAAGAGTAAAAATATTTTACAAAAATATTGCTTTTTTGGTTGATATTATAAAATCATTTATGCTAGCAATGGCACATGCTAGGGCATTCTGGTAAATGTGAGACCCATTTTCCTCAATGGTTTATGACTAAGGAGTATGCTGCTCTTACAACATCTGCGTGCCCTGGCTTATTTTTATCTGTCAAAACAAAAATGTAAAATTGACATTTAAAGTGGAAACTATTTAGTAAAGCATAATAGTCTGGAGCTATGCTGTTTTTGTTGCTTAATTGCATGGGTTGGAATATTAGATATTCAGATTGCTGTCTCATTCCTTCAATCTATTTTATAAACCATTACAATGGCAATAAACTCTGGCTGCTTAGCAATTATTTTAACCATAATAAATAGTACCTGCAATTAACTTTCCCCTAATAGTTCACAATACTGCCACGAGGTAAAGTCCTAGGCCTGAGGTAAAGTCCTAGGCATTTGATGGGGCATGTATGCTAGTGAAATACTTTTTTTGAATGTTCATAGACAAAAAATTCAAAGAGATGGGTGCAGGACTCCGCAGATAGACACCTTTTTTTAATTAACAACAAAATCTTTGAAGTGAGTGAGAAGAAAGCAATACTGTTTGCAATCCTACTGAGCCCTGAGGTCTGGTATTATCACATTTATCATCTTTACACAACATATTAAATATCCAGAAACAGCTGCTAAGGAATTTTGGAAAAAAGGTCTTGTCTTATGGTATGATCATGGATTAATTGGATATGTCAATCAGCTGCTAATAAATAAACTGAGTGTTGAGCCAAGTTCTCTGCTGGTGTAAATTGACACAGATCCATTGAAGTCATCAGAGACTTTGGCTCCACATGTCTAAACTTATGTATTCATTCAGACCAAATAATAACGATTTTAAATAATGTTACCATTTACAGTAAGATGGCAAAATGATTTCCAGTTAATATTAGAAATAATGCATTTACCCACACATCTTAAGTTTGCACTTTAAGTATATGACATGCCAGATGCAGGGTAAAGGTCACTGCTCAAAACCCGATCACCCCTAGCAGGAAATCAAACCAGATGGTTGATTCTAAGTTTTTCAGGATAAACGGATTCCAGTTATCTAAGCTGTTACAGGTAATTACTGTGTTAGGCCAGTAACAGCTTAAATAAACGGGTTTCCTTACATAAGTAAACTGTGTTTATGTACATAACTGTTGTCATTTTGAGGTTAACTTCTGAGTAATGTGATCATGATTATTTTCAGCCATAGTATGTAGAAAACCAAATGTAAGAATTTTACAAATACCAGACAGAAAAAAAGAAATATTAGGGAGCAAATAGGCCAGTTAATAGGTGAGAAGGGAGAAAGGTTAAATGTGATTTGAATGTCTGAGGTATTCACATAAATATTTTTAAATTGGTCTTTAATTAGGGAAAATAAAAGGGATATGGACAATTTGAAAGTAATTATGTCTTGTCACTTAGCTGTTGTTAAAAAGCAGGTCAGGAAATACTCTGAAACATTAGTGTGAACAGTCAGGTAGATTTGGCTGATTATCCAGAATCATCATGAAGGCTGGTCTTCACTATGGGGTGATCAACGCTGCTGCAATCAATGCAGCAGGGTTGATTTAGCGGGTCTCGTGAAGAGTCGCTAAATTGTTGGCAGAGCACTCTCCGGTCGACCCCGCTATTCCACCTCTCCGAGAAGAGTTAGGGAAGTCGCCCAGAGAGCGTTTCCTGTCGATGCAGCGCAGTGAAGACACTGGGGTAAGTCGACCTAAGCTATGTCGACTCCAGCCATGTTATTTCTGTAGCTAGAGTAGTGTAACGTAGATCGACTTACCCCGGTGAAGACAAGCCCTGGTCTCAGAAACTTACTGAACCACTGGCAGTTATTTCTGAATAGTCTTGGAGAACTAAGGAGTTACTGGAGGATTAGGAAAATGCAAATATGAAACTAAGCTTTAGTCTCATCCAAAATCCACTGAAACAATAGGAGACTTTTGAATGACTTCAGAAGGCTATGGCTCAGTCTTTAAATCTTTCATTATGGTACTGATCTTCTAAAAACAAGCAAAACATTCAAAAACAAACCCCCAGCCATCCAGCCAACCAATCAAAAAAAACCATAAAAGAATTGGCCTGAGGGGTATATAGATACCTATATATAGTAAATAGTTTCAAGTGAAATAATGGAACAAATATTGAGAACCTATAAGCACCTAATAGAAAGTAGAACTATCTATAGTAAACAGCATAGTCATTTTTCTTTTAGAACAAATGGCTAGAGAAATGTATAGAGGGAATATGGTGGATTTAAAGTAATCTGCAGTGGCCTGGTTAAAGGAAAAAGTGTGTCGTTTAAAAAGAGACTATCATTCCAGAATCCTAGCCCTTTGAAAATAAATAAATCTGCCATTTTTTAGATTTCGGTTATCCTAGACAGAAAAATAGTGAATACAGAAATGATGGACCTTCCATCTCCTTGAGTGTTGGCATCTCAGCTTCATAACTTACTTCAGCTACCGGCTGAAATTAGCCAATGTAGCGGCAGAGCTAGTGTGACAGCCTCCAACCCTTGCACATCTTGGCTTGCCAGGATGGGAAATGGCATGTGAAGAGATCCTTCACCAGATTTAGCCAGGGAGCTAGAGAGTGGCCCTTAGAGGACAATAATGAGATTGGGAAATGGTACATTCTCGTACAGAGTCTATAAACCCACCATTGTATGTGTTCTTCATACACAGCTTCACCAAATCCCAGTATCTCTTTCCATTGATCCATAATATGGACTCCTTTGCATGCTCTTTGTTTTGGAGAATTCCATCTCTACTAAATCTAATTTTACAAGCACCTTGAAATTTGGCCCATACTATTTCACACTGTGCTTCACAAAATCTTAATTCCAATTATTGACACTGTCAAATGAATTGAAACTGGCAGAAGGACACTAAAGAAAGGGTAGTGATAAATGACAATGTACCAAATTGTAGCAGGTGTCTAGAACCATATCTTTATTAATGATCTGCAAAAAAGATAATCACTCTTAATCTGTGAAAATAAGAATTTGAGTAAACCCCTTTCTACTTTCTTCTCCAAAATGCAATCAGAATTATATTTAACAACATAAAATTTTTGATACTTCAGGGTTATTTGCAATTGTGTATGTCTCAGAGGGTGGGAGGGCGGGGAGGGTAGAACAAAAGAGAGAGGCAATTACTAAGCAATTCTTTACTGTGAGATGTTTGACTTATTACATGCAGTTCCCAAACAGATAATCTGGTCTAAACTAAAAAGTTTATATTGTCAACAGTTTAGTAACTTCAGTTTTCAAAATTCACACTATACAATTCAAAATAACCCCCTCATTACAGATTAAGTGTTATCTAGAAACAACCTGAGAAGGGGACACCGGTTTACTCCCTGTCCTTTTTTCAGACAGGATGTGGCAAAACATGACTGGCTGTTGACATGATTGTGTCAGTGTTAAAAGGTAATTCTCATCTGGTGTGAAATTGTTTGGCAGTAGCCACGCCTCTCTAAAGGAGCTTAGTGGTTCTGCTGCTTGGCCTCAAACTCAAAATAAACTTCAGAGAAGTAGGAACAGTGGCTGTGAGAATGTTTTGTAACATATTCTTTATTTTATTTTATTTTAAGCCATTTGCTAAGTGTTTCGCCCACATCCATTCCCAAATTCATCCATATTTGGGTTACAGCTATTATATTTGTATGTACTAATTGGATAAATGTGCACCCATAAAGTTAATAGGAGCCCAACTAACAATTGCATGACAACTGTGATAATTTTATGCATAATTACAGGTGAACTTTGCATACATATTTGTATGCATAGGCACTGACTCTGTGGGTGCCCTGGGGCTGGAGCACTCATGGGGAAAAATTAGTGTGTGCTCTGCACCCACTGGCAGCCAAGCTCCCCTCACCCCCGCCACTCCTCCTCCTTCTCCTCCTCTCCTGAGCGCGCCATGTCCCCGCTCCTTCACCTACCTCTCAGCATTTCCTGCCCGATTGCCGCCAAACATCTGTTTGGCATCATTAGCACGCTCTGGGAGGTGAGGGAGGAGCAGGAACGTGGCATGCTCAAGGAAGGAGGCGGGGAAGAGGTGGGGCGGTGATTTGGGGAAGGAGTTGGAATAGGGGCAGGGAGGGGGCGGAGTTGGGGTGGGGACTTTGGGGAAGGGGTTGGAATGGGGGCGGGGAAGAGGGCAGGGCCTCATGGAAGGGGTGGAGTCAGGGCGGGGCGGGGGGGGGGTCGAGCACCCACGGGAAAGAGAGGAAGTCGGCGCCTATGTTTGTACGTGCAATCAGTGTGCCTTAAAAAGAAAATGTGGATTTGGAATGATCATTTCTCAACCTCCTCAGTCTCACTCCTGAAATGATTGTGTTTGTAAGTTATTTATCTGAAGACAAGAGGATCATGATATATAAACTTACCATTCAGAAGAGTAACTGCTGATTTGGGTACAGTACTGAGATTGATAAGTGAAACAGGGTAAATGAGTAGTTGGTAGTATTAGTTCCTTTTTCATCAGTTGATTATTTGAAAAATTAGCACTGAAGATGAACAGAAAAACAGTATAGAAGTAGGTAAATAACCCACCACCACTGTCCACTATATAGCCAATAAAAAAGGCTCATTGGTTGAAGAAGTTTTAGTAGTTTATTGCATATAACATAATGGGCTAAAATCCGCTCTGCCATAATCAGATACATCTCTCATTGATATCAGAGGGTGCAGCATCCACATATATTATGGAATAATTTGGTCTGAAATATGTAGCCATTAGGTTGTTAATATCGATATTCTCTCCCTTTAGCTAGGCGTTGTTTCCTTCTGGCGGTTGCACTAAAGTTAAGAACGAAATAATGATGCTAGACCCTCTGTGCATATCACTGATGTTTCTGCTATGTGTGTTTTTGCATGCAGTATTCCTCCTATAAAAAACACTTTTAACTATCTACTTTAGTATGTTTAAATGTGTGTATACACTTTTTGGCATGTTTGATTTGAATCAGAGTGCCACTGATTGTGTCCTTCGCAAAAGGGAACCACTCATCTTCACTTCAAGGTGAAACTTGTGATCAGGGAGAAAGACACTGAAACAGAGCAGATAGAGTGAAAGAAAATCAGAAGAATCCTGAGATCATTTCTAACCACAAGAAATAAAATAATTGTTTCCTCAAACTTCTTATTTTGATTTTTGATTTCACCAACTGAACTGTGTCAAGTAATTAGTAGATTTGATTCAGTCCTTAGCCAGATCTCCCAACAATCTTTTTTTCTTCCAACATTCTTTTGAAGAAGCGTCTTTGAAATTAATCATATTTTTCAAAGTATGTTTTTGTTGTTTGTTTGTTTAAATTGATTAATGCCAAATTCCAGTATCAAAAGTTCTACTAATGACCAAATATTATTAATGAATCCCAATTATTTTGGACTCCTACAAATGAGGGAACTAGGTGTTTTATCAGCTATCCAAAATAAAAGCTGAACTGGTATTTAATTCCGTATCACTCATTTCTTAATTCTCTGAACTCGTAAGTCTGTGAATACATATGTGCTATATAGTATTAGTTGAACAGCCACAGAGAACAGGGATCAAAAGAATGACTTTCACTGAAAGTAAATACAGGAATTAAAGAGAAAATCTAGAAACAGCAGCATTGGGGTGTGTCAGCTTAGAATATCTTGAAATGAAGTTTGATTTCTATATTAATTACATGATTGGTGCCGGTACACTTTGGATCATGTTCCATTGCTTTTTGTTCCCCTCAGGTTATCTCATATTTTCCATGAGTAAGGTTTGCCATTTTCTTCTATTGTGTAAATTAAAGGGGGTGGAAATGTTAGGCTGCTATTTAAGAAAGTGACAGCAGGAATTAGAAATAAAAAAGCAATATATAACAAATGCTGTGAAAAAAGGAAATGTATAGTAGTCAGTATAAATTGGACGTTTTTAAATGCAGGACATTGATAAGGAAAGCTCAAGATGTCAGGGGAAATAATCATGGCTGGAAGGGCTAAGGACAATAAGAGGGAGTTTTTTTTAAAGTATATTAGGAGCAAAAGAAATCCTAGCAATGGTATAGGTCCTGGAGATGGACAAACCTGTAATGGTGAGGCCAAAAATAGTGTTCACTATTAGTGTTCACTAAATATTGAGGTTCTATAATAATGGTGAGGCTGAAAATAGTGTTGACTAAATATTTCTGTTCTATATTTGGAAAGAAGCAGGATGTGGTGTGTGGATCACCTGAGGATGATGAACTACTTTATAGTCCATTAGCAACTAAGGCGGATGTTAAACAATATCTACAAGCAATAAATATTTTTAAATCATCCGGCCCAGATAACTTGCACCGAAGAATCATACAAGAATTGGCTGAAAAGATGTCTGGCTCGCTGATGATCATTTTTAATAAATCTTGGAATACCAAGGAAATTCCAGAAGAATGGAAGAGTGATGGTATGACTATACTGCAATGTAAGACCAGGGTTAATAGAACTTGAGCTAGCAGACTCTGGATTTGTTAATTAAGGCCTGAGCATCTACATTCATTTGTAACCCCAGGTTAGGAATTGTTGAACCCTGGGTTCCAACCTGGGGCTCCAGCAAATACACTGCATTATGCAGGTCGGAGTCTAACCACCCATATCCCAGACTTCCTAGTGCCCCTCCCCTGAAATGTGGCCATTCCAGCCCTTTGTTTGTGGAGTAGTGTTGGACAACTTGACTGTCCACCAAACCTGACTGTCCAGAGGAGAAAAAGTTGGCCCATGGGATTTTGGGATACTTTTGGTGGACTCCCAGAGCACGAGTCCAGTGGGGCTGCTTCTGCACTTCAAAGCATTAGGGCTTGAACCCGGGATCCCAGCTTGACTCAGGCTTGGACCCTCCACGCCCATGGGATCCTGGATCCAAGCCCTGGGTTAGCATGATTTGTGTGTAGAGAGAGGGTGGGGGGTAGGCTTAAGCTTGAGTTTGAATCATGGGCTTACATTGCAGTGTAGAGATATTCTTAGCATCATGCCAATTTTCAAAAAATGCAGTGGAATTTGTCAGGTAACTATAGACCCATTAGACTGGGCAAAATTATGGAAATGCTGATATGGGATTCAATTGAAAAAGAATTAAAGGATAGGAATATAATTAATGCCAGTCAACATGGTTTACGGAAAATAGGTCTTGTCAAACAAACCTGATTTCATTCTGTGATGAGATTACAAATTTGGTTGATAAAGGCAATTGTGTCAATGTAATATACTTAGACTTTTGTAAGTCATTTGACTTAGTGCAACTTGACATTCTGATTAAAAACCTAGCAGTACACAATATCAGTAGAGCACATGCTAAATGGCTTAAGAACTGGATAACTGACAGATCTCACAAATTAGTTGTTAATGGGGAATCATCATTGAATGGGGTGGTTTCTAATGTAGTTCTGCAGGGGAGAGTACTAAGCCAACATGCTGTTTTCATCAATGATCTGGAAGTAAATATAAAATCACTGCTGATTTTTAAAAAATTAACACAAAGATTGGCAGAGTGGTAAATAATTGTGGGGATAGGGCAGTTGTACAGAGTCACCTGGATTGCTTGGTAAGATAGGTCAATTCAAGTAAAATGTGTTTTAATAAAGAAAAATGTAAAATGTTATAGTGAGAAACAAGGAATGTAGGCCATACCTACAGGATGTGTGTGTGTGTGTGTGGGGGGGGGGGGGGGGACAGGGAGCCTAGCCTGGAAAGCAGTGACTCTGAGAAGGATTATGGGATTATAGTGGATAAATTCAACATGAGTTCCCAGTGCAATGCTGTGGTAAAAGGGGCTAATGCAATCTTTGGATTTATAAACAGGGAAGTACTGAGTAGGAGTAGGGAGGTGATTTTTGCCTCTATATTTGGCATAGGTGAGACTATACTGGAATACTGCCTGCAGTTCTGGTGTCCACATTTTAAAATAGATGTTGCAAAATTGGAGAGGGTTTAGAAAAGAGCCACAAAAATTATTCCAGGACTGAAGAAAATGCCTTGCAGTGAGAACCACAAAGAGCTCCATCTGTTTAGCTTATGAAAAAGATCGAGGGGTGACTTCACTGGGATAAAATACCAGGTACTAGAGGGCTCTTTAATCTTTTAATCAGAAAAAGGCATAACAAGAATTTATGGTTGGAAGATGAAGCCAGAGAAAATCAAATTGGGAATAAGGCACAAATTTTTAACAGGCAAGGTGATTAACTACTGAAACAAACTGGTAGGGGAAGTGGTAGATTCTCTATATCTTTTTGTCTTTAAATCAAGACTGGATGACTTTCTGGAAGATAAGCTTTAGCCAAACATGTGTTGTTGGGCTCAGTACAGAGGTCACTGGGTAAAATTTAATGGCCTGTGACTTAAAGGAGGTCAAACTAGATGATCTAATGGTCCCTTCTGGTCTTAAACTCTGTGAATCTATTAAATATTCAAGCATGTATCTTTTGGAGGCATTTCTGATTACAAAAGGAGGTGGCTTACCTTCAGTTTTCAAGGGAACTGATCACATGCTTTAAGTTAGACACATGATAAAATAGCTTGCAGAATTGGGGTCTAAGGTGGTATCACTACTGACTGTGAGTAAAGGGATTGGAATCTGGACTAAGTAGGTGGCTTCTTTTTGTTTTATGTTGGATACAATTCCTATTAAGATGCAACATAACAGAAAAGGGGAGATCTAGAAATCTGTTGAATAAGATTTAAAGCCAGGGCCGGCCCACAACATTTTGGCACCTGAGGCAGGGAGTTCAAATGATGCCCCCATGCCTCCTCGCTTTTAAAGATCTCAATTCTGCCTTCTTCCTGTTCTACTCCTCTCATGGTACTGCTCTGCTACCTACCCCAATAAAGGAGAACTAACTTAAAATGCCTTGTTCAAAAATTTTAAGTAACACTTAACTTTCAAACGCCCGAACAGCAAATGTAACTTTTTTTGTCTGCATAGTAAACACAGGCATTTTTATCTGTTTGAATAATCAAAATGTTGCTTTCCGTGCCACCTTGGTTGCAAAGATTTGAACTGCTTCCTGAAGGTCCACAGTCTGGACCAGCTCATGCTCTATTGAGATAGTCGAAAGGCCGACCAGCCTCTCCTGTGTCATTGTGGAGCGTAGATGTGTTTTTATTAACTTCAGCTTGGAGAAGCTGGGTTCTCCACTGTCAATTGTTACAGGAAGTGTTAGAAGTATGCACAGAGCAACAAAAGCATTTGGAAAGAGGGTGGTCATCTTATTTGTGCACATATATTCCATAAGAGCCTTTGGAGTTGATCCTGCTGAAATGTATTTTGAAAGCGTTTTAAGTTCATCACCTAAATCACTCGCATCAATATTGTGCATGTCATCATGTGTCAACACTGTCTCTAGTGCCTTGCATTGCTGGTGTAGGTCTTCTTCAGGTATAATGAGGAGTTTTGGAGTATCATACAACATACCAAATATACTGTTGTGTTCCCTGAGCTGCATGAAATGTTCTTCAACTGACTGTATTGCACTATCTAGCACCTGGTTAAAGAATTCAACTCTGAATTGTTGTTTGGGATCTCTTTATGAGATTATCCCGTGCCTCGTAATCAAAATGTCTTTTTCTTCAGTGACTCTGGTATTCTTGAATGGGTGGGAAAATAGTTTCAGTGTGAAGTTCCTCTGCCAACTTCTGTGCACTCTTCAGAACTTTTTGAAATCCCTCATCTGACTGGCAAGACTAGATATGACTTTGCTTTGTCCAATTGTTCCATTGCTCCAGATATATCAAGGTCAACACCTTGGAGTCTCTTGCTTACAACATTTATTTCAAACAGTATGTCATGCCACAACACTAAGCCACACAGAAATTTGAAGTTTAGGATGTTTCTGGTGATTCCATTTCCCTCTGCCACTGTTCTCCCACAAACAGTTCCTGTCATAGCATTATCCTCCATAATGGCAACTATGGCATCATCTATCTTCCCAATTTGGTGTTTGATATATTTTATTGCCTCCACTCGACTTTCCCATCATGTGGCACTCAGTAGTTTCAGCATCAGAGAGGATGTTCCCAGATGTTGCTTCAAAATTCGCCATCGATGAGATGATGCAGAGAAAAATACATAGGAGCTTTGAATTACATTAAAAAATTCAGCAGCCTCACTAGAAGCTGATGCTGCATCACTGACCACCAAGTTTAATGAATGAGAACTGCCTGCGACAAAAAAAGCTCGAGGGTTTGACTCTCAGATCCGTGTCTGCACTCCTTTGTTCTTTCCTCTCATGTTGGTACCATTATCGTAGCCCTGACCTCTCATGTCAGCTATCGCAATTCCCGTATCTTCCAGCTTTTTAAGAAGCACATTTGTCATACCAGCTCCAATAGTATCATCAATGTCAATAAATTCTAGAAAATGCTCTCTGACAGTCACCATTGCAGGAAGATTTTCACTACATTCTGTTGTTGTTACAAAATGCACTATTAAAGTGTGAAGTCCAGAATAATGGAGTAATATCTTGCTGACTTCAGATCTGCCACAATCTTCTGTTTGACTTTTGTTGCCAGTATGATCTCATTTTGAATTATTTTTCCAAGGTAGGTGGTGTGTGTACATTTCTTACATGGTCACTCTTCTTAGATGCTCCTGGAGTACAGTATCAAACTCAGCCATGAGCTCCACAATTTTTCTCAAGAACATAAGAATGGCCATACTGGGTCAGACCAAAGGTCCATCCAGCCTAGTATCCTGTCTACCGACAGTGGCCAATGACAGATGCCCCGGAGTGAGTGAACCTAACAGGTAATGATCAAGTGATCTCTCTCCTGCCATCCATCTCCACCCTCTGACAAACAGAGGCTAGGGACACCATTCCTTACCCATCCTGGCTAATAGCCATTAATGGACTTCATCTCCATGAATTTATCTAGTTCTCTTTTAAACTCTGTTATAGTTCTAGCCTTCACAACCTCCTCAGGAGTTCCACAGGTTGACTGTGCACTGTGTGAAGAAGAACTTCCTTTTATTTGATTTAAACCTGCTGCCCATTAATTTCATTTGGTGACCCCTAGTTCTTATATTATGGGAACAAGTAAATAACTGTTCCTTATTCACTTTCTCCACACCACTCAATTGTATAAACCTCTATCATATCCCCCCTTAGTCTCCTCTTTTCCAAGCTGAAAAGTCCTAGCTTCTTTAATCTCTCCTCATATGGTACCTGTTCTAAACACCTAATCATTTTAGTTGCCCTTCTCTAAACCTCTTCTATTGCCAGTATATCCTTTTTGAGATGAGGAGACCACATCTGTACGCAGTATTCAAGATGTGGGTGCACCATGGATTTATATAAGGGCAATAAGATATTCTCTGTCTTATTCTCTAATCCTTTTTTAAATGATTCCTCACATCCTGTTTTGTTTTTTTGACTGCCGCTGCATGGATGTATTTAGAGAACTATCCATGATGACTCGAAGATCTCTTTCCTGATTAATTGTAGCTAAATTAGCCCCCATCATATTGTATGTATAGTTCAGGTTATTTTTTTCAATGTGCATTACTTTACATTTATCCACATTAAATTTCATTTGCCATTTTGTTGCTCAATCATTTCGTTTTGTGAGATCTTTTGAAGTTCTTCACGGTCTGCTTTGGTCTTAACTATCTTGAGCAGTTTAGTATCAAGTATTAAGGGAGTTTCCATTGTTTGGCACATACAGTTGATCTGACGTGCCATGCAGTGTTAGGTTTTGGATAGCAAGCATTCTCACAATGGCAATGAGCCTTTTCAGAACATTTTGCCAGTAAAGAGACTCTGATGCAATCTTCTCTTGATGCTGATCATCTATGGTGGCCTTTAACCTTAGTCTCATCTCAAGCTCTTTCCACCTATGGAATGCTCTCTGGTGATTTGCTGCCTTCTCATGGCATGCCAGATTTATATCCAGATTTTTCCAGTCCTTTGTTCCTGTAGAACCCAATGTGACTGGAACATTAGACTGGAAGATTTTGCAGCAAAAACAGTATGCAGCATTCTGGGTTTTTGAGTACATAAGTCATGGCCTCTCCACTTTCTCACCATTGGGGATTTCATGCCACAAACGTGTTGGATGGAGACTTCTATTTTCATTGTCTTTGGGGAACATGAAGTTTTTCACTTCCTTGTACTGCATGGGCCACAGCAAGTCCCTCAGGCTACTGCTCAAGTGGGTCCACAGTCCTGGATCATCTAGACTTAAGGAACTAAACTCAGCAGAAGCTGTTTCTTGCACCTCCACCACACTCATCTCTGATCTACACTTTTCTTCAGGAATGTGCATGGTTACATCCATTTGAGATGGAGATATGGATGCTGCAGAAGCTGCCAGGTCACCTGCACTGTGACTAACTGGAAGATCAGGCATCTCTTCATCACTCACATCCTCACTGGGGCCGAAAGGCTCACCATGAATATTTGTCTGTGTATCTCAGGAAAGTTCTTTCCTGCTTAGATGGAAAGCTTCCTTTGCTTGCTTTCTTTTTCTAAATGCTGCCCCAGAGGGGCATTTTCTTCTTTCATTCATGACTGCTGTTCTGAGCCAGTGATAGTGGCTCTCAACACTCAATTGAGGGGGACAAATAAGCATGCTAGTAGCAGGGCCTGAGTGTTCTCCTCAGGAAGCTCCCTTAAAAGCTAGTGTTAATCAGTCCAGGCTCTTGGCGGTGCTAGAAAGGTACATAAGAGGCTTCTCCTCCTCTCTCTCCGTGCAGCTCCTGCTGCTTTCTGTTATTCCCTCTCATCTTTTCTCCTGCCTGCCTGTTATGTCTCTGGTGCCCTCCTTCCTCCAGCACAGCACTCCACCATGTCTCTGCATCTAGAGCAAAGAGAATACATATACACCAGCAGCAGACACAATTTTCTACACTCTGGGTCCTACTGGCGCCCCTCTCTCCATTGTCTGGCACCTGAGGCAGCTGCCTCAGTTCACCTCATGATGTTTAGAGCCAGGTTTTTATTTCCAAGAAATTCTCATCAATATGTACTACCTGCTTCATATTTAAAGTGATGTTATGGAGCAAATGAGGAAGAAGAGGGTATACATAGGTTCCAAGCTCATTACAAAAATTAAGTTTGCTCTTTATGGATTTGGAAATGTCCTCAAAGGCGCATGCTGCAATATTGTTTTTAAAATAACATACCTTTTCCATCTGCTGTAAATTACATGACAGAGCCAATGGGTTAAGTAGATGTTTGAAGTTAGGTATGTGCTTTAGTACCTTGTTGAATCAGGACCTTACTCCCCAAGTTGCCCAATAGTATTCTCCCAGAGCCAGGTACTAATGATTGTGATTGAATGAATCTGATCCTTAGCTTTTAAAAAATCAGTTCATACTTAACAGTGCAAAGCAGGTTGACATACGTATTCTGTGCAAGGAAAACTAATTTGGTTTGACCAAACTATTTTGATAGATCATATCTCTGTGGGTATTTGATATTGTGTAGCTGTTCTGACCATTGCCGGTGTGATTTATTTATGTTGCTGGCAACCTGTGGTAATTTATTTGTTATTCTTTATCTAAACACAGAAAGCAGCTATGAAGAAGGTAACCAAGGGTTATTCAAATTTTCTGGGGCAGTCAGCCATTGAGGCCACTAAAAAACATATTAAGGAAGGCAGGAATTCTGGTCTTATCTACATCTCAGAAAATGTATCCTTCATTTGGAGTTGCTGTACTGGGGCTGTCATTAGGAGGTAAATTTTTATCAATAGTTACCACTGAGGGTATCTGGGTTTACTGCAACTAATTCTTCTAATTAGAAGATTCAGTACAAAACTGTACTATGGGACTTAAAGCATTACAGAACTGTTGCTGCATGCTGACTATTGTCACTGACCTACTCTATTAGTGAAATTAAAAATAGAAGTGATCTTTAAACCTGAAATAATTTCTTTTCAGAAGTACAGGGCTGGGATTCACTGTTCTACTCTGGCTCAGGGGTGGGCAAACTTTTTGGCCTCAGGGCTGCATTGGGTTTCAGAATTTGTATGGAGAGCCGGTTAGGGGAGGGGGGTCGTTGCCCGACCCCCACCTCCTATCCACCGCCCCCCTCCCCCTCCCCCGAGACTCCTGCCCCATCCAACCCCCTGGAACTCCTGCCCCATCCACCCCTCCCACTCCTTGTCCCCTGACCGCCCCTGGAGCCCCCGCCCCTGACTGCCCCCTGCTGCCCCATCCAACCCCTCCTCTCATGCCTGACACGCCCCCCCCCGGGACCCCTGCCCCATCCAACCACCCCTTCTCCCTGTCCCCTGACTGCCCCTGGAACCCCTGCGCCTGACTGCTGCCCCATCCAACCCCTCCTCTCATTCCTGACTGCCCCCATTCAACCCCCTTGTTCCCTGCCCTCTGACCACCCTGCCCCCTATCCACACCCCCTGACCACCACCCCAAACTCCCCTGCCCTCTATCCAACCCCCCCTGTTCCCTTCCCCCTTACCGCGCTGCCTGGAGCACCGGTGGCAGGCAGCACTACAGCCGCCTGGCTGGAGCTGGGCCACACGGCCACCACCACGCAGCACAGAGCACCAGGTCAAGCCAGGCTCTGCAGCTGCGCTGCCCCAGGAGCTCCCAGCCCCGCTGCCCAGAGCATTGCACCGGCAGCGGGGCATGCTGAGGCTGCAGGGGAGAGGAGGAACAGCAGGGGAGGGGCTGGAGGTAGCCTCCCAGGGCAGGAGGGTCCTGCAGGCCAGATGTGGCCTGCGGGACGTAGTTTGCCTACCCCTGCTCTGGCTGCTTTGCACTACTCCAGCAATGCAAGGCAGCCTAAACCCAAGATTAACTATCTAGTTACATGAAATGTATGGCTGCTTTATGTCACCAGAAAGGCACAATGCAGCTGGAGCATTTTAGTGAATCTGGCGAATTTTATTTGAGTCAATTAGAATAACGTGTGCATGAAAGTCAGGGAATGATTAGGTGCATGCTATAGACAGGCATAACCAACAGGTACTGTATTGTTCACATATGGTCTCACAGCCAGTGCATCTCAGTATAGATTTAAGACACACTTAGTGTTGCAGCCCTGGGCCTCTCTGGCAGTCTTATTTAAGTGTTCCAAGTCATGCAGTATGTTTGTGTACTGGGCAAATGCCTTCACACTGATTGCCAGAGGGAACGTTACAATGCAAAGAAGGGGGCCATTTAGCTTATGCTTGGAATAACAGTGTGTGTGTTTCATTTCCTAATGTTTTAAGCCAATCATAACATTTCACCAAGGACTGAAATAGCAGCAGCCTCTGATATATTTTGTCTTAATTCAGTCTTTGTTAAGATGCCTAAATCTAACTGTAATCCTGAAAGAGGTGTGTAGTTTTTTTCCAGATTAGACAAACATTTATTTTGGCATATTAGACATTGTTTCATATATGTGCTAATTAGTTTTAAATACTACCTTCTCTTTAAGATATTTAAATTACCACTCATAATGAAATACCACCAGTCCATGGGATCTACTTCATATTATTTTTACATTCTGTATTATTTTACTAGGTCTGAACTAAAATTATTTCCATAATAGAAGCAAAAGCTACCCAATACTTACATAGAAATGAAATAATTGGGACTGAACTAGGAAACTTTTAAGATTAAGGGTCAGTTGCAGCTAGCCTTATGCAGGTGCTTTAAATTGGGTGAGATAATACAAGTCCTTCCCTCCATTGTGAACCCAGGCAGATACAGCCATGATCCTGGTCCTTGCAGGCAGAGAGAGTGCAAGAGGGAAAAATTACAACCCAGCCAGGGTGTCCAGCTACTCCAAAGCGAGCAGAAGAGGTCTTTCCTCCCACAAGTGCAGCCAACTAAAGAGGGATTGCATGTTCCACCTACAAAAAGGAAGTGTAAGCACCACTCTTTGGCATGTTCCCCCTAGAGTTGTTTGGAGGCATATCACCTGGTGGGGCAGGATATTAAATTTTCATCAGCGCTGTAGCTCAGAAAGTCACTTTGGAGACCTCAATGAATTTATATTTTCAATTGGCTATAAAATTGATGTGAACTTAGATTTCCTGACTGCTGGAATTACAGGAGATCAGGTACAGTCATTCTGAACAAATAACAAATTTATTATGCCAGTCTCAGATGTGTGGACACTCATAGTATACTCCTGGGGAATTCTGAGCCAAAAAATTAAAAATTCTGTCAAAAAAATTCTATGCACAATATTTTAAAATTCTGCATTTTTATTTGTCAAAATAACAATATAATCATGCCAGTTTCAATTATTTTGGTAACTTATTTCAAAATATCTGCCAGCAAGTGTGTCTTTAAGAATACAGACAAAAATAGTCAAGACATTTTTTTGACCCAAAAATTTCTTATGAGACATATTACTTAATACAGAACTGTGAGTAATAATTCATTGAAACTGCAATACAGAAACTTATTTCCCTTTAGCAACAGTGCAGAGACTTGTGGGAGTCCGGGGTAACAGAGGAGCTGACGGGGAGGGAAGAAATTGCTGGGAAGAAGCCTGGGAGTGAACCTGGAGGATTGTTGGGTGTGGCTGGAAGAAGTATGGAACAGGGGTTTTGCGGGCAGGGATTGATTGTTAGGGAGTTGGGGAGCCTCCACATACAGACCACTAGGCTCTCCCATTCAGTCAGACACATCTGATCTTGTCCCCGTGTGGCCCTGCAGCCCTCTCTCATTCAGCTCCTGGCTCAATTCTGTCAACCCACTAGCTCCTTAGCCCACTCCCCAGTCTGTTTCCCTCTCCCCAACTAGTCCTTCTGAGCCCTAGTCTGTGACCTCCCCCAGCAGTCCCATGTTGCTCCGCTCTTTCCATTCCATGCCTCCTCTCCTGGCCCCACTGTGCGGAATTCAGCCTCTCTGCCAGCTGGCTGTACAGAAGCCCCCAGTGGGTGAAAGGGGTAAATGCAGCCCCTCTCCCGCAGAATCTATGTTCTGTTAAGAAAAAAAATCTGCGGGGCATATGAATTCTGTGCGTATGCAGTGGTGCAGAATTCCTTCAGGAGTCGTATAGTGATTTTAAGAGAGATACATTGTACACTGAACCACATCTGTGGCCTATGTTTTATGGTCTTCTGTCAGTTCCATCAAGGTCCAAATTCTAAGAGTATATAGTTGTGCACTGTAACTTTGTTTCAATATTTCCCAGACTATATTATCTTTGAAGTTTATCTGTGATCAAATCCAAACTGTGTATTGTGATAGATAGCTTGTGTGTGTACCTGTGATTTGTAGATTTGTATTCTCAGGCTGAATTGGCATCCCAAACATGATGAGTACATGACTCCCTAGAGCTGTTGGATTTTTCATTAAGTCCCATACACTAAGGAATCCCCGCAAAAAAATCGCTCTGGTAGCACTTCCACTAGGTATACTTACAGAGTTGGCAGATGACATCAGAATAAAATGACACTATGAAGTGTAATGTGGGCAGAGAATTAATGCCAAGGTAACTGTCTTAAAACCAAGCAAAACAAAAGCTCGATGAAATATTATTGTAACCTTAGCCAAAGTCAGACTAAAATAATCATTTATTAATAAAAATAACTGAATTTTAGCCAGTAATGTTTCACAAAATAGAAGTGACAGAGTCCTGTGGCACCTTATAGACTAACAGACGTATTGCTCCAATACGTCTATTAGTCTGTAAGGTGCCACAGTACTCTTAGTTTGGATCTGTAGAAGTGACAAACATGGCTACCCCTCTGATACTTCACAAAATAGAGAAGCTCATTAGCTGAGTGCTGCTTGATTTGAAATGAACTTTCTTAGTGTGGGTTCTTTATACCTATAGCAAAACCACTATGTCCAAGGCCAAGTCCTCTCAAGAAAATTTGAGAGGACAGTTGAACAAATTTGACAGTTAACTGATACAAATAATTGTTCACTATTAAGTAAAGTCCATCAAAAACATTTACTGTGACATAAGTATTCATGGTGAAATCCTGGCTCCACTGAAGTTAATAAGAGTTTTGCCATTAACTTCAATGGAACTAGGATTTCATCCCAGATCTTCAGGGTTGAAAAGACTGCATTAAACCACTGAGCCAGGACACACATGCAGTTTTCTTATGAGCTATCTGTATTTTGTATTTGATAATTTTAAGATGTGAGATAATGCTGACAGAGTCTTGTGAATTTGAGCCTTTAGATAATGAATTTTCCAGCCTCGTTCTATGATCTGATCCTAAAAGAACCTCTGCCAATTTTCATCTTGTCTTAATAATAAATAAATGTATTCTATAAATCTGTACTTTTGCTCTCTTTGATTTGAAAAATGGTATCAGACTGACATCCTGAAACAGGCCAGGATAAGTTTAACATTGTGTCTTAGTGTAGTAAGTAGTGTAATAAGTAAATAAATAGTGTAATAAGTTTAGTGTAGCTTATTAAAAATAAGTCCTGTTAAAGCTTAGTTTCTGTCATCACTAGTTATGTGTTGCAGTGCTGCTTTCTTAACACACATGTATTGACATTATGGCTAGACTGTAATTAACTTTAATGTTTAGATACTAGCCTTGTAGTCTACCTTTGAGATGGTGACTAATGTATTTAAATTGCCTGCTTTCCTGGCTCTTGTAAATTTTTGCAGCCATGGCTTCAACCATGTAATGTATCAAGCACATAGAGTAAGGTTGTGAACCCTGTCAAGCATCTACTCATATGGGTAGTTCCATTAGTTTCAGTAGGACTACTCATCTGAGTCACTTTTCTCCACTGGGAATAAGGGTTTCACAATCTGGCCTAGAGTGAGGGAAGGCTAGTGCCTCACGGACCCAGCGACCTGTCATTTTATTGCTCTTAAGTTTTTTCAATTTATTCAAGCTGATCAGATAAGATCTACGTGTTTAGCTCTCTCATCACTGTTCATGCTCAAGGGCTCACTTTTTTGTTTCATCTTTTTATGATATCACATGCACTCAAGACTTCTTCAGAGGCGTTGCTCTTGCACACACAGCTCAGTACGCATGGCCATTTATTCAGTGTTTAATATGTATTGAAAGAAGTGCTGGGGGGTCAAGCAATTAGGTGCCAGGGCTCAAGCAATTTTTTAACTTTAATAACTGATATGGCAATCCCAGAAGGGTTGGGGCTATGAAATGCCAAGCCTAGAGTTGCTGGGGCTCAGTCCTGGTAACACCTGGCACAAGTTGAGCACAACATTTATTATTTGAAATCATGGTAACTTTAAAATAAGATCTTAATGGATTGGCTGTGGGAATGAACAGTTTAGCAATTTACTTTTCTCCTAATCTGATCACTGAATTGCTCAAGTTTTATATGAATAGCCAGTGGAGTAAAGCTTTTCTTCTTCTAAGTGACCATTTAAACTTCAGCAAAGGATCTATTGTTATTTAGACACTTGGTAAATAGGGCTTTATAGATACAAATCTTGCTTCATGTTTACAATGACACATGATAAGTGGAACAGTGAACATTTTGGAACTGTTGAAAATATTTTAAAAATTGGATTAGCTGGGACTTAAAAATGTCTGTGTACAAGCATTTAGGAGACCATAGATCTTGGGTGATTGCTAAAGGACAATGAAGGTTTCTACGTCACTCTCTCAAATCCAATGCAAGTCTGCAGTGACTAGTTCTGATTAAAGAGGAATATCAGCTGAATTAAAAAATTCTGAATTTTGACATTTTTGTCTTGAAATGAAATATTTACATTTAATTTAACATCTTACAAACAGGAAAAATTTCAACAATTTCAAATTGAAAACTGAAAAGGAAAAACATGAAACAATGAAGCAATTTGATGAGCGATTCTTACATTTCAGCCCAGAAGATAAATTGTAAGATAGGCCATTTGAATTTATTTATTCAGTGCATCTGTGAGTAGGGGATGGAGAAAAGCTGGGTTGTTCCTAGGCTCCAAGGATGCATTTGTGCATGTGGACCCAGACACAAAATGGTTAATCATCCAAAAAAACACATAATCCATATTGATGGTGGGAGGGACATGACTGAGAAGTCCTAGATGGAAACCCCTCTAGCAAATTATTCAACCCACATTATGTAAGGCTGGCCCAGAATCCCAGAGAGACTAGCCAAGGGACAACCAATTTTTAATGATTAGAGGAATTTAAAAACAGCCCTGAATCCATTCCCTCTCTCCAGAGATTGGTGTAGAAGGGAATTACAGCTCAGCATCCTTATCAGAAACCACACAGGCAAATGATCAGTCACACAGTGCACCCCAGCCCAACCCCAAGTACCATCAAAAGGAGAGCAACAGTTCATCCTCTCGCATGTGTAGGTCAACAGAGCTAATCGCATTGTCACCCAGTAGTTATAGGTACCCACGTCCAATCACAAAATAACACATGGCACCATGTGACAAAACTTGGTCATTAATCATGGGGTATGGCGCGGCAAAACATTTTTAACGATGTTTTTTAAAACCAATCTTAAAAATTATACTGAAAATACAAGAAATTACAAAGCAATCAAGATGTTTTCGCAAAACAATTTCACTTTCCTCAAAACAGCATTTTTTGACTAAATTATTGTTCGTTTCTCAAAATTTTTGACCAGCTCTAGTAGGGATCAAGATTTGCTGCCATTCCAAAATTGCTTGATGGGCTGTGTGACCAGTATCTAGAACATCAGAAAATGCCATCACACTTAACAAAAATTATTAGCCTTACTGCATTGTCAATGAAGGTTTAGAATGAACATGAACACAATGGATGGTCTTTTCATACCTAGAGGTAGTTTTCCCATACTAGAGTTTGGGGAATGTTGACAGGGTAGTATGGGGATGATTGCATTATTGCTGCTCATCCTGAACCTATTCTGTGTATGAATCCTTCAATCTGGTGTTTGGATAGGCACTAAAAATCATTTTTGGAAACTTGGAACTCAAATTGTCATTTTTAATTATCTAATATTTTAAGGACAGCAGCTGTCCATGCACCTGTAGACTGTTTTGATTGTTGCATATTTTACCCTTTGGATTTAATAATAGTTTGTGCACCGGGCTGTATGATTGCATGTTACTTTAAAGACACAAAACTGTGCCAATTTCAAGAAACATGATTTAAAACTGATAGTTTTTTATAAGACTTAATCCTGCAAGATGCTGAGCACTCTGATCCAACACAGCTTTTAGACAATACATATCTGTAAGCATACAAGATTAACCAGTGCTTAAATGTAAGCGAATGAGTAAATCCTTTGCTGGATCAGACTGCTCATACTTTGAAGGACTGATCCCTAAAAGAGTCTACAAGAAAGATTTTTCTCTCACTAAAGTGAAAATGTATTTGACTAAATATATGTCACATTGATTAGATGAATATTTTATATTAATACTTTGCATTTCGTGTGATGATCTCAAGACATTTAACAAAAATGGGTAAGTATTAGCATGCTCAAAGAGATTGTGATTTACCCCATCACAAGTAGGACAGAACTACAGCTATTACCCAAGTATCTTGACTTAATTCCATGCTCTAACCAATAGAAAAATGCTGCTTCATTCATTGAATTCCTTTAATTAAGCATTAAATAAAGCCGAAGGTTTGGGAATGGTAATACCAGGAAATGTGAATGCCTATCAAAATATTATGTGTTGAGATCTCTTCTTGGACTACTGGTAGGTCAATAATTAGAACCCGAGAAGGGTGAAGATATAATCATCAGCAGGTAAATCTGATTTACCTATTCATCACTTAGATACTACAGTAATGAACATTATAGGGAAATCTAAAATGGATAGAATTACACCCACACAGAGTTTTCTTTGTTGTTAAGAATGCAATTCTTTTAAACATTTTGGTCTTGATTTTCATGAAAGGTCTTTATCATTTTCCCCATTTACATTGTTCAGATCCATTTAATTCAAATCTTTTCTCATTAAGAGTAGTAATAACTCGTCAATCTGTTAGCAAAACCTTTTTATGTTACTTTTCATAATGCTATAGAATGGCCTATTTTAAGTCCTGAAATGTTCTAAACCACCAGATTGTTAATTGCTTCAGATGCTGTGAAAAATAATTACTCCAAATTATTGTTGATATTTAATTGGCAGTGTGATGCATTTAACTAAAGACCTAACTATACCATTTCAAATTGGGTAGTGTGGTGGAAAAGTAGATTGTATTTTGGAGATATCTGAAGGTCCATCAGTGGTAGTTTTCTATTAAATGTGAAAAGTCTACAGGAAATGTAATATTTTCACTTGTAAAATTTTACAATGTTCAATCAAACAGCTCAAATGTTAGGTACAATTTCTGCTCCATACAGGTTATGTATTATATATAGCTGATGTATCTAAAGGAGCACGTGTGTTGATTTTTTTGCTAATTGCAATGAAAATTCCACTTCCTGTCTGACGCCAGTTGTTCAAGCTGAGAAAGTGTGTGTGTGTGTGTGTGTGTGTGTGTGTTCACCCAGTTGATTTATACTCACTTTGCTCCACACCTTTAGAGCTCCTGGATGAAACTTGATATCTATTGATTGTTTCAGGCAATGTGGGAGCTCTAGGGGTAATACCATTCTCACAGCTAGGCTATAATATAATTCCTGAAAACAACCTCCCCTAGAAGGTGACATGGTTCAGCAAGAGATATTTTTAATTTTAGATAAGGGAATTTTCTGGTACTGAAATAGTATTAGTGCATGTAATACGTATTAGAAGTATACAGTTC
The DNA here is from genome assembly GCA_037349315.1 of Chelydra serpentina. Taxonomy (NCBI): domain Eukaryota; kingdom Metazoa; phylum Chordata; order Testudines; family Chelydridae; genus Chelydra; species Chelydra serpentina. Next base: position 8,605,888 of record JBAIAC010000014.1, on the reverse strand, counting down.
TCTTTCTGTCTGCATGGTTTATTTCAACTACACTTTTTTCGTAAAAAATGTTTATTACCTTATTTAGACACAGTCTAAAGTGCTGTTTAAAGGCATGCACGCAACGAACTTAAAGTGTCAATGTTTTAGGGAATCTAAATTATTTTCAGAATTTCAGAAATTGAGAAGGGATAAGTGGAAGGAGAAAATGTTGGGCTGGTGTCAAGCGATAGCTCGTAACCCTCACAGACTCCCAAACATCACAAGAACACCCGAGGTCTCAGGTGATGCTTCACATACCTCTACCTTGGTGAGTGAAAAGTTACGTTTCATGATGGTATGCAGATGAACCTCATCAAACTGCTAAAATAAAATTTTAAGAAAAGTAGTGTTTGCCCTTCATCTTTCTATATTTGAATCACTTTGGCATCATTTGCTATTTTTGGATTTTCACTTGCCAGTTTTCCCTCTTTTCTGTCATGCATCGTCCATTCCATTTTTCATGCCATAATCTTCATCTTGTCTTAGTAATAAGAAAATGTCTAAGATAAATCTGTACTTTTAGTCTCTTTGGTTTGAAAAATGGTATCAGACTGTCAAATCTGCCCCACTGTGACTTGATTAAGGACTGCACCTGCAGGTGTTACTCATACATTTAGGTCAGTGGACTATTCATACAGTAAAGACGGTATAGGTTACAGAGTCTGGCCCCTAGCCAAATGGCTCTAGCACCAATAAAAATTGTTTGTGTATTCAGTTCTTTTAAAACTTTACTGAACACTACCTGTCTATTAGCAGCGTATTGAGTTGATTATTTAATACACTGTGGATGAAATTTTAGAAATGCTTACAATGTCTCTTTGCTAAAATGGAAAGAGGACACTAGCTGGAAGCCCCGTTCCTGATGTAAAAGAAGACCTGGCTCTTCCCGGATATGAATGGTGGTGTTTGCTGTCAATGACTCCTCTTAAATCAACTTATTTTTCCTCCTTTTTATTTCATGCACTGTGGTTGTTGGTTTATTATTCAAAAACTTTGTAACAGTTAATTAAGTTTAAAATGAACATGTTAAGACTTACAGTTGTGACACTCTCTCTCCAAGATGTTACAGTATGGTATATGCATTAGTTACATGAAACTGAGTGTTAAATTGGCCTCCTTTGAAGTTTCATTCAGTCTTTGTCACTTGTTTTGACTTGGGGATTTATTCTACGAAGGCACTTTTCTTTTTATTGCAATTCCTATTGTAACTTTTGTGTTAAGGTGATGGAGAATTGCTCCTTATGAGAAAACAAATGATCTGTCAGTTTTCCCACTTATTCCCACCTCCCCCCTTCAGGAATATTTAACATTTTCAGTGTTTTACATGAGGCAGGCATCTCAAGTCAAGCATTACTAAAGAGTTGTCATGAAGAAACATTAGAACAGGGAACCAGAAAGAAGAGAACAGTTGTCGAAACACGGACCTGACATCAAAACAGAAAAGCAAATAATAGTTTAAAACCAGGTTTCTTTACAGAGGAATGTGGTAGTGTGGAGAGGTGCTGGAGGAGAAGAGGGGACATACAGAGCTGCAGCAAGCTGCATAACAAAGGTTCAAACTCTGGTGAAAAAGGCCTTTAGGGTTACTTAACATGGCAAAGTTCACTAGTTTCTTGGCATTCATGTACTAATATATATTCTGTTGGGATGAAAAGCAAGCCAGATAATTCCAGATTGTTATACTTACTGTTTATATAATTCCAAAGAATTTAAATAGCTATATTTGGAGATGAAATGTACTTTATCTGAAAGTAAAAGGAGAGAGTGAGAGAAAAACAAAACTTGTGAACCCTGAATCCTGTTTAAGTGTGTTTCCCCTTCACTTTGATGACGGTAATGTTTGGTGAACTCCAGGTCCTAAAGAGAATTTACCCCACCACATAAATTAAATGCATGAAAATCTGTATTTAGAGCCCAATTGTGTCCTTAATTCCTGATACGATTGTCATCAACTTGAATGTCTCAGAGCAAAGCACTGCAGTCAAGTAGGCAGGGTTTGGAACTTGTAATTGGGAGGTCTGGATTATATTTCCAGCTCAACTGATTAATGATAGCTTGAGGGGCCAGTGAAGTTAGCTGGCACTTATTTATTCTATGTATCTATTTATAATTATAAAAAAATTACAATGGTATATAGCTATATGAGAAATATACATGCCTGTAGATCCAATTGTATTGTAACCTCCCCCAATCCTTTTGTGTCCCTAAGCACCCTGTATTCACACCTACCGCAATGATTTTTGTACAAAAGATGCCTTGTGCAGTGTCATTTGAAAACCAATAACACACTTGTCAATAATATCATTGTAAAGTATGTGTAACAATACTCTGTGTGAAATTATGGATGACTCGCTAATAGGTGACTAAAAGGTGTTTAGACCAGGCATGTTGGGGGAATTGGTAAACAGGTTTCTCTTAATAAAATAATAATAAAGGAAAGAGGGAGACACCTGAAATCGAGTGGGGCCCAAATTCAGTGGGCTATTCACTTGTATGGGGGATTGCAGCAGGCAGAGATAATTTGCATAGTAGTAACTACCTAGCGAGGAAGGAACCAGCATGGAGACTTATCTTCCAGATCTCATGGCTTCTCTACTCACCATGAACTAATCAACTTTATCTGCGAGTACTTTTCAGCAGAACACATTTCAAAGATTCACTGAACTAAAAAGAGAGGGGGAGCAAACCCTTAAGTTATCCTTCCTTCACTTTAAAGAGAGAAAGAAACCCAGCAATTTGATCCCTGTGATGGATCCTGGCCAGATCAGCCAGTAAAAAAAAGCTGGAGGGAAGACTGTGGGTGAGATAAAACATCTCAAACAAAGACTGTATCTTGCTAGATTAATTGTTGTACTTTTAGATGCATGTTTTCGCTTTTATTTGCTTGTAACTATTCCTACCTTTATTTCTTTTTCTTGGTATAGACTCATAGATTTTAAGGCCAGGGGGGACCATCATAATCATCTAGTCTGACCTCCTGCACATTGCAGGCCACAGAACCTCACTCAACCGCCCCTGTAATAGACCACTAACCTCTGGCTGAGTTACTGAAGTCCTCAAATTATGGTTTAAAAACTTCAAATTACAGAGAATCTATCGCTTAAATCTGGAAATGACAAATGCCCCATGCTTCAGAGGAGTGTGAAAAACCTCAGTGTCTCTGCCAATCTGACCCAAAGGAAAATTCCTTCCTGACACCACATATGGTGATCAATTAGATCCTGAACATTGGGACAAGACCCACCAGCCAGACAGCTAAGAGAGAATTCTCTGTAGTCACTCAGAGCCCTCCCTGTCTAGTTTCCCATCACTGGCTGTTGGAGATACTTGCTGCTACTAGTCGCAAATCAGCTACATGCCATTGTAGGCAGTCTCACCAGCCCCTCCATATCTAGCTCAGTCTTGAAGCCAATTAGGCTTTTTACCCCCATTGCTCTACTTGGAAGGCTGTTATAGAACTTGACTCCTCTGATGGTTAGAAAACGTCGCCTAGTCACTTAATCCATGCTCTTTAGTCAATAAACTTGTTTTGCTTTCATTATAAATAATCAGTGTTAGATCAGTTCAGTAAAGTCTGTACTTCTAGTAAGCTGACAGGTTGGAATGTTCTACGGTCTCTGTAGAGGCAACAAATCTAATACTTTTTCTGTGAGGGTCCAGTGAGTGAGAGACTGGACGCTGCAGGAAGACAATTTTGGAGCAGATTTGGGGCTGGGAAGGTACTAAGGTCAGCCTGCCAGGAGTATCCAAGTTGAGCAAAGCCAGAGTGAGGCTTGTGGGCTGCAAGCAGGCTATTGGGGTCAGAGCTCTGAACTGCAGTTTCACAGTCACAAGACACCCAAGTTACAAGGCAGACCTTGACTGAACCCCTTACAGGCCTGAGTGAACCCCAGAATGTCACAGTGATGTCAGCAGTATTCACACACAGTTTGTTGGTTAATTGGCTGGTTAATTGGGGTTCACACTGATAAGCTGGTTTAAGTGATTCACAAGTTAGAAGGCTGAAAACAGGTTAAAGAGAGGTTATGGTATTATTATTTTCTGTTTGTTTTGGGTAAGGGAATTGGAACAAGAGTAAAACATGAACATGAGCATCAGCAAAGCAACCACAAAGTGAGAGCTGACTAAGGTGGAGAATGACAGAATAAAAGAGGCGCATGAACACCAAAATTGGTTAGCTGAGCAGGAAGACAAAGAGCATGAACACCAAAGATGGGAAGCTGCCTGGAGATCTAAAGAACGAGAAGCAGCACCAGTGAGCCCTGGAAGCTGAGATTCAGGGAAGGGAGAAGGAAGCAGCTGCACATCAACAAGCCCTGGAGCAGAAAGGAAACCCAAGAAAAAGAGAAGGAAAGGCTGTGTGCCCAGAGCATAGTGGACAAATAGGATCAGATTCCACAATCCCCAGGTACTCCCACCATCCAAGGAATGCTCAGCTGGGATAAGATGTGCCTTGCATACAAAGAAGCAGACTGTTTTGAAGATTACCTTGCCATTTTTTATGTGACGTTCATAAAGTTCCAGAGGACAAGAAAGTTCCAACATTGATTAATAATCTCTTGGGTAAAGCGTTACATGTGTTTAATGAAATGCCAGTTGATAAGGCTTTGCAATAAGATGACTTTTAAAAGGCTGTATTGCAAAGGTCTCAAATTACTCCTGAAGTGTATAGATTGAAATTTAGAGCCCTCAAAATGCAAGACAAGAGGAGTCGGAGAGAATATGCATGTAAATTATGTGATTTGGACCAAAAATGGGCCAAGGGGAAGGAAGCAAGGAATTATGGACAGTTGCTTGATCATTTTGCAGAGGAGTAGTTCCTGAGCATATGTTCTGAAGATGTCACATACACTGTTCGGGATAAATTCCTGGACTCTGTCCAAAACATAATACATCTGGCTGATGCCTGTGACCAAGGCAAAATGTCACACCTTTGTAAATTACTTGTTTTGTTAGGCTGTAGAATCCCCAGGTTAGAGACTGTGTATTTGCTTGTATATAGCAGTTAGCATGCTGGAGTTTCACTCTGGATTGGGGTCCTTGAGTGTTGTTGCAAAATAACTGTTAAATAATTATAATCTGCCTTGGATTTCCCTTAATCTCTCTGCTCCTCTATTTCCCAATCTGTAAAATGAGGCTATGGATCTTAAAAAGTGATGAGAAGTACTAGTTATTGTTATTACTTATTTAATTCTACTAGTAGGGTACAATTTGAGTCTTGAGGTGACATCCTACCACCCCTGAAGTCAATGTAAACTTCGCTATTAACTTCAATGGTGCCATAATTTTATCCTTGTTTGGTTTAAGTATACTCATGGTATAACTGTTCCTTTGTGAGCTCTTTCCCTACCTTTTGTTAGAGAATGTTTAATTTTTCTACTTTTGTGGCAAAACTGTGTTGGGCTCTATGTAAGGCATGTGTTCCTCCCTAGCATATTTACAGCTATAGAGACTGCCTGGGCCATATTGCCCAGATACAACATCAAAATGGATCAGGAACCTGGGAAAGGATAATCCATCAGGAAAAAAAGATAATCTCAGTAGCCAGGGGAGGGAGATGGTAGCAGTTACAAACTAGAGGTGTTAGAGCCATTTGTGCAGGAATGCAGGGGGGACACACCCTGTCACAATTATTATGATAAACTTTCATTCCTATGCCTTGTTTGAGGAATTATTACAGAGTGGGACGGTCTGATTAAGAGAGTTACATCTTTACAAAAATGAATTGCTCCAGTCTAACTTTTCTTCTCCACTGCTTCACTTCCCACATTACCCAGCTAAATGCTTCTTCCTGATTGATTTTCAGTGTCCTAAAAACTCAGGGGTTTGGTCTGTGCTCACATGTACCAATCGGTGAGGATATTATTCTCAAGCCTCTCCAGGAAAGGAGGGGCTTGGGGGAATATTTCAGGAAAATAGAAACTCTAAGTGGTCCTTTTCCTGAATCTTTGTCTAAATCACTTGGTGGTGGCAGCAATACCATCCAAGGACAAGGAAAGGATTTGTGCCTTGGGGAAGTTTTTAACCTAAGCTTGTAGAAATAAGCTTAGGGGGTCATTCATGCAGGTCCCCACATCTTTACACCAGAGTTCAGAGTGGGGAGGGAACCCTGATAGCAGCTGTAAGTACTCTCCCCAGAGACAACTATGGTACCATGCTGTATGTGTATGTATATGTGTGTGTTTGTATCCACCTATGTATGTGTGTTAAATTCCCAAAAGAGTAATGTTCCCACTGAAATTCTGCAGGTTACATTTCATCACAGGAACTCGCTAAAATTCACAAAATTACTGTATTTTGAAATAATATACTAGTCCTTCCCTTTTAAAAAAAAATATTGATTTTTTTTTTGGTGTGTATTTTCTCAAAAAGGATTGGCTTAGAAATTCCAAATATGTTCTGTTGGCTTTTTAAAGTAGAAATACGTGAGGGTGTTTTGAAGGAAAGAGAAGCAGGTTCATTTGGAAATTACAAATATAGAATAAACATAAAAGCACATATACTTCTGTGACAGTCCAGTCAGGTTCAAGGTTCAACCTATATCAGTGAGGAGTTATATCATCACTTGTCCGGCAACCTCAGCCACCTTATAATACTTTGCCACTATAGCTCCCAACCTGGGACTTTCACAAGCAGGTCACACCCTAAGGGTCTGTGTGCTTACATAGCTCTGGTTCAGCTGCTCTGATCCTAACAGCCTGTTTTCAGCCCCATTCTGGCTTCCATCAGCCTTATTACAACAAGCAAGATGACCCCAATGCATCCTCAATCCTGAATTTTCATTGTTTCTGATTCTAGCATGTTTATTTACAAAGAAGACAGGTAAATAGTTGCCCCCCTCCTGTCTGGGTGGGAACTGTTCCTTCCTTTGTTCAGCCACACACTTGAAAACATAATCTCAATGAGTATCCATGATTCCTCCTGTAGTATTAATACATACATTTTACAATGATATTCTGTTATAGGCATTTGTAAAAGACCTTACTGTGACTGGGTGCCTGGAATGGACCGCATTGAGAATGCCACACTCAGGGCACATTGCAAGAAACAGGGCAGACAATCCCCCAAAGCTGGTGGTTTATTCAGGAATTAGATTCACCAAACCAGTAATAAAAGAGCTTCTATAGCACCACACTGGTTAACAAGAAGCCAAACACAATCCCCTTCAGGCATTCCAGCCCTTGGCTCCCATCCAAACAAATAGGTCTACTATTGTGAGAGGTTACTGAAAATCCAAATCACCATATATAAAGTTCTACCCAAGGGATCATACATTTACCACCAGGTCAACATATATTTCAGATCTTACCCAAATATCACACAGTCAGCCAATCCTAACTACAAATTTTATTAATAAAAGAAAAGAGAGGTATTGAATAGTTAAAGAATCATATACATACAAGTGATTTTCAGTGTGCATAGATCAGGATCATAGCAGTGATGGAATAGACTGCTGGTTTGCAAAAATCTGGTAACTTCCAAAAGACTGGAAGGTCCTCAGTCCATAGTACATGATACTACTTTTTTAGTTATAAATCCACAGTTCAGAGAAGTTGGAGCAGGAAAGATGCACAATGGAGATATCACAGGTGTCTTTTATATCCTCTGCCATGTTCATGGAAATTTACTGTCCCAAACAAAGCCCACAGTCCCTGTGTATGGAAAGTTACTGACAAAGATGGCGTCTGCAGTCACACGTCCATATCACATGCCCGTACATGTTTTTCTGAATCATAGGGGTGGCCATCAGCTCCATGCTGTCTGAGATGTCCTCAGGAAGAGCTATCTGGAGAGTTGATTCTTTTTAATGGCTCATCAAGCTTGAATAGTCCATTCACAATGTATGTAAATTACCTTGTGGGTGTCACCCTAAGAACAAACACATCTGAGATACAAATACATAGCCAATATTCATAACTTTAGATACAAAGATGATACATGGATTTAACCAGGATAATCATACTTGACAGACTAACTTTTCCATTGATACACTACATGATACACTTTGTACAAGATTTGTTGCAATTATATAATAATGGTATCAATAATAATATAAATGATCACCCATCTTTTATACAGTGTCACACTTACATGATACATTAATATTGTATTCAATCAGTTGATTCCATTGGTTATTATTTGAGATTTAGATTCTCCTGTCTTTGTAGCTCACATAAAGTTTCTCTTCCCTGCTGGGATGTAACCAAGCTGTCTCTTCCCCCTACATGATAGCTTTTTTAATCTGTTACATAAATGTATTCTCGTTGTCTTTTGACCTACTTTGGAAGTAACTGTCCAGTGGCAAAACTGCATTCCCTTGTCTATGGTGGGGCTCCTCCTGTGTGAGTGGCAAGCGTTTTAAGAATGATAATTTATGTCCATAACTTTGAATCAGTTGCACCTACATCACACAATACAATACGAATAATTGGTGAGTTATGAGCTTTCCAGTGACATATTACAGGATACCTTTTAGATGCAAATGATAACAGTAGTAAGTTGGAGTACAGTGGGCTGGTCAGGCCAGTTGAAACATATTGCTAGACATCAGGGTGCCCCTTGCCTTCTACCCTTGGGCCGTTCTTAATGTCACAGCTTCACACTAAGTTAGGCAGGAAAGAATTACTAGCTCATTCAAACATGTCTAGGAAAGGAAGAACGGAATACTATGAAAGGAGCTTAGAGGGGAAAAGGCAGAGGAAGGGCTTACCCAGCCTATGTGTCAGGAAGTATGGGGGAAGTATGAAACTCAAGGACTGCATACTGCTTAGAAAAGATTTTTCATTAATGAAGTTGAAGTAAGGTTAAGTTCTGTTTTGGTTGCTTGGTTTGTTTGGATCAGGCTGAAGAAAGCTCTAATTCCATGTAGATTATACCAAAGTAGACAAGTGCTGCTTAAGAGACTTCAGTCAAATTGGACCACAAAGATTGTTCTTATTATTTAAAGGAAGACTGTGTAGCTATGTAGCAGCATCTCTTTTTAAAAAAAATTAAAACTAAATATTTTAAAAGAATCTAGCAACGTTTTGTCTTTGCAAGGGACCCTGGGTTCTTCTCCCTGCTTCTGTAAATGATCTTTTCAGGCAGGGTTAGCAGAGAAGTTAGGAAAGAACAGTGAGATCCTTACACAATGAAGCATGCCATGATTATCGTGTTGTGAGAATTACGCTAGAATGGGAAAGAAGCTGAGATAGAACCGGGATGGGGTAGTATGAGGAAGAAAACCTTTCCGTTTAAATATTTGCACAATAGTTCAATTGGCTTTTTCGCAAACCTGTAAATAGGGCTATCTGTGAGGAGAATATTAATGTAAAGATAACTGTTCAGCAGATGTGGCATGCAGGTTGTGCACTGCATTGTGACATCGGAGATTGATGAAGGACTGGTGCAATGTTAAACTACTCCAAAACCCCCACAAAGACAAGGGACAGATGATATAAGGCAGTGCTTTAACATGGAATAAGATGGTGAGTTATTCCAAATGCACTAAAGAGCTTTGTTCAAAGTAAATGGATGATATAAAATCTTATGGTTGGTATAAAAACTAAAACTATGTCTAAGCAACATAGCGAGAAATAGAGACTATTAAGTGTAAGTCACTGGAGTTGTTAATAGCTGCCCAAAGTAATCCATCAGCTGTCTGTTTGGCAGTTCCTAGTTGGTCACAGAAAGCATCACCATAGTTGTAACTCTTACGGGAGTACACTTGGAAGAGATTGCAAGAACTCAGTGACTCTGGACCCCAGTGTGGACCCTTTATGTGGGGATAGAGGCAGCCCGAGAGGGCCGTTTGTGCAAAAATTTACAAAGTAGCTGCCTACCCTGGAATTATTATGAATGTATGGGGAGGAGCTTGGAGAGAGTTAATATTTCAAATAATGAAAAAGTAGTATTAAGGTAAAATAAATAAATGGAGATATGTCAATCTCCTAGAACTGGAAGGACCTTGAAAGGTCATCGAGTCCAGTCCCCTTCCTTCACTAGCAGGACCAAGTACTGTCCCCTGACAGATTTTTGCCCCAGATCCCTAAGTGGCCCCCTCAAGGATTGAATTCACAACCCTGGGTTTAACAGGCCAATGCTCAAACCACTGAGCTATCCCTCCCCCCAGATAGTGACAAAAAAGAATTAATAGGAAATTCAAATGAAGGTTGAAATTTCTTTTAACTAATACTCTTATAAAAATACTAGGTAGAATATTGCAAGTTAAAAATAATGCCTCAGCCTTATCAACTTCACTAAATTGTGTTATAATTGTAAATGTAAGTGGTTATTTTAAAAACCACTTTGACAACATTGTTTACATGGCCAAGCACTCAAATGCTAGGAAATCTTTATGCACATACATTATGATTCATTTTATAATTATATGATTGCATACAGTTTCTCAAAAATACATTTATAATAGCTTATAATTAATTTTTCTATACTTTAGAAACATACAGTCTTAAAGCGGAAGAGAGGATGGTGCAAATGGTTGCAGAAGGTCAGAATTTAAGCACTCTTTTGCCAACCAGCTGCTCTTGGATTATGAGAAATTGTATCAGAGAGGTAGCCGTGTTAGTCTGGATCTGTAGAAGCGACAAAGCGACGAGAGAGAACCTCGTTATCTCTAGCCTAAGTCTTCCCTGCACATTTATATCTGCCCCTGGACATTTCCACTGCTTGCATCCAATGAAGTGGGTATTCGCCCACGAAAGCTTCTGCTCCAATACCTCTGTTAGTCTATAAGGTGCCACAGGACCCTTTGAGAAATTGTAGTTTTCCACACCACTTTAAGCACTGAATAAATATCTGGTATATCTATTACTTACTTACATTAATTTCATTGTTAGAATGATCCATTTACTGTGTTGATTCAACACCACTGGGTTAGGCCTTTGGGAGTCTAACTCTCATTGAAAGCCTGTGGAACCTAAGCTCCTTACACAGCAAGTACTGTGGAGGGGCAAAGGAAGCCATGAGGCTTTCAGATTCTTTCAGTAACTTCAATGGAGACAGTATTTGATTAGCCACTTCACTACCCTCTCTTCACCTCTCCCACCCCTTCTAGGGTGACCAGATGCGAGGACCCGAAAATCAGGACTTATCCCCTCCCACCAGAATTGTTGAGCAAAAAAAAACAAAAACGGAAGGAAGAAGCCCGGATATCAGGACAAATGGTGTCCCGACCATGCATCGGGATGGTCCCGATTTTATCGGGACATCTGGTCACCCTAACCCCTTCACACGCTGAGCCTGAGTCTATTTCTGTGAGGTGAGAAAGGTGGATGGAGCATGTTGGCTGAGACACCTGAACAGAAGCATAGGGTGTGGAGTAAAAATGGTCAGAAAAAAATTGACCAAATAAATGTTGCTGTAATATGCCAATTCATCAAAATCAAAATGTTCTGTGGGACCGTGTCAGTTTTAACAAAACTCCTTCAAAAATGAGCACACCTGCCTAGCTCCATGGCAACCAGCCTGGCAGGCTGATGGGAGGTTGGGCCCCTGGGAGTCCTGGTTCCCAGGCTTGCATCTCATTTGCAGCTCAGGTCCCTGGGATTTAGGGCTCCCCAGGCTCCCAAGGTTTCCAGCATCCCTGGTTCCAGTACTTCTTCCCAGAGCAGGGTCTCCCAGCAGAGCTATGTGAAGATCAGTAATTCTGTTCTGTGGAGTATTTTTAAATGTGGGGGTTTTGTTCCAAATCACAATGAAAACAAATTTTGAAATCTCAAAAACCTCCTTGAAATGAATGCTCTCTGCTCATCTCTGGTCTGGAGGATGGTTTGAGAATAAACTTTAAAAATGTAGTTGACAAGATAGAAACCATTGCAATTTTGCTTATATGCATCTGTCATCTGTCTTGTCTATTTAGGCCCTGATTCTGCAAACATTCATGTGTGTGAGTGGTCCAATTGATTTAAACGGGAATATTCAGATTTGTAAAGTTACTTGTGTGTGTGTTTGCAGTAAGTGCTATTGGCCAAAAGAGGTGGCACCGTCTTCATGTGAATTTGCAAAGCACCTGGGTTCCTAATCCTGATTCAGGCCTTTGATCATTTTCACAATAAAAACACTAAATAATAATATATAAGTTCTCTTCTCTCTAAGGTATGTGTTCTAATAGTTTGGGCTTTGATTCATTAAAGCAATTATACATGTGCTTCCATCCCATCAACTTCAATGGGACATAAGCCTTAATTGCTTTGATGAGCTTAATTGCTTTGGAACCGTGTCCTATACATTTTTTTTTTTCAACCAGCAGCACAGTCTTTCACATACATAATTCAGGGGATGAGCCAGTTGATATCTAACTTATCTGTGCAGGCCAGCCTTCCTCTGATGCAACTGGGGATATACTGTACTATCCGCCTCTATCTTGCTGCTTAGCATACAAGCAACAACAACAACAAAAAGATGCATATGTGTGAACTGAAAGGTCAAATGAGGGTAGCTTAATACAGATCACCATGGAAGCTACAGAGCTTTTTCAATGTATTAGGTATGACATAATAAACAGTAATGCAAAAAATACTGAGGGAAACAACATAGAACAGTTTCTTTCAGAAGGATTAGAATAGCAAGCATGCTGTAAACTGTTTTATTTTAATGTTAATTTGCTCAGCCTGGTTATTTGAAAGTACTGAATACTGTAACAGTGATTTAGTTTTAGATAAAGTATAACATTTAATTTAAAAATAAAAAGAAAAGCTCTTGATCTGAACATGAAATAATTGGCTTACTGATTTCCATCAGGGATATTGTAATTACTTACCGACTTTCCTGTAGAATAGGCTCAAGTTAAGAGAATATAGCAGTCCAAGATTCTTAGTTTGTTTTAACTCTTTTTAGCATAACACCATCAATACTGAATGTCCTTTGCCATAAAGAAATTCTGTAGGTTAAAACCAAAAGCTAGTGCTTAGATGCTACTGTGATTAAGACCATATAATTACCTGGACAGATAGATAGGTGTTGTTTTAATTATTTTCTCATTTACATAATGGATTGGTGAATGTAATTAGGTTAACAAGGCTGCAAAACAAGCTTATGATTTTGCTGTATTAGGAGATCCACAAAAATTCCATGCAGAGACTGCTGCTTAAAATCCAGTGCACTGATGGTGTGTAGGAACTTTCCTGCATATACAGTACATGCTGAATTTATCCTAGGGAAATAAAATCATATTTAACAATTCAGTAATTCTCTAAGGATAAGAAAACAAATACCTTTCATACCCTATATTTCCCAGCTTGTCAATTTCCACACACAACTTGCCATTCACTCTGAATTACATTTCCCTATTGCAGTGTACAAAGAAATAAAAGACATCTTATTTCCAAGGTCAGAATGATTCCACCTATGGAAATCAAACAACACAGCATTATTCAACTGACATAATAAATTGGACACTGTTTATCACATCTCACCATCTGTATGCCTGAAAAATGCAAAAATCAGTTGAGTATGTCATGCTGTATTCATAGTTGTGTATTTTGGAAACCTAGGAGCCACCCTATTTAATATAGCTACTGCATGTTCCTATGGTTCAGCACCATTACTGCTGGCTTATGTTAGGTAGCTTTTAGAATAATATGTGGAGCATACATAAATTCATAGGAATAAGAAAGGAGATAGTTTAATTTATTCTGAATCCCTCGTGGTCCTTGGAACTACGGGTTCACATCCTAGCAGGGTTGATTCACCCTTCATTTTTCTGAGGCTGGTAAACTTGAGTTTCATGCAGTTTACTGTATATGAGTTTTTCAGAGAGGACCTTAAAATTGAGGTTTTCTCTGCTTACAGGGACATTAAAAATTGTTGCCTGATCTATCAGTTAGGTATTAGTTAAAGTTTTCAATTAACATGGTGTGGTTTGGCAGGGTTCAGCTGCCTTGAGATCAGCCACAGTATTACAGTAAGGTTGGAAGTGAGGACCCTGGGGTATGCAGGAGAGACACACACACTTAGGGAAGAACTTCTGAATGTGTAATAGTTTTAAACACAATCGGGGAGATCACAAACACTACAATGTAGCAAATTAGACAGAGAGACTAGAGGAATCAGAACTTGCATAGTCATGCCATCCTTTGCAGGGAGCCCCATACTAGATAAGATGACCTAGGAGTGGTCCTTGGCCTGACAGTTTCTGGGAAATCTCTTGGGAGTGCATGGATCAAGTGCTACCTTTTTAGCAGAGGTTATGCTAATACTTATGCCTAATGCAGATTCAGTAGCAGTTTCAGCCCCTTTCCTTATGTGTATTTTCTCACCCTATTAATGTTGGTGTGCTATGGTGACTAGGACTTTTACTTCAGGCTTATTAGCATGTATGTCAATCATTGCCATGGGATTCTCGCGGTCAAACATCTGCTGATATTCTTAACTTAAAATATCTAAAGCTGGTGTAAACTGACATCTTGTAGTTATCTGTCAGCAGTTTAGCAACACTTGCTTATAACCGCACTCTGTCTTGTTACACCTTGTCATATAAGGTCACTTACTTGGTAGCTGCCTATGTCAAGTCTTTAGGCTGTAGGTTATGGTTGATTTGGCTAAGCTATTTTCTAATAGCCTCGAGACCTGTAGGCTTTTGCATTATTACCTTAATCAAGACCTGTACCCCATTTAGCATAACAGCTGAGTACAAAATCCATCCCATGTCTTAGTAAAAGTAAGAGTTTGTCCTGGTGTCCTTGCCCAAAAATTTCCCTTCTTCATCGTTATACACTTTGATTCCCATTGCTGCCATGTCCGTCCTTAGGTGATTTTTGTCAGCATATAGGACCCAGTCTTGCAAACCTTACTCAAATTAATTATCCCATTGAAATAAATGGAATTGCTAACCAAGTAAAGATTTACAGGCTTCAGCTTGCAAAGAGCTTGGGATATTTTGGGATGAAAAGCTATGTAAATTAAGATAATTATATACTAATTTACAACTGTTTATAAAAGTTTCAGTTCCTCACGTCTTTATTTGTAAGTTCTTTACCGCATCTCAGTGATACATGACAGAAACTTTGGGTTTGGGGAGTGTGGGTAGAGTCAAATAAGAATCCAGCCCTATGGTGCAGTGTAGCTTTCTTCAGAAGATGCATTTTTATGTGACCATGTTCAGGAGCTGACAACCAGATAAGTTTGTTGTATTAAGTAATATCTAAATCTACGAACAATAAAATCCATAAGGCTTCAGCCTTTACTTCACTCATGGAAAGGAACACATCTCTGCTGAAAACAATTGTATGGGGCAGAAACAAATGCTGTTACTTTATCTTAACGCATGTAACAGTAACCAAAAGGATTACAGGTGGTAAGTTTGCTAGACAGTTGAATGAGTAAGACAAGGCATTCCCAAGTGATTATTCCATATTGCCCAGCTTACAAAGAACTGATGGTTTTTATAGTGCATTGTGAACTCTTGCAAATCCATTCATATTACTGCAGTGAGCTCACATTAAGCAAAGCTATCTCTTCCATGTTAGATATTATGTTTTACTCAAGAGGCAATGAAGTTTTGTTCAGCTTTACAGCCTTCCATGGTACTGTGCATTTGACTAATTAATTATATATTTCTTTAAACAGGCTTTTACAGACTGCAGAATTCTTAAGGAAATATATTTAATACAGCTGGCTGAATGCAGTTAGTTACAGTTACAGGAAAAGTGTCGACAAATGTTTTTTTTTAATTTCCATAAGGTTGTCTGGTTAGACCATGTTTGACCCCTTTTCAATTCCTGTTTACAAATGTTTACATGAATATTTTGCACAGAATGTTTGGGTAGTGGCTATTCCTCACATGAGCGTTTGTATTCACATGCAAACAAGGGTATTTGAGTGCAAAAAAAAATTATGTATTATTTTCTTTTTATCGCCTAGTCATTTGTTTTCCTTATTCTTTTGTATAGCAGGGGCTATTCCACTTAAAAAGAGACAACTGGCATCTTTGTTTGTAAATTGTTTTAAATGTGTTATCATACTTTTTGCCAAAGAGAAAAAGGCTGGGCCATCTCAGCAGAGTTTAAACATTCTCACATTGAACCTTCAGGGCTTAAATTAATTTTTAACATATCCATAAAAATCCTGGATTCATTTGAAAGCTGAGTAATTGAAAACACACATAGCTCTAGGCTATACATTATAGGTTTATAGATGATAAAACAAAGGGGGGGTTACCAGATCGCAATCTACCTGCTATCTGTGAAAATGAGTTCTAGAAAATTAGTAAGTCAGGCAGGGGCAAGCAATTAACCTGCCTGTTTGAAAAGGTGAACGAGGTTATTCTCATTTTAGCTCTGTGGAGTCTTTTGTCCCATTGTACACAATTAATTTGAACACATGCATTGTCTTTCAAGCTCCCCCCTTACAAAGAGCAATAAAGAAGCAATTTGCATTCACATTTTACATTTACACTGCCAGAAGTAATACTAGCAAGAAAATCTGCTAAGGTACAGCATTCAAGCAAAGAGTGCAGGGTGCTAAATCTATGAAATCTTGTAAAAAAAATCTCAAATCATCCTAAATGCTTCCATTTAAATCAGAAACTTCCCAGGTCACACTGTCCTTAACTCATTCTATTGTGCCTAGGTGTGACAGAACATTATTGCAAGGGGTGGCCAACCTGAGCCTGAGAAGGAGCCAGAATTTACCAATGTACATTGCCTAAGAGCCATAGTAATCCGTCAGCAGACCCCCACCCCCATCAGCTCCCCTTCACCCCGCTCCCAGTACGTGGCAGGCTACAGCAAGATAGATTTACATCCAAGTTACCGCAGACTAAGTGTTTCTGTAGACAAGTCCTCCATTTGGCTATTGATGGTAATGGAAGAATAAGGAGGAAGAAAATCTCTCAGAAAACTATATTACAAAGTACAGAGGGCCATCCTATTGATAGCGCTTAAGTTACAACAGTTTAGAATACACTTCCTCCCATGCGCCCCACAAAAATAGTTGGGATCCACATTCTCCCCAATGCTGCATCTCTTTGTGCGGCTGGAGCTGTTCAAAAGAGTCTATAAATGGGTTGGATATCTGCAGCTGGGAATTCCTCTGATGTGATGGAGTCCCCAGCTGACATAGAGCCAGCTTGTACACAACACTCTGTTGCACCCTAGTTGTCCTCAGCTGGTGGACTGCACTTTGCGGTGCATAGCCAGTCTGCATAAATAAGAACAGTGCCAAAGATGTTTTAAAGTAGGCCACAATTAGCGTAGAAACAGCCTCTGGATCATGGAACTGCAACCAGCTTCTTTGTAGCCCCTCCCTGCGTGCAGTGGAGCCTGGGAGAAGCAGAGAATATAGCCTAATGTTTGCAGATGTCAGCAGTTTGGCTGGGTCCTATTCTATGGAAGAGTCTGGTGGAACCCACAGCAAAAAGGGTGTGAGTTTAGGGGCAATGGAAGGTTTTGGAGCAAAGGGGAGAGAACAGGCCACCGCAGTCCTTCCTGTTTCAGAACTACTGAAGCTAATGGTTAGCGGCTGACTCTTCTGAAATCACTGGTTGGTGTTCTACAGCCTGGCTAGTAATCCTGTTTTCACATCTACAAAATCACACAGCCCTATAATCACCTATAGTTGGGGCCTTGGTCGTGACTGAGCTTTTAAATATTACCACAATAGAAATAATTTTTAAAATTAGACATGAGTTTACAATGTAAAGTGGCTGCAAACCCCCTTCCCCCCCAGTATAACTTTGGAATGCATATGCAAAGTCACTCTGCCCCAGTGAGGAAGGTGATAGCCTTAGGTGTATGTAGCTGTGGTGCAAATGCAGTTCTGGATACCCATTCCTAGAAAGACTGAGTAAAAACTGCAGGCAGTTGAGAGAAGAGCAACAGAAGGTATAAAGCATAAGAGAGATTAACCTAAGAGGAAGAAGGATTTAAGACCCTGGGACTGGGATTTGGTAGAACTCTGTCAAATTCCCAGCTCTGCCATAGACTTCAGTCCTGTGCAACCTTGGACAGTTGCTTGATCTACCTCGTGCCTCAGTTTCCCATCTGTAACATAGCGCACAATTGTGAGCATAAAATCCATTCATGACTGTGAGGTGCTCAGATACTACACAGGTGAGATCATAAAATTACATGGATAGATGGTTGACAGGTTAAAAGAACGAATGTATAGCTTGAGTAAGTGACTAAGGAGATAAGAGAAGAAACAGAAAGTCTAATGCTTCAAAGGTATAGACAGTAGAGATGGAATAGAATTCTGTAGGGTTTTAAATGAAGTGAGGAAGAGATAATGGGGTGAAACTAAGAAAAGAAAAACCAGGCTGACTATCAAGCAAATGTATTTAGCTGTGGGAAATGTACAGTAAAACATATTACACTGTGGAAGTGGTGGAAGCTCCATTACTTGGGAGTCTGAAAACTAAACTGGACAAAATATCAGAAAAGCAGTGAAGGGAATGGTGGTGTAATAGGTTTTCTAATAGGTCTCTAACTTGTATGTTTCTGTTTTTCCTCATTTGTTCTTTGCTTAGAAAGGGCAGTCTTTTAAAAAGGAATAAAATGGATATTTGGCATTGTGATGGTGCACCCCATAAGGCTTTATGGGAATATGCTTATGAATGTGTATATATGACATAACTGGAATGTTTTATGCTACACGTGCCATGTAACATATCTCTGTAAAAGTTATGATCTGCTGAATCTATTCATCCTATTGGTATGCATGTATCATTTTTTGTATTCAGAGTTATGAATATTGGCTGTGTACTTGCTTGATTTTGAAGTAGCCTTAGTAAAGCATTCTTCAGCTTCTTGAGAAAGGAGTGTGCAAATTAAGTGTCCAATCGATAAACACTTAACGAACAATGGATCTTGGAAGGCTCTGATTCACATAAAAAGCCTTTCTGGAGACAGTCGAGATAGCATGTGTGCAATGGCTGCTGCCTGTAAAAACTAAGTCATGCATGGACATATGACTTGCCCATGCGACTCCAGAACTCCATCCTGGAGCTGGACTTTGCATAGGAGAGAGGAGGGGGTCTCCACTCACAAGAGAGAGTCTATTTAAACGCCTGGAAGACCCCTCCATTTTGTCTTCAGCTGACTCAAGAGAGAGCCTCTCCACCCACAAGGATACCTGAAAGAAACTGGAACAAAGGACGGTAACTACAGGGGGTGTGAGTGATTGCTGGACCAAGACTAGAAGGAGACTAGTCTGTAAAAGGAAGCTTATTGGAACATCTCTGAGGGTGAGATTTTATCTGTATTCAGTCTTCTTACTGTATTAGGCATAGGCTTGTGAGTTCTGTTTTATTTTGCTTGGTGATTCATTTTGTTCTGTCTGCTGTTACTTGGAACCACTTAAATCCTACTTTTTGTATTTAATAAAATCACTTTTTACTTATTAATTAACCCAGAGTATGCATTAATACCTGGGTGGGCAAACAGCTGTGCATCTCTCTCTAACAGTGTTATAGAGGGAAAACAATTTGAGTTTACCCTGTATAAGTTTTACCCTGTATAAGTTTATACAGGGTAAAACAGATTTATTTGGGGTTTGGACCCCATTGGGCGTTGGGCAGCTGAGTGTTAATGACAGGAACACTTCTTAAGCTGCTTTCAGTTAAGCCTACAGCTGTTAGGGGACGTGGTTCAGACCTGGATCTGGGTTTGTAGCCGGCAAGCATATCTGGCACAGCCAGGCAGGGCTCTGGAGTCCCAAGCTGGCAGGGAAAGCAGAAGTAGTCTTGGCACGTCAGTTGGCAGCCCCAAGGGGGTTTCTTTGATCTAACCCATTACAGGCATTGTATAATATTTCAGTGGACTTTTTAGGATTTAGCTAAGTGTTTAATTATTGGTTGATAGGGTGAAGGGTGACCAGATAGCAAGTGTGAAAAATTGGGATGTGGGGTGGGGTGGTAATAGGTTCCTATATAAGACAAAGCCTTGAATATTGGGACTAACCTTATAATATCGGGACATCTGGTCACTCATGTTTCCTTCTTTAAATCTAACTTCATTGTTCTTCTGTGAAGGTGTGTGTGTGCACGCACACACGCATCTTCCATCCTTGCTCCATTTTTGAAATTCCTTCCCTTGGTCACCCAAACTCTCCTCAGCAATATGCAGTTCAATGTGGTTTTGGATGTGGACTAGAATCTGAAGGATGTAATGCAAATTTTTCACAGGATACTTTAAACAAGAGTTGTGTTTTGGGCTCCATTATTCAAGTAAGGATAAACCCCACCATAATCATGCTTTCACATTTGTACATCTAAACATTAACTGTGGAAGCTTTCCCATTATGCTGTCTGAGAGAATAGTAGGGATGTATGTTTAGCAAGGCTCTGCTGAATTGTGAACAGTTGTTTTTTAAAATGTATTTTCAATTTAATAAACAATAACTAACATGAATTTTTAGAAATTAAAAGATTTATCATTAATTTATTCTTTCCTTTAGATGGTGTCATGAATCTAGAGTAGGACTGTATTTGTAATCACAGTAAGGCATCCTGAGATGTATGTGGTGTGCATATTGCTAGCACAGTAGATTGCCACTTGTCAGGCAGTTGTGCCTTGTTCTAACAATACCTAAGGGTATTGTGAGATCCCAGACTGACACACAACCTCTATTAAGGATTTTTGCTAAATTAGAATATCTAACCTGTTTCTTCTTTGTCTCATTGTTGCCTTTTGTTAAGAGGCCATAGAAGGTTCCTTCCACAAACATAGTGCAACTTTGTTCTATTCTTATTATTTGTTTGTCTAGCAGTAGTGTGACATGCCCCTGTTGTGCTGGATGGTGTACAAACAAGCAAGACAGTCTCTACCCCTAAGAGTTCATTGTCAGGTTTGATAACAAGATGCAGCCTGGGAACATACAAATGGGAAAGAGGACTGGTGAGAGAAGAGGTAACAGTGGAATAAGCACATTTTACGTATTAGGTGTTAGTCTCAGCTTGCCACCTACATAGCTAATAAGAACTGAAGTGGTTGCAGATTCCATGCCCTGAGTAGGTACTAAAGCTGAGCTATGCATCAGCTTTGCATACGTCTCTGTAGCAGAGGTTTGCATATAAGCTGGGGATGGGAGCAGAGTAGAGTGATGTGGCCAGTGAGTCTGTGGTTACACAGACCCAATGACTCTCAAAACCACTGTGCATAAAGGCCACAGTCTCTACTAAAGGCAACAGAGTGGTCTAGAGGTGCCTTTTTCGTAAGCTGAGGCTGCAGTCCCTCAAACCCAGCATAGTTCCAACAGACTAAGAGAATATACACAAATTGTGTGTTGGGTGGGAGGCAAGATTCAATCCACTAACATTTAAGAGTATACTCATCTTGGCAAACTTCTCTAATTTAGAGCACAATATTTCCTTAAACTGAAATAATTTATTTTTTATTATGAAAACCTGAGTTTACTTAATCATGTTTGACATTTTGTTTTCTCTGGGTAATATTTCAAAATGTGATAATTGCTCCTAGTAATTTCTATAATCTATAAATATTAATGTTTATGCAGTGTTAATAGCAGCTGATAAAACAAAATGCAGAAGAACAAGCAATTCAATTAATCAATTTAAATTGATTTCATGACTGCATAGATAATTACCAAATTGTCAAAACACTAATAATGGTTACTGTTGAAATATAGTAAAGTAGATTGAATATTTTGTGTAATATAAATAAGATATTCATGTGTGGGTTTTTTGATGAAATAGTTTAAGGCCATTTTATTTGAATTCTCAGAGATAATAAAAGTAAAGAGACATTTCAATTAAAGACAACATTAAAGGGCCAAGATTGGTAGACCCCAAATATAATCTATCTTTTTACTGATCTTTCTTTATAAATCACATGCAATTATTCATATTTGCTTATTTGTTTTTGTGATAAACATTAAAAATCAATGCCTGCATCCCAGTACTTTTGAGAAGTCCTATAATCATGGAAATGTAGAGCTGGAAGGGACTTTACAGAGTTATCTAGTCCAGCCCCAGATAAACCTAGACCATCCCTGACAGGTGTTTGTCTAATTTGGTGTTAAAAATCTTCAGTGATAGGGATTCCACAACTTCCCTTGGAAGCCTATTCCAGAATTTAACTACCATTATAGTTAGAAAGTTTAATATCTAACCTATATCTCCCTTGCTGCAAATTAAGCCCATTACTACTTGTCCTGTCTCCATGGGCATGGAGAACAATTGATCACAATCCTCTTTAAACAGCCCTTAACATATTTGAAGACGGTTATCCGGTCCCCTGCTCAGTCATTTTTTCATCAAGATTAAACATGCCCAATGTTTTCAGCCTTTCCTGATAGCTCAGGTTTCCTAAATCATTTTTGTTGCTCTCCCCGGACTCTCCAATTTGTCCACTTCTTTCCTAAAGTATGGCACCTAGAACTGGACACAGTGCTCTAGCTGAGGTGTCACCAGTAACAAGTAGAGTGGGAAATTTTTCTCCTGTCTCTTACTTCCTGATAGTACACCCCAGAATTATATTCGCCTTTTTTTGCAGCTGCATCACATTGTGGACTCATTCAACTTGTGATCCACTATAACCCTCAGATCCTTTGAGCAGTACTACCACTCAGCCACTTATTTCCTATTTTGTAGTTAAGCATTTGATTTTTTCCTTCCTAAGTGTAATACTTTCTACTTATCTATATTGAATTTCATCCTCTTGATTTCAGAGCAATTCTCTAATTTGTCCAGGTTCCGAATACTAATTCTGTCCTTGCAACTCCTCCAACGTTGGTGTCATCTGTAAATTTGATAAGCATACTCTCCACTCCATCATCCAAGTCATTAATGAGAATATGGAATAATAGCAGATGCAAGACTTACCCACTCGCAGTTTGAAAGCAAACTGTTGAGTAGGGTCTTTAAACCAGTTTTGCACCCACTTTATAGTAATTTCATCTAGACCATATGAGAATGTCATGTGGGACTGTGTTAAAAGCCTTATAAAATGAAGATAGATCACGTCAACTGCATTTCCTCTATCGACTGTGCCAGTAACCTTGGCAAAGAGGGAAATTAGGTTTGTTTGGCATGATTTGTTCTTGAGAAATCCATGCTGATTATTCTTTTTAACCCTATTATTCTCTGGGTGCTTACAAATTGATTGTTAAATAATTTGTTCCAGTATCTTTCCAGGTATCAAAGTTAGGCAGACTGGTCTATAATTCCTCAGGTTCTGTTTGTTCCCGTTTTTAAAGATCGGTACTGTGTTTGCCCTTCTCTAGTCTTCTGGACTCTCACCTGAACTCCATGAGTTCTCAAAGATAATTGCTGTCAGTTTTGAGACTGCTTCAGCTAGTTCCTTAAGTACTCTAAGATTTATTTTATCAGGTCCTCCAACCGAATGTAATTTTATCTATAAAAATTCTTTAACCTGGTCTTTCCCTATTTTGGCTTGTGTTCCTTCCCCCTTGTTAATATTAATTGTGATGATTATCTGGTCACAATTAATCTTTTTAGTGAAGACTGAAGCAAAGTAGCATTAAACACCTCAGCTTTTGTGATGTCATCAGTTATTAGCTCTCCTTCCTCACTAAGTAGAGGACCTACACTTTTCTTCATCTTTTTCTTGCTCCTAATGTATTAAAAGAGAACCTCTTCTTATTGCCTTTTATGTCCCTCTCTAGGTGTAACTCCTACTGTGCTTTATCCCTATGTGTCCCTGAGTTTGTCCCTATGTGCTTGTACTTGTAATATAACCATGTGTATACACATTTAAAAAATGAGTCTATTTCATTTTCAAGCTTCCCATTATCTAAAGGATATCTGAAAATTATTGAAAATATCTCAGCAATGTCTTTTTAAGAACAAAGAACACTGTATTTAATTTACCAGCTGGACATTATATAGAATGCAGGTCCTCCTTCTTGCAGATCAATATAATTTATAGTTATGATCCCACAGAACTTCACTGGTGACCACAGGGGAGTAATCTTGTGCCTATTGATAATCTTCAGATTTTATTCTCTCCTCTAAGGTGATATTTTTTTAGTTCCTTTCTAACAGTTTAGATGTAACTACGAACATCTGGTCCCACTGATTTTTACATCTCTTTTCTTTGTTTTTACTGTGGTATCATTGAAGTTCCAGGCATTCTGTTTAAAACTTGACTTTTATTGCTCACTTAGCAGAAATGAGATAAACCTGAATGCAATTTGGCTACCTGAGAACAAAAGGAATCTGCCAGCTGCCTAAAGATAGAATGGGCATGGTGATGATACCCACACAATTTTATATTTGTAATGGGGGTCAGATGGGGAGCAACTTGCAGATAGACTTTTGGGGTGCAGAGGGAGTAGAAGGAAGCTTTCAGGTTTACAGGGTTATTGCTAAGTACAGATGTTCTTTTTTTAATATTCTGGTGTCTGTTTGTCCCTGGATTAATTATTAAGAAACAGAATTCCAAGTGCTTTTCTGTCCCCTCACAGCTGAGTTAATGAAGTTGTAATGTGCAGTTGCTTTTCCAGTATACCATATGCAGATATCCCCATTGTGATTCCAGTTAATAGTATGTGTTACAAATCATAGAGAAAAGAACTCTACGCACAAACTAGCACAACTAACCCTTTCCATATCTCCTTAGAGATGCCCCAAAGGCTGTGAAGTAGTAGACAGCTGGAAGAGCATTCTGGGTATTTAAATGTAAATTGGCATGCAAAGCATCCAGCTACTTCTCCAGAGTAGCTCCTAAGATTCAGTAGCATGATGCATTCTGAAAAGCAGTTAGACCTGTTAAAATAGTGCCTTCAGATCTCAAATATGTCACAAAACATGAATGAATTGAGCCTTTCAATACCCTGTGAGATAGGTGAGTTTTATGCTCCCCATGTTACAGATGAACATTGTTATAGAAAGATTAAGGCCCACATTCTCCAATATGATCTTCTACTTTGGGTGCTCAATTTTACATACCTTTACAGACCTGATTTTTCAGAGATGCTGAGCCCCGCCACCTCCCAATGACTTCAAATGACTGTTGATGCTCAATATCTGAAAATGAGGCTCTGGGGCCTACATTTTAAAACTTGGATGCCTAAAGATAGGCACCTAAATTCACGCTTAGTCCATTTTTATGTAGGTGCTAGATTTTCTGTAGAATCTGGAAATGAGGTGCTTAGCATCTCCAAAAATCATGTGTTTTTGATGTAGGTGCCCAAGTATCAATTTAGGTGCCCACATCTGGTTCAGAAAAGGACACTAAAGCTATGGCTGCTGGAACCTGTAGGTCATTGGCAGGGACAGGCTGAAATAACAGTGGGATATTTGATCATTCATGATCTAGTGTTGCCCAATCTAGGTTAAAAACTATGTTGTGCTCACTGAGATTGCTGTGGAGTGCTTGAGCCCCTGGGGGGAAAAGAATACACACTAGCTTAGGTGCATTCTTTATGGAATGAAAACCTTCCACCTAGAGCTCATTAAAAAAAGCCATCAACATTTTTCACAAAAAAATTATAGTTTCTTTTTTTTCATTATGGTGAAAATGTTCTTACAATTCAAATGAAAAAAAAATTGTTACAATTCAATTTGGTTCAAATTGAATTTTTTGTTTTGTTTTTCTTTTTCCCACCTAGGGGAGGGAAAGGAAGAGAAGAGGAGGAAAAATGAAAATAAATGAAATTATTTTTTAATCTAATCAAACCAAATGTTTTTGATGACAATTCAAAGCATTGTTTCATTTTATTCAAAGTTTTTCCACATAAAATAATAGCCTTTTTTTTTTCACTTCCACCTTCTAGTTTGACATAATTGTGTAAGGAATTCTGTGTGGGAGAAGACAATGCCATGCGAATGGGGGTGCTCACCTGACTGGATTTCTTGAAATGGCCCTTGTGGGTGCGTAACTCTAGGCGTGCAAGTTTTAGAATTTTGGTCTGTGTGGCTAAAGCTGAGCATCGAAAATTAGTGGCCCGTTTTGAAAATATGTGCCAAAGTTTCCACAGAAAGTCTATAGCAGAGCCATAATTAACACTGAGGTCTTCTGATTCCTGGGTTCTGTGTTTTAATGAAAATCATCCCTTTTCTCAGCTTGACCTGCTCTCTGATCTACTTTATTTCTAAACATGAATATGTATTTATTTATTAGAAATTTGTCTTTCTCATGGATTGTAATGAATTATTTAAACCCAATGGAGTGCGGTAGCAAAGCTTTCCTTTATTAATGAATGTTGTCAACATGAACTTTTGTGCATACCTACAAAAAGCTGTCATACAACACTTGACTCTGGGCAGGAATAGACCAGGAGGTGCAAATTAAAACACCCAACCTCTATTTTTAAATAATAATCTGTTATATCACAAGTCATCCGGTTATCAGGGGATGTGACATAATGCAGTGTTTGAAAGAGTCCCTGGCAAAATTGTAAAAAGTAAAGGAAGATGACTTTAACATCCATGTCTCCCCTGTCCTTCTGCATTCCTCTGACAGCTTTCCCTCAGATACACACATTTCACTGTCCTGGCTTTCAGTGGCATTTGTCCCTCATCCAGGACAGAGTTAGGACCAAAACTCCTATTTTCAAATAATTGTATAAAATACTGTTATCAGTATTTCCTGTAAAAATACTCATCTGTAGGGCTAAAGCCCAACTCCTCCTTGCAAGGGCCCAAAAGTAGCATTTTGAGGGGGTGGCAGAAACCCACACAGTGAGACATTACACTTGTCCATCATACTCCAGAGCCCAACTCTGTGTTGACTCTGCATAGGAATGCTGAACAAGGATGTGGTAGGGTTGGACTGTGGCCATTCGGTCACTGAATAGTGCAGAGGTCATGGTCTGAAACTGTATATTGGAGTAAGGGGAAAGAGAGATACTGGGCTGCTGCTATTCTCTGTGAGCTGTAATTGCAGCCACTGTATAGTATCCTGAGTGCCTTGTGCCCCAGTTTTGGATTGGTGGCAAAGACTCTGATCACTTCAACACCTGCGCATCTACCCATCCTCCCACCCACCAGTTCCTATGGGCATTACTCATAAGATGATTTTGCTTCTTTGAATGCATTGACTTTTAAATAGTGTAATTCTATAAATGCTTGATACTGAACCCGAATGAATCTTTTGCAAAGAGAGACTTTTTTAAATAATGCATCAGGCAGTGTTATATGAGCTAACGCTGTGTTCAGACTCTGACTGCCACTGGAAATACGTTACATATTGGCTCCTGTGATGTAGGAGGTTTGCAATTAGTTTAGTCATTTTGCTTGTTTATTTTCAATTCAAACTGTGCAGTAGATAAAAAAAAGTACGTGACTGGAAGCAACTTATGTTTTTGTACATGAGAAAATTCAAGACAATTTGGCTTTCTGTTATCTGGGTTTATTTTTGGAATGTAATTGACTGCATAGGGGCCAATAAGAGTTGTACACATATTGGTTCATCAGCATTCAGAGGCGATTAAGAAGTGTGGCTATATTTAACCATCAAGTTTGGTGTCTAGAATATATTGTGAATTTAAATAAAAGCATTTTGCTATTCAAAAACTCTACCCTCTTTTATAACTTCCCTTAGGCTTTTGTTTGTTTTAGGGTCCAACTGTCCAACATTTTTTCTGATGTATGATATGTTACTGTTCCACAAATTCAGATGAATTGCTCCCAGAGCAAAATCAGTGTAACAATGTAAGAATAAAGTTCCAAATTCTACTCTCTTATACCAATATAGACCTGATTAATGCTACTAACTAAAGTGCAGTTACTTTGTATTCACAGCAGTGTAATGGGAAGAAGAATATGGCCCCCTGTGCAGGTTTTTTTTTATTCTGCAGTGAAGAATCATGAACTTACCACTTTCATTTTCTTAGCAATTTACTTATATTTTCTTAGAATACAGATTTCCCCCCCCCCCCTGCCGCCCGAGTAAGAGCAGACAGTTCTATCCCTATCAGCTCTTAGGACAGCTCTCACTTTGTGTAAATTAGAAATCATTTCCTCTATTTTAAACTCTATTTTAGAGCTGCTTGAAAAAAGGAGAAAACAGGTGAAAAATATCACTAACTTTTCCTTATTTGATTAAAATTTCAATTTTTTGAAAATTTTTAGTCTGCTCTAATTTTTGTAAGAATGTAATTGGTACTACTAATTGATTAGAACATCAGACATATGAAACAAATTTCAGTTAATTAGTTGGTTTAAACTATTGTTCATTTAAAATAATATAAGAATATAATTGTTTTGCTCATCTTTCCAAATTATGGCATTTTTTTATAATTGAGGATTGTCAAACCTAGAGCTACTAGTATTTTCTGTATTTTTCCCCTAAAACAATTCTGTGCTAAGTATGAGTGTACAGTATTTAATTTTTTTCTAAATACCTACAACAACTCACTTGAAAAATAACAACTGAGTTGTACATAATGGTATTGAAACCACATACAACTAAGGTCATTGGAACCCCTCTCCATTCCGCCAAATGTCTTTACTACTCTTTCGGTGTTGCAGCTCCAGAAGTCAACATCTTGGAAAGGCTGCACACCATCACAGTATATATTTGAGTGCTTTAACTTTCTTCTCCTTTAAAACTGTCTACATTAGGACTGTGCCAGACTTTTGTAATGAGAGCTGAAAATTCGTGAAACTCCCCATGTCATTCTGCAGTATGAGTTTGGCAGACACTTCACTAATAATCAGCTCCATGGGTCATTTGGAACTGCTCCAGAGACCACAGTTTGCTTGACACAAGGGATTACACAGTTCCCATTTTTATCTGTTTGTTTATAGAAGTAATCTAAAAAAGAGCAATATCTATGTGTCCTGTATAAAAGTTCAGCTGTTTTTGAGGTGCCTGTGTTGCAATAAAAATATGGCATGTGAAGAGGAGAGAAGATGGGGGGAGGGCTGTTGGTTTTATACCAATAGGAAAATATATTATTTTTCAGCTTCACATAATTGAAAAATAGAATAGATTTTTCTTCACAAGCTGTACTCCCCTGCCACCACCAAAATTAAGGCCATGACTGGAACATTTCAGATCCCCAAAGGAATTAAGAACATTGTGTGTGTGGAAACATGGAGGTATAATTGAAACTTCTTTCCAGTCCTTCATTAAAACGTTTGTTGTCCAGAGATTGCTATAATTAGAGCATCAGACTCATAAAGCTGCATTTAAGGTTGATATAACTTTTCTATTGGAAACTGTTGATTTCTCTCACAGGATCACTTTTGTGGATGAAATCTCTCATGCACTGTTTTGTAAAAGATTTTATTATTTTTAATTTAAAGAAAATCATTTAATATTGTTTGTGTTCTTCAAACTTGGAAAATATATTTTTACATATTCTTAAAAATGTTTCAGGTGATCTTTTATCACATAGATACACAAACTGGCTTTATTTTAAGAAAATAACTGACATATTTGAATACATTTGTTACTTGAAAACCATGAACATCATAGTATCTTTACTGTTTTTTTTCCCATGTACCAAAGTGCAATTATCCGCATGTTCATAGATGTAGATATCCCAGTCATCACTAATTCTAAAAGGTTTTTCATTGGGGTCAGATGTAGTATGGATCTCTCTCTTTCTCTCTCTCTCTCAAATCTAGAGGTCTTAGGGCTAGTCTACACTTACCGGATAGATCGGAGGCACTGGATCGATCTTCTGGGTTCGATTTATCGCGTCTTGTCTAGACGCGATAAATCGAACCAGGAAGTGCTCCCCTGTCGACGCTGGTAATCCAGCTCGACGCGAGGAGTAAGCGCCGTCGACGGGGGAGCCTGCGCGCCGCGTGTGGACCACAGGTAAGTTCGAACTAAGATACTTCGACTTCAGCTACGTTATTAACGTAGCTGAAGTTGCGTATCTTAGTTCGACATGGGGGGTTAGTGTAGACCAGCCCTTAGTTAGTAACATTTAGCAAAGTATCTCTGTGCTTGTACCACTTATTCAGTGTTAGCACTGTTCAACATCATTTTCTGCTATATTCTGAACATGTCATCTACATGTTAATTTGCAAAGTAGCACCAACTCAAATAATGATATGGTGGGTATACAATTGTTGCCTGGAATGAATACATTATTGGAATCCGGATCAATTGCAACTGAAAGCACAGCAGCTACAGATTTGAAAAATATGTGCTTTCTGGTCTGAATATGCCTAATCTTGCCTAATTCCTGAAGCACAGTAGGTTTGGATGTAATGAATAGTCATGTGCTTAGTGTTCTAGACTCTGTGCTTAGTGTTCTAGATTTATGGCAAATCTTAATTATGGACCAGATTCTAGCACCCTCCTTCACCTTCACTAATCTTATTCCTTTCAGGAGTATTTGATATATATAAATTAAGGTATAGGAAAGGTTTAATATATTTTTATGTCTTGTTGATATTCTTTATCATTTGTTGATGCTTTTTCCTTTTATCTCATTCCTTAAAGTGTCAATGAACACAGCAGCAACAGCAAGAACAAAATCTATTCTCTACAGCTATACTGCCATGAGCTGTGGTCTTGTCAGATCTCATAAGCTAAGCAAGGCTAGGGCCTGGTCAGTACATGGAGATTGCCAAGGGAAAAAATAAGTCTGCAGAACAGATAGATATTTTGTGCTAAGACTGCCTTTATTTTATCTACAGAAGCTATTCCTGGAGTTTTGGCTTCACTTTACCTACCATATTTTCAGTTATTTTTTTCAGATCTGTTTCTTTAAAAATACAAATCAAAGGAAGTTGTATTTATCTTCTATGCCCCTGCATCTTTAGGGCTCAGAAAAATCAAGGAATTCTAAGATAATGCCAACACAGTAACATCAACATTAGCTCATTTCCCTAGGTCTTGTGCTTTACCATAGAGCCTTGCTTTACATAACCACGTAAAGGAATATGGTACTATCTGACCTACAGAAATGGTCAAGCAATACAAAAGAATGTTTTACTTTTTCCTGTAATTATAGCAGACACCAGTACTATGTAATGTAGACCACAGACTGATTTTATTTTTGTTCTTGCAGATAAAGGATGCCAGAATATGGACAGTGATGGTACTAATCCCGGTTAATTAGGTGTGGGAATGTCTCAAGGCTGAGGACTAAAGTTGTAACTATGAATTTACTCCTGAGGGCATTCTGCGCCAAAAAATTAAAAACTATGCACCAAAAATATAAAAATTCTGCACACAATATTTGAAAATTCTGCAAATTTTATTTGTCAAATAAATGTGGAGGCTCCAGCATGGCATTTGGGGGGCACAGGCCACTGCCTGCACGGAGGTGGGAGATCACTGTGTAGCTCCCCCCGCAGGACACAGACTTGGTGGTGAAGCTGCACCCAACCCTGACACAGCGCAAGGGCCCTGCCCCTCTGAGTGAGGTGCACCATGTGTGGGCAGACAGGCTTAGCAAGGCAGGATCCAAGTGTGGAGGGGCTTAGTATGGGGGGATCTAGGTGTGGGTTGAGAGAGTTCTGTGTCGGGTAATCTGGGTGCAGGCAGCTCAGTAGGGGATTTGGGTGCGGCGAGATCTAGATGCACAGGGCTTGTTGAGGTGTCTGGGTGCAATGGGTCCCAGGTGAAGGTGGTTGGGGTTCAGCAGAGAGGGGTCAGGGTGTGGGGGGGTAGAGCTCGGCAGAGGGGTCTTGGTATGGAGATCTCAGTGGGAGGTCCAGATGCTGGGAGAGTGGGGCTCAGAGGGGTGGGGATCCAGGCATAGGAGCCGACTTCCATCGGCTCTGCTGGGTGAGCGGGGGCGGGACCCCGCAATGTTGGCTGGCATTGGGGCCGGGGCCCCCCCACGTCGGCCGGCATCGGGGGCGGGGCCCCCCCACATCGGCCAGCGTCGGGGGCAAAGGTAAGTGCTCCGGTAACGGGCGCAGGGCTGGCAGAGAGCTGCTGGTGGGTGCTGAGCACCCACCAATTTTTCCCCATGGGTGCTCCAGCCCCGGAGCACCCATGGAGTCGGTGCCTATGGATCCAGGTGCAGCTGGCTGGGGCTCAGTAGGGTGTGAATGACTCATTGGGGTGGCCCAGGTGCAGAGGGATCAGGGCTCATCAGGAGGGGTTCTGGGTGCAGGGGTGGGTGAGGCTCGTTGGGAGGGTCTGGGTGCGAGGTGGTCTCGATGCATGGGGATTGGACGGATGTGGGAGCAGCTCACCATACAGTGATCCCTCCCCCTGCAGCTGATGAGCAATGGGCGCAGGAAGTGGAGGGTGGGGAGTTCGCAGAGCTTCCTACAGCCAGGGGAGAAATCTGGCGGTGGGTCTGACACAGCCCCAGATGCTGTGCAGTGGAAGAGGAAGTCCTGTCCTCCCCAGCCCAGCAGGGACTAGCAGCTGAACCCGGCGCAGGGTAGGAGTCACCATCCGGGTCTTTCCCAGTGCCGCCCCATTCCCCTCAGTGATTTACCTCTCTGCTGGCTGCTCTGGGCATCCGAAACTGTCAAGGATGATTGCATGACCGCTCTTGTGGCTTCCCTTTGCTTCCCCATTGGAAAGCCATTTTTCTGCGGGGAAGCAAAGAAATCTGCAGTGGACATAAATTCTGTGTATGTGCAGAATTCCCCCCAGGAGTAATGAATGCAGTAATGTATATCTAATATCTCTCATATGCACAGATGCTAAAATATTAAGTCTAAAAGCAACTCAAAGTCCATGCTAAGTCTAATCTGTTGTGTCAAAGTGTTAGTGTTCATAGTGTACTGTAAAATTACCTAGAATGAAATTCAGCTTTCATTTACACTAGTGAAATCTCTGGCTCAGCAGGACTGCACAGGTGTAAGTAAGAATCGAATTTGGACCATAATGCATGCAGACCCCTTTGCAATATCTAAAGACCTTATGCTAAGGGCTGATTTGAGGAAGATGAGAGGGAAGGGGAGACACTTGTACCAGGGTCTCAATCTCACCGCCCCCCCCCCCCAAAATTCTGTGACTGAGGTAAAATGGGGGGTGAAATAGGTGATAGTGGAGCACCAGGGAATACGATGTACTGGTCCCCCAAATTCCTCTAATTTTTGCTAAGGACCAATTTTAAATTTTAGCTTTGAATTTCTTTGTTGGTTGGTTAAATTGGACCCTCAATATTACTTCAAAGTAGTTTTGTCTGTGTGGTATATTTACAGGGGAAGCAGACGTTCATCTGCCTTCATGAATTATTCAGGCACTTGCTGAGTTACCATACAAAGATGGAAAAGGCTTTATGTTCAAAGGCTTAACTAGAGTCACTTAACATCGTTAGAAGCAGTCTCATTGGAAAATAATAATTAAAATTTCCGATGTGATTTTAATGTGATGAAAGGCCAAGAGGGAAAAGAGCAAGGCATGCAGCTGTAAAGGAGGACAGGATAAAAGTGTCCTGGATGCAGGCTAAAAGTGAAGGCAGAAAAGAAGTACTGTCAGGTGGAAATGAAGCCCTGGAGCTAGGTCTGCAGGTGACCTATTTATTTCTACATTTTAGTTTCTTTATCAATCAACTTGCAGGAATGGTATTCCTTATTTCTTGCCTAAAAATATGTGAGAACCATGATCGTCTTCACCTGGCATATTACTTTTTAATTAATAGTGTGACCACTTCTTAATTTTGGTTCTATGCTCTTTTAACTATACAGTACAACATATTAGTTCCTGCATTATGTTTTCATTAGTATAGTTGAGTTAATGGTTTTGCACAGTGATGTAAATATTTAACTGTTTTTTTTTATCTTCTTGTACTATTGACCTTGGAGTACTTTCAAAGACAGATTTCTCTAGAGGATTTTTATACTTCAAAAGATGCACATATATGTAAAAAGAAAATAAGAAAAGGAATACTTGCGGCACCTTAGAGACTAACAAATTTATTTCAGCATAAGTTTTCGTGGACTACAGTTTCTTTTTGCTGACACAGACTAACACGGCTACTACACTGGCACATATATGTGTTTCTTCCAAGAAACATGTATTGAGAGGACAGTACTCAGTCTGCTTTTGTTGGTTAGAGCTTTGTTGTTCTACCACTAAAAAGCACTCAGATATAGAAATGCAGCACATAACTGGTTAATAATAATTACATGTAGTTATTTGTCTGGATTGTTCTGCTATACATTTTAATTTTTATTAGACAAATAGGTAGTATAAATCAATATGAATTAGGATCTGTCCGTTTTCTTTTCCTATAACCATAATTTGATTAGGTGATACAACCTAACAAGATATGGAATTACATTTTTTTAAAAGGTTGACAGATGAAGCATAATTTAATTAATTATAATGATCATTTCCAGTTAAGAGAAATGATGAACATCAGGCAGGAAATTAGTTATTGTATATCATAAGTTGATTAGTTGTATCTTTATATGAGTTAAATGTGATTATTCGCATGAGTAAAGTTAGTTGTGTGTTTACAGGATCAAACTGCTAATTTTTAAGGTCAAGAAATACTATAACCCTTGTCAATAATACAACCACCACTCAAAAAATAATAAACAAACAAGCCACCTTTTAAGGTTGCAAAGTAACAACTGTGTACTACCTATTGCATGATTTATAAAACTCCAGAATTTGAAAATCAAGAAATGAATAGTTAGGGCAATCATTCATTTTACATTGCCCACATAATAAATAAAAGCACAATGTGTCTCTCAAATAAAGTGGCATATGTATAAGGAATGGTTATCAGCTCTCAGTAATAAACCACACAACTCCATAGGCAGGACAGTATATTAGTCTCACAGCTCCAAGCCCATAGTTGAGCTTACTTTCTTTCTGCAAGCCAAGAGCATCATGCTCGCACAAATATATTGGCACCTCATCTTGCTCTCATGATAATCCATGAATAATGCTCCTATTGACATCTGCGAGAGCCATAACACAATCCACAACAAAAGCCATAACTTTGCATGATTGAATGTAATTTTCTCAGACAGCCAATGCAGGAGTTTCTAAAGAGATTCAAGGACATGAAAAGTTTGAAGGGGGTAGTAACAAGCCACTTTTGAACAAATATGAGACAAATTTTAACCGAAGGTTAAAATTTTAAATCGAGATACATTTTTTAATGACCTGTTTATATCGAATTGTGCCTACACAGTAAAACTGGCAATTTTCAGCCAATTTGGTTTTCCAAGCTTAAGTTACTGTGGGGTTCAAATAGGGCTTATAATAAAAACTGATTGCAACCTTGACAGTGAAGGTTGCCGTCTCTCCATAATGTGAGTATATTGTCTTGATGAAAAGAGGCACTTGCTGTTAACTCATAGGTTTCCACTAGTACTATGCTATAGTTTCACATGTTTAAATCAAGTCTAGATTGTTGCCCTTTATTTACAAATGGAAGAAATGGAACACAAATAATAGACCATTCAGATGGTTCAAGCTGAGCCCTTGCATTCCAATCATAGACTTATCAACATGCAAACTGTTCTTTACAGCTTTTATTTGTGTTGCTACAAAAAGGGCTGAGATTTCTGACTTTATTTTCTAACCCGCACATCAGAAGTGAATGATGTGGCTAACAACAAAGGGAGAGGGATAGCTCAGTTTGAGCATTGGCCTGCTAAACCCAGGGTTGTGAGTTCAATCCTTGAGGGGGCCATTTAGGGATCTGGGGCAAAAATCTGTCCGGGGACAGTACTTGGTCCTGCTAGTGAAGGCAGGGGACGACTCGATGACCTTTCAAGGTCCTTCCAGTTCTAGGAGATTGGCATATCTCTATTTATTAAATTATTAAACACCACACAATTGATGTTAACATCAAGTAAATAATGCAGCTTTACGAGGGAGGCAAGATACAAAAAATAATGTAGTCCTGTAATCTAGCAGGATAAATCAGTAATAAAACATGAAAATGGGTACTTTTATAATGTTACCTGTATGTGAACAAGTCTCACAGAAAAGAAGGAATTACCCACTAACTAAACTTCTTTCTCTCTTCCCCTCCTCCAGAAGAAAATTATTACTGTCTGTGTATGGATGACGTAAAGAAGAAACATGGTCAAAATAAAATAGGACACTGTTTGTTTAAGGTACCAGCTGGCCTTTAATCTAACTTTCCTGCTCTGACCAGTTTATAGAAGCATAAATCATTGTTGTCTTCAGCTCAGTCCTTCAGAGTCTACTGCAAAACCCTAGAACGTTCACTTCAGCTGTGGGAAGTCAAATAAAGGAAAAATAACAAAACTTAAATGAGAGTCTCTGACAAGAACTATAGCCCTATAGCAGTTTAAATCAGTCTCTGTCCCAGGTTTTACAGGCCACCTGTTTGGAGCTTTGTTTTGAAATTTCTTTTGATTTAGAGTATCAGAGGGGTAGCCGTTTAGTCTGGATCTGTAGAAGCGACAAAGAGTCCTGTGGCACCTTCTAGACTAACGGACGTATTGGAGCATCTGAAGAAGTGGGTATTCACCCACGAAAGCTTATGCTCCAATATGTCCGTTAGTCTAGAAGGTACCACAGGACCCTTTGTCGCTTCTTTTGATTTAGAATTCTGCTCCTCTGTTTCAACTGGAGCCAGGGACAAGAGGTGGATTTAGTCACACTGGCAGGGGATAGAAAACCCCTTGGGTTCTGTTGGGAGAGTGGGGAGAGAGATGCTTGTATTTTTGTCTCTAGCCAACCAGAAATGAATGGGAGTAGCTCATCCCACCTCATGAGACTGCCTGATTACATGCAAGGGGGAAAGCATTGGCTATGCCTCTTTGAGTAGTGCTGCGATTAGTTCATTTGAGGGGAGTCACTAAAGCTAATTGGCTTGGCTCCCGCATTATCCTGCTCTGGGAATAAAAGATCTCTTCCAGGACTGGGTGGACCCCACATAGTTGCACCTACCCTTTCCATTCCTACTGTGTGCAGTGCCCTGGCTGGATCTCCAGCTATGCTATGGGCCTTGCTATATCACCTTGTCGGAGGTTTGGTAGAGATTTTCCCACTGGAGGAGAGTGGCTCTTGTTGGGTTGGGTTTTTTTACCTTCCTCGCAGCATCCCAGAGGTCTAACCAGTTAGTTAAGGAAGCTAAAGGGAAAAAGAAATCAAAACAACAACAACAACAAAAACCTTTGTTGCAACCTGCAGCTCATGTCTAGTATAAAAGATGGATTTAAGTGGGTGACCAGATCCTGGGGTAAACCTGAACATGACACCAGCCTGGATTGTTTGGGGATGGAGGGTGGTTTTAAGTCTGATGCAGACTGTGTCATTCTTGTGGGCACCCTCATCCCTTTGAGAGGACTGTGTAAGGAATCCCAGCATGAGCTGAATCCCAGGTATTGGGGGAATTGCTGAGTGTTGTCACTCCTCTCTCTTGGTTAGATTGGATTGTTTAGAGCCATTATGGACCCACATAATACCTTGATAGTTAAAGGGATGGTGGGGAATGGGGAGTTTGCACACATTCCCTCTGTCCTCTCCCATTAGTTTGGGATTAGTTTAATAATATGCATGTGACCCAGACCTGTTCTGTGTAATATTTCCTGCATATTAAGATCAACAAATCAAACCACAATACAACTTTCTGTGAAGATTACCATGTTCCCGAAAATTGAGTTCTCTACCTCACGTCAAATATAATATTTCCTGAAAATCACCTATTTTGCTTCTTCACTTAAAAAATAAATAAATAAATAGTCAAGTATAATAAGTCCTCTTCTTAAATTGTTTTAGACTACTGAGTTCAAATGGAACTCTCTGGCTAGCTACACATGCAACTGAATATTCATTTATTTTACTGAAGTAAGCAATTGAGTCTGAGAAATGCTAAAATATAGTGGGGTTCCGCCGACCCGTGACTTTAACTTTTGAAGTGAATGCTTATTGTGTTTTAAAATTTCTCCTTGCATTTTGGACTGCATTTAACAACTTGTAGATTTCAGTTTGGGTGAAATGCTTATTTATGGATTACATAATTACAGGATAATTCTTCTAAAATTAAGTGCTGTAGAAAACATACTCAAAGCTTATTCTTGCATGTTCTGCAGTGTTAATTAGTACATAGAAGGTGTTTGCAGGGACAGAAATAACTTTGTGGGTTCCTATACAAATTTTGCCAACAGAATTTTTAAACTGATGACTGTTGTGCACAGCATAACTCTCAATTTAGCACCACCCTACCTTAGATATTGCCTTTTGAAATATGTGTTGAAGACTAAATTGAAGGGTCACAGAAACCGCAAATAGCAGAAGGTAACGTTTGAATGAATATGGAACTGTTTTCTTTGATACATGCAAAGTGTTTTATATTCTCAATTATCATGTTAGGCATTTCTGATGTCAGTTACAAAAAGGTGGGTAACCATTTTTTCTCCTCACCATGCAAATCATGAGCATTAGAGGTGTAAAAGTTCTAATGTATTAGGCTATTTAATATTTACTCTATCCGCCTGACAGGGCAAGATGGCTTTTTACAGCATGTTTTCTAATGCTTTGTCCAGTCTATTTTTAAAAGTCCCAAGCAAAAGGGGGCTTTTGCCACTCCTTTTGGGAAACTACTCCACCATCTAACGAATCTCATTTATCGCGTGTCTCCTGATATTCAGCCTAATACTTTTCCTTCCTTAATTTTTACCACATGCTATGGTCCTTCATACTATCTTAAATAATCCTTTGCCCTTCTTGTAGTTTATGCCTTTTAAAGTTTGATTGTAATCTGAAAAGTGACTCAGTAGAAATGGCTTCCTGGGGTTCCGTTCACATTGTGTCTACATGACTCCAGATCAAATGTGCTCAGTTTTACTCATTGCAAGTAAAAATATGTTTCAGTAACTGCCAGCCCTGCAAACTCAAAATGTGATTTGAAAGTCAAAATGGATTCTTTGTAGCTTGTGTATCACCCTCAGTTACAGATGTGCAGCCTCATTATCTTCAAATTATCCAAGGTGATTGCACAAGTGTAACTGAAGACAAAATGTAACTCTGTACATAACTAACAATTCTGTTGATAATACAGGAAAATAAATAAAATCCAGTTCATTCCCTTTAGTTTTGTGTTGACCACACGTGAGCTTACTGAAGCAGACTTACTCCCCACATCCCCAAAAAACAAATTGTTGATGAAGTTAATGGATCTGATTCGGAATAAAAACAGATAGCGGGCATCCTCCATAAATAATAAACTGCAGTTTAAAGTATCTGGAGAGTTGGTCAAAGAACGTTATTTCTCTCTTCCCGTTTGGAAGATCATAAGCAGATGTGCGCTGTAATTAATTTTACAACGCATTCTTTTTATGCATCTTACTAATTGTACAGTGTTGTAACTCAGAGCGAGGGGGTTCTTTCCTGACTCAAGTGACAATACCATGATGCCATTACATATATTTCATTTACATGTATAACTGTAGAAGTTATTATTGACCATACATTTATTTTCTTTTTGAAAAAAAAGCCCTGTCAAGATTAGCCTGCCCCTGAATAATCAACTTGGATTTAAAATTAACAAAATACTTTGTAATAAAGGACAGGTTCATAGATTGATAAAATCCAAGGCCAGAAAGGACCATTGTGATCATCTAGTCTGATCACCCGTATAACAGAGGCCACAGATCTTCCCCAAAATAATTCCACTCCCCTAACTTTTAGAAAACATCCAGTCTTGATTTAAAAATTGCCAGTGATGGAGAATCCACCACAATCCTTGGTAAATTGTTCCAGTGGTTAATTACCCTCACTGTTCAAAATTTATGCCTCATTTCTAGTCTGAATTTATATGGCTTTAACTTCCAACTATTTGACTGTTATAATCTTTCTGTGCTAGATTGAAGAACCGATGATCAAATATTTGTTCTTCATGTAGGTACTTATGGTCATCTCTTAACCTACTCTTTAAGATAATAGATAGCACTTCCTGAGTCTGAGGCATGTTTTCTAATTCTTCAGCCATTCTCTGAACCCTCTTCAGTTTATCAGCATTCTTCCTGAATTGCGGACACCAGAACTGGATACAATATCCCAGCAACCCAATATGGGGTAACATTACCTCTACTCCCCTGTTTATGCCTCCTAGGATGATATTAGCCCTTTTCCCCACAGTGTCATAATGGCAGCTTGGGTTCAGCTGATTATCCGTCTTGACCCCCCAATCTTTTTTCAGAGTCACTGCTTCCCAGAATAGAGTCCCCATCCTGCAAGTATGACCTATATTCTTTGTTCCTAGATGTATACATTTACATTTAGCCATATTAAAACACACACTGTTTGTTCGTGCCCAGCTAACCAAGCGATCCAAATAACTCTCAAGTATCAGAGGGGTAGCCGTGTTAGTCTGAATCTGTAGAAGCGACAAAGGGTCCTGTGGCACCTTATAGACTAACAGAGGTATTGGAGCATAAGCTTTCGTGGGTGAATACCCACTTCATCAGATGCAAACCATTTAACCAAAAGAAGGCTGAGGGGAGATATGATTGCTCTCTTTAAATATATCAGAGGGATAAATACCAGGGCGGGAGAGGAATTATTTAAGCTCAGTACCAATGTGGACACAAAAACAAATGGATATAAACTGGCCATCAGGGAGTTTAGACTTGAAATTAGACAAAGGTTTCTAACCGTCAGAGGAGTGAAGTTCTGGAACAGCCTTCCAAGGGAAGCAGTGGGG
Source organism: Chelydra serpentina (assembly GCA_037349315.1). NCBI lineage: Eukaryota > Metazoa > Chordata > Testudines > Chelydridae > Chelydra > Chelydra serpentina. The sequence continues at coordinate 8,565,430 of JBAIAC010000014.1, read as the reverse complement.
GCAAAAGACCTATCTGGCTTCAAGATTAAACTAGATAAGTTTATGAAGGGGATGGTTTGATGGGATAACATGATCTTAGTCAAAGGTCAATTAATTGCCATCAGTGGTAAATAGGACCAATGGTCAATGATGGGATGTTAGAAATTCCTACAGACAACTTTTTCCTGGGTGTCTGGCTGGTGAGTCTTGCCCACATGCTCAGGGTTCAGCTGATCGCCATATTTGGGGTCGGGAAGGAATTTTCCTCCAGGGTAGATTGGCAGAGTCCCTGGAGGTTTTTGGCCTTCCTCTGCAGCATGGGGCACGGGTCATTTGCTGGAGGATTCTCTGCATCTTGAAGTCTTTAAACCATGATTTGAGGACTTCAATAGCTGAGACATAGGTGAGAGGATTATTCCAGGAGTGGGTGGGTGAGATTTTGTGGCCTGCATTGTGCAGGAGGTCATACTAGATGATCATAATGGTCCCTTCTGACCTTTTAAAGTCTCTGAGTCTCTGAGTCTAATACCTCTGTTAGTCTATAAGGTACCAGATAACTCTGAATCAGTGAGCTGTCCTCTTTGTTATTTACCACTCCCCCAATTTTTGTGTCTTCTGGAAACTTTCAGTGATGATTTTATGTTTTCTTCCAGATCATTGATAAAAATGTTAAATAGCTTAGGGCCAAGAACCAGTCCCTGCAGGACCCCACTAGAAACACACCTGTTTGATGATACCATGTTTACAATTATGTTTTTAGACATATCAGTTAGCCAGCTTTTAATCTATTTAATGTAGGCCTTAATTTTATATTTTGTTTTTTAATCAAAATGTCATATTTTACCAATTCAAATGCCATACAGAATTCTACGTATATTATGTCAACACTAGAACCTTTATCAACCAAACTTGAAATCTCATTAAAAACATATCAAGCTAGTTTAACAGGATCTGTTTTCCATAAACCTGTGTTGACTGGTATTAATTGCATTGCCCTCCTTTTAATTCTTTATTAATAAAGTCCAGTGTCAGCCACTCCATTATCTTGCCCAGGATTGATGTCAGACTCAAAGGCCTATAATTAACTTGGTCATCCTGTTTACCTTTTACAATATTGGCACAACATTAGCTTTCTTCCAGCCTTCTGGAACTTCCCCAGTGTTCCAAGACTTTGAAAATAAAACATTAATGGTCCAGTGAACTCCTCAACCAGTTTTTTGAAAACTCTTATGTAAGCTATCCTGACCTGCTAATTTAAAAATGTTTATCTTTAATAGCTGCTGTTTAACATCTTCCTGAGATACAAGTGGAATGAAAAGTGTATTATCATTATACAACGCGACTATATCATCTGTTTTTCTCCATATGCAGAACAGAAATGCTTATTGAACACTTTGCCTTTTCTGGATTATTATTGCTAATTCTACCATTTCCATGTAGTAATGGACCAATATCATTGTTGGGATTCTTTTGTTCTTAATATACTTTAAAAATCCTTATTATCCTTAACTTTACTGGCATAGGTTTCTTCTTGTGTCCCCTCATCAATTTTCTACAATTCTTAGCTTCTGATTTATAGTCATTACTAGATGAGAGGCCTGGTGTGGTGGTGTGTGCCTGTAATCCCAGCTGCTTGGGAGGCTGCGGTTGGCGGTTCGCTCAGGAGTTCTAGGCTCTGTGTGCTATGTCAATCGGGTGTCCGGTGCTACTGACAGCCTGGCCATCGGGTAGTTGGAGGACTGGCTAGAACAACGCATCTGATGTGTTGTGATCGGCGCTCTCTCTGTGAGGGCTGATGGACCGATCAGTGACAATGACTAGATGAGATGTATGGTGTCACAGGAGCAAAGCAAAAGAGTAATTGATAGTACTTTTGTGACCGTGTTGCATTACCTTTTAATATTTAAATATAAACTTGTCTTGGACTATTAGAAGGTGGAGGTTGTGAAGTATATTGTTGAAAGCTTGTCTTCTCAGTAGTTCCAAAGCAATTTAATTGCCGTCTGGTTGTTGAATCCTCAGTGCACTTTTTTAAAAGGAGGAGGTTGTGTGTAGGGTCAAAATAAATCTTCTGGCTTCTTACAAAGTAAAACCATCATTTTTCATATCGGATGGACGGTCTCTAGTCAAGTCCACTTTCAAAACCTTATTACTACTTTAACTCTTACGAGGAGGCATTGATGAAACAGGGCACAACAGTGCCCCTTTAAGAGTTTTTCAGTGTTATTTTTTTCCCTTTGTTGTACAATAATCCACTGTACAAAATAGTGTCAGTATCACCTACTCAGATTGACTGGAAGGATGATCTTAAAAGTTATTTAAATAAACAAGTTCTGGACAGTCATAAACCATCCAATTCATAAAAAGTCCAGAATATTAACATTGTACAATACAATTTTGATGGCAAAATAAGCTGAGAAAGAGACCCATGTTATTGATTGGTGTTTCTATTTTGAAGTACTTACAAGACAGTTAGATATTACTATGATGGAGGCCATAGATATAACCAGACAAGTGTTAGAGGAAATCTTGCTGTACGTTGATGTCATGCCATAATTAGGACACACTTTCCTCACACTGAATATATTTTGCATGTATATGATGTTACTTTCTTGCATGAAAACAGTTACATTGACAGATTATCCAGAAAGAAAACTTGAATATGCTAATAAATCAAGAATTTGAAGAACAAATAAAAATATATTTATAGAGAAATGAATTAATCTCATTTATTATTTTGAATGACAGATATGCCCAAAATACAATATAAACGGATTACATTTTAGAATATTAGTAATAAGACACCTACACTACACTCGAGTGACATCATTTTGCCAAAACCAGTAGAAGCAACATATAAGTAGTACTGTAATAAATTATTAGATTTCTGTGTGCAGCGGGTTTGCTAAAAGTAGAGTGTAGCTGCAGCAGTGCCTACGGTGGGAGGGGCTAGCTGCCCTGAATACGTATCTATCCAAGACCATGGGCACATACTTGAGGCAGCTAGCCTCTCCCACCACACGCCAGCTGTGCCTATGTTCTATTTTTAGTATGTTAATTGGATCTGAGTTCGTGTGGGTATGTCTCCTAGAGCTGGGAATCACCCCCCGCCCTGCTCAAAATATAGACATACCCTATGTCAGTCACTATATTGCTAAAAGCCAGTGGAGATACTGTAGCTCAAGTAGTAGGAGCCAACAATACTTAGCAAAGAGTGTTGACATTTTGGGTCAGATCGACAGAGGTGTACATTATTTTTTAGCTCCACTGACTTAAATAAATTTACACCCTCAAAGCATCTGACCCATAAGGATACCAATATGCCTTGGATGTGTTGTAAGGTGCATTTTATGAGGAATGCAGGCTGTTCCATTTTAACTGAATTACTGATATGTGTTCATGTTTTTACAGCATAACACACGGCTTTGCTTTGTAATATTTGGGCTAAATGCATCTTTCAGTCAGTTGATGCATTAATATAAATCATTGCATTGGTTTGCCTCAGATTCAATATCTCCCAATTTGAAATAACCTCAGTCCCAGGTTCACTCTGGCTTTTTCCCCACAGAAGGAGACCATTATTCTGTGACATAGTGTGTGTTGTTTTTTTAGTTTTTCTTTAGTCAGTGTAACCGGCATGAATGATGTATGAGGATCCTATGATGGATTCTGTAATGTTGCTTCCAGTGTACTGAACACTGGTGCATAAGGCCATTGGGAGAGAATTTGTTTTCCAGGTCTGGTCCTGGTTGTATAGACCTGTTGGCATGCTTTTAACTACAATAGCATGCAGCAGGCTCAAACATCCAGAATCTGTGAACTTGCCATTTCTAGCAATAATTTGCACTCTATTATTTACCCACATTTAAATGCATTGAATGGGTTAATAACTTCAGCTCAGAGTCCTAACCCAGCCACACAATTCAAGTAGACAGCATATTCTTGAATGTTATTGACCTCCAGAGCAATTAGAAAAAAATATTGATTAAGGACAGGAAATATTTCACAGATGAGACCATGATCTCAGATTTAAGATCGAAGTCTGATCACTAAGGACTTGAATTACTAGATAACTGTAATAAACATATAGCACGCTGAGATGCTGATAAGAGACTGAACTTTTTTTCTGGCCCCAGTCGCTTAACTGAGGTCAGAGTTACAAAGGTAATTCCCCTGTCACCAGACAACGGTCAGTACCCACTGACTCCAGGGATTGCAGTTACAATAATGAAAGAGGTGGAAACTGAGATGGGCAATACTTTGTGAGGGAGCAGTGAAGGATTTTGTTTTTAATCATTTGGAGCCTAATCCTGGTCCCACTGAATTCAATGGGAATTTTGTCATTTACTTCAAAGGGAGTAGAACTGACCTTTAGTTAAGATACTATGTAGAAAAGTTGAGTGAATAATTCACAGTAAATACTTTGACAAGCTAGCCTTTTTTTCTGTTCATGAGTTGTCTGTAAAGACTGATTCTTTTCCCATTTTTTCATAATTAAAAATTATTTTCCAAATAATGTTGGTGAATAATGCTTGGTCCATCTATTGTTCATGAGGAGTTCAGTATGAATATTCAAAATTCAAGCTGTGTTGATTAGTTTTGACTTGACACAGAGCTGATATGATGGTTCTGTTCCCTGATGTTGACATAAGTTTTTGGATGAAATTATTTATGCAGATACCACATTTCAAGTTAGAAATTCACTCTCCAAAAATTTCATGCAATTCCCTGTCTCCATACTTGTTGAACATATTTGTTAGAATATTTAAGGAAAGTGGACACCAATAAGCACAGCTGAAGTGAATGAAATTTTTTTGTTGGAGTGAATATTCATGAACACTTTTTTTCAAGGCATTTGCACAGCTCTCCTATACCATTAGAAGCTTATTAAGAAATGAGTTTTGATGAGCAAACCTCTAAGGTTTTATAGTCTGCTCATTCAGAAATTCCAGTACTTATCTAAAGCTCATCTTGACTACTCAAATTGCTTCAAACTCTCCCATAGACAGGTGATCTCACAATATTTACCGGACCTTGTTTCTAATCCTTATTGAAAATACTGTAAAAACAGCATTTTTCTGAGTATTTTATCAATCCTAGATCCTGTCCTAGCCCTAGCATGGAGGTGAAAAGGCAAATAAAAATGAAATAAAAAGCCTGTTCAGACACTGCAGAAACTCAAGACCTTTGGTTTTAAAATGAATGAAGGTTGGCATGTGAGGGAGATTAGAATTCCTGCTATTTCTGATGAACCAGTTTGATCATCTCTAGAAATCAGTCCGTGTAAGTATAGATGTGGTGTGTATATATATATGATGATGATGATAATGATGCTAATACTTAGCACATGTAAATTACTACCTAGAAAGATAATAGCATTTAGGGAAATATGAGACCTAGTAATAACACCAAAGATAAGTTTACAGGTAGTATGGGAAATTTAAACTACTTAGCAATGTGAAGGTACCCATCTGCATGAGCATTTCAATAACCCTAAATAGCTGCAGCATAGCAACATTTTCAGTACTAGCGACAAAGGGTCCTGTGGCACCTTATAGACTAACAGAGGTATTGAAGCATAAGCTTTCGTGGGTCAATACCCACTTCTTCGGATGCAAGCAGTGGAAATGTCCAGAGGCAGATCAAGCTTATGCTTCAATACCTCTGTTAGTCTATAAGGTGCCACAGGACCCTTTGTCACTTCTGCAGATCCAGACTAACACGGCTACCCCTCTGATTTTCAGTACTATCATTAGTGAAACCTCAAATATGGTACTTCCAGAACTGATTTTATACCTCTGTAAATGTTTGGTGAATATTATCGCTCCCAGAATTCTATAGGTTATGTCTTTCTAGAAGTGATATCATAGAATAGAGAAGCCTGAGGATATTTAACACAACAGCAGGTGAACTGGCCATCCATGACTTAGTTATATTCCACATCTGGCCCATCTTTTAATAACAACATAATTAGATATGAGAGATTCACAAGAAGCAGCAAGAGAAACACTTGTGACCTTATGAGAGTTCACTTTGAGGGAATAAGAAATGGCTTAATGTATTTTATTTAGAAATTTTTGTTTGGGGGAACTATGGCAGTAAAGTTAAACATGCCTAAAAAGAGTTGGAAAGATTCCAAATGCAAATTGTTCCAGTTAAGTTTTCAGTGCAGAAAGCCATGCTGTTAAATAAGCTGTAAAGAGTGGTACAAATAATAAGTAAAAGCATGTTAAAAATATAAATCCGGTAGGATGGAATGTTAGCAGAGAGAGATTTAAGTATAAGTGAGTAAAATGATAATTAGATGAGCAAAGAGAAATACTCAGTTGAAATATTTGTGCTATTTCATACTAACAATAATAGGGTCTTCAATTATGTTTTAATAAATTGGTTACTAAAAACATTATAATGGGAACACTAGAGACAGGGATTACTCAAACTGTATGTTTAATTGTTTTGCTTCCCTCTGAATAGAGGAGGGAAGGAAAACTGCCAAAAACAATGACAACTTTTCCAGATACCATGGTATTTGTGTATAGAAAAGAAATTAGTTATGGAAAGTCTTGATCCTAGTCTGAAGTTGAGACATAGTACCAACGCCAGACCCAGAAAGTCCATTTTTATGAGTTACAACACAATCTGTATAGTGTCTTTCATGAAAATTACAGCTGATTGGGACGGAAGAGTGGAGGAGAGTGCAGGGGAGAGGAAAGTGAGGAATTCCTCATAGGGAAAAAAAGTTGATTTTTTTGGGGTGAAAAATTGAAAACTGAACATTATTTCCCCCAAACTGAGCAATTTGGGCCAGAAACTTTCAGTTGAAAAAAGAATGTTTAGATTTGGAAATGCCATCATGGTACCTAATAAGCGTTGTAGTTGAGGTGTCCCATGGCCTGATTCTCCTGTATGGGCTGGACACAGAGTAAAATTCAGTGGTCAGGTGTTTTCATCATGGTAAATGTTTACCAAGGATCAGTTTTAAAAATATTCATTTATGATCTACAAAAGGAGAGAAACAATAGGCTAGTGAAATTTGCAGATGATACTAATGTTTTAGGTTAGTAAAGATTACTCTAAAAGTAGTGAGGGAACATCCACGTGATTTAACAAATAAAGATAAATGGGCAACACAAAGGCAATTGAAATTCATTGCTGACAAATACAAAGTAATGCAAATTGGAAATAATTATATAAACAACTCATATTCTTTGCTGTGTTCTAAATTAACTGTTAGCACTCAGGAAAATTACGAAAGTGTAATTGCAGACAGCTCAATGGAAACCTTTGATCAATGCATAATTGTGGCCAATAAAGCTAAGAAAATGTGAGTAAGTATAATGAATGGGATTGAAAGTAATACTGAAAGTATTATGATGACACTATATATATATCAATTGCAATTGTCATCCTATAGAATATTATGTTCATTTTGGGCACACTATCTCAAAAATTATATACTAGAATGTATATATGTGTATAGAAAAGGTAAATCGGGAACTCATATTTACCCTTTTTCATTATGCAAGAATAAGATGACATTCAATGAAACTGAACTGCAACAAATTAAAAAACTGATGAAAGTAAATACTTTCTTCACACAATGCAAAAATTAACCAGTAATACTCACTGCTATAAGATATCATTGAGGTCAAGAGGTTAGGAAGACTGTATAATGGAATTGACATTTGTATTGATAATAAGATAATCTACGTCCTTTGCATAGGATTAAAAATAAAATACATGTATGGCTATAAACCATGATGCTTCATGCATATGCCAATTTATGAAGAATGGGTTATGGAAGAACTTCCTCAATTGGCAGGTAATCCCATAGTTGCCCGTTACTGGATTAACTGCACTTTATCCTGAAACATCTATTAGTAGCCTTGATGGAACACTGGTCTGATCCAGTATGGTAATTCTTCTGTCGCTATTTTCCTAGAGAAGACAAATTTTCAAGTGAGACATGAAATGGGGTGTCCATTACGCAGAGAAATAGAGTAGGTTGTCCTAGACCAAAAAACCAACAGAGGAGCCTGTTGTTACTGTAGTGTCGTTCTGTGCAAGAACAGAGAAAACCAATAGAGCTGGTCAAAAAACTTATTTTGAAACATTTTTTTCAATAGAAAATGACTTTAGAAAAAAACATTATGTAAAAAAAAATCTGTTTTCTCGAAAACAAAGGAAAACACACACGTACACCATCCAGCGAATTTAAAATAGAAAATTTTCTCTGTAACCAAAACACCAAATCATTTAGGTTTTTGATATTTTTTTCAATTAAAATCAAAATTTTATGCAGGGAAAATAATCATTTCCTGACCATCTAGAGAAACCAATGGTGGATAAGCAAAAAGAGTGGCAGAGAAGTTTTCTGAGAGCAGTATTCTGGAGCAAGCCCATGGAGGATTTTAATATCAAGGAGAGTAACTTTCAACTGGACCTGACATAACTATTTTTCATGTATCCTCTGAGTTGATTTCCAGTTTTTCCTCCACATTATCTCTATCCTTCCTCTTGTAATACATTTACTCCCCAGCTTTACTTAGTCTACTTTGCAGGCTTTACGTTATCTCATCAGCTCTCCACATATTGAAGTCTATCTTCCACTTGTTCTGCCCATATATTCGCACATTTTCCCTTCTTTCCTCCACCTTCTCCCAAAGCAATTGTCTTTCCCATTGTGTCTCTCTTTAAATGTTTCCTAAAAACCTTCTTTAAGCTTATAATTGGCTCTGGGTCTTCTGGCATTTCAAGTTAAGAATGCTATACAGTTAATACAAAAATGTACTGTTTTCTATTTCATCTAGTTGCATTTCTTTGCCTGTTGATTTAGTTCTGTTTTCAAAGCACCATTCCCTCATCATGTATGGTGTCTGGTGACCTTTTATACAAGTAACCAGCATGTAAAATTGTATTCCCACACTACCATGCAGGAGCTGGTATCCCAAAGGATATTTAGAAATCTCCCACTCTTTACAAGGCTTCTGTTCAGCTACATGATAATCCTTCATCAAAGGTCTGTATTAAGTTGAAGTGTTGAATAAACTTTATTGAAACTTGTGATGGATGAAACCAACAGGACTAGAAAGGGGCCTCATAAAGAATAAGGGATTGTTAACATAATATACCAATTTGTGGGTATGCATGCTATGACTCTTAAATAGAATCAGAACTGCTCAGGTGTTTTTGATTTTCTTGTCCGCTAGCAACTAGACTATAAAGAAGATATATATCCTAAGGGTAATTCTCCTTTAGCTCAAATGGTAGACCTCGGTGTTTACCATTTTAGAAGTTTTGAGTTATACTTGTGATTTTGGGTGTTTGCTGTTTAGCTGATAATCCTGATTTATGTGTACCTAGTTTGTGCTTCTAATAAACCCTAAATGCACATGGATAAGCTCTGAACTGGGGGAAGTATGGAAAGTTCTGACTGATTTTTATGTATACCATTGACTTCCAATAGCTGTGATCTCAAACCTGCTTAAATTTGGGGGTTTTCCTTTTTTCCACTGGCTAGTCCACGAAGAAGGCTGCGTTACTGTAATGATCTCAGGCGACGTGCCATCGCTGCATGAATAAGATGATGTCTGAGGACTTAGTCACTGGCTAATCTGTGATGTGATATATGCTTGCACCATTAGAGTTCCAAAGTAAATGAGAACATTATGTCCTACTATTTTTTTTTGTACAGTCTACCTGATTATTCTCATACTGCAATGTGACAATCCAGAATATATCCATTTGCTTTATCAACTGAGATTCTACAGTGGTACTTAAAGCAGATGTTGCAGAGCTTTTACAGTATCAACAGTTAGAGCACTTGGAACTTTAATAAAATTAGGGGATGGTTCTAAACCCGGATTCCCTATGATTCTGTCAAACCATTCCTGCATTATGCGTTCACTGATAATTACCTGATTTTTGTTAAATTCCTTATATTTGCAGCTTTGACATTAAAATATTCACATCTTTTTAAATTAATGGGGGAAAAAAGGATTCCTATGTCAAGATTTAAAATATCACCACATTTTGTCCTTCTAAACCCTCTCCTCTTCTTCACGACCCTGAATTTTTATTTTCCAAATGCTGAATAGATGAAGTAGGTACATTCTCACCTACAAAATATCCTTGCTATCAAAAAAAATCTTAATTAGAACCTTCTAAACATGAAGCATCTGTTCACAAACAAGACTGGTTTCTTTGTAGTTTGTTAAATTTTGTGTGGTTTACTGTGAATTCTGCTGTGTTGGTCCAATAATTGAAACAGAACTTATCAGGCACTTAGTAATGGATCACATTGTCAGAAATGAAGATCTCCCATGCAGATCCATGTAATGTATGTTTGATAGCAGAGAAAGAAAGATTATAGTCTACTGAGAGCTATACTCCTTAGTTTTGAATAAATGGAATACTGTAATCTAAGTGACAATTGATCAACCAGACAGGCATTTTATCTGATCTCGTTTTCACTTTTTATTTAACAAAGTGCTCTACTTCATGTTTAAAGTATAATATATCAGCAATGACAATTTATTAATCATTCTGTGGTATTCAGTGCCCTCCTACGTAAGGTTTTTGTTTGTTTTTTGCACAACCATTTTAATCAAAGGGTTTAGTTTCAGTAGAAATGGTACCATGGGTTATAACACTTTGTTCAGCATAAAGTAAGGTGTAGCTGTGTCATTAGCTATGTATTTTTTCATTGGGAGCAAAATATGACTTGCAAAAGCGATGTTTCTGAGGAGATTGTTTCTGATTGATTCTTAGAGAGAAAACTGGGTTAAGGACCAAATCCTGAAGTCCTTACTCAGTTTTTATTCAGGCAAAACTACTATTTACTCAATGGGAGCTTTGTCTGAATAATAATGTGTTAAGACTTCAGGATTTAGCCCTGAATTTTGAGCACGTTGGTGGAAATCAATCTATATATTTTATATCAGGGAGATCAAACTTCCAGTCACCTAAATCCCCGACTCAAATTCTGCAGCATACTAGCTTTCACATTTAAAAAAAAAAGGGGGGGGGTTTTATACTTTTCAAAAGTGATGAGTTCCTAAAATTCCCCTTGAAGACAATGAGAGCTGTGGGTGCTGAGTTCTTCTAAAAATCAGGCTCCGAAGATCATCTTCCAAAAGTGAACTAATGTGATGCTGTTTTAAATAGCCCTGAAACCATAGTGCTAAAGTAGATGTGAACTGTCTCCATTCACCTTAATGTGGAGCTAACTCAACTCTGAAACCCAGTGGTACTTTAAAAAGATGATTTTTCAGAATGCAATTGTTTTCCTACTTTGCATATATGATTGTGCACACAAAGTGGAAAGTTACACATGCAACTAAATGGGCAGAAATTCTAAAGTCTCTTGCATCATTTTCCCCCACTGAGTGATGCTGAATGAAACAAAAATATTATCTAAAAAATTGGCCCACGATAATGAAATATGGAAGCCTAATGTCAGATTGTGATGGAGTAGGGAGCGAGATGGATTTGACCTGAGAGGCTTGCGGGGGAGGTTCCCTGGGACAGGCTGCATTGGGAAAGGCTACATTGGGAGTGTGAGACTTTACCTGGGGCTGTAACATGAGCCAGGAGGGGGGTTGAGAGGTGACACCTTTGGCTGGGAGAATGGTCAAAGGCGAGAGGAGGGGAAGAGCCTGCTGGAGGTTTGGCTGGTTGTTTTTCAGTTTGGAGCTGGGTGGTGAAACGCAGGGAGCCCCAGAGCTGGGGTCTAGGCTCCCTGCCCCCCAGAAGGGCCCAGTTGAGGGGTCCTGGTCATACTTACAAGCTCTGTGTGGACTCTTTCCTGGCAACCCTAATAAACATTCTGTTCTACTGGCTGGCTGAGAGTCACATTGAATCCCGAGAAGGGGGGTGCAGGACCTGACTCCCCCACACTCCGTGACAACTGGTGGGATCTACCTCACCCCATGAACGGCACTTCCTGCAGTAGGTGACTGGAGAGCAGTACAATGAAGGGGGATTGACAGGGAGCAGGTTGCTGAAGAGGCAGAGAAAAGCGGTTTTGGGGGGCGGAGGAGCTACGCTTAACCCTGAGGGGTGTGACCAGTGAGAAGGGCTGGCACACTAGGGGTTCCTCCTGGAAGCCGTGGGGGGCCAAGACCGCACAGGCCTGCGAGTGGCCAACAGGGAGATGTATGCTAAGCGCCGTAAGAACAACCTGGTGGAGCTGTGCAGGCAGAGTGGGCTGTGCATTGGGAAGTCCACCAAAGACCAGCTGATTGCGCAGCTGGAGGAGAAGGATCACTTGGCTGACCCGATCCCTGTCCCTGGGGGAAGCCGCCCGACAGACGCAGCATGGGCCCCAGGGCCTGACCTGGCTGGGAGGGGTCAGACTGCTGCTGAGGACATCCCAAGACCCCTCTTGCCTCTGCCCAGGGGAGAGGTTGGGGAAAGCCCAGCAAATACCGAGGGCACCTTGACCCCGGCGGCCAGCAGGGGATCCTCCCAGCGGAGCTCCCCATCCCAGCAGTGGAGGCGGCTGGATGGGGAGAGGGAGATAAGACTGAAAGAGCTGGAGTTGAGGCAGCAGGAACTGAAGGAGGAGCGGGAAGAGCGGGAAAAGCAGCGTCAGCACGAGGAGAAACAACGTCAGCGTGAGCTGGAGGAGAAGGAGAAACAACGCCAGCATGAGCTGGAGGAGAAGGAGAAACAACGCCAGCATGAGCTGGAGCTGGCCAGGCTGAGGAGCAGTGAGGCCCCGGCTGCAGTCAGTGAGGGGGGACCCAAGACTGCAGGGAAGTTTGATTGTAACTTCCTGGCCCGGCGTAAGGAAGGGGAAGACATAGACAGCTTCCTGGTGGCCTTTGAGAATGCCTGCAGTTTGCACAAGGTTGACCCTGCAGACAAGCTCCAGTTTCTCACCCCCTTACTAGACCCTGCAGGCCTGGACGTGTACAGCAGAATGAAAGAGGCGGAGACTGGGGACTATGAACTGTTCAAAAAGGCCCTGCTCCACGAGCTTGGGCTGACTCCCGAGATGTACCGTCAAAGGTTCCGGGGTCAGCGTAAAACCCCTGAGGTCACGTACCTACAACTGGCCAACCGGATACATGGATACGCCCGCAAGTGGACCGCTGGGGCCCAAACTATGGCGGGCCTGCTCGAACTATTCGTACTGGAACAACTGTATGAACAGTGCCCATCAGACCTGAAGCTATGGTTGATGGACAAAAATCCAGAGAGCCCGCAGCACGCAGGGTGGCTGGCTGATGAGTTTGTGAACAGTCGGTCAAGGGGTGGCAGGGAGGAATCCCAAAGGAGCAGGCCCACCCTGAGGCAGCAAGAGAGTCACCATGGGTCCTCCCAAAGGGGAAATAGGGAGAACCCCCTCCCGAGGGGAACCTCCGAGATCAGGACCAACCGACCTGCTCGAGGGGACCAACGGGACATGAGCTGCTATCACTGCAGCCAGAGGGGCCACATACGGTCCCAGTGCCCCAAGATCAAAGACAGACTGAGGAGACCAAACCCACACCGGGTTAACTGGGTAGGGACCCAGCCGGACGAGGGGCCGACAGCCCAGAAGAGTGGGGCTGGCAGCTTATCAACTGCTCCGGAGAGAGGAGAGCCCCAGACCAGCTCCTCGGGGGGGCTGGATGCTCCGGACTCAGGGTTCTCGGTTTATAGGGTGGGCGCAGGGCTGTCCCTCCGGAGAGAGTGCCTTGTTCCCCTGGAGATAGATGGGAGGAGGGTCACTGGATACTGGGATACGGGCGCGGAGGTGATGCTGGCCCGGCCCGAGGTGGTGCCCCAGATCGGGTGGTACCCAACACCTACCTGACCCTAACAGGAGTGGGCGGGACCCCGTTCAAGGTACCCGTGGCGAGGGTACACCTGAAATGGGGGGCCAAGGAGGGCCACAAGGATGTAGGGGTGCACCATCATTTGCCCACTGAGGTACTGATGGGCGGGGGGACCTAGAAGACTGGCCCAACGAATCCCAGGACACCCTGATCGTGACCCGTAGCCAGAGCCGGCAAGGGGCGCTACGCCCGGGCCTCAGAGAGGGTACCTTGCAAGGGGCGCAGGACCCTGCCCCAGTGGGGAGGGAGTACCCAAGGACCAGGCGCAGAGAGGCTGCGGCCTCAGACACAGACAGCATGAGGGAGCAGGCTCCTATCCCTTCCCCAGCTGCTGAGTTCCAGGCCGAGTTACAGAGAGATCCTTCCTTGCGGAAGCTCAGGGACCTGGCCAACTGCAGGGAGGTACAGACCATGTGGAGAGGTTGCCAGGAGAGGTTCTTGTGGGAGAAGGGGTTCCTGTACCGGGAATGGGCTCCCCCCGGTGAGATGGAGACGTGAGGGATCAGGAGGCAGCTGGTAGTCCCTCAGAAGTATCACCGCAAGCTACTGTACCTGGCCCACGACATCCCTCTCTCAGGGCACCAGAGAATCCGGCGCACCAGGCAGAGGCTGCTACAGAACTTTTACTGGCCTGGGGTCTTTACAACTATCCATCAGTACTGCCGGTCCTGTGACCCCTGTCAGCGGGTGGGGAAGGCTCGGGACAAGCGGAAAGCGGCTTTGAGGCCCTTTCCCATCATAGAGGAGCCTTTCCAGGAGGTGGCCATGGACATAGTGGGGCCTCTCAGCAAGACAACCCCGTTGGGGAAGAAATACATTCTGGTGGTGGTAGATTTCGCCACCTGCTACCCCGAGGCGGTGCCCTTATCCTCCATTGAAGCAGACTCCGTGGCGGATGCGCTGCTGACCATTTTCAGCTGAGTGGGGTTCCCCAAGGAAGTCCTGACAGACCAAGGGTCCAACTTCATGTCGGCCCTACTCCGGTGCTTGTGCGGCACAGCTGGGCCTCAGCATATCATCCCCAGTCCAATGGGCTGGTGGAGAGGTTCAATGGGACGCTAAAGGTGATGCTGGAAACCTTTATGAACCAGCACCCACAGGACTGGGACAAGTACCTACCACACCTGCTTTTCGCGTACAGGGAAGTGCCCCAGGAGTCTACCGGATTCTCGCCCTTCGAACTGTTATATGGCAGGAGGGTGAGGGGGCCCCTGGACCTGATGAGAGACAAATGGGAGGAGGAGGCCGCCCCCGAGGGAGAGTCAGTGGTGGGGTATGTCCTGACCTTCCGAGAGAGACTTACTGAGCTCATGGGCCTGGCCAAGGGAAATCTGGCCAGAGCCCAGAGGAAGCAAAAGGTCTGGTACGACCGCACGGCGCGGGCCCGCGCCTACGCCACCGGGGATCAGGTGATGGTTCTCATCCCCGTGAGGAAAAACAAGCTGTAGGCCGCTTGGGAAGGCCCTTTCAAGGTTGTCAAGCAGCTAAATGAGGTAAATTATGTGGTGGAGCTGTCTAACCGGGCACACCACTGACAGGTGTACCATGTCAATATGATGAAGCCATATTATGACAGGGGAAATGTGGTGCTGGCCGTGTGTGGACATTGGGAGGAGCAGGGAAGTGACCCTCTAGTAGATCTATTCCCTGAGACAGGAGCTGGTTCCTCCCAAGAAACAATCCCTCTCTCTGACCAGCTAACCCCTGCTCAGCAAGCCGAGATCAGAGGGGTGCTGCATCTGTACCAACAGCTGTTTTCCAACCAGCCTGGTCGCACTAATCTGACTGTCCACCGGGTGCAGACAGGATCGCATCAACCTATAAGATGCTCCCCCTTCCGAGTCACAGGGAAGACAGCTCAGGACCTGGAAAGAGAGGTCCGGGACATGCTGGCTTTGGGGGTGATCCAGCCATCTTCCAGCCCTTGGGCCTCGCCGGTGGTGCTGGTCCCCAAAAAGGATGGGTCCATCCGGTTCTGTGTGGACTATCGGAAGCTCAATGCCATCACTGTATCTGATGCCTACCCCATGCCCCGGACGGACGAGCTCCTAGACAAGCTGGGAGGGGCTCGGTACCTTACCACCATGGATCTTACAAAGGGCTACTGGCAAGTGCCACTGGATGCAGATGCCCGGCTGAAATCTTCCTTCATTACCCCTCTGGGGCTCTACGAGTTCCTGACCCTGCCTTTCGGCCTCAAGGGAGCGCCAGCCACCTTCCAGCGCCTGGTGGATCAGCTACTGAAGGGGATGGAGAGTTTCGCTGTGGCGTATATCGATGATATCTGTGTTTTTAGCCAGACCTGGGAGGACCATGTGTCCCAAGTTAAACAAGTGCTGGACCGACTCCGGGAGGCTGGGCTGACCATAAAAGCGGAGAAGTGCAAGGTGGGGATGGCTGAAGTGTCCTACCTGGGCCACCGGGTGGGGAGCGGCCGCCTAAAGACAGAACCAGCCACGGTGGAGGTGATCCGGGACTGGCCCACTCCACAAACTAAAAAGCAGGTCCAGGCCTTTATTGGGATGGCGGGGTACTATCGAAGATTTGTGCCCCACTTTAGCGCCATAGCCGCCCCCATCACTGAGCTATGTAAGAAGGGGAAGCCAGACAAGGTGGTCTGGACCGAGGAGTGCCCCAGAGGGCTCTCTGTGCACTGAAGGAGGCTTTGATCAGGGACCCAGTTCTGGCAAACCTAGACTTTGACAAGCCCTTTCTGGTGTTCACCGACGCCTCAGACATGGGACTGGGGGCGGTGTTAATGCAGGAGGATGAAACGGGGCAGAGACACCCCATCGTGTATTTAAGCAAGAAGCTGCTACCCCGAGAGCAGAATTATGCGGCCATCGAGAAGGAATGCCTGGTCATTGTGTGGGCCCTCAAGAAACTAGAACTGTATCTATTTGGGTGACACTTCACCATGTACACCGACATGTACACTCTCACATGTACACTCTCCCCTGACCTGGCTGCACCAGATGAAAGGGGCCAACGCCAAGCTCCTGAGGTGGAGCCTGCTCCTGCAGGATTACGACATGGACGTGGTCCATGTGAAGGGAAGTGCCAACCTGATAGCGGATGCGTTGTCCCGAAGAGGGCGCCCTGAACTTCCCGAGGCCACTGGTCAGAGTGACCCCGCTCAGTTCAGTCTCGAAGGGGGGAGAGATGGATTTGACCTGAGAGGCTTGCGGGGGAGGTTCCCTGGGACAGGCTGCATTGGGAAAGGCTACATTGGGAGTGTGAGACTTTACCTGGGGCTGTAACATGAGCCAGGAGGGGGGTTGAGAGGTGACACCTTTGGCTGGGAGAATGGTCAAAGGCGAGAGGAGGGCCCCGGGGGAGGGGAAGAGCCTGCTGGAGGTTTGGCTGGTTGTTTTTCAGTTTGGAGCTGGGTGGTGAAACTCAGGGAGCTCCAGAGCTTGGGTCTAGGCTCCCTGCCCCCCAGAAGGGCCCAGTTGAGGGGTCCTGGTCATACTTACAAGCTCTGTGTGGACTCTTTCCTGGCAACCCTAATAAACCTTCTGTTCTACTGGCTGGCTGAGAGTCACATTGAATCCCGAGAAGGGGGGTGCAGGACCTGACTCCCCCACACTCCGTGACACAGATTCCTAAGGCCAAGTTCATATATCTTCAGGCCAGAAGGGACTGTTATGATAATCTACTTTGGTCTCCTGCATAACAAGCTGCAGAACCTCACCCAGTAGTTATGTATATTAAACCTTGGGAACTAAGGGGGGCAAAGTAGCAAAGAAACCTAGTGATGGCTCTTTGCACAGGAGTGAATTTTACTTTTCATGTATAAGGCTTTCAATATGCAAAGCATTACATACATCCATTTCAGCTTATTCAGAGCTCTTCAGGTCAATCCCAGGGCCAGAAAGAGCATGGAAAGGCATAGAGGCATCATACTGATCTCTAGCTAGGAGAGGGGGCTTTGTGTTGCTCAGTAAACATCCCTCCAGCAAAATAAAGTGTATGTCTACATTGCAATCAAAGGTGTAATTTGCAGCCCAGATAGCCATACCTGCAGCTAGCTTTACTCTAGCTAGTGACGCTAAAAACAACAGTAAAGACACAGCAATGCAGTCTGTTATAAGCTAGCCTGAAACCCGGACACATACTTGTGGTGGTAGCTTGTGCCAGGGTCTGTGCCACTGTGTCTTTGCAGTTTTATTTTTAGCTGTGCTACTTAGACTGAAGCTAACATGGATATGCCTACTCAAGCTGCAATCACACCTCTGATGATGGTGTAAGTATATCCTTAGAGAACACTGACAGGCTACAAAAGATTCTAACTTTGTCCAGTACTGCTGGGAAGATGGTTGTCATAGTGTGATATATCTCAAAAGTGGCTGGGTGGTAAAGTGGGAAGGAAGAGGTCAGATGTGCAGTGGTCATTAGGGAAACAAGTTTCTAGGGAAACATAAATGAATTTGCTAAGGCATGGCGTGATCCTCTATGGAGACAAGTGTTCCCACTTTCAGTGGGCAACCATAGCTGCCCTGTGGGAATGATTTATTCTTCACTGGGTGGCACTGCTGTCTCCTAGAGTAGGTTTTCTATATCATCCTAATGGAGATGGTTGTTAATGCTAAATTGCAGAAGGATTCCAGTTGCACTTCTGCTTATGCTCACATGAATAGCAAGAATCCCTTACTAATTAATGTAATTGCAATGATTATATCATAGGAATGTATAATAAGCACTTACTACTATTTTTGTTGGTGTTGGTTTGTATCCATCTCATAATTAAAGCTGATCATAAATAAATAGTCCGTTAGTTTTTTCAGTACCTTTTTATATTGTTCCAGATACCTGAGAACAGGAGAGGGAAAAGAAGGAATAACCTTGACTTACTAGTTTTTATTTGAAGAGTGTATAATAACCCTGTTGCCATGGAGATCAGCATTTAACTTGCAGACATGACTCATTCCTCCAAAGCTTCTGTAAAGGCAGCACCTTAATGGAGAGTCAGGCAGATGTTTGATTATAATAAATAGCTTAATAAACTATGGGGACAAAATCTTTATTTGCATTTACCATTCAAATGTTCACTTTGAGAGTAGGGAAGAGAAGAGGGTAGAAAATGGAGAAGTTAAATGTAGCCTGTCTCAGATTCCAGGTTAAAGCTTACAAAGAGTTGCACCTTTCAAAGACGCTCTTTGCTTCTGTTTTACCACAGGTTTTTTTAGAGGATTTTTTGGGGAGAAGAAATTTAATGCAAGTTACCTGATCTTAGACTGAGGAACATAAAACAATTTTACCCATTGGAAAAGTGCTTTAGAAGTCTGATCAGAAAAAGCTAGTGTGCTATAGACTTAAAGAACAGGAACTTAGTTCTCAGTAACCCTGTAGAAATGAGTCACTATCTATCCTGGATTTGGAGTGATGGAATTTAAATGCTCATGCTAATATTTACCTGCCTAAAGAAGAGGGATAGATTTTCTGCTGCCCCTAGTATCTGCTGGGCACCTGGGGTTGAACAGGAGGAACTGGTTGAAGCTTCCTGATCTGTTGGCAGGTCTTACGCCAGCCCTGGAGTAGTTTAGCGCAACATTGCAGCCCCTGTGCTGAGATTTCCTGGTGCAGAAGTGAGGGTTTGACTCTAAAGGCTTACTTCTGTTTTGAGTTTTTCAAGAGCAATTTTCCATGACCACCAAGCTACTTACAAGGGGATCATCTGGCTTTAATGCACATACACGCACACACTCTTTCTCCTAACGCTGGAGTCCCGCTAACCAACAACCACTCTGCAAACCTGAGCAGGGGAAGAAGGTTCTAGCTGCTCCACTTCTTTCTTCCAATTAGCTGGAGGAGCCAAACATTTGGACTTTGGACAGGAAAATTAAGGCAATGGGGCTTGGCCCCTGGATATAGATTTCTAACGTACAGGAGCTCTCCTTCCCACAAACACAGCTGCTATTATTCAGGTTATATTTAGCCTTCTAGATAACATACAGATTAGAATGCTGACTATATTTTTACTGGCTAATACCCAACCCCTTGTCTTGTCTAGTCTCGCTAGGCATAACTTAACCTGAGTTCACTGGCATGTATGTGGTGGAGAGCAGAGGATGTGCACTCTGTGCCACCCATGGAGGGTGCAGATTGGGTCAGCTCCAGAGTGGGATTCACCTCCTCCCAGCCCTTTGGGGCAGTTTGCTCACTGAGGAAGGAAGGGGCGAGTAGTTCATGTTCACAGAGATTGCAATTGTTGTTAAACCTTTTAAAGGCCAGGCAAGGGAATAAACTCCTTGCACTGTTCCAAATCTTCTGTCCCCGAAAAAAGCATGCAAGTGCCTGGCTTAATCTGGTACTTAAGTGACCTTGTTGCAAGCCAACAAAACCAGCACTAGAATGTTGGAAAATATGATCATATTCCTGCTTGTAGAAAGGACAACAGTAGCTCAGATCAGTAAGCATGTGTACATTTCAAAAGAGAAAATATATCAGTCCTGCAATTATTGGGGATTATTTTATTTCTTCTTTCATTGTGCATAGATTGTATTCATCAAACCCCAGGGCAAGAGTACCTTTCTCATTTGATTAATTTGTCATAAGCATAAGATTTGTGGAAGTTTGTATCCTCATCTCTCCTCCCCCCTAACCCTGGTAGTCTCTCTTCCATGGGTGAGCAAGCTGATGGGAATTATATACAGAACTGCGTGGCTGCATTACAGTTCCACAGCTCCATTTCATTGTCATCTTTGATTGTAAAAGGTTCATTTCACTGTAGATTAAATCAGGACAGCAACCTTTCCAACTAGACCCACCAGATGGAACCACACTTCAATTAACTTCCCAACCAGTGTACAAATATTTTACCCTTGAATGTTACCAAGAAACTATTTGTTGTAAGTATAAGAAGGAACCGTAGTTGCAGATTCTAACACAGGGAGAATTATTGGATCACATATACCAATTGTCATATATTGGGATAGCATAAGATTAGATTAAAGGGAAAGTGAATGTTGAAATGACTGAGCATAAAGTTAAACTTTTTAAGGACTGATAAACTTCACGGAGTATTGAAATTAAGTTTTCATACATCTTCTTAATTGTAAATTGGAAGAGCAAAGAAAGGGCACACTGGAGTCACCAACCTCTCTTGTGAGATATAACTCTTTCCCCTGTGTCTTCTGTGTTCCTGACATTTTCTGTAATGGGTCTTACATGGCCCTTCTTAATAAATAATACATTCCAATTGTTTTACTGGTATGTCTGCAAATTGTAAAAGAAATTAAATGAGAGAAGCAAGTGTCTGTGATGTCTGCATTACAAAGAAGTGATAGATATAAGCCACTGCCAGATGTCTTTGTCTGACTAACTCGCACAGTAGTCTGTGAGACGCCGCATGTCAATGCCTGAAGACTGGACCCATAATTCCATATCTTTGTAGCCCACTTCTGAATTATTTTTCTCTCTATTACCTCTGATAGTCTGATGAAGTGATCTCCATGTAACAAACATCGTAAAACAGTGAATTTAGGGACATGGCTGTTGTATAAGGGAGAGAAAACCCCCTTGTGTACAAAGTATAGACAAAAGTAAAAGGTAGAGCTGTGCAGAGGACAGATGTTCTATTTAGTGAAGCATTTTGATGCTTTGAAATTTGACTTCATTCCAAATCAGAACAAAATATGTTTCATTTCAATTTTAACTTTATATTATTATTATTATTATTATTTATTAATAATTTATCATCTATAATACAATACAAAATAAAATAAATTGAAGTAACATGTTGTTTAAAAAACATGCAAATGTTCCATTCCAGAAATGTCAAAGCAGAATGTTTTGGTCCCGCTTTACATTGTCAGAACTTTTTTTCTGGTTTTCTTCCAAAGGATTTTGATGAATAGCATATTCTGACAGAATATGGTTCCATCAAAGTTTCTCCATCAAGCTTTAGATACTTTTTTAAAAGATTGGATTGAATTTATTTTTCCATGCAACACAGAACTGGTTAGTAATTGTGATAGTCTACATTTGGTCAATAATGTATATCAATAAAAATAACATTGAGCAAAAAACAATTGACTGAGCTAATGATGACAGGAAGTAGGGTTTTATGCTAAGGTTTAGGGAATCCTTTTAGGGTTGCATACAAAAAATGAGAACCCTTATCCCAGGACGTAAGCACCCATAAGAATATTTTAAAAAATATCATTGTTACGATTTTTCAAGTTTATCAATTCATCTAGCCAACAATGGCCAGACCAAAAAAAAAAAAAAAATCCCCAATCTTCTGACCACTCTCATATCTCCCTTCCCCAATCATTCCCCAAGATCCAGGAAAAATGACATGGGCTTAGCAGCATGCTCTGATGGTCAGCATTTTGGGGCTGTTTCAGACCAAAGAGAGGAGTGAGTTCCAAGGCTGAGGGGAACTGACAGAAAGCAGTGTAGGCAGCTGCCTTTTCTAGAGGGCTCCAGCATTAGCACCTCTGCTGACCTGAACTGTGAGGGTATGGTATCTTGCAAACAGGCAGGCCCTAGGGCATTTAATGCTGTATAGATTAAGACAAGCATTTAAAACTCAACCTGGAAACCGGTAGGCAAATAGTGCTGATCGTAGACCACTAGTATAATATGCTCATGGGGAGATGTCCTGCTTAACAAATGAGCTACTGTGTTCTTCACTAGTTCTGTTAATACCATCCATTTATTCTGTAGCGCCATGTAGGGTCCATTGCTCTAACCCAGGGGTCTCCAAACTTTAGGAGATGAGGGCCACATTAGATTTTTTTTTAGGGAGACGAGGGCCCCCTGCCACCGAGGCGGGGCGGCAGCCTCTGAGCTGCCGCCAAAGTGCCACCGATGCGGCAGCATGAGGGGCCGGACAAATTGAAGCCACGGGCTGGATCCGGCCCGTGGGCCATAGTTTGGAGACCCCTGCTCTAACCCAATCTCAAGGAGACAAAG
The DNA here is from genome assembly GCA_037349315.1 of Chelydra serpentina. Classification (NCBI taxonomy): domain Eukaryota; kingdom Metazoa; phylum Chordata; order Testudines; family Chelydridae; genus Chelydra; species Chelydra serpentina. The sequence goes on along the minus strand of JBAIAC010000014.1, from coordinate 8,542,703 downwards.
GCATGGATGGGATCATACATGATAAAGGACCAGGAAGTTTTGATTGTAAATAAATAGAAAAAAATCTGCCTTGGCAATTGCTGCTAACTGGTTACGTAACAGTAGCAGGAAAACCAGCCTTAGATTATGAACTCAAACAACAATAAAATGCAGACACACCTTTAATCAGAGATGGGTATTATCTTCACCTCATCTTCCAGTTGTTTCACCTAGTCAAACAACATCACTTCGGTTTTATTGAGCCTCAGCTAGCTGTCTTTCATTCTCCAATCTTGGACAGACACTAGATAAGACAAGGTGAATGATGTAATATTGTCTATTGAACCAACATCTGTAGGTGAGAGACGCAAGGTTTTGAGCTTACACATAGCTCTTCTCTACTATAACACTGCAGCCACTAGGTAAAACATTCAACAGCTTTGACTGGATGAGATGAGATGGAAATATACAATTAGGTATCAATACGGTAATGAATACACTACAATGCGGGGGTCATCCCTAACTCTCCAAGAGGCCCATATACTTCTTAAACAAGAGGGGAAATGAGATTGAACCCTGCAGAACACAAGGGCGGCTCTACCAATTTTGCCGCCCCAAGCAGTCACCGCCAAATTGCCGCTGCCAAAAGAGCGGCGGAGCTGCCGCTGAATTGCCGCCAGGGGACACGGACTGCAGCCCCATTCTGAATGCCGCCCCAAGAACCTGCTTGGAAAGTTGGTGCCTGGAGCCGGCCCTGGCAGAACATAAGAACTCCCTCTTAAAGGTAAGAGCAATTTTCCATCACCTCTCTTGGGGAATGTGCAGCAAGAAAGAAATGCAGCCAACAAAAAGCAAGCCCTGCTCATCCCTCCTGTGACCTGCAAGGTCATCACCACCTTTTAACTAGGAATGAAATATTATTAGATACAGGGCAGCACTTGGCCAGACTGTAAATACCAAGGAATGATTGCTTGAGCAACAGCTGCATACATGGTTCTTTAAGAGAAGCCAGCCACCAGTCTTCCACCAGAAAGGCACTGCTCATCTCAGGAAGGAGCCCAGTTCTTTCCAATAGCCTTCAGAAAATGGTGGAAAATGTTGACGTTATTTCACAGGGATCCATGTACACCCATTTTTAATTGTTATTTTGGTGACATTTTTATTAAAAACATTGAAATTCTTATCAAAATGATTATAAAATATTTCATTTATCAAAAAGCCAGGTTTTGGTAAAGAGAAACATTGGTAACTGTTTTGATTTGGGATTTTTTTTTTTAACAATTTGTGACCAAGCTTTGGGGGGGGGGGGGGCGCGTGAGGAGTGGGGAAACCCAACAGTGGACAAAGTAATTTTGTTTTCTGAAAAGGTCATTTGTTTATTAAAAATTGTGTCTGAAAATTTTTGCCCAGCTGTAGTTATCGCACAAAGTGTTTGTGGCATATTCAGTATTTTAGAGTAACAGTGACTGATACTCTAAGGAGAGAAAACTTGTTCCTTTATTATACTGCCCTGCCATGTGGAGGCAGAGAGTTCTTCCCAACTAGGCACAATTTTATCTACAAATTCAGAAGAAATTTCTGTACAATGGTAGGCATTTAATTTGATAACCCAGTGTAGATGGCTCAGATTAGTCAAGTGGTGTCCACCATCTCCTGTGTATTTGTGCTATGTTATTAGGCTAAGGGCAATGCATTGGTTTACTAATATGTTATATACCATCTATTGTTCATCATTACTTTGAGCATCCTCTCCATTTTGATTACAACTTGAGTCACATTTTTGTGCAGTTTATATAGGCATTGAGGCCAGGTTTCCACAAATCCATCTCGCTGACGATATCCTCCAAGCCACATATTGCAAAGTGTAAATTATCTCAAACCATGTGAATGAGGCAGATCCTCCACTCATGTAAACTGCTGCATTGATATCAGCTGAGGATTTGGCCCAGACACTGCAGGTGGAGCATTGCCTGATGGTCTTATATTCTTTCTGGAAGCTACAAGTATACATGAAAAAAGCTGGAGATAAACTGCAGAATAAAAACTTGGAAAAACTATCCTCTTAAGGATGCCCTCTAATAAAAAAAAGAAAAATGTGATATGTATTCAGAATGGGAATGGTGATTAGAATAGAATTTTATTACTGTTTTGAGGGATGCAGGTTTCCTAAGTGAGACAGCAGAGAAAGAGATAAAATGGAGCCAGCCAGACTGCATGCTTTTCGACAGCAACAGAAAGAGGCAAAACATAACATATTAACTACAATTTAAAACACTAATTAAAATGGCCCATGAATGAGTAAATAACTAATTTCAATGGTAATTTTTAACAACTAGTGCCCATAAAGACAAACAAAAACAAATACATTGTTCATCTATGACCGTGATCCCCAAATTGTGGGGTGCACCCTCCTAGGGGGTTCAGAGGAATGAGGGGTGCCACACAAGAGGGCAGGGAGGGAGTGCCACTCAGCCCCCACTCTAGCCATGCCCCTGGCCCCAGCCCTTGGTTGCAGCTGTGGCCCCGGCTCTTGTCCCCTGGTCTCTGCTTCTGGCTGCGGCTCCGCCCCTGGCCACAGCTTGGCCACAGCTCTGCTTCCGGGGTGGTGGGCACAGCCACATTCAATTACTGCAAGGCAGCTGGGATAGAGGGTTGTTAGTGGGTATGAATCTAGTGCCTCTGATTCAGTCTATGATTTTCAGTGTCTTGCAGCATTATGAATTTAAGCTCCCATGCTCATCTTTTGAAAATGTTGTGTGGTTTCCTTTGAGGATAGAGTGATCGCTTTGTGAGAAGTGTTCACCCACAGGTGATGTGGTGTTTGTCGTTTATCATTTTCCTTTGTGAGTTCATTGGAGTACCTAGTGATATTCTGGTTTCACCCACAGTGTTGCTATTGGGTCATTAAGTGCACTGGATGAAGTACACCACATGTTCTGATAGACATGTGTAGGACCCACAGATCTTGAAAGATGTGTTGGGCGGGGGTTGATCATTGTAGCAATAAGATATGTCTGCGGGTTTTGCATCTGTTGTTCTAACAGGGTCTGGTGCCGCTTTGAGTTGGCGTGTCCTGGTCTGTGGGGAGCTTGCTTCTGATGATGAGTTGAAGAGGTTGGGGTTATTTGAAGGCCAGAAGAGGAGATTCAGGAAAGTTTTCTTTCAGGTTGGGTTCCCCATCAAGTATGGGCTTCAGTGTGGGCTAGCAGTATGAGTAATTATGCAGCAATCTGGACAGATTGTTGAAGTGCATGCTGACATAAATTCACTGTTCTGGTACCCCAGCTAGTTAGATTAGAGAGAGCTCGGTTGTGTCTGCATGAACTGAAGTCACACCCTCAGACTGCAGTGCAGAACTACCCCCTTCTCTACTCCACGTCAGTCTCGGTACTGCACCCACCTGCTTGACTATATCAGGCTTCCTCATAAACCTAAACACTTTGCTTACAAACACAGTTAATAGATTTATTTCATGTAAGCAGCACTTGTGGAGAGAAATGAGTGCTGCACTCAGACACTTAAGAGCCTGGTTCTGTCCCCATTACACAATGCGTAGTTCATAACTCCATGAATAGTCCCAGTGAAACCAATGGAATACACAAGGTGTTGAAAGCTTCTCATAACTGGGAACTTCAGTCCTGCTAAGTATTTGCTCACCCTGAGAATAGCTTAGGTATGTTTCAGTGCTGAAGCTCCACTCGTGCAACTTAAGTGTGTGTAACTAAACTTCAGTTACATGGTGTTTGCTACATTAGGGTTTACCTGTGCTCCAAATTCACCTTGCTGAGAGCAGAATTTGGCCCATCAGCAATAGCAATTTACACTTCTATAACAGTCTTCCCAAAGAAGCCACAGAGTGCTGTACACATTATGAAATTTCCAGCAGTTAAGAGTTAAAAGCAACAACAACCCAATTTTGAATTGCCACACAGATTGAGCATTACAAATGGCACAAGGAAGTATATTTCATAGTCAAAGGGCACGACTGCTAAAAAGCTTTGTTTTCTATTGTCATAGGACTATAAATAGGACAGATTTAAGAGACCAACTGATTCAATAATTAATGAACAGTGAGAGGTATAATGAATCAATTAGGTCAATAAGGGTCACACCATACAGTATGAGGGAGGGAAAAAACACCTTAGTGAAAATAAAGAAATTTAAATACAAGTTGTGGTTTGGATTTGTCAGAGTACTTTATTTTTATCATGGAGAGAGGCTAGTGAATGTGACTAAATTTGCAGTGTCTGCAGGGAATGCTGTACTCTGTTTAATACAAAGATAGACACTGAAGTCAATAGAGGTCCTCTCATTTACACCACTTGAGGATCATTACACTGCAGTCTGTGAAGCCTGTATAACAATGTACTTTTCTCTGGAACTATAGTCTTACTACACTCTGATACCTTTTGTGTGTGTTTATTCCCTCTCCCATTTTTCCTCCCTTTCTTCTCAGGCAAAAAGGGAAGGATTTCAGTCCTATAAAAGAATGAGAAACCTCCTACTAAACTCCACTAATGCTGGAGGAGTAAAAGGTATTATGGGATAATTCCCAGGATAAGTCATTTAGCTCAGATCAGCTATTTTTAAAGTTCTCTGAGGTTGTGAGTTTGGAAATGGTCTCCAAACCTCATAAGAACTGTCAATTCATTTTTCATTCTTGCATGGGGTTTTTTATTCATGAACAGGATTTCTAAAAGTGATCTCCAGTATGATAATGATGATGGGGAAATCTTTTATCTTGTTCATCAGCATCATCTTCCATGCTACAAAAAGTGACAGTCTCAGGGAGGCCTTGGTTGAAGAAGCGAACACACTTAGCAATTATTAATTATGGGAAGCAGTGCACCCAGTAGATAAAGCTCTGGATTAGGTAATAGGAGATTTGAGTTCTATAACTAGCTGCCACAGAACTGCTGTGTAATCTTAAGCAAGTCACGTAATCACTCTTGCCTCCCTATGAGTAAAACAGAGGTAATGATACTTACAAATTTTAATAAAGTGCTTTGATATATACAGATGAAAAGTACCTGTATAGGTTATCAATGGCATTATTATTTTAATTGTTGTTACAGTATTTTAATCAAGACAAAGGCTTCACTAAGAATTGTTTTAATCCTGTTTTGGGTGTATTATGCATTGTGTTTGGGGTGGGGATGCCTAATTAAAATAAATCCTTATAATGATAGTAACATGTTTTACAGGTGCACATTTCCTAATTTTAATTTATACTGAAAGGAATAGTGTTAAAGATAGAAAAGGAAAAATAAGACAGGCATTAAGCTTCTTCGGTAAAAATTTCACCCTAATAAGTAATCTCTTGGAAACAGCATGCGCCACATTGGACAATTCAAGGCAGGAAGGGGGTGAAGCCCTCCATCAGGTCTCTTCCCTAAAAAATAGGGAGTTTTATTTTTATGTAATAAAGCCATGTTTCTCTCACTTCCCTTTTACTTATGAGAAATTTGATTTCATCATTTGGTTCATTTCTTCATTGTCCCTTTAAAGAAAACTCTAGTCAGTAAATATGGTATGAAGAATGGCTGCTATAGTACATAAAATAATTATATAAGTGTTTTATAGCTCTATTGTAATTGAGCCACCTAGACCTGGTGTATTTAATGAATGTTCTTTCCTTTGAAATGTATTTTGGCTGTCAGACAAGTACTTGGTCACCTAGAGTCTTTCATCTCTGATGTTAATTGGCTATTGTCTGCCAATTACTATGACGTGCTGGAATCCAAAGTGAATTATTCTGGCTTCCAAAACAAATTAATTTGTCTTCCAAATTAAAGAATGCAAATATACTGATAATTCATAGAGAAAAGATGAATGTGTGTCACACTCAGAATTCAAAGTTAGAAGGAGGAGTATATGGAAAGACAATGACAAAGATAACCTCTTTTCCTATGATTCCCTCTACTCTTGATCATGGCAATTTGCTGCAATTATGTGTGGACCATCAGGAATATTCATACAGGGGAAATACAATACAGGGAGGTAATTATGAGGGTAGAATGTTCAGGGGAGAAAAATCCATCAAGTGCTAGTATGAGCCTTAAAATACACTAAACAGTGGAAGGGCACACTTCAAATAGGAAAAAACTAAGGAGAAAATACACTCCAGTGTGCAAAATAAGTCAATTTCATGGCTGCGTCCCAGAATATTCAGAGAACAAAGAGTTTAGCAGGACCTAAAGACAACTAGCTTAAGATTCCGCATGGTGGTTCAAATTTATTTTGATCAGAGTTCACGATGCTAATGAAAAGGAGACTGATAGCCAAGACTGAGTCCTGTAGGACACTTGTGTGTGAGAGTTCTATGGAAGGGCAGAGCAACTGTCCATCATGACACTCTGGGACTGCCTGGAAAGAAATTAGCATAGCCATTTTATTGAGGTTCCATCAGTTCATGACAGGATGAATAGGTGGGTCTCTACTCAATAGGCACAAAACAGCTGACAAAGCAGGTGTGTGGCAGAATTAGCATAGTTGTTTCATCTCTGTGAATTGTTGTGAGGTCATCCTTCACCTCCAGCAACATTTATAGTACTCTGACCTTGCCTGAAGCCATAATGTGAGGGGGCAAGTTATAGGTGGAGGTGAGATGTTGCTAGAACTGATTTGCTCAATAATATTGCCTAGGAATGAGGGGTTCCTCTCTTGCCTCTGGGGTGTGTATTCTTCACAATGCAATAGTCCTTGTATTTTTCCAACTGAAGACTGTTTCACAACCTCTAGAATATTTGACTTTGCAAAGTTACTACCTAAATCTTCGAATAGTTCTTCTTGATAACTAAAGAGCTTTCTTAGATCTGTCATAAAATGTATTTTTGAGATATTAGTTCTATATGGAATCTCTTAGTTTACATAATGTTTTGGCATCATGTCATGGTTTTGTTTGCGTGTGTGGTATATCCTGTAAACAGCAGCTGCGCATAATAAAAATAATAATACTCCACTGAAGTAAATGGAAAGATTAATTGATTGTCTTTGATGGCCTCTGGATCAGATCCTAAGGCAACAGACAGAATTTACTGATGGTGAGTATAGCTACTGAATACAGAATTATACCAAACTAACAATAAGCATTTCTTCAAGATTTTGCTATACAGCCAGTAAAAGACCTCTGTAGCTCCATTTGGTGATTCTCAACAGTGCAGTGTGCTGTATTACATTTCAGTTCAGCAGAGCAAGGAGAAAAGTGAAATATGAAATTTGATATCAATTTGTCGTGCCATATATCTAGGGTTGCCAACTTTCTAATCGCACAAAACTGAACACCTTAGCCCTGCCCCTTTTCTGAGGCCCTGCCCCCAGCTCTTTCCCTTTCCTGAGGCCCCGCCCCCTGCCCACTACATTCCCCCTCCCTCGGTGGCTCGCTCTCCCCCACCCTCACTCACTTTCACTGGGCTGTGGCAGGGGTGGCTCTATCTGGGGGTGCGGGTTCTGGGGTGAGGCCAAAAATGAGTTCAGGATGGGGGAGAGGGCTCCGGGCTGTGGCAGGCAGTTGGGGTGCGGGAGCGGGTGAGGGCTCCGGCTGAGGTGCGGGCTCTGGGGTGGGGCTGGGGATGAAGGGTTTGGAGTGCAGGAAGGGGTTCCAGGCTGGGGAGTGGGGCCAAGGGATTTGGTGTATGAGAGGGGGCTGCAGGTTGAGGCAGGAGGTTGGGGTGCAGAGCTCTGGGGTGGGGCCAGGGATGAGGGGTTCAGGGTATGGGAGGGGGTTCTGGGCTGGGGCAGGGGGTTAGAGTGCAGTGGGTGAGGGCTCTGGGCTAGCGGTGCAGGCTCTAGGGTGGGGCTGGGGATGAGGGGTTTGGTGTGCAGGAGGGGGCTACAGGCTGCAGGGATGGGGCCAAGGAATTTGGAGCATGGGAGAGGGCTGTGGGTTGGGGTGCAGAAGGGGTGAGGACTCTGGGGTGGGGCCATGGATGATGGGTTCAGGGTGTGGGAGGGGGCTCTGGGTTGGGGCAGGCGGTTGGAGTGCAGTGGGGGTGAGGGCTCTGGGCTGGGGCCGGGGATGAGGGGTTTGGAGTGCAGGAGGGGGCTCCGGGTTTCGGGGGGGGCTCAGGGCTGGGGCTGGGGGTTGGGGTGCGGGCTTACCGAACTTTTAATGGCCCAGTTGGCAGTGCTAATTGGAGCCGACATGGTCCTTTTTCGACCGGGTGTTCTGGTCGAATACTGGACACCTGGCAACCCTACATATATCAGGCCTAATTAGAAGGGGAAGTACTGTAGGCACAGTGAACACCTTCATACATAAAAAATAAGAGGTAACTAGTTGCTTTACTTTACTGGATCAGCCTACTAATATTTGATCCAGAATAGGGATGTGTGATGACACAAAGGCATGCCTTTTATGCTGCAGTGGACAAAATGAGGTTGAAGCGATGTTAATAAATTAGGAAAATAGATTTAAGCCCGCAAGCTATTAGTTACATTTACTACATTTACATGTTAATCTTAATGTTTTTGTGACTACCAAGGTGTTTGTCTGGCTTTTCTGCAGATGAACAATGCTAAGAAAGAAAGATACAAAACCAACAGTTGCAGTTTTACAACATAAGCTATCTTTATCAACAGCCACCAAATATCGAAGCTCCCCTAGCAGGTCTCCAATAATGAGTGTAAATCAAGCATTCGTGCAATCATGCAGGTCATTTATAATTGCCAGGTAATTTAGACATTAGCAAGCAAGTAACAGAAGGTGGTTTTGACATGCAGAAATCTATCACAAATCATATTGCTACCTTTTATAACTACAGTGCTATGATTAATGTGGTGGGGATGCCATAGAGAAATAAAACAGACTGTATTTAGATGGATGAATAATGAAGAAAGCTTCTTCTTGCTGCAGAGAAATACATTGGCAAATAGCGCTCTATAGGAAAATCAGAACATTGCTGCAGTAGTATGAAAACAATGTGTATGCCAAAATTAATTGTTATATGTGATTTGGAAGTTAATAAATAAGAAAAGGACGATCTATGTATTTAAATATCAATATGATCTTTTCTTGTATGCAGTTTGCTCCTCTTATCCACTTTGAAAGCTAAAATTAATGCATTTATATAACTACCCTTACTTCCCTGAAGTTCACTCCTTGTCTTAAATAACTGTGTACAGGACAAACTTTTAAAAATAGGTTTATGCTCAAGAATGATCTGAGACTTCATGTATGGTTCTGCCTTTTGACACAGTATATCACAATTGTGATATTTAATAAGTTTGCTTTCACTTTCTCTCCTCCTCTCTTCATTTCCTTCTTTTTTAATTCTTTGTTATCTAATCAAGTCTATTAATCTAATCTTCTGTACTGTATTTCTCCATCTAATCAGCATTTGTGAAGTACCTGCCATTTATCTTCATCATCTTTTGTGTATGTCACATTCGATCTGATCATTTTTTTTGTTTACTCTTATCTATAGTCTTCCTCTGATATTTTTTTCTCCTTTTAAAATTTGTATAGAAAAATAATGGCAGAGCACGCTCTCTCTCTCCTCTCCACTTACAATTGACAACCACCCACAATGCACATGTCCAGTTCCTCAACATCACACTCCAATGCACAACCTTAACGCTGACCTATGTTATTACTTTCTTTAAAAATGCTGAGGTTAGAGTAGAAACTGAGTTTTGATGTGACTGTGAGGAATTAGCTATATGGTGGAAGTGACAGGAAGTTTCCTCTGGTGGTAGCATGTTCTGAGTGTTTTTGGGTGTTATAATGTGTAGGTGTTAAGGGATGGTGATAATAGTGACCTAATTAGTGATTTCCTTGATTTTTTCAGTCATAGTGCTGATAGGAAATGCACTTGAGAAACTACCTCTAAGTTAACTAAATAAACATGTTGGACACAAAACTAACAGCACTGAGATATTGCACTCCATTTGTTTCATGCAATGCAGTGATGGCAAATGGCATCTAAGGATAAATGTACCATTACACAATAACATGCTTTCCATCACATCTTAGCCTTTAAGATGCGGCATAGGGGAGCTAGATAAATGTGCCTAGGAATCCTTTCTGGTGTCAATGAACACACACTGGACCTGTGACTCAACATTTATCTGTGCCGCAACTGTCAAAGCTGTCTAAAGCTCAGAATGTAGATACCATTCCATATAGTGTGGAACAAAGATTGTCATCACTAGGTGAAAAAATGTTCTGTTATATTAGTTTAATCCTGAGATTGAAGGGTGTGTTGGTTTTCACAGGCTGTGATAGATGGTGACATTTGGGAAAGAGATGGAAGAAAGGAGGCTGCTTTACTTTTGGAAAAGGACAACAGCACTAGTTAATCCCTATCTGTAGTTGCAATTCACAGTGCTGGCCTATATCAAAGAAGGCAGAAGATATACGGCCATGCAGCAGTGTGTTGATTATTGTTTAGATCTATCCTGAAATCTTTACATCCAAGGGACAAAAGTGGGGAAATTTGTTAGAGATGCAGCAAATTGCATTTACCGAATATGGGTAATATTATAATGTTTACTTTCTGTGCATATTACATGTCCACTTAACCCCCTTTTCTCTTGTGTTAGCAATCTCAATCATTTGGGGGTGAGACTAGACTGCAGCACTTTCACTGCTGTCCTGAGTAGAGGAGACTGCAGAGCTGCACTGGCCCAGGAGGGAACCAGAGAGATCATTCTTCAGGTTTTTTCTTTGTGCACAGGTTGGGGTAGGAGGGGGGCAAGGGGGTGATCTGCTAGATCAGATTGCGCGCCACCTCCTCTCAACAGGCTGGTGCAGAGAGGGTTTATGGACATGTCTCCAATCCTCTCCTATCCCTTCTTGGCATCCTGACCCTGGCAGGGAGCAGGAGCAAACAGTCCCCGCACTCCCCAAAATGCAAGAGATTTTTTTTTGAGAGAGGCCCCTGCACAGCTGTGCAAGGTGTATGTGTGGAGAGATTGTTGCTTGCTCTTCTACCCTCATACATGGGTCTCTTGCAATCCTAGCCTTTGGTATCTTCCCTTGGTTTTATTCCTATAGTGTCATACCCATAAGCATTGTGTAGTGCTAGTGATTGTTTTCCAATAAAAGCTTCTGACAGGCTTTTGTCTTAGGATCAGTCAAAAATATTTAGTTACATGACACATAATTAGTATCATGTCTATGCATCAAACTGTATTGGACTTAGTCAGTAATTCTCCTTGAAACTTTATATTTATTTTGTTTGGAGTTTTGATAAGGACTGCTAGAAAATTCCCACATGGATAAAATACAACAAAGCAAAAAAATGGCTCTTGGTGTGAATCTATTCAGAAGTAGCACATCTGATTATTATTTTTGGGGGGGACAGTCATGTCTATTTCACTTTAAAGCATACCTGAAACCATTATGTGCTCTATGTGATTATTTTTTACCTGATTATATCATGGAAAAGCATCCACTAATGTTTAAACATTCACTAATGGATAATTTTTGTTGTTTTTAAGTCAAGGATATATTTATTCTGTTTTGAATGCAGTTTCTGACCTTGTGTGTCAGAGTAATGCAGGGATAGTAACTGAATATGGTAGCATGAAAATTGTACTTGTAATTGCAGGCAGAAGCATTACTGTGAAACCCTCACACTGTAACAGTACTTATACTATTGACTCAGTTTGGCCTGTGAGGTGAATTGCTCCGAGTCTCATTACGTTGTAATTAGCAGTTTCAAATCAGAAAGATATTGGGTCACATTCTGATAATCACATTTGTTGATCTCTTTACAAAGGTGTCCATTGACTTCAATAGAACTGTTTGTGAAGTAAGGTACTATTCAGTGGAAGATTATCAGGATCTGGACCATAGGCGCCAACTCCATGGGTGCTCCGGGGCTGGAGCACCCACGGGGAAAAATTGGTGGGTGCAGAGTACCCACCAGCAGCTCCCCACCAACCCCGGGGCCCGCGCCTAGCTCCCCACCAGCCCCGGGACCCACTGCAAACTCACCTCAGCACCGGGAGACGTTGCGGGGCCCTGCCCCCCGACACTGGCCGACATTGCGTCGGGGCCCCGCAGCGTCACCCGGCGTCGGGGGCGGGCCCCGCCCGGCACCGGCACCACCGGAAGTCAGCGCCTCTGATCTGGACCACTATTTGGGTTGGTGTAATGATAAATAGTATCAAGAAGTGCTCTATTAATTTGGCACTAGGTTTCCCTTCTGTAGTGGCAATGTAGATTTACTTGTTGAGTAAATGCTGAAGAAGAAATCATTTCCCTGAAATGGCTATCTGCGGAATACAACACTGGTAGGTGTGGAATGAGATCTGTCTGTTTATTTGCTGCAAATATTGCCATAAAATTGTCTTCCTTGCACTGTGACAAATCCTGTGGCTCCTGCCCTGGAGAAAAATTCCTTCCCGACCCCAAATATGGCGATCAGCTAAACCCTAAGCATGTGGGCAAGACTCTCACCAGCCAGACACCCAGGAAAGAATTCTCTGCAGTAACTCAGATCCCACCCCATCTATCATCCCATCACAGGCCATTGGAAATATTTACTGCTAATAGTCAAAGATCAATTAATTGCCAAAATTAGGCTATCCCATCATACCATCCCCTCCATAAACTTATCAAGCTTAGTCTTGAAGCCGGATATGTCTTTTGCCCCCACTTCTCCCCTGGGAAGGCTGTTCCAGAATTTCACTCCTCTGATGGTTAGAAACCTTTGTCTAATTTCAAGTCTAAACTTCCTGATGACCAGTTTATATCCATTTGTTCTTGTGTCTACATTGGTACTGAGTTTAAATAATTCATCTCCCTCCCTGGTGTTTATCCCTCTGATATATTTATAGAGAGCAATCATATCTCCCCTCAGCCTTCTTTTGGTTAGGCTAAACAAGCCAAGCTCTTTGAGTCTCCGTTCATAAGACAGGATTTCCATTCCTCAGATCATCCTAGTAACCCTTCTCCATACCTGTTCCAGTTTGAATTCATCCTTCTTAAACATGGGAGACCAGAACTGCACACGGTATTTCAGATGAGGTCTCACCAGTGCCTTGTATAACGGTATTAACACCTGTATACTGATACTATGCGGTAGTGTTCAGCTTGTGTAACAGGGAAGACGGGGAAGATCTTGCAGGGAGTCCAAAGAATCCTGCTCTGGAATTTTTTGGAAAAATATCAGCCGTTTGTTGAAACTTGGTTCATACCAAAAGGAAAAATATTGACTCGTCAACCTCTTGATAAGTATCAAGTGATAACACTAGACGAGAGCTAAGCAAGGAAACCACCCCATTTGCTCCTTTGGTTTTATTAAACTTTTAACACATCGGGTTCCTGAGATTCCTCCTTCAGCTCATCCCTGAACCTGCCACTTTATTAGATTCACAGGAATGCATGTTATACAAACCATGTACACTGCGTCATCTGATGGATGCTACTCACACACGGTAAGAGTGCACCAGGAAAGTGTTGAAGGTGTATTATTGTCTCACACGAATGGAGCTGGCAGGGTAAAGTGTAGTGTCTAAATTGTACCATGTAAGTGCCTGTGAGCTAAAGTAAAGCAATCCTGATGTTTCATTTTTTGTGTTATTGAGGCAGACAGTTTCCGAGCTGTAGTTATATCTGTATTGCAGATTTCATTTTGGATGGCTAATAGTTCTTATACGTAAATGGGACCTTTAAAAGTTATTTTAGACAGTCACTACCATTTATTATTTTTTGGTGCTGACAATTTGCTGAGTGCTGTACAGAAGAAAAAGGCAAATAGCCTTATACAGAATGATAGTATTTTAAAGTTGTAGCCCAATGCACTTTAATATTCCTGTTGTAAGCTGTAGTATTTTGAGATACTATTTTAAAATATTGTACCTTTTTTATAAGACACTTCAGATTAAATGACTAACCCAATCTTAACTCACAAATTGAATCAACCTATGAGGTTTGAAAAAAGCTTAGTTTTTAAAAAAATATCACTGTTTTTACTATTGTTTTTATTGGGTTTGAAAATGAAAATACCAACAATCTTTTGTGAAAGGTTATCCTTAGCCAAATCCTGTTGTGGTAAATCTCCCATGAAGGCCTGTTCTTTTGAGATTTCCAACATCAGTTCTAGATCAGTTTCAAATAAGTTCAGGCTTCATATCAACATCAAATAGTTAGATGTTTATATCCAAACTGAACTTCTAAAATTGTAGTTAATAATTAGTGGTGAATGAACCTCTAAAATTTTGAAGTCAGAAAATTGTGTGTTTGTGTCATTTATGAAAAAGTAAAGGAGAACTTTTTCTGCTTCTACTGTTGTTAAGATTCATTGAGGTGTAAATGATTTTGAAATGATGTATGGTAATTTAGGGTCATGGTGCATGTGAACAATAGATAATTATAGGACTTATATTGCTTAGTATGGTGCAAAATACTGGATAGCAAAATACTGAATAGCCACAGAAAACACTTCCTAACAGACTAAATGTACAACGTTTTTAATGGTAATGATTCTTTCTACTCTTTACCTTCTTGGTCTCTCAGCACTCTGGTGCACTTCTGGGCCAAAGTTGCCCACCTCAGAGCTTTTTAGAAATCTCTGTTCACTCTGACATTCTTCAATATGGCTCCTACAACTGCTGGTCCATTCCCCCGCCCCCCACCACAACACACACACACCCTTCCCCACCCACCCCTTTCAGTTAATGGAAAAGTTCCCTAGTTTTCTTGCACATTTTGGACATATGAAACAGTCTATGGTGCTCCTGCTGCCAGGTCTGCCATCATCGTCTCAGTTTCTTCTTTAGCACACATGCATTTGACTCACTTTTTTTCTTACACAAATAGCTAGAAAAAAGATAAGGTCCTGACAGACATAGGCCAGCTATTTCACTCTCAGATGAGGCCTTGAAATTGCTTATGGACCTAGAACTGCATCTATAGAATGTTGCTGTGCAGGTGCCATGCATGCGCGTCCGGGAGAGACTTGTTCAGATGGCAGACCCAGTGCTGTCTGTAACTACACTTTTTAAGCTTATCTTTATCTCTAAGCAGAACTTTCATTACAAGTCATTTTAAAAGTATATTTAGCATAATTCTAGGGCATGTGTATCAATTTCCTCCATCATAACAAGTACAAGTGCTGAGAATTTGTTCTCACTTTACCAGTACTTCACACAGCTTTGAAAATGCACTCTACTTTACTATTTTTATCTACTGAGGTGAAGTCCTCTAAACATCTAGAGAGTTCTTTCTTGCTATCATACCTTCTCTTTATAAGACAATGAGCCTAAGTGGAGTCCCCAACTTTTCCCCCATAATTTAAAATGTTCCTCATTTATCCTCATTATTTGGTGTATCATGGTGAGGAATGCAACTTTCCCACTGGGAAGTTATATCTATCTGTGATGGTAACAAAATCCTGGACACTGCCACTATCAAGAGAAGATGGATGAGCCCATTCGGTGTTTTCATGAATATTGCTGCATGAATTTCCTAGCAGAAATACTGAAGTATTGTCCCAACTTGGTCAGCCCAGAGAGCAATCATTTTTAGACTACTTTTCAATTAAGTTCTCTGCAGCTCAGCCTGTTGCCACTAGAATGATCTCACTAAGGGTTCCTTAAGCTAATATTTGCTTTAATAACTCAGGTTTGTACATGTTAGAAATTAAACAGTTCTTTGAGTTGTTGTATTTTAAAGTCTCAATTTTTATTTTTAATTGGAGCAAATGTTGACAAATACTCACAAAGTATATGCTATCTTACCTGGTGGTCAAAGATCTGTCCATTCTTTTGAACTCAAGATATTGAAAGAGAGGATATTCAGAAGATATGCTCAGCCTTATTTTATTAATTGTACCTTGGTAGGTTATTTGAAATGTAAGAATAATTCAGAAGAGCTTAAAGAATACTCATTAATTCCTGTTCCTTGTGTTAAGACCTTTGTGTTTCTCAGGTCTAAGTAATTTTCACTATGAATAAATTTCAGTATGTTCAAATTTCTGCAACTGAAATGTTAGAAAATAACATTAACTCTCCAAAGCCTTGGGACTTACTATACTTTTCCCTACTGCAAAATCTTATCCTTCGCTTTGTGAGATGGCATCAACCTTCCTTTCTGTCCTCTTCTTTGGAGAAGGATAATAGTAAGTTAAAACAAAAAACAGTCATGCTAAAAAGCATTTTTCAGTTGTGTGTGTGTGGTTTCCCCAGTAATATAATAACCACATTTAACATAAAATAATTTAAACAATTCTTAAAGAGAAATAGTGTCCTTGAGAGATACCAAAACCATATATTCAGAGTAGTTTTTACACCTTCTTCTTCATCATCATCATCATCAAACATGAATAGTCTACTAAGGATTGTTGCACCAGCCAGAATAATTACAGTTGGTGGCATTGCACCAGGCATCATGTAGTGAAATTCGCTGATCTGGTCCAATCCTACAAATCCTCAAATCTCTGGGGTGACTCTATAGGTGGCACCAGGTAGGGTCAGGGTGTGCACCCATTCACGTGTTGATGGAGAATTTGAGGGCATGTTGTGCTGGGGTGCTTTAGTTCATCCTGGCAAAATGGCTGAAGACCTGGCCTTCCTTCAGTTGGGGCATTGCATGATCTTTGTGAGATTGTGATACATTGCACAAGTCAAACCACTTTATGCCTGGGATTTGGCTCTGACAGCAGATATGGAATGTCTCTAGCCACTCCCAAGTCTGCCTGTAAGAGGGTCTGAGTCTCTGACCCATATAGCAATACAGGTAGTACCAGGGGTGCCGGAATGGCCCCATCACTTTTTACTGGCCATAAGGGTGAGTGAGGGGGAGGGACCAGGGGGGAGGAACCAGAGAGGAGGGTGGGCCTTGGGTGAAGAGATGGCACAGGAGTGGGGCCTTAGGGGAAGGAGGGTGACCAACCTGGATTCCAGCATGTGGAATGGCAAGTCCTAATATTCAGTTGATGGCTCGACAGAATAGTGCCAGGATGTGACTGCATCTCTGCCACACACCTGAGGTTGTGTACAAGCACGGCAAACGCTGTGAACCAACATGCACCCTTGCACCGGTACCAGTGAATATCACTCCAGATTTAGCAGAACATCAGGAACACCAGCTCTTTTCAGTGCTAGACAAAGTGCTGACCTGTTGACCAAATCAAAAGCCAATTTGATGCTGATATATGCCACAGGAGGCAAAGACTTAAATTCTTGATGCAATTCCACCAGGAGCCAGAGGGTAAGGATGGCATCCATTATTGACTGCCTAACAGTGATACCCTACAAGAAGTACTAATTGGCTATAATCCAGTACAAGTAACCAGATACATGGCTTTAAAATTGAATTTATTATTTAGAAGTTACCAAGACTAATGCTAGGGACTGCAAAGAGATGTAGTTCAGCTAAATCATGGGTTGGCCTCTGGCTGTTAAAGGATGCTGTGAATACCCTAATACCCTACCAGAGAATGAAAGAGCCTCCGGGCAGCAAGATCAGCAAAAGCATTGTAGAAAGTTGTATTCAGTTTTATGTTCTTCAGACATAGTGTTAGCTAGCTGAGATGGAAAGCCCATGTGGGGCAGACAGGCATGTAAAGTTGAGCTTTTTCTGGCCAAATTTCACACTGAACCAAATCTTTAAAAAATCATTAAAATCTCTGATTTTTGCAGAAAAAAGTACAAAATGAGTTTCTGGATTCTTTGCATTACTTCCTGACAGTACTAGATTTGTTCTTTTGTATATCTTCCAGTGGCACCTGGACATAATGAAATTCCTCATGTTCGTCTCATCACATGGTATTTCATCGTGGACATGTTGTCTCCAGAATTACTTACAGACCTTGATAAGTAACAAGTGGCCCCTGTATATGTAAATATCATACTATTAATTAGCTTTTATGAGTTGGACTTTACATATTCAGAGTGATTTCACCAAGGCTAATTAATTGTCGCAATGCCCCTGTGAAATAACAATAATAGTTAAGTATGTGTTTGCATCACCTTAGAAATGGGGATGATACTAATTAATAAGTTAAGTGACTGACACTATTATGCAAATAAATAGCATTGCTGGGATTAGAACTAGCCCGACAGTCAACCCACTAGACCATGATGTGAGATAAAAAGGTTGAGAACACTGACATCTCAATGTATGGAAGAGAGGAGATATTGCAGTCCTGCATGGTCCTTTGGATTGTGCTGTACAGTATGGCATGACTAGAGCTGATTGAAAATTTTCCAATGTAGTATTGTTCTGTTGGAAAATGCCATTTCCTTACTGAAACATGGAAATGTATCAATTCCGTTTCATTTAGAAAAAAACAGGGCATGAGGAACAGAATAGGGGAAAGAAATATTTTGATAAGGCTGAAACAATCCCCTTCAACATTTTTGCAATGGCACATTTTGATTTTTTGTTTCAAAACAACTTTTGCTTTCGAAAGTTTTCATTTTGCATAATAAAAAAGTAAAAAATGTCTAAATCAAAACAAAACAATTTAATTTTATCAAGATGAAATATTCTGATTGACCCAAACCAATTTTTTCAAAACATTTGTTTTTCAGGAAATTTCTACGTTCTTTCTTCTAATTCAGAATTAAAACAAATGTCAAAACAATTGAATTTGCCACAAAATGGAAATTTCAGGTCCCTCACAGCTCTAGTGTTGACTCTCATTTCCTTCATTTAAATCAGGGTGGCCAACCTGAGCCTGAGAAGGAGCCAGAATTTACCAATGTAAACATTGCCAAAGAGCCACAGTAATATGTCAGCAGCCCCCCATCAGCTCCCGCCCTCCAGCCCCCAGCGCCTCCCGCCCATCGGCAGCCTCTCCAGTCAGTGCCTCCTGCTTGCTGCAATCAGCTGTTTTGCATGCGCAGGAGGCTCTGTGGGGGAGGAGCGAGGGCCTGGCAGGCTTGGAGGAAGGGGCAGGGGTCTTGGATGAATGGGTGGAGTGGGGGCAGGGCCTGGGGCAGAGCAGGGGGTTGAGCAATGAGAACCTCCTGACACACTGGAAAGTTAGCATCTGTAGTTCCAGCCCCAGAGTCAGTGCTTATGCCAGGAGCCGCATATTAACCTCTGAAGAGCCGCATGTAGCTCCAGAACCACAGGTTGGCCACCCCTAATTTAAATAATCTTATCTTTGAAGATTGTGGGGACTCAGCTGCAAAATTCTTAGTTTATTTGTACTGCTATGATGGGGATTAGGTGACGCTGGTAACCATAGTAGCTGCCCTTCATTAAGGATAAATGTAAGAAGCAGTTAAACTGCTTTTGGTGTAAGATAGTTGAAACAATAGGAGCCATGGCCCAAAACACAGGCCACCTGCAAGGCCAATCAAGTGCTGAGCTATGTGGGCAGAGGTGGTTCACTAAGGCCTGAATGCGAATGCAGAGGGCTGAGTATTGTTTTTGGTGGAGTTGTGTGTGTAAGAGAACAGATGTACCAGAAACATCACAAAGGTGGACAGAGAATGCAGCAGAAAGCCAAGGACAGCCAGAGAAACACTTGTAGAGTGACCTTGAGAGAAAGCTAAGAGAGAGAGGCTTCCTGGGTAGAGTGCTGGCTAGAAAAAGAGGCTTGGAATGTTGAGCGAGGAAACTGTCTCCTGCTGTATTCAAGGAAACTGGACTTTATTTATGTTGTTTGTAAATAAACGGGAATAAATCAAAGGAACTCTATCATCAATTTCTCTTGCTATGGGAAACAAGCTGCAAGACCCTCAATCTTTGCTGACTGGTTGGTTCAAAGGGGATATTATTATTAATCATTTATTTATATTACCATAGTGCCAAGGTGGCCTAATTATGGACCAGGGCCTCATTATGCTAGGCACTGTACAAACATAGAACAAAAAGATGGTCCCTGCCCCACAGAGCTTACAATCCAAGTATAAAACAAAAGAGAGCAAATCAATACAGCTAGACACTGAGGGAATACAAGGAAACAATGAGATAACATTGGTGATAGGTAGTGGTCACAGCAAAACAGCAGCCTAACTGTTGTTGAGTTCTTTGTAGGCATCATGGCAAAGTAAAGTTTTGAGGAGGGATCTGACTGTGGACAATGAGATAACCTTACACATTTATGGGAAGTCCCTCCCCAACATGAGGGGCAGCATGGGAGAAAGCATGAAGGTGTTTGTTTGAAAACTTAACAGGTGGGTGGTGGAAGCTGGCATTATGGCTGATTGGAGGTAAGCAGTGGCCGTTTGATAGTGAATGAGAAATGCTAGCTAGGGCAGGATAGACTTTGAAGGGCCTTGAAAAGGGAAGACAGGTATCTTAAGTTTGGTGTGATAGAGAAGGGGAAGCCAGTAGAGAGATGCAAACATAGGGGTGATATGGTCAAATCAATGGGCTAGGAAAATGATCTTTGCAGCACCATTCTGAATAGATATGATTGGTGCAATATTGCGTTTGTTTAAGGACAGAGAGAAAGATACTGCATTAATCAAAATGTAAAATGATGAGAGCCTGGCAAGAGTTTTAGCGTTGTGGATGGATAAGAAAGGCCGCATTTTAGAGATTATGCAAAATAATCTGTATGATTTAAGTATAGCCTGGACGTGAAGACCCAGAGAGAGTTCAAAGTCAAAGACGATACCCAAAGTATGGGCCTGAGTGACAGGTAGAATGGTGGTGGTGTCCTAAGTGGTAGAGAAGAGGTAGATTTGTGGGGAAAGATTAGATCTATATTAGCTATGCTGAATTTGAGCTGATGGCTAGACATCTATGAGAAGATGTCAGAGAGACAGGCTGAGATTTCAATTTGGACAGAAGGAGACACAGATCTACCTCTCTACTCTAGATCTGATTCGTGTGCATAGAAATGGTAGTTGAATTTGTATTTGTGGATGAGATTACCCAGTGATAATATGTAAAGAAAGAAGAGAGAGACCAAGGACAGAGCCCTGTGGAGCCGCAACAGAAAGCTGGAAGGGGCATAAGTAGAATCCTCTGAAGGAGGAAGAAGCAATTAGAGAAGTGGGAGGAGACTCCGGAGAGGACTGAAGCCATGGGAGGACAAACATTTCAAGAGGAGGAGCATGGTCAGCAGTGTCAAAGGTGGTTGACAGCTCAAGGAGGACGAGGATGGTGTACTGGTTCTCAGCTATAGCTAGGAAGAAGTCATTAAAGACTTTGGTGAGAGTGGTTTCACTGGAGTGCAAAGTGGAGGAAGCTGGATTGGAGAGGGTCTAGAATGGAATTAGAGGAGTTAAACTCCAGGCAGAAACATAGGGTCGCAGTTTCCTTAAAACCTGTTGACTGGCTTATTGTATAAAATATCCCTGTAAATCCTTACTATTAAATTACAACTACAGGGAATTCAGTATAATTTACCATTGGTGTTATGGAATAATAAAATATCTTAAATGCTGCTGTATGGAACTTTTTATTGTAGGTCTCTCCAGACATAGTGTTGCAGTTTTGTAATTGATATAATCTGCTTTAAAAGCCTTTTGTTTGAATTTTTTTAAAAGAGAGCGAACAAGTTTACACCTTTTAAAGCACTTTACAGACATTAACTAATTTATGCTATGAAGTCTTATAAAATTGTCAAGTATTAATGCTGTTTTTATTGCAAGAGACATATTAGGAAGAACATGATAATACACTTTCCTGATATATGAAAATAATAAAAATTGATGCTTGAATATATGGTTGTTTCTTTTACAATAGCTTTTAAATGTAAAACGATATCAAGTGTGCAGAAAAACACAGCCTGTTTTTCAGCAAAAATGACTCTTTCATGAAGAAGAATAAGTTCTTCAACAAGAAAATTTATTTCAAGAAACTAAACCATAGATTTTGAACTTCAGCTTCAAAATTACACATAGTGTTACACCAGGAGTCATTTAAGGGCACATTTCTATAGTCAGAACTTCATTGCAGCTCTGTTTTATTATGCTCTCCCTATAAGCACACACCACCTAGTTTAATGTGGACTTGAGTTAAGAACTCTGCCTTTAATCTACATAATCTCAACCATTTTAACTTTTTATTCTGTTTAATTTTATTTTGGTGTTCTTCTGGATAACTGGATATTCCTCTGAAATAACTGATTTGTATTGTTCATGTTACCCCAAAGTTTCTCTTCTCTTCTCTTTTTTCTCTTCACGCATGCTGCAGTAAGGTAGACCTGGAGTTTTCAAGGATGGATGATTTGGTGGTTTTCAGGAAGTGGATGACAGGAGATTTCAGGCATAAGAATCCTTGTCTCCTTAGGGGAAATGAAGGAGTGGTACTCACTTTTGTAAGATTTACAAAAGGGAGCCTTGCTGTGATACACCTTAGAAGTGATTAACATGAAAGAAGTACAAAGTTCTAGTCAAGAGCCAGATCTTTAAACAGAGTCTGTAATTTGCTCCTCCATTTTTTATAGGTCATTGTTGGTGCGTAAGCTTTTGCACAGCCCCAGAATGCTAGTTGTGCTCGCAGACCTGGTAGTTCAAAATATAAAAATTCAGCTTGAACGTGGATATGCTGTGTGAGTGCATAAATCTGGTTTTTAGGGCTTACAGAACTTGTGAACATAACTCATTATTTCAGTGTGTCTTGCCTCCCCATCTCGTGGCTGGTCCACATGAAAGAAACAGAGGCTACTACTGCTACCAGGTAATACAATGTTCACCAAACGATGGGTCCTGATGAACCAGTGGACTGCAGGAAGATTCTAGATGGGTCACCATATTTCAAGGTTTATTTAAATGGGTGCTGGGAGGTGACAGCAATTCTCTATATAACACAGACTCCTTTTCCTTAAACAGCACAGTGATTTGCTTCCTGGTTCTAAATTTACATATTTCCATTTTAATTGGGTTTTTAAGAATACGTAAGCATACCAAAGTGTTGAAGGTCAACTGTTATTTAATCATCAGAGTAGAGCTCAACACTTTTTGCATGTATGGTGTCAGTTTCCAACTTTCACTTCAGAGTAATTGCATAATGTTGGCATCAGAAATTAAATTATGAGCATTAATAATATGGCTGGTTATCTGCAGCTATCTCCTATGAAACTTTTCAAAACTGTTGAAAAATCAAAGTAATTGTCATATAATATCATTAACAACTGTCTCATATCAGCATAACACTTGTGACATTGTAGATTATGCCAGCTTTTTAATTAGAAACAACAACATGGCCATAGCTATAGACAAGCATCAATGTATATTATTTTAAAAACTTACATTTTGTGAAAAAAGGAAAAATATAAAATGTAATACAAAGGAATGTCGAAGTGAAGTGTTTATACTGAACATAAACATGGGAGTGCAAAACCAGAAAAGTCTGGGGCTGCTATGCCTTTTAGGATTGTGTGCACTACTGTACTTTCTCATTACCATATCTCAGCACTGTTAAGCTACTGTGTCTAGTCATGTCTCAGGACTGTATGACAGCTCTTAGCAAGCAATTTATCTTCTTTAAAGGTTCTCTCCCAGTGTAAAGAATCAACAGTGATAAGTGCATTTAAAAATAGATCCCTTTCTTAAGATGTATACATGCTTCAAGTAAAGAATCCAGTGGAACAAACAGTGAACATGCCAACAGGGAACAAAGTGTGAAAGAGCCAAAATCTGTGATCACGAGGTATGATGATAATTCTGGAAATTTTGATTTTGGATTTGTAGGTTCCAGAGAAAATCAAAAACCACAGTGCCTGGCTTGTTCTGAGGTATTAACAAATGAATCCATGTAGCCATTGAAATTACAGCAGCATCTGAACACCAGATATTCTCATTTAGTTGATAAACTGGTAAATTGCTTTTTACAAATAAACAGCAAGAAAAAATGCAACAAGAAAGCTGCTTATGTAGAGGTGCAACAGTGTCAGAAGCACCATTGTGAGCATCCTGTCTCAGATCATCGAGGATAACAAAAAACAAAATACCTCACATGATTGGAGAACAACTTCTGCTTCCAGCAGCTATTGACCTGTGAAGTCATGATTGGTACTGAAGCTGCCCGAAAACTAGAAACTATCCCACTGCCTGACAACACTGTACACAGAAGAATTTAAGATATGGCTTTTCTGATATCAAAACATAGGTCTTAGAGAAATTAAGGCTAGGGATACAAGCACACTACAACTGGATGAGTCAACTAACGTGGCTCAAAAAGCCAAGCAGTAGCATTTGTATGGTTTGTGTGAGAGGGGGACTTTAATGAAAAAAATGCTTATATTCAGAAAAATTTCAAGTCATACAATAAGGGAAGACATTTTTAACTACTACATGAATTTATAATCACCAACAATATAAATAGGAAAAACTGTGTGGGTATTTGTACAGATGGAGCTGTTGTCATGACAGGGAAATACGGCGCCACTATGAAACACACTAAAGAAGTTGTACTGAATGCTAACACAGTGTACTGTATTTTCCACCGCGAAGCACTGGCAACAAAATAAATGGCTGCAGAACAGCATGAAGTTCTTAATAGTGCCATTACAATAGTAAACTTTGTCAAAGCAAGATACTTGAATCCATGTTTATTTGCTATTTGTGTTCTGAGATGGGCACATGTTTATTTGCTATTTGTGTTCTGAGATGGGCACAAGTGATGATACTGGCCTGCTTCATTCACAAATGTGTTGGTTGTTTCACGGAAAAGTTTTGGATTGTGTTATAAAACTTAGAACCAAACTGCTGTAGTTTCTGTCAGGAGTTAACTCTGATTTGGTATATTGCTTCAGAAATGGTGTTTGGATGGCCAGTTCTTGCGGATAGCTTCAATGCAGTGAATGCCCTTAATTTATCTTTGCAGGATAATAATACCAATATTCTATTTTTGCAAGACAAATTGGAAGTTTTCCAGAGGAAACTTCACATTTGTTAAATTCTAATTGAGAATGAAGTAACCGACATTTCCACTTCTTTCAGAGTACCTCAGTAGCACTGACAACATGTTTGACAGCATCAAATAAAACACACTTATCAGTACTTCACCAGAAATGTTCATGTTACTTCCCCAAATTGGAATCTGACTGGATTTGGGGCCCAATTTACAGTAAACTCAGAAAATCAGCATTCTCTGGAGAGCAAAGAAAAGAATGAGTTCATTTAATTGTCACGCATTAATTTTCTGAAGATGAGATTTCCTTCCCAGTCATTGGAAACTTTGTTTGGGGATTAAATGTGAGTACCCTGCATTGTCAGAAAAAGCTTTTTACCATTTTGTACCACCCACCTGTGTGAAAAACAGCTTTTCCATGCTGACAGCAATTAAGACCAAACAATGCAACAAATTTCTCGTTGAAAATTATTTCAGACTTTGCCTCTCCAAAATTGCCCCAAGAATTGAAAGGTTTTGCAATGCCACTCCAGGTCATCTTAATTATGTAAAGTGCTAGCAGTATGGAAGCATGTAATTTTGCAGGAGGTCTTTTCTTTTGTGTTTTTAATTAGTAGCTGATTTTGGTTTCACTGCACCTACTATTTCACTGTTGTATGTTGGAGACACTAATGTTTTTGTGAAGTTAATACAGAATCAATATTGCTGTTGCAGTTACAGTTTGTAGGTCCAAATACAGTTGGTGGGTCACCTTAATAAACAGTTTGGGAACCACTGAGATAACAGATGCTCCTTTAGCTCAAGTGATTTAGTTTTATGTTTTTAGCACTTAAGGTCCCGGATTCAATCCCCACTGCCCTGACAATTCCCCACTGTTGGGGAGGAAGGTCTCTGTACAGCCCATAATGTCCTGCATGCCATTTAGAGGTTGAAGTGGGGTACCTTGAATGTAGGCCCAGAGAGTCCACAATAAATTTGGCATGGATATAAAACTGATGTTTGAGACTTTATATTTTTAAAATAGGCTAGAAAATATAACCTGATTTTAATGATGTATTACAAGTATATTTAACTAAGTTATGGTGAAAAATATGTCACTGAAATAATAATTGGACAAGGCACACAATTAGTAATAAATTGGACAGCTTGCTTTGGAAATTCTCTAGAGAAAGAAAAAGCTCTGGCACCCAAACCTTAAGGCATACAAAGACTGGAGAATGGGCCAGCCTCCTCTTCTCTCCCTGGGACAAAATCAATTGCCTAATGATAAATATAAGGGTATGTCTATACTTACCCGTCGTGTCGGAGGCGCGGAATCGATGTTCTGGGTTCGATTTATCGCGTCTTGTCAAGACGCAATAAATTGAACTAGGAAGTGCTCCCTCGTCGATGCTGGTAATCCAGCTCGACGAGTGGAGTAGGCGGAGTCGACGGGGGAGCCTGCGCGCCGCGTCTGGACCACAGGTAAGTTCGAACTAAGGTACTTCGACTTCAGCTACGTTATTAACGTAGCTGAAGTTGCGTATCTTAGTTCGACAGAGGGGGTTAGTGTAGACCTGGGCTAAGTGACCACAAAGTGCAGTGAGTTTTGTTGGAGTGCATGACTCTGTTGTGCCACTCAATACCGGTTAAGATAAAACAAAGAGGTATTTAGTGCAAAGATATTTGCAGTGTAGACAATTCATGGTGCTGAAAAGAAAAATAGCTCAGTTACCCACAGTCTGGAGAGGGATAAGTTAGATGTCGAATAACAAATGAAATGGGGAGGTTCCTGCTGAGCTGAATAGGTTGACACGTGACAGCTAGGGTATATTTTTAATCATTTCTCTTTATTCAAGTAGGACTAGGTCTGAAATTGAAAAACACATCTTAGTGAACTGGTCAAGACACCATATTTATCAGAAAATTGAAAAAAACTTTTTTCTTGAGTAAACACTATGAAAACCTACATGAATAGTGCCTGGTTCAAATCCAGCTCTTCTGGGAAGTAATAGTTAGCAGAATCAATCCTATTTATTAGCAGTATATCACACCAGCATTTGAAGCCACCATCTGGGTGATAAGAAAGTATAGATTATGACCTCCATAAAATATGTGTTTTTTTCACCTGGATGACCTCTATGCTTCAAAATACAATTCTCAGAAAAGGGAGATCCAGATTTGAGAAGGCATCTTTTATCAGACTAAGTTGATACAAGAGTGGCAGAAGTATTATTGCTGAACAGTTAATTGAACCAATGTAGCCCCTTTTCTGTGAATTGTCTGCAAACACAATTTGATTTATTAGTAATCATTCAACAAACACTTTATGCTAGTATATTTAAGCATATATAGTACTTGTGAGCTATATACTGTGACTGTCTCTGACAAGGCACAATTTGTTGTTCACAGTGTGTGATCGGTCACTTAAGCTACATGTTGTTGCCATTTCTTCTCCATAAATGGATGATTGAAATTCCATAAACAGAGATCAGTGGGAATATTGAATGTCTATATTTGTGCACAACATACCTTTGTTTACATGCGGATAGGGGTGTTCACATCAAGCACTCTCAACATTAATGCATATTCAAACCTCTTCTCTCAAGTGTTCATGGAAAAACAAACAAAAAGAGGCCACATTGAACAGGAATTCAGAATTCGTTTTTTTCTCCCCTCTATTTTTTTATAGCATGCTCAGTTTTTATTAGCGTGCGCAGTATGAACCATTTTGGCAGCCAGTTGCTGAGCTGCTGGATAGTATACAATGTGTGGACTAACACAGAAGTGTACGCACAGAGCTCAGTATGTTCACAGTCAAGATTAAAGAGTTCAGTTTCTTCTCAGTCTGAGCTCGTAGAGTCTGCATTTCACCTAATTCAGTAATTCGTCCAATTTTGTTTTCCAGAATGACAAATCCCCAGGGCGCTCTACAAGTCGATCAAGTAACATTTCAAAGGTAAGTGGAATATGTTAACTTATTTACTTTTATATAGAATTCCAAGTCACAGCAATTTATTAAATGCAATGCAGTACTTTATTCCACTACCCAGATATCCATATTCTGACATTTCCTTTGTATTCACCAGTTTGTAATTTTAGGCTGTCGTGCTTTCATTGCAAAGTAAAACATGTTAAAATACATAACAATCTTTTTTTCCCCATTCAGTATAATACCTTTGGGAAATATGCTGTTATCTTTGGTCTAAGGCAGAATTATTTCTTGCTTCTAGAATGATGGCACCATAGTTTGCAATATGTTGCAGTTATGGTTGTATCAGCATTTGCTATATGAGTCCAATCTACAGGAATTTTCAATTCACCAGAAATCAGCCAGTGGTAGAATCTCATATCCCTTTCAGTTTCTTGGGGGCAGTAAGAGAGTGTCTCTTTCAGACTTGAATCCATGGGTTTTAACCTCTCATGGTTTTGGTTCAAATGTGGCTGAAATCTCATGTCCAAAATGACCATAAACAGAGCTAAAAACTGAAATCTTACAAGAGCAGTTCCAAAGGTTTTGGCACCATAAAAGCCAAATCCAAATACTAACTATAATCTATTTTCAGACCTCATCCTGTACCTAATCCAGATCTGAACACTGTCTTCAGTCCTTCTCTAACAAAAATGTATGGTGCACTGGACCCTGCAATAAAAGGTTTTATCCCCATAGCAATATTTGATTTGAAAATGCTCACTCTAGTAATTTTTAAGTTACATGATGGCAGTTCCAAGAAATGCAGGTTAAAAAGTTTTTCTGCTCTTGTATAACAAAACTATGGCTTTGATAAAACCACAGTAGTGTATAGTGTACATAGTGTATAGCTTTATAGGAAAAAATAAAGTAAGTAGTATGTTACTTTCGACTGTATAATTATCAGTATCTGTACTTACCCAGTGGGAGCCCTAACAGTGTATTGGGTAAACATTATACAATATTAGAATTAGTATAGTGCCAGTAGCAAAATGCATATTTACCTGACTGTGTGTCCTATCGGAAGGAGCTAGAGTTGTCTATTAAATATTGGATCTACATTTGATATAATTTATTCTGATGTAAAGCTAAGTGAACTCAACTGATGTAATCAAATTTCTTCTTGATTTACATTGATGCAACTGAGCTCAAAATCTGGATCTACCCCTTAAAGTATTAATAAATATACCGATAGGTTTCAGTGTAGTAGCCGTGTTAGTCTGTGTCAGCAAAACGAAAATAAGAAAGAAAAACTTGTAGCACCTTAGAGACTAACAAATTTATTTCAGCATAAGCTTTCGTGGGTTAGTACCCA
Source organism: Chelydra serpentina (assembly GCA_037349315.1). Lineage (NCBI taxonomy): Eukaryota > Metazoa > Chordata > Testudines > Chelydridae > Chelydra > Chelydra serpentina. The sequence goes on along the minus strand of JBAIAC010000014.1, from coordinate 8,513,744 downwards.
CTTCATCGGACTCTGTCCAAACTACGTATGTAGGTATCCGCTCAAAAGACAGCATAATGTTTTGTATCTCTTCTCATCTGCTTCCATGGCACCTTTTTGTTATGTTTTAAGGTCTCATATAACACAAAAAAATACAGATGAAAACCATTGGTGTAATAACTTGAATGTTGTGCGATATCAACCAATAAAAGCCAGGAAATTCAAAATTGCTCCTGAAACTCTAAATCTTAACTTGGTCTATCATGCCTTTATATCATACCATTGGCTAAAAGAAAAGGACCAGTGTTGAATTGTTGAAGGGTTCTAAGAGGCTTAATTAATGCTTGTAAAATGCTTTGAGATCCTCAGATGAAAGGGGCTGTAAAAGTGTAAAGTATTACTTTTATTATTAATAATAATAAATAAGAGCAAGCTTGGATACTTCTCATGATAGGAGACTGAACTAAATAACAAACACCATTAGTTCTGGTAGTGAAATTACAATTATGTATGTGTTGGTCCTAACTCTGAATTCCTCACTTTTTAATTTTTGACAAATTCTTAATATTAGGTAAACATAGTGGTATGTGTGTGAATATTAATAGTGTCATTATAGATGGGCCCAATCTGATACCTCGGATGCAAAGACTCTTGAACTTTTGGGAAAGTTTGTATTCAAACTTCATTCTACTACATTCTGAACTAAACTCAAAACCCTACTACCCCCAGACTTTGGGAGGATCCAGAGATTGTGGCTCGGTGCCTACTTAATTTTGAACCTGGTTAGTTATAATAACTAAATCTATTACGATTTACAATAATAGTTGTCTGTTTTTCTAACAATGTCAAAGTACATGAATTACTTTTAAATTATAACACAGCCACAGCATCAGCAGTTCATAAATAATCAGTAAGGGATTGTAGAAATATATTCAGTGTGTGTTAAGGCAGAACATATCCGCTACTAACATTTCTCTCAAACTGTGGAGACCAGTTTTTCTGGATGATACTCTTTAAATATGATGTGCACAGCTTACAAATTGGCTGTTGCAATGCAAAATTATCCAGACTTGCCCTTTCTTAGGCTGTCTCCTGCTCATCTGTAGCATGATGTCATTCCATTTGACCAGCAACATTATATATTCCTCTAATAGGGAATATGATGGAGTATACTTGACAGAAGATCCAATGTTTCCAATTAATTTTCTGCTCCTGAAAACATTTTTTATAAAGAAAATACATGGCTTTAAATTAATATAATGTGGTACAAAACTTGATCTAATTTAAATGATTCCGAAAACAGCATAGTTGTACAGCATATTTGTTTCCTAGAGCAACACTAAAAAACCAAGACTATTCTCATTAAAGGTGATCCTGCACCCATCAAAGTTAATTGCAAAGTTCCCATTGACTTCAGTGGTGGAGGACCAGATTTTAAGTCTTTATCTAGTGATATGAAATACAATATCAAAGTATGTTGCTTTTATTCTCCGGGTTTCTGTCTGTAGTATTTCTGTAGAAATGGGGGTAGGGAAGAGAAGGGGTAGCTATGTCCTATGGGTTTGACCAGAGCCCAATGAAAAAAATCTCATTGACATCAATAGATTTTCGATCAGACCCTATTTGAAGTTCAGTATATGAAAGATTTAGCAAATACTGATTCATATTTCATTTTCTGTGGACCGATCAAATAACTTCTTCAAACCTACATCTACCTAGAAGTTGCCATGAATTGTTTTTTACATTTTACATGCTGAAAAATAAAATAAAATAAATAAATAGTTAAATGGTGATTGTGCTGGGAATGCTGAGCTGAACCTCTGACTCTCCATCATGGGGTAGTGTATTCAGCTGAATTAAAGATGACATCTTGGTAGTACAGTAGTTTCATTATATTATGTATTCAGCAAAATATGTACATGCTCATTTTGGATTATAGGCTCTAAAAATAGCTGTGTAGACGCATTGCAGCTTGGGCTCGCGCTCGGGCTCTGAAGCACAGGTTTGGGTGGTGGGATTTGGGCTTCAGTGCCTGGGCTCCAGCCCAAGCTGTAACGTCTAAGCACCACCTTACCCAGCTGTTTTTAGAGTGCTAGCATGAGCCTGTAGACCCAGGCTGAGGGGCTTGCTCCCAGATGCAGTATAGACATACACCCGGAGGCCTGTAGCTATGTGGAACATGTGTAATTGGCTTAGCTCATCATGTACTTAACCGTAACAATTCCACATATTTTTTACTTCACCAAATTCTAATTGAAAAGAATATGGGAGAGAAGCAGAGACAGTTATGGGACTATATATATATTCTGGTTAGAATAATTTCTGCTCATAATCCAAAATGAGCTGAGTATATAAATATTTTGCTTATTTTATATATGAATCCCCAATAAGAATTTGCTCACTGAAATACTTTAACCAAGCTATAGGAAAAAGTTTTATTCATTAGAAGTCGATTTTTGTACTTGTGATAATCCATGGTTTATACATAAATTAAAACAATAGAGGTGTCAATTTATGAGTAGTGGTTGATAAAATAGTTATTGGGAGTAGAGTCAATAACTGTAATGTGCACTTGACTCTAAAGTTCGCCTTAGAAAATGATGTAGATTTATTGCTGGTGAAAGATGCCAATGTACAGACCTAGTGAATGAAGTAATTTGATTATCTAGAGGCAACAGCAGGGCAAACTTCACACAAATACTTGCCCAACAACATGCTCAGTGCTGTACTAGGTGTGACTTTGCTATGGGCCAGAGATAGTAGTGGGCCCTGAGGGTTGTTGAGTGCAAGAGGGGACTGAGGTAGTCTCACCCACTTTTTCCACTTTCTATTAGAGCCTGCCACCTTTTAAGACTCTACATCCTTCCACTCTGTCCTCCATTCCAGCTCCACCTCCATACTAGCAGCTGCTGCTGCTGCATCACCTCTACCATTTCCCAACCCTGGAGCTTTGTGCTAATCTGGCATTCACAGAAGAATAGTTAATGAGGATGCCGAAAATGCAGGCACCACAGTAGTCTGTGATGGCTAAAGGGGAGTTACTACAGCTCCTGCATGAGCCCAGCCAGACGTATGAGGTTCCAGCTGGCTGAGGTGACAGCTTTTCGTTTCTTCCATCTATTCATTGTTCTCCATACTATATGAAGGTCCAGTTCCAAGCAGACATATCACAAAACTACTTACTACAATAGGCTTACTAGAGTCCAAGGAGTTTTTTTCCCCTATAGTCTCCCCAAAGTAAACCACAGCCACCGAGATGTAAACAAAGAAACTGTTGAGGAGGGGACAGAAAGATGTAGAAGACCTTTTTGTGTTCAGTTGAGGAATGATGATGATGTGCGATGCTGGCTAGACTTCAGGAGAGAAACACTGGTGGAACTCTATCTGAGACTGAGAAGAGAAGCTAGTGTTTTGTCTGTTTAGGATCCAAGTCCCAGCATTTTATTTTGGCACTTCCCAGCCCAGGCTATTAAGTACTATCATTAGATAGAGAGATAGGTATGTGATTTTTTAATTACAATATTTTTTAACCAAACCTATGGAAATATCTCATTGTGTTTCAAATTGAAATTGTATTTTGGCTTTTGGGGGAGGGAATTGGAGAGGAAAAGTCATTCTTATTTTATCCCAACCATTTTGCTCATCCATCTGTTTTCTTTCCATGATTATTTTTGTAAATCTGCCGAGGAGTGCTCTGGATGTAGCCATGGAGCTTATGTTAAACTTGTGTAGTAATCTTCACATCACTTGGTGCGCTCAGTCTGGAGAAGAAGGAATACTATCCTAGGCTTAGAAGGCAACTCATCATTAATTTTTCCATTTCACATGGTCAACCACATTTCATACTCTTCTTGATTGTTGTTTGTTGTCCTTTCTGACAGAAGTAGATCATTAATGTGTAACAGTTGGCACTAACATTTTGAAAGATACGTCTTAGACCCCAACATTTAAACATTTGGGCAAACAATGGGGGAGGGTGTGATTTTTGAAAAAGATTTATTAAAAATCAAGAAGAGGATAATCTACGCATGGAACTAATACTGGCTATCTACCATAATCCTCCAGTTTCAGTCTGTAGGTTTGCACAGTAGTGATGCCTGTGGTCAATTGTGGTTGGTTTCAGGGAAAATCCATCGGGCAGGTTAGGCCAAATCTGTTACAGTTGCAACAAGTGAACTATCTTCTAGTGCCCTTCTCCTTTCGGACCAAGTTTTATCCAGCCAAATCAGCTCACTCCCTATGCTTCTCAAGGAATCCTGGGAAACTATCTTCACCTAGGGTAGTTCCTATAATTGAGTCGTCTTATTAAACACACTCCCACCCACTGACGTCTCTTATTGCAAAGTCTGTGCAAGAATAGTAGTCCCTTCCTGAGATCAGTCTCACACACATAACAAGGTTTCCTAGTTCATTTCATTAGAACCTTAGCCCTCAAGGGCTCCCCAAACAGTCTGCCTTCTTGTATGTTTGGGTTTGCGGAGAAGTTCCTTTCAGCAGTAGCTCCGGCGGCACTCCATTCCCAGGCACTTTCTCTACCAAATTTAATGTCCATTCTGGTCAAGTTCATGGCCATAGGATTTGAAAATTAGTCAAGTTCACATTTTCAGATGTTTACATCTATAATTTCAGGGTGTCGGAACCGTGCGGGGTCTAGGGATGTAAATATCTGTTTAAAAAGTTAACCATTTAAACAATTAAAATTATGTTGTTCAATTGGTTATCCAATTAAAGGGAGAGGGCTGGGGCTGCTTCAGCTGGCCTGCATGGTCTGGGGCTGCTCTGGCCGGCTGGCCCCCATGGCTGGGGGTTAACGGTTAGGGTCGGTTAACCTGTAAAACTGCTGTTTACCAGTTAACTGTTTAGTATTTTACATCCCTTGTCCTGACCCATAAGGGGGTTGTGGATGGGGTCACACAGCTGTTGTTGGGAGGTCACGGGATTGCCACACTCATTTATGTGCTGGGCTCTGAAGGTAGCACCCCTGGAGCTTCCTGCAGCTGCACAAGGTTTCTGGAGGTGGTGGTGGGTCTGATCTCGCCTGTGCTGCTGAGAGCGCCCCAGCCCAGAGGCTCCTAACTGCTAGTCCCTGCTGGGCTGGGGAGGGACAGGACTTTCTCTTCCCCTGCACAGCTGCTCTCGGGGGGAAATTAGACCCACCTCTGCGTACTTCCCCCATGCCGCTGCTTCCAGAGCACCCTGCTTCCAGAACCTTTCCCGTTGCCTCCCCCCCACCAGAGCCTTCCACTGCCATGCATAGCTACGCACTGCAGTGTGGTTGCAGCCTGCTTTTCACTGTGGTGTACATGGACCCTACACGCTGCCGCAAATGTAGACGAGGACTATTCCAGTTGGTTGATGGTCTTTTTAACCATGGCCAAATAGTGAAATGACTGTGTTTAATTTCTGTAGCACTTCTGAAGGAGGCTTAGCAGTACTCTAGATTTTTCTGTGTACTGCTAGAGTTGCCAGATATTCACTACCACTGGTCATCTGCATGGATAAAGAAGGAAAGGCTAAAATTAAAGTTTTATTTATTTATTTTTCCATTACCTGTCATCTCAGGGAAGGGAACTCCTTGAAAATCAGTCATGCATAAAGATGCTCATCCCCTTTTGTCTCACTGAAATGAGTTTCCGTACACTACTTGTATTTCTGTCTGAAGAACTGAGTCTCATTATAGCTTGCAGACGTTTAATGATTGAATAGAGAAGAATTATTAGGTCATTCACAGCAGGCACCAACTGTAGCTACCTGACTTCCTTTGCAAGTAACGACCAAGTTCAAGTAAAGGATTGCACATAATCTAATAGATATACTTATAGGAATATTGCCTGTTTTTCATTTTAAGCACATCTATTGCTATCACAGGATCTAGTCCAACTAGATTACTCAGGTTAAAGTCAAGTCTACAAGTAAATGAAATATTTGAGGGGAGAGAAAAAGGGAAAATATTCTTAAGTGAGTTTATGAATGTTTTATTTTGAATATGAAACTTTTTATAATTTCACTAAGTATTTGCCCAGTTATGTGAATTATCTAACATGGTACCATTATGAATGAAAATGGACTCATTTTCAGGATTAAAGGATATTTTTCAAAGAAAAATGGCCAACTTTGAGTGTCAGAGACTTTGCTTTGAAGACATTTCAAAATTCATATTTTTGCATGTTTTTATGTTAAAACAGTCATTTCACCAGATTTCATAGGAATGTAGAATTTCAGGGTTGTAAAATAATGAGAAATATGTTGAAAATTTTAGTGTGAAAATGTGCAGAAGAATTTTCACCACTCTAACAAAGCATTAGTCAAGAATTTTTAGGCTCTGGTCAAATTTCATTGTTACCCTTTGCTCTGTGGTGTCTTTCACTTCAACACATTTGATAAGGTCTTTCCTGAGTAGCTTTTCTGTCCATATTACTTACACAAAAGGTCAACTTTATTTTTTTTTAATATGGCAGTAGCTAGTTTCATTTTAAATAACTACATTTTTTTCCTTCTTCATCTCACTCTCATCTCTATCTCTCACACAATCACACATATTTATCTCTTTGTTTTGGTCTATTGCTTACTCTGTTAGTTCATTTTGCAGACTCTTGATGAGAGACTGCTGCATTGTCGAGAAATGCACTATGCTCCATCACAGAGGTTGGATCCTTACATCACATAAATGAATCAGGTTATTTATGTGATGTAAGGACCCAGAAAATTAGAGGGGAGAAGATTAGCATTGGTTGTAGTAATAGTCACTAGGACTCTGGAGGTGAGTTTGAAAACATAATAACTCAGTTTATGCAGAGATAGAAATTCATTTCCTGAGTTTAACTTAAAATGTAGAAGCGAACTGGTGAGGAAGAATTTCACATTAGTCTAGTTCCACAGAACTTCAGACACCAAGGACTTGAGCAGAATATCAAGACATCGAAGCAAAGAAACAAACTCAGAGGCTAATTATACCCAGAGAGCACAACTGTTTCTAACTGCTACTGGAAATATAGCCTTATAAAGCCTCACAGTTGAGGTCAACTACATCTGTGTTTCCTCTCAGTGGTCCAGCCTTTTGGGAATCCTGGCTGTTGCGTCTCTTGGATGGAGACCTGTCTCTCTCCTGCCTGTAGTTTCGGGCTGAACAGTTCCCTGCCTTCGCTGTGTTATTTCCAGTAAAATACAGACTGTCTAAACAGGCTTCTTTTGTCTTCTCTTCTGAGACTAAACACAGTGTAATTGCCCACAGATATAAGTTACCACACAACTCTTTCTAAGCAAGCATATTTTATTCTTAAGGTAAAAGCACTGCAGAGAAAATATTTTCAAACAATTAAAGAACCTGTACATTTGATAGTAATCTTACCAGAGATCATCCCCCAACTCCAGCAGGAGTTAATCGTTCAGCCCCCAGCCAGGGGTTTTCATGTGGTTTAAAGTTCATCACACCCCTTTTCTCTGAACCAGAACCCAGTCCTATGGGGCTGCAGTAGACCAAAGTCCTTCCAATTCTTCCTTAAGCATTGGGGCCCTCTGTAAACTGGAGGTCCTGTCTGTTTGCTGGATCAAGGGAGAAGGTCATGAGTCAGTTTAAACTCAGGTTGTTTATCCTAATGTCCTTTCTTTGTCCACTGGTCTCTAGATAATCCCTCTTAGATCTTTGAAGAGACCACAAATAGGTAATCAGCCAGACAATGGGCCCCCTCCCCAGAATGAAGCTTAAGAGTTGATAACCAAAGGAATTGCATTGGTACACCCCCTCCTCCAATAAAATTTACATCCAATCTCACAATAACACATAAACAATTGCATATTTAATACAATGGACCCTAAAGCGATTAAACTTAATTCAATAATGTTTGGCCAGGATTTTGCAGAAAATTGCCATCTGTCACATAGGGTAAGTTTTCACTAGTACAAATAGTGTGTCCTTTTCTTTGAGAGAGCTAACATGAGATAACTGTCTCGCTGTGAAATCCAAGTGCACACAAAAGCAAAGCAGTAGCTTTACTTCAGTGTAGATGATTGAGTAAATCCTAGTATTTTGCAGCTTGATCTCTGTTAGCTTTCTCTTTGTAAAAAGCACATGGGGAGAAATCTTGGCCCCATGAAAGACAATGGGAGTTTTGCTATTGACTTCAATGGGCCCAGGATTTCATCAGTCTTTTGTTAATTATTGAAGACACAGCATTCATACTAAACCTTTTGCGGATGCCATAGTTAGGAAGCATGCACAGCTACTGTAACTCTGCCCCCCTTACACTGAATTAATTGTCCATCAAGATATGTTCCTTCGTTTCTGTAGTAAGAGACACACTTTAAAGGGGGGGGGGGCATGAAATCTGTTTTATTGTTTTGTCTTTTGAATCCCTTTTGTAAGGCAAGACCAAAAAGAGTGCTTGTTTTTACAACATGTGGATGTGTGGTGCTTGTGGGGTTAGGAGTGAGGAAGAAGGAAGGGTTAGACCTGCTTTGCTGGCAATGAGTGTGCTTTTCCCATAGCTTTGCAATAATAGACTGTAAACTGTTAGGGGCAGGGACTTTCTTTTTATGTCATGTGTACAGTGCCAAGCACAATGGAATCCTGATTATGGCCCCCCAGGCAGTACCATATTCCCAATACATAAGAATAAGAAAATAGAAAATAATTGGGAATGTGAGGGGTGGAGATATCCAAATTTGATTTGTATTTTTTTTTCTGCCTGGTGCTTGTATGTGTGTAGGCGAATGTGCTACTCTTTTAATTATGCGGGGATTGGGACAGTATTTTTAACTCTTGGGAAGGGTGGATAGTTCCTGGGATAGACATTCTTTTAAGTGCCTTTATTTAAATCTAAATTAAATAAAATATCTAACCTTTTACCATTGGAGAGTATATTTCTCTTCACTGCCTGTGTCGTTTCTCTGTGACTGTTCTTTGTCTTCCTAAATGTCTGAATTATTTAAGGGAAATGATGATGTGAGAAAGAGCGGGTGGATTCATTTCTTTCCATTGTGGCTATCTGGAACAAATCTTGTCTTTGAAATATAACCCTCTGAGGATATGTTTATGTATGTGTATGTGAGACTGATTGGTTGTACTAAAATGCTTCTTGGGAGAAATGCTTCTAACACATTGTAATTATCTTTCTGCATGTTCACTATGATTCAAGTGCCCCTTAGTTAGTGACAGAAGCTATATGCTCTCCATGCAGAAAGTCTTAAAAATTCCCTGATGGGAGGTTTGTGCTTATTTTCCAATTAAAAGAAATTCAGACTCAAAGTAAATTGTCTGATTTTGCTTGGCTCAGTTACTTTTCAAAAGCCCAACACAGGCAGTAGAATGCTCTTTCTTTGGGAGTCTATCATATAAAACTTTGGGGGTCTGTGATATAAAACTCAGTTGAGTTATAGTTGGAGGGAGGGAGAAAGATGAAGTGTGGTAATACTCATCGCCTGGTTTAGAATGTGGAGAACAGTAACACTCAATGGACAGAGACTGAAAGAGGGAATTGATTTTTGGCGTACCTTTAACCTCACCTTATCTAATATTTTTGTCACCAACTATTTTTGTCAATGTTGTCTCTTCTCATGATATTATACACAACAACAAAAGGAGCACTGGCATGTCAAAGACATACCTGCTAAATGTTTGGATTAATGATTACCTTAAAAATGCCAAATTACTGACCTCACATGATTTGGTATTTTGAAGCATCTGTCCTAGATACTGTTTTAGAGGAATATTTAGAAAGATTCACTATATACCCAGTTATATGCTGCTTTCTGTCTAAGGGTTTAAAAAAATGGTACAAGCAGAACTTGTTTTTCATAGTTTACAGTCTATTCTACACATCCTAAGTTAGAAGTATGGAGAGCCATTTCATTCCTTCAATCAAAGCTGAAGATTCTTCTGCCTGGGTTTTCAAATTCTTAGCTTACCCTCTATATAGCACTCTGAGGTGCAAGTATGAAGCATACTGTAGCACAATATAAGTAGCTGATTTATACAATAGAAGCAAAATTCAAGATGCCATGCATAATGTAATTTTTCTATAGCTGCAAACAGCACATTTCCTTAACAGTGCAGCTATCAGAGAATGCACAGTACACACTGTCAGAAACTTTAATTGTAGTAAAGTAGTCGTGATAGTGTTAACTGGGTTACTTAGTGTATTATGGGATGGAGCTATGGTCTGCCCCTCCTTTACTTCAAATTTTAGTCAGGGGGCATTTTCCCACCACTGGGGTGTGATACAGATAAATAAAGTAGCAAGTTTCCACCCTGCAGTTCTGTGAATAGACTTATTTTTGTTGCTCTGAGCAGTCTCAATAACCACTTCTGACTTAGATTGTAGAAAAGAACATGGATTTTGCACAGAACTGGGAGTGTTCTTAAAAAAAAGTATCTATATTCACACCCTGCAATTGATAGGCTGGCCTGCTGCATCTGCTCAATATCAGTTGTGGGATTGGGGTTTAAGATTATAAATATTGAATCCCACATACTCTGCTACAGTGGCAGCATGTAGCTGGTAATTGGCCCTTGTTTGTGATTCTTAATAGGCTTTTCCAAATTTTGCACTAATCCTTTGAATGGCTATTCTCTTCTGAATTACTGTGACTTTTCAAAGGGCTATGTTCCATCTTTTTTTAAACATAACTCGCAATTGAGTGTGATGGGGATAATGCATAAATCTGAGGTATAATAAGGCCCTTATTTATTCAGATGTGTAAGAGAGTGAGCATATCCTATACCCATGTAATAACTGTTTATGGCTTCTTAAAAAAACAAAAATGTATATATCTTAAAATATCATTATGCTTCAAAAGCTGTCTTCAGTTAATATTATGTTTACAAAACAGCATTAAAATATATTAGAGTAAATATTGTCTTAGTCACCTAAATGATAAGTCCTGCTGATAAACAGAACAGTTAATATCAAAAAGTATGGAGCAGACCTGGAGCATAGCTCATATTAAACCTAGGTCCCTTACTCCAAGAATCACAGCAATGCTCCTAATCTCAAAGGACCAGTCACTTGCTGTAGGTCAACTGCATGTTAGATCTCACATCAAAGACAACACTTGTAACCAATCCTATAGAAACCTATATGAAGATTTATTAAATAGGAAAAGGAAAGTAGAGAGTTAATTACAAGGTAAAAGCAAGAAACACAGACACACAAATGAGTTATAGCTGTAGATTTCAAAGGGTACTATAGGCTTTGGTAATCAGCAAGCTCTATTTGTCCTTTAGGGCTAACCCAGGATAAACAGTTTGTCTTGCTTATGTCTAGAAACACCTTGCTCACAGAGTCGAAGAAGCATAGAGATCCTTAGTTCCTTTGGCTTGGAGTTTTTATCCCCCTTGTGCCATGTGCTCTGAGATGCAAACTCAGCTGATGGAATGAGTCCATTTGCATGACTCATCTTCACGGGGAAGAGGGGAGAAAAGCAATAAGTGTCTTCAGTCCTTTTGTGGACCATGTCTCAATCCATATATAGGGAGTTTCCAGTTGTAAGATCCAACCGTAGTCCAGCTGGTATTGCTGGGTCTCCTCTTTTGGAAGGAGCAGCCCTTTATGCTAGAAGAGCAGCTCTTCACACTAATTAATGTCCCTCTCCTGTATGGCGATTCACAATACAACCACTCAAATATTACATTATAATATTAAAAGGGAAATTAATGCATGCAACAACTCACAAGCATTCAATAGTCTAAACACTTTCTTATCATTCTAATACCTACTTTATCAAATATGAACCCACAAGTGAGCCAGACTGATTCTAGCTATGTAGCTGTCAGTGTCCAGCGGAGACATGGGGACCTCTGCATGAGCTGGCATTTGGCCAGCCTGCATCACAGACCCCAAAATGTTTTGCTGCGTTCTGTGATACTGCGCTGTCTCTTTAAAAATGTGGGAGCCCCACAATTCTTACGACATTTTGCCTTATTGGAGCATTGAGATCCTTTCACATAGTTATTTCCAAGGCTGAGCCTTCCCATGCATGGTCTCTGTCCTAAGGTGAATGTGTGTTTTCAAAAGTGTAAGTGAAATCCTTGTAGCTATTTGGTAGCCCCTTTGCCCTCTCTTCTTCTTTTAAATAAAAGTATAAAGTATTCTCGAACAGAGAACATAGTAGCACTGTTCAAATATGTTCTTTCCTTTTTATAGTCCCAGATAGGGGAACTTCCTCAATCTGCATCCTCAGAAGTACAAAAGATCAAAAAAGAAGCAGATGAAATACAGCTTTCTGTTGTGGGGGACAATGTGCCTGCAAGAAGCTTAGCTTATAAAAGTATTTTGAGACTTTAAGAAAAGTCTTGCAAACAGAACTGTTTGTCAGAATAATATTTGCCCTCCATGGAAGGGAAAATCCTCTTGATGACTTTTGAAGAATTGGCTACTCTACACATTAAACTAAAATGCACACAGAATCAGATAAAAAGAAAAACAGAATACTGCTCACTTAATATGCACTAGCTTGGGCAGGCTTATGTAGTTACAATTTAACACAACTAAGACAAATTACACCCAACCAACGCAGGTTAGAAAATAGAAAATATTTTCTGTGAAATACCATTTTTTGTCACCATTTTGACTCTACTGGAATGGCCAAGCCTGATTTTGCTCTCATTTACATGGATGTGATTCACAAAACTCCACTGTTTTCTTTGATATTACTCCTGATTTACATCAATGTACCTATCAGCAGAATCATGCTCGGGGCACCCTTATTAGTCACACTGGTCCCACAGGCCACCTGCTTAGAGAAATCACACTGAAGACAATGTCAGTGCTGTGGAAGGAGAGTTTTCAGGACAGTGCCTTGGTTTCTATATGTACAATTATGATATTGTTATGGCTTTCAGAGAAGCAAATGCTGCCGTTAAGGTACAAAATGGTTTTCATAATAACCCCATATTCTCTCCCACACACACACACAGATTTCCCAGAAATGTTTCTGTTGGGCTGAGCCTTCCCATGCGTGGTCTCTGTCCTAAGGTGAATGTGTGTTTTCAAAAGTGTAAGTGAAATCCTTGTAGCTGTTTCTGGGGAAGTGAGAGTCAGAGGGATGTGTCTGAGGCACATTGCTAATTGAAGACCTGTGGTGGTGCAGCTTATGCCTGACCCCTTGTCTCTGGGCAGTGCCCAAAGGCACAGTCTAGCCCAGTGGGAGTATCTGTAGATCAAGGCACATTCCAACTCGAGTAAGTATATCAAATCTGATTCCACTCTCCATCTCAGCAGGAGCCATGGGAGTTGTTGTGCCTCAGATCCTTCCCTCAGAGGTGCAATTCTTTCCTGCTCTCCTCTTTCTCTGAGAAATAAATTACTGTAGTCCTTGAAAGGCTGCAGTTTACTTCCCACCTCTGACACAAACAGCCAGCAAGTAGGAAGGGAGTAGCCAAGGTTTTGTCCCCTCCCTGCCCTTTGCTCACATAAGAGTATCCCGAGAGCAGATTTGCACTCCTCACCAGACCCAGATCCAAGATCTGTGTGGGACTTATTAGGCCAAGTAGGAGGCTACAGACTATAACACTATAACAGGGTTCAAAAAAGAACTAGATACATTCATGGAGGATAGGTCCATCAAAGGCTATTAGCCAGGATGGGCAGGGATAGTGTCCCTAGCCTCTGTTTGCCAGAAGCTGGGAATGAGTGACAGGAGATGGATCACTTGATGATTACCTGTTCTGTTCATTCCCTCTGGGGCTCCTGGTATTGGTGACTGTCGGTAGACAGGATACTGGGCTAGATCGACCTTTGGTCTGACCCAGTATGGCCATTCTTATGTTATTATGAGGGTGGGGAAAGGGCCTTAGTCCCCCTTACTGCCATACATGGCTTAGTAAAACAAGGGTATAATCTAGCCCACAAAGAGTGGAGTCACAACCCAGTTGCATTCACAGAGCTCTCCCTAGCAGCTTTCAAGGAGAACACTCAAAATCTTGCAACATCAAATATGGCTATGAGCTTGAGCTGAGTCTATTAAGTAACAAGGCAATGCGGCTGTTCTTTTCATTTCTTTTTCAGCACCTAAGACAAGCTAAAGTAATTCAAACCATTGAATCTTGTGATTGTGTTTGTTAGCACTTTGGCCTTTTCTTGCTCTCCTATTTTGGCAAGCACATTGGAGTTATGACCTAGATGTGTTAATAGTCATTGATACAGATGGGCAATCTAGCACTTGTATGCTAATACAAGAGAGAGGATAGTCCAGGTGGGAAGAAATGCAAGTGGGAGGAATCAATGCTCTTGATTTTAGATCAGAAACCATTACACGGTTTCCAAATAATATTTGCAGGATTAATTTACATGTGTTGCTGCTGAGCCAGGCCTCAATTCTGCAAGCTGTTCTAAGTGGGCCCATGGGTCCACTCTCATGGATCAACCTGCAGGACTAGGGCCCAGGTTTGTAGCCAGCACAATGAGCACTATACTACTTCCCAATATAAGTTCTGCCTAAGGATGCATTTTTCTATTTTTTTCCCCACCAGCAAGGGGATGTTCTCCAAATGCCCTTTATTTGCTTTTATATCAATTGAGAAATAAAAGTCTCAAGAATGGGGAAGTAAGAGCTCAGTGTTGTATTACTTAACCTTTTGGTTAAATGGAAGCTGTTTACAGAAGTCTGTGAAGAGTCCTACATCTTAGCTTGAGCCCAGTGGTTGTATGCTCCAGCCCATTCTGTCTCAGTTCTAAGTGGTCAGTTGATTGGATACTCATCCCTCTAAATCCCATTGTCAGCACAAAGTCTGCTCAGCTTCCCCACTCCACCCCCAACTGTGGATTAGGAGACATAAAAGTTGTATATACAGGTATGAAAGAGCAAATAAACCTAGTCCATAAATTCTTGATATATACATGTTTTACAGTTTGTGTTTGTTTAGTACCCAGCACAATGGCCTCCCGATCTGACTGAAGCTTCTAGGGTTCTGCTGTAATACAAATATTCATAATAATATTGACTTACCCCATTCCCAAAAGAAAAGGCTTTTGGCTTTACTTCTTAAACTTTCAGCTCTTTGTGAGAATTCTGCTTGGAACAAAATGACTTATCACAGGCTGGTTCATTAGTTATACAGTCGAAAAGGGAGAAGGAGATGGTTAAACAAAAAGGTTGCTTGAGATGGAAGTTCAGGAATTCACTTCATATAACCCTTGGTATAGTTGGAAAACTAAATTTGTGCTCACTTTTGCTTTTACTCAATTCCAGTTGTTTAGGCTGCTGATTCAGGAAATAGAGTTAATTTTTCAGGGAGGTAGGCAACATTTTTACTAACAAAATGATAATGCTGAGAAATATGTCCTAAAGAGTTAAGAAGGCATCACAATTCAGAATAATTGCATTGCTGTAACACAAACGCATGATGGAAACTGTAGTCCTGGTAATTCCAAGTTTAGCTAGCAATTTTCTTCATTTTATACAATGAACAGAATTTTGACTTGAACCCCCTGAGGAAACAGACTTTCCCCAGTAAGAGAGAAGTTGATAAGAAATCCATTAAATACCAATGCCAAAATTGGACATACTGTTTGCTTTGTTTTTATTTTTTTTTAACAGACGGATAATGATACCACTTAGAATTTGTGTTTGAATGCTGATTTGTTGGAAATAAACTTGGTGTACTCATTTGAGTGAAAAATGACACAATAAGGCTTTGATTTGCACAGGTGCTAAGCACCTGCAACTTGCCATTGACTTCAGCTGGAGCTCTTGGTACTCAGTGCCTTTTGAAAATCAAATTCTTGTTTCTCAATCTTGCTTCAAGCTCCTGTCTATATTTCTGCTCTCATTCCTTCCAACTCTCCCTCCCAAAACTGAGGCTCTTCCCAAGTATCACCCCCACCACCACCACCTCATTTTTATTATTTGCCCACTCTTGTCTTTTAGCCTTCTTCCATATTGCCTCTTATGCTTGAAAGGCCTTCCTTCTCCTTGTACACCAAACAATCTCCCCAGATACATTCAGAATCCTCTTTAAAGTGCATTTATTCAACCAGAGAGACAAGGCAGGTGAGGCAATATCTTTTATTGGACAAGAAGCTGGTAAGAGACAAGCTTTTGAGCTCATACAGAGCTTTCCTTCAGGTCCTTTGATGACAACATGTTCAAGTCTTGCATACATATGGTACCAGGATTGTCGTCTTGTTTGTACAGCACCTAGCACAATGGATCCCTCATCCTTGATGTTGGACCTTGATTATAGTACAAACAATATGGTGGTGTTTTATATTTAATGATGATTAATGCATTGTGCTAGGTCTGTGTAAACAAAGAAGAAAATTCTCTGCTCCAAGGCATTCACAAGCTAGGTGGATAAAACACACAGATCAGAGAATGGCAAGACAATGTCACTATTGTCACTATTAGGACTGTTAGGAGTGGCAAGACAATGTCACTATTAGGACTGTAAAAAAAATTTCTAGCAACATCTATTTTGGTCAGAAAATGCAGTTTTGTCAAAAACTTTTTTTTCCACAGGAAAATTTTGTCTTCAACATTTTTCTACTTTTTGATGATAAACATTCAAAACAAAAAATTCATTTTGTTTTTGGTTAAAATTTTATTAGTTTGAAACCTGAAAACTTCAATTTTCCATTTTCAATGTAGGGGTTTCGGGGGGATTTACCTCCCTCTTTCTCTCCCTTTGAGCCACTGGAAAATATTTAAAAAAAAAAAAAAAAGAAAAGAAAAGGAATAGGAGAGGAAGGGGGAAAACCTTTTCCACTGGGAAAAAAGTAGAAAGGGGAGAGAAGGACCAGGGGGAGAATTAAAAAGCAACTGTTTTCTCCTTATTCCTATTTCTATTATTTTTTAGTGGAAAAGGGGGAATAAAAGTGAAAGAACTAGGGATTTTTTTCCTTTTTCTCACTCTTATATTAAAACATCTTTCTACTTGAAAAGTGTGAAAAAAGTGAAATAAAATTAAAAAGTGATAGAAAGTATTACTTTTCTAACTTGATCATCTTTTAACAAACTTTGTTCACACTTTCAGTTGAATAAAGTGGGGGAGGATTGAGGGTCTTCTTTTTAACTTTTTCCATCAGCAAAAAAAGGAAGAAAAATGGAACTATTATTCCCCAGTTTCTCTGGTTTTTTATACTTTTTCCTCTTCACTGAAAAGAAGGGGAAAGTATAAAGGGAAAGATAGTGAAGGAAAAAACGCAAAATGTAACAGATATTAAAAGAAAATGTTGTTTAAAATATTTCCATAGAAAAACCAGATTTTTCATCAGAAAATATTAATTTTTATGGGGAAATAAATATATATTTTTTCAACCATCTTTTATAATTATGCAAAATAAAACATAAACAGCACTTACATGAAGTTCTACTGTTGAGGCTTTGAGTCATGCATGTTTTCTCTATGTATAATAATATGCTGTCCATGTCCAATTTAGATTGTAAATTTCCTTTACACCTATGCAGCACCAAGCATGCTCTAAGTCTCAAACAATGATAATGGATTGTGTAGTATAGATACATGTCCACCAGGATTTTGACTGAGACCACAAACTCATTTCAGGGTCTCTGAACAGTCATCAAACGATACTGACTTTGTGTGACTACTGACCTTAACAGCATTCAAATCAAGATGTGTAAAGCTCCATAAACCGTTGCTGATCCTCTGAGGCATCCATTCCCCAGAGTATCATTATTTTAATAGGACTTGACGTTTCAGTTATTTGAATATGTCAGGTGTTGGGAATCTGGAGGATTTTATGATGAATCACTGCTATAAAGTATACTTTGTATCTGAACAAAAGTATAAGTCATTTTAGGGACTGGACAAGGCCATGATGATGGTCCAGCCTGCTTTTTTGTTGTCCTGAATGTGTACTACTTACAATTATTCTGTTTGTAAAGTGCATCATCAGCTCTTGTTGAAAATAATTATGACTAAAACATCCTGTCATCTCTGTTAATTGAATTGCATCCTTTTAAAGAAGAATTAATCTAAACTGGTTAAGACATGAGAAGGTGGTGACCAGAGAGTGATTTCTAACAGTAATTTTTGAAATGCCAAACCTAATCAGCTGGAGTTGGCACTGTCCCTTCAGCACATTCGTAGCTTTCGTGTCATAGAGAAATGAGTTGCCTTGCTTTTAAATGGGTTGTGAGACAACTTAATTTTGAATTACCGCCTTTAATTATGCTACTCGATATAATTTGCTGTGATAAAATTAGTGCAGCTGGCCTCCGGTTTAGTTTCCACATTTGAATGCACCATACAATGAAGCTGTCTGAAATAAACATCTATTAAAGGAATACACTCTTTACAAGAATTCATTATTCTGCATGCCAAATGAAATAGAGACCGTAGCATCAATCTTGTCCCCCATTCAATGAATACAGTAACTTCAACATAATCATAGTGTGCCAAATGGCAAATTATAGCAATGAGATTTGGTATGCTGAGTTTATGTATTTGCAAGATATATGTAGTGTACATTTCCCCTTTAGGATTCATTATCTTGACTGAGATTGTATTAGAAAAATGCATGCAAGTTATCATGCTTTCAGTGTAGAGGGGGTCCATAATTAAGTCCACAATGAACTTAATGGTGTTCTGCATGATTCTGTTTCTGTAACTATGGATTAATTCATTAAAATTTAGCTTCTTGTTACAAAAACTTAAAATCTGATTCTACCATCCTGACAAGGAGTAGCACTTTACTCTACGATCTCAGTGGGATTACTTGCAAGCTAAGGTTTTTATCCTGCAAGCAGCTTTGCACAGATGGACTCCTGCATCTATGCAGAACCCCATTGACTTAAGTAAAGTACAGCTTGCAGGCTCCAGGGCCCAAGGTACAACTCAACCTGAGTAAGGGCTGCAAGATCTGACCTTTAATGAATAACGTTATGAGCTGGGTGAAACCTTTCTATGGTTGAGTTAAAACCGCATTCAGATTGGTAGCTGTGAATTCACACATCAATTAACATAGTTAAAGCATAAGCCAAACCTAACACAAAAGGTGTATGTGAATCTGTCCAGGAACATTTGACTGAGTATTGTTTGGGGTAGGAGTGGGAAAAGAGATCACAGAAATTGAGATTAAACAAAAGAACAGATAGAGCCAGAGAGAGGCTGAAAGAGCAGCTGACTCTGGAAGAAAGCCGCAGAGAGGAAGGGCAAAGGGTGAAAAGAGTGCTCTTGGTGCTATGAGCAAAAGAAACTGTTTTCTGCTATTTGATTCCTTCTGAATTCAGACACCAAATTTTGTACATTGTTATTTGTAAACAAACAAAACCTCATCAAAGAAATACCTGACTATCCTCAATTTCTACTCCCAACTGGAACACCTACAGGACCCCAGACTTTGACTAGCCATTCGGGTTCAAAAAGGGGTAATAATAAATAAATCAAAACAAATGTTAAGAACACTCTCTCTGTTTTAGAACCTCACACACCACTTAAGAGGTTCGGATATTAAAGAAACACCGTTCAGTTTAAACCTGAAATTTGGGTTTCTGTTAAAAATTGTGGGGAACTTACTGAATGAAATTTGCCACTGAGGAGAAGATCTGTATAAGGCATGTGCACCACTTAAATCCTACTTAAGCTCTATTTTGAGGGCTTAGGTGATGTATAGCCCTTATGCCTGCATATGGGTCATGTTTCACCGTAATGGGCATAAAAATGTTTCCAGGTTTGGTTTTGTTTTTTAATTCAATGGAGACAGTTTTGGCAGGGTTTGAACATTCCCCTTTAGTGTTGGAAACCAAACAAACACCCTTTTGTTAATGTATGAGAAATAGAAAGTGAACCTCACTATGAACCAGACTAAAAATCTTCTTTAACCATCTGAGTGAACGGGAAACAATGTTGTCCCTTTTTGACCTGAAGGGCTAATCAAAATTCAGAGTCATGGAGATGTTCCAGTTGGGAGTAGAAACTGATTATGGAATCTAGGATGCTGTTTGATGCATCTTGTTTATTTACAAAGAATTTACAAAATCCTGCTTCTGCGAACTCAGGAAGAACCAAAGGCAAAAGGAGCAGTTTCTTAACTGACAGCCTCAAGCCTCTTTAGCCAGCACCAGATCCAAAAGCTGTCTCTTTAGCTTTTCCCAGGGTCACACTCATGCTGTGCTTACAGGCTTCTGCTTGGATTTCTTCAGGTGTACATCAGTCAACGCCGCCTCCTCCCAGCGCCTACCGCCGATCAGCTGTTCGCGGTGTCTGGAGGTTCTGTGGGGAAGGGGAGAGAAGCAAGGGTGCAGCTTGCTTGGAGGAGGGGTGGAACTGGGTGGGAAAGAGGCGGGGTGGGAAGAGGTGGGGAAAGGGCCTTGAGGGAAGGGGTTGAGTGGGGACGGCCTGGGCAAAGCTGGGGGGGGAGCACCCCCCAGCAGATAGAAACTCAACACCTATGTCCTGGACCCCGCATCCCCCTGGGGAAGGCCCTGCCACTAGCAAGGTCCTACGACCAAGTCCTGAGCTCTCACTTTCCAGCAGCCCACCAGGAAACTAGGCAAGGTTTTCATGGCAGCCATTCTGTCAGCCAGGGTGCCCTTGGAAACTGGACTGTTTCTCCCCTGCTTTGAGCAGGGGGTTGGACTAGATGACCTCCTGAGGTCCCTTCCAACCCTGAGATTCTATGATTCTATGATTCCACTGATGTTTTGTTTGAAAACATTTAGATGAATCAGCATTTTCTGATGACAATGCCATTTCCTCAGAAATCTCATAACCAGCTCTAATAGGGAAGTATTATTATCTCCATTTTATGGATAGGAAACTGAGGCACAAAGTGACTTGTCTGTGGACAAAGGAAGCCTGTAGTAGAGAAGGGAATTGAACTAGTGTCTCCCAAGTACCAGGCTAGTGCTCTAAACATGTGGCCTATCCTTCTTCCTCTCCATCAGTGGAAGCGGCTCTCAATACACCTTGGACTAATCCAGGATTAGGCCAATTCTTGACAAACATTTTGCTCATTTCTAAATATAATTTTGCTTCAGTCACATTGAGAGTCACCCATTTTTATTCACGTTTTACAAATATTTCTGTAAATGAAGTTCCTCTTACAAATGTTCACAGAAAGCAATTAGATGCTGGGATTTGTTCGATCACAACATACAATTGGCTTTGTTTTTAAATGAAATTTATTTTGGATAAAAGCAGAATTAATGTATAAAGGTTAGGTCATTCAAACAGGTAACAGGAACAGTGGCACATGGTGCCCGGTCATCAGTCATACCACTCAACTAGTGAATCATGAAGAGTTTGTTACAGAGAACAGTTTGTGACTGATCCACCAGCTGAAATTTGTTAGGAAAAAAAATCCAAACAGTTGCCAATATGGAATAAAATAATATAGTTGAATTTCAACTGATGTACGGAGGAAGAGCTAAATTAACTCAAAGCCAAATTCTCTCTTGTGTAGAAGGACTGCACAAGGTCTGTGTGTTGTTTGAGTCCCACTTAAACCTTCTGCATATTGGGTGAATTTCACTCTAAAGTTAACTTAGGATGTTGTGCTAGCTGACCAGTGATCTGATTCTGTCTGGTACATCTTGTGTTTGTTTCACCAAAAGGCACAGCTCTTTATGGCTAAACACATATGGAGAGGTAATTGCTCAAGAATAAGAGCTGTTCTTCGTTTTTTCTGACAATTCTTCACCACTTTCTACCACCCATCGACCCACCCCAAAAAAGAAAAGGCCAGAGGAACAAGCAAGGTGTGTCCATGCCATAGAGCTTACTGGGTACAGAGCATGGGTGGATCCAGTAGCACCAAGGGCAGAGGATCCACTGCTATGTGGAATCTCTTTTCTGTCCTACCTGCAGGGAGCTTTTGTAAGGGCCCAGGGGCTGGGCTGGAGCAATCACCAGATAGCAACTCCTTGGCTGCTCTGTGACCTGGATGGCTTGTTCTCATGCCCTTATCCACTACGCATCTGCTGGTGCACAGTCCAGCTGCTTGGTCAGGCACTGGCCCCTGCATTTTGTTCCTCAGTGACAATGCTGTAGTAAGTAGTCACACAAACTGCATGAGACATGAGTTATCTATCACGTAACAAGGCTTATCACAGATGTTGAAATGAGGAAGAATATATTCCACAGCACACACCCGCCAGCTGTTTCTAACATCCTCTTTCCTCAGATGTAATGGACTCTGCCTTTTCTCCTTCAAAACTGTTGAATTAAGATGTTTGTTTATATAGACAGACAAGGAACATAAAATATTTTCTCCATTGATGACTGATCTTTTTCATTCAGTGGCAGACACTTTAATGTGCCACATCTGCCTGACGACACATCACACCTGAGTTTTGTAACAGACGGAAGGGAGTTATCTATACAAAAGCAGTTCTAACATGCATTCTTTCTCACATCACACCATTATCAAGTTCACTTTTTTATTCCTAAGGTTTTATTTTTTTTAACGACTGAATCCCTCACCCTGAAGATTTCGCTCCCAACTCTCAGTTGAGTCCATATTAAAAACCATCATAACACAGTGGTGGTCCTGCTTGAGACAGACCCAGACATTAAACGTTATGGATTTTATGGGTCAGGATTAGGCTGCATTGGCAGGAACAACAACATCTAACAACAATTTTTAGCTCGGGCTATTAATTCCTTATTTTCATTAGTACAAAATTCACACCTGATCGAAATAAAAATTGACATCCTGCCCTGTGTAAAGTAATGAAGGAGTCAGTTTGATTGAGTGGTCTATATAATATTTGCCTTATCTAGGTCCTATGACAGGGATCGGCAACCTTTGGCATGCAGCCCATCAGGGAAATCCACCGGCAGGCTGGGACGGTCTGTTTACCTGCAGCGTCCGCAGTTTCGGCTGATCGCAGCTCTCACTGGCCACGGTTCACTGTTCCAGGCCAATGGGGGCTGTGGGCAGTGGCACGGGCTGAGGGATGTGCTGGCAGCTGCTTCCTGCAGCCCCCATTGGCCTGGAACATTGACCAGTGGACCTGTGGACACTGCAGGTAAACAAACTGTCCCGGCCCGCCAGCGGATTTCCCTGATGGGCCACGTGTCAAAGGTTGCTAATCCCTGTCCTATGATTTATCAGCATTAAGTTTTGGTGTCTGATCCTTTGCATTCTCAGCTCCTATTTAATATTCATTCTTCTCCTTTATGTGGTCTGATTGCCTTGGACACTTTTCCTTCATGTTTAGCATTCATGATACTCTGTCTCCCACTGAATTAAAGGTTCTCAGCACCTCACAATAGTGCCCCATATCAGCCATGGGGAGGGTTCAGATACTTCAGCTACTTTGTTGCTCCCTCTCCCTATAGAAGCAAGCATGCTGCCTCCACAATCTAGTCCCTGGTAAACCAGGAATCTCTTATGACCTAAACTTGGATCCCCCATAGCTACCCTACCAATAAACTATCAGGCAGACCAAAATTGTTTCTTGTCAGCACCATCAAAAATGTTTCTCACTGGATGCACTTTGCAAATTGCAGTGACAACCTTAGCAAGGGAATTGCATACAGTAGATGTGTATGTGTATTGAATTTCTCTCTCCTGCTGTTTGGAGAATGTGATAGGCTCTGTAGAGTTGCAGCCTGAACTTTGGACTTTCTCAGGCTCATCAATTTCACATTCATTCAACTCCGGTAGATGATTTGATTGCCTTGGAAATCTTTTTTAAAAATGCTTTAATATTCATGATGCTTGGTCACTCCATGCCACGCAGGTTTGCCAGCTGAGCCTCTGTGCTCATCCTGACTCAGAATAGTGTCAATGTGTTTTATTTCATTCTGACAAGGATCGTCATACTTATTTGCCTGCTTGAAATAAAAAACAAGGTTCTTTCCCATCAAACACTTACAGTAGATCAGAACTAAAACGAAATCTCAGCTGATGAAAGCCTTTTCCTGAAACAAAAAAATATCCAAGGGCAAATGAGAGCTGCAGCCCTTCAGTCATATTTAGTTCCTCAAAAAAGTTTTACTTCTGTTCACTCTTCCTGTATTTTGCGAACTTGTGTACTTGCAACAGAAGACCATGCACAACTGCAACAGTTGTTTAAACTTTTTAATCATGTGGCAAAGCAGTAAAATATCTGCAATGTATTTTATGAGCAAAGATTCCAAATTGTCTAACTTTTTTCAACAGGCAAGCAGTCCTACAACAGGAACAGCTCCTAGGAGTCAGTCACGGTTGTCTGTATGTCCTTCCACTCAGGACATCTGTAGGTAGGTGCTGAATCAGTCATTTTAATCTGTCTGTCAAACATTAGTTTTTTTCTTTATCTAATAAGCTGAAAATAAGCTCTTGCTTCTGCCTAGCATTATTCATTTTTTACATACATCTGGGTTTTCTTTTGTTTTTGTCATGTTTCCTTTTCAATCTCATATTTTCTATTAAATCAACTCATTTCTATTTTCATCTCTTTTTTTTGTTCTCTCTCTACCATTTTCCATCTCTCTCCTTTGCTGCTGCTTTGTTTAGATCTACCACCTTGCATGATGTGTCAGAAGATGAGTTTGAACATGCAACACCTGTCATGGTGCTGACCCCTGCTAGTAGGGAGTCTGGTAAGAAACAAGTGAAACGAAGGTTTAGGCGGAGGAAAGAGATTGGTGACAATGTTGAGCATACAGAAAAGCAAAGAAAAGGGAAGGACTGCAAATTGTACCCGATGGTTGCAAGCTCCAGATGCAATGCATTGCACAAGGAAACATATGATTCATCATCCTCAGATGAGAATCAGTGGGCTCAGGCTAGAAGGAGAGCCAGAGAAAAGGTCAAAATGCCCAGGAGAGGGAGAAGGAGCAATAGATCTTGCACTAACCCAGATGGATCTCCAAATAACAATGCCATTGAACTTGTCACCCTGGGGACAACAGGGGAAAAGAAACAAGAGGTGTCTGATTCTGATAACCACACTTTAAATCACCGGAGGAGAAGGGTTTCAAGATGTAAAGAATCTTGCCTTTCGCTGTCTTCAGTGTCCTCTCTGGAGGCGAGGAGTTACTCAAGAAAATGTGGAAAAAGCAGGGGCAGAAGCTACCCCCGAGAGCTGCAGTCTTCACCTCACCTTAGACAAAATAAAGTGGTCGAGGAAGGCTTTACAGAGAGAGGCTCTGGCAGTGATACTCTGACAGTTCCAGAAAATGGAGAACCTGTTGGGGCAGGGCCCAATGTGGCCGATGCAGTTCAGAAACTTCCTGTTTTATATGGTGACTGGTCTGATGATTTAGAAGTATGCAGGTTAGTCTCTAATAAGAAAGATTGGATATTACCAAAAGGAATTGGTTATTGCTGTGAATTATACATGTGCCTGTTACCTGATTCTTGCTGTCATTTGGATCTTTTTTTATAACTACTGCTCAGTAGCTATGTTAGGGGCAGCGATACATAGCGCAAAATAGTTGATAAAGGAAGATTTCTAATAATATGACACCTAACTCATTTAAAAACACTAGTAGCACGGAATTAAATTCCCACCTCCTGCATGGTGACTTGTCCTACCAAGTTTGAGACACTGCACTCTGGCATGAGAACCAGAGATTGAATGGGAAGATCAGATAGCTCAGTGCTAATGGGATACAGAGGCGTTCATTCTTAACCGACCAGTTCAAATCCAGCTCTGATCTGTAGTGATTGAAATGTGTTACTCTCTGGGACTGTTCATTGACCTACATTAAGTGAGTTGTTGGTCTCAAGTCAGTGCATATTACACAAGACATCTTTACAGCTGGCATTACTTTGGCAATCTTGGCACATATGTTAAGGACTGTAAGAGCACGAATACTGAACTATCTTCCAGGTTAGGAGGGAGGTATGATGGCAGGTAGTGTGCGGGAGTTTGTACTGCTGCTATCCATGATGTGTTATGTGAATGAAAAGAGGTCTTTTGTTTCCGAGACTGTCAATCTGGCACCATTCACAGTGACAGACCCTGGGAAGTGCATGGAATAATAATACATTAAATATTTGAAGGAAAAATATATTAAAAGGAATTAGAATTAGTATAAAGTAACGTCAACAAGCCGTCCAGCTAAGCAGAGAAGTTGTGCCTGAGGGAACTGTCAAAGGGAAGGATTTCAGACCAACATCACAACATTAAATCAGTACATGGCAGCGTGTCAGTGGATCTGAAAGCTGACAGGATTCTGTTCTGAGTAAAAACACTCTTCAGCTTACTGACAACTTTAAACCCAGTATATGAGTTTGGGGTAGAAAACTGAGTGAACTTGAGTAAATTGAGTAAATTGAAAAGGAAGTTATGGGGGAAAATCAGGCATTAAAGTTCATATTTCTTTTACCAAAATATGCTGGACCTGTTCTCATTCACAGGGAGTCCCCTGGCAGTGGGCCTTACTGTAAATGAGAATCAGACCTAATGTATTGGTACAGTAACTGAAAACCTTGCAATCGTCTTTCTTTTCTGGGAAGAATTGGTATGAAAATAGAAACAGAAGTGGAATGAGGAAATGAATATGTGCTGTGAAACTACACAGCGTGATACAGTGTACTTTGTGTCTGGCAGTAAGCTCCAATGGTCGTGGTTAAGCAAATTGTCAGTAGAAGTATAGACAGCGTGCTCCTTCAGATTAGTATATGTAAGATATAATTATTAGTGGATCATGTGCTGTACACCCTTCAATATGTTAGGCAACCCACAACATAGTTCCCTTTTCATTATTCGTTTGTTGTATCCACCTGTTGTGTCTTATCCTGTACTTACATTGTGAGATCTTGGGAGCAGGGCCCATCATTTTGTTTTGTGTTAGGTTCCCGATCCATGCTTGGGGCTCTGCCTACTACTGCAATAAATAATAATTATTATTATTATATTACAGTAGCACTTTGAGACCCGAACATATCTTGAGACTCTGTGTGCTAGGTGCTATACAAATATATAGTAAGAAAATTCAGTTATGAACTGCATATAAGTGAAAACCTATTAAAAAAAAACAATTTAAATTAAACAAGTATAACTTTTTCAGGTAGACCGGGCCTAGTTGCTGCCCCAACCCATGAACTCAAACTGTGTTTTGAGATGCAAGCATGGACTCCATTTTTCTTTTTGTCCACCCACCCAGCTTTACTATGACTGTCCTGGGAATCCTCTATCTGTACACCTATGGCTGCTACCTAATCCACCCTGGAGCATGCAGGAAAGGAAGAGAAAGAAGGTCATGTAGGGGGAGAAGGATGCCTAAGAACTGTTAGATTAAATTTCCTTTATCATCTTATGTGTTTCTGAAGTGTACTTTCACTAGTGTTTATGCACCAAAATAAATATGTGGTACATTAGGTGGGGTCAGAAACTAGGAGATAGGAGGAGATTACAGAGAAGGAAGTAGGAGGACCCTTTAAGGTTCAATCATCATAGTTGCTTTTACAGCGGTGTAAAATTTGCCTGGCTTAAGGCTGGAAGTGAAACTTTTGAAGGTTCACATAAAACTCTGGCCCAGGCTCAAGTGTAGTAAAAAAGGGCTGCCCAGCCTAGAGAGAGGTGTGCCCTACTTGATCTCATGGTAAACATTAACATCAAGGAGGTATAGGAAAGGATCAGGCACCCTTATGAGAAGTTGGCAAATCTCTCTACCTGGCTCTTTGCCCCATCTTGTTGACTCTTCATTGTAGTGGCACTGTAGTTGTTACTGGTAGCTTCCTGTGTTTCCACTCCAATCTGATTCTGTTAGATATGGCCAAGCTTGGAATGCATAACTGCCTTAGTTGAATCCAAGTGTTTTGTCCTGGTTTGATTATAAAAATAAGGGAAGCACGTTTTCTTTTTGTACAACATATTAGTAAGAAGTCTCCACTATTGTAATTTTGCTGCATACACAATTCCTTTCTCGCAACAAAGAGTTCTGTGGCACCTTATAGACTAACAGACGTATTGGAGCATAAGCTTTCGTGGGTGAATACCCACTTCTTCAGATGCATGCAGTGGAAATGTCCAGGGGCAGGTATAAATAAGCAGGGAAGAGTCAGGCTAGAGATAACGAGGTTAGTTCAATCAGGGAGGATGAGGCCCTCTTTTAGCAGTTGAGGTGTGAACACCAAGGGAGGAAAAACTGCTTTTGTAGTTGGCTAGCCATTCATAGTTTTTGTTTAATCCTGAGTTGATGATGTCAAGTTTGCAAATGAACTGAAGCTCGGCAGTTTCTCTTTGAAGTCTGGTCATGAAGTTTTTTTGCTGCAGGATGGCTACCTTCAAATCTGCTATTGTGTGTCCAGGGAGATTGAAGTGTTCTCCTACAGGTTTTTGTATATTGCCATTCCTAATGTCTGATTTGTGTCCATTTATCCTTTTGCATAAGGACTGTCCAGTTTGGCTGATGTACATAGCAGAGGGGCATTGCTAGCACATGATGGAGTATATTTCATTGGTGGATGTGCTGGTGAATGAACCGGTGATGGTGTGGCTGATCTGGTTAGGTCCTGTGATGGTGTCCCTGGTGTAAATATGTGGGCAGAGTTGGCATCGAGGTTTGTTGCATGGATTGGTTCCTGAGTTAGAGTTATTATGGTGCGGTGTGTAGTTGCTGGTGAGAATATGCTTCAGGTTGGCGGGCTGTCTGTGGGCGAGGACTGGCCTGCCTCCCAAGGCCTGTGAAAGTGAGGGGTCGTTGTTCAGGATGGGTTGTAGATCACTGATGATCCGTCGGAGAGGTTTTAGCTGAGGACTGTAAGTGATGGCCAGTGGAGTTCTGTTGGTTTCTTTCTTCGGTTTGTCTTGCAGCAGGAGGCTTCTGGGTGCACGTCTGGCCCTGTTGATCTGTTTCTTTATTTCCTCATGTGGGTAGCGTAGTTTTGAGAATGCTTGGTGAAGATCTTGTAGGTGTTGGTCTCTGTGAGAGAGGTTGGAGCAAATACGGTTGTACCTCAGTGCTTGGCTGTAGACAATGGATCGTGTGGTGTGTCCGGGATGGAAGCTGGAGGCATGTAGGTAGGCATAGCGGTCGGTGGGTTTTCGATATAGGGTGGTGTTAATGTGACCATCGCTTATTTGCACCATGGTGTCTAGGAAGTGGACTTCCCGTGTAGACTGGTCCAGGCTGAGTTTGATGGTGGGGTGGAAGCTGTTGAAATCATTGTGGAATTGTTCCAGAGTTTCCTTCCCATGAGTCCAGATGATGATGATGTCATCAATGTAGCATAGGTAGAGAAGGGGCGTGAGTGGACGAGAGCTGAGGAAGTGTTGTTCCAGGTCAGCCATAAAAATGTTGGCATATTGTGGGGCCATGTGGGTGCCCATAGCGGTGCCACTGATCTGAAGGTATATATTGTCACCAAATTTGAAATAATTGTGCGTGAGGATAAAGTCACAAAGCTCAACAACCAGTTGTGCTGTGGCATCATCAGGGATACTGTTCCTGACAGCTTGTATCCCATCTGTGTGGGGGATGTTTTTGTAGAGAGCCTCTACATCCATGGTGGCTAGCATGGTGCTTTCTTGGAGATCACCAATGCATTGCAAAAAGAAAGTCCCCGAGATAGGACAGACTCTTCTGCCAGGCTGAGTGTGTGGCTGGATAGATTGACAATATTGCTGGGTGAATTGGGGGTACCACTGTTGTGGCCCCATGTGGAAGGTAGGATTTTAGACAGCTTACAGTCCTTTTTCCTTTGTAGAGAGGTGAAGTGTTTAGTGTAGATCTCCTGTCTTATTTTAGTAAAGTCCGTTTGTGTGGAAGGTTGGTTATTTATAAAAGTCTCCAGGTTGGAGAGCTCTTTTTTGATGTTTTCCTGTTTGCTGTATAGGATGCTGATCAGGTGGTTCCTCAGTTTCTTTGATAGTGTATGGCATAATCTCTCACTGTAGTCCATGCAGTATGTAGATAGCAATGGATTTTTCACCTTCAGTCCATTTGGTATGATGTCCATCCGTTTGCATTTGGAGAGAAAGATTATATCTGTCTGTACTTGTGCAAGTTTCTTCATGAGGCTGATGGATTTCCACTCCATACGGCTAAATGCAGTGCCTTGCATGGTGTCAAGTATCAGAGGGGTAGCCGTGTTAGTCTGGATCTGTAGAAGCGACAAAGAGTTCTGTGGCACCTTATAGACTAACAGACGTATTGGAGCATAAGCTTTCGTGGGTGAATACCCACTTCTTCCTTTCTAGTTTATTAAAAAAAAAACCTGTTAATATTCAGCAACATCTAATACCTGCTTGACCCATGTACCTATCTTCAGTATTCACTCTGAAAATACACACAGACACATGCAGCCCAAAGTAAGACTCAAAGAGCGATTAAAATCCCAAAAGAAAGCATCCCAGGCATGTTTAAAATTAGATAAATGCTTGAACAGAGTCTCAGCCCTGACTTTGCCAGCTTGGAATTGCTGAGGGAACACACAAATGCAGGTGGAAAAATACCCTAAAGGAGTAGCCGAAGATTCTCGACATAAGGAGGAACAAGGAAGGGGTGGGGCAGAGTACATGGCATTCCACCTGAGACCTGGGCAGCTCTACAGTGTCTGTGTGTGACTGCTACAGCCAGCATAATTTAAAGGATCAGAGGAGCCGCCTTTCCCTGCCACTCTGCTCAGCTGTATGGAGTGTAAACTTGGCACCACTGAGAATCTGTCTTCTTCTTTTAAAATGCTGCCATGTTAACAGAGCCATACGGCCACCCTTTCCTCACTCTTTGGGGAAGTGCTGTATTTCTTGCAGTCATTCTAGATGTATCACCTCTGGAAGATTGCACGTCTAGGAAGGATACTACAAAATCAAAAGCATGCTAATTTTTCATGGCTACTAAGTTATTTTACTTTTAAATTTGCATACAGCTACACAGAAGGGAAAAGATTTATTATGCGATAATACTGATTCAGCTGAAAAAATCTTACTAGGTACTGTGGCACAAGCTACTTAGCTATTTAGTCAACAGCTGATTTGTAGTTTCTTTCCATAGATTCAAATGTTTCTTTCAGGAATGAAAAAAGGAATTAAATATTCACTTTGGGGTAGGTGTATGTGCTCATATAATCATACCTCTTCTGCACTGCATATCCTGGCATATAGGGCATACCACACATACATAGGTAGAGTGTATTCAAAGTGAGTAAAGTGCTGCCCACATATTAATGAGCCCCCTCCAAATTTTCCACATAAGTCAGTGATGCATGTTTACTGCAGTGTAAGACTGGGTGGCTGGTCGGGGAATGGACACCTTAGTGTCTTGAGGTCGAAAAAGATTCCTCTCACGAGAGGTGGTCTCCTTTAACTGGGGCAAGGAGTTAGGTCAGGGAAGTGGATCTCTGCATTGTACAGGGGTGTCACCGTGCCTTAGTGGGTCACAACCGAGGATACCAAATTAAGGACAAACTGCTAAGGCTTACCCCAAACTGCTGGTTATTCTATTGTTAGATATACCAAGCCAGAAACAAAAGCAAATTTCTGTCTCACCACACTGGTTAATGACAGTCTCCTTAGGCATACCAGCCCTTGTTTTACCACCCAGACACTAGACTTTATGATGTGTGGTTATTTAAAACCAATGTATCAAACAAAAGGTCCTTCTAATCTCAAAAGATCAGCCACATAGCCAGGTCAATATATAACTCAGATCTTACCCAATAATCATGCTGTTGCTAATCCTTTATTATCTAATATCTAAAAGTTTATTTATAAGAGAAAAGAAGGAGAGAGTTAAAATTGATCAAAGAAATCATATACATACACTCATTGCAAAGTTCTTGGATCAGGTTTGTAGCAACGTTGGAATAAACTACTGGCTTGCAAAGTCTCAACTTCCAAGATATTGGAAGGTCCTCAGTCCATTGGTTGGAATGCTCCTTTTAGTGTAAGTCCATAGTCCAGAGAGCAGAGCAGGAAAGAGGCAAAATGGATATGTTCCAGGGTCATTTATACCATCACCAATATGGAGTGGATGCTCTTATTCTTATTTTGTGGGAAATTACAGGCACAAGATGGAGTCCAGGGTCACATAAGAAGGTCACATGTCCCTGCATGCTTTGATGACTCATAGGAGTAGCCATTACTCATATTCTGGCTAATGGGGTGAGGACAAGCTGCTTCTAGATCCATTGTGAGAGCTAAGTGTCCTTTAATGGAACATCAAGTTGAATGGTCCATTCACAATGTGCTGGCTAGGCTGGATGTAAACTACCTAGTGGGTGTTACCTGAGGAGCAAATGTGTTTGAAATAAGGTATGTAGTCAATATTCACAACTTCAGATACAAAAACGATACATGCTATAAACAGATAATTGTACTCAGCAAATCATAACTTTTCCATTGACACTTTGCATGATATACTTTGTACAAGATGGGTTGCAATTGTCCAAGAGAGACAATATTAATGAGATAAATGGTCATGTTTAAATCATACAGCATCACAGCAGCGCTCCCTCTCTGTTCAAATTCCAAGATGGCTGGGCAGGCAGGTAATGGCATGGAGAAATGCAGGATGCAGGACTTGCTCATTGCAGCAGCTTACCTCTCTTCCTCATGCAGTATTGGAGCTGCTGGTGGCAGGATGTATGTATGTACGGTATTAGGCCTACAAGTTTTGTCTCCCACATGCTTCTAACAGAATGGATGGGGATACAAGTGTCATCCCTTTGCAGTATATGAAGTGGCTTTGGGAGTGGTTGATATACCTGTGATGTGGTGGCTACCTGAGCAAGTACTGTAAAATTCCAAGCCTTAGAATTCTCAGTGACTTAGTAGGGTTTGGCTTGTGTTCTGTATTATTCCTAAAGGGGAGAGGATGAAATCATGGGCGGGATAGTTTAAAAATCAGTTTAAGCCACTATCGAGAGTAGCTCCATGGGCTGGATAGGTCCCCAGTGTTACTCAAACAACCGTCGGGTGAGCCCTCCCTGGGGTGCCTTACAGGCCACAGCACTGTCTGGAATCTCCCCCCAACACACCCTTATGCTAGGGCTGGCCCCTTGCAAGATCATTGGAGGGCAGCCCTACAGCTCAGTGCCTGTACCAAGGGACTCCTCCCCCTGGTGGAAATGGGGCTATTGGCTATTCACTGGGTGAATATCTCATCCCTGGAATTTCAACATTGGAATAATGAAGAAGTGCTAGTTAGAAATGGTATTAATTCAGAATCAATAGATGAGACGCTCCCGGAAGACTGTGGGTTGTGATATTACTGATGAAAGGAGCACTGGGGGATTTTTGGTTTACACCATGGTTCTGTTTTTTATCCCAAAGGTTTTTGCAGTTGAAAGGACTGGATCAATTTTACAGTTTCTATAATACTAAACTGTAATTGGTCGAAAACATGCATTTCTTTTAAAAACATATTTAAATAAGACAGGATGCATCACCATAACAAAAAATAATTACATGCACAGTAGAATCCTGATTTTTCTGAACTTCTTGAGTGGAAACAAATATGTTCAGATAATTGAGAGTTAATAGGGAGCAAATGGAAGAGAGAGAGAGGTGCTTAATGATCATTAGAAAGGGAGGTTTGGATGGGGGGATTGGTAATGAAATCTGCATAATCCACTTCAAACATCACTTTAATAAAATCAGCTTTTTAGTAGAAAAGTTTTGGTGACTGTATTAAGTTGATTTGATTTCTTTTTTTTTTAATCACTCTTTCTGGACTATATTATAAACACTTCAAAAGAAATAAGATGAGGCATTATTATATCAACTGTAGACATAAGTAATTTAAACATCGTGTAAATTATATTACATAGGGTACATGAAAATGTAATTATGAAATAATAAAACTCTTGAAATCATCAAACTCCTGAAATCATGATTTCACTATATGAAATCAAGTGTTATAATCGTGTATCAGTTGTGTATAAAATTAACATATGTCTTATTGGTACTGACTTTAATCACTTAATACTCATCAGGTTGGGATCCAATGGGAAAACAGTCTAAAAGTTGAGAAGAGGCTTGGGAAGAAACAGTCCTTCTAAGATTAGTCTCGAGATAAACTGTAGAACTAGAGATATATTTATTTCTGCAGCTGTTAACCCTCACATGAGGATATTAACATTAAAACCTAGATGCTTAGTGTAAATCAACGTAGAGCCCTTTATTTCAAGGGAGCTAGGCGAATTTACACTATCTGAGACTTTGGCCCTAACTTTTGAAACTTGAACATCCGTGATGTACCTGCATTGGGTAAGAAAATATAGTTTGCTTAGATCTCAAGAGTATTCAAGATACAGGTATCTAAGTGTATTTTGTCAAGTCTGCTGGCAAACATTGCAAGTTTGTCAGTTGCTAACAAAATGATGATCCCAGTATAAAGGAGGTAGAATCTAAGGGCTGCATACACCCACATTAAGACCACTTTATGTTGCCTGATCAGTATAATGAGTTCTTACTGTAACAGAGAATCACTTTGAAAAAGAAAGCCCTTATTTCCTTTGTAATACAAGCTTGGGTCAGCAATCCTTTGACACACTATACTAAGTTCACTGAAGCGAGCATCCATAGCAACATTCCAAAGTAAAAAAGTTAATAGCTTTTAAAATTAGACTTTAAGCAACTAAGTTTTAGTAATGGGCACAAATCTCAGCTGAGAGTCCAGTAAACTAGGTAGTCCTCTTCTTCTTTCCAGTTTCACTGGGAAATAGCAAAAAATGAGAAGGCTGTTATAACTATGTTTAACAGAGTTTTTTTTGGGGGGAG
Source organism: Chelydra serpentina (assembly GCA_037349315.1). Taxonomy (NCBI): domain Eukaryota; kingdom Metazoa; phylum Chordata; order Testudines; family Chelydridae; genus Chelydra; species Chelydra serpentina. Next base: position 8,479,202 of record JBAIAC010000014.1, on the reverse strand, counting down.
GTGGTGGTTATAATTAACTGCTTAACCAAATTACTTCAAATTTTCTAGAAAAAAGCTACTCAAACTTGAGGTTGATAGGACTTCTTTTGATGGATTTTATGGCATCGGGGGCAACAGCAGGTTTAAAATGAAAACTTGGTAGCACTCCTAACTGTGAATAGACTTCTGTTGCTCCATATTTTTTTCCTTTCACTTAGAGTTTCTTGCAAGGCTCACCTGTTTGTAACAGCTCTCTGAAAGAATATGGTCTTTACTGGAAGAATGATCACAGCTCAGGCTAGTACCCAGAGTAGCAAAAGTGTGGTGCAATGAAGAAGCAGTGTTTTTTATAAGACATGTAGATGCTTCTGGCTATGTTGCAGCTTGTTAGATAAATGTCCTGCATGGTGGAATTATGGTTGTTGAAGGCCTGATCGACACTAGGAATTTACATAGCTGTAGCTATGAAAATCCACAACCCTGAGAGTTGTAGCTAAACCAACCTTACTGCACTACAGTTGCAGCGGTGCATCTGTGCCGCTGTAGCATTTTAAATGTAGACAAGCTTTGAGCCTCCTTTCCGAAAATTTTGGCACAGGTTTTGCCAGGGGCATGGACAGTGTGAGAATATAGTAGGGAAAGCCGTATTACGCACTGGTATGGGGAACTCCACCAGTGACCCTGATATAAAACTATAATTGAGGAATCAAGGGTTGCATCTCTTGAATGGGTCATTGAGTTGTTGCTTTCAGCATTTATTTCTGATTAACAGAGTCATAGAGGCTATTGGCTGATGTGTATATTGCAATTTATATTATTAAAATTGTGGGTTTGGTTCCTTAATCCTAAATTTTGGTGTGCTATGAGGTCTTGTTTTGCACCAATTTTGAGTGGCACTGGCAGTGCATTGGGGTAGGAATGAGTCACAACTATTTACATGATTCAACTGCCTGTTCATCAGTTATAATGAAAGAAGATTAATACAAGTATTGTAGACAAAATAAATCGTACATAGCCTGCATTCCCTAGTACATTTTGCTCTTGACTCTTTTTTATTCTGATCACGTTTTAAGAAATCAAGAGCGCACCTTACCAGAACCATTATGAAATTATGTTAGTGTGGTACAACATTTTCAAAAGGTGTTTTTCTGTATTCAGATAGAGACAGCTGACTATATAGCATAATGGAAGGGCAGGAATGACAGACGAGAGGTATACAAATTGATTACATTCAGTATGCAGAATTAATGTGCTTCATTCACACTAGGTTTAGAGGGAGAGAGAGACCAATTTGTCATTTAGATTATTTTATACTGAAAAACTGGAGTAGAAAGGAAAAGAGAGTGCGTGATCAGAAGGCAAGTCTGCCAAATGAAGGAGAGAGAAACTCAACATGCTCATGTCTACTGCTGGATGAACTATCCAGAAAGAATAATTTATTCAGCAAATTTTACTCTTTTTCCTGTTGACAAATTATCTGAGCTGGGTTTGAGTCTTACAAATGTGTTAATTATTTGCTGTGGGTTGTTCACAGATTAAATTTTCAGTCATTTGCTATTTGTGGTGTGTGATTGGTTACCTAAGACACATGGTATTGACACACCTGACTGGATGACTGAAATTTTTATAATGAACTTTTCAAGACTGCCAAACTGTGCATAGAGCAATGCGTGGATACTGTTACAGCTGTGTATGGAGCTGCTCCCTCTCTGCCCAGTTACCGAGGGTTGCTCAGTAAATTATGCTGGATGCTAATGATTCCAGGAGTCCCAAACCACAGCCATGGATCGGTGTGGGAACAGTGTCGTTCCTCTGGTCATGCCCAGTAGCGTAGCCAGGTCCAGAGCACAGGGGGAGCGGCGCTATAAAAAGGCGCCTCTCAAGGCTCCCCCTGTACTCAACCGGGTGGTGCCTCCGGGTCTTCAGCGGCGGGTCCTCGCAGGTACGGTCCGAGGTGCCGACTTCCCCAGTGGTGATTTAAAGGCCCGGGGCTCCCGCCACTGCGGGGAGCCCCTGGCCCTTTAAAGCGCCGCCGGAACTCCGGCAGCAGGGCTCGGGCGGCGCTTTTTAAGGCGCCGCTTCGGCCACAGGGGGAGCAGCCGCTCCCGCTGCTCCCCCCCGGCTACACTACTGGTCATGCCCCCTCCCAGCAGCAGAAGGGATGGCACAGGAGCCTCTGTTCCACTGGAGGTTCATCCTCGTACTGGGCTAATCCCTGCTGAGCTGGGATACACCTTGTACTTTAGGGCCAGATTGTGCCTGACTATTTAAATCTCTCCTCATAAAAAACGGAATCTGGGTTAAATGTAATCTTCTAGTCAGTAGGTGCGTGGCTTTACGTACACTAAGCTTGGGTACATGGATAGGTTCTTTTCTTATGGTCTGTGAAAAGTTTGGAAAAGGAATTTAGGGCACAATTCTCTTGGGTTTCTACTAGAGCAGGGGTGGGCAAACTATGGCCTGTGGGGCTCATCCGGCCCTCCAGCTGTTTTAATCCATCCCTCAAGCTCCTGCTGGGTAGCGGGGTCCAGGGCTTGCCCTGCTCTGGTGCTCCAGCCAGGGAGCAGGGTCAGGGGCTTGCCCCACTCTGCGCAGCTCCCGGAAGCAGCAACATGTCCCCACTCTGGCTCTGGGAGCTGTGGGGCAGCACCTGCGTACCTCCATGTAGGAATCGGGGGGGGGGGACATGCCACTGCTTCTGGGAGCTGCTTGAGGTAAGCGCTGCCTGGAGCCTACGCCCCTGATTCCCTCCTGTGCCCCAACCCCATGCCCCAGCCCTGATCCCCTTTCTGCCCTCCAAACCCCTCAGTCCCAACCCGGAGTCCCCTCCTGCACCCCAACCCCTTATCCCCAGCCCCACCCCAGATCCTGCACCCCCAGCCAGAGCCCTCGCACCCATCCCTCTGCCCCAGTCCAGAGCCCCTTCCCCCACCCTGAACTCCTAATTTCTGGCCCCACCCCAGAACCTGCATCCCCAGCTGGAACCCTCATCCCCTCACACACCCCAACCCCCAATTTCGTGAGCATTCATGGCCCGCCATACAATTTCCATACCCAGATGTGGCCTGAGGGCCAAAAAGTTTGCCAACCTCTGTTCTAGAGGAAGTAGCTGAAAGTTTGGATAGTGTGTATCCCCCTTCAGGACTCTGTTGTGAGTCCCCAGGGGCAGAAGCATCCTTCCATCAGACAACTTTGTGCCTGTTTCAGAACAAAGGCAAGTACAGCCTGGTGCAACTACAGTCGGGGTGGCCAGCAAGACAGAGAAAAAGAGTGTGCAAGGAGCTGCTTTCTGTGGCATACTGACAAGGTGATGGGTCTAATGTATTCAGTGAATTCCTTACATGTCTAAGAAATAACAGGGATTTCAAATGACAACATAACACCTAATTTACAGCCATCCAGACCCATGAAGGCAGCTCCATATACCTCTTTAGCTGCTCCTTATAGTTGGCAGTATGGCTGGTTTATGTACCGTGCTGTCACAGAATGTATCTGCCCTCTCTTCTGTCTTTAAAGATACATCTACACTGAAACTAAAGGTGTGATTTGCAGCTTGTATAGACATACCCATGTAGGGTGACCCATGTAAGATGTCCCGATTTTTATAGGGATAAGACTTTTTCCTTATATAAATGGCTATTATCTCCCACCCCATCCTGATTTTTTCACACTTGCTATGGTCACCCTATACCCATGCTAGTTTTAATCTAGATAGCTCACTAAAATTGAGGACACATTGGCATGGGCTAAAAACAGAGGTGAAAGTAAGCCGGTACGGCACGGCATACTGGCAAGAGCCGGTACGGCGTGCCACACTGGACTGGCTTTCCCAGGCTGGTGATTTAAAGGGCCTGGGCTTCCAGGCAGTGGCTGGACCCCCGGTCCCTTTAAATTGCCACCAGAGCCCCTCTGCCAGAGCCCCTGGGTGGCAGAGGCAGCTCAGGCAGTGATTTAAAGGGCCCTTTAAATCACTGCTGGAGCCCCCGGCTGCCGCCGCTATCCCGGGGACTCCAGCAGCAGGGCTCGGGCAGCGATTTAAAGGGCCTGGGGCTCTGGCCGCTGCGGGGAGCCCCGGGCCCTTTAAATCGCCACTGGAGCCCCGTTGCTGTGCAGTAGCAGCGGCGGCCCAGGGCTCCGGCAGTGATTTAAAGGGCCAGGGGCTCCCGGCCGCTGCTACTGCAGCAGAGCCCTGGACCCTTTAAATCGCCGATGGAGCCCTGGGGGCTCCCAGCTGCCGCCGCTGCTTGGGGCTCTGGCAGAGATTTAAAGGGCCCTTTAAATCACTGCCTGAGCTGCCTCTGCCACCCAGGGGCTCTGGCAGAGGGGCTCTGGTGGCAATTTAAAGGGACCGGGGGTCTAGCCACTGCCTGGAAGCCCAGGCCCTTTAAATCACCTCCAGAGCCCCGCTTCCGCTACCCCAGGGCTCCGGCAGCGGGGCTTGGGCAGCGATTTAAAGGGCCTGAGGCGGTAGGCCCTGCCCCCTACTCAGGACTTCAGTGTACCGGTAAGTCCTTTAAGTTACCCCAGACTGAGATATAGGAATGAATGTGTGGAAGATCAAATAAATACAAATGTAAGGGCCACATTCTTGCAAAGATGGATTTAATTGGTGCATTCACACTCTCACATGAGTGCAGAAAATGGGTTACTGCAGGCATTTTGCTCTTGTTTCTTTTACAAACTGCATCCACAGTTAGATATTTCACGTACAGATCTTAGCTGCAACTTTTTAAAAATGTAGCCATGAGTGATGCAATATATAGGAAATTGAGGGTGTGGATATCTTGTGGATAAGGGATCTTTTTAAGACAAACCTATTTAAAATCTGTATTATCTTTGGATTCTGGTGTCACCAATGTTAGAGTTTACATTGTCACCAGAAATCCCTGATGAGAAAATTATGCATGTGGATATGGCTTTATACATAAATGTATCAAATTTATCCAGAATCTTTTGTGATGTAGTCCATTCAGGGGTTCTGATGACACAAAGTGCCTGCAATCTCCTTTCTGTGGGGGTCGTTCATGTGGCCAATGTCACCCTGCAAATGCTGAGTTGAAGATAATGTAGGTAGAGATGTATTGATTCAGTCATAATCCTAATCTGTCTCTGATGAGAAAGCACCTTCAGAATACTTTGCACAGATCAACTGATGGACAACATAAGAGTGGACTTTTCACTAATCGAGTACAATCCCTCGGATGAAGCAGGCAAGACTGATGCAGGATAGTGGAATATGTTGTTTGCTGCACAAGCAGGAATGAAATTGGCCTATTTTCCTAACTACGGAAGTGTAAAGATAATTCGTGAAAGACAGGTTAGGATAACCGCTGTTCTCCCTAATGAGGGCAGAGATTAACAGCTATTCTTCCTAATGAGGGTAAAATTATTACCCTGCATGTGAAGGGAAAAATATAAACCTATTGCGACCTATCTATATCTCTAAATTATAGGCAGTGCGGGTGGTAACACTTATTATTAAGGTTGCCTGACAGTTTCTATTAAAAGACCCTATTTTCAGTTGCTAATAATTTTGCCAGATTTTAACCATGGGGGCTGAAATGTTCCATGCCAGCTGTTTCTCCAATGCTGAATATTTGTTTTTGTTTAGCTGTTTCTGAAAACAAGATTATGGAAAAATACATTGTTTTGTCCCTGTTTTTTTAAAAAAGCCTTACAACCGTTTAGCTGAGAAACTCCAGTGTCTCTATGCTTTGGAGCAGGGACTTGAAATTTGGTAGGGGGGGTCAGCCTGGTGTCAAAGGTATGTGCTTTGCTGTCCCTATGACAATCTGCCCAAAGGTGGACAAGTTATGAGCCCCTGAAAAAAACACAGTTCTCACATTCCATCCTTTCCCTTCCTACAGTCCCTTTTCTCATTCACTACATATCCTTCCAACTTCAACAACAAATGAGGCAGGAAAAATGAGGGGGGGAAAGGGTCATGGAAAAAAGTAGTGTCTGATCAAGTAATTGGAGATTTTATCATAATGCCTTAGCAGGAGGGGGATGAATTAAGATTTCATAGGAAATCTTAATTTGGGCGTGTCCTAACTTTTGAGTGCTTGACTGTGCAACAGTAATAATATTCTTTTAACAGTAATTTTGGATATAATATGTATAAGATAAAACTAAGGTAGCATAGTTACGTACTCAAAAGTCAGAAGATGATACAGTTAAGGTTGCAGGTACAACTTTACCTCTGTCCTCTTCTGTGTATTCATTTAATTACATGATCCAATTAATTTGCCACATAATGCAATATGTTAACATTCAGTTTTTGTGCGATCTTTTCCTGTACACTTTAGAGCTGGTCAAAAATTTTCACACAAAAAAAGTTGTCAAAAATAGCTTTTTAAAAAAATACAAAACCATGAAAAATTGTCAGTATTACTGAAACTTTCAATTCTTCTCTAAATTTTTATTTAAATTATTTTCAAATTTTTCTTTTTTATTTTGTTTACTGAAAGATGTTTTCCTCCTGAAAACTCTGTAAATGGAAAGCTTTGAAAACAGTTTTTGCCTAACATTTTGTATATAATATTGCAGAACATTTCACAAAATGTGGAAAATAAGAAATGGAAACAATACTGAAATTGTTCATAAAATTGTTTTCCTGGTGCATAACAAATAAATCTGGGCTCTGCAGGAGCACATTTTGTAAATAAATAATTTTCATGGGTTCTGTCTTGCATACACAGAGTAGCATATAATTCTACCAGATGCGCGCTCTGTGTGTGTGTGTGTGTGTGTGTGTGTGTGTGTGTGTCTAAAGGTAGAAACAATTCTATGCTTGAGAAATATTTTATGATTATGTAATTATCAGGCAGTAATAAACATATGTACAGCATTTGACTTGGTTCTGCATAACATTTTGAGTAAGAAACTAGAACAATGTAAAATCAACACTGCACGTGTTAAATGGACTAAAAACTGCCTCATAGGACTCAAAATGTAATTGTAAATGGGAATCCAATCTCAGTGGGGTGTTTCCTGCTGAGGTCCCACCAGGATCAGCTCTTGGCCCTTCTCTATTGAGCGTTTTTATCAATGATCTGGAGGAAAACATGAAATAATCACTGGTGAAGTTTGCAGATGAGACGAAGATTGAAGGAGCGGTACATAATCAGGGCCGGCTCTAACATTTTTGCCGCCCCAAGCAAAAAAACCCAAAAAAACCCCAAGCGCTGCCTCACCGAAACAAAAAAACAACACCCCCCACCCCCAGTGCCCACGGAAACAACCCCCCCAGTGTTGCGCTGCAACAACCCCCCCCCCCCAGCGCTTCTCCCGGGCCGCAGGAGCACCGCGGGGAGGGTGGCATGCCTGCCCGCAGCCCCGCTCTCCCCCGGCTGGAGGAGCGCCGCGGGGAGGGCGGCATGCCCCGCTCCCCCAGCCGGAGCGCCGGCAAGGAGGGCGGCATGCCTGTGGCCCTGCTCCCCTGGCCGGGGCGCCGGCGGGGAAGAGCGCCGCCCCCCCCACGGCTTTCCGCCCCAGGCACGCGCTTGCTGCGCTGGTGTCTGGAGCCGCCCTTGTACGTAATGAATAGGACAGGCCATTGGTACAGAGCAGTCTGGTTCTCTTTGTAAGCTGGGTGAAAGCAAAGCGTGTGCATTTCAATATAGTCAAATGTAAGGTCAGATAACTAGGAACAAAGAATATAGACCATACTTATAGGATGGGGGATTGTGATGGAGGTACCAACCCCACAGTGAGCCATCAAAGGTTAACGAGCTGCTGTGGACCCACTCAGCCCACTCCTACATGTGCACTCGCTGTCAGCTAGTGAAGGGGCAGGTAAAAAAGGAAGAGGAGAGCTGAGTAGTGAGCTGACGAGAGAGAAGAACAGACCTCCTACCCTTTGCTCCCTGAGGAAAGGGCCAGCCCAGAACCCCACTGCAGAGACTGCGGGAGCCTTCCATAGGGAGTGAGGGAGGCAAGCAGGCCAACACAGGATTATTGAGTTTGGTTTGGGGACAATTTCTTTGCTTTTCTACATAAAGACTGTTGGGCTGTCTGTGCTGGCCCATGAGCTTAACGAGACTGTTGCAAGAAATCCCAAGGGGAAGAGGGGACTAGATTTCTACATTCTAGTCAAGTCTGCCCTGTCATTTGTCTTGGATTCTGAAGACTACGCAGTCACAGGGACTCTAACCAGTGATTCTGAAAACTCGGGGAAGGGGAGGTGGTCATAGTGAATAATCAGCTGAACCTAAGCTCCCAATGTGGCGCTGTGGCCAAAGGGTTAACGCCATCCTTGGATGTATAAACTGGAGAATATCGACTAGGAGTAGGGAAGTTATGTTACCCCTGTATTTGACACTGGTGTGACCAGTTCTGATGCCCACAATTCAAGAAGGACTGATAAATTGGAGAGGGTTCAAAGAGCTACAATACTGATTAAAGGATTGGAAAACATGTCTTATAGACTCAAAGAGCTCAATTTAACAAAGAAAAGGTTAATGGGTGACATGAATACAATCTATAAGTACCTACATGGGGAACAAATATTTGATAATGGGTTCTTCAGTCTAGCAGACAGTTATAACAAGATCCAGTGCTGGAAGTTGAAGATGAACAAAATCAGATTAGAAATAAAGGATAATGTATTAAAAGTAAGGGTATTTAACTAGTGGAACAACTTACTAAGGGTTGTGGTAGGTTCTCTATCACTGAAATTAAGTCAAGATTGGATGTTTTTCTAAAAAAATATGCTCTAGTTCAGGGATCGGCAACCTTTGGCACGCGGACCGTCAGGGAAATCCGCTGGCGGGCCGGGACGATTTGTTTACCTGCAGAGTCCACAGGTTCAGCCGATCACAGCTCCCACTGGGCGCAGTTTGTCGTTCCAGGCCAAAGGGGGCTGCGGGAAGTGGCACGGGCCAAGAGATGTGCTGGCCACCGCGTTCCTGCAGCCCCCATTGGCCTGGAACGGTGAACCGCAGACAGTGGGAGCTGAGATTGGCCAAACCTGCGGACACTGCAGGTAAACAAACCGTTCTGGCCTTCAGCGGATTTCCCTGACAGGCCGCATGTCAAAGGTTGCCGATCCCTCCTCTTACTTCAACCACAGCTATTGGGCTCGAAGCCGTAATTAATTCAAGGAAGTCATATGGTCTGTGTTGTGCATAAGGCCATACTAGACTATCACAATCGTCCCTTCTGGTCTTAAAATCTATGAATTTATGAATATGTGACATATAATGCACAGGCACAAGGAGTAATGTTAACTATGCAACTGTAAATACTCTTAACATAGTATTTTATATGGAATTTCCTCTGTGTGTGTGTGTATTTTCTAATTTTGTTTCTCTAAGAAAAAAAGGATAAATTCTATAATTTGGAAATACATAATTAAAAGTTTCTGTCCTGTGGATCTTACAAGATATTTATAAAACCACTTGCTATCAGAATGCAACTAAATCATTGAGGCATATCTCCTGAGGAGCCCTGCCTCGGTCACTGTGTATATTTTTTACACTGTAGCCAAATTAGTTTTCTTTCCATGAGCAGGTATTTTTAAAACATTGAACTGTCATTGTTTAAAAATATTCTGTGCATGTTCAAATTGTGATTTTTGAATGGACCCTAACTCAGCCAAGTAACTGATTTCCCCCAGTATAGTCAAAATAATGTCTCAAAAATAAAGACTATTTGTCTGCCAAATGTAAAGCTTGGGAAGTCAGTGGGAGCTGGAACTCCCTCTTTAGGACCCTTCGAAGAGCTCAGCCTGCTCTTTTGGGCACAGTCAGTTCAGTATCAGGACTGTTCAAAAATTAGCAAAACTTTTTTTTGAGGGGGAGAGACAGGGGAAGAGTATTTTTTCCCATTTAATTCATTTCAGAAATGCCCAATCAATTTGTATTCAAACTTTCCATGGGTGGCAATGGGGTATTTATATTTATAGAATCAAATGATATATTTATATATTAAATTATATAATTGTGTGTATATAACATATATGTAACATTGGAATTATAGCTGGAGAGCTAGCTACAGCTGTATTTTAAAAAAAAGATATGTATAGAAAAATAAAACCCTCAGGCAGAGACCAGGCTCGCAAAATGTCAACCTGATATTTCAGCAAGTTATGAGCATCAGAAAATGGGGGGCTAGAATGGAAAAACTTTGGCAGCTTTAAATATAGCTATTGCTAGCCCTCCAGCTATAATTATTTTATGCAATATTTTTTTCAACATCCTTGAAGAAAATCTTTTATGAGGTGAAATTTATGACCAGGGTAGGTGGGCAATGGTAGGCCTGGTCAGTTGCTGTGTTGGTTCAAATCCTCCTAAGTCAAACATTCATACTTACTCACTCTGTCTTTAGGCAAGACATGCTGTGCTTCATTCTAAGCCAATCTTTTATGGGTCAATTAAATTACAAACAGAACAAAAATATGCAGAAGAGAAGAGCACTTAATATAGTGAAAATTGTTTCTAGAATCATTTCCTCTGGATATCATTTCTATTGTTAGAATGTTTGTTTTCTCATTGCATGTTTTTAATTTATATTTCAGATAGTGTTTTGTATTAAGTGTTTCAACTGAAGAATAGTTTTGTACTTTTCAAAGTAGTACTGTCATTTTATTTGCAGATCCCAATGGAATTTTAGTTTGATATTTTAGCTTTTATAATAATGTAAAACGATTTCAACAATGGTTGAAAAAGACTCTTGGGTACCCAATTTAGTTGTCTAATTTCTAAATGGCTTAAATGCTGTAAAATAAATTATATGTAACTGGAATTAAAATGAGCAAAGCCTTGTATTTTCCCTTTGGGAAATGGTTTTAATTTAAAAAGAAAGTGATGTTGCTTCTTTATGTAGCCACTGTCATCGATCGGTCTATCAGCCCTCACAGAGAGAGCGCCGATCACAAAACGCCAGACGTGTTGTTCTAGCCAGTCCTCCAACTACCTGCTGGCCAGGCCTTTATGTAGCATTTTAGACAAAGATAAAACTTTCATCTAAACTGGCAAAGGGTAAGACTTACAAATTACCATGAGCAAAGAGGTAAGATCATAACTGCATTCACAAAACTTTAATCAACTCTTGGGAATGTGTGTGCTGTATCAAAATAGCTATTTATTCATTTTTTAAAAAAAATATTAATCCTATTTATGGGAGGGTTTGAGTAAAAAGTCAGTGTACAGTGAGGACACATAATAGCTGAGGCTTCAATTTGTCAAGTTTGGCTGTGCTAGCACAGGTTAGAACACGGATGTAGAATGTGAACTTGCCTGAACATGTACAAAAACCTAAAGTGGTGTGCATGAGTGAAGATTTGTATCTTTGAGTAGTGCATAGGCACCATTATCAAATCACTGACTGAACCAACTGTGGAGACAGCTCTCAATTTCATGTACTGTTTTCTTTTTAAGTTGCGTTTTCATTTCTGGCTGTACATCTGGAAGACTGACTCTGTTCTGCTTTTTCTTTTTGTAGACTAATTTTCTCATGGCTGTGGGCCAGGCAGTTGAAAGATACGGAAGGGAGTTAAGTGTTTTCAATGGCACTTTTGGCATAAGTCAACTCTTACTTGTCTTTCAAATTTCCTCTTTCTTCTGGCAATAGACTAGGTAGCGTATTTGCTACTGTTGTAGTCAATAGTTATATCAACATACTTGCAAGACTTTGCTAACCCTTCTCACGATTCATGTCAAGTGCTCATGTATCCTGATGGATATGACACTCTTTCCCAGCTTCGCCAGTGTAAAACATATACAGCATGACAGCCCCCATAGGGAACAGACTGGACACAGTTGTCTGTAAATTGCAGCAAGAGTTTTTCTTTAAGTTTTCTCATACAAGCGACAGAATTTGCAGAAGAGTTACAAAGTGTTCCTTTTCTACATTTTAATTGCCTGTTGCAAGCTCCACATGTCTCTAAAGGACTAAGTGCCGTGGTTACCACTTCTCTATTTTGAGGTTGATGTGGTTTGGGTTTTGATGCATTGCTTGTGGCTTTTTATTTTTTTCAGTTTGCCATTTAGGAGGTCCATTTAGCTTCCATGAGTGTTTGTTGAAATTAAACTTCTTTTTAATGAACAGTCCTACGGCAAAGTCCTCTGTTCACTTGCAGAACATTTCTTAGCCTTTCTAGAGACACTGTCAACAAAGGTGTCAGTAAGTACCAGTTCTGATTATTGTGGTTTTTGGTTGGTTTTTAATGTGGACAGATGGTGATCTCAGTCAGTTCCTAGTAAACAAGTCATTTGACGTAGGCCACAGAAAAGACATCAAATAATAGTACCTTTAGGACACTACTGACTCCAAATACATTTGAAACAGAAATCCAAATGTAAAAAAAGCTCTGTATCCCATTACCAGCTAGAAATCAGTCTGTGGCCAGTCCCCACAAGGTGCATACACAACACCCTGAAGGGGTACATCTACAATGCAGCTGGGAAGGAGTCTCCCAATCTCAGTGTGGGTAGACAGACTCAAGCTAGTGGTGCTTGAAGTAGTGTGGTAAAAATAGCAGCTTGGACTCTCAAGCTCACTCGATGCTCTGAGTGTGAGCTCAGGTAGCTATCCAAGTCTTCGCTGGAGTTGCAGTTTATATCCTGCTATTTTTAGCATGTTAGCTTAAGCCCCACTAGCATGAATTTGTCTGTCTTGGCTAGGAAGCTCGCTCCCAGCTGCAGTGTAGACATAGCCAGGCTGGCTGCTGTTGTACTCTTTGTGCTTCCAGATAGTGCAGCTACCTACCTCAAAAGTGCAGAGATGAATGGAGAACAGACAGGGCTGTGACTCTTCCAATCCCCTCTCAACCTCTCCCAAGGGGAGTGTATGAATGCTAAAGATATCCACCAGTCTGTCTCCCTTACCCCTCAGGCCATTTTCAGGGTAGGCTTTCTATACCTTTCATACTTTGCCTGTTTAACTTGGGGTCTGATTCTGTCACTCTTGCAGAGTATATCACTGGGACTACTCACAGAGTGAGGTACTGCTCAGCATGAGTAAGGGTGACAGAACTAGGCCCTAAAGGTTTTGTCATACAAAATGGGGAGATGAGTAAAATTTCTACTGATTCATCTCTAGATCACACAGCAAATTCAAAGAGAAGGGAATGAGGAATGCATTTCTGGGCTCTAATCTAAAAGGTCACAAATACCTTGAGTCTTATGAATGTCAAGTCTGAGAATGAAAAGCAGTGTAAATAAACCAGTGATTTTGCTTTGCTCCTTGGAAAGCTCCCTTACTATCTGTTGCTGTCCTCCTTGTCAGGATCTGTCACTGTGAGGGAGATGATGAAAGCCCCCTCATCACACCATGTCGCTGTACAGGGACCCTACGCTTTGTTCATCAGGCCTGCCTGCACCAGTGGATTAAAAGCTCAGACACGCGCTGTTGTGAACTCTGCAAGTATGACTTTATAATGGAGACCAAGCTCAAACCTCTCCGGAAGGTACGATACTAGTAATTTAATTGCATTCAAGTGTTGAAAGGATGAGATGGCTGCACAACCTGCTGACATTTTTAAGATACATTTACATTTCCCAAATGTCATTTGATTTACTGTTGCAATAAACACAATGAGGGTGATGCTCTACTCCACAGAAGTTGATCGATTTACAGCAGCTGTGGTTCTGGTCCAATGTATTTCATGCCCTTAGAACACACACAGAGTAATATTGTCTTTTATGGTATATTCCGCTGTTTAGATTTTTCTTCCTTATTGTTGGTGTTATATTGGTGTGTACATAGATTACAAAACCAGAAGGGACTCAACGATAATCTAATCTGATCTCTTGCATAATATAGACCATAGAATATAACTCAGCAATTCCTCCATCCAGCCCATAATTTTTGGTTGAGATTTATGCAGATGCTTGTGCAGAGATGGAAACTGGAGGTATCCCAAATAATGCTTCTAGATGCATAAATGTTAATGGTTACATTTGTGTGAAAATGTATAATACCCATGTGCATTAAGTTCCCTCTGTATGTTAGGTTACATTAACTGATTTGGTATCTAGGAAGTCAAGTGTATGTGGTTTGAGGATAAATATTCTTGGATTAATCTTTTAAAAGTCTGTTTAATTGACAATGAAGTGTCAGTGTACAGAAGGTGAAGAGATGTTAATTTTTTTGCAAAAGGGAAATATCCTTTCTTTCTCTTGTGATTCTCTCCCCTCCTCCCCTAGTACATCTTTGGGGTTGGTGTTTCATTAGAGCCAGCCTCTAATTTAAAGCTAAACTTGAATTTTTATATGAGGTTTTCTGAAAAGTGATTATGTAAAAATAACATCTTACTCAACAGACCTGTTCCCTGTCTGTGTTCAGAGCCACTTGGGTGGAAAAAGCTAGGTTTTACTGCTTTTTACTCTTGTTAACACAGCCTGGAGAGAGTGAGCCGGATGCTATGCCTTCCTGTGTTTCATTCACAGAAATTGTTTAGCAAGTTCCAATCAATTATAACAGCTAATAAAAAGCACTGGGGCTGCGCAGGTGTCATGGAAGTCTTAATTTGATCTGCAAATGCTTTATCACAGATGGTGATGTTACAGAGAAGGAATGCTTTATTTTAAATTGCCAACCCTACAAACTCAACCTGGGATCTGAGAACTGAGCACATCTAAATAAGTTATTAATTATTATTTATAATTGTATTAATATACAAAGGCAAATTTGATCTGTTAGAGAGTACTTAAATATCTTTAGTCACACCTTCCGGCATGATCTATACAAATTGCTCACTCCCTTTTCAACATAGGTTTCAATACTTCAATCGCCAATGTAACTGCCAAACTTACAACTAAAAATTGCCATGTTTCCCAGGTGAATACACTGAGAGCATGTTATTTAAACAAGCAAGCTGCCTAATTCCACTTTATATTAAATTTAAACCGGGGGTATGGAAAGCCCAAGAAATACAAGTTACAGCTTCCATGATGAAAAGAAATGAAAAATTAACACTACTATTGACATCTGAGCAGGTAACTCCTGTCTAATTCATCATAGAAGTTTTATTAATATTGAAAAAGCCATGGTATTTGCAGATAACCTGTTAAAACTTTCCTTGTAAAGAGGAAAACAATATGACTTTGATTGTAAAACCACTCATAATATGAAAGATTTCCTGCCCCCAACCCCTCACTGGTCTCCAGAGCCTCCTTTATGACCGTCCCTTTCCAAGCCAGCTATAGACCCATCTTTTCCAGACCATCCTTCTCTATGTAGACTACTGCCTTCTGCCTAGTGGATCTTGGCTCTCAGCTATTCAGGTACCTTCTACTGCAAACCTCCATGTGATTTTAACATATCCACTGTCAGCTTCCCCAGATCTCCACACAGCCTCTTGCTCTGCAGAGCTGTTGAACTTCACTAAGGAAAGCAAAAAAGCACAGAAGGGCCAGCAAAATGGTAGATTTCCGAGGTGCACACAAGGAAATTTTCAGCAACTGAGAACAGAAGGCAATTATTTGACAGGTTTTGTGGTGACCTAGGACACTGAGCCATGATTGTAACCTGATCTTGGGAGATATTGAGCTCCCTTGGGAAATTGAAGTGCTTAGCAACTTTCAGGATCAGATCCTTAGGACTCAGTCTTGCAGCCATGTAAGGGAGGGTTTGATCCTCTCTTGCAAAGTGTTGCTGAGTGCCATCAGCTTCCAGTAGATCACACTTACATCCAATCCCTACCATATGTTATGTCCACTGGGAACGTAGTCATTGATTTCATGGGACCTGAGAATACTTGAGACAGTACAGTGGTAGGCGCAGATGAGGGAAGTGCTCAAAGCCAGGCAAAATCAGGCCCCCTGGTAGGGTAGGCGTTTGATATACACAGTCCAATAAGGTGAAATAAAAGTGAGCTCTACAGATGAATGGACCAGCAAGAATACAGTAGATGGCATATGAGGCACTGAACAGTTAGCTCAGAGAGATGCTCTTGCATGGATACAATTAGCTGACTCCCATGACTAACTGTGGTATGTAACCTATCTCTTAAACCAGCCTCTGTACCAGATCACTGGAGGGTAGGTAGTGTAATGCCAATTTTAAATAAGACTCCAGAGGCAATTCTGGCTATTACAGGCTGGTAAACCTAACTTCAGTACCAAGGAAATTGATTGAAACTATCATAAAGAACAGAATTATCAGACACAAAGCTAAACATGATATGTTGAGGTAGAGTCAACATGGCTTTTGTACAGGGAAATGATGCCTCACCAATTTATTAGAATTCTTTCGCGGTATCAAAAAGCATGTGGACAAGGACAATCCAGTGGGTTTGATGTACTTGGACTTTCAGAAAGCCTTTGACAAGGTCTAATTGGCCACAGAAGACCCAGAGAAAGCAGGCCTAGTAGGGCTGAGAAAGTGACCACCGAGGGCACTAGAAGCAAAATCCCCTGCAATGCCATATCCAGGCGTGAGGGAGTGCCATAGAGGTGAAGGCGGGCTAGAACACCCTCCTTTCTTGTTTTTGGAAAAACATTTTGTTCTGTTCATCCCTAATACGGACTCTGCAAACCCTGGGCACTCCATGGACTACAATCTGAGAACTAATGATTAGAGCTGGACTGTTCAGTATCTATAATATTCTTAAGAATTTAGCCTTTTTTTGACTAGGAAGCAATTCATGACTCCATCTTCATTTTTCTTTGAATGTATTTGTTCTTTGTAAATATTTGCTGAATAGTTTTGATTAACAATGTTCAGCATATGGATTATTTGACAGCTGTTCTCTTTGGCTCTTTACTGTTCACATTGTGTGGTCAGTCACCTAAATATTGTTTCTGCTCCCTGTTGGATGACTAAAGCTTGTTGAATAGGGGAATAGTGAATAATGAAGAACCAGCTTCTGGTATGAATAAACATTATGTGCTAAAATGCATGAAACTGGATTCACAAACAATGAATAATGTGAGTCTATGAGTCATAGTAAACTGAACTACACAAGTTTAATAAAACATTATTAATGAATCAGCTTTTTTAAAGTATTCCACCAGCTCTACTAAACCCACCAAACAGCTGTCAGCTTAAAACAATTATTTTCACTACTTCCATAAGGGCTAGATTTGAAGTGGCAATCTAAAGGTGAAGGACTCAATATCCTATTACCAGTCTTGCCACTAATTCTCACAAACCCCTGTTTGATACCAGATTATGGAGGTTTGGCTATTGATTGCAGTATGTTCCGTTATAATTGTTTTCATGATAGCATCTTTGGAACATTTCAAATGCCAGGCTTATAAGGATCGGAACTGAACCTATTTACAGATTATCTACATTTCTATTTCTGTAATACCATGAAACAGGATTGGCATTAAAAGAGCATTGTTTTAACTTGACTGGTGAAGTACCATATTTATTCAGAGGGTTTATGCCTCAGACTTCCATGTGCCCTTAATTTTGTTGTTTTTACAACACAGTCTAAGATTGTGTGATAAACCCACATTTAAGTACGTGAACTTCAGTAAAGCATCTGACATGGTACCATGTGGGAAATTATTAGTTAAATTAGGAAAGAAGGGGATAAGTACAAGCATTATAAGGTGGATAAGGAACGGGCTAAAGGGGAGGAAGCAACAGGTTGTGCTAAAAAGTGAATTATTGGACTAGACAGAGATTGCTAGTGGAGCTCCTCAAGGATCAATCTTGGGACCAATCTTATTCAATATTATTGTTCATTACCTTGCCACAAACAGGAGTGTGCTAATAAAATTTGCTGCTGATACAAAGTTGGGAAGCATTGTCCGTACAGAGGAAGATCAGAATATTATACAGGAAGAGCTGGATGACCTTGAAGACTCCCATGACAGAAATGGGATGAAATTCAATAGTACAAAGTGCATGGTCAAACACTTAGGGTTTAATAATAAGAATTTCTACTACAAGCTGGGTCTTCTCAGTTGGAAGTGACAAAGGAGGAGAGATACCTGGTTGTGTGGGTTGATCCCAGGATGACTATGACTCACCAATGTGAAGCATCTGTGAAAAAAGGCAAATGCGATCCTGGGATGTATCAGGTGAGTCATTTCCAGTAGAGAGCAGTATTAATGCTATTGAACAAGGCACTGGTAAGACTTAATTTGGAATACTGTGTACAGTTTCATCACCTGTGTTCAAGAAAGGCGAATTCAAAATGAAACAGGTGCAGAGAACAGCTTATTAGATGATCAGGGGGCTGGAGGGTCTATTTTACGAGAGGAGACTGGAAGTCTAGTCTTGTTTAGTCTAGCAAAAAAGCATCTAAAAGGGGATATGATTGCTGTCTATAAGTACGTCAGTTGGGTAAATAGCAAGGAGGGTGAAGAGCTATTAAAGTTCAAGGAGAATGTTGGCACAAGCAAAACTAAGTATAAAGTAGCCACGAAGAAATTCAAGCTGACAATCAGAAGACGGTTTCTAACCATCAGAAGGATGACGTTCTGGAACAGCCTCCCAATGGGAGTTGTGAGGGAAACCAATTTATTCAGTTTTAAGAGAGAGCTGGACGAATTTATGAGTGTGATTGTATGATGGGATTGCTTGTGGTGGTAAGGGGGGACAAGCCTCAACAGCCCTGGAGTTCACTTTTGGTTTATGTCATATGTGCTAAAAGCTCATACCTTGGGGTTTCATCTAGCCATCTCCAGGGGTCAGGAAAGGATTTTCTCTCCCACTCCCCTCCCTCAATGTATTCTGTTGGGTTTCTTTTAATCTCCTTCCTCTGAAGAATGAGGGATGGTCACTGCTAGAGATGGTACATAGGATGGGGAGGGCCAGGGCTCTGAGGTGGCACTGAAAATTCTCTCTTTCTCGGGTGCTTGGCTGGCTGGTTCTTATTCACGTGCTCAGAGGCTAACTGATCATTATATGTGGGGTCAGGAATTAATTTCCCCCTAGGTCAGACTGGCACTTACCTTGGGGGATTTTCAGTAGAGTTATGTCTGAGTCAGACGGGACCATGGGCCAGATTCTCAGTTGATGCAAACTTGATAGTCCCGTTGAAATCAAAGGCCATATGCTAATTTATAGCAGTTTGCCTATCCCAGTGTCTTCCAGGCCTCATACACTATAAAATTAAACTTAGATTTGTCATTTTGGTCATTTATATTGAAGTAACCTTTATTTTTAACAAAGTTCTAATACATGCTTTGAAGTGCTGTCAATGCTCAGCGCCTTTGAAAATGAGGCCACTTGCCTAAACATGGCTTTAGAAGCCTAGGGGTGGTTAAGTTTGAAATACTAGGCTACTCTTTCTAGTCAGGGTTATTTCCACTGATGTGCATTATATCTGCTTAAGTTTATAAGGCAATTTTGTTTCACTTGATGGTTTTCCACTCAGCATCTCCACTGTGTATCCCTCAGTTTCCCATTTAGGAACTCACCTTGTTTATCATGTGGAGGATTAAAGGGAGAGAATTAACCTGTTTTAGTGTTCCTTATTGAAGTCTATCAGGTTATAGCTCCACCCTTGAGAAAATCAATTCTCCTTTAAAAAGGATGGAATCTTGGTAAAGTAGCAGCTACAGTTCAGAAATACTCAATCCAATATTTGAAGCGTGAAGCATAGTAGAAAACATAAACTGAATCAACATATTACAGTAATCTATATGGAATGGATAAAGCATCAAATTAAAATGTTCATAACACAGAGATATATCTTCAAATGGAAATTTTCCCCAAAGCCTCTCACTATGATTATATTTCAAATTACTTTTCATATTTAAATCTTGCTGTCTAGTTAAAGATTTTTGGTCTCTGATGAGATATTTTCCCTTAGTGTATTATCCCAACTGATTATTCTGTAGCGTCAAATATGACTTTCTTTCTCTCTTGATTTTGATTTAACTTTGGAAACTTTTTAAATAACCATTTACAGTAAAAATCTGTGTTATCCGGCACTTTACCATCCGGAAAACTCTATAAACCGGCATTTCTGATCTTCATTGAAAGCGCTGTTTATAGTCCGGTTGGCGCAGGGTCGGCATGCTCCCTACCTGGCTCTGCATGGCACTCTGGAAATGGCGACATGTCCCTGCTGCTCTTAGATGGAGGAAAGGCCACAAGGGGTTCAGAGTGCTGGAAGGGGTGTGGGGCGCAGGCTCTGGGAGGGAGTTTCGGTGTGGGAGGGGGCTCAGGGCAGGGGGTTGGGGTGCAGGAGGGGGTGCAGGGTGCCGGATCTGGGCGACGCTCATCTGGTGCGGCTCCCCGCAAGCGGTGACATGTCCCTGCTGCTCCTAGGCAGACATGCGGCTAGGCAGCTCTGCTTGCCGCATCCACCCACAGGCACTGACCCTGCAGCTCCTGTTGGCTGCAGTTCTCAGCCAATGGGAGCTTCAGAGCCAGTGCTCAGGGCGGGGCGGGGGCAGCACACAGAGCTGACTGCCTCACCTCCATTTAGGAACAGCAGGGACAGGTCGCTGCTTACAGGGAGATGCCCCAGGTGATCGCCGCCCAGATCTGGCACCCTGCACCCCCTTCCGCGCCCCAGCCCCCTGCCCCAAGCCTCCTCCTATACCCAAACTCCCTCCTTCTTAGTTAACTGGAATTTTTTACATACCGGCACCTCCCATTCACTGAACATGCCAGATAATGAAGCTTTTACTGTATTTGGGAAGTATGAGCAATTTCACAAATCATTATCATGTAATTACCATTAACCATTAAAAATGAATTTATCAGCTTTCATAGAATCATAGAATATCAGGGTTGGAAGAGACCTGGAGGTCATCTAGTCCAACCCCCTGCTCAAAGCAGGACCAATCCCCAATTTTTGCCCCAGATCCCTAAATGGCCCCCTCAAGGATTGAACTCACAACCCTGGATTTAGCAGGCCAATGCTGCAACAATTCAGGCACCATTTTATTTCTATTTGGAAGGGTAGTAGAAGTTACAGGATGATCCTCCTTACAAAACGTAAGGCATGTTTCTGGGTTTTCTTAAATTGAGTGACAATTCTGTCATTACTCATATTAACAAATTAAATGCAAGTCTAGAACTATTAATGTTCAAGCAAATGTGATCTTTTTTGTTTATCCATTAGAGATTGTGGATGTAGCTCTTTCAAGCATTCACTAGTTTTGCAGCCTGTGTTTGTTTTTACATTGGTATTGTATACCAAATCAAGCATTACTACTAGACAGTTCTCCTTGGGCTACTGATTTTCATATATCAGTGGACTCCATGGGATTACCTTAGGTAGCCCACTGATATCTATACTGGGGTGGAAGGAAGATAAGGTCTCTCCCCACATGATAACATCAGCCCATAATAAGAATGATAAAATATATAGAAGAAATCAACTAATTTAAATGGGTTAGCTCATATTCAAGACTCTCCAAAGCAAGAATTTAAAGACACTGCTGTCCTCCAGTGAACCAATGGGGTAGATTAGTGACTCAGTGGTTGAGGCAGGTTAGTGGAGAATTAAGTTATTCAACACAGAGATTCACTATTGGGTCAAAAGCAGATATACTGTTTTAATGCAATAGGTAACAAATTATTACCCTTTGTCTGCAGCAGGGCTCGTTGGGTTCTAGGGAAGGGACTGGCGACTGATTAAGATCTACTTAGTATTGCTCTCTGTAAGAGGCAAGAATAAAAAGTCATA
Organism: Chelydra serpentina; assembly: GCA_037349315.1. Taxonomy (NCBI): domain Eukaryota; kingdom Metazoa; phylum Chordata; order Testudines; family Chelydridae; genus Chelydra; species Chelydra serpentina. The sequence goes on along the minus strand of JBAIAC010000014.1, from coordinate 8,457,673 downwards.
ATTCCGGTCACAAATGAGCTCCCTCAAAATATCTTAAGGCAAAATTCTGTTACAGATTTTGTATACTGTATGTTGTGTTTGCTAATAATAATAATCCAGTCTTGAGTCTATTCCACAAACACTTAGGGAAAGATTCTCACACTACTCCTTGTGTTGTTTCACCTTCATGGGTACAACAATTTTGCTCCATGTGTTTGGCAAAATTTTCAGTCTCAGCTTACCCATAGACTCTATAGAGGCAGGAAACAGTGCAGAAATCTAGCATATCAAAGTGACATCATAACTATCCTCCAAATCTTTGTATTCTATATCATACATTCTTCTCATATGGTTTCAAGCCAGCCCTTTACATGGGGCACAGAATTAGAAGAGAATGACTTAGGTTTCATTAACAAAAATGTTTTCCTTGTGATGGAGCCTTGAAATTGTGTGGTCAGTACAAAGCCAGAGAAGGAGTAACCTTTAGAAGTACATCTGTCTGATAATAGAAATAGTATTTTACTGGAGGGTTTAGTTCAAGGCTTGATGATTTGAGGATAAATCTTCTTTATTGGGTGATATAATAATTGAAATGAAGGCAAAATATGCTGAAAGGTGTTGATTTCTTTTTGTTTAAAAGATAGCTTCACTTTGATCATTCCTATTTACGCTCATTATTTAAGAACATGCCATGTGGTTTTCACTGCTGAAAGTGATGCTCCCTGCAGAGAGAGCTGTGCGCGCTCCTGCTGTGAAATCAAGCTAGTCCATTACAAAACACTCCTCCCAACAGAAGAGATTCTCTCAGAACCTGAATTGACCTGCAGTATCTCCTAGGAAAAAAGGAAACTTCTGAGCAGTCACTACTGTATCCCTTGCTGTTTTCTTCCTATTACTCTGAGCTGTGATGTAGAAACCACCTGGCCTTTTCATTATCTTTATAACAAGGTCCATGATAAGAAGTGATAGCTAATATTGCATGGGTCCGGTAACACGGACTTGCTTTGGGATTCATTCTCTTTTAACCTAATTTGGTGGATACGTTTCAATCCTTGACATAGCAGAAGGTCCTGCATTTTCCTTTGATTTCTGGTGCAGCTACACAGTGTTGTCAAGGCAACCAGCATCAGTGTTTTCTTTCCTACACTAAACTAAGACTCAAACATTGCAAGCCTTAAATCACACTCATTTCTTGTAATATGTGAGGTCAAATACTTCACCAGTATGCACAAAGGCACAAAGCTATTACTTTTTTATTGGCTATCATGTCATTACAGTGAACAACTTTGTGCATAAGGGAGAATGTGTATATTAAAGCTTTTAAAGTTAAAATAATTCTATAGCATTTATGTCAGGTTGTGATGCCTCAAGGATACAAGGGACTGTTTTGTACAGATATTGTACTTCTAATGTTTTAGCAATTACAGTTGAGCTCTACTGCTAATTTGTATGTAAATAGATCACACATATACTTATTCTTGTGGTGCAACCTTCTCATGACTTGTGCCACAACAAGAACAATAGGTGATAAATATTTCACAGTGGAAATTCTGGGCTAACCACCTATCCCAATATTTCTTTTTGTTCTATTCAGTGGAGGTTCTGCTTCTCCTGTCCCAATTTACAGTGCCTTACACCAGCTGAGACTCTTCCCTCCCCCCACAACCTTTCATGACTCAGAAACATCCCCAAGGTATCTTCATACTAGCAAAATGTCATCACATCAGAACATTGTACTGTGACACCCCAGTGCAGCAGCCTTCCTGAAGAGAATACAAGATGGCTTTTATTGCTTCTAATGTCGTTTTGTTGTTCATGGTGATTTGGACTCTTATTTAAAGATAAACAACCAAAGCTTTGGTGGTCATAATATAAAGCTTCTTAAAAATCAAAAGCCATTTCCTTTTTTTACTCATCAGCCATTCCCAAGTTTTGTATTTTCCCTGTGAGTGGCTGATCTCAATAACGCTCGTGGAAGTGTAAGGAATTCAGGACATTGCTCAGCTTTAGATGTTTGTGATGTCATCCACTGCTGCACAGAAACCTGAACCTGAATCTATCTAGGTAAAATGCCTTTTGTACATTCCAAACTCTCATTGTGTGACACAGTTAACAAACCCTTGGGGGCTGTGGGTAAGCCCAGAGTCCCAGCTGTGCTCCGCACAGAAATGTTGCATTTCAGCAGGAGTTGAGATTATTACAATTCTGCTCTACTCAGTTGTGTGGCCTGTGGAACTCAGAATGAGTCTAGACCTTTTCTCCCCATCCTTTTTGGTGGAGAGTCCAGTCAAGCATTTCCTAATAGTCATATATTAAACATGGGTCTTTAGAATTTACTGAGCCATACTAGAAAATTTAAAAACACCAGAAGCAGAAAACATCAATTTTTCAATTTTCAGCCCCAACCTTGACCTAAAACAAATCTGAAGCTGTTAGTTATTTGTTCACTTTTAGATAGTTCCAAAAATACTTGAAATAATCAGTTTTTAGAGCTTGATTTTGAAGCTGATGGGAATTTTGCCATTGGCTTTAATGGGAGAGGGCTGTTCGCCACCCTAATACTGACTAATAATGTAATAAATTACAAAATTAATCAAATGAAAATATCCAGACTTTACCAAGATTATTTAAACTAAACTTCCAAATCATGTGAGTAGTTCTGAATGGAGGCCTTCCTTAGCTAAGAAGCAGATTATATAGAGAGTCTGCCTGGATCTGCTTTGCTAGCTACATTTATTCCACCAATAACAATTTAATTTACAATATATATCTTGGCCCTTCTCTTGTAATCAACTGCTATATTCGCAGCACTGGGTCTAAATTATGTTAAATTAGGGAAAATAATGTATTTAATATCCTATATTTTACAGCTTTCAGTATTGAACTAATTTTTCTTTTAAGTTTAAAAACATAGTCTTTCACCTACAAGGACGTAATGTACCTCACTCCCCTGCCACATGATGTTCAGAAGTTGGCTATGTGAAAAGTAAAAGCACAATATTAGCTCTTTGCCAGAGGACTTTGAGAACATAAATTTTACCTCAACTCTTAATCTGTGTGTTATGGCTGTACTTTTGTGAAGGATTTAATTGTGTACTTTTGTGAAGGACTTTCCTGGATTATTCAGCACAGGTTGGTCCCACTTACCTGTTTTTGTTTCATTGGATCAGAGAATCATTTCCACAGAGAAAAGTATAAGAGACAATGAGTTAGGAGTAGCTGTTTATTGACAAATTGGCACATTTTTTGCAAAGGTCAAATTTAAAGAAAATAAAGCACCTCCCCTCTTTCATCACTGGGATGTGGCAAATCATGCATTTGAATCTAACATATATATATTACACTTGCACTTGAACAGTCACGTGTACTGACCGGATCAAGCTGAAATGCAGGAGAAAATGTCAGACTGGCAGACCTTTGGCCTATAGAGTCACCCAAACCAAGCAACACCCTTCTTATGAATCAGACTGATTTGAATAAGTGAATATAAAATACTAGGTTCTATTTCCCCACCCAAGTAAGGTTAGCTTATTCTTCAGAAAGAAAATAATGACCAAATGAAAAATGACTATTTTCAGGATCACTTGCTCTATTTACTGGGTGAGTAGGAAGGATCAGAACTGGCTGGGGGCAATTTTGTTTGCATCTAACAGAAAATGAAAATAAAAACAGGGATGCAGATGGGGGTTTGGATGACAACTTTTAGCGGTTCATCCAACTCTTATCAAATGATGCCTTAACCAAAGGTTCCGTAGTGCTCGTTAATGTAGTCCCATTTCATGCAGAACTACACTAATGTGCACTAGGGAACTTTTAGTGCATGCCAGCAAGATCCACATGGGCCATTTAGTGTGCAACACGCTGGTGCACATTAGAATTTACATCCTTGCTGGTACACCCTAAGGCATGCCCACAAAAATATTTGTATGTGGTTGCCTAATATGCAGTCGTGTAATTATGGACAGTGACACTTCAGTGTATTTAGAAAGAGGTCTGAAGAATGTATTTCAGCAAAACGTAAGGCTTATACTGAGGGGAAGAATGATTGGCTACAGCTAAATATATTTTTCAGAATATTTGAGGGTTTTAACTCTGTCTTCCTCCTGAATGAGTACTAAAGTTTCTAATGAAGTTACTTCCCTTTAGTGTCAGGATCCTCTAGGAGCTTTCTTTGGGATATAGTCTTTCATTGTTGTGTGTGTATTTATCTGTGTATTGTTGCTTCCAACATACAAAGCTATACTTCTCTCAATCCACATTATGGAACATACATTGATGTGAAGGGGAGTTATGCACATGGACCTTAGGATTATATTGATGATAGAAAATATAATACCTTCAGGTCAAATTACACCATAAGATCTCCGGCAACTCTCAAATAAGTGACTTATAGTTTTGTCTGTAACAAACAAGCGAGCATAAGGGATTTTCACTCTCTCTAAAGAGTGGTTTTTCTCTGATGCTAGGGCAAATGGAACAAAGGGGGTGGGGAAGTGTATGATTTGGAGACAACAGGACATTTTTAGCACAATACAGTACTAAGTGCAATTCTTTTCCCTTATATTGGCTTAACACAAAGCGAATTCAGGAGAAAATATTTTCCAGACTTTAGGGGGAATAACTAATATTATACAGTAGCCACAGGAGATCTGGAGCCACCAGGGTGATGGCTGGATGCATGAATTTTGACAGGGACTTAGTAAATAATAGGAAATACAATTTTTTAAATATTTTATTTAAAATGTCAGCAATTTTTAGGGAGAAAGGTTTATGCCTTGTAGAAGGCTGTAAATATTGCTTTCTAAATAAACAATCATAATGTGACATGAGCATATCCCCAATAGATGAGGAGGTGATGATGATGATGTTGGTTAGAAAGAAGGCAGAAGATGCTATAATTATCCACCATGGGGTTTCTTGCACTTTCCTCTGAAGCATCTGTTGCTGGCCACTCTGAAACAGGATACTGGGCTAGATGGACCACTGGTCTGACCTAGTATGACCATTCTTATATTAATGTTCCACATTCCTGCTTTTAGGTCTGTGCTGGAATGATTAGGATGTAGGTACTGGGGTGAAGATAATTACTGAATTATGATTATTCTTGATGATACAGATTACAGAAACAGCTACTTCATCTTGCATTTTAGAGATGATCTGCTCCAATTACTTAATATCCCTACTTTGCACATTTTAAGGGCCTGCTAATTGATGACGTACAAAGTTACAAATTCATAAGCTTACCAAGTTATGAATCGGTGCACTGATTGTACCAACCGAGTACAACTCTTTCAATTCACTGTCATTTTTAAAGAGAAATGTATTGTTCTTTATTTTGAAAAGAATGCATTATGAATTCTGTGCAGATAAAAATCTCATTACTAAGGTGTTTAGCAAAGTGAGGTATTTTAATAACATAGTTCTTCAATAAGCTATGCAACCATTACTGCAGAAGCTGTAGAATCTTAGGGCTTTTCTACAAGCAGAGTTGCACCAATTTAATGTGTGTGATTTTAACATTTCTTTAGTTAAACAGATGCAAGTCTGTGCAGACACTGATTTCAGTTTAAACCAGTATATTTTAGGTTACGTTGAAGAACAGTGAAAGTCGTCACTCTTTAACTGAAATGAGTGCCTACAAAGGGGTTTGTACCAGTTTAACTAAATCAGCTTAACTAAGGGTATGTCTACACTGCCCACGTTACAGCGCGGCTGCAGCAGCGCTGTGACATGGGCAGTGTAGACATGCTTTATCACCGGAGGAGAGCTCTCCCAGCGATAAACACCTCCCCCACCCACCCCCAACGAGCAGTGGTAGCTTTATCGCCGGGAGCACGGCTCCCGACGATAAAGCGCTGTCTATACTGGTGCTTTTCACCGCTCAAAATTTTGTCGCTCAGGGGTGTGTTTTTTCACACCCCTGAACAACTAAAGTTTTAGCGCTGAAAGTGTCGGTGTAAACACAGCCTAACTGGTGAAAATCTGTGTGTAGACCAGGCCTTAGATTATACATTCTATGGATCTTGTCTTTCTGTATGTGTGTACAGTGCCTAGCACAATAGGGACCTGATTCTGGATGCATAGGAAAGAGAAGGGAGTTTGATAAGCCTAACACACATCTTATAGCAGGGGTGAGCAAACTTTTTGGCTCGAGGGTCACATCGGGGTTGTGAAACTGTATGGAGGGCCAGGTAGGGAAGGCTGTGCCTCCCCAAACTGCCTGGCCCCATCCCACTTCCCACCCTCTGACTTCCCCCCAGAACTCCCAACCCATCAACCCCCCCACTCCCTGTCCCATGACCCCCCGCCCCTAACCACCCCCCCTGGGACCCCATGCCCTATTCAACCCTCCCTGCTCCCTGTCTCCTCACTGCCCCGACCCCTATTCACACCCCCGCCCCCAACAGGCCGCCTGGGACTCCCACGCCTATCCAACCACCCATTCCCTGTGTCCTGACTGGCCCCTGGGAGTCCTTGCCCCTTATCCAGCCCCACTGCTCCTCGCACCTTTACCATGCCACTCAGAGCGGCAGGACTGGCAGCCGTGCCACCCAGCCACGCCGCAAACACTGCCCAGAGTGCTGGCGGCTAGGAGAGCTGAGGCTGCGGGGGAGTGAGGACATCAGGGGAGGGGTTGGGGGCTAGCCTCCCAGGCCAGGAGCTCAGGAGCTGGGCAGGACAGTCCCGCGGGCCGGATGTAGCCTGTGAGCTGTAGTTTGCCCACCTCTGTCTTACAGCAACCAGGCACAAATATACTCCCTACGCTTTACTGAGCACAGGAACTGTTCTCTTCTGGTGCCTCGGAGGTGCTGTTTACCTCAAAGGGAAGGTCATGGTCCTGTCCCTTATTTTTCCCACCCAGTAGACCTGGCAAATGCTGCACTATCCTAAGGGGAGGTGCCAGAGACACACTCAATATTCTGTGATGTACAGCAGGATATTTTGTGCTGCATTAGGGTGTAACGGCTCTCAAACACGCGGCCCGCGGGCCACATGCGGCCCGCTGAGTTATTTTCTGTGGCCCACCACAGGCGCCGACTCCACTGGCAGCCAAGCTCCAAACATTACTGAGTGTTTATATTTTATTAAAACCCCTCTTTGCATTACAGTTTTTAAAAAGTTAATACATTGACTTGTAATAGAATACTATATCACTCTTCATTTTTTTCATTTTTAACTATACTTTTGTATCGTTGTATGAAAAGGTTTCAGTGATTTACTACTTCTCATGTGGCCCTCGTGGTGATTTGAGTTTGAGATCCCTGGGGTATAAGGTGGTCGTTGCTTCAGATCTAACCCCTAGTGCCTCTTCGGCTTTGCTTCATATACTTCAAAGGCTAAACTCCTCTGATCCACACTTCTGATCTCTTCAGTGCTCTTCTGCTCTCCCTGTGTGGAACCCCTATTGTCTTTTATTAGTATTAGGTTGTCTTTCTCCTTCCTTCCCACATAGATTGCCTAGTGAACCCATTTCAGTCCTGAAAACAGTCTGAGTCTTTCCTCCAGCTGGTAGTTTGATAGTAGTGAGTGGTTTATTGTGGAGTCAGAGACAATGAGCACTTTGACAACTGACCAAAAAAAAAGAAAATAAATGCCCCCAAGTTATATACTCTGATCACACTGAAATTTGTTGAGTGTTCAGTTCACTGCATCATATACTTGTTAAAGTCCTTATGGTCTTTTGCCCTGTCTCTTCCAAAAGATCAGCCAAGAGTTACTAATCATATTAGGCTTCTTTTGGGGAAGGGGCCACACTTCTCTATGTTTGTAGAACACTTGAATTAGCACATTTTAGGTGCCATCATAAAATCATCATTTCAGACTCCCTTTTGCAGAGATTATTGGGTGGGAGCAGGGAGAAGGACATATATTTTCTCACACACACACTTATTTACCTTCTTGAAAAAAGAACAGAAACTATGTAATAAAATAGCCTTGTCTCTAGATGTGAACAGAAGCAGCTCCATTCAGGTGTGTGTGTTGCTTCTTGTATTCTGCTAACTATTATGTTTGTTTGCAGAATTATATATAGCAAAAAGGATTGATGCAACAGGAAAACACATCAAACACAAAAGATTTAATGCTTGATCACTGTAGAATTTCCCTTTCCAGGGCTGCTCTAACCAATCCTAGAAAACAAAGATCCAGAAAAAGATACAGTAGTTACAATTAATGAATTCTACAGAAGCCCTTTCTCAGCAGGATCAGACATCTTTCTCTACTTCAGACAGTCTCTGAGCTGCCTCTTTGAAGTGGCACAGCCCTCTGAGTGGCTGCTATGACATACTCAGGACACTGACTGACCTGGACTTTGAGCCGCTATCACTTCTTTGCTGGTGATACCTGTATTTCTTGTGTTCTTTGCTCTTTTTTATCTTCTTTTCTTTTGAAGTTCGTTACACAGTACAGAAGGTTAGTTTCCTCCTGCTCAAGCATTCAAAGGAAAGACACCTTTCCCCAAAGCAGCCTAACTTGTAACTTCAATTTTGTATGTACAGTCATTTGCCCCTTGCAAAAGAGAAACATTTGTGTATGTAAATTGCACGTTAGTTTACAAATGTGGGTAGCTAAATACAAAATTGTGGGAATAAATTATTTTGGGCCAAGCCTTTTGGCCCAAGTGAAGGTTGTGGGAAACCCTGAATGCACTGAAGGGGTGGAAGGATGCAGAGAACTGCACCTTTAGCATGCTGCAGAAATATGCCCTTTCAGGGCTCTATCTGCCATATTATGGCTAATGTTTGAGATACAGGATAGAACAGATCAGGGCTGTGTGGCTCTCTAAAGAGTGTATCTGTGACTCTGTTGCAAGGGAATGGGGACATGTGAGCCAATGGTAACTATAATCCTAAGGGTGCAGCTTGTTTGGAGAGACTTCTGTCTCCATCATGGAACTGTTTTGCATAAAGTCTGTTTATCTAAGGCTATGGCTACACTGGCACTTTACAGCGCTGCAACTTTCTCGCTCAGGGGTGTGAAAAAACACCCCCCTGAGCGCAGCAAGTTACAGCGCTGTAAAGCGCCAGTGCCCCAGCGTGGAGGTGGAGTGCCTGCAGCGCTGGCGCGCGACCACACTCGCACGCGGCAGCGCTTTGAAGTTTCGAGTGTAGCCAAAGCCTAAAAGTGTTGTGTGCAGGGGAGGGAATTTGAATTGCAGGCATACTTTTACAGACTGAGTTAAGGCCCCTTTGAAAATTTGTCCCAAAATGTCTATAGTAAGCAGTCTCTAGAAAATGGGACTGCATCCCTGTATACTTCAGAAAACCTGTCTTTGACTAATTGCTTGAATAAAACCAGCATAGTGATTTTGATTAACCAGTGTCTCCTCAGAAAGACATAAAAAGAGGCAGTTTTGATCCTGCTTCCTTTTGACCTATAGGCAGCCCCCACAAGCACTATGGATTTCCTGTAGATTATCTAGCAGGGGTAAGGAACTGGTTAACTACATTGGCTATCGTAATCTTATTTAGATACCTTTTCCTTGCTGACTGTAGGCAGACTGTTTAGATTCATATTTCTGTAATGACTCATGATGATTTAGTTTGAAATTACAAAAAAGATGATTATGAACTTCGGTAACAGCTTTTAGTTTTCGGAGGAAGATCATGGCTTTATAACACAGAGGAAACAAAAAGCTTAAATGAGGAGCTATGTGTACTGTTAACGAAGATTATTACAAACTTTCTATGGCATGAGCTAGTAACAAAATCTTCTTTCTTTTTCAAAGGTTTTGGGATGTGTGCATAAAATCTACAGTACACATTGTTTTTACTTCTATATTTAGTCCAATACACTTTTTAATGGTTGATTTTATTTTTGTGCGAAGTTACAAAATCTTCCTTTCATTTCTTTGTGCCTTTAAATGCTCATCACAATACATTGTGTTATGAACGTTATGTACTCAGTACAGTCTTATTGCACCCTCTAGTGGCTAGCAGGCCTCATTCTCGAAGGAAATCTGCACAACACTTTCAAAAGACAAGTGTTGGAGCTTGAATTCATAACTTAGCTAGTCACTAAAAATCATGGTCTTAATCAGTGCTTAATTTGTAATGAAGGAGATGCAAGGGCAAGCCCCGAGGTGCCGGGATTCAGCCCTGGCACAAATTAAGCACTGGTCTTAATAAAGTCACTGGATTTATGCCTTATTACAACACTCTGTAACCCACTAACACCCCCCACCCCCGTTTTGTCCTATGACTACAGGCCACTTTACCTTGAATGGTCCCTTAGTGTGTGTGCTAACTACTTATGCTAAACTATCTGTTTGACCTTGTATTTAGCTGTGACATTCTGAGTACCTTTCCCAGACCTGAAGAGCTTTGTGTAGCTCGAAAGCTTGTCTCTCACCAGCAGAAGCTGGTCCAATAAAAGTCATTACCACACCCATCTTGTCTTTCACAATACAAATGTAATATTCTGATGGATTTGTTCAAATGAAAAATGCTTTACCCTATCAGTCTAACAATACAAGGATATAAGTATCCTGAGTGGTTCTAAATCCCTCATCATAGCACTCCTCTTTTGGTTAGCCTTCTGTCACTCACCTCCGCTTGACCCTTTGCCCAAAATGAAAAGGAGAGAGAGAACTGAGAGATGCCTATGAAGCTTATAACACAAAATGCCACAAGACACAAAGCATCCTTGGTATAAACAAGTACATCCCCAGTGACTTTATTGGAATTGTGGCAGGACTGGATTAGAACCATAATATTTATTTGCTGTACCCCTCATTCTTTCCATTATGTTTATTTACTGTACCCCTCATTCGGCCGTTATCTGTTTGTCTTCACTCACTCCGTTGTCTTATAGATCTCTGCCGTGAAGAGCTTACTATCTTCTTGTACACCAGGGGACTCCAAACTACGGCCTGAGGGCCGGATTCGGCCCGCGGCTTCAATATGTCCGGCTCCCCAACCAATTGCTGCTGCTGCCTCGGCAGCACTTCAGCGGCAGCTCAAATGCTGCTGCCGCCTCGGCGGTATTTCGGCGGCAGGGCCCCATCAAAATCGGGCCCTGCACTCCCTAAAGCCGGCCCGCGAAGCCCCTTCAAAAATCTAATGTAGCCCTCGTCTTCTAAAGTTTGGAGGCCCCTGTTGTACACCATGGTGAAATCACAGTATAAACATCTCTCCAAGAGTGAAACTGGAGCACATACCATCACCACCCATATTGACATTCACGGGTGCAATTTTTAAATTTTTTTTTTATATAATATGCCTTCCCTTTCCCCCTTCCCCATTTAGATTTCTCTTGCTGTTTCTCTGGCCTCTCCTCCTTCTTGCTGCAGTCTCTCTTTCTCCACCAGCCTCATTACAGCACCCCCTCATGGGCCAAATTCTGCTCCTAGTTGTAGATTGACTTTGAAGGGAGCCCCTCACTTATATCCCTTTTAGTCTCTGCGGCTGACTGCTTCCTCATTCCCTTCCCCAAGGTCTCACTGCTTGCCCTCTTCCTGTCTCCTTATGCCTCCCTAGTTAGATTCAAAAGTCTTTTGTGCTTCAGGCATCAACATTACATACCCAGTTTAACTTTGAGAAAAGACTAATTGGAGTGTTTGTTTCTCCTAAGTGTTATAAATGAAAGCCCAATGTTAAAGGAAATTCTATTTGTTGCTAAGTGTTCTATTGTAAGCGCTTTGGGACAGGGATGATCATTTATTCTATTTTTACACCGTGCCTAGCACAATGGGGCCCTGACCTGGTTGCGGCACTAGATGCTATCAATAAATTAAATGAAATCTGTGGAGTTTTCTTCGCTATTAAAAGTTCTATTCCATACAGGTTTTTATACCTTGCCCATCTCAGTAGTATCTGAGTGCCTGCCAGTGCATGAAGCAACGTGACTACACATCTGTCACTTGTTTGTTCTCTCATCCTCTCCCCACAGGGAGAAGCGTAGAAGTGGAGTGTCTTGTTTTGGTAGGGTGGTGGGTTTTTGCTGTTGTTAAATGTGACTGTTGCTGTGTGTTTATATGAGAACAGGCAAGGTGAAAGCAATGTGCCTTGTACTTGGAGGGGAAAATAATGAGGTATGTGATAGTCAACTCCTGGGGGAGTTCATTCTATAGTCTCAGATCATCCCTAGAAACGGTTCCGTTTCCCACACAAACTTTATTGTTATTGTTGAGAGTTTTCCATCATGTCGGAGGAGCATAGTTGTTGACTGTGATCTTTGTTCTGAAATTTTAAGTGGTATTTTAGGTATCCTGGGCTCAGCCCATGATGATGTGTTTTGAAGATTGGGACCGAGACCTTGAACCTGATTTGAAATTCATGCTGTTGGAGGTGGCTTCCCAAATGTGTGTGATCTTTTCAGGGAAGTAGAATGATAGTTCTTTGCAGCACTTGATGCTCATCTCTGATGCAGATGGTAGGCACCCAGGATTGATGAAACGATGTACCACCCTGGATAGTTTTTTGGGGTGGGATTTGGCAGCCTGAATGGAAGCTGACAAGAAGGTTCTCTTGACTTGTAATGCAGACTCAGCAGAGGCTTTCATGAATTTGTCATGTTTCATCCTGTCTGAATCATCCTTTATTTTCTACCATTGGTGCTTGAGTTTCCATCCCTCTCTTCATCCAGCGCAGAGTGCCAGAAAACCAAAGAGATCTGTTTGGGTGATGGGGAGGACAGGGCCACTAGTGGGCTAGGGTATCAATGGTGAAGGCCATTGTAGAATGGTAATGATTCACCAAGTCCTAGACTACACGTCCTGTGGGTTGGGTGGTGTTATCCTTTAGTAGGCTTTGGAATTTGTTGGGAGTCTGAGTGTTTGTGGTCTAATCAGGATCACTTGTCTTTCTGGGTTACCTAAATGATGGACGTTCTCTGACCACTGTCTTCAGGAGATGATGGTCTGGCCAAGACAGTGGCTGGGTTGTAATGTCCTCTAACTTTATATCTATGCTGAAGATCAACTCCATGGTATGACCAGCTGTGGGGGTTTGGACCAGAGAGGACGTGTGAAAGATCAGAGAGGCAAATGAAGACAGATGTTTTAGGGTTTTGCATCTGCAGCCTTGTCAATATGAGTGTTGAGATCGCCCAAGACTATAAATCTGGGGTATATCACCACCATCGCCAAAAGCTGTAAAAAATTCATAGAGGATGGCATCAAAGCTGTGTTATAAAATATTACAGGCCACATCTTGAGGCAAAGCTCTCTTTAACACTTCAGTAGGTACACACACAAATATGAAGCCAGCTTTTAAATCACAATATGGTTGTTTAAGCCGTGTGGGTGAGTCACTGGGAAGCCTAGAGCTGTCATAGTGGCTCCCAGGCTGTTTTCAAACCACCCCCTACAGTGCAATAGGTGTAGCTGGGAAAGGGTGTGACCAGGACATGTCTATGTTGCAGTGATCCCCAGCTGCTAGAACAGCCTTTAGAGTAGCCCTGCGGCTGCCACAGCTCATACTGCGGACTAACCTAGTCTGTGATCAGTAAGCCGAAAAGAGATGATTGAACCCACCTTTTTCTTCCCCAAGAGCAGCTTAAAGGTAGCCCTGGATAGCAGCTGTGATATGTACTTTGCCTAGTCAAAGCAGTGCAAAGTAGCCAGCGTGGATTTGAGAATCTGACCTTTAACAACAGTGGGTATGTCTACACTGCAGTTAAATCCTCACACCTGGCCCATTTCAGCTGACTCAAGCTTGTGGGGTTCAGGCTGTGGGGCTGTTCAGTTGCACTGCAGACGTTTGGGCTTGGGTTGGAGCCCAGGTTCTGGTGCCCTTCCCCTTTAGCACAACTAAACAGCTCCATTGCCCAATCCCAAATCAGCTGACTTGGGCCAGCCACAGGTGTTTAACTGAAGTGTAGACATACCCAGTATAGACGTACAAGTGGAGAGAGATGACACAGAATATGCAGCCCATACTGTTGCCATATCATTCTACAGACTCGTTTAGTTGCCTCATCATTCTGCATTACTGCTTGCTAGTTTTCTCCTTCCCATCTAATATCTGTAGTTATAATCCCTTAGATGTATTAACACACATACTTCCAAATAGAATTTCATTTGGGTAGATTTTTTGCATTCTTTATCTGTTCTCACTGGTATTTGCAGCTCCTTCAAACTTTAATATCATGTTAATTTCCTTAACCTACTTGTAACAGGGTGTACCAGGCCCTTTGAGGCTCCCTCCTGGAGACCTCATGGTCCTACCAAACCTCATCCCAGGAAAGGAGCAGTAAAGGTGGGTCCTCCAGGCCTGCCTAGAAAGGCTGCAGGGAAGCAGCCTATCAGAGCTCAGCAGGCTCAATTAAAAGGAGCGGCAGGGCCTGAACAGATCAGTTGCTGGCTGGGTAATGAAGACTGGAAGGCTGTGAAACTCTACAGGGAAAGAGGCCTAAGAGAGACTCTGCTTAAGCAGGGAACACAGAGAACCCTGAGGTAAGGGTGAAGAAGGGGCCCATGGAATAGCAACAGCAACAGAGTTAAAGGAAGCAGCACATGGCTGCTATTTGTAGGGTCCCTGTGTTGGGTCCCAGAGTAGTGGGTGGGCCCAGATCCCACCACTGGGGAAGTAGTCTAAGTCCCAAGAAGGTGATAAGATTCAGTACTAAAAGCCCAAGAAAGGGGCTAGGATTTAAACAAGCTTTTAGAGATGGACCTGAAGACTCTGGACAGGGCCAACCACTGTTGGACCTTTTACCCTGGAAAAGGTTCCTTCATGTATTTATACTGTGTGCGACTCAGCCAGAGGGCTGCCTGAAGAGGTTAACAGACGACGGCGGGTGCTGGGAGCAGAGAGAGAGAATGCAGGTTCGCACACAACCAACAGGAGGTGCTCACGAGAGGTGAGTGCACACCATCACACTGCTGATTACTCCCGTTTCCAGATCATTAATGAAGATGTTAAATGAGATGGGCTATAATCCTTCCCACAACTCAATACATTACTGTTTTATCATTATTCTTTGTTTATGGGCCTTCAGGAAGTTTTTAATCCATATTATTGTGTTTCCAAACCAATCAGTATTAATATTGGGAATAAAATGTTTGGGACATTGAATCAGATGCTTTACTAAATTTGTAATATATTAGGCCAAGTCTTCTGCCTCAGGGCAACTTTACACATCACTGTGAACACAAAGCAGCCCTGATGCTGGCTTATCTGGCCCCAGATAGATCATCCCACTGTCCGCAGGTGGTGGACAGCCACCATAGTAACACTGTCCTTTCTGCAGCCAAGATAGAGCCAAGATCAGCTATCCTAGTGTGCTGTTGGCAGCTTGTGCAGAGCATCCTTCAGATTAGACAAGGCTAAGGCAGAGCCTCCTCAGAACTAGGGTGGGGGCACAGAAGTGATTTAGTGCTCCTCATTCTCAGCTGATGCTCTAGCCTATTATCTCTACCATTTCCCCTTTCACCTACTAATGTTTTAATTCTGTCAACAATCAAAAAGCAGCTAAATTTGCCTGGTAAGATTTGTTCTTTATAAACCCATCATGCCTTTTTTTTCTTTTCTTTTTTTGTCCTTTAGATGTTTTGTGGTGTCCCTTTCTCTCCCCCAATACTTTTATTATTTTACTAGTGACAATGATAAGATTTAAGGGGCCAAGAGTCTTTGGCTGTCTGAGCTGATCATCAAATCCTGTCCAAAATTTAAACAAAAATATACAGACCTCCGCATGTAAACAATACCTATTGGTCAGACTAGCTGGATCGTTAGACCTCTGGCTAAAAGAGCACTAGACAGTTGGGCAAAAAAGGTACGTATTTTCCAGTGGGTAAAAAAGGTGGGAAGGCTTCTCCATTCTCTACCCCCCCACACCTTTTCTACTGGAAGGAAAGGAAAAGGAGAGAAAGTGAGGAAAAAATGTGAAGCTGAAATGTTTTCAGCTTTTCAAAAATTTGACACAAACTGAAGTTTCACAAACATTTCTGTTTCACCATAAAGACATCTTCCACTGGAAAAAACACTGACAACGTTTTCAAGCAGCTTTTGTCCTCTATCTCAGTTTTATTGAGACTGTTGGTGGATCAGCCCTCTCAGAGTTTAGAAGGCCTTAGTAGAGAACAAGATAGCTACACTACTGACCTGAGACTAGTGAATACTAATGGCAAAGGATATATACCATGAAATACTGCTACCAGTAGGGCAAAATATACTCCACGAGAGAAAATGAGATGACAGAACATCTCTATAGGCAACCCAACTGAATCCTCTTTTGCATTCAGCACTTATCGCAGGTAAAGCATTCAAAGTCAACATCAGCGATTTAAACTGAGGTGGAATCCTTTTGCCCCTTTCCCTTTTCTGAAATCCAAACAGTTGAAGATTGCGTTTTCCTCAGAAACACAAGCTTTAGTGGAAAGGCTTGAATGGAATTTTCATGATGAACAGGTTCCAGGTCTAGTACTGTGAGTTGTGATGATAATACTACATTCTATATATCCTGACAGCTGAATACTATTGTATACAATCTAAATTCTGCAAGACACAAAGAACTGAGCACAATTTTCCCCCTTGTTATGCCTCTGATTGGCTGTGGACAAATAATCTCATAGAAGCTTCTATCCTCAATATCACTGAATGCAGAGGTGATGGTCTTTGGGAAAATTGAAAAGACTAAATGCTTGACATGTACCTGGCAAGCAGACTGATAGCTTTGTTTCATTTCACATCGCTTGTGAGATCTTTCAGCAATTCCAAAGTCTTATGTAAGACTGTAAGATTTAATAAGAACAACTGTAATGAAACCAGCCATCCCAAGGCCTTGAATAGTGAATGCTCCAGAGACCTCAGAGAGGAGTCTATGGCAGCAGCAATGAAACAAGCTTACATGCCTAGAAAATTCATCTAGACCACCTGCTGTAACTTGAAAATAATCCCTGAACATCTTGCACATTGACTATTTTATCTGACAGTAGGTAGATTGCTATGAAAGACTGAAAAATTGTTTGGTCCAGCACACCATTTATAGGATTACCAACTGCTGCTAAAAGTAGTCATCTGAAACTATGCCACAGCATTGAGGCAGTGACATTTTCCAACCTTAACCGATTAGGTACTATCATTGCAGAACCCACTATAGGGAGCAATCAACATTTCACTGTAAAGCCATATATTATTTAGACAGTCTAAAAGAGCATTCTGGATTAAAGTTGCTGTAAGGTTTCAAAACTAAACAAAATCAAAGAATAATAAACTCTGGATTGGTGGATTCATCAGTTCATAAGTGTAAATTTGTATCTTACTATCAGATTGAACATGAAGTTGTATGAGAACATGCATAAAATAGGGAATCTAGGGTAGTCGTGTGGGCGGGGGGATCCTCTGTATATGGCACTGGTGAGACTATTACTGGAATAGTGTCCAGTTTTAATGTTTACACTTTAAATACACATTGGAAAAATTGGAGAGGGTACAGAGAAGAGCCACAAGAATTATTCAAGGACTAGAGAATATGAACCTAAGTGAGTCACATATTAAGTTAGTATGTTACACACCTTCTGTAACATTTTAGTGTTTCATAACCAGTTCATTGCCAACATGCGAGTCAGGGAGAAGCAATTTCAAAACGTGGCCTTTCTGCCTTAGCAATAAAGTGTTTCATATACAGATTCTCATTGCAGTGTGGTAAAAAGAGTGAGTGAACTGAGGTTAGTGCAGGAAAGATTATAAAGATATTAATCCAATAATTTAGTGGCGGAGTTAGTCAAACATTTTAACATTGAGATTTTCATTAAAAATTTGAATTTTGACTAAAAATAAAGTTATGTATTGGCAAAACTGTTCACCTGTTTTCTTCAACCAGTTGAACTAGATATCGGATATGGGATTATGTAGTAGTGATTAACAGCTACTGCAGTTAGCATGGAACCAGGTTAACTGGGGAGGAGACCCAATGCCTTTGAACTTGATGGCTGTTAACAACAGATACTATTAGCCTACATTAGTTGTTAGTTTAAATAACTCTAGGACTGTCAGGGTTCCCTCCCCACTCTAAACTCTAGGGTAAAGATGTGGGGACCCGCATGAAGAGCTCCTAAGCTTATTTTTACCAGCTTAGGTTAAAACCCCCAAGGTACAAAATTCCCTGCACCCTGAGAAATGCTTCTTCCACTGCCACCATCAAGTGTTTTAAACAGGAATCCAGGAAAGGAGACCACTTGAAGTTCCCTCCCCCCCCCAATACCCTCTCAAGCCCATACCCCCCTTTCCTGGGAAGCTTGAGAATAATCTCCTAACCAATTGGTTACACAGTGATCTAAAAAAAAACACCCCCGGGGTTTTAACACCATAGAAAACAGTCAGCTTCTTAAAAGAAGGATTTTATTAAAACAAAGAAGGTAAAATCATCTCTGTAAAATCAGGATGGTAACTATTTTACAGGGTACTCAATTTCCAAGAAACCTTTAAAGTTACAGGGAAAAAAAGGAATAACCCCTCCCTCTCACACAGGGAACGTACCAAGCAAAAATAAACAAATCTACTCGCTATGCTATCTAAACTTACTTTAGAAAAGTGAGGATTTGATGAAAAGATGACTGGTTCCTTCTGACTCCAAGATCACTCT
Organism: Chelydra serpentina; assembly: GCA_037349315.1. NCBI lineage: Eukaryota > Metazoa > Chordata > Testudines > Chelydridae > Chelydra > Chelydra serpentina. The sequence continues at coordinate 8,439,166 of JBAIAC010000014.1, read as the reverse complement.
GAGTCTGACAAAGACCCACACACAAAGCTTTCCCCCTCCCAAGATTTGAAAGTATCTTGTCCCCTTATTGGTCAGATGTCGGCCAGGTCAGGTGTCGGTCTGGTTACCTGCATTTCTTAACCCTTTACTGGTAAGAGGATTTTATCTGCATCAGACCCGCTCCCCCTTATATTTATGACAAGGACTAATAACTTAGGAGACCTAATGCCGACAGAAAACAGGAAAAGAAACTATTTTCTATGTTAAATCAATTCTTGAAGGTTGGCACTAGCTGTTTTAACACCTGTTATTTTTAACCAATATAAAACATGGCTATTTAGTTTTCTGTCTGTGATGCAAGAGTCTGGGTTCCTTCTCTTTCCTGTCTCTCTCTCACTCCATCCTGACCTTTCCTCCACCTCCTTGTCTCAGGAGTATTCTTTTATTTATTTTTAATGGTTGTAACTGTTTTGTTACATCAACCCACTGAGATCGCTGACTTGTAAAACTGTGGTATGAAGCCTGAACAGTGAGGAACGCTTTTGTTCCATCCTTTGATCTACCCACTAACAAACACCCTAACCTTCAGCCCCAAAGGTCTGGCCTTACACTGTACCTATATATAACACCTTCCCCAGAATCATAACTGTTTCCACATTCAGAATTGCCTCACTTGGAAAGTGGTGCTTTTGGCACTTTTATTGAAGTTGTAGCATCATATAGGAATCACTGTCCTGCAAAGGACACCAACATGAGCATAAAAATTATGTGCCAGTCCTGACATGGGGTTAAATAGGAACTATTACTGGTATAGCAATTGCCTTCTTGCATGAGTTGGAGAGAGAGAGCATGTATGTCTGTCAGAGAGAAGTTTTGAGTCTTTAAATGTCCTTTCCTGCTCATCTTACTTTATTTTGTACGTCAGCTCTATCCCGCGCCTCCCATGTTGTGTATGTATTGGCAGCTGAACTTACCTTCTGCTTTGTGCCATTGCTTAGATACTTTGTGAGAGAGCTACAAACTAGAAAAGGCTCATCTCTACAGTTCTGTCATGTAGTAATATGACCATCGGACAGGTGGCACTGTTGTACTATGTTTTCCACCTACTTTATTAATATTCATGAAAGTGATGTCTGTGGATTTCAAAAGTATTCATCAAAGTTAGAGGTAATTTGTTTTTAAATACATGCTTTTTAGACAAAAGGGTAGGGTATTTTTTGGTAGAATTTGTTATGATTAAGAGGAGGAACAGTGGGTAAAAACAAACAAACAATCTACACAGTATTAACAAAAGGAAAAGCCAGGGTTTGAAGTCAAGAGAGACTTTGGCCTGTTGTATGAAATCTATCCAGAGTCTAACTCAGGATTAAGTGACTGGTTTTTAAGCAACCAGGAACATTTGGAGTTCTGGAAGCTGTGAATTTTTCTTCATAGCTCCAGATTTGAGGTGCTTGCTGTAGTTGAAACCAATATTCACTTTTTGACTTCCCTATCACTGTTAATCTGCTATTGCTGCAGAGAGACAAGATTAGGTGTAACTCATAGGCAGGTGGTAAGAGATCAGAGGTGAGACTCCTTCCACAGGATCCTACATTCTTATGAACTGATGTAGATTTGTATATAATGCATCAGGTAAGTTTGTGAAGCTTACAATGCTATCTTAGGGACATCCATTATAAAAAAATGTGTTGTAATTAACCCTTCTTTCTTCTCGTTTCAGACAGGAACCACTAGAATGACAGAGGCTTTCTTTACAAGCCCACTTAATTTCTAATTCTTTTCTGATTACAGTGGGAAAAACTACAGATGACAACAAGTGAAAGGAGGAAGATAGTCTGTTCGGTTACATTCCATATTATTGCTATTACCTGCGTTGTTTGGTCATTATATGTTTTAATAGATCGGACTGCTGAGGAAATTAAGCAAGGCAATGACAATGGTAAGTGACTTCATCTCCTTCATTGCTAACATAGTGAGGGAGACATTAGAAATGCAGATAGATAGCAAGGCACTTTTTATTTGTAAATATATAACAGGATTATAGGGAATTGGTTTGATGACAAAGCAAAGGACACACAATTCAGTTTACAAACCTATTTTTTGCTGAATATATTTTCTTTCCTGCAGTGCAAAGAGATCACAGTTCAATGCACGCATCACAACAACTAAACCATTCAGTTCATTCTTTTCATTTTACTGCAATAGCTGGCTTTTTTTTAAGTTACTATTAAAAATTGATGAGTGAAACTTAAAGTTCAGTGCAAATTCAGTTCAGAGCATCCAAAATATTTAAGCTGCCCATCTGACCTATTGAAACCTCCCTCTTCTACAAAACTGGGGTAGAAATCTTGCAACAGGCTTTCTTAGAACATTTCAAGCAAGTTAACTTCCAGACCCAGCAGGAAGCGCTGCATGAAATTTACCCTAGTTTAGAAAGTCCTGTGCAGCCCGTAATGTGGGAATTAAGTGTCACAGAGGTCCTTTCCTGCATTCTCTGCACACAGCCTTTATTGTGATATTTCCGCACTTCCAGTTCTAGTGGGAACCCACACAAGCAAAGATTGAGAAAAATGAGGGAGAGGGAGGAGTTACTGGAACAGTTTAGAACAGGGGTAGTCTATTTTTGTCAAGGTCCACATTTCTTCATCAAGGTATAGTCAAGGTCCAGGATCCAGAGAAAATAGTAACTAAATAAAAAGATTGTGGGGTCCGTTCAAAAGCATATGGCAGTCCAGATTTGGCCTGTGCTCCACCTATTGACTACCCTGATTTAGAACCTTAAAAAAAGCTTTGGTTATTATTTCAGTACTAGTAGTATAATAGTACAATCCTTTCCTGCATGCCACAGTCAGGATTGTGGCCTCGTGCTAGAGGGCATTTGAATACAGGACTGGATTTACATAGCTGATGTGTTTTACAACAGACTACAGTGGATTAATGAACTAAGCAGATATTGCCAACATGCATATAGTATACTACTTTAGTAGAGTTGCAAATGCTATGCTGCTTTTAGTTACAAGAATCCATTAAGATAAAAATTAACACATGGGAGCAAAGTGTGGCTATGGATACACCCCTTGGCGCTCAGTGAAGTCAAAGAGGAAATAGATTAGCACATTCAAAAACAGAATTTGATCCACACATATTAGCATTTATTTGATTACTGCAGACAACTGCAAAGCTCCCATCCCCCACAGTGATGCAACAGCAGGCCCACTCTTTTTCATATTGAAATTCAGAACTCTGATTTACTACCCAAAAGTTGCATGCTAGCCAGATACAGTGGGAAGATGTGGGGGAAGGGGGGAATCCTTAAGTATTTTTCCCTATTTCTGCTTGGCGTACTTACTCCAGGGTCTGGTGAGATGACAGAAATATCTAATCAAACGAGCTAGTGTAAATCAGCAGAGCTACAGTGATTTACTGCAGCTGAGGCTATTGCCTGGTGTGTAACTTTTCAAAACTAACAGCATATCTCAACAGTGATCACTAGTAGGTAGGATTTTCAAAAGCTCCTAAGGCTTGGTCAACACTAAGCCCCCAGTTCGAACTAAGATACGCAACTTCAGCGACGTTATTAAGTATCTTAGTTCGAACTAAAAGGTACTTACCGCGGGTCCAGACGCGGCAGGCAGGCTCCCCCGTCGACTCCGCCTACTCCTCTCGCGGAGCAGGATTACCGGTGTCGACGGTGAGCACTTCCGGGATCGATTTATCGCGTCTAGACAAGACGCGATAAATCGATCCCAGAAGATCGATTGCTTGCCGCCGAACCAGCCGGTAAGTATGGACGTACCCTAAGTCTGTGTGGAGTAGCTGTCATTGCCTTAATAAGGAGACCATCCCTGTCACTTAAGAGTAGGAGTCAACTGACTTTCATTGGAACATGTGCTAAAGTCACTTTGACTTTCAAAAGTTCCATCCTGAAAAAGTTAGCACTTACCAGCAATTTCCATGATAGGGAAATCTGTGATAATTAAACACCATTCTGTAGTGATTATTTCAATTTCTCACTTACAAAGACTTTTCTAAGGCAAGCCAGTTGCATAAGCAGCAAAAACAGATGGTTAAACTAGGGCTGTCAATTAATTGCAGTTAACTCACGCAATTAACTCAAAAATGAATTGCGATTAATCACACTGTTAAACAATAGAATACCAATTGAAATGTATTAAATATTTTGGATATTTTTCTACATTTTGAAATATTTCTATTACAACACAGAATACAAAGTGTATAGTGCTCACTTTATATTATTTTTATTACAAACATTTGCACTGTAAAATGATAAACAAAATGAATGTATTTTTCAATTCACCTCATTCAAGTACTGTAGTGCAATCTCTTTATCGTGAAAGCGTAACTTACAAATGTAAGTACACTGTTTGTTTTTTGTTACATAACTGCACTCAAAAACAAAACAATGTAAAACTTTAGAGCCTACAAGTCCACTCACTCCTACTTCTTGTTCAGCCAATCACTAAGACAGACAAGTTTGTTTACATTTACGGGAGATACTGCTGCCTGCTTCTTATTTACAATGTCACCTGAAAGTGAGAAGAGGTGTTTGCTTGGCGCTTTGGCATTGCAGTTTGGCAAAGAAGGTACCAATGTGAGATATCTAAAAATAGCTACGGCACTCGACCCAAGGTTTAAGAATCTGAAGTGCTGTCCACAATCTGAGAGGGACGAGGTGCGGAGCATGTTTTTAGAAGTCTTAAAAGAGCAAAACTCAGATGCGGAAACTACAGAACCAGAACCACTGAAAAAAGAAAATCAACCTTCTGCTGGTGGCATCTGACTCAGATGATGAAAATGAACATGTGTCGGTCTGCACCGCTTTGGATCGTTATGGAGCAGAACATGTCATCAGCATGGACGCATGTCCTTTGGAATGGTGGTTGAAGCATGAAGGGACATATTAATCTTTAGCACATCTGGCAGATAAACAACAGTGCTAAGCAAAGGGCCTGTTCTCACTTTCAGGTGACATTGTAAACAAGAAGCAGGCAGCATTATCGCTTGCAAATTGTAACCAAATTTGTTTGTCTGAGCGATTGACTGAAGTAGGACGGAGTGGACTTGTAGGGTCTAAAGTTTTACATTGTTTTATTTTTGAATGCAGTTGTTTTTTTGTACATAATTCTACATTTGAAAGGAGACTCAAGGAGCTTGGCTTGTTTAGCCTAACCAAAAGAAGGCTGAGCGGAGATATGATTGCTCTCTATAAATATATCCGAGGGATAACCTACATCAGGGAGGGAGAGGAATTATTTAAGCTCAGTACCAATGTGGACACAAGAACAAATGGATATAAACTGGCCATCAGGAAGTTTAGACTTGAAATTAGACGAAGGTTTCTAACCATCAGAGGAGTGAAGTTCTGGAACAGCCTTCCAAGGGGAACAGTGGGGGCAAAAGACATCAAGCTTAGTCTTGATGCTAGATATAAGTTTATGGAGGAGATGGTATGATGGTCAATTAATTGATCTTTGACTATTAGCGGTAAATATGCCCAATGGCCTGTGACGGGATGTTAGATGGGATGGGATCTGAGTTACTACAGAGAATTCTTTCCTGGGTGTCTGGCTGGTGAGTCTTGCCCCCATGCTCAGGATTTAGCTGACCACCATATTTGGGGTCAGGAAGGAATTTTCCTCCAGGGCAGATTGGCCGAGGCCCTGGGGGGTTTTCACCTTCCTCTGCAGCGTGGGGTATGGGTCACTTGCTGGAGGATTCTCTGCACCTTGAAGTCTTTAAACTATGATTTAAGGACTTCAATAGCTCAGACATAGGTTAGAGGTTTATTACAGGAATGGGTGGGTGAGATTCTGTGGCCTGCATTGGGCAGGAGGTCAGACTAAGGTCAGAAGGGACCATTATGATCATCTAAACTTACAAATAGACTCAGACTCATAGACTTTAGAAGTTCAACTTTCATGATAAAGAGATTGCACTACAGTACTTGAATGAGGTGAATTGAAAAATACTATTCCTTTTGTTTGTTACACTGCAAATATTTGTAATCAAAAATAAATATAAAGTCAGTACTTTGTAGTTTGTGTTGTAATTGAAATCAATATATTTGAAAATGTAGAAAACATCAAAAATATTTAAATAAATGGTATTCTATTATTAACACCACAATTAAGCAATAAAAAAAATTAATTGTGATTGACTAGGTTAAACTCCATTTACTGCGCTAGTGGTTGTAACTAAGCCTGGCAGATGACCACCAGTGGATTCCAATGCTAGGGCTGACACCATATCCTTCTTGGAGTGCCTCTCTCTAATGACTCCCAACAGTCACAAGCAAGTTGTTCAGTTTCTCTTTGCCTCAATTTTCCCATATGTAAAATCTTCTTTTGGTTAGGCTAAACAAGCCAAGCTCCTTGAGTCTCCTTTCAAATGTAGAATTACCTCTTAGCATTGCTGTGAAGCTTATATTATCATGTTTCTAAAGCACCTTGATCATGATTTGCACTCTATATGTTCTTAGGATTTTTAAAGATCTTCCATATGTGACTAATAAATTAATTTTAAATAAAATATCTAGAAAGCAGCATCGATACAGAGGCTTATGACATGCATTCTCAAAACCACACACTTGCATATTATGTATTAATGCCAACACTGTCATCATTAGATCTGATGCAATAATGCACAACTGAGGTTTCTCCCCCCAGTTTAGTCATACTGCTAAACATATGAAGAAGCAGCTGCAGTGATGTTAATTATCCTGTGATTATAAAGCTGTTCCCAGTATAGCAATAATTGATTTTGTAACGTTCTAAGACTAGTTCTAGGCTAAAGTGAATCATCTTAGCCTTACTCATATCACTACGGAGTTCTGTAGCTTTAGTGTCATCACCAATGGAGACTTTTCTACAATTACAGTAAGACCTTTCAAGAGTTTTTCCTGTTTTTAAACTGAGAGCAAAGGGTGCAATGAGCAAAAACAGTACCAGGAACTGTAAAGTTCTTATTTAACTAAGTAGGAAAATAGCAATGTGTTGATTTAGGAAAAGGAAAAAAACACACAGAGAGGCATAAAGAACAAAAAAGCTGTGGTGCTCTTTTATTCACTAGGTGGCTTTCTTCCCACTAATTTGCTATTGAACTAATGATACAGCACCATACCAGGGGAACACAATGAACAGTGGTACCTACAATACCAATGAGGTATAAAATAGGGTGTGCCAGGTATATTTACAGACCCTTAGTGTGCTGCAAACTAAGGTGTAAAACTACAGTGCACCGGCTTGCTGCGCACCAAGTGGCCATGTGGACCTTGCTACCGCTCATTACAAAACTTTGTGCATGGTAGCAGGGTCCACACAACAACTTAGTGTGTAGCAGACCAGTACACTGTACATACCCTGGCTTGTGGCACACTTGAGTCTCCTTGTAGACCAGTTATCATCAAACTTCAAATGTGGTTTAAAAAAAAAAACACACCACACTGAAACGCTTATTTATTTATTTCAGTAGTAGGGCCCAAAGCCCAGGGATCTGGCCATTTCAGTTTAGATAATTACATTCTGCCTACTCAAAATAGATACTATAGACATGGGTACAATCAAGGGACATTAAAATGTCTGCTGTTTCTGGTAAGGACAGTTATCTTTCTGTCATAGGACCTGATCCTGCATTCCTTGTTAAACCAAAAATCCCTTAAGCTGCTAGATGTGTAGGGATCTGATCTTGTTTCTATGATCTAGGGAACAGCTGCTGTCTTCTACCATAACAACATTTGCATTTCATGTCTGTGACTGTATATGTACAGTACAAATAGCATTAGGGATCCTCTGAAAAGAATGTTATATCAACATTATGCAATACTGGAATATATAGGCTGCAGAAAAGACAAGGAATCAGCAAGACATTATGAAATGATGATACTAATTGTAACTTGTTTGTTTGAAAGGTGTCCTTGAATGGCCATTTTGGACAAAACTGGTTGTGGTAGCAATTGGGTTCACTGGAGGCCTAGTCTTCATGTATGTACAGTGTAAAGTCTACATTCAGTTGTGGCGCAGATTGAAGGCTTACAATCGAGTGATCTTTGTTCAAAACTGCCCGGACACTGCCAAAAAACTGGAGAAGAACCCTTCATGCATGCAGAACTCTGAAAGCAAGGATGCTGTGGTAGTGCCAGTATCACAGACAGGTACAAACTCACAGCAATCAGCTGAAGAAATGACCTCGGAGGTCATGCCAGTTTGACAGAGGTGGCATTGTTTCTTCATTGAAGGGGTGTGTGTTTTTTACACCACAGCCACTACAGAAAGCAGAAACAATCGTGCATTTTACATGAAAGAACAAAAAACCCTGACCAGGGAAATGGATACAGTGAAGCAACATGCATTACTTATGGAATGTGACCGTTTGTGAAATAGTTTCTCAATTAGTCAGCCAGGTGTAGTGGAAGTGTAGAAAGCACAACAGAGAACAGTTCTAACAGACAGTGTCAAACAGACATGACAAAATGACCTTTTTAAACTGGATGACCAGGAGGAGTTGGAAACAGACCTGCTATAACTGTTCTGTTACAGAAAACATCAACAACTTTCCATCTATTTGTTACTACTAGGCATCCTGTTTGCTCATCATTATCATCATCATAAAAATACACTTGAAAGTGACACCACTGAAAGTCATCCACATTAAACTTAAATCAACAAAGTAAACAGACCTGCACCACGTCACTCACTTTCTAAATCTCGTAAAGTAATCATTACATAGTTGTATGGCTACATTGGAGCCTGAATGTTTTGGCAGCCATGTGAGCTGAGGATATGTGAAGCTTTTGGATTTAATGCTTTTGGATATGTGTTTATTTTTTTGCAAAATAAGCAATTTCAACAATTAGTCTTCAAGTCCTCTACTTGCCTCAAACACTTCCTTGGTCCCATAAAATACAAGTATTATTTAGCCACAAGGCTAAAACTTTTAGTGCTGCTTATCTTAAAGTAAAATAAATACACTTGTTAAGTGGTGAATTAACATGAACTCTCTGCCAATATAGGTAGAAAGTATATATAGAGTTTTTCTTCAAAATGGAAAAAGACAAAGGATAATCAGAGGCATTACAGGCTGAAAAGCATGCAGTCCATTACAAAAGAATATGAAATGAATTTATACCCTCACACATGTAGGAATTACAGCTAAAGTGGAGGGGAGAGTTGATGCTTCAGCAATTAAGGTAATCACAAAAGAGCATACCTGGATTTATTAAAAGATGCCAATATCGCCCTGTTCTGACTTGACTGGATAGTTATCCTCTGTTCAGGATAAGACTGAGCGATTAGGGATTCAACAGTTCAGTTGTTAATTTTGTGTGTTGAGCATTTTCATGTAAAACTGAAGTGTGAATAATATTAAAGAGTGCAATAGATAAATGAACGTAGGTAAAATGATGTCTAACAGAGGTGAGTTACATAAAGAATTTTGTGATTCACTTCCAATTGCTGTGGTATTTATTATTCGGACAGGAGAGCCAAAGTGGCCAGAAGAACCTGTGCAGTGATTTGGGTAAGTCTGGGGACCACAGTAAACTAGGGCCCTCTTTGATCTCATCTCATAGGAAATTGGTGTGTGCAGGGAGGACAGGCAATCAAACAAATAATTTTGTGGATGTAATGTACCAAGCAGGACCTACCCTGCAGAATGTAATTATCCTGAGTTTTCGAACCTTAAAGCACCATTAAATGGCAGTTGTCTTGCAAGTACTCTGCAATTGAGTCTTACTTTCAGTTCAAAATGAGATATTAGGAGATATACTTCAACAGAAATTGTCCCCTGAAGAGAATTTAAGGACTGAGATGAAGGGAAAGTGAAGTATTTAGTGTCTACTCCAATGCCTATTGAACACAACTGTAATTCTCCCATTGACTACAGCATTATTGAGGCCCTTTCCTTTCAGTTTTTATTTAGTTAAACTGATAAATTCCCAGAAAAAAGTTAATTACAAAAATCTGCAGGAAAAAAATTAACTTTGCACTTTTCTGAGTAAATATTGGGTCAATATCACTGCTCTTTTGTTTTGTTTTTTTCTTTGTTTGTTAACTTTCAGAAAGCTCCTAGTTGTCCGAAAGTAATTAGATACAGTTTTTTATTTTCAACCCATTTTAGTATGAAAAGTAACTCCAACTTTTATTCATGTTCTCTGTAAAGCTGGAAATGTGTATGTAGTGGGCATGAGATTGACAGTAGTACATAAGCCAGTATTCAAGTAATTCCGATATTTCTGACCTGGCTCCTGGCTCTGGAAGCAGAGATGGTGGCTTTACAAACTAGGCTGCCCAGGTTACCAAGCCACAATCTCTCCTGGGCAGGGCCCAGAAGTAGAAGAGATGGAGGCGGCAGCATAAGGAGAAGATGCCCTTGTCTCCTCCACTTCTTCCAAAATTCAGATGGGAAAAAAAAAATCAGTGAAAAACAAATAATTGTTTTTGTAAAACTCAGGAATTTTTCAGTTTAACAGTGCTTCAGGCCCTTCAGCTTTTACCAGTTTAAGTCCTGTCAGTTACACTTTACTTGATGGCTTTTAGAGAGACAAGGTCGGTGAAGTACTATCTTATATTTGACCAACTTCTGTTGATCTGAGAGAAGCTTTTGAGCTTACACAGAGCTCTTTCTTCTGGTCTGGGGTAGAGATTTAGCTATAGACTCAAAGCCACATTTACCGAGTAGTATAAGACTTATCGCCAGCAAAAAACAAAGATTATTTACACTGAGGTGTTAGGGATACTGCATGAATAACTTCACATGAAAATGGGTCAAGAATGTAAGTACTGGACAACACCTCATCTTAAAACATCTGCCATCCTTGTCTATCAGTGAGTATAATGGTCTGTATGAACCCAATCAATCAGCGTAGTCCACTTGAGGATTCTGTGCCACAAAAACCACTTTTTCATTGGCAAGTAGTAATGTAATGCTTTTCTTTTATGAAATAATGTTATTTTGAGAAGAAGTTAAAGATCAGTAAAACCTACATATACATAAGTAGCTAAACCACAGTGGCCTAGGCCCAGTAATCAACTGCAGTCCTCATTCAGGCAAAACACCACTGACCTCAGTGGAATTTGGACTGGCTAAGAACTGCAGGATCAGGCTCTGGGATGAACACTCATTGTGAGCTGCCCTTTTGTAGATGTGGTCGGTCTCAGGTAGACTGCACTGATAGGAAGCCAAATTCTGCCTTCTTGCTTGAGCAACACTCCCTTTAACTTCAGTGGTAGTTTTGCTTGGATAAGGATTGCAGAATTACTACATACTAGTGAGGAATTGTGGAACAAAAAAAAAATGCTTCTGTCCCCTATGTGGACATGGACCTCTTCTTTCCTGGTTTCTTAACATTTGTTTCCATTTCCAGAACTAATGCTTTCAATTACTTATTTTAAATCAGCTATGACAATGCACCACTTACCTGTGTGTTAGTATGATGAGGATTTTTACCAAGTCTAATGGTACTATTTCACATAGCGCCATAGCTGAAAGCAAGTGGTTATTTTCCTGGCCTGTCCACAACAATACATTCCCCATCATCGGATCAAGCCCTTTTTATAATTCTGTACATCACAGTGACACCTCATCTATGAAGAAAATATTTTACACTGTGTAATACTTGAAACTAAGAGTTGTTACTTGTTTAACCCTATTCTCTTTTCCAAAAAAGGCTCGTTTTTGTGAGTGAATATGTATTGAAAGAAAGGGGGGAGGGGGGAGTTTAAGGGAAACAAAATTAATATAACTGCTAATTGTTGTAGAACAAATTTGTATTTGTATTAAACAAATTACCCAAACCACTCCAGTTTTCTATATTGTATATGTATTTTCAGTGGTAGAAATGATCTTACCACCATCTAGTATATTTAAATTTCCAAAAGAAAAACCATTTTGGTTTGTTAAAGCAAACATGCAAAATTTATTTGCTTTAAGTGTGACATTCCTTCAACAGGACAAAACATTTTTCACATCCCATTTTTCTCCACAGGCAGAACTCCGAGCATAATTATAACTGAATTTGTTGGGAGGATTCCATCTTTCTGACCCCTCCCCATTGTCTCAAGCTATGCACCCAGGAAAAGATCTTGGTTAAGTTTTAAAAGGCCCTTTGCACAGAATTCCAGCCAGGATGAGCCCCATCATTTTCATATGATAGACTGTGCGAACTATGCTCTGGATAATCTATTTAAAACAAAGCAGTCTGACATTATCTAATGACATCTAACGTGTTGGAGCAGGGGTCTTCACATTAAATGGTATCCATTGCCTCCAAGACCAATGCTCCGTGAGAGAACATGTTCTTAGGAGTTGCAGTAGAAATCATCTAAGCCAGCCTTCCCAAAGTGTAAAGAAAATGTCATAGTTTAAACAGATCTACATGCCCAAATTTGCCACTAAAAAGAGAAAAAATGCATTTTATTAAAATAAAAATGACCAAACTGCTTTCATTAGACATGTTCATTTCTATCTATTGTATACAAATACAGAGCTAAATGTATTTTAAAAGTAGGGAATGGTGGGTAACCTGAAGTAATGTTTGACTAGTGTCTGTCAAGGATAACCTTTTATCTCGAATACATTGGCCAATTTTTTTCCCTACCTTTTCAGGAAAAAAGATTGTCCTTTGCTAAAGTTTGGGCAGCTAAAATAAGGCTTATGTTGGAACTTGGCTGCAACCTGAGAGATGACCAGGACTGCACCCTACCTTCCACAGCACTAGGTAGTTCCTGATACACCTTTCAACTTGATTTTAGGATTGTGCAGTTGATCACGTTGCCTGAGAATTCACATACCTTTTGGTAAGATGTGTGCAGTACAACATGCAGTATTCTCTTCTATAGTCACACTGAGGAAACGGGAATTAAAACAGCACTTTTGTTTATTCCAATTGGTGCTTTGCATGCAGTTTAAAGCTCTTGGAGAAAGCAAAAACTAGCTTATTACTCCTTCAAACTTGCCATATAGTTAAAATTCCTTAAGAGCTAGTACATAGTCTATAATTTGATTGTTCTTAAGCAAATTTACACAGGAATTGTTGTAGCAAAGTGAGAGGTTCCTAAAGCCAGACATGCTGTCTGTAAGTCTCTCTTTGAAGAAAGACCCCCTGTAGTAACAAAATTAGGTGGGTTTCACTTGAACCAGTTCAGCAACCAATAAAAGCTCAGTGGCTCTCAGAGGCAAAACAGCTAGGTACAGGAAGCCCTGCAGAAAGCAGCCCTGGGAATAAACCAGTCTGAGGGGAAGCTCAGGCAAGGTTTTATTGAGAACTGTTAGCAATCTCACCTTGACATTTGCTGCTTATCTTCCTAAAGCTGCAAAAGAAATAAGAAGTTTAGACAAGATCACATTATATGTGTAGTAGGCTAAGGAATAGCATGGTGACCAAGTCATTCTCAATGAGCATGCTGCCCTTCTTGATTGGATGTAGCTTCAAGAATATAAATCAGGGCTGACAGCATAACAGAGAGCTTCTTTTACCTCAGCTGGAACAAGGATGTGTTTAGAGCAGTGAATGAGAAAGCAGTATTTTAGTCCAGGTTCTCTATGTAAATGTTGGTTTAGTAATTCTATTTGTTCATTTCTAACAATGAACTAGTTACAGAATGACACAGCTGTTCCATTTATGTAGAAAATTGGTCAGAGTATTTGAATTACAGGTAATTAAGAGTTACTCTGATTACAAAACTACTCAGTAGCAAATCCATGGTTTAAGTTGTAAACAGAATTTTATTATATGCTTCATGCCACTGTACACACATTTTTAAGGTAACAGTTTAAGTGTAGTGCTTAAAGTATGGTTCTACTCTGTAGAATAGCTTACTAAAATTGTATTGTGAGGCTTCATATTAGGAACCTTTTTTAAAAAAACCTACCTGAACATTTTCTTTACACTTAGAGTCTGCAGTTCCATTATAATGTGTCTTATTAATAGTTGCAGCTCCTTGGAGGCAGACACCAGATCAGTCAGTCAAAGTAGGTTGGGAGAGGCCACACTCTTGAAGACCCAGCTAGCAAGCCAGTTCAAGATCCTTCGAGAGCTGCTTTGTAGAGCTAATTCATTTAAACCTTAATTCACAGGTTATTAGGTAGAACAACAAATTTATATAAACCCTTCCTAGTGGAGAGTAACTTCAAATTCCACCCCAATTAGCGGCGGATATATTTGTACATATGTGCCCGATAAAGAAAAAAGGAGAGAGCAACATTGAAGTCTCCCTCAGAACTCTAACCTTGTGGTGGGTGGGTTGGATCTGCTGACTTCCATGCTAGAAGAAAGGTGATTCTCAGCTAAGGCAAATTTTCCTATTCTTCACAGTGAAAGTCTGCAGATCCATTACAATGGGATGTCCAAAAGCCATGTGTCACCAGCATGGGAAACATGGGACAAATGATGATAGTGTCTTTTTTTTTTTTTTTAATACATCAGTTCAGGATGAATACTAGCACATAGGTCTCTTCCTCCCATGGCAGAGGAGGCCTTCACATTTACTTTGTAAAATTTAGTGAAGATGTGAAAAAACATGACCAGGTGGCCTCTCCTCCATCTCCTTTTTGTACATTAGATATGATCCAGCAGGAATGGGGAGACAGATAGGGGCCTTTGTTCCCCCTCCCCCTTGAAAGCTTCTGAAATATACCAATTTAGTCATCCACTAACTGATGCCATAACAGCAGTTTCTTCTCCCCTGATTAACCACATGGGTGGATGCTCTTATTCCAGAATTAGTTTAATCCTCTTTGATTAAATTAATTCTGAATAAGGCACTCTTATTTGGGAATAAAAGTGTCTACATGTGGAATTAATGAGGCATCATTCATTTGCTTTATGTTCACATCCTATCTTATTCAAGCTATATTAATTTGCAGACCAGCCCCTACGCTAGTTTGAAGTTTTGTACACAACTTGTTTTGCGTCCCCTTAGCTAAAACAAAGACTGATTGTAACACTTAAAACTTTGCAGTTAAACACCATTAAAATCAATTACCTAAAGCTAAATAAAAAAAACCTTAGACATTGAGGCAGGGGGAAAATCAGCCCACAGCATTCTGAAAAAGAGAACTACTTTTGAATTTTCTAATTAAAAGAGCATGATAAAGTTTAGTTATAAACACAGAGTGCCTCCCATCTACAGTGGTTAACATTACAATGTTTATAACCACTTTCTGCAAGTAACATTTCCACGGTATTTCCTATGTCTAGACATAGAAAAACACTGGAGTAATTAGACAGAAGGCAAAATTGTCATGTTAATAGCAGTCATTGTATATATTTTCATTTAAAAGAGAATGTAAGTGCAACAGAACACCAATCATCCTTATAGCATTTGGAGAAGGAATAGGCTCTTCAATCCAGTAAACATACCAGCTGGCTGTAAAGCACAGTAATTGTCAGAAAGTTTACTATAAAAATGACATCATGGGATTCCATATTCATTTTCTCTCTCAATAACATTCTCAACCTGGAAATTTAAAGTCAACATGAGTTTCTCTCTTTTATCATTACCATATAAAGATTCTGCAGTCAAAACTTACTCCACAAATTGATGATGAGCATGACAGAATAAAATCCAGCTCATTTTTCTATACTGACACTTGATACCAATTTGTCTTTGTCAGCATGAGTCAGATAGTCATCCTATCTGTTCCCTATGTAAGATCTTGTCATTTTTATAGTAATTTTTCTGGCTACAATTAATATAAAAAACATTTTTCTCTTCATTAGCTGGAGAAGTTTCCGTTTCCCTGTGTAACCTCCGTAATAGTCTAAAAAGCAGAAGTCTACATGATAGCAAAAAGGAACACAGAGTACATGAGGGGACAAAGGGTCCTGTGGCACCTTATAGACTAACAGAGCTATCCAGACTAACATGGCTACCCCTCTGATACTAGAGTACATGAGATTACAATTACATTTTTTATTTCTATATCTAGTTTTGCTTTTATTTTAAAATGCATAATGTGAGCAGCGAGTATTACAAATTATTTCAAGACTGCTCGATTTTTGTCAAGTCAACTTTACAGATGATACATTTGATTTATATATTGCCTTTTGTTTTAATGGAATTATTCATGGAAAAACTTAGACAGCTAATCTAATATTCTCCATGACTCCAAATAGCATACATTTTAAAAAAAATGTTTACACGAATGTCAGTTTAACACAGTGCTATTAAAGACACCACATATTTTACGATGACAAACTAGCCTTTCAAGTCATTCCAGGAAGAATAAGACTTATTGCCCCTTTTATTCATCCCATTAAAACAAAATGTGGAAGAAAAAGAACTTCTTGCAGTGATTCTATCGCCAAAGTGAAACACAGAGCTTGTCTACATATGGAAGTTACACCAATTCAACTAAAACTGGTTTTAAAAAAACAAACCAAAAAACCCCCAAACCTGCTCTGTGGACACAGGTCTATTGGTGATTCAGATCAATGATATCAGTTCAGGTTTTGTTTAGACGTTTACCAAGGCAAGCTAAGCAGATGAGACAGATTTAAATAGAGTTAAGAGCAATTATACATCACACTGCACCAGTTTAACTAAATCAGTTATCACATCTCTAGTTAAACCAATGCAGGGGGTGTGTAGAGCAGGCAATAAAACCTTTAGCATGGAGGAATGAGAATGCTCAGATGCTCAGCCTTAGGGAATGATGGGTTAACTGAGGAAAGATGTGAAAGGCAGCCCTTGAGCTGCCCCTAGGGTGACCAGAAGAGAAGACCCGAAAATCGGGACTTCCCAGCCGAAGCTGTCGAGCAAAAAAAAAACCCGGAAAAACGGAAGAAGACCGGAAATCGGGACAAAAGGCGTCCCGACCGACCATCGACCAGGACGCAGGACAAATGATCAAAAATGGGGATGGTCTCGATTTTATCGGGACATCTGGTCACCCTAGCTGCCCCCCCACCCCCAGACTGTTCCTTCCCAGGTGCGCCTTGCCTCCCCTTATCCCTCCCTGCTAGCTCAAGGCTTCCTTGGGGAAAGAATTTTAGGGTCTCCTCAATTCTGCCTCAAAGCCAGCCCTACTCCCAACCCCTACCCCAAGTCCCTGGGAGGGAGTTGCCATCAGAGCCCGGAGTGGGCACCCATGACCCAGCAATGGCAGCATAGGCTCTCCCCGCCACCGCCGCTCTCTACTGCGTGGCTCATTTTAGCACTGCCAGCCTTGGATGCTGCTGCCAGCCTCAGGGTCTAGCCTCTCCACATCTGGCTCCACATGCCCTGTGATGGCACCATGAACAGCTCCCCCACTCTGCTGGCTCACAGCTTCCTGTGGCACTGAGAGGAGCCGCCCTGGGTTCCACCAGGAGGGCCTGGCAGGCAGAGTGGGACATGGGTGCCAGCCGTGCTCCCTCCAAAGCCCCTGCCTCCCTCACCTCACTACTCACCCCTCTCCTCCTTGCTGGCTCCAGGGTTCCTCCTGGTCCCCAGCACTGAGAGAAGCTGCCACAGATTCCAGCAGATTGAGAGCCCAGGTGCCAGCTGCGCTCCCAGCCACATGAGATGTGTACTAGCTACCAGGCTGCTGGATGGCCACGGATGCAGCTTACAGGATGAACGGTCACTCAAACATCTTCCAGGCCTCTCTAATTTCTCCACGTCACTTCCTTGTAGCATTGTTTCATTTGAGTTTAAGAAACAGAGTGGTTAATTCTGTATTACTGACTAAACCAGTTTAGTTCAGACCATAACAGTGCATGTTCCTTCTGTCTGGCAAGAAGGGAGTTTTTTGTATTTTGTTGTTTTGGTTAATAATAGAAACTTACTGTTATGCAATGTAGTTCACTGTCCAGGGCAGGAAATCCCCTACCCAGACTACATTAAAAAAAAAAAAAAAGTTGGTAAGTAACTGAATGAAATTTGCTAAGAATAGGCTAAAAGGGGTCTAACAGAACTGACACAGAATTGCATGATGTATGAATCACTAGAGGTGCACAGTTTCAAACTATGCCAGATGTGTCCTACACTTACTAACTTCTAGCGTGGTACCCAACAATGCCTCCCATTTCAGTCATAAGGAAAGGAGTGATACCTGTAATTAGGGAATCCTGACAGCAAGAGGTTTAGTTTTGGATTACATCTCCTAACAGCAGTAACAGGGGAGTCTGGTGAAGGCTGGTCCTCCTGCTGAGTCTCACGGAGAGGACAAATCAAACCCCAATTCCTAGAGACATACTTAACACTACAGATCCTTAAAACTTAGCCTTGAGCACAACACGGAGGTTTTGGTCATAGAATCAGAGAATATTAGGGATGGAAGGGACCTCAGGAGGTCATCTAGTCCAACCCCCTGCTCAAAACAGGACCAACACCAACTAAATCATCCCAGCCAGGGCTTTGTGAAGCCTGACCTTAAAAACCTCTAAGGAAGGAAATACCACCACCTGTCTAGGTAACCCATTCCAGTGCTTCACCACCCTCCTAGTGAAAAAGTTTTTCCTAATATCCAACCTAAACCTCCCCAACTGGAACTTGAGACCATTACTCCTTGTTCTGTCATCTGCCACCACTGAGAACAACCTAGATCCATCCTCTTCTTTTTTATATATTACATTAAGAACCCACGCAGCCCCAAATCACACATGATATCCACTAAGCCCAAGAGAAAAATGAATTCTGGATTCTATAAAGTAATCTTACCGTGAATTTCTGCACCAACAAATCTATGCCCCTGAAAACATCCCACACAACTGTGACAGCTTGGCAGGTGTTTTTCTGCAGATATCAGAATTGGCAATTTGGCTGAATATAACACAAAGTATTTACCATTGCTACACTTAATATCAGTAAGGTCTATGTACTTTATCCACTGTCTGAGCTTACTGGCTACAAAACAGACACACTTGGGCCTTACAGCAGTTCCATGAAAGTATCCAGAGTCCCCAGTCCCTTCCACAGGGATGGGAGCATGTAACAAAATGAGATTGCTGGGTCTTTTCCAATAGCCTTGAGCTCAATTGTTATATATCTCCCTATGAGTGAGGGATGGGCTGGACACCTGATCCATATAAATTCCCTTAACCTGAAGACGTTAAACTGCCCAAACTATTGCCTGTTTGGCAAGTCTCTGCCAGATCCAGCAGCATCCCTTAAGAATAAACCCTGGGAAAGCCCACCCACTTTATGAATCAAGAGGCATTTTACAATGCCACGCGAGCATCCCTATGTAAATGTGCTAGCAATGCTACAAATACTATCACTTACCTCGTACACACCACTTTTCATCTGTAAATCTCAAAGTGCTTTACAAAGGAAATAAGCAGCAGCACCCTCATTTTACAATTAGGCAAACTGAGATACAGGGACGTGACTTACCAGGGTCACCCAGTAGGTCAGTGGTATAGCTGGGAAGAGAACCCAGGTGTCCTGAACCTCAGTCCAGTATTCTATCCACTAAGCCACATCAAATAACCAACAGTGTCTCAGCTTAGCGATCAACTCAGTCTTTGTAACGAAGGCAATAAAATCTCTTACATAAAAGGGTTAACTGGCTATCACTGGCATCAGAAAATGGTCAATCTATGCACATAGCTTTTAGTGGCATAAATACATTCTGCCTCTACAGCCCTAGAGTTAAAGGCTTTTCTTGAGTTCATGCAGTTGTAGACCTAGGAACCCTTTTGATGATCAAGTTATGGATATCCCTTATCACTAAATAGGACACTATGCTTCTACTTTGACATACATTTCATAGTTACAGGCCAGGGCCTGTGCTCTTAAAGGAAGTGGGTAGAGAAGGAGATTCTTCCTACTGTTCTCTCTTTCACTTTTCCTAAAGTCTGACAAGGGCTTTCCTGAAAGATGGGTCCAAATTAGGCACAAAGGGAGGTGGAGGAATGCTTTACAGGAGGCTCCAAAAGCCTTCCTCCAATTTCCGACGCTCTTTTCAAGTGTGTTAACATGAGGCTGTATGAAAGCGTGCTTCTCTCAGCCATTACCTGAGCTTCAGCCATCATCCGCAAATGCACAATTTGCTGAGGGCTGGTTGCTGGCTCAGTAAAGAAAATCTGGAGATGGTGGCTATGGGGATAGATTTAAGTCACATATTTAGTACCATTTTATCTTAACTTAGAGGCCACAGGTAATGGACCAAGTTATGGGTAAAGTAGTCTGCTGTATAACAGTATCTTACCTACTTATCAAAATTAAATGACATTTATGTTCTCATTATCATCATCCAATGAAAGGGCACTCCCAAGAAAATCCAGCCCCTGCCCCCCATCACATTGGCCAAAACAGGTGCGTCACAGATAGAGCACTGTCCCACAACCATTAGGCTAGAAATAACTATTCCCCACCAACCCATATCCAGGGGCTTGCACTCTGAAGAGAAGCTAGGGTGGAAGAGGTAGGGGGGAAACGGAGATTTTCTGAAAATTTTAGATTTTAAAGTCTTCATTTTTCTTTAAGTAAGCACCACGCTGAATCTAACATGCTGCTTGCTGAAATCTCACTCCATAACTTAAGGCCAGGGTGAAGCACAACCAACTAATCAAATATTCAACCAGCCAAGTCTTCTCAAATATAATTGAAAATACCAGCTTTATTCTTGCTTCCAGTGATAGTTCAAATAGGTTCCTGGCAGTCCCTTTCTGCTGTTTCATCTTTCGTATCAGCTGATGCTCATTAGTCTGTGTCTTTTGCTGCATCTAATTCCTCTTCAGCTTCCCCATTTGCCACCTCTGTCCTACTGCAAACAGCATTTTTAGTAGAGACTTTTCTCATTTTAATGTTTGGCAGTTTCTTCAGATCGCCATCCCATTCTCTGAAAGAAAAAAGATATAATGGAAAATAATTAATGTTTAAATTCAGAACCCAGAAAAATTAACTACTGTTGGTTACTGAAACGGGTTTTCTGTCAGGTCAGGTAGAGGCATAACTCTGGAACCAGAAAGGATTTGCTGCATTAGCCTTAGCCTGACATCAGTCCCAATGTGCTCTGTCCTCTGCAAATCTTTACTGGTTCATGTGTGCGCAAATGATACATCTTTCTCCCACTTCTTCTAAACTCATGCTGCAATCTGTAAGGGGGGCATTTGTCAGCTGGGATAGCGTATCAGCAGGGCAATCTAAAAAAGAACTCCAAGACAGCAACTATCCAACTGGGAGACAAGAAAGCAACAGGCAGGGGGAAGGTGTATATGATTAGCAGGAGTGGAGTGCTGGGTTAAGATAAGCAGATGGGGATGCTCAGGAGAAGTCAGTGCTTAAAGGGTTAACGAACCTAGTACTGACTGTATAAGGGAAGATTAAAGTTTGTCAAAATGCATGCTGCTGTATACCACACTAATTGCAGTGTGTTTACACATTATACAACATTGGGCTGCAACATGGTAAGATCTCAGCCAAGAAAGGTCTGGTCTGTATTTTGATAGGTTATCACTAAGGGTTCTGCAGGAAGTGATGCTGGCCATTTATAGCAGTGACATTCTTCACCGACAGTACTTTCCCAGTGCCCCAGCATGGCATATAGGGGGAACGGTGATGCTGTCTTTTTGATGAGGCATAAATCAAGAAACTTTTTAAAAGAATAGCAGCGTTAATCCAGCTCCCCTGTGAAAATGTTAAGTCAAGCAAGTCTGCCCTGCTAACGTACGCTATCAATTTAAATCCCCCCTGCAGTTTCAATTGGATACAATGTTCTTCATTTCCTGTCCTGAACTTGTATACTGCTGCTGAGCGCAATTAAAACCGTTATGACTTTTCAACCCACATCTGGTTGCTTTCAGTGATGAATTAAGTGATTCATGTATCTATCTAGTTTGTAAAGTGCTTTAGGATTCTGTGGGATACGAGACCCTGAAAAAATGTAAGTTAAATATATTACTCATTCTACTCCTACTGTCAATTTCTATTCTGTACCTTTCTGACTATGAACCAGTTGCTTTTAGATTTGACAGACTTAACTCCTTTTGTGCAAAGTAATGAGTGCAGTTGGATCAACTTCCCCATTTGGGTGCTCAATGTGCAGAGCTAATATTCCACCTACTGGAAAACAGTAGTTCATTATGATCTATGAGAAATGTTAAAATGTTGTATGAGTGATTCCAAGGAGATACAATGCATGTGTAATTTAAATTCACGTACTGAATCTATTACTTTCAAAAGGCTAGAGGCTGAATAAAGAAGGAAGGACTCATTTAATAATCACGTCAGGCCCAGTGTTGAAATTATAGATGTTTGACTATACTAAAGGCACTTGGTGGATGATTTTTCTCAAGGCCAATAGTCATTTTTTTTTTTTACATGGACAACCCTGCTGTGGTTCTAACAAGGTAATAAAACAGAAACCTTCTGTCAGAATTTTCATGGTACGATAAGTCACTCTATGCATTCCTGAACTCATGACAATTTAGTGCCTTTAAATTTAACTCCTACCACACAGATGAAATCCTCCAAAGCCTTCTTCCTAATGGGCAGAGCAGATTGAGTTGTGGTAATTAATCCACTACACTGCCCAATTCTTAAGATTTCTTTTAGTTATTCTTAGATAAAAGTAGCTCTTGACTGTATAGTTTACCTTCTGTCTGACTAGATTATTATTGCGGTTTTGCATTGCCATGGGAAAATGCTAGTTTATTATGCTGAATTTTTAAACAAACATTTAAAATGCTGAGCAGCTATAACTTGCTCTGAGTAAAAAGGACTTGAAGGTCCATCCTTAAGGATTTCATTTTACAAATTACCATATCAGATTGGACCACTGGTCCATCTAATCCACCATCCTGTACTCAGTATCAAAAGAAAGTCCAAGAAACTCCGATTATAGAATAGCCTGCTATGGAGAGAGAGGGATTTATGTGTGGTATTTTTTTATAAACATCATATGCCCATCAGGCTGTCCATAACAGTCTCCTACCTCAATGCACATAGTTAAATCAATAGAATTGTTAAAGGAATAAGCAGGAAAGGCAAAACAATGACACAGATAAGAATCCTTAAGTAAACAACAGGGAAATTGTTTACTGGCTCCATCTAGGCTAAGAAGAGTTTACTCTCCCCCAGGCTAGGCCTAGTTTGAAAGGAGATCCTAAAAATCTTTAAAATGATGGCTTTGGGAGGAAGGGGAGGCTGCCCAGGGAGTGTCAGTGAGAGCTAAGAGACACATTGAAAAAGAGCATGCTACGAGTAGGACAGTCTGCTTCTCCCCAGAGATAGGGATTAACTAGACTGAATTGAATTTACAAATATTTGCAAAGGATTAAGGTGTAGGTATAGGAAAATAGATATATAAGACTCTTGTTCTAACCCTTTGCTCTGCAAGTTCTGTAACTTAGGGTGAAAGAATAAATGTTATTTTGTTTTGAAGATGCTGTTTCTGTCACTGCAAACTTATATTGTCAAGCTCCAGAAGGGAAACTCTTACAGGTGCCAAACCCAGTAGAGCCTGTCACATTAACACCGTTAGGAAACAGAGTAAGTGGCTGCAGCACAGAGATCCAGTCCCAGAATGGTTGAACTGTGTGCTTCCACCCAGAGTATGATGTAGAAGCCAGGCCTGTCACCTAAGGGGTGCTCTCAAGAGGGACAAAAACCACAGTTTCACCTGTAACTAGACTTAGTGGTGGACTCATGCTTTGAAACGTTATATCCCGCAAAAAAAAATAAAAATAAGTTGTATCTCCTTTAATGTAACTGTCTGAGTCAGTTCTCATCCATATAAATGTTTAATCCTTTTACTATGTCTTCTAAGTTGTTGGCAGGAATAATATTTTACATTCCGTGGCATTCCGTGGCTACGCAAATCTTGGAAATCACATTGAAATCTTAGAGGGAAAAATCAACAACTGCATCTGGTGTACGCATGCAATACTGCTGATTTTACTATATCTAGTTTGTATGCTGCACCTATTTATTGGAAGATAAAACTGTGCCCTAACTCATACTGGTTACTTTATTGTATATCTAAACAATACAATACTCAAACTACTGCATGATAGGGTAAATGAGATGCAGATAACTACTATTTAGACTTTTTGGGGGGAAGGGAGAAGAGTGTATGTGGCAGGTAGGAGTGGTGCTTGGATATCTTCTCATTTACCATTAAACTTTGTGCCTTTAGCCTATATATTGGTCTGTCCTCCTGGTTGAGAACTGGATGTTGGTCTCTCTGGGGCAGAAGAGTCTCCCAAAATGACGTTCAAGGTATGTTTTCTTCTTCAGGAAAGGAAGAATGCTAACTCTATAGTGCACCCCGCTGAGCCCTTGCTGATGCATGGAGAAAAGAATTAAGCTCAGCACCATAACTCTGATCCCCTGAATCTCTCAACAGAGCACGGTCCAAGGTTATTTGCTATAAGAATTGCTAAAATATAAACAGAGAATTTCCCACCTTAAAAGTTTGTTTGAAAATATCCAACAAAAATAAGCCACTGAAGTTATATGAACTCAATCCTAACTGTCTCAGCACTTTAAACTTTATAATATTTCAATAATTGATTGTTACTAACTAGTAAGTTACAATTTTTAGGCTGCAGTAGCTAAGAAAAAACTAGAACAGCAAAATACTGAGTACACTAATAATATGTCATCATTTCCCTTCAAACAAGAGAACACTGTCCTCCACCAACTGCTTTTTGTAGAATGCTGAGTTGGTTGGCTTTTTTATCCAAAAAAAAAAAGGGGGGGGGGGGTGGGGGGATATGCCATGCCATTTCTAGAGATGTCCAGTTGGGTACATACAGACCACAAATAATATAACAAAAAGAAACTCACCTGAAAATTTTAAGATGTTTGCCATTCACAATGTCAGGAATGTCTAAAGGGGACAAAATTAAATGCAGTTAGATTACCAGCTATAAATTATCCATAGCAATTCTCGTTTCAGAGCAAACATTAAATTAGGACTTCAAAGACGTATCAGGTATATGCTAGCTGAAGGACTGAACCCACAAGGTCAGAGGTGGATACAGATCATGCTGAGAATAGCAAGGTCCAAGGGTAATAATCTAGCAGGAAGTCTACCATGTCTCCCACAACTGCCAGGAAGGGGGAGGATACTGGGATTTCTAAAAGGTGCTATTCCTGAGCCCATTTTAGCAGGGCAGGGGAAAAACTCTCCCAAGGTACTTTATCAACTTTTTAACTGTCTCTAGTTGCTGAAAGGAAGCTGCATTTTGTCTAAATGTTTGTGTCAAAACCGGCAAAAAATTTAGGCCCTTCAAGGAAACTGCAAATGCCAACAGTGAGATTAGCAACTCTTTTATTATTAGCAACATAATTACGTTATTTGTATTACAATTGTACCCTAAAGTCCCCATCATACTCACGAGTAAGAGACAAGCCCTACTCCCGAGATCTTACAGTTTAAACATACAAACCAGTTAAACTATGGGAGAAGAGTCCCATTTCAAAACTTGATTTAGGCACTTAGGCTCCTAAATTTCTAAATTTGTTTTGAAGATAGGACTTGGACACTTTTGAAATTTTACTTGAAGTGACTTTGAATCACAGAAGTGTAGAACTGGAAGGGACCTCAAGAGGTCATCTAGTCCTGCCCCTGCACTAATGGCAGGACTAATTTATTTAGACCATCCCTGACAGTGTTTGTCAAACCTGCTCTTAAAAATCCACAATGATGGAGATTCCACAATTTCCCTGGGCAATTTATTCCAGTGCTTAACCACCCTGACAGTTAGGAAGTTTTTCCTAATGTCCAACCTACACCACCCTTGCTGCAATTTAAACCCACTGCTTCTTAACATCTGAGGATAGGACAAGGAGAACAATTTTTCTCCTTCCTCCTTATAATAATCTTTTATGTACTTGAAAACTATTATCATGTCCCCTCTGTCTTCTCTTCTCCAGACTAAACAACCCCCCCGCCCCATTTTTTTTTCAATCTTCCCTCATAGGTCATGTTTTCTAGATCTTTAATCATTTTTGTTGCTCTTCTCTGGACTTTCTCTAATTTGTCCACATCTTTCCTAAAATGTGGCACCCAGAACTGGACACAATACTCCAGTTAAGGCCTAATCAGCGCAGAGTAGAGCGGAAGAATTACTTCTCATGTCTTGTTTACAACAGTCCTGCTAATACAGCCCAGAATGATGTTTGCTTTTCTTGCAAGTGTTACACTCTTCACTCATAATTAGCTTGTGATTCACTATGACCCCCAGATCCTTTCCCACAGTACTCCTTCCTAGAGTCATTTCCCATTTTGTATGTGTACAACTTAGATGGGGCTACTATAAGGTGGGTGTGCAACTGGCTGGATAACCGTACTCAGAGAGTAGTTATTAATGGTTCCCAATCCTGCTGGAAAGGTATAACGAGTGGGGTTCCGCAAGGGTCTGTTTTGGGACCGGCTCTGTTCAATATCTTCATCAACGATTTGGATATTGGCATAGAAAGTATGCTTATTAAGTTTGCAGATGATACCAAACTGGGAGGGATTGCAACTGCTTTGGAGGATAGGGTCATAATTCAAAATGATCTGGACAAATTGGAGAAATGGTCAGAGGTAAACAGGATGAAGTTTAATAAGGACAAATGCAAAGTGCTCCACTTAGGTAGGAACAATCAGTTTCACACATACAGAATGGGAGGAGACTGTCTAGGAAGGAGTACGGCAGAAAGTGATCTAAGGGTTATAGTGGACCACAAGCTAAATATGAGTCAACAGTGTGATGCTGTTGCAAAAAAAGCAAACATGATTCTGGGCTGCATTAACAGGTGTGTGGTGAGCAAGACACGAGAAGTCATTCTTCCGCTCTACTCTGCGCTGGTTAGGCCTCAACTGGAGTATTGTGTCCAGTTCTGGGCACCGCATTTCAAGAAAGAGGTGGAGAAATTGGAGAGGGTCCAGAGAAGAGCAACAAGAATGATTAAGGGTCTAGAGAACATGACCTATGAAGGAAGGCTGAAGGAATTGGGTTTGTTTAGTTTTGAAAAGAGAGGACTGAGAGGGGACATGATAGCGGTCTTCGGGTATCTAAAAGGGTGTCACATAAGGAGGAGGGAGAAAACTTGTTCATCTTAGCCTCTGAGGATAGAACAAGAAGCAATGGGCTTAAACTGCAGCAAGGGAGGTTTAGGTTGGACATTAGGAAAAAGTTCCTAACTGTCAGGGTGGTTAAACACTGGAATAAACTGCCCAGGGAGGTTGTGGAATCTCCATCTCTGAAGATATTTAAGAGTAGGTTAGATAAATGTCTATCAGAGATGGTCTAGACAGTAATTGGTCCTGCCATGAGGGCAGGGGGCTGGACTCGATGACCTCTCGAGGTCTCTTCCAGCCCTAGAATCTATGAATCTATCAACTGATTGTTCCTTCCTAATTGGAGTACTTTGCATTTGTCCTTATTGAATTTCATCCTATTTACTTCAGACCATTTCTCCAGTTTGTCCAGATCATTCTGAATTTTAATCCTCCCCCATCAGCTTGGTATCATCCACAAACTTTAAGTGTACACTCTATGCCATTATCTAAATCACTGATGAAGATATTGAACGGAACCGGACCTAGAACTGATCCCTGCAGGATCCCACTTGACATGCCCTTCCAGCTTGACTGTGAACAACTGATAACTACTTTCTGGGAATGGTTTTCCAAACAGTTTTGCATCCACCTTATAGTAGCTCCATCTAAATTGTATTTCCCTAGTTTGTTTATGAGAAGGTCATGTGTGACAGTATCAAAAGCTTTTCTAAAGTCAAGATATACCATGTCTACCACTTCCCCCCTATCCAGAAGGCTTGGTTCTCGGTCAAAGAAAGTTATTAGGTTGGTCTGACATGATTTATTCTTTAAATCCATGCTGAGTGTTACTTATCTCCTTATTATCTTCTACCCTGATTGCTTCATTATCCTTCTTGGTAAGCTGACTAGTCTATAATTCCCCAGGGTGTCCTTATTCCCCTTTCTATAGATGGGCAAACATAGTGTCCTTTTTCAGTCCTCTGGAATCTCTCACATCTTCCATGACTTTTTGAAGATAATCGCTAATGGCTCAGAGATCTCCTCAGTCAGCTACTTGAGTATTCTACAATGAATTTCATCAGACCCTGGTGACTTGAAGATATCTAATTTGTCTAAGTAATTTTTAACTTGTTCTTTCCCTATTTTAGCCTCTGATCCTACCTCATTTTTAGTGGCATTCATTAAGTTGGATGTTCAGTTGCTACCAACCTTTTTGGTGAAAACTGAAACAAAAAGTCAGTTAGCACTTCTGCCATTTCCACATTTTCTGTTATTGTTCCCCCCCCCCCCCCCCCATTCAGTAACAGGGCTACCTTGTCTTTGGTCTTCCTCTTGCTTCTTATTTATGTACAGTATATTATCTTGTTACCCTTTATGTCTCTAGCTAGTTTAATCTCGTTTCGCACCTTGGCTTTTCTAATTTTGTCTCTACATACTTGCGTTATTTGTTTATATTCATCCTTTGTAATTTGACCTAGTTTCCACTTTTTGTAGGACTTATTGAAGATTTCCTGGTTAAGCCAGGGTGGTCTCTTGCCATACTTCCTATCTTTCCTACGCTGTGGGCTAGATACTTGTGCAAGGTCAAATGGATCAGTGCCTGAACTGGGAATCAAACCCGGGTTTCCAGTTCAAATAATCAATTTTAAACACAGTTCTAAGAATGTAAAGATCAATAAAACATTAAGAAAAAATGGACATGTATAAGATTGTATCTTCATGGAGGGGTATAATCACATCTTGCTCTTTAAACCCCCGGATATCCAAATGACAATCTCTGTTTGGCTGTGGAACGTACCATATCCCCCACTCAAAGCCATTCAACCGTCTTGGCCCTATCAACATCTGAATTGCCTGGAAAAATTGAGGTAATGCCTGCTTGAGTGACAGGGCACCTCCAAATCACTATCAATGTATCTGTTTACAGAGTAGTTGAAGTTTACATTGTTAATTGTATATCATTATTACAAACAGAACTCTTGTTACTAAGAAACTGTCATTTTGCAATTACTGACATTTCTATTTTAAAATAAATGCAGTTGTGTAATTACAATGTTATGCTTACATGGTATGTTGAGATTTGTCTTCTTTCTCCTTAGGTGATTTTACCTCTTGCTTAATCATAATAAATAACAATAGCTTTTAACAACAAGCCTTTCATATTGATTAGTGACCTGCCTGAACCTAACTAAATAGGAAATAAATGGGATGTAGTAATACACTGATTATCCAACCTTTACTGGTTTAACAGAATGCAGAACATAGAATACAAGCTTCTTGTATATAGATGTATAGGAGAGGTGCTTTTTCTAGTTTCCAATTGAATTACATGGCCAAATTCTGAACTTACTTATATCCCTGTGCATTCCTATCAGCATCAAGGTGATTGTACAGGATGCAAATCAGTGCACAATTTGGCCAAGAACCTTTAGGCTGCTTTACACGACTAGCCGTCACCTTCAGCACCCAACTAAAACCTCTCCAGCGCATCATCAAAGATCTACAACCTATCCTGAAAGATGATCCCTCACTCTCACAGATCTTGGGAGAGAAACCAGTCCTCGCTTACAGACAGCCCCCAAACCTGAAGCAAATACTCACCAGCAACCACACACCATACACAAAAACACTAACCCAGGAACCTATCGTTGCAACAAAGCCCGATGCCAACTCTGTCCACATATCTATTCAAGTGACACCAGCATAGGACCTAATCACATCAGCCACGCCATCGGGGCTCATTCACCTGCACATCTACCAATGTGATATATGCCATCATGTGCCAGCAATGCCCCTCTGCCATGTACGTTGGCCAGACCGGATAGTCTCTATGCAAATGAATAAACGGACACAAATCTGACATCAGGAATCATAACATTTAAAAACCAGTAGGAGAACACTTCAACCTCTCTAATCACTCAGTGACAGACTTAAAGGTGGCAATTTTGCAACAGAAAACCTTCAAAAACAGACTCCAAGGAGAAGCTGCTGAACTTGAATTAATATGCAAACTAGATACTATTAACTTAGGTTTGAACAGAGGCTGGGAGTGGCTTGGTCATTATGCTAATTGAATCTATTTCCCCTAGTTAAGTATCCTCACACCTTTGTGTCAACTGTCCGTAATGGACCATCTTGATTATCACTTCAAAAGTTTTTTTCCCCTGCTGATAATAGTGCCTCTTAATTAATTAGCCTCTTACAGTTGGTATGGGTACTTCCACCTTTTCATGGTTTCTCTGAATGTATAAATATCTTCTTACTGTATGTTCCATTCTATGCATCCGATGAAGTGGACTGTAGTCCACGAAAGCTTATGCTGAAATAAATTTGTTAGTCTCTAAGGTGCCACAAGTAATCCTGTTCTTATAGCTATTCCCTGTTTCTTGGTCATTTCTAAAATCTTACAGGTGATCTATTTCTCATGCTATCAGTAATAGTGAACACTTTAGAGAGATTCTAATGCTCAGAAGCTTTGAAGTTTTAGCACAGCTTGAAATACCTTATTACTATCTAGAAACAACTATATAGATTTAAGGATCAGCAAAGTGTCTCAACAAGGAATAATTCTACTTCTGCTGCATTAAATCTAAATTACTGCCTCATGTAATATAAATGTCACATTTCAGATGGCTCCTATGCTGTCTTTGATTGACCCTGAATACACAGTGAAAGTTAGAAGCTATTCTTTGTCCGTCTATCAATTTTCTTCAGTGTCAAGGTAATAAGCCAGATAATACTGTACTATCAATACGAATTATGTATCACATTTCTCCATGATAAAATATAGCATGTTACTCATCATTCATCTTAATTGTTGTAGTAGGACTGTCGATGCTATTTTAAAAAATATTTTCCTTACACTGAATTATAAGGTCATATACTGAAGTGCAACCGTACATCAGATAGGCCTTGAGAAGTACTGGGCACTATCTCAACTGCTCTACTTATCTTGACTACTGCAAAAGGGATACCTACACTACTTTACACAGTCCCCACACCCTTGATTTTGGGTCCTGTATCCTAGAGAATAGCTTCAATGAGAGAGGAGTCCCTAAAGGAGTACTGACCCAAGCCTTGTAAATCTAACACATACCCTTCTTGGCTTGTGAAAGAGTCATGAACAACTGGTGCTATTCTCGACTGAAAAGACAATGCCTCAATTCAAAGGAGGACTCTTCCTTTCCTTCTTCAAATACACGATAGTTTGACCAATACTGAAGAAACCCACCCTGGACACATCAGTTCTACCCAATATCTGCCCAATATCAAACTTCCCATTCCTGAACAAGCTCAAAGAGAAGCTAGCGAAAGGCCAACTACAAGATCATCTAATTGAAGCTAAAATTCTAGACCCGTCATAATCTGGATTCAGGCCAGAATATGGAATTGAAACCACTTTAGTGGCACTGAGGGAAGATCTCCTCCCGTCAATGGATAAAGGACTGATCCATTCTGATTCTGCTAGAGCAGGCCTGCACAACATGCGGCCCGGGGGCTGCATGCGGCCCGCGTGGGCTCACTGTGCGGCCCGCGTGGGGGGTGAGTAGGTGGGCTCACTGTGTGGCCTGCGGAGGGGTGAGTAGGCAAGCGGTGGGGTGGGGCAAGTCAACGGCCGGCTGGCCAGCCAGAGGGTGGGCGGGCTCATGAAGAGGCCAGTGGCAGGCTGGGGAGTGAGGGTGAGCCAGCAGCAGGGGGCGGTGGCAGCGGCAGAAGGTAAGAAGCCAGCAGTGGGCAGGCAGGTGAGCTGGCGGTGGGGGGAGCTGGCGAGCCGACAGCAGCGGCGAAGGGGCTGAGGAGGCAAGCGGGCGGCGGGGGGTGAGTAGGCGAGCCAGGCGGGGTGGGGGATGATGAGCCGAGTGGGTGGGCAGTGGCAGGACGGTAGGTGAGTCAGCAGCGGGGGGCGAGGGGGCTGAGGAGGCGAGCGGGCAGCAGGGGGTGCTGAGACAGCGAGCCAGGGGGTGTGTGTGGAGGGATGATGAGCTGAGCGGGTGGGCAGTGGCGGCGAGGCTTTATACTGGGGGGGAGGGTGAGGAGGCGAGCAGCGAGTCGGTGGCTGGAGGGGGGCAAATCTCCCAGATTCAAAATCCGGGACTGTGTCCGTTGGTCCTTTTTGCTGCTTGTCTCTGGGCTGGGGGTTGTCCCAATGCTGCAAAGAGGGTGTTCCCAAAGGAAGGTGCTTGCTTCTTGATAGATGGCCCCAAGGCCGTCAGTATGTCTACTCTTCTCTAGTCAGCCCACTTGACAAGTTTGATTGTCCCTGGTGACAAGTTTGATTGTCCTTGGTCTGGTTCCCATCCCCTCTCCAAGGGTTGCAGCTGTCTGGAGGTGTCTGCCTTCCACACCTTCCTCATTCAGACCTCATTCATTCAACAGGGCAATTGAATATAAAGTGGGGGGAAGATCTTATTCTACTTCTAGCAAAAAGACATTTTTCTTTTACCTTAATTATACTACCTTAGGGGCCCGCTATAACATATTACCAAGGTTCAATACAAAGTCTCATAAAAGATATACAAAAATGCATAATGCAGAGATTTATCTACAACTGCATTGACTGACTGTTGTGTGCAGTAATATAGTGACCCCTGGGGGTGGGGGTGATGGTGGGACCAAGCGGGGAGGGGGCAGGTCCTATTTTACTGCTGTGATTCTGGTCACCCTATGCACACTGTTTCTTTCCCCCTCTACTGGCTTCCACATCCCAGTGCTGGGGAAGGAGGGTTGTTTCCACGGGGCGGGTGGCACTGGGGGGTGTTTCCGCGGGGCAGGGGTTTCAGCCCTCAGCTGTTTTCTTTGGAGTAATATGGCCCTCGCCGCTTTAAGAGTTGTGCAGGCCTGCACTAGAGCATTCAACATTGCTGACCATGAGATAGTGCTGTCTCACCAGGGAAAGGGAGCAGGGGTCCAGGGTAACGCACTAAAATGGTCTGAGTCCTTCCTGGAGGGACACAACCATGGAGTAGTGATAGAGGAGCAATTTTCCATTACTAGACCCCTCACTTGTGGAGTCCCACAAGGATCAATTTTCTTCCCAGTCCTTTTCAACATCTACATGTAGCCACCAGGCAAACTGGTCAGACCACTTTCTGCTCCGAGTGCAAGGTGCATTTCTTTCACCCTGCCATCTCTAACAAAATACACAGAAATACATATATTTAAAAAAAACAAACCTAAAACCTTACCAAAACAAAGGCACAGCCCCTTCTCCTCAGGAGAGGATGAGAGAACAAACACTACATGACAGATGAGTAGTCACTTCATTTAATGTGTTACTGGAAGGTGCTCAGATGAGCACAGTATAAGAATGTTTATAGACCAGAATGATTGCCTCTGCTGCTGCTCCTAGCTTAACTAGACAGTAGCAAAGTGAAACTTACCCAACTCTAGTCAGTTTTTCTGCTGCGCATAGGCTTCTGAATAGCACCAGGGAAGACTCAACATTCTAGTTAGTTCTCACTCGGTAGCTACTTGGCAGAACTCGGAGCAGCAGCAGAGGCACAACTGTCTGAAGTCTTAAGGTGACATCTCTCCATCAGTTTACATTTGGTTCATATTTAGAAGATTTTCTTCACATAAGAGCTAAATTGGTTTTGAAGGGGGTTTTTGGTTTTGGTTTTTAAATGAGAGTTTAGCTTCTTTAGAAGTAGACTGCACTGACAAGGGAAAGCTTCCAACTTGTCACAGGAAAGTATATAATCCAAGCTTTTCTGGCTTGTACAACATCAGTTGAAGATAAGTTTTGCCTTTTCCTGTATGTTTCAAGGCTAACTCAAGTGCTTTACTCACATGTTGTGCAGCAACTGTTGTAATAATTGCCCCTGCAGATTTATCCTAATTGTGAACTCAACTGTAAAAAGTGAGTGAAAGTTTATATAGTGTCATAACCTATAATAAAAAATATTGATGGGAAAAGGTGCAAAAGGGAGACAAAAAGATTAAACTAATCCAAACAAAAACTCCTGCTGATATCACTCAAGGACTGTAATCAAGATCATGCCTGCTAAAGAAGAAAAGTGAGAGTCCCAAAATCAATAGACCAAAATTGGTGTGTCAGAAATTAGGCCCAATATTGCTGGACCAAATATTTAGAGGACTGGCTATTCCACTCATCACTCCCTAACAAACATTAGAGATGGGGAAGTGGGGAGTTTCACCATCATGGCTGCCACCCCTACCATCTTCTGGGACCTCAGGAGCCACTGTGACATTGTTGGGCTTTTGTCAGCCTAATTCTGAGGGATGTCCTGACCAGTCAGGGCGAAGAGAGGGACCCAGATGACATCAACACCTTCACTGGCTCCAGCTAAATCCCGAACATCATCTAGGATATGAGACCGTGTCACACACACACTGTGTATCCTTTTCCTGCCCCACCTTATCCCTTCTCTTTCCTATCCCTCTCCTTTTTCCTTCTGTTTAATGAAAGTAAGGCTTAGCCAGCCAAGACTATATATTTTGCAACACTGCTGTCAGCCTGTGACCAGAGAGAATGATGAAAGCAATTACCTAAACTGCCTGAAGCTGGTATAAGTTTACCAGGTCTCAGAGTGACTAATAAGACCATGTGCTATGCTGTTATTTCTCCAGCAGTAAAGATGCTAGTGGAGACAACACATAGACAGGAACCATTTTCTATCTTTTCTATTCTTTTTCATCCCCTCTTGTGTGCATTTGTCTTGTTCTGTCTTCTAGGAAACAGGATTAGTCTTTAACAACAGCTTCAGCTCATCTCAGCTAACTTTTTCTCTTCTCCCCAAAAAAGGACAGTTACTATCTAAAGACTGTCAAAATAGGCGAGGTTTCCTTCTAAAAACTCTCTCCAGCTAAAGGGAAAGGGAAAGGGAACAAGAAATGTTGTTAAAATGAAAACCTTACTTAATACTTCATTTTTCAAATGCTTTAACTGTTTTTCCTTCGTTTTCTGCATCTTTTATTAAAGATTTAAAAGATTTTTAATGGTGTTTGCCATGATACTAAGCAGGCTAAGGTCCCTATATACCAAATACTGAATCTTGTTTAACACTGTTTAATGTGAGACAGTTTGAGGATCATGTTAACAACTTTGACTCTTTGGGCCCACATTTTCCATCTACCAGTTCCATGTCACAGAAGATACTTCGTGCTTTGTATTTATAATGATTGGGGGGAAAGTAGAGAAATGACTCATTTTCTTTTCTGGAAAAAATTCATAGCTAAAAAAATCCCACATGTAGGAACCTACCTACTGTAGTACTGAGCATAGCTTCTGAGTAGCAAAATAGCACTAACAATGCAGTGAGTGGCTACACTATTAATTTTGTAGGATTATAAAGTAATTACATTATATTTGTACAATGCTTTAAATATATAAAACACTACAATTATTTTTGTACTGTGTCAGATC
The DNA here is from genome assembly GCA_037349315.1 of Chelydra serpentina. Classification (NCBI taxonomy): domain Eukaryota; kingdom Metazoa; phylum Chordata; order Testudines; family Chelydridae; genus Chelydra; species Chelydra serpentina. The sequence goes on along the minus strand of JBAIAC010000014.1, from coordinate 8,403,861 downwards.
AGTAGCTCAGGTAAATTGTGCAGCTATGCCATGATAATTTAGAGGGTCCCAATTCAGTAGTTTCCACACAAAATTTATCTTCAATTTGAAGTATCATAATGTGACAGCGGAAGTATTCTCTGGAACCTAGAATTTTATTTATTCTATTACTCTGTCATTGAGAAGTGAAAATAGCCACTGTTGCTTTATTCTTGGGGCTGTGATTTTGCCACCAGTCCGTACAGAGTCTTTGGGGAATTAAAATTCACCTACCAACCACGGCTCTGGGGTGCCTTTTTCTCTCCTTTTAAAAGTATCACAGAACTGTCTCCAAGTTCCTACTCCCCGTTAGCTTCCCTGACAAATCAGGATTTTGTACCACAGCTCGTAAGACACTCACAGGTTTGTTCAACTGTTTTCCAAACACAACCATCCCCACATACCGGTTGACATGCCTAGATTTCGGTTGTTGGGTTTTGTTTGTTTGGCTTTAAAAACCGAAACGACCGCAACAGCTAGTATTTGCAGCTATCTGTAAAGAGGCAAAATTCAGTAAACAAAACCCATTCCAAAGCACTTGTGAAATTGACAAGAGCCTTCCAGCCAGGCTGCCAAAGAGGCACAGAGACAGGGTTCTAAGCCACCCGCTCAGCACCAGGGCTGGAGAGGCATTGAACCTGCACACCTTCCCCGCAGCTACAGGAGCATGAGAAGCAGAGATTCCAAGCGCTCATTTGGGGCAGGGGAATGAGGAAGGAAGAGAAGGGAAGGAGACAAAGTCAGGGAAGCTCAGACATGGCAGCCAACTGAGAAAGCTTTTGTCAATTTCACTGGCAAAAAGTGAAACTGACAAGGCCTTTGGGGGGGAGGGGCAGATAGGTAACTGTTTCTATTTTCCCCAACCAAAAAATTACGATTTTTTTTCCTGAAAAATTGAAAATTTTCTGTAGAATATTCATTTTTGCACAAAGGGCATTTTTCATCAAAAAATCATTCTAATGAAAAATTTTCAACCAGTTCTACTCACCAAAGCTCTGTCAAGTAGTAATACCCCTTCTCAACTGTTTCTTGGTATTTCCCCGCTTATGCATCCAAGAATTACATTAGTCCTCTTAGCTCAGGGATGGGCAAACTACAGCCCGCAGGCCGCTTCCAGCTCATGAGATGTTTTTATCTGGCTCTTGAGCTCCCGCCTGGGAGCAAGGTCAGAGGGTTGCCCCCCAGCCCCCGACTCACTGATGAGCAGCATCCTCCTGGAAGATTCCTTCCGGCACACAGAAGAGCCACACTGCACAGGCGCAACTTCACCGCGTTGTTTCTGGGATCAGAATCCCGCCCCTACGCGGCAGCCCCTCACACGCCACAGCACACCCAATCCCCTCCCGGTCTCCTATGGCCCCACCTTCGAGAGCCTCAAAACTGTCCAGTGACCGCAGCCTCCGCCCTTGGCGGTGCCTGGTATGGATGCCTTGGTGTCACTGCCGGCAGGGCTCCTAGGTGTCCCCGGTACCGTGTCTGTAGAGCCCACCGTGCCACACCCCATGAGTCCCCCCTCCTCTCACCTTGGTAACATCCCTTATAGAGCCCTTCCCCTCTCCCCGCCATATCCCATGAGTCCTCCCGCCCCACCTTGGTAACATCCCTTACTATGTAAACTTTTAATGAACGCAACAGTGCAAACGGAACTCAAAGTACAACAGTGAGAACATTTCAAATACACTATTTTGGGGGGAAGGGTGGGGCATAAAGTAACAGGTGAGTTTACATCTGCCTCTTCTTATCCACATGGGTTCTGGGGTAGAGTGCCATGGCTCAAAATTATCAGGGGCACTGATGTCCAACAAATCCAGGCTAGAGAGAGGGCCCAGTTTTTTCACAGTGCATGAAATTTTGTAAAACAGAAGTATGAAATAAGGGCAGCAGTTAGGATTTTCTTTTCCCTTTCAAAAATGAGTGCTGCGGGGGAAAACAAAAACAAAAAAAAAAAGAGGTAGACAAAGAGTGTCGGGTTTTTAACAAAGAATGGAATGCAAAATATTTTTTCACAAATGTGAATTCAAAGGCTGTATGCCTGATTGTCAGAGGAGGATCGCAGTGTTCAAGGAGTACAATTTGAATTGCCATTTTTCAACAAAATATCCTAATTATGGCAGCAATTTAACAACTGAGGAAAAAGCAAGAAAAAGCTGTGAAACTCGCCACAAACTTAAAAGCTCAGCAAAATATTTATGTGAGACAAGCTACAGTTCAGAAAGCCACTACAAAGGCAAGTTATGCTCTGGCGTTTAAAATCACTAAACAAAATAAGCCTTTTGCTAAAGGGGAGTTTTTGAAAGAATGCATGGTTCATGTTGCTGGCATGCTGTGCCCAGAATACCAAAACACATTTGAGAACATGAGTTTGTCACGAAGAACTGTTACTTGCCGTGTAGAAATGATTGGTGAACATTTGGCTTCTGAGTTGAACAAGAAAGCACAGGGCTTTACGTTGTTTTTGTCAGCTCTCGATGACAGCACTGACATTAAGGACACAGCACAGTTATTGATTTTTGAAATTTGAAATCACAGATGAATTTTTATCAGTTGAATCAATGAAAGGCACAACTAAGGAATGGGATTTATATGAGAGGGTGTCTGGCTGCCTTGAATATCTGAAGCTCTCTTTGAGTAAACTGGCAAACGTAACCACAGATGGACCGCCAAATTTAACGGGGAAAAACGTAGGACTTTTAAAAAGAATTCAGGACAAAGTAAAAGACAACGACCATGATAAAGAGGTGATTTTTCTGCATTGTATTATACATCAGGAGGCCCTCTGCATAAATGTCCTGGACATCGATCATGTTGTTCGCACAGTAGTGAAAATAGCAAACTATATAAGAGCAAGGAGACTTAATCATCTGCCATTCATGTCTCTTCTTTAAGACACTGGTGCCGAACACCAGAACTTACTTTATCATACAAATGTCCACTGGCTCAACCTAGGAAAGGTATTGCTGAATTACAAGAGTGTGGGAGCTCAGAGACGAAATTCACACTTTTCTGGAGATGAAGGAGAAAGAAAATGATTTCCCTGAATTAAAGAATTCAAAGTGGGTGTGCAACCTTGCTTTTGGCGTGGATATCTTGGCACATTTAAATTAACTTAATGTAAACCTGCAAGGAAAGAATGTGTTTGTACACCAATTGTATTCTAGTGTGACAGCTTTCAAAGCCAAGTTAGTCTTGCTTTCAAAACAAATTAAGGACAAAAAGTGTTCGCTCAGTTTCCAACACCGAAATACTTGGAAGTGTCGCCAGAGCAGACAGAAAAGTACAGCCAAATTTTGAGCGACTTGCACAGAGAATTTTCTCGTTGATTCCCTGACTTGAGAAGATAGAGAGGACACTGGAGTTGGTGTCATGCCCACTGTCATTTGACTACGAGAAAGCCCCACAAGAATTACAACGGGAGCTCACTGACCTACAGTGCGATTCCACCTTGAAGAAAAAGTACAATTCAGAAAAACTGGATGAGTTTTATGCCTCCTTGAGTGAAACAAAGTTCATAAATATCTGCAAGGTGGCACAGAAAATCCTTGTTTTATTCAGCTCCACCTGTGTGTGTGAACAAACATTTTCCCTGCTGAATTACAAGAAATCTCACTACAGATCCCAGTTAACTGACCAGCATCTCAGCTCAATATTGCGGATTTCCACAATGAGAATGACACCGGACTTTGCTGCCATTGTAAAGAAGGGCAACCAGCTGTAGAATACACATTAATCAAAGAGGGTATGGAAAGGGGTTAAGTTTGGTTTAATTATTGTAATACGTTGTTATGATGGTATATTTATAATAGTAAATAAGATTTTGTTTATTTCCACTAAAATGTATCTTATTTAATAAAGAGTTTTTTTCAATATCTCTGAATTGTTAATTTCGTGAGCCTTCACGGCCCGCCATACAATTTCCAAACCCAAATGTGGCCCTCAGGCCAAAATGTTTGCCCACTCCTGTCTTAGCTACAGCATAGAACTGGGAACTCACATTTAGTTGATTATTTACCATCACCCTTAAGTCTTGTTCAATATCACTGCATTCCAGGATACTGCTACCCATTTTGTAAATCTGACCTACATTTTTTTCCTAGATGCACAACCCTGCATTTGGCTGTATTAAAAGACATGTTGCTGAAATGACACCACTTTACTAAGCAATCCAGATCAGCCTTTCCATTGTTGTACATGAGTCTGAGTAGGAAGTCAAACAAAGATGACTACATAATGTTTCTGGCAAACACGCTAGTCTATTAATATTTATTTGTATTGTGATAGCACCAAAGGGCCCCAACTGGGGAGGACATCTCCATTTTGCTAGGCACTGTACAGACATAACAAAATGACAATCCCTGCCCAGAAGAGTTTACAATCCAAGTATAGAAATACCTACATGATTTAAACAGTATCAGGTTCTGTAGAGGTCAGAATAGAGATTCATATAAACAGAATGTTTCTGAAAAAAAAAATCAATTGTCTCTAACACAACTTTTTCCTCATTCTCTCAGACGCACAGATTTTCACTAAAGGTTTCCGTTAAGTCTTACGAGAATTGGAATACATTGTTCTTGAACCCACATTCAAATCATGTATACATCTCCTCATTAAGGAGTGGAGCAAAACTCAAAAGAACAAGAGGCAGAGTTAAAAATCAAGAAGCCACAAAGTAAAGTTGAGAAACGAGTGGTCATTAAAAGAGTTAGGGGTGATCTCTTTAGACATGGACCAATTCAGCTGTACAATGGACTCTACCAAAAGCAGCAGCAAAAACTTCAAATGTATTGAATAAACAGTAAAGACACTACCTATGCTGGGAGATAAACCTAAATATTATAATATTCTGTCCTTGTGTCTTCCATCTGACCTTCCTTCCATCCCAAATATTTAAAAAATTAACTCTTCTATCCAGATATATTTAACTTTGAGAGCTCATTGGACCAATTCCTTTTTCTAAGACACTTGGCTTCCATGTTCTGACAGAATGCATAATTAAAAGTTAGTCAGTTAACTAAACCACATGAAGTTCAGATGAAAAAACTACTGCTTGCCATTTTTAGCTGTAAGCATGCACTCTCAATTCAACAGGGGGTTCCTGTCAACATCTGTGATGCCCTTTCAACAAGCTTTGGACATTATCTATGAACACTTGAAAAATAAGGACTTTTCAGAAATACGCAATGATGAAAATGACAATATGCCAGAGAAGTCAAACCGGTAGGAACCTGTTTAGTCATACAATTAAGCATAGAGGGAAAGGCAGGAACCAATGAGACACTACTAAAGAAACACAACTTCCTTAACAACCTCACTGATTAGAAGACTGAAGCTTCCTTTATTGTTAATGTTCCTAGAAGAATCTGTACAACATTTACTAATTTATCTGAATACTCAGTTGCCAGTGTAGCTATTTAAGAACTTCTGCATGAAATTCAGCCTGTTAATGATTAACTAGTGAAGAAATGTATAATCTTGAATTTCTATTCACGCAAACATGACTGTTTATACAAAAATGTCAAACCTTGGGTGACTTTTAGAACTCCAGACACTTTTATATTCTAAGGCTGCTTCCAGGCAAAACATACAACACAGAAAGGAAAATTCTGACCTCAGTCAGTTTGAAGATATTCCCTTTTATTAGAGAAGCCTCTAGTGATAATGATGAGAGAGAGCCATTAAAGCACAATCTCCAGCTGACTTCATTTTTTTCCTCCCATTTCCAATTATAGTATTTAGCAGCAACAATTTTCTCTGGATGAAGACTGAGTTCTATGCAGACAGAACCTTCAACAGCTGCGATAACAAATGATTAATGATTTGAGGTTGCATTTAACATGTAAAGAGGCACCACCAACTTAAAAATGTCACATTTTTGCAATTTTTAAACTTACAGCAATAGTAAGTAAAACTTGAGATTTCTATAAATGAAAACATCTTGTTTCTTTATTTTTTCCAGTTTGTTTACCTTGTGCATTTGGTAGAGTTGTTTGCTAGCCTATTTCACTGATTTTTCTGTTTGCCTGGCACTTTCACACAGCAACAGGAGAGAAAAACATTTTTAAAAATAAGAAAACTTAATTTTTAAAACCACAGAAATTCGAAGGAGGACTTTGTATTGGTGCACAACAATTTGAAAATAAGAATAGATTTTAAAAGTCATATATATTGCTTCCCTATTTCTACCCTAGAAGAAATACAAAAGAGGAAGCGAGGAGAAAGAACACTGGATTCCCATTGTGCACTAAGTCACATAGCTTAGTGCCATGAACCCCTGAATTGTTTGCTATCTCATGAAGAACAGGATATGAGATGCTCTGGAGGATTAAGTACGGCTGGCAAATATTTTGAAAACCTTTCATTATTCCCCTTCCCGCCCACCCCATTAACATAGGAAACGCTTGTTTCAAAGAAGCTATATGGCCAGGATTTTACATTCCAAGCAAGAACCAAATGTTGATTTTCCATTTTCTTAATGAACTTTCATATCACTATGAAAGTAGCACTGACTTTGAACACTACTACTTCTACACATTGAAGTTAAACTAGTTATTTGGCTCCAAAAAGGCTGTCTATTTTTAAAAAGTAATGTGTCAGGTCAATAAATTTGGTATTACTTTCTACCATATCCTCCTCAACACAGCCTGGATCTCAGTCTCCTTTCCCCATCTCAATTAGCCTTGTTCCACTTGATTCCTGCTCTTGCCCATCAGCCTAGTTCCACGTACATGATTTTCAGTCATTTCAGACTCTCTCTCAAGCATAGCTGGCATTTGCATACCACTTTTAAAGAGAATATATATTTTTAAAGGGATGCTATCAGTTCACTAAGACTAAAAAATTTCCATTCTTTAATGTTAATCCCATGCTGCATCCCTGACCGATACCTTTCATTGGTAATACTCATGCTGAGGTTCTCAAGACACACACAGCTCTCCTCTCAGCTCTTTTTAAGGCATCATGAGACACTGTGATGACAAAGGGGCAACTGCTATTTTTTCCCTGGGGCAATTTAAAAATAAAGACCAATAATCATGTCTGGCAGTCTGACTTTATATGCATTTGTGATACCAGCCAGTGAAAACACTGAAACGTCAAATTAGAAGTTAAGAAAGTTGTTCTGAGCTAACTGTCTATTGGACTATTATTACTTTTGTTATAAATTACAGCATTATTGTATTTTAAATGTTTCAGGGGCCTTTGGTTTTAAAGGTTAAAAGTTAGGGCATTTTTATAAACATACACTCTCAACTCTACTCCAAACATCTACGGGGCCAAAGATTCATCACCAGCTACACATTTGAAGGGGTCCTTCTGTGTACGTATCTCCTCAGCCTGATCAGAGTTTCTGTCTGTTGGGGCTGCATAAAGTTTTAGGCGGGGCCAGGGTGCAGCAAGAGACCTGTCAAAATGAAGCACCATTCCCTGATGAGCCCCTACATTTTAATGAAGAAATCCGGGAAAACCCAAGATAATTAAGTCTGGAGCTGTATTAATGCCCTTTGGCTCCACTGCATCTACTGCAGGAGCCATGCTCCACCGCAAATAAGGAGAAAGTGTAAATCCTGGTGGAGACAGGTCCAATTGATACAGGACTATTCCTACCTCCTTAGATCAAGGGTTCTTTTTTTCTCTAAAGATCCCTGTGATTCATGGAGTGGGAAGCCTTGGGCCCTCTAAGTTTAGTAGGTTCCAAAGTCCTCCCTCTTAAGTGGGCAACATACAGTAAGCTATACAACGTGAACCCTGTAGAACTTTTCCCACTGGCCCATTCCTGTGGGAGGGAACAATACATGGGGTCCTCAGTGATGTTAGGTTTCTATTACTAAGACAATACTATGATGTTTCACGGTACAAAGGTTTCATGGCATGAGTAATGAAGCCATGAGCAAGTCATGCTGGTCATTTCAAATGAGAGCTAATAAAACCTTTATACCAACAAACATCCTCATATGTATGTTTCTAAACAAAGAATTATGCATCCTTTTAAAAAGAGGGTTTTGTTCAGGCTAAAAAAACCAACCCCACCTTTTTTAAAAGAAACTGCACAGACAGGTATGGGATGCAATTCATGCGCTTTTGGGTGGCTACATTAATATGCTTTAAAAACAGAAGTCAGACTTCACAGGAATATCACCCTCCTATCAGCTTTAGTAATCAAAATCTACATACATATATGCCTTAAAGCAACATAAAACACAGTCATTGCTCAAAGATGATCACTGCATTCAAGGAAGTAAAATGAATTTCTAACTAGGATCTTTCTGTTTCTTTTTACATCCACCTTAAAAGAACCTGGAAATCAAGAGAAGTACAGGAAGATTTATTTCTCTAAAACAAGAAACCAAAGTATCACCTAAAGCCTTCACTTAGGATTCAGGCCTTGTGAACAGGGAAGGGGGTGAGGGGGGGCTAAGTTGCAGCTATTGCAGTGTGCACAACAAAGAAATAAGGCAACCATACCTATCCCATATCCTTCATAGAGTTGTCTTTCATGCTCTATGGTCTGTTTGATGATTATCTCCCGGGAATTGTGCTGCCTTCCCTGTCTGCCTTTAATGCTGTTTTGTAACTCAATCTGCTCCAGCTCATCACTGAATCGATGTAAATATCTGAAAGACAACAAGTTTAAGCTATGAGATGTCTCAGAACATTTTAATAAAACTATACTGGTTTGGTCATTTGCCAGGGAAATATTTACCAGTTGTTTCTTTGCCATCTGCACCACATCTAAATATGCCACAGATGCAAATCTTGAATTTAGTGTGAAAAACTGCAATATTCTTCTGAGAGAGAAATTCTGTTTAGGCTGTGACATCTAGACTCTTACCCCTCAGACTTAGCAGAGTATATAGCATGTCACCTATTGTAGCCAAGAATCTCTGGGAGGAGAACTTCCAAACGACTACAGGATAATGATGAGAGAGCAGATTTTGCTCCTGTTTGTTATTATAGGCAGCATTACCTGTTCCACCTATAGCAAAGGTTCATAGATTCCAAGGCCAAAAGGAGTCTGACCTCCTGCATAACACAGGGCATAGAACTTGCCCAAAATAATTCCTAGAGCATATCTTTTGAAAGAACATGCAATCAATTTAAAATCGGTCAGTGATGGAGAATCTACCATGACTCTTGGTAAATTGTTCCAATGGTTAATTACTCTGACCATTACAAATTCATGCCTCATTTCCAGTCTGATTTTTGCCTATGTTCAATTTCCAGTCATTGGATCATGTTATACTTTTTTTTATTGATTAAAGAACCTATTAAATATTTGTTCCCTCTGTAGATACTTATAGACTATATTCAAGTCACCCCTTAACTTTTGTTAAGCTACACAGATTGAGCTCTCTGAATCGATCACTATAAGGCATGTTTTCTAAATCCTTTCATTTTTCTTGTGGCTCTATGCTGAACCACCTTCAATTTATCAACATCCTTCTTGAATTGTGGACACCAGAACTGGACACAGTATTGCAGCAGCAGTTGCACCGCAAATATAGTGATAAAACAACCTCTACCTCTACTTGAGAACCCCTGTTTATGCATCCCAGAATTGCATTAGCACTTTTACACACTGCCTCACACTCATGTTCAGCTGATTATCCTGGGAAGCAGTGACTTTGAAAAAGATTTGTGGGCTGTAGTGGATAGAGTCCCCATCCTTTAAGTGTGGCCTACATTCTTTGTCCCTAGATGTATACATTTACATTTAGCCATACTAAAACACAGTGTTTGTTTGTGCTCAGGTCACCATGCAATATAGATAGTTCTGAGTCAGTGACCTGTCCTCTTCATTACTTATCACTCCCCCAATTTTTGCGTCATCCGCAAATTTTATAAGTAATTTTATGTTTTCTTCCAGGTCACTGATAAACTATTAAATAGCATAGGGCCAAGAATTGATCCCTGCAGGACCCCACTAGAAATACACAGGCTTGATGATGATTGCCCATTTATAGTTACATTTTGAAACCCATCAGTTAGCCAGTTTTAAATCCATTTAATTGGCATCATGTTCATTTTATACTGTTCTAGTTTTTTAATCAAAATGGCATGTGGTACCAGGTCAAACGTCTTAGAGAAGTCTAAATATATTATGTCAACACTATTACTTTTATCAACCAAACTTGTATCCTCATTAAAAAAAAAAATCAAGTTAGTTTGACATAAACCCATGTTGATTTCCATTAATTACATTACACTCCTTTAATTCTTTTAGTCAAGTCCTGTATCAGCTGCTTCATGGTCTTGTGAAGGATTGATGTCAGGCTGACAGGTCAATAATTAGCCGGATCATGCTGTTAACCCTTTCTAAAAATTGGCATGACATTAGCTTTCTTCCAGTTTTCTGGAACTTCCCCATTGCTCTAAGACTTACTGAAAATCAACGTTAATGGTCCAGCAATCTTCTCAGCCACCTCTTTTAAAACTCTTGGAAGCAAGTTATTTGGACATGCTGATTTAATGTCTGACTTTAGGAGCTTCTGTTTAACATCCTCCAGAGATGTTAGTGGGATTGAAAGAGCACTATCACCAGCCTTTGATCAGACCATATCATCTGCTTTTTTCTCCAACAGAACAGAAATATTTATTGAACACTTCTGCCTTTTCTGCATTATTGTTCATAATTCTACCATTTCCATCTAGTAATGGACCAATACTATTGTCAACATTTTTTTGTTCCTAATATATTTTAAAAACTCCTTAGCAGATTTCTCCTTGTGTCCCTTTGCTTCCCTTATCAATTTTCTATAATTCCTAACTTCTGGTTTATATTCATTACTATCAACTTTCCCTTTCTTCCATTTGTTATAATTTATTTTTTATAGTTGCCTTTACTTCCCCTCTAAACCAGATCGGAAGAAGTACAGCCTTCTTCCTTGATTCTTCGTTGACTTCCCATTAGAAGACCCTGTTTTCAGTTGCTTATAACTTTGCCAAACTTTAATCACTTGAGCAGAAATTTCTCAGGCCAGGTGTCTGCCTCAGGCAGAACTTTTTTAAATGTTTCAGCTAAAATGGTTTAGCCATTTCAGAGAATGAGATTAGGGAAAAGTGTTATTTTGCCTATGGTAAACATTGTGCTATCATTTCTCTGAGAAGCTCTAGTGCCTCCACGCTTTGGAACAACTTGAAATTTGATGGGGGTTGAGGGGTTGCCCTATTTTTGCCATTCCTGTGAAACAAACAGCCAAATCTATCTAAGATATGAGCCTATGAAAAAAAAATCCACTGTTTACAGATGTTCAGTAAAGACTTGTTAAGAGTTTTGAAGCTAAATTCTCCAAAGACTGTCAGTATGCCAGCATGCTCCAGCCAGGGCTGTACTTAAGGACTCTCATAATGGTTATACACAAGAGAGCCAAATTAAGGTTGCACAAGCAATTGTAATTCTAGCATTTCCCAATTTTTAAGTGCTTGACTTCGCAACCACAATAACGTTGTTTTAATGTAGTGTTTTCAATGTGAATGTTTTTTTACTTACCTGTCTTAAGTAACCGCTCTGCAACCCAGAAAAAAAAAAAAACATATCTTGCCTGCTATAAGTGGTCTTTCACTAAAATGTCAAACTGAAGTAATCTGGATACATTGAGGATATTTTAAAGTCTCATGCCATCATTTATACTGCAAAGACGGCAGTAGATCCTATAACATACACCAGTGGTGGATCTACCCCGGAGCAGCACTGGAGATGCTCCTCAATTATGCAAGTTTCATTGAACTGCATATGAAATATGCCATAAATACTGAGGGTAAAAGGAATTTATCATCATGAGACAGGCATAACCTATCAAGAGATGTAGCTGACAAATTGGCAATGCGGGCAGCCTTTGGTACATGTAGTCTTATGTATAGTAATGATATAGTCCCCATACAGGCCCCCACTTTTTAAACAGCTCTGGCGCTGTTCAGCTGGCCTTTCTAAAACAGAATGTGACAAAGCTAAGAAGTGGGGCTAAGTGAAGTAGAACCTGTAGATTGCACTTTCACCAAGAAATGCATCTAACACTTCATGCACTGGGGACATAAACATTTAAATTGCTGATCATGTGGTTACTGGAAAAGATATAGCTGTATCCATTTTAATTTGAATTTGCCTTCACTACATATGCAGTGATATAATAGTTGAGTAAGTAAGTCTCTCTGGTTATACTATGACCTCATCCAGTAGTTCCAGAATAGTATGATCTACTTATACTAATGCATAATATCTTCATTATTAATAAATCAATGAGATTTCTAATAATAAAATATTTATCCTCTCCCCCCTTTCATATTTAGGGGGAGGGATAGCTCAGTAGTTTGAGCATTGGCCTGCTAAACCCAGGGTTGTGAGTTCAATCCTTGAGGGAGCCATTTAGGAATCTGGGGCAAAAATCTATCAGGGGACAGTACTTGGTCCTGCTAGTGAAGGCAGGGGACTGGACTCGATGACCTTTCAAGGTCCTTCCAGTTCTAGGAGATAGGCATATTTCCATATATTATTATAAAGGGAAATATTTAGTACATTTAAGATTCATCTTAATTTTGCCAGTCAGTAAGTCAATCTTATTTCCAACAAAAAAAGAGCCTTTTATATTATTGTATACCCCATTCTTACTTTTCAATTAGTTCACAGGCTTCTTTCTTTGTGTAGTCTGCTTTGCTGGGATCAAGGTGACTTTGAAACCATTGCAATTTTTCTCCTACAGGAACAAAGTGTGTGTTAATTATTATAGTAGCACTAGCATAGAACAAAGCCTGTCAATGTTTCTGCAATAAATTCAATTTTTCAGGGGTTTAAAATTCACTCAAAAATTTGCCTCACTATGGTACAAGTACAAGGTCTCAGTCTAGATATGAAATTAATACAAAGACTAGGTTTCATCCAGTTGTCATTTTTAATTTGCGGGAGAAGGTAGAAGTTGTTTACAGATGTTTTCCATCCTCCTTTACTAAAAGAATAAATAATAAATTAATACATAAATAGTTTTCAAGTCCTGGAAACCAGGAAGAAAATGTTAAATTTATTTTTTTTAAAACATAACCCAATTTTTCAGCAGTCAATACACACAGTATATTTTTTTCAGATAGTAAACTGCAGAGGAATTAGATGAACATCTTAAAAATTGTTTTAAAATATTCTGTAAGTACTGCTTGCGAAATGTTTTAAAAGTACCAAAAAATCACTTTCAGATCATGTTATATTAGGACATGACGGGGGGAGGAAATCACCATATTGGATCAATATCAAGACAATCAAATATGTAATGGAGAAACTGTCAACATTAGTAACTCAGAATTGCAGTATGAGAAACTGGCCTGAGGCCTTTTCATTCCCTGATCAACAGACCTGCATAATTTAAGAGTAAAGTAAATTAACAAGGTAAAACATGAAACTCTTTAAAACACTGTATCAAACTGTGGTCTGAAATTTACCAGCCTTCAAAGTTGCTACCTGGCATCTCTGTCAGTTCAGAAACATCTACATGAGATGATGCAAGTATAAACTTCAGAGAAGGCTACATCTAATAATATGGATTGACAAGGCTTGGTGGTATTAATGAAATAGAGGTTTGTTCTGTAGTATGCCAAATTGCCTACTGCTACAGTCAGCCACGTGATGAAGTCCAAGCGTGTTGCAAAGAAGTGAAGTCAAGAGATCCCATACACCTCTTAGCTCTGATTTCATTTGCAGTTGCCAGGTTGAATTGAGAACATCCATGATATTCTAACAATTATACAGTTTATTAATAGATTATAAAGACAGTCCTTACCCCAAACAGAGAACAATTGGATAGAATTCCTTTTCCCAGAAAGTCTGTAAGACCTAAGTTATAGGACAAACCTTAATTTTGATTTCAACCAAGTATCTTATGATACTCACCTACAATACTCAGACGCAAGGCTTTTTCATTCTTCAACCTAAAAGACAGAAAGTGCACACACTAGTCAATCATTTCCCAAGAGAAAACTCAATGGAAAAGCTGGGTGAAAACATGTTGTAGCACAATTCTAAAATCTGCTAATGTCACAACTTCTGATTTCCCTTTTTATGTGAGAGCTCCAGGGCAACCAGTTAATTCAGATTTTAGTAAACTATTTCCAACATTTCGCTATTGCGTTGTTTAAAGAAATGGTGGAAGGGAGGCGAAGGCAGAGTAAAAAGATCCCTTTATATTTATTGGACCCTACAATATAAACATTTTATTGTGGCAAGTAGATATAAATAAGTTTTCTGATATCTTCACAAAGCCAGCCAATGGCTTTTACACTAAGATTTTCTTCATCTGTTCCTAAAGAGTTTTTCTCTCTCTCACTCTCTTTGAATTATGGGTTATATACTGAAATCTCATCAATGCTGAAGGATGCATACATAACCTGTTGTTCAGTATGTGTTAAATGCCCCACTCTAGTGGCTGGTTTACAAAAGATACAAGTCGCCTAGAGCTACTACCTGAAGGTATCCCCAGTAATGACCCACGTTTGTCCTAATTTTGTTTCCAGCAAGCCAGGGTAAAATATACAGAAGTGTTCTAATTATCTGTTACTTGGACACTGAAAAAACCACTAGAATAATAATGGCAGATTAACACCACAATGTTAAAGCTTTATTAGCTCTTTTAAAAACAGTATTACTCCATGTGATGGAGACTCTCCAAGAGCTATATATGGGAGAAAGAGTCTGATTAAAATATACAAAATAAAGGAGCAGATCCTCAGCTGGTATAAACTTATAGTGACACTGACTTCAGTGTTGCGAATGATAATTAACACCAGCTGAGGATCTTCCCCAAAATGTCTAGGACACCCTCTACCTAGGATGGATACTCTTTTTGTGTAGTAGAGTCTAAATCTAAATAAATTAGTTTAGCAGGGGGTAGGGAGAGTTGAAGTTATTTTTATTTCTTTAAACATTTCACAAGTAAGAGCGAGTTTATAAATGCTAGTTAAAAGATGAAAATGCTTAAACAAAAATGAGTCAATGGAATTCATCTGAGTGTAGGACTTGCAGGATGAGCAGACTTTAAATTAGACAAATCTGGAATGTGATGAGCACAGACAATGTACAGGATAGGGATTTAATATTAAAACAAATTAAAATGTGAGTTGTACCTAATGTTTGAAATGAGAGACTGCTGTAGGAAAAGAGGGAAGGAGTGCAGTGCACAGAATTGGAAGCACATGGTGAGAAGCAAAGCAAAGGGAGAGGATTTTGAAGGAGGAGAGCACAGAAAAAAGCACTCTCTCTCTCTCTCTATATATATATATGTAACAGAATGAACAAAAGACACCAATGAAAGGAGATGACAAAGGAAAGAGCATGGGCAGATGATAGTTTTTACAAAACAAAACAGTGTGTTTCAGATATTTTTAATAATACAAGTCAGCCCATTATTTTTACATATTAGTTATAACAGAAGCTTTGCATTTTTATTAAGTCATCTTCAGTGTTTGCCATACCTTACATGACAACACATACAGACAATAGTGCATGTCTACAAAGTGTTGCCATGGAGAAAATTGGGACGTCAGACAGACAAGCAGCCTAACTAAAAGTGTAAGCTATATAGTTTCACCCTGCCTGTAAATGCTGCATATGAGGTACCTGTTAGTTTATAGGTTACTGTCCAAAAACCCACTAAAATTTGTTGTTTCTTTTTTTCAGGGGTGGGCGGGTGAGTGCTTGAATGCACACGGGCAATATTTGTGTGTGTGTGCATTTATAGAAACACTTCATGTTAACAGATTTTCATGAAAAAAGTTAGCATAGAACACATGTTATTTACATGATTGGCACTGTACTCTGCAAGAGGAGATTGGAGTGGGTGGAGGTTAAAGCCATATAGATCCCAAATGAGAAAATATTAAACTCCTGAAAGGATATCACTGTCATTTTGTGGCATCACTAATAGGGGGAGGGATAAGGGGACTCCTAGAAATTATAGTAGTATGTTCTAGTCAAGAGCTTAACACAAGGTATTCTTCCAGTGAATATTAGGGCTTGTGGAAGTTGTTGCAGTGACAACAAAGGAGCTTTTATCCACAAAACTAGCAGCTTTCTCAAACTGACCCACCATTTTGGATGCAGAACTGAGCCATGAGGAACGTCACAAGTGAGAGCTTGTGGGAATGAGAAAGAGTTGCCCACCACAACAGGCTACAGTCTGATAAAAATGCACAAGTCAGCCACTCCACCAGTTCCCTCCTCGTGTCTTAAGGTATGTCTACACTGCAGTTAAACACCTGCAGCTGGCATGTGTCAGTTGACTTGGGTTCATGGGGCTTGGGCTATCTGGGGCTGTTTAGCTGCAGTGTAGACATTCGGGCTCGAGTTGCAGCCTGGGCTTTGGGACCCTGCAAGGGGCGAGATTGAAATGTGGTGGTAAAGTTGATAGTTTTTTTTTGTTTGTTTGCAATATGGGTATCTACCCAATATTATTATTAATTTGTACTATTGTAGTACCTACGAGCCCTAGGCATGGACTAGGACCCCAAAGGTCAAGCTGGGTTCTTTGATCCTACTTCAAAAATTACAGTTGGGTGAATAAATTTTCCTTCGCTTCCTGTTTCAGGCTGTTAAACAGTTGCTGTTCCCCCCTCTACCCATGCCCATTTTTCATTAGTTGATCCAGCAACTATGTTTGCAAAGCACTTCAAGATCCTTCCATATGAAAAGCTCTCTACAGAAATTAAAATCCTTATTCTTTTTTTACATTTGGCTTTCGATGTCTTCACTTTTGCTCATATAAACTGAAAAGAGTTAATATTCTACTATTCCAGAGATCGAATATGTAAGCAAGAGTAAACATTAAAGTAATCCTGCTGCTAACACCACCTTTATGAGCTCAAGATAGATTAAGATGCAAGACATAAGACACGCTAGGGAAAAAACAAAATCACTTCTAAAAAGCAAGGGTTTAAGGCTGTTTCTAAAGGGTCATTTCATGACAAATCAAGTAGTACAGTAAAAGCCTTTCAGCCTGATATATATTAGACTGGCATATCTGCAACAGAAGCATGCAACACGCCACAAACCCCTTAAATGCTTTACAATATATGAGCTACAAACACTGTATCCTTACTTAGAACAAGAAAAGAGTAGCACTTAGTTAACTTTGACTACCAGAAGCACTATAGGCCAGTGGTCCTCAACTTGTGGTCCAAGTGACATCGACAGGGCTGTAACTGGGGACAGGCAGGCACCTGTCCCAGATGCAGAGCGGGGGGGGGGGGGGAGAAATGCACCTGTCCCAGATGCAAAAATAAGTCAATGTAGGATTGGGCCCAGTGACATCAGCTCCCCCCACCTTGGCAGGACTGGGCGCAGCAGCATTGGCAGGAGGCCAGGATGCTCAGTGCTCCACCGCACAGGATAACAGGTCCAGTGATCCTAGCTGGAGCAGGCTCCCGGCACTAGGATCGCAGCAGCGGGCAGGCTGCAGAGCTGAGCTATGTACTGCCAAGGTAGAAGACCAGCTGGAGCGGGTGGGAGGTGCAGAGGCCATGGGCAGTAGTTTGCAACCCAGTTGAATAAAATTGTTTTTATAGATTCATAGATTCTAGGGTTGGAAGGGACCTCGAGAGGTCATCAAATCCAGCCCCCTGCCCTCATGGCAGGACCAATTACTGTCTAGACCATCCCTGATAGACATTTATCTAACCTACTCTTAAATATCTCCAGAGATGGAGATTCCACAACCTCCATGGGCAGTTTATTCCAGTGTTTAACCACCCTGACAGTTAGGAACTTTTTCCTAATGTCCAACCTAAACCTCCCTTGCTGCAGTTTAAGCCCATTGCTTCTTGTTCTATCCTCAGAGGCTAAGATGAACAAGTTTTCTCCCTCCTCCTCATGACACCCTTTTAGATACCTGAAGACCCGTGTTGATGCCCATGACCCAACGGAGCTGGGAATGAGGGGTTTGGGGTGTGGGAGGAGCTTTGGGCTGGGACAGAGGGTTGGGGTGGAGGTGTGAGGACTGCAGGGTGGGGCTGAGAATGAGGGGTTTGGGGTTCAGGAGGGGGCTCTGGGTTTCGAGGGCTCAGGGCTGGGGCAGGGGGTTAGGGTGCAGGAGTGGGTTAGGGCTCTGGGCTGGGGGTGCAGGCTCTGGGGTGGGGCCAGGGATGAGGGGTTTGAGGTGCAGGAGGGGGTTCCAGGTTTGGGGGGCAGGAGGGGGCCAGGGCTCTGGGTTGGGGGTGCAGGTTCTGGGATGGGGCCGGGGATGAGGGGTATGGGGTGCAGGAAGGGGTTCAGGATTTGTGGGGGCTCAGGGCTGCGCTATGAGTACTCAAACAGCACTTGTAGATCTTAATGTTCTTCCATTCTGTCCACTACGCTAACAAGATCATTCAAGGCGAGAGCTTGTTGGAAATTTTCCAACAAAACTTAATTTCATCAGAAAATGCCAGTTTGCTAGACCAAAATGTTTTGTTGAAACACAGGTTTTCACTGGCTCCCTGGCTGGACTAGAGTCTGTTAGGCTCTCTGCTCTGAGGCAGGCAGCCTCCCAGTCCCTAGACTCCCAGCTAGAGCCAGGTCTGCTACGCACTCACTACACACACCACTGCAGACAGCTTCCAGCCCTCTTAATCCCATCCAGATGCTGGGACTCCCAGTGCTGGATTGATCCTCACTCAAAGGCAAGTCCCAAGACAGCCCCAGATGAGACTGGGACTCTTGGGGATGTCTAGGCTCCTCCATCCACAGCAGGGAGCCAAGGCTTCCAGCTATGCCTGGCTTGCTGCTGCAGAGCAGGAAACCTACAAGACCTGAGAGCCCTGGCTCCAGCTGGAACTCTGGGGCAGCTCTGCCATGCCAGGGCTTCCAGTCTCCCACTTTGGAGTGGAGTCTCAAAGCCCAGGGAGCTCCAGCTTGAGCCAGGGCTTGGCTCCTAGTTCCACAGCAGCTGGGAGCCAAGACATTTACTGAGAAATTTTCACAAATTCAGTTTTGTTCCAATGCAGAATTAACCCAAATTAAAAAAAAAAAAAAAAAAAAATTCTCCCAAACTGAAAATCACAAGCTTTGGCCAGCCCTACTGAAGACATCATAAGCAATGTACTGCCTCGAGTATTATGTGATCATGAAGACTGCCTGAAAGACAATGCCACTCACAACAGGCCTATCTATATTTTGCACATTTCAGCTGTGAAGTTCCTCTCTCTGGCAAATTACCTGAACCATGACATTCTATCTGACAGCAGAACAAAAAATAATGATTATTTCTAGTACAGGCGACACTGAAGGTAGCAATAAATTCCTCTTCCTTTTCAAAGCATGTCAGCCACACGTTCTTTGTGACACAGAACTACATGTCCATGAAAATAAAGCCAACCTATATAGCTACCACTTCAATAGGGGACCCAGTAACATACCCTGCAGGCTAAACTTTGCTCCTAAAGTCATAAACTCTTCATATACCCTGAGGGTATGCAGAGGTCTTCTGGGGGGACTCATCTAGATATTTGCCTAGTTTACAAGCACTAGCAAAGTCATAAAAGCACTAGCAAAGTCAGTACAAACTAAAATTTCATAGAGACAGTGACTTGTTTATATTGCTCTATATACTGAAATGTAAATACAATATTTATATTTCAATTGATTTATTTTATAATTATATGGTAAAAATGAGAAAGTACACAATTTTTCAGTGATAGTGTGCTGTGATACTTTTATATTTTTATGTCTGATTTTGTAAGCAAGTAGTTTTTAAGTGAGGTGAAACTTGGGGGTAGGTAAGACAAATCAGACTCCTGAAAAGGATACAGTCATCTGTAAAGGTTGAGAACCACTGACTTCTAGCATTATGCTGGTTCCATGTCTCACTGCCTGGAAGACCCAGTCACAACAGAAGGGTCCATCACTACAGAATTGGGATTCAAAGGCATTCTGCCTGCACTATAATACAGAGAGGCTCAAAGAAGACACTTTATGCAGTTCGGCAGAATCAGCACTCACTAGTATCAGGAGACAGAAGCATTTCATAAACTTCTAAGACATTTTATGCACTGTAGTCACTTCGGCACATCAGCCAGATAATACTTACCAATGTTTGTTGCCTTGGGAACAAGCCTCCGCAAGTACTGTTGTCTGGTTTGTTGAATTATGTTACAGTCTAATTAGGTCAGTCTATTGCTACATCTTCCTCTGCTAGCTGTAGAAGGTGTTCCTATGCTTGGAGGGCTACAATGACCTCTCATTATTGCAATATTAAAGGTGTCAGGCAGATAAATTACTGGTTTACAGAAGCTGGGTTGTCTCCTGCATTCTGACACATGTGGCAGTGTTTCCTGTATCAGAAGTAGCACAAATATGCACATGCAAACTTTAACAGGTGCCTAAGGCTTTGTTGATAGGATAAAGCAGGCATCGGCAACCTTTGGCACGCAGCTTGCCAGGGTAAGCCCCCTGGTGAGCCGGGCCAGTTTGTTTACTTGCCGCGTCCACAGGTTCGGCCGATCGCAGCTCCCACTGGCCACGGTTCACCGTCCCAGGCCAATGGGGGCTGCAGGAAGTGATGCGGGCTGGGGGATGTGCTGGCCGCTGCTTCCCACAGCCCCCATTGGCCTGGGACGGTGAACCGCAGCCAGTGGGAGCTGCGATCAGCCAAACCTGCGGACGCGGCAAGTAAACAAACTGGCCCAGCCCACCAAGGGGCTTACCCTGGCAAGCCGCGTGCCAAGGGTTGCCGATGCCTGGGATAAAGGTTTACTGGTAATACTATACAACCCTCCCTGTTTATTTCCAATATAAAAGTGTCTTTTCTTGGTTTAGTTTAAACCTGTTTCCAAACCACATCAGCTAAACTGAAAGAAGGAGCACTCATACCAAATCAGAGTCTCTATACCAGATTATACCGTTATAATCATATCAATTTAAATTCACACCTTAATTTATACTAGGATAATTTTCCTCTGTAGACAAGCCTTAGACTACGCAAAGTACGTCCAAGATCATAATGCAGTCTCAATCTGATACTGATGGCAGTGGCAGTCTTGTGCATTACTAACAGTTCACTCACTGTCATTCTACAGCATTTTTACTTCTAATATTTGTCACTTTCTCCACTGCATACTTAATTGATATTTGCAAAGCACTGTGAAATCCTTGGTTGGAAGGCATAAGAGACAAGTATGATTTTAATTGCATCTGCATACACTGCACCAATACCTCTGTTTGAAAATTTTCATTTCCAAACCGATATTATTAATTGGGCCTTTGATTTTACATAAACATTAATTAAGCCCTAGAACGAAGATACTTGACAAATTTTTAAAAGCGTGGAATATAGGATTTTTAAATAGATAAAATATAAGACAGCTATGAAAACCCATGTGCTCCAGTGTCTATGATTTCAGCCAATTCTCATTTCACATCAGTTCTCTCTACATAGATCTTGTACACACTATCACTTATGTCGCCATAACTTCTGTCAGTCAGAAGGGTGTGAATAAACCACACACACACCCCGCCCTCTGAGAAATCTAAGTTACACTGACCTAACTGCCAGTGTGGACAGTGCGATGTTGGTGGGAGAGCTTCTCCTGCTGACATAGCTACCGCTGCTTCTATAGGCACAGTGATTATACTGACAGGAGAGCTCTCTCCCAACGACATAGAGCGTCCTCACCAGACGCACTGCAGCTGTGCCGAGGTAGCGCTTCTAGTGTAGACTAGTCCATACTGTATGCAGGGTTATGGCACTCACTGCTACAGGGGGGAAAATGAGAAGTACTAGGCTGAGGAGAGCTGACTGCCATGAGCAAGAAAGGAAGAAGCAGACACAATAAGGAAGCACAGGTAGAAGACAGCAGCACAAATTCAGTTAAATAAACCACAATAAGCTATTTTTAAAAAGTGGTATTTTATTGAAGTGGGAGTTTCACTTAAACCTACGCAATAGAATACTAGTTTTCAAATATTTTACAATTATGTATTTCAATTGTCTTGCTCCTAAATTAGTTTTAAAAAAACCCTAAACTACACAGGTACCCATTAATTCAAATCATGTTAGAACACCAAAATTCTTAAACACAAATATTGGAAAGTGAGGAAATTCATAGTCGGAATTCCACAAATATCTTTAACTCAGCCATAAAATCCTACCTCTGCACATGGTTCCACAAGAAGTGTGGTTTCAGTAACACTTAAGGCACATACTCTGGAAACAAAACCAAATTAAACCCAAGTGTGGTGTGTAGTCGTACTCTGGTTATTACCATCACTTACAGCCTGTGATGGGGCAGACAGGCCCACACTGGCAAGGAGAGGACTGATGAGGGTCTGTAGTCCCAACTGGCCCTGCACCACTATACTTGTAGCAGATGTCAGGAGAGGAGAGGGGAATTAAAAGGAGGTGGCCCAGCTCAGTTTGGGGTTGACAAGAAAAGAGAGCAGAGCTCTACTCCTCTTGGTAAGGGAAGCCTGGTTTCAATCAAGAGTCTGAGAGAGCTTACTGCATGGATGAACCTCTAAGCAGATGGGACAACCAACCCAGAAAGTCTAATTAAAAGGACTGGTTGCATGAAGAGAAATCCTGGGCAGGGTGGGGTGTGGTCCTGTCAAAGACTTAGAATCATAAAATATTAGGGTTGGAAGAGATCTCAGGAGGTCATCTAGTCCAATCCCCTGCTCAAATCAGGACCAACACCAACTAAATCATCCCAGCCAAGGCTTTGTCAAGCCGGGCCGTAAAAACCTCTAAGGATGGGGATTCCACCACCTTCCCAGGCAACCCATTCCAGTGCATTGGAACTTCTCAGATTACCCTGGTTTTGAGCTTGTAATATTCCTTTGTCTTTTGGACTCTAATATCCTGGAAGAGGTAGAGTTAAATTGTGACCTGCCTGAAGGGCAGAGTCATGGGAAGAGGTGGACCAGTGGTCCCCAACGTGGCGTCCACCGGGGTATTTATGTGCGCCCGCTGTCAGGGCCAGAGCCAAGGAAGGAAGAGGAGAGGAGCCTCCACCAGAGAAGTGTCGCCACTGAAATGCCGCTGCGCAGCACTTCCGGTGGAGAAGCTTTTGCCGAAATGCCGCCGAGGAACGCTTCTAGCGGAGAACCGTCGCCACCGAAATGCTGCCGAGAAGTGTCGCTGCCCGCCACACTCTGATGAAGGGATGAATGTGCTCTTGGCCACAGAAAGGTTGGGGACCACTGAGGTGGACCACTGGAGAACCAGTGTGGCTAGTGGGATGCCAGATGGAGAGAGAGCTGCCAGTAGGTGGTGCAGCAGTGAGTCCACTCTTTTTTACATTGAAGTTTAATTTTCCTGGTTGGTTACTATTGTCTCATAACCCTAATAACACTTAAATATAGTAGAAGTGACAAAGGGTCCTGTGGCACCTTATAGACTAACAGAGGTATTGAAGCATAAGCTTTGACCCACGAAAGCTTATGCTTCAATACCTCTGTTAGTCTATAAGGTGCCACAGGACCCTTTGTCACTTCTGCAGATCCAGACTAACACGGCTACCCCTCTGATACTTAAATATAGTAGTTTGTGAAAAGCCAGATTAACTGTCCTGGTCATCTCTAACCATGCATTTAATAGTTAAAATGTGCAGTAGCAGAGAATCTCCCAAAGCTGTTTTAATAATATATATTGACATTTAAAATGCCAACAAGCAGACCTTTAAAGCACTTTAAGCAGCCCTAAAAAAAGAGTTCCCAGCTTGAGGAGGAGAAGATTTGTTCCCAGAAGAGAGCGGCCGTCATGTCAGGAGATCAGATTACCATGGAGCTCCAGCAGTAGGGACAAACAGAACTCTTCACCAAATGTTCTATCCTGCCTGCACTAGGCAAACTCTATCCCTCTCAAAAAAGTGCCCTTCACTAGCCCCTCAGAAGGGGAGAGGGGGGGGGGGCAGATGCCATAAAACAGGAGGAAAAAACATGCAGTGACCATCACTAGAGATGAGTTATTCAGGCTCCATTCTCATTCAGTCTTTCCCTCCTTTTGCAAAGCTACAAAATATGCCAGCTATCTTGGTGTTTTCTGTCATCTGGACACTTGTATCAAGAAACAGAATTCAAACCAAACTTATTGTCAATGTCAACTTGCAGTAGATTCAAACTAGGTGAAAAGCTCCATGTCAATTACCAGTCATGTGTTAATCAGAATCATTTTAAAAAGTACTTTGGTAAATAGATTGATAGTGTAAGTAAAAGTTCTGAAAATCATCTGGAAGAATTTGGCATTATGTTCAAATTTTATGCAATGATCTTACATTTTAGTTAATTCTGTTTACTTAATCCTGTCTCTGTGAAAGGGCGTTGACTAGCTGACCTCTTCAGGTCCCCTCCAATCCTACATTCCTATGATTCGGTATCTTGACTTCCAAATAAATCAGGTTGTCTAATTTAATTTTACATTATTCCTGTGCTGAAGCTTCTATCAGCTTCCAAGCAATGTTATTCTACACACTAACAGTCTATTAGGAAATAATGCCTGATATTCAGCCTAATTATCTTTGTTTTAAATTCATCTTATTAATTACTCCTAGTTTTAACCACTTACCAAAAAAGGTTCCAAATTTCATGTTCCCCACTTTCCTGAAATTCAGACTCAAAATAATACTTTTAAAAACACAGAATTATTCTCCCTTTCCCCTATATTGGATAACATCAGTACAAATTAACTCACTTTTCCTTTTTTTCCTGTTTGTGTGCTTCTCTTGTAAGCTGAGCAGCCTTTCTGCTGTAAGGATGGATGACTTTTTTCTCTTGCCCCCCTCCTCTGCCCTTTGATACTTTTGGCTGAAATGAAACACAACAAGGAATAAAATGAGACACTTCAGTTCCCTTCACAAAGTGTCTCATAAGCTACTGCAACCAGAGTAAAAGACTGCTCAAAGGGAAGCCAGCAGCACCTTATCAAAGAGATTCACTAAAGAAAGAGCATGCATTGACACCTCAGAAAGTCCAATATTCACACAGTGGGTTTAGGTGGGCTTGTATAAGTTATATTCATGTCACTCCTTGTGTTACTGAGAATAATAAAACGCAGACTCCTGAGATCAGATTCCAACACAGCACATGCAATATGAAAATCAGGCATGCAAACTCTGAAGGCTGAAGCAAAGCATGTAGTTATAACACACACCAACTCTAAACTAAAAAAAAGATATAAAATTTGTTACAGGCTGCTACTCTTCTACTAACAGAAAATACCTTCCTTCTTACAGAGCTCAGTGGTGAAGAAACTTTAAATTACCTCTCCAACAAGGATGTAATTTCCAGTATATCCTTATTTAAACTTTTCCCATCTGACGGCTCCATTTAAACCAGTGGTTCTCAAACTTTTTGTATTGGTGACCCCTTTCAAACACCAAACCACTGAATGCAACACCCCTTAGAAATTAAAACCACATTTTTGATATTTAAACACTCTGTTAAATATTAAATTGAAACCCTATTGCTTAAAATGAATTTACCTTTTCTCACTGCTTTTAAATTAAGGCTAAAACACATTTTTATCGCATCAAATATAAGTGGAAAAGTTATTTTTAAGTAGAATTTTATTTTAATACTTGACAGCAATGAATGCATCGCAAGTGTGGAAGTCGGTAGAGGGAATTTGGATGCAGGCCTCTATATGAGCAAGAGTCAGGCTAACTCTAGCTGTGATAACGCGAGATTTGTAGAAGCGGGGATTGTGTGAGGCGAGGGGGAAAAGAACTGTGAGAGAGGCTACTGTGACCTTGTATTAGATAAGAATAGAATGTAGACCATAACAGAAATTGGTGAGGAAAACAAGATATTAAGAAAGAATATGTATAAACAAATTGCAGTTGTTGATCATTACTATATGTAACAAAAAGTATAAATGTTTGCCTTAATTGTTTAGCTTTTGAGAGACCTGCCTAGGAGGGGGAAACCCTAGACTCTGTCCCTCATGTGCAATTGCTTGAGTTAATAAAATGTATCTGCCTTGCTGCACCCAAAGAAAGAGTGAGAACTCTGTTTTTCTCCGACACAAGCTTCATCCCCACACCACTCCATTCCTCAGTTCTCAATCTGAAACAAGAAACTTCTCAAGAAGATACAAATAGGAATACAGCTGTAAAAATCTACCTAATACAAACCAGACTCAGGTTTCAGTTGTGGCTAGTTCTTTTCCCAGTAGTTCCCATTATTTATTTTTTTGTTATGAAGTTTGACGGTTGCCCCAAAAAATTAATGGAAAGACTACTAAGAAGTACGACATTGAGTAATACATAGGAAAGAAAGAAAACAAGAGTAAGCTTGGTCATAAAGTAGTGATCCTGAACTAGTGTTCACAAGTTTATTACTGTGATGATTTAAATTTGCATAGACTGCTTCCTCTAGCACTTCTTGAGAAGACACCCTGAAGCTCCACTAATTTAAAAATTAATAGCTTTTTAATAGCTAAGTATTGTTGCTTATGTGACTTCAGCCCAATTACATGCCAAATTGGAAGCAACAGCAAAATGAACAAGGCAGGTATTTAAAAAAAAAAAAATCATGCCATAAGCAACAAGGAATTTTCCTCTTGAATCTTACACACAGCACTGTGCCAAAATAACTTACTTCATCAGGCCAAAGAGCAAGTTATATTGTATTCTATTTGGTTATGTAAATATAAGGCACTTAAAAACACACAGCAACATGAACATTATTTTGTAACATCACAGAAAAATAAACAAATAGGAAGCTCTGTAGTCTCTGTTGTTGGAGGCATCACAATGTGGACCAGGCAGAATCTGTACTAATGAACTGCTGTATATGCATTCCAAAGGGAACAAATCTAGTTTGTGGGCTTCAACACCCTCTGCTACCACACAAGTGACATTAGCATCAGGTGATCAACTACACCAGTGGTCCCCAACCTTTTTGTGGCCAAGAGCACATTCATGTTTTCAGAAGAGTGTGGCGGGCGCCAACAATTTTTCAAGACTTATTTTGTATTTGTACATTAAATAATATGAAAACCATCATATTTAATATTACATAATATATGAATTCATAAGATAAAAAGGTAATTTTACATGTAAAAGGTATTAATTAAATTATTTGGCAATTATTCTTTCACCTTACCATGTGAATTTGCTCTTTTTTATTTACCTTTTTTTTGGGTGGGGGGGGCACAGTTCTGGGCAGCGGAGAGGGAAGCCGCGGCCCCGCGCCTGCCGGGGACAGAGAACACTGGCTCCCGCAGCCTGCAGCCCCGGAGTTGTCTGTCTCCGGCAGGCGCGGGGCTGTGGGGCAGCGCCGAGGGAAGATGCAGCCCCGCACCTGCCGGGGACAGAGAACACCGGCGCCCCCAGCCCGGCCTGACGGGGACAGAGAACTCTGGGGCTGCGGCAGTGGCGTAGCCAGATTTAGAGCACAGGGGGAGCGGCGGCGCTATAAAAAGGTGCCTTCCTGCTCCCCCTGTACTCACCCGGCAGCCCTTTAAAGGCCCGGGGCTCCAGCCGCTGCGGAGCCCCCGGGCCTTTTAAAGCGCTCCCCCCAGCCCTGCTCCAGCAGCGTGGCTGGGGGGGGGGGCGCTTTAAAGGGCCAGCAGCTCCCCACAGCGGCAAGAGCCGCCGGCCTTGTAAAGCGCCCCCCCCCCCCAGCCCCACTGCTGGAGCTGGGCTGGGGGGGGGGGGGGGGGTTTAAAGGGCCAGCAGCTCCCCGCAGCGGCAGGAGCCGCCGGCCTTTTAAAGCGCCCGCAGCCCCGGAGTTCTTTGTCCCCGGCAGGCCGGGGCAGCGCAGAGAGAAGCCGCAGCCCGGCCTGCCGGGGACAGAGAACTCCGGGGCTGCAGGCGCCGGTGTTCTCTGTCCCTGGCAGGCGCGGGGCTGCGGCTTCTCTCTGCGCTGCCCTGGCCTGCCGGGGGCAGAGAACACCGGCGCCCGCAGCCCCGGAGTTCTCTGTCCCCGGCAGGCCAGGGCAGCAGCTTCTCTCCCCTTCTGGGCACTAGTTGGTGTGCGGGCGCCCATAAATGCCCCACGTTGGGGACCACTGAACTACACACTTGCATGCTTCTGTCCTAAGTCACTGTGCTGGATAAAGGCCAAGAAGATAAAACATAGAAGAAATTAAGTGTTTAAAACCAAGAGTTGACCAGAACCTATGATGCTGAACTCATTTTTTAAATCTATTATCAAAAACTGGTTGAACACAGAAAGGTTTTCTGGCTTTGAAATGGAATTGCAGTTTGATGGCCTTATTCTAGTCCCCATCACAAAAATGTGATAATTTGGCACAGCCACTTACCCACAAGAC
The DNA here is from genome assembly GCA_037349315.1 of Chelydra serpentina. Taxonomy (NCBI): domain Eukaryota; kingdom Metazoa; phylum Chordata; order Testudines; family Chelydridae; genus Chelydra; species Chelydra serpentina. The sequence continues at coordinate 8,375,632 of JBAIAC010000014.1, read as the reverse complement.
TAGAACAGAAGTTTTTCAGTTTAGGATTGGAGTTTCTAGACAGAATAGTGGTGGGAAGTCTAGAAAAACATAGATAATTGCTTAATTGCTCTAGTCATGTCATTGCTAACAATCCTAGACTCATTTGCCCATCCAGTTCAAAAACACACTGAAATACAACTGTGAAACAGCAACACACATAGGAGCCAACTACTTGCTCAAAACTTGAGCCAAAAGTGTCCAAAAAGACAGATACGTTTCAGTTGCTGTACCTTGATCAACACTGCAGAGAGTACAAATTTAAAACTTTCACCAAACACATGTATAAATGGTTATCTTGACAACTAATTTATCCAGACAACTCACTGCAGCTACTGCTTGAAACTGATTGATTCAGAACCAGTTAACATTATATTTACTACCACCTGTTAGTTTTTCATTCTCCCTGTTTGGTATGTGTCTTCTACAAATAGGGAAGACCTCTAGCTGCAATCCAGTCTGTTATGTTCATTTAACTTTTGTTTGTTTATAGTCTCTAGAACAGAATGATTTTCTGTCCTGTTGACTTGACATAATCGGTTCTTTCCTATTCTAACTACCTGAGCATGAAACAGCTCCTATTCCAACTTCTGCAACAAGTTTCAAATTCCCTTTTCTGATGATAGAACAGCTTAAAAATGACCTGGTTAAAGAACCTGCAATGAATGTCTGGAAGAGTTTTTAAAGTACACTCTGCGATACAACAACAGATTTTATTCACAGCTAGAATGAAGTGAAAAAAGCAAAGTTTACAAATTGGAATGTGTGTCAGTGGACACCATTAAATATGGCAACGTAGAATTTTATTACACTAGTTTCCCTACTCCCTACACTTACAGTAGGAAAATCAAATACACTTGCTGAATTTGCACAAGCCAAATTGCAGCTACAACTTTGAAGGCAGGCGTTGAGGCTATTTTGATTATTTGTCCTTGAAAACCAGAACACCTATTTTAGAGGAATTCCCCATAAGCATATAAACAAAGTAGATTATTATCTTGACTTTAGTAAAGCTTTTGATACTGTCTCGCATGACCTTCTCATATACAAACTAGGGAAATGCAACCTAGGTGGAGATACTATAAGGTGGGTGCAAAACTGGTTGGAAACCCACTCCTAGAGTGTAGTTATCAGTGGTTCACAGTCATGCTGTCAGTGGGGTCTCGCAGGGATCAGGTCTGGGTCCAGTTCTGTTCAATATCTTTATCAATGATTTAGATAATGGCATAGAGACTACACTTACAAAGTTTGCAGAGGATACCAAGCTGGGAGGGGTTGCAAGTGCTTTGGAGAATAGGATTAAAATTCAAAATGATCTGGACAATCTGGAGAAATGGTCTGAAGTCAATAGGATGAAATTCAATAAGGACAAATGCAAAGTACTCCATTTAAGGAACAATCAGTTGCACACACACAAATAGGAAATGACTGCCTAGGAAGGAGTACTGCAGAAAGGGATGGGGGGGGGGGGGTGTCATAGTGGACCATAAACTAAACATGAGTCAACAGTGTAACACTGTTGTAAAAAAAGCAAACATAATTCTGGGATGTATTAACAGGAGTGTTGTAAGCAAGAAAAGAAGTAATTCTTCCACTCTACTCCCTGCTGATCAGGACTCAACAGGAGTATTATGTTCTGTTCTGGGCGCCACATTTTAGGAAAGTTGTGAACAAATTGGAGAGAGTCCTGAGAAGAACGACAAAAATGATTAAAGATCTAGAAAACATGACCTATCAGGGAAGTTTGTTTAGTTTGGAAAATAGAAGACTGAGAGGGGAGATAACAGTTTTCAAGTATGTAAAAGGTTGTTACAAGGAGAAGGAAAAAAAATTGTTTTTCTTAACCTCTGGGGATAGGACAAGAAGCACTGGGCTTCAATTGCAGCAAGTGAGGTTTAGGTTGGGCATTAAGAAAAACTTCCTGTCAGCGTGGTTAAGCACTGGAATAAATTGCCTAGGGAGGCAGTGGCATCTCCATCATTGGAGATTTTTAAGAGCAGGTTAGACAAACACCTGTCAGGGATGGTCTAGATAATACTTAGTCTTGCCATGAGTGCAGAGGACTGGACTAGATGACCTCTCAAGGTACCTTCCAGTCCTATGATTCTATAACTTAAACCAGTTGGACTGCTTACATTAGGCATGTAGATAAACTCAGCAGAATAGAAAGTAAGATTTACACCTAAACTTTACTCCTTTTTCTGTAACAGAAATACCGTTGCATATATATATTTTTAACTATTATTAAAGAAGTAAATATTTTGAAAAGAATATAGTCTCAGGGTATACCAAGTTATACTATAGATTTATTACTTCTCTTATACTGTGGTATGTTGAGGTAAAAGAATATTTTAATGAAAACAGATGGAATGAATAATCTAGTACGAAATGTGTGGATTGCACATCTTTGTACATTAAACATAGACTTTGCAAGTGTGTAGCAACAGACTCCCAAATCTATCGAAACAACTTGGATATTTAATTTCTATTAGAAATCAATAGGGATTATATGTCCAACTCCCCACATCTGACTTTGAAAATCCCATCTATAGTCTTCATATTGAGCAACACAATACTATATTTTGGTATTTTAATACACTGGAAGTGAATCAATTGAAAAGAAAATTGAATGTTATGATCTCCTGGTTACTTGTTATTTTTGGTCTCTGTTTGTATATATATTTTCAAATGTCAGTAGGCAAGGTTAAGAGTGGGTGTGCCGGATAAGGCAGGTGGAGCGAATAGCGAGTAATGAAGGACTGTCTGGCCACAGCCAGTCAGGGAGCGGCGGGATCCCTTAAGTTAATTCTTTGCAGCGTTCTCATGCTTGAATGATTTAAAAGCACAAAGTAACTGTAAGGAAAAGTAGATTGTTGTTGTAGGGCACCAGGTGGAGGACCCTGAAACACAGAGACAACGAACTACCTTTCCAGACACCCCAACGCCCCCGATCCTGTGTAACCTGCCTGTACCTATTGGGTTCCGGGAAGTGGGCGGGCGGAAGCCCGCCCACTGCTAAAGGACCCCCCCTAATTTAAGGGGAGGATCCACAGGACCTGGAATCCGCAGCCCCACGGCTCCTCCCCGTCTCCAGCCCCGGCTTGAGCCTGCTTTGGAAGCAGGCAGAGGGGCCGGTGACGCGGGCGGTGGGGGAGGCACCTGCCCCCGGGGAAGCTCCCGGCTCGCTCCCCGGACACGCGGCGCGGCACCCGGGCTCCTGCGGCGAGCGCGGGCGTGTTGGGCTTCGATGTTTGTGCACGTGGCTCCGCACGTGCCGGTTCCCCGCAGGGGCCAGGCCGCCGCCTCGCTCCGTGTCTCGCGGCGACGAGCGCCACGGCCCGTGGTGTCCCTCCCTCGCGGCGGGTGCTGGGGTCTCGCACAGACCCCGCTGAGCTGGGGCCCGGCAGCGCGACAGGCGACGCCCCCTGCCCCCTGCACTCACCATGGCGAGTCCCACGAGTCCGCCGAGCGAGCGGCGCAGGCAGCAGCGACACGTGCGCGGCACCGGGGGGCACCTCTGCAAAAACCGGAACCGGGCGTCCGGTCCGCCGGGAAAAGAGCCCGGCTCGGTGCCCCGCTCCCGAGCGTCCCGTTCCGCCTGCTCTCGGTGATTCCGTCACTGGCCCGGCGCCGCGTCCACTGCCACGCCAGTGTGCCCCGGGGCTGCGGCTTGGGCTCCCGGCCCTACCGGGTGCGTGTCTCCCCAGCGGGTGGTAGGCCCGTCCCTCCTGCCGACCCCCAGCCGCGGCCACCCCGAACACGGCTGGAGGGCAAAGCGAGCCCCAGCCCTAAGCGCGGCCCTTTTCTTAGAAACATCTCAACACGAAACCAAGCTTTTTGAAGGACGCTGTGGGAAACTTACCACTTGACTGATGCCCCAACAGGAGCAGCAATTAAATACACCAGAAAGCATGTGTCCAGTGTCCTTCATACTAGCAAACAGACCTAGCACCTCAGCAGTTCTCAGAGCTTGACTCCTGAGGGCGTTCTGCACCAAACATACAACTTCTGTGCACGATATTTTAAAATGCTGCAGATTTTATTTGTGAAATAAATGTGGAGGCTCCAGCATGGCCTTGGGGAGCACAGGCCACTGGCTGCACAGAGGTGCAGGGGGAGTGCGGGTGCGGGTGCAGCCCCACCCCACCCCAGCAGTGAGGCTGAGCCCAACCTTGACACAGGGCAAGGACCAGGCCTGCCCCGGAAACACCCTGCCCCTCCATGCCAGATGCACCAGGTGTGGGCAGGCAGGCTCAGCAAAGCAGGATCCACTGTGTGGAGTAGCTTAGTGTGTGGGGGGATCCAGGTGTGGGTTGAGGGCTCTGTATGGGGCAATTTGGATGCAAGTGGCTCAGTGGAGGATCTGGGTGCACAGGGGCTTGTTGGGGGGTTCTGGGTGCAATGGTAATTGGACTCTGCAGGGGAGTCCAGATTAAGGTGGTTGTGGCTCAGCAGGGAGGGTCTGTGGGGGATAGAACTTGGCGGGGGCTCTGGGTATGGTGGGGCTTGGGGGGGATAAATATGCTGTGGGAGTGAGGCTCAGTGGGATGGGGATCCAGGTGCAGCTGGTTGGGGGTGATAACTGTTGTGGGTGGCTCATCGGGATGGTCCAGTTGCAGGGGGAGTGGGGCTCATTGGGGTGGGGGAGGGTTCTGAGGCTTGGTGGGAGGGTCTGGATATGTGGGGGGGTCTGGATGCACAGGGGTTGGGTGGGTGGAGGAGCATCTCCCTATACAGGGATCCCTCCCCCTGTAGCTGAGGAGGGCTCACATGCAGACCTTAGCCTCTTCTCACACCTGTCCCCAGATCATTTAATGAAGTGATTATCTTGTCTGTATATTTGGATTGAAGAACTACAATAATGCCACTTCTCAGTCCCAAAATAGCTCACTGGGTTATAGGTCCTATCACAAAACATAAATGCAAACAACCATGACTGGCTGTCTCCGCCAACCAGTGGATGGAGTCCAGAAGTAAAAGTTTTAAAATATTTAATTTCTTACAGCCTTAGTTTACCCATTTGTGATATGGGGATGATAATAATACCCATCTGTGTAAAGTATAGTTTGAAAATGCTATTTAAGTGCTGTGGGGTGCTGGAACAATTTTTATAGTGGGGGTGCTGAGAGCCATTGAATCGTAAAGCCCCATATATGATGGAAACCACTTCAAGCCAGGGGTGCAACAGCACCCCCAGCACCCTTAGTTCCAGCATCTGTGAGTACTACTATAAAATTCCTCAGATATGTCAGAAGAGCATCCTGATAGATAGCTTGGCAACTACATCCTAGTAGATTACTTGGCAACGTTATGTCAAGACACCATTCATTTATTCGGTCATGGTGGTAACTTTTATCTCATGAAGATATTATAGCTTCAGTATTTGTATGACATATCTGCTTACACAGCTTCTCTCCAGGAAATTATAGTAAAATATCTTGAGCTAGTTCAGTATCTGATATAACGTGAGAATATTCAGAGCATTTTCCATAGAATATATGTCCTAAAGATGCTATTCTTTCAATTACTAAAAGAGATCACTTTAAAAAAAGATTATTGGGCCACCTCCTAAACTGGAGTAAACAAGCATACAACCATTTAGGTCAATGGAGCTATAATGGTTTATTACATTAGCTGGGGATCTGGCCCCCTTGTTTCCTATTGTGAACATCTATCATCTACCTATATGCCCTAATCAGCCATTCTTTTCCTTATTTTGTGTTGTTATTTTTTCTCCCCTTTACTCCCATAAACTTCTACCTTCCAAGATCAACTCAGGACATCTGAATACCTGGTCCTGTAACCCTTATGAGAAAAGTCCTTAATCACATTAGTAGCCAATTGAAATAAGTGGAACTACTTGGGCATGAGGACTACTCTACTTTTTTGCATAAGACCTGAAAGGTAGGGCCATAGCACGTACAACAGTATGTGGATTTAATAAGGGGTAGTATGTGACTTCAATATGTAATGACTATACTAAGGAATGTAGTCTTTTTATTTGCACTTATTTACTATTTATGATACATGAGAAAGAATGAGGTTATATTGGAAATATGATTCCACAAATTATTTATATATATCCTGAATGATTAGAATTTTACTGGATGTAAGAATTTTACTGGAAATTCTTACTTTCACTTGTGAAGCAATGAGGATCAAACACCAAACAAGGCTAATAATATAATTTAGCCAATATGACAATTATATTAGAAATAAAATACAAATAGTATCTGGTTACAAGGACCTTCTCCCAGACACAACCTGCAAAGTGTGTTTTTCTGTCCGAGACAAAGGAAATGTATAAAGATGTAGGAGAAAGATAAAAGTGTATTATCGTAATCTTGTTGTGTTCATTTTTTAAAAAGAAAACAGAATAAGTATGGAAAGGGACTAATTTTCCTCATTATACACATTGCTTCCAGAAACTGCAAAAAAGCATTGAGTCACCTTTGGACTTCAGCTTGGCAAGATGCATTTATTTCAATGACAACTAAATGTGGTTATTCAGAAGAAAGGCAGAAATGAATGTATTAATAACTTGTTTCTTGTGAAATAAATTTTGCATTCATATTAATACGAATAATATTCAGAACATTTAATTCTTACTATGTTAATTTTTCAAATTATTATTTTTAACATATCGAGGAATTAAGTCTGCTCTCAATTAATATTTAATGACCAGCTACATGGGGCCATTTACACTACAGACAAGCAGTTTAGGAAATCCAGTTACCACAGAATTGTCTCCCAACATAGTTAAACACAATACAATTTTGTAGCGTACACTGATCCTAACCAGGCCTGATTTCAACTCTGTCACATTACCTTTTGCTAGCATATCTCCTTTGACTTAAATGGATTTTTACCAGGATTACACCAATGTAGCTAAGTTGAAAATCAGGCCCCGCTGCATTTTAATTCTGTTCCAAATTGTGCTACAACCTTGGACAGAACAGGCTATAGCAACAGTTCTCAAACTGTGGGTCCAACCCCAAAGTGAATCGCGAACCCATTTTAATGGGGTCACCAGGGCTGGCTTAGATTTGCTGGGGCCCAGGGCCAAAGCCCAAATCCTACCACCTGGGAGCAAAGCCGAAGCCCGAGCCCCACTGCCTAGGGTCGAAGCTAAAGCCTGAGGGCTTCAGCTCTGGGTGGTGGGGCTCAGGCTATAGGCCCCCTGCCTGGGGCTGAAGCCTTTGGGTTTTGGCTTAGACCCCCGGGTCAGGACAGTGTGGCTCAGGCCCAGGGTAGCGGGGCTCAAGTGGGCTCAGGCTTCGGTCCCTCCTCCTGGGGTCATGTGGTAATTTTTGTTGTCAGAAGGGGGTTGCAATGCAATGAAGTTTGAGAACCTCTGGGCTATAGCATTTCAAGGACAATTGTGACCTAGGGACCCTTGGTGCCAGTTGGCAGAGGTCATGGGGGTGATAGGGTTTTACAGGGATCCCCTGGGTTGGATATCAGCATGGTAGTTCACCAAAAGATGGGATGTGAGGTCTCTACCAAGAGTCAGTAGCCTACTGGTCATCATAATCATTGCAAAATGTATGTATGGGTAATATTTAAGGTGTTAGATATCTATACTGAAAATTATGTGCTTAAGGTCTTGGAGTCACCATGATTTCAACAATTTCCATCCCACCATCAAACTCAGCCTGGACCAGTCCACACAAGCGATCTGACTTACAAACTTACTGACCGATATACTTACCTACATGCCTCCAGCTTCCATCCAGGACACATCACACGATCCATTGTCCACAGCCAAGCTCTAAGATACAACGGCATTTGCTCCAATCCCTCAGACAGAGACAAACACCTACAAGATCTCTATCAAGCATTCTTAAAACTACAATACCCACCTGCTGAAGTGAAGAAACAGATTGACAGAGCCAGAAGAGTACCCGGAAGTCACCTACTACAGGACAGGCCCAACAAAGAAAATAAGAGAATGCCACTAGCCGTCACCTTCATCCCCCAAATAAAACCTCTCCAGTGCATGATCAAAGATCTACAACCTATCCTGAAGAATGATCCCTCGCTCTCACAGAACTTGGGAGACAGACCGGTCCTCGCTTACAGACAGTCCCCCAACCTGAAGCAAATATTCACCAGCCACCACACACCACATAACAAAAACACTAATCCAGGAACCTATCTTTGCAACAAAGTCCGGTGCCAACTCTGTCCACATATCTATTCAAGTGACACCATCATAGGACCTAATCACATCAGCCACGCCATCAGGGGCTCGTTCACCTGCACATCTACCAATGTGATATATGCCATCATGTGCCAGCAATGCCCCTCTGCCATGTACATTGGCCAAACCGGACAGTCTCTACGCAAAAGAATAAATGGACACAAATCTAATATCAGGAATCATAACATTCAAAAACCAGTAGGAGAAACTTCAGTCTTTCTGGTCACTCAGTAACAGACCTAAAAGTGGCAATTCTTCAACAAAAAAACTTCAAAAACAGACTCCAGCGAGAAACTGCTGAACTGGAATTAATTTGCAAACTGGATACCATTAAATTAGGCTTGAATAAAGTCTGGGAGTGGCTGGGTTATTACACAAACTGAAATCTATTTCCCCATGCTAGTTACTCACACCTGTTTGTCAACTGTTTTGTAGTGATAATAGCTTATGCCCAAATACATTTTAGTCTCTAAGGTGCCACAGGTACTCCTTGTTCTTTATACTTTTTAGAAGTTTCTCTCAGGTAGGCGGTAACTGACACATATCTCCCTGGCTGACCACCTCTGTATCATATGCTTCACTCTGTATGCCTATTTGCACTGAACCAGGTGCGAATTGACAGATTGTGAAATCTATAGAAGAGGAAATCTGTGTGGATCTCTTGTAAGAAGAAACAAACAGCAGTGGGGAAGGGTCCTGTTTATGAATCAGGACAAAGGATTCATCTGATATATCTTGGAATGCAAAGAGACACACTGACTCTTGCACCTAGGAGTCAAATTGACAGCGTTCATATCTCATGAAAGAAGAGTCACAGTCTGCCTTGCTGTAAAGTGCTGCAAGGATTTCAAGTGAGGATTAGATATGAGAGCATCTTGTTAATGAAGTCTAGTCTCTAGAATGGAGTACTTATTATTTTAGTTTATATGTCACCATTTGTTTCCAATACTTCTACTTGTTACTAGCTGAATCTCTACACTTTGTTTAAAAAACTTGATTTTACTATAAGCAAATCTAAGTGCTGTGAGTTAAGTGTAGCAGTAATCTGAGGTGGAACTGGTAAACTGGGGTATACTGTTTCTTTGGAAGCAGGGAATCGGTGGATATGGTGAGTATCCAGTGGACCAGGGGCTGGTCCAAGGAGATGCTCTGAGGGCTGAACTGTGCCTGTTGCTAACCAGCAGAGTGACAGCAGGATCTGTGCAGTATAGAAGGGATTGCCAGTGTTGCCAGTGGGGTTGAGGAGCTGACTCAGAGCCAGCCACAGACAAGGCCTCACATTAAGGGCAGGTGGTAGTGAGGTGCTTCACAACCCTGGGTACCCCAAGGAAGCATCACAACAGTTATACAGCTGGATGCCTCCCATTCTGTAAAACAGTACTATGCTTTAACCATATGAAGAGACAACTGTAACCCAATATGTTATTTGTACAGTGTGGATGAGCCCAAAGGGAACATAAGCCTCTCTGTCAGGATGGGGAGAAAAGAAGAGAATGGATAACTATGAAGAAAGAAGGCAACTTTCTATCCACATCCACTATGCAAGAGATAAACTCACAATCCTTCCTTCCTATTTTCCCTGTTGTTCCACCACTCATACTTTATTATGCAAAGGCAGACCAGTGAACCCCCTCAGCCACTGAATCATTTAGCACACTTTTGGAATTTCCTTAGTCAGAAGAGGCCTCTCTTGCCTATCAGCACTTTACCCATCCCACACATTGCTTGTAGAATAGCTTCTTTTCACAAGAAATGCATATCATTGTCATGCATCAGAGACTAAAACCTAACACAACATAATTTCTGCTCTTCCAGGAGAAGACTGCTACAGTGATGGGAGGTGTAGCCTCTTAGGCTGTTCTAAAACTAACTAAACAGAGATTTTTGCAGTAAATACTGGAGGAAGGATGGTCTTGTGATTAATGCTCAGGGAAGTTTGAATAGAATGGAAATAGAACCAAAATGAGTCAGGGTACCATTATGTTACCACTTTTGCTCCTTCATCTATATTTTTGGGATAATTTAAACAGGGTTTCTTATCCTCTTGTTTTAATAACATGCATCTTAGGCCACATTGATGTTAGATGAAGATAGTTACCAATCCACCAAAGTCCCAATTCCTTGTACACCCAAAACTGCCATTGATCATTCTCAGTTGGAGTTTAGGTCTGCAAGGAATGCCAAAGGGCTCCCAGAGATGAAATTGCACAGATTCCCCTCTTTAACTCAGAACACTTGTAAAAGTTGCAGTACGGTGTAATAGGGACGGGATTTTTTTTAACCAAATCACTCAAAAGAACTCTAATGTAACAAAAATGTTGTCACTGAAGCAGCAGAATAATCTCCTAGTACAGTAGTTTGAAATGTTCCCTAAAGGCTATTCAAGTGCTATCATGTATTGAGGATCAAAAATGTGAGTTAATTATCTCATCAGCTACTGAACTAAAATAGAAAATTGTGCACGGCACATATTTTACAGGTGCTAAGGGAAAGATACTAATTTCACAGATGGATTAAAAAGTATATTGTAACTGAGGTGTTAGGGCAGTGTTCCTCAACCTTGCGGTCCACTCAGCACAGAGCTGGAGCCCATGTGACATCCTCAGGGCCATACATGTAGTATTGGATGTGGCCTACAATGGTAAATATGTTGAGAACTAATGTGAGGGTAATATAAAATACAATAACTTTGCGATATTAGGGCTTGTCTTCACTACCCGCCCGATTGGTGGGTAGCAATCGATCTATCGGGGATCGATTTTTCACGTCTCGTTTAGACGTGATTAATCGATCCCCGAAAGCGCTCCCCGTCGGCTCCGGAAATCCACCTCATTGAAAGGGGGAAGCGGCCAGGTAAGTCGATTACGATACGCCGACTTCAGCTACGTTATTCACGTAGCTGAAGCTGCGTATCGTAGATCGAACCCCCCCCCCCCCCCGGGGTAGCCCTGGGCTTAGTTTGTAGCACAAATAATCTCGGTAAATATGAAATCTTCCATCTTGAACAGTTGTTCATGCTGGTTGTAGGGTGTGTTTTATTTGATTTTAAACTCCACAATCTAACTAATATTCAGATCTAAGCCATACACAAAATTTGTATAGAACTGTAGCAGGGTTGCTTGCTCCTTTGTGGTCCAAAGGCCTGGGCCCAGCCAACCTTGATTACTGAAGAGGCACAACTGAAGAGAGCAGCTGGTCCCCTATAAAGGAACAGCAAGCTGCATTCAGGGAGCTGACCAGGTGAGACAGGGAAGACTGTAAAACTAGGGGGAGTTGCTAGGATGGACTGGGAGTAGCCTAAGCCAAGGCAGGAATGGACATGAGACACCAAGGGAGCTTGAGCCTGTGCCCAGCCTAAGGCTGAGGGGAAGGCCTTTGTGTTACATTTTAGTTTAAGTGAATAAACCAGACCCAAGGGAGGGCTGTTGTTGCACTTATAAAATTCTCATTTGGAGCTAATTTGAGGAAAGGGGAAAGTGAGGTGAAGGACTGTTCACAGGGATGCCTGAGGCCGCAAAAGGGTACCTGAGACGAGGCCACACATTGACAGAACCAAATTTTATTTTTATGATGTCCTGATTTTATTCAAGGTTCAAATGTCACCTGAGACCCTTATCAAGTTAAGGTTTACTTTCAATTTTTATGGCTATTGGAATATTTGTGTAACTCACTTAAAAATTAACATAGTATGTAATCATTCTGAACTGCTCTGGCAGAAATGAAACAAACACTCGAAGTAGTGTCAGTCACATCTGGTATGTGTCAAAATCTGTCCAGTGTGGCCCACTAGCCCAGCACTAGAGAGCTAAAACATCATGTACTATATAAGCAATAATTACAAATTATAATGGGTAAGAGAATTTGGGTTTAATAGTAATGCAATGTAAAAACAATGTCATTAATTATATGACTGCATGCCAGCTGAATTGAATCTAAAATTGCTATTATTTTGTGATTCAGAAAAAAGTACATCTGTTCTACTCTATGTGGGAGAAGGATAGACTTGGGAGATAAATATGAGTTTAGGCTGTTTCTTTTACTGTTTGAGTTTAATTTAAATTTTTTAAAACATCTTGGTAGAGCCCTGATTTTTTCCCCACTGCCTACCTCTTTAGGCAGTTATTTACACCTGTGGAATGTGGGTGTGAAATACTACGAGAGCAGAATTGTTGCACTTCATATCCACTGTGCACTTGCCGTACTTGGGTATAAATGACTACAAATACATCTAGATAGAAATAGGCCCACAGATGTATGTTCATATCTGTCACTATCATTAACATGAAATACTAAGCACTTATACACTATGGTGATGAGGAACATATAAATGTCTAGTTAGAAAGAATGTGGAAGAGCTACTAGTTATTGGGGAGAGGGAAAATACATTTTACTACAGAAATTAGCTCATCAAACTGTTCTACATCTCTACTGAACTGAGTGAAGAGACCTTTTGTTCAAGTGCAACCTTGTCGAGTTCTATAATCTTTACTGTTTTGTAATTGTTTCACATCTTGTTTTTGTATCTAAGGACCATTTATTGACTGAAAATGTATGAGCCACTTTAGAATATTTCCTGTTCCTTTAGGAGATCAAGTATGGGATAAAAATCCACTTTGTAGCATGTAGCTTTCAAAACCTGACATTTCTTCCTAAGATATCACCTTCAATAGACATGAATTCATAATTTCCCTATCTCAAGGGCACTTGCCAAAGACACTCAGGATAGGGGCATTGATAATACATTACAATATTTTCTCTCTTTGAATAGATTAGTGGGCTCTCGAACCTAGCAATATTTCAGTACGTTGCCTGATTACCATACTATCTAATCCACATAAGATCATGGCCCTGAGTATTACTGGATAATATGTCACAGCTGGATATTTGCCATTCTTAAAGTTAGTGAGAGCAAGTGGAAGCATCTTAGTATGCAATATGATTATGTGTAACCTCACAACATTTCCATGTATCAGAAATCTATAAGGCTGAAAGATGAGGTTTCTTTTCATAGAATCATAGAATCTCAGGGTTGGAAGGGACCTCAGGAGGTCATCTAGTCCAACCCCCTGCTCAAAGCAGGACCAACCCCAACTAGATCATCCCAGCCAGGGCTTTGTCAAGCCTGACCTTAAAAACCTCTAAGGAAGGAGATTCCACCACCTCCCTCGGTAACCCATTCCAGTGCTTCACCACCCTACTAGTGAAAAAGTTTTTCCTAATATCCAACCTAAACCTCCCCCTCTGCAACTTGAGACCATTACTCCTTGTTCTGTCATCTTCTACCACTGAGAACAGTCTAGATCCATCCTCTTTGGAACCCCCTTTTAGGTAGTTGAAAGCAGCTATCAAATCCCCCCTCACTCTTCTCTTCTGCAGGCTAAACAATCCCAGTTCCCTCAGCCTCTCCTCATAAGTCATGTGCTCCAGCCCCCTAATCATTTTTGTTGCCCTCCGTTGGACTCTTTCCAATTTATCCACATCCTTTTTGTAGTGTGGGGCCCAAAACTGGACACAGTACTCCAAATGAGGCCTCACCAGTGCCGAATAGAGGGGAATAATCACGTCCCTCGATCTGCTGGAAATGCCCCTACTTATACAGCCCAAAATGCCATTAGCCTTCTTGGCAACAAGGGCACACTGTTGACTCATATTCAGCTTTTCGTCCACTGTAACCCCTAGGTCCTTTTCTGCAGAACTGCTGCCCAGCCATTCGGTCCCTAGTCTGTAGCAGTGCATGGGATTCTTCCGTCCTAAGTGCAGGACTCTGCACTTGTCCTTGTTGAACCTCATCAGATTTCTTTTGGCCCAATCCTCTAATTTGTCTAGATCCCTCTGTATCCTGTCCCTACCCTCCAGCGTATCAACCACTCCTCCCAGTTTAGTGTCATCTGCAAACTTGCTAAGGGTGCAGTCCACACCATCCTCCAGGTCGTTGATGAAGATATTGAACAAAACCGACCCCAGCACCGACCCTTGGGGCACTCCACTTGATACCGGCTGGCAACTAGACATGGAGCCATTGATCACTACCCGTTGAGCACGACCATCCAGCCAGTTTTCTATCCACCTTACCGTCCATTCATCCAGCCCATACTTCTTTAACTTGCTGGCAAGAACACTGTGGGAGACTGTATCAAAAGCTTTGCTAAAGTCAAGAAATAGCACATCCACTGCTTTCCCCTCATCCACAGAGCCAGTTATCTCATCATAGAAGGCAATTAGGTTAGTCAGGCATGACTTGCCCTTGGTGAATCCATGCTGACTGTTCCTGATCACTTTCCCCTCCTTTAAGTGGTTCAGAATTGATTCCTTGAGGACCTGTTCCATGATTTTTCCAGGGACTGAGGTGAGACTGACTGGCCTGTAGTTCCCCAGATTTTCCTTCTTCCCTTTTTTAAAGATGGGCACTACATTCGCTTTTTTCCAGTCATCCGGGACCTCCCCCGATTGCCATGATTTGTCAAAGATAATGGCCAATGGCTCTGCAATCACATCGGCCAACTCCTTTAGCACCCTCGGATGCGGTGCATCCGGCCCCATGGACTTGTGTTCGTCCAGCTTTTCTAAATAGTCCCGAACTACTTCTTTCTCCACAGAGGGCTGGTCACCTCCTCCCCATACCGTGCTGCGGAGTGCAGCCGCCTGGGAGCTGACCTTGTCTGTGAAGACAGAGGCAAAAAAAGCATTGAGTACACTAGCTTTCTCCACATCCTCTGTCACTAGGTTCCCTCCCTCATTCAGTAAGGGGCCCACACTTTCCTTGACCTTCTTCTTGTTGCTCACATACCTGAAGAAACCCTTCTTGTTACTCCTAACATCTCCGGCTAGCTGCAACTCCAAGTGTGATTTGGCCTTCCTAATTTCACTCCTGCATGCCTGAACAATATTTTTATACTCCTCCCTGGTCATTTGTCCAATCTTCCACTTCTTGTAAGCTGCTTTTTTGTGTTTAAGACGAGCAAGGATTTCACTGTTAAGCCAAGCTGGTCGCCTGCCATATTTACTTTTCTTTCTACACATCGGGATGGTTTGTTCCTGCAACCTCAATAAGGTTTCTTTAAAATACAGCCAGCATTCCTCGACTCCTTTCCCCCTCATGTTATTCTCCCAGGGGACCTTGCCCATCAGTTCCCTGAGGGAGTCAAAGTCTGCTTTTCTGAAGTCCAGGCTCTGTATTCTACTGCTCTCCTTTCTTCCTTGTGTCAGGATCCTGAACTCGACCATCTCATGGTCACTGCCTCCCAGGTTCCCATCCACTATTCCTTCCTCTACTATGTCTTCCCTGTTTGTGAGCAGCAGGTCAAGAAGAGCTTTTCCCCTAGTTGGTTCCTCCAGCACTTGCACCAGGAAATTGTCCCCTACACTTTCCAAAAACTTCCTGGATTGTCTGTGGACCGCTGTATTGCTCTCCCAGCAGATATCGGGGTGATTAAAGTCACCCATGAGAACCAGGGCCTGTGATCTAGTAACTTCTGTTAGTTGCTGGAAGAAAGCCTCGTCCACCTCATCCCCCTGGTCTGGTGGTCTGTAGCAGACTCCCACCACGACATTACCCTTGTTGCTCCCACTTCTCAATTTAATCCAGAGACTCTCAGGTTTTTCTGCAGTTTCATACTGGAGCTCTGAGCAGTCATACTGCTCTCTTACATACAACGCAACTCCCCCACCTTTTCTGCCCTGCCTATCCTTCCTGAACAGTTTATATCCATCCATGACAATACTCCAATCGTGTGAGTTATCCCACCAAGTCTCTGTTATTCCAATTACGTCATAATTCCTTGACTGTGCCAGGACTTCCAGTTCTCCCTGCTTGTTCCCCAGGCTTCTTGCATTTGTGTATAGGCATTTAAGATAACTCACCGATTGTCCTGCTGTCCCAGCATGGGGCAGGAGCCCTCCCCTCTTGCACTCACTTACTTGTGCTTCCTCCCGGTATCTCACTTCCCCACTTACCTCGGGGCTTTGGTCTCCTTCCCCCGGTGAACCTAGTTTAAAGCCCTCCTCACTAGGTTGGCCAGCCTGCTTCCAAAGATGCTCTTCCCTCTCTTCGTCAGGTGGAGCCCGTCTCTGCCTAGCACTCCTTCTTCTTGGAACACCATCCCATGGTCAAAGAATCCAAACCCTTCTCTCCGACACCATCTGCGTAGCCATTCGTCGACTTCCACGATTCGACGGTCTCTACCCCAGCCTTTTCCTGCCACAGGGAGAATGGACGAGAACACCACTTGCGCCTCAAACGCCTTTATCCTTCTTCCCAGAGCCACGTAGTCTGCAGTAATACGCTCAAGATCATTCTTGGCAGTATCATTGGTGCCCACGTGGAGAAGCAGGAAGGGGTAGCGATCTGAGGGCTTGATGAGTCTCGGCAGTCTCTCCGTCACATCACGAATCCTAGCCCCTGGCAAGCAGCACACCTCTCGGTTTTCCCAGTCAGGGCGGCAGATAGATGACTCAGTCCCCCGAGGAGAGAGTCCCCGACCACCACCACCCTCCTCCTCCTCTTGGGAGTGGTGGTCGTGGAGCCCCCATCCCTAGGACTGTGCATTTCATGCCTTCCAATCAGTGGAGTCTCCTTCTGCTCTGTTCCCTCAGATGCATCATTCACTCCACTCTGCACTAGTGCCTGTGGAGAGAACATGAAAACGGTTGCTCATCTGAATATGCGTTTCTTGTACATTTACTTGTCTCATACTCTTTCCTCTTCTGGAGGTCACATGCCGCCAATTATCCTCGCTGGCCTTCTGTCCCCGCTGTGCAGCCTGCTCTGAATCCTCACAACACTGTGCCCGTTGAAGCCTATCCTGACGTCTATCCAGGAACTCCTCATTTTCTTTTATGGAACGCAGGGTTGATACTCGTTTGTCCAGACCTCGAATCTTCTCCTCCAATATGGAGATCAGCTTGCACTTTGTACAGACAAAGTCGCTTCTATCCTGTGGAAGAAAGACAAACATGGCACATCCTGTGCAGGTCACGACAGCGGATCGCTCAGCATCCATAGTCCCTTCCGTCGAAGAGTTTCCTCACTTGTGGCAGAAGCTACTCAGGGAAACCTGCAAGGGGGATGCCGTAGTAGGGTCTCTCTAGGCGAACTCCCAGGCTAACTCCACCTGTTTGCTTCTCTGCTAGGCGCTGCTCCGCTGGTGCGCAGCTGACTGACTGTCTTTTTAGAAGAGCCTGCAATGAAGCACTCCCAAATCACACTATTCAAACAGGAAATCAAACACTCAAGCACACGGTCAAAGTGCCAAACTGTCCCCTCAACAGATACTCACTCCCCCGTCTGCAGCCCCCTGGTTGCTCTGCCTCTCCCTTTAGTTTGGGTAAAAAGAGTTAGGAATGGCAAGGATAGCTTGCCCCCTTCGCACTCCCCTTCCAAACTCCCTCTCAAACTCCCCTGTTTGCAGCCCCTGTTCGCAAAGCTCCCTGGTTGCTTGCTCACTGCTTTATAAAGCCCTGGCCTGCCTGATTGATTAGCCCCGCCCCCTGGTGTAGAAGCTCACAGCTTCCAATTGCCAGCCACAGCACACGGTCCTGCAAACAAACAAATGAATGAACACACAGACAGACACAAGTACCCCCAAACACACACTACAGACAGCCACTTACCCCAAGGGTCCTGTATTTGCTCCTGCTTTACCTGGAGCAATTCCTCTCAAACTCCCCTGTTTGCAGCCCCTGTTCGCAAAGCCTGCAGCCCCTGTTCGCAAAGCCTTTTAACTGTATCAAATCAGCTATTTATTCATTTGCATTGTAGTAGTTGCTAAAAGCTCCAATCCGAGTCCCTACACTCAAGGGTTTTTTAAATGTACAGGGTTTTAATTTCCCTCTTTATACAGTTGGCAATGACATTCCTTTCCTCACAAAATTGCATGGGAAAAGGAAGTTATTCAAAAATCTCCATGCATTAAAGTGTTTTGAGCTGGGTAAATTTTTTGAACAAATATTTTATTCTTCACCAAATTGCAGTTTAGTGTCAAATTCAGTGAATAGTTTCAGCCCCCCCAAAATTAAAAAAAAAAAGTTAAAATGTTTTGTTTTGACCCTTTAGAAACAAAATATTTCAATTTTTCCTTTCAAAATGATGTTTTGTTTTAAAATTTGCCTAAATTCATTTTTTAAAGTTAAAATATCTAAAAGCAAATCATTTCATTTTGAGTAAAATGGAACATCTCTGTCAATGTAAAACAACTTTTTTTTTTATTTTGCTGAGAAAACTAAAAAGTTTTCATTTTGGATTGACTCAGAGGACTGAAACATCTGTGACATGCACAGCTGAACAAGGGTTTCCAAGGCATTGCCTTCTCAAGGAGGAAGGTTTGAGATGCCACACAGAGGGCATTTGTCCAAATGCTAATGCTTTTTTTTTTTTTTTTTTTTTTTAAACAGGAAAATCCTCTGGTTTTCAGGAAACAAGGTCACGTAGTATGGCTGGTCCCCAGTTATTCCATCCCTCCAAAACACAATGGCATCCCACATTTGACTTGGCTAGACTGAGAGGCCATCTCAGTTTGTTGGAGTGGTGGGGGAAGGGTGATGTTTAGGCTTTTCTCTGCCCACACTCTCTTCTGTGCTTGCTTGTCATTTGGTTACTGTCTTTTGGTTTCCTGTGCACCATACATTGGAATACAAATTGGATACAAATATCAGTAGCTGTTAAAATGGCTTTTTCCCTTCCTTTCTGCACAAATTCAAGGATGATTCTTCTCTCACATCACTTTTATAGCACCGTACAACACCAATAACTTAATGCAGTTACTCATGATTTACCCAAGTGTGAGAGATGAATCAGGCCCAAGATATATACAGTCTAGGCTCTGATCCTGCAAAGATGAAGTTAATGGGACTGTGTGCATTGTGTAAAGTTAAGTACGTGAGTTGGGCTACCTTTCTCTTCATTGCTTGAACTACCATTTAACTGACAGTGGAAGAAAAGGATGTGGCAGGAACTTTCTCCAATACTGTTGGAACAGATGGGTTGTGAATCACTTTATGGAATCTATCAAGAACCCTTAGAACTTCAGGGAAGCTACCTGAACCCTGAGGATGTTTCAAACCAAGTCAGACCATCATCTAAGAAAATCACTGAGTGTACAGCAGGCATATTTGAGAAAGAAATCTGAAATGCCCCAGGAATTGATCAGCATGAAACTGATGAGGTTGAGTCACCTGGACCATGAGCAAAGATAAGATGCTAAGGGCGACAATCCATGGAGAAGAGAACCGGCAGGCAACAATGGGAACAACTGCTGGAATTGTGTTAGGCCTAGTTCTCTAAAACACATGTAGACATTCTGCTGTTTTTATTAATGTTTCAAAAAGGAATATAAATAAGAACTTAATTGAATAGGGGGGAAATGATTGGGTTATTGTGTGAGAATGATAACTCTGATGTAAATACCGTAGAGATGAAGAACACTTTCGATTTATGTTGTCTTTAAAAAATGATAAATACACTACACAGCCATCTCTTTACTTCAACCACTCTCTTTACCTCTACCAAATTCCCCTCTCCCAGTTACTGCACTACTCTTAGCCCATATTCTTTCGTTCACTCATTTAGTCTTCTCAAATTGGGATTCAGGATTCAATCTCTATTGCTTTGCAATTTAGACACAGTACCACTTGACTCATGCTTTTGAAGTCTGCCAAAAGTATCCCACAGGCCACCTTTTCGTTCTCTGAACAGTCAAGTTTTCCTGTACTGCACCATGAACAAAGGGCTGGAGCACCCACATTGTAAGAGGGCACAGGAAGTCTGGGATATGAGTGCTTAGACTTGGGCCTGAATAATGAAGTATAGAAGCTGGAGCCCTACGTTGGGACCCTGGGTTCAACAATTCGTAACCTGGGGTAGATGATCAAGCCTAAGATTAACAAATCCATGGTTTGTTAACTTTAGTTCTACTAACCCTGATCTTACACTGCAGTGTAGATGTATCCGATGTGATCTAAGACAAGCCATCAGAATGTCTCTCCTTTCCCCATGCTTGGGATGGTCCACCTGTATGCAGGGATTCTGGGCCTGATTTTTTCCCCACTGCCTTACACTTTATGTAGTTATGTTGCACCCATTTTGCACAGGTGTACATTTTAGGTCCTGATCCTGCAAATATTCTCTTAAGTAATTAAATGGAACAATGAATGGGCATAAAGTCAATAGAGCTTCTCACCAATCTAAAGTTAAGCATGTACATGGTTGTTTGCATGATTAAGGTTCTAATTTGTAAACTAGCACACAAGAAGCAAAATTAATGGAGAATCAGACACAGTGACTATAGTCAAACAAATAGTCTAATAAAATCTAAAACATGGAATCCTACTTCTAAATAATAACACCTTTGCAGCATCCTAGTTTCCCTTCATTTCTAAACAAATAACCTAACATACTATTAAACTCTTTACTTTACATTACCTATCTTTTTCTTACTCTAGCTTTTTGGACCTCCATATCTTTCTTTCCTTTCCAGTGACATTACAGCCCTGATCAATTGCCTCTCATTAACAAAAGAAGTAGAAGACCATTTATCCTTCCTGTCAGAGGTTTTTAGGCTATTGCAATTAGCTGGCATATCCAGCCACTCTAACAATACTGTTAACTGTATACAATTAGGGAACTATCCCTTAACTTATTTAGATTATATTTTAAGTGGCTCTCATCTTCTAGCTGCTGATAAATATGTTTTAAAATATTTAAACATGATTTTAAAATATTAAAAAATAGAACAGCAAAAAATCAATACCAGTGCAGACAAACTTAACCATTCAACTCAAAAACTGCTTTTTTCCCCCAAATCAGCTAAGCAATCCCCTCACCATAATTTAGTAACCTCCCACAGCAAACTGGCCAAATCCTTTTATTCATCCCATTTGTTTGAGAAAACATAGGAGCCTTTCAGCAACCCTAAAGATTGCCCAATCTTAGGCTGTTGGACTAAGGGGACCTGAGAACCCTCTTACTAAAAAGGCTCTGCAACCAAACTATGGGATACTGGTGTAACATTGTTGTCATGCTGCTTAATAAACTCAGGGGATCGCTAACAGGGGAAACCTAGGGACTGATTCTCCTCTCACATACACTAGTTTTCCTTCCATGTAACACCATTGACTTTCATTGCACTATTCCTGATTCACATTCATGCAAGTCAGAGGAGAATCAGGCCTATAGTTACTTGTATTGTGTTGTTGTGCTAGACTCTGTACAAACACATAACGAAAAGCTGGGCCCTGCCCCAAAGAGCTTAAAGGTAATAATCTGATTCAATGTATAATATAACATTTGTGTATGTTCATTATTTGTTTCACTCCTCAAGGGCTTCCTGCAAGGCAGAATGAAGGCAGTGGGTGATGTAGGAGCAAAGGCAGGTCCAAAGGATCTGTTCACTCTCTCTCCTCCCAAACCACTACCTTTGAGTTGCTTTGGGCTGTGCAGGGGCAACCGGGAAGCCACAGGCAGTCTCTAGGGGGAGTATCTCCTCATTCTGCCTGTACATCCACCCAGCCCAGGCTGCAGATTTTTTTCTAAGGCTGTTTCTACACTTAAAACTCTACCTGTACTGCTGTAGCACTTCCATGTAAAGACACATTACAGCAATGGGATGGGTTCTCCTGGCCTTATAGCTAATCCACCTCCCCAAGAGGCAGGAGCTGGGTCAATGGAAGAATTCTTCTGGCTGTATTAGGGATTAGGTCAGCATAACTACATCTCTCAGGGGATGTGGATTTTTCACACCCCTATATACATTGGGGTTGCGTTCTTGAAAAGGGCGATGGATACCAAAACAACGTATACCAGGGAATTTTCCCCCATAAGAAATAATGGAATAACGGCAGAGGCGGGGGGGAAAAGGAGGGATGCATTCACAACTTCACCACACTCACCTATGACAATGCTCTTTTCGCCTACACAGTGTACCTAAACAGTGTACCTTTTTACGACAGGCTATACAATACACATTTTACACATAAAACATTGAATAAAATAATGTAGAACCCTACTAACATCATTCAAACATATAGAACATTTTAATAAAGTAAATACAGTACTGTAATACAGTATAAAACTGTCAATTATGCTAAACTTAGGTAGGGTGGCGTCTGGGTTTTCTTGGTCTGGCTTTTCCGTGGCTGGCTTTTTGGTTGCAGAAGTCTTTTAAAAGGATTTTATCAAATGTCTTCTGCTTTCCTGCATGAATCTTTGAACCACAGAGCTCCCTGTAGCAAGCTGCTGCATCATTGAGAGCCTTGGAGACTTTGGCAGACTATTCACGAAAGGGATCACCACTCTATATGATTTCTGTCATCTCATCCAGCAATCTAAAGAAACAGGAGAAATTATTTGTCGTCAGACTCCTGGCTTCCTGCCCTAGGTCATTGTCATCATCATCCTTGCTTTCCTCAGATATCCGTTGTTGGTCCAGCTCAATCAGTTCCCCATTTGTCACTTGCTCAGCGTGAGACTCCAACAACTCCTGTACATCCTCCTCCTCTACCTCCTGATGGCCGACATCCTTCACCAACTTGACAATTTCTTGCTTGAGAGCAGGAGCGGCATCAAATCCCATGAAGCTGTGGACAGCATCTGTCCATGCACGGTGCCAAACGCCATTCATACATTGCGAAGTGACCTCTTCCCATGATGCATCAATATTTTCCATGCTGTTCAAGATATTAAAGGACTTCCAAAACTCCTTTACACTAAGCTTTCCTTCACCTGCCATCTCCTTAATCAGCATAGAGAATGTCGTCCGTAGGTAATAAGCCTTGAATGTCGCTGGTGGACGCAAGTACAGTACTGTACTGTACAATAGGGGAATATGTTCCATTTCACGTCTGTCCCGATCCGTGCAAACGACAGATATGTGGATCAGGATCAACATAAATTGGAACATGTTCCCCTATTGATGAGCGACAGATATCCGAAACAATGGCTAAGGGGAGATGTATCTTCTTTAGACCAGCCCTAAATCACAATAAAGACTTCCCTCCCTTATGAGAATGCATGCTTTAATGGCACACTACACTTTGGGAATGAAGGACCTGACAGTGTACCTTTAATTTAGTGTTAAGATTAAGGTGCAGCACAGTTTTCTTCATTTTAGAATAAATTGATTCATGTGCCTGATAAATAATTAATTGACATATTCCTAGATACTGTTTACTGGTGAAAACATCTCAGTGTAAGAATGCAAGATGAAGGAACATTTTCCTGACAAATTAACTGCCTCATTTAAGAGTCAGTTTTTATACTAAGACAATTTCAGGTTTCTCCATAGAACATGGAAAGAATCTGTAATGGGTCAGCTTTGCATCATAACACATTTTCTTTAATTATGTGATTCATACAGTAGATAATTCTTTAGTCCTTTCTGTTCTTGGTGTCTGTTTTGGATGTTCTCTTGTTGTTGTTGTTTTTCATCCATTCACATCTCTATGGACCAGATAATCAATTTGCAGCAGTTACACCTCTGTTGTATGGATGTACTACATAACATGCAGTGCACTTTCTCATTTTAAATGATCAGTCTGGGAACTATATTTGCTAGAGATTCCTGGATTCGAGCTTCCTCGTCTGATCCCAGAATGGCTTCATCACTTGCTCCCATGTTATCGTTCTGAAGCCATCTAAAAGTAATGCCACTGATGACTTCTGTTTTTGATGATTCTCAGTCAGGATAGACAGGCAGATTGAGACATTCTTGACTGCAGCAACAACTGTGTACAGGATCACAAGAAATGACAACCTAAAAAATTTAAGGATCAGCTTTTCAGGTGTCTTAAATCAGCGTAGCACTCTAACTTCAACATAGCTATATCAAGTTATACCAGCTGAATGTCCTGCCCATAATACTTTTCAATATTAATCTTTAGTGCTTAGGTCACTTTTACTTGCTTGGTCTATTGTCTGAATTTGACTCACAGACTCAAAATTAGATTTTGTAAAGAACTGGAGATGTTTGACTTCTAATGCTTGTGGTTATGTATGCTAAGATAAGGGCAATCAAACTTCATGAGTCAGGCCTTAAGCTGCTTGCTGTAGGGGTCAGGAAGGAATGTATCACCTATCGTATAACCTGTTAATGGCAATATTTGCTTACGCCTTTTTCTTTTTTTTTTAAAGCATCAAGTCATGCTGACGGCAGGATAGTGGACATGAACACACTCGTGGTCCAATCTTGTATGGCAAATCCTATATCCTATTTGTACATTCCATTTATTTCTTGATTTTTCTCAGACTTTCCTCCTCACAACCTCTATTGTGTCAGATGTTACCTGCTTCAAAGAGCTGATAACATATAAAAAATAGGTCAGTATTTAAATAGTTTTTAAAAAGCAGCACTGTTTGTGGATACCTGATAGTTGCTTTGGCCCCAGTCCTGACCAAATATTGTATAGCATTACACAGGGCACAAGAGGCCCCAGTATGTGATGTAAACAAGTTGCATTCCAGCCCCAAAAGTCCTGGAGCAGTTTACAGCCAGTGTATAAAGGGAGAAGAAGGGAACTACACTTGCTGAGAGAAACTAGAGTTGACTGCTTTGTGACTGAGATGCTCATGCACACACACACTCTCTCTCTATAGCACATTCTTGACTTCAGTTGAATTTGACAGATTTACACAATCTGAGAATGGGGCTTTATCTATATGAGATGACCTTTCCTCAAGTCAAACCTCCAGCCATCTAACAATTATTGTGATTCTCTCTACTACTTTTAATCTCTCTATTTTTTTTTCTGGCAGTGAGGTGACCAGACCAGAAAACAGTAGTGCACTGGTACTATTTTTGTTTGTAGGAATTGTCTTTTGAAAAGAAGATAAATAGGATGAAAACATCTGAGCTTTTCAGTTTCCAGAAACTGTAACTTCCGGTGTCTGTACTGTTTCACCCTCCCAAGTGTGTCACAAAACAAAGCCTCCTGAGTGTATCCAAAGGGAGGGGAGGATCGGGGGTCTTTACATCCCCATGTAGAAGGCAGAAATGAAAAGTAGTGGAGCTGTTCATCCACTTGCAGGGATCAGGCCAGTGACAGGAAGACAGGTCTCAAAAAACAAAACAAGTAACATAAAATCCACTAGGAAGGCTCAGATTCTGCAACCCCATTACGAAAACCAAAGAACATTAGTAATATGACTATTAACATTTGCACATCTCACTTCAGGTGGCTCTTTTCTTCCTAAAGGATGCCAAAGAACTTTAGTATTTTAAAATTATAAATATCGAAAAGATTGATTTGAGGAGGAGAACCTGCTTAATATGTAATTACTCTACATGCAGACAGTCTCCTGGATGCACAGTATAATCTTGTTTCCATTTATATACTGTAAAAAAATGTTGCAGCTACATCTTCCTGGCTGCATCACCCATGTTTAAAATGTAATGGAGAAAAATAGCATCGGTATTTTCTCTTGGCTGGGTTCTGGAGACGACTTGCATTTGACCAACTATTTTAAAGGCTTTAATATTTTTTTATGCCAACCTGTGGTAGAGTAAAGCCAAATGCCTAAAACAACTGGCTACAGAAAACTGGCTAGAGGCCTGGGGAGATCTTCACAATGCAAAACGTAAATTTGAATCATAGACTATTAGGTTGAACAGACCCAATAGATCATGCAAACCAGGGCAGGACCTGGTCCAACAGTGTTTTGACAGCTTTGTCAATTCTTATTTAAATTGCTCAGGTGACAGTCTTCCACTACTTTTCTCTGGCAACCTTCCACAGTCTAAAATGTCACTGATTTCATAGCCTCTGACTCAATGTGAAAGAGAGGGTGAGCAGACTGTGACATGATTTAGTAAACATAATTTTAGTGTCCTTGTCATTTGTGTTTACTGTTGACAGTATGCTCAGGTCTAAACAAAACAGAGGAAGACCTGGCATCTACCTCACAGAGTTTACAGTGTAAATGGACAAAACAGCCACAAACATCTCTGGATGATTCAAGGAAGGTAGCTATGATTTTTTAAAAAATCTATGTGTAATAGCACTTTTAATTTAGCATTAAATTAGGAGCTTTAATGGAAGATGTGTATTTTCAGGCTGAATTTCAAGGAAAAGAGTGGTTGCCTTGTTAACTGAAGGTGGGAGGGAGAGCGATGTCTGAGGGGAGAATGGAAGACAGCTGAAGATAGCTCTGTGAAGGAAGTTAGTAGCCTTGCTTTCCACTTTAGGCTGTACATTTTCTTATTACAGAGTCTGCAAACCCTGATTTACACAAACTCCTTAAAGCTGCAACGTGCTTTTTGTAATGCAACAAAAAAACAAGTCTTTCTTTTATAGCTATGAAGACATTTTCTGAATTACACAATGGTGGGAATGAATTAGATTTTGCAGCATTAGAGCACTACTCCCTGTTCAAAGAGGATTATAGTAACTACAAGAGTTGTCATGAAAATCTTGCCAATTTTGCCTTAGATAAATTGAAAAGTGTACATCAGCATCTGTAATATTAAATAAACCTTCATGTATCTACTGTAGGGAATACCTGGAACACTGCAGATACTGTGCTAAAGTTACTAAGGCCAGGTCTACACTACACACTTACATCAGTCACTCGGGTGTGAAAAATCCACACTCCTGTGTGATATAGTTATACTGACCTAACCCCTGGTATAGACAGTGCTACATCAGTGGGAGAGCTTCTCCCATTGACATAGCTACCCCCTCTCATGGATGTGGATTAACTACACGCGGTAGACGCTCTCATCAGCAAAGGAGCATCTTCACTTAAGTGCTACAGCGACACAGCAGCACTGATGCAGCATTTTTAAGTCTAGACCTGCCCTAAGATCTAAAAGCTTACAGAAGCAGCAATCAGAGTTGTTGTTGCTGGTGATTCAGAGTAGAAAGAATGGAAAGTGGTGTTTTTAAAGAGCAAAAACACTGTTCAAATGTTATGTAATAGTTGTAATGGCCCATACACAGTATGCCTGATGCCCGTATCACATGGTCCACCATGAGACTCATCACCATAAAAGCTATACCTACCATGGCATCAACAAAATCCTAGAGTTGAACTGCTACAATTATTGGCCTGGTATTTTCAGCCCTGTGAATAGGAAAACACCCAACATAAACACAAATTGATTCTTCTTTGGGGTCCAGTCTGGTTTCATATGACTAAGCACGAAAAGGAGGAATCGTGCAGGGTATCCTCTCTTTATAAGAACAAGGATATGTTATGTGTGTAGTAGCTAGAATCTCCCCTTAAGTTGCAGTCTAAGGCCAAACCCGTCAGCTTTTCATTTACTCCTGCAATATTCCCACTGAAATCTGTAGGATTCTGCCCCAAGTCGATCTTTTATATTCTTAGTGCTAGAGTGGCAGAGAGAAAGCATGGCAACAAAGAGCCTCTAAGCAGCCTTAAAAGTTTAGGGGCCAAATCCTGAACTGGTTTAATGGCATAGATCTACTGCGGTTATAGTACAGTATCATCTTTAGGAAAATGCTGTCCTTGAAACCAATGGGGCTATTCTGGCCATTTATTTTTCTCTTGTACTACAACATCAATTGGAGACATAATTCTAGTTTTCAGCTTCAGCTAAAGCCCTACTATCTTGTTAATTAAATACTTCCACATAGAACTGTATGTAAATAACTTTGCATTTTTCCTGTAGTACGAATTGGCGTGTTTGCTACAACAAGTAAACAAATAATGACAAAACTTCCTAGGGGAAAGTACAGTACAGTACTCCTAGCTCTTCTACCTCCTCTCTTATTCCCAATATAGAGAGAGGTAAAAAAATTGAAACTAAGGAGGAGAAACAAGTAAAACTACAGAGATGATAGCACAAAAAGCATTTGCATGTCTAGAAAAGTATTTAATTGAGGAATCATACTGCACTTTATTCTCTGCTGTATAAGTAAGTACATTGCATTAAATGGTATCATCTGGGAGTTCTAAAACACATTCACTTACCAGGTAGAATGTTACTGCTAATTGCCCCATTTTTAGTAGCTAGTATTCTGTATGTGAAACATTTATCACATATAGTCCATTGTAAAACACCACATTTCATTCCACCATTCTTTTGTCATTCTAGAGAAACTTTGTATTTCTTCATTTACTAGCATCATTAGAAGCCTGTTCAAAGACAGCTCTTTCTTAGTGAATGCATTGCAGGGGGATGTGAACTTCTTTTTAAAATGGCTATTGAGACTGACAAGCAACAGCACGTATGTTTTTAAAAAAAGGGGAAGAAATAAAAGGCCAAGTTCATTCTTGGATGTAAACTGTCATAATGCCCCTTACGTCAATGCACATCTTTACAGCAGGTTGAAGTTGCTCCTGTCTTTCAGGCCATATTTATCCCAAACTACCTCATTCCCAGACTCTGTGCCATGACCCACACAGCTTCCTTCCACCTGAAAACTGATAGGTAGCACCATTTGCTATGGTACCAGTAAACATTTGCATGGGGTTTCAAAGATCTAGCCATAGGAGATGGTTGGCCAAAAACAGAGATACAAATTACGTCTATACTAGACCCATATGAAATGTTTGCAATGAAACCTGTAGTGTATGAAAATAATGTAGTATCTCTCAATAGTCTGTGAACCCCATAGTATGTAGCCTATAGGATGGTTTGGGGCTTAAGAAATAAGTAGAAATTAGGTTTGGGGCTTAAGTTAGCGGAGGAGTATGGGAAACTGAAGTTGCTAGTGTGAGAAAGTCAGAGATAAGTTGAAGGCAGTGTGTAATGAGAAAGTAAGAGTTAGCAAGGACATGACAGAGTTATGTTATCATTTTATTTATAAATAGCTTAAGCAAGGTTTTTAATGTGTTTTTGAGAATTGTGAATTTTATTAAAATGCTGTTTATTGATAGTATGAGAAGAACATTGGTGCAGACATTATTTGAATAATGGGCAATGTCAAGAAAGTGGAAATAAGAAAGTGGAAGAAACCGAGTTATGGTAAAGGACAGTTTTATGTTAATTTAGTATTAAAGGAGTAGTTTTGCTAGATTGTGGGAAAGCTCCAGTTAACATCAAACATTAGGTTCCAGGATTATAAGGCTGTAGTTCACTTTGTTAGTGGACTGATCACCCATTGATATGCTATTTCATCTTTGAATGTAAGTATGACTAGTTTATTTGCTTAATTTTTCTTTTGAAATAAATTTTGGTGCATTATTCAAAGTGTTGCCCATTGGACTTCTGCTAAATAAATTTTCTGTAACAGACCAAGAGACTCAAACCTGAAAACTAAGGGTACGTCTATACTACCCGCCTGATTCGGTGGGTAGCAATCAATCTTCTGGGATCGATTTATCGCGTCTTATCTAGACACGATAAATTGATCCCGGAAGTGCTCGCCGTCGACACCGGTACTCCTGCTCCGAGCGAGGAGTAAGCGGAGTCGACAGGGGAGCCTGCCTGCTGCGTCTGGACCCGCGGTAAGTGCTGTTAAGTTCGAACTAAGATACTTCGACTTCAGCTACGTTATTCATGTAGCTGAAGTTGCGTATCTTAGTTCGACCCGGGGGGTTAGTGTGGACCAGCCCTAAGTTAGGTTTTATTGCACCATTATCTTTAAAAACATAATACTAATTGGAAATATTTCAACATAAGGTGGCACTTTCCATATTGTGTGTTTAGGAAGCTGTCAGAACGCAACCAGAGTAGCAGTGTATGTTTAGCTAAATTTTGCAGTTGTATATATTCAGTAAATATAACAATCTAAATCCCCTTGTGGCTTCTTCATATTGTCTTTGCGTAAAGAGGAAAAGACACAATCGAATCAAAGAAAACTTGGTTTTTTTCCTTCTTTATGCCAATCCAATTTTCAGTTAGGCCCATGTTTGAAAGGCTTGCTAAATTTTGTAATCCTGGACCCAGTTGTGGGCAAGCCTCATTGAAGTGCTTACATCAAAAACAGGTGAAATTCATGTATTTCACTTGAAACTTGGCTATAACGTTCAGATCCTAAACTTGGAGTGATAGTAGGTGTGAACTCACATGCACTGGTATGAAGAAAACATTCAGACATCTGTGAAGCAAAAAGGGATTAGTTGTATAATAATCACTCATCCTCCAGAAAACTCAAAGTATTTCACAAAGATGAGTATCATAACTCCTCTGCCTCAGTTTCCCCATGGAAGAAAGTGAAGTACCCAAGGCCACAAAGCAATTCATGCCATACCTGGAAATAGAGCCAAGAGCTTTTGAGGCTGTCTCATGCTCTAGCCATTGGACCACACTGCTTCCCTGCATACTGCACAGTGTGCCCGGCTGTAATCTGCGGCTATTCTGAGCCCCATTTTCTTGTTCCCGGGGCCAGGAGTGTTGGTTAAAGGATTATGGCTGTGAGGCAGGGCCCTGTAAGAATGAAGTGTAAAAGCATAGGGAAATCTGGAAGTGACACAGAGGCACTCACAGCACAAGATATAATAGCAACATCTGGATAAAGCATGGTAAGCATCCTACATTCTCTCACATGGCCAAGTCATAGCATTTTGTTTGTTCTGCAACCACCTATTGACCTGATAGTGTGTGAATGATAGGTGTCTGATATCACCACTGCAGCACACAAGATGCTAATCCTGCATCATGGCAGGGAGTTGGACTAGATGACCTTTGCGGACCCTTCTAACCCTATGGTTCTAAGATGAATTTAATATTTCATTGCTTAGGGAAATCTACTTTCCCTTGAAATAACCAGTCTGTTTTTCTAGACTAGTAACATGACCACTTTTACCAAGAAATCTTCCTGAACCAAATGCCTACATTTGAATACCGCTCAACTTGGAGGACGTGTTTATCCTGTGCATAATAATTATGCAATACTCTTTATGCCTCTCCAGCATAACTCTTCTAGCAGTTTGAGACTCCTGGTAAATAAATCAGACTTATATATTCAAAGTTCCATTATTCCTGAGAAGCCCAATATCTGTTCCCATCCACTTTTTCAATTTGTTTTATTAAATATTGAATTTGGTATCTACTGATGTGGTTGCATGTACATGAGTTTGAATCTTTCCTATTTAGCTCTGATAGCTGAGGTCAGGTGCTTTGACTCATTTAGCCCTACAGTAGACTGTCATATAGCTGCTTCTGCCTAACAGGCATCTGGAAATGAGATTTACACAATATTTTACTTGTGTAAGTGGATAAACAAGAACAGATCAATTCATCACTTTCTAAGATCAGTAGAAATGAGAAGAAACAGTTCACCCTTTCCTGATTTTAATTTTTTCCTTAATTTCCCAAAGGAAACTGGAAGGAGCTCAAAAAGGCCTGTGACATACTGTACTCTCAATTAGTTTCTATTGAATCAGTACCAGACCAAAAAGAAACATCCTTCTAATAGGATGTAGCGAAATAATCTGGAACCAAAATTAATTTGACATACTTTAGCCTAACATCTTTCTTTACTAATGCTTGAATGTTATCTCATTCTCATTATGTTCTGCTGAATAATTTTCAGCTTTAATCACCTTTTATTTTTCTTCCTTAGTTTTTAGTTGCTAATGTAGCAGATACACTACCTACTATATAGTAAATAAAAAAAGCAGACTGTTAGAGCATTTATTGTGTAATAAATTGGTATGCATGCTTACCATGTTTCTCTTAGAGTCAGAAGTGTTGAACTGAATTACCATGTTAACACAACTGTTATCAACCACTGGGAATTTTCCTTAAGTGTGTGGTGGGCGTGTACAAATCCTGTACCAGCCAAGGAGCAATTAGAGTAACTGTGTGCTCAGGCAGCCCTGCCACACATGTGGGGCATGCTAATCTTGGAGAAGGAGTCTTAAAAGGGAGAAGCTCTGTTCAGAAGTGCCTAGCCTGGGGGAGCTGACAGACCTTATCTTCAGTTCCCTGAAAGGAACACAGAAATAAGCCAAGCTACTTTAGGTGGTCTATAAGCACAGAACTAGGACAGATAGCTGGAGGATCCTGGTAGGATAGAGGGCTGGTGCCACTCATTATTTCTGTTAATTTAGCTTCCTTTCCTTTGTTACCTTGAGAATTGAGACTAGTGGCTTGATCCTAGGGCAGACCCTCACTGAGAATGAGCCTCCTGAGGAAAAGGTTACCAAACATAGGAAGTTGCCCTGGGAAGAAGCAAGAGGTCTGACAAGATAGCTCTTAACCACCTTCTACTACAAGGATCCCTGGGCCTGAGAACCCACAGTAAAGGGAGGTACTGGCTTCTCCTGCAGCCTCAATAGGAAGATAAGCAGAAAACCTCCTGGACAGAAGGACTATTGGGCCTGGACCAGGGCTGTCGATCTGCTGAGAGGTCCTGGGAATATTGGGTGAAACGCCTGGCTTACCCTGAAAGTGGTAAGACCAAAGGTGACCTGGCTGGAGAGCTGAATCACAAGGCAAAGGGGGATCACCAGCAGACCTAGCTGGCAAGACTACAGAGGAAAAAATGCTGCACGTAGCCACAAGGCAGGGTACTGGTTGGTGAGTCACTTTGCCACAATAAAGGTATATCTACATTTCGATCATGATTCCCAGCTGAAGGGAACATACCTACACCAGCTCTAACTGAGCTAACACACAAGGTAGTGTATCCATGGCAGCCTGAGTGGTGGGATGGGCTAGCCACCTTGATATATGTCTAGGGTCTTGGATGGGTCTGTACTTGGAGCAGCTAGCCCTTCCCACCACTTGTGCTACCATGGCAGCACTGTATCTGGAGTGTACTAGCTCGATTAGAGCTAGGGTATGGGTGTCCCCTCCAGCTGGGAATCACACCCCCAGCTCACAGTGTAGACATAATCTAAGTACTAGGTACCTATGATTTGTCTAAGGAAAGGAAATTTGAGTCCTATCCCACTGCTGCCATGAATTTTCAAAAGCCCACGAAGTATAGCATAATGAAAACCATTAAACCCTAGGAGGCCGCAGACTTGTCTCCATTTTCAATCAGCCCACTTTATTCTAAAATCAATCACATGCAACTATTACAAATGTTCCCTTGTGTACCATTAGTCTCTAGTCAGGTATTCCAAAAATGCTGCCTACGAAATAAAAATAATGGTGACCATTGTGGGTTTGCAGTAATTGAGTTTTATCACATAATTAAACAATGAGCAGTATACATGCAAAAGCAATTGGGTAGCTAATTATTTATGAATGAAATACATGGATTACCTAGTCTCTACTGGTCAAGGTTCAAATTTCAATTAATGTTCTAGTAATCGTTGTCCATTTTGAATATAGGGAAATATTATTTAATGTTGTGTGATATTGTCTACTAGTACTCTTTATTTAAGAACTCAATTTGTATTTTAAAAGGAATCTGTAAACAGATCTAAAGAAACTGCTAATTCACAACACAAAGGCAGATATTACATACCAGGAAAAGTTATAAATTATATAGCATTATTATAGTACAGCATTTATATACATTAATGTAGTCAAGCAGAAAGGTGTTTGTTTTAGTGATCTCTCTATTAGAATATTCACAAATGGCTACACAAATAGGTATAGCAATTATGTAGCCAGGCATATGACAGGTCAAGAGATTCATTCTAAGTATGAAGAATCAGAAATTTATTTTTAGATTATTTAAAAAGTAGGCACTGGATAAAAAACAAAGAAAAATGCCATTTATTGTATTCTATTTACAAAAGGAAAACTGCCTAACAATACTTCTCAGTTGTATCCAGCCAAAAGTCATGAGCCAGGGGGGTACTTTATAATCAACTTCTCTGTGTGGTAAGCTGTTGCAGTTTTTGTGTTTTCTCCCTATTTAGAATAAAACATTATCAAACTATGTGGCCGACTCCTGCATGATTTCTTTACTGAATAAACTTTTTTGAAGAGGATTGCATACTTTGAAATTTGCTCCATATTTGTTACTTTGAACTTTTGCCCCATAAAATCTGCAAAAATATATGCAATGACAAGGATATTTTTGAAAAACATAATTATTGAGCACCTTTTTCCTCCCCCTTAAAAAAAAATTCTACCCATGCATGAGTGATGACATTATGGGGAACTGGTTCTTTTGTGTTTTTTCATGATAAGGTGAATGAATTGAAAATTATTTTTATAATGGGAAGCTAAAGCTGTCCCACAGAAAATTAATATTATTAC
Organism: Chelydra serpentina; assembly: GCA_037349315.1. Lineage (NCBI taxonomy): Eukaryota > Metazoa > Chordata > Testudines > Chelydridae > Chelydra > Chelydra serpentina. Next base: position 8,341,354 of record JBAIAC010000014.1, on the reverse strand, counting down.
TATTCAATCACTTTAAATAATCCAGCTCATTAGCAACTAATATATGCAGCTCTTCCAACACATGAGTTAAGTAGTGGTCCCCTAAGGGAGAAACATGATAAGTCAGTGTAAGAAAGACTAATTGATTCTACTAACACTACCTTGCCATAAAAGGATTATATAATCATTCTGAATTAAAGACTGACATTAACTGCAAAATTAGCAAATACCTTTCCCTCTGCAGTGTTGTGAGGGCCCAAGGCTTTACAAAAGACAGAGGGCATGATTCTGACCAGAGACCCCTTGTGACAATCTGCGGCCCCAGTAGATTGCACCCCTCCTACCCTGATTGCTCCAGCCCTGAAGCTTGGCCCCTACCATTTCCCTGGCTACTGCCGATTAACTACTCTTAATGCAACACACTGTCATGGAAAAGAGAGGTGTGCAGTGGAATCCCCTCCCTCAGCAACCCCCTGAAACCCAGGGCAGTTTGTTACCAATCCAACCTGCATGCCCCCAGCTGGGAAGGGCCTAGCTTCTCTCTGAGTCATTCCTCTCCCATGCTCTGGAGTGTACAGCCTAACCAATCAGCACAAGTGTACTTAATTACAAGATGAAGTGTTTATAGATCTTATCAGTAGGGATGTGTGAGGCAGGCTGCTCGAAGATTTGCTCCTGTGCAGGAGCCAGGCTGATCCCTTAATGGCTTGCCCCCAGGAACAGTTCATTTGCAAAGGATCACACTCAAGCCCTCCAGCAGCCCATGCTCTGACTGCAGTGAATTTGCACAGAGTTTCACAGACCCTCCACTCAATCTTATACCCCTTTCCTACTAACCCCCACTATCTGACTGGTAGCCCTTGGTCTTTCCCTCCCAACTCTGCCAGAGGCTGCTAGGTCCATGGGAGTCTTGCTCTGCGCGTCATTGCTGGCTGCTGTAAACACTCTTGTATTGGAGTGAGGTTGGGGAGACCCCTATACCTACCCCAGTCAGCTCAGCTAGGCACCAACTCAGCATAAGGCTCAGGGCAGGGGCAAACTGGTGTTTATTATGATGGTGGCCACTACCCATGCTCGCAGACTATGGTGACCTTCAGCCTTAAATTTCAGTTTGTTCTACAGTGGGCTCTCTGGTAGAGTGTGTGCTGGGAACATTTGCCTGCCTGGCTTGTAGCATGTTCATTGCCAGTGTGTGTGATGTGTTGGGGTGCACCTGGACTGAATGGGAGGGTGAGAAGTGGCTGCAGGGTGAGAGGGGAGTTCAGGTGACAGGAGAAATGGATCTGCTGAAGAAGGAGCCAGGGGGGTGACTTTCCCCTCTCAGAAAGCATTTATCTGTGGCAGCATGGAGTGGACAAGCATGAGCCCCAGTTTAGGCAGAGTCCACATGGTGGGGCCAGAGCCCACCAAAGCATTTGTCTTTGGATGACTGTAGCTCTTGTTGACTTTTACACACAGATTTTCCCTGTACTCCCACATACAGTTCACTCCAATGAGGCTCTACTGGCATGACAAGGTAGATTAGTTTGTGGTAGCTCATAAAGGTCTTCCTTCCTCACCTGTGCCCCATACACATACAACATATATGCACTGAAGCATGCACAGAGGCCCACTTTTAAACACATACACAACCCATATACCCCCAACAAGTATACACATGTATGACACCCACGTACATTCATACACCTCACACATGCACACACTTATACATGCCTCTCAAATGTACATAACCCTTCTCCATGGGTACATACTTACAAGTTCTGACAAGGACGATGGAGCTCCACAACTCACTCTGGGAACATTCTATGACGCTGAGCTCCAACATCATCTGGACCCCCTCCTTTACAATCTCCCGCATTCGCCAGGGAAGTGGCCGGGTGGTCTCCCTAGCCATCTCGCCACGTTTGGTCAGGATGACGTGGGCAAGGGTGGTCTGGCTGGGCATCACAGTGATGATCTTGGGGAAAGCTCTTAACAGGCAGCAGGCCTGCTTCTGTTGCTCAGCGGTGAGAATATCACCTAACTGGGGTTTGCCATTGTTGCATGTCTCCAGTGCTTGAGGACCCAGTGCCAGTTCGGGGGAAGGGGGGTACAGGGCAATCAATAGCCCCTCACGCTCCTGCCATGGTTTTAGGAAATTTACATGGTATATTTGCTTTTTCTTCTGGTGATCTGGTTGTTTAATCTCATAAGTGACTGGGCCCATCTGGCGAATGACCTTGTAGGGGCCCTGCCAGCGAGCCAAAAGCTTTGATTCCTCAGAGGGAAGCAGAAGGAGCACTTGGTCACCAGGCACAAGGGAGCGGGCCATCGACCCAGGCCAACTGTTCATAGGCGTAGCGGACGGTAGGATTTTCCCTCTGGTCCCGACTAAAGTCTGCAAAGCCAGATTGGGTAGCTGCACCTTCCAGGTGGTTCTGGTCAGGTGCTGGGGCCGGTGGATCATCGGAGTTAGGCCCCATCGGTGGGTCACACCGTTCTCAGGTGGGTTCCCCTCAAGGGCCTCCTGTGTAGGCATTGCTTCGAGCAGTAGCGCCCAGAGCACTCCAACAAAATCCATCCAGTCATGACCCAGAATGACAGGGTAGGCAGGTGTGGGTGCCAGTCCCACCATCATTACATGAGTAACCCTGTTTACAGTAAGGGGGCCCTGGGCCCTGAGGTACGGCTTTATGTCCCAGTGGATGCATTGGATCATTATCTCCCCAAGAGTCCGCTCAGGGTCTGGGGCAAGTTCCTGGCAGACAAGGGTTTGTCCACACCTTGAGTCGATGAGGGTGGTGATGGGGGTCCCCCCGACTTCCACCTGGGGGGTCATAAGTTGACATGGCTGCGACTCACCTGTGTACCCGACCAAAGCTTCAGTTCATCTCGGTGCATTCCCGTTGCAGGTGTCAGAACTTGCCGCATGAGAAGCAGGACCCCACTTCAGAGCATCCTGGCCATGTAGGGGTTTTAGCCATATCCCAGGGTGGAATTGGGATTGGCACCTGGACCTTCTTATCTGGATACCCCGGCACTCCCCAGGGTGCAGGGTCAGGTTGTCACAGGGTGTCATCCGCTGAGCCATCCTGCCTTCAGGGTTTGGGTTGCCCATCGGTCCTGGATCCAGACCCCTTTTCAGGTCTCTGGATGTTTGGTCTCGAGGGTGGGACACATGCTGCCAGCCCAACTGGAGTATCAGTGGGTAGGAAGTCCTTCATCAGAGTGACGGGCACGCTCAGGGTCACTGTCCGGTGCTGCAGGACCCAGGACCTCCCTCAGGTCAAGAGTATATGCACGAACTGTTCGAGTACAATTTGCTCAGCAACCTCGTTCGCCGTCTGTCTTTCAGGCTGCAGCCACCGCCAGCAAGCGTCCTTAAATTCCTAGGCCACAACCTGGGGTAGGGTGCTCAGTGGGTAGACCCTCCCCTGGAACTATCGCCAAAAAGTCTCCGGGGTGATATCCAGGGCATCAAAAATAGTGGCTTTCACTCGCCCATAGTCCTGGGCCTCATCATTTGGGAGCCCCCAGTAGGCCATTTGAGCCTCCCCCGTCAGGTACAGGATGAGGAGGGTGGCCCTCTGGTCAGGGTCTCTTGCATGGAGACAACGTGCTCAAATGTCATAAGATAAGCCTCTGGGTCGTCTTCGGGCCCCATCTTGGCCAGGCAGACCAGTACGGTGGGGATGGGTGGGTTGTTTGCTCCTATGGGCCGGACCCCGCTAGACTGAGGCAACAGGACCATGAGTCGCTGAAGACACTGCTGCTGTTGCTTGCGGTGCTGGGCTCCTAACTCCTGGAGTAACTGCTGCTGTTGGGCCCCCAGCTGCTGCACTAGTTGCTGCTGTTGCTGGAGCTGGGCCATCGGTCGCTGTTGCTGGCTCTTCGCCAGGAACTTAATGAGCTTGTCCATCTCCATCATCGTCTCAGGGATGCTTTGCAATGTAACTCACGCTAAACCCCTTAGTGCAAGGGTGAGGTCGCTGCCCGCATTCTTCACCAACTGTAGTGGTGTCGTGGTCGTGACTCCCCCTTTGGGTCAGAGGGAGGCCACACCATGTCACTACATCACTGGGATCATGGTCTAGTGACAGGGGAATTAGCATAGTAGGCATTATTGCCCCAGCCTTTGTAACAGGGTGGAACCCCAAGCAGTCAATACGCCCTATGTCCTCAGGCAGAGCTGGGCTAACAAGCCTTCTATAGGCTCAGGCCCATAATAAGGAAGCACAATAAAGCAGTCTATGGTCTCTCACCCTTAGGCAGGGGAGAGCTAGCAAGCAGTCTATGAGCTCTCACCTTTAGGCAGGGGAGGGCTAGCAAGCAGTCTATGAGCTCTAACCCCCAGTCAGGAGAGAGCTAGGAAAAAGTCTAGGGTGGGGTGGCTGGGGTACGGGAACACAGGTCCGCCTGACTCCACTGTGTCCCAGCCCAGGGCCCTAACAGTGGCAGGGTGTCCTGAAGTCTGGTTTCCCTGGGCTACTTCCTACCACAGTTCGGGATCGGGCTCCATGGTCTTAGGAACCTCTGCTTCATCAGGGTACTCAGCCGCTGGCAGTCCCACCAGCTGCTCCCCAGCCTCGGTCGTCTCCAGATCTAGGGTGCTGCCTGGCTCAGCCGCAGGGTCAGCGAGCTGCAGCCAGCAAGGCACATCTGTCTCCTTCGCTGGCTAGGGACTCCACCTTTTGTATTTGCCCTGCCTCTCAACTTCCAGTGGGAGGGTTGAGCCCCGCCTGACTCTGGCAACCTGAACAAAGAGAGTGGTTCCTCTCCCTCTGGCTCGAAGAGAGGCCACACCACCTCACTACAATGCTATTTGCTGTCAAATTCAGTTACCCAGTTAACAAGACTGCAACCTGGCTAACTGTACTATAGCAGGTGCAATGATGTCTCATCTGTGGAGGAGTAGAAAGGCATATTAAAATTTCATTGGGATGCCAGAATTGAAAGAGCCAATTACAAACATCTATTGACTCACAATTGGAAATCTTAATATGGACACAAATGATGTAATGAAGAACATTCCTTTTCTTATAAACAATGATCAGTCCTTTGGAAAAGTGAGATCTTGTTTGAGCTTTTATTTTATTTTTAACATAGACTTTTTGTTAGAAAATTGAGCTGTCTTTTCTCATTCACAATTGTCCCTGAAAGAATTGTGTGAATTTTCACAAACACTCTACCTAGGTCTTTTATTAAGAAATGTGTCTTAGAACATTGTTTTAGGAAATCTCAGATTTTTAGTAATATAGAGAGATATTGGTTGGAATTTTCAAAGGCACTCATCTCTTGTTATAAGTCAATGGGATTTGAATACCTAACTTCCTTACAGACCTTTGAAAATTCCAGTCACAGCTAAGCTCCTAAATCCATGTTTAGGCACCAACATAAACAGCCTGATTTTCACAGGTCCTGAGCACACATTTCCCATGGACTTTAAGGAGAGCCTGGTTGGACACTAAGCACCTTTGAAAAATCAGGCCACTTATGTAGGACTGAGATTTTCAAAGCTTCATAAGAGATTTGGGTGTCAATTCCAGTGGAATTAAGTATCCAAAGCCTTTAAACAGTTTGAAAATGTCACCATAGGTGCCTAAATATAGACTTAGGAGCTTTCTATTAGGCTCACACTTCTGAAAACTTCGCCCAATTATCTTGTGACTCCAATGTCAAGACTTGAATAACAATGTTACTGCTATTTCTTTTATTTTTTAAATATTTTAAGTATACTTGTAGCTGGTGAGAGAAATAACATTCCAACTTGAGAAGCAGTTCTAAGAAATGGTATAATGTACAATATATCTAGCACTAGAGCTGTTATGGTATTGCATAGTAAAACCAATGAATTTTCAATGCCTGATATTAGCAGGGCAATACCCCAACCTAAGTTCGGTCCCACCTAGACTATAAGGGTATGTCTATACTTACCCATCGCGTCGGAGGCGCGGGATCGATGTTCTGGGTTCGATTTATCGCGTCTTGTCAAGACGCGATAAATCGAACCAGAAAGTGCTCCGCCGTCAACGCTGGTAATCCAGCTCGACAAGCGGAGTAGGCGGAGTCGACGGGGGAGCCTGCGCGCCGCGTCTGGACCACAGGTACGTTCGAACTAAGGTACTTCGACTTCAGCTACGTTATTAACGTAGCTGAAGTTGCGTATCTTAGTTCGATGGGGGGGTTAGTGTAGACCTAGCCTAAGTGTCATACTTTCCTTTATATAAGAATGGCCATTCTGGGTCAGACCAGTGGTCCATCTAGCCCAGTATCCTATCTCTGACAGTGACCAGTGCCAGATGCTTCAGAGAGAATTAACAGAACAGGGTAATTTTGAGTGATCCTTCCCCCATTGTCCAGTCCCAGCTTCTGGCAGTCAGAGGTTAAGGGATACCCAAAGCATGGGGTTGTTTCCCCGACCATCTTGGCTAACAGCCGTTGATGAACGTATCCTCCATGAACTTATCTAATTCCTTTTTGAAATCAGTTATATTTTTGGCTGTCACACTATACCATGGTATTGAGTTCCACGGGATGACAGTGCATTGTGTGAAGGAATACTTCCTTTTGTTTGTTTTAAACCTGTTGCTTATTAATTTCATTGGGAGTCCCCTAGAATCATTCAATAAGTTGACAAATTGTACTAGTTATATACATTGAAGGGACATGTTAATATTGTGCCTTTGTAAACACATGGCATTCTCCTTGAAATGTAGTGCACTTGTTATGGAAGGTTTTAGTCTAAAAATATTACTTAAGACTTAGTGTATTAAAATTGTTTTTGGATACTATGCCAGCTCTTGCTTGGTGGGTATTGCAACTCAGAACAGCTGGGTTTTTTTCCTGACAGCATCTATATTATTCACTGTAAACTTAATCTGTTCATAAAACAGTATCTGCCTAGCAGCACAAGGGGAAATAATTTTATACTAATTGAACTATAGTTGCTAATGTCAAATAGCTTTCTGGCTTAGCTACAATGCTGTTTGCTACTATTTTTATTATAGTTTCATGTGAGCAGCCCTGCAGTTAAAATGTAAAAGGCTTTTGCTCACTCTTTTCTTTGTGGCTGTAGGAGTCTGTGGCTGTCCCTCCCCATTAGTCTCGGAGGGAGGCCATGCCCCCTCGCAACCGTGTATCTATAATGGCAAGGCTCAAACGGGAATTAGCAGTCTAAGGAGCTCAGGCCCTCTGGACTGAGCAGAGTAAGAAGCCATCAAAGGGGCTCTAGCCCTCTGGGCAGGGCCAAGCAATAAACAGTTTAAGGAGCTCTGGCCCTCTGGCAGAGTAGAGGAATACGCAGTCTGTAGGGCTCTGGCCCTCTGGCAGAGTAGAGCAATAAGCAGTCTACAGGGTTCTGGCCTTCTGGGCAGGGCAGAGCACTAAGCAGTCTTTCACCTGGCCTCCTGGCTCAGGCAGACAGTGGACAAATTCAGGCCTCTTTACCAAAGGTGGGTAGGCAGCCGTTCCAGGGGCCCAAGCCCACCCTACTCCACTGGGTCCCAGCCCAGGGCCCTAACAGTGGCGGATGGTTCCACCACTGTGTCAGCGGGGATCCCACCGAAACATGATGACCAGAATTCTGGCAACAGAACCGGACTATCATCTGGTGTCCCTGGGCTACTTCCTACTACCCCTGTAGCATGTACCTCTATCTCCTGGGATTCCTCTGTCTCCTTGGCATATACAGCCAGGAGCAGTCTCAGGAACTCCTCTGTGTCCTCGCCGTTCGGCAGACCCGGCAACTCTTCCAAGTTGCTCAGTCTCAGGCGCAGGGCTCAGCAGTGGGTGAGAGGCATCTAACTCCTTCTCCGGCTGTTGCACAACTGAACTGTGGGCCTGCCCTTTGAACTTCCTGTCCCACCCCTCTGCTTCCAGTGGAGTGGGCATGACTTGCCTGTCTCCGCCCATCAGGGTGGGGAGTGGTTCCTCCCTGTCAGTTTCGGAGGGAGGCTACACCATCTCACTACAATGGCTTATAGGTTTTTTTCCTAAAAATACATTACTTATGGGGTGAAGTTTCCTAGAAACATAAGAATTACCTACTGGATCAAATTAGTGACATGTGTAATCCAAATTCCTGCCTGTCACACTGGCCAGAACCAAAAGCTTCAGAGGAAGATGGAAAAAACCCTGTAAATTGATAATTAAGGAATAACCTGCCCATAGGGGAAATTTCTTCCTAATGCTAATGGTTGGCTTATGTCCTGATGCATGAGGACTTGTGTATAGTTCCTTCCACCACCCACATCTTCTAATGTAATTGATCATCCATATAGATATGTTGAATATTACTGAGATCTTGACATCAGTGATATTTTGGCAAGGAGTTCCACAGATTAATTATGCATGGGGGAGAGGAGGGGAAAGCGAGAGAAACAACCCTTTTTCATGTATAAACTTCTTGCTTTCTAGTTGAATTGAAAATCCATTTGTCCTTGCATTATGAGAAAGGATAGTTAGGAGCTCCCATTTTACCTTCTCTATACATTCATTGTTTTGTATTTTTCTACCATGTCCCCCTCTTACTCATTTCCTCTCTACACTCACTGGTCCCAGTCTTTTCAACCTCTCTTCATACAGAAGTCTTTCTGTGTTTTTGATCATTTTGGTGCCCATCATTTTTGAGGTTGGATAATCAAGATGGAATACAATATGTTAGGTAAGGGCACACCATCAATTTAAATAAGGGTATATCATATTTTCAGTGTATCTACCTAATTCTGTATACATCCTTACATTTTGGATCAAATAAACAGCTGATGTAAACTGGTGTAGCTCTAAAGTCAGTGGAGCTATGCTGATTTACATCAGCTGAGGATCCCGACTATTTGCTTTTTTGACCCCCACTTCAGATTAAGCAGAGACTTGCCTTGAATTTCCAATGACAGCAAGTCTGCCTCCAGAGCAGCTACAGATAATACAAGGCTAGATATTTACTAGCCTTAATGTGACTATAGAGTGGAATTGTGAAGAGCATTTTCCTCTTGCACAGTCCTATGTGGCTAGGGTGGAGCAGAGCAGGTACTATGCACCCAATACTACCTTCCCTTGAAGTAGGTGGGGCTCAGATTCTATGCAGCAGCCAGCAACGCTGCGCCACAAAAAGGTGCACAAATAACTTTCTCCCCAACACCCAAGCAGACCAAGAGATGAGCTGGGAAAGAATTATAATTCTGACCACTGATGTAGTCTTTCTCTCATTGCCCTTTTTGCCATTGAATACATTGGGATCTGCTTCTGAAAAATCAAGCCACTTACTTAAGTGCCTAAATATGGACTAAGAGCCTAATTTTAGGCACCCATTTTATCTCGGCCCTGTATGTACTCCAGCACCACATTGAAAGACCGTATGGAATGGTGGCTTAAAGGGTGATAAGACAAAGCATAGATTTTTGTGTGTGAACATGGGACAGAACATGGATTTTTGTGTATGTGGAGGGACAATGGCATTTTAGTTAATACCACCTACAGTAAAACAAGCTACCACATATACATAACATAACCAGGCCAAGTAATGTTTTTGTATTTCCAATCTCAGGCATTATGCTGCATTAACATGGTCTATGCAATTAATATGTTGAAGTTATGACCAAGAAGAGCTGCAGTGAGCTGTTTGCCAGAGAATCAAACACTGGCAGACTAACTGAGCCCCTGTAGATTTCTATTAAAGCTACATATTTACCACCCCCATTTGCTTGTTAGGCTGTGCCCAGCTTTGCACCTCAATGGTGAGTGTATCTGTTTAATTCATGAGTGATATTCCCACTAATGGCTTTTGTTTTATCCTGAGCTGAGGCAGAGACAGTTAAAAATCAGTGAGAAGGAGCAGCAATATGTTTGGAAGAAACCCTGGGAGAGAGTGAATACTTTGTATTAAATATTTTGGCATAAATGAGGTGCCTACATATCTGTACTGGGAGAGGGAAGGGGAGGGCTGGAGAGAGAGAGAGACAATTTGTATTATAAACAATATATTAAGTATAATGGCAATCTGGCATTACTGATAGCATTCAGCAGCTGAAAGAGGGTGAATGAAGGGAAACAATACTATAGTATATTGGGTTCTTTACTGTAGCGTGAATATATTTAGAGAGTATGGCAATAGATATAGGAAATATGGGTCAAAACATGATTTTTCTACTTGTCTGCCCAACGTGTCTTCTGTTGTTTCCCTCTGCAACCAACAACATACTCCTGCTGAGAGTCTTTTACTGCAGTTCAATTCTCGGGCTCTCCCATGGTACCATCTAGAATGTGATAGGATTTTCAAGCTTTGCTCACTCATTCAATTTCTGCCTGATAAATTTCAGTGTACACGCTCTTTGTCAAAACACTTCTATAAATGAATAATTCATCAGAGGGGCTCCATTTTGTAATAGCGTGCAACATTCTGTAAGGGTATCAGGTCAATCTCTGTAAAGTGTATGAGTCCTGCTACTGGGTATTTAGTGATTCAGAAACTCATGCTACTTATACTCTTTGCCACTTCTTGCTCAGGTATTTATTATTTGATAGATGAGTACTCTTCGTGACTTAACTATTCATTTTGTAAGGTGGTCTTGGAAACATGAATCCCCATTCTATTTAAGGGTAACCTCAACTTGTTTCTTTTCCTTATGGGGATGAGTAACTCATCCAGTATCTTTGAGCATTTCCAGCAGAAAACCAATTTTTAAAACTTCCTTTCAAAAATATTTAAGCAAGTGAGCTTAAATATAACTTCCTATGAGCATGTGGTGCTACTAAAACTCACCCAGTACTGTGGGGGTTGCTGACCCCTACTGCCCTTACAGGGGAAAGACCATCCCTGTTATGGGGCTCCAATAGAGTTGAAGAATTCAAATGAATATTCTCCGGAAACATGTTGTAATATTTTGCTAGCTCTATTTGGGACCATTTATGCCATTTATGCCTGATTTTCCAGAACAGCCGAACACCTACTCCATCTGACGTGAGTAGGTACTTGTGAGTAAAACCAGTCACTTAGTGACTCCTTGAATTCTGCAACGCAAGTGCAAAAATCAGTGTTGTGAAGAAACAATAATCCCAAATCAAGAAAAAAAGAGAAGTGGCTGAATATGCCAAGCTTTTGGCAAAGGTGACCCTAAGGGAAGACTCTAAGGACAGATTTTCAAGGTACACATGTTGTTCTCATTGATTAGGTTGTTTTTTATTTCACAAGAGTGTTAAGAAATAACATATTTCTAATTACACTATGGGGAATAATAAAAATACTAATTTCACAGGCTTTAAACACCACCCATTTTCCAATATAGAGCAGGACTTTGTAACAGTTTCTAGTAAGCAGGCTATAGCTGAAGATTGAGGTATTGTATCCACCAGCAGAGGGTGCCTAAATTCTTCTACTAATTCTGTAGAAATAGGGAGTCTGAAGACTAAAATCTCCCCGTTAGTACCCAGCCCAAGGCGGGGAAGCTAATGATCCAACCAGCAGACCAAATCTGGCAATGAATCCTGGCCACCTGAGGCACATTGCGCATACGCCAAGGAGAAGACCAAAATGAATGTAAAAAAATTGAAAAGAACTGCAAAGTTCAAACAGTGTTTCCAAATTCATGCCAAGATCTCCAGAAATGTAAAATTTGAGACTGATTTACTTTGAATGCTTCAACAAAAGTGTGAGAAGAATAAGAATGTTCCTATTCATTTCTCCACATATAAAACTTTTGACTTTGTGATGTTAGAGCAATCAGCTCTGTGCAAAACCACATCACACAAAGAATAACGCTCCAATGCTTTGTATTGCCAGGGGAATACCCCATATTCATCGAGATCTTTTTATAGAGGTAGTTGCACTAGTCCTCTTTTTCTCATTTGGATTTCAATCACTTATTCCTTAAGGAAAACTCTAAAGGGGATCATGAACATTGTGCATGTTCTAAACATTGTTATAGAGTTGATTCCCAATATCTAGAAAAATGGGATAATCCAATATGATATGAACAAATGTATAATCAGAACACAAATACAGAGGGCCTATCCATGCCATAAGCACCCTGCCTGGTAACTTTCCAGCAAAACCTCCTAATGATACATGCAATAAAATCTTTGCCTAATTACTGTACAAAACAGTTTGCTGGTTTTGCAGTTAGATTTAAATAACAGTAAATCAAATTCACACAGTAAAATGTATGCTTCTATGTTTGTGATAGAATTTTATATCTCTGCTTGTTACTTCTTCCTTAGCACAGTAATACTGCAGATGAAGTTGTGGGGAATAAGCTATTACGTTTTTGCATGGGGAAAAAAAGGCAGCAACTTACTGACTTCTTTTGCTGTAGTAATAGTGATATGGGCAAGCAAGAGAAATTTTTAATGTATAAAGTATTCCTTAGACTTAAGCCTTTGTCTAGTTTTTTCTTCTATTTCACTATTGGGGAATTCAAAGTATAGTTGTGTCCTCTGTATACTCTTATCTAAAGGGACAAAAAAAACCAAACATTTCACCTAAGTAGACTCATTGAACTACTGCTAAAAAGTTCCCTCATTTTCATTTAATAGGACAAGTGGTATTTAACTATCATAGCATTCCCATCACTATTCTTTGGGTAGATTCATTTATTTAATCATTCACTTTCTTTTCTTGTGTTACAGCGGTATAAATGATGAATAATAGTAACATCTAAAGGCCCTTATCAGAATCAACTGGCATAGTGTCATGTACTACACGTACACCAAAGAGACTGACTTTGTTTCTGTCCTGTGAACTTTATGTAGCTAGTTGCTTTCTTCTCTGTACATTAATGTCATGACTTTCAGAAGTGAGGGTTAAAGCCTTTCATTGCCTTCTATACTCTTAGATTATCTATTTATTATTTCAATTTAAAATAATGAACAAAGGTGCCTCGCCAAAGCTCTAGAGGCCCCAACACATCAATTCAATGAAATCCCAACATTAAAATAACCATTCCAACAGGCAGACACACACTCCTTTCTACCCCTTCATTTTTGTGGGAGGCAGACGCCCAGCCTTCTCAACAATACCTCTCAAATGGATATCTTCTGCAGTGTGCCAAGAAGGACACCATTTCAGACCAAGGGGTGGGGAAGTGGGGAGCGCGCTCCATAGTCTTGGAGTCCTCACAGAGAACACCCTCCCAGCTACTTCCTCTCTTTTACAGTGAGGAGGATCCAGCTCCAGTGTCCCTGATGACTGCAGCTGTGGCATTATGGCACAGGGAGAGAGGCAATTCCTCAGCCTTGTAGGCTACTTCCAGCATAGTTAGGGTTTTATAGGTCATGACCAACACCTTAACTCCACCCAGAGACCATGCATGCCTAGTACAGATCCTGGAGCACTGGCTTCATGTGTTCCCAGCGAGACGCCGCAGCTTAGTGAACAATCCAACCCATTGCCTTCTGCACCAACTTCTTATAGGATAGCCCCATGTAGAGCACATTGCAATGTAATCTGAGTAGCTCTGATCTGTTGAAAATAGAGTTCTCTTCACCAATGCAACTGTGCCTGTCAGTAAGGATTCTGGGGTCTGTGTTTTCCCAAATGCTCTAAGACTCTACTGTCTTAATTCAGATGAACAAGGTTTGAGACAGCTATCCCACAGAGATGTATATTGCTGATGATCACATATTCAAGTGCATAAGTGTTCTGACTGTGTTAAGTAATGAGTCCCAGTGGTTACATAAAGTAAACAAGATGAGTTTCACTGGAACAACTTACACTTCTTCAAATTTATTGACGACAAGCTGTATTTTCAGGATATTATATCACAACAAAAATGTGGCTATCAGTATAAATTCACACACAGAAAGTCAGAGTTAAGACTGAGCGTATATCCTGACTTCCACACTCTGCTCCCAGAGGCCAGATTCCAAAAACCTTATTGATGCTGAATAGTACCCTACTCCACCAGTAGGCCACTTGGTAGCAATGGAACTGCTCATGGAGTTAGGGGATACTAACTAAAGAAGGTTATCAGAATCTTGTCCCCACTGTATTGGTATACATGGCACATAATCACTCAGGTTGCTTACTACCAGTCTGTTTTATTAAGCACAGATTTTATCTCCCTTTTTAAACAGATGCTGACTTATAATTGAAACCAAGAATTGTAATTAATTGTTGGACGTTCGTGTACATGTTCTGGTCAGAATGAAACTTGCAATTGCCCTCTCTTCAGAAGTTTCGAGTTCTTGCTGATTCTGCAGAAAGAGAGAACCGATAAACTGCTGTATTTGCCAATCCTTTGAACCAGGTCATTCCACTGGTGAAGCTGAAGTAAACTGGGTTAGGAACAGCCGCCATAGGTTCTGCTGCTCATGAAAATAGTAGTAACCCTAAGACTGATTTTTCACACTGAAAAATGTGTCTGAACTAATATGTCCCTGATCCTACTCCCATTGAAGTCAATGACAAAACTCCCATTAAATCCAGTGGATTCAGAACTGGACCCTATATGAGTCCTGAAAGTGCCAAAGTGCTAAATTAGAGAGACCAGGTGGGTAAGATAACATATTTTATTGGACCAACTTCTGTTGGCAAGAGAGACAAGCTTTCAAGCAACACAGAGCTCTTCGTCAGGTCTGGAAAAGGTACCCCGTGTGTCACAGTTAAATACAAGATTGAACAGATATTTTAGCATAAGTTGTTAGCACATATTCAAAGGGACCATTCAAGTGAGTTACTGGTATCCACCTCCAGGAGGATTTCTAACCCCAGTCACCAACAGAGACCTTTCAAGAATGTGAATATAAGTGGATGTGAGGTAAGTTATTCATTTTTCATCCATCTTTGCTCAGAACATATTAACTGAATTTGTTTTCAATAGCCATATCACAATATTTTCTTTTTAAGAGCAAGCATTAACAAATCTAACTGGTCTAGTCTATATACATACACTGTGTTCGTAACCATAATATGATATTTAAGTGTTCTACCCTTAAAAAGGTCAATCCAATTTTCTAATAAGAACTCTGGCCAATTACTGCTTTCTGTGCCAATATTCCCTGTTTGCCAAGATTAACAGTGTGACAAAAGATACCTATATAACAGCCTTACTGAACCCTTAAAAGACATTCTATGCAAGGCTATTTTAATGGGACCAGTGAGAGAGTTCTGAGGACAGAAGCTTCCTAAATCCCAATTTAGATTTAAAACAAAAACAAACTCTGAACCTTTAGGAAAGATTTAATAGCAGCTGCTGTGATCAGACTATTTTTACAAAACATACTTTAATGTATCAGTAAATGTAATGTATTGTAAATAGCTTGAAAACAAACTAGTTGTAAAGTAAATGGTCATAAAATATTGTTATATGCAGTAGCCTGGCCCTTTTTATTGTGCTCCTTTACTTCAACCTACATAGGCACCTCAAGGAAAATTAATCCAAGTTATCTAGGTCCTGGTCTACACTTACATTTTGCGACACAAAGTATATGAGGCAATATCTTTTATTGGACCACCTTCTGTTGGTGAAAGGTACAAACTTTTGAGGCGCTCTGTAGCTTGAAAGCTTATACCTTCCACCTGTCTCACCCACCTTGTTTCTCTCATAACCTGAAACCAACACAGGCTACAACATGACAAACATCTAAAACTTAGGCTGACCTAGCTACATCACTCAGGGATGTAAAAAAAAAATCACACCCTGTGTGATGTAGTTAGATCAACCTAACCCTCAATATAGATGAAGCGAGGCTGATAGAAGAATTTCCCCATCAACCTAGCTACCCCTTCCGTCACTATAGTATCTACACTAAAGCGGCAAAGCTGCAGCTGTGCTGCTGTAGTGATCGTAGTATAGACGTACCTTAACCATGTGAATTTGAAGCAGATTACTTAAACTGTGATACGTTTTTGTATGGACACCCTCATTCAGAGCTAGTGGCCTTAATTTGGTTTAGTTTAATTCACTTTGGCCAAATTAAGGCCACTTTAATTCGGAATGTGTATGTCCACACAGGAGTTTAATGCAGGTTAACTAATCCACTTCAAATTCACACTTCCAATCAATTTGGATTAACTTTCCTGGATGTCCCCATTTAGACAAGTCCTTAGCTGTCATTATCTAACATATAGTAGTTTGTAAATGACTGTCCAGTCAGTGTGATGAACAAGGTTCCACTTTATAGTGAAGTTATTTGGCAATGATGGTACATTGCCAAAGTATATTTCAAAAAGAGTCCATAGTCACTAGTATAGTAGATCTGGAAACCCTATGTTAAGTGCTAAAGGAAAGTACATCATCAATAAACTATTTTCCTCAGTGTTAAAAGTAATGTATTTTTAGTATCACAGCATGATCAAAAAGACCTTTATTGATTCTGTCAGACCTCCTAGTTTAGCTTTGAGAAAACATCTTTATATGAATTCAAGGTGTCAATATTCACTCAAATTAGATGGTTCCCTTTCAGGAAAGGAAGAAAGTAGTACATGTGTAAGTGTTTGAAACACTAGGGAAAAGGTATAGAAGACTTGTAGTCACCTGGTAAGATGAACATCAGGAGGCAGGGTTTAAGGAGGTTACTTAGAGCTGTGCAAATGTAAGAATATTGAAATTTAAGTGAAGTGATAACATAGAAGCTTACATTTTAAGATGCTGATAATTTAAGAGCCTGATCCTGCAGCCATTTCATTCATACAACTCCCGGTGACTTCAGTAGGAGTTCCACAAGCTAAGTGGTTGCAGGATCACAGTTCTAAAAAGATATAATTTAACTATCTAAATTGGAAATTGGTCAAAATACCAGAGTGAACATCCCTAGACTTGTTTTTAAAGACACCATGACAATTTTAACAAGTGAGCAGAACTTTTATTATATGTCCTCTTCAGAGATAGAATTAAGATTTAGGAATCTACTTTCCTACTGATTCTCACTAATACTAGTGGGGATTTACTTGATTAATAATCTGGGAGACGTTTACCCCAGTGCTGAAGAGCCAACACAAAACCTGTTTCCCACTGAAGCTCTATTTTGAAGGCATAAGTGACACTTAAGCCTTTTTTTCTGGCCCTTTGCACACTTGTTAATTTCACCCATAATGCACTGGGGAGACAATAAACCCCTTCTGATCAAACTTCAGGCACAAACAAGGTTCAATATATATTGATTTAGTAGACTCAGACATCTCTAAAGTTTCACTGAGAACTATTCATATAGGGACCAAACCTGCAACATGTGGAGGTCCATTTGTGGGGTGCTGAGCCCCAGCAAGTTCCATTAAAGCTAATGAGTCTTGAGGACATTTAACACCTTTCAAGAGAGTGGACTGAGCCCATAGTTCAATAGATGACTCACCCACTCACATTTGAGGCTCTGGAAAGAGCCAGCACCACAGATGGTTCTGCTGCATAGAAGAAATGGCTTGTAGAGAATAATGCAGGAGAACTAAACATTTCTTACTTGCCACAGAGCTGAGCTGCCTGTGAGCTTCACATAGACAGGTATGCGTGTGGAGAAAAAGTAGCATGGCTATCAGCTCCATGGTTACACTAATCCAGTGGCTGCAAATGCTAACAAGGGCATACAAGGATCTGTGCTGCTATTCCAGCCTTCCGCATAGTTCCTCACTCAAAGCTTATTTATTGAATTAGGGGAGTCTCTTCATAAGTGAACAATTCAAATGCTTTGAATTGGGTTTTTGAAAGCACTTTTGTATGTTTTCAAATGAAGATGATATATGCTTATGAAGATGTTCCTAGACTCAACACCTTTCTATATAAAGTTTTGTGTTTTCACCCTTAAATAGTGCACAGAGAAATAATATTTGCTTGTACTGAATATCAACAAACCTTGACAGCTCTAGCTAACCTCAGTGGTAAGGCAGCTTCAAGCCAATTAAAAATATTCTTGCTAAAGATATCACACTGTTCAATCACAGTGGTTAACATTTTAAACTGCCTTAAGAGTTTTCAAATGATTGCGCAGTGCACTTTGACATGCCCTGCCTTTTAGATTCTGAAATAGATAGTAAGTGTGGAATGGCAAAGAACTCATATGGACAAAGTTCATATTTTCATATAACATGTCATGTTCAATGGGCTTTACAAACATTATCTAAATTCTTACAATACCCCTGTGAGGTAATGGAGTATGAGTTCTTGTTTATAGATGTGGGGAAATGAATCAAAGGGTAAGAGGCTTATCCAAGTCTACAAAGGGAATCAGCATCTAAAGTAGGATTAGAATTTGGGAATTCCTAATTTCCAGCATACACTCAAACCACCAGGTGGTTAGATGATAGCCAATCTCTTCCCCTCCCCTTAGTCCTGCCTTGAGTGCAGGGGACTGGACTAGAAGACCTCTCGAGGTCCCTTCCAGTTGTATGATTCAACAATTCCAGTCCAAGTCAAGATGACACAGCCTGTTGCATTTAAATTTCAAATGAAAATTTTAGATGAAAACAGTTTCTCATGATTAAACACACTTAACACAAGATATATTCATGTGTGATCTTTTGGACAGTGAGGTTGTTTATTCTAGGACAGTTTGGGCTATTTGAGGAACTATTCAACAAGCAGTGTTCTCAAATAATTCTGTGGGCTCTATCCACAAACTCCTACACTCACACACTCACCACCAGCCATCTGCTGGAGTTAAAATAAAAGCAAGTGTAAGACTGCTGAGGTAGAGGCATCCATCTACTAATAAAAACTGGAAAAACAAAACTGAAAACATAACATTGAAAATAATATTACTTATGCAGGTGGTTGTCATGATTCTTGTGACTTCATTTGGCTCCAGGAAGATGGTTTGTGGCTGGAAAGATTAGCCAGTGGCTTTCTCAGCTCAGCTGAATAACATTTTCTGACAGACTGGCTAGAGGTTGCTTGCTTGCAGCTGTCAAATGTAAGTGTTGCACACCACTTGTCTTCAGCCCAGTTGGGAGCGTGGATGAAGCACAAGCCTTTTTGCAGAGCATAGCTGTCACAGGAGGCTGTGGTCCTGGAGGGAGAACCATTCAGCTAGGGTCAGTCCTATGGAAGGCTCTGAGTGTTAGAACAGAGACCTAGAACTGGATCCTGGATTCATCAAGGACCCAATACTGTGGAAAACTTGTGTTGCTAAGCAGATGGGCTGTTGACTTAAAAAAAAACAGTTTGATCTTTTTCAGGGCATGTGGCTTTATTCCCACATATGAGAAGTTCTGATAAAGCTTGGCTGCCAACTCTGTGACAGCCAAGGGAGAGGAAATAGAGCCCATCAGACTGAAGATGCTTTTTGGTTCACATAGCAACTGGTGGAGCCAGCGGTAGGGAAGAACCTGCAACCCCATCATAACAGCAACAGAAGAGTGGGGCACTCTATATTACCAACTAGATATAAACAGCACCAAACTACCCCTTCAGCAATGGGGAGGGGTCAGTAGGAAGAGCCCTCCTCAGCTCTCATCCAGGTGCATGTGACAATGTGTACAGTTCTCTGGCACCCCCTGGAGGGGACATCTAAGTCCGCCTGCAACCTCATGGTCCATTGACTTGAATGGGAGCTGGGTTAAGTCATTATAAAAATCCCACCCACTATTTTTCCATTACATTATGAATACACCCATGAATATATAGGCACAGCATGTGGAATATGGCCCCATATTGATTTAAGTCAACGGGAGTCTTGCAGTTGACTCTGATGGGACCAAGATGATCTGAGTTGACTTCAGTGAGAGCACAGTTAAACCAACACTAAGAACTCTTAAAAATCCCACCCATAATGTACAAAATGTTCTGGTGGTTTGAGTGTATGCTGGAAATTAGGAATTCCCAAATTCTAATCCTACTTTAGACGCTGATTCCCTTTGTAGACTTGGACAAGCCTCTTACCCTTTGACTCATTTCCCCACATCTATAAACAAGAACTCATACTCCATTACCTCACAGGGGTATTGTAAGAATTTAGATAATGTTTGTAAAGCCCATTGAACATGACATGTTATATTAAATATGAACTTTGTCTACACTAGAAGCGCTACTAGAAGCTGTACCGATGCAGCTGCACCACTATAGCGTGTG
This sequence comes from Chelydra serpentina, assembly GCA_037349315.1. Taxonomy (NCBI): domain Eukaryota; kingdom Metazoa; phylum Chordata; order Testudines; family Chelydridae; genus Chelydra; species Chelydra serpentina. The sequence continues at coordinate 8,321,408 of JBAIAC010000014.1, read as the reverse complement.
TGGTGAAGATGCTCTATGAAAATGGGATAGCAGTCTTCCATCGGCATAATTACTCCATCTCCGTAATTGGAGTTGGAAATGGTTTTAATTATGAAAATAGTTGTTTTCCTGAAGAAAACAACACAAACCAAACCAAACCAACAAACTACCAGAAAGACTGAAAGGAAATATTCAGCATGGAGAAAGGGATAGGAAATGCTCCATGTTCCAACCATGTATCTGCTTTATTGTTCTAAAATTCATCCTGTTAGATGGCTCTAGATTCAGAGATACAATTAATAAGATAAGTATTACATTTTTAATTAGATTAAAAATAGGCCAGATCCTCAGCTAGTATAAACTGATATGCTTCCCATAACTTCAGTGGAGCTATACCAGTTTGAACTGGCTGGGGATTTATGTCTGTGTTTTTCAAAGTTTTTCTCACATGAAAGTTGGTTGATATATTTTTAAACATATTGATCCAGCATCACCAACAGAGATGCCTATACAATATACAGTGATGGCACAATAAAGGGCTTTTTTGAAAAAAAAAATCTACAAAAGGTAATAATCAGCTACCACAAATAAACTAATAAATGATATCACTGTCAGAAATAAAAAATTATCTGCTATTGTCTAACCCAACCTTGGGGAAATTGTTGAATATTGAAGGAAAGACACTACTAACTGCTATGCAATAGACTTATTATCAAAAGATAGTCTGGGGAGAGAAGATGTCAGAAATATTGCAATAACAGTAGGCTGACATTTGTTTGAAGTATTATAAAGAAGGACTGCTTTTGCCTGGAAATACCTCCAGCCAAGAAACACAATAAAAAGAAAGATTTTTCCTCTTAGTTTGAAAAGTTTATGAGCGAGATTACTGGAAAAATACAAAGATAATGGAAGGGGATATATGAGAAATAGTTTCCTGAAACATGTTAAAATTAACAAGAGGACCCTTTAGAAATAGGAAATTGAAACCAGGAGACAGGATAAAGCTGTCTGTTAAGTAAAGGCACAGGTTTACTGTAAAGCTTACTGGCTTTTGACAAAGATTTGCCAGGACAACTTTTTTTTCTTGTGCATTTAATATTATATAAATTGTAACCTATCATGAAAATGGAATGCATGCTTGGGGGAAGGATTGTGTTCTGTTCCTGGGAAGACAGACACTTGAGTTCTATTCCTAGATCTGCCACAGATGCTCCATATGACCTTGAGTGAGTAACTTATGCCAACTTTTCAAAGATGGGTGTCTCAAGGGCTTTTCAAAGAGGTTGATCACTAACAGCTCCCACTCAACTAAAGGTTGCTCAACACATCTGAAAAGTAGGCCGCTTATTTAGGTGATTAAATATGGATTTAAGTGGTTCAGTTTCAGCATCCAAATTTGAAATTTTGGCCTCAGTCTCTTGGAGACAAACCGGTCCTTCCTCCACAGCTGTGGAGCTCCCCTGACCGTGGAACCAATGTGGTTTCCTTGTTTAGGGGAGGCTGTGGGAGTGGAATTTGTGAGGATCAGAGAGGGGGATTCATCCCCCATAGACTGTGTTCCCACCCACCTTCATATCAGTACACAGGAAATGTGTGGGTGCCAAGGACTGGAGAAGTTGCTGCTACACAGATACTCCCATCAACCTCTTTTTTCCCACAACATGCCATGCTAAGGCTGCAGGGCTCACTGTAGTCTCAGAGTTGCAGTAGTGACAGCAGAGAAATTGTACAACTGCTCCATGTTCTGTGGGAGGAGTCCTGTCCCCTGGTTGCCCCACAGAGATACTCAATGTATTGCCTGTTATTTGAGCTATGAATTGTACAGATGGGACTTCGGCCTTGGTGCATATGAGCTGGTGGCTTTCCTACACAAAAGACAGTCCACGCAGAATATATAGGTTTAAAACTCACCCCCTTTCTTAGGGTTTTGCTTGATGACTCGTCTATAAAATGAGAATAATACTTAATCTCAATACCCCTGTGAAGAACTTAATTCATCAGTGTTAAATGCTTAGAGATCCTGTGATGGAAGGTTCTAAAGGAGGGGAGGGATAGCTCAGTGGTTTGAACATTGGCCTGCTAAACCCAGGGTTGTGAGTTCAATCCTTGAGGGGGCCATTTGGGGATCTGGGGCAAAAATTGGGGATTGGTCTTGCTTTGAGCAGGGGGTTGGACTAGATGACCTACTAAGGTCCCTTCCAACCCTGATATTCTATGAAAGAAATGTGAAGTATTATTATTATTTATTTTGCTATTAGAGAGGTCAATTGTTACTTTTGAGTAGGGCTGACAAATGATTAAAAGTTAATCAGGATTAATCGCGAGATAAAAAAAATAGTTGTGATTAATTGCTGATGACGGATTCTGCTATATAACAATCCAAAGCAGTGCAGACCACCGCATGTTCATTTTCATCATCTGAGTCATATGCCATCAACAGAAGTTGATTTTCTTTTTTGGTGGTTCGGGGTCTGTAGGTTCCGCATCAGACAGTTGCTCTCTTAAGACTTCTGACAGCATATTTCACACCTTGTCGCTCTCAGATTTTGGAAGGCACTTCAGGTTCTTAAACCTTGGGTCGAGGGTTGTAGTTTTCTTTAGAAATCTCATATTGGTACCTTCTTTGTGTTTTGTCAAATCTGCAGTGAAAGTGTTCTTAAATCGAACAACATATACTGTCATTTAAGACTGCCATAACACAAAATATGTGGCAGAATGATGGTAAAATCATGGAGCAGGAGACATACAATTCTTCCCCAAGGAGTACAGTCACAAATTTAATTAACACATTTTTTAAGGAGCATCATCAGCATGGAAGCATGTCCTCTGGAATGGTGGTTGAAGTATGAAGGGGCATACAAATGTTTAGCATATCTGGCAGCTTGCAACTCCTTGCAACTCCAATATCTTGCAACTCCGGCTACAGCAGTGCCATGCAAATGCCTGTTCTCGCTTTCAGGTGATGTAAATAAGAAATGGGCAGCATTATCATCCGTAAATGTAAACTAACTTTTTTATCTTAGCAATTGATTGAACAAGAAGTAGGACTGAGTGGATTTGTAGGCTCTAAAGTTTTACCTTGTTTTGTTTTTGAGTGCAGTTGTGTAAAAAAAAAATTCTACCTTTGTAAATTGCACTTTTACAATAGAGATTTCACTACAGTATTTGTATGAGGTCTATTGAAAAATACTAATTCTTTTGTTTATCCTTTTAGTGCAAATATTTGTAATAAAAATAATATGAAGTAAGCACTGTACACTTTGTGTTCTGTGTTAATTTAAATCAATATATTTGAAAATGTAGAAAAACATCCAAATATATATATATAATACATTTAAATTGGTATTCTATTAGTTTAACAATGTGATTAAAACTGCTATTTAATCACAATTAATTTTTTTAATCTAGTTAATTTGTTTTGCATTAATCGCTTGAGTTAACTGTGATTAATTGACAGCCTTACTTTTGAGTATTAAACATGTAATTAGGATGGTATCAAAATTGCAAGCTAGCACTTTAACAGTTTGTGTGTGTGCAAAGGGGGTTCCAGGTCCAGCAAGCAGACTAGGGGCTCTGTAGCAAAGCATGCAAGCAGAGTCAGTTCTGGGAAGAGCCAGCTTAAAGCAAGGTGGGGTGAGTTCTATCTCTCTGCTTTAAGGTCTGTCTACACTGCAATGGGGAGGTATGATTGCAGCAATCATAGACATTCACAAGCTAGCTTTGATCACAGCAAGTTCGACTAACAATAGCACTGAAGCCATGGCAGCATGGGTAGCAGCCGCTTGATCTGGATGAGTGCAGCTAGCTTGTGCAGCTGTCCATGCTGCTGCAACTTCACTGGTAGCGTTACTCAAGCTAGCTTTGATATATCTAGAGCAAAGCTAGTTTGAGTATATCTACACCTGCTGTAATCCTATCTCCCAGCTGCAGTGGAGACACACCCTTAGCGAGCAGCCTGATTTTTCTCTGTCTGTTTTTTGGTTCTTGTGTGTTATCATTCGGAATTCTAAGAAATAAAGTAGTGTTATGTTGCAATCTTCCAGAAAGATTATTTATGTTATCTGACTTAGAATCATAGAATCATAGAACCTCAGGGTTGGAAGGGACCTCAGGAGGTCATCTAGTCCAACCCCCTGCTCAAAGCAGGACCAACCCCAACTTCTCTGTATGCTGCAAATGTAACAAAACACATCAATGATGATACAGTGCCAAAGTATATTTCTAATAGTATACCAACGATTACATGTAAAATTGTCTGTGTTTAGTTTCAGTATCTTGCTTTTGTTCTCCCTGTTAAAGAATGCCCTTTAAATGTCACCAGATTGAAAATGTGAACTGGAGGAGAAAATGGGCTAAAGGGAAAGGAATTAATGGGCAGCTCCTAAGGTGAAGCTGACCTGCACAGAACTCAGGTTAAGGTTATGTGTACAAAAGTGGCTTAAAGCTCACCTTTGTACCCCCATCTGTAGCTGCAGCCTCTATGCAAAGCCAGTTCCCCTGTGCTGAGTTAAAGCAGCCAAAAGCAAGGAATGATATATATTTAGTTTATTTATATTATAAAAATATAGCATGGGAGCGGGTCAGATTTCTTTGGGGAAGACACTGGCAGTTTAAATGGGAAGATAAAGCAACTGTTGGAGTAAGGGAAACTTATGGACAACTGGTTTTTGGACTTTTTCAGACGCCAGAAAATTTGTCACATACCTCAATAAGGAAGGACAGACATTTGCCATTTATTTTCTTTGAGCTTCTGACAGTTACAAGGTAGTTTTACACTACCGTGGCAGAGTCCTTTTGCAGGCACAGAATGACTTGCCTGATACTTTAGTTCACACTATTTGTGCAGTCATTCAATTGTGAGCAATGGCTGAGGAGAAAACAGATGAGTTCAGCAAAATGGCAATTGTCATTAATAGGGGCAGCCTATGAGATCCAAGTGACCTTTTAGTTCTTAAGACAAAGAGTCTGGAGTGAGGAAGGTTGAATTGGTTCTTTTTGTGTCTGTGATTTGTCCCGACTGACTGTAATTTTTGGTTTTGTTTTGAAGTTTTTATTTAATAACACAGAGAGGGAAGTGGGTAAAGGGAGAGGGAAAATGTGGGGTGGGGGGAGTAAAAAGCAATAAAGTAGATAGAGGAGTGGGGAGCGTAGTGTACTTTTTAGTAAAAGAAAGATATTGAGCCAGATTCTGCCACCCTTGCTCACTTTGAGTCATACCTTACTCTCTCCACGTGTAGTTTAATTAGTTTCAATGGACTTAATTGTGGAGTAGTGTAAGGGGTGGCAGAACCTGGCCATTTGTACTTAAAACAGATGCAGGCACTGACTTTTTCACAGAGATACTGGGAATAGCAAAGAGCCACAGTGGGCTCTTAAAATCTAGCTCTAGAGTCAGCAAGGTACTTAAGTACATTCTTCAATTTAAGTCCCACTGACTCCACAATCTGGCTGAACCATGGCCCTAGTGTCTGCTGCTTGGATGCAGACTCAATCAATATTTGTATCTGAAAGATACCACAGCTCTCCAAAATAACAGACTATCTATGAAGAAAAACAGAAATCATTTGCTTTCATGAGGAAAAAATGTTTATCTTTCTATTTCTTCTTATTTCTGTTGTCACTTGCTCTCCCAGGGATCAGTAGATAGAGTTCATTCTGACTCAGAACATACTGTTCTTGGAGGAAAGTCACAAAAATAAGGACAGAGGCATTCTATCTATGTTCAGGTTAAGTTGAAAATCATATGAAATGATAGGACACAGTAAAATTACCAGAAAAAACGGGTAGACGAAGCTAATTAAATCCAGAAGTATGAGAACAATCTGGACTATAGTGATTATCCACTTAGTCATCCAAGTAGAGAAGACAGTCTTTACAAAAGCAGCAAAAGATCTGTTGATGTCTGCAAATGTGATAGAGAGGTATTGGCTGGACTGGACATATCAAGATCAAAGAAAAATATACATTTGCTCTAATCACATCAAGCAACAGAAAAATTTATTTTAAGAAGTGGTCAAAATAGTCTGATTCATTTTAAACATTATTTAGTAATAATAATAATAATTTGCTGATTATAGCCTCATGATAATTGATACTGAGATGACTGGACTCATTTCACACATGAATTGTGAATTCAGAGTTCAGATATTTGCAAGGTACAGTTGAAACATTTGATTGAACTATTAAAATGATATTATGGTTTTGTACACTAGACATGATTTCCTCCATACAATAGGTAAATAAAAGACTAATACTACAATGTATCTGTATATTTCTGCTGTACATAAGAGCCATGTACAAACCATTCAGACCTAGAACTAACCATTCACACCTAAAATTGCTAATCATCACTAACCACAACTGATTCACACCTAAAACTGAATAAAAGATATTTTATACGTCAGTATGCTTATAGGCATAACATTGTTTGTTTTATATTTTATTGTCAAGCTTTTAAAATCATGATATTTGGTAGCATGGAATAAGAGACATCAAGTCAGCTTTTATGCCATTGTTAAGGAACCCATATAAGATGGGATTCAGGCAGCAGGACGTCATACCCAGTAAGTGACATATGCAGTATACTAATTTAAAATGCCTATTAGAAATAAGATTGGCATTAAAATCAGTGACAACATGGAAAAGGTGAAGAGGCATCCAACTGACAGCAAAAACTAATATCAGTATTGTCAGTCTGCAGAAAACCCTCCGAGATCTTGTCTTAATTCGAGTGATGGATCGGGATACTGTAATCATGTCTTGCATATCTGAATTTTCTTCTGGTTTCATCTCAAAGCAGATTGGTACCCCTGGTATGAACTTACTGGATGAAGAGAGCTGGCTTCTTTCTGTACCAGAGGTTTCTGGAAGTTCTCCAGAATTATTATCCTGATGACGCCGTAAAATAGCTGGCATCACACTGGCAGTCTTTTTACTATACCTTTTTCTGTGTTGTCTGACAAACGTATAGCTCCATCTAGAACTGCTGGAGAGTTGCACCTGAGATCTGCAACTCTTGGGTGGATGAAGTGTTAGGTTTATCATCTCATTTTCTTCAATTTTGTTTTCCTTGTTTGACAATCTGGAATTTACACTCCTGCAGACGCTGGTATGACTTACAGTTAAACAAACCAAGGGCAATATATACTGCATGAGTAATAAGGAAATAGTGAAGGCAATTCTATATGAATCAGATGGCCACGATTCAATACACAAATGCGTGCTGTTCAGTGTCTCTAAATTAAGGGTTTCATGGAGATCTACAATTTTGTGGAAAACTGGCAGAGGGGAGCAAATTGTACAACCAAGAGCCCAGATAGTTGCTATTAAAAAATAGCCATGTTTTGCTGTTAAATTACTAGAAAGGGGATTTTTTATCATGCGGTATCTGACAACAGCAATAGAGATTAACATTAAAGTTGAAACCAGAACTGACACGCATTGGAGGAAGGGCATAACATGGCACATGATTGTTCCAAACATCCACTGATCGAGCAGGACAGATGTTAATGTAAAAGGTGAACAAAACAGCACAACTAAAATGTCAGAAAAGGCTAGGTTTCCAATGAGAATGTTTATTATTGTGTTCTGCTTGCGTTTTATTAGAGCCATCAGTATAAGTAGATTTCCCATGAAGCCAGTAAGACTTATAAATGTGTACAGGCCAATCAGAAAGTACCGTAAGTCATCTACGCTGCTCTTATAGTCTTCCCAGGCAGAAAAATCAAAACTCTTGATAGTAGCAGAGCTGTTCTCCTTAGTGAGTGTTGTGTTATAGTCTTCAAGTTCTAAATCCATATTACAGTCCTGCTTAGAATCAGAAAGATCTTAATTAGCAACTGCAGAAAAGATGACATTGGTGTCAATCAGAATTTAGAGAAACAACCATTTTCTTTATTGCTTCATTAAATTTAAAAGTGCAGTAATATCATTATACTTTGCCCTAAATCCTGCATAATTATAAACTCTCACCAATTAATTGCCACAGTTCTTAGCATGTGTTATGCATCTTACCTAGGCCCCAACCATTGGATTCTCATAGTTTGCACTTCCAATTTAAAGTGTGGTGCAGACCAAGTAAGTAATTAACAATGGTTTGCTGTTAGGCAGATTGTGGACCCTTTACTCATGAGTGACCAGCTACTTATCAAAGTAGTCCCTTTAGAGTCAATGGAACTAGTCATTTGAATAACTGCTCACCATTGTGAATAAGGAGTTCATAATTTGGCTCTGTGCAATTATTGTACCCACCCATATATATATTATATTATTGGGGTATCTATTTCTGTTACATGACGACAAACTGCACTGGAGTGCTTAAAAATGCATAATGTTTTACTCCAGCAATATTCCCTATCTTCATAATAGGGAATTTCACCAGAAAAAGAATCTTTCAGAAAGTGTCACATTATTATAGCCACTCACTGTTCCACAGAATTCAGTTCCCAGTGTGGCAATTTGTGAATTGCATAGCTGCCATCCTCAAGTTAATCTCCTTAATCTGGAAAATGGTATGGGATAGGGCCAAGTCCTGCAGATTCCACTGGTTCAAAACTTCCACTGACGTTACATAGAGTTTTGTCAGTAGAGGTGAAATAAAGAATTCTGGTTTAATACTAGGAGTCAGACAAATCCTAGCAAATCTCCCTTTTACTATAATGGGATCAGTGAAATTCCAATTCCATTGCAACAATGCAGTTTTTTCTGTTATAGATTAGTGTACACAGTTTTCAGGTTTGTCCTCAGGGCATTGACAGGGACAGCATCATCACCAGAAACCTCCTCTGGATCCTTCTCCAAAATTGATAGACTATGGAACCAAACCCAATATATCCTTCATTTCAGTTAAGTACTGTTGTGTCAGAGGAAATATATTTAGTTTTGCCCCAAAAGGTCTGCATATTTGGATTAGTTATAAGCACTAATGTTGGTGCTCTCACTTGTGGGCTGACTTTGCCCTTTTTCTTTCTGAGAGAGGTCATGAACAGAATTGAAGTGACGTGGTTGTGACGTTACACCCCATATTCTTCATAGAAATATGGTTATGATATAACTATGGTATAACTAAGATATACTTTAAGCAAGATGGCTCATGTAAGATATCATTGGAAAGGCTATGATTTACTGAATGTGATTATCCAATTTGTATGCATGTATCTTTTCTGTATCTAAAGTTAGGAATATTGACTATGTAACAATTACAACTGTGTGTGTACTTTGGGGGGAATGCCCACCAGACAGTAGGCAATCCTCTTGAATGACCTATTTAAGAAGGACATAGAACTTTGAAGATTCTGCATTAACACTACAAGGTCAGGTGATAATGTCACCTGATGAAAAATACCCCCTTGGACACTGCTGGTACTTTTCCACTGTAGGGGAATGGGGATCAAACAAAGGATTCCTGCCTTAGGTAAATCCTTTTTAAGGGCTGGGGAGGGGATTGATCTGGACTCTCCTCCATTGCCTACCCAAGAAGAAGGACTGCTGAAAGAACCTGAAGGGACAAAGCAACTAACCTGAAGGGAAAGGCAAGGGTGAGTTCAGACTGGGACAGGGTTCCAGTCTATAAGAAGAAATAACTGGAACTCTGAGCTACAGAAACTCTGCATTCTGCTAATTCAACATTTAGGGTGATAAATTACATTTTGTAACCTCTTTCTTTAGTGAATCACGCTTAGTTTGTGTGTTTTGTTTATTTGCTTAGTAATCTGCTTTGTTCTGTTCGCTATCCCTTATAATCCCTGAAAATGTGTCTTTTGTAGTCAATAAACTTATTTCTTATTTATAACATAACCCAGTTTGTGCAATTCATATCTAGGGTGGGGGGCAAGACACTGTGGATATCTCTCTTCACATTGAGGGACAGGGCGACTTTTTATGAGCTTGCACTGTGTAGATTTTTCTGTACAGCGCAAGACAATATACCTTTGGGTCTGCACCCCCCGGTGGTCACCTGAGTGCTGGGGAAAGTCTCTTAAGCTGATCTCAGTGTCTGTGTCTTTCTGCAGCTGGTGTGATCCTGCCTGTGTGTGTGCTAGAGGAGGCTTAAGAGCCCGGCTCAGCAAGACAGGGTATAGGGGCCCAGGCTGGCAGAACAGGCGGGCTCAGTGGTATCCCAGTACATCAGGTGGTCCCTTAAAGGGGGGCAACCCATCATAGTGGTACTCCTACTTAAGGATGAAGACAGAGAAGTATCACTACCAGCTGTGGGAGAGCAGAATAACAGAAAGAGGGAGACGTTTGAGCTGGTCTATACCTTAAAATTAGATCAACCTAGCTATATCACTCAGAGCTGTGAAAATTTCAGTGTGAAATTGTGTGTCATGTAGTTAGGTCAACCTAACCCCCACTGTAGATGCAGCTAGGACAACAGAAGAATTCTTCCATCGACCTATCACCTCTTGAGGGGGTGGTCTTATGACAGTGACAGAAAAAACCCTTCTGCTACTGTAGTAAGTGTCTATGCTTCAGCTTTGACACTGTAGCGCTTGTAGTGAATATGCACCCAGAGTCAACTTGCATGCACCAGCACTACTTGCCTCTCCCAGAGATAGTGATTCAGTACATATATTGGAACTGGTGGGTATTTTACTAAGCTTGGACTGCAAAAGCTGTTTGTTTTGCTGCACTGGGGCATGCTGGTCATGCAAGAAATGCGGGGGCGGTGGGGTTGTTATAGAGATGATTCAGTAAAGAGGCTGTTGCCAGTTTCTGTGGGTTTCTACCCTGACTCACAACACTTGCACAGTGTGTCTTCAGCTTGAGTGCTATTAGCTGAATGAAGCTGAAAATGCTTCCCCAACATACTACTGGTTTTCAGCCCACAATCACACGCCACTGATATTATTTGGACTTTTGCACTTACTGATTCGTCTCTCTTGCTGCTTGGTATTAGCAGCAACTTCTACTGCTAGGATTTGTTTACCCTCTCTGGTCCTATTCTTGTCAATGACATCCAGTGTGAGACTTTCAGTAAGACTTAGGGTCCTGAGTGCCACTTTTAAATTTGGGACTTAGGCTCCTAAGTCACTACGGTGTTTTGAAAATGTTTCCCTTATTAGTCATATTTAAAGCGAGGTTCTAACCTGAACAGTGACTGTAAAAACAGTATCTTGGGGTTCCATATTCCTTGCATCTCACTGGTTTCCTATCAACTTTGCTTTATAGTCACCATTCAGCATGTAAATGTACTTTAAAGCAGGAAAATGCATCATGAACTAGGAAGATCTTCATGACATCTTCCTGAACCACATTCACCTATGTCCAGCTGATGTATCTTAATTTTCATCTTCCTTTGATGAGCACTTTAATCAAATTGTTTCTTCCCCAAGTTATGTTTTTAGGAAGAGTTTTACCAGGGGTAGTGGCGGTGATGGTTTTTTTTTAACCATTTAAATTAATCTAAAGCCTTAAAATGGCACAAGGAGCTTAAATCACTGTCCAGTCTCAGCTCAGTTTAAGATATAAGGTGATCTAACCTTACGTTGGTTTAATATATCTGAAGTGGATTATATTCATTATTCCACTTTAAGGCCTGTGATTGGTTTAAAATACAAAAAGCAAAAACATTCATAATCATAATTTTGGAGAATGGAAGAACTCTGTGTAAGCTTGCAAGCTTGTCTCTTTCACCAACAGAAGTTGGTCTAGTAAAAGATATTACCTCACCCACCTTGTCTTTCTAATATCCTGGGACCAACACTGCAAACATAATGTTAACCCTGTACAGTTAAGCACCCAGAAGCTAGGAAATACAAACGTTGAACACATAACTTTAATGCTGCTCTGTTGCATATAGGAATTATAATAATCCATAAGTACTTAATCATTGGCTATCTAAACTCCTAGAAAACACTGAAATATGTTATACTGGATAAAAAATGTCATGTAATTACAGATTGTGTCATAATGCCTATATACAACAAAGGAGAGTTAAGGCTGTGCATTTACAAAACCAGATGAAAGAGGTAGAGCTACCACTGCAACTGTTCCAATTCTTTTCTAATTAGTACATTAAACAGTAAACTTCAGTTTAAGAACCTTTGAGCTCCGGAAAAAAGAGTAAGAGCACTTCAAAACTCCAGACAACTGCTTTATCATATGTTAATGATGAAAAATTACTTCTCTCTCTTAAAGTGGCCATTATTGATAAAATATCATAAATATTACAAAATTCTTCTGAAAAAACAACAATATGGCTTCCCACAGTAGGCAAATTATCAATTCATTAAAAATAGGATTGTACCTCCCAAATTGAAGGAGTGTGATGTAATGTAATGTAGTACTTCACTGATCAGTAAGGCAAGCCTAACATATTATTAAAGAATATGTTATTGAGCACATAGAGTAACTGTAACAAATGTCTAGAAAAACAACCAAACACCGAAGACCTTACAACTTTAGATATGTAACATGCTTTTCTTTATTTTTCTAGAGGGAGGCCAACTAATACAATACACTAGATTTGTCCTCCAGCAATCAACTGTAATAGTAATCAATTACTATTATTAGTAATTTAGACAAAATCCTAGTTTCATTAAGCATAGATTCCAAATTATCCAAATGATCCCCAGTGGAGTATTGCCAAAGTATCATTGGTTACAAATAAAAGGATTAATTTCAAAGAATCATGGTTAGAGATGGCAAACACGTGCTCATTCCAGTGGGGCATTTCTCATATTCTGTAAAGCAAGTCAAAGGTAAATTATTCATCAAAATGTAAATAATGAATGCCAGAATATTTATGTTTAAAGGGCATTGAATTAAGTATAATTCAACAACGTGGGAGGTGTTCGATAATATTTACTTCCATTTCAAGGGATATTGAATCACTAGCTAGCCACACTTTGGAAAAGTCCTTAATTGGATACTATCGGCTCTAAAAAGCATTTACACTATATTCCATTAAAGCGATTATAAATAAGGAACAGAGATTTCCCTCTAGCAGCCTGGCTCCTAAACTGCACATGGGTTCATTCAGTGTGGAGCTAGCCCCGCCTGGGCGCCTTTGGAGCAGCCCGAAGGGAGCAGCCCAGGCCGGGCAGTGCCCGGCGGCAGACGTGCTCTGAGCAGCCATGGGGGCGCTGACATCGGCTTGGTTATTGCAGACCTGCGGCTAAAAAGCAAGCGCTCCCCTTGCAGCCTCTTCCCCTGGGCACTTCTCTGGTGCAGATGCTGGGCCAGATCCGCCTCCCATCGCACCCAATGGGCCCGCCGGGGCGGGGGCGAGGGCTGACCCAGCACCTCCCGCAGCCGCTGCCTAGGCGGCGCGCGTGGCGGATTCTCCTCCTGCTCCCTGACCGCGCGCCCCGGCTCAGCAGCTGCGGCGCGAGGGCTTCGTACTGTACCTGCCGCTGGGACCGGCCGCCTGAGCCTCTGCTTGCAGCGCCTGCGGGGAGGGCGAGACCCGGCTCCTCTCTCTCCCCCGCCGCCTGGCAGCAGGGGGGCGGTCGCTGCGCGGTGGAGGGCTGCGGGGGACCCTGCTCCGGGGCGCTAGTGGCCCGCGCTCCACCAGGGCGCCTGGCGCGGCTGAAGGGAGGCTGCTCCGTCCTGCCCCAGGGCTGCCTAGTGCATGGAGAAGGGGCGAGCTGGGGACAGGCGGACCCGACACCCGGGCGCGCGGTGCCGCTCTGCCGGGGAGACTGGAGCGACCCTGGCCCAGCTCCTCTCCTCCACGCTGCTGGCGGGCGGCGAGCCAGAGCCGAGGCTGGTGGGCACAGAGCGCTGCCGCCTCCCCAGCCCGCCGCCCAGTGCTCGCCACCCACTGCGCGAGCTGCTGCCGCGCGCGCGGCTAGCTTCAGCCCCCCTCGCGCTCTCGCCTTCCGCGGCCCCCTCCCCAGTGATTTCCTCGCAAGGTGGCAGGGGGGCTGGCGGCTCAGCCTGGCTCCTCGCTTAAAGAAGCCGAGACCAGCAGAGAGACCAGCAGTATCTTGTCCGAATCCGGAGTCACTCCACTGAGCTCGGTGGAGTCACTCCGCATCGCTTACACCTGTATAATTGAGATCACAACCTACCGCAGGTCGAGTCATTCTGGGACCATTCGGTAGCCCTTTAATCCCGACAAACGGTGCTAAATACAGTGCAGCGTAGGCATCCTCCCGGAGCCCGTTCACTCCCAGCCATTTACTCTAGATGCCCATAAGCCCAGCCAGTTCATTTAACTTTTTCCCCCCCGCCACCAATAATGTTCATGTAGCCTCACATTTCTGACCGGTGAGTCCTATGGGAGCCAATGACTTATCGATGTTTTTAATGGAGAATAATTAATATCCATGAACCATACTAGCCCAAAGTCGTCAGAGCTGCTTTCCTAGCAGGCAGTTTATCGCTGCTGGAATCCCGGAGAACGAGCAAAGAGCAACGAAGGGCTTCACACGTACGACACACTGCCTCGAGGAGGGTTTCTGAGCTGAAGACTGTGTCTTTGTCTGACAGAAGCGTGGGCGTTGGGGATAAGAATGGGTGATGGGCGGATTAGGATGGAGAGAAAAGAAGCAGTGCTACTAGACCCCCTGAATCCATCTTCAGGTGAACCACCAGCGACTGGGGTAGGGTGACCAGACAGCAAGTGTGAAAAATCAGGACGGGGGTGGGGGTAATAGGAGCCTATATAAGAAAAAAAACCCAAAATCGGGACTGTCCCTATAAAATTGGGACATCTGGTCACCCTAGACTGGGGGGGGGGGGAGCATTCTTGAAACATTGGCTATCCTGCCCGTTTTTACCTTCCTATGTGTGTGAGAGTGTGGGAAGGGGCAGAGGCTTTGACCCGCATTGCAGAGGGCTTAAAAAGTGATACAATATTTTTAAAGATAACAAGTGATTTAATTTCGGTCGGATTTAGTAAACATACGAACTCCCTTTTAATTCGAACGGGCAAAAATCAAAATGATAAATCAATCCATGAGGTTAAACTGGACATCTACCTTTTCAGTGTTTCAGATAACTCAGATGTTGTATGCAACTGTGCACGTACTAACCAGCTCCAGCTCTGCTCCTTATGGAAAGTGCTTGAACTTTGTATTACCAGGATGTTGCTTCCCAGGGAGTGATCAGGGCTGTTTGCCTTGGTCCTATAATTGCCAGAGTGATATTTGTAAGGTCTTCCTATTTTACTGATAGGTCTTTATGTACTCTGCAATTTGGTATTCCAGTTGACACACAGATCACAACGACTGGAGGTGTATTTCAGCAGGAGCTCTATAATCATGAGAGAGACTAAGCGAATTTGAAATAGGTCAGATGCCAACAAAACATTTTGAGCCACCCTCTTAGGTTTTATCGTCACATTTTCATGTATAGCAGAGAGAGGGAATGGATGCATGCAGCTTTTTAAAAAACATGATATAATAGGAGGTATAACAATGGAAAATCTGTGCTGTACATTAATTAGTAAGTAGGTCCTAAGTTGAAATATTGTGACTTGGAGAATACCACGATAAAAGGGAGAGGATTGCATAAATATCTTCCAAATAAGAACATCCTTGCCTAAAAAAATATAAAGGCTGGATCTAGTTCCTATTGATGTCGATAGGAGTTTTTGCCATTCCCCCTTGTTGGAACAGGATCAGGCCTAATTCAGTTTATTAGGGAATCTTGACAAACTATTTTATGCAATATTTGTATCCTGTAAATTTCAAGATTACCCCTGATGTCAAAACTTCATACAGTGGTTTTGATGGAAAGCTATTGAAACTGTAAACAAATCATACACCAACTAATATTTAAGAGTAGATTCAGTAGGTTGTTCGCAACTCGGCCCATAGTTCACTTATTTTGCTAAAACAGAATGTATTGTATATTGTAGGAGATAAGCAATCTGGAAACTCATCAGTAACAAAGTAATCACAGCAGGATGATTGGTACAGCTTCATCCTGCATTTTCTTGGTTTGAACAGTTCAGAATTTTAATACTCATTTGAAGATACTTTTAATCATTTGATTTTCAGTTTTCAATCCTTCTAGAAGAGAATGGGAGTTGGTGGACTCTGCAAAACAACAGTGGCTTATTATAGTAATAAATACAGGTAATGAAGTCCTTGCGGAGGTAAAACTGTATTCCCCTCAAAGGGAGAGTTCTGGTTGACCAAGGATCTAGTCCAAGATATGTACACAGGGCATGTTTAAGTGACTATTATTTTTAAAATTTTAACATTTCCTTTTGAAGTATAGGGTCTGTCATGGGATGAGACATTAAGAGACCAAATTCTGCTAGTCGTCTCACTGATCACAATGGAACAATAATGAGAGGAGTAAGTGAGATACAACTCAGTTTCAGTAAGAGTGGTAGAATGTGGCCCTACAGTGAAGCCCCTTTTAGTAGCAGTCCAGGTGAAAATTAAAGATCCAATAGCACTTTTTGGAAAGAACAGGGAATATCCCCACTGTCCTAAACAGCATTCCTTCCTTCTCTCAATAGATCAGTTTCTCATGTTGAAGTCTGTATGTCAGCTATTTCTACAAATATAATACTGGCTTCTCCATTCTCTTACAGACACTACACTATCAATATTTAATACTGTGCTGAACACAACCCTTTGGTATAACTACAGTTTGAAAAGCTTTACCATATAAAAACCACAATGGTGATACACATTTTAAAATACCTCTCAGACCATAATGAAACTGAAAATGCCAATAAAGGGCCAAATCCTGCTCACCCGACTCATATGAGTAGTCTCTTCAGTGTAATATTCAAGTGAACAGGATTTGTTCCATATTCTTCTGTTTTCCTCCAGATTATTCACATAGAGCAAAATCCATTCCGCATGCAAAAAGTAATCAGTCTCTGTGCAGGTGGAGTGGAGTTGGGTCCCAGAAGTGAAACCCAATCCCATAACAATGGCATGTGAGTGAGGATGCCCCAAACCACCCCCTCTCACGTCACATATTGCCAGGCAAGGGGGGTTTAGACCTGCTGCCTCTGCCTACCCAGGGGCTGCCCCCTGCAACCCCAGTACCCTTTATGGCCTTATACTAGGCCTGCAGCCTGGGGGGTTTCCAGGCCAGAGCTCCCCAGCTTCTCTAGCCTTCCCCCAGCCCTGCTCCACCTTAGATACCTTGGGACACTCCCCAGCAGCCAGGTCCCTCCCTCTCACAAGGCTGGGAACTGCTTGCGCCCAACCACAGCCCTCTCCCAGGGCTGATTTCAAGCCCTTCAGGGCAGGAGCAGGTGACCACCCCTCTACAGTGAACAATGTACAATTGTGCAACAAAAGCCTTGCAGAGGTATGAAAGTAGAAGCGTGTGCTCATTATTGCAAAATGAAAACAATAAACATAAAGTTTTTAAAATCCTTGCAAAAAAGAGTGACATTTCTATTCAGAGCAATTGCAAGCTCAAAGACAGGGTTTTTGCACATAGAAAGGGATCACACAAAACTCTCCACGTATCCTTTAACTCGACTCGCCCTATTGTATTTGAGTATTGCAGAGTATTGCACTGAAAGATGATTTGTGTAACATTTGTGCTGCACTACCTGCGCACAACAAAATAAATGACAGAGGGTGTCACCACCTTAATTCTGACATTTTCTTTTTCTTTAATACATCCTTTACAATATTTTGAGATATACAAATAGATTATAATGTATGGATTGGTCAACAGGCAAGCTAGTAATATTGCTTTCCTAATGGTTCTGTAACAGATGTTACTCCTCCTTCAATGTTAAATTATTATTTTATGAAAGGTTGTTATATTTTATCTGTTCAGTACTGTTTTTCTAGGTAGGCTGTTTGCATACTGTGTGTTTTGTTGCAGAAAGTCAATTATTACAAAATAAACAATAATATGTTTGCAGCTCCTGGTGCCTTTGATGTACTGAGATAATGTACTCCCCAGAGAAGTCTGAATATATTATTTTACTGTACTACTGCTTGGCTATTTTGTTGTTTCAGTATTCTTGTGTCCTTCCAATGGCTAGAAATAAGAAAGAGTTACTGGGGAATTGTTTGACCTCTTTGTGAACCAGGGAGTTTGAGCTGGAAAGTGCTATTAGTGCGCTGACACTAGAGAAATATAGTTAGAATGGATAAGAGGACTTCTTAAGTCTGAGTTCATTTCATAAGGCAAGTATACTATGTCTATATATTATGCACTATTTACTTTACGACATATATTATGAGTTTGAAAAGAAAACATCTCTGCTTTATAAGGTGAGTCCTGATTATTACTGTTTTGGTTTTGTTTTACTGCCCTGCATGTGTATTAGGTGTTTCAACGAGAAAAGCTATAGTCCCTGTCCAGTAGAGTTTACAGTGTAAATTTAATGCATAAAACATGTGGGGGGTGACAAAAGAGTAAGCTTGGGGGAGGGGTGTGTGACGTGAGATAGGACAAGGGTTATAGCAATACAAGCTGCCTTTGAAAGATATCGTAGGGCACAAAAGTTAAGAACTACAGCTCTAACTCAATGGTTCTTAACACATGGGAAGCAGTAACACCAGTTTTGGTACTATAGGCCTTTGGGACTGTACTCCAACAAATGATATTTTGGGACTTCCAAAGTACTGCATACATCTTATTTAATTAAACCTGGACACTCCACTGTATGGTAGATATGGGAATGGGATGAAGGATGGCCTTGTAGTTAAAACTCAGGACTGGGACTCAAGGATTCTGAGTTCTGTTGCCAACTCTGCTGTAGACTTGCTGTGTGATAGTGGGCAATCCTTTAAGGGCCTTGTAAACTTGCACCCACTTGCATGGTGGTGAGCATCAGGAACTGCCATTGCATTGACTTCATTGTGAGTTCACAGCACTCAGTCATTGCAGGAGCCAATCTTTAATCTCTATCTGCTTCAGTTTTCTCATATGTAAAATGAAGATACTAATAGTTGCCAACTACACGAGGGATGGTGTGAGGATTGGTTCATCCATGTTTATAAAGTGCACTGAGATCCTTGGATAGAAGGTTCAATAGAAACAAAGTATTATGGATTACTTCCTGTACCACTGAAATGCAGGTAAAACATTGCAGCTGACAGTAACAATATACAATATGAGATTGGAAAACAAGAAGCAAAGAGTCTCTCATACAATTGAAACTGCAGGGATATTTTTTAGATAAGACAAATGTAAGTTCTCTAACACCACTACCCAGATCTAGGAATGTGTAAATAGGCTCATCCCTTGCCTCTGGCACCTGTTAGTAGTCAAAGTGCTGGGGTTGTGCATGAAACAATAAAGCTTTTATTTATTTTTTAAAATAACCGTAAGGTGGGGGAGGATGGGCATGAGGCTCGCACGGAAGCAGTTAAGCAGTGGGAGTCTCCTGGTGAAGGAGGAACAGGGGGGAGATAGAAGAAACTGGTCCCTTCCATTTTAGACTGGCAACTCTCTCACTCCTTTTAAAAAATCTGTAAAATTGGCACTGACCCTACTTATGATTAGTGTCACAGGCTCTTCAATGCAGTAGCGCAGCCAGGTCCGGAGCGCAGGGGGAGCGGCGCTATAAAAAGGCGCCTCCCCCTGTACTCACCCGGCGGCGCTCCGGGTCTTTGGCGGCACTTCGGTGGCGGGTTCTCACTCACTCCGGGTCTTTGGTGGCACCCACCGCCGAAATGCCGCCGAAGACCCGGAGCACCGCCGGGTGAGTGCAAGAAGCGGCGCTTAAAAAGAAGCGATACCTTTTTTTAGCTCTGCGGCCGCTCCCCCTGCTCCTCCCCTGGCTATGCTACTGCTTCAATGACCAGGAGCAGTCAGACCCTCAGTTTACAGATGCTGAAGGGGCCATTGTCTCAGAAAGAAAAGCACTATCTAGGGAATGCCAGCACTAATGTCCCCTTCAACAGCTGGACTTCCCTGTCTAAGTACTGGCCCAGCCCTAGTCTGCTCAGTTGAGAGACATGGGGGCTCCTGGCAGCTGCAGGTGCAGCTTAGCCCACAAGCCTCAGTACCGGTCCCAGATTTCTTCTTACACTAAGCCAGGCCTCCCATGTACTGGTAATATTGTATTAATTAATGTAATGAAATTACTACTGTAATGATGATAACATAATAATAATCATCACCCGGCACTTTTCGACAAGGCAAGTCACACAAAAATTACAGAGTGCCATCCTAATGCAGCTACATCTGCAATGACTTATGTTTTGAAAATGAATTTAAATCACTGGAAAACCCAGGATTTCAGCTTTCTAGTCATTCCAGACTTAAGTGAAACTCACCAGTGTTTGCAAGTTACATGCTAGTTGTAGTGACTTTTTTTTATTATTAAATACAAGTTTAATTGTATGACTTCTCTGAGACTCTCCATTGGGTCCTAAAACCTTCCATGTTCTGAGGCTTGCATGCTACTACTAAAACCCTTAAGCAGCACTGCTTTGTTGTTGAGTTCATGGGGTGAGAAATGGGAAAGGTGAGCAGAACTAGCCATGTGCATCCTATATTATGAGAATATCTACCCTTTCATGGCCTATTTCTCTTTCCAATCTCCCAACCATCCCACTGATGAGTTCTCACTATGTTCCAGCATTCAGGAAGGTCCAACAGACCAAAATCTGAGAAATGCTGAGTTAGGGCAAAGCAGGACTACATACAGCTGTGAAATGTACCTGCAGAAAATCATACATTCACTGAATCTAAGGAGTACTACTTATACTTCCTTGAGGTTTGGTGGTTGGTTAGTTGACTTGTTTCTACTTTAAAGAAAACATTTAGCTTTCTTAGTATTTCGAAATGTAAAGAAACTGGTCCTGTTTACATTTGGGACTCCTTATCAATTCAATTACTTTTCAAGAGAAAAACGAAGTGGAGACCAGTTGTGCTGCTTTAAAGCAACAACAGAACACTTTATAACTGACACATCCGAGACACAATCCATGTTACCAGCCACATCGCCAGCCAGCTCTTATATAATATTATTTTAACTTTGGCCACAAGGTGGCACTGGCTTGCAAACAAAATGTTGCAATATTCAATCTAAGAGCAATTTCAAACTGCTTCCCCCTCCCAAGTTCTTCTCAGTGCAATCCCCCTCCCTTTTGTTTCAATACTTAATTGCATTTATTTCAGAATTACTAGGCAACCCACCCCCAGATGTATAATTTAAAGGTGATGTGCTTGCACTGGGATC
Source organism: Chelydra serpentina (assembly GCA_037349315.1). Taxonomy (NCBI): domain Eukaryota; kingdom Metazoa; phylum Chordata; order Testudines; family Chelydridae; genus Chelydra; species Chelydra serpentina. The sequence continues at coordinate 8,300,353 of JBAIAC010000014.1, read as the reverse complement.
TTCAGGATCTGCTCAAGAGAGCACCATCATGTGATACTGGGATAAGGTGGAGTTCAGCTTTAAGGGGGTGTCTCCAGCTCTCCTCACCAATCTTTAGGATCAGAGCTAGAGAAATACCAGTGGATGTTTTCCCCATTGCCTGGTTCCTTGTTCTCCATCCACCCTTCTGCTCAAACCCTGACCAAATCAAGGAACGGGGGGAATAAGATCAATTACAAGGTGGGTTCCTTTTGTTGTTTCCTCGTTTTTTATTTTATTTGGGGTGTGCGCGCGTGCTTTTTAGACGGATGTTTGTGTGGCTCATCACGGTGACAGAACAGGTGTGGCTGAGAGAGGTGTATTCAGAGATGTATTCCTGACCGTCCGGAGTTTCTCTTGGGTGTGTTACCTGTCGGTCCGGGCGGACAATATGGTATGCTTCCCTGTGAGCGGCTGGAATAGTTTTTACTGGGTATTTCCCGTCACCTTGCCTTGTGGTAGCTTTTTATCCCTTAGCATCAAACTTCGGATCAAATCCTTGGAGGGAGCAGGAGAGGTCTGTGTGATCCCGAGGAGGGGGTGGGGGGTGGGTTGCAGGGTTGTGTGCTTTTTCTGCCTGCCTTTAATTTCTCTTTCCCCACCCCTATAAGCACAGGTTAGCCTCTCCGGGGATCCTTTTTCTTTTAAAGGCAGGGGGGAGCCTGAGCACAGAGAGGGCAAACCGGCGTCTTCTCCAGCTGATGAGCTGTCAGAGAAAGACAAGCGCGGTCGCTGTCAACTTCATCTGCTACCCCTCCCCGCCTATCTTAATGCAATCCCTGCTGGGTAGATGGAGAGGGAAGGAGTCACAATCGCACAGCAAACACAGCTTCCTTTAATCCGGTCACAGGGGGCGATTTGGTGGCTGGAGGCTCCGGTGGCTTCTCTGTCGAGAATAAGGAGCATGGGCATTTTCCCTGTAGAGCCGTCTACTAAATAAGAAATAGTTTAAGACGGAGCTTGGCAAAATCAGCGAGACTCAGGTGTGACACCGAACAAGGTCCTGCGGCGAGGTCTGAGTCTGTGACTGAGTTTATTATCCCAGTCCCTCCCTTGACTGGAGAACGGGGAGGAGCGAACACATTCTCCCACCCTGTACCTCGAGCTGCGGAAACCTACTGAAGTCCCAGCGTACTTGGAGATGGATGACCTCTGCTGCTGAAATGAAAATGTAGTTAATGTTTACAGCAAAAGTAGCCCTGGTCTGTCTTTCAGCGGGTCACGGCAAAGTCATTCTATCGGGAGTAGATCATTCATGAAATCCTCATTGCAGGCACTAAATACTTCTAAATACAGCTTCTGGTTCCTGGGAGCGCTACTGTCTTTCAACACAGACAGTTTTCTGTTAACATACACAATACAACGAACGCCGTTTGGCTAGGGGCCTTACATACCACGATGACAGGCTGCATATCAAACCCTTAAATAGACCGGGGAGATTAGACAGACGGGATGAAGCTATGTGGTAAAGATATTATAAGCGATAACACTGAGGTGGATGGATGTCTGCTATTAAGCTAGCTGGAAAAATCAGAGTAGTCAAACTTTGGCCAGCGGATGTAAATCGCCAAAGCCTGGCTATATTAATTAGCGATTTTAGATGTGCATGTATTGCTAGCAATGGTTGTAAAGAATCCGTTGCAGAAATGTAATACAAAGCCAGCTGAGCTGAGCGTACGATTTAATTTATGCGTGAGCCTCGTTTACGTCTATAATCTTCTTGTTGAACATCTAGGGCCCGATCCTGCAGTCCTCACTCTGGCAACGTGTTCGGGTCTGTCTGAGTGCGGGAGTACGGGATCGGAACCCTAGCATATATCAAATAGAAGTAAGGCCAATTCCCTGATGGGAGGAAAACCTCCCTCCTCTGAAGATTTATCTCAATCTCTGTGTTTCTGGTTACTAGTATGTTTGCAGTTATTATTTATGCCGACTGTCGTTTAAGGTAACTTCACCCCCTGGAGGTATCTTAAAATAAAGTGGATTTCAGCAATATATGCTCCGGTGGCTTTCATACTCATTGAAGATCACATTTGTGACAACGACATTATGGAGCTGTGATTCAGGAACCATTAACATGGCGTAAACTGGCAATACTTCCTCCTACAGCTCTGACCTGAGGTTAAGCATACAACATTGTAAATAGCGTCTGAGATTTGGCAAAGGGAAAATTCCAGATTCAGCAAGACTGTTGCTAACTGCAGGTTGTAGCAGAGGTGTGTCAGTTTATTGTTGACTGCTTTCCACTCCCCAGCACACATGCTTGAGTTTCTGTGATTTAATAGCCTGCAGCTTTTGCAAAGGAGGGGCTTATTTAAGCATTTCTATTTGTGTTGCATAGGTAAATATTGGTCGCTCCCTCTTTTTTTTCAGACTATTTAATTTTTGCTTTTTAATTTTCTTTCCTTTCCCCGCCCTTTGTTCTTCTGTCTGAGATTAAAGTGATCAGAGTTGCTGATTTGCCTTTGACCCAATGTCAGCGGCACGTTAGTGACCAGTCGGTCAACAGTAGAAAATCAATTAGGTAAGGAACTATGTTTTGCAGTAACTTTTTCATCACTGTTTACTCATGTCAGATTGGGCGTGTCCTTTGTTATTTTATAGCTGAATAGCTTTGTTAAAATAAAAGAGATGCCATTAAACACATGACAACATAACAGATCATAAGAAACATATTAAAAAGAATGTAATGGTTAAAGGTTCAATCGGTCGTAAATTGAGGTTTATTCTCGTGATTTGTTTAGATAGTGAACTATCGGCAACTGTTCTCTCTCACTTGCAAATATTTTGTAATGGAGCTTTTCTTTCTTTCTTTCCGTCGACTGTATTCTGCACCTCGTATTGAGGCAAAACTTCTCATCGCCTTCAATAAAGAATTTTCCCTGAGTAAGGGGCGCGGGATCTAGCCCTTAATTTTGGTAATTAACCTTCCAGTCTCTATTTACATTCTAGGCATGGCGGACTTCCAGAATCTGGAGAGCGATTATTAAAATTATGCGCATATGTACTCTCCTATCATAGATTAAGAGCCATTAACTCCCTTTCCTCCTCCCTCAGTTTTAGTGACACAGTTTCCTTTTGCACGTGAAGAAGTGTAGGATTAAGATCCCAGTAATGGCAAAGTACGCAGGGTAAGGGGTCAGGGATTTCGCAGAAGGGCTTGCACCGCAATTTAGCAGTGTATAATTCTCCTCCCAAACCCCAGCCATCTGGCGAAGATAGTTAACCATGGAAACCGTTTCACTACAAATATTCTATATAATTCGAATGAAATCATCGATGCTTGGGAAGGGTGGGAGGTGGGTATCGTTGAGGGCTGTAGGTTTGGGAGTGATTCCTTCTTCTCTTCTGAAGCCCCAGAATGGAGAGGACACAGAATCCATTAAAATTGTCTTCTCCGTCTAGCCTTGTCTTATAGCCAGAGTCACTTATACAAACAGAAATCCCGCCTTGCCTCTATTATCACCCCGACACTATACCTACGTCCTCACTTTCTAGTTTGTCAGCAGCATGCGCTCATTCTAATCTGTACAGTTGTTCAGCTCGGCACAAAGCAGTCTCACGCTGGCACACTCAGAGAGAACACATGTCACTGGAGAGGCAACTACAGGGAAGGGAAAGATTGTGAAACTCGTGATTTGCGTTGGCCCACCCACATTGTTCCAATCCCCCTTCCGACAGTTCTTCGTCCTGGCTGGCAAACGTATGACATGACACTAGAAGGCCAATATACGTCTTCTGTTCTGCCTCTGAAACGATCGTCCCTGTTATACTTTCGGTTATATTTAGCATAAATTAAGACCATACGTGTCCTTTCCCCGTGATCAAACGCCCTCCTCCTAATACATTCTCATGCGTATGTCTAAAGGACTCGTCTGCTTCCTAGCGTTAGGTGCAACTCACCATCTGGGAAACTTTTCCAGCTCCATTCGCTCTCAACGCATATAAGAGAGAAATCAACCTATATTCTTGCGTGAGAACTTAAGGCTCGGGATGCAGGGCGCTGGGAAGTGACTTCCCCGTTGGCGTCTATTGGCAGCGGGACAGCTCTGCTAGGGATAATATATGCTCACCGTCCGGCTCTTCCGCGTGCTGAGAGTCTCCTTGCTTTTTGGTCTGTCCGTGGTGCTGATGAAAATTCTTCTCGTGTCGTCCGTTCTGCTTATGGGCAAGTGTTCTTCTCACATTCCTTGGTGCTTTCTGCTCCAGAGTGAGTGGCACTTGCACTGGCTATATTTCTAAATCAGTTGGGTGGATGCTGCCCTGAGGCGGATAAGCATTTGAAATGGTAGTGAATATTCCATTGGCATTGCTTGTACGGGATCCTCATGGCGAGTGTTTGATGTAGGGCAGTCTGTAAAACCTGTTCTGCTGTGGAGATCTTGCTTACTGTCTGAGATCACTTGGTCTGTTTAAAGGGTTATGAACAAGGAATCACAGAAGCAACTCACATACTCTGTACTGCAGAAAGAAGGGCCAATCTCTCTCCACGGTCATATCTGCATTCTTAGCACCATAACATTATGGCGTGATTAAAATGATGAGAAATAAACACATGTGCTCTTTTTTTCCCTTTGCAGATTCCTTGATAACCTTGAACAAAGGAAGTGACAACTTCTGGTGAGACCTGGCTGCATGAGTGATGAGAACAGTTTGAGCTTCTGACCCCATTGGGAAGAAACTCAGTGCAGTGGAGACCAGTGCAGGGCATGGAGGCAAGTTCCAACAACATGAACACATCATTTCTCTCCTGGGCTGGGAATCAGTCCATCCACCTGAACTTTTCAGAGAAGAATTCCAGACTCATACACTTCCAAGATGAAGATTGCCACATGCCATTGGCCATGGTCTTCACCTTGGCTCTGGTTTATGGGGCTGTGATCATTCTTGGCGTCTCTGGAAATCTGGCCTTGATTATCATCATCTTAAAACAGAAGGAGATGCGCAATGTTACCAACATCCTTATTGTCAACCTTTCCTTCTCAGACCTTCTAATGACCATCATGTGCCTCCCCTTCACCTTTGTATACACTTTAATGGACCACTGGATTTTCGGGGAGGCTATGTGCAAGCTGAATCCTTTTGTGCAGTGTGTCTCAATCACAGTCTCGGTTTTCTCTTTGGTCCTCATAGCAATTGAACGCCATCAGCTGATCATCAACCCTCAAGGGTGGAGGCCGAATAACAGACATGCCTACCTAGGGGTTGCTGCCATCTGGATTCTAGCTGTGGCTTCCTCCTTGCCTTTCCTGGTTTATCATGTATTAACTGATGAACCCTTCAAAAATATAACAATCGATGAATATAAGGACAAATATGTGTGCTTGGATTTGTTCCCTTTGGACACTATCAGGCTCTCTTATACCACAGCTCTGTTGGTGATACAGTACTTTGGACCACTTTGTTTTATATTTATTTGCTACTTAAAGGTAAGAGAGAATCTATTTTATGATGTCTCCTTATTTCTGTTTGATTTCTGTTTGTCCTTGTAAAGAATTGCCTCTGGGCTAAATGATTCTATATTTTTCTTTGTTGTTGTTGAATTTTGTTTTCTGCAGATATACATACGCTTAAAACGAAGGAACAACATGATGGACAAGATGCGAGACAATAAATACAGATCCACTGAAACCAAAAGGATCAACATCATGCTGATCTCTATTGTGGTTGCATTTGCAGTCTGCTGGCTACCTCTTACCATCTTTAATATTGTGTTTGACTGGAATCATGAAATTCTACCTGTTGCCACCTGCAGTCACAATTTATTGTTCTTGATTTGTCACCTCACAGCCATGATCTCTACCTGTGTGAACCCTATCTTTTATGGATTCCTCAACAAGAACTTCCAGAGGGACTTGCAGGTGTTTTTTCATTTTTGTGATTTTCGCTCCAGGGATGATGATTATGAGACTATAGCTATGTCCACCATGCATACAGATATTTCAAAGACCTCTTTGAAGCAAGCAAGCCCAGTAGCATTTAAAAAAATAAATAATGATTTTGATGAAAAAATATAACCCCCTACCCCATCCAACCCAAAGTGTTGGCAGTATTGTCACAGATGATATAGGCCCAAGGAAAAGCACAAACTTGTAACAAAATGGGTAATGATTTTTCTTTTTTTAAGGAACTCTCTTGTCACTTTGAAATTATATGCTGTGCATTTTTCCCTATTGCTGCTTTACTATTCACAGCAGTTATATTTGAATCACACTATAAGACATTGTTGGACCTGCTTCTATTTAGGGTTTTCAGCAGGTGTATTTTGTTGCACAGTTATGCACGTCTGCACTAAGATTTATCTATTGTATTTATCAAAAAGGAATATTTTTTCAGCAGTGTGAATATATACAAATCCATTGGAAACAATAGTGGTCTGAATGAGATTATCACTAAAGAAGACAGCTAGTCTGGCATAAAATTAGATCATTCTGATTTGAAGAGCTTTATTTTTTTTAATCCATTTTTAGAGCAGTATTAAATAAAACCCCATTTGTTGGAATAACCAGACAAAAATGACTCCCTCACAAACTGGAGATTAAATTAAATGGTGACATGCATATGCATTGTTTATAGAGATAATTTATGCTTTAATCAATTAGGATCAAAGAAAGAATTAAGGGCCAATTTCTGTTCTTATTTACATTAGTGAAAATCCAGAGTAATTCCACTGAGTGCAATGGAGTTACTCCAGCTGTTCACCAGTGTAACTTTTAGCAGAATTTGGCTCTTAATCCTGTCTTTGAATTTGATCCTAACATATTACAGCTAGATTTAATAATGTGAACAATTTTTTCATTTAAAAACCAAAATTTAACATTTTCATTTGTTAACATCTGAGGGAATCGGATTGTTAGCATGAAGTTTGCCTTTAACCCAAGACATACACACCATTTAAATCCTACTTACACCCTTTTTAGAGGATCTAAATGGTGTTTAAGAGCCAGCTCTCTGCGCAGGGTGGAATTTCACCCTCCAAGAATACTTTGAAAATCAGGTCCACTAGTAAAAATATATGGTGGTCCTGGCTATATGAAATTTTAATAGTAATTACTTTGCTTGTCTACATTAATAATGTAGAGCTGTATTCTTCCATCAGATAGAATGATGTATTTCTGGACTTTCTCCAACACAATGAAGGAGTTGATTCAGATTTCCACCATTGTAAAGGAGGGCAGAATTTGGCTTGACATTTTTGTTGGCATATTTGGTTGCCATACACCCATTCCATCTGTTGATCAAAGGTGTTTTCACCCATGGAGGCCACTCATTATTTGCCCAAATATCCACAATACAGTTCTCTGAATTACTACTTTTGTTAAAAGGCTTCTCAACTATAAATCTCCTGAATATAGGCATACAGGCCTAGATCCTCTGCTGATGTAAATCTACATAGCTCCACTGAAGTAAGTGGAACTACAACAATATTCATTAGTTGAGAATCTATGCCATAAAGTGTACTTTTCTGTCTAAGTCAGTGCCTATACAAGTAATCAGCTTTTTTAATACAAATAATAGACATGATTCTTGTTTACACTAAGATCCCTTGAAACTATTTTGGCAGTATAAAAGGGCCTATAAGTAGGTGTAATGTAAGTATAGCACACATGGAAATTAGTCCTGGCATCTCTAAACATAAAGGATCTCTAAGTATGATGTTGAATTTAATATACTCAAAATTTTATAGGAATAGATGATTAAGAAATGAAAATATTTTGTTTTGCCAGTGTTCAAAGTCAAAACATAATTTGTGCCTTGTGCAGTCTTATAAATAATGTATTATATAGAATGTTAAGGTAATAGAGTGTCCTTGTGCTATTATAATTTCATGTATCTCTTTATTTTGGGATCATTTCTTAAACATTGGAAATGTTATTATGAGGGCAATGAGACAACTACTGTATATATAATGTATCCAGAAGAGAACCATTTGTTTTAGGAGCTTGACCACTTTTGTGTTTTGTAAGTTTTTCCTTTTCTCTGTGGTCATCTCTGGTGATACATTGCCAATAGTTTAATAATGGGCTTCTACTAATATTTTCCCCTTCATTCTGTGATAAATGCCATGAATCAGGGGTAAACATTCTCACAGGGAGAAACAGAGCAGGACTGGCAAATCCATCCTTGTTTTTCCCATTTAAAGAAAAACACTTTCTTGTAACCATACAGAAGGCAGGAGACAAAAGTATTTGGCAAACTAACATATTAATGTACCTGCAGGAGATGTTTATACAGTTTCCCCTGTGTTTGGCTCCCCTAGTGCAAAGCAACTCTAAAGCTATTATTGCCTGTGATGCGAATAGGAGAGTGGGGTAACCAGGGGTGCTGGAACAATTTGTATAGTGGGGGTGCCAAGAGCTACTGAACCAAACTGCAAACCCTGTATATAATGGAAACCACTTCAAGCCAGGGGGTGTGACAGCACACCCAACACACCTAATTCCAGCACCTATGGAGGTAACAGATCCTATGCCAATCTTTCTTTGTGGTTTGTGTAGGACATATGAACAAAGCAAAGAAATCCCCGATGACTGTAACAACCTCTTGAGACTATTGCCAGCGTGTATAAATTACACCTGCCCTGTAACTGTTCTAGCAATCTACTAGAATTCTTTTAGGAGGTCAGTAAGGATGTGGACAAGGGGGATCCAATGGATATAGTGTATTTTAAATGTTCAGAAAGCCTTTGATAGGATACTTCACCAAAGGCTCTCAAGCAAAGAAAGCTGTCATGGGATAAGAAGGAAGGTCCTCTCATTGGTCAGTAACTGGTTAAAAGATAGAAAACGAAGGGTAGGAATAAATGGTAAGTTTTCAGAATGGTGCAGGTAAATAGGGGTGTTCCCCAGGGAGCTGTACTGGGATTAGTACTGTCCAACATATTCATAAATGATCTGAAAAAAGGGGTAAACAGTGAGATGGCAAAATTTGCAGATGATACAAAACTACTCAAGATGGTTAAGTCCCAGGCAGACTGCGAAGACCTACAAAAGGACTCTCAAAACTGGGTATCTAGGCAACAAAATAGCAGATGAAATTCAGTGTTGATAAATGCAAAGTAATGCACATTGGAAAACATAATCCCAGCTATACATATAAAATGATGAGGTCTATATTAGCTGTTACTACTCAAGAAAGAGATCTTAGGGCTGGTCTACACTAGCCCCGAAATTCGAACTAAGATACGCGACTTCAGCTACGTGAATAACGTAGCTGAAGTCGAACTATCTTAGTTCGAATGAAAAAGCACTTACCCGGGGTCCACACGCGGCGCGCAGGCTCCCCCGTCGACTCCGCCTACTCCGTTCGTTACCAGCATCGACGGCGGAGCACTTCCTGGTTCGATTTATTGCGTCTAGACAAGACACGATAAATCGAACCCAGAACATCGATCCCGCGCCTCCGACCGGACGTGTAAGTATAGATGTACCCTAAGGGGTAAAAAAAAAGACGCTGGTAATCCAGCTCGACGAACGGAGTAGGCGGAGTCGACGAGGGAGCCTGCGCGCCGCGTGTGGACCCCGGGTAAGTGCTTTTTCATTCGAACTAAGATAGTTCGACTTCAGCTATCTTAGTTCGAATTCTGGGGTTAGTGTAGACCCAGGCCTTAGAGTCATTGTGGATAGTTCTCTGAAAACACCCACTCAATGTGCAGCAGCAATCAAAAAATCTAACAGAATGTTGGGAATCATTAAGAAAGGGAGAGATAATAAGAGAGAAAATATCATATTGCCTCTATATAAATCCATGGTACACCCACATCTTGAATATTGTGTGCAGATCTGGTCACCCCATCTAAAAAAAATATATTGGAATTGAAAAAGGTACAGAAAAGGGCAACAAATGGCGGATGGAATAGCTGCCATATGAGCAGAGAATAATACGACTAAGACTTTTCAGCTTGCAAAAGAGATGACTAAGGGGGGATATGAAAGAGGTCTATAAAATCATGACTGATGTGGAGAAAGTAAATAAGGAAGTGATATTTACTCCTTCTCATAAGTCAAGAAGTAGAGGTCACCAAATGAAATGAATAGGCAGCAGGTTTAAAACAAACAAAAGGAAGTATTTTTTCACACAACACACAGTCAATCTGTGGAACTCTTTGCCAAAGGATGTTGTGAAGGCCAAGACTTTAACAGGATTCAAAAAGAATTAGATAAGTTCATGAAGGATACGTCCATCAATGGCTATTAGCCAGGATGGGCACGGATGCAAAACCATGTGCTGAAGTGTCCCTAGCCTCTGTTTGCCAGAAGCTGGGAATGGATGACAGGGGATGGATCACTTGATTACCTGTTCTGTTCATTCCTTCTGAAGCACTTGACATTGGCCAATGTCAGAAGCTAGGACACTGGACTAGATGGACCACTGGTCTGAGCTTGTATGGCCGGTCTTATGTCTTATAGTTGGGAACCAGCCTGGTGGACATCCAGCCCAGCATTAGGTCACCTTTGAATTCTTCCTCCTTCTTTCCCCAAGAAGCGCTTCAGCTGAGGATATAGCCCAGTATATTTTGCAGGAACAAAATATATTAACAGTACAGTTTAAGTTATTTGGAATGATGCGGGGAAGTGAAGACATTGCAGAGAGAATTTTGGGCATGAGAAGGTTCCTCATTTAGGACAATGTGTTTGCAAATGCCTGACACCTGCTAGGGCATTTCAAAGGCAAAATCTTTACTCTTCAGAGTATTTTTATGTAGGGCTGGAAGGGATTTTAGGAGGTCATCTAGTACATCTTCCTCATGCTGAGTCAGACCAAGAAAACATAGGACATCCCTGACAGGCGTTTATTTAAGCTGTTCTTAAAAACCTCCAATCATGGGGATTACACAACCTTCTTTGGAAGCTTGTTCCAGAGTTTAAATACCCTTACAGTTAAAACATTTTTCCTAATAGACTCATAGACTTTAAGGTCAGAAGGGACCATTATGATCATCTAGTCTGACCTCCTGCACAATGCAGGCCACAAAATCTCACCCACCCACTCCTGCAATAATCCTCTCACCTATGTCTCAGCTATTGAAGTCCTCAAATCATGGTTTAAATACTTCAAGTTGCAGAGAATCCTCCAGAAAGTGACCGTGCCCCATGCTGCAGAGGAAGGCAAAAAAAACCCAGGGCTTCTGCCAATCTGCCCTGGAGGAAAATTTCTTCCTGACCCCAAATATGTCAATCAGCTGAACCCTGAGCATGTGGGCAAGACTCACCAGTCAGACACCCAGGAAAAAATTCTCTGTAGTAACTTCTAACATCCCATCACTGGCCATTGGGTCTATTTACCACTGATAGTCAAAAGTCAATTAATTGCCAAGATCATGTTATCCCATCAAACCATCCCCTCCATAAACTTATCTAGCTTAATCTTGAAGCCAGATAGGTCTTTTGCCCCACTGCTTCCCTTGGAAGGCTGTTCCAGAACTTCACTCCTCTGATGGTTAGAAATCTTCGTTTAATTTCAAGTCTAAACTTACTGATGGCCAGTTTATATCCATTTGTTCTTGTGTCCACATTGGTACTGATCTTAAATAATTCCTCCCTGGTATTTATCCCTCTGATATATTTAAAGAGAGCAATCATATCTCCCCTCAGCCTTCTTTTGGTTAAGGTAAACAAACCAAGCTCCTTGAGTCTCCTTTCATAAGACAGGTTTTCCATTCCTCGGATCATCCTAGTACCCCTTCTCTGTACCTGTTCCAGTTTGAAATCATCCTTCTTGAACATGGGAGACCAGAACTGCACACAGTATTCCAGATGAGGTCTCACCAGTGCCTTGGATAACAGTACTAACACGTCCTTATCTCTACTGGAAATACCTCGCCTAATGCATCCCAAGACCGCATTAGCTTTTTTCACGGCCATATCACATTGGCGGCTCATAGTCATTCTGCGATCAACCAGTACTCTGAGGTCCTTCTTCTCTTCTGTTACTTCCAACTGATGTGTCCCTAGCTTATAACTAAAATTCTTGTTATTAATCCGTAAATGCATAACCTTACACTTCTCACTATTAAATTTCATCCTATTACTATTACTCCAGTTTACAAGGTCATCCAGATCTTCCTGTATGATATCCAGATCCTTTTCTGAATTGGCAATACCTCCCAACTTTGTGTCATTTGCAAACTTTATTAGCACACTCCCGCTTTTGGTGCCAAGGTGAGTAATAAAAAGATTAAAAACATTAAATAAGATTGTTCCCAAAACCTGAGGAACTCCACTGGTAACCTCCCTCCAGCCTGACAGTTCACCTAAATCTCTCTTGCAGCAGATTAAGCCAATCACTTCTTGTTTTACCTTCAGTGGACATGGAGAACAATTGACCATTGTCCATGTCATAACAGCCCTTGACATATTTGGAGACTATTTGCCCCACCCCTCAGTCTTCTTTTCTCAAGACAAACCATACCCCGTTTTTTAAACATTTCCTCATAGATTATCCTAACATTCACCTTCACTTGAGTGTCAATATTTTGACAACAGGGTCTGCATATGCCAGCAAGAGAGCCCCCCCGACCCCACCCCGCCACCTGGCACATCATTGATCCTGTTCTTCATTTTCAGATTTCCTCCCCTGTACTGCTACTTCCCTTATCCTGTACCGGCCAAGTTCCCTTGTATGAGAGCCATTCGTCCAAGATCAAGTTGTCCACATGAATTCCACAGTTTCACACTTAGTTTCTCATTTACCAAAGCAACAATCACACAATTTTGAGATTGGTTCTTTTACTGTATTGTACTGTCCACGTGTAACCCACAACGTATGCTGACTTCTAGACAAAACTATGTGCAAATTGCTTTTGTTCTGACTTTCAGCCAGGTAGAATATTTTAGAGAGAGAGAGAGAGTGAGTGAGAGAGGAATCAATATGGCATTCTGATTACTCATTCATTTATGTACAGTATATATAAATCCAAACTACAGCCTTAAATTATACATTGAATTATTTAATAAAAATCTGATAGCCTCCCTTTGTTTGGTCATTTACATTATTTTAGACTCCCCTCCCCACAGCAACAAACATTTTGCTTTTGTTTTTTAACATTCAGTATTTTTATGATTGACAGCAGATAAAATGTTACCATATGTGGGTACCACATTAATAATTATCTGTGTTCAGACTAGTAGTCCCATATTCCTTATTTTCAAAATACTTGTTATTGTGTATTCTGATCTACATCCTTTGTGTCTTCATAAAGAAGGGTTACATGAAGATATAAAAGGTATCATTGATTTATTATATTGATTTATATAGCCATGCATCCGATGAAGTGGGTATTAACCCACGAAAGCTTATGCTGAAATAAATTTGTTAGTCTCTAAGGTGCTACAAGTTTTTCTTTCTTATTTTTGTTTTGCTGACACAGACTAACACGGCTACTACACTTAAACCTATTGATTTATTTGTTTCTAGGCTAATACCTACTGTTGGTGTGATAGAAAATAATCTTGTATGAGGCTTTTAACTAAGGACTGTATTTTATGGTTATAATTAGAAAAACTAAAACAATTCTCCTGATTTTTAATCCCTTTGAATCTGTCTCTGAAAATTATTTTTAAACCCAGGGAAAAAAAACTCCTACATGATTGGCCCCCATCGGATCTTGGATGTTTGCTAATTATGATTCAGGACTGGCCATTCAGAAGGCCAGTGGCTTGAATGTCCAGTGCTGATCCTGCCATCTTACTGTAATGTCCCAATTCAGCGAGACACTTACACATGTCATTGAAGTCAATGGAACTCCTGAGCGTAAGGTTCAACATGTGTTTATGTGCCTTGCTGAATGATGTTCAAAAGCTTTTCAGCTGGCCATTAGGATCGATCACTAATACAAAGAAACTGCTTGAGATCCTACTACTAGTGCTGTTAGTGAGGAGAAACCAGAGCCCTTTCTCCTTTATCCTGTATATAAATATTTTTACTTAAAAATTATTACAGAACTTCCATGAACCCACAACTAACTTGTCATTGCAACTCTTGTTATAACGTCAGTTTTTTAAAAAAGAAGAACATTCTTGATAAATATTTACCCTGTTTATAACCAGGGTTTTTAGTAGGAATGCATCCTACTAGCAAAGTCTGGATCTTGATCTGTATCCAAGTCCCAATTCAGCAAAACATTTGGGCACATGCTTTAATCCAGCCCTATTCAGTAAGACCCTGATTCAGCAAATCACTCTATCTGAGGTCAATGGGACTTAAGCACATGCTTAAAGTTAAAGATTTTCTTAACTGCTTTGCTGAATAGGAATGGACTACTGAATCAGGGCCCCAGATCTGTCCCAAAGATCATAAGGGTTTGCTTCTTGGGTTTAGTTTCAGCCTTTTATACAGGTAAGTTCAAGTCATGAAGTTTGGATCTAGAGTTGGATCTGGAGTCCAAAGCCTGAGGATGTTTTGATCCAGGGCTTTTGTTCAGGTCCTCTTCTAGTTCTTAGCAGCAGAGACTCTAACCAGCTGGTTTGTGGTGAATGGAAGAAATAAGAAATATGGATTTTACCTTTCTCATTTTTACAGCATGTATAACAGTACAGAACGTGCTCTCAGATAATACCTCTGATTTATGCAGTTGAAAGGAATTTGGCTGGATGGAGGGGGTGGAGAGGGAGGAGATGCTAAATTATACTCAAATGATAAGTTGCATTGACAGTCTTTTTCTCAGCTAAAGGATATAGATCAAAATCACGACTGATCTACCATGTTCTTTTCATTTCTAAATTATTTTATATTCAGTATTTGTCTCTCTAAGGTGAAAAGACAAATACCTGAGTCATTACCAGTGTGTGTTTGAAAGGAAGATATATTATTTTTTGCATAAGTTTTACTGAAGTTCAAATGTTTTGGGATGTCATGTAATTTAAGGAAGGAAAAAACTGTAACCAACTCACATCATTTATGCTCTAATTTGCCTGTTGCCAATGCTGATACACATTAAATGACATTTTTGTTAAAAAATAGCACTAGTGGTCTAATGTAGGCTAAAAAATTAAAGAAGATGCAGGGTTAAGGCTGTCAATATGTTGCACTTAAGTTCTGTTCTGGGTAGTGATGCTTTCCTGAATGGGCCTTGTACTGTGTCACATGTTTGTAAAACCCAGGCATGGCAGGATCAGTTCAGCACAGAGAATTCCTGTTTATCACAACAAATTGTACTCCACAGTTCACCCTTTACTTTCCAGGTGCGTATCAGGCTATGGGCAGATTTCCCAGATCAACACTGCCCTCAGAAATGTATACCAGATACGTCTGTTTCAGATTGTTGCATGGGTGTAACTTACGCTGAAATCTCCAATGTCCGGTCAGTTTACTACTAATTTTGGAGATCTTCACACAAGAACAGGTATATCTGACATAACATACATTTTGAAAGACAGAAGAAAAGCAGAACAATTAATCATTAATTATCCATTTTTTGAGATATATATAAAGATTTGAGGGCAGAATCAAGCACTAATTGAGGCCAACAAGCTGTCATATAAATGGCTGGTGGGGCATTGGAAAGTATGCCGAAGCAGTGACCTCTAACAATTAAATTTCTCTGTTAAAAAAAAAAAGAGAGATCCTCACAACTGCCAGGCAAGACAACTGATAACCTGATAGGACTTTCCATCTCAGATTTATCTGGATCTCATTACCAAGGCCAAGGAAAAAAAACATTTTGGCATTAGCAGAAAAGTATATTCTACAGTGCAGCCCTTGACGCTGACAACACATTGACTTCAGTTTCTTTCACTTCTACAGGGTGAGAGCAAACTATTTTATGGTAGGAACAGAGCCCTGGCCACCTTAAATCTCCCATGTCCTTATTCTCACTGATGCAGTGTAGCTCTTTTTTACCCTCAGACCCTTCCATCTTTCATTTTTTATGCTCTTTGTATTGTTTCTTAATAAAAGATGTCTGTGAAAAGGTGTTTCTTGGAGGAGGCTCAGGTTTTTGTGTTGAGTATTCCTTATGTCACAAGTGTTTCAATATATTGACCGTGAGATTGGTTGTTTCTGTGGAAATGCTATTGGGGGTTTGATGGCTGAATCTCATTTTGGAGAAAAAATGTGTCTATTAACATGTTCCATGCTCTTCCTCATTTTATTTTAAGATTCTTTACATGTGGTCCTTTTGCTTTATAAATCTTTCACCTAATGGAGAAGTTTGTATACTTATGCGGGGTAGAAAGGGGTAATTTTAAATTGTTGCAAGCCAAGTAGTTTTACGTTTAAAAATACTAAAACTATTTAGTCTAGAGAAACAAGAAATGGTGGGCCACCTCTTAGTACGTGTTTCTCTTAGTGCCAAACCAGGAAAACCAAAATCAAAAGATGAAATTATCAGTAGAGGTTATTTATAAGACTATCTCAGGGATGTGAGTCCTTCTACTTTAGCCAGAGAAGTTCTTTTACATACCTTAGGGGACACCATGATATGCAACATAACCACACTTATTAACCATGCTATTTATTATTAAAGAAAGGAAAAGAAACCATTAAACAATACAACACAAATTACAGAACACAACTGATAAACTGGTTATTTCTGTTACAATCTCTTCCATATGCCTCTTTGTAGAGAACTTTTAGAAGAGATTTCACATTTAAAAGTGAAATCGGGATGTACTTCATTTGGTAAATTAAGACCAAAGTATATTGTTTCAAAAAGTTATTGTCAATTTAGTTTTAGTTTTAGTTTCTTACTAGATACTTAAAATTGTTTATGTATGGACAAAATAATTGGTTTAAGGGCAGGTGATACCTGTCTACTTGTTATTAATAACCAGCCAGTTTATAATTGGGCAAAATAAGCAATCTTATGAAATTTAAATATTTTTTTAGATCAGTTACTTAGAGGAAGCCATTTAAGGATCTTCAAGACAAGCTAATTATGAATATTAAGAATCTTAAATCCACTATTTTTTGGTTTGCCAATGGTTAGCCTCTGTCTCCTCTCCAGGAATACATAGTCTAATAATCTGGTGATTAACAGGAAAAACTGTTAGTATTTTAAGTTACAACAGAATTTCCATAGCTAAACAAAATTATTACAAGAGTTTTAAAATCTAATCCAGTGTTTTAGTTAATTTTCTTTCACCAATCGATGTTAAAGTTTTGGGGAACTTTTCCTAGAATTGATTTCTTCTTTAGTCCTCTCTGTTCTTGTTAGCCTTCTGTAGTAGCTTGCTTTTAGACATGGACAGGATGACTTGCGGCATACTTGCTGTTTAAGCAGGGTAGCAGAGGGTGTGTGTGTGTGTGTGGAGGGGGGGGGTACCCACTTCAGAGTTTTATACCATTCTACTTCCTATTCTCTTGAAATTATAGGAAAGCCACTTTTAGGTTTGTTTAGACTCCAAGTTAATTTCTGTTCATTGGCTCAGAACTTTCATAGGTTGGCCTTAAAAGCTTCTTTATCTTATGAATATATAATTTATTAATGCATGTATGCTTTGGGGTTGTAATTCTTTCTTGGCAGTTATAGTTCCTTTGTCTTTGCCGTGAGAGATTCTCAGAACATCTTTAAGTTTAGAGTTTTAACTCTTTTTTTGTATGCAGTCCATTTTCTGAGATATTCCTTCTAAGTTTAAACTTAAAACTTATAGTTCTTAAAACTGTTTTTTCAAAAATTCAGTGATTTTTAGAGTGTGTTTATCTTAAATAGTCTTTAAAGAAGTTGTTGAGTCTTCATAACAATTTTTGGAGAGATTATTCTTCTTGTTTTCCTAATATGGGTAAGGGAGTTGCTTGAGCACTGCCAATAATTAAATCCCCATTAAAATAAATATTCAATACTTGAATGGCTTCTTACATTAGTAATTGCTTTAGCAAGATCATTAGATTACATGCTGGTACTGTGATACTGAGGCCCATTGATGGTTCACTACTCTGTGTCAGCAATTTCTATCAGGCCTGGCAAACTCACTAGACCTAACACGTTGCTATCATAGTATTGATCTATAAAGACTGGCTTGTAAGGTATTTAATGAAAGCTGGTAATATCCTGGTCACTAATATCATTGTGAAATGTGTGAATTAACCCTATATGAGGAATTAAGGATACTCACTGATATTATGTTTTAAAATCTGTAACCAAAGAGAGAATAGATTTTCTTCCAGACAGGAGGGAAAATAGTTATCTCTCTGCTGCTAATATAACCTAAGCATTGTAAAATCAACACAAAAAGAAGCCCCATTTGCAAGTAAGTCAACAGGAAAAGCGAAGTTGACTGGGGGATGTGAAATCATCGTGAGAGACCAAGGCCACACGTGGGTGTCTTGTCTCTGGGGTCAAAACAATGAGTTTTGGGGAACTATAAGCACAAAAGATATTTTGTTATCCGTCATTGAGGGAACAAAGAGATCAGTGCTCTTTGCATCCATGAAAGCTGGATCCTCGCCTAGGGTGGCCTTGTGATTCTGAGAGGAGGCTTTAGGTGAGAAAACCACCCTAGACAAGGATTGTAGCCTGTTAAGTTGTAGCCACTAGAAATCATATTATACTTTTATTTTATTTATGACAACTTTCTGTTTTTTAAACTTTGCTTAGTATCACTTGAATCTCTAATCTTTATTAATACATTTAGTCCTGGTTTTACTGTAAGTTCATCTGGGTGCAATATATAACAGTAAAGTGTGCTGAGTTAACAGGCTGGTGTGTAAGAGAAAGTAGTCTCTGTAATTTCTGTGAGTGTCCAGTGACGGGCTGGATACTGCAGCGGAACACTCTTCCAGGGAGTCTGGGAACTGAAGAGCAACAAGTGAGGGTTTACAAAGCAAAGTGCGGGCTGACAGAATTCTAAGCAGTTTGTTTGGATGGTTAACTAACTGGGATGGCAGGGAGCTGACACTTTGTTTAGCACCAGCAAATCTCTCTTTTGCTGAGGCACATAGGTAACAATGTGACTTACAGTTCTGGACACCCCAGAACTCAGGAAAGCATCACTGGTATGTAAAGCATTTTACCATTTACATAGGAATGATGTTAGGAAATTACGTTAGGTGCTTTGCCTTTTGGTAAAATACTTGCAAATATGCCATTCAAAATGATTTTCCATTTCAACATTAGAAATAAACAAAGGTTTAAAACATTTCCAACTACATATGTTTTTCCTAGAGGCTTTTCTGAATGATGTTTTTAGAATTATTATAAAATTCATTTTCAGTAAGATATTTCTAGAATTCTTTGTGAATGTTTACTTAGAAGTTGTTCTCTGGAGGGTGAAAAAGCCAAATTTATATGAAGATTTACAGCTTTGATAACTCAACCTTACATTCCTTTTTATGTTAGATCTTTTCTTAAAGCATGAATGTTTTACATGGTTTGTATTCTTGAGATAAGGATTACATTTGTACCAAACTAGCATTTATACAAAAGTGAGGTATCAGCATTTATACAAAAGTGAGGTATCCTAGTCTAGCTAAGACACTCTAAGGATAATAAACATGGTTTTATGGCTAATGAGGGATATCTTCCTGACATTTGGCTTGTCTTTGGGTGATAGAAGCAGAAAGTTCCTGGAATTTCTTTGATTAGCTTGAACATTTTGTAATATAATTAGCTAAACATAACATGCAGGGCTGGTGCAAGGAAGTTTTGCGCCCTAGGCGAAACTTCCTTGCTCCGGCCCTGCACCCCCCCAGCTAACCCTGCCCCCCCCCCCCCCCCCCGCAGCCAGTCCCCCCTATGGTGGCTCCCCCCTGCCAGCAGCTCAGTCCCCTCCACCCACGGCAGCCTCCCACGGCCCCCTGGCTCAGCCGGGAGCTGGGAGGGCGGACGGTAGCCATGGCCAGCTGCACCCCCCCCCGGCTCTCAGCTCAGCTGCGGCGCCGTCAGGCGGGCGGTAGCCACGGCGAGCCAGGAGTGCGGGCGGCAGCTCCCAGCTCAGCTGCAGATCTGGCAGGCAGGTGGCAGCCGTGGCCAGCCACCCCTCCCGGCTCAGCTGCCAAGTTGGCAGGTGGGCGGCAGCCGTGGCCAGCCACCCCCCCGCGGCTCCCGGCTCAGCTGCGGAGCTGGCAGGCGGGCGGCAGCCGCGGTGAGCCGGGAGGGTGGGCGGCAGCTGCGGCCAGCCGCCCCCCGTCTCCCAGCTCAGCCACGGAGCCAGGAGGGTGGGAGGAAGCTGCCCCCCGGCTCCTGGCGCCCTAGGCGACTGCAATGTAAGCCCAGAGTTAGTGGGACTCAAGTGATCTGACCCATGTTAGGGAACCTTGAGCTTAAGTGTCTACATTGTATTTTAACCCTAGATTAAGAATTTTCTGACCTATGATTGAACCTAGGGCTCTGGCCTCCACACTGCAGAGCACAAACCTGACTCAAAGTAACCATATCACAGAGTCCCCAGCACCCCACCCCGCCACCCAAAATGTGGCCACGCTAGCTCTAGGAACATGGTGCAATGTGGGAAAACTTTACTGCCCACCCTACACGTTACCAGGAAGCAACTCACTTTGCAAAAGGCTTGATCAGTTCACTCTTCATTGCAAACCCAGGAGGCTCTCTAATACTTTGATTTCAGATTGGTGATCAGAACAGAATGGGTTAATGCTGACCTGATCTGCTGCCTTTTGCCCAGGGGGTGGGGGATTTCTGTTTTCAGTAGTGTGGACTGCAGATTGTTGGGATAAAGAGGACTAAGGAAGTTGTCCCATGGAATTGTGGATACTCCTGGATGACTCTTGGGACCTGAGTCAAGTGGAGTTGTAGCTATACTGCAAAGCAATAGGACTTGGATGCTGGGTCCCAGTTTGACTTAAGCTCAGACCCTCCAGCCCTCCAGGGCCCTTATTTCAAGCTTTATCTTTGCTCACCCCCACCCCAAATTAGATATGTCTATCACGGCTGTCCCTTGCTCATGGAAGCAGAAAATATAATGGATTCTCCAGTGTCCCTTAGTACTATGCATTTTTCTTAATGCAACTTTAAGCCAAATGCATCTGCCAAAACTGTCTGGCTTGCTGATTTTAACTAGGTTACTGCAGTGAAAAATTGAAAGAAATGCACTGGCAATGCTGAATGTATTTTTGGTTCCTGACAGGTGTACACATTCACAATTTTTTCATTACCAAGAGTGTGTGTTTATTAATTATTATTATTACTATTATTGCTGCTATTTTGTTATAATAATAATTATTATTATCTTCCAGAGCTGAATGATTTGCATTTAAAATTCACCCTGCACTGTAAGAAATGTCAGTGTGTGGCAGGAACTGTAGATTTCACTAATAACAATGCTTCTTATAAAGCAATCTTCTGTCAAAGAGTAGCAACAATGTGATGACAAATGTTGGCCTCCAAAGTAATATCTTTAAAATTAAGTATGGACCATATTAGATTAAACATATGAGAATTCAGTTTGAATGGTGACATTTTTATTTGGAAAGTTACAGTTTCAAGTAATTCCTTGACTGTGTGAAATTTCAGAGCCTGAATCTGGCCTCACCCATTTTGGTTTTACACAAGGACTTCGTTGGAGTTATTCTTGATTTATATTAGGAACATAAATGACATCAGATTGTAAATGACATCAGAATCAGACCTGCACTATTTATTTTACATGTATAGGGCTGAAGGCCGGGACCGTAGAGTGTTTTGTCTGTACAGTGACTAGCATAATATAACTCGGATCTGGTTAAGGTCTGTAAGTGCTACTGCAACATAAATCATTAAAAATCACACTAATTAATAATAATGATAATAAGAATTCACCACAAATTTCTTCCTCTTATTTGTGTTTGTTATCAGTTCTACTATGAAAACTGGGCTTATGCTTCCTATTCTTTCACAGATCTTTATTCTACACTTTTTTGCCAGTGTGACTCTTACTCCCTATTTTTGTCCAGGAACAAATTTCAAGCCTACCACTACACCATCCCTGGAATCCATTTTATTGGGGCTAATTCCACATAAGATTTTTACTTTTACAGTAATATACACTATGTAGCATAGATTCCAGATTCGTTCAGAAGATTCCAAAAAGACATTCTAAAGGCCAGATTCTAATTTTATTTAAATTGATGAAAATTCAGAGTAACTTTACTGAAGTCCATAGTGCTACTCCAGATTTACACTGTGTGGCACGGTGTATACCCCGCTCTTGCCCTGAGGGGCTGGAAACAGCCCTGGGAGAGGCTGAGGCTGGAAGCTGGGCTGATTGGAAGCAGCCACAACTGTGGCCAGTTTAATCAGGGCCCAGCTGGCCCTTATAAAAGGGCAGTGGGCCTAGAGCAGACATGAGTCTCTCTCTGCTTTCAGAGAGGGAAGGGCCTGGCTGCAGGGACCTGAGCAGGTACCTAGAGTGGAGCAGGACTGGGGGAAGGCCAGAGGAGCTGGGGAGCTCTGGCCTGAGAAAACCCCAGGCTGTGGCCTAGGTTTAGGCCATCTAGGTATAGGGGTTGCAGGGGGCAGCCCACCAGTAGGCCGAGGCAGTAGGTCCAACCCTCCTTGCCTGTGATGAGTGGCTTATACTACAGTCTGCCCCAGGGCGTGGGGGCTAGCTAGTGACTGGGAGTAGCCTATGACTGAGGCGAGGTAGGGATAGTGGGTTGGGGGTTCCCCAGGGAGGGGAGACCCAGATCTGTGGGGTACTGCCAGGGGGCAACACCCCAGTTAAAGGGGCACCGGATCCTCGGAGGGACACGGGGGCCAGAGTGGTAAGGTGGATCACTGGCCTGCAGTGGGTGCTCCGGAGATGGACGAGCTAATTCCCGGAGAAACCAGCAGGAGGTGCCACAGGGGTGAGTCCGTCCCCCTTACCCACTGGTTTAACTAGGAAAAGAGTCTAGTCTCCAATGTCATTAGACCTATTCCCCTCCCCCCAGCCCCTATGAAAATGACATTATCTATTATTTAACCAATGTGCTTTTATGCATTGCTGACTATGCCAATTGCTTACATTTCTTATAGCAATTCAGTCCCAATAAAATATAATCTTAATAAATAGATAATGCAGTTCATGATCAGGAGTAATGCATATTTTGTTGATGAGCAGCATCATATGGTAACTTTTAGATTAACTTGCATTTGTTCCAAGGGACAAAAAATGCATTTGATAGTGGTGTTTGCTATACTCCAATCTGTTAAATCTCAGCTTTATCTACCTCCTGGATTGCAATTTTCCCTCAATCTCATTTCTGAGGCTTCTTTCACACAGCCCACTATCTCTGCATCCCCACACCTGAGCTAGCCTGCTATGATGTCATTCTCTCATCTTTTAAAACTTGTTGCAACTAGGCCTATTAACTCTTGCACCAAAAAAAAATAAATTATGACCTGGATCATCCTCTCTGGCAACAAACAAACAAACTTGCAATGGGAGAGAACGTGTCTGGGAGGATTTACTTGCAGACTGTCTCCTGTATTGTGTTAGAGGGCTAGATTTTCTACACAGTAATAAGCCTTAGGGCCTACCCCCCAGCTCTGATGTATCATTCTGGATCCGGGGAAGGCCAATGCCATCCCTGCAGAAATCCTATGTCTCCACAATAGCTCTTGCCCCCATGGCTCCATCAAAGATGTACTACGGGGTTTGGTACCTCAGGCCTCTTCTGGCTCCATGGGGTAGGTGGCAGCAGGTACTCTGGGCCAGTACTCATCAGCATCTGTAGATTGGGCTCCACCTGGCGAGGGTTCCTCTCGAGGACACGGACGAACCGGCAGAGTATCTGTCTCCTCCACAGGCTCTCCCCACACTGTGCTGCAGGGCCGGCCTCTTATACTTCCTGCCATGCCCCAGTTCTTCCAGCGAGGGGGTCGGAGCGATCTAGGCTCCACCCTCCAAGGGGAGTGTAATAGTTCCTCCCTCTTCCGCTCGGAGGGAGACCACTCGGGCTCATTACACTAAGGTATGCAAAAAGGTTACAGATACCCCCTCCCCAGTTTTTCTGATGAATAAATTTAGTATTACTGGCTGCATAGTAAAGTCACAAATATAATTCATACATTCTTACTAGAGATTGGTACTAGCCATGTCCACATTCATTGTTCCCATTCACTTTCTCTAGATCAGGGGTTGGCAACCTTTGGCACACAGCCCATTAGGGTAATCTGCTGGCAGGCCACGAGACATTTTGTTTACATTAACCATCCGCAGGCAAGGCCCCCTGCAGCTCCTAGTGGCCACAGTTTGCCGTTTCCTGCCAATAGGAGCTGCAGAAAGTGGCAGCCAGCACATCCCAGTGGATTACCCTGATGGGCCACATGCCGAAGGTTGCTGACCCCTGCTCTAGATGTTTTACCCAGAAATGGGGCAAGCCTGCATTGAATATGACTATGCTTCAAAGGAAAGCTGTGACTAGAAATAGACCCCAGAGTGGATCCTGCTTACCACAAAGAAAAATTCCTCTGGCACTATATAATTCATTTTTGAAGGAGCTTGAACATCTGCAGAGCAGGGGCATGATAGTGTCTGCAGAGACCAGTACAGCTTGGATAAACAGCATGGTGATGATAAACAAGCCATGAGGCAAATTATGCATCTTCATAGACCCACAGTCACTGAACTGAGAATAAAAAAGATGCCATTATCCACTGTCCACAATTGATGATAAACTGCAAATACTCTCCAAAGGCAGAATCTCTGTGGTCTGTGTCACAAGACACAGGCAGACCCCCCTAGGCCTCACTGAACACTGGCAAAAGCATAGCTGGAAACCAGTCTGTCCTACCCACGTGTTAGCATTGTTAATATAGATGTTAAGTTGATAAGAATGTGTTTTAGTCCTGATGAAATGTTTATAGGATGCTGTATGTATTGATTTCACTTATAATATCTGTAGCCCATGGTATAAAGTTATATTGGGTGCTTGCATTGTAAACCTCTAATTGTGTAACTCACCAAACAGAAATGAAGCAATAATTAACGTGAAGTACTGGTCCTGCATACAAGAAGGCCCACTGAAACCAAATGATGTTGTGATCATTGTGAAACATCAAAGAACAAAGACTTTGTTTATTGTCTCCCCTCTCCCGCTCAAGGAGACAGGCACCAACAGTCATTCCATCAGTTTGAATTCTGGCGGAAGGAAATAACAATGTCTGACCAGAAAGAACTGTATCACTAGGGTATGTTACACATAGCACCACATACTGGCTAAACTTTACACCAAGTATTTAACAGTTTCCAAAATGGTAGCATGGCTCTCGAGTAACACACAGACTCTACGAAGAAATGTAGGTTCAGTTCAGAGTTAGCTATAATACAACTTTAGCATTCCATCACATCTTCCCCTTTAAGTTTTACATTCCTACCATTTAAAATATTAACACTATCATGCTATCTATAAAGCTCAGCATATATCAGTCTGATAAGTGTTTCTGAATCATATTGGTTTTCTAATTACATGACCCAAACACATAACAGCTTGGTCATCTGGCTGTCCATTAGTTTCAATGACGGTCTCTAATCGGTCTGAAATATGAGTAATCTTCTTGTTCTGTATCCACCATCTATAGAGTTCGCTTTGTTGATTTTTCCTTCTGAGGAACAAACTGAATATGTCTACGCTTTCTGTTGAATTCTCCACTGTCAGTCTCAATCATGCATGAACTGGGTGATGAATTCTTTTTATTTATGCCAGCTGGAGGTCTCCAACCATTTTTCTCCATTCAATTTTACATAACATGGTCATTACATTCAAGACCCAGCAGTCCTTTTATGGAGTGCGGTCTGTTATAAATAATTTGTAAGCTCTTTTTGCCTTTTTATCTGATTTGGCTACTCTCTTTATGTCCAGCCACTTTGCAGATAGATTATTTTCCAAAGTCAGAACAGTAGTTCTGAGTTGTCTTCCCATCAGGAATTGTGCTAAGCTATATCCAGGAACTGCTGTCAATGTTGATCTGGAGCTCAGAAGAGCAAGGAATGGATCATCCTGCTGTAAGATATTCTTGGCTGTCTGTAGTAGTTAGTTCCATTACTGCCTTAGTGTACTAAAAAGTGGGAAAATGTCCATATTTTGTGCATTTATTACATTTTGCACCATTGTCTGTATACATCTTTTTGGCTATGAATTTTTCCACATCTTGTGCTTTTAATTTGATAGGTTTTGTAATTAGCCTGGGACTTGTTTCTCATGCTGTGTTTCTTTACTACTTTTAAGCTGGTATTTCAGGTTTTTCAAGTTGCCCCTAGGTTTTGTTTTGCTGCTTCATTAGCTCATTGTGATCTGCACTAGCTGTTTTGTTATCTAGATAGCTGTGTGAAGGGTTAAGTCTGCCTTTAATTGTAGTTGCTATGAGACGCTTTTGTCTAAAAGCTCAATAACGAATCCATCTCTGGTATTTTCATATTTTACAGTCCCAAAATTACAGTTTTCGGCCTGGTTCTTGAGTTATCTGGTGAAAAAATGCTCTTTCATAAGACCCATTTCTCTGAGGTATAAAGTATGCATTCAACATAGCTAGAACTCTTTCATAGTCATCTTTGTGACTGTCGTTAGTAAAGGCAATGAATTAAAAAATCTGCCTGCTTCCGCATAGCATAAATGATCCTGGATGGAGTTTAGTAGCAATGTGGTATCTTGCAAAACACTGCTTCCAATCTGTCCATTCTGAAAGTCTGTCAAAGCTCAAGTTCTCTGGGGCATTGAAGAATGGCATGTTCTGCAACTTTTGTCACTTTTTTTTTTTATAACCGTTGTTACTGTTTTCCTTCTGTTTCTTTTCTCCTCTGGCATTAGTTAGGCTACCTTTACTTCTGACACTATGTCATGTACTCCTTTGTATACAGTAGGTTGCAGGGATTCACATATGCAGGTCAGGCTTCTGTACCAGATATGGACTGACTACAGAGCTTTTATCATGGAGAGAGATACAAAAGATGTGTTTTCTATGAGATACTTTAATGCACTGTTGGCTATAACTGTTACTAGCTCAGGTAAAGTATGCTACAAATGGCACCACCTAGTGGCTGAACATTACAATACAGCGTTAGCATGCTATCACACACATTTTTAATAATTAGTTACTTAATCATGGAGCTGGCTGAGAATTTTCTAACAAAACAGGTTTTTATTGGAAATGTATCAGTTTTAAGAAACTTCCAGAAAGAAAATGGGATTCCATCAGAAATTTGCCTGATTTCCTACCAAGTTGTCAGGTGGACTGCTGGGAAGCTCAGGACTCAGGGTCTATGGCTCTGGAGAAGCCCAACTATTTGGACTGTCCAAAGGACAGGGACCCCAAGGGTTACATGCTCCCAGAACTGGAAGACCTAGCTTTTTGAAGCAGTCACCCCCATTTTCTGCAGGTGTTCTTACTAAATAAAGGAACTTGATTATTCCTTCTTTTGAGCCAGAAAGAGTGTTTGGGATATTGACTGACTGGCTTTAATAAGGTCTGTGACTGTCTTTTGATCCAAGATTCACCTGCTGGCAGTCATTAGCACCTTTCAGCATAGCAACCTGATTTCTTGTGCTCTGCATCCTAATCTGCTACTCAGTTTTGTTCCAAGTGCTGATTTCCAGGAAATATAATGATCATACAAGTACTAATTTTCTACTCTTGAAAACGGAGAAGACCTAGTGAACTTAAACTATATCTGCATTAGAAGTGCTACAGCAGCACAGCTGCAGTGTTGCAGTTACAGTAACTCCTTGCTTACCATTGTAGTTATGTTCCTGAAAAGTGCTACTTTAAGCAAAATGATGTTAAGCGAATCCAATTTCCCCATAAGAATTAATGTAAATGGGGCGGGGGTTAGGTTCCAGGGACATTTTTTTTGCCAGACAAAAGACACACACACACACACACACACACACATATACACACTATAAGTTTTAAACAAACAATACTGTACACAGTAATGATGATTGTGAAGCTTGGTTGAGGTGGTGGAGTAAGAGGATGGGATATTTCCCAGGGAATGCCTTGCCACTAAAGGATGATCTAGCACTTGGCAGAGCCCTCAAGGGTTAACACATTGTTGTTAATGTAGCCTCACACTCTACAAGCCAGCACAAATGGAGGGAGGAGACACAGCATGGCAGTGGCTGCAAACATTCCCTATAGAAACTGAACATGATGATGAACCCACGCTATCCAGTGGAGCGTACCACTCCCTCCACTTTCCAAAGTGCTGGTGTGTGTGTGTGTGTGAGAGAGAGAGAGAGAGAGACAGAGACACACACTGTGTGTGTGTGAGAGAGAGAGAAATGCACATTGCCCCTTTAAGCATGCTGACCCCACTCTAAGTACACTGCCTTTTTAAGTAGGTCAGCAAGTGAGACAGCAGCTGCTGCCAGCAAGCTCCCTCCATCCTGAGCCTTGTCCTTTACCCCACCCCTGCTCTGTAGAGATGGGATACAGGAGCAGGGTGCAGGAGTGGGTGGAGAGGACACCCTGACATTAGCACTCCTCTTTCCCCACCCTTCTGCACAGCAAGCAGCAGGCTCCCAGGAGCAGCTCCAAAGCAGAGGGCAGAAGCAGCACAGGCAGTGGGGGGAGGGACACCTGAACTGCCCGACAATTGATAGCCTGCTGAGCGGCTGCTGCACAGGGAACTTAAAGGAGCTGATAGGGGGGCTGCCAGGCCACCCTGATTCCAAGCCCTCACCAGATAGCTCCAACCAGCTGCTCTTTTTGCAAGCAGTGGACAAAGCAGGGGGCTGCCAATCAACGTTATAAGAGAACATTGAGCAACTTTAAACAAGCATGTTCTCTAATTGATCAGCGACATAACAACGTTAACCGGGACCATGCTAAGTGAGGAGTTACTGTATACCACTAGTGTCAGAAGGGGTTTTTCCATTGCTGTAGTAAATCCTCCCCTGCCCCCATCCCACTTGAGAGGCATTAGCTAGGTTGACCGAAGGATTCTTCCACTGACTTAGCAATGTCTATACCTGGCCTTTGGTTGGCTTAACTGTGTCTCTCAGAAGAGTGAATCTTTCACACCCCTAAACGAGTTAGCTAGGTCAACCTAAATTATAACTACCGACCAAGAAAAATTGCATGGGCTGAATTCAAAGATGGTTGTTTCTATGAATTCATTGTGGATATATCATCTGGAGAATAGTTATCTATGCAATAAGTGGACTGCTGCTGAGTTGGATCTAATCTCTACAGGGAAAATTCTGCTCTCAAGACTACACATGTATATTCAGAAAACTGCCACAGTCAGTGTTCTGTTTTGAGGATTAAACTAAGAAAAATGTATCTGGAAATGTTCTCCAAGCACTCAAAAGAACAGGTCTCCCCATCTGTACTTCCTGTGGATTTGTGAATGTAGATCATCCAAAAGAGTGAAAACAATTCTGCTGAACAGTGTAGCTGGAGTATGAGCTGGGCTTTCCAGGGTTTACAGATGAACTGTGGGACAAATTCTGTTCTCAGTTTCATGGATGCTTATGTTCATGGAATACACATAGAAAAGTTAGAAAAGACCATAAAATACTGTTGCTAGAAGTTGCAAGTATCACTACTTTATTTCTTAGATATGAAAGTAAACACGGAGGTTGGGCCACCTCACACATTTAAATTAACACGCTGGCATTTTCTGGAATATGTTATACCCCAAATATACCTGGGTTTATTTGAACTGAATGTGTAAATAGATAAATATCCTTGTGTATATTTAATCAGAATGTATAGTGCTCTTACTACATGTACCTGCAGTTTTTTAAATGAATGTGCTGTCATTCAAAGAGTTGCAGGTGCATAAATCTGAAGTATTACACATTCTTTCTGGTATATTCTCTTGCATATTTTGATACACCAAATATATGCACCTCTGCATATGTGAATTATGAATTCCAATTAATACATACTGTGTAGATTGAAAGAATTATTCTGTGTGGAAAGAAAGCATTTGTACCAACATTTTTATGATTGTTCTTTCCTCTTTTTCATTTTCCTATTGACTGGAATGGAGGAGCAGCGTTTACTCCCCACTGAGGAGAGAGGACATAGGAATTAAATTCATTTTTTTAAAGGCGAATCTTTTGTGTCTTTTATGTTACAGTAATAAACAATTTATCCATCAGCATTGGGGCCGACAATGCTATCCATATACCTAGGTGTTTATACCATGTCTATTATTATGTTAGCCAAAAAAAAACCCTGTTTTCGCACTGCCACAAAATGGTACATCACGTCACTGTTATTGGAGCATTGTGTTTTGTGGAACTTTGCCTCCCTGTTTCTTAATGATTAGGAAACACTTTATTGTCTCTCTCATCTCCCCAGTCCTTAGATATCTTTACTTCTTTTTTTGCCAGAAGTTAAAACCCTTTAGTCTGAATGTTTTCACTTCATTCAGCATATATTTCAGAACTACTGGGATGCTGCCATCCATTCCTAGAGATTTCTCTCATTTTAATTCCCTGGTTTATTTTTCATTTATTCTGAAGTTGTTTATTATTTTTTAATTTAATACTTTTTATTAATAGGAGAATATATTCAGTTTCCCAGCCATATACATCTCATTTGTCAACAAATTCATCTAATTGTTAAGGCTCTTGCAGTCTCTGTCTTCTCACTTATATATCTTTTTAGTTTTGTGGTGTTTGCTTTTCAAGTCTTTTGCACTTCATTTTCCAATTACCTCCTTGGGTGTCTGGATTATTTTCTGACATTTCTTTACTGTACACACCATAGGTGCCGACTCCATAGGTGCTCCGGGGCTGGAGCACCCACAGGGAAACAATGATGGGTGCTGAGCACCAACCGGAAGACCCCTCACCCCCTCCAGTGCTTCCACCCACCAGCAGACCCCACGGATCAGTGCCCCCCTCCCTCCCAGCACCTCCCGCCTGCCATGAACAGCTGTTTTGTGGTGTGTAGGAGGCTGGCAGGGAGGTGAGAGAAGCGAGGCACGCTTGGGGGAGGGGGCGGCAAAGGAGGGGTGGATGGGGAGCGGGAAGAGGCGGGGTGGAGGTGTGAAGCCTGGGGTAGAGCCCGGGGCCCTGGCACTTTGGAAAGTCAGCGCCTGTGATACATTCTATTTTTATAGCAATGATCCTATTGACTTATAAATCTCATGCACTCCCATTTTTTTCCATTGATCCCTGCATATCAGTAACATCTCCGGCTAGCTGCAACTCCAAGTGTGATTTGGCCTTCCTAATTTCACTCCTGCATGCCTGAGCAATATTTTTATACTCCTCCCTGGTCATTTGTCCAATCTTCCACTTCTTGTAAGCTGCTTTTTTGTGTTTAAGACTAGCAAGGATTTCACTGTTAAGCCAAGCTGGTCGCCTGCCATATTTACTTTTCTTCCTACACATTGGGATGGTTTGTTCCTGCAACCTCAATAAGGATTCTTTAAAATACAGCCAGCTTTCCTCGACTCCTTTCCCCATCATGTTATTCTCCCAGGGGACCTTGCCCAACAGTTCCCTGAGGGAGTCGAAGTCTGCTTTTCTGAAGTCCAGGGTCTCTGTTCTACTGCTCTCCTTTCTTCCTTGTGTCAGGATCCTGAACTCGACCATCTCATGGTCACTGCCTCCCAGGTTCCCATCCACTATTGCTTCCTCTACTATTTCTTCCCTGTTTGTGAGCAGCAGGTCACATATATTTGGCTATATTTGTTTACTTACCATTCATTGCCTTCAAAACAAAAGAGGCTATAACTGTAATCCTGCATTCAGTTTTTGTATGGCATGTGATAAATATTTTAAAGGCATTAACTATAAATATTTTTAAGATGTGGTGTATAAAATATTTAGGAAAAGCTTTTGGAAAAGCCTTTAAGTTGTCTAACTAGAAATAACCACCATTAAAGCCAGCACAGTTTATATTTGCAAGGATATTGTCTGAGGAATTGATTTGCAGAGGGACTTTTGCCATTAAATGTGTGAGTTCTTAATGTTAACAACTTAAGAATTATGGGGTATCAACAATAGAGGGATAGAACACTTGAGAATTTGCAGAAATCAGAGTTTATGGGGAGTTACTAACTCCAGTGTCTTAAGCACTGCAACCATGTTTACTGAGAATAAATAGAGTTGGTTTAAAAACAGCCAAGTGCTAGGGACAACATATCCTTGAATGTAATTGTTAGTCATGGGAATATCTAAAAATGCTTTCCTATGTATCTGAAGAAGGAACTTAGTGTGTTTTAGTTTGAGGAAAAACAAAGAGCAAGGCTGGTTCCACCTTGTTTCCAACTGCTTTTACTGTCTTTCAGATCCTTCTCCCCAGTGAAGAGTATCTAGACACATAGAGAAGCAATGGTAAACAAGGAGAGGTCAGCATTGCCCATCTAGCTGTCCATGGACCACAGATTGCGTCTATGATATCTTATATTAATGCCTGTCCTTCCAGTTATTTTCAGTCAGAATGGGGCAAATTTACAGTGGAATACTATTAAAATCAATGGACTTAAAGAAAGGAGGAATTTGGCTCAGTTAGGTCTCACAATTTCTGGAATGTTGATCTTTTTTTTACTTCTAATCTTCCTTTGACATATTGGCTTCTACTACATTCTCCTTTGATTCCTTTGCTTTTAAATTGTCTGCATTCTCCAATGTTTACCTCCCTGTCATTAGCTACCCTTGAAATTAATAATATTTTATCACATGTATTTTGCTTTTCAATTTCAAAATGCTGTACAAACATGAACTAATGAAGACTGGAACAACAACAACTGTGAAGCAAGAGTGAGTATATAATCCCATTATATCATCTTGGGATACATAGAAATGGAGAGATTAATGATGATTTTTTAAAACTCTCCACTAATTCTAGATGCCTCCTTTTAAGTGGCCAAATTGGGACACATAGTGCCTGACTTTTAATGATGCTGAGCACCCATAACTCATATGGAAGATAACTAAAATTGTAAGTATTCAGCACCTATAAGAATCTAAGGCACCCAGTATTAGTGGACAGTTTTGATGACATATGACTAGATTACTTGAATACTAGATACTAGACTACTTGAATAAGTGATAGATCTAGAATTACTATTCAGGAGTTCCTGGTTTCCTGTCCTACATTCAGTCCACTCACTGTTACTTTAATCACTTACTAGTAGACCATCAAAATATGAAAACAGAGAGGCAGTGGGGTGAAGAGGGCACTCTTCCCTTACATGACATGTGCTAACTTGATCTTATTGAAATAATGGTTTCCTAAAGATCACATTATTTAAATAGGCAACATACACTTGGAACATTATTTAAGTTATTTTGAAGACAAGTCTTCTTCATGGAGCTACAGTGCCATAGTCAATGGATGTAATTTTATATCCAACTGAAGTAAACATGATTACCAAGGTCTTGTCAACCAGAAGCACTGGATTAGTGTCTCCAGGCAGATCTGTTTCAGTTACAGTTGCTAGTTAATTTATCACAGTGTTTATAAAAGAGTTTTGTTTTTATTTGTTTCTACACCAGGATATATATTTAAAATAAATTTTATTTACAAGGTAGCACCCTAGTAACACTGGCACGCTACAGTTGTGTGTTATCTAAAGCAAACAAGTGGACTAGCCATAAACCATAGAGGCCAAACAACAGAACATGATTGATGCTGTTAGCTTGTGATACCATGTACCTGAAGTGTCTTATGAGACAAAATAAGATTGTGGCTTTAATATTTTATAGTGGGAAGATATACCTCCCACTGGTAAGACCCAATTTCCTAGAATCAAAGGTTAAACACTTTTGGAAAAGCAAAACAGGAGCCTAAGTGAATTTTTTAAAAGTTGTTGCTGCAATGACTGCAGCATGACATTAGATTTATGTAACTGTTGTACTTCTGCATACCACATCTTCCCACAAGGGTGAAATCCTAGCTCTGTTGAATTCAATGGGGCACAGAATTTCCTGGTGGAGAATCCAGAGCAATACAATCCTGGGGCAGATTTCCTGCTCTCTAGAACAGATCCTTCTAACCTCATTTGTTGAGCTTAAATTATTTTTCCAAATCAGGTCCGCTGCTTGTAAGCTCGGAATGACTCACTCACTTCAGGGCATACCTGCACAATTCCTATGCCCTTTCATGAGTACACTCACAGTACCAATCATTTATACAATCAAAACAGAGAAATTCCAATTAAAGGAACAAAACACAGTATGTGGAGCTATGGCTAAGCAGCATTATAATTTGTGTGAATGGGGCTGACCAAAGCTAGCTTTTTCCATTATAGAGGCAGCCGAGAGTTTCATTCCTCTAAGCTTGTTAGTACTGAGGCTTACAGAGCAGGAGTCTGTGGACACAACAGACAGATGAGGTCTTATATCTTACATGTCCACCACATTGATATTAATTCACTTGTGTGACCTAATGAAGTCCAGTAACCGTGGTCAATATTTTTTAAAAAATCAATATTTACCTATAGCTACCATCCTTTAGTATTTACTTTAAAACAAGGAGACACCAGATGCCACTGTGTGGTCCATCTTGGGTAAATGCTGACTTTTTAAGACCTGATATAAAGTCAATAAAAGTTAAAGGGAATTTTCCCATTGACTTCTATGGACTTTGGTTCAGGCCCTTTGGGCTTGAACCTGCTGCCACATAGATGTCAGGTTGCTGTTGAGCATGAGGAGCCCTGTAGGAGTGTACTGAGGAATAACATCTTGGTTCAGTGGCAGTATCCTGTAAAACTGATACACTCTCAGGGATTGAGACTGTTCCTGCCCCTTCCATCACTTGCCAACTTGGTCTGATAAACAGGGTCCAATGTGTTGAAGATAGGAGAAAGTGACTAATTTCAAGGGACAATGTAATACTTATCACTTTATATAATATCGCAGTTTTCCTAATTTCTCTCACACAAAAACACCCCCTCTACTGACCTTTGAATGGTGACCATGGTATCTGTAATTTTTCACATACTACTCCATGAGGCAAAAGCTGCCGGTATCTGATTTTGAGGGAGATTGATCTGAATGATAACTTTTTTTTATATCTATATATGTGGCTGCTGAAGACTGGTTAGAGATCATTTTTCAAGTCTACAAAGCCTGAGTTGCCACGTATCCTATTCTCATTTGAATTGTCCATAATAGCATAGAGCCATAAGCTTCCCTTCACTGTGTGAACCATGGAAATTCTGTACAAAATGGGGCAGAAGGGTCATGAGGAGTATAGTGACAACACAGAATGTTCCCTCTCACATTGTAGCTACTACAATCTCCTCCCTTCAGGGGGCAGACCAGGATAAAAATGGCAGAACCAGAAGAAAGACAGAGCTAGGAGTTAGGGAATATGCCTTTCAACATAGCAGTGTCCCTTTTCAACCCAGGCAGTTAGTCAAAGTTTGGGGCCTAAGTATTCTAGTTGGGAATAAACATTTGTGATAGTCAGGTATTTGTCTGATGCAGTTTTATTTACAAAGAATGTATAAGGCCCCGGGTCTTTGGAATCAGAAGGAATCAAATAGCAGGAAATAGCTTCTTTTGCACAAGGTACCAAGAACACTTTTTTCACCCTGCGCTCCTGACCCAAAAAACATCTCCCCAAGGCAGTAGGGGCTAGATGATGACTGGCCGTAGCCACTGAGGCAAGGTGGGGGCAGAGGGTTGGGGGTTCCCCTGGGAGGGGAGACCCAGAGCATGGTGGAGTACTGCTGGGGCAGCACCCCGAGGTAAAGGGCACCAGGGTCTGGGAGGGACATGGGGGCCAGCGGCAGGCGAGACACCGGCCAGTAGGAGGCACTCTGTATGCTGGAGAGCTAATTCCTGAGACGACCAGCAGAAGGCGACGCACCAGTGAGTCTTCGCTTTGCTACAGGGACTCATTCACACATCAGTTTAAAGAGGGTTTAACTCAACCCACAACATTTCACCCAGCTCATAACACTAGCATGTTCTTTTTTAGAGCCTGGCATGAAATCCCCTGATGAAAGGGCTTGTACTGAGTGGCATGTGAAACCTACAAAGCTTATGACTATAAATGACAGGATAGGTTTGAGTATATCCTCATCTTTCAAACATGCTTCCATGAAAAGAGGAGGATATGGTCCAGATAATTTAAAATGTGGTAAATTGGCAGTGGAGAAAGACATTAATCCATTACAAATGTCAAGAGTTCAAGGCATTTCTCCTGTTCAGTGAGAAGACTGATTACATTTTCCTATATCTTCCATAAAAATTCTGACCACACTTTGTGTTCATGCCATCGCCTTTTATTTTTCACAAAAATCAAAATACTGCATCTACTGTACTTATTCTGTGGTGTTATGTATTAAAGTGTTTACACTAAGAAGAATCCCACTAGCAATGTGTGGGTGATAGCTTTGTTATTTTAGAAATGGTAAAACTGAGAAGTTCTCAAGTCACTATGGAAATGAACTGACTCTTGCTATGTTCTGTAGTAAAGGTTTAAAAAATGCAGCAATAGATTTTTTTTTTTTACATAACATCAAAACAATGAGTGTACAAGTGATAATTTATAGCCTAGTGTGCAAACACTTACCGCCATGTATAGTGCTTAGAATCTATGTGATCGACAATAAAAAAAGAACAGAGAGGGAGGGAGAGAGAGAGGGAGACCAGAGGGCAAGTGTGAAAAATCGGGACGGGGGGGGGGGGTAATAGGAGCCT
The DNA here is from genome assembly GCA_037349315.1 of Chelydra serpentina. Classification (NCBI taxonomy): domain Eukaryota; kingdom Metazoa; phylum Chordata; order Testudines; family Chelydridae; genus Chelydra; species Chelydra serpentina. Next base: position 8,263,861 of record JBAIAC010000014.1, on the reverse strand, counting down.
ATATAAGTAAAAGCCCCCAAAATCAGGACTGTCCCTATAAAATCAGGACATCTGGTCACCACAGAGAGAGAGCTTATTCCTGATCTTCCCCCACCCATATCAATGGGAGTTTAGCGATTGACTTCCACTGGAGCAGGATTAGTTTTATAGGGTATTGTCTATGCTGCAAAGACAAACCTGCGGCCTAGAGTCTCAGAACCTGGGCTGGTTTGACTTAGGTTTGTGGAGCTTGGGCTGTAGGGCTAAAGAGTAGCAGCATTGATGTTTGGGCTCAGGCTGGAGGCCAGGCACTGAAATCCAGAGATGGAGAGAGTCCGAGTCCACGCTTCTGCCCAAGCCCAAACATCTACACTGCTTTATTCCCCACCAGGAACAAAAAAACATTTCCAAAACAGCTGTCCATATCTTCCTTTCATTTTTCATCAAATGTGTTGCTATCACTTTGATCTATATAACTGACTGATTAATTATCTGTATTGATCACCAGGGGCACATCACAGCTTGCAGAATACATTCATAGTATGGTGTAACTATAGTGTAAAAATGCTTATGAAATGTCTCAAGTTATAGTCCTTCGTGCCTTGGACTTCCCTTTTGGCTCTTTTTTTCACACTAAATTCTGAACTTTTCTGTTAATTAAATGATGATTTTCTATGACAATAGATGGAAAAACTTAGCCAAAAGTGGTTAAAATAAAATTGGGTTTTTTTTGCAATACAAATAGTTGAGTTCCTTTCCTTTAACTGAAAGGGAAGATTACATTAACCAGTGTTTAAAATAAAAGCAAAACACTGTAATACATGCCAAATAATCACAATGGGAGTTCCTATTTGCTCCTAAAAGCACAATAAAAAATCCACCTTTCCATCAATAAAGTAAGACTAAGTAGCCACTTGTACTGAAGTTGAAGATTCAGAGTGAAATCCTGGCTCCATTGGAGCCAGAATTTCACGCTTAATTTCTTTAAGAGGACATGTGCATTGGGAACCATGATCACCCAGAAAAAACAAATAGAAGAAAAGGTATGAAGTGAAACAAAAAAACTGCCCATAGAAGGAAATATTCAGGACTCATTCCTGAAGTCCCAATGCAGGCAGAGCTCTCATTGTCTTTCTTTGGAGGATGGCCAGCACAATGTATTGTAGAATCAGGGTCTTAGAGAAAAACTAATAATGTGCACAGTCAGCTTGCCTTCCCTTTTCCCCCATAACTCTCTTCCTCCAACTCCCTAGTCATACATGCAGAAGTTTCTCATCTGCACTCCTCCTCTAACCCCTACATTTGTCCCAATGACCCCTTCCCATCTCCTGATCTCTCTCCATAACCAGCTCTCATCTCCTGCTTACTCTTAACCTCTCAACTTCTGGATCTTTCCTTTTGCAATACAAGCATGTTTTAGTTTAGTTTCTCCCATTTTTATAAAGAAACAAAACAGAAAAATACCCCTAAGCTAATTGAATGCACCGTTTACAGTTGCAGTCAGAAGCTCCTCCCCGCTTAGGCCATCTCCAGTCTGGCTTCCACCCCTTTTCCCTCCATGGAAACTGCTCATAATAAAGTCTCTTATGACTTCTTCCTAGCTAAAGCTCACAGCCAGTACTCCATCTTCATCCTCCGTGGCTTTCACATCTTCCACACAGCTGAAATCACGTCCTTCCTTGGCTTCTGTGACTCTGTCCTCTCCTGCCTCTCTAATCACTCTTTCAACATATCCATCAGAGGATTTTCCTCATCCACTCTACAGCTTTCCATGGGCATTCTTCAGGCTCTCTCCTTGGTCACTTCCTCTTCTCCTTCTACACCTTGTCTCTAGTTATTCTCGTCTATAGACAAAAACTCAAATACCATGTCTGTGTGGCTGATTCACAGATTTACCTCTCCATTCCAGACCTGTCTCTTTCGGTCCAAACTAAAATCTCAGCCCATCTGACATCACCTTATGAATGTCTAACCATCAATTCAAACTTAACATGGCTAATAATCACTGGTGCAAGTAAGCCGGTATGGTCAGGTACACTGTACCATTAAGACATTTATTGCCGGTACACCATACCAGAAAGACACATTTGGTATCCGCTGAACACCGCAGGGCTCTCCCGGGAACTGCAGGAGCAGATCATGGGGCGGGGACCCCACACCAGCAGCTCCTCTGGCGTGGCTGTACCACCCTCAGTCCCGTCCCCAGCCCTTCCACACAGCTGCGTCTCCTGTTTGGGGTCTGTACAGCCCCGCCAGAGGCTGGGGGCGATACAGTTGCACTGGAGGAGCTGCTGGCAGCCCCAGGTTCTGCTCCTTTTTGCACTGCAGTTCGCAGGATAGCCCTGCAATTCAGTGGATACCGATTTCTATCTGCGGATGTCCGCCTCCGCGGGTGTAAATTTGTATCTGCACAAGGCTCCAGTCACGAAACATTTTTTGTGCGGGGTGGAGTCGGGGGATGGCCACGTAAGGGCATCTGGTGGGAGGGGCACAAAGGATCAAGTGACCCTCCCCAGGCTCAAGTGCCCCGCTGGCTCAAACAGGGAGAGGAAGGGGTGGGGCCACAGCTGGAAGGCCAGAGCTGGAAGGCTAGAGCCTCTCCTCTTCCAGCCGTGCTGCCTGAGAGAGACTGCACTCCTCTCTGTCCCCTAAAAATGGATTCCAGATCAAGTTGAGGTATGCTGAGGTGGGATTGTGTGGGAAGTTTGCACTACCATTCCCTCGACTGTATCTATTCTGTGAATAAACAGCAAACTTCAGGCTCCAGGACTGCCAGATCAACATGTTTCACACGTGCTAGGTACACTAACTTTTCCCGGGACTCACCCTATCAAATCCAAATTTGCTCCCAATTAGAATAAAAGCTACATGAAACCTCAGTAAAATCCACTTCCTTATACTATCACTACTCTTAGCATTCTGAAGGGGTGGCTACACCATTATAGCAAAAATGAAATGCAAAGCTTAACAACCTTTCCTACTTGTGGGTTAGATTATGCCTTTAGCCCGAGCAAAGGCTGGTGTGTAGGTTGCACCAACTCAAGAGCAGGCATTCTGACTCAAGGTACCCTCTCTGAGGCACAATTCCCTCCCTGCTTTCTCCTTGCTCAGGGCAGGAGAGTATTTTGCTGCTAGCCTGTATGAACACTCCCTGCGCCAGCCAACAAGGGAGTGGATCAAAAGTGCCAACTATTTCCTGTATATTTTCACCCACTTGCTCAAGGAGGGGAGAAAATGTACACGATGAACCCCTTGATGGCCTGGACCCAAGGTTCTCAGACTGCATGCCCTAGCAGTGGAGTGTAAGTTCCAATTTAGTCCAATAACAAGAAAAAATCCACCCCTCATTAGTAAGAATAACAATGACAGGAGTACTGCAGACTGTGACACACTTGGTGCAACTCAGGTATCATTTTAGCCAGTGTATGTTTGTGAAATTATTTAAAACTTCTGTAGACTTAATAAAAATGAGGTTAGCTATTGGTTCCCAAAATCAGTTATCTTGGTTGCCTTCCCATCAAAAGACATCTTGCATGTTCAGTTTTTCATTAGAGTTTTTAATATCCTAGGGAAATTAAATGTATAAGATAGCTTGTAAAAAGTAAGTTAATATGCAGTTCTTGCATACTGCAGGATATCTGTAGTACATCTGTCAGCAGGGAAATAATAAATTAAAAAACCCCCAATTGGCTTTTTAAAATAACGTCTAAATTTTATAACACACCCAGGACTCAAAGCCTGACCATCCACAGCATGACTTATCCTGAATTTCACCAACAATTCTGCTAGTAAACATGTATTATCAGTAATCCCTCTGGTGATCATAGAGGCATAAACTAGAGTACTTAACAGTCAAAGTGTTGAATTAAGCCCTGTTGGCCAATGTTCCTTGCCTGTACACTGTACAGCACAAAGTCATGTCAACTTCAAGAATTTTACATTGTAAGGAGTGCTACCTTAGATATTTCCTTAGATTACATCAAGTCAGCCAATCATTCTCTTGGCTGTGCAGCATCACTGGTGAAATGAGGGGCCATCCAATTTTGTAGAATTCACGAGTAAAAGCAACAAGACTCCTACCTGAATAGAATGTAAATATTTTAAAAATAAACCCTCTATGTCTTTGAAATTAGACTATGCACTAATTCCACTTCGAGTTCCACATTCAATAGATTTTTCTCTAAAAACTATTTATGGTCAGAGCCTTGTTACCCTAACAGATAACAGGGGAAGCAGTCGCATTTACCACTGTGTTTGAATTGTCCATTTAATCCCTCTTTAATGAGACTCTATCTTTGTGTCACAAACAATGTGCTCTGAGACCAATTAATTACAATGTAGAGATGGGGGGAAAAACACCTCACTTTAGCTTTCTGCGTTCAGAAAAATCAACACATGATAAAGAAAAAGGGATTGTGACAAGGTGTTGTCCTGCCTCTGTCTTCTGCTGCCTACACACAGACTATCTGGAGACCTTCAGTTGTTAAATGCCACTGTGCCAAGGTGAGGAGAGGAAAGAGATGTCTCCAACCAGAGATCCTTCCTGGTTCTGGCTCTGCAAGCCTGCCGCCAGCCTCCCCTTTCCTTCCTGTGCATTCTTCTACTCCCTGTGTTAATAGACTAATTAGTTCTTTAGTCTTCCCCCAGCCCATTCTAATCTACTAATTAGGCAAAGTCAGGTCCATTCTAGATCAGAGTTCTAGCTATGCTGTTGGTTTCCAACACTCTGTCACAGGGATTTTCAAGGATACCTCCTCAGTCTTGACAAACAGAAATAGTCTGTGAGATCGTCTACAGCTGCACCATGATAGTGCTTCAGTGAAGAGACTAACTACGCCGACAGAAGGAGTTATCCTATTGGGATAGCTAATCCACTTTCCTGAGACATGGTAGTTAGATCTGAGGAATTCTTCCATTGACCTAGCACTGTCTATACTGGGTGTTGGGTCGGCTTAACTACATCACCCAGGGACATGGATTTTTCACACCCCTATGCGCCATAGCTGGTTTGACCTAACTTTTTAGTGTAGGCCAGACCTGGAATACAACAGTGTGCAGTTCCTTCTATTTTTTAAAAACTAAATGCTTGGCCTAGATATAATGGTTGGGAGAAAGGTAAAGGATGTGAATTGATAGAGTCAGAATTAAGGTTATTTGTGGAAACTTAAATTAAGAGTTTATCACTTTCAAGTGCTTTTTATAGTTACACCACTCTGACAATATTGTTTTAAATAATATGTATTTAAAATCTTAGCATTATCTTAGCATTTTTTTTGCTGAGGGGGTAATAAATGTTTAATAACAATGATATGTGAAAATATAATATATATAATTTTTTTACTTTTCTTGAATCTAATCAGTTCAGTTGATGTCAGCCTGTTTCTGTAAAGTTGATCAACCTCTTGTTCAACTGGTTCAGCTGGAGTATATATAAACTCTGCAATCTATGAATTAACGGGAAGAGTCATGAACATTTTTGATTCCATCATGGTCAAAACATTGTCACATCTACAGGGGGGTTTGCCATAATTTGTCCCTTGGAGTAAGGAAAATTTGAAGAATCTGTTATCTTGACTCTTCTTGCATGGAGTTTGAAAAAGAACACCAGCCCTAATATAGATTCTTGGAGCAGACTGCCCCCACCATTAACCGCTTGTTATGTTGAAAAGTGACCATTTATTCCTACACCTTCTTTCCCCTGTATATTACCCAGTGTCTATTCTTAGACAGATATTTATCTTATCACTAGTTGGTTTTCCTTAATAGCTTATTCTGAGGGACTGCGTCAAAGACTGTTTGAAAATCCAAATACATTATATCAGTTGGTTCCCCTTTAGCCATTTTTGTTGACCTTCTCAAACCATTCTAGTAGATTAGAAAGGCATAGTTTTCCATTGCAAAGCAGTTCTAGTTTAGCCTATTATATCGTGTCATCCAAGTGTTTTATAATTCTGTTTTAAATGATTACAAAGAGTCCGGTGGCCTATATAAATCTGTTAGTCTTTAAGGTGCCTCCGGACTCCTTGTTGTTTTTGTGGACACAGACTAACACAGCTATCTCCTGGTACTTTTAAATGATTGTTTCCACCAATTTTCATGGGGAAGTGATGGACAATAACAAAAAAAATCATAAAAAAACAACAAAATAAAACAAAAAAAATCCCAAGATTATGCTTAGCACTTTTTTTAAAATGGAGGTACAACATTTACAGCCCTCCACTTATTCCAGACTGCATTTGTCACTTAGAATGATTTCTCTACAAAAAGATTTGTTTTCTCAACATCATATGCCCATTTCTCTAGAGTGTTTCAATAGTGTTGCAACTTTACTTTTTACTTTCAATTGAAAAAGTGTGCTAAGATTGAGGTGAATTTATTGGCATGGACTAAGATTGAAGGAAATCATATTTAAGGCAAACAATGTGCACGTATACTGCCTGTTTTAAATACTAGATTGTCTCACAGGTGGAATTTGCAACAGCTAATTCATTTCCTTTTTCATAATGGCAACTTGATATCAAGTACAAACGCAGTTAAGAGTATCTTTCATTGTTCCATGTTTACTACTTCACGTGCTTTACTGCTGCATCCAATACATAAATGGCAAGAATATAAAAACAGTCATTTTTCTCTTGCTTTGTCTACAGGGCATTTTTCTGATAGAGACCTTGCCTATAGAATTTGTTCCTCCTGGAATTTTGTTGAGTGTAATCATCTAAAGGGCAGAATGCAGCTAGCTAATCAGGTTTTTCAATACATTTTTGAATGGTAATGTGTGATGTACAAAACAGTGGAAGGTACTAGTTAGATATTTTATACACTATAGTGCTGCATACATAATAGTAATTGGGCTACAGTAACATTGATTGATACTGTTTTCAAATAGCATGACAGCCCTAGATGCTATGAAAATGAGTGCCATACACAAATACTTCAAATACAAATTTCCAAGTTATGACTTATTTCAGCCTTTGATGCCTCCATGGTGATGTTTCTGGAGCAGAGTTTAAGTGCACTTTCTGTGGGACATCCCCAACACTTCTTGCTTTACAGCCTGCCTGGTTCAAGGCATAATTGGAAACTGATGTTATTTATTGAAGCTGACATCTCTTTCTTAGTCACTTTTTCTCTGCCCTTGGGAAAAACGGAACAGAGAATAATAATGTAGAAAATTGTTATAAAATCTTCATTACAATTGTGCAACAAAATAATTTGTAGAGAGCTTGTTGTGGGAGGCAACATAACTGATTACTGCAATATTCAGTATAGTTCTGTCCTCTGCTCTTTACCCAACATATTGATTTTAAAAAAAATTCTCTCTCTATGCAACTTGAGGAGGTACTTGCAAGTGTTAATGTCTATCTCTGTCAGAATGATAGACTTTTAAAAACTTTTTTACCTTTGTATTATGACTCTTCAAACTGCGTGAGCTGCCCTTTCCTTTCAGAGTCAACATTATGGTGCTTCTACCAGGGACTGATAATTTGTGATTATACTAGTCAAGGATTTCAAACAATGTGATGTTTTTCCACTAAACGAAAGAGAAATGTTGCATACACTGTAGTTTTCCAAAAACACCCTATGGGAAAACACTTCCAGTTTTTGAGAGCTTATGCAAGTACATCTGAGTAACATTGTAGCTTGCCAAAAAGACCTGTTGGGAAATCTAGCATTTCAAATTGCAGACAGACTTTCATACTGGTCCTTGCATACTACATTTAAGGGCTGTGACAATTAAAATTGTTTTTCATCTACCTTCAGAGTCCCAAAAATTATAAATAGTTGTTTGGGGATTTGTCACAGAGTGCTGAGAACCAGCATCTGAACCAGCACTCTGGTCACTGTAAATCCAGTTAATGCCTGAGAGAGGGCCTGACTGAGGATAGGAATGGCCAGTTACTATATCAGCCTGGGCTGGAGAGAGCTAAGGAGCTAATTAGTCCCTTATCTGCAAGAGTAGAAAAGGAGCACAGGAAGGAAGTGCAAGGGAGAGGAATCTCTTGGAATGGAGTAAGCTCCATTATGATTGTATAACATACTCCCATGTAACAATTCTTATTTATAGTAAGAGTGTGGTGGCTTATAAAACACAAATCTAATACACAGTGGTGGTTACAGACTGGAAGTGTCAGAGTCATTTAGATGAGAAGACGGGAGTGGAGGGACTGTGCCTTGTCACATGGTTAAATGATGTTCCCTCAAATTTAGAAGAAAAATATTCCAATCTTTTTTGTGAAAATGCCTTGAGCTACACTTATTTTAATCATAGGTATTTAACTGTAGAGGGGCAGCTGCCCCACTCCTGAAGAAAAGGGCTTAAAACAGCCAAGCTAAGCTGATTGGAGTAGCAGTCACAGCTATGGCCAGCTCAATTAGGGCCCAGCTGGCCCTGCTAAGAGGGCTGTGGGCCAGGAGTCTCTCTCTAGTTGTGGAGAGAGAAGGACCTGGCTGCCTGGGAGGAAAGGTAAGAGGTGCTGGGGAGCTCCGGCCTGGCAACTCCCTAGGCTGCAGGCCTTGGGAAAGGCCAAAGCAGGTACTGGGGTTGCAGAGGTACAGCCCGGGCTTAGGCAGAGGCAGCTGGTCCAAAAAGCCCCTTGCCAGTGATGAGTGGTTTACAGACTGCAGTATGCCCCAGTGAGTAGGGGCTAAATGCTCACTGGCAGTAGCCACTGAGGCATGGTGGGGACAGAGGGTTGGGGGTTCCCCTGGGAGGGGAGACCCAGATTGTGGGTTACTGCTGGGGGCAGAACCCTGAGATAAAGGGGCACTGCCAGGGGGCAGCATCCCAAGGAAAAGGGCACCGGGGTCTGGGAGGGATACAGGGGGCCAGCGGCAGGCGGGACATCGGCCAGCAGAGGGCACTCCAAGGCTGGTGAACAGCTAATTCCTAAGATGACCATCAGGAGGTGCCAGTGAGTCGTGCTTTGCTACAATAACACACTCAAAATTTGGTTTAGTACACTATTTGGTAGCAGAATAAAGAAAGACCTGTTCAGAAAAAAATGATGGTGGTTAAGCCCTTAGCAGAAGGGGAGGATGGTGTTTCTGTTAGTCCACCAAAGCCTTCCTCTCGGATGAGCATCACTCTGGCCTTACTTGGGTTTAGTTTGAAACAGCTGCTTTTCATCCATGTATGATCTCCCCTAGGCATTGTAATATCTGTGCTAGCACTGGTTGCATCTGTGAAAAATGAGAGATACAGCTGAGAGTCATTAGCGTACTGATCACAAAATCTGAGGTATCTCATTAATTCTCTAAATGGTCTTACATAGACATTGAAACAGTAGGGGAACTTTTAATATTTCACACATCTGGGCTTTTAGGGAAGATGAGAAGTTGCCTATCACCATTCTCTATTGAAGAGAAATGACTGGCAATATTGTAGCCAGGTAAATAATGTGCACAAGTTTGAGTATTCACGTAAATCTTAAAATGAATTTCCTTCAGTTGTGCTTAGCCCCCACTTTCATCAGTCATCAAGAAAGAATCCAGAGCGAGAACTAAGTCACTGAAACAGAGACCTCTAATGCTTGAACTAAAGGAGTAAGGGCCAGATTTTTAAAGGTATTTAGGCACCTAACTCCCATCAAAGTTAACAATTAGGCATCTAAATACCTTTAACATTCAGCTCTAAGTCCTTTACTGGTGGGACAGACCCTAGAGGGAAGAATGATCCAACACTCTTAGCCAGTGTAGGTACCTCTTTTATGACTGCTTTCAATGAACATTCAGTGAATGTATTTTATTTGCACAAATGTTCATGGAAATCAACATTTAAATTTGCACCTGTGAATAAACTGAAATCTCCTAGATTATCTATTTTGGGAACATGACTTCAGGGTGAAAATTATCACTTTTCAAAGACTGTCTAAATGAATCAAACCTTGTTGTGACCTTGTGGGTCTCAGTATCCAAGTCTTGTAACATGCTCATGTAGGTCTATAGCAACTTTTGAAGGATGTCTCAGAAGTTAAAGACATGTAAGGCTGCTACTTGGAGTTATATTCATCCCCTACACAGAATCATTCCTTTGACTTGGCAAGTAGATCAGAAACATTCACCTAAATGGGTATCTGAAGTCTTCATTTAACATTCCCCAAACCCACCTCTTTCTTTGAGAATTGGTGCTGCCTGTTAATCTCTCACAATTGGAGATCTATACTGAATTTACTCAATATCTTATATGGGATTATGAGTGAATGGAGGGACTGATGTGATCACAAATGTGGCTATTTACATAACCTCAGATTAAATTGATAGGTCTCAAAATGTGAGCGTTTTTAATCCATTTAATGTGTGCTATGTTAATTTTATATTGTTCTAGCTTTTCAATCAAAATGTCATGTGGTACCAAGTCAAATGCCTAGAGAATTATTGGTGTATTACATCAACATTAATATGTTTATCAACCAAACATGTAATCTCATCATAAAAAGATATCTAGTTAGTCTGACAGGGTCTATTTTCCATAAGCCGATGTTGATTTGCATTGATTACGTTACCCTCCTTTAATTCTTTATTGAGTCCTATATCAGCCATTCCGTTATCTTGCCTGGGATCAGTATCGGGCTGACAGGTATAATTACCCAGGTCATTCCATTTACCCTTTTTCAAACTTGGCACAACATTAGCTTTTTTCCAGTCTTCTGGAACTTCCCCATTGCTCCAAGACTTATTGAAAATCCACATTAACGGTCCAATGAAGCTCTCAGTCAGCCTTTTAAAACTTTTGGATGCCAGTTATTTGGACCTGCTGATTTTAAAATGTCCAACTTTAGTAGCTTCTATCTAATTTCTTCCAGAGATATTAATGGAATGGAAGAACATTATCATCAGCATTTGATGAAACTATATTATCTATTTTTTACCCAAATATAAAACAAAAATATTTATTGACACTACTTCTACCTTTTCTGAATGATTATTAGTACTGATAATTCTACCTCTTCCCTCTAGTAATGGACCGATTGTCCTTAACTCTTCTTTAATGTTCAGGTAGACATACAAGGACTAACTTTAATCAATCTAGCATGCTAAAATTGGCAGCATGGACAGTGGCTTGGGCGCAGCATGTACCTATGACCTCAGACTGGATTATACTCAGGCAGCTATCTTAAGTCGCTGCCCGTGCCACTGTGGCTACACAAGTATTTTTAGCATACTAGCTCAATCAAAGCTAGCATGTGTACATCTACCTGAACTTGAAATTGCACCTTCCAGCTACGGTTTAGACATATCCTTAGAGGCTAACCTACAGTATGAGCTAGGGATGTGATTCCCTTGCTCATGTACACATACCTGCATTAGTTCTCGTCGAGCTGGTGTGCCGTATAGTCACGGTTGCTCAGCTGCAAGGGTGGCACAGCTGAGCAGTGCTATAAACCCACTTGAAACGGGTGGGTATGTACTCAGCATGGCTCAGCTATGCCTTCACTGCCACTGCCTGTGCTACTGGGGCTACACTGCTATTTATACTCATACTTATACTAGCTCTCAAAGAACTAGTATGTGTACATGAGCAGGGGAATCCCATCCCAAGCTTGTACTGTCGACATAGCCTTTGTCTTTCTGTGCCTCAGCTCCCCAGCTGTAAAATGAGGCTAATAGTATTTCTCTTCCTCATAGGGGTGTTTTGAAGATAACTATGCTAATGACTGTGAGGGGCTTTGCTGCTATTCCAAAGGGGAATAAATAGATAGATAAGCAAGTCCAAGAATATGGTAGTGCAAAAAAGTCCAATGACAGCAGGCAGGAAAAGTACTTTTTTAAAAAAAGTTGGTGATTGCCATTTTTTCCTGTTGTGTAATAGGAATAATGTTCCTAGCAAGTGGAAGGGTATAATTAACTCTTTCCCCCCCACTCTGAAATGAACCCTGTGGCTTTACCCTCAGCATTTTAATTGTTTGAAAATAAATACTGCCTAATATAACCTGCTGCTATGAATATAATTTCTTAAAGACAACAATTGAAATACATTCTATCTGTTTTAGGCAATTTAAAGAGTGTTTCTCTCTATGGTAATTAGTGTCATTTTCCTCAACAGTAACACTCCCATGGAGCTTTCTGGTCTTTCATCTCAGCTTAATTATTATAAGCAATGAAAGCGGATTATTTTGTAGATTTGAATGGGGGAAATATAGCTGAATACCAACTACCTCCAAACATTCCCAAAAATACAGAAGCAGGAAAGGATAAAGGTCTATTTCATCCATTGACTTGCTACCAAAATTTTAACAAGGGGATCAGAAATGTTCCACCTGAGTTGAGGCTACATGCAACATTGCCTAGATAAAATAATACCCCCACACCAAAATCATCAATCCACACACCTGTCTCAATCCACCACTGCCACTTCTCCATGAAGCTCATGGAGGCTTCTCTGTCTGACTCCAAGACCTGGCAGCTGTTTCTCAAAGTAGAGGTGGATGATCTGTAGCCTTTGCTAGTAGCAGTGGAGGCAGGCATTTCATTTGGAGGCCTCTTGCTATGGCTGGTTGTTGAGGAATGGGTCCCCTCTTTTGGCTGGTTGGGAATAGATCCCCTTTGGCTCCTGCAGGGATGAGTCTCCCTTAACAGCTGGCAGTCTCCCTTTGCTGGTATAGAAGGATGAAATGAGAGAGCAAGTCTCTCTTAGATGGTATGGTCGGTTTGTTAGGAAAATAGATTTACCCTGACTGGTGGAGTGTCTGGAGGGACCATGTCTCCAGGCTATTTCGCAGTCCAGATTCTTCAAGCTTCATGCTTGATAAAATGTCTGGGAGAGAAGTCAGTTTCAGGATTCCCACTCAGTGCAGAAGTAACTTGGCATGTTTTCTTCCTGTACGTTGCTGGAGCAACCTGCAGGGGTGCATCTTTCAGAGACTATGTGATGTATCCACCTATCATGCTCTCAGTGGTACTGTTAGGGGATTCAGGAGGGGAGTTCCCTTTGCAGTAATTGCATGACAAAGGCGGGCACACACATAGTACAACAGCTACCTGAGTGAATAGCCAGCATAATGCCAGCTCGAAAGAGGGCTAGAAAATTTAACAAGTCAAAGCAGCCTCAGCATTCTGAGGGTGGCCTCTCAAACAAGATCCCCAGTCACTATGATCAGAGTTGGCCTGAGAATTTTGGGGGGTGATTCTTTTTTTTTTTTTTTAAACACCCCAGATTTAACTTAATCATTTTACATAAGAAGTGTGTGTGCAGGGGTGGTGTGGATATTTTAGTAACTGGCTTACCATTTGCTGCTGAAATAAGACACTTGTTTCTTTAAATCATAGTAATCAGTTTATATAATTTTATATTTTCAAGGCTATCTTCTCAAGAAAAGGGACTAGACGTTTTTTAATGAAAGCTGAGATTCTTCTTCTTGGGGCCAAAGGTCTGTTCTGTTAACTAGAGGTTTGCACAAGCCCCACTCCAACGCATCAGTAATTTCTGTGACTTGTGTAGTGCCATCAGTTTATTCCTTTCCTCTAACCTGACTACAAGAAAGTGCCTCTTCTAAAGAGTCCCCAGTAGCATGAAGTGTTAATTAAACAAAGCTTCTTTCTTCTTGTGAAGAGAGAGCTGAATCTCAAAGGACTGGTTTGGATCAATTCAATGAACAAAACTTGTTTTAGACTGTAACTATTTACCTTCCATACTTTGGAGATGTTAGTAGTTAATAGGTTGAAAACAAGATCTTTGCTTAAACACCTCAAACTGATTTTATTAAGTGTTTTGCAATTAGGATGTGCTTAAGAGAAGCTGGGTTTTGTTTTCTTCTTTCAAACTGTATATTTAGCTCTAGTTTGGAAGCCTTAACTACTTTTCCCCCCATTATGCATTCTCAAGAGCTCGATAGAGTATATCACTCATGTGAGAGTGTCTGTTGGAAGGAGGGTGTCTGATGCAACTGCATAGAGTTAGCATCTGCATCGTTAAGGTAGCTACCAGCTTCCATGATGAAGCCCAGTTTTCTCCATCTTTAATTTAGAATACTGGTTTGGCCCAGATATCTCCAGATTTACTCTACAGACATAGCAGAGCATCTTGGTGAAGCTGAAAAAAAATTGTCAATATATAATTAAGCAAAATAATTAACAATTTTGGGGCACAATCATGTTCCTACAAAAAACTCTTATTGATATAAATGGGAACAGGATCACGATTATTATTTAAAATGCAGTTACAATCATATTTCAGTCACCATAATGACTTTCCTTTGATTCTAAACAAAGTAGATAATTGAAATGTGACATCATTCTTAAATCAGAACAGTCTTCAATAATTTGAAATGGCCAGGATCAGTTTCAAGTATCTCTTCAAAGTTTTCTACTTGTAACTTTCTTTCATATAGGCCTAAATACATACATTAAAAAAATTATATTTAATACTATTAAGCATTTCAGGTTCTCAGAGCTCTTCCATAAAGCCTGACAGGATTGCATACGCAAGAGTTTTCACCACATGCACATTTTAAGGTAGGTTGGTTTTTTTTCTAGTTATTGCAAGGGATGATTGTTTTGTCTTTGTAGGAGAAGCCATTTCACTGTGTATAGTCACTGGCTATGTCTAGTTCCACAGTCTTGAAGTCTGCATCATAAAGATCTGCAGTTGAGCTCTGTTAGCACTGATTAAAGTGACTCCGTTTATATACATCCAGGCACTTGCTTTGTGATGTCTCTAAAGGCATTATTTTGGCTGTATTTTAAAGAATCCTTATTGAGGTTGCAGGAACAAACCATCCCGATGTGTAGAAAGAAAAGTAAATATGGCAGGCGACCAGCTTGGCTTAACAGTGAAATCCTTGCTCGTCTTAAACACAAAAAAGCAGCTTACAAGAAGTGGAAGATTGGACAAATGACCAGGGAGGAGTATAAAAATATTGTTCAGGCATGCAGGAGTGAAATTAGGAAGGCCAAATCACACTTGGAGTTGCAGCTAGCCGGAGATGTTAGGAGTAACAAGAAGGGTTTCTTCAGGTATGTGAGCAACAAGAAGAAGGTCAAGGAAAGTGTGGGCCCCTTGCTGAATGAGGGAGGGAACCTAGTGACAGAGGATGTGGAGAAAGCTAGTGTACTCAATGCTTTTTTTGCCTCTGTCTTCACAGACAAGGGCAGCTCCCAGGCGGCTGCACTCCGCAGCACGGTATGGGGAGGAGGTGACCAGCCCTCTGTGGAGAAAGAAGTAGTTCGGGACTATTTAGAAAAGCTGGACGAACACAAGTCCATGGGGCCGGATGCACTGCATCCGAGGGTGCTAAAGGAGTTGGCCGATGTGATTGCAGAGCCATTGGCCATTATCTTTGACAAATCATGGCAATCGAGGGAGGTCCCGGATGACTGGAAAAAAGCTAATGTAGTGCCCATCTTTAAAAAAGGGAAGAAGGAAGATCCGGGGAACTACAGGCCAGTCAGTCTCACCTCAGTCCCTGGAAAAATCATGGAACAGGTCCTCAAGGAATCAATTCTGAACCACTTAAAGGAGGGGAAGTGATCAGGAACAGTCAGCATGGATTCACCAAGGGCAAGTCATGCCTGACTAACCTAATTGCCTTCTATGATGAGATAACTGGCTCTGTGGATGAGGGGAAAGCAGTGGATGTGCTATTTCTTGACTTTAGCAAAGCTTTTGATACAGTCTCCCACAGTGTTCTTGCCAGCAAGTTAAAGAAGTATGGGCTGGATGAATGGACGGTAAAGTGGATAGAAAACTGGCTGGATGGTCGTGCTCAACGGGTAGTGATCAATGGCTCCATGTCTAGTTGGCAGCCGGTATCAAGTGGAGTGCCCCAAGGGTCGGTGCTGGGGCTGGTTTTGTTCAATATCTTCATCAACGACCTGGAGGATGGTGTGGACTGCACCCTTAGCAAGTTTGCAGATGACACTAAACTGGGAGAAGTGGTTGATACGCTGGAGGGTAGGGACAGGATACAGAGGGACCTAGACAAATTAGAGGATTAGGCCAAAAGAAATCTGCACTTGTCCTTGTTGAACCTCATCAGAGTCCTGCACTTAGGATGGAAGAATCCCATGCACTGCTACAGACTAGGGACCGAATGGCTGGGCAGCAGTTCTGCAGAAAAGGACCTAGGGGTTACAGTGGACGAAAAGCTGAATATGAGTCAACAGTGTGCCCTTGTTGCCAAGAAGGCTAACGGCATTTTGGGCTGTATAAGTAGGGGCATTTCCAGCAGATCGAGGGATGTGATTATTCCCCTCTATTCGGCACTGGTGAGGCCTCATTTGGAGTACTGTGTCCAGTTTTGGGCCCCACACTACAAGAAGGATGTGGATAAATTGGAAAGAGTCCAACGGAGGGCAACAAAAATGATTAGGGGGCTGGAGCACATGACTTATGAGGAGAGGCTGAGGTTAACTGGGATTGTTTAGCCTGCAGAAGAGAAGAGTGAGGGGGAATTTGATAGCTGCTTTCAACTACCTAAAAGGGGGTTCCAAAGAGGATGGATCTAGACTGTTCTCAGTGGTAGAAGATGACAGAACAAGGAGTAATGGTCTCAAGTTGCAGAGGGGGAGGTTTAGGTTGGATATTAGGAAAAACTTTTTCACTAGTAGGGTGGTGAAGCACTGGAATGGGTTACCTAGGGAGGTGGTGGAATCTCCTTCCTTAGAGGTTTTTAAGGTCAGGCTTGACAAAGCCCTGGTTGGGATGATCTAGTTGGGGTTGGTCCTGCTTTGAGCAGGGGGTTGGACTAGATGACCTCCTGAGGTCCCTTCCAACCCTGAGATTCTATGATTCTCTTCATATATAAGTGCACTAGCTTTTCACTTATGGAGACTTGGGTCCCAATCTTGCAGAGACTTCAGCACGTGTGCTTAAGACTTTGCAGGATTGAGGCCTTGGATTCAGGCACAAAGCTTTGATAACTTCAACCTTTTCTCTAGTAACTTTTTGTGCATCATAGAAAACCACCACCAAATGGCCACCCTCTTTTCATTCAAGTCCCTCCTTCAGATATACTCTCTGAGAAGCCTTATCAGAAATATTCACCAAAGAAAGAAAGAAAATAAACAACCAGACAACTTCCACTGCTTTGGGACTGCACCCTCATTTTGTCATCTGGTGTATATTTTGTGTCTTACCCTTATTGTCTGTATAATTTAGAATGTAAATTCGACTGGGTATGTACCATTGTGTTCTATACTACACTATGTATTGTGGTATTCAAAAATAGCACACTTCAGTACAATTGCCAGAAAATGCCCAGGAAATAGCAATAGCATGGCAGATCTAGAACAAAGTACCTTAGGAGAGCATGTAAGGCAACAAAGACCCTCATTCTGTAACTGATTACATGCAGACCCCCCCACTGGGGCTCTGTGTAGGTACACACTGGCATACCCACATGCAACTAATTGCAGGATTAGGGCCTTACACAGCATCTGCTCACACCTTACTATGCTATGTATGCATTGTGTTATTAGGCATTTTGTTTCATGATCTGTAAATATTTCTCAAGAGATCCTCATATACTAGATGTACAACTAGAGCACAACGGACGGTGTTGTCATGGGTTACACTGAAATTATAGTAGTTTTCACGGTCTTACATATAAAAGATGTTGTGTTTATCTGTGTGTGTGTGTACACTCTCACACACACACACACACACACACACACACACTACTTGAAGGCTTTGTGGTGGCAATTTGTATATCGTCCAGTGTAAATAGCATACACCTTCCACGTGTTCTCTCATTTCCAGTTAGTACAATGAAGCTGATTTACAGAAATCAGAATCAGCAGTCCTTTTGCAAGAAAAATATTGATGCACCTAAGGAAAGCCTTTATACTTTTAAACAAAAGCTATTTCAAATATTATTTAAAGAACTTGTTACATATGTATTTATTGGTGTATTGAAGGTGTGTGTGTAGAATTGTTATTGTATTACTTCTGATCAAAGACATAGATTAATAGATTCCAAGGCCAGAAGGGACCACTAGGGTAAACTAGTCTGAGCTCCTATATAGCACAGGCCACAGAACTTCCCCCGAAATAATTCCTGTTTGAACTAGAGCATCTCTTTTTAGAAACATAGCACTGTGCAGTATGTGCAAAGAAGAGAAAATTGACAAAATCCACTGAGATTTCCCCCTCCGATCTCCTCTTTCCATGGAATCATTGTATTGTTAGACATGGAGAGGGACACTGTTTGCTGTACCTTGGAGAAGGCTGGGTCATGAAATTCCAAATTTGGGGAGCGCCCTGTGATTGGTCTGGAAATCTTAGAGATCTTGGAACAATCTCTGAGAGCTAGAACATTCATGTAGAGGTCAAATGCCTCCATAATACTCCCCTTCCCCAGTGACAGCTCATGTCTTTCATGTCCCTGCAGCTTTAAAGGGGAATGATGTTGTGGAGAGTAGCCATCCTCCATCCCCAAACTCATCTTTCACTACCCTGAAAACTAAGCCACACCCACCTCACCTGAAGAGCCAGTGGGAACTGGTCCAGCCCACCTGTGCCTCATTAACAACCTCTGGCTGGAGCTTGTTAGAAGACATGTGGACTGTATAAGAAGCGAGAGGGTCACAGGAAACAGGAAGTGGTGGTAGAATGAAGCTGTAAGGAGCTAGACGTCTCCTGCAAGCTGTTGAGAGTACAAGATTGCAAGAGGGTCTGAGACTTCAGGGGCCAAGAATTCAGTCAGGTAGAGGTGGGAGAGGCCTGCCAAAAGCAGGGAATAACCACAATGAAGCAAGAAGGCTAGGATACTCTCCTGTGAAAAGGGGAGAAGCCCAAGACTGAGTTTTGGACATGAGGGGAAAAAGACTCCAGCTAGATAGGGGTGGCTGTGGCCCAGGAGACAGGAGGATTCTCCTATAGAAAAAGAGAAGCCCTAGGACTGAGTGCTCTTTTAAATTTTATAAAGTAAATTAAACTTAGAAGGGGAATGTTTTACAGATTCTGTCTGGTGGAGTTTATTCAAGGAGCCCACAAGAGGGGAAAGATGAAGTAGGGTGCTGCAGAACCACCCCAGAACATGAGCAGTGAATGGGTGGTGGCTATCCTTGATTCTGCCCTAGATGCATGAAAGGGGTATCTGTGGAGATGAAGGTGCTACTGGATAGCTCAACTCCCATTCCTCTGGCCATAATTTCATTATTATTCAAGAAATTCTGGAACTTTCCCAGCCACCATAGGATTCTCCTGCAGGGGCATTATTTAGTCCTAAGTCAGGAAACAATTATCCTTATAAAATAATAATTGAAAACATTTGAACAGAAAATGGAAGAGTTACCTACCCAAAATAAACAGTCAGTATTGCTGAAACAAACAAGACTCTCTTCCCTTGTGTGGTCCTGCCCTAGGTGCCCCTGATTGTGGAGTATGAAACTGGGGGGTGGAAGTGATTTCTCTCTCTATTTAACTTTGCTTTTTTTAATAGCTAACACTTGTCTACATTTCTAAGCTTTCTGTGTAATTTTTTTAATTGGATCTTCTTCTGTAGGCAACATTTGAATTAAGTGGTGAGAATTTATTCTTCCACAGTACATTAACCTCATCCATTTTCCGCTAATCCATTAGCAGTAAAGCACCCCATCAGTATTTGAACTCACTTATTTCTAGACCCAAACTGGCTGTGTTACACAGCAGGGTAAGCAGTCTTTACTCAATTACTGTAAATACTCTTGTGATGTTAAATTTGCCACCAGTAACCAGCTGACTTCATCAATAATGGTACTCAGTCAAAATATGTTTGAGCAATAAGCAACTAGGTGAAGCTGTTAAACTTAGGTTTTGTCTACACTGCCAATTGAATGACACAAATTTTGTTGTTCACAGGTGCTTTAAAAAGCCCCTCCCCCCCAAAAAAGTCTTGTCAGCAGGAGCACTCCCCTGTCAACAACGTGAACCCCGCTCTTAGGGGGTGGAAGTATTTTGTTGGCAAAAGTGCTCAAGAAACAGCGTTTACGCTGCCCGACTTTTAGCGACATGGCCATGTCATATATGGGAAATGTCAAAATATTGTGACAGCTCCTAATAACACATTAAAACAAGGAAGAGATAAAAAGAAGGGTGAAAATATTGCCTGACTGCTTAAAAAAATAAACAAGCCTGAAATAGGTGTCAAGATGTGTGATTAACTCCTTTACAGCTAATTTAGACATTGCATTGTTTCTGCCATTTTAATGTCCTCTCATAATTTGGTTCAAAGCTTTTCTGCAAATTGATTTTGGACATCCAGAAAAAACAAAAGTAACACTAGCTAAGATATTTCTGAGAAACATAAACATCTAAACATTCATCCAGGGAAACAAGACTTCAATATCTTCAAATGCAACACCAGTGCTTTATACTAAATAAGCTGTGCTGTTGTTGTGCAGTGTGCCTTCTAGACTATGAAGGAAATGATGATGGTTCTGGCAACAGGCTACACCTTTTTTCAGAAATGAAGGCTAGGATCCTTAGCTGGTTGTAACGATGCTAGTTCTGGTGGGACCCAACTGAGAAACGGGACAAATCGCTTAAAGCAGGGCAGTTACAGTCCGAGACTGGGGTTTTTCCACCTCTAAGGCAAACCAAACCAGCCAGCCAGAGAGGACTTTGGTTTTACCCCACTGGCTAGCCACAAGTCACAAAAGCAATTCCTTTAGATTATCCTGGGAAACTGGACTACCACCAGTGCCACTCGTTACAGGGATGAATGTTTATGAAAACCAATACCCCAGTAAAAGAAAAAAGGTTTTCTTGATCCTAAAGGACCAAGCCCCAAACCCAGGTCAATATATAAATCAGATCTTACCCATGAATCACCCTGTTGTCAGTCCTTTAGAATCTAAAGGTTTATTCATAAAAGGAAAAATATCGATGGGAGCTAAAATTGTTTAAATGGAATCAATTACATACAGTAATGGTAAAGTTCTTGGTTCAGGCTTGTAACAGTGATAGAATAAACTGCAGGTTCAAATCAAGTCTCTGGAGTACATCCATAGCTGGGATGGGTCCTTCAGTCCTTTGTTGAAAGCTTCAATTTGTAGCAAAGTTCCTCCAGAAGTAAGAAGCAGGATTGAAGACAAGATGGAGGAGCTGCAGCAGCTT
The DNA here is from genome assembly GCA_037349315.1 of Chelydra serpentina. Taxonomy (NCBI): domain Eukaryota; kingdom Metazoa; phylum Chordata; order Testudines; family Chelydridae; genus Chelydra; species Chelydra serpentina. Next base: position 8,242,848 of record JBAIAC010000014.1, on the reverse strand, counting down.
TTTATATTCTCTTGCCATGTGGTCTCTTCTTTTTTTGTCACAAAAACAAGCTGTTCATCACATGACATGGAAAAACCTCAGAGTTCTGTCCATAAGCATGTCCCTGCATGTCTTGCTGAGTCATAAGGTGAATCTGTCTTCTCTCAATGGGTCAATTGTATAGCTGATGGTTCTTAATGGGCTATCAACAGGCTAGGCAGAGCTGACACCAACTTGTCTGGGGTGTCATCCAGAAGCATAGCACAAGTTTGAAATACAGATAGAGCCAATACTTATAACTTTAAATAGCAGAATCATAACCAGCAAACCATAACCTTGTCTTAGACACCTTATTTGACCTCCTTTACATCAGATTTGGTGCCACTACAGGACTTTGGTTGCAACAATGATCTATACGGTCCTAGTTCATGTCAATAACGTCACACTGGTGTAAATGGTTGATGTACACCAGCTGAGGATCAGGCCCTAAATACCTAGACATTTTAGGGGCACCACCATGCCATTCAAAAGAGACATAAATTCAAATTCCCACAGGAAATGGCTTACAGCAACATTGTTGTGCGCTATTATATTAAGAGCCTGGAGTTCCAGAGACCTTGCAAATATCAAAGATAAATTTACATAATAGGTCAAAGGTGTGACTCAAAAGGGATAATATGTGGTTTATAGTTATAAAGAAATAATCATAAATAATGCATTTGGTCATACAATTCTTATCATGTATCCTCTTTACCCAAGGTAGATTAATATGGCAATACTGCATCTGTTCATACTTTAAATTCACTGCTCCTGATTCCTGTATTCTTGTTTCTCTCTCCTTCCGCTCACTTTTTAAAAATCATTGTTCTCCCTTTCAGTAAATGACTATCAGTTCAGATGTTTTAGTGTCTCTTCCTGTTACCATAAACTTCAACAAGAAACAATCCTTCCATCAATATGATATTGGCATTAACATTGAATACAATGAGATTTTCCTGGTATATAAATACACAGGAAATGTATATACAATTATATATGATTCAATATTCTGGAATATACCAGAAAAATAGACTCAAAAATTCAAAATATTGGCTGCAGCAATTTCTTGTCAACACAAAAATAGTACATTATATTTTAACAATATTAAATAGAAATGATTTTTTTAAATTTGTGAAAGACATGACACTTCTGCCCCATCTATTAAGGGATGAGAAAGATCCCAATCTGCTTTTCTGGGTCCTTTAGAGAGGCCTATGTATAAACCATCAGCATAAACATGGTAGTTAAAATCATAAAAGCATTCCAGTATAGTATGTAGAAAGATAAAAGGAATGGACTGAGTGCAGCTCATGCTAGCACAAATGTGGCTCTTCATTGCCCTCTAGGGGCTAGACTGAATATAAAATTTTGTGAGGCCACAGCTTCAGGGGTTCTCAAACTTCATTTCACTGTGACCCCCCTTCTGACAACAAAAAAATACTACATGACCCCAGGACGGGGGTGGGGGGGGGAACCAAAGCCTGAGTCCACCTAAGCTGTGCTACCCTGGGTGGCTGGGCCAAAGCTAAAGCCCAAGGGCTTCATCTCCAGGTGAGGGACTTGTAACCTGAGCCCCATCTCCACCCAGGGCTGAAGCTTGGTTTGGGCTTTGGCTTTGGCCCTGAGACCCAGCAAGTCTAAACCAGCCCTGGGTGACCCCATTAAAATGGGGTCATGACCCACTTTGGGGTCCCAACCCACAGTTTGAGAACCGCTGATCTAGAGAACCATGTACTTTAGCTCAAGCAGTAGAAGCTCATGATTTTTAAATGATAGGTCCCAGGCAAGGGACTTCATTATAAAGTGTGGATCCCCATAGAGAAACCAACCCAGGTCTCCTCTGTGACAGGCAGGGATATTTACCAATATTTCACAAAAGTACAGGTGACCCAATTGTGGATGTGAGCCAGTGCTGGGGTTTGGTGGGGTCAGAGAGTGCAGCTGGAGACAGGGACATAGGAGTCAAATGTGGAGAGAGAATAAAGTATAAGGAGTTGACCATAGAGTAAACTCTGGTGAGGGAGGGCAGAAGAGAACTTAGGATGCTGATGATTGAAAGTCACTGAAAGAGTGGGAAAGAGAACAGGAGGGAGTGTGCAGTGCTAAGGGAGCTCAGCTATAGAGCAGTCAGAGTGGCATCAGTACTGAATAAAGACAAGGGTCCAGATTCTGAGTTGTATCTCTCAAGGGGGGAATCTTGGGGGCTGGACTGAAGGATTAGGACAAAGGTAGCTTTACGCTATCTTTTGTGCCTTCTGAATTCTGGACTGGTCTGGGAGCTGGTGCAGTCTCTGGCCTCAGAGCCTCTAAAATCTCTGCAGCTTCGAAAATCTTCCCAAGGGTTGCGCCACAAAGAGCTCTAATCACACTTTTTCCTGCCTCTAGGCTCAGCTCTGCCTTGCCATGTAGCCAGGAACCACACCCATTGTTCCTTCTTGGTGGTGGTAATGGAATCCAGCTGCTTTCTAGCCCCTTTGCTCAGAAGCAGTGCAAAGGCTGAGAATGGGGATCACAAGCTAGAGCAGGGGTGGCTAACCTGAGCCTGAGAAGGAGCCAGACTTTACCAATGGGTAGGGATGGATAGCTCAGTGGTTTGAGCATTGGCCTGCTAAACCCAGGGTTGTGAGTTCAATCCTTGAGGGGGCCATTTGGGGATCTGGGGCAAAAATTGGGGATTGGTCCTGCTTTGAGCAGGGGGTTGGACTAGATGACCTACTAAGGTTCCTTCCAACCCTGATATTCTATGATTCTATGAATGCACTTTGCCAAAGAGCCACAGTAATACATCAGCAGCCTCCCCCCCCCCCCCCCATCAGCTCCCTCCTGCCCTGCTCCCAGCACCTCCTACCTGCTGGCAGCCCTCCCCACACCTCCCAATCAGCTGTTTTGTGGCATGCAGGAGGCTGGGGGTGGGGGAGGAGCGAAGGCACGGCAGGGTCGGGGAGGATGCGGGAAGGGGTGGAGTGGGGGCAGGGCCTGTGGCAGAGTCAGGGGTTGAGTAGTGAGCACGCCTCCCCCCCGGCACATTGGAAAGTTAGCTCCTGTGGCTCCAACCCCGGAGTCGGTGCCTATACAAGGAGCTGCATATTAACTTCTGAAGAGCTGCATGTGGCTCCGGAGCCACAGGTTGGCCACCCCTGAGCTAGAGCATGGCTATGGGTGAAGGAGAAAGTAGGAAGTGATGGGAGAAGGTGGAGACTAAAGGCTCAGAGGGCTTTCCAGTGTAAAAAATTGAGGTTTCTGTGGATAATGGCTCAATTGTCCACCATTGCAACAACCCAGAAAAGTCAATGGAAGACAATTAAAGACAAGCCATAAACATCAAAGCTGCTTGGAATTGAAAAGGAATGATACAAGAGCCAGGGGATCAGCCTGATTGTGAACGAAGACCAAAAAACACACACCCTGATTCAGTATATCACAGGGCAGAGAAAGGCTGTTTGGATCCATTCACTGAGAAGGTACCTTGAAACAGAGAGGGTGCTTCATGAAAAACTGAGTCCTGGCTCCTTAGGGGCCAACAATTGCTGCAAAAGACTGAAGTTTGGGGTGAGAAACAACTCTATTAGATATGAAAGGTAATGATTAGTTAGGTATAGACCCTAGTTTGCCTTTTATGATGTTGTTTGGTATGTAACTATTTGTTTCCATCATTCACACTTGTTTATCTTTGAAGCTCTATTCTTTCTTACAATACATTTCTGTGACAGAGTGCAGACTCACCTGTTAACTCTCTGCACTCTGATCACTCTGACACCCATTAGTTCTCCCAGAGACATCTGATTGGAGTAATTAAAGGTAACTTGCTAATCAGACTGGTGAGCTAATGAGTCAATTAGCCCATCAGCTCAAGACTGATAAAGAGGCATAGGGAGGAAGTACCAGGGGAAGAGAAGAACAGGGCGAACTGAGCTCAGTCACACAGATGCCTCAAGGAAGGGAGACCACTGCTCCTCTTGGGCCCTGAGGAAAGGGCTGAAAGCACAGGGGTTGCTATAGTAGTGTTGCATGGGACTGTAAAATAAATGGCATTGTGGACACAAGCAGTAGAGTCCAAACCAGTTTCTGTGGCATGAAAAGACAGGAGTGGAGTGAGCCTGCAACAGTTTCCTTTTGCTTTACTATAATCTAACTCCTGTGCACTGTATGATACAGTCATGGTGGTCTAGGGGTACACTGTTCCTTTGGGAACAGGGCATCTGGGATTTCTGTGGGTATCCAATGACCAGGGATTGGCTATCACAGGAGGACACTTTGAATGGACTTGGGGGTGGGAGTGCATCTACTCTCAACCATCAGGCATGGTATAGCACCATGAAGAGTGCATGAGTGTCTGACAGGCTGGCTGAATTAGAGAGCTAACACCCAGCTTACCCAGGCAAGACTCTCTCACACTGGAGGCAGATGGCAACAAGGAGACTTTCAGCCATGGGTGCCCTGAAAATCAACACAGACCTTCACCCCTTTTCCTCCCCCCAAAAGACCCAACTATGACAACAACAAATCACTCTACCAAAAGAAGACACTTGGCTGCACACACTTCTCCCCCTTGGCAGAGGATGGGAGAACAAACTCATCACTTCAGTTTTGCCAACCTGAAGAGATGAAAAAATCGTGAGACTTTTCTTAAAGTCTCATTTATGTTTTTTGGAACTAAGTGGTTACTATTCCTTTTTTGCTAAAAGAAAGTTCTTTCCACCCATATCTAAATAATTTCCCTCTAGGTCTCATCCTCACCATTAATAAACATAGACCTGACTATTTTAACAGTGTAATACTGAAGTGCCCTTGAGAGAACAGTCCCCGAAGGAGAGTGACATCTTTCAATGTGACTTCAAGCTGTGGTGTCATTATCTCAGGAAAGTGAGGAGACAGAAACTTCCCCTAAAAGAACAAAAGAGTCCTCAGGACAACAGGTAGGAAAGTCATTTACACAACTGCACAGAATTCCATTTTCACCTATGTCACTTGGATATAGATTCCATCAGTGTGCTCAAAGGCATCACAGCTTTCCGTGTCAAACAGGATGTTGAAGTAATGAAAGCAAAGAAAAAATTCACCTCCTTCTGAGATTTTTCACTCAGTGTTCAAATTGAGCAATACCTCCAGATTATAAATATGTTCCTACTTACAGATCCCCTAGCAAATGAAGAGGATAAACAATGCCACCTAATTTCTGGAGCATTTAAAGATGTGTTAAAGGTTGTAAGATAGTGGTTTAACCTCTGTACAGTATATACTGTGGAAATCCTGACAAAGGCAAATGCCAGACTATTGCGGAATCCATTAGTCGGCTACAAAGAAATTATAGCTGATAACACCCTGAAAAGAAGGGCTTCATTTATGTGCATAAGACAATGAGTCAGTGCTAGCCTGAATATCTTGGGTCAAAAAGTACATGATTTCCTCAATTTGGGCAAAAAAGAATGAAAATGCCACTTAGAAGATATATGCAGAAAACAAGTGAAATCTGTAGGCATGGTAGTGAGACCCAATGCCCTGCTCTCACAGAGAGAAGGAGTTGAAGTGATACAGCTGAACACCCTTCACCCACCTGAAAGAGCTAAGTGGTATTGTAAAGATATACACTTTTTCATGCTATTTCTTGGAGGACTGGATCCACAATGTGACTTTTCATTGTGACACTGAGCATCAGAACACTTACCTTGCAGGTGCCTAGAAAAATCTCTGGAACAGTATTGGGATTAACAAAGCCTGAGTTAGGTACCTAGGCTTCCAAGACACTGAACGGGGGAAAGGCAGGCATGTAAAAATGTGATCCCCAGAGCACTCACCTGAGAGATTGCTATTCAAATCCTCTCTCCTCCTCAGACTGAGGGGGGAATTGAACTGGGTTTTTTTCACCTCCTGAGTGAGTACCCTAATCACTAGGCTAAAGGTTATAAGGGAACTCATCCTCCTCTGGCTGTCTTGGGGAGAGTTAAGTTGCCTCTGCGCATACCTAGCAGATCAGGCCCCACATCTGAGATAGGTGGAGGAGTGATTATTTTCCCTCAGTTCCTGAATTGTGCTGGGGCTTTAGGCTCCCTGCTAGTCAGGCAACAGTGTACATGCCCAGAGGCAGAAACATAGGTGCCAAGGGAACTTTTCCAGTGAAAGATGTTGAGTGAGTTCAGGTGCCTACACGGTTAGATGGCAGCCAAGCAAGGGTTTTGTGGATCGTAGTTGTTCCTACATCCGGAGTTTAGGCACCTAAGTACCTAGGTGGATCCAGGTCAATGTCACAAGACCCTTGAATGAGTTATGAAACCAAAATCAGAAATGGAATTGGAGAACAAAACAGGAGAAGAGGCTCAGGAGTGTCCTCTCATTTTGCATACCCATACGGCGCACGTTTTTCCTTGAAATTGAGTAATCTAACTGAAGAATTATTATGGGGCTATACAAAAGAATCCTACACATGTGTGATTGGTTGTTCTATCAAAAGCCTCAGTGATGTTGACAAGATGTATTCAGGTTGTGATAAAGCGTTATACCATACTCTCTGGGTGCTTCAAATCTGCTGAACATTTATTGGAAACAGGAAACCATAATTGACTCCTTCCACAGCCCATGTCTTATTTAATGAGCCAAGAAATCAAACATGACAGATGTCAAATAACCAAATTACAGCATCGACCTTTGCAATACAAAGGCTTCCTGTCAAAGTTTAATAGGCTATTAATCCGAGAAAATTCATCCTTCAGGAAGTGACTGCATTGACCCCCCAGTTCATAAAATATTGTGCAGAGCCCTAGTCCATAGAGACAGCAACTATGGATATTATACACACTGCAGAAGTCAACAGACATCAGTTTGACGAGGAAAGTGTTCAGTCACTGTCATAGTTATTTGCTGCTGGTTCCAGTCATAAAATGGATTCTTTCAGCCTCTGATTTTTCAAAATGGGGATGGGGAGAAAGTATGGAAATACCTCTTGGCCTCAGGGAGCGAATGATGCCTGGAATTTTCTTTGATGCTGAATGGTTATTAGAGCTATATATCCTTAATTAACAGGAGTCATACTGCTTGAGGTCATTATATAGAGAGGGAGACATGAAAGTGTCATTTTACCTTTTCTTAGATCGCTAGAGAGCCATGTGTGGATATCACTTTTACTTATCTGCTGGGTAGTCGTGACTGATCTGAAGAGGAACATATCTAAAGAACCATTACATCAGCTTTCAAGCATTTGAAGAAAAGTGTTCCAGCAAAGGAAATATATAATGACCAGAAATTTACTCTGCAAGAAAGTAAGACTGGAGAAAGCTTTTCGTTACAAAACTAGCAAACTTTCCGAAAGATCCAAAAGCATGTGTTGGATTGAGCTATTACTTTCTGGGATACTATACCTGCATGTCTCTGATGGCCCAGATTATTTTCTGAAAAATACAAATTTATTTACCTGCTTTGAGACCTAGAAATGAAAAAGTGCTATACAAGCTAAATATTAATAAATTGATATATTAAGTTTCTAGCGCTTTATGATTTCAGACAAAGTACTCTGAATACAAACCACTATGTTGTTTTTACAGGCCGATCCAACACCCCCTGAGATCAATGATTGGGATTATGCCAACTCTGCACAGCCAGATAGAAACAATGAGTGAAAGCCCAATTCCATTGAAATCAGTGGGAAAACTCCCATTCACTTCAATGGGGCTAACATCAGTGGCGTAGCCAGGTTTAGAGCACAGGGGGAGCGGCAGCGCTATAAAAAGGCGCCTCCCTGCTCCCCCTGTACTCACCCGGTGGCGCTTTAAAGGGCCTGGGGCTCCAGCCGCTGCGGAGCCCCCGGGCCTTTTAAATCCCCGCCGGAGCCCGGCTCCAGCAGCGGGGCTGGGGGGTGGGCGCTTTAAAGGGCCAGCGGCTCCCCGCAGCGGCAGGAGCCGCCGGCCTTTTAAAGCACCCCCCCTCCAGCCCCGCTGCCGGAGCTGGGCTGGGGCAGGGGGCGCTTTAAAAGGCCGGCGGCTCCTGCCGCTACGGGGAGCCGCTGGCCGTTTAAAGCACCCCCGAGCCCGGCTCCCGCAGTCGGGCTCGGGCGGTGCCTTAGCGCCGCTTCTCTTCACAGGGGGAGCGGCCGCTCCCCCTGCTCCCACCCTGGCTACGCTACTGGCTAACATTTCACTTAATATCTGTATATGTGCAAAGTCCCGTTACTGACAATAAGCCTAAGAACACAGGCTTTATGGAAGGGACTGAATCAGTGTTTTGGGAACACTGGCTCCTCCCACATCAACCTGAAGCTACTTGCAGGCACCTGAAGCACCTGCTCAGGCAGTCCACAGCTATAGGCTAGATATTACAGAGCGGCTCCATACTGGTCTACCAGCATGAAGGTGGCTGCCAAGTCCTCTTGCCTAGCATCTCCATAAATTGGCCCATTTGTGCAGCAGAACTACAGTGATACCAATAAATTATAGGCCTTGCATACACTGAGAAACAGTACAAATGTTAATAAGTAGCATTGCCTATTTTCTGTCTTTCTTGAACAGAAATGTCCAAGAAGCACAGTATTTGAAAACATTCAAATATATAAATACTGCTTTTCTCCAAAATTAAGACTCAGTGGTGTAAATTCATATAGCTCCTAAATTAACTAACATGAGATCAGAAAACTGGGCATTTTATCTGTGAAGACAAGAAACAGTAGTAGTAATTGGTGAAATAATGTTCTCAACATGCTTCAGATATGATGTCATCATCTGGATTATTAGTTTGAAGAAATGCCAAATGTTCACTGTTGAATCTACTGACATTTCTGGAATGGAAAACTGAATCTATCCTCTATATTTATTCTTTCTACATTTCTGGGTAACCGTGTTAGTGTATTTTAATGTACAAAAAGAAAAGGGTGCCTGAAAAAAAATCCAGTTCTTACTAACCGTGAGATGTAAATAAAAAGATATAGTAGTGTAAAATTTAAAAATCACCTAGGAGTACCTGGGTAAGGAATTGTTGCATTGGCTAGCCAACTGTTTGCAAAACAGCAAAAGGCTTTGGTAATAATCCCATATTATTTTATGCTAGTCAGCGACATCAAAGAAATAAAACACACAGACACACAATTCTGTATTGATTTTTTAAAAGTACAAATCGAAAAGTGCATTTATTATTTCATGTAACACCAGATGATAAAAAGAAATTTAATACAGCAGTGATTAAACAGGGAAGTGGCAATAAAGTGGTAAATCAAACAAATTATTTGCCTTTTGTTATGGTTACCGTGATTATCTTTCAGTAGTCTTTTTGTTGTTTGATTTCTATGCTCTGTGCATGAAGGCTACAAAGATTAAGCAGAACATAAATTAAGAAAAATATAGGTATGCAAATAATATGGTTGCAGATAGAGGTAACAGCATGAGAAAATATCTGCTTTGTAGTCATATTCCAAATTTTATCAACCTTTTTGTCACCTTTGTTAAACTACCTTTTTTGTTTTATATTTCAGTGGCTATCATACAATGTAAAGATAATTCTATTGCTTGATTATATTTCCATTTTGTATAACATCTGTGGGGCCCTATCCTGCTTCCCTTGATTTTAGTGGTACAGGATCAAGACATAGAATAATTGAGTAATAGTAACACTCAATATATTACAGTAATAAGGGATATTGGACTGATTTTCCTCTCTCGTAAGAGTAAGTGGAATTTCCAGGATGCTAAATTTTTATTGGAGTCACTTTTCAGATAGAATCACATTTTAATGAAAATGTATTTAATTTAAATGTAACTGTATTAGAAATACAATTATTTCATCTAAACTATTTTAAAGGACTCTTCTGGTAGGCCCATATGTAATTCTTTGGCCTAAGTATCTGGGGCTTTCTTTCTTTTTTGTTTTTGCATGTGATACTAGATGGAATTAAGATGCTGCATTTTGATCATCTGTTAGTGATCTGAATCAATGTTCTCTCTAACTTTTCATGGAGCTGATCAAGACTTCATGCCCTAAGAGACATAATTTTACTGAACAACCATGAAAACAAATCATGAAAAATGAATGGGCAAAGTTTGTAAATATTACTATTACTTTCCTGAGCTATATATTTTTATTAATCAGTTAGGATTTGGCTTTTACTGTGACCACAGGGAATGGTTACATATTTCAGCATCCCTATTAAACTAACATTTAAATCCCCTACATTGCCCACTGCTCCAATGTCACTGCTTCTTCCTTGTCACATCTCCTCTCAATAGCCATAATCCAGTAATTTACTATTACTTCCTCCAGATATTTTGCTGTCACTTCTTTGTCTGCACCGACCCATTTCCCTTTCACTGCTGGTTCATTTTCTCGCCATCTGCTCCAATCAATGCCTCTCCCATGCTTGTCAGTCACTTATGCCTCATTGCCCTGTGTCAGTTCCCCCAATTCCACCCTGTATTGACAGAATTGATTCTCTATAAGAGAATGGGATTTCCAATCTTTCATCCTTTATCCTTCCAGCCCTTGCTGAGAGCTCTTTTAAGCAGTGCTCCTTGTCTACTTTACATAGAGAAAAGAAGTAACTAATAGAAGGGGCTAGAGGTGGTCTATATATACAGTTTGGTAGGACAGAAGGCTGGGAAGTCGGATCAAAGGTACCATTTGCCTATAAAACAAGATCAGTGCAGGCTGAAGATATAAGGAAGGGGAGTTTCAGACAATGGCTCTGCTTGTGTACTTGGAGAAGCAGATAGCATCCTAGGCTTCTTGTTCTTCAAGAATTCTTCCACTGCTAAAGCTCTTATTCTGCCCCGAAGCTGCAGAAATAGTGCAGATATGCATGCTGCCTTCGTATGTGTGTAAGTAACCATTCTGAGTATACCCTGTTTCCACCCCATAAACGTTTGTGGAAATGAGGAGCTGAATCTCTCCCAATGAACAAAAATTCCCAAGTGGACTGAAAATGAATGAGCTACTCTGGATTATGTTTCCTTTTAATATATTGAGTTACTTCAGTAAGTAAACCAAATTAAGAAAATTATAGGCATTGTTCAGTTTTTCCAGTGACATTAATGAGTTTTAAAGTTCAGGGTATCTTTGTCTTGCATTAAAATAAATGTTGCCTTTTTCCTTGATGAAATTAAATTCAACTTGATTACCAAAGGGGTCAGCAGTGGTGGCAAAATCCATTGCCTCCACTAAATTTTTGTTTTCTATTTGCAGCTTCTGATTCCTTAAAGTGTCTTGCTTTTCAGACACTTTCCCCCTCGCGCCACAAAACAAAAGAAATTAAGTGTTCTGGTGTCACTGGGGATCAGAGGATTTGTTATTGTTCTAACTAGAATCTTACCTGTTTTGCAGAGGAAATGGCATGCTGTATTCTGAGCCAGTTGTAGATTCTGTAAGTTTGGCAGTTGTATTCTTAGGTATGGAAAACTCCAGTAATCGAACCTGGAGGTCAACTGGGCATGGGTCTTTGAGGTTAAGTCTGAAAACAGAAGGGGCACAATCTTCTTGTCAGACATAGATTGGAAAAGGCAGGGTGTTTTTTGTGACCATGGCTGTTTCGGTTTTCAGAAACATTGCAGAGGACAAGTGAACGTACGTAAAACTCATGAGACCATGATGAAATGATGATGGACCCGTCACCCGGATGACAATCAATTACATTTTTTTTGCAGTCGATTGTCAGTCAATTGCAGTCAATTTTTTGCAGTCAATTGGTCAATTGTCTGATCAATTACAGGTCCCAACATGACACCTAATGACACCATGTTTACATACTACCATACTCCAGTACATTTAGTGTGTGCTCACTCCAGCATTTAATCTGATGTGAGAGTGAGATCACGTGTCTCTTATGTTACTGAACTAGCTGTACTTCTGTCCCCATCTAGTCTCTCTGTGTAACCCCCTCAAGTGTCAGGCCTCAGCTTTTTACCTATGCTAGGTGTAATTACACAATTCTCCCACTCTCAGAGTGGGCCATTGGGCTAAAGTACCCTGTGTATCAACTGTGCTTACCCAGATGGTCCAACTGGATTTGATACCAACCGTTCTTCCCTACAGGAGTATATAGTGGTTAAATAGCCATCTTAAAAGAAAGTATTGTTTATTTTAACAGTAGGGACAAAGCATTTTAGAGAGAAAAGATCTTAAAACAACAGTTAAACCATTAGGTAAGATAGTCATGCATATTATCATGCTCTAATGATAACCTAGGCAGGCCTCGCTTCTTTAGATACCATAATGAGTGGATGCACCTTAGTCTAGTTCCCCTGAACAACTCCTCCACTCTTTTGGGAGAGAGAGACCCTTTTTAAACTGCTGTAGTCCTTTTATTCTACTGTGTTCCTAGGCAGTGGCCCTTCTGGACAAAATTAGTTTAGCAAGTGGGCTGAGGAGGGGAAAAAAATTGTTACAGCCCCCCAGCTGCAAGCTCTGACTATTTAGCCCAAGCTGTGGCAATTAACACTTATAGCTCTAGAGGTCCCCATTCAATTCCTGATGTGTTGGCCAAGAGGGCAGCAGTCACACTAACAGTCTAGGCATTGTCCCTTAACAGCCCTCATGTGTTTGTGGAAAAGTGGCTTATCTCAAACCATTGTGTTTTATTTCTTTTGTTTTTCCGTACTTCCTGTTTTCCCTATTAAATTAAACCAATATGCTCATACAATAAACATCCAGTTATTAACTGGATCAACATAGTATTCAGATATTATTACATAGCATCTCTGATTCTAGCACACCCTATGTTACTGAACCAGATCCTTCCCAGTGAGTGTAGTAAGATGCAAACTGCAACTCCCTATGCCAGCAAGACACAATGCTCTCCAGTGGAAATTTGCTCATAGAAGGCAGAAGGGATTTCCAACCTCAGGGGTTAGATTGGAGAAGCAGTATTAATTTGTGGCCAAAGCGCCATAGGATCCCACCAGTAAAGGCTGCTGAAGAGGTCACTAAATCACGGCATCTCCCCAACTGTCTTGTCCAGTTGTCCTAGCCTAACACAGCACAGTTTTGAGCTGTGCTTGAACCTCTTCATGCCCTGACAGTGGGTAGGTTATGTGCCTTATGTGGATGCAAAGTCCTTTTAACAACTTCCCAGTGATGGGGTCCTGCATCCTGATTTATATCAGCAGAAGTGAGCATAAGCTGGGGTGAATCCAATCAGCTATAGTGCAGAAAGATGTGTGATATGATGCTAAATCAGCAGCAGTCTCCTGATGACATTGTGAAGAACCTCCTTCATTGGTAGTAAAAGATTCTTGCCACTCTCTCAGTGGATCAGTTTTTACCAGTGACGGGTAATTTTGTCAATTTCATCAAAGATCTCTGAAGCAGTTCTTAATTATTCATAATTTGTGCAGAGCAGATGTGAGAGGCCTTGGGAGCTGGAATACAATTTTATATTTTGTATTGCATGATGTAAGTGTGAACAAACAGGAAACAAGCTCATTGCTATAGGCATTCTGCTATTGAAGAAGAATGCTGTGTTTAGAACAGTGATCTGTGTTCAAAGTAAATGGCCTACCATATGAACAAATCTAATCTCCAAAACTATACTGACTGTTTCTTGTCCAACCTGTGCATGGGTTTTGTCAGTTGCATTCAATGTTGTTGATGGAAAAGGAATTTGGTTTCTTGTCCCAATTTGGAAGTACAAAAGCGATGCTTGCTTCAAAACTATAAGCAGAGTACCACAGGAGGAATGTATGGGAAATCCTAGATCAAAACAAATCAGTTCACTTTAACAACAGCCCTGCTTGTTTAAACATACCATACTGTTTCACCCTCTTGTCCACTTCCACGATAATGATGGCATACATGGTAGGCAGGTTTTTCAAGGATTGCCGTGTTGAAGAATACCCAGAAATAATCTTAGTTGTAGTCTTGTGCTGAGGATTCCAAAATTGCATCTACCGTAACTGGGGAGGAATGAGGGAGGAAATGCTTTTGTGGTTAAGGCACTGGCCAGGAAGTTAGGAAACTCGATTTCTACTACCATTCTTCCAGGGATATTTTGTGTGACCTACTGTGAGTCATTTAACTTTTCTGTGCCAAAGTTTCCTAATTTGTATGGGGATAATACTCAATTATCTCCATGGATAAAATAATTGTATATCCACATAAGTGAACTCCTATCCATATCAATGAAATCTGTTTTGTTTCCAGAGTCAATCTCAGCTTGGTTTGTCTCTTTTATTTGTTAGGTCAGCTCTTTTCAGTGTAAGTTTGCCATTCTGCTCTTAACAATACTGACTTTTTCAAATCAGCTAGATTTTTCAAATGGCAGCCTCCATTTGTGCATGTACAACTATGGAAGAGGAAATTCAAGGTTAAATTTGACATTCTGGGTCTCATTTTCAATGGGACAGGGCTGACATTTGTGGTTTCATTACTTTTTGAAGACTCTTACACCTACATGAGCACTTTCTGTGCACAGTCCGCTGCATACACACACACAATGAGATTTGTGTACATACAGGTGTAAACCTCTATTACTTGTGTAGGCAAGTGATGGAATTTGTCATCTGAAAGTGCAAGGGAGCGTACAAAAACATGCATACTGGAATATGTATATGCAAACCCAGGGTGAAACACAGCCCCTCCCCCTCTTTGAAAATTAGAGTTAGGGAATATCAAATTTAACCTTGGATTTCCTATTTTGTTGTTGTTTTATGTTCCAGAATCTTAATATTAAAAAAGAGGGTTTTTAATATATAAATGATGTACAAGATGAGGGGAATGGGCTGGAAAGAACACATCACACTTGCATAGGGAGGCAGAAAGGTTTTGTAGTTAAGATACTAGAATGGGACTCTGTAATCTGTGTTCAATTCCCAGCTCTATGAGACTTTGGACCACATCCAGCCTCTATTCAGCCTACCTCCAGTCTCCTATAATCTTTCTCCTGGTCAGGGCAAACCCACTAACCACAGCCACTTCCCTCTATCTCTCTTATGCTATCTTGTCTGTTGAGTGGTCTTTCTGCCATTGTGTGATGGGGTCTGCAGGTGTGTGGCATGTATCTGAGCTAATGAGTGTCATTGAGGTAAATCTATTAATGTATGTCTATTGAGTTAGACATGCATGCGGCACGACTAAGGGTATTTCTTCAATGCAGAGTTAGCTCAAGTTATCTACACTTGAGTTTTCATCTCTTGAGTTAGCCTAGCCCCCGTGAGAACAGTCACATTGCAAACTAACACTTTGAGCTGCACAGATTGTTGGGAATAGCAACACATAGCAGCTGCAGCCCCACTCTATTACTAGCTCAAGAATCAGCAGCATCGCACATCAACTCGTACCCCCTAATAGGCCAGCTAGTGCAAGTTTAAAGCATCAATTAATATAAGCTAGAGACTCTTGTGTCTGGAGAGGAGTCAGGTTTGGGGCTACACTGTGGTCAAGAAAGTTCTTAAGCAGCAGCACCCACTGAGGACATGGTACCTTCGTTAGGATGTTTGAAAGTGTCAGATCAGCAGCCATGCCCTTAAACATGCTCTTGTTCTGGCCCTTTCCTCCCTGCTGTGCATCCAGGACCTTCTGTGGCAACTCTCACCCCTTTTCGAAGACACCATGAGTGGCCAGAAAAAAAAGTCTAGTTACGCAAAATACCAATTTCACGTGTGAAGACTCTTGAAATTTCTGGCCAAAATATATATAGAATGAAGGAATTAAACCACTTTTGTAGATGCAGTTTAAAAGCTTGACAACTGATAAACCAGTACTTAAATTGGCATAAGTAAAAAGGCTGGCTCCAAATCAATAGTGATACAAATCATAACCGGGAAAAGTCTAATAGAACCTACTAGAAGAGATGATAAATGAACTGTACATTCTCTGAGAATAGCTGGAGATGAACCATAAGTATGCCAGTGAATGGATGGAAAATTGTTATAAAAGAAATTGTCTGTAGGGAGCTCAATCATCAAGAAATTACTGGTTGTGTTTGGAAGAATAAAGAAAATGAAGAACATTTCAAAAATAAATCCTAGAGGAACTTTCTTCCAAATTTGAAAGTAGATGTTTTGAAAAATGTCTTCTGTAGCAAGAATGTCAAGCTCTCTGTTTATGTTTTCTTTTATCTAGTTATCAGAAAAGGATTTCATATATAAAAACAACAAACAAACTTGATGTTTTAGAACAGGTGGCAAAATGTTGTACAGTAACTTTTAAACTTGTTTCAGAACAAGACATTTTAACTGTGCAAGCCATAGTATTGATATAGCGGCAAAGATGAAATGTTGGAACCAAAAACAATTTATGCAAGTAAAAATTGACTTATTAATATCATGGCAAAACATAAGGATTGTGGATTACTGATACAAATATGACTGCAGGAGAATTATTAATTGGAATGTCAGACAATGATGAAATTAAATAAAGTTATCAATAACAATACAGAATGTGTCTTTCATTTTCATTATCGCTTTTTTCTTTTTCTCCTCACACATGTAATATAGCATATTAATCCCAAGGAAATTTGCAATCTTGAGGTTTAAACTGAGATTTTTTAACTGGTTCCTAAAGTGTATAGAAAAAAATTAACCCAGCAATGTATTGCAATTTTTATGGTGTCACTTTTCACTTTAAAAGTATTATGGAGTAAAGCAGGCAGAACTCCCTCAGCAGCTTTTGGCAGGAACTGATAAAGTAAGTGTCAAAAACGGCTTCCTGGAGCTTCAACAGAAGGAACTGCACATGGCAGAGAACAGTCCTGAAATCATTTCTAGTCCTATCTTAACAGATGGTATTGGATCACAGTCCTAGGAAGAATGTGCATCAAATGTTAAGACGGTGAAAACCAGCATTGTAATTAACGGCAACGTTTTACTGAAGATATGTAACAATTTGAAAATGTATTTGATGGACACATGATGATCTACGCTAGTGACCCAGAAGACAGCTGTCTTCCCTGCTGTCCGAGAAGGGAGATAGAAAGAAGAGAACTGAGAGGACCATGAGCAGGCACAAAATCTAGGGCCAGGACCAGCTATAAGGACTCTTTGTTCCCACTCTTGCTCCACCAAAGCAGATTCCACTCCTCTGGGCTGGAGGGAAGTGGCAAGAGCTGGCAGGGATTTCATGGACAGAAAGAATCATGAAGGTGCCATGCACAGAAGTTTCAGCTCCACCAAATCCACTCAGTTCTACTTCTCGTTCAGCCAATCACTCAGTTTGTTTACATTTATGGGAGATAATACTGTCACTTCATATTTACGATGTCACCAGAAAGTGAGAACAGGAATTAGCATGGCACTGTTGTAACCAGTGTTGCAAGATGTTTATGTGCCAGATATGCTAAGAATTTGTGTGCCTCTCCATGCTTCGACTTGTAGGCTCTAAAGTTTTACATTGTTTTGTTTCTGAGTGGAGTTATGTTAAAAAAAACTACGTTTGTAAGTTGCACTTGCATGATAAAGAGATTGCACTAGAGTAATTGTATGTGGTGAACTGAAAAATATTATTTCTTTTGTTTCTTTTTTACAAAGGAAATATTTGTAATTAAAAATAATATAAAGTAAGCACTGTCTACTTTGTATTCTGTGGTGTAATTGAAATCAATATATTTTAAAATGTAGAAAAACATCCAAAAACATTTATAATACATTTAAATTGGTATTCTATTATTATTTAACAGTGTGATTAAAACTGCGATTAATTGTGACTATTTTTTTTAATCTCGCAATTAATTATGATTGGGTTTTTTAATCATTTGACAGTCCATTTAAAATATCATGGCACTAGCAACACACATGCCTTCCTACTGTGTATGCCTATCCCTTTCTCAGACATATTGTTTCTCTTGCTACCTTCATTCCTGACTTCTGACTCTGCACATATATACTTACACGCATAACTTTACTCACATGAGCAGCCCACTGAATACTTACCTACCCATAGAGAGATTATCATCTGCTGACATTTTCTCTTGATTCTATTCACTGTGAAGTATTTGTGGCTGAAGCCACTTATGTTTCATGACTCAACTAGAACTCTTTGGGGTGCCGTATTAATAATAAATGCAGAAAGCCATACACTGCAGATACAAACATCTGTTGTACTTAATTACAGCTAGCTCCGCATTCAAACATGCCATTACAGACTAGATTTTGAAACCCTTCTGCTTGGAATGCCTTCCTGCACTGTCTCTGAATTATGGCTGGGAAATTAAACTTGATGTTCCAGAGTATTGTCTAGCGTGGCTCCTTAGGGTAACAACTGGGTGCAGTGCTGCAGGGCTTTGGGGTCCCTTCCATGAATTCACCAAAAAACCTGTCACAATGACATTTCAAATCAGTCATTTGACAAATTTGAAGCCACTGATATTTTTTATTAATTTTAATATTGTTTTTATGTCCCGATATTTATATGGTTCATTTAGTCTATTCCCTGCTCTTTTCATGCTGAGATGCTGTCTTTAGTACTTGAAAGTTATAATATCATGAAGCTAGCTTCAGATCCATCACACAGACCGCTGCCATTTGAACCAATGGATAGGACTGATGGGAGTAGTAGGGTGTCAATCTCTGTGGCCAGCGGCAGTGGGGGATGGGACACTTTGCCAGCAGGTTTCCCAGATATTTGCTGTCAGCAGAGGAATAATGAAACTTGGAAATCTTGGGTTTCATTGAAGGATCTATACGCAAGTGTGATCCAGGAGGCACTGTCTCTTCTGGTCCAAGCTTGTCCCCCTCTTCCCTGTCCCATCTAGCCTGACCTTTTCCCAATCCTGTCTCTTTTCCACCCACACTCTTTGTCCCAATCACATTCTCTTCACCTAACCTAGTCTATCTTCATTCTCCAGGTTTTTCATCCAAGTTCCAATCTCCTTGATTAGCAAATCCTAGTCTCAGCCCCAAGCTTCACCTCCTTGTCTCCTTGCCAGGCAGTCTCAGTTCACACCCTCACAGCTCTTCATTAGATCTCTCTCACCTGTCCTAGACTCAAGTCACCTCTTCCACACCCACATTTCCTGTCATCTCTGGCTCCCAATCCTTCTCTCCAGGCTCCTTCCCCAATTTCACTGTCTCCCTCCCCCTCCTTTCCCCCTGGTTCCTTTCCCATTATCTTTGCCTCCTCAGTCCCATTCTTCCCACCAGTTCCCAGTCCCAGTTTCTATCCCGGGCTCCCAGTCCTAGTTCATTTAATCACCCACCCAGCCTCAGTATCTCCCTCTCAAGTTCCTTCTCTCACTTCCTCAGCATTAAATCAGACAGTTACCTCCTCCAGATTGTCTAGGACAAGCAGAGGAGCACTGAGAGCACAGGACAGCTGCCTGCATAGGTGCTGGAACTAGGGATACTGGGGTGCTGCCACACCCCATGGCTTCAAGTGGTTTTTATCATATACAGGGTTTATAGTTTGGTTCCATGGCTCTCTGAACCCCCACTATAAAATTTGTTCCAGCACTCATGGGTGCTTGGATCCAGACCTGGACCCAGCACAGCCCACGGCAGCACAGAGAATTATAGGAAAAAAGTCCACTCAGTTCCAGGTTTGAATATGGCCAGTGCAGATGAAATTTTAGTGAAATTTAGCTGCTAAAATGACAGAAGCTTCTACTGAGCATGTGCAATTTTTCAAAGGCTTGTAATGTTGATGGATTTTCACAGAGATGGTAAAAGGCACATCCCTGACACAAACCATCTCCCCACCCTGTACCAAATTTCATTTTCCTATTTCAAAGCATGGGGTTGCTAGAGCTCTTCTAAGAAAAGGTATTAGAATTATTTCACATGGGCAAAGCAATGGATTTTCCCTAGTCTCTTCCCTAGAAACAGCTGTGTGTTTGGCTGACATTTTCAAAAAAGATTCTGCTTGAGGCTGACACGACAGAAAATTTCAGCTCAGACAGTAAAGTCTAGCAAAGTTATATGCAACTGAAAACAGGATTTCATAAAGGGAAGTGTCAGGCAAACACAATTGTCAGTACTACCAGTCCCACTGATAAGAAAAGGATTGTTCTCAGGAAACACAGTGACTACCTTGTATGCTTTATGTTATATTTTTGAGTTTGGGGTGTATAAAATTGCATGGAAGGATTGCAGCTAGAGACTTCTATCAAGCTGATGTCAGTTTGGGTTGAACTAGAATCCCTGCAATAACTCTTACCCAGAGGCCGGAGATGCTGACTTGTGTTCCAACCTGAACCTCTGAACATTCTTTCTTGCTGGTTTGCCGTAGCCTGCTAGTGTCACCTTGTTTGCTCTTGGGCTCCAACCCTGCAAAGGCTTGCTTAACTCTTAAATTAAGTATGTGCATAAGTCTTTGCAGGGCTGGGGCCTTAGCAGGATCCTGCCTTTCATCAATCTTCTGTGCTACATGTACCCAGGGGCAGTGAGTTATATAGGCTTGTGAAGCCCATGCTCCAGCAAATTCAGGGTCCGAGGCCCGGCTCCGGGTCTCTTGCCCGGCCCCACCTGCCACACCCGCGTGCCTCCCCTGGACCATCCCTGCTTGCGCCCTGGGCAGCAGGCGGCTGCCCTGCTTCTCCGCGCTGCGCTCCCTCGCCAGCTACTGCCACTGCCAGCTACAAAAGGGAACAGCGCTGGCGGCAGGCTGGGGGAGGAGGTGTACATGTGGTGGCAGCCCTCCCCCTCCCAGCATTCACCACAGGGGAGGCAAGGGGGCTTCCTGGATCTGAGATGGACCCAGCCCCTAGGAGCATGTGCAGTGACAGTGCCGGGTGAGTGCGCTGCCAGTGGGGAGAGGGCTGGGGGCACTGTGGAGTCCTCCTCTCTGGCCCCAGCCCTGGGGCAACCTGCCTGCACCCCAAACTCCTCATCCTCAGCCCCGCTCCACCCCAGAGCCCACACTCCCAGCCAGAGCCCTCACTCCCCTGCACCCCAAACCTCTGCCCCAGCCCTGAGCCCCCTCCTGCACTGTGAACCCCTCATTCCCAGCCCCACCAGAGCCTTCATCCCTCCATGCCTCAACCCTCTGCCCTAGCCCTGAGCCCCTCCCATACCCCAAACCCCTAATCTCCCGCCTCACCCCAGAGCCCTCACACCCAGCCAGAGCCCTCATCCCTCCCTCCCCACATTGTGCAATATAGGGAAACTGTTAAACGCTTACTGTTTCCAGTCCATTTTTACATTATTTAAAAAAATATATATCGCCTTACAAGGCAGGTTCAGGGGGAGGGGTTAGACTTGGACCCATTCTGGGCACCACCAAAAATTATACAAACCTGCCGCCCCTGCATGTACCTCCCTATTTCTGTCATTCTTTCTTAGTTTCATGTAATCAAAAAGAGACAAAACCATAACACTAGTGAGATTTAAAATCTATTATTTTTGATGACCATTCACCATTTATTTTTGAGACATTGGCTGTGAAACTATGAAGACGTGTTAACATTTAATATTGTTGTTAATGTGTAATATTTATATTTCACAAGTGCCCAGGGACTCTGATGAGGGTTGAAATGAAGCCTTATTGTGATTGATACAATACAGAGAGGCAGATAGAGTTTCTGTTCCAAAGAGTTTACAAAATAATATTAAATCTGCAGAAATATTTAACAGTGGCCCTATTCTAGTTAAATTGTACATACAAATTTCAGGTAAATCTACCACAGTAAAATAATGCTGCATTATCCTACAAACATTTACTCAGGGGCTTAACTTAACATGGTGAATTAGTCCTATTATTTCCATGGGACTACTCACTTGAGTAAAATTAAGTGCATAAGTGTTTGCTCGGGGCCAAAATTCTGACAATCTACAAGAAAATAAAAATGTACCTATAATGGTAAACGCTCCTGCATATGGTGATAAAGGTCATAGTTTGGCATTGTTAAAGATGGTGTGGTATTGATTAGACTTTAGAGAGTAATCCTTAATGGGGAGTATCTATACATTTGAAATGAATTTTAATCACAGAAAATGTTTATGGTGCTGTTCTGTCAGCCCCTTACCTGAGCCATATGAAATACTAACATGAATGGTGAATTCCTCATATCTCCAGCACCACTCAAGATTTGATAAAAAAATAAATAAATCTCCATAACGCCGTGTTCATGCTTACCCAAAAGAGTAGCAACGGTCCCTATCTTTGGTTTGTCATGTAAGTAAAGACATGCCTAATGAAAATAAAACTTACTGTTTACTACTTTAAATAAATTATGAAATACAGTAAACATTGACATTAGGAATCATTTAAGCAAACAGTTTCTGGGGAGCGCTTAAAAAACAGATTACTTTTTAACAGTGCTTAGTTTTTTGTTCCTTCCTCACAACACTGTTGCTCACAGGGTTTATCAGGTGCTATGCATGAGTACTGTCATAGTTGACAGTTGTGACTGCTTGGGGGAAATAGGGGAGGAGGAGTCATCAAAGCAGTGTCAAATTTCTTCCATGTCACTTTACTTTTGTTTCCTTTGTATTATGAGTTAAATCACTAACTGAAAAAGCCTTTATAGGTTTGTTAACATCATTGTTTTTCATGTTCGGGCTTCTATGTTATTACACAACTTAATTGCCAGTAAACCATTTATTTTTTTTTAAACACAAAAAAAATTAGTGGGGGGGGGAAGGAGGGAACGGAAGATGTAGTGTGGGGGACATTATTATTTGCATTTCAATGGCTCCAGGCTTGTACAGAAAACACAATGTGCTGTGATTCCTGGTACCCTATTCTAAACCACTGTGAACTATCATCTTGATCAAGGGTGGGCAATAATTTTCGCAGGGGGGCCACTCCACAAATTTTGGTATGTTGTCATGGGCCAAATATTTCTACTATATTAATGGAGAGGGTGTGGGGTCTGGGAGGGAGTTTGGGTGCAGGAGGGAGCTCCGGGCTGGTGCAGAGTGTTGGGGTGCAGGAGAGGGTGAGGGATGTGGGCTTTGGGAGTTTGATGCAGGAGAGGGCTCTCGGCTGGGGCATGGGATTGGGGTGCAGGAGGGGGTGCAGGGTCTGGGAAGGAGTTTGAGTGCAGGAGGGGGTTCTGACCTGGGGCTGAGGGTTGGGGTGTGAGTTGCAGGCTCTGGCTGGGAGGTGCTTACCACAGGCGGCTCCCGGCTGGCAGCGCAGCAGGGCTCAGGCAGGCTGCCTGCATGCTGTGGCCCCACACTGCTCCAGGAAGCGGCTGGCATGTCTCTGCACGCCCCTTGGGGGAGGTGGGCAGCGGGACTCCGTGCGCTGCCCATGCCTGCAAGCACCGCCCCCGCAGCTCCCATTGAGGATGGTGCTGGGGGCGGTGTGCGGACCCGCCTCCCCCCTGTCAGGGGTGCGCAGAGACAAGCCAGCAGCAGCTGGCCGCTTCTGGAAGCGGCATGGGGCCACGGCAGGCAGCCTGCCTGAGCACCCCACTGCGCTGTGAGACTTTTAGTGGCTCGGAGATCGCGAGGGGGCAGCCAAAGAGCCTGGTGGGACAGACAGAAATGTTAGACGGGTCAGATTCAGCCTTCGGGCCATATTTTGTCCACCCATGAGCTTGATCATATTTGGAAAACAAGGTGCACATACATACAAGTGAAATGAACGTAAACTTTGTTATTTACAAACATACATTTAACTTGGTGCAAAAATGCTTTGTAATAGGAACAAATCAAACAAAAAACAGGCAAAATTCCTGATGAGTAGGCAAACATTTTTGACTTTGGAAATATCTATGAGCCCTTCCCCTCTCCCTTCCAAAAGGGACTTGCCTGAAGAATATTGTGCAGGGGGACAATGGGAAAGTCTCCTGGGTGGGGCCTGGGCACCAAACGCAGGCTGGACTACAGCGACAGGATCAGGTTCTTTGTTTCCCTCCACGAATGCTCTCGTGGGTTCCTCTGAAAGGCAGTTCAGCTGTCTGTGGAGAATGCTGTGCCAGGCTTCCAGGATGCTATCTCTCATCAGGGGGGCGACGGGCTTCATAGCCTCAACAGTAGGTACAGGCTGGCTGCTGTAGGAGGAGTAGGGGGAGGTGGTGCTCTCAGACAGGATGCAACAGCAGTCAATGCCCAGAAGCGTTCCGCCACCAGTTGGACTAGGGATTGCATGAGTACATTGTCCCTTTGACTCTGTGCACGTTCCCATTGCCTGTGCTGTGTATCCATTTGAAGGAGATGGTCCATTATAGGCTCATCCTGCCGAAGATCCTTACCCTCCCTCCCATGCCCTAAGAAACTCAAACTGCTCTTGATTCCTTCTGTTTATGCCAATGAGCAGGTCTTCTAGAGTCCTCCTCTATTGTCCTCTATCTCTATGCTGCCACTCCTGATGCCTGGAGAAATAGTTTCTCTGTCAGCATTGGAAAGTCCTGTTAAATTAAAAATAAAGGTAAAATTATATTTCATTTTTTTCCTTGGAAGGGTACCTACTTCCTTTCACATAAAGCAACTGTGCTGCTAAAGGCCACAATATTGATATATTTTAGCATCCCAGGAGTGCAATTTTTTACAGCCACCTTCTTCAGACTATTTCTGGAGACAAGAAGAAAGTAGCTGAGGTTAAAAATGGTAAAATACCTTCATTACTTTTATTAACATGTTGTAATATTTAAATGCATCAAAGGCCTGCTTAGGGTGGTACCGGTGGGGTTTGGTTCATTCAGGCAGAAGGCACCTGACACTGGAGTAACAGAGGCTATTGCCAGGGAGGGTGAGGGTTCATTGTAAAAAACTTAACAGTATTGGAGTCTGGTTCCTGCCATGACACAGAGTCCTCCACAGGTACCTCCACCAGGCCCACATGCTAGAGAGGTGCAAAAGAACATGCTCCTTCGGGAAACCTCCTCTAAGATGCCTGCGGATTCCTTGTCCGCCCTTGTCATGATGCCATGAGCCCGGCAGGGCTGAGGAGGTCATGCATCACGTTGGGCTCCCTACTTGCTGCTCTGGCTATGGGCTCAACGACCTTTATACCGTCTTTGGGTAAGGGTCAGGCAGCAAAGGGAAAGCAGTGCACCGTGCCCATGGCCCTGGAGGCCTATCACTGCCTGTGAGCTGGTCCACACGCCTCAGCCCTGTCAGCACTGCACTGACTGTAGCGTGGGTACAGGGCTATGGCACAGCGAGGGCACGTACGCACCCCCCTCTCCGCTGCACCGCCCTGTGCCCCTCCGACCGTGCAGTGTGCGGGGGTCGAGTGTGCTCGTTTTGCGCACTGCACCCCCCCCCCCATGCTTTGGGGGCGGGGGGCACGTAATGCGATATGCGCGGCTGGGAACTTTGAAGCGGCTGCGGAGTCACACAGCAGCGCCGCCGCCCGCCAGAGCGGGGTCCGCGCAAACTCACAGCCGGGGACTGGGGAGACTATGTGGGGCCACTTCAATCCCGCTCTCTGCTTGGCCCGACCCGGCCCCTGCCTGACAAGCGCTGCTGCTGCTGCTGCTGCCTCCGCCCCCGCCTGCAGCTGTTACAAGCGCCAAGGACGAGCCGGCGCTCCTCAGGCAGCAGTGGCGCAGGGACGCGCAGGCTTTTATTATTTTTTTTGCACATGCGCACGCAGGAAAAAACAAATAAGGCCGGGCGAATGGGAAAGTGAGCCCGCCCGCGGACGGAACGCGCATGCGCGCTGTAGTTGCCTGGAGAGTCGTTCCAGACCCCTACGCACGTGTAGGGGAAGCCGGAAGTAGGGTTGGGAGGGAGCGAGGCTGAGCAGCGTGGCCGTTAGCCGCGTGGTGTTGCGGTGCGGGGCGGCGGGAGATGGAGGTGGTCGAGCAGCTGGAGACGCTGAAGTTTGATAACGTGCGGGCTCCGGGGAGCCCCAGCACAGGGGGGCCGCAGCCGGGGCAGGAGGAGCCCGGGGGCAGCGGGGAGCCGGGGCAGGAGGAGCCCGGGGGCAGCGAGGAGCCGGGGCAGGAGGAGCCCGGGGGCAGCGAGGAGCCGGGGCAGGAGGAGCCCGGGGGCAGCGAGGAGCCGCGGCAACAGGAGCCCGGGGGCAGCGAGGAGCCGCGGCAGGAGGAGCCCGGGGGCAGCGAGGAGCCGGGCCAGGCCTCGGCGCCTGCGGCTGGAGGAGCCCCCGGCGCTCAGAGCCTGCAGGAGGGGCAGCCCGGGGAGAGCAGTGCCGACTCGGACAGGTGCGTAGCCCATTCTCGTGCCCTGTGCCGGCCGCCGTTGCTGCTCACAGCTCCGGTCAGTTTCGGGCTTGGCAGGAGCAGCCGCGAAACTGAGCCGAGGGTTTGTCAGTTTCACCCTTGTGCGGCTTGGAGAAGCGCTGCCCAGCAGAGCCGTGGGCCTGCCAGTCTCCACCATCGGGAAAGTATCCTTGCCCCATTCATGTGTAGTTCAGTGATTATGGTTATACTGGCTTTGTCCCTCAGCAGCCCTCGGGATGTGCTCCTGTGCCTTGTCCTCCTCACAGGTGTTGTCGTCCCTGTGGAAAGGGAGGAGAACTAAGCATTACTTGCTGAAAATGTGAAAATTCAACCCATTTAAAATTCAAGGCAGGTTGTTAACTGTCAAGGTTATTGGTATCAACTGGCGTTTTAAGCCAAACCCTAATCTCTACTTTTGGTGGGGTGGGTGCGTGCATGGGGAGTCATAACTTTAACAAGGGGCCCTTAACTACTGTACTAGCTTATTTTGCGTTAGTATTGGTGGATCATGGAGAACAAATTTGAAAGAGTTGATTTAGGGGACTTCTAACTTACATAGCTATGCTGAAACTATAGTGAAGGGTAAAAATGGTATCTAGTCCAGGCTTGCAGAACTGTTCCTTGGGGTATGAAAGGTAAGTGAGAACAGACTTGCTTTGTAAGTACAGATGTGAGCAGTGTCAGTTGGTGAGAGGAATCTTCCATCTATTTTGTGGCTAAGTCAGATCAGACTGATTTGAATCCTTCTATAGATTCACTATCAGGAGATAAACATGCTGTCCTGTTGGTTTTGTATTCTGGGGTCCTGAGCATGCTTGGGGAGCTACAACTTACTAACTACAAGATGCACACTTGGATACAGTCATGAGTAATGTTTCTATCGTTTCCATTTGGCTAGGAGACTCCATCCTATCCCGGCTCGTACAAAGACTTGGCCTCAGTTGTTCATGCCTTTGTCACCTCTTGGCTGGACAGCAGCAATGCAATATCCCTGGGCATGAAGCCTTTGGCACTTAGGAAATGCTATCTAAATCAAAACACTGCAGTGCATCTCCTCAGCATCATAGCAGACCTGTCCTCTGCTCTCTGCACTGACTTCCCATATAATTTTGAGTCAAGGTCTCATCCTGATCTTTAAAGCACTTTATGGGTCCAAGATATCTAAAACACAACCTAAAATCCCGAGACAAAGACTGTGGTCAACAGTTACCTTCTCCCTTTGCATAATGGAACTCTCAACAACTAGAGTAAAAGTTCTGTCTCCCTCACAGAAACGATTCTCTGGGGATGGTACAAGACACTGGAATGAGCTCCCCCCAAATGAAGGACCATCACAAACCTCATCACTTTCCATTTGAAGTGCAAGGCCCATTTCTTTGACTTGCTTTTTCTAATATAAATACATAAGAACAGGTATATTCTTTAAAAAGGTATATTATTTTTTAAAAAACAAATTACCAAAACAAGACATTCCTCAACACATTCTTCGGGAGAGGATGAGAGAACAGTGACTGATGTGTAGTTATGTTTCTTAATGCAATACTGGAAGGTGCTCAGATACCATAGTGATGAGTGTGATAAAAACTTGCATAGAATTATGTCTGGTAAAGGCTAATGCAGAAGTTGAGAGTCCATTATTAAAAGAAAAATACCTTAAGTAAGTAGTGGGTCAGGTTTTGCTCAAGAGGTCATCTCTTGACACCAAAAAACTTGACAGCATATGTATGTCTTGAATCTTTCTTTGGGGGTGAGGTGGGGTAAGGGAGACAGAGAAGGCCCTTGCATTGCAGATGTGGCTTCATCTGGATTCCTCTGACTTCCAAGCTTGTGTCTCTTGTGTTAAATATTGGGTATGGCATAAAGAGCTTTAGTATAGTTTGCTTGTTCCTTATCTGTAAGGGCTAGGAATTATTTACCTTCAGAACGTGTTGCAAAATGTATCTTTTGGGACAAATATTTGCTTGACTGGGCTAGACTCCGTGTTAATGTTTTTGTTGGTTGTACAGGAACGATGGCTGTGTACTCTGTAGCAGACAGTTTAAACTAATAAGTTTAATTTTGTCATATGCTCAGGTGACATAGCGATGGACACACAAACACCTCCATGTAAATTTAAATTTGTTTTGTAACCACAATATCTTTGCATAAATTGAATGTGTGTGTGTGTGTATATTTACAATTATTATTTTTATTACAAGGATGTTCAGAAAGCCTAGTAAAATGGGGCTTCGGTCAGGACTATGTAAACACTTATAGGTCCAGTAAGCTTACAATCTAAGAAAGATGGTGGTTTTGTTCCATTGCTGGTAACTGGCCTAATCTTGTGTTATGCCCTTATTTGAGTTATCCAATGATAATAGATGAATGTATAATCCTTACGTCTTTTATTTTACTGTAGTGTAGGAGTTTTCTTACAAAAAGACATAGGAGTTATAAACATCTGTTTTTGTCTTGTGCAGTGATACGGATTCTGATAGTTCATCTTCTGTCTCCTCTTCTTCATGTTCTCTTTCTGCCGAAAGTGATGGTCAGCAAAATGGAAAGGATAACACACCTTACCATGTTAAAACAAAAGATGAATTGCCTCTTGAAGTAAGTATATTATGAAAGCTACCTTTCTAACGTTTTTCAGTTATCGTGTTAAATATATTAAACTTAATATATTTACAGCTTTTGTAAAATCCCTTTTTAAAATAAAATGATCAATGGGTTTATGGCTCTCACTTGCTGAGAAGTACCAGAGTTGATTATTTAAGATTTAGTCCTAAGTAGTGCACGGGGTCTGGTCCAAAAAGTGAATATAGCTGAACCACTCGGTAATAGCAACCATCATGTAATTAAATGCAACCCCCTTGTAGGGGGAAAAAAACCCCACAGTAGCATTCAGTTTCAAAAAGGGGATCTACACAAAAACAAGGAGGCTAGTTAACTGAAATTAAAAGGAATGGTCGCAAGTGAAATGCCTGCAAACTGCATGGAAACTTTAAAAAAAACATTATAGAGGCTCAAACTGTATGTATACCCCAAATAATTAAAAAAGAAAAACAGTAAGAGGACCAAAAGAATGCTACATGGTGTAATCTTTTAAAAATTTGAAGTGAAATCCTACTGAGGAAAAGAGAAACTAACATACACTCTGGTAAGTCAAGAGTAGAAATATAATTAGGCAGGTTAAAAGAGAATGTGAAGCGCAATTAGCAAAAGAAATAAACCAACAGCATTACTTTTTTTAAGTACATAAAAATCAGGAAGCCTGCTAAACAATCAGTGGGGCCACTGGACGATCAAAGTGATAAATGAGCACTCATGAAAGGCAAGGCTGTTGTAGAGAAGCTAAATGAATTCTTTGCATCAGTCTTCACTATAGAGGATGTGAGGGAGATTACCATACCTGAGTCATTCTCTTTTGGTGACAAATCTGAGGAACTGTCACAGATTGTGGTGTCAGGAGAGGAGGTTTTGGAACAAATTGATAAATAGTAACAAGTCACCAGGACCAGATAGTATTCACACACGAGTTCTGAAGGAACTCCTATGAAAACACAGAACTACTTATTGTAGTAACCTATCACTTAAATCAGCCTCTGTACCAGATGACTGGAGGATAGTTAATGCTGATTTAAAAAAAAAAAAAGCTCCAGAGGTGATCCTGGCAATTACAGGCTGACAAGACTAACTTCAGTACTGGTTGGATTGCTTGAAACTATAGTAAAAAACCAAAATTATCAGACACATAGATGAATAATATATGTTGGGGAAATGTAAAGTGAAGTTATGCCTCACCAATCTATTAGAATTCTTTGAGGGGGTCAACAAACGTGGACAAGAATGATCCAATGGACTTGGTGTACTTGGACTTTCAGAAGGCCTTTAACAAGGTCCTTTACCAAAGGCTGTTAAGCAGTATAAGCAGTCATAGGATAAGAGGGAAGGTCTTCTTGTGTGGATCAATAACTGGTTAAAAGATAGGAAACACTGGGTGGGAATAAATGATCAGTTTCAGAATGGAGAGAGGTAAATAGTGCGGTCCCCCAAGGTTGTGTACTGGGACTTGTGTTGTTCAACATACTGATAAGTGGTCTGGAAAAAGGAGTAAACAGTGAGGTGGCAAAGTTTGCAGACCATACCAATTTATTCAAGATAGTTAAGTCCAAAGCTGACTGTGAAGCATTACAAAGAGATCTCACTAAAGTGGGTGACTAGGCAAGAAAATGAGATAAAATTCAGTTTTAACAAGTGCAAAGCAATGCAAGCTGGAAAAACATAATTCCAACTGTACATACAAAAGGATGTGGCTTAAATTAGCTGTTGGCACTCAAGAAACAGATTTTGGAGTCATTGTGGATATTTCTCTGAAAACATCCACTTAATGTACAATGACAGTTAAAGAGCTAACAGAACCATATAAATATAAAGAACCATTAGGAAAAGAATGGATAGTCAGAAAATATCATAATGCCACTATATAAATCCATGGTACACCCAGAGCTTGAATACTGCATGCAGTTCTGGTCACCCCATCTCAGAAAAGATATATTAGAATTGGAAAAAGTACAGAGAATGGCAAGAAAAATGATTAAGGGGTATGGAGCAGCTTTCATATGAGGAGAGATTTAAAAGACTGACTGTCATGGAAAAGATGACTATGGAGGTCTACAAAATCATGAATGATGTGGAGAAAGTGAATAAGGAAATGTTATTTACTTCTTCACGTAACACAAGAACCAGGGCTCACCCGACAAAATAAATAGGCTTAAAACAAACCTAAGGAAGTACTTTTTCAGACAGCGTACAGTCAACCTTTGGAACTCATTGCTCGGAGACGTTGTGAAGGCCAAAAGTATAACTGGGTTTTAAAAAGAATTAGATATGTTCATAAAGGATATGTCCATCAAGATGGTCAGGGATGCAACCCCGTGCTCTGGGTGTCCATAAGCCTCTGTCTTCCAGATGGTGGGACTAGATACATCAAGCAATAACTGCCCTGTTTTGTTCATTCCCTCTAAAGCATCTGGCACCCGCCACTGTCCGAAGACATGAAAGTGGGCTAGATAGACCATTGGTCTGACCTAGTGTGGCCGTACTTATTTATTGGTTTTTCACTTCACAATGAGTCAGTCATAGACTTATTAGAGGAAATATAGACTACTTATTAACATTCATTATAAATTAAAAGCTTGTATACTATTTCAGAATTTTCAGAGACATTTCAGTGTATTAAATAAGACCAACTTAAGAGAAGTGAGGAGAAGTTCACACAACTCAAAATATATATATTTTCTGTTCATAGTTGCATTAGGTCCATTAGAAGGCTCTCTAAAGCAATTTGTCACTAATCTGGAAGTATTTGTTAGTGTTTTTCTTCGTTTGTGTCATGCAGATTTCCCTATTTTTTTTTTAATTAAATCTTTCTTTAATTAAACGCAGGACTTGTAAAACTTGAATGTATTCTGCAAGTTTTCCAAATTATTTTAAAATGTTTGTAGAGCTTATGAAACCTTGTAAAAATAAGTTTTGCCCCTCCCAAATGTCTTGGCTCTTCTTAAGCTCCCAAAGGATTCAAAGATTATGCTGACCATCCCTCTTCTCACTTCATATTAATGAGAATTGTCTCGTGAGTAACAGAACTTGTTATGGATTTTTATATTTCGTTGTGTGCTTGCAAGTATGTTCTAAGTACTGCAGATGAAACATTTTGATGTGAATCTAATTGTTCTTTTCTTTGCTCCTGAGTTTCATAAACGGTACAAACTCATTAAATATTTCTGTAATTATTACTCCCTATTTCAAGATAAGAACGAAATTCTAATTAAGATATTTAAAAGTGGCTTCTTTCTAATAACATGAGGATGGGTAATTAGACATGATCTACTTTAGATGAAGTAAGAATAAAAGGATTATAAAATAGTTTAATGCCATTATATAAATTGATGATATGCCCTCATCTATAATACTATGTGCAGTAATAGTCACCTTCTCACATAAAGAATACTACCGAATTAGACGGTGTTCAGAAAAGGGTAATGAAAATGATTGAACTCGTCAGGATTGTTTATTTTAGAAAAGAGGCAAATAAGAAGGGACATGATAGGAGTATGTAAAAGAATGAAGCATATAGATATGATAGACCAGGAGCGTCTGTTCTCCCTGTCTCAACACAAGAACAAGGGAATGGGTGGTGAAATTGAAAGGTGGCAAATTGAATACTGAAAAAGGGAAATGCTTTTTCACTTGATGCATATTTAGACTCTGGAACTCAGTACTGCAGTGTGTCATTGAGGACAAGAATTTATACAGTTTGGAGGGATTGGATCACTATGAATTCAAACTATTAAGGACTAGGAAGAGATCTTCATTGGGGCAGATTGTACTATACCTTCCTACTGTGCATGGCTTTTGCATCTTCTTTTGAAACAGCTGGTGCTGGCCATTGTCAGAGATGGGATACTGGGCTAGATGGGGTTGGAATAGGATCCTACAATACTATTGGTTTTATTGATGTTCTTCTGTGCATTGTGTGGGACTCCCCCAAATTCATGCCAATTAAATATATATAAATTTTGCACAAACTTAAACATGGAAAAAGCAAAGACATACAGAATTTTTAAGCCTGTTGCCGTGTACTTGTCCTATTGTTACCAGCTCATCTTGTGTGTATATAAGATAGCATGCTTGCCTAGGGCACGCTGAAGTATAGTGAGATGTATCAAGGACTGAGGACTAGCTTTAGTGTTCTCTACTTTTGGAGCGTTTTTTTGTGTTTAGGACTTCACCCCATAAAAGCAAGGAAATTGAGTGATTGAGTCAAACAATGACAGGCCCTGTAGCTATAGCAGTGGTCTCTCTGGTTCTGTAATATTTCAGATGTACCTTCTGAGTGTTATTTCGTTAGCTGGTATGGTACTTGCCTGTGGTGGGTAAATTTACCATTTACTACACTATTTAGCACTGAAGACCCATGAGCACCTTTGAAACATTAAAGATGTGTTACTATAATATAGTCAACCACAAGCTTGGCAAGGCTGTGAAACCAAATGAGTACCTTGTATGAGAGAAGAGTCATATTAGTATCTCTATACAAACAGGGTTTTCATCCCACAAGCTGTTTTGCTTTAGGAGGGGATAAAGCATCAGAATAATATCTACATCGGTGGTCACCAACTGGTTGATCGCGATTAACTGGTCGGTCCTAGAGGATCAACCGGTCGATTGCGATCTCTGGTGGTGCAGTGGGGCTGCCGCTAAAGCATGCTCCCTGCCTTCCCTGGCCCCACGTTGCTCTCAGAAGGGGCCAACATGGACTTGAGGGTCGGGGGGCAGGGGTCTCTCTCAGCACACTGCTCCTGCCTGCAAGCACCGCCCCTGCAGCTCCCATTGGCTGGGAACGGGGAGCTGTGGCAAATGGGAGCTGCAAGGGCAGTGCTTGCAGAGAGGGGCGGTTTGCAGAGCCACGGTTCCCCCCCCCCCCCCCATCTCCTCCCGCAGGCTTTATGCTGGTGGGGGAGAGCTCTCTCGTCAGCATAATGAAACCACTTCAGCAAGGGGCTGTAGTTATGTGTGTAGAAGAAGAAGCTTTCGCACCAACATTGTGTTGTGCACACTACCACTTACGCAGGTGAAACTTACCGTATGTCACTCAGTGGTGAGTTATTTTTTTCATACCCCTGAGCGACATAAGTTTTGCCAACATGGTGGTGGTGTAGACATGGCCTTAGAAAGTCACAGAAATTGCAGTAGTCAGGCTCTCTCCCACAACTCCGAGTTGAAGGTAACTGGCTGAAAGGGTGTGTATAAAAGCTTACAAGGAAACATGACAACATAAGTAAAACCTATATCTATAGGCCTTTTTGTTTCAATTTTTTGCTTTAGGTCTTATGTACCTCTGGGTGAATGAATAATACTTTATTTTCAGGATTGTTTTTGAGTCACGTTAATCAGCTGTTGTCTCAGGCTCCCAGAGGAAAAGGGCTTACAGGTGCCAAACATAGTTGGTCCTGTTCGGTTAACATGATTGTTAAAGGGGAAGACCCAGTCTGAATGCTTGAACTGCATGAGTATTTCCCATAAGAGAGGGTAAAGGAAGCCAGGCCTCCCACCTGTAGGATGTGCTCAAGAGCGATTAAAAGGGGTCTAAAGTGCAGCTTGCCCTGTAACTGTGACACCCTGTATACCCCTATTTAGAAATCTGTCCAGGAATCTCTCTCAGGTGACCTTTTTGAGAAACTGACTCAGAATAAATTGGGGAAAAAGCACTCACATCCTACACACAAATTCCCCTTCACTAGGTGATTCTGGATTTTCAAGCAGGAAGAGCCTTCCTTACAGTGGAACCCTTCCTGAAAATTCAGTCAGCAATAATTAGATGTCAAGAGAACTCCAACTAGACAGCAGTGTTCTTCCTCAGACCTAATAGCCTTGCTACGTACATAACTCCAATGCACAGCTCAAGATGAGAGCTCTGCAATATTGGCTAGCAAAACATCTGCCAAGTTGAAATGGACTCTCCCAAGAGAAGCTCACCTATCTCTTTCATGGTAGACAGAGTGTTGGCCAAACCGGACAGTCTCTACGCAAAAGAATAAATGGACACAAATCAGACATCAAGAATTGTAACATTCAAAAACCACAACAGTGGTTCCCTTAACCAACCCAACAATATTGTTAATCTATCCAGCTATACTCTTAGGACAGATTCTTCTGCTAGGCTATCTCGGGGCCTCTCCTTCTGTCCCTCCACCCCCACGAACATGATACAGTTCTGTGGTGACCTAGAATCCTACTTTTGACGTCTCTGACTCAAGGAATATTTCCAACACACCTCTGAACAGCATACTAACCCACAGAAACCTTCCTACCCACACTACAAAAAGAAGGATTCTGCGTGGACTCCTCCTGAAGGTCGAAACAACAGACTGGACTTCTACATAGAGTGCTTCCGCAGGCGTGCACGGGCTGAAATTGTGGAAAAGCAGCATCACTTGCCCCATAACCTCAGCCATGCAGAACACAGCGCCATCCACAGCCTCAGGAACAACTGAGAAATCATAATCAAAAAGTCTGACAAAGGACATGCTGTCATCGTCATGAATAAGTTGGAATATGAACAAGAGGCTGCTAGGCAGCTCTCTAACACCACGTTCTAGAGGCCATTACCCTCTGATCCCATTGAGGGTTATCAAAAGAAACTACACCATCTGCTCAAGAAACTCCCTGAAAAAGCACAGGAACAAATCTGCGCAGACACACCCCTAGTACTCCGACCAGGGGTATTCTATCTGCTACCCAAGATCCATGAACCTGGAAGTCCTGGACACCTCATCATCTCAGGCATTGGCACCCTGAGAACAGGATTGTCTGGCTATGTAGAATCTCTCCTCAGGCCCTATGCTCCCAGCTATCTTCGAGACACCACTGACTTCCTTAGGAAACTACAATCCATTGGTGATCTTCCAGAAAACACCATCCTGGCCACTATGGATGTAGAAGCCCACTACACCAACATTCCACACAAAGATGGAATACAAGCTGTCAGGAACAGTATCCCCGATAATGTCACGGCAAACCTGGTGGCTGAACTTTGTGACTTTGTCCTCACCCACAACTATTTCACATTTGGGGACGATGTATACCTTCAAGTCAGCGGCACTGCTATGGGTACCCGCATAGACCCACAGTATGCCAACATTTTTATGGCTGACTTAGAACAACGCTTCCTCAGCTCTCGTTCCCTAATGCCCCTACTCTATTTGCGCTACATTGCTGACATCATCATCATCTGGACCCATGGGAAAGAAGCCGTTGAGGAATTCCACCAGGATTTCAACATTTTCCATCCCACCATCAACCTCAGCCTGGACCAGTCCACACAAGAGATCCACTTCCTGAACACTACTGTGCTAGTAAGCAATGGTCACATAAACACCACCCTATATCGGAAACCTATTGACCGCTATACTTACCTACATGCCTCCAGATTTCATCCAGCCAACATCACATGACCCATTGTCTACAGCCACGCTCTAAGATACAACAGCATTTACTCCAATCCCTCAGACAGAGACAAGCACCTAAAAGATCTCTAGCAAGCATTCTTAAAACTACAATACCCACCTGCTGAACTGAAAAAAAAGATTGACAGAGCCAGAAGAGCACCCAGAAGTCACCTGCTACAGGACAGGCCCAACAAAGAAAATAACAGAACACCACTAGCCGTCACCTTTAGCCCCCAGCTAAAACCTCTCCAGCGCATCATCAAGGATCTACAAAGTCTCCTGAAGGACGATCCCAAACTCTCACAGACGTTGGGAGACAGGCCAATCCTCGCTTACAGACACCCCCCCAACCTGAAGCAAATACTCATCAGCAACCGCACAACAAAAACACTAACCCAGGAACCTATCCTTGCAACAAAACCCGTTGCCAGCTCTGTCCCCATATCTATTCAAGGGACACCACCAGAGGACCTAATCACATCAGCCACACCATCAGGGGCTTCTTCACCTCCACATCTACCAATGTGATATATGCCATCATGTGCCTGCAAATGCCCCTCTGCCATGTACATTGGCAAAACTGGACCATCTCTACGCAAAAGAATAAATGGACACAAATCAGACGACAAGAATTATAACATTCAAAAACCAGTTGGAGAACACTTCAGCCTCCCTGGACACTCAGTTACAGACCTAAAAGTGGCAATTATTCAACAAAAAAACCTCAAAAACAGATTCCAATGAGAAACTGCAGAACTGGAATTAATTTGCAAACTGGACACCATTAAATTAGGCTTGAATAAAGACTGTGAGTGGATGGGTCATTACACAAACTAAAACTATTTCCCCATGCTAATTTTTCCCCCTACTGTTACTCACACCTTCTTGTGAACAGTTTCAAATGGGCCATCCTGATTATCACTGCAAAAGTTTTTTTTTCTCCTGCTAATAGCCTCCCTCAATAGATTTGTCTCATAGGGGTTGCCATACCAACTCCAATCTTTTCTCTCTGTGTGTGTGTGTGTGAGAGAGATATCGATCTTCCTACTGTAGTTTCCACTCCATGCATCTGTTGAAGGTGGGTTTTAGCCCATGAAAGCTTATGCCCAAATAAATGTTAGTCTCTAAGGCAGGGGCGGATAAACTTTTTGGCCTGAGGGCTGCATCGTGTTTCGGAAATTGTATGGAGGGACGGTTAGGGGAGGGGGTCGTGGCCCGGCCCCCACCTCCTATCTGCCCCCCGGGACCCCTGTCCCATCCACACCCGAAGCCCTCCTAAAAGTATGGTCTTTGCTAATATAAAAATTCAGTAAAAATGGGAACCTTTGTTAGATCTCAGCTTAGAATGGTATGAAACGATATCTCAGGATAGGGGAGTTAATAGTGTTGGATGAAGTAATATATATATACTTTGATATATATATATATCAAACCCAACCAGCAATAGGCCTAAATCTACAATTTTTGTGTCCCATTTCAGACATGTTAATTATTGGAATAAATTTGCATCTGAACAGTAGAGGAATAGTTTGAGGGGTTTTGTATAACTATAGTACTTCCCTTGCATCAACATCAGAGGCTTTAGTAGTTGTGTATATATATATACAAACTATTCCTCTACTGTTCAGATGCAAATTTATTCCAATAATTAACATGTCTGAAATGTGACACAAAAATTGTAGATTTAGGCCTATTGCTGGTTGGGTTTGGGAGGTATGATATCAAAATTGTTTATCTTAGTATGCAAATCTATCCTAGGAAACTGGATAAAGGAGTCTTCACTATTATCTGGTTTTTAATACTGTGGGGTTTCCTGATTGTGGAGGGCAAAAATAACAAAAATGAAGCTAGCAGTTTGAGGTCTGATGAGTATTTGTGAACTCTGCCCAAGAGAATCCAGAAGACATTGGATTTGAGAATGAGTGAACTAACGTGTAAATTATCTTAACACCATAAGATGATATTCCTGTAAGTTTGCTATAGATTTATATGGAGAAGTTACACATGGTGTCCTCTTGAGAGTATCCATGCAATACAATAAAATGGGATGATGAAGATAATACAATTTTGAGTGTTACTCAAGCTAGCTTTGATCTAGCTAGATCAAGACTGTCCTGGGTATGTCTACATATGGTGCAGTCACATCTGTGGACTGCAGTATAGATATGACTTTAGATGTGTATATTACATGTACTGGTTTGTACCTATGTATCTTTTGTGGGGGGAGGGGGAGAAACAACCCTATAAAATATTTTTAAAATGTTCTCATAAGCTATTTTATTGTCTGCCGGACAAACAGCTCAGACGACGTCTTACTAAAGGCTTACTAATTTATTGCAGTACTAGTAAGTATCCTATATAATTCAATAATTTTTAGGTTTAATATACTTTTCTCCATGCTGTTATATCAGATTTTTAATGTCTGCTGTGCTGCATTTAATACCATTTTTGTCTGCTGCTACAGAAATTTCCGGTGTTTTACATGGATGTGATTATATAATCATCTAAAAGTTCAAGTCAGAAAGTGAAGTTTAAAACCAAATTTCTCTTAACTGTTCAAGTTAATCTTCTCTGGTTGAGTAAAACTGGCTTAGATGTAATGGATATACATGCTGCAGTGCTGTGGCATGGAAGTATTTAAAAAATCTGTGGAATGTTATTTTACTGATGTAATTTCAGCTCTTTAATTTGAACAACTTTGTTTGAATGCCATTTATTAGAATGAATTACTACTAGAAATTAGCCGTAAATTTTTTTTATTGAACTGCAAAAGTGAAATGTTTAAAATCATTCCTCAATGGTTGGCAGGGTATGTCTAACCACAAAGTATTATATTTTGAAAATTAATTACTTTTATATTAGCAGGGACCACCTCCTGTTGAAGATTTGACAATAATTCTGCCTGAGGATGTTGAGCTGAAGCCCTTTGGGACAGTTTCAAGCATTATTGAGCAGTTGGGTAAGCAAGATATAGTTCTTATTTTGTTTAAATGAAAATACATTTATTTATATATATATATATATATATATATATATATATATATATATATATATATATATATATATATATATATATTCATGATAATTGGAACCACTTGGAAAAGAAGCTACATATCAGTGTACTAGAAGTGAAGGAGTTTTTTCACATTTCTTAAGGCAGCCCTCCATTTCCTTTGACTTCATGCTCTTGCAGAATGCAAGGGAAAAGAAGGTAGGGTATTGAATGCAAACTCTTCTACTGAACAGATAAAAATTTTTATTAAAGCTAATATTAAAAATTATGTAATACATAGGTTGAGTAAAGAGCGTCTGTACATCTGGGTATAGTGCTTAGATTATCTACAAATAGTTTGTTTTTAAAAGTCATATGATAGATAAAGTACATAATCAGCAATAACCCAAATTTAGGTGAATAAATTTTAAGGATACAGTTTTGATATTAGTATCCAAGTATTTGGGTACATCACTCATGAGAAGTTGTACAGAGATTTGGTTGAGGAAAGCAAAATATATCAATGAGTGGAGATTATCCCTCAGTAATTGAGAATTAGGGTAGGTTATCCACTACTTCTGCTGAGTGCCCCTCTGTGGCTATTGTATGGTTAAGTCACAGTCTGAGTTAGTATGAAAGTGCCATCAAGAGCTGAACAGAATCAGCATATTTGAATGGAGAATCTGGAAGAGACAATGAGAAATGCAGGGTATGTCTACGCAGCAAAAGAAAAGTCCTGCAGGGTGGGAGGGTCCCAGAGCCTGTGTTCCAGCCTGAGCCTGGACCTCTACACAACAACAAAAAACAGCAGGTTTTTCTCTGCTGTGTAGACATCCCCTCAGTGACCAAACATTAACACTAAATTGGGAAGCCAAAGGAGGTTGACTGCATGTCAACACAGCATGATTACAGCAATAGACAAAGGAACGAGGTGTCAAGTAGCTGTGTTTTTTGTGTGAAAGGTTTA
Source organism: Chelydra serpentina (assembly GCA_037349315.1). Classification (NCBI taxonomy): domain Eukaryota; kingdom Metazoa; phylum Chordata; order Testudines; family Chelydridae; genus Chelydra; species Chelydra serpentina. The sequence goes on along the minus strand of JBAIAC010000014.1, from coordinate 8,202,907 downwards.
GGTGACAAGCTCAGGAAAATCAAACCAAAACTCATTTTAAATTGAGAAGCGCTCCAACGGTGCAGTTTCTGCACACTAAGGCTTTGGCTACACTCGAAACTTCAAAGCGCAGCCGCGGCAGCACTTTGAAGTGAGAGTGTGGTCGCGTGCCGCTCTCCCAGCGCTGCAGGCACTCCACCTCCACGAGGGGAATAGCTTACAGCGCTGGGAGCCGGGGCACTGATTACACTGACACTTTACAGCGCTGTAACTTGCTGCACTCGGGGGTGTTTTTTCACACCCCTGAGCGAGAAAGTTGCAACGCTGTAAAGTGCCAGTGTAGCCATAGCCTACGTGGCTTGGCAGTGTGTGCACCTCGGGAGTTACACCGCAGAAAGCTGCTTCACTGTGCAGAAACTTGACAGTGTAGACAAGGCCTAAGTGATCAAGAGACTACACTAATGGTGATGAGACGATGAGAATGTTTAATTGAGCATTATGCTGCCTCAAGAGGGGACAATTTACCTTTGAGTCTGGATTTAGTATTCCTGAATGCTCAAGAGGCCCATTGAGTTTCTGTGGGCCAGCAGCTATCAATGCCAATTTCTGCTAGAATAAAGGAACAGATCTTAAATTCTGTGCAGTAAAGCAGCAAAAATAAACAAACCCCTTGAATAGTTAATTCTTTTTTAAAAGAGACTACAAAAAGAATAAACTTCCATTTCCTCAAAGATGAAAACACATTAAAAAATCTAATTAAAAGAATCCAGTAGACTTATTTCCTGTCTACCAAACTGTGTTCAAAACAATAGAATTTTTTGCGTATGTGTTTCAAGGAATAGGTCTGTTAGAACAATGACTTTGTAGCAGTTTTTACAATGTATTAATATTTGAGATAACCTGTCCTGTCTGCATAGTCCTCGCACTAGAAGGGCTAGTGTCCCACCATCCTAAATAACTCTTTAAAGGAAAAAGCTATAAATCCAATTCCAGGGAACTTTTTTCCTCATTTATTCTCGTTCTTATACTGGTGTCTTAATTGTAGCCTTTAGGTTATCTGATACCAATTCTTAGAAACATATAATCCCAGATGCCTTTTGAGGTGGTTATATCTTTAAGAATGCTTGTTTCTGGTACTACTCTAAGCATATGCTCAACACCTCAGTACAAGGTAATGGTTTTCAGGCACATGAAGAGTACCTTATGGTATGGTATGTTCTTTAAGTATTCCAAGGTAGCAGTATCATAAATGTTCTATAACAGATTGCCATAATCAGGGTTTAAAAAAAAAAAAAAAAAAAGCTACTGCTCAGTGCCTGTTCAATTATACCACTCTAATAAGCTCCCATCAATTATGGAGTATTATAGCTCTCTGTCAGGAATCTAATCACTTTACAATTAGCTTTAACAGCAGCACTGTGTGGAAGCAATAAAGCTTCCATATTTATAGCGACAACATAATGTGAAGTTATAACCTCTCTGCCATAGTGTTTTGGCACATCTGAGCTTCTCTTCTGATAAGTCTAGTTCTTTGCTGGAAGGGAGGATTACCACAATGCAGGATATTGGGATGACCTTTTTAAAAGGCAGGAAAAATATGGTAGCATTATTTAAAAAAATATACTGTTAACTGAGATGTACTGAGTCGGTAGAAACAAAATACAGCTGTGTCCACTGTTCTAGTCTTCAAAAGATAACTTAATTTTTGGTTGTACGCATTAACACAAACACCAGAGAGAGAATTTGGCCTCTGCAGAGCATTACTTTCCCACAGGCAGCCTCTAGGGCTGGCTTTAAGCAGATTCGGCCGATTCCCCGGAATCGGGCCCCACGCCTAAAGGGACCCTGCAACGTCCGTGTTGGGGCCCCACAATGTCCTGCACTTTGGCATTTGCTTGATCGCTGCCATATTTGGTGGAACTGCGGCGGGAGCGTTTCGGCGGCTACTTAAGCGCGGCCGCCGCTTTCGGCAGCATTTCGGCGGAGGGGCCCCGTTGTCGCTGTTGACATGGGGCCCCGCACCTGCTAAAGCCGGCCCTGGCAGCCTCCCCTCTTTTTTTCCCATGCAGCAAGTTTCTAGCACTTAATTGCTGCACACCGTCTCTTCTGCAAATGCTCAGGCAACCGTCCACTTCACTGGGGACAAGGCAGTGCCTTTCACATCTGTTCAGACTGAGTCATTTAACTGTTTCATTCAATCTTATAACACGAAATGACTATCCTGAAGCTCATGGCACTTGTACATAATTTAAAACATACAAAGTTAATAATTCTTCAAGTAGAAGCAGCTGTGTATTCCACGTTGATGTGTGTGTGCTCAGTGGACTAAAGCTGAAGAATTTTGCCTAGCAGTACCTGTAGGAAACAGCTCTCAAGCCTCATGGAGACTAACATGAATTTTAACAGCTATGTTCAAATTGTATAACTTATAATTAGGGCCCTACCAATTTCATGGTGCATTTTGGTCCATTTCATGGTCATAGGGTTTTAAATTGTAAATTTCATGATTTCATCTATTTAAATCTGTAATTTCACAGTGATGTGATTGTAGGGATCCTGACCAAAAAGGAGTTGTGGGGTGGTCACAAGGTTACTATAGGGGGGGGTTGCGGTACTGCTACCCATACTTCTGCACTGCTGCCCTCAGAGATGGGCTGCTAGACAGTGTTGACTGAAGTCCCAGCTCTGCAGGCAGTAACGCAGATGTAAGGGTGGCAATACCATACCATGCCATCCTTACTTCTGCACTTTGGCTGGCAGTGGCACTGTCTTCAGATCTGGGCAGGGGGAGAGTGGTGGCTGCTGGCTGGGAGCCCAGCTCTGAAGGCTGAGCGACTGCTAGTAGCAGTGTAGAAGTAAAGATGGCATGGTATGGTATTTCTACCCTTACTTCTGCGTTGCTGCCTGCAGAGCTGGGCCTTCAGTCAACAGCCGCCACAGTCTAGCAACCCATCTCTGAAGGCAGCTGTGCAGAAATAAGGGTGGCATGGTATGGTATTGCCATCCTTACTTCTGTGCTGCTGCTGGTGGGGTGCTGCCTTCAGAGCTGGCAGCGCAGAAGAAAGGGTGGCAGTAACGCGACCCTCATTCAAATCCCTTTTAGGTCAGGACTCCCAATTTGGGGAACGCTGGTCTCCCCCGTGAAATCTTTATAGTATAGGGTGAAAGCACACAAGAGCAGTGGGAGATCAGATTTCATGGTCTGTGAATTTGATAGGGCCCTACTTATAATAAACCATCGTGGCAGCTGGTGGTGACACCTATACTTAGATTGAAGAGCACTTAATTATAAAAGATTCTTGTGACTCTCTTAGAGAAGCTGTTAACACATCTGCTGCCAGGTGATGCAGCTGGTCCTGTAATTCAAACTGAGGTTTGGGGAAGGTTTTAAAAATTGTAAATAATGGTTTTAAATTAGTTATAAATATCTTGATAATACATACAGTAGCCATTCTTTGAAGTTGTTAGCTGTGCAGGTGTGCTCAAGTATTTTCACTGGAGCTAAGCTTCAAAGGTCCAGTATCTTTGAAGCAAGAACAAACTAACTTTATAGAGAAGCTAACAACTTTTGCTGTGTTCATGGGACTGATGTCTTGTTTGTTTTAAACTCTGTATGACAATTTGGGCTGGGGGGAAGATGGTGTCGATTGAGTGCAATTCAAATAGTGCACCAAGCTGCTGTTGTGCATTTAATCTGCAATATTTGCTCAATCTGATCTAGGATTTATCATTGTAGTTAGCCAAACTGTTTTCTTTAAAACAAACCAAACATTACCCAAAACAAACCCGCCTCCACCAACCCAACAAGCCAACGCATTTTGAACAGTGTTTGAAACATGCTAAAGACCTGTAGTCCAGGACATAACTTCAGTCTTCAGAATGATTGCATCCAAAAGTAAATCTAAACCAGAAAACCACTTTCTCCACAAACGTGACAGGGTCAAATTATACTTGATGATAACTAGTGACTTGCTACTTTTTTATATGATCCCACTGCCCTCACTTGAAAGACAAGAAGCTTTCAGGGAATCCACATTATGTTTTGGGTCAGAAGGCAAGTTTTGCCTACCTATGATGGCTCCTACTTTGTGAAACTATTCTATCTTTCCCCCTTCTTCTGTTCCTTTTTTTATTTCTATCTGAATTTAATTTATTCTCCCTCTCCTCCCTCTCCCATGAAGGTCTAATATAAATATTGGTCCTGTACATAACTTTTCCTTTTCTCTTCTTCCTACCTAAAATCTCCATCGATGTGTCATTCTTGCAGTATTGCAAAAGAGGTTTTATTATATAACCTTGGAGTTATTGTTCTTTCCTGGGTAGGTGCTTTTATAACTCCTCATCTTGCTAATAAAATGCTGATACTACAAACAAAAATGCAGTTTGATATATTAGATGTATAAAGGTAAAACTTAATTTGAAGTACAGTTTAATGTATGTATATTTCATGACAAATGTGCATCGGTGTCTCATCCACAAATTTTATTACTTAAAGCTGTTTTGTAATTAAACATGCTCTTTATTATTTGCAATTACTGTTTCTTGTTAAGATAATTTGGTAAATACATTTTTAAAGGTTAATATATTTTAAATCTTCTTGTATTTTAGTAATAATTGAGTCACTGAAAGGCCTACCTCCAGTAAATGAGGAAAGCATCATTTTTACAGGAGATCGGCATGCAGCAGGAAAGGTTTGTGAAACACAAAAGCTATTGTATTGCAGTTTGTTCTGTAAAATAATATTTGCTAGGTTACTTTGCTAGCTCTCATTAATTTAGAGTGTAACTATTTTTACATATGTTTTTGAACACCTAATCTGTGTATCTTGCATTTAACAGACTGTATATGTAATACTAGAATAATTAACCATACTTCTAATACTTTCAAGGAAAAAATTCTTAGTGTGTTTATAAAACTGAGTTTTCAGTAAGACACTTCAGAGTCTTAATGAAATGAAAATATTTCTTAAAGGGACACAAACTTTAAAGCATGCGCATATGAATATTTTACCTTCTCTTACAAGTTACATTCAACATAACAATAAATGAAACATCAGTTTTTTGTTTTGTGCATTTGACAGCGTTTCTCTATAGCAGGGTTTCTCAAACTGGGATCCACAGATCCCTGGGGGTCTATGAGGGTACTTCAGAGGGTCAGCGAGTCATGTCTGGGGCCTCTGGCTCTGCTGATCAACTCCGCCCCCTCCCTCCCAGAGCCTCCTGCTCACTACAGAACAGCTGTATGGGGCATGCTCGGGGGAGGAGACTGAAAGAGGTGGGGAAGAGGAGGAGCAGGGGTGGGAAGAGGTGGGGTGTGTTCTTGGGGGAAGGTGTGGGGTGGGGGCCTAGGGGTCTCAAAAAAATTTAAATCAAAATTGGGGTACTCGGGTTGCTAAAGTTTGAGAACTGCTGCTCTATAGTCATTTTCACTGTAGTCCATTTCCCCCTCTTGTTTATGTGGGAATTGGACAGCAGTGGGGAAGAAGCACTTTTTTCCCCTTAAAAAAAGAGAGGGTTTTAAAATTACAAACATTGATTTTTTTTTATTGTAGGGTTGCACCAGTGAAACTCTCTCCCATTTTATTTTTAACTGACTAGATTTCAAGATCTTTATCCTTTACAGAATTACAGGACAAGATAAGAGTTTCTGCTGTGGTTTGATTTCAGGCATGTAAAAATGATCTTAAAGTTAGCTCTTTTGGCAGTAAATGGGTATTGTGCAGGGAACTAGGAAAAGTTTGGAGAGAGCAGGATCTACTCCTAAACTGTAGGACAGGTATGGGGTGTGTTTAGATCTCTGCTGCTGTTTTAACCTTGTGCTAATGTTGTGTTATTCAGGTATAGTCAGATATATTCTCTGAGAAAATTGGCTAATAAACCTTTCAGTTGCTTATGAAAGGTGATTTACAGGGCTTTCTCCCTGGAAAATTTCAAAGTTCTGATGCAAACAATGAAGGTGGGTGTTCAGAATGTATTATTTTTTTTAAATAAACTCTTTTATAATGGAAAGAGTTAGGTTGCTTCTGGCTCCTGCTATAATAGTCTGTATAAATTAAGACTGAATGCACATTTCCTATTTAAAAATAAAATCGTGAAACCTCCTTATCAACACTCTAGTATTGACATCTAACTACTAGCAAGCCTACTATATGATTTTAGGAATGAGAGTCTTTGTGTAATCAGGATCTATCTGCAGCTCTCTTCAGAGTAGGTATCCCAACATTGATCAACAACTTTTCGGAAGGTAAGTTCCTGGTCATAGAAAAGATAATGTGATAGAAGGGCAATAGGGTTTTGTTTCCAACAGTCTGTTTAGTCAGCTGCCTGTGGAATAATGGACTCTGACACATGCAGAGGAGGAGTTTTTCCTGTTTTCTTAAATAGAAAACAGACCTATACTTGGTGCAGGAGAGGGAAGGGAGGGGTGTCAGTTACCAGTTCCAGGTCCTTTCGCTTTAGAATTTAGAACTGCCTGACAGCTACTGTAAAATTTATACCAATGATGTAGGGGCTTTGATGGATGTCACATGATTAGCAGAGTTAAGGCTTTTTAGTGGGACGGGGAAAAGAGGTTGTTCCCAGAGCTGGGTGGGAAATGGTTTTCCCATGAGATTTCAGAAACTTTTCTACTCTGCAACAGGACAAAATCAAGACCTTTCAAAATGTTAATAAAAAGTGAGAGGTCTCTTCTCCCCGCTTTCCTAATCCCATGTGAGTGCCATAATCACTATAGTCAGCATGTCTGTCTGGCCCAGTGAATACAGAATTATTTATACGACGTGGGATAAATTGAGTACTTGAATCTGGACCTCTCAAATCACAGGTGAGTGCCCTAACCACCAGGCTATTGGCTTTTCTGAGGTGGGATTTTCTCTGTGGTTAAAACCAGAAAATCCATCTTAGATCTGAGAAATATTCCCAACAAAAGTTTCCTTAAAATAGATGTTTCGTTTTCCGATGGAAAAACTGTGATGTTGAAAAAAATTCCTGATGTTGTAATAGAGCCTTCCAGCTTAGTGTGTGTGCTATTCACTACCCTTCTCTGGCTAGCATGGAGAGGATAGGTCTCTGGTACCTTCTTTCTTCTCTCCAAACCTTTGCAGAAACTATCACTATTAGGGGCACTAGTTCTTCAGAGTTCTTCTGTTTGGTAAATCAAAGGATTTTTGTCATGCCCGACCCCTGCATGGTTCCTTGTAATCTCACTTCCTTACTATATATTTGTTTCTAGATGCATGTGGCCAGGTCTTTCTCCACTAAATTTCAGTATGATTCACCTGCTTATCAAGACTTCATTCAAACTTCAGTTTTTCCTCAGAACTCAGTGAAAACTTGGAAGCCATCTAATTGCAGAACGAATTTAAGTGGGTTTTTTAGATTAAATTGTACTTTTTCTTATATTTTGTACCTACTTGAAAAGAAAATTATATCGATTTTGTTTTACAGAGAGAAGGAAATTGTTCTTGGAAAATACTTTCTTTAAAAATTGCTACCTTCCAATTGAATAGTAACAATTTGTGGCTGTATCAGAAGCCAGAAATGAAAAGCCCAAGAGTCTGTAAAATAAGTTTCCATTCTGCTTTTATACTTTAAGTATTAAAATGTTACTGCACACTGTGTTCTGTGTGTACAGTGAAGCCTTTCTCTGGGTTGAACAAGCAATAAAGTGTAAAGGAAGGAGATTTTTACAGTCTGTTACTTCTCATCAAGATAGTAGTTGCCAACATTCTTAAAGCTGATTATCTTAATTTAACTCCAGATTTTGAAAAATCAGTTGACCCATTATGAGAAGTGTTTCAGATTACATACAAGCTGTTTGAATTAGATCAAAAGAAAATGGATTACTTATCTAAATTATTTATTTTAGATAAGTAAAATTATAATTTAGATTAAAAAGGAATATGAGCATGATACTTGGATTATTACAAATCATTTAGTGCTGTAAAGCTGTGTGGTAACTTGCAAATGTGGACAATTGCACAATACATAGTGAACCTATAGCAGTGGTCCCCAACGCGGTGCCCGTGGGCGCCATGGCGCCCGCCGGGGCATTTATGGGCGCCCGCGCTGGTGATCTCTATCCCCGGCAGGCGCGGGGCTGCGGGCGCCGGTGTTCTCTGTCCCCACAGGCCGGGGCAGCACGGAGAGAAGCCGCAGCCCCGTGCCTGCAGGGGACAGAGAACTCTGGGGCTGCGGGTGCCAGTGTTCTCTGTCCCCGCAGGCCGGGGCAGCGTGGAAAGAAGCTGCAGTCCCGCGCCTGCCAGGGACAGAGAACACAGGCGCCCGCAGCCCCAGTGTTCTGTCCCCACAGGCCGGGGCAGCACGGAGAGAAGCCGCAGCCCCGTGCCTGCAGGGGACAGAGAACTCTGGGGCTGCGGGTGCCGGTGTTCTCTGTCCCCACAGGCCGGGGCAGCACGGAGAGAAGCCGCAGCCCCGTGCCTGCAGGGGACAGAGAACTCTGGGGCTGCGGGTGCCGGTGTTCTCTGTCCCCGCAGGCCGGGGCAGCACGGAGAGAAGCCGCAGCCCCGTGCCTGGAGGGGACAGAGAACTCTGGGGCTGCGGGTGCCGGTGTTCTCTGTCCCCGCAGGCCGGGGCAGCACGGAGAGAAGCCGCAGCCCCGTGCCTGCAGGGGACAGAGAACTCTGGGGCTGCGGGTGCCGGTGTTCTCTGTCCCCGCAGGCCGGGGCAGCGGCTTCCCTCTCCGCTGCCCAGAACTGCGCCCCCCCCCCCCCCCAAAGTGAATAGAAAAGAGCAAATTCACATGGTAAGGTGAAAGAATAATTGCTGAATAATTTAATTAATACCTTTTACATGTAAAATTACCTTTTTTATCTTATGGATTCATTTATTATGTATATTAAATATGATGGTTTTCATATTATTTAATGTACAAATACAAAATAAGTCTTGAAAAATAGTTGGTGCCCGCCACACTCTTCTGAAAACACTAATGTGCTCTTGGCCACAAAAAGGTTGGGGACCACTGACCTATAGGGACACATTCGCTGGTCCAAAGAGTTTCCAATCTAAATAAGACAAGTTGCACAAACACAGCAGTACAAGTGAGGGATGCAGTGTGGATGTTAAAAAGGGAGGAAGGGTTGCTTGAAGAGGTGAATTTTAAGCAGAGGTGGAAAGTTCTTGGTAGACAAAGGCAGGGAGACTGTTCCAGGTGTAGGCCCTGCCAAATTCACGGCCATGAAAAACGTGTGTCAGACTGAAATCTGGTCTTTGTATACTTTTACCATATAGTATAGGATACTTTTTATAGTATAGGGTAAAAGTATACAAATCAACCAGCAGCCGCTGCTCTCCAGCTGCCCTACTCTGAAGGCAGCACAGAAATAAGGATGACAATACTGTGGCCCCCTTACAATAGCCTTGCAACCCCTTTTTGGGTTGGGACCCCCAGTTTGAGAAACGCAGAATCTTAAGGGCTTTACGTGTTTATATTTTGCTGTTTTTAAATATGTATTCATGTTTTATTACAACACTGAAATTTAAGATTTAAATACTTGAAACTGTGAAATTCAAGATTTTTGAAGTGCTATGACTGAAATTTACAAAAATGAATCATGAATTTGGTAGGGCCCTGGGTATAGAGGACAGTGTGGTAGGGCAATTTCCTGTCATATCCCTGGGAGACGTTATGAAATTTAAGTTTCATCATCTTTGGGGTCCATTGTATTAAATGAATAGTTTATATCAGTGATTCTCAACCAGTGTTCTGGGGGCCCATTGGGGTGCCCTGAGCAGGTTTTGGGGGTCCGCCAAGCAGGGCCATCATTAGACTTGCTGTGGCCCAGAGCAGAAAGCTGAAGCCCCACCTCATGAGGCTGAAGCCTGGAATTCCAAGCCCCGCCACCCAGGGCTGAAACCAAAACCTGAGCAACTTAGCTTCACAGGCCACCCATGGTGTGGAGCCCTGGGTAGTTGCCCTGCTTGCTACTCCCTAACGCTGGCCCTGCCTTTTATATGTAGAAAGCAGTTGTTGTGGCACAGCTGGGCCTTGGAGTTTTTATAGCATGTTGGGGGGGGCTCAGAAAGAAAAAGTTTGAGAACCCCTGGTTTATATATTATTGTGAACCGGGATTGTGTGTAACGTTTTGATGGGGGAGATGTGAGAGCTGGGAGTTCAAAGGACTATACTGAACAATGTGCTAGACAAGAATGGGCTTTTGGAACAAAACTTGCTAAGTGGTTTTCCTGGGGAATGTCGAGGGTTGGGGGGTGAATGCAAATTCCTCACCTCAGATTATGCAAAAAACTCCATACTTTTGAAGCTATGCCATGAGGAGTGGGTCATTGTTTGCTGATCAGCTGTTACATGAGATCAAGATTAAAAAATCAAGAGCAGTATAAGGGAAAGGTGGAACTATTTGTGGTGATTGTGGTTCTGAATCTAAGATACTTATGAACTGGTAACCCATGGGGAAACCCATTTGTGGGTTTTGAAGACTGATGTATACACAGAGATTGGAGTTGGGGTGATCTCTGGTAAGATTTTTAGCATGCTTATAGGTTCTTTTATTGTTTTTAGTGTATTCTCTGTAATGCTTTCACCTTAAGAATAAATGTGCTTTCTTAGAAAGCTGTGTTGTAACTTGCAACTCTGGGCAATTACACTGTTCATAACCTCTGGGAGAAAGCAAAGTGCAGATGCTGGCCCTTTGGGCAGTCCAGCTTGCTGAAAATATCACAGTATAGGTAGGGAACTGTGCAGCCTGGGGGGTGGGGAGGGGGGAAGAAACCCATTCAGGAAAGATAGAGATGTGGTTCTCTGTCCAAGAAAGGTGATGGATGAGGAGCCAGTAATGTAGAGTGATTGCCCTTGGTAGATCATGGAGGGGAAATGTAAGTGCCTTGCCCTGAACTTTGACAAGCAACATGACAAAAGAGAGGAGACCAAGAATAAGAAAGGAAAGCAGAGGTGACAAGGGAAAAGGACAGAGAGGAGCAGAGGGACCCAAAGCAGTAGAAGAGGCTAATGAGAGATGGGTGGAGGCAAGACTATGTTGGCATGGGTGAAGAGTTTGCAAGGGAGAGACCGCTACTGGTGCGGCGTGACAAGATTAGATATGTAAAGAAGAAAATTACTTTTTACCAGTAATATTTGCAGAAGACCGACATAACTCTCTGTCAAACAACTCATCAAAAACAAATCTGATCACAAAATCTCAACATGCAAAAAATTAATTTGATGTGTCTATTTTTTTAAATGCACTAGTTAATGTTGTCTTGATAATAACCAATAATGTTTACATTTTAAAATTTCACAGTTGTCTTTCTCCTTAGAAGTTGTTTCTTCAGGTAAATTGTAATTCTTTTTTTCCCTTTCAGATATATGAGATATTTGGTCCTGTTTTGCATCCCTTCTATGTGTTACTATTTAACAGCCCTGAGCATATTGAAGCAAAAGGTATTAATATCCAAGATACCGTGTATTTTGCACCATCAGTGGAGGACTTCACCCAGTATATATTCACAGAGAAACTAAAACAGTGAGTCTTGAACTTCTTAAAATATTAGTATAATGTATATTGTAATTTAGCTAAACAAAGCACAGTATCTTAAATTGGCCAGGATAGGAACAACAACAAAAAATAGGTAAAGATTTGGTACTACCAACTTTGACAAAGATAATCTAATTTTCTCTGCGTATACTTTTCTTTAAAAACAACTACTACAAAAAACACCCTCACAAAACTGTTCCAGAAATTCACAGCCATGTAATAACGAAGTTGTACATATTATAGTGTAGAAAGATAATTATTAGAGGAACATATGTAATCTTCAAGCTTCTAAGTGTTTGAGCAATTACTGAAATTTAAATTATTGTTAAAACAACGTAAAATATATAACCAGACTTCCAATCTTCCCATGTCACTATTTTATCTGAAATAGTTTAATTTTATTGTAATTGGCACAATTTCTGCAGCCCCCACCCCTTTTTCTTTGTAATGTATTGCATTTTCTTTCTTCCACAAATTTTTCTTCTGTCCTAAGAGACCATTATAAAAATCCCTCTGACTGATTTTTTATTCCAAATGTGATGTTCTAATGTAAAATTCATTGTCTAGCATTATGACAAAATAGCACTTCTGCAACTGTAGTTAATATTACACAACTCAGATTGCATCTGTGTGCTGTAAGTGGAGGGGGGTGGTGGTCATAATGAGTATCAGTAGTACATTGTCTGACGTAGCCCATAGTTATCTGCAAGGCTGCCACAAAGCATTTAGGACTGGCTTTGCATTCTTCTCATCCTGCATCAGCAGATTCCCTCAGTGTAGCTGGGTATGCTGAGACTTATGATTGTGACCTGAGAGTCCGAGCTCCAAGTACAGCTAGCTTGGGTCTCTTGTACATTGAGCTCCTGTGCAGCCAGCATTAATGATTGACAGCAATTGTAATGCTCCAGGTCCTGCTCCTAACTAGATAATTGTAGTGTCTCAAAAAGGAACAGCTCGAAGATCAGGATCATAAGGGAAGCTATGATCTCCTTTGAAAACGTAGCCTGTGTTCAGCCCATATTGAACAAAGTAAAGTTTCAGTGTTTTATGCATAAACCTCACTTTGTTTTGTTAACCAGTACACCAGAGGAAAGTAGATGTTCAGTTAATAATATCCTGCTTTTAATGAAGAATAATCACCTACTAAAAAGGAAAATACACTTGTCTGATACATAAAGTCCAATCTAAAGAGTTTAATTTTAAGGTTTATTGTTACATAATATGTCTGACAAGTCAGCCTTTTGATGGACTTGTAAATCTTAAGAATAAATGCCAAAATTCAAAAATCAAAGAATTATTACCGCTTCTTGCAGAAGGTTATTTAGTATCTCAGTTCATGTGAATTGTGTTGTGGTATGCTGAGGAAGAAAAGTCTGGCCCAGAAGTAGGATGACAAGTTTGTCATTGTTTCCCTGTCTGGCTTATAACAAGGTTTGAGTTTTATGGGCAATCAGTATGGTTGCAAAGTGTCATGTAATGACCTATCAGAGGTACAGGTTCCCTTTGATACTTCGCTCTGGTATTTCTGACAGACATTTGTTTTCTTACAGAAATTCAGGGGGTGGAGGGTGAGGACTGAGAAATGTTTTTGTTCCTCGGATATCAAAGGCAAGAGTTGCATTCCATCATTAAAGCAACTTGGCAGTCTTCTGCTGCTCAGGAATAATCAACTGTGCACACACAACAAAAAGCAGGTTTCCCCTCCTAAGTATTTGTGTTTCATCATTGTTGGTTCTGAGTGCCTCACAATTATTAATAGATTTTATCCTCCCCAATTCCTGTGTGAGGCAGGGAAGTGCTATCTATGATTTTACAGAGCGGGGGATTGAGGGACATGGTACCTACAGTGACTTGTCCAAGCTCATATGGGTAGTCTGTTGCTGGAGCAGGAATTGAATCAAGGTCTCATGAGTCCCAGTGCAATGCCATAACCTGTGGACCATATTGTAGGCACTTGAGGATCAGAGTGTGAAATATGTGCTGCTATGATAATATTAACTCCCCTTGATTCTTACTGCATGTTGTATCTGCTTAATAGGTGTAGCTCAGCAGAAATGTACTTAGCAATAACTGTCTGTTACCTTCTTCCCTCCGTTGTCTTCCTTGTCTCTTGGGGAATGCTTGTTAGGTGGTGAGTCTCTTAAAATAATTTTCTTGCTGTAAAGTTTCTTGACTGAGGTAGAAATGGGAAGGGTTACTGTGTCTGACTTCAAACCACTTGGAATTGTAGATTCTTGTTGCCTGGCTTCCTTGTTGGTGGAGCCATAATACTTAATGTAGGTGATGCTACGATGAGGGAAGAACAGTGCAAGTAGAATTGTTAGTAATTTTCCCCTTAATAGCCATTATGCAGCTGCTATTAGATACTTTCAAGGTAATATACATGTGCACTTCAGTTATTTCTATTTACAAGTTTTATGTAACACAATTGTGGTCAGAAAAGCTTCTTATATTACTTTTGGACAGGTTGCTACACCAGATGTTTAGTATTATGATAGCTGAATTTTTTTTCTGAAAATTCTCATTTTCAGAAAACCCAGTTGCTGTCTTGAATATAATTGACATTTGGGCTTAATGATTAGTATGGGCTCATTAGTGCTGCCTTTGACAGCCTCAGGATCCTTTGAGAAAGCTGACAGATGCTTGGATTTGTCTGAATAAGTTTTAAAATTAAATCTTCAGAAATTCCAGTTTATTTACTTGTTTTAAAGACAAACCCTATAGAAGCATTCACTGATAAGAGCCATGTAGAACTATCTACTGTTGCTTTTTGGTGACCTCCCCCATTTACATATGTATTGTTTGTTTAGAATGCTGTAAGACCTCTCTTCTGTTTGTTCTTGGGACCAAAATTTCACCAGTCTCTTCAGCAGTACCCAACAATAACAGTATTTTTCCAAACTTTTTTTTTTTTTTAATTCCTATAGAATCTGGATGCATTCAGTTAATACACAAGAAAATAAAATTTGGGCTCAGCTCTTCCCTTTTTCTGGGCAGACTCATGGGAGGAAACCTCATAGGGATCACATATATTATTTCAGGGTTGTGGGTAGGAGCTGGAAAAGGGTACAGAGCCTCTGCTTAAATCTGTTGGATCCCCAGTAGGCTGGGCCAGTCCAACAGAGGCACTGGCTCTAGGCCTCCAGTGGGAAATCCCACTCCCGGGCCTCATGGCCTCCTTAAGCTGCACTGCCAGGGACTTCCCCTGGCAACAGCTGCCTCCAGGAACACTGAGGAGGATACAGAGAAGTAGCTAACAGGAGTTTTGTGAGGGAGTTCACCAGGTGACAGAGGAGTGGCTAAGTGACCCATGGGATTCTCCACTATGGACCCCAGACCCAGGAAGGAAGACAGCCATGCTCCAGGACAGACCAAGAAGACGATCGCTCCCCTGCTGGCTCCGCAGAAATCCTCCACCACTGCTGCTGCTCCTGCATCTTCTACCTCTCAGAAAACTCAGCGGAAACCGATCTCGAAGACCACCCTCGGTGCCTTTAGGAAGACACGAACCACCAGCAAGGATGAAAAAATCAGCACCTGGCTGAAGAAAACCCCTGGGGAAACCTCTGCAGAGAGACCTGATGCCACGAGGACAGCTCTTCGGGACCTCACAGCCAGGAGCAACAACATCTCACCACCTCTTCAGGAGGAGGACCCCCGACGAACCTTTCCCCAGGACCAGGTTGCTGACCCCTGCCCTACTGCCCCGGAGAAGGCTGCCACCAGCCACCCCGACAACCCAGGACCAGGATGCTGATCACTGCCCCGCTGCTCCAGAGAGGGATGCTCCCGAAGGAACCACCTCCTCAACCCGGGACCCCGAAGCTACTTACCACCCTGCTTCCCGGAGGAAGGCCGCTCCAAGGGGAATGCACTCCACAGCCCAGGATCTCAATGTTGCACGCTGTCCTACCAGGCAAAGAGATACCATGGCCAGCAAGTCTAAACCCCTCTTCTCCCCCCCCCCCCCCCACTCCGGGAACAACTTCACCTCCCCAAGCTTCTCTGCCAGACCAAGAGGAAACACCTGGCGAGTTTGCAGACACAACAGAGGTCTGCCCCACAGAGGGTGAGGCAGGGGAAGACGACTGCATCTACCTTCAGTACCCGATCCCTACAGGCCTTCTCCTCTGCCCCTTCGGCTTCCCCTTCCGTGGAGTCCAGACCCTCAGGGCCCTCAGCAAGCACGTTTGGAAGGCCCACAACAAACGGATCGCCTTCCAGTGTGGCTGCTGCGACCTACCCTTCAAGACTCAAAAGAAGTGTAAGGATCTAGAAACGGCTGGTGAAAGCCATCCCGCCGTCCATGGGGAAGATCACTGTCGACTCTGCCATCCCTGGGACAGACAGCCGACAGCGACTCAACATCGTCGTGACAGATGCAGAAAAGAAGGTCCTCATGGTACACGTCACAGTGCCATTTGAAGACAGGTCACTGGCCTTCCACGAGGCCCGAGCACAGAAGGCTTTGAAGTTCACCCTGATGGCTGACACCCTGAGAGCCCAGGGCTACAAGGGCCAGATACACGCCCTGTTCGTGGGAGCCCTTGGCATGTGGGTACCCCCCAACCAGCCGGTACTGAGAGTGTGCGGAGTCGGTCGACGCTACGCCCAACGCATGAGACAGCTCATGGTGTCTGACACCATCAGGTGGTCCAGAGACAGCTACACGGAACACATCACAGGCCACTGTCAGTACCAGGTCGAGTAATCGAGACCGCCGACCAGGGAAATAACCCATTTCCTTCCCTGACAAATGGAGGGATGCACCCCACCCATGTACATATTCTCTACACCAATACTGACTTGGACTCAATACAGTCCATGAGTGGTGTACCCAAGGCCACTTATCCACTGACGCTTAAAAAAACTCCCACACCCCAATCTGGATCTATGCTGGTTCTGTGATAAGTATGTACCTCGTGAACCTTGTAACCAATACTTGTAATCCCTCATAACCCAACCTTGACCCCAGATGTACAGTAATTTCCTTCTTAACTTGTGTATATTTTGATTTTAAACATTAACTTTAATAAAATCTTTTATCCAATTTTGGTGGAGTTGGAGAAGAATGATGTGCATTTCTTCCCTCCCTTCTCAGCACAGATCCCAGATATAGAGAGGAGATGGTATCACAAAGGAGCCTGAGTCACCCTTCCTTGTGGGAGATCTGTCCACAGAGGATCTCCCTCCGTGTATGCATTGAAGGGGAATATTATGGTCCATAGAATTTACATAAATCAATTAAAAACCCATTTCAGAAAACTCAGTTGCCACTGATGCATTAAATAGATTGATACTTTATAATAAATACTAAAAGTGGGTTTTAATATCTAGAACGGGTCAGCAACTTTTCAGAAGTGGTGTGCCAAGTCTTCATTTATTCACTCTAATTTAAGGTTTCGTGTGCTGGTAATACATTTTAACATTTTTAGAAGGCCTCTTTCTAGAAGTCTATAATATATAACTAAACTATTGTTGTATGTAAAGTAAATAAGGTTTTTTAAATGTTTAAGAAGCTTCATTTAAAATTAAATTAAAATGCAGAGCCTCCCAGACCGATGGCCAGGACCCAGGCAGCATGAGTGCCACTGAAAATCAGCTCGCATGCCGCCTTTGGCACGCATGCCATAGATTGCCTACCCCTGATCTAGAATAAGTAGGTTCCTCAATCGTAAGTAGTAAGAACTATCAATATTAGTATATATTTTTTGTGTATCTTATCAATTAACTTGAGTACCGTGGTGCTCTTCCTCAATCTGTCCATCATAGATATACTTACTGTGAGGATTACAATAGACTTCATGGCAATCATAGATTTAGTAATTCTCTAGAACACATTTTGTTTGGTGAGGTTTTCTTTCCAGGCTTAATTTTGTGACTCTAGCCCTTAATAATTTAGGTATATTAACAAAACATAGATTAAAAAGTAAATAAAATAAAATACCCTTCTACTTTCTGACTATGTTCCAAAATACAACTTTTTATACTCATTACAAGATGACACTTGTTTTCCTCACTCTCGTCTATTTTTCCCCTAAAAAAAAGGTTACCAGGTTTTTTGTGTTTTATGTGCTTTGAGTATAGATGCTGTTAGTTTCAGGATAATTGCATCTTTGACCCCCCTCTGTGATCTGCTCAAGCTATACTTTCTTAGGTCTCAGGCCTTGAGCAGTAACCTCTCTCTGGGCAGAGGCATGCACCTCTCTTTCTCTAGACTGGAGTTCAAGGCTTGTAGACCTCCAGCACTTCAATGTGATTATTCCAGCAGGCCTGACCAGAGTCCAGCACCTGCACTTTGCGTTCTCTAAGGGCTATGAATAGTGTAGGCAAGTAGTTACAAGTAACAAAACAGCTTTCAAAGTAGAGTACATTTATTTTGGGATAAAAGCCTTACAGAAAATATATATAAAACAATAAAATGGTCTAAACTCTATATTAAACTTACCTGTGTCTCCCCATCAGTCCTGTGGAGACGTTGGCAGGTTCCAGTCCTTTAAACCTTTTTGCAGGGTTTGGCCCCCACTTGGACAAAAATATTGATTTGTTGAATCAAAATAAAGGATCCCCCTCTGTCAGTACAAGCTGGCTCTTTATACTCCCAAAAGCCTTTGTAGCCAAGCCTTCTGAAACAATTAGTAAAATTAGGTGTAATTAATCATTGTCCCTTCCCCCAAGAGAAGCTTCAGTCACTGGGTATGTGCATAATTAGTTTTGGTATTTTACAGTAATCACCCCCTAGAGATTCCAGATTCCACAGTGAGCCAGGAACACAAGTATATTTAACACTTTCTGATACAAAGATCTATGAATATTCCATGGGTCCATATCATCTGGCCCATCTCAGGGTAATAGTCTTTGACATTTTCATGCTGTCAAGGGCTGGCACACACCCTAAGATAACATTCATAATGTTGAAGCAACAAAGAGTCCTTTTCAATAGTCTCAAGATATACCTGTGTCAATCATATCTGTCACAGATGCTGTAAGAAAATGCAAACTTTTTGGCAGTGTTTTGCTGGAGGGCAACCTGCTGTTTCCCTGAACCATTGGGTAGTATAGTTTATGTATTGTAATCTACACATTTGAAAATTGGATAAAAATTCCTCATAATTTGTTTTTATAGTGCTGCAAACTTATGGAAGCCCCTCTAGTGGCTCCATAGTTGGGGTTGAATTTTTTTATACTTAAAGAATTTTATGTATGAAGAATTCAGTGTATCCTCTCCAAAATTATAGCACTTTGTCTTCGGGTCCAGAATACATTTTCTGATGATTAACTTGGATTTATTTGTCAAAGTTTAATTTAAAAATGGGTTCATTAAGGAACTTAGCACCCCGTGTCAGACAACTGTTGTGTCCTGAGAGATCTTAATAATGGAACTGTTCAAACTCTTCAGGCTTCCCATATAGTTATAACTTACAGTTCATTGGCTACCTTTAAAGAAGCTTTACAGGATTAAAAGTAATTTTTCCCCTTATTCTTCATAACAGAAAGTTTCTCCTTCAGCGGGCCATGATAAATTGTATTATTACAGAAAACTATTAAACATCACCCTCTTTCAAAATGATTGACATCATATAGCTCACAAGAACAGTGAAGTTAGAGTTGCCATTAGAAAAAAGTCCTTTATTAAAATGGCCACTGTCTCCTATTGTTCCCAAAGGGAATGAAGCCTAGATGCTTGAGGAAAGATTGACTCCTGACACATTCCACCATCCCTCAGGTATCTTGGCTTTTCCATGAGGAAAACATTGGAAGTCAAATGTTTTCAGAAACAAATATCTTCTAATTTGTGGCTGCAAACACTATTGTGTATGAATCTTAATTGTATGGTTACTGTATAATTGTAGGATGAGGTTAAGGTGCCTTAATTGTGTATTTTCATATCTTACCGTGTTTGGATATCTCTTAAATGTAACGTTGAATTTCCTGGGTTTGTAATGCTTGTTGAGACAATTACATCTTTTTTTACCCTTTGTTTACCCATGTACTTAACCTTAAGGAATTCAATATTTTATCTAGGAATATAATAAGGTTACCCAATTTGGCTTTTTAAAGACGTTGATGGGTGACCACACTTGCTATGAGAAGTTATGATGGCAGATGCAATTTCAAATGAGTTCCTAACAAAGCAAGTACTAGCGATTCAATACACAAAGTGCAATTTGGTTACAATTAGAGTTTTAAATGGTAGGAATCAAGCTTACCTAGTGTTCTGAATCCCTAGTGTGAACTGGTAGTACACTTCAAGTAAAATTAATGCATGAAATTCAGATTCTTGAGCCAGTTTTGTTTTGGTCTTAAATCTTTGAAATAGTCATTTTCATTGTCTGCTTCATCTTGATAGAAGACACAGCTCTCTCTCTCACTCTCTCTCGCTCTCTCATATGTTAGTTTTGTAGAGTTTAAGGCCAGGGGGAACCATTAGATCCTCTAGTCTGACCTCCTGCATATCACAGGCCATTAAATTTAACCCAGGTACACCTATATCTTTTACATCTGTTTCTTCCATATCAAGAATTTGAATTCATCCTCTCAATTAAAACTCAGTTTTGAAACTAGCTTTTATTTACTTCTCAGATGATAAATAATACTTAACACACTTACATAGTGGTTTACATTTACAAAGTGCTATAAAAATATAACTAGTTTATCTTTCACAATATCTCTGTGAAGTAGGTAATTAAGCATTCTTATCCACAGTTTACAGATGGAGAAACTGAGACAGAGTGGTTCAGTGACTTCACCAGGCAATACAGTGAGGCAGTGGCAGAGCTGGGTTCAAAACGCACAAGTATTTGATTAGGTGAAATCCACTGAGTAATGTTTAGTTAGACCAGTAAGTTCCTATCTTAATTCTCCTGTGGGAATTTCAGTTTTAAGATTGCTCGCAGCCACTAATACAGCTTTAACTGTATCCATATGCTGTGATCCCAGGCTAGGTTAGTCTATGCTAAATGTGAGGGGAGGCAGAGGCAAGCCAAGACAAAAGGGATAATTTTAAATTTTTAGTTATTTAAAAGGGAAAACCCAAAACTATAGCAGGAAAATAAATAATATAGGATATTACCAACTACTTATAATAATAAACTGTAAATTAACAACACATTAACTTTTGTGAGCTTGTACATACTTCCTTACTTTGTACAGCTAACACCAAAGCATCATTATTAACAAGAACAAAATAAATTACTCTCAGCAGTATACTGTGTCACTTCTGAGAGGAATCAACTTTTCTTCTCCTTCATTGTAAGTCCAGCTCTACTCTTGCTGTCCTATCTTTTACTTCTCTTCAGTTTGTAATGCTTGTTAGATTAGTTCTTGTGTCTGTATTTCTTTTCACTGAGTTTATCCACAGACATGGGTTTCTTCACCTAATGGCCCCTCACTTCTCCATTATGTGCGTTTGAACTGTATAATTTCAGCAGATTTTCAGACAAGTCATTCTCTGTTCATTTACTTTAGATCAGTGGTGGGCAGCCTGCGGACTGCATGCGGCCCGTCAAGGTAATCCACTGGTTGGCCGCAAGACAGTTTGTTTACATTGACCGTCTGCAGCTCCCAGTGGCTGCAGTTCACCGCTCCCAGCCACTGGGAGCCACAGGAAGCAGCGCGGGCTATTTTTTGGAAAAGAACCTGAAATGTATATCCCAGGAAATATTCTTAAGAACATTTAGAAGAATAAGAGAATTCCTACAACTCTGTATTTGCACTCAAAATGTATAAATTCTGCAGTATATGCATTCCCATGGTAACAGAATTATCGGTCTTTGAAGAAAAGACCAAGGACTCAATAAGACAAACAAGTGGCCACTATGGCCCTCATTACATATAATAATAGTCACCAGGCCATATCCTACTTTAACGTCCTCCTCCCACGTACCCTTGCTTTCCACAGAGTGCAGAAACTGCTCAATCTGTGGGCCAACCACACCAAGAATGGCAGGGAAGGTTAGGAGAAGATGGGACACAATTGTATATTGGAGAGTTTGAAGGGGATATCAGTGAGCATGCTCAGTGCAGACTGGAGAACTCTGCCTTTCTGAGAGAGCATTCCTCCCATAACACAGTTTGAGGCATGTAACTCTGAGGCATGTAGCAGCCTGTATCCCAATTTGGTGCTGTAACTTAAAGGGATAATAGAACCGCAATACTGCTTTCTAAATATCTCCATTGTACTTTGCTCAAGCCATGGTTTACCACTGAAATAGAACACTAGCATAAACAAATATCTTAGCAAATATCCTGGTATTGCAGATCAAAGCATGTTTTTAATTATTTGTAAGAAATGTGGAGAAAGATATTGTCATTGTTTTTTAAAAAAAGGCTTGCATAAACTCTGTCAAATATCATTATTTAAATTTGGCATACAGCGTTGATGTTTTCACAAATGGATGATAGTACAATTTAACTTTTCATACCTGCTAATTTGCAGAAGACGGACTAGTGGAAATTCAGGGACAATAGTCAAGTTGACCATTTTTGCATTTGCTTTTTATGTTGATATCGTTGGGGTTTTTTACAATCTTTTGAGTGAAATTTAACTCAGGACTGGTAATTGTTCATCTTCTGTGTTAAGCAAGAAGTGTTTACCTTTGTTTTCTTAAGCCATCTTTCTGTTGTGCCAGTAAGTAAACTGCAGAGAAACCTGCTAGAACAGTTGAATGCATTCTCCAGCTGGTGGTGGATGTGGGTGTGAGGGGTTTCTGATAACAGAAAGGGGAATAAGATGAAAGTGATAGCAAGAGGTAGTGTGTGATCATTGTGGTTTGGGGAAAAAGGGGAGTGCATATGTAACCCACATACTTTCTGGGTGTGGTGTTCTGTACCATCAAGTGGCACCAAGACCACTGAGAGATAGAGATTGAGTCTGTTCTACAGCCTTAGCTAACAGCGAGTTGACTTTTAGCTCATGCAGTAGAGGCTCATACACTAAGCTCTCAGGTTCGATCCCACCTGCTGGCGACCGGGGTCTGTCGGCATTACCCAAAGGTAAGCACAAACCTGAAGTGGCAATATGGAGGAGGATGAGTTGTTTGGACACAGAGCCATAAGTAAGAAGAACCTCCTTTTAACATTATCTGTTCCTCCAAACTGGAGGAATGGCTATGCAACAGGTACCCCAGTTTACTGTAAAAATTTGGCTTTAAAAAATATTTGAAAAAGTAGTCAGCCAAAGCTTAATATTAACTATATGAAGCCTTCACTTTTCACTCAAACTAAAAGCATTGTAGAAATGGTGTGTAGTAACTGCATGATCTACCAAGCTGTGAAATGTATTTCTAACTAGTTAGAAACTGTTTTAAAATGAGCTTAAAATCCACTTACATTTTATTCAAGGTGCCATAGCTGCCTATCTGTTATCTTAGTGTTGTTTTTTTTGTAAAGTAATTACTTTAGATAAAGTCACAGAATTAGGAATTTCTTGTTAACCAGTGAATTAGATTGCTATTAAAACCTTCTCAACATCTTTGTGTCCAATCTTTTAGGGAGAAAGGGTCTGATGCATCATGGCAGAATGACCAAGAGCCACCACCGGAGGTAAGTTTTAGTGGATCATCTGGTGTCCACTTTGAATTTGCCTTCAGTGCCTATTGAGAAGATCTCATCCGGTGTTCATGGGGCTACTTCCCCATGTCTTTACCAATCCTTGTTGGTGTGCTCCAGCCTGGTAAGACAGCTTGGACCAGTCTTGCTTTTTGTCTATAGCCAAGAAAGCAGACAAATTATATCCGATATCTTTGGAGGGGGGTTTATATTTCCATACACACCCTGCATCTAGTTCACTGATAGTGGCTGCTGCTAGTATCAAGTCTGGACAGGCACATTCCACCTCTACTGATAGAGAAGGAAAGAAGATGGATTCTCTAGGAAGAAAAATGTTGTTTTCTTCCTCTTGGTGGGTGGCAAATTACCAAGCTGTTATGGCCTGTTATAAATTCCAAAGATGGCAGTAAAAAGAAAAGTACTACTTGTGGCACCTTAGAGACTAACACATTTATTTCAGCATAAGCTTTCGTGGACCACAATCCACTTCTTCGGATGCATAGAATGGAACATACAGTAAGAAGATATTTATACATTCAGAGAAACATGAAAAGGTGGAAGTAACCATACCAACTGTAAGACCCTGCCCCTATCCTCCAGCGTATCTGCCTCTCCCCCAAGCTTAGTGTCATCTGTGAACTTGCTGAGGATGCAATCCATCCCATCATCCAGATCATTAATGAAGGTATTGAACAAAACCGGCCCCAGGACCGACCCCTATGCTCTCCGCTTAATACTGGCTGCCAACTAGATATTGAGCTGTTGATCACTACCTGTTGAGCCCAATGACCTAGCCATCTTTCTATCCACCTTATAGTCCATTCATTCAATCCATACTTTTTTAATTTGCTGGCAAGAATACTGTGGAAGACCATATCAAAAGCTTTGCTAAAGTCAAGGTATATCATGTCCACCGCTTTCCCCATATCCACAGAGCCAGATTGACAATCATTGAAAGTACTTTCATTTTCTGGCAGCAGAACACCATTTTCACGACACGGTGATGCCAGTTGGCCTGCCCCCAGCACCAAGAGTTTTGACTAATTGCCTCTTTGTGGTAGCAGCTCAATTGAGAATGCAAGGTATTTCTGTTTACTCTTATTTGGATGATTGGCTATTGAAGGCTGCCATTTGCAAAGATCTATTTGTGACGGGTTGGATCACAGAAACCCCCGGGGGGCTCCCAACTGACGTGCCAAGACTACTTCTGCCCCTGCTTTCCCTGCCAGCTTGGGACTCCAGAGCCCTGCCTGGCTATGCCAGACACACTTGCCGGCCACAAACACAGACCCAGGTCTGAACCACATCCCACAAACTGCAAGCTTAACTGAAAGCAGCTTAAGAAGTGTTCCTGTCTTTAACACTCAGATGCCCAACTCCCAATGGGGTCCAAACCCCAAATAAATCCGTTTTACCCTGTATAAAGCTTATACAGGGTAAACTCATAAATTGTTCACCCTCTATAGCACTGATAGAGATGCACAGCTGTTTGACACCCCCCCCCCTCACCCCAGGTATTAATGTATACTCTGGGTTAAATAATAAGTAAAAAGTGATTTTATTAAATACAGAAAGTAGGATTTAAGTGGTTCCAAGTAGTAACATACAGAACAAAGTGAATTACCAAGCAAAATAAAATAGAACACGCAAGTCTATGCCTAATACAGTAAGAAAACTGAATACAGACAAAATCTCACCCTCAGAGGTGTTCCAGTAAGCTTTCTTTTACAGACTAGTCTCCTTCTAGTCTGGGTCCAGCAATCACTCACACCCCCGTGGTTACTGTCCTTTGTTCCAGTTTCTTTCAGGTATACTTGGGGCTGGAGAGGTTATCTCTTGAGCCAGCTGAAGACAAAATGGAGGGGTCTCCCAGGGTTTTAAAATAGACCTTTCTCATATGGGTGGACACCCCTCCCTCCACCTGTGTAAAATCCAGCTACAAAATGGAGTTTTGGAGTCACATGGGCAAGTCACATGCCTATGCATGACTGAGTTTCTTACCAGCCAAGCCACATTCCTGGGAAAGATCAGATGTGGATTGGCATCTCCAAGTTCATTGTTGGCTTAAGGGCTTCTTGATTGGGCACTTACTGAGAATACTCTTTCCTCAGGAAGCTGACCAACTGTTTCACTGAGGCTATTTAAAATTAAACAAATACACACAGCCAATATTCATAACTTTGAGTACAAAAATGACACATGCATACAAATAGGATGAATAGATTCAGTAGATCATAACCTTTTCAGAGATATGTTACATGGTATGTAGCTTAAAACATATTCCAGTTATGTCATAGAATCATAGAATCTCAGGGTTGGAACACACACATACATCCATCACACATAAGCATATTTCCATAAAGCCTTATGGGGTGCAACGTCACACTATTAAGCCTCATTGCTTTTACAATCACCCTTTCCTCAGACATGAGACAACTTTTTAAATGTCAAAAAAATCAAATCTCTGTCCAACTCAGAATTTTATTCATCGGCTCCATATTGACTCAGTAGCATGGAAAGCCTTTCTACCAGAGGTCAGAATTTTTAAAAGATATTGCAATATATTTTAAAAATTCAGATATGCAAGTTCACAGATGACACTAAGATACTAATCTTTTCTCTGGGTCTCATGGCATCTGCTACTTACAGGATTCCATTTACATGTCTCCGAATGAAACCAGTATAGCATTGGATGTCTTGAGTATACAAACAAATCTGGACAATCTTCAAATGTTAGTCATCATGCCTTGAGACATTCTGGACACACATGATGTGGTAGTCAGCAAGCATTTTCAGAGGTGTCCAGTTCAGTCTCCTGTTGTTGGTGACAGTAACTTCATGTGTGTCAACAGATGTTGGGAGAGGTGAAGGGTGCATCTGAACCAACTTAAAGTTTGAGGTCACTGGACTTTTCAAGAGAGAGGCTTGCACATTGTGTTGGCCTTGAGCCATTTGTCTGGCCTCAGATCATTCCTCCCTCACATGGAAGGTTTCTGCAAGTAGTTCTGCTGTGTCTTAGGCCAACAAATGTGGGTGCTCACCCTGCTAAGCTATGTGCGGAGGTGATCAGGTTATGGGACTGGTGCATTCTTCGTGACATTTATCCGATGGTCCTACATTTAGCAGGTCAGAACATGATTGCAGATTGTCTCAATAGAGACAGTTCTCAAATGTATGAGTGGTCGCTGAAGGATCAGTTGATGCAGATCATATTTTCCAGTTGGGGTCAGCAAGACATGGACCTGTTCACTATGAGGTTCAACAAAAAGTGTTGCCCTTTCTATTCAAGTGCAGACAAGAACAGTCAATCCATATCAGATGCTTACATTCTACAATAAGGAAAGGGGCCATCTGTATGCTTTCCCCCACCCCCTTTCCTTTGATTCAGAAGGCAGTGAGAAAGATAAGTCAGGATAGGGTAAAGATGCTTCTGGTTACTCCTGCTTTGTGGTGTCCGCAGTGGTTTATGGATCCCCTTCAGCTATTCAATGGGGTCCTTGTATGTCTTCCTCTGTCTCCAGATCGTCTGTCTCAGCAAGTGTGCAATATTCTTCATCCAGACCAGCAGTGCTTTCACCTGATGGCCTCGGTGATCAGACTCTGGCTCTTGTACAGACATGTTCCTCGTTGGTTCAGGATATACTGCTTAATTCTAGAGAGGTATCTACTAGAATATGTTACCATTTGAAATGGACCAGATTTGTGGCTTGAACGAAGGGAAAGTCTGATTCTCCGGTCTCAGCTTCCATACCTTGTATTTTAGAACATTTAATGCACCTTAAAAACTAAGGGGTTATCTCATTCAGCTGCCAACTGAACTTTCAAATAGATCTTTGCTTACCGTTTCTTAGGGCTGGTCCACACTGGCGGCGGGGGGTGTGGGGGGGGGATCGAACTAAGATACGCAACTTCAGCTACGTGAATAACGTAGCTAAAGTCGAAGTATCTTAGTTCGAACTTCAAAGCACTTACCGCGGGTCCACACGCGGCAGGCAGGCTCCCCCGTCGACGGCGCTTCCTCCTCTCGGCGAGCAGGAGTTCCGCTGTCGACGGCAAGCGCTTCCGGGATCGATTTATCGCGTCTACACAAGACGCGATAAATCGATCCCAGAAGATCGATTACTACCCGCCAAATCAGGCGGGTAGTATAGACGTACCCTAAGTAAATGGTAGATGGCAATGCATTATGCATTCCCCCTTTGAGAAATCTTGTCCCTCCTGGAGATCGTAATTTGGTTTTAGTTACACTCAGGAAGCCACCTTTTGAATCCTTGGATGAGTGTTCCTTACTATTTGTCAGTTAAAATAGAATTCATTGTCATAACAGCAGCCAAAAAGGTGAGTGAATTAAATGTCTTGATGGCTGATCCACCTTTTATGTCCTTTCATAAACATAAGGTGGTTCTTAGAACTGATCCCAGGTTTTTGCCAAAAGTGGCTTCTGATTTTCACATCAGACAATTAATTTGATGGTATTTTTTTTCCAAAGCTACACATTAATAAGGGTGATCTGTTTTACATACTTCCAAAGTAAGAGCTCTTGCATATTTAGATAGAACTAAAAGCTTTTGACAATCATCTAGATTTATGTCTTATGCTAAGAATCACATGGGTTATACAGTTATTCCCAGACTATTTCTAGATGGATTAAAATGTATTATTGAATGTTACACATTAGCAGAAATTCCTGTGCCTGCAACAGTACAATCTCATTCCACTAGAGCTGTGGCAGCTTCTAGTCTTTACCTTAAGTAAGTGTCTGTTACTGAAATTTGCAGGGCTGTGACCAGGAGTTCTGTACACACCTTTGTTAAGTATTACTCTCAATTTGGCCTCAAGGT
This sequence comes from Chelydra serpentina, assembly GCA_037349315.1. NCBI lineage: Eukaryota > Metazoa > Chordata > Testudines > Chelydridae > Chelydra > Chelydra serpentina. The sequence continues at coordinate 8,175,025 of JBAIAC010000014.1, read as the reverse complement.
CTGAAGTTAGATTTGGTAGAATGGTGTTTCAGTTTCTGTTCAGTTAGGACTGTGTTCCCTCCTCCAGGTTATTTTCAGCACTGCTTATCAAACTGCCTATAAATGGAGATTGCCAGGTGGCAGGTTGGAGCATGGCCAAGACTATGAACCCTGCATTCGAGACCCATGTGTCATGATAAGAGTTAAGCATGTGCTTAAATGCTTTACCAAATGTTGTAAGCCAGTCCCCAATTCAGGAATGTGTGATGGATGTCTCTGTCACAGTTGTCAATTAGTGAGGTTGTGCTATGTGTTTAATAGGCCGTAGGTTTAAAACAAACAAAAGGAAGTATTTCCTCACACAATGCATAGTCAACCTGTGGAACTCTTTGCCAGAGGATGTTGTGAAGGCCAAGACTATAACAGGGTTCAAAAAAGAGCTAAATAAATTAATGGAGGATAGGATACATCAATGGCTATTAGCCAGGATGGGCAGGGATGGTGTGCCTACTCCCTGTTTGCTGGAAGCTGGGAATGGGTGACAGGGGATGGATGATTGCCTGTTCTATTCGTTTCCTCTGAGGCACCTGGCTTTGGCCACTGTCAGAAGACAGGATACTGGGCTAGATGAACCTTTGGTCTGACCCAGTAGGCCATTCTTCTGTAATATGCAGAACCACTCAAAGAAGAAATGAAGATTATTTACTTCCTACCAGCCTTCCCATCTTTCTCAACCCTTTTGTTCTGTGTCTCTGGGTTGGTGGTGGAAGGAACACAGGTGGTAGAGGGCACTGAATCTCCTTATATAGCCTTGCCCTCAGAACGTTTGGAGATGCTGAAGGAAGGTGTGGGAAGGGGTGTGAGAGCGCTCTTAATGGATGCAGTTTGGGGAAGGTTCTATCATTAGGCACCACTAGGCAGTGCAAAACCCATATGTGTAAATATGCAGAGCCATCTCCAAGAACTCCAGTTTACAAGCAAGAAACCTTTCTTTCTGGAGACTGCTTCCAGAAACAAGTTGGTGGAGCTACCCAACAGTAGTTCTTCTCTGAGAGTATTGCCCTTACTTTCCTATTTGTGGAATGGGGCCCCAGCCCTCCCCATTCTGCCCCAACCCGCCGGCTCCCGGCGTTGCTTGGGGGATGGGGCAGAAGCCGGAAAGAGGCAGGGTGGGGGCTTGAGGGAAGGGGTGGAATGGGGGCGAAGCAGAGGTGGGCTGGGGCCAGGTCACTTGCTGCTGCCGGCGCCAGGCCACCCTGGACGTCTGTCCCCCTGAAGTGCGGTAAGCCCAAACATTGATAGAGCCAGGCCCACATTCTTAAATATTGGTGTAGCATGGGCACCAGGGACCCATATTACTTGCCGCCTTAGCACTCAACACTGCTTTACTGGCAAATTTGTAATTTTCAAGTAGCCCCATGCCTTGGGCCCCCATCTTTGGTCACATGATGATATCTGGGCAGTTTAGCCACACAGCTTTTTCTAGCAAACTCTGAGATTGGTCCATTTGCTGCAATGCTAAGGGGAAGTCGTTGCAGCTCTTCCATAAGGTGATTCTTACAGAGCATTAAGTGAAACAAAAATGTTAGCTGCAGGAGGTGCCTTAGTTGTTCTAGGAAGGGAGCAAAGTTTATGCAAGGTCTTTTAAGAATCATGACTGGAAAAAGTTGCTGAAAGGTTTTGGCATATACTTCATGACTTTTATGGTTCACTTATGAGTGTAATACAATAATTCTCAATATAGCAATTTGCTGGTCTGCATTACCTTTTTAATTATTATTTTTTTAAATCCAAGCATTTCAGCAGTGTGTTTGCTCACTGCCTTTAATAGAAACAAGTGCTCATTTTGTTTTTTCTGCACTTCCTAATATGGGTTCTTAGTATAGTAGCAAAATAATTTTGGCTTTAGTTATGGTTTTGTTTTGTTTTTTAAGTCCAGAACAGAGGAGCAAGTTCTCAAAGAAGTAATCACACCACAGTCTCTCATTTCTTTCCTCCTCCATCATTACAAGTTTTGTGTTAGTTCAAGTGGATCTTTTCTAGCTTTTTTTTAGTTACTTTATCTGTTCTTTTTCTCATAAACATGATTAACATGCAATTTCTTACACATGCGCAATTCTACTCATGCTTATGCTGTTAAATGTTATTGGACAAACTCTTAAAATTCACAACACACTTCTATCAGGCCTAAATATGTCTTTGCTGCCGACATACTGCACAGGGTCTTTCTGGCCAGTTCAAATTTTTGAAACGAGGAATTATTAGCTGTGTGATAACTGGCTGACCCTGTTTTGTGTTAACTTCTAATGAATAAAAATACATTGTAGGCAGCATCCAGTAGCTATTAACGATACTACATGTGTATATATACACATGTATAGTTAGTTATTACATCCAAAAAACTAAGTTAAGCGTTCAGAAGTTAGGAAATGATAGAATTAACGTTGTCTGTGAAACCTTAATTTAAATCCCTTGTGCATATGCATTATGATACAGTCTGTAATTACTTGATCAAACTATTTTCCTAAGGACCTCTGTAAGGTATTCTAAAAGTTAAAATGTTAACTTTTAAATGTATAACAACTTTTTGATTTTTCTAAATATCTTTTTGTACTTTTCTAAGGCCTTAGATTTCAGTGATGATGAAATGGAAAGGCAGGGAATAACAAAGAAAAAGAAATCTCGGAATCAAGAAAGAAAGAAACCCAAATCAGAAATGAATGAATCAAGTGAGTAAATACCAGAGAGTAAATTAATCGCTTAACCTCAGTCCCTCAAACCAAGTCTGAAAAGTATTGTGATAGAGATTTCTTTAAATTTCATACTGGTTTAATATTGGAGCTTCATTTCATCATGAAATCTTTCAATTTTTTTAAAAGTTATAATTAAAAACACATGAGGGCACTTCCCTTAAACTTGCACTATTTGATACAGATAAACACACTAAGAAGTTTTATGAAGAGATTATTGTTTTGCTAAATGATCACTTTTTCCTATGTAAATATACACTACTTACGTATCAGTGATACATATAATGAATATTCTAAATGATCAATTTACCTACTATCCAAAAATGAAAAAGTAAATCTGCTGATCTAGTGTGATTGTTGAAACACGGTTAGGAATGGAATTCAGTTCTTTACTCCATAGCTGTCGGTAGCTGAGAACACGGTGGGGGCAGCTGTCACAAACTCACAAAAGGAGTAATGACTCATTCGTGACCCTCTCTAGACAACATGCATCAAAACTGACAGACTGCATGGGAGCTGCATTACAGCCACCTTGACTGGAAGGACATGGTTGCCTCAGTGCAGAGCCATTGAGTAGAGAGAACAGGATTACTTGTGGCACCTTAGAGACAAACAAATTTATTTCAGCATAAGCTTTCGTGAGCTACAGCCTACCCCTAAATGAAAACATTTAATCTTGATGAAGCACTCAGTTCATCATTTATAGTAACCCCTCACTTATTGTTGTCCCGGTTAATGTTGTTTTGTTATTAGGTTACTAACCTATTAGAGAACATACTCCTTTAAAGTCCTGCAATGTTCCCTTATTACATTGTGTGTCTTCCCCCCCATTCTGCCCACCCGGCGCTCCTGCCAGATAGTGGAGTCGGGGTGTGGGGGCTTTCCCCGTTCCGCCCGGCATTCCAGCTGGGGAGCGAGCAAGCCCTCACGCCCCCACCCCGCTCAGAGTGCTGGGCAGGCAGACCGTGGGCAAGCCCCCGCGCCCCGACCCTGCTCCCCAGCAGCAGCGCTGGGCAGGAACAACGGGGTAAACCCCCACCCCCTCACCCCACTCCCTGGCAGGAGCCCCAGCTGGGCGGAGCAGGGCAAGCCCCCACGTCCCGATCCCGCTGCACCCCTGCCTCAACCAAGCCTCACAATCAGCATTGGTGAGTACAGTATTAAATTGTTAGTATAAAATTATTTAAAACCTATACTGTATATGTGTATATAATTTCTCTTATCTGGCAAAAAAAAATTTCCCTGAAACCTAACCCCCCTCCCGTTTACATTAACTCATTAAAGAATACATAGTCTGGCAAGGATTCTGGTGTAACTGACATTTAAATAATCTCATTTCTTTACTGGAAAAATGGGAGTATCTGTTATATTTTGATGTAGCTATAGAAATTTCTCAAACGCACCAAAGTTTATTAGAATATTCTAACTCTTAAACCATTGGCAACAGTTGTCCTTGATGCACTAGTCTAGTGGTGACCTGGAATTTGCAAGAGTTCACCATTGTTTTTCTTTTTTGGTTTTGAGTCTGAAAACCAAATACAAACATAACTCACTAAATTGGAACAAAGAATTGCTATCAGATGATCTTAAATATTTACAGATTAAATGAGAACTTTATTGTGATCTAAAAATATTACTTTGCTTAAGTATTACATTGTATGGAAGATTATATATACACTTAATATTAAATTTGCATGTGTGTGCAAACACTACATAATGGTGTACTAGTTTAGATTGAATAAATGGGCCCAAAGAGTCAAAGGTGTTAACATAACCAAGTTAGTGTTCAACATTAAACATTTTAAACCAGGTTCAGTGTTTGGTATACAAAGACCTCAACCTGCTTAGTGCCAGGGTAAATGCCATTAAAAATCCTACTAACCTTTTATTAAAGATACAGAAAAGAAGGAAAAACAGTTAAAGCATTTAAAATGTAAAGTATTAAGTAAGGCTTTCATTTTAACAACATTCCTTGTTCCCTTTCCCCTGAGCTGAGGAGAATTTTTAGAAGGACAAAAACCCTTGTTTGACAGTCTTTTAGATGATATCAAAGATAGTAATAGCAGTCCTTTTTCAGAAAAAGAGAGGTAATTAGTTGTGATAGGTTGGAGCTGTTGCTGCTGCTGCTGCTGTTAAAGTCTGATCTTGTTCCCTAAGAAGATAAAAGACAAAAACACAGAAGGGGAGAGAAGAATAACAAAGATAGAAAATGCAGCTTCTGTCCCAGGGGTTGACTTTCACTTGCAACCTCACCTCTGTAAATACACAGTCTTATCAGTCACTCCAAGACTTGGCAACAACATTGGGCTGTTCTGGCTGTAAGGTGCCTCTTTCTGGTCACAGGCTTATTATCAGTGTTACAAAATATGCAGTCTTAGCTTTTATTAGACAGAAGGCAAAAGGAGAGAGATAGGAAAGGGAAGAAGTAAGGTGGGGAAAGAAAAGGACACACATAAGAGAATCAAGTAGTTGGCAAAGTCTAACATCCCCAAAAGTATTCAGGATTCAACTTGAGCTGGTGATGTCATCTAGCGCGCTCTCTGACCCAGTTGGCTTAAGACATCTTTCAAGTTCAGGATAAAGAAGTTCTGTGGTCCCAGGAGACCTTGGGGATGGCAGCCGTGATAGGAAGCTTGTTTCAGTAGCTGTTGGCAATCAGCTGCTGCTTTTGCTAATTTTTTTTAAGTCTTGTTTTTTAAGGACCCCGAAAGGGAGGTTTGGATGGAATAGTCCAGTCTTTCATTATTTTTGTTCACCAATTGTTAGGCCTAGTTTTCAAAACACCAATTTTGGCCTATTGATTTTTCAGTTCCACACTTTTCTTGTTTACCAAGCATGATTTTAACATAGTCCTTGAGTTATATCACAAGGCCTTTTTATTGGGACTAATTGAGTTTTTCTGTTTTGTTTCTGCACCTTTTCCCATCAACATTTGTTGTTATAGATTGTGACCTCTTATGAACCTGCTCGCTTGTCTTACAGTTGAGCTCATAATTAATCTGTAGGTTCAGTTATTACAACAGTAGGAATGCCAATAAAAATGTAAATTTCGTAGATGACTAATGCTGAATCTTGTGAATATTTTATGACCAAAGACATCCTGATGATTTCCCTTTCAGTGGAATAATAAGCTCGGTTTTTTAAATGTACATGCTTTTAAAATGATCTTCCACAGTGAGTCAAAATACCTTTTAATTAAGGGCTCCATTACTTGTTTTTTGTTATCATAAAAATCAAAATCCTGATTAAGCCTCTTATGTGCTTATTCTGATAAACTAAATAATTTGATTTAATATAGGGGATATCCTTTGACAATACCTTGCATGAGACATGTAAAATTTAAATGGTGAAATCAAGATTTTGCATACTGCTGACGATAAATTGTATATTCAGTTCCTTGACCACACTTTGGTTTGGTATGGAATATATTCAAGAGACCAAATAACCATTGTCAGTCAGGTTTATTGCTAAAGGATATTAGTTTCAGGGAAGCTGTCTTGTGCAGGAGTTGTTAAACTCAACATACACACAAGGTGTGCTCCCAAAGAAACACTCCAACTTAAAATGTGTAAATCATCCTATAAATTATATTACAAGTTACAAAACTTTTTACATATCACTAAAATCACTGTTTGTCCCAGTTCTTTAACTTCTTGTTCTGTTCCATCCTTATTCTTATTTTGGATACTAGTATTCTAGATACTGGTTCATGAAGGTACCGCCTCAGCTTGTACCAGGTCAGAACATTAATGTATTTTGCCTTTAGTACATGTCTTGTGTTCTAATGCCAAAGCTGATTTCAGCTTTGTAAAGTGATACTTAGCGTAAGTGAACAGGCTTATAAAAAGACAGGTCAAAATAGGCCCTGTAACCACTGTTCCCTCTAAGCTGTGCACGTGTGCGCGCGCACACAGATCCTAAACCCTGCGCACACGGCAAAACACCACGTGCACAAACATTTGCACAGAAGCACAACAATTTGCACAGAAGAAATTTTTTGCGCACACGGCGTGTCAAAAATTAGAGGGAACATTGCCTGTAACTGCTAGAAATATACAAATAAAGTTATATTGATACTGTATGCTTAATGCATGTTAATATATGTGGAATCAATAATTCACATTGATAATGTGATATAATTATAATTAGCCTTGCATATATTGGTCAACTCTATGCATAAATACTATCTCTTGGCTTCTTATCTGACCAAATTTCGTGTTGTTTTTTTGACAGCTACAGGCAAATTATTGGGTTTACTCAAAACAAACTCTTAAATTTTATTGTAAAGAAAACTTTAGTGTGCTATTCATAATTTGAGTATCCCTACGGTAAATAAACCAATGAGCATGCTGGAGGGGGGGAAAAGAGTTGGTTTCTTTTTTACTACTAATTTTCAAGCCTTCAAATCCTACAAGAAAAACTCACTAAATATCACTGTTATTTCAGCTTTGTTCCCCAAAAACCCAAACCCTAATGGAGTTCATTTAAAATTTTGTTTACAAATGATAATTTATTGACCACACTACTCACACAACATTTACTAATTTCAGATGTTTAAATGATACCTTACAGTTCAGATGTTTATTTTTTCATCATTTTAAAAACACAAACAGGTCAGTTAATAAACAGTAATCATAATCTAGTCCTTGTTTTGAGTTTGTTTAAATGCGGGTTGCATATTTTTATTTGTATTCTGTTTAAGTATTAGATTTTAAAGAGGAAGAGAAGACCACCTGTTTTGTCAAACTTTTAGACTAAGCTGTTTTAAATATAGTCCAAGTTCCAAAATTTGAATATTAATACTAAAAAAAAAGAGTAATTCTGTGGCTATTTTTTAAGGTGGGAATAATGAAGTTCAACATCAGCCTGTGCAACAGCCTACTTCAAATTATTCAAGAGGATATCGTGGCAGAGAACTTAACCCTGGCTTCTCGAGGGATAGGTTTCCTCGACCATCTGTTAATCCAAGCTTCTCAAGACCACAGCTAAGACCTCCGCACTTGTACTCTTCAGATCACAGGCTACATCAAGAATCTGCAATGTTTCCACAGCCTCATAGACAAAAAAATCCCATGATGCTGCAGTATCCTTTTCCTCCTCCAGGATTTGGACCTGTTGGTAATGAGATGCATCACTTTCCACCCCCAAATCCAAACATGATGTGGACAGGACCCAACATGTACTCTAACATTTATAGTCCACCATTCCCATTCCCCCTACCCCCACCCCCACCTCCACCCCCACCGCCTGCTTCTCCAAATGGTCATCCATCTCAGTTTGGACCTCACAATTAGACGAGTATTTTCATGACTAAGTGTACAATGAGCGGCAGATCTTGGAAAACTATGGCTTTCCCGCCCACCAACCCCCTTCTGTTTTGTGATTGCTATTTACATTTTATATGAGGGAGCTTAAATTATGTAAAAGAACAGAACAAATCCAAAGTTCTAATGCTAAATAGATACAGCCTTATGCAGCGATATCGGACATACAAAGACTGGTGTTTCTTCTGATAAGTCCATCTTTAAAAAACGGAAATATATTGAATAATGATTTAACTTAAATCATATGTAGTAAATTTGAAGTATTCCAAGAATTAATAAACACTGTTTTTACATTGTAACGGTCTAGATGTGTTTTTGTAGCAACTTTTGAACTAGCATTTATATAAAGTATCAATCTGATAGAGGTATGAGAGAAAATATTTGCTCTTGAGATGAAAATAAGGATATATTGACATAGATAGCATGATGATTGGTCCAGAAAAATATTTTAGGAAAAAAGCAAATATTGTAGTTTGTCGTATCTTAACTGAAAATGTTGCTTCTGTACAACTTGTTGAAAAAAAGTACATAATTCAGTCTACTTTCATCACATTCTAAAGACCGGTAGTATATACCCTTTCTAAGAGGGTACTGTGACAGATATTGCAACTGCATGCAGTATCTCGAGGGACCATATTGTATTAAGTTCATGAATGGTTTATGTATCACTATGGACATGGGATTGTATGTCGCTCCACTGCGGGAGTGTTACCACAGCTCCTCCAGGAAATAAAAAACAGTAGGGAGGCGATTAAGGCAAATCACTCAGGCTGTAACCACTTCCAGAGAATTATCAGCCCCTGAGGAGGTTTATGTATGTATGCTCTTCAAGACTGATTTTTTCCAGAGAGCAAAAAGGGGGTTTGGTATAAAAACAATGGGCCTTCTTTCTGATTCAGCAAATGGAAAGGACTTTTGTGCAAATGGGGACCCCAACTCTTGTGGAAGGGTTGGAGAGACTTACTTACTAGGGACCCATAAGACGGATGACTTCTGATAAGCTTTTAGCATGTGTTTATGAATTGTTATTGTTTTTACATGTTTTCTCTGTAATGCTTTTATTCTTAAAATAAATGTACTTTGCTTTGTGAAAACTGGTTGGTAACTGGTATACACTGTTGTAGCCCATGGAGAAAGGTTAACCACAGGTGATAGACCACACTCAGACTTGCTAGATACATCAGTGAGGTGCAGAGGGACTGCAAGCCTAAATCCGTGTTCTGGAGGGAGAGGTGTGGGTCTCTGCCCAAGAGCCTGAAATCTTAAGTGGGTGTCCTCCAGGAAGATCAGGGTGGGGAGGGGGCAAAGGTTCAGTTAACCCTGAAACTGTTACAGGTTAATCACTGCTAAAACAAGGATTTTTGTATTCTGTTTCTGAACTGCTGCAAATGAACTGTCTTGTTAAACATATATTGAGGCAAATTTTTCTCCTCACGTCTGAAGTAACTGTAAATCTTGAGTAACTTGCTGAGTGAGCCACTCTGGATAATCAGGTAACTAGCTACTCTGGGAACTGAATTGGACTCACTAGGTTATCTGCATTATGAAATTAAGATAAAAAAGAATTGTATAAGAACAAAGCTGTAATTTAGGAATTTAAAATAAACTTTACTCAGGTATATTAGGAAGTAAATCTGTTAGGCTAGAAACTTGAGAGAACCATATTATCAGGAAACAGGGCCCTGAGACTGGCTCTGATGCAGGCAACCTAATGAGTGCATCTGGCCTGTAGTGGGCTGCCTAACTGGCTACACTGCCGGATTGGTTGGAAGGGTCCGCAGATGAGCTTTTAAGCCCAGCAAGCAGTTTAGCTGCTGCTCAAAGCAGTCACCCACGGCTGTGATAGCTCTTGCTCCTGCCTTGTTCTCTTATGGAATTAGCTTTAATACCTTTGGAGTCTATTGTATTAAAATGCAATTGTGTATGAGTTATTGTGGAATTGCATGTAACTTCTATAAGAGATTGACTAATTCAATCACTGGAAGATATTAGGAACTTCAAAAGGCCTTTTGGAACAATACATGTAAAGTGGCTTTACTAGGATTTCCTTGGTGGTGTAAGGGGAATGCAAATGATCCACTTTGAATCCACCCTTTTGAAGCTATGCCCCAGTGAGGAAAATCCATTGTCTACTAATTGATCTGGAGTTTCCAGGAGTGCGTGAAGACCTCTGAACAGGATAAAGGATGGACTAAATATGTTCTGAATGTGCTTGTTCTGAGCGGAAGCCTGAGAGTGGGTGACCTTGCTGGACCACTGAGGGAAATACAGGTGCTGTTGCTCTGAGCCATGACAAATTGATTAATCAATTCCCACAAATAAGGAAGCCCATATCAGAGCCGTAACTAGGAATTTTTGCGCCCTAGGCAGGGACGCAGAAATTCCTAGGGGCTTACCCTCTGCCGAATTTCTGCCGAAGCCGCGGGATCGGAGGACCTCCCTCAGGCAAGCAGAAGGAGCTTCGGCGGAGGGTATTTTTAGCAGCCGCCGAAGCCACCTCCGCTTACCTGCGGGAGGTCCTCTGGCGTCTTTGCAGAAGCCCCCTCCGCCGAATTGCCACCGAAGCCGCTTCCGCTTGCCTGCGGGAGGTCCTCCGGTCCCGCGGCTTCGGCAGCAATTCGGCGGAGAGGGCCTTCTGCAAAGACACCGGAGGACCTCCCGCAGGTAAGCGGAAGCAGCTTCGGCGGCGGGGGAGGAGTGGGTGCCCCTGGCAGCAGGCTTTTGCACCCCTGCCAGCAGTGCGCCCCGAGGCAAGTGCCTCAATGGCCTCGCCCTAGCTATGGCCCTGACCCATATGATGGGTTACCCCGCACTCCGGGGTGCCACCAGATTTACTGGGGTACCTCTGAGCCTGCCTGTTCCACCAGCCTAGGCTCCCTTACACTGTCCTGCTGAGCCAGGCCCTCAAGCCTCCTCCAGCACACACACAAGTAGGGGCACACCCAGCTTGTAGAAGCCAAACTTGAACAGCTTAATGAGAGTAAATCAGGCGGCCCAGATAATCTTCATCCAAGAATATTAAAGGAACTGGCACGTGAAATTGCAAGCCCATTAGCAAAAAATTTTAATGAATCTCTAAACTCAGGGGTTGTACCATTTGACTGGAGAATAGCTAATATAGTTCCTATTTTTAAGAAAGGGAAAAAAAGTGACCCGGGTAACTACAGGCCTGTTAGTTTGACATCTGTAGTATGCAAGAACTTGGAAAAATTTTTGAAGGAGAAAGTAGTTAAGGACCTTGAGGTCAATGGCAATTGGGACAAATTACAACATGGTTTTACAAAAGTTAGATTGTGCCAAGCCAACTTGATCTCCTTCCTTGAGAAAGTAACAGATTTTTTAGATAAAGGAAACACAGTGGATCTAATCTACCTCGATTTCAGTAAGGCATTTGATACAGTACCACATGAGGAATTATTGGTTAAATTGGAAAAGATGGGGATCAATATGAAAATTGAGAGGTGGATAAGGAACTGGTTAAAGGGGAGACTACAGCGGGTCATACTGAAAGGTGAACTGTCAGGTTGGAGGGAGGTTACTAGTGGAGTTCCTCAAGGTTCAGTTTTGGGACCAATTTTATTTAATCTTTTTATTACTGACTTCGGAACCAAAAGTGGGAGTGTGCTAATAAAGTTTGCAGATGACACAAAGTTGGGAGGTATTGCCAATTCAGAAAAGGATCGGGATATCCTACAGGAAGATCTGGATGACCTTGTAGACTGGAGTAATAGTAATAGGGTGAAATTTAATAGTGAGAAGTGTAAGGTTATGCATTTAGGGATTAATAACAAGAATTTTAGTTATAAGCTGGGGACACATCAGTTGGAAGTAACGGAAGAGGAGAAGGACCTCGGAGTCCTGGTTGATCACAGGATGACTGAGTCGCCAATGTGATGTGGCTGTGAAAAAAGCTAATGCGGTCTTGGGATGCAGTAGGCGAGGTATTTCTAGTAGAGATAAGGAGGTGTTAGTACCTTTATACAAGGCATTGGTGAGACCTCATCTGGAATACTGTGTGCAGTTCTGGTGTTCCATGTTTAAGAAGGATGAATTCAAACTGGAACAGGTACAAAGAAGGGCCACTAGGATGATCCGAGGAATGGAAAACCTGTCGTATGAAAGGAGACTCAAGGAGCTTGGTTTGTTTACCTTAACCAAAAGAAGGCTGAGGGGAGATATGATTGCTTTCTCTAAATATATCAGAGGGATAAATACCAGGGAGGGAGAGGAATTATTTAAGCTGAATACCAATGTGGACACAAGAACAAATGGATATAAACTGGCCATCAGGAAGTTTAGACTTGAAATTAGATGATGGTTTCTAACCATCAGAGGAGTGAAGTTCTGCAACAGTCTTCCAAGGGAAGCAGTGGGGGCAAAAGACCTATCTGGCTTCAAGATTAAGCTAGATACGTTTATGGAGGGGATGGTTTGATGGGATAACATGATCTTAGTCAAAGGTCAATTGATTGCCATCAGTGGTAAATAGGACCAATAGTCAATGATGGGATGTTAGAAGTTACTACAGAGAACTTTTTCCTGGGTGTCTGGCTGGTGAGTCTTGCCCACATGCTCGGGGTTCAGCTGATCGCCATATTTGGGGTCAGGAAGGAATTTTCCTCCAGGGTAGATTGGCAGAGGCCCTGGAGGGTTTTTGCCTTCCTCTGCAGCATGGGGCACAGGTCACTTATTGGAGGATTCTCTGCATCTTGAAGTCTTTAAACCATGATTTGAGGACTTTAATAACTGAGACAGGAGAGAGGATTATTACAGGAGTGGGTGGGTGAGATACTGTGGCCTGCATTGTGCAGGAGGTCAAACTAGATGATCATAATGGTCCCTTCTGACCTTAAAGTCTATGAGTCTATGAGCTGCAGAAAGATACACTGAAATCAGCTCTGCATGGGAAGACTCAGCTAGGGAATTGCCCAGCACTCAAGTGCACACCCCCTCTGGAGTGTAAATCCAAAATTGTATTGTCTTGCGCTGCACAGAAAACTCTACAGCTTAAGCTCATTAAATTCACCCTCTCCCTCAATGTGGAGGAAAATATGCACAGCTTTTTGCGCCCCTTCTCCCCTGCCCCCAGTTATGAGTTCCACAAACTGGTTTAGAGAAAACAAAAACAAGTTTATTAACTACAAAAGATAGAATTTATGTGATTATAAGAGAGCAAACGGATCCAAGCAGTTTACGGAACAAAAAAAATAAACACGCAAACAAAGTTTAATACATTAAAGAGCTTGAATGTAGGCCAAATGGGCATTGCTACTGAAAATCTCTGATTAAAGGTATATGATGCACCCACAGGGGCACACACCATGAAGAACTAGTTACTTCAGAAGGTGAGTAACCACTCCTCAGCCTTTCGGTCTATCCATTTTCTTCCCTTTCTCCTGCTCCACAAAGAAAACAATATATGTACCTGAAAGGCAAATACCTTCTTACAACTCTTTGCTAAATAGCCCCTGGCTTGCTGATCTGGTCGAATCGGTTGTAGGAAGGACTCTTCTTCAGCCCCAGGTTTCCATTCTTCTCTCTTCAGAAACAATACTTCCTCTAGCCTTTTGTTGTGGTGGTTCCAGTTACTAATGAACTTACACTGCACAGTAACAGGTAAGATCAGGTGTTTGGAGGCCCTTCCATAGTATTTAGGCACTACAGATTGAGTAGGTATATAGAAGTCTTGAATGACTTTGGTTTTGGAAGTTTAAAGCACACCGTCAGGGTTATTTTAACATTTTCAAGTTTGTTAATTAATATTCATGATTATTGTAAAAAGACATTGCACTGACTGAACTACAGAACATGACAGAATTAGAGTTACATGTTTTATCTTCTGTCACTAATGTGCCAGAAGATTTCAATAAATTGTTTTTTAAATTGTAGCATGACAAAATATTGTTAGTTTCTTTTTTTGGGGTGGGCTGGGTTAATTCCCTATCTGGTTATAGAACTAGACTTTCAAGCAAAAATAAGTTTGTGGCACTGGTTCATTTGTCTTTCATACTGTTTTTGGTTATGCCTTTCTTAAGACATTGTGTCCCACCTTTAATGACACCTACTGGAGGAGCAGAACGTACCAAATTTTCATATATGGGGTGCTGACTTCATTTGTGATAGGTCAGTTCCATGGCCTATGGCAAATGTAGATGCTTTAGATCTACTTATTTTCCTTTCCTCCTCTCTTCGGTGAGCAGTTGGTAGAAATTGAACATTTGCAGCTGCTCCTACTAGCTGGTTCCTTTCTGCAGATTTTCCCCTCAAGACTGCATATGACCGGAAGAGGGAAGGCAACACCTGTGTCCTAGTTTCCCCAGAGTGTGCAGAAGTGTTCCTCTGCACAGTTCTAGGGTTTGGGATACTGGAGAAGTGGCACCAGCGGGGCTCATAGTCCAGCAGTACCTGCTCTGAGTGCTTCTATTAGTTGGAGTCTCTGGCTGATTCCTCTCTCCTGATTTCTCGAATAACTATTATTACCTTAGAACTGTCTTTGTACTGTGCAGGCATGCAAGAATACACAAAAAGGTACTTATCTTCCTGCAATCACATTTTTTGTTAAACCAAGATGCCAACTCTAAATGAATGTGCAGCCATACTCTCCTTTCAAGGCAAATGACAAGTAGACCAAATGCACATAAACACCAGTGATTTCCAGGAGGGGCAGAATTAGAGTAACCATTGTCCCTGGACATAAGGAGAGGCAAGAAGTTTTTGATTACTTCAGTGCTGTCCACCATATAATGTATGAGCACACAGCGGCGCTTGTAAAGTAAAGCCCAAGGCTATTGGGAAGTTTAAAAAATGAGAAGACACTTCTGTATCAAAAACATACAGATAAAGCTGATAATGTACAATAATTAAAGGAACAGAGCCTGTATGACATCTAACTCTAATTAATTCATACTGACCATGAAACTCAGCCTTTGCCTGCCAGCTCTAACTTGAGTGAAGGTCAGCATTTCTGATAGTATTAAAGGTCTAGAAAACATGACCTATGAGGGAAGATTGAAAAAATTGGGTTTGTTTAGTTTGGTGAAGACTGAGAGGGAACATAGGAGTTTTGAAGTACATAAAAGGTTGTTACAAGGAGGGGGGAGAAAAAAAATTCTTCTTAACCTCTGAGGATAGGACAAGAAGCAATGGTCTTAAATTGCAGCAAGGGGGGTTTAGGTTGGACATTAGGAAGAACTTCCTAACTGTCAGGGTGGTTAAGCACTGGAATAAATTGCCTAGGGAGATTGTGGACTCTCTATCATTGGAGATTTTTAAGAGCAGGTTAGACAAACACCTGTCAGGGATGGTCTAGTTAATACTTCGTCCTGCTATGAGTGTGGGGGATTAGACTAGATGAACTCTCGAGGTCCCTTCCAGTCCTATGATTCTAGTGTGTTTGCTGTGCTCACATAGTTCCCTCTGCTTGTGCATTCTATCCCTTCCCCTACCCTGCCCTCTATTTAGCGCTATGTCTACACTACAGCTTATCCTGGCATAATTTGTCATTCAGGAGTGTCAATAAACCACTGAGACATAAATTATGCCGGCATAAGCCTTCAGGAGCACAGCGCTATGTCGGTGGGAGAGCTTCTCCTGTAGGCATATAAAGTGTCTTCAACACATGCGCTGCAGCAGCGCAGCTGTATCGGTACAACTGCGCTGCTGCAGTGCTATACATATAGACACGGTCTACGTTGTAAGCTCTTTGGGGCAGGAACTAGTTGTACAGTACCTAGCATAATAGGGTCCCATTCTTTGCTGGTCCTTTAGGCATTGCCCTAATAAACATGATTAATAATAACTTAAGACAATCAGAAATATAGTGCCTCAGTTCCTGTCTTTTTCAGAAAGGTTCATAAGCTTTCCGTCTTCTTCAGTACTATGTTGCAGAAAAAGGGTTTTAGACGCTAACGCCATCAGGCATTTATTTGTTGTGAATAGGAGCTACCACTGATCTGTGTCATTATCCTAGGACATAGCTTGATCACTGCTACATCAAAAGAAGAGACACATAGTGGAAATGCATTGTGTCTTGTTGTGTATAAAGCTATTGGAAAAAACGTGTCATAAAAAGAACATAAAACCCTGCGATAAATCTTTTAGAAAGTAAAGAGGCAGATTTTCAGAGAAAGATTAAATGTTTTTCACAGCTTGGAAAAGAATCTTAAAAATGCTTTTTTGATGTCTATACATGTGAAAAATGAGCATCCGGTTAGAAGAAAAAAACATATGTGTAGTAGCTCAGACAGAACAACTCTTCAGTGTGAAGGCAATAGTTTTCTAAAATAGCCTAAACATTCCTTTTTTAGGTGATGAAGTGTAAGTAGTATTTACAGTATGCTCCCAGGTCCATTCTTCACACAGTTTTGAAAGGATACTTCTGAGTACAGCTGAGTGAATAATGGATTTTTCAGTTTTCTGGTAATACCATAATAATAATAATTAATTAATTCAGATTGAACCAAAAACAATTTTCCCCAGCAAATCAAAGTTAGAAAAATCTTCAGTTCGGTTGAAATTAAACATTGCATTTTGTCCTGACCAAAAAAAAATATTGTTTCCATTGCAGGCATTTTTACAAAAGCAAAGGACTAGATTCATAAAGTGTTGTGGGGGAAGAGGAGGCCCTCCCTTATAACCAGTAGCCTAGCACTTAGGTTACTTTCCTGGGATGTAGAGAAATCCAGCTTTAGTTCCCCCCTCTGCCTGATCTGGTGAAGAGATACAAACTTGGGGCGTTCACATTGCACAAGACTGTTCTAGCCACTAGGCTATGGGATGTTCTGGTGTGGGGGATCCCTCTCAATTTCTCCTGATGAAACAGTTCCACTGTACCTAAATAATCTAATAGTTATTGGAGCAGGATTTGAACTTTGGTCTCCCACATCCTTAAAGAAAAATCATGTCCTGACTTTTCAAAGATGTAAACTACACACAAAAGCACCTCTAAAAATTAGTCCATTCATTTCTATGTTTACTCCTAGTGAAGGTCCATTCAATCATTTTTACTGGAATTTTTAAACTAAACTTTGTTTTGTGGTTGGAAAATGCCGCTTCATCAAACTAAAGATATTTTGGTGGCAATGTATCCGTTGTCATAAAACTTTTGTCGAGAAAGTTTTTCAGGTCCAGGATCGAATTTCAGAAGAGACCAATCTACCCCAGACTAGTCAATACCCCAGTGGTTAGGGCATGCACTTGTGATGTCAAAGACCCATGCACAAGTCTGCTTTATTTGGCAAAACCGAGAACATATTTTCACTGAGCTATTGGCTATTCTGTGGTGGGGATACATCTTTCCCCCCCACCCCCCCATGAAAAATGATAAGTATCATTTTGCATCAGAAGGAAATCAGTCTTTGAAAACTTGAAACTTCACAAACAATTCCTGTTTTCTTGCTAGCCCTAATAATAATGTTGCAAAAATAACTTAACTATAAGAAAAACTAGTCAATTGAACAATCTGTTAAGAGAGATGGTGGAATTGCCACCAGTGGAGAGATGCAACAAAAATCTAACAACCCATCTACAGTCTTTTCATAAGTATGGTGAGTATCCACATCCAGAATTGATTTTGCTTGTTTCTAACATGAAGCTAAGCAGTATTTTATCCAATTAGAATCCCTCACCTAGCAGCTGGATTTGCTAATTGTGTCCTACATACTGTAATATTATTACCCAGCATTCTTTTTCTCTACAGACAACAACTCCAGTGTGCTGGCCAGTAAAGAGCTTTCCCTTTCAGCTGAATGGTATGGGAGATATGCATAGAGCTTGAGTGAGAAATATACTTCTCTAAGACATTACGGGTTTTGCCATATATCTAATTGTGGGTGTAACTAGCTATTTTAGTGAGCAAATAACTAACATTTCTACCCATGGTAGTTACACTTACTGTGGTATTTTAACTGTTTTAACTAGTTTTTTAAGATAGTTAAATAAAATGACCTTATGGGTACATAAGAAAAAAGAAAAAGTTTATCAAAAACTAGCTGATTTATTAAACAAAGGAAGTATTATCTGTAGCTAGTGAATTGAACTTATTTCTGGTCACCACGTCCTTCAGTACTTTAGAACTAGTAGATGTCGTCCTCTCACACCTCATTTTTATTTATAGATTGAAAGAGGAAAAGAATCTTCCTTGCTTTTTCAACTCCCTGTTGGTTTCTTAACTTTGAATGAATTAGTCATTGGACTGAACTAGTTGAATACACTAAAATGAAGAAATATTTTATCTCCACCTGTAAAAGGCTGTCAAAAATTGGTTTAGTACTTCAAAAAATTCTGGTACCAAGGGCTTTGGCAGTGACATTTACCAGTTCTGTCTAAAAGTTTAGTACAATCTTAATATTATTTTAATTCATAGATTACAAAGGCAGAAGGGACCATTGTGATCATCTAGTCTGGCCTTCTGTGTAACACAAGAAATAGACCTGCCCCAAAACAATTACTTTTAAACCACAGCATATCTTTTTTAAATAAAAAATCCAATCTCGATTTTGAAATTGTCAGTGATGGAGAATCTCACAACCCTTGATGAATTGTTCCAATGCCTAATTAACCTCACTGTTAAATGTGTTTAATTTCAACTTCCAGACATTGGACCTTGTTGTATCTTTGTCTGCTACACTGAAGAGCCCATTATCAAATATTTATTCTCAGTGTAGGTATGTGGAGACTGTAATTAAGTCACCCTTAACCTTTTCTTTGTTAAACTAAATCAATTGAGCTACTTGAGTCTATCATTAATAAGGCATGTTTTCTAATCCTTTAATCATTTTATGGGTATTCTCTGAACCCTCTCCAATTTAACATATTTCTTGAATTGTGGACACCAGAACTGGACACAATATTTAAGCAATGGTTGCACCTGTGCCAGATAAAGAGGTAAAAGTAACACCTGTTTATGCATCCAAGGATTGGATTAGCCCTTTTGGTCACAGCATTGTACTGTGGGAGCTCATGTTCAGCTGATTATCCACCAGGACCCCATATCTTTTTCAGAGTCACTGCTTCCCAGGACACAGTCACCCATCTTGTAAGTTTTGCCTACATTCTTTCTCCCTAGATGTGTATATATAGTATTTTACTTTTAGTCTTATTACAACTCACTGTGTATGCTTGCACCTGGTTTACCAAGAGATCCAGATCATTGTTCTGTATCAGGGACCTAGTCTCTTAATTATATACTACTCCTCCAATCTTTGTCTCATCTGTAAATTTTATCAGTGATGATGGTTTTATGTTCTCTTACAGGTCATTGAGGAAAAAAATGATGATAAGAGCATAGGACCCCACTGAAAACACCCATTCAGTGATTCCCCATTTACAATTGCATTTTAAAACCTATCAATTAGCTGGTTTTTAATTCATTAATGTGTGCCATTTTATATCAGAATAGCAGAAAGAAATGACCATCTGGGACATCAGTAGAATGTTATCTGACAGACTGCCAGTATCTGTACTGATGTTAAGGCAGGAATAGATCAGAGCAGTCCTTATGGCTGATTATGGTCACCCTCTGTTTTAGGATAAGTTATAATGTTTACTTGTTTCCTATATGCATTACAAATTAGGCCCTTTAGTTAAATATACATTTCTTTGTTTAAAGGTTTAGTAAGTAAGAGATAGGATCTTGTATTGTGTCTATGTTAATGAGATTAGAGGCATGTTGAAGGCCCCGGACCCCAATGTGAACTGTTTTGGTTACAAGATTTAGTAAGGTTTAGTTTACATCATCTTTTTTGCTCAGCATAAAACACTGCTGTTTGTATACCTTTGAAGGTCTCTGTAAAAGACTGACTGTGAGAATGAGGAGTGTATGCATCAGGAAAAGATAACGTGTAAAGGCCATTGTTAAAGTCAGATGGTCAAGGAAGGAGGAGTGAAGAGACTTAATGACACCAGAGAACCATCAACGCGCATCCATAATTGAGGAAGGGCAGAATGACGACCCTGTGATGGAGGCTGACACCCCTAAAGACAAGATAATTGATTAAATCGAAACCAGGACAAGATGACCCTGGAGATGCTTTGGAGTGATAACATCAAAAGATAACACCAATTAAGGAATATCCAGTTATAAATGACACCGCAAAATCCATAGACTTCAATGGAGAAAAAGAACTATAAGAACAGGGTTCTTTGCCATGGAACTTTGGGTTCAGTCCTGCAAAGCCTCAGAGCATTGGATCATGACCAACTGAGCCCAGCTCCTCACTTGTGCTCAGTTTAACTGGCCATTACATTTACTCGAGCTACTGCAGACTGGTAACTATAAAGACATCTGCAGGACGTGTGTGCGTGTGTGTGTGTGCGTGTTGTGTAATTGAATGCATATGCTAACTGTTGTATTTTCAGTAAACGCGGTGTATTGCCTTTTTCCCTGAAAAAGATCCTGTGTGCTTCTTATAAGCATAACATCAATGGCCTATAGCATGTTACAACGTATACTGCTACATGTCCCGGTATACTCACTTCTCTCACTTATACAACCAAGGATTGCATGAACCCTTTTTTGCCACATTATTTTAGTAGGAGCTCATGTTGAATTGCTTGTCCACTGTGACCCCTAAATCTTTTTTTCAGACTCATTGCTTTCCAGGATACAATTTCCCATTCTGTAAATATGGCCTACATTCCTTTGTTTCTATATGTAAACTTTGCCTTTGGTTGTATTAAAACACATTTTGTTTGAATGGGCCCAGTTTACCAAGTCATCCAGATCACTCTACATCTGCTGTGTCATCTGTAAGTTTTATCTTCAGTGATTGTATAATTATTTCCAGCCCACTGATGAAAATGTTGACTAGAATCAGTTCTGCTACTGATCCCTGCAGAACCTCCATAGAAACACCCCCATTCAATTATTCTCCTTTCACAACTACTATTTGAGAGCTGTCAGTCACTTCTTAATCCATTTAACATGTGCTTTATTGATATTACATGGTGCTAACTTTTATTCAGAATGTTGTGTGGTACTGAATCAAATGTCTTACAAAAGTCTAAGTATATTACATCTATCCTGTTACCATTATCAACCAAACCTATTTCATCAAAGAATGAAATGAAGTTTGTTTGAGAAGCCCTATTTTTCATAAAACTATGTTGATTGGCATTATTTCATAGAATCTCAGGGTTGGAAGGGACCTTAGGAGGTCATCTAGTCCAACCCGCTGCTCAAAGCAGGACCAATCTCCAATTTTTGCCCCAGATCCCTAAATGGCCCCCTCAAGGATTGAACTCACAACCCTGGGTTTAGCAGGCCATGCTCAAACCACTGAGCTATCCCTCCCCCTTGTTTATGTTCCTATCCTTTATAAATTGAGTCAGTACCAATAATAAAATTATTATTTTGCCTAGGATTGGTGGCAGGCTAACTGGCCTATAGTTACCTCAGACTTTTTTGAATATTGGTACAAAATTATCACTCTTCCAGTCTTCTGCTGTTCAGACTAGAGAGGCTTCTGTTTCTACATTATAGAAGGTGGGAATAGCCTAGTCTGAATTAAGCCTAGTTCTAATGTCTTAAATAAACATAGCTTTTAATTTGCTACTATTGTGAAGTTTCATAAGCCTAGTAGCATGGATAGCTGAAATCTCCATGTTGTGTTAAACATTGGGATTGCTGTGGAAGCTAATGACTAATTCTATTTTCATTCTATTTGCCAATTCATTCACGGCTTTAAAGGCTTGTTCTTCTATTACTTGTTTGAGAACTAAGGCTGATTGAAGTCTCAGTTGCTGTCATTTTCTTCCATGGGGGTAAAGCATTTTGTGTTGTACAACTTTACTTTGAAAATAATGTAAAGAATAGTAAAAGAGCACCAAAAAAAGTAAATAAGATAAAATACAAGCTTAAAATGCAACTTTGAGAATTACTTTTAACATCAGTAATTTAGCTCCCCATGGAGATTTTTTTCTTAAAGGGGAACCTTTTGGATCAAGCTGTGCACTCATGCTAATAGAAATGTTGGTGTCACACAGCTGGAAATAACAAGTCTGGCAGTTTTTTTAAGTAAACCTGTAAATCACTAATTATAGCTAATCTCCCAGCTCTGTGTGTTCATCAAGGATATCGTTTGTTGTCTGTTAACTTTAATACTTAACACTACCTGACTTAAGTAATAGAGAAACTACATCTCTGCAAAGAGCGGTTAGTAAAGGTGTTTGCTGTTGCACTAAGTGAAGACTCAGTGGAAAATGTTGTATGGACATACTGCAAGACACTAAAACTTCAGGTGATAATCTTTCATAGTAATTATACATTTCAGACAGCAGAATTAATGTTGTCTACTATGCCAGAGTTATTTGAAGTTTCTTGAAGTTTATGCTCATCTACATATCAATGCAGCATAGTTTTGGCTTGATGAACATGTAACCTTTGGCAACCATGGAAGGTTATTTGTGATTTTATTGTTAATCTAAAATGGTTCCAGTTCTTTATTTTGAATATGTTTACGTAGATATAGAACTGCGCATTAGCACTTTCTGTGCAGTTGCAGGTATGTAAAACAGGTGACAATTCATCAAACTGGCTGAAGATTCACATTAACACAAAACCAGTGGCCCCGCTATCCCACATGGGTGGTGATGGGGCACTGCACAGCAGAGCCTCCCCCTGCCTCTGGGTTGGGGAGGTGAAATTAATCTTCCCGATTATTTCATACTCCACCTACATAGAGTGCGACTAGTCAGGCTCCTGTGCAGTTGGAGTGAATATCCACCCTTAATGAACAACAGATAATTTGTTCCACTAGATGCTGAATCCTAAATCTAGCAGTCCTTGAGGTTATGCTGGCTAAAGGAGCATATTTGAAAAAGCTCAAATATTAAGTATCCACATTTGCTTATAGTAAGTCTCTGCAAAGGCTGTTTGGTTTGTGTTCTCTGAATGAGCATATGTAGTCAGCCTGTGGGTCCCATTACAAAGCTAAAACAAATCTAGGAACTTCTCAAACTTTAAAAATAAAATGCTAATTAAACACAGACTAGGTTCCTTGGAGATTTGTGTGTGCAAGACTGATTCAGGAGATGTATAATTTCTCTAAAAAGGAGAAAAATGTCATGAGCATATAAAGGTTAGGACGAGGATTATCTGTTGAAACTTTGTGTGAACTGGGTAGAATTTCATCTCTCTCGTGAGGAATTATGTGGAGATGAATTTGGAAATGGAAATTATGAAGTGGAAAAGAGGAAAATGACCAATTTTATTTTAACAGCAATAAAAACAGTATACCAGTGTAAGAAACTTATAGGCAAAAAGACATGAACTGGAATGCTTGGCCATATTTGAGGATATTGACAAGTTTGTTGGTTTTTTTTTTAAACTGCAGAATGATCAATCAAATTAATATTGTATTTTCTAGATATAAACTATATTGGAAGGACAAATTAGGTCAAAGATGTGTGGGAAGTAGAGATTACATTTGAGTAAAGAGGACCAAATGGTCAAATTTGAAGGGATACAAGTCCCAAATCAGAAAGAGACAAATATATTAGTAGGGTTATTCTATTGGCCACCATATCAGGCAAATGATAAGGCTACAAGTCTAATGAAACTGGATTAACTGGTTATTTCACCTACTGTTAAACTGCCCAAATGTTGGGATAAACTTTAAAGAAATTGTACTTGGATCAGTCAGCAGTAAAATACAAAAGAGAAGCACCTGCTCTTTAATTAGCTTTCTCATTAAAAAGGCAAACAAACAACAAAAAACCCACCTTTCTGAACTAAAAAAGATTTAAGTAATTAAAATCCTTAGTCTTGAGAGTACCTAAATTTACCATAATATTCACAGGAAATATGCATATCCTTTTAAAAAAATCCCAGAAAAGAAAGAAATAATATGGTTAGACAGCAAAGGCACAAGAGGCTATGGAAGCTAAATAAATGTCTGCCAAAAAGTAAAAGTTAAGATCAAATGAAGTCGTTAGAAAGATAAAATGTAAGATAGGCATTAGGTAGCTAAGAAGCAATATTAAAGAGCAAAAAGGAACTCACTGGATTCATAATAATAATAATAATAATAATCTGATTACCAATAAATAAAGGAAGTAATTAGAGGGAGGATAAAATGTTATGGGGACATTAAGGGCCAGACTTTTCCAGGCATTTAGGTGCCTAAAGATGCAGGTTAGGTGCTTAGTGGAATTCTCAAAAGCACCTAAGCATCTCTCATTAGGTACCTAAGTGCTTTAGAAAAATCACAGTAGGTGCCTGCCTGCGCCTCAAGCTGTCTAAATTACTTTAAAATCTGGCCCTCAGTGATTTATTTGCATCTGTCTTCACTGCAGAAAATATTGGGGAGACACCTATTCTCTTCATTTGATAAAGAGGGCCAACCAGATAAAGAGGGCCAACTCCTCTTTCATGTGATTAAAACTGAAATAGATTCAGCTGCCAAAAGTAAAGATGCTGGAAAAAAAGTGGTAAACTGAAGAGCAACAAGTCCCTAGGACCAGAAGGTATATATCCAGGAATTGTGAAGGAACTTAAGAATGAAGTGGTTGATCTGGAGTCTCATTAGAATCACCTGCAGTGCCCATCTTTAAAAGCGTGACTGGAGGTGATTCTGATAATTATAAATACGTAAAGTTTATTTCAGTACAATGGAAATTATAAACATCTAAATGAACATGAGATTTATAAAGACAAACAGCACACTTTCTGTAAAGAAAACTTGTCCAATATTTTATGAAAACTTGCGGAAGCAAATACTTGCTCAGACTAACATTCACAGAAAGCAAAAGAGACAATGGACACCAGCAATGTGAATTTTTGTTTCTATTTAAATGGGTTTTACTATTTTTTTTTAGTATACACCTAGCTCTGCTTTTGACCTTAAAATTGCATGCATGTACAGATTGAATATACCCTTTTCATACTGGGGTATAGAGAAACCTACTGTACATTGTATCTAACTGTACCTAGGATCAATGCTTCCCTGCATAAATGTAGCTACTGCTGTAAAGAGGGGTGTGGTATCTTATTGACCAGCAGACCCGTTCCTTTATTCGGAAGAAAATTCTGTACAGAAATAAGTTAACAAAATGTCCTCCTACTCTCTTCCTGCAGCCTGCGACTGCGCTGTGCTCCTTTGTTTCTATTGCCCAGCATACAGCACCGCCTAGGAAAACCAGGCTACTGCAGCAAGACAAGATGTGTGGCATCTCTATTCTTTCTGGAGGACTTACTCTATTGCACAAGTGGTTCCTTTTATATGGGGCATGAAATAGTGTTAGCAATTCTTGTGACATTTTTACGAGTGATGGGATTTCAGCTGAGGCTAGTGTCCCTCTGGCTCTGCCAGGACAAGCTCCAGCCCTCTAGCAAATCTGAGCCCTGCCTGAGTGCAGGGGACCCCCTTCTGATTGGCTGGCTGCCCCATTTGCTCACTTCCTGGGCCAGAGCAGCCAATCAGAGCTGCTATAGGTTGAATTCTCTCCACTGCCCCTCTGCAATCCAACACCCATTCTCAAAGGAGGGAAGGAGGATGGAGCTAAATATCCCAGGAGCTTAGGGCAGCTCTTTTCCCTCCTCCCCACAGCCCTCCCCTGAGCAATGGGGTGAGAACGGTGACTCTCCTCCTCCTCCATCTCTCTTGCAACAGCTGGCCTGGGAAAAGGCAGAAGGGGGTGCGTGTGAAGAAACTCAAAAGGAGCAGAGGTGAGGCTGGGGGGTTGAACTGATGTGGAAACAGAGGGCAAGGATTGATTCTGAGGATGAGAACAGAATTAATTGCAGAGGCACAGGCAGAGGTATGAATTAGCACACAGCATACTTTTTTTTTTTAGGGAAAAAAAATCAAACTCCATGATTTTAATGTTTGATCTCATGAGGTTGGTAATACTGAAAAGAAGCTCTGACTCCAGAGCGACCTATGTCAGGCTCCTCTTGCTCAGTTAATTCATTAATATAGTTCATATTTCCTGACCACCTGAATGATGATTTTCATTTGGAGAAGTTCATCTGGCAGTAGAAGCCAGATGTAAAATCCATTCAGTACTTGGTTCATGATGATAAGCATTTGACTAAAAATCCAGGGATAATGTAAATGGTAGTGTGTGTTACCTAGATACTGATGTGGCAGAAGAGCAGGGTTTTAACAGAAAAAGGACATAGGAATGTCTATAAAAGGTTTAAGTTAAGGAGCCATTCCTGTTTCCTTTTCTTGATCAAAACCTCACGCTTCTACCTGAGTCATACCAATGTCTAATTCATGGCATGATCTGTCACTGCTGAACTTGGCTGTTTATATTCCATAGGGTATGATTCAGTGTCAGGACCTTAATGGAACTGAAAAATGTGGTCATTGTGAATCAGTACTTACCAAAGTGTGTGGCTTTGGCTTAAACTGAATTATCTGACAGCACCTGCTACATAATGGAGGTGGATCTTACAGCTGGCATGTCTTACTGAAGCACTGGGCACTTGTAATGCTGACAAGCCAGCCTGCATCAGCAAGAGCAACCATGGAAATTCATAGATTGCTCAAGGAATTACTGAAATATCAAGCCCTACAGCTAGCTGTATTTAGACTATACCTTACTGGCTTGCCAGTGTGAGCAGTGTCATATTACTAGATCCACCCAGCCAATGCCATATAGGCATAGATAAATAAACGGAGGTTTTGGTACTTGTATTACATTGGCAAGGACCCAGATTGACCTCAGGTTATGATTTTACACACACAACCACCCCTACATCCCATTTAATGTGCTTTCCGTGGAGAAATGAGCAAGATAAATAGGATGATTTGAGTCCTTTCACTAGTACTTTATATGAGCTATTGAAGTGTATGACATATGGGACCACCTCTGATAAAGCAAATAAGACACTAGTGGCAGTAGAAGTAATAGGATTTTTTATCACCAGTTGTCTCAGCATGGCTCACTCAGCATTCAGCTTTTGCGTTACCGTTAAACCTGAACAGGATACATTTTTTCTTTTACTTTTCTCTTCTAATTTTGCTAATTTGATCAACTATGCAGACGCACAGGGCTGACAGACATGAATCAAACTAGTAGTAAAACAACCCTGCAGTCTGTCTCAAAGATTTACTGTTCCAGTCAGTGCAGTATTTACAACCATCACCCGTTTCACATTGGCTCATCTGGTCATCTTTACTGAACATTCACCCAAGTAAACTGGCACACAGCAGAGCCTCAAAATAATAGTATATAGGGGCCAAGACTAAAGCCTTTTATCCATTCCCTGAAACTTTAGAATTTTGGATGAAAGTTATCCAGAGCAGCTGGAGTGTATTGTGCTTTCACGAGCAAAACAAAACTGTCACCCCAGATAGGAAGGATAGTTATAGTGAGAATGGTGGCTCATGATAGTTCTATAACATCAGAAAGTGAGAGGGTTGGAGACTGATTTTGTTCCTGGTGAACAGGCCCCCCTCATACTTCCTCCTTCCCCTGTAGGCCTTCCCTCATGCTGCTGAAAGAGAGGGAGGGTGAAGAGGAATCCTTACTTCTTTCCCAGCAATCTCCAGGTGAAAGATGGAGAAAACCCTCTAGCCAGGGAGTTCCACATTTAAGTGGTGAAGAGCTGGGATGCCACACCACACACACACACACACACACACACACACACACACACAATATTGCTAGGAATGGAGAGGACACATTCCCTACCTTGGGAACCTAACCTCCAGGCATGGGAAAAGCATTGTAGACTTCATGGGGAGACCAACCTAGGAGGGAGAAAGAGGGTTAATTCCTCCACTCACAAGCCATGGCACTCAATGCCACTTAATAGGCCTAATCTCTTTCCCATTACATCAGTTATCTGATTGTCCCTGTTGCCTTTACCCATTGCTCCCCAAAGTGTTACCTTGTGATGTCCAGTTCCCTGCAACCCTCCCCATCACTCCATCTTCACTTTGTGGGGGACTGGCATTGGTTGCAAGAGGAAAACTGCCTTTTTCTCCCACCCAGCACAAATGGACCACCATCTCCTATCAGTAATGTATTATGAGGTTAGTCATTTTGTGGGGAAGGGAGGGAAGATGTGCTTTGAGATCATGGTGACACTAAGAACCTGGTTTTCCCCAACATCAATAATTTCACTTCCAGTCTACCTAGTTTCTGTTGTCAATACAATTCTCTCTGTTTCTGAAATTGCTCTGGGAGCCCAGATCTCCACCATGCCAGCGCAAAGCAATGCTGTCATGCTGTTAGAGTTTGAGACAGTAAGTAAAAAACAATTACTATAATTTGGCAGGAAATCTTTAGTTCTTTCCTGGACATGTTATTTGGGGTTTCATGCCTTCATGTTTATCAGTATTTGACTGTTTAGTATTTGTTTCAGGTACTTCAGCAGGGCCGGCCCTAGCTTTTTGGCCGCCCCAAGCAAAAAAACAACAACCCACAAGCGCCGCCCCTCCCCAACGCCGGCCAAAACACGCCGCCCCACCAAAACGCCGGGGGGGGGGGCAGCGGGGAGGGCGGCATGCCCGCCGCCCTGCTCCCCCTGCCAGTGGGGAGCGCGGAACGCCCCGCTGCCCCGGCCGGAGCACCGGCGGGGAGCGGAGCACGCCTGCCGCCCTGCTCCCCCGGCCGGAGCGCCGGCGGGGAGCGGAGCACGCCTGCCACCCTGCTCCCCCGGCCGGGGCGCCGGCGGGGAGCGGAGCACGCCTGCCACCCTGCTCCCCCGGCCGGGGCGCCGGCAGGGAGAGGAGCACGCCGGCTGCCCCGCTGCCCCGGCCGGGGCGCCGGCAGGAGGCGGAGCACGCCGGCCGCCCCGCTGCCCCAGCCGGGGCGCCGGCGGGGAGCGGACCACGCCTGCTGCCCCGCTCCCCCTTCCGGGAGCGGAGCACGCCTGCGGCCCCGCTGCCCCGGCTGGGGCGCCGGCGGGGAGCGGAGCATGCCTGCAGCCCCGCTCCCCCGGCCGGGAGCGGAGCACGCCGGCGGCCCCGCTGCCCCGGCGGGGAGCGGAGCACGCCGGCGGCCCCGCTGCCCCAGCCGGGGCGTCGGCGGGGAGCGGACCACGCCTGCTGCCCCGCTCCCCCTTCTGGGAGCGGAGCACGTGTGCGGCCCCGCTGCTCCGGCCGGGGCGCCGGCGGGGAGCGGAGCACGTGTGCGGCCCCGCTGCTCCGGCCGGGGCGCCGGCGGGGAGCGGAGCATGCGTGCGGCCCCGCTGCCCCGGCCGGGGCGCCGGCGGGGAGCGGAGCATGCGTGCGGCCCCGCTGCCCCGGCCGGGGCGCCGGCGGGGAGCGGAGCATGCCTGCGGCCCCGCTCCCCCGGCCGGGAGCGGAGCACGCCTGCGGCCCCGCTCCCCCGGCCGGGAGCGGAGCACGCCGGCGGCCCCGCTGCCCCGGCGGGGAGCAGAGCACGCCGGCGGCCCCGCTGCCCCTGCCGGGACACCAGCGGGGAGCGGAGCATGCCTGCAGCCCCGCTCCCCCGGACGGGAGCAGAGCACGCCGGCTGCCCCGCTGCCCCGGCCGGGGCGCCATCACGAATATTAGTTTTTTTGTTAATTAAAAAAAACAAAACAAATGAAAAAAAAACCTTGAGTGCCGCTGCCCCCCTCCAGGTGCCGCCCCAAGCATGTGCTTGGTAGGCTGGTGCCTGGAGCCGGCCCTGTACTTCAGTATGATGAAAGAAGAAAGTCGTCTGGAAGATATGTAGCCGATAGGAGTTCCACAATGTTCTGAAGCTTATAGAAACCTTTATTTTAAAGAATTGGGGTGTGACTGAAAGTGAGAGCACTCAGACCATTAATATGCTGCTATCAGAAGAGCCTTTTAGACAAAACAACAAATAGCCCCCTACTCCTCCCACTGAAGGGGAGGAGGGAAGGTTTTGCACACTCTTGTTTCAAACTCTGGTCTTTACAACAAAATAATTGTCTATAAAATTGAAATTAGCTTAGCCAGAGAACCTAATATGCTGGAAGTTAAAAATTGTTGTTACAGGCCAGAAGAGTGACTATCCTTTTAGAAAAGTAATTATGGTTTATTTTTCCCATTTGCACAAGATAGGGTCGGTGAACCCTGTATATTTGCAATGGCATTAAAGATTCTATTTAAACTTTAATTCAGGCAGAATGAATTTAGTTGCTAAAGTTGGCTAAAATACTGAATTCTGGACTGTGAGTTGAATTGAATTAAAAATTCAATTCGTTAGAATAACTTTCCCATCATGTGGCACTCAGTGGTTTCAGTGTCAGAGGAGATGTTCCCAGATGTTGCTTCAAAATTTGCCATCGATGAGTTGATGCAGAGAAAAATATATGGATGCTTTGAATTATATTAAAAAATTCAGCAGCCTCACTAGAAGCTGACGCTGCATCACTGACCACCAAGTTCAATGAATGAGAACTGCATGGGACAAAAAAAGCTCGAGGGTTTAACTCTTGGATCTGTGTCTGCACTCCTTTTTAGATGCTCCGGGAGTACAGCATCAAACTCAGCCATCAGCGCCACAATTTTAAGGAAGTTTCCATTGTTTGGCACATACAGCTGATCTGAAGTGCCACGCAGTGTTAGGTTTTGGATAGCAAGCATTCTCACAATGGCAATGAGCCTTTTTAGAACATTTTGCCAGTAAAGAGACTCTGATGCAATCTTCTCTTGATGCTGATCATCTATGGTGGCCTTTAACCTTAGTCTTATCTCAAGCTCTTCCCACCTATGGAATGCTCTCTGGTGATTTGCTGCCTTCTCATGGCATGCCAGATTTCTAGCCAGATTTTTCCAGTCCTTTGTTCCTGTAGAACCCAATGTGGCTGGAATATTAGACTGGAAGAGTCTGTAACAAAAACAGTATGCAGCATTTTGGGTTTTTGAGTACATAAGCCATGGCTTCTCCACTTTGTCACCATTGGGGATTTCACGCCAGTAATGTGTTGGATGGAAAGGTCTATTTTCATTGTCTTTGGGGAACATGAAGTTTTTCACTTGCTGAGGCCCATGCATTACAAGGAAGTCCTCGGGCTACTGCTCAAGTGGGTCCACAGTCCTGGATCATCTAGACTTAAGGAACTAAACTCAGCAGCAGCTGTTTCTTGCACCTCCACCACACTCTTCTCTGATCTACACTTTTCTTCAGGAATGTTCATGGTTACATCCATTTGAGATGGAGATATGGATGCTGCAGTAGCTGCCAGGTCACCTGCACTCTGACTAACTGGAAAATCAGGCGTCTCTTCACCACTCACATCCTCACTGGGGCCAGAAAGCTCACCATGAACATTTGTGTCTATGTATCTCAGGAAAGCTCCTTCCTGCTTAGATAGAAAAGCTTCCTTTGCTTGCTTGCTTTTTCTGAATGCTGCCCCAGAGGGGCGTTTTCTTCTTTCACTCATGACTGCTGTTTTGTGCCAGCTATAGTAACTCTCTCAACACTCAACTGAAGGGGACAAATAAGCAGGCTGGTAGCAGGGCCTGAGTGAGGGAAGATATCAGCGTCTTAAGGGCCTAACTGGCTTCTACTACTTCAGTTGACTGCCTGTTCTCATCAAGTGGGTTCAGGGAAGCACCAGGAAACAGAGAGCTCCCTGAGAAGCTGGTGTTAATCAGTCCAGGCTACTAGGGTTCTAGGGAGGTACATAAGAGGCTCCTCCTCCTCTCTCTCCCTGCAGCTCCTGCTGCTTTGTTATTCCCTCTCACCTCTTCTCCTGCCCGCCTGTTATGTCTCTTGTGCCCGCCTTCCTCCAGCACAGAGCTCCAGCATCTCTCTGTATATAGAGCAGAAAGAATACACATGCACCAGCAGCAGACACAATTTTCTACACTCTGGCACCTGAGATGGCCACTTCTGTTTGCCTCATGGTAAGGCCAGCCCTGACGTGTCCACTAGTACAACTTGCTAAATATCATACAGAAGGAGGAGAGTAAATGTTATGTCTTGGTAGAGACAGGTACCTCCCCTCCCTCCCTCCCTTTTGTGCCTTTTAGACTTAATTTGCTGGTTAATTGAGAAGAGTTACCTTTATCTGAATAGCTCAACAAAGAAATTAATTCAATAAGTGAGGAGAAGACAAATGTACTGTATATGTGTTCAGGACACAGATCTGGAATTTGTACAGGAAAATTATCCACTTAAGGATTGTACACAGAACAATAGGAATGACAACACATTTTGTATGATCTTATGTGCATGTAAATCTAGTGGATTCAAAATTAAGATGTATTTACAAGCTTTTGAAGGTTAGTGTTCTTAGGCAACTTCTGGACTTGTAGATCTTGTTTTATTTCCTGGTTCAAAATGCTAGTTACCTTCTGGCATCAGAAAGGACTTCCTACTGTCTCAGATGCTGGAAATCTTGAGATAGCTACTCTTTTACAAGATTTCTGTTCCTGTATTGCATGCAATCTTGCCATTCTGGGGATGGGATACTCAGGCAGAACAGAGGAGGGACAAAGGAGACAAAAAGAGTAGGATATTTTAAAATCAGAACAAATATTAGAGACTGTATATGGGGGGGAACAGTGACAGGAGATAAAATCCCTTTGCAAAACAGAGAGATAATACATATAAGAAACAGTAACTTTTTGCAAAAAACCCCCCCAAAACCCCAAAGCAAAGCGGTTATATCTGAATGTTGAATACTATAAAATGGTGATGTTATATGTTGCAATTGATGCCAAAAAAACACAGAACTTCACCACTTCTCTAACCACCTGGGAGGAGCAAAAGATGGATAATGTTCTGAAATCAATATCTCTCCATTTCTGCCTTGTTTTAATATGGCCAGGCTAACTCATAATTCTGATCTGAGCTTTCCTTGTCTTTTATTTTTACTCTTTCATCTTGGGAAAGCTATGATGTATGGAAGAGAGATGTGGTTTGAGCATAGGACCAGCAGCTAGAAACCCGATTCTAATACTTTCGCTAATACCAACTGTTGAATATTGATGCAAATGAGAATACAGGACTTTATTAGCATCCAGAACATTCTTTCACTGTTTAGTTAAGTATTTTCTTTTTGAAAATCTATTGCCCATTGGAAATTCTAGTTTACCTTTGGATGGTGCACATTATTGTTATATACTCTGGTGCAGGCTTCCGAGTGCTGGATCTCACAGCCCAATGCTTTAATCACAGGGCCATTGTTTGCCTTTCTGAAACCCCAGCCTCATTCACTATATAACCCTACCTCATTTCTGTACATCCTGTAGGAAAAAAAGTATGAAATCATATAGTTATAGACTATCTTAATGTATACGCACACAAGGACAGAATCAAGGTTACGTGGCCATCTTAATCCTGGCATTTCCTAACTTTTGAATTTCATATTACAATACACTCAACATCAGGTAAAAGTGAAAGTAAGTTTGTTAGCGCTGAACATTCCACTGTCTTTTGTGCAGGTTTAGGTATGCTGTGCACATGCCTACTGGATTGGGCCCCACACTCAAGATAGGTGAGGGTATGCCTAGTTGGGAAGCCCTCTGGATCTTTGGCATTAGATGGCAAGCTGCTGAGGGGTATTATGAGTTAAGTGGCTGTGCACATCCCCAGATGCTGAAACTTGGGCACCTCAGGGACTTTAACAGTGGAAATTTAGGTATCTAGTGACTTTAGGCACCTACAGGCTTAGGTGGCACTGAACAGGGGTTTTGTGAATGCCAATATCACCTAAATTGTATTGTATTGTAATAGTCCCGTTGAAGTCAACGGATCTAACTACATGAATAAGTTGCATGCATTTGTACCTGTTTGCTGGACTGGGGCCCTCCTCATTGAGAATCAGTTTGCATACCCATAAGAAAGAGGAATAAAGACCTAAAAGAATATGTAAGGTGGGAAGAACTCAATCAGGGCATAATCTTCACCTTTAGCTATGATGCTTGCAATCTAGGTAGATGAAAAGCATTGTCTTTTTTCTATGCCAGACTTCAAAGCACATCTCTGTTTTATCCCTCTGCATCTTCCCTGTAAAGTTAAAATAAATAAATAGGGTAGGTATCTATAAGTGATTAATCACTTTTCCAACTAAACTATAATATTCTGTTTCAAACCACATATGGTTGGGTACAGAGCATAAAAAAGTAATCATTTCTTAACAATTGACTCTGAACCAGACATAATGAAATAAAAAGGGAGGTGTGTGGGTGGCAGAGGAGGGAGGGAACCAGTGAGGCTGATCTTTTAAGCTTTATCTAGTTTATCATTTTCAGAAGCAACCTAATGAGTGCAACCCCACCTTGCCATACAGGGTGAGACAAAAAAAGAGATTTTTTAATTGTGTGTTGGGCTGGAAGGCAATATCAACTGTTGAGTAATCTCCATTCTGGGTAAACAGTAAACTTTCATCTTTATATGAATGCATGCATGATTTTAATAAATAGAATAATAAATGTTTTTTAGTGATTAATTCTGAACCAAGAATAGAATAGTAAAGCAGACAACTAAGACTCATTGTTTTATATTAGGCAATCTCCTCTTTCCAGTATTATCTTCAACAGTAGCCTAGTAAAAATCACCATTTCTTCTTTCAAGTGTGAGGGAATGGTTGTTCCCTTACCATTTTATTAATGATCGTGAACACTACTCTTTGTTCTCTTCTCCCTTCTATTTTAATTGCTTCTGTGTAGGTTTTTGCATTTCACCCATCACTTTTATTCTCCCTTTCTTTTTCAGACCTTAATGCAACCAAATTGCTGGGTGAATATACTTATTGGCTAATTTTGTTAACATTTTGTTCTTCTCAGTTAGCCAGCTCAGTTATTTCAGTTCTGCACGGGGATCTGTGTCCCTGAGACATTTGAGGGGCTTCAGATTAGTAGTAGTACCAGTACCTAGAAGAGTTACAATACCCATGGGTTTTAGCCCATGGATCCTACAAGAAAAAGTCAAGGTCTGCTCTGCACAACCCTAAACCTTATTGCTGTGTCTCTGGGGTGCTGCCTCCCATGCCTTCTCTCACCCTGACAGTGACTGCAGCCTGTCTCTCTCTGCAGCCCCCTTCTACTCTCAGCTACTGGGCTTTATATAGTTCTTTTCCGGCTGAGCCTCGTCTCTAATTAACACCCATTACTCTCTGGCTCCTCCTCCAGGTGCAGCGTAGGCAGTTAATTGGCCCACCTAGCCACCTTAACCCCTTCAGGTCTTCTGTGGAGAGGATACCCCATCACTAGGGGGAACAAGTGAGCAGCATATGTGCAGTGTTATGGAATGATGGAAGGTAGGTCGGCATATGTAAAAGATCTGGGAGGAGGAGAACAACAAAGTCAAAGTACTTGTAAATATCCCGCTAATTTATTATTAATTACATAACAGCATCCAAAACTATGTTGGGCATTTGTGGGATGAGAGTCCAGGAAATATAATGTAAAACTGGACAAAGCTATTTAGGCAGTGATTGTTTATTACAAAATACCGAGTAATCCAGAAGAGGACCCTGCCCCTATCTGAAATAAGCCAAATACAGAAAGGGAGGAGGAGATTACCTCCTTGACAGCATTAGGGATTTCTCCATGTCAAGACTGCCAGCCCAAGAGCATCCTTGAAGTCCCACTTGAGCCCATCTTTGGCTTCCCTTTGAAGGCAGATAACTTCACTTCTCTCTTGCAGATTCCTTCAACCAGGATAGGCAGCTGCTTTTCTTTTGTAGGAAAGGACAGCAACTCTTTCCTCACTTTCCCAATGATTCTTTGGATGAATACTCTCACAGTACAACTAGTGGGACCACAGGATCACTCTCTCCTCTCATTTAGTTGAGAGTAAACCCAGAGTCATGTCACTGAAGTCAATAGAGTTACACTGATGTAAAAGCAGAGTAAGTGAGAGCAGAATTAGGATGATAGGCCCAGATCCACAAAGGTACTTAGGTGCCTTAGCTACCTAAGTCTCAGGTTTAGGCCCCTAAATTCCACTTTTGGCTCTACTGCAATCCGCAAAACTCCTGCTGACCCGGCAGGCACCTAACTTGCTCAGAGCCTGAGTTTTCAAAGTTGAAGTTCCCTGGGTGCCTACATTTGTCTCTGAGCATGCCCACTGCTGCATGTACCACATGTCCACAGTGCTCAATTTATGGGAAGAAAATAGGGGGCACCTTTAATTAATACAGATGGTCCTGGAGACAGTGCAGAGCAAGGTGCTAGGGTATCCCTTGGCTATCTCCTGTGCTGGCTCTTCTATGTTGCTGAGCAAAGTTGCCAACTTTCACACAGTAAATAACACTCCAACTTTCACAATAAGCCAAAAATCAAGCTAATCCCATTTCAAAACAAGGCCCAAACAAACCAATCCCTAAGAACTCCAACACTCTGTGACTAGACCCCCCCTGGCATGCAGTCTGGGACTGTAGTGGGCCCGCTGTGCACCCCTGACTCTCTCCTCCCTTCCCCCAGCTTGCTCCTTGAGCTGAGAAAAAAAAAAAAAAAGAAGCAACAAGCTACAAGCCAAAAACTAGCCAACAAGCAACTCACAAGCCAATTAAACCAAAAACAAGCCCAGTTTCTGCATTTTTTTCATGGGTTTGGCATGTCTACTGCTGAACCAAGCTCAGCTGCAGTAAGACTGCCTGTTTTTCCCCATGTTACCCCACCTTCCCCCGTGCCTACTCCCCCACTCATAACTCCCCCTTCTGCCCCCACCACAGCATCCCTTCTGCCTGCCACTACCCCTTAAATCCCTGTCTGCCTTTTGCCCCTGTATCTAACCTGCCTCCCTACCACTGCCTTCTTCCAGCCTTCTGCACACACAAAGCCCTTAGCTCTCCTGCTCCACTCCTGGACATTTTGAAACTGTTAGCCACACCAAAGGAATCAGGGAATTGACTCATAATACAGACACTCAAGAGCCATTGTTTCTGGGATCTGTCACTTGTGATGACACAGAGCTTGCTTGGAGAGGGAAACTGAATATCCACGACAAGACTCAGAAGGGTAGCCATGTTAGTCTGTATCCATAAAAACAACGAGGAGTCTGGTGGCACCTTAAAGACTAACAGATTTATTTGGGCTTAAGCTTTCGTGGGTAAAAACCCACTTCTTCGGCATCTACCCATGAAAGCTTATGCCCTAATAAATCTGTTAGTCTTTAAGGTGCCACTGGACTCCTCGTTGTTTTCATGGAAAGACTATTGACTTTAAAATGGACTCAGGAGTTGACATCACAGTCATCTCAGAAGGGATTTACAATCTCTTTCAAGCTCTCCCAGAGCTGAACTGCCACAGCTCTGAGTAGCTGGTATTCTGAACTATATGGGTCAGTTCACCACAAAAACAACTTACAAAGACAAAAGCTATGCATTCAGAGTGCATGTGATCAAAGGATCAAATAGCAACAATCTTCTCACAGCGTGGCAGCCACGACGGGCCTAGTCAGAAAGATGGAAGAACTTGATGGAGGATATGATGATATGATAAAAGGAGATACAGTACAAAACAACTTAAGAGACAATGCTGAAGTATACAGTGTACAAAAATCTTCACCAGAGAGACCTTAGAATCTACTAGCTGAAGAGTTATGAAAATTCGGAGGACATCATTACCTAGTTGTCATGGGCTATTTTTCCAGGTATATAGAATGAATGTACATGAAAGACATAACATGTGGCAGTGTTATTGAGAACCCAAAGTGTAGTTTTGCTCACTTCAATATTCCAGAACAATTAGTGATGGATAATGGGCCACAATTCACTGAAGCAGAATTTAAATAATTCTGAATGAAACATAATTGTGATCATATTAGTAGCAGTTCACATTACCCATAAGCAAATTGAGAGGCTGAGAGAGCTGCACAGACAGCCAAGAAAATCCTATCCAGGAAGATCCATTCCTTGCTCTTCTGAGTTACAGATCAATAGCAGCTACTGGATATAGTCCAGCCCATCTCCTAATGGGAAGATAACTCAAAACTGGGGAAAAGAACTGACAAACACTTTTATAGCAGATGTCATTCAGATAACTGCCGGGTCTAGAATTGGATGACGGTGTTCATGTCAAAGTGGATGGAGGAAAAGGACAATTTCAGATGTCCTAAAGAAAAAAAAAACCCAGCACCCAGATCATATGTGACCAAGACCAGCAGTGGAAAGTTCAACAGAAACTCTTGACATCTACAGTTTTTCTCAGAGAGAACAATCAACAGAGCAACCTCTACAGATGGCAGATGCATAACAAGAAGACAACTCAAGGATTCTGGACAGACCACAATCAGTCATTGTAACTAATGGACCGCTAGATGACCAAATTGTTACACGTTTGGGTCATATAATTAGAAAACCAGTATGACTCAGACACACTTAACAGACTGATCTGTACTGAACTTTAAAGACCGTGTGATAGTGTAAATATTGTAAATGGTAGGAATGTAGATCTTAAAAGGGGAGATGTAATAGAATGATAAACTGTATTATACTGCTTAGCCACTAGGTGCCACTTTGTGTAAAATACTTTATTTAAGCTAACCTCAGCCATACCGGAAAGAGTAGTTAGGATCTTATGGTGAACACAACTGGTGTGTCTAAGCAAGACAGAAGTACATGAAAAACACTCACTCTGCTTCCCCCAGGCCTGCCCCTGTCTTTGTCTCCCTTTTCACTCTGACTTTCCACCCAGCCCACAGATGCCCTCTCCCCATTGGGGAGCTCCTCATTCCCTGGGTCCCCTGTGGTTACAGCTCATGTTCCTTGCCCTCTTTCCCCGCATAGGTCTTCTGTTCCTCTCTCTCAGCCCTAGCTCACTAAAGCCTCTGATCACTGATTGCTGACCTTCCTCTCTTCCAGCTGGCTTGATCACTGACCCCTCATTTCATCCGGTCTCCAATTCCTTTCACATGGTTCCCCAGATCCCTGGCCCCCTTTCTTATCTCTCTCCCTCGCCCATCACTGGATGAGTGGTTGGTACAAGAGGCAGCACACATGAGCTGATTTCTGCTGAGCAGCTGGACTGGGCACCAGGTGTGCCTCTTTTTCCTTCTCGGATGAATGGGTTCTAGAGCAGGGCATCAGAGCCTGGACTCCACCAGTGAGGTGCCAAGGCTGAGCAGTGAGACCTACTATGGTCGGGAGACTCCTCCCCTAATGAAGCAGTGGTGCCAGGTCCCCTGATTGCTCTGGCAATCCCTCTCTCAGCAGTCTCTCCACTTGCTTCCCTGGCTTCCCCCCACCAAAGGGCAGTA
Source organism: Chelydra serpentina (assembly GCA_037349315.1). Classification (NCBI taxonomy): domain Eukaryota; kingdom Metazoa; phylum Chordata; order Testudines; family Chelydridae; genus Chelydra; species Chelydra serpentina. Next base: position 8,135,889 of record JBAIAC010000014.1, on the reverse strand, counting down.
GAACCTGCTGCTGCTGCTCTCCCTATAGCTCCTGTCCCTACTGCTGGCCATGCAGGGAGAAGTAGGGGGCACAAATCCTAGCCCCCCCAGTGCCACTGAATAAGTCAGAATTGGGGTAGCCCCTAAAAGTAGACCTCCTGTCTAATCCCCAGAGTGATTCACAAAACAGGGCATCTTGCCACCTAAATCACAGTGGGCCTGATTTGGTAAGTGTACTCAGAAGCCTGCCTCTGGACTGGGTTCCATTCAAAATCTGGTTGGAGGAGGAAGAGGTGGGCGTAGTGCCCAATTTATAGCCTAGTGCTTAGAGCACTTGCCTGGGCTGTGGACTACACAGGTTCATTTCCCCCCTCTGCTGGGGGAGCGGTTTGAACTAGGGCTTCCAATTTTTTAGGAGAGTTCTCTAAACACTGATGTATGGGATCTTCTGTAGCACTCCCTCAGTCCCTCCCATTAAAACTGTTCCACTGTAAATAATGAAATGGACATTGGGCCAGAGAGCAAGAGAGGGAATGACGCTGTAATCCAGTGGTTATGTCTCCCACCTGGGAGATGGGAGACCCTGTGTCCACTCCCCTTGCTCCCATCATTCTTCCATTATTTATCCACATTGGAGCAGCTTCAATCGGACCCACATCAGAATATCCCATAGCTCAGTCCATTGGGATAAAAGATATAAGGTGGGTGCCCTCCAACCATTTATGGATGGCTAGGCACCTCCATGCAGTCTTGGTGCCTATCTCTGCAATAATGGTGGGGCTTAGCATACACCTCTCCAGTTGACCTCTTTTATTGGCTAGTTTAGGTGGCTCCCCAGCATGCTAGTTTTTGCGGATCACATTCTTAGGGGTCTATCTTTCCCCATTCATTGTATGGAGAGCCTAGGTGCGTAACTCAGCTTTGTGCAATGCAATGTTGTTCCTGTGATGTTTCTAGCAACCTAAAAGTTAGATGCTATGATGCTCAGCTTTGAAACACCTAAGTCCTTTTGTGGATCCCACCTGTAGTCTCTGCCCAAAGAGCATAAATGCTAATTAAAGAGCAAAGCATGGTGCAAAGAATTCTCCAGAATAAATAGTAAAGCCTACCCTTTTATCTCACAAGTGGGGCAGAGCTTCTGGTATTATACACAGTAGTATTGTATGGGAGACCATGAAAATGCCTGGATGTCAAATGTGAAACTGCTTCTGATGAGTGCAATCTTCCAGATTATTAACACATGTCAAACTGTCAACAACAATCAAGAAATGATAAGATGATTAATCTTCAGCCGTATTGCTACTGTTTCAGGAGGATTAATTGAATATTTATAGCACATCTTTGGATTCCTAGACTCATTCTGCTGGAATGTATTCCTGTATTTTACTCCATTAGTGTTGTGATTATAAAAGAAGGCAGTTTTTCACTCCAGAAGGAACTTTGGCATCCTTTAGATGTAATTACAGTGCATGATGATTCAGAACACACTTGGCAGGTATTTTCTTGTTTCCACTCATAAAATCAAGCAGAGACCAAAGGCACTTCAAGCAAAATCAGCACATCATATTATATAAGCAGATATTCAGAAAGTTCAGCTTCGAAAGTGGGTCTTTTGTCCAACAAAATGAAGAAAATCCACATTTTGCTAAATTCAGTTGGCCACTTTGAGCACTGTCCTGATTCCATTGACATCTATAAGAATTTTGCCATAGAACTCAGTGGGAGCAGGATCAAACTCTTACTCTGTAATAAGTAAGAATTGTTTACGCTTAAGAGGCTCGTGATTATTCTGTATATAATTTTTAAAGTCTCTAAATATTTTTTCAGATGCTCCTTCCCTCGCCTTTCATCCTCCCACTTGTGTCAAAAAACTGTTGGTCAAAACAAAAATAAAAGATCAGATACAAACGCAAGAAAGTCAAAGTTCTCCTTCTGCAACATTTACAAAAAACCTGGGAATTAAACACAGGCTTTCTGACCAGGTTCCGAAGCACTTATTTATAACTCCATTAGAAAGACCAAATATGCCTATTAGATACAGACAAAGATGCCCTAGGACTAATCCGCAGGTACACTTAGCCTCCCTTCCCAATACATTCAACGTGCATTTCTTACTCTTATTGTTAATGTCACTTTCACACCTGTGAAATTTTTACAACAATATGTAGATACCCAACAAAGTATAAATGGAAAAAAAAAATCAACAAATGAATATTTGCGTTGTTTGCTAGCTATGCGAGTTTGTTACATTTAAACAGGGATAGTATTTTGCCTGAATGAGAGGTCTAAAACTGCCTCAAGCATCCTATTTGCCTATACTTTGAATCTTTTTACACATCTCTTTTTCTGTGTATAGTTCATATTGTGTTTTAGCTGAGAAAGGTCCTGATCCAAAGCCCATTGAAGTCCATTTACTTTAATGAGCTTTGGATCAAACTCAACATTTTTTTTTTTATGAGTTTAGGATTTTTTACCTATGTTTTTATCCATGTTTCAGACCCAGTGGTGTGTCTAATTTCAAACCCTCCAAAGATGAGAGTTTGCCAGTCTCTTGACCATCCCCCCCCCAGCATTTAATAAATTCTGCCAATTAAATGCTCAATCTAGGAGCATATGTGTAGTGTATGAGAATTGAGTGTATTGTATCGGCCTGAGCCCTTTACTGGCCCTCTCTGACTTCTGTGTTTCAGAAGTCACCAGAAACCTGCCAGAGCAGTAATATGTGTGTGTGTGTGTGTGTGTGTGTGTGTGTATGTATATATAGTTAGTTAATAAACATGGATATTTGGACTCCAGTGTGCCTGTGTTCCTTCATTTTATGTTTGTTGTGTAAAGAACAAAAGACACAGTAATGGTTTCTAAGGGACAGCTCCTCAACTGCTGTAAATTGTCATTGTGCCATTAACTTCAATAGCACAATGGCAATTTCCTCCAGCTGAGGATCTGCCTGCTTATTTCCAACCACACTAGATTGCTGTATAAATGTCTACTCTCTTCTTATTGATACTGCATGATTGCAAATATGGAAAGGTAGGAAAAATTTCAATATTTCAAATTTATGTCTGGAAATAGTGAGGATAATAAAATATGGTAATAGACAAGGTGTTACTAGACTGAGAATAAAATGCTAAATCCAGTTAAAATATGTTTTTACGGTTCACACATAATTACTGTTTTGAAGAGGTGCACTGTATGCAACTAGTCCATTACTGTAAATCAGAATGGACAGATCTTGTTTTAACTGCTGTTGTGTTGTGAAAGGCGTGGTAGTGGGTGGTTGTTGTTGTTTTTTTAATGTACACAAAGAAAGAAAAGGTAAACTGTGTTTGTAAATATTATAACTATTATGATGGTAGTCATAAACAGTAATGGAGGCAAAAATGTGGGAAGTTTACAGACAGTACAAAAACAAACATATACTTGCCTACTTGATACATGCCTTTCATTTTATTCTGACTTGGGTTCCAAGCTCTAAAAGTCATAGGAGTCATGATTTATTCAGATGTAACACACAGGTTCATCAAGAGATTAAAATAAAAAAATCCCTTGCTTCACTTCAGTGCTTCATCCATTACCTGCAAAGAAAACCTCATATTTCTTGTTAGGAAAAACACAAAACAACCACGTAATGGATTCCTCCAGGATGTAAGAGTTATATCATACTTGATTAGTAAAGGCTGGTGGTTAATGGAGGTAGAAATTGTGATTTCTTACCCCCACCATTATTATTATAATACCTATGAAGCACTATAGTTGAATGAACCACTGAGTTTAATATGGGATAGGTATAATTTCAGGAAGAATCTGGCATTTGCAAAAGGAGAAGGGAGAATTGCAGATGTGAATATGCTGACATTTACATAAGCTTTCATGTACCTAGTGATGTTTCAGACAGCCTCAATGATGGGTTAATAGGCAGTACTGCACCATAAATGCCTTATATACAGGAGACTAGAGTGCAAAAGATGTTGATTGACTTCACATAGTGTATACAGTGTTGTTGTAGCCATGTCTGTCCCAGGATATTAGAGAGACAATGTGAGTGAGGAAATATCTTTTACTAGATCAACTTCTTTGATGAAAGAGACAAGCTTTCGTGCTTACACAGAGCTCTTCCTCGGGTCTGGGAAATGTACTCAGAGTGTCACAGCTAAATACAAGGTCCAACAAATAGTTTAGCATTAATAGTCAGCATATATTCTAAGGAACCATTCAAGGTGAAGTGGCCCATTAACACCCTTGTGGTCATAGGACAAAAAGGGGGGTTAGTGGGTTACAGATTTTTGTAATAAGCTATAAATCCAGTGTCTTTATCAAGACCATGATTTTTAGTGTCTAGCAAAGTTATGAATGTTATGTAACTATCACATAGTGCAGTTCGTTCAAGGGGAGCTAGGCATTTTGGATTATTCTGAGATTTGTAGTGAATACTTCCCAGTCTTCCCGAGGCTTCTCATTGACACACCACACAGATAGTTTGAGGTCAGAAGGGACCATGTAACAGGCTTCACTCACTGCTGGGGTGCCCCCTTGTGGCTGGGACTGGAGATCAGCTCTTGTCCAGTCTAGCACTCCCTCCCATCACTTGCTCACCCTGCAGTCTCTCTCACCAAGACGCAGGTTGCTTTCTCTTTGTGACTCAGCCCTCTGGCCAGTCACTGCATAATTTTTCTCTTCTGGGGTATTGACATCTTGCTGTACTAGCTCTCCAGATGCTGCCTTCACCAGTCCTGTGCCACTTCCCAGTGGCTGATAGGAGAACTTGGGCCCAACTTTTACATTGGGTTCCAGCCATGGGACCCTATAACCAGTAGCCAAGGTCTGCACAGTCCTACTCCTTACTGTTGTTTTCCTGGGCTACTTCCTACACAGAGTTTCTCAGGCTTTCTTTCCTGCAACTTCTCTGGGTTGACCCTTCTTTCAGGGCCAGGATCCTCGGGCTTATTCTCCCCCCAGGGTTTCTCCTCACCACCTCTGCACTGCCAGAAAGTGACTGCAGACTCTTTCCCTGCAGCCTTCTTTTACTCTCAACTTCCTGGCTTTATACTAACCAGCCTGCACCTGTCCAGCTGGGCTTCATGATAATTTAAATGGGGCTCACCCTCCAAGTGCAGCCAGGTATCATAACTGGCCTCTTGAAGGAGTTAATGTGGGCCTATCTGGGGTACACCCCTCATCACAGACCATTAGATCATCGTGTTTGTCCTCCTGTATAACAGATTAGGTTAGTTCTCATGCTGTCGCTTGGACAGCATAGAGGACATCAGTGCACTATGTGCCTTCATGTTGTTCTGTCCTGAGCCAAATCTGACATAGTATGGGTAGGATGCCTGTGAGGTACAGGTATCTGTTGACACCCTCTAGCCATCAAGTTTAGTTTTTTTGGGGGGGCCCTTTCTTACATGCTTTCATTAGGTCAAAGCCTAAGATGATTCTCACAGGGAAGTTCGTAGACATTCAGAGCAGATGACCAGGCCACCTTAAAGAGTGGTGGGCAACCGTTTGCAAGAATAGGACTTGTTTAGTTAGAAAATTGAGCTTTTCATTCAACTAGAATTCATACCATTTGATATTTTTCATCATTTGGAGGTGCAGTATCTGAATGCTGTCCAACTTCTTCTCAATCCTGAGAGTGAGGGGGCAATGTTTCAGTTACATAAGTCAGAATACAGACCACCAAAGCAATATATAGCCTCAGCTTTGTCTTTCTACTTGTCAGCTATTCTTCTGTGGCTGCAGATGCTCTTAAATATCATCTGGAGAACAGAGTCAGTCCTGTCTGATGGGGAAAAAAGGCATTATTTTGCCACGTTGGAAATGAAAAGCAGAAAATGAGAGACTCTTGTAACTATTGTGGCATTGCTCTTCTATCCATCCCAGGAAAAGTTTTTGCTTCTGTTTTGTTGGCCCAAGCAACTGATATCTAAAGGAGCAAGAGAAAACAACAACAAGCTACCTTCACTCGTGGCTGTTCCATGACAGAGAAAATCTTTACGTTGTACCAGGTTATCAAGAAAGTACGAGAATTCAATTGTTCACATTGCATTTGTGTATATCAAGGCCACATTTGTTTATATAGACAGGGAATCACTATGCTGACCTTGAAACTCACAGGCCTTCCTGACACGCTCTGTAGAATGTTCTGTCTCCTATATGATGACTTGTCAAGTTATGTCCTTTGAAATAGGGAAAGAACCACCATCTTCTAAATTAGGTCAGGCACTTGACAAGGATGTGCTGCTGCCCCAGAACTCTTCAATGCCTTCATAGACTACGTGTTTGACCGGACACTAAGTAAATGCATTTTAGTTGATTTTTCTGATGACATAGCACTAGTTGTGAAATCAATGGACAAGCTAGTTGTGGCACTTAAAGCCCTGGAAAGCTCAATGGCTGAAAATTAATTGGGGTAAAATCAAAATTCTTCCAGTCAGTGATTTTGGACATGCTGCGGGCTCTAGCATCTTAGTGGGTGACCACTCAGTCAAGATTGTTGATGATTTTACCTCAGCTCCATTGTCGATAACATAGTTGGCACAGAGAAAGAACTTGAAGCCTTGATGCAAAAAGCATAATCAGTAATGGGACATCTCTTCAAGACAGTCTTTTGAAAGCTGAATGCTTTAGATAGACTAAAGCATATAATTCCTTGGGAGACTAAACTACTGTGTCCCACAGGCAAAGAACAGGAGAGATTGGGGTGCCACCAATGCCTGAGGCCCATGCAGTGTCAGGGAATTGATTAGGTGACAGATGATCCTAGCAAAAGATTTATGCCCCAGGTTACAGAGGAAGGGACGAAGCCCCCTAGGTCCTTGCCAGTCTGATCTGGAGAAAATTCCTTCCAGCCTCACTCATTTTTGTCTCCCCGTTAATAACTACATTTTGAGACCTGTCAGTGAGCCAGATTGTGCCCTGTCTATGCCATATAAAGCAAATTTTCAATCAAAATGTCATACAGTACTAAATCAAATGACTTGGACAAATCCAAGTATGCTGTATCACCACAGTTGCCTTTTTCTTATCAAGAAGAAACACAGATTTGTTTGACAAGACCATCTGCCATGAGACCATGCTGACTGGCAGTAATTACATATTTAGCCTTCAGTTCTTTGTTGATGGTCTTGAATTAACTGTTCCATTATTTTACATGAGATTGATGTCATGCAGACTGATTTATTGTCCCCTGTGACATCCCTTTTTACCCTTTTAAAAATATTGGAACTACATTGACAGTCCTCCAATCCTTTGAAATTTTCCCAGTTTTCCAAAATATATAAAAAATTGACATTTGTAGTTTGGAGAACTCAGCTAGCTCCTTTAAGACTCTTGGGTGTCCGTTATCTGGGCCATATTGATTTGAAAATGTTTAATTTTAGCAGATGCTGCCTCATGTACTCTTTTCATACAGATGATAACATTTCTATTCCATTCACAACATCATATGAAATAGAAATTGAAATGCTTCATTTCAAATACAGAATAGAATTATCTATTGAACAGTTGTGCCTTTTCTACATCACTATTAACTATTTTACCATCTGTATCTAGCAATGGCCGTATACATGATCTAGTATTTTTTGTTTTGTTTTAAAAATGCCTTCTTATTGTCTTTAGTCCTGTTGACTATTGGTATTTCATTGATTCCTTCAGTTTCCCTGATCAGTCAGCTACCTTTTAAAACTTGTAACTTATATTCATTGCCTTTTGTGTCCCCTCTTTTCCATCCTTTGTATTTTGACTTCCATCCTTTATATATCCACTTACATATCTCTTTGTAACCAAGATGTCTTCTTGCCATCAGTGGCAAGAATTTTAATCAATGTTTGCGTAAACTCATGGGATTAAAATTAATCAAACAAATACTAGGGAAGAATTATCTTTTTCCATAATTATTAGGTTAATTTAGTTCTTTTAAAAGCTGCTGCACTGATAGCCCTGGAGATTGTCATCTTTCTATTCCTGATCCATGTACAGTTCATACAATGAAAGCTTCTCTCTCCAATAAACGCTCATGACTTCGAGAGCCACCTTTATGGCTAAGAATTAGTTCAATCTCCAGGTCCATACCATATCTGGTGTCTACTGAGACTGACAGAAAAGTTGTGATGATGGTTTTTGTAATGTGGATGCTAATACAGTTTTAACTGAATTAAAATGCCATTTCACATTGGACAGTAATGACTATTAACTGATAATAATTTTCAATCACTACAAAAATGTGCTCAATTAGAATCAGTGACATAGATATGATAGGGCTGCGATCAGAAGATATGGATGAAATCCTGGTCCATTGAAGTCAGTGAAGTTTTGCCATTGACTCCTGTATTCCTTTTCTGTTTCTTACTATTCCAAAACTGTAGCTTTTTCATCTCATATCCTTAAAAAAAAAAATTACTAATTTGACTTCATTCCGTTCCATGCTATCTGACTGTTTATACTTTACATTAATGTAAAGTTTTCTGATTCAGGGATCTCAGTGTAACAGTTTTTAGTGTTGCCAAGCAACAGGTAGTTTAAGATCATATTCCTCAATCATTGACATAGAAAACTACTTCTTTTCTGACTATTGAGCACTCATACTGGACTTGTCCTGCTTCACTGTACATTAGACCATTTCAACAGAGACTGAGCTACAGGTCTTTAGCTATTTGGATAATAATCTCTTGGATTCAATTATATGAAGAAAATGTAAGGTCACCTCTTGCATTTCACAAATTCTTATAACTTTTAGTTTATTTAGAAAGATGAATACAATGCCTTCTATTAAATAATTATTCTTAAAATGTTCCCATTGATACAGCTGGACAAGGTAGTTCTAGTTTTCACCAGTACAGGTACAATACAGCAGTCCCTGCCCTGTTGTGTCTTTGTATCTCAAGTCTGATTTGGAGAGCTACCTCAAGAATTTATAGTCTTCATGTTCATTCAATCCTTGGACTTTCTGCTGAAGCTGGAAACAAAGGTGTCAGTTGTGTTCGTACTGGGAATTTGCTGAGTGGTCAAACTGTTTTCTGGCATTTATTTTAATTTTTATCTTTTTTTTAATCTATTCCTCTTTTACTATCTCATCATTTTCTATGCCTCCTTTCTCTCCCTATTAATAATGCAAAACAAACATGTTTGTGTTTCTTCTTGGCTCAAACCTTTGCAGAAGAAAATGAAGCAAACTTTTTAAGTGTGATTCTAAATTTGTAAATCATAGAAACCAGTTTTAAGTGAAGTTTAGTGACTACTGTCTTCAACTCTTTTCCACGTGACCCTGCGAACGTTCTGCAAACTCCCCCCTTGGTTCTCAGTGAGCACTAGTTTAATTTCAATAACTAGCAATGCAGAAAATGGCATATTAACTTTAATTTTTTAATTCCTGTAACAGAGGGATCGCCCTTAAGGCCTGGAGTGCTGGGGATCAATCAATCCTGATTACTGAAGAAGCCACACCTGGGAGAAATCAGGTGCTTTCCCCATTTAAAAAAGAGGGAAAAAAAGCAGCAGGAACCAAAAAAGAGGGGAATGCTCAAGGACCTGAGACTGCTAGGAGTGAGCAGGCTCAAGCGGAGTGTCAGGACTGGGACTCTAGCCAGGTAGGACCTGGGAGTGGCCCTCCAAATCAGGGAAGGACCTAGGAAAGAAGCCTGGGAGAAGGGAGAGAACCCTTTGTTTTGTGTGGATTTTTGGTTGGACTTTGTTCTGGGATTTTGAGTTATGTTTGGAGGTTATTTATATTAATAAATCCAATCCACAAGGAGGCTATTTTTCACCTTGTGATAAATAAAGTGGTGGGATAGCTCCCTTTGATGGACACCTAGCCAGCCAGCTAGCTGTAAAATCCCTGTTAGTAGCTGTTCTTTACCTGGGGGTTAAAAAGTCCCCCAGGTAAATTAAAAAAAGTGGGCACCTGACCAAAAGACCCAAAGGGAAGGCTAGAACTTTTTAAAATGGGGAAAGAAACTTTCCCTTGGTCTGTTGTTCTCTAGGCTAAAGAGACCCAGAGTAGCAATGCTATAAGCAGAAATGCTTGAACCAGGTATGAAAAAGTATCTTCCATATCTAGAAGAAATAATTTGGATAGGGAATGTTTAGTTAGATGCTATCAGGTTTATTTTTTATTTTTGCTTGTGGATCTCCTCTGTGCTAACCCCAGATGCTTTTTTTTGCTTGTAACCTTTAAGCTGAACCCCCAAGAAAGCTAGTTTGGGTGCTTAATTTTTGGAATTGCTCTTTTAAAATCTAACAAATGCCTAAGTTCCAGATGTATTTTCTTTCTTTTTGTTGTAATAACATTTACTTTTTTAAAGAAGGATTTAGATTTTTGATGTCTTAAGAGGTTTGTGCACGTGTTGTTTGATTAGCTAATAGCCAAAGCTAATTTCCTTTGTTTTCTTTTTCAGCTCTTCCCCGGAAGGGGGGTGAAAGGGCTTGGGGGTACCCCACAGGGAGGAATTCCCAAGTGCTCCTTCCTGGGTTCAAAGGGGGATTTTTGCATTTGGGTGATGGCAGCGTTTACCAAGCCAAGGTCAGAGAGAAGCTGTAACCTTGGGAGTGTAATACCAGCCTGGAGTGGCAAGTATTAATTTTTAAAATCCTTGCAGGCCCCCACTTCCTGCACTCGAGGTGCCAGAGTAGGGATTCAGCCTTGACAGACCTCAAAAAGCCTGGATAAAATGTTACTTTAACTGTTCACAAGGGTGCACTTGGGAGGTGGCTGGCCCTGTCATGCTTCCCTGGTCTAATGTGGTATTTTTTGTTGCCTTAAACAAAAAAAAAAACACACACACAAAAACAGTGTAATAAAATGTTACTTAAACTCATAGACTTTAAGGCCAGAAGGGACCACCATGATCATCTAGTGTGACCTCCTGCCACAAAACTTCACCCACCCACCCACTCTTGTAATAGACCAAGAGGTTCTCAAACGTCATTGAACTGCGACCCCCTTCTGACAACAAAAATTACTACATGACCCCAGGAGGGGTGACCTTGAGCTTGAGTCCGCCTGAGCCCCAGGTGGGAGGGGGCAAAGTCGAAGCCCCAGGGCTTCAGCCTCAGGTGGGAGCAGGGCCGGCTTTAAGCCGATTCCACCGATTCCCTGATTATTTTTTGTTGTTGTTTTTCTTGGATGAATCGGCGGCAGGAGTGGTTTTTTTTGGGGGGGGGGGGGGGGGGTTCTCTGATACGTCTGGCAGAAGGGTGCGGGGCCCTGCCATTGTTCTTCGCGTGGGGCCCCGCACCCACTAAAGCTGGCCCTGGGTGGGAGGCCTGTAATCCGACCCTGCCACCCAGGGCTGAAGCCCTCAGGCTTTGGCTCTGGGTGGCGGGGCTTGTGCTTCAGCTTTGGCCCCAGGCCACAGCAAGTCTAAGCCAGCCCTGGTGAACCCATTAAAAGTTTGAGAACAGCTGTAATAGACCCATAACTTCTGGCTGAGTTACTGAAGTCCTCAAGTCATGATTTAAAGACTTCAAGTTACAGAGACTCCACCTTGGTTAAACATGAATCTTTTATCCCTTTTTTGACCACTCCAGAAAAGACTAAATTTGCCACTTTTGCTTTATGTGCACATTGTTTCATGAAGCTCCATAAAGGGGCCGTGTTCAGAGCTGTGGCAGAAGACATATAATGGTGGCTTTTGTACATTCAGGTCTGCTGTGCACAATTTCTGGAACTTCACTTCACTGGATATTTTCAGCATCAGGCTCATGGATAGGAATCATAATTTTAGATTGCTTTATTGGCCTGATTAGTAATAAGTATAAGATTAGCTCTAAATATGCAGGTGTTGTAAAGTGTTATATGGTGGATGAGCCAGATATAAGTTGTTATGAAAATCAAAGCCTAGTTGTCATTTAACAGTCTTGCTGCCTTGAAATTGTGATATCATTAACCTTCATTCTAAAGTAGTCAAGCTTACGTTTGCATATTTTCACCTGTCATTAAGTAGAAATGGTCATGAAACAACATGTGAGATTTGAATATCCCTGCAGTTTGGATTCACACTTCATAAATGGCCTTTAAGATATAAGAGGCCTTTAAGATATAACAATGTTTTTGTTAGATAGATTAGTGAGAAGCATGTGGTATGTTATACCACAATAAACTAGAAATATAACTTTGGAAAAAAGGGCTTTGTAAATTGAAGATAAATGCTTCAAAATAGTGCTTGAATCCAAAAACTATGCAGAAAATAAGTGGTTTATCACCTATGACAAATGAGCTCTCAATTCCTTCTGCTCTCCCAGGGTATGTATGGTTAACAGGCTCTCTTGGCATACCTCCATCATTTGCTATTTAATAGGCAGAATAATTAGTTTTAGATGTTCAGTTCACAGTAGAAAGGAATATTGATGGATTAGCTAACCTCATAATAGCCCATCCAGCCTGATGTAAGCCTGAGCCAAAAGGGCTGTAAGCAGCTCAATTATAACAGAGATTCAGTGAAATGTTACAACTGTTGCTTTCTGCTCAAGAACATACTGCATTCCAATAATAAACCATCTGTCAAGTAGAAACTACAGAGAAGTTCCATACCAAGATTTTTTGAATAATCTACTCCGCCATAAGAGGTGGTAGGAACACAATCCTCCACTTATTGACATCAATGGTAATTTTGCCATTAACATCAAAAGTGCAGGAGTGGGCACTAAGGCCTCAGCTCTGCGAAGACTTATGCATGTGCTTAACATCACACTTAGAAGTAGTCCTAATAAATTCAGTGGGACTACTCCTGAGCTTAATGTTAAACATGTGCATAAAACCTTTCAGGAGTCTTCAGTTGAATCTGTCTTTGATATTTACATGGGGATTCAAGTTTTGACTCAGCAGGTAGCCAGGATAATGCCATCTTCATCCGGATAGCCTTCACTTGCATCAGTATTATAACTGATGTTTGGTACAAATTGCCCTTGAAGGGGTGACCATTAGGCTTCTAGGTTACTTAGGCATGTTTTTTATTAGGCGTGTCCCTGGGTAGCAGATAGGGGATCATCCTGCAGATGCCAGACATCTAAAATGCCACATAGGGCCTATGACTAGGAAACTCAAAGAGAATAAAGACCTCCTTAAAATAAGTCTTGCCTGGGCATGTGGGATTTGGTAGAGTCAGTAGGCAGCTCACTCAAGAAAAGAGAAACTCAAATTTCAAGCCAAGGGTGTCCGGCTTGGACAACTAACCTATAAAGCTCATCCAATAGATATGTCCATGTGAACATGCCTATCTTGAATAGGGAAACTGCAACAAAGAAGTGTTTGGTATAAATTAACACTCTTCTTTTCTTTTGCGTTCTTTTAATTTCTTGCCTCATTTCACCTTTGTTCCCTTTTTTACTCAAGACATACGTTACTTTTTATATTCAAAGACTGTCACCTCCTTAGTGGAAAAACAATTGTCACTCATTAATATTAATGGTCTGACTATTGTCTGAAAACTTCAAGTTAGACTTTTAACAAAGAAAGACTCTTGTGATTGCAGGGATGTCTAAATGTGCATGTGAATATAAAAGAGGAAATGCATGTTGGGGTGTCTATTAATTTGAAACAAAAATTGATGGTGTAGCATTACTTACTTAAAAATAAGGGTTAACATGAATTTAGTTGTTAACTGAAATCCGTTTGTCCTTACCCTTAGTAGGGAAAGGGAGTCTAATCCTATAAGAACAAGGGTAAATTGAACTGAATACTCCAAGATATGACTATTTAATTTGTTAAACATCCCACAGAAGTGCCTGGTTAACTAAGGATTCTAAATCTTATTTTCAAAAGTGCCTTAGGTATGTTAACACTGCAGAGAAAGGCGTGTGGCAGTGAACCTCAGAGCTCAGGTCAACTGATGAGGGTTTACAGGGTTCATGCTACAGGGCTAAAAATAGAAATATAGACCTTTAGGCTGGAGCCTAGACTCTGAAACCCAGCAAGGGGGGAGAGTCTCAGAGCCCTGGCTCCAACATGAGCCAAAACATTTACACTGCTATTTTTAGCCCTGCCATGAGCCCCCCATAAACCCTAGTCAGTTGACATGGGCTCTGAGATTCACTGCAGTGGTGTGTGGTTTGGTTTTTTTTGGTGTTTTATATATCTATTTCTATATCATCTATCTATATCTTTGCAGTGTAAACGTACTCCCGGACATTTAGTGACAAAGTCTTATTGACTTTTAAAAGACTTAGGCTCCTAAGTGCTTAAGACCCTTTTGAAAATAAATGGGATCTAGGTGTCTAGGTTATTCAGGGTTTGTCTACACTGCAATAAAACACCTCTGGGACCTTCCCCACTTTCGGAATCCCAGAACCCAGACTCCTGCCTGAGCCTGAATGTCTGCACTGAAATTTTGTAGCCCTACAGCAAGAGCCTCATGAGCCCAAGTCAGCTGACACGGGCCAGCTGCAGGTTTTCACTGCAATGTAGACATACCCTTAGGTGTTTTTGAAGATTTTACTCTTATAGGTTTTGTCATTATAGATGGAGCTGGTAGCTCCATCTATGGTGAAATTTGCCAGACATTTCCATAATAATACCCTATTTTCAGTTGTTTATAACTTTACCAAACTTTAACCATTTGGACTGAAACTTTCCATACTGTGTGTCTGCCTCAGGCTGATTTTTTTTTCTTTTGGAAACTTCAGCAAAAGTGGTTCAGCCATGTCCAAGATTAGGGAAAATATGTTGCTGTGTCCATGTTAAAAAAATTCATAAAACCATTCACTTAAAAGCTTTAATCCCTCCAGGTTTTGGTGCAAGGCCTTCAGATTTGACTGGGAGTCTCCCACCGTCAGTGATGTGACTTCTCTTTCTGTAAAAAGATGCCCAAATTTAGTCAAGTTATAAGCCTTTGCAAACTGTTTGAACGTGATCAGTAGAGACTTGTTAGAGTTGCGCAGATTCTGCCAGTATTGAGCTTACTCCAGCCCAGTGGTGCAGAGACTGAATAGGACTTTCCTTGCTATTGGGACAGAGATGGGGAATCCTGGCACCTGAAGAATTGGACTGGCTATGCAAGGAGACTCGGACTGGGACAAAAGCCCTAGCAACCTTAATTCTGGCATTTCCTAACTTCTGAGTGTTTGACTTTGCAACCTTAATTTTCTTTTAACAATTTTTGGATGTAGTTTATGTATACAGTGAATGAGATGCTTCTTCCCATATTTGTGTCTGACAATTGTTCTAGTTGAGGAGAAGAGGAAAAAGCAGCAGCTGAAAAAGAAGCTCAGGAAAGGAGAGCATATCATATTTAAGAATGAGAAAGAAGTTAGCCAGAAAAACTGTAGTACCCATCACTACAAAAAGTAATTTTCCCTCTGCTGATACTCACACCTTCTTGTCAACTGTTGGAAATGGGCCATCTTGATTGCATTGGCCTCATTAGCACTACAAAAGAAATTTTCCCTCCCTTGGTATTCACCCCTTCTTGTCAACTGTTGAGAATTGGCCACTTCTACTTTAATTGAATTGGATTGTTAGCAATGACCCCCCCCCCCCAACTTGGTAAGGCAACACCCATCTTTTCATGTGCTATAATATATATTGTGCTTACTGTATTTTTCACTCCATGCATCTGATGAAGTAGGTTTTAGGCTGCGAAAGCTTATGCCCAAATAAATTTGTTAGTCTCCAAGATGCCATAAGGACTCCTCATTGTCTTAGTATAGACAGAATATTTCCTGGGTAGAAGATGGTACAACTAGAGGTTTTGAAGCAGCAGATCATTCATCTAAAAATGCAGACTAAAGAATGGGAAGGAGATTTAACTACTGAAACTGATTTGACAAATGAGCATTTGAGACTGATAGATGTGTTAGACCACTGGAAAAGAAGGGGGAGTAAAAATAAAATCTTGCCAGATATAAATGAATCACTTTGGAAGTTGCTTTATTACCAAGTGGAAAACATTAAGAAATACAAGTTAAAGAATTAAGATCTGAGAGAACTTTGTCAAGCAAGAGCTAAACTAGAAACAAAAAACTGGAAGATGGTATTTCATAAGCATAGAAATTTATATAAAAGGTATCAGCAGAAGCCACACAGGAAAAAAGAACAAAGAGATCAAGCTCAATAGCTTTCTGTCAGCTTTAAGAAAAAATTAGAGGCCCAAGCTGAGGAAAATGAAGATATATCTGAGTTACAGGAAAGTGTTGCAATGTACAGAGATTTTAATCAACAGAATGGAAAAGAGTTTGAAGAATGTGCTCCCAAGGTGCTAAATTGAAAGAGATGCTGAGATTAAAATACTTAGAGGAGCATGCAGAGGGTAGATAAGCTGCTCTTGTGGTTTCTGTGAAAGAGAGACCAGAGAAACCCCATCTACAAAACTGTTCCAACCAACAGCTGAATTTAATCTTTATATGATTGCAGCTTTTGTGTAGAGGATCTTAATTAAACTCTGAGAGGGTATGAGATAGACTTTACAAAAGACTAGTTGCCAAGATAACCATAAAATGAGTCTCAAATTGACAGCAGCTCCACAGGTAAAAAGCAGTGTTTAAACTTTGCCAGAAGCAGTTGCAGGACATTTAGAAAGGGTTTGCACTGAGCTGCTGGAAAAAATAAACACTGGAAGACTTGGTCTGCAAAGGGCATGAAAGAGAAATTTCCTCCAAATCCTTTGTCTAGCTAAAATTGATACAGTATATTGCTAAAATCAGGTTTAATCTTGATAGCTCAACCCCCTCTGCTCTGCCAGTGATGCCAGCATTCACTGTCCATTTCCACTTCTCACACCAGGTTGCCCTCTCTGCATGGAGCATCCTTGCTGAGCTCACTTCCACAGCCCCCTACCCTTGCCACATTTAAATCCCTTTAGAGCACACTTTTCTGCCATGCTCCCTACAAGGAATCTAGTTGTTTTACACAGACATGTTTTACCAAGATGGGGCCAACCACCACCTCAACAATTCTATTTATGTGTGGGAGACTGTTCCACTAACATCTGTCCATCCTTGGATTGTGAGCTCCTCAGGCAAGGACTGTGCCCTCTCGTTTCTCTGGAAAGCACCTACCATAACCAATAATGGTGAAGAATCATGAGTTATAATGAGTTTGTCTGAAGATTTAAGGAAGATATAAAGCACTATTTGCTTATTTCAACACCACATTTTCCACTAGCAGAAATAGCCAAGAGGTTTTTGTCCAATAAGTATTGCAGGAAAAATGTTTTATAAAAATACCCACTCTCCCAAAACAAAACAAATAAGCACACTAAATACAGGCAGTTTTAAGTAATAGGTGTTGATGAGGTCCCTGAGAGATTGCAAATGGGGAGGAGTGGAGAGGGAGGGAACAACCACCCCATCACTCTAAGTTCAAAGCAAGGAAGAGGAACTCAAATTTAAATTCCAAGGCTAATATGTAATATATGGACAATTGCAATGGCTCCCAGAAGGCTGTTGCAGCTTTGGGAAATCACTAGAGGACATAATGGGAATCATTAGCTGGCCAGCTATATCGTTGCTTTTGTGCCCCCTTTTTTTTGTTTTTTTTGTTGATTCTGCCCCCTAATGTTTTGTCTTTGTATTCCATCAGAATGTCTGTGAGTAGTGATATTTCTACTGCTAACGTCATCCCATTCCGAAAACATTAAATTGGACGAGGCAAATATTCAGTAGCGATTGTAAATGCAACAAAAATACTTGATAGATGAAGGATCTGCTCTACATTTGTACTCGTGAATTTACATACCAACCTATTGAGAATTTACTCAAATTGTGATGAAAACCTTAGACACCTATAGGACTGTTAATTCAGGGTTAGGGCCCAGTCCACGCTTTGGGCATGGCTACGCTTGCGAGTTAGAGCGCATTAAAGCAGCCCAGTGCGCACTAACTCACAACGTGTTCACACTGGCAAGGCACGTAGAACACTCTCACTCCGTGGCTAGAGCACTCCTGGTAATTCATCTCGGTGAGTGGAATAACATTTGATGTGCCCCGCTGGAGCGCCGCAGCGCCAGTGTGGATGCCCTGGTCTGTTAATGTGCTCGGATCGGCCTCCAAAAGTGTCCCACAATGCCTGTTCTAGTCATCACTTTGAACTCTACTGCCCTGCCCCTCAGGTGACCGACCATCAGACCCACCCTTTAAATTCTCTGGGAATTTTGAAAATTCCCTTTCTGTTTGCTCAGCCAGGCGTGGAGTGCTCTCAGTGAATCTTTCCAGGTGACCATGCCTCCATGTGCCAGGTGATCCCCATGCAGCAATGGTGAGGTGCTGGACCTCATCAGTGTTTGGGGGGAGGAAGTTGTCGAGTCCCAGTTGCACTCCAGCTGAAGGAATTATGATACCTTCGGGCAGATATCAAGGGACATGATGGAAAGCGGCCATGACCGGGACGCACTGCAGTGCAAGGTTAAGTGAAGTTGCTGTGGAATGCCTACCGCAAAGCCCGTGAGGCAAACGGCCACCGCGGTGCTGCCCCCTCGACCTGCCGTTTCTACAAAGAGCTGGACGCAATACTTGGGGGCAACCGCACCTCCACTCTAAGGACACTATAGAGCACAGTACAATGAGGCAGGAGGAGGAGGAAAGCGGGAGTCTTCCCCCCCCCCCCCCCCCAGATTCCCTAGATGCATGCAGCCAGGAGCTATTCTCAAGCCAGGAGGAAGATAGCCAGTTGCAAAGGCCGGTGCTTGGGGAAGGACAAACACCAGAGGAGGTTCCCGGTAAGCGGCTTTTATTTTGGGAAGGAAGTTATTTGGTGCAGGCCCTTAGGGCGAAGAGGGTTAGGGCTGCATGCATGCCTAGATGTGGAATAGGGCATTGATGTGCTCTCTCACATCATGGTAATCGGCCTCAGTGATCTCTTCAAAGGTCTCATCCAGAACTAGGGTAATGCGCTTGCGCAGGTTTATTGGGAGAGCCACTGTGGTCCTTATCCCAGTCAGGCTAACATGTCCGCACCACTGTGCCATGAGGGGACCATTGCTGCACACTGGCAAGCTGTATATGGGCCAGGGTGGAAGCCGCATTGTAGTAGAAGACCCTCCCTTGCTTCCCAGGTCACCCTCAGCAGCGAGATATCTTCCAGGACAAACTCCTGTGGAAAATGTGGGGACAGTATAGGTAGCCCCTGCAGCGGTTGGCTCTCCCCAAGGCACAGAAACCCAGAGGACAGTACGGCCGTGAAACAATCAGTCCCCTTTGACCCTGTGCATACTCACCATTTTTGGGCTCCCGTGGGTTATGTGCACTCGCTTTGGGATGGGCAAATTTTGCTATTGTGTAGACTGCGCTTGCCCTCCTTAAGTACGGGGGAATCATTGCTCTGTCTGGTGTGAACAATGCTGCCTATGTTAAGTGTTGCATTTTGCCTTTTCAGATGCAACCTTGAGATCTCAGTTGTCCATGTTATCACCGTCTGAGAGACTGCAAAGAATTAGGAAGAGGCCACGTAGAAGCAAAGAAGACATGCTGCATGAAGTAATGCAGCAGTCATTTAACGAGAATCTAAAAGTGCAGGAGTGAAGGGAGAGTGAAAGGAGGATCGGTCAGCAGAATGAGGAGCGCCGGCACAAAAGCGCGGAGCTCTGGCAGCAAAGCATGGATCGGCTGATAAGCATCATGGAGCGCCAAGTGGACTCTATCCAGGTGCTCGTAGCCATGCAGGCGGAGCACTACTGCGCCCGCCTTCCCCTGAAGCCCTTGTCCCAAAACTCTTTCCCTTGTGCCCCCCATGTTACCTCCAACCCATTTTCCCCAACATCCGGGTTCTTATTGCCACCAGCTGCCTCCACCACCTGTAGCTTCACCACCCAGCCCTGAAAACTATGACCCTTACCCACTGCACTCAACCCCCATCACCATACATTATAGCCATCCTGAAGTGCAGCACACATTGCACAGTACTCCAGACAGGAAGGCTGAGTATGGGGGGGGAGGGATAGCTCAGTGGTTTGAGCATTGGCCTGCTAAACCCAGGGTTGTGAGTTCAATCCTTGAGGGGGCCATTTAGGGATCTGGGGCAAAAATTGGGGATTGGTCCTGCTTTGAGCAGTGGGTTGGACTAGATGACCTCCTAAGGTCCCTTCCAACCCTGATATTCTATGATTACAGGACATATGCAAATCTGTGATTGTACCATTCCCCACCCTACCCCCTTGCCCTTTCTATTTCCCAAGCAGTTGTGTTTCTTTTCAATACATTGATTTTTTGGTTTTGAAAACATTTTTTTTTATTGCATACGGTAAAAAGATACCTTAGCCCAGGAAAGAAACAGGCACTGCAAGTCAGCATTCCCGCAGACTGAAAGAGAAGACAGAGCGCACAACACAAAAAATGTTGAAAGATGGCGCCAAATGTGGACGGAAGCACAGGGATTTCTGGGATGAGGACTGATGCATCACGGGGCATTGGGACAGGACCCACAATGCCCCGCACCTCCCACCCCTTTCCCACAAGCCACAGCACCAAAATGGGAAGAGGTGCTCTGTGGGATAGCTGCCCATAATGCACCGCTCCCAATGCCACTGCAAGTGCCGCAAATGTGGCCACGCCAGTGTGCTTGCAGCTGTTAGTTTGGACAGACTGCAGCGCTTTCCCTACTGCGCTCTCTGAAGGTTGGTTTAACCCAAAGCGCTTTACATCTGCAAGTGTAGCCATGCCCTAAATTGAAGTCAGTGGGATTGCCTACAAGTCCCTAATCAGGAAGACTGACAGAAGTATCAATGACTTGATTAAGTTCCTGATATCAGTCTATTTAATTCTGTTTAGGATAGATCCAACTACTTTCTATATACAGTCAAGAGAATTGAGTCAAACAAAAGTGATACAATCACCTAAGCTATAGCAAGAACATCAAAAACCTAAAGCTATAGGAGATTTTACTATTCTACCTATAAGTGCCATTATTGGCATGATCTAATAGATTTCCCCAAATAATTTGCAAGCATGTTACTTAGCATCAGCTGAATAGCTTGAGATATTAGCAACGCATTTGTTAGGCTGTCATTGCTTGGTTGCTGACATAAGTACTGTACTATTCTTGGAGAACCCGGACTCTGCTTTCAGAGCCGTGGGCTGAAATTGACAATATTGGATAATATTTTTAGAGGTCAATTTGTTACCTACCTGCAAATTGTGATAATTTAACAGCTTTGAGCAGCAAGAGATTTTTTTTTAATTGTCTGCTTTTATCTTGCAATTCAGTGTATTTTAAAATGAAATAATCCATATTTTACAGCAGTGCCTTTCTGTAAGGGGTACATTTGTGGGGCCTTTAGTTGCTTGTCTTCTGTTAGACAACTTCATTTTTTACATCACTTGGAGAAATAAGTGGGAGGTAAAACTAATATTTTACATATCTGCATCAAGAAAAAAAAAACTTTATACAGATAAACAAATAGATACAACAAACTTAATTGTTATATGTATTAAAACAGCAAATATGGGTCCCAAGTGACATTGGTGTACCTTGTACCAAAACACAGTAAGTGACAGTCAGTGTGCAAAGTACACACCGTCTAAATAGAGGAGACAAAGTTTGGGAGGGGAAAGGGGGCAAAGTGACTTACCCAAGAATATGCAGCAGCTCAATGGAAGAGCCAGGAATAGAATCCTGCTCTCCTAAATCTCATCCTAGTGCCCTTTCCACTAGGGGTAATTTTACATTGCAAATTAGTTTGGGTGATTAGCACTCAGGTGTAAGTCCACAGATTGTCATAGCTTGGGTGTGAGCAGCCACACTGCAAAGCTACACTCATGTGGCCACTCAGCTGTACTCAATCATGGAAGGTTCCTTCAGAAGGCCTAGCACCTCACATTACTCTTAACACTACAGTTAGCTGAGCAGCTGCATGAGTCTTTTCCAGTCAACAGTGGGAGAAATTGTCTGTCTTAGCCACAAACAGAGAACTGGGAGAAGGGAATGGAAGACTAAGGTCACTCTAGTGGTTAAACAGCATCTACAATACAAAGTGGGTGAGTTTCTAGTCTGAGTGTAAGCAGTACTCAGACTTTAGTAGGGACAGGCCAGCTAGCCCAAGTGTTAGAAATGTTGTGTGTAGATGAGAGTGGGATTATGGACAACGTGGGAGTAAGAGCCCGAGTTAATTCTGAGGTGAAGATGAAGACAAGCCCTAGGATGCACTGCTTTCCAAGACGCATATGCTATATTCTGTGTTTTGAGTGACTAGGTGAAATCCTGACCCTATTCAAGTCAATGGCCTCCCATTCACTTCAGTAGGGCCAGAATTTCACCCATTATGCTTACAGAATACACTATATGCAGTAGTTGTAAAGCACTCATCACTGTAGTATGTAGATTTCTTACACAGCTGATTCACTGGGATTTGAGCTTTGTGATGTCAGAAAGCTTCACAGCCACTACTCATGCTCTATTTGTTTCTTGGCTAGGGAATTCAGTCTCCAGGGCTGACAAGTTGGAACCTTTCAGAAGCTGTAAATAATAAAACCATTGGTCTTAATTTTGATTTTTCTCCTCTCCTACAAATGACTTAGGTATACAGGCGGGGGGAGGAATAGCTCAGTGGTTTGAGCATTGGCCTGCTAAACCCAGGGTTGTGAGTTCAATCCTTGAGGGAGCCATTTAGGGATCTGGGGCAAAAAAAAAATCTGTCAGGGGACAGTACTTGGTCCTGCTAGTGAAGGCAGGGGACTGAACTCAATGACCTTTCAAAGTCCTTCCAGTTGTATGAGATAGGCATACAAAGTACACATTACTATGAGCACTCCTTAGTTTTAAAAGGTGGTGTTATTGGTGTAGGTATAATGAAAGTGAGTACAAGTGATAGTCGTAATGCTAAAGCTAGAGTTAAGGACTACTGCACATAGCATCTTTCTGCATGTACATTGTATAATTATGTTTTGCAAGATAGGATTAGTATCACTCTATTCAGAACTTGGTAAAAGCTCTGCTTTGCAGTGCCATTATTTTTAACATTTTCTGGTTAGTGTGGCCACCTTCACAGTATCTGCATTCTTCTAACCATTTATAAAGCACAAATGAGATCCGACAACGAATGTATAAGCAATTGTCTCTATTTATCATTGCATATTGTGGCAAAATTGCTAGAGCCCATCTTCGCATTTACAGGCTGTGTCAGAGTTATTGTAGTTATCAGTCAACATCATGAGTCCCCTTAGAAGCCTGTTATGATGGGATATTGGATTTAAATGGGATATAAAATCCAATCTGAGTTTTCATGCACTGTGTGTTGACAAAACATTACAATTCCCCCCACCCTCAATAAATCTACTGAGATTGCTGTTGCAAGGAAATAGGTAAAGAATAAGTAGCTGAGCTAAGGTATGATTATCCTTTGAGGACACAATACTCTAGAAATTAATTGCTCCAGGGATGCTGCAGGACATTGGGAAACATAGCTAGTCACTGCTAAACTGCAAATCTAAGTAATCTAAAAAACTCTACATGGAAGTTTTCCAGAAATGAATGTACTAGTAATTCCATTTTCCACCACTGTAAATGTGTTTTATTTTATATCAGGTAGTGACTATAGATACTGGACTATCATTTCTCAAGCAACCTCAGCTCAGTATGACTCCACCACCTCCAGCATTGTTAAATTGATATAGGTTTTTAAAGGCTACTTCCACTGTTGCCAGGCTACCTGATTCCACTTTGCTGATTGGAACCTCTGGAAACTGCATTTCCCCTTTTAATGCCATGTCTGGAAGTGTTGATTAAGCACAGTGAGGGATTAATGGCTCAGAGAAAATAGTATGAGCCAGAAGTTCAGGCAGGATTGGGATTCTTCTGAGCAGTTCACCTAACTTTCTACAAGCACTAAAATAGAAGAGAGCACGGGTGTGAGTTCTTTACCTTTCCATATTAGACTCAAGCTTCTCTCTAATCAGCAATAATTGAGTTCCCTTGAGTTGTTGTCATGATGCTGGTTCTGGCGGGACCCAACTGAGAGTGCCAATTCAGGACAAATTGCATCAAGCAGGGCAGCTATAGCCCAAGGCTGGGGGTTTTCCACCTCTAAGGCAAACCAAACCAGCCAAACAGAGAAGACTTTGGTTTTACCCCACTGGCAAACCACAAGTCACAAGCAATTCCCTTAGACACTCCAGTTTCCCAGTATCACCACCAGTGCCACTCGTTATGGGGACAAATGGTTATGAAAACCAATGCCCCAGTAAAAGAAAAAAGTTCCCCTGATCCCAAAGGACCAGGCCCCAGTCCCAGGTCAATATATAAATCAGATCTTACCCACAAATCACGCTGTTGCCAATCCTTTAGAATCTAAAGGTTTATTCATAAAAGGAAAAAGGTATAGGTGAGAGCTAGAATTGGTTAAATGGAATCAAATACATACAGCAATGGGAAAGTTCTTGGTTCAGTGATGAAATAAGCTGCAGGTTCAAATCAAGTCTCTGGAGTGCATCCCCAGCTGGGATGGGTCATTCAGTCCTTTGTTCAGAGCTTCAGTTTGTAGCAAAGTCCCTCCAGAGGTATGAAGCAGGACTGAAGACAAAATGGAGATGAGGCAGTTGCCTTTTATAGTCTCTTCCAGGTGTAAAGACACCTCTTTGTCCTTACTGTGGAAAATCACAGCAAAATGGAGTCAGGAGTCACATGGGCAAGTCCCTGCATACCTTGCTGAGTCACAAGGCGTGTCTGCCTTCTCTCAATGGGTCAATTGTATCGCTGATGGTCCATAATGGGCCATCAAGCAGGCCTGGTCTGGGGTCTTCCCCAGAAGCACAGCACAAGTTTGAAATATAGACAGCATAGAGCCAATATTCATAACTTCAACTACAAAACTGATACATACATATAAATGGCATAACCATAACCAGGAAACCATAACCTCGTCTTAGACACCTCATTTGACCCCCTTTATATAAGATTTGGTGCCACTATAGGACCTTGATTGCAACAATGATCTATACAGTCCCAGTTATTGTCAATAACGTCACAGTTGTATATTGAGTTGTACAGGTTGCTCCTGTTTTCTCTTATAAAGAACACATGATCACTACTACTGACTGACTAAGAATTGGACACATCCCTTAGATTTATTTGTTACAATGCCTGTTCCAATGCTATCCTGACCTGCTGCTTTTTCTCATCCATCTCTCTTACATCCTGTCTTGTAGATTATAAGCTCATGGGGCAGGAACTGTCACTTATTACATACTTGTACTGTGCCTACAACAGTGGGCCCAACTTGGTCAAGGCCACTAAGTGCTACCATAATATAAATGTTGCATTACAGTATAATTATTATTATTTACTTTTTCCCCAGTAGAAAGCATTTAAGATTTAACTTGAGTGTGGTTTGAGTCACTTGTTTAAATTATCTGCACCATGCATACAGGGTCAGATTTTACAACATCAGGTGCTCAGTAGAGCTGGTTGGGAATTTCCTGTTGGGATGATTTCCCAACAGATAATGCAGTTTCTCCAGAAAGAAATTTTCCACAGGAAAATCTCAGTTTTTTGCTCAAACTTTTGATATTTTTTCCATTTGGAAAATTTAAATGAAATTTTGGGTCAGTTTGATCTGAACTGGAATATTTCATTTAAATGAACTGACCTGAAACATTTCATTTTGAATCAGTTCATTAAACTGTATTTCTCTATTGGCATATTGCCTTATGGAAGTTTTAGTTAGGCACCCGGTTTCTCTGAGCTGAGCTCCCCAAAGGATTATAATGCAATGTGGATTGCCATCCAACCAAGCTCTCTGATGCACCATGGGAAATGTAGTCTAGCCAGTGAGCCTAGTCCACAGGGGAGAACAAAGACTCTATGACCCTACACTCCCATAAGGCAATGCACCACTAAAGGAAAATGCAGTTTAATATTGAACTGAATCTAAAGAAAGCATTTTAGACCCACTCAATAAGATTGAAATAAAACATTTTCATTCCAGGAATGTTGAAATCTTTATTTCCAAATTTAATTTTGTTCAGAATTTCCAATCTATAAAATTTGATTTACCCTAATTTGAAGGGAAAACAAATGTTGGAATTTTCCACAGGACAGAAATTCTAAATTTTGCTCAGCTGTAGTCCTCATTGTTCCAGCTAGCTCTATTAATTGCCCTCAGAAGTGCTAAGTGCTTCACTGGTAACTACAGTGATGTCCTTGACTGCAGACATCCTTTGATTACTCAGGATTGCCAGTCACTGTAATTTCACTTTGATACAGTTAGTTTTGAAGAAGCTGCCTCGCTGTCCTACTTTTCCCAGGTGAATGGCTTTGCACAGAATATCCTTAATCTTGTAATAACCCTTGGGTCCCACTGTGCCAAAAGGACAGCAGTAAAACAAATTCTTTATGGGTCCTGGAACCATGACTTTCCTTTTCATTTCTGAAATTGCAAAACTTGCAAATATTTTGTTTCTTGGAGTGTTTTAAATCTTTTCATAAAAGTTTCTGCAGTATTCTGAGCTTGCTATTCATAATATTCCCACAGCGTTATTTCAGACAGTTTGAGGTCTAGGAAGAGAGAAAAAATTCTTCCATGAGCAGTTAGAAATAGGTAATGAATCATGATATGAAATTCCTCAGATACATTTTGACCCTGATTTGAAATCAGTCAAAGGGAGTACTTCTATTTTTTTAAGAAGTAAAAATTAAATACTGTGCAATGTATGAAACAATCTGAGCAAGAATATAGATAGTAGAACAGTTTCCATGGTGAGAGTTCTAAGCAAGATTTTTGTCCCCATAAAGCAAGCAGAGTATCCTCTTCTGAAAATTAATTTGTATTCTGGGTCATGGGCAACACTATAACATGTCAGCTGTCTGGTAGCAAAAATATGAGGATGAGCTGAAAGTATGAATGACGTGCACATATCGAAGAAAAGCTATCCTTCTAGAGGGAATTGGTGTAAAGTCCTCAATGCAGCCCATTTGTCCAAGTTAATGATTCTTAGTTTCCTCATTATACATCATTCCTCTTTGAAGATTTCATCACAGTTGCAGGCTGCACAGCTGCTTTGCTGTCTCTTTTGTGGTTTTTCTGGGTATGTCTACACAGCAAGCAGGATCCCATGGGTGCAAGTCTCAAACCCCGGGTCTACAGACTCAAGTCACAGGGCTTGTGTTACAGCCCTAGACATTTCTGTGTATATATTTCAGGGTCGCGCTGGAGCTCAGGCTCTGGAACCCAACCCTGGCCCTCGGCTTCAAAGTCCAAGCTCCAGCCTGAGCCCAAATGTCTACACAGCTATTTTTAGTATATTTAGCTATTTGCCATAGTGCAAACCCCACAAGCCCAAGTCTGGAAACCTGGGCTCTGTGACTCACTGCCATCATATCCTGCTGGCTGTGAAGACCTTTAGGGGTTAGGCCTACTGCCTTTTACCTATCCTGGGGTGGAATTCCACAATTCTCCTTCTTAAGATGGGTCCCGAGATACAGTGTCCTGTGTATTGACTATTACCTAGCAGGTCTGACTGGGTCCAGGGCAACTGTGTTTCTTCCCTGTGGGAGTCTGTGACCAGTTGTGTATATAGTGACTACACAGCCATCTTAAAATCAAAGTAATGTTTATTTTAAGAACAAAGCATTTCCAGAAAAAGAAACCCATCAACAATCTACTTGAATCTCCATCTCACCTAAAGGCTTACCATACTTGGGCAGAAATAACTTCTTCAGACACCCCCAGCAGGTGCCTGTGTCTGTCTGGTTTCCCCAAACAACTACCTCTTCTCTTGAGAGAATGTACCTTTTTTAAACCCTGCTATAGTACTTTTGTTCTTCTGTGTTCACCAGACTTTTCCTGTCTCTGTTCGAACCTGTTTTATAGTTTGGCTGGAGGGGGAGGTAGAATCTTCAAAGCTAATATTTTGCTCATTGTCCCTTAACAACCCTAACACGTTTACTAAGGGGTGGCTTCTCTTGAGCCATTCTTTCCCACCCTGCCTGCTTTTCCAGACAGCCTCTTTAAATTAAACCAACATATTCTTACAGTAAACATCCCAATAATGAGGTTAGCATACAGTGTTCATTAGTATTACTGAGCAGCTCCAAATCAATCACAGATGCTACCCTATGTTTTCTAAAACATTAAATCAGCCAAACCTATAACTGTCCCTTCTCTGAGCAGAAGGATACAATATACTTATCAAACTTAGGTGCTGCTCTGACAGGTAGCAAGTGTTCACCTATTTTAGAGCCTGATCCAAAGTCAGTGTCATCATTTGAATTTACTTTACTGGCTTTTGGATCAGGTCATTCGTGTTTACTCTTTTGCTTCAAATGATTGTAAGTGAATTTAGTTTTAGTAAAACAAAATATCACTTGAATGTCCATAGAGATGGAAGTCCTCTATGGGGGAAAAAAAAATAGGCAGGGCAGACTTCAATGTGATTTCATTTGGAATTTAACTTAGAAGTATCATGTCTAGAAGTGAGATGGTATCTCACAGTCCATGTATTTTAAAACTCTGGTAAAACTACTAATAAGGTTGCCATTAATGCTGGTGGGTTTTGTAATGTG
Organism: Chelydra serpentina; assembly: GCA_037349315.1. NCBI lineage: Eukaryota > Metazoa > Chordata > Testudines > Chelydridae > Chelydra > Chelydra serpentina. The sequence continues at coordinate 8,107,493 of JBAIAC010000014.1, read as the reverse complement.
GAACTGAACTGTTTCCTAAACCATTCATTTAATATAGGACACAGAACAGCCATGGTAACAATTCTGGGTCGCTCACTTAACTGGACCAAATTCAATCCAGTCCACTTAGCTGTGGCTCCATATATCCTATTAAAATCCCATGAACGATCTACTCTATTTTTACTTAATTTTCATTCTGTGCCTAATTCAATGTGTTCTGCAAGAGCTTTAGTTTGAAGAGCTTTCGTTTAACAACCAGCCTTTTGCTATCATGGCAAAGGCACTTCTTCTATAACCATTTAGGATACTACCTGTTGCTTCCAATACATGGTAGAATTACCATATTTAAAAAATCAATTACCATGCCGTCCTTATTTAACTAAATACCTATAGCATTAATTGCAGGAGTGAGAATATTTTTTTTAAAGCTGGCAGGAGATGTTTGATTTGCACATCCAGCTTGTACTGAGTCAAAATATTTAGAATGAAAAAGAATGTTATGAAGAATTATGTTACACTTGCTGATGAGTAGATCTGGTTGAATCTGATTACTGGATAGTTTAGTGAATGAAAATGAGTCTTTTTGGAGATTGTATTATATATTATTTATGAATATTTTGAAAACTAACAGCTCTTTGTGAAAATATGCAGAAATCCTAAGAATCTTGTGTTTTAGGGCAAATGATTATTTGTATGAAAATTCATTCCAGAAATATAGTATTTGCTGCTCGTTTTCCTGCTTAAAATGTTTCAGTCAACCAGTAAGGGATCAGAAGCAACACCAAATGACTTCAATGGCCAGCATACCGTGCTTAAAGTGAGCAGGTCATGAGGGGTTGAAGATGTAACAAAATAAATAAAAATTGAGCTGGATCATTGAAGGGCACACTAGAAGCACCACAGGTAAGTCAAAAAGATGGACACCTAGGAGAAGGGTCAGAATCTGGGGAGTTCATAGGCCATTATAGCAGGGATAAGGGAGAGATCAGAGAGAATCTGGGGGTGGGGAATCAAATCAGTATCTTAGATGTCTGTATGTTAATGCGATAAGTATGGGGAATAAACAGGAAGAACTTGAAATGCTAGTTAATAAACACAACTATGACATAGTTGGCCTCACAGAGACTTGGTGGGATAATACACATGACTGGAATATTCGTATAGAAGGGTACAGCTTACTCAGGAAGGACAGGCAGGGAAGAAAAGGAGGAGGTGTTGCCTTATATTAAAAATATATACATTTGGACTGAGGTTGAGATGGAAATAAGAGACAGACTTGTTGAAAGTCTCTGGGTAGGGATAAAAGGTGTAAAAAAAATCCAAGGGTGATGTCATGGTAGGAGTCTACTACAGACCACCTAGCCAAGAAGAAGAGGTGGATGAGGCTTTTTTTAAACAACTAACAAAATCATTCAAAGCACAGGACTAGCTGGTGATGGGGGACTTCAACTACCCAAGATCTGTTGGGAAAATAACACAGCAGGGCTCAGATTATCCAACAAGTTCTTGGAATGTATTGGAGACAATTTTTTATTTCAGAAGTGGAGAACGCTACTAGGGGAGAGACTGTTCTAGATTTGATTTTGACAAATAGGGAGGAACTGGTTGAGAATTTGAAACTGGTTGAGAATTTGAAAGGTAGGCAGCCTTGGTAAAAGTGATCATGAAATGGTAGAGTTCATGATTCTAAACAGTACAGTAATGATGGTGGATTTCAAGAAGACATATTTTAGAAAACTCAGGGAGTCAGTTGGTAAGATCTCATGGGAAGTAAGTCTAAGGAGAAAAACAGTTCAAAAGAGAGGCATTTTTTCAAAGAGACATTATTAAGAGCACAAGAGCAAACTATCCCACTGCATAGGAAAGATAAAAAGTATGGCAAGAAACCACCCTGGCTTAACCAGGAGATCTTCAATGATCTGTAACTCAAAAAAGAGTCCTATAAAAGTGGAAACTAAGTCAAATTACCAAGGATGAATATAAAATAACACAAATATGTAGCGACAAAATTAGAAAGGCCAAGGCACAAAATGAGATTAAACTAGCTAGAGACATAAAGGTAATGAAACATTCTACAAATATATTAGAAGCAAGAGGAAGACCAAGGACAAGGTTGACCCATTACTCAATGAGGGGAGAAAACAATAATTGAAAATGTGCAAATGGCAGAAATGCTAAATAACTTTTTGTTTCAGTTTTCACCAAAAAGGTTAGACAAAAACGATTGGACAGCTAACATGGTGACTGCCAGTGATAATGAGGTAGCATCTGAGGAACAAACAAGTTAAAAATTATTTAGACAAGTTAGATGTCGTCAAGTCATCAGGGCCTGATGAAATACATCCTAGAATACTCAAGGAGCAGACTGAGGAGATATCTGAGCCAATAGTGATTATCTTTAAAAAGTCATGGAAGACAGGAGACATTGGGGACTGGAAAAGGGCAAATATAGTGCCAATCTATAAAAATGGGAATAAGGACAATGTGGGGAATAAGGGTAGACCAGTCAGCTTAACTTCAACCTGGAAAGATAATGGAGCAACAAATTAATAAGCAATCAATTTGCAAACACCTAAAAGATAATAACATGATAAGTAACAGTGAACATGGATTTGTCAAAAACAAATCTTGTCAAACCAATCTAATAGCTTTCTTTGACAGGGTAACAAGCCTTGTGGATGTGTGGGGGCGGGAAGCGATACATATGGTATAGCTTGACTTTAGTAAGGCTTTTGATACTGTCTTACATGACCTTCTCATAAACAAACTAGAGAAATACAACCTAGATGGCACTACTATAAGGTGGGTACATAATTGGTTGGAAAACTGTTCCCAGAGAGTAATTATCTGTGGCTCAAAGTTAAGCTGGAAGGGCATACCGAGTGGGGTGTGGTAGGGATCAGTTCTGGGTCCGGTTCTGTTCAATATCTTCATCAGTGATTTATATAATGGCATAGAGAGTGCACTTATAAAGTTTGTGGATGATACCAAGCTGAGAGGAGTTGCAAGTGCTTTGGAAGATAGGATTAAAATTTAAAATGATCTGGAGAAACTGGAGAAATGGTCTGAAGTAAATAGGATGTGTAGCGAGGAGGCGTTGCCCCCGTCAGATGCAGAAGCAGAGGGAATACATCAAGCTACTGGTTCGGGGGAGCCAGAAGGGCCCCACCCTGCATGCCAGAAGCAGAGGGGCAGGACAGGAAGGGGAAATATAAAAGGCCAGCCCAGCTGCTTAGTTTGGAGGAAGCCACCGGAGGAGATAGATGTTTCTTCCCCACTGTTGGAGGTGAGCACCAAGGAGAACCGCTGCTGCCCCAGGGCCCAGCGTGAGCTTCCGGGAAGCCTCGATGCTCTCGACTTGGAGGAGCTGCTACTAGTACCTTTGGCAGTGTGCCCAGAGGAAACTGAGGACAACCCCTGGATCCAGGTATGCCTGAGGGGGTAAGAAGGAAGCAACCCAGAGGAACCGACAGTAGTCTGGTGGCGAGTGAGCCTGAAACCAGATTAGCGTGTTGCGAGTGGATCCCCGCTGACCCAGTGGCAGACTACTCTGCCACTGTTAGGGCCCTGGGTTGGGATGCTGTGGAGTTGGACAGGCCCGCATCCCCCCCTGTCATCCCACCCCTGGGGTGGCAGTATTCCCCCTTGGTAGGCCAGGAGGCCCGTATGCCTCAGCTCAATCCCCAAACCTGAGCCCCAGAGACTGCATGGAGTACTCAACCCCCAAACCTGAGCCCCTACACTGGGCTGGTATGATAGCTCTGCCTGATTATAGGCCAGAGCCTTAAGTGTTGACTTCCCCACCCTTCTTAAAGGCTGGGGGAGTAGACAGCTGCAGCTCGCCCTGCTCGGCAGTCAGAGCCCAGACAGTGTACGGCCCACACTGCTTGAAAGACGGGCCCCCTTGTGAATTGCTCATTCCCCCACTCTTTTTCTGCTTAGAGAAGGGTTTAGCAGACCCAAATTGCGAGGAAGCATGGCCCCCCACAGACATAAAGGATAAAATTCAATAAGGAAAAATGTAAAGAACTCAACTTAGGAAGGGATCTGGGAGTTATAGTGGATCACAAGCTAAATATGAGTCAACAGTGTAACACTAGTGCAAAAAAGCAAACATCATTCTGGGATGTATTATCAGAGTGTTGCAAACAAGACATGAGAAATAATTCTTCAACTCTGCTCCACACTGACTAGGCCTCAACTGGTGTATTGTGTCCAGTGCTGGGCGCCACATTTCAGGAAATTGGACAAATTGGAGAAAGTCCTGAGAAGAGCAACACAAATTATTAAAGTGTTAGAAAACATGACCTATAAGGGAAGACTGAAACAATTGCTTTTGTTTAGTTTGGAGAAGAGACGACTGAGAGGGGACATAAGTTTTTAAGTCCATAAAAGGTTGATATAAGGAGGAGAGAGAAAAATTGTTCTCCTTAACCTCTGAGGATAGGACAAGAAGCAATGAGCTTAAATTGCAGCAAGGGCGGTTTAGGTTGGACATTAGGAAAATTTCCTAACTGTCATAGTGGTTAAGCACTGGAATAAATTGCCTAAGGAGGTTGTGGAATCTCCATCATTGGAGATTTTTAAGAGTAGGTTAGACAAACACCTGTCAGGGATGGTCTAGTTAATACTTTGTCCTGCCATCAGTGCAGGGGACTAAACTAGATGACCTCTCAAGGTCCCTTCCAGTCCTATGGTTAGCTGTCTGCAAATATTGTTTAGTTATCCAAGCCAATTGAAAAATTTTAAAGTAATGCCCTGTGAATTCATTTGGGATACTTTGGGTGAAAGGTTTCCTATAAATATTGTTCAACTGCATATAATAAATGAGGAAAATTTACATAAAGTAAAAAGTGAAGGTAAAAGTTAACATTTAAATGAGTTTATTATTTCGGGTTCTGGTGTTTGGAGAGAATATAGATTGTAGATATGAGATCTACATAATCTTAAAGCACTGGTGTGCCAAAGGCCCCTGATTTATTTTTGGAGCTGCAAATGGACCTGTTTCAGATTATATATCAAACACAGTAAGAATCTGATCCAAAGCCCATTGAAGTCAATGAAAAGACTTCCTTTGACTTTAATTAACTTTGGATCAGGCCCTAAGCTCTAAATACAAAGTCTATAATTGAGATAGGTGCTGAGGCCCCAAACAGTGTGTGCTTATTTAAGAAAATTGTAAAATCAATTTAATTTTTCTTAGGGAGTCACTTTGGCTTTCTTAGGATCGGAATGACATGACATGCATGATAATATGCTTGGTGAAAGGCTCTTGAAGAAACAAGACACCATTTCAGTCTGAGCTAGATTTTTTAGACAGTTTTATATTGTCTTTGATCAAAAGAGTGGCTGAAGACATTGCTGTCTTCTGTCCTCTGTAGTGTATTACTACAGTGACAACTACATGTTTTTTAGCAATAACCCAACAGATAATACAATAGAATCTTCACAAGCTGATCTTGTTTCATTAAGAATTTAGACACTTTTCTAGGTTAGTGAATTGTATGTGAACTGATCTTGATTTTCTTTGAGGGTATTCTTCTTAGCATTTGTGTAATGTGTCACAGGTGGCACGTGACCAGGATTCATCACCCAATGTGGTCCGCTGGAAAACAATGGAAAAGTTACAATCTGTCAAGTATGATTATCCTGGTTAAATCCATGTATCATCACTTTATCTGATGTTCTGAATATTAGCTATGTATTTGTATCTCAAATGTGTTTGCTCCTGTAACCTTGTATTAGATAAGAATAGAATGTAGACCATAACAAAAGATCATGAGGAAAACAAGATAACAAGAAAGAATATGTATAAACAAATTGCAGTTGTTGATTATTACTATATGTAACAAAAAGTATAAATGCTTGCCTTAATTGTTTATCTTTGAGAGACCTGCCTAGGAGGGGGAAACCCTGTGTCCTAGTGCACTCTCTCCTCTTTGCAATTGCTTAGGTTAATAAAGTGTATCTTGCCTTGCTGCACCCAAAATAAGAGTGAGAACTCTGTTTTTCTCCGACAATTTGGGGGCTCGTCCGGGATGGCAACGCCTGCTGGGACAGCGGCAGCTGCTGCGGATCGTTCTCTTTTGAACCCCATGGCGCCACAATAGAGGTAAGAGACCTTTTGAAATCTCTATTGGGGTGTCGGAGGAGGACTGTCCGTGGAGCCGTCTGTCCCTGTTGGGCTTACGCCATCTGAACTTATTAATTGTGCAGCAAGGTCAGATGCCGAGCGGTGCTGGGGAACTGTTTTGCCGCCCCCAATAAGGTTAGTTTGATGTGGTGCTGGGGACTTAGTTTTGCCACCCCCAATAAGGTTAATGCATAAGGTTAATGCATTAGGATACCGCACCGGTGCTGAGGGGTTGTTACCGCCTCAAGGGTTATATAAAGTCCGGACATACAGTATTAAGGTTACTGTATATGACAGATGCATCGTATTGTGAAGAATTAGAGGCCTTGGTGTTTGTTTGTTTGTTTGTGTGTGTGTGTGTGTGGGCGGAACTGAGCCTCTCATTCATAATTCCTCAGAGTGGAAGCCATAGTGTGCGATGAAGCGCTGAGGTCGAATTGAGATCCTTCTGTCCCGTCCCCTGTAGTGTCAGTATGAGTGAGGGCCACCGAAAGACGCCCAGAGAACCCTGAGAAGCTGTCAGCTCGTGACCAGGGATTTCTCTAACGCAAGCTCGGTGGCTACATCGTAGTGGATCGGTAAAAGATCCGACCCAAGGCGGATGTCTCTGCATGGCATGCCCGGCGAGGGATCTGCCTGGGTCTAAGAGTGTGTGACTCTATCTTTCTTCCTTCTTCTACTCCCATCTGATCCACTGACTGGTCTAATCACCTCACCAGAGGCAATTAGAGTATGCGGCTGGCTGTAAAAAAATATAAACAAAGGTAATTTCCTTTACCGACTTCCACACTATAATAAACAAATTGGGATTCTACAAATTCAGAGGTTAATATTTTTATTCAGCTTAGCTAAACTGGACCCTTTATTCTTTATCAGCCATGTATAAACATACTGAACAGAACCACTACACTCACATCTGGGGGGCGGGAGGAAGCAGGCAGCTTAGGAAGACAACCACACCGCATGGTAAGTGAGGCGAGGGTACATTTGCAATTCAAAGATAAAACATAGTCTAAATACATTGTATGTATTGTCACCTATCACATAATGTTAGACACTTTAAATAAGGGATAAATAAACAGTATACAGTGGTGCCACTGGAAAATCAGTATTCACCCACAATCACCTCCGCACAACCTCTGGGATTCCACAATTGTTCTCTATCCTAAGTCTTAGGTTCAAGGCTTTGCTCTGCCATAGACTTCCTGTGTGACATTGGATAAAACCCTTGTGGGTAAAATGAGGATACTAGCACTTCCATACTTCACAAGAGTGTTTGTTGTGAGGATAAACACATTAAAGATTGTGAGACACTCAGATAGATATTGCAGTACAGTAGAATCTCAGAGTTACGGATACCTCAGGAATGGAGGTTGTCTGTAACACTGAAATATTCATAACTCTAAACAGAGTGCAGTTCGGGCTCCAGATCCAGATGTTAACACTCCAGGCCAGGCTTCAGCAGTAGCTGAACTCCCTACTCAGCCCCAGCATGAGTTTACAAGCTTGTCCCCCTCCCTGCAGGTGTGCGTGTGTGTGTGTGTGTGTGTGTGTGTGTGTTAAAACAGTGTGTCCCGGGGGTGGGGGTGTAAAAATAGCATATCCTTCTCCTGGGGGGTGGGGCGGGGAGGAGGATATAGGTGAAAGTGGTGCAAACCCCAGCCCTACTCCTGCTCTGCTGGCTGATTCCGGCTGCTTTGGGTTGGCAGCTCCAGTCTCTTGCTGTAAGTGGCTGCCCTGAGTGTGGGATGGGGTGTTGGGATGGGGACAGGTAGCCCAGATGTGCCTACCACCTTTAGGATGCAATATAGGTACAGGACAGTATTTGTTTCTTTCTTTTTTTGGGGGGGGGGGTCTCCGCTGCTGCCTGATTGGTTACTTCTGGTTTCACTTGGTGGCCGATTGACCGGTCAGTCTGTAACTCTAGTGTTCGTATCTTTGAGGTTCTACTGTATATCTGATAACAGTTGGTAAATGTTGAGTTTATAATGGTAGCTGAACATTGCAGGCAAAATCCTGGCTCCATTGAAAATCAATGGAAGTTTTGCCATAAATTTCAATAGGGCCAGGATTTCACCTTCCATAACATTTTTTACTTTTTTGATGTCATGTTACTTGTTTTACATTAATGTAATTAATTAATACTTCTGTGCCCTACAGAATTCTAAAACCGTGTTCTACTGCAAATTCTTGATATGCCTCTTTTTAAGTGTAAAGATTCTCTGTGCACAGAAAAAGCATAAGGACATCCTAGGTCCTGAAATTCTTTGAAAAATTGTCAGCGCTTCTTAATGATGATACAATATATAATATTTATGATTGATATTATGAAGGAGGGAATATCCATCCAGTAATAACACATTAACTAAGCTCACTAACTATATTCATAGATTTTAAAGTCCGAAGGGACTTTTATAATAATCTACTTTGACCTTCTGCATACCACAGGCCATAGAATTTCACTAAGTGATTCCTATATCAAGCCCATAATGTCTAGTTGCGCTGTGATATATCTTTTAGAAAGCAATCCAGTATTGATTTAAAGACTTCAAGTGATAGAGAATCCACTCAATAAATTGTTCAAGTACCTAATTACCTCATTTAAAAATGTGCATCTTATTTTCAGTTTGCATCTGTCTAGCTTCATTTTCCAGCCATTGGATTTTGTTGTGCTTTTGTCTGCTTGGTTAAAGAGCTCTTGCTATCAGAAATCTTGTTTTCACATAGATGCTTATGGATCATAATCAAGTCACCTCTTAATCTCCTCTTTGATATGCTAAATAAACTGATCTTAAGTCCCCCTTGTAACATGTTTTCCAGACCTTGAATCATTTTTGTAGCTCTTTTCTGAACCATTTCCAGTTTTTCAACATCCTTATTTAAATGTGGACACTAGAACTGGACACCGTATTTCAGTAATCATCTAACTAATGCTTATTCAGACATGATACTCCCGTTTATACATCTAGCGCTCACCCTCTTAACCATACATAATATAGTTCTTTCAAACTGATTTTTATTACTTTGGAGCAGTTTGCATTTTAGCAAATGTAAATGATATTTGAACATCTCTTGGCACTCTGTCAGTGAGATTTATTATAGTTATATTTTAAAAGGCATGTTATTTTAGAAAGTGCTGTACCTTTCCTTCTGGCAACTGATTTACAACACATTTTTAATACAATCAAATTGTGTTTTTCTCCTTCAGGAAAATGTGAACTCCTGTAATTGTGTAGGTATATATTGGGAAACTGGTTATTAACTAAGGGCCAGGGTCTGCCACACTTATTCATGTTGAGTAGTCCATTATTCCTTCAGTAGTCCCATTGATATCAGTTGCCCTAAGCTTTACTAGTGGTGTGCAAATACATACTTGTGGGTTGGGATTTCAAGACAAATATTCAGGCAAAAATTTTTGTAACAGAAGAGTTTAGAATGAAAAAATCCCTCTTCAATGGGGGAAAAAGGAATAAGATGTAGTATTCTTTAAAATAAAAATTAATCTGGTAATTCAAAACGAAGGTGTCATGTAAAAATAAGATGAAAAAACCCCATCTTCAAATACATTAAGATTTGTGAAGTAATATTAACATTGCTCAAATATGAATGCCAATTTCGTCTCCCTCTAGATAACCTTTGTACCTAGTTTGTATTTAAAAATAAACCACCCTTTAGTTTCCATGATTCTGTGTTCTGCATGAATTTTAAGTCTTTAAGGCAACTGAAATTTGAAAAGCCTCTTAGACAGATTCTCTTCTTTCTTACATCAGTGTAAATTTCAAGCAATGCCATTGAAGTTAATAGAATTACAAGAGTGTTAAATCAGTGTAAGTGAGAGAAGAATCAGGACCACTGTATTTGGATAGTCAGTATGTGGAATGGAATGTAGTAACCATCCCACAGCACATTGATTGATGTCTTTATAGGGTAACTGGCTGGCTCTTTTGTGAACCGCAAAGTATGATCCTCCGGTCCTGGTCTCCTTTCGTTGTGGGATGTAGAAGCTGGCAAGGAAGTTTCATATCCCCCTCCTCAAACCTGTCTTTTAGGAGAGTGGACGGCTTGCCCACTATCATCAAGTTAAACAGCAACAGAATGGTTAGGTTTCACCTTTTGCCATTTGCTATGCATGGTCACCTCATACTGTACCATGCTATAAAGGACATGCTTTTGAAGAAAGGAAAACTGGTACGGGAGAAGTCAAATGGTTGTTTATTACCTGTAGTGTTCTTGACACTAGAAGACAGATTTTAACAGAACCAAAGCTCTGTTAGTATTGATTCAATAAAATAAAACTTGATTATTAGTCGTGTCCTGAGAATGCAGAATTACCTCTAACATGCTGCGCTAGTTGCTGCAAATGTAAATTAGTATCAGCTATGAAAATAGAACTGGAAAAGATCAATTAAGTAATAAGGTCCTCTGCCATATGACATTTTCTCTCTACCCTTCCTCCCACACCACCCAGGAATTGAAGAACAGTTGTCAAGGTTTTGGAAGAATTTCTTTTATGCTAGTCCTAAAATACAGAGTAGAGAAAATAAAATGTAAGTGGAATGTTAGGTTATACAACAGCAGCATCTGCTAACCCTGTTAATTGGAGTCTGCTAAATCCCCATACTCCCACTTTAAATTGCACCATTACATGTCTGTCAGAATTTCCATTATAAAGCCAAAGTATTCCTGGGTGTCCAAGTAGCTCAGTGGGTTATCATACTTACCTTTCACCTCCATGGTGCATTCAAATCCTGCTTAGTTTGGTGTTCTCATTCTGGTATTCTATGGATATTTGTCTGCACCACATAATGATGCGTGACTTGCATGTCCTATTCAGGAGATGGCTGCACATGAAATAAGAGTGTTGTAAAATTGATCAGAATGCACTAGCAGAACTGCAGCATCTGAAAAAACTTGTACATCTCTTGGCTGTAGTCAGAAGTATTAGTACCATTCACTTAACCAGAGATGTGAGTTCTTTGCTATTCACAGCAACTGCATAAGAAACCATAACTTGCTGGAATTGAATGAGTTCAGGCACTGTAATCCATAGAATTTGTACGTATAATACCAATATTTTCTTTGCTTTAGGATCTCTAGTTGAGAAAACAATGTCCTTCACTTCTTTGTTTAGAAATGAAGGAACACTAAGGAGAGTGGTGCGGCTGTTTAGCAGGCAGCTTTATTGAAAGCATAATAGCTATTCTAGACTAACGTCGTGTATAGATGAGCCCTTAGGTTTGTTCAGTAGTATCAGCACTCTGTCTTTCTAGTATGTCATGACATTGGTTATCCAACTTTTTCATTTGGTAAGATTGCTCATTTCCTGAATCAGCTCCCACCCCTAATATTTATTTCTCAAATAGTTTAATTCTGGACAACAACACTCAATTCTCTGTTGACCATGGTACATAGTTTGAGATCCACTACCACATCAAGTGGTATGGACTATGGTTTCTAATCAATATGATTCAGTGTGGTTGTGATATTGATATTGTAATTCTGGAGTATGTATACCAAGTGTTAGAGTGCTAATAAGAAGTATCTTCATATTTTGTGGTCCTCTGAGACTGTTGAAGCTTGTATATTAATTTTCAGTACCTCTTGTAGTTTATAGGAATTGAATAGTACCCCTTTAAATAGTTTCTGAGCCATTTAGTGGCCCTCAGTATTTGGTTTTCAAAGCCACCCAAACCCTCCTTGAACCAGCAGTGTGTATATGTAGCTTGTCCTTTCATGTGGTAAATAATGGTTATTTGGACTCTGCTGTGCTTATATTGTTTCTCATATTCCATTTGTTGTATAAAGAGCAAAAGACAACACATCTCCTCTCACTTCCTTGAAAACAGGAGGGCTGGATCTTACTACAGACAACCCACTTTTTCCTAATCCTTCCTTGGTCCCTCATTAACACATTCTGCCATCCTACAATGGGCAAATGACCTTACGCTTCCTATTCATTTCCTCTCACTCCACACATCTCTTTTGTAACATTTTTGGAACTGAAGAACCAGGATTTCTTATCCAGGCTAGACAGGTGTGTGCATATTATAAGTAGCATCTGTCTCTTTTTTTCTGAAGTACCTGGTTTCATAATGAGTCAACAAGGTGATCTAGTTCAATGTTCTCAAATTTTTGTAGTGGTGATCCCTTTCACACATCAAGCTTCTGAGTGCGACCTCCCCTTATAAATTAAAAACACTTTTTTATATTTAACACTATTATAAATGCTGGAGGTGAAACAGGGTTTAGGATGGAGGCTAACAGCTCATGACCCCCCATATAATAACCTCCCTACCCCCCCGAGGGGTCACAACCTCCAGTTTGAGAAGCCCTGATCTAGATGCAAAAAAGAGGCTAATATCGTTCTGGGTATATTAACAGGAATGCTTTTATGCAAGACATGGTTGGTAATTGTCCTACAGTAGTTGGCACTGGTGAGGCCTCAGCTGGAGTACTATGTCCAGTCCTGAGCATCACATTTAAAAAAATATATGGACACATTGGAGAGAATCCAGAGGAGATCAACAAAAATGATAAAAGGTTTAGAAAACCTGATCTGTAAAGAAAGGTTAAAAAAAACTGGGCATGCTTAATCTTGAGAAAAGGTGGTGTGTGTGTGTGTGTGTGTGTGTGTGTAGGTGGATCTGATAGCAGCCTTCAAATATGTTAAGAGCTGTTATAAAGAGGACATTGATTGATTGATCTCCAGTGAAGATAGGACAAGGAGAAATCAGTTTAATCTGCAGAAAGGGAGATTTAGGTTACATATTAGGAAAAACTTTAAGAACATAAGAATGGCCATACTGAGTCAGACCAAAGGTCCATCCAGCCCAGTATCCTGTCTACCGACAGTGGCCAATGCCAGTTGCCCCAGAGGGAGTCAACCTAACAGGTAAGGATCAAGTGATCTCTCTCCTGCCATCCATCTCCACCCTTTCACAATCAGAGGCTAGGGACACCATTCCTTACCCATCCTGGCTAATAGCCATTAATTGACTTAACCTCCATGAATTTATCTAGTTTTCTTTTAAACCGTGATTATAGTTCTAGCCTTCACAACCTCCTCAGGCAAGGAATTCCACAGGTTGGGAAGGTCTAGGTCTACTTGGTCCTACCTCAGGGCAAACTGTAGGTCCCTTTCAGCCCTACACTTCTATGATTCTGTGATTCCATTACATGATCACCCATGCAGCTGGCTTCAATACCAGTTCTGTTTGATGTCTTCAACCTGATATTGTAAGGTGACCCATCTTCTTCCTTCTGGGGGAGGAGTGGGGGGACTTTCACAGATTATAAAGACAGAAGGGGTCACTGTGATCATCCAGTCTGATCTCCTGTATAACACCGGCAATAAGACTTCCCTGAATTAATTCCTAATAAATTACTGCAAGGGGGAGGTAGGTCACTTTGGAAGGACAGGTTTATGGGAGGTTACAGAGCTGACTTAAATCACTGTAGCTCTTATTTCTTAATCTGGCCCTTGGAGAAGAAAGTTCCTGGCAGTGGTTGGTTGGGTTAGGAATTTTTCTTTGCCACAGTCCCAACTTTCTCTGTTCCCCCTTGTTCTGATAGTTTTCTTTGTATGGCACCTTTAAATGTAAGGAATCTTCTTGTCTCCCTGTAGGGGACAGTGGAATGAATCATCCGTTTACAATGGAGGATCTTACAGAGTGAGGGATATACATAGTGCAGCCTCTTATTTATTCTTGGCAGTTTTTCTAATATCTAAAATAAATTATTTAGAGTAGGAATATTTGCTGGCTCTTTGCATATGGAAAACATAACACAGAAAACAGGCCCAAAAGTGGATTATTAAAGCCACAGGCCACTTAGTGAATGCAAAGTTGTAGTGCACAGAAGATAGACTCATAACATCTCCTTATAGTTAAATAACTGCATACAATACATTGAGTTGACATAAACCTGGTTATTAGCTGATATACTAAGGGTTAAAGTTACCAATGAACAGCACAGTTTGCAATCTCGTACTTTATACCTTTACTGGAAAAATGTCATAAATCAGCCATCCAATTGCAGAATAAGCACAAGTGTCCATAACTCACAAATCCTTCAGTAAACATGGAAGTCTCTTGCTTTTTCTAGGTAATTTCTCTGTTTCACTTACCAGAGTACTAGCACGGGTTGGGAATTCTGTATTTCTCTTGCCTCCCTGTACTATATTGTCTAAGTAGAGAGTCAGTATAATAGCTCAGATTTAGCTAAAGTTCTCCTCAGGGAGTTTATTATATTTTACTTGCATGACTGTTGGCACTTAATTAGGACATTTGAAATTCAGAAGCACTTCAGGGCAATTTTCATTTGGTACGAAGCATTGCATAGGACTATACTTCTTCTGCAGGGATGCTATGTGCTTGGCTATAATGGCATATCAGCAGAATTCCCTAATAGTGGATGTGTAATGCCTGGTGGCCGAGGCAGGCTCGAGGTCAGTCTAGAATGCTAGTCAAGTGTATGCAGGTAGTCAGGTAGCTGGCAGGTCAATCTGTATCAAAGGCAGTCCAGTGCAATAGTCAGAGTTCTTGCAGGGGTCAGTTGCCTGGAGCCAATCCAAGGAGCCAGATCAGTGGGTCGGGGAGGCAAGGTTGGATGAGGCAGCAAGATAGGGTCAGGTGAGGCAGCCAGTCAATAAGGCAGGGTGAGGCGAGGCCATAAGATAGGGATGTAACCAGCAGGCACTAACTAGTCTGTTGCTCAGGCAGATTCCTTTTCCTGTTGGGGTCTTTATCAAGTCCAGGTACCCAAGGAAAGTGCTGCCTGTCCACTAAATCAGGGATGAGAGATGTGACTGCTGTAGGCCTTTAACACTAAGGCCGTTGGTCAGGGATGCTAACTAAGTGCATTGCTTAGTGAGTTGCACAGCTGTTAAGGCCGATGCTAGTCTCCAGACAGGATGTAATATTCAAAGCACCCTTTCAAAATTCCTTGCTCATATAATTGTTTTGTTAAGGATAATGGATAATAAAGCAGCAGTTTCACAAATTCAATTAGCGATCTCTCCTTGACCCCCTCCTAAAATAGCTAGATGCTGCCTCCGGTTATATATGAAATAAAGCTGTTACAAAGCCATAACAGAGCACTGCCTTCTATCAGATCTCTTGGCTGTATAACATTCTGTATGTCCATAGATACGAACACAAGTGGTAAGTCAGCACAATGACCTAAACTGAAGGGGAGAAGAATAGTAGGATAACATGGCCCAGAATAATTATGTGGGGGGGGGGTTTCTGCATGGAAAACAGACAACAATTTAAACCTAAGGGTGGGCTTCAAAGTCCCCTCAGGCTGATATGAGTTGCCCAGAAGTAATGCACAGTGACTGAATCATTTGTCTACCAGTACCACCCAAAAGCCAAGGCACTATTACTGGAGGTGAGGACAGGGGAAAGGGACTGGAAAAGTATCTTTAAAATTATATTTCCAGTGTTTAAAAGATGTGTTTGAGAGTCTTGTCTGTGAAATCAGAAGGCCTTTGCTCAGTAATAACCTCCTATATTTTAATGACACCAAAAAAGCATTACATTATCTTTTCAAAGTTAGTTCCCTGCATTTTCTCCCTCTGCTGTATCATAGGAAGACACATAGATACAGGGAGAAATAAAATACCTACGTTTAAATGTTACTAATTTCATGGAAAAAACTGATTTGGAAAACATAAGAACATCTCCACTAAATTTTCATTCATCGTTAGACTTGATCTCAAACGGAACTCTTTTTGGTGGAAATGTAGGGAGTTCAGATAATGAAATTAGGAACCTCCAACCATCTCTACCTGGCTGATAGGCCTTCTTGGGAGGAGTCCAGCGGTCACCTTATCCTCCCAGCTTTCAGGAGTTCAGAGGGCCTGTTTAGTGTTCACAGGGCATGGCTGGAAATCACCGCCCACAAACTTCTGTGTAGCAGCACACTTTCCCCCTATTTTTCAGCAGAGGGATCCAGAAATGCTCCAGAAGGTTCAATTGCACAGCAATGGCATCCTGACACGTTAGAGGACAAATGGCTTTTGGGGACTCAGGAGAGGGGAGTTCTGTTCCTGGCTCAATGTCAGACTTCCTGTGTAACTTTGGCCAATCTATCTAATCTCTCGGTGCCTCAGTCCCTCAGCTGTAAAATGAGGATAATATTTCACAGAAATACTGCGAGGATAAATTAATGTTTGGAGCAGCTCAGATACAGTAGTGATAAATGGCATAGGAAAGGCCATAAATAAATATACTCTGTAAGACACTTTGATGTTCAGATGTAGTAGAATTTGCTGCAGTATTCTAAAATCCTTGTCTTTCCATGTGAGAACAGAGATCTCAGACTGCCGCAGTGCACTCTGTAGTAGCTGCAGCAAAACTTCAGCAAAACATTTCTGGGCCCTGACTCTGAAAAAGGGGGTGTGAAGCCAGAAGTCAGTGGGAGCTGAGGGCACTCAGCACCTTTCATGATTGAGGCTTTGATCATCATTGCATATTTTATACTTATAAAACATGGGGGAAGGGAGATTGTGCTCTTGTGTGGAAAAAGACCTAAGGGAGGGCTCCAGAAAATTATGCAAACTTCCTCCAAATCCATTCCAGGGCAGAGCAGGGTATGTCCCTTTTCCCCTCATGCTCACATAGAAGGAGCAGGGTCAAGCCTTAATCTCCGTGGGTTCCTCTGAGCCACTCTAGGCACAGGACATTCATGGGGCATCTCTGTACTTTTACACTTACTCCAGAGCGCTCTGCTTCCTTTCCTGGCTCCCTGGAGGCACACAGTGGTATTTCCACCCCATGAATTAACTCTGGGACCCTTCCTGCAGGGGAGGACTCCACAATGCAGAATGGTAGGGACTTATCCCAATTATTCTACACAGTGGTTGTAAGGGTACAATTCCTATTCCCAAACCTTGCCTTTGCCTTCTGCCTCCCTACTTATGCATCCCCAGGAGAAACTGGGGTATGTTGGAGAATTGTACTGTGTAGGCAGCTGGTCTCCCTCCCTCATGAAAAGGAGAAATCTGTGTGTGGATCTCAGGCAGCTCAGTCTGATCCATATGGATCACTGTTGTAATTGTTTTGGAAAAAATATGCATTTTAAAGGAATATTTTCAAAGCTAATAGGTGGGAAATCTCATAGTTTTATCCTTCTGATACCAAAAACAGTGTCCCCCTAATAAATTACCATGATGCACTATAAATAAACACAGAACAAATAAAAGCCACCACAATAACACTGGAACAGACTGTTTTCCTTCATGTCTCTGTGTGCTCTGCACTTGTGATCAGGCAGGTTTTTAAATGTATAAGAAATGCTTCTGTGAAGATTCTTAAACATTTCAATAGCTGCCTGCTAACAAAAGAATGAAGTAGACCTGCACAGCAGGGAGAAAAGCTCCTTCAGCATACACATGCTTGCAACCTGAAACACGGCCAGTAGATTATATTTTCAGTCTTCCAGGCTTGACTATCTCTTAACAAAGGGTACAGCTTAAGAAAAACCAAAAAACAATAGGCAAAAATTTCTGCTACTGGAATGCCATTGATTTCAGCAGAGAATTTGGCCCTCTGTATGAAGATAACACTCAAAATAACATCCAGTGCTTTGTAAATTGTGAAAGATGAAATCTTAATTATGATTTCATCTTGTTATATGTAAAAATCTTTTAATATATCATCTGCCCTATTAAGAAAAAAAGTTCTAATATACTCATGAGTACTACAGATATCTATGCAAACACCACATTTTCATGACTAACATTTTTATAATAATCATCATGTAAATATATTGCTTACAGAAATAAATTATTCAATGGCCATATGTTCAAAATGTACTGCATTTCAATATAGTTACACCACCTATTTTGCCCGCAAGCAGAGTTTTAGACTCAACAGTTGAAAGATGAATTGGTCGGATGTCATTGAATGTCACACAAAGTACACAAAGGCTTTGTGGCCTTTCGTATATGGCAGATGGAATAAACAAAAATAAAATTAATGAGCAAAGGAAGAATAAACTGTTTACAAAATCCAGATAAGAGCAGAGCTGTCAAAAGCTGAGACAAAGCAGGAAAGCCATGTGATACCACCACTAAAGACAGAGAATTAGGCTGAGAAAGAAAAATAAATAGTAATAAATGAGTCATAATTTTAAAATTAGCCTTAACTAAAATATACAGCTGAGGAAGTGTTTTGACTTAGTTATCATTTGATGGACCTAAATCTTTCTCTTAATAATTGTGCCTGGACCTTATGCCAATTCTGAATGGTCTGACAATGGGTAATAAAGACTAACAGGAAATTGGGTTGAAGAACCTGACTTTTTCCTATGTTTTAATTAATAATTTTAAATGATGAATTGCAAACAGCTCTAGGTCTGTATGTTATAGACCTGTGATTTGTAGTTAAGCAGCAGAAATAGGCAGCCTCATATTCTGTTCTTCAATATGGATTTCTCTGTCTTTTAGGATCATTAAATTGAATTAAGTATCCTCGATGTACAGAGCTCACTCTGTACACTTTCCTAAGAAAAGAGGCTTACTAATTATTTTCTATATTCGTTTTTTATGTTGCCTTCCTATTATTATTACTCATTTATTGTAACTTATTAGGTACTTGAGTATTGATAACGTACTCTGCATTTCCCTGCGCTCACGTGGAGTTAGATTCTGATGTCTTTACTTTGAGTAGTACATTACTCCCAAGAAACCCCTTTGAAATCACAAGGAACCATGAAATTAATGAGACTACTCAAGGATTCAGGGACTACTCAGAGTAAAAACATCATAATTTTGCCCTTAATAAACCGCTGATGTAGTTTTAAAAAAGGAATATATGTTTCTTTAAAGAAAAACTTTTAAAGGGGCTTCATTAATAAAATATTTGTTTAATTTCCATAGGGCTTAGAAGTCAACAACACTGGGCTGGACTGATTAAAGGAATAACAGGTTAATGTATTTCATTTCTGAATACTACCAAATAAATGTTATTACTGTCTATATAATAAGATTCCAGGATTGTTACTCTTTTTGTGTGTCACTTTGAAGCCTAGAATATCTGAGTCAGTGTGAATGGATTGCAACAGTTTACAAGCATGGTGAGTGCTCTTTTTGTTTAGAATATTACTAAGTTGAATCATCACTGGGATTCATGGTCTGTTACTGGCCAATTTTTACATTTTCAGCCTTTTTTTTTTAACTTTACGAATTACCCCCATGACAGGTTTTCACCTAGGCCTGCAATAATCTCTCTTCAGATTATCACTGAAACTTCTGCACAAAGAGTTCTATATTTATAAGGAACAGCGCATATCTAGAGAACAGAATGTCTTTATAAAGTGTTGGTTATCTCTAAATAAGGAAATTAAGTAAATGCCACTAGAATCATATGTTAACAAAAATTAAATAACTGCTGAATGCCATTTATTCCCTGAGGCTGAAATGCACATAGGCGTGGAACACCGATGCAACATCCCCCACACTGGAGCTGAGGATGAGAGAGTACTAGTAGAGCTCCACCCAGGGAGGACTCTCTGTGCACTGTGGAGGGGTTTCCATTCTAGTCCCTCTACAGGCTAGCACCTTGCTTTAGCTGAAGCACCATTTGGCTTAAGTAGATAGGATAGTTGTCAGGATCAGGACATATGATTATTTTACCAAAGCAACAGATAGGGAGTAATTCTCACAGGTTAGTACTGGAATATCCCAAAGGAAGAGGACAGAATATGTTGTTATAAAATAATATATGGAGATATGCCTATCTCATAGAACTGGAAGAACCTTGAAAGGTCATCAAGTCCAGTCCCCTGCCTTCACTAGCAGGACCAAGTACTGTCCCCTAACAGGTTTTTGCCCCAGATACCTAAATGGCCCCCTTAAGGATTGAACGCACAACCCTGGGTTTAACAGGCCAATGCTCAAACCACTGAGCTATCCCCCCTATCCCAGTATAAAGCTGGGAGGTGCTTTCACGCCCCTTGGTAGTTGGAATACATGTGTTCAGAGCACACAAAGAGAAGGGGTACACCATGGTACCAAAGAAACAAGGTAGAAACTGATTGATTAAATCTTGTTTCAGATTACATATATGCTACCTTTTACTTGTAAACAGGTAGGGTATAAAAAGATGGCTTTAGGGGTGTAATTTTGGGGCACACCTTTAGCATATGGTGAATGTAACAATTCTGCACCAGATGGCTTCCACGAGACACTGGTATCATATAGAATCTTTTTCTTGTACTATATTTTTGGCTTATAGCAATAAACCTGACTGACATTGGTTATTTGGTCTCTTGAGTATAAAGTGACTCAAGCAATTGTTTATACAATTTATCAACAATAGGAACACTTTGGGGGTAAAATCTTGGCTGGTTAAACCAATGGAAGTTTTGCCATTAACGTCAGTGAAGCCAGTATTTCACTCTTGGTCTTTAATTGGGTTAAGTGATTTTTTTTTTACCCTACAAGTCTCATAGAATAATGACTCTAACCATATCCATTTAAAATAATTCTCGTTGTGGTGGTATTTATTTGCTTTGTTTTCTTTGTTTTCTCCTCTTTGTATAGGTGTGATTAGGGCTTTGCAAAATGTGCTGGTTTCAGCTCATAGAGATTTTGAGAATCTATACCATTGAATTTGGTTCACGTGGATTCACAGCCTTTTAGTTTTGAATTTACTCATTGAAATCAGAAAACTTCACCACATTTTCTTTTCCAGTCTCTCCACCTACCCACATTTTTCAAGGTCATTCACTTCTCATCCTCTTCCAGATGCCATCTCCTAAGGATATGAAGGAGGCTAACTCCAAATTCCCATGACAAACATCTTCAGTGGAGTGGGTACCCTGCTTATCTCTCATTCACCAGCAACAGGGCAAAAATATCTCCGACTTCTGTCAGGATCCTCCACTCTTGGAAAAAGATAGCTGATCCAGAGTCATATTCTCACCATAAAACTGTGAAGTAGTGTAAGAAGAACTGTCTTGGATTTTGGCATGAACAAAAATGCCCTCTAGAACAAGTAATAGGCTCTAATATCTGCTATTACTCCTGCTGTGTCCCTGCATTCCTACATCCATACCCCTTTTCTTCTAACAGTGACTGCAGTAGAGACTGGAAAAGTGATGCTGCCACTGCTGTCTCTAACTGCGAGGAGGAAAACAAAGGGTAGAGAGAGTGTCACATCACCTGCCAACACCACTCATTTCTTCACTGAGGCATGATCATTCAGAATATTCACAGGCAGTTGGTGTAGAGAGTGGTTACTGGCTTGTGTTGCACACAACTCTCATTTTGCTTCATTAGGGCATGCTCAGCATACAATCAGTAGGTTTATTTGTCATGAAGATGATTCAACTAAGACGTGGTCATTGGACTGGGATCTTTAGGTGAAAAGAGCTATATAAGTTCCAAGTACTGTACATAAGTACAAAATATTACCTTGACACCTCTTCTACTGAGTGCACAATTTTTGTTTATACAGAAAAGCTAAGAAAAAATGATTTTTCTTCATGCAACTGGAGAAAATACTATATGCTGCATTTCTATATTAACTTCCAGACTCAGAGAAATGAAAATATGCTATTCAATATTAGACTCATAGACTTTAAGGCCAGAAGGGACTATCATGATCATCTAGTCTCACCTCCTGCACATTGCAGATCACAGAACCTCACCCATCCATTCCTGTAATAGACCCATAACCTCTGGCTAAATTTCTCAAGTCCTCAAATCATGATTTAAAGACTTCAAGTTACATAGAATCTGCCATTTACACTAGTTTAAACCTGCAAGTGACCCGTGCCCCATGCTCCCAGAGGAAAGCAAAAATCTCCCAGGGTCTCTGTCAATCTGACCTGGGGAAAAATTCCTTCCCAGCCCCAAATATGGCAATCAGTTAGATCCTAAGCATGTGGGAAAGATCCACCAGTCAGACACCTGGGAAAGAATTCTCTGTAGTAATTCAGAGCCTTCCCCATCTATGTTCCATCATCAGCCTTTGGTGATATTTACTGCTAGTAGTCACAGATCGACTACATGCCTGTAGAAAAGAGGTGTGGCCTCCCTCAGAGATTGACAGCAAGGGAGGGGCAGACACCTGATGGTGGGCAGAACCAGGAAGGCCACCGCACCAGAAGCAGAGGGGTGGGACAGGAGCAGGAAGTATAAAAGTTGGGCCCTGTAGCTCAGTTGGGAGGCAACTGCCAAAGGAGACGGACGTGTTCTCTCCACTGCTGATGCAGAAGGCCGCAGAAGATTTCAGTTACCCTGAGGACTTGCCCGAACTGTCAGACCTGACCAACGCTGAAGAGCTTCCACTGGCAGTATATCCCGAGGAGGCGCAGGATGAACCCAGGGTTCAGGTACATCCTGAGGGAAGGGAAGCCCAGGAATAGCCGACTGTAGCCTGTCTGCAGAGGCATCTGAAACATGGTCAGCATGTTTTGGTAGGATACCCTGCTGATGCAGTGGCAGACCACTCTGCCACTGTTAGGGCTCTGGGCTGGGATGCAGTGGAGTCAGGCGGGCCTACGTCTGCCTACCCCTGACACCCCTCCCTGGGGTGGCAGTACTTCCCTTCTTCAGGCCAAGAGGCCTGTGCTTGTGTGTCTCCCACCAGAGCCAGATTGTACCTGGGCGCCTGACCCCTGGCCGGAGCCCCCTGGACTGTTTGCTGGGTGCCTGACCCCTGGCCGGAGCCCCCTGGACTGTTTGCTGGGCGCCTCACCCCTGGCCGGAGCCCCCTGGACTGTTTGCTGGGCGCCTCACCCCTGCTTGAGGGCTGGAACCCAAGACTCTATTTGGTACCCCACCCCAGCTGAGGGCCTGGGTTCCCAAACTGTACCTGACTATACTCTGCCTGAGGGGTTGGGCTTAGACTGTTTGGTGCCCAGCCCTGCCTGAGGGTTTGGGTCCCTGAACCACTCACTGCTCTACCTCATTGGAAGGATGGAACACTGAGACTACTAACTTCCCCATTATCTTAGGGCTGGTCCACACTGGGGCGGGGGATCGATCTAGGAAACGCAACTTCAGCTACGAGAATAGCGTAGCCGAAGTCGACGTTTCCTAGATCGAACTAAGTATGCTTACTGCGGGTCCACGCGGCGCAGGCAGGCTTCCCCGTCGACAGTGCTTCCTCCTCTTGGTGAGCAGGAGTTCCGCAGTCAACGGGGGAGTGCTTCTGGGATCGATTTATCGCGTCTAGATGAGACGCGATAAATCGATCCCAGAAGACCGAACTCTACCCGCTGAATCGGGCGGGTAGTGTGGACTAGCCCTTAGACTATCCTTACAGGGGAGGGTATGGCAAAGAGTTGTGGCCTCCCTCAGAGATTGACAGAGAGGGAGGGCCACACATGCCTACGCGGCATACCAGCCTACCAGCCCCTCCATAAACATATCAAGCTCAGCCTTGAAGCCAGTTTGTTTGTTTGTTTTTTTGCTCCCCACTGTTCCCCTTGGGAGGCTGTTCCAGAACTTCACTCCTCTGATGATTAGAAACCTTTGTTTAATTTCAAGCCTAAACTTGTTGATGGCCACTTTATATCCATTTGTTCTTGTGTCCACATTGGCACTTAACTTAAATAACTCTTCTCCCTCCCTGGTATTTATCCCTCTGATGTATTTATAGAGAGCAATGTTAAAATAGTCCAGGTGAATACTATATTTCACAGAAAAAATATTCTGATAGTGCCATACATTCTTCTCTTGTGAGAAAGAAAGAGAATTTATAGCTCACTAAAACAAAGAGCTTCTAATACCAACCAAAATATGGGATTGAGATTTAACAGAATCTTTAATAAGGGGCTGAATTATTTATAAAATCCCTGAAAATGCTCTAAGGGAAAAACTAATGAGAAAGCAGGA
Organism: Chelydra serpentina; assembly: GCA_037349315.1. Lineage (NCBI taxonomy): Eukaryota > Metazoa > Chordata > Testudines > Chelydridae > Chelydra > Chelydra serpentina. The sequence continues at coordinate 8,083,530 of JBAIAC010000014.1, read as the reverse complement.
ATTGACTTGGACTAAGTACGACAAGCAACATTTTATTTATAAGTTGCTCTTCTAGTAAAATCATTTGGGTGCTCCACAAAATAAATGTTGTAAAAATTCATCTGCAGATATTACACTAACCAGTAAAACAGACTAACAAACTAGCATTACTGAATAGATACAGCTATAAAGATTCTGTGAGACTTGCCAGAGCAGAAAGTGTCCTCTCTACCAATACAGAAATACCTATGTAATACCTGGTTAAGGGCAGGTATTTATAATCATTCTTCTCTTTGGAAAAGTACTCTTCCTTTCCTCCACCTAAACACTGTTGCCTTCATAACACTGGGTTAAATGTTGTTGTGGGCCTATAACTTTTTGCCTGCTTGGGAATTAACCATGAAAAGTAGGTCAAGTTATTTTCAATTAAGAATGTTCTTAACAGGTGCAAGAAAACCAGACAGAGATTAAATTAGTCCAAACAAAAAGGCCTACTGATAAAACTCAAGGACTGGGCTAAAATCATGCCTGGTAAACAAGATATGGGTGTGTAAATTAATCAACCAAGATTGGTGTGATGGATATTGGACCTAATTGGTGGACAAAACAATGAGGCAATAAACTGTGCTGCCCATGTGCCACTCTCCTTTGTGGGGAGTCCTTAAAATGAGACTTTAAAAAATCATCATGGCATCCAAGCTCAGTGCATCTCAGCTGGACTCATCTTGTCCCAAGTCATCTCATCTTCCCTGACCCTAAGACAGAAGTGGCAGAACTGACCAAAGGACTTTCTTCCCAAGAGGAAGGCCATAAGGCCTTGCTCTTGTTTAAGGGACTTTGTTCTTCATCTGAGAGTCCTGAAAGTCATTAGATCATGTCATCCAGTCCTCGGCCCATCCGTGGGGATACCTACTTGTCACCAACGTAGTGCTGCGGTCAGGCACATAAAATCCTGTTCTGTCTCCCTTCCCTTTTTGTGTTACTTTTTGCCTTAGTAGTCTTCTTATCCTCTCTCTCGCCGCATGTCATTGGATCCTGAAATCAATTGTATTGCTTGCTTCAACACAGGGATATGAGATAGGGCAGGGTTGGATGGGCTATCTAAGGAGAAAGGGCCCAATCAGGTCACTTCCCTAACCAAAATGTGAGTCAAGGTCCAGCCAATAGTTGTCGTGGCTGGCAAGCCAGCCCCAAAACATCTGTTCATAATTGACCAGCCATCCAATGTTTCAAGAACATAAACAAAAGCCATATTTTCCCAACCTCTCCTATCCTGTCTCTCTCTCACCTTAAGTGTGTCTGCCTGTTCATTACTAAAAGTAAAATTAACCCTTTCCTTTTCATCAAAGAAAGATTGAAAGTGAAAATCAGAGATGGGATTCACAAGCTATGTGTTCCCCCACCTATCTCACTCTCAAGGGTTGGTCTGATATGTCTAAGGCTATGTCTACAGTACAGCCTGTGTTGTGTCAGCAAAATGTAAGTTGCTCAGGGGTTACCTCCATCTCATTCAGCTCCTACAGCAGTTTCCCATAATATTAAACTGTTGAAAAATGGCTAAAGACAGCACCCAAATAGAGCCGCTTCTTTCATTTTATAACCTTCCAAATTCATCAGTCAGATAACTCCATGGTCTGCTTCTGCAGGTGATCACAAACTATAGCCGTGAAGTACTGGAATCCTAATATTAGAGCATTGTGCTATTTCATTAGAATCAGCAAATGTGATTAACCAGTCAGGTTTCATTATCCACTCTGATGAAAGTGTACACCAAACCACACAAATGGCAAAAAGTAAATTCGATTTTATAAGTTTCTACAGTGTTAATAGAAAAATAGGTAAGTTTATTTATTTTATCTTGACAATGAGCCCATAACAAAACCAAAAACCAGTTCAAGAATTCCAGAATTCAAAATGAAATATCAGATGGAAATGGGTATGCTTAAACACTTATTTCTTTGCAGATTTGGTACCGTTCTCTTTTCTTTTTAATCCCCTTTTCTTTTAAAATGTCCCTTTCCTTATTGTTTTAATTCTAAGTGTTGCAGGTAGATGGAGATCAGCTCATTATTTTTTCTTTGAGAAAACTATATTTTGCATGTCACTCATCTCACCTTTTGCACTTAAACTAGGGACCAGATCCACAATTGAGGAAAATTGGCATGCCTCCATTGATGCCAGTTGTAGGGTACCACGGAAGATTGTGTTACAGCATAGCAAGGGTGCTTTCGCTTTCTCATGCTAGTCAGGGTGTTTACGCTGTCTCAGCAGGCCTGTCACTGTCGGTCAAGGCCTGCCCAGCTGCAGCTTGTTATGAATTAGTTAGAACTGCTCTGCATGGCCTTGAGCCAGGAAGTGAACACAGCCTGTGAAAAGCCCCTAATTAATTATGTATGAGATGCCTTTTATATAGTTGTATAAGCCCGCCCCATTTTTGGACTCCTTGCCAGGCCGAGCTTCAGTGAGCTGGGTTCCCCGTCTCCGTGACAGCAACGCCAGGAGTCCCCGTTGCGGATGTGTCACTTTGCCTTCAATAAAGCCAATAACACACAGTGTGTGTGGGCCTCGTTCTTGCAGAGCACCCTGGGTAGGCCCACAGCCTCCCACGAACGTAACACCAATGGAGTTACATCAATTTACACCAGCTCAGGATCTGGGCCTACATATTATTTTATATTGCTCCTTTTTAGTATTTGTTTAATTATGGATTTGAAGAATTATATTGCTCGGTTGGATAAGATTGTTGTATGTGCAAGAGTCATTCAGATTTAATTTATTAGAATACCCTTGTTTTTGTGGATTTTGTGTAGATAAATATGACCAGACTTTGTACATTCTTTGTACGAGTAAGAATTAAGGTATCATTTTTATTCACAAATAACAGTTAGATGAAGGATGGATAAAAGTGATTTAGATTTGTAGACTTTGAGTCATTTATTTTAAGAGGTAGAGTTAAGGTTGTTTTGTATTTGTATTGTAAATGTACACATAGATGTTGATTCTATTAAAAATATTCATTCTATTCAGGACAATCCTATTTTTAGGATGAATAGATGGGATAGTCATTTGCATTTAGACATTAACACATCTTTTTGGATACCAACTGGAGACTGCTTCATATTTACGATGAATTCATGTGGCTCCAAATTCATGTTTACGTGTAGTACTGGGAAAATTCCATAGGAGGTTTTAGAACAGTTAAAAATAAGTTTAAATAAGATTACTTGATTTTCAGCAATGGTAATTTTAGGTTCCCTTTTAAAGCACAATTTAGCAAAGAATATAAGGATGGTGCTTTTGTGTTTTATTGACTAGAGATGGACTGCTGAGTTGAGACCAAAATTTTATGTTTGAGGTTTTCTTTTCTGAAACTAGCAACTTTCTGTACTGAACATGTCTGTTGATTCCGTGAAAGATGATCCAATGATGTGTAATTAGATGTGTGGTTTATCCAGCTTCTTTATGTGGCTTTTCATCTGTTTCAGGTAACGTTTACCTGGAACCCCTTGACTGAGGAGAGCATTTGCTACCACCTTATGCTGCAAGAATTATCTGGTTTGAGGATTATTGTATTCAGTCGCTAATAGCTATGCTCCTTTTCAATGTCAGTATTTGCTTACATACATTTCTATGTGGCATCAAAAATATTTGTGGTGCTGAAAACAGCATCTTTCCAAAGAAGAGAGAGTGAGCTGGATTTTTGAATATATTTTACACATCATATAAGCAAGAAAAATGGCATGAGATACATTTGCATTTCATAGTTGATTGCAACCCCTGCCCACTCATTCCTTCTGTAATGATGGTATGTATACTAAAACATAACCACCCTCACCCACCTCCCAAATAGTTACCTTGTGACATCTATACATTCTTCAAGAGTGCAAATAAAGATTTATAGCTTATCACACTTAATCCCTAAGCCTCAAATTATCCCAAATTTTCTTTGAAAAAGGAATATAAATAAAAACGAACGAGTCAGCTTTTTCTCAAACCACATTCATTGATGATGTCAGGGATTCATTATAACTTCAGTTGGCACTGGCAACATAAATGTTTGTCTGCCAAGGTCCTACTTACACATATAGCTCCTGAAGGTGGAAGCTACATATTTTGTAGACATCCTATTGTGTCAGTGCGAAATTTGGATGGGCAAGGGATGTCAGATTGGACCCTTGTTATAAATCCAAAATCTCTGCATCTTTCTTTTGCAATGATAACATTTAAAATTTCTCCTAATATTATTATTTCCCCATTATATGCTCTGTACAGTAATAAATTAAACTATTTCATGTGAAGATTTATTATTAATGACATTTATACATTGGCACAGAATGGGAGAAGTATACAATTGGAGGGAAATAATGTCCATTTAAGTTAGACAGAAAATAAGGGTTTTTAAAGACATTTTAAATAGTCTGAAAAACCTGGAATACAAGAAATGAAACCATCATTTACTTCCAATTTAGTGTTTCTTAAAATTAATTTCAGAATACACTTTAATGTATAATTACATAGGAAACTAACACTAATTGCTTAATCCAAAACAGGATAAAAATTAAAAGCCTGCTCCTGAACCACTGAAAACAGTGGGAGTTTTGCCAATAGCTTCAAAGAGCTGAGTATTAAATCCTAAATAAGCAGTTGCTTACTCATGATACCATCAGTATCATTCTTGTGAATTTTCCTACTTTTCTCAACATATGTGCAAGGCCATAACAAGACCAGCAAGAGTGAAGGTTATTGTTGATGGGGAATTTTGGACAGTGCAATTTTGGACAAAGCACAGATTTACATTTACAATGAAAGTGTGTTTGTGCATGTATGTCCTTATATCACATACACAAATGTTATTTGCCTTTTATCACACATTGAAAACTTTCAATGGACAATCCAGTCAATTTCCTTGGTATAATTTTGCCGTTCCCTTTATTTTCTTGTATCTTATCTCTTTTCTCTTCAAAACAATTTTCTGATTTTTCACTTACTCTTTAGCTTATTTTGCCCATCTAATGTTCCTTTTAGAAGAGTAGTCCTCAAACTGTGGGGTGCACTCACCTGGTGTGTGTGGGGGAATGTTTGGTGGGGTGCACAGCGGGACCCAGCACAGCGGGACCCAGCACAGCCCCCATGAGGGACAGGAACACCCAACCCTGTTCTGCCCCCAGCCCAGCTCCGGCCCCACCCACAACTCTGGCTCCAGCCCAGCCCTGCCCTGATTCCATCTCCGCCCCCACACCAGCTCTGCCAGCTTCTCCCCAATCCACAGTTCTGCCCCCAGCTCTGCCTTCAGCCCAAGCAGTAATGAGGGTGGGGGGGTGGGGAGCATGGACACATTCATTACTGGTAAGGGGGATGCAAGATAAAAAGTTTGGGCTCCAATGTTTTAGAATTTTCTGTCTTGTCTTTCTCTCTTATTTCCCTATATTCCCTCTTTTCTCTCACACTGTCTCTTTCCTTGTGTCTTTCCCCCAAATTCTATCATTTTCTTCATCCAGCTTTCCACCATAATCCTCCCTAGCCACCAAAATAACACCCCTCAGTCCAGCCTGTGGACAGATTCTTCTCAACCACAGGTTTCCTTCCATCCAGTTCCTCAGCTCTTGCCAGTTCCTCCTTTTGTGAATGCACCCTTCTGTCGAGGTCTTCCCTTCTAGTCTTTCTCTTGAGTTCACCTTTTTCTAAATTGTCAACATTCCCATTCTGACTATGAAGTGGGGGCCACTAGCAACTGGACCATTCAGTCTTAAAAGATTTTTCTCTACTTCCAATCACATTTCTCACCACTGGCTTCTCTGCAGTATAGTAAATCTCCTTCTAGAGCTTCCTGTGGTAAACAGGAAGTGCTTGAGGGAATCACTTGTGAAGTGAGGTGGCCAGCAGTAGAATGGAAGCTGTTGTGGGCACTGATAATGTGCAGCACCAACCAACTGCTCCAATATATAGGAATGGGTGAGCGATCAGGGTGTTGAAGAAGCTGTGGTCTCCCAACAGGGTCCTTCAAATGATGATCCTTCTTGTACATCATATCAGGACTCAGGAATCATGCCTTCCTATTCTAGAGAAAACTATAATCTAACTTCACAAGACGAAAAATTGACAGACACAGAATTTATGAGGAATATCTACTAATCACTGGTGGTAACATGTTCATTGATGTATCTGACATGTCCATCAGAGCACTGAGGCAGAAAACAATATTGAGTACTGAATGGTACTAAAGTGAACGATTCATGTGGAATCTTCTCCTCCCAACTCTTATTTAGAAATACCTAATTAAGTGTTTTCTATAGGAGACTAATTCAATAATTATTTCTCAGTGATGAGAAGTTTCCAAACTGGTTCCATTGAAACCGCAGGAATAAAGTGGTGTTTTGGCTGACATGTGCTAATAGTTCAAAGCTGCATCCGTTAAAAACAAATGAAAATAAAAATTACTAGGAGATCCTTTTGTCATAAACATTTCCTTCTCAATTTGTCTTTGTCAGAATTCCTCACACTTCAGGGTATTTCATAATGTACTCCCCTTCCAACCACCAAACATGAGCATTATCTATTTCAAATATATGCCATCTGCCCATCATTATTATTGCCTTCACTTATGTACCTCAGATTCTTAATCCGTTCAACTGCCTCACATTTTATTCTGATGTAATAGTTCAGTCTGTTATATTTTTTCTTTTTCTCCTGTGAAATTGATAAATCCATACCTTCTCAAAGGCCAATGGTAGTACAGATCTCAAACGTAGTTCTGATTTGATTCGTTCTACTTCATGGTAGAAAGTTTGCATGGCAAAGCTGTAAGTCAGATGAAATGTAGTGTAGTTTCAAACCCCCAAAATACATTTGATAAAGGCATTAGATCAAAACTGACAAGATAAAAATCTCATTTTTGTAGCTCTTTACTAATGTATGCTCCTCTCAATCAATAAGGGAATTTGCAGATCTGGTAAGAGCTTGAGAATAATTGAAAAGCTCTGCCACTGCTCTCCAAAATAATACTTCATTTGCAGCTCTTCTAACAATCTAAACTAACAGTATTGGATCAGCATGGTGCAGTGATCCAAATATTATTATTTTTTCTTTTTTTATCATGCATGGACCTTGCCCTCAGCTCGGCTGTGTTTCAGCACAGGTGAACAAGGACCTCTGGCTTTATTTATTTGTATGATTATATTTATAGGGCCTGATCCAGAACCCACTGAAGTCAGTAGGAATCTTTCCATTGACTTCAAAGGGTAACCTTTAGCTTGGAAGATCAAGCAAAGCAGTAGCATAGCCAGGGGAGGAGCAGGGGGAGCGGCCGCTCCCCCTTGAGCAGAAGCGGCGGAAGCGGTGCCTTTTTTTAGCAGCACTAAAAAAAGGCGCCGCTTCTTTTTAAGCGCCGCTTCTTGCACTCACCCGGCGGTGCTCCGGGTCTTCGGCGGCATTTTGGCAGCGGGTACCACCGAAGACCCGGAGTGTGCTGCGGAAGACCCGGAGCACCGCCAGGTGAGTACAGGGGGAGGCACCTTTTTATAGCACCGCTCCCCCTGCGCTCCGGACCTGACTGCGCTACTGAAGCAAAGACTGGCAAGTTACCCATTTTAACAAAAGCAGCTCTGGCAAAGTAAGTGAAAGCTCCAGAAGCACCTTGAACACAAACCCTCATAGTTCCCTTTCAGAGAGGACTCCATTTTCTTGTTAGAGAGTTATTTGGAAAAAGGCATTACTGTGACTTTAATTAGTGATGCTTAGATAAGAATGATGAAGTCCTTTTGGATTAGCAAAACTTTTGATTTTTGCCTGTTTAGATACCTGGTTTTGTTGGGATATTCCTTCTCTGTTTTAGAATTCCTGAATGCAGTGGAACACAGACCTGCTTAGCTGGGTCTGAAGGGAATTGTTATTTATGGCTGGTTTTGTCATTTTTAGTTCTCTTGTCTGTTTTTTTCTTCTTGCTTTCTTCATCTTCAGGCTGAAAGTCAGAGTATTAATCAATGTCTTCAGCACAGTTGCAATACACTCCATTAGGAATAATCTATCCTGGCCTTTTTCCTCTGACTTTTCTTGCCCAAAAACTGTGTTGGGAAGGATGAGCTGCCAGTGGAAGAACAATGTCTCTCTCTCTCTCTCTCTATTTCTTCTTTGTCTGTTCCGAAAATCTAAGGGACAGATTTTTCCACTCTAATTCACATTTAATAGTACTCAATAAGAAGTCCCATTGAAATCAATGGGATTACTTGAAGAGAAAGATATTCCTCAGTTTGAATAAAAGTGGCAATTTCCCTAAAGGAATTTAGGATTTAAAGTTTGTTTTGTTTTTTAGTAGGAAGCTCATCTTCTGAATCTGATAGACTCCATTTCTCTTCTGAACTCTTTCCTTTGAAACTGAGTGGGCTCTGGGAAAGATATTATTTGTCTTTTAATGTTAATAGGGACTAGATCAGAATCTTTAGCTTCCTCTATGGAATCAGTAAGGATAATTTTATTTCTGGACATTTCCCCTGTGTTTTTTGGAATTATTTTTATGGGCCTTTACAAACAAAAGCTTACTAGAGGCAAAGAGTGAGCAACATATTGAGGTATCTATTCCTCTCTCCTTAATTGTCAGACAAAAACTATGCAAAGATGGAATTAAGGCTGAGAACACATATCAGTAAGTTAAGATAAAATACATTACAATTGCACTTCTACCAAAACTAAGCATGATTAAGACAGGGCATTCCCAGTTAATGTTAAACATAAAAGGAATCCAAACAAGTTAAAGTATGGAAATGCACAGTTAGGGCCCTCAAACAGCCTTAACTCTGCCCTGTAGTGCCACCATACAATATCCTTTTAATCTGATTAACACATTTTAGAGTTTATGATCCCTGATAGGATGAAACTGAATTTTAAAGACTTTTTTTGAATTATTCTTTTCTTATTGGGTCACTACAGGAGAGAGCTAAGGTTCTTTGGATTTTGAGAACTACAAGGTTGATACAGAACTTTAAATTGCCCCCATTGGCACTTTGCAATTGGCTATGGGTCCTTGGATTTGCAAAACAGCCTTGCCTTTCATACACCACCTGCCTAAAACCAAAGGCGATTTCTCCCATCCTTTCCACATCCCGCAGCATCTTGGAGAAGTAATGGCTCCTGAATATCTTAGGTGGACTTGCCTTTCACACACCATCTTTCCAGGACCAGAGGACTCCTGTCCCTTACACATACACTGGTCCCCGAGAGATGTGTAGGCCAGAACCAATCTACTTTGGTCCTAAGCAAAGGGTTTGTAAAACTATTCTGAATGCCCAAAGAAGCCTTGCTTTTTTATGCACCGTTTGCCTAGGACAAAAGGAGGTTTGGTCCTCGCCTCCACCTACCCTGCAGAGTCCTTGAGATTTTATTGCCCCAGATGTACAGAGCAGCCTTGTCATGCACCATCCTCCCAGTCCCAGATGAGATTGGTTCTGGTCTCCATACACCCCACAGTTCCTTGGACAGAGACGGATTAAGGATTTGTGGGGCCCTGGGCTGGAGCAAGTGGAGGCTGGGCAGGAGCGCCGGGCAGGTGGAGCAGGTTGGAGCACTGGGGCGCCTTCTTCCAGGGGGCCCTGAATTGCCTGGGGCTCCTGGGCACAGGCCCCATTGCCCAATGGCTAATCTGCCACTGGTCTTGGATCTGTAATGATTTCCAGCTGCCTGGCATTTCCAATTTTCTTCCTCCTGCCTGATCAGTCTGGCTGGGCCAATCCAGGGGACCAGGAGATCAACATGGATCTTCAAATTGCCCTCTTCAGGAATTTGAAACTTTCAACCCCCAGTTTATTGGGATCTTAACCAGCACAGAACCCCCTCAGGAGCTCTACCATCTGCCCAATGGAGAAAGCCAAAGAGAGAAACACATTCTCCTGACTGATCTGAAAAATTAAAAGGTAGATGAATAACAGTCATTTTTTTAATCTAAGGATTTCTAAACCAACCTCAAGATCCTTTGGGATGGGAAAGTTGATTCATAAATTTTGAAGACATGCAGTTGGCAATACTGCATACAGTGCATTTTCTATTCCATGCACAACACTAATATTAAAGTGAAGGTTTTGTAAGATGCTTTGCTTTTGGAGCAAGGACTTTTTCTAAGGACTTGAAATCCAAAGTCTATGGCTTAAATTTTGACCAGCCACTGTATTTGTACAGCTTGAAGTGAAATATTGAAAGTGTGCACCACAATGGAATGCTGTATAATTTTTCTCATGCTTCCACTGTAGACAGGCTAGCTCTGTGTTTAGGGAAACTTAAATAATTGATTAGCATATGAAATCACTGGACCTGATAATCTGAAATGCCAATCACACTCTCATGATTGCAGCCCTAATGAGGAGTGGGGAATAATTGACTTCAGAGTGCTATTTGTCTAATTAGAAATACGTAAAGTAGTCTTCCCCCCCCGCTCTCAATTGTGTATGACAGCAAAGGAGGTTAGAGTTGGCACAACCCCTGTATGATTAAAAATAAAGCATTCTAATTTTGTGTTCATGATAAAATTAAAATACTTGTTCTGGATGTATATCCTTTCCTGAGTTTCTCAGGCCATCACTACAGGCACAGTGCCTTAATTGGGAATTTCCATAATCTTAAAATGGGTTTCTTGCTAGTTTAACCTTAACTCTGAATTTCCTACCTTTCTAATGATTATTGTTGGTTAACTACAGTGTGGCTTTAGTGGTTTCCTGGGAAGGGTAGCAACCCTAAGACTTCTAACAAGAGACTCATTAAGTACTACTTACAGGCCTTCTTAACACACACATGCCTATGAGCCTTAGGAGGCTCATCAGAGACCCTCCTAACAGTCATTAGGAGTCTTATGGCTAGATCTCTGTTCTGAGAACTGTAGGATCTTGAGCATTTGGATTCTGGGTTGTGATATGGCCTATTTTACAGATGGAGTACCATCCACAACGCTCAGATCAAGAGCTCAATATGCCCCAAAGTTTGAGACAATGGAGTTGTAGCTGGGATTTTTTTTCTCATTCGTCTTCGATAATAGAGAGACAAGGTGAGCGAGGTAATATCTTTTATTGGACCAACTTCTGTTGGCTATTACCTCACTCATCTTGTCTCTCTGATATCCTGAGACCAACATGGCAACAGAAATACTGCAGCCATCTCTGATAAAGCAGCAGTCATATTAGAACCCGAGCGGCATAATTAAACAAAGTAAGATTGTTGAAATGTCAAAATTAAAATCAGGTAATGCTGTACTAAACAAATCCATGCTGTATCCAATTGTTGTACCAGCACACCATGAGCATTTGGGGTGAATGGGTCCTACAAAAGTCCAGGAAAAACTAGAAATGCAATAAAGGTTCTATCCAATAGCCATGGCCAGTTCACTGTGGGCTCTAGCTATCATTTAACTGGAAATGTTGCAATCATTTTGTGTGGATCTGTGATAGAAATAAAAGATTATAACATGTTATATTTGTAATTCCCCTCATATTTTAAAAACTTGTAATGCTAATGGTTCTTATAAAGAGTTCTGTACTATAGAATGACTAAGCTATTAGAAACCAGCAATGGATGGGTAGACTTCAAAAGCATTGGTTCACATAAACGTATGTGACATTGACCATTGAACAAAAATGCAGAGGTTTATCTCAATTTATACATGCAAACAGTGTGAGTTCAGGCTTTCTTCTGAGATTTTTCTATTGTTGATTTCAAACAAGCCATAAAATGTGAGAACCATCACTCTGGTACCTAGCCAAAACTGGGAAGTTTTTGAAAACAAAACCACACTTTTTTTGAAAACAAAACAAAACAAAATTGATTCAAAATATTTCAAAATGGAGAGTTTCAGGCTTGATTCTGATTCGAGTTTCACGCTTATTTTATTCAAGTACTTTCATCCATTCTTATTGAAATAGCTATAAGAAATAATATCTGTAAAATAGTGCAATGGCACAAAAGTTCTAGCCAAGGATGTAAAATGGATAACAGTCTGTATATTTTATCAGTATTCTGCCTCCAGGAAATTGTCTTATAGCTTTAAACCTGTAGCATATTCTTGTGTTCAGAATATTTCTTAGTAGTGGATGTTAGAGTTCATAAGAACTGATTCACTTTAACAAAGTCTGCTTATCCTCGTATCCATGGTCTGTATGATACAATTCAGTTTAATTTTGCTAATGCAACTGTGACATAAATGTACATGAATGTTAATCAGATCATCAGGCAGTAGAATGCATGAAAAGGTAAACAGCTACTACAGTGTATACAGATAATACTTTAAGTACAAATTGTACAGTTGACCTGATAGCCTAACTAAATTGATTTTTTTTTCTCTTTAGCATCCATAAAATATTTAAATTGGTAAGTTTTAGATAACCATAGCAAGGTATTTGTGCACTAGGGAGTGATTGCAGGCACCAGTGCAAGTGTGAGGTTAGATACAACATTGTGTGACATTGAAATGATTTGTAATTGTAAGAATATATTCATTTTTTTTATCTGCTCAGTTTAGCTTTTGTCTGAGGATTGCATAGTTTGCCCAGAGATCCCCACTTGCAAAGACAAATCCTAAATAGAAGAGAAATTCATGTAGCAGAATAAACAAACAACTCTTCCAGGACAAATTGAAAAGTGATGGCATGCATATACTTGAATACTTAGACAGTCTTAATGGCAGTGAGTCTAGGTTTCTTGAATATAGGCTAGGCTATCATGATCCAGCTATGTGGAGTTCTCATACTCTTCTGGGAGATGGTCTTTAATGTCCAGGTGCTGCAAAAGATACATCTTGAACTTCAAAAGATTATGTAACCCTATATTTAATATACTTATTGTCATCCCATAGTTTGTAGAATGAATTTAATCACCAATGACATTGCACTCAGGATTCCTCTGGGTAGGAATAACATAAGACAGGACATGAATTATACTGAAATAGTAGCCTGCCTTGGATGATTATGTGCCTCCTTATAAGCCATGCTGGTGGCCTTGATGTGGCAAAGCAGGCACAAAAGCTTAGCTCTGTGCTATTGTACTCTATTAATTGCATGGCTAGAAGGCAATCATATTGGTATAGCCCAGTTCATTTGATAAATGATATACATGTTTCATATAGAGCAATATTTCATTTCAATCACCAATCCCTAAATTGTTTCTAAGGAAACAATTCTAATACTGCTTTTGCAGACATAGGACACCAAGTGAATAAGGTTGTTCAATAACCAAGTATAAAGGGGCTACAACCAAATGGATATGTATTGATCTTGCAGTTGCAGGATGACTAGTGCATAAGACTTAGACCCGATTCTGCTGTCACTTTCAATGGTGTAAAACGAAAGTCATTGGAGTTACAGTGGTATAAAATTAGGGTAAGCAAGAAGAGGACTAGGCCTGTAAAATCCATATCTTAAAAAAATAAAAGAATTGGGGCAGATGAGTACAAATTAAGTTATTATTGTCATTAAATAGGTCAGTGAGATAGCAAAACGTATCGCTTATAAGGAATTTTAGTAAATGCAAGAGGCAGATAGTTGTCAATCTGAATAGACTCTTGTGCTTTACTTTCTTCTACCTTTCTTTAAAGTGAAATCTTTTCTCCATTGAACATCTCAGTCTGTTTTATAATCTGCGCCTGAAATGGGACAGAGAAATCACCCAGAGGACTAATCTTTTCTCGTATGTAAATATTCTTCCATACCAAAAAAGACTCTTTCTGCTTCTGATTTCTTGTTTCTGTTATTGCATTTGCTGTTACAGAACTAGGCACATTCAGTAATGATGCCCTCTGGGATGCTCTCTTCTTCTTTTTTGTAGGTATTCAAAATAGAAAAGCAAACTTTTCTGACTTTTCTATCTTAATGACATTAGATTGTCATAGCCAGGATTTAAAAAGAGCACATGAAAACAATCCTGCGAGGCATTTTAATCTGTGTATCATACACTTAAAAACATAATGGAATTCTTTTGCAGAAAAATGTGTTACATTTCTGCCCAAGAAAACTGCACCATAAGAGAAAAAAGACTTTTCAATTTTCTAATATCATAATATATGGAGATATGCCCATCTTATAGAACTGGAAGGACCCTGAAAGGTCATCGAGTCCAGTCCCTTGCCTTCACTAGCAGGACCAAGTACTGTCCCCTGACAGATTTTTGCCCCAGATCCCTAAATGGCCCCCTCAAGCATTGAACTCACAGCCCTGGGTTTAGCAGGCCAATGCTCAAACTACTGAGCTATCCCTGCCGTGTGCAGTGTGGGGGGGGACCCTGCAGTGCTGAGTCTCCACTGGCGGTGGAGGCCTCCGGGGTTCTGAGCAGGCCCCAGCAGCTGCCTAGCCACTTCAGGTGGTGTGGAAACTTCGCAGCTGAGCTCCCAATTTTGTCATCGATATTTTTAGTAAAAGTCAAGGATAGGCCATGGGGTTCACTGAATTTTTCTTTATTGCCCGTGACCTGTCCGTGACTTGCTAAAAATATCCATGACAAAATCTTAGCCTTAAATATGTGGGCCATGTTGACTTTTCCTCTACACAAAATTAGAGACTATTACATCAACATTATTACATTTATTAATCAAATGTATGTCATCAAACAGATATTAAGTTAGTTTGAAAAGATCTATTTTCCATAAATCCCTGTTGCTTGGCATTAATTGAATTACCATCCTTTCATTTTTATCAATCAATTCCCATAGCAGACAATACAGGATTAATGTCAGGCTGACAAGCCTATAATTGCCTGGCTTATCCCTTTTATGCTTCTTAAATATTGGCACAACATTAACTGTCTTCCAGTCCTCTGAACTTTCCCAGTGTTCCAAGACTTATTAAAAATCAGCAGCCCAGTAAACTTCTCAGCCAGCTCTTTTAAAACTGTTGGATGGAAGTTATCTGGACCTGTAGCTTTAATAATGTCTAGTTTTAGTAGATACTGTTTAGTATATGCTCCTTAGTTACTGTTAGAATGGATATTATTGGATATAGATGGATATAGAATGGATACTACACCATCTATTTCCAAAATACAGAACAGAAACATTTATAGAACACTTCTGCCTTTTTTGCATTATTATTGACAGTTATACAATTTTCATTTATTAATGGACCAATACCATTTAAGTGACATTAGGTAACTGACTCCTATTGATTTCAATGGGAGTTAGGCACCTAAAAAACGTTGAGGATCTGGTCCCTAGTACTTTAAGGGGGCCAGTTTCACAAAGCTTTTGTTCTCAATATATTTGAAAAATGCTGTCTTATTGTCTTAATTCTGCTGACTATAGATTTATCCTTTTGTGTCCCTGATCAATTTTCTAGAATTCCTAGCTTCTGATTTATATTTGTTACTATCAACTTCCTCTCCCCCTCTTTTAAAATAACTGCTTTCCCTTTCCTTCTAAACCAGGATGGGTTTTTAACCAACGTGGCGTTCTTTCTGAATTATGGCTTTTTAGCCATCTATTTAACTTCTCTCCCAACTGATATGACACTATTTCATTCAGCTTTGAGAAACTGGCCCCTTTAAAGTACTAGGGACCAGATCCTCAACATTTTTTAGGTGCCTAACTCCCATTGAAATCAATAGGAGTCAGTTACCTAAATACCAGAGGATCTGGGCCTAAGTATATAAATTACGGGTTTAGACTTTATTCTGTTTGCACATAACAAATGTAATTGAGTCACAATCTCTTGTAGCTAAGCTACCACATATTTTTAGATCTGTTGTTACCCGGGGTTCTTTCTACTCAAAGCTCTTAGTAACTTTTACTCTGTGCGAAGTGGTGTCAGGAAATAAATCAGGGGAGACACGGTCGTCCAGCCGATAGATGGCTGGCACAAACAGGACAACACAAGAGTGCTTTCACTTAAAGCTAAACTTTACTTAGTCTCAAGCACTTACACACGTCTGCAAAAGGTTAGCAAAACACTCCCACCCTCGATAATTACCAAAGCTGAGTGTGGCTCTCGAGTGGCACAGTCCATCTGCCGGTGAGGACTGCAAGATGTATACAGAGGGAGAGTCCCGTCCAACTACCTCAAACTTTTCCCCCTTATTTATACATTAGTTATACAATGACATGTCACTTAAATAAAACTTGTTAAGCAAGAAGAAAATAAGAAAGAAATACTTGTGGCACCTTAGAGACTAACACATTTATTTCACAAGTATTTCTTTCTTATTTTCTTTTTGCTGACACAGACTAACACGGCTACTACACTGAAACTTGTTAAGCAAGCAGTTTCAAAGGTCAAGCAAGAGGTTTCCTTCTGGTCATCGATTAACCAGGTGTGGTTTTTTTCAGAGTTTGCATGTCTTGAGGCCCCTAAAATGCAAGTATCAGCACTTTCAACACAATTCTTATCAGGAAGGACACAGGGTCAAGCTGCCCTGTCTGTGGCACCCAAAAACCCCTTCCCTCCAGCCTTGGTTAAGCTAAGGCTGCTGCATGGCCAATTTACAGCCTGCTAACTTGGCTGCTTTTAGCAATAAGCAATAGTGGTTTCAGGCACTTTACTGGTTTGCCAAAATCTCCCCGTACACTGTGATCAGTTCCTCTTTACCTGTCAAGATGAGGTTTAATATAGAATTTCTTCATATTGGATGCAAAACTCTTTGTATTAGGAAATTATCTTCTATAATATAATATTTAGAAATAACATTGATGTTTTAGTATTGTCAGCATGAGACCTCATGCATATGTCACTCAAATCAAAGTCCCCCCTAATTACATAGCTTCTTTTTGTTCCCATTATAGATTGGTGCTTAAGGAGCTAGTCATCTTGTTATCTATGATTTGGTGGGCTATAGCAGATACCAAATTAGTATCTCATCTTGTGCTTTATCTATTAGGACATTGATCCCTAACATTCAAGATCATTTACTTTTGAGTTGTCAGTGATTCAAAAAGAAGTAAGGCCATTTTTGACACAGTGCTAATCTTCCCACCAGCATTAAGAAATAATGACTAGGTTGAATTTATGCTCATTCAAGAGCAATTCCAATTCCTTTTGTTTGTTACCCAGGCTCCTAGCATTGGTGTATAGGCGATTAATTTCTTCTCTTCGTGTCCTTTGGTTCCTTGATTAATTTTGTTCTCAGCATCTTGATTTTATGCTAGATGAAAGCTTATTTGTTCCCTCTTTTCATATTCCCCTATATTTACTGTATAGCAACTGAGAATCTGTCAATAAGAACAAGTCCCCTCAACAGAAAAAAAATAAGTAAGAATTAAGCCTAACGCTTTTAGAAATGTGAGACACTCCTGTGCCAGTTTCAGGAACAATAGTGAATGTGTTTTGGCAGCTAATCTTGATTCTGTGCCATTTCTGTTGTGTGCCTGCAGAATCTATCTGCTAATCTTATATGTCTATCTGCTAATCTCCTCAGAACATGAAAATATCCTCTTATCCACTGTATGTGTTTATGAGCCTACCATCAAGAGATCAGAAAGACTGCAGTGATAGCAAATTTGCAAGATAATTTATATGGGATAGGGCTTAAAAAACTTTACTTGGTCTCCCAACAGCACTCCATTATTGACAGTAAAGGGAAAGAAAACTAAAAGAGAGCATTGATTTAGAGATATGAAAAAAGATTCTGAGGTTTTTATTATTTGTCTAGTGTTTCCCATGTGCTAGGTACCTCACTGACACATTGAAAGAAACAGTCCCTAACCGTCTGTGCTTGCTAACTAAATAGATATCATTGTGACCGCGGGGCATCCTGTATTCACACCCTACATACTACTGTAATGATTTTTGTACAAAATACTCCTTGTGAGGTATCATTTGAAAATTAGTAACACACTGGTTAATATCATTATAAAATATATGTAATAATGCTGTATGTGGAATTATGGATACTCACTAATATTATGCTTTAAAGTCTGTGATGTCACTAAAATGTGCGTAAACCAGGCATGTCAGGAAGAGTTGATAAATAGGTTTTCTCCTGACAAAGGAAAGAGGCCGAGACCTCAGATCAGACGTGGCCCAAATTTAATGGACTATTCACTTGTATCAAAAGTTGCAGCAGGAAGAAATAGTTTGCATAGTAGCAATCACCAGTGGGTAGAGAACCAGCATGGAGCCTAATCTTCCAGATCTCATTGCTTCAATATTCAGCAGGAATATTATTTGGGGCTGCACTTGAGAAGAATATATTTCAAAGGTACTCTGAACTACATAGGGAGGGAGAGCAAATGCCTAAATTATCCTTCACCTTAAGGAGACAAAGAAACCAAGGGATTTGATCTCAGTGATGAGTCTTTACCTGGCGAACTAGTAAAGAGCTGGAAAAACTGTGGGTCAGAGAAAAAAAAATCTTGAAGACTGTATCATGCTAGATTAAGTTTTAGACTTTTAGATGTGTGTTTTCACTTTTGTTTGTAACTATTTCTGACAAACTTGAACTCACTGGAAACCTCTCTCTTTTTGACTAAGTTTGTTTTACTTTTTATTCTAAATCAACCCAGTACTGTGTTTGACTTGAAGTGGTTATTAACACCAGCTAACACAACAAGCTGCTGTGTTTTTGTATCTTTAAAGGAGCAATGGACCTTATTACTTCTCTGAATGTTCCAGGAGAGGGCTGGACATTTCAGGGCAGACAGTTTTGGGGCAATGTGAGACTCGGCGTGTGTTGGGGTCACTTTACTAGTAGTAACCCAGGCTGGTGTAGACCAGAATGTGGCTGTGGTATAACAAGTAATCTGCTTGAGTCACAACTGGTGAACCAGGACTGCTTAATACACAGACGCTCATTAAATGCTGGCTAAGAGAAACTAGACAGGGAGCTACAGCAGCCAAGCATTTGAAGGTACTTGGGGTTGTAGGACAAGTGGTGATACAACCTGTAACTGGTCTGATTTGAACTCCAAAACAAGACAATTATACAGATTAGCAATTGGGAAAAAAGGCAGTAACAAATAAACAAGGAGATCAAGGTTATAAGTACATTTTTTTAAATGTTATCCCTCTGTTGTAATCAACGTTAGCAATGCTTTTTCCACTTTTCCTAGTTTCCTTCTTTCCCATATATGCCACATTCACCTCCATAATCCCCAGCAAGGAGTGAGAATATCAGTCTGTAAAAATATGCTCTAAACTATAGTCCAAAACCTATAAGTAGTCTCTCCTTCCAATAATAATGTATGGGAAAGGCTGGGATCTCCAGAGAGGTTAATTTATTGTTTCATCTACATGACCGAGGGGGAAATTTAGTACTAATACTGATTTATTCTAGCTGGTTCATTTTAACTCCAAAGTAAAAATGAAACTAACACAAAGTAAATTTCCACATTTGAGGATGGTACAAGAGGGAACAGTGAAAAGAAGTTATCTAGTTGAATGCTAATGTCAATTGTACATATTCTCTTACAGAAATCAAAATAAAATAAACCCTTTAATGTAAAAAGAAATAAGTTGTGAAAGATCATCTTTGCCAAGACTATAGTTAAAAAGTTTAAGTAGAATATTTCATTGATTTCTCACTTCTTGGGTAATAGGAAGTTCCTTCACAAATCCAGATTATAGCATAATAGGACTAAACTCTGGCCCCTTTGTGTGCCCTAGCATTAGGAGAAAAAAAAGGATAATTCTTCAAAGGATTGGGGGTATTTCCAGAACTAAAATTATGGACCCCTGGACAATTACTCCTATCCACACAAATGCACAAAATCGAACTTCCACTGGTTCACCACAACTCTTGATTGGATAGAGTAAAGGTTAAGGGGCAAAAAAACCCCAAAATGGTTGGGTTGCATCCACAGTCCAACTCAATAAAGAATCCCTGAATATTCTAGCCTTCCTTGTCTTCACAGGTCAGAAGAGAAAGAAGGTACCTGAGAAAAATCTCAACCAGTTCTAGGTTGAGTCTTGGTGGTGGATTAGCAAGGATTGTGCTGAGGCCTCCATTTCTAGTGATGACCTTTTGAAGTCTCAGCACCAGTTGTTGGTAAACATGAGGGTGGAAAAAACCCTGGATCTTCCTGGCTCACTCTATCAGGTGCAGAATACATCCAACATGTACATTTTCACAAATATTTCTGTCTTGAAATACAAGTTATAAAACAACTGTATTTTCCCCAAGCTTATTTACCCTACACTCACTCTTTAAAACTAAGTCATTCATACAAAAAGCTACTTACTATAACATTATTCATTTGAAAGTTACCTTTCATGGATATAGGTTTGGCCTTAAGAGGCAATATATCAGTGTTCAATTGACAAGGCAGATGATGGCATATCCAAGCATAACTACCTTAATAGAAACAGCGCACAAAAATAAAGATATTTGCATATGATACCTTGTCTCTGTGGAAACCAGGGCTTGCAGCTGATGACATGAGCAGTTTCAAGATCAGTTCCCCAAACAAGGCTACTTATAGATTAGCTGTTTATCACTTACAACTTCCCCTGTTTTACATGTGACAGTTACTTATATTCCTTTTGGTTGTTACATGTTGCAAATTTCCAAGCACATATTTTCAATATTCAGACTTTCCGTACTATTGCAATTAGTACATTTTATAGTTAAAAACACTTGCTTTGATAAGATATTACATTAAGATACTAAACTTTCCATTCTGACTACTATCAATAAAAGCCAAACATCTTAATTTCATCATTCTACATTATTGCAAATTATTCTGAAAGTTTTCTAGGGGATTGCTTCACTTAACAATAGGTCTTTGCTTAGCAATAGACCTTTTGTTATACATTAACCTTTTTTTACACCCCCTTCCCCATCATCCAGTATTTTAGCTTCTAAATCTTTCATTAGAATGTCAAATGCATGCCAGTTTCCTTTAAAGGTTTTCCAAACTTTGTTCAATCAGCGGCCCGGTTTGGTGTAGACCCACTCGCTCCCTCTTGGGAAGGGATTCAAAGTTTTGTTCAAAACCACATGAAACTCAGCAGATTCCACTTGAATTGAATCTAGAAATCAAAGTAAGATGCAGGTGTTGTGCATCCACACAAACTGAATCAAACAAATGACAAAGAATAAGGTTAAATCCCCTGAGAATGGGCATCTCTTACTTTTATGCAGCTCTAGTCAGCATGTGTGGCTTCTCTGAACTTATTTAGTCAGAAATAGTGTTAGAGAGAAGAAAACCCTTTTTATTTATCAGATTGTTTTATATCAATTGCTATATTTTACTATAAAACATTCTTTATTGTTGCATAATTCCTGCATCACATTGCTGTTTATACTTGACAAAGATGAAAAAAAGCTATTAATACAAGTACATATTCCATACTACTTATTCTACTTTCTAACCATAACTGCTATCAAGATTTATCACTGAGAAAGAGTCACAAGACCAGAACATCTATTAAGTCATGGTGATAGTGTGTGACCCTACACATGCAACAAAAAGGTTAATGTGGGCCTTACAGGCTAATTATGTTATCTGGCTGCACCTGGAAGGTGGTCCAGGGTTAATTAAATATGAAGACCAGCTGGGAAAGGAACTGAGTTGTGACTATGAAGGTGGGACATCTGGAGCAGACATGGATTGGGTTGGCTGTGCGAGACTAGAGGGAAGGATTTAGTTCTCTGCTGGGGCTTAGGCTGGCTGTGCTAAACTGGATGGTCAGGGGCAGATAGAAGTGATAATAAATTATACTAAAACTAGACTAGAAAATGTGGATAGGAAAAAGATTGAGGAAGACTGGATGCAAAAAAGGAAAAAGAAAAGAGTAGATTCTTTAGAATTAGCAGCAGGTATAACAAGTGGGAAGGCAGGAATGGGACATAGGAGAAAATTAATTAATAGTAAAATCTGTAGCTAAGGACATAAAGATAGGAGACTAACTCCCTGAGGATTGCAGAGTGTTTCAAAAAAGTGTTGGAGATGCAGTAAGAGCTAGGAAACTACCTTCTGAAGACTTGTTAGTGGAATGCAAAAGCAAAGGACAAGTAAGGAAGCTCTTAAGACAAAGGTGCTAGAAATCTAAAAATAAATTGTCAGCTACCCAGATTCCTAACTGACAAAAGAGGGGTCATGTATGATGTGCTACTTGAAGTGCCAGAAGAGGAAATAAAACAAGGAACAGGTGAAGAAAAGGTGATACATGCTAAGAGGCTAATTAGCAGAAAGGGATGTGATAGCCCTCAATAGCTGTGCTAGTCACATTTAAGGGAAGGATACTTCAAGATAGAATAACTTTAGTACATCAGATATTCTGGACTTAGCTAGATATACCTTCTCCATTGAGATGCTACAGATGTCAAGATTTGGTGTCACTGCAAATAATTGCAAGGGTAAATTTATGGTATAGCAATTGTGGAGTTGACCATTCATAGAACAAGTGTGAGGAAGGGAAAAAGCAAAAATCCTGTAGCTGTGGAGAAAAACACAGGTCACCACATGGAGGCTGTGCTGAGGCAAAGGAAGCTAAAGAAATATCAAAATCATTAGCATCTCCTATGCTAGGAGGCTACTAGTAGACATCTTGAAAAAAAGTAGACCAATAGGGGAACAGGGATTAGCAAGGACCAAAACACTGGGAAGGAAGTAATGAGTGATATCTGAGTAAAAGGAGATGACATGCTAGTTATAGAACAAGATTCATTGCATTTATGATTTGTCATAAATTTGTTATTCTCAGACAGGAAAGAAAACAAACAAAGAAAAAGAATTGTAGGAATAGCTGCTGAAAAGTACCTATGAGTGAGCAACCTAAGAGAAGAAAGGATTGAAGGTTAAGAGAATGGGGGTTGTTATTTTAGCTAGAATGCACACAGTTTTATATCCCATTGGCAGGGATTAAAGAAACATTGATATTGAAAAGAGAGCCTGATATACTATGCATACAAGAGACTTGGCTAATAGAAAAACTAGACTATAAAATCCCATGATATGGTATATTTAGACATGATGGATTAATAGAAAAGAGTGGGAAGAATTCAAACTACCTTGAAGTATTGTTGAAAAAGCTCAATATTGAGTATAATGCTATTGAGGTACCGATACAAAAAAATCCTCCTGTCTCTCAAACTGTATAATGTTCAGAACCCCTGCAGAAAACTAGATGCTGAAAGAATTGTAGACGTTCACTGCAAACAATTTATGGGCATATATCTGATCAGTCACAACTGATTTTGGGGAAATAGGACAAATGATAATGGAAAATATCAAGCAATTTTTGAAGATATTAGATGATATCTACCAGTCCTATACAGCAGATAGAAGCCTTTTTTGGCTAGACCTGGCAATAGCTTCTAGAAACATAGCAAGCAAATAGAGCTGAGAAATTTACAGAGAGGAGGGAATAGATAGTTACTCCTTCCCAATGCTAATTACTTATCAAGGAAAAAGAAATACTGAAGGCAAGAATAATATCCCCCCCTTGGAACCTAGAAAAAGTAAACTGGAAACTCTTTAGACAGAAAAGTGAGGACTATGTCGTGAGCAGTGTATAAGTGAGGATATTAAGCAATTCTTTAGTAATGTTACTATAAAGACAGCCTGCCTAACTATTCCAAGGAATCAACCATAATTAAAATAGGAAAAGTGTACCATGGTAATAAAGGAAAAGAACAAGGCAGACAAAAAAGCAAAATCCCCACTAAACTGTGAGGACTGCATGACATAGGTGGGGTTTTTTGTTTTTGTTTTTTATAATGTAGTTGGACAAAGTCTATAAAAAGGGCTGGAGGAAATATTGAGAGAGAGTAAATAAAGATCTCAATACATCAGAGGAATACAAGGAATGTCAGAAAATGAATGGACTAAAGAGTAAGAGCAATACAATACATGGCCTTCTAGTGGAGGGCCATGGGGTAAAAATAAGCTCCAACAAAGGAAAAGTGGAAATTCTGGCAGCCAGGTTTCAAAAAAGTCACTAATAATGAGGATCGGAGGATAGAAATTAGGGAAAGGAAAAGAATGTTCCTTAGTAATGATTGAGATGAGGAGATAGGAAGAGGATGTAGATCTTATTTTAAATGAAAACATCTGTATGAGGGAACTCCAAAAAGGAATTATAAGGAACAAACACCAGACCAGGCAAGCACAAAATAAGCTTTGAAATGGCCACAGACCTAGGTGATGAAGGCCTGAGGAGGACATCGTTGCTATGTGTCTGTGTGTAATGCCTATAGCAGATGGAGAAATGCCTATCACTCTTAGAATGAAGCTCCTGTACTTAACCTTTTCAGCCAAAGTGGTAGGTAATAGTGAAGATAACAACACTAAACTAATATATACTGATTGTTGGGAATTAAGTGGAGACTGGGTAGGACAAAAACTGAAAATTCATCATGTATGTAGTATAAAGAACTGGATAAAAGATCTCGCTGACAAAATCCTCTTAAAATCTATAGCTTTGGGAGAATACTCTAACACTGGAATACTATCCCCACCACCACTGAAAGACATGGAATTATATAATAAACAGGAGGATCATGATAAATATACAAGATATAGCAAATCCAATAGATCTGTGATAAGTGAGTAAGGAACCAGTAGAGTAGGAACAGGTTTCTTTGTGCCCTCATTCCAACTCAAGAAAGTCATAACACTGACTTTATCTTTGTCTCTACGGCTGAGCTAATGGGATATTGCTGGCACTAACTTAAGCCTTAGATGTCTGGCCAGCTGCCATGGCCATCCTGTCTGATTCCTTATAATGCTGCAAGCACTATGTAATTGGAAGTCTGACAACAGAATGATGTGCTTAATGAAATATTACTGGTAACTGAATTGGTGCAACTGGATGTGACTGTAGTAATAGCATGGATCTCAGCACATGTAGGGATAACTGGCAACAAATTGGTTATGGAGGTTTGTGAGGTAATTGGTGCTCTGTGGTTTACCCATAGCTGGTTGGCATAAGAACCATAAGAGAAACAATGGCTGGTTTTGAGAGGAAGGGATTCCCAAACTTCGGTGGGGCAATCATTGAACTCATATCCCAATAGTTTGCTCACCACAACGGGAAAGTGAGTATATGAACAGAAGAAGCTACTAGCCTATCATTCTGCAAGGCCTTATGGACCACAGAGGCATATTCATGAACACTAATGTGGAGTGCAAGGGTGGAAGCAGAGACTTTATTCCCCAGGTATAAAATTGTTCTATATGGTATATTTCTAACTATTTTGGGGAACACTGCATATCCACTCATGACATGGCTAATTAAACCTTTAGTGTTTGGATTTCAATTTCAAATGCAGTAGCTGCAGAATTGTTATGGAATGTGCATTTGGTAGGCTGTAGGCTGAAAGCTGATTGGAGATACTGACACAGGTCTATATACCAATGTGAAAAGTGCTGTTGGAATATTGTTGTGCTGCACACTCCACAACATTTTTGGGAGATAAGGAGAACATTTCCATCCTAAGTGGGCTCAGGCCAGATCTGGTTTGAGAACTGTTTACAGGCAGCCAGATCCAATCTACATGCACACAAGTCCTAGTGGGCAAAGGAAATGGGGGATGTTATAAGTGCACACAGCACAGCAGGGAGAGAACATCCCTTTCTTTTACCGGCTGTACATGTAAATGAGGGGAAATAAATAGATACTTAAGGGCCTATATAGCTTTAAGAAAACAAGAAAAATACCTGTGGCTCCTTAGAGACTAACAAATTTATTTCAGCATAAGCTTTCGTGATCTGCTGCCTCACTGTCACAGGCATGATATGTTTCTTTGAATATATAAATATCTGTTCACTGTATGTTCCATTCCATGCATCCGATGAAGTGGGTTCTTAACCCATGAAAGCTTATGCTGAAATAAATTTGTTAGTCTCTAAGGTGCCACAGGTATTTTTCTTGTTTTCTTAAAGCTGACGCAGACTAACACGGCTACTACACTGAAACCTATATAGCTTTGTAACTCTGTTCCATTTTGAATTGCTATTAATTATGCTCTGTTATCTGTTCTCAGGTGTCAGTGCACACATTAAGTAAGGCAGTTATTGCAGGGAAACCACAATGTGCTATTGGCTTGATGTTGGTTAACTACTGTTGATGGTGGTGGCTGTACTGTTATGCGCTCGCTGCTGCTGCTGTCATTATTGACACCTGTATGTAAGGCAGTTTATCAGTTTAGATTCTTATTAGAATCATTAATGAGGTAGGAGTACTGATGGAAATACTCTTGGCCATTGTTACTTGTGTTTTTTTTGTGGGGTGGGGAACATGAAACTCCATTTACGAGTATAATGGAAACCCCTCTTTAATGCAATGATTTCAGGTTTCTCTTTACACTGGTGAAGGATGCATTAGCACCTACTTTGCCACATTTAGTGTTCTGAAGTACTTTACAAAACACATTTCAATGCTTAATTAAAACACCTTTTTCCCCAGAAATGTGCTGCCTGTGGAATTGATCCTTGGATCCCAATACACTTTGTGTGCCTGCATTTCTTTTCTTTGTTTCTGAAGTGCCACATCTTTTAGAAACCCTTGCTCATGGGAGTGCTTGAACATTTTCAAAGTGCTTATGAGGGAGGTTGGAGGGGAATAATTTAATCACTATGGTCAGTGGTAATGTGGAATTGTAGCCCTTGCAAGGTGCAATTAATACCTGTTGGGACTCCCTTAATCTGTTTGTTACATTACTTGAGGTGGGGGAATGGGTTTTGTTACATAGAACTGGTAGACACCTTGTGATTGCCATTATATTGTGGGATTGTCTGTTTGGTTTTTTGTCTACATGCTTAATGAACACATTAACAAAGATATTGGATGAATCTACAGCGTATGCTTCTTTGGGTGGCATGTATTGTATATACCTGTGTAGCTTCCCTCTCCCCCTCCTGACCTTGCACGGGTATAAAAAGCAGTGCAGACAGTGAGGCAAGGCTTAGGTGAGTAAAGATACACCTGAAGGGTTTGAGTATGTATTGAAATACATACCATACGTGTCTCTTTACTCACCCAAGCAGTGCCTCCCCATCTAAACTGCTGCTGGAGCCCTTCCCTGCCACAGGAATAGGGTCTGGCAGGGGAAGGCAGCAGAAAAAGGCTCAGCCTTGACAGGCCCTGGGGCACAATTTATTTCTAATTTTCAATGTGTTCAAAAAAACTTGCTTTTGAAGCAGAAATACAGACCCTGTGCTTGTGGTTCAATGATTGATTTATAACTTTATTTCTCTTAAATGATAAGGTGAGTGAGGTAATATCTTATTGGATCAAGATCTGTTAGTGAGAGAGAGAAGCTTACACAGAGCTCCTCTTCAGGTCTGGGAAACTTACTCAGAATGTCACAGCTAAAAGAATCATAGAATCATAGACTCATAGAATCTCAGGGTTGGAAGGGACCTCAGGAGGTCATCTAGTCCAACCCCCTGCTCAAAGCAGGACCAACCCCAACTAGATCATCCCAGCCAGGGCTTTGTCAAGCCTGACCTTAAAAACCTCTAAGGAAGGAGATTCCACCACCTCCCTAGGCAACCCATTCCAGTGCTTCACCACCCTACTAGTGAAAAAGTTTTTCCTAATATCCAACCTAAACCTCCCCCTCTGCAACTTGAGACCATTACTCCTTGTTCTGTCATCTTCTACCACTGAGAACAGTCTAGATCCATCCTCTTTGGAACCCCCTTTTAAGTAGTTGAAAGCAGCTATCAAATCCCCCCTCACTCTTCTCTTCTGCAGCCTAAACAATCCCAGTTCCCTCAGCCTCTCCTCATACGTCATGTGCTCCAGCCCCCTAATCATTTTTGTTGCCCTCCGTTGGACTCTTTCCAATTTATCCACATCCTTTTTGTAGTGTGGGGCCCAAAACTGGACACAGTACTCCAAATGAGGCCTCACCAGTGCCGAATAGAGGGGAATAATTACGTCCCTCGATCTGCTGGAAATGCCCCTACTTATACAGCCCAAAATGCCGTTAGCCTTCTTGGCAACAAGGGCACACTGTTGACGCATATTCAGCTTTTCGTCCACTGTAACCCCTAGGTCCTTTTCTGCAGAACTGCTGCCCAGCCATTCGGTTCCTAGTCTGTAGCAGTGCATGGGATTCTTCCGTCCTAAGTGCAGGACTCTGCACTTGTCCTTGTTGAACCTCATCAGATTTCTTTTGGCCCAATCCTCTAATTTGTCTAGGTCCCTCTGTATCCTATCCCTACCCTCCAGCGTATCAACCACTCCTCCCAGTTTAGTGTCATCTGCAAACTTGCTAAGGGTGCAGTCCACACCATCCTCCAGGTCGTTGATGAAGATATTGAACAAAACCGGCCCCAGCACCGACCCTTGGGGCACTCCACTTGATACCGGCTGCCAACTAGACATGGAGCCATTGATCACTACCCGTTGAGCACGACCATCCAGCCAGTTTTCTATCCACCTTACCGTCCATTCATCCAGCCCATACTTCTTTAACTTGCTGGCAAGAACACTGTGGGAGACTGTATCAAAAGCTTTGCTAAAGTCAAGAAATAGCACATCCACTGCTTTCCCCTCATCCACAGAGCCAGTTATCTCATCATAGAAGGCAATTAGGTTAGTCAGGCATGACTTGCCCTTGGTGAATCCATGCTGACTGTTCCTGATCACTTTCCCCTCCTTTAAGTGGTTCAGAATTGATTCCTTGAGGACCTGTTCCATGATTTTTCCAGGGATTGAGGTGAGACTGACTGGCCTGTAGTTCCCCGGATCTTCCTTCTTCCCTTTTTTAAAGATGGGCACTACATTAGCTTTTTTCCAGTCATCCGGGACCTCCCCCGATTGCCATGATTTGTCAAAGATAATGGCCAATGGCTCTGCAATCACATCGGCCAACTCCTTTAGCACCCTCGGATGCAGTGCATCCGGCCCCATGGACTTGTGTTCGTCCAGCTTTTCTAAATAGTCCCGAACTACTTCTTTCTCCACAGAGGGCTGGTCACCTCCTCCCCATACCGTGCTGCGGAGTGCAGCTGTCTGGGAGCTGCCCTTGTCTGTGAAGACAGAGGCAAAAAAAGCTTTGAGTACACTAGCTTTCTCCACATCCTCTGTCACAAGGTTCCCTCCCTCATTCAGCAAGGGGCCCACACTTTCCTTGACTTTCTTCTTGTTGCTCACATACCTGAAGAAACCCTTCTTGTTACTCCTAACATCTCCGGCTAGCTGCAACTCCAAGTGTGATTTGGCCTTCCTAATTTCACTCCTGCATGCCTGAGCAATATTTTTATACTCCTCCCTGGTCATTTGTCCAATCTTCCACTTCTTGTAAGCTGCTTTTTTGTGTTTAAGACGAGCAAGGATTTCACTGTTAAGCCAAGCTGGTCGCCTGCCATATTTACTTTTCTTTCTACACATCGGGATGGTTTGTTCCTGCAACCTCAATAAGGTTTCTTTAAAATACAGCCAGCTTTCCTCGACTCCTTTCCCCCTCATGTTATTCTCCCAGGGGACCTTGCCCATCAGTTCCCTGAGGGAGTCAAAGTCTGCTTTTCTGAAGTCCAGGCTCTGTATTCTACTGCTCTCCTTTCTTCCTTGTGTCAGGATCCTGAACTCGACCATCTCATGGTCACTGCCTCCCAGGTTCCCATCCACTATTGCTTCCTCTACTATTTCTTCCCTGTTTTGTGAGCAGCAGGTCAAGAAGAGCTTTTCCCCTAGTTGGTTCCTCCAGCACTTGCACCAGGAAATTGTCCCCTACACTTTCCAAAAACTTCCTGGATTGTCTGTGGACCGCTGTATTGCTCTCCCAGCAGATGTCGGGGTGATTAAAGTCACCCATGAGAACCAGGGCCTGTGATCTAGTAACTTCTGTTAGTTGCTGGAAGATAGCCTCGTCCACCTCATCCCCCTGGTCTGGTGGCCTGTAGCAGACTCCCACCACGACATTACCCTTGTTGCTCACACTTCTCAATTTAATCCAGAGACTCTCAGGTTTTTCTGCAGTTTCATACTGGAGCTCTGAGCAGTCATACTGCCCTCTTACATACAACGCAACTCCCCCACCTTTTCTGCCCTGCATATCCTTCCTGAACAGTTTATATCCATCCATGACAGTACTCCAATCGTGTGAGTTATCCCACCAAGTCTCTGTTATTCCAATTACGTCATAATTCCTTGACTGTGCCAGGACTTCCAGTTCTCCCTGCTTGTTCCCCAGGCTTCTTGCATTTGTGTATAGGCATTTAAGATAACTCACCGATCATCCTGCTGTCCCAGTATGGGACAGGAGCCCTCCCCTCTTGCACTCACTTACTTGTGCTTCCTCCCGGTATCCCACTTCCCCACTTACCTCGGGGCTTTGGTCTCCTTCCCCCGGTGAACCTAGTTTAAACCCCTCCTCACTAGGTTGGCCAGCCTGCTTCCAAAGATGCTCTTCCCTCTCTTCGTCAGGTGGAGCCCGTCTCTGCCTAGCACTCCTTCTTCTTGGAACGCCATCCCATGGTCAAAGAATCCAAACCCTTCTCTCCGACACCATCTGCGTAGCCATTCGTTGACTTCCACGATTCGACGGTCTCTACCCCGGCCTTTTCCTGCCACAGGGAGAATGGACGAGAACACCACTTGCGCCTCAAACGCCTTTATCCTTCTTCCCAGAGCCACGTAGTCTGCAGTAATACGCTCAAGGTCATTTTTGGCATTATCATTGGTGCCCACGTGGAGAAGCAGGAAGGGGTAGCGATCTGAGGGCTTGATGAGTCTCGGCAGTCTCTCCGTCACATCACGAATCCTAGCCCCTGGCAAGCAGCACACCTCTCGGTTTTCCCGGTCAGGGCGGCAGATAGATGACTCAGTCCCCCTGAGGAGAGAGTCCCCGACCACCACCACCACCCTCCTCCTCCTCTTGGGAGTGGTGGTCGTGGGACCCCCATCCCTAGGACTGTGCATCTCATGCCTTCCAATCAGTGGAGTCTCCTTCTGCTCTGTTCCCTCAGATGCATCATTCACTCCACTAGTGCCTGTGGAGAGAACATGAAAACGGTTGCTCATCTGAATATGCGTTTCTGGTACATGGACTTGTCTCATACTCTTTCCTCTTCTGGAGGTCACATGCCGCCAATTATCCTCGCTGGTCTTCTGTCCCCGCTGCGCAGCCTGCTCTGAATCCTCACAACACTGCGCCCGCTGAAGCCTATCCTGACGTCTATCCAGGAACTCCTCATTTTCTTTTATGGAACGCAGGGTTGATACTCGTTTCTCCAGACCTTGAATCTTCTCCTCCAATATGGAGATCAGCTTGCACTTTGTACAGACAAAGTCGCTTCTATCCTGTGGAAGAAAGACAAAAGTTGGTCCAATAAAAGATATTGCCTCCTGCACATTGTCTTTCTAATATCCTGGGACCAACAGGGCTACAACAACATTTCAGCATGAGCTAGGTAGAGGAGGGGGGAACTTGGTGTTTGGTAAGAGGATGGGGTGGGACAGTGCCACAGCTTCAATGAGGAATGCCCCAACACACAGATGCAGAGCAATGCATGCCACATTAAACAGGGCAGCACGACTTCAAATACCCTCAGTGTTCAAATACCTTCAAATACACACGACTTCAAATACCCTCAGTGTTAGTGCTGAGTGTCTTGCTGGACAATGAGGCTGGCTGGGTTTACAAAAACATTGTGAGCCTTTTCAGCTGAAAGCATTGGACAGCACCCAGTCTAGCTCCTTGTTGAAGGGTGGTATAAAATGTGCATGGTGGACTGATTGTTGGAGTCCCTGGCTCCCCTATACAGGAACTTCATGTGCTTAGTTAGTTATTTCCCTGCACTGCTTTGATATTCAGTAGACACCTGCCCTCACTAGCTTCTCTGAATTCACACCATAAACATGAATAGCTCTGCTCTGACTGAAATCGTGGAGTACTTTGCCCAGATATTGTTGATCATCTGGGCATGGTTGGCACAAAACCATGTATGACATGTTTACAGTGGCTAGTGAACTCCAAGGTTTCATGTTAATTGGGCATTGCATTAATCCTTCCATTTAAGCAGGCAACAAAATATTTACATTGAAACAAAAAAAAGTCAATCAGAAGTTAATTTGGATAACTGAAAATCGGAAAGGTAATTTTAGTTATATATTCTGGAGCTTCCTCATAATATGGGAATAGTTTATAATGTTAGAATATGATATTAATCTGAAAATATTTAAAAAATGTGTAAGAAATCTTACAATGTGTAAGATAATTATGTGCTGTTATCACAGAAATGTATTATTGTTTTGATTAGAACTAATAGTGAACCTTGTGGAAATGAAAACAGATGTTATCTCCAGTCTTCCATTATTTCCCCAAGGCAAATTTCTCCTCTGAACTGCACTTTATACTACTTATCTGCAGCGCAGGTTCCTATTACATATTCTACACTTGTTCCATGTTCAAAACTCCCAGAGATCTGCTGTGCTGAACACAGAAGACAGTTTTGCCTTGAATGATGTTAATGTTAAGTTTTAAGAAAGAAATTGTTACTGCTAAACTTATAAAATAGAAAGTTAATTTTAATTATTAGTTGGGCAGACTAAATAGGCCATCTGATCTCCTATCACTGTTCATCCAATACTATGATTATATGAGGCACTATCATTGCTGAACTGTATTCAACTGAAACATCAGTATAAGATCTTAACATAATTCAGATCTCCGAGAACTTTAATACAGATATGGCACAGTAAAATATAAGATGGGGGGTTATACTTGTGTATGTGTGTTCTCTTGAGCTTCATTGCATGTTTAATTTTAGGATCCAGCAGAACAGTGAGTAATTGGAAATGATACTCTGAAGCTCAATAAGATACCCAGTAGTGGATAAATTATACTATCCCATGTATTAATGCAGAACAAAGTAGTAATTAAAACCAGTAGGCTGTTTGCATTTCAACCCATTAGGTGTCCAGGAAAAGCATTTCATGTTGTTCATAAATCTGCAGGTATACAGAGAGCAAAGACTGAGATGGTCCATCCATTATCCTAATAGCAATATCTCTTTTGAAGAACTGATTTGATGCTCTCAGTAATTTTAGTTATGAGGGATTTCTCACTATGAGAGATGGAGGCTGAAATGTTACAGGCATAACAATGGTGATTAGTCCTCCTACAACACTAGAAGTATTGGTGGCCTGAAATGTATTTAGACTTACTGAAGAGAAATGTGTATTGTTCAGCCCTTCATTTGAATCACTTTGTACATAAAGTAATCCAATGTTTTCTGTCATCTTGAACATATTGATATCTTTGACACTTGCACATTCACTATATTTTGAATAGGTTTATTACTGTTAAAATGATGTATAATGTCTTTAGATAGCATTTGTTGTATGTTTGTATTGTGATTAGTAGAGGACAAAAATAGCAAGCAATACATGAAGATGGGTTGTCCACAACACAACAGTAGTTATGAATGATAATGTATACTGCTGCATGGTTTCCCTCCAAAATTGTCTGTCTGAGTTGCCCACAGCGCTAATGGAGTCAATCAGGAACACATTTTTAAAAGATGTTGAGGCACTTTTGAAAATCCCCCTTGTGTGTCTAACTCCCACTGACTTCAAATTCCTTGGGACTTTAAAATCAATAGGGGTTAGGCCCCAGGTGGGATTTTCAAAGGTGCCTAGGCACTTATCTATCTATATTTAAAAATCTGGTGCTCTGTGCGTATACCTGCTCTGCAAATGCAGGGCACTCAGTTATTTTTCATCTCTACCTCCACCAAAAATGTAATATTTAAACCTCTAAATTAATTTGTCTAGGCAGATTCAGGGGGGAAGGATAGCTCAATGGTTTGAGCATTGGCCTGCTAAACCTAGGGTTGTGAGTTCAATCCTTGAGGGGGCCACTTAGGGATCTGGGGCAAAAATCTGTCAGGGGACAGTACTTGGTCCTACTAGTGAAGGCAGGGGATTGGACTCAATGACCTTTCAAGGTCCTTCCAGTTCTAGGAGATAGGCAATGGTACAAAAATGCCCTGTTGCTAATGGTCCAGTGTTCTAGATTGCTGGGAGGCATGTAGTGTAGGTCCAGATTTGCTGAATAAATTGAGGTTCTCATGCAGCCATGTAACCTGTGCTGAGCAGCCCCTCTCCCTCCTCCCAGACTCCAGATAATATTCAGAGGGTCATTTCCCTTGTACCTTCCAAAGTGGCTGCCTCTATAGGCTTGAGTTTGGAGAAAGCAACCTCTTCTACCACCACCAATAGGAGCACTGGGGGAGAGAAGAAAGAGACACCCCTACTAATGGAACCCAGCCACTATATAGCCTCTTCCTCTTTCCACCTGGGGGCTTGGTTTTCTGGAGCAGCAGGCACTCTGATAGAGAGGGGAGGAGAGGTCTGCTGGAGGGATTGTTGCCTTGCTTTCTGGAGGAGGTAAGGGCTCCCCCAGCATAACTGGAAGGCCATCTGGCACACTGATCTGCCCTGCTTCCTTCTGAGAGCAAAAGAGTGGAGAATTGCACACTGGGGAAAAATGGGACTGCACATTAAAAACAAACACACACCCAAGACATGCTGGTGGCTACCTGGGCAAGTAATTATGTGTACTGGGTCAGTGCTTCTATTTATTCCTGCCTTAGTACATCTCACCACTGATTCTTAACATTTCTCAGCAAAATGTCATTTAAAAACTTATTTAAAATAACATTTGCAACAATTAGCACTAGCTGTAGAGACTTTTTCATCCTTCAAACACTTTACATAAGTTAACAACTTCAGAGCACTACATGAGGTAGATAAGCAAATTGTTTTTCAGGTTGCTTTGAACTTGAAACTAAAATGACTCAAAGGATGGAAAAAATCACAGAAAATGAAATCCCATGATTTAATACAAACAGCGTTACTCCTCATTCAGGAGACCTTGTTTAAGTGTTTTATTATACGCTCCAAATTTAATTATACAGGAAGAATCCGAGACTTAATACTTACGTTCCCTGTATTTTTCTACCAACAGATGCATAATGGACAGTTTAAATTATTGTAAAAGTAAAATGTTCTATTTATCTACACTAACACCTAATGTTCCATAGATTTAGCTGTAAGTATGGGTGAAATGACAGATATGCTTTTTTTCCTTAACGTATACAAATGTACAAAATTTTCCACTGCTGCAATGTGGATCATTAGCTTTTAAAATTGTTTCCATGAATACAAGTGATGAGTTAAGAAATATGGAGATCAAAGTCACTTACTGCTGTCCACCTCTACAGCACATGAAAGAAAATATCTTTCAAAACTTAAAGGAAAAAGTGCACAAGCTTTTACACAGATACATCTTTCATCCTAGGAGGCTTATTTCAGGATTCAAGTATATTAAAAGAATAATGACTTGCTATGATTCCTGACAAATGGGAGGAACAATAAAACTTTACATAAATGCAGCATGTAGTCTTTTCTTCCCAGTATTTTAGAAGATTGCCATCAAAAGAGTTTTAGCACATAATACAGCTGTTTCACAATATTAATAAATAAAGATTAATATTAAAGGTACATATGGATTGTATAATTAGTGGACCAAGGAAATAGCAATTTAAATAATCCATACTAGGAAATGTTTAATTAGGAAAGCATCAGTTTTGTCAAGGTTGTATGTACTGGTAGTTTAATTATTTCCCAATCATTAATAAGACTGTAGTGATGGATATTTTACAACTGACCATATCTTGATCTTAAAAATACAAAGAGAAAAAATTACCAAAGAAACTCTTTACATGATATTAATGAGCATGTTTTTCCTTTTCCAGTTTAACGAGGATAAGCATCATAACCTGTCACAACCTATTGCTCAATAAACAAAGTGGAACATGTGCCACTAATATTAGATTTATTTGATTAACACTTTGATGTTTTAAAAAGTAAAATAAAATTGGCTGCTTTTTCTACAGGCATTTATTAGCTACAAGAATTATGGAGAATAGGGGTAAGAGGAAGTGGAAATAATAAATATCAGCAAGAACCTGTACGGAGTGGATAGTAATTGAATGGGTTTTCAAAATTTTTTAGGGTTCTGACCATGTCCACAATCTCTTGCATCAACTCCCTGCCCTTTTTGTAATTACCCACACCACCTTTCTTCCTCTTGAATATCATGCAGGTCATCTGCCTTCCTATTTGCCATAAGGAAGAAGTTAGCACCATGTGACCAACTAGCTCTCTGTAGCTTGCCAACAAGTCCTGCATAGACTACCATTGGTCCTTGGACTGCAGTTTGAGGAGTCTACTGCTGGAGTAAACTAAGCCAAGTGAGGGGGGAGGGATAGCTCAGTGGTTTGAGCATTGGCCTGCTAAACCCAGGGTTGTGAGTTCAATTCTTGAGGGGGCCATTTAGGGATTGGGGCAAAAATTGGGGATTGGTCCTGCTTTGAGCAGGGGGTTGGACTAGATGACCTCCTAAGGTCCCTTCCAACCCTGATATTCTATGACACACCCTGTAGGAAGACACTTAGGAAGCAACAGCAAGTAGTCAGAAGGAGCAGACTTTCGGTGCTGGTTATGGGGTCCCTTGGTTGGAACACAATTTAGCAGGAGGACCTTGGTTCTCATACCAGCCACTGGTATGGTGGTGTGAGTCTGGAGAAGGGGCCAAGGACAGAGGGATTTGAGAAAGAGGGACTAGGATTTCAGGGCCCAAAGCTTGGGCTGAAGGCCCATTGTAAGGGACTGTTTATTCCATGGACTTTGTTACTTGGGTAAGAGAGACTTTTAAGTAACCTTGCTAGAAGGCCACATCCTAATTACAAAGACCACCACAGAGATGGAGCAGCCATGGAAGAGGGTTGCCAGTTGGGAGGAGAGTTGCTATGCTTGGCCACAAGGAGGTGGTCTAGTGGTGAGTGAATTCCTTCACGCACATAGAACACTCTTCTTCAAAAAGAAGCAAAATGTGTATTTTATCTCTGTATGTTACTTTCTTTGGCAAAATTCTAGATTCTCATATTTGAGTCAGTTACACTTTCACGT
Source organism: Chelydra serpentina (assembly GCA_037349315.1). Taxonomy (NCBI): domain Eukaryota; kingdom Metazoa; phylum Chordata; order Testudines; family Chelydridae; genus Chelydra; species Chelydra serpentina. The sequence continues at coordinate 8,046,730 of JBAIAC010000014.1, read as the reverse complement.
AACTTTAAGAATTATTTTGTTTCTAAAGTAATTCTAAATTTGTTTCTATCAATCAATGGCAATTTGGCAAAATGAAGGACTGATTCGCTTGTGCTTGACACCTGGAGAAGACAAAGTACCTCTGCACCTGTGTGCAATGGGAACATTCCGGCAGCTAATGGATCTTGTCAGGAGACATCTCTTTACATTTCACATATCTTGGATATAGAACCATGAACTAGAGACTAATTCTGCTCCCACTAAAATCAATTGGTAAATTACATTGACTTCACTAAGGGTGTTTTTTAGTAAAGAATGCAACTTTATTTAATGCAGCTGACCCATTATGTTTCATCAGAAATCTTAGTCATTTTCAGAGATTCATATTCCTCCCCAGCAAGTGAGTGTTTTTTAGTTATTTTTATGTAGAATCAGGTATTATCTAATCTGCTGGCAGCACATTTTCAGATTGCAGTTAAACACAAATCTAAAAATCAAAACTTTTTATAGGATTAAAAATCAAATTAGAATGCTGAAATCCTTACAAAATATCTTCACCTTTTTAGGTCAATAAGTTTGCCTATAGGAATTGCTGACGATTCGCTCTTACCTATGTAAATATCACTAATTAAATAACTCCAGGCATCTATTTCATTATTTAGATAGAACATGTATTAAAAACCAGTGACCGCAAAACTGTGTTTCTATGGTTACTGTTATGAGACTGAGAGCATTCTGTCAATGATAAATTTACTGTGATAATGGCTGTAGTATCATTTTCTTTTCTTTATTCTTTTTAAAAATCTGAATCTCAGTTACATCAGTTTAAAAAAAATCTCTATTCTTTAGTGCACTCATACCAGAAATTTAAGCGAAGTGAAGATCATGGTTGACAACAATGTGTGTGCTGTATAGACTGTCCAAACTAGAGTTTTCTAAGATGTCTCCCCATTCTGACTAATCAGCTAAAGCAGGGCTAGGCAACCTCTGGCACGGGTGCCAAAGGTGGCATGCGAGCTGCTTTTCAGTGGTACTCGCACTACCCGGGTCCTGGCCACTGGTCTGGGGGGCTTTCCATTTTAAATTAATTTTAAGTGAAGCTTCTTGAACATTTTAAACACCTTATTTAATTTACATACATATTATAGACTTATAGAAAGAGACCTTCTAAAAACATTAAAATGTATTACTGGCATGCAAAACCTTAAATGAGAGTGAATAAATGAAGACTCGGCACACCACTTCTGAAAGGTTGCCGACCCCTGAGCTAAAGCAAGTATTGACTCAGCCAACACTGTCCACAGTGGTAGCTACAATTGTATTCTAAAATGAAAGTTAAGCTACTTAAGGGCCCATTCTCACTCTTATTAAAGTCAGTGCTAGTTTAAAACCTGGTTGTAAACAGAGCTGATCAGGAAATGGAATTTCTGTCTCATGGGGAAGTGCTGACCACTCATCTTCTAAAAACCAGATCCCTTTAAAATGTCTCAGGGCAGGTAGCCAAAAAACAAAACACTCAAAATTACTAGTCACTTCTGAAAATGTTTTCTTGGTTTTATTACTCTCATCTTTATAGAAACCAGACAAAGTAGCCCCCTTTTCCCAATACTCAGCCTGATGAAGATGTTTGTCACCTGCATTTTAAATGGCTGATTCTTATAAACCTCCCTCTGCTCTGCATAATGCCTCACATATCAGACAAATTGTTCCACGTATAAAAATTCGCATGTAACTCTATTATAATTTCAGAGATATTGGTGCATAATGGCTGTGTCTTGAACAAATCTACAACTTACTTTATATATAAAGACATGTGTTTGTCTGTTATCCAACATATGTGCTATTGGATGCCATAATATGTGAAATGAGGCCAGTTTTAAGACTGGAACACAGTTAACTACACACTGTTAATCAGTCCATAATAGCTCAATAACTTATGTGGTGACCTTGAGCACAAGCTAATTTAATGGCTACTGGGGGTGGCTACACTAACTCATTGGCAGGTCCTAACTCTCCTTTCAGCCTGCACTGGAGGAAGCACTTTGTGATGGACAAGCAGTCTGCCCTCCACCAGAAGCAGGACCAGAAGAAATCACTCTACTGAATCTAAGGAATTGGGATCAGACAAGAAGAAACTTCTGGTGCCAGATCCTCCATTCAGAAAAGGACATCCCAATGTAACCTGGAAGCTTTCCAACTGTATTTCCAGCTCTCTAGACACATTTTTATTTGATCCTTTGGTGTATCCTCTGGATAGTTCACTATTAAAATGAGGTCTCTTTCTACTTGGAAAATGATACATACTGTAGCTTCTGGAGGAGAAAAGAAAACAGTTTTCCACATTACTGAGACTAAACTGATCTACATATAGGTACTTAAATGTTGCTATATCTAAGGGTCTGCCTTCATTTTTATTATGCTTTCCTAAAACAAATAATTACTCAAAAAGATGAAGGTTTCTATAGATGACCCAACCATGAGGGGGAGGGGGAATCACTTTTTAAAAAAAAATTCAAACTGTCAACAACATTACTGTGTATTTAAAATTCTACAAGCATCAAATGGGGGTGTTTATAGTTTCTGGACCTTCTTGACTCTGTCTAAATTAAAAGCATTAAAAAGAATGAAACCAGGCAAGCCATTAGTGCAAACCATGTAATACAGTCACTTGTGGTATTTTGAAATAGTTGCAATACAAATGTAACTTTCCCTCTCAAGTCTGACCTGAAATCAACAAGTTCTTTGTGAGGAATGCCTTATGGTGGTGTGTGTTTTCATCATTAAATAATGCAGTATCTTTTTAATATCATTTTTGCTCAGTTGGGAATTTTCTTTGATCCTCATTCTTTTCAAAACTGTTTACTCTGTTGCAAGGGCATTTGAATGAGCAATACCATCTGCTCATGTCAGATGTTTTAGCTTTTGTTTCCATCTTCTACATAAATGTCCAATGGAGGGATCCCTGAAGAAATTTTATTGCTAGAAGACAACACTACTAATTGTCAAATGCACAGGAAAATTGTATCCCCGAATATATTCCATATGTGAAGGGCCCACTACTGTGAGGCACTTAATGTCTCTTGCAACATGCTAAACACCTTCAACTCCCAATGGAACTCATGGGCAGAAAAGGACACTCAGAACCTTGCTGTAAGTGCTCAGCACTATTCAGAACCAATTTTTAATAATGACTTGTGAACCTCCAAAAAGAAAGATTGGACTAAATATCTACTTTTTTTTAGATACTTATCTGAAGTACAATCATACCACTTGGGTCTAGGAATTGGGTTGGAAATATAAGAACAGGCTTTCTCATTCTATTTTATACAAGTACTTACCATGCTCATTACCATAGTATGTGAGCACCCTCCAGTAGTGCATTAAGTGATGTGACCAACATTTTTTCTTTCTCTCATACAACTCTCCTTCTGGGAAGAGAATGTCCAGTGGACTGTGGTGTTTTGGTAGTTTTTTTTCCTCCGCTTTTTGGGGTAAAGGGCACAGGGTTTCTGTACCTGTTGCTGTGTATTTATTAGAGAAGGCAGGTCAAAGAATTGCATTTTGGACTTGGAGCAGAAGGTAGTGAAGTTTGTGATGGCCCTTCGGTCCTATGGAGTTCATTTCAGTCTCAGGCTGTCTCCTGAGAAAGCTCTCTCTCTCCTGCACAGATGACCTTTACTCTTAAAGTTCCATTGTGCCAGACAAGTGCAGTTGTCAGCCATGGTCTTATGATTTTTCTAGTGTATCTGTTTTCCAATCTGGTCAGATATACTACCAAAAAAAAAAAAAGCCGCCTTTGATACCTTTGATTAATAGTTCATCTAAATTCAGGAAGCAAAGAGGCATACAAATATGTTTTTAAATAAAACACAGTGAATAAAACAATTTTTGAATTTGAGAAAGAGGCGGATTAAGATTTATTGAGGCCCCAGCCACAAAGAAGTTTGGGGACTCCCATACTGCCCTCACCATGGGGCCCTGCTCCTCCTCCTCCATGAGGCCCTGGCCAGGCTAGAAGCCAATCCTGGGCCATGGTAAGAATCACCCAGGGCCAGATTTAGGAAAAATGATGCCCTGGGCGAACTTGTAGTTTGATGCCCCTGGCCTCCATGGGCTCCCCATCATCCCTGGCCCCTCAGGTCTCCCCACTCCCGCAGAGACCCTCCGCCTCCCTCCAGTGCTTAATTTGTATTGAAAGAGGTGCCAGGGCTCAGCCCCAGCAAGCTCCGGCACAAATAAAACACTGGCTGGGTGGCCAGAGAGTGGCAGCTGCTGCCTGGGTGCCCAGCTCTGAAAGCAGTGCTCCTGCCAGCAGCAGAGAAGTAAAGTTTTTATCCAGAATACATTGTGTACGTAGAAGAGCCAAACAATTTCTGTTTCCAGGAGAAGTGTCTAAAGAGCAGAAGCCCTGAGCCATGTGTGAAAAATTCCTGTGCAATTTTGAGCTCAGTTTGCATGCACAGTTCCTGCAGATTTGTGAAAATCAGATAGCTGTGTGCACAAACACTTAGTAATCAGCATATTTAGTGTAGATTATTGACCTAACTGGGCATGTGTGTATTCTATTTGGACCCAGCAGAGAAGGAAATAGACACAGAGGTAGCTGATAGAAATACACCCCTCTGCTGTGCTGGCTTTATTGTTCTTCTGGCAGCAAAACTGAAACTAACCTAAAAAATGAGGCTTTGCACTGGGGAGGAGGGAGTGCTCAAACGTTTAAAGGGACAGGGCATCACACTGTGTGTGCTAGTATTCAATCTGCATGTACAACTGTGGAAACTGTCAGCACAAACTAGTTGTGCAATTGTGTACACTTTTGTACATTGCCCTGTGCTTCTCAGGTTTTGAAGTCCTTGTTTAGTAAACTACGTATCTGTATGGCTTAATCACCTCTCAAATGTCATAGATTACTTCAGCTTCAGGTTTTCCTCCCTCCATTATGAACTTGGTTATGAGTAATGGTGGCCGGGGGATCGGGGGTGGGGAGAGATGGAGATATCCATTTTACACTGTGAATTTAAAAATAGAAATAAGTGGCAGACACTGGAATGCTCCCATTAGCCATTTTCTTCTGTAATATCTGGATCTATCACTTTTTTTTTTAGATTGAATTATCCAATATTAACTAATAAAAGTCAATAAACTGCTGAAAGCAGATATGAAGCCTGATTTATTCAACTGAACTTTGAATTTAACCAGTTTTAGGTACCCACTGTGCTCGTGTCAGATTGAAAGAGCTCAACATCTGAATCATTTTTATTTTCTGTGGTTGTGACCTTCAGTAATAGACATAGTGAGCAAATCTAAAGAGAAATGTTTCAGTGATGCATAATGTAGAGTCACACAAAAAGCCAAATTGCCATGTCTTCACTGCTGTTTCAACTTGAGTTAAGACCACACCTGTTATTCGCAGTGTAGGCATACCTTGAGTTGCCATCTCTCATGCCCGAACCTTACTATATTTTTACTTAAGATTTGATTACATTTCTATCAGTGTTTTTATGATAGAACAAAAATAAAACCAAAAAGTGAGAAATGTTTCAATACATTATTGAGCATCCTGTCTCTCATTTTAATTTATGCTTTTTTACTTCCAGGATGGTCTGTGATATCTGTGTTCCAAGCCTCTGTATATCTCACATGAAGCAATTGGTAGAATAAATTTGAGGAACTTATGCTAGCTAAAAGGGATGTAATTTGCACACCCACCCCCAGTGTCAGTAGCTGTTCTTGAGGTTGGAGAACCCCCAGGAGATCGGTTGAGTGGAGCGCTTCCTTTCAAACACAGTTAAGGTTGCCTGGAAAGATGCCCTGATTCAATCTATCTGCAGGATGTCCTGGTCATACACCCCTTGGAGCCAGTGCCATGACTTATTAGACTAGATTGATTAGCTCGGGGGACCTCACTAGAGAAGGTGTTGCACTTGGCACAACCCTCTTGTAGGTAGATTATATCTAAGGGTATTTTCCATATTCATTCATCCAAACCGGTCCCAGCAGAAAGCTGGCAGAAAATCACTTATTTCTCACCTTGTTCTTCAAATGCACTGACTGGAGCTCAGACACTCAAGAGGATCTAGCCTGTTGTGGTGTTTAGAAAGAATACATCAGAATTGAGGGAGGAGAGATTGAATACATAACAGAGGAAGTCAATATCATCATGAAACTCTGAGTCAAATACTGGGAGTGTTCCAAGGTTGTGGATTAGTGAGACAGATTTTTGTGGTGGGAGAAGGGCAAAGGAGTCTGGGGAATCTGACAGGGGGGAGTGGAAGGATTTGACAAAACCTGTTATATAATGCCATTGTGATTTGTTCCATGGGACAGAGATGTGGAGGGCCTGGTCCATGCACATAAGGCTCTGCCCATGGCTACATAGATGGGGTATCAATGATCTCTACAGAACTGTCTTCCTTATCTCTGGATCCACTTAGCACAGTCACTGGGCTTCAGGAATTCGTATGTGAAGAGGACTGGAAATACACCTTTCAATAGCCTGTCAACTAATGGAGTATAAAGTTGCATTAACATTTCTGTGGTGCTTCCTCTTTGCTGGAGAACCCCCACTGAAGTCTGTGTGTTGAGGAGAGACATTGTAGGTGCTGCCACATGTGAGAATTCCTGGCATCACAACTCCAGTGGAGCTGGGATACCAGGGAGCAAAGAGCTATGGACTCGGTAAGGACACACAGGGCCTTGGCTTTCATGACCCTGCTCTCTACTGGATACTTAAAGGTTGAGGAGATCAGTTCAGAGAATAAATAGGGCTTGGAGGCTGGACTCTCAGCTTCCCTCACAACTGTGGATCTCAGATATCTTTCTTCCTCCTGGCTTCCTCCCAAGAGTTTTCCTGAAGGAGAGCATTATTTAGGCCCCTATTATTCTCTTCTTAATGATCCAGTTTAGACCATTGCTGTGCATCATGAATCTTCCTTGATCTCTTCGCAATGCTTCCTTGATCTTTTTCATTAAAGGTTATAGGTTGTTCAGACCGTTCACTGTGTCTTTGAAAAGGAAACATTTTTTCCAATGGGCAGTATTTTTCCCATATCTAAATTAAATTTGTGCACATGTTGCCTATTTTTCACTTACTTGAATTAGATCCCTCTGGAGTTTCTCATAATTCTGTGATGGGTTTTTCCTATCTGAATAATTGTATGTTTTCTGCAGCTTTAGCACCTTTTATGTACACCTTCTGTGTCATTAATAAATATCTTGAACCATATTACTACCTGACTTAATCTCTTGGGCACCCCAATCATTTTTTTCTCCAAACTGTCAATTGTAATTTCTTGTTTCCTTACTAGTGTTTGATCCATGGCACAACCTTACACCTTGTTTCTCATCTGATGGCTATTAAATGTCTTTGCTAAAGATTTTAAAAGGACCCTGCCAAAAGATCTGTGGAGGTCCCAATAAATTATACACATTTGTTCCCTTTTGCCCATTATTTTATTAACCTTTTCCCACAATTGTGGCATGTTTGACAGGAATGACATATCTTTGCAGAAATCATGCTAATTTATTCCTACCAGTTGAGTTTCATGCAAGTGGTATTTTCATCTGCTTGTAATATTGCTTTTAACCACTTTCCCCCATACTGAACTTTACTACATTTTCAACCACTGCTACTATTTAAAAGATAAATCCCATGTTGGCCACCTACCAAGCCTTAGAGACAGGTGATGTTTTGAAAGATATACTCTATGTTTGGAATTCAGTGGTTTCATATTTTACTTATTTTGGAATGTTAATAAATTCCATCTGGCTCTCAGGGTTTACTGTCATGAAGTTTCTGAATTTGTATGTACCTCTCTTCCAGAAAGACCTCTCTCACTTAACATCTCTGGTTAGCCTCTATTTCTATAGCCACCAAATGTATGCAGCTCTGTGAGATTGTTTTTATTTAATTATTATCACATTATTTAATAAGAATTTCATGTTTGCAAATAATTTGCATATAACCATAAACTTAATCATAAAAATTAAGTGAATTTATTGTTTGTGAAAGGATAGATGGAAGACTTAATTTGCCAGGGCTGCCAATCCTATTATAGAGCAGTAGTGGGCAAATTTCTCACTTACAGCTGTCCTGCCACTTGCTTCAACTCTGGATGGGGATCTTGTGCTAGGGGACACAGTCTTAATGACTCATGCAGTTCTTGGCCTCTCTGCAAAGTCAGCAATTAGCACAACGCATGGTAGTGATAAGGGAGCTGTAAATAAGACCCAACAAATTATTTAGTAGTTATAGGACACATGACATCTCTGAATTTCCTATTTCTACCTTGTCTACCTTTGTTTATTTTCTGTTCTGGGCTTGATCATATTCTCATTAAGTCAAAATAGAGTCATCTAAGTACATTAAATATACCTTTTGTGATCTCTCATCCTAACTTTAAAAAAACACCAGAGTTTTATGCCATTTCACAGGGTTGGTATTCTTCAGTCTAGACAATACCAGGAGAGGAATAGCAGATGTAGGGGTTGCATATTGTGATGTTTTGGCAAAGCTCTGTGGCAGATACTATCAGTCTGTTGCTTGGCTAGAGGTAAAGTCTTCAATTTCACTAATATTAAATTAAATCACTTGTAGACAGGAAGAAATGATCATTTCCCTAAACATAGTGGATTTTGTCTTTCATATAAACTAAAGGATTTACCCAGAGCCCATTTAAATCAACTGACAGACACCCATTGACTTGGGTGGAAAATTACATTAGCTGACAATGTATCCCTCAGTATCTTAGAGTTAATATAAATACACTTAACTGTAAGTAACACAATTAAAAGAAATATCACAGGAATTGAAAAGTTAAATGGACCAGGCAAGGGATACATGATATGTATTTAGATGAAATTTTAACATGAACATAGAATCAATGAGCTACAGCAATACCATTTCAGATGGCAGAAGCTGTAGAAGAGAAGATTTTTATACCACCAGTAACCAGACTGTGTGCACGGTTTGCTTTTATAAAACAGTGCATGCAAACAAAGTGAGGACTTCCCCAATACTCCTTTCCAATTAAAACAAATCTTTTGATTGTGGTACTGGTAGACCATGGGAAATTAGCCCTTAAAACTAAGACACAATTATGTTTGGAAATGTTATTTTACATAATCTCTAAAGATTTCATAGAATATTAGGGTTGGAAGAGACCTCAGGAGGTCATCTAGTCCAACCCCCTGCTCAAAGCAGGACCAACACCAACTAAATCATCCCAGCCAGGGCTTTGTCAAGACGGGCCTTAAAAACCTCTAAGGATAGAGATTCCACCACCTTCCTAGGTAACCCATTCCAGTGCTTCACCACACTCCTAGTGAAAGTGTTTCCTAATATCCAACCTAGACCTCCCGCACTGCAATTTGAGACCATTACGTCTTGTTCTGTCGTCTGTCACCACTGAGAACAGCCTACCTCCATCCTCTTTGGAACCCCCCTTCAGGTAGTTGAAGGCTGCTATCAAATCCCTCCCACACTCTTCTCTTCTACAGACTAAATAACCCCAGTTCCCTCAGCTTCTCCTCATAAGTCATGTGCCCCAGCCCCCTAATCATTTTCTTGCCCTCCACTGGACTCTCTCCAATTTGTCCACATCCCTTCTGTAGTGGGGGGGACCAAAACTAGACACCATCCTCCAGGCGTGCCCTCACCAGTGTTGAATAGACGGGAATAATCACTTCCCTTGATCTGCTGGCAGTGCTCTTACTAATACAGCCCAATATGCCGTTGGCCTTCTTGGCAACAATGTTACACTGCTGACTGATATCCAGCTTCTCTGGATTCCACTGTAATCCCCAGGTCCTTTTCTGCAGAACTGCTGCTTAGCCAGTTAGTCCCCAGCCTGTAGCGGTGCATTGGATTCTTCCTTCCTAAGTGTAGGACTCTGCATTTGTCCTTGTTGAACCTCATCAGGTTTCTTTTGGCCCTATCCTCCAATTTGTCTAGGTCACCCTGGACCCTATCCCTACCCTCCAATGTATCTACCTCTCCCCCCAGCTCAGTGTCATCTGCGAACTTGCTGAGGGTGCAATTCATCCCATCATCCAGATAATTAATAAAGATGTTGAACAAAACTGGGCCCAGGACCGACCCATGGGGCACTCCGCTTGATTCCGGCTGCCAACTAGATATCGAGCCATTGATCACTACTCATTGAGCCCGACAATCTAGCCAGCTTTCTATCCACCTTATAGTCCATTCATCCAATCCATACTTTTTTAACTTGCTGGCAAGAATACTGTGGGAGACCATATCAAAAGCTTTGCTAAAGTCAAGATATCACATCCACCGCTTTCCCCATATCCATTGCTATCTCATCCTAGAAAGCAATCAGATTTCTAGCTTAATTTTTATTGTCCTCTGAAGGCTACCTAAGAGAGGCAGAGATATGTGAATAATAAGAATGTTTATAACTTTTTTAAAATAGTTTTTCCCCCTCTAGGAAATACACTTTTATGCTACAGAATAATGTACTTTGTATTTGGCCCTCACACCCAGAACTCATTTGTGAGTATAGCTGATCAAAGGAAATGTAAAACTAGTTTTGCAAAACAAATCGGCAATTTCAAAGTAATTTTTATTTTGAAAGGTTTGAGATTGAAAATTCCATGAATATTATTGAAAAATGAAAATGGCTCAATTTTTTCTCCCATTGTTTTTAATCGATTTCCAAAGCACCAGTTTTGGTCCATTTTTTTTTTTTTTTCCCCTGGGTCCCCTACACCTCTTGTTTACCAGTCATAATCTTACCATTCAAGGACTGTTATCAGCAAATCTTTCTGTTTAAATTAATTCAGTCTTTGCCGCCTTCTTACATGGTTTCTTAAACAATGTTATATAGCAGATTATCGTGACAATTCATGAACCTTTACCCACTTTTCACCAGTCAGGCTAACAATTTTAAGTAGGCCTGCTAGACCCCGATTATTTAAACAGCTATTATCTCTGAAACTGACTATTACTAACAGACACATTCAGGGCTTTGAATACAGTAGTGCTAGGATATGACTCTGTATAATGATTTGTGAAAAACCCTAATAGGACAGACTCTGGTCTATGCTTCTCAAAGAGGTGGGCTGAAGTGCAGGAAAGGGAAGTGAAATTGTGTTGTATATAACTTACCTCCTGCATCAATTTCAATACTACATGTAAATTCTTTTAGTATTAATGGGATTTATCTATGTGAATATCTTTAGCATCAATGGGAGATTAAGCTGCATAGTTTAAAGGAATTTTGGTAGACATCTGCTACTATACTTTTCACCCGATTCAAAACCCACTGAAATCAATGAGTATCTTTCTATTGACTACAGTAGACTTGGATCCCATTCTGTTCCCATTTTTCTCCTTATCTCCTGCTTAAGCAGAAGTGCCCTGAGATTGTCTCTGTGATGCTGTTATGAAGAAAGTTATCACTCTCAATAGTCCAATCTTAAAGAAAATATTCATACAATCTTGTAAAGTCTTGAAATTTTTTTTGTTACAAATGTTTGAATGTCTTAGTGGAAAATATCTGCTCATTAGTTTCTTCATAAACAGAAAAAAGATATTTGGTGCATTCACACTGTAAGAACTGCATAGCATTATCATTCCATGTCAAGTGATGAAAAGTTTTAGTCTTCAGATTATGTTGCTTTTCAAGGACATGATACTTACATTTCCTCAGACAATTTAATCAAAAGAGAATATAATTCTGCTTTGGCAGGAGATGACAAATAAGTTCTCTTTCTAACGGAGAGTAGATTCTTTCCTTGATGTATAAGAAAAGGAAAAAATGATTTTTTCCCTTCATTTGGTGTCAAATGTACTCAGCAACATTATATTACTGCTACTCACCAAACTGAATCTATGTTATTTTCAGCCTTATTAAAAGTTATGCAAGATAACTTTGTGTACATACAAAGGATTGCACAATTTTATGGTATTTGCAGAGGTATTGTGTGCAGAATAATCTTAGTATCCTATGGTGGCTGTTATGATGACTAACATTGTCAACCACATTTTCAGTCTAGTGACCTCATTTTGTACATGCAATGTGATTCCACAAAACTTGCATCCACAATTTTAAGGTGTAAGTAGTTATGCACTAAGGGTATGTCTACACTACGGTACTAGTTCGATTTCTGTGAAACCGAACTTGTGAACCCGATATTTCCAGGTCGATTGTTCGAATCCACACCAGGGATGTTTATTCGAATGTCCGAGTCCACAGTAGGGGGGCAAGCGTCGACATTGCAAGCAGTGCACTGTGGGTAGCTATCCCACAGTTCCCGCAGTCCCGCCTGCCCACTGGAATTCTGGGTGTAGCCCCCAGTGCCTTGTGGGAACGAAATTGTGTCAAGGGTCAGTATACGTAAATTTCGTCACTCGACCCACACTTCTGCCTTCCCTACGTGAAAGCGCCGGCGGGGAATGAATTCGCGCCCTTTTCCTGTGGCTGATAGCTCGGACGCCACTGGACAGTGAGCATGGAGCCCTCCGCAATTATCGCAGATGTTCTGTCCGTAGCCAACAACTCGCGCCTTATAGCGCACCTTTTCCAGACTCTGATGCAGAGAAATCGGGAGAGGAGACAACGTAATCTCCGGGAGTACTTAAACTCTGAAAGGGGCATTGATCTCTTGCAAAGCGCTGGACCCCGGACCCTAGACATCATGGTGGCAATGGGTCATGTTGATCCCGTGGAACGGCGATGCTGGGCAAGAGAAACAAGCACTGACTGGTGGGACCGCATAGTGCTGCAGGTATGGGATGAGTCCCAGTGGCTGCGAAACTTTCGGATGCGTAAGTGCACTTTTATGGAACTTTGTGAGTTGCTGTCCCCTGCCCTGAAGTGCCGGGACACCCGGATGCGAGCTGCCCTCACTATCCAGAAGCGAGTGGCCATAGCCCTCTGGAAGCTTGCAACCCCTGACAGCTACCGGTCAGTAGCGAACCAATTTGGAGTGGGCAAGTCTACCGTGGGGGTTGCTGTGATGCAGGTAGCCCGTGCAATCGTTGACCTTCTGCTCCACAAAGTAGTGACCCTGGGAGACGTGCAGGCGATCATAGATGGCTTCGCTGCAATGGGATTCCCAAACTGCGGTGGGGCCATAGATGGGACACACATCCCTATCCTGGGACCGGAGCACCAGGGCGGCCAGTATATTAACCGAAAGGGCTATTTTTCTATGGTTCTGCAAGCACTAGTGGACCACAAAGGACGTTTTACAAACATCAATGTTGGGTGGCCAGGAAAGGTTCATGATGCTCGTGTTTTCAAGAACTCTGGTCTGTTTAGACGCCTGCAACAGGGGGTTTATTTCCCCGACCACAAAATCACTGTTGGGGAGGTGGAGATGCCAACAGTGATCCTGGGGGACCCTGCCTACCCGCTAATACCATGGCTCATGAAGCCATACACGGGAGCCCTGGACACTGAAAAGGAGCTCTTTAATTACCGCCTCAGCAAGTGCAGAATGGTGGTGGAGTGTGCCTTTGGCCGTCTCAAGGCAAGATGGCGAAGCTTACTTACTCGCTCCGACCTCAGCCCTAAAAATATCCCCATTGTGATTGCGGCGTGCTGTGTGCTCCACAATCTCTGTGAGATCAAGGGGGAGACATTTATGCAGGGCTGGGAGGTTGAGGCAAATCGACTATCAGCAGATTACGCTCAGCCAGACACCAGAGCCATTCGAAGATCACAGCAGGAGGCGGTCCGCATCCGGGAAGCTTTGAAAGCTCGCTTCCAGACAGAGCGGGTTAACCAGTGACTGCTACACTTCCGTAAACAGATACTGGACCTTCCCCTGTCCCTTTACACATGTCCCGTTGCCCATCCTCCCATTACCAACCGCCTTCCCCCTACTTGGATCAACGCTGCAAAGTCACAATAAAGGAAAGATTTTTTTTGTTTGAACCTGTTCCTGTACTTCTTCTTGGGTAATGATTATCACTGTGTAGGCATACGACAGTTGGGGGGCGGTTTGGTTGGGGGACACTTCCCTTCAAAGGGGAAGCTGTTGATCCTGCCCAAAGCGCAGTGCCAAGAGGTGTTCCGCTTGCTTAAAGGGACCATCAACCTCTCCTAATCCCATGTGTGTGTGGTGGTGTCTATGTGCCTTGTACGTATTGAGTATCGCCAACGGATCACACAGTGCATTGATCTATCCAGCAGGCTACTGTCAGCCGCAAAAGATCAGCGACCACCCTCCCCAAACATACAGTGCACCACCCAACCCTACGTTTAGAACGTAGAAACCAGCACAACGAAGGAAAGGTGTGCTTAATGCATGCAATGTGTACTGTGCTTGTCACTTCAGCAGTTAACCTGTCTGCACCCTCGTTTGTGCTCCCATTCTCTGCACTTAAAAACCATGTTAACCACTACCCAGAGATACAAACGGTCCCATTTAAAACACTCAGGGAAACATTGGTGAACCAAAAAACAAGATTTATTCAACAAAACAGAAACTTAACATGGAACCTGGGAAGGGAGGTGCTCAGGGGTGCTGCTAGATGGAGAGGAGGGAAAAGTCTATGGTTTTGGGAATGACAGCCTTCTGCTACTGCAGCGGTCTGCAGGGGTGGATTGAGTATTTCCACGCACCCTGGCTCCCCTTGTCCTAGTGACTTTTGGGGAGGAAGCCACTGGACTTGGTGGCGGGGGAGGGCGGCTTGAAAGAACATACAGAGGCGCTCTTTCTTCATGTCTCCTGTCCTGGAGAATATCCACTAGGCGCCGGAGCGTGTCTGTTTGCTCCCTCATTATTCCCAGCATTGTTTGGGTCGCCTGCTGATCCTCCTGCCGCCACCTGTCCTCGCGCACTTCAGCCCTCTGCTCCCGTTCCCTGGCTGCTCGCTCGTACCGTGCGAAGTCCTCTCTGCGCTGTGCCGCCTCCCTCTGTGACAGCATCACTAATTCCGAGAACATGTCGTCCCTGGTTCTCTTTTTGCGCCGCCTTATCTGGACTAGGCCATGGGTGGGAGAAGCACTGGTAGGGCGGGAGACAGTCACAGCTGTGGGATAAATGAAAGGGAGTGAATTCCTCAGAATGATACTTTTTCAAGAACAATGACCATACTCTTTCACCGTGAATAGGACCAAAGACAGTGCCTATCACATGTACACGTACTACAAGGTCAAATACTATGCCTTAAGGCTGAGTGAGTGTCTGGGGTCCCGGTATACGGATCCCAGAAGCCTTGCCGTACACAGAAAATCACCTCTCTGACAACCATGGTAAGGTGCTTACTTTGGACTGCTGCGAGATTGCTTCACAGCACTGCTCTACTCCCATGTCTCCCTCAGTGTTCCTGGCAGCGGTCAGTAACTGCTGCTGGCCAAACCGATAATCTACGGCGGCTGTCCTAACCCCCCCCCCCCGCCCCCCCCGTCCGCGTTGCCGCTCCAGGGAGCCAAAAATGCCCGCGAACCGCTCAGCGTGAACGGCTCGCCTACCCTTCCCCCCCCTCAGCGTGGCCGCTCCAGGGAACCAAAAATGCCCGCGAACCGCTCAGCGTGAACGGCTCGCCTACCCTTCCCCCCCCTCAGCGTGGCCGCTCCAGGGAACCAAAAATGCCCGCGAACCGCTCAGCGTGAACGGCTCACCTACCCTTCCCCCCCCCTCAGCGTGGCCGCTCCAGGAAACCAAATATGCCCGCGAACCGCTCAGCGTGAACGGCTCGCCTATCCTATCCCCGGTTTAGCGTTGCCGGTCCCCGGGACTGTCCCTACCCGCGCACCGATATGTACTACTGGTTTTGCTCCCGACCCCCTACCACCACGCGTTAACGTAAACAGCCGGGTGTCTGTCTGTAAGGGGAAAAGGAAGCATGCAGTATACTAATTATACCACTCATTCGAACCAGGACCCCATGACTGATATCACTCTGATGAGGATTACGGAGACAGAGAAAATCTGCATGCTGAGTCAATGCAAGCAAACCCCGGGGCCGTATGCTGCCATGCTATGCAAGGCAATGATACCAGAGTACCTGCTGCTCACATGGCGCGGGAAAGTATCCTACCATGGAGGAGACAATAAGGCAGCTCTCCCAGTGAACGTGCTAAACAAGCTATCGCTGTACCTTCAAGACAGCTTCTCTGAGATCTCTGCTGGTGATTACACCTCTATCCCCATACATATTGACAGACTTTTCGAATAGTTGCACGGGAAAGCGACTCCAAGGTGAAGCGCATAAGGCCAATGAAGCCACAGTTACAGAGCGCTAACACACCCTAACTATTGTATTGAAAATAAATGTCTAAAACACTGACCTGATGATCCCTCTCCTGATTCCTGGTCAGGAATGCTGCCTTGGGAGTGTTCGAAGGGCAGCGCAGTCAGGGTGAGGAATAGTTCCTGGCTGTCGGGGAAATCTCCAGGGTGACCGCTTTCGATTGCCTCGTCCCCCTGCCCTCCTTCCTCTTCTTCGCCGTCAGCGAAAACCTCCTCCGATGTGTCCGTAGAATGGACCCCATCATCGGTGTCCACGGACACTGGTGGGGTAGTTGTTGCCGCACCACCGAGCATGGCGTGCAGTGCCTCGTAAAATCGGCAAGTCTGAGGCGCTGAGCCGGAGCGTCCGTTGGACTCTTTGGTCTTTTGGTACGCCTGACGTAGCTCCTTGATTTTGACGCGGCACTGCGTAGCATCCCGGCTGTACCCTCTCTCCGTCATAGCCTGTGAAATCTTCTCGTAAATTTTGGCATTCCGTCTTTTTGAACGGAGCTCGGCTAGGATTGATTCATCGCCCCACACAGCGATCAGATCCAAAACCTCACGATCACTCCATGTTGGAGCCCTCTTTCTATTCAGTGATGGCATCGAAACCACCGCTGTAGAGCTCTGCATCATTGCCATTGCTGCTGAGCTCGCCACTATGTCCAAAGAGGCAATGGGATTCAAAATGGCCACAGAGGAAAAAGCATTCAAATTTTCGCGGGGATTTCTCTGAGTGGCAGGTCAGAGCATCCGAGTACACAACACTGCCCTGAGCGTCCACCGAGTGGTGCACTGTGGGATAGCTCCCGGAGCTATTAGCGTCGAATTCCGTCCACAGTACCTCGCATTCGACATGCCCATTTCGAATTTGGCGCTACTCCCCTCGTCAGGGTGGAGTACCGAAATCGATTCAAGGAGCCCTTAATGTCGAAATAAACTGCTTCCTAATGTGGACGGGTGAGGGATTAAATCGAGTTAACGCTGATAAATTCGACATAAAGTCCTAGTGTAGACCTGGCCTAAGTAGTTTCACCTGTAAATGCTCAGATTTGCATCTGTAATTCATTTGCAGGTACACGTTTTGTAGACTAATTACAGCAGTGAAAGAAATCAGGCCACAGTTCATCTATCATATTCATATATCCCCACATGTCCAAACAATGTGCAGGGATTTAAAAAAAACCCAACAGATTGTTGACAATAAATGTACAGATGCTTATAAACAGACATGACAGCTATGACATTTGATATGACAACTAAGACAGAAGGTGTCCCTCTGAGGATTAGCTGCTGAAAAGCAGCTCAAATTTACTAGCATGAAGTCCTTTGGCAAAAGTGCTACTGCCAGGAAAAAATCTCACATCACTTGTTATCTGGGTCATGTAATATTATCCAAGGTAGAGAAGAAGGATAGGATTAAAAAGGCTGAAATATAAATTATAAAAGGGGGAACAATAATAAGAGGCAGGTTATTAAATAAAGAACTACTATTTCTTTGTGCTGCTCTTATTGTATTGCGGTAGTGATAAAAGGCCACATTAAGGATCAGCCCCACTGTAAAACCCCACATGTCTAGAACCGAGGCCTTCAGAGCTACAAGGAAGATAATCTCTCCAGGCTGCTACCCAGCAGCTGTTGTAACTAGTTTGCGCTCCACTTCCCATGACCGTCTATGGACACAGACCATGGGAAGTTCCACCTCAAGGGTTTGACAGATAGAAGCCCCAGGGCTCCTGATTGGCTCCATGCCCTATATTAAATCCAGGAAGTAGCTGGATAACAGTATAGCTCTTCTGTAGCTACTATGACTGTTTCTGTGCCTTGCTCTTGAATTCCTTGCTTGACCTTGGCTTTATTTTGACTCCTGACTCAGACCCTGAAACCTGACTTGGACTCTAACCCTTGCTATCAACCCTGGTGTGGCTCTGATGATGAACTTCTTGGCTATTCCCAGCCTCAAGTTTGCCCCTGTGCTGACCCTTGGCCCTGACTGCCCTTGTTCGGATTCTGACACCCTCATTCTGCTGGCTCTGCATAAACATATAGGAAGACATCGACCTACCCAAAGTGCTCAGGGCCAAATTTCCAATTAGGCACAGTAGGCTCGTGTCTAGGGGTGCTGGAGTTCTTGGGGCACCCTACCCCTCTAAAACTGTGTGCAACGCAAAGGTCAGCTGAGGAGGGTGGGAGGGGCTGTGCCTAGGGGTGTGTAAGGTGTAAATCTGGTGCTGAAAGTACTATCTAATGGCTCAGTCCTGTACCGAGAGTCTCATGGATGGATCCGTGTGCCATCTGGAACCCCACTGACGGTACAGGACATCATTCATGTGCAGGAGTCCACTTGCATAGTTCTGAGTACAGCATTGGGACCTAATATAATACAAGTTGCAACAAGTGAAAGTAACAAAGAAGGGGCAAGATGATGCGGCTAGTAGTAATAAGATCACATGGTTACATATGCACTTATCTAGCCTAACTTGATGGTTCTGAATTAATTTATTTTGTTTATATAAACATCCATAATCCCTGATGGCTTGCCACCTTGGCATTGTCAGCTGGTAATTATCTGAAGGCGTCATTGCAAAAGCTGGAGGGATTGGAAAGAGGACAGTTTAGTAACCTTACAGACTAACTCTAAGAGATTATTTCCTGCATAAAGGGCTGTGCAGAAGAAAGCAAGAATTTACTTTATATCATGACCTTTTACAGATTCTTTAGAATTTTTTGGATGCATCCAGCAATGCATGAGTGTAATGAACATTAACACTGACCATTAAAAAGCACAGCTGTTTGTACTAGCCTAAGATTTCTGTTAATCCTTTTCATGGTAAAGAATGTATTGAGAATAATAAATAGTATTAAATGATGTTCTTGGTTTTAAAACTGTAGTTATTTACCTTCTAAAAGGAACTTGGCTTGTTGTGAACATGCGTGTTGATGAGGTGGTCAAGGGAGCACCAATTTAATTTAATGAGAAATGCAATTTGTTAACAATATAAAGATGTTAAGGATAAATGTGACCTTATTGTGACCCCTAAGTGAAGGGTCTCAAAATAGCTAAGAGGGAAAACCAGGGTAACAAAACCATGGATAATAAGCAGCTGCTGATAAAGAATAAATCTTGCCAAACTAGATATTTTGATATACTGCTTTCCCTGCAACTAATGTTGTTAGTGTATGAGATATACCTATATTAAGAGCACATCTTCACTGCTCCATTTCTCTTTCTCCCTCACCCTTTGGAGGCAGCTTCTCAGAAACCCAGACTTTTGTCTCCAAATAGGAGTCCTTCTCCTCTCCTATAAAGTGCCTTGTTAACTCCCCTCTCTGCCTCCTTGGCGTCTCCCCCAGTTATACATTTGAGATAATTTTGAACTGCCCCTTGGGATCACTCTCTCTTCGACAGATGTCTCTCTTCTGAGGAATATATAACAGACTTTTATGAAATGTCTGTTTATATTTCCCATAACAGTTCATTGTTGCATATGCTGCATTGGACAAAGTTTGTAGTTAATGGTTTTTTCTGGACTCCTTTTACAAAGTTATTGTTCAGGTGTCAATGTAATAGTTTTGTCTCTGCCCTAATTTACATTGCCCCTATTCCAAGGGCCATCAGCTCTTTGTTCTAGTTTAAGGACTATGTTTTACTAATTTTTATGATTTGTAAGAGTATCATGTAGAGGCCCTTAGTAGCACTGGAGTCCTATTAGTAAGAGATAAGGGTTGATTGTAAATTGATTACAATCAATATAACACAAGACACAACAAGTGGGTGTAACAAATGGGAGGGAAGGAGACTCAGGTAAGTGATTTAAAAGATTAGCTGGTGGTTTTCTCAGCTCATCTGAATGAAAATAAGAAAGAAAAACTTGTAGCACCTTAGAGACTAACAAATTTATTTCAGCATAAGCTTTCGTGGGTTAGAACCCACTTCATCGGATGCATGGCATCAGCTCATCTGGTTTGTCAATGGATGTGCTGGCTTGCTTGCAGGTGCCAAATGTTTGATATTGCAGAGGTTCTCTACCTTTTTCTTTCTGAGCCCCCCCCCCCCCCCCCCCCCCCGCTCCCACATGCTATAAAAACTCCTTGGCCCAGCTGTACAACAACTGGTTTTCTGCATAGAAAAGCCAGGGCCGGCGTTAGGGGCTAGCAAGCTGGGCAATTGCCTGGGGCCCCATGCCACAGGGGCCCCTGCAAAGCTACGTTGCTCAGGCTTCAGCTCCAGGTGGTGCGGCTCAGGGCCCTGAGCTTCAGCCCTATGTAGTGGGGCTTTGGCTTTCTACCTTGGGCCCCAGAGAGTCTAATGTTGGCCCTGCTTGGAGGCCCCCCTGAAACCTGCTCATGGCCCCCCAGGGGGCCCGAGACCTCTGGTTGAGAACCACTGTGATATTGCACACTGATGAACTCCTATCCCTTGGTAGCCAGCCGGGAGAATGAAAACACAGGACTCTTTGTCAGGCATGGTGGGTTTGCATGGGTGGAGGCTGGTGACGCATAGGAGCAGCAAGCAGCCATGGCAGTGGGAGACATAGCCAAAGCAGTATGTTCTTTATCTTCAGCTCTTGAAAATGGTGGCCTGGCAGGGTTCCCCCTTCCCCTCTCTTGTGACTCCTGAGGTGTTCCTTGGCAAAACAGCCCGGGAAACTCACCAGTAACTTCAGAAGCAACAAATTGAGTTCTGTTATGCAAATAGCATTATGCAAATAGGGGTTATATTATACAAAACCTTATGCAAACAAAGAATCACACCATTCCAGGAACTTCTGGATCAGGAAATCTGTGGATTCAAAAAGACATCTAGTCAGTCAGCAGGTCTGTAAGTATTTTCTTGATCATGAGTCAGTCCACTGACATTATCTGAACCATCCTACAAGAATCCAGAACCATTTTTTTAAAAAAATGCCAATCTAGCAAATAGTTGAAACTGAAATAATAGGAAAACATCAGTCCCACTCAATCATTCATGCACATACAGGAGCAGTCCTTTATTCTGCAGACAGATGCTTATCTTCCCTTATTATATTTTGGCATTCAGTGGCTGAACTCTAAACAACATTTTCATCCAAATATTGTGTGTCAAGTTTAGACTTAAATCTGCCTTTAACATCCCAATTCTGGCACTCTGTTTTCATTTACAGGCCCCCCTTTGCCTCACAAAGGTGCTTAAGGACATGTATAGTACTTAGGTTTGGCACATTCTTAACAATCTAAATGAATGAAGGCCTTACAGATTTGTTGTAGGGAATATTGCATGCATAAACATGGCGCGCTAATCAAGTGTAATCATGAATTTGGAAATACTGAACTCAAATGCAGTATTTCAAGGTTTTTCTTCTAGAGCCATACAGAGAGAGGCTATTACTTAGCTATATGACCTGATGCTTCAACGTATACTGCCCTAAAATGCAGTATACGTTGAAGCATCAGGTCATATAGTGAAGTAATAGCCTCTCTCTGTATGGCTCTAGAAGAAAAACCTTGAAATACTGCATTTAGCTCTGGTGCACCTCACCACTAGAAAGATATTAACAAGTGGAAAGGTGCTCAGAGAAGAGAAAAAATCAAATCATTGCTTCAGAGACTGACTTAAAAGGAAAGGCATATATTGCTTGACTTTCAAATGTGTTAATGTCCACAGCTCCCACCGAAGTCAAAAGGGGTTGCTATTGCTCAGAAGCTCTGGAAACCAGACATACTGACGGCCTCGGGGGTTAGAAGCAAGCACCTTTGGGAACACCCTCTTTGCAGCATTGGGACAACCCCCAGCCCAGAGACATGCAGCAAAAAGGACCAACGGGGACAGTCCCAGATTTTGGGTCACACAGTGAGCCCACCAACTTCCCCCCCCCTCCCCCACCCCCGCAGGCCACACAGTGAGCCCACGCGGGCTGCATCTAGTGGTCTGTGATGGGGTGTACAAACCCCACAGTGGAAGCCACACCTTGCTGGGTACACACACTGTGGTGACAGAGTCTAAAAGGGAGCAGCTCAGCTCAGTCTGGGCAGACAGAGGAGGAGAACAGTTGGATGGTGCAGCCTCCTGCAGAGAAGCTGCTGAGGCTCCAACGGGCCAGCACCAGTCCCTTATGGTCAAGCTGCTGCAGACCCTTCAGCTGTGGGGCCAGAGGATGACAAGCCACCACAGATAGAGGGAGACCCTCCAGAGTAACTAGAGAGAACTCCAAGAGGGACCCAAAACAGACTAGTGGCACCAACTGAGGAACCAAAGCTGGGGTAGGAAGTAACCCAGGGACCAGGTGTAGGGGCACCTGTCCCCTCACCCACATATTTTGAATTATTGTTTTTTTGAGCCCTAAGCTGAAACCTGGTGGAATATATCTATGTTCCCCTACCCAGCCACTGACTCTCTTGCTACTAGGCTAGATGACTCTGGCCTCTCACCATTGGGAAACAAAGCCATTGAATCCAATTGCTAGATAAAGTGTCCATTAACTCTCACCCCCGTGAGTGACAGTCTGGAGTATCACTGCTATGTAGTACTGCCAGCTTTGGACTCAACAACCCTCCCCTCGACCTGCCCTTTGACAGGGTCTCGTATTGGAGAACAGGCCAAAGGAATAGCTGACAGTAATGACTGTTAGGATATGCAGGCCTGCCTGTAAAGGCCTATACTTTAAGAACTTAGGTGTATTTTTATCACTTAGCTAGTTATAGAGGTATAAAACAAAGAATCAAAATCACATTGAACTAAGGTGCTATTGGGCTGTTAGGAATACAATCTTGTCCTCATAATGCCTATCACCTCCAGATAAAGATGGTTAAAGAAAAATTAGTTTGATAGCATCCTGTCTGGCAAGAAATCACTTCTCAATAGTTGTGGTTGTGAAACCCTCATTTCTGTATGTTTTATCTTTATGGCCCCCACTTTTATATTGTTAATCTGTCTAGTTCTCTAATTGTTTGTCTGCTGTATAATTAATTTTGCTAGGTGTAAGTTAATTAGGGTAGTGGGATATAATTGGTTAGAGAATTATGTTACAATATGTTAGGATTGGTTTGAT
Organism: Chelydra serpentina; assembly: GCA_037349315.1. Classification (NCBI taxonomy): domain Eukaryota; kingdom Metazoa; phylum Chordata; order Testudines; family Chelydridae; genus Chelydra; species Chelydra serpentina. The sequence goes on along the minus strand of JBAIAC010000014.1, from coordinate 8,023,514 downwards.
AGATTTCAGTAAAATGATTAAGGTATAGCTGAGAATATTACTATATAAATTAGGGGCAAACAGGAAGTAAGTTGGGATTCGGAAATAAGGAAAAAGGAACTTGGATTTAAGTTTGCTGGAAGTTCACCCCGATAAACATTAAATTGTTTGCACCTTCAGACTTAGCATATTGTTGCTCTCTGTTCATGCAAGAAGGACCAGGGAAGTGGGAGGGTAAAGGAATAAGCCCTCTAACAATGACTGTTCTAAAAGCATATCTACACTGCAGTCAGAAGTGTGAGTGCAGTGCATGTAGATGCACCAAGCAAACTAGGTCAGGTACCAGTAGCTGTGAATCCGTGACAGCCTGGGCTTCAGCATATGCTGTACATGTTCTCTGAGGACCTGGGTACATAGTCAAGCAGCTAGTCCATACTGATGCCTGTACTGCTGCAACATCATTGTTATTGGTACCCGAGTAGCTAGCTCAAGTATATCTACCTGTGTTGCAGTCATACCTCTGATTGTAGAGTAGGTATCCTGTACTTGACCAATATCCCACACTACATATAGCTTTGAGTGGAGGAAGTGCAGATTACATCTATTCTAAAGGAATTGGCAGGTCCCCCAGTGGGTGAACTCTCCTGGCACCCCTGCCAACATTAAAGGCCAAGTTTTTAAGGTATTTAGTCACCCGTAAATGCAGATAGGTGCCTACCAGGAATTTCAAAGGCACCTAGTGTCTATCTGCATCTTCAGTTGCCTAAATACTCTTAAAATCTAGCCCTAAATTGTGCCTATCTTTCACAGGCACAATCATGTCTATAGGAGTATACTTTGGGTTTACACCTCCTTCTACTCTCCTATTTGAGTGTCACTACCCCAATGGAAGCTTTGATTTGGCCCTAAAAATCAGATTTTTTAAAAAGATACATCCTTTTCCAAAATAGGTTTACTGAATCCCCGACTAAAACTTCTATAAAATAAAAACCTGACAATGAGGTTAGAAAGTACTAACACTTCTTACCAGTTAAAATTTTAAGTATTTGTTCCTTGATGTTACCATCCAGTGACCTCTGTTAGATTAAACTGCTAACATGGCTCTAGGGTGTTATGGCAACGGGTCGATTCGATTTGCATGCTATCTGCTGAAATGCTGCATAGATGTAACCCAATTATTTGTCGCCACCATCTTTTTTTTTTAAAGCTGTGTGTAGCTACTGTATTATACCAGCAGATTTCTAATTGCTTCTAGCAGGGTTTATTCTCCTTAGCCCCGATATTCATTTTGTGTGCTAGGGAAGAGGGGAGATAGTCTCCTGGGATAGCAAACCAAAATAAGCAAACACCCTGATGATTTTAGATGTGAAGTTAGTACAAACATTAGTTATGCAGAATATTTCTCAATCCAAGTACTACACTGTGCCCTAGTATTGCACAAACATTTTTCTATAGTACAGCACTTTGAATGTGTACTGTAAAGTGATATGTATATGCTAAATCATGGTGATTTCCCTTTTTATTAAGGATCATTGAAAACATTTAAATCTGACAACCATACTTTGAAGAATAATAGCAATGCAGTAAAAGTGCTCTTGTGGCGCACAAGCATTACAGAGCTGGAGATGCTGGCACTACAGAAAAACTATCTAGAGAAAAGATCTGCCTGCCACGAAAGAGTTAAAAACCCCTCAAACCTCCTGCTCTGTGGCTGGCAATGCTGGCACTGATTAGCTTGGAGGTCTCCCTCCAGGTTTGTCCCACTATTTCATTTCTGCCCCCCTTTTTGTTGTTGTGACACTAAGAGCAGAAAGGATCAGACCATAGGTTCAACCTACGGACCAAGGATCAAGCCTCAAATGTGTGTGCGTCTTAACACATTATATAAACCAAACAACTTGATGGATGAGAGCCTCACTTGGCAAAAATCAATGCAGCTCCAGTGAAATAACTGACTTACACTGGCTGAGGATCTGCAAAAATAATTTTGCATCATTTAACATTGGAATAAGCTGCATTTTTATCTTCCTTGCTTCTATTGTCTTCTACTTTATTTATTTTCTTTCCAACTACTCTGTGTTTTGTTGTAGCAGTTCTCACATCTTTTGCAGTGTCTCTTTTCACAATCCTGTGCTATGATTAGGAGCATCTGTGTTATAACGTGAGTTTTAATTGGCCTTTGAGACATTAAAAAAAAAAAGACCCAATAGCTGTTAGCCTAGGTATTTTAGCCTTACATCCTTTCTTACTCAAGACAGTTTTTTTGTATATATTTCAACATACAGACTACATGCATTTTATTTCAGGACACTAAAACTTCCATTGATGATGAGGATATAATCAGTGATACTACTAAATGTGAAATAATGAATATTGTGAACTGCTTCTGGGCACCAAAATAATTACTGCTTTGTCAATATGAAAACCAGTGGTCTACAAAAATACATGTCAGATGTGCTGTGTTCCTCTACCTAATTAAAGAGACACAGTGAAGAGCTATCAGCAGCAAGAAATGACCACACTTGAGAACTATACCTTTTTATACCAAATGGTAGCTGCTATAGATGAAGAATCAGAAGTGAGGCTGATCAAATTGATGTTTAACTAGAGTCTGCAGCTGTGGACACTGAAAATGTCTCATTTCCTGTACAACTGCCACTGAAGATATTCCCAGGTTTTTTTCCTGTAGTGAACCACATCTTAATAGGGAAATTGCCCCATAAATCATTTCCCTTTCCCATTTGTAACCACTCAGTGAATGGGAGGAGGTGGTCTATCATTCAGAGCACTTTCCTTCTCACTTGCAAATGCAAATTACTCTCTGGAAACTGCAGCAATTGTTCCTGTGAAAAATTAATATCAGGAATGTAATTATGGATTTTAGCTCCCTTTTTAATGCAGATTAGGAGTTGCTGACAAATCTTCCTTGTTCCCATTTGTTGCCACAAATGGATCACCACAAGTGCTCCACAGACCACAGCTGAAAGCTGCTTCTTTAGAAGGACAGGGAAGTTTGACACAATACCCTTGCCACAAGTACCAGATTTAAGAGATGTGCTGACAGGCAAAACATAAGTCATAGAATGATTTCATAGTGCCACACTTCTGTTGATCAGCAAATATAGTATTTTTATATGTTTGGACAAGGGGAAATGAAATTTGGCAACTCCACTGCAGTCAGTGGAATTACTCTGGGCTTACACTGGGATAAGTAAGAGCAGACTTTGGCCCAGTAACTTCATACTGGTGTATCTATTAAAAAAGAAACTATAGAAAAATAGTTTATAGATGCACGCACTATACACCATTTTAACTGTTTTACTAAAGAAAAACCTACACAAATTGTTAGAATAAAGACCTAACTATATGTGTGTGTGTGGGTGTATGTATTCATTAGTAGTGGCTAAGTTGTCTGAGCTATATTTAGGTAAGTGATATTTACTTACGATCTCCTGGGGGTCTAGGTCTTCACAGAACCAGTTTGTTCTTCAAGGAGAGGTCTTTCTTTCTTTCCTGCAATATTGGCTTGGTTTCCTGAGATTATGTGACTGATGCGGTTTCCTGATTTGTATTCCAAAGATCAACACAGACTTCATACATTTAATATTGTTCTGTGATCCTCAGAATACAGATTAGCTTTAGCTGGTGGACAATATTTTACAAAGACTAGCTTTTTCCTTGGTGAGGAAGCTAAATATAAAACAACCTTGGATGAGAATGGTTATCAATATTGAATGGGTGATTTTTAGGTCATTGATTAAAGGGTCATAACCCTTCTTCTCATGGAAAGATGAGGCAGAATTAATTTGACTAAACTATCCTTTAAATAATTTATGGAACTCTTTATCCACTCAGGTCTCTTCAATTACAGCCATGTCCACCATCTGCTTTTTAAAAATAGCTTAATTTATTCTCCTATATAAATGTAGTGCATGATGAAGAAATCTTACTTTAAACATGAATCTCATGCAGCTTTTCTGCTATTAAAAGTGGAATGGGTAATACCTGGTAAACCATACTTGATCCCAGAGCTCATTTGCCATATACAAAACACAGGTCCCCATAATAGAACACCAATACATTTTCTTCAGAAACATTATTTCAGAAACAAACACAATAACCCTAATCTGATAGTTAATTGCTGTGTTCAGACCAATTGCCAGATTACCATAAGTACTTTGGGTTTAGTACCAGAACAGCTGGGAAACAGAGTTAGAATAGCGGGACTCAGGATTGCCTCCTTTTTCATGTGTTACCGGCTGTCACAAGAAAAAAATATTTTTACTTAAGTGTTCAGAAAGAGGAACCGGGGTCTACAGTTCTATAGGTTGAAGTTTTCTGTCATGCACAGGCAGAATAATGATAGCCCTGATGCTAGTACATGCACAATAGCTACAGGGGCCACTGCACAGCCCAGACTGTTAGAGTTGGATCCTTAACTGCATAGGTGCTAGGGCCGCCAGTATGCACAAGTGTCCCAACTTTGACATGCAATTCTGTATCTAAGTTCATGCTTTGGCAAATGTTTATATTTCTTGCTTTGAAGACAGGTGTATGTCTGATTGATTGAAGTAATAGAAACAGGGCTGAGTTGTACCTAAAAGGCTACAAAATAAGCAGTTTCATAAGCTGAACAACATTTCTGCTACGTGTTACTGCTTCAAAGTGACTCAGATTTCTAAATATAAAGTCACATCAGAATGAGTAATTATTCTCACTAAAATAACTGGCACTTGTATATTTTTAAACTCTTGATGTAATATATATATATATAATATATATAGTTAAACATTTTTATAAACAGAAAAGTTTAACCGACAACACGTAAGTAAGGAATAATTTATTTTTTATTTAGAGGATTCTGGACTAGAATCCAGCAACATTAATCATTCCCAAGACTTTTAAATTACCACAATATAATTGTATTGAAATCTGTCATTGGTAGGAAAAGAGGATTGATAAATGAATGATTTTAAATCACCTCTTCCTAGTAAATCTCCAAGCATTTTAAAATGACGAGAAAGTAACTGTTTTATATGTATTTTAACATAACAGGTACTTTAGTCCATCTCTCCAAAATAATTGCAATTTGCCAGATCACTAACTCTTCTCAGGACTCCTTAATGAAGGACAGTATCAAAGAAACGTTTTACATTAGAGAGATGTCACAAAGCTGATTTCATTCCAGCTAGCACTCTTGGCTAGGCTAAAGCTGGAGCAGTACATTTGGGAAAACAGAGAAAACAAGTTGTAAGCACTTTGTTTCAGAGCTTGTAAAAGCACAATGTGGTGACTTGTTTTGATGTTTGAAGCACTGCCACAGTATCAGGAAGGCAGAGGAAGGTGGTCTGAAGCTCAAAAGACTGATACAGTAGTATATGTATATTGAAGATGCAGCAAATAAAGGTAGTAGCATTTAGTGTGCTTGTAACAGACTAAAACTCAGTTATGTGTCACAAGGGGATTGGACCTTCTAAGAGGGAGTGGGCCCAGTCTACCTGCACCATCCTTCTAATGGGACTGGAGAGAAGAACCAGGTCAGACAGCAATAGGGAGTTGGAGAAAGGAAGGGGCATCTGGGATTGAGTGGAAGATAAGAATTCCAGCAGCACTCTCTTGCACTAAAGAGCAAAGATGAACTTTATGATGGGGAAATGAGGACAGGGTGCCTGCAGGACCACCTCAAGATATGAGGGGTTGCTCCAAGAAGACCTGTCGTGCTACATTATGCAAAAAAGTAACCTGGAGAATAAACCCTTATTGTAATAAAATTGTTTTTTTTTAAATCTTTAGTGATTAAAATCCTTTCTTCCCCTCCCTCCAGACCCTCAAAAATCTTTAGCATTCCCTTGCCTAGGATTTGTTACAAGGAACCACATACAGGCATCATGTAAATTATCCTACTTGGTTTATGGTTGATCCCATTGTACTTCGTCTGTTCATAGAGGGAAGTTCTAGCAGAATTCTAAAAGCCAGTTTCAAAATGGGCATAACAGAAAGGGCCATCTTAAAGTGAGGAGTAGATGTGATTGAGGAGTGGTTGAAGGGATAACAAAGTCAAAGTGAGATGAAGAAGCTATCCAAAAAGGAAAATGTGACTTTTATTTTTCAAATAAAGAGCTTTTCTGGTAAGATGGTGAAAACTGTGGAATGGCAATTTCCTCATGAGGATATGTTGTGGGTCTGTACCTCTGACAAAGAGAAAAAACAGAGAATAAGGAAACACTACCAAGATCCAGGAGTTCAAGAGTGCCGGAGGGCTACTACTTGGGAACTGATCCAGCTTCCAGTGTAAGTTAGAACAGCCTGATTTATCTTTGGTAGTGATGGCCACCAGGAGGCCACTGAAGCAGCATATAATAACTGAAGCAGAAAGTTGCTTCTGCCACATCCAATTCTCCCTGACACAAACCTTACTCCATATTCTGTAGGGAAGCTTTCATGTGAAATCTATCTTATCTATGTTTGTGGTACCTCATACTCTGGTTTGCTGACAATAAAGACTGGATAAACTATTATGTTAGAGATACTAAAATTCTGTTAAGATAATATTAATGCCCACTAGTACTATATCAAGAAACTTCTGATAAAACATGTAAAAATATACCAGAAAAGCCAAGTTCTATAACAGTCAATCTTACGTTTCTAGAAAGATGGAGGAAATATGTTCCAGCTCTTAAAAAAACCCATAACAGGTTAGAAGTGAATTAACCATACAGGGCCTGATCTCCCAACCCTGAGTCAGAGTCAAAGGGACTACTCACATAAATATCAGTGGGATTAGCCCTTAAATAGTAAATGCTATCAAGAAGCAAACTGGTTAACGCTCTCCCCAGTGCTGCAATGTGTGGCTATTGGAAACCTACGAGAGAGGTGATATAGCCCCATAGTGCAGTGATTTACAGAGCTAACTCAGATTAACTTTCTGCTGGTTTTGAAGATACCACATCTGTAGGCAGCTTTCTTTAACTAATGTGGGCGTGTTTGGTTAAATTATTTGTTCCCTTGTTTGTATAAGAAAAATGATTGATTAGGGCTGTACTTATCCATCTGTCTCTCACACACAAAACAAAGATATTTGTAAATTTTTTGGGGTGGTGGTGATTAATGAAAACACGGAGTAAATATACTTTAAACGTTCATGTTTCTCCGTCAAAGTCAGCAACATCCCCAATTCGGCCTCAGAGATCCATCTAATTGAAAAAAATAGAACAAATCCAAATGCTTTCCTGTAAAGGAGACACTAGCAGGAGCTCACATAAATCTAAAAGCTTCTCAGATGTGATAATTAACCTTTTAGCCAATGGCAACATGTTTCTAACTGCTCTACAGTTGCCAAATATATAAGTGCACCCAATGGCCCTGTATTTCTCATACTGCTGAACAAGTTTGGCAGATACTAATGCTCCTTTCATTTCAGTGGAATGCCCATTTGAGGTATTAATAATGCTTTTCAATTCTCTAGCAAATAGGAAACAAGTTTACTCATAAGTTTTACTGAAACTATGGGATATGGAACACAATTGGTTAGCAACCAAGAGTTTATACATAATACAAAATATATTCTTATGCACACACACAAATTAAAAACATCTTCACATTTTTGTTAACCAGAAATTAATTGTTCTTTATGTATTCTAAGACTGAGCAGAAATCTTACCCCCATCCTTTTTACAGGTACTTATTTATAACTTGGTGGTCATGTGAGTTCTCCTCACTGAAGAATAACCATCTGAGGAAGGACTGCTCATGCAAGTAAAGGTTTGATCCTCTGAGTGATCTTAGATAAACTCCAAAGAATGACATTCCAGTGTTTTAATACCACAGATTTTTCATGGAGTTCAGTTTTGTATTTATAATTGGCAACGCTTTTTTCCTCGCGTTACATTCAGTTTTCACTATTTAACAACATTTTGCTTTTTTAGAACATGGTCCATCCCTATATCTCAGAGCACTTTACAATTGAGGATAAATATTGAGACAAATGGAGAAATTAAGACAAACAGAGGTTGAATGACTTAGCCTAGACCACACAGCTGGCCACTGGCAGATCCAAGAATACAACCCAGGTATCCTAAATCCCTGGCGTCTTCACAGTCCATTGGCCTCCACGAGGTGCATCAACAGGGCACTCTTGCTTTTTTGTTATTCTCCACCAAAGTACTCTTTTTATGAATTTTAGTATTTCATTTCTTCTCCTCTCCCTGCAGCTACTCCTAGCACCTGGTGATGACTATTTACTGCTTTATCATTGTCATTATTTACTGTCTTACATTTTTGTTACAGAATAAGATATAAAGTTATGTATAAACAAATGCCTGCAGCAGGGCTAGAGGATGTTCTGCCATATAATTTAAGAAAAGAGTCACGCAACTTTAAAGTTCTTTTTGAAAAGAATAGATCAGAGTCTCTGACTTGTGCTCGTCCCTTTGTGTTGCCCAAAGAGGATGGACACTGACTGCTTGTCTCCATTTGGGATTCCTCTGATGTATATTGGTTGTGAGCAAGCATAGACTTTTCCTAACAGCCATGCCCAGTAAAAGAGAATGTCCACTATCATATGAATGGAAAAGTAACAATAATTTTATACTTGCCATATTAAAATGTCTTAAGAAAATGAAATATTAATTCTGCATTACTAAACCAACAGACTCCTGATCAGTCCTCTTACGGCAACGCAAGAAATGTCCATACATGTAATCCAATCAACTATGTAATACACTGGATTAGTGACACTCATTAATCTAATATAAATTAGCCTTTCGTCTTTCATACAATTATTGTTTTTCTCTATTATTTTGGGCTACCCTACAAGACCAACAAATCTAGATACTGCCACGTGCATTTTAAATTACCATGCACTGTAAGTGGCACACTTTTGTTATAGGTGTTTTGATTTGGATAATACTGACAGTTTAATGAGTCATTCTTCCAAATAAATAGTAAGGCAGTATGCTCCAGTCACTCGTGTTAACAATAATTCATACAAGAAAAGGACAACAATTTAATTTTGACATTGTTTCCCAATCATGGCAACATTTACTCTCAAATCTAAAGGCTGAGATTGTAAGCGTCTGGGGCATAGCCTTTTTGTTCTGTTCATACAGCACAATGACACCCTGATCCAAGACGAGGGTTCCTAGGCACTATAGTAATACAAATAATAAATCAAATTAATAATAACAATAAATGTAGTATTCAATTATTTTCAATTAAAATCTGCCAGTGGAAGCCAAACTAAGGAAACACTGGTCTATTCATCGATGTTTCAAGGCTTGTGTAGACTTGCTTTACGTGAACAGCACTCTAAGTATAGCCTTGCTGAACATCTTCCTGATCAGACTACTAGATCCATCTTTATAGCAACTTACACGTGTTTGCTTATTTCTTTTATAATGTTGACTTCCTGAACCTCCTCTATCTTGTTTGTTCACTTGTCACATTTCTTTATATTGTAGAGAAAGAAGTGTACTCTTATTTGTTGTACAGTGCCTAGTGCTGTAGCATATCTGATTCATGTTTGGGGTCCTTAGGTACTAAAGCAATAGAAATACATGAAAAAATATTCAAAGGCACACAAGGAAATTAGATGCCCCACTCCAAGTGACCTGCAGTGGGAGTGGAGAACCTAATTTCCTTAGGTAGCTACCCACCCAATTTAATGGTATTTAAGATATCTGACAATTATAGTTGAATTTTATGGACAAAATTCTGCCCTCAGATACATATACAACTCCTATTTACTGCAAGGGTGTGGGCATACATATTTTAGGGCAAAATCTATCCCCATAATCCCTGTCTGAGTCAGACGTATTTTCTGTATCATATTATTCTGTATCATATTATCCCTCCCCATGGGGGGGGGGGGGGATAGCTCAGTGGTTTGAGCATTGGCCTGCTAAACCCAGGGTTGTGAGTTCAATCCTTGAGGGGGCCATTTAGGGATCTGGGGCAAAAATCTGTCAGGGGACAGTACTTGGTCCTGCTAGTGAAGGCAGCAGACTGGACTCAATGACCTTTCAAGGTCGTTCCAGTTCTAGGAGATTGGCATATCTCCATTTATTATTATATGATCATACAAATGAGTAAATAACTTTTCTCTGTTAAGTACTGTTAATCTCCAAGGCAAGTAGGCTGCCTAATTTTTTTAGTTTTTTTCCCAGTCACTTGTTTCTGATCTCTTGACAATAAAATTCTTCAATTTTTTCAAAGAATTTACAAGACACAACCATATGGCTCTCTCTATTAAATTTAAGAAGGGTATGTGTGTAAATGTATAAACTGAAGATCAAAATAGGTCAATAACAGCTGCACTCTAGCAAATCCTTATATAAAGTGACAAAGCTCTGTCCTTGTCTTCATGGGTCCCATGTTTCCTCCTGGATTTCGCTAGCCTCAGAGGCTCACTGTGACTCTCCATGTAGAGTCTTGCCATCTCTCTCTAGAGGCAAGGATCACAGCCTACTGAGCCATTATCAAAAGCCAGCAAGGGAGGTGAGGAGAAACTACCCTCCCTTGCACAGTCTCTGTTGTCTCCCAGTCTCAGTGATTAATCATGGGGGGGGGGGGGGGGAGCCCAAGCCCACCCTCTACTCCAGACTCCAGCCCAGGGACCCTAATAGTATCAGCTATGGTTGCTGACTTTTTAGAAACAGGACACATACAATTCCCTGGGCCACTTCCCCACAGCAGCCCCCAACTTCCTCAAGATATCCACTTCACCCTTACTTCAGGGCCTTCTTCCTTGTGCCTGATATAGTTTGTACTACTCAGTTTCTCCAACAGCACAACTTCCTCCTACAGATCCTGACACACCCACCCACCTGACTAACTCAGAGGTTTTTAACTAATTTCAGCCAGTCCCTGATTGGCTTCAGGTGTCCCAATCAACCTAGCTGTCCTCCCTGCCTTCTGGAAAGATATTAATTGGACCCAGGTGTCTTAATTAACCTGGAGAAGCTACCATTTGCTTATTCTGGTAACAGCAATTTGTTTAGCCTGTGACTAATGTATCTGTCTCCCATTACTTTACTATAGCCATCTAGCCTTGCCCCATCACAATATATATATTTCTCACTTTGCATTCCAATTTGCTGCAATAAGAGCCTCTCACTATCATCTGGAGCTAGAATATGAAACAAAGAATAAAGAAATGAGTGAGGGAAAGACTACATCTTAATAAGTGGTTTCCACAATTATTCTTCAAGCTGTTCATAAAATTCAGTACATAGTTCACCAGGCTCCTGGGTTCCAATTTTGGAATAATAACTCTCAGATTATTGAATAAAGAGAACAAATATGTTCAATTTTGTTTCTGGATCAGTCATCCTACTAAAAATCTAACAGAAAAATAAATATAGTACTTTGGTTATTTTGCTTAACTACATCAATTTATACATTTTTTTGATTTATTTATGTTAAAGATGAGACTGAAATATCAGAGCACATTCACAAAGGCAGCATTGCTTAGCTATAGCAGGAATGACTGACTACAAGGATTCCTCATCACATAAGGAAAAATAATCACACTGATCTTTATATTTACAAATTTCCTCTCATTTGCCGTTTCTTTCCATTATTTAATCCATATGATAAATTCTGCAGATTTAGAGAGGTTTACCAAGTCTGATGAGCCTGAAGAGTTTATAAGCTCTGCAGATCTAAAAGGCTTGGTATCGCTGTATGGTCCTAAGGAATTTATAAGCTTCACAGGTTGACCAGCGAGGTCCACCTTGAAATTGGTCTTTGGGGTTTTGGCCACAAAAACATGTTGATTTACGCCCCCAAATTCAGGAGGTGAAGATCTGTGTCCCGATAGAATTTTTCTCCATATATGACATGCAGATAGAGACACTGTGGTGTTCATAAATGCTGTGAGGGCGGTCTTCCAGAATAGTCTTTATACGCTCCTCAGAATTGTCATGTCAGGGAAAACACAACATATTGAATAATTTCAGAATTAATCTATGATATCACACTTTCAGAAAATCAGTCAAAAGCACCACTCATCATTTAGAAGGACAGAATGAACTAATTTTAAGAGTTTCTGGGATATGTTTGAGATATAATGTTCCTAAAAATAAAAATCAGGAAATGTTTGCATAAGAACTACCTCTGATGTTTCAAATATTCATATTTGATTAATGTCTTTGCCCAATCATCTTCAAGTTTTAAGGTGGGGGAGGAATCTATTTACCAGGAGGGGTTCAGGTTTAACACACTTAAAGTTGATTGGTTAAGCTTTTGAGAAACTAAAGGGGGTGGGTAGAAATGTCCAAATCAGGATTATAACCAAAAACTGGTCAATCTTACTATGGAAACTCTGTTGTCTCTTCGTAATATGCCCTGAGTTGCACTCTTGAAAACTTCCCCTGCCATTGCAAGATTAGAATGGCAGGTCTGTTAAAAACAAGAGAGTCAACTGTGTGGCGATGAGTTTAACACATTCATATAGAATAAACAAAATGTATGAATTTAGTTGCTATATCTTAGGGTTAACATTATGCAGGAGCTATACCAAACTAACCCCCAGTGGCGAAAATGAGGCCGACAATGTAAAGATTAAAAACTCATTACAAATTAATTTTGTTTTTGTGTGGGGGAAACAAACATTTGATATGAGCATAAAGTTATACTGGTAAAAAAAGGAATAGCATAGATCAAAACAGTGATGGCATCCCACTCTCTCTGTTTATATCCCAAATGCCAAGTATTTTAATTGGAAGATTTAGGTTTGGATTACCAGAAGCTTTAGCCTGCTGTTTTACTGAAATCATCCCCTGAGAAACAATGAGGTCACTACTAAGCAGGTCTAAATTAAGCATATGAAGAGGCCTTTTCTAGTTTTTTTTTTTTTTCAGTATGCATATCCCACACTCTGACATGCTTGTTCCATGTCATCTAAAGTATTTGTATGATTCTTGGTTTTCGGCTATTATCATTGCAAGAAGAGCAACACATTGATTAAATATCAGTTTATTATTCAGAGGATTTTCTATTGAATTTTTTTTCTTAGGTTTACAGAAATGTATCTTTGGTTACATAAATGTGGATTTGTTAACAATAATAATCCAACTGTGTTCTTTTGCATGGACTCCTCCTAATCCGGTACTTAAATTTTCTGCTTTTACTGAGTTATGGTAACAGTGTAACAGGTATTATTTTTAACTCCTATTTCTGAGACAGCTCAATATTCCTTTTCACCATTGGTTTGATAGAACTTGAAATGGCAGACTTGGCAGACAAAACTTTCAGAAGTAAGTGATTTTGCTGCTTCAGCTGGGTGCCCAAATTGAGGCGGCAACTTAAAAGGCATTGAAAATCAGGCCCCTTTCAAATGTCGTTAGTTGGGCACCCAATAACCCAGGCACACAAAATCACTAGTGACTCTTTAATATCTTGTGCTATTGTAAACAACAACAGCAGCCTTGAGCCTTCTCTCCAAACAAGGATCAGGCCCCATTGTGCTAGCATCTGTAGTAGGAGAGGAAGAGGATGTTGTAACAGTAAAATGAACATGCCATGCATTATCACTCATCTCAACCTTTAGAAAACAATGCTCATGTTTGTCTGAAACTATAGATTATTTTAATATAAAACACTTACACAGATTTCTATATATATATAAAACATTTCAGAGGCTGGGGTATCAAAGACTGGCCACAAATAATGTCAGGTTGCAAGAGAGTCCGAGGGCAATGGGATAGTCCTTCCTAAAGCAGTGCTGTTTGTTGGGAGGACACAGGAATGGGAACCAGTTGTGCATGAGGTTAGATTGACAGACAAGAGGAAGAAACAGTTAGGCGAGGGCTGGGTCCGGGGATCCAGGAGTAGACAACTTTTGGGAAATGAGGTGAGCCTTCATGGGCAGAGCTTCCCAGAATGGCTTCCAGAGGTGGTGAGCAGCAAGGTCTGGAGTCGTGTGTCAATAACAGGAACTAATAACTCTGATTAAAGATGCAGCCAGACAGTTTTAGATCCCAGAAATTTAATCTTCATCAATTTCATGATTAAGTGTTTACTCCAATCACAGGAAGTTAGTCCTCGTTTGGTTGTTTCATTTCTGTAGTTATGATCTTTTCATCTGTACAAAACCCAACAAAATTATAGTTCTGTACTACAATAAAGCCCTTATCTTATACACAAATGTCTGTTATAGTTTAATTGAAGGTTAAACATCCAAAGCATCAACCAGAAAGACACAACAGAAAGATGACTTTTGAAAATAATGTCTGTTAAATAAATCAGTTGCCTTTGTTGCATTAACCCCATTAGTCTGACTGGCATTAGTAGAGAAAACTTTTGCAGTGAAAGCCAAATAAGTAATTTTAGCTCTAATAGGAGAAGAACTGTTGATGCACTAGAATATCTTGCTTTTCAGGACTAGTATTTTGCATGCTTCTAAATGAAAATAAATTTTAAAAAATTAAACAATGGGGGTATGGGAGGAAAGAAAGCCATCTTCATGAAGCCTGCAGGCTTTTCTAATTGTTATGCACTCTAATAATGAATGCAAAAGTAATTACTATAGCTGCAAGCACCACAATTTCTGAATGCACAACAGAGCACTGAGATTCCATAATGAATTATATATGGGGCATATTTTTTTCTCTTCTGAAGTTAGATTTTTATTCTTGCTGTTGAGAATTTGCTCTATTAACAGTTCCAGAAGAATGTACATTATAGGAATTGCATACCCATCAAATATACAACCCTTCTGTTTTGGCATGGCATTTATTGTTTTAAAAAGATGTTGCTGAGTACAAAGTGTGGAATAGTTGGATTATTAAACACCACACAACCTATTGCAGGGGATCTATATGGCATTTATCACCCACTACTTTGTAGTAGTTATAAAAGTATATGATCATAATATGTAAAAATCAGTTTACATGTGTCATTTGATGTGCTCATTGAAGTCCAGAGAACAACATACAGTATATACCCTCCATACCCAAAGGAGTATGCTCCGAGATCCCCCTGAAGCACCAAGTATAATCTCATTACTCTCTTTAGCAGGCCTGCACAACTCATAAAGCGGCGAGGGCCATATTACTCCAAAGAAAACAGCTGAGGGCCGAAACCACCCTGGCCCGGCCGAAACAACCCCCCGTCCAGCGCCACCTGCCCCACAGAAACAACCCCTCCTTCCCCAGCACTGGGATGTGGAAGCCTGTAGAGGGGGAAAGAAATAGTGCGCACAGGGTGACCAGATCACAGCAGTAAAATAGGACCTGCCTCCTCCCCGCTCGGCCCCACCATCACACCCCTTCTCACCTGCCCAGGGTCTCTATATTACTGCACACAACAGTCAATCAATGCAGTTGTAGATAAATCTCTGCATTATGCATTTTTGTATAACTTTTATATGACTTTGTATTGAACCTTGGTAATATGTTATAGCGGGCCCCTAAGGTAGTATAATTAAGGTAAAAGAAAAATGTCTTTTTGCTAGAAGTAAAATAAGATCTCCCCCCCCACTTTGTATTCAATTGCCCTGTTGAATGAATGAGGTGTGAATGAGAAAGGTGTGGATGGCAGGCACCTTCAGACAGCTGCAACCCTTGGAGAGGGGATGGGAACCAGACCAAGGACAATCAAACTTGTGAAGCTAGAGAAGAGCAGACATACTGACCGCCTCGGGGGTTAGAAGCAAGCACCTTCCTTTGGGAACACCCTCTTTGCAGCATTGGGACAAGCCGCAGTCCAGAGACAAGCAGCAAAAAGGACCAACGGACACAGTCCCAGATTTTGAATCTGGGAGATTTGCCCCCCTCCAGCCACCAACTCGCCGCTCGCCTCTTCACCCCCCCCCCCTCCAGTATAAAGCCTCGCCGCCACTGCCCGCCCGCTCGGCTGGTCATCCCCGCACCTCCCCCTCCCCCCCGGCTCACCTCCTTACCCCCCCCGCCGCCCGCTCGCCTCAGCTGCCACCCTGCCACTGCCCACCCGCTCGGCTCGTCATCCCCCACCCCGCCTGGCTCTCCTACTCACCCCCCACTGCCTGCTCACCTCCTCAGTCCCCCCGCCGCCGCCAGCTCACCTGCCTGTCTGCTGCTGGCTCGCTGGCTCCCCCCACCGCCAGCTTACCTGCCTGCCCGCTGCTGGCCTCTTACCTTCTGCTGCTGCTCCCGCCCCCTGCTGCTGGCTCACCCTCACTCCCCAGCCTGCCACTACCTCTTCACTACCCTGCCTACTGGCCTGCCAGCCGGCCGTTGGCTTGCCCCACCCCGCCGCTTGCCTACTCACCCCCCCGCGGGCCACACAGTGAGCCCACGTGGGCCGCATGCAGCCCCCGGGCCCCATGTTGTGCAGGCCTTCTCTTTAGTATTCTTCCTCCTTTGATCCGAAAGGCACCCCATTGAATTTTCCTTGTTTTGAAGTGCCATGCAAATCCCTGTTCTCACTTTCAGATGACATTGTAAATAAGAAGCAGGCAGCAGTATCTCCCGTAAATGTAAATAAAATTGTTTGCCTTAGCGATTGGCTGAACAAGAAGTAGGACTGAGTGGACTTGTAGGCGCTAAAGTTTTACATTGTTTTATTTTTGAGTGCAGTTATGTAACAAAAAAATCTACATTTGTAAGTTACACTTTCACGATAGAGATTTCATTACAGTGCTTGTGAATTGAAAAATTCTACTTTTGTTTATAATTTTTACAGTGCAAATACAGTATTTGTAATAAAAAATAATACTATCAAGTCAGCTCTGTACACTTTATATTCTGCGTTGTAATAGAAATGAATATATTTGAAAATGTAGAAAACATCCAAAATATTTACTATATTTCACTTGATATTTTATTGTTTAACAGTGCAATTAATCACTATTAATTTTTTTTAGTTAATCGCATAAGTTAGCTGTGATTAATCGACAGCCCTATTTATAATATGTTGTATGTAGAGCTGTTCATCATGAAGGACCACTAAGCACTTTACAGAATTAACAAAATATCTTGTGCTATCTCTACAGTGTAAGTGCTCAGCTTGGAATTTGGCTAGGACACTAATGTACCTACTCTTACAAAAAGTACTGAAAAGGGGTTTAATTAATATAACCTGTCACTGTGTTATGGTACAAATCAGGGAGTCTCAAGATTATAGCCATGCTATACTTATATGTGTGTGTGAATGAAAGTCCCAAATCTTATAGATAATATGCATTTTAAACTCCTCAAAATATTATATCATCAATAAGTCCCTTTGCCAGGGAAAAATGCCTTTGGGGAATAATTTCCTGACAAAAATCCTGCAGGGGAAATCATGCTCCTGGGAAATTTGGGCTCTATCTACTATGGAGCCCCTTTACAATTGCAAGCAGAGCCAATATAGCCCAGAGGTGAACTAAACCAGCCAGTTACATCAGCCCCAATTAGGCACAGCAAGCTCCATTATAAAATTGGACCCAGCTGCCCTTTAACCTCCTTTAGTTCATGTGTGGCTCTGTCACAATCCTGGCCTCTACTTTATACCGCATCCCAAATATGGTATTTCCAGTGTGATGTTCTACAAAAATCCAGTGCTGGAACACTCATTTAATACTGACAAAGAAGAGGGAGTGCTGCCGACTGAAACACTAAAGCTGCTTCCTACACCACTCCGTTTTTCTTGGAGTTTCCCATCCAACTAGTGACCTGGTCTAACAATACTTACTGTGTCAATTTTCCCATATCAATACATATTTTGGTGATATTATTTTTATTATGGAAGATTTTTCAGATGATGTACTTAATAGTCATTGGGCCAGAGAAACAGAAAGGATGACTCAACAGCCCAATTATGGTTTCTCACCTGAGCTGTGAGAAACCAAGTTCAAGTCCCTGTTCCAATGGCTATTTAGTTTACCAAGTGGAACAGCTTCAACAGGAGAGATTGAGAAAAAGCCACTCAGAATAGCCAGTAGCCAGGACACCCACCTGAAAGGTAAGAGAACAATGTTTCAATCCCTCCTCCACATCAGGCAGAGGGGAGATTTGAATCTGAGTGTCCTGCATCCTAGGTGAGTGCTCTAACCTTTGGGATCTTGAGTAACAGGGGGGAGGGCACTTCCCCCTTCATTTTTTCCAAGATTGGGCTTTAGTACCTATCTCCAGGAAAGGGTCTTGGCTGTAAATCCTGAGCAGAGGGAGGTCCCTCCCTCCACCCCACCCTTTATGGGGTGGAAACTAGGGCACACCCCTTTCTTTGGCACTTCCTAGTTTGTGACTCCCTGTTCAGCTTGCTGGCTTTAGTGTATCCCATTCTGAAGCACTAACTGTCTCCATGCTTTGCACGGGGAGCCTGGGTGCCTAGCTAGATTATCACAGTAATCCCTTCTGGCCTTGGACCTATGGATTCCACTAGGTGGCAGGGTGTCTAAACATTAAATGCTGCAACACTGAGCCTAGTCCCAAGTTTTAATGTGTTGTGGGCCCATTCATTTTAATTGGGATTTACACAATATCTCATGTGCTATCAGCCATCACTAACTCATTGTGACGGTGTTCCCCATAAAACTTTATGGGGAGATGCTTATAAATGTATTTATGTAACTAGAATATGTATTATGCTACATGTGCCATGTAACATATCTCTGTGAAAGTTATGACCTACTGAATTTATTCCTCCGGTTTGTATGCATGTATCATTGTTGTAGTTGGAGTTATGAAGATTGGTTTTATATTTAGCCTTTGTAAGTGCATGGGATCATCTTTGGAGCAAAGAATGTGCCTGTTAAATGCGAGCACTTAACAGACAAAAGACGTTGCAGACCCCAATCCACATTGGGGCCGGGTCTGGAATGCAACTGGTTAGGCTGGTTGCGGAAGGGTGCATGGACAGGTGACTGGCCCAGGTGATCCCAAAACTCCATGGTAACAGGATGTTACACAGGGAGGGGAAAAAGACTATAAAAGCCCGGGGGAGACCCTTCCATTTTGTCTTCAGCTGGCTAAAGGGAGAGGCTCTCCACCCCCCCAAGGACATTCCTGAGGGGAACTGAACAAAGGACAAAGACAAAGGGGTGTGAGTGACTGCTGGACCCAGGCTAATTCTACAGCCTGTAAAAAGGAAAATATCCGAATCTGGTGAGGCTTTTATCTGTGTTAACTTTGAATAGACATAGACGTGCATGTTTTATTTTATTTTACTAAGTAATTCGCTTTGTTCTGTCTGTCATTACTTGACATCACTTAAATCCTACTTGCTGTACTTATTAAAATCAATTTTTACTCATCAGTTTCCTGGAGTATGAGCTTTATACAGGGTAAAACGGATTTATTAAGGGTTTGAACCTCCTTGGAGTTGAGCAGCTGGGTGTCAAAGGCAAGAGCGCTTCCAGGGGCCTTACAGTGGTGAGTGGACTTGGTTCGGACCTGGGTCTGTGTTTGCTGGAGTTTGTGTTTGCTGTGTTTGCTCCAGTTTCCTGGAGTATAAGCTTTATACAGGGTAAAACGGATTTATTAAGGGTTTGAACCTCCTTGGAGTTGAGCAGCTGGGTGTCAAAGGCAAGAGCGCTTCCAGGGGCCTTACAGTGGTGAGTGGACTTGGTTCGGACCTGGGTCTGTGTTTGCAGCAGATCAGTGGAATCTGGCTCAAAACAGACAGGATTCGGGAGTCCCAAGCTGGAAAAGGCCTGGAAGCAGGGGCAGAAGTAGCCTTGGCACACCAGGTGGCAGCACCAAGCAGGTCTCTGTGGCCCCAACCCGTCACACTCATGAGTACAAGTAATTTGTTTTATTTTATAGAAGAGTCTAGCAAGGGCTGCTGGATAGCTTAGTTTATAATCAGAGTCTGGCTTTTCATTTCTGAAATAAATGGTTAGATTCAAATTTGACTTCCTCTGTTAACTAGTGGGTACTAATCTGTAATTCAAAACACAGTATTTTGGTGTGCTAGTTTGTGAGAGTGGAAATTAAATTATCTCCTTTCTCTCCATTGAAATGCCAGCCCCCCAGGGCATTCTACATGTGGCAGCTCTCCCACCAGTAGAAGTATGTTCTTTTCAATTTGCTCATAACATTTCTTCATAAACTTTTGTTGTTTTGAAAATGACCATCATGAGATATGGATGTAATAATTATATTGTCTTGTAACACACTACTGAACAAATCAGCATATCTGTAAAAGTTAATTGGATATGGGGGAATAGTATATTTTGTAGCACATTTATTAATTTGATGTCAAAATATACCTATTATCTCTTCTCTAAATATTTTCTACTTGATTTATTTTGTCTAACTTCTAGATATCATTGCTCTTTAGTCTGAGAAAGCCATCTGGGAACAACAACCTGATTGCCACAAAATCATTTGTTTAGCTGATGTATCTCTTTAATGAAAACTAAAAAGGATTTAGCTTGGTTGTGTAGGACTACTGATACATGCTGTAGGTAAGTTCATGGGCTGTAGTTTAAAACTAGTACTTGATGTTTTTGAGATTCCTTATTTCCCAATCAGAAAGACACTGAATTTTTGTTCTTCATTTGTTTTATATATTTAAATGAGACTTCACATTTTGGCATAAGCAGACGCTTATATGCATTTTTCCTGCCTGCATGTTGCCAGAATGTTTTTTTAGGATAGCTTCCACAGTGGAGCAACTCCAGTAACATAATGTATCTGGCACAATTTCCAAAAATTTAAAAATGCCAGGCTAACTTAGTGAAATGTAAATTTAAACTAAAGGACCTAATTAATCATTATCTATTCATGAGATGCAGATGAGCCCATCCTCTTCTGTTAAAGGGAAGATACAGTTTAGCAACAGATTTTTTTCTTACTATATTTCTTGACCTAATAATGAAGAGTTTATAACAAATCAGAAAGATGATGTTTTGTTTTCTGGAGTGAGGAGTTGTCAGTCTTTAAATTTAATACAATAGCTTTCAGTTTTCCTACATTTGTCTTCACCTTTTCTAATGAAAAAACAAAGCAAATTCAGATAATCAAATTTCACAAAAAAGACCTTAGAATGCATTTAATTTGAGTTATGAAAGAGGAGATGAAAACATGTGAGACACTTATTTGTAGGTGAAATTCCAGCAGAGTACATGCTGCACTTATTCCAGTTAAGCTGTGTACAATAGCTTGTGTAACCCATGTTTGTGTTTGCATTTTAAAGACCTAACACTCTTCTAGATATCCTCTTATGAAGATCTGAATGAAACTAGTGGGTTTCACCTGCTTGACAGGATTCAAGTGTTTTCATTAAATCATGTATTAATTAGTATGTGTTCTGCATCTCAATCCTGCCTCTGTCAAACTGTCTTCAAATCTTCCTTTTTTCTCAGAAGTTCAGATAGAATCAGGCCTTATGAACTTTTTCTGATCTCACACTCGGCAATAAGAATAAAGCTAGTCTGCAGGAGTCAGAACTTTCTCCAAAGGGAGTCTGAGATGTTGGAAAGAACACCCTCAGGAGCATCACAAACCTTCCCACTTTCTGCTCCAAGTGCAAGGCATATTTCTTTGCCCTTGTCTTTTCTATCTCTATCTCTATCTCTACCTCTAACATACAGCATCAGGTATATTTATATGGAGGGGGAAAAAAAAACTAAACTGCCCAAACAAAACACTCCACTGCACATGTCTCCTTTTGGAGAGAGGATTAAAGAACAAACAACACATGCCAGATGCGCGGTCATGTTGCTTAAAGCACTACCAAAAGGTGCTTAATACTATGGTGCTCGCATGGTATGAGAACCTATACAAAATAGAATAAAGCACTGATTTATTGCATTGACTTCAGTGGAATTCCTCCTGATTTATACCACTGTCAGATCAGAAGTAGGAACATGCTGTCTCACTTCTCTCAGAATTTTAGGTAACTTTCCAGAATTTGTCAAATTTAGCATCACTTAAAGGCCATACAACCTTCAGTCCTGCTCTTCAGTGATGCCAATGTTTTTGAAAGCTCGTTGATGGAAAACAACCTGAGTACATTCTATCTGCTGATTCAAACATCCTTAATACACAACGCCACTAAATAATGAATTATATTCTGTGTTATCTTCAGAATTTTCACTGACCCAAAGAAGCCACAATGACTGAATTAAGACATTTTCTCTTGTTGCAGTGGTAAATGAACTGCTTGGTTGGGTTCTGAGGAGCTGTTATTGATGCAATGATGCTGAATTACTGTGCCCCTCCCACAGCTGTCCTGCAGACAAGCTGAAAATATCAGACAACAATATTCAGTATTCTTTCGCTTTTGTTTATATATTTGTCTGTACATATGTTGAAACTCCCAAATGCATAGACAAACCCATACTATATCAGACCAGCAAAAGTTCAAACATCAAGACAAGACCGCAAATAAAGTAATCATTACACATAGGCTGCCTGACCCATATGGGAACTGTTCAGTTTTAGAGAGCAGAGGAAGAAGACGTACTGTACCTGAACAACGAATTCATGCCATTGCTTCTGATGCTGCCAGCTCTGCTGCTCAGAGCAGCTGCTAGGGTACATCACATACCTCTGTGGTTGGTGCCGCTTCATACTGTGTCACAGCAGGCTCCTGAATCTTCAGAGGTCAAAGTGAGAAAAATCAATCTCACCTCCCAATAGTCAGAATTACTAGAGCAGAAAGTGATTAAGTTCTGTCTGCTGCTTTGTGATGTGACTGGCATCTTCAAGGGACACTGGGGTAAGAAAACAGACACACATTTTCTACATAACTCTAGTGCTGCATCACTGATTCAGTTTATATTGGCTCCAATTTAGACAATGGAATTGAATCATGTGCCTATGTTCTTTCTTCAATAGGTATGGGCTGATGAATCAGGGCTTCAGTGTGGGACATAAGGGAATGGAGATATTGGTTGAGGAAGAGGGGATTTATTTTGTATAGACATCATCCAATATTTGTCTCTGTACACCTGCTGAAGCTTTACTTAAAAGAAACAAACAAAACTATGAATCACACAGTCACTGTGTGTTGTGTTAGTGATTTCTGTTTCTTCTCTTCCATCCTTTTGGATTTTCATTCTTTCTGTTTCTCAAATAATGAGTAGGGACCAAAAGCATGGTGGAGCACTTCAAGTGATATATACACCCACCCACACACACATAAAGGTTCTGATTTTCCACTTAGTTCTGTCAATGGTACCAGTGAATTCGTACACTGGTATAGTTCCGTTGAAATCAGTGAGTCACACTGGTATATAAAGGATATAGTGCAGTGCAGTGGGGAATCAGGTATAACCTGTGTTTTAACTATTTACCGGAGACTTCTCAAAATAGATTACAGGGAATATCATGAAATATCAATCTTAATATTTATAGATTCATAGATTGCAAGGCCTGAAGGAACTGTTGTGATCATATAGTCTTGTAGTGAGGTGGAGTGGCCTCCCTCTGATGTAGACAGTGAGGACCCACTCCTCATCTCCTGGTGGGCGGATGGACCGGCGGAGTAGCGTGGGCACGGGTCCCCCTACCCCCTGCTGCCAACCCCACCCCTGAGGTGGCAGCCTACCCACCATAGGCCACATAGCCTGCGTTTGTTTGCTGTCTGCCCCAGCCAAGGAGCTGGGACACAGATTGCTTTTGCTCTGCCCTGCCCAGAGGGCTGAGCCCGACTGTGCTAATTCCCTGCTGATTGGCTTTCAAGCCATTAGGTGGTGTAGTGAGGTGTAGTGGCCTCCCTCTGATGCAAACAGGGAGGAACCACTCCAAGCCACTAATAATATGATCTCCATAGAACTTCCCCATTAATCACTAGAGCATATCATTTAGATTTAGAAAAACACCAATCTTGTTTTAAAATTGTCAGTGACGGAGAATCCACTATTTTTCTTTGTAAATTGTTTCAATGGTTAATTACACTCACCATTATAAGTTTACACCTCATTTCCAGTCTGAATTTGTCTAGCCTCAACTTCCAGACACTGTTGTACCATTCTCTGCTAGACCGAAGAGAACATTATTAAATATTTGTTCCCTATGTAGACACTTAGACATAACCTTTTCTTTGTTAGACTCAAGGTGCTCAATCTATTTAGCTTATCACTATAAAGCATGTTTTCCACCACTTCTTCTTTCTATCTTTAATATTTTATAATCAGTAAATGGCTGATAAGAGTCTCTGAACCTGCAACTGTTATGAATGAAGACTGGATGGAAAATAATTCTGTTTCACAAAAAATATGAAGTTTTGAACTTTCTTTAGTTCTTGATTAGAACAAAAATGAGATGTTTCAAAATTTAGGGGGGAAAAAATGAGACACACTCCATAATAGTTAATAGCCCAGTGATTAGGACATTCAGTACCTTATTCAGAAACACTGATTCAGAGTAGGGAGTTGACCCTGACTTTCTCACATTTCAGATCAGTACCTTGAAAAGCAGTCATTGGCTGTTTCAAGATTGTGTGTGCGTGTGTGTGTGTGTGTGTGTGTATGTATCTCTCAGCCCCCATCCTAAGAAACATTCCCAATAACATTTTCATTAAAATCAATATATTTATACATTGACTTCAGTGAAACTGCTCATAGATTCATAGGCCAGAAGGGACCATTGTGGTTACAGTCTGCATAATGTGGTCACTTTCTGTATAATACAAGCCATAGAACGTTCCCAAAATAATTCCTTTTGAAGTAGATCTACATCTCCTAGAAAAAAATCCAATCTTGATTTAAAATTGCCAGTTATGGGGAATCCACCACAAACCTCGGTACATTGTTTCCATGGTTAATTACACTCACTGTTAAAAATGTATACCTTATTTCCATTCTGAATTTGTCTAGCTTCAACTTACAGCCATTGGATCTTATATCTTTGTCTGCTAGATTGAAGAGTCAATATAAAATATTTGTTCCTCAAATATGTACTTATAGACCGTGGCCATGTCACTCCCTAACCTTCTCTTTGTTAAGTCAGATAGACTCAAGGATCTCAATCACTGTAAAACATGTTTTCTAATCCTTTAATTATACTTCTCTCTTCTCTGAGCCCTCTCCAATTTATCAACATCATTCTGAATTGTGGGCATGAGAACTGGACACAGTACTTCAGCAGCAGTTGCACCAGTGCCAAATATAAAAGTAAAATAACCTCTCTACTTCTATTCAAGTTTTCCCTGTTTATGCATGCCAGGATTGCATTAGCTCTTATACAAATTCAAAAAGATAATCAAGTGGGTAAGAATTTCCTGTATCAGTGCCACAGTTTGTAGCCTTGTATATTTGCACACAAAATTTACTTGAGAAATACTGGAATCTTCTACTAAAGGTCACATTTGAATATTTGACTGTGAAGGTCCTAATCACTGCCTAGGCAGCTGAGAATATGGTGAGATTTCTTTCAGACTTTTAGATATTATCCAGGAAAAGGTTTGGAGGACATAGTCTAGCACTATCTGATCTTAAATATGAGATCCTTGGGTTAAGTGGCATATGTAGTATGTGGAGATTTATAGAAACAGCTCTTAACTGTATTGTATGCTGAGGAGATGGAGGGGGAAACAGAGACCTATACAAAGAATGAAGAGTGTATATTATTTTTCTGGCATCATTGTAAGAGTGAGTGACTCAGTCAAGCTTTACATTTTCTTTCTGTGGAAATCTCAGATTGATGTGTGAAGTAATAGGGGGGTTGTAGGGGGCTGACTTTTATCTCAGTGTCTAACTATAATTTTTTTTCATTCTGCTGCACCTTAGAGAACAAGTTACAAAATAAAAGATGAATGCATCTATAAAAGTTCCAGAAATCAACATGTTTAGTGTGGACCTCTTCACCCAGTACATTACTCATCATTAAAAAAATTCTCAAACAGTAAGATCCTGTGACAATAAGGTTATGTACTGTTGAAATGAGACAGAATTCAGTACCCCGAAGAAATGATTTTACTCAGCTCTGTACACTTCTTATAAATGTATCCAAACTTTATTAGAAGGGTATCCATAAAAATAATAAGGCTGAACAGATATAATAGATTCTGTGTATTGTATGTGGTAGGATCCATGGGAGCAGACACACAAATTGAGATAGCTAGGTTCAGGGAGACATCTACAAAGGTGGGTAAGTCACCTTTGAAAGAAGAACTGCAGGTCAGAAACAAACTTCTTTTTATTATATTTCTGCAGAGAACACAATAATAAAGATGGCTGCTGCCACTGATCATTTTAAAGAGTGGATTAATAAAGGAGACCAGTGAGCTGCAACCTCTGGGAGTCAGGTAGGGGGAGAGAAGGGGCATAAAAGGCAATCAGGGGATCCACAGGGATTCAAATACTTTACAACAATGTAAATCAAAGAAAATCTCTCTCTCCGCCTATCCTTTCCTTCAAGGTTAAATATTCTGTCAGCCTTTTGAAACACACACACAAATGATATAAACCTATCATTGTTATAATGATATATTTTTTCTCTTAATTTTATAGTAAATGTAATAGATTTGCTAAAATTTTTGACTTTGAATAAGAGGTCACCAACGTGAAAAGAAACACTGATGTAGATTATTATGAGCAGCCTGATAGCAATTCCCATTATAAAACTTTGTTTGCGGTGCTTATGACTTTGCCAAACTTTAACTATTAGGAATGAAATTTTCCATGCCAGAGATTTGTCTGAGGCTGAATATTGTTGGAAAAATTCAGCCAAAACAGTCCAGAACAGCGGCCCGCCAGGGTAATCCACTGGCGGGCCGCAAGGCAATTTGTTTACATTGACCGTCCACAGGCATGGCTGTCCACAGCTCTCAGTGGCTGCAGTTTGCCATTCTCAGCCAATGGGAGCTGCGGGAAGCAGAGCAGACTGGTTATAGCCTTTGAAAAACCACAATTTGCACATGGTCTGAAGAACTTTGATAAACATTTCAAGTTAAAATCTCTGAAGACTCTGTCATAAGAACGGTCATACTGGGTCAGACCAAAGGTCCATCTGGCCTGGTATCTTGTCTTCTGACTGTGGCCAATGCCAGGTTCCCCAGAGGGAATGAACAGAACATGTAATCCTCAAGTGATCCATCCTCTGTCACCCATTCCTAGCTTCTGGCAAACAGAGGCTAGGGACACCATTCCTTTTTTTATCTCTGTCCACAGTGGGCATGCTCAAATGCAGGGCTGATCAGGGCTTTTCCTGCAATTGCTGCCTTGGACTGCTGCAGACTATGCCAAATCTGACTACTAGAACTGAAAGCAGGAAGACTGTTTCTCATGTGCTCTCAATTACCACTCTGCTGGGCCCAAGGAGGAAGCTGCCTGATTCCAACACAGAGGGAACAAGAGCTGGACTGGAAGGGAAACTGGGTAAAGGAGTCTGGAGAGGGAACTGGAACTGGAGGCTTGTGGATGAGTAGAGGGAAAGTGGCATTTGAGGTGAAAGAAAGGAAGTGACTGTTTGGACAAGGAGTCTGGGATGGCATGAGGCCTCACCAGTGATGAATAGAGGGGAATAATCACTTACCTCGATCTACTGGCAGTGCTCCTACTAATATGCCCAATATGCTGTTAGTCTTCTTGGCAACAAGGGCACACTCTTGACTCATATCCAACTTCTTGTCCACTGTAATGCCCAGGCCCTTTTCTGCAGAACTGCCACTTAGCCAATAAACCCCCAACCTATAGCAGTGCATTGGATTCTTCCATCCTAAGTGCAGGACTCTGCACTTGTCATTATTGACTCTCATAAGATTTCTTTTGTCCCAATCCTCCAATTTGTCTAGGTCACTCTGGACCCTATCCCTACCCTCCAGTGTATCTCCCTCTCCCCCCAGCTTAGTGTCAAACTTGCTGAGTATGCAATCCATCCCATCACCATCCAGATCATTAATGAAGATGTTGAACAAAACCAACACCAGGACTGACCCCTCAGGCACTCCGCTTGATACCAACTGCCAACTAGACATCAAGCCATTGATCACTACCTGTTGAGCCTGACAATCTAACCAGATTTCTATCCACCTTATAGTCCACACTTCCAATCCATACTTTTTTAACTTGATGGCAAGAATATTGTGGGAGACTGTATCAAAAGCTTTGCTAAAGTCAAGATATATCACGTCCACCACTATCCCCATATCCACAGAGCCAATTATCTCATCATAGAAGGGAATCAAGGTGGTCAGGCATCACTTGCCCTTGGTGAATCCATGTTGACTGTTCCTGATCACCTTCCTCTCCTCCAAGTGATTCAAAATGGATTCCTTGAGGACCTTTTCCATGATTTTTCAGAGGACTGAGGTGAGGCTGTAGCTCCCCAGATTCTCCTTCTTCCTTTTTTAAAATATGGACACTATATTTGCCTTTTTCTAAGCATCCGGGACCTCCCCCTATTGCCACAAGTTTTCAAAGATAATGGCCAATGGCTTTGCAGTCACTCAGCTAACTGTCTCAGAACCCTTGGATGCAGTGCATCTGGCCCCATGGACTTGTGCATGTCCAGCTTTTCTAAATAGTCCTTAACCTGTTCTTTCACCACTGAGGGCTGCTCACCTCCTCCCCATTCTGTACTGCCCTGTGCAGAAGTCTGGGAGCTTACCTGGTCTATGAAGATCAAGGGAAAAAAAGCATTGAGTACTTCAGCTTTTTCCACATCATCTGTCACTAGGTTTCCTCCCCCATTCAGTAAGGATCCCACACTTTCCCTTACCTTCTTCTTGTTGCTAACATACCTGTAGAAACCCTTCTTGTTACTCTTCATATCCTTGCTAGCTGCAATTCCAATTGTGCTTCGGCCTTCCTGATTACACCCCGGAATGCTCAAGCAATACTTTTATACTCCTCCCTAGTCATCTGTCAAAGTTTCCACTTCTTGTAAGCTTTCTTTTCCTGTTTAAACTCACATAATAAGCAATAAATCCAGTGTCTTTATTAATTCCATGATTTTCAGTCTCTAGCAAAGTTATGAATTTAAACTCCCAGGCTTGTGTTTTGAAGGTATTATACATTTCCTTTGAGGATGAAGATTCAGAGGTCAGATATGGAGTTATTGTTTTGTGAAACAGTTTTGCCCAAAAATGATAGGGTGTTTTTTACTCTTTATCATTTTTCTATGTAAATTGATTCGAGTGCATGGTGATTGTTTGGTTTCACCCTTGTAGTTGTTAGGGGGGCATTTATACCATATGCTGTGATAGGCATGCTCAAGACTGTGACTGGGTGGACTATGCCCAGAAGCCCCTTGCTGGAGACTTCAGGGTACTACCACGCTCTGTCCGAGAGAGGAGCAGAAGAGAGGTCCTCAAAACAGCCTAGAGTGGTTCCAGACACTGAGGGAGGCTGTGGGGAAGCAGCCAATGGGCGGAGACTGTAGGGAGCAGCAAATCAGGGCCCAACAGGCTCATATAAAAGGAGCTGCAGGCCCAAAGTCAGTCAGGTGATGCCTGGAGCTGGAGGAGAGAGTACTGTGTTCCTGGGTGGCTGAAAGAGCAGCAGGACCATGGACAGCTCAGTGCTGGCAGGGTCTGAGGGAGCAAGAGAGAGAGTTCCTGGTTGGCTGCTGGGACTGAGAAAGGACTGAACCCAGGGAAGGCTGCAGGAAAACAGTGTCTCCAGGGAGGAAGCCCTGGTGGTATGGCCCCAGGCCAGTGCCAGGATAAATTAAAGACTGCATACCCCAGAAAGGGGTTGTTCTGTTTCACATACAGACAACGTGTACGACTCGGTTAGAGGGCTGAATAATTGAAAACCCATTTGTGGACCCACCAAGAGGGGTCACCACAAACTGAGAGACTGAAGGCATGCACTCAACCAAGGAGTGCTCATGAGAGATGCCAGCCCATTGCAAAGACCCATGGATCTTGACAGGTGAGTTGTGGGGGGTATTGATCATTGTAGCCATGGAGATGTGTTTATAGGTTTTGCATCTGTTCTGGAAGGGTCTAGTGCCATTTTGAGTTCATATGCCCTGATCTGTGGGGAGCTTGCTTCTGATGAAAAGGTTGGGAGGTTATCTGAAGGCCAGAATTGGAGGGTTGGAAAAGATTTCAGGATGTGGTCCCCCTGGTATATGGGTTGTAGCTTTTTAATGATACCCCATATGGGTCGCAGTGTGGACTGGCAGGGGACAACTAGGGGTGTGTGGTCATAGGGTATATTTTCCTGTATTGAAGCAGGTTTTATGATGCAACTTATTTCTCTAGTGGAGTGTCCTTGTTTGGTGAAGGCAGCTGAGTGAGTGGGGTTGCAACCTGGTGCATAAGGTCACGAAAGTGGGGCAGCTGAGCCAAACCTGAGTGGTGTGGTGTGGGTGATGGGAGTGAGCAGAGCTGAGATTGAGAGGGGCCATCGTATCCCAAGACAGGAGCAAACCACTGAGCTGGCAGATTGGGTGGCGGGGGCAGTTGGTGTTGAATGGGCAGGAAGATCCTGGAGCCAATGGGTGAGGAACTGGGGGCAGGTTGTTGATGGACTGTAAAGTGAGTGGTGAGTGTTAGGGGGGGACTTCAGGGTAGGGGTTGGCATGAATGGAGGGTGTTGGCTGTGGCTAGTGGGCTGAGGTATTGAGGCTGTGGTGAGTGGGATGTAAGTCAAGACGACTAGGATGTGTAGGGATGCTGTCAGGATACATTGGGGCTGGAGGGGCATTCTGGGCTCTGTGTATGGGATGTGGGCACCTTATATAAGGTATGGGGGGTCCAATTTTCATAATGCACAGCCCCCCCCCCCCCAATTTTTTAATCTGAGCCTGAGGCCTACTTCCACATCCCAGAAGTCCCCTGTTGAATTAATCATTTGTTGCAACTCACTGCAATAGATACTGGAAAAGGTAGAGGAGGAATGTGGAGAAACAAAACTAAACTCCTTCAAGTTTTTTGGCCAGATTGGATCTAAAATGCTATATCCAGATCAATCATTTGGATTCAAAGAGGGCTTCAGACCTGGAAACTGGCTTCAGGCCTGTATCTGATATTAGCAGAGTTGCTTCTAAATACTGTAGGCTGTTCTCAAAGTTTTTCAGGAAGGATCAGTTACACTTTTTATTGATTTTTACATAATGATCAGATAAGCAAAAAATGAAGAAATATATGACCAAAAAGAACAGTCAACTACTTCAAGAATGTAATCATAATGAAGTCTCCCAGTGAACAGATAGTAATAAAGGAAACAGAAAAGAAAGGAGATAGAAATTGAAATATAGAGATTACAAGGTCCCAAGCCTGTCCAGCAGGTGCTTCTTAAATTTAATGCAATCACCAGTGTATATAGATTGTGACAAGATGGCCAATGTTAGTATGGTGGGTCCTGCGCTTTTCTTGGTGGGAGGCTAAGATGCTACCCTCTGCCCCTGCTGCACTGAGGTCCCCACTAGTGGTCCGGGAAGGTGGTAGAGGAGGGAAGTGGGGAAGGGATCTGGGTTTGCTCCTCACTCTGAGCCCCAGCCCCTCTCAATCCCTGTGGGTTCTTACCCTCTTCCCCCTTGGGTTGGGTACCTTCGGTCCTTAGACACTGGGGGAGGGAGTCCCCCTCCCCTGCTGGGGCAGGGTCTCCCTTACTTCAGTTCTCTGGTCTTTCAAATCTTACAATGTGCCATCAAGCTCAAGTCCTCTCTTCTCCTTCCTCCTCCTCACTGACTGCCTGAAGCTGGGGGTTTTATTAGGTTTCTGACAGGGCCTTAATTGACTACAGGTTCTCCAATTAACCTGTAGCAACCCTCCCTAGTCTACAGGGAACCATGCCTTAATTAGCCTAGCGCTCGCCCGCGTCCCGGTGCTCAAAGGGACCACTCTCCCACTGCTCTCTGGCCCTCCTGTATCACAAAATTTACTTTTCTTTTTAAAGTGTTGAAGAAAAGGATCCAGTTATCTGCCTTTCTATAACAAAATGTGTGTTTAACTTTCAAAGAAAGCTATTGCACAACAAAACTTTAGCACACATGTGAGCCTACTAGTTCCCTTGTCACAACTATGTTGTATGCTATTAAGAAATAAATGATCCCCTTCCCCACAGAGCCATATACTACAATATGCTAACTTTTGAAGTATGTCTCAATAAAAAGCTATATAACAATGCATGCGGGAATAGGTGTTTCTATTTATAGCAAATGCTCAGATAGGAAAAGTTTTCTCTTATCTCCTAGGGAAACTGCTGTATGAATGCTTCCTTAAACTCATTGTACTAAGAACTAATACACACCTCAGGCTATATTAGCATATCTTTCACATTACTCTAACTCTACCTCTTGCAAATGTTATAAGTACTGGTATTTGACTATTAGGTTTCATGCAGATCAAGAAGGTATTATAGTTCAAGCAAATGCCCTGGTAAGGATTAAGGCAGAAAAACAATGAGTCCTATAAATGTTAATTAGCATTCTTATTTTACTGGCCCCATATTGAAAGAAGGAACAAGTCCTTTAAAGACATTTAAAGGTCAAATAATGATCTGATGCTGAAACTGTCCTTGGAAACTCTGCATGTTATCAGGTTGTTTAAAAATAACTCTGTACTGTATAATATATATTTCTGGCATCATAAAATATTGAAAGATTCCAAATCTCAGTCTTTCCTGCCAAAAGTCTGCCTCAGGCTTGCTTATAAGTATGTATATTAAATATAATAAATGTCTACCTAATGTTAGTGCTATTTTTCCTGCTACTACATTTTAATAATCCTTTAGTTTTCTAGATACATATATTTTGACACTCTGTACCACAAAGTAGCACACTGGAACCCCATATTTACCATTGTGATATGATTGAGATATTCGGAACAAAGTATGCTTTGTGAGGTATCATTTTAAAAATTAATGTTCAACAGATCAAAATATCTGGTTGGGTTGTATGTACTATAATTGTATGTGAAGTTATTTCAATAATGCATACAGCAATACTTCATACGTTGTGAGGTTGGGAACACCCACATCCAGCCTTTCAGTTGCAAAAAGGGCCCAGAGAGCATTGATGGCCCATCTAGAAAAGATTCCACTATCCTGGAGACTCCTTAGAGAAGGCATGTATGCAATGGAGACTGCTTGACCCATGGGGACTGCCTAACCCCAATGTCACAGCAAGGATCTTTCCCTCTTTTATAACTTTCTTCCAGCTGCTAGAGAGTAATATCATCACTGGGCCTCTCTTCCCCCTCATTTCAACACCTGGAAGAAGGTCTACAAGAAAATTCTTTTGAACTGGGGAAGTTTAGTCTCAGGCTGGAAGGTAGTCTCAGCCTGTGTACCGAGGAACTGTAACCTGCTTGTACCATCTGTTAGGGTAAGACACGGCTTGATTTAAATCCTGCTTCATTTGTAGAATTTAGACTGTGAATTTACTTTTTGTCTTAAGTAACTAACTTTGATCCCTATGCCTGCTACTTATAATCATTTAAAATCGATCTTTCTGTAGCTAATAAATCTATTTTATATTTTACCTATAATAGTGTGTTTTGGTTGAAGTGCTTGGGGGAATCTCAGCTCAAGTTGCAAAGGCTGCCGCATGCCCACTTTCCTTTGAAGTGGTGAACTAGGTAATGAGCTAGCACTGGCCAGGCTTCTGACCAGTGCAAGTCAGTACAGTTCTGAGGTGCAAGACTGGGGAGCTGGGGGAAATTGGCTGAAGCCTCCCTAATGATGGTTCATGAGTGGCTGGAAGATAATTCATGTAACTCAATTGGGTGTGTCCCTGCCTGTGGATGGGTGTGTAAGTGTAATGCCTGTCAGAGGCTTGTAGCTTGATATCAGCATCACAGTGTGAGAGGCAGCCCAGGTTGGTGGGTTTGGAGGGCTCAGTGGTCCCACAGTCCAGGTTGCACCCTGGGCACCCTGTCACTCATATATAAAACAAATCATCATTACTGAACATATACTAGCATTTACTGAGACTCTATGATTTAGATATTATAGATATCAATGCTCAATGTCTTTAATAATCAGTTAATTTATGCAGACACAATTTACCTCTGCTGAAGATACAAAAGTATCTCTGTTGATGCTAATTTATCCCAGTAAGCATCTGGCCTTCAAGCATTACTAATCCGAAGATTCACTAAGCATACTGAAAGCTATTTAAGCACTAGGTTAATATGAAGACTTTTCAGAGTATTAACATATCCAAATCAATTTAGGTTAGCTAATAAGATAACCATAGCAATTACAAAAGTTACATTTTCATTTTCAACCAAGGCAAACAACTTTGCATCACCATGTAGTGATATTGAGAAGCACCAATTAGTCACACTTTCAGAATTTTCACAGTAACTTTGTTATATATGGTGCTGTACATACAGTATGTGTCTATTAAATTATAACTAACTAAATTCCCTTAAGACCTCCACAGATGACTTGTTCTTTCTGGCTACAGCAATGACATGGGATTCAAAGGGAATCTTGTTCCTCGGTGGTGACCTCATAGCACTTACAATATGAGCCAATCCTGCCTAGTATCCAGTGACAGTTCAACTGATAATGCACACTAATTAAAAAAATATCCTGTGCCCTAAGCACACCAGAACATGGACTGTTGTCCCATGGTGGCTCTCCCTCTGTGGTCCCAACCTCCACATGGAGTGATGGTATCAGGGGGTCCCTGCCATCCCCAAGAGGCAGGAGCAGTTCATGAGATTCCTTCCTTTTTGAAGAAATGTCAGCAGTTGCCTCTTCCCACTGGGAGCTGGAAGGGTGGCAGCAAAGGTTTCCTTTCCCCCACAGAGGGGCATTGGTGGCAACTAGAAGGGCCCCACCCTACTTACCTCAACAGTCAGAAAACAACTGCTTGGGTAGTTGGTGGAGATCTGGAAATCTTCTCTTGCCACGCACAGTGCTGTCTGGAGGTTGTGTTAGTGGAGCACCAGAGAGGTTGAGGTCTGAGCTAACATGCTTTTGAGATGGATGGTATTTCACTCCTTTCGGATCTATTGTTCTCAGTCTGTATCGGGCAGATGTCACAGGATGGGTTATGCATGGATCACATTTTAAAACTTTTCATCTCACCCATTAAGGTTAAGAACTTACTCTCTATGTTTAATGAAAACATACATTCTGGTATAATCTTGACTCCAGGAGCAGAGTTCCTTAGCACAGGCATATAATGCCTATTGTTTAATCCAGCCCTGCCCTGCCTGCTATATAAGGTTGTATAGAGAATCATGGAAAAATAAGGCTGGAAGGTGCCTTGAGAGGTCATCAAGCCCAGGCCCCTATACTGTGGTAGGACCAAGTAAACCTAGACCATCCCTGACTGATGTTTGTCTAACCTGTTATTAAAAATCACCAATAATGGGGATTCCGCAATTTCCCTTGGAAGTCTATTTCAAAGCGTAATTATCCTTATATTGGAAAGTTTTCCCAAATATATATACCTAAACCTCCCTTGGTACAGATTAAGCTCATTACTTCTTGTCCTATGTTCAGCAGACATGATTGCCATTTTCTTTAGAACAGCACTTAACGTATTTTAAGACTGTTATCGTGTCCCTGATCCATTTTTTTTCTCAAGGCTAAACATGTCCAGATTTTTTAACCTTTTTAACCTATAACCTGTAGGTCAGGTTTTCTAAACATTTTCACTTTTATTGGATTCTTCTAGATTCTCTCCAATTTGGCCACATCTTTCCTGCAGTCCAGAATTGGAGATTTGATGGTCTATAGTAGACCTCCTAGTGTGATGTCACCCATATGTTTTTTCCCCTTTTTATCTTTATCTAGAGACTTTCGACTGGTCTGCCTCTCACTCCCTCTGGACCTCAGAACAATTGTGTATATTCTTGATGTATAATGTAACACCTCTCGTTGATCCACACTTGTCTTCCTGAACAAGCAATACCTCTCTATCAATATTCCAGGCATGCAATTTATCCCACTCCGTGTATATGATGCCAATTAAGTCATAATTTAGTTTATGTACTAATACTTCCCGTTCTTCCTGTTTATTTCCCATACTTCTGACATTTGTGTCTAGACATCTAAGATATTGAGCAGATTTCCCCTACTGTTACATAAGCAGTGCCTACTTGTGATGGAGTATACCTGGCTTTTGTAGTTCCCTGTTGGAGTCCCTACTACTCTGATACACCCTGCCCCAAGAAAAAGCTCTTTGAGAAGACAAGAGCATCAAGTATTAGACCTCCAGGCTTACTTAGAGAAGTGCTTGAGGCAGCCATTTTGGGAATCATTGCAATCTGGCCCTTCAGTAGCTAGAAGGGCTGGGAACCACCAATAGCCAATCAAAGCCCAACAGGCCAAAATAAAAGGAGATACCTACTGCTAGCAGAGGGGGAGCTCAAAGATGTGAGTGCAACTTACCACTCTGCTTAACATCCCAGCCAAGGGGGATGGAGACAATTTCTGACGAGCAAGCAGGGAGTTGGAATAGGCCAATATCATTCATTTGCTACAGTGCTTGGGAAAACTATATATGCAACAACAACACTAACTAAGGAAATAGAGAAGAGGGAGGATATCCAATATAGCAGCCAGCTGACATCAAACCAAGGGATGAGAGAGAACTCTGTGACCAGTACAATATCTCTGCAAACAGCTATAATGATAACCTAGGAAAACATGCACTCATATATTATTCATAAACCCTACAGCAATTCTGTATCTATCTCACTGATTTTTCAATGCCTAGTCCACATTAACACCTGGATGTGAAGAGCAATTGGCTAAAGCTTAACTCAAGCAAGACAAGACAATGTTGAAAAGAAGAGTGAAGTGTTTTGAAGAACACATCTCTTCTATAACAATCTCCACTATCAAGGACACGAACCTACAGGTGGGTAAGTTGGTCTCTGCCTTAGGGTCTCCTCAGTACTATTGGATGTCCAAACAAAAATGGCAGCAAAAAACCATTCACTTCCAAGTATGTCTGGCCAGAATATTATGCTCCACCTATCAGGGTGACCTAGTTACTATGATTCATGTATTTAGGCCTCTAAGCTTGCTTACTGCAACTAATTTTATGTAGGAAAGACGATTTATGCCTCAAAAACCTCAAACTAGTACAAAACACATCTTTACGCCTACCATAACATATCACTCTAGTGGTCTGATCTCTGCACTGGAAATTCAGAGTCCATTTTTTGTCTTCATTCTGATTTTCAAAACCATTGCTGCCCATGACAATTAAAACAACACTGAAAAAATTAAATGGTCTTCCAGTATGCTAGGCCTGACTGCAGAAGGCAGAACTCTTATGGGAGCTAGATCTGGACTATAGTATCAATATATCACAAGAGAGAACAACCACTAACCTAACCAAATTCAGAGCTAAGTGTAAACCTGAACTCTCTCAATAAGGTCTTCAGACAGATACACACAACACCCAGCCACACAAGCAAAACAAAAAAGCCCTATCAAGCTATTCTTCCTAAAGGTTAGGAGGAGAGAAAGAGATTGTTTTATATATATATACCTTGTATTTTTATATGTATTTATATATACACACACACACACACACACACACACACACACACACACACACAAGGTAAGGTGATCGGAACTTTCTAAATACCTGATCTACAGGCAGGTAACGTTAATTGGTATTCTGCATGTTTTCATCAGGCTTTCAGGATGAATAATTTTACCTTGGTTAATCTTGTGCCATGTACAGTAGCCACTATTTTATTAAAATCTAGTTTACAATTTTTCAGATGTGTGATTTTTTTAAAAAAATCCTGCTAGCAGCTTTCATGCTATTGGGTGAATAACAGAGAGAAAGGGAGAAGGAGCAGGCATTTTGATGGTAAACATTGTGTAGTCAACTCATGGCTAGTCAGTGCAAATTAGCAGAACTGCCAGTAGAGTGT
This sequence comes from Chelydra serpentina, assembly GCA_037349315.1. Classification (NCBI taxonomy): domain Eukaryota; kingdom Metazoa; phylum Chordata; order Testudines; family Chelydridae; genus Chelydra; species Chelydra serpentina. Next base: position 7,985,873 of record JBAIAC010000014.1, on the reverse strand, counting down.
GGCTGCCTTGTTGTAATTTAAGTATAGGAGGAGCTGTGGTGACAACAGTGGCAGCTTCTGAAAAAAAATTGCATCAAAATGTAAGAAACAGGATTATGTACGAGGAAATCAAACTTAGCACCTGCCTCAGAAAGAAGATGATGCAGAATGGCAAATGTGCTTGTTTAATAGAAGAATATTTAAAATTCTAGTGACCTTAATGGGGAGTATTTTCATCACCAATACAGAGAACTGTACAAATAGCTACCACTGCTAATCAGAATATGAGTTTGCAGCTAATTAGCTGCATGCCATACTGGAAATATATCTCGGACTGGAAATCTCAGATCCATGTTCAGTGAAACAAAGCTACTCATTTCTTTACAGCAGAATATGGAATGCAGGGGACTTATTGGGGGCATTGGCATAATTTTGGCCATTGTGTGTTATCCAGCTGAATTTCAAGTCAGTGTGGAGGAAAGAAGCTAGGTACTTAGAAGAAGTCTGAATTTTCTGCAAAAACAATTTTGAAAAACCTGTCACAAATAGCACAGACAAACATGCACACAGTACGCTCCCACAACTGTACTTGTCCGTCTTCAAAAAGCACATACCATCTCTTACTCAAAGGCAAATTTATCATAGAAAGCATTTACAAAAATACAACTGTGGAATCAAGAAGGCTGGGGAGGACAGACTGGAAAAACAAATATTCAAAATGCAGCTTCTAGTTACGTGGATTGTGTCCAAAATTGAATCATATTTATATGGAACTGTTTGCTACTCTAGCAGCTTATTCAGATTTGTGGGCACGGTTCTCCTGTGTGCAGATGCAAATTCTATTATCTGTGCGTGTTCAAATAGTGCATGCACAAATTTATTGTGCCATTAAAAATGCAGACACAATGTTGGAGGCCTTATTGAAGTTCCTTTGAATCTATGATGCAGAGAGATGGATACAGTGTCTGCATTCCTTTTTAAATTCTTAATTGAAACATTTTCTGATTTGATAGTGAATGTACCAAGGCTTGTCTGCAGTGTCATCCCCTATAGTGATGAAGTTTTTGGGACATGTCTTTTGACAAAGTGATCTAGGGACCAATGTCTTTCCTGGCTGGTGAAGGCCAGTGGTGAAGAACTGGACTCATGGATGATGGAGACTGTGAATGGCTTATTGATGGATGGCATGTTGTTGGCTTCTCTTAGCACATGTGGTGTGTGCAACTGCTGCTCAAAAACTATATATGCATGATGACAATCTAGGTAATTATTGCCATGGAACTTGTCTTCCAGTTATAGTTAAGTTTTATTGAACATGCCATGGTGAGAACAGATCTATTTGTCCATTGCCAGTTTGGGTGCTAGCCTGAGTTTGGCATGGGGACTGCATTCCGTGCACCAGCAGTTGATTTTTCTCCTAATAATTGGCTGGAGACCAGATGATTATGTTGATAGTCAGATCCATCAACTTCTTGTAACACCTTTCCTAATGAGGTGGTGTTGTCTAATCTGTGGTTCATAGGTGCTGCTCTTGGGTGGGAGTCTTTCTGCCCATTTCCATCCTTTGAGTACAGTCAATCACTTCTCCACCCCCAAGGGAGTTAAGGGAGGTTACTTTTGTTTCTCTTGTTTACTGTGGGTGTGGAGCCATTAGGATGGTTAGTGCTGAGACGTAGATTGTAGTAGTCAACATATCTGATGACATCAATATTTCCATCTCATCTGGCCCAAACTGAATAGTCAATGTCTTTACTAACTATCTGAATGAGATTGTGGAATGGGTGAGAGCTAACTGGCTGAGATTATATTGATCAGTTGGAGGAAGCAATAGGAAGAGAGAGCTCTTTGTTAGAACTTGAGAAACAAGATGGGAGAGGTAATACCTTTCATTGGACCAACTTCTGTTGGTGTAAGAGACAAGCTTTTGAGTTTACACAGAGTTCTTCTTCAGGTCTGGGAAAAGGTATTCAGTGCCATAGCTAAATACAAGGTGGAACAAAACAGGCACGGGGTGACAGTGCCACTCAGTTTTGTTTTTGTTTTTCCAGTGGTCGGGGGCACTCCTGAGATAGGGTTGCAAGTGCATTGAGTGCACATTGGTTAATCTTGGCCTGGTGAGCTTGTCCCTTCCAGAAGACCCCTGTCCATAGCCATACTAGCACTTCAAGTTCTAGAATTCCGTGAATAATTGCTAAGAATTCACAGACTGGAAGTCAACAATGGTGAGAGGAAGCTCTAGGATATGGAGGATGTTAGTCAGGCCTGCCAACAGAAATTCCAGGCCCCAGGACCATCCCTGATGGGGCGGGATGGAAGTGACAAATCTATCATTTCTGGGACCGCCCATGCTAGCTTATGGGGCCTGGAATGGTCTTGCATGCCTATGCATCCTACAGCCCACCCAGGCAATTTAAAAGGACCCTGGGCTCCTGGCCATTACTGCTGCCGCAGCAGCGGCAGTGGCTGGAGGCCCCCAGGACTTTTTAAATTGCCCAGGCCCCTGGGCAATTGCCACCTTTGCCCCCCCCCCCCGATTGCCCTCTGCCCCTTTCCCCCCCTCCGCCCACCCCCCGTTGGTGGGCCTGATATTAGTAGTCAGAGTACAGAGTGTTGAAATGAAGCAGAAATACTATTTTGTTTCAGGTTTGGAATCTAGACTATTGTCAAGATATTGTCTTTCTTTTTTCTTTCTCTGTTCTCAAATACTATATGGATGTATGCATGTAACCATTGTGGAGATAGTGGGTCTGGGTCTCTTCTCTCTTATATCAGTTTTACAGTGGTGTAACTTCAGGGAACTGCTGTTGACTTTCATAGGTCAGAGAGAAGAATCAGGCTGGTATGGCTGTTATAGAAAAAGTCTCTTGACTTTAATGGGAATTGAATCAGCCTAGTAGAAAAGTGAAAATGCGACATACACCACAGCATCATCCTCAGCACTTTGTCTCCTAGACATCTCCAAAAACTCTTGACCTGACATGATAATCAGCGGTTGATCTCTTCTCCACCTACTTTTCCAACACTACCTGATATCCAGAGACAGTCTCCTAGTACTGAGGCTTGGTCTACACTACAGAGTTAGGTTGATATAAGGCAGCTTATGTCAACTTAACTCTGTAAGTGGCTACACTAAAATGTAGCCCCCATCGATGTAACTTGCTCTCTACACTGACTTAACTCCACCTCCATGAGAGGTGTAACACTTAAGTTGATGTAGTTAGGTTGATGCCATGTTAGTGTAGACACTGCATTGCTTACATTGACTGTTGCTGCCTTTTAGAAGCTGTCCCACAGTGCCCCACACAGGCAGTTTAATTGGTCCAAGCACTCTTGGTGAGGATGCACACCGCCAACAAAAGGAGCATAGTGTGGACATGGAAAATGGATTCAGTTACTCCAGTGGCTGTAAGTTGATGTAACTTAGTTCAACTTAATTTTGTAGTGTAGACTTGTCCCAAGTAACTTCTGCTTCAGTAGGGATGGAGAACACATTGACCTTAAGTTTCATTTATCCCAGCTTAGAGATCTTGCTGTCCCTGGCAAAAAATAAATATCTACAGATACACTCACAGAGGACTCTGTGAAAGTTAATGTTTGTAAAGCTCTGTGTAAAAGTTAGGTTATTTATTTACTTATTAAGAGAGAGCCTGTTATGAAATTACCTTCAACTTGGAATCAGTCAGTTGTAAATCACTGTGTTCTATTAACTATTTATTTTTGGATGGTCCATGGACCTTATTGTGGTGGGTGAGCTTGAAAAAGCATGAGACAACCTGCAGGCTCAACTACAGCAACTCCACAGCAGATGGCATTTGCATCCATATTGGGTACAGTCTTGTTGGAGAGAGGGTAGGTGATGGGGTGAGTAGACTACACAGGCCCTGAAGGAGTTAATGTGGGCTGCCAATTGACATACTTGGCAACACTTACCAAAGCGACAGCCAGGCTTCAATGATGATGAAGCCCAGCTGGGGTGCGGCTGGTTGGTGATTATAAAGCCAGGAAGTTTGTGGAAAGAAGGGGCTGCAGGAAGAGAGGCTCCAGTCACTCTCTGGGGGATAAAAGAGGTAGGAAGGTGTCCAGAGAGGCAGCAAGGAGTCTTAGAGAGTAGACCTTGGCTGCCAGCTACAGGAACACTGGGCTGGAGCTGAGAGTAGAGGAAGAGCCTAGGGTCCCCTACCAGACTCTGAGGAAGGTGGGGAGAAAACGCCCCTGAGGTAAGGGGTGTAAGGATCATGGAGCCCAGAGACAGACAGAAGACCTGCTGTAAGGTCATTGGGCTACAGCTTGATTGGACTCTATTACCTTGGAAGGGCAGGACAAAAGCATGACCTGGCCAGAGGGCCAAATTACAAGAAGAGACCACCACAGCAACATTGTGACTTTTGGCAGGGGATACCATACAGGAAGAGAGCCACCCACCTTGCCACAAAGAGGTGCTCTTAAGGGGTTCTCTTACCACAACAGGCTGCATTAGTGTTCCCTACATTTCATGGAGTGTGTGGGGGAACACAGGGCCTGTACACTCTGTATTCCCCTTTTCCAAAACGGGATGGGGAGGGGATAAGGAATGGGGAAGCCTGGCTCTATCTATCTATCCAAGGTACCAGACGGTGGAGCTAAACTGGTGTCGGAGGTAAGGAAACCTGTACCTGGGGAAGGGCTTGAGCAAGTTGCTTCTCCTCAGGAGCAAAGGGAGCAGAAAAGGAATTGCAAGTGAATACATCACAACCCCTTTTTGGAGCTTTCCCTAGGGTATAGCAGCCATGCAGTGCCCTCATTCAGAGCTTTGAGCACATGTGTATCTAGCCTGCTGAATAATTCTCAATCTGCATTGTTTTCACAATAAATTCACTGCACACATTCAAAATTCAAGCTGGTTTTTATTGTATTCATAGGTCATATATATTTCTGGTGTGGACAGAAGTAATTTTTAAAATTACATGTTTGCAGTGTGAACGCTTACGATTACAAATTTCTGTAAATATTCTGTGCTATTTGGTTAAACTTGCTTTTACTGTCAGCAAACTCATTCACTAGAATATTCATAAAAAGGTAAGGGTTGTGGGCACAATCAAAGCAGATTTTTAAAAAATCACATTTGATGGAAATATCTGGACAGTATTTCCTCTGATTTATGTAGGATCCATAATACAATGTTATAATAGTTTTCATAGGTTTGATTTCTTTCTCTAAAGCATCCTTTGGTTATGAATTCACATTCTTTTTTTCTTCTTCAAAATACTTGGTAATAAAAAAAGCTTTTCTAAAGCCTGATTCTCCTCTTACTTTCCACTACTTTTGCATTACTGTTACACCAGTGGAAGTCTGGAGCAATAGAGAAGATTCAGACTCCTAGTTCAGAGTGCTGGTAAAATTTAGATTTCCCAGACAGCAAAGCACAATAAATAGCACTTACATTTTCTTAGCACAGCTCAACCAGTTGAAGTGAAATAAAACAAGAGTGGTTGCTAGGTGATGTAAATTGAATAGGTTGTGTGTGGAAACGGTACGTCATTTAGACGCATTCACTATAGTACCAAAAAGTCTGAAGTATAATAATCTGAGAGATGCAGTATTTTTGCCTTCTTTCTATTTAGGGTTATCTTCTCTGGATTGCTGTGTGGGTGAACATTTAACACAAAGAAGGTAAAAAGGAAGATTAAAGAAAACCCACAGATCATCATGCTCTTCACAGAATAACGTAAATCTGTCTTTCTGGATTGAATATTTTTTACATCGTTAATAAAGTACTTGTCCCTATAATATCAAATTTCCCCCTCCTCCCACTAAAAATTATCTCTGGAAAGGTGCCACGGGTAATTTTATTTCTAGAGGACATTTTTATTTTTATTTTTATTATTTGTAGTACATTTAATAATTAGGTAAAATTAAGAGAGCCCTACGTGGATACAAAATTTGTATCCACATCCGATCTGTGATCCTCAAACATGGTCCGTGGATATCTGTGGATATAAAGTGAATATCCACAGATTTGCAGGGCTCTAGCTATAAAATTTGCATCCACATCTATCTGGGATCCTCAAACATGGTCCGCAGACATCCGTATCCACGGATATCGAATACGGACGTCCATGAATGTCGGGTATGGATGTCCACGGATATAAAGAGGATATCCGCAGATTTTCAGGGGTCTAAAAATTAGGCTTCAGATAGAAATTCTGCTTTTCCCAATTGAAACGTCCCTACAAGTCCTTATGGCACTGTAATATTACTTAATAACATCCATTAAACTTCTCATGGAGATGGTGATGGTCACAGAAATTTTCAGGAAGCTTTGTCTTTCGTAATGTTGACATCTAACAAGTCCCAAATACTTTTCAGAACTTTAATAAAAATGGCCCAATTTAGGAGCATTTGGGGCCTAATCTAACTCCCTTAGAATTCAATGAAAAGATTCCCGTTGACCACAAAGGGAGCTGGATCAGGTCCTGAATGAAAACCAACCTTTTTTGAAATAAATAATCTTACCTAAAATTTTTCAAAGTATTGTTTGAGATTCTATGGCAAGAAAACATCAGAAGACGTTTGAAAATGAGATTTTTTTTCAGTCCCATAACACAAAAACAATTTTCCTGATTAAATTCAAATTCCCACTCTTTCCCCTCCACCCCCACCCCACAACGTCTCTTCTCTCCTAAGAGTAAGCAAGAGACACTTCAGAAAAAAAGTAATATTTTCAGAGATGTACGATATCAAAATTGGATTTATAATAAACTATCTCACAACTTTATAGTCATCACTATTGTGGTTTCATAATTCTATATTCTCAAATCCAGATACCTCAGGAAGAGCTAAGGACGCTCACACATGCTTACTTTATTGGAGAAACATAGCAGTGCGCTTTTCAGGAGGGGTATCTAGGGCTTTGTTCTAATCTCACTTACACTGGTGTAAATTGGGAGCAATGTCTCTGAAGAAAACAGTTACATAGGAATGAAACTGACCTAAGTGAAATCAGAATCAGTCTGTTGGGTTCAGATTCTGATTTAATTTATTCATGCTGAGCAGTACCTTACTCCACAAGGGGCTCCATTGATTTTAGTGGGAACACTAAAAGTAATATTAAATATGAGTAAGGGTTTGAGAATATAGGCCAGCATTTTTAATGTGGTTCTGTTTTATTCATATCATAAAATACTTTCTTGTCAGTACTTAATCATTCCAGATCCGTAAAATAAGGCCTGTCACAAATTGACTTTCACATGACTTTCTATTGTACAAGTCTCCAAAAGCTATCGTGCTTCCAAAATATATTTTTCCATCAACAATGAGTTAGAATCTTCAATAAAGCAAAGGCACACACTAAAGACAATGCAAACCAGAGTGCACAAAATATATGTAATGCTAATATGCCAGTTTCTCATTAAGAACTTTCAACTAACAATTCAGTAAGACCCTTTCTTTAACAGATTCTCATTAATCACAGAGTGTATTCTCTTGTCTCTAGAGACACTGGAGACAGAATCCAACTACAAAACATTTCTAGAACTGTACAGAGAAAAGGATTACACTCTTAGATTTAAAGCTTATGAGAGGATATGAAAATAATGAAATAAATCTGTGGATGCTTCAAGTTTACAGTTCAGGGTATTAAAATTTTATGCAAATTAAACATTCCAGGGAATTCTAAGCAGATCACAGTGGCTATTGCAATAGCCAGGCAAACATACAGTATATCACCAGAAAATCTGTATTTTCTTATCTAAACTCTGCAATCATTAGTTTCTATAATGCCACAAGTTTGAAATTAATTTATTTCCATTGTTCTTCTCTGTCATACATAAAAATTACATTAAAAGAATGTTAAGGCTGCATAGTTAAGCACTCAGAAATTAGTAAATGTCAGAATAGAAGTTACCTGTGTAACCTTAACTTGGCCCCTTTGTATGTATGCACTATTATACAGTCTGTAATTACATGATTTCATATTGTTTTATTTGTTTTGTTTTTTTTTCCAACAGGACCCCCTACTTAATTCAGTGCACAGAATGGATGGTGTTCACTGAATGAGCAGCTCTTTAATGTCGTGTTTTCGTATTATTATTGTGTGTGTGTGGACACGGGCCTTATTTACTGCTCTTCAAACCCTGCTCTAAAGACCGAAGTAATTTCCTCATCAGTGTTTCTAACATTCTCATCGCTATGATATCTGAGTTTTCCACACACATTAATTAATTCATTTTTTGTGCCCCCTCCCCACCTGAGATGAAGGGGTATTTTCCCCATTTTACTGATGGGAAACTGAGATACAGAGAGATTTAATGTGAAATATCCAGTAATTCTGGGTGCCCAAACTAGTTTGACAGCATCTATTTTCTGTAAACCCACACTGGTTTTCATTAATTACATTACCTTCCATGAATTCTTTATTAATGGAGTCTTGTATCAGCTGCTCCATTATCTTGCCCGGGATCAATATAAGACTGACAGGCCTTTAATTACGTGGGTCATCCCATGTACCCTGATTAAAAATTGGCACAAAATTAGCTTTCTTCCAGTCTTCTGAAACTTCCCCAGTGCTCCAAGACTTATTGAACATCAACATTAATGGTCCAGTGAACTCCTCAGGCAGTTCTTTTAAAATTCTTCAATGAAACTTATTTGGACCTGATGATTTAAAAGTAGCTTCTGTTTAATATTGTCCAGAGATACTAACGGAATGGAAAAATTGTTATCACCAGATGATGATATCATCTGTTTCTTTCCCCAAATACAGAACAGAAATATTTATTGAACACGTCTGCCTTTTCTGAAATTATTATTGAGAATTCTACCATTTCCATCTAGTAATGGACCAATATCATTGCCAGATTCTTTTTGTTTCTAATCTATTTAAAAAAAAACTCCTTCCTCTTTTCCTTAAATCTGTTGACCATAGATTTCTCCTTATTTTCCTTTGCTTCCTATATCAGTTTTCTGCAGTGTAGTGGGGCAGTTACCCTGCTCCTGTGAAAGGCTAGGCTTATTGGGGAAGCAGCCACAGCTGGGGCCATGCTACAATAAGGCCACAGCTGACCCTATAAAAGGGCTGTGAGCCAGGAGCTGAGGCAGTCTCACTTTAGTCCTGGAGTGGGAAGGGCTAGCTGTCTGAGAGCAAGGTACCTGAAGTAGAGTAGTGTTGGGGAAGGGCAAGAGGAGCTCCAGCCTGGCACCTCCCCAGGCTTCAGGCCTTGTTAAAGGCCTAAAAGAGGTACTGGGGTTGCAGAGATGTAGCCTGGGAATAGGCAGAGGCTGCTGGTCCTAACTCCTTGCTAATGATGAGTGGCCATTACAGACTGCTGTCTGCCCCAGTGAGTGGGGGCTAGATGATGACTGGCAGTAGCCACTGAGGCAAGGTGGGTTTAGAGGGTTGAGAGGAGACCCAGAGCATGGGGGTACTGTGGGGGCAGAACCCTGAGGTAAAGGGGCACCGGGGTCTGGGAGGGATAAGGGGCCTGAGGCAGGCAAGCCACCAACCAGCAGAGGCTGCTCTGAGGCTGGAAAAGGGCTAATTCCCAGATGACCAGCAGGAGGCGCTGTGTCGGTGAGTCCACGCTTTGCTACATGCAGTTCATAACTTCTAATTTATGTTCATTGCTATGAACTTTCCCTTTATTCCATTTGTTAATTTTAGTTTTATTTCTTTTTATAGCTGCCTTCACTTCCCCTCTAAACCAGGTTGCTATTTTAACCAGCATAACCTTCTTCCTCGATTGTGGGATTGCAGTTTTTGGGGCTGTGACACTACACCCCATATTCTTCATAGTGATATTATATGATTATGACATAATTATGATAGGTCCTGTGAGAGATTGAAAAGAGATATGATTATCCTATTTGTATGCATGTGTCATTTTTGTATCTGAAGTTAGGAATATTGATGCTTTCATTCTGAAAAACTGCATGGGGAAGGGCTATTAGAGAAAACAGTAGGCCTTAAAAGAAGCTTATCTCCCACCTGGCGGCCTTCCCGAGGATGCTACAAACAGCCTCTGAATAATGGCTGCTGTGCCACTACAGGGCGATGTGACCAGGTCACCTGGTGCTGGACTCCATCTTGGGATATTTTTCCACTGACTGGTGTGGGAACCAAGCTTTGAAACAAAGGGTTCCCACCATATGCAAAGCAGGGGGAGTGACATCATCTTGGTGCTAGACTGACTCCCTACACAAAGACTCCTGGAATCACCTAAGGAACAAGGACTGAACTGCGGGGAGGGGGGAGTGCTGATCCCAGGCTAAAGAGATTTTTAATCTGTGAATGGAACACCTGGGGATTCTAAGCTGTAAACAAATGCAGCTTGCCCCTTAAGAATCTGCAGCCTGCTTGTATCATCACTTAGGGTGAGGATCTGCTGTTCATATCCAATGTCTTTAGTATATTAAGCTTAGTTTGCATTTTTGTTTACTAGGTAATCTGCTTTGATCTGTTTATCACTTAACATCTATCTTTTGTAGTTAATAACCTTGTTTTTTTGCTTTGTCTAAAACGAGTGTGTAGGAGTCCTAACTTGGGGCAGAAAGCTGTTGTATATGCCTCTCCACATTAGGGGGACAGGGCACTTTCATGATCTTACACTATACAGTTCCCTGTGCAGTGCAAGACAGTATAATTTTGGGTTTACACTCCAGCGGGGTGCATGCTTGAGGCTATGTCTACACTACCACGGTAAGACGACCTAAGTTACACTACTCCAGCTACATGAATATCGTAGCTGGAGTCGATGTAGCTTAGGTCGATTTACCCTAGTGTCTACATCATGCTGGATTGATGGCCGATGCTCTCCCATCAACTTACCTTACTCCTCTCATTCCCAGTGGAGTACTAGAGTCGACCAGAGAGCGCTCTGCCATCGATGGAGTTAGATTAAATCCGCAAAATTGACCACCGGTGCATCAGTCGCAGCAATATTGATCCTGTGGTACTGTAGATATAGCTGGGAAGTTCCCTAGCTGGAGCCTTCCCATACAGGGTTGATCAGTGTCTGCATGTAACTGCAGATGGTTGTGTCCCTGCCTGTATGGGTGCTGGTGAAGGTGAAGGTTGGAGCCTGGAGAGAGCTTGTCACACTAAAATAGTGTTAAGGGAACCCAGGCTGGTGGGTTGGGGGCCTCAGAGATGTTCCAGGTGGCATCCTCAAGGGAACCTGTCACAGGGCATTTAGTAAGGTGTTCTTAATTGATTCCCAATTATTATTCACATATTTCTAATTAAATTCTTCCTCCCAGCTGATTTGACTCAGAATTGTTTTCAGCTTTATGAAATTGGCCCTATTAATGCACCAAGAAGATATATATTGCTGGTCTGGACTTTATTCTGCTTCCACGTTATAAATGTGATCAAGTCATAATCACTTGTACCTAAGCTACCATTAATTTTTAATTCTGTGATCAGTTGCTCTTTATCTGTTAAGACAAGGTCTAATAAAGAATTCCCCTGTGTTGGCTTCAACACTTTCCGAATAAGGAAATCGTCATCTGTAACGTTAAGAACATTCCAAGCATGTTTTAGTACAGGCAGCATGAGACTTCCCACATCTGTCACTCAAATTGAAGTCCGGCTCAGCCATGCAGCTTTTTTTCTGACACATTATAGATAGGTTCATAAGGAGGCGGCCATCGTGTTCTGTAGTGTGATTTGATAATCTCTGCTATAGACCAATCCCCCATCTTGTGATTTATCTTTTAGAGCATTGATCCATACTCATTTAAGATCATTTTCTTCCAACTTATCAGTGACTTGAAACCAGGTAATGCCTTTTTTGACATAAGGTGCCATGCCCCCTCCCCTTTTGCCTACTCAATCTTTCCTAAGTAGGTTATAACAATTGGCTGAATCATCTCACCAGTTTTCAGTAATACCACCTAGATCAAATTTATGCTTATAAACGAGCAATTCCAATTCCTCTTGTTTGTTACTCAGGCTCTGAGCACTAGTAAATAGGCAATTCAAGGATTTCTTCTTTTCATGTCCTTTGATTCCTTGATTAATTTTGTTCTCAACATCTCAATTTTGTACTGAGTGCTAATATCTTCCTTCTTTTTATCCTGCCCCTTTGCTAGTAGTTTAACTCCCTCCTGACTACTCTAAGCAGCCTGTCCCTGAGGAGTTTGGGCCTCCTTTTAATAAAGTGGAGGCCATCCAAACTATATACCTCATTCCACCTAAGAATTCGACCCAGTGCAACACAAAATCACTTACCTAGCCAGTGTTTCACTTCCTAAATCTTTGGCTTTCAGTCTTCCTTCGCTCATGGAACAAGACTCTACTATTAAAATTGCACAATAGACAGGTTTTGTTAATAAAAAGCACCCCAGCTACATGCTAACAATGGTGGAGGCTAAGAATTTTTTTTTGTTATCTTGTGTTATGTCTCAGAATTACTCAGACAATTCTATATGTGTACACATACAAAATAATTTCATCTTAATAATGAACACTCCATGTGACTTCTAAAAGTACTGTGGTTTGGGGGGAGGGGAGGGTTAGAGTGTGCCCTTAGGCAGCACCTTGAGCACCAGACAATGTATAAACTGCACTGCCGCAGGAGGACCCCCTGCAAGAAATTTTACCTCTCACACACCCTTCCCATGGTTCCCTCTTGCTCTTTTGTGCTGGTGGAGGGCAGTCATCATAGGAGTGATGGTGCCATGGCTGTATCTCTCCCAATCCACTCTCCACCTTTCCAACCCTCTTGCTTACAAGTGTGGAGTGAGGGTACTGGGCATGCAGCCTATATTCTCCTCCATTGCCTGCAGCTGCAATCCCGACAGCCTTAACACAACTAAGTGAATGGTCCCTATTTCACCATGTGGTTGTATTACTATTAGGGACATTCTAGGCTATTGTGATTAAGAGAACACCATAGTGGGGATAAATAGCTGAGCAAAGGAGGCCTTAGAGGGGAGGTAAACAGTGCAGCACAAAATCCAATAATAAAATATCGAATAACATGTTTACAAGCAATATAATAGTTTTTAAAATATCAGCTCTAGCACACGAGGAATAACACCCCTCCTCCCGCCAAAAAACACATTAGTTTCATAAGACTTCTCTTTTATTTCAGGGTTTTAATTAATTTAAATGATCACCAAAATAGATCCATGATAATATTACTCCAGTAGGAATATAAGATCAAAAATAGCTTCAGCATCTGAACCATTTAGATTAACATCTCACACATCAATAACTCCTTCCCCTCCCACCCCAAAGTGCTCCTTGTATGATGTTTTAGCATACTCATATAAAAACAGGATTTCTTTTGTTCTCAACAATAACACATAATTTTGCAGAAATAAGTAAAGAGATGTTAAGACCTAATGAAATATATTCTGCCCTATAATTGGATTGCTTTTAGCCATGTCTGGGAAATGTGATTTCAATTTTCCCTGTAGATTAAAATAATATCTGTTTTCACATAGTCTGAATAATTGGTCCCTGGGTCTCAAGTCTAGCTGAATTCTATCGGCCACAGGACAAAATTTGTTTGGGACAAAGTTGGTTTTACACCACCACTGAGTTTCTCTGATCCTGAAGATAGTCTGGGCTCTGGTACAACTCAGAGTTACAACTGACTGCAGCAATTCTCAAAGAGCTGATATGGCAGTCAGGCAGTTGCTCCCAGCCACAATTTCAATATGCACCCTTGTGATAGGATGGATAAATGCTTCAATAAAGAGACAGGGCATAGGAACAGCTCTGGGCCAGGGATGCCCCACCTTGGCAAGCCTGATGAGCATGCTCCAGTTTGAGTAGGGACTTGAAAGGGTGTCTCTTTAGCAAGTAAGGTCTTAGTCAGAGAGACAGATCTGCACTCACCCCCTCCTGGCAGAATCCCTCTGTAGCAGTATCCCCAAGGAAGAGTACTGCTGTTCAAAGCTAGGACTCCCTAGCCTGAAGAGGTCCATGGGCTGGGATGCAAGGGATAACTACAAGCCACAGTGCACCCCAAGGAGGGACAGAGCCCATGGGGAGGGTGTCAGCTGGACTGCAGGTAGCAGATGCTGTCTTTATGGTGCTCTTAAGTTAAAACCTGGTGGAGCGGGAGCGCCCTGGTACCCCTTTCCCTTATTCCTATTGGGATCCAGGAAGTGGGCGGGCAGAAGCCTGTCCACTGCTAAAGGATCCCCCCAGCCTAAAAGGGGGATCCACAGGACCTGGAAACCAAGTAATTTTGGGGAACAACTAATGAAATAACAGGGCAGGGGCTTCTGCCAGAAACTACAACCTCTGCATGGGGACTCACCTGCTCTCACACTAGAAGCTGGGATTGGAGCAGGTGAGAAGTGATGTAGACCTGGTGTATGAAGCTGTATGTCACAGCAGGGTTTTTCCAAGTTGTAGGATTCTTAAGTTGGCTGTTTACAGTCCCTGCGTGCCACCAAAGCAGCGCACACAGAGAGAGAGTGGGATCTCTCCACTCCAGTCTTTAACATTTATACATCTTAAAAAGTATAGATTTCTATTTTCTTCTGTTGTGATCATGGTGTCTCTTTTCCTTGTCAATTTCTGTCTTGTGCCTGGGTAAAAAAAATCACAGAAAGAGTTGCTTTTCTTTTATCTGAACAAGGAACTTTATTAGAATAAGGAAACAGTATTATCATGAAAGCCATGTTATCTTTTTCTGCTCCATTGTTGATCTCCCAGCTCTGCACTCCATGACTGCCACTCAAAGCTCCCCCATAACATACCCACATGCATGCGCACACACACCACACACATGCATACTCTATGACCCAAGAACCCTGTGATGTCAACCAGCAAGGGGTTACAGGAATATCTAGATTCTGGTATGTTGATTCTGGTTTATCAAAGAATGTCATGTGAAGTCTTAAACGTAAGCCATGCTCACGCTGGTCATTGATATAAATGTTAAATGTATGTACAGATGCTATGTATGGAGTTTTGTGTATATATACTGAAAATCATTAAAAAAAAAAAAATCTGTATCAACATATTAGGTCACCAGCAAAAGCGAAAACCAAGTTTGCATCCAGACCGGAAGTAAGAAATGCATATTTCTCTGTCAGGGATGTAAAGTATCCATTGTAAGTTAACACAATGGAGGCCCATTTATATACAAAATATAATGTTAAAGAGATATGAAGTCAACAGGACAGTAGTACATAGGAAAAACAAGCCACGGGTGTTTATCCTGTCTCTACGTACAGGCAATTAACTTGGGGGTATATGTAGAAAGCAAAGAGGACATCCCCTCATGCTGCACGTATGAAGTAAATGGACAGCACATTTACCTTCATGAAAATGGGATCTCAATCAATGTTCCCTCCAATTTTTGACAGGCGGTGTGCGCAAAACATTTTCTTCTGTGCACATTTTTGAAGCAGAGTTAAAATTTGAGCGCCACAAGGCAAATGCACCCAAGCAAGTAAAATGCTTGTACAAGGAGATGTGTGGGTCCCGACCGTCCCGATATGATCAACGTTCCACGTTTGAAATGCTGGTGGGGAGGAGTACGATTCATTGCCCTCCTTTCCCTTTCCCCTCCTTGCCAGCTAGTAGAATCTGGCTGTGTTGATAGATGGCGGGCGAACAATGTCAAAAGTCGCCCGTAAATGATATTTTGGCCTTGCTTCGATGTAGTATTTCATTTTTTGTTCATGCGATGTTTCGCCGGGTTTGCGGGGTTTTGGATCTGTATGCCTGTGCACAGCTTAGAGGGAACAGTGATTTCAACCAACCTTGTTTGAAAACACTGCGGAAGGCTTTGGGTGAGAAACTTCTTTAGACAGGAGGTTAACCTGTTAGTTGAGTCTCTAGAAAGCATATTATGATTTTTTATATGTAACGTTACTTTTCCTGTAGCCTTACTATCTCCTGAATCTCTAGTCTTTGATTAATGAAAACAAGAATAAGCTTTTTTTTTTTTATAAATGTCGTCTCAGGGCTGAGGTGTTAAGCAAAGTGCTAGGCCTGAGCTGAATCTTACAAGCTGGTATGTACACTGTTCCATAGCAGACATGGTATTTCTGTGAGTGGCCAGTTTCAGGAGCTGGATAGCACAGAGGAATGCTTCAAAGGGATGTGTGGACTGGGATTCATCTCTTGTTAGTCTGCAAGATGAAGATAGGGCTGGTATTGCCCAGGGGAGAGTACTTGAGTGGCTGACACGGTGGTGGTGTCAGAGAGCTGACCCCAGCTAAACACAAGCAAGACTCCCTCTCACTGGAGATAGGGGATAACAAAGTGAATCCAGTCCTGGGTACCCCAAGAATGGTCTTTCTCACACATACACTCCACATACATTCAGTCCACCAACTATTCGTTTCTTTATCTTGGAGCAGATTGGTAAGGAACTGGGGCAAAAAGAAAAAATACAATAGTAGCTATACTGGTGGTAACTATAATACGGCCAGGTCTTTATGTGTAATAAGTGTCTGGTGTCAGGACATGCAGAACAAACAGGAGCCCAGTTCAGATCATCTTCTTAGACAGCATCCAGCTGATCACAGGAGCAGCCCATTGCTAGAGACTGGCTTACTAGACAACCCAGTCAAAGAGAAGCTTCCCCATTTGTCCTTTCATTCAATCTGTGCTCTCTGACCTTCCAAATACTGTGTTCCACAATGTGGCTGGCTGTTCAAGACAGTGTCTGAATCCTCATTCTGTAATTTGATCATTTCTACCAGATTAATATTTTGACCAGTTCACCTTTTATTCAGGGCCAGCTCTGTTTTTTTTGCTGCCCCAAGCAAAAACATTTTGGCTGCCCCCTCTCCCCCCTTTTTTGGCTTTTACACGTTTGTACTTTGCAATGTTTGTTTTGTTTTGACTGCAGTTCATGGAGGTGGATGTCATTTTGGGAAGCAGTTCCTGGGGTGAGTTTGGAAAAGGGCAATTCCTGGGGGACACAGAATTTGTTGTGAGTGAACAGTACCGGGAATCTTTCCGTTGGTGCAGTACCTAGCAACATGCTTGTATAAGGAGAAGCAGTTACTTTGTGTGGGGGAGGGGTGGTAGGCATGAGGTTGGTGTGTGTGGAGGGGGCAGAGGGGTTGTTGTGGGTGTATGTATGGAGGGAGAGGAGCTGTTGTGGAGATGTATGTGTGGAGAGAGGAGTTGTGGGGATGGGTGTGGGGGGAAGAGGAGGAATTGTGGATGTGGGGGAGTGGAGCTGTTGTGGGGATGTGTGTAGGCGGAGAGTGGGGCTGATGGGGTGTGTGCATGAGTGGGGCAGTTGTGTGTGTTTATGGAGAGTAGGGCTGTCTTGGGGTGTGTGCAGGTGGTGTGGGGCCATTGGGTGGTGGTGAGGACAGCTGCTAGCCATGAGCCCGGGGAGTGACTTTGCGGAGGGCGGACGCTGGGCTCCTTTCCAGGCATCCCGCTGAATATCCTCGGCCCCAGCAGCCATTGCGGGTTGGCGGCCCTGGCCCAGCCCGGCCGCAGGCAGCAGCAGCGCAGAGTGCTGGCCCCGGGGCAGCCCATCTTGCTGGGCTGCAAGCAGAGCCTGGGTAAGGTCAGGGCGGCAGTAACAGAAGCTTCTGCCGGTTCAATGTCCCGGAACAACCGGCACTGCCCCCTGCTTGCCACCACCTGCCGCCACGCCCAGCACCTGGGCACCATGACACCCGCCCCCCCCCGCCTCTGGCCGCAGTTGACACTGCAACGGGACCTGCCTGGGGGCGGCGGCCGGGCCCCCGCAAATCCCCGCTCTGGAGCTTCCTATATGGGCCACGGAAGAATTTATAGAAAAGGATGGCCGGAATGCCGCCCCTGGAAATGTGCCGCCCCAAGTGTGTGTTTGCTTTGCTGGTGCCTAGAGCTGCCCCTGCTTTTATTCACCTGTACTTACCTGAGAGGTTGATTTTTTTTTCCCCTTCACTAGAGTGAAAGCTCTCTCTCTCTCTCTCTCTCTCTCATATATATATATATATATATAATTTCATTTTCATGTTCAAATCTTGTGTTGTAATAAATTAATGAACTGGACAAGAATTATTGCAGCTATTGTTAAGAGACATGGATTTGATTTCATGTCAGTCAGCTTCACTATGATTTCATTCCATTGCCTTTGAATCACTAGAAAAGATATTTTGAATCTTTTATATTTTCAGTAGCATTAAGCTATTAAAGTAATTCTGTCTGCAATATTGAATATATGAAACCCTAAGCAACAGTGTAAAAATGAATAATAGAGCATAAAGTGACTTTTATATATTTAACTTAAGCTAAACAGTGAAATATTTTCATCAAAATTGCAGGTTTCAATATAGCTGCTCAGTAACCCTGCAGAGTGAAAAGTCAGACTGTATTATGGTGTCATACAATACACTGGCTTTTATAGTTTTAATGATAGCCTCTTTATGTGTTTACATGCTAACCACTAGATTTAGATCATTACCTTAATCTCTTGAAGAGAACATTATCTAAAATACGCATGTTTGCTTTGTTTTGACCCTGTCCATATCTTTTCATTTTGGGTGTACCAACAAAATAGGTTTGATTCAGTTCCCTGCATACACGCTATGGCTAAAGAAATGCAACTCTGCATATGAATTAAACACTCTTGAGTATGCAAAGTTTGAGTGTATGCACTGATTCTATAATGTAAAATAAGATGGATGCACCAATACTGCATCCAACTGTGGGTGGGGCCTTGTAGTGGGGTGGCACCCCGCTCAGGTCTGAAGGGGCTTGAAAACAGTCCAGGGGAGGGCTGTGCCTATTGGATACCTGGGATGTGGATACCCGGTCAGCTTCGGGTGGGGAGTACGGCAGGGGTGCCCCCTCTCGGGTCAGCCGTACGCTCTGGCAATCGAGCCCTTCCTCGGTCTCCTCCGCCGGAGGTTGGTGCTTTGAGAACCGGAGCTGCGGCTGGTCCTGTCAGCGTACGCCGACGATGTGCTCCTCGTGGTCCAGGACCCGGGCGACTTGGTGCGGGTGGAGGCTTGCCAGACAGTGTACTCGGCGGCCTTCTCCACCCGGGTCAACTGGGTCAAGAGCTCTGGCCTGGTGGTTGGGGACCGGTGGTGGGCGAGCTCCCTCCCACCCGCGCTTCAGGACATCAGGTGGAGCGCGGGTCCGCTGCTCTATCTGGGCGTTTACCTTTCCGCCACGCATCCGTCTCCACCGGAGAACTGGCACGGCTTACAGGGCAGGGTGACGGAACGGCTCCGGAAATGGACAGGACTACTCCGGTGCCTCTCCCTCCGAGGGAGGGCACTGGTGCTTAATCAACTAGTCCTGTCCATGCTCTGGCACCGGCTCAACACCCTGAGCCCGACCCCGAGGTTCCTTGCCAGACTCCAGAGGCTTGCCCTGGAGTTTTTCTGGCTGGGGCGGCACTGGGTCTCTGCAGGTGTCCTGAGTCTTCCCCTGGAGGAAGGAGGACAGGGCCTGGTCTGCCTGCACAGCCAGGTCCATGTCTTCCGCCTTCAGGCCCTGCAGAGGCTCCTTTATGGTGCAGGTAGTCCGGCGTGGAGCACGTTGGCGCACGCCTTCCTCCGTCGCCTCCGAGGGCTCCGATACGACCGGCAGCTCCTTTTTCTCCACCCGAGCGGTCTTCCGCGAGACCTCTCCGAGCTGCCGGTCTTCTACCAGGACGTCCTCCGGATCTGGAAGCTCTTTTCGGCGACCAGGTCCTTTGCAGCCACCGAGGGGGCGGATCTCCTTGCGGAGCCCCCCCGGCCTCCCCGCACCCATGCTCCGAGCCGGATGCACACCCTGCAGCCGGTCTGGTTTCGAACCGCGCCCAGGGCCTACTTGTACACGCTCGTGCTTCACACATTGCATATCCTCACCCTCGTGTCCCGCCTCGACACCAAATGGCGGGACTATCTTCCACCAAAGGAGGGTGAGGAGCCCCGGTGGGCCAGCCTGTATTCCACCCTGGTTCCACAGCCCACCAGGGACATTGGTTGGAAGCTCCTTCACGGAGCTGTGAGCACGGGCGTGTACCTGGCGTGGTTTACCCCTATCCCCGAGGCCTGTCCCTTCTGCGGCGTGAGGGAGAACTTGGAGCACGCCTACCTCGAGTGCGCCAGGTTGCAGCCCCTATTCCGGCTCCTCCAGAACCTCTTGTTAAGGTTCTGGCTGCACTTTTCCCCACACTTGTTCCTTTATGCACACCCTGTCCGTGGCCCCACGAAGTCGTGAGACCTCCTCGTCAACCTCCTCCTGGCCCTAGCAAAGGTGTCCATCTATAATACCAGGAGGAGGATGCTGGATGAGGGGGTGCCCTGCGACTGTGGGGCCTATTTCCGCTCCTCCCTAGTGTCACAGATCCGGGCAGAGTTCCACTGGGCAGCATCCGCTGGCTCCCTCGATAGCTTTGAGGAGCAGTGGGCGCTGTCCAGGGTTCTCTGCTTGGTATCCCCACCCGGTATCCTCGTTTTGAACCTCTGACCCTCACTCCGATCCCTGTTTTTCATTAGTTGTCCCCCGTAATCACTTGGTCCCTGGGTCCAGTGGTCCCTCCCACTAGGCTGGGGGTGGGGACTTTAGAAGTGGGCGGGCGCAAGCTGAAACTGGGCACCCGAAGCTGACCGGCTCGGTCAGGGTCCAGTTGAGCCTGACCAGACACTCCGCGGCAGCGTACAGCACCTGGAGAAAGCCCACAAACTGGGGTCCGAAGCCAAACGCCCGCAGGGTGCCCAGGAGATACCCGTGTTCCACCCTGTCGAATGCCTTCTCCTGGTCCAGGGACAAGAGGGCGAATGACAGACCATCCCTACGCCCCAGCTCCAAGAGGTCCCGGACCAGATACAAGTTGTTAAATATGGTCCGGCCCCAGACGGTGTAGGTCTGGTCGGGATAGACCACATCCGCCAGCACGGACCCCAGCCGCAGCGAGATGGCCTTTGCTACGACCTTATAGTCCATGCCGAGGAGCGAGACTGGACGCCAATTCCGTAAGTCGCGGAGGTCCCCCTTCTTCAGCAGTAGGGCGAGCACGGCTCACCTGCACGAAAGAGGGAGGACCCCGCTTTGCAAAGACTCGGCCCAGATGGTGACAAGGTCCGGGCCGAGGACGTCCCAGAACACACGGTAGAACTCCACGGTCAGCCCGTCCATGCCCGGAGATCTGTTGGTGGGCATGCGGCGGAGGGCTTCCGAGAACTCGGCTAGGGAGAGAGGCAGCTCCAGCCAGTCCCGGTCACCTGTGCTGAGCGGGAGTTCGGTCCAGAGCATCCTGCGGGCTTTGGCGTAGGTCGGATCCGGGGAGAAAAGGCTAGCGTAGAAGGCCCTGGCCCTTCCCCGCATCTCCTCCGGATCCGTGAGGGGGGTGCCGTCCTCTGCCAAGAGGCAGGTGACGTGCTGTTTGGCCCCCCTCCGTTTCTCCAGGGCACAGAAGAAGCGGGAGCCGCGATCCATCTCCCGAAGGACACCGATGCGGGATCGAACAAAGGCGCCCCGGGCCCGGTGGTCTTCCAGGGTCCGGAGCTCCTCCCGCTTCTCCCGGTACGCTACGCGGAGGGGTGGATCCTCGGGGCCAAAGGCCAGATGCCCCTCTAGCTCCAAGACCTCCCGCTCCAACTGCCCTATCGCCGCATCCCTCCGTCGGCTGGCGCCCCGGGTGTAGTCGCGGCAGAAGAGCCATGCGCGCACCTTCCCCACATCCCACCATCGCTGCGCCGAGGGAAAGGCACGCCGCTGCCCCTGCCAGGCCAGCCAGAACTCCCGGAAGGACGCTACGAAGCTCACGTCCTCCAGCAAACTGATGTTAAAATGCCAATAGGCCGTCCCCGGCCTCTCCGAACTAAGGGAGGCCGTCACGGTCACCAAATGGTGATCCGAGAATGGGGCCGGCCGGACGCCAGAGGCGTGGGCTCGTGCCAGATGGAACCGTGAGAAGTAAATCTGGTCCAACCGGGAGTGCTGCGACCCGTCGTCCTCCACCCGGACATAGGTAAAGGTGATGTCATCGTCCGGGTGGTGGTCGCGCCAGACATCCACCAGGGAGTGATTGTCTACGATCTCCCTGAGGATGCCCGCGGCTGCCGGGGATGTCTCAAGTCCTGCACGGTCCCGGTCCTCGAGGGTGGTGTTGAAATCCCCGCCCAGGACCAGACACTCGTGAGGCTTCAGGGTGCCGAGGAAGGCCGCTGCCTGCTGATAGAAGCGCACTCGGTCCTGGGCCGCAATCGGGGCGTAGACATTGACCAGGCTTAGGGTTAGCCCCTCCACGCGGGCCCGGACGTGCAGCAGATGACCTGGCATGACCTCGGCTACCCCCAGCACCTCGGGCCGTAGCTCGGGGGAGAACAGGGTGGCCACCCTGGCTGAACGAGCGCCGAGGTGGCTAAAATAAATTCCGTCCCCCCACTCCAGCCGCCAGCTAGCCTCGACGGCTGGAACCGTGTGGGTCTCCTGCAGGAAGATCAGAGTACCCCCCGTCCTGAAGGAAGGAGAGCACCTGGTTTCCGCGGAGACCCACGCTACAGCCCCTGGTGTGAAGTGTAGCAAATGTGGTACCTTTCATAGGGAGGGCTGGGGTGAATCCTCACGGGCAGGGGGATCGACAGCCTCCTGCGGGCCCTGCAACAACCTGTGTTCCATCCCAAAGATGGTCAGGGAGTCGCGGAACGTGCGGGCCCGCCGAAGGCCGTGATGCCCTGCCTCCCAGTCCCCCTCCCCTCCCCTCCCCCAGAAGGGCCCTCACAGCCTGGAGGACGAGATGGAAGTCCCCCCAGCACTGGAGGGCGAGCTGCACCTTGTTCTTGGAGCCCCAGGTGTCTAGGAGGAAGTGGCACAGCTCTTCCCTCAGTGCGGAGGGCGACGTGGCAGTCAACCCGCTGCCAGCCTCCAGTGGGGCCCCTGGGAGGTCCTCGCGGCCTGCGGGGACAGGCAAGCAAGGGGCGGAGTCCCGGCGCAGTCGCACCGGGCAACCCGTCTCCATCCCCGGCACGGGTTGGGGGCGGCGGAGGGAACAGTGCAGCCCCCATCACATTCAGGAGAGGGGACACGAAAACCACCTCCTGAAGGTCATCTACAGGTAACGGGAAAGAGACAACCTCGGGGGTGGCAATAGCATGGGAGGTGGAGGGAGAAGGAACAAGCAATTCCGGGGGGCGGGAGCGGGGCCAGGGGCCGGGGCAGGGACTAGGGCAAGGGAAGGGGTGGGAGCAGGGACGGGGGCTGAACCTGGGGCTGGTCCAGGAAAAGGGTCGGGAGCAGGGAGAGGGGCAGGGACTAAGGCGGGTTCATGGACCCCGGCAGCTGAGCTGCTGTGGTGCGGCTCCTCTCGACCAGGGAGTGGGGCCGAGGGAATGGGGACTGGAGGGGGGCCTCCACTGACGCCTGGCACGGGAGCTGCATTAAACAGGTCCCCCGCAGCCACGGCGCCAGGCGCGGTGGAAACTTTGCCAGGGCCCCCCTCCGAGGGAGAGACTGCCTGCCCTGGCCAGGCGGTGAAGGGTGCGCCCACAGCTCCGGGGCCCGACAGTTTGGCACCGTCCGTCGACCCTAGGGGCTCAGCGGCCTCGGACAAAGTGCCATCCTCGGCCGGGCAAACAGGGAGGTCCAGGGGCGCCCCTAGGACCAGAGCGGGGGCAATGGTTGGGGGTGAGGGGCAGGAAGAGGAAGGAGGGGGCGGCGGGAGTAAGCCGCCGCCCAGATCGAGGCCTGCTGGCGGAGGGTGACCGGGGTCAGACCCAGGGCCTCGATCTCGTCGAAGAAGGAGGTGATGCCAGTCCCCATGGCCTCGGCGACCTCCCCGCCAGTCGCAGGGGTTCCAATCGCACCAACATCAGCGATGGCAGGGGGCACAGGTGGCATAGGGGCCACGGGAACTGATGCAGACACCTCCTTGGGCGGGGAATCAACTGGGGAAATGGGGGCATCACTGTCCGCTGCCATGGCTGCTATGGCTAGTGCCTCTGGCGGGCTCCGTCCAGGGGTGCGGCAGAAGGTGAAGCGACTCTAGCCCTCCCCAGGATCTTTCGGGGGGCCTCCTCTCCCTCCTCATCAGAGGGGACGGATCGAGCCCGCAACTTGCAGGCGTCGCGCTTCCCCCGGACGAGCACCCAGCCCTCCGAGGTGGAGGTGGAGGGCTGGTCGGCGGGGGTAGGGCCAGGGGCCCGGGGTGGCAAGGGCGGGACAGCAGGAGGAAGGGGAAACCCCCCCCTGGGGCCGGCCCTCTCCTGGGGCCGGCCCTCTCCCCTCCACGGAAGGAAGGGCATCGGCAGCGGTGGCCGGGCTGCCAGGGTCACCGGCGGTGACAGGGCCAGCATCCTCCCAGGTCCCGGGTGCCCCTCCAGGCCGGGCAAGGGGGCAGTCCCTCCGGGCATGTCCTGTCGCCCGGCAGAGGAAACACTGGGCCTCCATCATCGAGTAATGGACTTGCTAATGGGCCCCCTGGTATGGCACCAGGAAGGACCCCTCAAGCGCCACTCCACCACATCCCGCCGGCGGCACTTGGAGCAGTACCTGCCGGCGGAAAGACAGAATGTGGCGGAGGGCGGGGTCCTTGCAGCCCAGCGAGAGAGGGCTGAGGATGGAAATAGGCTTTCCCAGGGCAGAGAGGGCAGGCAATAGGGGAACATGGGGCAGGAAGGGCGGGACGGAGGTCAACACCACCCGTATGCCCAAATCCTCCAGGGGTTCGAGGGGGACGTTTACGCTTCCCACCGCCAGGCCTTTCTCCACCGCCTTCTGAGCGGCGGCCTCCGAGGCAAAGAAGAATACCGCCTTGCCGTACATCTTGGAGGCCGCCACGATGGCCGTGGGCCCCACCACCCTTGCCAACGCCCACACATAGGTTTCGATGTGGGGTGAGGCGGGCACCAGGAGGCAGTGGATGCCATGCCTCCTGGTCAGCGAGGGGAAGGGACCCCGGCCGCCAGGGATGGTATCAGAGGCGGCAGTCCGGGCAGATGGAACGCCGGGGGATGGCAACCACCTGTGCGTATGCTCTGGGGGCCAAGGGTGGAGCGCCCCTAGAGCTGGTGGAGGGAACGGCTGGGGAGGAAGGGGCCGCGGCAGGGAGGGCAGCCCCGTCGGTGGGAGTTTTTGACGTCCGGGCAGGGCCTTTGCCCTTCTTGTTCCCCTCGCCCCATGGCAGCGGTGGAGTCTGGGCTGGTAGTGGTCGAGAGGACAGCCGCTGGGGCCATGGCAAGGGGTGGGCCATGGGGGTAGCAGAGGCAGGGATAGGGGCAGGAACAGAGCCTCCTCCATGGTGGCAAGAGACAGGAGGAGGCCCCAATCTGGGGGGGGGGGGGTACAGTGGGCAGCCGCTCCTCCCCGTTAAGCGGTACGCAGGGGAGGAGGGTCTAGTGGGAAAGGCAGGGGTGGGGTGGGGGAAGGTGCTAACCACTCCTCCCTGTTAAGCGGTAGACAGGGAAGGAGGGCACCCTAGGGAAGGAGGGGGGGAAGGCGACCACTTCTCCCTGCCAGGCTGTAGGCAGGGGAGGAGGGCGGCAGCAGTGGGGGATATAGGGGCAAAAAAGGGGGTGGGGGCACACAGGGGCTGGGTAGGGCTACGACTCCTCCGGCTGCACTGGGAAGGGAGGGAGCTACAATATCATTGGAGAGTCTGTGAACAGTGGTGGGGGGCAACAGAAAGGGGGACACAAACTTAGGCAATGGGCATGGGTGCTCAGGTAAGGGACTGAGCTTGGGGGTAGGGGAAAGGACAAGGGGAAAAGGGAAGCTAGGCAAACACAGATGGGAACTGCAGGTCTAGGGGCGGGGCAGGCAACTAAACCAAGCCACAAAGTTTGGGGCGGGGCAGGTAACAAACACTGTGGGACTGGGGCGGGGTGAGCAAACCAACAGAAGGGGGAGAACTCTAAAGGGTCAAAGCAAGTGGCGGACGGGGCAGGCTGCTGGGTGGGAGGCAAACTAACACGGGGGGCTGGGGAACACAGCAGGGAGAGGGCCCCCCGCCAGCCAAATGCAGCTCAGGGGGGGTGGGAAGTCCAGAGTAAAGAGACATGTATGCCCACGTGCACTTGTGTAACACAGTCTATCGCTGTTCACTGCTTCAACTAGTCCCAGGTGACGACGGGGGGGAAACAGTCAGCCACGTCGAGGGGCGAAGAGCGGGTCCCGGTGGAAAGCAGGGCGGTGGAGGGGGCGGCAGCAACGGTGGGGATGGCGGGGGAGCAGATGGGCAAGGGGGAGGGCTCCGCGCCCCTCCCCCTCGCTCCCCACAGCAGCAGGAAAGTCACCACCACCCCAAAGCCGAGATGGTAAAAGTCACTCAGTATGTGAACAAACCCCCTCCACAATGTCCCTCAGCAGGAGTCCGCCTCTTCCTCCTCCTCCTCCTCGACGCTAGTAGGGCCTCTGGTGCAGCAGCAAGCAGCTGGCCAGGCAGGAGGGACCCCTGGATGGTGGTGGTGGGGTCCTGGCTTCTCCCTCCAGAGGGGGGGGGGGGGGGGGCAGGCCGGCAAGGCCCCTCCTCTCTCAGCAACAGCACCTGCAGTCCAAAGGGGGAACTCCAGCCAGTAGGGCAGCCCAAGCAGACTGACCAGGAGAGGGCTGAGGCTGGAGCAAGCAGCCCCAGGCTGAGTGGAAAGGCAGGCTCAGCTGGGGCCACGCCCCAATTAAGGCTCAGCTGGTCCTTATAAGTGGGCAGTGAGCCAAGAGTCTCTTTCTGCTTTCAGAGATAGAGGGGTCTGACTGCAGGGACCTGAACTGATACCTAGAGTGGAGCAGGGCTGGGGAAAGGCTAGAGGAGCTGGGGAGCTCTGGCCTGAGAAAACCCCAGGCTGTGGCCTAGAGTTGAGCCCAACTGGGTATAGAGGTTGCAGGAGGCAGCCCACGGGTAGGCCGAAGCAGCAGGTCCAAACCCAACTTTGCCTGTGATGAGTGGCTTATATTGCAGTCTGCCCCAGGGCACAGGGGCTAGGTGGTGACTGGCAGTAGCCTATGACTGTGACGAGGTGGGGATAGTGGTTGGGGGCTCCCCAGGGAGGGGAGACCTAGATCTAGGGTCAGGGACCCCAGAGAAAGGGGCACCGGGTCCTGGGAGGGACACAGGGGCCAGAGTGGTCAGGCGGATCACTGGCCTGCAGAGGGCGCTCCAGAGGCTGGTGAGCTAATTCCCAGAAGAGACCAACAGGAGGCACTGCAGGGGTGAGTCCGACCCCCTTACAGGCATGATTAGCATAAATGTGCCTACACAGAAAAAGAGCACCCAGGGACAATTAATCAGTGGGAGCCAATGAATGTAAAGGACATGGTTTTGTATAGCTCCATAAATGAGCTAATGGTGGGACAAAAGAGACTTTATGCATCCAGAGGACACACAATTGTACTGCTGGCTGCCTCAGTGAGACAGCTGGCACTCTGCTGGGGTCATTTCTGTACCTATTGCAGACTCATTGAGCATGCTGTCAACCCACTTTGAGTATTTATTATTTACATTGTGTCATGTCTCTGTCATGGCTGCCATGAGACTTGCGTTTCTTGTTCCATATGCAGAAAAGTGTTTGTAAAAACTCGTAGCTGATAACAATTCTCTAGGCTCTTCGTGAATCGAAAGGTAGCTTTTGAGCTACAAAATAGTAAATGGTTGCTCTAGCAGCATTAATATAATAAGGCAAACAAATGTGGCTGCTCCCTGCTGTACACAACTAGTTGCCTTAGTGACCATGGCATAGTTCAGCTGGAGGATCTATCTGCAGAACAGCTAATACTTCTCTGAGAGGGCCTGTAGCAAACAGAGGGGCTGTGATTACCATTGGCTGGATCAATTAGATTACAAGATAGTGAGGCACTGACAATAATAACTGCAATTACTTCAAGACTCCATTTGCAAATGGAATATTTTAAGTGTGCCCACTCAATATGTTGTAATTCTACTTAGGCAGGATTGTTTATTTGGCTGTAGCAGTCTCTGTTTGGGATAGATGCCTCCTTTTAAGAAGGTAAACTAGATGGCATCACTTCATGTCCAATTTTTTCTCTGTGGCATTATAACCAGTCAATAATCAGCTGGCTTCAAAGGAGGCTTAATACCAAAGGTACGGTCAATCTATATTAAATAAGAGCTGCACCTTTTAGGCAAGTCACAGCTGGTAAGTGTGGGTTTTTTTGTTTTTTGGGGTTTTTTTTTTTTTTTTAGAAGGATGAAAGAACTTTCATTAGAAACAAACTAACAGCACAATGTCCTTACTATACAAACAGGTGCAGAGAACAGAGCAGAGACTTGAAGCTTTGATAGTTTTAGAATATGCAAGCTGTTCCCCAAACAAAAGACGCTGTACCTTGAGGCTGATAAAACCTGTCAGGGAATAGAGACCAGGGAAATGAGGGTAAAGAAAGCAAGTTAAATAAATAATGGGTCTGATTCTCCATGATGAGGACAGTTTTGTACTGGTGTAATTTCATTATCAATTGATTTACTCCTGATTTGCACCATAATAAATGAGAGGAGAATCAGGCCCAATATTTCTGTTTAATTTTTCAGAACACGTTCTCTGTTAATTTGCCAGTAGCAGGTAAGAAATTAGTAATCACGACAGTGTTCAAATTTCTTACAAGATTTGAAACACAAAAAGGCCATTGTATCCAGATTAAATACTAATACAATACAGCATTCATATACAGTACAAGGCTCATATAGGGCAAAATTCTTCTCTCAGATCCACAGGACAGTGCTTAACTCCAATATTCTGTTCTCTTCAAATACACAGATGTACAAAGGTTAATGGGAATTATAGACTAGCTAGAAGAGAAAATTTTAGATCTTTTGAATAGATCTGAGAGGAAAACATTCCCCTCGTTCCAAAAATATATAATTTCAAATCAATTCTGAATTTTTACAATTTGTGTTAATCTGGATGTTTCACAATCATGCTTCAGACACCACATGGAAACCACCACAGTAGCAATAATGGATGACACTTAGTAGCAATGGGTGAAAGCCACATCTCACTGCTAATAATGCTTGAGCTTTTCTCTAGCTTTTGACATAGTCAGCCACAATGAGCAAGGTAAGGGTTAACTGCTCATCTTCCCCCAAATTCCTCTTTTGCAGAGTCCCACGGGAATCTATCCTGTTCCCACTCCTCTACAATATTTACATGAGACCACCTGGAGAGGTAGGGCACAGTATCTGCTGTCAACAATACAGGGGTTATACGCTTGTATTTCTGAATTTTTTTCACAGCTGCAAGCAGTTACAAGACAAAAATGCCTGTGAAAAGCTGACTCAAGCTCATCCCAGCACATCTAAAGTGATGCTGCTGAGAAGGAGAAAATGCTCAACCGAACTAAGTGTTTCACTGATCACTGTCCTCACCTTTGATCAAAGGTGTCTACAATACAGGCTAGCAAGGGCACATCAAAACAGTCCTCTGCTCTCTACTAGCTTCCTATGGAATTTTGATTCATGTTCAAGATCTCCATCCTTATCTCCAAAGTGCTCCATGACCTGGGTTCGGGATACTTAAAAGACTGCCTAAAGCTCTAAGGCAGGGATCTCAAACCACCATGAGGACCACATGAGAACTAGTAAATGGGCCTGAGGGGCACATCATAGAATATCAGGGTTGGAAGGGACCTTAGTAGGTCATCTAGTCCAATCCCCTGCTCAAAGCAGGACCAATCCCCAATTTTTGCCCCAGATCCCCAAATGGCCCCCTCAAGGATTGAACTCATAACCCTGGGTTTAGCAGGCCAATGCTCAAACCACTGAGCTATCCCTCCCCCGCCTGCCCCCCCATCACTGAAACCTTTTCATACAATGATAGAAAAGTATAGTCAAAAATGAAGAGTAATATAGTATTCTATTAAAAGTAAATGTATTAACTTTTTAAAAACTGTAATGCAAAGAGGGGTTTTAATAAAATATAAACACTCAGTAATGGTTGGAGCTTAGCTGCCAGTGGAGTCCGCTCCTATGGCAGGCTGCAGGAAATAACTCCGCGGGCCGCATGTGGCCCGCGGGCCGTGTGTTTGAGACCCCTGCTCTGAGGCAAAGTGTGGGCAACAGTTATGCTGCTTTGGCACAATGGAACTTTCAACAATAAAAGTAAAGCTTGTCTGTGAAGGAGACAGAACTCTCTTAGGGGCTGTCCAAGATTGTGGCATGAACTCTCCCAGGATCTAGGGCCCATCATAAATCTCATGACATTCTATAAAAAGTGCAAGTTGCATCTCTTTGACTTGCTGTCTCAAAACATAAACACCTAGCGATAGGCATACTCTCTCTCTCTCTTTCTCTCTGTAAATATTAAAAACCTACCAAAGACAATTCACTGCATACATTTGTCTCCCTGGGAAGAGGATGAGGGAACAAACAGCAAGTGACATGTGTAGTCATGTTTCTTAATGCACTACTGGAAGTGATAAGCGGGGTTTAAGAATCTATATAGACTAGGATAAACAGAATTTGTGAAAGTGGTGCAAAATCTCAGATCTAAGCATAGAATACTCGTTAGTATCCATTATAAAAATGTCGTCTTCCACCTAAAGCTTGCTTGGAGGCATTGCCTCTTCCTCTGGCAGGAGGGTATGCTCACAGTGATTTATGCGCTCACCATCTCTGTTAAGATCCCTGTATAGGCTGCCCCTTCTGAGAACCTTTTCCAGTTTCTCAAGTGCATCTCTGTTAAGGGGAAGCCCATGCCTCCACTTCTCTTTGGGGGGCACCCTGCTATCCAACCACTCTGAATGGATTTCTGGGTTACAGCTGTGATTCCTGGTTTCGTACTGTGATACAGAGCAGGTTCAGTGAGCTTGGTGCCTACAAGAGTTTGCCTTCAAGACCCTGTGGACAGTAAGAGTATACAATGTTACAGAAAAACCTGTTTCAAAACAAAGTGTGATCTATTTGCCAAAAGATCCACAGCAATCAGAGAAATGGATTTAAAACTAGAGCACTGTAGCCATACTGTTTTACCTATGTTTGGCATTCTGCTCCAGACCCTAGATAGACCTGACTTATCCTTGCTGCCTCTGTTCTCTTGGGGACCAAGTTACAGGATTTCTGGTGTGAACCCTGACTCTCGATCAGCTTGCTGCAGCTGTCAACTTAACCCTTCACTTTCTATGGGGCAGATCTTTTGAAGGATCAATTATTTTGATTTTCAGCCTTGGCAAAACAGTTATGTGACTAGGATTGTGGCTGAGATGTCACTTCTTCACAGCTGTTAACCTGGTTATTGTGTAGAGGGTTTGTTGGGATGCTCCTTATCTAGCCCACTCTGTTGCCTTTCCTGCTTTGTGTCCCTGGCTTTCCTGTTTGATCATGCTCCTTAGTGTAAATAACCAGTGGTATGCACCACAGCCATAAAAATAATACAGATATGTCCCAGTTCTCCACAATCTCCACATTGGATTATTGTAATTCACTCTGTGGGTCTGAAGGTGGCAGTAATTAAGGGTTAGCATACAACGTATCATCAAAGAATTACAAGCTATATCTGATGGAGATCATATCCTGAAAGGAATCTTTTCTGAACTCCTCTTCTGGCCTTCAACAAGCCCCTCCCACCACCTTGCCAAACACATCAAAAGAAAGGCGCACAGACCAGACACACAAAATCAAGGCAGCACCTGACCCTGCCAGATCACCATATGCAAAATCTCCAGATATATCTCCACTGCTACGATGATCAATAACACACCATTCAAGATCCATTGGTCCTACATATGCCTACCACAATACATGATGTACCTCATCCAGTGCATCAAGTACCGAACAACTATTTGGCTGAAACCAGACGCTCTCAAATGGACTCTCACAGCAAAACGATAAGAGACAAAAACAACATATCACCTGTGTTTGAACACTTTTCACTTTTATCAGTTCTCGTCCTCAAAGGAAACGTGCACAACCCCTTCAAAAGGCAAGCCTGAGAACTTAAATTCAGAAGCCTGCTAGACACTAAAAACCATGGACTCAGACACACTGGCTTTATGGCCAACAATTTGTAACACATCCTACTGCTTTCTAACCCTTAATTGCCCAGTTCATTTTAAGTTGTCTCCTACAGTATGTGCAAACCCCTTATACTTAACAATGTGTCCCAACACGTGTTTCGCTT
Organism: Chelydra serpentina; assembly: GCA_037349315.1. Lineage (NCBI taxonomy): Eukaryota > Metazoa > Chordata > Testudines > Chelydridae > Chelydra > Chelydra serpentina. The sequence goes on along the minus strand of JBAIAC010000014.1, from coordinate 7,953,932 downwards.
AGGTACTCTGGTTTCCTTCCCCAGACCTAAAGAGAAGATCTGTGAAGCTCAAAAGCTTGTACATTTAACCAACTGAAGTTGGTCCAATAAAATATATTACCTCACCCAGCTTGTCTCTCTAATGTACATACTATTATTTAAAATAATGTGTTGCCCGTGTACCATGGCTGTTCTCACACAGGATTGGATTTTACATCAGACATAGATGGGAAACACCCAGAAATTGAAAGTATCAGGACTAAATCCTGGTCTCACTCAAGTTAATGTAAATTTTGCCTTACTCTTTTTATTAGGAGAAAGATTTACAAATAGATTTTATTAAATTAATCTGTTAGCACTGCCAGTTCAGTCCTTTTAATTTGCAGGTTATATGACATGGGGTCCAAGACTGTGGTACTGAGAAACACTTAAAGAATATGTAAAAAACTTTAAAGAACCATGTTGAATTAAAAAGTCACTAGCTGAGACTTGAAGCTGAACAACAGTCAGATTGTTGAAATGCTTTCAAGCAAGAGAATATCAAAATCCCTATTTAAGTGGGTTCCCCTGAGCTGAGCTGTGTGAAGAACAGTTTCTTGCAGCTGTATTGCAGCCATTTATTTCATTATGGAAATATTCTTCTACAGGCAGAAGCAGAAATGAATTTGCCCGAATAGAGCTGTCCCATTCTGGTTACTGACAAAAGGACAACGTTGTCATCATTAAGGTCCAATTGATTTTAGAGTAAGTGCAGCAACCTCTTGTTGCTTTTGATGCTGCATGAATAGCTGTGGCTATTATTCCCTAAGTCCCTTTTATTCTTGAACTCTGGTTGTTGAGTACATTGGAGCCTGTCCATATAAACTGTACTAATGGAGGTAGTGGCTATTGTCAGGGTGTTCAAAATCTGAGATGGCACCATCCTCAAATTATCCATGTCTGAATCACTAAGAAGCTAGCTTTCACCCACAAATAATTTGGAATCATTAGACCTGAGCCAGTCCCCACTGTAGTCAGACAGTTTTTCAATTGACCTCAGTGGATATTGGATCAGATCCAAGTAGAGCTATCTTCATAGTAAGTGCTAGTGTAGACATGGATTCCACTGCCTGATTATCGTCTCCTTTTTCTGTTTTGATGTTAAGATTCTGATACCTACAAGGAGTCAATAGTTCTCATGGGGGGGGGAAAGGAGAAAATCTATGTTTCAAGGAAGTAGTGAAATTGAGCAATTATGATACCCAGGAATGTGCTGTAATGTGGTTAAAAAGGAGAAAAATACAATGGAGAGCATCGAGCTACTCAAAGTTCTAGCATATATTCATTCATATGTTTTAGGAAGACAAAAGGAGCAAGTCTGTCAAATTAGTCTTCGTCAAAGAAGAGCCCAAAAGCAGCCACGTTAGTGAATATTTGTCGTTAAAGAATTCCAATTCCAAAACACACCAGTGTAGCGGAAACAATTTACAAACTGGATGTCAAATCCTTCTGCTTGGTCCTAAGGATAAACACAATATTCTCAAGTGCACTATTCATGATGAAGTATAAAATATTCCATAGCCAAAAGAATTCCGTACATTAAAGAACAGTAGTGAAGTTAAGCACTCAAAAAAAACAAAAAAAGGAAACTCCAGTATTAAAGTTGCCCATGTAACTTTGCTCCTTTGTGCATAATCTTTATGATAGTCAGTAAACAATAGTTTTTTCCACAGGTAGAACGGGAAAATCCACAGGTAGAATGGGAAAATCAACCAAAAATGAACCTTTTAAAATTTGTTAGTCAAAAAGGTTGAAGAAAAATTTCATTCAACCCAAAATGAAACATTGTTTTGATTTCAAGCATTTTTTGTTTTTTAAATTTAAAAGTAAATAAAACTAAAGGAATTTTAGATAATGTTGAAACAATATTTTGATTTTTTTTAGCTCTTTGTCAGGCAAAATAATATGGCAACATTGACACAAATTTGCAAATATTTTGGTGACACTGAATTTGCTCTTTTATTGAAAAAGATTTAGTCAAAAAATTTCACCCAAGTCTGCTTAAATGTCATTTTGAGGTAGTCACTTGCCCCTTTGTGACTTTATAAACATCTTACTACCGCTCTTCCAAGGCATATGATTAAAACACAAATGGATATATTAGAGGAGCTTACAAAGCATTTCGTCCACATTTTCATTAAAATCACTCCATGGGCTCAAACTCTTGAGAGGTATCATATTGTAGGTTTTACGATTAAATACAGTAATCAGAATTATTTATCATCAGCAATATATTTTTTCACAAAGTGTTTCTAAACTGATTTTATATTATGTAGGTTATAATGTTATTACCCAATAATTCATTATGTCACACTATTAAAACCTGAATTGCAATTACAATAATATAAGCATTAAACCTAGGCATGTGAGCACTTCTATCTTAGCTTCTATAGCAACATTATATAGATGTCTTTGGATAACTCTACAGTTTTTATTACGATAACTATCTGCTGGCAAAAATGCATCAACTGGATGGAGGCTCTCTGCATAAAATATTCCTTTTGAACACTTTACACATGGCTTTTAAAATAAACTTTAATGTAGCGAATGAAACATTTTATCTGTAGTCTGGTGTTCAAAGTTATAGTGGCAATAAATATTTTTTTCTTACTGATAATGTGCTGTGACAAGTTTAGATTGAGTGCTGCTTTGATTCACAGCACTGCTATTTAAGTCAGGCCACATAGAGTGGGGTAAGTTAATAAAGATGAAGTGGACATGTGTTTACAATATATTTCAAGCCCTTTAAAAAAATAATGAAATGCTCAGTCTTGTTCAGCCACATACATCCTTCAGCAGAGAATGCAGATCATTCCCAGTGTTTATCTATTTTTGCCTTATTTAGTGAAAAACAGTTATTAAAAACAGCCAAAAGTGAGATGGTTAAAATACTTACTATATAAACATGAATAGTTTGGTCTTTATTCCGAAATTGAAAGAATCACAGGGCATTTAAGCCCACCCACATCATGTGCTTGAAGACTAGTAGCCTTGCAGAAGTCCCCTAATCTGAGCTGGAAGGGCAAGAAGACTTCATGCCTGAGTGCATTGTATGAGAACTTGAATGTAAAGACTGCTCAGGGCTACAGCTGACAATGGCACACTAAACTGTGTTTCTGCAGCAAGGCTTTTGGAAGTATTGTATCTACCTGAGGCGCAATGCTTGTAGGAGCTCCTGAGAGGATGGCACACTTATGCTTAACTTCAACTTCAGCCAGTGGCTTAAAGTAATAATCTGGCTTTATGAAAGTTGAAAAACAAATTTGCAGATACATGTTTTACGAGGAAGGAGGTTTAAAACAAACATAAAGAAGAACTGCACACAACACACAGTCAACCTGTGGAACTCATTGTCAGGGGATGATGTGAAGGCCAAAAGTATAACTAGGTTAAAAAAAGAATGAGAGAATTTTATAGAGGATAGGTCTATTATGGCTGGGCCTGAAAGACAGGGGATGGATCACTCAATAATTGATCTCTTCTGTTCATTTCCAGTGAAGCATCTGGCAGTGGCCACTGTCAGAAGACAGGATACTAGGATAGATGTACCATTGCTATGACCTGATATGGCCATTCTTATGTTCCTGTGTTACTATAAGATTGAAAATTAAAATGCATACAGTAAAAATAATCTAGCAGCCTCCAAGGATCTCAATTTGCTGTACAAGATTTATGAATCCACTCCATTCCAGCTCCCTGCATCATAGGTTTTATGTCTATTTTGCAGATGAGGAAACTGAGGGACAGACTGCCGTATCAATTTTAATTAGACTGACAGAAGCAGGCTGAATTCAAAGGGAAGCCCAGATGCCAACCTGCTGCATGTGTTATCCCCTGAGTTAGGTAGAGCTCCTGCTAAAGTTTCACAATATAATATGTAAGTTTTTTTTTTCAAATACTGTACTTGACTGTTCCACTTAGGATATGGCCAGATCTGTGTATACAGTGCAGGACTCTGATAATATGCCTTCTAGAGTTGTAGAGAGAAAATATCACCTTTTAATTACACAATGCAATCAAATGGAATTATGGCAAAGCTAGGGGAGAGAAGGCCCTGACGATTGAGGGGTCAAGACTCGGAGACCCTTGACTAACCCAGAGAATTACGCCTTGCTGGGCTTTTTATATACCCGGAAAGGGGCAGACATAAAACACATGGTCTGTCTGGACTAGGGCCAAGTCACGGAAGAAACAGACCACTGCTGAATCAGAGCACCTTCAACAGGGGGACCAGGAAAGAAGAGGATCTGCTATGCCCTGCCTGACCAATGGGTTGTGCTTGTGGTGAGTGAACCCCTTCACAGTGCCTAAAAATTGAGCTAGTTAACATCTTAAGAAGTACAAGAAAAAAAGGCTCATTTTTAAAATCTTAGTGTATTCTGTGCACTGAGCTGTCAAAGTACCATATATCCCTTGAGCTGTGTTTGTTTCTTCTATGATGCCTTTTAAAGCTGATCAGCAAAGGAGGGGGAAAAAAGACTTTGTGCAATTTTTTGCTTATTTACGATGGACAAAGAGTCTGAAAACTGTTTGTCAAACGTGCTTGTTTTTTCCATTATAAATTCAGGTCTTGTCTATAAAGGAAGATTCTGGTGACTGGAGGACCAATAAAATAATGGCATCAGAAGAGATTTGTAACCAAACTGTTTGGTTTTTTTTTCCTTTGTTTTTTCTAATATTTATTTAATTCCAATGGCTAACGAACATTTGGAAGAAGGGAGCCCTTTGTTAAAGACTCAACCTGTCTTGTTACCTCTTCAGTTATGTTGTGGGAGTTCAAGCTAAATATTTAGGAGACCTTAAGTTCTTCTAGAAAACCAGGTAAAGCCGGACTTCACATTCTTGATGAAAGACAAAAGCAGAAAAAAACGTTACTAGAAACACCACCATAAATTTCAGGTCTTGTTTATGTATCATAAAATGGCAAAAATGGCACAAACTTAAATAAGAAAAAATCCTTCACAAGTCTTCTTTAATCCTCCATCTCTATTCAGCTTTGATCTCTTTGGGTGGAATAATACAAGTTTAAATGACCTTTTGTTTAGTCCTCCTTTTGATTCATTTTAGAATCTTTTGAGAGTTCCACTTTTATTTTTCTCCATGTTCCAGGCTAAAATGTCATCATAAAATGGCAAAAATGGCACAAACTTAAATAAGAAAAAATCCTTCACAAGTCTTCTTTAATCCTCCATCTCTATTCAGCTTTGATCTCTTTGGGTGGAATAATACAAGTTTAAATGACCTTTTGTTTAGTCCTCCTTTTGATTCATTTTAGAATCTTTTGAGAGTTCCACTTTTATTTTTTTCTCCATGTTCCAGGCTAAAATGTCATATAGTGTAAATTCTATAACTCCTACACTAAGCATCTGCTTTATACAGCCATCAAAAAGGGCATCTTTCTTCACTGACATATTTGGAAACAGTAGTTTCTTGAACAAACACAAAAAGGTCCTTCAATAAAACAATATAAAGCTGTCACCTTCTACCTATGCATAAGACAAAAAACTCAGTATGTATTTCAGCCACTAGACAATGCACAAAACATAGAGCTATCAACACAAGAGACTGGAAAAGAGCCCTTTATTGTTCATAGAACTAGGATCCAGATCCTCAAATGTGTTTAGGCACCTAATTTCCATTGAGGACCTGGGCCTCAGTGACTTGGGCAACTTGTCAAATGCTCATTACAGAATGGAGTGTGCAGGGATCAGAGGAGAGAAGAAGTGTGAAAGTCCTTGTTTAAGAAGAGAAGATCGAAATAACATCAATGAATAGCATCTGGGAAGCAAGGGTTCAGAGGAAGCACCTTCGAATGTGAGCATCTTGAGCAAAGATACAGTCCATTGAAAAATTGGAAATTCCCTTAATACAGGGCATCTAGTTCACTAAGTGTCTCTGAAATGAATTCATTTAGATGGTAATAAATGGTGCTAAGAAAAATGAGTTCACACTGCTTAATGCATTTCCATTAAATCACTATTCATCTTCTCCCCTCAAAAGAGACCAAGGGTTAATAGCAGCACTGTGAGTAAAGATGTATTGTACAAAGCTTGGTTGAGGTCACTGAGGGTTTACTGCAATTAAACACCCATCAGCTGACTTAGGCTTACTGGTCTCGGGCTGCGGGGCTGTTAAATTGTGGTGTAGATGTTCAGACTCGGGCTGGATTCTGGACTCTAAGAGCCTCCCCCCTCACGGGGCCTATGGAGTCTAAAAATATGGAAGATTCCTGGGTCAAGATGTAATGTTTTATGAATGAATTATCAGATCTCTGTGAAACTTGGTTTCAGTGCACAGGTCTTTGATCTTTTGGGGTTTATGGGTATCTTCCTCTATGGGCCAAATTCTGTATTGCCTTATAACTTGTAGAATCATAGAATCTCAGGGTTGGAAGGGACCTTAGTAGGTCATCTAGTCCAACCCCCTGCTCAAAGCAGGACCAATCCCCAATTTTTGCCCCAGATCCCCAAATGGCCCCCTCAAGGATTGAACTCACAACCCTGGGTTTAGCAGGCCAATGCTCAAACCACTGAGCTATCCCTCCTCCTTTAAAGTCAATGGGGTTGTGTGTGGTTTAAAGCCCTACAGTAACTGGTCTCTGGAATTTTACTCAGATTTATTGGTTCAAACAAACTCCCCAAATCAAATCAAACCTAAGATGAAACTTCCCTGTCCAGCTGATTTAATGAAGACAAGATTTCAGCATGAAAGCAAACCTCACCTAAGATTTTTAGAAAATTTGGTCACCTGCAACTAGGCCAACATTCCCTTAAGTAGTCTGCAAGCCTTTCTGTGAAGCCCGGGCTGAATTATATGTTTGTGATGCAACAATAAGTTCAGGTGACAGCGTTTTATGATTTTTGGGTTACACATGAAAGTTTTGCTCAGCTTTATGTGATTCATCTGTATAACAGTTTTATTCTGGAATCTCAAATGATTTAATAATGGAACTAAGAATAAATATTTAATGTTGATCATTAGATTTTAAATGTGCTCCTCCTTTCCTCTGGGAAACGACACTGCCATTGCCAGACAGCCAGGAAGCTGAGCATCTAGGAATCCAGGCTGGAACGTTGGCCAAGCAGCCAGGAGCCCGACAACTGGGAAACTGGATAGCTTACCCACCAGCTGGGGAAACAGGCAGCTGGCCAGTCCACCCGCACCATCCAGGCATCTGTCCAGGCAACCCATGAGCCAGGCAGCAGGCAAGCTGATCAGCAGGCAAGCTGGAAGCCATCTGTGCATCACATAACAGCTAACTGTGACCCATTTTTCATCTTTTAGGTATTTTTATCAGAAAATAAAGGAGAACCTGATCCATCAAACAATAAGTTAATATTTATGGTAAAATTGGATTCCCTTAATGATATTTCATCTCTTTTTATATTATTAAATCCAAGGAATTCAAATAAATACCTGAAGGTGCTTTGTTGGTGGACCTGACAATAGAAACGGGTGAAATTTTTTAGATGAAACATTTTTTCACCAAAAATACATATTCAGGTAGACTGCAACGTTTTACAAATTCATGTCAAATTTGCCTGAGGATTTTGGCTGGAAGAAAATATGTTTTAACTATTTTGGAGCTTTTTTGACATATTTTCAAAATGAAATGTGATTTTTCAATTGGGTGAAACAAAACATTTAATTTAACTTAATTTTATTTGGCTTTTTCATTTTGTCAAAAGATTAGAAAAAATTATATATCAGGTTGATCCAAAATTATTTTATTTTATTTTATTTATTTATTTATATATCGTAGTTCATCCCCTGAAGTGTGAAATTGATGATATTTTACTAGTTTTAGTCATCATTAATATAACATCCTCCCTAATTGGGTGGAAGGTGACCCTGATTGTGCATCACATAGTTTGGATTCCCTGCTGTCTGATTAGGGCTTTTATTGTATTGTGCATGTAGAGGTCTCCTGATAGCACAATTATATTTTGTTGTTCTTTCCCTTAAAATCATCCCTAACTGCCACTCACCTGTTAACAGGCAGAAGAACATTAACCACAATATCACACTGGGATTGGCTGTAATTTTTATGGCATCATAAAATCCATCATTTAGAATATTTTTAAAAAACCCTATGCAGTCTGCTGGGATAATACTTTTAAATTGGATTTGGTATTGTAGGGATGGATTGGGAAAAAAGGGGAAATGATATAAAAGTATTTTTCTTTTAAAATGACTGACTGAATTCAGTTATTGATGGATCCAATTGCCATTCCTTCCCTGTAATGTCTATTTACCTTGTCCTAAATGTTATCTCCTACTTCTCAAGCTGAAGAAGAAATATTTACTATGTGAAGTTAATGGAACTGCTATCCACTGAGCAGTCTTAATAGATGCACTATTTCTGCTTCTTTGCCTATTATACCTATTGACTTCTGTTACCTTGTGTGATGGTGTATGCCATAAGGCTTTATGGGGAGATACTTATAAATGTATATATGATATAACTGGAATATGTTTTATGCTACATGTGCCATGTAACATCTCTGTAAAAGTTATGATCTACCGAATCTATTCCTACTGTTTGTGTGCATGTATCATTTTTGTAGTTGAAGTTATGAATATTGGTTGTATTTCTTGAGAAAGGAATGTGCAGGGTTAAGTGCCCAATCAAGAAGCCCTTAACAGACAACAAGAGCTTGCCGACACCAATCCACATCTGAGCTTCGCCAGGAATGTGGGTTGGCTGGTATAGGAACTGAGTTGTGCATGGACATGTGACTTGACCATGTGACCCCAAAACTCCATTTGGTAACTGGATGCTACACAGGGAGCGGGAGGGGTATCCACCCAGAGGAGAAAGTCTATTTAAATCCCTGGGAGACCTCTCCATGTTGTCTTCAGCTGGCTAAAGAGAGAGCCTCTCCACCCCACAACGACACACCTGAAAGAGACTGGAACAAAGGATAAGGACAATACGGGGTGTGAGTGATTGCTGGACCCAGGCTAGAAGGACCATAGCCTGTAAAAGGAAGTTTACTGGAACTGGTGAGGTTTTTATCTGTATTCAATGTTTTATTTTATTTTACTTAGTAATTCACTTTGTTCTGTCTGTTATTGCCTGGAACCACTTAAATCCTCCTTTCTGTACTTATTAAAATAACTTTTTACCTATCAAGTAAGCTGGAGTACGTGTTAGTACCTGGAGGGGGGCAAACAGCTGTGCATATCTCTCTATCTCTGATATAAATAGTTCGCCCTCTATGAGTTAAGCTTTATACAGGGTAAAATGGATTTATTCAGGGTTTGAACCCCATTGGGAGTTGGGCACCTAAGTGTCAAAGGCAAGAACACTTCCTAAGCTGCTTCCAGGCAAGCCTACAGCTGTTAGGGGACGTGCCTCAGACCTGGGTTTGCAGCAGGCTAGCGGGTCTGGCTCAAACCAGACAGGATTCTGGAGTCCCAAGCTGGAAAAGACAGGAAAGCAGGGGCAGGAGTAGTCTTGGCACACCAGGTGGCAGCTCCAAGGGGGTTTCTGTGATACCAACCCGTCACACCTTGTATCTCAAAATGCAACAACCACTAAGTCCCTAGCACAGTTATACTCAGACTGAGGCTCGGCAGCCACAAGTGGCTCTTTAATGTGTTTCCTGCAGCTCTTTGCAGCACATGATATTAAAACACAGTGTGATTTAATTATTAACCAATCAGGATGCTTTTACTATGTTATTAACCAATTGTGGTTGTTGATAAAATAATATTTGGTCAGTCATTTTGCGGTGAGAATACTATATATTTCCCTTGTCATACTGTTTCAATATGAATATATAGTACTATAGTAAATGAAACAATGAATTCACACTACTGTGACTCTTTTGGGAAATGATTGCTAATTTGGCTCCTGAACCACTGAGATCTGAGTATCACCGCTCTAGCATGATAATTGTAAGCCAAAGAGTTTTAATTTTAAAAATTATATTACTCTATGCCAGGGTATTGCTTCCATCCTACGGTTGCACTTACTTATTTATTTGTATTCATACGCTCAAATGTAACTCCCATCTGTTTTCTTCTTCATCTATATGCCAGCAGCTTTCAGAAATTTTCAGCTGGAGGCCATTTACTATTATCTGAGTAAGAATAAAGAGTTTCAGCTCTACTTAAAAAGAAACTAAGCAAACAAAAAAAATCACGATGATGCTAAAAGCATTTTCTGGCTGGGTTGATTGAAAAAAAAGGAAAAAAGGCATGCATTGTGTGAAATAAGTGAAAAGTGTCATCAAGAAAGCCTCAATATATTTTGCAGCTGCCAAAGCCACTTCAGTTTATTTTTCAGGGAAATAATACATGAAATCCAGGGTTGCTTTTCAAAGATCAAATTGTAATTGTTTCCAAAAAGACATTATTAATCTTTTATTGGTCAGAAGTCTGACTTTTCCTATTTGATTCACATTTTGCTATACTCATTCCTACCTTCCCTTAAGACTAGACTGAAACTGAGTGCCTAAAGTCAGATTCCCAACTTCATATTTAAGTATCTAAATTAGTGGCCCACTTTTAGAAGTACTGATTGCTCAGTAGCTCCCAAAGAAGGCCAAATGTGTGGGCTTTGGAGCCTAAGCCTAGATTTTTATAACAAGCTGCCCATTTGTTGAACAATGTGTCATATGGAGAACATAAAAGGCCAATATTCTGGGAACGATGCTGCCTTTATATAAGTTTGTGTGGAGGTCAGTGAACTGGTGTTATGCTATAAAGCTGCAAATGCTCTGGGATCCAGTTACCTAAGAGCCCCCTTCTTTCCTGTGTCATATTGCTATAGTAGAGTTCAGTAGAAGCATGGAAGTAGGAGCTCTCTCTACAAATGAGACTGTCAGCTGGACACTGTTCAGGATATGAAGAATCCAAGACTATAAGATTTGCTTTGCTCCTGGGTTCACCAGAGTCTGAATTTGTTGAAGGTTCAGTATGCTGTAAAGACTACACTTTCCAATAGGCATTTAGGTAGGATGGTATTTCCTAGAGGTAGAGATTGGAGGATGATTGATTTATGGTGGGATTTTATGGTATGATGGGGTTGAGTGTTTATAGCTTTAGTGGGAAACACTGTTAAATGAAAATGGATATATATGTGACTCTGGGACCCCTTGGTGCCAACTGGAAGAGGGCATAAAGGATACATGGTGGATCCCCTGGTCAGATGTCTACATAACTATGAACAAGAGAGTGGCATGAGAGGTCTCTACCAACTGCCAGTAATGGCCTGGTCATCCTAATCATTGTGATTTTATATATATATATATATATACACACACACACACACATTAAAGGAGTTATGCATTTATACTGAAAACAGTGTTCTTAAGGTATGTGATTTAAGACAGGTCACCAAAGGTGATAAGCAGGTTCTGTTCAGGCAGGAGGGAGCAAACACTTATCTCTCTGGCTCGTCACTGTGTATTGTGTGTCATACAGTACAAGTCTAGTTCCATTACTGTGCCTGAAGCTAATGAAGAGATTGTAAATTCACATGAGAGAAGATCTGCAGAAAACCCCCCAAAAACATCAGGGTATGTTCAGTTTATGATGGTCAATGGATTTGGGGGGGAATAACTTGGCGTATTGAAGTACACCTGGAATTCTTCACTGAAGACAGAAATGGTCAGTGTGTTCTGCCTTATGTAAGGAGGGTCAGCCATTCTGGCTGGAAAACACTGCAAAGATTTCGGGTGAGCAAAACTTTGTTAGACAGATGAGCATCTTAGTAATTAAGTCTAGACTTCAGAATGCACATCATGATATTATTTTATATGTAACCATTTGTTTCCAGTACTCTGACTTGCTACTTCATAAATATCTATACTTTGTTAAATAAACTTTTGCTTGTTTTCACTATAAACCTATCTAAGTGCTGTGTGTTAAATGCAGCAGTAATCTAAAGGGAAACTGGCATGTACTGCTTCTTTGGGAGCAGCTAATCTGTAAAGACAATGGGCGTCTAGTGGATCATGGCCTAGACAGTACAGAGGGATGCCTGGCAAGCTCGGGTGTTGGAGCAGGCTTATTGCTAACCTGCATAGGCTGAAGAAGCCGTGCTTGTATTGCCCATGGCTGGTGAAGTTGGGGAACTGACCCACAGCAGGCACCGACAAAGCTTTCTCACGCTAAGGGCAGGTGGTTGTGAGGAGGTGCCTCATAACCCTGGGATGTGTCACAATATCAAAGTGCAGTACTGAAAAAAACATTGATTTTCTAATGGTGTGTTTTTAAATTGGAAATAGATAAGCACCAGAGGAATCCAATAATTTACATGAATCAATCAGTTATTCTATATTAGGGGAAAATCTACACCATCTAAGGCAGACAGTCTTGATAAAAAGGAATCTTCTTTAGAGCAGTAGCACCTGAAAATTTAGTCAAAGTTTTAAGAAGCTTTATGTTGCCTGAAAAGAAATCCATTTCACCTACATTGAGCAACACACTTTAAACATGGTTTGGGTTAAAAGAAAAAGCTGATATATTAGTGTCCCTTTCTAAGCCCAGTTAAATGTACATATTTTTAGTAACAGTATCAGACAAGGAAGTAGTAGTTAGCATTATTGGTCTAATTCATTAACTCCCACCATACCATGCCAGATCTCTAATGTTCCAGTAAGCTCACAGGTAGCTGTCTAGTGTGCACTCTTTCTAACTCTGTCTAGGACATTGTAAAGCTCATTTACAGGCTCATACCAGAAAGCAGTTTTCATGGTCCTATGTAACAGACAATATCCAAAACTCATCAGTGAGATTTTTGACCCCTCTCTCTTTGTTTCATATCAATGCAAAGCTAGAGATATTAATGTCATTCATTTGGTTCCTTCAAAGCGAGAGAGCCTGTTTTGCACTATTATCAATAACTAATCAGGAAAAAGATCTTAGAGTCATCGTGGATAGTTCTCTGAAGATGTCCATGCAGTGTGCAGCGGCAGTCAAAAAAGCAAATAGGATGTTAGGAATCATTAAAGGGATAGAGAATAAGACAGAGAATATCTTATTGCCCTTATACAAATCCATAGTGCGCCCACATTTTGAATACTGCGTACAATTGTGGTCTCCTCATTTCAAAAAGGATATACTGGCATTAGAAAAGGTTCAGAGAAGGGCAACTAAAATTATTAGGGGCCTGGAACGGGTCCCATATGAGGAGAGATTAAAGAGGCTAGGACTTTTTAGCTTGGAAAAGAGGAGACTAAGGAGGGAATATGATAGAGGTATATAAAATTAAGAGTGGAGTGGAGGAAGTGAATAAGGAAAAGTTATTTACTTGTTCTCATAATAGAAGAACTAGGGGCCACCCAATGAAATTAGTGGGCAGCAGGTTTAAAACTGATAAAAGGAAGTTCTTCTTCATACAGCGCGCAGTCAACCTGTGGAACTCCTTGCCTGAGGAGGCTGTGAAGGCTAGGACTATAACAGGGTTTAAAAGAGAACTGGATAAATTCATGGAGATGAAGTCCATTAATGGCTATTAACCAGGATGGGTAAGGAATGGTGTCCTTAGCCTCTGTTTGTCAGAGTGGGGTGCTGAATGGCAGAAGAGAGATCACTTGATCATTGCCTGTTAGGTCCACTCACTCTGGGGCACCTGGCATTGGCCACTATCGGGGGACAGGATACTGGGCTGGATGGACCTTTGGTCTGACCCGGTAGGCCTCTTATGTTCTTATAAGAGCAGTGGGGGCTGTATGTTCCCCTTCTCCTAAGCTTGGACCAGAAATCCGAGTTTGTACATAAAATGTCTTGTGAAATAGAGAGCTATATGGTTTATTATGTTCTCTTCCTGCTGATATTGCAATGTGCATACTCCAATATACACCAATAGTATATTTTGCAGACACATACTCCAACACTGTTGTTTCTTTGTTGAGTTTCATCCACAGCAAAGGGCTGGGTTGATGGTTAAGGTGCTGTGGGTTAAATATTCGCTATATAGGTTTCCAGGAACTGCCAATCTGCCCCAAAGTGAACTCAGCAGCATCCACTGATCCACTTCCTTTGCTGTGTGTGGCTTTCCCTGAGCAATGATAATGTGTCTCTGTAAATGACCATACTGCTGTCACCTTGCAGAATTTTAAAACATCTTTCTCAACCCATCACAGCTTTGATTATTTTTTCCTGTGCTCAGAGTTTTGGCATAAAATACAACGCCAAACCCAGTGTGATGCTGTGCAAAAGGACTAATGTGATCTTTGTATATGTGAACAGGGGAGTAGTGATTATGGGTAAAGAGGTGATTTTACCTCTGTATACAGTATAGGTGAGACTAATACTGGAATATTGTGTACAGCTTGGGTGTCTACATTTAAAAGGGATATGAAAAATTTGGAGAGGGTGAAGAAAAGAACCACAAGAAGAATTTGAGGGCTGGAGAAAATGCCTTTAACAGTGAGATCCTTAAAGAGCTCAATCTGTTTAGTTTATCTAAAGTACTGGATTACAATTTATAAGTAACTTCACAGGGAGAAAATACCAGGAACTAAAACACTCTTTAACCGAGTGTTGAAGGGCATAACTAGAACAAATGGCTTGAAGATGAAGCCAGACAAATTAGAAATTAGGCACAAATGTTTAACAATGAGGTGATTAACCAGTGAAACAATCTATCAAGGATGCAATGGATTCTCCATCTCTTGATATCTTCAGATCAAGACTGGGTGTCTTTCTGGAAGCTATGCTTTAGCCAAAATACAAGTTGGACTTAAAACAGAGGTAACTGTTTGAAAAGTAGTGGCCTCTGATATAGAAGAGATCAGACTGGATGATCAAATGGTCCCCTCTGGCCATAAAATTTATGAACCTATGAATCTATCTTATTCTTTCCTCAAGTTGCTTGCCTGCTAATATCAAGTAAGCTAAGTATTAATGACCTTTATTGTATATGCAATCAGCTAAAGCTGCTAAGCATACTCAGAAAACACAGCTGTGTCTCCTACCCATATTCTTGGGTAATATATCAATTATGGATCTTTGCCATCAAGTTACAATTTTTCATTCAGGATATCAATAATAAAATAATGCATTTGCATATGATGCATTTGCATTTGCTTTTAAAGCTTGAAAATTAAATTTGTAGTCATAACATATTTTAAAATGAGCATTGTGTTAAACAATTATACTTAGTATTACTGATAAATAGCAGGATTTTTTTAATCTTAGGCCTCGTGCTATCTAAGACTATTTTCATACTTGTCTTTGGAGACCAACTTATTATTCTAAGAAGGAGGAGCATAAATCTTAATAAGACTGAATAAAACCTCCTTTACATTAAGAACATTCACATCAGTATAACTGTGTCAATTTAGTTAAACTGCACCATCCACTAATGCAGAGGTTCTCAAACTGTGGCCCCCATGGACCACCATGCAGGTGGTCTGCAGATAGTTCCCTCTGAGTTGCACGCCTGGGCGGCCCCACACAAACACAAGAGAATGAAGGGTTATCCACCTAATTAGTGGAGCCATGCAGACATAGCTCCACTAATTAGGTGCCTGGACCCTGGAAAAGATGCACATGTAAGGTGAGGGGGTGGCCTTGGGGGGAATAGAGGATACGTGGGAGGGGGCAGTGGGGTGAGAAGAGGGATTGGGGGGAATTTGGGACATGCAGGGCTGAAGTGGCCAGAGAAAGAGGCGACTTTCTCCAGCAAAGTGGCTGCTGAGGTGGGGGAGAGACACCCCTTCTTCCCAGCTTGCGGGCTGCCGCAGCGGTGAAGAGAGGGCACATCCATTGCATAAGAAAGGGAAGGCTACTGATATTAAATATGAGTTGTGTGCTTTTATTTGTAGAACAAAAAACATTTATTATTATTAGGGTTTTCTTATATAGCGCTTTTATCCAAAGTGCTTTACAATAGTTAGCAAACAGTACAAACAACATTTGGAAAGATCATTAAGTGGTCTGCTGAGACCCTCAGCAATTTTCAAGTGGTCTGTGGGAAAAAAAAGTTTGAGAACCACTGCACTAATGTAAATGGGTTACAGTGGTGCAAAGTGTGGCTTCTCATGGTAGAGTAGGCTATAAGACCAAATTTTTGTTGGTGCAATCTGTTTACATGAGTGATGAAATCCTGACCCCACTGAAATCAATAGAAGTTTTGCCATTGACTTTAATGGAGCCAGGGTTTCACCTTTGGGTTTTACGATGTGGGTAACTAAATCAATATAGTTACTCTGTTGTTCATTTTTTCAATGTAGACAAGGACTAATTCCTAAAAAAGGATAGAGAATGATGGCTAAGCAGTTTCATTTTCATTGGACATTGTAGACATGCAGCGCCTTGCATTGCGAGCATGCATCACTGTGAGCAGAAAATGAATGATCTTGTAATGTTGGGGAAGGGGTGTCACTTAGGCTGAGATTTTCAAAGGGACATAAGGGAGTTAGGAGCCCAACTCTTGGACTTTCTAGGAGAGTTGGGTTTCTAAATACCTTAGGCCCCTTTGAAAATCCCAGCCCAAATACCCCTCAACTGCAGATGAAGGCTGTTAAGCAGACAAAAGTATGAGACAGCCTAGGACAGTGGTTCTCAACCTTTCCTCCCCCCAACCCCACAGAACACTTGAAAATTGCTGAGGGTCTCAGCAGACCACTTAATGATCTTTCCAAATGTTGTTTGTAACGTTAGCTAGCTATTGTAAAGTGCTTTGGATAAAAGCGCTATATAAAAAAAACCTTAATAAAAATGTGTTTTTTTTGTTCTGTTCTACAAATAAAAGCACACAGCTCATATTTTAGTAGTCTTATGTTTCTCATGTAAAGGATATGCACTCTCCCACACCGCAGCAGCCCACGAGCTGGGGAAAGTCACCTCTTTCTCTGGCCACCACAGCCCTGCACATCCCACATTTCTCCCACTCCCTCTTCTCACCCCACTACCCACTCCCACATGCCTCATATTCTCCCCCCTCCCCAAGACCACCCCCTCACCATGTGAATCTTCTCCAGCGTCCAGGCACCTAATTAGTGGAGCCACACTTGCACGGCTCCACTAATTAGGTGGGTGACCCTTCATTCTCTTGTGGATGGCCACCCAGGCACACACCTTAGAGGGAACTATCCGTGGACCACCCGAATGGAGCTTGCGGACCACTGATGGTCCACAGACTACAGTTTGAGAATCTCTGGCCTAGGAGGTTTGAGAGAAAGTAAAAAAACCAAAAACAAACAAACAAACAAACGGAAAAACCCCTGAAGGTGCAATGGGAAAGCAGGAAAAGGAAATGAGACAACCAGGAAGGGAGAAGAAAACAATAAAGAAGATATTAAGGATGAGGGAGGCATCTGCTGAAGAATGATAAAATATGGAATTTCCAATGTACAGGCTGCAACAAGTAACTAGCAAAATCAGAGCTGGAACTAACCATCATGGAACTAAATACCACAGCGAGGTCACAAGTGAAATGTGTAGCTACCAAGTGGGGGGGAAAAACAACACTACCTCTTACCTCATGGTAACCCAGAGAACTAGGCATAAACTACCTGGGACACAGTCCAGATTCTCAAAACAATGCTAATCCAGATTTCATGAAGTCACTCATAGCCAGCAGGAAGGATGAGATAGGATTATACAGAATAATAAATGAACATCTCATTAGCCTCAGGTGCAGCATTCAGTGGAATTGTTCTGCAGCAGAATATGGAGCTGGGGATAGGCATGCAGCAGTAAATGATGTAAAGAGAGTGTTACAGGGCAAACAACATATTACAGATTCATACTATTGGGACAGAAATTGTCCAGGAGGAAATGAAATTAGCGAAAACTGGAAACAAGAAGAATAGAAGGTCCAACTACTAGCATGTCAAAGGGCCATAAAATTAAAAGCCAGTGGTCTCAGATGTAAATGGCGTCCTGATGTACTCTGTTCAATTTACTCAGTAAGTTTGAAATTAGTCCTACTATAATCATTAGTAAAAGGCAGAGTGTAGGAAGACTACACATTCACAAAGGCCATTAGTTTATTTATTTATTTATTTTCTGGTAGTGCCTCAAGACCCCATTCAGGATCAGGGCTATATTGTGCTAGGCACTATACAGACAAAATGAAAGACAGCCACTGCCCCAGTGAGTTTACAATCTAATTAGACAAGATGGATAAACAAGCAACAGGCATACAATGTCATTCTTTTATGTTTAAAAAGTCTACAAAGAAACCTAAATCAATGGGTTATATTCCGAAGTTAAAACAATACTCTTAATTATGTTAACTCTGCGCTGTAGTGTTTTAATATATCCTTTCACAGAAGCTGTCAGTTCCATGCCCGTCCTCCATCTTGGTGGGGGTGGGGAGGAGAGGGAGAAATGTACAAATGTACAAGAAGAGATTCCTGTACCATGTTACAGATGGTCAGTACTTGGAATTTCTTTTCTTTGGAAAATTCTGAATATTTGAAATTTTCTGTCATCCCAGACTGGAACGAAAAGTCAAAATTTCCAGTATAATGAAATTTTAAAACAAATTAATTTAGAAAATATCAAAACAACCTTACTGAAACATCTTGTTTTATTTAAATATGATTGCAGTGCTTCTTTTTGACTTTATCATAAACTTTTATTTTATATTGGTATATAGGTTTTTAGAATTTAAAATAAAAGTCAGAACAACAGAGTTAAAACAAAGCACTTCAACCTTATAAAACCAAAGCACTTGGAAATTTTTTCATCAGTCTTTTAACAAACAAACAAACAAAAAAATCAAGAAATTCGCACAATATCTCAATTTCATCAGATCAGCATTTTTTGACTAAATACAGTTCCATCAGAACATTTTCACTAGCTCAATAAAAATTTATATTAATTTGTAATATTACTAAAAATATGCTTGTACAATGCTGCAGCATTAAAATAATCATTTTGAAAGGACCTCTGGTAGCCTGCCACTTACAAAAAAGATCCTTTCAACCCCTTCATCATTCTGGGAGGCAAACCCCCAGGTCTCTCTAAATAACATATTAAAAAGATGTACAATATGGCAACGGCCTGTCTGAAAAGGTGTGCAATTATTCTTCTGTGCACTTTCAATTACATGGGCTTTTAGGTTATGTTTAAGGCACTTATTCAACAAAACATGTTCTTGAACTTGTCTCTTATCCAGAAAAGCACTTATACATACGTTTAAATCTAAACAAAGTGCTTTGTTGAATCAGGGGCAAAGAAACTATTTTGTGTTTATATAAGAGAGCAGGAACACCGAGGCAGGATCTTCTGTTCAATTTTCAGCATAATTAGTCATGTAATGTGCATCCATATTTAGTCAGTGAATTTGCAAATATACAACCACCATGATTTACTAAAAAGCACTTTTTTGTAATGCTGTTTTCTGGAAGTTACCAAATAATAATTTAATGTTTAATATCTGTTTTTTTATCAAAAATCAGTCATTGAATCTCCCTCATGGTGAAAAATCTTAGTTACAGTGCTTGTAAGTAATATAATTGGCTTGGTCTAACAATCGGAGATTAATAATATTATCACTTTATGCAAAGATACCTTTGAGCATAATTGTTTAGCTTTCACTTTCCACCATGAAGCTTTTGTGCTCAAGTAATTCAAAACTGTCTGAAACTAGAAATATCAAACTTGATTTGTTTGATAGATCTAATTAAGACCTAACTTTTAAACCATATTTGAATAATTCCAATTAGCAGCTGAGACCTTTGAGAATACTGCAAAATGTTTGTTTGAATTTTTAATTTCACTCCAATGATGCTTGCATTCACTTGTCTTTATTTCTGCAAACATTCATGCAGTTGAGTTGTAATGGCAGAAACATTTGCAGAAAGGGAGGTTCATGGTTGCATGCAAGATTAAATGTACACAGGAAATGAATTTTAAATGTTCATGCATGGGTGTTTATGCCAGAAGTGCCAATTAAAGAATAAAAAGTGTATAATTGATTGGTCAGATAAGATATATGGTATTATTTTTACTCTTTGATTGGTACATCTAGAAGGAGAAAAAGGTGGAAAAGTTATCAAAAATATGTATTTTAAATGCATAAAACTAGAGTGGAGTGAATAATTCACAACTATTAAGTTATGTTATTTTTCTATGCATTTTCAGGATTTATTTCCAAGGGACATCCCAATTCATCACACATTTGTAAAGGACCTACTGAATTTAAGCATTCACAATTTTAATACTACCAAACCATTTTTCTTCCAATGTGGTTAGATTTTAAATTTTAAAGTAGATCTGCAAAACAAGCTTAGTTTGAAGGCAATTTGTTTATGAATGTTTAGTATTGGCAAATGCACCATGAACTAATACAAGCTTAACAAATGCATCATAAAAATGCCTTTTAAAAACAGGTGGAAGAATTCTAACTCTAATATGTACATGTTGAGAAAAGCCACATTACTGTCTACTCCTATACTATTTTGGTTATACAGGAAGCTTGATTGCTGTATAGCTGTATGCTCTTCTATATGAAATTTAGCAATTTCAGCAGCTGGATTATTACTTGCAGCTCTCACTACAGCAGCGTGCTTTGGCATCAACCCTAGTGCAGAGTTGTGCCTTTAAGGCCTAACTGAGTCAACAAGGACTCATGAATGTGAAAGAGCTGAGAATAAACAAACTTTCTGATTTAAATATATCTTTATCTTTTAACTCCTTGTGATGGGATCTACAAATCACACCTGGCTGGGATAGGGTTAATGATCTGCTGTGGGTTTAATCTGCCCTGCCTTGCTACATCTGCAGTAGGGGGTCAGGCTTGGAGCGAGAGGTTAAAAAGGGCAGAGCAGAGGTGGTTTCAGGGATGATTGGAAAAGATAGCAGAGGATTAGCTTGGTGAGAGAAGCTTGTCTGGGAACTCCTCCCCTTGTGGCTTGTTGAGGGAAGGTAGACCTGATGTGGAACTACATCTATCTCAGACTTGCTACCTGCTAGAGCCTCCCTGAAGGAAGGTAGGTCAGATGTGAAGCTATGGTTTGCTATCTGTGTCTTGCTTGTGGCTAGGTAAGACTTGCCTGAAGGCGGTGACAGCCAAATAAAACCCTTTCTTGTTGTTTTACACCTAACCATTGGTCTTGGTAGTGACTTGACCTGAATTTAGGAGTGCTCTGGCTACTACTCCCCTATGTGGTAAAAGGTCCTCTTGATCAAAAGAAGAGGGGGTGGGAGGAATCTTATTTCAATGTAACTCACCATAAGCATCACTAGACAGATAGCTTTTAGTTTAAATGTAGCTGAAATGTTGTCTTTTCCTGGCACATACAGCTGGTAGTCAATGTTTGCTTTCATTACTGGTATTGGATAAAATGCTGGTTCACACCTATTCAAATTCAGATAGGACTAATGAGCAGAAACAACATAATTTCAGATTCTAGCTGCCCTGAACAGGCTTTCTGGAGAGGAATAGGAACCAGGGCATAGCCTGATGTAACGGAGGGCTGAAGCTGGCCTATTATCTGCAGAGTGATTTGTCTCTGTTTCTGTGCAAGGAGTAGCCTTCAGCTCGACTCAGTCTCTCAAAGGATATTACAGAGCTGGTTTTCCCCCAGCAAAGGCTATTCTGACAGGAATAATAACTGTTAACCTTTGAAAGTGCTTCAGTAAAAGAAAACAAGTTAGTCCAGTGTGCATTTATATTAAGTGGATTTTAAGGCTCTGACGGGCACAGAACTGGAGAGTGAAGCTCTCTAGCTATCTACAGAACTGATAGAGCACAGAGAATGGCACTGCATATTTCTTCCATGCTGGTCTCCTCAATCTCCCAAAAATATAACACTGTCTTGGGACCATCTCTATCTGTCTCGCTGAAACTTTTCTACAGTGCCTATTGCCACAATATCCTAAGCCCTGAATATGTAACTTAAATAAATTGTCCATACAGACCTGTGGAGGTTAGAGAGTAATTACTATGAAGAAACAATAATTAGGGTTATCTTTATGGGATTACAAATGGATGGCCATCATTCCTTGCTTGCCAATTTGTTAATATTATTGCACTAATTAAGGTTTAGTGTTCACACATCTGTCTAGAAGGAGAAAAAAAGATTACTTGAAAGCCTCTGTAGAGAAATAAGCACTGTAAGTATTTCAAGATAACCGGTACATGTGGTGAGCACATCTAATACCAATATTTTAGAACATATTTCATAAGGTATAATTTTTTCATGTCATTGAGCATGAAGACAGACTCAATCTGTCCTGTTTCAAGGACTATTACTTACAAGAGAAGTTTAGATTTTCATTGCTCTAGGCATCTGAAACCCATATAATGACTAGCCTCACCCCCCCATTTCTTCCCCCCCCGACCAAAAAAGAAAACTCCAAAGATTGAACAGACGGATACCCCTCCCAGGCACTCGCTTCTATATAAAATACAAAACAAAGTACATTTTAGAATGGTTACAATCTGCTTCTAAAACTTAGTAATTAAGCACAGTAAGTTCCATAGCATTAGTAGCTTCCTACCTAGACCCACTGTATTGCTTTTCATGCTTTGGTGGTTTTTTGTTTGTTTGTTTTAAAGCAGGCCCCTGTCAAGCTAGATCAACAAAATGACACAGGGAAGTCTATATAACTATATAGTAACTTTACCTTATTGATCAAGTCCATATACACTATTCGCAGAATTGTTACATAGCAGCTCCACATCTGCTACATGTCTCAGAGTATTGACATCATTTCCCTCAGCAATAAGACAAAGCCCATTGCTTCAGGGAAATGGCTCAAGGCACTGAGCTACAGCTGATCTATTTCCCTTTCAGCTGTGCAGCAAGTGCCTCCAATTGCCACCTGCTGTCCCACAATTGGTGAAGTTGGGAGGGTTAGAAAGAGAGGAACTCTGGAAGATCCAAAGTCTTTTTGCCAGACAGCAGAAAGATCCTAAGGAGGCTGTAGGGGAAGCAAGATGGGTGCTCACCTGCCTCCACCTGAGCCAAGGAAGGTAATTGCCAAGTACATGATGGCTCCCGTCCTACCTCTCACATGCCCAAAACTAAGGAGTGCAGTTATAAAGAACAGAGAAGGAGCCACTAGGAACCCCACAAAGCCATGCACAGAGCCCTGAAGAGAACTGAGTGGGGAGGATGGTATGTAGAGGTTCAATTTGCAGGAAATAGGCAGACCCTACTCTCACCCTCCCCCTTCACTAAAATTCTTCTTTCCTCCCCACAGCTCTCTGCAGCCTCCCTGCTATGTTTGCCTAGCTACAGGGCTGGACAAATGTCATGGCTACTGGGACAAAACAGCTCTGCCATCCAGAGATATTAAGCTCTTAGCCAAGCACTGTAAGCTTTATCAAACAGCTTGGTAAGCGCAGCTTGGAAAGGTTTTCATTCTTCTCACTCCGGTGAGAGGACCAAAAATAGCTTGCTGATATGCATTGTAAAGTCTGCAATGTTGGATCTTAATTGCTGATTCTCTCCCATCCCCTCCCACCCCATGTAGATTCAATCTTACTAAGAATCTTCAAATTGTTTGTGCCTAGCTGGAGGCTTCTCTCTACATTCTACCAGTTTGTAGAAGGCATGAGATGCCCTTCCCATTACAAATAGTTTAAAGGCCAGTATGTGACACTAATTACTTTGAATAGTATCTCACAGCAGGCAGAGCCCTTTAATTGCAAAGTGAGGCATTAACTTTATTCATAGGTGGTATCTCACAATCTGGTCCTGAGCTCATTTAACATAATTTTTTGAATATTTTTGAATACTGTCCTATGTGTCTTCCTGTATATAATTTCCTAAATCCTGTTCAGAGCCCACACCTGTATTCCCTCTTATTGGTCCAGGAAGGGCACCCACTCTCAGGCTTTGAGTTCCTCAACTGTTGCCTCTCATGGGTGGAGACCCACATTTCTCTTCCTTTTTACTGGGGGACCTGAAAAAAAAATTTTTCACCGAGGTCCCCCTCGGTGAAAATTGAAAAATTGAAAAAAAAATGTCAAACTAGGGCCACCCGAACCCGCTCTCGGTGGCCCTAGTTTGAACTAGTATATTCAAACCTTTCAGGGTGGTTTCAAAGATAAAACCTGAGCAATTATGCCAACATATACACCCTCCTCCTATGAGGACCCAGTAAATCTTAAAATTTCACACTGTCATAGGATCTTCTGAAACAATCTTCACAATCTCTTCCGGAGATTGCATTAATCTTGTCTTCCTTCTAAAGAAATTCCATACAGTCTCACAATAATACATAAACATTTGCATTTTTAATGCAACAAACCCCAAAGATGTTAAAACTAATTCAATAAGGCTTAAGTTAATTCAATAAAGTTCATTCAGGATATTGTTAGTCTGTCACAATATTCAGGGTCTCTACTAGGGACATATATTAAAAAAAGAATTTTTATCTGAACCTCCTAAGGGTGGTGTTAGACAGAAAGCAAGATGCTTGCAATGGAAGCCTTGTTAACAGTTCTACCATGTCTCATCACTGATGTACCATCTTTGTCCGCATTTCCAAAAGCACCAACCCCAAATATGGCGTTATAAAATCGGAAATTCCTTGGTGCTGCTGCAATTCCTGGAAGTTTAGCCATAGGTAGTAGATCAAAATAGCATGTTTAAAATAGACTTTGGTTAGGAATTCTTTGACTACAGTGCATTTTTTTTGTTTTGTCTCCATTAGTAAAAACAAAAGTTTGGAAAACAGGGTCTGGTTTGAATAATTTCCAGACTCAAAAGACTTAAAACACTTTTGATGCTTTTGACAAAAAAAATAATAATCCAGTTTTCTGGTTCAAAAGACATTTTTTGAAATATCAGTTAGTCTGAAAAGCAATATTAAATTTCAGAATCCAAACCTCTTAATTGACCCCAACAGCTTTTTCATAGGTATGTGAAATATCAGTCATGAGAAGGGAAGATTTATTGCATGATGTTAAATATGTTTATTTGTAAGTAGTAGGAAGAAGCAATATGATATATTGAGTTGTAAATCCACACAGCAGTTAAGATAGGAAAACTAATTTTCCATGTAAAGGCTTTGAATAAAATCTTAGCCATTAGCAATATTGGCTCTTAGTTATGGTAGGTAACTCTAAAGGAAAAAGCTTTGCTAAAAACTGGCTTCCCAGGAAGCAAACACGTTTGCAAAAAAACTGAAAATGGACCATGTTTAGGTGTACTTTTCTGAGAACTTGCATTATACTGAAATACCTTTACAATCAAACTGGTTGCCAGTTCAATGACAAGCATGTAACCAGACCAGATTGTAGAATACACTGAAAAACATGCAGAATTGCTTTGTGATCTAGACATACAGCAGCTGAATTGTTACACTGTGCTACACAGCTATGGAATACAAAAACAGCTGCTGAAGTCTCATCATATCAGATGATTCACCTCATCAGCCACAAGGTGAAATGATTATTTGGTGCTTCTGCTTCACTTCTGCTTTCAAAGAAAAGCTGGTCATTTTCACTGTCGGTCATGAATGCTAGAAAGGAAGGCCAAAAAGAGAGAATATCCCCAGATAGGTAGAAACTTTGTTTTTAATTGTTGTCTCAGTGATGACAAGTATCTGCTTTTTATAGCTGGCTTCAATGTTAGGTTGTGTGACAAAGTTCCTCCTCTGCCTTGGCGGTCCTGCTCTTTTTGGCAGATTTGCTCGCCTCAGAGGTTCACGGCAGCCCTCAGTTTGGCTGCTTCTGCTAGAGGCTCAAACCTGCCGTTCACTCAGCTAACCTCATCACTGGCCAGCATCAGGGAAACCGAGAACAATCTCCGCAGTCTCTCTTGTCCCACCTAGTGGGTCGGGGACAGGCCAGATCCTTTTCCAAATTAGACCTTCCCTTCTGGTGTTGCTCACAGACCAGGTCAACTCCACTGGAATTGGGGGAGGGGAAGAACCTGGGCCCTCCCTCTACACCAGGTTCCAGCCCAGGGCCCTATGGATAGCAGCTGTCTACAATGTCTCTTGTATCCGCTGCGTGACAGCTACAGCTCCCTGGGCTACTTCCCCATGGCCACCCCCCAGCACTTCCTTTATCCTCACCGCAGGATCTTCCTCCTGAAGCCTGATCATGCTTGTACTCTTCAGTCCTCCAGCAGCCCACCTTCTCACTCCCTGCTCCTTGCATGCCCTCCAATAACTGGGAGGTTTTTGGTGTCCTGATTAGTCTGCCTGCCAGTGTCTGGTCAGGCTCAACTGAACCCTGACCAAACCAGTCCGCTTCGGGCAGGGAGTACGGCAGGGGTGCCCCCTGTCGGGCCAGCTGTACACTCTGGCGATCGAGCCCTTCCTCTGTCTCCTCTGTTGGAGGCTGATGGGGTTGGTGCTGCGAGAGCCGGAGCTGTGGCCAGACCTGTCGGCGTATGCTCACGATGTGATTCTTGTGGTCCAGGACCCAGGCGACTTGGCACGGGTGGAGGCCTGCCAGGCCGTCTACTCAGCAGCCTCCTCTGCCCAGGTCAACTGGGTCAAGAGCTCTGGCCTGGTGGTCCGGGACAGGTGGCAGGTGAGCTCCCTCCCACCTGCGCTTCAGGCCATCCGGTGGAGCGTGGGTCATAGAATCAATCATCCGCTGCTCTATCTCAGCGTTTACCTTTCTGCCATGCATCCAGGGCTGGCTCCGGCAAAAGAAGCAGGTGCTTGGGGCAGCACATCTGAAGGGGCGGCATTCCAGCCATTCCCAGGGTGGCACATTTCAGGGGCCGTTTTTTTTTTCTTCCCCCCTGCTTGGGGCAGCCAAAAAGCTAGAGCCGGCCCTGCATGCATCCGTCCGAGAACTGGCACGGTTTGGAGGGCAGGGTGACAGAGCAACTCTGGAAATGGACAGGACTATTATGGTGCCTTTCCCTCTGAGGGAGGGCACTGGTGCTCAATCAGCTAGTCCTGTCCATGCTCTGGCACCAGCTCGACAACGTGGTCCCGGCCGAGGGCTTCCTGGCCAACCTCCAGACGATGATTCTGGAGTTCTTTTGGCCAAGAGTGCACTGGGTCTCTGCAGGGGTCCTCCACCTGCCCCTGGAGGAAGGAGGGCAGGGTCTGAAGTGCCTGCGCACTCAGGTCCACGTCTTCTGCAACCAGGCCCTGCAGAGGCTCCTTTATGGTGCAGGTAGTCCGGTGTGGAGCGTACTGGCGCACGCCTTCCTGCGTTGCTTCCGAGGGCTCTGATATGACCGGCAGCTCCTTTATCTCCATCTAACAGGTCTTTTGCGAGACCTCTCTGGACTGCCGGTCTTCTACCAGGACCTCCTCTGGATCTGGAAACTGTTTTCAGTGACCAGATCAGTGGTGGCCACCGAGGGGCGGATCTCCTCACGGAGCCCCTGCTACACAACCACCAGCTCTGTGTGCAGGTGGCAGAATCCCCCTTGGTGCGCCAGAGGTTGGTCCTGGCAGAAGTCACCAGAGTCAGAGACCTCCTGCTGGGGGGGATTACAACCAGGGAGACTGGCTGGACCCCCTGATGCTTGCTTGGTGCATGGGGCTCTCCTGGCCTCGTACTCCCTGGCGCATACTTCAGGAGGTGAGGGCCGCTTTACTGCCAACTGCTCGGGCCTACCTCGATCGGGTCCTGTGAGAGGGCACGCCCCGCCCTCCCTCCACCCCTGGCCCTCCGGACCTTTTCATCAGGCTCCTGCCCTGTGGACCTCCCCAGCCATCCCACCCCTTTACCATGAGCTGGCTGCACAACTTGCAGCCAGTTCGTTTCCAGACCACGCCAAGGAAACATCTGTACACAGGGTCAGCGCTTCCACTAGGTGACCCCCGGTGGTCCCCTAGGGCGGCAGGATTTGTGGGGTGGCATTTCGCCGCCCTCGGCAGAATTTTGGCAGCGACTCATTTCGGCGGCGATTTGGTGGCAGGTTCTTCTCTGGGCGGCAAGAAAAGCAGCCATCGAAACGCCGCCGAGGATGCAGCTTCAGAGGAGGAGCTGCTGCCGAAGCACCACCGATTACTGAGGAGGAGCGCTGGTGCCTAGGGCGGCAAAAACCCTGGCGCTGCTCCTGTCTGTACACGCTCATGCTCCACACCCTTCACGTCCTCACTCTTGCGTCCCACCCCGATACAAAGTGGCGGGACCTCCTGCCACCTCTGGAGGGTGAGGAGCCCCAGTGGGCCAGCCTCTATTCCACCCACTGGGGATGTCAGCTGGCAGATCCTTCACGGAGCCATGAGCACGGGCGTGTACTTGGTACGGTTCACTCCTCCCAGACACCTTCCCCTTTTGTGGCATGAGGGAGACCCTGGCACACGTATACCTGGAGTGTGCCAGGTTTCAGCCCCTATTCCGGCTCCTCTTGGACATCCTATTACGTTTTTGGTTGCACTTTTCCCCTCACCTGTTCATCTACACACTCTCCATCCATGAACCCACAAAGTCACCGGACCTTCTCGTCAGCCTCCTCCTAGCCCTGGCCAAAATGGCCACCTACAAAACCAGGGAAAGGAGGTTGGCCGACAGGTTTACTGTGACTGTTGGGCCTATTTCCGCTCCTCAGTTCACGTATCTGGGCAGAGTTCCTCTGGGCGGCATCCGCTGACTCCCTTGATGCCTTGGAGGAGCAGTGGGCGCTGTCCGGGGTTCTCTGCTTGGTGACCCCATCAGATTCCCTTCGTTTAGCCCTGTGACCTCACTCCCATTCCTGTTATCTCCTTAGTTGTGCCCTGGAATTATTTGGTTTCCCGGACCTGTGGATCCTCCCCTTAGGCTCGGGGGAGGTCCTTTAGCAGTGGGTGGGCTTTGCCCGTCCACTTTCCCGGATACCAACAGGACCAGACTCCTGTACCCCACTGGTCTGGGTCTGTTACATCTGCTATATTAGTCTAACTGCTCCCAGCTTCTTATATTTCTTCTTTCTTAAAATCGTAAACACCTTTGAAGTTAGCTAGGCCTTGGCTGAACTTCAGGGTCAAAGATAGGACAAAATTCTACTGGAGGTCTATAAATCAGCTTGGAAGGATTAGATTTTTATCAGTAAATGTCAATGTCACTGTGCATGCACAAACTGACAAAAATGCCTATTTGTATATTTTGATTATCAATGGAAATAAGTAAGAAAAATACTGCTGAGACCTTATTAGAGTTTGACATAAGGATATTTACTCTGCATATTTTGACATGTGATGACAATTTGTTTCAACAGTTATAAAGCTTTAACTTTTGAATCTCAGTGTCTACTGTCATTAAACTGTCTGATTTCCCCCATAATTTTGCACAACTGAAAATTTAAATCAATAAAAACTAAAATCTGTCAAAATTAAAAAATATATAAATTGAATTCTACCAAGCCTACGGATAAGATTGGTATTTCAGGCCTTCCTTTATGGCATGCATATCAATTTTAAGTAGTCTTCTTTTGAAGAAAGGGCTGAGGCTAAAGTTCTCAAAGTTAGGTACATAAATCCACAGAATGACTTATTGACCTCCCATTCTACATAGAGATGTGGGTGCCCAATACTCTTGAAAGGGAGGTCACCTATTTAGGTGCTTAACTTCAGGCACTGCATTTGAATTTTTTTGCCTTATGGAGGCCAATCTCTGACTTCCTGAATAAGGATGGAGTAGTGATTTCAAGACTGGGCCCAACAGAAGTATTGTCAGACTACATTTTAGAGAAGGGAATTAGAGAGAGGATCTGGCTCCTTATAGAGCGATTGGCAATTTCTTTTTCAGATTCTCATGCACATTAGCAAAACTGCAGGGATTGTTGTCCAACACATATTGATTAATTGTATACTATCTTTTAATTCATGAAAACATATCCCTTCCTATTAGCTTTTGAATAGCTCATTTACCAAAGCCTAAATATTGGCCTTAATCATATAACAGACTACTAGACGGTTTCTTTGAGTACTGATGCTTAAAACAAATTGTTTTGTTAAAATTCTATCACATTAGAATGTAGTCTAAATGTGCTTAGTGTAGCTGAATAATTTGCTGTGTGGAGGGGGAATATAAAAGCTCTTTAGATAGATCCAATAGTGTGATACTGAAAGGTGAAATTAAAATAGATTTTATTGCTTCCATGTGTTTGTTTACTTATCCCTCATTCACGGCTCACTCTGTTCAGGGAATTCTTCCCATCATGGGCTAACACATTATTTTGTTTTGACTTTTGAAGGTTATTTGAGAATTCAAAGAGCATTGCTAATACACAAGGGAAAGTTAGAGGCATTAGATTAGTTGTCAAAGATGCTTAGCCCTTTGGATATGAAATAAAACTTACTGGCACGTAGTACAAATCTTGAAACCTGATTAGTAATTTATCCACATGAAAACAAAGAACTGTAGGGCTTAAGCAAAATTTTCACTTACGGCTAAGACAGTCGAAAAGTAAACAAATGTAACTGAAATCAATTAAGATTTGATACAACCTTCTCGGTATCTCAGTAACAGTTATGTTTTTGAACAATTTTTTTTTTTTTTAACTAGAGAATTCCAAATCTTTCCTCTTTCATGAACTCTTTGTCTCACGGCATAGGTTTATCAGTAAGTGACCAGGAAAACTCAGCTACATATGTTTCCTTCTGAAATGTGGGCTAGAAGTTTCTCATCTTATTCTGGAAGTCAAATTATAATAATCTAAAACGTCCACAAATTTAAACCTAGAAAAATATTTTAAGGAAATACAAACAGGTATCGGTTCATTATTTTAGACTTATTAATCAGCAGAAATAACTTTGGTTCAACTTTTCATCTATTCAATGTCTTTATTTTACAGTGAAATTTCTCAATGCCATCTTCTCTTTTAATTTGTTATTCATAGAGGAATATGTATTGGTAAAATAACATAGATATGGGAAAATTCTCACTAATACTCCAGGCCCTTAAAGAAAAGGGTAGTGATGATAACTGCAGTGGAGGTCTCCTCTCTTCTCCCTATTAAATCTTAATTTGAATTCTAGATAAGTACTTGTATCCCACTCATCACCATAGTATTGAGCATCTTCCAGTAGTGTGTGAAGCAGCGTGACTAATATCTGCTATGAAGTGGTTCTCTGATCCTCCCTTCAGAGAGCAGAAATGTGTGCAGTGAAGCATCTTCGTTGTATAGGGTTTTTTAAATATACCTGTTGCATTGTATTTATGTTAGAAAAGTCAAAAATAGGAAGAAGAGAAGATGGTGGTCTGTGCTAAGATGGACACTTTGGTTTGATCACAAATAGAGTAGGCAGTAGGACAACTTCAATGTTGTGTATTGCATTTCCTCTTTGAAAATTGGGCCATCATCTAAATGTGATGCTCTTATTGTAATATTACATCTGCTACCAAGACAAAATCTTTAGTTAGAGAATTCCTTTATTTACAGTACAGATGTCTTAGCTCAGGTTCTTCACCACAGAGTCACTGGCTAGAATTATAATTCTGGAATGAGGGAAGTAATATTTTAATCTCTATTATCTTTCCTAGCTGACTGACATCAGGAAACATCTCCTTGTGTTGTGATGCCAAGGGATGCACTGAAATGAGAGGGGATGAAAAAGGTGAGGTTCTAAGGGTATTCTACACTTCACACTCCTTATGATGGTGTGTAGAGTACTTACATAGCACACCCTCCCCCAAATGGGTATACATTGATGGTTAGATGGTGAAGCACTACTTAGGCAAGTAGAGTAGAGACCCACTTGAATGCTTATGGTATGTAGCCTACACAGTTCTCTCTGTACCCAAGCAGTGCCTCAATGATCTACACTATTTTTAGTGGTGTAGTGTCTTGCAGCTGGGAGCTGCCACAGCCTTTCCTCAATGTGAGGAGCCATGCATCATACTGCGGATGCAGCATGTTGCTACACATACTCCATTTGCCACCACCAGTGCTGTGCTGTGTAGATGTGGCCTAAAGCATGCAAAAATCATTCTAGAAGTAGTTGTGTGAAAGACTATACCTATCTGGACAGAACTTCAGTACCTTTTATAGTGACAAGTGTCTTAAAAGTTTAAAGGAGCACATGGGGGGAGGGATAGCTCAGTGGTTTTGAGCATTGGCCTGCTAAACCCAGGGTTGTGAGTTTGATCCTTGAGGGGGCCACTTAGGGATCTGGGGCAAAAATTGGGGATTGGTCCTGCTTTGAGCAGGGGGTTAGACTAGATGACCTCCTGAGGTCCCTTCCAATCCTGATATTCTATGATTAAATAGAAGGGACCACAAGTGTCATCTAGTCTAACACCCTGCCGAGATGCAGGATTTCTTGTGTCTAAACTATCCACCACAGATGGCTATCCAGCCTCTTTTTGAAAACCTCCAGTGAAGAAGCTTCCAGAACCTCCCAAGGCAGTGTGTTTCATTGTCCTACTGTTACAGTTAGGAAGTTTTTTCCTGAGATTTAATCTAAATCTGCTATGCTGTAGTTTGAACTCTTGCCCTCTGTTGCAGCCTTTCAAGTATTTGAAGACTGCTGTCTTATCACCCCTTAATCTCTTCTCTTCCAAACTAAACATATCCAGTTTCTTCAGCCTTTGCTCAAATGGCTTGCATTCCATCCCTTTTATCATCTTTGTCACTCACCTCTGGATCCTTTCCAGTGTCTTTACATCCTTTCTATAAATTGGTGACCAAAACTGGACCCAGTACTCCAGCTGAGGCCTAACCAGTACCAAGTAGAGTGGTACTTCCACCTCCTGTGACTTGCATATTATACCTCTGTTAATGCAACCAAAAACTGCATTTGCAATTTTTTGCTGACTTATGTTGAGGTTGTGATCCACCACAACACAAATACTTCTCGGTAGTGCTGTTGCCAAGCCAATTCTCTCTCTCCCACCTCCCACTTTGTATTTGTGCATTTGGTGGTTCTTCTCTAAGTGTAGCACCTTACGTTGTCTTTGAATTTCATTTTATTGCCTATAGCCCAGTACTCCAGTATATCAAGATCCCTCTGAATTTTAGCTCTATCCTCCAAAGTGTTGGCGACCCACCACATTTTTGGGTCATCTGCAGATTTAATCCATATGTGTTCTGTATCTACATTCACATCATTAATAAAGATGTTGAACAACACCAGACCCAGAACAGATCCCTGTGGAACCCCACTTGAGACCTCCCTCCAATCTGGTGCCATTCCATTAGTGGTTACTCTTTTTGCATCTGGTTTTTGTAACCAATAATGTAACCATTTAATGATAGTTCTGTCCAGACTGCATTTCTTCAGCATACTTATCAGAATGTCATGTGGGATTCTGTCAAAAACCTTGCTGAAGTCCAGGTATATTATGTCTACCACATTGCAGCTTCATTTTCATCTTCACTCATGAAATTGCATCTTCTTTCTCATTATAAATATAATTTGTCAAAGTTAAATAACTATGCTATCATAATAACTTATGATAAATAGAATGCAGAATCAAGAACATTTTAATGATTTTTTCCAGTTATCTTTAGCAACAACGTGACAGTGTATGAATTCAAACCTTAACATTAGTTAATTTTATCCTATTGCTAACAAGATTTGGCCACCAATTTTTTTTAAACTTTGTACTTCAGAATAACTCATATTTCTTTACTCTTTATCCCCATTGCCAGACTCAGGTGATGTATTTGGAATAGAGACTTGACATGTATTGAGACAGTTATGATGCTTTTCATTAATCTATAAACAAGTGTCCAGAGCAACAATACTAAGAAGCAGTGGAATAGGAAGCATAGCTTCATTTTAATTGGGTTCAGGGCAGCTCTCATAGCTATAGAGATGTCTACATACAGAAGTTATGTGTGTGGGGCTCTTGTCTGAAAATCACTGTCAGCTATTTCTATAGGATAAGCAATAACAAAACAAAGGGACTAAATATATTTCATTTGTTGATATTTAAGACAATATGAAGAATAGTATAGGATGCTGATCAGGTGGTTCCTCAGTTTCTTTGATAGTGTATGGCATAATCTTTCACTGTAGTCCATGCAGCATGTAAATAGCAATGGATTTTTCACCTTCAGTCCATTTGGTATGATGTCCATCTGTTTGCATTTGGAGAGAAAGATGATATCTGTCTGTACTTGTGCAAGTTTCTTCATGAGGTTGATGGATTTCCACTCCATACGGCTAAATGCAGTGCCTTGCGTGGTGTCAAGTATCAGAGGGGTAGCCGTGTTAGTCTGGATCTGTAGAAGCGACAGAGTCCTGTGGCACCTTATAGACTGACTAAGACGTATTGGAGCATAAGCTTTCGTGGGTGAATACCCACTTCTTCAGATGCATGCATTGGAAAAACTGGTGGATGTGCAGGTGAATGAACCGGTGATGGTGTGGCCGATCTGGTTAGGTCCTGTGATGGACCAAACATGACTGCCACATACACTGATTAGTAGCCAAATGCCACTATCTGGCTATAATTAGTTACATCACTCAGTGCTATTAATTAGCTCTTTGCATTATGGTAGTGTGCAGAATCCCCAGGTACAGACAAAGACACCATGGCTCTAGGTGCTGAATAAAAAGTCCATGACCAAGTTTGATCTTGCTAAGATGAATTGTAAAGCGCTTACCATAGCATGTTGTGTTGGCCTGATGTAGGACATCCTACCCTGTGACAAAAGGATGGTTCTTGTTTTGGACACTTAACAAGCTATGACAATGATGCAGGCTTTTGGCAGATAGATAGGATTGGTCTAAATGTCAGTCTAAAATGAATGCCTTTTTTTTTTTTTTTTTAGAAAATTCTCTCCGGGATTACTTGAGGATTTTGACTGACTTGTTCTAATTCCAACTGTAGACTTTTGGAACAGCTTTTAAAATGTCATTGGGACAGATCTTTAGCTTATCAGTTAGGTGTAACTCCATCAAAGTCAATGAAGCTACACTATTTTAGCTGAGGATCTGGTACAACAGGTCCCAATAAAGCAATAACTTGTATAATTTTGTGAAGTTCTTCTCATAGTTTTTCAAGCAGTTCCCACCCCATCACCTGCACTCCTCTCTCAAAAGTGAACATTTACCTGGATGTGTTTAACCTCAAGTGTTACCATGATTCTTGGGTATTTCAGTCACATTTAAGATGCTTTTTTTTCTAATAGGACATCTGATACTATTGTTTTCATATTTGAAAAAATATCCAACTTGATTTATCTCAAGTACATAGTTTAGACAGCAGCTATCCGCTCTTCCAGCATCTAATTTAAATTGAAAAAGGTCCCATAAGGTACATCATAAATTTACAGTAATTCTGGATAAAGTTTTCATTATCTCATGTCATGCTGTAACATTAAAAATGTAAAAGCAATCAGCTTCAAATGCCCATGGGACTATGCCAATTACTCTTTTCTTTTTATTTTATTTTTTTTAAAAGAGAATGTCACTCAAGTCTGAGTGGCACAAAGCAAATGGTTGGCTGTAGTAGGAATGCAAATAGGGTCTTTTAAAGTATGTCCTTCAAAACACAATTTCAAGTGATTTTTTTTGTATATATATAAATGGATAGAAGGCATTTGTGGGAATAGTGTACTGCATGTATTTTAAGACATATGGAGGCCTGATCCTCTTCCCTTGAAATCAGTGGAGAAATCTCCCATTAGCTTCACTAGTGCAGGATTGGATCTTGAGTGCACAAATGTTCTTATCTTTGGAGCCAAAACTCTACCCACTTTCTTGGTCCAATCCTGTTCCCACTAAAATCAATGGTAATCATCCCACTGAGTTCGGCAAGGGCAGGAACAGATCTTGTTTCAGTCTTTACTCTAGAAAACTTATCAATTGACTTATTGACATCAGTTGATGAAGATTTTCTGGAGTAAGATCTGTAGGATTTGGCTCAGAATGTAGTACTATTAGTGCCCTTTTCCATTCTTCTGTGGAAGTATTTACTTCTGGCTCTTCATGGGAGCCATTCATATGTGCCTAGGGACAGAACTTAGACCTTATTTGCCATTAAAGGCCTACTCCTATTGAAGTCAATGAGTCTTGCCATTGATGTCAAGAGGCCCCTGAGTGTGTGAGCGCTTCTGAGCCCTGGTCCCTGTCTCTTGTATAAAGCATCTATGCAGTATTGGTGCTATGTCAAAAATACTACTAAATTAAAATAAACAATATTGTTAGTACAGCAAGTTTCTTTTGCTTGGGTTTATTTAATTAAAGTAGAAATCTCCTATTCTGCAGGTGCTGAAAATATGAAAATATGAAAGGACAATTAACAAAAGTAAAAAAACCAACCCTACTCTCCCTCTGCCTCCTCAATAATCTGTGGACAGATCTTATTCAATACAGTTAACATAAACTGACCATTTGGTCCAGATGTTGAATGAGGATGATCTGCACAAAACATAATTCTGGGGTAAGCATGCAAAGGTAAGTTAAAGCTTTAAATGTATGCTCCCCTGACTCTTCTGCAGGCTCAGTGTAGGGTTGTGCAAGAGGAGCCTGCAAGTAAATGGACTAAAACTGCAAACTGGTGTGGCTTAGGGGCACGCTGGTCAATCTGTTTTTTTCCACCCATGTCCTCTTTCTCCTCCTACATTCCCAGTAGAGGTGAGGGGGTGGTATAAGAGCCTCTATCAGTTCTAGGCCACCGAAGGATAAACCTTATCCTAAACTGATCCTCCCAGGGCCAACTGAGCCAGCTTTAATGTTTGTTGTTTTGTTGTTTTGTTGTCAGAACAAACAAAGTGGCACAAAGCAGTCATCCTAGACTGGAGAGTCTATCCCTAATTGTTTACACATCAGTACAGCTACTCCCTTGCTAGTTATGTCTTAATTCCCCCTACCATTACAGATATTTTATTGCTCTTAATTAGAATACAGGGATTAACTTGAAAATGCAACTTAATTAAATTTAGACTTTTCCATTGCCACAGCAGGGACTTGCATCATTTGAATCTAAATATATTTTCAATTTTTATTTTCATGGTGTGCAAGAATTTTCCATACAAAAATAATCCTTGATCCCTTTGCTTTATTAATCCTTTTATTGGATGCAGTTGTACACATCATTTCTCAGGAGAAACAAAAGTTGCACACATTAAATATAAAGGTAGGTCAAAATTGAAATTTAGCTTCTATGTCACATAGTCTTGATCAGAATCTCTTCAATAAGTGACACTTACCATCAATTTGGAAGGCATGGTAAATGACTAAAATTGTTGATAGCACAACTATTTGGAGGCAGAATATATAGAACATGTGTCAAAACTATCACAATTTCCCAATCTGATGTCACCATTCAGGAGTGTTAGAATACATCCTGAATGGTGTACACACTTTTGTGGGTGGAAGTGAGGGCCTGTATGTACCCTGTATATATTAGGGACACTTTTTTGACACATTTCCCAGCATTGGTTCAGCTCCAGTGTAGATAAGCTGCACTTCCTGTTCTTATGGAAGTCCGTGGCCAAATTCACTGGTGCAGGATTGAACCAGAACCTAGATCAATCAAAGTGAATAAGTACAAGTGTGGGCTGATATCTGGATGTAGTTTATGCTGAAATACACTGAATTTCTAAACAATGGGGAAATTTTCAGTTGCCTTTATTTGTGCTCCAGCATATGCATGGTTACTTCAGTGACCGAAAAAATAGCATGTGTGTATATCCTGCCACTAATCTGAGTATCTCAATGCACTTAGGACATTAAGGGTCAGATTGATATGTGTTAAGCATCCACCTATAGAAGGGCCTTGTGACTTCAGCTTTCAGAAGTTTTCCACCATTTCAAGTGGTGGGGCTACCTTCAGTTAAATGCACATGGGGTTTTTACTAGATGGGATGGGGGAGGATTCAGAACTTCAGCACGGAATGGCCTTGTCTTCAGTCCCTTTCGCTATAGTCTCCAGGATGTGTTCACTGATAGCTAAGTGAACGCTCTCTTGGGAGGTAATGACCCTTGCCTCCTTCAAAGTTTGGTTTTTGTTTTGTTTTTTCCCCCCACCACATGATTCTACTTGTGATAAACCCATTAGGTAACCATGTATGAGGTTGATCCAAAGTCCATTGATGTCACTGGAAAGACTCTCCTAATATGAGCTGATACAATCTTTAATTGCATCAGCTCATATTAGAAAGCATGTATACAAAGGGGCAATTAAAGTTGTGCATATAGTCTTAACTTGGCACGTCCTTACTTTTGACTACTTCACTGTATGTCAATGTTTTCTTAATGTAGCTTGTAAAACTAATCTCATTTTAAACAACCTTTTGTAAAAAAAATGGAGGACTCATTGACTTATTGTGTATCATTCTTAATCTTTTTTTAAAAAGCTTAAACATTGGAAGAGAAACATAAGCAGAAAAATACCTGCTAGTAGATACTATTGTTTACCCCTTACTCAGAGGTATCCAAATCCTTGCTGGAGATGTTACAATATTTCTTTAAAAAAAACAACCCACACTTTATCCTCTGAACTATATCAGGTTAACCCTTCTTGTACCACATTTGCCTTAGCTTGTTTCCATGCTTCTCTCCTTGTTGTCAACCTCCATGGCAAATAGCACTGCTGGCAGTCTTACCTATCTGTTCTATATCCGCAAGCTTTTCCTGCCAAACCACTTGTTCTCTGTAAGCCCTAGTTTCCTCTAGCCAAGTCCACTAACTGGGTCCTCTATGTACTGGATAGAGCACATGAGGGAAGCTTGACCAACCTGTCAACCATTAACACAATGTGGGAGTTTTACCTGGGAAAGAACTGCAAGTTCCTAAAGACAATTCTTGCCCTGATTCACATCTCTGTGAAGCCCTATTGAGTTTCATGCTGAAAATTCTACATCATTTACAGGGGGGCAACTCCCATTTTTCTTCAGTGGCAAATGTACCCTTTTGCTAGGGAAGAATAAACCCCTTAAGCCCTGATCCTACAAAGACTTAGGCACATGCTTAACTTCATGCACAGGAGGAGTCAAACCTTGTTATGGGTTGGGCATAACCAATGACTCTGGATCATCCTGAATTGAATAAGTGACTGAAATAACAGCTGTCTCCAACCCCAAAACTCAGCCACATGTCAAAAAGAAAGGCAAATGTAAGGCTGCCCAGAAACTTGAGCTAAATGACCTGGGTGGAGGGGCTTTGTGGTGTGTGACCGAAGTGTAGGTTTGAGTTAGAGACAAGTAGAGTGACCAGATATCCTGATTTTTATAGGGACAGTCCCAATTTTGGGGTCTTTTTCTTATATAGACCCCCTTCCCTCTTCCCCCCCCCCCCTCCACCTGTCCCAAATTTTTCACATTTGCTGTCTGGGCACCCTACAGCCAAGCTGGACAGGCACAATGTGTGAGATTGAGGAGGCTTCTGGTACTGGCTTACAGGGCTGTAAGCGAAAACTGCTTCCTCTTCAGTTCCTTCTGTATTTGGGAGGGCGGAAGGACTTTGTATAGTTTTGTAAAGAAAATACCTGACTCTATTGCCAGTTTCTCCTAATTGGAACAACCCACAACACCCCAAATATAGCTAACTGCTTGGGTCAAAAAAGGGTAAAACCCTATCAATCCATCACTTTCATGAGTATTTTTCAGATGATACATATTGGAGCATGGCTAGTGACTTTGAGTGGTTACACACTGGCTCTACTAAGGCATGTGACACACAAACACATGATATTATTATGGCTGTGTCACCACAGGGATATATAATAGGAATGATTGCTTAGTTATGGCAGTAAATTGGCAGTCAAACATCAGCCATAAAGGAAAATCATTAAATAGAATCTCTTTTTATATACAGAATAGATTTGTATATACAGTGGACACCAATGTTGCAGTCATACATTAGTATTCTTTCATATTTAATTATGGCAGACAGCGGTATTAATAATTTATTCTTATTCTCTGTAGAAAACATTGTAAACCAGCTGAAATCAGATAATTTCATCCCTCCTGGGTATTTAGGTTAAATGATTCCTGGATATACCAACACTTCTCTCATACCCTCTCTCTTTTTTGAATTTTTTTTCTCCTTTCCCATTTCCTTCAAATAACACTTCTTCCCAGTGCCTCTTCCTGAGATTGTTTGTTTGTTTTCCTTTGCAGTCCCCCCTGATTGGCAGACTGACCTAGTTTTGGAAACTGTTTTGTTGCTGCCCATTGCTACTTTGATATTAATACCACAGTACCTTAATTTTGTCTTAGTCCACCCCTGTAGATGATAACCTGTTCTGACTGAAGTTTTTTACTGGGGTAATACTTAGATTAGACAAGGATGCATTCAACAGGGCAAATTATTGTATTTCAGTTCCATGTGAATAACAAAAACCACTTGTACAACTGTTTGAAACTGAAGCTAGTGTGTGACATGCCAAAGCCACTGCTCTCCTCTCCCATATGTCAAACCCCATAACCACTTTTCTCCCTTCCATTTGTGCTGACAGATGGGCCCAAGTGGAGATAGGACGACTTAAAGGCTTTATTCCACTACAGGTCCACTATCTTTTGTACACAATTAAAATGTACTGTTTTCCTTATAAATATGTACTGGATGTAATAGGAAAATCATCAGGAGTGATCCAATCAAATTATCTATAAAGTCACCATACTAGTAAGCAATAGAATTTAGCTAATGAGAAAGCATCTATATATCCTATGCATTTAAAATATCAGTGCAACTTTTTTTCTAAATAGTGAAATTAGCCATGGTATTCTGTCTCACATTGGTAATCTTCCCATCTAATAATAATAATAATAAAAATCCTCCTTTCATTCGCATCTCTCATCACTTCCCATTATAAAATCCTGTTTTACAAAGTACTTGGTGGTGGTTTGGTACTTGCTGGTGGATTTTGCTACCATTTTGTATCCTGGAGATGGCTGTAGCTCAGTAGCAAAGGGGTGATCTCTGTGTAGGCAGTCTAATGTGCTTTGGTGTTCTGCTGGATGAAGGGCATAGAGTAAGTACAAATTATTAAAAGTTGATGCTTATAATACCCCCCTCTTTTTCTTACTCATTCTTAGTTTCATTCTTCTCTACAGGAACAGCAGCAGAATCTTCTTTACTATCAGACCACTTGCTTAATCAGTGAGCACTCCCCAAAGAAACAACTCATCAGTTGTTCAGTACTAGTTTTAATTAGAACCCTCGTGATCCATGTCCTCATGTGTGCTCTGTCTGATCTTCATAAATCAAGGGGGAAAAGATGATGATCTGGGCACCACAGCTTTAATAAGACATCTTCAATGTAATCATGCAAATCACCATTTGGCTAGCTTTTCTCGATGTATCCCATCCTCCACCTGCTAAATGGCAACATAGCAGAGAACAGCAGAAGAATAGAGTTCTTCCTGCTTTGCATCATCACACTTCAATAGCCTTTACGTTGTTGTTTTGTTTTTGTTTTTGTTTTTTGTTTTGTTATCAGGCATCAGATGTACACCAACACCTGGATGCAAAAGCTTGCCATGGGCTGATAAAAGAGAATTTAATTTGATCATTTTAAAGCCTAGTGTTGAAGAAATCACTGACTCACACTGTCCATATCTCAAAGTGATTGTCCTTGACTTACAGCTATGTGCTAATAAAGACAGAACAACAAAGTAATATCTGGCATATGTGTCCAAAGAATCCTCCACAGGCTTCTCCTGTAATGGTACCAGACCTATTCCAAACTCCATCAAAATTATCCACTTTCCTCATGAGCAGGCTATGCCCAGTGTCATAAGGTAACTGAACTTTTTTCTAGGCCCCGAGTCAGCAAAACACTTCAACTTCAGTGGGACTACAAACGTGCTTAAAATTTAAAAATGCTTTGATAAAAATCCTAAATGGTGGTCTCCTCTAGTACTCCACTTAGACCCTGGGTTTTTGAACCTGCTGGCTTTCATAGTTACCTGTATGACTTCTCTTGTTTCTACACTTTTACCATAGGGCAAATTGGTAATGGCCAGCAGCCTTCTACAATTTCTATAAGTACTCTTCAGGGAAAATGATTGCCTTTTTTGAGAGTGTATCTCAATCTTTGAAAGTTTCTAACCTATAGTGATTATATTATGCCAATTGACTAGGCTCCATGTGTCTTTTTTCATTGGAAATGTGCTTCATCACTTTAAAATAGTCCTAAATAGAGCTCATTGGGAATTTTTCAACTAATACCTACCTCTTCATCAGCTCTTGAAGTGCTTTACAAAGGGAGACAAGTAGTATCCCTTGATCATATGGGGAAACTGAGGCATAGGGAGGGAGTTGCTCTGGGTCATGCAGCTGGTCAGTGGTAGAGCTGGGACTAGAACCCAGGTCCTCTGAGTGCCAGACCAGTGCTCTATCCACTTTTCATCAAATGTTTTGGTTTCAAGGAATTAGCATCACAAAACAGTGTGGTTTTGACAAATCTCCTAATTCCCAATATTTTTGTTTTGATCAGACACAATTTCATTTTGGCAAAAGCAAAGGATTGGATATGCAAAATGGCCTGGGGGGAGAGGTGTGAAGAGGACATGTCAAAATATACAAAGTAAATATCCTTTTCCTCTTTTGCTGTTTATCTGTAAATTATTTGATGGAAATATTTTGTGGTTTATGGGTGTATGGTGGAATCAATGTTTACTGCCTTTAACAATGAAAAGCCATATGTACCCACCAATATAGGATCCAGTACCATAGTGGGATCTCAGCTTAGTCTTTTCACAGTTAAGGAAGCCTCCTTTCAAGTCTCCTGGAGATTCTCTGTTCCACCTAACTATTAAAATAGTATTCATCAAACTATAACATCTGCCAGTGACTGAACTTAAAGCTTTCATGGCTGATCCACCTCTCACATTGCCCTCCATATGATTTTTATGAAAATATGCTAATGTGTGAATATAATGTAACTGGAATATGCTTCATGCAAAATGGCTCTGGTAAGGTATCATTACAAAGCTGATAATCTATTGAGTGTGGTCATCCTATTTGTATAAATGTATCATTCTTGGATCTGAAACTAGAAATATGAAATATAACTCTGAGGTCCCATTGTAATTATGCAAAGTGTGGGACATTAATGGTGGTTTGGAATCTTGATGGCTCCCATCAACTAGGACAATTGGTTGTAAATGGCTCTGTTTACTTGCAAGCCTTCCTGTGAGTCAGGCTTGGAAGAATGAAGGCTTGGGGTCTCACTGGACATGTGACCATGTCCCCTGGTACTGGAATCTGTCTTACACCTGGTGCTTTTCCATTTAGGAGGAGGAGTGGGGACCCAGAGAGACAAAAGATTCCCACCTTGTGCCAAAGCTATATAAGGGGGTGGAACAGAACAAAAGTGGTTCCAGTAATGAGAAATTCCATAGTTAGCTCATGCACTTGAGCTAACAAGAATTGTACCGGGGAAAAGATTGTACCCAGACTAGGAAGGAGTCCAGTCTGTGAAAGAAGCTTATTGGAACATCTCTGAGGGTGAGATTTTATCTGTAATCAGTTTCTTAATGTATTCGGCTTAGACGTGTGTTTTGTTTTATTTTGCTTGGTAACTTACTTTGTTCTGTCTATTACTTGGAACCACTTAAATCCTACTTTTAAATTCTTCAGTTATTTACTAAGATGGTATTGCATTTAAAAAACATGTAGATATGTTCTAGCGGTAGCTCTTACCAAAAATTGTTGAATTAGAAATCAGCTTAAATCAGATGAAAAGGGGGTGAGGTGGGGCAGGGCAGAGAATGGATGTCTCAGAAGACATACATTTTAGCATAATTCTTCTCATGAAATTGAAATGGTGAGCTCCTATGCTCTCCTATTTGGCCTCTCTTCCATCTTTCAAAGCAAAAGTAACTAGGTGAGCATGCAGCAGTGCTCTGCTCTGACTACACACTACCAGGGCCGGCTCCAGGCACCAGCTTGCCAAGCTCGTGCTTGGGGCGGCAGGTGAGAAGGGGGCGGCAGTCCGAGTCCCGCGGCGGCAATTCGGCGGCAGGTCTGCTCTTCCCACCGCCGAATTGCCGCCGCGGGACTCGGACTGCCGCCCCAGTCTCGCCTGCCGCGGCGGCAAAGGGGCGGCAGGTCCGCCGCTGTCCCCTTGCCATTCCGGAATGGGACTGCCTGCGTCGGGGGCGGGGCCCTCAACGCAGGCAGACATGGCGGGGCCCCGCCCCCGACGCAGGTGTCGGGGACGGGGCCTCGCTACGTCTGCCTGCGTCGGGGGCGGGGCGCCGCCACCCCTGCTTGGGGCGGCAGAATTGTAAGCCTCACCCCAGACAAATGCAGCTTTTTCACAAAGGAGTTACTGCCAAAGTACTGCTGAAAGACAATGAAACTGTATTTACATATTACATAAACAGACCCATCAAACTAAGAAGGGCTGAAGGAAAACCTCACACTATCATGGTGCAGGAGGAGATTGAGAATAACATGTTCAATGTTCATTCAGTTACACTGGAGAGGGCAGGAATTAAATGACTAACATTTTAGCAGACAACTCCAGCATGGG
Organism: Chelydra serpentina; assembly: GCA_037349315.1. Classification (NCBI taxonomy): domain Eukaryota; kingdom Metazoa; phylum Chordata; order Testudines; family Chelydridae; genus Chelydra; species Chelydra serpentina. The sequence goes on along the minus strand of JBAIAC010000014.1, from coordinate 7,909,702 downwards.
GAGGAAGCAGCAGGGAACTTCCTTCAAAACCACCTCTTTTGTCCACAGCTGGAAATAACTTTATCTGGAAATCTCCTTCTGAAGAATCCATTTCAATGATTCATTTGGACAATAACTTAAGGTTTCTTAGCCCCCCTCTTATCAACCATTTGATGCTGGGGGATAGTTCCCACATCTTAGGAACATGTGGTGAGGATTTTACCTTGAACCAAGTCTAGCTTGTTAATTTTAGTTATAGAAAGAAAAAAAAACATGCTTTCTCTAGAAACCATTTGACTTTAATCCTTACACTTATACTTACTTAAAATCTGTCTTCATAATTAAATACACTGGTTTTATTTTTTATCTAAAGCAATCCAGTGCTTCATTTAAACTGAACTGTTTAACTCCAGTTAAAGTAAGGAATTGTTGAATAACGTTAACATTCCTCTGATTGTTCCACACCGGGCTGGAGACTTCAGAACCCACATATTTGGGGGTGGATAGAGTGTGGCATCACCTTACCAGTTGTTAACCAAGGGTGGTGGAGCTAGTTTGGAAGTCTGTAGTATTGCAGGCAGGCTCCAGGATCCAAAGCATTGGACCTTGGCTTTCTAATATATAGACAGAGCATGCTTGTTGCTGACTGTGGGTGTCCCAGTCAGCGAGCTACAGAAACAAGGCATTGTGAGGCACTTGGGGTTACAGGGTAAGAGGTGATAACTCTTCACATTTTGCACTCCAAAATGTGACACTCATTAATGCAATTCTGAAATGATCTTATTACATAGCAATTACTGTTGTGTATAGGTGATCAAAAGTGAACACTACTCTTTTTTGGTCTGAATCCTTCTCCTTGTCATTCACTGACATGCCCGTGGGGGAGGGGAGGGACATTGATCTTTTCACTTAAAGATAGGGCATTCTGCTTTTATTTTTTTTATTTTTATTTTTTTTTGGTTGTTGTTGTTTTTGTTCATGTGTGACTAGGGTGACCAGATGTCCCAATTTTATAGGGATAGTCCTGATTTTTGGGTCTTTTTCTTATATAGGCTCCTATTACCCCCCACCCCCTGTCCCGATTTTTCACATTTGCTGTCTGGTCACCCTATGTGAGACAGGTGTAGAGTCAAGAAAGCTCGGTTACTCATGTTCTTTGAAATGCAGAGAATGTTCAGAGATTTATGGGGCTAGGATCTTGTCACTGGTGTCTAACTTAGGGTAATTATTTATCTGTCAGTCAACATGAGATGTGTGTCTTGGCAAGCACAGCGTGAGCTAATGCAATTTTAATTTAACACTGAACTCACTGCCACCCAGTTTCTTTAGAAAATTGTGACAGCTTGCATTTTTGGAGACTGGAATCTTGCTGGCTTCTCTGTATCTTTCACAAAAATTGCAAAGATCCAAATCAGAACAGATTAACTTAAACATAACAGATCAGTATTTTGAGATGTTTCCTTTCACCTATCAAGATTGCTCAATCCAATCAGTGGCTGTGAGGTTGCCAGCCTGTCACAATCCTAAGAAAATGCCAGATTACAATAGGAATGTGAAGTGTTTTTCTGTCTCTTGTCATGTGTGCCCCTTATGTTTCTTCCCTGTGTTCCTCCCAGAGCCAGAAAACTAATTTTCCTTAAAACATCTTTCAGCATTCTGGCATAAACCCCCTTTCCAGGCACCCCCCGCCCCCTTTTTTTGGTATGACTGAAAATTAGTCATTACAAACAAAAGTGTGATTTTAAAAAAAAAAAAATCATTGCATTGAAGTCAATAGAAGTTAAGGGAACCTTGCAGGATCAAACACCTCACAGGACTAGCACTAACTTAGTGCCAGAATTAAAACCCTTTTTGATTCCATGAGCATGCAGGTTTCAGGCTAGTTGTTAATTTCTAAGTGCCAGGATTGGTTTTTTAATATTACTTTCCTTAAGTACAACATTGTCATGTGTGGGGGGAGAGGGAGATGTGTTTGATTTTTAACAGGTTTGTTTGTTTGTTTTTGTTTTTTCCCCTGACAAGGTAAGAGACCTCCACACACAACAGTCAGAAAGATCAGCTGCAAGTATCCAAGCTGTCTTAACTTTTTCCCCCCATCATTCATTTCTCTCTCATATTTTCTGTAGGATGCTTTTTTTTCAGTCAAGAGTAGCAGATAAATAAAGTAGCTCCATATGGCAAAACTTTTTAGTGTTTTAACAATAGCTGGCATTTCACTAGCAGAAACTAATCAGTGTTTTCAGATTTGCAGAAATAAAGTGTCACTAAGCAAAATAAAATTCTGAAAGTTACAGCATTCAATAACTTACTCATGAATTTTTTTTTCTGTCTAATATTCAAAAACAATGCAGTGAACAAATGCAATGGTAGCACAATTAATTGATATAGGACTGAGAGGAAAGCACCACTCCCACCCCATTGACTTTAATGAGTATTGGATCAAGGCCATAGCTCCTGATTGAACAAAGCACTTAGCCTATGCTTAACATTAAGCATGTGAGCAGTCCCATATTTTAAAAACACGCTTATTTTCTCTGTTCATTATCTTCAAGCAACTAACAAAACATACAATGGGCCTATGTACATGCTCTAAGATAAGAACATATTTAAGTACTTTCCTGGATTATGGCCCCGGAGAAGAGACTGAGTTCAGGTTTTGAGCTTGGTTTTTTTGTTCCCAAATTTGGGTATACTGAAGAGGAAGGTCTAAAGGGTAGGGAGTATTTTAATCACTCTTGGGATGCACCTCTCTTCAAACCTGATAGTCCAGTAAGTCTACATGGAACTTAACATCTGTGATAAATAAAAAACCAGCAGCCATTATGAGCATGGAGTGTTCAGAAGATGTCAGGTCTAGTCTTCCACAGCCAGTAAGGCCAAGTGGCAATGCAGTCTTTAGAGGAGTAACGAAGAAGAAAAATGTAGCTTCCCAGTGAAACTCCCTAACCTACAAGCACTCTTGAGTTACAGAATTAGCAGAAATAACTTCTTAGAACTGTTTTGGAAAACTCTCCAATAAGGGCAAAACAGATTCCTCCAGGATTTTAGACTTCTTGCAAAAAGGATGCAAAGAAAAGTAAGACAATCCAGTGAACAATTGCCATAAAGAGGTGACTTTTGAACTTGTCAATCTTTCTGTATCAAATCATTTTTCATCAAGCAATTATGGGGAGGGGCGGAAATCAAATCGCTTACATTCTAGGTCTTAGCTTTTACCATTTAATGACTTTAACACCCAAAATCAAGGTGTTAGCCAAAATTAAAGCTCTGGCTAAACTGAAATCTGTAACACGACTTTACTGTAGAGTCTCGACCACTCCACAATAGTAGCAGTATACCGAGCCTTATTACAATGTAAGGCAATATAACTTGGAGGTAACTTAGCTGTGTATTCCATCATAGATTTGTCTCTACATTTAATTCATGTACTTTAACCTCATGAATAAAAAGTCTCCTCAAACATGAATTCACAAACGTTGGAGTACTATTTACCTTTTTTGAATTCTAAGCCCTAGGAGCATCATTCTTTCATTAAAGTGACTGACTTCTGCTGTCTATAAACCATTCTTCAGCCTTTTAAAAACCAGACATACCTGACTTCATTGCATGTTTGATCTTCAGTTGTTATGCCATGGCTACTTTGGCCTCATTTATTGCACTATTTTTCCCTCCAAAAAGGTAGGACTTTATTTGGGTTCATGCTGTGTTTCATAGATCTGTCTAAACCTTAGATTTTCTTTTATTATGGTAAATAATATGTATGTATCCATATTATTAGTTCCTTTCCCTTCCCTTATTCATGCCCTCACACCTTTGTACAGGAATGGCTGGCTCTCTTTTCATCTGAGCTGGCCTTTGTAGTATGTTTAAATCTTCTTGTAAGTATCACAAGTCAATATCTGGAATGTTCAGCTATCAAACTGGTGCATCATTGAGGGTTGGAAGGTGGAGTGCAACAACTTGCTATTTTCTAATTACAGACTCCACTATGTGTTTTGCCATTTGCATCACTTTCTCAGAGTCACACTGAAGATAGGGCTAAGCAAACTTCTGCATTGTGGCAGCCACTCTGGCCATTCCAATCAGCAGCCTGTTAAGCCTAGTTCAGGATCTGCATCCCAGACTGCAGACAGATGGATGTAAGTTAGGCATGCTGACAAATTTCAGAAGCCCTGTCTCTATCCCAGAGTTGCTGCCACTCTGCAAGGATATAGCTATCAGCCCTGATGTGTGGTGGTTCAGCCAAGACTGGCTTTGGGCTGGCAGCACTGCACATGAGAGCATGAACAGTGGCTACAAAAGGATATTGCAAAGTAAGTAGTGGCAAGTCAGCAGGAACTACCAGTCTAAGTGAGTTCTTGAGGCAGGCAGATCTTATAGGAAGTGTGTTCTTATTTACAGCCATTGGAACCATTGTGAGCCTTGTGTGCAGCAGGTTGCTTTCATTGATCATAGCCCTCCTTTCCACTCTGTGGCTAATAGCATCTTGTCAACATTTTGACGGAGCTATAAGAGCCAACATCCATAAATTAGATGTTCATATGTGGCTAAGAACACTGATAATACGATGGTGGTGTTCACAATATGTATGCTGATTTCTGCCCCAAACTGCTACACAATATTACACTGGAGCAAATACTTTGCCTCTGCTTCCCTGGAAGTCCTGCTAGCTTCCAGAACAAGGCAATGTGGGAGATGATCTGTTTATTTAAGCATTCTAGATGGGACTAGTATGTTCGACTGCAGTCCAGTTTGACTCCTAAGTAAGTGACAACTGGCTGGAAAGGGAGTGGGCAATCCTCAACATGGACTGTAAGGGGTTGATTGGCCAGGTGATCAGATGAAAGATTGTGACCATCATCTTAGACTAATTTAATGTAAGTATTCACTGACTCAGATAAGTGGCCAGAGTATTCATGTCCTGACTGACACACCATATAGTGCAGAGCACCGTTCATATCAATAAGACAGATGTCATCCATATATACATACTTATCAGTCTCCATGTTGATAGATCTTAAATATATATTTTTGCAAAGATAAGGAGCTAGATTGTATCCTTGTGGGAGTCAATTATGGAGATGCCCAAGCCAGCTAACTGACTTTGTCTCCAGCTTGTGAGACAAAGCTCCAATTGGTTATAATTAGGGCCCTACCAAATTCTCGGCCATGAAAAACGTGTCACGGACCGTGAAATCTGGTCGCCCCATGTGAAATCTGGTCTTGTGTGCTTTTACCCTATACTATACAGACTTCATGGGGGAGACCAGCATTTCTCAAATTGGGGGTCTTGACCCATATGGGGGTGGGGGAGTGTTGCAGTATTGCCACCCTTACTTCTGCACTGACTTCAGAGATGGGTAGCCACAGAGTGGTGGTGGTAGCCGGGTGCCCAGCTCTGAAGGCAGCACCACCATCCGCAGAAGTGCAACTCCTTTTTGGGTCAGGACCCCTACAACTACAACTCTGTGAAATCTCAGATTTAAATAGCTAAAATCATGACATTTACAATTTTAAAAATCCTTTGACAGTAAAAGTGACCAAAATGGACCATGAATTTGGTAGGGCCCTAGTTATAATTTCCATGATAAACTGCATCATGAGCTTACAGGGAATAGTGTTCAGCGACTTAACAGAGGTAGCCCCACATGTCAGACAGTATCATCTGCAGCTGACAGAACCACCAGAATGGCACCAATTTCTCAAAGGCATTTCCACTGTCTTGTGTTTAGGTGATGATTTGATCTTGGGTGCACTGTCCTCAACTGAAGCCAGCCTGAACAGAGGGCAGTTTTGGTTCAATAGCCTTGTTTATGTGCAGCAGAATCAGTCTCTCCATAAGCTTGTCCATAGATCTTGGGGATCTTCCAGAAGTATTCCTGGTTTTGGAATGGCTGAGCTTTGCCCTGCACCAGTTTTTTGGGATGCAGTGGTCCTGGAAACATCCCGTTGCTGGCCCAAACGCTGGCAACTTTGATTTTAGGTGAAATAGGAGTTCCATCTGGATATAATCCAGGCCTCTACAGCCTTTTCTCTTTTTCATAAGCGTTGTGGCTTGGTCCAGCTCTGAGAAAGGAGCCATCAAGTTTGAATCCACACTAGGGCCTGTCGCCTCTCTAACTTCAATTTTCACTGCATGGCTGAAAGACTTATCCAAGTTCTGTGCATGGCCATTAGCCTCGAGCTAGGATGTGACAGCAGTTGCAGTGACTGAAAAATCCTTTTTGCTGAGGCTGGAAACTCCAGACATTTTTTTACTCATTCTGGCAGACCATGGAAAGTCCATCTTTGTGACTGTCTTCAGCAATTGTGCCTGGCTTGATCCACCAGTTGAATGAGGTCCTTGCTCTTATTAATGGTCTCCTGTTCATTACTAGCAGATTTGAATTCCTAGTAGAGTTTAATTGCCTCTGACTACTACCCAGGGATATGCTGTCAGCGATAGCCTCTAGAGATCAATTTCTTAGCAGCTGCCTGAACTAATTAATGGGAAGTTTGGTTGGAGTTGTTTACATTGACTGGACATGTCAAGTTCTACTCATTTAGCCTGCTGACAGATGTCTGTCTTCTGGATGCCTCTCATATCAAGCTTTCCAAAAATTCCACTGGGCCTTCTGCAAGCTTTCTACCATGGGCCTGTGTATATCAAACAGACAACCAATGCTGAGACTTCAGGAAAGCGTCAAGCTCCTGCTACTCTGACAACTGAAAGCAGTCACTTGGAAAAAAAAAAAGGCTATGTTGGGTGAAAAGCCCATTGTCCATCTGCTACTGTGAGCTTGGCATTTGTTTTGGGTCCTAGAGTTGTATGTTGGCAACTGATGCCCGCTCCATTAACCTCTCCATCTGCATTGTTGTCAATACATCCCCAATTCACTTGGCAAGAATTAAAGATGCACAGAGTGGGTAAAGTTAACTGGTGGGGGCTTGTAGCTATTAATCAGCATAAGCTGTTATCCCTGCCTGCCTTTATATGTCATTTAGACTAGACGTGGATATAGTGACACAGTCCTTCTGTAATGTAAAAGGCTATTCCATACTGCATGTGATAGTGATGAACCATGACAGCATAGCGTGGAACTGAAAGTTGCATGTCAGTGACACAGCCGCCAACTTCCTGTTACGTCGGTGGGTGCTGACGCCGGGTGACGTTGCGGGGCCCCGCCCCCGACGCTGACGCAACATTTCCCAGCGTCAGGGACAGGGCCCCGCAACGTCTGCCGGTGCTCCGGTGAGTTTGCCGCGGGTCCAGGGCAGGCGGGGAGTTGCCGGTGGGTGCGGAGCACCCACCAATTTTTCCCCATGGGTGCTCCAGCCCCGGAGCACCCACGAAGTCGGCGCCTATGGTCAGTGATATACTCTATCTCCTGAAGGAAGATTGTATGTTCAAGGTTTGTAAGTAGGTGCAGTATGTTTAGAAATATGTTAATGAACAGATATCATTAAAGTCTTATTTCTGAGCCTTTCTCTCTCCCCATGATGCACTGACATGCATGTGATCAGGGTAGGTGTGGCTGCTAGTTCCCCCTGGTTATAACAGAGGAAATGGCTGGCAGGGCATTCTCTAAGTATCCCAGGAATCTGGTACATCTTTCCACTATGGTCCAAATTTTGTCAACATTCATGGTATCTTGCAAGGCCCATTTGTTTAATCTATTCTCTAAAGAGCAGTAAAGTGACAGAAGCGTAGGGTAATATTTTGAGGGGTTAGTATTTGACTGTGAGATGATAGAATGGTATCTTTTGGTTTTATTAAAAAAAAAATGACTACAGCTTGTTTATGGGCACTGAGCTAGTCAGGAGTTTTCCATTGGAATGTTTTTTGGTTGAAAAATGCCAATTCACTGAAAGCAAAATGTTTCATGGAAACAGGCCAATTTCAATGTGGGGTGGGGTGGGGTGGGGGACTCCAACACACAACAATCTGATAACTTGAAAATTTCCTCTGACTAGCTTAATCAAACACCTGTACAGTAGGGTTAGCTATACTCACTGTATGGAACACCTTGCCTTAAGGGCTTGGGGGATCAAATGTTCATTGTGACCTACAGAACCATCAGCACATCTCAAATTCTGAATATAAATAAGCAAGCTCACAAAAAAAGGTCATGATTTGTTCAGACTGCAGCACAGGAAGTCTTGTATGGAAATTAATTTGGCAAAATACACTATTTATTAAAAAACAAATCCAAAAAGCACAGCAGCACTCTAGAAGTAGAGTCTTGTGGTAACAACCGTAATGTTCACTATTTCAGTACCATAACACATTTAAGTCATCTTAGACAATACAAATAATAAACAACCTTTTGGTAACAAATGCCATCCACATAACAAAATGTCTAAGTGCCTCAGCTTTTTTGAGGCCATTTCACCCATTCACTTCCTATACTCGGGCATGTGTGGTAGGGGGAAGAAATCATGAAATACTATCTGCAAAGATCATAACATCTGATCTAACAATAAATAGGTCTTAGTAATCATCCTTTGCTACTTTCAGTTCAAAGTAAGTTAATGTCAAGCTGTATGGAATGGCTCACAGACGCAAATGGTTAGCACCTCAGGGCAGACTGTTACAAATCAGGGCACAAACTCCAAAATGATTTTGGTCCTATAATTAGGATTCACCAACCATGTAACAAGTATGAGCTCCTCAAACACTAAAATCCTTAACGTGGAGTCACAGACAGTCCCCTTGGGCACTCCAGTTGATCTTGCCACCCAGGAAAGTTTGCCTTTGTGATAGATGGTCCCTTACACCAAAAATCACAATAATATTCAGGTTATTTCCAGTCCCAAAGGACAACTCGCTTACCCCAGGTCAACTGCACCTTAGGTCCTACACCAAAGACCATGTTTGAGTCAAACCTATAATAAACTAAAGATTTTATTAACTAACAAATGTTATTTACAAGGTTAAAGCAAGTAAACATACACACAAACGAGTTAGTCTTCGGTTCCAAAAGGTAATAGAAGCTCCTGTATTATTCAAACTCTGTATGTCCTCTAGGACAACTCTACTGGCTCCACTGCCAACTCTACTGGCTCAAGCTGAATCCAAAACACAACCTGAAATGAAACTGGATCAGACTTTAACAGCTCCAATTCATCTCAACATTTTTTTTAAACCAGAAGGACATTACCATCATAAGTACTATTTAAGAGACTCATACAAGGTTTGTTTCCCTACTGAAACTCTCTCCAGATAAAGGGGGAGGGGAAATAAAAGCCTTACTTAATACTTACATTTCAGCTTTTTCCTTTTTTGTATCCTTCATAAGAAGTTAAAGAATGTGTCATACTACGTAGGCTAAAGTCTCTAAATACCAAATCTTGTTTAATGTTAAACACTATGTTGTATTAATGACTTTGGCCCCATTTATTCAGTCTAAAATATTTTTTAGCAGCCTAACAGTGCCCAATCTGTAATATATACTCAGAAGCTGGCACCTTAGCAAACAAGCAATTGTTTTCAAAGTTAGTTTAAAAGCAGCTTGTTTTAAAATTCTTTACTATATTAAACTATTTAAAATAAGCATGCAAAGCAAATATTTTTCCCGTTTAAAAAAATTGAAACTGGTTGAGTGATTATGCAAAAGAAAATTAATTAGACCCTCTCAAAGTCTTTCCTTTTGAAATTAAAATATCTGTCACTTATTTGTGTTAACTTTTCTTTGATGAAAAGGAAAGTGTTCATTTTACTCTGAGTTTTTATATGTGAAGGGCATTCATTTTATCCTGTTTTTGACAGAGATATAAGGTGGAGGAGACACAGGGTAGAAAAAGCTGTATTTAAACCATTTGTTGGTGGTTTTCGAACATTGGACCACAGGTTAGTTACAAGTGGATGCTTTGGTTGGCAAGCTGAATAGAACACCTGCTGCTTTAACTCTGGTTCACATTTTGGTCAGGGATGTCATTTGATTGGATTGTTTCTTTTTAGACAAGGCAGCCTTGGATGAATTCAGTATTGCTGATCTCAGGATTTGATGAAAAGCTGAGAGAATGAGAGGATAGAAGAAAAGGTGTGTGGGGGTGGGAGGGGAGAGAGGAGGAGGCAGAAAGCAGCATGGGGAAGAGGTAAAACAATACAGATTTTACATGCCTCTGCCCACTGATGGGCTGAGGACTGGATGTCATGATAACATGATGACTTTCAGTTGAGGTTGAGGAAGCTGAGATAGGTTGCAATGCTTGGAGACTTGGGGGAAAAGGACTTTGTTTTCAAATGCTCTTCAGAAATTACTTCACCACCTTGTGTGTCATGCTGGGGCCAACACAGCTACAATAATGCAAACAACAACTTAAAATAGATGGCTTCTCACTGTTTAGACTTAGTAAGTTACTGATGTACATTTTGATTGATCATATACATATGTTCATTTGCTCGCTGCATCTCCTGCTGTTTAAGTGTATACTGTGTTGGAGTAATGTAATTGGAGAATTACTGAGTTTTTTCTTTAATTAACCACCATCTTAGAGCACTAAAATGTAATGTAAAACAAGCAATCTCAACCTGAGAACTGTCAGTATAGATTAAGTGCAAGTCAAAAGATAAATTTGGCATTTTCATAGAATCCATACCTTGTTGCCGATTCAATGAAAGTATATACTCTTGAAACTGTCACATGATCCATACCCCTCTCATGGCTTCCATTATGCTGAATATGCTGTCCAAATTTTCCTTATTTTGAAAGAAATCAGGCATACATCAGCTTTCCTTTTTCACTTGGTACTACAGACCTTTATTTCAAAGTGGTAATCACTGTATGCTACAATGGTACTGCTGGAGTGGGCTCTCTTTCATTTCTAGTAATCATAGATGGTCTGACATTGTCCCTTTAATATATTCCTGAAAAGAACAGTATTATCTCTACACTATTTGCCTCTGTTTACTTAGAATATTAAAATATGTTTGTGCTGGTTGAAGTAGTTTTAGGTTACAGGGAGAAAAAAAAACTTACCTGAATTACATTACCTTACCTCACTCTTACTCCAACATGAATCTGGAGTAACTCCAGGGACTGAAGTCAAGTTACTTTGGATTTGCACTAATATATAATTGAGCAGACTTTGACCCTCCATATACACTTACTTTTATTAGGCCAGAATGCAGCAAAGTTAAAATTGCATAACATTTCTTCTTTAGAGTAATATTGTTCACACAGACATCTTCAAGCATATTACATGTTTGTTCCCTCTGGCAAGATAAACCTTTTGGCAATAAAAATGAGACAGAAGAAATGAAAAAGAATAAATGTAAAGACGACATACTACCCACAGCATAGCATTTGAAAGGTTAATTCACATTCTCTTTTTTCCCTCCAGATCCTATAAATGAAGAAATCAAAATCTTTTATAAATTAAATAAAACCAGAGTCTGATCATAGATGCATGTTCTTACAGCATTGGGTAGTTGAAATGATCACGCATTAAGAAAAAAGAATGACATACCATCAATTTCTAATGTGTTAAGTAAACAAGAATTTAAATATACTTCAAATACTCTTCATGCTTTTGCTAAGCCATGTTTTGTCTCTACCTGGTTATGTTTACTATTAACAGCTGGATAGAGATGGGTCACAACCTGCTGGGTACTCCTGGGGGAAAAACACCAAAACACACATTGATCTCTTGATAATGGGAGATTAAAATGAAAATGATAAGTCTATAGTATTTAAGAGCCTTCTTAAAGAAAGATCACCTGCTTAAACTCTTGTCAAGACTTTTTAAAATTCAAGATGCAATGCTAATCCTAATTCATAAAAGCCCTTTAACCTGTTATTCTCCCCAAAAATCCTGTAACATGATTTTTACGACCAAACTTTGAAAAGGTGTAAACTTTAGTGCACACAAAATACTTGGATTTAGCCCTGCAGCTGCACGTACAAGTGCACCATAAATTGCATACATAAATTTTGAAATCTGAATGTTAGGCACCTAAATAGCTATTTTGCACAAGTAGTTAACTTGCATACAAAAATATAGAAACGAAGGGCCCAATTCTCATTTTCAGTAAAGTCTCTTTACACCACTCTAGCAGTGTAAAGTGGATGTAAATGTTGAGTGTTTTTGAAATAAGTGATCAAATTCTCCAGTTAACAAGAGGAGGGGAGGATTGCCTCAACGAGAGCCATGAGAGAGATTTAAGTGTAGTAGCCGTGTTAGTCTGTGTCAGCAAAACGAAAATAAGAAAGAAAAACTTGTAGCACCTTAGAGACTAACAAATTTATTTCAGCATAAGCTTTCGTGGGTTAATACCCACTTCATCGGATGCATCCGATGAAGTGGGTATTAACCCACGAAAGCTTATGCTGAAATAAATTTGTTAGTCTCTAAGGTGCTACAAGTTTTTCTTTCTTATGAGAGAGACTGACACTTCTAGCTTCCATAGTAAGCTCAAGTTATCATTCCCACTAGCTCACTTTGCACAAAGCAATATACAATTACTGCTCAATGAATGGTAAATATGTAGCAAGAGTGGGTCCCCATGCTCTGGGGACATGCATGGACTCAGATTTAGCAGAATTGTCTGAAGTGACTCTGCCTCATAGTGCTATGTTGTACTGAATTACCAAAACATGACATCTAACCTGCTCTATTTATTTAAACAAATATTTGATAGAAATCATGTGAATTTAACTTTGAAAATTAATGGCCTAAACTATGCTTCTCTGATAGCAGTGAGTACTAAGGCACAAGGACTCCTATTCCTTTTTGGTGCACTTGCATGGAGGACAGATACAACCTACTGGCCACATGGGACATTTATGGCCAAGTCCAGGGCAAGAACGTGGGCCTATGATTGGGGGGAGGGATAGCTCAGTGGTTTGAGCATTGGCCTGCTAAACCCAGGGTTGTGAGTTCAATCCTTGAGGAGGCCATTTAGGGATCTGGGGCAAAAATTGGGGATTGGTCCTGCTTTGAACAGGGGGTTGGACTAGATGACCTCCTAAGGTCTCTTCCAACTCTGTTATTCTATGATCTAAGATGACAGCACTGCAGGAGTGTTAGCTAACTCTGTAAAAGGTGTAGGGAGGGAATCCATTCACCACACTTTTCCAGGCTACTATTAGTGTGTGATTCAAAGGCAGTATCCTCCTTTGCCCCAGCATGGCTCAGGCTTATATGAGCAGCAAGTTTAAAGTTGTGGGAAGACTAACAAATCACTCTAGTTTATTTTAAACTGTGCCTCCTCCCCCCCTTTAAGCTGTTAGATACATATGGAGATCCCCTATATTTATATTGGACAGATTTTATTCATGTTTAAATATACTGAAACTATGAAGAAATGAGTCTTTGAATTCAAATCAAATATTTTTTCTATAAAGAAGAACTAGATAAAGGACTTTTATAAAGGAAAGTGATCCGTCCAAAAACCAAAGACATTCATCTGAAAAACAAGTTGTCTTAAGTAGGCAAGTAAACAAGAAATTTAAACACACCTTTTTTATTTAAAAGGAAGCGCTACTAGCACCAAACCAGTGGCAGAAAAATTAAGGTAGATAATGACTAAACCAGGGCTAGGTCTACACTTGGAGTTGGGTAGACATGCAGTAGCTCTGAGCTTATTGTCTAAAGTATAGTCAATGACTTGACTACACTTGTGGTTCAATATTAAAAATATTACAGACCAAATAGCCAAATTTAGCCAATTTATTGTCTAAAGACAACAGTACAATTCAGAATTTTTTTTTATCTATCCTTCTGGGAAGTGGTTCTCATGCCCTACATGGAAGGTATGCTCTGAAATATGCATGCAAAACCAGTCATTTATAGTGTAGTAGTTTGAGTTAAAAGCATTTTGTGCCACCCAAGGCTAAAATTCACCAATTTGTTTTTTTAAACAAGCTTTTCTTGTACTATGGTGTACCCTTATCTCATTTTGAATCCCACATTCTAAGTTCCTTACCTGTAGCAGGACATAGAATGAATGTCTTTCTTTAGACAGATTTCATATATGCCAGTTACAAAGCTGAATTCAGCATTGCAAAGTGATGTGGGAAAACTTGGCACAGGTAAATAGAGTTATGGGAAGATTATGCAAGTCAGTTAGTATAACTATCTAGTACTCATATTTCATATAATATATATGCAAATAGTACATGAACATAATACCTATTTGTGTGTGAGTATATAAGACACATATAATTAGCAAAAATAGTGTAACTGTGCTGGCAACAGCTTGGGATAGACACCAAGTAGAAACCCACCCGTACCCTCTTGGTATCTACTTGGGGCAACTAGTCTATGCTGCCACTTGCCACTACCATGGTTACATTACTAGTTTGAGCAAGCACTTAAAAAAAAAAATCAGAGCTAGCATTTCTCTACTTGAGCTGGGAATCTCACCCCCAAATCCAAGTGTAGAAAGGTGGGTACTCAGTACAAAGAACTTCAAGTGTTTTTCAACATTGATGTAGCTGTACTAGGGATACCAAAGGCATAAGATATAGTGTGGTTCAGGCACAGGTTTGTCTCCCCATGTGGTATCTAATCCTAGGCTAACAATATCTGGTGCTGCTTTCATAGTCCTTTAAAGCAGCTAATTGTAACTTTCCCCCCACCCTCAAAAGTTGAATGTTTCAAGCTATTTCCTTTCTCAATGCAAATATATGAGAGAGAAGCAGGCTCTGAGAATAGCAAAGGATAACCTTTGTCTACCTTCTTGAACCACATGGTCAAAGCACACTCCTCAGAGAATAAAGACCCCCTATGATCTCTGGAGGTGTGGATTAGGGCACAGAGCTTTTGCATTTTAATAGAGCCTTCTGAACCTGAACTCTTGATCCTGCTTATGTTGAAGTCAATTGGACTTTACCCATTTATTTTCAAAGGAAACAGGATGAGGCTCTGACTGTTCAAAGAGACAGTTTTTTTTTAAAAATCTACTTGATATAAGGACAGACCGTTTGGCATATATAGGACTTTCTGCAGCTTTATGAATACATATTTCTAAGGGTTCTACCTTTTTCCTTCATACCTAATTTTACTCAGATTTGAAGTCAGCAGGTTAACAGTAACCAATAAAAAACAGAAATTATCAGAGGGGTAGCCACGTAGTCTGTATCCACAAAAACAAAAAACTCCCTCTCTTCAGGTGCCAGTATATATATTTATGCCCATATCTGTAATTTTCACTCTGAAGAAGTGGGGTTTTTTACTTATGAAAGCTTATGCCCAAAGAAATCTGTTAGTCTTTAAGGTGTCACCAAACTCCTCACTGTAAAAATAGAAAAAGTTACTACACTTTGTATTTCTATTTTTATTTCAGTTTCTCTCCTAACATGGAAATAATTGACTTTTGAGTTATAATATTCCTGGTTCTTGGAATCCTGTTAAGACAAGAGATCACTACTCAGGATTTCTTACCTGAAGAAGAGTTTGCTAGAGTGCCTAATCATAGTCCTCTCTATAATACAATTACAAATATTTTGGAACACCCAGTTTCAGCACAATTGTGAGCTGTTATAATATGACTGTTTTTGTGCAGATGAGGCAAAACTGTAAAACCATAAGGGAAATATGCTACAGCCTTAACATTTAGTCCAGTTCTCGTTTGATCATTTCTGTACAGATAGGCCAGACTATATTTTAACATGTTTAGGGAATAGTCATGTTAAAATTCAGTGTCTTGCCCCCAGTACCATTCTAATACAGAAATAATTGTAGTGTAGATGTGTCCTATATCAAACAAAACACAGTAGCATACAATAAAATGCCTATCCCGTTATCTGCATGACAATGAATAACTTACTTAAATATAAAATACTTGGTTTATACACCACACAAACTGTTACAAGGTTGCCTATGCCTTGCTTAAAAGAGTATTAGTGGCATTATGTAGGCTGAACAAAAAATAAACAAGTTTATTGAAAAATCTCAAATACATTTAATATTTAGTGAGTATAAGTGTAATTGTAATGCTCATTGATGGTCCGTCCTGGAGCATGAAGTCTTCATTTGAGCCATAGAGCATAAGGAGCAGCAGTGCAATCTTTCCTACAGCGCCCTTCTAGAATACCTATACCCTGACTTGGAAGCTGGGGACTTACATTGTTTTCCAACACAGTTAGTCTTTGGCTTCTCTGACTGTCACTAAGAGTGATAGTTCCTTTATTGTGGATTTTGTGACATAGACACATGCCTACCAGGAGCCAGAGTGAGACTACCAAATCTATTTCCTGTAAGATTCCAAGCAAGTCAACAGATGGAAAAAAACTTTTGGACATTCCTGATCTGGTCTCCATTTGAGTCTGCATCCTGGTGAACTGCACCCTATCTTATTTGGAACATGTCCACCATCTAGTCCCCAGGTCAGAATAAGAGTAGAAGTGGTCTTAAAAACAGATGTTCTCGTTACTGTGCATTGGAAAGCTATCCTATATTTTCAGTGTGAAGGACGTAATCTAAAACAGTTTTTTTGTAAGAGAAAAAATCGCCCCCTCCCAAACCAACATAGTTGTGAGAGCAAAACCCCCTCTGTAGATCCATTATACCAGTGAATCACCCATGTAGACACAGATTATAGTAGTAAAAAAGTCTCTTGTCAGCATAGCTTGAAACTTTTGCCAGTCTAGTAATGGCAGTTTGGGTTATTTAAAAATATATATATTTATACGGACACTTCTATAGCAGCAAAACTAGTGTCCTAGTGTAGATGCACTTACACCACAAGAAAGTGCTTTTGATGGTATAACTCACTTCATCTGGAGAACTGGTGTAGCTATACCAGCCAAACATTTAACTTGCTGCTATAAAATCATGTCCACTAGAAGGGATTGCCAGTATAGCTATACATACAAACCCTTTCTTATGTAGACCAGGTCGAAGTCTCCCTGAGAGTTTCTCTTATGTCACACACTGCATCTGTGCTAAAAAAACAGAATGAACATGTATCTTGGCACAAATGCCTAGTACTTAGAAATTAAAAAAAAAAATGGAGATATGCCTATCTCATAGAACTGGAAGGACCTTGAAAGGTCATTGAGTCCAGTACCCTGCCTTCACTAGCAGGACCAAGTACTGTCCCCTGACAGATTTTTGCCCCAGATCCCTAAGTGGCCCCCTCAAGGATTGAACTCACAACCCTGGGTTTAGCAGGCCAATGCTCAAACCACCGAGCTATCCCTCCTCCCCAAATTCAAAAAAGTACGCCACAGAAAACAAAGCTCCAAACTCCACATACAACACCTCTTTCATAGCAAGTTCTATTTCAGAAAAATACAGTACATTTCAGAAAAAAGCAGTAAAACATGTCCAGAAATGATACTTCAGTATTTTTGCTTAGCTTATCACTTTTTGTGAATAAACCTTATTTGCTAAATAAGGAACAACTTGGGAACAGCAGATATCTAGCTACATCTGACAGTTTCTAGACTGCAAGCTACCACAGATTCTTAACAGAAATGTACCAGATTTGCAAGTACAAGAATGCATTTGCTGCTCCATCATAGCAGGATATGCCAGATGTATAAAATATTACAGTACGATGTACAAATCTGAGATATTGGTTACCAGACTACCTCTAAGCAGGATACCATTACTGGAATAGATTAGTCATTTGAAACCTCTACAGAGAGTGTTTACATGTTATAAGACTCATGGCCCACTGCATATCACCGGTTCTACACAAATGCTGCAGAAAAAGCGCATACAGTGGTCACTTAAAATCAGCTTTTCAGTTTATCTTAAGTTCTCCTGAGGTTTCCTCAGCTGGAGGAACAGAGCATGCTGGCTGTATTCTTGTCATTACCCTGCCTTCTGTACAGCTGGGGATGAGTTGAATGGGGTTTGGGAGAGTAAAAATAATGGATGAGGTAGGGGGGAATGGAGAGAATTTGTTAGAGGAGAAGGGTGGTCACTCTGTCCCCCAAGATCACATCTGCTGAGAGGAGGTCATAACTCACTGCAGGGAGACAGAAAACTCCCAAACCCTGCCCAATCACGTAAGGGGTGTGTGTGTGTGTGTGTGTGTGTGAGAGAGAAAATCTTGAAACTGCTCTTTCCCTTCAGCTTGAGGCAATATATCAGTATTTCAGAAACTAATTTATTACTCCTGGGTAATATTTCACTACTGCTGGAATCTGAGCCAGCCCATATTTGTGAGGAATGAAACGACAATTTGGTATCTGTGCTACATACTAACAAAGGTACAACTCATGATGTTGAATTGTGTGTTAGAATTAACATTGTTTTCGAGTATGGTTTATATTACATACGTTTATTTTTTGGTTTTATTTACAACTGAGTAATATCACACCTTCGCTATTCTTTGTAGCAGTTTATGGTCATATAATTTGAAGCTAATGTTTTTTCTTTTAAATGTTGACTCTCATAACCAGCACTCATTATACCTCCTATGGTACAAGAGTGTCATCTAGTGAGTGGTTTGGGTGAGAAACACACAGCTGAATGGCCATATGGCATCAGATCCTCAAAGTATGTAGTATATTGGTAATGGCAACGTCCATACATTTAAAAAAAAAATGTTTTACCACGACTTTGGTCTAAAATAAAACACAACTGGTTGATAAATTTGCTGTTAAAGAGAAAAAACAGAAGGTGAACTTTAATAAGTGATTCAGATTTTCAACGGTGGTAGAAGAAGCTTAAGGCAATATGAATTATTTCAACTATAATTCAGAATTTCCAAACTCTGTTGGGGTCCTACTCACCAGAGTGGCACCTCCTGCTGGCAGTCTCGGAGATTAGCTCTTTCAGCTAGAGCAGCCTCTTCTGGTGGCACCTCTCCTGCTGCTTTCTCTGCTGCTGACCCATCTCAGCCCAGGAACTCCAGCATCCTTTTCATGACTGGGCCCTCCAGCTATGCTGCCATCTGTGTTTCTCCCTTCCAGTGGGGAGGGAGGTATCTCTGTCCAAATCCTGCCACTTCCTCAATAGTGAGTGGAGGGGACCCAGGCCTCCCAATGACTCCAGGTCCCAGCCCAGGGACCCTGTAGATAGCAGTCTCCTTCTGCACTCCTTAACTTTCATTTTTGCTTCTTCTGTTCCCTAGGCCACTTCTCCATGGCCCCAGTATCTTCTTTGCCCTCTTCTCTGGACCTCCAGCCCGAACATCCCAGGAGGAGCTTCCTCAGTCCCTACCAGCAACTGCCGTGTTCAAGGTGCTACCTTCCTGCAGCCTGCAAGGAACACAGCCCTCTCTTTTTAGGCTCCCTTCAGCAGCTGCCTCTGCTCTGCCCTACAGCTCCCTTTTATGTGAGACCACTGGGCCCTGATTGGTTATTCCGTGCACCCTTCCTCCAACTGGCTGCTTCCTGCTCAGCCTCTCTAGGCTCCTTGGTGGACTCACCTCCACTGCTCCATTCTTAGACAGTGTGGCAGGCCCATGAGGCCTCCCTTCTTCAGTATGTGGTGAACACCCCATCACACAAACCTAGATGCCTATATCTATATTTAGGTGCCTATTTTAGAGACACATTTTAGTTTTTACTTAGAAGCTGAATTTTAAGCACCCAGGCTTAAATTTTGGCCAAGTAAAATATGGACCTGATCCAAAGATGACTGAATTAATGGGATTGGGTCTTGCAAGAACCGGGCAAAAAGGTAAACTAAAGAGAGGAATAAAAGTATCTCCAGAGTAGTCTATAAAAATGTAATATGTGAAAATGTTATCATTTATAGAGAACCTTACATTGGAGCATCTGCTATCTATGTACAAATATTAATTAGCTGAGCTTCACAACACTCTTGCAGTAAAACATAATTATACCTATTTTGCATATATGGAATTTTTGCCCTTGGCAGTGGGTACAAATGTAAACTATATCCACTTAATCTCATTTACAGTACTGAAGCAGTGTGAAGAGGCCTTAGTGAGTCAGTACCCAAATGCCCGTTGCCCTTTGCCAAACAGTGCATCAGCAATAAATCTGGGAACTGAATCCTGGAGTCCTTGTAGGTTCTAAACACAAGACATGAGTCCTTGTAAAACTGTTAAAATGGAAACACTAGGAGCAATACTAAGGCCCTCTCCAATCTTTAGGGAGGCCCAAGCATTCTGAGAACTGCCTATGCAACAAAATGAACAAGAAAAATGGAAATATGAAGCCCTTAGAGAATTAAGAAAGGTATTAGATTTTAAAAACATTGAATGCGTTCTACAGGATGCATCTGTAGAAAAAAGGATTGAAGACACTTTAATTGCCTCTCATAAGCATTTAATTTAGATTTTATAAGATACTAAATGTATATCTAATGTTATATTTTTAAAAGAACACTTATTAAGCTTTATTAGACTTCTAATCTGGACAACTAAGTAAAATTTAATTATAGTGAAATTAAATTCTTAGTTGAGCCATTTAAAGCGATACCCACTCCTGTTATTATCTAGATTGTGAGGCTAGTTAATCTGCTTCACTTCAGCTGTTCTTTTATGTTCTCGTTATTTGTAATCATTCCCTGGCCCTATTTCTAACTTCCTTTCAATTACAAACTCCTCTTCCAAATGCTGTCATATTTTCTATTTCTGCTTATCTTGCCTAGCTGTTCTAAGCTGTTCCTCCTTTTCTGACACATCTGTTATCATTCCCCTTCCTTTTAGCCAATTATGCATCACTTTCTTTTTCTTTCAGTTTTGTGGAAATAAATAGCACACAAACACAGCAGCTATTAAATAACAGACACGATTCAGGGAAAGATTCAGCCATGACTATCCTTTTAACTTGCCTAATCAATAACAGGAGAAGATTCAATAAAAATTATGATATTTTGAAGAGTTCTGTACTGTGCAAGTCCAGAGGTTTGTGATACAGACCTGGCAAATTATTCAGTATAAAACTTTTTTTGTCTGCTAATCTGGAATGGATCAGATATTTCAGTGTTGACCATAGTCACTTAAATATTAGGACAAAGTGGCAATTATTCCCCAAGTGAGGGCCTGTGATCATTGGGTCCCAGGAGTTTTCTACACTATTGTTTGATTATCACATCAAAACCCCTTTTCTGAGTCATATGCTTTTCCTTGGCTATATTCTTTCCTATCATTCTGTTGCTGTAATGATCATATTTCTGTTATCTTTAGGTTGTACTTTAGCTCCTTATGTGTGACATTTTTTCCCTAGGAGCGCTGTCAAAATCCTCTAATCATTAAGCATGCTAGTCAGTATTTTGGTAGCATAATAAAAATCATATTCTATTTTTCACTTAATAGATGGCTCCCAATCTGCCAGCATTTGAAGTAAGAATTATTCTACATTAGGTCAAGTAATTATGACTCTTCATTATTTTCATGCTATATTCACAAGGGGATTTTTATATATACTATAAGGACATCCTTTTGAAAAGGACCACACTTTCCATACATAGGATCCTAGAGGAGGGAATGCAGACATCAGGTATTTCATGCAGACTTCCCCCGTTTTCTCCCTGGGAATAATACAGAGACATCATGCTCTCACCACTGTTCTGCTATGGGAGTTCAGTTACTTCAGTCAATAATATGAAGATAATCCTAGCCCTGGATGTGGAAGTGCCCAGATTGCCTTGGTATAAACTTAAAAGGAAAAACTACTGAATTATTTTTTGCCCTGGTAGAATGAACATTTGTGGACATGGGGAATGTTATGTTTTTGTCTGTGGAGAATAAAAAAAACACCCTATAAATTAGAAGGCAAGGTTTTTGACCTATGTAACCATGCTAGGAAACCAAATAAAACTCCCAAATAGTTTATATAGAACTAAATTGATAAGAGATTGGTTCCCTTGATAACCACTAAGCTCACAGAAATGTAAAAATGGGAGGGATAAGTCTGAATTCAGGAATTTCCTAATCTTATTGTGTGGTCTGGGATGCAGTTGTCAGGGTACCTTTTAAATGTTCTAGAATTAGAACAGTGAACACCCTGCAGGGTATCACTGTGCCAGCAAAGAACCATGGGCCACTCAGAGGGGGACAGTCTCAGACCACCCTGAAGATATCTGGAGGGAGGAAGCATGCCACTCGGCCCCAACAACAAACCACTACCATAAGAAATGCAGAGCTCAAAAGACTTAAGAGCATGTTTGAACTTTTCCATCTCCCTCCTTCAAGAAGATTCCAGTGGTCCCTTCAGGCCTTACAATCGATGGATCTGAAATTTGACTCAGGTTTTGTTCAAAGGATCTGTACAAATTCCAAATATGTTTTCTTGTTTAAATTGAACCACTTCACTCACCCCTAATGACCAGTCCAGTTTTCTTCACTGGGTTTATTCTGAGCCTCAGTGGACCCTCCTTTTTTTACTCCCTGTGATTTCAAGGCCATATGTTACAATGAATATCATCTGACCGAGGAGGTTTGGATTTGGCTATCACTCAACTGTGTTCTTGGATTAGCCATAGAAACTTTAATGCTGAACAACAATGCAAGCTGCTCACACAAGGCTGAATCCGTTACCTCCACACCACCATGAGTTTGCACCAGCAAATGGTCAATCTTAATCTTAAAATCTGATCAACTGTATGTTTGTATAGAGCACTAAGGTTAGATCATGAGACCAGCCACTGTTATCAGTGAGTTCCCTTTTATTGTCATTAAACCCTATGCACTAATACATATATTTTCATTTAATCACACATGATTGTTCAAATTTAACTGCATGAAAGGTTGTGAATTCAATCCCTGACGGGGCCATTTGGGATTCTGGGGCAAAAATTGGGGATTGGTCCTGCTTTGAGCAGGGGGTTGGACTACATGACTACCTAATGTCCCTTCCAACCCTGATATTCTATAAAATCCGGGGAACTACAGGCCAGTCAGTCTCACCTCAGTCCCTGGAAAAATCATGGAACAGGTCCTCAAGGAATCAATTATGAACCACTTAAAAGAGGGGAAAGTGATCAGGAACAGTCAGCATGGATTCACCAAGGGCAAGTCATGCCTGACTAACCTAATTGCCTTCTATGATGAGATAACTGGCTCTGTGGATGAGGGGAAAGCAGTGGATGTGCTATTTCTTGACTTTAGCAAAGCTTTTGATACAGTCTCCCACAGTATTCTTGCCAGCAAGTTAAAGAAGTATGGGCTGGATGAATGGACTGTAAGGTGGATAGAAAACTGTCTAGATGGTCGGGCTCAACGGGTAGTGATCAATGGCTCCATGTCTAGTTTGCAGCCGGTATCAAGTGGAGTGCCCCAAGGGTCGGTGCTGGGGCCGGTTTTGTTCAATATCTTCATTAATGATCTGGAGGATGGTGTGACCTGCACCCTTAGCAAGTTTGCAGATGACACTAAACTGGGAGGAGTGGTTTATACACTGGAGGGTAGGGATAGGATACAGAGGGACCTAGACAAATTAGAGGATTGGGCCAAAAGAAATATGATGAGGTTCAACAAGGTCAAGTGCAGAGTCCTGCACTTAGGACGGAAGAATCCCATGCACTGCTACAGACTAGGGACCAAATGTCTGGGCAGCAGTTTTGCAGAAAAGGACCTAGGGGTTACAGTGGACGAAAAGCTGAATATGAGTCAACAGTGTGCCCTTGTTGCCAAGAAGGCTAATGGCATTTTGGGTTGTATAAGTAGGGGCATTTCCAGCAGATCGAGGGACGTGATCATTCCCCTCTATTCGGCACTGGCGAGGCCTC
Organism: Chelydra serpentina; assembly: GCA_037349315.1. Classification (NCBI taxonomy): domain Eukaryota; kingdom Metazoa; phylum Chordata; order Testudines; family Chelydridae; genus Chelydra; species Chelydra serpentina. Next base: position 7,886,137 of record JBAIAC010000014.1, on the reverse strand, counting down.
ATTTGGAGTACTGTGTCCAGTTTGGGGCCCCACACTACAAGAAGGATGTGGATAAATTGGAAAGAGTCCAGCGGAGGGCAACAAAAATGATTAGGGGGCTGGAGCACATGACTTATGAGGAAAGGCTGAGGGAACTGGGATTGTTTAGCCGGCAGAAGAGAAGAATGAGGGGGGATTTGATAGTTGCTTTCAACTACCTGAAAGGGGGTTCCAAAGAGGATGGATCTAGACTGTTCTCAGTGGTAGAAGATGACAGAACAAGGAGTAATGGTCTCAAGTTGCAGAGGGGGAGGTTTAGGTTGGATATTAGGAAAATCTTTTTCACTAGTAGGGTGGTGAAGCACTGTAATGGGTTACCTAGGGACAAAGCCCTGGCTGGGATGATTTAGTTGGGGTTGGTCCTACTTTGAGTAGGGGGTTGGACAAGATGACTTCCTGAGGTCCCTTCTAACCCTGAGATTCTATGATTCTAAGTGAAATTCATGTGCAATTAAATCGTCACATCTCTTCAGAGCTAATTCAGATCTCTAGTTTTGACTTATGATCAAATCAAGTTAAACTTATACCAAAGGGAGGATTTCTACACCACTACCCCCATTTTTCCTGAGAAGGAAGAAAAAAATACATACATTCATTCCTGCTTCAGAAGCCAAGAGTTCCTATAGTAATGCAAACTTGAATTAGAACTTATTGAGGAAAAAGTCCACAAACTGGTACAAAGGAGTATAAAAACAATAAGCCAGACACAGAAATCAAGTGACTAGAAGTATTCACTGCATTAAATTCAAAAACAATCCACTCATTCAAAATGTAAAATCTAAAGGAGCTCTTGCCCACAGTTGACAGCCATGTAGCAGTATTTTGCAATGTAAGAATTTTGCAATCTGATTTGCATACATAGTAAGAACTTTGCCATCTGATTTGCATACATAGTAACATGCACTGCAGTTACCTTTCAGTACTTGAGAGGATTGTTCCTGTCATTCATCTAAGAGGCCATCACAGCACTCTCTCAACTCTTGGAAACTTCATTTTATCTATAGCAAAGAGAGACTGAGAATTTTTTTCCAATGCTAGCAGAGGATTTAGAGCCGAAGTCTGCCCTCTTTGTTTAATCACAGCAGTGCTATGAAGGAGATGGAGAATCTGGTCTGTTGCCTCAAAGACAGCATAACAGAAATATAAATGACTATAGCATAAATTAGCAAAATAATCTGATGTGAAATTTAGTAACTTCCAGATTTTAAAACAAAAGCCAGAAAGGCTATGTTTATCAAGTGCAAGTTGGTTTTCCTACTGCAGGAAAAGATACACACGTTTGAATAGCAGTTGAATTCCTTTTAGACTACATTACTCATCCAATCAACCACAGTGCTTGTGAGAAATGAGCACATGCATTAAAAATATAGCTGGTTCCAGCTCAATTCATGTAAAACAGAGATAGTATTAGGAAGAGGGAAGCACTCCAAGGAAGTATCTAGGAAGACACTGACCTCTTCCTCTATCAAGGATGTTTAACCTCTGATCATCAGATTATTACTTACTAATTTATAGTTTTGTGATTATATTGGACTCATCACTGCTTGTAGAGACAGATAGCAACAGTTGCTAGAAATGTGTATTTCCACCTTCAGAAGACTATCCTTATTCTTCCTGGATGAAGCTTCATTAACCACTGTGAATTTATATTTTTGTCTCAGCCAAGTACTGCACCTCACTCTACCGAGGGATAAAGGTAAAAGACACATGGAAACTCCATCCTGTATGCCACACAGCAACTAGAGATGGTTGGAAAGTAGGAATATTTTTCCCCACAAAAATTCATGAAAAAATTGTTTTTGTTTTTGATTGAAAGTTTTCTAATTGAAATGTTTTGATATCGAACATAGCAGCAGCCAGTCTGTTGCACAAGAAAGATAATGTAGTGAACATCACCCCAGTGCCCTGCATGGTCTATGGATTCTACATTTGATTCTGGAAACTCTTTGAGGTCTAGTTTTAATCTTTAAGGTCCTTAGCTGGTCCCTCACCCATTATCTTAATTACCACCCCTACATTCTACTTTAAATTAAGGCAAAGAATTCTTCACCCTTCATTACTATTGGATTTACAAGGGTTCTCCATAGAAATGCTCCTGTTAACAGCTCAAAGATGCACCAACACTGTTCAGCTGACAATTCAAAGATGCACCAACACTGTTCAGCTAACAATTTATGAATCTTTTAATTCCCCCAGCATGTGTGCACACACCAAATCATCAGTAAGTTAAATAAATTCACCTTCATTTCTTAGCTCATCTTGAGGATTTATATTCTAGTAATATTGTAAATTGACTATGCCTGACTGAGCCAAGAAAGCACTTACTTCACAGAAATAAGTGATTCAAAAGTCCTTGAGCATCAGTTCTACTCAGAGCACACCTTGTGCTGCTGGTCCTTAAACAAGCATTGAAAGAAGGAACTTGTGTGCCAATTTCACACTTTAATACTGAATACCACATAACACACTGGCACTTTGGAGTCTTCACTTTTTATTTCTTCTAGGTTGTGTGACCAGTTCCTCTAGAAAATTGGACCCAGATAATTACTTTGGACTCCACTTGAGAGTAATGTGCATAGTTGGACAATCAGACAACCGGTACAGAAATTGGTTATCTAACCCAAACCAAATGTTGAATGCTTTTGTGAGTAAAACAAACTCAGCCCTTTTAGTTTATACCCTGATTTTTTTGATTTTTTTTAGCAAATTATAAGGTAATTGCATCATGTTGTGGCATTTGGGTAAATAAGTGGCTCAAACAGCCTATCAGAAAGTGCTTTGACAATGAAGGGCACATTTTAAACTTTGGATCATTAATTGTGTCCACAAAACTTGTCTATTCACAAGTCAAAATGATACCCTGAGTTTCAACATGAAAATGTATGTGAGTGTAATTACCCCGGGGGGCCAGATGTTGAAACCATTACCCTGAATAGCGCCTTCCCCCACAGGTAGTCCTATATAACTTGGAGTAAGGCTTTACTTAATTTGAATAAGATTATCATGATTTGACTTTATTTAGACAGTCAAGTGAACATTTCTATGTATAGACTAGGACACACTGGGCATCACACACTTCCCATTAAGTCATTGGCAAAACTCAGATGGAATTCAATGAGAGCTGGATTAATTCCATTGTTTAAACATTTGGCCATGAGCATTCAGTATTATAACATGTACACAGTGTCTCGTGGCCCAGTGGATCAGCAGGAGTGGGACCAGGAAGTCTAACTTCCCACCCTGTGAATGTACCAGGGACATTAGTTTTATCTTCTAGGATTAACAAAATGTCATCTTATTTCTGTGGCTGTTTTCTCAAAACAGGATGTCATCCACATAGAGGGGTAAACTGCAATGAGTTTCCTGCAGCCAAAGCATTAATATCTTGTGAATTGCTAAGTGGAGTAGGGATAAAAAATACTCACCTCTGTCTTTTTCCTCTCAGTAATGTAATCTCTTTTAAAAAGGCACTGTTGGTCCATAAATGTGCAGATGGAGAATTGTAAATCAGTTTCAGATGCTGAATGAAAATATTTCCCAACCTGAGACATTTGAAAACCGACAAATAAATACTCCTACCTGACACAGTCAAAGAGCTTTTCTGTTTCTTTGTAAAAGGACAAAGGCTGGCTATTCGAAAAAATTTTGCCCAGGGAATTGGGAGGTTATAGAGGATCAAAGAGCAATATAATTTCTTAAAGCCATTTGGCCAGGGTAGAAGAGTGAATGACTAACCTTTTCTAGTCTCAAAGCATTAATTTTAGAATCTAATAAATGGTGATAGTAAAATAAAGATTTAAGTTGGCAATTCTTCCATTTGAGGGGTCTTGACCAGCATGTACTGATAAAGAAATCAATGCTCCTGAAAAGAGAATAGGGAGATCATTAGAGAGACTGTGACCAAAGAAATCTTTATACTAAAGATTCAAATATCCATAAAATCTGTATGTATTCAACCCGAGGTTTGACTTCAACCAGTGAAAATGTCTTGGAAAGGTTTTAAATACTAAAACAACGAGGAGCCCTTGTGGCACTTTAGAGACTAACAAATGTATTTGGGCATAAGCTTTCGTGAGGTAAAACCCACTTCATCAGGTGCATGGAGTGGAAAATACAGTAGAGAGGTATAAATACAAAACATGTGAAAAGATGGGAGTTGCCTTACCAAGTGGGGAGGGAGGGTCAGGGCTAACGAGCCAATTCAAATAACATGGAAGTGGGCTATCCTCAACAGTTGACAAGAAGGGAGGAAAAATCACTTTTGTAGTGCTAATAAGTTCAATGTAATCAAGGTGGCCCATTTCAAATAGTTGACAAGAAGGTGCACGTATACCTCTCTACTGCATTTTCCACTCCATGCATCTGATTAAGTGGGTTTTAGCCCACGAAAGCTTATGCCCAAATAAATTTGTTAGTCTCTAAGGTGCCACAAGGACTCCTCGTTGTTTTTGCTGATACAGACTAACACAGCTACTCCTCTGAAACCTGTTTTAAATACTGTACACTCAGATCTGAGAAATTTTAAAATACCACTTAACTAAAACATAATAGTGAATATTCAGAAAACACATTATTTTCCTAGTTTAGACAAGCCCTAAGTGAGACCAGTGGCTATCTCTTGTCCCCTTACCTTCCTCTCTTGCCCCCACTCTCTGCTCAACTGCAAGCCTCTGACTGCCAGAAACTGGGACTAGACAACAAGGGATGGATCACTTGATAAATTGTCCTGTTCTGTTCATTCCCTCTGAAACACCAGGCACTGGCCTCTGTTGGAAGACAGGATACTGGGCTAGATGGATCATTGGTCTGACCCAGTATGGCTGTTCTTATGACTTGGATTAATTGTGCATGCTCAGTAGCTGCATGGGAAATAAGCAGTCTGTCAACTGCCAAGCTGCCACAAAGGCAGTCAACAAAGTGGCTTGATTTCTAGCACCAGACAAGCTAAAAAACAAGAATTTGGTTAATCCTTAGGAACTATGTTAATCCTTAGGAAAATCAGCCAAGTGAGGCTCTTATGAAAAAGTAATGGTCAAATGCAGCTGAAGGGTTGCAGAGGGAGACTGATACCTTTTCCGAGACTGACACCTTTTGAAATTAGCAGAGCATTTCCAGAATGACTGATTTGTCTGAAATATCAGGCCTGGTTGATATATGCTGTGAATTTTATTTTAGTGGAGTTAGTAGTCCTTGCTGAAAATTGACTGGATATCTGGTCTTGTGATGAAACAATACCAACAACTAGAAGGACTGTGCTTCTGGCATGGTATTGAAGGTAAACACTTGATGAAACATGAACTCACATACATAATTATGGTGGCTTCCTAACTGCACTTATTCAATTTCCTTTAAGGAAACATCAGAATATAAAGTTTAACTAGATTCTCTTCCTAATTCCACCAATGCAAAGCCAAATTGAGAGAATCACTCAAATTTTACAGTGCTGGAAATTACATTTGGTCAGAAAAAAAATCATTGAAATTAGTTTTTCCATTGACAGCAGAGGGAAAAAATATCTGAAATGTTGAAATTTCCCACACAATGGAAATTCCTAGTTTCAACCAGTTCTAGGAGAAATGAGGGCAGAATTTGTGTCATTTAATCTAAAATTACTCTTAAGGAAAACAGTAGAAAAGCTTCTAAAAGGACCAAATTAAATTAAGGAAGAATTGCAAGTTTCCATTGCAGCGCAGTACATTTTAATAAACTATAACCTTTATTCATCATATATTTTAAAAACAAAATGAGGTATGAGAAACCAATTGTAATCAGAGTGGGAAACTGACTAACAGACTGAGACACACATTTGTTGGTTACCACAAAGCGCATGGAATTTCTCTCCCCATGAGAAATGTTGGCTTACTTAAGTTATAAGCTTTGAAGTAACAGTAAGATGTTGTTGTTAGATCTAAATAACCAATTAATATAAACTTAGACTAAAAAGGCTATATATAATTATAAGAACATAAGAATGGCCATACTGGGTCAGCACGTTGGTCCATCTAGCCCAATACACTTGTCTTTTGACAGTGGCTGGTGCCAGATGCTTCAGAGGGAATGAACAGACCAGGGCGATTATTGAGTGATCCATCACCTATCATCCAGCTTCTGGCAGTCTGAGATTTATAAACACTCAGAATATGGGGTTTTGTCCTGACCATCATGGCCAATAGACATTGATTGACCTATCTTCCTTGAACTTATCAAATTCTTTTTTGAAACCTGTTATACTATTGATCTTCTCAACATCTCCTGGCAATAAATTCCGCTTGGATTGTGCACTGTGTAAGGAAGTACTTCCTTATGTTTTGTTTTTTAAACCTGCTGCCTATTAATACCATTGGGCAAGAAACCCAAAAAATTCCATTAAAATTGATTAAAAAAATTTTTTTTTTGCAGAAACGAAAATATATTTTCCAACCAGTTCTTCCCCTTGGAGCCTTCATCCAAAATACAAATTTGGTCTAAAATGAACCTTTTGTCTCAAGCTTGACATTTTTGTTTAGGTGTTTAGAAATTTCACTAGATAGATTTTATTCTAAAAGATCTATAATCTAAAAATGGAGGTAATTATCAAGTCATATTAATTAATAATGTTCATAGCTTTCTATTATGTGGAAAGCAAGAGTTGTTTTTCGAGCATCTACAGATCTGTGGGGATTTTATGGAACAATGGTTTCAGATTAAACTAGACTTTCATTTGCTGCATATGAAATTAGACTTCTCTAGGTGTCTTACATCCTAGCATATATTATAATTTATCTCCTTTACTGTTATAGAGTTGTGTAATGTCTGGGAATTGTGACTGATGAACTGTTTCCACTGTCACTGCTTCAGTGAATTACTCCATAGTCCTTTGTGCCAGTTTAAAACCTCTGAGCCATGTTTAGCTGTCAGATTGCAATGATTTTACAGCTTGGATGTTATATAAGGTATTTTAGTTTGGCTTAGCTTTGTTTTAATCTGTGCCATTTCAGAATAGTAGTGTGAATAAAATGTTAAAACCTATGTTTTAGGTGTGCAATCAGTCACCATCAAACTGACCCAAGCAAGAATTGTGATTGACATTATTTGCTAAGGAAATTACAATTTGACATTCAGTATTGCATCTGAGAATACAGATGGAGTACTACTCTATCAACTCCCAATCAGTTTCTAAAGCAGTAGACAAACAAATGCATATCAATTGTAGGTTGATTTATGCATGCTGGTAGTGCTGAGATCTATAATAATGTTCCTTTCAGATGGAAAATGTTTCAGATGTCAGTGGCTAGAATTTAAGAAATCAGTGATTGTACCAAACAAATCATATTGTCTTGGGGCTTTAAAGATGGACAAACTGCATTCTTCAGCACTGCTAGGCAATTTTATTCTCCAGTGCTTCCTGTTTAGTCAGAGCAAACATTCTACAATTTAAAATGGTTTTGTCTGTTTGAAATATAATACTCAAATTCCTTCTTTGAAAGGATTATTTGACTGGACTTTATTATCTTTCTAAACAGATGATGAAATGTGGTTCTTCAATTAAGGTAGCATTCCAATATCTTTCATAGTCAGGAGAATAAACAAAAGTAAAGACTTGTATGTCTGTCAGCATTAGAAAGATGTCTTTGTTCTTCATGTTCAAGTTTTGTTAAACATAGTTAAAAACAAGTGCATTCTAGGTAAAATAAATAAGTTTTGCTAGGCTGGCCTGGAACGAAAAAGGTAATAAATACAGATATGTTTTGTTAATTAAGTTCTGTGTAGGCACAGAAGAAAAGCTGGTCCCAGTATTACTGTGGTTTTTGTCCATTCTATGATAAGACAAGATTTGTTCTGATAATCTTCTTCAGGAGTTTCTGGGGGGGTAGGGGGGGCAGAGGGAAAAGAGAGAGACCATGAGCATGCGCTAAGGAGCTAAGACAGAGAAGGTCCTGGAGGGAAATGCCGGTGATATCTCAGTGTCCTGTCTGAGCTTGGCTTTTGATTTATATTGTGTTACTGTTTGAAATGCACAAGAAGGTAGAATTAAAATTGCAAAGGCAGCCTTAATTGTAGCATGAGAGGTTTTCTTTGCAAGTATAATGTATTTTAATAGAGGGTTTATTTTTGCATGGCATAAATTAGATTGGATATCCCTTAATAAAGGGATAGAGGAGGAAATTTTCAAAAGTGTACTCAAAAGTGTGCACACACATTTAAACATTCACAATATATATGGGAAAATGACTTTTGCATGCACATCAAGGTTTGTGGATGTTTACTGTGGATGTATGCAAATGTATACAAGCACTTCTCAAAGTCTGACCCATAATAAATAAACACACAGTTTTGCTAGGCTGGCCTGGAACGAAAAAGGTAATAAATACAGATATGTTTTGTTAATTAAGTTCTGTGTAGGCACAGAAGAAAAGCTGGTCCCAGTATTACTGTGGTTTTTGTCCATTCTATGATAAGACAAGATTTGTTCTGATAATCTTCTTCAGGAGTTTCTGGGGGGGTAGGGGGGGCAGAGGGAAAAGAGAGAGACCATGAGCATGCGCTAAGGAGCTAAGACAGAGAATGTCCTGGAGGGAAATGCCGGTGATATCTCAGTGTCCTGTCTGAGCTTGGCTTTTGATTTATATTGTGTTACTGTTTGAAATGCACAAGAAGGTAGAAGTGTGGAGTGAGGAAGCCAGCACAGGGAGCAGTGAGAAGAGGAAGCCATAGCTAGATGCTCAGAAAGTCCACAAATAGCCTTTGGTAGTCAGGGTGGAGCTGAAGGGGAAACCTTTCATGATCCCTGCAGCCTAGCTTATATGTAACACTTCAGCTGGCATGAGAGAACAATAGTGACAGCAGGATCAAATATGTGATTGTCATTCCAGATGAGTGTTCCTGCCAGTGGTGGTGTAGCTGTGTGAGTCCCAGGATATTAGAGATACAAGGTGGGACAGAAGTTTGTCCAGTAAAAGATATTACCACACCCACCTTTTTGTTCCAAATGAATGATTCTTGGCAGATAAGTACATGGTGAGATCCACAGTCAATGATGCACAGATTCTCTACGGTCAAGCAGCAAGATAATGGTAATGATGAAAGAATGCCTTTTAGGCCTCTGTGAGCTGAAATGTTCTTTCTGAGGAGCAGAATTATGAATTCTACTCCAGGATTCAGTCTTCTCGCTCCTTGTTGGATTTAATTTTTACTGTTACACCATTTGATTGAAAACATATTTTCAACTACTGTTAACAACATTGGACATGCACCAGTTTCCAGGATTTATAATGGAGTATGGCACTCAAAAGAAACATGCATATGGAATTAATTCTACTTTGAATAATCATCTCTCAGGACAGTGTTTTACCTACATCTCCACAATCTGCCATTCCACTGTGATTGGACGGTATTATAGGAAACTTTACATCTTATGTTAGAGGCAGAATTATCAGCAACATCTCTTCTTATCAGAAAAAAGAGCATATCCAACAACTGAGTCACTGGGGTCTGATCCTAAGATCACCGAAGGAAATGGCATACTTTCCAGTGTGAAGTCAATTGACTAGTTAAGCGAGCTTTGGATCAGGCACTTGGAGAAGACATCTTCATAGGAGAGTAATCACCTTTAGCTGAACATAAAATCTCTCTCTCACTCATCTCAATCAAATTACAGGTCTAACCTTTCATGGTGCTTACTGCTTCCTACAAAGCCCTCATCTCCTAATGAGATCCTGTATGTTTGTAAAAGTTGATTCAGAAAAGCAACTTAATGTGGACTTAAATCCCATTGACTTCAATAACTGTCTTACTGAATGGGTGCTATTTTTTTAACGTGTGCACACACACAGATGGTTTAGACAACATTAATATTTAAAGAGTAAATATCCCATGAATTTCATGTAATACCACAATGAAAAAATTCAAGAAACTACTACTTAATATTTTTGAAAAGCAATCATTTTGTTATGAACTATAATAATTTTAACAAGAGTACTTTTTGCACAACAATACATGAGAAAAATACTTTTTCTCCTTTTGAAAGGTCCACTCAACTAGACCTTGATATATTATCAAAAGGAAAGAAGGAACTTTGTACATTTACAAAGGGAAATGTAATTTATTTTAATTATTTCAAATTTCTAGTGCAAGTACACATTTTTACCCACAGCATTTTGTTGATATTTCCAATGTGTCGTTTCAGTAGGAGTTAGTATTTTTATAAATTCTGCAAAAATCATAAAATGTACTGAGTGCGCTTATCTCAATGAGTTGAACTCTACCATATATGTCACTGGCACTGTCATCGATCAGTCTATCAGCCCTCACAGAGAAAGCGCCGATCACAACACGTCAGACGTATCGTTCTAGCCAGTCCCCCAACTACCCGCTGGCCAGGCTGTCAGTAGCACCGGACACCTGATTGACATAGCGCACAGCGGACTAGAGCTCCTGAGCAATCCGCCAACTACAGCCTCCCAAGCAGCTGGGATGACAGGCACACGCCACCACACCGGGCCCCTATATATGTATATATACTAAAGATAAAGAAACATGCATGCATACATATATACATGTATTTGTGTGACTCAGAATATTGATATAAAGTTGAAATACATAGAAAGGTTACATACTCTAAACTTTCCAAACTGCATTAATAAAGACACTTCGGAAACATTTTGAGTACCATCTCTATGTTGATATATAGCTGACACTGTCTTGTAATGAAAATTCCTCAACCATAAGTATGGCTTTGCCCCCTTGACAATGACATTGTATACAATCAAGTATAGCATTTATCTTGTGACAAATAGTTGATTTGTTCATTATAAATAGAATTAATACTACCTGGAAAAACCCTTACACATCAGTTCACTTAGCTACTGAAGAGAATGTTGCTTATTAATAATTACAAGCTTGCCTTTAGTAGTTGTTTTCAGTTTGTAAGTAAAGTCCCAACAAGTATACTATTACTTTTAAAGGCATCAGTTAAAAAGTAGTTCTCTACAAAACAGTCATAAACCTGACAGTAGTCTTGGCTTAAGGGCAGTCATAAATTTCTGGCATATAATACCGTTGTGTCAACTGAGTGCATATGCATTAATTTTTTAGGCATACTTGACCAGGTTCTATATATCATGGCTAAATGATAACAGTCCAAGGCCTGTATTATCTTCTCCGCTGGATGGCATGCAGGAGATGACAAGAACAAATAATGTCCAAATAGGTCCAGGAAGCATTTAGGCCTAAGAAATATCATTCTCCCACTGAGAATGCAGAAACCCCTTCCTGAGACTGATATACAGCTGTGACTGTCCAGTTTCTGGAAGGAAAACAGCCCACCTGGAGTGGTGGCAAACTGGCAATGACTGATCTGCAGTATTCTCCCCCAGTACATAGAAAGTGGAGTATGGAGCGTCCCAAGGGAGTTAATGTTGATGATAGCAGCGTTGACGTAAGCTGAATACCGCTGCATGGTTCCCTCCCCTTGATGAAAGGAGGAGAAGGGAATGAGGTGACAGCTAATAATTCCTATGGAAGTGATGCCACTGTAGTATACAAAGTTATACACTGAAAAGTTATTTGCAAATTCAGGTCCATTTCCTTGCTTTGACCTACTTGTGAGTTATGTCACAGATAATTTGGTCTCTTTATTTTATTTTTTTTCAATATAACATGGCACATTTATTATATATTTCTGTAATATCATGATCAATGATCTCATCTAGCGTCTAGCTTCAGTGTTCCGGAAATTGTGAAAGTTTGCAGTTCCTTTATTTCTCCCACTGGAATTTATTGTAGATCTTCAGTGCTTCTAGGTGTCACATGCAGGTAGGGTTAAGATTTCACCCTCTTTGACTCCTCTGAATTATCACTTACTTCATGGCAAATTTAGGAGTGCTACAATCATCTTCCCCAGTTCTCTGCTAGTTCTCCTTTCTGAGAGATTCAAATGGCTTTCTTTGATCCATTTTTTTTTGCAAGATATCCCTTTTCTGGGCCTAGTCATCACCAGGGGCTGATGCAGTAAGAGGAAGTCATAGCCCCACCTTCACCCTGACCCCAAATGGACCCTGTTTTTATTGGGTGACAAGGAAGAATAGGGATTATGCTCCTGCTATTGATTCTGGCTGGCCTTGCATTGAAATGCAAGGGAGTGGGTAGGTACTGACACATTTCTCCACTCTGAAACTTTTCAGAGACTAGGCAAAATCTTAGCTATAATGCCACACCAGCCAGCACAACTCAGGCTGCTCACCTGCTATTACTCCAAAATATAGCTCAGGCTCCAAGAGCCTTAATTAAGCCCAGAGGTTTTAACATAGTCTTCAATTGATGCTGTTGCCTCCAGCTGTTTTATATAAATGTTGTTTTATATAAATAAATCGCTTTCAGCATTTCTTGGCAGAAAAGGACTTACATGGTTTTGTTTATTTATTTAATTGTTGTAGAAGGCTCATCACACATGCAGGCATTGTTTTGGTGTCTCTGAACAAAGTCATTCCTGATGCTACATATCATCAATGGCTCATTTGATATCCACTTGCAAGTGTACTCATTTGTCCTTACAGACACTGAAGCTTCATATTACTTACATAAACTAACTCAACTTCTTAGTCATTCTAGTACCAACATTAATATAGTTCTAATAGACAAGACATTTGCAATTATTTAAAAGACGTATGACTTACTGGAATACTTAACTAGACATAAGCTAAATGGAAGTTGACTTTAGGTAAGACTTTTCTTCTGACACTGCTTACTGAAGGCTAGGACTACCTGATACATCGAAAACTATGATATAGACCTGTTCAGCAGAATGTCTGCAGGTGTCTATCACCAGTGTCTCAGTATCTACTGCAAGGTGCTGAAGTGATGTCCCACGAAATTAAAGCTACCTTTTAAATATTTCCCATGGAGACTCTGCCTGATATCAAAGTTGTCCCATAGAGAAGGAGAGACAAGAAGGGCCCCACAGTTTTCCCTCCCCTAAGGATGAATTTCTCTTTCAATGCAAAGGGGAAAATATTACAAGGAGATATAAACTTATACTTCCCTGCACTGATTTTGGTGCAACTGGCTCCTTTCTCTGTATCTCTACCATATATCCACCTATAGAATTTCTGCTTTCAGAACTAAAGTTCCAGATACTGAAGATTGTGCAGTTCATTCAGCCATATCAAGATCTTATCACCTGATATTAGGAGCAGATTTCAAGTTCTAAGCAAAGTAATATGTATCAGACCCTTCTCGGTGAGCAGAAATTAAGATGAATGTATGTTAATTGGCATGTCAGTATTGGCATGTCAAAATGAATATGGGTTTCCCTAGGAATAGAAGACTGGTTTGACAGTAAAAGCTAAGAAGGATATGTTTATAACCAATTAATCGATAAAATCTGGTTTCGTTTCACATGCAAAGTTTTATATTGGCTGCACTCTCAGATATCAGAAGAAGTAGGCAAGGTTTTTTATTTAGTGTTCAGCAAAGCAACACAAGAAATAGTCATTAGGAAAGGTTCCTCTCATACATATTACCAGATTTTCACCTCAGAGCTCCTCACTTAGAGAAACACCAATTTTGGGGAGCCTTTGGTTCTTTGTAATGTGTTTGTCCCACTCCAGTTCTGAGAATTTTGAGCTAGGCCATAATTCTATTGTTTCATACATTAAGAGGGAGGGTCTCCTTTTTTTATCTTTCCACTATACAGTTGACATGGTTGAGTTCAAGCCTCAAAATTGCACGTGTGGTGAAACCATGCAGCTCTTCTGTGCAATTTTTTTTTAAAAGACACTTTGTAGTCCATTTAAGCAGGAGGTCTGAGTGCTAAAATTTGCACTTTACAATAACTTAAAACTTAATTAAAATTAGATTTACTGGATTCATGCCATTTAAAAAATAATTTATGCTGTAGTGTAACCTAATGGATTATTTGATTTATAAATGTTTGCTTTCCATTTACATGTAAATTATGACCTCTGGTTTGTAGATGGGAAAGTGCATCCACATAAAAGAAGACAGTGAGCTAAAAGAGGACAATACTCAAGTATAATATTTATCTTATGGCCTAAATTCTGGCCTTACTCGTGTGAAGCATATTGTGGTAGGTGAGAGAACATGGTTGCAGAAGTGAGAGTGGCCAATTGGAGGGGCCTTAACTAATCAGAACTACAGCATTCACTTCGCAGTGGATGCTATAATACTTAAGCTGATGTTGCTGGAAATGTTCACAAGCTAAACATGACAGCAGTTTACTACTGCCTGCATTGTTGCAGACAAAGGACTGCATGACATAGCACCTAATGAGCTGACAGGACTTTGACAGCCTGACAGTATCTGTTAAAGCAGCCATCTAGTCAGATACCAAAGAGGAAAGGTATGAAGAGACTGATCTGAAGGACAGGGAAGGACAAAGATAGTCTAACATCTTTTTTTCTTTCTTTTATATATATTTTGTCACTTAAAAACTAATTGTTGCAATTGTGGTAAATGTTTTTAATGAAGCCCAGTATATTCTCATTAAATTGTGATGGGTCACATACTTGAACTTTCAATCTTTTTTTCAAGCAAAGACCTACAGATTTAACTAAAACAAGCTGGCCTGAGAATACAGTAAAGGGATTATAGGATCCAAATGAATTTTTAGTTGAAATACACACTGTCATCACAACATGCCTTTATTCTAGTTCTGTGGTTTGGTTTAATCAGGGTGAGCATGTAGAACTTTATCTGACATTTCTAGTTAATTCTATCAACTTCTTAAGTTCAGAAAGTGAAAATGCCTGGGTTGTCTCATGACACTTCTAATTCTTGCTGATTCTGAGAGAAATGTATTGTAATATTTTTGTGCATATAGCATTTGAAAAAATAGTAAAATTGCCATAGGCCCTGATCCAGAACTGGGGGAGAGGAAACTGGTGCCCATTCAGAACCCTACTGAATTCATGTTTCTCACTGAAAGATCAGAAACTTAATGTGCTTGAACTTTAAGAAGAGTTTGAATATGATTCAACTTAATTGAAGTCTTGAGCAAGGCTTTAGGTCAATTATTTTCTTTGAAAGAGTCTGCCAGATCCTACGATTTAATATGTCAACTTGTAAATCACAGACTGTGATTGTAGTATAGACATACTCATAAACGAATAGGAGTATAAGACTGTATTCTGGTAGTATACAAGACCAACATGCCAAGCAATAGTTTAAAGAGGCAACATTCTAACCAAAGGTGGTCTCAAGTCACAAAGTTTGGATCTAAATTTTGAATATCTCCAAGTGCACAGGAATTCAGATGTGGACAAATCCATTATATAAATAGAGCCATTTATTAAAACTGGAACTGGATCCAGGTTTTGATTTCAAGCCCCTAAAGATCAGAAGGTTGACATTTTGCATTTTGTTTCAGGCATGATTATTATAAAACTTTATTTATATTTTATGTTATTTACATGGGGAAATGAACATTAAATATATTCTTCTATATTTTGAGCATAACCTATCTGTTTAGGTTTGACTGCACTTGTACGTAATAAAGGGATGATTGGACAGTCTCAAAATGAAGTACAAGCAGCCTTAAACAGGATATAGTGGTCAGCCAGAATCCTTCTATCATACAGAAGAGAGCACCCAGGGATATACCAGGCTAATATACTAGGGTCTGTGGGGATATGGGAAAGAGGACTTGACTATTGGGGAAAGAGGCGCTGATAGTTCCCAAGGGTATGTGCATGCTGTGGTATGTACACGTTGCCGCCTTAATTGGCAGGCAATTGGTTGCTGTTGAAGGGAACAGCAAAGACAAGCCCCCTCAGAACTGAACCATGTTGCCATGTGAATGCTGGCTCTGTTGTAGCTGCCATTTTTTCTCATCTTCACTTTGCACAGACTGTTAGAAACTTTAGAATTGATCCAAAGGCTACTTAAGTCAATTAGAGCCCCTTTATCATCTTCAATGGGCTTGGCTCAGGCCCATAGACAGGACTTGACTGTTACAGTTTATTTCATGTCTACAACTTATTTCTGTGTATGTCTGGGTGGCAGATCATTTTAAAAACCCCCCACACGTTCATATGCTAAAATGCCTATGTAATGGGGAACACAAATGTCTGTGCAAGGCAGGAAGGGGTTAATGGGCTTCTGAAGGCTCAATGAGTTCAAATTGAGACACCTGGAGTAGGGGACAGACTTCCAGGAAGGGGCTTAGAAGAAAGAGCCCTGTGAAGTTGGAGGGAGCAAGCAGAGAGAGAGAGCTGAGTAGTGCCTAGGTCTACCAGATCTGCTGGAGGAATGGGAAGAAGTTAGGTTTGTGTTGCTTCATACTTGGTTTGGACTCCATTCCCTGGGAGGGGTAGAATTGTAAGTGACCTAACCAGAGTCTCTGCAACCCAGAAGGAGTTAGAGGCTGGGTAGAACAGCAAAAGAACAGCTGGGAAACTGAAGCTGAGTGGCTGCTGCACCACACAGTGCCACAAGGGACTGCTCTCGTAAGGTTGTGCTATAGCAACCTGTTTAAAATTACTGTCAGAAATAATTTTTTTGAAATTTAAGTTTTCCCAGGGATCTGAAAAAAACAGATTTTTACTGTTGTATCCGAACTCTTGAAAGCACATGTTGATGTACAGCACAGCCTAGGGGGTGGGAGGTCTCATGATCCTAGGAGGAAAACTGGGAGGCAAGCTGCTTCCGGGTGCCAGAATGCATTCCAGACTCCCAGATGCACATAGACTGCATGCCCACTGCTATACTACTTTGTGGGGTGCATCTCAGTTCTTGCCACACTCCCAAGAAGTTCCATGGGGAAGTAGCTAGCGGGGAACTCTGATCCTGACTCCTCCCTTCCACCTTTGAGGCACCTTGATGTCTGATGGAGTAAGGACAGAGCAGCCCTGGTGATTCTCCCTAGTCCAGAGACTGTAATTCTACTTTATGCAGTTTGTTCAAGAAGGCACTCTTTGCATCCTCCTCTCCCTCATTGCACCTAGGCAAAGTGCAGGAAGAATTGGGCCCCAAATTAGTAAAACTTAATTAAACAACACCATTATATTCCAAATGAGAACAAACCTCTATAGAAAGAGTAGGACTTCAGAATTTATCAGTCACATAAGTTAGTTTTGATCAAACATCTTGTGCACTTTACCAAGTTTCAAAGATTTAGGGAATAGCAAGAGAATGC
The DNA here is from genome assembly GCA_037349315.1 of Chelydra serpentina. Lineage (NCBI taxonomy): Eukaryota > Metazoa > Chordata > Testudines > Chelydridae > Chelydra > Chelydra serpentina. The sequence goes on along the minus strand of JBAIAC010000014.1, from coordinate 7,868,967 downwards.
TTAGTCATCAACGGTTTTCATCCTGAGCCATAGACAGGGGTTACTTAAATGATCTGATAGGAGATATGACAATAAATGATTCTGACCAATCAGAAAAATGAGGTGCTGTAACGGCATCAGATGTTTAAATGCCCCAAAGAGGAATTGCATGAAAATGCTAACTGTCCGAGAAAGATAGAGTTTTGTGGCGAGCCAGGGAGATATGATCAATATGTTTGAGCTTGTCAGTAGTCAGGTCGTGGCATTTTGTACATGTTGCAATAACAGAATATGAGCATGAGGGAGGCCAATAAAGAATAAGAGATTTCCAGTCAAGTCTGGAGGATGAGTGCATGTATCACTTAATATCAGACGCTAAAAGCTCTCAAGAGGCCACCAATATCTCTATGGCAGAGGAAGGAAAACTGTGATTAAAGCAAGACTCCAGGAAGTCTCTAGTTAAAACTTCATACCACATATCTGAAAAGCAATGGTAATACTATCAAAGTTCAGAAAGATAGTGTTGGGCTATAGCATTGCTGGCCAGAAAGGAATAATTTTGTGTAAGTGAGCCAACTGGCACAAAGCACAGCTTCACCAGACCAAAGAATCCGGGCCTGCATTTTATTTGGTGGTCAGGGAAGACGTTCTATTTAGAGAGAGACAAAAAAAAAAGTCAAATTAGAATAAACAACTATGCATTTGTTTGCAGCAATGTCTACCAGTGACCACTAAAAGGCAGATGTGATCAGTGAGGCATTAGACATATTTCAGAAAGCATTACATGTTTTCTTTGTGTGAGAATGTTCATGCCAGATATGCCTTACTCAAGCCCATGTCCTGTTGCTAAATCTCCAAACAAGGAAAATAAACAATTCCATGTCACTAATCACCTAGTACTAATAGGGAATTATGAAAGCCAAAAACCCAAAGTAATAGTTACACAGAGTAGTTTGTAAGCAAGACAGAGAAGCGTTGTTTTAACTGAAGGATTTTGAAGAGCGAACAAATTAATAAAAACTGAAGTAATTTAATCAAGAATTCCTCAGGGGCTAAATGAATCAAACAAATTGTTTTTACAAAGAGTGTGTCTAATTCTAATACTTGTAATGTTCTTGCCATCAGAATTTTTTCCCAGTTGGCATTTTGCTTGTGAAAAGACTAGGTAAAAACTAAATACGTATTTAAAGGATTTGGACCAATATTAATAGGGTTTTCTTCAGATCTGAACAATTAAACCAATGGCAACGGCCAACTGTTTATAAAAAGGAAACTGACAGTGAAAAAGCCTTAAAACAATATTTATATAACTACTATGGCAATTTAGGCCTCAATCCTGTGATATCTGTAGGGTTAGACTCTTGCATGCATGCAAAACCCCATTATGACCGCAGGCACATTAATTACCGTGGAGCTGATTTTTGGAATCAGAATGTTATTTTGCAAATTTTTCTCTTTATTTGCCTATTGTTCATGTTTGTGTTTGAATAGGAGCTATCTCCTTCTGATTGATCTTGTAATGAAATTATAGTCCTGTATTTATAATTGTTTGCCAAGCAAATGACAGCAAAGTCATATGTTCTACATTATAACTTTGCTTTATATTACATGAGCAGGAAAGGATGGAAACAAAAAGGACATGAAAAGCTGTGAAAAACGTAGATAGTTGCATATGGCAGATGTATAGTATAATTAAAGGAAAGGTACATTTTCCCCCAACCATGAAAGTCTCCCTTTTATGGCAAGCATAAGGACCCTAAAGGAGTTAGAGATCTGAATTCTACTGAAATTAATATGATTTCTAACTCCCTTAGGATCCATTACTTCCCAGAACCTCTAAGGTTGTTCTAGTTTTTCCTTTGATGTTGCTTGGAACTTGTGCAGGGGAATTGCCAGAGTGTAGCCAAATTTCACATTGTTTTATCATGTAATTCCTGTTTCATTTCTCAAGTCTATAAGACATTCTTTTGGTTTTTTGGGAGGAGATGGATGGAGCAAGGTAGAGGAGTGGAACCCAATTATGGTATGGGACTGCTGTCCATGTTGTAACTACTCTAGTGCCTCTGAGTTATGGTGGACTGTGCCTTTAAGGGCTGAGCTTCCCAGAGAGAATCTGGGTAGGCTCTGTGAAGCTCTTGTTGTGCTTGGCCAGTTGAAACCAGACATAGAATACACCAGAGCTCTTGCAAGCACCGTAAGCTCTGAATGATCATTTAATATCACATCTGCTAATTATCATCTCTGTTTGTTTTCCTTTTCCACCGGATACGTACAAATTGGACCTCAAAACTAGAGATGGTCACTGTCAGGGGCGGCTTTCTCAATTTTGCCGCCCCAAGCAGTTGCTGCGGCACCGCCCCCGACACAGGCAGTCCCAGTCCACGGCGGCAAGGGAAGAGCGGCGGACCTGCCGCCCCATTGCTGCAGCGGCAGGCGAGAATGGGGCGGCAGTCCAAGTCCCGTGGTGGCAATTCGGCGATGGGAAGAGCGGACCTGCTGCCGAATTGCTGCCGTGGGACTCGGACTGCCGCCCCATTCTCGATGCTGCCCCAAGCACCAGCATCTAGCACCAGCAAATGTGTGTATATATATATATACACATACATAAAAGATGCCTAGAACCCAGGATATGCCCTGTGTCTATTCCAGGAAACACAAGGCAGGTGAGGTAATATATTTTATTATGTGGTAATATCTCTTTTGGTCCAATAAAAGATATCACCTCATCCACCTTGTCTCTCTAGAACCCAGCATAGGCACTTTTTTACCATATACGTCTGAATCAATGTGTAAATACGACAGGAAACTGAAAACACTGGGGTAACATTCCATGCTGGGTCTCTAAGAGGCTTTAAGTCACCTTTGTGCCCCCCACATGCAGAGCTGCTCAGAGGGCTAGAATGGCACCTGCTTTAAGGAAGACAGCCCTGAGGTCTGTCTAAGTTATGGCAGTTTCCCCAAACTACCTTATGGGCTGTAGCAGTGCTTGGATTCTCCAGTGATGTATGATGTAACCTTGCTCCCAGAACATCCCTTCCATTCCCAGGTCTGCCCCAGAACAGTTCTACACCTGGGCATGCCAAGGGTATATTCAGAGGGCAGTCTCATGACTATTTTCCACAGTGCCTGCACATGGGTTTTTAGGTCTCTGCCTGCCACTTTGGCCCTTTCATCCTTCATAAATAGACCAGATCCAGGGTCACGATCTCACCCTAGGACTGTTAATCTACAAAAATTAGTTATACAAAATAAACAATGGGGAGAGAAGGTAAATTAGACACTCCTATTTACCCTTTCTCATAATGCAAAATTGAGGGGACACTGAAAGAAACTGAAAGGCAGCAAATTTAAAACTGATAAAAGAAATATTTTATTTAAATGGAACATAATTAAGCTGTGTAACTGATTAGCGTGAAATATCAAGGTCAAGAGTGTAGCAAGACCCAAGAAATGATTTATGTGACTAATGAGAACATAGAGGTACACGAGATAGAATTCAACAAAGAATTAGTGAAGTAAACCCACATGCTCTGGACATAAGACAACAGCTAAATTTCCACTGTGGGCCAGTTCTTCCATAATTGTCTACTGTGCAGTTTCTTGCACCTTTCTCTGAAGCATCTGGACCTGGCCACTCTGAGAGGCAGGATACTGGACTAGATAGATGACTGATAATTTCTGTGCTCATACATGGAGTTACAAAGTAAACATTTCGCATGAGAGCAGCAGCTATGGAAACAGTACTTAATAGATTGCCTCATTTGTGCCAACTCTAAAGGGATTTTCCATTTAGATTACATCAGTCTGAGATTAAGTATCCCTTTTAATCTTTTAATGTTGATGCTAAAAGTTTTAGTTGTCATTTGGTTTAAATTGGGAGGATTAAAATTGATCTATGGTTCCACTTCAGTAGCAGTAACACAATCAAACTGAGACTAAAGATGCTCCAGTTGGTAGGGTGATCATTTTTTAAATGTGAAAGATGCCTCCTTGCACATGTTAATGCATGCCTGACTAGTTCACTCATTTTTGACAAAATTCATGCTCTAGGGGAGAAGATTAACGAAACACTTCCTGCTGTGCCTGACTGAGTGGGGAATGCTGTTTATTTTCTCTGCATGGATTTAGGCAGAACCATCCATCATAGCACTGCTCACAGGAGTACTTGACACTATTAGGCAACTCAGGCAGTACTAAAAAAATTGGTCCAATGGTTTAGAAGAACTGGGTCTTTCCCATGGGATGGTCAGAGATTAAGCTGGTTTTTCTTCCTCCCCTCACACTTCCACTCTAGGAGAAGCCAGAGAGAAAAAGAAAAGCTCATCCTTTAGCCACAAACAGGTGATATGGGGGAAATTTTGACAGCACACAGACTAGCTTCTGCTCTTGATCTGAAACCCATTATGTTGATGGCAATGAGAGTTGAATGTATGAACCAAAGGTGGTATATGGCCTGTATACACCTAATGGCTAAACAAAGAGGAGGAGAAAATTACACAGAAAAAAATCATTAGGGGAAATATTGGTTAGCAACCTGTACTCCATGTGAGCCATTTATTTAGAATAGCAGGGATATTGCTGATCAGCACAAAGGACTGTTATTTGCAGAGACACATAAATAACCTGCAGACCTGTCACATTCACTTCCTTGGGTGCTATTTTTCATTATTTTTTTCCTCCATTGTTTCAGCAAAATATCATGAGGAATCATTTAATTCTGCCAAGCAGTCAAACAGCTCTGACAAATTGGCCAGTTCTAATCACTTTGGATAAAATGGGTAAGTTATTGAATAAATACAGCTGCATTATATTTAATATGTAAAAGCACAGTAACTCTCTGATGTAATGTGGAGATTTAAAAAGATGAATCAAAGGTCAAGGATTTAGGAACCAATAGTGATTCTCAGGGATTGTCTTCACTATGGAGCTAAATCGGCACTGCTGCAATCAATGCAGAGGCGTTGATTTAGCAGGTCTAGTGAAGACATGTTCAATCGATGGGAGAGCACTCTCCCATTGATTTTGTACTCCATCTCAATGAGAGGCAGAAGCAATGTCGGAAGGAGAGTGTCTCCCATCAACATAGCATAGTGTGGACCCAAAGGTAAGTAGATCTAAGCTACATCGCCTGAAATTACGCTACTAACGTAACTCAAATTGCATAGCTGAGCTCGACCGGCAGCTGTGGTGTAGACCAGGCCCTAGTATCTGTAACGATATAGCTGATGTTTTATTTATTTCCTTATTGCCAGAATGAAACACTAGATTAAGTTTTTGATCAGTGTCCATAAAGTTACAAATATATTGCTGTAAATAAAAACTTCAGTGTGTGGTGTGACAGACCCAGACGAGAGGGGTACAGAAGTCTGGTAGAAGGCAAATATACTGGCCACTGGATAAATAGTTTTCTGTTCCCTGAGTTACCAGAGCAGGGGCTGCACTAGAACAAGCAGGAACTTTGTGGAATCAATTTAAGGCAGGCAGGCTAATTAGGACCCTGGAGCCAATTAAGAAGAACCTGCTAGAATCAGTTAGGTCAGGCTGGCTAATCAGGGCACCTGAGTTTAAAAAGAACCTCACTTCAGTTTGTGGGGTGCGTGCGAGGAGCTGGGAGCAAGAGGCACACAAGGAGTTGAGAGTGAGAAGAGTTGGAGGACTGAGGAGTAAAAGCATCAGCAGACCATCAAGAGGAAGGTGCTGCAGTGAGCATAAAGAAGGTGTTGGGAGGAGGCCATGGGGAAGTAGCCCAGGGAGTTGTAGCTGTCACACAGCTGTTACAGGAAACCCTATAGACAGCTGCAATCCACAGGGCCCTGGGCTGGAACCCGGAGTAAAGGGTGGGCCCGGGTTCCCCCCAAACCTCCCAACTCCTGATCAGACACAGGAGGAGTCTTACTGTGGGTTCTACCAGAGGGGAAGATTCTCTGAGGCAAGAAAAATCCGCCAATAAGCGCAGGACTCACCAAGGTAGAGGAGAAACTTTGTCACAGTGGGTAAAATTAATCATGTATCATTCCTTAGTTTACAAAATGATCTCATGCTAAAGAAAAATGAAAGCCTATTTGCAATGCTGAGCACAATACAATACAGGTCAACTAGAGGCGAAGAGCAGCACGGGCAAACCTATTTTTCAATGGGCCAGTGCTACTTTGTATATTTGTAGTATTTTTTCATTTCCTTTTAACCCTTAATGTGTTAAAGAATTCCATAAAATATAAAGGAAATGTGATAGCACTGAGGTTAAGTTGCCAGCTTCTCAGCATCATTCTTGAACTGTGGCCACCAGAACTGGACAAGTATTCCAGCAGCAGTCAAATCAGTGTTAGATCTAGAGATAAAATAACCTCTCGACTCCTACTCAAGATTTCCCCTGTTTATGCATTTCATTCGCCCTTTTGGGAAGGGACATAGAGGACAGCCTAACATGAGACTACTTCATTATTAATGCGGCCAAGAGGCTACTCGAATACAACTGTAGAGTTAAAAACTGTAAACACTAACTGAAGCCATTGTACTAGCTTCAGCTTCTAATTCACTTAGAACAGATCCATGAGCTGGAAAGGTATGAAGGAGCAGCTGTGAGGATCAGGGGCCACAGAGCTCAGGGACACAGCAATGAGGGCAAAGGGATCAACAATATAATTGTTTGCAAGAAAACAGCTTAAGAAATGCTCCTGTCTCTAGCACCCAGACACCCAACTCCTAATGGGATGCAAACCCCAAATAAATCCATTTTACTCTGTATAAAGCGTACACAGAAATACATACCGGTACCTTGCTGGAATGATGCCACTGGTGTATTCAGGGTAACTATGGCAGGGAATGTAATAATTCTCTTAAGGGTGAAAGGAGTAGTTCCACCCCAGGTAATAGGTATAGCAAATAATTGAGACTAGACAGCATTATGGAACCATGTGGTGGTGACATTGAACAGGTATGATTTCATGATAATACACTCTCTCTTTGCTAATTTGCAATCCTCAGATCCTAGTGCAGTGCACTAATTAGGGAAGTTTTTTTCCCCTCCAACTCTCTTTCCAGCTTTGGAATCCTGTGATGCCCTACACCAACTTAGACACTCCATGGTTCTGGAGTTTGCTGAGCATGCAAGCTCACCACCGAGCACGAGGATTCACGTGAGTTGGTGTAGTCTATAGATTAGTCACTCCTTTTGTCTGACCAGTCACCTAACAGATGGCTCCCATAGAGATAACTATCCTTCAGGGCCACTGATAAATCCTCTAGTTTGGGCTACTTTGTGCACCACATTCAGTTGTCCTTGGTGTCCCTTGGCTTGTCACTCCTGACACAAGAAGTGAAGTTTATCTCTTGCCTTCTAACTGAAAGGTATATTTCATTCATTCAGACTATGAGTTTTATTTTGTGGCTCTGTTTTGTAATCATCAAAAACATTTGTTTATGCAATGCAGATTGACTGCTACATTTTCATTATATTGACCTGAAATCACCTTTTCCAAACTTGTATGTAAAAGGCACTGTGGTGGATTTTTTTAAATGATAGACAGCAGAGAGCTGTATTTAATTCATAAAAATTATGCCACCAGTTTGATGTCAAATAAATTCTAAGTTTTTTCCCCTTCATCATTGGTATGGAAAGTGGATTGAGTAAATACTGAAATGAAATACACTATCTGCCATGAAAAATTTCTTTTCTCATTCACTGAAAGTGGACCTCTCCTATTCAATCATGCAATGAGAAACTGAGAGGAAATGTAGTGACAGTTTAATTTGAAAAAGCTGTCAAGCTTCTTCTGGTAACACAATTGGACACTATTTCAGCTGAGGAGCTTTAGGAAGCTTAAGCCTGACAGCTGTGTAAATTGACTAAAACCAAAAGGCTTTGGCATCATGGATTTCATGTCTATAAGGATTTTCTTCAGCCATGTCTGCTTTTTTCAATTATGCTTTTTTTAAAAAAAAGTTATAATTACAACCTATATCTAACACTGGGCTTCAGTAAAGCGACAGAATGGAAGATGCTTTTTGATTTGGGTGAATTTTCAGTTGCTATGAGCTCTAATTGTTATTCAGTAGGAAGGTCACACTTCATCTACAAAATTACACAGAAAGGTTAGGTAATTTTAATAACTGAAAAAACCTCAACGCTTCAAATCCTTGTCTTTGACAACAAAAATCCTACCACATTTCATGATGCAGTTGTTGAATTCCACAGCTCCATGTCTGTAAACACAGGAACGTAGAGCAGGAACAGTAATTTATTTAAATAGATCTTTTCAGTATCTGTGCTATTTTAAGATGCCTCTGCAGAATAGTCTAAGAATGTTTAATGTTTTCTTTTCTTTACAAAGTTAGAAGGGTGCTGTGCAAATTTTTGAAAGGAGGATGCAGAGAACAAATGGGAAAATAAAATCTTCACCATTCAAATATTATATTACTAAGGCAGAACTGACTCCAGGGCTTCAGCAGCATCCCTGTTTAATGGTGGACGTATACCTTCTTTTTTTGTGAGGCAACATTAGCTAAATACAGTATTAGGAGATCAGGATTGTCATTGTCTTTCTAGCTCCATGGCGATTAATCTATTAGAAAACAGTTAAAGTGGGGTTTAACATCTGGGAAATATGAGAAAAGTAGATTTGTCACATCTCTGTTCTAGTCAAATGTGTAGAAATGTATAAAAGGCCTTGAGGATCTCAGATTATGGGTTACTGATATTGGACTGAATACTGGCATTAATGACAGGTCTAAGATAGAAAATTCAGATTTGGATTTCAAATGTCCCAAACCTCAGAATATTTGGATCTTGTAATCTGGTACAGCCTGTGATAAATATAGGAATGAGCTATGAAATTCGGATTTGGGCTTGGAGTTGAATTCTTATCCCCATCCATCACCTACAGGTTTTAGGAGCTGGGTTTTGGGTTCAGGCTCACCTGAAACTTGAACAATATTTGAGATAGTGCTTGGAGAGGTGGAAAGCTGCCTCATGTTAGTTTCTGTCTGTCTGTCTGTCTTACCAGTAGGATTCAGCCTGCAGGCTGAACGTTGCAGCTGGTTCTGAATGTTCAGGAAAAAGCCCTGCTGATTTGCTGCTGAAGGTGAATATAATATAAACCTATTTGTCCAATCCTAACAATTAGGAATGGGTTTGGGAGGATTTTCAGTAGTCATCAAATAAGTTTTATATGAAAACTAGGCACTGAACTTTTTCTAAGATGAGAGAGGGCTGTGTCTGTAACTCATGTATGAGTAGCCTACATATATTTTCAAATGGATTGAAGTGTGAGGTTTCAGATACAGCATTTATAGAAGTATATACCAGTGCTGAGTGCTCTTACATTTAAACCTGTGTTAAATGGAGCATGTCTTGGCATTACTGAGTCTCTGGCTAAGCAGACAGGACGGGGGTGCTCATTCAGGCAAGGATCAATGGTTACCTTCTTGTGTTAAAATATTACTAAACTGTACTTCCATTAGCAAGCATGTGTGCATTTGTTGTCCATTTTCAAAATATTTTACTTGCAAATTTAGGTCTGCAGACACTACGTGCCCTTTGTGAAATAAGCCAGTTTGCACAGAGATAATGGAATGGAGTGCAGTCACACAGGGAAAAATCCATTCCACCTGCTTAAACCCTGAGTACTTGGGATCTATGTGGTTGGACTTCAGAGCAGCCAGGTCCTGAAATCCCATGTCCTGCAACCTCTGTTCCAGCTCTGGGGCTGGAGTAGAAATGGCATCAGGTAGTGTGGGCTACCAGCTCTGTATAAAAGTCCAGTTGTGGAGTCGAGCCATGCCGAGCCCCAACCTACCCCCACTGTTGCCTTCCACACTGGGCTATAATTGAGCCCCTGTCCATAGTTCACATGCACATAGTGCTGCATTATATTGAGGGCCTTGATTCAGGAGTGTGTGGAATGTGTTCGGGGGGGGGGGCGGCGGGGAAGGAATATGAGCCACTCTTCTGCCTTCTCAGCTGGGCAGCCAGAGAGCGGCGGCTGCTGCTCAGGCACCCAGCTCTGAAGGCAAAGCTGCCACCAGCAGCAAAGAAGTAACAGCAGCATGGTATGGCATTGCCACCCTTACTGCCCGATAAAATTGGGACCGTCCCGATTTTTGACCATTTGTCCCGCGTCCCGACCGATGGGGGGATTTTTGACCATTTGTCGCCTTTTGTCCCGATTTTCAGTCTTCTTCCGTTTTTTCTTTTTTTTGCTCAACAGTTTCCAGCGGCAGAGGCTTTTCTGTTTTTGTTTTGTTTTTTTGCTCAACAACTTTGGCGGCAGAGGCTTTTTCGGTTTTTTTTTTTGGGTGGGAAGTCCCGATTTTCAGGTCTTCTCATCTGGTCACTCTACTTACTCCTGCACTGCTTCTGGCAGCAGCTGCTGGTCCCTGGCTGCCCAGCTGTGAAGGCAGTGCCATACCATGCCATCCTTACTTCTGCATAACATTTGACCTTTGCGCTAGGAGGGGTGGCTACAGGAGGCTAAGGCAAATTTTGGGGTGGCTATTACCCCCCAAGCCTTCCCTAGCACTGCCCTGAGTGTTTCTGGGGTGTTTTTAAATATACAATTACTTTTTAAAAGCTGGTGCAAAAATCTTATTTCTCTCCTGTACATCCCTCCCACCCCCAATTCTTGCCATCCTGTAGCAACTGTGCAAAATGGAGTCAAACACAATATGCTTAAAATATATATTCACAGTATGCAGTAATTATACTTTTTGTTAACATGTGTTTTCAGCAAATTGTTTCCGTTTTTGATCACAATACACCATTTTTATTTTTCACATCTACACCTTGCAATTACCTATGTCTTTGTTCACTAAGAAGTCAAAGTATTGTGTTTTTTGCTTAAATGCGAACTGGGAGTCGTTTTTTTGTGCTCAGTCCAAAGGATCAGTGTGTGTTGGTTGCATACTGGACTTCATGTGGAGCATAAAATAACACAGTTCCCTTTGATACTGAGGGTGACAAACAGTGATTATGTACAGTACTATTGATTTAAATGAGAAGGCTAAGAATATAGTGATGTCAATACAAGAGCACGCTCTCAAAGTTATGCAGACAACACTACCCCGGCATGCTTTCCCAATAAAGAGGGAAAAGCATGCTTCTTGTTTTCTTGATAGTTCCTGGCACTCTGTTGAAAAGATATTCCAGCCTTCCACTTATTAGGACCCTAAATGTACAAACTGATCCATGTGAAGACCCAGTGAAATCAACAAGGTTTTACAAGGGCACAGTAGTCACCCAGGTGGATCAATTTCCAGGATCAGGATCTATGGTCACAATCTGGTCTATAGAACTTCTTCAGTCTATAAAACAATTTCTTCTTCTTCAGTGTAGGGGAAGATGCATCCTCTGTGAGTAGTGCTAGCAGAAAATAAGAGGAGGAAAATCAGTTTGGGGAAAGTATGGGGAATGTGCATGATTTTAGCAGTTATAAAAAGACAATACTTTTGAAACAGATCTTGTTGGCCACATGCCTATATTACATTTCTTGCTTGCAAGTGGCTACAACTAAACAACAATAATTAGTAATTAGTGCATTTTGACATTACCACAGTGTCCCCTTGCCTTTCCTGCTCACGCAAGAGGGAATAATAGCACAGTAAGATACTAATATTGAAATGCTAGAGGCTTGATAGCGTGAAACGGATGACAGTGTAATAAATGCAGGCTTTTTTAATGGCATCCACACTTGTCTAAGTGATACTGACTGGCTAAATTGTTAACTAGTATTAAGAGGTGCAATTCCATTGAAGTTTACACCATTTCTGAATCTGGCTATCTGGCTCTTTGATGTGATACTATACTCTGGAAAAGTGATTTTGTAAAACAATAGCTTCATAGGGTTCCATTTTTATTGTTTCTCAACGATTTCTCTGAGTTCTCTTCAGTTTATAAGTATACGTTTTTTCCATCTGCCATCCCTGCATGGGATGTGAGATTCAAGCTATGTTCTTTCTACTTCCCACATAACCAGTAATAAAAATTCTGCAATGAACTTAGTAAACGGTTCATCCAGCTCCTTCTACCATTGCTTTTATCTCAGCAGTGTTGAGAAAGTGAGCTAATGGGTTAAAACCTTACTTTTGCAGATAAACAGATTAGGAGATTGCTCCTAGGTTAGACAGTGACATGTCTGTTCATAAGTGGACTTTAAAATGACACAAGTATATAATATGAGTTCAACAAAGTAGCACCTAGAGGACTAAATAAATCAACAAAATATGAAACTCCAGCTTAGATGCTGACTCAACTTTTTAATTCTCTACAGTAAAAAGCCAAAAATGTCAAGATTGGACCCAAATATCCTAATGTTAGGCTCTCACATTCATATTTAGACACCTAACTAAGTAGCCTGAAGTGGGTTTCTCTCCCTGCCCTCCCCTGCCCTCCCCTCCCCCTTGATGTTCTGAGTGCGCACACACAGCTCTTTTTTGTCTTCAGTGCTTTTACACCAGTGAGAATTTGACCTTTGGTTGTTTGGATTATGAATCTCTGGCTACCTATCAGTGTCACTGGATAATTACACCGAGTGTCACCAGTTTCACTCTATCAAGCCTCCAGGACTGCAATATTTCCCAGGTACGTGTCACAAGACAGCTTTTCTTAGACATTTTCTAGCACGCTTTTGGGAACAAAAGGCTAATTAGAGAGAGCTGGTAAGACTTGCTGGTATACCCTCCAGTCCCTCAAAGGTTCTGGACCCAGGTTGCTTATGGACAGGAATGTGACTCCATATCCTTTCATAAATTGTATTAAACTTAAACAAAAATAAAACCAAGAAAATATATCCAAGCTAAGCTATTATTAATACCATTAAACTAAAAATAAAACAATATAACAAATCATCAGGTTAGTCTCAATATTGGATTAAAATTGAATCATCAAACTTAAATACTCAAATATTAAAAATAATCAAGCCTTATAAAAATTCTAAGAAGTATTCTAAGGAGATGGTTGTCTGTTTGGTTAAAAACCCAAACTATTTTTTTTTTTTTTGCCAAAGCCAACTCTATAACTTGGAGTTGATTAAATATCTTAATACTGAAGCCAAATTATCATCAAAAGGTCTAAATCACAGCCTCAGAGCCAATTATAAAACTTCCTTCTTAAAATCCAGCTCTTATGTGGTGGCTAGCCCTTGCCCACCCAAAAGAGAGAGATTGTAATATAGACTTTAACAGATCTCTCTTAATAAACCTCAGTTTGATTAATCTTGCAGATAACCATCTTAAATCTCCCAGGACTGTTAAACACAAAGCACAGAACATACTTTTTGTGAATAGTTTCATGAAACAATATTTAGGGCTGTTTAAATCTGGGGAATTTTTTTTCCTGCAACCTTCCCTATATGCTCTTTGTGGGGGCACACAGACACATGCATTCAAACAGTCACATTTCACTTCCACATCTTTTGAATAAAAAGGCTAAATAGGCTGAGATATGTCCCAGCTAAAAAAAACAAAAATACTAAAACAGAAAAGCAAAACAAGATATTTAAGCTAACGGGTGCTGCAGACTCTTCAACTCTTGCAGTTTCTGGGTTGTTGTAGAGTCGGAGCAGGATCTGCAGACAAGAAGCCAGGGGTGATGATCTATTGACCCAGTACTTCCCACTAGTGGGCCTCCTTTGGGTGTAGGGAGAGATTGGTCAAAGGCTGGAATGGCCTGGTGGTGGATGTTGTGACTTTCTCTCCTCAAGGTGACTAATCTTAGGGATTCTGGAATGTCACTCTTCTCTCACTTGGCTTGTTGATTCAAAAGGCAAAGCCTTCTCGGTTTTACTCTTCAGTCTGTTGGTTTGCAAAGTACTCCACCTTATGTAATCTCCCTCCAAGTCCTTCAGACATATCAGGTGCAATGAAGCAATGCAAATTGGTCCAACTGGGTTCAACTTAGGTCATGCTTAGCTAGCATCAGTCCCACTTAGCTCAGCAAAATTTTAAAATATTTGAAGTTATTCATACTATGGAGACCTTTAGTCTGTGCATCCCCTCCTCCCCCAAAATATCAAAACTCTAGACATGTGAGACCAGTTTTGAGGAAGCTCACATGGCTTTATCTGGGTTAAAAAGTTTTCAGATGACATTGTGTCACCAGGTTTGGAAATTTTGACACACAACCCTATAAAAATAGCTGATTAGAAAAACCCTAAGAACAAAACCAGTCACTCAATGTTCATTCATCAGCAAAATTAAAAACAAGTTCAAAATTATGACCTGATTCATCACTACCATTTCTTTTTCTTGGGTATTACAGTAACCTTTCTAATTTGAACCAGAGGTATAGGTCAAACAGCTATACTTTTGGAATCTACATCTTGATAGATGAAAGTTTCTTTAAAACCTATTAACATGAAAACTTGTAAACTTCAAAAAAAATTAGTCTATAATTTCATATATGCAATTTTTCACACACTGTGCACCTCTTTCACGGTAGTTTAACTATGGTTAAAGTGATGTTTACTAGTTAACCTTTTCTCATGTGGATCCAGTCTAAGTGTATTTAATGCCCAAGGAAAAATATATTGTAAATATGTGATTAGACTTAAAAATGACCCATCTCCAGTATATAGAAGAACACCATCAACTGTATGGTGCGTTGTTGTTTTTTTCCAGTTAGTTAAACTGATCCTCCTTGGAATTTCATTAAGGATTGTCTGAAGTTGCTGTTAAAAAATATATGCAGCCGTACCACTTATGTTGGTGAGACGCAATAATGAGGGTAAGATGTCAACAGCTGTTTGGGTGGGCATGTGAATACAACAACATCCCCTCTGGTGAGACAGAGCATTGCACAGAGTGTGCTTGATCTGTTGGGATGGTCAGTCAGCTCCTCTTGCCTGTGTCCTTCTGGTAGTCACATTCTGGGCTATGAAGGGCTATGCAGAAATTGGGCTTGTTTTTGGCTTAACGGGCTTGTGAGTTGCTTGTTGGCTAGCTTTTGGATCGTAGCTTGTTTGGCTTGTAGCTTATTGCTTGTTGGTTTGTTTGTTTGTTTGTTGTTTTTTGATCGGCTCCCAGCAAGCAGGGACAAGGGGGGAGAGAGAGTCAGGGGGGCACAGCGGGCCCCCACAGTCCCAGACTGCTTGCCAGGGAGATCTAGTCACATAGAGTGTTGGGATTCTTAGGGGTTGGCTTGTTTTGTTCTTGTTTTGAAATGGTATTAGCTCGATTTTTGGCTTATTTTGAAAGTCGGGGTGCTTATTTACTGCGTGAAAGTTGGCAACTGTGGTGCTGAGTCATCCTCTCTAGTCAGGTCATATCACTCAGAAGACTTCTAAGAATGAGATGTTCTTCTTTACAAAGAAAGCTTTTAAACCGAATGAAGGAGTACTACATTGCTGATACGCACCATGGTAAGATTAAGAAATAAATGACCAATTGCAGGATCCAGAAAGGTTACAAGAGATATACAAAATAGGTATTTGCTTGCCCCTCTAATAGATCACAGGTTCAAAGCTTTACAGATGCCACATGATTTGGCATAAGACACGTTGTGCCAGGATAATTAAGAAAACTTAAGCTTGTTAGAAGGATAAAAGCGTAAGTACTAGTACTGGTCAGTTGGGTGCACAATTCAGCTGTTCCAAACTCACTAGCTTGCCTCTGTAGAGAAATGCTGAGTGAAGGAGTGGTTCTGTGACTCAAGATTTCACAACCACCAGCCTTAAAAATCTGCCATAGGCTGCTTCAGTGCTATTTTAGCAACATATTAGCAACAGTTCTCTTGAATGTCAATGGGACTTGGGATCCTGTGTAATTTAGACACTCTTGAAAATATTGCCCAATATCTTGTTCATCCATCTCGACTTACTATCACTAGTGAATCTAGTGAGTAGCTCATGACTAGTGGAGAGATACTGCTGATCTGTCCCCTTTTGTCGCTGAACAAAAAGCACAACTGGAACTCACCATACCCATTAACCCGCATTTGATTTACAATACTTTTTTGCTAAGCTGACAGGGAGGAACACAAGATGTTGCCATTGAATTTATGTTTTAATAATTGATGTGGACATAGTGGCAAAATGAGGACAGACACATGAATGGAATTAAGTGGTTGGCCTCAGCTTATATTAAACTTTAAGAGAGGGAAGGGCACCACAAGGGGGACACAAGGTGAAACAGGGTGGGGCCCTTAGCCCACAAGGGCCGCAGGGTCTCACTCGATCACATGAGCGTGTGACCCATCACCAAAATGCCAGGTCTTTTACCTCTAGGAACGGTTTGCTTTATTCTCTTACCTGCACTGGAATCTGGCTGCAAATTGCAATGAATAAACACCACCCCAGTACCTCAGTGAGGTACTGAGCACATTCCTACTTAACTCACTGTGACTTGAAGTGCTACAAGGAAGGCAAAAACTCCCTGGTCCTCGGTCAATTGGCCATGGGGAAAAAATTCTTTCCTGATCCCCCTAAACAGACTATCAGCTAGACCCACAGGACCTGTGAGGCCAGGTTCCCATTCCTGGGCAGCGTAGGCTACTGGAAGAGACTCTACATAGCCCCTGCACTGGGCTAAATCCTGGCAATAGGGGAATGCTGGCCAATCAGCACCCCTCTCTCCCAGCTGGCCAATGGGTACCAGAGACTCCCAGGAAGAGATGCTACCTATTGTCCCTTGGCAAGTGTCTTCCTTCCTTGTATTGGGACCTTCGTCCTTTCACCACTAGCCCCATCGGTTTCCTCCATTCACTGATGCAGGTGGGCAGCATTAGGCCAGGTGGATGGAGTATTGGGTACCCCTTTGCACTGTATAATATATATGACCAAGATTTTAAAAAAATGGGTTTCTAAAGTTGAAGTCATCTGAAGATGCTAGATTTTCAAGTACTTCTGGAAATGAGGCTAGTTCTTTAGATGCCAAAACATGGACTTTGGACCTTAACTTTATGCACCCATTTGGAAAGTCTTGGTCATCTAAATTAAATTTTGAGAACCTTTCAAAATGCTTTATGAAGAAAAGAAAGTCTGTTGTGTTTATCAGACTATATAAAGTTCATGATGTTTATGTGAAAAACAAAAGCAACATTGCAATTCCTTTTATTATAGTCCTGACATTAACAGGCTGCATGTAAATAATGATCAGTGTCATCAGTAAAAGTGTGAAGGCATAATTTAAAAGGGCAAACATTTCCTAAATCTGTCTCTGTAATCAACTGAAGTCTCTCCCCCATCCCTCCCCCCACCCAGTTTTTATAGTGGCAATAAATTTCATTTCACTAGGGATCTAGATATAGTACTGCAGATCAAATAGAATTCCATAAGACTAACTTGACAGAATGGGGACATCTGGTTTAAAAAAAAAATCATATACCTCTTCTTTTGTAGTGAATATGAATTCTTTCCATGTAACTACATTGCAACACTTGCCTACTGGAACATTTGCTATTTGTTATCAGACTGGCTGTTGTTTTTCATATTTATAACACTGAAAGCTGTTATTGGGAACATCTCTTCCCACCAATGTCCAAGGTTAATATTTTAAAGCGTTACTGAACATGTGGTTAATATCTTCCTAATAGATGACAGGCTGCATAATATCATAAAGGATATAAACCTGCTGCCTATTGTGTACTATATAAAATATTCTAATATAGTTATAATTTGTCAACATTTCATTTATTTCATGCTTGCTCCATCGCCTACTCCTAAGGGTCTGACCCCATCAAACATTGTTTGTGAGATAGCTGGCCCCTGAAATCTCCAGAGACCTCCTAAGTTCTGTTATCAGAAACTGTTACTCCCTATTAACTGGAGAAAATTCTGCCTTCCCAAGTCCAGAAAATGGCCAATGGGACTCTCTGTGCTCTTTTCTTTTAAGCGTGAAGTTCCAGCCTGACTATACTCCTAGGCCTGGTTAATGCAAAAAGTTAAGTGTGTGCCTAACTTTACATGTGTGAATAGTCCCACTGCGTTTCATGAGAATACTCACATGCATACATTTCTACAAATGGTCGGGGCCTTAAGGTGTTACCACATGTTTTTCTGTTCATGATGGGATCTTACAGATCTAATTGTATTGACAACAAAAATCAGATGGGCACAGGTAATCCCAAATTAATTCAGACGTCTCAGTCAATTAAGTTACTTAGAATGAGGAAAATCCTCTGAAGTAGTTTCTGAGCAGCCTTTTTGGACATGATCCAACTGAAAAATAACCTGTCTTCTGAACTGCACAAGCCACTGTCTCTTGCTGGAGGTGGATTCTGAAGCTGGCCATTCTAGTCCAAGGAGAATGTTGGCTTGCTATTGAGAACCAAAAGAAAAAATAATACAAAGCCTTCTCAGTGTCATCCAACTGCACAAACTCCCATAGTGCACAGCTCTTGATCCTCTGCTACAGGTCCTGACCCTTTCCCAGCCTACCCTTTTCATTTCATCAATCAACTCTCATCTCAACAAGGATTTTGCAGAATTAGAGGGGCTTCAGAGAAGGGAATTGAGAATGGTTAAAGGTATGTAAAAAACCTCAAATATGAAGAAAGATTGGGATTGTTCACCTTAGAAAAGAGACAAATAAAAAGGGATGCAATAAAAGTATATCAAATAATGACATATAGAGAAGATAGACCAGGAACTTCTGTTCTTCCTATCTCATAACACAAGAATCATTCAGTGACATTGACAGGGGCAAATTCAAAACTCCTAGAAGGAAATACTTTGTCATTCAATGTGTAATTAGATTGTGGAACTCATTGGGACAGGAAGTCATTGAAGCCAAGAGCTTAGCAAAATTCAAAAAAAGTATTGGATATTTGCATGGACATCAATGATATCCAGAGATGTTGTTATTGACAAATTTTGGAAGGGATATTAAACTTTGTTCTTCAGGACTTTTTGGAGATCAAGATGAGACCTAATGTGTGTGTGTGTGTGTGAGGGGGAGGGGAGGAGTGAGGAAAGGGAAGGAGGAGGCGGCCGATTATCCCACATCTGCTTACTGAGGTGTGCTTACACCTTCCCCTGAAACATCTGGTGCTGGCCTGTTATTGAGAAGGATCTGAGGTGTGATGGCAGAATGGCAATTCTGTATATTCTATATCTATGATTCTATATTTCTAACAACCTAGAGGTGGCACAACTTGCAGGATTTATCTAATTCCACTTCTATGCAGATGTTACCCGGGGTTCTTTCAACCCAAAGTCCTTGGTAACTTTTACTCTGTGCGAGGTAGTGTCAGGAAATAAATCAGGGGAGACACGGCTGTCTGACCAATAGATGGCTGGCACAAACAGGACAACACAAGAATGCTTTCACTTAAAGCTTAATTTTACTTCGTCTCAAGCACTTACACAAGTCCGCAACAGTTTAGTAAAACACCCCCAACCCTCGATAATTACCGAAGCTGAGTGTGGCTCTCGAGTGGCACAGCAGCAGCCCATCTGCCTCTGAGGACTGCAAGATGTATTCAGAGGGAGAGTCCAGAAGAAGTCCAACTACCTCAAACTTTCCCTCCTTATTTATACATTAGTAATAGAATTACATGTCCCTTAAAGAAAACTTGTTACAAGCAGTTTCAGTGGTCCAGCAAGAGGTTCCTTCTGATTATTGATTAACCAGGTGTGGGTTTTTCCAGAGTTTGCAGCCTTGAGGCCCCCAATAGACATTCCTGGGGGCACATCCTGCTCTTCTAAAATGCATCGATCAGCAACTTCAGCACAGTTCTTATCAGGAAGGACACGGGGTCAAGCTGCCCTCTCTGTAGCACCAAAACCCCCTCCCCCCCTGCCTTGGTCAAGCTGAGGCTGTGACTTGGCCAATTTACAGCCTGCTGACTTGGCTGCTTTTAGCAATAAGCCATAGTGGTTTCAGGCACTTTACTGGTTTGCTGACATCCCCCCGCCCCTACACAGATAGGGATTTAAGAGGTTAATGGCCTTTGGGCTTTGCCTGTGGCCTAAGTTTAATTTAGAAGGAAGAAAATTACCTGCGAGTGTGAAGGCCCTATTAATCATTACTGGAGTGGAGGATTCTTATAAAGGAGTGAATCAGGCTCTGCCCTTCAATTCCCAATACCTTAACTAACTGCTTCTATTTTTTTCTAAGTTTCCTAACCTTTGGTCCTTTTCTTGATCTCCCTGACAAAGAACTGCAGTGTAACCAGTTTTTTTTTTCTGTGAAAGCTTAGATTCACCCCTATAAACAATACTATAGTATTTTATAGTTGAGGTCCAAAGTTCTGTATCTTAGACCTCCTGGGTAGAAATTGTAGTACTTTCATAAGGGAAAATAAGACAAGGAAAATTAATATTGTAGGGCTATTTACCACAATCCCTGAGCCTTTAGGGCCTGATCCCATATTACTAATGGCATTCTGATATCTGTGAGAAGTAACCCACTGTGTAACATTATTAAAGAAGACTGATTTTTTTTTCAAATGTAGTTTTAGGTTAGCTCAAGGTAAATCCTTTCCATTTTGGGTATTTACAAAACACCAATCACTGAACCATGAGGACTTTTTTTCTCTCTTTCCTCCACAATGTTACAGTTCTATCACAGACCTAAATACATAACACAATGTGGTGGCAACTGTAAACAATGTATTTACCATACCCATTCCCCAGAGTCTGGCACTTTAGTTAAGATTGTTTTCTATTGAGCTAAGATGACATAATGGACCATATGGTCAAAACATTTTTTTAAATGCAAAGAGTTTGTGCATGTTTTGTGTGCACAAGCACTGCATTTGTGCATGTAATATTTGTAGATGGTTGTGGTGTAGATCAATAACTGAATACTTGTCTTCATAGCTGCATTCACAAATGCCTATTCAATTTCCTGGATATTGATGATGTATGGCTATGATAGCTGTGCACTCACATTTTATACAGGCACTTTCATCATCTGCTTTGAAAATGTAACCCAAAGGCATCTGGCTAGCCTATATTCAGTAAAGAACCAGGGGAGGGTCAGAAGATGGTTGTACACCACCTTTGTGTTCCCTCAATAATTCCCAGGGTAGTTAGTATATAGTATTCCCCCCCAGCATATGTTGGAGCTGTGTGGTCTTGTGGATTTGTAAGACTGGACTTTTAGAAATAAGGCTTTGTTAGAACTAAAACAGAGGTACATAAGACAAAGGAGAGCCAGGTGCTCCTAGCTATGTGTCTGGTGAAGCTGACTCTAGACTACTTCCAACCAGATCTTCCTAGCATGTGCTCTGCTCTTAATGGCACAGTGTATACTCCTAATATCTCCCCTTTTTCAGCAAAAGTAATCCCAACAATTTAACATGTATACTAACTTTTTGTACAAATATAATAACATACTCATCTTTGTTAGCAGTGTTCAATGAGTCTTTCACGTGTTCTGTGCAGCCTATTAGATCTATGAGGCACTACTTCATTCCTTGCACTAGCTGAATCAGCACCCTCTTCTGCTTGCTGGTCTGAAGGAGACCACTGAGATAGGACAATTCTTTATCAGGCTAACATGCACAATGTCCGACTGCTCCTGTTCCTACTACAATTTTATCAAATGGTCTGGGCAATGTGTCCCTTATCTCCTCTATCATATGTACTCTTTGTATCAGCCCAAGGGCTTGTCATGTTTTTAAATCCAATGTAGGTGCTTTATTCCCTTTAGCCACCACTAAGTTTATCAATTCTATTTGATCTTTTACTTTCACTTCTAGTACACATCTAGTAGGAATGTCCAGAGTGTCAGTGTCCTATTTTCTATTCATTATCTTTATTCTGTTCAGAGTGATTAGTCTTTCTTTGCGGCTTTGGATCTCTGATTTTAATTATAATTTGATCCATTATAATTAAATCTGTTAACTGTCCATATTTGCAGGTTTGGCTCATTAGCTTGAATTCTGCAAAGGACTCTCCTTCCTTTTGTCTTCGAAGGTGAAACTTATACCTTTCAAATGTTTCATTGTTTTTAGATATACTGTATTCTGCTAATTTCTGCTGAATTATTTCATAACTTGCTCTCTCTGCCTGACATAGTTGCATGCTATTAAAGACACCTACTGCCTCAAGTCTCACAATGGTTAAAAAGACTGCTATTTTCTGCTGGTCTTCTTTCTCATCAAACGCAGCTGCATGAATATGTATTTGTCCTTTTCCACATGTTTGCTGACTTCCTAAAAAAATTCCAATAGATTGGTGAGGCATGATTTCGCTTTACAAAAGCCATTTTGACTCTTTTCCAACAAATCCTATTCACCTATGTGTCTGATCATTCTGTTCTTCACTATTGTTTCAACCAATTTGCCTGGTATTGAAGTTAGGCTTACTGGCCTGTAATTGTTAGGATTACCTCTGGAGCATCTTTTTTTAAAAATGGTGCACATTACCTGTCCTCCAGTCATCTGGTATAGAAGCTGATTTAAGTCACACAAAAAGTAAGATTTTTAAAAAATGAATTACTTCATTTCAGAACATTGTTATTGATAAATTCATCTTTTAAAAAATGGATAGAAACTCTCCACTGATCTTTTTTAACATTTATATTTATCTTTATTTCATCCACCCAGAAAACCTGTCACATCTTGTCATGCTAGGTAGCCATTAGGAAAGACCAAGTATCAGCCATGAACAAATGGAGGACAGTATAGCATTGCTGAAACTTAGCTATTGTTGGAACTTTCAAAAATGCTGTATCCGCTAGCATAAAATCAGGGCCGGCTCCAGGCAACAGCTTTCCAATCTGGTGCTTGGGGCGACATCGAGAATAGGGCGGCAGTCGGAGTCCTTCGGTGGCAATTCGGCGGCAGGTCCGCTCTTCCCGCCGCCGAATTGCTGCCACGGGACTCGGACTGCTGCCCCATTCTCGCCTGCCGCGGTGGCAATAGGGCGGCAGGTCTGCTGCTCTTCCCTTGCCGCTGCGGACTGGGACTGCCTGCGTCGGGGGCGGGGCCGCTGCAACTGCTTGGGGCGGCAAAATTGTGAGAGCCGCCCCTGCATAAAATAAATCTCTTATGCACTCTTTTAAGTTGGCAACAGACCATTTAAATTATTAAAGAAAGTTTAGTACTGTTTTGTCAGCAATTCAATGCTCCAGTTCCAGAAAGTATCCCTATTCAGGTTAGCATTTAAACAAATCTTTAAAGGTGTTCTTTAGTGCTTTCCTATATAGGGGCCTGAATAAGCAATCCTTTCTTCTCACCATAGGATATAATCCGGACCTACTAGTACCAATGAGTTGAAAAGGCATTTTTTGATTATGAGAAAAAAGAAAAATTAAGCAAGAACCACAATTAAATTATTTAATGGATTAAACAGAAATTGGTGTAGCATTAACTGAGTGATGCAATCAATGCCTTTATCCTAGTAAAAAAGCAAAATGTCATAGTAAAATTTCTTTTCAAAATATTTATCAGAGCAGAGTGGCACTTAAAGCTTCTTCAGTTTAATTATTTTGTTCTTGTACTCAGAGCATTTTAAATAAAACAGAACTTTTAAATCTTTGTTGCAACTGAGCAAAAGAAAGTTTCTGAGAAAAGTAGTTTCAGAAAATTTAAATGTAATATAGATATATCAATTAATTCTGAGAAAAGCCTTCACTACCAAATTTAATATGCAGTACTAATTGAAATCTACACTGGCTAATATTCTTTTTTATTGCTACAGTAATTATGTATTGTATATGTCTAAGCAAATATTAGTATAATTAAAATGCATTACAATGTAATGAAGGTTAAGACCTCTCCACTGAAATCTAACTTTTGATTACTCCTTTAATGTTCCTATTTTTTAATTTGTTTTTCAACATTTGTATTTGTTGTATATGCTTATTTAGCATGGCAATTAATACCTTTTCTCCCAAGTTCTGTATGGATTAGCAGTGCTACTGTCTGTACACAAAAGACATAGTTACATAATCACAAAGGGGAAAAAATGCCTGAAAGCTGGCTGAAAGTAGATCTCTTAATGGATTTCCAGACAACATTTTTCTAACCAGATATCACATTTGAGGATCAAATTATACTTGCCCAACAGCCTTCAAAATTGAGTGAGAACACTATAAGTAAGAAGTGCAAAAATGCTAAAATTTTATTTGAATTCTATGATTTTGAAAAAAAACCTATATTCACTGTTTAATAGTTTGAATAAATTCAATTATATTGAAACAGAACACAATTTTCCAGTATAATATGGTGATATGCAACTTAATGCAATATGTTAACTTAATGCAAATGTATTCTTATGTTGAGTACCACTAAAATACTATCAATGCCATGTACAAGAAAGAGCATAGGAGAGCAGGAAAAGAAGGGAGAAATCATGATTAATATGCTGTTTCCAAATAGTTTTTTTTTTAATTTGTGGGGGAGGTAAACAGAGTTATGAATAATTTTATGAGCAGCATAAATAATATATTGAGATCTACTAAAAATAATTTTGCTGCTTATAATGGGCTTGGGGGGGGGGGCGGACAAAACAGAGGTACTATTGGACAGTTGTTCTAGCAGCGGGAACTGCTTGGGGGTAAAAAAAATAAATGGGAGGGCGGGGGTGGGGCACGTGGAGCCCGGTGGGCTGCAGGGAAGAGCTCCGCGGGCCGCATGGGAAGAGCTTTGTGGTTTCTGGGAGGGAGGGAGGAAGAGCGGAAAGCCGTGCGCACAGGGGAGGAGGTGGAGAAGGGGCGGGGCCTAATGGAAGGGGTGGAGTGGGGGCGGGGCCAGGGGCAGCAATGGGGCGGGGTCAGTGATGCAGCCTTGGGCCAATGCACTAGTTCTCATGCAGCCCTCGTGGTAATTTGAGTTTGAGACCCCCTCCTGCGTCTGTAGGAGGGAAAATAGTCCTGTTAAACTTCCATGTGGCTCTTGAAATTACTGCCAAGATTTCCCCTTTGGGTGGAGTTAGTAGCTGTGTGGCCTTCTGGGGAATGACGAGTGGCCTTCAAATGATGCAAGGAAACATAGGAAGATCTGATGCTCACACTGCATTTTGGGGCACCCACATAGAGAGACAGTCTCTCTATGCTTCTCTTGAGTTGCTGTGGAACGAACGTTACTTCTGGTAGCACAGGAAGAATGGTTTCATGGTTAAAGTATACACTCTATGCATCAATTTCTTCATCAGCCAAATGGGCAAAATGATACTTGCTACCCTCCATCCTTTCTCTGAGTTGTTTGTTTGGACCCTGATTCAGCAGAGCATTTAAGCATGTACTTATCCTTAAGCATGCAATTAGTGCATTAGAGTCAATATGACTATTCACAAACTTAAAGTTTAAGTATATTGTCACAGGCTGAGGACACCATTAAGGGGGCTTGGGGCTCATGCTCACCTGTTCCAAGTTTAGCTGTCTCCACAGGTGGCTGGAGGGAAAGAGTATAGGGTTTCTGATAGGTTTATGGGGTAGATGGGCTGCGATGAATTCCCAGCCCAATTTTCAGGGTTCTAGGACTTGAAATCCACAGTAGAGGGTAGTTAACTTGAGGTCTGATACAGCCCTCCTTGTCAATAATAACAAAGAGGAATTGATTAGAGCCCAGGCAAGTTGGAAGCTGAGCCCAAGAAACGGGATAAAGACAAGTGAAAGAGAACATAGTCTGAGAGGAAGGGCTGTGATCAGCAAGAGTCTGGAGCAGAAGATTTGGTTTTGGTTGACTGATCTAGAGGACTAAGGGAGTTCAGTGACCTAACCATGCTGGTTCCTCACCTGAGAGTGGAAACTGAGGCAGCAGATGGGCCAGAAGCCAGACTGGGTAAGTATCTGATACATGTGTGCTTAACTTTTCTGATGAATTGAAGCATTAAAGTGTAAGTTTTTTGATTGTGTGTTTTTGCAGTAGGGATTGTCTTTTATTATCTGTATGTACAGCAACTAGCATGCTAATAAAAATAATAGTTTCATTCATGTTTTCAAAATACTTTGAGACCCTTTTGTGCAGTAGAAGTATAAAACATTATTATTTATTAGTTATTTTATTAGCAGCATTAACGTCTGCTGGCTTTTGTGACAGTTTCTATTGTTGAAGGTTTCTTGAAATACTATTAATATTGTTTTAAAGGGCAACACATTCTCACCTTTTGTTTTGTCTTAGCAAATCTTACAGAAACTAATTTTAACTATATTATGTTCCTACAATAAATACTTTAAGATCTTAATAATTATTGAAATTAAACATGCTTTAACTTCTCTCACTTTATTCATTTTATTTTTATTAGCACCATAATGAAAAAAGATGGATTTAGAATTTCTGGTAATTATACACTTTATTACTGAGATCATTTACATTTTTTCCCATCTGGCTGTAAAAATTTCATATAGGTCACCATGTCGACTTGTCACATTCCGTACCAGCATTCTATCTAAATAATTCCATTTACCTTCTGCCATCTTTATAATCTTATTAAGCGTTGGTGTTTTACTTAACCCATTTTAAAGTCTTTCCTGTGGGGGGAGAGAGAGAATATATGACCCATTCTTTAATCTGTCATTGACCTCACTGGGAGCTTTACCTGATTACTGCCTGCATAACGCACCCTTCTTTGTGGCCACATTTTGATACTGTAACAGGGCAGGACTCACTCCTGCGGCGCCTCCTGCTAGTCTCTCAGGGAATTAGCTCACCAGCCTCCGGAATGGGGGCCTTTGCGGGCCTGTCCCGCTGCCACTGGGCCCCGGTGTCCCTCCCGGACCCCGGTGCCCTTCTGTCTGGGGTGCTGCTCCCCTAGCAGTACCCCCTTAGTCTGAGTCTCCCCTCCCAGGAGGATCCCTACCCACTATCCCCACCTTGCCTCAGCCTATAGGCTACTGCCAGTCATCATCAAGCCCCCGTTCCCTGGGGCAGACTGCAGTCTGTATTAGCCAGTTATCACAGGCAAGGGGGGTTTGGACCCGCCACCTCTGCCTACCCGTGGGCTGTCCCCTGCAATCCCAGTACCCCTTTTGGCCTTAGGCTAGGTCTACACTACCCCCCCCTATCGAACTAAGGTACGCAACTTCAGCTACGTGAATAACGTAGCTGAAGTCGAAGTACCTTAGTTCGAATGAAAAAGCACTTACCCGGGATCCACACGCGGCGCGCAGGCTCCCCCGTCGACTCCGCCTACTCCGTTCGTCGAGCTGGAGAACCAGCGTCGACGACGGAGCACTTCCTGGTTCGATTTATCGCGTCTTGACAAGACGCGATAAATCGAACCCAGAACATCGATCGCGCGCCTCCGACGGGACGCGTAAGTATAGACCTACCCTTTGTCTACTAGGCCTGCAGCCTGGGGGTTTTCCAGGCTGGAGCTCCCCAGCTCCTCTGGCCTTCCCCCAGCCCCGTTCCACCTCAGGTACCCTCC
The DNA here is from genome assembly GCA_037349315.1 of Chelydra serpentina. Taxonomy (NCBI): domain Eukaryota; kingdom Metazoa; phylum Chordata; order Testudines; family Chelydridae; genus Chelydra; species Chelydra serpentina. Next base: position 7,841,737 of record JBAIAC010000014.1, on the reverse strand, counting down.
GGCAGTCAGGTCCTTCCCTCTCTGCATTCAGAGAGAGACTGTCTGCTCTAGGCCCACTGCCCTCTTATAAGGGCCAGCTGGACCCTGATTAAACTGGCCACAGCTGTGGCTACTTCGCCAATCCGCCCAGCCACAGCCCTCTCCCAGGGCTGTTTTAAGCCCCTCAGGGCAGGAGTGGGGTAGCCACCCCACTAGAGATACCCTTACTTGTACTGTGTAGTACCTTACTCCATTGAGTTGTACCATTTGAATTATTTGTAGAATAAGCAACTACACAACTGACACTGGGACAGAGGCAGACCCTGAGACACAGGCTATGTCTACACTATCACTTATATTGGAATAACTTATGTCACTCAGAGGTGTGAATAAGCCACCCACCTGAGCGACATAAGTTACACTGACCTAAGTGCAGTGTAGACAGCATTATGTCAGCAGGAGAGCTTCTCCTGCTCACTGGTTGGGGGTGGATTAATTAAGTCAGCCGGAGAGCTCTCTCCCATCAACTTAGAGCAGCCACACTACAGAGTTTACAGCACCGGAGCTGCATCAGTGCAACTTCGCCACTGTAAGATCTCTAGTGTAGCCATAGCCTTAGTAAGTAACTCAAGTTTGTTTGTCCTTTAATGCTATATGTAACTTTACAAGATAAAACCTTTAATTGCACATATATAGCTATAGAGTCAGAAGAGGTGGTTTTACAGCATCTGACAGATGGTAGTCATATATGCAGATTGGTATTCTGGGTCTTTAGAAAGGCTTTACACTCCTTACATGTTTGTTCCAACAATGAATTGCCCTTATGTTCCTCTCATATCTGAAAGCCCATGCTGTCACATGAGTGAAATTTGTAAAGTCATGTGTATTAAAAAAATCTGAAAATGGCTGAGAACTTAAAAAAATTGGATGGTAACAGACCACAAATCTGTGTAATGATTGAACCTGGTGATATTCTAACAAAAAGTGCTCTCAGCCATGCTTCTAGCTGTTCCCAGCATTTCATATTGACTGTACAGACATTCTAGGTTTCAGAGTGACATTCCTGGAATCTGATTAGATAGGACAAATAAGAGATAACATCTACCTCAATGATCACAAAAGTCTCCAGAAGAGAGTTGCAACAATTATCCTAACATCACCACTAAAATTATGGAAAAGGTATGGAAAAAGAGAAAGGGGGAAAATATTATACAGCAAGTCTGTAATCAAAAATTTCAAGGCAGCAAATTGTATTAGACATGTGAGCATCTGGCATCATTTGAAATGGAAAAACAAGTCAAGTAATGGTGAAAAGTATCCATAACTTATCTATCAACATGGACAAAAGGAGGGAGAATAATCTGATTTCCCACATGACCTGATGTGTGTACTTTGTAGCAATTCTGGTGAATGCTGTTTAGGGCTCCAGTTTTGGAAGTGTGCACTAACAAAATGTACTTGCTCACAATGTTCTCAGCTGCAAGAGAACTATCTGCCTGAAGTATTCGGCTAAGAAGCACAATATAGGAGGTTATTGCTAGTAAAATTATACAGCTTGGAACAGTTTAACCAGACTCTTCTTGTGAACATGCTTCTAGTGATACTCTGCTCTGCCAGTTATATTCCTGTCCTTCTTGAAAGCCACTCACTTGGAAACAAATGTTTTGAACAGTTGTTCATTTGATAGATCCCAAGTGTGTATTTACCCATTACAGTATTTTTAAACTCCACCCCTAATCAGTTATTCCAAAAAGCTTCAATGCCACTGAAAAGCCACACGTAGGTTGAGATAGCAATGCTATGGAGAAAGTAGCATTCTGGTCTGAATTTCTCTATGTTCTTTTAGTTTTATATCTTGGCAGAAAGGTTTTCTTTTGGTATAAAAGAAAGTAGCAACAATGTTCATAGTGTCAAAATACAATTCTTCCAGCAAATGGCTTTTGTAACTAACTAAACGCCTCTGCTTCTTGCAACAAAAATACAGGTTCTCTGAGTGGTACCCCTTAACTAAAGTGAACTCTGAACTCCAGATGATATTCCATCTAAAAAATAAGCATTTGTACAGATTCCTAGTATCATATTCAGACAAGAAAGTGAATGGGAGAAATAGTAACTCACTGAGATTGAGAGTGGAATTGGAATTTATAAATAAGGAAATAGCTATTTTGGTTTGTCTGAGAAACATGGGACTGGGGAGATATTGTACAGTATGCCGGATAAGGGTCACTTTCCTGATACGATTTGTTTATAGTCAGTGATGACAAAAATGGAAATGACTTTGGAAAGATGAAATTCTCACGGCAGAAAGGCAACCAGGTTGGATATATAGCACTGACATTGAAAGGAAAAAAGGATTAAAAGAAGACAAGCCTGGATTGTGTAATCTGATCCCTCGATTATGCTTGTACAGATCCAGTTGCAGGACTGGGACCTGAAGTCTTAAATGATGTTAGAGGTTCTGATGGAAGATTAAGTTTCTGGACACAAGAAACAAACCTTAATAAAATGCAATGTTCCTCTTAGGGTATATCTACACAGCAATTGAAAACCTGCAGGTGGCCCATGCCAGCTGACTCGAGATCACAGGGCATGGGCTGCAGGACTGTTTAATTGCTTTGTAGATATCTGGGCTCAACCTGGAACCCAGGCTCTAGTACCCTGTGAGGGGGCAGGCTCCCGGACCTTGGGCTGCAACCCAAGCCCCAAGGTCTATGCCATGCCCGAGCTGGCATAGGCCAGCTGAAGATGTCTAATTGCAGTGTAGACATACGCTTAGGGGGCTAACAAAGCATACAGTTAGATTCTTTGACTCTGCAAATCTAAAATTCAGTTTGAGAGCAGGCTTGGATTTCCAGGCCTTTTTTTCTCCCTGTCATTTCAACCTATAGGATTTTTCACAAAGGTATTTTGTTTTATTAATTTGTCTTTTCTATGTATAGGAAATCTATGCTATGTGGTAGAGATACAAGCAAGCCCTAAAAGCTAGGTTGGCAAATGAATATGTCCTGTTTGCCTGTCTGTCTGTCTCTCTCCTAATTTCATTGCTTTTCTCTTTCTCTCTTTTAGGTGGAATATGAACTCTATCATATCTGAATAATGTAGATTGCACAGTGTTCAAGCAGATTCAAAATAAGGCAAAACAAATACATTCATCTCTGGTCCCAATATAGAGAGAATGATTATAGTTTGGGATATGGGGGAAAGATTAGAAACAACTTTGTAGCATTTAGTGTTAGAGCACTTGGAAAATTTAGGTAATGCAGAATGCTTGATATGAATTTAAAAGTGCTTTGTGTACAGTGAGAACACTGCTGTGTTGTTAAGGGAGACAAGCGAAACATTTCTCTTTGATAGTTGTAATTATGTGTCTTGAATTTTTCTATCTTGAAATTCAAAATATTGTGTGCAATACTTCTGCAGTGGGGGAATGGACAGAGTAGTTAATTATGGAGTGGGGGAGTAGTGCTGCATTACAGTGTAGTGAGAGGAGATGTAGTGAGGGGAATAGGGAAGTAGTGCTTTACAATATGTGTGACATACAATATGACAATAAATTGATCTTTTCTCTGAATCTTGAACATCACTGTAAAGTGATGAGACTATCTGATGGGAGTTTCTGCAAGCACAAAATGCCATTATTTTTCTGTGAGATGGCTCCTAATGTTCTCATTACATTAGCAGATATGCACTCACTCTAGTAACTCAACACTGTTTGGACTACATTGCTTCTTTTTCAAATTTCATGGAAAATTACAATAATTTCCCTCCCCCACCCCTTTTTAAATCTTAAACATGTTCATTTGCAATCTTAAAATCAAATTTTGGCCTTGCATCGTTCTTATGCCAGATTGACGTCAGTGGAGTTACTCCTGATTTACACAAGGAAGTGAGGATAATAATGCCCATAGTAAATACAGCATATACTACTGGATATAATACCAACAGAGGTTGGTGTAGAGGGTCTTCATAATACTCAAGGCAGTAGATAGTTTGGGTATAGGATTCTATCTAAATGACCACTATCTCCTCTGGGATAGAGGGTTGTAGCACTAGATCTAACAAGAGAAGTGGATCTGTGCACTGGGGTACTAGGAACTCCATGTTCTATTGTGTGCTCTTTGACAGTTCAGCCCCATCACACTATATGTCAGGACCTTCTGAACCCAGAGGAGTGTAGACTTTTCCCTGGAGGTCCTTAACACGTATATGTATTCTGATTTTCATTTTGAATCTAAGCAGGGGATACAAAAGTATAAGGTCAGTTATGAGATTTCATTGTCCACCTACTTTATATATTCAGTCAGCAAATGCTACCTACTGTGTAATGATTAAATGCCTTTAAAACAGTCTCAAGCAAGAAACCTCTGAAAATTATATGCAGGAAAAAAGTCTGTTTGAATACTAGGGTGACCAGACAGCAAATGTGGAAAATCGGGACAGGGGGTGGGAGGTAATAGGAGCCTATATAAGAAAAAGACCCAAAAATCGGGACTGCCCCTATAAAATTGGGACATCTGGTCACCCTATAAATACAGAACCACATTCATATTTAGAGTTCATTTCAACATAGTCACAGATGTTTGGACTGAATCTAATGTGTACACTGAATACTTTGGGGCAGATTGTCATCTGCATTTCAGTGGACAGAGGGGATGAAAACTTGATAAAGTCCTTACTGAAGAGTATATGGAGGTCAGCTGCCTCAGCAACGTCATGCCATATTGCTCTTAGATCCTTTAGAGGACTCATTGAGATCAGAACCTAAATGTCATGTAGTGAGGGGATGTGTAATGAGCAGCATGGTGAAGGCTAGGGCCAGAATATTTTGCTCTCTCTTCTACAGAAAACAGCTGGAAAGCCTTGAAAGTTTAATACAACCTGATCTTATATTAATAATGGTGTGGTCTTTTCTCAGGTAGAGCATGTTTGGATGCTCTATAGCTGCTTTGGGGTTGGGGAAGGGAATGTCCCTCATGTTTTCTGGAGCTCAACAAGATTTTGACCCAGGCCGGGGCTTTACAACCAGTCAATTGGACCAAAATGGGGGGAGGGATAGCTCAGTGGTTTGAGCATTGGCCTGCTAAACCCAGGGTTGTGAGTTCAATCCCTGAGGGGGCCATTTAGGGATCTAGGGCAAAAATTGGGAATTGGTCCTGCTTTGAGCATGGGGTTGGACTAGATGACCTTCTAAGGTCCCTTCCAACCCTGATATTCTATGATTCTATGAAAATGCTTTTTGGGTACCTGGAATTCTGCTCCATTACCCTTTACAACGTGAAGTTTGGAACAGCTCTTAAAATTGGGCAGTGCCAAATTTCATTAACTCCCAGTATTTTCTGAGGATCTCTTATAGGTCAAAGTGTGTGTTATATAAGCATTACTTTAGTGACATGTTCGTCATTATTGTGAATTTCACAGGAGCTTAAGATGCAAGTGAGATTTTGCAGCACCTTACTACTGAAGCTAACTCTAAAGAAAAGTTTTTCACATGGATTTACTATCTCAGTGTTTATCTCTAATGTAAACTTTTCTATCCCTTTTGTGCACAAAATATGAGCAAGAACATAGGTAAACCTGTTAAATGTTTCGATCTCTGTGACATCATTGAGAATGTTGTTTTTTTGCTAAGGCAACAATATTTCACAGCTGTGCCTACTGTGCAGCTTAGTTTGGAAAGTCACAGGAGAGAGTGAATAGCTGGAACAATCGTGACTCTTCAGTGTTGTCTTGTTTCAGATCAAAAAGTTCAAGACTCTTGAACAAGGAGTGACGAAGTGTAGCAAACTGATACAAATTCAATATCAGAAGCCTGTCCAAAATCTCTTTCTTGGAATATAGCATACCAAAACTTAATAATACAGCAGAAAATGTGTACCATACAGAACATCTGATGCTCGACAAACAGCAAATAGTGAGGTCTGCAAAATGTGGGAAAAGTAAGAGGCAAGCTTATGTACTACAGTTCCTATATTTGGAAACAAAATCTAACTTCCTAAAGAATGCACATTGCAGCTACTGTTGCTTATGGCAACAGTCATTTGTAAAAGGTAAGAATTTGATCAGTGTGGCCATGAGCCTCACCATCTTCAGCAAAAAGATTAAAACCCTCCTCTTGGCTAGACCTAGCCACCACTCAGTAACATCATCAAAATCAAATATTATGAAATACATGCATAGAAGAAATATTGCAAACGACGGAGGAAAGATCTCATGTCCAATTTAATATGTTTCGGATGCACCGAGTTACTTCAGTAATGGATACAGTATAATAATCTCTACAGATAGGTAAATAAATTAATATCTTATGGACATTATAAAAATATCAGAAATCCAGGAACATGGAGGCCTTTGAACCCTGCGTCTACCAATTTATCTCCTGGACACCTGCTAGTTATTCTCCCCAGATTGGAGACTTGCTCTTTAGGATTGACATTTCTGATCCATATCTGCAGGCCACACCACTAACCTCATTAACCTGCACTGGTTTGGAGATGGTCTTGTACAGCCTATCACACTGGCTGCATGGGGTTTGTTTCAGACATCATTAGAAGTGAAGGATTTCACTGACAGGTTTTCATAGCCAAATCCCCTGTAGCTTACAACATTATGGATTCATGTGTCATCTTTTGTTTTGTAGATTTTAGGGCACATTATGGGGTCTTGTATATTTTTTCCTGCAGGAAATTAGAATATTTAGTCCAAAGAATAAGAGGTCTGCATTATATTTCTGGTGTCCTCAAGTATTTAGGTGTAAAATAGTATGATTGGAAGCCACTGGGATCTTCATGAAACATGTTATTTCCTAAGTATCTTGGTATGCACATTTATCTAAGTAAATAAAATAGGGCTCTACTGAAAGGAAACCAGCTGAACCAGTAATGGAACTGAATCTTGCTTTTGTACAATTTGTAACTGTAATAAAGGAAGAGATAAGAGTGTATTAATAAAAAGAATTAGATTAAATTTAAGTCCCTTCTGCACCAATGGATAATCTTAGAGCCATATTCAGAGGTGAGTGTAAGTAGGTATAAATGGAGACTTCCTTTATAATACCCTCTAGGCTGGTGTATTACACACCACCTCCCAGTCTTCCCAATGTATGTTTCTCTCTCTGACATTCACTTACTGGTATGTAAGGGATTCTAAAATGGTGTAAGTGAGCTTGATCCAAAGCCCAATTTAGTCAATGACTTTGGATCAGTCCTCTGAGACTAAGGGAGTGTAATTTATACCATCTTAAACATAATGTTTGAATTCTACCTTAAATGTTTAAATATAGTGGAAGGAAAATATACATTTAGATTATGTTCTTAAAAGGAGTGTCAAAAATGGGTGGCAAATGGAGATAACGAAATGTGGAACGGTCAAGGGATAAGGTGGCATATGTCTTGTACGCTAATGTACGGTACTGCATGTTCTAAGCCTGTAGACACTTTAGACAAGGGTTATACTGTAGCCCATTCTGTTTTTTTTCCCAAACAAAGTTGAGTTCTCAGACTGTAGTAAGTGAACATGCCCTGTGCCTATACTTTCATAATGGAAGTGATAAGAATCACTGTACAGGAAGCATGGTTCTTTCTCTATATAGATATGATTTTCAGATCAAATTTAATAGCTTGATAAATGGAACTAAAACTGGGTACTAGAAAAGGCATCTTTAATGGTGATTCAATAAGCCAGTTTTCATCCAAAAGATAAACTGGGAAATGACCCATTTAAAATTTTACTTTAATTGTACCATATTATGCTTGATAACATAACATATGCATCCATGTTATGACTGTAGCTTACAAAAATACATTATTCATATAAAAATGCTACAGTTAATTATATTCATGTGATCTAAATCACAAAGATGCATTTAGTAACTTTTAGCTATCCAAATCTCTTTAGTATATGTCTAAGTGTTGTCATTATTATTGTTTCTAAAAATTATGAATAAAAAAAGCCTAAAAAGCATAAAGTACCAAATATGGGATACTCCAAATTAGAAAGAAATAGAATCAGCTATAGGGACTCTGACCAGTAGCATTTATGCTATATGATGTAAATCTCCAATTATTCCCAAGAATAGAAAGAGGGTACAAGATAATTTAACTTCACTTCAAGTCTGCACCCAATTATTCAAACGAATTTGAGATTTGGAAAAGTTCAATTAACCTTTTAAAATTGTTGCCCACCTCTGCCCTTCCTGGTTTCAGATAGGACTGGATGTGGATGTACCAAAATACCATTGAAGGCTCTTCTGATGCTATTTTTAAAGTGGGGCGTGTTTGAGGAGTCACACTGCACTAACACTAACGAATGCTCATACACCAAAACAGGCCCTGCAGAGGCTCCTTTATAGTGCAGGTAACCCAGCATGGAGTGTGCTGCCACATGCCTTCCTCTGCCACCTCTGAGGGCTCCAATACAACTGGTAGCTCTTTTATCTCCACCAGAGAGGTCTTCCCTGAGCAGCATGCCTAAAGTTGGGCTCCTGAGTCCATATTCAGGCACCTAAAGTGAAGCATTTGCTTGATTTTCAAAGACCGTAACTCTAGCTCTTATTGGCTTCTAAGGGAGTAATAAATGCCAAGAAACTTTTAAAAATCAAGCTACTTCTACTTAAATACCTGAAAACAAGAATTGTCAGACTGTAGCAAATTAGTTCATTTTATCATTCATTTATTGTGTGTTGTGTGATGTCACAATTAACATTGTATGTCATATATAATCATTGTATGCCGAATAGATTTAAATTATAGAAGTATAAGATTGATCAGTAGTCAGAAGGGATAAGTATGTATTAGGTATCTCAGTAAATAGGGCTGACACACAAGGCCTACAGGCTGAGGCCTGTAGGATTTTAGCTTAGCCATACTAGGCCATGGTCTTAAGAAATGCTTGACATTAAGTATGTCACCAAAAAATTACCCTATGTGAAAGATTACAGGAAAAGATGTGCCAATAGGTAGAATGCAAAAAATTAATAGTCATTTTTGACTACAAGATACCTGGTAGTCACATTTTCTAACAGTGCACTCTGTGGTTAGGGCATGTACGTGTGTAAATGCTAATGAGTTATAGTCAGAATCACATTATAAAAAGATGGCGCCCAGATTGGGAAAAATGAGTTCCCTATGGGAAAACTGCAGCAGGAACCATCCTTCTATTGATGATCAATTGTCAAGGCAGCCATCAGACCTTAAGAATGTCATTAAGGATGTGAGTATAACTATATTTGTAACTTGTGCATAAGTCTCTTTATAGGATTTCTATATGCTTGGGTAATTACTTTAATTGCAACTTCAATAAACCTTGTACAACAGACTAAACTTTGTACTTATAAATGTATGTGCGGTCACTATCCTTGGTCTTTGTGTTCCTAGAGACTCTAAATCTGAAGCAAGTAGCAGAGGTGACTCTCTGTTGATCTTGAAACTGTAGCCACCAGAGCTGAACTTACAGTGGTGTAACACCACATTAGAAAATTCACGTTAAATAAAACAAAAGGCTATAATACGGAATCAGACCAATGGTCCATCTAGTCCATTGAAGGCTCTTCTTATGCTATTTTTAAGGTCCCTGACCTTAGCCAGCATCATATTATTCAGAGAAATCACAACACTTCCCCCAGTAGGCACCTATGAGATAATCTGGCTCCATTAAAGTCTCATTCTAATCTTTAATAGTTAAAGACTAGTTTAAGACTTGAAACATGAGACTTCATCTCTTTTCTAAAATTCTTTTTGTTAGCATTATTATTATTATATAACCATTCAATCCTAATTTGAGTTTTAGGATTGATGACATCATGTGGAAGTTAATTCCACGGTCTAAATTAATGTATTGAAATGTGTTTCCTTAATTTTGAATTTTACTTAGAAACTTTGTTTTAATGACTGTTCCCTTGTTCTTGTGAAGACATAGGGAGAACACAGGCTCAAAATCTCAATAGGGATTTAAGCACCCTGGTTTGAAAATGTTGTCATTCTCTGCTTTTTTGAGAAACTTCAAGCAATCTTATAGGCTCAATGAGAAATTTATATTCATTTTGTATAATATATATCTTTCTGAAGCAGATACCTCTGTAGTGGCAGAAAAATTCAGGTAATTAGTATATTTTATTGTCCATTTTTGCCCTTTCAAGCAGCAAGTTTCCATTTCCTCTGAAGTAATTCCAGATATTGTTATTTTCTAGAGTAACACTGCCTAAACTGAAGCTATTTGCATTAGATCCACAGGTTGAGGCACACATCTCTGGCATCCCTGCTAGGCCATCACATTTTGTCCCTCTGATCAAAGGAATTTATACCTGTTGTCTTACAAAAATCTTCTTTCCTAAATATGCTGATCAAAAGACAGATTGGACTAGTATGAGTTGACACATTACTGTAGAGAATACTTGTGTTACCACATGACTGAAGAACAATAGTATTACATATTATTGACTTCACTAAATATTCACTGAAAATGGTCCATAAATTAATCTTTAAACCTGTTTAATAAAAGCTACGTGGAAGAATATATACTATTGTACAACCACACTGCAGTGTAAGAGGTTTTTTTTAATCAGTCCTAAATGTGACCCATCTAGTTCACAGAAATTTTTACAAGTGAAAATAGGTTCATGTCATGTTCATGTACCGTTCTGAAATGATATGAAGAACTATAAAGCCTATGCAATTTGGCAAAGACAATTCAGAGAAGTTTGAGTTAAAATGATTGATGTATATTCAATAGCTGTGGCTGCAAGAGTGCCAAGTCACATGTCTGGCATACTTCTGGGCCAATGATATTCTAACACCTGCTATTCCAACTGTCATCTTGGATTCACCATTTGCACCAAATGCTACAAAAGTTTTGACAAATAATGTATCAGCGAATCCATGTTTCTTCAAGAAAGTGAACAGATGGTCTTCAATCTCCTCATATTACACCTGCTAATTTAAATGTATATTAATGACTCAGACTCTGTATTGCTAGACAAGAAAGAAAAAGCATTTCATAGTGTTTAGTAGATTCATCAATTAAAATGGATTAGACATTTGAACAATTTTGGCCACTGATCTCATCCATAATGTTACATATTTATCTGCCTATTTAAGACTAGCAAGGTTGCTCCCTGACTGATGGCAAGAAAAGATAACATGGCTTGAGTCTTTCATTTTAAAATTCTGTTTCTATGTGTGAGATTGACACTGCCTTTTGTCTAATCACTTAAATGCATACAAAAATCACTTTTCCCCCCCAATGAGGAAAGGGGAAAAGACAGTTATCAGTCACTTATTATAATTTACCCATAGAGGAAAGCTGACTGTAGAGTGTAGCTTTCCAGCTCTCTGTTTTTATCTTTCTTAAAGAGAGAATACTCCTTTATGCTAGTAGTAATTGACTCTGAGATTTCCCTTGGCCTGTTCCTTATGCATGGTATAGAACTTGAATAGGATTGGGAAATGTACTTTAAATGGCTACCTGTAAGTGGAAATAGAGAAAAAACAGCACATCAGGCATAAGAGACTCAGAAATAATATTTAAGAATAATAAAAAACACAACACTTCAATACCTATGAATTAAGTCGACAGTGTTTCTATAAGGTACTACCTCTATTTTGCAGATAGGGAAACTGTGGTACAAAGAGATTAAGGGTATGTCTACACTATGGGAATAGTTCGATTTATCTTAAACCGAACTTGTGAAATCGATTTTACAAAGTCGATTGTGCGAATCCACACCAAGGACATTAATTCGAGTTTATGAGTCCACACTAACGGGGCAAGCGTCGACAATGCAAGCGGTGCACTGTGGGTAGCTATCCCACAGTTCCCGCAGTCCCCGCTACCCATTGGAATTCTGGGTCTAGCCCCCAGTGCCTTCTGGGGCCAAAAATGTGTCGCGGGTGGTTTTGGGAACCTGTCGTCATTCGACCCACACTCCCGCCCTCCCTACGTGAAAGCGCTGGCGGGAAATTACATCGCGCCCTTTTCTGGTGATTGACAGTGCGGACGCCACAGGACAGCGAGCATGGAGCCCTCCGCGATCATTGCTGCTGTTCTGTCCGTTGTCAACACCTCGCGCCTTATTGTCCACCTTTTCCAGAGGCAGATGCAGATAAATCTGGCGAGGAGGCAACGGAAGCTCCGTGAGGACATGAACTCTGAGAGGGGCACAGACCTCTCGCAAAGCACGGGACCCCGGCCCCTGGACATCATGGTGGCAATGGGTCACGTTGATCCTGTGGAACGGCGATTCTGGGCCAGGGAAACAAGCACTGACTGGTGGGACCACATAGTGCTCCAGGTCTGGGATGAATCCCCGTGGCTGAGAAACTTTCGTATGCGTAAGGGCACTTTCCTGGAACTTTGTGAGTTGCTGTTCCCTGCCCTGAAGCGCCAGGACACCCGGATGCGAGCTGCCCTGACTATCCAGAAGCGAGTGGCTATAGCCCTGTGGAAGCTTGCAACTCCTGACAGCTACCGGTCAGTCGCGAATCAATTTGGAGTGGGCAAGTCTACCGTGGGGGTTGCTGTGATGCAGGTAGCCCATGCAATCGTTGACCTGCTGCTCTCAAAGGTAGTGACCCTTGGAGACGTGCAGGTGATCATAGATGGCTTTTCTGCTATGGGATTTCCAAACTGCGGCGGGGCTATTGATGGGACACACATCCCCATCCTTGGACCGGCCCACCAGGGCAGCCAGTACATTAACCGTAAGGGCTATTTTTCTATGGTGCTGCAAGCACTAGTGGACCATAAAGGACGCTTTACAAACATCAACATTGGATGGCCGGGCAAGGTTCATGACGCTCGTGTGTTCAGGAACTCTGGTCTGCTCAGACGGCTGCAGGAAGGTATTTTCTTCCCGGACTGCAAAATACCTCTTGGGGATGTGGAGATGCCTATAGTGATCCTCGGGGACCCAGCCTACCCGCTAATGCCCTGGCTCATGAAGCCATACACGGGCGCCCTGGACACTGAAAAGGAGCTCTTCAACTACCGGCTGAGCAAGTGCAGGATGGTGGTGGAGTGTGCCTTTGGCCGTCTGAAAGGGAGATGGCGAAGCTTACTTACTCGCTCCGATCTCAGCCAAACAAATATCCCCATTGTGATCGCAGCTTGCTGTGTGCTCCACAATCTCTGCGAGAGCAAGGGGGAGACGTTTATGGTAGGGTGGGAGGCTGAGGCCAGTCGCCTGGCTGCTGATTACGCACAGCCGGACACCAGGGCGATTAGAAGATCCCAGCGGGATGCGCTGCGCATCCGGGAAGCCCTGAAAGCTAGATTCCAGAGCGAGCAGGGTAACCAGTGACTGTTTCGCTTGTTAAAACTGAAGGTGAACCAGCCCCCGTTTCTTTACCCGGTGACCGTTGTCTATCCTCTACAATTACCAGCACCCTTTCCCCCCCATTCAGTCCCTGGTTTAAAAGTATAATAAAGGAAACATTGTTTATTAAAACCGTCTTCTTTATTAATGATTTCTCGGTAAAGTGCTGAGACTGGGACAAATACCGCTGTTGGGGAGCGGGTGGAGTGATGGAAAGGGCGCTTCCCAACTCGGGGAATGACAGGCTCCTGCTCCCTGAGCAGTCCGCAATGGTGTACTGCTTGTTTCAACGGAGCCTGCAACCACTCCTGTTCGGAAGTCTGTGAGGGGGGTGCTGTGTGACTTCTTTGCAGGGGATTGCGGCCACTGATCCCCTGCTGCATGGATCTGTCATGCAGGCTATTGCCTGCCGCCAACGATCTGCAGCCACCCTCCACCACCTGAAAGTGACAGCCCCCCCCAATAGAGAATAGGAAAACCCCCTCCTAGAATGGCAACTGTGCCTAGTGAATGCAATGTGAGTGTGACTTTCTGATGAACCTTTTCCCCTGTTCCCACCCTGTTATCTGCCACTATCGTCTCAAATCACAAACCACCCCTCCTCTCCCCCACAATACAACAGCCCTTTGAAAGACAGTCTAGGAATCAGGACTGTTCAGAACACAATTTTTTATTAAGGAGAGCAAAATTTTAGGATGACACTTGGACGGGGGCTGGGGTGGGGTGCGTTTGGAGGGAAGTCAAGGTCCCATCTATATTTTTGAAAAGGAGAGCCTTCTGCTACTGGAGCAGTCCGCAGGGGTGGAGTGATTTTTTCCTTGGCCCCTGCCTCCCCTCGTTCTACTGACTTTGGGTGAGGGAGAAATAGGACTTTGTGGCAGGGGAGGGCTGTTGGAAAGAACATACAGAGGTGCCCTTTCCTCCATCCTCCATTCCTGCAGAAGGTCAACAAGGCGGTGGAGCGTATCAGTTTGCTCCCGCATTAGTCCAAGCAGCGTTTGAGTCGTCTGCTGATCTTCCAACCGCCACCTGTCCTCGCGAGCTTCAGTCCTCTGCTCCCGTTCGCTGACTGCTCGCTCGGACCTTGAGACGTCCTCTCTCCGCTGTGCAGCATAATTTCAGGAACAGACCATCAGTTCCGAAAACATGTCGTCCCGGGGTTTTTTTTTGCGCCGCCTGATCTGCGCAAGCCTCTGGGAGGGCGATCCACGGGTAGGGAGGGAGACACTCGCAGCTGTGGGATGGGAGAAAGGGAGTGAATTCCTCAGAAAGATACATTTTCCCGAACAATGCCTATACTCTTTCCCTGTGAACAAGACCATGCATACTATCTATCACATGTGCACTCAGTACAAGGTCAAATATTATGTATTTGTATTAACTGCCAGGGGTCCTGGTGTTCAGATCACCCAAGCGGACCTGGACACTGCAAAACTGCTCCCTGGAGACCATGGTAAGCCAGTGCCTTTGGACTGCTGTGACCTAACTTCACAGCAGTGCGGTACTCCCATGTTTCAAGCACAGGTCCTAGCGGTGGCCAGTTCCTGATGCCGGCAAAACCGCTCGGCTACAAGGGCTCGCACACACGTTTCCCCCCCCCCACCCCCTCCGCGGTGCCGGTACCGGGAACTCTCCCAGCCCGCGACCCGCCGTGGTTTAACTGCTCAACTACCTTTCCCACCCCCTCCACGTGGCCGTTCCAGGGAACTCTGCCTGCCTGCGCTCCGCTGTGTTGTAGCGGCTCAGATACCCTCCCCACCCCCTCCGCGTGGCCGGTCCAGGGAACTCTGGCTGCCCGCGCACGGCTGTGTGCTAACGGCTCTCCTAACCTCCCCACCCCCTCCGCGGTGCTGGTACCGGGAACTCTCCCAGCCCGCGACCCGCCGTGGTTTAACTGCTCGACTACCTTCCCCACCCCCTCCGCGTGGCTGTTCCAGGGAACTCTGCCTGTCTGCGCTCCGCTGTGTTGTAACGGCTCAGATACCCTCCCCTCCCCCTCCGCGTGGCCGGTCCAGGGAACTCTGGCTGCCCGTGCACGGCTGTGTGCTAACGGCTCTCCTAACCTCCCCACCCCCTCCGTGGGGCCGGTACCGGGAACTCTCCCCGCCCACGACCCGCTGTGTTTTAACGGCTCGCCTACCTTCCCCACCCCCTCCGCGTGGCCAGTCCAGGGAACTCTGGCTGCCCGTGCACGGCTGTGTGCTAACGGCTCTCCTAACCTCCCCACCCCCTCCGCGGGGCCGGTACCGGGAACTCTCCCCGCCCGCGACCCGCTGTGTTTTAACGGCTCGCCTACCTTCCCCACCCCCTCCGCGTGGCCAGTCCAGGGAGCTCTCCCTGCCTGCGCACGCCTGTGTGTTAACGGCTCGCCTAGCCTCCCCACCCCCTCCCCGTGGCCGGTTCAGGGAACTTTCCCTGCCGGCGCACCGCAAAGTTTCTGCGGTTAGCCTCACTGCTACCACCCCCCCGCATGTCTGCCAACTGCCGCTTGTCATTCTTTAAAGGAAAAATCAAGGAGTCACTATAGTAACAAAAACACCCATTCAAACCAGGGCACCATGACTGATATCACTCTGATGAGGATTTTGGAGACAGAGAAAGACCGCATGCTGCGTGAATGCAAGCAAACCCCGGGGCTGTATGCCACCATGCTATGCAAGGCAATGATACCAGAGAACCTGCAGCTTGCATGGCGCGGAAAAGTATCCTACCACGGAGGAGATAGTAAGGCCGCTCTCCCTGGGAACCTGATGCAAAAGCTTTCACTGTACCTACAGGAGAGTTTCGCGGAGATCTCCGATGGGGATTTCTCCTCTATCCCCATACATATTGACAGACTATTCGAGTAGTTGCCTTTGAAAAGATTGAAAACTGAAGCGCCTATTGCAAAGCAAGCAATAAAAACACATTGATAAGAAACCAATGCCTATTCTATTCAAAATAAATATTTAAAACACCGACCTGACGATCCTTCGCCTGGGTCCTGGTCTGGGCTGCTGCTTTGGGAGGGTTCGTTGGGGAGCTCGGTGAGGGTGATGAACAGTTCCTGGCTGTCGGGGAAATCAGCGTTTAAAGCGCTGTCAACTGCCTCGTCCTCCTCCTGTCCTTCCTCCTCTTCACCGTCTGCGAAAATGTCAGACGACGTGGGCGTAGATAAGACCCCGTCGTCAGAGTCCACGGACACTGGTGGTGTAGTGGTGGCAGCACCACCGAGCATAGCATGCAGTGCCTTGTAAAAACGGCATGTGTGTGGCTGCGATCCGGAGCGTCTGTTGGACTCTTTGGTTTTTTGGTATGCCTGTCGCAGCTCCTTGATTTTAACGCGGCACTGCGTTGCATCCCGGACGTATCCTCTCTCCGCCATTGCCTTGGAAATCTTCTCATAAATTTTCGCATTCCGTCTTTTGGATCGCAGCTCCGAAAGCACGGACTCATCACCCCACACAGCGATCAGGTCCAAGACTTCCTGATCAGTCCAAGCTGGTGCTCTCTTCCTATTCTGCGATGTCATGGTCACCACGGCTGCAGAGCTCTGCATCGTTGCCAGTGCTGCTGTGCTCGCCACAATGTCCAAACAGAAAATGAGATTCAAACTGGCCAGACAGGAAAAGGAATTCAAATTTTCCCGGGGCTTTTCCTGAGTGGCTGGTCAGAGCATCCGAGCTTGGATTGCTGTCCAGAGCGTCCACTGAGTGGTGCACTGTGGGATAGCTCCCGGAGCTATTAGCGTCGAATTCCGTCCACAGTAACACGAATTCGACATGGCCATGTCGAATTTAGCGCTACTCCCCTCGTCAGGGAGGAGTACAGAAATCGAATTAAAGAGCCATTTATGTCGAAATAAATAGCTTCGTAATGTGGACGGGTGCAGGGTTAAATTGAGTTAACGCTGCTAAATTCGACATAAAGTCCTAGTGTAGACCAGGCCTAAGTAAATTTCCCAAAAGCACACAAGAAGTTTTTGGCAGAACTAGAATTAAATTGCAATCAGATCTTCAGATTTCTAATCCCACAATTTGACAATAATATTCCTTTTCTCCGTTCCCAAGATCTCCCCCACACCACTTTCCCCAACTTCAGAACAGTAGATCACCCTGTCTTCCTCTATAGAAACAGTTACCGCCATCCATCCAGAAGATAAAACTGCCTCATCTCCTGTGATGGGATGCACGTGGCCTTTGCAGTTTTCTACAGGCGGCTCCACCATCCACCTACACCCTGCCCCTGGAAGAATCAATGTGGGAGGAATGGAGCAGTGAAGATGGGTCTTCTACACCTACCTAGAAAAGTATCTCTGGAGCAGCCATCTTGGAAACTACAGACACCTGGTCCTGGAAGGGCTAATGACAGCCAATCAGAACCCAGCAGACTCAGCTAAAAGTTGTAGCTCAGTTGCTGGCTGGAACCATAGGAGTAGGTAAGTTTGCTCTCTGGTAGCAGGAGCCTGAGGATTAGCCAGGGTTTACCTCTCGCTGCACTGCATAGCTGGGTTTGCAGAGAAAGGTTTAGGCCTAACTTGACATGAGTAAGATCTCATTTCTCTGTGAGCATGATTAAGCTGTAAATAAGGGTGTAACAAGTCACTCTAGCTAAGATAAGCAGGAAAACCCTGATACTAGGGACAGTGGAAAAGATAAACCTGGAATGTAGAGAACAGGTGATACATGGACAGAGCATGCTGTACAGGGATTGGTTCCTGCAATGTAACAAAGTCACTCATGAAGTGTGGGATGCAATGTATAGTCAGGAAAGCAGGTGTTAGTAAAGCTGTATATAAGGAAAGGTTTTGCTATGTAACTTTGGATTTGGGTGAAGAAGTGCGTATTCACCCATGAAAGCTTATGCTTCATTACCTCTGTTAGGTGCCACAGGACCCTTTGTCGCTTCTTTGGATTTGGGATGTACCCTGCCTCCATCTCCTGCATTTGAGCCTGGCCAGCTCAGGAGTAGTGTGCTATATGCCAACTAAAGGTACTTGACTGACAAATTCCGGAATCAAACTCAGTTTTTGGGAACCAAGTGGACAAGGGCGATCCCAACAAAAGGGACTTAAGAACTTTTGACCCTGAGATAAGGCTGAAGATAAAGGGGCCAGGTAGGAAGAGGCCCAGGGAAGTAGTAACAACAAATTGAATTGAATAGTACAGGCTTTTGTTTATAGGTTCCCTGGGTCGGAACCCAGAGTAGTGGGTGAGCCCAGGTTCCCCTGCTGTCCACCAACAAAATGGTGTGAACTCTGAGAAGGGGGAGACAGGCCTAATTTAAACCCGGAGGGATTGGTCTGAATTTAGAGAGCCCAGATCTGAGAGTGAAGACCTTGGTGAGGGGAGATACAATGTTTATTTGTTTGGCCCTTTGCTACCCCACAATGAGTTCGTTTTGATTGTGTGACCCCGCCAGAGGGCTGAGCCACTGAAGGTGAGGTCAACAACCTACAGAAATTCCAGGAGTAGGGAAAAATCTGAAATGCTGTACCCAGCTGCAAGAGGTGAGTGCCCCTCTTTACAATTCCCTTTAAAAGAAACTGCATATCAGCCTTGATGAAAATGGAATAGTGTCTGACACTATCCTTAACCAATGATAATGGCAATAAGAGATGTAAACAGAATAAATATTTGAATCTGAAATGCAGAGAGGGTTGAATCCAGTCTTTTTTTATATACACATGACAAGGCTGTGTTAATCATACAATCAGATTTATTTCTGCTGAAAGGGTCCAGATTTTATACACTTTAAACAGAAGCTTTTTATAGAAGATGAGGTAATGGGGTTGGGAGAAGAAAATTCCCAAAGCATCTGCTTTTCCCACATTCTTCCAGCTGTACCACCTCTCAGCTCTTGCACAGCAAGAACACACATATTTAGACAGCAGTTTGGAAAAGATTTCTGAATCCTTAACAAAGATCATAATTGTTTTACATCAATTGTAGCTTAACTAATGTAACTTCCTCAGTCAGTCTCTTTATTTGCAGATTAGCCTGAATTTTAAGTTTAAATAAATTCACCAGGATGACCAGACACTGATAAATACAGAAAATTTCAATCAGCTCTACGTTTACTAATTAAAAAATGCTGTAAGGTCCAAGTCACATTTAATGTCAATCAAGGAATCAAAAATAAGCTTTAAGCTCAGTCTTGAAATTCGAATAAGGTACTACCTAAAATGATTAATAGCAATGCATACAAATGGTTTATAACAGAGACTGCCACAACTTAAAGTTTTATTGACAGGCCTGGTTAGAGGTGTCATGCATGTAGCATAATAATGTTTTAATTAACACAGATTATAGTTAAACCCCAAATGAAGTCAGAAGGAGCTCAACACTGTGTTATTCCCAGCAGAGACAGGTTGCCCAAGGACACCTGCTTACTTTCTATTCATACATAGTTGACAGGTGTAATCACTACCGTTATAAAGTACCACACTACTAATTCAAACTTCCTATGCAAGCCTGCTTTTTTTTCTTGAGGTAAAAAGCATTACAAAAATATGAAAATAACATAATTGCACGCTAAGAAGCTTACCAGATATCATCCTGACTCTAATGTGGGCTCTGGCCAGATCAATCCTTCAAGATCCCACCACTGGGGTTTCCTTTGTCGTCATAAGTTCCTCACAGCCTCAGCACCCAGTCCTTCCACCCCTACCCTAAGGATAGGGGCCCTCTGTGGACCAGTAATCTTGTCTATTTGCTGGATAAGCAAAAAGGCTATGAGGCTGTTTAAAACCAGGCTGTTTATTCAAAATCCCTTTCTTTGTTAGTCCCTGGAGAATCCAGTTTGAACTAGTATATGAAGCCACTTGGGGGGTGGCTTCAAAGAGCTGATAATTAAGGCAATACATTAGCATTCATGTCCCTGCTGGTGAAGGTACATTCAATGCCACAATAAGGTGCACACACACTTGTATTTGAATATAAAGTATCCAAAGGTATCAACCCTAATTCAATAAGGTTTAACTTAATTCAGTAAAGATTATCTTAATTCTCCAAGGTTTGTTCAGGATATTATCAGTCTATTCAGCCACAGGACTCTTTGTCGCTTCTAGTATTTTGCACTTATTGAATTTGAGCTCTTCAATTCATTCACTGGCATGTTTTCTAATCCTCTAATCATCCTCATGGCTTTTATCTGAATGCTCTCCATTTTTTCAACATCCATTTTGAAGTGTGGACACCATAACTATTCCAGTAATGGCCACAACAGTGCTAAATACAGAGGTAATATAACCTCTCTACTTCCTACTCCATATTTCCCCATTTAGTCATACCAGGATCTCATTAGCCCTTTTGACCACAGCCAAACACTGTTCGCTCATGTTCAGCTGATTGTCCACTGTGACCCCCAGTCTGTTTCAGAGATAGTGCTTCCCAGGATAGTCCCACATCCTGTAAATATGACCTATGTTCTTTATTCTTTACATTTGGCCATATTATTTGTTTGTGCCCAGATTAACAAGTGATCCAGATCTCTTTGTATCGATGACCTGTTCCCTTCAATATTTACACTCCCCAAATCTTTGTGTCATTTGCAAACTTTATCAGTGATGGTTTTTAGATTTTCTTCCATGTCATTAATAAAAATATAGCATAGGTTCAAGAACTGATCCTGGTAGAACCCCACTAGAAACATGCCAACTCAGTGATGATTCTCTCAAAACATATTTTGAACCTAGCAGCCAGTTTTAAATCTATTTAATATGTGCTATGTTGATCTTGTATCGTTCTAGTTTCTTAATCAAAATGTTGTGTAGTACCAAGTCAAATGCCTTATAGAAGTCTGTTACATCAAAACCTTCACTAACCAGACTGAGGAGTGATTAAAAATAAGGAGCCTAATTTAGCATACTAGGTGCAATTAGAAGTTCTGTAATGGCATGGCATGCAATTACCTACAGTTGTGATCACTTAAATGTGTTACTGGCCTGGATGAGGAATTACTTACCTCATACGTGTCCTGGGAAATAAAAGTATGCATACCCCCCAGCAACAACTTTAGAGTAGGTAATCTTGACTGTATAGACATAAATCTTTAGGTATAGACTTAGCTGTTGAATCAGGATTAACAAAACAAACAATTCTACTAGTCCAGCCAGTAGAATAATGAGGTCCTGATGCAAAGCCTATTGAAGTCAGTGGGAATCTGCCCATTGACTTTAGTGGGCTTTAGATCTGATCCCAAATAATATAAATATATAAGTCTGACATTCTGTCCAGTAGCTTGCTGGTGCATGTGCTTGTGTGCATACACACCATTGTCAGCATATTAAAGACTGGCCCTATATGCAAAAGTAACTTTAAATAATGAGATTCTGCATCTTTTTCTTCCATTGATCTCCTTCCAACTTCAGAAGTTCTGCATTGTGGTGCAGTTTGCTAGTGGTGTTTTCATTTGGTCCAGACAAGTCAGCAGGGAACTATTTGATGCATTTCCTCACTCAGAGCCCTCCTAAAGAACAGGGTCAGCATAATTGTGTACTTATTTCATATTAAGCTTTAGGGGACATGCACTCCAGCAACACATTATGTTGCTGTAAAGTAGCTCATTTAAAGCCTTCATTATTTTAAACCACTGTGAATGTCTGTGGGGTTTTGGTTTTCTTTTCCCTCTGGCAAAGAACATCTGCTGCTGACATAGGTGTATTTTCAAATATGCTGATTTTTTTTTCAGGATGTTTTATTGTGTTATTTCAAATGGAATATCTTAATGCTATATTTAAGGTACAATTGCTTTATACTGGATACATGTCTCTCTGTAAAGGAATATTTACATAATTCCTATAATTTTATATTGTATTATTAGAGGACTCACAATCTATTTTCAATCCTTGCAATGGCTGGGATTCATTACACAGAAAGTATTCTGTCAGCAGACAGGCTTACCTTCTCGAGTAAGACAAACACAGTTCTTGTATGTGATTACCAAGAATATTTAATATGGAATAGAGCAAGGACATAACATACCAAGAAGGAGTCTGCTATACTTTCTAAGCAGCAATATTTTTCTGTCCATACTTTGGAAGCCTGTAAATGAAATTCATTGATGGCAGTCTTCACATTGCACTGCATATTCCTGCATTTAACAACTGCACAAAAGACTAATGCAATTTTTCCTCGAAGCGCTAACAAATATGAATCACTCAATTTATATTTGAATCTATTAATGGCATTTTCATTTAGAAAAACATACTCAGGTACTCATATTGAGTTTCAAGTGTGCACCAAGTACCTAGAATGTCAGTCATTCATGTTTTTTAGAAGAAAACTGCTAACTAAAATATGCGCTCAGTAGTAAATATTCTTGCTCTTAATTATTTCCTCTCCAAATACAGATAGTAGGAACAATCCCATTAGAAGGGAAATTATGGCAATGCGTGAAAAGATCTAGAAATTCCAGAATAACATTCAAAAAGTTGAGCGTGCTGAACTTCATTATTGGTTTAAACTAAATTGACTGAAGGCAAGCCATCAGCATGACATCAGGTCTTAGTTTAATCAACCTCCATCATTTTATTTTTAATATTTTTTCTTCAAATTACCCTACTTTGTTTTCCCCATTCAGCACTGTTAAATGTTTGCCATTAGCTATGAGTGACCACTGCATACATATATGAAATATTTAAACACCGAGTAGGAAGAGGAAGCTTTGAGTGCACTGAAACGAAACTGGGAGTAATGGGATTTTATAAAGCTAAAATTAAATGGGAAAAGTGCTGACTGTGCAATCTTTTTGAACTATGGAATTGTTTTCTGATGGAAGTGGTCAAGCTCTTTTGCCTAAGATACATAAAAATAGACCGAAAAAGCACTCTTAAATGAACAACAGGCAATAACTCCGTGATGGCAGAGAGATGGACTAGATGACTGTCCCTATGCGCAATGTCTGTATGACTAAACAAGGGACACTTCTCCAGAAAAAACGAATTCAGGTGAAAGGTCATTGACACCTGCATTCCCAAAAGTGTGGGACATACAGCATGTTGTACAGCTATAATGTTAATAAAATGATGGAGAGGAGGGCATAGTTAAATATAATAGGTTTCCCAATTTGAAACTAACCCTGTCTTCCTATTAAAGCTTCAGGTGGGTTTATTTGCATTTACATGTCTTGTGATATGAGGCACACATTCCTTTTGTATTTTCTGACATTTGCTTTGTTTTTCTGAATACACGAATGTAACTGTCTGTTTGCCTGAAACACCCACCCTGTTAGCAGGTGGTTAAATGGTTTTACTGATGCTTTGAAGCAGATAGCTTACCCCACCCAGACACCAGGGAACTG
Organism: Chelydra serpentina; assembly: GCA_037349315.1. Lineage (NCBI taxonomy): Eukaryota > Metazoa > Chordata > Testudines > Chelydridae > Chelydra > Chelydra serpentina. The sequence goes on along the minus strand of JBAIAC010000014.1, from coordinate 7,818,171 downwards.
GGAGTATCTTTGTACTGAGAGACAGAGGAAGAGTAGATGGTTCTAGGGGAAGCAGTGACAGCTGGTGCAAAATATAACTTATCCTGGCAGTGAAAAATCTGAGACACGGTGATTTAGAGCGTCATGAAGTGTTTTGTTCAGTGATAAGGGAGGTTGGTGGGGGGAAATGGGAAGAAAATGAGGCACCATTTCCCAATCTCTCCCCATTACACAATCAAAAACTTGCAGGAAAGGGTAAGGTTGAAGATAAATGGTATATATCCACTGTAAACCCTTCATTGTTCTCTCCTAATCCCAACCTTCACTTCCTTTCCCTCCCCTTCAATCTTCATCTTACTCTACAATATATACACCCATCACTCTCACATGCACAACCAATTATCCCGCAACCTCATGCAACCAATTAGCTACATTCAACCCTGCCAAACCTGACTTACCTCTCTACAGGCTCAGAAACACTTCACCCTCCATCCTGAACTGCCTGTGCAAAAACACTAGCTCACATATATCCTTGGGCCAAGAGAGCTCCTCTGTTGTCTCTCCCCGTCCCCACCCCACCCGCTCTTCAACACATAACAGTTGATGTTAGTTGTGTAGATGTAGGAGCAGAGGCAAAAGAGGAGGACTATTGGCAGCAGGGACCATGTGCTTCCTCCATCTGCTACCTGCACTCAAAGTGCTGCAACGCCAGGAGACCTTGGGTGATAACCAAGTGTATTACAACTCCAGTCCCATCTAGAATCCCATGATGACAGAAGTGAAGTGCAGCATGCTGCAGTATATCCACAGGTGCTGACTTTTATTTTTCCTGGTGGGTGCTCCACCCCCACCACCTTCCCTCAAGGCCCTGCCCCCCACTCTGCCCCTTCCCACCTCTTCCTCCAAGGCCTTCCACCCACCTGCTTTCCGTCCTCCCCTGATCACCTCCTGCGAGCAGCTGAACAACAGTGGCTGGTGAGTTCTGAGCACCCACTATTTTTTTTCCATGGGTGCTTCAGCCCCGGAGCACCCACAGAATCGGTGCTTATGAGTATATCAGCCATACAACAGTGCCTACATTGTAATTTACTGTTTTGATATTATTGGTGAAACTTAGCTTCATTAGCGTCTAATGACCAGCAACTCTTGAGGCTGATCTGACTTAAACTAGGAATCCTACAAACTATGAGAGAAGGCTAGAGCGAAATTTTATCTTAATTAAAGAAATCCCCAGTGAAGAGGTGAAGTTTTGACTCTACACTCTCTATTTTAGGACTACTAGAGGAAAGCACCTATTCACAATCTGTTTTTTTCTGCTTCTTGAACCATGGCACTATTGCCCTCTTTGGTTGGCAGAAATCTTTAGGGGTAAACAGAAATAAACACAGGTGAAGAGGTGCCCTCTGAAAAAAAATCTACTTGTGACATGTTATGGACACATGTAATATACATGTGACTATAGTATCAACCTAATTCATGTTATCTGTATCTCTGTAAGCCGGGGACTGTATGATGGCACCATGGGGGAGGGGTTACCAAGCTCCTTTCAGGAATTAAAACCAAGGGGGTAATTAGTGCAGCCTGTAGTATATAAGACCAGCCTACACTGCCTGAGAATCCCCACTTTTGGACTTGCACACTGACTGGAGATTTTAAGCAAGGCACTTATGGAAGGGTTTGAAGGCCTTTGAAGTCTACCTAATTACCCATGTGGAAGATGGATGACTCCTGGTAAGCCATAACAGGCATGTACACCTTTTACAGTTTTATTATGTTTTCTGTGCAATGCTTTTGTCCTAAAAAAATATGTATTTTTCATAAAGTGTGGCTGGTCACCGGTATACACTGGCATAGTCCCTGGCAGTGAGAAATTAAAACTGCAGGTGTTAAACTAAGGGCAGATCTGCTGGTATGAACACCATGAACTGCCGGGAAATGGCACATTTAATTCCCCAGTCAAGGGGGTGAAGGATGTGGGCTTCTGGCCATCAATTCATCTAGATATTTGCCTAGTTTTACAACAGGCTACATAAAATTCACTAACAAAGTCAGTACAAACTAGAATTTCATATGGATAATGACTTGCTTATACTGCTCTATATACTATACACTGAAATGTAAGTAGAATATTAATATTTCAATTGAATTATTTTATAATTAGATAGTAAAAATGAGAAATAAGCATTTTTTCAGTAATGGAGTTCTGTGACACTTTTGTATGTTTATGTCTGATTTTGTAAGCAAATAGTTTGTAAGTGAGGTGAACCTTGGTACACAAGACAAATCAGACTCCTGAAAGGGGTACAGTAGTCTGGAAAGGTTGGGAGTCACTGATATAATCCAGTCCCCTGCAGTGAGGCAGGACTACATATTATCTAGACCAGTGGTTCCCAAACTCAGACCGCGGCTTGGTCAGGGTAAGCCCCTGGCGCACCGGGCCGGTTTGTTTACCTGCCGCCTCCGCAGGTACGGCCATGGTTTGCCATTCCCAACCAGTGGGAGCCGCGAGTGGCCATATCTGCGGAGTTGGCAGGTAAACAAATGGCCCGGTGCGCCAGGGGCTTACCGTGAGCAAGCTGCGGACCGAGTTTGGGAATCATTGATCTAGACCATCTCTGTCAGGTTTTTGTATAACCTGTTCTTAAAAACCTCCAAATGATGGAGATTCCACAACCTACCTAGGTAATTCGTTCCAGTGCTTAGCTACCCTTACAATTAGGAAATTTTTCCTAATGTGTAACCTAATTCTCCATTGCTGCAATTTAAACCCATTACTATTTATTCTGTCCTCAGTGGAGAACAATGCATCATCCTCCTCTTTATGATAACTTTACATATTTTAAGACTTATCATGCCCCCCTCAGTCTTCTCTTCTCCAGACTAAACACAACTAATTGTTTCAATCTTTCCTCATATGTTGTTTTCTAGACCTATTATCATGTTTGTTGCTCTCCTCTAGATGTTCTACAATTTGTCCACAGCGTTCCCAAAAGTGTGCCCCAAACTGGACACAATACTCCAGTTGAGGCCTTATCAGTGTTCAGTGAAAGAATTGCTTATCATGTCTTGATTACAACACTCCTCCTAATACATCCTAGAATGATGGTTTTGGGTTTTTTTGCAACAGTATTACATTGTTGACTCATATAGTTTGTGATCCACTGTAACCCCTAGATCCTTTTCTGCAGTACTCCTTGCTAGGCAGTCATTTCCTATTATGTATTTGTGCAATTGATTGTTCCTTCCTATGTACAGTACTTTGCATTTGTCCTTCATGAATTTCATCCTATTTATTTCAGACCATTTCTCCAGTTTGTCAAAATCGCTTTGAATTCTAATCTTCTCATCCAAAGATCTTACACCCCTTCCAATCTGGCATGTCTGCAGACATTAGAAGTGTACTCTCTATGCCATTATACAAATCTATAAATAGCCTAAAATATTAATGTGTAACCAAAAGGAAAACACTGGTTAATTATAAATAAATTCCAACCATGTAAGTTACTCATGAGTAAGCTCATTAATAGCAAAGGACTGCAGTATTGGACCATCTAACTCATATTTTTTGACAAACAATTATAAAGGAGTGAGTTGGATATGCTACAATATGGATTAAATTTAATGCCATAAGATATTATATGAACAATGAATCAGAGAGATTATAGCAAAATATATATATCTTAAATGAGTTAATTGTGTACTGCCGATTTTGTTTTATTAGGTAACATCAGTGCTAACCTAAATTCATATTTTAATTAGGCAAGACCAAACTACCTCAAACTGCTGCTGTTCATCATCAGTCTATGTACAGCAGTATTTATGGTTTATGGAAAAATTGATGCATGTTTAAACAGAGCTATATATCCATAAATGGATATCTGCATTAAATGGATAATTAACTCTGCAAAAGGATACAAATAATGTCCTGGTGGGGTGGGAAGGAGGTCAGAGAGGAAAGGAAAATGCTTAAACAAAATAAATTAAGTCACACAGGCAACGAGTATTCTGCACCAGTTGTAGTCCCTTATTATTATGGTATCTTAGGATACAGTCCTAGCCATACCACAATGAACATTTTAAACTATGCAGCAGCAGCCAGAACATACATTCCAGCATTAGTCTGAAGGACAAAAGGGGCACAAGGTTTTTAGCCAGCAGTATAAAACACTTGGAAATCTCCAGAGTTTCGCTGTAAAATAATGAGAATTTAGTGAATGACCGTATAGTCTGAGTTCCCAGATAACAAAAGTTTTAAGGTTAATGTCTTATTTACATTAGCTGGCAAACTTTGACTGCCACTATGATGGAGCATATTTTTTCCCCAGAATTCTAAACCTATTTATATAGAAGCATTATATGGAGCTACAGGCCAACACTTTTGCTCCATACGAGAGTATCCTTTCTCCCTACTCTTAACAATGGTTAATTATAACAGACCTCTGTCTGTTTCTTGTCGTCTTCGATTATAACGGTGTTTTTCCTATAGGTGTGGACAAGTGCCTAGCACACTGCAAGTACTATCATAACAAATAATTATATCAATTCATTTGACACAGGACTCCGAGCAGCCATGGGATAGTAACAACTGTTGGTCATTATTATGAAGCTGAGTTAGGTTTGAATGATTATTGTTTATTCTCTCTCTTACAACAGAGTGGTGAAAAATCAGGAACAGAATCCCATTATGTAAAAGATGGTTTCTCCCCAAAAAGAGCTCATAATTTAAAGAGGGAAGACAAAAGGTGGGGAAAAGGAGTGCATCATACACACAGATTAGGGTGATGGCTGGCAAACATAAGCACCATTGTGGGGGGGCTTTAAATGTGTGTGTGTTGTGGGGGAAGGGGAGTGTGTTTATGCTTATTATAGATGTGCTGATAGCACTGCCTCATAAGGTTATCTGACACTCCCCATTATAATACTGTGTTTTCAGTTGTTTATACTTTTGTCAAACTTTAACCATTTGGCCTGAAAGTTTCCATGCTAGCTATCTGCCTGAGGCTGACTTTTTTTTTTTTTTTTAATTTCAGCCAGAACAGTTCAGCTGTTTCTCAGAATGAGGCAAGGAAAAATGTTGTGTTTAAAAAAAAAAAAAAAAAAAAAAGTCTGGCCACTCTCTTACAGCTCTAATGCTCCCAATCCTGGGGAACAGGGACATACATTTTTTCAGAGGGGTGGTCTTTATGTAAGGGTTTTTTTTATCATCCTCCTGAAAATCTACCAAATTTGGCCAAGTTGTAAGTCTCAGTTTCCACATGATGAATAGAGACTCAGACTTCATAGATTTTAGCAGCTAAATTCCTTGAACATGCCATCTACACCAAGCATGCTCAAGCCTGGGGCTGAGCAGGACTTTCCTTTCAATTGCAGCTGTGGTCTGATGCAGGGTGTGCTGTGCTGTCAATAATGACCCCTCTGCTGGATCCAGGCAGCTTGGAGGAGGAAAGCTGCCTGATTCAAATGCAAAGAGAACAAGAGCCAGATCTGCCAGACTGAGCAGTTGGGATAAAGGACCTGGGAGGGAGGATACTGGGCCTGAAGGCTGGCAGGAGGGAGCAGGAAATTGCAGCTAGGAGCTGCAGTGGGCAAGAGAGGGACTAGCCAGGCAAGGAGACTGGGAGCTGGGGACAGGGACTGTGATTAGCTGGGCAAGGAGATGGGGAGGGATCTGGGGGACTGAGATCAGATGGGGAGGCTGCGGGGAGACTTGGACAGCCTGAGCAAGAAGACTGGGCATGTGAGCCTGTGGTCCACAGCAAGGAGGTAAATGGAAAAAGAGGAGACCTAGCTGATGAGGAACTAGGGTATCAGGAGAAATGGTATTGCCTTGGCAAAGAGACTGGGCAAAGAAGCTGGTGCAGGGAGATGGATTGGGAGCCAAGGGGGATAGAAAACATGGGTGAAGAAGAGAAGGGGGAGAGATAGATTGGATAAGGGGGAACTAGGACTGGCTAAGAAAGGAGACTGAGGCTGGTATGGCAAATTAAGGTTGGACAGTCTGCTTTAACTCTGGCATTTCATAACTTGTTAAAGTGCTTGATGTTGCAATTTTAATACAATTCTTTTAACATGGTGTTTTGTGTGCAATTATATAACACACATAGCTGACCTAGAGTTGGGACAATTTGTATCCCCGTACTAATCTCCTATGCCATTCAGTCTTCCTTAGAGCATAGGATGAACTTGAGATGTCTGATAAAATATTACAGAATTCAGCACCCCTTTGAACATGTTTCTAATACAGAATGTACTTTAAGCAGAAAAATCAATAAGAATTATACAGGCTGTTACTAAATTGAATTCACTGTAAGAAAATTTATATATCTCAAACATCCACATAAAACATTGAAGAAAATCAGGAAAGCATTTATTGTGGAAAATAATGCAATTAGTTTTTAAAAGCCTTAATTTCACAAAGACATGAAAAAACAAAAGAATTATCTTTTCCTGGTGATAGAGATAAGAATTTGATAATGGTTCTGATACAATATTCAGTTCTGTTACTTATCACCATATTCTCTCCAAGGTTTAAGCATTCTCAAAAGTGAAACAGAAGAAAAAAAGTTTAACATTATCCTATGCTGTCTGCCAGTCCTTCTCATTCTTATACACTCAATATTTGCAATGAATTAAAGATATGAAATAGAACTAATTCCACTTTACTTTAAGTATTTAGCAATATGTGTCTATTTTAATTAGCAGAAAGCTCATTTTCTTAACAGATCCCAAAGAAATTAGAGAGAGGGTCTTTTTGATAAGTCATCTATTCCTTTGCCATTGAAAGATTTTCTAGTGCTTTTACCAATCTAGTTTTAAACAGCTCCAAGGATGGGGATTTAAATTTAAATGAGATTTTTTTAAAACACTGCAATAATACTGTACACTCAAGAGAAATATTGGCATCTCGCTGTCATAAACAGTGAAAAATAAATAAAAGAGTAAAAGTTAATGATGCAATCACCACTAGTGCATTTATAGCAATAGTTACTACAAGCCCAAAGAAATAACCTGCATTTACTAAGAGCTTAACTAAATTATATGCAGCAAACAGCTTTTATAACATCTTCAAAACTTCATCTCTAAACTCTAGAGTGGGATAATATTAGTACATGGGCACCAGGACAGAAGCAGTAAATCAACAAAGTTCTTTGGTTGATCATACCTTGAAGCCTTGCATCTAGCAGCATCTGAAAGCTGATATTTTTGACAAATTAACCCTTTCCTGAATGTCACATACACCACAAACTCACCTAATTCTGAATGTATATGTTTACCCCAGCCCTGTGCATGCTAGTACTTCCTTTAGGTTTTTCATTGTGGGTGAAGTTTGTCCTTGGACAGAAGGCTTGTGAAAGACTCTCCATAGTATGGAAGCTCCATGGTACTTCCATAGGAGTTGGGGAGGTTCTCTGTGCATCGAAAAGCTTATAGAAAAATACAGACTCCAATAGACAACTACAGTGTATACTGGGCTAGTTCAAAATAATCTATAGAAAGGTTAGCAATTTCAGTTAAAGATTTCTTAGAAACATTGCTATACAATGCTATTAAATTTCTATAGGACCATGCATGTTTGATCCCTATAAAATTCCATAGGGCTTTCCATATTGGGTATACCAGTTCTGAATACAAAATCTATGGGTAATGTATACATGTTGTACTAAAATGTAAAAGCATGCCATCTTTTCTTGTACTGCTGGTAATAGCTGTCCTGCAATTGTATAAAACTGCAAATACACAGATGCTTTTATGTGCCCTTTTCTCAGGGAATGACAGGACTTCTTTCTCCTAAATATACAGTAGACTTAATTGTGAAACATTTCTTTACTGAGAACAAAAACATCTACATTTAATATAAAACCTTGATATCTTATACTGTTCTACAGTCTCTGGTCAGAAGAGCAGAAACTCTGTGGAGATTCAGATCCTTATCGCAATGGCAATTTCATGATGAAACTTTGATAAATCAAAAACGTTACCTTGCTTACAGATCTTGGTCCTCCTGATATTTTTTTTCCCCTCAGAGTTCCATCCTGTTCAAATTGTAGACGTGGTGGAGTTGATGACAAGAACAATAGATTGGTCTTTCAGCTTAAAAGTAACCTTGACTCTTGTATCTGAAGGAACAACTAACCATCTTCTTGTATGAGGATTTACTGAAGTCCTCTACTATCCAATATGTCTCTTCAACACAGAAGACAGATACTTTTTATTCCAGAATCATTTTTTTTATTCATGTAAAGCAAAGAGGGGATAAAATTTATCCAGTTTTTTGTTTGGTTGGCTTTTTTTTTTTAACTTTGTTACAAAATTATTTTTCAGGCAAATGTTTAGTACCAGTCTAAAAGGCTGATTACACTAAGTTATAGAAATGAATTTCTTAACAGGTCATAACTTTTAATCATTTCACTCCTATTCTTGTCCTGGGATAGGCCATTCTCTACACACCTTTGTTTCATTCCCCAAGAACAAGCATGCTCAAGGGAGCAGAATTAATGTTGCACATGCAAACATAATTTTGCCACTTGCTAACCTTTGAGTGCTGTGCTTGACTTTGCAACCTTAATACCATTTTTTTTAAATTTAGGGATTTTTAATGCAACCGTGCATAGGTTTAGGAATTATATGAACCTCTTTGAAAATCATCAGCTTTTTACTCATTGTAATCACAATTAGCATAGAATCATATACAATAGATATAGGAAAGCATACTAAACCATCCAATCTATTCTCCTAACAATCTATATTGTTTCCTACCATATGTTCTCCACTGTCTTGTCTGGACACTTTTTTAAATTATACGATCAAAGAAATTCAACTTTCTCATAAGTTTCATTCTTTATATTCAGTCTAATTTACCGTTGCTGATTTTCACACCATTACTTTGAATAGTCTTCCTTAGAACACCCTAAGTAATTCTATTTGATATTTACATTCCTCAGATAATTAAATGTAACACACACATTAGGATAAATAGCCTCTAAGGGGTGTGTGTGTATTTTTATACTTATATGTCACCTTTTTAGTCTTTTCTTATAATCCCTTCAGAGCTTTAATCATTTTTTTTGCCCTTCTCTGAATTTGCTCAATATACTTTTGGCATTGAGCTGCTCAGATAAGAACATAATAATGTAGGTGTCATTTCACTAGTGGGGTCGCAAGGACTATTGCTTCCCTAGTCCATTATAGGTCTATGCCTATATGTATAAACCTCACGTAGCTTACTCCTACATCGTTGAGATAGCAACTCCATATTCTTAAATTATTAAACTGAATATATTAATTTAAAACCATTTAAATAAAATATATGATAAACCCATTAATAAAAATTAACATAAATGATGACAACAATGAGGACTGTTGAACACATCATTAGCATAGGGTGCAAAGTATAAAAATATAAAAGTAAAAAGGTATCAGAAAATAAAACTAGAATTTCAGAGAATGTCTGAACTATGACTTTGAACGTAATCAACAATATAAAATGCTTTAGTTTTGCAGCTCAGGAAGGAAACCCAGGTGTACAGTAAGCTACATAATAAGATCTAGTTTAATATTCAGTGCATGGCTCAACATGGGAACAGAAATAGTAGTTCTGCAAATTAAAATAACACTTTTAATAGATGACCGCCATTGTGCCATTAATTTTGGGGTCTTGCAGGTTTATGCGGTTAGGAAGAGAAACGGCTGATGGAGTCAGGTACCTTTGATGAAGTCCTGTTTATTTATAAGGAATGTACAAAGCCCTGTTTCCATGAATACACAAGGAACCAAAAAACAGGAGATAGACTCTTTTTCCTTACAGCAACAAGTCTCCTTTAGGCAATTTGTCCAGGCTGTGTGTATTTTGCCCCTGCTAAGTTCCTTCTTGTCAGGACTTCTGCTGGGAGGAAATTTCTTAAAGTCAAGTACTGTTTCCAAAAGAGAGATGGCAACATGATACCTGTATACTGAAACAATTTCAACACCACCCGGAGAAATCAAAGGTTGCTGCAGGTGTGCAACCCTTCTCATGATCAGAACACTCATTTAGGTGTTAAAATATGGGTTTATGGGCCTGACTTTATGTACCTAATTTGAAAACTTTGACTATAGAGAGCACAATAAAGGCCAGAGATATAAGAAAACCTGCAAAATCATGAGAATGTTAAGAAATATCTTTCCTCCTACATACTTCATGGCATTTGAAGAAGGTGAGGGTCTTTTGTGTGTTTGTTGTTTTTTCAAAAAGTGTAGAAACAATGAAAGCATCAATCATTTATCTATTAAAGTTCATTTTTATTCCTAGCATTAAAGAAATAGCATTACAATTCCTACTGAAATTGTGTTGAAGCAGAGAAACGAAAGAAGTCAAGCAGAGCCTTTGGACCCAGCTAGCCCTGCCCCATTGCCATGCCTGCAGGGGAGAGAGAAGAGAGAACCTGGCTCAGTTTGGGGCTGGCTGATGAAGAGGGAGGAACTAACTTCCTCCCTACATGAGGGGAAGGATCACTAGCCTGCCAGACAAGTAAGCCACCACGCGACAAGCACTGTCTCCCTTACCAGTGGAGACTGAGGATGAGGGGAGTACCCGGTCTAGGACAGAACTGGATGACTGAAGCATGGAGACCTTGTGGGGTTTTAGTCCTGTTATGGGAGAATTAAACTTGACATTACTGTAGTCAGACATTTTGTTTGTCCGCCACTGCTAGCTGAAAAGCAAATACCACATACTTGGGAATCATTTTTAGGATTTTGATAGGCAAGGCCAAACAGCTGTATGATTGTCCCATCCTTCCATTCTGATTAGTAAAACTGCAGAGTTAATGTACCATGAGAATGGAAGGAATGTTTGGACAGCAGACATTGGTTTTAAGTGCCCCAGACATGTAAGTTTTATTGTTATGACTAGAAATACTAGAAATGCTTTGATGAGTGGTGTGGAGGAAGTGAATAAGGAAAAGTTATTTACTTGTTCTCATAATAAAAGAACTAGGGGCCACCCAATGAAATTAGTGGGCAGCAGGTTTAAAACAAATAAAAGGAACTTCTTCTTCACACAGCGCACAGTCAACCTGTGGAACTCCTTGCCTGAGGAGGCTGTAAAGGCTAGGACTATAACAGGGTTTAAAAGAGAACTGGATAAATTCATGGAGGTTAAGTCCATTAATGGCTATTAGCCAGAATGGGTAAGAAATGGTTCCTTAGCCTCTGTTTGTCAGAGGGGGGTGATGGATGGCAGGAGAGAGATCACTTGATCATTACCTGTTGGGTCCACTCACTCCGGGTCACCTGGCATTGGCCACTGTCGGGGGACAGGATACTGGGCTGGATGGACCTTTGGTCTGACCCAGTACAGCCTTTCTTATGTTCTTATGATAAGAGACAGTGAGTAATTTGCAGAAGCTAGGAGAATTGGTGACCCACTAGGGGTTACTATGGTGACCCACGAGGAGTCACCATGAATTATGTGCTTTGTTTAAGTTATCTGTGAAAGATTAATTTTAAAAATACACTTTGGAGCAATCTGAAAGAGCTTTTCTTTGATCAAGGAGATGACATCTAAACTCCCCAGCAGCTGGATGGAAGGAGGGCCTCTGGAAGCCCAGCTGTTGATCACCCAAAGCCATCTCAGACTTTGGGTAACTATAATTTGGGGTGCTCTGAACCTATTGCTATCGCATATGTGTGTGTGCGCTTGAGACCTAATAAAAAAGTAGTTTTCAGTGAAAGCATTGTTGTTTGTACCAATCATTTATCATACACTGCTTGGAGAAAACAGATTGTTACTACAGTTTTGGGGTTCTGAAAACGCCGGCTAACAACCTTATCAAACTTACAACTGCCCCAAACTGGAGCAACCTGGGGCCACAACAGGACACTACCCAGGATCCATGAGGGGGCACTACCAGAAACAAGCCACCACTACAACTTGGAGTACAAGGTTCATGCCCCAAACTAAAGGGATCGCAGTAGGAAGTAGCCCAGCGTAGTGGACGTAGACTCCCTGCTGGGATCTCCCCTACTTGGGGTGGACTTACCCAAGGCTCTGGGCTGGGACCAGGTAGAGTGCAAGGTCCTGGGTCCTCCTACCTTTCTCTACTCTTAAAGACTGAGGCACCTTGACCAAGCAGGGGACTGGAAATCAAGCATTCCAACCACTAGGCTGCCTGGCCCTCCAAGCCCCCATTACAGGAATCGATAGGAACACTGAGTTTCTAAAGTTTATGATCAAAATATAGATAGTCCAAACCTTAGAAATGCAGTGTTACCACTTACTACAGCTTTGAAACTTTACTATGAGGAAGAAAAATGCTGCTTTTAAACATCTTAATTTAAATTAAACAAGCACAGAAACAGTTTCCTTACCTTGTCAAATCTTTTTTTTAAAACTTTCCTTTATATTTCACACAGTGCTGTATTTGGTTTTTTGCCTCTCTGCTGCAGCCTGATTGCATACTTCCACATCCAAACGAGGTGTATACTTGACCAGTCAGTTCATAACTCTGAGGCTGTACTGTATTATATTTTATGGTACAACATGAACTTTTTATAGGTGCCTATATTCTGTAGTTTCTGGTCACAACATTCTAGTCAAAATCTATGTAATGCAAGTGTGGAAAAATAAAATGCAGCTCCTGAAAAATGTATCTGTATAATATTGCAGCACTAAAACAAGAATGTTGGTGAATTAATATTCAACAACCCACATAAGTTTTAAGGAAAAAATATTAGATGCATTTGTAACCTTTATAAAGGCAGCAAGAACAATAGGAGCTTTATTTGCATATTGCTGTTTGAATCAATAACAATCCACATTGATAAAACATCAAATAATACCCTCAAGAACTATGCATTTTCCTAAAGTTTCACAAGATGAGGATTTCAAGGCTTCCATCTCAAATGTTGAAGAACATAGAAATGACATAGGAAAGACACTCATCTGGTGCAAATCAATTTAGCTACAGTGAAGCTAGAAGATATAGACTGAATTATTGGGGATATGGTCTACAGTCTCTTTACAGTCTATTTTTAGACATTGATTGTGGTAAGACAGAAGTCAGGGTACTGAAAGAAGTAGGGTTTCCTTATGGAACAATCCAGTAAGATTCCAAAGATTTTTGAATCATCTTATAGAATTTACTAAAGAATTTTATACACATGCAACAGCATTCTAAAGCATGACTCAAAAACCCTCCAGAAATGATTACATTATCTATTATGTTCTATAGCTTTTCAGAGTAAGCCCTTTATAACTCCATTGGTTCAATCCTATTCCATTCTAGAGGACTTTCTCATAAGGGTTACAGTAAGGCCGTGGTGATGCTTGCCCATCTTGTTGGTAGATGAGGTTAGGGGAGTGTCCCTTGTGATGGGTACAGAAGTAGATACAGGGCAAAAAGTCTAATAGATAGAAACAGTGAGATATAAAAAGGCAGCAGAGTCATCACTATGGAGAGCTAACACATTTCGGAAGGGATTCAAAACCTCTGACTTGAGATTTGAAGGTGATCTTTAATTATTAGGAATTAGGAAGAGACCAGTCTGGTGTGGTGGTGCGCGCCTGTAATCCCAACTGCTTGGGTGGCTGCGGTTGGCGGATTGCTCAGGAGTTCTAGGCTGCTGTGTCAATCAGGTGTCCAGTGCTACTGACAGCCTGGCCAGTGGGTAGTTGGAGGACTGGCTAGAACAACACATCTGACGTGTTGTGTTGTGATCAGTGATCTCTCCGTGAGGGCTGATAGACAGTAACAGTGACAGTAACACCAAGAGGAAGAGACCTTTGTGGGGGGATGAACCATGCAGCTAATCCAGAATGGCAATTCCTATGTTCCTTTGAAATCCTCAGCGTGATAGGGAGGGAAAGGGGAGACAAAGTTAGGATTCAAAGTCAAACATAAAAATAGGTGGATGAGCTGGAAGATTGACATATCCAGCATAACAGGGAGCAGGCGAGAAAAGCGGGAAGGAACTAAGCTATACAATGAAGGAAAAAATGGGAGTGGGGAGGAGGAGGAGTTTCAAAAGAAGTGATATGAAACCTGAGGCCAATAGCACTGCTTCTACAAGGGTGAGAGGAAATAAAGGAAAGGCTGCCATATAGGAGTGGTCACATGGACATAGCCAGATATTTGTCAATGTGAGGGGTGGAAGGAGCAGGCTCTGAAGAGAAAGGAGGTAGAGGCTCTGGAGAGCAGGAGGAGTAGCTGGAGAGAGGAAGATGAAACCGGAATGGAGGTTAGAGGAGGTCAGTTGATCGAAAATGGGTTGAGGAAACCAAAGGAGCATTAGCAGATGGTGGGGTGAAGGAATGGGAAAGATGAGGTTGAAAGCAGGGAGTGATGTAACAAGGTGCTGGCAAAGTACAGTTTAGTCAGTGAAATACAGACCACAATTAAAGTGTTGTAATAACTGGCACAGTGCAAAAATTAGATGATCCAAACATAAGGAAAGTTAATATAATTAAATGAGACAAATAAAGGATAAATCAGGAGATGGAAGTAAGGTGCTGGGGTGATATCAAGGGTAAAATAAAGGGAAAATATCATGCTGCCAGTGCACTGCGAAAGGTCCCTGAGGGAAGTCCTTATAGAAGCTGTAGGCTCAGGATCTAGTAGTTGCATGGAGCCCCTGATAGCTAGCTGTGTTTATACTTACTGCAGAAACACAATGGCCTCCCCTTTGCTCTAGTCTCCTGTACCCAGTATTCCTTTCTGGCCTTACATTTTCCACTTTTACTGTTGCTGCTTACTGTAGTTTCCCAAAGCCTCTTTCTACCGCTATCTAGTCCATTCTCTTGCCACTGCTACTGTCCTGTAACTTTCAAAGTCAGGACATCATGACCAGCCAGTTACTTTGAGGATTTAGTTGATCAGTGAAACAGAAATTATGGTTCAGAAGTCTGGAAGCCTTTGACAGATCATTTGCCCCATCCTATTTATCCTGAGAGCATCACATTTTGAGGCAGTGTAATGTCTTGTGGAAGTAAATCAGCACATATCCTTTATTGGTAGAGCTGCACCATTTTGATCAATACTTCAGCAGTTTGTGCACAATTCTAAACTCTAGCAATGTTGACGTTCTCACTTTACAATATTGCATGCCGGGAACTCTGGTGAGAATTTTCAGACCTGGATGACTGAAATTAGGCTCCTAAATCCATAATTAGGTAAATACATAAAAGTTTGGCCTGGTTTTTTAAGGTGTTCAGTGGTATTTGTAGTTGCTTAGCATTCCTTATCAATCTTACCACTTTTATTAATGTGCCTAAATATGGATTTAGGAGCTTAATTTCAGGCACCAGGTTTGAAGATGTTAGTCTTTGTTTTTATTTTCTAATGGTTGCTGTTACAGATCAACATCAAATATGTTCCAACGCTATGAAACCAAATAGCTTTGATCACTGTTCTCATTAACTCTGATATCTGTGTTTGTTTCATTGCCAGCAGAATATATATATATACTGCTGACAGAGAAACACACATAAATTACCAGTTCTAATAAATAGCACTGTGATGGACTTAACCCCATCATCTACAAGGGAAAAAAATTTAATTAGTCATGCTCTGCACCTGGTGGGAGGGGAGTGGTTAAATTGCCTCCTGGCCAGAGGTGGTGGAGCTAGATCTTGTAAGTAGACTGGGGGAGAGACCACATAGGGATAGATCTCTTTGGGGGAGAGAAGCCCTAGGCTAGAGTTTATCAGACAGCAAATAATGCAGGTAGAACACTATGGGAGCAGGTTAGGACCCTGCAGGGAGAATTCCTGAGATATGACCAGCAAGAGAACTACATTGGAGTCTGAGAGGGGTGTAAGTGGTAATAGTTTGAAGGTTTATTTGTGCTTTCACTTGGACTTGTTTGTGTTTATGCTGGAAGGGGTTTAGACTTTCATTGATGTGGCTGGAGGGCCAAGCCATAGAACACCCACAAAGGAAATTGGGGGAAACAAAAGCTGTGAAAGGCCATTGCAGGGCTGAAGGAAAGCACAGTAAGGGATGCTAGAGATAAAGATCCTGTGGAGCGCTGTGACCAGAGATGAGGGGGTGACCATGAGGTGAGAATGTGTAACTACAAGCAGTTTTCTTGGCGTTTATGAACAGAGAACAAAATCCAACATCCAAGAGGATTTAATCAGTGAAAAACATGTAGCTACAGTGTGTATAATTGATATCAGGATACAGTTGAGACATAAACAGCCCTTGAATAAATTGCTAGAAGTTCTTTGTGTGCAAAGCCAGGCCATAGTGACTGAAAATTGTTACCACCTGCTGGCTGTTCATTAACCTATATAAAATGAGTTTAGTGGTCTCATCAATCTAGCTCCCAGTTATCCTCATTACAGAAACTACTTAAACTGGCAGTAATTGTCACCCTTCTAAAAGTTGGTCAAATATCCACTAAAAAGGTGATTGTTGTTTGCGGAAAAAAAATGTAGAGTTAAGTTCCTTTTAATTGTAGTGCCATATTATTAATGAATATTCAGGCCATGTCTGGATGTTTGTGAAATGCTTGCGAATCCCCAAAGTCTCCAAATTAATACATGTCCAAAAACATGTATCAGAAGAGCTTAATTTGTCATTCTTGGGGAAGAATCCTGGCCCTAATGAAGTCATGTTCAAATTCCCATTGATCTGAATGAAGCCAGGATTTCTTACCGCCACTTTAAAATGCTATAATTGTGAGGCAGATAGGTCTGCATGTAAAAAAATTGAAACACAACATTTTGTGTAGGTGTGGGGTGGGACATTGTTTTACTCTGACCAAGCTAAAGTCTAAAGTTTCTCCCAGATTTTGTGTCAAAAAAGCTGCTCAAAGTTGAGATGCTGAATTCTAAAATATAAAAGGGAAATTATAGGCATTCATCTGTTTATCAGGAATTGGCCTCTGTGGGCAGGAAAGCATGACTGGTTTGTTGTTATGATTACAATTCCAACTTTTTGGTTATCTTTGCATGTTTGAAATTGTTTTTGAGTCAAGGCTTTTTAGGATGGTTAACATACATGTGGACATCTTCGACTGGCTTAGGATATCTATGAACATTCTGAGTGACTGAGTCTGTTTTTAGAGATGTGGACTTTCTGAGTCAAAGTGACTGGAATGGAGAGGTTCATCATTTCCATAATGGTGACCTAATTGGACCCCATTTGGTGATACCAGTTACCTCATTCTGATTTGCCAAGAAGTTCCTGAGAAGACTTAAAAGGAGGATGAGCTGGTCAGGTCACCACTTTCAAAACTGAATGAAAGGAAGAGACAAGCAGTTGGTTGGTTTGCTTGCCTCTGGTTTGTTTGTCTGCACTGGCTGCTGCTACAACCATTATTTGCTGACCTCTGGTCATGCAATGCCCCCATTGCTCACAAAGTGGCCTGTGCTTCCTCTATCTTGGCATCTGACAACCTAGGGGTAGGAGTCCAACAACTTGCAACTTCAGATTTGACATCTACAAGAAAATAACTTCTAGCCAGACAGCAAATCTGTTAACATAAATCAGCAAAGCCAATGAACACCACACACTTAACTTTTCTATCTAATTTCCTGAAGCTGAATGAAACCACAAAGAGTCACTACAGTTATTGGGCATAAGTATCAACTCTTTTAGTTATTTTCCAATCTTTATTAGTAGGGGGATACCTCTATCTCAGCATTCTTGCGCTTGTGTTTTAAAACTCCAGTTGATGGCTGGTGAGGGAGAGAGCGTAAAACACACAGAATTTATTTGAGAAAGCCGCCTATAGAATAGTTAGTCAGAAACCTAAAACAATCTTGATGTCATCTGTTACATTTACTATTCAATCTGCTATTTTGAATTGTGTTTCCATGTAATCCGATGTTGGTGCGGGGTGGGGAAGACAAGATAATAATTTGGGCAGGCTGCTTTAAATGGTTTCAGAGTTGTAATTTCAACATTAGCCTCAACCTGGGCTCAACTGATTTGACCCTCTCTGTATCAGCTGTTTGGCTAGAAAATAAATATATCAGTTGTCATTGAGACTGATAATGCCCTGTTACTTTGGGGCTGACTGCTAAACAAGACTGCTGCCTTACCAAATTAATATATAGAGTTTCTAAGGAATTGTTGGTTTACTTTATACCATTAATCAACATAACTAGATTAATCTGCTAGTAACCTACTTTCCTTATGTTTGATTTAGTTTTAAATTTATTTACTGCTTTTGCTGAGTTATTTAGCCAGTTAATAATGTGAATAAAATCAGAATCCTATTGATTTGGATGTTTCATTCTTTGACATCAGAGCTCTGGACCTGAGTCATCACTTGAATAAACAAAAAGCAATTCTGTGACCAACTTAGTGGTAGTCCGTAGACCTGCCCCTATAGTCCTTGAAGAACTTGTGCCTGAAGTGGTCAACTGTTCCTTTTTGAAGAAACATTGACTTATGTCTTGATCATTTCTTTTCATAAGCTATGTGGGTTCCAGAACCTTTGAGCGCCTAGTGAAGAAGAACGGCCATATTGGGTCAGACAAAAGGTCCATCTAGTCCAGTATCCTGTCTTCTGACAGTGGCCAATGCCAGGTGCCCCAGGGGGAATAAACAGGAAATCATTAAGTGATCCATTCCCGGTCGCTCATTCCCAACTCTGGCAAACAGGCTAAGGACACCATCCCTGCCCATCCTGGCTAATAGCCATTGATGGACTTGTGTTTAATGAATTTCTTTTTTGAACCCTGTTATAGTCTTGGTCTTCACAACATCCTCTGGCAAAGAGTTCCACAGGTTGACTGTGCATTGTGTGAAGAAATACTTCCTTTTGTTTGTTTTAAACCTGCTGCCTATTAATTACATTTGGTGACCCCTACTTCTTGTGTTATGAGAAGGAGTAAATAACACTACCTTATTTACTTTCTCCACTCCAGTCATGATTTTATAGACCTCTAGCATATCCCCCTTAGTCGTCTCTTTTCCAAACTGAAAAGTCCCAGTCTTATTAATCTCTCCTCATATGGAATCCATTCCATACCCCTAATCATTTTTGTTGCCCTTTTCTGAACCTTTTCCAATTCCAATATATCTTTTTGGCGATGGGACAACTACATCTGCACTCGGTATTCAAGATGTGAGCTACCATGGATTTATAGAGGCAATATGATATTTTCTGTCTTATCTATCTCTTTCTTAATGATTCCCAACATTCTATTCACTTTTTTTGACAGCCGCTGCACATTGGGTTGAGCAGGATGTTTTTTCATATAGACAACTTTTACTTGGCAAAAATATTCTGTGGAAAGAGCATAGTCCTAAAGCATAAGGCTTTTCTTCTATAGGTGACTGGCTCTACAGACCAACCTTTACTCTTTGGTATTTCTGATTTATTTTTGACAACTACAAATACAATCTGTGGCCAGACATGAGTGGGTTTAATAGATTAGCAGTGCCTGCCATCTGGTGGCTGGATTTGCCATGAGACAATCTTGCTCATAGTGATGCTGAGATGTCAAGGAAAGCCCTCATTTTCTATAAGCAGCAATTCTCAGGTGAGGGGGGAAAATAGAGCCTGAGCAATCCTGTGAAAGTTTCTCATCAATAAGGCCTTTCTTAAATAAGAAAGGGCTTACTGGTATAGCTATACTGGCAGACCCTATATTCATAGATTGCAAGGACAGAAGTAAGTCAGCATTATGATCATTCTGTGTGTGCCATAGAACGTCTCTAAAATAATTCCTAGAGAACATCTCTTAGAAAAACATCCAATCATGATTTGAAAATGGTCAGTTATGGAGACTCCACTGCAACCCTTGGTAAATTGTTCCAGTGGTTGGTTAGTTACCATAAAAAAATTACACCTTATTTTCAGTCTGAATGTGTCTAGCTTCAACTTCCAGCCATTGGTTTGTGTTATCCTTTCCCTGCTAGACTGGAGACCACATTATTAAAGATTTGTTCTCCATACAAGTATTCACAGACTGTAACAAAGAGAAGGTTAAGGGGTAACTTGATTAAGCTAAATAGTGTGAGCTCCTTGAGTCTCACTATAAGACATGTTTTCTAATCCTTTAATCATTCTTGTGGCTCTTCTCTGGACATGGTCTAATTTATCAACATCTTTTTGAATTGTGGACACCTGGAATACTGTGTCAAGTTCTGAAGTGGTAACACCAGTACCAAATACAGAGGTAATATAACCTTCCTACTCAAGATTCCCCTGGGTATGCATCTCAGGGTGGCATTACCTCTTTTGGCTACAATGTCACACTGGGAGCTCATGCTCAGCTGATTATGCACCACAACCCCTACATCTTTTTCACAGTCACTTTTTTCCAGGATAGTCCCCCATCCTGTAAATATGACCTACATTCTTTGTGATGTGTGTGTTTTATTTATATATATATATATATATATATATATATATATATATATGTGTGTATATATAAATATGGATATTTATACATTTATACATTTAACTGACTGTATTAAAATACATATTGTTTGCTCCCCCCCAGCGTTCCAAGCAATCTTGATCACTCAACCAGTGACCTGTCTTCTTCGTTATTTACCACTCCCCCAACTATTATCTGCAAACTTTATCAGTTATGATTTTGTTTTTTCGAGGTTATTAATAAAAATGGCAAATAGTGTAGGGACAAGAACTGATTCCGCAGGACCGCACTAAAAACACATCTATTCAGTGGTCCACTGCTTTCATTTACATTTTGAGACCTATCAGTTAGCCAGTTTTCAATCCATTTAGCATGTGCCAGGTAAATTTTATATTCTAGTTTTTGTTACTCAAAATGTCATGATGTATCCGGTCAAACACCGTATAGAAATCTAAATATATTATGTCAACATTCTTACATTTATCAGCCATACTTGTAATTGCATTTTTAAAAAATATATCAATTTAGTTTATCAGGATTTATTTCCCATAAATCTATGCTGATTGGCATTATATTGCCTTCTTTTCATGTTTTATTGAGTCCCATAACATCTGCTCCATTAACTTGCTTGGGATTGATCTCAGACTGACAGGCCTATAATTACCCCTGTAACTGCAAAAAGTGTACTTTGGCTACTATAGCTGATACCAGTTCCACAAGCAAAATAAGCTCTATCAGCAAAAGCTTTTTCTTCTTCCCTAGTGTTCTGGTGCAACTGTATCTACAGTAAGGGTTTTTCTAAGGCTAGGTCTACACTAACCCCCCCGTCGAACTAAGATACGCAACTTCAGCTACGTTAATAACGTAGCTGAAGTCGAAGTACCTTAGTTCGAACTTACCTGTGGTCCAGACGCGGCGCGCAGGCTCCCCCGTCAACTCCGCCTACTCCGTTCATCGAGCTGGATTACCAGCGTCGACGGCGGAGCACTTCCTGGTTCGATTTATCGCGTCTAGATAAGAGGCGATAAATCGAACCCAGAACATCGATCCCGTGCCTCCGACGTGAGAGGTAAGTATAGACGTACCCTAGGATAGAATTGTCATAAGAAAAATCATACCCCTAACTGACATTGCTATACTGGCAAAAGCTTCTAGTATAGACCTGACTTAAGTCACTGTTTACTTTGGAATTATTTTTGAAGCCTCAAAGGCTAATCACCTACACATAGGAGGGTTGTAATGAATGCAGGCAGGCACTGTCTTCAAATAGATGGACATATCCAGGGCAAAGAGCTACTCTGTGTTTGCTAATAGATATCATTACACTCTTTCTGCATTGGAAATATGTTTGTGAATGGATATTAACACTTCAGTCATGAGGTGTTCAAACAAAATGGGAAATAACGGAAAATCTCTATGAACATAATTTTGAATACAGTGGGCCAAACTCAGCAGTGGTGATAAGATGTATTTTCTTTCCCCCAGGAAGTGTTTCACCAATTCACTTCTGACTTAAATCCACACCCACTTACCCAAGTGTAGCTTATGCATATAGACCCCTTACACATCTCTGAGCTTGACCTACTGAGTCTTGGGCATAAGGGAAACTTAGCTGGTGTAATAAGCATGCTGAGCAGCTAGAATAGAGGAGTTAGCAAGGAAAGCAACTCACAGGAAGGTATGTAGGTATGTAAAAATTGCCCGCACTGCTTTAACTTAAACTTTCATCTGGCCATTCAGTGTGTACTTACTCTGACTTATATTCCCTTGCATTCATATATGGTTAAGTCTAGGGGAGTCTAGACTAGTCCATACATTGCACCATGAGCATGAGGGCTTCTATTTTTACTGTTGACTTTATTGTCCTACAATTGTTGTGGAGTGTGGGGTTTTTTTGGGGGTGTGTGTGTGTGTCTTTTTTTGTTTGTATTGATTTTACAGGTGTGTATCTATATTTTTCCACTGCTTGCATCCGAAGAAGTGGGTATTCACCCACGAAAGCTTATGCTTCAATACCTCTGTTAGTCTATAAGGTGCCACAGGACCCTTTGTTGCTTCTACAGATCCAGACTAACAGGGCTACCCCTCTGATATCTATATTTGTGTCCTTTTATCCTTTGCTGCCTCCCTGTGGCTGGTTGTGGTAATATCAACCACTCTTTATTATTGCTAATAAAACTGTTTAGTGAATGTTTTTTAAACAGTGATTCTCATAAAGGGATAGAGATTCATCCATGTGAAAAGGGCCCAAGAAGGCTCTATGCTGCACTTCAGCCCTTCTGAGCTTTTAACACCAATATATTCGTGGAGCATAGGGTCTTGTATATGCCTTCATCATTAAGGTTGTATGCAGTGTAGTAGTAGCCCTGTTGCTCCCAGGATATTGGAGAGACAAAGTGGGTGAGGTAATGTCTCCCATAAAATATATTACCTCATCCACCTTGTCTTTCTCTTCACTAAGGTACATTTCACCTTAAAAACGGCTCTGACTTCCTTAGCATAAAAGCCACAATCCTGAAAAAAAAAATGCTCTACTTGCTGGTGCAAAGATAAAGGGTCTGCTTTTGCTCTTATTAAAGGTCTCAGTTCAGAGAAGCATCTTACAATGTGTCCCTTGAAGAATGGGCTGCTGAAAACTTCATGATTCTAATATCTGACAGATAAAAGGAAGCAGAAATGATTGCCTGTGAGTGGACCCCACATTTAAGATTTATCTATTTAGTTCTGATATGGCCTGTGCCACTGTGAAAGTTATCAGCCTGAAAATGCGAGGAAAAATTTACAGATGGGCAAAGACAGGAAGTCTAAAGTAGAAATGGAGATAGAGAAATGGATATCAAACCTATAAAGATATCCAGATTGGCTAGAAGTGTGAGGAGTTGCTGGAAGTATCTCTTTAGCTAGGGCAGGTCTGCACAACTCGTAAAGCAGCGAGGGCCATATTACTCCAAAGAAAACAGCTGAGGGCTGAAACCCCCCGTGGAAGCACCCCCACCCCAGCGCCGCCCACCCCGCGGAAACAACCCCTCCTTCCCCAGCGCTGGGGTGTGGAAGCCTGTAGAGGGGGAAAGAAACAGCGCGCATAGGGTGACCAGATCACAGCAGTAAAATAGGACCCGCCTCCTCCCCGCTCGGCCTCACCATCACACCCCTCTTCACACCCCCCAGGGGTCACTATATACTGCACACAACAGTCAGTCAATGCAGTTGTAGATAAATCTCTGCATTATGCATTTTTGTATACCTTTTATATGACTTTGTATTGAACCTTGGTAATATGTTATAGCAGGCCGCTAAGGTAGTATAATTAAGGTAAAAGAAAAATGGCTTTTTTCTAGAAGTAGAATAAGATCTTCCCCCCACTTTGTATTCAATTGCCCTGTTGAATGAATGAGGTGTGAATGAGGAAGGCGTGGAAGGCAGGCACCTCCAGACAGCTGCAACCCTTGGAGAGGGGATGGGAACCAGACCAAGGACAATCAAACTTGTCAGGTGGGCTGACTAGAGAAGAGCAGACATATTGACGGCCTTGGGGGTTAGAAGCAAGCGCCTTCCTTTGGGAACACCCTCTTTGCAGCATTGGGACAACCCCCAGCTCAGAGGCAAGCAGCAAAAAGGACCAACAGACATAGTCCCAGATTTTGGGCCGCACAGTGAGCCCACCTACTCACCCCCACACGGGCCACACAGTGAGCCCATGTGGGCCGCATGTGGCCCCTGGGCCGCATGTTGTGCAGGCCTGATCTAGGGCCTCTATTTGCATTTAACTAGATCTGGTATGAAACTTTCTGAAAAACAAAACAGACTTTTGTTGGGAAAAGCCAGTTTAGCAAAAAATCTCTTGTGAAAGTAAGTCACCTCAAATCAGGGCTCTCTGTTCCAGGCTGTCTCCCACAGAGAAGGG
Source organism: Chelydra serpentina (assembly GCA_037349315.1). Classification (NCBI taxonomy): domain Eukaryota; kingdom Metazoa; phylum Chordata; order Testudines; family Chelydridae; genus Chelydra; species Chelydra serpentina. The sequence continues at coordinate 7,793,968 of JBAIAC010000014.1, read as the reverse complement.
AGCCTAGAAGCCCTGACTCTAACTGGAGCTCAGCTCAATGTTCTGGAGCAGGGAGACTGGAAATCTTAGGGGATCTCAGGGCTTCTAAGCTCAAAGCTGCAGAGGTGGGAGTCTGTTGGTCCTGGGATGGGCTTCCATGGTCCACAATTCTAGGGCAGTCCCTTAATGCATACTGCCCTAGGACTGGCACTCTGGACTTCCAGACTTTTGGTCAGCTGGCTCACTAGGCTGTCTGCTTGGGAGTCAGGCAACCCAAGTAGAAGCAGTGAAACTGAAAAGAATCTCAACTTCAGTCAGCAGTTGCAGGTTCAGGGAGCAGATTTCATTTCATTAACAGCATTTGTCATTCTTTCCAAAATGATACTATTTCAGCATTTCCAGTACATGAGAATTTTTTTAAAAAATGGTATAACGCAGAGTAAGGACAAAACCAAATTTTAAAATGCCAAAATATCTTGAAAACTAGAAATTTTGCATTTCAACCAGATCTATGTTCAAGTTTGTTCCACTGCTTTGACAGGAACACTGCCTTGTCAAGCATCAAGTCTGTGTCTCAGAGTTAGCCTTTCACTTTTTGCTGCATCATAAACTAGGGTCTTTGGCCTTTCATAAGGAAGTCATCCAAATTCATGATAGGCTTAATTTTAAGAAGTCAACAACAAAGTATTGTAACATTTACCTTTCTTTCTGGGTCCTTCTTACCTATGAAAAATATATTGTCTGAACACTCTCATGACATAATTATTCTCAAACTTTTCACTTATACCTCAAAGCATTATTTCCCTTCCTCATGATCTGCTTCCTTAGACATGCATGGTGCAAGTATTTCAGCACCAGTAACCATTAAAGCAGTGCAACTTTCTGGCTCATCTTCCATTTTACTAGCCTTTTTTTTTTTTTTTTTTTTACACAGCAGTTCAAATTTCTATCTGAACTTTTTCTAGGTTTCCTCATCATCTTTCACAATTTTTAGGGCTAGAAGGTAGTTTACATGACCTGGTTGCATAGACTTTACAAACATTTTTATTTTACCGTTCACCTTATAGCCAGTTGTCATAATTCAGGGTAACTGCACCTGCATTTCCACTCTGTGGTCTAGAAGGGCACCCACTCTACGTTTCAGGCTCCCTTGGCCATCACCTCACTTGAGCAGAGACCTACAACTTGCTCTCTTCTGACCAGGCTGTGTGGCCACCTTGCTATACGGTGATATCCCAGTGAGAGACTCCGCCTAAGGAGGCTGGATTACTTTCTCTTCAGAGACTAGTAACAGAGTAATTGCCAACTATTATAATGCACCACAGCACTTCCTATGCAAGCCTATTTTATTCTTAAGGTAAAAGTACTACAGAGAAAGCTTTAAAAACAATAAAAGAGCCAACACACATGCTAATAAGTTAACTAAAGATCACCCGAATCCTAACATGGGCTCTGGCAGGACTGGTCCTTCCAAACTCCCCCACCCCTCCTCAAGGGATTTCAAGTTCATTACCTTTTCAGCTCAGAACAAGAATTTAAGGAACCTCAGTAGTTCCAGTCCTTCCAACGCTTCCCTAAGGACTTGAGGCTCCACGGATCAGGGGTCCTGTCTGTTTTCTGGATCAGGAAGAACACCTTAAGCCTATTTTAAAATAAGGCTATTTATAAAATAAATCCATTCTTTGTGTGGAGAATCCATTCAGAACTAGTATGTGTGAGACTCTCAAGGGGATGGTTGTAAAGGACTGATAACCAGAGGAATTACATTAGCACATCCAAATTTACATACTATCTCACAATTACCTTGGTGTCCCTTGTATTAAAAATACATTAAAACTAATCCAGTAATGTCTATCTTAATTGTCCAGGATATTGTCAGTTTGTCACACCAGCACCACTTTTCTGTCATCCAATTTTTGCATCGTGCGGCTTTTTAGTCAAGATTGTAGTAGCTGTAAGGATAACTTATTTAGGGCCAGATGCTGCCACTCATATGCAAGCTGAGGGGTATTGTTCTCATTGAGCAGTCCCATTGAAATCAGTATCTAGACCTTGACTAAAAACAAGATATAATTTATCAAACAAATGTAATGTTGTTAGTGCTGGCTGCATTCACTGTCTGTATCTGCAGCTGTTCCTGTCTCTGTGGCATTGTTTATAGTAGTGAGGCTGTTTTTTTTTACATTAGTGTAACATTGAAAACCATGGTGTGAATGGCTCTCTGGCAGCCATTTTCAATACTAAGATGATTAGTCTTATTTTGAGCAGATTTAATTGAACTGTACTGAATATAACTTCTGGGGCCAGAGAGCTGTCTATTGTAGGACTCCTGAGATTGTTAATGCCAGTGCATCTGAAACGATGTTAGCAAAAGTAACAAAATTCCTTCATGTAGGCAAGGAAGACTGAACAGATCATGTGAACTTTGATAGCAGCCTGCAGGCTGTGTAGCAACTTTAAATCTTGATGAAAATTAAGACTTTATAGTACATACTAGGGCCATTTGAAAAATGTTTGCTTTCCTCAAATTTTCAATAGAAAATTAAAAACCAGGAAACTCTTGTTCTCTGAAATTTTTTTTGACTATTGACCAAAAAGCGCAAGCATGCGCGCGCTCTCTCGCTCTCTCTCTCTCTTCAAACCAGCTCTAGTACATACACCAACTTTGTGTGTCAGATTACAGTAGCTGCATCACTGCTGTGATTTACACTAGCTTTACCTACTCATCTAATGAGAGAATTAGTGCAATGTAATTTTTTGGTAACTCTGCTCCTTTTTGGCTCTATTAAGCCTCTTTTGGAATTTACCATTTGGGTAAGGACTAGACAGAATACCTACAACTACTATCCTCAAATGTCCTCAAAAGTGCAGAGTATAGTACAGGTCACTAGTGGTAAATTACATGTCTATCCTACTCCAACTCTATACAGACACAACTACCCAGGAGAATAGAAGCCACAGAGCCCAGGGACAAAAGAGAAACAGGATAAAGGTTGCTCCTAGATGAAACATGTATCTCTGAAATTTTTAATCCTACAGAGCAGTGATCCAGATGTTAACATTTAGTCAAACAGTTATTGTAATAAGGTTATTCTTGTGTAAAATTAACTCAGTCTTTTACTAAAAGGTTAATGTATGCAATATGTCAAGAATTTACATAGTTCTATTATGAATGCTGAATAAATGGGATACTGCTTTTGTTCTACAATGACTGGTGGGGGGATTAGTTTTTATTTTTAAACTTGTGCATGATTTTGGTGCTCATTAATAGCATTGGTAAGTGTCAAGTTCTATTCTCCATCTGTGGGCTTAACTTTACTAAAGTTAGTAATGAATGCCATATGCACAGTTCAGTCTTCATTTGTCTGAACAACTGCAGCCCATTATACATCTTTAATGAATAAAGCCATTGCATTACATATTAATTCTACTAGCTCTTGACTAATAAGGTATTTGGGGTACATCTACACTGCCTGCTTTCAATGATGTGCTGAGTACATAACCAATTATTTCTCATACACACACACACATACACACACGCACACACACGCACGCCCTGCACAGGTATAAATAGTGGTGTAGATAGCAAGGCACAGCTTAGATGTACAGACAACGAACGTCGGAATGGTGTGGTGTGAATGCAAGTGTGTACTCTATGTGTCTCTTTACTGGGCCAAGCCATGCCTGCACATCTACACTGCTACATTTAGCCCTAGAGTGTCCTGCTGCAGGAGCCTTTCCCTCCAGCAGGGAAAGGCTCTGGCAGTGGGGACCTGCTGAAGCCTTTCCCTGGTGCCTCCCTACTACCAGATCCTTTCACAGATGTGTAGCTACACACTGCAGTGTGTCACCAGGTTTTTGACCGGAACGTATGGTCGAAAAGGGACCGTGGCACCTCCAGTCAGCCCTACTAATGGGGTCATTAAAAGTCCCGTCGGCAGTGCAGCAGGGCTAAGGCAGGCTCCCGGAAGTGGCCGGTATGTCCAGGTCCTAGAGCAGGGGCAGCCATGGGGGTTCTGTGTGATGCCCACAAGTACCACCCCCGCAGCTCCCATTCGCCGCAAAAGCCAGGGCAGGCAGGAAGCCTGCCTAAGCCCCACTGCACTGCAGACTGGGAGCTCCTTGAGGTAAGCATCACCTGGCCGGAGCCTGCACCCCAAACACCTGCCCCAGGTCAGAACCTCCTCCTGTACCCAACCCCCCTCCCAGAATCTGCATCCCAACCCCCTGCAACAGCCCTGAGCCCCCCCCCACACCCCCTCCTGTACATCAACCCCTGTCCCAGCTCTGCATCCCTTTCTGTGCCCCAAGCCCCTCATCTCCAGTCCCATCCCAGAGCCTGCACCCCCAGCCAGAGACCCCTTCCACGCCCATAACCCATCAATTCTGGCCCCGCCCCATAGCCCGCCCCCCCAGCTGGAGCCCTTACCCCTTCCTGGACCCCAAGCCCAGTGAAAGTGAGTGAGGGTAGGGGAGAGCGAGTGACAGAGGATGGAGTGGGCGGGGCCTCAGAGAAGGGACGGGGCAAGGATGTCTCGTTTTGTGGTATTAGAACATTGGCAACCCTACTGCAGGGTGGAGTCAGCCTGGGTTTCATTGTGGCATTTAGCAATGCGTACCAAATATGCTGCTAAAAGTGGTGTAGTGTTAGACTCCTCAGGTTGGTGGGGAAATCCACCAGCAGTATGGGGATGAATGAGCCTCTTTCTCGGCACAAGGTCCCAGGTTATGCTGTATGGGTTGGAGGATGGGCATCAGCACACCCTGGAGGGGGCCATCTGGAAACAACAGAGCTGAACAGAGTGCCTTCTCAGCTCTAGGATTTTTGTGAAGATTCTGTCTAATTTGAACAGTGGATGTTTTGGTATTTGGACTCAGACATTTGTATCCACCAACTTGGAAAGCCGATTCAGAAGCATGAGGACACTCTGAGACAACTGCTCCTACGAGCATCCTGGCTTTAGAGTGGAGGGGGATGTATACAGAAAGAGGAGGCTGATCAGTAGTCTTACAGCCTCTGATATTGACTTCACAGAGGTTTTGATCAGGCCCTCAATGCATTAACACTACACTAATAGAAACTCTATTTAAAATCCATAAATAGCCTAAATAAAAAAACAGCCAACAGAGTGCAAGATGAACTCATTGGGCTGTGTTCTGATACTATATGGTGAAGTTCAGGTTTTTGTGTTTGTGAGTTTTTTGTATGGGAATGTGAGTCAGTTGTGTATTGATTGTGTGTGTGTGGTTTTTTAAACACCTCATCAAAACAACAAATCAAGTCCTAGAAGCTGAATGAGAGAGTCTATGACAGAAGTGTACTAAACAAGTTTCACTGGAGGACAGATGTTATAGAAGCTGAACATCCGATTATCTGCATAAATACTGTCAAATTTAAAAATTAAGTTGTCAAGTGACTGAAGGATGGCTGTGGACTCCTTACAAACTGAAAAGTTGAGCTATGAAACTGTCAATAAGCCATTTATCCATAGAAGTTATCATGTAGATGCAGAGATTTTATACAGAGGTTTAAAACGAATTGTTACTGTTCAGGTTTTTTTTGTAATGGTAATTATTTAGTTTTTTACATTTGTAAATAGATGACATTGTAATAACTAATAGTTAAGGAAGACATTACAATGACCAATACTGCTAGCACAATTTTTCTACAGGTGACTTAGGTCCAATACACTCAGGAAATTGAAATGAATTGTTGTCTTCTGTTTTTGAAAAATACTTTATTTGCCATCACATCAGAGTTATTCTGAATAGTGAACTTGTCAGACTGCATAGCCCAAACAGACTGCAGAAGCTCTTAGAGCTAAATGGTATTTGGCCACTCCTTGTCCTTATGCATTAGTTAGCCAAGGATATGCTTTAAGACCAGTTTAGACAGATACAGTAACTACATTTGGAGATTAAACTATATTCTTGATAATGGAAGAAAAATAGCATAAATGGTAAGGGAAGGCAATTGCTCTAAAAAGAGCCTCTTTGGTTTCTATCAATCCACTTCCTTTCTTAACACTGTTTAACCCAATGGTTTTCAAATTTTTGTACTGGTGACCCCTTTCACATAGCAAGCCTCTTAGTGTGACCCCCCTTATAAATTAAAAAAAGTTTTAAATATATTTAACACCATTATAAATGCTGAAGACAAAGCTGGGTTTGGGGTGGAGGCTGACAGCTCATGACCCCCATGTAATAACCTTGCGACCCCCTGAGGAGTCCCAACCCCCAGTTTGAGAACCCGTGGTTTAACCCATTTTCTCTCAATGTACATAGGATAAAAATACTTAATGTTACAAAGTAAGTCTTAAAGAGTATCCTTCTGTTCTGATCAATATAATCCAATATCTGGTTAGTATTCTATAGTATCCTGATCTGGATGATAACAATGATGAATAACTATAACCAACTGTGATTCTATGGGCTTCCTCCTCCTCCCCGCCCCCCCAGTGTCTGACAGTCTGTGGATTAAACATTAAACATCTCAAGACCATTTTTTCCATATATGTATGTGTGTGTATATATATATATATATATATATATATATATATATATATATATATATATACACACACACACCCAAACACTGTGTGACAGTTGTTGGAAAATGACAGGTTTTTACTCAGAGAAAACACCTTTAGATTTGATTTTTTCAACTGCTTGACAAGAATGCTATATGTTTCTGACCTAAAAGGAGTTCAGTTTCAGTTTTCTCCACTAGCTGTTTAGAAAAATAGAAAAGAACTGAGATGTTATTTTTAAAGGCTGCATTAGAATACTTCTATTTCTGATTTACTACCTAAACATGGCATTTTTTAACCATTTGTAATTTACACATTTTCCCCCCCAGTATTTTGTGATCTTATTTCATCTCATCTAGATCAAGAAGCTGTTTTCTATTTTGGTTGACTGACTACTTTAGGGTAGGTCTTTCACTAGAACAGCTTCACCTTATCCCATATTAGATTCTTGGTTTCTCCTTCTAAATATTATTACAACTTGACTTGTCTGTGTTAAGCTGTATTATTTTTGTACAATGTTGTAATTAAGTATTTGCAATACATAAGACTCTTCTCCATTTTATAGAAGATGCTGTAGGGACAGCAAAGCATTTGTTGTCTGAGGTCCTTGGAAAAAGTCAATACTTCTTTGCAAAAAAAACACTGAGGAAGCAGTGTTTTTACCATCAAAACTCTAAAACTTCTTTGATCAGATGGCCTATTTCTAATCAATCCTCATGATTGTTCCTATTAGCAAGTCACATTTTGCTTCTACAGTATTTTATGTTGCTTCCCTGATTTAGTGAGCTTCAAGCACAGTAGGATTCAATATCCACTGCAAAGGATTATTGGGTTGGATGGCCTAGAAGGAAGAAATGATTTAATGCTGGGATAATGCAAATAACAATTCACTCTCTATGCCATGGCACATCATGTAACTGTTATTAGTTTCATTGCTGTGGTAAAATTGAAATCTGTAGGGCTGCATAATTTCTAGCAATGCTTGTACGTGAAACCTGTAATTAAGAAATTGAGCTGTTACCACTGACAATCAAAAAAGGTTTGTTTTAAATATGCAAATCTGATAATAGTTCAGCAATACTTGATGAAGGAAGTCAATGTTAAAAATGAACCCTTCCAGACAGGCTGTTTCAATAATGGATACTAATAGCTGTCAGAGAGTACAGATCAGTGTTAATCCAGGCAATTTCCTTCATGGTATACTGTCATAAAGTAAACAGGCCATCAAACTGTCCAAAAAGTTTACTTAACACAACTAGAATCATTTATGGACATCAATAAGGCACCAACAGATGACTTTATGAAGTTCCCTGAAAGTGTAAAAAAGCCAGCAAGTGAAGCAACCTATCAAGTACATCCCTTAAGATTCAGCCTCCAATAATTCCTTTTGGGTGACTTTTCATTAGAATTCCTACCTGATGGTATAATGTTAGTAACAGATGTATTAAAAATCAACCTATCATCAATCCAGCCAGGGTCAGCTCTAACTTTTTTGCCGCCCCAAGCAAAAAAACAAAACAAACCCCAAGTGCCACTTCAATGAAACAAAAAAACAACCCCCCACAGCGCCTGTGGAAACACCCCCCCCCACCCCCAGCGCCTCTCCTGGCCGGAGAAGCACCACGGGGGAGGGTGACAAGCCCGACCGCGGCCCCGCTTTCCCGGCCGGAGGAGCACTGCAGGGGAGGGTGGCAAGCTCGGCCACGGCCCCGCTCTCCCAGCCGGAGAAGCACCACGGGGGAGGGCGGCATGCCAGCCCCGCTCTCCTGGCCAGAGCACCACAAGGAGGGCGGCATGCCTGTGCCGTCCCACCCCAGCATCGCTGCAACACACCACCCCCCTCCAGTGCCCAGCTGCCCCGAAGTATGTTTAAAAACAAAAACAAAAAAGTTAGCGCCACCCCAAGATAGGTGCCGCCCCAAGCACGTGCTTGATAAGCTGGTGCCTGAAGCCAGCCCTGAATCCAGCCTGCCTGTATTTCTGTTTGTTTTTAGTAAGGAAAGGAACTTCATTAACTGTGTTCTCCTTGGGGAAAAAGAACAGCATTTGAAAACAAGCCATTATGTAATGCTGCAGGGTTATCATATTAGAAAACCAATCTCACTTATGAAAGAGTGCCTTTCTGTCATCTTCTCAGAAGGGGGTAGGAGATCAGAATATTGTACGGCAGATGCATGAGCAAACCCGCTAGTGAATATCACAGGTAAAGTGACATGTTAGGACTAGATTTATCCAATGATCTCTGCAAAGGCCCTAAAACTTTGTGCAATCCCCTCCCCTTCTTAATTGGCTGTTTCTAGTGTACCACTGGAGTGCCATGTTGAGAACAGATCAGAGTCTCAGCACTCCCACTGCATCCCCCACTGCATGGTGTACCTCAAATCTTCCTCCCCTCCACAGCATCACTTCACTAGCTAATGTGTCATACTTCACTGCATATGGGCTGTGAGCAGCTACAGTACTTCTGCCAGTCAGTTGTTTCTCAGGCTCCCCCAATACTTGACATACAACTGTTGCTGCACTCCCAGCCACCTGCCTCGATCACTCTCATAAAGGGTGCCCTGAAATCACTGCCCTGTCTGCTTGGACCTATTTATTGATACAGTACTGTGAGCAGTGATTACAGTGTTCCTCAAAGTATGACTAGGCACAGTCAAAAAGCGTGTGTGTTACAATACCTACAGTATTACATGCTGGTAGGATATCTTAGCCACTAATAAACAATGTTTCAGGTCCAGTAGGTGAAGAAGACTTACCAAGACTTTCATACAAAATACCTACCACTTTGATGTAACTCTCAGTAGAATGACATACAAAATAATTTTATCACATTTATATTAACTTTGTCTAGGAAGGGACACAAATAAAAGGGGATCTTCCCCAGTCATGAAACTAGCTTACCAAATATTAAAAACACAAACAACAAAAAACATCACCACATAAATCATTTCAGAACAACTATTACATGTCTTCAGTTTAAGAGAGAGGGGTGGGGACATTAAAAGAACTTCCTTAATGCTCTGGATGATGGGATGGATTGCACCCTCAGCAAGTTTGTGGATGACACTAAGCTGGTGGGGGAGAGATAGGTACGCTGGAGGGTAGGGATAGGGTCCAGAGTGACCTAGACAAATTGGCGTATTGGACAAAAAGAAATCTAAAGAGGTTCAACAAGGACAAGTACAGAGTCCTGCACTTAGGACGGAAGAATCCCATGCACCGCTACAGGCTAGGGACCAAATGGCTAAGTAGCAGTTCTGCAGAAAAGGACCTAGGGATTACGGTGGATGAGAAGCTGGATATGAGTCAACAGTGTGCCCTTGTTGCCAAGAAGGCTAACGGCATATTGGGCTGCATTAGTGAGAGCATTGCCAGCAGATTGAGGGAAGTGATTATTCCCCTCTATTCAGCACTGGTGAGGCCACATCTGGAGTATTTTGTTCAGTTTTTGGCCCCCCACTACAGAAAGGATGTGGACAAATTGAAGTCCAGAAGAGGGCAATGGAAATGATTAGGGGGCAGGAGCACATGACTTATGAAGAGAGGCTGAGGGAACTGGGCTTATTTAGTCTGCAGAAGAGAAGAGTGAGGGGGGATTTGATAGCAGCCTTCAACTGCCTACCTAAAGGGTAGGTAGGGTTCCTAAGAGGATGAATCTAGACTGTTCTCAGTGGTGGCAGATGACAGAATAAGGAGTAATGGGCTCAGGTTGCAATGGGGGAGGTCTAGGTTGGATATTAGGAAAAACTATTTCTCTAGGAGAGTGGTCAATCTCTGGAATGGGTTACCTAGGGAGGTGGTGGAATCTCCATCCTTAGAGGTTTTTAAGGCCCAGCTTGACAAAGCCCTGGCTGGGATGATTAAGTTGGGGTTGGTCCTGCTTTGAGCAGGGAGTTGGACTAGATGACCTCCTGAGGTCTCTTCCAACCCTAATCTTCTGTGAACTAACTTCCCAACAAAGGAGAGAACAAAACATAATCACATAGTGATAATATTGGCCCAGCACATCCCCTCCTGCAGAAATACCCGTGGATTTAAAACTATGCACAGACGAGCCCCTCTAGAAGTTCTTGAAGGTCATTCTGAGGGCAGCCTCTCCTTGCCATGTCTGCCCCAAAGACCTTCCTTACAGACTCAAAGATAGTCAATAGAAAAGCAAACAGCAGATCAGAATTTTTTCCCCCAGGTAATTCATAGGAGATATTAAAACTGAAGTGCTGGGAAGAGACTGACTTTTTATTACAGTGACCATACTGCCAAGCCAGTTGCATGTTGTTTGTATCCAGTCAATAATAACTAATTATGCCATTTGGTCAAAATCACCTTTTTCTTACTCTTGCTACTAGTGGGCCTTCATGTTGTGCATGTATTTTTGGCAGCATACATGTGTGAGTGTAATATATTGTATTTTTGCTTAATCTGTTCATGGAGAACCTCATCATATCATTTAAGAATATATGCCGTGACCTCTTCAGAAGACAAGTTATACACCTGTTTGATCACATGCAATTACAGACATCTGTTTAACCCAAGTGCAAATGCATGTATGTTCTTATGCTGATTTCCAGTGTGCCTTTCACTTGGCAGCTTGTTTTTTGTAAAGAAAAGGCAACTAACTTTCCCACTTGGCAGTTATATATGGATCAAATTATTGAATGACTTTATCTAGCAGTGTGCAGCCTCATTCATGTTACCAATGGAATGTATTGTAGATGTCAAATGCCTCATGGCCTGCCACGTGAAACACCCTTCTGGGTTTTTTTCTAGGTGATTGAGTGCTGGTCAACAGCAGCTGTACCAGCTGTGACGGGGCAAGGCCAGAGGGCTATAGGAAAGTGGTAAGGAACCAGTATGTTAGCCCCAGGCTAAACAAATCCCTGATACCTTATGGCAGTTGCTCCAGGTTAATCAAGACAACTGGGGCCAATTAAGAACTTTCCAGAAGGCAGGGAGGTTGATTGAGACACCTGCAGCCAATCAGGGGCTGGCTGAAACTAGTCAAAAGCCTCCCAGTGAGTCAGTGAGGGGCACATGTCAGGAGCTGTGGAAGGAGGTTGCATGTGAGGAGCTGGGAGCAAGAGGCACTAGGAGCTGAGAGTAAGAGGGCGTACTGCTGGAAGATCCTGTGGTGAGGATAAAGAAGGTGTTGGGAGGAGTCCATGGGGAAGTAGCCCAGGGAGTTGTAGCTGTCGTGCAGTTGTTCCAGGAGGCACTCTAAACAGCTGCAATCCACAGGGCCCTGGGCTGGAACCTGGAGTAGAGGGCGGGCCCGGGTTCCCCCCAAACTCCCAACTCCTGATCAGACACAGGAGGAGTTAACCTGGACTGTGGATTCTACTAGAGGGGAAGATCTCTGAGGCAAGCAAAATCCGCCAATAAGCGCAGGACCCACCGAGGTAGAGGAGGAACTTTGTCACACAGCACTCTGATCACTGGGTTACCAATTAAATTGCCCTGGAGTACACCTGAGAGGAAAAGCTGTGGGAATGGGGGTAGGAGAGCTACAAGTCTAATTAGCCCATTGGTTTAGAAAGTAGAAAAGTCACAAGAAGGAAGTGCCTGGGGGTGCGGGGTGTGAGAGTGATTGATTGGCTTTTGAGCGATCTCTCAGGGAAAAGATACCTTCTGTCTTCCCTCTCATTTGCTGAGTGAGCTAAGGACAGTGTGCTTGTAATTACCGAGCTGCACAAGTTGTAAAAGTGGTGGGAAATACATATTTTGTAAATAAATTGTTTGACCAAAAAGAAGGTCTCCAAGCGGATTGTGGCTAGAAAAGAAACAGGAGCAGGATGATGCCATATCACATTCTGCCATATTGCTTCTTTCAAACAAATTTTAGAAACAGTGCAGCCTGCTCTTCCAACTCTTCCCTTCCAGACTGAGGGATCAGCCTCATTTTTGCAAAAAGCTTTGCTTCTTTCTAATACCATGGACTCAAGGACTGAGACCCAGATGTTCATTCTCCAGTGGCTATTTCTACATCTATTCCTCGGTGGGTCACTTGAGGTTTGCAAATGGAGTGGACCCTCCATGCTCATGGATCTCAGACCATGATCTCAAATTTTAGTTATTTATTTATGCATTAGCAAAGGATTAACGGAGACTTACAGATAAAATGGATGTGTCTTTACCCCAGCAGTTAACAATCTAAACAAGACAATACATAGTTACACCAGGCACTAGGTAAAGAAAGGAGAAGGGATGACGTGGGCTAATTACTAACAAAGGAAATTTAGTGTCAAATGTTGTAGCTTCATTAAAAATAAGTTGGGCCATTTTATAATGAACAACATTTGTACCTGTGCTGTACATTTTAAGTTACTAAGGAGGGTTTGGTGGTCTGGCCTATAGACGAGGTCTGCAGTGAGCTCTTCCCTGTAGCCCTTGGCAGAAATATAAAGTTTGGAGGCAGGCCCCTCAAGCTAAATGGAATAAACAGGTTAAAAGGAGGAAGAAGGGTTCAAGGAGTTGGTAATCCTGGTAGAGGAGAAAGAGCTCTTCTGTGGAAGAAAATGAATCCCAGGGCTTGAGAAATACAAAATACCTGGAAGTAGGGTAATCACCCATTCCTTATTTTAAGATTATTGAAATGTATTAAAAGTAATAAGAAGTATCATTTTAAGCATTAAATAGAAGTGTAGGACAACTGCATTGTATACTTGAGGGCAACAGAAATGTACACTTGAGAGAAAAATAAAAATACATGATATGCTATGAGAAATGTTGTTTCTCTAAGATGTCTCTTAAAATAAAGCATTGTCCCTTTATTTCCATCCAACAAAGGTGGCCACACTACTTGGAAGAGAGAAGGCCCCTTCAGGAAAGGAAAACTCAAGCTACAGACTGTTCATCCATTTGGTAAATGGGAAGACTGAAACAGATTTCTTCAACACAATGAAAAGCTGGGATGACAGTTATATGTGGGTTTCCCACACCCCTCTGACTGGAGTTCACAAAGAATTGGAAATGTGAGAGACTTTCCAGGATAACCTGAGGAAAAGAGAAGACCCAGAAGTGTGCAGGGATTTTTGGTTCCTGGACTTACAAAGGAAAATATGTGGTCGGATCTGGTATGACAAACCTTGGTCTGGTCTGGTGAGACAAGCCCTATATTCCTAATCCGTGCTGAATGTAAACAATTTGCCTTCACAGAAAACAGATCTGTAGCTATTAAACAACTTGCTAAAATCAGTTACATCAGAATACAAAATCAGTATTCTCTCATGGTTCTCTTGTTAAATATAGCAATTAGTTTAGAAAGTCCAATCATTTTAGCACTACACGGTAATCTCTAAAAGTGGATTTTATTGAAAATGTATGTGGATATAACTACTAAGATTTGATTTTTAGTTAGTTCATTACTACAGTTAACCCTAGTTCATTCTTTCGCTTTCAATAAACAGACGGGGGGGAAAGACTCTTCATAAATAAGGCAACCTAGACAATGGCAGACTAACACTTCCTGAGCAAAGGAATTTTCTAAAATTGGGCTATAAAAGTATTTATGTTATCTGAGGGAGATACACAACATAAGCCGTGGTGTAAAGCATAAGCTGAGGGTACAGCAAAATGTGACATGCCATAGTCAGGGGGGGAAAAAGGTTGAAGGTTGCAGTGATACTAGTGTACAACAAATGCATTTCTTCTGGTAAACAGTTTTACATTATATATTTAGGTACAGTAGGTCTCTCTATCTAGTTCCCCAAAAATATGTTAAAGGGGCTGTGAAATGGTATAAGAAAAGGAAAAAAAGTGTTCATTACCAAATGAAATTATGAGCATTTAAAGAAATGTTATGGAGCCATTGTCTTGCTTGTAAACTATTTAATTACACTCAATGTAGGAATGATGAGCAAACATCTAACAGAGGCATATAGTTAGCATAAAGTATAACCCAAATGCAGGAAATCTGAGAGTCACAGACGTTTTACTAAAAGGAACTTTGTTTTTCAAACTACCCCTAGATGGCAGTACTGACTTTGAAACAGGGTAGACATAAGCAATATCACAGTCCATTTTCCTATTACTGTAGAGCAACACAGACAGCTGCATTTCAGATTGTTTGATTGCAAATTAAATACATGATATCCATCCAAGCACTATGTAAAATGCTGCAGGAAAAGGAAAAGAGTAGGCAAAGTGTAACCATTTTTAATATTGAAAATCAAATTACACTCATGTTTTAGAACCGTTTGAACAAACGTCATTAAGAATGCATTTCCTTCCTTGCTTCCCCATTCCTACCTTATACTGTCACATCTTTAGAAAGCTTTTTTCCTGCAGTATGTGCATTAGTAAAGATGAAAACAGCACATACCTCCCATTTTATAGACCAGGCTGCAAAACAGTTTTCAGGGGAATAATTTATGCAATAGTTCTCTTCAAGAACATGTTATTACACATTTCCTGGCATATCAAAAATACTGTGTAATGGATCCTGGGCTACAGATTAAAATCAGAGCATTCAGCACCTGGGAGGATATGCACCTTCATGATAATATGTCCTTTATTTTAGTTAGCTTTTTGGTGCTCCAATTCAGCAAAGCACTTGAATACACAATTAACTTTAAGCCTGTGGTTTAGTGCTTTGCTGAAGTGGAGTCCCCAAAAGCTAAGCACATGCTCCAGTGCTTTTGCTGAATCAAGTTTTGCTGAAACTTGGTGTCCTCCTTCAAGCATCTTTCAGTAAGTTATCCCACCTCCACTTCCTTACATTCATGAAGTGAAATCTTAGCTCCATTGCAATCAATGGCAAAACTCCCATTGACTTCAACAGAGACAGGATTTCACCCATGAAGTTTAAACTTCTCCATGTCCTACAAAAAATGTCCTGTTTTGCAGGGTGAAGTCCATTGAATAACATCAACTTATTGTTTAAAAAACAAAACACTTCTTTTCTGCAGGACAAATGGAATTTTGTATGTATTCATGGTTAAATTGTACAAGAATTGTATATTTATACTAATCTTTAGCAAATGAAATAATTTATGCTATTAGCAGCTTCTGTCCTAAACTGATAGACTGCATTGATGCCTTTTTCCAGACAGCATATTAGACAACATGTACATATCTGCCTTTGACAGAAGATTCTCCAAAGTGGCATAGTTTACTATAAATTGGAGACTTTTAGCAATATGCATAAGTTATTTATATTCCACCATCTAAACAGAAGTAACTGAGATGGCATTTCCATCTGGGATGGATAACATTTTGCTTAGTTGAAGAAAAATGTTCCAATTTTTCCCAGTTTAGCAGATTGCTCTGCTGCCATTTCCAGAACCAGTGAATTCAAAGTGAAATTCTGTCAAAGCCACTGAGGGATAGGTTGAACACCTGACCTGCCAGCCTGAGCGCTCCCCAGCCCTCTCTGCCTCCTGCCTGTGGGGCTGGGCCAAGACCCTCCTTTCTCCCCCATGCTTGAGGCTGGCACGAGCCCCACCCACCCACGCAGGGCTGGTGTTGCTGCTTGTCCTGCTTTCACCCCGCACGTTTCTCTGTGCCCTGCTAGGGATTGCGCCCCCCCTCCCTTTTTTGGCAAATCTGTGCATTTGTCCCATTTGCTTTTTGCAACTAGCAAACGGACAAATGAACAGTTTTGTCAAAATTGTCAGGACAGCCGGGACAGAGCTAAAAAAGGGATTGTCCCAACCAGAATGGGATGTATGGTCACCCTTCTGAGGGGAAACCATAAGTCAGCTCAAGTTTGCTCAGACATCAGTTCCCGTCTAACTACAAGTTACAAAATGAAGCAAAAATGGTCCAAGGTTTGGGCTTGTAACCAAAGTTTTACACAGCACTATGCACCAGTCGTTTCTTTGTGACAGCCTTGCAGGCAAAACATTTCAAACTTGAGCACCCAAAGTCAACTTTGTGCGAGTTAGGTGTACCTGGTTTGTCCAACATAGATGAACACCGGTGTGCCCCTTCAAGGGCAAATCTTGTTTCCATTGATTTTAATGTGTAACTTTAGTGCCCTAGTGGCCATGATGGACTCTGCTCTGCAGACAGCTCTGGCCAAGAAAAGGTGCATGCGGGAACACAGCAGAGAAACCCCCTGCCATCCCAAAGGCACCAGTTCCAACCCCCCTGGAGTGAACACACGCACATAGCACAATGAGTATAGGAAAGGGAAATATTTATTCACAGAGGATTGAATGGAGAAAAACAACAGGGGGAAGAAAGGGGAAGTGGTACAACAGGGTTACATTCAACGCAAAGTCCCAAAGACCTAGTGGTACCAACATCTGAAAGGGCAGACACTGACAATGTGTCTTCACTCAGTGTTCAGTAGCCCTGGGCAAAGCTCCAGTCCAGCAGTGAGTCTTGGGTGCTCCTAGTCATCTTTGGGACCAGTAAACTTTCCCCATCAAACCCCTCCAGTGCCCTCTTCTGCTGCTCTCTGCAAAACCACACAGAGCAACAACCTCCTCACTTATCTAGCTATATCCTCCCCCCTTCTTCCCAATGCAAGGTCACAAGACACAGTACTCAAGACTCCATACATCTCTGGGCAGCAATAATACTGGGTCCAGCTCTGGTTTGTCTTTCTTTGGTGATTCCTCCCTAGCACAGTGCTCCTTCTGGGTCCTGTCCCCGGTCAGACACTCTGTCCCTCCCAGGCTTCGGGCAGGTTCTTGGCTGCTTGACTATGTGAGGGCCTGCTTGCTGTAGCCCTTCTGTCTGGAGCTCCAGACACACATAACCTCTCACTCTCCCTGTCTCCATTCTTCCCTTCCCAGAAAACAACCCAGTGCCGTAACAAGGGCGTGGCGAGTGAGGCACTTGCCTTGGGCACGCAAAGGTAAGGGGCGCATAAAACTCCATGTCGGCGGCATTTCGGCGGTAAGGGTCCTTTTGTGTCTCGGGCGCAAAAGTACCTAGTTACGGCTCTGAAACAACCCTTCCTCTTCCTGGAACAATCAGCACTTCCTCCCCTCAGGACAAAGATTGAAAGGAGCTCTCACTGGAAGACCCAACTAAAATCAAGTTACAGGCTTCTATAAAGTGCTGCCTAATGGGGAGATGCGGGAAGCTTAAGTATTAAGAATTCAGTAATTAGAATTTTGGGGTTTAGAGCGAAGATGGAAGTTTCTCCCCAAACCCCAAAATTCCAATTACTTAATTCTGGTCCTTCCTGAAGGAAGAAAAGAGAGCTCTATTTGACTCCTGCAGCAGCTCTGATTGGCTGCTTTTCCTCAGAAAGCGAGGGAGTGAGGAGGGCAGCCAGTGTGAGGGAGTTTTCCCCTTGGAGAGGCTGAAATCATGTGAAGGCTGGATCTTTTCCTGGCATTCCAAACTGGCTCCAGCTGGGGCTAAAACTGAGTTCCTAGCTATTAAATTGCAATAGTCGGCAACACTGTGCATCAAAATTAAGTAAAGAACAATACCTGTAAAGAAGCTTACACAGCTTATTCACTGTGAGATGTGTTTCTAACCTGAACAGCTATCAGGCTGGATGCCTGAGCACAATGAATATTTCTTGTTTCTGATCACCACAGAACTGAAAATGCTGATCCAACCAAATGATGCATCATAGTATCACCTTGTCTTGGTAGCCTATGTGATTTTTTTTTTAACCTCAGGAATAAAGGTATCTGTAATGAGGATTGTGAAGGACACAGTTCCTACAATCCCCCTTGATATTTCCAAAGACTATAAAAGTCAAACAATGTCACATGATCTGGTAGAGGGAGGGAGGTCTTGGGAAAAGAGAGTGTGCCCCAGAACTTTTTATTAAAAACAGTGCAAAGCGGTCAGGAGCATCAGTTGATTTTCATTTTGACTAAAGCCATAACTTCCATGAATTTTAAAGGCTGCATAATTTGAACTGTGTCCTATGAATGATTTTGACAATGCAAGTAAAAGTAAAATGTTTTGCATAGTTCAATATTTAGTCTCTAGGGTCTGATTTTTTTTAAAGGTGCTGAGTCCATGAAACTCTAGCTGAAGCTCAATGGGAACTGCAGGTGCTCAATGCTACTGACAATTAGAAATTTTAGGACTAGATCCTCAAAGGGATCTAACTGCTTAGGTGACTAGATCCTTAAACTTCTTGCCTACCCTATTTTTTGGGGGTGGGGGGAGTTGAACGGGAAGAGAAAGGACTTAGGTGCCTAACTCCAGGAGAGGGTTCATGACCGTGAATCCAAAGCTTCTGGAGGGGCAGAGCATAATACTCACCTCTTTCCTTGGCATTTCCTGTCGGCTAATTTAGGTGCTAAGTCTAAGTCCCCTTTGTGGATCTAGCCCTTAATGGCTAAAAACATATTTTGTCCCTTAACAAGTCTCATAATAAATCTATAGTCAATATTTTCAAATGGTTAGGTGGTGTAACTATACTGTCAGTTCTATAAAATTATAAATGCCATTAAAGAGGAGAAGGTGTCCCACAAAGCTGACATTCCACCCTGTCCCAGGAATATACTTATTATTCTATAATAAGTAATTATTCTGAGTGCAGAGTAATTAAATCAGCTTGGAAGAGCCCAGATTTCAATCAACATGCAAAAACTTATCTTTTTTGTAAGTGCCATTTCTTACAATTTGCTGAGTACAATTGGCTGTTGTTTTTTGTTATTGCTTTATGAGGAAACCGCTACTGTAACAAGTTTGTCAGGATTGCTGACCTGCTGGAAAATAGCACTCGATATAAAAAAAACCCATAATCTAAGATAGTGCTTTAGTAAATTGTTCACAAACCATGAGGCGCCACATGATTTGTACCAAAAATAGGCTTATTTCCACTTTAATTATGTTTCATGCCTGGCACAGCTGCAACTGGAGAGAGATCCTAAGTCAATTTTTCATTTTGCCAGTTGAAGGAATAGATGACTTTGCACCCTCCAATTGGCATTTTAGCTTTTGACATAATATTTCTGTAGTACTTGCGTTGGCTAAACAAATGTGATGATTGTATTACTTGGTCCCTGGAAGATATCTCCTGAAAGTCTGAAAAGAGTTTTAAGATTCCACTGCCAAATGCATACTTTATTTGTAATTGCTTGTGGATTCCATTTCTACTCTGTTCTATACCTCTCACTTTCGAGGTGTCAACAGGGCCGGCTCCAGGCATCAGCCGACCAAGCACATGCTTGGGGTAGCACCTTCTAAGGGGCGGCCAATGGCGGGGCGGCGCTCAGGATTTATTTTTTTTACTTCGGCGGGGCAGCCCTCGGGGGAGGAGGGAGTTGGTTCGGCGGAACAGCGCTGGAGGGGGGGTTGTTTTGGAGGGGCGACGCTCAGTGGGGAGGTTGCTTTTGTGGGGGCGGCACTCGGGTTGGTTTGTTTGTTTGCTTCGGGTGGCAAAAAAGTTAGAGCCGGCCCTGGGTGTTAACATAAATGCAAGCATTCTTCATGTGTCTGCCAAAAGTGTTCTCAAATTTGTGCTCAAAGGGTGAAATTCTCCTAGGTGCAAAGGGCCACTACACGGCTCAGTGCTTAATCCCTGAGTTGGTATTGCTTGGCAGATCAGCTACACAGTGGGGCTTCTCTACCCCATTTACCATGGAGGAGGTCTACGTGCTGGTCTATGTCTGACACAGGACAGTATGAAGAGCAGCTTGGGGAAGGGTGGGAGGGTCAGGAGATGAGCTTGGGGATTTATACTCACATAGATTGTGTCCCTGACACACTGCAAGTAAGGCACAAGGGCAGCAGCTATTACTTAGACTTAATGCTGGGGAAATTTGCCATATGGACCGTGTAATTGGTACTTTCAGCAGGCCTTCTGGATTGAATGAACTTTACCCAATAACAGTAAAATATTTTATTAACTCTACTGGTTATAAAGATTGAGAACTGGGGTTATTTACTTTTGTACTAAGGGAAGAATGTAGAGACTTTGGTAATAGATTATGTAAGTCATTAATAGGCAAAGACAGGTTTCCCATAATGTTTTTTTTAAAACACTTTTTCTGTGAACTTTGGAAAACATTCTAAGTAGAGTTCACTTCTCTCATTGCTTCTGTTATTTATTATTTAAGAGATATCAGCAAGAGAGAGGAGACATCTTTTGAGATGAGATTGGCAAGAGATGGAGAGTTGAAGTGGAAGAGAGGAATTGGAGGCCTATTACCAGAAGGCAGGAGTTCCAGACGAGAATGTTTCAGACTGGTGCTGAATATGTGAGAAGTAGTGTTATTGTATGTTGTACTTGTAGTATTGGCAAGCATTCACAACATCATGAGATTTTACAATAATACATTTAGGATCTTTTTTTATTCACCTTCTGGTTTATGAGCCTTCTGGTTTATGGTTTAAAGCTGTTTTCTGCAATCATGAGTGATAGAAATTTCATTATTTTAAATGGAAAGTTGAGATCATCTGGCTCAAGGAGCTGGGGCTTTAAGAAATTCTAAATATCACCATAGCCATAGCAGTTCTGACTCTTCTGTTTTATTGTATTTGTGTCTTTTTACCTCAAGACAAATAAATATGAATTGCTTTGCCTAAGCATCAGTTTACATGTTTGCCTCTTAAATACCATTTTACTTAGTCATTTTTCAGAACAAACCACACCTTAATGTAAAAATCAATTAATATGCATACTTATTTTTCAATGTGGAATTTCAGTGTAAGTTCTTACAGATGCTTGGCCTACCCAGAATTCAGATGTATACCTGTTAACCTCTTCTTATCCTAAATATTATTTCCATACTTCATTCCAAGTTTCAGGTTGAAGTAATATTCCCAACCAAAACAACTTCTGGTATAAACTGGAGCAGCCTGGGCTTCCTAGGGGAGGCAGAACAACCTAGAGTCTGTAACTTAATATGATACATCTAGGGATAGATGAGCCTCATGGATTTCCCAGGTATTATGGTAGTTTTGGGGTTCAGTTTTCACAAAAGTAATTGGAATTTGTGAACCTTTTTTCTCTATGAAACTCATTGGTTCTGAGCCTGGGTTGACCAAGTGAAGTCAGCTATTTGTCGGCACCTCCAGTAGAGTCAGTTGCATGTCTCTGATTCATCAGAATTTCCACACCCCAGATCTACTGACAAAGTCTGGAGTACAGCTGGGTCAAGGGCAGTGCCAAAGGCATAGGGAAGTTGAACATAACTTCTCCCTCCTTTGTATGTTTCTTTGCCTGTCTAGCAGTAATTCACAGGGAGCATAGAGAGACAGCATATGCTATAGAAATGCACTAGTAATCAAGAGCTTAATCCAAATGGAAGGACTTCCAGTAACTTCAATGTTTTATTTTGTTGTGGGTTGTTTTTTTTTGGGGGGGGGGGGAAGAGGATGCGAGCTCAATGACATCTAAATCACAGGGTCTCCTGCTTATGTAAAGGTGCATTATATTTGCATATTGGCATTCTATCTTGGAACTTCAGTGCTTATCTTTGGTAACCTGCCCTGTGGTTGTTCACGGTCTAGGCAGCCAGTAAGATAAATATCAGATCTACAGAATATCATTGAATATTGTACATTGTTCTGTACAATGTTTGAGTATACTGTAAAATGTCTCTTATTCACAAGAAAAAATCTGCAAACCACTAATTTGGCATATAAAACTATGTATGAAGGTTTTGATTGGTGGTTGAGTATATTTTCCTCCTAGATCTCTTTTTCTAGAAAGAATTTACCTTTGAGGATGTGAGACGGTATCAAAATAGGCATACTGGATTACCTCACAGACTGCAAAGAAAAATAGAAGAAATACTCATGTGATGGATGTTACAAATTAGGATGCCATAATACTCAACATGTTGAAACCTGCTTTATGCCTTACATTTGCATAGGAATATAGAAGTGACTGATGGCTGCTATTATATGCAAACTGCTTATGACACTTTTACCCAGATATTGGGTGAGAATCAGAGCAGTGTAACTTATTCACAATCACATTCTGTTTTGGTCCAGACATGCCTACTTTGCAGCTTGAATAGAGTGATGCTACCCAGGTCACTGAGGGCATGTCTACACGGCAATAACACCCATGGCTGGCTCATGTCAGTTGACATGGGCTTGGGCTGCGGAGATACAAAGGGTTTTGAGCTACTCTATTTTGTTTCTTAAGCACTGTACTGAGAACATTGCTTTGTCACCATTAACTGAAAAGAGCGGGAAAAACAGAATAAAATTAACCTAGTTGGTAAGAAATGGGGTGGCAGCAGTAGACCATAACATTAAGGTGCACAAGTTAACAGTTAAGCATATACTAAAGAAATAAGGTGATGGTTTATAGTTTCAAACTTTAATTTAAGTGTGCGTACAATGTTGGCACACTGCCAAGGATAGTGAGATGGTTGTTTTAAGTAGTTAAACTATGGTCAGTGTGTTAGTAGGCAGAGTGTTGAGTGAGGTTAGGTAAAGGTCACTCCAAAACTGAAGGGAGTGGTCAGTCAGGCATGCGGTTCAGTCCAAAATTATGTGAGGGTCACCATCCCATAATACAAAAACTTGTGTAATAACTTTGAATGACAGTTGGATTTTGAAGTTGTAATTGGTCTATAAGTATGGACCAATCAGAAAGGGTCTGAAAGTGATTGGAGGATAGATATGCTAATGATAGGATTTAGAATAAGCCAGTGAGAACAGGCCAAAAACTGTATATAAGGCAGAGAGCAAGCAGGCAAAAGTCAGTCAAGATAGGAACAGGAGAAGGAGGGAGAGCCCGAAGAGATGAGAAAAAACCTAAAAGAGCAAAGAAATCAGAAGCAGCAGCAGAAGCGCTGCTGGGAAATTGCAGAAGGACCCTGACAAAACAGAGGGAGAGAAGCCTACAGAGAGTAAGCATGCCCGCTATAGTATGTAGAATAGAAATAGGGTTAATGAATGTGTATGCTTGGGATAATAAAGATGAGTGTCTTTTATGAGTGATGGTGTGTATTTTTGTTACTATATATAAATTTTATGGTTTAGTAAGACTGCTGTCAGTGTCCTGCATGTGATCAGTCACCATGTGCAGAAATCACTCAAGTCATTCCAACTGTTTGAGGTATGATTTCTGCACATGGTAATCAGTCACATGCAGGAAACTGACAGCAGTCTTACTAAAGTGGGTACTTTAACTTGTATACCTGTACTAAGGGATTTATGTTTATGCTTTAATTTAGGTTTAGATTAATTGTATTAGGAAAAATTGGTTACACTAAAGAAAGAAAATACTGTTTTTTGGAAAAGTACTGCCTGAGTGTATATCCTTTGAGCGGAGGGTTGTATCCATGTCCTCCCAGGGATGAAAAGATCTAGTCTGTTCTGAGTTTCCTGAAGGGCACAGGGAGATCTTGGCAATTCTACTAGGGCAGGCCACCTCCTTTCACCTTGCAGGAACAGATTAAGAGGTCAACATTTTGGGAATCCAGAAGAAAGCAATAGGAGGGTTCTTGGGATAACAGTGGGACTATAAAATTGCAGTGTAGACATTTGGGCTTTGGGTTGAGGCTGAATGTCTACAGTGCAGTTTTATAGCCCTGAAGTCCAAGTCCCCTAAGCCCACATCAACCGACACAGGCCAGCCATAGGTGTGTTATTGCACTGTAGACATACCCTGTATCTCCATATGCACAAACTTTATACAAGTGAAGATACCTAACTGGTGTATCTTTGACCTTAACTCTGATTCTGATTGGTGGTGTCATGCTCACTTTGCATCTGTGTAAATGCCTGCCAAGGCAGTAATGAAGTGGGCCCATAGGATTTCCTTGTTCTAACACAATCTCACTAAGTACTGGAAGGGAGCCGGATCCTGCAGACTCTCGGTAGTAGGATGTAGAGGGGGAATCTACAGCAAGACCTAAGAGGCTCATCGGGCCTCCTTTATGAGCCTTAGGAGGTTCACCAGGGAACTCCTCATCCCTTCTATCCCAACGACTCTTCATCAGAGTTCAGTCTGAGCCAGCTAAGGACTGTGGGGGCTGGCAGCCTGAATGCTCATGAGATGTGGAGGCCATGAGCTTCCTAAGGCCAAAAAGATGCAGACTATAGGCTGTCAGGTAGCTTAAGTTCCTAATATGTGACGGGATCAGGGAGAATCCCCAAAGGAATTTTGTGTGGGACTCAGACATCAGCAGAAGGCCACAGGGGAAGCAAGGAAGGGGTTCATAACCCATGCGGTTCCCTCTGTGTCAGCTGAGAGAAACAGGAAGGGTAGGGACAGTCTCCTGTCCTTCCCACCCCTGTGCATGAACATCCCTAAATTCTGCAGATTTCCCAAACCTGCTGACAGCCACATTTCCTCATACTTTCCTTTTCTGTGGACCTCAAGATGTTCTTTCAACTTTAGGAAGTCAAGAAGAGGGGACACTTTCATACACTACCTGTATGATAGTGCTCTCCATTTTAAATATAGGGAATCATTCTCAATCTAGTAGAATCTTTCAAACTGGAAACAAATATTAATCATGACTACTGTAAGCATTCTCTAAGCTCTGCAGAAGGACCCCTGATCCTGAACACTTCAAGATCTTCAGATATTCCTAGGGTGAGGACAGTGATTAGCAGGAGACTTAGGCCTTGTCTATATACCTTTAAATATGCTGGTATAGTTAAGGTGGCATTAACTATAAACCACCAGTGTGGGTGCAGTTATATTGGTATAAAAATGCTTAGACTAGTATATTTTATTCCTCCATGGGAAGGGGAATACACCCACACCTTGGCAAAACCGCTGGGGATGCCTGACCATCACCACTGCACCAGTGAGGACCCCGACTTGATATCTAGGAGATCTAGCGCTCTCTTCCCCTCCCTCATGTGTTCCTTTTCATCCCCCACCATCTTTCTACTGTCCCTCTGTTTCTTGGATTTCTATCTGATCCTGAGATCAACCACAGCACATGGCACCAGTACAGCTATATGAGATGGTCCATCCAGCTTTGTCCAGCCTGAGATAGACCAGTGAAGGAGAGGATGTGACCAGGTCACTCGGGTGATGTTCCTGATCAGGGAGGTGAGCTGGAGTCCAGAACAGCAGCTGTTGTGGCCAACCTGCTGTCCCAAACCCAAAGCATCCATCCATGACTGACTAGCTGACCTGGGGCCTGAGATGATCAACAAAAAGCCATAGTTTTCCCATCTTTACCATTCTATCCTCTGTGGGTCTGTTTTGCCAAATGCAGGAAAGTGCTTATCATTGATGAACATATTGAACAGCACCAACCCTTTCTTCCCCACCAAGAAGGACTGCTTGACAGAATAAGAAGCTATTTAATCCCTGTTGTCTAAAAAAGGGACTCAGATAATTGATTGCTTTTGCATAACCCGTCAACTTCAGATTCAATGTTTTTTTTGCTTTCTTTTGATTCTTTTCTTTTGTGTATGCCAAGCAATACATTTCTGAACTTCGGCATGAATTTTCTAGCACGTTTATGATGATACAAAGCAGACTGTGATTTCTGTACTTGGAACCCTGAACCTTGTTTAAAACTGTTTAATGTTGTGTTGGCAGTCATATTAACACCTATAATTCTCTGTGTTCACTTACTCTATTCAAATTAATGCAGCAAAGCTTTGTTTGAAATGTACATTTGCCAGGTTACCAGAATTTTTATCTGTAATAGTTTTGAGTGGCAACATGCATTCAGACAGCCTGCAACCTTAACTTTAGGATAATAAAGACTTTTGTGTGGAAAAACATTATGTACATATTATTTTCCTTAGAATTTTATCTTGACTTCTCTGCGCCTTTTTTCACAGGCTCTCGGTATTTATTTTTAATTCTGCCTGATGTGTGATCCATTTACACCATATTTTATCACTGGATGTTTTTTCACTTTGTGCCCACTCTCTGTGCCCTCATTTCCCCCACAGTTTCTCCTAAATAGAGCAGGAACCTAATGATATTAAAGTTGAATGTTTAATCCTATGATATATGAATATGTAGCAAATTAGACAAAATAAATTTGCTTATCTTCTACTTGTATTAAAGTCTTATGTGACTGAATACTGTAATGCAGCCTTACATTAAAAACCAAGGCATGTAACTATGATCTATATTTTCATACCTTATTCTCTATGTTGTTTCCTTTTGAAGACTTGGGGCCTGATTAAGGTTAACAGAAAGGCTTCTGATAACATCAAAAGGTATTAGATCTAGCCCTAAAACAATCAAGCCTGATTCTCCTCTCCCTTGCACCCTGTGTAATTATTTACAAGTGGGTATAAAATGCACCAAAACTGAATGCAAATTTGCCCACGTGTAAATTATTACACGGGGTGCACGGCAGTGGAGATCCGGTCCCACATTTCTTTCTAGGTGTATCTGGTTTGTTTGTTCTCTCTGTTATTCATGCTGATTTCTGATAACAGCAAAGCTTAAAAAAATTGAAATGGTCTTTATGTTCACTTTCCCCCTCTAGATTCACTTGAGTACTTTCAGAACTGTAGGTCCTTGATTTGTAGTTGTTTATCCTAAACACAAAGGGTCCACTCCTATACATAGTCTGGCCTTCTAAATTGGCTTAGAGAATCACTGTAAAACATGAACTGATTGAATCAAACTATAAAATTGCTATTAAAAGTGAAAAAGCCAGTAAGCATTCTGGCCTTCAAATCACCTCTCTATTTTGTGTCACAGCATTCTTGTTACAGAAGTCTATTCCTACTTATCTCTATTCAGACTATGCTGAGGTTCACGGCACTTATTGACTGGAAAGCTTTTTTAGGGAAGAAGAAATTGAAGGCCAGCTACTAAGTGTTATAAAACCACAATTACCATGATTAGCTAATTTGTGTCACTTCCTTTTTTCTTATTTATATAAAATAGCCAGAATTCTTTCTCTCTGCAGCTGTAGAGTGAGTCCTTCCTCTGGCTATTTTGGTTTAATCCCATCTTTCTTGTATGCAGGCAGATTTAGATATTCATCTTTTGATATATAATGTAAATAGGTATTGTTCCTTCTATAGTTAAAATTATATTAATTTAGTTTGTTAATTTCCATAGGTCCTCTTGTTTTTGTGCCATGAATAAGATATTTTCAAACATCAGATGTTCTATAAGTTATTGAACAAGAAACAAATCTTTGGACACACCCTGAATATGTAGGGAGGAGGAGAGGGAGAAGTCAAAGTGGGGTCTATGTGCTGCATTCTCTTCACCAGTGAAACTGTTACTTGCTGTAATATCAGTGTGTCCCCCCAAAAAGCAAACGCATCGTAAGAGCTTGGTCAGTCATGTTCATTCAGGTAGGAACATCTTCACTCCACCGTCATTTCAAAGGCTTTTATGCAGTTTGGAATTCAGATAGTGAAAAATATTCTATGGATAAAGTTGAGGATAAAGGTGACATTAACACCTTTGCAACATCTTTGTCTATTAGCATGTCTGCAACCAACACAGTCTGTCACTTGTAAAGATTTCTATAACCAACAGGCTTAAGCAGAGCTCATTAGAGCTCTCAATCAGAAAATATCTAGATAGCTATAAAACTTCTGCAGTTTTCTCCTGTGGAAAATACTAGGTTTGGGCCCTTCCTTCTGTGCATAGATCCATGGTACTCTTAAATTCCTTTGAGATGTTATTTCTCTTCTTTCAAAATTCACAATGTATAGTGAGTTGTCTGAATCTTGATCAGGCAGCAGTTACTCAGAAGCCAAAGGAAGAGTTGTGGCATGTACAAGAAAACAGGCAGTGTGTCTGACTACTCATTAACGTTCTTCTCCACCATCTATAGAAAGCACTTGCATCAAAATCTCAGGGAGAATAGCATTGCTGTCTAAAAGCCATTAAAAAGCCTCATAAAGCTACTTGAGATAAAAATAAAAGTGACTTTTCTTCACCAGAATTGAGAATGGGCTGTATTGTCACTGACATTGAGAGCGGCATTTCTGGAGAAGTTCATGAGGAATATTTCACTCAATCTTTGTAGTCCTTTTGTCAAAGTTGTGAATATTCTCTTTAATATACATGCCAAAACAAAGTAAATTGTAAAGAAACTGATGCAAAATATCACTATTAGTAGATTTTTACCTTGCATAGGTTGCTGTATTTTCATGAACAGAAAAAAGCTGTGAATGAATACTCTGTGGACTAAGCAATTCCTACCTGCATTTGGTCTGAAATAGCCCTGGAGGAGCAGGCAGCCTGTGAGTTCCCCACCTTCCCAGGGGTGGCTGCACTTGAGGCCACCAAGAAATTTGTTGTGAGAACCCCTTGCCCAGGGCCTCTTTGCACCCTGGTTTTAAATGTATTTGCCATCTCCTGGATAGTCTGAAAGCAAGTGTTCAGTTCATTGTTTGTTATTAGGAACAATGATTCAAACTGTCTTTTCAAGCAATTTGTATTTTGTTAAGATCTCCCCACTTTCCTCTTCAGATGGATTAGAATGAGGGTGATACAGTCAGCTGTTGCACCCTGTGCATCCTCATGGGGTTTATGAAGTCCAGCAGTAAGTAATTCAGAGGTCCATTTCAGTTTTCTCTCTGTACTGATTTTTAATAGCACACCACTTTACATCACACATGCACAAGTCTTGCATTTCAAGAACTTGGTGTAATGAATGCATGGTCTATGTAATTATGTTTTTCATTAGGCATGAATGATCTCTGCATGTTGCTTGTATTAGATCCTGTAATATTGATGCTTTTCACTATCCATACTTTTGCCAGTATGGGTAATAAATTAATTCTTGTAAAGAGCCTTGAGATCCTCAAATTAAAGATGTTATAGAAATGAAAAGCAAATAGTGAACCCGAGAATGATACCAGATACCATAGCTCTATAGAAACCCAAAAGCAAACACTTTGTGTTTTTAACTCCTTTCTGCCAGACAAAAGAAGATAAGGTTCTGTTTCGCTGCCAGCAGGTATACAAGAACCAGAATCGGGCCACTTAAAAAAATAATCTATTTGCAGAGACAATTTGTTCTGGTCTAACAAGTTGGTTGCAGGGGATGGAAACACTGCTTTGTTCATCCAAGAATGAATACATAGAGTTTCAATGCCAGTAGTTGAACAGCACAGAACACTCCACCTTGCATACCTAGGCTGAGCTATTTCTGCTGTCTTACCAGACCAGGAGTACATAAAGGGGAATACATTTTAAAAATCAAAAAAATAATCCTGGCCAGCACGGAGAGGAATTTCAGTCTTTGTTCTACTGATTCTACTGATACTGATGGAACAAGGCTAGTAAAATAAGACACAAACATATACCTTGTGTGGGATGGCAACTAGTGCTCCCTCCCTGTCTCAACTGTATCTAAACTCTCTTTAATAATTCTCTAGCAAGCAAACCAAAAGAAATGCAACTAATCATCACATCATTGTTAGAATACAGAACAGTCTCTCAGAATGTGTATTTAAAATACTACAATATAGTTTGTAGCCCAGATCCAGAAGTTTTTCCTAAAACCTTAGAATGTCTGAGTCTGCTTTTTGAGTTTTTTGTTTTGTTTTTCAAGACTATAGACACTGGTCAAGTACAGAATTAAGCGAAAGTCTGATTTCAGTATGAATTGAGTTGTTTTTTGTTTTGCTTGTTATTCTTTATTGTCACTACTGTAAGTAGAAGTCTACGGGGACAGGTTAACAGAATGGCTTTAAATCTTTTGTTGACTGCAGGTTAAAAAAGCAAATGGATGAGATCCTGGAGTTCTTTGTCAGCTGCCTATCACATACATGTGACTTCAGGATCATCCTAGAGGCAATGGCAGGACAGTCCAAAATGCTGCATTAGTTGAAAAGCATCAAAGCATTAATCTATAACCAGAAAAATCTGAAAACAAAGATCCTTTTTAATGATGTTATTGTAGAGTAGGCTAAGTACACTTGAGACTAAGAAGCCTCTTGTGTCATGCCTGTTGTGACTCAGTGTTTGTTGCTATGATACTAAAGGGATAGCTCTAGAGTAGATGAGCTCTGAGCTAGGGAATGTAAATGCTGCTTCAGCTTTGGGGTCCCATTTACTGGCCTTGCACGCTAGTTGGGACTGCACAGAATACAGCCATTTTTTGTTGGTGTTGCTTATTAAAGTAGAGACAAGATTCTGACTCAATAGGTGCTACAGCAATGACTCAGGGTACTGATGAAAGAATAAAATCCCATTCAATCTTTACTAAATAAGAAATTAAGAGAATGGGCAGGGTGAATGTCTGGAAATAAAAAAAAAATGTAGATTCTAAGGCCAGAAGGGACCACTGTGATCATATAGCCTAACCTCCTGTATAACACAGGGCATAGAACTTCCCTGAATTAACTCCTTTTTTTATTCTAGAGTATATCTTCTGGAAAAGTATTAATTCTTGACTTAAATATTTCCAATGATGGAGAATCCACCAATCTTGGTAAGTTGTTCCAATGGTTAATTACCCTCACTGTAAAAATAAAAAAGTGTGCCTTGTTTGCAGTCTGAATTTGTCTAGCTCTTGCTTTGAGTGATTATGCATTTTGTCTGCTAAATTGAAGGGCCTGGGTTGGGACCCGGTGGAGTGAGAGGGCCTAGATTCCCCTACCTTGTTTCCCCTCCTCCCTGTCATGAGAGAACCTAGAACAGGGGGGATGAAGGGTCATGCAGGAGAGACTAAGGCCTGAAACATATGACCTGGCAGAGCCCCCTCCCGGACAAGCAGTTTGATGAACTCTGAAGCCATTGCCTAACCACTAGGTCAGCTGGCTATTGGATTCACCTGCTACACCCATATAAGTACTTATAAACTGATCAAGTCTCCCCTTACCCTTCTCTCTGTTAAACTAAACACATTGAGCTCCTTTTCCAGTCCTTTAGTCATTCTTGTGTCTCTTCTCTTAACCCTTTCCAATTTATCAACATCCTTCTTGAATTGTGAGCACCAGAACTGGACACAATATTCCAGTAGCAGCCACACTAGTGCCAAGTACAGAGGTAAAATAACCTCCTTACTCCTCCTTGATATTCCCCAAGGATTGCATTAGCCCTTTTTGGCCACAACATTGCACTGGGAGCTCATGTTCAGCTGATTATCCCCCCTGACTCCAAGTCTTTTTCAACCTGCTTCCCAGGTTGCTGCCTCCCGTTCTGTAAGTAAGGCCTTCATTTTTTGCTTTTAGATTTGAGTTTATATTTGGCCATTTTAAAACACACACTGTTAGCTTGTGCTCATTTTACCAAGTAATCCAGACCCATATTGTAGATTCATACCACTCAGTAAATAAAAAGTGTGACCTCTAAAACTTTCAATTCGAGTGAAGGTGAGAAACTAGTCTGCAAATCTGAAGATGAGAGAGCCTTTCAGTTCTCATCCGTGTGTGTACTTTGGACCTGTAAGTGAAGAGGAGCTGGAAGATGGCCTCAGTGGAACTCTTCAGTAACCCGACCAACTATTTTAAGAAGTTGCCCCCTTTTTTTTCAGAGCTTGGGTTTAGTGATCCATCTTCAGGATGGTGACCCTCAACAGGTGACTTTCATGTGTGTTCAGGTGCTTGCTTGCAGCATATCTCTTCTTTTTCACACAGCACATGGTACCACATGGTCCTGTCTAATCAATTAAGCCCTGCCTTGTAATACAGTAACACTTGCAGTCCTTCCTTTTTAACAGCTCAGCCACTGCATCTGAGTTCTAATCCTAATCTCCAAGCCTGGCAGTTGTAGTCATTCCACCCCATCAACTCTTTCAATCCCTTTAAACAGAACAGTTCTCCCTAGGATTCAAGATTCTCACCTTCTTTTAGATGTAGATTCAAACCATTCTGCCAATATCTTAATACTCATCTGTATGAGAAGGCCATGATTGAATTCTGAGATTTTTATCAGTAAACTTTTCAGGCTATTGGCAAGTATATTCTGTAACTTGCAAGTTGCAGAGCAGGCGTTTATGGAAGAGGAGGAGGGATGGAGGGCGATGTAAGCAAAAGTGTTAAAGAATTTCTGATTTTCTAAAAAGCAAATTAAATTACTCAGATTCTCCCATGCCTTCCATTTTGCACCGTCCTACTCACTTTCTCTACAAGCTGATTTATATCTATACCAAGATCTTTTGTTATCCATGAATCTGAAAGCATATACATGGGATTTTTCCCCTCGGTGCCCTGTACATCTCTGTGTAAACATAGAGGATTCATCTCAGTGGTTCTGATTTATTCACAATCTCCCTTTCATCATTTGAGTAATAGTCACCGTTCTTTGTTCTCCGTGTTGATCTAGCTGTCTCTCCTTCTCTGTCTTTTTTCTTCTTAGTGGTGGAGTCTTTTCATATCCTTAGTCCTGGACAGAGGTTCTAAGGATTCCCTACCTATGTTTTTTTACACAACTCCTCTACCATTCAATGAAGGCTGACTTCACCAACCAATATCTACTCCAGGATTACTTGATTCCAGGAATCCTCGCTAGAGCCAAATAGTACATTTCCCTGAACTAGATAGCACTTCAGAGAGTCTGTAGGTTTTAATTATAGAAGCCAACATTTCTAATTACCGGCTTAGTAGATGCAACATGGGAAGGTTCAATCATGTTAGTATTTAGAGGCAGATAGAGCCATTTTTTGTAATAACTGGTGTCCAGGTTTTTCTCTAAGTCCAGGAACAAACTAGACAAGAAGTCATGGATGGCAACTGCTAATGACTCTCACCTTGTAGTTAAACAGGGAGTCTGAATTCCTTACTTCTCTATAGAACTATCCATTCCTTCCCAGTGAAATGCTAGTTGTGCTAATAGTGTAGAGTAGTGCACGCCATACATGTGCACACATAGTCATGCAGGCATTCAAACATTCACACAGAAAACACGCTCTGATTTTCAGAATCCTTGTTTTAAATGGTAATTTGTAAAGTTTTTCGCCACCCCCATATCCTGCTAATGGATTAAACCATGAACAATTGCTTGCATTATTTTAAAAGCATTTCAGTTCGTGTGTAAACACCAGTCTCTGAAAG
The DNA here is from genome assembly GCA_037349315.1 of Chelydra serpentina. Lineage (NCBI taxonomy): Eukaryota > Metazoa > Chordata > Testudines > Chelydridae > Chelydra > Chelydra serpentina. The sequence continues at coordinate 7,760,669 of JBAIAC010000014.1, read as the reverse complement.
TTCATTATGACTGAGAACTCTTGGATTTACAAAAACCTTCTGCTCCAAATATTGTGTGTTTTATGGGTGCTGGTAGTAGCTGATGCTCGTGAAAGTAATTGAACCCAATGAGTACATACCATAGAGAATACCCCACCTTAGGAGCCAGTCCAAGGGTGTAATGAGTTTCTTTCTTTACCTTCTTTGAGCAAAAGATGCCTAAGTTCTGGGAGTCATATTTGCAATGACATTAGGTTTAGAAGTTCAGCCCCATTATGACAGCCCAACAAAGTGGTAATTTTTCCATTTACTTCCGCTCTCATGATTTTTTGTTTTTTCTTTCCTTTAAGTATCATAACTTTATTTTCCAGGAGCTGTATTCTGTCATAAAATGAGCTCTGTACCGTACTCCATGCTTGTAATCCTTTCACTGAAGCAATCTCATTGTGGTGTTATTTTATCTATTGAGTGCTGCTGCATCTGCTGCAGAGTGATAGTCCTGTCCTTTATTGCTGTGATATTTTAGGTGACTTTCTGGACACTCTCTGCCAATGTTTCTGTCTAGTGAATAGCATTGCTGCCCTGGACTTCTCAGCTTTATCAACTGAGCTCTGGATTCATCTTGTTGTGAAGATGGGTGTCAGTGGACATGATTTGAAGGCTAGAAATGGTGAGTGTGAATGTTTTTTGTTTTCCCCCTTATAAGTGTTTGAAAGGAGCAGATGGTCAGAGAGCTTTCTAGTTTTGTCCATATATTACTTAAGTACTTTCTCTCTCCTATGCTATATTTTGTTGCCAGGAATGTGCTACTGGTTAGGAAGTTTCATCTCCTGGTGTTAAAGGGATAATGACTTGGGTATCTTTTTTGTAAACTATAACTAAGGCCCTTGGATTTAGTTTTTATGATATTTATACTTAATTTCCAAGTTTTCCCAAAAGTTATTTGCTTTTTACTGATTTGTGTTTTTACTTGAATTTTGGACCACTCAAATATATGAAAATACTAATTATGTTAAGAAAACCCACTATATTAGGTAGATGTCTGTTATAAATCAGAGTAAGTATAAATATGAGGGTGTCTGTTAAAGTAAGGCAGTGTAGTTGAAGATACGCATGCACACACACAAACACACGCATATGTGTATGTATTGTTAATGTACAGTTCATTAAATAAACCAAAGCATTAAACTGTTTTTGCTTTCAATACTCTTACTTTTCTCTATTTGCTGCCTTTTTTCTTATTTTTCTCTCCCCCAATCTTAACCCCAATATTTACCCAGAAAACTATTAAATTAATTTTTACCAGTTTTTAAACTTTTGTAGTGAACACTGAAATGCCCAGGGCATTTGAAACAAAATAAAAGCTAATATCAAAGGGCCTTGACTATAACTCCCTTTCTAAAACCTGTTCCAGTTTCACTGAAAAGCCTGATCTACATTTACTGATGTGGTACTTGTTCCAAAGTGCCACACTAAAGAATGTTACATGTCCTGGTTTCCTTCTCAGGAGCAGGTTCAACAGATCCCATAAAAATAGTTTATCCTTTGTGACATGGCTGTGTGCTTTCCCTTGAAAGTCATGCTCTTTTACAGAGATCCCAGTGCAAAATCATCTCTCATATTTAGGCCCCAATCCTTATGTCTAAGTGATCTTTTCTTGGTACAATTTGAGGGGTGCAGGAGGGAAAGGTGTCTTTCTGAATCTGGATATGTCTCTGATGTGGTTGTATGAATGAAAAATGTTAGTTTTGGCTTTGGATAGGAAATTGTAAAGCAAACTGTAACAATCTTAACTGACCTTGCAGCATACAACATTGTAACAATTGCCTGTGTTTATATTTGGGTATATCAGCACAGCAGCAATTACCAATTAACTGTGTATTCTTAGGTTGCCATACTAGAGTTACCAGCATTGCTTTCTGTTATGCCAAAAGACTGTTCACATACAGGCAAGACTCCCATGAAGCTTTGTGAAGTAGTGCTAAGAGGGCCAAAGAATTACTTGTAGGTAGCTTTTACTTGATTACAGAGAAAAAATATATCTTTAAAGATTACAGGCCAAAGGTCAAAATCGATAATCCCCATTTCCTTTTCTTAACTGTCCTGTAGATCACTGAACAATTGTATAAAGTTGAAATGCTGGGGCTAAGGGTTATTATACTGTATATTAGAATCTCTTGTAATTTTCATGATCTATAAACCAGACCAATAAAACATGTGTATCACCCTTAAATGAGAAACTATCAGACTATGGATAAATGATAAATAACTGTCCTGTCAGTCTTAATTAAAGTTGCTGGATACAAATATAAGTCTTTTCTCAGGGCCATTAACATGGCAATTGGGAATACAAAAAAGTTGGTAATTCATAGTAATGAGATAGATGAGCGAATGAAGATAGAGGAGAGAATGAACTGTGCTGAATATAACAATTCACAATTTCAGAGAAAGTTACAGACATTTTTCACTTTTGAAGAAAAAGGTAGGGACATATATGCATCTGAGCAAGGGGAAATATTTCTCCCTAGTCTGCTGAACAATGGCTGCATATCTACAATTATTTCTGCAAAGTGCAGAGAAATCAACTTTATTCCTGATAATGTAACTAGAACTTCAGGTGCAGTGGTCATTGTGTTTAGAAACTGATTCCAGAGATATACAAATCGCATCAACTGTCAAGTCCCCCCCGCCCTTCCTTTTTTATGTGCATGAGACAAACTTGGACAGGTCACATAGGAGAATATTATAACTTTCACAGGTTGTACGCTGACAATTCAATACCTTTGGTAGTTTCTGACACACCTGGCGTGATGTACAAAGTCTCTGTACTTTCACTTTTGTGCCATCTAGATGAGATACTTAGAATCCTGTACTGACCTATCTATCAAATGTGGCACATTTAATCCAACCACTATTTTATCTAGGCACAGATAGCATTTGTGACTTATTCTGACTTGGGTTTTTTAAAATTAGCATACATGTAACATAATTTCAGCCATAGTATAGGTCTTCTGTATGGTTAGGTGACTCATATGGTACATAAACTTTAGGTTTTCTGTTTAAATCCAGCCCAGCTCATTATCAAAAGTCCTTTTCTGCTGAACGCCTTTTAGTGACCTGTATGAAATGAGTTGTTGATCTCATTTAATTTCCTACTAATCTCATATCCATATCACATTTTAGCATTAGTCTCAGCTGAGAGACCAAAGAGTGAATGGTCATAAAGGCTGACCTACCCTTTAACCTCTAAAGTTATTCCTTCTAGCTGAGGACTAAGGCATTTTCTGGGTGGTTCGGGGAAGCTTTCACTGCCACTTACCATCCTGCACTTGCTCTCTGAAGACACAGTTCTGCAGATGTTATTGTGAGTAGTGTTTATTCACCTGAGTAATTCCTTTGAAATAATGAGAAAGTACTTCTCAGTATGAGACTGGGCTGCAAAATCTGACCTTGAATAAACTGAGGATTTCATACATCAGTGCTGTCAATCTGGTACTTTTAGCCTGCACTAAATACACTTGAAATAGAAGAGGAAAAAAATCTTTGACTCAAGGTGAATATTGTGGGAGTGCAGGATTCTACAGTTGTATATTGAAAGTATACATCTGAGTACTAAGGAACCTATGTGGCATTTCGTATCCCTTATTGATGTAAATCTCATTACTTTGGTGTTCTTTGACTGATGTGACTTTTAATCACTGACCTTGAAACTTTTGAGCTACAAAAATCTGGACTGCAATTACAAATTAGAAATACTTAATACATTATATTAAAATTTCCTTTAATTACTTTTTAAATAAACAACAAAAGTGCAGAGTTCATTATAGGGGAGAGCCTAGAATGAGCAACAGATCAAATAGTCCATGCAATTTCTGAACAAACTCGTCATCAAAGTTTATGGGAAGGCTAAATGTATCACTGATCTAGTGGCAGTGATTAGCTCTATAATTAAAGTTATGGTTAAAGGTCAATGGTAAAAAGTGATCTTTATTCCCTGGCCCTGGTCACATCACCTGGGTCTGAGTTACAAAAGGTTGCTAGACCTATCACTGGTTCTAGTGGCTGCTGTTACAAAGTTCATAAAATGCCATAGAGAAGAGGGTCAATTCAGTAGGTAGAATGATGGAATAACTACTGGGTGGATGGGTTGCCAAGACACCTACTAGAAGAAACAGATAACGCTCTCCAGCTTGCCTGTAAGAGACAGCACCGCTCTATTGTCGTACACAGCTAGCTCTGCCATATTGGGCTACGGAAGCTACTATGTATACTGGAGTAATCGGATTTAATACCTTGGCCAGGATTACTTGTAAAATCACACATTTAGTCTTAGAATCATAGAATCATAGAATCTCAGGGTTGGAAGGGACCTCAGGAGGTAATCTAGTCCAACCCCCTGCTCAAAGCAGGACCAACCCCAACTAGATCATCCCAGCCAGGGCTTTGTCAAGCCTGACCTTAAAAACCTCTAAGGAAGGAGATTCCACCACCTCCCTAGGTAACCTATTCCAGTGCTTCACCACCCTACTAGTGAAAAAGTTTTTCCTAATATCCAACCTAAACCTCCCCCTCTGCAACTTGAGACCATTACTCCTTGTTCTGTCATCTGCCACCACTGAGAACAGTCTAGATCCATCCTCTTTGGAACCCCCTTTTAGGTAGTTGAAAGCAGCTATCAAATCCCCCCTCACTCTTCTCTTCTGCAGGCTAAACAATCCCTGTTCCCTCAGCCTCTCCTCATAAGTCATGTGCTCCAGCCCCCTAATCATTTTTGTTGCCCTCCGTTGGATTCTTTCCAATTTATCCACATCCTTCTTGTAGTGTGGGGCCCAAAACTGGACACAGTACTCCAAATGAGGCCTCACCAGTGCCGAATAGAGGGGAATAATCACGTCCCTCGATCTGCTGGAAATGCCCCTACTTATACAGCCCAAAATGCCGTTAGCCTTCTTGGCAACAAGGGCACACTGTTGACTCATATTCAGCTTTTCGTCCACTGTAACCCCTAGGTCCTTTTCTGCAGAACTGCTGCCCAGCCATTCGGTCCCTAGTCTGTAGCAGTGCATGGGATTCTTCCGTCCTAAATGCAGGCCTCTGCACTTGACCTTGTTGAACCTCATCAGATTTCTTTTGGCCCAATCCTCTAATTTGTCTAGGTCCCTCTGTATCCTATCCCTACCCTCCATCGTATCAACCACTCCTCCCAGTTTAGTGTCATCTGCAAACTTGCTAAGGGTGCAGTCCACACCATCCTCCAAGTCGTTGATGAAGATATTGAACAAAACCGGCCCCAGCACCGACCCTTGGGGCACTCCACTTGATACCGGCTGCCAACTAGACATGGAGCCATTGATCACTACCCGTTGAGCACGACCATCCAGCCAGTTTTCTATCCACCTTACCGTCCATTCATCCAGCCCATACTTCTTTAACTTGCTGGCAAGAACACTGTGCGAGACTGTATCAAAAGCTTTGCTAAAGTCAAGAAATAGCACATCCACTGCTTTCCCCTCATCCACAGAGCCAGTTATCTCATCATAGAAGGCAATTAGGTTAGTCAGGCATGACTTGCCCTTGGTGAATCCATGCTGACTGTTCCTGATCACTTTCCCCTCCTTTAAGTGGTTCAGAATTGATTCCTTGAGGACCTGTTCCATGATTTTTCCAGGGATTGAGGTGAGACTGACTGGCCTGTAGTTCCCCGGATCTTCCTTCTTCCCTTTTTTAAAGATGGGCACTACATTAGCTTTTTTCCAGTCATCCGGGACCTCCCCCGATTGCCATGATTTGTCAAAGATAATGGCCAATGGCTCTGCAATCACATCGGCCAACTCCTTTAGCACCCTCGGATGCAGTGCATCCGGCCCTATGGACTTGTGTTCGTCCAGCTTTTCTAAATAGTCCCGAACTACTTCTTTCTCCACAGAGGGCTGGTCACCTCCTCCCCATACCGTGCTGCGGAGTGCAGCCGTCTGGGAGCTGCCCTTGTCTGTGAAGACAGAGGCAAAAAAAGCATTGAGTACACTAGCTTTCTCCACATCCTCTGTCACAAGGTTCCCTCCCTCATTCAGCAAGGGGCCCACACTTTCCTTGACTTTCTTCTTGTTGCTAACATACCTGAAGAAACCCTTCTTGTTACTCCTAACATCTCCAGCTAGCTGCAACTCCAAGTGTGATTTGGCCTTCCTAATTTCACTCCTGCATGCCTGAGCAATATTTTTATACTCCTCCCTGGTCATTTGTCCAATCTTCCACTTCTTGTAAGCTGCCTTTTTGTGTTTAAGATGAGCAAGGATTTCACTGTTAAGCCAAGCTGGTCGCCTGCCATATTTACTTTTCTTTCTACACATCGGGATGGTTTGTTCCTGCAACCTCAATAAGGTTTCTTTAAAATACAGCCAGCTTTCCTTGACTCCTTTCCCCCTCATGTTATTCTCCCAGGGGACCTTGCCCATCAGTTCCCTGAGGGAGTCAAAGTCTGCTTTTCTGAAGTCCAGGCTCTGTATTCTACTGCTCTCCTTTCTTCCTTGTGTCAGGATCCTGAACTCGACCATCTCATGGTCACTGCCTCCCAGGTTCCCATCCACTATTGCTTCCTCGACTATTTCTTCCCTGTTTGTGAGCAGCAGGTCAAGAAGAGCTTTTCCCCTAGTTGGTTCCTCCAGCACTTGCACCAGGAAATTGTCCCCTACACTTTCCAAAAACTTCCTGGATTGTCTGTGGACCGCTGTATTGCTCTCCCAGCAGATGTCGGGGTGATTAAAGTCACCCATGAGAACCAGGGCCTGTGATCTAGTAACTTCTGTTAGTTGCTGGAAGAAAGCCTCGTCCACCTCATCCCCCTGGTCTGGTGGTCTGTAGCAGACTCCCACCACGACATTACCCTTGTTGCTCACACTTCTCAATTTAATCCAGAGACTCTCAGGTTTTTCTGCAGTTTCATACTGGAGCTCTGAGCAGTCATACTGCTCTCTTACATACAACGCAATTCCCCCACCTTTTCTGCCCTGCCTATCCTTCCTGAACAGTTTATATCCATCCATGACAGTACTCCAATCGTGTGAGTTATCCCACCAAGTCTCTGTTATTCCAATTACGTCATAATTCCTTGACTGTGCCAGGACTTCCAGTTCTCCCTGCTTGTTCCCCAGGCTTCTTGCATTTGTGTATAGGCATTTAAGATAACTCACCGATCGTCCTGCTGTCCCAGTATGGGGCAGGAGCCCTCCCCTTTTGCACTCACTTACTTGTGCTTCCTCCCGGTATCCCACTTCCCCACTTACCTCAGGGCTTTGGTCTCCTTCCCCCGGTGAACCTAGTTTAAAGCCCTCCTCACTAGGTTGGCCAGCCTGCTTCCAAAGATGCTCTTCCCTCTCTTCGTCAGGTGGAGCCCGTCTCTGCCTAGCACTCCTTCTTCTTGGAACACCATCCCATGGTCAAAGAATCCAAACCCTTCTCTCCGACACCATCTGCGTAGCCATTCTTTGACTTCCACGATTCGACGGTCTCTACCCCAGCCTTTTCCTGCCACAGGGAGAATGGACGAGAACACCACTTGCGCCTCAAACTCCTTTATCCTTCTTCCCAGAGCCACGTAGTCTGCAGTAATATGCTCAAGGTCATTCTTGGCAGTATCATTGGTGCCCACGTGGAGAAGCAGGAAGGGGTAGCGATCTGAGGGCTTGATGAGTCTCGGCAGTCTCTCCGTCACATCACGAATCCTAGCCCCTGGCAAGCAGCACACCTCTCGGTTTTCCCGGTCAGGGCGGCAGATAGATGACTCAGTCCCCCTGAGGAGAGAGTCCCCGACCACCACCACCCTCCTCCTCCTCTTGGGAGTGGTGGTCGTGGAACCCCCATCCCTAGGACTGTGCATCTCATGCCTTCCAATCAGTGGAGTCTCCTTCTGCTCTGTTCCCTCAGATGCATCATTCACTCCACTCTCTGCACTAGTGCCTGTGGAGAGAACATGAAAACGGTTGCTCATCTGAATATGCGTTTCTGGTACATGGACTTGTCTCATACTCTTTCCTCTTCTGGAGGTCACATGCTGCCAATTATCCTCGCTGGTCTTCTGTCCCCGCTGCGCAGCCTGCTCTGAATCCTGACGTCTATCCAGGAACTCCTCATTTTCTTTTATGGAACGCAGGGTTGATACTCGTTTCTCCAGACCTTGAATCTTCTCCTCCAATATGGAGATCAGCTTGCACTTTGTACAGACAAAGTCGCTTCTATCCTGTGGAAGAAAGACAAACATGGCACATCCTGTGCAGGTCACGACAGCGGATCGCTCAGCCTCCATAGTTCCTTCCTTCGAAGAGTTTCCTCACTTGTGGCAGAAGCTACTCAGGGAAACCTGCAAGGGGGATGCCTCAGTAGGCTCTCTCCAGGCGAACTCCCAGGCTAACTCCACCTGTTTGCTTCTCTGCTATGCGCTGCTCCGCTGGTGCACAGCTGACTGACAGTCTTTTTAGAAGAGTCTGCAATGAAGCACTCCCAAATCACACTATTCAAACAGGAAATCAAACACTCAAGCACACGGTCAAAGTGCCAAACTGTCCCCTCAACAGATACTCACTCCCCCATCTGCAGCCACCTGGTTGCTCTGCCTCTCCCTTTAGTTTGGGTTAAAGGAGTTAGGAAGGGCAAAGATAGCTTGCCTCCTTCGCGCTCCCCTTCCAAACTCCCTCTCAAACTCCCCTGTTTGCAGCCCCTATTCGCAAAGCTCCCTGGTCGCTTGTGCACTGCTTTATAAAGCCCTGGCCTCCCTGATTGATTAGCCCCGCCCCCTGGTGTAGAAGCTCACAGCTTCCAACTGCCAGCCACAGCACACGGTCCTGCAAACAAACAAATGAATGAACACACAGACAGACACAAGTACCCCCAAACACACACTACAGACAGCCACTTACCCCAAGGGTCCTGTGTTTGCTCCTCCTTTACCTGGAGCAATTCCTCTCAAACTCCCCTGTTTGCAGCCCCTAGTTCGCAAAGCTCCCTGGTCGCTTGTGCACTGCTTTATAAAGCCCTGGCCTCCCTGATTGATTAGCCCCGCCCCCTGGTGTAGAAGCTCACAGCTTCCAACTGCCAGCCACAGCACACGGTCCTGCAAACAAGCAAATGAATGAACACACAGACAGACACAAGTACCCCCAAACACACACTACAGACAGCCACTTACCCAAGGGTCCTGTGTTTGCTCCTGCTTTACCTGGAGCAATTCCTCTCAAACTCCCCTGTTTGCAGCCCCTGTTCGCAATTGATTAAAACCTAAGGTAACAAGGGCAGATGCCTTGTTTGGGAGAATGGTTTTTAGTTTAACTTTTTAATTGAAGATAAACAGAATTGTTAACAGTACAAATAATTTCTTTTACACAAGCTCTAAAACAGAGGGTGACAAATCTGAGAGGCAAAAGAACATAGCAGAGTTGAGTCAGTGTAGTTTGAGTTGTAGTTTTGGGTTGGTTAATTTACAAGGGTTAAGTTTACAGTTTTAAAACCTTCAGTATTTATTATACCATTCAATAAAAATATTCCACACTTAACCATTTTTCAATGGCAAGGGTTGCCGAGTAGAAAAAAAACAACTTAATTATGCCAATAGCTCCCTTATTTACAATATTATATGTATAAACTTATAACAGTAATTTATTAGCTATTATATGTGAGGAAACTAGTGCATATATTTTCTCTTTATATCTTGTTGAAAGACAGGGAAAAAAACACTTATCTCTACAGAGGAGAGATGGTAAAATAATTGCACACTGAAATTATTATGGTTGACTACAGAACTACAACATCAACAGTTGTGAAAGCTGCTGTCATGGCCAGACTTACCTTTGTTATAACTCCCACACACTGGTTTGAAAATGTACTCCTCTTTGTCTATCATTGCTTAAATGGTAGATGTAGAGCTGCTTCTCACTTCTTTGACTTATAAAAATAGTGTAATTAATAGAAAAGAGAGTCAGTCAGTATGGGGCTTCTTAACATAATTAGTTGTCATAAAGGTGCAAGCCTAGTGGTTTTCTAATTAGCTCTTTGAAATCTGGTATTTGGTTCTTTTGTTGCTGTTTTTTAATCCTGCCAATTCTAGAGTCAGGCTAAGAATTGTACTATCCTAGCACTTCTATACAACCATGAAACTCCCACCCCCTCTTGCATCTAAAGTACAACAACTCCACATTAGGGTGGGTTTGTTCTGCATGTATTTTTTTTAAATGTGAATGCTGCATTTTTGCAAAAACCACAAATAAGTCTCCTCACACACTGAAAGATTCCAGGGCCATGTCAAGTTAACTGGGTATATATACACCTACAAATAAAAGAGGATCAAGCAGGTCATAAACTGTCCAGAGATCTCACTTGACTCATTCTGGTTTCACAGATCCACTGACAAATCCCCTCCCCCAAAAGAGACATGTATTTCAGAGGAAGAATACCCAGTCATCATTGAAAGGCCAGTCGAATCTTACCACACGTCTAGTGTGGATAGTCTACTGGATAGTAGAAAGGAGGCTACCCAGTTTACTTACCTGCAGAAGTGGAAGAGATTCAACCATTGGTATCAATGCCTCCAACTCTCTGCTATCCTGGATTACCTGTTAGCTATAAAGATTATTGGGGGTTATCGGTTAGCTGGATGAAGGTTCACTTAACTGCAGTATCAGCTTTTCATTCTCTGGTAGAAAGATTTTCTATATTTGTTCACCCTACATTTTCAGGTTTTATTATGTTTTTTGGCAACCTCTCTCAAAGCCTCCATTCAAACCAATTATAAGTTTTTTGCTTAACTTCGCTTCTAAAAAGGCCATCTTCATGGATTTCACATCGGCCCATAGAGTCAGAGAAACTGAGACCTTGTTGGCAGACCATCCTCTTGTGGTGCTCTTCAAGGACAAAGTCGTTTTTCACCCACACCCTAAAATCTTAGCTAAGATACTTTTGGATTTTCATCTTAAACTGTCAATTCATCTGCTGGAGTTGATTTCCAAAAACACATATGTGTAAACCTCCTTTCATACCTTTAGATGTTAGACAGGCACTGACCTTCCATCTAGATAGGACCAAGCAATTTCAGAAGTCACCTAGACTGTTTGGTTCCATCACAGACAGATCCAAGGAGTCTCTGAGTGCATTGCCGCTTAGGATGCAGCTGGTGTTCAACCCCCACAAATGACAACACATTCTATCAGATCACAAACAGCATCCATCCACAGCATTTCTCAAAAACATTCCACTGAGCAGGGGGCCGGGCGGCAGCCACCCGCCGCCCCCCAAATCCTGGCGCCCTAGGCGACCGCCTAGGGTAGCCTAGTTATAGTGCCGGCCCTGGATCCATGCCACCATTTCAGATGTGGCACTTGATAATGTGGTCCTATCTTTATGCTTACAACACATATCTGTCTATGCAGCCAGGTTATCTTATTTAAATATTGTGTACCATTTGTCCACTCTTACATCTTTCTCTCCTACAATTTGTTACATTCATTGCATCTCGCTTCACTTTAGATTGTAAGCTCTTTGAGACGGGATCCTATTTACATGTATGAAATATTATGTGTCATGAAGAGTTTAGCACAATGGCATGCTGATTCTGATTTGGGGCTTTAGTGTGCTTCTGAAATATAAATAATGATAGTCCAGATCCTCAGTTTGATGTAAATTGGCGTAGCTCCATTCAAGTCTATGGACCTATGCTGTATATACCAGCTGAGCATCTGGTTTAATAAATTTATTGGATTATTTGAAAAATACCTGATGTTAAACTATTGAGTATCTTAGGTAAGATTTTAGGGTGTGGGTTTTAAAATGCATTCATTCCAGGGACCCTTCTAAATGATAATAACTTCGAGCTTATGAACAGTAACTAAAGAGCAAATAGGTGAGTACCATTCATTTAGCTAAAAGCTGAGACTTGTGTAAGAGGGAGAAATGTACCTGTTTACTGTGCCAATTTAAATCTGTGGCAGCAGCAGTTCTTTCATCAGGCAGCATTGCAGTATTTTGCAAAGAATGATTACACTTGCAGTAAATTCTCCTGTAACTATTACAATCAGAACTGTCATTCCCTTAAAATTATTTTCTTCTGTGATCAAGGAACAGTGCACTCAGACACAAGAGAGTGATGTTAGCTTGTTTTTATTGCAATTCTGCTTTTTCTCCCAGAGGCATTAAAAAGCCAGTAAATCCCCCCACAAATTCACATTCAACACAAATACTTGCAGTGCAATTTTGACCCACTACATTTTTAATTGAATTTTTAGTGCTTATGAAAGTTGCAGTTATGATATCCCTAAAACTCTGAAGTGTTATGTTTAACTATAGCACATGTAAAACAGAGATGATAGCAGCCCACTTCCCCATTGCTCTTTAATATTTTTTACCTTGACATGGAAGGGAAAATTGTAATAGTTGTAGAATTTAGCTTTGAAAAAATGTTCATTTTTAAAATCCTTAAATTATGCCCTACATTTTGTAGTGAAAGCAACCAGTTTTCCTTAAGTATGTTTAGAAACAGATGCAGCACAAGGCATAGGAAGTTTAATATTACAAAGAAAGACTAATTCTGATGAGAACTGATTTACTGTCAGAATATTCTTTTTCTATGGTAACAGAAATGAAGGTGAGATCAGAACAATAGTAATTTAAAATTACAGACAAAAGCATACTATGGCAATTCATATTTAGCTGATATATCAGAGAAGGAGATTTGAACAGGGGAACTATGTAGGTAACTTAGCATCCACTGAAATAACTATGGCAACCATCTTCCGTGCTATAAGCAGAGTTTTGCAAAACTGATTTCTGAAATTACTCAAGATGCACAGCAGAGACTCAAGAATCCAAAAAAATTGAATTGGACTGGGTTTGGGCTCAAATTGGGAAAGCTAGTAGTATTCAGAATAGTGCATATGTATGTAACTCTGCAGCTCTCACTAATGATAAGGTGAATTGTATGGCTATACACATTGCCACTTTAAGAACATGATGTAAGTCTCATGACCAAGATTTTTAAAAGTGACTTTGTCATTTTGGTTGCTTCACTCTTTTGGGTACTCAACTTGAGATGTCCCAAGTGTCCACCTTCTAAAAATCAGTCCTCTTCATGGCATCTCAAATTGGGCACACAAAATCACTGATCACTTCTTAAATATCTTGACCCACCTCTTTATTTAACCTCTCTGTTAACTGTAGTAGTTTGGAACCCTCTTGTACGTTTATTTCCTGAGTGGAATGCTTTTAATATTAGCCCTAATAGAGAAGATGGTTTGGTCACTGTAGTGGGAAAATGTATTCACTCGATGTCAGTTATGTAGATAGCACATAGTTATCACTGTCAATGCTGAATTCTCGGTTTGTGTGTGTGCATGTGCACACCTGTATGTGTACTAACCATAGGAGGGAAACTTTAGAATGCTATACAGCTGGGCATTTGGTGTTTACATTAACATCAATATTTTGGAGAAAGAAAGGAGTATTAACTTGTGAAATAAAATCTGGAGGGCCAACCCTCATCAAATGAGGAATAAAGGGTTTAACAAAAATTGGAGGGATAGGCTATCAAGCAGCTTATGTAATTTAAGGTGGAAAAATATGTTGATTAAGTCTGAGTCAAAAATTCTGAAAGGGATTGTGACCTAAATGTATGCCATGTTCTCCTTTACTTACTACAGTAATGTGACAGATATGGCAAGTTCCTGCAATATCCTGGACAAACCTTTCTGAATTACATTTCTGTATCTTAAGAATTCATTGTATTAAAAATGCAAATCTGTATGTATTATTGTGGAATTATAGGTAATGTCCCTCTGGAGGAGACCTGGCTAATATAAACATTGGAAAGTGCTATAAGCTACAAAGGGCTCTTTGAAACAATGTGTTATACAAACAAAGTTAAGTGTCATTTCCAGGAAATACATGGGAGGAGGGTAGGTTACTTCTCACTTCCAGACCCAACCTTTTGGAGCTTCCCCCTGAGGAGAACCCCACTGTCCACTGATCACCCATTACACAACAATATGATTTTTTATCCAAACTGTATAAAAGAGTGACTCACAGATTCATGGGTGTGCTTGTTCTGAGCTAACAGCTGCTATGAACTTGTGTCCACAGAAAAGCCTGTTGATGAGGTTTGAAGGACTATTCACTTCCCAGAGCCCTTGTTGGAGCTGGGGTGATCTCTGCTAAATTTATTAACATGGATAGGCTGATTTACTATTTGTAATGTTTTATTTGCAATGCTTTTACCTTAAGAATAAATGTGCTTGCTTTGAAAGAGTTGTGTGGTAACGTAACTGTGGCTAATTAGGCTGTTTATGCCTTCTAAAGAAGGAAATACAGGTGCAATTGCCCTGAATTGTGAGAAGTAGAACTTTTGTTGCTGTATTTACTAGAATAGTTGCTCTAGTACTTTCAAAATAATTGATATTCATGCAATTATATTTATATCTGAGGACTGTCAGATACTGGCTTATTTACTATGATTATTTGGTCCCCTAAACAGATTAATATTCTGCACCATGTACAATTTCATTTTATGAAATGTAAGTTTCTAGTACTTATTGTTGGGAAGCTAACCTTCTGAATATGAAATGATGTAGAACTATATTAGATAACTCTGTGATGTGTGAGCTGACCCCAGTCATTCCAATGGGATGTTCTCGGTAAAAAATGATAATGGTACTTTGACGGACAGATTTTCAAATAATGTAGGGCAGAATTGTACAGCTAATGCAATAACGCTAGTATTTTTATTGTCTATTTAAATGCATCCACAGATAAACAAAAGATAGAAATACATAATCCTACATAATCATTACCCCCGGCCCCCGATGGAGTGATGCTGAATGCAACACTAACGTCACTAGCTGAAAAATTAGGCCCCAACCCTACAAACATTTAATGCAGTATTGACAATCTCAAGCATTTAAAAACCATGAGTCCACTCCAAAATATCATGAAATTGACATAAGTTGTGATTTTTAAAAAATAATAACTTTTGGGTGCTTCATAATTGCCTCCTATTTTTAGGGCCTTTATTGTATGCTCAGACCACATTTTCAAGCTTTGTTCCATAACTGAGGGATCGATTTTTACAATCATGTGAATCCATGAGCTGTTGGTACCCATGCTTATGCATTTGTTTAACTTCACTCATATGAGTAGTCTACTTAACTTCAATGAGTTCCTGATCCAAAGTCCATTGAAGTTAATAGGAATCTTTCCATTGATGTCAGTAGGCTCTAGCTTGGGCCCCAAGGGCCAGATTTTTAAATATATGTAGGTACCTAAAGGTGCAGGTAGGGGCCTAATGGGATTTTCAGAAGCATCTCTCTTGATCTCTAGGTGCCAACATACCTTTTAAAAATCTGTTCCTTAGGGATTTTCCAGATAAGCAGTTAGAGCACAGCAAGCTGGGTGAAAATCCACAGCGCACTAGTGTACCACACACTATAGTGTGCCGTAGCAGGATCCACACAGGCCCCAGTGCACAATCACATTGTAGATTTCACCCCGCTTGCCACACACACTAACTGTTCATCCAGACAAGCCCTTAGTTACTAATAAAGGACCATATTCTACTGTCAATCTTCTTACAACACGCTATCCCCCCATTATCATCTGTGGGAGGCCTGCAGTGGAACGAGGGTAGCACATCAAAATAGTCCTTCGCCAGAAATCATAATTAAAAGTGTTATCTGGCCCTTTGTACAGAATGAGTTTTAACTTGCCCCCTGAAGTAAATAGTTTCTACCTATATAATTAAAAGAACATGCATAAGCTATTTAAAGATCACAGAAGGGGAGGTGGGCCAGCTTTCAGTCTCTCATACTGCAAGCACATGCACTGCCAACAAGCCACAGGTGTATACTAAATAAACAAGAAGAAAATATGAGTGTGATGGATGTGATTATTATTCATCTCAAATATCTTCTTTTTCTGACTCTTCTAATTTGGTAGTTTCCAGCTGTTGAAGTCTTGCTGCTGAAATGTGCCATCAGAGAATTGCATCCAAAACAAAACAGCTTTACCATTCTGAAAACTACTTTCTTTTCCGAAAGAATTTGAAACTCTAAGACAGACAATTAAGTGAAGCCAAACATACAAAAATAAAGGAATATAAAAAAATGCAATAGAGACCAGCGGATCACTAACAATGAGAGAACCAGCCTACAGTCTATGCAGACTCTGTTAGACACTCGCAGGCTTTGGTGGCTGGGACATGTGGAGCGTCTGTCACAAGATCGCCTGCTGAAGGTTGTGCTCTATGGCCAACTTAAGAACCACCCATGATACAGAGGAAGGCCAAAGCTCAGATACAGCAACAAGGTCAAGCAAGGTCTCAAGGAATTCAGCATCCCACTGACAGCTGGGAGAACTCTGCCCACAATCGTTCAGTCTGGAGAAGCTGGGTCAAGGCTGGTGCAGTCATTGCGGAGAGCCATCAGAGAGCCCAGGCTGAGGCCTGCAGACGAGACAGGAAGCAGAGTGTGCTTCAGCCTCCATCTGTCGAGTGGACTCATAGCCACTGTGGTAAGGTTTGCCTCCTGCGCATCCGGCTCTTCTCCCACACTATTGTCAAGCACCATTGACTGACTGACTTTGTTTGTATTCCCTTTCATCTGTCAAGTTGTTGGATGGCCATATATTCCCTTTATCTGGCCTACAAAGTCATCTTACACCACAAAATGTGAAACAGTTTGATGTCCGCTCATGCAGGAGGACATTTTAAAGAAATTATCATAATTTGTTATTAGGATTTGTTATACAAATGTTGGTTCTTGTTTGATTAGCTGATTTTATTTTGTCCAAGGTGACCAATTGCAACTGAGCCTAGTTAGGCTCAGAGTCTTGAAAAGGGACTGGACTCCTATTTTCATGTTGAGGAAGAGGAGAGGTTTTATAGTGTTATGGAGTTTGTTGATTGAGGGACTGGTGCTAGATGTTTTGTTGGGTGGTTATTTTGGCCACATCAGGAAAAAAGTTAACCTTTAACGAGAAACTCTTCATCCTGTTCCCCCTGCAGCTGCCCTGGGAGTTCCTATTGCCCCCTACATTTAAAGACTCTGAATTTTGGGGGTTTAAAGTGGCCAGTTCTCTCCTCTGGTGGCTTCTAAGGAGAAATGCCATATAATAAATATAATCACCGGCAGATTTCTATGCCCTGTTGCCCTAAATGTGTGTGTATGAGAGAGACAGGGTTGTGCACATTGATACAGGGAGCACTCAGATGGCAGATTGGGTAGAGTGAAAGAAGATCAGCTGCACTTTATTAACTCCACAAGTACTCAGCTCAATCTGAGTCTTCTTAAGATCTTGAAACAGTCAGTACACACTATTCATTCTCAGATTCATAACACAGGTGTAACCATAATCACTATCAGACATGTAAGCTGATACCTAGCCTTATAGGCCTCTCTTGCTCTTCCTCAAGGGAAATCAATTACATCCCCTTCACACAACACACTATCTAAAGACCTCAGCATTCACCTAAAGAATCAACATTACCCTCCCCAAAGATGTTTTTCTTCAAAGCTTTGTTGAGCTGCATTATTTCTGACTGTGAAGCACAATTGTGCTCTTTCTGCCAAGCCTAGATGCAGTTATTTGTTTATATATTCTTGTTATTTTAAAAATGATTTTATAAACATGGGTTTTTTAAAAGTTTTTCAGGACACATTGGCGACTTCAACTACATAATTCAGTAAACTAATTCAAACAATAAGATATCTAGCTGTTTTCTGTAATTAGATGAAAAAGCTATTACAGACAGGTTTTTTTAAGTCTGTTAGAGAAAGTTTTAAAGCTTTATAATCAATGAACATGAACAGAGAAACATATCTTTACTTAAAATAAACAAACAAACAGAACTTCCAAAGGAGATGCAAAGGAAAAGATTAAAGCAGTTCCTTTTGCCTGGAAGATGTTTTTACACCTTGAAATGGTTTGATATCAAATATTTTTAGCTTTGTTAACATTATTTTTATCTTAATTAACAGTAATAGTTTTGTTATTAGTTTACTGTATTATCTCAAAGGTTCTTATTAATAATGAAAGGATATGAAAGTGACAGTATTTTGTTACCTTTCTGTTTTGTACAGGGGTTTATTATTATTATTATTTTATTCTGTTTACTAACTTCATTAACTTCCTATTTTCCAATCTTACTTCTTTAGGTAAATGACTTTTAGATACAAAATGAGGTATATTAACTATGAAAAGAACATACCTTATCAAATAAAAATATAGTTCAACTCAGCTTGATGAAGAAAAAAACCTTTTTCCTCCAGAAGAAATGAATGAGTACAGAAAGTCTGGGGGAAATAGTCTTTTGAAATTTGTTCCTATTTTTTTGCATAATTTGAAATGTCATGTAAAATTTTGACTGGCTCTACAACTGGTTAAATATTGTGTGCGGGGGGCGGGACATTGTGAATATTTGTTCAAAATGTTCCTGTTTATTTTTAAAATTTCTGAAATTCAAAAATGTTAAAGTTTTAACCAGCTATAAGAATGGCAGTGAAACAACAAATCTCTTATAATTACAGGATGTTGGAATACCTATATCTACAACATATATTAAAAGTAGAGATAGGCACCGTAAGTTAAAACATGCCAAAATATGGATCCAGCGCTACCCTCTCTCACTCTTAGAATTCCTCGGGCACAGGGTTTTTATTTGGGCCTAATTAATATTAAAAAATATTTTTCCTGATCCTCCCCATCTTTACGCATGTAGCCAGCCACGCTGTCTGTCTCCAGTGATTCCGGCTATACGAGCAATTACATTCCTTGTTACCAGTGTCTGAGGGCTATGCCATTCAGTATGTTAATATACACAAGGAGGGCATGGCCAAAACTGTGGGCATTGCTATCTCTAGGATATTAGTATTTTTCACAGATTCTAATGTATTCCACAGTACAATATTTAGGAGGAGTTTAAAAAGATGGAGAAGAAAGAAACAGGAGACGCATCAATTTCTTAACAAAACAGCAGCAAAAGAGCTTGATTTGGTGTGCTATGTCTTCATACTCAAGGCTATCCAGGACCCTAGGGTTCAGTCTCAAGCATCATCACATCAGAAGATAGGTATATCAGAAATGAGGACATACACTAGTTACGGCACAGAGACTGAAGTGTACATACTGAAAAGGAGATGAAAAGGAGAATTGAAAAAGGGAAAGAAAATGGGGAGCAATGAATGCCAGTGAAGGTCAAGAAATTTTAATTAAAGCATATAGAGTAAAATCTATGCCTGATTCACTTCATCTAGTGGTAACTATGTTAGCAGCAAAGGCAGGCTTTGAAGCAGAGTAGAATAGGGAACAGAACTATGGAAATGCAGAAGCTCTGAAGTTTAGAAAACATTATTACAGTGACTTTAAAGTGAAAAGGGGCTATTTTTTATAAAGATGTGCTTGCTTGACTATTTCATTTTATTGTTTTTCATAGTTTCCATAATAGGCACTATTACCTGATCTACCTGCCACTGAGTGACCACAAATTTTAATCATGTGTTGGGCAGTGGCGATCTGTGGTCAATTTAGGCTAGTAAAGTCTTAGCAAAGAAATGGATGGGGCTCAGCTATTGTAACTAATGTGTGATTCTCTGAGGCATTAGCCATTGTGTGCTGTTGTGATCCATCTGAACTCAGGAACATTAAACAGGACTTCGCAGGAGCTCAGATATAAATTGGTCTCTGATGTCAAAGCTATTATTTATTTGTCTAGGGCCATAAAATAGTTCAGCAAGGAACTCTAGAAACAGAGCTGACTATCCACACTTGCAAAATAACAAGCAAAGCATATACATTTTAAACTCAGGTGATAAAGAACAGCATAATCAAATACATTTAATGGAAGGTTTAGGGTAAGATATTCAGTTCAGAACTCAGATTGCCACAGAACTGGTAAAATGGGTCTCTTGGCTGGAGGTGGACAGATTAAATAAAATGTTAATCTGTCTAGTCACAAAAGGTCATGAAACTCCAAGGCCTTTAATTTTTCTACTCTTGTAAGTGGGAGGTGGGAACACTTCTGGAAGAAGCTGCTTGAGCTCTGGTCAAATGAGCTCTGACCCGATCCTGCTAGATCATTCAGAATCATGAATCTGAGCTCTGAGAAAGTTATACCATAAGTAATACATTAGAAACTATTGACATTGGTGTAAATGGTTCCAACAACAGCAGTACAGTTCCAATTCTCAGTACCAGTTCTGAAAGCCCTGAAGCTGAAACTTCAGTCAGGACCAGATACAACATGAAACTGTTCTTTAGCTGGTACTATAGCATAGAGACTGGAGGATTTGTTGCGGGGAGGGGGTGAGCCAGGGAGATCCATCTTACTAGGTCCCTCAGATGGTGAGCTTTATTTATGTTCTTTAGAAGTGCAATGCTGTATCCTAGCTCTGTCAGTCAATGATGAGGATTTGAGTAACAGGAACAGAATTTAGGGCACAGGTGTGGCCCCAACACATGCTGCTGGCCAAAAGATTCTGAACTCAAGATCCTGGGGTAAATATGTGCCAAGAGTGCAATACACATGGACAATCATTCAAAGAAGAACTAAACTTTTTATGACACGCAATATTTATGAAATATTCTGACATTTGGCTGGATCTAGAAGTGAGTATATAAAAAACAGAGAGAAGTTGCTCTGGATGTATTTCTGGATAGAAATAAGAAGCCTGTTCTTATTAAATTTGTAGCCCATTTTTTTCATACTGAAGTGGTTTGATTAGTTTGGATAAGCACCAAAACTTTTGAATTTGGACTCTGAATATTTTGACGTATGCCAATTCCCAGGTGTTTGCAAGCTGCAGCTTTGCTTAGGGAAAAATGGAGGTAGTTGGGAGGTAAGGGGAACTGAAAGGTTGCACCTGAATGCAAAGAAAGTTGCAGTGACCAGGAAACAGCACTATTGACAACTAATTAATGTGACTACATTTTATTATATTTGTTATGCCTGACAAGAGGCACTTACAATTATTTTAGGGGGGAATATATGTTTCAAACTATACTACTAGATAGAATGTCACATATATCATATTACAAAGATATTCTGAAACAACATGTTCCCATATAGAACCTCAAAAATGGTTTTAAACTGGAAAAGCAAAATTGAAACCAAACAAAATAGAAATAAACAGTTTGCCATATCATGTTTCATATAGAAATTAATTTCATAAATACATTGGTGTCACTGTGCCTCGGGGTCACAACTGAGAATACCAAATTCAGGACAAACTGCTGAGAAATAGGGTAGACACACCCAAAACTGGAGGTTATTCTATCATTAGATTATGCCAAGCCAGTAACAAAAGTAAACTCCTGTTTCACCACATTGGTTAACAAGAAGTCAAAGTTGCAATCTCCTTAGACATTTCAGACCTTGTTTCACCACCCAGACACTGGACTCTGATGTATGGTTATTGAAAACCAATTTAATCAAATATAGGGCTCTTCTAGTCCCAAGAGATCAGCCACATAGCCAGGTCACTTTTTTAACCCAGATTTTACCCAATAATCACGCTGGTGCCAATGTTTTAGTAACCAAAAGCTAAAGGTTTAATAATAGAATAAGGAATAAGAGTTAATAATGGTTAATAGATCATACACATACAAATAACTGCAAAGTCCTTATAGCAGGTGTGTGGCAGTGATGGAATAACTACTGATTTATAAAATCTCTGGTAACTTCTGAAAGATTGGAAGGTCCTCAGTCCATTGTTCAATATGCTCCTTTTAATTGTAAATCCCCAGTCCAGAGAATCAGAGCAGGAAAGAGGCAAAATGGAGACATCGCAGGGGTCTTTTATATCTTTGGACATGTGATGGAAATTTACTGTCTCAAACAAAGCTCTCAGCCCAATTTGTGGAAAGTTACTGGCACAAGATAGATTCTAGGGTCACATGAGCAGCCATATAGCCTTATATGGCTTGATGACTCTCAGGTAGTAGCCATTGGCCTCTTGGAGCCTGAAGCATCAGCAGGAAGGGCTCTCTAGGTGGAATGTGTTTCTTCCATGGCCCATTGTGAAAGCTAAGTGCCTTTGATGGGCCATCAACATTTAGCTGTCTGGCCTCAATGTAAATTTTACTGGTGGGTGTTACCCAGGAATACAATCACATGTATAGGATACAAATCCATGGCCACATATAACCATTATAATCATCCTTAGCAAATAACTTTTTCATTGACATCCTACATGACATACTTTGTACAAGATGTGTTGCAGTTGTATAACTAGGGTGACCAGATGTCCCGATTTTATAGGGACAGTCCCGATTTTGGGGGCTTTTTCTTATATAGGCGCCTATTACCCCCACCCCTGTCCCGATTTTTTTACACCTGCTACCTGGTCACCCTATGTATAACAGTGGCAACATCAATGATATAAATTGTCACGTTCAATCATGCATCATCAAACCCCCAATGCACAATTGATGCAAGAAGGGGTGTCCTAGACACTGTTGAATACATTCTAGGAACTTTGCATTCTTGGTCTTATAATATTACAGCTTCTAAACCAACATTAGAAGTATAAGTGTATAACAAAAGATTAATCAAAATCAGGTCTGAATAAAGGAGGCTTTTTCTTTGTAAGGTCCATTATGGATATAACAGTGCTACTGAATCCCTTTACAAATCCCTGGTAATATTTGGTTAGACCAATAGTGGATTGTACCTGTTCTAGCAACATAATCCCTGCATGTTTCGTATGAACTCGCCAGGAGCTAATGAAAATAACTAATTTATCCATACAAGCTCTGACAAATGTTTGGAATCCATTTAGCATCAACTCCATGTAAATATTAATGTAGAACTTTTCCATAAATAGTTGTATGCAAATAGACATGTATTTTGCTTAGTCAATCTGAAAATTTTATTCTAGTCAGTGTTGGAATACTTTAAATGCTCTCATGATCAATTCTCTTGGTTTTTATGTGCCTTTCTAGTCTGCATTTATTTCCTGGACTAGTTTTTGTCATCTGGCTAAATTAGTCTATTAGCAGTTTCTGATGTCTGACGAGCTCCATAGTAATGTGTTTATAAATTGTTCATTTTACCATGTTCAGGGACATTCTTTAAAGTTCATAATCTAGTTCATTAAGGACTCTGAACATTCAATGAGATATTTTATATACATAAAGGTACATGAACCTTAAAAAGTATCTAGGAATTTTTATGAATTCTTATTCATTAACTGTGAAGAATAAGTTCATGAATGTAACAATATGATAAATGTACTTGAACTTTTCTGCATAGTTCCTGACCATTTCATTGATCATGAATAATGTAATAGTCTTTTAATTAAATTTTCATGTACTGTTCGTGAGCAAGTTCATCTTAGCCCAACATGTACCTACAATTAAAAAAATGCCATGAGATTTATTGCAGTATTCAAGCATTAATTCCAACGTAAGAAATATCATTAAAATTAAAATAGGACAAATAATGTATCTGAAATATTTTTATTGGTTTAAATGGCAACATACCAGAGTCTGAATACCAACTATAATAAACTTATCTAGGACCTTTATATGTCACCCATGCCCCAAGGTGATTTGTAATGTAATATTATGAATAATTCTGTCATAACAACCAAGGTTTTATAAGAACAAATAGTTTTTTCTATTGGTTTAAGGTGCTAAAACAGTGATAGTGTTGTTCATTCTTGTTAAATCTTGCAAGCAACTTTCAGCATGTTATTTTTGATGTTACTAATTTCACAATGAGCTAAGAAAATATATATATAAAATTCAAACATGCAAACTGTATCTCCATCTCCAATCCATCTAAAACATTATTATGCAGGCTGGCAGTAATTTGGCTTTTTCATATAATTAAAATGGGATAATTTCAATTTTTTTCTAATTTCATATGGATTTTAAATGGTGGTTGCTTTAAATAAGCTAATTACAAGGGAAAAATACAGATCCCTCCTTTCATGGTTGTCCGTTCAAACTTTCTTAAAGGAGCTCTTAAACTTTGAATGGTTCCATAAAGCATTTCTTATTTTAAAAGGTGCCTTTTTCTTCCAAACTGTGCTCCATCACTGCAAGGTTATATGGGTCAGAAGGGTCATGCTGTTTCTTTATACCTATGCTCACCTGTCACTTCTGATAACAGATGAGATAAGTAGTTGTGAATAGTCTCAATGTCAGAATTTTTCTAATAATTTTATAACGCTAATGGCTGAAGGTGAATGAATTTCTGCATCAAATTACAAAATGTCACTGCTTTCATCTTGTTTTCTCACATTAAGTACCAATAATTCTAATTGTACAGCATCATGGGGGAATGGTTCTGGGGGCTAAGTACATATATATAAATTGTTGTGTAATAAAAGCCCAATAATAGATTTTAAGAGCATAATTCCATAACTGTGACCTTCTTATCCCACGTACACATACAGTATATACTTAGAGGTGTAAATAACACCTCAGCAATGTCATTATCAGGTGGGCTTGACTGAATTCGCCATGTGAGTGCTCTGACATTCAGTGTTAACAAAACTGCAAATGATGCAGTTAGTCAAATCTCCAAGTTCTATAAAGTAGTTTGGAATATGACTTTCATAAAAATTAATGTTTGCTAAAATAAAGCAGGGTATAGTCTGCCCAAAAACACTTACAGGTGCTTCCTAAAATGTGGGACTGAACTTGATGTTTAAAAATGATTTATGCAACTAGACAGTGTAATCAGACTATCAGTGAAATGAAACACTGGCCACAGTCATCACAGAACAGATCTTATTTGGAAGATTCAGGATGTGTGTGAGAGATAAGGTAGCTGGATGATACACAGGAGATTGCAATTTCAACAGCAATTTACCAGAAAGCTAAAAATAAAGAGCCTTCCTTTCCTAGAAAAATGTAGATGTGGTTTTGCTGAAGAAAATCATAGTTTTATTTACCTAAAAGATTAGAGAACTTCCTTCTAATTCACAAAGAAATGTAGGGACTGGAATGTAAGTTATCCCCAAGGGCATTTCAAAAGATATCTGTAGCAATTTGATAGAATCCTTACATATTTTTAAAGTGTAACATAATTCTTGTCATGCATTTTTCTTTTCATTAAAATCTTTCTGCCCATAGAAAGGATGCTTTATAAGGTAATCAGTACACAAGTCACATCCATCACGCTGAATGGGGAAAATGGGAGATGGTCAGGAGGACAAAGACTGAGTGAAAAAAGTGTTATGAAAAAAATCAGACCACAAAAATATATGTGTGTTAAAATAGTGTAATTTTTGTGTTCTTCTGATAGTGTCAGTGTCTTAACTCCCATGTAAAAATATTTCAGTAACCATTTAGACCAGTAAAATATTGACTTTCATATAGGGATATAACTGAAAATACTCCTTTTGCTTCTAAATTATCTTTTAGGTTTTGAGAATGGACAGTATGTTGCAGATTTTCTGCCAAGTTCAGTTTGCTGCAACAACAGGGCAGTTTCCAATGAATTTCATTATCATACCTATAAAAAGATGCAGAGTCAATAATGAACATCATCTAATACACAGAAAAGAGGAAATGTGATTTGGCCAGCAAGCTCTACAGATGCCTTTCATAACCCAGTAATTACAACACTAGCAGCTAAGAGAGGAGTGCAAGCCAAGCAGGAAGTGAAGACACTATTTAAGGAATTAACAGCAAATTCAAATGTTACTGCTTGAATGATATTTCCTGGAGCCTGACACTTGCCATTAAATGTTTACTTGAAAGCTTAGGGAAGTACTGAAAGAAGATGGAAGGGCACAGCATGAAGTGTCATTACTATTAAGGAAAGGAGCAATTGGGAGGATTATCATTTCAATAGTGCTGCAAATGTATACATACATCATCTAGATTTCTTACATACTAACATTAAATCTACCTTTATTCAAAACCATTAACAAGGACTAAAGATGATTTAAGACAAAAAATCAAGTATTGTGTTTGGTCATAGGGCTACTGTGAGAGCAGATTTTGACAGCAATGACTATGAACTAAGGTATTGTTCAGTCAGTAAGTTTAACTTAAATATTTGCACCCAAATGGCTAAATAGATGCCAAACTACAGTAAAAGCTTTGTTATCGGGCATGTTGGGGGAATGGTGGGTTCCAGTAAGTAAAAAATTCCAGTTAACTAAGAGGGAGAAAGTTTGGGTGTGGGACAGGGCTGGTGGTTGGGGTGCAGGAGGGGGTGTGAAGTGCAGATTCTGGGAGGGAGTTTGGGTGCGGGAGGGGCTCGGAAAAGGGGGTTGCGGCATGGGAGGAGGTGTGGGGTGCTGTATTCGGTGGTGCTTATCTCACATGGCTCCCCATAAGCGGTGACATGTCCCTGCTGCTTCTAGGTGGAGGCGCAGCTACGTGACTCTGCCTGGCTCCGTAGGTCCCATTGGCAGGGAACCCCGCAGGCGCCACTCTCACAGCAGCGGGAACATGTTGCTTCTTGTGGGTGCTGCTCATTTCCAGCACCCTGCACCCCGTCCCATGCCTCAACTCCCTGGCCTGAGCCCCCTCCCGCACCCAAACTGCATGCCAGAGCCCGTGCCCCACAAACCCTCCTGCACTCCGAACCCCTCATGGCCATTACTCTGCCTAGGAGTAGCAGGGACATGTCACTGCTTCTGGGGAGCCACACGGAGCCAGGTAGGGAGCCTGCTGGCCCTGCGCCAACCAGACTATAAACTGGACTTTCAATGAAGATCAGAAATGTGGGTTTATAGAGTTTTCTGGTTGGTAAAGTGCCGGATAACACAGATTTTACTGTATTTTCCCATTTAAAAGTTTCCAACTAATGAATAAAACCAGTAGCAACTGTGATTTGATTGCATACAAAATGTTTGACTTTGCATTCATCACCAAGAATTGGCTCAATGACTGTGGAGTAAGCTGTGCTGACACTGACCAGCAATTTCCTAAATCATGTGCAGGCTATCTAGATACCATGATAAGAGAAAGATGAGAAATGCATCAACAGTTCAGTAGATTAGATAGATTGGTTGATTTGCTTGGTTGGAAATGTATTAATGCTTCTGACTCCCTCATTAAAAACTCAAAGTTAAGTTCTTTAAGAGAATGCCAGTGGACATGTTGAATAGAAGGTAATTATTGGAAATTATTGGGGAGCTTTCAGTAATCCCTAGTGAAGTCAAATATGTTTTACTGTTTATCTCTACTGGATTCAGAAGCTACTGGAGGTACTTATCAATTCAGTGGTCTGTGGTAATTGTTCTATGCACTCTAATGAGCACTGAGAAATTGTAACTGTTTTTTAAAAAAAGTAATAAAGAAGACATGAATCACTGAATTTTCATAAGAAACTTCATTATCTCTGTGCATGAATAGGTCTAAAGGAGGAAAGATCTTTGGTCCTTGGTTGAAGACTTTGGGTTTTTAAAAAATTGTCTGTACTGTGACACATTTCAGACAGCTAATCAACACAGTTGGTGATATTTTCATATTCTGTCTCTAAAATAAACCATTTTACTTAATGAGACAATTCTCCCCTTTGATAGACACTGTGGATGTTATCTAGGCCTATGTGGCACCTGAGGCATTTAGTTCACAAACAGAACTTCACCGTTCCATTTGCTTGGGTCAGCAGAAATTCATCTTCATCCAGGTTGGCTTAGAGAGTTGTGAGGCAGAAGACTAAGTCCTGCCTCAGTGCAGGGGACTGGACTAGATGACCTATTGATGTCCCTTCCAGTCCCACATTTTTATGATTCTATGGCTACTTCCCCATAGGGGCTCAGGTTTGTTGAACGTAAACCTCTATCTACAGATATATCCACACCCACCTTACCGTTTATGTGTTTGAATGATGGAAGGTGGCTAGTGTCTAGGCCTTCTGATATTTTTGGAGCCAGTTGGCCTCTCCCACACTTCACTTAGGTGGTTAGGGATCGACAGACTGTCATTCTTTCCAGGGGACTCCAGTAAAGAACACTGCTTTCTCCAGTGTTTAGACTTCCAACAACAGAGTACTTGTCCCTTCCCTCCATAGTCAGTGCAGCTGGAACAGAGAAAATACAGATATGCCATATTTTTCATTTATGTCCTACACTCGTGGCACCTGGAAGTCTTCATTTTCAAACACACAGGCCTCTGTCACTTTAGCTAAAGAAGAACTGCAGTACATAGTAATAGGATTAATAGAGAAGATATGCTCTAGTAAACCTTCAGTAAGCCAGCAAATGCATGAGAAGGTTTAATGTTCTACCCAATATTGGGTAATACATTATATCCCAGTTAGGCAAAGCAGCTATTTCACTATCTAATATGGTTGAAACTAGATACCAGATAAATTTGAGTGACTCACTTCAACACTCATTGTTAAAGTCAATTAGAATTGTGCCTGAGATCCGCTGGACTGGAGTCTTAATATTCTAAGGTGGCTAACTATTTATGTAGCACATCTTTTCACCACAAACTCTCTGGTTCCCCTTCCCATATTTTCTCCCTCTTCCACCAGTAGAAGGTGAGTGACATCTGAAGCCAGGTCTTCAGTGCCATAGGAAAAGGCACTGTCACCAACCCATCTGATGATACAAAAATAACGGATTAATCTAACTCTAAAGGAATGAGAGAGAGAGAGAGAGAGAGACATACAATGTATACAAACAAATCACATAACAGAAGTATAAATAAGGGAATACTTCATACTTTCTTAAGTCAGGTTTAATAAACCCTACATAGCACTTAAACATTTACTGTGTTTCTTCATTGCCAATAAATAAACCCTAAGGTTCTTAATACTGATGCGTATGGCAAACTTTTTAAAGCAATCATATTCTTTTTCTAGGACAAGGAGTATTTCTAGCTCTATGTAGACATCTTCCAAATTTTCTGTTCTTGATTAGGAGAATGACATCAGGGGCATAAAGTATTCTTCAACAGCAGAAATAAGACAAAAATGTTCTTTACATTACAAGTATGCATATACCTTACATTATTTATTGCAGTAACCAAAATATTCCATTATCTTAGATCAAATATTTGTATATGCTCCTGCCTATCTTGGCAGATCAAGAGTGTCACCTTTTATACAGTTAAGGTGAAAGAACCACTGAGCAAAGCTGAATGTTGTAGCTGTGCAACTGTAAGGATGTGGGAGGAGACACTCAATCTTCAATCGATATGGTGAAGTGTATATTAATATTTCATAAATCTTTGTGGTTGTAAAATTTTGGATACATTTCAATACATTTTTCACATTAATTTTTTTTCAGTACACACCATAGAAAGACCCTGATTAGTCTAGCTAGAATGATTCATAAGCAATTTAAGAAGGTTTATTAAATGTCTCTGATTTTCACATAAAGACAATGCAAACTAAAAAAATATAGTGTGATTTACTGGACAATGTTTTTTTCAGGAAAATGTTGATGGTGATATTTAAAGGTGCCATACCAAATTATTATTATTTACACTATAGTATAAAATTCCCATCAAGCATGCAAATAAAAGATAAGCAGCACAATAAATCACAATACTTAGGATATATTTTCTTCTGAGCTCTTTAGCAGTAGCTATCATATTGTTAATATTAAGGATTTCCTGTCTACTTCCAGCCATTATTATAGCTAACCTAGCTTATACTGTTGACAATTTAGCACATTTTAGAGATAAGAGAAATGAATAGAGGAGTGCTGAGTTTATAAAGCAGAGAAAGCAATATTCAGTTGACAGATATTTCATTTGCCCAGACATAATTATGCCTGGTTGGTGCTTCTTGGGTGCATTCATTCTGTAAACCATGGTAGGAAGTTGGGAGAAGTGAGGTGCCCCAATGTTGGGCTTATAGAAATCTTCTGATGCCAGAAACTGATTCTCGTTAGGCTCAGTGTGCCCTGGGCTTTCTCTCTCCCAGTACATTTAAGGGTCAATTAAGAAGGGAGGAACATTTCTTTGTCCACCTGTACGCCAGGTAGAATGGGCTGTTGGACAGGCTCCTGGCCCTGTTGTTACCAGGAGGCATATCTTCAGCTCATTGTAAATAGCTCCATTGACTTCAACAGTCGTTCTTTCCTAGTTTAATTTTCAGAGTAAGTTAGTTTATTTCTATGGAACTGTAACAGTTTACAGCAGCTGAATACCTGGCTCCTGGATTTTTGATGAACAAACCAGCTAGCCACACAAAAACCTCAGGGATTAGAGCATTAGTAAAAAATATAGATTGCCATCCTGTCACCTCTGAGTAAATGAGGAAACCAGGTTCATTGGGTAAAGGTTCACATGGGGAAGGACTGATATTCGCTTGGGGATGGAGGGAGCACTAAGTGTTGGGCATCCTTAATGTGAATATAATATGAATATAATGCAAATCCCACAATCAGCCCAGTTGACCATCACTAGCTCATTATTGTTTCATATAACAATTTCCATACCTTCTGAGGCTAACGTGGAGTCTACAATAAATGCTTACATTCTCATATCTTGAACCTATAAAACAAGAGACTGCCATACTACAATTCTCCTCTGTTTTTCACCATCTTAATATGAAAATTAAACTTTGAAAGACAAATAGACTAGTTGAGAGAGACATGTAAAGAAATATAAAATCCAGGAACACGATCTATTTTTTCTAAAGTATTTCCTTTCTTAAAGTTAAATCACGTAAAACAAGGCTGTAGTTTGCATAAAATAAGCTTTAATTTCTAGAAATTGGCTCCCCACCCCGCTTTTACTCACTTAAACTACTTAAAAAACTAAACATACAATTTGAGGGACAGGTAAAAGGGACAGGAATAATTTTAATGTGATGCTCTAATAACTATTGTGTTTTCCTTTTCCATACTGAAGTATTCTCATTAAGTATGGAAGTTGGGGACATCTGTTGAAGGACTGAGGAGTGGGAGGGAAGGAAGCAAGACATAGAGTGAAGTTACAGAGATTCCACAAGGAGACCTTGGCCCCCTTCTCTCAGGGGAACCCAGTTTTGAAGGCAAACGTGGAACAAACTAGTTTTTAGGCCCTGATTCAACAAAACACTCAAGCACATTTATCTTCAAATGCATGAAAAAATGGATCCCAATTAAGCAAAGCACTTAAGCACATGCATAAATCCCATAGAGTTCAATGAGACTTCAATACATGATAAACGTTAAGCACATACTTGAGCGCTTTGACGAATTAGGGCATAAATCCTTTGGTTATTCTACATGTGACAAATCTCAAATTTTTAAATACAGAAAAAAATTAGTCTGTCAAAATTATCTCTATGGGTGCCAGTTTTCTGCACATACAGCACAGCCACTGGGTAATTATCACTAGAAGCATATTTTTTTTAAGTTCAGGAATAGATATATAACAAATAGGAATGCAATTTACCATAAAAATTTCACAAAAGAAAAATAGTTGTCCATTATTCCTATGACTAATCTACTCCAATGTATTCATCTGTTTCCTAAAATATAGAAGTAATGTTTACATTTCCCTTTAGATTAATCCTACAATTTAAAACATTTCATAATGATATGAATAGGAGAAACATTTTTAGTGGAAGGAACTGTAAACTGTCAGATTATAACTCAACAATGGTATTATTAAAATGATTAATGAATCAATCAAAATAGTGTGTAATCAGTTTTTGACACCTGTTTTTGATATGAATTAGATTATAAGAGTCTCAGAACAAAAACTGTGCACTCTGCATGCTGTTATCAGAAATTTCCACGTCTTGTTATTTGCACATAATTGCTTTTCAAAGATAATTTCTCTCTTTGGATAGTGCTGAAAGATGGGAAAAGATTAACCCTTTCCTTTTCTTTTACCTTTTAAAATAAATAATTAAATAATAATGAAAACAGAGTTCAACATAACACTAAAAACTTACATCTCTTCAATCCCCTGCAGATATACTGTAAAACAATTGGTCTCCCAGACATATGTCAGATGACAGCCCTTTGTAACTTGTTCATTAGAAAGAGGCTGCTGCACATCAAAGAGAAAATGAAACTTTAAAACCTCTGGACATGCTTAAACTGAACGGCTAATGTAGTTTTTATAGACCACATCTGTAGTACCACATATTAGATGAATAAGTATATTTATTATAAAATTTTTAGCACAAGGCTAAATTTTGCTCTGAGTGACCCCCATGCATTGGAGTGAATGGAGTAGCTTTGGGGTAAATAGGAACAGAATTTGGCCTATATACATTATTTTGTACATCTATATACCAATCTATCTTAAGGTTTTCCAAGATATGTATCACTGAGGTATTTAAGCAGCAGACAAAGTGTTCAAAGGCAATTTATTTGTCAAATGTAGCCCTTTATTTTCTGTTCTTATAGTATTCACAAAGAGATCAAAATGTCCAGGAATATGTTCATTAAACCTATGTAAGTCTATGTGCTGTTTATACACTGTTCTGAGAGTACTAGTTAAAATATTCAGTATCTACAGTTCAAAAATCAAGATGCTTATCAACTATAAAAAACACATGAAAAGTTTCTGTTCTCAGTAACTATGAATGAGTGTAAATCTTAAAATCAGATTTCCAATGCAAACGGTTGTCATGATTTCAAAATTAGCTGTCCATCAGAATTCACTAATATTCCTGCCAGTAAACTTTTCTGCTAGCATATTGTGGAAACAACAACTATTACAACAAAAAGTAAGATGAGAAGACATGTCTTGAAAGCTTGTCTCTCTCACGAACAGAATTTGGGCCAATAAAAGATATTATTTCACCCATCTTGTCTCTCTAATGAGAGGACTTGAACACAAGTGTAATTTACTTTAAAAATATAAACGGATGTTCAGAAATAATGGTATTGTGATGGGGTGTGCACCTCCACGCAGGGTACATCTACACTGCAATTACAAACCCACGGTGGCCCATGCCAGCTGACTCAGGTTTGCAGGGATCAGGCTAACGGGCTGTTCAATTTGCAGTGTACACATTAGGCTGGGAGATGGACTCTAGTAACCTGCAGGGTGGGAGGGTCCCAGAGCTTGTGCTACAGCCTGGGCCTGAACAGCTACCCCACAATTAAATAACCTGTTAGCCCCTGAGCCCTGGGAGTGCAAGTCAGTTGGTATAGGTCAGCCATGTGTGTCTAATTGCAGAATAGACGTACCCTGTAAGGATTAATATGGGCCTCTTAGGCCAATTATGCTACCTGGCTTCACCTGGTAATTAATGATGAAGTCAAGCTGGGAAATTAGGTAGTGAGTGGTATGAACACAGGAAGTTGAGTGCAAAGGGGGCCAGAGGAGAATTTTGCAGGTAGTCTCTGGGAGTATGGTGTCAAAGATGGGTAGGTTAGAGAGGAATCCTAGGAGGAGGGAAAGCCTGTGGATCCTCTCCTGAATAGAGAAGTCTGGCTAGGCATATAGAAAAGCTATGGGAGTAAAAGAGTAGGCCACTCTTTCACTGGTATGTAGTACAGTAAAATCTGCTGGGAAGCCCTGACTAAAGGGTAGGGAGTGGAGTTCTAGGGAGAGATCCTTGAATTGCATTCAAACAGGGAATAGACCCCAGGGAAAGCTGGGTATGTAAGGCAAAGCTCAAGGAGGGTAGAAATGGGTTTGTTTGTATTTTATAGTTTGGGAGTTTGTTGGGGGATTTCAGGGAAGTGTCCTGGCCCTGTTTAGAAGGGTAAGGCTAGAGAAGTTGTGGGGAAGGCAGCCTGAAAAGGGCTGGGTAGGAAGAAGTCTAGAAATGCAGCAGCTAGGAGTTATGCAAAGCAGATCTTGGCTGCTGATTATGGAGTCCCTAGGCTGGAACCTGGTATAGTGGAAGGGCCTGGGTTTCCCTACCAGTTACTGGGGAAGTTGGTATGGAGCCCCCCACAATGTAGGGGGAAAGGCCATTCAAAGTCCTGGACTAAGAAGGTGCAAGGGCCATGGGGCTCAGAGTTGGGGGTGCAGATTTTCCTTTTGTCAGACCAATGGACTGTTTTCTGTTACTCTGTAAGAGGTGGACAAAATCATGACCTCGTTGAGTCATAGGAAGAGGGGAGCCAGCAGAGGACCCAGGGGTACCAGATGGGGAGAGAACTGCTATGCCGAGCCACAAGGAGGCTCCAGAGGTGAGGCCACTCTTTCACTGGTATGTAGTCCATTTATCTAGCTATAGTGAATCACTTTTAAGGTGCTAATTATTTTTGATTTTCTAACTAGCGACTGTACTGTGTCTTTAAGTTTTGTTCTTTTTTTTTTTTTTTTTTTTTTCCCCTGTTGGGCTGATAGTAATTCAATGTTTTTGTCTCAAAATAATTCTAAAATTATATATAATAAATGCATGAGGCATGCTACAACTACTGTCCATAATCATTTCCTGTCCCTTGGCAATATTTGCAAAGGTGAAGTAAGTGTGACAAGCCTGATCTTTATCTATCTCTGAAAGGACAAATCTGCACAACATTGTAAATTGTCAAATGTCCATTTTGATTACATATAGTTACATCCCATTGTAACTATTTTTAATATAAAACCTCATTACTTGTAGTCACCCAAGTGGAATCTACATGTTTATAATCA
Source organism: Chelydra serpentina (assembly GCA_037349315.1). NCBI lineage: Eukaryota > Metazoa > Chordata > Testudines > Chelydridae > Chelydra > Chelydra serpentina. The sequence goes on along the minus strand of JBAIAC010000014.1, from coordinate 7,726,202 downwards.
GAATAATTTGACTATCACCTGTGTCAAGAAGGTCTTGTTTATTTTACATTGTTCTTTGATGTGTTAGCCACTCTCTTTTTCCTAAGAGGCTTTGTTAAAGGGTTTGGGCACATAACCTTTAGTCAAGTATCTCTACAGTGTCAAACAATTGAATTTTTCATTTTATTATGGTCTACCTTATGAATGTTGGACAACATTTTTCTTGCCAAGGGAGTACCTGCATACAGTTTGTTTTAGCTTCTTTTATTTTGCATTGATGAAAGCAGACACTGACAAAATTAGAATTTGCAAACTATAGTAAAGAGGTTAGTGTATATCAGAATTCAGTTATCTTCATGTTATATTAGTTTATATTTACAATAATGTTTGCCTTCAAAACTCCTGAAAAATACCCTTCTGATCTCCATTTGTCCTACTTGTTTGTTTATCCATCTATTTTATTTAGAGATTAAACAATAGGTGGAAAATAGGATAGTTGGAAAAAGAATGAAAGTGATTTTGCTTTAAGTTTATCCTAATTACTTGGATGATATTTCTTAGATATTTTGAATGTCATTGTGAATATACTGAAGTCAAATTACTAGTTAGAATTAGAATAGGAAATACAGCCCAAGCAAGGCCTGTGGAAGGCCTGGAATGTAGTGGAACTGGTCTGGCTCCACTGTGAAGGGAGGTGATAGTGTTCTGGTGTGCACTTCTTCAGGATCTCCTTATAGACTCATAGACTTTTAGGTCAGAAGGGACCATTATGATCATCTAGTCTGACCTCCTGCACAATGCAGGCCACAGAATCTCACCCACCCACTCCTGGAATAATCCTCTCACCTATGTCTCAGCTAATGAAGTCCTCAAATCATGGTTTAAAGACTTCAAGATGCAGAGAATCCTCCGGTAAGTGACCCATGCCCCATGCTGCAGAGGAAGGCAAAAAACCTCCAGGGCCTCTGCCAATCTACCCTGGAGGAAAATTCCTTCCCGACCCCAAATATGGCGATCAGCTGAACCCCGAGCATGTGGGCAAGACTCACCAGCCAGACACCCAGGAAAAAGTTCTCTGTAGTAACTTCTAACATCCCATCATTGACCATTGGTCCTATTGACCTTTGACTAAGATCATGTTATCCCATCAAACCATCCCCTCCATAAACGTATCTAGCTTAATCTTGAAGCCAGTTAGGTCTTTTGCCCCCACTGCTTCCCTTGGAAGGCTGTTCCAGAACTTCACTCCTCTGATGGTTAGAAACCTTCGTCTAATTTCCAGTCTAAACTTCCTGATGGCCAGTTTATATCCATTTGTTCTTGTGTCCACATTGGTACTGAGCTGAAATAATTCCTCTCCCTCCCTGGTATTTATCCCTCTGATATATTTAAAGAGAGCAATCATATCTCCCCTCAGCCTTCTTTTGGTTAAGGTAAACAAACCAAGCTCCTTGAGTCTCCTTTCATACGACAGGTTTTCCATTCCTCGGATCATCCTAGTGGCCCTTCTTTGTACCTGTTCCAGTTTGAATTCATCCTTCTTAAACATGGGAGACCAGAACTGCACACAGTATTCCAAATGAGGTCTTACCAGTGCCTTGTATAACGGTACTAACACCTCCTTATCTCTACTAGAAATACCTCGCCTAATGCATCCCAAGACCGCATTAGCGTTTTTCACGGCCACATCACATTGGCGACTCATAGTCATCCTGTGATCAACCAGGACTCCGAGGTCCTTCTCCTCTTCCGTTACTTCCAACTGTTGCGTCCCCAGCTTATAACTAAAATTCTTGTTATTAATCCCTAAATGCATAACCTTACACTTCTCACTATTAAATTTCATCCTATTACTATTACTCCAGTTTACAAGGTCATCCAGATCTTCCTGTAGGATATCCCGATCCTTTTCTGAATTGGCAATACCTCCCAACTTTGTGTCATCTGCAAACTTTATTAGCACACTCCCACTCTTGGTGCCGAGGTCAGTAATAAAAAGATTAAATAAAATTGGTCCCAAAACTGAACCTTGAGGAACTCCACTAGTAACCTCCCTCCAACCTGACAGTTCACCTTTCAGTATGACCCGCTGTAGTCTCCCCTTTAACCAGTTCCTTATCCACCTCTCAATTTTCATATTGATCCCCATCTTTTCCAATTTAACCGATAATTCCTCATGTGGTACTGTATCAAATGCCTTACTGAAATCGAGGTAGATTAGATCCACTGCGTTTCCTTTATCTAAAAAATCTGTTACTTTCTCAAAGAAGGAGATCAAGTTGGTTTGGCACGATCTACCTTTTGTAAAACCATGTTGTAATTTGTCCCAATTGCCATTGACCTCAAGGTCCTTAACTACTTTCTCCTTCAAAATTTTTTCCAAGACCTTGCATACTACAGATGTCAAACTAACAGGCCTGTAGTTACCCGGGTCACTTTTTTTCCCTTTCTTAAAAATAGGAACTATATTAGCTATTCTCCAGTCAAATGGTACAACCCCTGAGTTTAGAGATTCATTAAAAATTTTTGCTAATGGGCTTGCAATTTCATGTGCCAGTTCCTTTAATATTCTTGGATGAAGATTATCTGGGCCGCCTGATTTACTCTCATTAAGCTGTTCAAGTTTGGCTTCTACCTCGGATATGGTAATATCTACCCCCACATCCTTATTCCCATTTGTCATGCTGCCACTATTCCTAATCTCCTCATTAGCCTCATTAAAGACTGAGGCAAAGTATTTGTTTAGATATTGAGCCATGCCTAGATTATCCTTAACCTCCACTCCATCCTCAGTGTTTAGCGGTCCCACTTCTTCTTTCTTTGTTTTCTTCCTATTTATATGGCTATAAAACTTTTTACTATTGGTTTTAATTCCCTTTGCAAGGTCCAATTCTACATGCCTTTTAGCCTGTCTCACTTTATCCCTACATGCTCTGACCTCAATAAGGTAGGTTTCTTTGCTGATCCCTCCCATCTTCCACTCCTTGTATGCTTTCTGTTTTTTCTTAATCACCTCTCTCAGATGCTTGCTCATCCAGCTTGGTCTAAAACCCCTGCCTATGAATTGTTTCCCCTTTCTTGGGATACAGGCTTCTGATAGCTTCTGCAACTTTAACTTGAAATAATCCCAGGCCTCCTCCACCTTTAGGTCCATAAATTCTTTAGTCCAATCCACTTCCCTAACTAAATTCCTTAATTTATTAAAGTTAGCCCTTTTGAAGTCAAAAACCCTAGTCTCAGATTTATTTTTGTTTATCCTTCCATTTAGTTTGAACTGAATTAGCTCATGATCACTCGAGCCAAGGTTGTCCCCTACAACCATTTCTTCAATGAGGTCCTCACTACTCACCAAAACCAAATCTAAAATGGCATCCCCCCTTGTTGGTTCAGCAACTACCTGATGAAGGAATTCATCAGCTATCATATCTAGGAAAATCTGAGCCCTATTATTATTACTAGCACTTGTTCTCCAATCTATATCTGGGAAGTTGAAGTCTCCCATGATCACACAGTTCCCATTAGTATTTACTTCCTTAAAAACATTTAAGAGGTCTCTATCCCTATCCAAATTAGATCCCGGTGGTCTATAGCACACCCCAAGCACTATCCCAGGGGAGGCTCTAGTAGTTTTCTTCCCCAATGTGATTTTTGCCCAGACAGACTCTGTCTTATCCATTCCATCACTTTTTATTTCTTTACAGTCTACCTCATCATTGATATACAATGCTACTCCCCCACCTTTACCTTTATTTCTATCTTTCCTAAACAGCACATACCCTTCAATACCTGTACTCCAGTCATGACTACTATTCCACCATGTTTCAGTTATTCCTATGATATCTGGTTTCACTTCCTGGACCAGTAGCTCTAATTCCTCCATTTTGTTACCTAGGCTCCTCGCATTGGTGTACAAACATCTTAATTTTTGCTGTTTGGCCTCACTCACATTCCTTACCCAATTTGGTATGGACATTGTACTGCCAGTATGACCTATTTGACTAGTATCCACTCTGCCCTTCCTCCTTATCTCCATTCTCCTACCCCCGGCTATATCCTCTTACTTGGTTGTCTTCCCTCTCAATGTTAAAATCCAGCGTGGAGATTACCTGGACATCTCCCAACCGTCTCCCACAAATTCCTAGTTTAAAGCTCTCTTGATCAGTTGTGCCAGCCTCCATCCTAGAAGTCTATTTCCTTCCCTACTCAGGTGGAGTCCATCCCGAGAGAACAGTCCTCTGTCCATGAATGCCTCCCAGTGGCCATACATCCCAAAGCCCTCCTTGTAGCACCAATCCCTGAGCCATCTGTTGATCATCATAATCCTGTCACACCTTTGTTGCCCTTCTCTAGGAACAGGTAGAATCCCACTGAAGATTACCTGAGCCTCGATTTCCTTAAGCGTCTTCCCCAGCCTGGCATAGTCCCCCTTGATTTGTTCCAGTGAGAATCTAGCCGTGTCATTTGTTCCTACGTGAAGGATGATCAATGGATTCTTTCCCGCTCCCTTTAGGATCCTCTTCAACCTCAGGTCCACATCCCGTATCTTAGCACCCGGTAGACAGCACACCCTTCTGTTCTCTGGATCAGCTCTGGTTACAGGCCTGTCTATTCTTCTCAGTAAGGAGTCCCCAATCACATAGACCTGCCTTTTCCTGGTGACAATGCGATTCTCCAGTCTATCCCCTGTTCCCTCTGGCTGCAAGTCCTTTCCATTCCTATTTTCCCTTGTAATCCTCTTAAACCCATCCTGTATCCTCCTGGGACTCATGTTTGGTGTTGTCCCCATCGACTCTTCCCCTTCTATGGGACTAGCCGCTCTTCTCTTCTTGCTTGCCCTTCCACCTTCAGTGACCACCTGCTGTACCCATTCTTCATTCTCCAACTCTGCAAACCTGTTCTTGAGCTCTATTTCTCCTTCACTGGCCCGTCTTTTCCTCTGCCTGGTTCTCATAGTCACATGCGTCCACTGTCCATTTTCTTCACCCGGCAGTCCCCCCTCAGAGGCCTTTGATCCCACTTCCATCTGCATCTCTGAGCTTTCCCCGTCAGCCACCTCGTGCCTTTCCTCCATCAACTGCTCGAACCCCCGTCTAAACTCAACCAGAGTTTCCACCTGCATCTCCAATCCTCGGATCTTTTCCTCCATCAGCTCTATCAGGCGGCACTTCATGCAGACAAAACTCTTATCAGGTACCCCCTCCAGAATCATATACATACCGCAGGTGCCACATCCAGTCATCCTCATTGTGTCCTCCACTGCTTGGCTCATGACCACTGCTGCCTCTATATCTGCCAGCCTTCTCACCTAAATCCTTCTCCTCCAACAGAACTCCCACTCAAACTCCCCTGTTTACAGCTCTGTTTGCTGGCTCCTGTGCCGCTGCAGCTGTCTCTCTGTTCTGGGGTTGGGCAGGTAGACTTATAACTACACATAAGGTATGTCTATACTTGCACCCATACCTGAGTACTGGATCTTGTAATGCTGCTGAGTGCTTCCCATATCCATGCCAAAGAGCTCACATGTGCAGTGGTGGGTATGGGTGTAATACTGTGTAGACACACACACAGCTGTGTCCACACCGCCGCTGTCAATTTGACACTGGTGCTAACATTTCAGGGGTGGTATCCAAGGGTTCTGTGTACTACAGGGAGACACTCTAGAACCTGCTTTGCTGTGTGTTGTACTGGCTCCCACCTTCACACTCTTGATGGTTCCTGATAATGTTGTTCCTCCTTGGTATTCCTTGCAAAACTGGGTGGAAGATATGGAACTAACTGAATTATCTGATTTTTTTTTGCTCCTTATTGTGTGGCAATGGCTATGCAGTAGAGTGGGTGCTTGGTGAGATGTTGGGTATCGTCTGACACATTGACACTCTAGGTCAGATCTCTTCAATGACAATTAATTCAGTTCACATTATATGCATGCATGAATGCCAGTATTGCCACAGTTTGCCCTTTTGCTGACTGACTTGCTTCTGGTGCTGTTAGAATCAGCATGTTGTGGGATCATGTTTTGGAAACATGGGATGGCCAACAGTGGCTTCAGACCTTCAGAATGAGGAAACAGACCTTCATGGCGCTGTGTGAGTAGCTTTACTAAGCCTCCAATTCCAGAAAACCTGAATCAGTATCACTTTCCTGAATCAAAAGTGAGTGTGGAAGTTGGCTACACAAGAACACTATAGGTCTGTTGTAAACCCCTTTGCGGGTGAAAAGCTATCTATCGGGGTCATGGGTGTGCTGGTTTGTGGCAGTTAATGCTGTGGTTTAAGCACTGGTCATTGCTATAAGAAAAGTTCCAAAAACAACAGCTGGATTTCAGGTGATGGGGGGGGGCGGGGGGGCTGGGGTGTTCCAAACGGCAGTAATATTTTGAAAATGACACTTCATCATTATTAAACTTAGCTTTATTTAATTTTTTGAAATAAAACATCCAACAATGAGAAAACACAACCAATTTTGAGGTCAAACACTTCATTTGACTCCAGAAGACTTTTTCAGTTTGGTTCAAACTTTTTTTTTTTTTTTTTTTTTTTTTAATTCAGCACGTGCATGCACTAATTTGCTCCACTCTGGAAAGAAATGGGCTAGAGGCAAACACAAAATTCCACTGAGCTGGATTGGTGGATATTGGATTTAAGGGATTTTTAAACCAGGTCAGGTGGAATACTCAGAAATGGTCAACTGATTGGACATACCTTTCCTGGAATTCTTTGCCATTTCGGTGGCAATAACTGTTTGAGGACAAGCATTTATTTACAAATAAGTGTGTAATTCTAGAGGGGCAATTTAGTGGTGGTTCATGTGTTCAGTAGTCAGTCCTCCAGATCTCTCCGGATGATGAAGGCATTTGTCCTGCAGTAGTTAACATATAACATGTCTTGCTGCTAAATGTATACCCAGGATTAATAATGATTACAGTTGGGCAGATTTTGTGACTTGGTGCCAGCAGTCAATAAGGAGCCCAAACAGATGCTGGTGGCCATAGGCGCCGACTTCTTGGGTGCTCCGGGGCTGGAGCACCCATGGGGAAAAATTGGTGGGTGCTCTGCACCCACCGGCAGCTCCCCGCCAACTCCGGGGCCCGCCGCCATCTTACCTTAGCACCGGGAGACGTTGCGGGGCCCCGCCCCCGATGCTGGGCGACGTTGCGTCGGCGTCGGGGGCGGGGCCCCGCAACGTCTCCCGGCATCGGGGGCAGGGCCTGGCGTCGGGGGCGGGGCCCCGCAACGTCTCCCGGCATCGGGGGCGGGGCCTGGCGTCGGGGGCGGGGCCCCGCAACGTCTCCCAGCATCGGGGGCGGGGCCCGGCGTCGGGGGCGGGGCCCCGCAACGTCACCCAGCGTCGGGGGCGGGGCCCGGTGTCGGGGGCTGGGCCCCGCCCCCGACGCTGGGCATGAGCTCCCACCGGCGCCAGAGAAAGTCGGCGCCTGTGCTGGTGGCCCTATGTAACCATGGCTCATGACTTCTCTTGAACTAGTGCAGTGATCAGGAGTGAAGAGATCAGTAGATTTTACCTAGGATTATGATGGCGGGGGTTACTACACTCCATAATTTATGGAAATATGCTTATGAATGTATATATGACATAACTGGAATATGTTTTATGCTACATATGCCATGAACCTTTACAGTGATGTGTTAATGTTCTACTGAATATATTCATCCTATTTGTATGCATATCATTTTTGTACTTAAAGTTATGAATATTGGCTGGGTACTTGTTTGTTTGTAAGTTGTTTTAGTAAGGCATTTGGTCAGCTTCTTTAGAAAGGCATGTGCAAGTTAAGTGCCCAATCAAGAAACACTTAACAGACAGTGGATCTTGGAAGACTCCAATCCACATAAGAAGTCTACCTGAGGATGTTCAAGGTAGCATAGGGTGACCAGATGTCCCAATTTTATAGGGACAGTCCAGGTTTTTGGGTCTCTTACTTATAGGCTCCTATTAACCCCTCCCACCCCGACCCCCTGTCCTGATTTTTAACACTTGCTGTCTGGTCACCCTAGGGTAGCATGTGAACAATGGCTGCTACCTGTAACTCCATTTTCGTAGCTGGATTCTACACAGGGGGAGTGAGGGGTGTCCACCCACAAGAGAGTCTATTTAAACCCCTGGGAGACCTCTCCATTTTCGTCTTCAGCTGGCTCAAGAGAGAGCCTCTCCACCCCACAAAGGATACCTAAAAGAAACTGGAACAAAGGACAGTAACCATGGGTGTGTGAGTGATTGCTGGACCCAGACTAGAAAGAGGCTAGTCTGTAAAAGAGGCTTATTGGAACATCTGAGGGTGAGACTTTATCTGTATTCTGTTTCTTACTGTAATAGGCATAGACTTGCATGTTTTATTTTGCTTGGTAATTCACTTTGTTCTGTCTGTTATTACTTGGAACCACTTAAATCCTACTTTTTGAATTTAATAAAATCATCTTTTACTTATCAATTTAACCCAGAGTATGTATTAATATGGGGGGGGAGGCACAAACAGCTGTGCATATCTCTATCAGTGTTATAGAGGGCGAACAACTTGAGTTTACCCTGCATCAGCTTTATACAGGGTAAAATGGATTTATTGGGGGTTTGGACCCCACTGGGAGCTGGGCATCTGAGTGTTAGAGACAGAAATGCTTCTTAAGTAATTTTCAGTTAAGCCAGCAGCTGTTAGGGGATGTGGTTCAGACCTGGGTCTGGGTTTCCAGTAGGCAAACATGTCCGGCTCAAACCACGCAAGGCACTGAAATCCTAGGCTGCCAGGGGAAACAGGCTCGGGGTAGTCTCAGCACATCAGTTGGCAGTTCCCAGGGGCTTTTCTATGATCTAACCTGTCACAGGAGGTTTAAGGGGTTTAATGCAGTTTCAGATGAGGCTGGGTCTGCCTCGGATTTGGCCTATCTCTGAAGAGCAGGTATTTCAGTATCTGGTATCATTGCACCATAAGCTACCATCAACAACTATCCCTGGTCACTTATCAGGCATCACGTTTTATAGTAGGATAAAAGTTACCCAGATCCCTTTTTTTGGGGGGGAGGGGGATTTTAGATGAGTGGTCTCTAGCCAAAGGCCCTGAGGAAGGTCCCCAACAACCCATGACTATTAAAATTCTTAAGGATCTGGTGCAAGTTCTTGGCCAGATATGCCAATGTGACCAGCAGGTAGCCTCTTTCAAGGCTACATTCCTGGTGGCTTTATTTGGGGTGGGGGGAAGGGAGCATTTAGGGCTGGTGAACTGATGCCTGGGATACTTCATGAAGGTCTATGGGATTAAGGGATTTACACTGGGGTGGATGATTGGTCATCTTGAGCCTGTGGATGACTAAGAAGATTGGGGAGTGCAAGGTGAGTCTCTAGAGCTATAAGAGGGTAGCAAGGCAGACTTCCCAGGCAGGTCATTAAGGATTTATATAGTAGCAAGACTGGTTGGAGATGGGACTCATCACCATGAAGAAAGAGGCCCAGCACAAAAACACAGATTGTGGCAGTTTTAAAAGAGGGACTTACTGACTCCAATGGTGTGAGTGACTTTGCTATTGATCCAATTTCATGACTGACCAAACAGGTAAGCTGGCATGTGGATCTGACCACTGGGCTCATAGGAAGGCAGCCAATTGCCCCAGGGGATTGGAGCTGGGCCTCAATGGTGAGACCAACTTGAGTTGGCCTGGAAGGAGGAGTTTGTTGTGAGACCAGCTGATGTCTCTTGCACTCTATGGCAGCTGCTGACACTCTATTGTTTGATTGAATTAAATCAAATTTGGATTTTGTGACGGAGTTGATTTTAATCATAGGGCAAAGATCTTGGGCAGGTATCTGACATTCCAAGAGGGGGATCAGGAGGAGTAGAATCCAGGCCTGCAGGGTTCTGGACGACTGATGCTTCCAGGCCACCACCTGGTAGCTATGGTAGAGCTAAGATCAATGTACTAGAAGCCCTGGCAGACCAAGCACTGCAGGAGATGATGCCTCTGGTCCAGGCACTCTATTTAAGCATGTAGGGAGTTCCAGGAAGCTGTGTGTGGTAGCTGGCCTGCTGCTACAACAGATTCTACTGTTCTTCAGCTTTTACCTTTGCTTGATTCCTGATCCCTGAGTCCAGCAATATGACTAGACTCCTGGATCATGACTTTGCTTCAGAGCGTTGGCTTGGCTCCAGGTTTCGATCTCTGACCCATGTCTCCCTACTACTGCTTTGACCACTAGTGCTTACTCCTGATCCTACAGTTAGCTCCGACTTCCCACATCCCAGTTGTGACAGGTGACTGTAAACTGATCTAAAATGCTGTAGTAAAGGGTGTGGGAGGGAGCTACTAAGTTTCCTTGATTTGACAAGGCCAGACTCCTGAGTTGGGAGGTAGCTAAATTTGCACACAAACAGGTAGGCTTGCTGATTACCCAAATTAGGGGTATAATTCAATTCGGGGGCAGATGTTAGTTAACACTTCCCTCCCTATCAGGGAACTTGGCTGGGAGCCTTCCGGAGGGGGAGGCAGTCAAGCTAACTGCCTTGTGCTAGGTGTCCAGTGCAGGTACTCATTCCAAAGGACATCTGGTTCCCTGATAAACCAGCATTGGATGTGCACTTGGGGGATGCCTTCTCCTGGGGAAGGTGGGGTTGGCGCTTCTAATGTCTACTACAGCAAAGAGACTGTCCCTGCCCCTTAACCCTCATATGGGTGAAGTGTATGGGGAGGACTGTGGGGGCTGATGACAGACCTTCCACAGAAGTGGAAGCAATGATGACCTGCACTGTACAAGTCACTGCCAGATAATTTATTAAATTTGTAACCTAAGCCACATCTTTATCTCATTAGTCTGTTTGGGACAGTAATGCTTGAAATGGCATAGTACAGGTAACTGAACATTGTCTATGGCTTGTCAGGGGAAGTAAGAAAAGGTTTTAATCACAGAAGAAGTTAGTGCTAGCCTAAAAGGCTTAGGAGAACAGTATATGTTTTATCCTAATAGTATTTAGAGGAAGAGTAGAAACATTGAGTGGTGGTGACTGATTACTCTAAAATTGACTTAGTTCCAAAAATAATAAATGACTAGCGACAACTAAGACGCCTATTGATATAGGGAATTGGGACGTTTGAACATATACTGACAATGACATGCTTGCAATTATCTTTGAAAGCTAATTGAGAACTGCAGAGGTACAGACAGACTGCAGAAAAGCAAGTGTGGCTGCAACTTCCAGGAAAAAAGACACAAGAGTGACTGTGGCAATTAATGCTCTGTGTAAAGCTGCTTTAATTTGGGATTTAAATTATGGAGCACCTCAATAGACTTAAAAAAAAAAAAACCAACCCAAAACCTGTGCATCTAAGATAATGGAGCCATGAGCAACAAGTTTACCCCAGGGCAAATCTTGGAAGGCAAGTTGATTAGCATTGATTTTGTTTCAAAAAACAAAGTTCTGTTCATCCAATAACACAGCAAGTGAGATGCTTTAGGATAATGTTTGAGTGTCTTGAAATCTTAATTGTAAAATTAATTCCAACTGGTTTGGATATGATCATCATGAAATCTTCTACAAATGATTGTGATTACTACTGGGTGAACTGTATTAGATGCCTGAAGTAGACATCCAGAATTTCAAATCTGAGCCACTAATTTTATAAATACTTATTCAGTTAAAAGTAATTAGAAAAAACATTAACATTTTGCTCTGCTCTATATTAAAATAGTTGGTAAATGTTCCATTTGTTGGCTAAGATCTTGAATTTTACAGTTTTTAAATGTGTATAGCTGTTACACCCTAGAAAACAGGTTTGTACTAAAAATAGAACTGATTATCTTACTGACATAATTACAATTTCTGTGGTAAAGCAAGGGAATAGCTTGCTGACTTCTCAGAAGATACCATAACAATATTTCTAATGTCATATATTTGTTTTAAATTAAGTACACGAGCAAATTATACAATAGCCTGCTGAGATTTAAATTGGTGTGAGAATGAGAAGACCAGACATTTGTCAATGACTAGGTGGTAGGCAATCAAAGAAATAGAAGAACTGTGTGGCCTTGCATTTGAGTTTGTTTCAAAGAAAGAGTGTAAATCTTCATGTTATCTAAACATAGCTAGACTATTAATCTATGTCAGAATGGGAAAGTGTTTACTGCACTGAATTAGAAACCTATAGGAGAAAATACAGTAAAATAAGTTGCCATTAGGCATGTGCAGAAATAGATAAACTAAAGAAAACTGGTACCAGTTTTATCAAGTGGTGATTAACTCAGTAATTTTGAAATGTCATTTTATATAATATAGATGCAAAAGATTAAGATGACCTCATAGGTATTTCTCTTTACCATCAGAGTTCTCTATTCTTATCCCATACAAATGTTACCCAATCTACTTTGTACATCTAAGGAATAATCAGCTTACTTAACTACTTCAGCAGACTTTTTTCCATTGTTTCCATTAATTTGTGTTCTGTCTTTCTGATGGATAAATACATTAATGACTTGTGTGAAAGTTAATTGTGCCCCAAACTTCCACACCAGCCTCTTTATATGGAAGAATTTTTAAAGATGTGAATTAGCAGGTACTACACTATACACAAGCAGGTGGCTGCTTACTGAGCATCCCCTTGTTGCTAGGGGTTGCTTTGCAAGTCACCTGAGACTATGTGGAATTCTTTCTTGGTGCTAATAGCACCTCTACCAATGGCTAGCTTAATAACAGAAAAGGTTCAAACAGTGTTCAGGGTCCCCAAAATAAAGTCCATGAACGTAACACAAGTTCGTACTCGGCTCTGGTTCTTCTGACACCCAGAGCTCTTCCTCTAGCCTAGTCTGCCTAGCCCTCTGGCCCTAACTTCTTTGTCCTGTCACCCATGCTCTCTGTAGCTTTCTGCTGCTTTTGATGAGGAGTCCCTTGATCCAACCTGGGTGTCTCTTTAGTAATCAGGGTTGGCTAGCCTCCGCCCTTGGGAGCAAACCACCCAGTTACGCAGCCCCACTGTGAATTGGGAAGGACCTGTGCCCATTAACTTTAGTGACTGTTGGGTCAAGTAACTAAATGAAGGTTTGACCCTGCTCACATTGAAGAGGAGAAGCAGGCCTGAATTGACCAATGCAATAACCCTGCATAATGCCACACAAGTAGCATTTTCCCCATATATTTTGACAATTCAGTTTTAACTAATATCTTGTGATATTTCATAATTGTCAAAGGTGCTAAGCATCTACAGCACCCATTAATTTCACTTGGATTTCCACTTGCTGCTCCTGAAAATCAAACCATTTCTTATAAGAGCCCAAACCATATTTAGGTACATCTTTGTGCCCAGTCTAAAGATTTCAAGTCATTTGGAGGCTTGGACTTATTTTTAAGTGAGATGTGAAGGGCGGGGTGTGAGCAAGGGAGAGGTGTCATTGTAGCTCAAAACCTGGGCCCAATTGTCCTTTTCTGCCACAACTCAGTCTCCCCCTCTTCAATCTACAGTTGCCTCCATGCCTCTCTGTATTCCACTTTCTCCAGTTCTTTGCTGCATTCTTGTTTCCTTTGCATGCACAGCCCTTCTGCTCCATTAATGAGGCACAGTTTAGCTGTGACAAAAATGAATAAAGCATTCTGCCCTGCCAAACACTTCTTTATGTGCAAGAAGCAGTGAGGAACTTTGAACAGCTGGGGTTTTTTTAGGTATTCTTTAAGATCCCTTACTATTGTGTGCGCTCAAGTACCAGTAACAGAACAAAATTTGGAGCCTTTTCTCAACTTAGTTTAATTTGTTTGTTTGCTTTAAAAAATGACTATTCTACATAAAGGGATAAATTGTGGAAGTTTTATTTTTATACTTTTTTTGTATCATCACATCCACAAGATCATAAGTTTACAGCAGGGAATATAACCATCATCCCACAGCATTTGGAAGGAACAGCTAGAGAGGTAGTTCTCCCCACCCCAACTCCACTTCTATAGAATTGGATAGATTGGTTTAAAAATTCTAAAGAAATGTCATAACATTCTGAAGTACCCATCAAAGTTTTCAGTTTTTTAGCAGTGGGCTTAGTTCACTAGACCTTGATACTTTTGCAGTACACATTAAAATGAACCTATTTTTTAAAATACATTTCTTTAAACAAATTATTCAGGTAGCAATTTTGTATTCCGAGTATCAGTTGTAATTTATATGGGTGGTTTAAGAATGTCAGGCAATTAAGCAGACCAATTGATGTACAGCTCTGTAACATAACACCTACTGCAGTTGAATCATTATTTACCCAGTGTGCTAAATCTAGTCCTGGTCTCATTGAAGTCAGTGGCAAAACTGTCACTTATTTTAATAGGAGCAGGATTTAGCCCTCAGGCTTTACAATTCATTTGAATCGGTCTCATGACATAAATTGTAGTGAGCATAGAGTAATATAAAATCCATCCTGTTTATCCAAGACTGGCTAATGGAAATGCTAACAAGTTAACTGTTCTCATCACAGATTTAAGAAATGCACATTTGATATGTATCTTTAGTCATGGTTCCCCATAACTCGCTATATAATACTAGTAAACAGTGGCAGTAATGAAGAGAAGTAAGACGACAAGTAATAAATAAAAGGTACATAAGGTAAAGTGAAGTGCTCTGAAGAACATTTGAATATATGCTCTTAATCAGAGTTGGATGCCTACAACCCAGGCTGCACTGTAGCTTGTGTGTGCGGTATATCTAGTGCAAAGAGGCTCTAAAGCTGATGTACCTGGCCACAGCAGAATTATCGTAGTATTCAGGGATTGTTTGGTAGCATAGAACTGATGTAGTATTGGCTTCTGTGCTAGTCCTCTTTTCCGTGGCTTATGTAGGGAACATGGCTAGGGAAATAGGGGATGGCCCTACACCCCACTGATTCCTGGCTGTCTCTATGGTGCTTTGCTACTGTTGGCAGCTGGAATAGCCTTCAGGCTGCTCTGTCGTATGCCAATGGATCAGCCAGGATGAGGAGAGCTCAAAGCCGGTGAAAGGCCATTTTTCAATACCCTTTCCTGAATTGCACTCAGGCCTCCACAGCCACAAATGTAGTCCAAAATACTTTCTAGATTCTACAATTATAAAGTTAGTTTAATGCTGTAATGAGAGGCAAGGTGTTAAATTCAGTCCTAGTACTGTCAGTTTGCCCCCATGTAAGTTTGCTCCAAGCTTAAAGTGGTCAAGGCAGTTTAATGTCCTTCGGAATTGGGATCTAGAACTTACTGATGAAATATTAACTTCCACATTCATGGAAGATAATATTGACATGCAATATCACAAGTTAAAGTGGTCACCAAATCCAAAATACCAATCATGCCATTTCAAATTAGTTACTATTTACTCAGAGCAACAAAAACAAATTCTCAAAAGATAAAGCAATCAGACGAGTGCAGTGAGCGGATGCTTACATCTTAATGTGCAGTTTTTTATGCTAACACTATTTTATATGCCTTACCTCAGTAACAGTACAGTCTTGTGAGTAGAGGACATGCATGCACTAGTGTCAGGTGCTCAAGATTTGCACAAAAGTCCTCCAGAACTTGATGGTGATCCCTAGATTGTCCTTGATAGCTAATGGGTCAGGGGAAAGACATGAAAGAACTTGAACTTGTGTTTTGTTGGCCAATTATTACTTTCTTCAAGCAGAAGTCTTTTCTTGCTCGAGGATTTAAAGTCCTTTTTCATCATTCTGTTTCATGCTGCTGCCATCATCTGTTTTTGCCATTCATTTTAGGTAGGCAATATTGCCAAACCCCACACATTGAACAATCATGTCAGGCCTCGCAAAACATAAGACTGGCTTAAAAACCATGAGATTTTTAAAAAATACATGTTTGTTGTCTGGGTTTTGAGTGTTAATAGAAAGCACAGAATTTAGGGCTGGAAGGGACCTCTTGTGATCATTTAATCCATTACCCCATGCTGAGGCAGGATAAGCTATACCTAGACTATCTCCAACAGGTGCTTGTGAAACCTATTTTTAAAAACATCCAAGGACAGGATTCCACATTCTCCATAAGTAGTTTCCAAACTTTACTATCCTTACATAGGAAGCTTTTCCTATTTTCCAACCTAAATATCCCTTGCTGAAAACTAAGCTGACTACTTCCTGTCCTACCCTTGCTGGACATGGAGAACAACTGATCACTGGCCTCTTTATAACAATCTTTTACATATTCAAAGACTTGTGTTCCCTCTCGGCCTTCTCTAAACTAAACATGCCAACTTCTTTCAACCTTTTCTCACAGGTCCTGTTTTCTAAATCTCATTTTTTTGTTGCTCTCCTCTAGACTCTCTCCATTTTATTCAGATCTTTCTTATACTATGGTGCCCCAGCCTGGACACCAGACTTCAGCGGAAGCATCACCAGTTTCAAGTAGAATGGGACATTTACCTCCTGTGTCTTATGACACTCCTGCTAATATATCCCAGAATGACATTTGCCTTTTTTTCACAACAGCACTATGCTGTTGGCTCATAGTAAATTTGATTCATTATAATCCCTAGGTCCTCTTCAGCAGTACTACTGCCTAGTCATTTATTTTTTTTCTCTGTGCATTTGACCTTGTCCCCTTTCTTAAGAAGGACTGAGGGTTTGTCTACACTGCAACAGAAGCCTGGGCTCAGACTTATTCTTGAGCCCACCCCACCCCTTGCATCTACACAGATCTCTCAGGCTTGGTTCTAGGATCCTGTGAGGCTGGAATGTTCAAGCCCAAGTCAAGCTGAGGCCCACGGCCTATTGCTTTGTGGTGTAGATGGAGCCCCTCCCCCCCACTTGGGTACTGGGAGTTGCCAAAAGTATCCCACAATCCCATGGGTCAAACTCCTTTGTCCTCTCTCTAGTCCAAAAATCTCCAGTCAACAACAGGGAAAGAGAAGAACCCCCCCACACACACACTCACACACACTTGGTGCAGTGAAGTAGTTTAGTGAGTCAGTATATAGCCCTTGTCTTCTAATTGGCAAACTGCAGACACACCATCAGAGAGCCTTCTGTGTTTACAGTGGAGAATGAGCAGAGGAAATCTTTTGCGAAGTGCACTGGTTCATGCTCATGGGAGCAGACAGACAGACTATGGTAAATATCTAGTGTGATGCCAGCAAAACAGTGGACTTTAAGACTACCAGGAATGATCATGCATACCAGCAGTTAGCTAAGAAGCTGATAGCTTTGCAAATTGTCAATAACAGGAAGCAGATTAAGCAGCTCAAGACTGAGTACAGGAATACTAGGGATCAGAACTGCCCCTCAAGCAACTTGCAGACATCATACCCATTTTGAGATGAGTTGACCCATGTGTTGGGCACTGCACTAAGCACAGAGCCAATGGTGGTGCATGATGTCATAGTCAGCCAGGATGGCACCCTGCAGGTCCCAGAATCCAGCATGGTGAATAATGGGAGCCAGCAACAGGTGCTGAGTGAAGACAGTGAATGGGTTAATGTATTTTTTTCTAATCCATGTTTATAAATGAAGCTCTTTATTTTATCAAGCAAGTTTTTTGCTATCACTGCATCATGTCACACACTTTTTAAAATAAAGGTAAACATATGATCAGGAACAACTTTGAGGAATAGTGTATGCATACTATTTCCTGTCAGTTGTCTACATCAATCCATATTTCAATCACTTCCTTACACCAAGCCATACTATGAGTCAGCCCTGCCCCCTTTTATAAGTGGTCATGTCATTCATAAGTATATTGCAGAGCACAGTAACCCCCACAATCAGTTAACCCCATCCCCTCTGCCATAAACATGGATAAGATGTACTATTCTCCCTCTTCCATGGGGCAACACCCATCCTTAATATAGGATCACAAAACAGTCCTGACTGCTGTTGCCTGGGTGCATCCATCTGTGGTATATGCACTTTCTGGCTAAGCATACTGATCTAGTACTCCCTTGTTGTTAGGTCCATTCAGGTAGAAATAGCTCACCTCTGGCTTCACAAAGAAAGTGATGAACCCAGCAAGCCACAGTAATGTAGACAGCATTGGTGACACTGGCATCCAAATGGGTCAATAGACATCTCCAAGGTGACTTCAGTCTGCCAAAAGCACATTGAACAGCCATTCCACAGCTGCTGAGAGTGTAATTAAACCATCCTTTGCCAAGGCAGCTGACAGCAGGGTATGGTTTCATAACCAAGCCAAAAAGGGGGTTTGAGGAGTTTTCCAGAATAACAATGGGGACAGCATTCCTAACACACAACCTCAAAATGTTCCAACCCAAACTTCCAAACCATAAAAAATGCTGGCATCACGAACTTTTCCACTGCAGCCCACTCTGCCATTGCTAAATTGACCTCTATGATCAACAAGGGCCTGGATAACAATGGAGTTGTACCCTTTGCAATTTATGTATTCAGTGGTCCTGGGGGAGGGCAAACTGTTAGCACATGAGTCCCAT
This sequence comes from Chelydra serpentina, assembly GCA_037349315.1. NCBI lineage: Eukaryota > Metazoa > Chordata > Testudines > Chelydridae > Chelydra > Chelydra serpentina. The sequence goes on along the minus strand of JBAIAC010000014.1, from coordinate 7,707,840 downwards.
CAATGGCCCCAGCATAGTTTAGAAATCCCATTCTCTCAAAACCAGAAATTACTTCAGGAATATCTTTTATGCTCTCCACCTTGGGGTAAACCCCAAGCCTGATTGCGTCAAACTTCTGCCACCACTTTACCTACCATCAGCTTTCCAATACCAAACTGCTTGGCAATGAGCCTGTAGCAGTCTGAGGTAGCCAGCTTCCAGATGGCTATAGCAACCCACTTCTGGACTCGGATGGCTGCCCTCGTGCATGTGTCTTTACACTGGAGGATTGGGGCAAACTGCTCACAAAGCTCCAACAATATAGATTTTTTTTTCTTGCCAAAGTTATGGATCCATCCCAGGTCTGCATGACTATTTGGTTCCCACCAGTCAGTGTGTATGGGCCTGCTCCAAAAGTCCTGGTCTGTGCAGGGGGCATCAGTGGCTATAGCAAGTGTCATGAGTAACATCAGCCAGTTTGAGTCTGCCATGTCTGTGTTGTCCTCCTGCCAAAATGTGACATGCTGGTGGATGGAACCACTGCCTGTTTCCTGACTGGAATGAAAATGCAAGCAAGAGAAGTTCTTCAAATATGCTTTCTCCATGTTGCTGGCTCCGGGACCTGGGCATGCACAACTTCCTGTAATGTGCAGCACAGCCAGTCAAATTTTCCCACAGTGCACCAGTAAAAGGATTAGAGCAGCCATATTTTGGGAGAGCGCTAGGAAGTCTGGTATACGGTTGATTTGACTTGGGTCTGAATGCTGCGTGTGGATGCCAGGGCTGCAGGGTTAAGCCTGGTTTAGAAAATTCTTGATGTAGGGTTAACAATCAGTGTAGACACTCAAGCCCTGTCTTTTCTAACCCAGGATTAGCTGACTTGAGTCCCACTAACCCCGGTCTTGTATTGCAGTGTCTATATACTGAGGGTATGTCTACACTTCAATTAAACACCTGTGGCTGGCCCATGTCAGTTGACTTGGACTTGCAGGGCTCGGGCTATGGGGCTGTTTAATAGTGGTGTAGATGCTCACACTCAGCCTGGAGACTGGTCTCTGGGAGCCTGTGAAGGGGGCAGATCCCAGAGCTCAGGCTCCAGCCTGACCCTGGGTGTCTATATCTCAATTAAACATCCCCTGAGTCAGTTGACATGGGCCAACTGTAAGTGTTTATCTGCAGTGTAGACATATCCTTAGAGTTCAGTTTCAAGCTTCTCTTCCTGCTCTCCGTGAGGTCTGAGGAAAATCGTGTAATATTATTCTAGGAGCTGGAACTTTAAGAAAAACAAATTGCAAGACTTTTGACAAAATCATAAAAGTCAGCAACACTGCACGTGGTGGGGGGGTGGGAGGGGTGTCCCTTTCTTTTTTTTTCTGACTGTATTTGGAATTGAATCTGAGACTTGAACTCCTTTCTCATTTCCCAATCCCCATCATGTACAGTGGTAATCTGTGCTAAAATTAGCTATGTAAGAACAAAGCTGTGGTTGTTCTGACAGTTCTGATAATTAAATTGTTGCAATTGGAAGGAGAGGCAAGTGTCCCTCATGGTAAAAAGATGGGGTTCTTTTTACAACATATTTTGTGGTGTTCAGCAAGTAGTGCTGTTACATGTACTCTTTCAAGTTTCTTTTTCTTAACATGCCAGAAAATATTCACTCTTGGGAAGAAATTCTTGTATTGTTCACTTAATTATGTAAAGGTTTTTAGGAGAGGGAGTTGTGGTCTTTGATTAGCCAATTCTTGAGATAGAACATGATACCTGATTACTATGAGGTTTCTGAAAGGCTGACTGTAGGGGCAACCGTAAACAGGGATAATTTATTTAGGCTGCTGGACATAGACTCCGCTGGCTTTGTTGACTATCTAATGTACAGACAAACTAAAGCTGTGAGGCCTAATGTCACCATATGCAGTTTTCGCAAGTTCTCACCTGAACTAAGCATTTACAGGAGAATCTAAGAGAATGAAGGTGCAATTTTTTTTTGTCTTAAGAGTTTACTTTGTATTTATGTTCACCTGCCACCGCAACTAATCTAAAATTTATATTTTGACCTTATTTGGTAAGGTCCACTCTTTCAAAGTTGGGTGGCTAAAATCAGGCAACTAATCTATATTTAGGTACCTAAAGTGGCATTACCTTTTGGAAGTACTCATCACCTGTATGCCTACTGAATGTAATGAAAGTTGAAGGTGCTCAGCATCTCTGAAAATCAAGCCTTTTCTTTAGGTTCCTAAATATGGATTTAAGATTTAGATGCATAACTTTGGATCTCCAATTAGGAAATCTTTGCATCAATAACACAACTAATATAGACAATCTTTCTGCCTTGCTTTCAGTTTTTTATAATGTGGTAGATTGTAAATGTGGCCCCCTCATGCTAATCCCATTGCAAGTTCATAAACTGACTGACTAAAAAGGCACTAAATATCCAAATCACATGATGGACCTGTGTATAATTTGGTGTGATTTTTTTTTTTGTATTCTGCACTTAATTACTTGTGCTGCACGTCAGGCATTAAGGAATAAATAATGTTGTGAAATGAGCAGTTTTCTTGTGAAAGTCAGGGTATAACTTTTTCACTTCTAATTAGATTAAGGAAAGGTTGTTAAAATGTTTGCCATTTTCTGCTATTTCTCAGTATGTGTCACACGTTTATTTTAGTTTGTCATCTTTGGAGTTGAATGCTTCTTTCTGTAAGAGTTTTAGTAAGAGATTAACTATTCAAAAATGTCATTCTTAAATTAACTTAATTTTATGGGTTGTTTTTGTTTGGAAATTCTTAAGATTTAATGTGCATTTCAATGGAATCCTTGTAACATCCCCACAAAAAAACCCCAAAAACCCACTGTTTAAAAATATTCACCAATTAAACAAAATAACTAAAACATTTGAAATTCTGTAAATGCACAGATTGGAAAGTAAACCTAAATACATTCCTTGTGAATGGAGAACTGAGTTTTGGCCGGCTCTGATCTGCTGCTCCAACTTTTGGAAGCCCCAGAAACTCCCCAACTTGGTAACAGCCCCTTGAGCTTGGGTTCTCAGGACTTTCAGGCTCCCTGTTGTGAATCAAGAGCCAAGCTACTGATTGAGCTAGAGCACCCAGGACCTTCAGGTTCCTGCCTCCATGCAGGGAGCCTGGAAACCTGACACGGTGAGGCTGCTGCAGAGCCCCAGAGGGAGCCTGGGCTCTGAATTCTAAGCTATCTGATGTGGTGTGGGGATGGGGAGCCTACCTGCCCCAAGAAGCCTGGCTTCAGGGGCTGGCAAGCTCCCTACCATGGAGATGTGGACCCTGGAACATGGGCTCCTGTGATGGTTTCCAAGGGAAACCCTACTTGTGTTTCACTGAACGTTTTGGTGAGGATTACTCTGTCAATTAACATTATACTTTCTTTGGGTATTTTCTGACTAAACTAAGTTTCATTGCAAAACTTCCAACCAGCTCTACAGCCAGTGTACCTGACTGGATAAGAACAGCTGGGGACCATGACCTATAAGCTATATGCTCCTCAATGCCCAAAGAGTTCACTGTTGGTAACTATAACTGCTACCATGCCTGACAAACTGAGTACACAACTGTCATAATATTTATCTCAAGTGTATTTTGTAAGGTGTCTTATAAAAAAACTGGTGACACTCTGGTCATTAATATTCTTGCAAAATGTATGTATGGTTAGCATGTAAAGAGTTATGCAGGTGTTCTAGAAGTATGTTTGTTTACACAAAGCAATCCAAGTAGAGCTGATAAACAGGTTTGTCCTAGGATTTGTCTACACTCAAAACTTAAAACTATATGAGGTTCACTTACACTACTGCAGTAATTACTGAGGTGGCTGTATGTCCACACTACCATACTTGGGTTGGTGGTATGCGTCCTCACCAGGAGCGCTCTCACCAACCTAAGAGGGGCAGTGTGGGGAGAGGACCGTCTGGTCTCTCAGTTCCCCTCAGCAACTCGTTTCCTGCTGGGAGCCAAGGGGAAGCTGCCCGGGGCTTTTTGCCTCCCTAGTTCCTGCCAGTAGCCCGGCAGCCTTGTGAATTTCACAACTCCAGCATGGAGCCATGAAATTGACAAGACAGCCAAGGTTCCCATCCAGGAGCAGAGACTGGGGGAGCCTCCCGGAACTTCTCTCCTTCCCCATTCCCTTCCGGCAGCGGGGTCCAGCCACTTGGGCTTCTTGCCTCTGCTCCTAGCTGGAAGCAGGGTTCAGCCACTCCACTTTTCAGGGAAGAGGGGCAGCTGAACTCTAGGGCTTTCTGCTGGAGCCATGAAATTGACAAGATAGCTAACTGCCAATGTAAGTAACACAGTGTCTTCACAGACACTGGGTTGCCCTAACTATACCAATATAAGCCCTATGCCTCTTGTGAAGGTGCAGTTATGTTGGTGTAGTAGGGCACTTGAGCTATGTCTACACTACCATGGTAAATCGACCTACACTACACAACTCCAGCTACATGAATAACGTAGCTGGAGTCGGTGTATCTTGGGTTGAGTTACCGTGGAGTCTACACTGCAGGGGGTCAATGGGAGAATCTCCTGTCGACTTATCTTACTCTTCTCGTCAGAGGTAGAGTACAGGGGTTGACTGGAGAGCAATCTGCAGTCGATTTGATGGGTCTTTACTAGACCCGCCGATGGATCGATCTCAGAGCATCGATCCCGGCTGTAGTGTAGACCTGCCCTTACACTGGCAGGACAATGCTGTAGTGTAAACACTGACATAATTAGGTTGACATAAACTGCCTTACATTGATCTAACTGGGTAGTGTAGACCAAACCCTAGGGCCTAGACAAAGGAATGTATATTTTTCCAGTCCACTGGGGTCAAGCTTTGTAAGCCAGAGGCAATGGATAATATATTTGCAGCTGTGGTAAACAGATCGAGCTAACAGGTGAAGGAGTGAACAGCATAGCTTGATTACAAGCAAAACACAATGAAAGTGCTTTTGTATTTAAGGTAAACAGAATGATCAAACTAGCAGGAAGAGGGTCACAGCTTGCTGGAAAGCAAACAACAAGACCAGAGCCTGAACCCCAGGGGGTCATCCTGATTCTGGGGACAAAATCAATGAGTTTTATGAAATAGAGAAGCCATTTTCACATCCATTGTTTAGGAGACAAAGGGGTTATCACCCTCTGATTCTGTGAATGGTGGCTCCCCTTTCCTGAGGGGCTGGAGATGCTGATAGTTTCATTAGTCAAAGACCGTAGCGTGCTAAAATTAACTTTTAGTGACTGAAACGTATGGTGGTTTTGTTTGTTACATACCTGTTTCTTTTAAATGATATTAAGAAAGAGAAATCTATGGTCTTTGTTAATAAACTTGTACTTGGCTCTGAGATGGGTTATAGTGAAACTGAGGTAGAGTGTGTCCTCAGTGGAGGACAGATTGTATATACTGTCTCTTTAGAGTGTGAGTGTCCAGTGACAGGAAACTTGGGTTCACTGGATGTTGCATGCAAGACAAGGCTGAGATTGACAGAATCTGGAGGAGTTTACTGGTAAGGCTGTCTGACTGGTACATCAGGGAGCTGATGCAGCGTAAGTTCCGGCAAAGCTCTCTGTTGCTGAGGCAGAGGCTAATGGTGGCTTATGGTTCTGATTGCCCCGAGAGAGCATCACAGCAACCTCTACTTTCTGTGGAGATGAAGAAGGAAAAGCAATGGACTCCACCACTGGTGGGTTTCTTCCATCCTCTGATGTGTGAGGAAGAGGGGGGGGGAATTTTGCCACTTGCTCCACTTCCCCTGTACAGATTCCAGGCACTCGCACATCCATGTCCCCATTTGCATTCCATAGGGCTGGTCTATTCTACTGCCTAAGTTGCTGTAACTTACATTGCTCAGGGGTGTGAAAAAGACACCCCTCTGAGGCCTGGTCTACACTGCGGGGGGAGGGAGGTGAGCTGAGTTGCTCTAAGTTACGCAACCTCAGCTACGAAAATAGCGTGGCTGAAGTCAATGTACTTAGAGCTACTTACCCTGGTGTCTTCACTGCAGTAGGTTGACTGCTGACGCTCCCCTGTTGACTCTGCCTATGCTGTAAATAGTCATGCCTTCATAAATGAGTCAGGTAAACTGAGACTATATAGAAATGACATCACAACATATGTTTCTGGGAGAATATTCTTGGCAACTAGGTTTCCTTTGTCTGAAACCCTATATAAGGATAGCGATATGATAGCTTAGTTTGGGAGAATGAAAACTGTGCCTTCTTACCAGATGTGGGAAAGACGCACATCCAGCTCTTAGTCTGACAACAAAGGGTGGCTATGTATCATGCTGTATTAATCTCTGATTAATAATCTTAGATTAAATTTAATTTGAGCCTGTTATTTTGACCATCTCGAGTTATTAACTCAGACATGCAACAAGACACACAAATGAACATAATTTGTTGGGGAACAGTAAGGAAGTCATATCTCACTGATCTACTAGAATTCTTTTTTCTTGGGGGGTGAGGGGAGATTAACCACATGGACAATGGTGATCCACTGGATATATTGTACAGTGGACTTTCAGAAAGCTTTTGACAAGGTCATTCACCAAAAGCTCTTAAGCAAAGTAAGCATTCATGGGATAAGAGGGAAGGTCCTATTGTGGATCAGTAACTGATTAAAAGACAGGAAACAAAGGTTAGGAATAGTTTTCAGCATGGAGAGAGATAAACAGCAGGGTCAAACAAGGATCTGTATTGGCACCAGTCCTATTCAACACATTCATAAATGATCTGGAAAAATGGGTGGCAAAGTTTGCAGATGATACAAAATTACTCAAGATAATTAAGTCCAAAGCAGACTGCAAAGAGTGACAAAGGGATCTCACAAAACTGGGCAACAAAATGGGAGATGAAATTCAATGTTGATAAATGCAAAGTAATTCATACTGGAAAGCAAAAACAAATTAAACATATGATGATAAATGACAAATTAGCTGCTACTGCTCAAGAAAGATCTTGGAGTCTTGTGACTAGATCTCTGAAAATATCCACTCAATGTGCAGTAACAGTCAAAAAAGCTAATGGAATGTTAAGAACCATTAGGAAAGGGATAGCTAATAAGACAGTAAAAATCTTAGTGACATGACATAAATCCATGGATACCCACATCTTGAATACTTTGTGCAGTTCTGATCGGCCCATCTTAAAGATATATTGGAACTGGAAAAGGTACAGAGAAGGGCAACAAAAATTATTAGGGGTACAGAACAGCATCCATATGAGGAGAGATTAAAAAGACTGGTGTGTTCAGCTCGGAAAGGAGATGATCAACATGGGATAAGATAGAGGGCTACAAAATCATGAATGATGTGGAGAAAGTGAATAAGGAAGTGTTATTTACCCCTTCACATAACACAAGAACCAGGGTCACCTAATGAAATTAATAGGCAGCAGGTTTAAAACAAAAGGAAGTACTTCTTCCTACGGTGCACAGTCAACCTGTGGAACTCATTGCCAAGGGATGTTGTGAAGGCCAGAAGTATAACTGGGTTCACAAAAAAATGTAAAAGTATTCACAGAGGATAGGACCATCAATGGCTAGTGGCCAAAATGGTATGGATGCAAGCCGATGCTCTGGGTGTTAGTCAGAGGCTTAGGTAGATGTTGGGGCGTGGATGATGGGATGGATCACTTGATGATTGCCCTGTTCTGTTCCTTTCTTTTAAGCAACTGTCATTGGCCACTTGTCTGAAGACATGGTACTAGCTAAATTATCATTGGTCTGACCCAATATGGCCATTCTTATGTAACCAAGCATGGGTGAAATCCTGTCCCCATTGAAGTCATTGAGAATTTTTTCATTTACTTCAATGTAGACATAAGCCAGAAGAGAGCACTGTAGATTTGCCTACAACATGGGATTTGGGGGGAAAATTCACACTGATTCTACTGCATGTTGCGCTGGTGGGAATCCGAGAGCAGTCAAGGCTCTACACGATCTCTCAAAGGAAGCAAGATTAGAGGGTTACGATGAATTTTTTTTAAAAGAGGCATATAATTGTTTAGTGTAGAGAGGAGGGGAATAAAAGAAGACATAATAGAGATGTACAGAATGATGAATAGAAGAAAGAAGGTAAACCAGGAGCTCCCATTTATCCTTTGTCATAAACGCAAGGGCAAAGGGACACGCAATGAAACTGAAAAACAATAATTATTTTTTACACTAACAGGATACTGTGGCCAAGAGGTTAGGATTCAAAAAGTTATTAAACATTTATTTGGCCAATGAAAACATCCATAGCTATATGATAAGAAATAAAAAATGGAAGGGGTTAACCCCCATTTTCACTGCATAAACCAGCCTGTCACTGACAGGGATTAGGAAGAAACTTTCTCTGTGACCTTGTTTATTCCATGCCCCTCTAATAGATTTTTTTGCATCTTCCTGTGAAGCATGTACAAAATTAAAATGTTCCATTTCTTTCTCAAATTAGTTCCCCTGGTAGCTACACAACAAACCAAGAAGATTTAAAAAAGCAAACAAACAAACAACCTTTTAAATCAACCTGACACAAATGAAGGTTCACTATTTCAAGAAGCATTGGTAAATAAAGCCTGTGATTCAGGCTGCTTTCGTCTGACTCCTGAGACTTCCACAACTGAGGTCTGATATTACAGGCAAGGTTAGGGGTGGAAAGAGACTAACAAAGCTCTCACTGGAAGGATAAGCATGCCTTGGCTAAAATTTTACTGTTTGAGTCCTATGCAAGTTAGTTCAGTCTACTTATTACCTAGATTCATTGCCTTTCTTACAGGGATTTGTAGTGCTTTCCCCTTTAGAGAAGCCCCCACCCCCTTCTTTCCAGTGCTGCTACCCAGTAGGGTTACCAACAATCCCTTATTACAGGGCACATCCTTTATTTTTTTTAATCTGTACAAGATCAGGAGTTTGAGTGCTGCAAAAAGCTGCAAGAAATCTTTCTGGCAAATGTAGGAGTATACTGCTGCTTCTTATTATTTTAATTTATTTATTCATTATTAATAATGGTAATGATATCAGGAGGAGGGGTGGGGATGCTAAGAAAACAATCCCTTACTTTTGTAACACTACCAGGGGAACTATTTTGAGGAAAGAAATAGATTACGTCTACTTGTTTGGTTTTTTTTCTTAGCCAGAAGAAGCATACTTACATGACAGTGTAAGAACCTTCAGGACTAGAACCTAGGATTAGGTAAACTGATGCATCTATATTACCAATAGAAGCTGAGCCTGGTTTTCTATTGGAGGACCCTGTGGAACTAGGCTGTTTAGAGACACCCAGCAGGACCTAAATGGAGGCCCCTCACAGTCCACTGATGCTAGTATTTTTAAACTAGGAAGCCATCATGAGGAGTTTTCTGAGCAACAGTGCAGACTGCCTGCCAGCCCTTGTTCCAGACCTTGATTGCTGTAGATGCTAGACTCAGGCTTTTCACCCTGGTTCATCCTTGACTTTGCTATTTGCTTGCTGTCTATAACCTGGTGCCTGACCCTGATATCCTGACCCAGCTTGACTCTGACTCTGCTAGTCACCTGCCATCTGCAACCCTGACTTCCTGGCATTCAGACCCAGCTTGCTCAAGGGCCCATTACTTATCTCCTGACTGCAACTTAGCAGTTGTATGGTGCACACAGGCCACCCATGACCCAGCCCTGACAGGCCGTGTAGTGTACTTCAACTCTACGACTGTTGACTTTATCAAAAAACAACTCACAACTGCACATCTTGGGGTATTTTAAATTAGACACATTGTATAGTGGTGGCATGTTACCTTCCCCATCACTATGCCAGGATGTGTAAAAATGTACACCATGGAACATATTCTCCTTTTTAATGCATGGACAGACCCCTTTCCCCCCCCCCCCATTATTCACATTAACAGGAGTTAGATATGCCACAAGAGAAGTGAAGGTGTAGCTGCTGTATTACTGTTCTATGATAGTTGCTAGCCATTCTTTGTTTTGCAGAGACGTTACATGTAAGGATTCTTCCAATGATCCAGAAAGTTTATCTTCTTCTATACTATACCAGGATGTTATGTTATATAATGTGGAATAGAACAGCAAATATAATTTACAGTATAGCTAATCCATAAGTACAAGGTGAGAGTGAGTTACTGTTGTAATTTTAGGGCTATTCTATTTTATGATATAATGATATCAAGAAATAGATGTGTAAAATACTGACCCAAGAGCTAGTGCCCATCTGGACCCCACTCACTCAATACAACCAAAGAATGGGCCTTTCAGGCATTCTTTGGCAATCACCCTAAATCTCTGCAAGACACTAACAACGAGGGGGCTAAGCTGCCTCCATCAGAAGCAAACGCAAAGACGGGCCAGTGAAGGAGAAATAGAGCTCAAGAACAGGTTTGCAGAGTTGGAGAATGAAGAAGGGGTACAGCAGGTGGTCACTGAAGGTGGAAGGGCAAGGAAGAAGAGAAGAGCGGCTAGTCCCATAGAAGAAGGGGAAGAGTCGATGGAGACAACACCAAACATGAGCCCCAGGAGGATACAGGATGGGTTGAAGAGGATTACAAGGGAAAATAGGAATGGAAAGGACTTGCAGCCAGAGGGAACAGGGGATAGACTGGAGAATCGCATTGTCACCAGGAAAAGGCAGGTCTATGTGATTGGGGACTCCTTACTGAGAAGAATAGACAGGCCTGTAACCAGAGCTGATCCAGAGAACAGAAGGGTGTGCTGTCTACCGGGTGCTAAGATACGGGGTGTGGACCTGAAGTTGAAGAGGATCCTAAAGGGAGCGGGAAAGAATCCATTGATCATCCTTCACGTAGGAACAAATGACACGGCTAGATTCTCATTGGAACGAATCAAGGGGGACTATGCCAGGCTGGGGAAGACGCTTAAGGAAATCGAGGCTCAGGTAATCTTCAGTGGGATTCTGCCTGTTCCTAGAGAAGGGCAACAAAGGTGTGACAGGATTATGATGATCAACAGATGGCTCAGGGATTGGTGCTACAAGGAGGGCTTTGGGATGTATGGCCACTGGGAGGCATTCATGGACAGAGAACTGTTCTCTCGGGATGGACTTCACCTGAGTAGGGAAGGAAATAGACTTCTAGGATGGAGGCTGGCACAACTGATCAAGAGAGCTTTAAACTAGGAATTTGTGGGAGACAGTTGGGAGATGTCCAGGTAATCTCCACGCTGGATTTTAACATTGAGAGGGAAGACAACGAAGTAAGAGAGGATATAGCCGGGGGCAGGAGAATGGACATGAGGAGGAAGGGCAGAGTGGATACTAGTCAAATAGGTCATACTGGCAGTACAATGTCCATACCAAATTGGGTAAAGAATGTGAGTGAGGCCAAACAGCAAAAATTAAGATGTTTGTACACCAATGCGAGGAGCCTAGGTAACAAAATGGAGGAATTAGAGCTACTGGTCCAGGAAGTGAAACTAGATATCATAGGAATAACCGAAACATGGTGGAATAGTAGTCATGACTGGAGTACAGGTATTGAAGGGTATGTGCTGTTTAGGAAAGATAGAAGTAAAGGTGGGGGAGTAGCATTGTATATCAATGATGAGGTAGACTGTAAAGAAATAAAAAGTGATGGAATGGAAAAGACAGTCTGTCCTGGCAAAAATAACATTGGGGAAGAAAACTACTAGAGCCTCCCCTGGGATAGTGCTTGGGGTGTGCTATAGACCACCGGGATCTAATTTGGATATGGATAGAGACCTCTTTAATGTTTTTAAGGAAGTAAATACTAATGGGAACTGTGTGATCATGGGAGACTTCAACTTCCCAGATATAGATTGGAGAACAAATGCTAGTAATAATAATAGGGCTCAGATTTTCCTAGATGTGATAGCTGATGAATTCCTTCATCAAGTAGTTGCTGAACCAACAAGGGGGGGATGCCATTTTAGATTTGGTTTTGGTGAGTAGTGAGGACCTCATTGAAGAAATGGTTATAGGGGACAACCTTGGCTCGAGTGATCATGAGATAATTCAGTTCAAACTAAATGGAAGGATAAATACAAATAAATCTGACACTAGGGTTTTTGATTTCAAAAGGGTTAACTTTAATAAATTAAGGAAATTAGTTAGGGAAGTGGATTGGACTAAAGAATTTATGGACCTAAAGGCGGAGGAGGCCTGGGATTATTTCAAGTTAAAGTTGCAGAAGCTATCAAAGCCTGTATCCCAAGAAAGGGGAAACAATTCATAGGCAGGGGTTTTAGACCAAGCTGGATCAGCAAGCATCTCAGAGAGGTGATTAAGAAAAAAACCAGAAAGCATACAAGGAGTGGAAGATGGGAGGGATCAGCAAAGAAATCTACCTTATTGAGGTCAGAGCATGTAGGGATAAAGTGAGACAGGCTAAAAGGCATGTAGAATTGGACCTTGCAAAGGGAATTAAAACCAATAGTAAAAGGTTTTATAGCCATATAAATAGGAAGAAAACAAAGAGAGAAGAAGTGGGACCGCAAAACACTGAGGATGGAGTGGAGGTTAAGGATAATCTAGGCATGGCCCAATATCTAAACAAATACTTTGCCTCAGTCTTTAATGAGGCTAATGAGGAGTTTAGGAATAGTGGCAGCATGACAAATGGGAATAAGGAGGTGGGGGTAGATATTACCATATCCGAGGTAGAAGCCAAACTTGAACAGCTTAATGAGAGTAAATCAGGCGGCCCAGATAATCTTCATCCAAGAATATTAAAGGAACTGGCACATGAAATTGCAAGCCCATTAGCAAAAATTTTTAATGAATCTCTAAACTCAGGGGTTGTACCGTTTGACTGGAGAATAGCTAATATAGTTCCTATTTTTAAGAAAGGGGAAAAAAAGTGACCGGGTAACTGCAGGCCTGTTAGTTTGACATCTGAAGTATGCAAGGTCTTGGAAAAAATTTTGAAGGAGAAAGTAGTTAAGGACCTTGAGGTCAATGGCAATTGGGACAAATTACAACATGGTTTTACAAAAGGTAGATCGTGCCAAACCAACTTGATCTCCTTCTTTGAGAAAGTAACAGATTTTTTAGATAAAGGAAACGCAGTGGATCTAATCTACCTCGATTTCAGTAAGGCATTTGATACAGTACCACATGAGGAATTATTGGTTAAATTGGAAAAGATGGGGATCAATATGAAAACTGAGAGGTGGATAAGGAACTGGTTAAAGGGGAGACTACTGCGGGTCATACTGAAAGGTGAACTGTCAGGTTGGAGGGAGGTTACTAGTGGAGTTCCTCAAGGTTCAGTTTTGGGACCAATTTTATTTAATCTTTTTATTACTGACCTTTGCACCAAAAGTGGGAGTGTGCTAATAAAGTTTGCAGATGACACAAAGTTGGGAGGTATTGCCAATTCAGAAAAGGATCGGGATATCCTACAGGAAGATCTGGATGACGTTGTAAAGTGGAGTAATAGTAATAGGATGAAATTTAATAGTGAGAAGTGTAAGGTTATGCATTTAGGGATTAATTACAAGAATTTTAGTTATAAGCTGGGGACACATCAGTTGGAAGTAACGGAAGAGGAGAAGGACCTCGGAGTCCTGGTTGATCACAGGATGACTGAGTCACCAATGTGATGTGGCCGTGAAAAAAGCTAATGCGGTCTTGGGATGCATTAGGCGAGGTATTTCTAGTAGAGATAAGGAGGTGTTAGTACCATTATACAAGGCATTGGTGAGACCTCATTTGGAATACTGTGTGCAGTTCTGGTCTCCCATGTTTAAGAAGGATGAATTCAAACTGGAACAGGTACAAAGAAGGGCCACTAGGATGATCCGAGGAATGGAAAACCTGTCGTATGAAAGGAGACTCAAGGAGCTTGGTTTGTTTACCTTAACCAAAAGAAGGCTGAGGGGAGATATGATTGCTCTCTTTAAATATATCAGAGGGATAAATACCAGGGAGGGAGAGGAATTATTTGAGCTCAGTACCAATGTGGACACAAGAACAAATGGATATAAACTGGCCATCAGGAAGTTTAGACTTGAAATTAGACGAAGGTTTCTAACCATCAGAGGAGTGAAGTTCTGGAACAGCCTTCCAAGGGAAGCAGTGGGGGCAAAAGACCTAACAGGCTTCAAGATTAAGCTAGATAAATTTATGGAGGGGATGGTTTGATGGGATAACATGATCTTAGTCAAAGGTCAATTAATTGCTATCAGTGGTAAATAGGACCAATGGTCAATGATGGGATGTTAGAAGTTACTACAGAGAACTTTTTCCTGGGTGTCTGGCTGGTGAGTCTTGCCCACATGCTCGGGGTTCAGCTGATCGCCATATTTGGGGTCGGGAAGGAATTTTCCTCCAGGGTAGATTGGCAGAGGCCCTGGAGGTTTTTTGCCTTCCTCTGCAGCATGGGGCATGGGTCACTTACCGGAGGATTCTCTGCATCTTGAAGTCTTTAAACCATGATTTGAGGACTTCAATAGCTGAGACATAGGTGAGAGGATTATTCCAGGAGTGGGTGGGTGAGATTCTGTGGCCTGCATTGCGCAGGAGGTCAGACTAGATGATCATAATGGTCCCTTCTGACCTAAAGTCTGAGTCTATGAGATGCACCTGTGCAAATTGACAGCTCCAGGCTGGAACTTTTAGCCAGGCTTATTGGGGAGGAAGGGTCCCCACCCCCTGCCAAGACACTGAACATGGAGGGAAAGCAGCAGGAGATGCTGTGATTCTCAGGTAGTCTGCCCACAGTTTCTGTGAGACTCTGAATATGCCCTAAGGTTCCTATGTTTACTCTCAGCCTGTAGATAGATCCATGGAGCTATGTAGCAGGACACTAGTAGCGTCTCCCTTTTTGTACCAAGAAAAGAGAGGGTCAGGATCCAATAAGGGGGCAAGGAAGTCAATTTGCATGAGCTCTCTGTGTCCTTTCTTAGATCCAGGCATGTAGCCACTAGGCAGCTTATACCGTCCCCCACCACTGTGCCAGTCAAAGTATCCTTAGAATCCATTAGGCTGGTATGGTTCTCTGGCACAACCCCTGGCATAGTTGTGTGTTAGTAGCTGGTCTTTAGAGCTACTCTTCTTCTCTTCAAACCCCCCCACCCCCCAAGTGCATCTCCTAAGCCTACTTCAGTTATCCCTCCTGGCAGTAGGGATATTTGAAAACCCTGAAATGGCTGCTACTCATGTCATTTTTCAGTCATTGGATTACATTTGAGGACATATACGTTGGCCACCCAGTATCCCTACCCATCCCTGTGACGTTGCACTCTATATGATTTTATGAAAATATGCTAATGAGTGTGAATATAATGTAACTGGAATATGCTTCATGCAAAAGGTCTCTATAAGGTACCATTACAAAGCTTATAATCTACTGAGTGTGGTCATCCTATTTGTATAAATGTATCATTCCTGTATCTGAAACTAGAAATATGAAATATAACTCTGAGGTCCTATTGTAGTTATGCAAAGTGTGGGCCATTAATGGTGGTTTGGAATCTTGATGGCTCCCATTAATCAGGACAATTGACTGTAGATGCTTCTGTTTTACTTGTAAGTCTTCCTGTGTGCTGGCAAGTGGGTAATGAAGTCTTACAGTGACATGTGATCATGTCAACTGAACGGGAATCCATCTTTAACCTGGTGCTTTTCCATTGAGAAGTAAGAGTGGGAACTCAGAGGCACAAAGGATTCTCGCCTTATTCAAAAGATGATATATAAGTGTGTGGAACAGAACAAAGGGGGCTGCAATCATGAGAAATCCCCTAGCTACCACCTGAGCTGGAACAAGGACGGTACCAGGGGAAAAAATTGTGCTTAGACCAGGAAGGCATCCAGTCTGTGAAAGAAACTTATTGAAACATCTCTGTGGGTGAGATTTTATCTGTATTCAGTTTTATTCTGTATTAGGCTTAGACTTGCATGTTTTATTTTATTTTGCTTGGTAATTCACTTTGTTCTGTCTGTTACTACTTGGAGCCACTTAAATCCTACTTTCTGTATTTAATAAAATCGCTTTTTACTTATTAATTAACCCAGAGTATGTATTAGTACCTGGGGGGGGACAACCAGCTGTGCATATCACTCTATCAGTGTTATAGAGGGCGGACAATCTGAGTTTACCCTCTATAAGCTTTATACAGGATAAAATGGATTTATTTGGGGTTTGGACAAGATAGGGTGCTGGAGTCCCAAGCTGGCAGGGAAAGCAGGGGCAGAAGTAGTTTTGGCACCTCAGTTGGCAGCCCCAAGGGGGTTTCTGTGATCCAACCCATCACAATCCATTCAAGTCCATGTCCCTAGCTCCACTCATCCATGCTTTGAGTGCCAGTGGTTCACACTGCTGAGCACTGTACACATTTCTCCATACTCTGTGGCCGTCCCTCAGCATTCATCAGTACCTGTGCAGAGTGCTGTGAGCTAACATTCTGGTTCTCAACATTTCTTCTTTCAGCAGCATGCAGGATCAAATCCCAACTGACTGTTCACATCAAAATCCCCAGGGAAATACATGGGTAAGCCTCTCATTGATTTCTGTGGGAGCAGGACTGGGTTGAGTGATAAATCAAGCCATATTCTGGTCCAATAAATATTCCTGTCAAGCAGTCCAAACAACTTTATTGCAACCAATAATCTTTGTCTTTTCCTCCCCCACCCGCTGTCTCCCTTTGCATACACATTGAAGGCTGATCCGTCTGTAAGATTAGTACTGCAACTTGATGCTTTCACTTTGATCCTGATGCATTCTTCGGTTTCTCTAGAATCTAGTAAATCAGCAGCAATAGATTTAAAAATGTCACCCTTTACAGGCAGTTCAGTTGTATCATTTGCTTTTGATCTCAACAATAAAACCTACTGAGATAATGTGAAAAGTTGAAATTCTTAGTAAACAGAAGCCTCAGAATACTATCCTCCTTTTCTGTTTTCCAGTGAATAATGGATTGTCACCTCTTGCCAATTAAATGGTAAAAAAACATTGCCTGTTTTGCCCTCTTCTTTAAGTACTATCTTGTAATATTTTACTGGTCATGTTTTTCACTGCCATATTTGTACCAAATAAAACACTATGCTATTACTCGTGCAGCAGTTTCTATTCCACTTCTTGTCTTCACCCTTCCACCTGTTCACCTGTGTTTTAAAAAAAAATAATTAAAATTTAGATAAACTGGGTTCTGAGTAATTTATTTCTGGTGTAACTCTTTTGAAGTGAATTGAATTGCATCAGGAATTAACTAGATTGAAATTCAATGAGTAAGTAGAAATGAAATAAAATAGCAGCTTTTTATTGTAAAAGTAAAATAACTATGGCCACGATGTCTATTAAAATCTTATATGCATTCAAGCCAGCTGTTTTTTCAACCTCCCTTTCAGTACCAGTGTGGTTAAAAAAACCAAGTGGTACAGCAAATCTTTTTTTTTTTTTTTTTTTTTTTTTTTTTTAAACGACACTACCTATATAATAATCTGCATTTGAGGCATTTTAACCAGAAAATTAATGTACAGTATTGCAAGCTAATATGATTGCAAACATCTGTTGTTAAATCTTTGAAAAATGAACTTCATAGTATAAATGTTAAATGACTCCATAGCTACTGAGTGAAATGGGCACTACCATAACTCAGTTATTGAGCAATGCATAATGGTGGTCATTTTAATTGATAATACATGAATATAATTATTTTACAAATACATAGTATTTGAGACCTCAGATGTTCATATGGAAAACAACCTTTTTAATTTTAAGGAAAATATTCAGAATTTAAACTATTTTAGCAATAAATTTGGAGGAAAATTATAGATCCTATATTTATAAGCATGGAAACCGACTTTTATCACTAATACACTCGTAGTTTGGGATTTGTACTTTGGGGCACATGTGGAGGGAAAAACCCTTGAAATCCTTTATAATTCATTTATTTTATGTTTCTGAGTATTTATCCAGAGATTAAAGTAGGCCAGAATGGTGAGGAGCCCATCACCCTCCCCTGATTGGAAGCCAGGTTGAGTTTCCCCTTCACCACCACCCTGCTTGGGTGAGCAGCACTCTCCAGAAAAGCTCACCTTTTCTTCTGGGCTGGTACAGCGACATCTTTCTCATATTTCAATTTACTCTAACCATCTTTACTGGTTTTACAAAGTGGAATGATTGTGTCATGTGGTCCTCTGTTAATAGGTATAACTTGTTTGCTGACTTATGTTTGAATAAGTAACCTCTCCGGTTACTAGCTTCATTTCATGGGGGGGGGGGGGGGGGCATGTTGCTATCCTTTAATGGAGGGTGCTGTAGAAATGTAAAATATCTAATTGTACATAGGATGCATAGGAAAGAAATTGCTAATGCAAGAATGACATTAAACCTCAATCATTAAGTTAAGCATAATGGACATTCTATATGTAGACTTAAAATGTATTCTCTTTGGGCTTGTTACTGGCCAAAGCAAGGCATATCTTTCGATGGAGAAAGGAAAAAGACCTTATCAATCCTGACTTGGATTATGACCCAAATATGAAGTCTAGCCTCAGAAGAAATCTATATTAAAGGGACAAAATATAAGAAAATACTATGTAATATGGGACCAATTCATAGAACACCTAGAAGTGGATGATTTAGTACACTGAGCCCAATCCAACTCACATTAAAGTTAAGACTCCCACTGACTTCAGTGGGTGGCGAAATAGGAAATCAACATACAGTCACATGGTGCCAAATCTTGTCATCAATCAAACATACTGGTTTCAGTGGGAATCCTACATGTGGAATGATGACAGTCAAGCCAATGTGTGTGGGTTTTTTTAAAAAAAATCTATTTTAGCACTTTCATTTGTTTTAGAGGAATATATATATAGCATTGATTGATTGGCTTCAGACTTGTGGTACTAAGGAATGGCAGGGTCAGATTTCATCAACATGTATATGTATGTATTCCTCTAAAACAAATGAAAGTGCTTGTGTGTGTATTTTTATTTATTTATATAATATATATATATATAATATTTCTGTTTATAGTCCTTCACATAGCAAATTATTTACTGTAATCCAAAATATAGGACCATAAATATAAAACTAAAATGAAAATAAAACACACTTTATAAATGTTTGTTTTAAGTTAGCAGACAAGAAAAGCCTCTATTCAAAGTGTTTGAGAGGAGGAGAGACCATGAGACAGAAGGGAAATCAAGTTTCCTGAGGAACAGGGGTGAATGATCATTTAGTTTTCAAATTCTAAATTAAAAAATGTGTGGATGTTGCGGACTTTGGAGGCAGCTAGCCTTATGCAGCTACTAGTTAACATGGGTTTCCTCCTTCACAAGCCCATCTGGGCCACAAGTGAACCAGCAGTTGATGAAATCTGACCCTGCCATTCCATAGTACCACAAGTCTGAAGCCAATCAATGCTTTGGTGACAGTCTAAAAGACAGGCTAAAACAGAGCATCTTAGGTCTGGTCTACACATATATTTGCACTGGTTAAATTAAGGCCAGGTCTATGCTTAGAAGTCTTTCCCAAGAGAGCTGTACTAGTATACTATATCAGCAAAGCACCCCTAATGTAGACACAACTTATAATGGCAAAGCTGCCCTTTTGTCGATATAGTTTTTTTCCACCCACCTCCAAGCAAACTAAGCTATATTGGCAAAATCATTTTTTTGTTGATCAGGGATCACCCCCTTGACCAACATAACTATGTTGACAGAAGTTTGTAGAGCAAACCTGGGCTAATTGTATGATTTTATACTGATTTAGTTTGTGTACAGACACTCTTATTTTAAGTGTAGTAGCCGTGTTAGTCTGTGTCAGCAAAATGAAAATAAGAAAGAAAAACTTGTAGCACCTTAGAGACTAACAAATTTATTTCAGCATAAGCTTTCGTGGGTTAGTACCCACTTCATCGGATGCATGGAATGAAATTATACTTCAGAGAGATTTATACAGTCAGAGAAACATGATGGTCCAGGTGTATAGACCAATCTTAAGAGGCTAATTAGTTGAGAGGAAACATGACAGCAGGGGAAGAAAAAGCTTTTGAAGTGATAAACAAGATGGTCACACAGGTGTGAATGAGGATCGTTAACTTAAGGGAAATAGATTCAATTAACATAATGGCCGAGCCATTCCAAAGTTTATTTTATTTTAGTTATGCTTAATAACAAACTCTTATTTTAGTTATGCTTAATCCATTTTTAAAAACTGAATTGAGACAATGTAAATAAGCCTTCAGTATGGACGTGAATGTTTACTTTACACGCACAAGCATCTGCTTTATACAGCAATTTGAAAATATCCCTGAAAAGATTTTTACATGAGTAGCATACAATAAAACCACCTCCTCTAGACCTCATACCTATTAAGTCTGCTTCCCATCAACCGTGTTCTGCATCTATCAAAAAGGTGAGAGAAAGACAGTCACTTGCCAGAGATATACAAATGGTAATGCGAGGAATAGCAGCAGTCCAGGAGCACAGGGAGTGATAGCTTGATTGCAGACTTCTTGGAGGGTTTTGTTGGAAGGATTTTAAGGTCAGGATTAGGCCTTTGAGGAGGGGATTTGTTTGTCTGTACTTGTACATTTTTAATATTGTCTGGTTGTAATGAGTTGTTGTGTATAGATATTAGCAATGAAAATATAGACACCGTGCTGGTGGTGGGGAAGCACTTTGAGAGAAACCATTCCTGGAGGAGACATTGAAGGACTCTAGAGTACTAAATAGCAACTATTCGGTCCTCATTTTCATTCCTCCTTAAGGCATACTGCTACCGTGATGCCTATGAGAAACGGTCAATGCAGAATGGTTAGGTAGATGGTATCAGAAATCCCTACTGACCTATTTCAGTTTTATTTCTCATGATTTATTAGATGTTTTTGACCCAATTCATTTTTATCACATAGCTAGTGTTGGTAGCCACATCTTCCTCATTATTTACATTTGTACTCCGTCTCTTGTCCAATTGTTTACATCTGCTTATTGCATCTTGCCTTAAATTGGACTGTAAGATTTTCATGGGCAGGCCTCCTCTAGGCTCAGTGCTATAAAAACAGTTAGACATATTTTGCGCCCTGAAAAAGCTGCTGTTGATCAGTGGTAGCAAGGATCTTCATTTAGTTTGATAGGTTCTAATGCTTAAACGTAAAAGGGCATAGTGCGAGTGACTTCTGCCAGTGGAACAGCTGCAGGGTTCAGCACAAATTAAAGATGCCTCCCTCCAGATGCAAACCCTGAGGGACATGGATATTATAACACAGGACAGTCGCAGCTGGGGTGACAGTAGTTTAGTTAGATTAGACAGGTTAAATATACACCCTGTGTAATTCTAGCTAAATCTAATACTTTTGGTCTAAATGGGATTAGATATTAAAGTTTGCTGATTCTTGCTCTTGGTATAGTATTAAACCGAACACCAACTTTAGGTGAAGGAAATAGCTAGGGCATGTTGACAAGATCTGTTTCTTTTTTGTGTTTGGTTTTACCTTACCGTGGAATATTGGGTGAGAGGGGTATTAGCAAATAGAATTAGGTGACAGTGTGTCATATAGTCTATTTCTTCCCGAGATAGCAATAGGAGCAGAAAAGCAAACGTTAATTGACCTTTGTATCTTTTGTCTGGATTCCATTGATATATGTCATGTTAATTTTAATTAGAAAAATTCTATGCCTGGAGGCTATAAGACAAATCATTGTCAGCTGTGGGTCAATCATATAGACATTACTAAGGCAAAACCTCTAAAGAAGTCATGCATATTGCACCAAAATCAATGGGAGCTCAGCCTGAATAAAGACTGCAGGATTTGGACCTAGAGATTTTACCAAATCTAGATAGTATGTATTTTTTTTGTGATGTGTTATGTTGTTGGGGGGGGAAAATTGTTTTTTTTAAATAGAGGACTAATAAACTAAGACAATCTATTTCAATAGTTTTGAAAATACATTGCCTTGAATTTTAGTGAGTTCATTAAAGCTTCAATTATTTAATGATTATTGCCAAGAGACCATCAAAGTTAATAGTGCTTTGCTTTTGGGTTTTTTCTTTTTCTTTTTTCTTTAACAGCATTGTTGTAACACTGCCGATAGATAAACTGAATTAAACATTACTTGCTTAATTCTTTATATAACTATTGCACAAAAAGTTCAGAAAAATGAAATAACTCATTCTCCAAAAAGCACTTGTGGTAGTTGATATAAATACATTTCAATCTCCTTTTATAAAAAAGGAAACAATTGTGGCCTAATGTGTACTAATGAATTAATAAAATTAAAAGGTCCATACATCTCAGGAGGATATTTGCTCTTCTAGCAATCCAAATTGTAATTGCACAATGATTTGCACAATACAATTCCAGGAAAAATACTGTGTGCATGCTTCTCATATTTTATGTCACAGTGAACTCCCACAATATAGTATAATGAACATTTTGCAGATTGTGCAATTAGTTTTTTTTTTAAAAATAGCACACTGAATTCCTACATTTCATTTTTGTAGGTCACTAAATATGACAGATTTATTACAACAGTCTGTTTCCCCCTCTTTCATATTTGGTGTGAAATGTATAGAGGGGAGTGGGAAAACTCAAACTAAAAAACAAAAAAGCACATACTAATAGCTTAAAATTCTAAGGTACAAAGGAACAAAAGCACCACAAAATTGAGAAGGACGAAGTGTTCCAAGCTGCAACGAAACATCCATATTGAGAGGTTTCTATTTATTTAACTAAACAAAATAAAAACACTGCTGGGAGAGCCAAACCAGCGCAGATGTGAGGAAATCACCAGAGTTTTTAAATCTGAGTGACTAAAATTAGGCTTCTAAATCTATGATTGGGACCCCAAATTTGTGGGCTGTTGCTCTTAATGACATAACTGAGAATATAGGTCCCTAAATATGAGTTTGGGTACATAGTATAAGACACCCTGTTGCAAAACATTGTCCACTGGGCTCAAGTGCCCTAAAAGAGGAAATTAATTAAGGTAGAGATGGTCTAACTTCACTGTTCAAGATACATTAGCTTTAGGAAAAACATGGCTGACATGCCAAATAGAACAAGCTTCGGGGGATATCTATTCTACTTGTTGCCAGATGCACATTTTGCCATTTTCCACCCCAGCATCCCCAAGAAATACTAATGGTATATGTCAAACCTAGCCATTTACTTATGATTGATAAGGATGAAAAGGAATCCTAGTCTCTCAGAGTTTAAACCTATTCAAAACAATAATACTCAAAGTAAAAGAGCAGCAGTATAGTAAACTGGTCATGTACCAATAAACTATAGAAAGGAAAGGAAATTCAACTGTTTTTATAAAAAGGCAGGGTAGCTTGCATGAGAATGAGGCTTGTTACAGAAATTAGGGTACAATACAATGCGTTTTCCTACAGAACTGACTTTTAACACACAGCAAGATGAGCTATGCTATCCTTTTCATTTTTAAAAACAATACTCTGTATGATATACAATTCATGTAATTTCAGTACTCTGCAATGGAAAAGTAGATTTGTTATGGTAACCATAGTATGCCATGATAATAGTTTAAATCTACCGACAAATATTTTGAAGATGTGAAAAATTCCTGCAAGAGAATACAAAACAATGTTAGGGTGATATATTGTAAGTGATTTTCAAGGTGCCTTGCATTAAAATCAAAAAGAAAATCAATATGGCTCAGCCGTAAGCTAAATTGAAAGGGGAACCTTTGCCCTTACTTTTAAAATCACTTAAAGTGGGTCCTTCCATGAAAGGCAGTACCAGATTAGTGCAGGAACATTGTGTGAATAAAGCTCACTTAAAGAGAAAAGTTTGGTCACTAAAGGAAAGTCCCAACCAGAAGAATGTAAAGATTTGAACAGGGTACCCAGTTCAGTAAGAAGGACTGTGCTAGACCATGTAGAACAATATACAGTACTTGACAGATGAAATTTAAAGATTAATGCGCTGACATGAAAAGACCTAAAGTGACCCAAACACAGGAGTAATATGATTAGAAAATCCAGCTTATGTGGAAAGCTTTGCTGATCTATAATAGAAACAGAGAATGTCTATATAATAGCAGAAAGAAGTGCACTAATCAAATCTACATAGAATAAAATCTTGAAGACGGTCAGACCAGAATGTGAATGAGTTATCCTCACTGTGTTTTTTTTCCCAAATGGAGACAACTGAGTTTAAGAGGGTAGTCATATGTTCAGATAAGACTGTAATTCCAAATGATCCAAGGCTGTTAACAAAATCAGCAGCTAGATCTATCTTAAGGTACAAGCTAAGAAAGCTCACCTTTATTGTCCAGCTATGCCGAAAGAATGACAGGAGACATTAGATATGGGTTTAATCAGGCCGCAACTTTATTATTAGATAGATGTCTGGGATTAACCTGGTGGATAAAACGTGCAGTGCAGGTGCAAAACGTATGTCGCTCCAGCAGATCCATGGCTTGGACCTTACCAATTCCAGCCAATTTGGGAGGGGCTTCCACCATCTCCACCCCACTTTTCATCCAGGTCCCTCCAGCAATTCCCTTGTTGGGACCTTACCGACCTTCCCCCACACCCTCCTCGTAGGAAGGGTTAAGGTGGACTCAGAGGAGTCCCCAACTGCCCCCAGCTTGCTCAATTACCAAGCACCTCTCCTTAATTCCTTTTCCAAGCCATTTTTCCATCCTTTTGTGCCTTACTAGCACCTAATCACATCAGCTACGCCATCAGGGGCTCATTCACCTGCACATATACCAATGTGATATATGCCATCATGTGCCAGCAATGCCCCTCTGCCATGTACATTGGCCAGGCCGGACATTCTCTACACAAAAGAATAAACGGACACAAATCTGACATCAGGAATCATAACATTCAAAAACCAGTAGGAGAACACTTCAACCTCTCCAATCACTCGATGATAGACTTAAAGGTGGCAATTTTGCAACAGAAAAGCTTCAAAAACAGACTCCAACGAGAAGCTGCTGAACTTGAATTAATATGTAAACTAGATACCATTAACTTAGGTTTGAACAGAGACTGGGGCCTGGTCCACACTAGGGGGAGGGGTGGAGTTCGATCTAAGATACGCAACTTCAGCTACGAGAATTGCGTAGCTGAAGTCGATGTATCTTAGATCGAATTACAAGTACTTACTGCGGGTCCACGTGGCGCAGGCTGGCTCCCCCGTCGACTCCGCTTACTCCTCGTGCTGAGCTGGAGTTCCGGAGTTGACGGGGAGCGCTTCTGGGATCGATTTATCGCATCTACACGAGACGCGATCGATCGATCGCTATCCGCCGAATCGGGCGGGTAGTGTGGACGTACCCTGGCAGTGGATCAGTCATTATGTAAATTGAATCTTTCCCCTCGTTAACTATCCTCATACCTTTGTGTCAACTGTCCTAAATGAGCCATCTTGATTATCACTTCAAAAGATTTTTTTCCCCTGGTGATAATAGGTCCTCTTAATTAATTAGCCTCTTACAGTTGCTATAGGTACTTCCACCTTTTCATGTTTCTCTGAATGTATAAATATCTGCTTACTGTGTGTTCCATTCTGGGCATCTGATGAAGTGGGACTGTAGCCCACGAATGCTTATGCTGAAATAAATTTGTCAGTCTCTAAGGTGCCACAAGTACTCCATAAATTAAAAGAACAGGAGTATCTGCACTGTAACATATGGCTGAGAGGAAGGCGAACCCCACACACTGCACCTGGCCAATTTGGTGGTAAGGGAAAAATTCCTTCCCAGCCCTCCTTAGCTAGCGCAATGCCCACAGCAGATATATCTAACACCTGGCATATTTGTAAGCTACATAGGGAGGGAGGGTGTGTGCTGCCCAGCCTGTTCTGAGTGAATGAGAGGAGTGGCCAGGCCCAGGCTGACCTCCTTAAACCCCTCATTCCTAGGTGGTGAGTCATCCAGCATGCTGACTGCACTTCCAGCAGTTTTACGTCTTCCCCGCCCCCCCCAAAGCCAAAGCATTTCCCTCTTCTCCTGGCCAGCCAGCCAAACCCCTCCCTACTTAAAGTGCAGGATGGTGATTCTCCAGTGTCTGCTATTAACTAGTTATAATTCACTTGTGTCTGTATTAAGGTAACGTCAGCTGACCATTTAAGAGCAAAATTAGCAAGAAACATCTACCATGGCAAGAGTACCCTTGTTAAAGCATAGGACTATAAATCAGGATATCTGGGTTCTATTCCCAGCTCTGTCACCATCTTTGTAGATGTTCTTGCAAAAGTAACTTAATTTCTCACTCTGTTTCCATTTTCCTATCGGTAAAATGGATGATAACCATTCCAGTTCTCTACTTTTCTACTGAGATTCTTTATTCATTAATAATTGTGAGGTGTTCAAATATTATAGAACTAATTCCAAATCATCGGTCAGAAATTGAGCTAAATATTACCATGATGAGCACCATTAAAAAGGCCTCTAAATAAATGAGTGTCTCATTCAATACAGATAAGCTTATGATCTGCAGGACTGAGAGAACAACTTAGACTGTCTAAGTTCTTGTCAACACAGAGAGTTACTGCATAGCTGTACCTGATTAACTCCAGGGGTGGATGCTCTTACTGCAGAATGAGCGCTTTATCTGAATTAGCTTAATTCACTAGTGCTCTCATTCTGGAACAAGAGTATCTGCACATGGAGTTAATATATCATGAATAGTTAATCCATGTTAAATTCTTGCCCCTGCTTTATTCCTTCTTGTGTAGACAGGCCTGAACATGGAATCCAGAAAATTGCCAATTTTTGAATCCGCTCCAGAAGAGAAACTGGATGACACAAGGGGAAGTATTTTCAAAAGCATTCAGCATTGTTCTAACTCTGTTCCTATTATTAGAGTCAGTTCCACTGACTCAGTGGCAGCTGGGTGAGGTCAATGCTGAATGCTTTTGAATATCCCATCCCATATGTACTTTTCTCACTATCTCAAATGCATCATATTCTCAGTTATGAAAACTGTAGGCAATGTTCTAAGTTTATAACAGATTCATGCTCCGTTGGGCATCTTTTGAGATAATCAAACCAAAATATTTAGATGCTCCAGTAAAGGTGTGTGGGTCATAGTGACAGTCTGATGAAATATGTAACTGAACTGGTAAAGTCTGAGGATGCAAGATAGAGATAATGTGCTGATTGTAGTTTCTGACTAAAATAGTCTATGTACTGTGACCTGATTTTTAAAACTGAATAATAACAAACACATGTGCTTAACGCTGGATTATCACTGCCTTTCTGACCATATAAAATAGTCAAATTATAAATCAGATAAAATACCTGCAGGCAATAGAATAAAATAGTCAATTTCTGAAAAGAAGAAATGGGCCCACTGCCAAAGCATCAGTCACAAACTGATCAAGCACAAAAATACACTTTGTCTCATCTCTAGAGTTCTAATTACATGATCATAATGGCTCCTTCACAGACAATCTGAAAAGTTGTTTTTGCCACAGGAGAAGAGGGTTTAAGTTAATCACAAGAAAAATGCCAGGTCCACTTTTAATATAATATAATATAATTAATGAAGCTGGTGGAAATTCAGAATTCTCACATTTCAAAATGTATCTATTTCAAATCTGAACAAAATCCCAAAACAAAAAAATGAAATTTCCTGTGAAATGAAATTTTTGTAAAAACACTTATGGGTTAATTGAAATGTTTGTTTTTCCAAAGAATGGAAATGTTTTCATTTTGACTTCTATTAACTTATATAAATTTAAAATCAATTTGAAATGAGAAATCAAAATGTTCCATTTTAATAATGTGTGACTGGAATATTGTAACCTTTATGAGAGTGCTTTTTTTCTTTCTATTTTTAATGACAAAATGTTGTAAACTGACCTGTGCCCAGAAAAACTTTTGATTTCAACAAAATTGCATTTTTGTATAGACACACTGTCCACTGGAAAATTTTCAAGCAGCTATAATAAATGGCCTGTGGTTCTGCGGGTCAACCACTATGACCTGAAAAACTGGCAAGCAATTGTCTGGAAAATTATCTCTGTTTTCAAAGATTCAAGTTCAAGAATCTTCTTGTGGGGGAGAAAATGTTAAATGTCTGGAAATGGATTGCTATTTTGTCTTTTTATATTAGCATGAAAGAGCTCCGCTAGCCACAGTTATCTCAGGGGTGGGCAAACTACAGGCCGCGTCTGGCACATCAGATGGTTTAATCCGTCCCTCAAGCTCCCACCAGGGAGTGGGGTTGGGGGCTTGTCCCCCTCCACACAGCTCCCGGAAGCAGCAGCGTGTCCCCCCTCCAGCTCCTATGCATAGGGGCAGCCAGGGGCCTCCTCACACTGCCTCCACCCCAAGCACTGCCCCCACAGCTCCCATTGGCCAGGAACCATGGCCAATAGGAGCTGCAGGGGTGGCACCTGTGGACGGGAGGCCATGTACAGAGCTGCCTGGCCATGCCTCTGCATAGGAGCCAGAGTGGGGACATGCCACTGCTTGAGGAAAGCACCACCGGGCGCCTGCACCCCTGAGCCGCCACCGCGCTGCAGCCCCTGCCCTGTTCTGAACCCTTCAGTCCCCGCCCAGAGCACCTGTACCACAAACCCCTCATCCCCAGAGACCACACCCCCAGCTGGAGCCATCACCCCCTCCCACACCCCAACCCTAATTCCATGAGCATTCATGGCCCACTGTATAATTTCCATACCCAGCTGTGGCCCTTGGGCCAAAACGTTTTCCCATCACTGGTTTATCTGGTGGGGTCAAAGCACAGACAATCCACTTATTTAGCTCCTAATTCAGGAATTTATCCTTATTTAGGAAAACATATACTCATATGCTAACTTTTTAAATGTGTGTATACGTCTCACTGAAGTAAAGTACTTACTTGAATAGTGATTGGACTTAGCCCAGCAGTGACACACAAGTTTATCAGCATCTTTTGACCCCTCTGTCATCCTCTCCAGGTGGCAGGCTTCTTGCCTACACCTCCCTGGGGTGGAATCTTATGTTTCTCCCGCTCTCACACTGGTATACTAGGCTACAGTCCCCTCTGTACCCACCTGTCCTTGCTCAGCAGGCCTGACTGGATTCCGCTGCCCTGCAAGACTTCCCTGCAGGAGCTGTGTCCAGTGTGAAGACAGTGACAAAACAAAGGATTGTTTAATATCAGCAGAAGGATCACAGCATGAAAAGGGATATTAACACAATGAAGTGTCTGTGCCTCCTGCTCTCTTCTCAGCTTTTCAGGAGTGGTTGGTCCCTTTTATCCCCCTCGAGGTTTCCTGAACTTGGCCAAAGCAGTTTATGCACTCCATCAAGCAGGGTCTGAGATAAACTTCACAATAGTTGTTCTCTGCATGCTGTCTACTTTCCTGTTGGAATTAAACCCTTGTAACCATGTAGCAAGCATAAATAGAATCAAACAATAGATGAACATATAGTGCATCATCTTCTACATCCTTCACAGCATGCATTTCAGTTCTTGCCTGATTTGGGACTCGAGAGAGATCAACTCCCAAGTCTGAAATATCACTATGGCCCAGAGTCACCAAGGTGACTAATTTTCAGCATAAATATTTAAACGTGGGTATCGGCTTGAGTATCCTGCTGAATTGGGGACAATGTGAGCTAAGGTCTGAATGACAATATCCAACTTCATGACAAATACAACTCAGGGAATTTTCATTCCATGGGTTCTAAAACGGGAAACAGAATAATAAAAGCTACCATATGTGGTCAGCTGGAGAAATCAACTATAGCTGGGATCAGTAGGAATACGATTTAATTTAATCTCTCACAATACAAGAAAATTTGAATAGGGGCTTGATAGCAGAAAAACTGGGAATAGTTAAAAAATTAAAGGCTGATCAATAACTGTTAGTTTCCAATGAAAATATCAGAGGTTAACCAAAGAAATGCCCTTACATTAAGTGAGGGAGGTATCTTGTGCTTTTTCTAATATGTCTATAAACAAAGGGTTTGTCCAAAAAGTTAAATCTGATGCAGTTAAAACTGTGCTGCTGGTTGACACTGAGAAATTGAATAAATGTATATGATCGAAAATCCTTGTGGAAGACCGATATTCTAGAAAACCTGTGTGCAGCCCAGAAAGGAGTCAGATCTGAACAGCACAATATTAAGAGCTAGATTTCTCCCCACCACCCACCCCCAGACTGTACTCCTGCATGGGGGGATAAGGGGAGTCAGACCATGGATCTCTCAGATCGGTTGTGCAGGGGTTGGAAGCACTGCATGTGTGCTTATTCTTCTCACTAGCACAATTGAATGGGAAGGGAGAAGCCGGGAATAGGTGGAGCATCCTCCTCCAAGTGTCCAGTCAGCAGACCTGAGCCAGCAAAGGGAGTGGTAGTAATGTAAGGCTAATATAGTCCACAAGCAATTATTACCTCCTTCAGTCCCAGTTCCTTCCTTGGGATACTCATAAACACCCCCAAAACAGGGAGAACTACTGTGTTAAATAACGAAAATTCTAGAGCTCATCAGATTATTCATCGTGAATAATATTCGTTGCCCATTTAACCTTTATTTCTCATTGGAAATCATTCACACACTAATTTAGATTTCTATGAATGTACTGATTTATATGCAAGTATTCACTCACTAGCTTGTATCCACAAAATAATTAGGCCTATAGGTTATTTATGAACAGTTCTCTTTAGCTATTTACTGCTTGTTTATGATGGGTGATTGAACACCTATATGAGATAGGATTATATATGCTCTCTAGTTGGATACTGAAACTTTTTTTAAACTAGTGAGTAATGGTTGAAAAAATAGTAGATATATAGTTAATGTAAGCAGAGTCAGGATGAGCTCCACCCTGACATCTGGTGGGGAGTCATGGCAAAGCACGCCAGGGGCTGATCTAATTTGCATAGGCACACCCACCCTGCCTGGTACGAACCATAGTGACCCAAATGGGCGTTTTGGGCTGCTGTAGGATCCCCAGTTTTCTGTATTCGGGCAGGAATGTCTGTTATTGGGGCAGGAAGAATAAACTGTTGTTATACTGCTTATGTAAATCATGGACAGTGGAACTGTACTTGGCCTTTTCTCATGTTAAAGGGGAACTTGCCATTAACTAAACAGCACTCACCAGCCAAGGGACATGGGTTCCAAAGCTCAGTGAATTGAGAGAGGCTGGGGACAGGTATTAATGCCTGGTGGTGTAGGGCCCCTGTGAGGGTCTGAGACACCAATTGCAGCATCTCCTCCTCTCTCCACTGTGGAATAGCAGAGCTAATGTTGAGTTTCTTGAGAGTCTGGTTTCAGGCTGCTGAATTGAAATCACTCGCAAATGAGTACTAGGGCTCCCCTAAACTACAAGCTGAAATCACTAAAGAGCTAAAAGCATTATGAGCTGAAATCACTGAGCACTGTGTTAAGTAGTGGGGGAGCCTGAAGATAAATTGCTGAGTGGCGCTGCTGGCAGAGCGGCGCAGTTCGTGAGGACAGTCGGAGCGGTGCTGCTGGCAGAGCGGCGCAGTTCGTGAGGACAGTCGGAGTGGTGCTCGTGGTTGCAGTTGGAGCAGCTTGCAGGATGGCTGGTGGAGCGGTGCTGTTGGCGGGGCAGAGCAGTTCGTGGGGACAGCTGTAGCGGCTTGCGGGACGGCTGGCGGAGCAGAGTGAAGCCCCACGGAGGGTGAGGCAATCATCTTCACGCCACGTAAGGTGCCCCTTACCCCCCCCTTCCCATTGCTGCCCAGGCGGGTGGCGTGTAGCACCCTGCGGATGAACTTTTGAACTCTGGGACTGGACTTTTGGGTTCTTGGACTTTTGGGGACTTTGGGAGACTTTTGGGTTGCTGGACTCAAGAACCCAAGGGACAGGGCATGGCCCAATTGGCTGTGGGGGGTCTTGCTCACAGTTTGGCTTATGGATCCTAGTTGCAGTGTTTTCCTAATTTAAGGCTGGTGCCGTTTACCTGCTGCTATTAAAGATTTCTGTTACACGGAGGCTCTGTGCTTATGAGAGGGGAAGTATTGCCTCTTTGAGGCGCCCAGGGGGTGTGTATAAGATTTTCCCAGGTTACTGGGTGGGGGCTCAAGCTGGTTTTGCATTGCATTGTTGAGAAGGGAACCCCTATGTACTGAACCTGGCCCTTGCTGCTGTCAACTCGTCCTGGCAGAAGGGTTACATTAACAACAAATATAATAACTGGCCATATGAAATTTTTAGCTGAATAATGAAACTTTTAGGATTCGTGAATATTTTCACAAATACCCTGTAGATGTCCATATACTCATGAATGACCCATATGAGCTCAGCAACCACAGTGCTTAAACATGATATTCTTGAAAGACAGTATGGGGAGCAGTTGAACTGTTCTAGAGGGGGAAAAGGAAAAATCACTACAACTGTGTCACTGAAACGAAAACCATAGTAATATTTAAAATTCAGTATATGTCC
Source organism: Chelydra serpentina (assembly GCA_037349315.1). NCBI lineage: Eukaryota > Metazoa > Chordata > Testudines > Chelydridae > Chelydra > Chelydra serpentina. Next base: position 7,675,559 of record JBAIAC010000014.1, on the reverse strand, counting down.
CTCAGATAAAATAATGTGAGCATTAGAGCCAGCCCAGGGGTCTGTAATGCAAGCCATATTAATGATATAATCGTAAATGAATAAGGTGGGACTTATTTGATAGCGAGAGAACCATTTAATGAAGCAGTTGCTGAAATGGCAAATAGATGAGGAGAAATATTTTCAAGATGTTCAATGGCAAACTGGCATAAATGAGTAGGAAAAAAAGTAAATTATTTTGACTATTTAAAAGGGTAAATAGGATATCCCAGGAAACTATAGTGCAGTTACACTGACCTCAATTCTGGGCAAAAACATGGAAAGGCTTAACATTAAAAGATGGTAGCATAATGAATGGCAATAAACATGGCTTCATGGAAAATAGGTCTTGTCAAACTCAAGTATAGTTTTCTTGATGAGAGACCACCTTTTTCAACCAAACTTAACATTTGACATACTATTCTTAATAGAACTGCTCAGGAAACCATTTCTATTGCATGGGAAATGCTGACATTTTGAAAATTTTCATTTGAGTGGGAACAAAACATAGTGTTTTTTTAAATTTCCAGCAAAACAATTTTCAAAAAATATTTTATTCGGTCAATTGAAATGTTTCCTTTTGTGGCATTTTAATTTTTTACATTGCATTTTTATTTTATTATATATTTCTATATTATAACTTGTATGATAAAACTTTGAAACAAGAAGTCATTTTAAAATCAAAACGTTGCATTCTGATAAGGTCAGAATGTTTCAACCTTATCAAAGCACTATAGATTTTTTTTTCTGAAACCAATTTTTGTTGAAATTGACATTCCCATGGAATGTCTCAGTTATTTGGCATTTTCCAATGGAAAAACACTTAGCTGGAAATTTTCTGACCAGCTCTAACACTTAGATTTCTGCAAGGCATTGTACTTAGTCCTGCTTGACATTCTAAACTGAAAAAGTCTGTTGTGAAAATAAATTGATTAAAAACTCATTAACAGACCACAAAAAGTAATTGTAAATGTGTGTATTTCTAGTGGGGTCCCACAGAGTTCTTGATCCAATGCTATTCAATATCTTTGAGTGATCAAAAAAAGATTCTGGTGAAGTTTGCACATGACACCACAATTGGTAAAGTTATAAATACTTAGATTGCTTGGTAAAGTAGTCTCATTTGAACAATGAGTTTTTAAGACTGACACATGTGTAGGGTAGTACACCTAAGAACAAAGAAAGTGGTCATGTTTACAAGATGGGGGACTGTATCTTAGAAAGCAGAGATTCTAAAAATAATTAAGATTCATGATAGAAAACTAATTGAATATGATCTCCCAGTGTGACACTGCAGTTTAGATGGTGCAGTCAATGGCAAAACTTCTACTGAATTTTTAAAAAGTTCATGAAGTGCAATGAGTTCTTAAGAAAATTAGTCGTCTCCACAGATCCAATATCTCATAACTGTTTCCAAAGAAGAAACAGAGAAAGTACAATTTACAAATGAATTTTATATCATAATTTAAATTTTTTTAGATCTATAAATGAAAACTCATTAAATCAGTGTTATCTATACTGCTGGAAAAGAGAAGAAAGGGGCGGGGGAAACAGGCTATTGCCATTGGAAGAAAGTATTAATGTAAAAACAAATCACTAACACCAAAATGTTAAAACTTTAGGTTGTGAATATCAATGGGATATAAGGGTGTTAAGTATTCTTGAACAATTATGTCTTTTATTTCAGTGCCCAAATATGTTTTTAGACAACTCAAGGAACCTCTATAGCATCTGGAAATTTAGAACTAGCATTGTAGGCAAACACTAATGTGTAGCTTTCATCAGGAAAATGAACCAACCCTTTCTTCTCCTCATGGCGATGTTGATCAGTTATTTCACCAAAACCCACCCTTCTAGATATTTCTTTGCATGGAATTGCTAAATAAATGGAGATTTAACAATATTTAGGAAATACTCCTTTACAAATATTAATTTGACTCTTATGTTCCATATATCAGATTTAGTAATGGATTCAATGCTACTGATACCCTAGAGTGAAGGGAAATGTGTTGTATCTGATGAAATGATTTAAGGCAGTATGGATTTAAAGCCAAATCCTGTTAATCTAATTAATGCAAAATTTTAGACTGAAAATAGGGCATTCAAACTGGAAATAAGTATATTGTTAATTAAGAGCAACCATTGGAACAATTTACCAAGGATGTTGTAGATCTCTCTTTGGCAACTTTTAAATAAGGATTGGATAGTTTTTCTTAAAGATATGCTCTCGGAATTACTTTGGGGAAGTTCTATGGCCTGTGTTGTACAGAAGGTCCGACTAGATCATCACAATGGTCCCTTCTGGCCTTGGAGTCTAGGAATCTATGAAAATTCCAGATGGGAGTTTGTGTTAGTAGTTTGAGCAGGATTCAATTCCTAGTTGGCTAGGCAGTACAACTAGTAGTGGAGCTGGCTTAATATATGACTTCTGGTTTGTGAGAAATGTTGGCATTTCAAAATATGGTTTCAATCCAAATTGATTTTGTTCCGATGTTTTCAAAACTTTTCATAAACTAGAAACTCAGGGGGGGGGGGAATTAATTTTGGAAACACTGACATCGCATTTCCAAAACAAAATTTGCTCCCTGGGACTGACAGCTGCTGAGTGACATTTACATTCATGCTGCTATTGCAGTGCGGAAGCTGGCAATATCAATTTCACTCTGCAGCTGCTGTGGCTGCCAGTTTTTGCAGCTCTGGGGAGAACCCTGACATGAAGACTGCCCCAGAGCTGCAGACCCTGGGATTCATCCCAGGACTTCGAGGCTCCCAGCTCTGCAGCAGTGAACCTGGAAGCCCCGAGAGACCCAGGGATTTCCAGACTCCCTGTTGCTTAACCAGGAGCTGAGCTTCAGTTAGTTGGGTCTCCTAGGGCTTCGTGGTTCCACGGGAAGGACTCTGGAAACCCTTGAATGGAGGTGCTGTCCCAGAGCCATGAACCATAAAGCCTGGAGTCCAATCAGCCCACCAGGCCAGCTCTCATGATTCCATCAAACCCAGTCTGGGCTTCAGTGAAAGTTCACCGAACCTGACTCATCTTTGTGAGCAATTTCAGGTTAATCACTGGAAAACTATTTACGGCTGAATCATGTTCCAACTATCCATCTTAGGCTAAATGTTTTCTGCGGGCTGACTGAGTGGAGCAGACATGTTTTGAAGAAAAATTGTGTACCTCTGCAATAAATGAGCCGAAGTATTCCGGACACCTTTTGCTCTGGTTTTAGTATCGGGGCTGGCTCCAGGCACCAGCCTACCAAGCACATGCTTGGGGCGGCACCTGGAGGGGGGCGGCGCTCAGGTTTTTTTGTTTTTTTTTTAAACCATATTGCTCCCCATGGCGCTCGAGAAAGCGGGGCAGCACCCGGGCTCGCCGCCTGCCCCGTGGCACTCCCGCCGGCAGGGAGAGCGGTGCCGCGGCCGGGCTTGGCGCCCTCCCCGCGATACTCCCCGCCGGCGCCCCGCACCCCAGCTAGGGCAACGGGGCCTGCCGCGGGCCTGTCGCCCGCGCCCCGGCCGGGGCAGCGGGCGAGCCGTCCTCCTCACCGGCGCTCCAGGTGGGGGGGGGGGGGAGTTGTTTTGGTGGGCGTTGGGGGAGTGGTTTTTTTGTTTGGGGGGGGTGGCGTTTTGGGTGTTTTTTGTTTTTGTTTTTTTTGCTTGGGGTGGCAAAAACGATAGAGCCACCCCTGTTTAGTATTTATTAACTGTTTAAAAAAAAACAAGGGAGCTGCATCTATTAATTGAACACCAGGATAGGATCATAGAGAAGCCGAGGTGAGTGAACTGTTGCAGGATGTGTAATGGTCAGGTCAAGCCTATCATTGAGATGCCAGCCTGTGAAATGTTGCCTGATGAGCTGACTGGGTGTAGAAATGAGATCCATGCATCTAAATTACTATAAGCTGTTTTCTCTGCTTTTATACAGTGATGCAATGTTATTTTTCATTTAGGGCCTAATTCTAAAACCTTTACTCATACAAATAGTCCTCTTGACTGCAGGTTCATGCCTTTATTTATATGTTCCAATATTGTTTTAATGTTTGAACAGTAAATGTAGTAAATGAGTTTCATTAATCTCATTTTAAGACTGATCTTTTCTCTGCTCTCTGCCTCCACTTAAATCCTTTTTTTTAAATTGACTTTGAGTGAATGTTTTAATTTATTCACAACACAATGTACTAGAGTCTGCCCTCAGATATGTTGGTTTAAATCCAGAGTAGTTTTATTGACTAGAAAAGTGATTCTTGATTTACGTTTGTGAGAGCAGAATCTGGCCTCATGTCACTATAACAGGGTTGTCTGTAACATGCACTGTCTTCTAGAAAGGATTTTGAAATACAGTTCTAAGGAAAAGTATTGTGTAAAATAAAGCTTAATTGTTATGGTTATTTAGAGTTCGAAATCCTGTTATTAGGTATCTTGTGTGTCAGAAGTTAGGCACAACACTTAAAGTCCATGGGTTCTGTTTCCCAGAACTTGGTTTGTTACTACTGTGGGTTTGTGCTAGATGGGGAGATTACTCTCTCTACTTTTGGTAAAGGGTGGATGTACCACCCCAGGAGTAGCCCTGGAAAGGAATTGTCAGTCACATTTCCTACCCTGCTGCCCAATTGCTTTAGGGATAAAGTAATTTAGTGCAGCCTTGGAAAGGGTGAATCTTACTTCCCCAATTATGCCAGAAGAGCTCTACTGGCTAGTGTGTGGCGGGGAGGGGTTGAGGCCAAAGCCAAGTTTACTTACACCTCTCTCCACTGTCTTCTCCCCATCCACTTGCTCATGGGTGCAGTTAGCCTCTGCATGGAGCTTGCTGTCCGGTAAAAACTGAGTAAGCCCTGTACAGACAGGAAGGACATAGGGAAGGACCTTACATGCACTAATTCCTTTGCATGGTCGGCCACAGAGGGCTCTATTTCAGTCTAGCCCTAAGGAAATAGCTGATGTTAAATTAGTGTAATTGTGTAATTTGTGGTTTATTTAATATATGTGTAATTTCACTGTTCGTAGTTTATTTAATATAGAAGGATTTAACTCCTTTTACTTAGTCAGCTTATGAATTGGTTGTCTTAGATCACAGATTTGACTTATAACTTTGGTTTTACATGTGGGTGTATTTGCATAACAATATTATGGCTGACACCAACAGAAGCACACCTATGTCTAGCAGAATCTGTGTGCTGGTGCTTAATATTGTAGCATGATTTAATCAATGTTGTCTGATATTATTTTCCTTTCTTTTTTGAAGGGATAGCTCAGAACTGAGAAAACAATTCACAATGAATAATTCATTAATCTTGTCCTCCCTTCCCCCATTAGCCAAATTTTCTGTTCAACGGTTCTTAAATTAATTCATTATTCAACTGTACATGTGAATTTCTTCAGTAAAAACATCTTAAACTGCAGATAATTTGCAGTTTATTATGAATATTCACAAAATTGTTGTTGCTTCTGTTCCTTGATTGGATGACTTATGGAAATAGTAGCATGTGAATTGTGAATTGCTGCTATTGCAATCTAATAGAGCTGGTCAAATAGGCCATAGTCTAATAGATGGGCAAATAACCTAACTAGTCTGAAAATGGAGCTTGATATGTTTATGAATGGGGATTATATGATGTGATGCTTGCAAAAACACGGGACTGGACTTGATGACCAAGGAGATTGCCTCCAGTCCTATGTCTCTATGTAAATACTGAAAACCAAATTTTCACAGTTTTGGGATGCAGAGATAAAGTTGTTTTTGTGCCCTAACTCACACTTCCATATCTTAGCATGTTTGTAAGTAGTTATGGTTACACTAAAGAAATCCAGTCTATTTATTCTTGATTTTGGGATAATTTAAACTTCCCTCTAAAGTTTCTTACCTCAAATTACTGATATGTACTGTCCACCTTAACTTCATCTTAACATAGGTTTTTTTCCCCTCTGGGAAGGTAGAAAACAATAGCTAAAGGCATTGATATAGCATGTTGGACAGGAGATGGATATTGGCAGATAGCACCACAAAGCATGGAGGATAAACAGAACAGGCATCAACACTGAATTGTGATGAAGCTTCAGAAATGTCAGCTGCTGTATTGGGTGTGTCTTTTAGATATGTCCCATGGGATACTTGTTTGCTTTCCTCTTTTGAGAATATATCTTGACTGAAATAGTCTTGTGGCCAATCTGGAGCTCCTATTTACCCTCTTCCAACAGAGGAAGGGGCAACATCTGATGAAACTGAAAGGCAGCAAGTTGAAAATAATAAAAAAATATTTGTGCTCAATGCATAACTAACATGGAACTTACTGCCACAAAATATCATTGAGGTCAAGAGCTAAGTAGGGTTCAAATAGCTACTAGGCACTTACATTTATCATAAAAACTCCCACAGTTACATTTAATAGAATGTATAAGGGATGTACACTCTTATGCTTCAGGAAATAAGTCATCTAGTTGTATGTGGTAAAAAGGCAGCTGGCAATGTGGGCATGGGATTCAATTAAGTTGGAGGAGGAGAAGAAATCTTTCCTATAGGCGGGTTATTCCTTAATTGAATACAACAGAGGGACGGGTCCTGCAGCAACATCTGAAACAATTGAGACCTACCCATACTCACAGGGGATGGTAAGGCTTAGGTAAGATAGTCCTGTGTAAATACTACTAATTCTTTTAAGACCTATTTTCTCTGAAATGCTTTGGTTCTAAATAAACAATATTTTGCCATAAGACGTCTGTGTGGACAGTGGATTCTACTGGTCTCAGCTGCTAAGGAGCAGAACTGCAGGTATTGAACACAAGTCGGGCCTACTGAAGTAATCACAGTTAGCACCAGGTAACTGTACCCCAAGGCACCGTCTGAGAGAGGTCAGAGGTGCAGTTAACCTGATATTTGTGGTGATCTCTCCATGCTTTGCTCTCCTCCTGCCTTAATTCATTTGCCCTTCTGTCCCATCACAAGGTCAGCCCTGCCAACTCACAGCTTTGGCTCACCCAAACCTCCTTTTCCTCTGCTTCTGTTCTCATGCTCTCTCTCTGGTGGAAATACTGTGACCGGGCTGACTTCCACCACTACAAATTTATTCTCTTCTCCTAGGTTCTACCATCTTTGTACCTAAACACTCCAATTTAATTGAACCTCATGCCTGAAAACCCAAGTGCCTTTGGACTACCTTTGATTCACTCCTTAAAATCCTCTCCTCCATCTGCCTTCACTATTCTTACCACACGGGATCTCAGACTTCTCACAAGATAAAATTGACAAAATAATACATGATCTTCCCTCCACCCAAATTGACTCACCTTCCCTACTCCTTCCTCTCCTACAACTCCCTCCTCCTCCCCAGTCAGACACTGAAGTTTCTTGTCTGCTGTCCTCCTCTAACTGCTCCAGTAAGTATAGCCACCATTTTGAAATCTGTATACTGATCTGGAAGGAAGGATTGCCTTGTAGTTAACATAGTGGACTAGGAATCAGAAGATTTGGGTTTCTAGCTCCATCCCAGATTTCCTGTATGATCTTGCACAAATCACTTAATGTCCTTAGCAAAATGGAGATAATACTTCGCTATCTCAGAGCTGCTTCAGGGATAAATCCATAAATATTTGAAAAATGCTCAGATATTGTGATGGGATCCACGTAAGTACTATAAATAGCTTTGACACTTGTGAATATGAACTACTAATCTAGCAATTCCCTAAAAAAAAGTGGTATCATTTGTTTCCTTGTATTTCTTTACTACTAGTTCTTCTGAAAATAGTGATTGTGATTTGATTTTAATCCCATGACAATGGATTTTTTTCTAAATTTCTTTCCAAAAATTTAGAGAATAAGCAGTAAGAATCCATTCAGCCTGTTTCCTGACTTTCAGACTGAATGGAAAGACTATATAAAATTTCCACATGATATTTTGCACAAGATGATCTTTTAATTGAGTACTTGAATAGACTGAAATGTACTTTTCTTGTTGTCTTTTATAGATATTTGAGGATTTTTTAAAATGAAAATTAGACTTTCCTGACAAATCTCCTAATTCTCTAATAAAGGATGGTGCTGATAAAAATAGACCTTAGCACTTGACTAGTATGTCGTACTTAATTCAGACTCCCTAATTTTAAATTAGCTGAATTTTGGAACAGCATTAATTAAATCCTGGAGCAGATTTGTTATTAAGATGTACAGGCACTAAAGAAGCTGTACTTTCAGCTCACTAACAAGTACCAAGTACCTTTTCCTTCCCACTTATCTGTGAAATGTCAAAGTGGGCCTTTTAGTACTTCATTTTATAAAACAGATGTCTGTTTTCAATTAAAATGTTGAATAACATTTGGTTACAATGTAATATGTTTATGAAATATTTGTAATGGTGTTTAGTACTCTTCACCCCTTCCTCTCCATTTTCACAATGTATATTAGGATTAGTTAACTCAAAATCAGTTTCTAGTCTTCTATTATGTTAACATGTTAATTATCATTTGCCCTACAATGTAGAGTCCTATACAGCTCAAGGTATCATGGCCCTGTTATTTGTTAAGAAGGTATGTGGTTACTGACTCCATAGCTATCTGCTGTAATCAGAAAAAGGGTTGATTTGAAGATGGCAAAAAGTGATGGGTGGGAGTGGAGGGGCAGAAATCCTGTGCATCCTGGATTTGTTGACTGGGCTGAGAAAAGAAAAGGTAAGAGAAAATCATGCACATTAGAAACCTAGAGCCCTATTTTCTTCCCTACCTCAGGACACTGGAAGTTGCTTGTATCCTGCAGGGGAGGGAAAAGGTAGAATGAGGGCCTCACCTTTTGTTACACAGCTCTGTACCATTTTGTGCACTGTCATTTTATCCAACACTGGAACTAAGGGCTGGTCCTCCCTAGGGAGGGGAGATCGATCTAAGATACGCAACTTCAGCTACGTGAATAACGTAGCTGAAGTCGAATATCTTAGATCGATTTCAAAAGGTACTTACCCCGGTCCACACTGCAGCAGGCAGGCTCCCCCCGTCGACAGTGCTTCCTCCGCTCGCGGAGCTGGAGTTCCGGTGTCGACGGGGAGCGGCTCTGGGATCGATTTATCACGTCTAGACGAGACGCGATAAATTGATCCCAGAACATTGATAGCTACCCGCCGAATAGGGCGGGTAGTGTAGACGTAGCCTAAGGCATGCTAACTCCTCTGTAGTCCTGAAAGGGAGAGAGGGACAAAGCAAGAAGTGGTTAAAAAAAATTACCTGCAAAACAGGTAAGGGAGTTGCACCTAAGAAATTCTCCTCATCACCAGATGAGGCAGTAACACTAGTACTTTCCTTGCAAATAGGTGTTTGTAAAGCCTTCCGGGACCTTTTGTCCCAAAATGCAGAGACCTTGGACATTGCGACTAGAAAAGATTTGCAAGCTCTTCGATGGACTGTGTATAATGACATTGGCCAGAATTAGCCTCCCTATTAATGAAGGGTTCCTGGAATCAGCTAAAGGGCTGTGGCAGACTCCAAACACACTTCACCCTCCACGCCCCTCTCACCCCCACCTCCAAGAACATGGAAAAAAGTTGCAGGTGCCCAAGAAATCTTTGAACAGTGTTGTTTTTTAATGCCTGCTCACACTCATGGTCTTTGGTCATCTTAGTTCAAGAAAAATCAAAGTCCACTAAAGGCACTTCTCAGGAGAAAGATTCCAAGAAGCTAGCTGTGTCTTGGTGAAATGCATATTCATCAGCTTCTGGTGGCGAGCTACCAGGTATTGTTTGCCAAGTAGAAATACCTTGCATGGGAAATAAGTATCTCTCTTGCTTTGAAAAATCCTGCAGGATGGCAGAGATTAAATGAAAGACCAAGTAGAGGCAGTTAATGGCTAGAATATCACTGCAGGTGGCCATGAACGCCTCTGGTACAGCTGTAAGGTCCATGTCCACAGACATCACTATGAGACAAGTTTCCTGGCTCCAGTTATTTGGCATACCACATGTAATACAGACCACAATCCTTTCAAGGAAATGGATTCTTCAACCAGAGGACAGAGAGAGAACTCCATTCCCTTAATCACCACTCTATGGTACCTGAGAATTTTTACTATGGCTCCCTACAGAAAGCCCTACAAGTATCAACCCCAACAAAGAGGACACCTTCCTACTTTGAGGTCCTCAATATAGTCTTCCTAAGACTGATGGAGAGAATCCATTTGAACCTCTTTCAGGATGTTCCTCACTTTGAAGACTTTCTTCTTGCTATCACTGTGGCCAGGAGAGTACATGAGCTTCAGGTGCTTATGGACAAACTCCTCTATATGATATTCCATAGGCACATGGTGAAGCTGCAGCCTCACCTAAACTTTATTTCTAAAGTGGCCTCAGAATTTCATCTAAATAGGTCAGTCAACCTGCCTGTCTTCTTCCTGAAGCAACACTGCATTGGGAGAAAAGAAATTGCATATGTTACATTGACAGGATCAAACCTTTCAGACTGTTGCCTCATCAATTTATAGCCACAGCTAGGTGTGCTAAATGTTAATTTATTTCCTTAGAGGATATAAAAATGAATAACACAATATATCTCATGAAGTTACCACTTAACATACAGGCTCACTCCACCAGAGCTAAAGCAACATCCTCCACCTTCTTCAGGAATCAGAAATCCTTAAGGTAGCAATGTGGCACTGAACTTTTAGATTTAATTGCTAAGAAATATATCAATTTCAGGCAGTACTACAATCATGGTTTGACTTATATAGCTGAAAATCTTCATTTCCACCATCCTTTAGGGATACTGCTTCCCAATCACCTATTATGGGATCCACACTGACCCATATTTGAAGAATGAATGGTTACTTACCTGATGGTATCTATGGTTCTTTGAGATGATGTAGTCAGTGTATATTCCCTGGTCCACCTCCGTTGCTATGGGTTTTGAATTGTGAGGGAACTGAGGGAGGGTCATGACCATCCCACCTTTTATGCCCTCTGAGGGGAGCACAAGCAGGCACCAGTTCCATGTATGGTCCTGACAGACTCTGGGTTTTTTTAACAGCAATCTTACATGCATGAGGCAGTGACATGCACTGACAAAATCTTGAAGAATCAGAGTTCCTGTGGGGTAAATAACCCTTCTCTGTTTTACCATCTGAGAGATTAAGATTTAATTCCTGAGACAGGCACTGTTCTCTTTAGGTCTTCAAAGCAATTTCTCAGCCATATATTTCAGGAAGGAGCTATCCTCTGTTGGGATGTACAGAAATAAAGCCTAGCACTAGGAGGCCAAGCCTAATGAGCCTGTTATGGTTTTGAGTCTCAAAGAGTTTGGTATTGCTGTACTGGAGCAATGTGAAAAGAACATTAAGATAAAGATTAAAATTTAAACCTAAAATTAATCCCAGTTAATGAATACACAAGAATAATCCTAAACTCTTTTTAGTGAGACTTTATTTAGGTATCAAAAGTTTAGTCCTTAACTGTGAATTTCATCTTTTTATGTGATTATTAGTGTGTTTCATGTAAAATAAATATTATTTCAGTTTATCTAAACATGAATGGCACACTATGTAAAAATCCGTGACAGTGCATTGGTCTGAATATATTTAATTTCTCAAGACTAGGTTATCTTGTAAATTATAAAATGGAAAATATTCACTTTTATTACCATCACTTTGTATATAGTGTGATAGACCCAGGCCAGTACGGTACAACAGAATAGTAGAAGGCAGATATGCTGGCCATTGGGTTAACAGTTTTCTGTTCCCTAACTGACCAGAGCAGGGACTGCTCCAGGCTAATGAGAACACCTGACTCTAATTAACCTGCAAAGAGTCAGGTGAGGCCATTAAGGTGAAGTGAACACCTGACCCTAATTAAGGCTCTTCTGAGCATATAAAAGGGCTCATTCCAGTCAGGCCAGGGAGAGCCAGGGAGCCAGAGAAGAGGAAGTGCTGTTGTTATTGAAGGACTGAGTAAATGAGGACACGCTAGTGCCATCAGTAAGGGAGCCCTAAGGTAAGGGTGAAGAAGTGAGAAGCAGGAGAGCTGTGGGGAAGTGGCCCAGGGAATTGTAGCAACTCTGGCAGTGAGAGGTTGGCTGCCAACAGCTGCTACCATTAGGGTCCCTGGGCTGGAACCCAGAGTAGAGGGTGGGCCTGGGTTCCCCCCACCAACCTGCCACTACAAGGAGAAAACAGGCCTCTGGCAGAACAGGAGGCTGAACTGTTCTGCAATAAGCCCAGAGGGACAACAGGGACTGTGGGAGTTCTCTCACCATCCTCTGAGGCTAGCATAAACCGCCTAGAAGCGTGGGACCCACAGGGACAAGATTGGAGCTCTGCCACAATAGTAACAGAATTGCAAGATCAGCACTAATGCACTATTTGCTTTTCATGTATTTGCTTGCCTTTCTTAAATTCCGCAATCAACCTGACCAATTTTATCCACATAGTTCTCATTAAAATGTACATTTATTATTAGTTTTTGGAAAATATAGAATAAGAGTTAATTATTAAGTCCTGATTAATTCCACAGGCCCTTTTCTTTCACATGCAGTACTAAGGTTCTCCAATAGATGCCCTAAGAGATCTCTTGTAAACATGACCACTACTACTGAATATCATCAGCATTGTGTTTATATACCTACAAAATTTTCTTCTCTCTAAATATCAAGTGCTTTCAGATTTCAAAGCTATGTTGAATAATTAGCTTAAAGATCTACTACTAGTTTAAGTCCAAAAAGACTGGCTGTTAAGAAATTAAATATTTAGCAGCATTTTTTAAGATTGGCTTTAAATAGTAATTTTAAATGTCATATAGATTTTAAGTGTATTTTACATTTTGTTCTATTTGTAGAAATAGCCAATAGATGTAGTGTTATCTCCTCATGCATTATTACCATTGCAAAGTTACTACAAACATCAATAAAAGAATAACATTTATTTTATTAGAAATAATGGAGAAAGCTACAAGTCTAACATCACTTTAAGTTCTCCTTAATGAATTTACTTTAGTTATTTTGTTGTATGCATTGGCATTATTATTTATCATCACAAACTTCTTATTGTGGATGTGCTCTCAGCCCTAAATGCGTACTTTAAGCATATTTACACCTTGCTTTTTTTAGGATTTCAGTCCCGTGTTGGGAAGTTGTCTTGATGAAGTATGGTGTCCTAATGTCCTACATTGCTATCATTCTTTGGTCAATAGGGAATTCTCTGATTCCAGATGGTTGGTACACCCTCTCTCCAGGCTCCCAGCTGAATAATTATCTTCTATACCATTGTCAGTGTCTACCATCCTCATGCTCAGGATGTCCTGCTGTTAAGCCGGATCATGGCAAATATAAAGTCTCATTGCATTGTGCTTACTCTGTAAATATACTCATGGTCTTTAATTTTATGCAACAACATTTTATAGATTCAAATTCATTAAAACAGACAGCAAGTGAATGTGTCTACTGGATGATGTGGGGAAGAAAGTCAGGCTTTCAAGCTTCATTTTGTGAGAGATTAGTTATATTTGGAACACAATTCATTCTGTCTCATGTTGGATAGAGAGGAAGCTAGCTAACCTCTCCTGCAGCTATTTACTTCTAGCTAATCAATGTGCTCTACTAGCATCAGCTGCTTTAGAGAGGCCACTACCCTCTAATCAATCAGTTTTTCATTCCTTCATTGGAATGAAAGTAATGATATGGAGGGAAAGGGAAAATAAACCTTACAGGAAGGAGATCATTTGAGTCATGTATTCTAAAAGAACATTTGTTTAGGGCCAAAATTTATCAAGTAGAAACCTTAGTAGGGCAAGCAGTCTTATTGATTTCAAGATACTTTTCATGGAATCAGATATTACTCAATCGGCCAGTTTCTCATCTGTATCTCAGCTCTACTCAGACACAGTGATGGGAAGGAGAGGAGACTTCTAGAAGCCAGCTGTAATTCTGATCTGGCACCACTTGGCCTAGGTGCAAGAGCAACTCTAAATCAGTGGTTCTCAACCAGGGATGCGGGGCCCACTTGGAGGCTGCGAGCAGGTTTCAGAAGGGGGTCTGCCAAGCAGGGCTGGCATTAGACCTGCTGGGACCCAGGACAGAAAGCTCCAGCCCCACCACCAGGGGCTGAAACCAAAGCCTGAGCAACTTAGTTTTGCAGGGTCCCCTGTGGCATGGGGCACCAGGCAATTGCCCTGCTTGCTACCCTGTAACGCTGGCCCAGGCTTTTATATGCAGAAAAACAGTTGTTGTGGCACAGGTGGCCTGTGGTGTTTGTACAGCATGTTGTGGAGGGGGGAGGAGGGGTCAGAAAGAAAAAGGTTGAGAACCTCTGCTCTAAATTACACCATTAGTGTAAAGCCGCTACATGAACTTATACCAGTGAAAAATTAGATGTAGCAGAACTCGGCTCCACCATGCCCTTGGATATGCTATTTGCCTCCCCTACATTAGAGGAGCGGTAAGGTAGTCTGGCCACTTCCAGCAGCTTTATACCAGCAAAATTCTCCTGTGCAGGCCATTTGAGCCTGATTCCCATTACTTTGTGCTACTCCAGCAGCACAGGGTGGCTGTGGAGCAGAATGGAAGTGGAGGAATGATATAATTTGGCCCTGAAAGATATCTCCTTAACATTAGTTCCTGAGACAATACTTAATAAGAGAAATCAATGTGTAAAACGGATTGGAAATTAAGGTATAATAAATGGCGTGTGTTTAAATCATTGTACTGGCTTGATCTAAATAACATTTGTTTGTATTTGTCTTGTAAGTATAATTCAGTTCAGGTTTGTTCAGACTTGTATGTTACAAACTAGCAAATAACGGACTAAACTTTACTGATACTGGGAAATATTCAGATTTAAAATTCTCTGACTCTAAGGTGACTATATTTTTAATAGTATTATCAAATTGTATACGGTAGATTAAAAATTGTTTGTTTCAGTGTAAGAACTTTCTTTACTAGACCATAAAAGAAGTAAAGATAAAACATTGCCAATATTAAACATTTTAGTTCATTCAGGACTTGAACCATGCACACAAGTTACTGGAAGTCTTTCCATTGACTTTATGAGCTTTGGATAAGGCCCTCAGTTCTGCCCAAGAAAGATGAAGTGACCATTCAGCATCATATTATGTCACCCTTACTCCTGTTGTAGTAGTACTTTGTCCCACTGAAGTCATTGGGATGACTTGCGGAGGAAAGTGCAATTCCACATGAGCAAAGGTGGCAAAACCTGTCCCTCTGAAACTCTCTTTTGTGGCAGCATGCTGATATACTGTAGCAACATGGATGCAAAATACAAGCCCCAAGTATAGAAAACTGACTAAAGAGGACATGAAGTACTAAAAATGGAAAAGATAACAGAAGCAAAAAAACCCCAAAAAACTACCGACAAAGTGTTCTTGCACTTTCACGTCCTAATTCTGCATTCCTTTTGCATCCAAAACTTCCAATGCGAAGAATTTAGGAGAAAGCCCTTATACATTTGTGGAAGGAAAAACAGACCCAAATCTGTCACACTAAAAATGGACCAGTTGTTCAACATACTGTAAGTGTGCCATAGGTTGCCATACAACATACTGTAAGCATGCCATACATAATAAATGAGAGAGATGTTGGACAAATAGTCTCTGGTGTTTGAACAACTTTCATCAAGAGTTATCTTGTATTTTCCTCTGATATACTGAATCTTTGTTCTGTTGTCTATCCTACACGTGGTATACTGCTTCACTGAAGCTTGTGGTGTTTGGTTGTTTGTTTTTTTTTTAAATCATAAAATGTTAAAACAAAGAGCAACACTGTCTTTCAAGTAGACTTAAATTAGTAAGGCAACATTGAAATTCACTGCAATTTATCACAATCTTCCAAGAAAGTCAGCAGGTATCCAGCTATTGTACAGGAGAAAGAAAAATTGTAAATGCTTTAAGTATAACAGTTAAGGTTACCACATGCAAGCAACACAAACATTAACAGGTAAAAATCATGCATTTGGGACTGTGAACTATAACTAATTATAAAGAATATTGTAGTGTGTGGCATATTACACTGCATCCAGCAAGATAATGTCAAATACCATCCAAATTAAACAGCCCTGGAAAGCAGAAACACAAAACTAAACACCAGCAATTCCTGCTACTTAACAAATAATTACATATACACACCACATTTTGGAGAATGTGGTCTGTATTTAGCGTGTTAGAGCAAGGTACAAGTAATCAAGTGAATGTTCATACTGTAATACAGCTGAGACTCAGTGGACTTAAGCTTTCCAGCAGTGAGTAGTGATGGTGCAATCTATTGCTTGCTTAAAATAATTAAGAAGTCTGGGTTAATTTACCCACAAACCATTTTGCTTTATGGCCTACTTTTCTGGAGTACACAAAGTGAAAAATGGTAAACATCATCTGTCCAGTGGAAGATGCAAAGCTCAGATTTTCAAAACAAGTGTTTTTAATTAGCAACAAATATTGCCATGATAACTGATGCAAGAAGGGGGAAAATAACAGTATATGTACTGAAAATACAAAAAAGAATTATAATTAAATGGAAGTTTGCAAAATTAGATGTCACAGCAGGTGTCCAGAAAAGAGAAGACACCAGGAACATGATTAGAGAAATGTAATACATTATACATACAGAAGAAATGCAGAATGATCTTTCTAATTCATGTGTGTTATTCTCTTGTGTACACATTTACTATTCAAATTTAAAAGGCTTAAGTGGACATGAGATTTACAGATTAGAAGATTTTTCTACTGCCTTCGGTTACTACTTTTGGTGGTCTTTTAAAGCAAAAGCCCTACCAACTCAAACAGTATAAATAAGAAATATTATATTGTCTTTGTCAGAACTGACATGATCTAGTATACTTTGAAGTGGGTTTTTTTCATATTATACATACTAGTGTTGATGGTTTATTCCTAACTATCGATATAGTCTATGTTCTACGTGGGGCCCTGATTGTCCTGTCATGTACATGAGTTCAACTTTTCCTGACTTTGGAGCAGAAGTTGTGTTTGGGTTAGATCTTCACCTGTGTCATAGCAGCCCCAGGGTAGCTGAGTGGCTAGGAGTCAAAGCTGCCTGGACATTTCAATGCAGCTCTACATTGTGCTCCAGAAAGAGGAGATTCAACAATACAATAGTGCTCAACAATCTCCCATGTAGCTATTCTGTAAGTCACAAGAGGGCTGGAGTAAAGCCAGCTTTGCTCACCCCCGGGGATGATCCAGAATCCTCTGGAAGTCAGTTAAGCTTGCTTTCATGACCCTATTGCACAATCAGAATACAACAAGGGGAATGTATCAAGGCTCAGGATATTGCCCTCTGCATGTACTACATCTATAGCCAATGGGACTAGTCTCATGAGTAAAGTTGCATCTTTACGGTATTATGCCTAACTGTGTGTGTGTGTGT
Source organism: Chelydra serpentina (assembly GCA_037349315.1). Lineage (NCBI taxonomy): Eukaryota > Metazoa > Chordata > Testudines > Chelydridae > Chelydra > Chelydra serpentina. The sequence goes on along the minus strand of JBAIAC010000014.1, from coordinate 7,658,195 downwards.
GTGTGTGTGTGTGTGTAAAACAGCTCTACCACCCCAATAACAAACACAATCATGTGACATTACATTTTTTCTATTTTAAATAGTTGAGTTCCTAAAATTAAATGTTGTTTACCTAGTTCCATACCATAGCAGATATACTGAAAAATTAATAATTTAGAATGCTCAAATATTTATTAATGTTTGCTGCTATAGGTGTTGGTTCTTCATTCTTAATTCACTAATTTGGCATGCTACCATAGATCACTGAGGCTGACCTGAGTCTGTCTCACCATAGTCATGGATGATGTAAAGACAGTTTAATACTTTAATCTGAAACATGTATTAACCCCAAAGGCCAGAACTATGTAACCTGTAACTTCAACACTAGTAACCCTTTCCAGAGAAGAGGTTCATATTTATTAATTTTCTACCATCAATTTAAAAAGTAATCTCTGATTGTTCTGCAGGGGAGAGAAGAAATATAACACATTCCAGTGAATCTCTCCACCAGCTGTAATGATTTTTGCACAACTCCCCTATCTCTACGACAATGTTGCTAATGTTGTAGTTATTCTATTGCTGTCAATTTCTGTATTTCTGCCCTTTTTAAAGGGACCAACTTTCTTTTACAAGAGCTGAGTATCATAATGGCGCTGGTCCTGCTCTTCAGCCACATTTTTCCTTATGTGTACTAACTAAAAGAATTACTCCACGTGTGAATTGTGCCTGAGTGACCACTATCCTGATTCTAGTGAAAAGCTTTACCTCAGAACTGGGCCATAGCGAGTAGAGATTACTGCTACAGGCTGTGCAATGCTGCTAGCATACTTGATCTTTTAGTTAGCCACTCGACCTAGGCGATCTAATGAATATTGCATAACCTCCATTCCGCCTTTAGAATGGAAGCAGGCTCTGCGTTCAAGAGAGGAACTGTTTGCTATTTTGGGGGTGATTGCACTCTTCTCCCACCCAGACCTGGGCCAGACACACACTCTCTCTCTCACCGCTCTCTCACTGCAAATATCAGTGCAGACGATCAGGCCCGGGGTTGGCCGTCTTTTAAGACCGGGGGGCTGGGTGTCAAACTGCGTCAGTGCCGTTAGAGACACTGGTTCGTTACTAGGGGTCCCGAATAAGGGATGGGGGGTTAAATTCCCTTTTTCCTCATCCAGTTCGAGAAACCCACCAAGTTCTCAGCACGTGCCCACGCCGGAGGCGATTAGACGTGCTTAGGGAACCAGGCTCCTGCAGCTCTGTGCGGCGGCTGAGCCCCGGGTCCTGGGCGTACAAAGACCAGCCGCCTGGGAACAGAAGGAGCAGCCTGCCCAGCGGCAGCGGCGGCGGCAGCGCGTGGGCTGGGAGCTTTGCCGCGGGCGGGGTACGGCTGGGCGGCGAGCCCCTGGCCGTCCCCGCTGCCCGCTATGGCCGGCTGCTCCTGCTGGCCGCTGAGCCGCCCGCGGCTGCCCCCGCCTCGGCTTCCATGCAAATGAGGAAAGAGCCGGGGCTGACGTGCGGGCTGGGGAGGCGGAGGCGGGACACGCCGGGGCTGAGTGGCAGCGCCGGGGAGAGAGGAGGCGGGAGAGCCGGGCGGGTTCAGTGACTGAGACAAACTGGAGGCGAGAGGAGCTGGTGCTGTCCACGGCGCTGCTGGTGCTGAACCGGGACCGCGCGCCAGCTCCACTCCTCGCCCGCCCCAAAGGCCATATCGCCCCCACCCCCTTCACTCCACCCCCCCACCCACCTAGGAGCAACTTGGCAAAGGAGCTGATCGCCGCTGGAAGAGATTCCCCCGGCTCTGCTGCTCCTGGGCGCCCTGTTAGACGAGTTCCTGGGGATTGCTTCGGAGTTCTACCCAAACTGTTGGCTCCCTTTTCTCTCCATTCCGCGATCCCACTTTGGACGTGTGGTGAAAAGAGATATTTCTGTATGCACCATTCTTGCAAAAGGACACAACGTTTTCTCCTGGGGGACTTTTGCGACTGTTAGACCAGGTAAGGAGGAAGATCTGTTTGAATAGAAGGGCATGTCTAATTGTTGGAGGGGGGACTGGTCAAAAGAAAAAAGTGCAAAGTTGTGAGCTTGTTAGCCCCGAGGTCAGTGCAAAGGAAACACTTGGGAAAGATTTCAGCAGCTTTCAGCATCAAAATGGGCTCTGCAAACAAGAGACAAATGCAGAATGGGAAGTTGGGGGGTTTATTTTTGTTGCTAAGTTTCTGTAGTTCTGGTGGTTGTGTTTATCGTAAACAAATAAATAAACAGTTTGTAAAGGGGGGTATTATATTTTTGATGGATTTTAATTAACCTGCATTGAAGAAGATACTCCACATAACTTCCAGGTTTGGGGGCGAGTAAATCTCTAATCGATTTCGCCTGCGGGCAATTGGTATGTAAGGTCACGCAGGGAACTAGTGAGCAAAGTAGGAATTAGAGAGGATTTGCAAAAGAAATGCCTGATGTTTGCCCTGGCGTCTGTATGTTTGGCTGAGAAGAGGTTAATAAGAACAACAACAAGAAACTTGTGAAATTGAAATCTCTCTGAGGGCTTGTCCTCGCCTCTTCCCCAAGGTGGATAGGGGTGTGTGTTTTGAAAGTTGTGGGTGGTTTGTTCCGGTATTGACTGGTGAATGTCAGGCCTTCCTCTGGGCTAGAAGTAGATGTAAATGTGGAGCTCTGATTTAATAGTAGAGTGTTATATTGTATTATAGGGCCGCTGCTGTTTGGTAATTGAATGGAACTGGGAAGCGTGGGCAGATGAAATGTCGCTGTTTCAGCAGCGTTTAACCTTTGGCGTGCTTAGCAGAGTGCTCTGCTCCATTTGAGGGTTTGCTCTTGAAGATGTGTTGCTTGTTTCTGTGAATTCTCAGCGTCCTGGGTATGCAACGAGAGGAGCAGGGATTTGTGTGTGTTGAGAGCTAAACGCTGATTCCAAAATGAATGGACCGGTGCTGCTTGTAGCCAGCGCCAGTGAGGTGACTGAGCGGACTAGGGAGACAAATTAAGTCCCCATCCTGCATTTTGTGACGTTATTTATTACTTTAGCCAACGCAATGAATTTTCCTTAGAGTCAAAATCTAAAACTCATGTGCTGCATCATCACATATTTGTAATGTACAAGTAGCTTTAATAGGTATAAGCATTAGATAATCTCAATTTATCTGCTTCATTCCAGAAGCAGAAAAGTTATGTGCCACGTTATTACAGCAATATTTTTCTGTACAATTTATTTAAAGTTAAAGTGTGATGCTACTGAATATTTATCAACTACAATATAAGTTAGACTACTTGGCAGCAGTGCAGGCATGCTGAAATGTAAAGTTAAAAGCTGATAAATTCAGGCAAAAGTAATGGTTCTAATTACATTGAACCCTGTTACTGAGATGTAAGAAATGCCTTTTTCCCCTCACTAATTATAAAGCAGCTCTCCCCTCCTCCTACCCCAAAGAAAAGGGGGTGGGAGTTTATATACAGCATTAAAATAGGCTGCTGTACATAAGCCTATAATTAGAAAAGATCTATATTTCCTTTAATGCATGTGAATATTTGTTTATAAATATGTTCAGGTTTTTCATAAACTAAAACACGTTCATCCTTGATTTTTGTCGCTGCCTCCTTTTTTTTTTTAGAAGTGTGCAATTTCAGGAAGTTTGCATTCAAAGACTGATTACATTATTGTTTGAAAACTATATTTTGAAATATGTTACATGAACAATTCAATGAAAATTTTAAAAAATAAAGTACACAACCACATTATGTAATGTTGATATATACATACAAAAGGCCTGAGCCTTGTTCACTTGAGTAGTCCCTACTCACATATAGGTAGTCATGTTAACATCAGTGTTACTGTTTGCAAGATTAAGGACTACTCACATGAGGAAGAGTGCAGAATTGAACTCTCTGACATCAGTTGTGTTACTAGGGTTAATCGTATGATAAATGATGTACTTAGAATTTACAACATGTACATTCTTATTGTACCTCTTGTAAATCTTTATATGTGCCTGTGTGGTTTACACTATGCTGCATTCTTTTAGAGCTATGAATCACTGGTTTAAAAATAACAGAGATTTTACCTATTGGGCAGAGACTTTCCAAGTAGTAAAACGGTATTGCTATCTTCAAACAGACATTTTAAACATATATTCTAAGAGTAATTCAGACATTGTGGCCCATGAATATTTCTTTTGTTCAGTTTGTGTGATTAGGCAACAGTCATTTTTCATCCTTGATATATCAAGGATATATATTTATATACACACACACACACTTACAACAATGCGATTTGTTAGTGCAGGGGTCTCCAAACTTTAGAAGATGAGGGCCACATTCGATTTTTAAGGGGGCTTTGCGGGCCAGCTTTAGGTCCCGCCGCTGAAATGCTGCCGAGGCAGTGGCAGCAGTTGGTTGGGGTGCGGGGCCCGATTTTGATGGGGGCCCACCGCCAAAATACTGCTGAGGCGGCGGCAGCTTTTGAGCTGCTGCCGAAGTGCCACCGAAGCAGTGGCAGCATTTGAGCCGCCGCCATGCCACCGAGGTGGCAGCAATTGGTTGGGGGACCGGACAAAATGAAGCCACGGGCCGGATTCGGCCCCCGGGCCGTAGTTTGGAGACCCCTGTGTTAGTGTAAAGTTCCCAAAACTGAGAAACTCTACATTACAAAATTATCTCGATAGTCGATGAAAACTAAACGTACACAGTTAAATCACTGGTATATTGAATTCTCAAACTAATACAGCTTCACACAACATTGTTGCCTATTTTAGATCCTTACCAAAAATCATTATTCAGTCAAACCCTCCCATTTACTAAGGGCTGCAGTATGAGCCTTGCCAACACTGACCAAGTACGTGAATGTATTTGCAAATTCATGTACCATGATTATATCAAGCCTTCCAGTAGTTCTTAGCATACCTTTGTTTGTGGGCCATTCAATTATTTTGCTGAGTTAAACAATGGCAACAAAAAGTTATTGATTGGGTTTCAGATGAATGTTGTCTGTGTTACTCTGAAAGATTTTCTCAGTTGTGAGCTAATTATACTGAACTGTCATTCTGCACTTTTCTTTGTGCTTGTCTAGCCTTCAATATTTCTTTAAAAGATAGATATTTCACCCATCTAGGTTAAGACCCATAAACAAATACAAAAAATCACAAACTTCCAATTTCTATACAAAATAAAATATGTAAATTTTCCATTAATTTACCCAGCTTCTACTGACAGCAATGCTACACTTCAAGTCCTGTCATTGTTTCCATGAAAATACCCATCCTTAAAAAAAATCAAAATCATACCGGAAACACAGGACAACTCCATTATGTTCAGTTGCACCCAGTTACAGCAATTCTGAGTTTAGCCTAAAGGGCCTAAATTAAAGGGTTCAAAGCCTAGATGTAAAAATTGGCTTTGAGCAAAAAAAATTAATTTTCAGTTCACAAATATTACATCATTATTGCCAGATGTTACAGTGATCTCAGAACAGAACATGATGTAGCTCTCAAAAGGTGACTTATGGGTCATGTCTTAACTTTGATATTTTAAATTTTTTTTAGATTAAACTAGGCTATCTTTTTTATTTACTATAACTTGTTCCATTACATTATGTAATTCTAAAACAAAATGGATGGCTTAGTGAATTCATTTGCTCTTCTAATTTTCCGCCATTTAAAGCATTGGTGGTGTCTGACAACAAATCAAAAGGTGGGGAATTGTTGTAATATTATAGTTTGATACATTTTGTGGTGCCTTTTTTAGGGTTGTTTTTTTTCTTCGTGATAGGCAGAAAAGACAGTCAGCTCTCTTGTGTATTTTGGTGAAAGGGCCGTAAGTTGCAACTTTTATTAAACACATTATACTGGGTAATAAAGAACAGGTTTCAGAGGTGCAGGGCAACCAGAGCAACCTTTGATTTCAGTGAGAGTTATGGGTGTCCAACAACTCTGAAAACTGTGCTGAGCAAAAAGCTAACCCCTTTGGTAATATCTAACAACTGTTAAGGCCAAAGTTACTATCATTGCCCAATCTTCAGGGAAAACAGCCCTTTCCACCACTCCCTGATTTTGCTCTGCCCACAGGAAGAATTAGCCCACTCACAATGGTTCTTCATATCTCTTCACCATAATCTAAGGTGACCATATTTCCCAAAGGGTATAGAATTTGGAAAGTGAACACCACAAAGTAGCCACAGAGGAAAGTCTCGCAATGGTTCTTCATATCTCTTGACCATAATCTAGGGTGACCATATTTCACAAAAGGGAAATGAGACACCCTGTCGGGCTAGCATGAGCCACCCCAGTCGCTTGCCTGCACCTCCCCCAACCCAGCACACAGAGCTGGAGTTGCTGCTCATCTAAGCACTGCCTACCTCCTACGCTAGTCTGGGGCTGGCATTGCTGGTCACCTGATCCCTGCCTGATCCCTGCTTCCCACCCCGCCCCTGCCTGGGGCTGACATCACCACTTATCCCCCCACACGTTCCTCCACACCCCAGTTTTTTGACAAATTCCCACTTTTGCCAGAAAAGTCAGGACAGCCTGGACAGGGCTTAAAAAAGGGACTGTCCCTGCCAAAATGGGAGATATGGTCACCCTACTGTAATCAGATTTTCCTCTGTGGCTACTTTGTGGTGTTCGCTTTCCAAATTCTATACCCAGGTTTTGTGTTAGTGACACCCTCTCCAATGTCTCCTGCTTGAAGGCACGTCTTGCTGACAGATACTGTAGTTATGAGTTTGCAATAAAAATATCAGTGGTAAAAATGCATTGAATGAAGTAACAGACATATTATCATTAACTCTGTCCTGCCTTTGCCTGAACAATAAAGGGTGGGAAATCTGGATAGGGAAAATTCTTCACTCTCCGTGTGGGAGAGAAGCTGAAGAGCTGTTTCCCATTGACAGCATCTTCCATTCCCCATAATCAGCCATGTGAACAGGTGAGTAGATTAGTGTTCTTCAAATCAACCAGTCCTATTGGGACCCAGAAAGGTATGAATCCCAGGTGAGTGGGAGTGATAATTTGAGTGTACATTGAATTATACATTTATTATTCTATGTGATATAGAGATCTATTTATTTATTTGGCAGCTAATTTTCACTGAGATATTTCCCTTTACTGTTTTAGAAATAAACCATGAAATAGGCATGACTGCTTAATTTAATTAATTACCCTTTTGACACATTTAAAGTGAAATTAGTGGCATTCTATTTGGATTGTATCACTAGGTTGTCCAAACCACAAGATGCTAAAATAATATGAAGAGTTAAATCTGAGGACTAGTTGGCAGTACTGTCACTGACTACTTGAAGTAGGTTGAAGTTCAGGGTTTATTTGCATTTGAATTAATTGAGATTAGTGTCCAGCAGAGCTTTATAGAACAGGGTTCAGAAAGACTTTAGTATAATAAAGTACTTGATGAATACTTGTATATGTTAGAAGGAAGATGGTGAAAGATATTTTCAGGATATTTTTCGCTGACAGTTTTTTGTACTTAAATATGTTTTATCTAAGCAAGCTTTATAGTAACTTTCAAATACTTATGCCACTAAGTATGCATTCTTATGTTAATAAGGTCCAACAGTTTCAAACCTGGGAATCTTATAAAGGCATGTTTAGGTGCCTAAATAAAAATGGCTTATTTTCAGTGGTGTTGAGCACCTGCACTGACAATTAAATACTATGTATGATTTATCTTTTAATATTAGTCATATGCAGTATAGTCTATCACTATGAGAGTTTAATAAATGAGAGAAACTTCTAATGTATTAGTATTGATCATTTGGATTAAAAAAGGCACCACAAAATGCTAGATGCTTTCTATAATGTAACTCTTTTGAAAATACCTACAATTTTTAGGTAATCCTAATACATAAATTATCTGGACAAATCTTCTGTGTCTGATTGTGCTCTCTGTTCCACTAAAACAAACCTAGTAATGAGGGAATGCAAGAGTAAACAGGAGGGAAAATTGGTGCTCTTAATTTATAAAGAAATAAACAGGAAATAATTTGCCTTTCAAATAACTTGAGTACTGTATCATGTTTCAAGGTAGAATATTTTGGGTTCTATTATATTATAAATTTGATTTATAATATAATACAACACAATTATAATATAATACAATGTTGTATAGCCTGGTACAGTGTGTCACTTATAGGACTTATTGGGTTTAAATTAACAGTTACCACTCAGGAAAAAAAGATTTGGCATCACTGTGGATAGCTCAGTGGAAAACTCTGCTCAGTGTGAAACAGCAGCCAAAAAAGTAAGCAGAATGTTAGGATGTATAAAGAATGAGATTGACAATAACAGATAATATAATTCCATGCCTTCTTACCTCGAATATTATGTTCAGTGATGGTCACATTATCTCAGGAAGGTGCTAGGATAGCAGAGATATGCGAGGTTCAGAGATGGGCCACAAAAATATTGGATGTGGGTATAAACTTACATAATTGATGAGACTGAAATGATTGGAGAAAAGATGAAAATGACAGGACATGATAAAATAATATAAAATAATGAATAATATAGAGACAGTAATTCAGGAGAGTTCCAATTACTCTTTCTCATAGTACAAGAACAAAGAGACATTCAGCAAAATTGAATGGAAACAAATGTAAAACTGATTAAAGGATTTTTTTTTTCACAGTACATAATTGATCTTTGGAACTTATTGCCACAAGTTATCACTGAAGCCAAGTGATTATCAGGGTAAAAAAAGAAGTAGACACATATAGATAGTGAGAATATCCACAAATACATTACACAAAACTGAAAGACTTTATAAGAGATATAAACCCACATCTTCAAGGCATAAACTCACCACTAATTTAGGTTAGGAAGAAATTTCTCCTGTGGATTAGGTATACCTTGATTTTTCAACAATGGTATTTCTTGTTCCTTCCTCTAAAGTATCTTATATTAACCACTATCAGACATAGGATACTGGATGAGATGGATCTTTGGTCTAATCTAGAACGGCAGTTCTTATGTTGTTTAAGAAAACATGCTTACCTACCTGCTTGCTATATTTTATTATTTAATTATATATAATTAAAATAAAAGTGCCCTTGCCTTTCCCAAAATAGTTCTCAGAAAGCGTTTGTTCAGAAACTGAAATATCTACACGAAAATGCACCAAATGCAAATATGACATCATTGGAACAATACCATGCTATTTTTCTATTTATTTAAGTAGAGTAATCATATTGTGGAAAAAAAACCCAAAAGTATTCTGAAGATTTAGTTCATTTTTTGGAACAGACAGGCCAGATTCTTCTCTCTCTTCTTTTGTGTGTCTATGTGTGTGCCACAATGCCATATGTTTGGGCTATACAGTTGAACTTTTAAAATAAAAGTTAATACACAAACACAAATACTAGCATCTGCTCTCTTAATGTTGGAGTGCTGAATTCTAGAGAATGTTATTGAGAGTTAAGTATGCACATGGAGAATAGAATAAACCCTTTAATGATTACCTCCCACCCAAATATAGGAGTCTACTTTCTCTTATTGATGGCAAATAACTCCCATATGTACCATTATGAAAACAGTTCCTTAATACTCGTTTTGAGAGAGACCATATTTTCCTTTCACAAGCAAGGAATCTCTCTTTTAAGTTTAAATTTTTTTATTGCCTTTTCGACTTCTGCCTGCCATAGTTTTGTTCTTCTTTCCATTTTCTCAGCAGTGACTATTTTTTTTCTTTTTCTCCATTCTAATGTTCTGCTCCAAAGCACATCTAAGTCAATAAAATGACTCTCATTGTCCTTCCTGGGCTTTTAATCAGAACCTAAGTGACTATTCATTTTTTATGAAAGGTGATGAATAGTCAGCCCTGGAGAGTGAAGTCATCAGACCAAGTTCCTCATGGGGAAGTGCAGGCTTTCTGAATGATGTCTCCAGTGGTCTTTCCAGTCGTGACTGGAAGGGATCAGACAGTAACTCAGAGACTAACATAGTCACGATACATTCACTGTCTAAGCTCTATAGTGTCCACAGAGGTCCAGTGACTAACAGATCTACCAGAATGGTGGTGTAGCTTGTTCCACACAATGTGTCCTCAATCTGCTCTGCAAGCTGATACAGGGTTATAACTCCTGGGAGTATACAGAGAAACAGCAGTCCTTGTGTGCAATTTTGTCTGGCCCTTATTGTTGCTATGTATTGGTAGAGAAAAGCTCCTTACCCACTCGTCGCACTATGTAAAGGCTAATCATGGCATCTTCCTTAGTGACAAGCCACTGCTGTTGTGGGAAGTATACTGGCTTTCAATCACTACTGCCATCGACCAAATTGTGATAAATAATCTGTAAGTGATATACACTATAACATTACTAATCGCCTAAAACATGATTTGAAGGTAGGTAATATTTTCAATTGAACACACTGTATATTTAAGAAGAAAGAACCTCAGCTACTACAATGGAGATCTAAAATATTAATCCTAAAACGGTTGCCTCCAATGCACCTGCTGTGCTTCTCTCACCCATTTATATTCCATTCTTTTCTTAGACCATTCAGAAACAGAGCAACTGCCTTCTGGTTATAAATAAAGGAGAGATATTCCTATTTTATTTTTTATGGTTTTACTCTGAGTAGTTTTTGATCAATAGTAAAATTTTAGTAAAATGTATTCTGCATATTAATGCATTGGCAGTTTAGTTATTTACTTTGGACATTAGAAACTGAACAATGTTTTTCTTGAGGTTTAATTTTGGTGTTATGCTAAATAAAAGCCCTGAATTGGTGACAGAGTATTGGATGACTTTAGATGGGGTTCTTTGGCTATATTACATTTTTGTCTATTGTCACATACTAGACTGATTTTGTTCCTTCATACCTAGAGAATTATTGCTGCAAACATACTGGGATAACTTGCATTTTCATGTTTTTGTTGCATTCAACAGGGAGGGTAGGATGCACCTGAGGGTTTTCCTCTGAAGCATAAGCAGAATGCTGTAGGCCTCAGAAATTAAATGAAGATCCCCCTGTAGGCCAAGAATCTAATATTTTAATATATTTATGTTCTTTTCATCTTTTCACTGTGAATGTCTCATTCACATACTGATCCAGCCTCTCAGTTAGTAAATTTTCTCTCCTATAGTTAAATTTTTCAAATGGTATGTGTGCATTTGTCTTTGTGTATACTATATGTATTTTCACTCTCAAAAATGCTAAAACAATAGTAAAGGTCTTGTTTATATACACACAAGTGTGGAATTCAGTATTAAAACTGATACCCTCTCTTCCAGTTATCCAAATATTCCTGGTTATTGCAGCTCATATGATACATTGTGGTATGTATGTTTAAATGTACCCTATCATCCACAACACATGGATACAAAGACATGAGTTAAAATTTCATATGCAATTTGGAATATCCTGGCTATTGTGAGTCAGTCTGTCTTATTCAAGTTTGTATACCACAGTCATTGCCATAGTACCTAAGAATCTTCCAGCATTGTGCAAAGGAACATGACTAACATCAAGGATGTGTGTATCCTTCTCCATTCATTTCTCTGGGGAGAGGAGAGGGAGCCAAAGTTGCATCCACCAGACCTGTATTTGAGTGATAAAATAGGTATTTGTTCATGAAATGAGTATAAATGTTGAAAATAACTTGAAATATTTGAAAGTGCAGCTCTTCATGTGATTTAAATGTGAGCGGGGGATTGTGTCTGCAATTATGTTTATTTTTAAAGCAAAAAAAGAACAATAGATTGTACTCATGGAAGCTCAGAGTTTTTAAAAAAATGCAATTATTTATGTAATAGATCCTTTTTTGAAGATACTGCAGTTTGAATACTTATATAAAGACTTCAAAAAAAATCAGCCTGATCTTAATGGCTCAAAAGCAAGGTTCACATAAAGCTTTAAATTTGTCTGAAAGCATAGTGGTTCTGGGTTTCCATTATGATTTTGATCATCATATTAGTTTCATCAACATTTGGCAGACTTAGACCTCTGCTGTGTGGAGAGACCCTCCAGCAATTCCTTTCCTGGTAAAGCACTCTGTTAACCCGTGGATCACTCTGTTTATCCACATTTTCTTCAGAAGAGGGAGAGAGCAGAGGCAAGACTTCATAATCTCCTAGCCTGGTGGTGCTTTAACTAGTGTCTAGGAGGTACCACTTGGCTGACCCCATTGGAGCTGGGTCTTTGAGGAGACCACCAGAGAAGGGCCACTGCCCCACAAATCACTGAGTCTCTGGGGGAGCAAGAAACACACCTCCATTTGAAAAGACACAATGCAGTACAGTCTGTCATGTCACTGAGTATTCAGGGACAATTAGTTCCTTAGGTTATTTGTCTGCCTTGCATGCAGACTAAGCCTATGTGCTAACAATCCATATGACATTTTCATTGCTTTTGACAAGTATCTGAGGGATCAGCTCTGTCACAATCTTGTACCTACTCTACCTCAACTGTGTGTCTTGGCTGGATATAATATCTGTCCCAGGCATCACTTTCCTCACGTTTGGCACTTATCGTGTCCGCCAGCTTCTATGTTGCTTTTTTTTCCCAATTTTTTCAATGCATTTTTTAAGCTTCTTGCGAGTCATTTTTTGTCAATTCCTCTCTGTTGTATAAGTCAGACAATATTTGGATACACCCAAACATAAATTTACTACCTCTTCAGTTTATAAAATATGCACATCATAATCTCTGTGGATATAGAGTACATCAGTTTTAAAGTCACAAGTCATAGCATAAGTAAATTGAGGAAAAAGTCATTTCAAAGTTATTCAAAGAGCCCCATAAGAAAGCCACACCTCTTCAAGTCAACCCCTAATGCAGAAGTCTGAACAGACAGGCCTGGCAATGTGCAGTGAAAATTAACAAACGTAGGCTCCATCAGATCAATATGGGAAGTGAGCTCTGCAGTTGGAGATTCTCAGCTGAAAATGATGTCTCTTGACAGAGGCATTCTAATCTGGGAATTCTTGGTAAGAGCAAACAGATTTTTTTTTTTAAATTGTCTTCACAGATTTATCTTCATAATTCTACATTGTTCTATATAGGCCCCAAAACAGCACTTATTGGTGTTTATCACTCTATATAATATATATTGGAGTTATTCAGCAATCCATTTGTCTGAACAAGCCACTTAAAAGACAAGGTAATTGGTATTGCAGTACACTTCTGGGCTAATTTCTGCTCTCAACAGACATGAACTGCTCTAAATCAGTGAGATATGAGACATTTAAACTTATCCTACACTTTGTTCTTAGGTGTCAAAAATAATAATGTTAACATAAATATGAGGCACAGAGGGCCATGTCCCTCAGTCCACACAGGGACACATTGCCATTTTTCTATTCAGGAAGAAATAGTTAAGCACTGCAAGAGGTTATCTAGGGAGCTTGTGGAATCCCTGTCATGGAAAGTTTTTAAGAACCGGTTTGACCAGTAGTTCTCAACCAGGGATCCAGGGCCCCCTAGGGGATCTCAAGCAGTTTTCAGTGGGGCCTCCAAGCAGGGATAGCATTAGACTCACTGGGGCCTAGGGCAGAAAGCTGAGGCTCCATCACATGGAGCTGAAACCCAGGTCCCTGAGCCCCGCCGCCCAAGGCTGAGGCTGAAGCCTGAGCAATGTAGCTTCATGGGGGACCCTGTGGCATGGGGCCCCAGGCAGTTGCCCTGCTTCCTAGCCCCTAATGCCAGACCTGGCTTTTATTTGCAGAAAACCAGTTATTGTGGCACAGGTGGGCCATGGACTGTTTATAGAATGTTGGGGGAGGGAGAGGGTGGGAGAGCTCAGAAAGAAAAAGGTTGAGAACCTCTGGGTTAGACAAACCGCAATCAAGGATTCATAGATTCCTAGGTTTCAAGGCGAGGAGGGACCATTGTGATCATCTAGTCTGATCTCCTGTATAACACAGACCAGAGAACTTCCCCCAAATCATTTCTAGATGGGTCTTTTAGAAAAAAAACATCCAATTTTGATTTAAAAATGGTCAGTGATGGAAAATCCACCACAACCCCTGGAAAATTATTCCAATGGTTAATTATTCTCACCATTAAAAACTGATGTCTTTTCTCCAGTATGAATTTGTTTAGCTTCAACTTCCAGCCATTGGACAGCATTATACTTTTCTCTGCCAGATTGAAGAGCCCATTATTTAACATTTGTTCCCCATGTCAATACTTATCAGACCAACCAAGTTACCTCTTACTTTTCTCTCTGTTAGACTCAAGCAGCTCACTCTATTTAGCTCATTGCTGTAAGGCATGTTTTCTAATCCTCTAATCATTCCTGTGGCTCTTCTCTGAAGCCTCTCCAATTTATGAACATCTTTCTTGAATTCTTGGCACCAAAACTGGATGCAGTATTTCATCAGCAGTCACACCAGTCCCAATTACAATGGAAAATAACCTCTCTACTCCTACTTGAGTTTCCCCGGTTTATGCATCACACAATCACTTTAACTCTTTTGGCCACAGCATCACACTGGAAGCTCATGTTTAGCTGATTATCCACTAGGCTCACCAAATCTTTTCCAGAGTCCCTGCTTTCCAGGATAGAGCCCCATCTTGTAAATATGGCCTACATTCTTTGTTCGTATACATTTACCTTTAGCTGTATTAAAACAGTGTTTGCTTGAGCCCAGTTTACCAAGCAATCCAGATTGCTCTGTATCCGTAACCTGTCCTCTTCATTTATTTGCCACTTCCACTGTGTCATCTTCAAATTTTATCAGCAATAAGTTAATTGCTAGAAAATATACAGATTCCAGAGCAGTCTCCAATTTCTAAACTAAATTAAAATTTTGACATTACTGGTCACATTGCTGATACCAGGTTTCTAGTGGAAATTTTGAAACAAAACAATGATCCTGTTTTCCTTTTACACTAATTTTAAACTGACGTAGTTTGTGAGGCTGTATGTACTCCACACAGTTAAGAAAAGATTTAACTGCCATTGGAGAGCTCATTTAAGGCACTTGGTTGTACCTAGAGGGTGGGTCAGGCTCAATTAAAGATGGATCTCAGCTGAGGTGGAACTGGGTGGTTATAAAGAAAGGAAGGGAAGGAACTGAACTGTGCAATCCTTCTGTTGGCATTAAATGGAGTGAATGGCAAGGTCAAGGAGGAAGCCCAGGAAAAGAGTTGCCTCTGGGATCTCCTGAGAAGAGAAGTGTGACAAGAGGCCAGGAGAAACATGAAGGACGCTTACTTGCTTATAGATATTCAACTGAGGAAGAGAGCAGAGGAAACCTAAGAGGGAAGAAAGGTCAAGCCTGAGGAGGGCAGACCCTGAGGAGGGTTTAGGTTTATACTTCATTTAGAATATGTTGGGGAAGTCAAGGGAGGAAGCCTTGTGAGACCCACCCTTGAAAACAGAATGAACCTAGAGAATCTGTGAAAGAGGCTTTGCTGATAGCCTGAGGTAGGAAGAAACCCAGAAGGGTAGCCGGGGGTGGGTTTGAATAGACAGACCTTGTGTTGTCATTAACTAGTGCCTGAGCTGCAATTCAGAGGAGTGGGAGGGCCTGGGTTCCCCTACCAGCTACTGGGGAAGGTGGCATAAAGTGCCCTTTGATATATTCAGATGAGGAATTTTGAAAACCCTGAGACAGGAGGGTACAAGAACTACAGGACCCAGAGTTGGAGCTGAAGACGTTTAATAAGGACATTGGAATTTTGTTACCCTGGAAGCAGTGTGACTAATCGTGACCTAGCTAGAGGGCTGAGTCACAAGAAGAGGCAAACTCCCTCAAATTTGGTTGTCAGTAGGGGGAACTAGATGAGATCTGGCTATGCCACACCCCACCATGAGGGGGCATGCCAGTTGTGAGACCACTCCTACACATAACTCTATAGACATTAATAGGATCTTACTAGATGTACATCAGTTAAAAGGAGAGAAGAAACAGTCCCAGCATATTCCCATTGCAGATATAACTACTGAAGGGATATTATAGTAATTAGAATAATAAATATTAGGCCACCTCACCATCAGAAATGTGTTACTTCCTCAGTTTCCATGTATGCATATTAACTTTTGGGCATTTGCATGATATATTATCAAATCCAGTCCAGTGTTTTACTACAACAATGAAAGCACAGTCATGGTGATGGATATGTGGTATAAAGAAAAAAACTTCTACATTAAATTTGACTTGTGTAAAGGTAGCTGTGGCCAGCAATGCTAAACATTGTTTTTTCTGTAACTGAACAAAATCTGCTAAAGTGGAATAATGTATGCATTACAAATGCTGTCTGCATCTTTAGTGCTAAATTAATGATTTGCTAGTGTTCTGCTCTCCTCCAGAAAGCATGTGTAAAGGGGTAGTGGGACGCTGAGGAAATATTATGTATAACTCTGTCACATTTCCTTCTTCCTGCATCTTAGATTAACTCTGGACGTGTCTAAATTATTAGTTAGTGTGCAGCAAGTTGGGGTGTATATCTACTGCACTCCAGTGTGCTCCACACTAATTGTCCATGTAGACCAGGGATCTCAAACTCAAATTACCACGAGGGCCACATGAGAACTAGTAAATTGGCCTGAGGGCCGCATCACTGAAACCTTTTCATACAATGATACAAAAGTATAGTCAAAAATGAAAAAAATGAAGAGTAATATAGTATTCTATTAAAAGTCAATGTATTAATTTTTTAAAAACTATAATGCAAAGAGAGGTTTTAATAAAATATAAACACTCATTAATGTTTGGAGCTTGGCTGTCAGTGGAGTCAGTGCCTATGGCGGGCCGCAGGAAATAACTCCGCGGGCCGCATGTGGCCCCCGGGCCGCATGTTTGAGACCCCTGATGTAGATCCTGCTGCGATATACTAAAAGTTGCATAGTGTGCTTTGCGTTGTTCACTGTGCACTAGGGAGCAGCAGCAGGAGCCACGTGGACATAGATTCACACTCCAGCTTGCTTCAGACTAATTCATTGTTTAGACAAACTCTCTTTCCTGAGGCACAGGCCAGAGTTGTGTTTATTTCCGGACTTCTCAGAAAGTATTACATAGAGATAAACATCAGGTTTATTGTATGTAATATCCTGAGGAGTAGGTGGTAATACTCCTCAGTCAACTTCAAAGAGTTAACTATACAGTTTCTTTGTGGACAAACATTTAATGCATTCAGAAAATATTGTAAATAGTACATGGAATATTATGAATAACTTTTAAACAAAAGCTATTAAATAGTAAATCTACTGGTGTTCCTCATATAGACTTCCCTTCTTTCCCCCTCCCCCCCATCTCCCACACTTCTCTTTTTTTTTGCTTTTATGTATTTAAATGCAGTGTTTCAACTTAACATTTACACTTCTATACTTTAACACATACCAATGAACTCACTTCCCTCTGATCTTTTTATAGAGATGATTTATTAGTCTCTGTAATGTGACTGTAATATGTAGTATGTGTCACCTGGACATTTCAGAACTTGGGAAGAGTGGCAGCATCTCAGTTCTTTCAGAATCCTGACAGCAAATTGTCTGGGAATCTGTACAGCTAGCAGCATTCGAGCCCTTGGGCTAATAGTTGACTGGTCTCCTCAGTTGCTGGTAAAACAGAAATCCGTGGTCTGCAGCCAGAGTGGTACAGGTAGTGGGATCAGCATATAACATATCCATTCCTTGGATTTCTATAAAGGTTTCACTATATAGGGCACTATCTTTTTTCCAGAAACTTGGTTCATTCAGGTAAGAATTTACAAACCTTCTCCTCCCTCAGCGAGTCCCAGTTAGTTGATAGCTGTGTAACCTAAAGGGGTAGTAAATGCTTCCCTACCAACTCTCCCTCTAGGTCCATATATCGGGGCGGAGCAAACATGTTAATGGAGAGCTTCCCTAATAAGTAAAGCTGGAATAGCACTGACCTGTATCCAGAGTGCTTCTGGTATTGGAACCCACCCTCGCAGCAGACACATTCCTCTGTCCTACATCAGTCAGGGCTGTCTTTAACCCATATGTTTATATCCTTTTCTTCCTCTCCCCAGCCCCTATATGCTGACTGGCTCAGCTCTCAGGTTAGTGAATAGAATGTGACCTACCAGGGGGTTCATCCACAACAAAAAATACCTGAACAGCTACAGAAACAGCTAGTGAGTATGTTTAGTTAACCACCACATCCTATTTCTGGATGTTTCTGTGCCCTTCTAGCTGAGGTGACCTGCACAGCATTCTGCAAGTGTATAAAGACACAGACTAAGCTGAAATCCTTATGTCCTCTCCACTGCTTATTTCCCTTTCTTTGAGCCAAACAAAGTCAAAAGCCTCAATAGAGAGCATGTAAGTTACACATGCATCTCCGGAAACAAATCTTCCATATTAATGTAGGGAGGCTTGGCAAGCATAGACATAAACACAGAAATTGATAGAGCCACCAGTTAGTGCAAGAAAAACCTGCAGATGATCCTTGTTTAAGAAAAAGTATAAATTTCAGTGTCACCTGTTGTTAACTGAGAACTGCAAATAATTCTTGCTAATGTATCTAATAGGAAAAAAGAATTTTATTTCTGCTATTTAGCTTCATTATTTATTTAATGTCTTAATATTTTATAAATATATGACTTTATATTAGACTTTCTATTTAGGCTAGCTTTTGGATAAATGTAATAATGTTAAAAATAGTCATCAGCTTCCAAAGCAATATTAAGGAGGTGATGATTTTAATGTAAATTAAGTTGTCATACAGGTGTAGTTCTCATGCTGGCTCTGCATGTTTCACTCCCGAGGACTGTTGAGTAGTAGTTTTGAGCCATGTAGTTGTGGTTCTACAGATCCACGTTTACAGTGTATTTTTGGCTTTATTTTTTATATTTTTTTAAAAAACCTGCCTGAGATTACTTCTTAACCCACGAAAGCTTATGCTGAAATAAATTTGTTAGTCTCTAAGGTGCCACCGGTATTTTTCTTGTTTTCTTTTTTCTCTTGAAGGGTTCACAGAAGCAGCTGAGCTGTTTTCTATTACCTGGTCTTTATTAACATTCTACAAATACTGATGAAACCAAAAACCCGGCAAATGAAAAAAGTGGCCAGCTAATGGAAAAAAATAAAATTAACTGGGACAAATATGTATGGAGCACATAAAGACCATAGCAAAGCCACATAAAATGAAACAGGACAGGAGAAAAGCAGCTAGGTATACCTAACCAAATATTACAAAATCTAGAAAGGTAAATACAAACCTGCTACAAAAACATGATCCAAAAAACTGAGCAACATGAAAACATGAATGTTGTCACAAAATAATCATGGTTGGAAGTAAAATGTAGGAAACATTATACAAAACGATTTAAGAAACATCTCATAAAATTGACAAAGGTAAAGAAGAAACAAATCAAGGACTAATTTTTGTTCAAAAGGAATGCAGACCATTTTAGACCATCACACACTGAGCTAGAAAGTCTGTGGAAAGAATCTGTCTGAATTACAACCTACAGTTCCTTTTTTAGGAATTCAGGGAAGTCCTACAGAGGAAAGTTACACATTTCTTTTATGCTATGGAATCCAGAGACAAGTTAACAGCCACAAGAAATTGTGACAAATGCTTATGTAGACAGCTTGGCTAATCAATCAATTCAGAAACCAGTCAGCTTTGAAGTAAAATAATCTTTTGAAGCTTATTATGCTCATTTTGAGATAATAGGGGAAATGAACCAATGGACCAGAGAACAAAAAGTTATATTTCTTGCAACCAGTCTAAAGGGATATTCCCTTATTATGCTAAGATATTTATCAGACAAAGACAGGAACAAGTTTCAAACTACATTAACCCATGATTTGGAAGTTGGATGCCAGACAGCATTGACCAGAATCATTCAAGAACGGTATTAGACTGGCTGACATAAAGACTCTTTACCAGAACTGTTTGATGATATTGAGAAATTAGGGCACAGAACTATCCAAATAACCTAAGGAACTATAAGATGTCTTAGACCATGACCAATATAAAGATAGTTTTCTTGTAATTAACCGGAAACTGAAGGTAAAACAAAATTACATTAAAATGCTAAGAGAAACTTTTGGAATATGCTCTGGAAGTACAAACTTACTATCTAGAAAATCTTTCATAAAGAATGAATGAAAGACATGATGGTTGACAGTAATTCAAAATCTAACAAATGAGCCTTCACCAGATGTACATAAAAGTCATTTAAACTAAGGGTTAGCATTAGGATAGCTGTGGCCGCCTATGCTCCCTCCCCTGTCACGTCTCTGACATGCACAGTACAATAGGACGGGCTAGAAGGATATCATGTAGTGCTGGCTGGTGCTAGCTCTGGTTCCCCCATACAGGGGAAATGCTTAGATGCCCTCGTAGGGCAAGTTTTCAACCTTTTTGTGCCACTAGAGTGCCACTAGAGTGGCACAAAAGGGCTAGGACATGGGCCAGTATCTGATGCATATCTTTAAGGATGATGATTAAAAAAAACAGAATTCTGATTTGAGAGACAGCCAGGTTCTTTTAATAGTAGTCCTGATCAATATTGCATACTATGTTTTTTCCTTGAAAATAAGGTCATTGTGTTGCACATATTTTTAACTAGAGGTAATTTTGTTGCTCACTAAGGAACCTTTGCCACCATTGAAAATGGTGAGTGTTCTATATCCCTTAACATTAAGAATTAATCTTCCTTGATCTCCTCTTTCAACTTACTACAAGAGTTAGCATTTGGAGGTTGATGCGTGAAATTAAACTACAG
Organism: Chelydra serpentina; assembly: GCA_037349315.1. Taxonomy (NCBI): domain Eukaryota; kingdom Metazoa; phylum Chordata; order Testudines; family Chelydridae; genus Chelydra; species Chelydra serpentina. Next base: position 7,637,547 of record JBAIAC010000014.1, on the reverse strand, counting down.
TAGTGAGGATTAAGAAATAGCTGATTTATACTCTTCAAGAATGGGTGGGCATGCCAAAGACAGTTCTATTGCATTTCATGGATACCAATAGTATCTGTGCATGGAGGTCAATTTCTTTGTGTATAATGAATCTGGAGATATCATAGGGATTTACAATCTGCCCATGGAAAGGAGCAACATGTAGTTGCACCATCCCTGGGGCAGACTAAGTCATCAGTATATATATATATATATAAGTTACTGATTATAATAGATGGGATTCAGAGGAGACAGTAAATACATTCTTATATCATCAATGGCCTTACAATAGAAAAGCTGAAATGAGATTATATTAGTGCAATAAAATGCAAATATATTATGCATTGATAGACTAGATGTCTATCAATAGTGAAATTTATATGCTAGAGACAATTCCTACAATTATGGTATATGTGTTTCGTTGAACAGATAGATAGTCTTTGGGTTAGAATGTTTGTTGCTGCTGCTGCTTCTTTTGTTATTCTTTAAACGCTTGATAATATATATATATATATATATATATATATATATATATATATATATATATATATATATATATATATACACACACACACACACACACACACACACACACACACTTTATATTCCCCATAGTCCTATTTAATCTTCACCACACTGTCCAAGTGAAGCAGCTAGGCTAGTAGGCATGATGGATCCACTTCTACCTGGGGCCAAAGATTTCTCTCCAAACTGTTCCCAAAGACTGAAGCTCTGACAGGTTCTGGAAGCTTCCTCAATTGACAGATCTAAGAAAGATGTTGAATACATTGAATTACCCTAGCAACTCAAGCTTCTTTCACGACTGACAGAACAAGTGCAATTTTCTGCACTTATTTCTGACTATGGTATATTCAGCCTCATCAAGAAAGTTGACCTTGATAGCTTTAAAGTAGAACCAAAGCTAGCTCCCTCCAAAGCAGAGAGAAAAAAACCCAGAGCAATGAAACAGGGAAGAAAAACATATTTTCTACAAATTTATATTTACCTTATGCATAAAACATGGTCAATTATTTTGTATTATTTAAGGACCTGTTGTTATGATTTTATAGAATATTCTTTTAGAAATTTAAGATTTGTTTTCATAATTTTTTTTAAACTGGGTTATTGGAGAGCGAGAAGGAAGAATGGCAGATTTCATATCAAAGATACTTTTTGCTCCATTCTTTCTCTGTGCACCAGCACCATCAATGATATCAGCACAGTTCTAGAAACAGGGTGACATCTGGTCCCATTGAAGTCAATGGAAGTTTTGCCATTGATTTTTAACAAGGATAGGATTTCATCCATAGTCTGTTGGAGAATTAGTCTGAGCCAGTCAATGGGGAAAATATAGTTTGGGTCCAGTCATGACAGTTGCTGAATGGTCTTAACTCTCATTGTAGTTAATGACTCTGAAGCATGCTCACAACCTCATGGTATACACAGCTTGATCCAAAATCTGGAGATCTTTCTATGGACTTCAGTGGGCTTTGGCACAGACCCACTATCTGACTAATTTCTAGCTGAAGTGCAGACTCTGGAATTTCCCTGGATTGCCAAAGATTAAAGGGGATGGTAAAATAAATAGTGCATACTATCTAAGGCTGGACAGTCTCATATCCTTCAATCCGTTATCTTAACTGATTGGACAAACATCCATTAACTTTAGTGGGCACTGTTCTTGCTACAGGATAAGCAAGAATAAGTTTACCAGTGAGAATAATAATTAACAACAATTAATTGTTAGAATAAGCCTAACAGTGAGTTGACATAATAGCAACTGCTGTTTTTTCTTATCATTATTTTTCTTGTTCAAACTTAGTATTTTCCATAGCCAAAAAACAAAAAAAAATCAATACCTTTTAAAAGAGTGGGTTTTAAAAATTATTTCAAGGTTATATTGAAAAATTATATGACAAAAATCTCTCCCATTGTGCACAGAGAATGTAGAAAGTACCATGCTGAGAAGTTAAACCCTTCATGTTGAAGAAACATACACCTGCACTTTTTCAAACCAGTCCTGCACCTCTCTTGATAACTGTCCTAAACCTGTGCAATGAAAAAGATGTAAAAATACTAGCCAAAATATTAAAATTATTGAAAACATAGAACACAGTGTTTACATGAGTTTTAAGATGACAGACATAATACTCATGATTTCATAATATACAGCAGTTGTAATTCCCACCAGTTCGGCAGCTGATATGATCATGTGCATGAATCCCCTAAGATATTAAGGAAGCAGTAATAACAAGCCCAGTTAACAAGAGAAGAAAGGGACTGCTTTGCTGACTACACATGTTCCGTATACTAGCACGGAGTACAAATAGCAATGCTGGTAAACACAGCAGTTCCATGAGACTGAGCTTGAAGTTTTATGGGAAAATTAGATCAACAGGCACAGCTCAATTCTATTAAAAAGGCTCCTCTGAGGTCTGTGAAGGATAATACCTTTATCATGTTTCTTTCCCTACAAAATTCAAGAGAGACTCTGAGATTACAATCTCAAGGATGTAATGAGAAGGGGTTAAATTTGCAGTGTTTCCCATTTCATTATATTCCATTTAGATTTGTGTCACAGGAACTAAGAAATCTAGTATTATTGTGGGTATATCTATATCTATTTTATTTATTGCAAAAAAGTTAATATTAAATTCAAGTTAAAAATTAATTACAAATAATTACTAAGGCTTCTCTTTTTTCTCACACAGCATAATATTCAAATAATTTTACTCATGTTGGGTAATACCCTGTTCTGGTAATTCCTGACTTCCATTGACTCTACTGGGACTTCTCAGAATAAGGTACTATCTAGCATGCATAAAGACATTTCCCCAAATCTACTTATTTAATATTTTCCCCTAAGAGATTTTCTTCTGTAAATCTATACATTGAATCTGAACAATTCAATCCATTATTCTGTATTAGGAAATTTAATTGTGTTCGTTAGTTGTGATTAGTCATAGAAGGACATTGTTTTTATTCTTTGAAAGAGACGTATAAGGACAACTTGAGGAAGACACTGGGAATGAGAATCTTTCAGGGAGAGTGAGCAGTTTAGGAAGAAGCAGCAGATAACAAGCAGCACTGTAGACATTTATAAAATGTTAGACCTTTTCTGGGCATTATTTCTAGAAAATTTGGCTACTCCAACAATTATTGGTTTAGGTGACTGTTCACTGCCATAGTTCCTTGGGACTGTGGCAGATAGCATAAACTAGAACAGTCTTCTGTTTATCTGTAGAGCCCCAAGATTTCAGTCACTTAATGGCAATCAGTGGCCACAACTACATCTCTCTTGATATGTGGTTCATGCACCTCAGTCTCAGGATCTGGCTCCAAATATGTAAAAATGTATATAAAATCCATATAGTGGATTTCATTGTCCAGCTCTACACGAAGGGTAAATATGACTGGCTTTCTTGTATACCGTAGATGGTTCATAGCAGCAGTTCTAGACACTCTCAACAAAGTTTATTTTTGAACAGTCTATAATTGACTTAACTGAACATTCTCCATCATTCCTATAAAAGTAAACTTGTTTGTATGTGCTATCATGCCATGAAAAAAGGAGTGTGAAAGGGTAGCAAGTATACTCTTAACTGACAGGAATTTATTTGCAGCAGCATATACAATGTGTTCAAATTATAGGCAATGAAGCATAGTTTATATTTACCACTGTAGCTATATTATAAACCTATTAATTATACAAAATATGATTGAACTCATAGTCTATGCCTGGTCCATAGTAAACAATTAATTATTCTCTTTTCCAGATTAGCAATTTGAGTAAAACAATTGTCAAATCCTGAAAGTGTATAGAAATACTCCTTGATATTTTTAATATAACCTTTCTGATAGGGTCAAATGAGGTATCAGTTTAATATCTGATATGTTCTCTGTCTTGGAGATGGTCTCTTGCCTCAATAGGAGAAGGAATTAAATAATTCAACTAGTATTTAAATTCCATTATTACTTTTTGTAAATGTATTGTTGGTTAACATCAATGTCTTTGCATAGAACAGTAATATTTTCAAATTAATTATATGAAGGCTTCTAATGACAATATCATGGCTATTTGCCCTCAAGTAATACAGTATAATAGTAAAATATGTGACAAATTTCCTGTAGCAGTTTCTTTGAAACTGGAAAACTTGATAATTAAGGTATAAATACATTCATATTCAAAAAGAATATTCCCCACTTTAGATACAATTTCTTTCTTTTAATTTAAGATGTGTTTCAAAAGTCAATGAACTTTCATTCATTTAGAACTTTGATATATCCAACTATACATATATAGGTTCAACTTTTTAATGTAACTAATTGGTAAGGGTTGTCCAAAACATATAATTTTATTTTTTCTTATCTGATATATTTCTTAATACATCAGGGTGCTTAAAAGTATTGTTTAGCATATCCCTAACATATGGGGTCATATGCAATAATTGCGGCAAAATCAATCATGATGTCAAATCTTGCAGTAAAAAAAAAAGGTACCATATCGAGGAAAGAATCAGCGACTCAAAGAATGATATTTTGCATGTATATGACATTCATATAGGCAAAATAGCCAAAATAAATGGTTTATGAAGCTCAGACTAACACCAGATGCAAAGGCAAAGCAGCAACACAGAAACAAACATGAAATGGAATGCCAAATAGACAGTGAGACATCAGTAAATATGCTAACTAGAAAGATTTCTCTAAGCATTATTCAAGAGAAGAAAGTGAAATTACAACCAAGCAAAGTCAAATTAAAAATTATACCAATGAATGATCAAAATACCATTAGGAAAATGTAAATTATGAGCAGCATAACAAGGAAACCTACACAGGCTGCAATTTCAGGTAGTACACAGAAGCCAGTTTTTTCAGCTAAAACAAATGAATGCATGAACCTAGTGACATTACGTCTGTGACACGATTCGTACAATAGACACACAAGCAGAACAAAAAAAATAACAAAAAAACAAAGAACTGTGGCATCCCTGCAGAAAAGCTGAGAAAAGATTACCAAGATATTTTTGAAGGACTGAGATGTCCTCCAGGAATGTTATAGCTGGAAATAGATAAAATGATTCAGCCAGTACAGTGCCTGAGCTTTATAAACCATTTATTTTGGCTATTTTGCCTGTAGTAATGTCAAATTTCAGCCTGTGTAGGCTTCCTTGGTATTCTGTTCATCATTTACATTTTCCTAATGGTGCACATTGCATTAAGAGGAAAAATATTGGGAGCAATAAATTAAATAACAATGATTCCTAAAGTCACAGATCCCACAGGTTGGATAAGCGGCATGATATCTGTTGAGAAGCTAGGCAAATTGGTCGTTTGCATAGACCCAAGCAACTTATATAAAACAATTAAAAAACCTCATTATCAGATGCTTACAACTGAAGACATATTACCTGCTTCACAAAACACAAACTATTCTCAGTACTTGATGTCAAAGGCAGATGTTGGCAAATGCTACAGAGTAAGGAAAGCAGCTACCTCATCACATTTTGGATTCCACTGTAGGTAGGGATGGTTGAGAATGTGATTTGGGATCAGAGATGCAATGGAAGAATATGAACATTACCAGTAAGATAGCTGACAGGACTCACATGTATGATGTTCATCGCTGATGACATTCTGATGAATGGGTGCAAAGACAATATGGTGGAAGTTGTGACAGATCACAAGCACAGCCTCATCTGTCTGCCAGAAAGAGCCAGGCAAATAAATCTAAAATTGAATAAAAACAAGATTAAATTGTGATTGACTATAATACCATACATGGGACAATTGCTGACCTCTGAAAGGCTGCAACCTGACCCTGAAAAGGTAAAAGGGATACAACACTTGCCTATAACTAAAGGTATTAAATCAGTTCAGAAACTATCTGACAAAATATTTTCCAAACCTGTCAGATGTGTCTGAACCCCTAAGGTGGCAGTTGGACAAAGGTGCAGAATGGACATGGTTACCTCAATCTGATGTACCTGTGTTGTGTATCAAGGAGCTGGTGACCAACTATCCTATCCTGAAATACTACAATGTGAGTGATGAACAATCATACAACATAATGCCAGTAAGACAGGGCTTGGAGCATCACTAAGGCCGTGATTGTCTCACGGAGGTTGCGGAAGTCATGAATTCTGTGACTTTCTGCAACCTCCGTGACTTTCGCAGCAGCTGGTGTGGCTGACTCTGCTGGAGTGACCCAGGGCCAGCTGCTTGGGCAGTCCCCAGGGCCAGCTGCACCCCAGGGCCAGCTGCACCGGGTAACTGGCTTCGGGGAGTGTCCAATCAGCGGCTGGTCCCACGGACCACCCAAGCAGTGGTCCTGGGGCTGGCCCTGGGGAGTGCCCAAGCAGCAGTCTCGGGTGGTCCCTGGGGCCAGTCGCACTGGCCGCTGCTCAGGCAGCCGCAGGCAGCTGGTTCCGGAGACTGCCAAAGCAGCAGCAGGTGCAACTGGCTCCGGGGAGTGCCTAAGCAATGGTCCTGGTGAGCACCCAAGCAGCAGCAGTCCTGTGAGGGGGCTAGATCAATGGCCTCAGGGGGCGCCCGGAGGCTGTCCGGAGAGTGGTCCCTGGGGAGCAGCGGGCAGGGGCAGTCAACCACCAGCACTGGAGCAGGTGCCCCTGGAGCAGTAGGGTTTCAGAAAGAGATTTAGTCAGGGGTGTTTGGGGTAAAAGTCATGGACAGGTCATGGTCCATGAATTTTTATTTATTGCCTGTGACCTGTCCATTACTTTTCCCAAAAATACCTGTAACTAAATCTTAGCCTTAAGCATCACTGCTAGAAAAAGGTTGCTACATCCTTCATAAAAAGGTTACTACTGACAACAGAATAAAAATATGCTGAGAGTGAACAGGAATGTCTTCCACAGTGTTAAAGAGACAAGGTGGATGAGGTCATATCTTTTATTGGACCAACTTCTGCTGGTGAGAGACAAGCTTTTGAGCTACACTGAGCTCTGGCCTTGGAGACTGACTCAGAGTGTCACCACTCTCCAATATCCTGGGACGGACATGGCTACAACAACATTGCATAGTTTTCACATGTGAAAAGTTCAACCAGTAAGTTCAAGAGTGGAAAATTATTCAGTAGAAAGTGACTATAAATCAGAAAGCAACAGCTTTTTAAAAAATGACAGCTAGTGACCCCCAAACAACTTCAGTGCATGCTGCTGAAACACAAGTGCTGCAAACTAGATGTACATTACAAGAAAGGGACAGACATGAGCATAACTGACTTCTTATCCAGAGCAGCCTTACAGCATGAAAATAAGGCAGCTGGACAAGAATATGATACCCACCACCTGGTAGAAATATAGAAATTACAGAAAGACACAAAAAAATCAGCTAAACCAATTATTTGTCAGTTTCAAGGCAGCAGCTAGAAAGAATCTGAGAACAAACTATACAAGCTATATATTTCAGTGCTAACATTCATCATTCTGTCAGGATGGCCAGACACCAGTGGAGAAGCCCCACTTGCTTCCCAAGAATACTGGAGCTATCCTGAGCATCTGAGCATCCAAGATAGCTTCATATATAAAGGCAGTCAAATCATAATGTCCAGACTATTGAGAACAAATTCTCTCAAGAATACATCAGAGCTGTTATGGAATAGAAGCATGTATCTTCAAAGCCAGAGATACGGTATACTGGTCAAACATGACCCCAGATATCTGAAACCTGGGGAGCAGTTGTGATAACCATGGGGAAATGCAGGCCAAGCAGCAGAAAGAGACAATGAAAATGGACAGCATCCCTATCAAACCTTGGAGCAAAGTAGGAACAGACCTTTTCACTGCAAACCACACTCAATAACTACCTCATTATTGCAGGCTACTATTCAGACTTCTGGGAACTAGGCCAACTGTCAGACACTATGACAGTGACCATCACAGACAAAACAGTGAAGCATTTCATCACGCATGGTATCCCAAACTGTGCAGTTTCAGATAACGGACCTTTACAGTTAGTTTGAGCAATTTGCCTGGGCATGGAAATTCAGTCATAACACATAATGTCATCACCATACCAGAGACAGTCATATGGCAAAGCCAAACTGGTAGCTTAAAATTTCTAAGGCTGTATTAAAGAAAGCTGTAAAAAACAATGCAAATATATACACTCCCACTCAAGGTATTAATACCAGCCCAGAACAATACTTGATGTTATGCTGCATGTGTACCTATGTGCCTATAGCCCCAGCATACTGGCGGTGGTGGAAGAAGTAATAGACAAAAAGGAAAAAAAGACCTGCAAAGGCCAAAATCTACCACATCCGACAAACAAAAAACCTCCCAGAGCTACAAATGGGAGATCCTCAAACTATTTTCTCAGGATAAGTCATGCACTTGGAAGCAAGCTATATGTATTGAGCAGATAAATCCTTCTTCTAAGTTATGTAACAGTCAATGGGTGTGTATTCACCAAAATTACGAATGCATTCACCCACAAGAGCACAGGAAAAAACAAAGAATGTGAAAGATGACAAAATGTGTATTTTGCTGAGACTTGATCATCAGGGCAAAGAAGGAACAGACTCTCAAAAATACCCCACCAGCAGAACCAAGTGCAAGGTAGTCTCCCATTGCCATAAGAGAGACTCATGTTCTCTCCAACATCAAACCACCTGCAAGGGTTATACAAGACTCTGGACAATACTTTAAAGAACAATTCTCTCTAACTCAGAGGAAAATACCTTAGTTGCCAAGCACGTAAGGCCTTGATTAGCTTAAAAAAAGTTGGTGCTAACTTTGATGCTGTGACCTTTATGTAGGTATAATAGAATGTTAAGTTTGCAAGTACATTATGGTATTTGGGATTAATTTTGTTATTTCAAATAATGTAACAAAAAGGAATTAGGATAAATAGCTTCTCTCTATAAGGTGTTATAGTATGATTGCATGTAGGAACTTTTAGAGAACTCTACTTTCAGGAAGTGCTTGATGAGAAAGAAAAGCTTATGTGGGGGAAAGAATAAAACCTGAATATTGCACTATTTTCCTCTATTTCTTTTTATGCTGGAACATGGAAAAATAATTCTATCGGTTCTATCATTGTGATATTTACAATGGTACAGTCATTTCAGACGATATGTGCTGAGTGGTAGAGTATCCCTAAACTCTCTCATTGCATAGAATTCTATTGTTTCATGCTTTAACTGTAACCCAGGTGTGTGTGTGTATTGGGCCAAATTATGAGAGGCACTGAGTACATACAACTCCATGGGATTTAAATAGGAGTTGTAAGTGCTCAGCACATCTTAGGAATTATTTTACTGTTTAGAAGAAGTTTTGCTGAAATTTAAATTACTAAGGTGATGGTCAAACTTCAAAATATTTGCAGGTTCAGTTCATATAATCTTAGCCAGCTCAAAATTCAGATACTTATAGGATTGTTATCCAAATTATCCTGACCTCTTGGGCCTTGGATATACTTCAAGAGTAAAATACATTAATTATAATATAATATTGGGCAATAAGAATCCATCAGCAGGTGCAGGAGAGAGAAACAGGTTCCCTGGATTAATCTCATGCCTTTGGTATGGGTAATGTGGTCTACTGGCCAGATTGAAGACTCATCCTGACTGACAGGGCCGGCTCTAGGATTTTTGCCACCCTAAGCAAAAAAAAATTTGGCTGCCCCCTGCCCCAGCCCTGGGCTCCCCTCCCCCGCACCCTCCTGCCGCCCCAGCCCTGGGCTCTCCCCAACACCCCACCCCACCGGCACCCTCTGCCGCCCCAGCCCTGAATTCCCCCCTACCAGTGTTGACTCTGCCCTCGCCTCCAGCCAATCCGGCGCTGGCAGGGTCATGGTAAGCAGCGGGGCTCCCAGGCGCGCCTCAGCCCAGGGTCCCTCCAGCCAGGGCTCCCGCCTCCAGAACCCAGGAGGGCAGAGCCGGGGGGACTGCCCCGGCAGGGCAGCCCCAGAGGCGGCCCCCAGCCTGAGTGTCCCCCACTCGGCGCCCGGCCACAAGGTGCAGGCGCTGCTCTCCTGTGGCCCCAGGGCGCCCCCTGCGCACGTTGCGCTGCTGTTGCCAGGGCCGGCTCAAGGCTTTTGCCGCCTGAAGCAACAAAAAAAAAGATGTCCAGAATGCTACCCCTGAAAATGTGCCGCCAAAAGCACGTGCTTGGTTTGCTGGTGCCTAGAGCCGGCCCTGCTGACTGAGATCATTCTGGCCAATGTATTTATGTACAGCACTTTCCAAACAAAATTGCATGTGATCATATGCTAGGTTTAATTCTAGTTGTTGAAGTGGGAGGTTTTACACTTAATGAACTGCAATTACAGTATGTAGTTTTTGCTGCTGTTTAAGAGTATTGAGTACAGTGGTTATATATGTATCTTGTAGAGGTAGATAATATAAATGTAATATTTGGAAGTGCAAAGGATATTCTGGGTTGGCTGCTGAATGACAATCTCTGGTGGTGTGGGTGAAGACAGAATAAAACTAATACATATTTTAAAAGTAATGGACCCCAAATGCTTTTAGCAGTATAATGGTGAGCAATATACTGTAGGTGAAGTAAGGAAGAGTTACTTCTTGTGTCTTTCTTACCACACTCCTGCTAATACATGATGCTAATATTGAGGAGAGAGTTAGAGAATGTGTGTTTTGACTTATTCCGAAATGGCTACAAATGTGTAGTAGAAGCCATATTGTAATACATAGGCTTTGGGTATATGTTGTCTGTCTATGCCGGAAGAAGGACAGGAGGCACTGAATGTGGTTTAATTAGGCTGCAACATTATTCTTAATTGTCAGGGACTACCTGGTAGATAAAAGTGTACAGTGCAGGTAACTCCATAATCATTTTCATATCTACATAAATATTCCATCAACCCTCCCCCATATATCCATCCTGGTCCCCAGCCAACCTGCAGCTGGGATCTCACCATCTCTCCCCACCCCTCAAATGAGGGTTGGGGGGGCTATAAAGGTGGAGGGGTTGGCTTTCTACTATGCTAGTCATAGGAGCCCCAAACCTGCCTTTTTTGGTACTTTATCGGTCCATTTTATCTGATCACTGTATCTCTTCCCTATGGAGTACCTGCGCTGGACATCCACCACACGCTTACATAATGAGTTGTGACATCAGAGCTAAACTTCTATTCCATGTTTGCCCCAACTAAGCCTCCCCCTGCAAAATTGCTGTGGGAAAAGTGACAACCCCCCTTCTTTGCCTTGGCAATTTGGTGGTGAGGGGGGAAATCTCTTCCCAGCCCCCCAAGAAAGAAGTGACTTGTGCAATGCCCACAGCAGATACTTACAACCTGCTGTGTCACCATTTCCATGGGTGGGAGAGGGGGTGCTGATTTACCTGGGTCAGGTAAAAGTGGGCTTCTCCTGCCTGGCCTGGACCTATATAATAACCCTTGCTTCTGATCACCTGCAGGGAGGGATGGGTCAGTGTTCCTGTGCAGACCTGCTTTGCAGCTGCTCTAAAAGTTGCTCCATGCCTCTCTAATCCCTTAAAGAGAGACACACCTTCCTCCAGCAAACCAGACACCCCTTGTCCCCTGCTTAATGTATGATGTGGTCATTAGTATGACGTGAGATGGTAAAGCAATTCCACAAAGGTTTTGGAAATGATGGTGTTAAAATACTGACAGCCACAAACTGTCCGACAGCTGACAAAGCTGTTAAAGGTTACACAGGACTGAATATCTAACAGTCTGATCAAACTACTTTCACAATATGAGGAAATGGTTTATTCATTGGCTCTGAACCACCCCTTCCTATATGCTGTACTTCACTGGCACAGTCTAGCCCTAAGCAATGGTGAAGAGAAGCAACCAACAATTCAATAGGGAGCATATTGCCAGTATTATAGCCCTTGCCAAATTCTCTGGTTGTTTCCCTCAAGGCCAGCATCTCCTCTGTCTTGTCTGGTTAGCGCTCCAGCCAGCAAATTCAGACCTTAGTCTTCATAGCAATGGGAACACAAAAGACCATGGGGGGGATACAGTGAGGCAGATGCCCTGGTTGCCCTTTGTTGGGTGAGGAACACAACACACTTGGAGCTGAGACATTCAGGTTTATTAGTTCAAACCTTTATTTGGACTAAAAGCATACCTCATGATTTCAATTACTATTAAAGCAATGAATGACAGATATACGGAAAAAGATATTAGTCAGTTAACTTCTTCTGGGGCATAGGATGGATTTCTCTTACAAGATTTCAACTATCCCCTTACACTCTGGCATAAGTATTTCCCTGTTCTGTCTCAACTCAGTCACTCTACATGACTCATGCTTATGACCTTTCTAACACTTTTGACTGTCAAATAGAGTAAATCTTAGTGGGCACTCCGTTTTTATGTTCAGGAGATTAAAAAAATTAAAGTAGAGATCTCTTTCCCCACTGTTCCAAATATCATCTCCCTTTGCAGTTATGGAAGTAAAATGCAAAGGACGCAGGGTTTTTGTACTTGCTGGGTCCAAAAAAAAGCTACTTTTGTTGAGCAAGTTTATTTTCTGAAAACATTTTTTTCCTTCTACATATTAGAATTTTTGGTAAATCTGTTTGATTTTTCAATGCTATATTTTCTTTGAGATACAGTTTGGTCTATAACTTCTAATTGTATCCATCAGTTATCCTCAGCTCCCTTACTTATCTACAAGTCTTTTTGTTGACTATTACTTTATATCGCCGTAAAAACATGGTATATAAATGTACCACACATTCTAATGTAATGACCTGTTAGAAAAGTGCACTTCCATTTTGTGCTCAAACTTATCCATTCTATGTGAATGTAAAATTACACAAGACAAAAATGTATGAAAATGTTATTCAGTTACTACATGCTTAATGATTAGATTAAAATCAATAACCAAACAAGATTAAGGACACAAGTCTATAGTCATTAACATCAATTGGTGTTTTGGATGCTTAAGCAATGCACAATGGTGACCATAAAAATCATAATGTAATTGGATGTAGTTGAATCATGACCAACATCCTCCAAGTATAACATAAAAGAGTAACATTTTTCTAGGATGTTTTAATGTTATTTTTCCTGGTGGCTACGTTCTCAAATTAAATGTGTGCTGTGGTAGTGCCTACGGGAATTAGGGTTCCATTGCATTAGACATTATACACGTGCAAAGGCCAAATCATGACTTTTGGTACCCACTTATGTAGGACAGTAAGGGGACAGTGTGGATTTTGGATGAAGTTTTAGTGTCTCCTCTTATTTAATATAGTCAGTTTCCCTCCTTGTTTACTCCTCAAAATTAAATAGTATTAATATGTACATCATGTTACCCTTATAATAAAGATGTAATAAAAAGTAGTAACTGATTTAAGGAAGAGTAGTACCCTCTACAATGACTTTTTAAGGTAGAAATAATAATTGTAGCAATCACATTATGCGATAAGTTCAAGAGAAATTTTGTCTGACTTTGACAAAAATGAAATGAGCAGCAAATAAGAACTGCAGACATCATACCGCTGGGATTTTAGACAGAGCCTGTCCTAAAAGCTGCATTTCTTCTTTAATTTACATTTTAAGTGCTCATCAAGGTAAGAGGCAATGAAGTCAGAAGACTGAACGTGTAATAATTTTCTCTTCTTTTGAACCAGAACAAAGAAAAAACCCTTCAAGGTCAGATAATTTTTTAAATTGTAAAGGGTTTACTCTTTCACACCACATGAGGCCAAAATTTATGCAGTCCTCTCTGTCTTATGTGAAATTACTATTCTGTGGCTTACATTTACATTATACAATGGGACTTTCCTCCAATGCACAAGAGAGACAGAAGTCCAAAAGTGGATGGCCAGTTTTAGCATGTGTAACTGTTAACTGCAAGGTCAAGGTATCAGTTAGAGGTTAACAAAAACGATCTTCAAACATTTCCACCAATATACTAGATACAAATAAGCTTTTCCCCAACATTAGAAGTCAAGTTTCCTTGTTTGTACATATATTTTTTCTAAATCATTGTTACTGGAGACAATAAAAGAAAAATACCATTCTTTGTCTATTCCAAAATTCCAATGAAATATATGCCAATACTGCAGGGTCATTTCAACTCTTCAGTACCAAAAATCTGCTGGGAATATTTGGTTTTCCTCTGTGTTAGCCTGGTATTAGTTGCAGCCATATCTGACTTTGAATTACCACCAGAGTGTTCTAGTTACAGAACATACAGAGTCATAAACTTTTTGTGCATCAGTTTACTTATGCAAAAGCATCCCTCTTTAACAGGACTGACGCCCTTTAACAGACATTCTGGCCCTTTAAGAGCCGGCATGGGCCAGAATGTCTGTTAAAGGGCATCAGTCCTGTGAAGTCAGGAATTTTTGAAGCTGTAGTCTCCAAACTGGTCGCATCACTTCAGACTGGAATCATGGGCTGCTGAAACAAGGGATGATGTAGTATATAAGGAGCAACTTTACCCTCAAGAGTAAGAGGACTAGGGAGGACTACATGGTAGGAAACCTGGAAGGAGTAATAGTAGTGGCTTGCTTGTGGGAGCTCCCCAGGGAGCTAGGTTTTGAACTGAGACAGGTGTGGGGGTCTGTGCTAAGAGGGAATGAAAGCTGGGTGGAGCTTGGCAAATGCCATAAATAAAGACAGAAACAGGCAGAAATAGTAAGTAGCCCTTATAAAGAGGAACAGCTTGAACTTTGGGGAAAACAGCTGTTTCACTACATATGGTCCCAGGACTGAAGCCTGGAGTAGAGGGAGGACTTGAACTCTCTGCAAGTCATGATGGTCCACACCTCTAGAGGAAACAGCCTTGCTTTCAGATGAGTTGAAGGACTGCAGTTGTATGTAGCATGATACAGTCACGAGCATAAAAGAGTGGCAGTAGTGCCAGGAGTGTGGACGTAAGTATGTAGGATAACCACTGTTCCCCAACTTGTTCACATTTTAAGCTTAGTTGAGTTCCCTTAAAATGAGTAAAAAGTAAATTATAGTCCAGACTTTCACATTCTAATCACAGTCATGTTCTTGGACTCCTAGGGCACTCTTCTGCCTCTGTGTAATTACTTTTTTGTTTTTACCACATATCTACACATTGGCAGCATAGGAATATTAGCTCCACAATGACACAGGAGAAGCTGGTCGGCCTTGCAACCATCTCAATAGAGCATGAGCTGGCCCAGACTGTGGACCTTCAGGAAGCAGTTCAAATCTTTGCAACCAAGAAGGCGCGGAAAGCACCACTTTGATTATTCAAACAGATAAAAATGCTAGTGTTTACTATGCAGATGGGAAAAGTTACATTTGCTGTTCAGGCATTTGAAAGTTAAGTGTTACTTAACATTTTTGAACAAGGCATTTTAAGTTGTTAGTTCTCGTTTATTGGGGGTAGGTAGCAGAGCAGAACCATGAGAGGAGTAGAACAGGAAGAAGGCAGAATTGAGACCTTTCAAAGGTTTAGCCCAAGCGAGGGGTCATGAGGGCGTCATTTGATCTCCCTGCCTCAGGTGCCAAAATGTTGAGGGCTGGCCCTGTAGCCAGAAGACTTTTATTTATAAAATATAGTATATGATATGGGCTCCCATTACCAATGGGAGGTACATGAACCCTAAAAGGAGAAATGCACCAATTTCAATAACAGACGTATTGATTTTCTCTTGATTTTTATAGACTATAATGTTAAGGGAGAAGGTTGGTCTTTAGTATGTGAGGTGCTCAGATAATACAGGTTGAACATATGTAAGTACCTAAATATAATTTTCTGGGAACCTTATATAAATTACCTTCCCAACTGTATTTCTGCTTCTCTAGGTGTCATTCTTAAGTACCAAGAAACAAGACTGATTACTGTAGCTCAAGCAATATGAATCAAAATGCATTGTATTTGCTTCAGTTGTTCATTAGGTCAAATAAGTTAAAAATAGGTCAAATACACACAAGCTGGCATTCCACCAAACATGCGAATACCCAGGCTTACAACTATCAACAGAAAGTGAGGAGATCTGAACGAGCAGAGAATGTTAAAAATTTGTTTTAAGAAAAGACTTCACCTTTCCTCAGAAGCAACTGTGACATGGACTTTCTATGACATACCAGTAATTTCTGGCAGCCTCTTTTGTGTGTCATAATTTAAAACTCTGATATCTAGGGACCTGCCAGAGCTAGAAGCAAGTGCACTAGCTTGGATTCTCTCCTTTCCACTAACATAAATTGCCTATTTTAATCCTAATAAATCAGACCTTAAACCTATAATTTGCCTGGGCCTGAATAATGTATGTACAGCACCTCCAAAATAGTGCAGTTTTGGTAGGGAAATTCCATATTGGGATGAGGGACAGAAGCAGACATTTGTGTGCTATGTTGATTTAAAAAAAATGACACTACTTTGGAGCTGCTCAGAGATTTGGAATGTTAGAATGAGTACAGGGTAATGGAATAATGGGTAGAGTGCAGGTTAAGGCCGTCAGAGGTGCATGATGTATGAAATTTAGCGTATTGATATCACTATCCCATGTATTTATAATTATTTTTAAATTTAACTGTCTGATTTGTATCCGTAAAGAGCAAACTTGGCTTGCCTGTACATGGGTATGAACAGCCTGAAATCGAGTTAGTGATGTGGTTCCATCAGCCAACTCCTCTGCACCCAGAATAGGAGATTGCACAGCAACAAAGGATGCTCTGGCTCTAAACAGGAGGATTCTGTCCCTTTTTGATTACTGCATAATCCAAAGCAATGTCAAATAACTGCACTTTGAACAAGGAGAAGATCTGGATTTAAACTTTATCTCTTTCAAGTTTCAGTATATCATAAAATGTTACATTGGATTTATCACATGATTTTCAGCATTCCCACTGAGCTGTCAACAAATTGACCATTACCTATTCAAATAAGAATAGCTATTGAGGTGTTTCAGCACCTGAAGTTAGAAATGCTACTTCAAAGTATTGTGAAATAAATTATCCCTGTGTTATTAACTGTCTTTCAAAGTGTCCTCTGTTATGTTCACACTTTAAAATGTTATTTACAATATAAAATGGCTGAATATGAAGTTAAAAAGAAATCTTGACCTTTTAAAATTATTTCTAAACGTGAAATACATTAACTAAATACCACTAGCTGTAATACAATTTTATTAAGTATGAGTCCTGGAAGATCATGTTGTGACTCATGAAATCCACCTTATTAAATTTCAGTTGCTTTTTTGGATTTGATTCTAAGGAGGCTCAGGATTGAGAGTCTATTTTAAATCTTTTGAAACTTTGATCTTGAATCAGCCCTTTTGAGGTAATTATCATTCAGTATTTAGATGGCAGCAGTTCCCAAAATGTTGAGTGCTTTCTAAACACAAAACAAGACACTCTGTTTCAATTGCAGGAACAACCCAGAACGGAAGCTGCAGTTTTCTGAGTTGCGCAAAATACTTTTGAACTCTGGTTTTACCAGTGGGCTTTTCATCCTTTTCAACAGATCATGCTGTATACTTTATTATAATTTCTATAGTATCATAAATGTGCATAGTGCATGATATATCTTTTATAGGTCACTGGTAATAGAGATTTACCTTGTGCCTGTACCAAGCCCAGGTAATTAGGCTTGGCAAAGGAGAGTTCCTCAAAGGCTGAAATTGCATAAATCCTTCTCCCCAACAAAGGTGATGGACTGTTACACTTTTGAACGCACAGTGACTCCTACTATTCCTGCTCCTCCGTTCTTTGAGGGGTGTATGCAATGGTTGGTGAATCCATAAACGGTTGCATTTACTCGCCTTTCCCCTCACTCTACCCTTATCTTTTCTCCTTCCTCATACCCACCAAACTTAGTTGAATGGAAGTAGTCATTATTATTTATTATTGTACTACTATAGCAGGCCAAGATCCTGGTCCCGTTGTGCTAGATTCTGTATAAACACATAGTAAGAGAGTATCCCTGCCCCAAAGATTTTACAATATGAATAGACAAGACCAGAGCTGAGCAAATAATTGATATTTCAGTGGCCAAACTGTAAATCTGGTGGAGTTGGGAGAGGGCAGGGAGGGAAGGAGGAGGAGTTTTGTTTATTTTTTTTAATGAAACTGCATTTATTTTGTTTTTTTCTCACAAAATTGAAAGACAGAAAAACAATGTGTTTGAGACACAGAAAACATTTGGAATGTTGATGGAAATGACATTTTCTAAATGAAATGTCATTTTGGATCACTATTTTGCTGTTTGTTTCAAATTGAAATGGTTTGTTTGTTTGTTTTCAGTTCTGATGGCCAAAACTATTTGCTATATTTGCTAAGGGTCCTGGTGTCCAAAAAATTTATTTTTCAGCAAATTTCCTATTCACCAAAAAAAAAAAAAATAATGCTTAGCTCTAGACAAGAAAGACAAAAGAAATAAGAAAGGAAGTATTATCTTAATTTTACTAATGGGGAACTGAGGCACAAAGAGATGAAGTGACTTACCCAAGGTCATACAGCAATTCTGCAGGAGAACCACAAACTGAATCTGAGTCTCTTGAGCCCCTGTCATAATCACAGGATCATCCTTCATCCACACACCCTGAGTGTGTTCCAAAAAAATCTTTCTCATTCCACAAACGTACACAAAGTAACAGCACTGTATATGTGAATAAAAGAACTGTTGAAAACATCAACAGTTGAAAAGTCAAGTTATTTTGTTGTTTTTCTGACTTATATCTCACCTTAGGCTAATGGATTTCCCTGGGTGTGTCTGAGCTGAATAGCGGGGGATGAAGGGTATATGTTAAATTCTGAGTTTACTGATGTTACAGGATATAAACCAGCACAACCTAAGATCAAGTTTCTCAATGTATGTTTATAGATACAGCACCTAGAATATAGTAGAACAAAACAAAGATACAAACAAAGTTATATTTTCCCTGTCTCATACTTTAGGGGATATACACATATAAAAGGAAAAGTTTTAATGACATTCACTAAACAAATAATTAAACAAACATATAAAACCTTCCTAATCCGTAATCCTCCTGTATGTGATGTCTTGAGGATAGACTGTCCAGGTTCCTGATTGAGGCCCTGCTTCTGGGTTTCATTATGGCTTCTTTATGCCACCTCTGCTGGGCCACAAAGTCAGCAGAATTAGCCATTAGTGAATACCAGCCCAGAGAATTCTTCTGGTGGCCTACTGCTGATGGAATAATAGCCTTGTAACACAACTCTTACAGCTGTAAGGGACATGTTGTGGGTAATGGAAGGTGTATGGCGGTACAGTGCTTTCCAGATCCTTTCCAGTCCTACGGTTCTATGAGTTTATCAATTCTTGGTTGTCATTGCAGATAATCACAGCTTTATAACAGCTCCTGTGGCTGGTCTATTTTATGCCAGTGATCAGAGTAGTCCCTGACAGGTTCTAGAATCTTTGTTCCCTCACAACCTTCCTAAGCTATGCTAACTAAACTCAGCCACAGCTCAGCTGGAGTTTTTGAAACAATCAAAGAACAGTTTTCTCCCAAAGACTCCAGCCCAGTTTTTATACATTCCATCACATGCTGGACCAGGACTTCAGGATTTTAGTCAGTGGAATAGAAATACACATTGAGTGCAGACATCATTAATGAAGCTCATAAAATGTGTGCCTCAGTACCTTGATTTAAGAAGCATATTGGGACATAATAGGGTGTGTGTTCACATGAACAATGCATTGCATACAGTTTGTTTGCAGAGCCTATGTGATAACTAGAATAGTG
This sequence comes from Chelydra serpentina, assembly GCA_037349315.1. Classification (NCBI taxonomy): domain Eukaryota; kingdom Metazoa; phylum Chordata; order Testudines; family Chelydridae; genus Chelydra; species Chelydra serpentina. Next base: position 7,617,874 of record JBAIAC010000014.1, on the reverse strand, counting down.
AATATATACGGGAGATGGCATCCTACACTAGACAGTGCAATGCTGGAGAATATGCTTATATAAAAAGCACTCGGCCATGTCATTGGTGTTCTCCTTCTTTTCTCCTCCTCAGTTTTAAAAAATATCTTTGTTTTCTTCAATGCTTTTCTTTTATTTACTATCCTTTACATGCTTCCTCTCCCCTCCCCCCAGTCAAACTATGGTATGAATGCTGATTAGAAAATATTTAGTCAAATACAACCTAGTCATTTTTTGATTCCTAAACACTAGCCCATCATTTTTTTTGGCTATCATACAGATTATGCTAGATAATTTCAATAGCATCTATTCTAGTCTACAAATGGAATTTAAGTATTTTTAGTTGTTATTAGATTATTTGTGGCAAAATGATTTAAGTTCTGTCGCTAATCTTTTACTATTTTTTATTTTGACAGGAGGAAACCAGGAAGGATGTTTATGTGGTGGTCAGCTGTTTTATTTCTTGGATGCATTTTGTTGGGAGCAGAAGGGTGGCCAGCCAAGGAAGGATATGACTTTAAGCCCTATCAGCCTCTAGTAAGATTACGCCACAAGGTACTGATTATTTTCTAGCATTCTTTGCTTTTCCACAAATAAGGAATAATTTACTCAGTAGACTTTTATTTTATCAGAGTAACCATTTAGAAAGGAACTCTTTCCAATAATAAAATCTTCAGAATATTGCTCTGATTAATCAGTATAATGGAACTGCTTTGCAACTCTCCAGGGATCAAAACAGCCTTAAATCCAGTTTCCATAGCCACAAGATAACTCCCCTTGCATAGGGTGATTCTCTAATGGTACAGAATCATAATAGCCTCTCCTAAACTGCTCCTCACTGGGCTGCCAATGTAGATAAGTGGCCATGGAAAGATATACCTAGCTGCTATAATGGGCCCTGGGGGTTGCCTGCAATTGGCATAGACTAAAACAGCCTTTAAATTGCTTTAACTTATGCCAAAGACAGAAGCAGCACCTGGACAGGGATGGGGCCACAATGGTGACTTAAAACCACCTTTGTCCCCTACTTCTGGACTTGTGCTAGGTGCACTTCAGCTGGAGAATCAGGGCCATTATCTGTATTAAATATCTAAGTATTTTGAAACCATCGAAGTAGGTTGCTATTAACATTTCAAGGTGTTTTAGTTAAATTTCTTTGTAGAGTTTACAAAACATCAAAACTCTTTCCTGATATTTGTAAGTTTGTAAAGATGAGCCCAAATCCTGAAGTTCTCACTCAGTCTATATTCAGGTGAAACTCACCATTGAAACCAGTGGAAGTTTTGCCTAAGTAAATACTGAAAGATTTGCCCATGAATGTACATTATTTATGTAAGTACAGTATATTTCTTGCAGATGGAACATAAAATATGTAAACACTATATTTTAATAAAATTACAAAGAAATGCTATAGTATGAATCCTCATTTTAAACAGGTAAGTGGTCTACTTGGCAGTATCACGGTCTTAGACTTTACCTGTTAATTCAGTTCCATTTATGCAATTTCAGAGCAGCGTACTCTACTATAGTAGCAAGGAGAAGAAAGAAAAAATGAGAAAACAATAGACTGAAACTAGGAAGAAATGAAAACAGACAGACAGGAAGGGTGACCATGAAAACAACACTGGAAATAGAGACAGTTTAGGTGAAAAAGAAAAAAAAAGAGGAAGAAAAGAGATGAAAGCAGAGAGAGACAGAAGCAGGAGATAAAAAAACAACTAAGAATACATTTTTTAGATCTACGTGGTCTCTAGTTAATACGTCTTAGGTTACCATTAGTCTGTAGTGTTGTTGGTGCAGTGATTCTTAAATAGCTGTTTTATGTTTGGAACAGAATATGATACAGATTACAAACATAGTTTGTGGAGATTAACATAGATAAAAAATAGAGGATTATTTTTTGTCTCTCATCTCTAAACCATCATTGCTTTATTTTATTTAGTCAATTCTATTAAAAGGCTTCTGATATTATACTAATACATTTTTGTTTGCAATTAGTTGTGAGAATGGCAGTGTTTTCCTGAAATACCCTCCCTCTAGTGAGTGTTGAAACTTCTGGGAAAGGTTTAAATGAGTCCTGTTGACTCACTGAGATGACTTGTCATCACCATCTGGCTATAAAGGAAGTGGGATTCTCTCTTGGGGAAAAGAAAGATGTAGACTGAACATTCCTAAGGGGAAAAAATTCTCTGAACAGTCAAATCTAGTAGAAAGTGTGAGCTGGTATTTGTTACTTTATTGCTGTAAAGCTAAACCCCTCGAATTAGGTGAGTTTGGACCTTAAAGTGTGTGGACTTTTTTATACTGCAGGTTGGTAAAGGCTCCTGCTTACAGAGTGCAATCGATGATGGGTAGAGCTTGTCAGGAAATGGTTTTCCTGTCCCATGAAAATTTACAAGATTTCAAAAATTTTCCCATTCCACATTGGTATGAAAAGAAGATTTTTCAAAGTTTTTTGATAAACACCCAGAGAAAGAGATCCCACAATAACCTGGTGGTTAGGTTACCCACTGTGATATGGAAGAATCTTCCTGATTTAGATCAGAGACTTGATTCTGAATCTTCCACATTTCAAGTGAATGCCCTAGCCACCAGGCTGCTAGCTATTCTGGGGTGTCGTTCTCCTCCTTTCTCTCTCTGGTATTAACCACAATTCTATCCTGGACTTGGGAAACTTTTCTAACCAAAGTCTCATTAAAATTGATACATTCCCATTAAAAGTTTTGATTTTGACAAATTGGCATTTTCCAGTGGAAACCCCCCCCTACTTTGTCAAAAAATGTCCTGACCAACTTTAATGATGGGAATTAACTTCTGATTTACTCTAGTGGAGTAATTCGTGAATTACACTAGTTTAAGGGAATCAGAATCATGCCCACTGTCCTTGAAAATAATTGTTAAGAAGTAGGGGGACTGGAATGTTACGTTTTACCACAGAAGTGATGGCACATTCTGTTAGCATATCTTGTATTTTTATTTTTTTGGAAAAGATAAAATGAAAGTTTTAAAAAGAGAAAAAGGGTGAGTGATAAAAGTGAAGTAGATGAAACTGAGAACTAAAATGTGTTCTGACCTATAACCAACAAGACCTGTGTGTTGATTATGTACTGGAAAATGTTTCTAGATGATAAAATGATCTAGCTTTCAATATTAACAAAAAGATACAAAAAATGTCCTAAAGTTTTTTGTAATCAATTCTGGCATGGATATACATAAGTATTTAACAAATAATAATATTTTATATCGGATATGTACTATGAGAATCTAAGCCTTTTTCTGCTTCTAACAAGCATTTTATATTTCAGCTGTTTAAATAAATAGATTCAGTTATGCAAGATTGCTTATTGCAGGTAAAAGATGATCACAAATACAGCAAGGTGTTGCTTGCTATTGAGTAAGTAACATTTCTGAATGGTTTATGGCTGCAGAAAGTGAAAACAGATGAGGGTTCACTGTTGCTGCAGTGCTGGGAAGCTTAACCAATGATTACAGTCCAGTCCAGAGTAGTTTCAGCTGTCAAGTGAAAACACAAGAATCCCATTTCTTCTTAGTTAACTTGAAATGATTAACTTATCAGCTTCAGGAGGTAGTTACTGTTTACACTGTTTCTGTAGTTAGCAAGTTTAGATATTCACAAAGGTTTTGTGCATTTATATTTAAAAATGGGTTATATATATACCACTTTTTGGTGCAGATTTTTTGTGTTTTTTTTTTTTTTGCACAGAGTTGCAAGTAGGTATAGGAAAACTCAGGCAACTTTGAGGTTAATTTAAACCATATATATATATATGGTTTAAATTAACCTCAAAGTTGCCTGAGTTTTCCTATACCTACTTGCAACTCTGTGCAAGTAGGTATATATATAATTTACAGTATACATGGCCAAATTCTGATATTAGTGGGTTTGTGTGGATGGGATTTAGCCTATTGAGTGCTGAAGGGAGATCATTGACAATTAAAATGTCACAATGATACACACACAAACACAAAATAGCTGCCAAGAATGTTACCAGGGAAAGATATAGTTGCCACTGAAGGCAGCAACATCCTTGCTAAAGATAATAAAAAAGAGAGAGGATTCCCTAATCCATGGATTTAATAGGCTGAGTAGTAAAGTCTATTATAAATTAAATCAACAAGTTCTTCAGATATCACTAGCTAATGCTCAGTGTATGAATTCTCTAGAAATGCCATGCAAATTAGCCAACTGAAACCACATCACCCAGGAAAACAAATATAGACACCTAATACATACCAAACTCTAGCTTCCCCGTGTAAATCCTGTAGTACTGTGGAAACAGTGGAACAGGAAACTAAATCACCACTGTTTTTCTTACAGTGAAGACATTGTAATTTGGAAGTGGGTCATTGTCAGCCTTCCTAGAAACATCATGTGACTTCCCACAGCCCTTCTTCCATTTGCCTTTTTCTCCTGCCCCAGAGAATCTCTCTATTTTACAAGCAAACAAACACACCACTTGGTTCCAAACTGTTTCTCTTTCTCTCTTGCAATGCTACCCTAACCAGGGTTAGAGAGGCCTGGGGGGAGAGATCAATGGTGAGTGCTTGTGTTCTTTGATCTCTGTGGTAGCAGACAGAGGAAGACAAGACAGAAAGAAATCATGTCTACAGTGTAAACCAGAACTGAGAGGTTTAATATTAATCCCACGTGCATCGCTTGTCATTAACTCTCAGTGTGGTGTTGCTAAACAAAGATGCCAGTTTTAGGTTCGTGATGCTAAGTGCAAGATCAATGGTTAGTAAAGTTTCAGATGTTCATAATTTCATGCAAATGGTTTGCATTGCTTTCTGAAAGATTGTTGGGTGATACTGCTGGACTGCTTTTGATGCAGTTGATTCTGGCCAGGCGTTCAGCTCAGCCTGAATTAAGGCGGAATCAGTGAGGAGGTTATATGGCTGTGCTTTTTGTATCCAATCTGCAATTCAAGAAATGCCCTACACCATAATTGGATAGAATATAATGTATCTATCTTGTGTGGGAGTCATGAGGTGGAGTTAAATTGGAACTGGTTCTGAAGTACCAGTCACTTGCTAGACAGGGAAGTCCCTGCATGAGTTTATGGATTTCCTCACCATAGTGGCATTGAAGCCTCTGTGGCTGCTAATGCTTTGTGCCTTTAACAGCCATCTCATTACATCTTTTGAATCAGCTCTTAGCTAACAAAATGACCATGGAACTATTACAGGTAATAACTGTATCATTTCACATAATTTGCCACTCTTAATTTAGTTTCTGGATTGGGATTGTAGGTTAGGTAGTTAGCACTTTTGAATTTGTCATGGTCTGATCATTGCCTTCCTCAGTTTTGAGGTTGGGACAGACTTACTTTGTTGGGGCGAAGGACTTGTGTTGATGGTCTGCCCTTACTGGTCAAGGGAATCGGCGTTCTTTCAGAAGGCCACAAGAGTCTATATTATTCTCCCAAAAGATTTTTTTCTTTATCTCTTTTATCTGTTTATTTTATTTTTTATCTTCAGTCATCAGAAGGATAGTCTCTGTTTTCCGGCTTCATTGTCACAGATCACCTGGGTTTACAAATACCTGCAATAGATGAAATATGATGACAGATGTTTTGACAACAGATGCTTCAGACTGATTGGAACATACAGATTCTAAAAAAAAAATTATGCCAAGACTGTAGAGAATTTATTCCTTTATGACTGATGCAGGCCAGCAGGGAACAACTAGTCTCATCATTGACGAAGACTGTTAACACTTCCCTGAGACAATATGTATAAGACTCTTTTAAGGAGACAGCTGTGCTGTCTTTTGCATCACTTGACATTGACAATCTTGCAAACTAGCTTTCAGTATCTAATCTTTTGTTTTTGGCTAACTTTACACAGAAGATGTGGCAATACAAGTCTGAGTATTTGGATACCTCAGTTCTGGGCCTGGCCTGCAATGGTCCTGGCCAACCCCAGTACAGTCTAGGGGTATGGGTGATCACATTGGTAGTTAATGAATATTTAGATCCAATGCTTTCCCCATTTGCACTGTCTCATGACAATTACATATTACATCATGACAATACATATTATTATATGTTAATATACATTTTTTAATGTTATTTTGATAGGTTTCACTTTATCATTAGTAATTACCAGATATTTCTTCCCCGTTTGAGCTTATCAATTCACTTTATAGTATTTCAGTAAGAATATCTCAAAATGTGAAGGGTCCATACAAGAAAATTATTTTATGAGAGGAAGTCTAACTTTATCAATTATTAATTGAAACTATTAAAAGTTTCATTTATGATATTTTCAGTACCCAGTATACAAAATGACCAGCTGGCATCCAAGCACTATGTCTCATCCTGCCTTCTGGAAATTTTCTAAAGGAATAAAATTCAATTATCTGTAACTTGTCAACTCTGTGCATGTAAATTGACAATAGTTCAGGCATTACCATAATATCATGTTAATTAAGTTCAAATGTTTGACTGTATGAATTAGACTTAAACTAACGGACCACTGGCAACTGGAAAATTTCTAGTTATCAAGAAAATGTTCTTGTGATTATGTCACTTTGGCTCAACAATAGCCTATTATATTTTATCACAGAATTTTAACCACTGCTCGGTATCATATCTCCGTGGTCCAAAATGGGGCTTCTTAAAGAGCATATTTCCTTAAGTAAGATTTTCCATCATTAATTTTAGAACAGTGATCCATATTTATATTTTAATTGTGCAGTACTATTAGTTGTCTGGTCTTGCTTAAGTGGTTTATCATCACTTTTATTTTATTCAAAAGAACATTGTCAAAATTATGCCTTGCAAGAAAATAAAAAGAAAATCCTTGTCCTATCTTTCACTGTGGTCACAAAAACAGAACATCAGGTAGAACAATGGGTTTAGGTATAAAAGGGATTCATTGGTGTAATACTTCAGAAAGATGAATAAGATGTTCTAGAATCTGGAGGAGATTATGGGTAGAATTTTCAAAGGAACTCAGCAGTGGCCTAACTGCTGCCACTCCTAGTCAATGGTAAAACATCCATTGGCATCAATAGAAGCATTTAGTAAAGTCAGTGATGAGCGAGTATTTCTAAAATTTTTACTTCGGGTTGTCTTTTTAGATCAAACTCCAGACAGAATATTTTGCTGTGGTTATTCAGAGGGATGTTAAGCTATGTCTGAATGTTATTTGCGTTTACTGTTTTGCAAGTTTCTCCTGGTTCTCCATAAGCAAAAACACTGAATAAGTGTGTTAAGGGCCTTTCTATTTGGAAGTTGTCTTGAATTGCTGATAAGCTGTTGTAGATCATTTATTAATATTAAGTCTCACTTCTGAAATCATTAGAAATTGTTTTTAGCACCCTAGTGAATTTTGTGCTTCTAATATGCCTGGCTGTGGCAGTGAAAGCAGAGAGTAAAAGTAATTTCAGTGAACAAGCATAGTCTGTGGATTTCAGAAATCCATCTGAATAGAATCCTGAGAAGCAGCTGTGGTTCCTTGCCCATGGCTAAGAAATATGGAATGTGCCCTGTACTACTATGTGTGTAGCAGAGTTATATGTCAGTTATACTTGTATAAGATATGCATCCCCTCTCCTCCATGCTGCAATATGTATTTAACCTGCTAATCCTTGAGAATTCAACAAAACTGTTCAACCATGATGCCAGAATGGGCATGGTATTGAGTATTGTGTTTAGTTATTGATCTGAAAAGAGAGAGGACAACTAGAAAAAAATACCAGACCTATGTGTTGTCATATAAACACCCCTTTCTGAAAAATAATGTTCCTGATTTTTATTTCACCCCAGTGTAACACCATTGGAAACCCTCTTAACTTACACCAGTGTGAGAACTGTAAGAAAATCCACAACATTTCAAGTTTTATCAACTATTTCTATAAGTCAGAATATTGACGTTCCCCTGGTGTTATCTGGACCGATGATCTGCTAGGTCACACAATCCTCGACTCTGAAAGCCAGCCTTACCCACTTGCCATGAGGACACATTTTCAGCCCCTAACCATATACATGAAATTACAACCTATAACATTACTATAACAATGCTCAGTGCATCATGAGCCTTCCGAAGACACCCAACATGACAAACTTTGCATTGGATACCACACAATCATATTATAAGGATGAACATGGGGGTTCATGGGACCTGGATTGGGTTACCCTCCATCACCCGTTTCTCTGTCCCTGAGAAGTCAGCTTTGTGATTGCTCCCCTCCAGGAGGCATAGGCGCCGACTCTGTGGGTGCTCCGGGGCGGGAGCACCCACGGGGAAAAATTGGTGGGTGCTCCGCACCCACCGGCAGCTCCCCGCCATCCCCGGGCCCGCGCCTAGCTTACCAGAGCACCGGGTGATGTTACGGGGCCCCGCCCCCGACGCCAGGCGACGTTGCATCAGCGTTGGGGGCGGGGCCCTGCAACGTTGCCCGGCGTCGGGGGCGGGGCCCAGCATCAGGGGCGGGGCCCCTCAACGTCGCCCGGCGTCGGGGGCGGGGCCTCGCCCCCGACGCTGGGCGTTAGCACCCAGCGACGCTGATGGAAGTCAGCTCGCTGCCAGGAGGTCAGTTACACAGTTCCTTCTCAAAACCTGAGTCACAGGCTGAGTGCCTGGGTGCACAGATGCTGACCCAGCCATCCTCCTAGTGTCTTGGGCATTCTGCCCCAAGTGACTAGTGAGGAGACATTCCTGTACCCCCCGCTATTCCTTCCCTAGTTTCCTCCTCTGGGCCCCCTCCTAAGACACATTTCTCTGTGCTCCCTAAGAAAGTTTCTATGCCTTGTTCATCTGTAAAATTCTGCCAGCTAACAACTGGGACATTTTCCTTAATCACTGACAACACCTCTCCTGCCCCTGCGCCAGAGGGCATGTTGCCTTCTGCTAGAAAGGAGCTAGCACCTCCCATAATTGGAAGCACACTGCTTCCCTGTGTTACAGAGCCACAGGTATTCTCACCCACCTCAGTGGTTTCTGAGATCACCTGCCCCTTCTCTGGGCTCTCCTCTGGGACACAGTTTTCTATGCTCCCTAGAGCCAGGTTTATCTCTGGTTCAACTGCGACCTGCTGTCAGCTAACAACCTGGACAGTTCTCTCCCTGGCAGGCATTATACCCCCATCCATTTCTGATGTGGTGTTACCTCCAGTTGTAGTGCAGGAGTTGGTCTCAACCACCCTCCCACCTGGAAGCATGTGGCTTTCCCCTGCTGCATAAGAATCAAGGAGACACTCTACCATTCTCTCAGCAGTTTCTGAGACCTTACCCTTTTCCTTGGGTGTCCCAGTATAAAACTCCCTCCTGCTGCAGGCAAATACTTTAACCTGAGCTACACAGAAAAAGTCATTACCAAGAAGCAGGTGGACTAAGAGGTGTTTTATTACTCCCACAGTCAAAACACTTTCCAAACCTTCCCACACCACATGGATTTTAGCTAGTGGTGCTTTCACCCATCCCCACAATCTCTGCCATTTGGCCAGGTAGCATACTGGCCTTTGGGACCACACTCTCCTTTACCAGAGAGATCCGGGCCCCTCTATCCCTCTGTCCCAGGTATTTCCTGTCGTCAATTTGGACAGCCTTTACATGCTCCATATCTGGTTCTGCAGAGGCTAACCTCACAAAACCAATATTATAGGTTTCAATTGCTTGGGGGAAGGGGTTTTCTGTGTTGAGGACAGCAGAGCTAACATGAGCTATTGGTTGCCTGCTTCCTCCAGCACAAGGCATTTATTCCTCAGGTGATCAGTGGAATTGCACTGATAGCACCTTATGGGCTCTTCTGCTTTTACAGGTGATTTGGGGTAGGAGTTACCAGTAGATGACTGTTTTTGGGTAAGAGAATGTTTAGGCTCCCAACCCCCTTCTCTCTTTCCAGGGGAAAATGGGATTCTCCCTTCCCACCAGTTTTAAATGCCTCTTTCTGTGGCCTGCCCTCAATAGACACCAGAGTCTGTTCAAAGGCATCAGCTAAAAAAGCCATCTCATCCACAATCTTTACATCTTTGTCCCATAGACACTGCTTTGCATCAGCCTTACATATGCTTAGGAAATGCTCTTGAGCAACAAGATCAAGCATTCCTTCAAGACTTGCCACCTCTTTACCCCTCACCCATTTTCCCAACAAATCTTTCATTTTGTTTACATATTCCCCATTACTCATCCCAATAGCCCTTTTAAAATTCCTAAATTTAATTCTATATGTTTCAGGGGTAATCTGAAAACTTTGCAAAACAGTATTTTTAAATGTACAATAGTCTAAAGCATCTTCAATAGACATTCCATTGAATACATTTCGAGCTTTTCCAGTTAATTTCGCAATCAGGGTAGGAACTCTTATCATCAGGGATTTCATGTATTACACACAGCCTTTCAAAGGTGGTCAGATATTCAGCAATATCATCCTTTTCACTGTATGCAGGACATAAGTGTTCCCATTTGTGGATTTTTGGAGTGATGGGGGTCATTGGGGTCGGGGGCTTCTGGTTCTGCTTCTGTAGCTGATGTTTTCTCTCTCTCTCTTTCTTTTTCTCCCGTAGCCCTTCTGTGTGCAGTCTCCTCTCTGGCTGCCTCTGCCTCCATAGCCCTTCTGTATGCAGCCTCCTCTTCTTTGAGCCTCATTTCTGCCTGCCACATTTGAAACTCGCGGTCCTTTTCCTTCTCTGCTGCTTCCAGACTGGCCAGCTCTAGTTTTGTAGATGCCTACTGGTAGTCATTTTTCTGCTTTCTTGTGCTTATTTCCCTCACCTGAAATAAACAAACAGAAAATAACAAAACTGTGACCTCCTCCTGACTGTTCTTAGCCACTGCACTTAAGACTCACTTAACATCACAAACATCAGCACTCAAACTGTGAATTCCACTTAGGGGGGAGGGATAGCTCAGTGGTTTGAGCATTGGCCTGCTAAACCCAGGGTTGTGAGGTCAATCCTTGAGGGGGCCACTTAGGGATCTGGGGCAAAAATGTGTCAGGGGACAGTACTTGGTCCTGCTAGTGAAAGCAGGGGACTGGACTCGATGACCTTTCAAGGTCCTTCCAGTTCTAGGAGATTGGCATATCTCCATTAATTAATTAATTAAAATAACAAGCCACACATACACCCTGCTCGCTGCACTACTGTGACATTCCCCTGGTGTTATCTAGACCGGTGATCTGCTAGGTCACTCCAATCCTCGACTCTGGGAGCCAGGCTTACCCTGCTCTGCTGTGAGAACCCCCCACTCCCGGGCTGTTCACGCACAGCCTCTAGCATGTAGGCTGCTTCTTCGATTGTGCAACTGAATGACATTAGCCAATATTTCTGGTCCCAGACACAACCCTATGAACCTCCATCTTGCAGTGTCCGGTTATGCCTGCTGGACGGTGCAAGCTTATATGAGTTCGTCAGTTTAACAAAGAAATTGATATGTACCAGGCTTGTTATCCCAAGGGGAGCATTTGACACGCTTCAAACTAAATGCACTGCTTCAGGTAGAATAAACAAACAAATGTATTAACTACAAAGATAGATTTTAAGTTATTATAAGTCAAAGCACAACAAGTCAGATTTGGTCAAATGAAATAAAAGCAAAACGCATTCTAAGCTGATCTTAACACTTTCAGTGCCCTTACAAACGTAGATTCCTCTCACCACAGGCTGGCTGGTTGCCCTTCAGCCAGGCTCTCACCTTTGATCAGCACTTCTGTCGCTTGGTGGTGATGGCTGTAGATGGAGGTGGAAGAGAGAGGAAGAGCATGGCAAACATCTCTCTCTTTTATCATGTTCTTTCTTCCCTCTTGGCTTTGCCCCCCTTCAGAGTTAGGTGAACATTACCTCATCGTAGTGCCAAACTGACCAAACGAATGGGGGTGACTCACTCAAGAGTTCAAGAGATCCCTTGTTGCCGCCTAGGCCAGTGTCCTTTGTTCCTGTGAGGTTGGGCTGGGTTTGTCCCATACATTCCCTGATGAGCTGTGAACTGCCCCTCTGCTCTTTGGGAGTTTTGCCTGGGCTTGTTTTAAGCCACGAGGACACATTTTCAGCATCATAACTATATACATGAAATTACAACCTATAACATTACTATAACAACAATGCTCAGTGCATCATGAGCCTTCTGAAGACAACTGGCATGACAAACTTTGTATAGGATACCACACAATCATATAAGAATGAACATGGGGTATAGGGTATTCCACTGAGGTACAGAATGTCACAAACACCCCCTTCTTAAAAATAATGTTCCTGATTCTTATTTTACCCCAGTGTAAATTGGAAACCATTGGAAACCCTCTTAACTTTCACCAGTGTGAGAACTAAGAAAATCCACAACATTTGAAGTTTTCTCAACTATTTCTACAAGTCCAAATATTTTCATTTTTGCCTTCTTATGAAAAATCTGCACTTTAAGGTGAAACGAAGATGAGAAATAGAAAAATAAAATTTTGTAGGTGGAAACAGGTGCATTCCAATTAATAAAATAAATTGAGACAGTACATTATTTTCATTAAAAATATGAAATTTAATGTAGTTAGCATGCTGTATAATGTATATCAGTAAATGGGAGGCTTTATACAGATGTTCATTTCAATGTTATATGTACTGTGCATGCTAGTTATGTTTTTTAAGGTTACACTCACATGCTCATTTGGGACATTTTATCCAGGAAAGATTACATGCAAAATAATGCTACTCAGAGATACAGAGGGGGGTCAAGCAGGCAAAACCCAGATTATCAAGGTTCCAAATAATCCCAAATTTAAAAGTTCACTGTGTTTATCTAGAAGTCCTGCCTGCCTGAAGGCTCTGAGAATTCATATGATTTCATCCCCTTAAATCCTCTCTGCCCTGGAAAAAAGGCTTTCTATTGCTGTAAAATGTAGCAGTGAATGCTGGAGACTCAGTAAAGTGCTGCTCTCACTAGTAAAAAATGTGAGAATTCTTTTTTTCCTGAAGGATTTTATATTCTGTACTCATTGCCCTTTTAATATGTCCAGGGATAGAGTTACAAATTCCAGGTTTCCCCTAAGCTACATGGCAGCTTGGGTTTGATTTTCAACTGTAGTCCTCTAGTCTTGTAAACAGTAACAATATTTAATGTTTTCTTCCAGATATACATGAATAAAATTTGACAATCTAATATCATATTATTTTTTCCTATGTCCATTAGTATTTTCAGGACATAACCTATTTAAAAAGTGTTATTATAACCATCATATGGTAGCTGATATTAGTTGGAAATCAAGAACATTCTCTCCCATAGAAAACCCTTGGAAGGAGTTTTTTGGGGAAGGAAATTGAGGTTTTCCTTACGAAGTCTGCTGCAGATTGTTTCTCCCACCCACTAACATCCCTTGTGGAAGAAGTAGTAGTTCTGGCCAGAAATGCTGCATTCTGCAAAAGGCCACGATTATAGATGCAGAGGCCCTTTGCTGGTTCCTACTGTTGGCCGTTGGCAGCATCTGGCTTTACTACCTTTGCCTGGGAATTTTTCTGGAGTCAATGAGGAGAGAGGTAGAAGTTTTAGCACCATCCGCTGTCCTATCCACCCATGTGAATACTGACACTGGAGGTGGTTGACCTCACCCCATTCTTCATGGGATGGATGAGATCTATATTCACAGGGCTCTTTATGCATGCAGATATCAGGGGCATCACCTAGAGCTTGGTTAGCAGCATTGCTTCTGTATGTCACATGACATACTACGGCAACCATGAATGAACCATGTATATAGTCCGTGTTCTGGGGAGCTCACGTAATTACCCTGTAAATCATGGCTTCTCTACCTGGGGGTCATAACCAAGTGTTCCGAGGCATGACTGCCCTGCCCGCCCCATATTGCTAACTAGGAGGGAGAGGGCTGGGCATTCCTGTTACAGACAAGGTTAAGAACCACTACTACTAAACCTTTTCTGTATGCTGCAATTCCAGGTATGCTGTAATTTAATGATGAATAAAATATTGTTTATGTTGAATAACATTGGCCTTGGTTTAAGAATGTGACAAATGTACAAATGAGGGTGCTTTGCTCCTGGATTCCTAGTCACACAATTCTGATCATGTAAATAAGCAAGGTCCATATTCCTCTCCTCTGGCCACCCTGTCTCCGGTTAGCCTCCTAATCCCAAAAACCTGTTCCCTGTGCACTCCCACCTGTGCATCAACCCAGCACTGCATAATGAGTTCTTTCTGTTCTACTGCCTGGTTCCGTCTATTCCTCCTAGTATCTGATTATCTGTTTTTATTATCTGTAGAATGATGATACACATAACCCCAGTCTCTGATGAATGAATGAAAAAATGGATTTGTACATCCTTTGTTCTGACTCCGTTGTTCATGTAATTCCTTCATCCCCTCTGTAGGATGTCAGAGTTTGGGCAGCACTGGGGTAAAGTACATACATGGGTTAAGTGAATTACAGTGTGTTGCTGAGGTGTGATCTGCACACATTGTCACTTGGCTCATATGAGTGAGAATGATAGTTCCAGAGCATACATATTAATTTAATAAAATTGAAATGTAAAATATAAAATTTAAAATCAATATGAAAGTCTTATAGAACGATATGTAATCTTAGCAGGAAAATGAAGTCAATCTAATTGTTAATATTGGTGTGTTGACAAACTGGCATGCACCCTAGCGCCACTGTTTTAAATTAATGATTTATTAAAATTTCTATTCTGATTCCAATTAGCAAACTGCTGTAGTATAAAACAGAGGAAATATGTACTATAAATATTGGATTTTGAAACACCAACATACTGTGTCCGTGTACAGTAGCGTACCATCACTGGGATACAAATAATGCTAGTATGGAGCAGCATTGTTAAAAAAAAATAAGGTGAACTGTAGAAGTTATTTTGTTTGTGCCTACCTATGGGGTTCAGGCAAAGAATTTGTGTGGAATTTAATTCAGAATTTAGATCTGATCCCATTTTTAATTCATGCATTTATTTTACTGATTTATTTTTAAGCTTTTAAGCATCTGTCTCTCCTGTTTTCTCTTTGCTGGAAAAATAAATGACTTTTCACAGAAAAATGGCTTCCCTTTTAACATCAGGAAAAGGTCTCAAGAGTCTTAACTCCCATTTCTTCCTGGTTGATTTAGCCTAAATTCCCCCAAGAAAAAGAAGGCAGTTTATTTTCAAGATATTATTTTCATTTGAGGATATGTGTTTTGAAAATAAAGAAAGGATCTCTGGAGAATCCTGTGCTTTACTTACTTAATAGCTGCATTAGCTGGACTCTCACATGGAAACTGAAAAGATCTTATTTATGTAACTCTTAGCAAATATAAATAACTTCTTAATTCCTACTGTAGGTTCGTGACTTTTTAACCTGCTGATCTCTTGCCTTTTATTCATAGACTGTATATTTGCTGCTTCCCCTCTTCCCTCTATAATAGATTATTACCATTTTTTATAAAATTGTAATTGGATGTCAGACTGCGTTACCAAACTGCATCATGACATTAGGGCCCCTCCTTGATTATTCTTTTATTTTATCATAGGGAGCTAGATTTCAGTATTCAGTGTACAATCTGTGAAGCACTGCTGGAATTTCTTGGAAATTACAGCAGAATACCATATGATATGAAGGCACAGAATAGGTGGTGACAAACTACTGCATATTCTTATTTGAACTATTTGCTAGTGTTTAGAGATATTGTATTTATAGATTTACTTTTTTAATAAAAGACAAAGGGACATTATTATCATGTAGTCTGATCTACTGAATAACACAGGGCACAGAGTTTCACCCAGTAATTCCTATATTAAGCCCAAAATTTATGGTTTAAGTAGAGCCTATCTGTTAGAAGACATTGTCTAGATTTAAAGACTTCAAATGATGGAGAATGCATCATCTTCTTGTTTCACTGGTCAATTACCTTAATTATTATTTTTTTAGCCTTATTTCACATTGGAATTTGTCTAGCCTCAACTTTGAGCCATTGTCGCTTATTATGTCTTTGCCTTCTGAAGCCCTCTAGTATCAGAAATCTTCTAGCTATAATAATAAATAGAGATATGCCAATCTCCTAGAACTGGAACAACCTTGAAAGGTCATCGAGTCCAGTCCCCTGCCTTCACTAGCAGGACCAAGTACTGTCCCCTGACAGATTTTTTTGCCCCAGATCCCTAACTGGCCCCCTCAAGGATTGACCTCACAACCCTGGGTTTAGCAGGCCAATGCTCAAACCATTGAGCTATCGGATATGTAGATAGCTATGTAGATATCTTGGCTATGATCAAGTCACCAGTTAACCTTCTCTTTGAATGTGGATGTGAGAAACTGACACACTATTTCAGAAATGGTCTCTCATAGTGCATTTAGAAGTAATATCACCCCTCCCCCAACTCCTACTTGACATTCTCCTGCATGAAAGAATCATGTTACCCTTTTAGTCATAGAATCTCATTGGGAGCACATGTTTGCTTGATTATCCAACATGACCCCAACGTCCTTTTTACTGTCACACTTTTCCAGAATACAGTACCCTGTCATGTAAGTTTGACCTATATGCTTTGTACCCAGATGAATGACTTTGCTTTGGGCTGCATGAAAATGGTTGATTGCACCCAGTTTACCAAGTGATTCAGATCACTCTGAAAAACTGACTTCTTTTTAAAAAATGTATTTACCACTCTATCATTCTTCATGTCATCTGCAAAATATACCTGCAATAATTTTATATTTTCCCCAACACCAATGATAAAGATATTGCATAGCATTAGGCCAAGAACAGATCCCTACAGGACCCTATTAGAAATATCCCCATTTGATGATGATTCACCACTAATAACTATATTTTGAAATCTGTTTTTAATCCATTTAATATGTATTACATTAATTTGATATAGTGATAAATCTGAGTATTTTGTCAGTTACCTTTACAAAATTTGAAATGTCCTAACAAAACAATAACAAGTTTTGTTTGACAAGACCTATTTTCCAGAAAACCATGTTGAATGGTAAATATTATACTATCCTTCAATTCTTCATTGATTAAATTTCCATATCAGCTGTTCTATGATTTCATCTTGTAGGTTAACCAGCCTACAGATACCCGGGTAATCCCGGTGATACAGAGACCTCTTGGCAAATGCTCCCCTATTCTTTGCAAACAACTCTCCCCCTAGAGCTGGTAAACTCATTACACAAAACATGTCTTATAAGATATTTATTCATAAAGTGTAACATATAAGGTAGCTATAAAAAGCTCCATACTGTTTCAGTACAGCAGAGTGTAGGGAACGGCACTCTGGATTCATTCACTAAGGACGTCCATTACGGAGCAAGGGATTTCCAGGAAAGTTGGATTCTGGTCCTGTTGAAACCAGTCAGCTCTGCAATTGACTGAACTTTGTGGGAGAAGTTACTTATTTATATAGTCTGTAAGTACATAGACTATATATTTATTATATAGGAAATATAAATATTGCTAGTTGCTGCCCAAGTTTAGTGTTTATGGGTTTTTTTGTGGTGTAACCAGTTGTTTCCATCACTTTCTCTCACTTCTAGTTAAATTTTTATTCTTTCTTAAATAAACCTACTTTTGTTTTATTATATGTTCTCACAAGTGCTTTGTGGTTTACAGGAGCAGGGAATTAAGGTAAAACTGGGGTATGCTGCACCTTTGGGTGGAGAAGATCTGGAATTTCTGTGAGTAGCCAGTGTCAGGAGCTGGATATCACAGGGGAACAATCCTGCTAGGTGAAGTGAGGGTTTGCATAGCCCAGAGGAGAGTGCTCGAGTGGCTGAAAGACTGGTGGTGCCAGGGAACTGACACCCAGCTACCACAAAAAGACTCCCTTTCACTGGACATGGGGTAATAAGATGGCACTCATTCCTGCATGCCTCAAGAACCAACACAATCTTGTTTACCCTTAAGGGGCCACAGTGCTCAGCTTCTTGCAGTAAATTCCTGTTTCTGCAGGATTGTTCTCTAAAGTATTTTTTTTTGTGTGTGTTTTTCCTCTCCAGTTTTAAATGTCTCCAATGATGAGTTTCCACCAAAGCCTTTGGAAATTATTCAATTGTCTAATATCTTACTTTCAGAAAGACTTTATTGATATCCAACCTACATTCTAAGAGTATTTCCATGTTGGTAAATTATGTAGATGACAATCTAAATCATTTTCACACATCACTAGAAAATTAATTTTTCAAGGACACAGGTTTTCAGGGTTTAGTACATTTTAAACTTCTATATTTTAGTGAATTCCAAGTGTATTTGAACAAGTTCTATCCTTTTTATTATGCCAAACATTTTGTCACTGAATCTGAATCTTTTGCTAACTCTTGTGTTCAAGTATCAGTAAATACTAGACTAGGACTTGCTTCATTCATTTCAATTAGCGTATTCCATTCAATACAGTATAGATGCACCACTACAGAAATGCTGATTCATCCGCAAAGCTGAAGGAGAAAGAGATATTCATAACATCAAATAGATTTTCAAAGACGCAAGCTGGTAATTTTCTCTGTCTTTAAATAAGGATGGCACTAGAGTTTCGTAACTGCTACAGCAGTCAACACTTGTATTAATGGTAGTCAATCGTAGTATTGCCAGATATATCATTACTTCTTCTGAATTTTACTTCTAAAAGTCTGTCATTTGCTTAACTATTTAAATATTTCTGTTTTATATCTGGGAAAAAGCTTGAGCATATATTCATATCCTATCTGAATCTGAAACCTTCTTGCAATATCAGACATCGCTTAGAGCACGAACAAAAGTTCCACCATCCCCATCTATTCTAGGCTGCTCTTTGCATGCCTTCTTTGTTGCTAAGTCCTGTAAGTTTTCCCCCTCTCTGTGTTTGATGGAGGGATTTTTTCAGACAGCCCCTTTTGCATGTTCCAAAAAGCATGCTACACGTTGTACTCTCTGCAGTCTCATGAGTGCAGCTTTCCTTGTGATAGGTCTGGGTCTCCAGTTCAGTCAGGGGGGTCCTGTATCCTGTGATTGCCACTCTCGATTTGGGTCCCTGTTTCTCACCAAAGCTCCTTCAACAGGGTTAATTTGGCTTCGTTCCCTGCAGGTGTCTTCTCTCTTGAGAGGTTTGTAACTAGAAAATGTATGCAGTGATACAGTTCAGTCTTCTAATAACAAAATGTTATATGTCCACAGGAACAAAGCTAGAGATATGGGTTTAAAATAACAAAGAAACCCTAAATGCATGAATCTTACCTATCCTTCTAGCTTCTCTAGGCTTATTAAAACAGGCCCTGCTTAGCCCAGCAGACTTAAGTCTCAGGATGGGAAAGCAAAGCTGCATATCATATGATGATGATGAAATACTTTCTATCCCCATAGTAACTAAGAAGGATGTAAAACAGCAGCTACTAAAGTTAGACATCTTTAAATCATCAGATCTGGATAACGTATATCCACGAGTTTTAAAAGAGCTGACTGAGGGACCTTTAGTGTTGATTTTTAAGGAGGCTTGGAACACTGGGGAAGTTCCAGAAGACTTGAAGAAAGCTGCTGTTGTGCCAGTATTTAATAAAGGTAAACAGGATAACTCAAGTAATTATAGGCCTTTCAGCCTGACTTCAATCCCAGCAAAAATAATGGAACTGCAGATACAGAACTTGGTTAATCGAGAATTAAAGAGGAGATTATTAATGCCACTCAGCGTGAGGTTATGCAAAATACATCTTGTCAAGCTAACTTCATATCAGGTTTGAATGAGACTACAAGTTTGGTTGATTAAAAATAATACTGTTGATATAAAAAAACTGTAATAGATTTGACTTGGTACCGCACAATATTTTAATTAAGAAATCAGAATGATACAAAATCAGCACAACACATTCAATGAATTAAAACTGGCTAACTGATAGGTCTCAACATGTAATTGTAAACAGGGAATCATGGAGCAGATGTGTTTCTGATGGGGACCTGTAGGGACCTGTTCTTGGCCCTATTTAATATTTTAATCTATACCTTTGAAGAAAACATAAACTCACTGATAAAGCTTGCAGATGACACAAAGATTGAAAGAGTGATAAATAATAAAGAGGGCATCTCACCAATAGAGAGCAATTTTAATTGCTTGGTCAGCTGGGTCTATGCAGATGTGTTCCAATATGACCAAATATAAGCTTATACAGCCAGGAACAAAGAATATAGGTGTCATGACTGGGTCTTGAATGGTCTAACCTAGCGGTCAGAGCAGGAGTCAGCGTCAAGCCAAGGGTTGGAGTTGGGAGTTGAGCCAAGGATAAGAGCTGGAGTCAAAAACTCAGAGACCAGGGGCAAGGTTGAGGAAAAGGTCAGGAAAGGAGGAACCAGGGACAAAATGAGAAAGCAGGGCTCACCCAGTTGTGCAGACAAATTTCTATGCCTCTCATTGGGTTTAAATTGAAAGCCTTGACCAATCAGAGGTCCAGCTGTCCCTCTAATCAGGGCCAGAGGGAAAGATTTTGTGGTCTCTCCTCCCAGTTGGTTGGTAGCAAGCCACTCTGTGAAATCAGGGAAATGTCAGTTGTCTAGGAACCCGATGGACCAAGGTTTGAGACCCGTAAAGTCATGACAGTAGGCCATACTACAGGATGGGCGGTTATTCTGTAAAGTAGTTACTCTGAAGAAGACTTTGGGGTTGTGATGGGTTCGATCACAGAAACCCCCTTGGGAACTGCCACCTGATGAATATATCCAGTAGCTCATAACCTTTGCAGAGATATGTTACATGGCATATCTAGCATAAAACATATTCCAGTTATGTCATATTTACTTTCATAAGCATTTTTCCATAAAGCATTATGGGGTGCAATGTCACAGGGTCAATGTGGATAATCACCTGACCGGGAGCTCCCACCACTACTCTGTGGCTAAAAGGATTAATGAAATCCTTGGATGTATCAGTAGGGGGTTACTGAGTAGGAGTGGGGAGGTTCTATTACTCTTGTATTGGACATTGATGCAACTGAAATTGGAATACTGTGTCCAGTTCTAGTGTTCACATTTCAAGGAAGATGTTGAGGAATTGGAGGGGATTCAGAGAAGAGCCAAGGAATGACTAAAGGCATGGGAAAATATGCCTTAGAAGGAGAGTATCAAGGAGCTCAATTTATTAACTTCTCAACTAAAAGGTTGTTTAATGGTTGATTTGATCACAGTCTACGTAGAGAACATAAATTTGGGAAGAGAAGATGCTTCAATCTAGCAGACAATATATTCTAGCTATAGCAAGAATTACTGGCCGGAAGTTGAAGCTAGACAGATTCACACTAGAAATAAGGTGCAAGTTTTTAGCAGTGAGAGTAAATACCCATCAGAGCAACTTATTAAGAGTTGTGTTGAACTTTTCCATCACTGGTAACTTTTATATCAAAATTGGATGGCTTTTTTTTCCCTTAAAAGATATGCCCTAGTGCAACTACAGCTACTGGAGTTGAAGCAGGAATTAATTCAGGGTAGTGTTATGGCCTGTGTTGTGCAGGAAATCAGACTAGATGATCACATTGGTCCATATGTCTATGGTTGAATCTATTACAATATGTTCCAGTTCTTCTTCAAGTGCTGTCTCTGTGGGTGCTCCACTCCAGGTGACGGTGCGTTCTGGCACCAAAGATCTTCGGTAGCAGTGCCTGGTCGGGACGCGCGCGCTCAGCTGCTGTCTTGCGGTCTCGTTAGAGTCTGCCTGAGCATGCATGTCCCGCACCCCCCTCAGTTCCTTCTCAACCGTCCTCTGATGAAGACGGGACTTGGGGCAGTGCTGAATCTCTTCCGTGGTCTCTGAAGGAAACAAGTACAACAACCCCAAATATGGCGATCAGCCAAACCCTGAGCATGTGGGCATGACTCACCAGCCAGACACCCAGGAAAGAATTCTCTGTAGTAACTCAGATCCCACCCCATCTAACATCCCATCACAGGCCGTTGGGCATATTTACCGCTAATAGTCAAAGATTAATTAATTGCCAAAATTAGGCTATCCCATCATACCATCACCTCCATAAATTTATCAAGCTTAATCTTGAAGCCAGATATGTCTTGCTCCCACTGCTTCCCTTGGAAGGCTGTTCCAGAACTTCACTCCTCTGATGGCTAGAAACCTTCGTCTAATTTCAAGTCTAAACTTCCTCATGTCCAGTTTATATCCATTTGTTCTTGTGTCCACACTGGTACTGAGTTTAAATAATTCCTCTCCCTCCCTGGTATTTATCCCTCTGATATATTTATAGAAAACAATCATATCTCCCCTCAGCCTTGTTTTGGTTAGGCTAAACAAGCCAAGCTTCTTGAGTCTCCTTTCATAAGACAGGTTTTCCATTCCTCGGATCATCCTAGTACCCCTTACCTGTTCCAGTTTGAAATCATCCTTCTTGAACATAGGAGATCAGAACTGCACACAGTATTGCAGATGAGGTCTCACCAGTGCCTTGTATAACGGTACTAACACCTCCTTATCTCTACTGGAAATACCTCGCCTGATGCATCCCAAGACCGCATTAGCTTTTTTCATGGCCATATCACATTGGCGGCTCATAGTCATCCTGTGGTCAACCAATACTCCGAGGTCCTTCTCCTCCTCTGTTACTTCCAATTGATGTGTCCCCAGCTTATAACTAAAATTTTTATTATTAATCCCTAAATGCATGACCTTGCACTTTTCACTACATTTTATCTGATTACTATTACTCCAGTTTACAAGGTCATCCAGATCTTCCTGTATGATATCCTGGTCCTTCTCTGTATTGGCAATACCTCCTAGTTTTGTGTCATCTGCAAAATTTATTAGCACATTCCCACTTTTTGTGCTGAGGTCAGTAATAAAAAGATTACATAAGATTGGTCCCAAAACCGATCCCTGAGGAACTCCACTCGTAACCTCCCTCCAGCCTGACAGTTCACCTTTCAGTATGACCCGCTGTAGTCTCCCCTTTAGCCAGTTCCTTATCCACCTTTCAATTTTCATATTGATCCCCATCTTTTCCAATTTAAGTATTTAAATATAAGGCAATTTAAGGCAAAGTATTTGTTTAGATATTGGGCCATGCCTAGATTATCCTTAACCTTCACTCCATCCTCAGTGTTTAGCGGTCCCACTTCTTCTTTCTTTGTTTTATTCCTATTTATATGGCTTAGAACAGCGGTGGACAAACTTTTTGCCCCGAGGGCCACATTGGGGTTGCCAAACTGTATGGAGGGCAGGGTAGGGAAGGCTGTGCCTCCCCAAACAACCTAGCCCCCGCCCCCTATCTGCCCCCTCCCATTTCCTGCCCCTTATCTGCCCCCCTCAGAATCCCTGACCCATACAACCTCCTCCTCCCGCTCCTTGTCCCCTGACTACCCCTCTCAAGACCCCCCCCCGACCCTAATCACACCCCAGGACCCCACCGCCTATCCACCCCCTTTGCTCCCTGTCCCCTGACTGCCCCGACCCCTGTCCACTCCCCACCCCCTTACAGGCCCCCCGGGATCCCCATGCTTATCCAACTGCCCCCCCCCGTTCCCTGCCCCCTGAGTACCTCCCGGGACCCTCTGCCATTTATCCAATGCCCCGGTCCCCTTACCATGCCACTCAGAGCAGCATGTCTGGCAGCCATGCGGCCCAGTCGGAACGCACAGCCCTGCCCACCAGAGCACTGCCTGCATTGGGGCATAGCTCCGGGGGAGGGGGAACAGCAGGGAAGGGGGAAGGGGCTAGCCTCCCCAGCCAGGAGCTCAGAGGCCGGGCAGAATGGGCCCACAGGCCGTAGTTTGCCCACCCCTGCTATAGAACCTTTTATTATTGGTTTTAATTCCCTTTGCAAGGTCCAACTCTATATGGCTTTTAGCCTTTCTCACGTTATCCCTACATGTTCTGACTTCAATAAGGTAGCTTACCTTGCTGATCCTTTCCTTGTATGCTTTCTGCTTTTTTTTAATCACCTCTCTGAGATGCTTCTCATCCAGCTTGGTCTACAACTCCTGCCTATGAATTTTTCCCCTTTCTTGGGATGCAGGCTTCTGATAGGTTCTGCAATTATGACTTGAAGTCATTCCAGGCCTCCTCCGACTTTAGATCCACAATTTCTTCAGTCTAATCCACTTCCCTAACTAATTTCCTTAATTTTTTAAAGATAGCCCCTTTGAAATAAAAAACCGTAGTCGCAGATTTATTTTTCTTTATCCTTCCATTCAGTTTGAACTGAATTAGCTCATGATCACTCGAACCAAGGTTGTCCCCTACAACCATTTCTTCTATGAGGTCCTCACTACTCACCAAAACCAAATCTAAAATGGCTCCCCTCTTGTTGATTCAGCAACTACTTGGTGAAAGAATCCATCAGATATTGAATCTAAAAAAATGTGAGCCCTATTATTATTACTAGCACTTGTCTTACAGTTTATATCTGGGAAGTTAAAGTCTCCCATGATCACACAATTCCCATTAGTATTTACTTCATTAAAAACATAAAAGAGGTCTCTATCCATAATCAAATCAGATCCCGGTGGTCTATAGCACACCCCAAGCATTATCCCAGGGGAGGCTCTAGTAGTTTTCTTCCTCAATGTGATTTTTCCCCAGACTCTGTCTTATCCATTCCATCACTTCTTATTTCTTTACAGTCTACCTCATCATTGATATACAATGCTACTCCACCACGTTTGCCTTTATTTCTTTCTTTCCTAAACAGCACATATTCTTCAATACCTGTACTCCAGTCATGACTACTATTCCACCATGTTTCTGTTATCCCTACAATATCTGGTTTCACTTCCTGCACCGGTAGCTCTAGTTCCTCCATTTTGTTACCTAAGCTCCTTGCATTAGTGTACAAACATCTTAATATTTGTTGTTTGGCATTGCTCACATTCTTTACCTGATTAGGCATGGACATTGTATCGCCAGTATTGCCTATTAGACTGGTATCTACACTACCCTTCCTCCTTATGTCCATTCTCCTACAGACAGCTGTATCCTTTCTTACTTCGTTTTCTTCTCTCTCAGTGTTAAAATCCGGTGTGGAGATTACCTGGACAGCTCCCAATCATCTCCCCAAATACCTAGTTTAAAACTCTCTTAATCAGTTGTGCCAGCCTCCATCCTAGAAGTCTATTTCCCTCCCTACTCAGGTGAAGTCCATCCCGAGAGAACAGTCCTCTGTCCATGAATGCCTCCCAGTGACCATACGTCCCAAAGCCATCCTTAAAACACCACTGCCTGAGCCATCTATTGATCATCATAATCTTGTCACACCTTTGTTGCCCTTCTCTAGGGACAGGCAGAATCCCACTGAAGATCACCTGAGCCTCGATTTCCTTAAGCATCTTCCCCAGCCTGGCATAATCTCCCTTGATACGTTCCAGTGAGAATCTAGCCATATCATTGGTTCCCACATGAAGGGTAATCAGTGGATTCTTTCCCATTCCCGTTAGGATCCTTTTCAGCCTCATGTCCACATCCCGTATCTTAGCACCCAGCAGACAGCACATCCTTCTGTTCTCTGGATCAGCTCTGGTTACACACCTGTTTATTCTTCTCAGTGAGGAGTCCCCAGTCACATAGACCTGCGTTCTGCCCCAGAGCCGACAAGAACATCGGCACCGAGCCTGCCTGCCACTCCAGCAGCAGTAGCGGACCTCCCGCAGGGCGCCTACAAATGGCCTGCGGCACTCTCTATACGCTTGATGTCAGACGGGCAATGGCCTTTTATCTAGACAGGACTAAACCATTTTGTAAGTCCCCGTGGCTATTTGTCTCCACTACCGAGAGATCAAAGGGTTTGCCTATCTCTCAGCAACGCCTTTCCAAGTGGATCTCTGATTGCATCAGATCCCGTTACCGCATTCAGAATGCCCAACCACCTGAAGGCATCAGAACTCATTATGCTCAAATTATGTCAACATCCATTGCCTTCCTCCATAACGTACCTATTACTGATAGCTGTAAGGGGGCCACGTGGACATCTTAATACACATTTACCAGATGTTATGCTATCACACAGGAAACCATGGCACACACCATAGTAGGCCACACAGTACTGTCTACAGTCGTCACTGCCGCAACTCCAAAGTCCCACCAGCTGTAGTGGGTACTGCTTCACATTCACCTGGAGTGGAGCACCCACAGGGACAGCACTTGAAGAAGAAGAGAAGGTTACTCACCTTGAAGTGACTGAGGTTCTTCGAGATGTGTGTCCCTGTGGGTGCTCCACTCCCCGCCCTCCTCCCCTCTACTTTTGGAGTACTATTTTGACATCTCCACGGAAAAGAAGGAACTGAGGGGGGTGCGGGACGCGCGCACTCAGGTAGGCTCTAACGAGACTGTGAGACAGCAGCTGAGCATGTGCGTCCCGACCAGGCACTGCTACCGAAGATCTCCGATCAACAGCGCCGGGACACACTGTCCTCTGGAGTGGAGCACCCACAGGGACACACATCTCGGATAACTGCAAGTTACTCAGTTACTGCAAGGTGAGTAACCTTCTCTTATTACGCAAAGCGAAACATGTAGCTACCTTTTGCCAAACATGCTATAGATATCCTGGCATTTCACAGAAGATTATTGAAAGTATCTTTTTTAAAATGGCTACATGAGTAGAAATGTCCACGACTCCCTGTCTTGCTGTAAAGTGGTTATATATTTCTAAAAGTAGAGGGAAAAGGTATTACATGTATGCCAAAGTGAACTTTGCAATAACTGCTTTTGTGACCCCTGAGTCACATTTTTCACTTATTCTGTTTCTTGTTGAAGTTTTGAGGTTTTGACATTAATATTGTCAACATGGTATCATTGATGGTACAGCTTTGGATTGATACATGAAACTACAATGTCTAAGTAAAAATAACTGTGTATCACTACTCTTCAATGAAGATTCTCTGAATAGGTTTCTACATATATAGTGAATTGAAAATATATTAATCCATGGTTTATTCCCTACTGGAGATAGTGCTTTAATTTGTTTATCCTTACTGTGGATACAGGGAAAAACACCAGTTTTTAATTGTAATTATATGTGCATTTGGTGCTGATGAATATAATAATTCAAAATGGTAATATAGAACACTGGCAGGTAGTGGTACAGTGTTACAAACACAAGTCACATCTTTCTTCTTTAACTAGCATTAAGTGATTCCTATTAAACGTACAGATCAGAACATCTAAATCATAGATTACTGCACTTAAGTTTTAATTATGCTAATTATTAAGAACAAATTATACCAAGAAAAATTGAATGACAGTCTATTGGCAAGAAGTGAATATTGTGGTTATTGAAACAATTAACACTTCATTGCATTTGTATTCCTTCTTTAATTCTGTGTCACAGTGAGAAGTCCTGGTCCTACAGAAACTTACTCATGTGCTTAAATGTAAGCATGTGTCAGTAGTCCCATTGTCTTCACTGTGTGAAGTCAGATAATAAAAACGATAGTTTCCTTTTAGCCACTACAGTCAACTGAAGCCTTTTTGGGGAGTGTATGAACTCCCTCAATATATATTGGATTTTTGATGTCTTTACCTAAGGAGCCTTAAGAATTAATTGAAGAAATGCAATTAAATACTCATTCTTGGTGCCCTTTGGGATCTCCAACAAACATCCATTTTTACTGCATGCCCATTTTTCCAAAAGTTCAATGTAGTGGTGAGTGGGTTTTTTTCCTTCAGTTATTGCTAGGAGTAATATAGTAAGTTTAACCATTTTTATTCACTGCTTCATAAGGTCCCTCTCAACCAGCACTGATAACTGATTCATTATACTCATGTGGATTTTAGAGTAATAGCCTCAGAGAGTGTCTAATTTGGTATCCATAGCTACCACAGGAGTTTACAATGAGGAGATATTCTTATTGCTATGATTTTTTCCCCCAGGATATTGTTACCAGTAGCAATGGTCAAAAATGTTTCCAAAAATTGTTTATCAAAAATGTTACCATATTTTGCTGAAAAAAACCTCTAAGTTTTCTGCCAGCTTTAATTACCAGACTTTGTCCCACTCACAGAAAACTGAGGCTTGTAGGCATCTAAATCAGTGCTACAAGGTGAATCTGCCATCTTCTAGCTATTCTGAAGAGTTTTTAAAAATTTTACATCAGTGGATATTTTTGTCTTTACTTCTTTTTAGTTTTACTGTGGGCTTCACAAAGATCTCTATTTTGGATTAGGCAACATCTCTGTTCTGAATCAGGTATTTTCTAAGGGTTTGAGTTCAAATGTCCTCCCCCACGTATCCTTCTTCTTGACTGACTAGTTGCACTGTCCCTGTATATGTAGTTTGAAATGAACCTGTGATATGTTAGCAGTGTATTTTGTTATAACATAGAGAAATTTTAAGCTCAAAATTACCTCCAGGGTCTCTTTTAGTAGTGTAAGTGATGAAAAATATTATTGGACAGCAGAAACCTTATCTATTTGTAAGGTGGAAGCATATTTCTTCCTCCACATAGACTCTAATAAGAATACCAGAACTGAAGAATTCTTAGCAGCATTCATCCCTTGATGATTTTGGCTGTATATTTTAAAATGCTATATAGTATCATCCTTTATTTTAAAGTTAACTGTTAATTTACATTTTACCTGCCAAACAAATTGATTTTAAATAGCTTTCTGAATTGTTAAGAGCATGAAGAACAGTATTTTTTTTAAAAACCAAACAGACAAATACATTGTATGGGGCATGGAACACCTCTACATGATCTTCCCAGCTTCCAAGAGCCACAGTTGAGCCATCCAACACTATATTCTGAGACAATAGGAAGATGAGTCCCTCTTTGAGTGCCATGTATTCATCCCCAAACATTCATAGGTAATTCAAAGATTTAATGTTTTGTTTCTTTATTTTGCCCCCTCTGCCCCTTTTTGTCACCATTTTGGTGGTGGTAGGAACAATTCTCATGACGTATACTGCAACAGAGAATCCAATACTCAGAGCACTCCTTGTACCTCTAGTGGAGGAATTAAGTTTATCTGCTGAACAAAGCACTAAGTGAGTTCCTTTTGACAGATTAAAAGGTAGGATGGTGCATACCACCATAACAAAAGTTTTTCTCAGTTGCTCAAAACTAATAATCAAGCATCAGGCTTCCTTTGGCTTTAATACTATTGTGCTATTAATATGAAACCTGGAAAATAATTGTAGAAGCGACAAAGGGTCCTGTGGCACCTTATAGACTAACAGAGGTATTGGAGCATAAGCTTTCGTGGGTGCATCCGATGAAGTGGGTATTCACCCATGAATGCTTATGCTCCAAAACCTCTGTTAGTCTATAAGGTGCCACAGGATCAGTAGTGCAGCCAGGTCCGGAGCGCAGGGGGAGTGGCGCTATAAAAAGGTAGGAGTTACCAGTAGATGACTGTTTTTGGGTAAGAGAATGTTTAGGCTCCCAACCCCCTTCTCTCTTTCCAGGGGAAAATGGGATTCTCCCTTCCCACCAGTTTTAAATGCCTCTTTCTGTGGCCTGCCCTCAATAGACACCAGAGTCTGTTCAAAGGCATCAGCTAAAAAAGCCATCTCATCCACAATCTTTACATCTTTGTCCCATAGACACTGCTTTGCATCAGCCTTACATATGCTTAGGAAATGCTCTTGAGCAACAAGATCAAGCATTCCTTCAAGACTTGCCACCTCTTTACCCCTCACCCATTTTCCCAACAAATCTTTCATTTTGTTTACATATTCCCCATTACTCATCCCAATAGCCCTTTTAAAATTCCTAAATTTAATTCTATATGTTTCAGGGGTAATCTGAAAACTTTGCAAAACAGTATTTTTAAATGTACAATAGTCTAAAGCATCTTCAATAGACATTCCATTGAATACATTTCGAGCTTTTCCAGTTAATTTCGCAATCAGGGTAGGAACTCTTATCATCAGGGATTTCATGTATTACACACAGCCTTTCAAAGGTGGTCAGATATTCAGCAATATCATCCTTTTCACTGTATGCAGGACATAAGTGTTCCCATTTGTGGATTTTTGGAGTGATGGGGGTCATTGGGGTCGGGGGCTTCTGGTTCTGCTTCTGTAGCTGATGTTTTCTCTCTCTCTCTTTCTTTTTCTCCCGTAGCCCTTCTGTGTGCAGTCTCCTCTCTGGCTGCCTCTGCCTCCATAGCCCTTCTGTATGCAGCCTCCTCTTCTTTGAGCCTCATTTCTGCCTGCCACATTTGAAACTCGCGGTCCTTTTCCTTCTCTGCTGCTTCCAGACTGGCCAGCTCTAGTTTTGTAGATGCCTACTGGTAGTCATTTTTCTGCTTTCTTGTGCTTATTTCCCTCACCTGAAATAAACAAACAGAAAATAACAAAACTGTGACCTCCTCCTGACTGTTCTTAGCCACTGCACTTAAGACTCACTTAACATCACAAACATCAGCACTCAAATTGTGAATTCCACTTAGGGGGGAGGGATAGCTCAGTGGTTTGAGCATTGGCCTGCTAAACCCAGGGTTGTGAGGTCAATCCTTGAGGGGGCCACTTAGGGATCTGGGGCAAAAATCTGTCAGGGGACAGTACTTGGTCCTGCTAGTGAAAGCAGGGGGACTGGACTCGATGACCTTTCAAGGTCCTTCCAGTTCTAGGAGATTGGCATATCTCCATTAATTAATTAATTAAAATAACAAGCCACACATACACCCTGCTCGCTGCACTACTGTGACATTCCCCTGGTGTTATCTAGACCGGTGATCTGCTAGGTCACTCCAATCCTCGACTCTGGGAGCCAGGCTTACCCTGCTCTGCTGTGAGAACCCCCCACTCCCGGGCTGTTCACGCACAGCCTCTAGCATGTAGGCTGCTTCTTCGATTGTGCAACTGAATGACATTAGCCAATATTTCTGGTCCCAGACACAACCCTATGAACCTCCATCTTGCAGTGTCCGGTTATGCCTGCTGGACGGTGCAAGCTTATATGAGTTCGTCAGTTTAACAAAGAAATTGATATGTACCAGGCTTGTTATCCCAAGGGGAGCATTTGACACGCTTCAAACTAAATGCACTGCTTCAGGTAGAATAAACAAACAAATGTATTAACTACAAAGATAGATTTTAAGTTATTATAAGTCAAAGCACAACAAGTCAGATTTGGTCAAATGAAATAAAAGCAAAACGCATTCTAAGCTGATCTTAACACTTTCAGTGCCCTTACAAACGTAGATTCCTCTCACCACAGGCTGGCTGGTTGCCCTTCAGCCAGGCTCTCACCTTTGATCAGCACTTCTGTCGCTTGGTGGTGATGGCTGTAGATGGAGGTGGAAGAGAGAGGAAGAGCATGGCAAACATCTCTCTCTTTTATCATGTTCTTTCTTCCCTCTTGGCTTTGCCCCCCTTCAGAGTTAGGTGAACATTACCTCATCGTAGTGCCAAACTGACCAAACGAATGGGGGTGACTCACTCAAGAGTTCAAGAGATCCCTTGTTGCCGCCTAGGCCAGTGTCCTTTGTTCCTGTGAGGTTGGGCTGGGTTTGTCCCATACATTCCCTGATGAGGTGTGAACTGCCCCTCTGCTCTTTGGGAGTTTTGCCTGGGCTTGTTTTAAGCCACGAGGACACATTTTCAGCATCATAACTATATACATGAAATTACAACCTATAACATTACTATAACAACAATGCTCAGTGCATCATGAGCCTTCTGAAGACAACTGGCATGACAAACTTTGTATAGGATACCACACAATCATATAAGAATGAACATGGGGTATAGGGTATTCCACTGAGGTACAGAATGTCACAAACACCCCCTTCTTAAAAATAATGTTCCTGATTCTTATTTTACCCCAGTGTAAATTGGAAACCATTGGAAACCCTCTTAACTTACACCAGTGTGAGAACTAAGAAAATCCACAACATTTGAAGTTTTCTCAACTATTTCTACAAGTCCAAATATTTTCATTTTTGCCTTCTTATGAAAAATCTGCACTTTAAGGTGAAACGAAGATGAGAAATAGAAAAATAAAATTTTGTAGGTGGAAACAGGTGCATTCCAATTAATAAAATAAATTGAGACAGTACATTATTTTCATTAAAAATATGAAATTTAATGTAGTTAGCATGCTGTATAATGTATATCAGTAAATGGGAGGCTTTATACAGATGTTCATTTCAATGTTATATGTACTGTGCATGCTAGTTATGTTTTTTAAGGTTACACTCACATGCTCATTTGGGACATTTTATCCAGGAAAGATTACATGCAAAATAATGCTACTCAGAGATACAGAGGGGGGTCAAGCAGGCAAAACCCAGATTATCAAGGTTCCAAATAATCCCAAATTTAAAAGTTCACTGTGTTTATCTAGAAGTCCTGCCTGCCTGAAGGCTCTGAGAATTCATATGATTTCATCCCCTTAAATCCTCTCTGCCCTGGAAAAAAGGCTTTCTATTGCTGTAAAATGTAGCAGTGAATGCTGGAGACTCAGTAAAGTGCTGCTCTCACTAGTAAAAAATGTGAGAATTCTTTTATTCCTGAAGGATTTTATATTCTGTACTCATTGCCCTTTTAATATGTCCAGGGATAGAGTTACAAATTCCAGGTTTCCCCTAAGCTACATGGCAGCTTGGGTTTGATTTTCAACTGTAGTCCTCTAGTCTTGTAAACAGTAACAATATTTAATGTTTTCTTCCAGATATACATGAATAAAATTTGACAATCTAATATCATATTATTTTTTCCTATGTCCATTAGTATTTTCAGGACATAACCTATTTAAAAAGTGTTATTATAACCATCATATGGTAGCTGATATTAGTTGGAAATCAAGAACATTCTCTCCCATAGAAAACCCTTGGAAGGAGTTTTTTGGGGAAGGAAATTGAGGTTTTCCTTACGAAGTCTGCTGCAGATTGTTTCTCCCACCCACTAACATCCCTTGTGGAAGAAGTAGTAGTTCTGGCCAGAAATGCTGCATTCTGCAAAAGGCCACGATTATAGATGCAGAGGCCCTTTGCTGGCTCCTACTGTTGGCCGTTGGCAGCATCTGGCTTTACTACCTTTGCCTGGGAATTTTTCTGGAGTCAATGAGGAGAGAGGTAGAAGTTTTAGCACCATCCGCTGTCCTATCCACCCATGTGAATACTGACACTGGAGGTGGTTGACCTCACCCCATTCTTCATGGGATGGATGAGATCTATATTCACAGGGCTCTTTATGCATGCAGATATCAGGGGCATCACTTAGAGCTTGGTTAGCAGCATTGCTTCTGTATGTCACATGACATACTACGGCAACCATGAATGAACCATGTATATAGTCCGTGTTCTGGGGAGTTCACGTAATTACCCTGTAAATCATGGCTTCTCTCCCTGGGGGTCATAACCAAGTGTTCCGAGGCATGACTGCCCTGCCCGCCCCATATTGCTAACTAGGAGGGAGAGGGCTGGGCATTCCTGTTACAGACAAGGTTAAGAACCACTACTACTAAACCTTTTCTGTATGCTGCAATTCCAGGTATGCTGTAATTTAATGATGAATAAAATATTGTTTATGTTGAATAACATTGGCCTTGGTTTAAGAATGTGACAAATGTACAAATGAGGGTGCTTTGCTCCTGGATTCCTAGTCACACAATTCTGATCATGTAAATAAGCAAGGTCCATATTCCTCTCCTCTGGCCACCCTGTCTCCGGTTAGCCTCCTAATCCCAAAAACCTGTTCCCTGTGCATCAACCCAGCACTGCATAATGAGTTCTTTCTGTTCTACTGCCTGGTTCCGTCTATTCCTCCTAGTATCTGATTATCTGTTTTTATTATCTATAGAATGACGATACACATAACCCCAGTCTCTGATGAATGAATGAAAAAATGGATTTGTACATCCTTTGTTCTGACTCCGTTGTTCATGTAATTCCTTCATCCCCTCTGTAGGGTGTGAGAGTTTGGGCAGCACTGGGGTAAAGTACATACATGGGTTAAGTGAATTACAGTGTGTTGGTGAGGTGTGATCTGCACACATTGTCACTTGGCTCATATGAGTGAGAATGATAGTTCCAGAGCATACATATTAATTTAATAAAATTGAAATGTAAAATATAAAATTTAAAATCAATATGAAAGTCTTATAGAACGATATGTAATCTTAGCAGGAAAATGAAGTCAATCTAATTGTTAATATTGGTGTGTTGACAAACTGGCATGCACCCTAGCGCCACTGTTTTAAATTAATGATTTATTAAAATTTCTATTCTGATTCCAATTAGCAAACTGCTGTAGTATAAAACAGAGGAAATATGTACTATAAATATTGGATTTTGAAACACCAACATACTGTGTCCGTGTACAGTAGCGTACCATCACTGGGATACAAATAATGCTAGTATGGAGCAGCATTGTTAAAAAAAAAAAAAGGTGAACTGTAGAAGTTATTTTGTTTGTGCCTACCTATGGGGTTCAGGCAAAGAATTTGTGTGGAATTTAATTCAGAATTTAGATCTGATCCCATTTTTAATTCATGCATTTATTTTACTGATTTATTTTTAAGCTTTTAAGCATCTGTCTCTCCTGTTTTCTCTTTGCTGGAAAAATAAATGACTTTTCACAGAAAAATGGCTTCCCTTTTAACATCAGGAAAAGGTCTCAAGAGTCTTAACTCCCATTTCTTCCTGGTTGATTTAGCCTAAATTCCCCCAAGAAAAAGAAGGCAGTTTATTTTCAAGATATTATTTTCATTTGAGGATATGTGTTTTGAAAATAAAGAAAGGATCTCTGGAGAATCCTGTGCTTTACTTACTTAATAGCTGCATTAGCTGGACTCTCACATGGAAACTGAAAAGATCTTATTTATGTAACTCTTAGCAAATATAAATAACTTCTTAATTCCTACTGTAGGTTCGTGACTTTTTAACCTGCTGATCTCTTGCCTTTTATTCATAGACTGTATATTTGCTGCTTCCCCTCTTCCCTCTATAATAGATTATTACCATTTTTTATAAAATTGTTATTGGATGTCAGACTGCGTTACCAAACTGCATCATGACATTAGGGCCCCTCCTTGATTATTCTTTTATTTTATCATAGGGAGCTAGATTTCAGTATTCAGTGTACAATCTGTGAAGCACTGCTGGAATTTCTTGGAAATTACAGCAGAATACCATATGATATGAAGGCACAGAATAGGTGGTGACAAACTACTGCATATTCTTATTTGAACTATTTGCTAGTGTTTAGAGATATTGTATTTATAGATTTACTTTTTTAATAAAAGACAAAGGGACATTATTATCATGTAGTCTGATCTACTGAATAACACAGGGCACAGAGTTTCACCCAGTAATTCCTATATTAAGCCCAAAATTTATGGTTTAAGTAGAGCCTATCTGTTAGAAGACATTGTCTAGATTTAAAGACTTCAAATGATGGCGAATGCATCATCTTCTTGTGTCACTGGTCAATTACCTTAATTATTATTTTTTTAGCCTTATTTCACATTGGAATTTGTCTAGCCTCAACTTCGAGCCATTGTCGCTTATTATGTCTTTGCCTTCTGAAGCCCTCTAGTATCAGAAATCTTCTAGCTATAATAATAAATAGAGATATGCCAATCTCCTAGAACTGGAACAACCTTGAAAGGTCATCGAGTCCAGTCCCCTGCCTTCACTAGCAGGACCAAGTACTGTCCCCTGACAGATTTTTTTGCCCCAGATCCCTAACTGGTCCCCTCAAGGATTGACCTCACAACCCTGGGTTTAGCAGGCCAATGCTCAAACCATTGAGCTATCGGATATGTAGATATCTATGTAGATATCTTGACTATGATCAAGTCACCAGTTAACCTTCTCTTTGAATGTGGATGTGAGAAACTGACACACTATTTCAGAAATGGTCTCTCATAGTGCATTTAGAAGTAATATCACCCCTCCCCCAACTCCTACTTGACATTCTCCTGCATGAAAGAATCATGTTACCCTTTTAGTCATAGAATCT
Organism: Chelydra serpentina; assembly: GCA_037349315.1. Taxonomy (NCBI): domain Eukaryota; kingdom Metazoa; phylum Chordata; order Testudines; family Chelydridae; genus Chelydra; species Chelydra serpentina. The sequence goes on along the minus strand of JBAIAC010000014.1, from coordinate 7,582,031 downwards.
CATTGGGAGCACATGTTCGCTTGATTATCCAACATGACCCCAACGTCCTTTTTACTGTCACACTTTTCCAGAATACAGTACCCTGTCATGTAAGTTTGACCTATATGCTTTGTACCCAGATGAATGACTTTGCTTTGGGCTGCATGAAAATGGTTGATTGCACCCAGTTTACCAAGTGATTCAGATCACTCTGAAAAACTGACTTCTTTTAAAAAAATGTATTTACCACTCTATCATTCTTCATGTCATCTGCAAAATATACCTGCAATAATTTTATATTTTCCCCAACACCAATGATAAAGATATTGCATAGCATTAGGCCAAGAACAGATCCCTACAGGACCCTATTAGAAATATTCCCATTTGATGATGATTCACCACTAATAACTATATTTTGAAATCTGTTTTTAATCCATTTAATATGTATTACATTAATGTGATATAGTGATAAATCTGAGTATTTTGTCAGTTACCTTTACAAAATTTGAAATGTCCTAACAAAACAATAACAAGTTTTCTTTGACAAGACCTATTTTCCAGAAAACCATGTTGAATGGTAAATATTATACTATCCTTCAATTCTTCATTGATTAAATTTCCATATCAGCTGTTCTATGATTTCATCTTGTAGGTTAACCAGCCTACAGATACCCGGGTAATCCTGGTGATACAGAGACCTCTTGGCAAATGCTCCCCTATTCTTTGCAAACAACTCTCCCCTTAGAGCTGGTAAACTCATTACACAAAACATGTCTTATAAGATATTTATTCATAAAGTGTAACATATAAGGTAGCTATAAAAAGCTCCATACTGTTTCAGTACAGCAGAGTGTAGGGAACGGCACTCTGGATTCATTCACTAAGGACGTCCATTACGGAGCAAGGGATTTCCAGGAAAGTTGGATTCTGGTCCTGTTGAAACCAGTCAGCTCTGCAATTGACTGAACTTTGTGGGAGAAGTTACTTATTTATATAGTCTGTAAGTACATAGACTATATATTTATTATATAGGAAATATAAATATTGCTAGTTGTTGCCCAAGTTTAGTGTTTATGGGTTTTTTTGTGGTGTAACCAGTTGTTTCCATCACTTTCTCTCACTTCTAGTTAAATTTTTATTCTTTCTTAAATAAACCTACTTTTGTTTTATTATATGTTCTCACAAGTGCTTTGTGGTTTACAGGAGCAGGGAATTAAGGTAAAACTGGGGTATGCTGCACCTTTGGGTGGAGAAGATCTGGAATTTCTGTGAGTAGCCAGTGTCAGGAGCTGGATATCACAGGGGAACAATCCTGCTAGGTGAAGTGAGGGTTTGCATAGCCCAGAGGAGAGTGCTCGAGTGGCTGAAAGACTGGTGGTGCCAGGGAACTGACACCCAGCTACCACAAAAAGACTCCCTTTCACTGGACATGGGGTAATAAGATGGCACTCATTCCTGCATGCCTCAAGAACCAACACAATCTTGTTTACCCTTAAGGGGCCACAGTGCTCAGCTTCTTGCAGTAAATTCCTGTTTCTGCAGGATTGTTCTCTAAAGTATTTTTTGTGTGTGTGTTTTTCCTCTCCAGTTTTAAATGTCTCCAATGATGAGTTTCCACCAAAGCCTTTGGAAATTATTCAATTGTCTAATATCTTACTTTCAGAAAGACTTTATTGATATCCAACCTACATTCTAAGAGTATTTCCATGTTGGTAAATTATGTAGATGACAATCTAAATCATTTTCACACATCACTAGAAAATTAATTTTTCAAGGACACAGGTTTTCAGGGTTTAGTACATTTTAAACTTCTATATTTTAGTGAATTCCAAGTGTATTTGAACAAGTTCTATCCTTTTTATTATGCCAAACATTTTGTCACTGAATCTGAATCTTTTGCTAACTCTTGTGTTCAAGTATCAGTAAATACTAGACTAGGACTTGCTTCATTCATTTCAATTAGCGTATTCCATTCAATACAGTATAGATGCACCACTACAGAAATGCTGATTCATCCGCAAAGCTGAAGGAGAAAGAGATATTCATAACATCAAATAGATTTTCAAAGACGCAAGCTGGTAATTTTCTCTGTCTTTAAATAAGGATGGCACTAGAGTTTCGTAACTGCTACAGCAGTCAACACTTGTATTAATGGTAGTCAATCGTAGTATTGCCAGATATATCATTACTTCTTCTGAATTTTACTTCTAAAAGTCTGTCATTTGCTTAACTATTTAAATATTTCTGTTTTATATCTGGGAAAAAGCTTGTGCATATATTCATATCCTATCTGAATCTGAAACCTTCTTGCAATATCAGACATCGCTTAGAGCACGAACAAAAGTTCCACCATCCCTATCTATTCTAGGCTGCTCTTTGCATGCCTTCTTTGTTGCTAAGTCCTGTAAGTTTTCCCCCTCTCTGTGTTTGATGGAGGGATTTTTTCAGACAGCCCCTTTTGCATGTTCCAAAAAGCATGCTACACGTTATACTCTCTGCAGTCTCATGAGTGCAGCTTTCCTTGTGATAGGTCTGGGTCTCCAGTTCAGTCAGGGGGGTCCTGTATCCTGTGATTGCCACTCGCGATTTGGGTCCCTGTTTCTCACCAAAGCTCCTTCAACAGGGTTAATTTGGCTTTGTTCCCTGCAGGTGTCTTCTCTCTTGAGAGGTTTGTAACTAGAAAATGTATGCAGTGATACAGTTCAGTCTTCTAATAACAAAATGTTATATGTCCACAGGAACAAAGCTAGAGATATGGGTTTAAAATAACAAAGAAACCCTAAATGCATGAATCTTACCTATCCTTCTAGCTTCTCTAGGCTTATTAAAACAGGCCCTGCTTAGCCCAGCAGACTTAAGTCTCAGGATGGGAAAGCAAAGCTGCATATCATATGATGATGATGAAATACTTTCTATCCCCATAGTAACTAAGAAGGATGTAAAACAGCAGCTACTAAAGTTAGACATCTTTAAATCATCAGATCTGGATAACGTATATCCACGAGTTTTAAAAGAGCTGACTGAGGGACCTTTAGTGTTGATTTTTAAGGAGGCTTGGAACACTGGGGAAGTTCCAGAAGACTTGAAGAAAGCTGCTGTTGTGCCAGTATTTAATAAAGGTAAACAGGATAACTCAAGTAATTATAGGCCTTTCAGCCTGACTTCAATCCCAGCAAAAATAATGGAACTGCAGATACAGAACTTGGTTAATCGAGAATTAAAGAGGAGATTATTAATGCCACTCAGCGTGAGGTTATGCAAAATACATCTTGTCAAGCTAACTTCATATCAGGTTTGAATGAGACTACAAGTTTGGTTGATTAAAAATAATACTGTTGATATAAAAAAACTGTAATAGATTTGACTTGGTACCGCACAATATTTTAATTAAGAAATCAGAATGATACAAAATCAGCACAACACATTCAATGAATTAAAACTGGCTAACTGATAGGTCTCAACATGTAATTGTAAACAGGGAATCATGGAGCAGATGTGTTTCTGATGGGGACCTGTAGGGACCTGTTCTTGGCCCTATTTAATATTTTAATCTATACCTTTGAAGAAAACATAAACTCACTGATAAAGCTTGCAGATGACACAAAGATTGAAAGAGTGATAAATAATAAAGAGGGCATCTCACCAATAGAGAGCAATTTTAATTGCTTGGTCAGCTGGGTCTATGCAGATGTGTTCCAATATGACCAAATATAAGCTTATACAGCCAGGAACAAAGAATATAGGTGTCATGACTGGGTCTTGAATGGTCTAACCTAGCGGTCAGAGCAGGAGTCAGCGTCAAGCCAAGGGTTGGAGTTGGGAGTTGAGCCAAGGATAAGAGCTGGAGTCAAAAACTCAGAGACCAGGGGCAAGGTTGAGGAAAAGGTCAGGAAAGGAGGAACCAGGGACAAAATGAGAAAGCAGGGCTCACCCAGTTGTGCAGACAAATTTCTATGCCTCTCATTGGGTTTAAATTGAAAGCCTTGACCAATCAGAGGTCCAGCTGTCCCTCTAATCAGGGCCAGAGGGAAAGATTTTGTGGTCTCTCCTCCCAGTTGGTTGGTAGCAAGCCACTCTGTGAAATCAGGGAAATGTCAGTTGTCTAGGAACCCGATGGACCAAGGTTTGAGACCCGTAAAGTCATGACAGTAGGCCATACTACAGGATGGGCGGTTATTCTGTAAAGTAGTTACTCTGAAGAAGACTTTGGGGTTGTGATGGGTTCGATCACAGAAACCCCCTTGGGAACTGCCACCTGATGAATATATCCAGTAGCTCATAACCTTTGCAGAGATATGTTACATGGCATATCTAGCATAAAACATATTCCAGTTATGTCATATTTACTTTCATAAGCATTTTTCCATAAAGCATTATGGGGTGCAATGTCACAGGGTCAATGTGGATAATCACCTGACCGGGAGCTCCCACCACTACTCTGTGGCTAAAAGGATTAATGAAATCCTTGGATGTATCAGTAGGGGGTTACTGAGTAGGAGTGGGGAGGTTCTATTACTCTTGTATTGGACATTGATGCAACTGAAATTGGAATACTGTGTCCAGTTCTAGTGTTCACATTTCAAGGAAGATGTTGAGGAATTGGAGGGGATTCAGAGAAGAGCCAAGGAATGACTAAAGGCATGGGAAAATATGCCTTAGAAGGAGAGTATCAAGGAGCTCAATTTATTAACTTCTCAACTAAAAGGTTGTTTAATGGTTGATTTGATCACAGTCTACGTAGAGAACATAAATTTGGGAAGAGAAGATGCTTCAATCTAGCAGACAATATATTCTAGCTATAGCAAGAATTACTGGCCGGAAGTTGAAGCTAGACAGATTCACACTAGAAATAAGGTGCAAGTTTTTAGCAGTGAGAGTAAATACCCATCAGAGCAACTTATTAAGAGTTGTGTTGAACTTTTCCATCACTGGTAACTTTTATATCAAAATTGGATGGCTTTTTTTTCCCTTAAAAGATATGCCCTAGTGCAACTACAGCTACTGGAGTTGAAGCAGGAATTAATTCAGGGTAGTGTTATGGCCTGTGTTGTGCAGGAAATCAGACTAGATGATCACATTGGTCCATATGTCTATGGTTGAATCTATTACAATATGTTCCAGTTCTTCTTCAAGTGCTGTCTCTGTGGGTGCTCCACTCCAGGTGACGGTGCGTTCTGGCACCAAAGATCTTCGGTAGCAGTGCCTGGTCGGGACGCGCGCGCTCAGCTGCTGTCTTGCGGTCTCGTTAGAGTCTGCCTGAGCATGCATGTCCCGCACCCCCCTCAGTTCCTTCTCAACCGTCCTCTGATGAAGACGGGACTTGGGGCAGTGCTGAATCTCTTCCGTGGTCTCTGAAGGAAACAAGTACAACAACCCCAAATATGGCGATCAGCCAAACCCTGAGCATGTGGGCATGACTCACCAGCCAGACACCCAGGAAAGAATTCTCTGTAGTAACTCAGATCCCACCCCATCTAACATCCCATCACAGGCCGTTGGGCATATTTACCGCTAATAGTCAAAGATTAATTAATTGCCAAAATTAGGCTATCCCATCATACCATCACCTCCATAAATTTATCAAGCTTAATCTTGAAGCCAGATATGTCTTGCTCCCACTGCTTCCCTTGGAAGGCTGTTCCAGAACTTCACTCCTCTGATGGCTAGAAACCTTCGTCTAATTTCAAGTCTAAACTTCCTCATGTCCAGTTTATATCCATTTGTTCTTGTGTCCACACTGGTACTGAGTTTAAATAATTCCTCTCCCTCCCTGGTATTTATCCCTCTGATATATTTATAGAAAACAATCATATCTCCCCTCAGCCTTGTTTTGGTTAGGCTAAACAAGCCAAGCTTCTTGAGTCTCCTTTCATAAGACAGGTTTTCCATTCCTCGGATCATCCTAGTACCCCTTACCTGTTCCAGTTTGAAATCATCCTTCTTGAACATAGGAGATCAGAACTGCACACAGTATTGCAGATGAGGTCTCACCAGTGCCTTGTATAACGGTACTAACACCTCCTTATCTCTACTGGAAATACCTCGCCTGATGCATCCCAAGACCGCATTAGCTTTTTTCATGGCCATATCACATTGGCGGCTCATAGTCATCCTGTGGTCAACCAATACTCCGAGGTCCTTCTCCTCCTCTGTTACTTCCAATTGATGTGTCCCCAGCTTATAACTAAAATTTTTATTATTAATCCCTAAATGCATGACCTTGCACTTTTCACTACATTTTATCTGATTACTATTACTCCAGTTTACAAGGTCATCCAGATCTTCCTGTATGATATCCTGGTCCTTCTCTGTATTGGCAATACCTCCTAGTTTTGTGTCATCTGCAAAATTTATTAGCACATTCCCACTTTTTGTGCTGAGGTCAGTAATAAAAAGATTACATAAGATTGGTCCCAAAACCGATCCCTGAGGAACTCCACTCGTAACCTCCCTCCAGCCTGACAGTTCACCTTTCAGTATGACCCGCTGTAGTCTCCCCTTTAGCCAGTTCCTTATCCACCTTTCAATTTTCATATTGATCCCCATCTTTTCCAATTTAAGTATTTAAATATAAGGCAATTTAAGGCAAAGTATTTGTTTAGATATTGGGCCATGCCTAGATTATCCTTAACCTTCACTCCATCCTCAGTGTTTAGCGGTCCCACTTCTTCTTTCTTTGTTTTATTCCTATTTATATGGCTTAGAACAGCGGTGGACAAACTTTTTGCCCCGAGGGCCACATTGGGGTTGCCAAACTGTATGGAGGGCAGGGTAGGGAAGGCTGTGCCTCCCCAAACAACCTAGCCCCCGCCCCCTATCTGCCCCCTCCCATTTCCTGCCCCTTATCTGCCCCCCTCAGAATCCCTGACCCATACAACCTCCTCCTCCCGCTCCTTGTCCCCTGACTACCCCTCTCAAGACCCCCCCCCGACCCTAATCACACCCCAGGACCCCACCGCCTATCCACCCCCTTTGCTCCCTGTCCCCTGACTGCCCCGACCCCTGTCCACTCCCCACCCCCTTACAGGCCCCCCGGGATCCCCATGCTTATCCAACTGCCCCCCCCCGTTCCCTGCCCCCTGAGTACCTCCCGGGACCCTCTGCCATTTATCCAATGCCCCGGTCCCCTTACCATGCCACTCAGAGCAGCATGTCTGGCAGCCATGCGGCCCAGTCGGAACGCACAGCCCTGCCCACCAGAGCACTGCCTGCATTGGGGCATAGCTCCGGGGGAGGGGGAACAGCAGGGAAGGGGGAAGGGGCTAGCCTCCCCAGCCAGGAGCTCAGAGGCCGGGCAGAATGGGCCCACAGGCCGTAGTTTGCCCACCCCTGCTATAGAACCTTTTATTATTGGTTTTAATTCCCTTTGCAAGGTCCAACTCTATATGGCTTTTAGCCTTTCTCACGTTATCCCTACATGTTCTGACTTCAATAAGGTAGCTTACCTTGCTGATCCTTTCCTTGTATGCTTTCTGCTTTTTTTTAATCACCTCTCTGAGATGCTTCTCATCCAGCTTGGTCTACAACTCCTGCCTATGAATTTTTCCCCTTTCTTGGGATGCAGGCTTCTGATAGGTTCTGCAATTATGACTTGAAGTCATTCCAGGCCTCCTCCGACTTTAGATCCACAATTTCTTCAGTCTAATCCACTTCCCTAACTAATTTCCTTAATTTTTTAAAGATAGCCCCTTTGAAATAAAAAACCGTAGTCGCAGATTTATTTTTCTTTATCCTTCCATTCAGTTTGAACTGAATTAGCTCATGATCACTCGAACCAAGGTTGTCCCCTACAACCATTTCTTCTATGAGGTCCTCACTACTCACCAAAACCAAATCTAAAATGGCTCCCCTCTTGTTGATTCAGCAACTACTTGGTGAAAGAATCCATCAGATATTGAATCTAAAAAAATGTGAGCCCTATTATTATTACTAGCACTTGTCTTACAGTTTATATCTGGGAAGTTAAAGTCTCCCATGATCACACAATTCCCATTAGTATTTACTTCATTAAAAACATAAAAGAGGTCTCTATCCATAATCAAATCAGATCCCGGTGGTCTATAGCACACCCCAAGCATTATCCCAGGGGAGGCTCTAGTAGTTTTCTTCCTCAATGTGATTTTTCCCCAGACTCTGTCTTATCCATTCCATCACTTCTTATTTCTTTACAGTCTACCTCATCATTGATATACAATGCTACTCCACCACGTTTGCCTTTATTTCTTTCTTTCCTAAACAGCACATATTCTTCAATACCTGTACTCCAGTCATGACTACTATTCCACCATGTTTCTGTTATCCCTACAATATCTGGTTTCACTTCCTGCACCGGTAGCTCTAGTTCCTCCATTTTGTTACCTAAGCTCCTTGCATTAGTGTACAAACATCTTAATATTTGTTGTTTGGCATTGCTCACATTCTTTACCTGATTAGGCATGGACATTGTATCGCCAGTATTGCCTATTAGACTGGTATCTACACTACCCTTCCTCCTTATGTCCATTCTCCTACAGACAGCTGTATCCTTTCTTACTTCGTTTTCTTCTCTCTCAGTGTTAAAATCCGGTGTGGAGATTACCTGGACATCATCTCCCCAAATACCTAGTTTAAAACTCTCTTAATCAGTTGTGCCAGCCTCCATCCTAGAAGTCTATTTCCCTCCCTACTCAGGTGAAGTCCATCCCGAGAGAACAGTCCTCTGTCCATGAATGCCTCCCAGTGACCATACGTCCCAAAGCCATCCTTAAAACACCACTGCCTGAGCCATCTATTGATCATCATAATCTTGTCACACCTTTGTTGCCCTTCTCTAGGGACAGGCAGAATCCCACTGAAGATCACCTGAGCCTCGATTTCCTTAAGCATCTTCCCCAGCCTGGCATAATCTCCCTTGATACGTTCCAGTGAGAATCTAGCCATATCATTGGTTCCCACATGAAGGGTAATCAGTGGATTCTTTCCCATTCCCGTTAGGATCCTTTTCAGCCTCATGTCCACATCCCGTATCTTAGCACCCAGCAGACAGCACATCCTTCTGTTCTCTGGATCAGCTCTGGTTACACACCTGTTTATTCTTCTCAGTGAGGAGTCCCCAGTCACATAGACCTGCGTTCTGCCCCAGAGCCGACAAGAACATCGGCACCGAGCCTGCCTGCCACTCCAGCAGCAGTAGCGGACCTCCCGCAGGGCGCCTACAAATGGCCTGCGGCACTCTCTATACGCTTGATGTCAGACGGGCAATGGCCTTTTATCTAGACAGGACTAAACCATTTTGTAAGTCCCCGTGGCTATTTGTCTCCACTACCGAGAGATCAAAGGGTTTGCCTATCTCTCAGCAACGCCTTTCCAAGTGGATCTCTGATTGCATCAGATCCCGTTACCGCATTCAGAATGCCCAACCACCTGAAGGCATCAGAACTCATTATGCTCAAATTATGTCAACATCCATTGCCTTCCTCCATAACGTACCTATTACTGATAGCTGTAAGGGGGCCACGTGGACATCTTAATACACATTTACCAGATGTTATGCTATCACACAGGAAACCATGGCACACACCATAGTAGGCCACACAGTACTGTCTACAGTCGTCACTGCCGCAACTCCAAAGTCCCACCAGCTGTAGTGGGTACTGCTTCACATTCACCTGGAGTGGAGCACCCACAGGGACAGCACTTGAAGAAGAAGAGAAGGTTACTCACCTTGAAGTGACTGAGGTTCTTCGAGATGTGTGTCCCTGTGGGTGCTCCACTCCCCGCCCTCCTCCCCTCTACTTTTGGAGTACTATTTTGACATCTCCACGGAAAAGAAGGAACTGAGGGGGGTGCGGGACGCGCGCACTCAGGTAGGCTCTAACGAGACTGTGAGACAGCAGCTGAGCATGTGCGTCCCGACCAGGCACTGCTACCGAAGATCTCCGATCAACAGCGCCGGGACACACTGTCCTCTGGAGTGGAGCACCCACAGGGACACACATCTCGGATAACTGCAAGTTACTCAGTTACTGCAAGGTGAGTAACCTTCTCTTATTACGCAAAGCGAAACATGTAGCTACCTTTTGCCAAACATGCTATAGATATCCTGGCATTTCACAGAAGATTATTGAAAGTATCTTTTTTAAAATGGCTACATGAGTAGAAATGTCCACGACTCCCTGTCTTGCTGTAAAGTGGTTATATATTTCTAAAAGTAGAGGGAAAAGGTATTACATGTATGCCAAAGTGAACTTTGCAATAACTGCTTTTGTGACCCCTGAGTCACATTTTTCACTTATTCTGTTTCTTGTTGAAGTTTTGAGGTTTTGACATTAATATTGTCAACATGGTATCATTGATGGTACAGCTTTGGATTGATACATGAAACTACAATGTCTAAGTAAAAATAACTGTGTATCACTACTCTTCAATGAAGATTCTCTGAATAGGTTTCTACATATATAGTGAATTGAAAATATATTAATCCATGGTTTATTCCCTACTGGAGATAGTGCTTTAATTTGTTTATCCTTACTGTGGATACAGGGAAAAACACCAGTTTTTAATTGTAATTATATGTGCATTTGGTGCTGATGAATATAATAATTCAAAATGGTAATATAGAACACTGGCAGGTAGTGGTACAGTGTTACAAACACAAGTCACATCTTTCTTCTTTAACTAGCATTAAGTGATTCCTATTAAACGTACAGATCAGAACATCTAAATCATAGATTACTGCACTTAAGTTTTAATTATGCTAATTATTAAGAACAAATTATACCAAGAAAAATTGAATGACAGTCTATTGGCAAGAAGTGAATATTGTGGTTATTGAAACAATTAACACTTCATTGCATTTGTATTCCTTCTTTAATTCTGTGTCACAGTGAGAAGTCCTGGTCCTACAGAAACTTACTCATGTGCTTAAATGTAAGCATGTGTCAGTAGTCCCATTGTCTTCACTGTGTGAAGTCAGATAATAAAAACGATAGTTTCCTTTTAGCCACTACAGTCAACTGAAGCCTTTTTGGGGAGTGTATGAACTCCCTCAATATATATTGGATTTTTGATGTCTTTACCTAAGGAGCCTTAAGAATTAATTGAAGAAATGCAATTAAATACTCATTCTTGGTGCCCTTTGGGATCTCCAACAAACATCCATTTTTACTGCATGCCCATTTTTCCAAAAGTTCAATGTAGTGGTGAGTGGGTTTTTTTCCTTCAGTTATTGCTAGGAGTAATATAGTAAGTTTAACCATTTTTATTCACTGCTTCATAAGGTCCCTCTCAACCAGCACTGATAACTGATTCATTATACTCATGTGGATTTTAGAGTAATAGCCTCAGAGAGTGTCTAATTTGGTATCCATAGCTACCACAGGAGTTTACAATGAGGAGATATTCTTATTGCTATGATTTTTTCCCCCAGGATATTGTTACCAGTAGCAATGGTCAAAAATGTTTCCAAAAATTGTTTATCAAAAATGTTACCATATTTTGCTGAAAAAAACCTCTAAGTTTTCTGCCAGCTTTAATTACCAGACTTTGTCCCACTCACAGAAAACTGAGGCTTGTAGGCATCTAAATCAGTGCTACAAGGTGAATCTGCCATCTTCTAGCTATTCTGAAGAGTTTTTAAAAATTTTACATCAGTGGATATTTTTGTCTTTACTTCTTTTTAGTTTTACTGTGGGCTTCACAAAGATCTCTATTTTGGATTAGGCAACATCTCTGTTCTGAATCAGGTATTTTCTAAGGGTTTGAGTTCAAATGTCCTCCCCCACGTATCCTTCTTCTTGACTGACTAGTTGCACTGTCCCTGTATATGTAGTTTGAAATGAACCTGTGATATGTTAGCAGTGTATTTTGTTATAACATAGAGAAATTTTAAGCTCAAAATTACCTCCAGGGTCTCTTTTAGTAGTGTAAGTGATGAAAAATATTATTGGACAGCAGAAACCTTATCTATTTGTAAGGTGGAAGCATATTTCTTCCTCCACATAGACTCTAATAAGAATACCAGAACTGAAGAATTCTTAGCAGCATTCATCCCTTGATGATTTTGGCTGTATATTTTAAAATGCTATATAGTATCATCCTTTATTTTAAAGTTAACTGTTAATTTACATTTTACCTGCCAAACAAATTGATTTTAAATAGCTTTCTGAATTGTTAAGAGCATGAAGAACAGTATTTTTTTTAAAAACCAAACAGACAAATACATTGTATGGGGCATGGAACACCTCTACATGATCTTCCCAGCTTCCAAGAGCCACAGTTGAGCCATCCAACACTATATTCTGAGACAATAGGAAGATGAGTCCCTCTTTGAGTGCCATGTATTCATCCCCAAACATTCATAGGTAATTCAAAGATTTAATGTTTTGTTTCTTTATTTTGCCCCCTCTGCCCCTTTTTGTCACCATTTTGGTGGTGGTAGGAACAATTCTCATGACGTATACTGCAACAGAGAATCCAATACTCAGAGCACTCCTTGTACCTCTAGTGGAGGAATTAAGTTTATCTGCTGAACAAAGCACTAAGTGAGTTCCTTTTGACAGATTAAAAGGTAGAATGGTGCATACCACCATAACAAAAGTTTTTCTCAGTTGCTCAAAACTAATAATCAAGCATCAGGCTTCCTTTGGCTTTAATACTATTGTGCTATTAATATGAAACCTGGAAAATAATTGTAGAAGCGACAAAGGGTCCTGTGGCACCTTATAGACTAACAGAGGTATTGGAGCATAAGCTTTCGTGGGTGCATCCGATGAAGTGGGTATTCACCCATGAATGCTTATGCTCCAAAACCTCTGTTAGTCTATAAGGTGCCACAGGATCAGTAGTGCAGCCAGGTCCGGAGCGCAGGGGGAGTGGCGCTATAAAAAGGCGCCTCCCCCTGTACTCACCCGGCAGCACTCCGTGTCTTCGGCGGCGGATCCTCCCTCACTCTGGGTCTTCGGTGGTACCCGCCGCCAAAGACCCGGAGCGCCGCCGGGTGAGTGTAGGAAGTGGCACTTAAAAAGAAGCGGCGCCTTTTTTTAGTGCTGCTAAAAAAAGGCGCCGCTTCCGCCGCTTCTCAATGGGGAGCGGCCGCTCCCCCTGCTCCCCCCCGGCTACGCTACTGCACGGGACCCTTTGTCACTTCTACAGATCCAGACTAACATGGCTACCCCTCTGATACTGGAAAATAATTGGTTTGCTATGATCAGAATCTGGCACTCAGCTGGTCATTCTGGATACCAGGCACAGAGCAACCCAGGCATTGTGGATGTGTTAGATCCTTTTCTTGATTTGTCTGATATCACCTTCCCCTAATCCAATCTGTGTGTGAAAATGAATGGTGTTACCTCTGAGGTTGTCAGATACAGGCACAGAAATTAAACTTCCCCATCAACAAACGTTTGTGAGGGATAACCCTGTTTCTGTTGGGGAAGCCGCTGTGATTCTGTGTGCATGTGCAAGAGTACACTTTCATTCGCCATTTGAGTAGCTTTTTTAAGAATCTGAAATCCTGGCCCTATTGAAGTGAATGGGAGATTTGCCAGGGACTTCAATGGGACATAATTTCACCCTGACCTTAGTTTTAATTTTAAATGAGTTTCGATTTATTAAATGTTATTTCTATTCTACCAATATCCAGGGATGAATAACTTCTGTCTTTCTCAGCATCTTCTCTAATACCTTTCACTGCAGGATCTAAGTGATGCACAAGTAGACCTGAATTGTGAAGTCCTTGAGAGACTTCATGGGGTATTCTACTCTTCACCGTTCCCCTTTATGGTGGTAATTGCATAAGTGGTCAGACTCTTGATTAGTCTAATTGTCTTTGCTAACTTGTTCCACAGCCAATCCCCTCAACCAAGAACACCGTCCTCATCACTATCTCCAACTCCACCCAGCCATACAATAATGAAACTGCGGCATTTTTAACTACTAATCTCCCTTCTAAATTTCACCGACCTCCTCCCTCCCTCCAGATAATTGGGCTCAAAATCTTAAGGGAGGAAGTGAGAGCTCCTCGTGGTTTTGGTCAGAGCTGAAACACCAGGAAAACAGATATTTTAATGATATTTTGACTGAAAGTAGTAAGTGTTATGTTCTATTTTGTTCTTTTCTTTGTCCTTTTCAGTTATGCACCCATTATCATGGTATCCAAAGCTTAAAAGGAGACTAGGGTTTCCCTATGAAGTTTCCTTATGAACATCCCAAGATATTAAAACAAAACCAAATATCCAGACATTATGAATTTCCGAATGGTTCAATTTGAGCTCAGTTCTAAATATAGCTAAGGAACTAAGAAGATTCTTCTTGTATCTGAACCACATTGACCTTCCTTGTCTGAATTCACCACAGCTAGTTAAGTATTACTACAGATAGCTTATACTTCCTAAATCAAGTGTTACAGCAACAAATATTTCTTTAAGTGTTAGTTTATATTAAAGCATGGCTGCTTAATAATCTGTTAGTTGCTAATTTTAGCTGCTAATTATACTTCTTTTTCTTGGATTCACACACTCTGGACATTTTATCAAAATATGAAAACACAATTCTAAAAAGGCCCTTTTTTCTTTCTCTCCCCCCCCCCTAAACATCAAACATTTATGGCATGGTAAGGTACATACTTTGGGAAAAACAGCCAATAATCTAGGCTGTAATTTTTATAAATAAATCTGGCATTTCATCAATGCTTGAATGCACATTATAAATCTGTTACAATGCTACAATACTACTGCTGAAGATCAGTCCCACCAGCCTAAAACTGAGTCATAAATACATACTGTAATTCATGCTCTCTGAAAATCTGTAGTCCCGTTTAATATCCTTGCGTGTATATACTAAAACCAGATAGTTAAATCATTTGCAATTTTAACCAAATGTATTAAAGCAGAATTTGTGATTAAATTTAGTAAACAGGTTATCAGTTGTGTGAAACATGAAGGGTTAACTAGTTCAGTAAATAAGGAAATGAGCACATGGGTTCCCTCAAAATTCAGCACAGGCTAGAAGATTTCCTGAGAAAAAACATATGGCTTAGAACTTCGACTGTATGCTCAAATATGGAGAAAAAGAATGGAACAGGTTCCGCTATCAGAAGAGAAACTTCTGGGGGGAAAAATCGTCCCCTTCTTATTTAAAACTTTTCAGAAAATACAATTCTTCCATGAAGTCTTCAACAATAATCCATCCTGTGGTTTTTTTATGGTGTCCTCCCACTGTCTTGAATTATGGCAGTGATAAACTGATATTTGTTCTAATAAAGGACTCGCTCAAAACTTATTTAGCTACAGAATGTGGCATTTTCTGGGTAAAATATTAACCCCCTTACTTTTCTCTCCTCACCTAAGCTTCTGCCCCAAATCTGTTCTCACTGGTCCCACAGGACATGCATTGATTTCTTCAAGTTGTCTCCTGGCAGTATGTGGTTGCGAGCAAATCATCCTGTGTGTTTAGCAGGGGCATGTTTAATCAGAAGAGGAACTGGTCCCCTCTCATTAAGGGCTGGGTAGTTGATTGGGGAACAGATTTTATTTAGTTTTTGAAGCAGGTGAGTCATCTGTAGAAGTGGGTCTCCCTGGGCTGTTGGAGGGAATGGTCTCAAGTATCAGAGGGGTAGCCGTGTTAGTCTGGATCTGCAGAAGCGACAAAGGGTCCTGTGGCACCTTATAGACTAACAGAGGTATTGAAGCATAAGCATCCGAAGAAGTGGGTATTGACCCACGAAAGCTTATGCTTCAATATCTGTGTTAGTCTATAAGGTGCCACAGGACCCTTTGTCGCTTCTGCGGAGGGAATGGGATTCCCCTGGGTTGTGGTGCTGGCTAGTTTGGGAACAGGGTTCCATGCTCCATCCTAGTACGGATTATTCAAACTGTGGGCTGGGCTAGAAAGGGGGAAAGGTGGCCTGCAGCTGCTGAAGGGCTTGCATTCAGTGGAGTGGCAGGTAGGCCCAGTCTCCTCCTCCTTCTGCTGTGCAGAGACAGGTCTGTTTGTGCAGGGGTGTCTATGTGATTCATGTCCTATGTTTTCCCAGTGGAGCAAAGGGACTCTGGGATAGTGAGGAGCCAGACAAAAATATTCAGAAAGCAGTATGTCAGAAGTGACATTAGGGTGATCCAAATGAGAAAGCAGAGCTTCCATACCCAGGATTTTTTTTTTTAGGTGGGGACTACAAAGCAACACTGGGACATCCAACACACAGCAGAATAGGCAGACAAAATGCCTCAAGGAGATGGAAACGTTTTTTGGAGTGAGAGAGTGGAAAATGGTGTCAGAGCCTCTGTCTGAGAGAGAACATGTTATGGAACTTTTTCATAGACATTGATAAATGCTGTCATGCACATGGGATTACATTTTTCTCTCACTTTCTGTGTTCAACACTATGACCTATGGAGTCAGGGGTGGCGCTAACTTTTTTGCCGCTCCAAGCAAAAAAAAACAACCCAAGTGCCACCCCGCCGAACAACCCCCCCCAACACCCACCAAAACACCCCCCCCAGTGCTGCCGCCCTGTCGAAACTGCTGGGGCGCCGGTGGGGAGGGCAGCATGCCCGCCACCCCATTCCCCCGGCTGGGGCACCGGCGGGAAGCGCGGCATGCCTGCGGCCCCGCTCCCCCGGTCAGGGCGCCGGCAGGAAGGGCCGCATGCCCGCGGCCCCGGGGCGCCGGCAGGGAGCGTGGTATTTTTTTTTTATTTTAAAAAAAACAACAAAAAACCTTGAGTGCCGCCCCCCTCCAGGTGCTGCCCCAAGCACGTGCTTGGTAGGCTGGTGCCTGGAGCCGGCCCTGTATGGAGTGTGAATGAAAGGACAAATCTTGCCTTTCTTATGAGAGTCTTCCTCTTACAAAACTCCCACTCAATTGCT
Organism: Chelydra serpentina; assembly: GCA_037349315.1. Lineage (NCBI taxonomy): Eukaryota > Metazoa > Chordata > Testudines > Chelydridae > Chelydra > Chelydra serpentina. The sequence goes on along the minus strand of JBAIAC010000014.1, from coordinate 7,565,208 downwards.
GCAGGAAGGATTGAACAAGGATTTGCCCCAGCAGCGCTTTACAACCTTACTTTACAATTTCACTACATTTTTGAGGGTCACAATCAACATTTTTCAAGATTATTTGTTAGATTTTTTTAAAGAGTAGTATAACTAGCCATGATAATATGAGCTATTGTACTGAAGCCTTACTATACTCACATTGCAAAACATTTTTTTACTATAGAGACTGCCCCTGATTCTTACTCATGTTGAGTAGGACTTTACTATTTGAATGCTCCCAATTGGCAGCATGTGGAACATAATTTAGCATTATGTAATATTGTTGCCATAAAATTTAGTTAACATTGTTGAATCATCTACATAGTTTTCATCAGCATATAGTTTTGATAGCGTCATTTTCCACCATTAGATCTCCATAGAACAACATACTCATCAAAACCATGTTGATGTCATAATGTATCTTGATTAGTTGCATTGGTATCAACATGAGACTGTCCATCAGTTAAAGTCCAATTTAAATGAATGATCATTACAACATTAATATAAGAAAACGTTAAGGACTAAAAGCCTGATCCTGTTTCTATTGATTCACAGATTCACAGATTTTAAGGCCGAAAGAGATCATTAGTATGATCTCTATAACACAGACCATAGAATTTCACCCAGTTACCCCTCTATTGAACCAATAACTTGTGCTTGACTTAAACATGTGCTCTAGAAAGGCATTCACTCTGTGAAGACATCAAGAGATGGAGAATCCACCACCTCCTTGGTAATTTGTTCCAATGGTTAATCACCCTTCATGTTTAAAAAAAGAAGAAGCCTTCTTTCTAAATTGAATTGTCTGGCTTCAGCTTCCAGACATAGTGTTTTATATGCCTTTATCCACTAGATGAAAGAGCCTATAGTATTCAATATTTATTCTCTATGAAAGTACTTATACACTGTCATTAAGTCACCTCTTGATCTTTTTTGGTAAGCTAAACAAATTGAGCTCTTTGTCTCTCTCTCTGTAAAGCATTTTTTCCAGTCCTTGAATCATTTTTGTGGCTATTTTTTTGCCCCCTCTAGTTTTTCAATATCCTTTTAAAATATGTACACCAGAATTTACACAGTATTCCAGTGTCAGTCTCACTAATGCCATATAAGGAGGTTAAAATCACCTCCCTACACCTACTCACTATTCCCCTGTTTATACCTCCAAGGATTGCATTAGCCCTTCTTGCCGCTGCATTGCACTTGGAGCTCATGTGGAGTTGTTTGTCCACTATGACCCCTAAATCCTTTTCAGAGAAATTGTTTCCAGGAGATCTTCATATATTCTGCAGGTATGACCTGCATTCTTTATTCCTAGATGTCTGACTTTTCATTTAGCTATATTAAAACTCATTTTGTTTTAATTAGCCCAGTTTACCAGCTGATCCAGTGTTTTCTATATTGAAGTCAGTGGGTGTAGGGTTAGGTCTAACAGCCAATGTCCTCATTTAGCAAAGTTGTTACACACATGCGGAGGACAACTGGTTTGAACTAAAGTCAGCTTTGCGGGAAATGGCACACAAAGTCCTAGGAGTGATTAATCCAGTGCCAAAAAGGAATAGGCGGGAGGCTTGGTGGTGAAATCCTCAAGTTAAAGACTCCATTGAGGGGGAAAAAAGGGTAACCTTAAAAAAAATGGCAGCCTAGTGGCTTGAGCAATGATAAGATGGCGTATGTGGAGGCAAAAAAGGTCAGAAGAAGTATTGTGACAGCTAAAAGTATGGCTTGTGACAAGCTATATAATCGACTATGAGGACACGAGAGACAGAAGGCCATCTATAAACTCTCCAAGGCAAGAAAGAAAACAATGAGGGATGTGAACGAGTTTGCTTACATTAGAAATGAATATGGCATTTTGTAAATGAATGGTGAATCAATCAACAAAGTTTGGAGTGATTATTTTGAAAGAGTGATGAATAAGGAGAACCCAAGGGTGGAACTGAGAACATGTAAGCCAAATTGGAGCATGATAGATAGTATACAGGAGGAAGAGATTGCAGAAGCATTTAGGAAAATGAAAAAGAAGAAAGCCCCTGGCTGGATCCAGTACCAGTGAATCTGTTGAAGTTATTGGTAAGTGAAAGCATCAAATATCTTAAAAATTTGTTCAATTATATTCTTAAGAAAGGGAAATGTCAGATGAATGGTATAAAACTTTATGGTGGCTATATTTAAATATGAAGGAGATATAATCGCTGACCCCAGATAGGGAAGGGGCAAAAAAGAAGAACAAAAGCTTAAGTGTGTGATTAAGTCTAATTGAAGTCAATGTGTCTTAAGCATGCTGATTCTGGGCCAATATCCTGATTCTACTGCCTTTTGCCACTGGCTTCAGGATTTGGCTGTAACTTTTTGACAAAATAAAAACATTTAAAGATAACTTGTGATTACATTTTCAGCAGTTCTACAACTTCAACAACATTAATGGATTTAAACCACATTTTTCATAAATTGAATTCATACACATACTTTTATGCTACCTTTCAACCCAATGCAATTTGAAATGGTTGCAATATTATAAGACATTTAAGCAATCTTGAACTCATTCAGCCTGGCTGATGAATCGCTTCCTTTGCTTCAGTTAACATTAAAGCTTCTTCATGGATAAGCTGTCAAAAGATACTCAGAGAGAGTGTGACTGCTATTTGCTTCTGAGAGCTTCAGAGTGCCAGTTTTGAGTTCTGCAACCTCATAAATTTGGGAAACTTGGGACTACTGTTGAGCTAAAGTTAGGTCATGCAGAGGTGGTGTCAAACCACTACATTAGCCTATTGTAAAGAAGTGCAGTCTTTTTTTCTATCATATTATCAGCTGTCATCATGTGATTTAAAGCAAGAACATTGTACGTAAAGCAAGAAGCTGATCACTGACATGCGTTACGAGAACTGATCAAAACAAAAGTGAGACCACTGAATGACTATACACAAGGGTAAAGGGGGTAAAGACAAGCTTCCAAGGTATAAAAAATAATTCCCAAGGCACAAATGAAGAAGTTGAGAAAAACCCAGCAAAATAAAGACCTCATCATAGAAACAATGAGAGTCTGACAGGAGATCAGAACCAATACAGGGAGGTCACTGCAGAACAGGTGTCTGTGCTCTGAAAAAAGGAAGGGTACATACTTTAGCAATTTCTGCTAAATTAAAATCTGATGTGATGTTTTCAGGAAAAGAAGATGAAAAGCTGATGGCTGTTAAAAAAATTGATATGCCAGATCTTCTAAAAAAGCAAGGTGAATAATATATACTTTAATGATTAATATATTTAGAACAATTACAACTGATTTTCAGTTGTATTATTAAATTATTATTGCATTTGCTTTAAAAATAAGAAGCTTCCGGCCTTTAACATAAACACTAAAAGAAAATAACTAAAAGCTTTAAATTAATTACCTGCTTCACAGTAGAGTGATTGCTGTCAGTTGCCAGTATCTCTGCAGTCTGTGTAGCTCTGCTTTCTAGTTCATTCTGAAAAGCTCATTGACATGCAGCCCTCACATACTGATGTAATATGGAATTTCCTAAGATTTAATAAAAAATTGCCATCTTAATTTTGTACTCTAGTTTTGTAAATGTCACAAAATAGGAAATGTAATATTATCTTTCATTGTCTGAAATTAGAATTAGCTTATCGCTCAAATATTTGGTCGCACACTTTACCAAAGGGCAGATGCAACTGATTAATATTCATATCACCCACTTCTGTTTTTCTTTGCAACGTTACCTTATCTGGCCTTTTAAGATGAATGGTAAAAGCAGTATATTATTCCTAGAAAATTCCTCCGAATCTGGTTTCTAATCAATACCACAGGATATGCTAAAGTCTGATCAATGATTATGTCCCCAAACAACCTAATATTACTTACATTCTTGGTGTGTGAGAAGGTAATTGACAATAAAGCTGTAAAACATCTATACTTTTCAAATTTTCCTTCTTCCCTCAGATTTTTCTTGTATCTCACCGAAGTTTTGCAATGAGCAAAGAACAAAAAAATACATCTTTCTTGATAAGATCAGAATGTGCTTTAAATAGGATGAATAATGAAATGCAACACAAATTATGTGATTTCTAAGAAGATTACAATTAAACCCCCACTCCAAAATTTTCAGAGCAGAATGAGATTTTAGTCAAATTACTTCCCATTAATGCCAATGGGAGTTGTGTAGCAAAAATCCATCTATGATTTTTGGAAGAAAAAAGACAATGTTCTCCAGGAGAAAAATACTTTTTAGAGATTTGTAAAGATCAAGTTTTAAGAACTCAGAGGCTGGAGAAGGTAATTGTATACCTGTTAAATCGGTCCCCTATTACACTGAATAATAATTGGTGATGTTGAAATCTCATTTCTCAAAAACCCTTTAACTTTTTAACATACTACCCAAATCTGGGGGTATGTCATTGGGTACTCTGGAGAGATTTGCTGTACAAATACCAAGTGGTTACCTCACTTTTTCAGGTATTTATTATTATGCATGTGAGAGTACAACATATTAGCCTTCCCACAGTACCTTATTTCTTTCTCCGTAGTGATGTGTAGAAAATCCCCATACTGCTCATACACAGACAGGTACTTCCATGCTGAAAGCATGTTTTTATTGCTTGAGCAGTTAAATTTTAGGGCAATAACAAGCACTAACAGTAATAATTCAGCTCTGTTTGACCACGCTTTACAAAACGTGTTCTGCTCCAGGGCCATAAACAAGCTGTTCCTGCTCAGTTCAGGAGCTTTCCCAACTTAAACTAGGAGATGATCAATTCAGTACAGAAGCTGTTTATAGAAATACATGTAGTGGTACTCGTCATATTCTACATTCTTCCCAAGTGAAATATATATTCCAGTCTACACCACTTAATCCTCATGTTAAGATTTTAAATGGGGCTTAGTGTGGAGGGCTTTGCACTGGTCATCTCAACTGAAGAGAATTTAGGATGACCAGATAGTAAGTGTGAACAATCAGGACAAGGGTTTGGGGGTAATAGGTGCCTATATAAGAGAAAGTCCAGCATATCGGGACTGTCCCTATCAAATCGGGACATCTGGTCACCCTAAGTGAATTCCAGCCTTAGGGTATGTCTACACTACGAGAGTAGTTCGAATGTACTTAAACCGAACTTGTGAAACCAATATTTCAAAGTTGAACGTGTGAATCCACACTAAGGACAGTAATTCGAGTTTGTGAGTCCACACTAACGGGGCAAGCGTCGACATTGCAAGCGGTGCACTGTGGGTAGCTATCCCACAGTTCCTGCAGTCCCCGCTGCCCATTGGAATTCTGGGTCGAGCCCCCAATGCCTGCCGGAGCAAAAAATGTGTCGAGGGTGGTTTTGGGTAAATGTCGTCATTCAACCCTCACTCCCACCCTCCCTCCGTGAAAGCGCCAGTGGGCAATCAGTTCGCGCCCTTTTCTGGTGATTGACAGCGCGGACGCCACAGGACCGCGAGCATGGAGCCCTCTGCGATCATCGCTGCTGTTCTGTCCATTGTCAACACCTCGCACCTTATCGTCCATCTTTTCTAGAGGCAGATGCAGATAAATCGGGCGAGGAGGCAATGGAAGCACCGTGAGGACATTGACTCTGAGATGGGCACACACCTCTCAGAAACCACAGGACCCCGCTCCCTGGACATCATGGTGGCAGTGGGTCATGTTGATGCTGTGGAACGGCGATTCTGGGCCCGGAAAACAAGCACTGACTGGTGGGACCGCATAGTGCTGCAGGTCTGGGATGAATCCCAGTGGCTGCGAAACTTTCGGATGCGTAAGGGCACTTTCCTGGAACTTTGTGAGTTGCGGTCCCCTGCCCTGAAGCGCCAGGACATCCGGATGCGAGCAGCCCTGACTGTCCAGAAGCGAGTGGCCATAGCCCTGTGGAAGCTTGCAACGCCTGACAGCTACCGGTCAGTCGCGAATCAATTTGGAGTGGGAAAATCTACCATGGGGGTTGCTGTGATGCAAGTAGCCAATGCAATCGTTGAGCTGCTGCTCTCAAAGGTAGTGACCCTGGGAAACGTGCAGGTGATCATAGATGGCTTCGCTGCGATGGGATTCCCAAACTGTGGTGGGGCTATTGATGGAACTCACATCCCTATCCTGTGTCCGGACCACCAGGGCAGCCAGTACATTAACCGAAAGGGCTACTTTTCTATGGTGCTGCAAGCACTGGTGGACCATAAAGGACGTTTTACCAACATCAACGTTGGATGGCCGGGCAAGGTTCATGACGCTCGCGTTTTCAGGAACTCTGGTCTGTTTAGACCGCTACAGGAAGGTATTTACTTCCCGGAGCACAAAATAACTGTTGGGGATGTGGAGATGCCTATAGTGATCCTCGGGGACCCAGCCTACCCGCTAATGCCCTGGCTCATGAAGCCGTACATAGGAGCCCTGGACAGTGAAAAGGAGCTCTTCAACTAACATCTGAGCAAGTGCAGAATGGTGGTGGAGTGTGCTTTTGGACGTCTGAAGGGGAGATGGAGACTCGCTCTGATCTCAGCCAAACCAATATCTCCATTGTGATTGCAGCATGCTGTGTGCTCCACAATCTCTGTGAGAGCAAGGGGGAGACGTTAATGGCGGGGTGGGAGGTTGAGGCAAATCACCTGGCTGCTGATTATGCGCAGCCAGACACCCAGGCGATTAGAAGAGAACAGCGGGACGCGCTGCGCATCCGGGAAGCTTTGAAAGCTAGCTTCCAGAGTGAGCAGAGTAACCTGTGACTATTACCTTTGTGTAAGCAGAACCTGAACCTGCCTCCGTTTCTTTACCCAGTTAATGTTGCCTATCCTCTCCAATTTCCAAACCCCTTCCCCCCCTTCCTACACTGCTTTAAAAATAAAATAAATGCAACGTTGTTCATTAAAACTGTCTTCTTTATTAAGGATTTCTCGGTAAGGGGTTGAAACTGGGACGCATGCTGTGGTTGGGGAGCGGGTGGAGTGATGGAAAGGACGCTTCTAAACTCGGGGAATGACAGGCTCCTGCTCCTAGAGCAGTCCACAGTAGTGGACTGCTTGTTTCTACGGATCCTGCCACCTCTCCTTTTTGCAACTCTGTGTGGGGGGGCCTATGTGACTCTGTGGCCGGGGATGGCGGTTACAGATCCCCTGCTGCGTGGCTCTGTCGTGCAGGCTACTGACCGCTGCATAAGATCTGTAACCGCCCTCCCACACCACAAACTCACAGCGCCCCCCCACACAGAACATGAAAACCACCTCCCAGAATGACCACGGTGCCTAGTGAATGCAATGTGAGTGTGACGTTCTGGTGAACCTGCCCCCCTGTCTGTACCCTGGTAAAGGCGCCTATCGTCTCCAATTACCCACGCCCTTCCCCCCCTTCAAGCACACCGTCCTTTAAAAGGAAATCAAGGAAACAGTACTTAACAGAAAATTAATTTTTATTAAGGACAGCACAGTTATGGGATGAAATTTTGACGGGGGCTAGGGTGGGGTGCGGTTGGAGGGAAGGAAAGGACCCATAAAATCTTGGGGAATGAGAGCCTTCTGCTACTTGAGCAGTCCGCAGGGGTGGAGTGATTATTTCCACGGCCCCTGCCGCCCCTCCTTCTTGGGATTTTGGGTGAGGGGGGGATGGGACTTTGTGGCGGGGGAGGGCGGTTAGAAATCAAATTGAGCGGGGTTCTTTCGTCCTGCCTCCGGTCCTGCAGAAGATCTACAAGGCGCCGGAGCGTGTCCATTTGCTCCCGCATTAGTCCCAGCAGCGTCTGAGTAGCCTGCTGGTCTTCCTGGCGCCACCTGTCCTCACGAGCTTCAGTCCTCTGCTCCCGTTTGCTGAATGCTCGCCGGTACTGAGAGATGTCCTCTCTCCGCTGTGCCGCCTCATTTCGGGAACAGACCATCAGTTCCGAGAACATGTCGTCCCGAGTTCTTTTTTTGCGCCGCCTGATCTGTGCCAGCCTCTGGGAGTGGGATGCACGGGTAGTGCGGGAGACACTCGCAGCTGTGGGATGGGAGAAAGGGAGTGAACTCCACACAAAGATACATTTTCGCGAACAATGAATATACTCTTTCCCTGTGAACAAGACCATGCACACTACCTATCACATGTGCACTCAGTACAAGGTCGAATTTTCTGTCTTTATATTGAGTGCCTGGGGTCTTGGTGTACAGATCACACAAGTGGGGCCGGACAACGGACTTCAGCTATCAGGAGGCCATGGTAAGCCGTAGACTTTTGGCTGCTGAAAGCTTACTTTACAGCAGCGCCCTCCTTTCATGTTCCAAGCACAGCTCCTAGAGGTGGCCAGTTCCTGCTGCCAGCAAACCGATCAGCTTGAACGGTTCGCCTCCCCGCCCTCACCCCGTGGCTGGAAACCGCCGGGTAGAGTTATTTAAAGGAACAGGCAATCAGTCCCCATACTAAAATACCCCTAATTCAAACCAGGGCACCATGACTGATATCACTCTGATGAGGATTACGGAGACAGAGAAAGACCATATGCTGCGTGAATGCCAGCAAACACCAGGGCTGTATGCCGCCATGCTTTGCAAGGCAACGATACCGGAGTACCTGCTACTAGCCTGGTGCGGAAACATTTCCTACCATGGAGGAGACAATAACGCTGCTCTCTCCGGGAACCTGATGCAAAGGCTTTCACAGTACCTCCAGGAGAGCTTCGTGGAGATGTCCGATGAGGATTTCTCCTCTATCCCCAGACATATTGACAGACTTTTCGAGTAGCTGCACTGGCAACGACTAAAAACTAAAGCGCCTATGGCAAACTAAGCAATAAAAACCCATTGCTAACATACCATGCCTATTCTATTCAAAATAAATGTTTAAAACACTCACCTACTGATCCTTCCCCTGATTCCTGGTTAAGGTTACTGCCTTGGGAGGGTTGGTAGGGGATCTCAGTCAAGGTGATGAAGAGATCCTGGCTGTCGGGGAAATAGGCGTTGAAAGCGCTGTCGACTGCCTTGTCCTCCTCTCCTTCCTCATCTTCACCGTCCGCGAAAACCTCCGACGAAGTGGCCGTAGATAAGACCCCATCGTTGGAGTCCATGGACACTGGTGGGGTAGTGGTGGCAGCACCACCTAGCATTGCATGCAGTGCCTCGTAGAAACGGCATGTTTGGGGCTGAGATCCGGAGCGTCCGTTTGACTCCTTGGTCTTCTGGTACGCCTGTCGCAGCTCCTTTATTTTCACGCGGCACTGCGTTGCATCCCGGCTGTATCCTCTCTCCGTCATTGCCTTGGATATTTTCTCATAAATTTTTGCATTCCGTCTTTTGGATCGGAGCTCGGATAGGACAGATTCATCTCCCCACACAGCGATCAGATCCAACACTTCACGATCAGTCCACGCTGGAGCCCTCCTTCTTTTCTGGGACTGCATGGTAACCTCTGCTGGAGAGCTCTGCGTCGTTGCCAGTGCTGCTGAGCTGGCCACGATGTCCAAACAGGAAATGAGATTCAAACTGGCCAGACAGGAAAAGGAATTCAAATTTTCCCGGGGCTTTGCCTGTGTGGCTGGTCAGAGCATCCGAGCTCGGACTGCTGTCCAGAGTGTCCACAGAGTGGTGCACTGTGGGATAGCTCCCGGAGCTATTAGCGTCGAATTCCGTCCACAGTAACCTGAATTCGACATGGCCATGTCGAATTTAGCGCTACTCCTCTCGTTCGGGAGGAGTACAGAAATCGAATTAAAGAGCCCTTTATGTCTAAATAAATAGCTTCGTTGTGTGGATGGGTGCAGGGTTAATTCGAGTTAACGCTGCTAAATTCGACATAAAGTCCTAGTGTAGACCAGGCCTTAGTGTAAAAGAGGAACTTCTTATGGACTGTTGTCGGGCAGATTGCTCCTTGCTCCTGTAGGTAGATCTGTTGAGAACAGTGAACTGTACCATAGTTCTCTGTAATACTGGACTGGATAATGGATTTAACCAGGGTAAATCTTTATATGTGCTTGTAACCATTTTCATGACTTCAGTACAATTAGTGGCTGTGAACCAGCATATGGTTAAAAAGCATACTAACCATTTAAGGGTCATACGGAAGCCTGCAGCCTGGGGATAATCAAGGAGACCCAGCTCTGCCATGGGCATTGAATCATATGAACATGAGCAGGAAATAGGGCAGGAGAAATGAATGAATTAAGAGAAGCCAAATAGGTTGCAATTTGGTGGCAGCTGATCTCTCAGGCACCAGGAAATGAGCATAACTCTTGATATGGACTGTAAGTTTGGGAATCCTGATGAAGCGTTTGTTACAATAAGGCCTGTCTTGAAGTCTGATTAAAAAGAAGTCATGGTATTGTGTTAATATGTGTTGGCTTCTTCTTGCTCTGGGAGTTTTAAACTGAATCTATTGCGGCTCCACTTGGAAAAATTAAGGTGGGGCACAGCGCAATGCCATACTGGGCTGCGAGGGCGCTTTGGAGCATCGCCTCCATCTTTGCAGGGACCGATTCTATAAGGAAAAATAAATCCAAAGTTCATATTGAAATCAACCTAAGTATGGTAAGGAGGAATATTACATGGCAGATTGAGGCCTTACAGTCAGCTTGAAGATTTTAGCCTGCTGAATATCATGCTAAAATTTGGCAAAACTTTGAGTGAGGGAATCAATAGCATTATCTGAGGTTCTGAAAAATAAACATTCATTTGCTTGGTATATAAGTTGTGATAAATACAAAGGTTGCAGAAACAGCCAGAGTAATAGTGTTTTGTTTTCTATGGGCATCTCTGCATTCAGTTTTCGAATAGTGCAAAATATCCTCAGCATGCCTTTTTCTATACCAATAAGTTGGGGGATGGGTGAAAGCAGTGACAAAGGTCAAGTAGAGTGATCAGGACAGTAGCCATCTTAGAGCAGTACTCTTGAGCTAGTAGATCTAGATTTAAAATGAATAAACAGCGGGAGAGTGCTTTACAATCTGACTAGAAAGTGATGATTTAGTGAAATGAGGTTCCTGGAATTTAAAGGTAAGATAAAAATAGAAGCTGCTTGTCAGCTCCTTTCAACCATAAGTGCTAATCAGGGCAGATGGACCTAACTGTAGCTGGGGGTGCTTAAATCCCTTAGGATCTATTTGCAACCTGCTGCACATAGGTCTTTTTACATTAGGCAGCAGTTTTAAGCAAACATTTCTCACATGTCATCAATGATTTTGCTGGTGTAAGCTTACCAGATGAGTGTTTGCTTTTAAAAGAGATTTCTCTTTCTCTCTCTCTGCCTCTTTCTTTGTTAGTTAGAATAAGGTAAATAAGTTTGCAGAAATCTAAATGATTTATACAATACTACTGTGATATTGATACTCATTTTTGCAGTGAGCTGAATGCAACTGATGGCAAAAAAGCTGTAACAGAAGTAAAGTCATGTGCTAGATTGTGCCTTTAGGCACAGTCTCAATTAAGGCTCGGTGTACTACCCTGAAGGCATTATAACTCAGAAACACACCTCTAAGTCACAATTCCTTCTTGCTCTGATGCAGTAGTAATTCGCTGTGGCCTATAACAGCAGTGCAGAAGGGCTATCATATATTCTCCATCTGTGTGTGCCACCATGTCTGATTTTTTCCATTCTTCAATGGCTCAGCTCAAAGTCTCAAACAATGTTATGTTTCACACCAGTCTTCCCTGCTGGAGTTTCATTTATTTTTAGTATTAAACAAAATTCTTCACTCTAGACTTCCCCAGTCATTTCTAGGATTTTGCAGTTACTCTGCTATCAAGGCTTCACCATGTCTTCACCCAGGAAGGCCTCCCATTAGTTTTGCTATTAAGTTTGTGCCCCAGCTCCCTCAATGCAGGTAACCACTCTAGACCCATAGCACTGCTCTTTCCTAAGCAAATGTCATCCTTCCATTCTCCATGGTGAGGCCCACAGCATCTCTTTTTTCCAATCCGTGGTCTATGTGTGTTTGAGCAGCAGGCTCAGACTTTTATCTCCTGCCTTCTTCACATTATCAGAAATATGACCCCAAGCCTACATTCCCCATCAGTTTCTCCAGACCACATCCCGAGAAGACCTGGTTTTAAAGGGTAGAAGCTTCATAACAGCGGTGCTGGGCCATGCCTTCACTTTCAGGACCACCACCCTGTTACAAACAGCCAATTACAATACTCTCTCTGATGGCACAGCTGCCCTGCCCAGTGAGTAGCGGGGATGTAACACAAGCCCTGCCCATTCTGTACCTTCCTAACTGTCCGTTTGGGCTGCTTTGGAGAGTTAGTAAATATGTGGCCTTGCTTACTACTGTGTGCCAGGATGGCTGTGTAGGAGTGGAAGGCTCTTGCTCCTTTCCATGGGTGCTTAGTGTATGTCACAATCTAGTCCTGTGTGTATAATCTATACAAAGCCAGGTTACCCTGCTATTGTATGGCTGTCGTGGAGAGCTTCTGCTGAAAAATGATCCATGAATTCTTTTTGTAGGAGTATGTGTCTGCTCATGATATTTGTGACCAAATTTTATTTTCTACCAAGCTCTTGTCACTGTGCTTTAGTTGTCTACCTGTTTGTGACTGTCCTACTGCAGAGTTAGCTACCCATCCAGGAGAGAAGACATTTCTGTAGGTGTATAGAGCATAAAAATACTGGGGATCAATTGGTATTAAACCTGCTATATAAATGTAAGTTATAAATATATTTTTATTCAAATACGTGAACATGTGTGGGCTTTTGTTAAATCATGGAAAATTTGATTTTTTTATTTAAAATGTTCTCATAACAACATATTATATTTTACTAGCAATTGTTCCTTATGGTTCATTACAAAAAAGTTGTTAGTAATGAAAATATGTTGTTGAAATACTATCACAGAAGGAACACAACATTTAATGAGCACCAGAGTCATATTCTGCATCATAACTACATCATATGATGATTAATGATGAATTTTCATTATAAAATATGTTAATCAAGGAAATAGGTTTGTATTCCCTCTTCCTTCCCAGTTTCATTAATTAGTAATTTATGTTCGGAAAATTATAATCATTCATTCACATGCCAAGGACAGCCTACAGTATGTTAGACTAATTAACACTTGTGTTTATTTTAAGAGTTTTATTGAGTCAACCTTTCCACTTTTAATACAACAAATATTGAAAAAGATCTGTTTACCCTGATAGAACTTGTGGGAGGCTTTGAGGATGAAGACATGTTGCTTCTCTCCTTCATCCCTGACCCAAAGAGGCATATATGTAATACAGTGCTTGTCTCTGTGAAGATGGGTGCAGTGAGAGTGCATATTTATCTAGGAAGAGATTTTCAAACGTGTGTAAAGTTTTTAGGAGCACAAGACCCATTGAAACTCAGTGGGACTTGTGCTCTGAAATGCCCTTTTGAAAATCTCTCCACTGTTGATACATAAATAAATATCAACTTCGCTTCAGCCAGCTAGGCATGAATAACAAACAAAACAAAACAGAAGTCACAAAGTATAGATTTAAAAAGGCTCTGAATAAGAAACTACGTTCCTTCTTCATATAATGGTCTGGAGGTTTTAGTTAACATATATTATCTACCAAATCTGTCACTCTGCATATCTTTATGACTACCGGCCTCTCTCTTTCACTAGTCCTCTTCACCTCCCAGCTCGGCTATTCTGTCTCTTTACTGTCATTGAGAAGTTAGTGATAAAGCTTCCTTGACAAATAAAATTTTTAAACTACACCCATGCTGTTTACCCAGTCATAGCTGAGCAATAACAATGTCAGAATCCTTTAAGAAAGATTGAGTGTATTTGTGTATTATGACTAAGATATTATAACAGTTACTATAAAGGAAGATTTTACCCCTGCAAAAGCATTTCAGTGTATTTAAATCAGTTCCTTTGCAGCCCCTGGTTCAAGATATACTGCAAGTAGCTTATAACTCGTGATGTGCCAGAGTAGCAATTTGTGTGGTCAGCCATCCGTGATCTTTTCTAGTTCACAAACAAAGTGGAAAATTTGACATTTTCTCCACTTTCATCTACGTGCTTTGGAAAGTTAGGATTGAATAGAGCCTGTCGTACACAAAAGACCGGCTTCTTTCCAGTTCTGATGTATTATTATTGCTACATTTCACTGGGCTAGGCTGACACAACATGATGCAACATAATATGATGCAATGCCATGCAACTCATCAGATTAAGTTGGCTGGAGCATATTGGATTCAAAACTATTTTGGTACATTGTGGCAGATGAGAAACCCTTGGGAAGCAAGATAATTTGTGCTGGTTGCAAATGACTTACAGCTGTGGATACTGTTGTATGTTTTAAGTCACATAATCATTTCTGTTTTTATTTAAATAGATCTCATTTCCATGAATTTTAAACCATCAGTTGAAAATGCTTTGTTTATATATTTCAGTGCAGTAGCTGAGATTCGTGTTATAATACATGTAGTAGTATCTCTTTATATAGAGATACACTCTTACTTTTTTGCATACACAACTGTCTGTTTTAATTACAACACAACAGCAGTTGAATATTTACATGTAATAACAGTTAAAAAGATGAATTATTTTGATGTATTCTTTTATTAAAGTGTCACTCAAAGAGCCCATTTAGGGTCAGAGACCCATTATGCTGTACAAACACAGGAAAAAAAATAGAACCAATCTTCCCAAGTTCAAATAAAAATGAACAGCTTGCTGACCTCACTGGTGTGTATGGGTTGTGACTATTGTGGCTGCTCATGACTCCTGCCAAGCGAGAAGGGAAGGGAATTCTCTCTGTCCCTGACGGTTTGCTTTTCCCCTCAACAGAGCTGTTCTTTGTCCCCTAAGGATGCAAACTTTATATTGTTGAAATATAGATTTTTAAGACATACTGCTTACTTATATCCATCTTATACCAGATTCCTCACTAACCTCTGCTGTTTTTGTTTGGGTACATTTCATAATTTAACCCAGATAGTGGTAGTACCGTGGTGGTAGTGAGGAATCTGAATGTATGCACTTTCACTGAAAGCTGGCTTTCTCTACATTTTAACTCTCCCTTTTCTGGTCAAAGGCATCACTTTGCAGCAAATTCCCTCCAGCCAGAAGGGAGAGAGAGGATTTGTTTCATAACTCATTAGTGTTGCTTCTAGCCTGATAACTCACAACGCTTTCTGGGTGAGTATCACTTCTATGAGTTCTGGTCTAACAACTGAAATAGCACTGAGGCTAGGAAGCTAGGTGGTATAAAGCCAGAGTTCACACGGCTGCAGTCTCTTGTCAGGGAACTGAAATTGAGACTCAGTTCTTGCCTCGAGCTGGTTGGAAAATTTTCAGGCTAAACTTTTTTCAAACTGAAAATTGGATTTTCAACAAAATGAAAAAAAAAACTTTTCTGGAAATTTTACTTTTTTATTATCAGAACCTTGAAAAACGAAAACTTTTCAGTTTTTGCTGAAAGCTTTAGTGAAAACAATTTTCTTCATCAACATCTTTCCCCATTTTCTAAACTGTTCTGTTCCTGCCCTTTCTGCCAGAGACAGGCTGAAAGCACCACATGCAGAGCATGGATGATCTAGTTGGGGTTGGTCCTGCTTTGAGCAGGGGATTGAACTAGATGACCTCCTGAGGTCCCTTCCAACCCTGAGATTCTATGATTCCTGTCTAGTGTTCCCCTTCCCATCCCTTTCAAAATGTTTTTTGGTATGCACAAAATTCATTTTTAGTAGATTGATCATCTCCTCCTTTGCTTTCCTACAAGAGCCCTCTGATTTCACAGTCAGTGCTGACATTGGGTCTTCATAATTTAGTTATTGTAGTCTCAAATTTCCATTCTTTCAGATTAAGGCCTGTGGAGTAAAATACTGTTATCTCTATGTTGACACAACTCTAACATTTTTCATCTCTGAACCTTTCTGTTATAAGCAGGGCCTGCTTAAAAGAGAGATTCTGCTCTTGGAATTTCATGTAAATGTGTAGAAGTTTGAGTTACAACACCTCTTAACTCCAGAGAAGTTGTTCTAAATTTACACCATGGGAATAAGAGCAGATTGTGTCCTTCACAGTAAAACTAGTATATGATCAGAATTACATCCTAAGATTTACCCTGGAATTTGATTTATGTGGTCTGTTGAAAATGTCAGGAAATACCATCCCATTGTACAAGGAATCATTTAGCCATGTAATCTAAAACAGTTTCAGGTTCATTATATGATCTATTGTGTTGCAATTAAGACTGAAACACATCTTCTAATTAGTTTTTAGTGGGGCTTTTATGCCATACTGGAGAGCAAGGTGTTAAGGAACAGCTCTGAGCTCAGGCTGCCTCACCCAGCCACACCTGCAAAGTCTGCACAAGCTAGAGGCAGGGCTTTAAAAGGGGGAGCAGAGCAAGTCAGAGGCAGGCCGTGGAAGAGAGCAAATGGCTGCTCTGAGGGACAAATACTGGCCAGGGGCTCATTGCCTGAAGCCTGACACCACAGACCTGTGCAAGCCCACGAAAGAGAGGCAGGTGACTTGAGTGTGCAGGTCAGAGACTTGATTGGACTGATTTACTCTGGGTAGCTAAAGGAGACTGGGGTAGGAAGTGATCCAGAGGGGTCAGCGGCATAGCACCCCAAGGTCCTGAGTGTAGCTGCCCACCACTGGGCCCTGGCCCGGAGTCTGATGGAGAGGGCAGGCCCAGGCTCCTCTCTACCCACTAAGGGAGGACATTACAACGACTACAGTCTTCACCTAGCATGAGAGACCAGCTGAAAATATCTTGACTATTCAAGAGCCCAGTCCCCAAATTCCCCATGCTTAAACCCTTGGGGCAGGAGCAGAGAAGAACAGGACTGTGTTTTAACAGGGAGATGATCTGCCAATCCCCATCTGACCTTAGGGAGCACTGCCGGTGATTGTTCACTTTAAACACACCCATATGCAGCATGTTCAAAATGCGCCTCATTCTAGATCACTGGTCCCCAAACTGTGGGGTGCACCCACCTAGCAGGGCACGGAGGAACATGGGGGGCCCAGGGCCAGGGGGCAGGGCGGGAGCACCACCCAGTCTCACTTTGCCCCCAGCTCTGCTCAGTTACTTACTCCAGCTGCGGCCCCTGCTTCCAGCCACTGATCTGCTCTCCCAGCTGCGTCCTCGGCCTCTGGCTCCTGGCCTGGCCGCAGCTTTGCACCTGACCGCAGCCCCTGTCCCACCCCTGGCTCTGACCATGGCTCCGCTCCCGGCCCTGTTCCCGCCCCCAGACCTGCCCGCAGACCCAGCCACAGCTCTGGCCCTGCTCCCCACTGTGGCCCTGCTCTCAGCTCCAAACTGTGACTCAGGGGAGGAGGCGAGGACAGAAGTAAGAGGGGCTGTGATGTAAAAAAAATTGGGGACCACTGTTCTAGATAAATACAACATGGACACAGTCCTTGTTACCATTAAATCATTAGCAAAACTTTCACTGGAGCAGTATCAGCCCCACAAGGAATGATTACTACACAGTGGCCAGTAGGAGACTATCCTATATAAAGAGAGTGTTTTAAAGTAAAAATAATAAATATGTTTGGCATGACGCAGGTGAGAAAGTCTCACAGTGGAGTTAACAGTGGGTTGAAGTTTCTGTCTATACTAGAATAATCAAATACTCTCTCAGTGCTGTGATAATTTTGTTCCCTACAGTTGTGAGATACCAAGTAGCTTTTAAAATAAGTATGTAGGAACATAAAAGTAGCTTCAGGCGGTGAAATTTTGTCATTGCCAATAGGCAGAGACTAGTGTTAAGTCACAGCATATATAATCACTTGTTGGCTTCTGGGAAAAAGGAATGTTAGAAGGGTACTCTGGAATCTAGACGCAAGCATATAGCACTAGGAGAATCTGCTTCTAATTCCTGTCCCCCAACCCATGACATATTCATTGTGTGTAATGTTTAGCTTGTTCATGACTGATACAAATGAGTTTTATATGGATACCACAATAATAGGAACCCTAGAAATACTTTAAATGGATGTTTGGTAAATGTTATAGATAAATTAGATAGAATAATGCAATTGGACATTAAGTGTAATCAGCTTGATTTATTTTTTGTTGGGAAACACACACACAAAATGCCCAGTATAGTGGTTAAATTTAAGATTAGTCTTTCATTACTAGTTGTATATAAATTTTCCACAAAAACAAAACCCAAAGTATCATAGTTACTTTTCAAGTATTGTAAATACTCATGTGTTCCAATAAGAATAGATTCTTGATGAGGTATTTTGTGTTAACCTATTCTCAACACACATTGCTGGTATAATAACAGTTGATAGAAAACAAAAGATTTGAAAAAGTGGCCCAAAGTAAAGAAATCAGAGACTGACTGTTGTGGCAGCCATTGTGTATTATAAGAATGTTTGAAGGTTTGGGGACAGGTCTTTATCAGGTCATAGCTCCACTGAAGACAGTTTACACTTGAGGATATACCTCTCTTTTAAACTCTGAATATTTCACTAAGCAGTACATTTTCTTTATTGTGCTCCTACTTTAGAGAGAGTTATTAGGGTGTTTAGTGACCATGTGCAATTGTATGTGTGTACTTGTCAGTCACCTACTTTGAGTTAGGTACATCCAAACTCTTATTTTACATGGACTTCAACACTACTAGAGAAGTAACTTGTCAATCAGAAAGTAAAATATGCTTAAAGATTAAATTAGAAGAATATAGTATGATGGCAGTTAATGCTTGAATGAGAAATAATACTTCCTGGGTTGCCAGGCAACCAGCAAGATGTGTGTCAAATAGAGAGACAGATCTAAATGAATAAACAAAAGAGTTGTCTACTTTAGTTTTTGTTTCAGACAAGTGAGAGGGGGGCCCTTTGGTAAGTTAACTGGCAGGATTGCTGAGAGTTCTTTGTATCCTTTTGGGAAATTCCACGGCTTGCTTGATGCTTTTCTTTGTGTTCCTTATCAATGATTTATTATTAATACTAGGTACAGAGTTCAAACTATTTAGTAAGTTATTGTTAAATTGCTATCCTATTCCTAATGGGGAAAAATAGAGCTTTTAAGATGGATGCCACCTAACACTGTGTTTCTGTATTAATATGCTACCCTTAACCTTCACATTGATTTTTTTTTCACTCAAGATATTGCTTTATTATATGAGAACATATAACATAAATGGGAAAATACTGCAGAAAAAAATCTGAAGTCTCTGTTCAAATGAAAACAAACAAACCATGAATTCACTTCAACTGTATTCACAGTCCTCTCTGTTCATTCTCCACAAATATTTGTAGGAGAGATTTGTAATTGTCTGCAGGAATGTTTGTGGCAAGTAAATGCCTTGTGAACGCTCATTTAGATACATGTTTGTGGGAAGGTTGAGACTGGAAGTGCTTATGAAGACATCTTTAAATCTCTTTGATTTCTTTCCTCTTTGTTATAGATGTTTCTCTAATGAAATTGCCAGGCAAAAAAAATTTAAAACCCGATTAAAGGAAATAGCTTATGTTATAAAATAATTAATGGCACAACCCACTACCATATAATATGCGGATAAGAACTTTTCAGGATTAAAAACAATTTGTAGATATTTATATGGACAATGAGAGAAGATAGTGTAAATGTTGTCCTGAGCCTTGAAATGGCCATTACTGTCTCCCAAGCAGAAGATTGAGCTGCTGCAGTTTTTGGCTGATCAGAAACTGATACTTTGATAGATAGCTGAGTCCCTCCACCTCAGCCAGTAACATGACTTTTGGGCTGGAATCCATGTCAGGAGAGCATTGGAAGGCAGGAGGATAAAGTACTGTGTGTCTGGTGCCCAGCAGAACAGGGGATGGATCTGCAACTCTCTGAATCTGAGGAGAAGAAAGGAGACTCCAGGGATGCAGCCTGAGGAAAGTGAAGTATCACTTCTGATGGAGTGCACGATTCCTCGATGAACCCACCATGTGTTAGATGCCCATATTGCTCTGAGAATTTGCCTCCACGGTTGTAGTGTGGTTGTCACAGCTACCAACACTAACCAATTATTGTTCACGAGTGTGCACACAAGCTCAGGCCTGTCTCAGGGATGAGGAGGCAGCAGTTATAACATCTATAAGGGCTATAAATCAACCACTAATTATTTGGAGTGAGGAGAAAACATCCCTTGAGGACAAGTTATTGTATAATTACCCATCATGGGTTGTTTTGCACCTTTCTAAGGCACATCAGGTATTGGCTACTGTCAGAGACATGATACTGGACTAGTCTGATCCCTACATTTCTATGTCATCCAATCAGGGAGGAGAAACAATATTATGTGGCTTAGGTGACCAGCTCCACACCACACAGAATGACTGGTAACATTTGAAGATGTAATGGAAGTGTATAGGTGGAGAACAGTTCATAGGCTAAATATGTATAAAGCGTTAATCAGACAATTGCTAATAATAATAATAATTAATAATTAATAAAATCAGAATATATTCCCCTATGTATAGTTCACCCAGATTTAGTCTTCTGAGTGTGTCTACTTTAACTCACTTGCTCTGCTTATTTAAAAAAAGGGATTCAGATCTCCTATGTATTTTCTTTAGCTGATTAAGTTTTACAAACACGCCAACAGATGTTATTACTTACTTACTGTTCTCAGTGGAATAAACCTTTTTCTTGTTAATTTGCTATAGAACTAATACAGTTAATGACACATTTTTCTTTCTATTTTTTAATTCCAGCAAGAAAAGAGTCAAGAAAGTTCAAGAAATAAAGGTAAGTACTAGCTATTTTTAAAATGCAGAACTAATTTTAATGCCATTATCAGAAGCCTAATCTTTATACGTGTTTAAAATACTAATCTTCACCTTATTTACCAAGTGTTTCAGTGTGATATAGAACCATAGCCAAAGAACTTATGACACACGTACACAGAAAAAATATATGTAAAAAAACTGCAGTTCACAATTACTACATTTCCAACCCTCGCATAGGGTTGATCCCAGTTTTATTTACAAATTAATCAGGGCCTCAATAGACCTCCTTAGGAAACAATAATATTCTGTGTTTTAGGCAAGCAAGCACTTCTTTATATTGATTTGTAATTGCAGTTTTGCTACATTTCAGTGATTATACACTAAATTAAAATATTATATCTGTGTAAAACAGCATGAGGCATGGAAATTGAAGGGCCTGGACCATAGATGCTGAGTTTGTATTTTCCCTGGGAATGCTCCACCCCCACTCCACTCCTCCCCTAAGGCCCTGCCCTCATACGACCTCCTCCTGCCCCTGCTCCTTCCCCTCCCTGAGGCCCCCGCCCACTTGCAGCTCTCCGTCCTTCCCTCCTCCCCCAGACATCAATCAGCTGTTTGGCGGCACCTACAATCAGCTAATCGGGGGTGCTGTCAAACAGCTCACTGGGGATGCTGCGAAACAACTGTGGCTGGTGCGTGCTGAGCACCACTATTTTTTTCCCTGGGTGCTCCAGCCCTGGAGCATCCACAGAGTCAGCATCTATAGCCTGGACCAAAAACTGGTTAGTCTGGCTGAGGGCGGTATAGCAGATCTGTCTGCATGACATGATTTCCCTTTACCATCAACTCCATGGGAGCTCTGCAAACTGTTGTGAAAGGGCAGAGAATTCATTCTCCACCAGATTCTCCTGCCACTCAGATTCAGGAACAAACTCAAGAGTTACTTACGTTAGTGTTTAGCTTCTACAGTTATTTGCACTGATTACCTTTTATACTATTCTAAGCAGGCTCTGGAGGCAGTGGCAGACCAGGGAGCCCCTTCTCAGTCTAGTTCTAGCAGGAACTGTGCTATGCAGATACAGAATTGAGGGAGAAGAATGGAGGGCGGAACAGGTGCCATTGCAGAAGCAAGGGCCTTCCATGTGAATTCATGCACTTTGGGAGATCCGTGCACTTTGGGATTTGAACCCTTTGCCATTTCTACATGAGAAAGCAGACCCCATTTCCCTGGCACAAGAAATATAAAGAGATTCTGTGCATGAAAAAGTTGTTGAGTTACCAAACCTAGTTGCCAATATAGGTCTAATTTATGTCCACGTATTATTTATACTGTGGTAGTACCCACAAAGCCCATCCCTGTTGAGCTAGGCACTGAAGAAGTATATAACAATAAGAAAGTTTCTGCCCTGAACAGTTTACAGTGCAAATATAAAACAAAAGACAAATGGTGGATACAACACAGACAGGATGTGTGCACGTAACAGTGAGATAATTCAAATTAGAGTGATATGCAGCAGTCACAGCATACCAGCTGCCTAATCACTATCAAGTTTTTTGAAGCCATTATAGCAGAGATGAATTTTAAGAACATATTTGAAGGAAGACATATTTTTGCAGGGAACTGTTTTCAGGCAATTTTTTCCACCCAAAGTTGCTTGTTGGAAAGCTTGCCAAATGGTTAATGCAGGCTAGCATCACTGAGAGGTCAGACTATAGGCAGGGATCAATGTCTAGTTAGTACCACATAAGAGGTGAGAGGTAGTGCAAGGATAAGCCATAATGGGCTTTACAAATGAAAACAAGGAGTTTGTGTTTGATGCAGTGAAGAAGAGGGAACCAGTTGAAGGATACAAAAAAGAAGGGTGACTTAGTTGAAGAGACATAGCAGGAAAATGCTCTTTGCAACAGTGCTTTGAGTGGACATAAGTGTGCGAGATAACATTTGTCAAGCCAGAGAAGAGGAGGCGGCAGCAACATGTACAGGAACAAAGAGGTCAAGCAATAGAATTCTATTTGAGAAGATATTTACTGGCTTTTCTATATAGTAACCTTTTCCACTATATTTATTATCATAATTTTGATCCTGTATCTGTATTGCATTTACTATTCCTTTTTTGTTATGCCACGGGAGGAAATGTTGCTGCAACACAAAGAAAAACAATATGAAACATGAGGCAGTCACCAGAAGGGGGAAAACACTAAGCAATTAATATAAGTTAAAGTCCAAGAGGCTAGAATTTAATTTATGTATCGTATATGCAGTTTATTATAACAACCTCAAATAACACAAAGCACTGTTAGTAGAAATTGCATATGTATATACAGACTCGCACAGTAGTCATCTGCTGTTCTTGTGTTCAGTTGTTCTCTGATGCTTCCTTGGCACAGCAAAGCCTGATCTTTCCTCTGAATGACAGGTAGTTAGATATACAACAGTTTGTGTCTTGAATTAGTCTGAAATTGTTTTTCTGTTTTTTAACTGCACAACTGACACTGGTGCTGCTTACTTGTTCATTAATGTCCTGGTGAAGTGTTTAATTGTATTGTCTGAACTAGGTGTTACAATTTACAATAAATAAAACAATAATTAGTATATATATAAATATAAAAAACGCTTTCATTAGTCACAATTTGGACCCCATTACACTAGAGCGGTCTAAAGATGTGGGCCAGATCTTTAGTTGGTGTAAATTGTCATAGCTCTATTGACAGCAATGGAGCTATGACATTTTACACCAGCTAAGTATCTACCCCATAGTCCTTAGCCTGAAGAGTTTACAATCTAAGAGATTTCACTGTTGCCCAGGTGAGTTTGTGTTTTCTCAGACGATATAGTCCACAGCTGAACCCTTCAGAACTCTCATTGATATGCCATGATACATTGTTGAAAACATTCACTTACTTTATAGATTCCAGAACATTTAGGTGTAAATAAATTATAAATTTGTGGATACAGTTCTTAAGTACATGCAGCTCGTATCCACCCATGAGAGAACTCTCAGACCACTTATCCGACTCTTACAGCATTAAATCATCTGGAAGGTATGTCACAGGACATGCTGATTGGTAAGTTTTTATTTATTGTTTCTGGGTGTGTTACCTCCATGCAGTGAGGAATATATTAAGGTAGGGAACCAATTACCTGCCAATTGGCAGGGCTCACATGTTCAGAGGTGCATTGGGCCATGAGTTTAGCAGACTAAATAAGTAAACAATTGTCAGGGGCCTACACAAACTATGCCAAGCACTAGTTTCAGGGATAAATCCATGATCTCCAAGCAGTCAGTTAAATTGGTGTTCAGCTGCACCAGAATCTTCATGGTTATGACTTTGACATCTCTAAAGGAAATTTTTAATCTACTGATTTTCCTGCATGCTGTGCATGTCATTGTTTACGCTGACAATCCAACTTTGAAGATTCCAATGATTTGAAAGAACACTGAGGCACAAGGCACTCTCTGGAAAATTGATTCCACTTTTCTACTAAATAGATACACTGATTGGATTTTACAATAATGTTCATATATTCTTTTGTGCTTTTGTTCATATAGTGCTTAGTGCTTTTCTCATGCTTTTCATTGTCACATTTTTCATTCTTTTTCTCTGTGCCATTGTGAAGTTTCAGAAAATTATCCTTATTTTACATGTAGAGGAAGATATGATACAGTAGCAGTAGAGTTTTACTGGTTGGATCAACACTGTAAATAATGTAGGGATACATTCAAATTTTAGTTTATAGAAACTGCTTTACTGTCAAGAGGGAGTCACATTTCACCTGTCATTCACTTCATAAAACTACTGTACCTATTCTTATGGTAAACTTAAAGTAGTTTTAAGTTTCCAAGACAGAATTTAATTATATTTCCTACATCCTGTGCATAGGAAAACTACTGTGTACACTATATATTGGTCTGAGATAATGCCCTTCTAATTGCCTGATTCTAACAAGAAGTAATAGACTCCATTAATAATAGTCTTTAATTAGGGATAGATAAAACCAATAAACATCTGAAGTTCCTGAAATGTCCTGAACCTTTCAGGACCTCTATCTTGTTTTAATTTGGAGGGAAGTGAAGATCATGTCCAACAACTTTCCCAAAATATAAATCAAGAGGTTTTTTTCTTCCAATTTTAGTGATTTGCAGTACCTCATAACTCTTGGCTGCCAGTTATACTCTGATACCTTCTTCTTACCCTGGCATTCCCTTGAGTTTTTACCTTATAAGATACCTATCTAGTTAAGGCTTGATTCAGCATCATTGAAGTCAATAGGCCTTCTTCTGTTGATTTGATTTGGAGTAGGATCAAGCCTTTAGTATCTAAGTATGATTCTATACTTTTTAGTCCTATGATAAATTCATACTGATTCTTTGTGTTGCATCATTTCTGATGCGGAGTTTATATTTATATTTTGGTGGGTTTTTTTCCTTTGCTCCTCTGTTCCAGTTGTTACTTCTGCTATCATCCTCAAGTCACTCACACCAAAAGAGAAACAAATAAACTAACCACTTTCTGTCTGAAATATTGTCTTCCTTGTTCCATGATATGGATCTCTGAATTTTTACCATACATAACTTAAGTCAGAAGATTTGCTTCTGTTTACAAAGTTACATAATTTTAAAATGCTCCAATCACAGCTTTAGAATGTGCTATCACCCTTCCTTATGTTACTAGAATATTTTTGAGATGGTTGTGATTTTGTCAACATCAGAAACTTTATGCACAATTTATATTCTAAGTGAGGGAGTGTCCTACCTAACTCAAGTCTCTTGTTTAATTATTTGCAAATTTAAACATAGCACGTGAGTGGTGGTAGAATAGGGCCTTCAAATAATATATATAAGCTTGGATAAGGGTCTCCTTTATAATTTTAGATATCTTAACATATATGAAATGTAACATGCTATCAACTGTTAGAAAGTCAAATTGGAGTGCTTTTGTAAAATTGGTGCACTTGATCTGTTTTAGTAGAATTTTTCTAAATAAAAACCATAACTAAATTGCAACTGGGATTGCTCAAATGCATATGCCAACAACACAATGATAACATGGCAAGAAATGACCGGCTAAGACCTTGTCCGACCTTTGCAATCAATAACTACAATTTAGCGTTCTCCAATATTCACCGCCTCCAGATAAAATGAGCAGCCTTTTTACTCCAGCAATGTGGGGTGCTGAGAAATAGTTTGTGGACAGTCAGCTAGAATAGCAGAGTTTCCCCCTCCCCAAAAAAGCACTGAGGTACAGTTTGTGGAGGCACAAATAGTCAAATAAATCACTGTGGTTCATGATCAAAAGTTGAACTCACACCAAAGCTGTTTTGAAATGCTCCCACAGTTGAAGTAGAAAAATAAGTATAACTGTATTTCTATTTCCTTTTTATTGATAATGAATGCGCCACACCTTTAAGTAGGGGCAGCTGGCGGCGTGGAATTTGGCTGGCTGGGCGAATGAAGGGAACTGTGCTTTATGGCTGCAGAGGTGGGTGGATCAAACTGCTGCAAAAGGGGACAAGGCACCAACTGACTCCTCCACTGGTAACTAGATGGATGGGAGGGTTTAAAAGGGGCTAGCCCTGTGCATAAAGCCCCCTGTTACATGGATCAGGCTGAGGCAGCATCTATCCTCCCTCCCCTTTAGGTGGTTAAATACCAGGTTTGGTCGAGACTTTCTGTGGGCATTGTGCTAGCCGCCCCTTGTTTACCGGGGCTGGGAAGGAATTTTTCCCTTATCAGCAGATTGGCCTAGGTGGAGTTGTGGTTTTTTTGCCTTCCTCACAGCAGGTTCAGCAAGGGCTCTGTTCATGCGTGGCATGACGGGCGGTCGGCTGTAGGTCACAACTCATTATTTAAGTGTAGGGTGGATGTCCAGTGCAGATACTCCACAGGAAAGGTATACAGAGACCAGATAAATGGCTTGGAAAAGGACTTAAAAAGGAGGTGCTTGCTGAAGGAGTGGAATGGGGGGGATGTTTGGGGCTCCTATGACTGGTATCACAGGCAGCCAACCCCTTTCTTATAGCTAGGGCCCTACCAAACTCACAATCTATTTTGGTCAATTTCACAGTCATAGGATTTTAAAAATCGTAAATTTTACGATTTCAGCTATTTATATCTGAAATGAGGAGTTGTGGAGGGGTTGCAAGGTTATTTGTGTGTGGGAAGGGTGGGGAGTTTGCAGTACTGCTACCCTTACTTTGGTGCTGCTGCTGGCGGTGGCTCTGCCTTCAGAACTGGGCAGCTGGAGAGTGGCAGCTATTGGCCAGGAGCCCAGCTCTGAAGGCAGAGCCGCTGCCAGCAGCAGCACAGAAGTAGGGATGGCATTGTGTGATATTGGCACCTTTACTGCTGAGCTGCTGCCTGCAGAGCTGGGTCCTCAGTCACCAGCCGCCACTGTCTGGCCACCCAGCTCTGAAGGTAGCAGTGCAGAAGTAAGGGTAGCATGGTATAGTATTGCCGCCCTTACTTCTGCGCTACTACTGGTGGGGCGCTGCCTTCAGAGCTGAGAGCCCAGCCAACAGCTTCCACTCTCTGGCCACCCAGCTCTGAAGTCAGCACATAAGTAAGGGTGGTAATACCGCTACCCCCTTAACATAATCTTGTAACTCCCTTTTGGGTCAGGACCCCCAGTGTGAGAAACACTGATCTCCCCCATGAAATCTGTATAGTATAGGGTAAAAGCACACAAAAGACCAGATTTCATAGGGGGAGATCAGATTTCATGGTCCATAACACATTTTTCATGGTCATGAATTTGGTAGGGCCCTACTTATGGCTCACTTAACCCTCCTATGAGGGAGGTGGATGGTAAAGTCCCAGCAATGGATTGGCGGGGGGACCTGGATGGAAAAAGAGGGGGAGCTGGTGGAAGACCAACCCCCCATGTAATTATTGAATGAACGTGGGGTTACCTGCACTGTACACTTTATCTGCCAGGTAGTCCTAGACATCTAATAATAAAGTTGTGGCCTGATGAAAACCATATCAAATGTCTCCTGTTCTTCTTTCGGTATAGCAGTAGAACAATAGAAACTAATTTACAATCAATGTCCAAGAACCCCTTTTACCAAATATCAACAGAACACAAGAGGAAAAAGAAAACAAAATCTAAAGGACTAGCATCCTGCAGTCACTGACTCAACAGAAATCATACTGGGCAGAGCCCAATGTTAGTTTGTGTCTTTCTCATAATAACTTGTAAGAGAGAGAATAAAAATATGAAAAGGAGCCAAATGGATATTGGCAAAAGACAAAAAATTTCACAGTTTGTAAGCAATGGCATATGTGCTTGGTTGATTTGAATGGTGTTAACATTTACAGTATAACAGTTTTTCTTTTATTTAAACTGCATTTTAGAAACTGACTAAATTTTTCTCAGGTTTTTGTGAACTACTATTGATCAGTTGAGTGTAGTGTCACCAACACGCACAACTAAATAGAAGAATATTGATTGACAGCTCTTTAATTACAGTATTAGTTTCTCAAAAAGTTCGATCTTTTTCATTTTATGCTTACCTTAACAATGTGAATGCAAAATGACTGTTGACTTACAGATCAATTTCAAAAATGTAATTCTCTATTATTATGAACATATTGCCAGCCTTTTCTGATTTCATTAACAAACATCTCCCCCTTTTCTAATCTTTAGCTATAAGGAATAAGGAGTATACCATATGGGAGTCGCTTGCATATCTTACTTGCATTTAGCATTTGGAAAAAGACAACACACATACACAATATCAGTACTCAGTACCAATCTGTTTGGAATGCCAGACTGATACTGTAGCTGGTTTCATAGTATTGTAAATGCATACACTTTTCTGTGCATAAACAAAAGTAAGAGGAGAAGGAGAAGGGAGGAACAGCTGAACCCTGTTCAACATTAAAATATATTTAGGAAGGAGTCTAAAATGGACTTTTGTCAAATTGATTGCCTCTGCTAGAAAATGGCCAGACCGTCCTCAGATACTGTCAGATGCTAGAGAGTGAGAAGTACTTGACAGAAAATATTTTAAACATCTTATAGTATGGCAGTCTTTGATATGTCTTTTAATACTGAACAAAGCAAACTACATTAAAATGTACACTATATTGTATGTGCTCCTGATATTACATCATATTCACACACTTAATTATATCACTGTATAAACATAATCTTTTGTTCCTGTTTGTCATGGGTCATTTGATACATGGCTGCAATTCTGCTCTCTGACACTGTTCTAAATTCCAATAACTCCACTGTTTTCAATTAAGTGATGTTGGTGTAAGTGTGATCAGAATCAGGCCTAGAATACCTTGATACATTCTGATATGGACTGAAGTGATTTGTGTTTGAAGTGATTGAAAAAAATAATCAGTTAAGCTCGTCATTTGTTAATCCACAATGTCCTTCATGCTGGAATAGAATCATGAACATATTTGGTCTATTACATTCATCCTACATTTAAATGGACAATTTAACCATGCCCTTGAAAAGAAAGTTAAACATCTGTTTTTTGGTTTGGGTGTCCTTTTGTTAGTAATACTCTAACTTGTCCCAACTAACAGCATCCTAAAGGTTGATCTGCAGCTATACAATTCACATTGTATGAGACACTGCACCATGTCCTCTCCAACCCTTGTCAAACCTCTTCAGAATCCCCTTTGTGTAGAGCTAGCTTTGTGTCACTTGAAAGTTCCCCAAATCAAGGGCATCCAATAACCCATCTGTCCTTGTTGTAGGGCAATTCTCCATCCCTTTTACAATATAAAAGCAGTACTAAAGGTATAGAGTTGGGTCAAGGATCTGACCCATGGGATCAATGTAAGAGCAGTTACTGATCACCTGACTCTCACAGTCAGTGCCATTGATGCAGATTTGGATCATCAATAGAACATTTTCATCTTATAGTTTGGAATGGCTTGAATATGTTACGTTTGTGATTTTCTTTAGTTTATGAACCAATATAGAATCAAATGATTATAACATGAAACTCTGAAACAAATTGTGAAGGGTCAATGGTGTTTTTCCCACAAACAGACTCTTCATTTGTGGGAAAAACAATTAGCATAATTCAATTTGTGGCGATAACTGACGTTTGTTGTGAAACCAAATTTAGTGGAGAAAATAAAATATGTGGATTTAATTCACCAAGGTGTCATTCCAGTTTTGTGCCAGTATCATTCTTTTGGCTTCATTAAAGCTACATGAGCATAAACTGGCATGAAGTGGTGAATTAACTTGTCTCTTAAACATCGATTTTCGAACACTTAGGGCCTGATTCTTTTCTCATCTAACTCAGAGTACAGCAGCAGTAAGTAACTCCACTGATGGTAATGGAGTTACACAGGTATAAAACCAGTGTCAGATAAGAATAAGGCCTATATTGTATAACAGGTGAGAATCTTATTTCAATTCACTAAAGAGAATCTAGATTCTAGTTAAAAGAAGTCAGCTCTTTCTTCGGTGTATTTGTGGTCCAGTGACATTGTGCCAAATTTATTATTGGTATAAGCCTAATGAAGGCTTTGGAGTTGCACCAAGGATGAATTTGACCCACTGTCTTTTACCTTGAAAGTTGCTAGGCTGGTTCTAGTGAACTTACAGGTAAATGAAGAAAATCAAAATTATTCAAGTTGTAACAGGTAAATGATGATTCAGATATTGCATGCATATTGTATCATTGCTGTACTACTTAACATTTCTTAAATGCAGGGGTGATTAATTCTAACCTATTGAAGGTGAGAATATTGGCCAGTGTCAGGCTTGAGGTCTGTAAGGATTCTCAGTCTTCTCATAGAATTTCATAATATTGGTTTGTGCATAACTTCAATATTGCAACCTAGGATTTATTTTTAATTTCCTTTTGATAAGAGAGACTCGACTCTGATGTTTGTATGTTAGAAAATCTTCTGCTTTTATTTTTGTTATCGTGCAAAAAGCTGCAACATAATAGCCAGAAAACATAATATTTTGCTATTTTTGATGTTGATCTTCAAAGAAATGTAACAAATCTGTGACCACCTAGGGACTTCACAATTGCCATTGTTTCCATACTCTAAATTTTATCGTGGCAGGGGGGATAAAGCCTCAATTTGTTTTATCAAAAAGAATGGGCCTCGCTCATACTACTTGAGGCAAAATATTATCTGTTAGTTGTTAGCAATGTGTATGGCCTGTGATTTGCATTTTAGCAGTTCTTATACCATCCAGCAGAGGGTAGTAGTACACATACTCAACACTAGCCAGTTTGGGGCATACACCTATATTGAGAAAAAGCTCATCCTTAAGCATCTGTGGTCAAAATCTCACTTTTCAAACTGATCTAAGACCTGCTAAGGTTTACAGTTGTCACAGTGCTACATACCATTCTTATTCATAACGTATCAATAACAGCAGGAATCTGAGCAGACGTGAGACTCTTTTGATCAAAAAAACAAATGCACTGAGCATTTGAGCTAAGGGAGAATTTCCTTTAGCTATTAGTAGTATAGAGCTTCACATAGGGTATGGGTAGCAGTTGAGCGGTTCTAATTGTCTCAAGTAGATAGCAGTGACACATAAATACACTAGCCAGTAGTCCATTACATTATCAAAGGGTCTTAGAAAAATGGGGAAAAGCCATTTTTCCATTTTTTAACTGAAACATTTTAGTGCAAATGAAATTAAGAGCTCAGTAGCACTCATTTCTAACCTGGGTAAGCATGTAATTTGCAAGCCATTGCAAAAGCCTTCAAGTTATACATATACTGAATAGGAAAGTTGAAAAATTTGAAATGTATTACTAGATAATGGGTATGTTTAATTTGCTGAATTGGACAGTGTGGAGGGTTAACTAGCTCTGTATATAGGTACAGAGGATTAAATTGTAGCTTTGTCACAAATCCCATGTATGAATTCAAAGACTCAGAATCTGTTGGGCAGTTTCTCCCTGCTCAGGGGGCAGGGAGCATTGTACCCTCTATTATCTCTATACCTGATGTAGCATATGTCCTTCAGTGGACCAGCTATGTTGCCTTGGCTCCTCTCACTCTTCACCTGCAAACAATCCCTACCTGCCCACTTGTGCAAAGGCAGAGAGTAGGCTGTTTCCCTACCACTTCCTTCTGCAGGACTGTCAAACAGGCCCAGAATGAGTAAATGAGCTTATGGAAGTTCATCGTAGTAAAGTGCAGGATGGAATAAATCAATGGGTGACATGGAAGTGTGACTGCCGAAAAGCATCTGGAAGATGTGGAGTCTCTCTCTCCATGCCCTTTGAGGGATCTTGGCATCTAGGGGTTGCTAGGCCCAAGAAATCCCTCCACCTCCCAGGTAGTCTGGTTGGACCTGACTGATACATAGGGCAGCAGAGAGGGTGACAGTGTTTCTTGTATCATCCCTTCACCCTCCAGGAACAGACATGCATATTCTGTCCTTAAATTATTTTGAGACCTGATTTTCAACACATTGATGCCAAATAGGAAACATACCAATTGGTTTGATAGGATTAGGATCAGACATTTTGAGTACCTTTGTACCTATAAACCACAGAGGAAATCCTCCCGAAAGATGGTTTTGTCTGTGGGTAGTACTGCATGATTAAAAATCACTACACAAATAGTGACTGGTAGTGGATACTCTAGGCCAAATTGAAATTTTGCAGTGATGTTAATCTGGGATAATTCCATTGATTTCTTTTTATGATTTTACTCTAGATTTACGCCCAGGTCAGAATCTGCATCTCCCCATCCCTTCTCTAAAATCTAAACATTCTTGTTTCTCTGAGATCAAAGATAGTTAAGTAAATTCTGTATCGGTTTGGTTTGCCAAGTTCAACTGATTTGTTATTAAGAAATGTAAAACTAAAGATGTACTGGTCATTTATCTTCCTTTGAAAACATATTTTGCTTACATACTTTATTTAAAATATTATTCCTTGTTTTACTTCAAAATGTCTTTGAAGGCAAAAATAAACACTAATAAGAATTTCTGTATATAATAGTAATCAGTTTCCTCTCATGGGTAATGTGGCTTTTTTATGCTATTTAATTTGTTGATTAGAGCCATTTCAGCAATCCTGTCTCATCCTGAGTAACCCAGGTGACTGATGTCACTGATGTAGACATCATGGTGTATTCCCAGGGTTAAGTGTTATTCAGCGTCGGTAAGGATTGCAGAATATGATCTACAGAAAACAGTTTCAAACTTATAAACAATGCCTTCAGATAGCACAGAATATACATCCAATGTTGAAGACTTGTCACTAGTGGCACTAAAATAATTGGCATATTATTGTATAATGGGAAAAATATATGTAGCTAAATTGTATTTCACACTGCAGTTTTACTCTACTGCATTGTAAATGGAACAGAGTTCAGATGGAATTTATGTAGAATACTTATCCTGTGTTTCAGTTGGATAAGCAGCTTTAGAATGACACAAAAATGACAATCCATTATTATTTATTTTACTGCTTGTAGTTTTTGCAAGGTAGAAAGATTGTCATTTAGATTGCTCTTTGTTTCATTGTGACCTCTCTGTCATTCAGCAAGCTCCAGAGAAAATGACCCGAAGAACTCCCATATTGCAAAATTATCTACCTGCATTAGGATGATGTGTAACAGTTGCTACTGTATGTGGTGACATTGTAGAAAGCCTGTAGAGCTAATACCATAGATTTGTATCCCCAGCTTCTTTTTCTGTTAACGTGTTTTTAAAATTTTGGCTACATGCTATTAAATTGTTAAAACTTTGAAACAAACATTATGAAATATATTGGAAAGAACATATTTCTATACAATATATTATTCACAAACTTCCTATCTCTGTCGTGCATATAACATTTCAGGTTGCACAGATACAAAGAATAAGAAATTCAATACTGTGAAGGAGAAGAAGGGCTTACTGGGCCAAATTCATCCCGGGTGTGACTCCGCTAACTTCAGTTAATTCACCTTAGGGATAAATTTAGCCATTTTTGCTTAATTGTTTGAAAATATTTTAATATAATAAATGTTAGTGATGTGTGAACCTCCGGTGGTTCAGAATTCAGGTGGAATTTGAATAATAATCCTAATGCAACCCCTCAACCTCAAAGGTGTGTGTGGGGGATTTGTCTAGTCAGGCAGGGCAGGAAGAAAAGGGTTGTGGCTCCTCTAAGGGTTCTCTCCTGCAAGTTGAATGAGGGTTAGGGGGCATCAACTGAGCTGCTGATTGTCCAGAGGGGCTCAGGTAAGCCATTGGCCCCCCAGACACCAGGGGAAAGGTATATATTGAAACATTGTCCTGACAGAGTCCCTCTCATTCCCAGGTCATCAGTCCTCACCCTCTTACCTATGGGATGAAAGTAAGATTGGGTGTTGTGGTCTGCTCTGGGCAATGCACTAGTCACCACGGGTCAGGAATTTCCACCCTCATTGCTAGATTGGCCAAGATGGAGTGGGGTGTGTCTGTGTGTGTGCGTGTGTGTGTGTTTGCTTTCCTCACAGTAGCTCAGGGACCCAGTGGGATAGGTCAGGAGACATGGCTCAAGTTGTCACAATCTAGCTGGTGTCACATGTCCAGTGCAAGTACTCATTCTATAGGGAGTCCAGTTCTCTGGTAAACTGGAATTGAAAGTGGACTTAAGGGGAGCAGGGGAATGAGGTTAGGTTCCTAATGTCTGGTACAGCAAGGAGACAAGCCCCATTCTCCAGCCCCTTAACCCCCAGGTGAGGGGAAGGCATGGGTGTCCCACCAGTGAGCTGCAAAGATATCTATTGGGGCAGAAGCTGACAGCAGCCCTCCACACATAGTTGGAAACAAGCGAGGAAGCAATGGTGATCTGCACTGTACAAGTTATTGCTGGATAATTCCCAGATGAATTAAGTTAATTGAATCTGTTGCCACATCCCTTGCATTTGGTCATTCTTCCTGCATGTCCAGGACAAACCTTGGGTGCTTTTCCACAGCTTACATGAATTTATCCAACCTTCTTTGGACTGAATGTTAGGCTGGAAATACTTCAAAATACTGCTTTTGAAGTATTTCCAGCCTAACATTCAGTCCAAAGAGTATTATATATTATAATATTATAATATAGTATTTTGGTACTTGTATTCTGGTCCAGGCTGTAAAGAGGAAGTGAAGAATCACATTGTAGTTGTGTAGTTGTTTGTTTTGTGCTGCTCCCTCCCCCTATTTTTTAAATGGGTTATTTTAGTTCATATTTTAGCTTCATGTTTGGGTAATTTCATACTTTAAAGAACTTTAATGGGCTTTGGATCAGGCTGTATTTCGCATGACAGAAGAAACAGACTAAAGAATGCATATTGTTAATACAATTAGACTCCTTTTACATTTTGTTTTCCCAATGTAAGACATTTCTGTACATAAGAAATATATTTCCATTGTATTATACCATTCAAATTGGCTCAAACACAAGGATCTGTAAAGTTACGTGAAGAGGTGAATAAAGTATACATAGGAAATAATGTATTTGCTGAGTTGAGCCTTTTTTCACTTTTTGAATGATCAATTTTGATTTTGACTAACTTGTTTGTTAATTGAACTTGTTTGAAAATATTTTGCAAAGATACTTCAGTATATGCATTGTCCACAAATATTCAATATTTTTGACTGTTCAATATTTGTGGTGTGTGATTGTTCATTTGCTATTGTTTCTGTTCCCTCACTGGTTGACCTCAATATTTATAAACAGAAGAAATATCAAATTAATGCATGGGCTGCATGGCTTTATTTGTCTTTTTTATGTGTAATTGGAGAACAAAGATGGTCTTGTGGTTAAAGTCTGGATTAGAATATGAGCGATCTGGGTTTCGTCACTCTATGTCACTTCCTATGTGACTTTTGGGCAAGTCACTTTAAGTCTTTGTGCTTCAGTTCCCAACCTTAAAGATAGGGAAACTGTTCCTTTTCTTCAAGGCTTCTGTCCTGTCTATGTGATGTTGGAGCAATAACTTTTTCTTATTATGTAAATAACTTTTCTCTTACTGTGTAAACATATGCATTCAATGTATGCATACTGTCTTTGTATGCATACTAACTTACAGTGTATGTAAACTAACTTTCTCTAAGTTTCTCTAAGTTTCTCTTACTATGTAAACATATGCATACAATACCTAGCACAATGTGGCCACAAATTCACTCTCTGGGCACTATTGTAATATACATGATGATAAACCTGGCTACATAATTACTTACAGCACAACCACATATTTGCCTTACTGCTTTTTCACTTTCTGAAGATAAAAATATCACCAGCACTAACATTAGAGATGATTTAAACACTGAAGCATAAGGTTTTATATCCCTTCCTCACAATGCATTGGCAACTTTTGTTCTCCCCTTACTTATTGTTAATACTATTGTTTTCTCTGGGATGTGTACATGGTGGTCCCTTTCTCCTCAGTTTTTGTGAGAGTTTTTACTTCTCCTGGTTATCAGTAGTTTGGTTCTTTCAGGCAGCCAAAACATGCTGCTTTGATCTGTTAGTACTATACAAATAATTCACAAAGAACATGAGGCCTTACTAGAAAGAACGGAAACTGTTATAATTAAAGTCATTTTCGTGTAAACTCTTTCAATGACAAATAACACAAAATTGATAGTTTCTTTAAGGTTATTATATACGTTCAAAATAGAAGTAAAAACTATTTGAACACACGGCTGTGGTTCTCTTTTCTTTGAAGACAGTATGCCAGAGTAATTATTACATCTCAAAATAACATGTTTAGTAAAGTCCTTTGTATTTATATGGTGACTTTGTACATTTTACTTACTAAATATCATGAAATTGTTATTATTATGTATGTTAAGTACATCAGTGTTTAGAGACCCCCAACCAATATCAAAACCCTGTTGTTCTTGTTACTCAGAAGAGCTAACAATCATATGCCCTGTTTGACTTTAATGGGACTTCTTATACTGGGTAAAATTAGGCATATGCATAAAGTTTTTGTAGGATTAGGGGCTAAATCATTTCAAATTTCTGTAGATTATTATTATTTAGAAAGCTCTAACAGCATGCAGAAATGCTGTGGGGAGAAAAATTCCCTGTCAAAATCATCACTATAGTAAGGTCCAATATTTATGTATTAGCCACTAAAGTCATGGTAGTTAGACACCCAGATGATAGTACCCGTTCTAACATACTCATTGTCAGTTTAACATTATCACCCTCAATACACACATCAGTAATTGAAAATCACACAGAATGCACAAATTTAGCTTCATATTTAGAGTGCTACATTCTGTAATATTGTAATGACCATTTTAAACTTAAAATTACAATATTGGGTTACAGTTGTGGGATATGCACCATTGTTTGGTACCATATCACGTATGCACGGTGACCCTAAACTTGAAGCTGTCCTTTAAATCAGCTTCTGTACCTAATGCCTGAAGATAGCTAATGTAACGCCAATATTTAAAAAGGGCTCTAGAGGTGATCCCGGCAATTACAGACCCAGACCGGTAAGTCTAACGTCCATACCGGGCAAATTAGTTGAAACAATAGTAAAGAATAAAATTGTCAGGCACATAGAAGAACATAAATTGTAGGGTAAAAGTCAACATGGTTTCTGTAAAGGGAAATCATGTCTTACTAA
The DNA here is from genome assembly GCA_037349315.1 of Chelydra serpentina. Taxonomy (NCBI): domain Eukaryota; kingdom Metazoa; phylum Chordata; order Testudines; family Chelydridae; genus Chelydra; species Chelydra serpentina. Next base: position 7,528,027 of record JBAIAC010000014.1, on the reverse strand, counting down.
TCTATTAGAGTTCTTTGAACGGGTCAACAAACATGTGGACAAGGGGCATCCAGTGGACATAGTGTACTTAGATTTCCAGAAAGCCTTTGACAAGGTCCCTCACCAAAGGCTCTTACGTAAATTAAGTTGCTATGGGATAAGAGGAAAGATCCTTTCATGGATTGAGAACTGGTTAAAAGATGGGGAACAAAGGGTAGGAATAAATGGTAAATGTTCAGAATGGAGAAGGGTAACTAGTGGTGTTCCCCAGGGTCAGTCCTAGGACCGATCCTATTCAACTTATTCATAAATGATCTGGAGAAAGGGATAAACAGTGAGGTGGCAAAGTTTGCAGATGATACTAAACTGCTCAAGATAGTTAAGACCAAAGCAGAACTTCAAAAAAGATCTCACAAAACTAAGTGATTGGGCAACAAAGTGGCAAATGAAATTTAATGTGGATAAATGTAAAGTAATGCAGATTGGAAAAAATAAGCCCAACTATACATACAATATGATGGGGGCTAATTTAGCTACAACTAATCAGTAAAAAGATCTTGGAGTCATTGTGGATAGTTCTCTGAAGACATCCATGCAATGTGCAGGGGCAGTCAAAAAAGCAAACATGATGTTAGGAATCATTATAAAAGGGTTAGAGAATAAGATGAAGAATATCTTATTTCCCTTATATAAATCCATAGTGAGCCCATATCTCGAATACTGTGTACAGATGTGGTCTCCTCATCTTAAAAAAGATATACTCGCATTAGAAAAGGTTCAGAGAAGGGCAACTAAAATGATTGGGGTTTGGAACAGGTCCCATATGAAGAGAGATTAAAGAGGCTAGGAATTTTCAGCTTGGAAAAGAGAAGACGAAGGGGGGGATATGATAGAGATATATAAAATTATGAGTGGTGTGGAGAAAGTGAATAAGGAAAAGTTATTTACTTGTTCCCATAATATAAGAATTAGGGGCCACCAAATGAAATTAATGGGCAGCAGGTTTAAAACAAATAAAAGGAAGTTCTTCTTCACACAGCGCACAGGAACTCCTTGCCTAAGGAGGTTGTGAAGGCTAGGACTATAACAGGGTTTAAAAGGGAACTAGATAAATTCATGGAGGTTAAGTCCATTAATGGCTATTAGCCAAGATGGGTATGGAATGGTGTCCCTAGCCTCTGTTTGTCGGAGGGTTGAGAAGGATGGCAGGAGAGAGCTCACTTGATCCTTACCTGTTAGGTTCACTGACTCCAGGGCAGTGCCGGAACAAGGGCAAGGCGAGTGAGGCACTTGCCTTGGGCATGCAAAGGTGAGGGGCGCAGAAAACTCCATGTCGGTGGCGAGAGTCCTTTTGTGCCTCAGGCGCAAAACGAGCTAGTTAGAGCTCTGCTCTGGGGCACCTGGCATTGGCCACTGTTGGTAGACAGGATGGACCTTGGTCTGACCCAGTACGGCCATTCTTATGTTCTTGTGAATCAGGCCTTGGGTGTAGACCTAACTGGAGTATTACAATTCCATTTTGCGGCAACTTTTGTGGTTTCAAAATTTGTTTTTGTTCCATAATTGGAATGAAAACACAACCTGTTGGAATATTTTCACAAAAACAGAATTGGATTGAAATGTTTGTTATTAGGTCAAAATGTGAGTTTTATTTGTGTGTGTGTCTATATACTTGTGGTTAGGGCATTGACCTTTGATGTAGGAAAGCCAGGTTCAAGTATCTACTTTGCCTGGCTCAGAGCAGAGTTTGTCATTCTGAATCATACAGAGCAGAAACCTATATTTGCCACATCTCAGGCCAGTGCCCTAGCCAGCAGGCAAGAGAGTGTGAGAGCTCTGTCACTTTACCAACCCCCCCACCCCAACCATTCTTGATGAAAACTCCATCGAAACCAACACATCTTCACAAAACATTTTGGCTTCGACAAAATTTCATTTAGTCAAAAGTGTTCTGAGCATCTCTAGTTGAGAGTACCTCCTTTGCATAAAAATATGTTCAGGCTGCACAGGTGATGTAGCTGGGACTCCCCCCCTCCATGTCCTAGCAAACCACAGCTGCAGTAATGGCAGGTTGAGGTATTGGCAGCTAGAGCAAGTTAGAGCAGTCTATGTGTGATAGCAGATTGAATTTACACAAAGTGGTCCTAGGATCAGGGACATGCAAAGGACATCTTTGCACCCTCCTCTGCTCTGCTGAGTGTTCCTCAGAACTGGCCATCAGCATCTTCATATGCCTTACACCAGACAGATAAAGAATGCAACTTTGATTGCATATTCAAAATTGTTTACCGTGTCAAAAAAAGAAACTACTTCTATGTAATTTACAATGAAATTGAAAAATACATCAGCTATAAAACATACCATGTCAAACTGTATACATAAATAATATTTAAATTTAGACATATATACTGTGCCATATGCATATTGATAAGTATGTGTATATTTACAAGATGTCATTTAATAACTGTATAGATCAGAATTGTTTGCTTGTTGCAGTGTGACATTTATGTGAATGAGGCAATGTGGATCTATTAGCGCTAGTGTTTTAGTTTGTCAGAAGATTCCGGAACATCTATTTGACAACAAATATTAAAGAAAAATAATATTAGTTAATATTTTCATTGATGGACATTGTGATGCACATAAAAATGGTTATGATGAATAGTATTAATAATAAAAGTTGGTGAAATTGTTTGGCCATAATATTTTCACCAAAAATGTAGTTTTTCGGTCAAATGAAACACTTAATGACTTCAGGTCAATTTGCTTTTCAATTCAAAATTTTGCTTCTGTTACATTTTTTAAAAATAATTTAGCTTGAAAACAACATGAAATATTCCATTTCAGCTCAAATAAAATGTCTTATTTGGCCCAAAATAATATTTTTTCTTACTTTTCTGTTCGCCAGTCTTTTTTTTTTGTTTTTTGGAAGAGCTATCAAACCAAAAAATCAGTTATTTTCTCAGCTCTAGTTAATAAATTAAAAATCCACAACAATAAAGTTTAAAAGTAGCCTCAGATTTTGTTATACTGTAGATGTGAAACAATTTTCAAATAACAGAGAATTCACACTTTAATCTAATAGTAAATACTCTACATTTGGGAAGGACCCTTGACATTATTCATGCATAACAAATAAGCCTCTCAACTAATTAGCCTCTTAAGATTGGTCTATACACCTGGACCTTATCATGTTTCTCTGACTGGATAAATGTCTGTCTGCAGTGTGTTTCATTCCATGCATCCGATGAAGTGGGTATTAACCCACGAAAGCTTATGCTGAAATAAATTTGTTAGTCTCTAAGGTGCTACAAGTTTTTCTTTCTTATTTTCGTTTTGCTGACACAGACTAACACGGCTACTACACTTAAACCTAACAAATAAGTGTAATCCCTGCTTTAAGTGTCAATCACAGTGCAACCTTAACTAAAATAATCTGCTGTGATGCCTTCTTAGTGAATTGAGAGGAAGCTGTGATCTCTGTATCAAGGAGTTTATGATCTGAACATGACACATATGAAGGACTCTCTTTTTAAAATGGTACAAATATCTTTAGGGAATTCATCATTAAAGTGCGATATAGAAGTGCTTTTTAGGAGAAGACTTAAATAATAAATATAAATCTGTAGTCCTTTTCATCCACAGATCTTTAAGGAGAAGTGTAGTTTGGTGATTGAGGAAGGGAAAGTGTTTTACATGTGAAAGGGTGGCATGAAAGATGAATAAAAGATGAAAGGGGGAGTATGTAAGAGCAAAAGTTAATAAATCACATATCCTGGCTTTACAGAACTAAATTGCTGTACAGTAAGTACCTGCAACTACAGAATATTTTCATTTAAATAGCATGCTACAACATGTTTACCATAAAGTTAAATAGCTATCAGTTATCCTATAACTAGCAAGAACATTTGGGTAATATGCCTGGCCTGTTAAGAACACTTTTGTGCAGAAAATCCAGATTTAACTGTGTTGAACAAGGTTTACAGAAGCAGTTTTCTTACTCGTGCCATCTAAGACACAGTATTAGCTTTCTGTGCTCACTCTGAATTCTTCGGAGTGCTATTAATTATATATTGGGAACATATTATTTTCTCATATCTCTTACAAGCGATTTAAAGGACAATCAGAACTTACGTAACCTTGAAATATGAGTCCAATGAGTACGCTTTTTTCTTCATGCATACTCTATAATTGCAGCACTGTACATTATGCAGGTGCCTGTTGAAACAATTACTGTATTCATTTTGTGCTCTAGTCTTTGCATACAAGGGTTGACACATTTCATTATCTATTAAGGTCATGTTCTAGTTTACTCCAAGAACACTCTTTTGCCACTGTTCCAGACATTAGAACACTATTAATAGTGTCAGATCCTGTTAACGTTTACATCATAAGTGGGAGCAGATATCAAAGTGAAGTTCACATTAAAGACTGCTAAAATGCCTGCCACTAACAATTATGGTAGGGCAGTATTAAATTTCTCATTTATTTCCAAAGGTCAGATTAATAAAGCTTCATGGCACATTATCATAAAGGGTGGACCTAGCTGTCTGTTTTGATTATGCTTAAAATCTAGTGTTTCTAGGGAGACTTTGCAAAGAATGAATTAATCCATTCTTAACTAGCAGTTTAAATGTGGGTAATTATTAGACCCATTTTTAGAGAGAATCCAACCCAGAGGCTGCTGTCAATCAAATGTCTTTCTGCTTTTCAGTTTACAAGTAAAAAAAACTCAGTTTCTTTTCTAAAAGAAAAGAAAATTCATAATCCTTCTTTTTAAATAGCTCATTGAGTAGCTGAGACTATCCAGTTGGAAGCACCAGCTGCAAACTAGTATTACTTTAAATATTAAAAATAGGATGGTCTAAATCAACTCAGGCAAGAATTATGAGAAATTTACTGGAATTTTATTTCTTCCCCTTTCCTTTTGCTGAGGATATTTGTCAGCAACCCAATTAAGACACTAAGGGCTTCTTTCCCAAAACAGGAACACACCAGCTCTGGCAGTAGTTTTCTACCACTGTTTCTACTTAACAGAAATATGAGATGCTGTTGTCTGCCAGCTGTATCCTAATCTGAATAGTTTAAGGGCCTTCAGGAATAATGCTAACTCTGTAGGCATCTTAAATAAATGAAGCTGAGTGTGATAGCACAGCATGTTCCACATACAACAATTAAACCAACTCCAACATTTAGAAATGTTAGAAAGTGAAATCCTGTGCCTGGAGAGAGAGAGCGAGCGAGAGAGAGCACAATGGACCTATTCTGTGTGTCAAAATCTACACATTAGGAGATTCCCAAACCTGAGCCGTCCTTTGTAGGTGACAAATCTGAGGAATTGTCACAGATTGAAGTATCAATAAAGGAGGTTTTGCAATTAATTGATAAACTTAACAGTAACAAGTCACCGGGACCAGATGGCATTTACCCAAGAGTTCTGAAAGAATTCAAATGTGAAATTGCGGAACTATTAAATATGGTTTGTAACTTGTCCTTTAAATTAGCTTCTGTACCCAGTGACTGGAAGATAGCTAATGTAACGCCAATATTTTAAAAGGGCTCTAGCGGTGATCCCAGCAATTACAGACCAGTAAGTCTAACGTCAGTACCGGGCAAATTAGTTGAAACAATAGTAAAGAATAACATTGTCAGACACATAGAAGAACATAAATTGTAGGGCAAAAGTCAACATGGTTTCTGTAAAGGGAAATCATGTCTTACTAATCTATTAGAGTTCTTTGAACGGGTCAACAAACATGTGGACAAGGGGGATCCAGTGGACATAGTGTACTTAGATTTCCAGAAAGCCTTTGACAAGGTCCCTCACCAAAGGCTCTTACATAAATTAAGTTGTCATGGGATAAGAGGAAAGATCCTTTCATGGATTGAGAACTGGTTAAAAAAAGACAGGGAACAAAGGGTAGGAATAAATGGTAAATGTTCAGAATGGAGAGGGGTAACTAGTGGTGTTCCCCAAGGGTCAGTCCTAGGACCAATCCTATTCAACTTATTCATAAATGATCTGGAGAAAGGGGTAAACAGTGAGGTGGCAAAGTTTGCAGATGATACTAAACTGCTCAAGATAATTCAGACCAAAGCAGAACTTCAAAAAGATCTCACAAAACTAAGTGATTGGGCAACAAAGTGGCAAATGAAATTTAATGTGGATAAATGTAAAGTAATGCGCATTGGAAAAAATAACCCTAACTATACATACAATATGATGGGGGCTAATTTAGCTACAACAAATCAGGAAGGAGATCTTGGAGTCATTGTGGATAGTTCTCTGAAGACGTCCATGCAGTGTGCAGGAGCAGTCAAAAAAGCAAACATGATGTTAGGAATAATTAAAAAAGGGTTAGAGAATTAGATGGAGAATATCTTATTGCCCTTTTATAAATCCATGGTGTACACCCACATCTTGAATACTGCATACAGATGTAGTCTCCTCATCTCAAAAAAGATATACTCGCATTAGAAAAGGTTCAGAGAAGGGCAACTAAAATGATTAGGGGTGTGGAACGGGTCCCATATGGAGAGAGATTAAAGAGGCTAGGACTTTTCAGCTTGGAAAAGAGGAGACTAAGGAGGGATATAATAGAGGTATATAAAATCATGAGTGGTGTGGAGAAAGTGAATAAGGAAAAGTTATTTATTTGTTCCCATAATATAAGAACTAGGGGCCACCAAACAAAATTAATGGGCAGCAGGTTTAAAACAAATAAAAGGAAGTTCTTCTTCACACAGCGCACAGGCAATCTGTGGAACCCCTTGCCTGAAGAGGTTGTGAAGGCTAGAACTATAACAGGGTTTAAAAGGGAACTAGATACATTCATGGAGGTTAAGTCCATTAATGGCTATTACCCAAGATGGGTATGGAATGGTGTTCCTAGCCTCTGTTTGTCGGAGGGTTGAGAAGGATGGCAGGAGAGAGATCACTTGATCCTTACCTGTTAGGTTCACTCCCTCTGGGACAGCTGGCATTGGCCACTGTCGGTAGACAGGATACTGGACTGGATGGACCTGGTCCGACCCAGTATGGCTGTTCTTATGTAGGCCTGATTCTTATTTACAGTAAGGTGCATTCATATCACTTTGTCAGGGTAAACTGGCCTTAAAATGCGTGTAAATGAGAATCAGTTTTATGAAGTATAATCCTCACGTATAGTCCCAAATAGATGCTAAATCCAATTACTGTCAATGGGACTGAAGTCTTAGGCTTCCCATGGCAATATGGTTCCCACCTCGCATTGTTTCCAATGTGGCTAAAGCCAGACTGTTCTAAGAGAAAATGGTGTCTTCTCAGTCACCATATGAGAGCTAGACAGGTGACAGGAGACTGTGGAGGTGCCTAGAATGCAATTGCACGGGCAGGAGGAAGGGGGAATCTGGGCATCTACTGGGAAACAGGACAGGACTCTGTAAGGAGTCAGAATAATGGTAGAAGTAAGAGAAGACAGAGGGCTATGTAGGGAGCAAGAGACAGACTTAGGTAGATAGAGGAGTATGGAGGGCAGAAAGCAGACTGAGGGGGATTCAGGGAAATGTGGGGTGCTGGATGCAGAATTAAGAGGGTGCAGGAGGATGTAGTGTGTCAGAGTAGGAGACTAGGGCAAAGGAAGAGAAATATGGGTGCAAATGAATGTAGAGGAAAAGTTAGGGACAGGAGACTGTGCAGGAGTATGGTGAGAGAAAGTGAGCAGGACAGTCTTTGCTGTCTAATTAAAGATGGAAAGATTGGCAGCTCCCCACAACCCAGGGACTAGGAGAAGGTGAATGGAGATAACTCCAAGTAGTGAATAGGGAGGCCTGCATATTGTATTTATGGTTGAATACTGAACCTGAACTGAACCACCAAAATTGAGTGTAGGTAATTTCCCGCTAAAGATGAAAACAAATCATAAGATAGGCAAAATGATGTGATTTTTACAAATTTTCTAAAACTCATTATTTTAAAGTCAATCTCTGAATAAAAATATTCAAAAATGGATGTGACTCAGGATTTTTGAATGCTTGGACAATACTGCAGCATCCCCAGGCCAACAACATTTTTGTTTAAAAACAAGTAAATAAGGTGGAAAGTGTTTGACTAAGGCAGTCCTACTCTGTTACCTCACCAGGTGTTGAGGCTTAATTAGTGTTGGCAAAGTGCATTGAGATCTTCAGATGAAAGGTGCTGTATAAGAACAAATTATCACTAAAAGGTGGCCTAGTTCTTATGCATGCAGTATTTGTTGCACTCTACCAGATTTTTCTATATGTGAAGGTTTCTGTGTGGACATTTGTTTCTTGCTATGACTCGTCAGCAGCCCCTTCCCCCAAAAAACTATGTAAATGTTAGGCCTCTGAAATGCAGGAATTGTTCAGGCAATTTAATTACAGTGCATTACAGACTTTTAAAAAGAGGAGGTCTTATATTACATATTCTGATTAGCTAAATGTAAACTGGGTTACGAGTGATCTGTCTACATTGCCTTAATCATACCTGAAATCTATGTACTAGATATTTATTTGCCAGTATTACAAGGTTGTGAAATACAGAAAGGATTAGGGTTATTATTTGAGGTAGCCTAGTTTAAACAAGCAGTAGAAACACTTCCCCAAAATGTGTACCTGCTGGTAAATTGTAGATACCTTTATTCTAATAATCACTGCTATTCAGCCATTAATTTCCATAGCAACCATTATGCTACACAGTGCTTTTACTTCTTGAAAAATGCCAATAAATGTGTGCCAGTATCTCCATCTATCTCAGCCCACAAAGTAAACAAGGATAAGGGACGAAGTCTGCTCACCTTACTCCTTAGAGTGGTCATATTGAAGCCATTTACTCATAACATAAAAGAATAGCACTCCCATTTACTTCTGTGTGACAACTTCACATGAAGAAGGTAAGCAGGATTTGCTCTTAAACCTAACTGGTATAGAAATATGCTAAAAATTGGATTATTTGGGTGGGTGCTGACATGTGATTTTGTTTTGATGGATCAACAAGGAAACAAAGTGCTAGCTGAAATTTGTGCTTTGGAGCTACTCGGTTATAATATTTATCTCTGATTCACTTTATGCCATTCATTCTGCAGTTATACCATTCAGTACTCTGGCAGTTTCATTAATTCATTGAACTAGCTAAATTCATGGAGGATAGGTCCATCAGTGGCTATTAGCCAGGATGGGCAGGGATGGTGTCCCTAGCCTCTGTTTGCCAGAAAATGGGAATGTGCGACAAGGAATGGATCACGTGATGATTGCCTGTTCTGTTCATTCCCTCTGAGGCACCTGGCAGTGCCTCTTTAGGAAGACAGGATACTGGGATAGATGGAACTTTGGTCTGACCCAGTATGGCCGTTCTTATGTTCTAATTCATTAAGGGACAACAACTGATATTACATTCATTACATATCCCAAACGAATGAGGACATACAATTTTTATACACAATTCAGTAGACCAATGCTCATGGTCCTTTCTTTTGCCCCAAGGCTTTTCCAAGGATGTGAGACCTCTCCTTAATTTCTGGTTCTTGCAATTTATTTCAGTATCTTCTCTGTGGATCCTTAATCCAATATTGAAAGATATGGGCAGACAGCATAGAGCAACTGAACAATACTTTTACCTATAGTATTTAAGACACATTCAAAAAACAATCCACTGACCATCACAATACCCCCCCCCCCCCATTCCTTAACAGAATCCTTTTAACCTTTACATACATATTACACTATGGTTGACAGCAATGAATATTATGTGCTCAGCTTTAAAAATGCAATCCATAATACCTACACACAAGGAAAAGTGGGAAAGAAATGCTTTATTCCCCCTATCACTGCATAGTGAGTTTTGTCAGTTACTTAGTAATCACCTTTACCGATGTCCTTTTGGGGAAACACAAATGCTACCTTTTCCAAGCACTGTAGAATCATGAAGTGTGTGTCTGCATGTGTATATCTACAAATATTACACATACAAAAACTTAATTGAAAGAACATTATTAAACTTGAAAAGTCAAGCACTGAAATGTTAGGAAATGCCAGAATTAAGATTGTCTGTGGAACCTTAATTCACACCTCTTGTGCATGTGCATTATGATACAATCTTTAATTACATGAGCACATGCTATTTTGTCCACACCATCCCTGTCTCAGTGCACAGGATGGATGGCACTCACTGAATGAGCAGCTATTCGGTATTTTGTTTTTTCCTCATTGTTCACTGTGTGGCCTAGGCCTTATTTATCGCGCACTATTCAAACCATTTTCTGAAGACAGAATTATTAATTTCCACAGAGGTTTTTCTATGGTGCTCATCACTATAGTACATGCGTGCTTTACAAACTTTTAATTAATTAATCTTCACAATGCCCATGTGAGATAAGGGGGTGGTATAATCCCCATTTCACTAATGGAGAGGCACAGAGAGATTAAGCACAGCAGTATCCATTAATTGTGGGTGCCCAATTTGAGATGCTTAGTTTCTGATTTTTCAGAGTACCAAACATCATATAGCACTTTCTGTATTCAAAGCACAGCTCCCATGACTATAGTTGCAGATGTGCGTGCACTAGTACTGGTCGGAAAAATTCCGGAAAAAAAAAATTTCATTGAAATTTGCGGATTCATCAAAATCTAAACATTTTGCAGAAATGGTTCAATTTTCACAAAGTTTTGATAGATCCCAGGCAAGGTTCTGTTTTAAACCTGCCTGGTTCCTTCCAGATCACTTGCCCCACTCTTTTGCAGCTTCCCTGGCAGGCTGATGGTGAGCTCCAGGCTTCCATGGTCTGCAGTTCCAGGGAAGCCCTTCAGGAAGACTTCTTTGGAGTGGGGACCCCACAGTTTCTAGACTACTTGGGCAACTGGCTCCCCAGGATGTCCAGCTCCCAAGATTCAGGCACCCAGATCCAGCTGTCCCATGAGTCAGGGCACCAGGCAAACTATTGCAGAACTGCGGTTTCCTGGCTCTCCGGCAGCCCAGGGCTGAAAAAGAACCTGGAAGCCACGAGGGTATATCTGTACAACAAAGAAAAACCCACAGCTGGCTCATGCCACCAACTCAGGATTTTGGGGCTCAGGTTGTGGAGCCATTTCATTACTTTGCAGACTTCTGGGCTGCTGCCTGGGATCTCGACCCTCCCACCTCTCAAGGTCCTAGACCCTGGGCTCCAGCCCGAGTCTGGAAGTCTACACATTAATGAAACAGTCCTGCAGCTCAAGGCCCACAAGCCCAAGTTGGCTGGCATGGGCCATCTGTGGGTGTCTAATTACAGTGTAGACATACCCTGACAGGGTTGGTTCCCAACCTTTGGGCATCCCAACTCAGCCAGGACTTCCAGGATCCCAGGTCCACTTCAGCCTGCAGATGGAATTTTGTTTTGGAAATATTGGAACAAAATGTTTCAATTTTTCAGAACAAATTTTTTTTGGAATTCTGTTTCAAAGAGAATTTCAGTATTTTTTGTTTGTTTTTCATTCCAAATTGAAATTAAAACAAATTTTAAAATCCCCAAATCCTCTGCAAAATAGTTACACCTTTCTTTGCCCCACTCTCCTCAGCACTTCTGCAAATCAGAGCCCAGGGTCACAAGTCGGTCATCCAGAAAATGAGGAATGAGGAGGACTTGCCCAACATCACATCAGAACTCTGTGGCAGAGGCAGGGATAGAGTCCAGTTCTCTGGGACAGCATTCATCTGCCTTAGCCATGAGTACCTATTTTCTCTTTTTGCACTATCCTGCTTTATTGACTACACACCTTCCAGCTTCTACAACAAATGAGGTCGGGGTCCTACCAACAGTCTCCTAGGTTATATAACCCTGATTCATCCCCAGAGCAAGCCCATTCTGTGCATTGAATAATGCAAGGATTCTGTGGAAATAAACATATGATCATATAATTAAATATTTAATCATAATGCCTATGCAGAAAGGGGGCAAATTAAATTTGAATAAGCCAAATTTGGGTGGATTTTCATTAGGTAAGCAAAAGTCATCTCCCTGACACAAAGGACACCAGTCTGACGAATTTCAAGTCCTTGTTGAAAAGATTGGACACTAGAACTTAAAAAAAAAAATCTTTCTTTTTAACATAAGTAAAACAATGTAATTTTCCTTAGCCTCTTTCCTGAAAACAGCTGAACCATTTTGGATGAAATTTTTTGAAACAATGCAGCCAAAAGCAATCACATGGCATGGAAAATGGCAGCCCAGGCAGCTGAAGTTTGGCAAAGTTATAAGCAACTGAAAAAGGGTCTTATAATGGGACGTGTCAGTCAACCATAATAATAGTTAGTGCTAACAGCCCCACTTATAATTTTCTGAAATTATTAAAATTTGGCTTGTATCATGGATACAAAAATATAGTCAGAAAGCAATAAGGTGGTACAATTAGATTACATTCTTACTTGATTTTGAAGCAATATTTATTTTAAGAATATATTAAAAATGGTTTTCCTTATGGGCAGATTTCCAGGACTCCCTGACTTTGAAAGTCAGGAAGTCATTTGCTTCTTATGCAATGCTTATGAAAGTTAAAGCATTTTCATTTGAGTCCATATAACTTAATCTTTTGGGCTAGACCCTTCTCTTTTAATTTTCCACCCGCACTTCATTCTGCAGGTACAAATTCCCTATTTGTCCATCCAGGCCATTCATGCCTGACAAGTTTAATAAGATGCACTCAAAAATCCAGGGGAAATATAACAATGGTGCGTAATTTGAGTGACAGATCCATGCGATACTTCTTCTGTATTTAAACTGGACTAAAATAGTAGATACAAAGCATGTAGGGGGGAGCAATTTGAGGATTTGCTGAAATCTACTTGATCTTTCAAAGGAGGGTGGCTCTCTGTTTTTCAAACTAGTGTACAGCCATTACTAGTACTAAAACTCTAAGACCGAGTCAGTCGTCAGAAACATCTTAATTTGCCCAATTGATTGTGCACTTTCACCTCAGACTTAAGCCTTACCTCTGTCATCCATTCCTGTGTCACCTTTAAACTATACTATTGAAATGAGGCTAACCATAAAGACGCCTGTGAAGCTCCTGCTAGAGTAGAATCTGTCTTCAGAGTGAAACAAATAGGTGAGGGCATTTCGCCCCCAGTGTTCCACTCTCTATACTGGATGCTCATCCACGAAGTGAAGTTCAGGGTGAAGGGTGTCGCTTTAAGCTCCATGTAATTAGTTATCATTTGTGGTCTTTAGGCATCCCAAGGAATGCAATGCTAACAGAGAGATGCCTTACGTTTGTGACCTTTTTGCTTGAGAAATCTCATCAGAGTGAGCAGCAGACACCCTTCTTTCACTTTTTAGAGGCTCAGAGTTGTTTATCTTCTCCAGAAGAGATTGTGTGAAATGACTTCAGATGAGAACCCAATTTAATGGAGCTGACAGGTATGTCCATACAGTAGTTGTCTCTTAGTTGATATTTGTGCTTTCCCACCCCTAGTATAACCATCTGAGTTTTGAAGTGGTAATTTTAGAATGCTAATCAATTTCCTTTCAAACATTTTCTCTTCCTTGTTTCAATTGTTAACCTGAAACCTGTTCTTTAGAGACATGGGTTCTATTTTTCAGTAATTCCATTTTAACCCTATTTCTGCTATATATCATATATGAACTATTGACAGATTAGAGTCAATCTTTCACACTGGTTTTGATCTAGTAAGCCCTAAATGGTCTAGACATAAATTACTTAAACATTACCTCTCCTATTCTGACCTTTTACACCACTTGTGTACCTCCACAATGTTTAATCTAATTGTCCCAAGAGCAAGGCTCACCGGATCCAAAGATAAAGTCTCCTGTAGAACTGGAAATAAATCACAAACCTGACTACATTTATTATATATTACAAGAGGCATCTATTTACCCAAGCTTTGCACTAATTATGCACTTTTGTTTCTCTAAAGCTTCAGTCCACTGTCTGGACTTCTCTCTGAATACAACATTAAATTACTGTGCTTCAGGGGTCCCTGTGCATGCACTGCTAACAAATCATGTTAATTTGCTCCCAATTCAGCGCATATTAAAAGAAACTAGATATTACTGTGAATGACCCCTCCAATAATAATTGGCCAAATCCTGATGTCTTCACTCAGTTAAAACTCCCTTAAAAATCAATGGGAGTGTTGTTTGATTTAAGACTAAAGAAAAACTGAATAAGCACTTCATTATTTGTCCCCAAAATAATATCTGAATACTACACTAAGCATTTTTCTTAGCTGTAGAACATGCAGCATAGAATTCTGAGGAGGGAGGCAGAATAAAGAATTGTAACAAATCAAAATGAGACACAAAAATCCCATTCCTGTTACATGTTCCACGGAGGCGCTAATTAGCGCACACATTGATTCTCCCCTGTAAAATGTAAGAGTTGTGATCTCATAGCTTTAGGGATAATTGCCCACTAAAAATGTGCTACAAATGGAGAACAAACCTATAAAAATAATATTCTGTTATCGTAATTTCTATCCCTAGAGGATCATTTGTACATCTTGCAATATGATCTAATTAGCACTAAGATGACCTCCCTTTACCCCAAACGCTGAAGAATCCTGTTACTGTTTATAAGGAAGTCAGCAGACACCTCAAAATAGAAAGAGTTATGCAGAGTTACAATTACAAGAAAGTAAATAAAATTGGCATAGCTGGTACAGCACCACTAAACCTGGAGGGAATATGTTAAAGTGTCTCAAATAAAATCCTCCTTTAAACGGAGTCTATATAGTTCTTCAGCACACTTTTCCTCTACAAAAGGAATAAGACCACTAATAGATGTTTTTTCACAGATGGAAAGGATAATAAGTTGTATTCATTATTAGCTTACTTTCCCTTTTTTCATGACAAATAGTGGTACAGTTAGTATGCTTTATAAGATTCCAGTCAAAATGCAGCTTATCTTTTCTTCATTATAACTAGAAAAATATTAAAAACTCTGACAATAAATGTTTTAGATGATTTCTTCTGTTGTAGAGTTACATTTAAGCTTCTGTTGTCTAAACATCTGGAGATGAAAGGTTGTCAACATAACAGTGCACAATTTGTTTGGATACCAGAACACCAAGAAAATATGATGAAAGATGTTTCAGTTTAAGAATGGAATGTCATGCAAGACTTGATAATGAAGCTGAGTTCAAAAATGTGACCAGAACAGTTAGTATTGCAGGAACAGCTGCAATGTGAGCTTATTCCTGGAGGCCTACTTGTACTTGTGTACACAGGCATTGTGCTGGCAGAAACATACTGGGAGAGGGCTTAAGTTGCTTGGGGAACTGGTTTAACTTTATCTGAAAAAGTTGAGGATGTTGTTGGAAGAACTCAAAATTGAGCATGGACGTGTGCAAGGCTGTGCAGACAGAAAACAAGTTTTTCCAGTAATGCTTTGCAGCGTAAGCCATGCCTTTATTCTTGATTTCTTCTTCAGTGGTACTCTATGGAAGGCTTTTTCTACCCATTGTTTGTAACTTTGTAATTTGCATAAGACAAATTCAGAAGTTATGCATAAAATGTGTGAGTCTTAACCCCTTACACTCAGGCCCTTCTCATGCAAACTGTGGTTTGCCAGTGAACCCCTGCACTCACACAGAGCTCCACTGACTTCAGTGATTCTTCCTCTAGGGATAGGGATTCACTCACACAAGTTGTTTGAAAAACGGTGTGCAATTTACACGCTGAGGAGTCAAAAGAGTATCTGAGGGGTCCAAATTAAAGTATGGAAGAGGGCTATTTTAGTTTATATGTTCTTCTAGCTCCTCAACTACATCCAGTTGGACCTCCTTTCACATAAGTAGAATGGGAGTAAGTTGCTCTAAAGGAATCTCTGTGTAAGGAGGGTCTGACTTACACCATCACTTCTGAATTTAGTTTACAGATCACAGTGGTTCATAAGTATGAATTTCTTGACTGACTGACTTTATAATGTTCTTCCTCTAATAATTTTTAGATCATTCATAATCATGTTATCAGTGCTTCTATACGGAATTTGAAATGTATGGGACAAATTGAGTTCCGCATTTAGATTAGAAATATGTAACCAGAATGTTAACTTCAGTAGCAGTATTAATTTGAACATGTAGGCTCAGATTTTGCAAAGGGCAGTTAAGTGCCCAACTCCATCTGAATGCTAATGGTAGTTGGTGCCTAACACCCTTAAATCCCTTTAAAATCCAAGCCTTAAATTAAGAATATAAACACTATTTTTTCAAAATATTTAATACAATTCTTTTCCATAGTATTGAAATTACATTTCATTTTGCCCAGGAAAATGGACAGATTGCATTATATCACCAAATATAATCCAATAAATTGTGATGTGTCACAATGATAAATGGTGTCAGGTAACAGTTATTTTAGGACTAAATAATGGCTTTGCCACAAGCCCTGAGTAGGGGAGAGCAAGTGGTTGTGCTCCCTCAGGAGAAGGTTATCTGGTCCCTGGTTTCTCCTTGCTTGGCTGGGGGGTTGGGAAGAAGAATCTGCACGGGTTTATACTGCTGCAGATTACTTCCCCTGTTGTGTCTGCTCAGTAACCAATGCAATGCACGTGAGGGGGTAGAGCGGAATCAAGGTTCTGTCTACTCCTGGCATCTACCCATGAAGCATGTTGGAGGGGTAGAGCAATACTGCTGAGGAATTTCTTCCTCCCCTGCACAGCTACCCACAAAAACAGTAGCAATCACACAAGAGTAAGGGGGTTCTTTATGCTTGCTTACTCCCCAATTTGTGCCTATAGCAAGATTCACAGAATAGCCTTTAAATTGTGAGGCTGGTTTGAAAAGCAGTGTTATTAAACCTGTGCATTGCTACCATTTGCAGGATTTTGTTTTGTTTTTGTATTTTTAAATGTTTAATTATCATAACAATCCAGAAGTATCTCATATCAGTGTAAACAGTTTATTTTGGTATAGTGACTTTTGTAGAACAATGTAATAAGAATTTAGAGTATATGGTTAAAAGCTGTACTGGTAACTGAAAATTAATCATATCATGTTTGTGGCTGCCAAATTCAGAAAGTCTGGTACTAAGGAAAGACAATCTGGTTTACAGGGGAATGATCTGGCATGCTTCTCAGCCCAGATGCGAAACTGAACTAATACTGACCCTGGTTACAACAATTAGGACTCTACCTAATCAAACATCTCATCTGCTATCTAACAGTCCCCATAACTTTGTTGTTACTGTGTGAATTATGTGACTTGCAATGTCTAGTCTGACATGGCTCTCACCGTTGGGCTGACTGTTATGTGATGGGTGCTGGCGGAAGGACATATTTACATTCTGTTACTTTTTTGGGTGCCAAGTGTAGAGGGGGAGGGGAAGGCCAGGTTGGGGAATCAGGAAGGGAGGGAGAGGGACATCAGGTGTTGGTTAATTGGCTGGCAATGATTATAGGGCACAAGAAAGGTAAGAAATGGGTTGATATAAGATGTAGAATGGAAGGAAGAAGACCTCAATAGTTTTGATAAGCTTTGTACAGCCACCTAAATGTTTGGGAATTATATTATTGAAAACTTTTGAATTTAATCTATCATAGGTAGAGTTGGACAAATAAAGGGCTTTTCAGTTTGCTGACAAAAAAAAGGGGTGGGGTGTGACAACCCCATATGCCAAGTTTTAATGCCCACTGCAGGGAGCCAGGCCCAGCCTTGCTGCACAGGAGCCAAGTCACTGGGCTCACTCTCTATCTATCTGGGACCTCCCCTCAGTGGTCACTTTTTTGAAAGGGTGGGGCTCTCACTTTCAGATTTTGCTGTGGGCCCCAAAAATGCTATCTGCTGCCCTGGCAGCAGTTGCCAGCCTGGTCCAAATGAAAGAGTGCTTTGGCTGGACTATACAGGGTACAAATATACCCACCCTCACCTGGTCCAGCTGTTTCCTGCTCTTCCTGGCTTCATAAAGGTGAAATTTCCACTTCCTCCTCTCTGTTACCAGTTGTAGGTGGAATCCTGAAAGGGGCAATAACCCCTTTGTCCCAGCCAGCTAGATGAGGACCCTCTATATAAAATTGCAGTGAGCACACTGTCATTCATAATGTCAATTCATAGTCATCTGTGTGGCTTATACCCTGGGCTAAAGCTTATAAGGAAAGCAGCACCAATACCACTTCTTCTTCCTGTTCCTGCAGCCATTTTGGGATCTTTCCCTTTGCTTTAAAAAAAATGCCTGAAAATTGAAGCTAATTTTATGGGTTGAAATGAAAATATTACCAAAACATTTAGACTTTTTTGGTTCAGTCTAAATTATCTGGCAAACGTGACATAAACTCATTAATAGTTTCGGTGACCCTGAAACTGCATTTTTCAGCAAATAAACTATTCATCTGAAAGTATTGCCTAACTCTATTAATAAAATAGTTGCAAGTTTTGTTTTTAATAGATGATGAATAGTGAGGATGGCAATGAAACATGATACATGTCCTCTCTTACTTGTGCAGAACCAACATGCCCAAACTAGAAAGAACAATCGTCAGATATTTTTGTAGGTTAAGTGGAAAATTACTTGATTATCTATCTAGTTTAGAAGCAAGGATTTTATCAAATGAGCTACACATTTTTGACCACTGATGAGGGAGGACAGATTAACCTTTGATCAAAATGTAATAAACTAACCCTTTTTGGAGGTTAAAAATATTAACTTAAAAAACATACAAAAACCTTGCACTTTCTCACACTGTCCTGACCAGAGCTAGGAAAAGTGGAAATAATGAGAGAAGCAGATTTCTCACACTAGTTTCTCTCTAGCCAGAACATAAAGTCCTGGAAATCCCAGAAGAAAGCATTCTCTTTTGAGTTTTCCAGACAAAGGAGGCTTAGATAAACTTTTGAATGCTTATTTTAAGCAAACTTTTTAAAGTTACCCTCTCACCACTGTCAATGCCTACTGCAAGTGTAATAAAAATAGTGGGAAGTATGCAGACCCTTTCATTTCATTTGTACTTTGGTTGGAAATGCTGGATTAAGCATTTGGAAGAGTGTTTGGAAGTGTACAGTAAATGCAATTTCACATTAAAACATATTCCTGGATCTACTATGGAGAACTATTGAAAGCTATTGTGCCACACTTTTAGTTTTATAAAACATTGTAGGAGAGGAAACTCTCTGATTGCATCCTGACTTGATTAGTTACTATTGAAAATATTAAATGTTTAAATAGATTTACATGTACTAATATATTTGCTGGCAATACTGATCAGCGGGCACACTGTTATCTGACCTTTTTATCATCACTTTTGTTTGCTTATTCAGAAAGAAGACCCTTTTCATGCTTCTGAGTTGTCTTTACGAGCAGTCTATTGCAGCCTGCAGTTCTTACTTGCCTTGCATCTCTAGAGAAACATTATGAGACATGAAGCCTATTTACTTTCTTTCAAACCTTTTTGTACTGAGTCTGCCCTTTTCCAGGTGTCTATTTTATTCTTCCAACTGTGGCAACTGTTTGAAGGTTAGGGGAATCATAAATGCAAGTAGACTACATGCTAGCCATATAGGGCATGAAGGTCAGTACAGCTTCCCTCAATGGGACTGCAATTTCCCATCAGACACTTTAGCAATCTGATCTGGTTGCTATCAGAAAAGTCAATATTTGCATTCTGTTGAATATGCATGCCCACCACTGTTTGGAAAAAGGACTGCTTGATATCTGCACTTGTATGATTATCTTGTTTGCATTCACAAGATACTATCCTCAAATCCTCTAATGATTCAAAGACAACACTATAAGGGGTTATATCATTATTAGAATTAACTCTTTTTTTGCTATTCCAAATAAACCAAGTTTTGCATCTTTTTTCCTAAATCAACTAGAGCACTGGAAGGACAGCTTGAAGAAAAACACAAAAGAAAATTGTTTTGTTCATAGAATGCTAAGTGCACATGCAGGAAGGTAGCAGCTATTATTGGAGTTTATGGTATGTTAATATATTGCTTCACTGGGGGCCTTTGAACCAGACTGAGCACCCAGAAGCATTAGCTTACAGATAATTCAGCAGTCCAAGAGGACTAATGGTGTTTTTGAATCACTGATTATTTCTTCCAATTTTTTAAGCTTCCATTTTGGTGGTGGTGGTTATTATTTGTTGGATTCTTGTAGCTCCCTAGGAGCCCCGGTCTTTGACCAGGACCCCACTGTGTGAGATACTGTATAAACCAGGGATCTCAAACTCAAATCACCATGAGGGCCACATGAGAACTAGTAAATTGGCCCAAGGGCTGCATCACTGAAACCTTTTCATACAATGATACAAAAGTATAGTCAAAAATGAAAAAAATAAAGAGTAATATAGTATTCTATTAAAAGTCAATGTATTAACTTTTAAAAAACTGTAATGCAAAGAAGGGTTTTAATAAAATATAAATACTCAGTAATGTTTGGAGCTTGGCTGCGAGTGGAGTCGGCGCCTATGGCGGGCCGCAGGAAATAACTCCGCGGGCCGCATGTGGCCCGCGGGCCGCGTGTTTGAGACCCCAGGTATAAACACTGAACAAAAAAGATGGTCCATGTCCCAGAGAACTTGCAATCTAACTATAAAAAAAAGACAAAGATGGATTCAGACAAAAAACCACAGGAATATAACAAAATGGGCAGCATGATAGGTGGTGGTCTCAGCACATTAACAGCTTAATCGATGTCAAGTTTTTTTGCTTCACAGCAAAGGAGAATTTTCAGGAGAATAATGAGGTAGTTTTGTGGATATTTACAAAGAGCTTCTCCCAAGTGCAAGAGGCAGCATGGAAGACATCACAGAGGTGCTTGTTTGAAAATTTTACAAGTAGGCAATGGAGGCTAATATCTAGGGTTAATCACAGATGGGAGTTGACTTTTTGATGCTGAATGAGAAATGATAGGATGGGATAGGTTGTGAAGGGCCTTGAAAATAAGGACAAGTAGCTTATATTTGATATGATAGAAGAGAGGAGCTAGTGAAAGGATGCAAAGAGAGCAGTGAAATGATCAAAGCAACGGACTAAGAGAAATGATAGGGCAAGATTGCATTTGTCAAGGCAGAGAAAAGGATGTTGCCGTAATCAAGATGCAAGAGGATAAAAGTGACTGTAACTTTTATCTCTTCTAATCAATACATTTTTTAGCCAAGACTGATATGGCCAAATAATGAATATTTACTCTTGATGTGCAGTCATAATTTACATACTATGAGGCCACATGGAGCCACAAGGATGTACAAGGGTGTGGGGGTCTGCAGGCATAGATAGGAGCTTAACTTGGTTAACTCAAACCAGAGCACATCACCATTTCTGAAACTGAGTTTCCTGAGTAAGCTAAATTATCCTCTTTTATGGTAAATGGCCCTCATTATTTCAGCTTTCATCTAGGAATCTTTTGACAGGCCTGTGTAAAACAAACAAAAAAAAATCATCCTGCAATTATCATTTCACTTTTCCAAAGAATTCACAAAAAATCTGAAGAAATAGAGAACATGCATTTGCCAAATTGTTCACATATAATTTGGACACTAATGAATGGGAATCAGTCATTTAAAAGCTTGCAGTCGGTTTTTACTGCTTCAGCTCACAAATATACTCTTGCTTTCCAAATAACATGACGCATCCAGTCATACGACATTGTGAAGCCACATGCCAACAGTACAATTTTTGTTTGACAGTTTCTAAATCATTTACTGAGCTAAGCTTGAGAGTATTCTCACAGTGAGTATTAGATAATACTGTCTTCATAAGGCAAAAGGCTACATGAATTGTCATACCCTGTAGTACACTTCTCTAATTATTAAATAGACTTTCATATGTTCCTCTTACAAGGAATTTTTTACCTCACTTCAAAGTAACTATGAACATCTTTTTTTTTTTTTTTGTAAACTGTAATTTCAAATAACTAAGGTCCAGTTTGTGGCTTACCACCTCACCCACTCTAATGACAACTTCCAGGGAATGCTGAGGTGGCTGTTCTGCTATCCTGGGAGAGGGTGCCCCAAAAACTGACCTCTTGTCTCCAGCCACCCCGTCTGGTAGTAGGGATAGGCTTGGAGCGATTGGCCTGCCTTCACTGGCTTTTCTCTCTCCCTTTTTGTGGAGGCTACGGCTGTTGGTGGCTCTAGCCATACATACTGCCTGTGCTTCCCATGTATGATTCCTTTCCTCCATTCTGTGTATCCATGCAAAGCCAGCCACAATCCATGACTAAAATGGAAAGCAAGAGAGAGAATTCTGAAGAGAGTAATGTTATATTACAAAAAGATTAAAAATAAAGGCTCACATTTTGAAATAAAAAAACTTCCATCACTGTGAACAGAAGCAGTATTGGATCCCAGGTAATCTTAATGGACCAGACTCTGAGAGATTCTGAACACCAACAACTCCTTGGCACCTCTTGTGATTTTTATCTGGTAATTTTTAATTAATGAAGAATCTGATTCAGTTTTGCTATACAATTTAATTATCTGCATAATTTATTTTTGGTTATTTTCTACAGAGAGAATGGGTAGTGTAGCTGATAAACATCTCCCTCAGAATGTTGAAACCATAAAATCTAGTGCAACTTCAAATTATATAATACAATGCAAACTTAACTTAAAAAACATTTTCTGACCTGAACTGCCTGCTTAAATTCTTAAGATGGGTCTTAAAGGGCTTTGACTTCTCTGTCCTTTGGTTTAGCCAGGCAGCTCTCTCTATGTTGTTTCCCCCTTCCTCTTTAGTTTTTGTGTGTGTTTGGTTTTAGCCATAAAACAAATGGACTACATTCTCTGACCAGCACAAAATTAGGGGCTACCAATAGCTCACCACTTAACAACAAAAGATGGGAAAACAAAACAAAATCACATATTTTGCAATTTCATTATTCAATTTAAAGAGAAGCTATAATACAGCATTTCTGCCACCGAATGGAGCTATATGAAACTATAAATTGGCATCACTTCCATGATTCCTAGATGGCATTTTCCAGCGGTAAGCAAGTACTGCTGGTTTCATCTGGGCCTCAGAACCACTAGGGAAGCAGTTCCACAAAGTAAGAGTGCCCAGGTATTTCTTTGTAATATAATGACTAAGATAAGGGAGAAAAATAACTTGGCATTATGTACCAGGGAGTTAGTCTCCTCTGTTTTTCCTTGGAATTTGATAGTAGACTTTGGAGAAGGATTTTAATGTAATTAGAATGCCCTTCTGGTTTAACCATTCATTGGTTGTAGCTGGCAGGCTGTCTCATTCTCAGTATAGGATTGCTACTTCAAAAGTGAGTGCAGAAATACTAGCTGTCTGGCCTACTAAGAAGAGCCAGTGTCCAAATAATGAGCATGAGAATTCCATTGACTTTCATGGAAGAGGGGAAAAGAGGACTGAGCTGTTCCCCCTTCTAATTTAAATATATTTAGAACTTGTGAATATTTATAGGAATTCGGGAAATAGTGGATGGAGATTTCCTATTAAACAGCCAGAAGGGAAACCTTTGATGTCAGAAGGCAATGATAGGAGGTAAAAAATCTAGTTTCAGCATAGAGCGCTCAGTCAACAAACAGTAGCTGATACTTCCTACCATGGGGCACAAGTGCACATGTTGCAAGTGTAAGCCACACACCTTCTGTGTGTGGTGTTGTGTCCCAACTAGTGGCACTGAGACCGCTTAAAGAGCGAGAGTAAATGAGTCTCCTCTATAGCCTTCACTAAGAGGCAGTTGGCTTTTAGGTCATGCGGTAGAGGCTCATGCACTAAGCTCCAGAGGTTCCTGGTTTGATCCCGACTACCAGGGTCTGTCAGCATTACACGTGGGGGTTCATCTGGGATTTCAACTGGGAAGACTCTGAAGCTCAGGACGTGCTTCCTCAGCTAGGGGAAGTATGTCATCCGCACACCTTCTGGGTGTGGTGTTGTGTCCCATCTAGTGGCACCAAGACCACTTAGAGAGACAGAGAGAGAGAGAGTAAATGAGTCTGTTCTACAGCCTGTGCTAAGAGCCAGTTGGATTTTAGCTCGTGGGAGGCTCATGCACTAAGCTCCAGAGGTCTCTGGTTTGATCCTGCATGTTGATGACCGGGGGGGTTTGTTGGCGTTACACAAAGATCACACAAATGTTTCAACCTGTCCCAGGGATGGAGGTCCTATACATGTGGACCCACTGCTGCTGTACTTGGCCAGCATTGTCTGAACCAGTTCTGAATACACCTGATCTTCCAGCAATCCCTTGGGAGAAGATCCCAGTGTCAGAAAATATTGCCCCAGTACATATACTTTATTCCTTTTCCATGGCACCTCGCTAAGCCCCCTGTATCAGCTCATGTTTTACCAACCCAATAAAATGGTGTATATGTAACCTATCCATGGACTCTTATTGTCTATATTATCTGAATGTTTTATAATCATTAATGGATTTTAGCCTCATAATACTTCTATGAGTATTGAGTATATGAGAGGGAAGGATTGTCCTCTTTTTACAGATGGGGAATTGAGGCCAATTATATGAAGGCTATGACATAGTTAGAATTAAACCTAAGTCTCCTGAGTCCCCATCCATTGCTCTATCCACTAGACCATCATTCTGCCGTAAGTAGGACCATCCTTATTATCCAAGTATCTGACCAAGTACCTGAGCAAGTCAGTGTGCATTTAGGTGCCAGGGCTCTGACTTGTCTTGTGTGTATACATGGACTTCTAAAACATGGGAAAATGGTGAAACAGAGAGGGGAAAGAGAGGCAAGATGGAGGCTGAAAGACATTTTCTTGAAAGGAAAATTGGAACTATTTTATATGTGTAGCTTTATTTCTTTTAACTTGTAAAAGATGGATGGGGTGAGCAAGCATTGTAGACATTGGGTTTTATTCCTTCTTTTTTCTGTCTTCAGCAGATGCTGCTTTTCTCCTGTTGCTTCAGTGTTTGGTTTTTATTTTGTTTAGTTTTTTTGGCCTCCTGCTCTTTCCCCCCCCCCCCCCATCCCCTTTACATTTTGGTGTCTCTTCTTTGGAAGTAAAGAAATATGTCTGAGGCTTTTGTTTGTGGGGCCAAAAAGTTCAGCCAGCCCTACCCTAAATGAATAAGCAGCAAGTGATAAATAATGAAACAGTTCATTTTCCCCTACTAAATAATGAAAGCCATATAATGAAAAATAAACCATTTCATTTTATGTTGTTTGAAAAATTGATAATGAACTAGTTTGTGTTTTTATATGAGTCTAATAACTAAAAATTCAGATCTGATCTCATCTTCTCTGCAGCCATCACAACCCACAGTGATTACAAAAAGCTGAGTTCTTATTTTCTCAGTCTTAACAACCAGAAACATTTTACACTTTGTATATTCCATTTAAACCCATTACAAAATCTGTAACTTAAGAAAAAGAGAAAGTGGGTGCATGTAATTGCATCTCTCTTTTCTTTGTTAAAACAGGTTTTCCTCACTTTTTCTTTTGTTTAGTGAGTAGGAGTAAGTAGGAGAACTTGAGAAAGGTAGAGGTGCTTTTGGCTTCTGATTAACAGCAGATGAGTTTTCTTTTTGACTTCCTTAAATACAGAGCTTATTTTTGTTCTTTGTTTTGTTTTTTGAAAATGTCTCTGGATAGTTCATAGACTAGAATTTTTATGATTATAACCTCTGTGATGGGGTGGAGTAGGCTCAGAGGCCCCCTGCTGGAGGCCTCAGGGTCCTGCCACACCCATCCCAGGGAAGGTGCAGTGGAGCTAAGTCCTCCGAGCAGCCTAGAGAGACTGTGTAGGAGGCAGTCAATCAGGGAAAGGCTGCAGGGCTAGCCAATCAGAAAGGCTGCAAGGAGCAGCCAATCAAGGCCCAGGAGGACTATATAAAAAGGAGCTGCAGCTACAGAGTCATTCAGATCATTGCTGGAGTTAGAGGAGTTCAGATGGTAATCCTGGCTGGCCAAAGGGAACTGCAGCACTATGGACAGCACAGTGCAGACAGTGGCTAGGGGAGTGAGAATGAGCTCCTGGCTGTTTGCTTGGCCTGAATGAAAAAGAACCCTGAGTGAAGGGTGACACATCAGTGAAGGCTGGGACTGCGGGGAAGTGGTCCAGGGAGCTGAAGGCATGGGACAAGGCAATGTGTTGGCTGCTATTCTTAGGGTTCCTGGGCTGGGACCTAGAGTAGTAGGTGGGCCTGGGACCCTCCCCACAGGCCACTGGGTAACTAGCTGACTCCCGGACAGAAATAAATCCTTGGAAAGGGAACTGAACTGTTAAGCAGCCCAGCTGGGGGGACAGAGCAGACCAGAGAGGGCAAAACTATTGCCTCCAGGGAGGAAGCCCTGCGGGGACGGCCCGTTACCAGAGTCAGGACTAGTTCAAAGACTGCAGACGCACCTGACCAGAAGGGTGGCACTTGAGAGGTGGATGGCACACCGTTACAACCATACATTACTTTTTTATTGAATCAGTGTAACAGAACATTTTTTAAAGATTAACAGGTTAGAATTCCATAAGAACAGACATACTGGATTAGACCAAAGGTCCATCTATCCCAGTATCGTGTCTTCCAACAGTGGCCAATGCCCGGTGCCCAAGAGGGAATGAACAGAACAGGCACTTATCAAGTGATCCATCCCCATACAGTTTTAGGCCCTTTATAGATGTGAATTCTCGGCTTGAAGTCAATGCCATTTTTTTCCTATGCTAAGTCTTGGAATGGAACCATAATTCTTGGTGCTACTGGCTATATGGGGCTTGATCTTGAAAGAAGCTGGACATGTAAAATCCCAGTTAAGCCAATGGGAGATGCAATGCTCCCAACCTCCTAAAATTAATCTTGTTGTGTCCTATAAGATCTAGGAAGGAAATCCAGTTCTCAACACCCAGGGTCTGATAGTTGGAAAATGTTAAAAACATAATACAGTGCTTTTTGTTACTGGGGTTTTCTCTAGCTCTTCTCAGACTCGCCTCTTCTGATATTGTTTGATATTGGTAGAGACTATTAAAAGGTGCACTATTGTAGCTGTTAGGCCAAGGGTACATCTATACTACCCGCCTGATTCGGCGGGTAGCAATCGATCTTCTGGGATCGATTTATCACGTCTCATCTAGACACAATAAATCGATCCCAGAAGTGCTCCCCATCGACACCGGAACTCCAGCTCCGGGGGAGCCTGCCTGCTGCGTCTGGACCCGCGGTAAGTGCTTTTAAGTTCGAACTAAGATACTTCGTAGCTGAAGTTGCGTATCTTAGTTCGACACCCCCCCCTCCCACCTAGTGTGGACCAGCCCTAAGTCACTAACCTTCATTGACAGTTCTTCTACTGGAGGAGTCTTGCCTTAAATATTTTTTCTTCTACCAATTGATACTTCTGGATAGTTGTTTAAAACAAAACAAAACTAGGAAAAATGTATACTGTGCAAGAACATCTGTTTACTATTATGCTTTTACAAATCTTTCTTAATTTGTTTTCTTTTTATCTAACAGTAAGGCACATGTTTTCAGTTAAATTGTCATTTGTATAATCTAATATAAATAAAAATGTAATAAGGGATTTCTAAAGCAAATCTTATAATAAAAGAAGTATTCTGGTACAGAAGTCAAACAGTTTGACCTACCGCTCTAGGTGAAGTCTCTTAAATAGATTCTTGTTCATTATCATTAAAAAACCCAAACTCCTAGAAGTGCCCATACCTAGAATGAATAACTGTACTTTTATTGTTGTGGCTCTTGTGCTCCTTCCCTATTATTTTATCCCCAGACATTGTCTCACATAAAAACGAGACTGTAATTTCTTTAGGATAGGACCCATATCTGTTTGTTCTTTAAACTGCTTAGCATACTTTTGGATTCTGTGGTTAAAGACACACACATACCCCTTTTTGATTATTCAAATACCCAGTAGGATTTACTAGAGATGCTCCCCAAAGACATGGATGTCATAGCTTATTGCTTGGCAGTAAATCTACACTTTCTTTTGTACATTGTTAACAACAGAGCTGCAGTGTACTGTTAATTCATAGTATAATATTTCCTGCATTTGCTGTATTAATTAATGCCTATGAAATGAGTATTACCTTGATTGCAGGCTGCAAATATCACCAACACAGTGACGTGTTAAACATACAAATTAATATTGAGATGTCTTGAGGGGATGTTAAATGTTAGATGTTAAAAGGTTCTCTTTTGTGGTAATTGTGATCTTGGTAATTGTGTTCATAGAGTGTGCATTTTAATTGCTAACGTAAATATTTGTTGAAACTTCATTTAAGCTTATGCAGTATGTTATCATACTAAGCAGCTTTGGCAAAAGACATACAATACAGCCTTCATCAAGAAGACAGATTGACAATATGTGCTTTTGTTCACATTTTGTAATTGTTTTATAGCTTCAGAAGTCTGTATGTTACCAACATGGTTTAAAGCTGGACTACGTTCTGGATAAACTTGAATACTAAAGGTTCTAACCCATTTATTATTTTGACAGATTTGGCCTCTCTTTTTTTTATGATGGAAATAATAAAATTACTATGGTAAGGCTGAAATCTAGGCAAAAAATAATATAGTATGCTGCAATGAAACTCTTATCCTAGAGATTTGTGATGACTTAGGCATACATGCCTGGCAGCAAACTTTTTTTTAGTATTTTTTTCTAAGTGACTTCAGAGCAACTGAACCTCTATTTCCCATCAGTAGTCCAGCAAGGGCACAAGCCCTCAGGCTTTGAGGACCTCAGATTTTGCTTCCCTTGGGGGGAGACCTACCTCTCAGTCCTTTCTGACCAGATTATGTCCAGGCTTGCACTGTTGCCTGCTTCACTCTGGGCTCTATCCTGTCTCCCATGAGCTTTCAAAGATAATTGCTAATGGCTCAGGTAGAAAAAAGTACTCTTGGCTACACCTGGGCACCTAGACGTTTCTAAGGCTACATCCACACTACTCGTCCGATTCGGCGGGTAGCGATCGATGTTCTGGGATCGATTTATCTTGTCTCGTCTAGACGCAATAAATCGATCCCAGAAGCACTCCCCGTCGACACCGGAACTCCAGCTCCGCGCGAGGAGTAAGCGGAGTCGACGGGGGAGCCTGCCTGCTGCCGTGTGGACCGCGGTAAGTACTTTTAAAAATCGATCTAAGATATTTGACTTCAGCTACATTATTCACGTAGCTGAAGTTGCGTATCTTAGATCGACACCCCGCCCCCCAGTGTGGACCAGGCCTAAGAGTCTAACACCCTGAAAGTATGCACTTGTTTTACAAATGATGGTTGCATTCTGTCTATGAGAGGCATTGATAAAAAGTTCACCAATTTTTTGGACTGCTTCCATCAGCACACTGTTACCTCTGGCTTGTTGGATTGTGCTAGGCATTGTACAAATACATAGGGAGACGTCTAACCCCTGCTGAAGTCAATGACAAAAGAAACTTCCATTGACTTCAGTAGGGTCAGAAATTCACCCATAGCTCTTCCCTGAAGAGCCTACAATTTAAATAAACAAGGCAAACAAAGGTTGGAAGAAGAAAGAGGCACAGCAAGATTAAGTGCAGAAGGTCACACAGCAGGTCAGTGACAGAGCTAGGAAGAGAACCCAAGTTTTATTGTCTTTCTACAAGGCCAGTGCCCTATACAGTAGGCGATGCTGCCTCCCAAATATATAGTGTGTGTGGTTCTAAGATTTTAAACTGTTAATCAGAGCAGTTAAGAAAGTGCATGGTGTGAGCACGATCTTTTGAAAGAAGAAGGGAAACTGTGTAAAATAATGTCTGGGGAATCCAAAAATGGATTAGACATTTATGTAAATAAGAATAGCCTCTGCAGTTGCGCTAGCGTGTGTCTGTCTGTGTAAAATGTATAATATAAGCTATTCACCTCATGTTTTCATGGGCTGGATGGATCACCTGTTAGAGTAGGAAAGATCTCCTCCTCTACAGCATTTTGCAATTAGCTCCATTCTGAGACTTTTGTGTTTCCCTCTCTGAAGTAACCAGCACTGTTTCCGACTGAAAACAGGATTCTGGGCTAGACACATTTGTTTTATTCTGGAATGGCTGTTGCTATGTTCTTATCAAGACTTTCCTGCTTTTTAATTGAAATGTTGGTGAAATTCCAAGTGAGCTGTCTCAGGGAAATGTGTATGTTCAAACTTAAATAGGATAAAGGCACAAGAAGCAGAGGAGTTGCATTTTTATGTTATCTTTGTACCGCAGAACAATTTGAGCCTTGTCCAAAGTTTGCCTCAAGCTCGCATGGAATTTTTCTATCTTGAAGTGAGTTTAATTCATATTTCAGTGCTAGCCTACTGCTCCTGGAGTAGGCTTTATTTTCTCCTGAAAATGCTTCCCTAACCAAGATGTGTTGTGTCTGATGTTTTGTGGTAAAGGATACAATGTCATACACAGCAGGGCCATTTGATTATTAGGTTCTAATAGTGCTAAGCCCCAACAATAATGGCACAGCTGTTAGCTGCAATGTAGTGTAGATACTGTGTAGTGAAGCTGATGTACTGTATGGTGCAGTTCACTCTGTGCCACTGGGGAGGACTTTTGCTGGAAATGAAGAAGTCCTGCGCCTGGCAGCTGCAAATTACATCTGGCTGCCACCAAGTTCTTGTGGTGTCACAGCCCACAGAATGGATGTAGCAAAGGGAGGCAGTACAAAACAGAGAATACAAACTTCAGTGGGGCTGATGCTTGTCATGGTCTCAGGGGAAGAGCATATGGCTGGGAGCTCCCTGCAATGTTTACCTTTTCCTTCTTCCTCTGTCTGCTTCCTCAGGTCCAGCAAGTAGTAAGTAAGTGGTTCTGAACAGTGTGAGGTGGGGTTCCTGAGCATGGTGGTGAGTGGATGTCACATAGGAAGCAGTAAGATTCTGAACTTATGGAATGTTTCTGAACTGTGGAGAGTTTAAATAGGAAGTGGACAGGAGGTAAATGTGGTAAATGTGTATCTGGATAATGGTAAATTGATAAAGGTAAATGGTAAATGTGTATCTGGATAATGGTAAATGTGTATCTGGATGGGATATGTCTCAGCTATTGGACCTGGGTTGGAGAGAGTTAAGGGTGATTGGAGAGTTTCTGAGCAGGGAGAGGAACAGGTTGGGTAGGCAGAGTTGAATGGAGTCAACTGGTGAGAAGGGTGTTGGTGAAATGGTGGTGTGCACGGTGGGGAGGAAAGAGACACTATATGGAGATGGTAGAGTAACTGGTACATTGGAGGAGGAGTGGTTGTGAAGTGTTGACAGATGGATAAATACTGTTTTCTCACATCCTGTCCTTCACTGAGAACCGTCCCAGTTATTCATTCTGAAAAGGCTAGGCAGGAGAGAGAAGAGATGCCCCTTTTTCTTCCCAGTTGCCCAGCAACCTTCTTTACCCCCAGGAGAATGCTTTCCAGTGACACCTTCACCTCAACACAACTGTTATGTCACCCCACCAGTTATTTGGGGCAGCAGCCACCATTTTTGAAGCTATTTTAGAGATAAGCACTGTAAATATTCCTTGCCTGCTGTATAATATTGTTTACTTTGATAAATACAGCTTAATATTTGCTATGCTTCTGCGTATCTGCAAATGATTGCTCAGTTTGTTCAAGTGTAATTACAATGTAACAATCATATAATTTACCTAGAGCTCAGCGTACACTGGGGCTAAAACTGCTATCAAACAGCGCTGTTTTTAAATGTAGTTTAAAATTAAGATGGACCCAGCACACAAACTGTCAGTTTGTGCCCATCTTGTTTAAGTTGGTCTTATGTGGACAAGTCGTAGCTGTTTTGAAATTGAAATTGTGTTCTAGACACTGGAATTTCACTTTGTTGAAACCAGAATAGAATTTATCCTGTACAGTATACTTAATGTAGACTTCTACAGTAAACAAATAAATGCCCGTTTTCAATTGATTATCTCAGTTGGTTTTACACATAGTGACCAAACAAATCATGTTAATAACATTTAAATTCCATTGATTTGAACCATTTCAGATGAGGTTTAAGATAGGAGTTTACTATACCATTTTACATAGGCACCACATAAATCTTATATGTACACGAACGGGCCTTTCATGATATTAATGCACATGTTATAGATACTAGACACAGAGGCCATCTTTGATTCAAGGGCAAGTAACTGATAATAGTGAATTTTCAAAGCATTGCATGTGATTGTAGCTAAGACTCCCATTACTTTTAATGAGTCATGTGATAAAAGGCCCTGCACATATTTTTGAACGTTTAAGGGTTGGTATTTTATATGTAGCTTGGGTCTAATTAAAAGACCAATCAAGGTGATAAATTTTTAAAGGAGGTTATTAGGAAACTTATCTATTGGTGAGCATATCCAGCAATAATAAAATCAAACAAATCCTGTGATGGTCCTAAAATGAACTGTTGCATTAACAAGCTAATGCCATCACACAAAGTGTCTGTCACTTGTGAGCACAGTGCAATCTTTTGCTGGGTTCTGGGATTTATTTACTTAAAGCAGGAGCTCCAGACCTAACACAGCCAGAGTATTTATCTGTGGGATCAATTTTTAGCTGAAGTCTCTGTATGTACAGTATATAATATTTTGTGAAACACTTTAACAGCTCTAGTGAAGCTCAGGGTGGGTACCCTACCTCATAGACAAATGCCATTTGGGTAGAAGACTCTCTCTGACAGCAAGTTGGATGTTTTCCTACACAACACACTGTTGATGATCTTCCCAGCAGTTATCATTTTTCCTCTTTTTCATTTATTTTCAATTGTTAATGGACATAGCAGAATTAGTAGCTTTTCCTCAGCAAGAAAATGGTGTAAAATCATAGTAATTAGAGATGGAAAAGTCCTATTAGATCATAAACTTCACTTTCCTGTAAGGGCAAGATGGAGCCCCTCAACAGAGGACAGATCAGATATTAATTGATACTATTCTGAATCTTCACAAAAATGTTAATTGGAAGTTCTAATCCTAGTTAATAAATAATGTACTCTCACACAACAAGATAAGTACAATATGCTAGCAGTATATATTCATACAAAATCAGGGCTGAATTCTCTGATCCTTAAAGATTATTCTGAGACCCCTGTCCAGCCAGTGGAGGATTCTCTTGTGCACATTGCCCCTCTTGTCTCTCTGCTCCCAGCTGGTCCCTGGATGACCGAATAGCCTGTATAGGTTATTGGCAGTTGCTGTAGAATAGAGCAAACTGCTCTGTTTCACACCATGGACCTGGCTGCTGCCCAGTGGCTGCAGAATTGGAAGAGTATAAAGGTGGCTTAAGACTGCCTTTGCGCCCTGTCACCATCACCTGACCTGACTTGTGCCAAGTGCAGCTCAGCTGGTCTAGAGAATCCAGGCCCCAAATTGTAGTAATTTACTTTTTTTAAAAGTAATGTCCATATAAAATGTTACACTGGCAATACCTTGCTGTTTTTAAAACCAAATATTCAATCTGTTGTTTACTGAAACATTCTAATACAATAGATAATATGATGTGATTTTTTATTATATGATGGAGCAGTAGCTTATTAAAGTTGGGACTTCCTGTCTATTAGAATTTCAATTTGTCCCCCTTCAATTGACCAAAACTTAGTCAATATATGGAAGTTCTCATGTTTACTTCTCTGCCAAAGGAGAAAAATATTTTATAAAGCTTGGTCTGAAGTGAATTGTACAAGGCATTTAATGATATACAGTAATTTAACCATGGAGGTATTTCACTATTGTCCTTTTATTTTCAAATGTCCTATCAAAAAATGTTTGGCTGTACTATAACAAGATGCCAGACACAAGGAAAGAACAGAAGGAAATAGGGGTTAGGACAGAGGTCCTGCAGGAAAAAAAACAGAAGTACCACCAAGCGTGGACAAATTTGTAGGCTGAAGTTTCTGTTGTGTTTTTGTTTTAGGTTAGCAAGAAAGCCAAGATCCCAGGATGAGGGTAAATCTTGGCTTTTTACAATGTGCTCATACATTGTTCAGAGTAGGACTTTCACCTGCCAACAACTATATACTCCAAATGTATTGTTCTTGTTTGGCCTCAACCAGCACTGGTGTCTCTAATTTTGTGGGAAATTCTAGGATAGTATTTTTAAATATCTCATTTCATATTTCCAAACCTAAAATGACTGCATGGTCTGATTCCAACAGTACAAGCCTGACATTAGACCAAACTGAGATAACAAGGCTAACCTGTATATGTTGTGATTAGGAATAGATATTGAGGAAAAATGGTCTAATAAGCAGAGCAGCAGGCTGAGCCAGGACTTCCTGAGTTCTATCCCTGGCTTTGCAACACTGTGTGGCCTTACCACTACCTTTACATAGCACCTATTTACACAATATTAAATTTGCTTTATATCTAACAGGATGGGTAGGTGTAATATTTTTCATTTTCCAGGTGGGAAAATTGAAGTTCTCAGAGGTTATTTGCTCCAGACCCTGCAGCAACTCAGAGTCAGAGCTAGATTGGAATTCAAGTCATACCGGGGTGTGAGAGAATGAATTTCTCAAGATTTGTATAATCCTATAGATTATTTATTTATTTTTATTAGGTGCCTCTGCATTTTGGGGGATAAAGAGAGCAGAATTACACAGTGCAAAAGCAATACTGCTTTCTGCATATCAGCTTTGCTCCTTTCCGCAGAGTCCAGAAGATACATAGACAGTTGTGGCTTGAGAGAGGGTGGCACTTGTTGGAAGGAGCAGAGTTATGGCTAGGGATGAAGTTTACTTCAGTTTTTGCCTGGCTGGAAGATGGTAAAGTTTGGATTCTGATGTGACATTCAGGGATATGGATCCACCATAAGTTGATGTATATCCCACATAGTTATATGTATTTTTGCAGACGTAGGCTCTGTAGTGGTCTTATTCTCAACTCAACTCAATAGAGTAAATGTCATGTTTGACATATCCCCAGCTTGCCTTTTCTGAAAGATGCAGTGAAGTAATGGTATGAAAGAACCATGTTTCCTGGCCAAACTAATTCAAACTTTATGGATTCTTGCTATTAACTCACTCTTCCTAGCATCAAAATACATTCTAAACACTTGTATGACCCTGAAATGTGTTTAATAAGTAAAGCAGCTGAATTTGAGATGGCTTTTATTGTACTCTGGTGAGTGTCTTTGGGATTTTGTTACAGACTGACAAGCATGTGATGTGAATTGAAAACCTGGAGTCAGAGTAGTTCTTCAATAGAAAACAGTATCTGCACAAGTTTGCTCACTGACATCCTTTATTCTTTTTATTCTTTAATTAATGCATAATTTATCATGCTTTCACTTTGATTTCAGACTGCAAAATTTGCAAGACTGTAGTGATAACATTTCTCTAATAAAATATAGAGGGTTATGGCAGTCCTTCTCTGAAGACATTTTCTAGCAGAATCATACATGAGGAAGATTTCTGTTGGATTTGTGAAGTGAAAACTTTTGGCTTTTCTTCTGTATGCATAAAGTGCATCACATGTCTTCTGATAAGAACAGGTCTGGTTCCATGGAATAATGGTCTATATTTTATTAGATTAGAGCTGCCCGGTATCCTAACTAATGTAGATCAGGAGCGACCATAGCAGAATATACTATTATTTTATTTACACAAGAGAGCTTGTGTCTTAGATAATATTAATGGTTAAATATTTTAAAGATCTCCTTTAGCCTTTATTTCTCTGTTACCATATTAAATCCTTTCTCATCTTTTGAGGTCAGATTTCCTTTCTGTCTATAGGCAAGACTCTGCCACACTTACATTAAGTAGTTCCTTACTTTGCAAGTACTATCATTGCACTCAGTCTTTATTTGAACACCATAGAATAACTTGTGGAGTTAGATGCTGATCATCATGAGTAAGGTGACAGAATCTAGCCCTGTGAAAACAGCTTATATTTAATGCATAACTTTTTATTCTCAACCTCTAAATATTAATAGCTTCACATGTTTGCTTTCTACGGCTCAGCATGCCAAGTAATAAAAATTGGTGAAATGAAGTCCTTTTTTTTCTCTTCTGTCTGAACCGATAGAATATCAGAACATGACATTTCAAGCATTTCCAAACACATACAGTGAGCTACACTTTCTGATAGAAGGCAGGCACCACTGTATGCAAAAAGAAATCAGTCTTTCTAAAATATTCAGCAAAGTCCTTTTCAGATTGTATGCTTGCAGCAGTATTTTGTAATTATTTAAGTGTATGATACTGATACTGTACTGCTTGTTTGACTATTTCAAGGCTCACACTGACTTTAGAGTGTGTGGATTTAACCTTATTGAAAGGTTGGAGGGGTACGCTATTTACAGTAAAACCTCTAAGTTATGAACATCGGAGTTACAGACTGACTGGTCAACCACACACCTCATTTGGAACTGCAAGTATGCCATCAGGCCACAGTGCAGACCCCTGACCTCCTCCCCCCCCCAAAAAAAATCAAATATGTTACTGTGTTAAACTAAACTACTAAAAAAAGTGAAATTTTTTTAAAAAAATGACAAGGTAAGGAAATTGTTTCTGTGCTTGGTTCATTTAAATTTAGATTGTTAAAAAGCAGCATTTTTCTTCCGCATAGT
Source organism: Chelydra serpentina (assembly GCA_037349315.1). NCBI lineage: Eukaryota > Metazoa > Chordata > Testudines > Chelydridae > Chelydra > Chelydra serpentina. Next base: position 7,491,626 of record JBAIAC010000014.1, on the reverse strand, counting down.
AAAGTTTCAAAGCTGCATTGAGTCAATGTTCAGTTGTAAACTTTAGAAAGAACAGCCATAACGTTTTGTTCTGAGTTACAAATATTTCAGAGTTATGAACAACCTCTGCTTCTGACTGGTTCTTATCTCTGAGGTTCTACCATACCCACAATCTCCTTGATACATGCATGTAATGCCCATTGATGTTAGTGATATTTATTGTAACGTTGAGGGGCATAAGTCTGTGAAGGAGTGATAACATAGCTCAGGCTGTCTATTGATCCCAATCCAAAGTGCAGGGCTAGGAAGAAAGTGGTCTGGGACCATTGGCGGGCAGTTGGATAGTGGTCTTCAGGCATTCCTCATCTGATCCTGGATTCGTCTCATTAGGAAGAGGTATTTGGGGGAATTCTGGCAATTGCATTAGTCCCCTCCTGACTTAGATTGGAATATATGAATGACGGTAGCATCCCCAGGGGTGTCAGACAGTCAGTAATTGGATACTGCACTGGACTGCGATAGTGGGAGGTGATATCTGAAAGGGCTCTTATACACTAAGCCATGGTCTACACTATGAGGTTAGGTCGAATTTAGCCGCGTTAGGTCGATTTTATAAGCAATGCGTCTACCCAACCAACCTCATTCCATCGACCTAAAGGGCTCTTAATATTGACTGCTGTACTCCTCCCTGGCGAGGGGAGTAGTGCTAAAATTGACCTTGCTGGGTCAAATTTGGAGTAGTGCAGACGCAATTCGACAGAATTGGTCTCTGGGAGCTATCCCAGAGTGTTCCAATGTGACCTCTCTGGAAAGCACTTTCAACTCCGATGCACTAGCCAGGTACACAGGAAAAGCCCCAGGAAATTTTGAATTTCATTTCCTGTTTGGTCAGCATGTCGAGCTCTGCAGCACAGGTGACCACGCAGTCCCAGAATAGCAAACGAGCTCCAGCATGGACCGAAAGGGAGACACTGAATCTGATTGCTGTATTGGGAGAAGAATCTGTGCAGGCCAAACTCCGATCAAAAAGAAGAAATGCTAATATATATGCCAAAATTGCACAGGGCATGGTGGAGAGGGGCTACAACAGGGACACACAGCAGTGTCGCGTGAAATTTAAGGAGCTCAGGCAAGCGTACCAAAAGACAAAGGAGGCAAACTGTTGCTCTGGGTCAGAGCCCCATACTTGCTGCTTCTATGATCAGCTGCATGGCATTCTAGAGGGGCACCCTACCACTACCCTACCACTGTCTGTGGACACCTGCAAGGGGGGAGTCTCACGCAACAGGGAGGAGGATTTTGTGGATGAGGAGGAGGAGGAGGATGTGCAGCAGGCAAGCGGAGAATCTGTTCTCCCCGGTGGTCAGGATCTTTTCATCACCCAGGAGCCAATACCCTCCCAAGGCAGGTTCCCGGACCCTGAATCTGGAGAAGGCACCTCTGGTGAGTGCACCTTTGTAAATACACTACAGGGTTTAAAAGCAATTGTGTTTAGTGTTTGATTTGCACTGAAGACTTGGGATGCATTCGCGACCAGTACAGCTACTGGAAAAGTCTGTTAACGAATGATCCTGGGTTTTGGTCGCATTCAAAGAACATTTGGTCTTTATCTCTCTGTGTTAGCCTCAGGAGAGTGATATCATTCATGGTCACCTGGTTGAAATAGGGGAATTTTTCTAAGGGAACAGTCAAAGGACCCCGTTCATGCTGTGCTGTTTGCGTTTGGCTAAAAGGGATCATCCCTGATAATACCGATGCGGTGGGGAAGAGGGGTGAAGGGATCATCCCAGAGAATCGCCACATGGTGTGTGGGAAGTGGGGGGTTGTTCTTCACATCCACCTGAAAACCGCAGCCCCTCCTTTTAAATGGCCAACCCAACTGGCATTGCTTGCTATGGGAAAGGAGGGTGCTGCAGTTTGAAACCATTCCCACATGTTATGAAGGCGGAAGAAGCCAACCCCGTGTACCCTTTGGCTTACCATGGCTGCCTGGAAACCGAATTCTGTTGCCCAGCCATGTGTGATGTGTCACCATACCAGCAGGCGCGCAATATAAAAGGCAAAATGCGACCTTGTACCTAAAGTACATGTGCTGTCTGCTATGAATTGCTTGATTCACTGTGAAAGAATCTCCCTTTTGTTCTTAGAAATGTATCTTCTTAAATTCTACTCTCCCTTTTTATCCCCCCGCAGGTGCAAATGTTTTACGCTCCCCCTATCATCTCTGTCCCAGAGGTTATCGCAGATTAGAAGGTGAAAAAACCACACTCGCGATGACATGTTTTCCAAGCTCATGCAGTCCTCCCGCGCTGATAGGGCACAGTTGAATGCATGGAGGCATACAGTGACAGAGGCTAGGAAATCATACAGTGAGCATGATGAGAAGAGGCAGGATGCGATGCTGAGGCTAATGGGGGAGCAAATGGACATGCTCAAGCGTCTGGTGGAGCTGCAGGAAAGGCAACAAGTACACAGACCGCCAGTGCATCCACTGTGTAACCGCCTTCCCTCCTCCCCAAGTTCCATATCCTCCTCACCCAGATGCCCAAGAACGCAGGAGGGGATGGGGGAACCACTGGGAATCATCCCATATCTGCAACACTATGCGGTCCCACCAGTCTGTGCTTGTTTGCCGGGCCCAGAATCGGCGTTCCATTGTATCAACCTGCCCCACTGCCGCCATGATGTCTCAATTGCCACATCCCATGCTTTCAGGAAAGTCTGTGTCCATGTCCCTCTCACAATCATCCTAGTGCTGGCGTCTCCTAGCCAGATTCTGCACATACTGCAGGATAATGCGTGAGGTGTTTACAATGCTCACAACAGCAGCGGTGAGCTGAGCGGGCTCCATGGGTAACCCAGGAAAAAGGCGCAAAATGATTGTCTGCTATTGCTTTCATGGAGGGAGGGAGGGAAGGATGGGAGACTGACGACATGTACCCAGAACAACCCGCAACAATATTTTTGCCCCATCAGGCATTGGGAGCTCAATGGGCAGTGGAGACTGCGGAGACTGTGGGATAGCTACCCACAGTGCACCGCTCCGTGAGTCGATGCTAGCCATGGTATTGAGCATGCATGCCGCCGACTTAATGCGCTTAGTGGGGACACACACAAATGACTGTATAAAATCGCTTTCTAAAGATCGAGTTCTATAAATTCAACATAATTTTGGAGTGTAGACATACCCTAAGCCTTTACAGTTATTGTAGCTTGTTTAAGCACTTTGATAAAGTTACAACAGACAGTTAACCAAGAGCAAATGTATTCTGGGTATTATTTATATGCAGAGTCCACATTAATCTGGATTTCTGAAAATAGCTTATTTTAAAGTTTTATATTATTCCCTTTTGACCATATTAAAATGTTCTTTAGAAATAGAGAAAAATAAGTTATAACTTGATAATATTAATGTAAAATTTTACAATACGGTTTAAAACCCAGTATTCGTATTACTTGTCATAAGGCTTTTAAAGGTGCTTCTGTCCTTATGTCAACAAAGAGAAAACAGCCTTGAAATGACTCTTTTACAAAGCTTTGATGTGCTTCTCCATTGTGTCCAAGATTCTAGCAGAATCCAGCTGTGCAAAAAAGAAGTCTTGGCTATCTGTGCATAATGTTGAATCAATTTTGTTGATATCCATTAAGGATTTATATGTACTGTACAAGAAATGTAATTAACACTGAAATTCCTCCTGTGTAAACCTAGTTCTCTAGTTTCAGAACAATCAGTACCTCACAAGTCTAGGATAATAGCAAACAAAATTCTAGAAGTTATTGTGTGCATTTTAATGGGGCATATGATTGATAAATGTCGATTGAAATTTTTTCAGAATTTAGGAAGCTGCAAAATACTGATTTGGAATTCAGCTTTTCTTAAGTGAAAGATTCAACACAAATGTAAGTGTATGTTGCAGAGATTCCAAGTCCATTTACAGTGAACTCAGTTTATGAATAGGCTGTTTTTTATTCATTACTTCAGAATCTTTTGTTTCTTAGATTTGACTTCAGATTGGGGGAAACATACTTTCAAGTAAAAATATTAGACTTTTTTTGTTTTTCAAATCAAGCCAGATTGCATTCCCTTTAATATGGTATTTCCAAGCAAACTTTCAGTTCATTAGCAAGGTAATATTTTGTTAAATGCAATTATATTCTGTTTTACATACATTATATGCTAATATAGGACATTTCCTATTGCTGTGCCATGTAAGACTGATTATATGCATATAGTGTATGGAGGATAGCTAAAGATTGATAAATATATAGTCCAGTATACAGACTATCCACCGGTGAAGGGTGCTTTAAGGTATCCATAATTGTAGGATGACTGCATTGTTCACAGGGGCGGCTCCAGGCACCAGCGCAGCAAGCGCGTGCCTGGGGCGGCAAGCTGCGGGGGGTGGCAAGCCGCGGGGGGCAGCGCTCTTGCCCGCCGGTGCCCCGGCCAGGGGAGAGTGAGGCCGTGGGCCGGCGAGCTGCCCTCCCCGCGGCTCTCCTCTAGCCAGGGGAGAGCGGGGCCGCCGGCCGGCGTGCTGCCCTCCCTGCAGCGCTCCTCCGGCCGGGGGAGAGCGGGGCCGGCGTGCCGCCCGCCCCGCGGTGCTCGTGCGGCTGGGAGAGCTGCTGGGGGCGGGGCGGGGGTGTTTCTGCGGGTGCTGGAGGTGTGTGGGGTTTTTTTTTTGGTTTTGGTGGGGCGGCGTTTGGTCTTTTATTTTTTTTTCCTTGGGGCGGCAAAAATGTTAGAGCCGGCCCTGATTGTTCAAGTGTGTCTAAATTATAAGGAGTGGACGGAATAAAGCCAAACAGAATGGTGGTTGGACCAGTTTTGTGGCAGCTAAACAAAATTGTGCATGTGTTTGTGCATTGTGTGTAAATCCAGGGGGAAGGGAGTATTTTTCTCCCATTGGAGAAAAGATGCGGGAGGGGACAGAAGTTTTGAGGGGTGAAGAAGTGGCCAGCAGATTCCTGCCTGGGACACCTTTATTCCACCATTAGGTGCTGCTATTTTTGTTTTGGTTCTCTCCCTAAGCATCCCCTCTTAGAATTACATGAGTTACTATAATAGAAGCAATGATGTCACCGGTATACCAGAACAAAGTGGTGCACATGAATATAGAATAAATTCAATTTTTGCATAATAGCTTGCAACTTATACTAAAGTTTATAAAATATAAGAGTGTGTATTGTTATGTATACTGTGTGTCTTGTTTAGCAATAAAAGATAGTGTGTACACATGAGACTCTAGCTTATTGATTTAAAATGCATTTGTTCAACTCAATTTAGCCTCAAATTATATGAGGGGTTATTTAGGAGATTTCTATCTACACCAAAAATCAAACGTTTGTTTTTAATTCTTTGCTTTGGGTTAATTTTAAGATCTCCCCATGAAATTACTTATCCTATGCATCATTTACAGTGAAATAGTTTTAAGAATGGAGTTAATTTTTTGCAGTAATTGTAGATGATTATTAATAAGCATTAAATAGGACTTTGTTTTGGTAAGACATTCCACAACAATACAGTACATCTTACAGTTTATAGATTATTTTTTTTCCTATCAATTCATTTTGCTGCTTTGATCCTGCATTCCCTGTGTACCAAAGGGAGACATATTTCCCATTATGTGGTTTATAAATTTAGCTCCACAAAGGAAGAAGAACAAAGGTGGGACTTATTTAGATAAATGTTTACCTCCTAATACTCACATTCTAGTCCTTGTCACTAGTCCTTTTAACAATTGCCAAGCTGGAGAGAATTTATCTTGGTGACAAAACTTCATAATTTCAATTTCAATTTCATTTTCTATTGCTATCCATAAGTCTTTCAAAATTACTTTTTATCCCTGGAGGAAAAATTCAGGCCATTCAAGGCCCAGAATCTAAGTTTGACCAAACAAATACAAAAATGGTTTATCTGGTAAAATGTTGTAGAAGCTAGGACTGTCTTGGTAGAAACAGACTTAAAGAAAATGCAAAAAAAGGTTTATTTGGAGAAGCAAGAAAACAACAACACGTACCAGCATGCAGAGTGGTTAAAATTCTTAAACCGTTTTGGGCCTCTAATACTAGATTTGCCTCTGATATGCAATGGTGATAGTGTTTTATAGTTCTCTTTGTGTTTTTTAATTCACTTGACAATTTTGATCTCTCTGGGAGAAAGTCTAAGTTACTTGGATCCAGAGGCTTGGTCTTTCTCTACATTGGTATTCTGGGTATCTCCTGATGGTCACATGTCTTCTCTCTGCTGCCTTGAGTGGTATTTGCCCACATTCTCCGCTTTTGTGAGTAAGACATTACATAACACAACCCTGGACCCATCACCAGGGTTTGTGCAAATATTCTCATTCTTCGCTCTCTGCCAGCTGCTGCCAGCCCAGCTCTGCAGCCCACTGCTGAAGCCGTGCTTTCCCCAATCCTGGCTCTGCTGTTACTTACTGGTTCCCCTATCTTTTTTTCAGTCCCATCAGATGGTAGTGCTCTTTGCTTTTCTGTCCCGGTTCAGGCCAGCCTCTTCCCCAGCGGCTTGATCTGCAACTACTCATCAGACCCTGCTGTCTGTCCCCTCCCCCTCCCCCCCCCCCGCCCCGCCTGCAGCCAAACCAGGCTTTTCCCTCCGGTCTCCTGCTCACTGATGACAGCTTCATCATCTGGACCGATGGGAAAGAAGCCCTTGAGGAATTCCACCAGGATTTCAACAATTTCCATCCCACCCTCAACCTTAGCTTGGACCAGTCCACACATGAGATCCACTTCCTAGACACTACAGTGCTAATAAGCAATGGTCACATAAACGCCACCCTATACTGGAAACCTGCTGACCGCTATACTTACCTACATGCCTCCAGCTTCCTTCCAGGACACATCACACGATCCATTGTCTACAGCCAAGCTCTAAAATACAACCACATTTGCTCCAATCCCTCGGACAGAGACAAACACCTACAAGATCTCTATCAAGTGTTCTTAAAACTACAATACCCACCTGCTGAAGTGAAGAAACAGATTGACAGAGCCAGAAGAGTACCCAGAAGTCACCTACTACAAGACAGGCCCAACAAAGAAAGTAACAGAACGTCACTAGCCGTCACCCTCAGCCCCCAACTAAAACCTCTCCAGCGCATCATCAAAGATCTACAACCTATCCTGAAGGACGATCTCTCACTCTGACAGACCTTGGGAGACAGGCCAGTCCTCGCTTACAGACATCCCCACAACCTGAAGCAAATACTCACCAGCAACTACACACCACAGAACAAAAACACTAACCCAGGAACCAAACCCTGCAACAAACTCTGGTGCCAACTCTATCCGCATATCTATTCAAGTGACACCATCATAGGACCTAACCTCATCAGCCACATCATCTGGGGCCCGTTCACCTGCACATCTAGCAATGTGATATATGCCATCATGTGCCAGCAATGCCCCTCTGCCATGTACATTGGCCAAACCGGACAGTCTCTATGCAAAAGAATAAATGGACACAAATCTGGCATCAGGAATTACAACATTCAAAAGCCAGTAGGAGAACACTTTAACCTTCCTGGTCACTCAATAACAGACTTAAAAGTGGCAATTCTTCAACAAAAAACTTCAAAAACATACTCCAGTGTGAAACTGGAGAACTGGAATTAATTTGCAAACTGGACACCCATCAAATAAAGACCGGGAGTGGATGAGTCGTTACAAAATCTAATTTTACCATACTAATTTCCCCCTACTGTTACTCAGACCTTCTTGTCAACTGTTTTTACATTATTACCACATGGTTTGCATTCTGTCTGGATCATGGGAGTCACACCGTAAAATTACAACATCAGATGGCTTCTTTAATTCTCTGTTCAGTTACTTGGAGGGCTGTGATCTCTACTTGTTTTTTCTCTGTCTGCTTTATGAATATTTTGATTAGCAGTATATACAAAATATTTGTCTTCTAGTTGGAGTTATTCCAAGGAAGCCTAACCTTTTAAACAAGCAGCTTTGAAGATTTTTTTTTTCCGTTTATCATAGATGAGCATACACTAGTTTGGACATTACTGATAAGGTTAGGTCTGTGCATTCAACAGGTAGGAAGGTACATTGGGTTTATAAGGGGGTCAAACAGTTAAATGTGGACTAAGGTTTTCTGTCAAGTTCTTATTGGCTTACTTTATTGTAACAACCACCATTAAAAATCTATTAATTTCCCTAATTTATTTAGTTTCCTAATTCCTGTTAGCTTTAGGTGTGTAGAGGCTTTTATAGGAGAAAAGTTCTGCTTGATACTTGTTTTAAATGGTATTAAAGTTGGCATCAATTGTTCTTTTGGGGGCAAAAGAAAGTTAGTTTAGATGGTCTCGAGCTGCTGTTGCTGAAGTCTGATCTTCTAACAACAAAACAAGACAAACTCATACAAAAAGAGAGAGAGAGAAAAGAATAACATCGGTAGAAAACACAGCTTCTGCCTTTGGGGCTGACTTTCACTTGCAATCAAGATCCTGGGGAATACAGAACCAGGACACACACTTACAACTATGAGCTACTCTGAGACCTAGCAAACTTTTACCATTGTCAGACTGTTCAAGACATTGGTCTTAGTTTGTCTTTTGTGTCACCAGCTCATAGCAGAGTTGAAAAAAGTGAAGTTCTCTCGATCAAATAAGTCAGACTCTCCTTAGACAGAAAGCAAAAAGAGAGTGACAGAAAAGAGGAGATATAAGGCAGACTGGCAGCAGGAACCGAAGCCTCGCATCTCAGGTGGTATTCAGAATGTAGCTGGAGCAGGTGAAGGTGGCAATGTCATGTGGTTCCCTCGCTCTGACCTGGTCTGATCAAGATAGTTTTCAGGATCAATACAACAAAGACCAGTAGTGTCACGGTAGATACCCAGGCTCCCAGAAAACAGTGAATGTGGCAGCAGCCATGATGGTGAAGCTTGCTCCTTCTAGTGTATCCCTCATACACTAGAAGATAAGCAATGTCCAGAAAGGGGTGGCAACTGCATACCATTAAAATTAAACAATAGGTGATTTTTAACTACAAATATTTCCTCCCATTTCTAGAACCTTTCAGCTCATTGTTAAGCAAAGCTATGATTTTAACAGGCATATTATTATGATTCTTTTAACTTAGACTGGTACAAACAATGTTATTTTTCTGGCTCTGACTTTGGTTGACTTCAGTAAACAATTTTTATGTAATGGACTGGGCTGGACTTTTGTTTAATTGAAAAATTTGGAATACAGGCTTCTCCATACCAGGCAGTTGAGGCTATACTCATAGTACTTGACTAATTCAGGCTCTGCTCTAGTTTGTTCAACAATTACATCATCTGATTATAAATAATTCTTAATAAACACAAATATATATGGTATTCGTCATAAAAATTGCTAACTTTCATACCCAAACCAAGTAATCACTAGTAAATGGCATGTATTTTACTTCAGTAACCAAAAAATATGAAATAATATTTCTTTGAGTGGCCATGCTCATTGTTCATGTCCTGTTGCTTAACATCCTTATGATTATGATTCAGATTTTTTTTTGCATCAGGTTCACAACAACTTAAAGTATGGAACTGGATTATTTCCAGCCAAAGCTGCAACCTTCCTTGCAAAGAGAAATTCTGCATTATGATCCTTAATGCTAATTAATATACAGCTTATACTTAATTACTTCAAGAAGTAAAACTAAGTAAAACAACCTTAAGGCTGCAAAGACAAGCACTCACAAGTTAGGAGTTGCTTGTGCAGTCTTTAGATCCATACTACTGTTGTCTACCACTTAAGCTAATGGAGATATTAGCAGCAACAGAATGCTGTTCTCTTCTATGTGGACCTTTCACTAGAGTGGGCTGGAGTCACACTTTGCCAGTGGGTTTCACAGGTATTTTCTAGCCAGCAAAGGAATGTTGAGATTAATTAATAATGGGTTCATTTCCAGGTTCCGTACTGGAGTGTTCTTTGTGGTTATAGACCATTCTTCCCCGTCCTCACAGCCAGCCTCTCTCTGTTCCCTTTGGCTCTCCCCTCTTCTCCTCCCCAGTTCCTGCCTCTGTCCATCCTTCCCCCTCCCTGCACCTTCTTCCCACCCAGCTCCTGTTCTTGTTTATCTCCTCCCTACTCCTGATTATGCCCCTCTATGCTCATATCCTCCTTCCCACTCTTTCCTTCATTCATCTCCTCTTTGTTCCCGTCCCTGTCTTCCTTCTTCCTCAGATTCCTATCCTTCCTCACTCCTCTGCCCTTTATCTTTTCGTTCTCCCTCACCCCTTCCAGGTTTCTCCCACCTGCTAAATTTAAATCATGTGGCTTCCTCCTCCATCCTCCCAGGGTATCAACGGAGAGCTCAGGAGAGACTGTCTCCCAGCTCTAAGTTCTGATGCTTGGTGCTATAGTAGCCCTCATCTTGTAGAACAATTGTGAGAAAAGTCCTGCTCAAGACCTGGACCCCTGGGATGGAGCATGCTCTGTATCGATGGTGAATACTCAGTCTTGTTAGCAGATAGGAGCTGCTATGGGATGGAGCATATTCAGTGAGGTGGAATCTTTGGAGAATTTAACTGCCAAACTTTAACAAATCTCTACCATGACTTTACAAAGTCTGCATTTCCAAAGCTTGATATTGGCCGAACGTGGGCAAATTATCATGGGGTTGGCAAAAGGCATATCCATGACACCAAAGTGATTACCTTGCCAAATTTGAAGTCCCAGCTGCAAAGCATGGAGGTACTAGTGTTTCTCAAAAAAATGATTGAAAGATTTTTTTTAACATGAGCAAAACAATGCATTTTTACTAATATTGTATGCAACATTGTGGCTGTGTTGGTTCCAGGATATTAGAGAGACAAGGTGAGTAAGGTAATATCTTTTATTAGACTAACTTCTGTTGGTCCAGAAGTTGGTCCAATACAAGATATTACCTCACCCTATTTGTCTCTCTATTTTCCCTAATTTCATTCTCAGAAATGGCTGGACCATTCTGCAAGGTTGCCAAAGTCATAAATTACTGAAAACAGGGGTTTATACTGGAAAGAGTCAGACAACCTTCATTGTAGGTATCATAATCTGAATCACCTCTAATTATTATTACTATTATTTACATAGCACCGTGTTGCTTTGCAAAGGAAAAAGAGATGGTGCCTACTCCAAGAAGTGTACAACTTCCCAATCAGTGCCTCAGATGAAGAAAGACCTAATTGATAGGGGAATGATTCAGAACTGACAATGGAACATACACCTCCTCACTAACCCTGCAAACCCCATATAAATGTTGGAAAAAATAGAACCCTACTGCAAGCGATACATGATAGTAGTCAGAATGGCCATGAAATCCTGAGCTGACTTAGAAAATTTATGTTCTCCATGTATATTATTGAATTCACCAAACACAATTACCTTTTGGTGATTCTCAATACCATGATACTGAGAAGCTTAATTGAACCCAAGGTCTTTGCACTGGACTAGTGTGATAGGTACTCTAAAACTACTCCCACCTTCACCCTATCCCATGGTTTATATAGAAGATGAACACACTAGTTCAGATTTAGATATGGAGCGGGAGATCATCTACAACTAAGGCATGATTAGCAGTACGGTTATTCCACCTCCTCCCCAGTCACCCATTGGTTCATGGTGCACTGAATACCTTTCTAGAGACAAATGTGCCAAAACCAATTCAGCACTGTCCTCTAATTAGGTTTTGAATATCCATGCAATGTTGGAGATCTCATCCCTTATGAAATCATGAATGATTCTGGAGTCTTATTTATCACCATGAACTGAAGAACAAAGGACCCTTGTCCTCTGACATCCCATACATACTCTTGAGAAATAACTATGGAGAAATTAAAGGGATTAACATAATAATCATCTGATAACTAACATTTTCACAATCTTCCAGATTTTTTTCCCTGTCTCTATCTCCTACCAGATCATGGAGGATCCAGCCTGCCACAGGGATCAAGGAATCCAAACTTCCACAACAATAACCCCAAGGCCTCTATATCCCCTCTGTACAGAAGCATAGGATCACCCCCTCTCCTCCAGCCACCCAAAGGATACACTGAAATAAGGATCTCCAGGGCAGACTAAAAAAGCCATGGCATAACAAAGTTTTTGGCACTTTGCTGTGGTAATTAAATAAATATATCTATAGTCACTTAATTTTATTCTTCATGTGTAAGCATGAAACTACAGTATGACAGAAATACATGCCTTCTGGAAAACATTAACATATTGACATCTTCAGGTACGTTAAATTGAATTAATAAGGCCAAACATATCCTATTTAGGTCTCTTTACCAGCTTTCAAACTGTTGGGAAGAGAAGAGACCTCCTCTGGTAGTAAGTAAGCTTAGAAGAAATACTCTGCATTGTAATTTCAGCCATTTATTTTTAACTTTAAAAAAACGTGTAAAAATTTCTATCTTTGTCAAAAGAGATTAATAATGCATAGCTGGAATGTGAAAAATAGAGTGGTTGAACTTGTAGAAACTTTCCATTCAGTGGGATTAATGTGAAATTTAGCAACATTTCTTCCTGTTGTGCAAATAGTTATTCTTAGTGCAAAATGTATGAAGCTTTTTTTAATTATAGTGAGGGGTTTTTTAAACAAAAATGATTCATGCAAGCCAATATTTAAGATCTGTGGCTCTGGCACAGTAAGTTTTAAGTAAAAACACAGGATTATTTCTTTTCAATAGTTTTGCGTTAGTACTAGTTTTTCTTTACTTCCATAAACGTTTACCTAGAATACAGAATGTGTAGGTCCAGTGACTGGAACATGAATTATCCTTTCTACTGTGATCTACAATACTTTCCCCTTACATTTACCATACAAAGCACTTTATTAAAAATGTTAATCTTTCAGCATGAAGGACGTGGGTCTCATTTTATTTGTGCTTTAAGCGTCTATGACATTGAACAGAAGGATAAAGGGAATAGAAATACTTGTCTCTACTGTGAAAGGTTTCTAACCCAGAATGTTGGTCATTCTTATATACTTAAAATCTGTTAATGTGATTTCACATCTAATGCATTCTGTAACATTCTTCATCAAGTATATATTTATGAAAACATCATTGTATTATCAGATATAGTGTGTTGTCATTAGTAAATGGAAAACATAATCTTCAATAGTTCTGTTGTTTGGGTCATGTTGTTACAATTAGTAAAGGACATCATCCTTAGAAATAGTTTATTCCTTTTGCTTACACTCATTTCAATGGGCTTCTCTGAAATATTTTACAGGTAGCATTTAGAACACAGAAAATGTAGCTTTTTTTTTTATAGACCTTTCTTTATGTGAACTTCTTCTATTGTATGGTTTTTAAAAAAGCAGTGTCCTTGCAAATATGCAGTCTCTACCGTACATAAACATTAAGTATGTCTATTACTTTATCCTGCCATCTACATTTCATTTTAATCAGCCAGTATTCATGCCAAATAAAGGGCGGGGGGGTCTTTTTACTTTTCTCTGTCTTAGGCTACATCCACACTACCCACCCGATTTGGCAGGTAGCGATCAATGTTCTGGGATCGATTTATCGCGTCTCGTCTAGATGCGATAAATCGATCCCAGAACCGCTCCCTGTTCCGGAACTCCAGCTCCGTGTGAGGAGTAAGCGGAGTCGACGGGGGAGCCTGCCTGCTGCCATGTGGACCAGCGGTAAGTACCTTTTAAAATCGATCTAAGATATTCGACTTCAGCTACGTTATTCACGTAGCTGAAGTTGTGTATCTTAGATCGACCCCCCTTAGATCGACCCTCCCTAGTGTGGACCAGCCCTTAGTGAGGTCTGCTCATCACCAGTTGTTAATGAGTATAGAAGTTTCACAACAATTAAGTCCATCAGAAAAAATTCTAGGTTTTCTATGCTGAAAGGATCAGTGTCTCCTGAAATGTATAGACTATAGACAGAAAATAGACCACGTTGTGCATCTTATGGATTCTTAACTGTTTTGACAAGTAATTTTGCAGTGCATACTTACATTAGAAAGCAGAGCTGAGCCATGAAGACTCCAGTTCCTACCATATGTATAGACCCTTTTAGAAGAACCAACCCTTTGAAGATTCTATCTTACTGCCTCTGAAACATCATTTTCAGAAATGCCATTGATGGTACCTTTAGAAATGACATTTAAGTTTGGAGGGTCTTTATCCAGAAATCGAGACTCACATGAGCATGCTATTTATGTCAAAGTTTGTTGTTTGAGTTAGGTGTCTTTGGGGAGTATATGCTCTTGTTATGAAAAATTCAAAGTAGGTCAGTTCTGCCGAGTGATTCTCAACTCATTTTTTTCCCTTTCTTCTTCCTATCAAGAGCCTGGCTCTAAGAAACAAGATTCCATATTGAACAATAAATAATACATTGAAAAGTTTGTTGTTTTATTTAAATTGGGAATCTGTGGGGCACTCAATTCCCCCTCCCCCCCCCCGATTTAAAAAGACCATACACATTTACGTTCAGTGAAAAGGAAAACGTACATTATAGAAATAGGATTTCTAATTCTGCAACTCTTTTAATAAACAACTAGAAATACCAGTTAAAACTTCATATGGCTCCTTTGCATTCACTTTTACATGATGTGTGAGAAACCTTGATATACTTCTGTAATAAAATGAATAATTGATGGCAGCACATGCACAAGCATGTTATGAATTTTTGATAACCTGAAATTAACTTGTAGAGATGAACTAGTGTCAAAGTACTCATTATCCACAACCCTGACTACCTTAGCAAGATTCTTCAGTCTGGCCTCATGCAACTAGGAGCAGCTTCTGAGTGTTTGCTTGATGATGAGCAATTCAAGAAGTGAATAGTAATTAATTTTTGTCAGAGGTGCTTCCAGCAGTTTTCCAACTTCTTATTTTAGCAAGTAGTCCTCTGCTAATATACACAGACCTTTCCAGGCAGAATGATGTACTCCTATTGATGATGATGCAGATTGAATTTGTTGGAAAGATCCTGTCCTACTCCGGGCTCCTTACAAATAATGGAAGCAATCTATAAGTTTACAAAGGGTGCAAGTGCATGTTGCTGCTCTTTCTGGATGGTGTTACTGTAGTGATTTCACTGGACTCTCTTGCCCTTTTTAATATTCCCAAATGATTATATTTTTCATGAGACTACTTTTGCTCCAACTAGGTGATGGAGAGATACAGAACATTTTATGCCCCCTAGCATTTTTAAGATCATCCTTCCACTAGTTTGAAGTAGAAACTGTATATATCAACTCTTCTCTTGTATTGGTCCAAAAAATATTTTCTTTCCAAATTCTATTGACTCTGGAGTTGTAAGGACAGCTTAGAAATTACTGTACATTTTTTCGTACCCTTTTGACTCTTCATTTCATTTTTTTCTCCTTCTCCACTTTTTTTAGCAAGATGTCATGATGCCTGAAATGTGACAGCACAAGACCAACATGCTCACGTCTACTGAGTTCTTAGTTTTTCCTGCACAGTTATCGTGCTGTATTTTATTTGTAACTTTAAACCATATTATGCAGTTCACTGGACACTGTAATTTCTCTTAACAGAGACTCATGGGGAACTTAGTTTGAAAGCAGCTGCAAACTGTTCTAGTGGGTCTCAAAGAATTTCAAAACATCCGTTTTATACCTAACTAGTATAATAATGGTATAATGTTACTATAAGTTGAAATATAGCAGAGAAAGACTGAGTGACTTGCCTTATGACTGATGCTGATTCAGTGGAAGAGTCTAAAATCATGATTATACTCCATTTTGATGTGTGCATTTATTTAATCCAAATGGGAGTTGTATGCACATACTAAATATTTAATGGGTCCTATGTAAGAATTCATGCTTGGCATTTAAAGTCAACATTCAAGAAAAATTAGTACACCACTGATATTTGAGATACCATAGTTATTACTACTTCTAAGGCCAAATCCTAAAGTCCTTACTAATTTATTTTTATTAAATCTCCACTAAGATTAAATGATTTCATTCAGAGTTTTGCCAAAGTTTAAACTATTGACTTTAATTCTAACTAATCAATTCTTTATTTTGTGTACTGAATGTACTATATAGGTAGCATTGTTTGTGTGGTAGAACTAATCCCGGCATCTGAGATTTTTGTTAAGTGGCCTTTCAGGTAAATGTTGTTCACAGTATGACCTTTTTCAAAACTGTAATGATTGTGATGCATGTTTCCTTTTGTTATTTGGTGACACTGGGTAAAGTAAAGTTGGCAGACTGAAGGCTTGTGTGCTGTGCTGCTACTGAAAAGCACTCAACTCATTTGAATACTGGTCCCTGTATCTGTGGTGAGGCAAGTGTGTCACTTCTCATTTTGCTTTAGATGTCTGTTGCTCATCACTGGTTTCACGTAATTGAAAACTAAACATTTTTTAAAAGGCAAAATATGTGAGAAGGAACGCAGTAAATGTTAGAATTTAATGTCATTTAATGATTTATTGTCTTGAAACTACTTGAAGGACATCAGTCTACATTTACATATGAGCACCCTGGTGCTCGTTTTATAAGTCTTCAGCTGGTTGTTTCAAATCTGAACTTTCCATTTCTACCATTTAAAGCAATTAGCTTGCATAGAGCTTCAAGTTCCTCTGAATCAAATTTTGTCAAAATTGGTATGTTCCCACAAAATGTTTCTGTTTTGACCAATCATTATCCAATGGAAAAAAAAGTTTCCTCCATAAATTCCTGACCAGTTTTAGTTGTGGGCAGCTAGAGATCAGGGTTGCCAATGCTTGCAGTTGTATCATGACTTACAATTTTGGGTTGACTTTTTTTTTGTTTTAGTTGCTTGTGGTGAATGGCAGCCAGTTGAAGAATTTTACTTAAGCCTCCTGCAGTTCCCCCTTTAGCAATTAGATGCCACTATGCTGTTTGTGTTGCATACAGGAGCAGTGGCTGCCTCCAGTACTAGGCCCGGGCACATGCCTGGGCTAGGACACTCCCTGTGGGACATAGCCCGCGAGCAAGCGCAGCTCATTGGAGCTGTCCCTTTTCCTTCCATCCACTGATCTTTGGAGACGTAGCCTTACCCTCCAGCTCAGTGCAGTGAGAGGCTGTTAGAGCCAAAGGAAAGCCTTTCCCCTAAAGGCTGGAGACCAGGAGGACAGCTGCTGACCTCTGCCATTGGGGGGACTCTGGGAGCAGTGGGGCTGTGTGAATGGCAGAGCCTGCCAGTGTGGGCGGCTGCTAGAGCCCACCAATGGGTAGCAGATGCACCAGGGAATTGCAAAGGAGAAAGGGGATGACAGGAGTGGAGAGGTGAGAGAACAAGTACATAAAGAGGGCTAGAGACAATAGGAGGGTAGTGAGGGGGGTTGCGGAGAAGATACACAAGGGAAGTAGGAAGTGTGGGGGCATTGGAAGAGGGGGAATTGGTATCAGGTGCACAGGGTAAGAAGGGAGTGCAAAGGCTGAGCATATTGTGGAAGGAGAGGGAGTTGGATAATAGGTGCACAGGGAAACAGGGGAGGGCTCTGGGCAGTAAGAGGGAGGGATGTGATGAGTCTCGCCATTAATTTTCTCTGCTGCATGCTGGAGCTAGTGCTGTGGAGAGTTCTACAGCTTTCTTCTTCCCCTTCTTCCTTAATCTAGAATTGGCCTGTCTGATTGTCTTCCTGTCTTCTCTATACTTTAAAATTAAGGGAGTAATGTATGATTTTTCTCCTTTGCCTCAAGTCCAGGGAAAAGATCCAGGGCAGCCTGTTGGGAGCAGCTTCAAAGTAATTTAGCTGGCATGGAGGGAACAGGGCTGAGATGGAGTGATGAAAGTAGCAGCTGAGTGGACCACTTTTTAAACAAAGCCCTCAAAATGTTTACCTTACTATATAACCCATTGTAGTAACTGAGATGGAAACAACAAAAACAACAAACCACACAGTCTTGTTAGCATCACCTTTTTCACTCCCTTCTCCTCTTCTTTAGTCTGTCTATGACCCTCTCATGTTGAGTTTAGATTGTAAGGGGACATGTCATTATTTCTGATTTGGTGACCCCTAGCACCAATTTAGTACTGAAAATATAACAATCGTAAAAATACGACGGACAGAATAACACGGAGATTGCCACGATAACTCCATAATAATCCCATACCATTTTTTTCCTCTGTTTACAGAATTTCTGCCTTCTTCTCCAGTCCCCCATTTTGCCATTCAGAGCACTATCCTTGTTTCTGCGTAGTCATGAGTATTTGACTTCTTTAGTTCTCAACCGTATCCCAGAACGTCATCTATTTCCTTCCTTTTGAAGCATTTCTGTAGATGTATCTTGTTGAAGTTAAACAAACTGGCACTCACTTGAATGAAGAAATGACAGAAGAAAATAGAAAGGTTGAAGGTGAAGGAGATAAGAAATGCTTTTCTGGGCTGTGTAGAGGTCCAAATTTTGTCTTTATCCAGGGCATGGATGCACCCAAGAGTGGCGCAGTAGTTAAAGATTAAATTAGGAGGATACATATACTCATGTGATTGATAACATTCTAGTAATGCCCATGCTTTTATTGAGCATCAAGCAAAATGGGAAAATGCATATGTCATAAATGAAGGGAAGGGGGAGAGGGTCTGATGCAGTGCTATAAAATCCTCTTACCAGTAAGGGGTTAAGAAATACAGGTAGCCAGACTGACACCTGACCTGGCTGGCATCTGACCAATAAGGGGACAAGATACTTTCAAATCTTAGGAGGGGGGAAGGCTTTGTGTGTGTGTCTTTGTCAGTCAGAGTGATCTTGGAAGACAGAAGGAACCTGCAGAAAATCAAACCTCCCTTTTCTGAAGTAAGTTTAGATAGCATAGTGCATAGCTTTCTGTTTAATTCTGGCTTGGTGTATTCCCTGTGTTAGAAGGGGCAGGGGCGGGTGTTATTCATGGTTTTCTGTAACTTTAAGGTTTTGTCCAGAGGGGGAAATCTCTCTGAGTTTGGAAATATAGTGCCCTGTAAAATAGTTACCATCCTGATTTTACAGAGATGATTTTACCTTCTTTATTTTTAATAAAATCCTTCTTTTAAGAAGCTGACTGTTTTCTATGGTGTTAAAACCCAGGGGGTGGGTTTTTAGATCACTGGATTGTTCTTAAGCTTCCCCAGGAAAGGGGGTGTACGGCTTGAGGGGGTATTTTGCGGGGGAGGGAAGTTCAAGTGATTCCTTTCCTGGATTCCTGTTAGATACTTGATGGTGGCAGCGAAAGAAGCATTTCTAAGGGTGCAGGGAATTTTGTACCTTGGGGGATTTAACCTAAGCTGGTAAAAATAAGCTTAGGGGTTCTGAATGTGGGTCCCCACGTCTTTACCCTAGAGTTTAGAGTGGGGAGGGAACCCTGACATGGTGGCAGAGCGGTGGGATATATTGAACCAGAGATTTTTTTTTAACCAGATACAGGGAGTTTAGAATTTTTTTTCTTCTCTCTGACTCTTCCCTGTAGCTGCTGGAAGCAGGGAGGGGGGAGGGGTTAAGCTGCTAGGAGCTAGAGTATCTACATATGAAAGCAGGTAGTTAACCCCTAAAGGGAATACCCAAGCAAGTTTTTTTTCTTTTCTAACTCTATCGGGTTAAGACAGATTAAAAACAGAAAGGCTAACATGACTGCCAGTGAAGCAGCTATTAAACTTGAGATAGCCCGGCTACAAGCTGATGAGGAGGAGAAGAAACATGCAAGACTGCTACAACTTAAACAGATGGAGATGGAAGAGAGAGAAAGAGAGAGGAAGCATGCTGAGGAAGAGAGGAAGCATGCTGAGGAGGAGAAAGAAAGAGAGAGGAAGCATGCTGAGGAAGAGAGGAAGCATGCTGAGGAAGAGAGGAAGCATGCTGAGGAAGAGAGGAAGTATGCTGAGGAGGAAAAAGAAAAAGAGAGGAAGTATGCTATGGAGGGAAAGAAAGAGAGAGGAAGTATGCTGAAGAGGAGAGGAAACATGCTATGGAGGAGAAAGAAAGAGAGAGGAAGCATGCTGAGGAGGAGAAAGACAGAGAGAGGAAGCATGCCCTGGAGATGGAGAAGACCAGGGTGGAGCAGAACCTACCAAATAACACTAATAATCCTTCCCCAACAACCCACAAATGGGAGTGACTATGTCCACCGTATGATGAATCCCGTGATATTGTGGAATATTTTCTCACCTTTGAGAGACTATGCAATCTCCATACCATTCCTGATGCTCACAAAATGACCATATTGGTAGCAAAGTTGACTGGAAGTGCTCTGGACATATTCAATGACATGCCTCTTGATGAGGCTTCTGACTATGAGAAATTCAAGGATTTGGTTTTAAAACAATTTCAAGTTACACCTGAAACTTACCGAGTAAAATTTTGAACCCTTATCCGAGGACCTGGACTAAGTAATGTAGTTTATGTAAACCGGATAAAGGAGCTGTTAAAAAAATGGGTCAAGGGAAGGAATGTTACTAGTTTTGAAGGAGTGTGTGATTTGATGGCTCAGGAACAATTCCTGAATATGTCCAAGGATGATATAAGACAGTGTTTATGGGATAAGAAAATGGACTCAGCAGACAGCCTTGCTGCTTATGCTGATCAATACGAACAGTCCCAGATCAGCAGAGGGGCAAGGAAATTTGGCGCACAAGGGGTGCAGGAAGCAGAGAGGAACAACCCTGGTCATAGTTTGGGGAGATACCAGAAAGGAAAACCCGAGACCACACCCCCTCACCAGGAGCAGCCCAAGGCCCCACAAGGAAAAACCCAGACCCCTTATTGCCTCACCACCCCATTCTCCAGCAACCCACCTCGCCCCACTGACCAGTCAGCTGGGCGATGTTTCAAATGTAACGAATTGGGGCATGTGAAGGCCAACTGCCCCAAGAACCCCAACAGAATACAGTTCATTGCACCGGGGTCACACCAAAGGTCCTCAGGCCCAGATGCCTCCCAGATACCCTTGGAACAAAGAGAAACGGTGAATGTGGGCGGAAAGAAGGTTACAGCGTGGAGGGACACTGGAGCACAAGTGTTGCCTATCCACAAATCCTTAGTGGACCCCAGCTTAATCAACCCAGAGGCACAAGTGACAATTCAACCCTTCAAGTCCAACTCTTTTGATTTACCTACAGCCGTGTTGCCTGTCCAGTACAAGGGCTGGTCAGGAAATTGGACTTTTGCAGTTTATGATGATTATCCCATTCCCATGTGTTGCTGGGGGAAGACTTGACCAATTGTGTGAAGCTAGCCAAGAGGGTGGGAATGGTCACCCGCAGCCAGGCTAAGCAAGCTGTCACACCTAGCTCTGTTCCTGAGACTTCCACCAGAACCCCATCTGTACTACCAGAGACCCAGATAGAGGTGGTGGAACCGGATACCCTGCCAACGACGGCAACAGCTGTCGTAGATCCAATCACAGAAACCCGACCCAAGCCAGTCTCGGAACCAGAACCGGCGAAGCAACCAGCACCAGAACCATTGCCAGCACTGAGTCCAGCACTTGCAACCTCATCTACCGTGCCAACATCCGAGGGCACCACCGAGCCTGCAATGGCCGCAGCAGCCGATAACTCAATACAAGAGGCTCAGCCAGAGCCTGAATTACCACATTGTGCACCAGCGGAGAGTGGTTCACAGTCAACGGAAACAAACCCATCACCTGCATCGCTTCCAGAGGGACCCAGCCCAGGTCCACAACCCAGTGAGGAACTGATGTCTCCAGAATCTAGGGAACAGTTCCAAGCCAAGCAGGAAGCAGATGGAATCCTACAGAGAGCTTGGACAGTGGGACGGAGCACCCCACTGCCTCTCAGCTCTTCTAATTGATCCCAGTTTGTTATAGAAAAAGGACTTCTATATAAGGAGACTCTTTCTGGTGGACACCAGGAAGACTGGCGTCCTCAGAGACAGTTGGTGGTTCCGACTAAGTACCGGCTAAAGCTCTTGAGCTTAGCCCATGATCATCCTAGTGGTCATGCTGGGGTGAACAGAACCAAAGACCGTTTGGGGAGGTCATTCCACTGGGAGGGAATGGGCAAGGATGTTTCTACCTATGTCCGGTCTTGTGAGGTGTGCCAAAGAGTGGGAAAACCCGAAGACCAGGTCAAAGCCCCTCTCCAGCCACTCCCCATAATTGAAGTTCCCTTTCAGCGGGTAGCTGTGGATATTCTGGGTCCTTTTCCGAAAAAGACACCCAGAGGAAAGCAATACATACTGACTTTCATGGATTTTGCCACCCGATGGCCAGAAGCAGTAGCTCTGAGCAACACCCGGGCTAAAAGTGTATGCCAGGCATTAACAGAGATTTTTGCCAGTGTAGGTTGGCCCGCTGACATCCTTACTGATTCGGGAACTAATTTCCTGGCAGGGAGCATGAAAAGCCTGTGGGAAGCTCATGGGGTGAACCACTTGGTTGCCACCCCTTACCACCATCAAACAAATGGTCTGGTGGAGAAGTTTAATGGAACTTTGGGAGCCATGATACGTAAATTCATAAATCAGCACTCCAACGATTGGGACCTAGTGTTACAGCAGTTGCTCTTTGCCTACAGGGCTGTACCACATCCCAGTTTAGGGTTTTCACCATTTGAACTTGTGTATGGCCGCGAGGTTAAAGGGCCATTACAGTTGGTGAAACAACAATGGGAGGGCTTTACGCCTTCTTCGGGAACTAACATCCTGGACTTTGTAAGCAACCTACAAAACACCCTCTGAGACTCTTTAGCCCTTGCTAGAGAAAACCTAAAAGGGGCTCAGGAAGAGCAAAAGGCCTGGTATGATAAACATGCCAGAGAGCGTTCCTTTAAAGTAGGGGACCAAGTCATGGTCTTGAAGGCGCTCCAGGCCCATAAAATGGAAGCGTCATGGGAAGGGCCATTTACGGTCCAAGAACGCCTGGGAGCTGTGAACTATCTCATAGCATTCCCCACCACAACTCTCAAGCCTAAAGTGTACCATGTTAATTCTCTAAAGCCTTTTTTCCCCCGAGAATTGAAGGTTTGTCAGTTTACTGCCCAGGGAGCAGAAGACGCTGAGTGGCCTGAAGGTGTCTACTATGAAGAGAAAAATGACGGTGGCGTGGAAGAGGTGAACCTCTCAATGACCCTCGGACGTATGCAGCGCCAGCAAATCCAGGAGCTGTGCACTAAATTCTCACCGATGTTCTCAGCCCCCCCAGGACTGACCGAATGGGCATACCACTCCATTGACACAGGTAATGCCCACCCAATTAGAGCCCGACCTTACCAAGTGGCACCTCACGCCAAAACTACTATAGAACGGGAGGTTCAAGACATGCTACAGATGGGTATAATCCGTCCCTCTAGCAGTGCATGGGCCTCTCCTGTGGTTCTAGTCCCCAAACCAGATGGGGAAATACGCTTTTGCGTGGACTACCGTACACTAAATGCTGTGACTTTCCCAGACAACTATCCAATGCCTCGCACAGATGAACTATTGGAGAAACTGGGACGTGCCCAGTTCATCTTCACCTTAGACTTAACCAAGGGGTACTGGCAGGTACCGCTAGATGAATCCGCCAAGGAAAAGTCAGCCTTCATCACCCATGTTGGGCTGTATGAATTTAATGTACTCCCTTTTGGGCTGCGGAATGTACCTGCCACATTCCAGAAACTGGTAGATAGTCTCCTAGCGGGATTGGGAGAATCGGCAGTTGCCTATCTTGACGATGTGGCCATATTTTCTGACTCCTGGGCCGAACACCTGGAGCATCTCCAGAAGGTCTTCAAGCGCATACGAGAGGCAGGACTAACTGTTAAGGCTAAAAAGTGTCAAATAGGCCTCAACAGAGTGACTTACCTTGGACACCAGGTGGGTCAAGGAACTATTAACCCCCTAAAGGCCAAGGTGGAGGCTATCTAAAAGTGGCCTGTCCCAAAGTCAAAGAAACAGGTCCAATCTTTCTTAGGCTTGGCCGGATATTACAGGTGATTTGTACCGCACTACAGCCAAATCGCCGCCCCTCTAACTGACCTAACCAGAAAGAACCAGCCAAATGCAGTTCAGTGGACTGATGAGTGTTGGAAGGCCTTTAACCAGCTTAAAGCAACACTCATGTCTGACCCTGTGCTAAGGGCCCCGGACTTTGATAAACTGTTCCTAGTAACCACAGATGCATCCGAGCTTGGTGTGGGAGCAGTCTTAATGCAGGAAGGACCAGATCAAGAATTCCATCCTGTCGTGTTTCTCAGCAAGAACCTGTCTGAGAGGGAAAGCCACTGGTCAATCAGTGAGAAGGAATGTTACGCCATTGTCTACGCTCTGGAAAAGTTACGCCCATACGTTTGGGGACGGCGTTTCCACCTGCAAACCGACCATGCTGCACTACAGTGGCTTAATACCGCCAAGGGAAATAACAAAAAACTCCTTCGATGGAGTTTAGCTCTTCAAGATGTTGATTTTGAAATACAACACATTTCAGGAGCTTCTAACAAAGTGGCTGATGCACTCTCCCGTGAAAGTTTCCCCGAACCAACTGGTTAAAATCGTCCTTGCAATGTGGACAATATTGGTAGTCTTTATCCAGTTATTAGTATATTGGAGATGCATGTGTCTTATTAATTTTGTTTTCTTTTAGCGCTCCAGGAAGAAATCACAGCCAGTGTTTCACACTATCGGTGATTTGGGGGGCGTGTCATAAATGAAGGGAAGGGGGAGA
The DNA here is from genome assembly GCA_037349315.1 of Chelydra serpentina. Classification (NCBI taxonomy): domain Eukaryota; kingdom Metazoa; phylum Chordata; order Testudines; family Chelydridae; genus Chelydra; species Chelydra serpentina. The sequence continues at coordinate 7,467,059 of JBAIAC010000014.1, read as the reverse complement.
GGGTCTGATGCAGTGCTATAAAATCCTCTTACCAGTAAAGGGTTAAGAAATACAGGTAGCCAGACTGACACCTGACCTGGCTGGCATCTGACCAATAAGGGGACAAGATACTTTCAAATCTTAGGAGGGGGGAAGGCTTTGTGTGTGTGTCTTTGTCAGTCAGAGTGATCTTGGAAGACAGAAGGAACCTGCAGAAAATCAAACCTCCCTTTTCTGAAGTAAGTTTAGATAGCATAGCGCATAGCTTTCTGTTTAATTCTGGCTTGGTGTATTCCCTGTGTTAGAAGGGGCGGGGGGGGGAGGGGTTATTCATGGTTTTCTGAACTTTAAGGTTTTGTCCAGAGGGGGAAATCTCTCTGAGTTTGGAAATATAGTGCCCTGTAAAATAGTTACCATCCTGATTTTACAGAGATGATTTTACCTTCTTTATTTTTAATAAAATCCTTCTTTTAAGAAGCTGACTGTTTTCTGTGGTGTTAAAACCCAGGAGGTGGGTTTTTAGATCACTGGATTGTTCTCAAGCTTCCCCAGGAAAGGGGGTGTATGGCTTGAGGGGGTATTTTGGGGGGGAGGGAAGTTCAAGTGATTCCTTTCCTGGATTCCTGTTAGATACTTGATGGTGGCAGCGAAAGAAGCATTTCTCAGGGTGCAGGGAATTTTGTACCTTGGGGGATTTAACCTAAGCTGGTAAAAATAAGCTTAGGGGCTCTGAATGCGGGTCCCCACATCTTTACCCTAGAGTTTAGAGTGGGGAGGGAACCCTGACAGCATATTTGAAACAGAAGAATAGAAGAAACTGTTAAACAATGAATGACTCAAGCAAAAATTTGGCTACAGAGTTTGGTCTCTTTATATTGCTATTTTCCAGTCAGACAAAATTAATGAGATACCAAGGGTAGCTGTATATGTAGAATATATTCAGAGATAGCTGAAGACTCAGGAAACAGAAGAAACAATGAGAGTGTTTGGGGGAGTTAAATCAGCTAGTGAAATAAAACTTTTACATTTTTCCTTTCAAAATCTACTTGCTTTTGAAAAGCATCTTTGGTTAAAGTATCTGGGAAATAAAAGACACATTGTACTAGCTGGTGATTGTGATATTTAAAGTAATGACTGTTCCAAGCAGGAGCTCTTTTTAGTTAGCAATAGGCCCAAGTTACAATGTTTGGTTCAGTAGCTGAACTTCCTTTAAGGTTGGCAGGGGAAGGAGGAGTTAGAGATGAATTTTTGTTTTTTCTATCGTCATGACGTAAGCCTCATTGATGCAAAAGGGGTAGTGGTATAAAACAAGATTTAATAAAGAAGCTTTACTGTAATTTCTAAAGATAGATGTCACTTTCAAAGAAATTAATAAAAGTATACATCTAGCCTAAGTCAATGTTCTGTATCACTTTATCATTTGAAAAAATGCCTGTTATACTCCCTATGCACCTGAGTATTATTTATAACAGAAACATGTCCATCCAAAATTACTTTGTATCAATAGCCACAAAACCAACCGCAAAGGAAATCTTCTCCTTCAGTCTGCTACAGTCTTAATCAATGTACCCCTTGAGAAAAAAGCCTGATAAGAGAGAGCCATAGCAAGATGCCTAGATGGTCACCAAACCCAGATTCAAGTTTGGAATCCAAATATTCCAGCATTTAGAAGTTGAACTGAAACAGGCTATAAAGAAAGCAGACACAGCTGATTTTTTAATCTAATCAGAGGAATGTAAAAGTTAATCAGAAAAAGTTGCGACTCACAAGTATGTTACTGCAGTTTATACTGGTATAACTATTGACACCTAAGGACTTATGCTGATGTAAAACTTGAATAACACTGTTCTAGTGAACATAGTGACAAAGAGTTTTAAAAATTAATTTCACTTCTGACTATCTAAATTCTTATTAGTAACAGGTACATAAAATTTGTCTATTCAGAACATAATACTTTTAGTTTGACAACATCCATTTAATTTTCAACTATTGTAAATATTTCAATTATGAGCTCATTTTTTCTTTAGTATGTTTCATACACAAATGCATTTTGTTGAACTGCCAAATTACGTGATGCTTGTGGTAGCAGTTTTGTTTTGTTTACCCAGCATAATTATTCCCTTTAAGAAGCTTTTCTTTTCATTAATCTCCAAATTCTTATGTGTTTGTTTATTAAGATTATGTGAACTGCTGTTCTAGTATTTGAACTGTTGCAAAAAAGATTTTCCAGAATGCCTACAAGCAAATGCTGTATTGTCATGATTTTTTATTTATTATGGGTAGGAGTGATGGGTGGATAAACTTAATCATAAATCTTTGCTTCGGGATCTTTCCAGATGTGATCTGTGAGACTTGTGTTGACTGTAAGTTGTTTGGGGCAAGGGACCTCTCGGAGCAACTGCAATAAAAAAATAAAATAGAAGTTTAACAGCTAAACCATAGTTACCATAAATAAAAATACCGAAAGAATGTGCTACAGAGTCTAGGATTAACAAATTAGTAGTAGAAAACAAAAACTTTAAAGTTCAGAATTCAGCTCTGCTCCTTCTGTGGTGAAAATATTGATTAAAAAACTAGGTGTGTCCTTGCATGTATAATTAAGAACAGTAGGATATCTATAAGGACAATTGATGCTGTACACTGTGGGCTCTATGTTTTGGTAATTCTCCGTATGATAGCTTTTCCGTAGTGATACTTCTAACAAATATAGAGAGTGCTTAACCTATGCCTATGGCTATTTATTCCTCTAAGGTCATGTCTACCCAGTGGGGTTGTGCACGCTACAGGGGTGTGATTTAAAAAGAGTCCTAACCTGTTGCGTGTTAATTGGCCATTTAGACCCTTCGGGTCCACACTAAAAGCTGCCTAGTGTGGTTTAATATAGTACCGTTTCAAACAGCACTACACCTGAGTGCACTAGGGAACTTTCAGTGAAGAGCAGCAGCATGGAATAATTAATGAGCAACACATTAGAGTGCTTTAGAGTTCTCACCCTTGTAGTGCACATCACCATACTGTTTAGAAAAGCCCTAAGTGTCTTGTCTTATGAATCTGCTTTTTTCTGGTTGTCCAATACAAAAAGGAATATTAGCTTCTTTACAGGACCATACGCCAATAAGTAATTGTGATTAACATTATGGGAGAAATCACTATATTTGCCTGAACAGGTGCAGTCCAAACATTTTAGCCAGCAAAAGTATGAATAGGGAATGCAATTTCTGCAACTCTGATGTACCATTTGGGAACTGAGGGCTCATTCACGCTCCTCACATGAGTAATATTCAGAAACTTCAGTCAAACTGCTGTTTGGGCACCCAAGAACTGTAGTTCTCTCTGTCTCCCTGATTCCTTGCTCTCAGTCTTCCTTACTACCAACTACATTGTAGAGCTGACTACTGATTCTGGATAACTGAAAAAAGAAAAGAGACAAAGTGCTCAAAGTGCGGATCCTTGAGTACACAGCAGATCAGCACACACTTTCTGTCTACATTCTTTTGTAGCATATTGCCTATTGGAGTAGTTCGGAAAACTTTTTCTTCTTCAGGTGTGCCACTTCTTGTTTCTCCTAAATAATGTTGACCCTCCATGATCTAGAGACATTAACTTTATATACACTGCAGTTTTTCAGAAATCTCCCACTGTTGCAGCGCCAGTGGCATTGCACTGATAGAGCAAGAGTGGGCATTTCCTGAAATTTATGAGTATAGACACAGCCTTTTCAGAAATGGCCCACAACTTCATCTTTATCTTGGTTATAGATGGCTATTCATATACTAACAAGACGAGCCTGTGACTAGGCTCTTGAACAGAAGGAGTTTCTCTTCTAAAATAAAGATTATGGCCAAGTCAAGGAACTGACTGTGACAGCTAGAGCAATTTCCTGAAATATTTTTGGTAAACTCATATTGTATTATGTGTATGAATGCTTCATGTATCATTGCGGGCTAGGGATTGTATGTATGCCACAGAGGGAGGGTTACCATAGCTCCTCCCAGGATGTAAAAACAGTAGGGGAAGATCAAGATAAATCACTCAGGTTGTAACACCTCCAGAAACATACTACAAAACATCCCAAATACATTATAAGAGAGCTACTGGTCCTTCAGTTTCAACTCTATCTGAAGGAGGCCACTGGTTTAGCAATCCCAGTCCTTCCGAGATATGTGCAACTTTTCCATTAGGAAATTATGGGGACGTAGGGTGGACCTACTGCATTTCAAGATCAGTGGAGATTATTTCCTAGTGCAGAACATGAATTTACAGCATTCTGTTTCTGTGGTTTATCCTGTAAGCTTACTCAGATCTTTAAAAGCAATTCCTATTTGGCTGTGTTCTGTGAAACTAATATAGACCATATCTAACTTCTGTCAGGAAGTTGAATTGCACAATAGCTTGTTAAATAAAGAATATTATCAATATTATATCTGTTTCAGATGGGAACTTGTATGTATGTTCAAGTGTATTGTATTCATTTTTTTATGGATCCACAGTTTCCTGAATGGTGTCTAAAACCTACATAATATATATGATTTATAACTGACAGTTTATAGGTCACATGAAGGCAGAGAAAACTATTGACCAGACAGCTGTGGAGTCTCATGTGGTTTGTTTAGTCCAGCAGTTTCATGAAATTTTGTATTCATGAAACATGAACATAAGTTACACTTTTGATAAGACATTGATGTGCAAGGCTTTAACCTCCTGCTCTTTAAGAACGGTGCCTCTTCAGGGGATATTAAAGCTTAGGCCCATTAGATGCTTGTAACTGACCCAACTTTTCTTTAGAAATACCAATACACAGACACATCTACCTGTCTGAGTAGAGAATGAAGTTAGCTCATCAAATTCAAATTTTTGGGGCTACTTTCATTCAGTATTCAGCTTTCAGGACCAAGTATTCACTCAGTTACACCAGTACAATCACTATAATTGTAACTGAGAACAGAATTTAGCCTCAAGAGTCTTTGGCTGGTTTATTGTGCCTAAGTATTGCAGGGAATCTTTTCAAATGGTGCATGATAATATTAAAATTCCATTGTGCTGTGCTACCTAGGCGAATTAACTGGATTAATGATGAAATTTCACCCTCAATACTTTATTTGTCTTTCTGGGTTTAAACCAGACTCTGACATAATTTAGAAATCTGTGTGTGGTAGGGTGTGAGGAGATGATATTTTATCTAGCAGAAGTTACCCACAAAAATGCTTCAGCATTAATAGATAAATTACCTAGTTAAAAGTTACCTAGTTGCCTAATTAACAGATATATTTCCTCCCACCACTCCACATATATATTTTTGGAGGCTTACTGTGGTAGCAGAGTAATAATATAGGTTACATGTATAGATAGATGGAAGGGTCATTGATCACTACACAGATCTCTTTACCATCAGATTTGGGTCAGATATATTGTAAATTATCAGCTCTTGATATCAGAATGTCAGTGTTTTAATCTGCCACTAGAATGCCCCTTACTTAGGCAATTCAAAACATCTGGGCTCTTTTATATTTGTTTATTTTCAGCTTAGAGATCTAATTCTTCCCTCTGCTGCACATGTGTGCTTCACTGGGTTCAATGAGAGAGGTGTGAGTATGCATCTGGGGGAACAATTGGCTCCGTAATTCTTTAAAATAGTACTTCACACCACTTTACTTTCTCCTCTCAATGTATTATTCAGACATAGCACTTACTGATATACCAGTTTTCCCTTTTCTTTTGATCTTCTCAGGGAGAGTATGTTCTAAGAAAGTTGTGAGAGCCTTGCACCTTTTATTGATTTTGGGTTTGATCCTGCACACCGTACGGCTCCCATTGACTTCAGTGTTCAGGATCAAGTCTTTATTTCTATAGATGACTTAACTCACATTTTTATTGTACCACAATTCTTATTTATTTTATGTATCACAATTTTTTAAAAATATTTTTCCATATATTTTTATTTTCCTATTGTTTCTTAGTACCTATGAGTTTGTTTACATTTTCCAGGCTTTGGTACATACCTTAGTTTAGATTTAGAGTTGAGTTATTGTGAGCCTCATACCACCTTGTTTGAAAAGTGGGATTCTTTCTCTTTCATTTTTTGCCATATGTAACCAGTAAGCACAAGTCAATGGCCTTTTTAAAAACAAATCTGTGAAGTGTTATACTTCAAAACATGCTACTGTAGGATACATAAGCTTCAAATACTGTGCACTGTTACTCCTTTTATGAAGGTCATTGGAAAATATGCTGTCATCTTCTAAATTAAAATTAAAACCTGCATAACTATTTCCTGTACTCTTTTTAAATATATTGAGGCCATTCAATAACAAATGAATTCCAGATCAAGACTGTGGGTGAAATCCTCACCCTGTTGAAGTTAATGAGATTATTGTTTCATTTTATATATTAGAATAATTATGGTTAGTAGTATAAAGCAAAGAGTTGATAAAAGGTCTTTCCCAGCAAATTAATAATGCAGTCTTCCATTAGGTGAGAGAGCTTGTTTATTTAATTCAGTGTATGAATGTTACTTCTGGCATATAATGGATATCAGATCTGCATTATATATATATTATTTCCCTTTCTCCTGAAGAAGCTATTTAGTTGGCCTTTTGCTTTCAGGTATCAGAGTCAATTACGTTACTAAAATCAAATCCCAAGCGAAGTCTCACTTCAGTCTCTACTTGCACAGCAGTATGCTGCATTATACATTGTTAAGTCTTCACACATACTGCAATAATTCAGAACAATTGTCAGTCTCTGATCTTTATCTTATAATTCAGAAAGCAGAAATAATAATGATTTATAGACTTTGGCTTCACATTACAACAACTCTATCCCTTCATGGGAGGGAGTCTCATAATTTTGTAATGTGTGTGCACGACCTAGTCCATAAAGTAGTCTCACATCCTGAAAAATGTTACTTTATTTGAGATTAGTGGTTATATAAGGAATTCAGATTTACATGAACTTGTATCAGTTAATATCTAATGCCCACCCATAGTAATAATTTATTGGCATGTTGGGTAACATTTTCATAAGTGCCAAAGCGACTTCGGAGCCTAAATCCAATGACACCAAACCTTCAAAGTTATTCAGGCACTTATGAAAATTGTACCCATTAAAACCAGTCTGGCTAGCGAGTTCCTCCCATGTATGTTGCATACCAATGGAATGTAGAGATATATTAGAAGTATCACACATTACAGACCATATGCAAACTTAAGTTTTACCCTCAAATGGGTGTAACCCAATGCAGCAAAAGGATCTGTCACACCAATGCTAATTTCCATGGTTACGTGCTCTCTGTTACGTGTTTGGTCTCCAAAACGAAAATGCAGCTGCTTTCATTGCATTTACTTTAGGTAAATGACTTTATATTATTTGGAACTTCTTCATTCACTGGAACAACACCAATTTCCCATTTTACAAATTTGCCTAGATTTGATGTAATACTAACATATGCATTTAATGCTGCCCTATCTTGAAATACTTTTGGAGCATCTTTTGAAGTTCATTTTTTTAAGGAAAAGAAAGCAACATTGTTCATAGTGGGGGTGGGGAGATCAGTGTTTGGACAATGGAACAGACAAACTGGTTGGGAGAAATATTGTGTTTGTGAGTCTCCAGGTAGAGAAGAAAAATAAAGCTATAGAAAATACTAGGGGATAACTTTTATTCAGAGGGACTCGTCATGCTGGGTAATTTAAAAAACAACTATAAAGGGTTTTTCCCATTAATATGGGCAAAATATATGGATAAGTTGGAAGTATTTTGTACCTTTTAAATTCTCAGTATATAGCTAAATCAATTTCAAGAATGGCATTCAGGGCAAAGGTTGGTTGGAAAAAAACAAACGAACTAGCAGATCCCTAAGGGGTACTGTACCCAGGGCATTACTTCGCAACCCTTTCCCATCCCTGCAGAAACCCCTCTGTAGGGGCTCCCTGTGGATCCATATGTGCAGTTGGGAGGGGGCAGACACATATGAGAGACAGTGGAGCCAAGTGATTGTGTTATCTCCATGTATCATTACCCTACTCTGTGGTAAATCTCCACCTCAATTAGTGTGGTTCTCTTCTGAAAAGCAGCTGTCTACGATGGCTTAATGGATCACCATGGTTATTTTTTTCTTAATATTAACTATTTAACATGTGTTCAGTTTATGAGCAAATTTCCTAATTGCCAAACCTGTGAACTAAGCCTGGAGTCTCAGCGTCAGGCTGGCTGTTCCCCCCCCCCCCCCTTCTAATGCATCATCACCAGTAATAAAATACTTTAGGCCAAACTGTGTCTTCATTTTCCCATTGCCTTTGTGTTATTCCCTCGGTGACACCTGTATAAACCAATTGCCTTCAGGCGGTTGGCAGAGATGCAGTTTATTGGCCCTGTTATTGAAACTTAGAAAACCAATTGTGTTGATGCACAAGAAAGGAAAGAACCCATGTCTTAGCTGTATTAGTTCTATAGGACTAACAAGGTGATTGTAAAAAGTAATAAAAACATATTTTAATCATTGAAGTCAGCATGAGACTGAATGCACTCAGGGAGCATATATGTTGAGTAAGAAGTTCTCAATTTTCATAGTATAACCTAAATTGTATGCTATCTAAGGCAGCATTACCTTTGACACTCCTCATTTTTCCTCTCACTATGACCACTGGGGGATATTGGTTGGCACCAGAGTCCAGCATGGATCTGGAGAGGGACTGGGAAAGAGTTGCAAAGGAGAAGAGAGCCAGGAGAGAGTTTGGAACACATACCACTTTGGGAACTAAACGTCTTGTTCATTCTGGGAGTGAAAAGCAAACCCTAAAAGAACATCACTAAAAAAAAATCTTCAGGGGGAACCTGATGGAGTTTTCAGACCAGACCCCCGTACTGGGTTGTTCCAATACAGAGAGGTGTTTTCTTGTGTTTAAAATTATTGATGTTATGGAACAGTGAATACTGCATATTCTATATTATTGACCTACCGGAGGAGGTAATGACTGGCAGTTTTGTTTTTGTATGGGTTATTTTTCCTATCAGCCTTTTTGATACAGTTGTTTGTGGGTTTTTTAATATCTATATAGTAAACCATTCCAGTGATATGAAGTATTGTAGTAGATTTTTTTTAAAGAAGACTTGTAAGAGTCGGCATGATTTAGTGTGAAAATATATCTTTTAAGAAGAGTAAATTATGCAAAGTTATTGGTTGCCGCTGATTGCAATTAATTTAGTGTATAATGACAATTGAATGTATACCTAGTCATGATAATCAGATTAAATTGATTTAATCTCAGGCTGAACTGTTTTTCACATTAGTCATGGATAATTACAGTCAGAAAGGCCATGTTCTCACCATTTATTTACATAATATGAGATGCAAAAGGATGCGTGTATGGATTAATTACATTTTGTTTAATTGTATTGAAGCTACTTAGAATCTGTACGTTTGCATGTGGTGTAAAACAGATCATTAATTCCTAGAAAATCGCTAATTTTCTAATGCAACCAGTTTATCTGAATTGCTAGTTTTAGGAATACCAGATTTGATGTTGTACTGTAAATGAGCACTGTATCAAGTTTTTTGTTTTTGTTACATCGCTGATATTCAGTTTGAAGGCTACTTGACATATTAGGCTGCTACTCTTCCTTTCTGTGGGATCCATAGCTGCCATTTATCAGGTTATTTTCTGTGTGAGGAAAAACATTCACCCTTTCCACTGCTCTTTGCAGGCCTTGTGTAGAGTAAAAGTGGGCTCTCATGCTCACTACTTGACATAAGTATCTAAACAGTCAGCATAGGTAGTAGTGGAGCAGAAAAATAAAGGCAACAAAGCCTTCTATAGACAACAAAGGAATATTGTTATTTTATAACACGATTGCCCTAGAGATACCATGGTAAAACCCACACCAAAACCTTTCAGTCTTGCAGTCCTTTTCTGCTCTATTAAGCATTTCTGGGTAATTTGCCAACATATTAGCAAAATTGTTTTGGAGGCCTGATTTTGTAAATGCTTTGTATGGTCAATACTCACATATGTGGAGTAGAGATACAATTTTTAAGGTTGGGCATGATGTATGCACTAGAGAAGCAAATGGGAGAGAATGGGACAGATGATAGAATACAAAACAGTGGAGAATAAGGAAGAGAAAATCAGAGCACGATAATTGGGACAGAGTATGTGAGCAGTAAGAAAGACAGAAGAGAAGAGGGGGAAAGAGAGGAACAAATGAGGAGATACCAGAGAAATGGTCTGGTCTGAAAAAGAAGCCAAGAGTGAACAAGGGGAAGGAAGTGGCTGTCCTAATCTGGCGGGAGAGGTGGTTATTTTTTTAATAGGAAGGTAGGTGAGAGAAGGGGAAAGAACTAGTGAGAATAGAGTGTTTTGATTTTTTTTTTTAGATAGTGAATTCCTTTCTTTCTTGAAATATTCAGATGTCAATATTTTATAGAACAAACATTCCTCTTCATCCCCCTTTGGTTTACAGCTGCCATTTAAAATGAAGTTCCCACCCACAAAAGTAAAATCAGCTTCTCCAAAATTGTACTATTAAGTCAGAAGTTATAGTATTAAAATCTTCTACTGAAGCTCAGAGTTTAAAAAAAAAGAAAGAGAGGACCCACAATTGCAATTGACTGAGGGTTGGCTTAAATGCAGAATCTTTAAAGTAAGTGCATACAACAAATAATTCATATAGCGCATGGGATAAACACAGTACTGTATTTTCAAGCTTCTTGAAATTATAGTAAATACAGTAGTGGAATTTAAAATTGTTGCTAATTGATCTAATGGTTATAATTTACTTAACAAAAGAACTGCAGAATAGCTGCAGTATATTGTCATTAACTCTTCTAATGCTATGGTATATCATTGTTTCTTCATCAGCCAGAGATTACATTTTCTAATTTTGTAAACACTGGTATTCTAAAGTCTCCCTCTTTCAGAAACCTCTAACATCCTATTTGGCTACAGGGCAGGTTTGGTATTCTTCCAATAAGACATTGCATTATAACTGGGTTCTCACTCCTTATATAAAGTATGCAAACAACCTTAAAATATTCAGAGGATACTGACTTGATAAAATCAGGGGATTTAAAGTAAAACAATGCCCCATTCATAGTAATCCTTACAGAGTAGCCTACTCTGTGGATCGTAGAACTATGCTTTCTCATGTCACAATTCTCACCCATGCACATCACCAGACAATTCTTCCTTCTACAATATGTAACAATTTATATGAGATTCATAGGGCTCCAGTTTCTGTTTTCAAATAAAACCTGCAGGCCAGGTGTTATATATTAACCTGGTTGTCAGATGATTACATGTAAATTCATAGCCTCTTCTTTTTTTTTTTCCCTCAGGGCACGTTGATCAGGATGGCCCCTTTGGATCTTGTGAAAATAAATATTGTGGTCTAGGCAGGCACTGTGTTGTTAACCGAGAGATTGGCCAAGCTGAATGTGCATGCATGGAACACTGCAAATCTCACTACAAACCTGTGTGTGGTTCTGATGGAGAATTCTATAAAAACCATTGTGAAGTGCACAGGGCTGCCTGCTTGAAAAAGCAAAAGGTTACCATCGTTCACAATGAAGACTGCTTCTTCAAAGGTAAGTGGTTGGACAAAGTCTGGAATACTCTTATCAGGTACATATTTTGAAGCAATTCAATTAAAGCACCAGTGAGACTGCACAGAGTGTATTGTGAAGAAGTGATGCAAAAAGTTGATTTGACAAGTATCTCACTCCAGAGATTTCTTGCAGCTGTTTTTTTCAGTTTACTCAATATCCTCTGAAAACAGTTTGTATAAACCTGGGTAAGTCAAAGTGTGGCTCTGGGACCAATATACCCAAAGAGCTTTACAAATGTAGCTGATGATCATGTTCATCATTAACATGGAGTGGTAGTCCCAACATACAATATAAATTCATGCCAGTGACACAAAAATGCAATCAAAAACTTCCATGGGGTTCCATGTGGGTGCAGGGGTCCCCCTCCGCAGAGCTGCTTGTAAATTGGAGGCCACACTGAATGCTGAGAGACGGCAGTTGGCAGCAGCTACATCTATCATATTAAAGATGAGAGCCGTCACAGCCTGCTCTATTTTGTGAAACTGAAGTGCAGCTCTGAGGCTCCTAGAACACCACCAGTACAGTCCTTGATTAAACAATGTTTGTATGCGCCGATGTAAATGATGGAAATATTTTAATGGTTTTTTTTTTCTGAATTCTGCATTGTGTGGATTTTTCTTGTTTAAAGCAGAGAGAAGCAGATGGCTTTTCAAGAAAAGCTGCTTTTTCAAGTGACAAGACTCAGAGGGGTAGCTGTGTTAGTTTGTATCCACAAAAACAATGAGGAGTCCGGTGGCACTTTAAAGACTAACAGATTTATTTGGGCATAAGCTTTTGTGGTAAAAAAACCACTTCTTCAGATGCATGGAGTGAAAATTACTGATAAAAGCATAAATATACTTACACACGAAGAGAAGGGAGTTACCTTACAAGTTTGCCTGTGAACACTGGTTCTCCACTTGTAAGGTAACTCCCTTCTCTTCATGTGTCAGTACAACAATGCCGGCATCTGTAATTTTCACTCCATGGCTCTGAAGAAGAGGGTTTTTTACTCACAAAAGCTTATGCCCAAATAAATCTGTTAGTTTTTAAGGTGCCACCCGACTCCTCGTTTGTTTGTTTTTTCAAGTGAGGCACTCTTAATGGCCTGATTAGGCTGAATTAATTTGTGTTCTTTTTGTGACTAACATTATTTTATTAACATTATTGTGAGAAGCTATGTTTATAAATACTTGACCTGTATAAGCAAGTGTGAACTGCTCAGTGGTCCAACAATGAATCTGAAAATAACCACTACATGAAGATGTTCACTAAAAACTCAGAAAAGAGTTCCATTTCACATAAAACAATACAACTAGGCAACATCTATCAAATGTAAATAAAATAATAATTGCAAGTCAAAGAAATTGAGAGACTCCAAGATTTTTAAGGGAAAGCGTGTATGTATTTTAAATCAGAGAATTACTTGCATTGTGGTGTAAATTAAACAAATATTATGTGTTAAAATTTTCACTCCTGTGTTTTCCACTAACTTTACAGTTTAGAAAGATGTATTAAATAACTGAATTTGCCCCTAAAATATTAGCTTCTTTGTGGTAATAAGCATGTAATGGCTAAAATGAGTATTGCACACTGCATCATGTACAATATAAAAATCTGCTCTACATCATGTTTTTTTATCTTCCTGGGGAAAATGTTGCTTTCTACATTTTAAAAGGAGGAGATTGTGATCTCTAGGAGTTATGGACCAATTATCCATGCTTTGTCACTGCCAGATGAATTATTCCTATGTGCCCTCCATGTGGTATCCACCGTATCCTTGAAGATCATTTAGAAGTTTCAGCTAGTTTAGAATGTGGCAACCAGTCCAGTCATTGCCGTGGTGTCTCTCACATGCAGAATATTATACCAACAGTCTATTTTAGAAGGTCTTCTGGGAGTGCTAGACAAATGCTGTCAGAAGTTTTACTGCACTTTTGTTGGCTTAGCTCCACAGGACTGGAGTGAACATGGGGTCAAACTCTGACTTCACTGAGGTTGCACAGGTGAGACTGGTGGCAGAGTTTGACAAACATTGTTTTTCCGTTACCTGTTTTTGTTAATTTCATTGGGGCATATCATGTTGTTCATTTTTTTTTATTTAAGGAGGGACTTTTGCACATGAATGGCAGAATATGACCCCTGGATATTAAATGGTTGCATTGCAGTTCAAGAACAGTTGAAATTTCAGACATAGCTCTCTTTTAATTAATGTAAAGGGTGGCCTGTTTTGTTTTCTGAATTTGTTTTTAAAATCATTGAATATTTTCCTGCTCTGCAGCCCACCACCACATAGTACAGTCACTTTCTAGTGCCCTTGTTACCACCATTATGACAGGGAACTGGGTGCAGGAAGCTGTTATACAGCAGCCAATTCAGAGAGAGAATGCAGAAAGGAAGGTCTTGTAAGGAGAATGCATCATTTCTGAAAGGCTGAAGTTATGGGTGCTAGGTTCCCACCCATCTTTCACATACTTCTGTGGAACAAGAGAGAGAAAGGGATTTTTTTCCACCTCCCACACAAATTGAATGTAGTAGGTCTGCTTCTCCGACCATATCATCTTACAGAATTCCCAGGATGTGCTCAGTAGGGCAGTGCCCTTGAGTGAGTCAGTAGATAAAAGAGCTAAGGAAGTTTTATTGCATGGAAGGATAAGAAATAATAGTCAGAACCTGAACAGATGGGGTCTTTAGAGAAGAAGAATTCCATAACCATTAGCTGCCCTTAGCTGGACTGTGAGGCAGGTCCTCTGCAGTGGATCCTTCTGCATAGAGGATCTGGTCTTAATCTACCATTGGTTATAAATCCTGTTTAATTATTTTGAAACTAAATGCAGAAAACAGCTAAGCACTCCTGTGTTATCACAGGTAAGGTTTACTCATAGAGATTTATTAATTTTTTAGTAGGAAATGACTGTCACTGGCATCATAGATGCATTTTGAATGATGCTTTAATATAAATATTTCAGTTTCTGTGTCATGCCTAGTCATTCAGTTTTCAAACTAGCCAGGCATTTACTTCGTCATTTTCCTATAACTTTACAACTGATCTAATCCATACAATTGTTTCTAACAAGCACAATTTCTTCCAACCCTGACACAGGGTCAGTCTGTTAGAAAACATAATTTACTTGCTTGAGGTTTAAATTTAAAACTTTAGACAGAAACTGAATATAAATCCTAAAACAAAATAATTGAGAATGACCCCTTTTATAAGGAACACAGCTACATGGAAAACCACTTGCCATTCACTGACTAGAGAATGAAAATCACAGAAGCAAATGCTCTGTGCACCTCAATTAGCATGATGGAGGGTGGGAAGAGAAGGAAGGAAAAGAGAAGTTGATGATGGGCATGAAGAACTGGGTTAGATTAGGGAAAGGGCGTTATGCCTGGTGACCTGAAGTGAACAGTATAAGACAAAATGAGAAGTTGAAAATCATCTTTCTGATGTCAGCAGGCTGAGCTCGTGAGCTCTGCTGTGCTCCTGCTGCCTGTTTGGCTGACTGGCTGAAAGGACTTTTTGGATGTCGAGACCACATATAGGCCACCCTTGATGATGTCCCTGGTCTTGGTCCATGTGCTTTGTGCCCCAGAATTGCTTTTGACTGGTGTACTGGGAGAACTGATAAATGGCTGGCTGACTGCACTGGTTGAGGAAGAAGAGGAGGATGATAATAATAATAAATAACCCCCTGCTATCTGTTGCCAACCTACCTTTAACAACCCTCAGTGGGTGGTTATTTCAATTGATTAGAACTGCTCTACTCTGTGCTTCTGCCAGCATCTTTGCTGCATGTATTCTCAGCTAGAGCTAATGGCTGTCTGGCAAGATTAGAAGGCTAGAACTGTTCTTTCACTTGGGAACTGGACTTCTTTTATGTGTGGGACAATGAACTGTGTGATTGAGCACTGACGTCATCAAACACTACAATTGATGTGTAACACACAGTAGATGGCGAGTGTCCAAAACTAGACATCAAAGAGACTTTAGAGTTTTTTCTGTTTTGTCACATGCATCACTGTGTGTTGGCCTCACTAAATCCGTGTCAGTAACTTTGATAAAGTTTTATTGAAATGGTAGACTGGAAACTCCCCTGTAACACTAGGTATTTCTTTTTCACTTATGTTGCACCACAGACCTGCCTGCAGTTCTCTTGTAATGTGGATTTCTGTACAAAATGCCACATGGGAAGGAATTTTTATCCTTGTTTACTTTTTTTGGTGGTGGGGGGGGAGCCCTTATTCTAAATTGTCTGCCTGAGCTGCTGATTCAGTGCCACTACCACACAAATGGCCAAACCTGTGAGGAATGGTGCCCATATTTATAGATGTGATGGATAATGTGTTGACAGTATTGAAGCCACAAATAGGACTAAAATCCTTTGGGCAGTTTTATAGTAGTTTTGTGGCCCGAATGCTGGAAAATTTGTGAGCATTAGATTGGAGTCTGATGACACTTCTCTTTGCCCCGATTGCTTTAGAAAGAAAATCAGTGAGTGGGTTCAGATATGAGTTCCCCTCAAAATTCAGAAGGTCAATTTAAGATTTTGAATATTTGGGCCCACTTTTCATTGCAATAAATTTTAATTTCATTAAATCTTTTTTGAGGTTTCTGTTTTCCATTTTACCTGATTCTAACATTTTTGAGATCCTGGCATTAAAATGCAATATGTTGGCTGATCTTTCTGCTGCCTGCGATAAATATTAAATTTAATGTGTTTTGAAAGAGATGAGACAATGTACACAAAGTTGTGTTTGTGTATTTCTGTGTATGTATTTCTTGAATCATTCAAAACATATCAAATTCAATACTTAATATTTTTAGCCTATTGGTAGTTTAAAAGCGGACACACTTCTATCTTAAATTGTTTCCTTTACTTTTTTACAATTTTTAGAAGATTCCTGTCCATTGTGCTACTACAGAATACTATTTTTTCATTATATTGCTACTAGCAAGATTCTTTGTTTATTTTATTATTTTGCTGAGATTATTTTTCTACCTGCAACACTTAGATACTGAATTTAATGTCTGTTTGTCTTTTTTTGGATGTTTCTAGCCTGTAGTTTTACTCCGCTTCAAAACTAATGGACAAAATGTAAGCTATTGTATTTTATTTCATGGTTGCTAGGGATGTTAGAATATTTCTATTTGCAGGTTTGGAAACAGAATAGTGACAGGGTAGCATCAAGAAGAGACTTTTTCTTTTAAAGTCAAAAGCATTTTTTTCACTGCAAACACATGATTTATAATACTCTATGTTAGTGATTTTCAACCTGTGGTCCACGGGCCCTCGTGGTTCCACAGACGATGTCTAAGATTTCCAAAAAGGTCTTCACCTCCGTATGAATTTTTTTAGGGGTTAAAAATCAAACTGTAATTCCATAACTCAGTATAAACCATCATAGAAAGGAACGGAAAGTTCCTCTTTCAGAACTGCACCAGATCACTGTGGTGTGAAGAGAGTTGCTTTTCAATCTACAGACAGATCTTCTGTAAAGCATATAAAAACTTTGACTTGCTGTATTAGGCATTAAGGCCTCTGATCCATTCATATGCCTAATGTTGTTATTATATTTTATGAAAATAAATTTGTTGTGTGTGTCTTCACACAGGGACATGGTTGATAATTTCCTTAATAATCAAACCTATTCATCAAAGTGCTTACGTTGAAAAAGATAATAGTGCTAAATATGGGATTAAATGTTATTAAAAGATCTTGTTTCAGAATTTTGTTGCAGAGATATGGTCAATCAACTAATGGAAATCTGTTTGTTTTTCTTTTGAACTGTGGAGCCAAGAATTAAATCAGCAGGGCTATCCTCCTTTTCCTCTGCTCCACAAAACCTTGTTTCTTCTACACTTTCACTGCCACCAGGATCCTTCTTTCTCATTCTCCAGTCCCACTGATGATCCTTCAGGCCTTTCTTTCTCTCTTCTCCCCGCCCCATATACTTGAGGGTCCTTCCTCTTTTTCCACTGCAACTCATCTTTGTCCTGAGCCAGAGCTGTCTAATGTCTTGTTTTTGGGCCTGTCTCCAACTTCTGGCCAGTTTCTTCAATATTCCAGACTGCCTGAGGTTATGCCCCCCTCCCATGTGGCTGCCACGCATCTGCTCTGGGGCACCTGACATTGGCCACTATTGGAAGACAGGATACTGGGCTAGATGGACCTTTGGGCTGACCCAGTATGGCCATTCTTATGCTGCAGCCTTAAGTCTTTCAGCATTATGTATGAAATGTGTGTGTGTGTGTGTGTGTGTGACCTTGACATTTACAGTTTGTGGAATGGAAGGGAGAGGGAGAAGGAAGGAGGCTCTGTCTGCCATGTGCTTGTTTGTGCTCCCTTGCAATTGCACAAATGTAACTGGGAACAGTACAAGACTGTTTTTGTAGGAAGCTCATCTGTGTCTCCGTGTCTCGTTCCAGATCCATTGTGCTGTAATGCAGATAGGCTTTACAGACTTGGATGGCGGCCAGCCTAGGGGCAGGTAAATGTGGGGCAGGAGTAGAAATGAGCACAGCAATGGTGAAACTCCCTCAGATATGCCTCCTCCATGGGGACTGCAGTGAGAGGCAGAGTTGAGGGGAAGTTAAATAAGTATGCAAATATTGTGTAAATATCAATATAAATATTATGCATTTTAGATCTCTGCAAATGTATACAGGACTGGTGAGAATCCTTCCGCTTTCCCCACTGCTAGCCACGCCTGGAGGGACTTTCCAGTTTCGCCTCTCCCTCCCCCACAAACAGCCCTGGGAGTCTTCACTGCTCCTGTCCCCTCTGAGTCCTAAGGACCTTTCCTCCTCTCATTTTTGTCTGAGGGCCCTTCCTTCTCCTCCTGTTCATGCGGTGTCCCCTTTTATAGACATTCTTTTCTTTCTGTATCATGTGGGATGGATGGATGAACCTTCTCAGAGTTGCAAAGTGAAAGTAAAGACAGGCACAGATATCAGACCTGTCACATACTGTGGCTGACATACCCGTATCAATAACATAAACCAGGCTGGCTGCTACTTGATGGACCCTTCTTCGGGTAACCAAGGTCACAAAGAAATTATTCCTACAAGTAACCTGGAATGTTTGACCAGCAGGGAAGGGAGATATAAGGAATAAGGCAGCTACTACACCTGTGTATTTGCCCATTCAGCCTCACAGGGAAGTTGCTGCTGGCCAGTTGAAAGCACGAGTCAACAGGCAGAAGGCTGGGGCAGGACAGCTGTGCTGTGGCTTCCTGATCAGTGCTCCCTCCTACTCCATTCCCATGAACACTCTAGGATACTGGGGTTACCCCTCCCCCTCAAAAAAAATCCTTGTATTTAAACTTTGTGGTCCTTGTCACAATGCAGAGCCTGGATCGATGGATCTGTGACTCCTGGCTTAATTAACCTCTGATTTTAAGCAAGAAAACTAATTTTGCCTTATTGTCTGAAATAAATTTATATAGAAAGACCTGCAAAAAAAATCTATTCTACTTGAGCTATTGTAGTAAGCATAATGTGGACTGAGCTTGTAAACTACCCATAGCTGGCTGGCAAAAAGATCTACAGCATTGAAAACATGAGACGAAAAGAGAAAGAGGGATGGTATTGTAACACTATTTGAAAATCATTATTAGGAGAGACTGTTGGCAATACCTGAACAAGTGAAGGACAGTGGAAACAATACTTTGAGAGTATCCTAGGCCTTTTCTGCATTACCAAGTTTTGTCAACAAAACTGCCATCTCTCGACCCAAAAAGTGAGTGCGTATACACTGGAACGTGACTTTTGTCGGGGAAAATGCCCAGTCTTGGTGACAAAATACATCTACCCTCATGAGAGACTTACACCTTTGTCCTCTACATTGTTGTTGACAAAGTGCAAGTGTAGACACCACACTTCATTTCATCACTTTAATTGGCCTCCACGAGGTGTCCCACAATGCCCAACCTGACCACTCTGGTCAGCAGTTTGAACTCCACTGCCCTGCAGCCAGATAAACAACCATCCACCTCTCCCCATTAGAAGCCCTGGGAATTTTTGAAATTCCAATTCCTGTTTGTTTGGCATGGAGAGGCCTCATCACATCTTCCCAGGTGACCATGGCGGGTTATCACACCAGACGCTCTCTCGTGTGGACCACTGCAGAGCTGCTGGATCTGATCAGTATATGGGGAGAGGAGGCTGTGCAGTCTCACCTGCACTCAAGCCATAGGAATTGGGATACGTACAGGCACATTTCTTGAGGCTTGTGCGAAAAGGGCTATGATCGGGACACGCTGCAGTGCAGAGTGAAGATAAAGGCGCTGAGGTGGACATACCATAAGGTGAGGGAAGCAAATCGTCGCTCCGGTGCTGCACCTAAGACCTGCTGGTTCTGTAAGGAGCTGGATGCTATACTTGGTGGTGACCACACGCTTCTCTACCGAGAGGACAACTGTCATTCTGGTGTCCTTGTGCCGCAGGACTGGGGCAAGCTCTGCACACAGTTCTAGGAAGGTGGCTTTCTGCATCCGAAAGTTCTGTAGCCACTGCTCATCATTCCACACCTGCATGACGATTCGATCCCACCATTCAGTGCTTGTTTCACGAGCCCAAAAGCGGCGGTCTACCCTATGCACTTGCTCTGTGAATGCCAAAAGCAATCTAAAGTTGCTCCTATTCCATATCACACAGAATGTCGGGCGCCTGCGAGTCTTCCTCAGTTAGGAACTTCACAATTAACTGCACTGCCATCCGCGATGTCTTCGTGATAGTTAACAGAGCACAGGAACAGAGCACAGGAGTGCAGTGCAGGATCCATCCCTTCTCACAAAGATGCCAAGTTGCACAGCAAAGGAGGGCCATTGAAAAAATGCCATGAAAGAAAGCTGGAAGCCCATGGAGTGCTGGGACAGAAAACAAAGCATCACCGGACATTTAGCACTGTCCCAAGATGCGCTCCGATCCGCACCGTCATCCCACAACAACTAGTGACAGAAGGAATGTGAGATAGGTACCCACAGTGCATTGCTCACACTGTCGATGATAGTGCCCCAACTGTGGACATGATCTGCCGACAGAGGGAGCAAATGTGAACACAAAATTGCGATTTTTATCGTGTCAACCTTTGGGTGTTGACATCGTTTTTGTTGACACAAATTGGTAGTGTAGACAAGACCTTAAATGAGGCAAACTCCTTTAGGGTGGAGTTTTCAACTTGTGATCCTAATGTGGTGCCTGAGTCTGATATTACAGAGGCAGTGGTGAGAAATATAGTCCAGGAAATGAATCTGGCAGGGCAGTGGGATCTGATGAAGGAATGGCAGATCTGGTGAAAATCTTGGGCAACAGAGATATAAAGTGGATGAGCAGAGTGGTTAAAGTTGTATGACAAGGTAAGAGAATTCCTGGAGACGGGTCCAAGTTTATCCTGGTCTAATACATAAGGTAAATATCCATGAATGTGGAAGGTATTGAGGGATAAAGCTCTTGTTGCATGAGATGGATGTACTGGAATGAATCCTGGGTGCTAGTATTAGGAGAATGGTGGAACCCCTCCTCAAACAAGAACAGTTTGGCTTAGGAAAGGACGAGGAACCACAGATAGCATGCTCGTAATTCATCAAGGGGTAGAGAAATGACTATTTTGTCAGCAGGATAGCTTCCCGGCTTTTATAGATTTCGAAAAGACATATGATAAAGGGGATAGAAGGTTGCTTGTACCAGTGCTGGGGAAATATGGAGCATCTGAGGATTTAATAACTGTAGTGAATGCCCTATATAGATCACCTAAAACAGTGATCTGAAAAAGTCCCTTTGAAGTGAAAACTGGACTATGCCAAGGGTTGGCCCTAAGTTGCTGCTATTTATCATATTGATGCGCTATGTCAGCAGGAAGACCCCAGTGGGAAAAAGGTGAGAAGCTGCTATATGCAGACAACCTAGCAATAAGGGCATCCTCAAAAGAAAATCTAGAGGAAATAGTAAACCAATAATATGACCAGCTGAATAGGCATGGAATGAAAATGAGCATGACTAAGACTGAGGTTGTGTGGGTAAGCAGAGGAGCCACAGTGTGACTGGACATAATGATTAATGTGAGAATAAACCAAATTCACCAGTTCAAGTACCTTTGTGGCCAGGTTATGGAAGATGGTGAGCTTTAATGTGAGATACTGTCCAGACTTGAGAGTGTTGGAAGAGTGTGGAATGACATCTCAGGGGTATGGCATTGAGACTAAAAGAGAAACCGTATAACAGAATAATGGTGTACCCTGTAGTATGGTGCAGAAGCATAGGCAATAGAGATCACAGGTTCAACACCTACAGGTATTTGAAATGAGATGTCTTTGTGCCACAAGAGGAGTTGCATGAAGAGACAGGATTGGAAATTAAAATATTAGGATGAGAGTCTGTGATGTGGCTGACAAAATCCAGGAAGCAACGACTTTTCTGATTTGTATGAATGCAGAAGATGAATTAAAGACACCTGGTCATGATAGCATGGCAGAAGAGGGTGGTAGAAAAGAGACACAGAGGAAGGGATGGATGGATTGCACCAAAGAAAATCATAAACAGATAGATCTTAAGGCCCCATCAAACAGACAAAGATAGTGAATGCTTGCATGATGACCCAACCCCAGTTGATGGGATAAGAGGAAGAAGTAAACAATGTAACCTGTTTAAAACGATGACAAATCAGCAGAATGAAGTGACTGCATTCTTCAACTGGTTTATACTGCAGATGTTTTGTGCAAACAATCTGACAAAGGGATCTTATCTCTGCTTGATGCCACAGGTTATACCTATAAGAAGTGCCTCCAAGGTTGTACATTCTCGATTAGTATGCAGTCAGTCACTAGCTACAACATACAGTACAGAAGTTAGATTGTCTCAACCCTAATGGATAGAAAAGGGTCTTCATCAGTACTGGAATCTGGATATTTCTAAAACTAATCTCTCAGCACCTGGTAAAAGAGGTCATTTTACAATGAGTAATGATCATATGCATTTAGTCTCAGGTGCTGGCAGATGTAGTTTGTAGATAAATAAGGTTAAAGCTCTGTTTTGGGGTTTTAGAATATAGGATAATTTAAACTGGTTTGTGTGAGATTCTTTATTCACTTATTAATGTAGCATGTTTTAGATTTTAATAAGTAATATCCATCCAGGTGGTGTTAATGTTTATAAATAATTAGCTGAAACATGATAATATTGTTCTTTTTGGACTTCATTTATTTTATTGTATAATTATGTACAATACAGATTAATGGAGTTCACTTGTCTAAATTTCAGCTGCTGTATACATCACTTAAGAAAAAAATCTGGTGGACCGATATCTATATAAAACACCTTGGTCTTCTCCAAATAAAGCTCTGCTTTTGCTCCATTTATCATCCCCACAACTTCAACACTTGGGCAACTTTCATCTTAAACAAAATGATTAAAAAGTGAAAACAAACACTTCATTTAGTGTGTTAAAATAAATATCAGCACTCTTTACTTTACTTTCTCCTAACACAGGAAAAAAAGCATAGGCAACAGTGGCCAAGAATGTATCAACATTCTGCCTGCTCTGTCAACTTCAGCGCTCCGTCAGGTGTAACTCCTGGTACAGGTTTTTATCAAAACTGTTACTTTTAATCAGAGACAATGTGGGATAGTGAAAAGGGATAGTAAATCAAATTAAAATTGAACTATTCAACCATAAATCTAAGTTCAGAATAACAACAAAGCATTTAATTGATGCACATCAGCTAATAAAAGGCATACAACATGGTTTCTTTAGTTTTAATTAAAGTCGTGCCAGAATTATCATTAAATCTGAGGAACTAAGTCTGATTAATATAACACATTTTTGGCCTTTAAAGATCTTAACAGTTGGATACATTTCCACATTTACATGACATATTGGCATAAAAGCTGTAACTCAGAGATAGCTGGTATATGACATAGCAGTAGATAAAGAAACAGCTTATTTCATTAATAATAGAGCAAATAGGCATATAAACACACACACAGATTGTCAGTGCTGAGTAAGAGGTACTTAATAACTGTCAGGAAAGCAAATTTGGACTAGATAGAGCCTATACGTTACAAGTATGTCTTGTGCGGTTTTCTGTGCTCTTCCCATTTACATGCTATCATGATAACCTTAATTTGTTCACAACATCATGTGAGGCACATCTGGTTTAAGATTTCAGAGCTGAGACATAACCTTTTCCTTAGTTTTCTTGTTTTATATATTTGAAGACTATTAGAAGATTTTTGATGGAAAAGGACCCTTGAAAAGTGACCCCCCCTCTTCCTGCTTATTTATTCCTTTTCCCGTCCTTGGTCCCCACTTTTGCAGTTTAAAATGCCTCCAGCTGACAAGGCTGCATGGAATTAGCTCTGGAAGCTGGCATTGCTGTTCAGAATATTGATCAGTTTGGGCTGCTCTCTCTTCACTTTTTGCAGCTAAATTGTCTGGCCTGCCAAGGGCAGGAATGTGTTGTTGTTGTTTTTGTTTTATTTTTGTTTTTGGGGGGTTTTCTGTTGTTTTTTTAAAGAAAAAAATGAGTAAAAAAACGTGAGAGAGAAGACAATTTCTATCTTTTTTAAAAAATAGAGTAGTTTGATTTCAGGAGAGTAGCAATAGGACTTGGAAGGTGTGATATTATCAGGAATAATTTAGACTAGTTACTATATAGTTGACCATAGTTAATTTGCAAACTGTAGTTCTGTTGGTTAACATGCTGTAAGAGTTGAATGTGGTTTTGCTCATGGTTGTTGGGAGTAACAGGGTTTTAGTTATCTGATATAAAAGCCATGTATTTCTCGGTTCAAATGGTTACATC
Organism: Chelydra serpentina; assembly: GCA_037349315.1. NCBI lineage: Eukaryota > Metazoa > Chordata > Testudines > Chelydridae > Chelydra > Chelydra serpentina. Next base: position 7,442,695 of record JBAIAC010000014.1, on the reverse strand, counting down.
CCCTGACAGTTTACAATGATGTGATGACTGATTAGTGGCCTGTAACATTCCTTTCCCCCCTCCTCAGCTCCACTGGTTGGCATGTGCAAGACTGGAGATATGGCTCTGAGTGCTATACACCCCTTCCTTTCCACTCTTCACATACTTGCTCAGAGCGAAGGGTATCGGGTGTACAGTGCCATTGTCTGTCTCCCATTCCAGAGCCATGATCCAGACAATTCAAACATGGTCACACAGGTAGTGAGACGTGATTTGCAGCTCTGATTGATCAGGGTACAATGTAACTCAAAGTTAACTGTTAGTGATCATCTTTGAGAACTCATGGACAATGGGCGAGGTCCAAAAAGACCGGAGAAGAGCAAACATAGTACCTATCTTTAAAAAGGGAAACAAAGAGGACATAAGGAATTATAGACTGGTCAGCCTAACTTCAATAGCTAGAAAAATAGTGGAACTAAGTATTAAACAATCAATTTGTAAGCACCTTAAGGATAAGAGGATAATAAAGAATTATTAATTGCCAGCATGGATTTGTCTAGAACAAATTATGCCAAATCAACCTAATCTCCTTCTTTGACGGGGTTACTGGCCTAGTGGATGGGGGGAAGCAGTAGATGTGATATATCTTGATTGTAGTAAGGCCTTTGACACAGTTCCCCATTTTATTCTCATAAGAAAGCTAATGAAATGTGGTGTGTATGAAATTGCTATAAGGTGAATGCATAACTCGTTGTAAACCTGTACTTACAGAGTAGCTATCAATGATTCACTGTCAAATTAAGATGATGTATCTAGTGGGGCCATGCAGGGGCCTGTCTTGGATATGGTACTATTCAACATTTACTTGAAAGATTTGGATAGTGGAGTGGAGACTACACTTATAAAATCTGGAGAGAACACCAAGCTGGGAGGGGTTGCAAACACTTTGGAGGATAGAATTGGAATTCAAAATGACCTTGACAAATTTCAGAATTGGTCTGAAATAAACAAGGTACACTACATTAATGCACACTAGTAAACTTTTAGCATAGGGATGGCTGAATGGGGCATGTAGACTGATATCAAGGTTTGAGTTTACTCACTAAGAGTTTAGGTTAAAAAGGCAGGGAGGGCAGATTCATATAAGGTATGATGGATTTGAAGCCTCTCTGTAATAATTTATGAATACTATATGTTGGTCTGGTTATTGGGTAACTCATTAGAGGGCTGTCTGGGGTGGAGTGGAGTGGGATGGGGGAAGGGAGAAAGGAAAAAAATCTATTTAAGATTGGTAAAGGCTCCCCAGGATGTAGGTGAAGGCACAAGGCCTGACATCTGAGGGGGCTGCACTCAGAGAGATCACAACAGGTCAGAGGTGTAGCTAATCCTGGAACAATGACAAAAGGCTCTGAATAAGGCAAGGATAACAACTTGATGTGGTAGAGAAAGCAGATCCAGGGGAGAGATTCAAATTTAATACTTTAAAGAACATCTTCTTTATAGAACTGTCTCTCTTCATTTTTCTTTCTATAACATAATCTAGAAACAAAAGAAATTACACTACTGAAGGACTAAACTGTTCTCTGATATCCATACATGTTTCCTACTGAAGTCAATATGAGTTGGCCACATGACTCTAATGGCAGAAATTGATTTTAAGAAACTCTTTCCAGGAACAACAAAACAGGTTTGTTAGCCTCAATATTAATTTACTTCTTTTTTGCTAGGATCTGAACCTGTTTCCAGTGAAATCAATGGCAAAACTCCCATTAACTTCAATGGGAGCAGAACTAAGCCACAGAAAGAGAGAGAGAGAGAGAGAGAGAGATTGTTTTTCTTCTTTCATAAAGAAACTCATTTTCCAGAAAAGTGGTTATTTGAGATTGGAAAACATTTTATGGCCAATTGTCCTAGAAAATGTGCTTTCTTTATACTTGAAGTGAATATTAAATGAAACTCATAACAAATTGGGCAAATACACACTAATTAGATTCACTGGTTTTCTGTCTGTCTGTAATGATAACATTGATTTAATTTAAAACGGTTAGAAGCAAATAAAAGAAACAAATGAAAACATATTACAACAAAAACAGGTTAAAATGTCATCCCATGACATAAACTAAAGTACAAGCATACAAATACTTTCATTCGTAATGGATAGGGTTTGGAATTTTTGCATTTATCTTTATTTGGTTGTGTCACTATTAAGTTCTGAACTATATACTGGCTGAAAAGTTTGTCTCCCTGAGGGCTGGAGCAGATGGTTGAAATATTTAGAGACCAGGACTGCTGAATCTGTGGGAGAAGAAAAAATGCATTCACTGGGAAAAACTGCTGATGTCAACCTAAAGCAATAAGGTTCTTAGCAGTGCTCTCTAAGGGATTATTGCTGAGGCTGCCAATAACCATATACTACACTGAAGCCTTTGTTTTTCTTCCTGTTTTAATAGTAATTTTATAGCTATTTAGTAATGTTATATTTGTGTAGACTAGAAAAAGCAAAAGTACTAAGTGTTTAGTATCAGTGAATAAGAAATTAAAGCATTTCCACTCTCCATGTTTTAGGAAATTCCACTGTGCAGGGAAGACACAAAGAACTTAGCATTTTTCCACACATCTCTTTGATAAGTTTAAAATGAAATCCTTTAAACACACAGAGAACTCTAATTGCATTGCTGTTAAGAATCTGGAATTTGCTTCTGTTTATATAATGGTTTCCTCACGGGAAAGTGAGACAAAAACACTCTGGAATTTTTTTTTTAAATGGTAAGTTTGATATATTGGTAGGAACATATGAAAGTGAGGAAATACCTTTCCAGTGTTAAATACTAATTATGGTTAAGAAGTTTGTTTCATTAGCACTCCTAAATTTAAAACAACTGCTGAATGGATCATTTCTTTGTTATTTGCCTATTTCAGTTTCTCTTTGATAAAGGTCCTTGCCATTCAAATGGAACATAAAGATTTTATTGGTCCCTAATGATGCAAACTACAGCTGTACAATCATCATTTCAAAATCTGAGCTCTGTATGCTCTTAGATCTGCTGTCACTTTATCACAATTGTAGAAGCATCTTTAAGTGTATTTGCTTAAGCAGATGGTGAATGGCCACACTGGGAATACATCCATCTTTTTTACTGTATGATGAAGTTTTAAAGCAGAAATTTTAGCTATGGGGGTAGGAAAACACAGATTTGTATAATCAACTGTATATAAAAGAACTGGTATAAGACCCTAAAGCTTCTAATACTAGAGTGCAGGAAATTGGTATAGATTTCATAAATCAGGATTTGTGACCTAAAATTGCATTCACTTATATTGTGGATTTAAGGAATCTAATAATTTTTTTCTTAATTATTTTTGTAACTGTTTTTAGAATAAATCCATGATTAAAAAAATCAAACACAGGCATCCTTCCAGAATGTTAACTAAAACAAAACAAGTGGTAAGGATTTCTGGCAAAAGGCTTAAAGTAAAGAGGTAGCCAGGCAATGGCATCAGTCACTGGAAAGGCCTGATTTCAAGCTTGATATGAATACCAGTGACTTTAATGGACTTTAGATCAGGCCCTTGAGGAGAAAAGCATAAGGAGTATCATTCAGGTAAAAAGCAAGAGCTAGGGGAAGATCCATAGGATATTAGATGGAAGGTTGGGAGGTGTATTGGGAGAGATTACAGCTGGGTGAAAAAATGCTGGCAACTTTTTTTCTGTCAAAACCAAAAAGTTTCATGAAAATGTGCCAGCATTAATTAACTTTCTGATGGGAAGATTATTCAGGTCCAGGATGGAATCATAAAGAGAAAGCACAAGGCCACCTTAAAATAGCTAATAGCCTGGTGGTGAGAGAGACCCTTGTAAGCCTGATTTGGAGCAAGGACTTAAACTGAAGTCTGTCCCAAACTAGTACACTAACCACCAGGCCATGGAGTCAGTATCTACTTGGACCAATGGATATTTAATGATTCATACAAAGGGGAAAACCGCTCCAATACTAGAAACTGACCTTATAACCCAGTTGCTACGGCACTGGCTTGAGGCCTGGGTTTAAGTCCCTGAGCTGCCAGATTCGGAGAAACCCAAGATCTTTTGAATATTTTGTGAAAACAGAGAAAGAACACCCACCACCACCTCTCACGCACAAGGCTGGAGAGGTGTCTGTCTCTGTTTTCATGAAAAAAAATTCAAAAGATTGCAGGTTCACTCCATATTGGGACAAAACAGATTCTGAAACCTCAAAGTTCTTCGTGAAACAGAATTGTTGTTTACTGGAGAGAGATAGTAGGAAGGCAACATTAAATAGTCCCAAGAGAAGTCCCATAGGTGTCAGCACTGATGATGCCTCTAAATTAAGTTATGTAGCAATTTCTGTAAATAAATCTACTGTAGTTTTCTTAGTGAAAGATTGGGAGAGGCAACTGCAGGTTTGATGAGACTCCGGCTAGTGGCTGTTTGTTCATATTACACTGTACCCCAAATGGTAGCCGTGTGTATCAACTCTGATGTGTTTTCAAATGAAAACTGGGTCCAATTTTTAGGAACTTTCAAGAAACTACAGTTGGACAAACACTTGGACAACTCCATTTACATCCACTGATTTTAGAGAATGTCATAGAATCATAGAATCATAGAATCTCAGGGTTGGAAGGGACCTCAGGAGGTCATCTAGTCCAACCCCCTGCTCAAAGCAGGACCAACCCCAACTAGATCATCCCAGCCAGGGCTTTGTCAAGCCTGACCTTAAAAACCTCTAAGGAAGGAGATTCCACCACCTCCCTAGGTAACCCATTCCAGTGCTTCACCACCCTACTAGTGAAAAAGTTTTTCCTAATATCCAACCTAAACCTCCCCCTCTGCAACTTGAGACCATTACTCCTTGTTCTGTCATCTTCTACCACTGAGAACAGTCTAGATCCATCCTCTTTGGAACCCCCTTTTAGGTAGTTGAAAGCAGCTATCAAATCCCCCCTCACTCTTCTCTTCTGCAGGCTAAACAATCTCAGTTCCCTCAGCCTCTCCTCATAAGTCATGTGCTCCAGCCCCCTAATCATTTTTGTTGCCCTCCGTTGGACTCTTTCCAATTTATCCACATCCTTCTTGTAGTGTGGGGCCCAAAACTGGACACAGTACTCCAAATGAGGCCTCACCAGTGCCGAATAGAGGGGAATAATCACATCCCTCGATCTGCTGGAAATGCCCCTACTTATACAGCCCAAAATGCCGTTAGCCTTCTTGGCAACAAGGGCACACTGTTGACTCATATTCAGCTTTTCGTCCACTGTAACCCCTAGGTCCTTTTCTGCAGAACTGCTGCCCAGCCATTCGGTCCCTAGTCTGTAGCAGTGCATGGGATTCTTCCGTCCTAAGTGCAGGACTCTGCACTTGTCCTTGTTGAACCTCATCAGATTTCTTTTGGCCCAATCCTCTAATTTGTCTAGGTCCCTCTGTATCCTATCCCTACCCTCCAGCGTATCAACCACTCCTCCCAGTTTAGTGTCATCTGCAAACTTGCTAAGGGTGCAGTCCACACCATCCTCCAGGTCGTTGATGAAGATATTGAACAAAACCGGCCCCAGCACCGACCCTTGGGGCACTCCACTTGATACCGGCTGCCAACTAGACATGGAGCCATTGATCACTACCCGTTGAGCACGACCATCCAGCCAGTTTTCTATCCACCTTACCGTCCATTCATCCAGCCCATACTTCTTTAACTTGCTGGCAAGAACGCTGTGCGAGACTGTATCAAAAGCTTTGCTAAAGTCAAGAAATAGCACATCCACTGCTTTCCCCTCATCCACAGAGCCAGTTATCTCATCATAGAAGGCAATTAGGTTAGTCAGGCATGACTTGCCCTTGGTGAATCCATGCTGACTGTTCCTGATCACTTTCCCCTCCTTTAAGTGGTTCAAAATTGATTCCTTGAGGACCTGTTCCATGATTTTTCCAGGGATTGAGGTGAGACTGACTGGCCTGTAGTTCCCCGGATCTTCCTTCTTCCCTTTTTTAAAGATGGGCACTACATTAGCTTTTTTCCAGTCATCCGGGACCTCCCCCGATTGCCATGATTTGTCAAAGATAATGGTCATGTATGTATTAAGAGGTCATTGGGAGCAAATTGCTCTTGCCAGCTCTGCCACTGAGTCAGTGTGAGGCCTGGATTAATGTTGTTGTTTATATTGCAGTAGCACCTGTATACCCCAAGTCATGCTGGGTTCCCATTGAGCTAAGAACCAAGCATAGAGCAAGAGACAGTCACTGCGCCAAAGAGCTTAAAGTCTAAGCAGATAAAATATACAAGGGTAGGAAAGGAAGCAGAGACACGAATGTCAAGTTACTTGCCCAGGGACACACAGTGGGTCAGAGGCACAGGTCTCCTTTACGGCCAGTCTAGTGCTCTATCACTAGGAAACACTGCCTTTCAGATGAATGTGTATGATCTTTGCTCCTTTGTTTATTCATATATAAAATGGGTATAATGCTAGTGTACCTGGCAATCTTTCTACGTGCTTAATTAAGGTTTGTAAATTATTTTGAGCCTCTACTGAAAGCTGACCCATACAGAAGGATTAAAAGCTTATAACAATAAAAAAACAAATATGCAAGAAAAATTGTGTTTACATTCAAAAAAGAATGTTGTTTGCTTTCCATCAGTATTGAGAACATTTTCCTACATTGTTTTGCAAATGGTCTACAGTTTGTTCTGGTTGTTTAAAAAGAAGAATAATTTGAAACTGAAAACTAGATGGTGGCACAGATAACTTACAAGTCCTGCACTTATTTTTATTAAACATAAGGCCGTGCTTTTCCTTCATTTTGCCAAAGAGATTAGGACTTTGAAATATGAATTTGATATTGCATAAACTTGTTTACAAAAATTATTCCTCTAACTGTGATAAGGAACAAATTCATAAAAAATCATGACCAGTTCTGTGACAATTTGCAAATAGAATAAGGACTAAATGCTAGTAGCAAATATGCCAGTCATTCCCATTAAATTAGAAATAAACAATCCATTGAGGACATTGTCTCAGTGCAGTCACACCCTTGACTGCTACTACATAATCCTAGGGGAGTTCTTGTCTCATCCTAAAAATAAGAGTGTAAAGCTATAGCCAAAACCAATAAGAAGCAGCATCTCAAGTACAAGTTTCTGATTGCAATTTTCTAGGTGATTCCTCTCTCTGGATGCTTGTATGCTGAATGGGCACTAGGAGTCTGAGGTTGGTGGAAAGACTCCAGTTACAAAGCTGTTTTACTGTGTCTCACATTTATGCATGTGTGATATAGTACACAAGTGAATTAGTCAATGAAAACCCCTTCTCAGCTGAGAGGTAGTAACTAGACAGTATATACAAAGATAGATCTATTTGATGGCAGGGACAGCAGAAGGTAAAGGCAATACATAGTGAACTGTTTAATGCCTGTGTAACCCTTCTGCCAGGACGAGTTGACAGCAGCAAGGGCTGGGTTCAGTACATAGGGGTTCCCTTTTCAACAATACAATGTAAAACCAGCTCGAGCCCCCACCCAATAACCTGGGAAAATCTTTACACACACACCCTGGGCGCCTCAAGGAGGCAATACTTCCCCTCTTGCAAGCACAGGGCCTCAGTGTAACAGGAAATCTTTAATAACAGCAGGTAAATGACACCAGCATTAAATTGGGAAAACACCACAACTAGGATTCATAAACCAAACTGTGAGCAAGATCCACCCCAGCCAATTGGGCCATGTCCTGTCCCTTTGGTTCTTGAGTCCAGCAACACAGAAATCACCCAAAGTCCCCCAAAGTCCAAGAACCCAAAAGTCCAGTCCAAAAGTTCATCAGTCTGGGCAGAAATGGGGAGGGGAGAGGTAAGGGGCACCTTACATGGCTTGAAGATTATTGCCTCACCCCTCCGTGGTGCTTCACTCTGCTCCACCAGCTGTCCCACGGGCCGCTCCTCCAGCCGTCCTGCAAGCTGCTACAGCTGTCCCCACAAACTGCTCTGCTCTGCCAGCCATCCTGCAAGCCGCACTGATGGTCCCACGAACTGCTCTGCTCCGCCGGCAGCTCCGCTCCGCCAGCCGTCCTGCAAGCCGTGCCGACGGTCCCCACGAACAGCTCCACCAGCAGCTCCGCTCCACCAGCTGTTCTGCAAGCCGCGCCGATAGTCCCCCCGAACTGCTCCACCCTGCCAGCCACTCAGCAATTCTTCAGGCTTCCCCACTACTTAACACACTGCTCAGTGATTTCAGCTCATAAGAGTTTTAGCTCTTTAGTGATTTCAGTTTGTAGTTAGGGATGCCCTAGTGCTCATTTGCACCCTTAGCCCAGAGTGATTTCAACTCAGCAGCCTGAAACCAGACTCCCAATGAACTCAACATTAGCTCTGATATTCCACGGTGGAGAGAGGAGGAGGTACAATCACTGTCTCAGACCCTCACGGGGGGCCCATACCACCAGGTACTATGCTTGATCAATAGCCAAGAGGCCCAACCAAAAAAGCTGTCCCCAGCCTCTCTCAATTCACTGGGCCCTGGAACCCATGACCCTCACCCAGCGAGTGCTGCCTAGCCGATGGCGAGTCCCTCCATCATAACAAAAATCCACTGTCCTTGATTCACACGATCAGGGCAACAACACTTCATTCCTCCTGCCCCAACAACAGAGAAACTGGGGATCCCACAGCAGACAAAGTGACCATTTGGGCAAGTGGTTCCTCATGCTTTGCAGGTAGGGTGTGTCCATGCAAACAAGATTAGCCCCTGACATCCCTTTCCACAACTCCCCACCAGATGTAAGGGTAGAGCTCATCCTGACTCTGCTTACACCTGAAATCACAACAGTTCTTGAGGCCTCAATATCTTGCAGAGTGGTCTGTTTACAGCAATAGAAGTGGGTATAGTAGGTTATTGATAAACGGACACTACAAATTCTGATGGGATGCAACTATCTACACTTAAACTATTAACAAGCAATAAAAGCAATTACAACTAATATATATGGAGATAATTAGTAAATGTGGTCATTTCTGAAGATCGTGTTTACCTATAAGTGAAGTGAAAGTCACATCTGTATTAAAGTTGCCAAATATTCTCTGTACAGCCCCCTATTTTTAGATACTGATAACTTTGCCAAACTCTGTTAGTCCTGAAATATTCTATGCTCAGTCTGTGCAGCCATGTCAGCAGCTCATATGATTGTATCATGAGTCTTACGATGTTTGGTGTTTTTCTCTAAAACCCGAGCGCCTAGTGTCATGTTTGTGAGGATCTTAACTGTCATTAAAACACAAAAAAAGTTTCTAGCTATATAGTTTCAGAGAAAAGCTTGTGAAATTTGCCCCAGAATGCTCAAAAACAGACAGGCAAATAAATACTTTAAAAAAACCCTCATGCTTTTAAGACAATTTAATTATTTTTTGTAAGCTAGGTTCATGATGTTTGAATGTTTGGGAGTGATAGTACGGTGGCAGGTTGCATTTCTTTGAAAGTTTGAGCAAAAATGGCATTTTTTGAGAACAAGGTTAATGAACACTGCATTGTTCTTCCAATATTCAAAAAATAGTGCTTATAAAAATAAGTGTAGCATCTCTGTGTTTGCGGGGTAAGAACTTGAAGTTAGATGAAGGGGGGGTAATTTTGTGGTCAGAGAGTGCTTTTTGATGACCCTTTAATAATCCAAGTTGTCTGATCTACCATCTGTGGAAAATTGCCATTTTCACTTTTACTATACAATGGAACACTGACAAGATTCTCCTCCTGTTTTTGCCCATCAAAATAAGTTTTGTTCTAAGGGATGGTGAACTGGACTGGGAGCCAAGAAACTAAGTTCTAGTCCCACCTCCTCTATTAATTGGAATGGTTAATTCTGTGTACTTCACAATATTATGATTGAGCCAAATCTGATATGCCAACCCTAGCTAGATGGCAAATATCAGCGTCCTCTCTCCCATTTTACAAATGAGTAACTGGGAGGTTGTAAAGTTTACTCTCAGTACAAACCAGGTTTCTAATATGATAGACTCAAGCATCATCCACTCTTCTCTGTCTACGTGCTTGGCTATGCTATATAAATTGTTCACATGTTGAGTGCATTACATACCCTCTCTTGTGGTTAGTCTACAGACCTACTCTTACTGCCATCTAATGAAGTTATTAGACATTTAAACTCAGTTAGTAGAGGTCTATGTGGCAGTTGTGAAGTTCAAACATTGCTGATGAGTCATGCACAGGGGTTATACATGATGTAATTTCTTTTATTTTCTTTATTTTTCTACTTGGCATTTCTTTAAGTGGGACATTCCATTAAACAATTAAACAATTAAACAAACAAACTAAATTGAAAGAATTTTATTAAGGTTGAAAAGTGAAGCAGTCAAAAACTATGAAATGTCTTTATTAAGGTTTCATAAACAATCTTCAGTCTTCTTCCTCATGCACTTGCTTTATGATATAGCCTTTGGTTATACATGATTGCCTACTGTTTTTTTCCAAAGGGCCCTGCATTATGACTGGATAGTGCTTAGTGAATAATTTAGAGTTCTGTTATGAATGAGGTTGTATGTAGTTTCCCTGCCTCATTTACTGCAAAAATTGGAAGGTGTGAAATGAACAGGGGTGAAGGGGCTGGTTGAAGAGAGAGGATGGTCTTGTGTTTAAGATACTTGACTGTGACTCAGGAGAACTGGATTCTATGTCTGACTCTGCCATAAAATTCCTGTGGGATGTCACAAAAATTACTTAAACTAAAATTTTCAGAGGTAGCTGTTAACTGTGTGGATTTAATTTTATGGGTGAATAACCTGAGACACCTAGAAACTGATTTTCAAAAGAGCTGAGCACTTGTAACTACATTTTAAGTGAATGGGGACTGTAAGTGCTCAGTACCTCTAAAAATAAGGCCCAAAACATTTCAAGTTGGGCACCCATCACTGCGGCACTGAAAATGTATGGATGCTGTTGTACAAACTTTATTCACTTTGTGACTTAGTTCCACATCTGTAAATCTGAGATAATTGCAGGGGTACTGTAAAGATAAATTTGTTTATGTTTGAGCAACACTGGGATACTAAAATCATATGACTTATGTAATTAAAGATAGTGTCATCAGACTTACACATATGCAGCCCTGATTTTGGCATTTTCTAATATTCAAATACTTGACCTAGCAACCGTATTTTTTAACACGGGGATTTTTATTTGTATTTGTAAGGAGTTAGGATATGCAGTGTGCTTGGGAAGCTCCCAGTTTAATAGTACCTCAGTTGCTGTAAGGCACTTGAATTTGGCTATGGGCCTTGTTAAAACAGTCCCAGTACCAGGGTCTTGCTAATTAATCCCTAAACTAACAAGTGTAAAAGCTGTAATAAGGTAGAAAAGTCACAGCGCTTTTTTTCAAACTCTCAGTCTGGGATTTCTGACAAGACAAGTCGTTCAAAATGGCTATTGCAGGCATCTTACTTTCTTCCCTGACAAGGGATTGCTGGCTGCACTAGTTGGTGAATTGACTGGCTGGCAGCTGCTCTACACATCTTCCAGGTCTCTGTGGTACTCAAAGGATCTGGCAATATTCAACTATACAGACAAATAGCCCAGGATGAGGCACTAATAAGATTAAAGGCAGCTTTTCTTAGCACCTAACTGGTGCATAACTTCCGTACTGGCTCTCAACATAATTTGTCTCCTCTTTCCTTTTTGGGTTGGTAGGAAGACTCATTCTTGTGTAAATGGCTTCACATAGGTTCAAATCTGATCTTCTGTATGTGTATCATAGGCTATAACTTCTGGTTAAACTAGAACATGTCTTTGATTTGAAGGCTTCAAGTGATGGTCCACGCCCCTTAGTAATTTTTTTCCCAGGTTGACTACCCTTAGCCCAGGGCTACACTAGGGGAGGGGGTCGATCTACGATACGCAGATTCAGCTACGTGAATAACGTAGCTGAAGTCGGCGTATCGTAATCGACTTACCTGGCCATGAGGACGGCGGCGATTCGATCGCTGCCACTCCCCCGTCGACTCCGCTTCCACCTTTCGATGAGGTGGATTTCCGGAGCCGACGGGGAGCGCTTTCGGGGATGATTAATCGCGTCTAAACGAGACGTGAAAAATCGATCCCCGAAAGATCGATTGCTACCCACCGATCTGGCGGGTAATGAAGACAAGCCCTTAGCCTTAAAATTGTGGGCGTTTTTTCCACTTTCAGTTGGTGTAGTTTTGAATTACAGCCATTGGATCTTGTTATGCCTTTTTCTATTAGTTTAGAGTCCTCTAGTAGCAGAAGTCTTCTCCCAATGTAAGTACTTATAGACTGTGATCAAGTGATCTCTTTAACATTCTCAATTTATTTTGTTTAAGTCTTTCTCATCGAAGGATGGTCTCTGAAAGTTGGAAATGTGCAAATTATATTATATTTTTGCAGTAACCTATTACGGGTGCAATGGTGACCCCATGGATGGCTGAAGGTGGAAATTTCTCTTCCAATCCTACCTACAGTTAATAGTCTTCTCTGGGCTGGTAGAGAGTAACTCACAAATTTCTCTGAGAGAATGACTTCTTTACTCACATTCAGTGCACCTAAATGTCCCCTAATTTAGGGGTGGGGATATGTCACTCTAACTTTATGAAACTTGACATCATTGCAGGAAAGTTTAATAGTTTTTTAGACATTTCAGAAATAATTGGCTATACTGTTCCCTTGACAATGAAGGTTTCTGCATACTGAGAGGAGAATATAAACCAATATGTGTAGTTTGCTTGTTTCAAGTCACATTATAGTGAAGCTCAAATTTAAAATTTACTATTAAAAAATGAGTCAATGTATAAACATTTGGCTACTTACTCAATCTTACTGTTATTTTTTAGAATGAATCCCACTCATAGAGATCTCTTCGTTGCACTCTATTCTGAAAATCCCACTGCATGCTGGTTATTAAGGAAGCAAAACGGAACTATCTGCACATTCAATAAAATCAATATTTTCCCCTCCTCTGTAGAAATCAAGTGTGTGATTTTTGTCTCAGTCATTGTAGCATTGTTGTTTGTTCAAGGGCATTCAGGAGCTCTGAAATAGTAATGTAAGCAGATGGGTCTAATGCAGATGTGATATGATTCTATGATTATAGAAAGAACTGTAGACCACTAGTTTAGGCACTGACTTTATCTGTAGCAATAGACAATTTACTTTGCCTCTGGTTCAATTTATGTATATCTGAAATAAAGATAATATCTACTTTGCAGGGCTAATGAGGGTTAATTAGATAATGTTTTCAAAGTGCTAAGTATTATTATCATTACCTTCGTTAACCTGAAAATCATCCTGGAGTATGTACTTAGCAGTTTTGAAAACATGGCAAGGTTGTGAGAAAGGAATCTCTATGTTAGCCTGATGGTAGTATTGCTTAATTTGCAGTCTGGTTCTTGTGCCCATGAGTAGATTCAGTGGAGTCTACAGAGTGTAAAGTGTTCTGTTTTTTCCATTCAGTGATCAGGCATTATGACATTTGAGCAGTGTGTGTCAGTCTCCCTACCCTGAACACCAGAACAGTTCCTGACACCACTTTCTGAAGTGTGCCAGAGAAGTCAAGTTCACATGTCTACACAGACTTGTACATACATAAAACAATAGCTTTGAAATAAAATACTCATATTAGCCTGGTTTGTACAGAACTATTCATGATTTTTGGTAAATTCTGTAATGTCAGTAGCTAAAGGGTAGAATGTAAATATCATGAACAGGCCACTTCAGTTACATTCAGAAACAAATATGCCCAACCAATTTGATTAAGGTATTTAGTCTGAACTATAGAGCCAACAATTACAAGCAAGCATTAATACGAAAACATAATAATTTGTAACTGTCCTGTACCTATGCCAAAATATTCCAACTAAATATACTGAGTATAAGTCCTGCAAAACAAGGAGAATGGTTTCTTCATGGTAATCTAATATATTTAGAGCATTTGCTTAACCAAATAATTTGTGTTATGAAGAATATACAGTACCACTGAGTTAATCTGTTCATCTTAAAAATATGTACATGGTCTTATATTAGATACTGATTTTGTTGAGTCTGGTGGAGAATGAGTAACTTAGATTAAAATATTTTAGTCCTTGGCTTTAATTTTATACCAGTATTGGCTAACGTGTTAATATTTCTAAAAAAAAGGTTGTCACAGTTACTGGGCAAGCTGTGCTTTGTAAAACCCTTTTAGTCCCTCTGGAGTGCATCCCTTGGCTGACAGACCTGGCCTCCCTCACTTCACTATGGGTGGAACCACATAGTCCAACCACTCCTAGACTGGGTCTCTGCACTGCACTCCTCCCCCCCACACACACACTTCCCAATCATCTTAATGCAAGAGGGCTAACTGTAAGAACTTTTTCTCTGGGGACCTGTGGCAACAGCTGATTAAAGTGACTCAAAAGTAGAATCTTCAAAACAAAGTAGCGTTTAATTCCCAGAAGGATCTCTGAATGTAGGACATGGGTTAACACCAGGGCCGGATCCAGGCACCAGCCAACCAAGCACGTGCTTGGGGCAGCACCTTCTATGGGGCGGCAAGGGAGCGGTGCGGCGCTTGGTTTTTTTTTTATTATTATTTTTTACTTTGGCAGGGCGGTGCTCGGGGAGGGGTTCTTTTGTTTCAGCAGGGCGGGGCGGCGCTTGGGAGGGTTGTTTCGGTGGTGCAGCACTTCCTTTCGGCGGGGCGGTGCTCGTGGGGGGGCGTGTTTCAGTGGGGCGGCGCTCAGGATTTTTGTTGTTGTTGTTTAAGCGAGCAGCCTCTCCTACTTCCTGAAGGCCAGCATCTTTAAGGTTAAGGGTCTACTTTGATCCCAGGCTTTCAATCTTAGGAAGTAAACCGTGCCAGCCTGGTGAGAGCCAAGCAGATAGCATCTTCCCAATTGGTGACTCTTCCCTGCATATTTATACCTGCTCCTGGACATTTCCACTGCATGCATCTGAAGAAGTGGGTATTCACCCACAAAAGCTTATGCTCCAATATGTCTGTTAGTGTATAAGGTGCCATAGGACTTTTTGTCGCTTCTACAGATCCAGACTAACACGGCTACCCCTCTGATACTTTAAATGACCAGTTCAACCTCATATAAAAAAATGTTCCTCAATTACCTCGTCACCATCTTTTCTGGGAAAAAACATCAGTCTTCTCCAGGTAACACTCCTGAGTCTTCTGGATATTTGAATTGTCTTCAGCATGCTGATAAGATGCATAAAGGGCCATCGAATAGCTTTGGGCTATGTTTCAAAGTACAGGCATTTAATAGCATTTTAAACTCCGTTTTCAGGCAATTGCACCATTTCCTTTTTTAATAGAGTAGAAACCTCTTAAAGGTAAAAAACCCATCAATTGCACTGTTTTCAATTTCCTCAGCTGACATGCAGTATCATTTCTCAGATACATCCCATCCTGTTATGACAGCTGAATCATGTCACAGCAATTGAGTCAGCCTAACATATCCCAAACCATCTCTTTAATTCAGAATTGGAAAACTATAACTTTAAACAATCTTGCACACCTATTTTGTCACTGGTTTGTTTTTTGTGTTTCTATTTTAAAAAATATTGTTTTTTCCACAAGCATTCAAACCTCTCACCTAGCACAAGAACTTTAGGTTATGGTTTATGATACTAAAGTATTTTCCTTTCTGGTAAAATCATATATTAACAGAACCAGGGAAAGAAAGACATTAGGACCAGTTTAGCCAAATTGTGAGAGTGTTACTGACATGAGGGACTGCATGAGGTTTGGTAATGTGATTTAAAGCTTAATACAAAAGCCATTTAAGTCAATGGGAGGCTTTCTATTGACTGCAGTGGACATTGGATCAAGCCTATATATATAACCTTTATTCTAAGCCATCAGACTGAATCCACCTGAGATCCGTATTCATTGAAAGCTGTCATCCGATAGCTGTCTGGCTTGAAACACGTTGAAGTAAGTTTAATGATCTTGCTCCCATTTCCACTGAATAGGTGACTACATCAACACCACCAGCACCTTTGTTGTCAGTCTAAATGGAGAGGTCATAAAAGCAATTCCTGTAGAATAGTATTTAGGCATAGCATGAAGGAGTATGTGCTACTCTGGCCCCTTCTGTAGCTGGTTTGCAGTATAGTTATCGCTTGGTAACTTTCACAAGCACACAGGACACAACCTGATGTAGTCTGTTAACTATTCTGTTGAGTTAATTGGAATAAGAAACACACACCAAATTCAGAAACTCTGACACTTTATGCAAATTACTTAATCAGCTTATTGTCACATAACAATACACTTCATTTTAAAATAAAAATTTGTGGATTTATAGCTGGTGAAAGGCATTAGCTTGACAGCCCTGGTGAGTGAAGCCCTCTATTTATCTACAGGGCAGTAGCATGACAAGCTTCCCATTCCCACTGCCCTGCCAGCATCTCTCAGCTCTCATATGGGGCAACTTCTAGGGATAACACAAGTGGTCTCAGTGACCAATGCGTTTCTTGGTCTGTTGAGTTTCTCAGTTAGTGAAAAGCATAGTGGTGAGATTGTGATTTGGGAACCAGTATTAAGACCACCAAATTCATCTCATATAGAGCCTGCAAACAACTAATGATTGGGAGCACGTTTTGATTTTTACTAAGATGTGCTAGATACAGACTAGTGAGCTAGCTCATTAACAATGCCTTAAAGTGTCTAATCCTCAAATATGTGCTACTGTTATACCTTCTAGAGTGAAATTAATTTAAAAATGTTTATTAAATCAAATTGAGACTTTTTAAAGTTTACTTCAGCATTCTCTGGACACATGGGAAAACATTGGCCACATATTGTTCTGTCTCTTGAAAACATACTTCATAATCAAGTGCTCTATTCAGTTTTTTTCAAGGGACAACTCCATTAACCAAAACAGAAACAATAAAATGCAACAGTAAAAAATAAATGTTACCACAATACTCATTCACTTCTAAATAGGGTGTTTTGGAATATAAAATAATTTTAACAAGTGTAAAATCCATTACAATTATTCTCAGATCCTCAAGCTAATTTAAGAAGTAGTTTATTCTCTCTCTCTCTCTCAGCCTCTGCTAAAATTGTTCAGATTGCAAAATCAAGCTCTTAAAAGTTGGGAAATACAAATATTCATGTTATGCCCACTTGTGCATAAGTTCTATAATACATTCTTTAATGATATAACATTATTTTTTTCTGTATTGGTGGTCAGCAGAATTGAAACCAGGCCCTTTAGATACAACGTATATGCCACTTCCACATGAGCTGAAGTAGCAACTGGTAGCTTTTATCGTCTCTGTGGACCAGCTCCTAAATGGAGACACAATATACATTTTGTCATGGGTTGTACAGTTATTTGTGAATAACAGAATGTTGGGTATCAAGATTCTTGGGGTTCTACTCCCAGCTTAGGGAGCAGAATGTGGGCGAATAGTAACAGACAGAATAGCCAAATACACCGATTTGTACATTTTTGTCTGAAAGTGTGTGGCTGAGTGGATTAGAGTCAGGTCTGTCATATTAGAGATGTAGGTTTGTTCAAGGCTCTGCCTGAAGTGACATTCTGACATTATGCTCTCAAGATACTTAGTTAACTTATTTTCTAAAATGGGAGGAATGATGGTTACTGCCACTTAGAACAGGTATATGCCATCAGTAGAAGAAGTGAGACCAGCTGTTCTAGCCTGGCTCCTAGAGCAATGCACTTTCCTGTAGGCCAAAGTGTATTTTGTGGAGAGAGTGTCTCTCTCTCTCTCTCTCTCTCTCTCTCTCTCTCTCGTATGCCAGCAGGTGTGACAGGGCTGTCAAATACATTAGTGTCACTTAGCCATTCTGCTTATATTCTACTGTTCAAATTGCTTTTCTATTGTAGTGCACTAGAAAATAGATCGTAGTGCAAATATACATTTTATTTATTCACTATAAGCTCAGGCATGGGATGCTGAGGATTGTGATTGCTGTGTAACTCTAGGTTTCAGATAGTTAACCGAAAAGGCACCCTCTCGCACGCTCTCTCTCACATACTGTGATAGACCCAGGCCAGTTTGGTACAACAGAATAGTAGAAGGCAGATATACTGGCCATTGGGTTAGCAGTTTTCTGTTCCCTAACTGACCAGAGCAGGGACTGCTCCAGGCTAATGAGAACACCTGACTCTCATTAACCTGCAAAGAGTCAGGTGAGGCCATTAAGGTGAAGTGAACACCTGACCCTAATTAAAGCTCTTCTGAGCATATAAAAGGGCTCACTCCAGTCAGGCTGAAAAAAGAGCCAGGGAGCCAGAGGAGAGGAAGTGCTGCTGCTGCTGCTACTGAAGGGCTGAGTAAATAAGGCAACTCTCGAGCCATTGGTAAGGGAGCCCTAAGGTAAGGGTGAAGAAGGGAGAAGCGGGAGAGCTGTGGGGAAGTGGCCCAGGGAATTGTAGCAACTCTGGCAGTGAGAGGTCGGCTGCCAACAGCTGCTACCATTAGGGTCCCTGGGCTGGAACCCGGAGTAGAGGGCGGGCCCGGGTTCCCCCCACCAACCTGCCACTACAAGGAGAAGACAGGCCTCTGGCAGGACAGGAGACTAAACTGTTCTGCAATAAGCCCAGAGGGACAACAGGGACTGTGGGAGTTCTCTCACCATCCTCTGAGGCTAGCATAAACCGCCTAGAAGCGCGGGACCCACAGGGACAAGATCGGAGCTCTGCCACAATACACATATCCTTTTCCTGGGGGAGATTTGCTAGTGTCCTGCCAAAATGTATCCTGATGGATCGAGTTCAGATTTCTAAGCAGTTTTAACTCTTTTGCGGAACAAGAGATGACATCCTAAGTAATCTGTTAGAGAATTAGTTGAAATTTTGTGCTTTTGAAGTAGTGGGTCAGTAGTCATTTGAGAAAAGCCTGAATTAGATGGGGACAATTTGAGATAAGACAGGCAATCCGTTTACAGTCCATTAATGCTGTCTTAGATAATGTAGAAAGAAAAGGATATTAGTTCCTTCATCATCCTAGGACTCTAACAGTATTGACCAGTAGGGGGAAGGAGAGACTAAAAACAGAGCCTTTGGAGAGGGATTAGTGATGCATGAGGGTGGAAATTCCTTAAGACATTTGATCAGGTTTACCTTTATAAGAGGGAAGTGAACCAGGTACTCTTGATCTATGTATTCTCTCTTTGTAGCCCCAAGATGATGAGATACATATTGGTAAAGATGGTAATTTTAAGATTACATAAAAAGGCTCAGACACAGACTTAATCATATTAGCTCAAAAAGACAAGGATCCGTTGCAAGTATATATTGTGCATATATTTTCAGTTCTCCAATATGACTTCACAAAACACTAACATGGCCCACACCATGAACAAGAAGGATATTAGAATCTTAATATTGTACAAATAGTTTGCATTTCTTGTACAAATATACTGCACCTTCTATAGAACCATTTAAAAATAAACAGAACACAACACTTAAGAAGCTTCCAGAGCTCTAAGCATCTTGTTGTTTTTCAGCATGAAGGAGTATCATTTTGACAGATTAGATAAAGTGCTAATTGTTAGACCATTCAGAATTCTTAACACAAGATAACCTAAAACAAGCTGGAAAAATACCATTTAGAAACTCGTTCTTCACAGAAAGCATTTTGCAAAGATCATTGATGAACTGCGTGAAAATGTTCATCTCAGCATTGTTTCAAACTGGAATAGCTCCCTAAAGTGTACTATTATTGTCCTAATATTATAAGCAACAACATACACACAACAAAATATTCTGGTGATATACTATCATTAAATATTTATGGGAATAGGGACTTAAACCTGAATCTCCCATAACCCAGGAGAGTGCCCTCACTACTGGACTCTAGAGTCAATCTCTCTTGCTGTCTCTTTCTATGGCCCAATGAATAGTTAGGTCTTTAATAAGAAGTGGAACTAATTCAATAGGAGAGATTGAGAAACATTAACCTCAGGATACCAAATAGCTTGGTGGTTAGGCTAGTATTTTAAGATATGGGAGAGCTCAGTTCAAGTCACTGCTCTGAATCAGGCACAATAAAAGTTTGAAATCAGGTCTCCCAAATTCCAGACGGGTGCCCTAACCACTGAGTATACATTATATTGGTGCAGGAGGTGTCTCACTGTTTTTTGGTGAGGAAGGATTGGCCTGGCTTAGGGAACTAACTCTAGGAGAGAGTTAACAACTATTAATCCCAAGCAGCATTAAACACCTAAGAAAAATGCATTGTTAACATAACTATGATGAAATGATTTCCATATATTTATTTCCTTCAACAAACTGTTTAATTCTGTCCAAGATGATATTTCTGTCAAAGCAACAATGTTCTGAGTTTTGCAAGAGTTATTTTTGGAACAAAAATTGGCGGAGAGTCGCTAAGCAAACTTATTTATGAATGTCTAGGACCACTTATCATCTTTGGACCAGACTATGGCCCAATTTGTGCAGCTGTGTGAAGTAGTAATGAGGCTTAAGGGTCCCCTTTACTATCTTGTAGCAGGTATCTGTACTGCCACACACAGCACAGAAAAGAAATCAGACTCTGCAGAGCTGCTGCCTTCACTCATGAGCAGGTGTATAGAATAGACATTAAATTATGTCACAATACCAGAAAGTCGTCTTTAATTTAAAGGACAAAGTTACATCATATTTTATCTTAATTGAGAGGAATTATATTTTAGGAGAAATCTTCAACATGTGCATACTTTCACAGAAGGCAGAATTGCAAATGAGACTCGTGTAAACATTTGAGACACACTAAGTAAATAACGGTGGGATGGGAAACCTTAGATGATAACCACGGGAGGCTCTCCAAGGAAGACTTGCAATTTTGTACCGAATCTATCTCTGGAAATGTTTAATTGATATATAGTTATGATTAGTAACATGTTTTATTTAAATATACAAGAACAGTTTCACTGTAATTTTTATTTAAAACGTGTGACTTACAAGGGAAAAGTTTACAGATCGTCTGAGAGGGAGGTGGCAAAGGTTATTAAATTTATCTAGGAGAAGAATTTACTATGTATGAGACCGGGACGAGGGGGAGAACTATTGAATACGAGATCCAAGAGGAAATTGATTACTAGACAATTAAATGAAGTATTTAATTGGGGAAATAAACATTTTCTATAAAATCACAGAATCGTAGAAGATTTGGGTTGGAAGAAACTTCAGTAGGTCATATAGTCCACCTCCTGTTCAAAGTAGTACAACCCCAACTAAATCATTCCAGCCAGGGCTTTGTCAAGCCAGGCCTTAAAAACCTCTAAGGATGGAGATTCCACCACCTCCCTAGGTAACCCATCTCAGTGCTTCACCACCCTCCTAGTGAAATAGTTTTTCCTAATATCCAACCTAGACCTCACCCACTGCAACTTGAGACCATTGCTTCTTGTTCTGTCATCTGCCACCACTGAGAACAGCCTAGCTCCATCCTCTTTGGAACCCCCCTTCAGGCAGTTGAAGGCTGCTATCAAATCCCCCCACTGTTCTCTTCTTTGGACTAAATAAGCCCAGTTCCTTCAGCCTCTCCTCGTAAATCATGTGCCCCAGCCCCTAATAATTTTTGTTGCCCTCTGCTAGACTCTCTCCAATTTGTTCACATTCCTTCTGTAGTGGGGGTGGGGGTGGAAAAAACTGGACACAATACTCCAGATGTGATCTCATAAGTGCCTAATAGAGGGGAATAATCACTTCCCTCAATCTGCTGGCAATGCTCCTACTAATGCAGCCCAATATGCCTTTAGCGTTCTTGGCAACAAGGGCACGCTGTTGACTCATATCCAGCTTCTCATCCACTGTAATCCCCAGGTCCTTTTCTGAAGAACTGCTACTTAGCCATTCAGTCCCCAGCCTGTAGCGGTGCATGGGATTCTTCCGTCCTAAGTGCAGGACTCTGTACTTGTCCTTGTTGAACCTCTTTAGATTTCTTTTTGTCCAATACGCCAATTTGTCTAGGTCACTCTGGACCCTGTCCCTACCCTCCAGCGTATCTACCTCTCCCCCCAGCTTAGTGTCATCCACGAACTTGCTGAGGGTGCAATCCATCCCATCATCCAGATCATTAATGAAGATGTTGAATAATACTGGTCCCATGACTGATCCCTGGTGCACTCCGCTTGATACTGGCTGCCAACTAGACATCGAGCTGTTGATCACTACCTGTTGAGCCCAATGATCTAGCCAGCTTTTTATCCACTTTATAGTTCATTCATCCAACGCATACCTTTTTAACTTGCTGGTAAGAATACTGTGAGAGACCGTATCAAAAGTTTTGCTGAAGTCAAGATATATCACATCCACCACTTTCCCCATATCCACAGAACCAGTTATCTCATCACAGAAGACAATCAGGTTGATCAGACATGACTTGCCCTTGCTGAATCCATGTTGACTGTTCCTGATCACCACCTTCTCCTCCGGATGCTTCAAAATGGATTCCTTGAGGACCTACTCCATGATTTTTCCAGCGACTGAAGTGAATCTGTAATTCCCCAGGTTCTCTTTCTTCTTTTTTTTTTAAAGATGGGCACTATATTTGCCTTTTTCCAATCGTCCAGGACCTCCCTCAATAGCCACAAGTATAAAACATATTTGTATTGTACATATATCTGTTAATTTATATCTCTCTTATAAAATGGACCAGTTTTTAGAGCAACCTTTTTTAGAAAATATTATATAAAACGCTGGCTATTTCTGACAATGAGAAATATAGCTAGATGATGCTTAGAGAAAAATGTATTGTCTTCCCATTATAGTAATACGTTATTTTCTTAACTTATATGGGTTCAGAAATTATTTATAAAGACTTTTTTTACATTATGTTTTCACTATAATTTATATTTTACATAATGATTCCACAGGCAGAATTATTAGCATACAAAACAAATTCAGTTCTTTCAATACTTAATGCAAGGAGCCCTGTTTTCAGAAACCATGTATTTTTTTTCAATTCAGCATTGAATGTACAGAGGCCAATCTGATGGCAAAACAGCTTCCGAAGGAAGAATTTTCTCCTTATTTTGAGATATCTTAAATAGAATGGAAGGTCTTTTATGCTTTCAAGTAGCTTTTTAGACAAGTGGAATAAAGTTGTCATCATATTCAGGCTTAAGTATCCTACTAAATAGTAGTTATTATATAGAGAAAATGTTCAAATGAAAATAGAAAATAGCAGGCTTTCCTTACAAACTAAGTACCATGATCTTTATATGAGAAAATCAGCTATTGTTTTGTTCAGAGAATGGGTTTTAGAAGAATAGATTTATGACAAATGTTTCTTACTAATAAGAGTAAGATATGCAAAGTATCTTTTGCCAATATCTGCTCCATGTTCCATATTCATTATGCAGGGTTAAACTGTATTAGCCTGTGGAGAACGTGCTAATGAATATCATTATTTTTAAATAGTTTACAAGGTCCAAATATCTATAATTAATAGACTGAAGGTTTTGTTTTATAAATTGGACTGTAATGCATTAGTAGACTGAAAACAAGTTCATATATTTGGACCTTGTTTGCCTAGTGGTTCATAACCAGAAAAATATTCTGTTAATGATCTTTGAACAGAAAATGTACTTATTAGCCCAAATTGATTGATTGAAATTGAAAAACATACTGAAAACTGAAAATCAGCTACTTTATTTTTCATTTTATTTGAGAAATAGTCCATAATCAGATCATTGCGGATGCCTTTATAAAATTTGTGCATGTTAATGTACGTGCAACATTAACAGTCACCACCTTAACTCTAGAATGTACTGCTTTTTTTTTTTAACTCTGCAACTTTAGTATTTTTTATGGAATTGCCTAATATTTTTCCTCTTTAAAAATCCATAATATGCAAATAGAAACCAGTGAAACACAGGACACCTTATAAATTGATTTGTAAGGTCTAATATTTTAGGACCGTTACATTCTTACAGTCAATTATTTGAGAAACTGTGCCACTTCCATGCTTGGAAGTGGGGACTTCGAATTTTGCAGAGGGGTAGCCCTTGCATGAAAAGAGCTGGGATTTCTTGGTGTCTTTTTGAAAATTCACCTATATTTGGCTTAGTATAACCCTCTCAAAATTTGCTATTTGCACATGCCTAGTAGAGATTTGTTTTAGGCTGATATTTAAAAAAAAAAATCTGATGAGTCCATCTGAACTGAGAGTGCTATATCTGAGAGCTACAAGGGATGAGCAAGATTTGTGTAATTGCTCCTTCTGGAAGTAACAGAACTAAGAGCAGAAATGCTGTCTTCTAGACAGAAATGAAAGAGAAGGAGGGGGCACCCTTACTAGAGTGCAGTGGGGTGAGTAGACAGGGGAGATAAGGATAGGCTGAAGGGGTTGTAGTAAAAAGGAATAGGAACAATCTGGAGGTTACAGGCACAGAGGTATGTGAGGGTGGATGTGGATGTAGGGTTTAAGAACAGGTCTGGGATGATGGGAGCCATGGGGATTGGGTCAGTGGAAGGAGGGGGTAACAAATGGTAGGGAACACACTGGGGAACAGGAGAAGAATGAGGTCTGTAGGGAGAAGGCAAGAAAATGGGAAGCAGGCATAGAATTCCAGGGAATAAATCAGGTTGATATGTGAATGAGGCTGTTGTCTGTAGAACCTTTGCCTCATTTGTTGAAGAAGTTGGAAGGTACATGGTGAATAAGAGATGGAACTGCGAGAAGAGAAAGTACTGTCTCATGGTTAAAGAAATCAAATCACCACCCTATGGAACAGTCATTGCCACAGAATTCCTATGTGATGGTAGGAAAGTCACCTAAACAAAACTTTTCACAGGTAGACACTAACTTTGTATCCCCAATTTTTGGGTGTTTGACTCTAAATCGTGGGGTCTGATTTGCAGGAGTACTGAGCTGTCACAACCTCAGCTGAAGGCAATGGAAGCTATTCTTAAATATATAAAGCACTATAGCAATGCTAAGTACTCTGAAATGTCAGGTACTATGTATATCAAGTTGGGCACACACAATTAATGGATACCTTTTCCAGTTTTGGCCTTAATATGTCTGTGCTTCATTCCTCCACTCTTAAATGGATATAACAACATCTCCTCACCTCACCCAGGGGTGTAGTGAAGATAAATTCATAAATGTTTGTGAAATATTCAGATACTACAGTGATGAGTGCCATAGAAAAGCAGGTGAGAAAATAAAAAATGCTTTATTCAGTTTAGAGTCTGGAGGAATTGTGGTAAATATGTTCTAAAGCAAAGACATTGAATAATGAAGAGAGTGAATCATAGAACTGGAAGGTACCACAAGAGGTCATCTAGTTCAGTCCTCTGAACTCATGGCAGGACTCAGTATTATCTAGACCATCTCTGACAGGTGTTTGTCTATCCTGCTCTTAAAAATCTCTAATGATGGAAATTCCACAACCTCCTTAGGCAATTTATTCCAGTGCTTAACCACCCTGACAGTTAGGAAATTTTTCCTAATGTCCATCCTAAACCATTTTAAGCACATTGCTGCTTGTCCTATACTCAGACATTAAGAAAAACAATTTTTCTCTCTTCTCCTTGTAACAACCTTTTAAGTTCTTGAAAACTGTTATCATGTCCCCTCTCAGTCTTCTCTTCTCCAGACTAAACAAACCCAATTTTTTCAATCTTCTCTCATAGTTCATGTTTTCTAGACCTTTAATCATTTTGTTGCTCTTCTCTGGACTTTCTCCAATTTATCCACATCTTTCCTGAAATGTGGCACTCAGAACAGGACACAATACCGCAGTTGAGGCCGTATCACTGTGAAGTAGAGCAGAAGAATTAGTTCTTGTGTGTTGGTTACAACACTCCTGCGAGTACATCCCAGTATTATGTTTGCTTGTTTTGCACTAGTGAGAACCTTTTCTGCAGTACTCCTTCAAAGGCCGTCATTTCCCATTTTGTATGTGTGCAACTGATTGTTCCTTCCTAAGTGGAGTATTTTGCATTTGTCCTTATTGAATTCCATCCTTTTTACTTCAGACCATTTCTCCAGTTTGTCCAGATCATATTGAATTTCCAACCAGTTATATATCCATCTTATAGTAGTTCAACATAGATTGTATTTCCCCTAGTTTCTTTATGAGAAACTGAAACAAAAAGTCATTTAGCACTTCTGCCAGTTCCAAATTTTCTGTTATTATTTCCCCCTTCTCATTGAGTAACGGGTCTACCCTGTCCTTGGTCTTCCTTTTGCTTCTAATGTATTCATACAATATTTTCTTGTTACTCTTTGTCTATAGCTAGTTTAGTCTTGTTTTGTACCTTGGCCTTTCTAATTTTATCCCTACATAATTGTGTTATTTGTTTATATTCATCCTTTATAATTTGACCTAGTTTCCACTTTTTGTAGGACTCTCTTTCGAGCTTCAGATCTCTGAAGAGGGTGATCTCTTGCCATACTTCCTATCTTTCTTCCACAGTGGGATAGTTTGCTCTTATGCCCTTAATGTCTATCTGAAAAACTTCCAACTCTCTTGAACTGTATTTCCCCTTAGACTTG
The DNA here is from genome assembly GCA_037349315.1 of Chelydra serpentina. Lineage (NCBI taxonomy): Eukaryota > Metazoa > Chordata > Testudines > Chelydridae > Chelydra > Chelydra serpentina. The sequence continues at coordinate 7,416,225 of JBAIAC010000014.1, read as the reverse complement.
CTTCTCATGGGATCTTACCTGATATTACTCCCTGAGTTTGCTAAAGTCTGACTTCTTGAAATCCATTATCGTTACTGTGCTGTTTTCCCTCCTACAGTTCCTTAGAATCATGATCCATTTCATGATCACTTTCACCCAAACTGCCCTCCATTTTCAAATTGTCAACCAGTTCCTCCCTATTTGCCAAAATCAAATCTAGAACAGCCTGTCCCATAGTAACTTTCTCCATCTTCTGAAATAAATTTTTTTTTGTCTCCAATACATTTCAAGAACTTGTTGAATCTGTGTCCTGAAATGTTATTTTCTCAACAGATATCTGTGTAGTTGAAGTATCCTGTCACCACCAAGTCCTGTGCTTTGGATAATTTTGGTAGTGGTTTAAATAAAGCCTCATCCACATATTCTTCCTGGTTATGTGGTCTATAGTAGACACAGGGGTGGCCAACATGAGCCTGAGAAGGAGCCCGAATTTACCAGTGTACATTGCCAAAGAGCCACAGTAATACATCAGCAGCCCTGCATCAGCTTCCCACCCCCCCCCCCCGCTCCCAGCACCTCCCGCCCACCAGCAACCCCGCCGATCAGCATCTCCCCCTCCCTCCCCGCACCTCCCGATCAGCTGGTTTGTGGTGTGCAGGAGGCTTGTGAGGTGGGGAGGGGAAAAGTGAGGGCATGGCAGGCTCGGGGAGGGGGCGGGAAGGGATGGAGAGGGGGCAGGGCCTGTGGCAGAGCCAGGGGCTGAGCAGGAAGCACCTCCTGGTACATTAGAAAGTTGGTGCCTGTAGTCCAGCCCCAGAGTCGGTTCCTATACAGGAGCCACATATTAACTTCTGAAGAGCCGCATGTGGCTCTGGAGCCACGTTGGCCACCCCTGTAACATGACATCACCCTTGTTTTTTACCCCTTTTATCCTTATCCATAGACTTTCAAAATGCCTGTCTCCTATTTCCATCTCAACCTCAGTCTAAGTGTATACATTTTTAATATATAATGCAACACCTCCTCCCTTTTTTCCCTGCCTGTCCTTCCTGAGCAAGCTGTACCCCTCTATACTAATATTTCAGCCATGCGTATTATCCCACCCTGTGATTATCCCTGTGATGCCGAATATGTCATAGCTGTGTTTATTAGCATTTCAAGTATGAAGAAAGATGGAACAGCTGCACATTCAATAACCACTGTCTACCCTGTACAATAAACAAGTCAGGGGTTCTGTGGAAAAAATAGTACATGATAATGTAATTGCACACAGGGGATGAATTAAGATTGCAGATGAAATCTTAACGCTGGCATTTCTTAAATGTTCAATGCTTGACTTTGCAAACATGTATTTTTATATCCATATTATCACATGGAGATTTGTGTGTGTGCATGCATGTGTGGTATATAATATGTATGTGTATACTATAGTCACAATTAAAAAGTCATTTTCCAAAAGTTACTACATAGGATATCATGGTTATTTTCACTATGTAACAATTGCTGGCCCAAACTGACTCTTAAAGTGTAATATATATTTATGTGTTTATCCTTTGGCAGGGAATTCATACAATTTTCTGCTGAGATGGACTTCATAGCAAAATGACATTTAATCTAGTTCAGAAAACCAATCAAAGTTCTATGTTTGAACAACTTAAACTTATTCAGATACTTTATTCTGATAGAATTTTAGTATATAAACTTCAGTTATTTTATGTTCTACACTGTAAAATTTATAAGGTGCAGACATTTATGTCATGAGAAGCTATGTAAAGGTTAGGATTACCTGTGGGGAATCTTCCTTCTGGAGGTTTTCATTACTTTAACTTTAAAAAGTAATATTTTATTGTAATATAAGATCCAACTTCATATTCCCTTGGTTGGGAATGGCACACTGCATACGCAAAAGTTCTTTTAAATTTCACTAGGATGGTGTAGCAGCAGCACATGGAAGTCCCAAGTTCTGGAGAGTCCTGATTTGTGATATTTTGACCTGTTCAGCACAGTCTCAATGCTTCTTATTATATAAATGTTCTTGAGTGGTATTTTTCCTCCCTTTAATTAGGTTTTTACCTTCATACAGCATAGTCATTTGGAGTAGGATTTAATGAGTGTACATTTTAGCTTCTTATCTGTGACTAGGAGTGAAATCCTGACTACATTAAAGTTAATGGGAGCTTTGCCATTGATTTCACTGTGGCCAGAATTTCATCCTAGGGGCACAAGGGCAATAAGGAGGCAAAACAAAATATATAACCTTTGTTTGAACACGAGGTAAATATATACATGCTGCGTCTTTATTTGTATATCCAAATATCTGACTATTGTAATTTTGTAGTAGATACATTTACACTACTTTATTGTAACTCCAACTTGTACTACAGTACAACTTAACCTACACTGTCAGGGGAAGTCCATTGCAGATTACTGATTTGTTTTTAATTAACATTTATAGTGGAGGTATAATGTTATAAGCCTACTGTAGCCAAGTATGCTGTATTCCACAAATGGACAATAGAGGATCACTAATGTGTGGATGGTAAATAAAGGGGGACTTCTGGAATCTCAATGATAAGTCCTCTAGCCCTTTGTTTCAATAAGTTATTGAGTAGGAGCTAAGAAGTGACGTGGTCCTCAGCTGAGCATGGCATAACCAACACACTGACCATGACACACTCCCTCTCCCCAATTCCCTAGTCAGCTTGTTCAATGGCCTGACTCACCACAGGATCAAAACAAAAGTGGCAGAATAGGATTGGCAGTAAGAATGGGTTGTGTGGATGGTTTGGAAGTATTGTTTCTATTTCTTCCTTTGCTTATGGTTCTTTGTTTTGTTTTTGTTAAACAGAAGAAACTGGAACTTCTCGATATTGGATGGATACAGTCGACTCTCTTTTTTTCCTTTACTTGCTCTTCTCTACTCCCTTCTTTTTTCATCTATGGCAATTGTATTACCTGCCATCTGTCTCTTTTTCTTTACCTCCAACTGCCATGAATTCTGCCTAAAAAAAAAGGGGGGTAGGGGAAACGATTTATGACTTCTGAGTGTTACACCACTGTAAGTGAAGTCAAAATCAGGCCCATGGTGTGTTCACATGTGTTCATCTATTTCTTTAGAAGGTTGTTATCTAAACTGGCTTGATCAAATTATCTTTTAGATTGTAATGTACTTACAGTTAGCAAACTGTCTGATAGTTCCTAGTAGAAATAGATTCCTTAAGCTATTTGATGCTCATCTCTTTAGATAGCTTTAACTCCTTAAATTGGTAAGGTGCTGCCAATAGGAACTTTCAGTTGCCCTTTGTTAAAAATCTGCTCCGAGACTGAAGGGAGGAATAGGATAGTATCTATTACTCTCATACCACCTCTGTATTCCACCATATCATTTCTTACAGAGATGGTTTATCCTTAAATTCTTAAGTGACTTCTGAAGTGCCTGTAACCTTTGGCATAGGTATATGGCCTAATGGTTATCCTTTTAGACTTTGGGGAACTGAATGTGTTTACCAAAATTCTGGAACATAGCAGTAACCACAAGGAACACCGCAAGAACATGGAAGAAATGGACCAGGCCAAAGATAATGGGTTTCAAGAATGAGATAATTGGCATTAATATGCATGGATACATAAACCTACAGAGTAAATTTAACCTAAGGTTTATGTAGGTGAGGGAATGAGATTTGGACATGAAAGGTTGGGCACTGACCTGAATATTTAGGATAGTGCCAAGACCCTATAAGAGGGCAAACCACCCTGTAGAATTAGGTCTCCTTTGATTTGTTTAGATTTTTAGTTTTCTTCTATTTAACGATCAGCTCAGATTTTGCAGTATAATTTAACTACTCGACACTTGACCCTTATCGCCACCACCTTGGGATTGAGGAACCTGTACCATCGGAATCATTTGGCATGCCAGAGAAGAGGCTGGCCCTTTGTCTCCCGCTACCAGGCCCCCAAGGCAGGGTATGAGTATGCTAGTCTAAGTAGCTTTTGTAAGGAATAGTACCAGAAGTGCCCATAGAACTGCACTACTTTTTGACTCTATCATTTGGAGCTTTGATGACTTTTTAAAAGATACAGTCACTTTCTGGTTCTTTGAATGAAGAACTCATTCAACATGAAAAATGAATACCATTTTCACAGATGGACCAAGTTAGGAAATGCTAGTGGTGTTATACTATGTTTCAGTGAGACCTAAAATGTTAAATATACTTTGAGATAAAGTAACTACTCCATCCCTAGACAGAGCTCACTAAGCCTCTCTGAGCAGCTTACTCCTATACATTTCCCTTCCTTTCCTTTGCCTTTCAACTTTTATTGCAATTTAATTTTCATAAAGTAGAGTAAGGAGGCAGCTTTCATATCCCCTGTTTTTATCAGTCATGATTTCCCCCTCTCCCCCATGAATCCTCTTGTGTCCCTAGTCCACAGGGACATAATGCTGATGATAAACCCATCTTCTGTTAGCCCAAGCCAGAGTTCATCCTGAATTAGCCTCCAAATGCAGACCTTCAGATTCATGGAACAGCATACTTGAAAGCAGAGCTTCAGTACCAAAATAGCTACCCTGTTAACTTGAAGAAAATGTCAGAACTGTCATTTATTGAATTATGTTTAGTATTATAAACATCTCAAATCAGTACTGATATGAGAAGGGTGGAAGCTGTGCTGTGGCAAAAACACTCATCATCATTTCCAATATGAAGGACACTTTCAAGGTTCATAAGTGCTAAATATAACCTCTCCCCCCACCCCCAATCACCAATATACCCACAAAATTCCTTAACTTTAAAATGCATGCTTAATATTGGAAAAAATAAGTATAAAATATATTGATTGTTATGAAGTTTACATACCCTATACTGAGTGTAGCCAGAGGGGAGAGGAGATTCTTCCTTGTTTCTAGGCAATCAGGCTGGCCACGCTGCCACACAGCTGCCATAATTGCCAATCACAGAGACATGCACCCACACCTGTGACCAATAAAGAAAACAAGTCCAGCTATAACGGAGGGAGAACAGAGAGCAAAAGTGCAGCAGAAAAGCCTGGGATAGTAGAAGGGCAAGAGCCACCATGCATGCTTTGAAGAAGGTGACAAAAAGAAGACTATAAGTCCTGCAGTTGAAGAGCTGGTAGACTCAGTTTAGGTTAAGCATTTATGTGCTGGTCTAACTGTAGATGAATTGAAGGGGACAGTTAGGAGACAGCTGGGACCCCAGAGAGACTGCACCAAGAGCAGTCGACACTGTCATAATTAAAAGTCTCATTGTCTTACAAAATGCTTTAGAAATTTTATCATTAGAAAATGCAACTTGAACAAAAGCTGCTAGGTAACTCTCTGGGTCTCTAGCTACCCTAACAGGGACAATACACCTTCTCTGATAAGCCACACAAGGATCCTCACCTCTAAATGTGCAGTGAGGTCAGTCTACTAGTCAGAATGCAGAGTATCACTATATGAGAATATCCTGTTGTTGGAAATTCAGATACCCGTGCATGATTTGTTCTTTTTAAAAACTATTTGTGGTGGGTTGTTTTTTTTTTTTTCTAGGAGGCTAATAAGAGCTGAAAGTCTTTGTTTATACTAGGTAGCAGTATTTGAATCTGAGGTGAACCACTTGCATACCAGTAACTATTTACACCTTTTGTAGCTCTCTTTAGTATCTTTTACACATCAATTCTAATGTCAAATGTACATTTTTGTGCTAAAATTGAGCGGATATAAAATGCTGTAGTAAATGCAAACCACTATGCACTAAGGGGATAGTCTCTAAGTATGTGTGTGTGTGTATAGTTTTAAGTGCATGTCAGGCCTGAATCTGTTTTTATACCTGTTGTAAACTGGTGTAATTTCCTAGATTTTAATGAAGTGAATCTTTCTTAATTCTAGTGTGAGAATCGCATTTAGAGTATTGTCTTGGAACATGAAGATAGCGACTAAGTGAAGAAAGAGAGTGTTTGTTCTATTTAATTATGAGATGTTCTTAGGATGACTGCTATTTTGGTCATGATGGGATTGAACTAGATTGAAAAGCATGAACCTTTACAGCTTGAGCTAAAGAACCAACTTCTATATCTGTGAGCTGTAAAATATCCATTGTGATGGGTTCCCCAGGGTGCAACCTGGAACAGGGGTACCACTGAGTCATCTGCCATACCAACCTGGGCTCCTTCTCACACTGTGATGCTGTGACGAGTTGCAATGTTTTCATGATCCTTGTCAGGGTTCCCTTCCCACTCTGAACTCTAGGGTACAGATGTGGGGACCTGCATGAAAGCACCCTAAGCTTATTTTTTACCAGCTTAGGTTAAAAACTTCCCCAAGGCACAAATCCCTCCTTGTCCTTGGACGGTATGCTGCCACCACCAAGTGATTTAACAAAGAATCAGGGAAAGGACCACTTGGAGTTCCTCTTCCCCCAAAATATCCCCCCAAGCCCTTACACCACCTTTCCTGGGGAGGCTTGAGAATAATATCCTAACCAATTGGTTACAAAGTGATCACAGACCCAAACCCCTGGGTCTTAAGACAATGGAAAAACAGTCAGGTTCTTAAAGGAAGGATTTTATTTTAAAAAAGTAAAAATCATCTCTGTAAAATCAGGATGGAAAATAACTTTACAGGGTAATCAGATTCAAAACACAGAGGATTCCCCTCTAGGCAAAACTTTAAAGTTATAAAAAACAGGAATAAATCGCCCTCTTAGCACAGGGGAAATTCACAACAAAAACAAAAGATAACCTAATACGCCTTGCCTGGCTTTTACTCGCTATTTTTGTAATATGAGAGACTTTGAGAATAGTTGATAGGAGAAGGAGTTTTCTGACCTGATGCTTCTATGCTTCTCAAGAGAACACACACACGCACAAAGAGCACAAACAAAATCTCCCCCTCCCCAGATCTGAAAGTATCTTCTTTACTCATTGGTCCTTTTGGTTAGGTGTCAACCAGGTTATCTGAGCTTCTTAACCTCTTACAGGTAAGAAGGAATACTAGGCTACGCTTAGCTGTATGGTTATGACAATCCTGCACTTACACAGCCATCCACAGGCAGGGGGACACCCAGCTGAGTTTTAGGAATGCTTCTCCTTGCCACTCATGAACTAAAAATAGAGAGGCTCCGGCCAATTCCCCCAGCTTCCCAACTGAGCACATTCCCCAAGTACTTCAAGCAACACACCGTTTTTAGGGAAAATCTAAAACAAATGTATTAACTACAGAAAGTTTTTAAGTGATTATAAGTAGTAAGTGTACAGGTCAAAGCTGATTATCCAAGAAATAAAAGTAAAAAACTCAATCCGAGTTCTATAAACTAGACAGGATTTGAATTAAGCAGTGTCTTACCCTAGTGGTATTGTTCCTTAATACACAGGCTGGGATTCTCCTTTCCAGCCTGGGACCACCTCCTGAGTTCAGTCTTTATTTTCCAGATGTATTTCCAGGTGTTGAGTTGTGGAGGAAATGGGGTCAAATGATAATGTCACTTCCCCTCCTTTATAGGTTCCTCCAGCTTGCTGGAAAGATCTTTCACCATATCCATTGTTTACATGCTCTCTCTGAGAAGCCTTTATTGTATGCAGATCCTGTGATAGTCCTTAGTAGTGTGAATTCCCCTTAATGGGCCATCAACACTGTCTGGTGGCCCCATTGTTGTACCTGAAAGGATGGTTGTGGGTGTTTCCAATTCACAACATATTTCAGTAATACACACGTATCAAAACTTCATAACTTCACAGACACTAACAATCCAACAGGATATTTAAAGTTCAACAGATCAGGACTTTTAGAATGATACCTCACAAGGCATATTCTGTTACAAAACATATCAAAATGATATCACCATGGTAAATATGGGGGTGCCAGGGTGTTGCTTTGGAGTACAGAGTGTCAAACCCATCCACTATGGATCATTCACAGAAGGGAACACATAACACAATGAACAGTAGGTTAAGGCAGTTTCTTAACATGTCAGTCAACAATAATGATTTAACAACTGGTTTAGAGGCAGGCAGGCAAACAGAATTTATAAATAGTAAATCTAGTCCTTTTTGGTTTTGTAAAAACAATAACAAAGGTTATTTTTTCAGAGGAAAATCCCATTTGAAATTTGTGGAGGTTTTGCTTTTTCTGATTTTGGTTGTGTTTGTTGTTGTTTTGGCCAGGAATACCAACTAAAGTTGCAAGTACTGACAGTGGCTCTCCCTCATACCAGTATTGTTTAATCATGTGCGCTAGGGAAGAGAAGGAATGTTCTGCTATGGAACAACTGATTTAACTTTAGAACAGCCTTTTCAGTCTTTGTTGGACATGGTCTATTCCTGTGAATAACTATACGTAGATTGTTGTATAGTATTATATGTTAAGTGTTAAAATGTCATTTTTACACTTACGTTTTCTTGTGAATGTAGAGCTGATGAGAGGCTTATTTCCTATTCATATCAGAAGAAGTATTTTTAAACATATATTTCACTATTTAGTGTGAGTTTATTCCTGTTACCTAAAACCATCTGTGTAAACATAAAAGCTGGATGATATCACTGAAGATCAAGAAACATGAACTCACCTCCTCATAGTGACAGACAGTTTGTAAACAGGATAGCTCTTGGGACTATATCCCACAGATATATTCAGATTTTTTTAACTTTCATGACATTATTCTCATGGGAATTCAAGAAGTAGAGAACCAATTTGGCAAACTGTGCATTTAAATTGCCATTTGATAAGCAGAAATAACTATGACATCTGAATTTTTTTCTCAGTTCATTTTGCAATTAGGTATATTGCCAAAATACTTTACTAGCTTCAGCATTGTGATCTTTTGTGTTCCTGAAAGCATGCGTGTACTATAGCTGTTTAATGGATATACTTAGAGTGTAAGCTCTGTGGGGCAGGGACAATCTTTCTGTAGGGTCTAGGTCAACAACTTGGGTTCTTCAGCTATAGCAGTGTTTCCCAAACTTGGGACGCCGCTTGTCCAGGGAAAGCCCCCGGCATGCCCGGCCAGTTTGTTTACCTGCCGCGTCCCGCTGGTTAAGCCAATCGCGGCTCCCACTAGCCATGGTTCGGTGTGCCCGGCCAATGGGGGCTGCGGGACGCAGCGCAGGCCGAGGGATGTGCTGTCCATTGTGTCCCGCCCCCATTGGCCGGGCACAGCGAACCGCAGCCAGTGGGAGCTGCGATCGGCCGAACCTGCAGACGCGGCAGGTAAACATACCAGCCAGGTGGGCCAGGGGCTTTCCCTGGACAAGTGGCGTCCCAAGTTTGGGAAACACTGAACTATAGTAATGAAAATCATAGTTATTAATAATATACAAACCCATTATTATCTCCCATTACATTTGCTTTGCTTTTATGTGTTTATTTTGTTTGAAGCAGAAAGAACCAGTCACATAATTGTTACAAACACCAAGAAAATAATAAGAAGTAGACATTTAAATCAGGCAGAGCAGAGTTAAAAAATAATCATAATTTAGACTGTCCTGAAGAAAAAACATATCTTTTCTCTGGTGCAATGAGCTTAGTTTGATTTGGAAAACATACTTCAAGTACAGCTAAACTAATGTGTTCTGTTTTGTGATATAGTTTCTTAGAAATAAATATAAACCTGTAAGGATGTCTCAAGTATTTGGACAGTATAAAAGGGACTTTTGGAAAGAGGAATACATGTGAAGCCTTGTTCTAGACCAAATAGATTCCTATTCCACTTATCTATTGATATCATCTAATATAAATCTACTATAAATGTACTATCATCCAAATTGCACCTCTACCTAGACAACATTGTGCCATTCAATTTGCATTCATTTGGATTTTTCTTTACTGCGGAGCCCACTTTGCATTGTTTTATATCTCATTTTATTGATTTAATTTTTCGTATAAAGACTCCACTGTATTTTTATTCTATCTACCAAAAAAATTGGTAGTCCCTGTTCAATGTCATCTGTGAATTTGATTAATGTGCTTTTCACTCTATCCTCCTAGTTTTTAACTGTAACACTGAACACTCACCACAAATCCCTATAGGATCTCACTCAATTCTTCCTCTTGATATTGAAATGCTAACAAATTGATGGCAATTTTTGACAAATCAAGATTACCAACTAATCACTTTATTTTCCTCTTGTTGCTTACAAAATGATTGCTTTATTATACTAGCAATTTGCCTCTCATTGAAATTAAACTTGCTGATCTGTATTTTCCTTTGCAAAAATAGCTATGATGTCTTCTGTATTAAAACTCAGACTAACTACTAGCATAGAGACAAATTCTGCAGTCCTTACTGAATATGTGCTTAAGTCCAATTTTCAGGCAGTTATGTCTTAATAAAGACATTAAAAATGCTCTAATCTTTTAGTTAAGGGATAATTTTTTTGAAATCTATTCCTTGTACTGCTGTTGTATAAAATTATTTATATTAACAATGAAGTTTCATTATATTGGTTTGGTAGGTGTTTGATATTTCTGGGAATGATGCAGATTCTTTAATGACAGGAGTCTGACAGTGTATATGTAATTATCAACATATATGTTCTAACGCTAGAAAAGAGACAGGAACCCATTCCCAAAGTGAAAAAAAAGTAGGCAGAGTCATTAGTGTTTGCATTTCTGAGTATCCTATTTAATAGGAGAGATGCACGGGAACCTTCATTCTGAGAGCAGAAATGGTAGGTGTTTCTATGATTCTCCCTACTTCCGCAGATAATGTTCATGGTAGATAGTGTGCTGAAAGAGACTGCAGTTTGTTTGAGCATGGACACTCTAATCCCTCTGGTACTACCACTATGTTCAGTATTTCTAGGAAATAGTTCCTGTTTCTACCTCTTCATTCAGTGTGCCTAAGTGAACATCAAAACAGGATTGGAGAAGTGAGCACACAGTGGACACAAGTCAAACGGTGAACATTCAGTTTTTGATGTTTGCAGACAAAACCGACCTTAAGTATTTTTTTCATGATGCCTTTTGAAGCCACATCTGCTAGAAACCAAGATGCAGCCTTGCAAATGTCCTAAATTAGTGAACTTTCTAACACTGCTGCTGCTATTCATCTAGTTCAGCACACTGCTAGAGAGAAAAAGAAAGGTTCCACCTAAGGCAAAGATCCCTCTGTGAAGCTTTAAAATTATTCCTCAGGGTTAAGGTATGCCTCGCAAAATACAGGCTTATGATAGGTGAAACTGCAGTGAAAAAATTACATTGACTTTTCTTGTTCTGATCAAATAGATGTGCAGTTCCCATCTATAATCTACAAGAAAGTCTGTCTTTTTTTCATCTTGTGAAATTGGGGATAAATAGTCTCTAGTCTGATCACACAGGAATCAAAAAGGCAATATCTGGTTGGGGGGGGGGAAAAAGGCTACTTTAGTAAAATAAGTAAAAGGGTTCATTGATTATGTAAAGCCTGACATTCTTCTAACTTTCTAGTAAATGTTATTGCAAACCAACAATCCACACTTAAATGAAACTAAAGTTGTGTAGGTTTTAGGCAGGAAGGTGACTGTATGAGGGTTATTTGAATCTTAACCAGAACTGTGGATAGGGATTAATATCTATTTTAAGAGCATTTATTTTGGTTTGTTTTTCATTGCCCCTGTGAATGTTTGGCACATAACAAATTGTATCCAATTGCTGCCTAAGATATTAAAAGCAACTTCTGTTATGCTTCATATTGTGTAAATCAAGTACTTCAGCTGAACTTAAATTCAGAGGCATTACTGCTGATTTGTACTAGTATAACTGAGCTGAATTTAGCCCCAAATGGTTATATAACGTAAGTGTTTCTGTAATGTAGGTTCTTGAAATACACAAAGACATACCTGAGGGTTATATATATTAGATAAATACTCTAAGAACTAGAATTCCTTTTTAGTATAGGTTTTTTTTAATGAAGTATTGCAGTTATCACAGACCTGCTTAATATATCATTCTAAGACCGATAGAAATAGTGTAAGCACTTGAGAGCCAAATAGTGCTCTCAGTTACACTAGCATAAACCTGGAATAATCAATTACTAAAATCAGTGGAATTATTCTGGATTTATCCAGGCATCACTGAGAGCTGAATTTAGCCTTTTAATCTTTTTTTTTACCTTTTTAGAATTAAGTCTTGTATACAAGGTGCAATAATGTGCACAAGAGGAGTGTGAATTCTAAAGGGCACCAATGTGTTCCACATTAACTGGTCCGTGTAGACCCTGCTGGCATGCACTAAAAATTCCCTAGTGTGCATAAACGTACTACAGCATATTAGTGTGTGCCAACAAGGTCTACATATCCAGTTAGTTTGTAACGTATTGGCTTTGGCTCTGGCCCCGGGCACTGGGGCTCGTGTTTCAGCATCAGGCTCCAAGAAGTCTAAGCCAGCCCTGAAGACCCCATTAAAATGTTGCGACCCACTTTGAGGTCCCGACTCACATTTTTTGAACTGCTTAATCCAAAGAAGCTTCCTTATGCGATACACAGGGTAAATTTCCCTCTCCTTTGTAATATGTGAGGTTGCACGGATATAAACATGATCAGAATGGGGCCAGAAAGTGGAAGTGTGATTGTTTAAGAATTATAGATTCAGTATCGCAAAATAGATTTTTCATGGAATCAGACAGTAGAGATGAAAAATTACTTATTGGGTCATCTAATCGATCTCCTAGTAATGATCTCTAGGGAGATCTTCTTGTACTTGTACTGATTCTTCTTGTTTATTTTCTAGTGTTTGTCTAGTCTAGTTCTAAATGTGTCACAGGAAGTGTCTCCCACCATTTCCGTAGAGAAATTGTTCTAAAACCTAATAGACCTTACAGTTAGAAAGTTATTCTTTATATTGAGCCTAAATATTCCATTTATTAATTTCATATTATTCCTATTTATGCTCCATGTGCTAATTAATTCCTCTGTAGTCTTGGTTTGTACATTTTTTCAAATACTTGGAGACTCTTATGTTCTACCTTTCTTTTTAGTTCTCCCTAATGGAAGCTATTATATGTAGCTCATCTAAATCTTAGCCTGTAAATTTGTCAATAATTTTCTGGTAATGTGCCCAGAACAGAACACACCCTTCCAGCTGCAGCTGTAAAGAGCAACACGTTGAGTATTCCAACATCGCCTCAGTGTATGGTACCTCCATATACCTAGCCCAACACTTCACTGCCCTTTTTTGCTGTCAATTCCCACTGAAAACACATGCAAATTTGCTTTTAAGAATCACCTATCAATAACTGTGGGCTTGTCTACATGGTGAAGCAATGCATACTAGGATTGTGTGACTTCTAAAGTGTACAAATGTACTGTGAACTACCTGGTCTGTATAGACCCTTCTGGCGTGCACTAAAACTTCACTAGTGTAATGTAGTGCAGTCTTAAATGGGACTACATTAAATGTGCATGACTGTGCCATGTAAACAAGCCCTGTGTTTAAATCCCCCCACCCCAATTTTAATCTAATTTCATTATTTTCTGACCATGTTTTGAATCTCTTTAGATCTTTGTATAATTCTTCTGTCCTTGTTGGTAATTCTATACCTACCAATTCTCTATAATATGTAAGTTTCATTAACTTACTGCTTAATCTATCATCCAGTTTATTGAGGAAAAAACACTAGACCTAACTCAGATTCATATAGTACCCCAATTGAAACCTCTCCACAATTCAATATGTTACAGTGCTTCATAAATGTATGAGAACAGACTTTCAGCAAGTTTTCAGTCCACATGGTTGTTTTCATCCAAAGCAATTTGAATTAATTTTGAAAGCAGGATTTTAGTCTGTATCAAATGCCTTACTAAAATCCAAATAGTTTACATTTACTACTTTGTTTATATATATATATATATATATATATATATTTGTTTATTAATTTAGAAAGTTGGACAGAAATTGGACCATAAGGCTCACTCTTCATTTCTTTTTTCCCTCCTGTAAATTGAAACAGAATTTGCTTTCCCCAGTTTTTCAGGAGTTTTGAACACAGCCTCCTCAGAAATTACCCCTACAGAGCATGATACTGCCCTGGATGCAAGCCGATCTGTATCCCATCAGCACTAGTAATCCTTTAGATGCTGACTGGGGAAAGCATTTAAGGATGTGCCTAAATCCATTTCTATTCTGTAAAGCATTTAATGATCCTTTTGTCATTCTCCACCCACTCCTGTGCCATGCAGAAGCTGGCATCAACACCCAAACTTGCCACCCCTTACTTGAACAAATAGTTCCATTGATTTCAATGGAATGAGCCATGTGAGGAAGGTCCCTGAGTTACAGATAATATATATAGTAGCTTTCGTGGGCTACAGTCCAATTCATCGGATGGATAGAATGGAACATATAATAAGAAGATATTTATACACACAGAGAAACATGAAAAGGTGGAAGTACCCATACCAACTGTAAGAGGCTAATTAAGAGGAACTATTATCAGCAGGGAAAAAAACTTTAGAAGTGATAATCAATATGGCTCATTTCGGACAGTTGACACAAAGGTGTGAGGATACTTAACTAGGGGAAATAGATTCAATTAGCATAATTGAAGAAGAGTTCTGGAAGATTGAAAGATTGTTCCTTCCATCAACAGAAGTTGGTCCAATAAAAGGCATTACCTCGCTTACTTTGTCTCAACAATATAATGATAATTTCCATCATATGGGATCATATTGACGCCTACGTGGGTCTTCAAAGGGGTTGAAATATTCAGATATACAGAACTGTAATAATGGAGTAAGTGGTAGCAGCAGTAGATTGGCCAAGAGAGAAGATAACAGCCACTAATGGGCAATGAGACACATACTTTGCTTGTGAATTTCACAGCTATTTGCCAAACAGTACAGAAATGCTGAAACTGAGGATCTTGGGTTCAATCCCAAATTCTGAAGGTGAGTGAAATTGAGCCTTAGCATGGCTCCTCTGTCAGCTGTCCCTTTTTATGCTCTTGTTAATGTCTGCTGCTATTGCCCGAGCCTAGTCCTCTTCTAGCTTCCCCTGTCCTCTGCCCAAATCTATACTTGTCATCTTCTGCTTCTGTTGCCCCTTGCCTAACCCTGTTCTGTATCATGTCAGGCAGCTTCCTCCTTCTCCTCCATTCTCCCAGAATGCCAGTAGGAGGCACATTGATATCATACTAGGGAGTCTCCTTGTTCTGTTTCTGTGTTTGGTGCTATAACATCCACACCATCTTTTGGTAAGGCTTCTGTGATTTTCCATGACCTCTGTGACTTCTGCAGCGGTCAGGGAGGCTGACCCCAGGGCTGCCCAAGCAGATGGCCCTGGGGACAACCACGCTGGCCACGGCTGAAGTGGCCCCACAGCCAGCCGTAACTGGACTCCCAGGGTACAACCTGGAACTGTGGGACCATTATTCCCCCTTAACTCCCCAACCTGGGCTGTCTCTCTTAATGCTTTGCCAGTGATGAGCAGCAAACCCCTACAGACATGGTTGTCACTCAGCCACTAGCATGCAGAGGCACACCCAGCTACATTGCATGAATACTTTAATGAACTATACGCAGCAGGATACCAGAGAACCTCACAAGCCCCCAGCCTTGCACCACAGGAGTATAGCAGTGCAAGTTTATTAACTAATTCACCACTTCATCAAAGGAAATTGGACCTGTAACCTGAACAGATTTCCCAAACACTTCAGACAAATTCACTGGTTAAGATAAGACATTTTAAAGTTTATTAACTACAGAAAGATAGATTGTAACTGATTGTAAGTAGGCATAAAAGTCAGAGATAAATATCAAAGAAAATAAAAGGTAAGGCTGCAATAGAAATCCTAAACTTTATTAGATTAAGCAATATTTGGATCAAGCAGTTTTTCTCACCCCACTGGATGTTGCAAGTAGATTACAGTTTTCAATATACAGGCTTTCCCTTTAAGCCTGGGACCACTCTCCTCAGTTCAAGTCTGTCTTCCCAGAGTTCTTCTTGCCGTCAGTGTAGGTGCAGGAGAAGAAAGGTAAATGCATGATGCAACTATCCCCTATTTTATACCCTCAGTCTATGTGCCTGGAAAATACTAGCCCAAACATGTCCTGGTGGCCCTTGCTGAGTTGCAGACTTGAGTGATGCTTGTGCAGTTCTCTTACAGAATTGTAAATCCCTTGTTTACAGCTCCCCTGCTGATTAATGGTTGTTTAGTGCATGCTTGGGTGTTGGTCACCTCATTTGTCACTGGAGAACTAACACTGGGTAATGCCCAAACTCTCAACATATTTCAGTAACAACCATAAGCAAAATCTCATAACTTCATGCACACTAACAATATGCATATTTTGACAGAACAATGGGTTTCAGAAAATCATGACCTTTCATATGATATCTTACAAGGCACGCTTTGTATGAAATACCCAACCATATATGAATGATGAATATGGGGGTTACAGGGTGGTACTTTGAGGTACAACGTGTCATAGAATATGTCACAAGTAACATAATCCCCTGGTCAAATTTCAGTGCCCTGCTCCATGAAGGCACTGGACCTTCTCAATGTAGTGGTTGTATTTCCTCTGTTCTCATTCTTGGAAACAGGTGAACTGTTTTTGCTGACACTTTAAAAAAAGAAATTCAGTCTGAGTTAGATATCTTGAAAAGAAAATGGATAAAGTTTGGCAGAGTTAAAAACAACTGAAAATAGTGGTGAGAATATTAGAAAATTTTGAAAAAGTTAGACAATCTTAACTGTAGACATTTCTGGCACCTGTCAGATCTGTTAATTTAGTTTAGAAATTAAAATTGTACAATGGAAGAATTTAACAGCAGCCATTCTTTTGCCATGGAATAATGATAATATTTAGCTCTTATATAGTATTTTCTATTTGCAAAAGAACTGTACAAACATTAATAGGACTTATATAAGAGAAGATGAAACTTTCCTATCTGATATGCTCCTGTTACTGTGTACCTTTCTCATAGGAGTAAGTGAGGAATCCTTCACTAAGGAAAATAGCTAAAGATAACAGCAGTAACCAATTGCTCTACTCCTGTAGAGGGAGTTAAGAAGACTGACTAATCTCTCAGTGTGGATTCTTAATATAAAAAGAAGAGGGTCAAAAATGAAAGATGCTGGAACTGAGGAAGCTGACAAGTATAGAAGCCTCCTACCAGTATCTCTCTTTAACTTTGACAATAGAGTTTTGCAATACAGAACATCTGAAGCTCTGTGCATGGCTCTTAGAGACTAAAGGTAATGCAAATTTCCATCTACGTTGACAGCACAGAGGAGTTCGTCTTGCAGAATATAACTTATCTGTCCTCTGAAACCCATGATGCTCTCAATTTGTATTTCATTTCATGGTGTGGTGGTGGTTTCTTTTTCAGTCACCTATTTATATGTCTGAAGAACAGGGAAAAGCAGCATGGTCAGCTTCCCCTCTGACCTCTTGAAAGAAATTCTACTGAAGGGCTAGTATTTTTGTTCTTTGTTGTTTTTAGTTATTAGTAACAGAAATTCTTTGTACATTTTCTGTCTTCTGATCAAGCATTTATTTTCATGTGCATGCAGGGAACAAATGAGACTCAATGAAATGCAACAAGAACAAAAGTGTAAACATTTTTAATTAGGTACAACAATGTGCATTCTGACTATTTTTCTTGTATAGCCTGAATACATTTGTTAGAATGTGCAGTACAGAACTAGCAAGTTATACCTTGCAACTATCTGGAAATAGGAATCATTAATAGGATTCGTCCCAAAGTGAATTCGATTTTATTTTATTGTCCTAGTCTCAAATTACAAAAGGCCAGGTCACCAGATGATGATGTGAATTGCACAGGTAAATTGAAGACAATGGAATCAAGCTGTTAATGGAGTTATACTGATTAATGCCTGGGGCGGGGGAGGTCTCTCAAAGTATCTAGAATACATTTGCAATGGAATCGTGGAAATATGTGCTCCTCTTGCGATTTGAAGAAAACTTTCAGAGATGTTCACACTTCAAAAGGTTAAGAGATTCTTTCAATAATTATCCAGAATTTCAGAAGCTTATCTACATTACTCAAACATGATTCCAGTCATACATAAATCAGTGAAATAGTGTTGGAAATGTCATGAGGATAAGTTCTTCCACAATTCTTTGGTAACCTCTGCTTCTGGTAAACTGAAAATACTAAATCTGGTTGGGAGTTTCTGGACAAAACTATTTTTCTTAAATCAGAAAATGCCCATTTGTTGAGACACATCCATCCACCTAAGTTTCAGTTTCAGCACTCACCTTTTTCCAGGCCTAGGACGGTCTGAGGTGAGAGGAAGACTCACCCACGGAAGTGGTTAAGGAACTCACCTGAAAATAGTAATCATGGGATGTGGAAGACTCAGGTTCAAGTCCCTACTCTGCCTGATGTGAGAAACCCAGGTTTCCTGTATGTTGGATGGATGCCTTGACTATTGTGATGCTGGCACCCCCCTTGTTTTTTCATGAAAATTTTTGAAAGGTCTAGTTTTTGTTCTTACGCAGAATGAAAATAAAGATTAAAACCTTGAAATAGTTTGTGAAAGAAAATTCTTGTTTTCCAGCCAGCCCTATGAAGTACAGCCTTTCTTGTAATACAATGGTACTTCCAGATGGGAGCAGAAATAGAAATTTGTAGCATATGAAAATGTATCTTTCCAAATCTTAAGGAAGGATTGAATTGAATTTTGGCACAGAGATTCTGGTTAGTTCTTTCTTTATCTGTACCAGCAGACCTGAGTTTAGGCACATAGTTTCTAGGCTTTTGCTTTGTTTTTCCCCCCCCCGCCAACCTTTTCTTAGAAAACTTGGGCAGACATGAGTGTGAGAAAAAACAACAAGCCCTTTAGCCTCTCTCCTTTTCAAGTTTTTAATAAGAGGTGATTTTTGACTAAATGTGTAAAACTGTTTTTTCCTAAAACAAATTGTGTGGTTTCTGAAGGGAAAATGCCAGGATTTTTTAAATGGGGATGAAAATGTAAAGGACTCTTATAAAGTGAATAGATATGAAAATCTGTTAACTACAGTCCTCTTACTCTGCCCTTCTATCAGTCTGAAGCAACTAAGATTGCCACCAATCACTCTTATGCATCTTCCAAACTCTTAGCTTCTCAGAAATAAAGACATTGAGGATCAACTGGCCCACACCAGCAAGTGGGAAATCTAATCTGGGGAACATTGAGCTAAAGTTAAAATACATAATTCCCAGGAAAGGGAAGCTCTGAGGTTTGATAAGGAATTTTCCAACTAATGATTCCCACAATTTGCTTATGGATAAACTTCCTGTCACAGTTCTGGGCAACTGCACCTGTATTTCCCCTCACTGGTTCAGCTAAGGCACCCACTCTCAGGCTTTCAGCTCCCCAGCTGTTGCCTTTCTTGGGCCGTGACATATCTCTCTCTCTCTCTCTCTCTTTCTCCCTTCTGACCAGGGTAATTCCAGGCTTCACAGTTCTGTCTTTACTGTGTTTATTCCCAGCTCAAAGGGGTACCTTGTGATTAGAAGTTCATTAGAGCTTCAGCTAAGAACAAGCACACTCATAGCATGTTTAGTCCATCCTTTTTACAGTTCAGGGTTCTTTGTTATAGAGTTACTGAGAGCAGGTAATTAGTAGACAATGGGTGTTCCTACCCAGAACTTAGCTTCAAAGGGGTGGATTTGAAATGGGTCATTTCCATTACCTAGGTACTTCCTAGCAAATCCACTACACAGGTATTATTCCAAAAAGTCTTTTGAAGTTCCTAAAACCTTCCAGAGATTGCATTAATCAGTTTCCTAGAGAAGGTACATGCATATAACACACACATAATTGCATGTTTAATGTAATGGACCCCAAAGATGTTAAACTTAATTCAATAAAATACATTTGGGATATTGCCATTCTGTCACATATCCATCTCTCTTAATCTAAGAAGAACTCCTGCTAGGTGACAAACAAAAGTTACTGCCTCCTTTTCTGTGCAGAGTAACCTATTGTTTCCTATATATTAAGAAACAGGAGTGGAAAAACAAAACACCGGTTTAAACCAATTAGGAATAGTTTGACCCCAAAGCCTGAAAGTTTGAGATCAAACATCATGATACATAAAAGCTTCTTGAGGGGGTGGTGTGTGTGTGTGTACATGTACATTTGTTTGCCTGAGGAAACAGATCTATATCTCTCCTCGTGAATAATATCTTGTTCCTCCCATGTAATGTCTTATAGCATATGATAAAACTTGAAGGATGTGAAGTGACAGGTATTGGTCAAAGAATGTATGGAATGTGTCCACTGCATTTAGAAGAACTATGAGGGATTTTGTGTATTCTCCCTGATTGTGATTGTTGCACTAGAGAAATTATAGCAATTGTATTAGTGTCACTTTCTGGAGTGCAATCAGACTAGTGAGGGGTTGTCACTGCCTGCCCTGTAACCCTAAGTGCCTCAAAACGCTCTGCTGGTGTATCTCCCTTGTCTGGGCATTTCCAGCATGCACTGGGTGTCAGTGGGTTAAGTAGCACTGACTCAGCAACTCTGATCCCAGCAGCCTGCTTGTTACACCATTGCAACATTCTCACCTCCAGTCTCGGTTACACATGGTAAGATGACCCCAATCCCAAGTTTTCCCCAACTTGTATGCTCTTCAATGTCTAGCCCTCTTTTGGACCATTGAGAGATATTAAGATTCCTTGTTCCTTTCAAGGTGCAATACCTAGCAGCTTGCCACCTTAACTGTAGTTAACATTCACTTTAAATCAAACACAACACTGGGTTAGTTTAGATTATAAGTAAAACAAAAGTTTATTAACAAAAGGGGAGAGGATTTTAATTGAGTTCAAGTATAAAAATAGCATTAAAATGGTTACAAGCAAATAAAAGTGAAAAATGCTTTGTAGAGGGTCACTTAAAACAAGCTACAGCCTTTGTTCCAAGCTACCTTCCAGCAAGATAGCTGACTAGCTCCTTTTTCAGGTTCTCCCACAAAGTCCAAAGAGTTCAGCTCCTATGTCTTTTTAGGCGAAAGATGATTTGGCATTCTTTGCCTCTCTCTCATAATCCTGTGAACTGCTGAAATGGATTTTTCTGAAGGCACCCGCCCCCCCCTCAAGTGGACTTTATTCAAGCTGTGAGGAGGGCAACATAGAGCTCTTGGAAAAGGAATTTTCACACTGGTTTCTTCCCCTGCTGTGTCTGCTAAAATGAAAATTGATCTGATTCCTGCAAACTCCTTCTCCTGCTGTGATGCTGGGTGGTTATCTTCTCCTCTTGTTGGCTTGATGGTCCTGTTTACCTTCTATGTAAACTGCATTCCAATTGTCTCTGAATGTAGATTGCAAATACCTTCGAAGTGGCAGAACTAAATTCCTTTGTCTAAGATGGGGTAACTAAAGCCTGACTTGGCAGACTTTAAGAACGTAATTTACAATATGTTTGTAATTTTGAATTTGTTCTCATTTCACCATGTAATAATATTACTGATCAGTATGATATTCGCTTTATACTGATATCTTATATGACACCTTTCAGAAAGACAAGGTGGGTGAGGTAATATCTTTCTATTGGACCAACTTCTGTTGATTTCATAAGCTTGAAAGCTAGTCTCTGAGCTCTTCTTCGGGTCCTTTTAGATACAGGTTATGACATTAGTGAGTTAGGGTACATTCAACTTGACAGTCAGCTGAAACTCACTGCTAGATACTCTAAGCCCCTTTCACTTTTGCACTGGAATGCTGTTAGGGTCACAGTAAGCACAAGGTGGGAGAGTGGTGTTGGGAAAGGAATGTTGAAAGTTATAAGCACTAGCCAGGGTAAACTTTGGAAAACTAAGAGAAATAACTTTATAAAGGTGATCCCAGATGATAGACAGGGCTAATACTGAAGTGCAGTACATGAAATGAATTAAACCCTCTGACTAAAGAGCATTGAAGGAATTTATTATACACCAACACCATCTACTTGATAACAATGGACGCAACAGAGAAATTAAGAGTTTAAAGCGGAGTCATTTGGCACATGGCCATATCAGAGGATGGCCCCTCCAATAAGCTTTGGAATTGGGATATATAAAACTGAGGTCAGTGTATAAGACCTCAGAGCTTGCTGAACCCCTGTGTGGCCTCATCCAGGGTCACAGGACTAAGAAGAGTTACCTGAAGGTCTGTGAACACTTCCCCTTGGCCTGGGTCACATGACCAAAAAGAGTTGACTGAGCCCACAAAGAAACTGCAGAATCCCAAGTGTGACTGATGCCTGGACCAGCTGCATGGAAAGGAGTTTTCCTCATTTTAGAGAGAACAGGATAAGAAGAAGTGGTGAGATTTCATTTCAAATATTGTACTTCGTCTTCTGTTCTTTAATATAAATAACTAACAGTTATCTTGTTGAGTGCACGCACTTTAGTAAGACTTCAAGTAACCTAAGTATTGCTCTAAGCATACCTTCCTTTATAAATCCAAGCAAATTGACCCAAGGGATTTGAACAATAACTTTAAGCAATGGGTTTTGATATTGTAGACTTGTCCCATCAATATGAAATCCTTAAATAACAGGGACCTCACTCTTAAAGTGCATCCTTATTTCTTGGAGAAATTCTGGAAGTGTGATAAATATGTTAGATCCTAAAGAACTGATGATCATAAGTAAATGTTTTATGAAATCTTGGTGATTTGTGCTATTCCTTTATAGAACTACTGAGCATCAAACCTAGTCTGGTAATTGCTTGCAAGACTGAATTGGTGAGTTCAGTACACGCCTAGAGCAATGGTTGTGTTTACACCTGATTGAGGAACTGATGCGGTTCTGGAATAATTAATAAATGGTTGATTAGTTAAGAATAACCAGTTTTCCTGATTGAGAGATACTGTGAAAGATGAAAGCAGACCTGAAGGGAATATAACTTTCTATTAGTAAGCTAATGCTCCCTGGACTCAATAAAAAGGGAGTAACACTTATCCAATTGACATATCTAGTTTTAGATTTCAACTTTAAAATCTATCTGGCACCCCAGGAAATTCATGTAGTTGACTCCCTTTCATTCTTAAAATCTTGTGTCACCAATGGGTGCACAAACAGTTTTCATTATTTGTTGAGAACTAACAAGATAACTTAATTTCCAATATATAAAATGCTAACGAGAGACTATTACAAACACCCTGTCTCTGTAGTTACTACTTATGATGAATTTCCCAGGTTGTTGACTTCTGCTAATGGACTAAACCAGACATTGCTGATTTTACTAGAAGACTTTATGTTCTTTTTTAAAAAAGTTTTAATTAATATTTTAGCACTGAGTCAATTAAAGAGGCACCCTGCACTGTCAGAAAATAATTGTTCTTAGAATTTTTTTTTTTTTAATCTGGAGCTACTCAAAAATATCCAGAATTGAACATGCAAATAAACATTTGCATATGGTAAGAAAAGATATTCTGATTTGGTATTTTATTAACATCTATTTCAGTGAGGCTTGTCAATATAATTAATGACATTCCAAGTTAAATGATTCATTTGAAAGCAAACACTGCCTAATACGGCCAAGACATTTTGTTTGTTTCTTTAGTTATAAGGGATATAGAGTTAAAAATTACAGCACCAGTTCTTGCTTATAAATCTCCGTCTGATTTCAAATTGTAATAAAATCTAAGCAATACAAGTACGAGGCCATTGAGTTGAAATAAGCCTCTCTTGATGCTGTGCCACTTAAGACACCCTGGGTAGTACTGTCACTTTCTTTGAAAAATCAATTCCCCCCCTCCCTTAGGTCACTCCTATTTGTTGTTTATCATGAATTTAATTCAGAACTGTTAATGTGATTGGTATTGTTTATAACATAGAGGAAGCCGTTGCTCCTTCCAAGGGTTGTGGTAACACACACACTTATGCCCATGTGGCGTTACGCTAGCTCTAGTGGAACAACTTGAGCGTTCTGCTCAAGCTAGCTGTTGCAGTGAAGACAAGGCCGTGGAAATAATTGGAAACAGACATTTGGGATGCATTGCAGGTTGTAGGTGTTTTGTGTGACTGAATCCCTTTGCAGTGTTGGGGCCAATCACAGGTCCTGGACTCGAGAACTTACAAATCTACAGATATTGCATGTTCTCCTGGCAGCTCTCTGTTGCCAAGAGATAGGTGCTGCTGCTTGGGGAGAGAGGCAGGAACATAAGGTGGTCAGCAGCAAGCCAAGATGGACATTCCAGACAAGTTGAATGGGGTTGAGTGTGAGACTCTTTTCAAGACTGGAACAAGGGACTCCGGGGGTCCTGGAAAAGGAGTCTAATATGTTTTCCTATTTTATTGTGATATCATTATAACTGACCTTACTGCCTGCTCTCCCTCAACCCCCTTTCTTGTGCAGTTCTGCATTGGCAGGGAGTTTAATTATATGTCCTAATTTAGTAAAACAGTTTCATAGAGCTAGTGGAAAAAAGCCTACATTGTACAGGTCCTGCTTTAGCCCGCCCCCAAATCATACAGTTGGGCTATTTTACTGCATTTATTATATGTTGCTTGATTAAGATGTTGAGAGAGATGTCTCTGCTGCCACAGAATCTCATGCTGTTCCAAGGAATGCAGAAAGTAAACCCTATTTGGATTTAAAGTGTGATGTTAACGTGGTAGCTAACAGGTTTCAAAAGTCCAGTGTAGACAAAGCAGACTGCCTTTAACGCATGCTAATTTGGTAGCGTTAAATCTTGGGCTGGCTGTAACTTAAACAGTTCAGTGCATTTGATAGGTGATGTGCCTTGTCTACACTAGACTTTTAAAACACATTAGGTAGCACATTAGCTAACCCATGGTGACATCACACCTTAAATCCTAATCTCAACAAGGCCTTTGCTATATTAGGAATTGTATTATCTTCCCCTTCTTTCTGCTCTCCAGCTCAGTCTGATGAGAATAATGTTCCTCAGGGAATCTTGCAATGGCTGGTTTAGAAGTGGACTCTTCCATGTCTGCAGGGTGGAAAATTTAAGTAATGGATCTACTTAGCAACTACTCCATGGTTTGCAGCTTTTCTTCTCATCTTGAGAAAGAGAAGAAAAATGCTCAATGGACCAATCATTTTTGTGCATCCTACAAATGGGCATACGTATATACACATCTATATCTGCTTTTGGATATTGATGTAAAACGTTTAAAAATTCTAGGTCAAAGGCCCTCTGGGAAGGGCAAAAGGTTATTATTCAAGTCTGTCTGTTGTAACTCCATGGTGCTATGTGGTCTTAAATTGGGGGAGAGCATGATAATTGGTTATATGCAGCATGGGAGTTAAAACATTTGTTTATTTGAGCTCTCCATGTGTTCCCAGGATCCTTTATTAACTACCAAAGAGCAGCTCTAGGAAGTGTTTTCCAACTATGGAGAGTTAGTAATGCTATCCAGGGCTTGTGCAGCTCTGTATGCTCTGAATATATTAAGTTGCATCAGGCCACAATTGCCAACCAGGTAATTTTTGAGATACGTCTTTGTATTAATATGTTTCTATATATAAATATTATTAAAGTCCAGTTCTGTTAAATGAATGACAGAAAAATGAAAATATCAAGCTTAAACTAACTATGTCCTTTATCTACCCTTCCATACTGACATGTGCAATATGAACCATGTAATCAAACGGTACCAAAATCTCAAATTAATAACATTTAGCGTAAAAAATCATCTTAGTAAATTACTTAAATTAATAACCATCCTCTTTCAAGTTACAGTTCAAGTGCCAAAGATAGATGGAATATGTACCCAAAGATTTTACCCTTTTAAAATGAGGGATATTTGGCAATATTTGCAGTAGATTTTTGCTATTCCTTGTTTGCACGTTAGTATCTCCATTTCAAAACCCTATCCCTGAAGCAAAGCTTGTAAAATATTTGAACCATAAAATACTCTAAATCATCATTGCTTTGACTTCAGCCAACATCTGAGCATCATCAGTAGCTCGTGAAAACCTTTTGGTTTGCAAATTACTGTGAACATTATTAGTCTGTGGTTTGTGATGTTTTCAGAGATTAAGCTAGCATGTGTTCGTATAGATGACATTGATTAAAACATGGTGGAAGTCATGTAATTCTTTGAGCAGTGTTGCCTAGTGGATGGAGTACTGGTCTGGAACTAAGGAAATATGGGTTCTATTACCAGCTCTGCTACTGGTCTACAGGGTGACCTTGGGCAAGTCACTTTGCTCATCCATGCCTCAGTTTCCTCTTCCGTAAAGTGGGGATAATGATACTGGCATCTTTTCAAAAGTGTCTGAGATCTACTTCTGCAAAACACTGTATGAGAGAGCAATTCTATATCTGATTGGCTGAACATGTACCTTCTAATCAAGAGGGATATCCAGATCAGTATGTTTGAGATCAACATTTTAAAATAGCTTTGTGAAACCACTGTCGGAAAGAGACACTGTATTTTATTTGAGCTTTTTCATCCAAAGGCGGGGAAAAATCCAGAAAAAAATATTGCTATCTTCTTTGTCACTGGTAAGCATTGACTTAGCACATTACCTTCTCTAAGGGCTTGTCTACACTTACAGTGCTGCAGCTGCACCGCTGTAGCACTTAGTGAAAATGCTATCTACAATGACGGGAGAGCTTCCACCTCCCCGAGTACCCCACCTCCCTTAGAGTCCATAGCTATGTCGACAGGAGGGCTTCCACATGGGTTGCTAGGTCAATTATAACTGTATTGCTTAGGGATCTTTGATTTTCAACACCCCTGAGCTACGTAGTTATACCAACATACTTTTTTGTAGTGTCGATCAGGGCTAATTCTTCCATTATTGGGAGTTATTTTATATTTTTTGGCTGACATACCCTACTTTTACAATGAAAATGTTTCCTGATGCTGGGGTCCTTTTGTTGCACCAGACTAGCACTCTCTGTGTTACTCCTGGACAGAAGTCTACATACTCCCATAGGTTTATAGTTCTATCTATTGGAATGCCTTCAGTTACTAATTTCACTTGATATGAGCTTATCTCACACCAGAAATTCCCCAAAACACGAAATAGATTAGTTTTGGGAGTAGTAGCGGTGACACAGGTGTTGTGTGTGCAAAAAATCAAGATGCCAAAATCCCAAATTCACACAAGCTCAGACTACTTCCTCAGGGTTATGGCTCGCTATTAACTTAGACATTGTTTGTTTGTGAATTCATGAGAATTTCCTTTACCGCTCCCATAGCTTTTATGCTGATACTCCCAATAGTTTGCATGGTTCAAGAACTTGTGTATTTTAATAGGAAATAAGACGTTCTTCATCCTTGTTGCCAAAAGGGTAGTTTGTCTGCCTCTGGTCTGGCAATAAAGGTTGTCATCCATTCCTCACTATTCATATGCCATCGTCCTTTCCCTACTCATGATTCTCATTCATAGATCCTATTTCAGAGCAGTGGCCAATTTAAGGATCTGCAAAGGAGACCTCCTCTCTAGAATCAGCAATAAAAACCACTCATTGGCATGTGCATCCCTGGTAATTGCTTGGTCCTGGTTAGGTTTGGTTAAATTAATGACAGATGAGTAGTGGGGAAAGCGGCTTTCCTCAATGTTGCAGGAGGGACTGTGTTTGGAAGGAAATATGTGGACCCATTGCTAATGCCTTTTCTCATCAAGGTAACAGTGCCAGATGAAGGATAAATCTGACAGAATTTATTTCCCTGGCATTTATACACTGGCTTTGGTAAATCCAACTCTTTGGGGAAGAGAGCTTGATAAAAGCATAACTCACAGAAAGCACATTCTGGCCCGAGAAAATCCTGTTACATTAGATTTGTGCAATTTATTGTGTTGAAAAGCACTGTGCAAAGTAATCCAGGTGATTTTACTAAACAGAGTAAAGGAAACCTTAGGAGATCATATTGCTATTCACCATCTATAAAACTTAAACGTTATGAAGAGCCATAGAAGTAAACTTATGCTTCTGTTTCTATGTTAGCTGCCTGCAACGAGCCAGTGTGCAGTATTCATAGTGCACATGGGTGTCCATCTTAATCTGAATCTCAGTCTGGTACTTGAGATATTACATTCTTGTCTATGTTTAGTAGCTTTTTGACACACAGGATCCTATAATAAGTAGTTCTTCCCTTGGTAAATTGCCATTGATTTTACTAGGTACTTGATAAACCCTTTATCTGTTTGTATATGTAAGTCTCACCAGAGTGGAGAGAGATGAGCATTTCTTGGCTTGTATCTGTGGGCCCATGCCAGAGAGAGTAAAGATTTTCTGCTCTTCAGATAAAAGACGCTCTTCCCCCCGCAAATCCCCAGGTTGTTACAAGTGTCTCTTTCTTTTCCCGAGTTGACCATGAGTATACAAAGCTTGTTTTTAAAATGGCTGAATTTGAATCCAGTGCTCTGCCATCTGTCTTTCAAAACACTGTGGTACACTGTTGCTTTCCCTCCCTCCCCGCCTGCAAACTGAAAATCTGTTTTTGGTTCTTGCTTGAGTAAATTTTCCTACGCCTCTTTGGTATGTCCTGGGAGAACAGTCACTCTGAAATATCCTTTCACTGAATGATAAGTTAATGATCAGAGCTGATGAAATTCAAAATGATGTTCTCACAGCACACCTGCTAATGCATAGGGACATTGACTGCAGTAGGCTCTGCAGTGCCAGCTATATTTCAAGAATTACTATGCTAACTTAAAGGAAGAACATCAGGTTGACAGATTTAAACTTGAGCTTACTCTATAGCCCCTTTTATTTGGCTGCTTTTAATTAAGTGCAGTATATTAAAATATTAAAAGTAATGATGATAATCCTGTTGCTAAAAATATATATCAAACTCTGACCTTGAAGAACTTAAAGGAGAGGCTGACTGGAAACACCACACAATATGCATGAGTGCAGAGAACAAAATTAAATGTATAATTCTAGGCCAACAGTGCTTTGTGGTGTCCAATGGGAAATACATTGTTGGGCTGCCTCTGGAGCAACCAGAATGGAAATTGTGCCTGGGAGTCACAGTATCTCTCTATCATCCCACTGCTCTGGGGAAGGAGTAAATTGCAAGGTCTATTGCCAGCACAACATATGCTCTCTGAAGCATCAGCATAACTTCACCACGAGGCTGTAAAGGCTATGCCTACTCTTTGCCCTCCTCACCTGCTCGTGTGAGGGGGATGGGGCATGGATTTAGTCCATAAACAAGTGGGCTTCAAAGGGATATCCAAAACACCTGGGAAGAAATGAGTCATGTGTTTTACTGTTTGTGATTGATCTGAATTCCATAGTTAACATTATTTTAGCACAACAAAACTTTACTAAACCACAATTCATTGAGGGGGAAAAGTCTCTCCCCTTGCATCATGATCAATGGAAGTGGATTCAGAGGGCCCATGATCCCTGGAGGAGCTGTTACTGACACTGCTACCAATGAGATGAGACCTGCTGCAGCCAAAAGGATGGAGACATCACCAAGAAGAAATGGCTAACAGTCAGAGAAAGCAGGCATGAGAATAGAATGGGTCAGCCACGGACCTACCAGCACTGGAGAACTCCTGAGGATCCAGACATTAGGGACAGCAGAAGGAGTGGAGTAAGAGTCATGAGGGGTGCAGTGGCACCCAGGTCATACAAGGTGATTATGTAAGAGGGACAAGTGAGCCAAAGGATCAGGAGATACTTACAAGGCAGCAGACACAACACCCAAAGAAAACCTATATAAATATGGAGATAATCACAGCACAGAGAGACAAATCCATCCAGAGGCCAACCCCACAGGGAGGGAGGAGACTCCAGAGAGTATTTGGTAGACTTTGGACAGACATAGGTCACTCCTAGTTTGGTCTCCTTAACAGGCAACCACATGATCTCAAAGACTACAACAGATTCAGCTGGTTACATAATGGGACATGGGGTGGGGTTATGGCCATCAATTATTTGTTTCTAATGTTTATATTAATGTTTGTAAAATAGGGAAGGTGTATCATCAATGCAACTAGAGTCCAAATGCCAGTGTTCCCTGGAGGAGCTGTTATTAATAGGACACCAATGGAACAGCGAACACAGGGAGTTAACCTGGAAGCAACTCAGTTACATGGACAGAACAGTCCACAAGGTTTAACAAAATTCCCCTTGTTCAATGTAACATGCGTTCCAGATCACACTTTGCGAATGAAACATTCTGTTCTCAGCTAAGATTTTAATAGAGTCCTGGAGGACAGTCTGATACTCCCCACAATGTCATTATGTTCTCAAATCATTCCATAGTATTTTTCACAGCATACTGTGAAGAATTAATATTTAAAACATCTGTAAACTGCAGTTGCCAAAGTAGTGTTGTATTGTGATTTGCATTATCCTTGCTTTTTATTGTGTGTTTGCCTTTTCACTAGGGCCCCAATTCAGCAAAGCAGTTAAGCATATGTTTAAATCCACCCCTATTCAGCACAGAATGTAAGCGCTATTAACTTTAGGAGGAGTTGTCACGGCAAGTTCATGGGCAGGCAGACCTAGTAGTCAGAAACAGAATCCGCAATCCTGAAACAAGAGTAAGTGTTGGCTGGGTCTGAATAGTGGCAGGTCAGAAGCAGGAGACAAACTGAAGATCAGAACCATGAGTCAGGTACCAGGAGTCATGCCAGAAGATCAAGCCAGGGGAGCAGGAAGCACAAGGAACCCAGTCAACAACAGCGTGAAGGTCAGTTGATCAGACAACTTCCCATTCCTGCTGCTGGCTTAAGTAGAGCCAGTGGGCTCATTGGTTGCTCCCAGACTCTGGCAATAGAACCTCAGGGGTGAAGCCTCAAACTGGGGCTAGGCTTCATGGGTGCCAGGTAAGCAATTGTTAACAAGCTGCCAGATGGCAGGTTGAAGCATAGCCGTTCCTATAAATCCTGCAGTCCTGCGTTTGAGATCCATGGATCATGATAGGAATTAAGCATGTGCTTAAATGCTTTCCTGAGTTGTGGACTGGCTTACAACATTTGGTAATGTGTGGTGGATGGAGCTCAGTCACAATCGTTAATTAGTGAGATTGTGCTATATGTATATTATATTCCAGTCTTCTCTAGAATATGACAAAAACTCAAATTGTCTAACTGGGAGGTGTTTTGTTTTTATTTTTTTCTTTAAAGTGAGAGTCTGTGCCTGTGCCGAGACATCTGTTTAATTGAAAGTTAACACGTGGCTTTATCCAACACTCAGTAAAGTAAACGGAAACCCTTCCGTTCCTCAATCTTTGAATTATGCCATGTAATTAGCAAATGAATAAGTTATAATTCGAGAACTTTTTAACTGCGTGATGTGTAAGGTTGTACTTTCTAGGCAGTGTTACCAAAGAAAGAAAAAATACCATACCTTAGCGGGGGAATGTCTGATCTTATTAGAGGAACAGAATGCTAGAACAGAACTTTCACTGCTCTGTGAAAGCTTGGCTTGGCGTGAGGCCACGCCAGTAGAATTCAGAAAGGGTGTGACCAAAGTGTGTGTTAATGCAGGCTGCATTGTTGTATATTGTCGATGATAGTAAGGGAGTTGTGACACTGAAAGAAGAGTAAAAACTTTATGCCTATTGAAGAGCGCACACACTTAGGGGAGTGAAGTCATTAGGAGTACTTGTGTAAGTACTACTCAGTGAGAATAGGGATTTCAGAATCTGGCCCATGATAACTAATAAATGCAGCTAAACTTATAGGGTTTGTTAATTGCTTAATGTTTTGTTTTCTAAAAGCACATTAAACTGAATCTATTAGAATTATGTCAGAAGGAGGACAGGAGGCACTGGATGTGGTTTAATTAGGCTACACATTTATTCCTAAACGTCAGGGAGTACCCGGCAGATAAAAGTGTACAGAACAGGTAATTCCATAATCATTTACAGATACCCCAGAGGGCCTGCAGTTAGCCATCCCTGGTGCCTAGCCAACCTCTCCCTTTAATGAGAGTTAAGGGGAGCAATAAGTGAGGAGGGTATGTCTCCCATACCAGACATAGGCACCCCAAATCCTCCTGTTTCTTGTCCCTTAAAGAATACCTCCTTTAAATCCTTTCCAAATACATTTTATCTGGTCGCTGTATCCCTTCCCTGTGGAGTACATGCGCTGGACATCTGCCCCAGGCTTACATAGTGAGTAGCGACATCATAGCCTAACCACTGTTTCATGTTCACCCCAGCTAAGCCCCCTTAAAAAAACAAAACCAAAACAAAGAAACAAAAACCCTCACCTTGGCCAATCTGGCAACGAGGGAAAACGTTCCTTCACAGTCCCCACAAGAATGGAGTGACTAGCACAAAGTCCACAGTAGATCATGGAAAAAACCCTATATTTAACTACTTCCTTGGGTGGGAGGGAGGGTGTAGTAATGCCTGGTTTAGGTAAAAGAGTGGAGCTTTTCCTGCACTGGACTGGACCTAAAAATAGCGTCTCCTCTCTTCTGGTCACCTAGGGAGTTGGGTCAGCATCCCCATGCTGACCTGGTCTGAAGCTGCCACAGCAAGTCACTCTCTGGCTATCTAGCCCTTAAAGGGTCCTGATACCTTTTCCTACAAACCATACAATAGCCCCCACCACTTAATGTGCAGTGAGGCATTATTGCTTGAATCTAATCTTTTCACTGTTTTTGTATCTAGAGCACTAAATCATGGTTGTAAATGTTTTGATTTGTCAATTAGTAAATCCATTTGTTAATCTTCTTCCGATTTGATTTTATATTAATTTTGCAATACACAAAGGAGAATTGCCGTAGGAGACATATGGCAAATTCCGTTCCAGTACCGTGATGGGACATCTTAGGGTTTGAGCATCTGTTCAGGAATATTGCTTAGTAATTTTGCATTCAAGTGGATCATATATCCCAGTACATTTATTGACCTCTTTGGTAAAATGTTCAATAACACATAAAATAGATTACAAAGACCAATCTGAAAAATAAGCTTGGTATTTTTAATGTTTGTAATTCATGTACATTCTAAATGCTTGCCATAAACTGTGCAGGAGAGAAGCGAGGAAAGGGAATAATTTAAGTTTAGTTCAAAATTTGGAATATAGCTTAAACGTGAACAATACAGAAGATAGTGCTATTCTGAAATGGAAGATAAATAATAATAGAATTAATGTGTTTACCTTAAGTGAACATACTGAAAATGGGAAATGAGATACAAATGATGTAGGGAAATACCTAGTAGTTATAACTGAAAAGCACTATGTTGTTTCTCACAGCTATGTCAACTTTGGCTGGTACAATCACGTATATGTATGTAGGGGAGAGAAAAAAATGCCAGAAAGATGGCTTTGTCTCTCTCAACCATTGATGCAATCTGATAAATAAGGCTGTGATGCTGCTAACATGCATGTGCCTAACTTTCTGAACATTAATTGTCCCATTGGAATCATTGGAACTACTCTCAAATGTAAAATCATGTATGTAAGTGTTTGCACGATTGGGGCCTAAGAAGGTATTCTAATATTTTGCTTAAGGGTTCATAGATTGCACTGGGAAGGGTTTATTCCATACACCTAGGTTGATAAAAAAGAGAAGTTATTTTGATAATGATGCAAGGAGGAAAAACCACTAGACACTCAGAGAGACTGGAAACTCAGGTTTGTGTCCCAAAACCCATTCCTAGGCTACTTGAGCTAAACTAGAGTCTCTTTTAGCAGTCAGCAGTATTAGAATTCTTGACACTCACTTGAGCAGGTCTGACATTTCATTGTAGAGAACAGTTTTTACACATACGCACTAGCCAGTATGTTACAAACCTCAGAATTAGATAAGCATCAAAGCAAAAAATACCTTGCCCAACTCCTGAGGAGATCAAAAACACTATAGTCCTGCATGACTTTTGCACATGTATCTACAGATGACAAATACAACTAAACCTATATAACCAAAAAGGTTCCTAATGTATTGCTGTCATACTCTCTCTAGGCCAGGGTTACAATCCCTCTCTATCATTTAAGTGCAAAGGAGATAGTGTTCCCTCCTTGGTTGACAGCTTCATCTCTGCAGAGGAAAATTGAAAATGTCAATAAATAGATTTGCTCTAATAAGCAGGCAGAACAGACAGGATCCACTTGGCTGAACAGAACTTTTCAACTTAACATTGACCAATCTGTAGATACCAACTCAATCATACAAAATTCAACCCATTCTGTTAGTACCTTTGAATGTTTACAGTGTATATTCCTGTTTGGAAACTCCTATATTAAAAAAAAAAAATCAAGGACAGTTCTCTGTTATGTTAACAGCATACAGAGAAGTTATATAAAACACTCTTTGTGGAAGTTTGCAATGTAACACTACATTATTTCTTAAAACCCAGAACCTTAACATGTAAGAGACAAAAGTACAAAGCGAGAAAGCAGGCTGCTCCCTACAGAAGTGAGGCACACCGCACCCCACCTTGCTTTAGGCTGGCTCCTTGCAGACTGGTTTAAGACCCAGATTGCACACTTTCCTACAAAGCTCTCTAAGCTTCAGGCAGAACCAGGAAACATTTAGAATTTAAAGTTAAATTAATAGCTTAATTTTTCAAAACACCATAGCTATATGCCCAGCAGCTCCTACTCAGTCACTGCATGGACTCTATTGACTACCAAATACCTCTTTGATTTTGCAATGTGTCTGTACAATGTGGCAATAAGTATTTTAGTGTGGCAGTATATCTAATACAGAATTGTATTTACATCAATTACTGCATTCCAAAAAAACACACACTTTCTCTCATTGACCATACATGCTCTTAAATAAAAAAAAAATTCTCCTTTTTTTAAATATCTATTTTTTTTCTTCAAACCCCCCCCCCCCCCCCGCCCAATTCCCATTTTGTTTTTTAAACAAAACAAATCAGGTCATACAGAATTATTACTCTAAATACTCTGCCCTTTATTCATATTCCTACAGTGCCAACATTTATAGGAATTACTACATAAAAACAAACATATATAATGCTCATAGGTTTCTGTGTGTTTTAGTTTCATTAATTAACACTTAATTAGCTCTCTCTTGAGCATGACTGAACATAATAGTAACTAATCAGAAACAATCATAGTTAATACATTTTAGATTTCCTTAGGGTCAAAGCTGTTGGTTCCCTCCTCCCACAACCTAATGAGAATGTATTTTCTTTTTCTGCTCACAGATCTTCTCTCTTGAATTCAATCAAATATATTAGTTACTCCATATGCAGACCTCTTACCTCCCCCCCAATTTAATGATTAAGGGACCATCCATAAAGTTTACAAAACTCACTTAGGAAAGTATCATTCTTTCAATAGTTATACTAAATTTATTTTTGAATGAACAGAGGGAATATTTTTAAAATGTCAGATGTATTTCAGAAACATAATCTGATTATAATCCTGAGACTTTTTTTTAAAAAAGTCTCGATAATGAAGAGATGCAGATGTGGACAACTCTGTGCATATAATGTCTTCAAAACAGCTCTCTTCCAATATACAACATAACTAATTTTTAAATATGTTTCACACCAGTTCTGATCAGACCTCAGCAAGTTTGGTTCCACAAATTCTGCAGAGCTGAACAACAAAACTGCTCACCACTTGAAAATTCATTGGGACTAATAACTGAGTCTGTCATACAAGCGTGCAGTGTGGCATAAAATAAAAGCAACAAATTACAGATTGGCCAGACAAACTAGTTTAAACTATCATATTGGAGGGAGTGTTTCTGAGCAGGTGAGGATGGAAGGGAGAAAGTGTTTTGGGGCATTCTGAACTGGGAGGGAGTTGTTTGAGTGGGGTTGGCAGGGCTGAGTGCAGCAGAGCATGGAGTCAACTTGGTGATGTGCTTGTGTGTATGGGGGAAAGAGCACGGTAGGGTAAGGGCAAGATTAGAGGGGGAGGGTTTGGGCTTGTGACTAGAAGTAAACAATGAAGGAATAACACAGTGATAAATACCATTTTCTCCCATCCTGCACTTTATCAGGAAGGGTCCCCGTTTTTCATTTTGAAAGAGACCATCTTTCTTTCCACTCCCCCACCCAAGGTTTCCCTGCAGCATTCCCAACCACAGCATTCTAGTGTTTTTTACTTTAAAGATATGATCAAGTTGCTGGCTGAAAAGGTGGGGAGGGCTACAGAGTGCCACCTGCAACCTCGTCACTTTATTTGTCCCCAGTCATCAGTGTTGTGGTTTGCGTATGGGGTTAAGATTATTTTTTAAACCTGTTCACTTCACCTGGTTTATAAAAGTTCCAGACATTCATTTAGGTGTGCTGCTGCTTCAAGTAAGTGTAGCATGAGGATTGTTTTGTTATCATCTCTGTGATTTCACTGCATAACTAGAGCTGCAAAATGATTAGATATGTTCAATCAAGTAGGCAAAAATGTGGTGATTTGTTGGCCTTGGTGAAGCCAACATTTTTCCGCCATTTGCTAAGCTATAATGCAGCATTCTTGATCTTGGCTGTGTCTTACTGCAGTCAAGGTTTCTAAGATTTTTTTTAGTTTTTTAATAAACTTTTCTTGGTGTGTTGGATGGCTAGATATAAGCATATTACACATGGATGATCAAGAGAAGCTGGAAGAATGGAATTAGGGTTTAGTTGGCTTTTGTAGTTTGATTATACTGAGTATATTGCCATGTAAAAACAGGTGGCAAAATGCGAATCCAGGGCAATAACCATTATGTTCATTTACTTTACCATTTAGGAAGCACAGATGTTAACTGTATAACAACAAGGTTGTTCTTATTGTAAGCACCTGCTGTTAGGTAATTCTGCTATCACAGTAGTCAACTAGATTCTTGTTGCTTTGGCATGTACAATACATTTATTAGTTTGTTACTAACATAACTGTGTGACCTGTTTTTCATCAATACGTTTTTATAACTTGCTAATACCTTCTGAAGAAAAGCAGTGACATTAGTTTTATGTATTCTCCAGAAGATTTTAGTTTGAATGTCCTTTTCTCCCATAGTTATCCCCAAATAACACCTGCCATGGCTGCACCCAGCATATGGCTGGAGAAAGAGATAAAAAATATTTATCAACCTCTGTCTTAATTAGCTGAAGATGTGTCTCAAAGGTGCAGCTACTGCTTAAAAAGTCTAAGGGCTTGTTCTTCCTATTACGTACACAGGTGTGAATAACTATACGGTCTCTTGACTAATGAATGCTCAACTGAACAAATGTACAAAAATTCCCAAGCAATGATACATTTTTTTAGCCCCAAATCCTTAAATGGCTGCAATATCTTGGAGGGAAAAAACCCCGATTCTGCACATCCTTTACTTCAGATGTGAACACCATCACCTATTATCCCAGTGCCTAAGAAATCTCAGCTCCTGAATGATAAGCAGATAGTTGCACTGTGCAAGACAAAGAAATCCTTTGTAGAACTCTCCACTACCATAATGTCTCCCTCCATCAAAAGTGCCCTCAAATAATTGAGACTCATTCATACTGGACACCCATATAGCTGTCTGATATTTTAAAGACCATTTTCTACCAACAAATGGACAGGACACCAGGTGTCTTGTTTATATTTGAATGATTCAGGTTAAAATATTGTCACTTGTACTTATTAATGAAGGCATCAGTTCGGGTGAAAAAGCTCCAGTTTAGAATGTAACTGCCTGTTTACTTAGTAACGCAGGTTGCAAAGTGCACAATACCCCTGTGCTTTGCTCACTTCAACTGACACTCAAAGTCTTGATCCTAATTTTCAAAACCATTCATAGGGTTTGCCCAAGCTACCTGAGAACATCTCTCCCCCTCTCTCTTTCTCTCTGATCATGACCCCTCATAATACATTCTACAGGAATAATGGAACTATCCATCTAAACGGTAAGACTCCTGAGTGCAGTCTCCTGGCTAACAACTGTAAGATTCACTTCTAGGAGAGATTAGAATTAACGTGGATTTTAGGAATAAAATGCAAAACCTGTTGCTCTGACATAGCTTTCCCCAAAAAGAAGTAAAAGAAAAGGGGAAAAATATCCTACCCTCATGGGTAAGGAAAGAGATCTTGTAATGTAACTTGTAAAGCACTCAAAACCATGTGATTTCCATGGTGTAAAAGCATGAATAAATTTAATTCTGAAAGGGTTTTAAACTAAGTGCTCAATCCTCTAGCTTGGTGTTAGTTCTCCATTTCAGATGTAGAAGAAAGTGACACAGTTTGTATCAGCTTGTCATGTACTGATCCTTCCAAAAACTTTCAGTATCCACAGAACACTTTTTTCAACTAACATTTTTATTTGTTTAATTGATTATATGCATAAAGATTAACAAAGTCAGGAGGAGGATTATAAAGCAGCAGTTCTAAAACTATGAATTGTGTACCTTGGAGGACTGCCTGGTGGTCCTAGAGAACGGGCTAGCCACATGGTGCAGACTCTTGTCTTGGTTTCTAGCTGCTGAACTGCATTAAAAAAGCTAAAAGGACATTAAATACTGTACATGGAAAATTAGATTTAGGAAGCAATTGTAGTTGTCCTGAGATTATGTGCAACAGCAAATTAGAGCGAAGATGGTCTGCGTGAGCATGAATAGGAAGAGAGATGTTCCACAAGGTGATATAGTAACATGTGGTCCACATTACTAGTCTGAAAAACATCCTCCCTTTGTAGTGCATTTACTGTATGTCCTGAGAAGGAGGAACCCACTGACCAAGAATGGATGGGACTAGCTGGGCTGCGATTTAGGGCATGAAGAGCGGGAGAGCATTTTCAGTGTTCTTACTCACAAAAGCTAGTGCTGCAAAATGAGATCCTCCATTTGTCAGCACTTAAAAAGGCCCGGGGCTCCTGCCACTGCCGGGAGCCGCAGGCCTTTTAAAGCGCCACCGGAGCCCCGCTGCCGGGTGCTTTAAAGGGCCTGGAGCTCTGCAGTGGCTGGAGCCCCGGGCCCTTTAAAGCGCCTGTGTGGGTCCAGGGGGAGCGGGGAGGCGCCTTTTTATAGCGCGACTCCCCCTGTGCTCCAGACCTGGCTACGCTACTGAACACTCTGTCATTATCCCATCCATATTCTAGATCCATTGTGGAAAAGGGTCAGAAGCTAAATTGCCATGGAGGTATGCACATTTGCCCCACTCTACCTCCATCACTCTGGCAGAGGTTCAGCAGAAAAGGTATTATGACTGGGGCCTTATCTCCTCTGTGGATTTTACACTGGCAGTCCAGTTCTCAGGAAACCTGAGAAATAGGGAAGATTCCCAAGAACCAAAGCTCATGTGGAAGCATAGGACTTCTGGTGCTTCCTAAGTATTGCCAATCCCAAATATTCAAAAATCATGAGTTAAGATCATAAAAAGTTCATGAGATTGATATTGTTAAAATAATAGATTTGGTATTCTTTTGATTTGCCTTCTGCTTTTCGAGCCTTTAGGGTGCACTGGGGTTGCATTTTGAAGCTTTCTCCACAGCCACAAGGGGTAGAAACTTACTTTTCTTTAAGAATGTCACAAGGCTGAAATCGTTACATATCCACTTGACTCCAGGAGCTGGGGCTTTAAGGAAAACAATAATTATCAGATACAAAATCATGAGAGTTGGCAACAGTACTTCCCTCCCACAAGTTCCACAAGTTTGTGGGTGGGCACACTAGCTTATTCTTCCAGGTCAGCTAAACCCCTCCCAGAGGAAGATTGGAGGAGGAGCTTCATAAGGGGATCCTTGCAAATATTTTCTCACCTTGAGCCACCTCCTTATTTTCATGCTGAATTGCACTATTTGCTGAAAATAGGTGTGTCCCAACGTTTTTGTGGCTGTAGCTTGGTGACCATCTTTGAAAAATGTTAATGTTCACAGATGTAAATGTACAAACATTAGCTGACAACAATACAAGAGAGGTACAAAAGCTTTCGCCAAGAAAACAGGAAGATATTTGAGAAGTGAATAAGAAAAAGAAATAGTAACATATACAGTTGAGATTAGCTTTCCCAAACCAAACACCAAAACTAAACTCATCTAAACTTTGGAGGAAGACATTGTTTTATTTGAGATCTCTATCTTGATACAGACTGGAACTTCCCTGCTGCCCTCTTGGTCTTTTTGTTTAAAACTTTTATTTAATTAAAAATAAATGAAATATAAAATACTAATAGGTGAATTTTGCAAGTGATATGATAAAATACCTAAATTTGGTTTCTCTTTTGTTACAAAACAAACACACACTAACTGGTAATGAAATGTTTAGTAAGAGAATCACAGAGCCTTTTAAAATGTAATACTAAGTGGGGAAAAAACATTTAAAAAGACTACAGAAAGAGTAAGTAAAGGAGAGTGAGGAGAATGGGAAAACAAAAGAAGGAGAAAAGAGTACAGGAGGTGAGTGGTTTAAGGATATGTGTCAGGGAAAGTGCATGAAATATCAGTGGTCTATATAGGTAGACAAGATTATTCAATAATTTATAGAAAATCAGATGTAAAATAAAACACAGTCAGCGTTCTTTTGGTCATTGTGATTTTCCTCCAAAAACAGTGTTGATGCATTTTTCTTATTTCCAGTCGTTTATGGCTAGTCTCTGTCACTTGGAGGGCTTCTCTACATTTACAACACTGCAGCTGTGTTGCTATAGTGCTTCAATGAGGATGCTACCTGTGCCAACAGGGGAGCTTCTCCTATCTATGTAGGTATTCCACCTCCCCAATAGGCGTTAAGTATGTCAATGGGAGAAACACTCCTGTCAACCTAGTGTTGTCTACACTGGTGATTAGGTCAGTATAACTGCATCGGTCAGGGGGGTGGGAATTCACACCCCCGAATGACGTAGTTATGCTGACATAGGCTTGGTCTATAGTAGGAACTTTACTCCACTATCTAGGCCTTAGTGGCAATGGAGGGTTGAATGTGGCGAATCTTTTCAATGATCTAGAACAGGGGTCTCAAAGACGCGGCCCGCAGAGCTCTTCCCTGCGGCCCGCTGGGCCCCCCGTGCCCCCCATTTTTTTCATTTTTTTTTTACCGTCAGGCAGTTCCCGCCACCAGACAGCTGTTCTGGTGACGGGAACTGCCTGGGGGTTTAAAAAAAAATGGGGGGGTGCGGGGAGCCCGGCGGGCCGCAGGGAAGAGCTCCGCGGGCCACATGGGAAGAGCTTCACGGTTTCTGGGAGGGAGGGGGGAGGAGAAGGAAGCTGTGCGCACAGGGGAGGAGGCGGAGAAGGGGAGGGGCCTAATGGAAGGGGTGGAGTGGGGGCGGGGCCAGGGGCAGCGAGGGGGCGGGGTCAGTGATGCGGCCCTCGGACCAATGCACTAGTCCTCATGTGGCCCTCGTGGTAATTTGAGTTTGAGACCCCTGATTTAGATTTTTTTTTTTAAATGACCTATCCTGACAATATTGGTTTCTGAAAGTAACTTGTGCGAGTCTGGTCCTTACCTCTGTAATGTGTCAAACTAAAACCCCACATGCTGCTAATTTCATTTTTTGAGTAAGTGAAACCCAGATCTGAATTCTGAAGTTTGGTACACACTGGTACACACTGAGTTTAGTACACACTATAATTTAAAGAAAATAAAATTATTTTCAGGAATTTTTGCTATAACATATTTTAAATTCTTAAACAGTGTTTATATTGTAAACATCAATAGAGAAATATCATTGAAAGGAAGTCAAGGTGCCGTGAAATAGATCCTAGTTGAGGAAGTGTATTGTATGTACAACAATATTAACTTCCTAGTGTAATAATTCACACTGTGATTCATCCATGAGTACACGTTTACTCATTTAGTCATCGTTCCAGTGCAATATGGTCGGTCCAGCAGAGCTCATGATCCTTATGATGTCTCTTGTGATTGACTTCCTGAAAAATGAATAGTTGGAAAAGCCATCAGTTTCAAGCTGTAGTCTGAAACTCGAAGAATACATGTCATTTAAGTACCTGAGACAAGACTTAACACAGTAATACCTTTTTAATGTGTACTTAGTAATGTCTTGTAAATAACTTCCATTAATTTATACTCTATACCATACTTAATTTGTTTTCTTCTTTCTGCTAAACATTAAATAGATAGAGTTACTGGACTATCTAATAACATACACAACTAATTTTCCTAGTCTGTATTCAGTTCCTTCTTGTATGCTATAGCCTCTATAATTGTTTTGGTCCCTCATCTCATTATTTTACACTGTTTTCCATTGAACTTCATGAGCCACTAATAAGCTCATGAACCTAATCTGTTCAAAATAATTGTAATGCATTTGTTTTGTTCATTTGTATTTGTGCCTTTTCCCAATTATTTGTCAGAAGCAAACTTATACACTTTCTCAAAGTTATTTCTATACAGATTAAACAAAACTGACCCTTAAAATGTGTACTCTTTTGGTTCTCCAGATACACAGGTTCAGAAAGTAAGTACAACAGTAGCAAAAAAGAGACCGACTGCTGTCCAACAAGAATATGCTTTTGGAAGTTAGTTTAATACATATGTGCCTGGGGAGAAATATTGCTTTATGAAAGGAAGCAAAATAATGTCATGAAATATTAAAACACTTTCAATTATATAGAGGCAATAATTTAGCAACATTAATTTAGTAAAAGACAATTTTTGATGGAAACAATCAAAAATGAACAATCTGTTTTAGTTAATGCTATGTAAGTATCTTATTAAAGCACTAAAACTAATTTAATTTTTTGAAAACACTTTATGTAGGTAGATTTTTGGTAATGGAGAAAACTTAGACCTTGATCCTGCAAACAATTACTCATGTGCTTAGTTTGAAGCATGACTAGTTTAGTTCAAGCCAACTTTAACTCAGTTAAACATTTGAATATTCTTCTTAATATCTATTTGCTATTTTTTTAAAATGTGATCCTTAATAAGGGTAAAACAGCTAATGTAGATTCATTTTAGTGGTAAATGAAATGTTGAAATACAATCTAGTATTTATTTAAACTTGTGTTACAAAACTGTGTAAGAATCTATTTATTTAATACTCGGCACATGAGATAGGGAACAATGGCCTTTCATCATGTTACAGAAAACCACAATTAGAAATTCTCTAGCTACAGATTTTTACAAAAGCATTCAACACATTTCTTTTCAATGTTATATTAAATTATTCATGAAATAGACTAAGACCAGAACAGGGGGTATGTTTTGTTTGAAAGCTACCAGTGAAAAATGCATTACTGGAACACATGGTAAAATTTTAGATGCATTTACTGATTTTCAACAAGACAGAAGCCATTAAGAGTCAAAAGTAATTCTGTTAACTGAATTTGCACTGGATTTACTTCAAAAGTTTATAAACACTTTAGAAAGCATATACAAGTAGACAGTTTTTAGTAAAGCTAAAAACTCTTTGGGATTATTATGTATACTTTGTTTACATATTCCATGAAAACAAGGTTGAGTCTTGTATTCTTTTCAAGCACTCTTTCAGAAGTAATATTGTAGAAGACCAGGTAATAGGCATTTTTATTCAGCAAAAATTCTCCAGCTTCTCTAAAAAATGTTCTTAACCAATTCTGTGCAAAGTAGTTGTAGGCGTGTTGATCCCAGGATATTAGAGAGACAAGTGGGTGATGTAATATCTTTTATTGGACTAACTTGTCCTGGTGAAAGAAGAGAGCTGAAGAAGAGCTCTATGTAAACTTTCAAGCTTACATAGAGCTCTTCTTCAACTCTTCTCTTTCACCAACACAGGTTGGTCCAATAAAAGATATTACCTCACCCACCTTCCATTTAAATTCTGTGAAAATGTTTTCAATGAAAAATTATGAGGTTGGATCTTGGTTTTTTCCTTCAGGGGAAACAAATTCAGATTAATCAAAAGCCCAAAACAGTACTTGTGGAGCAAGTAATGATATTTTGTTTAGTTAACCTAGTTTTATGATGA
This sequence comes from Chelydra serpentina, assembly GCA_037349315.1. Taxonomy (NCBI): domain Eukaryota; kingdom Metazoa; phylum Chordata; order Testudines; family Chelydridae; genus Chelydra; species Chelydra serpentina. The sequence goes on along the minus strand of JBAIAC010000014.1, from coordinate 7,372,596 downwards.
AGATGCCATAGCAGAGTGCCTTAACCATAGGCGCTGAAGTTAAGGATGGAAACCCTTGGTTAGGAATCCAATCATAAACCACAATTGATGTTCATATGTTTTGTTGCTTTTCATTCATAAATGTAGGTTTGGTATTTTGCTCACTGGCCTATAAACAACTTAATTTATATTTATCGTACTCTTCTGTGACAGCAGTACCATGTTGATCAGGATACACAAGAGAATGAAACACAGAGACAGCAATGGATTTTTAAATGGAGCTGGCCTCAACTTTTATAGCTTTTATCCAATGGGGAAGTACTATCCATATCCCTTGAAATGTGCACAGCTGAGGTTGCCAGAATATGTTTTATTTTAACTGGTAGAAAGGGACTATACCATGATGACAGAGTAGATGGTATTTTGTGTGTAGTAAGAGTGAGGAGCACAAACTCTCAATATAAGAGTATTTCAGGTGAAAGAGCAAACACTCAACAGAAGGTGTCCAGTACATCTACAATAGGTCTGTTGATGTGCAGTAATGGCAAAAATACATTTTAAAAAATATTGATTCTTCATATCATCCATCTTTGTTTGCACCTTATTGTGTAGAGCTTACAGGAGATGAAAGGAAGAAGACAGCGTAACAGAGAATTTTGTGTGCATTATAGACTCTGAATGTCTCTTTGCAAAGGCCTTTTAGGTATTTACAGAAACCTGTTTGCATTTAGAGATGACTGGCTGATGTGATCTTCCAGTCAGTCAGCTTTTTAAGAGCCTTTCCTTCATTTGTGAATATTTCTGTTCTCACAACACATGTTCAACTCAGTTATATTATTTGTGTGGGCCGCTTGCTTTTTTTCAACTGCATGGTGTAGTGCCATGAGGCTGATGGCCATGGAAATTAGCTAAAAAGAGACATCCTTAGCAAACTGTGCAGCTCAAGCAATAGAACCTCTTTACAATAAAATTACAGCATTTTTTCAGTGTTCCTAGAATATAACAATAGCCATACTGGGTGAGACCAAAGGTCCATCTATCTTGGCCAATGCCAGGTGTCCCAGAGGGAATGAACACAACAGGTAATCATCAAGTGTTCCATCCCGTTGCTCATTCCCAGCTTCCGGCAAACAGAGGGTAGGGACCCCATTCCTGCCAATCATGGCTGATAGCCATTGATGGAACTATCCTCCATGAATTTATTTAATTCTTTTTTGAACCCTGTAATAGTCTTGGCCTTCACAACATCCTCTGGCAAAGAGCTCCACAGGTTGACTGCATTGTTTGAAGAAATATTTCCTTTTGTTTGTTTTAAACCTGATGCCTATCAATTTCATTTGGTAACCCCTAGTTCTTGTGTTGTGAGAAGGAGTAAATAACACTTCCTTATTTACTTTCTCCACACCAGTCATGATTTTATAGACATCTATCATATCACCCCTTGTCTCTTTTCCAAGCTGAAAAGTCCCAGTCTTATTAATCTCTCCTCATACGGAAGCCATTCCATACACCTAATAATTTTTTTTGCTCTTTTCTGAACTTTTTCCAGCTCCAATATATCTTTTTTGAGATGGGGCAACCACATCTGCATACTATTGATTTATATAGAGGCAATATGATATTTTCTGTCTTATCCATCCCTTTCTTAATGATTCCCAACATTCTGTTCACTTTTTTTGACTGCAGCTGCACATTGAGTGGATATTTTCAGAGATCTATCCACAGTGATTCCAAGATATCTTTCTTGAGTGGTAACAGCTAATTTAGACCCCATCAGTTTATACGTATAGTTGGGATTGTTTTCCAATGTGCATTACTTTGCTTTTATTAACATTGAATTTCATCTGCCATTTTGTTGCCCAGTCACCCAATTTTGAGAGATCCTTTTGTTAGCTCTTAGTTAAGTCCCAGGCAGACTGCAATCTTGAGTAATTTTGTATCATCTGCAAATTTTGCTACCTCACTCTTTACCATTTTTTCCCAAATCATTTATCAATTTGTTGAATAGGACTGGTTCAAGCACAGACCCCTGGGGGACATCACTATTTACCTCTCCATTCTGAAAACTAACCATTTATTCCTACCCTTTGTTTCCTATCTTTTAACCAGTTACCAATCTATGAGAGGACCTTTTCTCTTAACCCTTAACAGCTGACTTTGCTTAAGAGATATTAGAGATAAAAGGTGAATGAAGTGATATATTGTATTGGACCAAATTCTGTTGGTGAAAGAGACAAGCTTTTGACTCATAGAGCTCTTCAGGTCCTCAAAAAGATTGTTTCTTCCCAACAGAAGTAGGTCCACTAAAAGATATTACCGCATCATCGTGTGTCAAACTGAATTTAAAATGACCAACTCTGATGTCTGTTTTCAACAATATTGGGAGGGGGTTGATTACCTGTAGATATAGAATGTTTACATGGAATCTTCCAACAATGTCTGCAAAGAGAATGAACTGGCCAAATCCATATTTTTAATCATGTCCCTTAGTTTACCTTTGTATGCAGACCTTTAATGTCTTAATAGTTCAGTGATATATTATTAAATAAAATTGTATCAGTATACATTATATCTGAAATCCAAGCCAGCAAATCACTAAATCCATGTAGTGCCTCTTCAGTGGTTAGATACATTTGGATATGACTCATAGTGCATTTATTTTTGGACAAGTGCAATTACAAAGTAATTTACAAAGAGCATTTTTGACAATGTCTTTGCAACTAAATAAACCTGCAGTACTTTATGAGAAACATAGTGCATGAGGCAAAATCTCTCACAAAAGTCATTTTATGATTAATTTTTGCATTTTGTTTTGGCTAAAGCTGACTCGGGGAATTTTGTGTTAACAGTAGACCATGAAAATGTACTTAAAATCCCACCACCATGTTGATTTTAAATGCCCATTGTTAAGATTAAAGTTTAATTATAAAATAATTATATTGTGACTTTTCACATACATATTTTAGGTTTTTTAGTGTGGAGAAATATGCTTTATATGCATTTTGTATGTGTGTAGTATGTAGTTATGAAAAAAATAACACCTCTTGTCTGAGTGAGCTATCTCTAGGTGAAATGAACGATAAAATCTAATGTGTTTTAAAAACATTATAGCAAACCAAAATATAAATATCAGATTAAAAAAATCCTAAAATGTGTAAAATAACTTCACCCTTGTTACTTGTGTTGGGGATATACTTTGCAACTGTGGTCACCCTGGGACCAATAGAGCGTGAGAAATTAAGCTATTTTTCTTAAGGCAATAGGAAAAGCAGCATTAGTGCTTTGATTTTAAATGGGTTGATGGGACCCACCCACTGTGGCACAATTACCTCCTATGTCTTACATACAACACTCCTGTTGATACATCCCAGAATATTAGCCTTTTTCTCAACTGCATCATATTGTTGATTCACTCTCAATTTGTGATCCATTGTAACCCCAAGATCCTTTTGAGCAATAATACACCTAGCTAGTTTTTCCCCATTTTGTAGTTGTTCATTTTATTTTTTCCTTGCTCAGTGTAGTACTTTGTATTTGTCTTTATTGAATTTAATCTTGTTGATTTCAGATCTCTAATCTAAGGTCACTTTGAATTCTAATCCTGTCCTCCACAGTGCTTATAACCCCTCCCATCTTGGTGTCATCTACAAATACTATAAGCATACTTTTGCACTCCATTATCCAAGTCATTAATGAAAATTATTGAATAGTACCAGACCCAGGGCTGATCCCTAGAGGACCCCACTAGATACATTCTCAAAGTTTGACAGAAAACCATTGATAACTATACTTCAAGTTCTAGTATCTTTTCAGATATTGAAGTTATTCTGACTAGTCTATATAATTCTCTGGGTCCTCTTGGTTTCCCCTTTTTTTAAAAATAGGTACTATGTTTGCCCTTTTTCAGTCCTCTGGGACTTCACCCATCCTCCTGGAGTTCTTGAAGATAATTGCTAGCAGTTCTGAGATTGCTTCATCTTACTGCTTAAGTACTGTAGGATGAGTTTCATCAGGCCCTGCCAACTTGATCACATCTAACTTATCTAAATATTATGTAATCTCTTTCCCTATTTTGGCTTGTGCCCCATCCCCTTGTTCTGAAACAAATTGTTGTCCCCAATACATTTTGGAAATTTTTGTGTTTTGCCATATTTTTTTCCCAACATGTGACTGGGTAGTTAAAATCCACCCCCCCCCCCCACCATAACTACTAGATCTTGTAGTTTAGATATTTCTCTTATTTGTTCTGAAAATGCCTCATCCTATACCTTTCCCTGATTTGATGGTCAACAGTAGATTCCTACCAGGATGTCACCCTATTTCCTCCCCCCCCCTTTTGTCTTTACCCAGAGACTTTCATCTGGTCTGCCTCACCGCCTATCTTCTTGCTGTATAATGTGACATCTCCTCCTTTTTCTCCCCCCGTCTGTTCTTCCTGAACAAGCTGTTCCCTCTATAACATATTCCAGTAAAGAGATTTTTAAAAAGCACTGCTATGTTTGTAAAGTACTTTGAGATCCTTGGATGGAAGATGCCATATAACTGAAAGTTATTAGTACTATTCTAGAGTCCATTCTGCCACCATCCTGCACCACACACACTGGTTTCTAAATGTGTTGTTGAATTTCTCCATCCATTGCTAAGTAAAGAAAAAGCATAATGCATTACTGTGTCTGAATTATAGTTCTACACGTGCATCCATACAACTGGTTTACTGGTGCTTATTTCTATATTTCCCAGCTTGTTAGCAGTAATACATTGCTGTTATTCAATTAATGGTAGAAAAGTGTACCCTTGTTTTAAATTATTATTCTCTAGTAAATAGAGAAATGCAACCTTAATGGGGTGGGGTGGGGAGTGAGGGGAAGACACAAAAAAGTCATGACTATCAGGCTTTCTTATGTAAGCAGAGTCAGGATGAGCTCCACCCTGACATCTGGTGGGGAGTCATGGCAAAGCACGCCAGGGGCTGATCCAATTTGCATAGGCACACCCACCCTGCCTGGTATGAACCATAGTGACCCAAATGGGCATGTTGGGCTGCTGTAGGATCCCCAGTTTTCTGTATTGGGGCAGGAATTTCTGTTATTGGGGCAGGAAGAATAAACTGTTGTTATACTGCTTATGTAAATCATGGACAGTGGAACTGTACTTGGCCTTTTGTCATGTTAAAGGGGAACTTGCCATTAACTAAACAGCACTCACCAGCCAAGGGACATGGGTTCCAAAGCCCAGTGAATTGAGAGAGGCTGGGGGCAGGTATTAATGCCTGGTGGTGTAGGGCCCCTGTGAGGGTCTGAGACACCAATTGCAGCATCTCCTCCTCTCTCCACTGTGGAATATCAGAGCTAATGTTGAGTTCTAGAGAGTCTGGTTGCAGGCTGCTGAATTGAAATCACTCTGGGCTAATAGTGCAAATGAGCACTAGGGCTCCCCTAAACTACAAGCTGAAATCACTAAAGAGCTAAGAGCATTATGAGCTGAAATCACTGAGCTGAAATCACTGAGCACTGTGTTAAGTAGTGGGGGAGCCTGAAGATAAATTGCTGAGTGGCTGGTGGAGCAGTTGGCAAGACAGCTGATGGTGTGGCGCTGCTGGCAAAGCGGCGCAGTTCGTGAGGACAGTCGGAGCGGTGCTGCTGGCAGAGCGGCGCAGTTCGTGAGGACAGTCGGAGCGGTGCTGCTGGCAGAGCGGCGCAGTTCGTGAGGACAGTCGGAGCGGTGCTGCTGGCAGAGCGGCGCAGTTCGTGAGGACAGTCGGAGCGGTGCTGCTGGCAGAGCGGCGCAGTTCGTGGTTGCAGTCGGAGCAGCTTGCAGGACGGCTGGTGGAGCGGCGCTGTTGGCGGGGCAGAGCAGTTCGTGGGGACAGCTGTAGCGGCTTGCGGGACAGCTGGCGGAGCAGAGCGGCCTGTGAGACGGCTGGCGGAGCAGAGTGAAGCCCCACGGAGGGTGAGGCAATCATCTTCACGCTACGTAAGGTGCCCCTTACCCCCCCCTTCCCATTGCTGCCCAGGCGGGTGGCGTGTAGCACCCTGCAGATGAACTTTTGAACTCTGGGACTGGACTTTTGGGTTCTTGGACTTTTGGGGACTTTGGGTGACTTTTGGGCTGCTGGACTCAAGAACCCAAGGGACAGGGCATGGCCCAATTGGCTGTGGTGGGTCTTGCTCACAGTTTGGCTTATGGAGCCTAGTTGCAATGTTTTCCCAATTTAAGGCTGGTATCGTTTACCTACTGATTAAAGATTCCTGTTACCCTGAGGCTCTGTGCTTACGAGAGGGGAAGTATTGCCTCTTTGAGGCGCCCAGGGGGTGTGTATAAGATTTTCCCAGGTTACTGGGTGGGGGCTCGAGCTGGTTGTGCATTGCATTGTTGAGAAGGGAACCCCTATGTACTGAACCTGGCCCTTGCTGCTGTCAACTTGTCCTGGCAGAAGGGTTACATTTTTGGGGGCTCGTCCGGGATCTGGGTCAGTACCCCTCGTAAGCACATCTTGGGTGAGCCATTAAATTGGGAAAACCCAAAATTTTGTTGTTGTCTTGATCTGTTATATTTGGAAAAATTAGTTTGTATAATGGCCCTACACTTGCTAGAGGATTGGTGCAAGGGGATGACTATTGACCCTAAGAACTGTCTTCTGGTGACGGGGGTGTCAGAGGAGTTCGATGAGGGATCAATAGAACCTATATTAAGGACATCCACTAAGTACCTGAGTGAGTGCAAAATGCGTGGGCGCATGTTTGTGAGGGAGGAGGGGGCTTTTGCTGTACTGTGTGAGCTGCCATCGGCTGTGGACCCTCTACAGGTTCCAAGCACGATAACAGTGGAAGATGTTGTGTGGAGGGTAATAGCCACAGGGAGTCAGCCCTCACCAGCCCCTGCCTCCAATGTAGAGTTTTTAAAGAAAATGACAGCCTTTTTGGGGAAAGAGGGAAAGACTTTGGCTGATATGCCGGGTCTGTTGGGCCTTGACCCAGGAGTCCCACACCTGGAGCCTGCTCCTTCACCTGATGAGTGGGTGAAGGCTTTGGGGAAAGCATTAGAGAAGGTGGTGCCACCCCACCCTGAGTCAAGCCCGTATCGCAAGCTGAGGTTGTTTTCTGGGGGTCCCACCCCAATACCGGGGGAGGAAGCATTTGAACCCTGGCTGGAACACACCACTGAAATGCTGCAGGAGTGGGCAGTGCCTGATGCTGAAAAGAGACGGCGACTAGTAGAGTGCCTCAGGGGGCCAGCCCTAGATGTGATTCGCACCCTGAAGCTCAGTAACCCTGGGGTCAAGGTGAAGGATTGCCTAGAGGCCCTTGATCACGCCTTTGGGAGAACCGAGGGCTTAGAGGATGTTTACTGCAAGTTCCTCAATGCCAGGCAACAAAAGGGAGAGAAGGTTTCTACCTATATCCAGAGGTTGGAGAAGTTACTACAGAGAGCCATCATGAGGGGAGCGGTAGCGGTTGAGCAAATGGACCGGACTAGATTGGCTCAGATTGTGAGAGGAATTCAATATCAGAACCCAATTCTTCTCCACCTTCGGCTAAGGGAAAGGCAAGACAATCCACCGAGTTACTCTCAGCTGATAAAAGAGGTCCGAGAGGAGGAGGAGAGGCAAGCAGCTGGCGAGGTTTGGGAGGCTCAGCCGCACCAGGCGACTGGATCAACATCCATACGAATGCCCAAGGCACTGATGGTGACTCCTCAAGAGGAACTTACTCAACAAGTGCAGGTCCTGACACAGAAAGTGGCTGAACTAGCGAATACCATCGATTCAGCAAAGACTTCAGGGTACAAGGAACCCCCCACTACTTCAGTCCTGAAGACCACATTTGGAACCTCTGCCCCACCCAGGCGACAAGGGAAAGGACAATCCTTCTTCTGCTACCGGTGTGGCCAGGGTGGGCACATTGCTGCAAGGTGTCAGAATACAGAGAATCCCACGCTAGTATATCAAAAGCTGAGGACCACCTGGGGGAAGTCGGGAAACGGCCCCAGGGCCTGGGAAGGGAGCCGCCTAGGCCTTCAGGATTTGGAGGCTCCCCCAGAGAGAACCCTGCCGCCCGAATCCCACCGGGATTGATAGGACCTCGAGCGGAGGTCACTGTAAGGGTCGAAGGGACAGAATGTAGAGCAGTGCTTGACACGGGATCCCAAGTGACTATCATATTCCAGTCTTTCTATCAGCAGATGCTTGGGCATCTGCCTATACAGCCTCTGACAGGGCTTGGCCTGTGTGGCCTCAGCATGGATGAATACCCCTATCGGGGGTATGTCATAATACACCTGGAATTCCCAGAAGAGATCGCTGGAGTAAGACAGGAGGTGGACACTGCTGCTTTAATTTGCCCCGACCCTAAAGGAGTCTCTGACGTGTCCGTGCTCATAGGGACTAACTCCAGCCTCTTTAAGGTACTGGCAGATTACTGCAGACAGCGAGCAGGGGAACAATACCTGAACACCTTGGTGATACACACACATTGTGCCGCAGCCTACAGGAAAATTGAGGACACAAGAAAAGTGATGCCTGATTTGCCGGTGGGAGCATTGAAGTATGCGGGCCTGGTCCCCTTAGTGGTGCCTGCAATGACAGAAAAGGAGGTGATTGTCATGAGTACCTGCCTGAAAGGCAGTAAGGGAACATTAGCCGTGGTAGAGCAGCCGACCCAGGGAGGGCTCCCTGAAGGAGTGCTGGTTCTCAGTGGAGTCATAACCCTACCTGCTGAAGCCCAGGAAGAGGTGACTATACTTATTGCTAATGAAACAAGCCAGAGCGTGCTCGTAAAACCAGGGCAGAAGATTGCAGACATCTTTGAGCCTGAAACCATTGTGAGACCCCAGTGTGAAGCTGAAGTTCCGGCGATGGATCCTGCCAAGTTAGACTTCGGTGACTCACCGTTGACTGAGGAGTGGAAGGATCGCCTGAGGAAGAAGCTTTGTGAGAGATCCAAGGTATTCTCACTGCATGAGTGGGATGTGGGATGTGCCAAAGGAGTGGAACACCACATCAGGCTACAAGATCCCCGACCCTTCAGAGAGAGATCTAGGAGGATTGCTCTCTCTGAGATGGAAGACGTACGTCATCACCTGCAAGAACTGATCGCGAACGGTATCATTACAGAGTCCTGTAGCCCCTATGCCTCTCCCATTGTGGTGGTTCGTAAGAAGAGTGGGAAGATCCGGATGTGTATTGACTACCGCACCCTAAACAGGCGCACTATAGTGGATCAGTACACCATGCCTCGAGTACAAGATGCCTTGGACTGTTTGCTGGGTAGCCAGTGGTTCTCTGTGTTGGATCTTCGGAGTGGATACTACCAGATCCCTCTGGGAGAAGAAGATAAGGAGAAGACAGCCTTCATCTGCCCATTAGGGTTCTACCAGTTTGAACGCATGCCCCAAGGGATTTCTGGGGCACCTGCTACATTTCAACGTCTTATGGAGAAAGTTGTGGGAGACATGAATTTACTGCAAGTCCTAGTTTATTTGGATGACCTGATTGTGTTTGGGAGAACCTTGGAGGAGCATGAAGAAAGACTTCTTAAAGTGCTTGATAGGTTGGAGGCATATGGTTTGAAGCTTTCAATTGACAAATGCCAGTTCTGCCGAACCTCTGTGAAGTATGTGGGTCACATTGTGTCCCAAGAGGGTGTGAGTACTGATCCCGATAAAATAGAAGCACTCACTACCTGGCCATGCCCAAGTAACTACAGAGAACTCAAGACCTTCCTTGGATTTAGTGGCTACTATCGTAGATTTGTGAAGAACTATGCTACGATTGTAAAACCTCTGAATGATCTTACCAGGGGATATCAGTCCAACAAGAACAAATCTAAGACCAAGAATAAGAGGGGCCCCCGAAAGCCTCCTATGCAGAGACACTATGGCCCCTTCGAACCGTTTGGGCCACGGTGGAGTGAGAGATGTGAAAGGGCTTTTCAGGAAATCATTACTCGTCTAACTCAGGCTCCAGTCCTAGTCTTTGCTGATCCCAGCAAACCCTTTATCCTACATACTGATGCCAGTTTGGAGGGTCTGGGGGCAGTACTGTACCAAGAAGTGGAAGGCAACCGTAAACCTGTTGCCTTTGCCAGCCGAGGACTGTCTGACAGTGAAACTCGCTATCCCATCCACAAGCTGGAGTTTTTGGCCTTGAAATGGGCCATCACTGAGAAATTTCGAGACTACTTGTATGGTGCTCAGTTCCAGGTGTGGACAGACAACAACCCACTGACATATGTGTTAACAAGTGCTAAGCTGGATGCTACAGGACAAAGATGGGTGGCCGCCTTGGCTGGCTATGAGTTCAGCATCCAATACCGATCGGGGAGAAGCAATGTAGATGCTGATGCATTGTCCAGGCGTCCGCAGGCTCCAGAAGTTGCTGTGATACCCACGGATGGAGTGAGAGCTATTTGCAGTGTGAGTCGTCGAGAGCCACAGGCCCGGGAGAGCCTTCATGGATGTGTTGCAGAAGCTCTGGGCCTGCCCCCTGAATGCGTGCCTTCTGCTTCAGTGAACTATATTGCATTGGACCAATCTCCTTTGCCCATGCTCAATGCGGCTGACTGGCAAGAGGCCCAGCTGCAAGATGTTGACATTTGTGATACCCTACTGGCCAAAAGGGAGGGGCGAAGCCCAGCTGTGGTTATCCCACCTAGCCCCGAGGCTAAACTACTATTAAGAGAATGGACCAAACTAAAACTGATTCAGGGAGTGCTACACCGAATGACCACTGACCCTTTACAAAAGCAACGAGCACAACTAGTGCTGCCAAAAGAGTACAGAGCCCTGGCCATGAGGGCCCTGCATGATGACTTTGGACATTTAGGGATGGAAAGGACCCTAGAACTTATTCGTAGTAGGTTCTATTGGCCCCGGATGGCTGAAGATGTTCGCAGGAAATGTGAGACTTGCGCTCGATGTGTTCAAAGGAAAACTCTGCCCACGAGGGCTGCATATCTCAAGAACATCACCAGCACCAAACCTTTGGAGTTGGTATGCATTGATTTCTTGTCCTTAGAAGTAGACAAGAGGAATGTTGGGAACATTCTAGTAGTGACCGACCATTTCACGCGGTATGCACAGGCATATCCCACACGTGATCAGAGGGCCACCACTGTCGCTCGAGTACTGTGGGAGAAATATTTCTCAGTTTATGGATTCCCAGCCCGGATACACTCGGATCAGGGGCGGGACTTTGAGAGTCACCTTCTGAAGGAGGTGCTGAGGATGGCGGGAATTAAGAAGTCTAGGACAACGCCTTATCACCCCCAAGGTGATCCTCAGCCAGAGAGGTTCAACCGAACACTATTAGATATGTTGGGGACTCTGCGACCAGAACAGAAGGCAACCTGGAGCCAGCATGTCGCATTTCTGGTGCATGCCTACAACGCCACAAAGAACGATGCTACAGGAGTCACCCCATATCTCTTGATGTTTGGGCGAGAACCAAGATTACCCATAGACTTGTGCTTTGGTGTATCAGAGGATGGTGATAGCTATGAAACTCATCAGCAATATGTATCCCAACTACGAGAAAAGCTGCGAGATGCTTATCATTTGGCTACATCTGCAGCTCGGAAGAACGCAGATCGCAACAAACATCGATATGATGCTAGGGTACGTTTGCAGGAGCTCCAGCCAGGGGACAGAGTCCTGCTGCGGAATTTGGGTATTGCTGGCAAACATAAGATAGCTGACAGATGGAAGGCAATACCCTACCTAGTGATGGAAAAGCTGGGAGATCTGCCGGTCTACAAGATCAAACCTGAAGAGGGTCCAGGGCAAATAAAGACGGTGCATAGAAATCTTTTGCTCCCTGTGGGGGAGTTGGTTGGCACCCCTTATGAGATGGGCCATGACAGGGCAGCCGGGCAGAACAGAAGTGCCAGGCCACAGCCGCCATCCAACACGGACAACAGGTCCTCCGAAGCCAACCTACCCCTATTCAGCACATCAGAGAGTGAGACTGAGGAGGAAGACATGACCTTGGTGTATCCTGGAATGAAGACAAGATTTCAGTCTCGATCAGCTGAGCCAATAGAGAGCTCCCCCTCGCCAGCCCTCAACCCCATGGCAGAGGTATTTAGGCCTGTTCCGGTCACTCCTGTGCCGCCGATGGAACCCCCCGTTGATGACGCCCACAGGTTATTGGACAGTGGAGAATTCCAGGTGGAGGGGGCCCTAGACACGGTGGACCCTCCACTGTCGGAACCAGAGATGCAGGGGCCTATGCCAATAGCCGAGGGACCCTCACAGGAAACCTCTCCATCCGTCACTCAAGAAGATGTCCCTCCTACCCCTGCCACAGAGATTCTTAATAGAAGGGACAGGGTAATAAGACCAGTAAAACGGTTAACTTATGACGCACCTGGGGTGATTAGTGAGGAGCCCATACATTTAGCACACAGGCTGGTGGAAGCTAAAGTGGGCTTTCTGAGGCCCTTTGGAGGAAACCAATGAGTTGGTATAAGGGGAGTGTGATTTGTCGGGACGACAAATTCTCGGCTGGGGGGAGGATGTAAGCAGAGTCAGGATGAGCTCCACCCTGACATCTGGTGGGGAGTCATGGCAAAGCACGCCAGGGGCTGATCCAATTTGCATAGGCACACCCACCCTGCCTGGTATGAACCATAGTGACCCAAATGGGCATGTTGGGCTGCTGTAGGATCCCCAGTTTTCTGTATTGGGGCAGGAATTTCTGTTATTGGGGCAGGAAGAATAAACTGTTGTTATACTGCTTATGTAAATCATGGACAGTGGAACTGTACTTGGCCTTTTGTCATGTTAAAGGGGAACTTGCCATTAACTAAACAGCACTCACCAGCCAAGGGACATGGGTTCCAAAGCCCAGTGAATTGAGAGAGGCTGGGGGCAGGTATTAATGCCTGGTGGTGTAGGGCCCCTGTGAGGGTCTGAGACACCAATTGCAGCATCTCCTCCTCTCTCCACTGTGGAATATCAGAGCTAATGTTGAGTTCTAGAGAGTCTGGTTGCAGGCTGCTGAATTGAAATCACTCTGGGCTAATAGTGCAAATGAGCACTAGGGCTCCCCTAAACTACAAGCTGAAATCACTAAAGAGCTAAGAGCATTATGAGCTGAAATCACTGAGCTGAAATCACTGAGCACTGTGTTAAGTAGTGGGGGAGCCTGAAGATAAATTGCTGAGTGGCTGGTGGAGCAGTTGGCAAGACAGCTGATGGTGTGGCGCTGCTGGCAAAGCGGCGCAGTTCGTGAGGACAGTCGGAGCGGTGCTGCTGGCAGAGCGGCGCAGTTCGTGAGGACAGTCGGAGCGGTGCTGCTGGCAGAGCGGCGCAGTTCGTGAGGACAGTCGGAGCGGTGCTGCTGGCAGAGCGGCGCAGTTCGTGAGGACAGTCGGAGCGGTGCTGCTGGCAGAGCGGCGCAGTTCGTGGTTGCAGTCGGAGCAGCTTGCAGGACGGCTGGTGGAGCGGCGCTGTTGGCGGGGCAGAGCAGTTCGTGGGGACAGCTGTAGCGGCTTGCGGGACAGCTGGCGGAGCAGAGCGGCCTGTGAGACGGCTGGCGGAGCAGAGTGAAGCCCCACGGAGGGTGAGGCAATCATCTTCACGCTACGTAAGGTGCCCCTTACCCCCCCCTTCCCATTGCTGCCCAGGCGGGTGGCGTGTAGCACCCTGCAGATGAACTTTTGAACTCTGGGACTGGACTTTTGGGTTCTTGGACTTTTGGGGACTTTGGGTGACTTTTGGGCTGCTGGACTCAAGAACCCAAGGGACAGGGCATGGCCCAATTGGCTGTGGTGGGTCTTGCTCACAGTTTGGCTTATGGAGCCTAGTTGCAATGTTTTCCCAATTTAAGGCTGGTATCGTTTACCTACTGATTAAAGATTCCTGTTACCCTGAGGCTCTGTGCTTACGAGAGGGGAAGTATTGCCTCTTTGAGGCGCCCAGGGGGTGTGTATAAGATTTTCCCAGGTTACTGGGTGGGGGCTCGAGCTGGTTGTGCATTGCATTGTTGAGAAGGGAACCCCTATGTACTGAACCTGGCCCTTGCTGCTGTCAACTTGTCCTGGCAGAAGGGTTACACTTAAACACCTAAAAGTTAATGGGGGAAGGAATTACATCCCAAGTATTCTGCAGAATGAATGTGCAAGCCAGTCCTGGGTTATCAATTAGATCTTCATGTGGCCTCTGCAACTCTTCAGTCCCACAAAACATGTGTGTGCATGTGTGTAATTTATTACACTGCAGTTTTGTAGTGGGGACAACACCTCAAAAAAGAGAACTGTAGGGAAAGGTTGTGGAATTAAATCAAGTGCTGAGTAAGTGGCAGCACCTAAATACACAATCCCAGGAGCAGACCAGGGACCAGACTGCCTCAATCATAATTTAGTCTCCACTTGCCTGTGCTTTAAATAGGAAGCGAGCTGCACTTTCTGCTCCTGCTCAGCCATACTGGCCAACAAGCTTGGAGGGGGTGGTGAAACAGCATCAAGGCTTTGCCCAGTCCTCAGTACGTTGGTGGGCGGGAGGGAGAGTAGTGGCCTCAAGGAGGCATCTCAACCACATGCACTTTGATCAGTGATTGAAGCATATAGCTTATGCTTGCTGGAGATGAGGGGTAAAGACACATCTCTGGCGCAGTGGGGTTAAGGGACATCCTACTCCTCCATGTTGGTGCCTGCCTGCCATATGTTACAGTTTGGATTGTAACGGACAGTAATCATAAATATACAGAAACAACATTTCCAATCTTTGTGCTGCTTCTCATGCTTTCATGATGGAAAATTACCACCTTCCTTTGTGTTTAAAAAAGCACTGTGCTTCAGGATGTGTGACAAACATCTCATATGTCTATATTTTTGTAATTTATAGACATGTTACCTCTGCAATGAACACTCCAGGGGTTACTTTGAGTTAAGGAGGTACTCTGACTTTGCTATTATTGCAAACTTGGCATATGGTATTGAAATAAATGTATTGCTCAATATGCTTCCCCAGTTACTACAAAACTTACAGAAAAAGATTTTTTTCTTTAATTATATTTTTATTTGCAGTTTATGAATTTAACAATATATTTAAGTGATACAGTGAGATGGTCTACATTGCCTAAGAAGGCCTTTCTGGCCCTAATATCAATTAAGGTAGTGTTTTTTTATTGGTGCAGTGTGATGACAATGAATGCTTTGAAAGACCAGTAAAAAAAAAAAAAAGACATTTTATACACACACACCAGATTCTGATCTTGGTTACTATTGTTTTTTAGTACCCATAACTCAAGTACATAAACATTGTCCAGATGGAATCATAGAAGATTAGGGTTGGAAGAGACCTCAAGAGGTCATCTAGTCCAATCCCCTGCTCAAAGCAGGGCCAACACCAACTAAATCATCCCAACCAAGGCTTTGTCAAGCTGGGCCATGAAAACCTCTAAGGTAAATTAGATCTGCAAGACAAGGTTCCTAGTGGACTTCATGGAATCTTCTCCTCTTCTCCATTCGCTCTTGAAAGAAAACTCTGTTGCTGTGTCATGCAACTGATGCTAAATACGGTCAGTCTCGTTACAGTGAGAGAGAATAATCTTGGGAAAGGCTCTTGCTATGTGCGTTAAATATGGTCAGAATCTGGATTAGTTTGATCATCTCTGGAAGTTCTTTCAATAACTGAAATCTCTCAGCTAACCATGCTTATCTCCGGTACTCATTGACTTCATCGTATGCTGTCTGTCAGCTGCATTTTCATAGATTCTAGGGCTGGAAGGGACATCGAGAGGTCATCGAGTCCAGCCCCCTGGCCTCATGGCAGGACCAATTACTGTCTAGATCATCCCTGATAGACATTTATCTAACCTACTCTTAAATATCTCCAGAGATGGAGATTCCACAACCTCCCTGGGCAGTTTATTCCAGTGTTTAACCACCCTGACAGTTAGGAACTTTTTCCTAATGTCCAACCTAAACCTCCCTTGCTGCAGTTTAAGCCCATTGCTTCTTGTTCTATCCTCAGAGGCTAAGATGAACAAGTTTTCTCCCTCCTCCTTACGACACCCTTTTAGATACCTGAAGACTGCTATCATGTCCCCTCTCAGTCTTCTCTTTTCCAAACTAAACAAACCCAATTCCTTCAGCCTTCCTTCATAGGTCATGTTCTCTAGACCCTTAATCATTCTTGTTGCTCTTCTCTGGACCCTCTCCAATTTCTCCTCGAGAAGTGGAGGTGTCTTGGTTGGTCACACCGAGATGCAGTTACTGATTCAGCTGCATCTGTTGTTGATGATTTTTAGGGTACGTCTATACTTACCCGCTGCTTCGGCGGCGAGTAATCAATCTTCTGGGTTCGATTTATCACGTCTTGTCTAGAAGCAGGGCCTAGAACTGGCAAATGAAGCAGATTAGAAACCACCGAAGCTCTGGAGGTGAGCAACTGTATACTGCTGGAGCCTTTCCAGTCCTTTTTGTCCCAGATAATAGATTACTGCAATTCAATGTGTCTGGGTCCACCACAAGAAGGACAGGAGACTTGTTATGGATTTTAATCAGGCCGCAACTTTTTATATAGATGTCTGGGACTACCCAGCAGATAAAGTGTACAGTGCAGGCAAATCCATGCTTATTCAAATCAGTTTTCCGGGGCTTTCACCAGCCCTCCTTTGTTTCTATCCAGGTCCCCCAGCTTGGGTGACCAGACAGCAAAATGTGAAAAATCAGGACGGGGTGGGGGGGGGGGGTAATAGGAGCCTACATAAGATAAAGGCCCAAAAATCGGGCCTGTCCCTATGAAATTGGGACATCCTGTCACTCTACTCCCAGCCGACCCATGGGCCTTACCATCCACCAGTCTCATAAGAGGGCTAAGGAGGGCTATGAGAATGGAGGGGGTTGGCTCCCTATAGTACCAATCATAGAAGTCCCTGAACCCCTTCCCCGTTCTGTTTCTTTATCCAGTACCTCCTTTTAAGTCCTTTACCGGGCCATTTATCTGTCACTGGCTGCCTTCCCTATGGAGTACCTGCACTGAACATCTGCCCAATATTACAAAATAAGTTGCGACATATGGCCTACCACCTTTTCTATTCACCAGAAAAGGTCCATCCTCACACCCTCTGTGAGGAAGGCGAAAAAAAAACCACACTCCACCGAGGCCAATTCTGGTGGTGCGGGAAAAAATTCCTTCTCAGACTCCCTTTAAAAGGGGTGACTAGCGTAATACCCACAGCAGGTCCTAACCGAGCCTGCCATTCTCCTCCACTAGGGGAGGGAGGGTGGGTGCAGGCTTCCTCGCGGCTTGGACATAGACTTGCCCCACCCAGATTTTGTACCTTTATGCACATTCCGGGGGGGGGGGGGGGGGGGGGGAGGGAGTCATTTATTCAAAGCAACTTTTGCAGCAGTTTCTGACCTTCCTCCACTCCCCTGCACCCCCAACCACAGAACAGAGCTGCCTTTCTTTGGGTAAGCCCAGAAAATTTCTGCCCTATCTTTAGTTGTGGTGCAGTCAGTCTGGGGGTGACAAATGCATGGATCATGATGGCCAGGAGCAAAGTTTCTTCCCAAGTAGAAAGTGGAAAAATATGACTTATTAATATTCCCTTATCATGTAGGTCTAGTAATAAGTCTTCCAGCTGTCTCAATGTTTGAATAAATGTGATGGCGGCAACCTTGATGGAAGAGGAAGACCATGTCTGCACTAAGTGTTTCCCTCTTCCAGCCAATATCTCTTAAGTCTTCCCTATCAATAGGTTGAGCCAGCTGCCCTTCATCCAGTGGTTGATTTCCTGTTGGCTCATGACACCCTTCTGATGGTTTAAGAGATTTAGGATATGTCTACTCAGCAATTGCAAGTATGATTGCAGTTCATAGAAACAGGACCACACTAGAAACAGAACCAGCTGCTGGGTCTATAAATTCTTCAGAAGGAAGGCCAGCCTGACCTGGGTTTCTCTCCTCTGCCTCCACAGTTGAGGGGTTCCCTCCCGATGAGGCGAGGGTTGCTACTGGTGCCATTTGCTTCATCTGAGAAGTAGTTGGGTGTATCCCAGACTGGCTTGTCTCAACCTGCACAGAATTTGTGGGAGGTCCTATCTCATGGGGTGCCTTTGGTGGGCTGGAGGTACAGAAATACTGGGGTCATAACTACCAGTATGTGGGGGTTGTGGAAAGACCACAGAAATGCAAATAACCAAGCTTCAGGAACAGTTGTCCAAAAACGAATTACAATTTCCAGGCAGTGCATCAGCAGCTCTGTCTGAGGGACACATTGGGCTTTGACCTCATAGCAGTACAGACACACAGGGTGTAGCACCCTAAGTTCTGCATCTCAGTTGTCTCCGTATCTGGTATGTTCAGCCCAGCATGACAGTGCTAATAAAATTGCAGAAGTCCCAAGACTCAGCCAGAAGCTTGAGGGAGATTTATACCATGCTGAAAGCAATGTGAGATTTAGTTTGTCCTGTTTTTCCTCCCTATAAGCCTGCCAGTAGTTGGAGTATTGCACACCTTCAAATTTCCACCCCACACCTGTCTCAGTCTGTGCACTCAGTTATCAGTCCACCCAGACTTAATGTGACTCACAAAGCCAGAGCAAAGAGGATCAGACTGTTCAGATGTTGGAGAGCAATAAGAGGGCTATGTGTTTCCAAAGCAAGGGAGGGAGAGGAATGGACTGGTATAGCAGAACAGAATGGGATCTATGGGCAGAGATAGGGAGAGGGTGTGGCTTTTAGGTGCGGAAGAGAAGTTCTACAAAGCAGTTGTGGTAGGCCTGAGCCTAAAGGCTGTTAAGTACGAGAGAGAGTTGTGCAGTACTAATTCCTGAGAAGCTAAATAGCTAGTTAAATATCATCATCAAGGGATGGGGTGGATCTTGGATGCTGATATATGACAAGGTAGGAAAAAAAACTGTTGTTTTCTTCTTAACATTTAATCAAGCAGAACATTCTTAATTTAATGCAGAACTAACCTTTTGTCCACAGCAAGAGGTTGAGTGTGCTGTTGCTGTAATTTACACAAGATGCACCTCCACAAAATCCTCCAGCCATCTGCTATCAGTCAATAAATCCTTTTTTAATTTCCATTAATTCTTATTAGAAAGATTGAGGGTTATCCACCCATCTGCTTGATAGAAACATCTTTTCCATGGGGAAAGCATGTCAAGGCTTTTATCACCATTCTTTTCTATTTACAGGGGGAGGGAAGCAATGTCAGAACAATTTTAATCATGTATGAAAATATTCAGTAGATATTGGCAAGAATCCGTATGTGTTATTTCATAGGTAGACTGAGGCAGAAGGCACTGTGATAGTTAAGCAACACAGTACTAACGGATTGGCATATATGGCTTTTTTTTTACATGACTGATCCCATTGGGGTCAATGGGACTACTTAGGTTAATGTGCTCGCCAGTGAGTAAGGAGTTCACAATCTGTGCCTAAAGGAAAAGTCAGTGGTGGACACACAGAATGAAAAAAAAAAAATCCCCTCTAAAATATTCTGTTTTCTTTCATGTTTTTGTCTTTTAGAATGTAGATCCTCCTCTGAAGAGCATCTCTCTCTCTATATTTTCTGCAGCAGCACGAATGGTTATTGCTGAATGAACAATAGATCTAAATAAAATAGACCTGATTAACTTCAGATGACAAAAACATTATAGAAAGCTCAGCTATTTATTTAGAAAGCTACATCTTAGAATTCTGGAAATAATATAGGTCTTGTCATTGGCTAAAAATTCTGTTTGACAAATGTTGAGGTACAAAAGTAAAGGCTGTATAGCGAAAGGCTTAGAGGAGCAAATCTAGCTCCAACCTTTGTGGCTGAGAAGTACCCCCTGGCAGCAGAATCAATGTCATTCTGCAGTGCCACAGGGACAGGATTTAAAAGAATAAACACAGATTGTGCACTGACCTGTCCCAGAGGTTTGTCAGCATGGTACCATGTATATGGAAGGAATGGGGGCGGGTCACAGAATCCTTTAGTCCTTACCCCACCTGGGCATATGAGGGTTGCTTCAACATTTGAGCTGAAGAAGCTTCTACTGAACTGAATTTCTTCCCCTCACTCATCCTGCTGAAATACCCACCGCACAGTCAGCTACTTGACTAGGACTCAGCCCTTAGCCCTGAGCTTGTTTACTTGTAACAATGTAAAGATATTGTTCTGTGCTCAGTATGGGCTTGTCTTAAATACATATTTCTTACGAAACTCCTGAAGTAACTTTTAGGAAGTAACCAGGTGAGTACTGATCTTTGATTTTAAAAATAATAAACTATAGCAATAAATTAAATATCAGGAACAGAAAAATAACACTGCAGTATTGGATGGCTTTGGACAACTTTGATTCAGCTGCTAGATTCAGTTTTGTTGTTTATTGAACACAGCAAAATTTGGCTGAAAACACTTTTTTTTGCCCAGTGAGAGCAGAAAAAGCAGAACAGTGATTGAGTTTCTATGCGACCTCCCAGTTGTCAGGAAACTACGTCCTATATTTGGTAATCAAGTGGAAATGCAGGGCAATATTTAATTTTCAACAGCAATGTCAATCATATAACACATGGGCTGGAACTGACCCGTGGAAAACTTTAATCTTGCCAAGCAAACCTGCAGAGTACTTTAATCCAGCTCCTGCCCTAGAAGAAATGATAAAGGCTTCTTAACTGTCTGTCTTCTGATGTATGAATGAAGAAGTCATGCCTGTCAATGCATGAGAGCGAATGGAGGCTCTGGGATTGATGACTGAGGAGGGGTGGGTGAACCATCAATGATAGGAAGCCTTGCAAAGTTTAAAAAAAGAACAACCGGAAAAAAAAGATTTAGGAAAAAGCCTCAGGGGATCGAAAGCTCTTTCCACTCCTGCCATGCTCAAAATCAAGAGGCAGATTTAACTGAGAGAGGAACAATCCTATATATTAGAACCACTTTTGACTGTATAGATGCAGAAGTCTCCCCCATAGGGTTGCATTCTTCAGTATTATCAGTCGACTTTCCAATACATTCCTCTATTAGATTTAAGGCCATAAAAATGAGTTATGAGGGCAATCCAATAGTAGAACTAGAATTAATACCTGCTTCCTGTTCCTGCACATACCTTTTGGAATATTTGCTTCTGGTAACCTAACTAATTGTTGGAAAAGAGTTTTAGAGCTGAATGAAATGGTGATGTTGAATTACAGGACTCTTGTTACTGTGACGGGGTGCACTCACCTCTCGTGAGTGCCTCCTGTTGGCCGAGTGTGGTGCTAGTTTTCTTTTTCTCTTGGCACCCCTTGTATGTTGTTGACCTCATCAGGCAGGTCTTCAGTGGCTGAGCCCTCAGGCTCAGTCACACAGTTGTCAATGGATGAATCCCTTCTGGGGTTACAAAGGTCCAAAAGATCCAATCACTGTACCCTTGTTAGTGTTTTACGCTCAGTGCTCAGTCCCTTTCTTGGCTAACTTTAAGTCTGTCCCTGCCCTGTTATAGACAATTGCCCCTCAGGGCTCTCTCTCTCACGACTCTGACTTCACCGGTAGAAAAATTCAACACATGAGCCCTGTCTCTGGGCTGTTTGAATTCCAGCCCCTTTGTCAGGCTTCTAGCAAATAGTCTTATCCCCTTCTTGGGGCTTAGGCCACTGCCCCAGTGGCCGGTTGGGGGACGCAGGCCCACCCACTACTCCAAGTCCCAACCCAGGGACCCTATGAACAGCAGTCACACATTGCGCCCTTTAACTCCATCAATTAGCTGCTACTGTTTTTCCTGGGCTTCTTCCCACTGGGTCTCTTCTGTGTCACACATTACTTCAGAGTTAAAATTCTCAGGTCTGCTCTCTCCTTGCAGTAAGCAAAATGCGGCCAGAACACAACTTCTGGTTATCTCTCAGGCTCCTGTGGCTAAAGCCCTGCACCGATACAAAATTTATATCTGCAGATATAAATCGGATATCTGCGGAGCTGCAGGGCTCTATCAAGAAATGCAGAGGCAAAAGCAGCAGCACGTTGGGCCGCTGTTCACAGGAGCCAGCACCGTGCAGGGCAGCTCCTCCAGCATGACTGTATGGCCCTGAGTCCCGCCCACTGGGACAGGCACCAGGATCACTGGCAGCTGACCCTTGAACAGGAGGAGACTCAGGCCGCTGCATGGAAGGGACTCTTGTCTGGGAGTGTGCAAGCTATTGCACACACTAGCGTGACCAGAGACCGCTACCGGTGAGCCTGGTGCCCACCCCAGTGGGCTGGGGGAGGTACAGCCAGGCTGGAGGAGCTGCCCGTGCAGGACATTGTCTCCTGCGAGCGGCAGCCTGACATTATTGCTGCTTTTGCTGCTGCAGTTCCGGTAGAACCCTGCAGCTCTGTGGATGTACAATTTATATCTACGGATATCCATATCCTTGGGTATACATTTTGTATCTGTGCAGGGCTCTACTTGTGACCAGAACAGAACACCCTTCTTTGCTACTCAGGCGACAGCCGGTCTGCAGAGCCCCTGCAACTTCTTTTAACTGAGCCTGCTGTGCTCTGATTGGTTGCTCCCTGCAGCTTTTCTAGCCATGTCAGGATGACCCACCTTCACTGTTCTTTTTCCTGAGGCAGGGTGTGGTAGGACCATGAGGCCTCCTTTTAATATATACATATAATTAGTTTCATATGGTTTTACATTTCTGGAATTGGAGAAACAGAGAGAAACTTGGCCAAATCCACAGGTATTATTCTGTTTCCAAATAAAATGTAAACAAACAAACACTCTCCTCCCACATATTTTTATTTATGTATTTATTTATTAGCAGGGATCCTTTGTGAGGATTTGTTGGGAACTGAAGATTGGGAAGATAAGGGAAAGCTTATTCAGGCCAAATCCTCTTTTCTATCCCTCTTCACATTCCCTAAAGACAACAGAAGATAAGTGAGAGATTCTAGGGCTGTTGGATGGTGTGAAACTATATGGGGGTTTGCCAAAAACCAGAATCAGCCAAGTGCAAAATGTTCATGAATGTCACTGAAACTTTAATTGACACTGTACGAAGTTGCAGGTTGAATGTCCTTAAGAGAAGTTTTGCAAAAAATAGGATTTCATAACGAGATTCCTATAGTTTCCATTTATGTCCAGTACTCAGTGTTCACAATAAAGATGAGAAATGGGCTGTTACATCTCTTACTATAACATTGCTTGATATTAAAAAGTAAGCACTTACAAGCACCACAGTGATGTGCCCACGTTCCCCCCATCATACTTTAAAGAGGAAATAACTGCGGTAATTAAAAATGTTAAATACTATTTATCAAATAGGGTACACAGTGAAATTGACCATTTTAACTGAATAATCAATTCAATTTTTTTTGTATATGAGCAGCTTTGAGCAAATATTTATCGGATACATTATTCATCAAATGTTAAAATTTGTTGCATAATTTATCTCACTCTCGTGCGTTTATATAACTTTTTCAGTGTATTTTACTAACTCTAGGGGTAACACTGGTATCTCTTAGCAAGAGGTGGCTTCTTAATAATGACTACACTCAAAGGGGTAGCTCAAGGATAAGTTACAGGGCCAACACTGAACTTGTTCTAAATTTGTGTTTATGGCTTAGCAGACTGACAGACCAAATAATACATTAACTGCCAGATCACTTTTTTGGGGGGGGGCTGAATTCTTCATTTTACTTAAGAGGTTGTTATTTAATAATTGGATGAAAGGAGACACTCCATGGATACACCTGTGGATGATGTCTGTGTTAGTAATTAAGTTAATTATGTGTTTTTGTTCCTCTGACATAGTATTCTCAGTTGGTAGCCAGATTATAGTTGCACATTTAATGGCTCATTGAATTTGTAAGCCATACCGTGCCAATTTTCTTCTATAACTTCATCTGAATAGTTGTAATATTAAAATTAGAGTGCGCTGAAAAACATTAATGTAGCAACATCCTTTTTAGGCTAGAATATGGAGAATTAAGTCTACAATTCCTCTGAGTGAGTGATTATTGTAATACCCTGCTGTGGCATAACTAGGGTACAATCTAGACTAACAAATAGCTGTGTCACCCCTGCCCTCTAACTTGGGACACCCTTTACAATGCTTTGCTGCTGTAGTTTCTAGCCCTGACTGATCAGAAACAGCCTCCAGCAATCAAGTCACTCCTAGCTATGTCTCATCCTTTAGCACTTACCAGGCTTAGCTATACTGCAGGGTGTCCCCAATATTGTCTTAGATTTCCCCCCAGAAATGTATGTCCTATACTGCCCAGCCCTCTCCTGGACTATAGGAGTTCATGTAAAGTTCATTATTGCTTTAATAGAAATAATATGCACATAACCTGCCACTCTAAATGGCATTTCCCTAATATTTCAATTTCAGCACACTGGATTAGATAAAAATACAACAAGTTTATTAACTACAAAGAGAGATTTTTAAATAAGTAAAAGCAATTAGGAATAAAAGTCAGAAATGGTTACAAGAAACTAAAGATAATGCTGCTAGTGCCTAACTTAACAAACTATGTGAAATTCAAAGTAAAGTTTTCTCACCACAATTCAGCAGTCTTACTGACCAAACTTCTTAGGTCAGGACCCCTTCTCCCAGTGTTCAATGAATGCTTCCTTTGTCCCTTCTGGTGGTGTGAATGCGATGGAGGGGGAATGCCTTGGAGTGTTTGCCCCTCCTTTTTATAGTGTCTGTCTCCTGAATCTCAGCTGGAAATGCTTTTCAAGGGGCGGGGGGTGCTATAGGGAAGGATGTTTCCTGCTGTTTTTCCTCAACTGTTGAAGCTGCTTTTGTTTCCATTCCTGCTTGATGATTGTTTACTGTGTAAGTGTAAATT
The DNA here is from genome assembly GCA_037349315.1 of Chelydra serpentina. NCBI lineage: Eukaryota > Metazoa > Chordata > Testudines > Chelydridae > Chelydra > Chelydra serpentina. Next base: position 7,347,859 of record JBAIAC010000014.1, on the reverse strand, counting down.
AAGCAGAGCACACATTCCTTTGTTTGTGACATATCTGTTTGACAACCTTAGTTTGAAACGTGTTAAGAACACCATACACTGGAATCTTATAACTTCACATACAATGTTTCCAGACACATTTTATCAGGACAATAATGACCAGCAAATTATGAATTTCAAATCACACCTCACAAGGCATACTTTGTACAAATATTATTACAGTAGTGTGTAGGGTGTGGACACGGGTACATTCTGTCACACCTGCCCACTTTGTTTGAATTGCTTGCGAACAGGAGCATCTATCGGGAGTTTTGCAAGGGCATTTACAGGGGAAAGTGGGAGGGGGGGCTAGATACACTTAAAATTCCCTAAACTACTTTAAACTTAAAGCCCAAAACACCCCCTGATTAAAAACAAAAGAACAATAAAGGAATGAGCTTCAGGAGTTTAAAGATAATGAAAGTCAGAAGTCCAGAAACAGAGTGGGGGCTATCCAGTTTATTGCACACAATGCAGCATGTATGATTACCTGCCCTATGGGCAGGTGGCCTATGTGTGCATTCGGTGCAAGGAGTTTCTGTCCCTCAGAGACTGTGTACTGGATTTGGAGACCAGAGAGTCTGAACTGGAGGAGCTAAGGGAGACAGAGGTATATAGATGAGACTTTCTGGGACACAGTGGAACAGTCCCACCCAGGTCTGACAGCCTCTGTGCTGTTGAGGATGAAAGTCTCAGGAAAGGAGAACATCCAACTGAAACAGAGGGAAAAGATCCCATAGTCGGGACCCTCCTTCCAGATGATGTTGTGATATCCTCTCGCACTAAGGATACCTCTCCAAGGGAGGGACCTCCAGTTATTAGGAAGAGACAGGTATTAGTAAGGGGTGATTCGATCATTAGAAACATAGATAGCTGGGTTTGCGATGACCAGGAGAACCACATTGTGATTTGCCTGCCTGGTGTGAAGGTTGCGGATCTCTTGAGACATCTAGAGTGTCTTATGTATAGTGCTGGGGAGGAGCGGGTGGTCGTGGTACATGTAGGTACCAATGACATAGGGAAGGATAGGAGAGAAGTCCTGAGGTCAAATTTAGGCTGCTAGGTAAGAGATTGAAATCCAGGACCTCTATGTTAGCATTCTCTGATGAAATGCTTCCATTTCCATGCATGGTGCCAGTTAGACAGGCAGAACTGCAGGGTTTCAATGCGTGGATGAGACAATGGTGTAGGGAAGAGGCTATTAAAATAAAAAAACTCAGTAAGAATGGGGAATGTCCACTATCCCAATATAGGTACATGTCTGGGATAGTACTGGGTACATGTCACCTCAGGACGGGAAGCAGAGATAAAGTTTCTTGATACGTTAAATGACTGCTTCCTGGAGCAGTTAGTCTTGGAACCCACAAGAGGAGAGACAATTCTTGATTTAGTCCTAAGTGGAGCACAGGATCTGGTCCAAGAGGTGAAAATAGCTGGGTCGCTTGGTAATAGTGACCATAATATAATTAAATTTAATATCCCTGTGTCGGGGTAAACACCACAGCAGCCCAACACTGTAGCATTTAATTTCAGAAAGGGGAACTACACAAAAATGAAGAAGTTAGTGAAACCGAAATTAAAAGGTACAGTGCCAAAAGTGAAATCCCTGCCAAGCTGCATGGAAACTTTTTAAAGACACCATAATAGAGGCTCAACTAAAATGTATACTCCAAATTAAAAAACATAGTAAGAGAACCAAAAATGTGCCACTGTGGCTAAACAACAAAATAAAAGAAGCAGTGAGAAGCAAAAAGACATCCTTTAAAAAAGTGGAAGTTAAATCCTATTGAGGAAAATAGAAAGGAGCATAAACTCTGCAAATGAAGTGTAAAAATATAATTAGGAAGGCCAAAAAGAATTTGAAGAATAGCTAGCCAAAGACTCAAAGTAATAGCAAAAAAATGTTTAAGTACATCAGAGGCAGAAAGCCTGCTAAACAACCAGTTGGTCCACTGGATCATGGAGATGCTAAAGGAGCACTCAAGGACAATAAGGCAATTGCGGAGAAACTAAATAAATTCTTTGCATCGGTCTTCACGGCTGGGGATGTGAGGGAGATTCCCAAACCTGAGCCATTCTTTTTAGGTGACAAATCTGAGGAACAGTCCCACATTGAGGTGTCATTAGAGGAGGTTTTGGAACAAATTGATAAACTAAACAGTAATAAGTGACCAGGAACAGATGTTATTCACCGAAGAGTTCTGAAGGAACTCAAATGTGAAATTGCAGAACTACTGCCTATAGCCTGTAACCTATTATTTAAATCAGCTTCTGTACCAAATGATTGGAGGATAGCTAATCCACTACTACAGGAGCATAGTAGTATTGCAGCCGTTTAACCAAAAATCCAAATGTCTTTCTCTATCCTCACTCTCCATTCACAAGAGAGAGTGGAGCGAAACAAGACACATGTCATAGGTTTGTTTGGATTTAATCAGATCCTGTGTCCTACTGCTAATCAGGACTTCGGAATAGGTAGTTGCTAGATAGCTTCATATCTCTAAATTACTGTAACTGAATAGTGTATGCATTTCAAAATAAGGTGATCTAGATAGCAACATACCATTTCCTAGGGTTGGGCCCTTAACTAATTATGGCATTTCTGGCTTGTGACTAATGGACAAAATAGATGAAATTACATATCCAAACTGATATCTGTGGAGCTGAATTTAAATAAATGCTTTCCATTTTGACAGAAACATCTTTCATGACTTGTTCACATAGTCTTTAGTAATTTTCATTTCTGTCTCTGTGAAATAGAGGGAGAATCATATTCATAATATGGAATAGAATAGAAATCACATACTTTTTTTGTTAGAAGATCTGATATGTGTATGAAGACTCTGTTCTGAAGGCCAAAAGGTGAAATAAAAACTCAAAGGAAAGACAAGCTTCACTGTTGTATATATAAAAAAAAAAAATCTGGGACCAAATTATAGTAGCTGTAGATTCAAATCCTTTTTAATCACACACTTCTGCTTCAAACCACAATTGAAGGATAGCAATATGAAACTGCACTTGAAGATAGACTGTAACACCTTACCTTCAACTATTAGGTCAACAGCCTCCTTTGTAGTTGTACAGAGATATTTTGGGTTGAAACATTTATTTCTTAAAAGTGAAGCTAGAATAAAATGATTGATCTACTCTCTTAGGATGTCATCTTCTGTAAGAGGAAACCGTGTCCTCTTTTATGTCATCTTCTGTAAGAGGAAACCGTGATCCAGATGTTGCTTAGGAATGACTTGTCACAACACGCCTACGTGTGTCATCCCATAGCTCAAGAAACAAATCACACATCAGAACGTAAGCTACTCTAAACTGATCCAGGCCTGGCTATCCTTTCACATTCGCATGGCTCCAGTGACTGGTGTGAGAGACGAATCAGCTTCATTATATTGCACGCAGTGCAAAAATGTTAATTAGCATAATAGCATTTTTTTTATTTTTATCGCCTAAATCAGGAATTACAGATTTAAGGCACCTTTAACTTCAGCCTTTGTACGATGGTTGTTTGGGAGATACATTCAGGTCTTTCATTACACGATCACATAACATTAAAGAATATGACACATTGTGGTATGTATACTGCAGCTCTTTATTTTAAAAATGAGCTGTGACTGCAGTAGTGTTAAACACTGAAGTTGCATTACATTACAATATTAGATGCAATAATTGATTTTTATTTTAGTGATCCTTAATTTGTTTTGTAGATGTAATTTGTACAAAACTGGTATCCAATGCCAAATTATTGTACCATTTGCTTGGTAGTGACTACTACAGCTATTGTGGATTTATATAGTGCCATTATATTTACGGTCTTAGTATCTATCCCTTTCCTAACAGTTCCTAATGTTTTGTTAGCTTTTTTTGACTGACGCTGCACATTGAGTGGATGTTTCTGGAAAACTAACCACTATGACTTCAAGATCTTTCTTGAGTGGTAACAGAGAAATTAGATCCCATTCTTTTGTATGCATAGTTGTGATTCTTATTTCTAATGTACATTACTTTGAACTTATCAACACATTTTGTTGCCAATTCACCCAGTTTAATGAGATCCCTTTGTAACTCTTGTACATCATCTTTGGACTTAATTATCTTGAGTAATGTTGTATATCAGCAACTTTTGACACCTCACTGTTCACACCGTTTTCCAGATCCTTTATGAACATGAATAGCAAAGGTGCCAGTTCCTGGGGGGGTCCTGCTATTTATCTCTCTCTCTTGTGAAACCATTTATTCCTACCTTTTGTTTCCCGTCTTTGCCCTGTTACTGATCCATCAGAGAATTTTCCCTATTATCCCATGAATGCTTACTTGCTAAAGAGCCTTTGGTGAGGAACCTTGTCAAAGACTTTCTGAAACATCAGGTACCTGTACCAACAGATCACCCTGGTCCATATGATTGTTGACTCCCAAAAAGAATTCTAATAGGTTGGTGCGGCATAATACTTTGCCAAAATATTGTGTTTTTCTAAGTCTGATAAGTTTGTTCTTTACCATAGTTTCAACCAGTTTGCCTGGCGCAAAAGTTAGAGTTACTAGCCTGTAATTGCCAGGATGGCTTGTGGAGCCTTTTTAAAATATAGGCATTGAATTAGCTGTTCTCCAGTCATTTGGTACAGAGTCTGATTTCAGTGATAGGTTACAATCCACCATTAGTAGTTCTGCAATTTCATATTTGATTTATGGTCCTAGTGACTTATTACTGTTTAATTCATCAGTTTGTTCCAAAACCTCTTCTATTGACATCTCAGTCTGAGACAGTTCCTCAGACTTTATCACCTACAAAGAATGGCTCGGGTCTGGGGATCTTCCCCATATCCTCTGCAGTGAAGACCAATGCAAATAATTAATTTAGCTTCTCTGCACCAGCCTTGTGTTCCTTGAGTGCTCCTTTAGTACCTCAATCATCCAGTACCCCTACTGATTGGGTAGGCCTCCTGCTTTTAAGGTACTTTTAAAACAAAAAAAGTGATTATTTTTGTTACTTTCTGTGTCCTTAGCTAGTTCCTCTTCAAACTCTATGTTGGCTGGCCTTATTATACTTTTGCACTTGACTTGCAGAGTTTGTTCCTTTCTATTTCCCTTAGTAGGATTTGACTTCTAGTTTTTAAAATATGCTTTTTTGCCACTGACCACTTCTTGTATTCTGCTGTTTAGGCAGGATGGCAATTTTTTTGGTCCTCTTACTGGTGTGTGTGTGTGTGTGTTTTATGCTTGTTTATTTTTTATTTGTCATATACATTTAGTTTGAACCTCTGGTATGGTGTTTTTAAATAATATTCATGCAGTTTGTAGGCATTTCACGCTTGTGATTTCTATTTAACAACTTCCTCATTTTTGGTGTAGTTCCCCTTTTTGAAGTTAAATGCTACTGTGGTGGGTTTCTTTGGTATTTCTCCCCCTACAAGGATGTTAAATTGAATTATGTTACGTTTGCTATTGAGGAATGGTTCAGCAATATTCACCATCTGGATGCCATTTAGGACAAAATCAAGAATTGTTTCTCCCATTCTGGGCTCCAAGAAACAGTCATTTACAGATGTCTAGAAATTTTATCTCTGCATCCCTTCCTGAGGTGACACATACTCAGTCAATATGAGGATAGTTGAATATGCGTTTTCTGCCTTTGTAACCTCTCTGATCTCCCTGAGTATTTCCCAGTCACCGTCACCACCCGGGTCAGGTGGTCGGTAGTATATTTTTACTTCTATACTCTCATTTTTCAAGCATGGAATTTCCATCCATAGAGATTCTGTGGTATAGTTTGATTTATTTATGGTTTTTACTTTATTTGATTCTATGGCTTTTTTCATGTATAGTGCCCCACCACCCCTAACCCCCACCCTCCCATTGCCACCTACTCTGTCATTCTTGTATATTTTGTACCCTGGTATTACTGGATACATCAGTATTCAAGTTAAAAATAAAATGGTGAATATTAATCAAGTTGTGATTCATACTTTTGAAAACTGATCCCCCTTCATGAAAATGAAACCAATAGCTACCCTCGTCTCATGTACTCTACTATGTGCTGTTAATAACCTACACATCATCTTCCATCATCCCATGGCAATTTAGGGATTTTTATAGTGTGGCCTATTACTGTAGTATCTAGTTCTTCATACATACCCCTAAGGAAAATGCTTCATAATATAATAATTACTTGTTTTAATATGAGCACTGAGATAGTTAATAGTATGGAAGTTTTAAAGTAAGGGGATTGACTGAACAGCCATTGCAATGAATGGGGCAGTTCACACTTCAAATATCTCTGCAAATTCATTGGTTTCACTCACTTCACAATTTTATTGTATTTTAAATGAAAGCTGAGTCTCTCTAGAGAATAATTGATTGGCCAAGTATATGGTAAACATTTGGGAAACATTGAAGATAGTGGCTTAATATAACCCACATTTCCCTTTTCCAGATACTGTGTGGAAGGATAGCAATATAGCCCTGTGGCAGAGATGACAAGAAACAAAAGCGAATAGTCTGTGTAGATTTGTGGCTAACTCAACACTGCCTTAGAACCATAGGGTCAGAAGGGACTGCAAGGATCATCTAGTCTAACCCCCTGCCAAGTTGCAGGATTTGTTGTCTCTAAACCATCTAAGACAGATGGCTATCCAGCCTCCTTTTGAAAACCTCCAGGGAAGGAGCTTCCACAACCTCCCTAGGCAGTCTGTTTCACTGTCCTACTGTTCTTACAGTTAGGACATTTTTCCTGAGATGTAATCTAAATCTGCTATGCTGTAGTTTGAATCCATTGCCTCTTTGTTGCCACAAAGGGCAGGACAAGAACAACTTTTCTCTATCTTTATGGCATCCTTTAAAGTCCTAAAGAATTTTCCTTTTGGATTTGGGCTTTCCTTTGCCTTTCAGTATTTATTTTAACATGTTAAAACTGGGCTATTTTATGTTTTTATAGTATTATTCTGAATAAATATTGAAAGGCAAAAATCTCCAGGCCCTATGAGAGAAAGCATGACAGCAACAATTGGGTAACTCCACTAGAGAGGAAAATAAAGCACCACTTTGAACTCCCGTCTTGACCTTTACTTTTAGCAATGTCTTCCTTGGGGAAAGGATGCTTTTGTATCTTTCTCACTCTTGGTGTTTGTTTGTTTTTTTCTTCAATAAATTGAGTGAATGGAAAGCATAGAGAACTCCAGGGCTAAATTTTTGTTAAAGTTACATATACAGGTGTTCAGTGCTGTTGAAGTTGCAAGTTCAAGGGGGAAAGTAGAAAAATAAAACAAAAGAAATCTTGATGGTAAGGATCAAAAAGAATTGAAAAGGGGGCTGAAGTAATTCCCTCACTGCCTCCTAAGAATTGATGATAAATATACAAAAAACTATATGTGGAATTAAATGGAGCATCTGGATGAAGTATTTTCTTTAACAAAATCATACATAGCTATATTATTTCCTGAAACAACCTGATTCTTTTCTTTTAACTTAGATTACCAATAATGTTTGAGGATCCTTATTCTATATAATCAAAGAACACTGAACAAATAGTAGATAGTCAATGAAAACACAGCTTTAGGTAACTTGGTCTGATTTAAAGGTTCAATTATGTAGATCATTTATGTATTTATGCATTTAATATTAAGTGATATCATCTACTGAAATAGTATAAATCCTAGATAATGCTAACAAAAAGGGAAAAGTATAAAGTCTTTAAATATAACGACACTTTTTCAGTAAGGAAAAAGTAATCATTAGACTTTGTTACTCATGCAGAGTCATCAGTAATTACTAGAATGAATGTAATCAGAGTCAAGCTATTTGTTACTTTGTGCAACTCTCAGTGTGATTAATATGTAACTGTGGTCAGAATTTGGCAAATACCACATTCAGAGAAGTTATGTAAAGTAACTTTTGACATCCTAAATTATTTAATTCAGCCTCTAATAGTGTTTGCCTTAACTAGGACATTACCTCTTGGATGAGACTGAATAATTTATCTGCATACTATAAATGTATTTCTTAAATACTGAAGATTTGTCTATATGTGTCTGTAGACAAGACATGACAGACAAATACATGTCAACTTTATCCTTAACTAAGGAAAACAGTCTAGGACTTTCAGAAACTTAAGTTTTATACCAAGAATCTAATGAAATTTCAAAATTTGGAGGGGATGTTTTCAAGTTCTACATTTGAAATCCTTTTTATTGAAATTCAGAAAATATAGCTGGCAAGGATGAGATTACCAGACAAATTATTGATCTGAAACATATTTTTAATTCAATATCATATGCCTCATATTTTGGAGATACCAGCATTATTACTCTAACAGCTCTGAAAAAAAAATATTCTGGCCATAATTAAATAACTTTTAAAAAGTCATGCTAAATTAGTTATTCAATACGTACATAGTATAACTGAGATCAGAAACTGACCTCAAATCTGTTGTAGAAGCAACATGATAATGAACGGAAAATGTTTGTAATGGGACTAAATATCTATAGGAGACAAAATTCTCATAAATTCATTGTATGTGATTGCTATATACGTTGCTTATTACATATTGTTATAACAACCATCATGACAATTTACTGGATGTATCAGATGTATTTTCACCGCATGTCATAGGCACTTAAAATTTCACACGGATAAAGGAGAAAAAATTCAGATTCTGCTGTCCTAAAAACACAAGTACTTATTATCTGGAGCTAAAAAAGAATCTCTGTTTAGCTTTTAACAAATAGGAAAGTAATCCTGATTACCTACTAAGAGTGGTAGTGATAGATGTGCGCATTTGCGCTCGCACGCCTGTGCACATACCTATACATCTTTCTGTTGAAATAAATATCTGAAATGTAACATGCTACCAAGGTCGAAGACATCTCCAGTTTTTGAATTAATATGGTCTGAGGTAATTCCCCAATTTTCACAAAGTTGTTTACTGATGTCAAAAATCCTACAGGGGCATCCATTATTATATTATAAAAAGATCTTTTTAAGTGCATATTTTAGCACTCTGAAAACTATAATTTATTCCAGCACAACACACGCACGTTTGCTTGGTTTTTGGAAGCTTAAGTGGAACTTTTAGTTTTGGTCATATTATGGCAAACACTTCCTGTGTGACCTTGGGTAAGTCACTTAGCCTCTTTAGTTATGTCTATGCTGCAATTAAAATCCAGTGACTGGCCCATGACAGCTGACCTTGGCTCATGTGGCTCAGGCTAATGGGCTGTTTAACTGAAGCGTAGATGTGCGGGCTCAGGCTGCAGCCCGGGCTCTAGGACTCTCCAAGAAGGGAGTTACATAGCCCCTTTTATTTTTTTTAACCATGAGACCATCCTTTCTCTCTACACAATCAAGTATTTTCCAAAAACCTCTGAGATAAGTAATATTTTATAATTTGAGATGTTAAAAAACATTTCCTAGAATACCCTTATTTAGAGCAATCAGAAATATTTCCTCACACAAAGTTGTAATGCTAGTACAGTATTTTCTTTCCTAACTGTTTTTTCATAAGTATAATCTAATTAATTTTCAATGTTTCTGCTCCCCTTACAAATTAAATAAAACTTAAATTGTCAAATATTTACTTTTCTTATGCATAATAGGCAAACATCTATTCAAAACTCTGCCTGTGAGGACAAAAGCACGTAAAAATTCCACTTTACAACTGTTTCCTAGGTAACTAACACACAGCTAAAAGAATGAATTGCAGAGTGGAAGGAAACAAATAGGAAAATCTTTCCACTTTTTCACTAAATTTAAATTCATATTAACACTCCCCCATCCAAACCTATCAATATTTTAAAAATTAAATATACAAACTGGGGGACAGAGGAGTGACGCTTCTTTTACTCTTGTTGGTTCACTTGTTTAACGTTATTTAAGTTTCTGCATGCATTTTTTAAAAAATAAAATGATATTATTTAAAACCCAGTATGTAGCCAATAAAAAAGTAGTGAAATAAATCATGCATATTGGGGGGGGGGGGAGGGAATGTTGTAGATGCAAGAACCTGAAAACCTCAGAGCTGGATTACTTCCTCCCATGGAGCATTCAAGCAAATATTAAAGATGGGAAAAGAATAAAACACAGAATATAATTAGCATTTACCAGTAATATCTCCTTTTACACATTTTTTCAAGATTGTAACGGTTATGAGAAATATTAAGGGAAAGATTGTGCAGGTTCAAAAAGGGGGGGATGGAAAAAGCCAGCCACAATGGCTTTGATCCAGCAAAGCATGCAAGCATGAGTTTATCTCTAAGCATGTGAGTAATCTTGTGAATTCTAGCTGTGAGCTTAAACTCAGTATGACTAAAACTGAGCTGTTAATTTTCCTCCCATGTCCTTCCACTCCCCCACCCCGCCCTCCTTTCTTTGGATATGTCTACACTTCAAGCTGCAGATGTAAATTCCAGCTTGAGGATATATACCCACCTTAGTTGTGATTGATCTAGTGCACTAAAAATAGCAGGAGGGATCAGACCCCAAGACCATGTTGCTAAATATGAACTCAAGATGGCTAGCCCCTGTGCTGCCTGGACTGCTGCAGCTACCCTTTATTTTTATCATGTTAACATGATCAGAGCTCATACAGGTATGTCTCCTCGAGATGGAATTTACATCTCCAGCTCAAAGTATGGATGTGCCTCCGTCACCATGAAGAATGCAATCACCCTGTTTGTTACTCAGGTCCATAACCATCTTTTGACTCTGGCCTCTCGGTCCTCACATCCAGGCTGTGTTCAAATATTGCTAAGACTTCTTTTGTAATACCCTAAGCTACAGCTTTTTTTCTCCACCACACAGCTGAAACTCTTGCCTTGATTGCTGCAACATCCTCTTCTCTGGTCATGACAAATACAATCTTGCTTCACTTATAACTATTCAAAATGCTGCTGCAGAGACCATTTTTCTGGCTCCTCACTTTTGCCATGTAACCCCTTTCGTTTCACCCCTCCATGGCTCCCCCAGATCCTCTTTCTCCATGACATTAAAGACAAATTACTTGTCTTCACTTTCAAAGCCTTCATGTTGTGTCCCCACCCTGCTTTCCGTCATATGCTATTGAGATGTCAACTCGTGCCGCTGCTCTGTCAAAAATGCAAGCCTTCATCATCTACTAGTTACATTTTCAAACAAGCATCTTTGGGGTTTTTTTCCACCCTGCTGTGTCTCACCCATAAATATCTGCAGAGCCACCTCATTGCCCTTCCTTTAAAGCTCTCCACTTAAAACACCTTGCCATGTGTCCTACAAACAAATTTGAAAATAAATATTCAATGAGTTACTGAGACCTTTGCCTATCATACTGACCAGCACTGTTTGGTTCCTTGTGCTATCCCTTTCCATCTATTATATCCACTTGTTGTATTGTGCGTACACTGTAAGCTCTTTGGGGCAAGGACTGCCTTTTTGTTATGTGTTTGTGTAATATTTAACAAAATGGGGAGGTAGTCCATCACTTGGGCTCCCAGCTGCAACAACAATGCAAGTAATAAATAATAGTTCCTTTGAAGTCAGCATGACTACCAATGTACTTAGAGTTAACCATGTGGTGCCAGTCACTGTCCTTGCACACACTAATTCATCTTTGCCCAGACTACTTCTAAAATTCTGAACCTATGAGGAGTTTCAAACAGATGCTATTTTAAAAATCATGTTTTTTTTAAATGACAGGAATGTTTTTTCCTTTCTCCTGAAATGTGTATTTTTCTTGAGGCCCATATAAATGACAATATTCAGTATTAGATCAAGGCTGATAGGTTTATGATCTGTTATCTAGCTGTGCAGTTAGGAATATGGGCTTTATATTTTTGGAAAGAAAAGATTCATAGCTTCCTATCTGGATGCCTATCACTACTTTCTAGCCCTGGAAGCCTCAACAATATTAAAGTCATGACACATTGACGTACCAGAAAAAAATACTTGTGATCACTTTTAGAAGTGTGTGAAATTTTGATTGATTTTTTCTCTCCCAATGACTCCTGTACAATTGGATTCACACTGACTAAGGCATTGAGCTATATAGGCAGAAGCATGCAAAAAGTTATCCCAATTTTTTAAAAGACTCTCTAAAGCATAATTTTCTGTCGTATGTAGGGCATATTGAGCATACATGATATAGTATATAAGACTTTATTGGCACTCATTTGGAATGACATAACTTCACCATTTTAAAGTAATTTTGGCAACACCAACTTATGCCAATACAAGCTTTACACTATACTACAGTACTGTGTATTCTTATTGTATTTATATAAATTAGGGGGAATATAGGAGTGAGCTGGAAGAGAGGAAGTCAAAGCAGCAGTTCTAAATGAAATTTCAAGAAGCTTAGAGGTGAAAAGAAAGGAGATGGAATGGTAATTGGAGAGGCAGGTCAAATGCACAGAAAACACTCTCTGATTCTGTTATACTTACTTATTTTACAGATAAAGAGAACTAAAACAAAATTATTTTAACTCCATATTCTTACATATACTGTTATATCACAAATGTATTAATCTTAAACCATTACTAAAGGTTAAACTGCTGCTAACATAAAACAAAAATACTCTGCAGGAACACCTAATGATGTTGAGAGGTGCACATTATACCAAAGTTTCCAGAGCTTTCACAGCAACTTTGATACAAGGTAGCAAAGTTCAGCATAAGCTAAGTTCTTTCTGTCAAATACAATGGAAAAAAAAGAATGGTAAGGAAAGTTAGACATAACCATATTTTCCTATAGAATTGTCACAGGTTGTGCAGGTTCTTGATTCATTCTTACTCTTAAAGAATGCCAATGGTAGTCAGTACCTTTCTATCCATCCTCGTTTCTTTGACTTGTTATAATGTTAAGAGGAAACTGTGTAGAGAAAATGAAGGCTAAAGAATTTGAGCATGTGTTGAAAAGTAGTTATAATTTTTATTTATATATTTATTTTTATTTAAAATATGTAAACGTGTATATATAACCTCTAAGCAATCTGACAGTGAAAACTTTACAATTTATTGGGGTATCAGTCAGTAATATAATACAATAAAATAAGTTAACATACTAGCCAGTAAGTACATCAGTAAATTATACATAATCCTTCTCCACTAAAATGCCCTGGATTCAGCCCTCCCCTGACGTATTGTCAAATTGATGGCTTTTGCAGCATGCCTGAAGGTCAACACATTCAGGCTATTTTTGCATTATTTATCAATAGTTGTCCTGAACAACTGAAAAGAAACAAACAAAAACAATGGTAACAGAAACCCTATTGCAAGTGTTAGGAGTTATTTTCTTTTCTAATTTCTCAGGCAGGAATAGACATAACATAATTATCAACAATACTTTTATATAATGTTTTTGTACAGAATAACTTCAAAGTACTTTACAAGAATTGAGTGCTCTTTCTGTGAGTTAGGGGAGTATTATTCTCATTTTGCAGATGGGAAATGAGGCACAGAGATTAAATAACTTGCCAAGGTCAAAAGCACCACAGACCTAACTGGAAAAGAACCTATACAACTACAGCATCTTAATTACAGTTGTCACCTTATTTTATTTGTATTGTGAGTGAGAAGTGCAATGGTATCTGTTTAAATCCTAATTGATTCAGACAAAGAGGGTTTTTTTTAATACAATAAATAATTGCTATTATTGTATGTTTTGAAAAAAATGACTGCTTTGGTGGTTAAATATTCACAATTTTTGTATATCCCTCTCAAAGAGATGGAGAAGATGTTGGATGGCACATTACTATTGTGACTGGAATTGTAATTCAGAATCAGGTTGATCTGTAGAGTGAACAGGTACACAGTGCAAGGAAATTACAGCTATTATCTTACCGAAACAACACCATAGAAAGAACAGGCTTAAACACTGAAGTCTAGTCTAAAATGATCATCTGTAGGATACGGGCTATAGACAGATAAAATTGCTTTGTGGGTTATGTTTACTTCATTTATAGCTGGCTTGCCACAGACAAGCCTTGTTATTAATGTTCCAGAATCTATACAATAATTAGCTACCCATTTCTGTCTCAAATTAACTACAGGTAGTTTCTTGCCTAAATCTTTTTTCACATTAAAATTTTTAACCTAACAATTAGTAGTAGTATACGAACACAATACAAACTCTGTTAGGTTTGCTGTGGTTTTTTGTTTGTTTGTTTTTTTGGTTTTTTTTTGTAACCAGCAAGTTATACCAATGGTTATGATTTCCCCTTAGGAAAAAAAAATTAAATTTCCAACAGAAACCAAAGATATAGGGGCCAGAAATTACCTTGATTGTAGAAACCCCATGACAGACTTTTAGTTGAGGCTGGCAATTTCTGTTCCTAGGGAAGTGTTTTCTCCATGAAGACTTGATTTATCAGTGTGGTAAGTATAAACCATTTTAACAACTGATAGGGGGTGATTTAAGGTATTTACTTGACAGTGACACTGTTATAGTGTAATTAGAGTGACTGCAGGCAGGAGTTTAGGCAAGAGTTTAACTGCATCCCTCCCTTAATCTATAGTATCTACATTTTTATGATAATAGTAAATGCCATATATTGCTTTGTATGTAGTCAGTTAATGCAGAACAGAAACAATAGATTCCCCATCATTGTCAAATCTAGATGTAGATTATAATTATGTACTCCACTTTGTCTAAATATGACAAAATGGAGGGAGGGGAGGGATAGCTCAGTGGTTTGAGCATTGGCCTGCTAAACCCAGGGTTGTGAGTTCAATCCTTGAGGGGGCCATTTGGGGATCTGGGGCAAAAATTTGGGATTGGTCCTGCTTTGAGTAGGGGGTTGGACTAGATGACCTACTAAGGTCCCTTCCAACCCTGATATTCTATGATTCTATGAAAAGTTATATGTAATTCTTCTTTAAGTCTTTGTATGAATCCCACTTGTGGTGTGCAATTGGAATCTTTTGACCAGCAGTGCCTGTTGGCTATGCCTGCACCAGCCATACCCTTGTGCCACTCGCCTCAAGGGCATATGGGACAGAGTGGCCAAACCAATTTAATTTCCTTCTTTGACAGGATAACTGGCCTAATAGATAGGGAGGAACAATAAATGTCATATATCTTGTCTTTAATAAGGCTTTTGACACAGTCTCAAGTGACATTCTCATAACCAAACTAGAGGAATATGGTCTCAGAGAAATTACTATAAGGTGGATGTACAACTGGTTGACAGGCTATATTCACAGAGAAGTTATCAATGGTTTGCTGTCAAACTGGGAGGACATATCAAGTGGGTTCCTGCAGGGGTCTGTCCTGGGTCTGCTACTAGTCAATATATTCATTAATGACTTGAATAAAGGAGTAGAAAGTACATTTATGATTTTTTTTTCAGATGGGCTGGGAGGGGTTGCCAGCACTTTATGTGACAGGATTAGAATTCAAAATGACCTTGAACAATTTAAGAGCTGATCTGAATCAAGATGTAAAGTGCATCTTTACAAAGTGCAAAGTACTGCACTTTGGAAGGAAATGCCAAATGCATAAATACAAAATGGGGAATAACTGATTAAGCAGCAGTACGTCAGAATAGGACATGGGAGTTATAGTGGATCACAAATTGAATATAAGTCAACAAGATCAAGATATCTTGGAGTCATTGTGAATAGTTCTCGGAAAACATCCACTCAATGTTCAGCGGTAGTCACAAAAGCTAACAGAATGTTGGGAATCACTAAGAAAGGGATAGATAATAAGACAGAAAATTTCATATTGCCTCTATATAAATCCATGGTACGCCCACACCTTGAATACTGAGTGCAGATGTGGTCACCCTATCTCAAAAAAGATATATTGGCATTGAAAAAGGTTCAGAAACGGGCAACAAAAATGATTAGCGGCATGGAGCAGCTTCCATATGAGGAGAGATTAATAAGACTGGGACTGTTCAGCTTGGATTAAGATGATTAAGAGGGGATATGATAGAGGTCTATAAAATCATGACTGGTGTGAAGAAAGTAAATAATGAAGTATTATTTACTCCTTCTCATAGCACAAGAACTAAGGGTCACCACATGAAATTAATAGGTGGTACATTTAAAACAAACAAAAGGAAGTATTTCTTCACACAGTCACCCTGTGAAACTCTTTGCCAGAGGATGTGCTGAAGGCCAAGACCATAACAGGGTTCAAAAAAGAACTAGAGAAATACATGGAGGATAGGTCCATCAATGGCAGGGATGGTTGGCAGGGATGGTGTCCCTCGCCTCTGTTTGCCAGAAGCTGGGAATCAGCAACGGGATGGATCACTTGATGATTACCTGTTCTGTTCATTCTCTCTGAAGCACCTGGCATGGCCACTGTCAGCAGACAGGATACTGGGCTAGATGGACCTTTCTTCTGACCCAGTATGGCTTTTCTTATGTGTGATGCTGTTGCAAAACAGAGGCAAATATCAAGTGGCGGGGGTGACGGGACTGTTAATAGGAGTGTCATATGTAAGACACAAAATAAATTGTGATCTACTCTGAACTACTGAGGCCTTAGCTGGAGTATTGTGATATAACTTATGTGATAAAACTGGAGAGAGACCAGAGAAGAGCAACAAAAAATGGTAAGAGGTTTAGAAAATATGACCTATGAGGAAAGATTAAAAGGAATTGGGCATGTTTAGTCTAGGGAAGACTGAAAGAGACATAACAGTCTTCAAATATGTAAAAGTTTGTTATAAAGAGAACAGTGATCAATTGTTTTACATGTCCACTGTGGGTAGGATAAGAAGAAATTGGCTTAGTTTACAGAAGGGATATTTAGGTTAAACATTAGAAAATCTTTCTAACTATAAGGATAGTTAAGCACTGGAACAGGCTATGTAGGGAGGTTGTGGATTCCCCATCACTAGAACCTTTTGAGAACAGGTTAGACAAAATCTGGCAGGAATGGCCTAGTATACTTAATCCTGTCTCAGCCGGGGACTAAATGACTTTCAGAGGTCCCTTCTAGCCCTACATTTCTATGATTTCTGTGATCTCAAGAAACAATTTTGTCTTAAAACCTTAAGCTTGTTTCTAATATTAAAACAAAACTTCTCCCTTCACTTTGAAATGTGGCCTGTATGTGCATGATGGAGGTTAGAGGAAATGAGGAGGTGTTATTACATTTTGTTGTAGAGAAAATAGCTTCTGTAGTCACTGGAACCAAGACATGTCCCTGGTTTATAGAAAGACTTGACAATGAAAGGAATAAACTAGATCTTTTTATATGCAGTTCCATCATGGCTGTGTTGAGAGACACAAGATGGCTGAGGTAATATCTTTTAGTGGACTAACAGAAGCTGGTCCAATAAAAGATGTTAACTCGCCCACTTTGTGTCTCTACTAGATCTTATGTCATAGATATTCTTGCTCCCTCTTACCCTCCTTTCCCTATTAAAATTAAATTCGTATTCCAGGTGGATAAAGAGGTTAGGTTGGTTTATGAGTACTCACAGTTGTCACTTCTATTTCTGAAGTCAAATCCTGTAATGAACTATATACATTTTGTAATACATCATTTTCTATCATGTTTACCATCATTACCACATATATTGTATTGCAATACATACTTTATTAATGTTCATACAAAATGTATTATATATAAAATTTTATTAAAATCTTCAGATAGTCCAGCTCTAAAATGACCTATAATGAAAAGAATAGCAGGCTGTTGGACACTGTTTAAGTTGTTACAAAATGTTTTTAATGGAAAGTCTAGTGAGACAGAAAACTAAGCAACCACATATGATAGTTACACCTTTATAATCCTGTTTGGCCTCACACAAAGCACATGTAAGTAAATGGAAAGCCTCCCACTGATTTGGATTCAGCCTTTATAGAACAGATCTCTAGCTCACTAGATGTACAAATGAAAAGCACCCACATGCGTCAACCCTGTTGGATAGTGTTAATAGTACAAGATACCAATGTCTTCTGTATTTGCATATTTTCTTTATCCATTTAAACAATTTTTAAAATCTGCCTCAAAATTATCTTGTGCATTTCCTTTCCAGGGGACAAGTGCACATCCACCGAATACAGCAAAGTGAAAAATATGTTGTTGGATCTACAAAACCAGAGATACATTGCGCAAGCAAAAGAAAAAAATGCTGAAGATAAAATGATTTTAAAGAAATTGCTGGTGGATCAAATGTTTAAATATTTCGATTCTGACAGCAATGGACTTGTGGACAGTAATGAACTCTCTCAGGTAAGATATGGATTTTGCTTTCGTCAACACAATGCCTCTTCACTTTGCCTGTGGTCAAGTTTGCAAAATCTCTAGTGCAGTATAGATATGTGGTATGTGGTGTCCTTTGATGCAACCCTTTTCTTTCATTTGATACTTACATGTAGGCTTAGTAGATGTGAGACTTCACTCAAAGATTTAAGACTGCTTGAAAAGGATTATTATTATTATTATTCTGAGGCATTAAGAAAATGTTTAAGGTTGAAATAAGTCAGAAAATTCAAAAATTCTGTAAAAATGTTGACAATGCTGAACTGCACTACTTAATCATAGAATCATAGAATCATAGAATCTCAGGGTTGGAAGGGACCTCAGGAGGTCATCTAGTCCAACCCCCTGCTCAAAGCAGGACCAACCCCAGCTAGATCATCCCAGCCAGGGCTTTGTCAAGCCTGACCTTAAAAACCTCTAAGGAAAGAGATTCCACCACCTCCCTAGGTAACCCATTCCAGTGCTTCACCACCCTACTAGTGAAAAAGTTTTTCCTAATATCCAACCTAAACCTCCCCCTCTGCAACTTGAGACCATTACTCCTTGTTCTGTCATCTTCTACCACTGAGAACAGTCTAGATCCATCCTCTTTATTACATTATATTGTATCCCAATATAATCTTCATACCATCCCATTCTGTATATAACATGTCATGGGGTGTATATACCCCCATCAACCCAGCAACTAAAGGGTTAACACAGGCACTGCGAGCCACTGCTTGTTGTCAGCCTCATAACAGTTAAGAGATAAAAGAGCAGAGGCATATATTTCCTACTGCCAAAAATCTCATCAGTCTCCCGGGTGCAAATACATAGACAATGTCGTTCTTGGGTGCCAGAAGCCCTAGCTGCAAGACCCTCCCACCTGCCAAATTTGTGGTTGTGAAATCACATGACTTTGTTGCAATTATTTTAATATTTGGATTTTTTATTTAAGCCCCCACTTCTGAAGAAATCAAAATATATGATAATCTCAACATCCATTTAAAAAACAAAGTTTTGAGTCCTCATGTTGGAAGAAAAGCTTGAAAATATTACTTGAGTTCACCCTGTAGGCTCAAAAACCAGAAGGCAAATAAAAAGAACCCAAAATGAATTATTTTTAAGACAATCTTATGATTTAGGGGTTAGGAGGTTGATTCCTGATTTTTTAACCCTTGGGGACTGGCAATACTGCAATTTCTACAATGCAGTTACCAATCACCAGTATACAAATCTGCTGCCTTCTAAAAATCGGAAATATTGGAGACGTGTGAGAATGTTAATTTAATATAACCCACTAAAGGAATACTGAAGTGATTTTGTCTATTTCTATACTTTATTTCTATACTCTATTACTCATTTCAGTGTTTCAGTTCATCCTATTTCCACAGATGTTCCAATTTGCAGCACTGAAGTATTGTAGCAACCGGAAAGTTTTGCTGCATGATCTAAGCCCCCTTTATCTCAGAGTATGTGAAGTGCTATATATAGTAATTCCTTACTAGTGAACAACTCAAATGAATCAGTTGGAGACTTCATTGAAATAAGGACAGCAGGATTTGGTTCCTGAGTGGAGTATTTTGGTTCACCAATCATGAAATTTCTTCCCACAATATGTGAGGTGCAAATACCTTTCCCAGTAAAGGGATTATGGCTTTTGCAGTGGTGAAGCTGTCTACATGTATACATTGTTAAAACTGATATTTCCAAGAGTGAGATCTTTCCAAAAAGTTAATTTATTTAATGTATCATTACAGTATCTAAAGTTGGCCAATAATTAATCATTTTCCCTTTCATTTGAGCAACCATACTCCTGATGTGATTTGTTATTAACAAATGATTGTGACTTACTATAATTTAATACAGCATTATAGCTCAAGAATATATTTACCTCAGTTATCCAGTGTAAATATATGACAAATTGTGGAGTCTTTGCTCATGTGAGTGAACACTTACTTATGCAACTATTTTAATTTCATTAGTAGGACTACTCACATGGGTAAGTGCTAACCCAGGATGGGTAAAGTTTGCACACTCTAGACCATATTGATTAAGATTTCATCTCTCTCTCTCTCTCTCTCTCTCTCTCTCTCTCTGTCTCAGAAATAACAAAATATCTAAACAATTTGTAATAATAGGAAAATTCAGTCATGGTTGAAGGCTTTGGGTACCTTGCAGGATCAGACTTCAAGTTAAGCAGAATAAAAGAAGATAATACATTGGCCCTGCTGGTGGTTAGCTATAGGGTGACAGTCCCGATTTTAAGAGACTTGTCCCGTGTCCCAACCGTACATCGGTCGGGATGCCCTTTGTCCCAATATCGGGGACTGCTCACCGCTTCCTGGGGCAGCTCCGGGCAGGAGCCTGCAGTGCAGCCCCTAGGCACAGAGGCGGCAAGGGGGTCTCCATGTGCTGCAGGGGCGGGGCTTGCAGGCGCCGGCAGCAGGCATAGAGCCTACCGCCCCTCGACCTGACCCAACCCTAGGAGCCAGAAGGATCTGCCTGCCGGATGCTTCCCGGGAGCCGCCCCAGGTAAGCACCGCCGGGACTCCCCACCACACCCCCTGGCAGGTCTCTCTGACTCTTGGCCAAGGGCTACACTAGGGGAGGGGGTCGATCTATGATACGCAGCTTCAGCTACGTGAATAACGTAGCTGAAGTCGGCGTATCGTAATCGACTTACCTGGCCATGAGGACGGCGGCGAGTCGATCGCTGCCGCTCCCCCGTCAACTCTGCTTCCACCTTTCGATGAGGTGGATTTCCGGAGTCGACGGGGAGCGCGATCGGGGATCGATTAATCGCGTCTAAACGAGACATGAAAAATCGATCCCCGATCTGGCGGGTAGTGAAGACAAGCCCTTAGGGTGGGGGGGTGGCTCTGCGTGCTGTCGGCGCCTGCAAGCCCTGCTCTGCGGCTCCGGAAGCTCCCATTGGCGTTTTTCCTGGCCAATGGGAGCCACGGAGCTCACACTTGTGGTGGGCGCAGAACATGGAGAGTCTGGAGACTGCCCTCACCACTCTGACCCTAGGAGCCAGAGACCTCCCAGCAGGGCTGGTGAGTGTGGCCAGGGAAGGGGGCAGGGTGTGATGGAGTGAATGCCTGGAAGGTGTGTGGGGGGTGCTGGTCTGTGAGGGTGTGGAGTGTGCTGGGCAGTAGGGGAGGTTTGTGTGTTTTGGGGTGCTAGGCAGTGGGGGCCTGTTAGGGGGTGCTGGGCAGTGGGGAGATCTGTGAGTGTCAGGGCACTGGGCAGTGGGGGTTTGTGTGGGGCATTGTGTAGTTGTGGTGGTGGGGCTGTGGGGAAGGGCACTGGAAGGGAGGAAGGGAGGGAGGGGAAATCTGTGTGTATTGGGAAACTAGCGAGTGGGGGGTTCTGTGTGGGGTGCTGGGCAGCTGCGGCTTTGGCCGGGGGCTAGAGATGGAGCCCTGTGCCCCTGATCCCGTTGCTTCTTCTGGGGCCTGAAGCTGGGGCCATGAGTTCTTGCCCTGTGGTTTGTGGCACAGGCTGCAGCAGGGGCCGTACACCCCTCTTGCAGCTTCTTAGGGCGGTGCGCCCCCTCTCATGGCTCCGGTCGGGGCTGTGCACCTGTGGCTGTCTCCCCCCGTGCTCACCCAATGTGTCCTGATATTTCATTCTTGCAATCTGGTCACCTTAGTTAGCCATGAATATGTTAAGATTTTGTTACAGGTATTTTTGGTAAAAGTCAGGGACAGGTTGCGTGCAATAAACAAAAATTCACAGAAGCCCACTACCTGTCCCTGACTTTTACTAAACATACCGTGATGGAGGAGAGGACTAACCAGCAGCTTCTCCAGTCCAACTGCTGCTCATGCTTCAGAGGATGATCCAACCCCAGCTGCTGCTCTGGCGGCCCTTAGGACCGCTGCTCCAACACCGACACTGCTCCTGCCACAGGGGATGACCACTGCTGCTCCAGCCCAAGGTGGCCTAACCCAACCCCAGTCGCTGCCC
Organism: Chelydra serpentina; assembly: GCA_037349315.1. Classification (NCBI taxonomy): domain Eukaryota; kingdom Metazoa; phylum Chordata; order Testudines; family Chelydridae; genus Chelydra; species Chelydra serpentina. The sequence goes on along the minus strand of JBAIAC010000014.1, from coordinate 7,325,691 downwards.
TGGCAGCCCTGGGGCTGACAGCTGCTTCGACCCTGCTGCTGCAGAAGAAGTCATGGAGGTTCCGGAAAGTCACAGAATCCGTGACCTCCGTGATAGAATTGTATCCTTAGCTATACATTGCATCTGGCAAACTCACTTTCTATTCTCTCATACATAAAACAAACTATTATTTAATGTCTGTTTATAAACTCTGTTTGTTTTCTTGTTGTTGCAGATCTCTTTGTTACTTAAGCAACTTTAGTGTGTGTGTGTGTGTGTGTGTGTGTGTGTGTGTGTCAGAGTCAGAGAGAGGGAGAGAACAAGGATCCAAAGTATTATGGGGAGACATGAGAATAAAATTGTGCTTTTCCGGTGAAGAATGCAGTAGTTCCCATATGGTGGGATTGACCTTTTACAAACAGTAAACCACCTTTCTTATTTGCCATAAGTGTTCACTGAAAGGTATTTGGGCTTTTAATATGCTTCATCAAACTCAACTAGACATATTGAAGTGCATTTTTTGCAGTACTATAACAAAAAGATGAAACAATTTTATACTTGATTAAGTCCCCAGAAGCTACGTTTTGTTTTGCTACCGTATTTACTTGTTATGCTTGGGGGCCAGCCAAAAGAATCTATACTGATGAAAAAGGGGGAAATTCTCCTAAAATGACTTGATCCAAAAGCAGGTTAAGCATGTCAGATAGAATAATGATGAAGAATGTGGTCTGTTTCACACTCTTATTCATGACCTACTGTTTGGAGTATTAGATGTCAAGATAGAAATTGTTTACTTTTCTTGTATTTCCTGGTTTAAAATAGAACAAATGAAAACATTTAGTGGGATATTTTTTAAAACTCATAATTATTCTTTCATATTTTGATATTGTCTGTTTGAATACATTCCAGTTATGATGACAGGAGACTTGTTATGTATTGGTAAATTGACTTACAAAGTTGACTGCTGTTTCTAAGGATGAGGATTTGAAGCTACAGAAAAAACTTTAAACTCGGATGAGGAATACACCTTTTTAATGTATTACCAAAAATCTTACACTGCAAGCACAAATGGAGGCATAGTGTCTGATTTTTCATGAAGCACAGCAATGTAAACAAGACTCCTATGTATACTTGGAATGTTTGTGCTAGATACAGGACAAGCACAATTTAAATATATGTCACCGGGCTAGCTGCACCTTTGATCTCTCTGAGTGCATCCCCCTCAGGTGCTAGACCTCTTGCCTTCACCTATTCTGGATGGAATCTCATGATTTTTCCTACCCTTTAGACCAGGTCCAAGGTACACCCTGTGTACCAACTGTGATTGCTCAGCAGGCGTTGCATCCTGCAAGTCTTCCCTTCAGGAGCTGTGACCAGCAGTGAATACAGTGACCCAGAACAGCCTATTCTAAAGGAAGTATGGTTTAAGTTCAACAGTAAGGAACAAAGAGAAAGGGGGTTTAACACAATAAAAGGTCTGCCCGCATATCTGTCTTATCTAATGCTTAGGTAGCTGTAGCTTATCCTAGGTATACCAACCATTGTGGACTGGGGGTCTGCATCCCAGCAGTCTTTCTTTCTCTCTTCCTCTTTCCCCACCCCTGGTTCTTCAGGGGCTGTCTCTTTTTATCTACTGCAAAGTTCTCTCTTCCATTTTCCTGCCTCAGTTTTTTACACCCACACACATTCCATGTTTTAGAATCTCACGGCATGGTCTTTAATTCATGTGGTGCCTACATGGATAGTATATTAACTTAATCTTTTCTTCACAGATGAAATGAAAGGTAATATCCATGAACAACATAGTTATTGCACATTAGTTCATTTTTAAAAAATACCCTAACTTTAGTTTAGTATCATTTTAGTTTTATTATAGTATTAGCACTCATTGTTTCCAAAAGATACAGGCTGGGTAGTAGACATTTTAATAAAATGTTCCAAGTAACTGTTTAATCTTCAAAATCCTTGTTATTAGATTTTGATCCAGTGATGGTCCGTTCTTATATATACCAATACAGTGTTACTGATCTATTTCTTTAGAGCTGATGGGTCTATCCTTTTATATATAACCCAGTACTTGGAGTTGAATTACAGCAGCATCTACTACCTCAGCGATGAAAGGTTCCTAAACTGTATTATTCCTCTATTGTGTCAAAGCTCCGAGATCTAAAAAAAATGGCATTTTATTTTTTCCTTATATGGTAATACCATTCTTTCTTCTTACTGCCTTCCATACCTTGTATCCCTATTTACACAGCCAGGACTAGTATCTTTAGTCACACCATTTCCTTCCACATCCAAACAGCTTCCTGAAAGAATGCTGTAGCATCATTCAATGTATAGCGCCTCACTTTCGTTTTGAAGATGATCATCATTGAAATGAAATCTAGTATTGCCACACTCCCTCTCACTTGTTAGTGCCTCTAGTCTTTAAGTTTTTGCCCTTACCTGTTTCTTCCCTCATGCTGAGTTTCCTTTCCAAACTTCGGTGCACTTTCACACACCTGTGGCACAAGTAGGGACATGCTATGGCTCTTTAGCTACTGCTGTACCTACTTTGCTTTTTATTGGGCCTTCTTATTTCCTAATAATAGTGTCCAAAATGTTCTACATGTTGTACAAAAATATAAAAATGCATAGTGCCTGCCCCAAAGTTCTTATAATCAAAGATAAAAGGAAAAAAAGAGCAGAAATCTAAAAATGATTTAGGAAAAAGATGGGTGGGATGGAAAGGTACATCTATCATGGTCAGGGCGATTGGCTCACATCTTGCCATGATTGCTTGCATTTTTTTTAGTAGAAACACTTCTCCAATGTTTTATCTGCCATAGGGAATACATTCAGTTACCTTTGACAGAACCAAATTAGTTCTTTCCACTATTCAAATCATGTGATTGAAAATATATATTATATACACACATATACATTAAAAATGTTTTAAGCTTCTGATAATGAGAGATGGAGGCCTCTCTCTGATTCTGATTTAGGAAAGCATCCCTATTGAGGAAAATACTTAAGCCCCATTGACTTCAAGTGCTCCTGTGCTTTCTTACATAGCAATGGACTTAAGTATATGCTTTCCTAATGCAGGCTTTTATTTACAGGGCACAGACAACACAGGCAGGGGCAGTATAAGCTTCTGCATAACAGTGCACACTCATGCCTCATTTTGAAGGTCAGTCCTATCATTTAGCACATACACAACATTTTATCATATTCTTAATTATATATTAGTGAAGCCCTAATGTGCATGTTTTGCTTTAGAGAACAGATAAAAGATGCAGTTGCTGCCCTGAAGAGTTTGCTATCTAATTTTAGACAAGACAGCAATTGAGGCTAATAAACAATAGATGTATGGGGAAAGAGATGTAGCTAGCTATACCAACATAATCTAGGGTGACCAAATAGCAAGTGTGAAAAATCAGGACACTTTTTTGGGTGTGGGGGGTATAGTTGCATATATAAGACAAAGCCCCTAATTTTGATCATCCTAACCTAACCCCCAGTGTAGACAGTGCTAGGTTGATGAAGGAATTCTTCTGTTGACCTGGCTGTCTCTTAGGGACGTGGGTTACCTATGCTGATGGGAGAAGCCCTTCCATAGCTTTTAAGTAGTGTCTACACTTAAGCACTACAGCAGAACAGCTTCAGTGGTGTAACTGCACTTCTGTAGCATTGTAATGTAGACATACCCTCATTCCCAGAGCACCACCCACGCTGTGCACTGAACGAAGCATGGATCTTGTGGAATACAGGCAAGTCTCATCTTACGCAGGGGTTCCGTTCCGCGGTTAGCGCGTAAAGCTAAAACCGCGTATAGTGAAACACTCATTGAGTTGAATGGCGGGTGGAATCGCCTGCACTACAGATGCACTTTTAAAACTGTTGTTTTTCTTTTTCTTTTTTTCTGTTTTTGCGGACTGCGCAAAGCTGAATTTGTGCATGTTAAATGCGCCTAAGATGCAACTCGCCTGTATATGTATGACAGTGGTTTTCAAACTTTGTATTGGTGACGCCTTTCTCACAGCAAGCTTCTGAGTGTGACCCCTCTCCCGCTTATAAATTAAAATCACATTTTGTTATATTTAACACTATTATAAATGCTGTGGGTGAAGCAAGGTTTGGGGGTGGAGCCTGACAGTTTGTGACCCACTGAGAGGTCACAATCCACAGTTTGAGAACCCCTGATATGTGATCATGTAATTAAAGAATGTGTTAAAATGCATAAGCACTAGGGGACTGAATTTAGGTTGCATGGGCAACCGCAATCCTGGCATTTCCTAATGTTTTTGAATGCTTAACTTTGCAAGCTCAATGATGTTCTTTAAAAGTGTGTATGTGTGGTTTCCTAGGTTTTTAAAAAAGGCGACATAAAAAATAGAAATTGTATCATATGACAGCATATTGATACCCATGTGGCTCATCAGCAGGGTTTGGGACCTTTAGACCCATTGTACAGACCTCTGCCATTTGAGTGACTAATAGTAGTAGGTTGTTATCTTATATGAGTTAGTGCTAAAAGGAGATGGGATACTTTGCCAGCGGGTTTCACAGATATTTGCTCACAGCAGACTCCACCCATTTCCCTCCAAGCTTATGACCCTTTCTTCTCTGTCCCTTTTGACCTGGCCCTGTATTGTCTATGTTACCCATTGCTCCTCATTCTAGATCCATTCTTCTCATAGTACCAGTCTCCACTCTTGATGTTTTTCATCCCAGTCTCCTTACCCAGCCATTCTTAGTTTCCCCCACCCTCTGCTTCCTGATTCCACGCCCCTCCTCTTGCACCGCCATGGCTCTTTCTTTCTTTCCCCACCTCCACTCCCTGTTGCACTGATTTACGGTACCAATATGCTCGCCCAGCTCTCAGTTTGCCCCGGCTCTTCACCCAATCTCAGTCTCACTCTCACCCACTGACTCCCAGTCCCCCTCTTCCATTTCACTCTGTCTTCTAGTCCCATTCCCCATTCTTTCCAACTCCCAGTTCCAGTTTCGTTCTCTTTGCTTTGCTTCCCCCCCCCTCTGCCCCCCCTCTCCCCAGTTCTGGTCTCCCCCTTCCCGGGTCCTCATTCCAATAGATTCATAGACACACACACACACACACACTCAACCCCAGTTCTTGTCCCCGTTGCATTTGACTCAAGTGGGGCCCAGCAATAATTAGGAGCATAGGAGAGACAGGCTTCCTACTGTCAGTTCAGATGCCTGGCCGAGTAGTTATTATGTGGAAAGTGTGGTTTTGCCCTTGTAGCCCTGGCCTGGCCTTGACAGTGCAGGCTCTGCTGCTCTGAGGGATTCTGTGTTCACAAAGTTCTGTTTTCATGAGCCAACTGTGAATTTTAACATCCACAAGCATCTCAAATTTAGAAGTTAATTAGCTGAAACTTGTAAGACTTCTATAGCAGTGAGATTTCCAAATGCTATAAGCACAATAACTAACTTGGAACATAAGGTATGTATATTTAATTGTCTTTGGCTGCATTTCTGCCTTTTATCAGCCAGCTAAGGAGATGTTTGGGTGGTTAAGGACATGTTTCATTGCATAGATTCCATAGAACATCTTTTTTCTGCATTCTGGTGGCATTATTCTTTATAAACAAGCTAGATAAATAATGCATAATAGTACTAATTTTCTTCAGGTAACATCTTATTTAATAACTAAACTATTTGCATGGTAATTTTTATGGTTTTTGTGCTTGTGCTTCTAATATCATTTATAAATTATTAACAAGGTCATTATACATTTTTAAAGAATTTGGTACAGTTCTATAAGAGAGCCTTCCCATCTTTTAGGGAAAAATAAGTTTGCACTTCCTATCTTTAGGTCCTTTTGTTTTATGGTATTTGCATTTGTTGTTATGAAAGATCTCATGACACTTTTAAGATATTAGGTTCATCAATGGCATTTGTAGACTAGCAGCTGGCAATGTTTGGTGCAATCTACATTTGTCCTTACAAAGTCTAGAGACTGAATATAAATGATGCACAAATTAGAAGAGCATTCCTTCAACAGAGGTTCATTAGTGTTACAATCTAATAACCACTAATTATAATCCACTTACAAAGTGGATGCCCCCCTTATGGAGACACAGAGATATCTTTTCAGGTCTTTTATAACAGGTTCTTAGGAAATATAATTGGCTTGTCAGATGTGTATAAGGATTTGATGTAATTGCTGGTGTAATAAGAATTGGAACCTAACAAAAATTTTAAAAGTTCTGATTTGGAGTGGGGGAAAGGGAGGGTAATAGGATGGAGAGACTTGCTACTAATCCATGTTGTTATAAGGAGGACAATGTCCTTGCTCACACATCCTTTTTTGTTTTCTTTTTTTTTTTTTTGGTCAATGTCATTGTAAAGAGTGAAATCTTGCTTGCAAACCAGAATATCTATATAGTGTTATTACATTCTGTGTCATGGTATATATTCCTCATATTCCACAAACCTTTGTGTAAACTCATTGGCACTGACTTAAAGGTATTAACTTTCTAAACTGTAATAAATAATTATAAAGCAAGTGGAAATCCCCAACTTTACACAGTTTCAGTTCATTGCCCCAAGCAGCCTTAAAATGTTTCTAATAATCATTTAATAGATCAATTAATTATACCGCGAAACTCTAAGAGCTTAAATGTAATTTCATGGTTATAATTTTCTTGTCAGGTAATAAAACAGGATGAGCTTGGCAAGGATCTGTCTGACTGCTCTCTGTTCGATCTGCTGAAATATGATGATTATAACGGTGACAAGCACCTAGTTTTGGAAGAATTCTACAGAGCATTTGGTAAGTACAAGATTTTTTCTACTCTTCTCACAGTTTTCTTTCTGTCTCTCTTTTTAAAAATAAAATGTCCTAATTTGAAGTGCCATGATGCAGTGCTTCAACAGTGAGCACAACTTGATCATTACGATGTAGGGAAACATTCTGAAACAGAAATCAATAGGAGATGCATTTGCGTCCAGTTTTCTCAATACAATTATTCTGAAAAAGGGGCATTTATAGAAGATCTGCTTTTCTGCCAATAAACGGATTCACTAGTGAAAAGCTTCTGTGTTCAAGATCAGGTTGTAATCTGTAAAATTGGTCAAGCCACATCCCTTTTCTATATTCTGATTGCCACAAGCCTAACAGATACAGGTATTCATTTCATGCTGATCTGCCCATGCTGTGCTTGTTCAACAAAATTTGTTGAAGGGCACTCTATAGAGAATTCATGAAACCAGGTGAATTTTCAGTGTAACTTGTGGGTGGTCCTTGTTCTTTGACAACCATTCCTCATTACTGGATGTCCAAGGTGTCTGGGAACAAAAGTTACTGCTATTTGGTATTGTTGCATCTCCAGACACTACTGTTCTCCCTGTCTCTGTTACATGACCCCAATTTTTTGGCTAGCTGTTTGAGTCAAAAGTGGTAATTATATTATAATTAATTGAAAGTTTTATTTTCTGCTTACCAGTACAAAATGTTAGAGGAGACCATATTTAAAATTGGGAAGCTATTGGAAAACAAATAGGAGGTGATGGATAATGGAAGCATTGCTTCACAGCCACCTTAGATTTTTCTGTTAGGAAATGAAGAGCCCGATTCACCTCTTACTGTTTTCCAACTGATGTAACTGCATTGATTTAAGGGGCATATAATTTACATTTATATAAGTGAGAGCAGAGCAGTCTGGGAGTGTAAGGTGTGTTTGGGTGTTAATTCTCACTTAGATCACAAGTGGACATGAATTTGGTGTTTTCTTCCTAGTTGCTGTGTGCTGGGCAAAAGTAAGCCATTTCATAATTTGGCACATTCTGGCATAATCAGTAGTGAAGTTCGGGAGTGTTAAGGGTCAGTCTTGAGGTTCAGTAACAGCGCTACGTGGAGAAACCGGCACAATTACTGCATACACTAGCTCTGGTGCTGGCTATCAGTTGCTATTAGTCCTTTTCATACATGAGTGCCAAACTTCACCCTTTTTAAAAGGGAAACAATTGAGTGTATCCAGAAATATCACACTCCTGCTCTTTGAAATGTGCAAGCATGATGATCATCATTTATAAATGATTCCATATGAATTATTCTGTATGGTTTTAAAAATTCTTAGGAAAGGCCAACAGATAAATGATTGTTCAACTTAAATTGTGTGCATATTAAACCTTTTGTGAAAAAAATAAAAATTATTAGTGCCCTTGTTGATATATGCAGGGTCCATCAGGAAGGTAGTGTATAACATATGATATGTCTGTATAATATTTTTATCATGAAAGATTAAGAAAATGAAGATGGTATAGTATTAAATAGTCTACATCACATACTTCATGTATTGTTACATACATTGTTACACTCTTGGTTGTAGTCAGTGAAAATCTGGACATTTAAACAAGATACTGAATATGATTGTTAGGGATTGGATAACTCATTTAAATAAACGTTGGTCCATTTACAGTATTTCTGGGGCAATTTTCAAAAAAGCATCCTCTGATTTTGAACATGCAATTCTGCTTATGAAATCCATTTTGTGTACAGTAATATAGTTAAGAAGTCTTACTACTTGTGTTATGGATCAGATAGGTAAAGTGGGTGAGGGAATATATTTTATAAGACCAATTTCTGTTGGTGAGAGAGACGAGAATTTGAGCTTACACAGAGATCTTCTTCAGGTCTGGGAAACTTAGAGTGTCACTGCTAAATACGAGATGGAACAGGATGTTTAGCCTAAGTACTTACCACACATTTCAACATCCCTCCCATCACAAAGAGGAGAGGAAAGGAAAGGGGAGGGGAAAACAGTTGGGGGGGGTTGCTAGTGAGTTATAGATAGTTGTAATAATTCCAGTGTCTCTATTCAATCCATGATTTTTAATGTCTAGCAAAATTAGGAATTTAAGATCCCAGACACATCTTTTGAAAGTGTTGTGCAGGTTTCCTTGGATGATGAGGACCGATAGGTCAGATATAGAGTGATCACTTTGTGAAAAGTGTTCACTCATGGGTGATGTGGCATTTTTGTCTTTTATCATTTTCCTGTGTGAGTTCATTCAAGAGTGTAGTGATTGTCTGGTTTCACCCACATAGTTGCTATTGGGGCATTTAGTGCACTGGATGAGGTACACCACATGTTATAATAGGCATGTGTAGGACCCCTGGATCTTGAAAGGTTTATTGTGGAGGGTGTTGATCATTGTAGCAGTGGAGATATGTCTGCAGGTTTTGCATCTGTTGTTCTGGCAGGGTCTGCTGCCATTTCATGTTGGTGTGTCCTGGTCTGTGGGGAGCTTGCTTCTGATGATGAGCTTGGAGAGGTTGGGGAGTTATTGGAAGACCCAAAGATGGGGTTCAGGAAAGATTTATTTCAGGATGGGGTCCTCATCGAGTATGGGTTGTGGTTATTTGGTGATAGCCTGTATGGGTTCCAGTTTGGGTTGGTAGATGTCAACTAGGTGTGTGCAGTTTTATTTCTGTATTGAAACAGGTATGCTAGGGATATTTGGGTGGCCCATTCCATAATACAATCTACTTCTCTGGTGGCGTGTCCTTGTTTGGTGAAGGTGGTTTTGAGTATATTAAGGTGTATATCCCGAACTTTCTCCTCGGCGCATATTCTATCGTATCTGACTGAGTGCTTGGATGTAATGTGTTTGGGTTGGTTATGGGATCTAGGCAGGTAGGTATGGTGATTCCCGGGTTTCTTGTATATAGTTGTCTGTAGGGTTCCATTGTTGAAGCTAATTGTGGTGTGTTCCAGAGAGAGTTTAATGGATGAGTGGTGGTGTTGAAGTTGTGGTGCAAATGTATGAGGGAGTTTAAGTCCTCTGTCCAGAGGATGAAAATATCATAGATGGATCTCAGGTATAACATTGGTTTTGCGGTGCATTTGTCCAGAAAATCATCTTCAAGGTGACCAATGAATTTTGGGGAGCCACCCTAGTGCCCGTGGCTGTTCCCATGGTTTGGACAAATCATATGTTTGTGAATATAAAATTGTTATGGGTGAGGATTAAATGGATGAGTTTGGCAAAGTGTTTGGGATGGATATCTGAGTGTTGTCAATTGTCTTGTAAATATTTGTTGCAGGCAGCTATGCCGTCATTGTGAGAGATGCTGCTGTAAAAGGAGGTGACATCCATGGTGGCAAGGATGGTTTTCTGAGAGAGGTTATTAATGTTGTGGAGTTTTGTGGAAGAAGTCAGTTGTGTCCTGGAGGAAGTTGGCCTTTTGTTTGGTGGTTAGTTTGAGGATGGTTTCTATAAGTCTCGATATTCTTTCAGGAAGAGTTCCATGGCCATATATGATGGGTCTGCCTGGGTTCTCTTGTTCGTGTATCTTAAGAAGCATGTAGAATGTCTCTGGGGTGGGTTTGTGGGAACTGAGTTTGTAGAGTTTTCTCTTGGTGTTGTTTGGGGGAAGGATTAGATGACAGCCTAAAATTCCTGGGTAAATTGTGGTGTGGGATCATCTTTGAGTTTGTCGCTTGTTACTGTGCTTCAGGAAGTCAGAATTTAGATGATGATCTTTTGTACCCACAATTGTTGGTACATATATACATACACAAAGTTAGATGCCTCTCTCAAAGAAGTGTCTGTTTCTGTTTTGATCATCATCCAATATAGAAATATTAATATTTCCAAATTCTGGTGTTTAGGTACATTGCCTTCCTGCCTCACAAAGGTCCCTGTCCATAGGTTCTCTCAGCTCCAGTCCCGGAATAGTTTTCATGTATGTTATATATATATGTATGTGGTAATATAGCACACAAAAGTATCTGTATGAGGAAGGACTGCAAGATTGGAAACAAGTGTGAGAAGGCCTTTAGTGCATTTGTATCAATAGCTTGGGAATAAAGAGAGAAGTCTAGTAACTGAGTATGAGATCATCAAACTCATTTTTAACCAGGACTTAGAATGATATTTGAACCCAAATATTTGGGGTTGAAAGCCTATTTTACTAATCTGCTATACAACCTAGGTCCCTTAAAGACTTAGGTCAGTAGTTTTCAATCTTTTTCCATTTGTGGACCACTAAAAATGTTGGGGGTGCGGATCCCTTTAGAAAACTTAGATGTGTCTGTGGAGCCCAGGTTGAAAACCACTTTTTATAGTAACAACCACCATTTGCAGAACCCTTAGACATAGTCTGTGGACCCCCAGAGGTCCATGGAACACATGTTGAAAACCACATATTTAGGCAATTAAATTTCATTTCAATATGCAGACAAGGACCAGAGTGTGATATCTGCTTTAATTAATTATCTTTTGTTTCATTAGCATCTCCTAATAGTTTTTTTTCCAGTAGTGTAGTTGATTATAGCCTTTACTGTCACATAAAGATTGTAAGTTCAGAATCAAATATGACAGTGAATTACATTGTGAGTTTTATGATAAGGCTCCAGTCAGGCAATAGGAACTTTTATTTTTCTTCTATTAATAAATTACCTTCAGGACAAAGAGAGAATATCCATTTTAAAGATGATAATGCACATTTTAGATTAAAGGAAGCTGGTTTTCTTGATAATAAACTGGTAGTTGCCTAGTGTAAAGATTAACATATTATATTCATATTCACTTCCTGCTAATTATTTAGACCGTATCTCTTCAGCTGACAAAATGCATTTGCGATAAATACTGGGGTTTCCCCCCACACACACACTTTTTCAATGCAAGTAAAATAAGTATGTGTGAAATAAGCAAATATCACCCCTTAAATATGCAGTTTATTTAAATTTACAGTTTTTTAACTTGTGTTTATTTGTGCTCTACTTTTACCAACTATCAGTTCATGTAATAGTGTTGCTGATGGAAGTAAATGTCATCATGCCTAGGGAGATTTATAATTTAAATAGTAAGTGATGTGTTGGGTTGTTGGCGTCCGTTAGTCTCGAGAGACGATGGATATGTGCCGATGGGGAATATTTAGTTGATGGTTGTGCAGCGTCTGTTGTGGCTGTAGAGCCCCACACGAGAGTGGCAGTCTCGATTGCATTTGCTGCATTTGAAGGCGGTGTCAGCTGTGGGTTGGAGCTGCTGCTTCCTTTTTCGTTGAACCCGCTTTTCCTCGGCAAGCTGCCGCAGCTTGTCTTCACCAGTTTTCAATCCAGCAGTCAGAGCGTGTCTCCATCTGCATCTGTCCTGGGCGAGCTCTTCCCAGCTGTTGATGTCGATTTGAACAGTCTTCAGGTCCCTCTTACAGACATCCTTGAAGCGAAGGTGGGGCCATCCTGTAGCTCTGTTTCCGGAGGCAAGTTCAGCATACAACAGGTCTTTGGGGATCCGTCCATCTTCTATGCGACTTAGATGGCCAAGCCATCTGAGGCGGCGTTGACGGAGCAGAGTGAACATGCTGAAGATCTTGGCACGTTCCAGCACCTCGTTGTTCGTTATTCGATCACTCCAAGTGATCCCGAGTATGCGACAGAACCTCCATTAAACAGCTGTGAGCGCCACCTTTCCTTTAAGATAGCTGTAAGAGACAGCTAAGTGGCACCCCTTAAAACAAAAGTCTCTTCCAAGTATCAGTGAATTAGTGTAGTCTGGTATTTATTGTCTGGGTATACCGCAAGAAGGACAGGAGACTTGTTATGGGTTTTAATCAGGCTGCAACTTTATTATATAGATGTCTGGGACTTCCCGGCAGATAAAGTGTACAGTGCAGGCAAATCCATGCTTATTCAAATCAATTATCTGGGGCTTTCACCAGTCCCTTTTGTTTCCATCGAGGTCCCCCAGCCGACCCATGGCTTGGACCTTACCATCCACCAGCCTCGTAAGAGGGTTAAGGAGGGCTATGAGACTGGGGGTTTTGGCTCCCTGCCATACCAATTATAGAAGTCCCCGAACCCCTCCCCCGTTCTGTTTCTTTGTCCAGTACCACCTTTTAAGTCCTTTAGGAGGCCATTTATCTGGTTGCTGGCTGCCCTCCCTGTGGAGTACCTGTACTGAACATCTACCACAAGGAGGCGCTAGCCATTTGCTTGGCTGCCTCCCCCCGAACCCCGCTGGGTTCCCAGATATCTGCAAATGGCCTCTTGGCTAGCAGCCCTACTGAGAGAAAGAACCCATTGTCCCATGTGTGATTGTCAAGGGGCACCAGCAGCTGCATTGTCCTTGAGCTGGTACTACAACAACCGCCGTTAACGGAGGGCCGCATAGGTGACCCATTCTCTGGATCCTTGAATTGACAGGACTCCTTAAAACAAAACAAAATAAACAACTTGTAAGCTGGAGCCAAAAATCTGCATTTTGCCAACCCCGTGACATTCCGAGGTTCCAGAGAGCCTGCGGCTTACATAATTTGGCAAACTGGAAATGAGACAAGGCGTCTGCTATGCCATTATCCATGCCGGGCATGTTCTTGGAACAAAAAAACAGATTTTGAAGGTTAAGCATTGGAGAACAAATGCCCTTACCAACTTTCCAATCCTGTGTGATCTGGAAGTTTGGCGATTGATAACCTGTACCACTGCCCTGTTGTCACACCAGAGGCACGCCCGTATATCACCCCAAATTAATAACCATTTGTACCTCTACAATGATACCCCATTAAATTGACTTAGAAAACCTTTCCACAGCGACAAGTCTTACTACATCTGTGTAGTGACTCGTATGTAATTGTGTGGTCTGGCTATGTCGGCCGTTGTCACTGCCAGCTGGGCACAAAACGCCCGCCCCGGGGCAACAACCCTGCAAGCAGAGTTCAGCTCATAGCCCAGGTAGATTCATGTAGTGGAAGGACCTTCTGTTTTGTCCTTCGCTAGGGTTTCCCCAACTATTTAGCCAGGGCCTGAAATGTGTCTAACATGTGAAAACACTCATTTGACCCAGCTCGCCCTGCAAACAGAATTGTGCAAATAATGCACTATTTGGTTTAGTCCCGCTGACTGCACCACTGCCCAGTGCAACATTGTACTACATTTCTGAAAAGCTGCACAGGATACTGAAGAGCCGATGGGCATAGCCTTGTTGAAATAAAATTGCCGGCGGTAGGCGTCTTGCAAACATGCCTGTATTTACAGGAGTTGCGAAAACAACCACCATTATTAAATGCCAAGCAAATACTATTACATGCCAGGGCCCCCTTTCGAGCTTGTTACGGTATGAACAAATCCCTTGGTGTTCTGCCCTTTGACCACAGTGTGTGATGCCACCTTAATACAGTTTGTGTTGCTGCCCTTAATCTTAATAGAGACTGCTTATGACATGCCCCCAAACATATTGTGTGCCCGCCTAATTATATCCATATAATTCACAAAGGCAGGGCTGCTGTCTGGGTAGGCCTGCACCCTAACACCCGCATAAACGATGAGGGCAGCCTCCCAATTTTTTTCATGTTCTAGGCACCCTTGGCCTCTTGGGCAGTTCGCTGTTTTGCTTGCCTTGTCCATGTTTACTGTCTGTGAACACCTTCCTGTGCCATAGGGATATTATATCCACAAATATGCCTGTGAGGATTTTATATTTTGTTGCACTAAGTAGGTGAACTCCCATCTGGTAAGCTACCCCGGGATAACCGTACTCAGGACTCCATGGAGGGAGTTCCACAGAGCCCTGCCCCCCCATAAATCCCCTGGGAGTGTCTACTCTGTCCCATGTGGTTACATGCCCTGATGGGCAATGAGTTCCCATGTGCTCTTCCCTGTCACCCTGTGCAGACCCCTCACATCTAGCTGCCTGAAGCTGCTGTAGTAAATGCAAATTCGCTTGCAGCAGCTGTGTAATACTGTCAGTGCCCCCCACTGAAGGTGCCACACCTAGGTGGGTCTGCCCAGGCTTCTGGACCTCCCACTCCTGAGCCCAGAGTATTTAATAACCCAATAGGCTGACTCCTGTTCCCCTTAGATGAACTCACTGAGTGACTGGTTGAGCACAGTCCCTGCACCTGGCTGTAGCCCCTGCAACTTCCACCCTTTGCCAGGATGGAAGGCTGGATAGCACCTCTGCCACCCATTCTCCCCAACCTCTGTGTGGTTTAGATTACACTCACCCCCGGGATCAGCATTACCGCCATCCCTTGTGTTAGGTGGAAGAGAACATCCTGGTTCTAGGTGACCTTGTACCCTCTGAAGCAATGTAATGCTGTGGAGAAAAACTCAGACACAGTGTCACTGATTGTTTGCTGCACAGCTTAGCTGACTACCCCATTAATGTACGCAACCTGCTCACCTGAATGTGTGGACGCTTTCCTTTGATCATTTGCCTCCCTTAGTCCATGAGGCTGCCCTGGGTTATGCCTTGGGTTGTTAAACACACCACCCTGGGCAGTAGCAGCCCATGTACATGTGAGCCCCCTTGCCCCTGCTGCAATACTGTCTGTCTTAGGTCCCCTTCCAGTCCATGGGCTCCCTTGGGCTGCCCTGCCTGTGCCTGTCCCCTCTCCGGCAAAGGTCTCCCCCCTTCCAATGCAAGTTGATTGTTTGAAGTCCTTAACAATTCCCCTTCCCGGATTGCAGTTTGTAGTCTGCCTACCAAAGAATTTCAATCTGATACATGCATTTGCAGCATGGCTGGTACATGAAACAGTTAAATTGTCCTTGCCTTGCTCTATCTCCCCCAGCCCAATGCACAGTGATTGCTTTAGACACTGACTCTCTTGCCTTGCTTCCTCCCCTTGCACATTGATTGGGACGCTGAGAGCCTGAAGACATGCGCCCTCCTGGCTGCAGGAGACTATGAGCTTTCCTTGTTATGTTCTACTTGCATATTCTGCATCCTTGCCAATCCCCCTTCCCAGTTTGCAGCTTGCATCTTGCCTACCAAAGAATTTCAATCTGACACATGCACTTGCAGCACGGCTGGTACATGAAACAGTTAAATTTCCCTTGCCTTGCTCTGTGCCTCCCTGCAGGTTGATTGTTTCAGAAGTTGACTCCCTTGCCTTGCTCCTTCCCCCTCTCAGATACATTTCTCACAGTGCTAATCTGGCCATAGCAAGAACAGAATGAAACTTGATTCCCCATGTGTCTGGCAAAAGCAGGGTTGGGACAATAGGGAGCTCAGCTACTTTCCCTCTCCCTCCCCTTCCCAAGTAGGGTGACCAGACCGCAAGTGTGAAAAATCGGGACAGAGGGTAAGGAGTAATAGGAGCCGATATAAGAAAAAGACCCCCAAATCGGGACTGTCCCTATAAAATCGGGACATCTGGTCACCCTATTCCCAGCCTGGTGATCTGATGGGATGCTGAGCAATCGGGCTAGCTGACTCACCCTCCTGTGAGCACCTCCTACCCTGAAGGAGCCTGTCCCTCTCCAGGGAAGTGGGGAGCTTCCCCCTCTTTTCCCTGCTCTGGGACCTGTGGCACCATGCTGCCCAGCATGTCTGGATCCTCTGCTGCCTGCTACTGCCTTGCTGGCTTCCTCCCTGCTTTCACATAGAGACTTGCCCCACCCAGGTTTCATACCTTTATTCACATTCCTGGAGGGGGAGTGGGGCAAGTCACTGCTGCAAAGCTGACCACTGAGCACCTTTTACAGCAGTTTCTGACCTTCTTCCTCTCCGCCTCCTTCCCTCCCGCCCCCTCCCCCCCAAAAAGCAGAGCTGCCCTTCTTTGGGTAAGCCCAGACAAATTCTGCCCCCCTATAGTTGTGGTGCAGTCATTGTAAGGGAGAATACAGAGTGACAGACTGTCTCTCTTGGGATGAAGTGGCCTAGAAAGTTATTGTCCTTAAATTCAGGGCTTTTCCTCTTCTGTGAGTAGATGATGAAGGCAATAACGGAGAGGGGAGAACTACTTCTGACAGAACTCTGTCTTGAAATCTAGTTACTTGGGCCCCAGTTAATCAAGATAATTCAGCATGTTTGTAAATTTAAGTATCTGAGTAGTCCTATTGGCTTCAGTAGGGCCTTGGTATTTGTGGGGGTTTTATTTCGAGGCTTTTGTTCTTTTATCCTTAGCATACATATGCCAGTGTTAGCCTTTTTACATATAGCATGAGCTTATGAGGAGCTACAGGTTATATTTCCAGGCCTGCTATTTGAATGGTGCAATCACAAAGGAGCAAAATGAATTACTTCCAATAATAGTAGGGGGTAAAAAGGAAAAAATAAGCTGAATATTAAGAAAAAAATCCTAATCCGGATTCCATGTTACACTATGAAACAGTCTCTCAGTGCAAGACCCATAAACAGGGATCATTAAAACTAAAATGATAAAGATATATTTTAAAGCAAGGACATGAAGTATGTAACATAGATAAAGTTTTCCCTACCCTTCTGATTCTTCCTGACCACTTTTTTAAGTCAAAAAGGATGTTTTCACTGTTTGGTGGGTAGGTTGGAAAAGGTTGAATATTGACTCTCAGTATAGATGCTCAAACTTGGAATTTCTGTTCCACAGGAACTTCTAAGAATACGTTTTTGTTCAGACTCAGATTGTTGTTGTTTTTTTAATGTTAAATTTCCTGTGGAAAGGAAATTTTGGTTCTTTGGAACATTTCCATTTGAGTTCTCTGCCACAGAATGGGAAGCTTAGAAACTAGGAAACACTTGGCTCAAGCTTGACTCCCACAGCTTCCAGGGCCACAAAGGTCCTGAGGAGTAGGGAGCCTAGCAGCCTTGAGAGCTCCATCTAGAGGCAAGGCTCCCAGGATTGCAAGGCTATCCGTTTCCTCTAGACAGACTGCTGAGGAGCCAGGGAGGCTGGAACCTGGCTGGTTTCCACAAAGGCTTTGTTGAAATCAAGAGGGTCCTGCAAATGTTTCGAGTTCAAAGAACGAGCATTTGTTGACAGAAACAAAGTTAGTTAGAAAAATTCAGACCGACTCTAGTTATCACATGGTTCTGAAGCTTAGGGGGTGGATAGCCCATGTGTGTGGGTAAAATATAATATATATATATTATGTATGCACGCATACCTCTTTTAATAATGGACATATAATACATGTATTTGTCTCAGAGGAGCGTCTGAAACGTAAGGCGATGGAGCTAGTCAACAAGTAGAGGAATCAAGTACAGAATATTCAGAGTTTTAGGTTCTGTAAATTAAAAATTATTCACCAAAAAAGTCTTTTATTTTTCAATGATTTGCGGACTTTGTATAATTAAATGGCAAAAAAGTTCATTAGCGCAGGGTTAAGGTTTCCCAGTGCCAGCTTGGGCCCTTCCAGAATGTCAAGTTCAGCAAAACTCAAACTTCAGAAAACACAGCATTAAGGTAAACACCCAGCTAGCCTTAACTCTGCTTTCCTGGAGCTGCAACAGCAACTGGCAATTATCTGCATGCCCTGCCCTGCACTCAGTGTGTGAGTTGTAGCAGAATTAATGCTTTGAATGGTGGAGGCAGTAGGTGGGACAGGTTGGTAGAGGTATATTTGTAAGCTGAGAGATGGGGATTAGTTTGAGTGTCACGGAGCTATGACTGTGATTGAGGAGATAAGGTTTGTGCCTACCCCATGTATGTGAGTAAAGGAAAGGGGAACCTGTATACTTCAAGGAGCTATTGAAAGATTGTATAGGTTTTCACAGTAGCAGGGCGCCAGAGGGTGTGGGGGGGTCTTTCCACAGGAATTATCAGTAGTGAGCTGAGATATGAAAGCAGTCTGTGGGGTTTAGTGATTGGTAAGGGACAGTATAGGTTTACATGGTATCCTGTGAGTAAGTGTGAAGGGGTTGTTAAATTTCACAAGTGAGCTTTTTCTGTCAGGAGAGTAGGTACACTATGGGGATGATAGCTGCATATCTACAGTGCCATACTTATGCCAGCATAATCCTGTAGTGTAGATGCAGCCTACAGTGATGGAAGGAGTTTATCATCTGCCACCACTGAGAACAGCCAAGCTCCATCTTCTTTGGAACCCCCCTTCAGTTAGTTGAAGGCTGCATTCAAATCCCCCCTCACTCTTCTCTTCTGCAGACTAAATAACCTCAGTTCCCTCAGCCTCTCCTCATAAGTCATGTGCTCCAGTGCCCTAATAATTTTTTGTTGCCTTCTGGTGGACTCTCTCCAATTTGTCCACATCCTTTCTGCAGTGGGGGACCAAAAACTGGACACAATACTCCAGATGTGGTCTCACCAGTGCTGAACAGAGGAGAATAATCACTTCCCTCGATCTGCTGGCAATGCTCCTACTAATGCAGCCCAATATGCCGTTAGCCTTCTTGGCAACAAGGGCACACTGTTAACTCATATTCAGCTTCTCGTGCACTATAATTCTCAGGTCCTTTTCTGCAGAACTGCCACTTAGCCAGTCGGTCCCCAGCCTGTAGCAGTGCATGGGATTCTTCCTTCCTAAGTGTAGGACTCTGCACTTGTCCTTGCTGAACCTCATCACATTTCTTTTGGCCCAATCTTTCAATTTGTCTAGGTCACTCTGGACCCTATCCCTACCCTCCAGTGTATCTACCTCTCTCCCCAGCTTAGTATCATCCACAAACTTGCTGAGGGCACAATCCATCCAATCATCCAGATAGATCATTAATAAAGATGTTGAACAAAACCGGCCCCAGAACCGACTCCGGGGACACTCTGCTTGATACTGGCTGCCAACTAGACATTTGAGCCATTGATCACTACCTGTTGAACCAGACAATCTAGCCAGCTTTCTATCCACCTTATAGTCCATTCATCCAATCACTTTTTTAACTTGCTGGCAAGAATACTGTGGGAGACAGTATCAAAAGCTTTGCTAAAATCAAGGTATATCATGTGCACTGCTTTCCGCATATCCACAGAGCCAGTTGTCTCATCATAGAAGGCAATCAGGTTGGTCAGGCATGACTCGCCCTTGGTGTATCCATGTTGACTGTATGCCCCTGCCCCTGATCCCAGTTCACATGAGGGGGGAAGGGAATGTCAGACCCCCACAGATGGGTCCCCCCGCTTGCAACACACTCATGGGAGGGGAATGTGGTGCTGAGAGGTGTCACTGCCTCCATTTTCCTTCAGTCCTGTCACTCACCCCCATGTTTCCCCTCAGTGTCCCACCCTTCCTCTCCTGTGCCCCACCCATCCTCTTAATCCCTCCTCACACCTTTCTCATTCTATTTCCACTGACTCTGCCACTCCTAATCACCAGCCCCTCCCAGTGAACATTTGCATGTGTCACTTATTTTCTTTTCAAAAATAGTTTCAGCACCTTCTGAGTATTCTGCTGCACTCAGATTGCCATTCTCCATCGTTAAAAGCTCTTTTGACAAAGGCAGATCGGAGAAAAAATAGCTCCTCTTTTTATTTCAGATTTCTGCCTTGGATTGGATTTGAGTGCCTGTGTGGTGCTGAGATTCATTGGCTGGAACATTCCCTTGGAGCTTCACAGGCCCTGTGACTCTAGGGCATCTTTAAACACCCTTGTGCTCTCTCTCTCTGCACAGGTGCAGTGTAATGTATTAGGCTGGTGAGCCTTAGGGCAAGATTATGCTACAGCACCACATCAGCACAGCTGCAGTGTGTCTGGTGAAGACGCGCTATGCCAATGGGAGAGCACTTTCCTGTTGGCATAATTACCAAGAAGCAGAAGCTATGTGGGCAGTTGACGTAGCGGCAGTGTGGGGGCAGAGCGAAACTTGTGTTGCAGAGGAAGGGGGTTCCACACCCCTGAGCTATGTAAA
Source organism: Chelydra serpentina (assembly GCA_037349315.1). Lineage (NCBI taxonomy): Eukaryota > Metazoa > Chordata > Testudines > Chelydridae > Chelydra > Chelydra serpentina. The sequence continues at coordinate 7,305,192 of JBAIAC010000014.1, read as the reverse complement.
TTAGGTCAATTTAATCTGTAGTCCTTAATCTTAGCAGAAGGCCTAACTGAAGAAGCAAACTCTTTTTCAAATAATGTTTTAATTTGATTTCCCCTAAAGGCTAAAGGGTGGCATGAACTCTGCTGTGGTAACCCCTGAGCACTGGAGACCCTGATGCAATTATCTCAGCCCTTTTGATCTCAAAAATACGTTGCCAGAATGTCAACTTTAAGAAAAGTGGTTTTTTTCTATCCTGGAGGCTATATTCTGGAAACTCCTTTGTCAGATGGCCCCAAATGTGGCTTACTGACCACATCCTGCGCCCCCATAAGGCACACCACATTTCAAGGCAATCCAATTGACCATATGGATTTTAGAGCACTTTGAACAGTTGAGCTTTAAACAGAAATGCTGTTATTAATCTTAACTATAGCTCTGCTCTAATGTTTCTTATGGTATCAGGGTAATTTTATATGGACTAGAAACACTATCTTTTATCTTTGTCCTTTAGCAGTATTATTCAATTTATGAAACAAATAATTTTATATTAATATATTGTTCTTTTTAATTTCCAAAATGAAAATCTCTGAAGCATATACCTCAGGTGGCCTTCACAATGGTTCAGAAAATCTCAAAGCTTTACTACAAACAAGTAAATAGTAGTAAATTATTCTGTTTGATCAGTTAACAGATGCAGATACATTTGTGAGCACTTCCATTTATGATAGCAGTAGAAAAAAAATGAAGGTAATGTGGAAATTTCTGAATAGAACTCATTAAATACAATGAATGCTAATACCAAGCTTTATCATAAATAATGCAGCAAAGTAATGTTCCAGTTGTGGCAACTGGCATCCTCTATCAAGTGGAGAAAAAAAAATTACATTGTCTTCTGCAATGAGTTACCCTTATTAGTGCAGAACTATTTCTAAGGGCAATTTATGCTGAATAAAAGTGCATGGAAACAAACCTTGAGGCAATTTGGATTTTTTTTAAATGCCACTGAATATGCCAGGAGCTAACTGAAGAATTAGCTGCAAAAAACAATACAGGGGCCTAGTTCTGATACTTTTATTCTCAAAGAATAGTACTTTCCTACTTGTGGTGTAAGGTGCTGCTCATCATGAATAAGGATATCCCAATCTGGTTCAAACTGATTACTTGCAGTTTAGAATACCATGTCCTGGTACTCTACATAATCCATTACAGTATACTTCAGATAATGGAATGTACTTTATTTTAAGGTACAGATAGGGTGCAGGTCAGAACATTCAGATCTGAGTTGGAAACATTCCATATTTCCAGGGTGTTCAAGTTCTGATCAGGGCTATGATAGTGACAGTGCCTTCCTTAAAATTTGAATCTGGGTTGATATTCCAATGCTTCTCCCTCCCCAAAGGGATTTTGTTTCAGACTCATGCCTTATTCTGATTTACATTTTATTTTTAATTAGTCTTATTTGGTTGCAAATTTGTCAAATACAGTATTCCATGGAAATTTTTTGCAAAATCATAGTAGAAAATCTGTGACTTTGCTCCTGCCCAGTGAAAGAGGCCAGGGTCCAACAATCATACAAACACAGTGTCTGATACAAAGCCCACTAAAGTCAATGGAATCCTTCCTTGTACTTCAGTGAATTTTGGATCAGACCCAAAAGGCCCAAATCATGGTGTCCCTACACAGTATACACAACCACTTAGTTCAGTGAAAGTTCCTAAGCAGGGATTGCAGGATTTGGTCCTAACATTTTCTGATCACCTTGAGCCTGTCTTCCTATCTTTTTAAATTACCCAAACCTGTTTTATTTATTTATTTACATTTTAGAGATTGGCAAGGAATAGTTACAGAAGCATACACTATATGTTGTTGAATGACACTATTTAGAAACTGATAATTACTTTTAGTACATGGTTCTTTAACTATTATGTTGCTGTATGGCTGAAATTATTTCTCACATTACCAATGAGAATTAATTAGTCATAGTGATGCCAAGTAATTCCCAGATATTGGAAGCTTCCGTATTATGTTTTTAATTGCTGAGACTCAAGTCAAGCTCTTTGTTACATGAAATAAAAAAGCTATATGTGACTGAAATATTTGCTATTTTTCTAAAATCTCTTATATAGATGTGCATTAAGGTTTTGTTTTGTTTATTTACAGTAATAATTATTTATTACTTTTATCTAAGTTTTGAAAACACATTTGTGAAGCCCCAAATATTTCAGGATGGCATTTGAAGCTTGCAAACTTCTTCAAGGTTTTTTTTTTTTTTTTGCCTGTCTGTAAGTCAGTTTCCTTTACTCACCCACATCATGCGCACAGAGCTTGATCCAAAGCTCATGGAAGTCCAGTTGCAAGACTCTCATTGACTTCAGGTGGGTTTGGATGAGTATTGTGGATGACAGGTTATGGCATTAAGTGTAAACCTCAATATGCAGTGTGCCCAATTCTGCCCTCTTATATGCACTTACTGACTGACTTTAGTTGGAATTGTAGAGATTTATATATTGGTACCAGAGGGCAAGCTTGGGTCCTATATATGAGATGTCATATACAATAACAGTGTGGTAAGGTTACTATCAGGATTTAAAATGGTAACTTTACTGTTACAATAACAATTTTCTCTTCCAATTTTGCTTTTATGCAGATCTCTCCACAACTCCTTGAGCACATTTTAAAATCTAAAATGCTGTCATTGTGGCTGGCAAATTGTGTATCTGTCTTCTGGGAGATATTACGATCCCAGTACATTTTACCTAGTCAGACCAACATAGTAAACAGAAAAAACGGTTTTCACCATACTTGTCGTGGTTGATGTTTAATAATGTCAATTTACTAAATATATTTTTGCTTTTAAAATTTTGAATAATATTATTTTCATAGAAATGAAGGATTAATATCCATGTACTTAGCTAGGTACAGTGCAAACAGATGCTGTGCATGCCTCTCGCAAAGTACCTTGGTCTTAACTGGATGAATAGCTGCTACATTAGTCGCAGACCACTCTTGCACAGAAAGTGTTTGCGTCAAATAGCTGACTTGTGAAATGAACAAATAAGAGTGCACCAATCACATTTTACTGTGATTAAGCCAATGTTTGTAAAGGTGTCTAGAAATGAAAGACTACTGCACTTATTCATGGTGCCACCTAGATGCTTAAATAAATATAAAGGCAGGATCTTGTGAATTCTGCAGTTCCACAGAATTTTGCTGCAGCCATGCACCTGACAATTTATGGTAGTGGTGAGATAATGAATGTAACCTTCCAGTTAGCCGCCTTTAAATGCCTAGAGAACAAGTTTTGCAGACAATGTGGTTTGGGTCAGGAGCTCGTGCTCACGACTTCTGCACACTTGAAAATCCATCCACCATCACAATGACCTTTATTAGTAATTTAAATAAGCTCTTTTTCTTACCAATAGGAAGAAAGAGAAAACATTTAGAGAATCTGAGGGCAAACAACCCTGCCATAAAAGCAGCAATCCCTGTGCAACAAGTTCAAGTACCCATTTCAAGGCTGTTGAATGCTATTGGGAGCACATTGATTATAAGTGGTTCTTCATTTAAAAGGAACTGCACAGCATGTGGTTACCTATATATCTTTGCAAGTGTCATAACAAAATTCTTCATTATGATGGACAGCATGTCAAATTGGAAATTGAATTGGCCCTCCTGGATGAAAATCCTCTGCCAAATTGTGTACGATTCTGCAGAGAATTTAATCAAAGATCCTTGTTGCCGCCAAAATCATCGATACTCCACCCACCCAGATTTTGCTGAAGAAATCTGAGTGCACAAGAGAAGGAAATTATAATTTTTCAGTTTTGCTGGAGGTGCTTAGAAAGTTCAAAGAGGCTTTTTGTAGAAATAGATGAGAAAAACAACAAATATGTCTTTAGATCCAAGTTTGTGAAAGAAGTCTGATTGTTTGATCATACAAAGCTCATTTTCCTTCCACAAAGTAAGAAAACTATTGAAACTCCTGTGCCAGCCACAGTTTGGTCTCTGCACAAATGTCCTAGCACCAAACAATGTTGCCAGTAATAAATCATCTGATAAAAATTGCTGTGTTGTAGCAAAGCACTTGTGACAGAATCTGAAATCTGGCAGAGGCAGCATAAACTTGTGTGTTACCTCAGTCTTTACCTGTGTTAATGGAATTGTGGCAAACCCTCATTCTTGAGCTGTGTTGGGGTCTTTAGGAGGACAGCATATACCAGACAACATTCTTCTGTTACAATGCAAAGAAATAAACATATCAGTTGCATTTTAAGCTGTTGATGAGATTTTTCAAAAATGGGTGCCTAAAGCTAGGTTCTGAAGTCCAGGTACCCAAATAAGTGGCTTTATTTTCTAATGTTCTGAGCAACACAGAAGTCAGACCATTTTTAGCCACCCATTTTAAATTTGTTTAATAAAAGAGATGAATATTTCTTGTTGCCAGAATAAGGATGGAATTAGCAAAAGCACCGAAGTAACTGAGGAACACAATCCCTTTGGAAGCCAATTGGACTTATGCTCCTAAATAATTTAGCCTCTTTTTAACATAGTTACCTGTAAATTAAAATAATTAACATGCTTTGCTGAAGAATTTGAGTTAATTGTGCTGCAGAATACATGGACACTTACTAAATACAATTACTGAAAGAATATTTGCCATTTTATATTCTCATCATAATTAAAAAACAAACGATCCCCCCACCCCCCAAAATGAAATCAATACTTTCAGCGACAACACTGCAAATTAAATTCAGTAAGTTACTTACGGTATAGTATTTTTCAGTTCAGCGTTAAACTCCCATGATAAAATCTTCAGCAAGATGCAAAAATACTTTAGAAGCTTCATAAGCCAATGCAAAGCAGATGGAGCTGAGGCCAAAGTTTGAGCTCAGGGATGATCTTTGGGAATCCATCTGGAAGTGGGCCAGTGTGCACTGCTTCTTTGAATTGGCAACTCCCTCAAAAGCTAGATGACAGTGTGACATGGCACTCCATATGTTTACGGAAATATGCTTATGAATGTAAATAGAATGTAACTGGACTATGCTTTATGCAAAAGAACTTTTGTAAGGTATCATTACAAAATTTATAATCTACTTTGCCTGTTCATCCTATTTGTATGAATGTATCATTCTTGTATCTGAAGCTAGAAATATGAAGGATTACTTTGAAGTCCTATTGTAACTATGCAAAGTGTGGGCCATTAATGGTGGCTTGGAATTTTGATGGCTCCCATTAACTAGGACAATTGGTTGTGAATGGCTCTGTTTACTTGCAAATCTTCCTGGGTACGTGCAGGCCAACCCTGAAAGAATGGAGAATGAGGTCTTACAGTGACATGTGATCATGTCACCTGGTACCAGAATCCATCTTAAACCTGGTGCTGTTCCATTTAGGAGGGATGGAGACCCAGAGAAACAAAAGATTCCCGCCTTGTGCCAAAGCTATAAAAGGGGGTGGAACAGAACAAAGGGGGCTGCCAGTCATGAGAAATATCCTAGTTACCACCTGAGCTGGAACTAACAAGAAGTGTACCAGGGGAAAGGATTGGGCCCAGACTAAGAAGGAGTCTAGTCTGTGAAAGAAGCTTATTGGACCATCTCAGAGGGTGAAATTTACCTGTATTCAGTTTCTTAAATGTATTAGGCTTAGAGTTGCGTGTTTTGTTTTATTTTGCTTGTAACTTACTTTGTCCTGTGTGTTACCCACTTAAATCCTACCTTTCATACTTAATAAAATCACTTTTGTTTATTAATTAACCCAGAGTAAGTGATTAATACCTGGGGGAGCAAACAGCTGTGCATATCTCGCTATCAGTGTTATAGAGGGCGGACAATTTGATTTTACCCTGTATAAGCTTTATACAGAGTAAAATGTATTGGGAGCTGGGTGTCTGGATGCTGGAGATAGGTGACTTGCTGAGCAGTTTTTGGTTAGTCTGCAGCTTTGGGGGCGTGGACCAGACTTGGGTCTGTGTTGCAGAAAACTGGCACATCTGGCTCAACAAGATAGGGTTCTGAAATCCCAAGCTGCCAGGGAAAATGGGCGCAGAGGTAATTCCAGCACTTCAGGTGACAGCCTCAAGGGGGTCTCTGTGTCCATCACAGACAGCACCTACTTTACTGAATTAGGTAAGGGAACACGTTGCCTTCCCCAACAGACCTCCCAGAATATGTAAGTTTACCACAAAGGCTCATCCATCTGTTTTTATTTTTGTTATTTTTTTACTCATTTGCTTCTTTCACTGCCTCAGAGAAGAAGGGAGCTTAGTAACCTGCTGTTTACATGAGTAGCTTAATATAAATTAGATTATTAACCTTAATCACAGACAGGAACAATTTTCAGAAAAGTCTTTCAGTACTGTCTAAATTACTTAGATGTACTGAGCATTCATGATAGTCACAATATACAAAAGGACAGGTTATGTTTCAAGTTGCTCTTTTGGAATGAGCACCTATGTGGTATCATGAGGTCCGTTAGAAATGTCTATGATACACAGGGCAGGGCTTAATTTTTTAAAAAAAATGTGTTTCCAATTTTGCAAAGCTTGTGTAGAACTTTGTGGTGTAGAAGGTGGACAAATTATTTTACTGAATGTTCCTAAATACCAAATGCATACAATGTAAACAAAATCAGCATTAAAAAAATCTCTCTATTTCTAGGAGCAGTATTAGGCGGGGGAAACCCTTTTAGTTTCATTCTGTTACTTTAGAAAACAACACCATGGCAAAACATACTGATTTCAGGATATTCCATTACAAACTCCATTCCCAAAAGTAATAAGCACATTTTCAAGAATTACTATGGTATTAATCCATAGCTTTTCACGCCTGTATCCTTTTTTTCTCTTTAATGTTGTGCTCCCATAATGTGCTATCATACGTGATTTATTTAAGTTCATGTCTTGCCTACATGAAAGACCTGGAAAGAGATTATTGCTCGCCAACTGAAATAAAAATAAATGTAATACTGGATATAAGAATGTATAGAAATCTTCAAAGACAGGGTAGGGGTAAATAGTTAATTCTTATTCTATATGTAGTCAACTTATTACAGTTGGTTTTGAAATATATAACCAAAGCTTTTATTTTCATATTACTTATCTTAGCACAACAAACTTAACAATTCAAGAAAAAACTAAAGTTTATTACACCCTGGTTTTCCTCTTTTAAAATGGGTAATATTGTGTTTTTAAATATTGTTGAATTTTGTTGTTTGTTTAGTACCCCATGGCCTATAACAATCAGTACCTTTGTTGTGTTTATGCATGTATGCACAGACACTCGTAGATTTTAAATGGGCCCAATTATGCCTGTTGAGTCCATGCTTGGATGGGACTATCCACACGTGGATCATGGGCCCTTCCACATTGAAGAAGGGAGAGCACCCTCGTACCCCTTCCACGGTGGTGTTCCCACTCCATCTTTCCCCACAGAGCCTGCGGATTGATCAGGGCTGCAGTGGGCTGGCTGAAGAAGGGAGTATAGAAATTGGGGGAGGTACATTCTCTTGTCTCCCCCATTCCCCTCCCCACCTCTCACCCCACAGAGAGTTCCTAGGAAAAAATACTACAGCTGGACATGCAGGTCTTTGAGGGAAGCCTCTAACACATTGTTACCAATTTCTTTCTGGTGGTGCCACCCTTATTGTAGGCTCCTTTGAAAAGCCATTATTACTCACAATAACGCTTATGAAAGTTGCAGGGTGCCCCACCTCTTGTGTCCCCTCTTGCCATTCCCTGGCACAGTTATGCCATTTTTTTCCCTGTCCATTTTCTATCTTCTATTCTGCAACTGTTCTCTCCCCCTCTGCCTCCCCCCCCCACCTTAAAATGTAACCCCTTTTTGGTCTTGCTTTCTAAAGTTTAGTGCGTTTTATTTTTGTTTTGTGGCTTTCTCTCTCCTACTCTACTCTACTCCCACCTTAGCAGAAGGTTAAATGATGCTAGAGGTTGGGGTTTCATGTTCCTATTTCTGCTAATGGTCTGTGGTCACTGCTAAAAAGTCAAAAAAGTGCCAATAATTGCTACACTTTGGTTTATTTCTACTCTTAGAATAGAAAATAATTGTAATATTCCAGATACAGTGGTGTGGTGATTCTTAGTAAGTGTTGACTTTTTCATAGAAACCAGTGCATGAGTGTACTGGAGAAGGAAGGTGGAGTATCAAATACTTCAATCTGTCATAGCTATTTTTATGAACTTGGCTAACCATTGGAACAATTTACGAAGGGTAATAGTGGATTCTCCTTCACTGGTAATTTTAAAATCAAAATTGGATTTTCCCCCCCTAAAAAGATATTGTCTTATTTTGGGGAAGTTGTATGGCCTGCTGTATCTAGGAGGTCAGACTAGATGATAACTGTGATACCTTCTGGACTTGAAATCTATGAAAATTAATGTTGTTTTACCACTGATACTCATCACTGCTGATCACTGCTGGTTCTCTGCCTATTCAAATAATAGTACATCATAATTACATAGATTTACATATATATTTGTATATTGTATAGACCTGTGTGTGTGAGAGAGAGAGAGAGAACAAATGAACAACATATAGGGACAACTCAATCATTGAAGACTGTGATAGGCCAAAATTCCTAGGCAGCTAATAGTCAGTCCTGTACTTACTACATGTAGGGTGACCACCTGTCCTGAATTGGGTGGGAGAGTCCCAAAATGCAGTGTTCAAGTCCCAGTCTTGAGCTGAATGACTCCAGGAACAGCATTTATTACGGATTCCCTGCGGTGCCACTCCGTGCCTGCCCGAGGCTCAGGGATGGTGCCAGCCTCTTCCTGGAGGGGGAGGGGGTTAGGTGGTCTTTTGCCCTGCCTTTGCCTCAAGGTCCTGCCCCCTGTTCCTCCTCCTCCCCCGCTGAGGCCCAACCCCCGAACCAGGCCACAAGCAGTAGAAAGTACCTCCCAGGGAGCCTTGGTTCCTGTGGGGAATTCTGGACCCTCTGCCTGCCCTAGGCGATGTGACCCTGGGGGCGGGGACACGGGCCTGCTCTCGGGTACCTTGGCGCGCACACACACCTTCCCCCCCACACACAGGTGGAGAGTCCAGAGCTCCCGGGGTGGCTCTTACTATGGCACAGATCAGGCCTGGCTGGTGGTAGGACCTCAGGGTGAAGAAGAGGTTCAGGAAGTGGGGGACTTGGGAGGGAGAGGAGGAGCAGGGAGTGGGGTCATGAAGGGGGTGGCTCCTGCATGTGTCCCGCTTTTGCTTTTTGACAAGATGGTCACCCTAACTGCATATCATAATACACACTGCACTTCCACTTACCAAAATCATGTTTGTTCAGAGATTTTTGTATTTATTCCAAAGCCTTTCCAAAAACTGGGGTTGTGCTGTACCCAAAATAAGCTTATCAGTGGATTCTTGAGCCTATCCCCTGGAATTCTTAGGTACCCAGTATCCTGTGTAACTAAGTTAGTCATGATTTATTTATGAAATTCCTGGAGGGAGGAGGGCACAACTGAAAGGTTTCAAAGCTGCTGGCACAGGTAAATATATTGCAGTATTGTGTCATAAAACATTTAGAAAGAGATAATGCAAAACAAAGGAAATATAGAGGAGGAGGGAAACAAATGTGTTCTCTCGGTGGGGAATTATTGAATATACAGAGCCGGGGAATAGATTGTCTAGAGTGGAAGAGAGGTTGGGGAAATTCACCTGGTTACTTCCCCCGCAAATGAATAAATCACCGAAGCTAGAAACAGTGTTAGTGCGTTTTATTCATATTGTATTATATATACAATCCCCCACATTGAGGACATATGGTAGTGGTTGATGATGTGTTAGGGGGAAACGTATATTATTTCAAAAACAGATTGGACTTTATATGTAATAAATCACACAATCATAGAACTGGAAGGGACCTTGAGGGGTCATCTAGTCCAGTCCCCTGCATTCAAGGCAGGACTAATTACGTAGACCATTCATAACAGGTGTTTGTCTAACCTGCTCTTAAAAATCTCCAATGATGAAGATTCCACAACCTCCCTAGGCAATTTATTCCAGTGCTTAACCATCCTGACAGTTGAGAAGTTTTTCCTAATGTCCAACCTAAAACTCCCTTGCTGCAATTGCTTCTTGTCCTATCCTCAGAGATTAAGAAAAACATTTTTTCTTCTTCCTCCTTGTAACTATCTTTTACATACTTGAAAACTGTTATCATGTCCCCTCTCAGTCTTCTCTTTTCCAGTCTAAACAAACCCCATTTTTTTCAATCTTCCCTCATAAGTCATGTTTTCTAGACCTTTACTAATTATTAAAATATTTATTTGGGCATAAGCGTTTGTGGGTGAAAAACCACTTCTTCAGCTACATCTGAAGAAGTAGAAGCTTCAAAGAGTCCTGTGGCACCTTATAGACTAACAGACATATTGGAGCATAAGCTTTTGTGGGTGAATACCCACTTTGTTGGATGCATGCAGCGACGAAGTGGGTATTCACCCACGAAAGCTTATGCTCCAATACGTCTGTTAGCCCTGGGCTAGACTGGGGGGGGTGTCGATCTACGATATCAGCGTATCGTAATCGACTTACCTGGCCGTGAGAACGGCGGCGAGTCGATCGCCGCCACTCCCCCGTCGACTCCGCTTCCGCCTTTCACCGAGGTGGATTTCTGGAGTCGACGAGGAGCGCGTTCGGGGATCGATTAAGCGCGTCTAAACGAGACACGAAAAATTGATCCCCGATAGATTGATTGCTCCCCGCCGATCCGGCGGGTAGTGAAGACAAGCCCTTAGTCTATAAGGTGCCACAGGACTCTTTGTAGCTTCTACAGATCCAGACTAACACAGCTACCCCTCTGATATCTGAAGAAGTGGTTTTTCACCCACAAACGCTTATGCCCAAATAAATCTGTTAGTCTTTAAAATGCCACCGGACTCCTTGTTGTTTTTGTGGATAAAGACTAACGCAGCTCCTCCCTGATACTTAATAATTTTTGTCACTTTTCTCTGGATTCTCTCCAATTTGTCCAACATCCTTCCTGAAAGTGGCGCCCAGAACTGGACACAATACTCCAGTTGAGGCCTAATCCGAGTGGAGTAGAGTTATTTCTCATGTCTTGCTTACAACACTCCTGCTAATGCATCCCAGAATGATGTTTGCTTTTTTTGCAACAGCGTTACACTGTTGACTCATATTTAGCTTGTAGTCCACCATGACCCCCAGATCCCTTGCTGCAGTACTCCTTCCTAGGCAGTCATTTCCCATTTTGTATGTGTGCAGCTGATTGTTTCTTCCTAAATGGAGTACTTTGCATTTGTCCTTATTGAATGTCATCCTATTTACTTCAGACCATTTCTCCAGTTTGTCCAGATCATTTTGAATTTTAATCCTGTCCTCCAAAGCACTTGCAACCCCTCCCAGCTTGCTATTGTCCTCAAACTTTATAAGTGTACTCTCTATGCCATTATCTAAATCATTGATGAAGATATTGAACAGAACCAGACCCAGAACTGATCCCTGCGGGACCCCACTCATTATGCCCTTCCCCCATCTAGGTTGCATTTCCCTAGTTTGTTTATGAGAAGGTCATGCGGGACAATATCAAAAGCTTTACTAAAGTCAAGATATATCATGTCTACCACTTCCCCCCTATCCACAAGGCTTATTACCCTGTCAAAGAAAGCTATCAAGTTGGTTTGACATGATTTGTTTTTGAGAAATCTGTGCTAACTGTTACTTATCCCCTTATTATCTTCTAGATATTTGCAAATTGATTGCTTAATTATTTGCTCAGTTATCTTTCCGGGTACTGAAGTTAAGCTGATTGGCCTGTAATTCCCCGGGTTGTCCTTATTTCCCTTTTTATAGATGGGCACTATATTTGCCCTTTTCGAGTCTTCTGGAATCTCTCCTGTCTTCCATGACTTCTCAAAGATAATCACTAATGGCTGAGATATCTCCTTAGTCAGGTACTTTAGTAGTCTAGGATGAATTTTATCAGGCTCTGATGCCTTGAAGACATCTAATTTGTCCAAGTAATTTTTAACTTTTTCTGTCCCTATTTTAGCCTCTTCTGATGCTACCTCATTTTCACTGGCATTTAGTACATTAGATGTCCAATCACTACCAACCTTCTTGGCACAAACTGAAACAAAGAAGTCATTAAGCACCTTTGCCAATTCCATGTTTTCTGTTATTATTTCACACACACACACCCTTTCCACTGAGTAATGGGCTTACCCTGTCTTTGGTCTTCCTGTTGCTTCTAATGTATTTGTAATGTTTTGTTGTTACCCTTTATGTCTCTGGCTAGTTTGATCTCATTTTGTGCCTTGGCCTTTCTAATTTTGTCCCTAGATACTTGTGTTATTTGTTTAATATTCATCCTTTGTAATTTGACCTAGTTTCCACTTTTTGTAGGACTCTTTTTTTTTTCTTAAAGATCATTGAAGATCTGATTAAGCCAAGGTGTTCTCTTGCTATACGTCTTATCTTTCCTACGCAGTGAGATAGTTTCCTCTTGCGCCCTTAATAATGTCTCTCAGAAAAACTGCCAACTGTCTTCTATTTTTCCCCTTTGACTTGTTTCCCATGGGATCTTACCTACGAGTCTGCTAAAGTCTGCCTTCTTAAATCCATTGTCTTTATTTTGCTGTTCTCCCTCCTACCATTCCTTAGAATCGTGAACTCTATCATTTCATGAACACTTTCATCCAAGCTGCCTTCCATTTTCAAATTCTCAACTAGTTCCTCTCTATTTGTCAAAATAAAATCTAGAACAGAAGGTAGCTGTCTCCACCTTCCGAAATAAAAATAAATTGTCTCCAACACATTCCAAGAAATTGTTGGATAATCTGTGCCCTACTGTGTTATTTTCCCAACAGATGTCTGGGTAGCTGAAGTCTCCCATCTGCAAATGGTGCAGATCAATATCTTCCAGTTGAATGTCTGAAGTGTTGAGTTGATATTTATTATTATTTTGACTATTTTTATGCATTTCATTTTTTATTACCTGTGTTGTTGGGTTTCAATATTTAATTAATAAAACACAAGTATTTGAAGGTCTGATGATTTTAAAGCTGTGGTTAATATATATTTCTCTCTGCCACTGAGTGTAAGTGTTTTTAAATATGGTTGTATTGCTGTGGGCTAGAAAGTTTATTTCAGAGCCAAGGTGTACTACAAGTATTTTAACAAGGAACTCTCATTCTCTGATCCAGCCAAGCACTTAAGACTGTGAGTCATTCCAATGGAATTATTCATTTGCTCAAAAGCTTGCTTGGATTGGGGCCAAAGTGCTTAGCACCTTGCAGAATCCAGCTCTTGGGCTGTGATCCTGCAAACACCTATAAACATGCCTGACTTTAAACACATGAGTAATTACATTGATTTAAGCATGCATGAAGGTATTTGCAGGGTTGGAGATTTAGTCTATGATAGAGCTCCACTTTGATTTCAGAGATGTACAATGAAATGGCTTCCTGGCTTCAGAAAATGTCTCTACCTTTCATCAATCAGCAATAGGAGGAGAAATGGTTCATTTTTAAAATGTTTTATCTTCATCTAAGTACTCCACCTAGCTAAAGAAGGAGTTGAGGCAGATCCCTGATCTAGAATGCTTGTAACAAGCAAGCCCTTTAAAAATATTTGTAGAATTTATATGTATTTATTTATTTTCCTGGTGAAGAAAAAGGGTGTGTGTAGGGAGGAGGAGTTATTTATTGATTGTGAGCCCACAAAACTTGTTCACATTACTACAGTAGAGCTTGTGGACTGCTGCAATTATAACATGGGGTTTTTAATTGGCCTTATCTGTGACATATAGAAAACATAAAAGACTGAAGATGGATGTCTATTGACATGTCTAATATGCAACTAGTACTAGAGTGTTTTCATCTTCCTTGTTGAAAGCAAGAAATGGAATGAAATGTGCATGATGCGGTTCATAAACTTAGTCTAACAACATATAATGAATGCTATACTACAAAAACCTTTCTGTTTATGACATTGGCTATCTTCAATAACAGCCATAAATTCAACACACACTTGATATTTAATACCATTTTCCAGGCAGATAATCTTTCTTTAATTTAAGAGTTTCACAACCAATGATGCAAATTGTCCTTGCTGGTTTTGTTTGCTTCTTTTTAAGGTTGCTTATTTTGGATCCACTTAAAATATGGCCTGACTCTGCTAATATCTGTTAATATCACAAGTCATTTACATTTGTTGTATCTCACATAAACCATAAGGACAGGATCCTAATGGGTAATGATCTCAAAACTGTTGTAGAAATGATCTGTTTATCTCATTTTCTGTTTATAGCACAATAACTAGCTAAGGTTATGAAAGTAAAATTTTGTTTGTTAAGCTTTTAAGATGAAAAAGTGTTGTTTTTAACATTTCTTTGTTTGTGTTCATCGTTTAAAATTTTATTTTAAGTGATTTTTACATATTTATAATTTGTTATGCGCAAACCTGAGAATGTTCAGTAGTCTTGCAACTCTATTCTGCAATTGGATCCCCTAATATCAATATTTCTGGCAACATGGGGCCTTGTTGAAGACAGGCTCTGCATGGGTGCATGGTTCCATGCAGGGTGGATTTGATTTAAATCACTATTCAGGAAGACTCTATTTAATCATGGATTTCTACATAAAAGTGCATTCTTGTTGGTTCTTAATACATATTCTTCACAACTCAGAGATAGATATAGATTTCATTTTTAGAAGGTACGCACTATAAATTTTTAAAGTGATTTGTTTTGAAAACTTTTCAGATTAATTTTACAGCTATATCAGAAAATGAATGATTGTTTGGTTATTTCATTTACCAAAAGAAATTGAAGCAAATATTTATGAAGTCATTGGGAGGCGAACTATATCCAATTCAACAGGTTAATCATTCATATTTGGAGGATTTTCTTGCTATGCTGTATTAAGAGGAGAATATAACCAGAGAGATATTTAAATTGTTTTATTTAACTAAAACAACAATGCTATGTTTTCTGGATTTTTTTTTCAACAGCAAACATATAATATTTTAACAAAACAAATATATGAATTTTTGAATTTAGTTAAACAGTAAAGTTTTTTAAAATCAGGTTTGTTTTTGTTGTACTTGTTTTTAACTAAAATAGTTAAATGCAATGTATATTTTTGTAAAACAAAAATTAAATCGACTGTCAGCCACGTCAACATGTGAAACTTAAAATATTGGCTTCTGCAACTAACTCAGTCATCTTCACCTTCATTTTCCTATTTGTTCATAATCTGGAAAAGAAAAACAATCTTTCCTGCTTTTTCAGGACCCAAATGATTTCTCAGTTTGGAATGAATTAGTCCAAAGAAAGAAAAATAGTCTTTTTACACCAGCAGAAGAAGCTATTGCTGTCAAAAGTGAGATTATCACTTTAACAGTCTCTGAATCCAAGCGCTTAAGTGACTTCCACCAGTTCACTGATGTGGCTTTCTTTAAAACATCATCAGCAAACATATATTTCTTGAATGGTTCACCCTTATCTCTGAAGTTTATTATAGTTGGCATTATGGAGTGATGATTGCTGGATGTCCATGCCATCTCCTCTTCTTCAGCAGTTAAGGTTTGATTCCGGTACAGAGTGTTGAGAATATTTGCAAGAAAATGAGCTGGAGATAGTTCTTGTCCCAAACATTTTTTTAATGCTTGTAATTTAACTCTGTCATTGCATATTTCTCTTTTTAAGATCTCACTCAGTTCCTTCCAAATTTCAACAGTGTCAGCAATAAAACAGCTATTTCCCTGTATTTTGTTCAAGGCTACAGAAATAGGCTTCAATGTACTCAGCATGTGTTCAACATTTCTCTTAAGCCCAATGTTGAGAACTTTGGCTGTGACAGTGCCATCTATTTTTTTCACGATTTTGTTCACAAACTGTCATCAGATTAGGCCATGTCTTGATAGAGTGCTCTAAACAGTCCACTACTGAGTTCCATTGCCATGTCTTCACTTCCATTTTTAGCTTCGCTAGCTAGATTAAAGCTAGCACAGGTATGCCTACCCGAGCTGTAATCACATTTCTGATTGCACCGTAGAAATACCCTTAGAGCTACAGTATGTTATCTCACCCATAATTATTAACTGAATGCGCACATTATTTTTTTTAAATAGGAAAAATACACACTGATGATTCTTAATTAAAATTCAGTAGTAGATAGGTATTGTATATCATTTATCAAAATTCTGTACATGAAAAAAAAAATGTGTGTACTTTTTTATAAATTATAAATCCAGCTGTAGATCTGTGCCAAAACTTTAGTTCTAATTTAATACATTTTTACTGCAGCTCTAGAATTTTTGTACATATTTGGCTACCAGTTCTGCAAAAAGAGTTACATATGTGCCTTGATTCAGGAAAAGCACTTAAACATGTGCTTAAGTCCCATTGCCTAGAAATTAAGCACATGCTTATGTGTTTTCTTGAAAACAGGTACTTTCTATAATGGGGGTCAGTGAGTAGTCGGTGGGACTACACACTCTGTATAAAATTAAACCTATGTTTAAGTCTTTGCAGAATTGGGGTCTAAATAACACCAAATCCATGGAGTCTCACCAAAGTTTGTTTTCTACAGGCTGGAAGCATTTGTGGAGTCCAACTAGGGTTGTAGTTTAGCTTACTACCATCCTCTCTTTAGACACCAGGAGTTCCAGCAGACCAATTTAATTATCTAGGTTGATAAAAGCTTTCAAGAGAATGGTGGTTCACTACACTAGGTATACTGAGCCCCTCCGCCCCCCACAAATAATTGATTGTCTGTGTTTTCTTTTGACTTGAGATTTGTCTAGTTTTTTTGCCAAGATTAAAACACACTGGTTGAAATACTTTCCTCAATTAAACCCAGTGCAAACCCCACCAAAGTCATGGGAGTTGTGGGGGACGTAACTGAGGACAGAATTTGGCACACTGATGTTAGTGAGGATCAAGCAGTTACAACCCCGAACAAAGCCTACTGAATATGCTCCATCATGCTCAGGTTATACCAACTAATTTAATTTAAGAGGTGAAATTTGGTTCCTTGTCAAAGCACAAACATTTTATGGAAATCAGTATTGGTGGGGTACGGAAACTCTCCCCAACTAATAGCCAAAATGAATGGTAGCTGCCCAGCTGGGTGGCAGCCATTGCCTTCTCCCTCCATCCTGTATTCTTTCCCTCTCCCCTTGCCTGTGAATAATTGTCCAGTTGATTGATAGATTTGCAGAGTCACCTGCTATACCACTGCCAATCCAGCCCAACTTATATCCACATTTCAGACTTCTGTGGAGAGCTACTCAGGGCCGGCATGCCCACTAGGCGACCCTAGGCAGTTACCTAGTATGCCGGGAGCCAGGGGGCGGCTGGCTGCGGCTGCCTCCCAGCTCCGCGGCTGAGCCGGAAGCTGGGAGGACAACTGGCCTTGGCTGCCTGCCACCCTCCCGGCTCTGCGGCTGAGCTGGGAGCCGGTGGGGGGAGGGCGGGGGTGGCAGGGAGCTGGAAGCCGGGGGCGCGGCTGGCCGCCACTGCTTCCTGCCCTCCCGGCTCCGCGGCTGAGCCGGGAGCTGGGGGGGCACCACGGGTGGGGAGCTGAGCTGCTGGCCCATGGCGGGGGGGAGGCCCTGCGGTGGGGGACTGGCTGCCGCAGGTGGGGTGGTGTTAGCCGGGGGTGGGGGGGCAGGGCTGGTGCAAGGAAGTTTTGCCTAGGGTGCGAAACTTCCTTGCACCGGCCCTGGAGCTACTGCACAGCTCAACTTTCTAGTATACAGAGAACTGTAGAGTTCTTCTTGTGTGGCCTCTCTCTCCTTCTGATCCAGTGGAAATGCTGCAATTCTGTTATGTTTCAGGATGTCTGAGGCCCCTCTGTGGTTAGGAAGATAATCTTGATGACTATATTAGATTTATTGTTCTATCACTTTGCTGATAGAACTAGAAGTAAAGACAGTAGTTACACAAATCTGATTATTGTGAACTTCTATATAATTCCAAAGGTTGTAAATATTTAATCTTCCTACTACAGTTCTGAGAAAGGAACATTGGAATTCAAAATGTAAATCAAGCTATGCACTAAATAAAATGGGTAAATGTATTATATTTAAAAAACCCTAAACCTTCATGTATAAAACCATGAGTTACTGGGGATGTCAACTCTTCTCTTAAAATTCCCATTACTATTGATTAGTTCCAGAAATACTTTGTAGATTGAACTGTTGCATTTTAAGTATGTAATTTGAGGTAACTGCAAGTGTGCAATATTGATGTTCAGCATCTGTATTTGTAGTAAACATAAGAAGCATTAAATTGGGATCTATACCAGTAAAATTGCTTGAAAATGTTTGCTAAACTTTTAATGGCTAAGTAAAATATTTTTGCTTGAGCTAGTCATTTGCAAACACAACAGATGTTCACTGTAACTGATTTTTGCATAAATTCACTTTTCCAGTTAGACAAATTCACTAAGCTATTCTACAGTATATTAGGCCAAAGATGATTAGCCTTTTATGCTAATTATATCACTATCACTTTAGTGAACTCACATCTACATTTGGTGTAGGGGCTAAACTGTGTTTCACATAAAACTGTTCTATATAAAATCTGTTTTAAAAAAAGTCAAATGATTTTATTAAAAGTAATGAAGATGTCAGCATTATAATTTGTGTATATTTGTAGCTATTGGTCATTGTTGGTCAAATTCTGCCCTCATATATAGCCATAAACCCCACTGACTTTAATAGGTCTATGGAAATGTAGCTAACAGCAAAATTTGATTCTCTTTCTGTCTCTCGGCATAACAGAATTCAGTATAGTGATATTTTTATCTTTCCTTCACCAAGAAGGAAACAGGTGGCCCAGATGTAAAAGTAATTAATTCATCAGTTATTTATAGTGAACAACTGGAAAAGTCTAAAAAGCAAAACATGAATGACTCAGATTTCTCTTATTTCTTAGTGACTAGAATGTTTAATCAAACATTGTCCCTGAAAATGCCCATTCTGTTCCACATCGCTATATTGATTGGGGAATTATACTGAATTGCAATTTTTTGTATTTATTGCATGATGGGTTTTATTGGCTAGCATTCTGAGATCATACCCTGTAGACATTACAGAAAAGAGAGTCAACACATCATTTGAAGTTATAAATGAAACACTGGAATAATCCTTTCTTTGTTACAGTATGAGAATTTAACAAATTTATCATTAACCCCTTGAGCATTGTTGATCTCCAGGCTGCTACCCAATTAAATGCCTAGGATGCTGTTCAGTTTTAAAAAGGATTGAGTAAAGCAAATTCAGACTAGTCTTCAACTGAAGTTGCATGACAACATCATTTTTACATTGGAATTGAGTTCCTATTTTGTCCCTTAGGCTATTGGGTTTAGATGCAATGTGTGGAGATACAAATTATGAAAACAAGAATTTATATTATACTGGAGAGCTTGTTTCCTGTGCTTCCTAGTGGTTTTATAGACACTGTAGAAAGTTCCATTGCATTCTGGAAAGTTCTTGTCTCAATAGAAAGCAAAATTCAGGGGGAGCTGACAATAAGCTCGAGCCAAAGGTAGTCCTTATTCAGGCAAGACTTCTAATCTAATTTTATCTGATGATATATACAGCCTTACTGGAATTCAGAAAGATTATAAATGATGATGGTGGGGGGTTGGAGGAGCCAGGTGGTTGGGAGCTGGTGGAGGTTGAGGGTAGAGAGTAGAGAGGGGAAGAGGTTGGAAGAGACATAATGGGTAAGCAGGGGATGGGTATAAGCAGGGGATGGGTATAAGCAGAAGGAGAAAGACTGGTAGTACTATATAACTACTATAACTATATAGTCTATAACTACTACTGGTAGTAATCTATAACCACTATGACAACTTTCCTATATAACCTGACATTGAACCAAGTTTCTACATTCTCTGCTGTCAGAAAATACCTATGAAACCCACTGGTAAAATGTCTTTCTTTTCCAAAAACTGGTCAATGTAAAGGATGCAAACCTACTCCTACTCCTACCAGTTACACTGTTAGCTCAGTTGGTAGAGGTCTGTGCTATGGATCTAAAGGCCTGAAATCTGCTGAGGAGCCAAGCTCGGGGTCAATATGATTTCACCACAGATTTTTCCTTCAATTTGTTTAAATAAATAAACACATTTTAAAAAGCTGGAAAGCACTTAAAACAATAAGGTTAACATTAAACATTAAGGCACAGAAGTAAAGAAATGCCTAAATTATGATTTTTCTGGCAATCTTTATTCAGCTGCCTAGTGTGTACGCATTATGATACAAGTTTTAATTGCATAATCACATGCATGTATTCCAAAGGACCCTAGCTCATTCAATGCACATGATGGATGTTGTTCTTGGAATGAATCAGGGTTGTGTAGTGAAGTAAACTGTTGTCTGTACGACCCGAGCCCCATTTGTTGCAGAAACTGGAAGGGGTGTAGTGAATGAAGCATGGGATTTCAGGAAAAGAAAGGATGGTCTCATGGTCAAGATAGCTGAATGCCACCCTGGAGAACTGGATTATATCCTGTCTCTGCCAGAGTTCCTATGTGATGCTGGGAACATTGCTTACATGAAAATGTTTGTGTGCTCCTCATTTTCTGGGTGTCCAAGAGTCCTATCTGCAAAAGTGCTGAGCAGTCATGACTGCAAATGAAGTTCGTGTATGAACTTAATGTAGGCTGTGCTTTGAACATATGAAGATCTACATAATGCTAAGTACTCTGAAGAATCAGTTGCTATGCATCTGAAATTGGGCACACAAAATTAATGGACACTGACAATTTTTGCCTTCATCTCTCCATGCCTCAGTTCCCATCTGTAATGAGGAAAAATAATACCACTTATTCTCACAGTGCTGTTGTGAAGATAAATTCATTACTATTTGCAATGCACTCACATATCATGGTGAGAGTTCCACAAAAACACTAATGAGGAAATTAATAATTTTGTATTGAGTGTAGGTTTGAACGGCATGTAGTAAATATGGCCTTGGTCCACATACTGAATGTAGAGGATAAAAAGAAATATTGAACAACTACTCATTCACTGAATGAGGCTTGTGGAAAAACTAATGTGTGTGTTTGACTTTGTAACCTTTATGTAGCCTCTATGCTGTTTCATAGATTCATAGATTCTAGGGCTGGAAGGGATCTCGAGAGGTCATCGAGTCCAGCCCCCTGCCCTCATTGCAGGACCAAATACTGTCTAGACCATCCCTGAATGTGAAATTACAGAACTACTAACTGTGGTATGTAACCTATCATTTAAATCAGCTTCTGTATCAGATGATGAGGATAGCTATTGTGATGCCAATTTTTAAAAAGGGCTCCAGAGGCAATCCTGGGAACTATGGGCCAGTAAGCCTGACTTCAGTCCCGGGCAAATTGGTTGAAACTATAGTAAAGAACAGAATTATTAGGCACATAGATTAACATGATTTATTGGGAAAAAGTCAGCATGTTTTTTTTAAAGGAAAATCATGCCTCACCAATCTACTAGAATTTTTGAGGGGGTTGGCCAGGGTGATCCAGTGGATGTAGTGTACTTAGATTTTCAGAGAGCCTTTGACAATGTACCCCATCAAAGGCTCTGAAGCAAAGTAAGCTGTTATGGGATAAGAGGGAAGGTCCTCTCATGGATCAGTAACTAGTTAAAAGATAGGAAACAAAGGTTAGAAATAAATGGTCAGTTTTCAGAATGGAAAGAGTTAAATAGTGGTGTCCACCAGGGGTCTGTACGGGGAGCAATCCTAAATGATATTCATAAATGATCTGGGAAAAGGGGTAAACAGTGAGGTGGCAAAATTTGCAGATGATACACAACTACTCAAGATAGTTAAGTCCAAAGCAGACTGCAAAGAGTTACAAATGGATCTCACAAAACTGGGTGAGAAAATGACAGATGAAACTCAATGTTGATGAATGTAAAGTAATGCACATTGGAAAATATAATCCCAACTATACAAACATAACAAAAGGAAAGAATGTGGAGGGAGGCCAAGAGAGAAATAGTGATAGGAATGCATAGTTGTCTGTGTGGACAAATGTTATAATGTTTGCATTGTCCATAAACCCTATAACCTTCCACTTGATTTGTATTTTATGAACAGTTACATATCTTTATCAATTACACTGCTCTACAGCCAAAATGCTTCTGAAATAAATGTAGTCAAACTTTACTAATTCTGGGTCACTGAGAACGAAAATGATGCTTAAAATTGTTGATTGGCTCTAGTTTTCAAGACATGCTATTGGGTCAGTATATACGACCCTTGACTTGGGAATGGCAGAGGATAAGTGAGTTATAAAGGGAAGGGATCTCAATTTAAACCAGAAATGACTAAAATACATCTTTGACTGGATCTATGACTAAATCTATGACTGGGTTTGGACAGTACTTGCTTTTTAGGCAAAACAATGAAGCTGGTATTGCGTCATACATGATATGAATTGCATCATGTTATTCCTGAAGTCATGGATGATGCAATCATAACGAAGCTTACATCACTCTGCTGAACAAATTGCCCTATATCAGCTCTAGAAATCATACAGTGTCGTGCTCTCTTATTTGACAGAGTCTGATTTTGCAAAGGGACACATTTCTGTTTAGCCAAAGTGAGCAGAGGTGCCTGGTACTTGTGTGAACAGTGCAGATAACTTCTGCTATGTTTGTGGTGAAGTGACTTTTGCCTCACAAAAGCGCAGTATAACCACTATGGTTAAGAAAGCCTATCACCTTTATTTTGGCTGCAAAATTGGAGATCAGGACAAGAGGTGGGCCCCACACATCTGCTGCAACACTTGTGCAACAAATCTTCGCCAGTGGTTGAACAGGAAAAGGAAATCAATGCCTTTTGCAGTGCCAATGATTTGGAGAGAGCCAACAGATCATACCAGCAATTGTTACTTCTGCATGGTGCCTCCAGTTGGGAAAGGTGTGTCAAAGAAGAAAAAGTGGACTGTGCATTATCCAAACATTCCATCAGCTATACGCCCAGTACCCCACGGAGAAGGACTGCCGCTTCCTGATGCATCAGAATCATTCTCACTTGAGTCAGATGAGGATGAGGAAGAGGATGAAACTTCTGGTCCTGAACCATCAATGTCACAGGACCCACATTTTCTCCCATCCTCCTCCTCTGAACCACACCTCATAACACAAGGTGAACTGAATGACCTTGTCAGGGATTTGGAACTACCCAAGAGTAAGGCAGAGCTTTTGGGCTCCAGACTACAGCAGTGGAATCTCCTGGCAGGTGATGGTAGGGTTTCCATGTTCCGTGACCGTCAAAAGGATCTTGTCCCATTCTTCTTCATGGAAGGTGATCTTGTAGCCTGCAACAACATCGATGGTGTGATGGCAGCCCTCAACATCGTTCACGATCCAGATGAGTGGAGACTGTTCCTTGATTCATCGAAGACGAGTCTTAAAGCTGTTTTACTGCATAATGGCAATGTTTTGCCATCAATTCCAGTTGGTCATGCAGTCCATATGAAGGAAACCTATAACAACATGAAACAACTTTTGAGGTGCATAAACTATGACCAACATCAGTGGCAGCTTTGTGGTGATTTGAAGGTTGTTGCTCTCTTGCTTGGTCTGCAGACTGGATACACAAAGTACTGCTGTTTTCTCTGTGAATGGGATAGTCGTGCAAGAGATTCCCACTACATCAAGAAAGATTGGCCACTCTGACAGTCATTGGAGCCTGGGAGGAAAAGTGTTCAGCATCCACCACTTGTTGAATCAAGGAAGATTTGGTTACCACCCTTACACATCAAGCTGGGTCTGATGAAGAACTTTGTCAAGGCCATTGACAAAACACAAGCAGCTTTCAAGTACCTCAGTGGAAGTTGTCCAAGGTTAAGTGAAGCTAAGATAAAGGAAGGTGTCTTTGTTGGTCCTCAGATTCGTGAACTTCTTCGAGATGATGCATTTGACCATGCACTGCGTGGCAAGGAAAAAAAGGCATGGAAAGCCTTCCAGTTAGTGGCAATAAATTTTCTCGGAAACAACAAGGCAGACAACTACAGGTTGTTGGTGGAAAACCTCCTCAAGGCATACAAAAGCCTTGCTTGCAACATGTCACTAAAGATAAATTTTTTGCACTCTCATCTAGATTTTTTTCCACCGAACTGCGGAGCAGTGAGCGACGAGCACGGCAAGCGATTTCACCAGGACATTGCAACAATGGAGAAACGCTATCAGGGCAAATGGAACCCATCAATGCTTGCAGACTATTGCTGGACAGAGACAAGAGATGCTCCATTTAATGAATACAAGAGACAAGCCAAGAAGCGCCAAGTAGATACTGAATAGGACTAAACTATGTACATAATAGTTTTTTGCCTTTTGTTTCATAATAAATTTTATTTATATAACGCCTCTGCTGATTTTTAAAGTGTTACATAAACAGGACAGGTGAAATAGTATCATGTAAAGCAACCATAAACACATGAAAAGACCTAGGTTTACAATTTATGATTAAAACTCTACTATCTACACAATATACATAGACATAAAATGTAAAAACTTAATTATCTTAGAAACAGTAGCCAATCAGTTGTTTTAATTGTCATATTTGAATTCAGCACATCAAAATACATACTAAATAGCACATTTTATCTCTGAAGCAGACGACTTCTCAAAAATTGTAGACCAGTGTTACCTCCCCCTAACTAAAAGCTATATTTTGAATTTGCCATCATTCACACTGTATATAATTTGAACTAATTTATTTTAAGTTCCAAAAATTAGCATTCAGTTCTTCCTCCTCACATGCCATCAACCATGCATGCTGTAACATGCCACTGTTCCCATGGGAAACACCATTTTCAGCTTGATGGCATTCAGTTTTATCATTTTCTAATTTCTGATATTGGATGAATTTGTAATCAATTCTGTAATAAACCTTCATAATCAGATTTATCAAGACTCATGATTGACTTTATTCCTTGTTAGACTTCCTGTATGGATTTAGAACATGCAGTATGTAATCCCTGATCTATTGTATGTCAACCTTTTGTAAATTATGGAAGTTGGGAAGTCCTACTTCAAATATTGTTGAAAAGGAACCAGTCATAAATAATGGTTCACTGTCTAAATATGTGTAACATAAGCATCTATTTAAAAGCTTTAACATGAAAATATTACTGGTAAGTACATAAATATAAGTCTATTGTATGTAGTACTTCTTATTTGATAGCGTTTGCTTGTTTATAAAAATGTCAGGGTTTGAGAGTTTGTACCTGAAAGATACACTAGATATGTGTGCATTGTTTTCATAAATTCACATTTGCAGTGTACGTTGATATCCTAGAATCATAGAATTGATATGGCCCGTCTGGTGCTATTTACCTGTCTTGCCCCCAGATACCATGTGGAATCCACACAGAAGATGATTCAGATGATTCAGCCTATTGCTATATAATATTTTTTGAGCTAGGAGAGTAGTGGTCTAAATTGAACTCTCTCTTGTCTTGTGCAACAAGTAAAGAATTCAACAATTTTACAATTCTGATCCTACACTTCTAAGTGAGAGAATTCTTATTGGCGTCAAGATTTTATTCTAACTTCCATTTTGAATAAGAAGTGTAGGATTAGAATCTAAGTAACAATAGGGCATGGTTCTGAAAACAAATGAGTTATGGAGATGGGTGGACAAACTCATTGTGCTAAAAGAGGGACTGACCAGGAAGCAGGGTGGAGGAAAGTGGGGATGAGGGGAACAGAGACAGATATAAAAAAGAGCTAGCGTGCAGGGGAAGGCTGGGACTTGGCAATGAGCCATCTAGGGGAGAGACAGAGTCAAGGAGCCTGGGTTGGGGGATACTGAGACTGGAGTCAGGGAGACTGGGACTATGAATCAGGTTGTGGCAGAGGGGAGATACATATTGGGTGATGAGCCAGGAGAATGGAACTGGGACTTGCTGAGCTAGAAGACTGAGGATGGGGATTGGGGCAAGACTGAGAGAACTAAGATGGGATAGGCAAAGAGAATGGGACTGGGACAAAGATGCAGGGGTAGGGAAGAGATAGGATTGTGACAGGTAGAGGGTGCATAAGAGGTCATGCTTGGTGGAAAGAGAAAAGAAGAGTCCATGACCCCTAGAGTACACTCCCTTCCAGAGCCTAGAATGAAACCCAAAATTCTCGAGTCTCCCCATTCCTCTGTTTTCAAATATCTGTGATACCACTGACAAAGTATGTGTCTCATCCCCCTCTAGTGCTGGGCCATATAACAGATGAGATGTTATCAGTTACTCCTTTAGCTCAAGTGGCGGAGATCAGTGTGGTGGATCTAAAGGTTCCAACCCTACTAATGACCCATATGGGTAATCAATATGATGGAATATCATTTTAAAAACAAGGGAAATTCTTTTAAAAAACAACCCTAAGGAATTACACACAAACTATGTTAAAATAATATAATTAAGGTTGCAAAATCATGCACTTAAAAGTTAGGAAATGCCAGAATTAAGAAAGCTAAGGAAATAAGGTTGAAATAAGGTTGCACGGGCAATCTTAATTCTGGCATTTCTTAATTCTGGCCTGGCTATGCAACCTCAATAGGTTTTTTTTCAGTAGCTTTTTGTGTATAATATAATAAACATTTATTTCACCAAGGCACTTGAAAAGCCTAATATGAATCTGAAAATTTACAACAAAATGAAGTTGAAGTTTACAACAAATTAAATATGGCCCCTTTTGTACTAAAATGCCATTTTGTTTGAACTGAGCATGGAGGATTTTGCAATGAGTACTGCCTTGTATATAATGCGTCTGTATTCATGTTGTAAAAGGTCAGGTCATGGGACTAGCCTGATGAGCTGCCTTGGTCTTCACATACCAAAAACATTTATTTATTTTTGAACATAAGAGCAGCAATTAATTTGGACACTTTATAGTCAAGATCCCCCTGCTACTGTCGTCCTTGCCATATATTGACATTAAAGCCGATCTTGTAACAGATCACATGAAGCTGTTACATTAATTATTTGACATGCGGTGGATTGAAGTTCAGTTTCTCAAAGGATTTCAATATTTTGAAATTCGGCTTAGTTATTAAGTGGAACAAAACCCAGAAACTTTGAAATTTCTCATGAAAGAAAATTCTGAAAACATTTCTCAGGTTACTCAAACTATTTTGTTTCTATGTAGACTTTTCATTTTATTATGTAATATAAAATTTTAAAATATTAAAAGAACTGGGGAAAAATCATTTTTTATTTTATTCCAAAAATGTCAAAACATCCCATTTCAATATCACCAGAACTACTTCCTCTTTTCTTTTTAAATGATATTCCAGTAAAATTGAGAAGATTGTGCAAAGCATTTTGATGAAACTACATATTCTGTCAGAATATGATTCTGTTGAAGTTTCTCTGACCAAGTAGGATAAATTATCCTAGTATTGTTTCACATTCAGGGCCAGACAATCCTGTTTTATTTAATTTCATTCCTATTTTCCATTCCAGCTGTTTGTAAATGGAGTATCTGCTTGTAACTGGATGAGTAGATTGATATGCCCTAAGGTTTCACTTTGACACCTTACTCATTTTATCATTGGAATGAATCGGTTGTTTCCATACAAAGAACTATTGTTTTTCTCTGACAGGATTGAATTTCCTGTTATAAGGATTTGGGTTATCATTATAAACTTCCATTTTATGGGTTTGAAACTGGACCATGTAATTTACTTTTGGTTCATGACTTGCTGTTGGAGGAATCAGCCTGGGAGCATCTTTGTTTTTTGTTGTTGTTGTTGTTTTAGGGGTCGGGGGTGTCTTTGGTTTAGCTAAGCATGGAATAAGGTAAACAAAGGTGATTTTACGATTTTTTTTACCTCCATTAACTAAAAAAAAGTAATGTTGTACCTTTGCTCTATTACATTTTAAAAGCAACTTACTATACACATACAGTAACAGGGGCTTAATTTTCTTTTGACTTGAGGGAGGAGCTAATCCTACTCCCTCTTCCAGATGAAGGAATTCTAGTGTGATAAGGCAGTAGGGTGGAAATTTTATTTCTGAATATCAGCTAGCAGTCCAATTATCGCTAGTACTTTTTTCTCTGTTTCCCCTGTTTAACGCCCTCTTTTCTGCTACCTCATGAACCAGTATTTTAATCTTTCTTGGGATTCCTTTTCACATTTTTTCCCTCCCACTTTTGTTCTTGGAAGACATGAGAAAATGTAGGCTCTTTGTCATACTTTCAATGAGAGTTACTCCTATTCTGCAGCTGGAGAATAGGGTTGAAAGATTTTAAACTATGGTTGTTTAATATGTAGGTACCACACTTGCCTTACAAGAAAACATCAGTGGAGATTATATATTCTGTCAAGTATTTGGATGTACAAACAGAAATGTCTCTAAGCTGTAACAAGATAGGCCATTACTGTGTGACTGGAAATATTATATCCAGAAGCAAGAATCTGTGGCTTGAAAACTGCAGAATTATATATATATTTTTACTTCAGCTAAATAGTGGAACAGTTATACTTGACCCTTATATATGCATTTACTTGATATTTTGGACTTAAATTCCAGTGCACTATTCCCCCTTAAGAGGTAATTTCAATTATTAAATGTAGCAATTTAAACCTAGAGTGTGTGTGTGTGTGTGTCTGTCTATCTAAAAGCAGATCTGTGACCATGTTTCCGGTAGCAGGAGTGCAAACTGATACTTATCTTCATTATACATAGAACTAGGAGGAGTTTTCATAAGAAAATACAAACCCAAATAAAATTGACCCGTATACATCTTGAAATCTAGTGTTGGCGCATGAAAGCATATTTGATCACCAGTAAGAGTGCACATGTGGGTGTAACAGAATCACTGAGCAGAAAAGTGATGAGGTTTATGGGAAAAGTTTAAAAAGTAGTGAGCAGAGAAGAAATTAGATTGGTGAGCATAAGGAGAGACAGCATAATTCAGGGAAAGAAAGAAGTGGAACAAAAGCTATGAAGGAGAGAATGATGAAATCACAGATCACTAAAAGCAATGGTGGAAAGAACAATAAGGCTTACTATTGGAAAAAAGAGAAAGTGAAGGAAGAGACAAAAGCAAGAAAGATGTAAAAAATATCTGAAATAATTTCCCAAAATATTACTATTAAATACATAAATACTGTCGTAGATTCTATCGATGTGAGATATACACATGAGTACTCTTTGAACTGAATATAGGACAGCAAGGGGATCCTTGCTCTTGGTGCATTTCAGCCTCTTTTCTTAATACATGTAAATCACCCTTGTCATGGATTGTTTTTTGAAGAGAGATCCTTTGAAGATGCTTCTCAAGAACACCCTTTTTGTCCTTTGAGGGGAACAGTTCTCATCAAATTACAGGTATTTTTCAAAATATTTCCCTGGGGAGAATGCACCTGGCTTTTTTGAAGGATTTATCCCTTCTGTCTAATCATGCCTTGGATGAGGTGTTCAGAAGGTGTTGCTTGTGCTGCTCCTAGCAGCTAGTTGAGCCCTGCTCTAGGAGTTTGTACCCTGATCTATCCCCAGTCAGACTGCCAATATCACTTACAGTGAGAGTCTTTAATAGCCCTCGGCCATTGCTTCATTCAGGAGATAGGAAAAATATACACTAATAAAATCTGTTGCACCACAGATGTCATTCTTCAGAACCCTTCCTACATATCAGCTTTTTCTGTCTGAATCCTCCCTCTTTAAAACTGGCATATAGGCTATTAGGCTTATTATTATCAGTTTGAATGTGGGGTTAATAAGTACAGCAACCTTTCTTCTTTTCCTTTCCCCTTATCTCACTATGCATTATTGATAAACTAAACTGTAATAAGTCACCAGGACCAGATGGTATTCACCGAAGAGTCCTGAAGGAACTCAGATGTGAAATTGCAGAACTACTAACTGTGGTTTGTAACCTATCATTTAAATCAGCTTCTGTACCAAATGACTGGAGGATTGCTAATGTGACGCCATTTAAAAAAAAAGTCTCCAGAGGTGCTCCCAGCAATTATAAGCCAGTAAACTTGACTTTAGTACTTGGTAAACTGGTTGAAACTATAGTAAAGAACAAAATTGTCAGACACATAGATGAACATAATTTGTTGGGGAAGAGTCAACATGTTTTTTGTAAAGGGAAATCATGCCTCACCAATCTACTCAAATTCTTTGAGGGGGTCAACAAGCATGTGGACAAGGGGATCCAGTGGATATAGTGTACTTAGATTTTCAGAAAGCCTTTGACAAAGTCCCTCACCAAAGACTCTTAAGCAAAGTAAACTGTTACGGGATAAGAGGGAAGGTCCTCTCATGGATCGATAACTAGTTAAAAGATAGGTTTAAGTGTAGTAGCCGTGTTAGTCTGTGTCAGCAAAATGAAAATAAGAAAGAAAAACTTGTAGCACCTTAGAGACTAACAAATTTATTTCAGCATAACCTTTCGTGGGTTAATACTCACTTCATCGGATGCATGGAATGAAATACACTTCAGACAGACATTTATACAGTCAGAGAAACATGATGGTCCAGGTGTATAGACCAATCTTAAGAGGCTAATTAGTTGAGAGGAAACATGACAGCAGGGGAAGAAAAAGCTTTTGAAGTGATAAACAAGATGGTCACACAGGTGTGAATGAGGATCGTTAACTTAAGGGAAATAGATTCAATTAACATAATGGCCGAGCCATTCCAAATCTCGATTTAATCCGGAGGCAACGCAATCTAGTTTGCATATCAATTCGAATTCAATAGTTTCTCTTTGAAGTCTGCTTTTGGAGTTAATCTGTCGCAACACTGCTATCCTCAAATCTGTCATTGAGTGATCAGGGAGGTTGAAGTGTTCACCTACTGGTTTTTGAATGTTATGGTTCCTGATGTCAGATTTATGTCCATTTATTCTTTTGCGTAGAGACTGTCCGGTTTGGCCAATGTACATGGCAGAGGGGCATTGCTGGCACATGATGGCATATATCACATTGGTAGATGTGCAGGTGAATGAGCCCCTGATGGCGTGGCGGATGTGATTAGGCCCTGTGATGGTATCACTTGAATCGATATGTTGACAGAGTTGGCATCGGGCTTTGTTGCAAGGATACGTTCCTGGGTTGGTGTTTTTGTTGTATGGTGTGTGGTTGCTGGTGAGTAATTGCTTCAGGTTGGGGGGCTGTCTGTAAGCAAGGATTGGTCTGTCCCCCAAGATCTGTGAGAGTGAGGGATCATCTTTTAGGATAGGTTGTAGATCTTTGATGATGCGCTGGAGAGGTTTTAGTTGGGGGCTAAAGGTGACGGCTAGTGGTGTTCTGTTATTTTCTTTTTTGGGCCTGTCTTGTAGTAGGTGACTCCTGGGTACTCTTTTGGCCCTGTCGATCTGTTTTTTCACTTCAGCAGGTGGGTATTGTAGTTGTAAGAATGCTTGATAGAGATCTTGTAGGTGTTTGTCTCTGTCTGAGGGATTGGAGCAAATGCGGTTATATCTTAGAGCTTGGCTGTAAACAATGGATCGTGTGGTGTGTCCAGGATGGAAGCTGGAAGCATGTAGGTAAGCATAGCGGTCACTAGGTTTCCGGTATAGGGTGGTGTTAATGTGACCATCACTTATTAGCACAGTGGTGTCTAGGAAATGGACCGCTTGTGTGGACTGGTCTAGGCTGAGGTTGATGGTGGGATGGAAATTGTTGAAATCATGGTGGAATTCCTCAAGGGCTTCTTTTCCATGGGTCCAAATGATGAAGATATCATCAATGTAGCGCAAGTAGAGTAGGGGTGTTAGGCGACGAGAGCTGAGGAAGCGTTGTTCTAAGTCAGCCATAAAAATGTTGGCATACTGTGGGGCCATACGGGTACCCATAGCAGTGCCACTGACTTGAAGGTAAATATTGTCCCCAAATGTGAAATAGTTGTGGGTGAGGACAAAATCACAAAGTTCGGCTACCAGGTTAGCCGTGGTAGTATCGGGAATACTGTACCTGACTTTTTCTTCCCCTGCTGTCATGTTTTCTCTCAACTAATTAGCCTCTTAAGATTGGTCTATACACCTGGACCATCATGTTTCTCTGACTGTATAAATGTCTGTCTGAAGTGTATTTCATTCCATGCATCCGATGAAGTGAGTATTAACCCACGAAAGCTTATGCTGAAATAAATTTGTTAGTCTCTAAGGTGCTACAAGTTTTTCTTTCTTATTTTCATTTTAGTTAAAAGATAGGAAACAAAGGGTAGGCATAAATGGTCAGTTTTCTGAGTGGAGAGAGGTAAATACTGACGTTTCCCAGGGGTCTGTACTGGGACCAGTCCTATTCAGCATAGTCATGAATGATCTGGAAAGAGGGGGATAAACAGTGAGGTGGCAAAATTTTCAAATGATACAAAACTACACAAGATAGTTAAGTCCAAAGCAGACTGCAAATTACCTCTATTTAAATCCATGGTAGGCCCACGTCTTGAATACTGCGTGCAGATGTCGTCACCCCATCTCAAAAAGATATATTGGAATTGGAAAAGGTTCAGAACAGGGCAACAAAAATGATTAGGGGTATGGAATGGCTTCCATATGAGGAGAGATTAATAAGACTGGGACTTTGCAGCTTGGAAAAAAGATGACAAAGGGAGGATATGATCTAGAGGTCTATAAAATCATGACTGGAAGTGTTATTTACTCCTTCTCATCACACAAGAAGTAGGGGTCACCAAATGAAATTAATAGGCAGCAGGTTTAAAACAAACAAAAGGAAGTGCTTTTTTTCACACAATGCACAGTCAACCTGTGGAACTCTTTGCCAGAGGATGCGGTGAAGGCCAAGACTATAACAGGGTTCAAAAAAGAACTAGATAAATTCATGGAGGATGGGTCCATCAATGGCTATTAGGCAGGATGGGCTGGGCTGGTTTCCCTTGCCTTTTTTTGCCAGAAGCTGGGAATGAGCAACAGGGGATGGATCACTTGATGATTACCTGTTCTTTTCCTTACCTCTGGGATACCTAACATTGGCCACTATCAGAAGACAGGATACTGGGTTAGATAGACCTTTGGTCTGACCCAGTATGGCCGTTCTTATGCAGAAGGACTACATTTTAGTTGAGGGAGCAAACCTGACAAGAAGGAGAGCAAGATGGCAGTTGACCAGCTAAGGAAAGGTAAGCAAAAAACCAAAGTCATCTATTCAGTTAGGCAAGCAACCACTTCTCTCCTCTTTTGTAAGATTAGCCACCTCTTAAGAGAATGGTAACTGTGTAAGCAGAGCCTTGTCCATGATCACGTCCTCTTATTATTTCCAGAGGCATGGTCAGACAGAAGGCTCCCTTTAGTCTCCTGCAGGGACTTCACTCCCAGGAGTAATCTGGAACACATTATTCCTAGAACCTGTGGATATTTTAAATATTTTGTTGGGAACTCTTTAAAAAGCCTCCAAACCCTTTTAACCGGCAAAAGCCACATACATTTGCTATTTTAATGCGTTATCTATGGATGTTATACGTGATGGTGTGTTTGTTTCTAACACTGTGTGCCGGATCCTCAGCTGATGTAAATCGTTGTGGCTCCATCAAGGTCAGTACAGCTACAGCATCCCTATGCTATTATCATTGAGTATTATAAGTGTAAACCAACTCCATACAAAATTAGTACAAGACATTGTGCTATACTCACCTTTGCTGATTTTAGTGAGCTGCAAACTCTGTCTCTGTATGGCTCCTGAGGCATCTCTGGGTTTTTTCAGCTTTAACTTGTGTTTGGGCCCCATGGAAGCCCCATCAGCAGAGATTACCTGGGAGATGTACTGAAAAGTACATCCTCAGTCCTCCCTGGATGGTGCAACCCTCTTTTGGGTCAGTTATGGCCAGGGGCGGCTATAACTTTTTTGCCGCCCCAAGCAAAAAAAAACCAAACCAAGTGCCGCCCCGCCGAACAAAAAACACCCCCCCCAACACCCGCCAAAATACCCCCCCCCCAGTGCCGCTGCCCTGCCGAAATGGCCGGGGCGCCGGTGGGGAGGGCGGCATGCCCGCCACCCTGCTTCCCCGGCCGGGGTGCCGGCGGGAAGAGCGGCATGCCCGCGGCCCCGGGACACCAGCAGGGAGCGTGGTTTTTTTTGTTTTTTATTAAAAAAAAAAAAAAAAAAAACCACCTGAGCGCCGCCCCCCTCCAGGTGCCGCCCCAAGCACGTGCTTGGTAGGCTGGTGCCTGGAGCCGGCCCTGGTTATGGCTGATGGGGCCAATTGGCCCCATTTTCTGAGTGTTTTGTGTCACTGCAAAGCTTTCCAGGTTGACCTTCCTCCATATCAGCCAGCATGACCCATTTAGAAATTTCACTGAAAGCTTCTGGTTCAGCTACACCAGTTACTGATCACCAGCTGCTAAATTGCAATTGTTATTCTGTAGTGTAGACAAGAACAGAAATAAAGGGATCAGTTTGGAGGGTGAGTAGGAATATGGGAAGTGGTGATGTTCTTGGAGTGACAGAAAAATGCAATATATAATATAGTATTCAAGCCTGTTTTCAGTCTCAGATTTTTGTCTGCCCTTGACTAATTTAAAACATAGCCAAAAATCCATGTAAGCCATGTAATGGTCAAAATGAAATTGTGATTCATCCTAATAACCTTGCAATATATTTGATTATATATTTCAGCTGTTGGGCATGATTCCCTTAGGTTCAGGCCATTGCTAATCGCTGTAGAGCTCTTTATGATAGTAAGTATCAGAGGGGTACAGTGTTCTCCTTAATTAACAAAGGAACCCATATTACTGTAGTGAGACCTATTGCCCTGAACACTTGTCTAACTTGTTCTTTGGTTAACACTAAAAATAACAGAAATATGATATAATAAATGTCACAGACAAAACAAGGGAATTCAGATTTAAGCCATTCCAATAGTGCCTTATCAGTTTTAGATATGTATGCTAATTAGTCCAATACACTACTGCATTCCTATTCTCCCCTCTTTGTTTCACAAAAGTGAACTTAGTTAAGGCCAAATTGAACACACAGTTTTATTTTTCCTGCAGCCCTTAACATTGGAGATCGTATTTCCTTGTGGGATTTTTTTTAGCAACTATTACCACAGTAGTAGCAATTTTTAAAGTAATTATCACCCATGATGGGTGCAAGAAAGCACTGGGATCAATAAAGAATGAATGAGTGAGTGAATAAGGATAACTGGGTGAATGAGCTCTCCTGGCTGCTGCTGTCATATCATCACATATGACAGGCAATGTCACTGCAGCTCATTATATAGCCCCATTGAAGTGGCTTTTGTCCCATACAGTGATGTAGCACTGAAGGTGAGAGGGCTAATCATTTTTCCAAACCATTGTGGATTCAGTTCACACAGGGAGTATGTTTAGTGTGCAGCTATTTTAACTGTGCCCAACTAATATTAAATGTACTACTTAAAATTTGGTAAAATACCTGCAAAGGAGAAAATTATAGATGACTAGAAGACTATACATTTTTGTTATTCTTTTTTTAGATCAATTTCTAAATATACTTTCATGTTAACATTTATTAGAACAAATGTATTGGCTTAAAAAATGCTATTAATTGTATAATTTTAAAATATTTGCTATATAAAAAGTTGCAACTCTGCATACACTTACATAAGCTTGCAACACCATACATTTTGAGAACACTGAATAGATCATTCAATCCAGCATCATTTATACAAATATTCTTTGAGCCAATACATCACACTATGAGAAAAATGATATAATTATTGCATGACTGGATGTACGCCGATGCTATATTCATTTTTAAATCTTTACTAAACACTAAATCAAGTACAGAACAAATCCAGGGGGAAAGTGAAGCTTAGGTGTATTGTGTGAATCTGGTGCAGTGATAGTGAGTGATGGCAGTAGGGATTGGCTGAGTTGCTTAACTTTTCATTTCTATACTTTTATTATTTAGTTTTCAAAGTTAGTAAAGGTTTTGTAAAGCAAGCTTAAGCTTTTGGGGAGTGATAGTTGGAGTACGTCAAAACGTACTCTCCCCCCTAAATTGCTTTTAACTTTTTTGGAGAATAAATATTTTAATCATAGAGAGAAAAATATAAGCATTATATTGCAGTAACCCCCTCTTAAAATCTTGCTAATGTCCTTAGGTAGCATTGGCAATGGTGAATTCAATGGGACTATTTGGGTCCTTAAAGTTAAGAAACCGTGTAAGTTTTTGTAGGACCAGGGTCCATATGTCCTACCTGACAATATCCTCAGAATGAAAACCAGTAGATTACATAATTTCAAAACTGTACAAAAATTAATATATAGATAAACATTTATATGGAGCTAGGGAAGAAGGGAGGCAGAGAAAGGCTCCACTGTTTAATTCTCTTCTTTTAATCCCCAACCAGTAACTGCAGAAACTCAGAGCAATAAACAACAGAAGGCATTTTGAGAGAGAGAAAAAAAAGCAAAATAAAGTAGTTAAAAGAGGCGCTGTCAGCCAACATAAGGCAACGTTTAGTTAATCATTTAGGCTAATGTGTAAAACTCTATCAGGAAACCTTTACCTTTAGCACACAGAGCCAGATTGGGGTAGGGAGGGCGGCAAACATTTATAGATCTCAATAAAGAGCAAAAAAGAAATGATATCACTGTGATCAAAAACATTAATTTAGAAGCTTATTAACTGACAGTAGTACCTTCCAGTACTACTTTTATTAGTATATTTATATAAGAAAACATAGCAATCTAATATTAACCTATTTTTGTGTCATAAAGCAACTTTTGGGAAAGGACTGATAACTTTGTTTAAGAAACCAGTTCATAATGATAATTAAAAACCAAAAGAATACAAAACTAACCTCTTCTCTCCCTCCCCCCCAACTATAAAGAAACTGTATCAAGCTAGCATTATGTTCCTGGAACAGTCCACCTTTTTTATCAGGTGTTAATCTTAATGTGGAAGGGGTTAAGTGGGTCCTACTGACTCACTGAGCTGGGTGATTCATTTTCCTTCCTGGATATAAGGGAGGTTGGAGTGGCTCTCTGGAAGGAGTGTGTCTAGTTTGTGGGCTATATAGTCTTGAGGAGGAGTGCTAAGAGCAATTAAACCTGAAAATAGAGGTTTCACCTCGCCTGTTTTACCTTATTAATGTTTGTTTTGTTTCTCTCCTCTCCCCACCCATAATTCCAACTCCAAGAAGAGGGTATGTCTGAATTTTATAAAAGATGTAGACCATGTTTGTAGAGTAGTTTAGTTAATGGCACCTCCTCCCAGAAATGTGTATAATGAATAATCTTGAATATAACATGGTATTTATTATTTAAAAAATTTTAGTCAAACATTTCATAATGACACTGTAATTTTAATACATTATTTTCTAGGGCTGCCTTCGTAATTTATATTTTCCATACTTGTCATTACTACCTTGACCCCTAGTACCAAAACACCACAATCTGTTATTAACAACTTCTAATGTAAAATGTCGAAGACCTTGCTTTACCTTGTACTGATCAGTGTTGTACAGATTATGTATTCATTTTTGTATTTATCATTTGTTTCTTTCCTTTTATGAAGAACATGAACACACTATGAACTTCAGAAGACAGGGCCATTAAAATTGTTGTAATGACATTCTGACAGACGTTTAAATCAGAGACACTGCAACACCCTCACATAGATAAAGTATATTAATTATATTCAGATGACAACGTTAAATGGAAATTGACAAAAATATAATGAAAAATGTTGCATTTTTATTATTAAAACAAGTAGATGTACAGTAAGCAGTCTTCCATGAGTAACAAGAAATTGGCTGAATATAGTTGTTTGCATTTACATCTAGGTTACACAAATGTATTTCCTAATCATTTAAAATGTGAACATACTAAAATGTTAAAATTCCCTGCAGCATATTCAGGACATCCACAAAATCTTCAGCACCCAGAAGAAAGCAGCTATGATGTTCTATTAAGTGTTGATTTCATTGAATTGTGTGTGTGTATGCTTGTTACTTTTTATAACATAGTTATTTTCTTGCATTTTCAGATTTGTATTTTGATTTTTGAATATCATATCAGTCAGTGATCAGTTGCAAAATCCCCTGGTTCATAATAATAATTTGGTAGATGTTCATGACTCAGATAATTGCATTCACCTCTAGCAGCTATAGTAATTTGCATTAACTATAGAGAATCTATAAGGTAATTCCTTTGCTTAAGGCATACAATTGTAGATGTTATTTTCCTGGGCACGTTTTTTATTAGTGAAGGCAATTATTCCTTCCCAGTGCTGCTTCTTGGATACATTTTTTTTTTTGCAAACCAAGTCATTTCATTCCAAAGTGGAATATACGGAAATGAGCTAAGGATTATCCCTAATCTGCTTATGATGATTATGTTTCTGTCTGACTTTTTTTTTTAATGTGGTTACATTCTAATTCTTTCTAAACAGTGGCATTGGTAGTTTTAAATAAAAAAATATTGTAATATTAATTCCTTTTAACATTTCCATGTATGCAGTATCTTAATTTGTTTTCCAAGTATTCCAGAGATGTACAAGTAAAGGCATATGCTTTATTATGTATTTCTCTATATGAATCTTCATTATTGCTGTAGCAACAGAGGGCCTATTCATAAATGGAGTCCCATTGTGCTATACTCTGTGCAAACAAAGAGTAAGAGACGTTCCTTGTCCCAAAGAGTTTATAATCTAAATTAAGTCAAAACATGAGTGAGTGTAACAAATTAAGTGGATGCTATAGGATAATGATGAGAAATTACATAAAATCTTTGGGTGGTGGTGGGTTTTTTAATTTTAAAATAGATATAAAATATAAATATTAATTACACTAATAATCCCCACTAGTATCATTTTGCATTTTTTCTATCCTAAAACGAATATACTTTAAGCTTTAGAGGGGTAGCCATGTTAGTCTGGATCTGTAGAAGCGACAAAGAGTCCTGTGGCACCTTATAGACTAACAGACGCATTGGAGCATAAGCTTTCATGGGGGAATACCCATCTCAGGGTACGTCTATACTTACGCGTCCGGTCGGAGGCGCGGGATCAATGTTCTGGGTTCGATTTATCGCGTCTTGTTTAGACGCGATAAATCGAACCAGGAAGTGCTCCGCCGTCGACGCTGGTAATCCAGCTCGACGAACGGAGTAGGCGGAGTTGACGGGGGAGCCTGCGCGCCGCGTGTGGACCCCGGGTAAGTGCTTTTTCATTCGAACTAAGATAGTTCGACTTCAGCTACGTTATTCGCGTAGCTGAAGTTGTGTATCTTAGTTCGAATTCTGGGGTTAGTGTAGACCAGCCCTCAGATGCATCTGAAGAAGTGGTTATTCACCCACGAAAGCTTATGCTCCAATATGTCTGTTAGTCTATAAGGTGCCACAGGACTCTTTGTCACTTATACTTTAAGCTTGTTTGCCCTTTCAAATGTAGTCTAATTAGAGCAATTTAAAAATATCAGAATAGTTAGAAAACAATATGTTTAATATTATTTAAATAATCCATGATAATACAGTTGAGGTTCAGAAGATAGACTACTCTATCAATATATCTAAATTACTGTATTACAGTAATACTTGAAAGAATAATACAAAATGTTT
This sequence comes from Chelydra serpentina, assembly GCA_037349315.1. Taxonomy (NCBI): domain Eukaryota; kingdom Metazoa; phylum Chordata; order Testudines; family Chelydridae; genus Chelydra; species Chelydra serpentina. The sequence continues at coordinate 7,265,701 of JBAIAC010000014.1, read as the reverse complement.
TTCCTGTTGGGGTCAGTGGAGTTGTGCTAGAGACGACTTTGTTCCCATTGCTAAAAAGTGAAGACACTAAATCTGGGAGGAGAAACTAGAAACAGGATTTACTAGATAAGTACCATGTATAAACCTGAGCGTCACTGCTTCAATGTTCTAGGATGGGGCTCCAAGGTCACAGTGAGTCAGATCAAACTTGTATAAATCAGCAAAGCTTTGAGATCAGTGGAACTTATTTGAATAACGCCGGCTGAAGATCTGGCCCAGTTCTTACATTAGGTGAAGACAACTTTCCCAAACCTCATTCAAGTACAAAACATAACAAATAAAAATGTTGTAAACCATAATTTCATTAGGAGGGTGGTGAAGCACTGGAATGGGTTACCTAGGGAGGTAGTAGAATCTCCATCCTTAGAGGTTTTTAAGGCCCTGCTTGACATCCCGGCTGGGATGATTTAGTTGGTGTTGGTCCTGCTTTGAGCAGGGGGTTGGACTAGATGACCTCCTGAGATCTCTTCAAACCCTAATCTTCTATGATTGTATAAACATGTAATATGATAGGAACTAGTAGATGAAGCAGTCTCTTACCAGTGTTCTTATGACATCTTTATTACATCTTTTTTTATTTAATAGAGCAAATTAATTCTCACCTTTACAATCTGTGAACTGATATGCAAATCTCACTCTCTCTCTATATATACATATGCACACTGCGAGTTTGAAATTAAAGTTTTTAATTAGCGCTGACGTTCATGCAGTCAGCAGGAACCATTTTGTTATAATAACATTATGAAAAACTCACTGGTTGATTTGTATAGTTTTGGCAAACCTATAGCAGTGAGTTCGGTTTATCTTATTTTGTTTTCTTGGGACTCGTAAGTTCTGCCCTTGAAAACCCATTTTCCCTTAAAGCCTTTTTGGTTGTTAGACTAGTTTACCCCTTTCCCTCCGTGCATTTGAAGTCCGAGGGAGGGGTTGTTTCCCCAGACATTCTTTGGGATAGTCTTATAGCACACAGGAACCAAGTTCAAAGTTAATTATATGGACTAGATTTTCTTAGAGAAGATTTTTTTTTCTGACGGGGGCAGGGTTTACACATGCGGAAGCAACAAGCAATTCATTAAAGGTCCTGTACCTCCACAGTGGACACCATGAAACTTCCCTGGGCTCCCTATTACAATGTGAATCCAGCATTTGGATTGTTCTAGAATTCTGAGCAGTAGCACGGAGTGGGGGAATTTTCTGCACAAAAGTTATTTCTCAAACAAAAGATGTAGTTAAAAACCAATATTTCATGGACTCCAGCTAGCCTCCTTCTCCCTCTCCTCCCCAACACTCCTCGAAAATACTTGTTATTCAGGAATGTCATGTTTAGTTACCAGGTCCAGGGCTCTTGTTTCTTGGGCAGACAGGAGCTGGAAACATTGCAAAGACAGTATGCTCGGCCCCTGATGGGAGGGGACTAATGGCCTTCTGTCAGTTAACAGTGACCTCTGACTGATCATGGAGCAACAGATGGGCTTTTAAGGCAGACCTGTCTAGACAGTTGTCTTCAGATAAAAGGATGATGCTAATGCTGCAGGGCTTTCAGAAAAACTGGAGTGGGGGTTAAAGTTGGGATAACATCTCAGGGTTCTGTCAGAGATGCAAAGGACTCACTAGGAATGAAACTGTATTGGATAACTTGAACACATGTATAGGAATGATTTGCAGTGGGGGCTTTGTGCATTGATATAAGTGCAGCGGTGCAAACTCTCATAGTCTGTCTTTTTATTTTATAGAAAGTATTTAAAAAACATGACATTCCTGAATAACATACTAGAGAACATCACAGCAATATGTAGCCAGCCTCTTACTATTCTGTCAACAAAGTAGTTTGCCTATAATTTCCTTAATGTTACTAAAATGCTAAGGAACAAATCAAAACAAAATAAGATAAAATCATTTCATTAACTCTGTAAAGTACTCAGGAATGCTCAGCCAATTAGAGTTTATCAGATTGACTGAATATTTCCAACTCCATCATTTTGCATAGGGATTAGCATTCTTCATGCTGCCGAATTAACATCTTTAACATTTATTGTAACTATTTTTCTTTTTCATTTTAAAATTACAATTTGAAGAATAAAACTAACTTTAATAAGACAAATATGTACTATTTTATTATTGCTAAGGAAGTTTGGCTGCTTAGGGATCTTATTTATTAATAGATTGTTAATATTATTATTCTCTTTCTTGCCATTAGTCCTTAATCCAGGACTCCCACTCAAACAATGCCTATGATGGAAACAGGGGGTTCCGAAGCCAGTATGGAGATAAGATTTAGGTACTGATTTTTTTTTCTTCTGGCATATCTTCCTAATTCTGTGGATTTTGGAAATGGAACTTCCTGCCTATTCTCTGGGAAGGGAACAAACTCCCTCCCCCAAGGAAACAGTTTTTACTAAACTACTTAAGGGTCGCTTCATGAATGACTTATAAACAGAAGAATAATGAGTAGGAAAGAGGAGTGGGGTTTTACCTCTGAATATGTCGCTGGGGGGATGAATACTGTGTGCAGTTCTGGTGTCCACATTTTAAAAAGGATGTTGAAAAATTGTAGATGGTGCAGAGAAGATCTACAAAAATTATTTTTAGGGCTGGAGAGAAACCTTTCAGTGAGAGATTTAAGGTATTCCTACACTTCAATTAAACACTTTTGGGTGGTGACTCAGGCTCCTGGGAATCGGGCTGCAGGGCTGTTTAATTATTCTGTAGACATTTAAGATCAGGCTGGAGCCCAAGCTCTAGAACCCTGTGAAGGGGAAAGGTCTTAAAATCTCTGAATCAAAGACATATTCTTCATTTCCCAGTTTTTTTCGTAGCTGAAGTCTATCTTACCCATAATGCACATCTTGTATGTGGAATGCAGATAAAGTGTTGGTTTTTTTAAGGTCATATACAGAATCAGATTAGACACACTCTAACACAGGAGCCCCCACTCCTCTTTGGGATGGTATTAGCCATGACCACTCACACAAAAACAGTTTGCTGGCATGTTGGGAGCCCACAACCATTCCTCTTTGGGGAAGCTGAGCCTCCTCCTTGTGGATCACTGCTTTGTGCTCTCAGGAGGGCACCCTACAGTCAATAATGGAGTGGCAGCAATGAAGACTCCCTCCCTCCTCTACTGAGGTAGTGTCTGGAGAGTCTCCAGAGCAGCAAGCTGGAGAATTAACAACCTATTATGATGTGTGGGATGTTTCAGAGTTTCTGCAGACTCCTACAGAAGTCACTGCATTGGTTGCACTCAATGTTTTCATCACAGCCATGAGGGCTGGAAACGGATTTTTTTCCCCCTAAAAATTAAAAACATCAAAGACATCTGAATCTCAGTTATCTTCCAATTCCAGAAACTGGGACCCTGTGCACTTATATCTTAATGTGCCCCTGAGGTATAAATTCCTATGGATGTTATTTATTTGGGAATTGTTTACATGTGGATATGAATAACTATAAATATTGTTTACACTAGGGAGGAGAGGCAGTCTTTAACTCAGATGGAAAACTGCACAAGGCCCAGGACTGACAAAAACTTTTAGATACATCAGGAAGTCTGTTTACCATATTGTGGTTCCCACATTAGGAAAGACAGAGATTGTACCAAGCACAATTACTGTTGAAAAGCTATATGTAAAATTCACTCTAATTCCATGCACGTTTTTAGCTATGAAATTACATACATTTATATCAAGGTTATTGGTAAATATAATTTTTTTAGTAGTTGGTTGGTATTACAGAAATTGTTGTCTCCTTGCATAGCTGCATCTAGTCCATTAATTTACTTCAGTGTCGATATGTCTCGTTTGGACATCTGCTTCTATTTAATATCTTAGCCCTAACCTAATCAGCAGATGAAAGATATTTCATCAGTTCCAGTTAATGCAAGTATCTGATAGTGATTTGACTAAATCAAGATGTTAATAGAGGTATTTCATCTTATCAGTCATGTGTATAATGCTCATTTTAAAAGCTGAAGCATTATTTTGGTTTTCCAGACAATAAAATAAAAATGTTGAATTCTGTATATAATTTAAAAAGCAAGTGTTTGCATGTGTTTTAGTTCTGTTTCATATTTTTTCTTCCTCCTTGAAATAGATGTTGACTAACGACCTATAAATTACCCTTTATGAATACCCATTGCTCCAACATAAACATATTTTACAGATTTTTTTTATAGTTTGTAATGATTTTCCTTATGGAATCAGCGTGTGCAAGATATCTTACAAACTTGAGATGTTCTAGTATTACCTTTACACGTCAACAGAAAAGTGACTTTCCATTGACTTGAGAACAGAATAAAAAATGTATTTTAATTACAGCTGTAATTTATTCTAATTTATTAGGAGTTTTTTTGGTTTTGGATGCCATATTACTGTGTTAGAAAGGCAGAGTGCTCTGCTGGGCTGACCATAAGGCTGGCAACCAAAGAAATACCAAAGCTCAGCACAGTAGCATGTAATTTCAAGAACAGTAACTACACAAAAATAAGGAAGCTAAATAAACAGAAATTGAAAGGAAGAGTCACAAGAGTGAAATGTCTTCAAGCTGCATGGACACTTTTTAAAATACCATAGCACAGGTTCAAATTAAATGTATTCGCAAAATATAAAAAAAAATAAGAAGAAGACCACAAAAAAAAAAAGAAGCCACCATGGATAAATAGAGTATAAGCGGCAGTAGGGGGGAAGGGGGAAGCATTATTTAAAAATTGGAAGGCAAGTCAAGAGTAAAGGTATAATTAGGGAGGCAAGAAAAGAATTTGAAGAGCAACTAGCAAAAGACACAAAAGCTAACAGCACTTTTTCTAAGTACACGAGAAGCAGGAAGCATGCCAAACAATCTGTAGAGCCACAGAGTGAGCAAGGTGCTAATAGAGCACTCAAGGAAGATATGGCCATTGTGGAGAAGCTAAATGAATTATTTGCATCAGTCTCACTGCAGAGGACACGAGGGAGATTCCCACACCTGAGCCATTTCTTAGATGACAAATCTGAGCAACTGTCCCAAAGTGAAGTGTCAGTAGAGGAGGTTTTGGGGAAAAAATGATAAATTATACGTTAATAAGTCACCAGGATAAGATGGTATTCACCCAAGAGTTCTGAAGCAATTTGCAGAACTATTGTAACATGCATATTGTCATATGTAACCTATCACTTAAATCAGCTTTTGCACCGGATGACTGGAGAGCAGCTAATGTGAAGCCAATTTTTAAAAGGGCTCCAGAGGTGATCTTGGCAATTACAGGCCGGTAAGCTTAATTTCAGTACCCGGCAAATAGGTTGAAACTATAGTGAAGAAGAGTATTATGAGATATGTAGATGAATAGGATTTGTTGGGGAAGAGTCAACATGGCTTTTGTAAAGGGAAATGCCTCACCAATCTATTAGAATTCTTTCGGATGGTCAACAAACGTGGACAAAGGTGATCCAGTGGATATAACGTGCTTGGACTTTCAGAAAGTCTTTGACAAGATCCCTCACCAAAGGCTCTTAAGCAAACTAAGCGGTCACGGGATAAGGGGGAAGGTCCTCTCATGGGTCAGTAACTGGTTAAAAGACAGGTAACAAAGGGTAGGCATAAATGGTCAGTTTTCAGAATGGAGAGAGGTAAATAGTAGTGTCCCTCAGGGACCAGTATTGGGACCAGAACTGTTCAACATATTCATAAATTATCTGGAAAAAGGGGTAAACAGTGAAATGACAAAGTTTGCAGATTATACAAAATTACTCAAAATAGTTAAGACCAAAGCAGACTGCAAAGAGTTGCAGAAGGATCTCACAAAACGTGGTGACTGGGCAAGAAAATGGCAGATGAAGTTCATTAATAAATGAAAAGTAATGCACATTGGAAAACATAATCCCAACTGCACATACAAAATGCCGGAGTCTAAATTAGCTATTACCACTCAAGAAAGAGATCTTAGGGTCATCATGGATGGTTCTCTGGAAATGTCCATTCAATGTTCAGCAGCAGTCAAAAAATCTAAGAGAATGTGAGGAACAATTAGGAAAGGGATAGACAATAAAACAGTAAATAACCTAATATCACTATATTAATCTATGGTACACCTATACCTTGTATACTGCATGCAATTCTGTTCATCCCATCTCAAAAAAAAATATTGGAATTGGAAAAAGTACAGAGAAGTGCAACAAAAATGATGAGGGGTATGGAATAGCTTCCATATGAGGCAAAATTTTAAAAGACTGGGACTGTTAAGCTTGGAAAAGATATGACTAAAATAGTGAATGGTATGGAAAAAGTGAATAAGGAAGTGTTGTTTATCCTTTCACATAAAACAAGAGGGTCACCGAATGAAATTAATAGGCAGCAGGTTTAAAACAAACAAAAGGAAGAACTTGTTCACATAATGCACAGTCAGCTCCTGCTGGCCAAACATATAACTGGGTTCAAAAAAGAATTAGGTAAGTTCATAGAGGTTAGGTCCATCAGTGGCTATTAGCCAAGATGGTCAGGGACACAATACCATGCTCTGGGTGTCCCTAGGCCTTTGACTGCCAGACACTGGGACTGGATGACAGGGGATGCATCACACAATAATTGCCCTTTTCTGTTCATTCCTTCTGAAGCATCTGGAATTGGTCACTGTTGGAAGACAGGATAGTCAGCTAGATAGACCATTGGTCTGACACAGTATGGCCATTCTTATGTCTTATTATGTTCTTTAACCTGGGTTCTAAACCCAGGTCTGTCACTGACACTGTGTGGCAGTGAGAAAGTTGTTTAAATGTTTTCTGTCTGTTAAATGAGGATGACAAAACTACAATTCTCTCTCACATAGGAGTTGTGAAGATTAATTTCTGTATTACAATGCTTTGAATTTGGAAAGTGCTATATTGTTATCTTTATTTCTCTCCTGTTTTAACCCATTTTGCATCAGTACAGCTGGAATGGGGGAAACAGCTCCACTATCTAGCTTCACAATCAATGTTAGTGCTTCTTTTTTCAGGCAGCTGGCGTGGGGCTGCCTAGTTCTTAATCTTCTGAGAATTGAGTTTAACTTTTAAAAAGTCCCATTGTTGGCACAATGCCTGGAAAACAACAGCCACTCAAAAAACAGGTCTCATGCTGAGACATTCCATTGAGAGTGGGAATAATTTGTTTATGCCAGAATCAAGAGTAAATGAAGGCACATCTGCTGCCTTGGTCTTGTTCATAAGCAGGTTGTTTTCTGTTTGTTCAACCTCCTATATTGTTTTATTTTGGAAAATTACCTTGATATTCTGGACCTTCAGACCCGACTCGGGTCTGGTGTGGGACTGTATATATTCAGCAAATACTGACATGATTTTCCCTATTTTTATATTTATTAATATATACACAAATATTGATAAATTTAGATAAGTTTAATGTTGGAAAAATACTTAATTATTACATTGACAACTAAATTATTCCATAAGATTTGTTGGTGTTGATCTTCGATAAAAGGCATAAATAAGGTAGAATCTTGCTGTACCTCTTAAATAGCCATTCTTGGAAATAATCAATATTCCAAATAGTGTTTTATGCTGCCTCTGTACTACCTTGTTATGGTAAATGGAATCATAATAAATGTTTGTGGTTTGGAAATAAAGGTGTGTTTACAGAATAATTACCACTAATTTGGATTTTACTATCCCATCCTGTGGCTTAAATGAAGTCCAGTTCAGCTGAAAAAGTGACTGTATTCATTCCTTGTGATGGAGTAACTGATATTAACAGCTGTTGAGATATAGGATTACGAGTTGGATATATTTCTTGTACCTCAGATCCTATATCTGCTTAATCTGAAAGTTCCAGTATAAACATTAACACTCAAGAACAGAGATACTGTCTCTGATACATTTTAGTTCCATAGAAAAAATCAATTTATGAGATAGATTTCCTGATCTGAAATGTTTCCTTATATTTTAAAGAGAAATTCAATACATTCAGCCTGCCATGCTGAAATTTCGAAAGATGAGTCCTTCTCAGCAAGAACAAATTCTGAAATTGCCTTATATGATAATCATTTTGCATCATTGGAAAATTTAGATGTTTGAGCTGATCAGATAGCATTATTGTTATTAACTACTTTTTAACTTCATTAGAGAAAGAACAGAAAAAATCAAGACACATATCTGAGAGGCTGCTACAGCATTTTGAGGTACACGGCTTGGATGCAAGTGATGTAAAAGGCACTTGACTTCACTTGCTTTTCACTTGTTCCATACCACCTGTACTGTGCTATGCTACAAACTATTAATGGCATGGTATGACTTGCCACAGTCAAACAGTAGAAGTTTGACACATTTTTTAGTTAACTGACAGGAATACTACTTGTCAGAAATTATTGGAAATCTTATTCCTCTGGATGGATGGTCCAGTTACATGATTTTATATCCTTTTGGACAAGAAGGTTTTTGCTGTCCAGAATAATTAATTTTAAAATTGCCTTTCAGTTAATCTTCCAGTACAGATATCCATGCTGACCATGTTGGTCCTGGTTAGGATGATAAATTTGTATATTAAATCTTGGGAAGAACTAGGGACTTTCTTAATTTGGTAATGTGCTAGTAGCAGAAACTGAAGGTATATCTACACCGAAGTAAAACACCCGCAGGGATTGAGCTGGAGGATGGACTCTGGGACCATCGCCCCTTGCAGGGTCCCAGAGCTGGGGCTCCAACCTGAGCCCAGACATCTACACTGCAATTTTATACCCCTGCTGCCTGAGCCCTCAGAACCCAAGTCAGTTGACCTAGACTAGCCATGGATGTTTTACTGCAGTGTAGATATACCCTGAAATCCCCCTTCAAGAGTGAGGCAAGCGGTGATTAAAAAATCCTCATGTGGATCTGGAAACCTCTCCCAAAAGCTGTGTTGCAGGCAAGGAAAGTTTTGTATTGATTTCTGCTGCTCCACACCTGCACAGAAATATAGGTCATGCATCACCATTCTCCCCAACCAAAAGATTTAGGCTTGTATTGTGTCACCAAAGAAAACCATTATAGCAAATTGCTCTAAGTTCTAGATGGATAAAGCAAACAAAGGGGGAAAAAATCTAACCAGTTGAATGATTATCATGTAGAGTACTAAGTGGCATTTCCCAATTCTATCATTCAGTGGTTTCATGTTTAAAGAGGCTAGTTTATCTTCTTTGATATATAGTATAACATCAAGTATTTCTAACAAGTGTAGTTTGTAGTTTGAATAAGTTTCATTTAACTATCATTTTGATGTACATTTCTATGATTAACTCATCATTTCAAACTGTTTAAAATTAGTTTGCCAAGCTTGTAAGGAAACTAGGCTTCATTTTAACAGTGTGAGAGACTTTTTTTTTAAGTGAGCTGAAAGCAAAGCTAACATTTTGTACCCTGATGAAGAAACAGTATAAGAAAATAGCTTATGCAATAACACTAAACGTTTCACAAAATAAGACACTAAAACCATACAGAAATGAAATGCAGAAGTTATGCCATCAAAACACCCATTTGATGTTTTCATTTTAAATTTCATGCACTACATAGACTTGAAGCACACTATAGACTATAGACAAAGGCTTCTTTGTGTGGGTTTAAAAGATCTTTGCTCTTAAATTACATTCTAAATAGGCAAACAAAATGAATACAGGTTCAATGCAGTTTTTATTCTTGATAGTGAGCACCAGCCTACATAATGTTCATTAGTTTAAATTCCAAGGAGTGTTTTGTGGCTGCCATAAATAAATAAATAAATGAAAACTTTCATAAGTAAATGAGAAGGCTCAAACTGTACAATTGTTAATGGAATATATTTTTATGTTTTGGTTAATTAAATGGTTTACTGCCATAATATTTTATCAATTAAAATGTGGTATACAAAGTTTAGAATATAACATTTTCATAAGTTCAATTTCTAGCTTTCCATATTCACATTCTGGGCTTAGTTATGGCTTTTTGACCTAATCTCTGGGCAGGTTTTGGCAACCCATCCCAGGAGAAGCTCCATTTCCCTTCCTCCTGCTCACATGTGATTTGTTCTCCAGAGGTATTGCGGTATTTGCGTTCAGCCCCTGATAATTGGTGTAAAGGCAGTCAGAGGTGTGATTTCCCCACGTTTAGGAAAGGAATCTCTGCGTGATTTAGAACCGGCATAACTCTTTCTATGCCACACCCCCTTTTCTTCAATCATAGAAGCTTAAGGAGGTGTGCTATGAGAGAACTTTATTCCCCAGCCAAAATAATAGCTCTGGGGTTGTGGGGGTGAGCTCTTGTAAGCAAGCTGAAGTTAGAACATCCCAAAGACTACTTTAAATTATGACGGGGGCCACACCAGCTGCTAGCTATCTTCATAATTAAAGAAACAGAAAGGAGACTTAAAGTGCAGCTCAATTATACCTGAAGATCATTGGTCCCTGTCTTTAAAGCAATTTCTTACTATATATTTTTAAAAGTATGGTATTATTGCTATTAGCTGCTAACTTGCAACACAATTATGACAGCCCATGAGGCTTAGTGATGAGTAGCATGAAGTTTGCTTCCCTATTTGAAGGAAGGATATCCCTGCAAAATGCTATCTTGTCTGACAGCATTTATTTTTCTTTGAACCCTGATTGTCTGTCTGTCTGGTAAATAGAGAGGCCTGCTGTTACATACCCATTAACTGGAAGTATTCAGAATAAAATAAAATGTTCCCATTCTCGGATAATTGATACACTTTTCAACCATTCAGCATTTGTGACGACTTCTCCAGAAATCTCTCTCAGCTGATCTCTTCTCCTTTGCTTTGGCTGCTGAAATCTTAAGCCTATCTAATGTGATCCCTGTTGTGCCTAGTGCAGTGAACTCCAGCAGTGAATAAAGAAGTGGAATCAGCAACAGTAAGTTCAGTCTTTAGGTTGTAAACTTTGGGGGTATAATGGGGTACACACTGCGGCCCTACAGATTCAGCCCCTTGGCCCCTCTCCTCTGGGAATCAGGGACACTTCAGTCTGGTGCAACACCCGTATTCTTTATTCATGATCAGTTTTCCACCACCAGTTTCCAACTATATACAGGCTTTTTACAACAGCTTGTCCTACCACAGCCCTGGCCAGCAACAGACTAAGAGGCTCCTACCGCCTCTGAGCCTGACCTTCCACTATTAGTCTCCCCCTTCCCCCTTTCTTTCACTTCCTCCCAGCTTTATAGTTCCTGTTAATGAGGCTGGCAAGTGTAGTCAGTTACTGGCAAACATAGGGCGGTTCCCCTAGCCCCAATCCGTTCTCTCTGATTGGGGCTGGAGTGGCAGGAGCTGATTAAGAATGTCTCCAGCAGCACCCTGCCACAGGGGACAATAGCTGTCCTTTTAAAGTTCTGCTATATCACTAATAAATAATCACACAATCATAGAAATGTGGGACTGGAAGGGACCTTAAGAGGTCATCTTGTCCAACCCCACCCCCATTCCTATGGTGAGACAGGATTAGAATAAAAATAAGAATGTTTTCTTTTGAAAAGTCAATCATTGACTACAACAAAATTGGGAAGTCATAAATGAGAGGAAATTACCTCCTGGGTCTTGTTTATCCTACAAGATTGAATGGCCACTGTTAACCATTGATAAGAAATAATTCTGTTTTGAAGTATAGACATGATTTTAGGCGTCATCTATCTAGAGCACATCCCTGCACTAACTAGGACTGTCCTATGTGTAAAACGCTAGTCTACTTCTAAGGACTTCAGTGACTTCCCTTGGTAAGAGATTCTATTTTTTAACTGATGTCACTGTTCTGGATTCAATGTCTTACTACTTGTACAATCTTAAATATCTCTGGCACAGATACTGGGTTAACTACACCTTTGAACCACTCCCACGCCAGTCTTCCTCAAGGACACCCACTTCAGGATCCTAGCCATCACTTCTCTCAGGTGGAGATCCTTGTCCCACTCCTTCTAATCAGGATTTTAAATGCTGCATAGTCTCCTGTCTTATCCTGTGATATTCCCAGCAACTCAGTCTGTCTAGAGGCAGACTGCCTTGCTTTGTGCATATCACAGTTTCTTTGCTTTGTGAATGTAATTCAGCACAAAAGTTAGCTATTTCCACTTAGTAAAGTTTTTAGTGGTATAACTGGTTAAGTACTACCATATGGGTAAAATTATTATTTTTTTCATAAGTAGAAAGAGATTATTATGGCCATAATGAGTATTTCACTGGTAAAATGTAGCTTTCTTTATGAAAAAATAGCATATAAAATATATTTGGATTTTTTGGGGTAGAATATCAGAAAAAAGTGAGATTTGTTCAACTTCAACAAGAGATTATTTTGCACAATATTAAATGTACACAGGCCCACCGATAGGGAAGGCAAAGGGGGCAATTGCCCAGGGGCCCGGGCAATTTAAAAGGGCCCGGGGGCCCCAGCCGCCGCCACTGCTGTGACAACCAGGAGCCCTAGGCCCTTTTAAATCTCCCGGGTGGGCCGCAGGGCTCCTAGGTGTACGTGACCACGCTGGCCAATCATGCCGGCCTGCGGACCCCCCCAAAGCACATGGCCAGGAGTGGTCACACGCGCCTAGGAGTGACGGGCGGTTTCAGAAATGACGGATTCTTCACTTCCGCCCCTTGGCTCCCTTCCTCCCCGCAGGGACAGCCCTGGCCCTGGGGCCCGGCATTGCTGTCGACGGACATGCCTGTACAAATACATAATTTCATAATTACTTTTGCATTGCATATGTAACATACATGTGGTGTTTTGCAAAATAAATAAATAGATACATAAAGGGCTTGCAAATAGACTTCTCCCTGTTTGTTTTCTTATTGCACCCAGAGAAACCTTTATTTACAAGTCAACTACATTGACCAGTTCTGACGTGGCATGACTCAGCTTATGTTATAAAAATATTATACATATGTATTTATAATTACAATTATAATCATAGTACAAAAATGAATATGAATTTATATTATATAAAAGACTGTGTGTTATTGGAGTCATTTTTAGGGAATTCTTTCAGTACTATCATTTTACCTTGATTTCCAGCTCATTATTTGCAATTTCATGAATTGTTAGTGTACAAGGTTATCATTACCACTAGGTAGCAGAGCAGTAGAAAAATATATCTTGCACATGGCTTATTTATATCACCTCAATCAAGTAGTAGAGCTAGTATATCTGTTTAATTGAGTATGCCATCTTGGTTAAAGTGGTAAAAATTGCCTTTTTTGCTGGTGAAAAAATTAACTTTTTCTCAAAATTTAAAAATCTGACAAACATTGCCGTTATGTGAAACATAACTCATTGTCTTTGTACATCTCTATGTGCAAGTATTTAGAGCAGTTAATTAAAAATAATATACATAATACTTCTTGCAGCCTCTTTGTCAGGTGGAGAGCAATATTTGAAAATCTGTCCTCCTTCTCTTTTGACAGTTTTAAATTTCTCAATTGCACAGTGCCTGGGTTGTGCTGGTATCCCTAATGGAAGATACACTTTTAATATTAGGCTTTTAGATAATTGATATACTACTTACACATAAAATACAGTTCTAGTTTTTGTGTTTCTCTGGGGGCCATGAGAAAACAAACAAAGTGAGAAAAGTCTATTTACAGGCAGTAATTAGGAAAAGAGCTATAAAATAACAGCTTTCATATTTTTAGTTTCTCCATGAATATCAGAAACCTATCTTCACTGGTAAATTTCTTCTACTTGATTCACTTCTTTTTTTTCTTTTTTTAAAAAGATTTTCTAGCTGATGACATTCATGACTGTATGTCACATGATGAGTCCAGTAAAACAATGTGTAAATCAGATTTACATGTCTCTTCTGGGCAATATATTAAGCTCTGATTTATGGGGCATGCCTTTTGGAAAAGAACAAATTGATGTAATTTTTCTTCTTGTCTAAATAGAAGATTAATATTTATACTCCAAAGGAAACTGAAATATTGAGTTTTATGATTTAATGATGAAATAACAAAGCTTTGCTTCCTAAAGCTATTGAAATACTTCTTTGATGCCTACTATTTGAAACACATTAGAGAAAATTTACTGTCTTTTTAATTGTGCTAATGCTAATCACTAAGTGTTGCCTTTTTGGGTAAAAAAGAGCCAGTTAAGGATCTCAGCATGTTCATAGTTTGCTGTTTTGTCATAATCTAAAGATTAATGCCTGTTTTATATGAACCCAACTTGCTAATTAAAGAAGAATGGAGAAAAGTGAAGCCTTTGGGAGTCTCTCCAGTTATTTAAAGACTGAAAGATAAAATAATTGAAGGTCTAGCACTTGGCAGTGAAATGGTTAGCCTGGGATGAACCCTGAAAGGTTCTCAAGATTCAATAAAAGCCTCCAGTATATGGAAGGTAACATACTAAACTTCTTCAAATTATCCAAACCTTTCTCCCTTTAATTGTATTGGTGGACGAAAGCCCTTTAAAGTTAAGATTTTCATATTTCTACAGTTGTATGCTTGAGATGTGAAAGGGAGATTAAGAATTTGTTGTAAACTGAGAGTTTCATTTGACTCCATGGACATTTCTGAATGACTGAAGTAATTGTAGAGAAGATGGAAGAGTGAGAATGACATAGTTACATCATTTCTGCAGAAGGAAACCAGGACGTTGTCCTGAGGGCAAAATGATGTGTGCTGCAGAAGAAAGCATAATGTGACAGGAAAGCCTTCAAATAACTATCAGGAACAGAGCAGCCAGTTTAGTGTTTACTCCACCCTAAATCCTGTGTATTCACTTCTGTTGCTTCTAGCTAAATACTCTTTAGGCTTTTTGCCTTTTGAACTTTCAGTGTTCCAACTCTCAGAACCCCCATCTTCCTTCTCCAAAATGAGAAGCTGTAGACAACACTCAAGTGAAAATGAGGCTCAGTATCTCACCAAAACAACCTTTCTAATAATAGGTGAAAAGCTTTTGGTTTTGGCTGGATTGGAATTGGTTCAAAGCAAGGCCTGCAGAAGTGTAGCTTGGGTTTGTTTGTTTTTAAATGAAAAATGGCTAAGATAATTTGTTATAGTATAAAGGGTTTTTCATTTCTAGGACACTGGTTCTAATTGAGTTCAGGTCAGTAGTTGCTTTAAGTCATTACGAGCTGATGGCTCTTCAGTAATCTAGGTGAAATTAATTGCTGTTCTCAGTCCAATTTCTGGGGACAGGTGTCCACAGAAAAACACTCTCTTAATTATCAATTATTTCCATCTTTGTCAGCCTCAACATGAGGCCATGGATTTTGAAAGGACATAAACCCCACTTTCACCTGGAGTCGTGGTCCCTCCAGCTCAGGGCTGAAACACAGAGTTGGACAATGTATGGAAAGTTACTCTTGACTTGATATTCCATTGTTCTGCTCCTTGTGACACCAGCGCAAAGTGAGTGTAAAATGCTACCAAATCAGAATTGTAGTATTTTATATGCACTCATTTTGCATTGGTGTAAATGACTACACAAGGAGCAGAACAAAAGAGTAATCTTCTGCTACTACCTGTACAGTACTGCTTGCTTTATGCACTAGGTAAAATGGATGGATGAATGTGGATGTGGATAGAAAAGCAGTATATTTGGGAAATAAATGTTTTAAAATGTCATATGATGCATCATAATCAATTGCCTCTCCCACTAAGTATGGATGCAGTCAACTGATCTTCATTTCAGAAATACTGTCTTCTAGCAGAGGCACCATTGCAACACTTTGGGGATTCAGATTCTCTAGTTCAAAAGGTCCCTGTTTTGGCTGCTGTGTGCCTACTCGTTGGAGTCTCTGGCTTGCTTCTCTCATGGCAGGAGGAGGGCGGGGGGAGTAAAGGAGGCATCGTCTGCGTCTTCATGTCCCCAGAATGTTGTCCTAGTGCCTTCAGAGTATCCTATAATTAGGGCCCTACCAAATTCACAGCCATGAAAAACGTGTCACGGACCGTGAAATAAGCCCTTCCCCATGAAATCTGATCTCCCCCGATGCTGCTGGGAGTGCCTCAGCTGGGGGCTTCTATCTGCCAGTCCCTGCTGGGCAGGGAGGGACAAGACTTGTCCTTCCCCTGAACCAGCCGCTCTTGCGGGGAGATCAGATTCACGTCTTAGTGCCTCTCCCTCCTGCAGGAAGCTCTGGGGCTCAGCTCTCCCCCTGCTCCTAGGAATGCCCCAGCTGGGGACTCCTAGCTGCGAGTCCTGGCCTGGCTGGTGAGGGAATCAGATGCACCTCCAGATACTTTTTGGGTTGGGACCCCCAGGGTTACAACACCATGAAATTTCAGATGTAAACATCTGAAAACATGAAATTGGCCAATTTTAAAACCCATGAAAATGATTAAAAAGGATCGTGAATTTGGTAGGACCCTACCTATGATATACCAATTCCCTGATATTTTATAGTTTGGATGATGGGACTCAGTGTCCTTCCCAATTTGTTTGGACGCGAAAGCCCACTGAGATTTTAATCAAATAAAAACTTCACAGAAGGTAGAAACCCATTTTAAGTGGGCTGTGTTTGTGTGTCTAAAATTCAGTCTCGAGAAAGATAGGACTGTTGCTGCCTTTTTTAAAAAAAAACTTCTGTGAGTGAGTGTAACAGGAGCTTTTCCTTTCTTCCTCCAATTATGTATATGTACAGGGGAGGCTAGTGGATTTATATACACACTACTAAGAAGGAAATAGGTTGAAAAACAGCATTGTTTTGTGTCAGTCCTCACTTCATTATACAGATTTAGGTTTATTGGCTCTGGTTCTGGCAGAGAAAATCCTCCTGGCTCTGTGTGATGTGATGCAGTTATTAAAAAGCATGCTTTTCTAACATAAGAAGCATTTAGAGGGTCATGCATTAACTCTGTTGTTTACAGCAGGCTGGCCTGTTTAAATTGCCAAGACTGCCTAGCTAGATAGCAAGCTCTAAAATATAGTACAGCAGAAATAGAGCTGAATAAGTCAATTTTATCCATGTTTGGTTCAAGTATTCTTAAGTGTTGTTGTTCTAAACTTTTATTTATTTAGAATTAAAAGGTGGGACAGGGCATCTCAAGCTTTAGGCACTTTGCCTTAAAAATAACTCAATAAAAAGATACAATATAGAAACATTGTTAGTAGAGTACTTTGGATATTTCATGAAATGGATAATCACCAGCTCTCTTGTAATTCCGGTAGGAAAATGTGCCAGAAGAAGAGAGCTACATTTATTACAAGTACAGTAGTCACATTTTAAAACTTTTCATTTTTCTTAGATAACTAAATACCACTGTATTTGCAATATCCCGCTCAGTGTTCTCCATAGTAAGTATAGAGAGGACAATGAAAAATGCAGAGGCAGAATTAATCTACTTTAAGTGCAATGACTGTGTTAAATATATTTTATTTATATGATTCTGTTACAGTGCAAAATTTTGTGGTTTTAGTAAAAAATGTTACATATAATGTTTGTTTAGCACTGACATTGTGCCCAGTTTTTCGTAGGTGTTGAATACGCACTGCTCTCATACATTTCAACTGGACATTGGTATGATCAGCACTTCTGAAAACAAGACCCATATAAACAAAAAAACACTGGAAAATCCAGAAGTGGGGTTAATTTAGTTGGTCATTTGCTTTTTAAATATTATATACTTGCATCTTGTAAGCATCATAAAAGAAGTGGATTTCCTGGAAGTTTAGCAAACTGAATTAGTGAGGACATTCCATGCATAGAGGATTGTATGCGATAAATATATGGATCTGAGATACTATAACAACTTCCCCTAATTCAGAAATATGTTGCCTCTTTAATTTTTACCATAATCTAAATAGGAAGCTTGGGGCAAGAGACCCTTAAGCCCTTTTAATCTTCTTTGAATTAGTAACTTCAATCCATAATGTGTTTTCTGCAAATGTTTAGGACTTAAATGACAACTTTCCCCATAAAAGTACTTTACAAATAGAAATTAATTAATCCTTATGCCAAACCTGGGAGGTAGATAATTAAGTAATTGTTACTCCAATTTTACAGACAAACTGAGGCAGAGAGTTTGATTGACATGCCAATGACCATAAAAAGAATCTTTGTCAGAACCAGAATTAGAACTCTGGTATCCTTGATTCCAATTCTTCTGCTCAGGCCACTAAGAACACCATATTTCTAACACCTACCTCCTTAAAAATGTGTGTATTAATTATGCCACTTTGATAATGTAGATTGTGTGCTTCTAATGCCAACCAGTTAAATAAATACTGCCTTAATGTTCCTTAACAATATCTGTGTGCTTATTTATTTCAATTTTTAAACCTTTTAATTGTCAAAATTTCAGTAATTGTGTCTTCCTTTGAGAGCCATGTATACTGAAGAGAGGCTCTCCTTTTCGCAAACGTATTCAGTTTCTCTAACCTATTGTATTTGAATTACTGAGATCCTCCAATCTTATTGGACTCTGTTATTTTTCCTCTTTGGATGATATACTTTTGCAAATGGGTCATCAAAACATAACATATAATTCCTAGCTAAATTCTAGCCTCCTTCTATTCACCCTACTGTTTCATTTAGAATAAACTACATGCACTTTAATTCTTGTCTTCAGCTGTTGTGTAGTGTTGCCATGCTCTATCATAGCTGCCTTGTTCCATCACAGAAGTAGGTTGCTCGGTGGACGCAGTGATTCATGTATGTATGTACTCTGTAAAGTGTTTTGATCTTTTTTGGAGTCAAAGGAGTTTCATGCATGTAAAATGTGCTCTTTACTATTACTGTTATGAGTTTCATAAGAAGTCAAAGGAAACATTTCACTTACTGCATTAATCCAATAGAAATTAATTTAGTTCTGTTTCTTTTTAAAGGAAATAATTTGAAATCCTATTGTGCTCAGTAGATCATGGATAATAAAGTTCTTCTGAGAGCTAGTAAGAGAGAACATTCCCACCTTCATTAGCAGTGCTAGCCTGATCAATAAACCATGATTTCATTGACAGAAAGAAGGAAAGCATAAGCACAATAGATTTGTCACTAGAGGATCTGCAACAAATTCCTTCCTCTTATTTTCTGAACACAGAAACCCATCAGGTGTGCAAATAAATATTCTACTGAGGGGGTGATTGAGCCAGATTTAAGTGAGAAGTGTCATGTTTTATTGGGGCTCCTTGGTCAGGATGGATTGATTCAAATCAAAGCAAATTAAATCAACTCTTTTAATCATGATTTAAATCAGAAAGCAGGAAACTTTGATTTAAAGAATTGATTTTAATCTTCTTTTTCATATGTACTTTTAAATTATATCCCTAAATGAAGGTTGATTCTCATTGGTGGGTAACTATTAAAACATTTTGATTTGCAACTAAACATAGGCTTTACACTAAATTTGTTTTTATTCTTGCAAACCAAGAGGATATGCTGTATCTATACACTCAATAAGAAATTATATATCTTAGCACACTGACTCAGATTCTTAAAGTTTACATTTTATATTATGTTTAAAATGGTAAATGATGCATTTCTTATTTACTAGGTGATTTATTTATTTTTATTCATACTTTGCGTCAAATTCTATTTGGATGGGAACTGGAATTCAAAAATGCACAAAACAGGTTTTATATTTTTGTTTGTTTATTTATGGGGTTTCTTCTTGTAAATTTAATTGATTTTTTTTCTGGTCACCATGTCCTTCAAGATAGTAGAACTTGTAAATTTAGAAATTTCTAAGTTTTTATTCTTGAATTAATAGAAGAGAACAAGCTTTCCTGCTTTTTTCAATTCCCAATCAGTTTCTTAACTTTAAATGAACCAGTCATTGAACTGAACTAGTTGAGTAAACTGAAATGAAGAAAATAGCCTCTTCTGCAGGTGTAGAGAATACTGTAAAAGCCAACACACTGTAGTTTCAGGTGCTTAGCTAGTGGCTTCCATTGGTTCAGTGCTTTCACTTTCTTTACAACTTCAGCAGCAAACATGAATTGCCTAATCTTATTTTCCTTTTATTTAATTTACATGATCTTAATATATAGTAAATTTAAACCTTAACACAGGTTGTCATAATTTCAAATATAATTTTGAATAGATTTATTTTTAAAACAAAAATGTATGTAATTTAAATTAAAAATCCAATTTAAATAAAAAAGTCTGATTATTTTTATTTATTTGTTTTTAAAAAATCAGTGATTTTGATCCACTCTGTATTTGGTCAATGCAACTTTAACACCTTATTATACTGTGGGACATTATTTGTAGGTTTTTATTAGTACTAAAATGTGCACTTTTTTTCAGCTTTTTGGAAACTTTCCTTTCTCTTTTCAGGTTATAATGTTCATTTTCACCTCTTCCCTGGATAATTTTAGATTAGGTAGGAAAAGTCTTCTTTTAGATGTTTGTATTTCTGGGACATGTTTTCTGACACAGTTCTGAGTTCTTTCGGTATTCTTTAAATTGGTTTAAACTGGGATTTTGTCCATATTGTCTGCAACATGTCCCATTAGAGCAATTGTTTGCAAATAACATCAAAGCAGTGTCTTTTGGTATAGTCTCATCAAAATAGTATGTTGTGTTTTTTTCTTTAATATGTATAAAAATATTTGTACAAATGCTTCTCAACAATAAATCAGTTTAAATCTGCTTCATCACTTGCCTGCCATAACCTTATTTTCTTGAGTTAAACTGGTTCTAAACAAAGATGGACTAGATATAAAGAAACAAACCTACATTTTACAAATCTCCTGTTTCAGAGCCTTCTCCTAAACTCCCAAAACACATTTTATTTTCCCTCATGTGTTTCCAAATATATCAGCATATTTTCTTCATTCAGCTCCATTATGTTCTGATTTAGCAGGAAATGAACACGTCTCAATGGCTATTGTAATGATATATTGGTGACTAAACTGATCTGTGTTGGTTCAATTGCAGATGTTGACGTGGCAGTTAAATAACTTTGTGTGTCTACCTTTGGATCCAGTCTGCCATATTTATTATAACCATATCTCTGAAATTTATTTCATGTTAAATGCTTCTTTTCTGACTAGATGATACTTGTCAGTCAATTTAATTGAAATGTCATGCTGACCTTTTATTTGGAACGGTTTAAACTTCCAACTGTCCTTTGAAACTTCCTTTCCCTTTGATTCAAATTAGAATCCTTAAATTACCAAGGTGCGGAAACTGCATGCCAATTAACCTTATGAAACTGCATGCTAATTAACCTTACAAACAATATCTCTTTTACAGAGATTGTTCAGCTGAGTCTGCCGGATGATCAGAAAATAAGTGTCACTACAGCAACAGTAGGACAAAGTACTGTCCTAAGTTGTGCCATTCAGGGAGCCCTGAGACCTCCTATTATCTGGAAAAGGAACAATGTCATTCTGAACAACTTAGATTTGGAAGACATCAATGTAAGTAATGAAGGGCTCCAAAATGATTTAAAGACCTCATTATAAAATGTTAGCCATACAAAATTAGCAGTGTAATTTGACAAGCTGATAATTGCCTCTGATGGGATATTACAAAAGTTTTAACCAGATGTTTGCTAGTAAGATAGAAAAGAGAGGAAGAGAAAAAGTTAATATGCTTGTTTTTATTTATGTATCTTTGCCTTATTTTGTATCATGCTGAGCTTGGAAATATTAAATTGTGACTGTTTCTTTACAGCCTAAACCAAATGAAAATTGAATTGTTTTCAGATCTTTACTTATCTATTGTTTTATAATGATTGTGCATTGTTATAATATGACCCCAGCAACATTTGGATAATCAAGCTTGTGAAGTATATGCAATTTGAGATAGAGTATCTGTCTACTTACCTTGGTGAACTCTGGGTTTATCACAAATGTAGAGCTATACAAGATTTAGGTTTTTATACAATACTTGTCCATAAAATGAAGCAACCAAGAAAATATCTTTCAAATGTAGTACTTTAATATCTGGCACATATTGTAGTTTTAATTTAATTTAATTATTGGTCTTTTAGTGCCAGTGTTCACCAGTTTGTCCATGGTCACTTGTTCATCAGCAACTGAGTTTGTTATACCTTTTATGATGACCAATAGTGACTGCAATATCTGCTTGTGCTCCCATTTAAGTCAATGATAAAACTCCCACTGTAGTGTAGGATTCAAGAGTAAAAGTCACACAGAGAGAAACCAGGATGTATCTGGTAACCATTTCAGAGAATGAGTATAGCAATATAAGAATATTGAGACAAGATCACATATTAAAATATAATTAGTGTCATACTACATATAATAACATCAAGATCTTGTCCATGAAAATGAATCATGATACAAACAGATCATAATAAGAGTAACTGCTGACTTTTTTTTTTTTTAAAAAAGGAGAAACAGTTTTTTCATAATAAGGGACTTACTCTGAATAGGAGGCTTTATTAAGAATCTGATAGTGTATATTGTATATCTTAATGTTATCGTGAATATCACTAAATTTTTTGTAGCATTTTAGTTATAAATAACTTTCTTTAGAATTATGATTTTGCCACACACAAAAACAAACAGCAATAGTGTTTAATTATTTTTTTAATTTATTGTTTTGGTCTGGCCATTTTTAGTTACCAAATATAAAAACTTAGAACTGTGAGGTTTTACATCTTTTGTTTCAAGAAAATCTCCATATTAATGTTATTCTTAGATAGGTTTGGAAGGATTGACATTTTTATTAAATGTCAATAAATGTTGATATCAGTGTACAAACACAAACCAAAGAAAAATATGTACCTAGATAATTGAAATTTACAGATAGGCAAAGTAAGAAAAATCCTGCTGGAGAACCTATTGGAGTTTGATTTAAGGCTATTTTCCTTTTGACAATGATGTTGATCATTTGTGTTAATAGTTATAAGGCTTTAACTTTTGAATCTCAACATCTACTGTCATTAAATAATTATTCTCTAGCCCTCTTATTATCTCACCCACTCCATAATTTCTCACAACTGTGAAAATTAAGCTCCCCCCCCCAATTTGTATTGATTTAACACCCATAATTTTGAACAACTGTAAAAAATGTACATAGATAAAAATTGAATAAATGCTTAAAAATAAACATTGATACTATCCCTCAAAAGTATATTAAAATAATTGAATTCTGCCAAGCCTATTCATAGAGCACTGAGAGTGTACATAGCACTTTATAGGCAAATAGGAAAATTGCTGTCCCATAAGGCTTGCAATACGATTTAGTCATGGCACATCATTGTATTACAAACACAGGCAGATCACTGTTGTTGGAATAATAAACTACCAATGATACAATTTGTATTGATCGAAAAATACATACTACGATCCACTCAAAAATTTGCTTCCAATTGCAGTTGTTTGTTCTGCTTGCAGGCTTATATAAACAGAGCATATCATTTGCAAGCATTCTAATTTTCAGTTGTTGCACTTTACAGACATTTTTGTATGGATGACGTGCCCACAATCAATTAATATTTCTCCCATCCTTTCTGATCTGCCATTTAACTCTGTAACACCTTTCTTCATCCTCCAACTACTCCAAGCAAGTTTGAACTTACTTTTGAAGCTAAAATCATCACAAACATAGATGGGCATAAATCCATTGACTTCAAGGGAGTTGCACCAACTTACTCCAATGTTGAATTGCAACTCCTTAAGTCGTTGCTGTTCCATGAGAATTATTTTCCATGTTGAGCTATTTTACATCACTTTGATCTACCTTTTTTCTTTATTTCTCCAGTTGTCCTCGTGGATTTTCAGATGTTCCTTTGATTATTCCATGCCCTTCCAGTCCCTGGTTCATTTGATATTCTCCATCTATTTTGTTCTTTTGAGAATCCCATTCACTTTAAGAGTTGTCATGCAGTCATTATATAATATCCATTTAGGCAAAGTAATAAAATAAAAACCTGGGAGAACAAAGAACAGTAGTTGGATAGCTCCACAGAGGAGAGTTGCATTTTAAAGCCCACTACAGAAAATTAATTTTGCACTTAAAGATACGTGGATCTTAAAATAAACACACAAAAAGAGAACAATAGTGTGTTACAGTTTATGCCATACTTTAACAAATGATTTGTTGTACTTACTGAGGCAATTTTAACATTCAAAGCAGTTGTATAATTTCAAATATCTCCAAAGGGGGGGTGTTTTGCGCTCACCTGTAATTATATTATAAACTATGGTGTATTTGCTTAGCGGAAAGAATCAATTTTAATTTACACTTATACAACAGCAACATAATCTAGTGTCATTAATGGCACACTTTTTGAAATGACATGACAACAGATGACCTGGAAGGCTAGCAAAGGACTTTTTGCCAGCAAATGCCTCAGAGATCAGTTTCACTGGATGCCAGTGTAACCCTCACACCTTCTGGGTGTGGTGTTCTGTCCCATCTAGTGACACCAAGACCACTTAGATACAGTTAAATGAGTCTGTTCTACAGCCTTAGCTAAGAGGCAGTTGGCTTTTAGCTCATGTCATAGAGGCTCATGCACTAAGCTCCAGAGATCCCAGGTTTGATCCCGCCCACTGGCGCCCGGGGTCTGTCGGCGTTACACCAGTACATGTGTGAGAGATTGATCCTGCATCAGCCTAAGCAGCACAGCTGCAAGCATGAAGAGAATTTGTACACCATGGCAAACACACATGAAAACACTCCAGATGTAGAAATGACAGCCTTCCCCTTACATACAGCTTTTCACACAGCAATCTGAGATGAAATCCTGAACCCACTGAAGACAATGGGAGTTTTGCCATTGACTTCAGTGGGGTCAGGATTTAATTCCATATACCTAAATCACCCACTATAAACTCCAGTTTTTTGCCATAATACATAAATGGATAAGTGGAGTCAGAAATAGCTCAAGGCCTCCTTACATCCAATCCTGAAGATTTAATATGGGTATTGAATAGCTACTTTGGGCAGGTATCCATTGGTGTTGTTTTCTTTAAACTCTGAGGACATAAAATATAGAAAAAATACTGTCTCTTTCTACTGCTTTCCACCCTCTCATCTCTTTACCCACTTTCTACCAGCAATAGCAGTTTTATTTCATTACAAAACATCTAGCCACTCTTTTAATATTATTATATTTATACTACAACTAGTCAGATAACGAGTCCACTACAAAAGTTTGTTTTGCTGACATAACTAAATTGGTTGTTCTTTAAACGATCTCAGTTTAGCATCTAGGTTTTAAGTAAACTAAAGGCATCCCAGCTATTTCTGAAGTACCTGGATGGGAGGAGAAATGTGGTGTTCCTTTTAGGAAATGTGAATTTGGTGGTCTAATTTGGAAGTAAAAAACAATTTATCTTTTCTCAACGACAACTTTATTGATGTTTTGGAGTTTAGCTTTCACTAGTAAAGACAGCAGCATATCAAATACACATCTGAGGCGTAATCATCCTACTGTGTCCTGCACTCTGAGGGAAAGAACTGTGCATGGATGGGTTCCACTGTTTTCTTACACAAGGAAGTATCAGCTGCCTGAGAGATACACTTACACTTATTCTACCTGCATTTGCAAAGGCATGTTCCTTCTTGCCCTTTCCCTATTTTCTTTCCCCAAAGCCCATCAGTGAATCCATGAGAAAGTAATATTCCAGAGATAATGCTTCTTTCCACAATATAGAATTCTGTTTCACTAAAGGTTCCAAGCACATCCTCTGTGAAGGAAGCCTAAAGGGGGAAGCAGCTGACACAACAACCACTGAAGAAGTACAGGGCTTCCTATAGAGCTGGCCTTCTATAGATACCTTAGGATACATGGATTGTGGAAGTAGAGGCCCCCTGTTAGAACTGCAAGGGAGAAACCTGCCCTAACTCCACTGAATGGTTTGGAGAAAGCTCTAAGGAGGATCTTATGGAGTACTCCTTGTCCATGGACCTCTCCCTCAGGATGAAGTGATCAGGCCCTTGTTTTATCATATTGTATGTATTATAGGAGGAGGATGTTTTAGATATTTGTAGCTGATGGTAATATTCTTAGATATGGTTGTATTCTGTATTCTGTATTCACATTAGAATTTCAGTCTAACTGATAGATAGATAAAAATACAGTATTGTTAGGTAAATTGGCTTCTGACTAGCTAGTTTTAAAATAAATTCTTTAAAATTTCCCTCAGTAAATAATGGTCAGTCAACCACCAATGTAATTAGTTGCCACACATTCCACTTGGTGCACAATCTTTAGTATGTGTTCTCAACAGACTGTATGAAGGTCATTTTAACAAACTAGTTGTCACTTTTCCTCATAGATTATTTTTATTGACACACTCAAACTTATCTCTTGCCTAGCTCCTATACTTTTTATTGATTATATTTTCTGAAACAGTCACATTTGATTAATAATAATTCAATAAAGTTGACACCTTTCTATTTTTATCTATCCTTTATCTCTTAGATATTAAGAGATAATGTCTTCCAAGTCTTGATTGTTTACTTTTTTCTCTTTCTTTATTGTATCAAATACCAATACTGCTGGCTCCGTTAGATCTTTAGAATTAAACATCAAAACAACTACATGTGTTTTAAATTCTCACTGATACAACTGCCTATTATTTAATAATACATACACCTTTCAGTTTTTTTAGTTCTTACTGCTCATATAAGATAGTTTGTATTTTTTCTTCATTTATGTTTTTATTGAAAAGATTTTTTTGCAAAAAGAGTATTTTGTTTGGACCAGTGTTATCCCTATATTTACTAGCCCTTTTCCACAATCACTTTTTTGGACCCTTATTCACACTGAGCTGTATTTAAAGAAATAGTGGCATTATTCACATGATCCACTGGCATTCAAGGAGTAAGACTTGTAGGATCATGCTCTTTTTGTATGCACCACATCATTTGATTTTGTCTGTTTGAACATTAGGAGGACTTTGTACATTTATATTTGTATTGTATTTTAATATTTGTCATTATGTCATTCGGTGCTATAGAGTAGGTACTATAGGGTCTAGGCACTCTCCTACTCAGAGGTCTGCTCAGCACAGGAGAGAAAGGGGAAGGAGATACATTCGGGTGCCAGTTACAGTTCACCAATTATTTGGGTTGTTTGGACCCTGCATATGTCAGAGCTCTAGGTGCTCTGACTTAAGCTAAGAGGGAACAGTCTCCCGGAACCTTAT
Source organism: Chelydra serpentina (assembly GCA_037349315.1). NCBI lineage: Eukaryota > Metazoa > Chordata > Testudines > Chelydridae > Chelydra > Chelydra serpentina. The sequence goes on along the minus strand of JBAIAC010000014.1, from coordinate 7,238,676 downwards.
GCCAACTACAGCCTGAGTTCTGGCCACATTCAGTATGCTGGTGGCTAACTAGTTATGTGTCAACTGGGAATTCTGCCATGGTGGAAGAATTCCCTGCTGGGGAGATACATGGGCTTTCCACTTCCTTTGTGCCACAGGGTCGTTGCAGAAGCAGCATGTGCCTGAACTTATGTTTGTTGATATCAATGGGAATTATACTATTCATTTCAATGGGAACAAAATCAAGCTCAGAGAGCCAAACTGATCAAGACACACACAAGTATGAAGACAAACAGGGATAGATGTAAGTGACAGGCCTCAACTTTATTAATTTAACACCATGGAAGGGTGCTTTCTAACTCATCTCTCCCAACTCTCCCGTACCAGACATTTAAGTGGGTCAAGAGACCAGAAGAGTTAAGGACAATAAGGAGGGTTTTTAAAAAATATATATTGGGAACAAAAATAATCCTGACAATGATATTGACTCATCACTAGATGGAAATGGTACAGTTATCAATAACAATGCAGAAGAGGCAAAGGTGTGCAGTAAATTATCTGTTCTGTATTTGGGGATAAAAATAGATGATATAGTCTCATCATATGGTGATGGTAACTCTTTCCATTCCTCTAGTCTGGAGGATGTTAAACAGAAGCTACTAAAGGCAGACATTTTTAAATCAGCGGGTTCAGATAAGTTACAGCCCAAAGTTTTAGAAGAGTGGTCTGAAGAGCTCACTGGACCGTTAATGTTGACTTTCAGGGGAAGTTCCAGAAGACTGGAAGAAAGCTAATGCTGTGCCAATTTTTAAAAGGGTAAATGGGATGACCTGGGTAATTATTAAAGATAATGGAATGGCTGATACAGGCCTTGGCTAAGAAAGAATTAAAAGAGCATGATGTATTTACTGCAAAACAACAGGAGTTTATGGAAAGTAGATCCTGTCAAACTAAATTGATGTCTTTGTTGAGATTACAAGTTTGTAGCTAAAGGTACTAATATTGATGTAATATACTTAGACTTCTCTAAGGCATTTGACTTACCACAAGATGTTTTGATTAAAAAACTAGAACAATATAAAATTAACATGGCACACATTAAATGGATTAAAAACTGACTAACTAATAGGTCTCAAAATGTGATTGTAAATGGGGAATCATCAGCAAGCAGAGATCAGTTCTTGGCCCTATGCTATTTAACGTTTTTATTAATGAAGAAAGCATAAAATGATCACTGATAAAGTTTGCAGATTATGTAAAAATTGGGGTAGTGGTAACTAAAGAAAAGGACAGGTCACTAATTCAGAGCAATCTAGACTGCTTGGTAAACTGGGCAAAAGCAAACACTGTGTTTTAATACATTAAATTTAAATATATACATCTTGGAACAAATAATGTAGGCCATACTTACAGGACTGAGGACTCCATCTTGAGAATCAGTGACTCTGAAAAAGATTCAGGGGTCATGCTGGATAATCAGCTGAACATGAACTCCCAGTGTGAAGCTGAGGCCAAAAGGACTAATGCAGTCCTTGGATGCATACATGGGAATTTCGAGTGGGAATAGAGAGTTTATTTTACTTTATATTTGGCACTGGTGTAGTTGCTGTTGGAATAATGTGCCAATTCTGGTATTCACAATTCAAGAGGGTATACAATTTGGAAAGGGTTCAGAAAAGAGCTACGAGAATGAATAAAGGATTAGAAAACCTGCCTTATTATGATAGACTCAAAGAGCTATCTATCTAAACTCTATTTAGTTTAACCAAGAGACGGTTAAGGGATGATTCAATTATAGCCCATCAGCACCTACATGGGGAAGAATTATTTGGTAATAGGCTCTTCAGTCTAGCACAGAAAGGTATAGCACAATCCAAGTAGCTGGAAGTTGAAGTCAGACAAATTCAGACTGGAACTATAAGGCATACATTTTTAGTGGTGAGAACAATAAACCATTGGGACAGTTTACTAAGAATGGTGGTGGAGTCTCCATTACTGGATATATTTAAATCAAGATTGGATTTTTTTTCTAACAGATCTGCTCTAGGAGTTATTTTGGGAAAGCTTTATGACCTGTGTCTACAGGAGGCCATATCAGATGATCAAAATAGTCTCTTCTGGTCTTGGAATCTATGAATCTTTGAAGTGTGGGGGTTACAGGACTCCCACCATATAACATATAACTCAGGGTAGACTCCCCTCAGCCTACCCAAAGGATTCTGCTTATGCTGGTGAATCCTCTTACTCTTCCAACCTGTAAGGGGCATCTCGGTCAGAGAAGTCTGCAGGTCTCCCTTTCTCCCATAGTTGCAAGAACCACCAATGAAATACGAGGTGTCCATTACTTTTGGAAGCTGTCATTTATGCCTTTTATCTGCGCTGAACTCCAGCCATGATGAATTAAACAGCTGTACAAATTCCTAATATTAATTTCTAGGTCCTCCTCTTTGATCTATCTGTGTCTCCATGATGCTGTGAGGAAGGTTAAAAATCCCATCAGGCTTCTGTCAATTTGTCCCCAATGGAAACAATTCCTTCCTGATCCCAAAACAGGCAATTATCCTAAAAAACACAGCCCCTATGCTACAATTACAAGGAGGGAGGGTGGGACAGCTAAAGAAAGCGAGAGACTCCAAAAGACCCAGTCAGTGGTTTAAATTAATGGCGGGGGTGGGGGGAAGCGAAACAGGAGTTAGGGACCAGTCAGATACCATCTCTGTCTGGCTGATCAGTGAGAGATGGAGAGCTTTGGTAGAGGACTGGCACAGTCAAGGAATTATGATGTAATTGGAATAACAGAGACTTGGTGGGATAACTCACATGATTGGAGTACTGTCATGGATGGATATAAACTGTTCAGAAAGGATAGGCAGGGCAGAAAAGGTGGGGGAGTTGCGTTGTATGTAAGAGAGCAGTATGACTGCTCAGAGCTCCAGTATGAAACTGCAGAAAAACCTGAGAGTCTCTGGATTAAATTTAGAAGTGTGAGCAGCAAGGGTAATGTCGTGGTGGGAGTCTGCTACAGACCACCAGACCAGGGGGATGAGGTGGACGAGGCTTTCTTCCAGCAACTAACAGAAATTACTAGATCACAGGCCCTGGTTCTCATGGGGGACTTTAATCACCCCGATATCTGCTGGGAGAGCAATACAGCAGTGCACAGACAATCCAGGAAGTTTTTGGAAAGTGTAGGGGATAATTTCCTGGTGCAAGTGCTGGAGGAACCAACTAGGGGAAAAGCTCTTCTTGACCTGCTGCTCACAAACAGGGAAGAAATAGTAGAGGAAGCAATAGTGGATGGGAACCTGGGAGGCAGTGACCATGAGATGGTCGAGTTCAGGATCCTGACACAAGGAAGAAAGGAGAGCAGTAGAACAGAGACCCTGGACTTCAGAAAAGCAGACTTTGACTCCCTCAGGGAACTGATGGGCAAGGTCACCTGGGAGAATAACATGAGGGGGAAAGGAGTCGAGGAAAGCTGGCTGTATTTTAAAGAATCCTTATTGAGGTTGCAGGAACAAACCATCCCGATGTGTAGAAAGAAAAGTAAATATGGCAGGCGACCCGCTTGGCTTAACAGTGAAATCCTTGCTCGTCTTAAACACAAAAAAGCAGCTTACAAGAAGTGGAAGATTGGACAAATGACTAGGGAGGAGTATAAAAGTATTGTTCAGGCATGCAGGAGTGAAATTAGGAAGGCCAAATCACACTTGGAGTTGCAGCTAGCTGGAGATGTTAGGAGTAACAAGAAGGGTTTCTTCAGGTATGTGAGCAACAAGAAGAAAAGTCAAGGAAAGTGTGGGCCCCTTGCTGAATGAGGGAGGGAACCTAGTGACAGAGGATGTGGAGAAAGCTAGTGTACTCAATGCTTTTTTTGCCTCTGTCTTCACAGACAAGGTCAGCTCCCAGGTGGCTGCACTCCGCAGCACAGTATGGGGAGGAGGTGACCAGCCCTCTGTGGAGAAAGAAGTAGTTCGGGACTATTTAGAAAAGCTGGACGAGCACAAATCCATGGGGCGGGGCCGGATGGACTGCATCCGAGGGTGCTAAAGGAGTTGGCCGATGTGATTGCAGAGCCATTGGCCATTATCTCTGACAAATCATGGCAGTCGGGGGAGGTCCCGGATGACTGGAAAAAAGCTAATGTGGTACCAATCTTTTAAAAAGGGAAGAAGGAAGATCCGGGGAACTACAGGCCAGTCAGTCTCACCTCAGTCCCTGGAAAAATCATGGAACAGGTCCTCAAGGAATCAATTGTGAACCACTTAAAGGAGGGGAAAGTGATCAGGAACAGTCAGCATGGATTCACCAAGGGCAAGTTATGCCTGACTAACCTAATTGCCTTCTATGATGAGATAACTGGCTCTGTGGATGAGGGGAAAGCAGTGGATGTGCTATATCTTGACTTTAGCAAAGCTTTTGATACAGTCTCCCACAGTGTTCTTGCCAGCAAGTTAAAGAAGTATGGGCTAGATGAATGGACGGTAAGGTGGATAGAAAACTGGCTGGATGGTCGTGCTCAATGGGTAGTGATCAATGGCTCCATGTCTAGTTGGCAGCCGATATCAAGTGGAGTGCCCCAAGGGTTGGTGCTGGGGCCGGTTTTGTTCAATATCTTCATCAACGATCTGCAGATGACACTAAACTGGGAGGAGTGGTTGATACGCTGGAGGCTAGGGATAGGATACAGAGGGACCTAGACAAATTAGAGGATTGGGCCAAAAGAAATATGATGAGGTTCAACAAGGACAAGTGCAGAGTCCTGCATTTAGGACGGAAGAATCCCATGCACTGCTACAGACTAGGGACCGAATGGCTGGGCAGCAGTTCTGCAGAAACTGGACCTAGGGGTTACGGTGGACGAAAAGCTGAATATGAGTCAACAGTGTGCCCTTTTTGCCAAGAAGGCTAACGGCATTTTGGGCTGTATAAGTAGGGGCATTTCCAGCAGATCGAGGGACGTGATTATTCCCCTCTATTCGGCACTGGTGAGGCCTCATTTGGAGTACTGTGTCCAGTTTTGGGCCCCACACTACAAGAAGGATGTGGATAAATTGGAAAGAGACCAGCGGAGGGCAACAAAAGTGATTAGGGGGCTGGAGCACATGACTTATGAGGAGAGGCTGAGGGAACTGGGATTGTTTAGCCTGCAGAAGAGAAGAATGAGGGGGATTTGATAGCTGCTTTCAACTACCTGAAAGGGGGTTCCAAAGAGAATGGATCTAGACTGTTCTCAGTGGTAGAAGATGACAGAACAAAGAGTAATGGTCTCAAGTTGCAGAGGGGGAGGTTTAGGTTGGATATTAGGAAAAACTTTTTCACTAGTAGGGTGGTGAAGCACTGGAATGGGTTACCGAGGGAGGTGGTGGAATCTCCTTCCTTAGAGGTTTTTAAGGTCAGGCTTGACAAAGCCCTGGCTGGGATGATTTAGTTGGGGTTGGTCCTGCTTTGAGCAGGGGGTTGAACTAGATGACCTCCTGAGGTCCCTTCCAACCCTGAGATTCCATGATTCTATGATTCTATGATAGGAGGGTCCCACCTCTGCGTTCCCCAGCATCCACCTCTCCCCGGGGTTGTTCACCACACTGTATGTCCAATCAAGTCTCTGACCTGTTGACCTGAGTGCTGTGGCATTCTGCTCTCAGATTTCCATCAGAGTAACTGAGGGCAGAGTCTGGTCCATGGGCTTCCAGAGTCTGACACGAGGAGTGCAGATCCACATCGTCCCCTGTAGTTAGATGGGTGACAACTTCTGTTACATCTATTTATGTTCTAATATTTTTTTGTTTTGTTTTCCACCTATTCTCATTTTACACACAAATGTCTTTTTTTAAAACATATCTAAATAAGCTGGGTCTGTTAATATTTTTTTTGTCTTTTATAAGTTCAAATTGAAAGGCCTTATGTCCCTGAAAGGCTGTAATATAAGATGTATAACCATTCCTAACTGCCTTGATGACATCTTGGAGAATAATCTGAGGCAACCCATGTTAAACCTGCTCGAAGGAGATACACACTAAATGTTTTATATGAACTGCTAACAAAATGAGAAATTGTTATCTGACGCATCACTCTGAGCATTTTAAACATTTTCTTACTTTTACATACATGTTTTGTTAGCTGTTATAATCACAAAATTAAAGGGATATTGCCAACTTGACATTTTTTTAAACTAATTTTAAATCAGTTTGCTATCATGACACTCCTGAGCATGTTTTATCTAAAACACCCCTTCAAAAACAGTCAAAGGGGATTTTCTGATCCCTGCTTCTTTAGAAGGGTCTTTTGAATGGGTTGAAGTACACCCTCCAGTTCTGCTCTTCTGCTGCTTTTAATTGGAACCATGTTCTTTTTCGCCCTAAGAGAAGGGCATGCCATCAATAAACAGTGAAACTAACAAAGTCATATGCTGTGGCCACAACTTATCCCACTTATACTTCTCCCTGTTGCTGTCTCATTTTCCACTTCTTCCTCATGTAAGGAAACTTTACTCTGTGGGAGTTTTCTCAGTAACTCTCCTCTTTTGGGAGACTTGTTTATTAATGTAAATTTCAAAACAACACAAAAAATTCCACCCAGATGGCTCACAAGCTCTGGTACAGGGTTCTTCTTAGTTCTGCCTCTGCAGAGGCTTTCTTCCAGCATGTTTGCTCCCCACACTCCACCCTTCCTAGCTGGCTCCTGCTCCCTAAAGGCTTGACTTTCCAGATCCTCTGCTTTAGGACTAAGAGAGTCTCTCTTTTATTGTTATAAATATAGAGTAGTGCTTAGAATCTTTAGGCATGGAGTCGAACCCAGTTGTGCTAGGCACAGAACATTAAGATGGCCCCTGCCCTCCGCCAAGAGTTTGCATCTGAGTACATCTTTCTGTGTAGAGCAGCTCATGCAACCCTCCTGTTTCTTTAAGTTTGTGACGGGGCAGGCTGGCCCCGCACTGGTATTGAGAGGGTTAACCCTTCCCTGCTGGCAGAGGAAGTCACGCCCCTGAGGCTCTGCTGGGCATGCTCCAACAGGGAGCCAAGTATAAAAGCCTGCAGAGCTGCTCAGTCAGGGCTGGCGGCTGAGGGAGGAGGAAGCCCAGCAGAAGCTCCAGCCCAGGAGCAGCAGTACCTCGTTCAGGAGGGAACTGAGAGACCGGGAAGTGGGACCAGAGACTGGCAGCTGTCAGAACCCCAGGGAGCATTGGGGTCTGAAGAATCTGAAGACCCCGAGGCCCCAGGGACTGCTACATCCAGAGCAGGGGTAGGAAGTGACCCAGGGAAGGGAAGGGAGTGGTATCTCCCACCACTCTAAGGGCAGCGTGTTGCGGTAGGATTCCCCGCTGACCCGGGGAGGATCACACTGTTAAAGACAGGGCCCTGGGTTGGAGCCCGGTGGAGGCGGGTGGGCCCCGGGCTCCCCTACCGGGGGTCTCTGAACCCCAGTCTCCATCAGTGTGGAGACGTAGTTCACCAAACCCCCTCGTACCTCGAAGGAGATAGATGGACTCCGGCCACTAGGCCGCGCTATCCCCCGGGGAGGGGATTTAGAAGGACTTTGAGCATTAGGCCATACGGCGCTGACTACCGGGGAGGTAGTCGAACTGCCATAAGAGCAGGGAGGCGGGGTTAACCTCGTCCCCCCCTGGAAACAAAGGGGTGACGAAGTGCAAAGCCCGCCACAAAGTTCCTCACTGATCTCATACTGCCATATATATCTCCTAGCAGGCATGTTGTGAGTCACATATGCTTATCATGTAACTCCTGAACTTATTCCTGTCACCAAGGGAAACATCTCCCAGCCTCCTTAAAGGGCCAGCTCACCCTGTGACAGTCTCATTGTCATCTTGGTAGGGATACACAATGGGGTTAGGTGTTGCATTGCCTAACATCTAGGCGCTTCGAAGATCACTGCAACGTAACTGATATCCATAAAGCCTAAATTAGCCTAAGCCTAGACTCCCTATGTATAATGCATGGAGAGAGAGAGTCACCTAAGAATGCAGTCCACAAAAGCCAGGCCCCTAGGCAGGGAGATGCTGGCAAGAGGAGTGTGTCTTAAGCTCCACCCCACTCACAGAGTTCAGCACCTAAATCAGGCTGTGGGGAGGTACCTATCTCTGATTGCAATCCAGAGATGGCAACCCCTCCCACGTCTTGCAAAAATGAGTTAGGTGCCTGCCTAACTTCACACAAAATGACCCTGGAGGAGTCCTCCCTTGTAACCTTTAGCTCAGTGGTTCGGGTACTTACTCAAGATGTGGTAGACCAGGATTCTGTTCCCCCACTCTGCCTAATTAGGTGAACAGATTTGACGAGAGTTTTGCCACCTCTCATTTGAGTGCCCTAGACACTGTGCCATGGGCTATTCTGATGTGAGTTTCCCTCAATCTCTCCTGTTGAAGCTCTTTCATTCAATAATTAAATATTACTTAGGCTAGAGAAAAAGTGACAATCACTCTATAGTTCAGTAGCTAGGAACTCACCTAAGAGGTGGGAAATACTTGTTCAAATCCTTTCTCCTCATTAGGGGAGGGGAAAATTTAAGTGAGATGTCTCTCTTCCCGGATGGGTACTCTGACCACCAGGCTAAAGGTTATAAGGTTGGAGTCGTCCTCTTTCCCCCCATCTCCTGCTTTGTGTGGACTTAGGTGGCCTCTGACCACATCTACTACATTGGGCTCTGCAGGCAAGATAGGTGCTCCTTCACTTGTCTTCTCCTAGTTTGTGGATCATAATGGCACATAGGCAGGAGATAGGAATCTAGGCTGGTAGAGTAACGTAGCAGTGTCTGTACCCTGAAGCAGAAACTAAGGCACTCAAGGAAGTTTTACAGGAGAAATGTAGGTGCTGAGTGAGGTTAGCCATCTAGAGAGTTAGGTGGCAGCTGAGTAGAGGTTTTATGTCTCACAATAGTGCCTAAATACCTTTGTGGATACAGACGCGGGTGCTCCCCTTCTCTCACTGCTTGTATGTATTTGCTTGAAATGTAACATTGTGAAGGAATGGATCTTCTTTTTGTAGTGTACCAAGCACAATTGGACACTAATCTAATTGAAGCCTCTAGGCAGTACTGCAATATAAATAAATAATAAGTGAAACTGACCCTGTACAAAGTTCTGTCAGATGCCCATAATAAACAGAAATAGAGAGAAAGATCTTTCCCTTTCCCAGTCTCTTTGAGTTATATTAATCCAATGAGTTTCTTGTGACAACAATAGGTACAAGATTTCAAAATAGATGTTTGATTTTCAATTTGATGTCCCTTGAAAATCCAATATTTTAAAAGCATTTATTGTCTAATTAAACTTTGCACCTTTCACAACCTGAAATATTTTAGTAGAATTAAGTAGGAAAATTCCATTTTGTTGTTTGTATACAATCAATCCAATACACTGTTTCCTCAATCAGTACTGCATCATATCATAGCTACATACCTAATTCAATGTGTTGTGTTATATCTTAATTCTAATATTTTAACACAATATCCATACTTAAAATGTACTGTTAACTGTTTTCTGCTCAGAATTGCTGAATCTCCCACTTTAGTGACTTGTCCCAAGTACTGGGTAAAAGAAAACAGCACTAGAACATTGTGATAAGGAGTATGGAAAACTAAACCATTTTAGTAGAATGTACAAGACTGAGAGTAGGTGTCAGTTGTTGTTTTAGAATTGTACGGGAAGTGAATGGCCCCATAGACTGTGTGGAAGATATGGCTATCATGATTTCCTACCTAATTCCAAATACATATAGAGGTCAGAGACTTGGGGCAGAATACCAATATCACTGTATGTAACAATGTTGTTGGGGAGCCACCCAGTTAGATTACATCTGGACATTACGGCCTCATGTAGAGTGATCCCTCAGAGTAATTCCCAGACTTGACTCTTTAGTCGGAGCAGGTGCTTTCAAGATAATGAACAATGAGAGCGCAACACAGCCAGTATGAAAATGAATCTCACATTAAACCAGAAAAAACATATGGTAGTGGATGAAAACTGCCAGTGACCCCAGCTAATGAGGCCAAGGGTCTGATCACAAGCACTGAGCACTGGAACTTTGTATGTGCAGTAGGAAAGCAGAAGATTAGTCTGATGGACTATGGAGATGATTTGAAAGAATGGGTGATGGCTGTCCAGAAGGAGAGCTGTGACTTGAAGCAGAGGCGCTGGTTGAGCCAGTGTGCTCATCACAGAGGAAAATTCAATTGGCACTATATGACTGTGTCTGTGAGGAGAGGTATCATTGCTGTGTTAGATTCCAGTGCCCCCGGATAAGCAGCATGATGTCTATAAAGAAGCAAAATGCAGATGTCTACTGCAACACTTATTGCCAGGATGGATAAAAAGTGATGATTTTAAAAAAATCAGACTTTATACATTGGCTTTTTTTCCCATTTAAATTAAATGTGGATTTTTTCTTCAAATAAACTCAATTAACATTTTAAATTTGAAATTGACACCCTTTGTTAAGGCCTAAACTTACTATAATATATTAAATCATCTATGCTGAAGACAAAACTAATATTAAGCAGTACATGTTTTCTGCCAAATGTTAAAGAAAATCAAATCACTGAACTGCTGGAAGTCACTGGCTAAGCACTTGGAACCAGAGTTTGTTGGAGTGCTAAATCAGCTTTTGATTGCACTAGCCTCTTTTGTAGGTGCAGAGAAAATATTTTCTTTATTTCAGTTGATTCAAGTACAATTCAATGACTAGTTCATTCAAAGTTTTTTTAAAAAATGGAAGTTGAAAAAGCAGAAAAGCTTGTTTTCTTCTTCCAATAGATGAATAAAAACTAGGTGAGAGAGTTTATCTACTTATTCTAAAGCCTTAAAGGACATGGTGACCAGAAATAGTTAGTTCAATTCATTAACTACAGATAATAAGTCAGTTTGTTTTAAATGCAAAATGTTTGATAAATGTATTTTTCTACTTATCCAGAAGGTAGTTATATTTTATTATTATTATCATCATTATTATTATTATTATTTTATTAGTGGTAATAATTAATAATAATTAAATTTTGGTTTTTGTTAATTTTGGATTTGAATTTCTATCCAAATACAGCTTGTCACAAATCAGAAATAAAAAAATAATCTAGTAAATAAGAAATGCATCATTCATCATTTTTTAACATAAGGAAAATGTAAAGTATAAGAATCTGAATAAATGGAAGTTGAGTAATATAATTGTTTAAATGTGTATAGATACAGTATATTCTCCTGGCTGACAAACAGAAGCACCATATTTAATGTAAAGGCTATGTTTAGTGGCAAATCAACTTACGTTAATGGTTACCAACCAATAAAAATCAATCTTTCTTTAGGAAAATAATGGAAAAAAGTACAAATTCAAAACATGATTAAAATTGATTATTTAAATCAAGATGTCATGATTGCTGATTTAAATCATTATTAAAATTGATTATTTAAATCAATCCCTTGTTTTTTAATGTAATAAAATAATCTTTAAAAGATAGATGTTTCAGAAAGTTCTGACAACCCACACTCAAAATTCGGCTCGTTTAGGTGTCTCAAGTTGGGCACCCAGAAACTGAGGCATCCAAAATCACTAGTCACCTTTGAAAATCTTGACTTGAACATTCAGGGGAGACAAAAACATATATGAAAGCTGGGTACAGAGGCTTATGTTTGCTAATTCAGTACTTGGGATTTCTCTTTCACATTACAGGAATTTAGTCACCGAAGCAGAACAAATGTTATCCAAAGATTGCAGCAAAAGCATAAAGGCTTGGAAAGAGTCTGGATATTTCTAAGTTAAATTTTCAGCACAGAAAATGTACTCCTAAAAAAACAAAAAGAGTTCATGGCTATTTTATATGCCGTGTTAGGGAAGCAAGACATGTGTTGTAGTTCCCTAGAGCACACAAAATTTTACATTGTTCATTTTACACACACTAACAACAAATGGGAAGGAGCATAAGTATATTTACATATCTGCAATTTTAAACAAATGTCCAGGTTTTTTAAATAAAACATGGAAGTGTCCTCATTTATTTGTAAACATCCTATTTATTGTTTTACACGTATGCACATTTATTTATTTTTTGGTTTTTAAAAATAGTTTCTTCTACTATCGGAATTATAGAGCTAATTTTGTTTTGTGAAAGAAAAAAAAATCTTTCTCCTGACTTGTACCATTGTTTTTACTATTTTCCTGCAGAGTTGTGCCCTGCTTTTATACCTGTTCTGTTTTTAAGTTGTATGAAATGAACAGCAATTAACTGTTCATGATTCTTTAGAAATGTGGGCATTTCAAGAAAAAAGGAGGTTAGGCAGTTTTTATATCCAATACGCATTTATCTGAATTTATTCTTTCAAAAACTATTCTTTAGTTCTATTACTACAGTAGCTTTTAGTATTTTTCCATGAGATTCCATCTAATTTAGTGTCCATTCCCGCCTTTAAATTTATGCCTCATAATTCTTGCATTTGACTGTTGCACAGAAAAACAGAAAACACTTTTTATCCTCTCAGCTCGCCTCAGAATTTGTGTACTTTACTGTGGTCTCCTTTTCATGTGTTCTTTCTCTTAGATTCTCTTTAGATCTAATATCACTAACATTTTCTCTACAACTCAGAATCTGAGTATCATTGTTGTCTCCATTCTAAGATGACCAGGTGTCCAGTTTTTGACCAGAACACCCAGTCGAAAAGGGACCCTGGCGGCTGCGGTCAGCACTGTAGACCGGGCCATTAAAAGTGTGGTCGGTGGTGCTGCAGAGCTAAGGCAGACTAGTCTTGCCTGTCTTGACTCTGCGCTGTGCCCTGGAAGCGGCCAGCAGCAAGTCCGGATCTTAACTGAGCACAACAGCACTGCCTTTTGGTTTAGGCATCTGGGGAAGTTGAGTTTAGACAGGCAGAATGTAATTTTCATTCTTGGAATATGGCCAGAGCTAACATCTATAATGTTCCCAAAATACCATACAATCCTTAAGTACTGCAAGAGGACAGGACAACAAGTGTTTCATCATAGTGCTGTGGCATTGATTCAGTACTGACTCAAAAAGCAGATTGCCTCCCACTATAAAATCACTAGCACCATTCCCAGCCGAACTGAGATGCAGCAAATTACTTATCCAGATTACCCCTGCTTAATATGTGAGCTCTGACAGGATTACAACACAAGATGGTCTGTCTGACATACTTCTCAAGTGATAGCACTTAATATTTCTCTAAATTAAACTGCTCACTGATATATCTACCCATGCTCCTAGTACCTTGCTTGCATTTACTTCTAAATGTTATTGATGATCTACTTTAGTACTCACTGATTTCTCTTTCTTCATTGCAAGTTCTGTAACATATAGAAACTTTTAACACCTTCCTGTGTATTCCTTCTTGTTGTTTTATACTAAGTTAAATAATGTAAATCCAAATATTTAATCCATTTAAATAATGTAACACTCATTTTTCACCACTTTTCATCCCGAACTGTTTCCACTTCCAGACATATGTAAGTAGCCTTTGTTTTCATAGAAAGGCATTTTATATGTTCAAATAGCCCTCCCTTTATTGGGTATTATATTATTTTTTACATTTCTATTATGGAATATTGAACAACACTGTACAAAAGGTTTCCTAAGCTCATGACAATGAATTCCCCACATAAAACCTGGAATACTTCCTTTTTTACTTGATTTGTCTGGCATAGTTTCCCTCTTTTGAATCCATGCCTATTATGCTAAATTGCCAATTTTTAAATGCACCTTATGTCATAAGTTTTGTTGTTGTTTTTTTTAATTAAAACTGTTCATATGAATTATTGGTCATGAAGGTCTGGATTCACAGAACAAACTCAGCCTAATCAAGGGCACTTTTTCACCATCCTTCCCTTGCTTTGTGCCTTAACAATGATGTAGAAGGATGAAGGATCACCTCAAGGAGTCAGAGGATGTTGCAGTCTCCATGGCCATTTCTGTCTTGCCCTTCCTCTCCCAACAAAAGTGCCATTTATTGGACATGTCTTTTATCTTAACACCTCTCTACTGGAAATGAGACAGACACCACCAAATTCATACACATAGGACCTGAAACACATGATGGCTGCTTGCCTCAGCTGGATTTGAATGGGTCATCTGGAGGTGAAAGGCTCCATTTCCTATACTTTGTTCCCTGAAACATCCAGATTACACCTCCCCCCTTCATTTTGAAAACTGATAGTACCTGGATGCAGAAACAAAATTATTCATGGTCCTGCTGGAGAACCAGCTGTTAAGTCTTCTGTTTGTCTTTACAGGAATACTTTTATTTTCTTTCGATGTATTTTCCACCTTAATTCTACATGTTATCTAATAGAGAATTAATAGAAACACCATAAACTTCCCCTGATTGTTAGATACCACTTCTGGTACCATAAATACTCCCTCTTGCTGATTTAATTTCTGATATGTTTTTGGAAAATTAATTATCTTTAGGTTACTAGCCAGTAACCATCATCAGTAGTAAGTCTGTTTGATTCTCCTTGTTGTTTTTGATAGTGCTACTCCTGCTTACATTTTGTACTGGTTCTGTCCATTCCATTCTCAGGGGTATACAGATAATGGTAAAACTCAGGAGTATATATCTGTTTTAGTCATTGCTCTCTTCAGTTATAGGAAGACTTTTGTTTGTTCTGGAAGAACTATACTTTAGTTGATAGCCATGTTATATAATAGAGGATACAATCAAGGTGCAATCGACATCCAGATTTTGCCTTCCTCCTTTGGTAATGTTTTAGGGCTCAATCTTGCATTCCCTGTGCATACAAAACTCCTTGAAATATGGCGTTCCTTAATTTTTATTCATATGTTCTGAGCAGTGTAGCAGCATGGACATGAGATTTCCAGTGCTGTTGCTTATACACATCCTCTTGCTTTTGGTGCTGCCATGGATGGCCTTTCTCTGGTTTCTTCATTTATCTTTCCTGCTGCACTGCTTTGTTAATAATACACGCTCTTTAGTCTGACATGCTCCACATTTCCTGCCTCTTTGCAACTAAATTTCTTGAAAGTCTGTGTAACTTTGTCCTTCTCACCTACCGTAAACTCTGTCCTGTCAACCCTGGTTTACTCTCAGCCTCTGTTTCGACCCCTCTGAATGTCCGTGGAAAAAGGCACATGGCCATTTGGAGTTCTGCCATTGTTCTGCTCAAGCAGTGCTATTTCTCTGCTCTCATTGTCTCCCGCACCCATAATCTCAGCAGCCTATTTACCACCTTGGACGTATTAAAACTTCATTCAGCCTCCGACATCTTCATGCATCTCTATGCAGTCTTGCAAATTGTTCCCTCCCCCCTCATTACTGACATCCAGGTTTCACATCTGCTCTCCTCTAACCACTCTACTTGCCTTCATAACCTCATCCTATCCTACGTTCTGACCTCCTTTGTTCCTGTTCTTGTCACCTACATCACTGTCTTTAAACTCGTACTTTTCTTGGGTTCCTTCTGTCCACAGCACAAGCATGATCTAATCTCCATTTTTCTATCCTCAAGAAAAATTCACTCATAGCCATACTGGCCTATCCTATTATTACTCCTTCTCTCTTGCTCGGTAAACTCACTACAGTGTACAGACTAAAAGCATTCTCCATGTCTTTGCTGGATCCATTCTATTCTGGTTTTCACCCTCTCCAGATCACTGAAACGGGTCTCACCAAGGCCTCTAATGATGTGCTCAGAACTAAATCTCAGGGTCTCTACTATATCCTCATCCTTCTTGACCTTTCTGCCTCTTTTGACATTGCTGCTTTTCCTCTCCTTGACATCTTGTCTCCCTTTGAGTTTTGTGATACTCCCCTTCTCCACCTTAGTTTTCCTGTGACTATTCCCTTAGCATCCATTTTATTTGGGCCACCTTTTCCCCTTTCCTACTTTTCAAAAACTTTTCACTAACCTCTGTCATCTCCTTTGTTTACACCCTTTCCTTGGATTATGTTTTCCATTCTCTGTGCTTCAACTGCCTTCCTTATCCCCATGACTCATAAGTTTACTTTTCCACTCCTGACTTTTCTCCATCAATCCAATTCTGCTTTTCACCCTTTGTTCAAATCCTGCCATGTCATTTCGCATAACATTTTTAAATTCTGTGTCTTTGTGTCCACACACACACAAGTTTCCTCAAGTCCTTTGATTGTCAGTTCTTTGTGCCAAGGACTGTGTCTTCCTCTCTATGGCATATAGCACAGTGAAACCTAATCCTGATTGTGGCCTCTGGATGTTCCCATAAAAATACTTAATGTAAAAGGAAGTACTGGTAAATATTCAAACTGGTAATGTCATGAAATTTCAATATGCAAGATTTTTTTCCAGCTCTCTGAAATATAATCAGCACTTGTGATTACTGAGGAATGATGGAGGCTTTGCCTTGTCTACATGTTTTGCACACAAGACACACAATTTATTCATGAGTGAAAGCAGTGCAGTTTAAGCAGATAACATTTAAACATTAACATTTTAAATTGAAGTGAAGAAATAAAACTCCTTTGCTGCTTTTTACCCCCATGTATGATTTCATTTTTCTAAAGGTCTTGTTTCTGGAATGAGTAACGTAACCTATCAGCAACTGTTGATGATAGGGTTATAAATAGAGTAAAATATAACTGAAACTAGGGGTCAGCAAATGGCATCAGCAATTGAAAGGAACCTTCTGTGCACTTCAGTCTTCCAGGCTAAGAATGAACTGTGCCTAACAAAAATTGCCTTACTAATGCTTCCGTAACCCAGTCACATATGCTGACATTAACATTCATGATTTACAATAATAGTGCCTCTGCATAGTCTAGTATGGAAATGTGTGACAAAGCTGCAAAAAAACAAGTCTTTTCTAGGTATATGGTTTCATGGTACACAAAGCAATATGCCATCTGCATGAAGTTCTGAATGATGCTTAATTTAGAAAACTATGTGAGTGAAATAAAGAAACAGACTAAATAAACAAACTGAAATCAGCTACGTATTTTATTACTTTTATTTCTAAGGAAAACCCATCAAATTTCTAGCAATAGTTTGCTAAACAGGTCAAGGAAAATACCTCATAAGTTAACGTATATATTTGTTCATTAGCCCATTCATTTATAAGCCAACCCCCCAAGATGCATAGGTAAAAATAGCAAAAACTGTATGGCCCTTTCATAAGCCAACCCTATATTTCAGGGGTTGGCAAACTTTGGCTCCTGACCCGTCAGGGTAAGCCGCAGGCGGGTCGGGACGTTTTCTTTACTTGGAGCGTCTGCAGGCACAGGACCCCTCAGCTCCCAGTGGCCATGGTTTGCCGTTCCCAGCCAATGGGAGCTGCGGGAAGTGGCGCCACTTCCCACAGTTCCCATTGGCTGGGAACAGCAAACCATGGCCACTGGGAGCTGAGCGGCTCTATGCCTGCAGACGCCCCAAGTAAACAAAATATCCCAACCCGCCAGCAGCTTACCCTGATGGGCCAGGAGCCAAAGGTTTCCGACCCCTGCTATATTTTAAAAGTTGGCATCACAAGAAACACTCAAAAGTTTTGCTAGAATTATTTACATGTAATCTAAGGAAAAACCTGTTGTTGTTGTAATAATAACTGAACAAATATGTATTCACATTCAAAATTACAGTCAATATTTAAAATCAGTAAATGGATATTTAAAACAAGTACCTTAGAACAATATGAGACTTTAAAAAGTCTTAAAATCCTTCAAAGTCTGAACCAGTCTCTGATTCACAAAACAGTTCATTAAATTCGGCTTCAGTCAGAACTGCACCTGCATTGTCATCGTAGATGTCGGCAGTGTCGTCTTCAGACTCAGATTCCTTCTCATCGTCAGCCTCTGTTGTGTCTATCATCAAATATGGCATCATCTTCTGACCCGTCGAGTGCATTGCTGATACAGCATTTCCAAAATGATTTTTCTATCATTTCCGAGGGAATGGACACCCATGTGTCCTTGATCCCCTGAACGACCAGATTGATTTCGGGTTTCATAAGATTACCGCCTTTTGTCAACGTCGCCATGCCTGAGCACATCCATTCGGCCCACATTTTGCGTAGCCTGTCTTTAAAGGGTTTGTTTAGGCAGACATCAAGAGGTTGTAGAACTGAAGTTAAGCCTCCAGGTATTACAGCCAATGTAGTTTTCATATTTTTGGCCACGTTTTCACCTCATCCATCTTGTGTGCCCTGAACATGTCCCAAACGAGTATAGCGGGTTTCTTGAAAAGTGCTCCTCATCTCTTATTCCACACTTTTTCCAGCCATTGAATAGTCCCACTTTCATCAATCCATCCCTTTTCGTGTGCACATATGATGACACCAGCAGGAAATGTCATGTTTTTAGGCAAGATTTTTCTTTTAAAAATAACAACAGGAGGGAGCTTTGATCCATTTGCCAAACATGATAAAAACCACCATAAAATGGTTTTTTTCATGGCCAGTGGTTTTAATTAAAACTGATTTTTCACCAACACCAGTTACCGTTCTGTTGCTCAGGAGACCAAATGTCATCAGTGTTGCATCCATATTTCCTATTTGTGACAGCTCAAATGCATATTCCTTTTGATATTTTATAATAAACCTTTGGAAAGATTAAATGTTTTCTTCCAGATCTCTTGGCAGCTTTTGCACTATCTTTGTTCACTGACGAAGACAGAGACCATGATGGTTCGTGAAGCGAGTACACCAATCCGCTGAAGCGACAAAAATTGATGGCTTTACTGACTTATATTTGTCGTCTTTTGACATTTGCAGAGCACGCAGATGAATTCCAGATCTAGTGACAATGTACCCATTTTGTTGACATTCAACAACAGTGATCTTTCTCCAGCTCAGAAAATGAAGCACATCTCGTTGGACGTTTTTTCTTGCTTCTTGGCATGTCTTTTAGTGTTGTTTTATTTTTTTGCAATTCTCTTACTTGCTTCTCATTGATACAGAATTCACGAGCAGCGGCACAATTATTGTTTGCTTCTGCATATTCAACAGTTTGAATGCTGCATGATAAGCAGACCGTTTTCTGTTGATTTCACCGTTGTTCATTTTAAATACTAGTATGAAAATAGATTATTATTATAGTTATAGATTTTGTAGGACTTTATATAGGAATGTCACCTGCTTTATCACTGTCAAATTATTATTGTTCTTTTTTTATTTCAAAGTACATTGGCATGTCTATGGCGATAACAGGCTATTTAAATTTTATTAGAGATTCCATCAATTCTGCATATTATATTTTCATATTGGCTTGAAATTTACGAGGTCCATCGGGAGAAATGCATGAAGAGATCAAATTACACAGTAGAGGACTGACACCGGTGCTATAGTACTATCGTTCATTGTATTTTTCTGATTGGCTTGTAAGGTGTAGCATTTTGTGAAATGCATGGGTCAAATGTCATGCAGATCTGTAGCACTGCTCTTTTAGTATTCATTGCAAGCCAATCTAGTCCACTAAACAAAGCCTTTGCAACTTTAAAAGTTTTGCAGTATTGACATCAATAAATGGGTTGGCAAACTTTGGCTCCCGGTGGCAGGTCAGGATGTTTTGTTTACCTGGAGTGCCCACAGGCATGGAGCCCCTCAGATCCTGTGGCTCCTTCCCGCTCCCATTGGCTGGGAACGGCAAACTGCGGCCACAGGGAGCTGAGGGGCTCCATGCTTGTGGGCGCTCCAGGTAAACAGAATGGCAATGTATTAGATATTCAATTCAATAATTCCATAGAGTTTAAAATCATCAAATTTTGGTGTAGACCCATTTATAAGCTGACCCCTGCTCTTTGATGCTTCACTTCTTTACCAAAAATATTCGGCTTATGAACGAGTATATACAGATTTCTGATTATGAGCTATTGGGAATTAAATAAAAAAACTTGTTGAAAAACAGAATGTTTTTCTTCAAGTGATGTCCTTATGAGTGCTCCATTGTAGGTGTGACAGTGCCCGCTGTGACTGGGATCAGAGGTCTCCAGTAGTAGTGCCCATTGGACCAAACATGCGCACCTTCCCGTCTCACACCGTGAGGAGCATCTACACTCCCTAAAGGACTCGCGAGTGACTCTGTTTTCTCTGCATTTATATGCCGGCCCCAAAGAGACAACCTGGGAAATATCAACCTCCCCAGAGATCCCGACCTCTACTTTTCACTCCTTATCGACGATACGACACCCAATGCCAACAACAGAAACCACCTTCAAAGCACAGATACTTGACTCTTTAAGGGGCTATATTTCATACGCCTTCAGCCAAACAACAATTTTGAAGGTTTGGTTGAGTCCGAGAAGTTTCCCCCTGCTACAGTTACTACAACCATTTCCAACATCCTACTTGTATGGTGACCATTTAGCCCCTTTCTATCCATCATGGTGGCTAATTACCTTGAACAAGTGGGTCCTAGAGATCATCAAAGAAGGATACTCCATCCCATTCCTATCTATCCCAACAAGCTATCCCTTCTCTCTGTCCCGCCTCAGGGGCTGTTCTCACAAACACACTGTATGAGAAGAAATAAACCACCTTCTGATACTGGGATCCATAGAACCGGTCACATTCCAACACAGAGGGAAGCGTTTGTACTTCCATTATTTTCTGATCCAACAGAAATCTGGAGGGTGGAGAATGATCCTAGAGATACAAAGCTAGACCCCCTACACAGATACCCTGCCCCCCAGGCTTTCTGCCCAGGGCAGGAGGACGATCCGTGCCTTGG
This sequence comes from Chelydra serpentina, assembly GCA_037349315.1. Taxonomy (NCBI): domain Eukaryota; kingdom Metazoa; phylum Chordata; order Testudines; family Chelydridae; genus Chelydra; species Chelydra serpentina. The sequence continues at coordinate 7,218,035 of JBAIAC010000014.1, read as the reverse complement.
TTCCTCACAGCTGCCCACCTGCTCTTACTTCCAGAGCCCTGCGCGGATACAAAATTTGTATCCGCATCCATGCTGGTATCTGCAGAAATAGTCCATGAATATAAAGCAGATACCCGTGGATTTGCACGGCTCTATACAAAACCTCAATAAGTTTGTCAAACTGCAGCATTTCAAGATGGTTACTCTATCGACCATTATTCCTGCACTGGAACAAGAGGATTGGTTCTTGGCCCGTGACACAGGTTTTGATATCACAATATATCCGGCCCACAGATGGTTCCTCCAACACCACAGCAGATCCACTGAGCAGAAGATTCTCCCATGACCACAAGTGGGAGCTGGACGTGCAAGCCTTACACCACATATTCGGCTGCTGGGGATTCCCACGATAGATCTCTTCACCACACTGGAGAACACCCATTGTCTTCAATTCTGCTCGAGAGCAGGCATAGGCTGCAGATCCCTGGGAGACACTTTCCTCCTCACATGAGATACCCCGTTACTCTTCACTTTCTCTTCCTTTCCCCTTCTGTTCAGAGTACTCCATAAGATGCAAGGGGACCTTATAGCTCCAACATGGCCACAACATATCTGGTATATTTACCTGATTCACATGGCCTTATGTCCTCTAATCACTCTCAGACCAATTCCACAACTCCTCTCACAAGATGAGTTGAATCCTCCATCCCAATCAACAGCTACTCCATCTGAAAGCATGGCTCTTCCATGGTTTGGGGATTCAGAGATGACCTGTTCAGAGGCACTTGACTAGGAGATGTGACACAACTTGACACTCTTAACTCCATTTTTATCCACTCACTCTTGAAAAGATTCCTGAAGAGCCTCTAAAACCTTTTTCCTTACATATGGGATCCCACTCCTGTTTGGGACCCCAGCCTAGTACTCCACTCTCTTATTAGAGCACCATTCAAACCAATGGCAACATGTTCTTATATTCATTTTTCCATGAAAACAGCATTTCTTGTCGCTATCACACCTGTGCACAACAGGTGGAATAAATTGGTGTGCTCAGGGGATTCCACCCCATACACAATACTTCATAAAGATAAGTTTACTTTACGTCCACTCCCAAAATTCACACCCAAAGTATCATCCTCTTTCCATCTAAATCAACCAATTCACCTTCCATGCTTCTTTCCAAAACCACACAACAATCAGAAGGAGAAGGTTGGACTGCAGGCAAGCATTAGCCATTTACCTGGACAGAACTAAACCTTTCAGATGGTTGCCACACATATTCCTATCAATGGCATAAAGATTGAAAGGCACTGCCATTTCCAAACAATGTCTTTCCAAGTGTGCCGGGTGGTCAGCCCTGGAGCACTAGGCGGCAGTGCCTTTAGCCCCGGTACACAGCGTCCCCAGCCCTGGTGTGAACCCTGGAATGCCGGATGGCCAGCGCCCCCAAACCCGCAGTGCCAGGTAGCCAAGCGGCATGGTCTGAGCACTGGACAGGCAACATGGCCGCAGTGCCAGCTGCCCCGAGTCCCCATAGATGGCAGGCCGGCCCGCCAGCCTCAGCCAGCTTGGACCAGGGCAGAGCACTGGGAACTGCAGGAGGGAGCCTGGGCGTGGAGCGTGGGTGCAGCCATGTCAGGCTGTTTGGGGAGGCATAGCCTCCCCCAGCCTATGATGCCTGCTGCCCATGGTCCATAGAACACTAGAAAATGGGTAATTTCCTCACCGAGTTCCATCACATAAGATACGGCAAAATAAAAAGCAATGTGAGCAAGAAGGAACACAAATGTTTTATTGGCCATAGTCTGTAGAAAAGACCAGATCTTTGTTACTTCAGGATCAAAGTACTTCAATTAGATATTGCATAAGGCTACACCTGAAATCTATTTGGAAGCTAAGGCTTATGTGCAATGAAACTCCCTGCACTTTTGATCTGCCTTGATGGGATTCTTCCTGGCAGTACAGGGCATGAGATTTCTGTGATCAACACTGGTTACTGATCAACATTGGCCTTCTGGGTAGAGAATAAGGTGCTGATGTCAACAGATAAGCCCTAAATTTCCTAGGACCTGCCTGCTTGGAAGATAACCTGCCTTCTCCACTCCCTGTGCAATGCTGTCATAAAATAGCTGTGGTGCTTGAGCTGAAGATCGCTGGCTGTGTGTGAAAGTAAGCAAACTGTCAGAATAGCATTCCCCGTGGGTTTGGAATTCACATTTCCTTTGCTCCAGAATGGTCAAAATCTGTTGTGCTGTGCCCTGAAGGTTTGTGTATGTGGATTCTTTTTTTAAGCTTTTGCAGAAGGTGGGAATAGAGATGCAACTGGGCAAGGTAAGGCATAATAGGTTATTGGTAGAGTTATTTAATTTCTTGATAACAACTTGGTTTCACATCATTTGGTAAAAGAAAAGATGTCACTAGTTTAGATTCAGCTCCAACCAGTAACTTCTGCCAATGCCATGTAGCTGCTGAATCCTTTTTGTGAAGACAACTTGTCCAGCACAGTAACCAACAGTGTCCACCCCCTCCTCCCCAGGCTCTGCCCTCCTTTAATAGCCTACACCTTGCCTGTTCAGAACACAATATCAGAGTGAAATACAAAAGCCATTTCTAAAGAGGCCACCTTTACGACCCTTTCTGGTAGAAGAAAAAAATTGAGTCATTCCTGCGTAATTGGTTTCAATAGTTACAATAAAAGTGTTGAAGGTGCTGCCAATGGAACTGAAAGGTCTTTTCTTCCACTTCGGTAATAGAAGTGATCTTGCACAGTAAAGTTTTTCTCACGATATAAGATTAATCTGAAAAGAATTGTACGTTGTGCTAGAGATCTGAGAAAGGCAATGTCTAGGTATGCAGTTTGCCCCTAACTAAAACTGACATTAAACAGAAATGCTTAGCTTCTCTAAAGTTCCAGTTTTTAATTAGCGTAATTCATCATTCTCTATGTATTTGTTTACTAATTCATTCTACTTGCTGTACTCCAGCTGATGCTAAATTCTTAGTTCAGATTGACTGGAGTTAAGCTATTTTCACAAATAATGTATTTAACAAAAAAGATACAATGGGTATAAAGTATGTTAAGTTGTGATAAGCCCTAGCTAAAATGAAGCAGCTACAACAAATGTGTCATCTTTCACCACTTTGCATTATCCATAGACTGGAAACTAAGGAAGATAAGGAGTATGTCACTTGTGTGTGTGTGCACGCGCTTGCATATATGTTAGTCTATATTCTTTTCCTATCCTTCATATAGAATCTTTCTAAAAAAACAAGTGGCCTTCAAATCTTTTTATTATAATTTGTATCATTTTGTTATAATGAACAGCCAAAATGGCAATCTGTTATTAATCTTGATGAGAAATGCAACAGTTAATTATGTGTGGGTGCTGCATATGACTTGAGAGCTAGAAATAGGCAGATATGTTCAAATAAGGAGTCTTCAGTGTTCCCCAAAATTAAATATCTGAATCATTTTGATTTAAGGCTACTAGGTGTAATTATTTTTGATTTAAAAAAAAAATATTTTTGTTCCATTTGGGATATTAAGCAGAAGATCTGGACTACAACAGGAGAAGCTATTCTTCTGAGATTTCCTATCTAATTGTGTAGACCTACATGTTGGAAGCCCCTCACTTTGTATCAGAATCAGCTGATAATTCACAATTCTTTTTTCCCATTTTCTAAGCATCAGATACTTTCTTAATGTCAAACTAGCAACTGTTTTGAGGTATGGTGGGCAATGACTAAATGATTGGTAGACAAATCTTCCGTGCTTTGCTTCAGCTGAGTACCCAAAAGTGTGTAAGCAGCTTATTTGATCTTCCTGAATGCAAAACTGGTTAAGAGATGCAGGAGCGGCTCTCACAATTTTGCCGCCCCAAGCAGTCGCCACGGCCCCGCCCCCGACGCAGGCAGTCTGCGTCCGCGGCGGCAAGGGAAGAGCGGCGGAGCTGCCGCCCCATTGCCGCCGCGGCGGGTGAGAATGGGGCGGCAGTCCGAGTCCCTCGGCAGCGGGAAGAGCGAACCTGCCGCCGAATTGCCGCCGCGGGACTCGAACTGCCGCCCCATTTTCGATGCTGCCCCAAGCACTGGCTTCAAAAGCTGGTGCCTGGAGCCAGCCCTGAAGAGATGCCATGAAAGCAGTTGTCTTCCAAGTTTCTCATCCAGAAGTACCACAATAACTGTTTTTCGTTTTTCTTTTCTCTTTCTCATTCTCTCTCTCTTGCTTTTTCTCTTTCAATGCCAAGCGTGCAGAGGACAACTCAGGGTCTTCCTGTTCCCCATCTGGACCCAGAGGGAACCACTCAGGGCACTGTGGTCAGCAGCCTCCCTTTCCCCTGTCCTGCCATTAACACTTGCAAATTCTGTTGTGGTGAAACTGACTTGCCCTTCTTTTGTGCTTTTTATAAATATTGTAGACTTTGAATTCAAGTGAAAAGACATGAAAATACAGTGCTGATCTTGACCCACTCGGACACTTGGAATTCTATTGTAACAAAGGGCAAAGGAACCATCAGAAACAGTAGCCTTCTTGTGCATTCTAGATGCAAGCAGGATAACATAAGACAAAGCTTTGAGGTGGCTCTCAAATATCTACATTGATTGTAACATACTTGAAGGAAATATATATGTTTGGCAGGGTATTTTATTGTCCTTTGGGGGTTTTATCGTATCTGTGCAAGGTAGTGTTGTTCCCCAGTATTAAAATGCAGATTTAGCTCACAGAGCTTTTGTTGCCTGTGTAAAGCTCAAAGACACATATGTTTTTACAGACATACTGCTTCTGACAGTTTTGGAAATGTGGATGGATGAAAATTTCAGTAACATAGGTTTTAAGGCTCATTTTTGTATTTTATTTGGAATTTTGTAAGCTCTTAACACACAACCAGAGAAATTTGGTATAATCAAAAGGGGGAAAAAAGAGAAAGCTGTTACCTTACAGTATCTTAAAGGAACAAAAATATACTTTCAACCCTTCAGTCTAAAATTGTAAATTACTTCCATCATAAGGGAAGGGATTTGCACAGATGGAGTTAAATCTGACCCCCAAATAATGTTTCCATAATAGTCAAAAGAAATATACTTAAACAGCTATAACAAGTTCTCTAAGTGTGGCTTTTAGAGCAAAGTAGTTGGAATAAAAGTAATATTAAAGTCACCTCCAATAGATGACAACAAGCTACTTCTAATGCAGCAATGTTAAGGGCTAATGGTACTCGCAGTAGAATAGCAGAGTACATTAAGCAGAGCTTCAAGAAAAAAATATTGCTTTTAACATTTATTTGCAACATCAATAAAAGGTGAACTCATTCTGATCAAGACAATTTGAACTAGTACAGTTGGGGGGGTTTTAGCACACATTCTTGTGTTATTGAATGTGAAGTATTAGGATACTAAAGTTATACTTATTGGATCAGATTATGCATTGTGTGCATTCCCTTTGTGCCATGCTGTTTACATTGTCTGGCTTTAAGTCTAGAATCAGTGACTAAGGGGAAATTACCCCAGAATATGGGATTTTAATGCCATTTACCCTCGTCCTGTTACTGGAGTAGCAGGGAAAAAAGGATGTGACTGAAGGAAAGAGCGTAGTGCTAGGATAGAGTTTCAGCCATAAGTTACATCAGTTCTCAGACTATTACACTATTATGTGTGGAAAGAGATATAAAATAAATAATTATATATACCCTGTGTACAAAGCATTTCTAGTTTTGAATAGAATGCCTCCAAAATAGCTGATTATTTGTGAATTGATGGAGCAACCCCAGGGAAAAGGTTACTTTATTTAGAAATATGTAGAATTAAGTAGTTAAACGGTAACTGCAAATGAAAGAATGAAACCAATAGTAAAATAGTCACAACCACACCTAGGTTTAAAAAAGAAAAAGTGATATAGTTGACTAGTGAAATGGTAAATTGGTGATAGGATGAACCCAGAAGAGATACCAAGTGACATATCATGGTGTTTGGGGATATAGACTCATTGAAATTAATCAAGCTCACTGAGGGCCACATTCTGCCATCTTTATCTACAATAAATAGTGCTATTACTGCATAAGAAGCCCCCTGGATCCTGTACAACTAGACCATAAAGATCACTTTGCAAGAGTAAAGGTTGACTTAATCAGAATGAAGAAAGTGCCAAGTCCTCAAGTGTTGTAATCAGCTTCATTGATTTGAATAAAGTGAAACTGATTTACTTTTGCTGAGGATTCAACCCAAAGTGTTTTTCTAAACAGTTTCAGTTAACAGAACTTGATAGAAAAGGTTTTGGAAGTGGCTGGTTTCTTGAGGCATAGCTACAGAGAGAATGCATTGCTTCTACTGTAATAGGTGGCATGCTGAGGCTGAAAATGATGGGAAAGCTCTAGTACAGCTTTAGTACAGGGTTATATTTTTCCAGAATTCATATGAAACATACTGTGTTAAATTCATACTAGCTTAATTTATCTTTTATGATTATGAGGATGGAGTAATTATTACAGAGGAATGCCAAACAGTACATGAACAATTGTGAAATCTGTCTAATAGGGAAAATATGCTCAAAGCATACTGGGGGAATGCTAGATAGCTTTACCTAAATAAAGTGAAGTGTATAACAATGTAAAAATAATAATAAAATGAGAGGTTTCAGGGTAGAAGCCATGTTAGTCTGTATACTTAAAAAGAACAAGAGTACTTGTGGCACCTTAGAGACTAACAAATTTATTTCAGCATAAGCTTTCGTAGGCTATAGCCTAATTCATCGGAGGCATAGAATGGAACACACAGAAGTAAGATGTATATATACACACAGAAAACTTGAAAGTTGCCATACCAATTCTAAGAGGCTATTTAATTTAGATGAGCTATTATCAGCAGGAGAAAAAAAACCTTTTGTAGTGATAATCAAGGCGGCCTATATCAGACAGTTGACAAGAAGGAGTGAGGATACTTAACTTCGGGGAAATAGATTAAATGAGTGTAATGACCCAGCCATTCCCAGTCTCTGTTTAACCCTAGGTTGATGGTATCCAGTTTGCAAATTAATTCAAGTTTTGCAGCTTCTCGTTGGAGTCTGTTTTTGAAGTTTTTCAGTTTTAAAATTGTCACATTCAAGTCTGTTATTGAGTGACCAGGGAGGTTGAAGTGTTCTCCTACTGGTCTTTGAATGTTATGATTCCTGATGTCAGATTTGTGTCCATTTATTCTTTTGCGTGGAGACTGTCCAGTTTGTCCAATATACATGACAGAGGGGCATTGCTGGCACATGATGTAAGCGAGGACTGGTCTATCTCCCAAGATCTGTGAGAGGGATCCCTTACAGTCCTCGCTTACAGACAGCCCCCCAACCTGAAGCAAATACTCACCAGCAACCACACAACAAAAACACTAACCCCGGAACCTACCCTTGAAACAAAACCCGATGCCAACTCTGTCCACATATTTATTCAACTGACACCATCATAGGACCTAATCACATCAGCCACGCCCTCAGGGGCTCATTCACTTGTACATCTATCAATGTGATCTATGCCATCATGTGCCAGCAATGCCCTTCTGCCACATACATTGGACAAACTGGACAGTATCTAAAATAAACTATCTCAGAAGGAGCTGCACTATCAGAAAACTCAGACATTTTAGTAAAAAGAAGTCATTTATGGTCATAAAGTGGAGATTTGAGTGTTCAAAACTTAATTTTGTCACATGGTGATGTAGCAAGCCAATACACGCTCCAGTAGATGGCCTTCAAGAGTCAGTATTCTAAACTGGGATTCAAATTTCATAACCATGTCTCCCAATATATGCCATCCAACTTCTATTTTGATGTCTGTTTTCATCATTGATTCAGAAGGGATGGGCCTTTGCACACTTCAGCAAGACATGTTGCAAGAAGGAAAGTCACCTTCTCTGTTAATGTGCAGGGGCTAACTATTCTATTCTCTCCTTCCCCTGGTTGGTGATGGTGCTACGAGATCTGTTGGATTTATCATTACTCTCTTAGAGGGGGCTAAGCGATATCTCCAACTATTCAGTCCTGAGTAAGTGACACTTTCCCCCAGCCAGACAGAGCCAAAAGCAGCCCTCACTCTGCAGAGTTTGGAGAGCACAGAGCTGGTGGATATTTGCAGCATAAAACAGCAGCGGGCAATAGCTGTTGCCATTTATTTGTCTCTTGTGTAAAACTTCAATCCCAATCGTATACTCAGAATTGTGAAGAGGGAGGCAGGCATTAAGGCCAAATCCTCTGCTGGTATAAACAGACACAGCTCAATCAATTTAAATGGATTTCACTCATTTAGAGTAACAGAAAGTTTCTCTGCCAATTCTCAGACTTGCTGAGTCTTATCAGTTCCCATTGATTTCAGATGGAGTTATATATGTTCAGCGAGTGTTCTTTGAGAGATAGCAGATAATATATGATCTCTGTGCTGTTTATAGGTAGGTTTGCTTTAATAGAATCATAGAACTGGAAGGGACCTCGAGAGGTTATCTAGTCCAGTCCGCTGTACTCAAGGCAGGACTAATTATCTAGACCATTCCCGACAGGTGTTTGTCTAACCTGTTCTTAAAATACTCCATTGATGGAGATTCCACAACCTCCCTAAGCAATTTATTCCAGTGCTTAACCACCCTGACAGTTAGGAAGTTTTTCCTAATGTCCAGCCTAAACCTCCCTTGCTGCAATTTAAGCCCATTACTTCTTGTCCTATCCTCAGAGGTTAAGAAAAACAATTTTTCTTCCTCCTCCTTGTAACAACCTTTTACATACTTGAAAACTGTTATCATGTCCCCATCAGTCTTCTCTTTTTCAGACTAAACAAACCCCATTTTTTCAATCTTCCCTCATAGGTCATGTTTTCTAGACCTTTAATCATTTTTGTTGCTCTTCTCAGGACTCTCTCCAATTTGTCCACATCCTTCCTGAAATATGGCACCCAGAACTAGACACAATACTCCAGTTGAAGCCTAATCAGAGCAGAGTAGAGCGGAATAATTACTTCTCATGTCTTGCTTACAACACTCCTGCTAATACATCCCAGAATGATAGCTTATTTTGCAATAGTGTTACAGTGTTGACTCATATTTAGCTCATGGTCCACTATGACTCGCAGATCCCTTTCCGCAGTACTCTTTCCTAGGCAGTCATTTCCCATTTTGTATGTGTGCAAGTGATTGTTTCTTCCTAAATGGAGTACTTTGCATTTGTCCTTATTGAATTTCATTCTATTTACTTCAGAGTATTTCTTCAGTTTGTCCAGATCATTTTGAATTTTAATCCCATCCTCCAAAACACTTGCAACCCCTCCCAGCTTGGTGTCATCCACAAACTTTATAAGTGTACTCTGTATGCCATTATCTAAATCATTGATGAAGATATTGAACAGAACTGGACCCAGAACTGATCCCTGTGGGACCACACTTATCATGCCCTTCCAGCATGACTCTGAACCACTGATGCTTACTCTCTGGGAATGGTTTTCCAACCAATTTAGCACCCACCTTATAGTAGCTCCCTCTAGTTTGCATTTCCCTAATTTATTTATGAGAGGGTCATGAAGGACAATATTAAAAGCATTACTAAAGTCAAGATATACCATGTCTACTGCTTCCCCCCATCCACAAGGCTTGTTATCCTGTCAAAGAAAGCTATCAGATTGATTTGACATGATTTCCTGTAGGTTTAGGCCAAGATTTGTAGAATATTATAGAAATATTCATTTGTTTTCTGTTTATGCTAGTAAGATCATTTTAATCAACTCAAATTTTCTATTTCAAAATAATGTCTGAATCTATGTCCTGTGAGCCATCCTTTTTTTCTGTATGTTTTCTCTTTTCATTATTTTTGCTCCAAAATGTGAAGTTTTAGAAAGCAGGTACACTTGCCAGGTTAATGTTTTGAAATCATTTGTAATCCATAAATCATATTTTAAGGCCACAGGGAACCATGGTGATTATTTAATTTGGTTTGCCTAACACAGGCCACAACAAACACCGGTATAGAAGTGTGCATATGCACATGGAGCCAGCCTAATTCATGACAGCTCATTTTGGAGAACTTCAGTTCTGAGTTGCTACTATCTTCAGGACTTCTTATAAGAAAAGGAGTTGCTCTTGGAGAAGTCATGGAAGATTTGGAAAACTTGAGGTCTTAGCCCCTCAGGTTGAGAGAGATAAAGAACCAGGCCAAGAACCCTATTAAATATTGTGCCATGGCAGCCCTACAACATGCCATATGTTAGGTCATCCCTTTTTGAAATCCTGTATGTCTGCAGGACGTTTTTCTGAAACTCTGGTGCATGCCACCTCCACAAAAATTCTAGAATATTGTATATTGTGTGAGGAGATATTGGAGGACATCTTGTGTGTGTTGCCTGTGGTATCTTTGCAGGGGGAGATTTGGCTGGATGGGATGAGAGGAGGAATGCCAATGATGGTTTCTTCTTTTTTCATTTGTTAAAGTAAGGTGGTGTTTTGTAACTGAGGAAAAGGATCACAGTTTGTGAGGGCAAATAGGAAATATATAAATACACTTTAAGAAAGTAATATATCAATAGTTTAATAATATAATGAAATTTATATATGAATTTACACACAGATTGGAGTTAAATTGCTTTCTTTATATACTCTTCCTCTTGTATAGGGTGGAAGCTAGTGGCTTCTAGAGCCACACCTAATCAGGTACCAGGAAATGTTCACAAACTCCTTCCATCTGAATAGGGATTAGCACATGAAAACAAACTGAAAATCTAAAGAAGATAAAACAACCAATTTGAAAACAAATATCACTTTAGGTTTCTATTGTCAGCAACATCATTAAGTGAAAATTGATTGTAAACATATTTTTTTTAGTTTAACAGAATCCCTTTAATTGATATTCATCACACACATGCTTAAATGCCAAGTCCCTGAGCAGTATAAAAGGCCTTTTAAGAATCATGATTTCCAAAATAACAGTTGAATTTCACAATCTTTTTTGTGTGATAAAAATAAGGAAAGAGATTATCAATTTAATTTTAGAAGTTCTAAGCGTTTATATTTCAGAAGTGGTTACCATGCACTCTCTATGCTTAAGATGACCATATTTGCAAATTAAAAAAATGTGAAACTTTTGCAACAACTTTTTTTTTCAGGTGACAAAACCTTAAATTCCCTTTAAAAGATAATAGAATGCTTTCCCCTCTTCCCCCGCCCTCCTCTCATGTGTGCTGAGGTTACCATTACCAGCTTCTGATTCAACAGTGACATCTGTTTGTTTTGTCAGAGCAAATAATTTTTTTCTGGTAACACAGGGAAAATTCTACTTGGTCTAATAATATGCCATGAACATTTATTCTGTACTTATTTTTTCAAAAAGTATTTTGACTGATGAAATGAAAAACTTGGGATATTTCATGTGTCCCAAAAAAGTTCCTGGGATATCATACAGAAAAATGGCACAGTCCCAGTAAAACAAAATCACGTGATTGATTTATCCATAGTGTGTAAGCAGTAGGAAAGAGCAGCCTCTTTTCTACTCCTCTCCCTCTGTTATGGCTCTTTTGAAGGTACCTACTGCCTCCATTTAGTTAAACAGCCACTCCTTGATAATATGTAGCAAGCTAGCCAGGATAAAATATCAGTCAAAGAAGTTTATTACTTCATAGAGCCAAGCAAGAGATAAAGAATCTAAGTATCAAACTCAAAGTTTGTCTGGAGAGATTTTCTGCTGACAAACCAAGTTTTGTCTGCTCGAATAATCCAGCTGAATGCTAAATTCTAAGATGTAGTTTCTTCATAAATATAACCTTATCTCACATGAAATAATACTGAAAAGGCCTATTAATGGAGTGGCACACTCAGGAAATAAGACAATGTGCACAGTCAAAATTAATCAGTGAACATTACATAAGGCTGTGTGTCCTTTATTCAGTGCTGTTTGGTACTTCTAGAATATTATCTTTTACTCAATATGAATTTTAAATACATACATACAGAGTATGACAAATTAAGGTAGAATAGCTTGTCATCTCCATGTTTAAAACAGAAGTCACATTTTCATAGAACGGTGGAGACAAGAGCAGGTCTATGATATAGGTGAACTTCCTGACATTGCTTCAAGTGATTAAAATACACTGAAAGGCAGAGTTAAACTGATCAGCACAATAGGCACATTTTTGAGGAGCTCCAGCTCTGAGTTTAATGTAGGAATTTTCTTCCCTTGGATACAGATACCATGAGTAAAAATCATTCTAAGTTTTACAAAAGTTATAGTAGCCAATTATATAGTGACTTAAGGCAACTACTAACCAGAGAATATAAAATTTCTTAAGCTATGTGTTCTTGCTTAAACTCAAGCAGGTGCTCTGGCCTATTTTGGATGGCAGCAGCCTGAGTCATAATACTGTAATGTATGAATTTCACTCCAATGATGTCTCTCTATAATCTGCTTTAGAGCTGGAGACTCCAGTCCAGTGAACTACATAATGCATTGCAGACTTTCACTAACAACTAGAGCTAATCAAAATGTGTCAGTGTTTTCCCTATTAAAACATGCCATGTTGTTGAAACTGAAATGTTTCACAGAAATGCATTGGTTTCAATTAAAATTTTATTAGGACAATTTCTCAGATACAGGATAGAATTTTGAGTGAGACACATACCCCAGAATAGCCAGGCGATTAGAGCACTTTGGATGTAGTCCTTGTTCTGCCTGATACCCAGGATGGATTTAAACCTGGGGCAACCATGCCTCAGGTGACTACCCTAAATCATGGGGCTATTGGCTCTTCTGAGGTGGTTCTCTTGTGAGGGTTTTTTTTCCCCCATACATTTTTGAATGGTCATGTTTTCATTCTGCATTGGAATTAAAACAAATTTCAAAACTACAGAATTCTTGTTTTCTGGCCAGCCTTACTAGCAGCGTTGGACTGTGAATGTTCACAAAGAACATACTGTATATAATGAAGAAAGGAGGCCCTCTGGTAAGGTCTTGCTAAAAGGATATGTTGCACATTGTGATACAGCGTGGCCAGAAGGCAGCAGGAGAGTGATCTATGATGAGGAGAAGCCTTATTCCCTGTAGATTAATTAAAAGCACCTGAAACCAATTAGAGCACCTGAAGCCAGTCACCTGATAAAATCCCCCTGCTTCAATCAGCCAGAGGAGGAGTTGGAGCAGAGTGAGGAGGAGTTGGAGCAGTTTGGAGGAGTTGAATCAGAATGGTTTGGTGGTGGAGCAGAGAGCACTTTGGAGGAGTGAAGCAGAGTGGATTGGTGGTGGAACAAAGAGCAGTTTGGAGGAAAGCGGAGGAGAGTTTTGAGAAGTGCTGCGGCGGGCTAAGAAGACCAAGATCCTAGGTAAAGGGACACCTGTCTTGTGCAGAGGGAAGGCAGGAAGCCCCACAAGCTGAAGGTCAGGAGAGGGAAGTAGCCCAGGGGAAAGAATCACTGGTACAAGTGGTTCACCTGCTATCATAGGGCCCCTGGGCTGGGACCCGGAGTAGAGGGCGGGCCCGGGTCCCTCCCTCTCCACTCCCCTTCCCTGGGATACTAGTAGGATAGCTGTTACCCCAATTCAGGGGCAAGAAATGGCACCCTGAAACCCCCCCACAAGAAGAGAAAGTGCGGGACCCATCATAGTAGTGCCGGCAATTTGCCAAACATTTAAACACTTCTAGTGTTCTTTTCTTTCATTCATGACAAAAACAAAAAACAAACAAACTACATTTGGCAACAATGATCAGCTGACTCCAATTAACTCTGTGCTAAATCTCTGTGTACAAAATCTCTAACCTATCAAAACCAAACACATAACCTACAGCACTACAGTGAACCCCGGAAGCATTTCTTACCTCAAAAGACCAGGACTGTGACAGGTGAGGAGGAAAAAGATTGTTGGAAGGCCTTTATTTTAGCAGAAAGCAACAAACCCCAGACTAAAAGGGGTGGGTGGGGGGGACTAGACAGACCAGCTATTGAAGTAATGTGCACAACACAGCAAAATATATAGGTAATTACAAAAAAAACCCCGCCAAATACCATTAACCAGATAAAAGAACAAAGTGAGAGCACAGAGGGCGGATACCTTTAAAGCCTGGTTCTACTCTGAAAAAGTACTCTAAATCCATTAGAATTAATTTTATGATTGTGTGTCATATTATATGCATAGTTTACACACACACACAATTTTCCCCCCTTAACTACCAGTCCTACAATCTCACCTGGGCTCTTAGAGGCATGCTAGGTTCTTTCCTTCTCATGGATCATCATTACTACCAAAGATTCTACACGTCAAATTATATATCCTTATCCATATTTGCTAATCCCCTTTTCATCAAACCCTACTGGAGTTCCAGAGGTGTAACTGAGTGAGGGCATACTTTTTGCCTGTGTGGTGATTATGCATGAGAAGCAAAGATGGAGTTTGCCGTGCTACCATTCAGAGGCTAAGTACCAATAATTCAGCTTTCCCCTCCCATCCTGTTTCTGTGCGACTAGAATTCTGAGTTTGAGGTTGGGTCAGGAAGTATGGAGAAGACCTCTGCACCTGAACAGAGGTTTCTGACCTTTTACGTAGATTAGGGGGAGGAGCACATGATTTATGAGGAGAGGCTCAGGGGACTGGGAATATTTATTCTGAAGAAGAGAAGAATGAGGGGGGATTTGATAGGTGCTTTCAACAACCTTAAAGGGGGTTCCAAAGAGAAAGGATCTAGACTGATCTCAGTGGTACCAAATGACAGAACAAGGAGTAATGGTCTCAAGTTGCAGTGGGGAAGGTTTAGGTTGGAAATTAGGAAAAACGTTTTCACTAGGAGGGTGGTGAAGCACTGGAATGGGTTACCGAGGGAGGTGGTGGAAACTCCTTCCTTAGAGTTTTTTAAGGTCAGGCTTGACAAAGTCCTGGCTGGGATGATTTAGTTGGGGATTGGTCCTGCTTTGAGCAGGGGGATGGACTAGATGACCTCCTGAGGTCCCTTCCAAGCCTGATATTCTATGATTCTATGTTTTCTGAGCTTGGAGCAGGAGTGTGTGAAAGCCAGGGGTTTCTGAGCTCTGGGGAGAGATGCAAGGTTTGCTCTGAGCTTTGGGCAGCTGGGTAGAAAATATGGTGGGGGGGGAGTTCTGAAGGGAGAAGGGAATGGAAGGGAGATATTTTTACCTGTGAGGAAGCTTCTGAGCAGTGGGAGGAATCCAAGGGGACATGGGTGATGTCTGAACTGGTAGGGGGATGGGTTGATACCAGCTTGCTGTATAGGTAGGTGTGGGTGAAGACAGTCAGGAGTGAAAGGAGGATAATAGAGTAGAGCGAAGGAGGGGAAGGACAGTAATAGTGGAAAACAGCCAACTGAAAACTGCACTGCACCTCTGACCCTTGCTGGTCTCTTCAAGTGCATCTCCTCTCACGTATTGAGCCTCAAGCTTCCACCTGTCTCTCAAGATGGAGGCACATGATTCTCTCACTATCAGACTGGACCCTGGGCTGCAGTGCCCTGTTTATCAGTTGTGATTACCTCCATAGGCCTGACATAGGTTAAGTACCTGCAGTTCTTTTCCCTCCAAGAGCAATGACAGTGGTAACTAGTGACCTGACAATCTTCATAAAGCAAAGTATTATTTAATTGGAATCAAAGCAGTTCAGAGAAAAAGGTGGGTTAAAACAGTAAGTAGACTATACATGTCTAGCTTACTGGGTGTCTGTGTATCTTCCACATGGAGATTCTGGTATGTCTGGTGATGCAGCTCCCTTTTTATATTCTCTGCCATGTGGCTTGTACATCCTTTGTCCTAAACACACGCTCACAGCACATGGGCATGGAAAAGTAATTGGAGTCCCTAGGCATGTCCCTAAAAGTCCTGCTGACTCATAGGCATAGCTCCTGGCTTCTCTCAATGGGTTTATTCTTCAGCTGATTTGCCCTTGATGGGCCATCAAGCAGGCTGGAGAGTGCTGATGCCTGTCTTTCTTGGTGTGTCACTCAGATGCACAGCACAAGTTTGAGCTATCAATATACCACACATATTTAGAACTCACGATACCGAGATGATATACACATATAAATAAGCTTATCATATTTAGCAAATCATAACTTTTCCAGTGATACCTTATATGGCATATCTTGTATAAGATTTATTGCAATTTTGTAATCTTGGTATCAATAATATTATAAGTGATCATCCATATTCCATACAGTTTGCACCAGTTTCCTAAATTCCACCTGGAGATCAACAAGCAGCCAATGCAGATTACTGAGTACTAGTGTCATGTACTCATAGCAAGATACACAAAGTGACAAGTGGGACACCTTCTTCTACACCACTTTAAGTTTTCAAGTAGAAGAAAATTATAGCCCTATACATAATATCAAGCAATAATCTAATCTTCAAATACAAAGGCATAAATGACAATGTGGGTCACATCCAAGAGTAATAATTGCATGTCATGACTAGATGCAGTTTAGAAAGAAGTCATCCTGGTCACTGGACTCACAGCTCTTGCTACACAAACAAAACCCCAAGATTGAACTAAAAATGTTAATACCTCTCCTAATTACTGTAATAGATGGTTCTGAAAATCGGTAATTTGGACTGTCATTGTGCACCACATACAATGACTAATAGCAATAATAGAACCTAGCTCTTCATTACATAATTGTCTGTCTTTGATCAGCTGCTTGTACTAGTCAATAATTGTCTCTGATTGATTGATGTAATAGAACTTGCTTTTGTTCTGGTATCATCTGCTTTTGATTTCTCTCTGAAGTGGCATACAGTGTATTTGTATTTTAAGTGCATTTTTTATGGCACTCTAATGTCCTGTCATCTGAACTGGATTTTTTAAGAGAACAACCATGGTATTAGCATTTACTTGTCATTAATGAAGATGAAGATTCAGTCTCCTGCATGATTAAACAAAATAGCTGCTTTGATACTTTTTGCCTCCTAAGACATCTCTAAACTTGTCACTGCAGGATCTTGCAGGAAATCTCAGTAAGCTATTCTCCTCCACTCTTAAAATGTCCCCCTCCTCCTCACACACAATGCCAAAAATCCATGAAAGAAGATGGGCCAGAGATTATCTCCAACACTGAAATACGCTCAGCACAGGGAGGAGATGGAGATTCATTAGGTTACTGCTTCCTGATTCTCAAAGGTTTTAGCCCAATCCTGATGTGAACGGGCCATATGCCAACTGAGTATTGAAATAGTGGAATGGAGATATGCCCTGCCACTCATACTCTTCTGATGCCAAGAAGTGGGGACAATTGATATTGGAGTCACCCTAACTAGTTTTATGAGAATTACCCAGCACCATTAGACAATTGCAGCCCAAATATGTCCACTTTGCACCCACTACAAGTGGAGCTGAGAATCTGGCCCAATAACGCCTCCTAGTTTGAAAATTAATGTTTACAAATTTATTGCTTTTGTGGCAACGCCTTTGACCCTAATGAGGCATGCAAGTTCATTTATCACTGGCTGCTTCGTGTTTAGCACAGTTCTAGTCAATCAGAGACCTATTTGATACTTGGTTTTCTATATATGTACATTCAAACCTTTCAACTCTTGATTGCTTTACGAAAGATTGCTGTAGTCCCACTGACCTATATTGTCTTCTGTCCTTGCAGGTTTCTAGGCTTTGAAAATCCTTGTTGTATTTGGGAAATGGAAGGAATAACAGTTTTTCAAAATTTTCTGTACTCTTTAATTTAATTTTCCATTGTATTTCTTGGTGCTGAATTAAATATCAGACAACAGAAGCTATCTTAGAGAATAATACAAATACAAAACAGCTATATTTGCTATTAGGTAACAAGCAGTTAGGCATTTTAATATGTAATTTTTCTAGTTCAAATTAACTTATTGTATTTTATGAAAATATGCTCCCTCTCTTTCTCTAAATACACAAAAAAGGAACATAATCACTTTAACAACAGTGCAGCACAAAAACATACACTGCATTAGCAAAATTAAAAAGAAAGGTCAAGAAATATTTTTGCCCAAAAAAATCATGTTAATTAATCAGATAGAACAATACAGACATATCCGGGTTTGTATTCAGTGCCTTCAAATCCATGGGACATATGAAGAACATAGAGAGGAATATGGCTATTATGTTAAAGTTACCAATCTTTGAAGACATGAAAGATAACCAGGAAAACATGAATATGTTTCAATAGCTACATTGCTATAAATCTGCCAAATAATTGCCATAACTGTTAACCTTTTGTTGTAAATTTAAGGTTATATCTTGTTACTAAAAATAATGTTTTAAATGTGGCACTTTTATCACTTTATAATGAAAAGTAAATATTGGCATCACCATTTTGCAGATGGGGAAACTAAGGAATAGAAAAGTAGTGACTTGTATATGATGAGACCTTGGCAGTGGGGAACCAAACCTAGGTCTTCTGATTTCCAACCTGTGTCCTAATCCTGTGGAACCTGTCCACTAATTAAAGTGGAACTAGAAGATGTAATTTAACAGTGAGAGCAAACTTCATGAAAAATAAGCTTCTTTTCTGTATAATAACTCATGTCCAAGGGTAAATCTAATCTTATTCCTGCAACATGTTATTTAGTTTGTTACTTAAAAACATTACATACATTGGGCAGTGGATGATGGATTTTTTTTCCATGTGAACAGGGAGAGGCAAAACTAACCACTCCCCCATAACTACCATAATTAAATAAAAAAAATAGATGCAATAAAATGTATACTAAAACTAATTTTGCAGTGTAATGAGTTACACAAAGAAAACTATTTCCTTTTACTTAAGATGCAGGGCAGGGAAGGCACACAAAAAAACAAAGCTATAGATAAAATATTAACACCAAACTCTGCTCTTATATATACCACCAATGCCTATCTGGAGTTACTCCATTTTCTTCAGCATATTCTGGTTCGAAATGCAGATGTTTGATAGTTGCATCAGCTCTGTTGCCAAGGTGAAGAACACAATTATTGTAGTGCTGCTGAAGTAATTATGATCACCTTGTTTTTAATCTTTCCCTGTAGGATTTTGGAGATGATGGGTCCTTGTACATTACTAAGGTTACCACAACTCACATGGGAAATTACAGCTGCTATGCTGATGGCTATGATAATCTCTATCAGACTCATATCGTCCAAGTAAATGGTAAGGAAAGATGTTCTAATTGCCAGTCATAGGGAAGTCTCTAGATACTATTTGGTAGATTGTTTTTTTTCAGTTATTTAACTTTATATTACAGCTGAATACAATAGTAAATATAGCAGGGAATATGTTTTCGTTAATAGCTTTCCTTTGATATACAAGATTGCAGGAAAACAAAATATAATCACAGTATTTAGTGACTCTACATAAATAATATCTATTAAAAAGAATAATACAAAACCAAACATTTTTTCTCTGTACCCCAATCCCTTAATATTGTTAATTCACATTATTACCATGCTATTTGTACAATAGGTATTTATAAAAAAGTAACTTTGAATAACAACAATCATTATACTGTACAATCTGTGAAAAAATGTGTTTGAAGCTCTGTTTCTTTGCAAAAATATTAAGTATAATACAAATTGGAAAAAAAACACATTTTTTAAAAAAAATAAAAGCCTTAAGTGTTGAGCTTCAATTAATCTCCATGAGAATCATTGGCTTCTCTATTTTTTTAAAAATCAAAGCATCTGTTTAGGTGCCTAATTGTAGTTTTTGGAGTCCAAATTTAGGCTTCTGGTTTTGAAAATCTATGAAAATCTCCAAAATGTTCAAGGCCCTTGTCAGAATATAAAGCCCCATTCCTGTATTCCTTACTCAGGCAGAACCTCAACTGAAATCACTACTTGTATCCTTAACATCTGCCCTTCCCTTGGCTTGCAAGACACTGTCCTCTCCTCGTTCTCTTCCTACCTCTCAGGTTGTTCTTTCAAGTTATTTTTGAGTGGTCATCCTCCACCTCACGGGGCTCAGTCCTTGCCACCTCCTTTCTGTTTTATCATTTCTTTGAAAGACTTCATCTGTGCTCATGGCTTCAGTTTGCATGTTTATGATTATATTTACCTTTCCATTCCCAATTTCAATATTTGTCATCCAATCCGATATTTTTGGTCAGGATTAAAGGTTTTAAAGTCTGTTTCTCTGTAATCTGGCCCTAGATGTCTGGCCAGCAGCCAAAAACTCCTTATCTTTCTGCTTAAGCCTGCTCCATTCTCCCTGTCTTTGTTACTGTTGGTACCACTACTGTTCTCCTTGTTAGTTAGACCCATTTTGACTTTCCCTGTCTATTCAGATCCATTAAACATGTGTCCACTCCCTGACACTTCTTTTCTCAACTCTACAATATGTCCTTTCCTCTCTGTCCAGACATCTATGATGCTTATCCATGCTCTCATTATTTCCTCCTTTGATAACTAAAATATTCTCACTGACCTGCCTGATATCCATATTTGTCCATCATAACCATAACAAATGCACCATTTCCTTGCCCTTCAATCTGACTACATCCACCACCTCCACCTTTGCATTCCCCTGGTAACTCCACTTTCTCCATCACATCAAATTCAAAATTCGTGTTATTGCCCTAACTTAGTCTCTTCATGATCATTCACTCTTACATTGTCTTCCCACTCCCTCTGTTCCTTCAGTGCTGTCAGCCTTGGATGCCTATTTGTCCATATTTTCCACAAATGTCTCCATATTTTCTTCCATGCAGCCTGTTGCAGGTTGAATGCCCTTCCTAAAGTAATACATAAAACCACTAACCTTCCTCCTTCAAATCTCTCCTCAAGCCTTGATGCTAACAAGAAGCCAGCCAATTAACTCTGGCTAAACTGAGGAGGAAATAGAGATAGCTGATATTTATTTAAAGATAAACATTAAACCTTAAATTTGAACACATAGCAAGGCTATGTAACTACATGGACATATTAGTATTACCCTTATCATGATAGTGCTTTGCAGAATAGTGTTGTGCAGTTCTTAATGTATGTCATTTGGACCCATTTTAGCACTCCTTAATCAGGCAAAACTCTTGAAGTATGTGCAAGCTTTGCCTGAGTAAGCAATGCTAGATTGTTCCTAAAAATTATACGTCAATGACCTGCTTTGTTGCTGCTGCTATTGTTGTTCATTAATTATATTGCTGTGGTGCCTAGAAGCCCTAGTCCCATTGTGCCAGGCACTGTACATGCATATAACAAACAGATGGTCCCTGCCCTGAAGAGCTAAGACAACAGACAACAGATGGATACAACAGGTAGGCAGAGAGTGCACAAGGAAACAATGAGAAGTAACTTCTTCAACTCCCTTGACTTTAGTATGATTTGTTGCTGCTCAACACTTCTGATAATCAGGCCATAAGAAAAGCAGAAAGCTAGAGGTGGAAGCCATTTCATGCTTTTCTTGGCTATCTTCAGAAAAGCACTTTTCTTCCAGAATGGGTGGTTATACAATAAAACATCCACAGCTGAAATACTGATTTTTTGGTACACATTCTTGCAGTTGCAGGATATGTTCATCAGCATATTACTGCTACTGTTTTTTAGTCATTGGGAGCATATTGTAAATATACCTGGTCTGAAGGCATTAGCTGCCTGTGCTACTACATGTCACGATCAGATTATTTAAAGCTACCCAAACAAATTGACTAGTCCGTATTTTCTCTGCCCTGACAGCTGCTGCTCTAAGAGTCAGCACTGGAGTGACCCCTTCTCTCACAAGATTGGATACTGTTTTTCTTTAGCCTGTCAGATCTAGGATCAGGTTAAAATAATTCCTGATGGGCATTTAATGCCTAGGTTGGTGTGTCATCTTAGTATATATGTGAACTGTACCACTATGTATTTAATGTAATAGCAAGAGTATCGTATATTTGAAGACCCAGTTACACAATTATTTTGTTTCTAGTGTAGCATTATCAAATAAAACTGCATGCTGATTAAACCATTAGAATTTGTATGTTGAAGTTAAATGGGATAAAAAACATTAAGTTTAATGTTCTGGTCAAATGAACAGCACTTCCATAGATTACATCTGTACATCTAAACTGTAATGTTCCTAGAGAAAGAGAAGATAGTACTCATAGGCTAGGATAATAACTAATTAATATAATGACACTAGTCTAACAGAAGAGTCAAAAGAAGGTTAATGAGATAGTGAGGCTTATTTGATCTTAACATCTAGCGTGAGGGTACTTTGAAGATACTTTAATTAGATGTTAAGCACTTTTGCAATACACGTATGTTAATCCATATTTTCTCAGAAGTGTTTTCTATATATTTGCATTCACCAGTTTGCCCAATCCTTAAACATTGTAAAATAAATTTTACACTTTGGCTTATTTTGTGTATATCAGGATTAAACTATAATGTTCTGAATTGGCATATTAAGTGTTAAAGAAAATTCAGTGAAGCCCTTATTTAAATAATACTGGTAATCACTGCATAAAATGTTGCATTTTATGGACAGAATACATTCTTTACTTTTTATGTACATTTTATTTTATGTGAAAATTAATTATTTTAAGCCTTTTTTCATACATATAGTAAATAGACAACGCATCACAAAACAATGCTGGTGCAGGAATAATTATTTTACTAATTAATAATTCTTTGCACTTATATAAAACTTTACATTGTCAAAGGGTTATAGGATCATTAAATAATCCTAATAAAAGAGCATTCATATTCTTGCTGTTGAGCATAGGATTGATCCCTTTAATCAAAATGTTTCCATGGGTCCACACTCAGTTTTCTCTGGTGAAATCAAGCTAAACTATATTGCCACCATTCAGTAGGTAGATCTATCCCCACATGTTATGGGCCCAATATTGAAGCTATTCACTGTGTAATTGACCGTGCATGACTGGGGCCCTGTATTAAATGAACATATGTCACATTTGGAATTCCTTAAAACTCCACATGTAAAATGTAATTGTTAAAGACTACTTCCTCATGACATGGATTATTTCTAACCTGAGGCACTAACATACAAGACTAACTAAACCTATTCAACATAAATGGCTAAAGATTTGGCTCCACACTAAATGAATTATTCAGCTTGTGAACATTTTTGGCTGGTCATTGAAGTCCTGCTTGATGGTGGAGAGCTCATGTAGCTGAGTCTTTCTGACTCAAGAGATCATTCCCCACAATTCTGAATATGTCAAAAACTGAAATGGGCTATTATTAATTCCTTTATGAAATATCTATTTAAAAATAAATAAATTTTATCAACAAAATTTCTCCTAAACTTTCTGTGATTTGATGCTGATGAAATTGAGGGAGTAATGTGGCCATAAAATTTGGAACAGATTATTTAGATGTTGGAGTATGTTTTCATGTTTTTAAGATCTGACATATTTCTATGTTGGAAACATTAATGGTACGGGAGGGGTTTTTGTTTGTTTGTTTTGGTGGCAAGAGATAATATGAAAATCATGAATAGAGGAAGCCTGTGCTAGGACAATGATGGGGGGAATTGATTGCTTTAATAATGTTTTAGACAAAGAGGCATTGGCTATTTCACTAGCCCATAACATATTTATAAAATCAGCCCCATATTTTTTCATTGAAGGCTTGCTTTAGTCACAAAAGAGAACAGTGCAAATAGAACACCACAAATGCAGTGGTGAGTTACCAGTATTTTAAAGACATTTGTATTCGTTCCATCGAGCCTATTTCTAACCCTTTTTACAGCAGCTGTATGACTTAACTGTGGAAGAACAGTGGCAGAATTCTTTAAAACAATAGAAAATAATGGCAGCAGCAAAAAACTTTTTTAAAAAAATCTAACTTTTTGATTGGTTTACTTGTGAGTGATCTTATGATTCACCTCCAATTCATTCTTGTTTTCTCCTGGAATAAAACAATTGCAGTGGGTCAGCTATTCATCCCAAATATCCCCAACCCACTGCTCTCAAAGTACCTACATTATGCAGTTTTCCTACTCGAATCACAACAGTTCAGTTAGTTCTGAAGATAACAGATCACACTTTGCTGCTAGGGGAGAAAAAGAATAGATTGTATCATAGAAGAGTTACTTTACTTCCTTGCTCTGGAATGTTATGCTTTATTCTAACTGAATGTATTTATTAAGGACCAGTGCAGAAAATAAATCAATCTTTTTGTTGTTCTTTGGGATTATGTTAGTGTGATATGATTAGAACAATTTACAGTAACCTGAGGTTTCAAATGATGACTCTACTACAGCTGACACATGCAAGCTCTCAAAAGTGCCCTGGAAAAAGCATAATGTAGATATCTTAGAAGTAATTGCATTTGGGTTTTCTTTTTCTCATTACCTCAACATTTACCATGTCATCTGAATATATGATGTTGTTCTTATGGATCTATTCTCTCCAGGCATATGGATGTTAATCTTACTGATTCTACTGGGAGTTATGTGCACAATATCTAGATGAGACCAGATCCTTATTTACAGCTCAGTTGTTCTTACGTGTAAATGAAATGACCATAGATGGCTTTTCCAAAGGATAAATTCCAGGACTTGATCTCTTTTGTGATAAAGAAAAGTCAAGGATTTCACCTGCTAATTCAGGCATATTTTTCTAAAAAGCTGGAAAGAAACAGTTTGAATTCCACTGTGTATTTTACAGAATAGCTAAATAAGTAATAACATAACATGAGATCTTTATCTCTGCTCATTACATTGATTTTTCCCCCAAAAGCTCCACTGACTTCTATGGAGCTTCCATGTAAAATGATTACATGTGTTCTCCTCATGCCACATTTGGGTTCTGGACTAAACTCTCTTCAGTGAGATTATATTTTACTATGTCAAAGGAACAGTCACTGAGCTAGATCCTTAGTGGGTGTAAATCAGTACAGCTATGCAGATTTACACCAGCTGGGTACTCAAGTACCTTTTAACCCAAACGGCTTTTTGCATCCAAGTCAGATATTTCTCTTTCATTCTAAAAGAAAAGATGATCCTTTAGAGCATTAGTAGTTTCCAGTTCATTATGGAATTATTATTATTTTTTACTAAATGGATTTTGTCTCATTTGTAGTGTTTATATTTCTCTGGGGAATAAGGATCCACAACTCTTGCCTGAGGCATCATTCCTAGAAAAATTCTTACTGTAAGATTTATTAGCTAGATATAGATTTCTTCCTGCATCACATTGAAATCAAGTAATTGTATGTACTTTGATGGTCTTAGCTGCAAAGAGTGTAGTCAGAACCTTCTTTGATTCATTTAATTCGGCAGGGCTCTGATGAGGGAACCTAGGAACCCTATCCTCGCCATTTAGTCATAAGATCCTCTATCCATTATAAAACTTTTGGTTCAAGTATTCAAGCATTTGCATTTAAAATACACCATTACTGAGTGCTTTAGCATGCATGCTTAACATTTTCTTTCCATGAGCATTCTTGCAAGTAGAACTCAATTGTACAAAAATTCAGATGGAGAACACAAAGGGGGCACAACCACAGCTGTTCCAAATTAGTTATTAAATTTGAGCAAATACTCTAAGTGTGAAGCACATTTCTTAGGGTGTATCACAACTCGGATCTGGAAAAAATAGTATGAGGTTGTATAATTAAAGAATGTATTATAAGCTGGTGACATAATATAGTTTGCATGAATACCCTTAATTCTGGCATTTCTTAACCTTTGAGAGCTTGACTTTGCAACTTTAATAACTTTTCTTTAATCATAGAATCATAGAATATCAGGATTGGAAGGGACCTCAGGAGGTCATCTAGTCCAACCCCCTGCTCAAAAAAGGACCAATCCCTAACTAAATCATCCCAGCCAGGGCTTTGTCAAGCCTGACATTAGAAACTTCTAAGAAAGGAGTTTCCACCACTTCCCTAGGCAACCCATTCCAGTGCTTCACCACTCTCCTAGTGAAAAAGTGTTTTCCTAATATCCAACCCAAACCTCCCCCACTGCAACTTGAGACCATTACTCCTTGTTCTGTCATCTGGTACCACTGAGAACAGTCTCCACTGAGAACAGTCTATCTCCATCCTCTTTGGAACCCCCTTTCAGGTAGTTGAAAGCAGATATCAAATCTCCCCTCATTCTTCTCTTCTGCTGACTAAATAACCCCAGTCCCCTCCGCCTCTCATAAGTCATGTGCCTCCAGCCCCCTAATCATTTTTGTTGCCCTCTGCTGGACTCTTTCAAATTTTTCCAAATCCTTCTTGTAGTGTGGGGCCCAAAACTTGACACAGTACTCCAGATGAGGCCTCACCAATGCCGAATAGAGGGGAATGATCATGTTCCTCGATCTGCTGGCAATGCTCCTACTTATACAGCCCAAAATGCCATTAGTCTTCTTGGCAACAAGGGCACACTGTTGACTCATATCCAGGTTTTCGTCCACCATAACCCCTAGGTCCTTTTCTGCAGAACTGCTGCCTAGCCACTCGGTTCCTAGTCTGTAGCAGTACATGGGATTCTTCCATCCTAAGTGCAGGACTCTGCACTTGTCGTTGTTGAACCTCATCAGATTACTTTTGGCACAATCCTCTATTTTGTCTAGATCCCTCTGTATCCTATCCCTATCCTCGAGCGTGTCTACCACTCCTCCCAGTTTACTCTCATCTGCAAACTTGCTGAGGGTGCAGTCCATGCCATCCTCCAGATCATTAATGAAAATATTGAACAAAACCGGCCCCAGGACCAACCCTTGGGGAACTCCATTTGATACCGGCTGCCAACTATACATGGAGCCATTGATCACTACCAGTTGAGCCCGATGATCTAGCCAGCTTTCTATACACCTTATAGTCCATTCATCATCCCATACTTCTTTAACTTGCTGGCAAGAATACTGTGGGAGACTGTATCAAAAGCTTTGTTAAAGTCAAGGAATAACACATCCACTGCTTTCCCCTCATCCACAGAGCCAGTTATCTCATCATAGAAGGCAATTAGGTTAGTCACACATGACTTGCCCTTGGTGAATCCATGCTGACTGTTCCTGATCACTTTCGTCTCCTCTAAGTGCTTCAAAATTGATTCATTGGGGACCTGCTCTCTGCTTTTGTCAGGGACTGATGTCATGTTTTTGTTGTTGTTCAAAGTTTTGTTTTTTATAACTTCCTAGGGTTTATTAAAAAGAAAACAGGCAGAACATGTTATACTATAACTGCAACTATAATGCTTCCCTTCCACATATCGTGAGCAGAGCAAAAACGCTGGAGTCTCAGCACTGCAACACATGGGCTAAATGACTAAACAGCAGTCATGATATAATAGCAGATATTCCCTGTGGACTACTTACTAGAGGAAGATGCATAATTAATTGAAATAGTGTGTTATGTATACACTAGTAATCCCATTTTACAGACAACATAGCCAAGCACATATATTTGGTATATTCTACTTGAGAACCAGAATGGATAAGATTAAGATCTCCCACCTTGTGTAATTTTACTGTGGGGTGTGAAGCTTGTTCAATAAGTTGTTTTGAGAACACCATTGAATTATTAATCATTTATCAGATGTGGTAAACGTAGAATGCATGATCTCCTGGTTCCCAGCCCTGTGTAGCTTCCCTAAGTCACGGGGTATTTTAAGGAGATGGAGGAGGAAGAGGTTCAACTCTGTACAATGCTGGGAATATACTCAGATGAAATAGTCAGTGATTTTAGAAACAGGCCTTAAGCAAGCTGTAATGAGCTTAGTGCATACTGCAAATGCCATTTTTTTATATCTTAAAAGTCAGCTGATTCTGAATGGGGTTTCATGGGGAAAGTAAAGGCTTCTCCCTGTTGCTAGCCCTACTCCCTTCAAGATTTAAAGATTTACAGGGAAACAATGTTGTCTAGTACTTAGAAGATTGGACTGGCACTCAGGGTTCTATTCCTGGCTCTGTCAGTGGCCTATTGGTGACCTTGGGCAATTCTCTTCACCTCCCTATGCCTTAGTTTCTTCTTACAGTATGTGCTTTAGACATATGAGGGTATATGTGTGTATTTTATTATGGAATATTTCACAATAATTGACCTGAGGCTATCCGACTAATTGTTCTTAAGTCCCAGAGCCAAACCTGTTTAAATGAGCTCCTGAGGTACAGGCCACACTAATCTGCGGTTCTAACAGTACCCTTAGCAAAAAAATAATGATAATCAAAAGCACTTATCAAGGTCTTGTAAAGGTGCTACAGTACACGGTTATCAATGAAAGTCTGCTATGTAACATGTCACTATTGGCAGAAAAAGGATGTGATATCACAGTGAGCATATTCCTATTAGTAATCAATGATTAAGCAAGATTTCTTAAATCTGCTAATTATATTTTTTTAAGCAAAAGTAATTGGTGATCTTATCTGTAATTATACATTAAATAGCAGGAACGTTGAGCTTCTGTGTAAAAGAGAAACACGTTCTAATGAAGGTTAAAGAAACATACCTCCCTTTCCCCCAAAGTTTTATTTCCTATAATTAAATAGAATTTGGAGCAGTTAACTGGTGTCACAAAACACAGTTGGAGAGATATGAAGTAAGATAACTAAATGAAAAAATTAATCTCATTCCAACATAGTCAGTTAAATATGTTCAAGTGTTATCCAACTGTTTACAAGAAATGCCCCAGCATTTTGTCCCATTAGGGTCCTGTTAATAAAAAAATGCCTCAGATTCCTGCCTACTAAGAAATACACCAATGTATTGTACCTCAGGAAGGATGTGTAAAATTAGAGGTAGCAAGGGGGTTCTAATATGTAGAAGTATTGATTAAAGGCTTCCAAACAATAGATATGGCAGACGAAAACATCTTTTTCTCAATAAATTTAGACTTGCTTTTATCCCTGAAAGAAAAAAATCTTTATCTGTTACTTCCTGCAAGGGTCTTAGAACAGCTATAGGCACTCTTCCATTTCCTAAAAATAAGCAGTTCTATTAGTTAAATAGTCTGACAAACTCCTATACTTACTTGTATATCAACCTGACTAGTTCTATTAAAATTTCTGTTTTTCTGGCTGCCGTCTCCTCCTACTCCCACCCCCCTACCATAGGCATGAATTCTAGTTCCCTCTACCTGATGAAATATGTAAGAGCTGCTCAAATATGTAAAAGCGACAAAGGGTCCTGTGGCACCTTATAAACTAACAGAGGTATTGAAGCATAAGCTTTCGTGGGTCAATACCCACTTCTTCGGATGCAAATATGTAAGATGTTTAAATACTAATCTACAACTAATACAGTCAACAAATATTTTATTTACAATAGTGCCAACCCCAAAGGTTAAAAAATTAGGAGTAAAAAATTACTTAAAAAAAACCCCCATGCTTTTTGTTTGATTTTTGAACTTCCGCCCCCGCCATGTGTCTCCTGCAGCATGGCCATGGCTGGCCTGGGTCATCTGACTTGACCTTGCAGGAGGGTGGGTCTCAGAGTCAGGGCTGCAGTCCAAGCCCAACCATCTACACTGCAGTTTTTAGCCCCAGAGCCCAAGCCCCAGAAGCCCAAGTCAATTGACCCAGGCTCCAAGACTCAGTGCCAGTTTTTTATTGTAGTATATATGTACCCTCAAGCTGTACCTGGCTGGAGCTAACCTTCCACAGCCCTCTGACTTCCAGGGCCCTAAACCCTTCTACCAGTCAGGGTCTCTAGTAAGAACATCCTGCTCAGTACATCTCCTCTGTCATAATTCCCTTAATCTTAGCTTGTCTACCCTATGCAGCCTTGTCGACACAGGCTTGTAGCTAAAAGTCAGCGTGTGTAAACACTCTCTGTCAGTATTTTGTCAGCACTTTTGCCGACAAAATACTTCCATCCCCGTGAGTGGTGTTTGCTTTGTTGTCAGGAGAGCGCTCCTGCCGACAAAGCCGCGTTCACACTGCCACTTGTGTCGGCAAAACTTTTGTCTTTTGCGGGAGGGCTTTTTTAAGTACCCATGAAAAACAAAAGTTTTGTTGACAACGTTGCAGTGTAGACAAGCCCTTAGGATCTTCCCTGCACTAGTCATTCACAGTCTTTACCATTTCCCAAGCTTTTTGGCTCCTCCTGCTCTTTATAGGGCAAGCACCCCAATCTCTCCCAAGTGTGGCTCATTCTGTAATCAGCCCTGGCTAGCTCCCGCCCTTAAGGGAATCTATTACAAGCAGAATGAAACTGAGTGGGAATCAAAAGTGGGAACCAAAAATCATTTTTAATTAGAGGATTTCACTGTTAGCATAAAATACTGTTTTTTTCTGTGACTTTAAAAGTTATATTTACAGTTGTCATACAGTAGCTATAGATTATACTGTAGGTCTTCAGTTACTATTTAACAAAGTGATCAGATGGATATAAGCTTCTGATTGAAACATAGCCATTAAATATGATTTTTTTCCTGCTTGCTGCTAGTGGAATTTTGGCTGTATCAGTTAAATGTGTAAAATATAGATATTCACTATTTCAGGAAAAGCATTCCCCAAAAACCCCTAAGGGCAATATAAAAAATGACATACACCATTTATGTTAATGAATTCAATACTATATCGCGTAACGTATATATATGGCTCCAATCCTGGAATTGAAACTGTGAAAGTGAACCTTTGTGTCCAAGCCACGTTGACGTCCATGAGTCTCTATACATGAATAAGGATCCTTCCATATAGATCCACTTGCATCCACTTGGGGTCTAAACTTAAACTTAGAAATAATTTAACAAATGATAACAGGAAAAAAGGGGTGGAGGGGTGATGGAAGGCAGGCTCAGAGCAATATAATAAATTTAAGCAGTTGCTTCAGTTTTTATGTTTGTGTCTTGCATATTCAGTTTTTTTATAGTTATGTCTGGTAAATATTACTTGTAGTAAAGCTGTTTGGAATTGTTTCTTTTTTTCTTTTGTGGGAAAATGCTGATTTGTTGAAACTGAAAATGTTTGTGGAAACAGTTGTTTTGATGATGCTTTTGTTGGGAAAGCGTCTCGGGTCCAGGAGGGTATCTCTTCTGCTAATAGCCAGGTGGTTAGCGCACACACCTGCATTCAAGTCCTCACTCTGAATCAGGTAGAGTAGGGACTTGAAACTGGATCTGTCTGTCTTCCCTTGTTTTTTTTCAGTAAACATTTCCAAAGATCTCTGTTTTCTTCCAATATGCAATGAAAACAAAAATTGAAACCTTAAAGTTTTTCACAAAGCTAAATTATTTTTATCCAGACAACCTTATTTATCAATTAAATTAATTAGGATTATAGGAATTTTTGTATTGGATCAGACCCAGGTCCATCTCACCCAGTATCCTGTGTTTGACAGTGGCCAGCCACCAGATGCTTTAGAGGAAGGGACAGGAAACCCTGCAATAGGCAGATGTGGGCCAATCTGCCCCTCTTAAAGGACTCTTTCTAATTCCTAAGGCCTTGAAACGGCACTACCGGGTTGGAGTTCAGAGCTCCGTTCTGGGGGCTGCTTATCAAAAAAAAAAACCACAGCTACTGTTTGCAGGCAGGGGGGCTCCATTAGGAGTCCCGGCAGCAAAGTTAGCTTGGAGAGGGGGAGGTTGTGAGGGGGGGTGAGGGGGAGGGGGGGGTTGGGGTCCATTTCCCAAGTGGCTGCCTATCTGCTCTTTAAAAACAAACAAAGCCCCTGCTGCTTGCTTTCAGTGATTGAGAGAGAGGCGGAGGAGGTGGGAATGTGTAAACTTAGGAGATAATGAGCTGACACTCTACGGATACCCCAAAAACCCACTCTCTCTCCCCACATGCTCCCTGTCACACTCCACCTCACCCCACCCCCCCATTTGAAAAGCACGTTGCAGCCACTTGAACGCTGGGATAGCTGGCTGGGATAGCTGTCCATAATGCACCGCTCCCAATACAGCTGCAAATGCCTCAAATGTGGCCACGACAGTGCGCTGGCAGCTGCCAATGTGGACAAACTGCAGCGCTTTCCCTACTCAGCTGTACGAAGGCGGGTTTAACTCACAGCGCTGTACAGCTTAGCCTTACAGTACAGTACAGTAAGCTGTAGCCTTAGCCTAAGAGTTGAGTGTTGACTTATCATTCAACATTTTATGTTAGCATCAGCTATTACTAAGTGGATATTTTTGTTCATATAAAATGGATTAATGCTCATTGCTTAGAAAAAATGCTCTGTGAGGTGATGGGGTAAAGGCTGAGATATGAAGATGCATGACAGCACAGGTGGAGGATGGAGGAGAACATTTTTCTAAGAGTGTAAACCAACCAAAAATCTCGTTAAACTCTGAAGTGTAGGTAAAACGTGATCTGAACATTGTATATAAAACCTAATGAAAGATGCTGGTATATTGTAAATGATTCATACAAATTCCTGGTCTTCAAAGGATATATATATATAAAGAAATCAATATCAAACCCTAAGAACAACTGAATTAAAATTCAAAATTGTGCAGTCACACTGACAATGGAAAGAGGGATTTCTCAGAATGACATTCCTTCTCTTTCAGAAATTGACCCGCTGTAGAATGCAATGCCAGATACTGTTAAATATGCTGTTAATATCATATTGCCTTTTCATTATCTCATTATATATGGCTTCAGGATTCTTAGAACCAACTGCTTGGAGAATTGTTTGTTTGTTTGTTTTTAAATGTGATAATTTTGCTTTTCATTTGACTGATAATTGTTTTCTGTATTCAGTTCCACCAGTCATTCGAGTCTATCCAGAGAGCCAGGCCAGGGAGCCTGGTGTGACAGCAAGCCTCCGATGCTATGCTGAAGGTATTCCAAACCCACAGCTTGGTTGGCTGAAGAATGGAATCGATATTACTCCAAAGTTATCCAAACAGTTAACCCTTCAAGGTAAAGAGGCATACTTACCACTGTCTAAGGGCATAGACATGATTTTTTAAAAAAGAAACCAGCACTACAGAGATTCTACAGTGGAATTTGACCTTTTATGCTGCTTTTATTTATCTGTTTATAGAGACATTGTGCCGTTAGGTGCAGCCTTGAACCAAGGAAAGAAGTTTGAATTGCACCACCCTCAGGAGACACTGTGCCTTAGAGGTACCCTCTGAGGCACAAATCCCTCCCTGCTCCCCCTTTGCTTGAGCGAGGGAATGGGAAGAGTAATTGATTCTGGCCTGTACCAGCAATAAATTTCAATACCCGCGCCTGTCCCCAGTTCTGCACTGGAGTTTATCTGTATAGGCCAGCACAATGAAGAGCTGAGCTAAGACTCCTCCCACCCTGCCAACCTGTACCAGATGGAGAAAGCGATCTTAAACCTAAGATCCATGTAAGTGAAGGGTGATGATTCTTATTCTCCCTTACTCCTCAAGACAGGTCTGTGTAGTACAAGGCACAATCCAGATGATAGTTTAATTGCAATTCAGCACTAAAGTTTTTGACTTGGAACTACTGCAATGTATGCTGTTTTTGCCATTTACCTAATTTAGGAGCAAATAATATGTTTAAAAAAACATAGCCAAGAATCTCAGTTATTGTTTGTATTTGTTACGCTGGTGTAAATTCAAACACATTCTATTGAATTTAGTGGAGTTTTTTTCCAGATTTACTCCACCATAAATGAGAGCAGAACTTGGCCCAATGTTCCAAATTCATTTTTTACTCTAACTCAATTGAACACAAAAGAGTTTACTTTAGGGATGGATTAGGATTTAAGTGAATTTTGTAAATTTTGCAGTTTCTGTTAATCTGTTCACTGAGATAAGTAAAGAATGACTAGAACAGAGCATTAATCAGTTATTCGACATTATAGTAATAAACATATATAAAGTAATTAGTAAAGATGTCTCATACCATTTTGTAACACATGCCGTAAATAAAATGCAAGCGTTGAGCTGAACAAAGACTCTGCCAAAAGCCAGGCTGAAAATATAGTCTTTTAAGATTTAAAAACCACCCTTGCCTGCTGGACAGGAATTGGCAATACAGGAAGCACTAATATAATTGTCCAGCAATACTAACAGTTTCCTTTGTAGGTTGAGTAGAAGACTCTGAGTGTTAAGTATCTGAATTGTCATGAACCTGTTTTACCACCTTTACTCACAATGGATGTGTCTTCACAGCACAGTTAGCTTGAGTTATAACTTGAGTGTTACCCCAGTTGAACTCCTCTCCATACAGAAAAACCCCTAGCTTGAGTTAAGTGGTGCTTTAAACTCAAGCCAGCTAGTTCTTGGGGGTAGGGTGTAGGGGGTTGTTAGAGCTCTGTTGCTGTTGAAGTTTGAGATAGAAATGCAATGTGGATGCAACAGCTGGAATTACAACCATTCATCAGCAGCTAATGCAATCACTCTGTGCTGGTAATCAAGTCACTCCACTGTTGTTCTGAAGTGTGGACAAGCTCTCTGAAGCTAGGCTAGTTTGAGTGCAGTTAACTCTTGTGTGCTAACTCCAGCTACCTGTGATGTGAATACATGATTGATGAGTGGTACTTATTCATGTGAGTAGTCCCATTGTAGTAAGTGGGGACACTATTGTGAATATCTGTTACTTGACCTGAAAAGGGGTTGCAGAATTGAGCCTAAGTGTGCATCCAGCAGGTTTGTACTGAGGCAGTTAGTCCATGCCTCCACCCTGCTAGTTTTAGTGCATAGGCTTAACCAGGTCTGTCTACCCACACTGGGATGTAAGCTCCCAGCTGCAGTATAGACTTGCCTTAAGTAACTGGAAAAAATCCTCCCCTCTGAAAAATATGCAGGTGTGAGTTAGCAACAACTGTGCAGAATTTTTGAAAATGTGTTCTTTTTTATCTTTTTGTAAAAGTATTTCATGGCAGTGTGTCATGGTTTTTATTTTGAAAATGTGCCAGGGCCAGATTCTGGCACCCTTACTCAGGATGAATAGTATCACAATGTGTGAGTAGTTCCACTAATGCCAGTGAGGCTATTCAAGGAGTAAAGTACAACTCCATAGAAGTACAGCTGTCAGAATACAGAGAAAAACCCTCAACGTTGGTTTTAGACAGCACTGAAAATGGGGATGCCACTTTTGGCTGGAAATTGGACAGAGGGCAGGCTCCTCCATGAAATTTCTAGATGTAATGAATCTGTTGGGTCAGAAATATCACAAGATTAGCCTTTTGCAGTATTTCAGTGCTTCCTGTCGTAGCCAAAGTCATGATACAGAGACACGCAAAAAATGAAAGAAAAAGAAAAATAATCAACATTTTCCAACTCCTAACAAAATTTGCTTCTGGTTCATTTCAAGTTTGGATGAAGATTCAGGTCAGTTCTTATCATATTGAAGCAGCCTCCATGCTTCCTAATGTCCAGAATGCAGTCTCATGTAATACTGTGCGGCTTTATTTTGTGTCTGACTTTCCATACATATGTAGACATGAAAAAGAAGTTGGGTTATGCAAATCTGACCCTCTATTTTTCTAACTCAATTATACCAAATTATAAATAAATGTAATTAATGTAGCATCCCATCTCTCTTTCAGCTTGAACTGAGCTGAAATTTTACCCCATTATGTTCTATTGAAGCCATGTTATTTTGTGTTAAATCAGCAATAAAAGACACCAGAATGTCAATGATTGTAAACAGCATAAGTACAACAACAGCTAAAGTCTATAGAAGAGGGCATATCAGCACTCAAGCAGGTATATTATCTAGGACTGACATCCAGATCCAAGCAGCAAGTACAGTTGAGATATTCCTGGTCTCTGTGAAATGGTTGATAGTTCTACTACACCTTTGGAGTAGTTTGGCATGGCTCCAAAGCATGAACTCAGGAAGGAAAGCAGTTTAATTAGGAGGAACTGAGAAAACTGCCTGAGTGTAATCTGAAAGCACTGTTGCAAAACTGAAATTGTTGTTCACATGGCATGTTCTCCCTCTGTTTTCAGCAAATGGCAGTGAGGTTCACATTAGCAATGTGCGCTATGAAGATACAGGAGCATATACTTGTATTGCAAAGAATGAAGCAGGAGTGGATGAAGACATTTCTTCTCTCTTTGTGGAAGATTCTGCTCGGAAGACCCGTATGTATTGGGAAGAAAGTCTATTTCTTATGTTAGCCCTCAGCTATGTGTTAATAACATTGATATTGAAAGTCACTGTGAAGTATTTAATATATTATAGTTAGTATGTCTAGATAGCTAGAAACTAAAAAAAATAGAGTTGTAAGAATAATTATAGCCATTGAAAAGTGTGTAATTTTAAATATTAATTTTGTCCAGAAGTAACGTGAAATGTCTGATTAATTCTGTGAATTGACACCTCCCTGCACCAGCATTATTGTTTGGATACTTCCCTGAGGATCATTTTATTATATTGTAATATCTTGGGGAAAAACCTTTCTAGGTTTCTGTCTAGGATCTCTATCCCTAGATGTCCCTAGATACAGCACAGCTGAGAAGAAACAGAGGTGACATTCTGCCATCTTTTTGCTCCTCTGATCTTGGAGACTGCTGAGGGTCAAACATGGCCCTGGTTCACAATAGAGTAGCCTCTGGGCAGCTTTAATTGCTCTAGTTAGTAGAGTCTAGTAGATAACAGACTCCAATGAGTCCAAAGAACTGTAGTCTGCCTCTGCAATCTTGTGCTCTTGTAATTCTCCCTGGATACCTCAACCCTCCCCTAAGCACCTGTTATCTTGGGGTAATAAGAAACAGCAGTGATGCTAGTCCTATGCCAGCACAGGATTCCACTATGCCAGGGAAATCCTTAGCTGTTACCTTAAGGCAGCTTTAACTGCCCTTTGCAGAACTAGAGTGATACAGAGGAATTTTAGATGCCAAGGATCTTACAGTTGGTCTTTATATCAACTGAATAAGAGACACCTCCAAAGAATCCCCACCTGGTTTTACACTAAGCCTAGTTCATGGCGCAACAACTCTGCAAGTTTTATTTAATACCATGCAGATTCCCATTCATTGCAAGTACATCCAGTAAAACTGATTGTTTAATAATGAGTCTCATTGTATTAATTCAAGGAATCCCTAGTAACCTGGGTGATTATTCAGCAATCATAGATATAGATGATATATATTATTGTATTGTAGTAAGGTTGTCTGACACTTCTCATTATAAGATCCTGTTCTCAGTTGCATATAACTTTACCAGTCTTTAAGCATTTGGGCTGAAATTATGCATGTTGGGTATCTACCTTGGGTTTTCTTCTCTTGACTCCCCGTTGGGGTATTGCATGGCTTGCCACTCCAGACAAATCACATAAGAGTTTAAGCCCCTTCCAGGGTAGCATGAACAGGTCTAAATGAAAACCCAAATAAATCATATAACTAATAGATATTCCACGCGTTTCAGACATCACTTGTTCATTCTGCTCAAGGGCTTCCCCTGCAGGAGTCTAACCTACTCTTGTTGTTTCTCTGTTGCTTTCTGTCTGTTAAGAGAGTCTAATCACCTCTGTTGTCTCTTTCCAACTGAGCTCCCTCAGTCTACTTATAAGGCCTAGCTCTGTCTCCTCTGGCGAGAAGGCAATCAGTTAATCACCATCCAGGTGTGGAACATGTGTTCTTTCCCTTGCCTTGCAGGGGTTAAACTCCATGAAAATCTCCCTCTAATACTTGTTCACTTAGAGGATGACAAGCTACTATTTCTATCAGTTGCTCCTTTAGCTCAAGTGGCCAAGGTCTGTGTGGTGGATCTAAATGTTCCAACCCTACTGAAGACACAATGGGTGTCATTTTTATAGAATTATGAAAGATTAGGGTTGGAAGAGACCTCAGGAGGTCATCTAGTCCAACCTCCTGCTCAAAGCAGGACCAACACCAACTAAGTCATCCCAACCAGGGCTTTGTCAAGCAGGGCCTTAAAAATCTCTAAGGATGGAGATTCCACCACCTCCCTTGGTAACCCATTCCAGTACTTCACCACCTTCCTAGAGAAATTGTTTTTCCTAATATCCAACCTAGACCTCCCACACTGCAACTTGAGACCGTTGCTCCTTGGTCTGTCATCTGCCACCACTGAGAACAGCTGAGCTCCATCCTCTTTGGAACCCCACTTCAGGTAGTTGAAGGCTGCTATCAAATCCCCCCTCACTATTCTCTTCTTTGGACTAAACAAGCCCAGTTTCCTCAGCCTCTCCTCATAAGTCATGTGTCCCAGCCCCCTGATCATTTTTGTTGCCCTCTGCTGGACTCTCTCCAATTTGTCCACATCCCTTCTGTAGTGGAGGGCCCAAAACTGGATGCAATACTCCAGATGTGGCCTCACCAGTCCTGAAGAGAGGGGAATAATCACTTCCCTCAATCTGCTGGCAATGCTCCTACTAATGCAGCCCAATATGTCGTTATCCTTCTTGACAATAAGGGCACACTGCTGATCTAGTTGGGGTTGGTCCTGCTTTGAGCAGGGGGTTGGACTAGATGACCTCCTGAGGTCCCTTCCAACCCTGAGATTCTATGATTCTATGATTCTATGATCCATATCCAGCTTCTCATTCAGTCTAATCCTCAGGTCATTTTCTGCAGAACTGCCGCTTAGCGAGTCGGTCCCCAGCTGGTAGCGGTGCATGGGATTCTTCCATCTTAAGTGCAGGACTCTGCACTTCTCCTTGTTGAACCTCATCAGATTTCTTTTGGCCCAATCCTCCAATTTGTCTAGGTCACTCTGGACCCTATGCCATGTGATAGATTTTCTATTTTTGCAGAGGGAGGGTTAAATCTAGGAAATTGTACACAAAGAACTACATTGAAAGAACATTTTTAAGATTGCAAAGTCAAGCACTTGGAAGTTAGGAAATGCAAAGGTAACCTTAATTCTGGAAACCTTAGCCCGACCCCCGTATGCATGTGCATGTTGATGCAGATTTTAATTTCATTATCACATACTCTTTTTTTCACAGAATCCCTGCCTCATTCAGTACACATGATGAATGGTGCTAAATTAGCATTCAGCTTTCAATATATTATTGTATCTTCATGATGATTCAGTGTGTGGCCCTAGGTTTTATTTACTGCACACTATTCATATCCTGCTCTGAAGAAAGAATTAGTAATTTCCTCAAGGGTGTCATCACTATAGTGTCTGAGTGCATCACAAAAATTAATTGATTTATTTTCAAAACACTCTTGTGAGATGGGGGGGGCGGGTATTAAAATAAATTCTTCATGATGCTAAGAATGGACCAAAGGGTGTGAAGGACAATTTAAAGTTCACTTAAACATTCATGATCACAAAGAAATCCTGCACATTAGTTTTGCTGTTGTAGGATTACAAAACAGATACCGTAAACTTTAATTTTTATCAAGGCTGTCATCTTCAGTTTGAGAAACTGTTAGATTTTCCAGGATCAGGAGGTCACGTTTTAAAGTGATATATATGTTTGAAGTAAAGTTTGGGGCCTTTCAACTTTAATGTTCAATCCTTTTTAGGATTTTTTTAACTTAATGTATAGTATTTTTCTATTTTTGATATCCTTATGGAAAACAAAATTATTATTATTAATTATTATTTTATGCTTAACAACCATGTATATTCTTTTTAATTTATAAAACTGAGAACTAAATTTAGGCAGAGAAAAATCACTAAGTTGTGATTTTTATGAGGTCTAAACTCAGTAAAGATTCCCTTTACAAATTCAAAATACTGTTTTCATGAATTATAAAATGATGCCAAGACTTTATAGCAGCTAACTTTATAAGACTTACAAAATCATATAACAGGCAGTAAATAATGCATGCTGC
Organism: Chelydra serpentina; assembly: GCA_037349315.1. Lineage (NCBI taxonomy): Eukaryota > Metazoa > Chordata > Testudines > Chelydridae > Chelydra > Chelydra serpentina. The sequence goes on along the minus strand of JBAIAC010000014.1, from coordinate 7,178,538 downwards.
GAATGCATTCAGGTCCAGTAGCAATATGTTGGGAGCAGTTAGTATAGACATTTGGGTTTAACTGAAATTTGTAATAGGAGAAAAACAAAATATAAACCTAAATGTTTCTAAAAGGATCCATCTAAGTAAAACAGACTGCTTGTTTTTGAGTGTCCTAGTCAAACTGTGTATGTTGGGGACAAGGAGTATTATTGTCCTATTCTTAAGAATCTCTGAACATGTTTTTCTAAAAATCTGTGACTATATAGGTACGGACATTATTTTCCTCAGCTTCTTATACCTCATGACACTTTGAGACAGTATTTCAAACATGGGTTCAACAGGTGCTTCCAGAAGATGCACATGCACTCAAAACGTATATTTGCATATGCAAATCAGACATATGGGCCAGTAGCGTAGGCAGGTCTGGATCACAGGGGGAGCGGCGCTATAAAAAGGCACCTCCCTGCTCCCCCTGTACTCATCCGGCGGCGCTTTAAAAGGGCCGCGGCTCCCCGCAGCGGCAGGAGCCGTGGGCCTTTTAAACCCCCCTCCCCCCCAGCCCGGCTCCAGCAGCGGGGCTGGGGGGGGGGTTCTTTAAAAAGTCCGCAGCTCACCGCAGCGGCAGGAGCCCCGGGCCTTTTAAAGCGCTCCCCCACCGAGCCCGGCTCTGGCAGCAGGGCTCAGGTGGGGATTTAAAAGGCCCGCGGCTCTTGCAGCCGCGGGGAGCCATGGACTTTTTAAATCCCCGCCCGAGCCCAGCTCCGGCAGTGGGGCTCAGGGTAGCCACGGGCCGTTTAAAGCGCCGCCCGAGCCTCGCTGCCGGAGCCGGACTCAGGGGGCGCTTTAAAAGGCCCGCGGCTCTTGCAGCTGCAGGGAGCCGCTCGCGGGCCTCTTAAAGCTCCGCCTGAGCCCAGCTCAGGCAGCGGGGCTTGGGCGGCGCTTTTTAAGGCGCCGCTTCTCCTCACAGGGGGAGGGGCTGCTCCCCTTGCTCCCCCCCGGCTACGCTACTGATATGGGCATATAAATGGAAATGGGTAGTTATTGTCAGCATCCAGTTATTGTTTTTACATGCACAAATGCTAGCCTGCCTGCACAAGTATTGATCTTTTGTAGACACCAGGGCGCACACTTTTTTTTTTTTTTTACTATCACTTCTGTTGTATTCTTATTGAAAAAGATGCACCTTTACAAAATATTTATTTAATTTATGATATTTGAAGTTAGAAGAGGAGGGCTCTGTCACTAACCTCAGTCTGCTTTTATTCACACCCCTCCAAACACTGCATTTTGGAAAAAAATGCTTTACCTTTAACAGGGATGAGACTAACACAGCCAGAACCATCTGGTTAGTTATTTGTTACTTAAATACAACGTGGTTTTTTTCAACTATAATCTAATTCCTGCTGCTGAGGCTACAGGGTCTGATCCAAGAATGTCCTCTGGTGAGTGGTGCAAATGTGATTTCATATGATTTCACATAAACTGTAGCCCTTATATATTACATTCATTATAAATTATTCCACTTTTATTTTCCATTAAGGGAATAAAGCGGACATGTTTATATTCTTAATCTAGGCTTTTTTTTTTCTTTCTTACTGAAGCACAGAAATCTCTCTGTTGGAAATGTTATAGAGGAATGCTGCATCAGGAGGGAAGCAACATAGCTCCTCTCCTGCTCATCAGCTCGCCTGAACTCCCCTGCTTTCTGAGAACAACAGTATGTCAGAATATTGGGGAATTCAGAATGCTGATTGCTATTGAGGAGGTAATGCTTTATAATGAGCATTTCCAGTGGCTATCTGGAGTATAAAGAGTTTATAATTGCATTGAATCGCACTTAACAGAACTAACATAATGATACACACAACAAACAAAAGTACACAGGGTGTAAATGTTTCACTTCCTGGAATGACGGGTTGCCTTTCTGCACTGATCCCATCTACTGCTTTTGTATGCGTGTAAAACCTTTCGCCAATGAATATAGAATCATTGTTCCATAATAGATGACATTTGGCCATTTATCTCTGGGATCTTATTTTCAGTCCAACCAAAATGAGTTGCTCAATTTGTGTATTAAAGAGTACATATAGTTCCGTGAACATAAACATAAATGCTATCTTCTCACCAGAGCCCTAGAATTATCTAGTGTAGAGAATGAATCCCTTCTTGCATCTACAAAAGCTCTTGGAAAGAACAAGGTCTTGCAGAATACGATAGGCGCACATTTTCCTGTGCCTCTGCCGTAATGTAATGTCTTAGGTTTCATTAGCAAAAATTAGACTCTGAAATTTGCTTTTTTGAAGCTGACTGTAAACAAAAAACAGAGCATTTCCTTTGTTGCTGTCTTTTAAATTTGAGATTAGATTGCTGAGATTTAATAGTTTATGGTGTCGTGTGTTAGAGATGAATGTCCTGTGGTTTATAACAGAAAGAGAAATAGAGTGATGGATAGGACCTGTAGTGGATTGTGTGGTGCCTGATGCTAGAAGCAAGAATAAATAGTGTGAGGTATGGTTTAGGTAGATCTGTAATGATGTTATTTATTTTAAAGTTTCTAGCAGGTAGCACAGATATTTGACACATTCCCATTCCCAGGAGAAGTCAGTACACCTAGATGGTAATGATTCATCATCAAGATGGAAATTCAAGATTAAAGTAGATGAAAAACATTGTGAAAGTGCTTTGTCACGCAGAGCTGTTAAATTTATGCCTACATTAAACAATGAGCTGATGTTCTGTTACATATAGGTAACATTTTAATAATCTATGGCAATCTCAAGAAAAGTCCAACCTCTGGTTAGCCCTTGAGCATTACACAGTATATATTTTTAAAAGAAAACAAAACAAATTTTAAAAAATATGTTTTCATGTTAGGATTGTCCCAGAAGCACAATACTTGAATGTGCAAGAGCATTTTCTTTCAAACAACGTACTTTCAGGGGATTACTATGTCAACATACAAACTCCCTTTTGAATTGAAACTTGATATATTTTACATCTGAGCCCAAGAATCGATACCTTTTTCTTGCCAGATCTGGAAAACAAATGCCATGAGAAATTTTCAAGTTGCATACTATTCCCCAAAACATTTATATTATATGCAGAAGTTGCCTGACACTTCCCATTATTAGACCCTATTTTCATTTGCTGAACCTTAACAGTGCAGGCTGAAACTTTCCATGATGGTTATCTGACTTAGACTGCTTTTTTCGTTTAAGTTTCAACTAATAGATTCAGCCATTTCTGAGAAAAAAGTTTGGGGAAAATACATTGTTTTTGCTTATGTTTAAAAAAAATAGTTTTATTTAGAAGCTTTAGCATATCCACATTTTGGAACAAGGACTGGAATTGGGGGAGGGAGGTATGGCGGTGGCACTGGGATGTGCCTTTTGCCATCCCAATTAAAATCTGCCCAAATTTGGCCACATTATAAACCTCCAAATAATCCCAGTTTATACATGGTCAGTAGAGATTTATTAAAGTTTGGCAGCTAAGTTCTCTTCAAATTTTGTCTGTACTGGGCATGCTCCATCCCGAGGGCTGCAGGAACTGAGCAGGACTTTCCCTGTAATTGCTCTCCTGGCTGTTGGAGGCCACTGTGGAACTGGTACAGAAATGGAAAGCATAGAGTCTTTCCTTCCTGTACTCAGTGGCCCCCTGCTGGTACCTGGACTGTGTGGCAGAGAAGGAGAAAGTAAATTGATAGGAGTGCAGAGGGAAGAGGAATCCAGGGACAGGAAGAGAGGGTTGCTAGAACCAGGGGCTAAAGAGTGTGGGGAAGCAAAGGAGGCAAGGATAGCAGGGGTGCAGGTGTGTGGATAGGAGGAGAGACTGCGGTTCTGGACTTATATAGGCATAGAGCTAGAGGATGGCAGGAACTGTGGGATTATTAGATCGACAGAAGCCGGGAGTGGGTAAGAAAAGAGGAACAGACTGGGGTAGAGAGGTCTATAACCATGAGAGCACCCTCCTCTACAGAACCTGGAACTGAATTCGGGAGTCCTCACTCTATATATTCCTCTCTTGTCAACAAATAGTTGTGAAATCAATGGCACACTCCAAATCAATGGAGTGTGTCATCCACTCTCTAATATCTGGTCCATATGGAAGATAATTGCCTACTGCTGCTACTAATTACTAAGTAAACTCAAGTGGTGGAGGTCTATTCTGTGAATGTAATTGTCTGAATCCTGCCAATGACCCAATTTGGGGTTCAGTGTGGTTCCACATGACAGATTTGGGTTTTTAAATATTTTTTTAATTAAGAAATTATATATAAAAATGTTAGAAATAGCTTGCAAAGCCAAGCACTCAAAAGTTAGGAAATGCTATGATTAACTTTACCTGTGTAAATTTAATTCAACCATCTTTTGTGTATGCATTATGATACACTCTATAATTACATGATTATATTCTATTTTTTCAAGAGGATCCCTGCCTCATTCAATGTAAAGGATGGACAGTGCTCCACAAATTAATCAGGATTGTGTAGTGAAGGAGGCTGTTGTTTGTAGAACACCTACCTGATTTGTTGCAGATGTTGGAAGATGTGTGGTGGCAGAGAACTACAAAAGATAAAGGATGGTCTAATAGTTAAGGCAGTTGTATTCTGTCCTGGAGAAATGGATTCTAACCCTGCCTCTGCCACAGAGTTCCTGTGTGATGCTGGGGAAATCTCTTAATCCAAACTGCACCATTGGCCAGTAATAGTGTGTTCCTCATTTTCTGGATACCCAGAAGAAGAAACCTCCGGACAGATTTGCAAAAGTGTTGAGAAATCACAACTGCACCTGATGTCAGTGGGAGCTGTGCTCTGAACATATACTGTACTATAAAAATTGGTTAAATTTCTAGCACATATATTCAGTGTGATTGTCTAATAATAATCATATTTAAATGTAGCCCACTAGCTATATTTTAATTCATTATTTATTCTGTGGACTAAAAAATAGCATGTGAGGGTGTAGACTTCACTCTGCAAACAAATTGCTCACACCAGTTTTATTTTAATACAGGAACTACTGCAGGGTGCACTCTGATAAGCTTTACCCGTGCAATGATACCAATGAATAAATTTTTTCTTACATCTGAAGCAATCCATTTTGGTTTCCCCACAATTTAGAGAGCCAAAACCTTGTCAGTCATACTTTGTACACGACATCCCAATGTTCTTGTGGTTAGTGCTCTGTGTCGATTGCGTTTTAGGTCAGCAGAAGACAGGAGCAATAGTGGAAGCAAAGCAAAACCATTCTAAAGCCTATGAAGTCAAAACGAGTCTTTCTATTCATTTCAGTAGAATTTGGGTCATTTGAACCTAAGAACAGCCATATTGGGTCAGACCAAAGGTCCATCTAGCCCATTATCTCTAGCTTTATATTCCATCCATTGGTTCTGTTATGACTTTGACTTTTAGATCTGGTGTTTTCTCCCCATGGAGGTATTTATACACTATAATCAAGTCACCTTGACTCTATGATAAGATGCGTGGGTTGAGTTCTGTAAGTCTTTCACTATCTGGCATTTTCCCTAGCCCTCAAATGATTTTTGTGGTCCTTTTCTACATCTTCTCCAGTTTTTCAACATCCCTTCTAAAATATGGACACCAAAAGTGTACACAATATTTCGGGATCAGTCTCTCCAATACACTATATATAGAGAAAATCACTTCCTTATCCCTACTGTCACTGCTCCCTTGTTTACATTACCCAGGATTTCATTAGCCCATTTGCTACAGTATCCCACTGGGAGCTGATGTTGAGTTGCTTGCCTGTTATGACCTCTAAATACTGGTCAGAATCATTGCTTTCCAGGTTAAAGTCTCATGTTCTGTAAGCATGGCCTACATCCCTCATTCCTACATATAAAAATTTGCATTTGGCTATATTAGAATATATTTTCTTTAAATGAACCCAGTTTTACCAAGCAATCAAGATTGTGCAGTATGAATGCCTTATTTTTACCATTATTTATCACTCTGCCAATCTCTATGGAACACCTCTTGAAATACCCCCATTTAATGATGATTCCCCATTGACAGCTACTTTACTACTGTTTGAGATCTATCTGTTATCCAGTTATTATTCCATTTAAAGTGTGCCTTTCGATATATTGCAGAGTGCTAATATTTTAATCATAATGCTGTACAATACTAAGTCAATGTATTGCAACTTTGCCGTTACCTTTGTCACCCAAACTTGCAGTCTCCTCAAAGAAGGAAATCAGATTTCTTTGATAAAACCTATTTGCCTTAAAACCTATGTTGAGTGGCATGAATTATAGTCCTATCCTTTCACTCTTTATCAATTGGATCTCTTATCAGTTTTTGCATTATTTTGCCTGGGATTATGTCAGACTGACTGGTGTATTGTTACTTAGGTCACAATATTCGCACTTTTCCAGTCTTCTGGAATGTCTCTGGTGTTTCAAAGTTTAAAAATTAATGTGAATGAGCCATAGATTTTCTCAGCCAATTCTTTTGGGACTCTTTGATGCAAATTATCCATGTGATAAGTGTATATAACCCTACTTGTTTCCAAATAAAGAACAGAAATATTAATTGAACAATATTAACAATGAAACATGCTATAAAGTTTTTCAACATCCATGCAAACCAAACCTGACAGGGTTTGAGTTGCTTTTAAAAGGGATTATTTTTCCTTCTCTTCTTACAGCTTTTCCATGTGATTTAGCATTTAGATTAATTATCTTTGTAAGGCACCATTTGGCTATATTTTCTTTCTCCTCACATACATGCACATATTTGTTTGAATAATAGAAATACAGGGTCCATGCCTGCCACACTGAGGCAGGACCAAGTATACCTAGACCATCACTTACAGGTGTTTGTCTACCCTTTTCTTACAAACCTCCAATGATGGGGATTCCACAACCTCCTTTGGTAACCTATTCCAGTACTTTATTATCCTATAGTTAGAACCTTTTTCCTAATAGCTAACCTAAATGTTCCTTGAAGCAGATTAATCCAATTACTTCTTGTCCTAACTTCAGTGGACATGGCGAATAACTGATCACTGATCTCTTTTCATAACAGCCCTTACCATATTTGAAGAATATTATTAGGTTCCCCTTGGTCTTCTTTTCTCAAGACTTAAATATGTCCTTTAAAAATACTTTTCCTCACGCATCATGTTTTCTAAACCTCGTCTCATTTTTGTTGCTCTCCTCTAACTCTCTCCAGTATGTCCACATTTTTTTAAAAGCATGCACCAATAACTGGACATAATATTCTACCTGAGGCGTCACTAGTGCTGAGTATAGTGGAACAGTCTTACATGTGACAATTTTGTTAATACAATCTAGAATTATGTTTGCCTTTTTTGCTTCTGCATCACAGTATTGTCTCGTATCTGATAGGTTGTTGTGATGTGGCCTTTGTTGTTATGGAGTGGGGGAGAATAAAATGGCATAGAATGAATATCGAGCAACTAGAAATAATTCCTTCAGTTTAAAACAAAGGTATCAAGTGTAGTTAAAGCTATATTTTCTCCTAAGAGGAACAGTTAATCTCGCTATTTTCTGAACATGATTCTTATTCCAGTAGTCCATCATCTCCAGCAACAGCTGATAAAACAGCTGTTTCTTTTAGTTGTTTGCCGTACATGCAGCTGAATTTCAAGAAGCTCTCAGCTCTCTCATTAAAGTCATTGATATGAGCTGCTTCTCCCTCCATCATAATGAGTGTATCATTGATTAGATTATGTGAGTGCGAGTCTGCAGCAGGCCCTGTGCTGGCAAAGTTTAATATGTGTGTTCTTACTATCAGAATTACAGTCTGGTCAACCTGGGTTCTGAAAGCCACCAGGCAAAGGGTGCAGGGGCTCTGGCTGAGGTACTGGAATTCATTAAATATTCATGAATGTGAGTACATTTGAGTTGACAGCATCTAGGTGACAATACAGAGGATGACTGTTTTAATTTGGTTATCATTTACTGTATCAAAATGAAACATTGAGGAGGCAGAAGTGGTTTTGTCTGAATGCAGGCTATTTTAGTTTCATTAACCTAAAGTTAAGTTACAAATTCTTCCAGGTAGTAACAGTGCTGGTAATATATATCTCAAACTTTAGTTTAGTAAAAGTAACGTCAACCAAGATGTATTTGAATAAATGGCTAAGGAGCAAGACTGAATTTTGGATTCTGAGATATGAAATGCAAAGTTGGGAAGCGCAGTGAAATCTGTCTTAAGTGGAAACTCAAATCAGGTTGGAAAAATAAAGGAAAGTTACAGAAGTAGAGTATTAATCACATGTTTAGGAGTGTGGAATAGATTACATAGGGAGGGGAAAAGATAACCTGACAGTATACTACAGAAAGAGCAGAAGAATGAGCATTAAAGACGGAAGAAAATGTATGCCAAAGGGACACTTGCAATACTAATTGTCATGTATTTAAAAAAAAAACGTTTTTACCTAGCCTACTAATAAATTACTAAAAATATTTTAAACACAAATCCTTTAATATTTTTTTCTCTTTAATTTTTGCTATTCACTCAGTTTTGACAATGCAATTAGATAAATTTCACTTGCTTATGGTTAGTTTCATTGTTGGGTCATTGCACATTCACTGAATATTACAATATTGGGCTTGCAGATAATGAAATTATATGTGCTCTTTTAAAATCAGTTGGTTCAGTTGATTTTTGTTTGTTTTTTAAATCATGGCAACATGTCTTGCTTTCAAACTTTCTAGAAGCTTGTTTTACAAAACAAATGTCGGGTCTAAATTGAACATTGTCTCTTTAATTATTTTTTTAAAATAATTTACTGCCTAGATCTAACTTTTCATATAAGAGATGTACCTGATAATCAAGTGAAATAGAAATTTGTCACATAATGTCATTATGATATTTCTGGAGCAGTTTAAGAATATTTGATGACTTTTAAAAAAATTTATCAAGCAGTTTTGATTCTTTAACATCAATTACAGCTTCCCATGTACTCACTTAACCACTGTGACACTGTCACGTTCCATGAAGCAACTTTTTCTATAAATCTTTTCATCTGTTCACCTAGAGGAAGCTGAAAATTATCTGCCTCATACATTCTGTGTCTTGGGGCTGTATTTAAAAAATAATATGCCTTTTCCATGCCATTAAATAGATCTATTTCTAACACAATGCCTTTTTAGAGGTAATGTCATAGTCTTATCACCTAACAAGAGGTTATGTGATCTGAATACTACTGACTTGACAGGTTTATGGCCATCATAAGCAACCGGGCATCTCCGCTGCCTAGAATTTGGAGTAAGACTAAAAGCTTTTTGACTATGATTTATTGCCTAAAGTTTCCCTGCAAGGCTTTATGCACCTTTAATGGAATCTCCCTGTCGACTCTCATACTCAGTGATACCTATTTACCTAATTTCTTTGGAGATAATTTATGCTGGCATTTCATTTATGGCTAGGTATTCAAAGCTTAAATAAGGCTAAACTTTCAGATTATTTTCATGTACATTATATTGTGTTAATGTGCTACGACAAAGGAATTCAGGTTGGAGCTCCACCAGAACTTAAAATAAATAAGAGAGCAGTGTACAGCTCACGAACATTTATGATGAACTCCAGAACTATCCTACCCCCAAACAGTCAGTTTCACTGAAAAGGTGTGAATATTTAATCTCTTACAGCAAAATTATTTGTGTCATAATATGCACACCTATCACTGAAATGTCATCTTTGCTGTGCTTTGTTACACTATCTCAAGATATAATTAAGAAAAATTAAAATCAAACAACCTTCTGCTCTGAGCAACATAATCAGAGGAAGTAATGTGGCAGTTGTGACATTTTAACTGATAAATAAAAGCTTAATAACTAGTCAGGACAATAGACATTAGATAATTGGTTTTAATATACCCCAAGATGAAATCAAAGTATGTATCACATGAAGGGAGAGCAGCATCATTTTTTTCTCTTAAATCTGAGATGATGCTAATAGAACAAAAGAGTCAGGCTTACTTTGTCAGATATATTCTATCACATGAATACCAATTGAAATAAGTCATGGTTCCTTTTGAAAAAATGCATTGTTTTATTCCAGTACCAAGAGTTATTAATGACACAACATTGTCCCTATCACTTAGGTTTCAGTGTAGTAGCCGTGTTAGTCTGTGTCAGCAAAACGAAAATAAGAAAGAAAAACTTGTAGCACCTTAGAGACTAACACATTTATTTCAGCATAAGCTTTCGTGGGTTAGAACCCACTTCATCGGATGCATGGAATGAAACATACAGTAGACAGATATTTATACAGTCAGAGAAACATGATAAGGTGGAGGTGCATAGACCAACCTTAAGAGGCTAATTAATTGAGAGGAACCATAACAGCAGGGGAAGAAAAAACCTTTGAAGTGATAAACAAGATGGCCACACAGGTGTGAATGAGGATCGTTAACTTAAGGGAAATAGATTAAATTAACATAATGGCTAAGCCATTCCAAGTCCCTATTTAATCCAGAGGTGATGCAATCTAGTTTGCATATCAATTCGAGTTCAACAGCTTCTCTTTGAAGCCTGTCTTTGGAGTGAATCTGTCGCAACACTGCGACCCTCAAGTCTGTCACTGAGTGGTTAGGGAGGTTGAAGTGTTCTCCTACTGGTTTTTGAATGTTATGATTCCTGATGTCAGATTTATGTCCATTTATTCTTTTGCGTAGAGACTGTCCGGTTTGGCCAATGTACATGGCAGAGGGGCATTGCTGGCACATGATGGCATATATCACATTGGTAGATGTGCAGGTGAATGAGCCTGTGATGGCGTGGCGGATGTGATTAGGCCCTGTGATGGTATCACTTGAATCGATATGTGGACAGAGTTGGCATCGGGCTTTGTTGCAAGGATAGGTTCCTGGGTTAGTGTTTTTGTTGTATGGTGTGTGGTTGCTGGTGAGTATTTGCTTCAGGTTGGGGGGCTGTCTGTAAGCGAGGATTGGTCTGTCCCCCAAGATCTGTGAGAGTGAGGGATCATCTTTTAGGATAGGTTGTAGATCTTTGATGATGCGCTGGATGATGGCGCCCAACAATTACTCTTATAGCTATAACAGAGAGCAGTAAAAGTGTACTGCAACTACCTTCCTAAAATTTACTCATGCTGTCTGTACTCATTTTTACAGTACTATGGAGACAGGCCTGAAACTTACCTAGAAATGAATTTTTAGGGCCATATGTTGCCCTGAGTCCACACATGAACATTTCATTAATATTAATATGAGTTTCACCATGGATGAAGAGCAGTATTTGCCCATAACACTGGTAGATAGTGAGTCCTGAGAAAGTCTGAATTAGGATCTGATATCACTATTAAATTTACCCAAAATTCCAATAAAGGGAAACTAAATGGTAATGAAGAAATTCAGAAACATATAATTTAAGAAAGTATTATGGGAAATCTGTACCACGGAGTAAGAAACTTACCCAGTATTGCACAGGAAGTCCGGGACAGAGTTGGGAACAGAAACCAGGATTCCTAACTCATGACATAAGGGCAGCTATTCATATTTTTCTGAAGAAAATAGTCTGAAAAGGCTAGCCTTAGCCATAGTGTCTGCAGTCATTACTATTATAGTGTTGTATTGGGGTGGCTAGCACTGTAAACAAAATTATAAATGTTCTATTTAATTTGTTATAACCACCAATCACAAGCCACGTGAAACCACTGCCAGCATTTACAGAAAGTATATAAAAGAGAGCAGTGTATTGCTGACTACTATCAGTGACGAACATCAGATCTATTTTACCTCTGAAAAGTCAGGTTCACTAAAAGATGTGAATATTTAATCTCTTGACAGCAGGATTATGTGTGTCATAATATGCACCGCTATCACTGAAATGACATGTTTGTTATACTTGGTTACATTATCTAAAATAACACAAAAAACCTCAAACCCCAATGCAAAAAATCTCACCTGGTTTCTTGGTTTCATGACTAAGCCAAAACTCAAATTGGGTTCATTTAGAAATATTGCAAACTGTGTGGGTTTAAATGGTCATCAGGAAACCAAATGAAACCTGATGGTTTTGAATCCAGCCTTTAAATTGAAATTCATGTGGTATGAACCCATGATCACAATTAATGAAAATGTTTGGAATTACTGCCTTTAGAAGCCAACTCTACAGAATCCTCTTCCTACCCTTAAGCAGCTGCAGAGCCAGTAGGAGGAATTCTCAGTGGATATCCTGACCCCTATAGAGCAGGCACCCAAGGTTGTTGGGTTAATGCGAAAGGAGGTTACCTGAGTTGTGGTCTAGTGTGCATGTATCTATCGGTCCATCTATTGGAATTAATAACACTAGGCAAAGGAACTTCTGGGGATAGTCTCTAATAAGGAGGATAAAGAACAAATGACATGTATTGGCATAATAAAAATTATGCTCAACCCCCTGCAAAATGAAACTTTTGATTCACCATCGATTTGTCAATTAATATATTCTTAATAAATGCTAACTATAGAAAGGCATTTTAAGGAGTTAGAGATCCATACATTTGAGTTTGAGTTGTATTTCATAAGGTGTCAGGAGAGATCATTGTTTTTTCTCCACTTGCCAGGTTTCCACAAATGGATGTTCAGTTTGAAACCTGTTAATTTAATATCATAAATGGCAATGCTGAAACAATGTATTACTTACTAGATCAGTATGCAAACCCAGAAGAGAATTTAGTGTCTTTTTTGTTAGTTTCGCCCCGCCCCCCCTCTTCTGAGGCTGTTTTGAATTAAAATGTTCAGCCAGCACAGTGATTCTGGAAACTTTTCTAAGCTTAAGCTTTCAATTGATTTTCAACTTAGTCTACATTAGAACCAAAGCAGCAAAATGGTATTGAAAATGTTTTGTTTAGCCCTGTGATTTGAAATATCAATGGAGAGGGAAGGAAGGCTTATTTAACCACAAGCTGCATAATATAGGTCCAGAAAAAAATGACAATACTTCAGCGAAGATAAAAGCTAATAGATCTTAAAGGTCATCAGCCATTTTTTATATGATGTCCATTGAAGCATGTGAGTCAAGAAGTAAAACTGTTCTATGGAAAACATAAAAGAGCATTTTTTTATACAAAACAAGTGACTTTTCTGATTCTCAGTGGCCTCACCCTGTGTTTTCTTCTGAAACAGTATACTGCTTATCGATTGCTGGCAATATGATGATCCAGTTATGTTGGCAAAAGGAAATTGTTAATTCAACTGCAAAATTGTTGAATTTCAAGTCATTTGAAAAACAAACAAGAAAGATCCCATCATTTGTTTCCATCCTCTACCATTTCAATATAAAGAAGAAAATTAGGACACTGTAATACCATGTGATGGGACAGAGAGTTCCCATTCTGACACTGAGGGGTTTAAGGAAGCTGGCAAGCTCTCCACTGCTAATGAAAGGGTTGGGGAAAGCCTGAGAATCCATGCATGGTCCTACCCCACTACACCTGTAGCCAATCTTAGATGTGGAAAGGAGAGCTAAAAGGAGTAGAACTAGCCTAATTCATTGTTGATGAGGAAGGAGGGTAAGGCCTCTCCTGATGGGAGAGAAGCCTGGTTGCAGCCTTGAGACAGAGTTTGCTTGGCAGCCAGATCTAACCTCCTAGAAAGGTCGACCAGATCCAATGAAGTGGCAGGGGAGAGGGGCAAAGGAATTGGCAGAACAGACTGGTTGGGAGACCAGCCCTGAATGGAAAGGTGGGGCCCCACCAAAGGTTTGTGGGATGACCCTGTATTGAATTGAGTTTGTTGTGTTACTAAGTACCTTTTAATATTTATGCCCTGAAAGTCGTAGGACTGAGGGGTACTCTGGCTAGCAAGCCAATGCACCACTACACTGGACCTTATCAAAATAGAGACATACCAGCACAGACCCACAGTGGGGTGACTTGTGTCTGGAGGGGCAACAAGAGGCTGGCACATAATTTGAAGTTGTATTTTGGCTGTTTTAAGGAGCTCTTATGGCAGGGTGACTATAATGACAATAGTTTGGTGGCAGCACAATGTAGTAGGATACAGGAGACTTCATTTTGAGAACAATGTTCTAGCAACCTCTCCTAGGAGTAGCATGGGTTTTTTTTCTGTGCAAAGGGTACAAGAAGCTGCATTGCATAAGAAGATTCATCTCAGACAATCTGTGAAATGCTAACGGTATATTATGAGAGCTGTATAGCTGCCTTCCATAAAGAGAGACAGAGCAGTGGATACCAAAGAAGGAAGATGAATAAAAGGCTAAACAATTGAAAAATAGGTTTTAAAAATGCATATTAGTAACTTATGGTCAGGTGTTGGGAAAATGGCGCCCATCACAAAAGCATAGAAATATATTTATAATTTGTAGTTTCACTGCATTTTCTTTACTTATAAGTCATATTTTGTAAATACTGAGTATGTGTGTTTTCCTAGCCATTCAGAGCTTCTCTGGCCTATTTGCAGAGGTTTCTGATTATGTTAAGAACACTTCTTGTTCAAGGGGGAAAGTTTTGGATCTTGACAAGTATTACTGTTTAATAATTGTATATTGTATATGTGCAGCTGTTTAATAAGTAGTTTTTATGCATTACAAACTGCATTTCTTGACACAAAAAAGACATGCCTGGAACATGGCAACTCTCCATTTGAATACATGGGAAGAATTTTCATGTATGAGATTTCATGTATGAGAATAATCATGCATTTTTTCCATCCTGAGCCTAGTAAAAATGCAAGAGTTGAGTATTGGGGTATGGCTGAGTGATTAGTTTTTATTAAAAATAGAATCTGAAGAGTATGTTCCTTGTAGTGCCTTCCATCTGTAGTGCAGATGTGGTGGATCCTCCATTATTGGAAGCTTTATTTCAGGACTGGATATCTTCCTTAAAAATATGTTATAGCTCATCTCAAATAGAAGTTATGGACTTAATGCATAAAGTATTGGGTCAGCATCTTTGGTCTGTGCTATCCAGGAGGTTAGATTAGATGATGAAAAGGTCCACTCTTAAAATCTATGAAATCTGTGTTTCACATCCAAGCTGCTGTTTCAAAAAGCAATGCTAAATCTTCTTCCAATTACAGTTTATCAGGTATGTTGTGGTATTTTCAAGCTAGTAAGTCAGTTTTTCTAAAGCTGAGGGTTTTTCTTTCTTCATTCGTTTTTTGTCTTGTAAATGTAGAAAACATGTGTGTCATTTTTCATTAACCAGATTATTTGTATTCTGTATTGAATGTCTTAGATGTCGTGCATTTGTTAATGCCATTTCTTTACATGTAATTGAAATAATTGGGAGAATTTTTTTTTTTTAATCTTGCTCCTCCACTTCCACCCTCCCTAGAATTTATTGTTCAAATGTAGGAGTTACAGCTCAGTTCAGGAGGCCTTGAATACATTTGGGTCACATACTGTCCTTCCTTAAGAAAATCTTTGGACAGGAAAACAAATTTGAAAAAAAAATCACTCCAATTCGCTCTAGGGAGACAGCTTTTGAGTCTTGCAGAAAGACCCTGCATAACATTAAATAGGCAAATTGAGCCCACAAATGCTGCAGATACAGAATGTTCATGCATAATAGTCTCCGGCCACATTATCCTAGTGCATCTGCACCCTGTTTATCCATGCCTGCTCTCTGGATCCCTATTTGTGCCCAACCCCCCTGCAGATGTACAAAAGGTAGTTAACACTCCAGCGTTTAACTACCATGTTTTTTTTCTTGGAAAGACTGAGTTACTGGGGGTGCATGACATGGAGAGTGTTTTTTTCTTGTTTTGCACCCCCCCCCCCCCCCGTTTCATGTTGATATTCCCTGCACGTGAAGAGGCTCCACCGCAGGTTGTTTGCAAAGAGGGGTGTCTAAGTAGTAGAAGGAAGGGTAATGCTTCTTGGCTGTACTTCCTTCTCTTTATGGGTACCACCAGCTCTCACCTTCCTGTGCAGAAGAGGGGATACTTGGCTCTATAGCAGCAGGACTATGATTATCTCATTGAAAATTTTCTTTAAGTAGAAAAAAATATCCAAATCCAATGTTTTTCTCTCCATTATCTGGAGTAACACAATTTAAAATCTATATTTTATACCCTCTCAATTGTTTATAGATATAGATATAGATATACCAAGCTAATCTTCCATCCCTCCATGAATGCAGCTTATACCAAAAGGATTAGATCTGCCACAAACGGTTAAACCCTTTTACACAAGGACAAAAGAAATATCATGTAGCAGAACAGCCAAATTGCTTACACATGAGTAGCCAAGTAAAAAATATTGTACCTTACACTAACAGAGGCATATTAACTACCGTGTTCGTGATTGCCAATGTAATATCACACTGCAAGCCCAGCATATTTTGTGCTGTAAACAGAGCCCAGTTCTGCCCTCCTCACTGTTGCTAGGTAGTAATTTACTCTGCAGATTGTCCCCAGGTATCCTGCTGCTTTCAGTGAAACTGACCCTGAGCTGGTGTAAATTGTTATAACTCCACTGAAGTCGATCTGTTTTTGAAATAAGAAGCCAACCTGACTTCAAAAGAGCAAATATAAAAATAAATTATTGAGAGAATATACAAATAGATTTTAAACTGCAGTGACTCAATTTTTATTTCAATGAGTCTATTACAATTTACACCAACTGAGGAGGATCTTCCCCCTTATATAAAAATGTCATAATGTGAATAAAGGGTGGCAGAATCAGGACCACAATTAATATTAGCCATTTGTAACCATTTTGTGACATTTGTAACCATTTGTAAGCCATTTGTAACATTATTGGGTCACATCTTGAAGATAATACAGTGTTGGGAGTTTGAAGTTACTATATGTGCAAGGGGCAATTAACAAAGGCACAAAAATTAAACAGTTATAAAGCTAATAAACATTAATACAGTAATATGTTAATAATGTATGCTTTCGTGTAGAAGAGTGAAGCTTTGATTCCAAAATTCAATAGTGCTACATTTCACTATTGCTACTAATAATTTACACTTATATGGATAAACGTTATCCTCCTCTAGTCCAGATGGAGAAATTGAAACACAATGAGTTTAAGTACTCTGGCTAAGGTCATACAGCAAGTCAGTACTAGTAAGACAGACAGTTTGTGAAATACAATGCGGAGGCAATAAGATAATAGGAAAAACCCAACTGCCATGTTTTCCAGAGCCTCTGAATCATGAAATTCACAAAAAGTCTAATGGCAAAAAACCTTTTTATCTTTCTTTCTTCTGTTCCTTTTCCTTGAAATGTGTATGCATTTGTGAGGATACTTATTTTTCAAGGTGTTTGTGTGTTTGTTTAATTAGTTTCTTCCACTGCAGGCTGTGCTTTAAATATTTGGAAATATTTAGTTATATTTAGGTGTTATATATTTAAAGATATAGTTATATTTAGGTATATTCTATCCCCCCAGATGGAAGGGGTAGCAGAATTTGTATAATTCATTTTTCTCCATCCCACATGTCTAAAATCCAAACACTTAAACCAAGAATTTCAAATATGGCTAATGCTGTCATGTAAATGTAACTCACAATTCATGTGTGTTTTCCCCACAAAGTTATAGTCCCTTTTCTGCTCTTTTTGAAGTCAATGGCAAACATACCATTAACTTTGAAGGATCAGGGCTCATGTTACAGCAAGATAGAAGTAAGAATGATTTTAAGTGCCTCTTATAAATGTTCTTAAGTGCATCTCTCATCACTTTTTTCTAAAATGAACAATTCTTCAAAATTCATTACTTGCACTAAAAACAGTAGATGAAAATTATCTTCAGCTATAATCTTATCTATATTTCTATGAACATAAACTTGAGATTTGTTGTTGGTAATGGAATATTAAACACACTCTTTATTAATAAAAGGCTAGAAACTTTAATTTCAAAAACTATCAACAACAAGCATGGATAAGTCATTGCTTTCCCATTTTGAAGTACAATAGTTTGATATGAAACTTTTGGTAAATTCACTGTATTTTGTATATACAAGTTCTTTAGTTTATGAGCCAGAAAATGTAGCATCATAATTATTTCAGGGACTGATATACCATTTCATGGTTTTTTTTCTTCTTGTTCATTTGTCTCTTCTGTTCTTTCTCTCTCTTACATGCTGCAGTTGCAAACATATTGTGGCGAGAGGAAGGTACTAACACATTATTTTTTCTATATTATAATATTTTTTTCTTTTGTGCCTATTACATTTCTTGTTAGCAGTCAGTAGTTCTAGTAATTATCTTTTCATTTGCAGGTTTTTTTTTTGTAAAATATCATGGCATTTTAATGCCTTTATATAAACATGACATTGTCAACTGCTTTTCTTTATTTTGGGGCAAATTAATTATTTACAACAACTTTTTTATTGTTTGTATTTAACCTACATTTGTGTAATGTTAAGGGTTAAATGCATAGGAAAAAGGAAACTCAGAGTTAGAATTGAAAATCGAGGCTGTCACTTTGCCCTTAACTTGTCCTGTTGATGTTATAAATCTTTCAGCCATTCAGCCTATCTGTAGTTAGAATTTTAACCGCATGGTGTGAATCATTTGTCAAGAGTGTCATCTTGTGCAGCTCCCAGAATAATAGAGAATTCTGATTGGTTAATTAATTAATGAGACAAAGCAGTTTCTTCTTGATATAAAGTTGTGACTCTGGGGGGAAATTTCATGACCTTTTGGAAACTTCTCTGAGGGATAAATTTTTTGGCATAAGTAGTATCAGGGGTGTCAGGGTTCCCTCCCCACTCTAAACTCTAGGGTAAAGACGTGGGGACCCGCATTCAGAGCCCCTAAGCTTATTTTTACCAGCTTAGGTTAAATCCCCCAAGGTACAAAATTCCCTGCACCCTGAGAAATGCTTCTCGCTGCCACCATCAAGTATCTAACAGGAATCCAGGAAAGGAATCACTTGAACTCCCCCCCCCCCCCCAAAAAATACCCCCTCAAGCCGTACACCCCCTTTCCTGGGGAAGCTTGAGAACAATCTCCCAACCAATTGGTTACACAGTGATCTAAAAATCCACCCCCTGGGTTTTAACACCATAGAAAACAGTCAGCTTCTTAAAAGAAGGATTTTATTAAAAATAAAGAAGGTAAAATCATCTCTGTAAAATCAGGATGGTAACTATTTTACAGGACACTATATTTCCAAACTCAGAGAGATTTCCCCCTCTGGACAAAACCTTAAAGTTCCAGAAAACCATGAATAACCACCCCCCCCCCGCCCCTTCTAACACAGGGGATACACCAAGCAAAATTAAACAGAAATCTATACGCTATGCTATCTGAACTTACTTCAGAAAAGGGAGGTTTGATTTTCTGTAGGTTCCTTCTGTCTTCCAATATCACTCTGACTCACAAAGACACACACACTAAAACCTTCCCCCCTCCCAAAGTTTGAAAGTATCTTGTCCCCTTATTGGTCAGATGCCAGCCAGGTCAGGTGTCAGTCTGGCTACCTGCATTTCTTAACCCTTTACTGGAAAGAGGATTTTATAGCACTGCATCAGACCCTCTCCCCCTTCCCTTCATATTTATGACAAGGGGGTTGTGCAGTTTAAAACACTGTTGTCTTCTAAGGTTTACTTCCAATGATAGGTATTTTGCAGAATCTGAGTTCTGTTCTTTAACATGACTTACCAAAGCAATATCTAGGCACCAGCGGAAATGTTGAAGCCGAAGTGTTAATATTTTTTCTTAATTCTGACTAGCCCTATATTCAATTACAGTTATAGGGAAACTTTCAAATATTTTCATAAATGTAAGGGGTTGGGTTTTTTTCAATTACTTTCAATAAAAGATTCATGGTAGCTGAGTTTCTCACAGATTTTGTGCTACAGTGCTCTTTTGCCAGAGTGGGTATTGATGGGTAGCACTCAAATAAATTTTTTGTGACTGAATTGTCTGTTCCATAGAAATCAAAGTTCAAAATATAACATTTGACTTGGAAATGGCCTAATTACAAAATAAAGCTTAGCACATATTCTTTATATTGCCAAAGTGCTTTACAGATATTATCTAGTTCTTTCAACATCCCTATTTTACGGGGTCCAGATCCCCAGCTGATATAAACCTGCCAATCCAGTGACCTCAGTGGAGACAAGCCAACGTACACCAGGTGGGAATCTGGCCCAGAGCATTCAAGTTAATTTTCCAAGACAACACCGAGAATACATACTAGGGTTCTTGATTCAGTTGGTGGGGACTGAGAATCTAACATGTATCACCCTCCAAGCTTATTTTGCAACTTTAGCAAACGGTTCTCTCATTTCTTGTCTTGTATAGAACTGAGTACATTATTGCCCCTTTTTGTCTGCTGAGTATTAGCTGAGTGTAAACTTTTCAAGCCTGATCCTCTGTCAACTTCTGTGATTAGAGAGTATCTACCACATTTTTATTGCTTCTGTAACAATAGTTATTAATAATTAAAAAATAATGTACCAATGTGTGGACTGATGAGAACAGCGTAAACATGTCCCAGACTCTTGTATGGCCCCAGGACTCCTATTTGTGGATCGGGGACTGTACCTGAACACTCACAGGCCAATGGCAGTTCTGTTATTGTCAGGTCCATCCCTGTGTCTTTAGGAAGTATTGGGATTGGCAGGAAGGTGACAGCAGACATTCAATAAAGGCAACACCAGGAGGAAATATGCCTTTGCTCTCTTTCTACACTGTTGCAACACTCCCACCATTCTTACCTTTCCTTTAAGTCCGATATTTACTTATTGCTGTGCCTTGATGGAGTTGATTAGTGATTGTCTGCTTAATACAGGCTCTCACAGTTGAAGTTATTGGTCAGCATGGATGCATCTGGACCTTGAAGCAATTTTGTGGTAAGGTCCCAGACAACTGGAGAATGGCAGGCATAATATCTATGTTTAAAAAGGGGAACAAAGAGGACCTGGGGAATTATAGAATAATCAGCCTAACTTCAATACCTGGAAAGATAGTGGAACAGATTATTAAGCAATCATTTTATAACCTTCTAGAGGATGGTTACATAGGGTTATAAGGAATAGCCAACGTGGATTTGTCAAGGTCAAATCATGCCAGACCAACCTAATTTGCCTTTTTTTTTTTTGGTGACAGGGTGACTGTCCTAGTGGAGAGGGGGGAGCAGTAGACATGATATAGCTTGATTTTAGTAAGGCTTCTCACATGGCCCCCATAACATTTTCATAAACAAACTAGGGAAAGGTTGTCTACATGAAAGCACTAAAAGGTGGGTGCACAACTGGTTGAAAGGCTGTACTTAGAGTAGTTATCATGGTTCACTGTCAAACTGGATACAAAATGTATCTAATCCCACATGGGTGTGTCTAGGGTCCAGTACAATTCAAAATTTTCATTAATGACTTGGATAATGGAGTGGAGAGTATGCTTACAAAATTTGTGGGATGAAAAGAAGTTGGGAGTGGTTGCAAGCATTTTGGAGGACAGGAATAGAATTTAAAATTACCTTGACAACTTAGGATATTGGTCTGAAATCAACAAAATGAAGTTCAATGAAGACAAGTATTCCACTTAGGGAAGAAAAATCAAATGCACAACTAGAGAGCAGGGAATAACTGGCTAGGTAGTAGTACTACTGAAAAGGATGTGGGGTCATAGTGGATCACAAATTGAATATGAGCCAGCAGTGTGATGCAATTGTGAAAAAGGCTAATATAATTAGTGGGGGAGGAGTATTGTATGTAAGACACAGGGGGTCTACTTGGCACTGATGAAGCCTCAACTGGAGTACTGTGACAAGTTCTGAGTGCCACACTTTAGGAAAGATGTAGAGAAATTGGAGAGAGTGCAGAGTTCAGAGAAAAATAATAATAAAAAAAGGTTTAGAAAACCTGACTTCGGAGGAAAAGTAAAACTGGGCACATTAACCTTGAGAAAAGAAGATGGGGGGGAGGAGTGGGGGACACCTAATAGCAGTCTTCTAATATGTTTATAAAGAGGAAGGCAATCAGTTGTTTTCCGTGTTCACTAAAGGTAGAACAAGTAATACTGTTAATCTGCATCAGGGGAGATTTAGGTTAGATATTAGGAAAAACTTTCTAACTATAAGGATAGTTAAGCACTGGAATAAGCTTCCAAGGGATGTTGTTAAACCCCTGAAACCGGAGATTTTTAAGAACAAGCTAGACAAACATCTGTCAGAAATGATCTTGGTATACTTGGTCCTGTCTCAACACAGGGTGTTGGACTAGATGACTTCTCACGGTCCCATCCAGACCTACATTTCTATGATTGTACAGTGGATTAGCATTAAAGTAGGCCCCATCTTCTTCCACCATGATTTTCCAGTAAAATATAATAGAGAATATCTTCTTTACAGTACTGAAAGAAATGTGATATATAATAATGAATAACTAAAAATCAGGATGTTTCTGTTAATGTTTTATAGAACTTATTTGAACTCATCCCTCAGAAAAGGAAAAGTGAAAAATATGTGGAATTTATTTTCATTTGATCCCCATGGAAAAAATATAATTTACATGATCGTTTTCATTAATGAAGCTCTCAATATGGTATACATTTCCAAGTCTGTGTTCATGAAGCCCACTGGCTTCCTCATGGGGAGAAAAAACCAATGTGAAATCCTGAATAGTCAGTTTTTTTGTTTTAGCTAAACAATAAAAGATCCCATAGGATTAGCTTTATTAACATCATGCACATTAATACATTTATCTCATGCCAGTGATATGGTCCAGTGATATGGTGATTGCTTGCGTTCAAAAGGAGGAGTTGGTTGTGTGTTGTTGTTGTTGTTTTTTTCTAGGGTCTAATTTTGTTCATTTGGATGTGTTTTTGTTCCTAAGGTCTGGGAATTGGGAACATGTTCTATGTGTTTTATGAAGATGGAATCAAAGTGATACAACCCGTAGAATGTGAATTTCAGAGACATATTAAGCCCAGTGAAAAACTCCTCGGGTTTCAGGCAAGTATTTTATGAATTTATTTATAGGATTTTTTTCCTCAGTGATTCTTTTCTTTTAAAATAAAAATGTCAATTTAATGCTGGTCAAATGTGCTAGGATGATGACCATGGAAAGTGAAGTCTTCTATGTGTCTATTGGACCAGGTAATTGCTACAAACCAATGTGCCTCAATGCTGAACTGTTTGTATTGTTCTCCATTTTATTTCATTTCTCTAAATTAGATTGTCAGCTCCGGAGATCAGAGACCTCTGCTGGTGTAAATTATCATAGTCAATGGAGACAGTTTACACCAGAAGAGAATCTCTTACTATGGACCACAATTAGAATTGGTGTAAGCAGTTGCATCTCTTTGCAATGAATGGTGGTGTACCCAGTTTCATCCACTTCTCTGTGTTTGTTTGTAAAGCACTCTGTAAACAGTAGTTTAGTCTCCATGTCCACTCATTTCCTTATTGACTGGGGTGATGGACACTCTGATAGGAACACTTATGTGCTTGTATCTAAATTAACTCATTTTGTATAGTCCATTATAAAGCCTTCAAACAGTAATAACTCTTTCTCACTGCACATCTGGACTGGATTTGACTGATGGAGCTTTAGATGAAAACCTCAGTCTAACAATGCATGAGCAATCCCCCATGCAATGTTTTCCAATTACCAAAAGTACATTTAAGTAAAAAAACCCAGAACTGTCTCTATGGAATTTGCCTCTTCAGCTGTCATTACAGAAGTCATAGTATGCAATAAGCAACAGCAAGATATATTTTTACTGTGAATAATTATACTTTTGGCAGCTAATCATACCTTGATTTGTGCTGCTTAAGTTAAATTAGGTTGACACAGCCAAAAATAAGTCAAAGACCTTTCTTAAATAATCAGTTTTTGAATTAACCATTCATGAAGAAATCTCTCAACATTTTATTGGATTAAAGTGAAAATGAGAATAGTGTATTTTAAATGTATCCTGTGTTTTGTTTAAGAATTGAATGATCTTCAGAATGATTAATAATATGGATAAGTAAGTTTAATGAAAAAAAATCTTATTTCTTTTTTGTAGCTTTCCATTTCCAAAATAACATTCTAATTAAGCCAAGGAAATGTTAGAGAGTGACTCTTTTCTTTAAATAGGAACAAACTTGGTTTCTCTGTAGAATGTATTTTGGTTTATGTATACAATTATAAGGTAGCACATGGATATGTATTTTTAAAAAAGGGGGGGCAGTAGATTTTGCCCTTGAATGTGTGGGTCACCTTCATTAACGTCAATAATAGTGCTGCACGTACATCAGAAGACTGACTTTTTCTTCCCTTGAATAGACAGGTTAATGGGGACTTTTTCTTGCAGAAAGAATCATGAGAGTATTCAGACAGCTACCTCGGTGTGTGTGTGTTTTGTTTCGTTTTTGTTGTTGTTTGTTTGTTTTTTGTTTTTACAAAAACATCTTAAACCACTCTTCACTTCCCTGTCCAAGAAAAAGGGTTTGATTTTCAGTGAAAGATTCTGGAGTGTAATAGGACAAATAGAAGTCCATTGAGATTTTCTTCCTAGAAGAAGGATTGAAGCGTGGATTTAACTGAATTCCCTATATACACTCTTAATATCAAGACTGCAGCTGTGTGCTACTCAAAATAACTCATTGAGCAGGAACTTTAGATACACTCTGCAAAGGAGTCAGTTGTTATCTTTCTCATACCTCTTTGGAAAAAGCTCTGGGTTTGCTCTAAATAAAAATTCAATTTTGGTGCAGTGTCAGATTTCATCAACTTTCAGCTTGTGCTCATTGACTGGTGAAGGTTCATGTGATGCATTCTGAGTTATTCTTTCTTCCTGCTTCTTTGCCAGAGAGCTTTACAGGGTAGCATTTCGTTATAATCTACTTTTATAGCTATGCATACATTTTTGCCACACCATTTAATATGCCTACCATGGATAAAACATTTCCATTATTTAATTCTTTGATATGTCTGCAAGAAACCTTTTTTTTACAAAGCCTTCTAAGTATGAGCCTTTCAGTGGAAGAAGAAGAAAGCGAAGCATATACACAGCTCCTTGAATTAGTTTTTTTTTAAAAACAACTTTCTGATGTAATGCTCCATACACTCAAACTCATATTTAGGGCTCTTTGGTAGCTGTGTACACTCTGTTCAGTAAATTAGATGTCTACATTTTGATGAGGGAAAATGTAGGTTCCCACGAGGTATATACTAACATTTTATTGGCACTCATTCTGTTGAGCCTCAATCCAGCAAAGCATAGGTGCTTAACATTCGAATCAGAGGGACTACATAATTCTTCAAAGTTAAGTATGTGCTTGAGTACTTTGCTGGACTGAAGCCTTGTTTAGTTGCACACATCCATATTTGGTTCAATGGCATCCCAAACTTGCTCTGTTTTTGTCCAGAAAAATACAAGCCTACACTCCCTTCAGAAGTTTCTGAATGTATTGATTCCTTTCATTACATTTGTGCCAGAGGAAAGTGGATCTCTCTTATTCTGAGACCAATAATGATGTACTTAAAATATTTCATAGATGGCTTTGGTTTCATTCATTCATTCATTCATATGTGTTTTTGTCTGCTGTGATAAAGTCCTAGAAGCCCTAAAAATTCTACCATTGTACAGGGGATCTTCTGCCCTTCAGAGTGAAAATCACGGAGTTACTCTTAAAATAAGCAAAAAACCCAGATCCTTTCCCTTCCCCTGAAGCTGATGAAAACCCGCGCTCACTGAAGTCAATTACAAAACTCCCATTAACTTCAGTGGAGCCAAGATTTCAACCCTGGTCTGTCCTCTACACAATTATACCAGTTCATGACAACATTTAAGCACATAAAGTTAAGATGGGGCCAGATTCTTTAACATTATTTCTTTTCCTGAAATTGTGTTGTAATTGTTGTTGTTAAATTACAGTTTTAACATTTTAAACCAGGATCCTGTCCTTCTAAAATGAGTGCACATAACAACAACATATACAGTATCTTGTACAACCTGATACCCTACAACAGCTAACACTGATACCAGCCAATTTTTCTGGGTGCATTATACACATTCCTCTAGCTTTTCCAAGTTGGTGGTCTATCTCGTCTGAATTACACTAGCAAATTACACTAGCAAAAGGACTAGATTATGAAAGGGAAGCTATATTTCACTATATACTTTGAAAAAGCCCTGTCTGGGTCAACATGCCCAAAGGCAGTTGTACTCTTTGTGAGATATGTGTGGGGTGCTCAGCCTGAATTTCAGACTGGGAATGCAACACTTTTTTATGGAAAATTATTTTCATTGAAAAGTTGAGCCCTAACCAGTAGAAAGAGGGTTTTTTGAGATTATTAATTACAATTATGCAATAAGAGTTCATCAGATTATCAAATCAGTGTTTAAACGGCTTGATTCAAAGCCCATGACATACAGTTGGCCGCACTGCACCCTTAAGTAGGTGGGGAGAGTGTTGTCCAGCTTGCTGGAGGAGAGGGAATAGCGCTTGATGGGTTGGAGGGGGGAAGAGGGGCTCAGAAGCTGCTGCCAAAGGCAGAGTGGGTCACTGTGGCAATGCTGACTCATCCCCAGGCTCTGGAAGGGCTGGGGAGTTAGAAAGGGGCAAACCTGGCAGAACAAGCCCCTTTTTCCTGGACCAGACGGAGAAGCACCTATCCTCCCCATCCTTGGATGTGGCAAAATACCAGGGTTGGTCAGGACTCAGGACCTGCTGTGGGCATCATGCTAGATGCCCCTTCCTAGGGAAGGAATTTTTCCCTCACCATCAGATTGCAGGTACTCCGTAGGGAAGAGATACAGTGACCAGATAAATGGGTTGGTAAAGGACTTTAAAAAGAGGGTTTTTTTAAAGGCGTGGAATGGGGGTGAGGAGTTCTGGGCTCCTCTGATTGCTATTGCAGGAGTGACCCTCTTTTCTTATAACCCACCTTAACCCTCATTTTTGGGGGGGGGCAGGGCTTGGTAAGGTCCCAACTATGGGTTGGCTGAGGTGCCTGGATGGAAAAAGAGCGGGGGGTGGGGGTGGGGGAGGGCTGGATCTGGTGAAAGCCCCCCAGGGAGATATTGAGTGAACATTGAGTTACCTGCACCGTATACTTTTAACTGCTGGGTAATGCCAGACATCTAATAATAAAGTTGTGGCCTGATTAAAACCATATTAAGTGTCTTCTGTCCTCTTTTTGGTATAGCTGGACAATGGAATCATTGTATTGACTTCAGTGGCTTTGGTTAAAGTAAAATTTGTCCACAAATAAATATTCTCTTTAGAATGTATTGTTGCCCCAACTTCTTCAAACATTTTTTACAGTATTTCCAAGGAATTATTTTCCACCATCCCTTGATTTGATTTAGGAGAGTCATTTTCTGATGAGGGAAATGTGGTGAAAAGAATTAAATAAATTAGCTTTTTTCCATTGCCTTTTATCAGATGTTTGCCTGTCTTGTACAAAGGCTAAATTAGAAAAAAAGGTAAATTGCTCGCTTTTTAATTAAAAAGAGAAAGTAGTGCATTTATACCTATACTTCAAGGAAAAACATATTTTATCCAGTTATCCAACCACTAGGGAAATTAATATGGAATTTTAATAGTAGAGACTAATATGGAGTTTTAAAGAGAACTCCAAATTCAGCCTCCTCACATAATTGTTTACCTCTTTAAAAGGCAACATTTCAGCTCCATTTATCCCAAATATTTCTGGGACCTCTAGAATGCCAGAGAAATGGCGGATTGAATCAGTGGGGAAGCAAGTGGGAAACTGATTCATGTGGGGAAACAAAACCATATTTTAGATAAGAGAGTTTGGGGATTGTAGTGGTTTTATACCATTGATTTGAAACTTTCTATATATTTTTGTAAATGATGTTTTGGAGAGAGCAAGGGTCAGCTAGCATATTGTGGAATTAAAAAAAAAAAATCATAAAGCCACTATAGTGACTCCATGGTTGCATTTTCATTGGGAGTTTACTTATAAACTTTAATTTGACCACCTCTTTAGTTTATTATTTGAGACAGCATTTGTTTTACATTTTGTGTGTGTGATGTAGAATAGGAGAGAAAAGAATTCTGAATATTCCATATCTCGAGTTTAGTTTCACATAATTACAAATTTAAAAAATATTGGCACTTGAAATTTGTTTCCTGAGTCTCATCATTTTTTACTTCATTTTCTCATAGACATACATTTTTAAATTCTCAAATAGCTTGCTCTGACAGGGGTCTCAAACTCAACTTATGTTAGGGCCAGTGTCAGACCTCAAATCCTCCCTGCAGGAGGGAAGAGAATTGTTAGAGTGATCCAAAAGGTTATACATTTGATTAATTACATAAAATTGAGAAAGTGAACATTTAGACTGAGCATCAGAAATAATTTCCCTGTTGATAAACCCTATGCATAAAGAGGTATCAGAGGCCATCAGCATGGATCTTTCTGAAGGATTGATGGCCAGGAGGTCTGTGGGATAGTCTTTCAGAGGAGGTGATAGAAACTCCATCACTTGAAATCTGACAATCATGTATCATGTTACATATTTGCTTGCTCATACTAGCAGTCTTATATGTATATTCTTTACACAATAAAGAGCTATGTTAAACAATATTTTAATAAAGATGCAATAATTTCCCATATCTACATTCATGCTTTTTTTTAAACATATCTTGTTCCTTGAACTTGCACAATTTTATAGACAGTGTCAAGGGAATTTTATTCTGCATTCATGTTCCTTTAAAGGGCATGTTTTTTCTCATGGTACTGAATGCAGGCCCTCTTCCCTATCAATGTGATTTCTTCAGGATTCTCCTCCTCTTGAGATTTAAGAACCATAAAGAGACCAGTGGTTGTTAGTGACTTTCTATCCAAGTATGTCTGTGTCTTGGGATTGGAAATTTATTTATTACTCACTTTGACGTGTGAAGATCCTGTCTATCAGAGGAACAATGATCAAAAATGCTGATGCTATAGAAAAGTTAGCTTTAAAGCGTATCTCATGTCATGATAAACATACCGTTTAGTCCCAGTTCTATTGGTATGGCATAGTATTTTGTTTTTTTGCCCTTTACTCTTTTCAAAGGAGCCCTATGCTTGGAAACAAATTTTTTGTTTAAGAGTTCATTGGTTCTTGCTGCTATTATTTCGCATTTGAAATCATCCCCTGACACATTATAATCATTTCTACAGCAACCAATTATGATATATCCAACAGAGGACAACTTTAGATGAGGAATAAGCAGCAGGTGAATGGCTAAGGAGACAAAAACGTTGCTTTGATCAAACTGTCCCAAGTAGTAAAAGTTGGAGAAATAAAGGGGAAAAAAACCCTTGACATACATTTCTAAACAGAATATTTTTCAAATTCTTCCAAGGCTTCCAATTCAATGCACAATTTTGCTATTAACTTCAATGGGTTCAGGATTTCACCCAGGAGACTTTGGGAAAAAAATCTGACTTAAAGGTGTTTGTCCACATTTGTTTTAACACTAAGGGCTGGTCCACACTGGGGCGGGGGATCAATCTAGGAAACGCAACTTCAGCTACGAGAATAGCGTAGCTGAAGTCGACGTTTCATAGATCGTACTAATATACTTACTGCGGGTCCACGCAGCACAGGCAGGCTTCCCCGTCGACAGTGCTTCCTCCTCTCGGTGAAAAGGAGTTCCGCAGTCGACGGGGGAGCGCTTCTGGGATCGATTTATCGCGTCCAGATGAGACGCGATAAATTGATCCCAGAAGATCGATCTCTACCCGCCGAATCGGGCAGGTAGTGTAGACTAACCCTAAGATGATAAACTCCTGGAATAGTCTATACCCTAACCTTTTTTTACAATTCCTTGGATGAAATGCAGTATCCCTTGTATTTGATCCAGGAGGAAACATGATACAAACAGTAATTGTGACCAGGCTTTTGCATTGCTTGAGTTTATTGTTTTGATTTTCATTTCGCTCTCTTATTTGTTTCTCTTGCATTCTAGGATGAAGTTTGTCCCAAAGCTGAAAGAGATACTGTTCAGAGGTGTGTGTGGGCATCTGCTGTTAATATCAAAGACAAGTTCATTTACGTAACTCAGCCTACTTTGGACAGAGTGCTTATTGTTGATGTACAATCCCAAAAAGTTGTGCAGGTACTTATTTCTAACTTTACAATTATTGAGAAGTCTGGATGCAACATCTCCAGCTCTGCTTCTCTATATGCTTTTCAGGGACACAGTCAACCTGACAATTACCTCTTATGTCTGAAATTAATTCAACATATTGTTATTACAATTCACACCAAACATTACTTACACTGAAAGTAATTAATGAACACTTCCACTCCCCCCCCATTTGTTTACTTTGTGTATTTCACAGCAGTTTGTGTTTAGTCACTTTCACTTTTCCCCTGCAGATAGAGTTAGCAAGGGAGAAACTAATAGAAAAACCTTTAGAAACATAAAGAATCAGTACAACATTAAAAATATTTTAATATACTATTTAAAGGGTGCTCCGTCAGATAATGATTTTTTAATTTGTCAGTTAGAAAAATAGTATCAATTTTAGATATTGTTATAGTCCCTATATACAGACATACAAGATGCTACGTGTTAGGTTCTGTGCTGTGCCTCTTAAACACAGTGTAACACACACACCTCCTAGGTGTGGTGTTCTTTCCCATCTAGTGGCACCGAGACCACTTAGAGAGCAATTAATGAGTTTGCTCTACAGCCTTAGCTAACAGGCAATTGGCTTTTATCTCATGCAGTAGAGGCTCATGCTTTAAGCTCCAGAGGTCCCCGGTTTGATCCTGCCCACCGAGGACTAGGGTCTGTCAGCATTGCAAGAGCACAAAATTCCACAGCTCAGGGAGAGTGAAGCTCAAGGTGATTTTAAGCTACCTTTCTGTCCTCTCAATTCTCATCTGCTATGAAGGTAGGGAGGCCCCAACATGACTTTGACAACCTCAGGGGCTTCTTAAGTTATGGCAACCCGTGTTCTCCATTTAGCTCAAGAGCTCCTCGGGCTCTTTTATGCTTCCACAGAACGCTTCTAGCAGAGGTGACAATCCCTCCCAATTGCTCCATGGTGTGCAGTTTTGATTTGTAAACAAGGCGGTGTAAAATCTTACTATAGGCTCAGTTCTGGTGACATTACTCACATGCACAGTCATTCTGATGTCAATAACCCAGTAGTCCTTACTCACGTAAGTCCTCCCATTTAAGTCAGTCAAGATGAGGATTCACGTGAGTAATGACTACAAGACTGAACACTGTGGACCTAATATTGCCCCATTTGAACTCTGTGCAAACTTGACGTTAATGACAGCAGGATCAGGCCCTCTGTCAGCAGCTACATGGGATGCTCAAATATAAAAATATGCATGGAGAATAATGGAATAATCTTTACAATGTCTAAAAATGTGTCTTCAAAATATGAAGAGGTTACTTGTTGTAAACTTTTGTGTTTACAGTTCATAACAAGACAGCTAAAATTTACAAAAGGCACAATTTCAGTAAAACTCCTTTCCCTCTTAGTTCAGTTTCTCTAATACCTCTACAAAGGCATTATACTCAGTTTTTCATTTTTAATCCAAAGATTATGTACAGTGGAATATATTATACTATACGGTCTTTCTGACTATTGGCATCTGACCAAGAAAATTAGCTTTACTTTGTTTCCAGCTGCAACACAGGTCAACCAATTACAGGCATTCAGTTTGAAACTGTCAACAGTCTTTTGCCAGCAAAGGAGTTTTCTAATTACTGTCCATTTCAGAACATGTAGAATCATCTTTAAACTTCTTTTAAAAGTGGAGCTCTGCACTTTCTAAAATAAATTTAACTCTGTTGCAAGCATCTATGAATCCAGTTCATGAATAAGCCTAATGACTTGTTAACAATTCAACTGTCATCCTCAGAAAAAAAAAGGCAATTATTTCAATGTGAGGGTTTCTTATACCACAGTGCATGTTCTCATAAATACTTGTGTGATTGCAATTTGAATAAGTCACACAAGTGGCTGTCCCCTAAGGGGTAATAAGTGATTACGGTCAATCAAGACCTATTCCATGGTGTGTCCCTTTAAGGTTCTTGGAATTTTTAGAGCCCACAAAGACCTAGAAAATGATTCTGTGTAACATGATGTAAAGATCATGCATAACACATGCTTTTTAACAATATATAAATTTGATTTTTAATAGTACTTTAGGATTCTAACAAAAATATGCAAATACATCCTAAGTTTTTTACTTGAAGTATAAATCATTCCAATTACTTGTTTTTAAAATTATCTTTGTCATCATAAAATTCAATGGAATACATCGTTGAACTACCCTAAATTAAAAACAACAACAAAGGCCTTTTTCTGGAGCCCACTCTGTGTTCCCCTGCAAGAGTCCCCAGTGCTAGGGGAGGAAGAGGATTGTGGATGGGGAACAGAGCTACCCTGGTCTGCTCCAGGGACTAAGACATCCCCTTAATATGAGAGGCACAAGCCACCTCCCACCAGTCCAGGATGACCTTACTGCCAGTGCAAGGATGACTTCCCCAGAAAATCTAAGTTTTTGCACTAGAAAAATTTGAATATCAAGGAAAATTCCTATTGTAAAACAGAGATATTTGTATCAAGCAAAATATCAAATGATAATACTGCTGGACAACTTGGGGAACGACAGAGGTGGCTTTTGTCCAGGAATATAAGCCTCAGTCTTAATGGTACAAGGAGACTTATATTAGTGAAAAAAATGCATTTCCCCCCAATAAACTTGAAAATACTTAATTCAGACAAATATAAATATAAGATAGTCCTCAAAGGTGTTATAGGAAGTCAGATAATAGGACTAAGAATAACTGTTGGACTACAGAAATGAACTGAAAAGCAGCCTGTCTCTGTATTAAAGTGATTGAATAGAGCTTCTTCTGAGCTCAACTGACTTTTTTTTTAACATGGGATATGCTTAGGCAATCACTGCAAAAATACCATGGGACTTGCCTCATATGACTGGTTGCTGTTAACCATGCACATACTTAAAATATATAGCTTGACAGCAACCTGAAAAGTCAGCGAGTGTTTGAGTAGTGAATAAAAAAAAAAGTCCATAAAAAGTTTCTATACTTAGTACAGGAAATACTTTGCTCAGCATTGCTGGTATTACCGCAGAAACAGTCCTGTTCTCCTTATCTTTTAATAAGACATCTGCTTTCACCTCCCCACATTTTTCCCCCTAAGCACTAGTAGTTTATTTCCCTTTAAGTTAGGTCTGTAAATATATATTTTAAAATGGCGTGAAAAGGGAGTTTAACTTCTTACTCATGTCAGTTGTTTGAAAAGTATTTATTTCTGTTATTCATGAGTATAATTTCCTAGCACAGGAAATTGCAAAAAGTCAAAGTTTCTTGGAAAATACAATAGTAAGCTGTTTGTTCAGCTGCTTCTTAATAGATTGCCTCCTTTGTAAGTAACCAAGGTAAAATCTAAAAAAAAAAGTCTCTGTATATAAATAACGCCATGCCTCCTAAAATGCAGTCCACCTGGCTCAGTGGGTTAAAGACTTGATTGGACCTGCTGGGAAAGAAACTGACTCTGAGGGTAAAAGTCGGGTGAGTGTAAGCAGGAGGAATGCAGGTAGTACCTCCTCTTTCCTGAGCTTGCTGTGTCCCATTGGCCAGCAAGAGTGAGATAGGACCTACTTGATGCACTCCTCCCTCATTAATTTAAACCCTTATCTGGGTTTTTTTTGTGGGGTGGGAGGGAGTTTGAAGCCTCTTGTTCTATTTCTAGCTGTCCTCTCTTTTAGTAATGTGTTACATAAATACTGAGCATAATTATTGTCAATTTGATTATCTCTTAAATTCCTCAAGATAAAACTGCATAAAACGGGTGTGGAGAAAGTAAGTAAATAAAGAAGTGTAATTTATTCCTTCTCATAACACAAGAACTAGGGGTCACCAAATGAAATTAATAGACAGCAGGTTTAAAACAAACAAAAGGAAGGGGTTTTTTTTCCACACAACGCACAGTCAACCTTGCCAGAGGATGTTGTGAAGGCCAATACTATAACAGGGTTAAAAAACGAAATAGATAAGTTCATGGAGGGTAGGTCCATCAATGGCTATTAGCCAGGATAGGGAGAGATAGTGTCCCTAGTCTCTCTTTGCCAGAAGCTGGGAATGGGTGACAGGGGATGGCTCACTTGATGATTACCTGTTCTGTTCATTCCCTCTGGGACACCTGGCATTGGCCACTGTCGGAAGACAGGATACTGGGCTAGATGGACCTTTGGTCTGACCCAGTATGGCCATTCTTATGTTCTTGTATCTGCTTTGCAAAATTGATTTTTCAGACATGCAGAAAGTAATGTTCTCATCAGGATCAAAAGTGGGGAAAACAGAGAGAGGCATGGATTCAATAATGAAAAAATCTTTCAAGTTTCTAAAGTGAAGAAACTAAGTCACTAAAATCAATTTTTCATGTTTTGTGCAGATTTTTACACTGCAGAGTTCTGGTTTTTCCTATCTAAATTTTCTCTCTTATTTTGCTTCATTCATTTATTGTCCTTTTAATTTCTGTAGTGATTTTGTTTGGACTGAACTTTTTCCAGCTGGCTTTATTTATTTATTTGATAAAAATTGAAAGTAAAGGAAAAAATGTAGAGGTACACATGTAAGAATTTGGTTCTAAGATGATGTATTTTTTAGGGAAATAAATAGTGAAGATGAGATGACCAATCCTATATTGAATGTTCTGAGTTACAAATGGTTGCTGCAAACAAGCACATGCTTAACTTTAAGTACGAATGAGCCCTTTGACTTTAGTTGGACTATTCACATACATAAAATTAAGTATCTGCAGGATATGGGCCTTAAACAAATCTTTAGGGCAGTGATTGCCTTCTGTGTTTGTGCTATGTCTGGAACAATGGGGATTGGGATTGAGAATTTGGGGCATTACCAAGAGAGAAGAAATGGAATCATTCACATGTAATCATAAATATTTGTCATTCAGACCTTTCCTTTGAAGTAGCTAAATTAAATAGTACAGGGGTTATCTTGCTGCTTAAAAAAAGAGCTAGTAAACAACTGGCTTCATTTTCTGTGTTCAAACGGAAAACCAGGTTCTGCTTAGATGCAGCAGAGGCTTGTTCTGAGACCTCAGGAGTACAGTTAAGTATCATCTGCAGTCTCATCCAGCCATTAGTGCATTATCTTGAGGATCGACATCATTAGTTTAAATTAGGTTCACTTAATTAGCCAGCTGGTACTCTCCTTGACAAACTGATAAACAAGCTGTGCTTTTACACTTCCATAATGGCAAGACCAAAAAAACCGAGTGCCACATGTTATTTTTTTCTACTGTAATGACCAAAATAGAAAAATTATCCCTACAGTTGTTTTACTTCACTTATAATATAATGTGTCACTTAATCAAATGCTCGGTTGTCCTCCACTTATAAAGTCTTCAGATATGTTCTCAGCTGTGCAATTTTGTTAACAAGCCATATCCAAGAAAGGAAAGAAGAGTATGCAAGTACCTAAAAGAATTGGTTGGGCTGAAGAGGCACAGAACTCAAATTAGTTATACTGAATTAATTTAATGAACTCTGTGACCTACCAGGACTTGATCACAAAGCTTCAAAGAGCAGGGAATGTTATTGGACCCAAAGTTCTGATCTCACACTGATATAACTGTTGATACCAAGAGAATTACCCCAGATTGATTGATTTGGGGCTAGATTCACAAAGAAACTTAGCCATGGTGATGCTGTACCCCTATAGGACTTGGGGGCAGCTGAGCAGAGGTTTTGTGAATTCCACTGTGTCCTGATTCTGGTATTTAGGCACCTGAAGTGGCAGGACCTAAGTCTGTGAATCCAGCCCTTAGTGAATTATTACAATTACTGGGAGGAAAAAGTCTTCTTTTTCTCTATTCCCAATTCCTCTCTAGCTTTGCAATGAGTTTAAAGGTTTAAATATTTCTGTATTTTATTAAGGTTATATGAACAGTGCTGGTGGAATTCTGAACTAGCATGAATACATTTTATTTGAGTCAGCCCAATACACTTTTCTACATGTTCCACAGCCTTGAAATGGCATTGCATCCTGACACATTTGTTTCCAACTTAGTAAGGTTTCTGTTGTAATATCATAATGAAGATTTCACACTATGGGTGTGTCTACACTGCAATCAAAGATGTGACTGTAGCTTGGGTAGGCATATCCACAGTAGCTTTAATCTAGCTAGCATGGCTAAACATAGCAGTGAAGACGTGGCAATACAGGCCTTAGCACAAATTGTACAGTCGCACCTGAAACGGTAGCCTGGTCCAAGATTCATGATGCTGTATCTTCATTGCTACTTTCAGCCATGCTAGCTAGATTAAAGTAAATGCAGGTATGCCTTCCTGAACTGCAATCACATCTTTGATTGCTGTGTAGATGTACCCTATATGACCTCAAAAGTATAAAATATAGATTGTTTACTTTTGAAGCTAGCTCTCTTATCTTCACTTTTTGAAGATGAGCTCCAAGCCTCTTCTGGGGTCTCAGTGCATATGATGTCACATAGTAGTTTTAATCAAATTGAAAAGTCGTAGCTGCCAAAAATGTAGCTAGAATCCAAACCAGAACATCTTTCATCCACTCACATAGTTTCCCCACCAATACCTCAGAACCAATATTGTCTCATCCAATTGAGAACATTTTATATAGTGCAATAAGATTTTCACTCTGAATAAGAGAAGGCAGGTGTTGCCTACTTTTGACAATTCTGCCTCTATTGTAAATACTGTTAAGGGTTGATGAGATGTTGTACTGGATGTATTTTGTAAAAATACAAAAATATCAAAATATGAAATTCAGTTAATTTAAAAACAATAGTAGTATTGATCTGGGAGCAGAAGCACCCAATTAGTTAGAATAAGAACATTTTTGTGGCAGTCATTTCTTTCAAGTTTAGTAAATTAAATACCAACCATTAACAAATGTTGACTGACTAATAAAAGTACTAATGTATACAGAATACTATACACACTGTTTCCTTATTGATGGTGGCCTTCTCATTTAAGTAATCCAGCTAGGAAATAAATGTGTTGTACAAATGTGCTTGCTGTTTTAAGCTCTGAAATTTTTAGGGAGATTTTTCAAACTTTAATCTACAACTCGAGAGAAATGCAAAACTTTTAGCGAACTACATTATCAAAATGCCCTTCCCTTTTCAGTCACTGTCCAATAAAAAGTCTTACCCATATTCATTAAGTGTTCTATACAAAGTGGTAAGGAGGTTAAATAAACTTTTGGCTGACTTACCACTTTTGTCTTGAGCTTCTTTGTAGCTCCAGTGTAGTATACAGTCAGATGCTGAGTGAACATATATCTATGTCATGTTATGCAAATATTGAAGATTACTATTTAAGCAGAAGTACAGTAGCTTCAAATTAATCAGAGACCTGCTTCAACAATTGGCAGCCTGAATTTTATATGTGGTCTTATGGCATCTGGAAGATCTCATTCAGTCATAATTTCTTGTATTATTCTATTGTTTTATATTTCTCTTCCGAAATCAAAAAGGGATTGATTATTTCTACTTTTTTTACACTATAGGCAGTAAGTACAGACCCTGTTCCAGTGAAACTACACTATGACAAATCACATGATCAGGTATGGGTGCTCAGCTGGGGAAACATGGAGAAGAATTCACCAACATTGCAGGTCAGTATACTCTCTCAATCTTTGCAGTGATGCTAATACTCAAGCTTAACAAATGTCAGTGGGCAGTGCAGGCTTTGCTGGAGCCCTAGGCTTAAAGTATGAACTAAAGAAAGGCTGTGAACTAAAGCAGGCCTTTTCAGAATAGTGACACTAGGTATCAGCTAACTAAGTAAGCATGTCCCTGACCTGAGAGAATGGTATAGGAACACACAGAGTGCTCAACTAAGGTATGTCTATACGACCCGCTGGATCGACGAGCACCAATCGATCCAGCGACCCCCGAGCACTCTCCCATCGACTCCCGTACTCCACCGGAGTGAGAGGCACAGGCAGAGTTGGCAGGGGAGTGTGAGCAGTCAACTCACCGCAGTGAAGACACCGTGGTGAATAGATCTAAGTACGTCGACTTCAGCTACGTTATTCATGTAGCTGAAGTTGCGTAACTTAGATTGATTTCTCCCCCGCCCCCAGTGTAGACCAGGCCTAAGTATGTAAACAGATTCCTAAGACGGTGGTACAGGAAACCACAGACCTCCTGTAAAGATAAGGATGGGATGACAGGATAGTAGATGAGGAGGATGTTTTGTTTGAACTACAAAGTTGGTAACAACATATGGAAATGTAATGTGTAACTTGTTTGTATCAATGCATAAAAAGAGAGTGGAAAGAAGGCTGTCTTCATTTTGGCCTAGGGGATAATACTGTTGATTGAGCCGGTTACCTTGTCACGGGCATACATGTGTTAGTATCCCTATGACCCGTTGGACAGGGCGCTAGCACAGTGCTTTGCTGACAATAAACCTGGCCAAGCCTTCACCACCGAACCAAGCCTGCCGTCTTTCTTTGAGTAACATCGAGGTCTGCTGAATCAACAAACTACACTCTCTGCTGATGCAGAATACACACAAGCTCCAGAAACAGCAGTACCAGCAGCACTAGCAACACTAACAACATGTTGGTGGTAGATTCCTGTCCTGGCATTTTACCATCTAGAGACCTGGGTTCAAAATGTTTAGGTCATAAGTTTGGACCTGATTCAGCTACGCATGTAAGCCCTTATATATGTCCATCCCTATTCAGGACAGCATTTAAGCAAATGTTTAATGTCCTGAATAAGGATGCTTTCCCCAATCAGGGCCTTGATGGGATCAGCATATCCTGGGAGGATACTTGTGAGCATGACAAAATAACAAATATAGAGTTTGATCAAGGCAGGTGCTGAGGATTTTGAACTGTCACTGACATCACTGGGAGTCTAGAAGGCTCATCACCTCCCAAAAGAACTCAGCATCTCTCAAAATTGAGCACAAAGAATGGAAGACACTAGTCAAGAGAAGAAAAATAGAGCTAAAATATTTGGTTTATTTGCGGGGTTTTTTTTAATATCGAAACTAAGACACTTAAACAGAATGGTGTTGGGGAAGATCGTTTTCATTGTATACCCAGATTAGTTTTTCACTGGGAATACTTTTTCATTCAGTAAATAAAAAGTGATTTAAAATGACATGAAAACAGTATCTAGTTCCAAAATTATTAAATTATATGGAAACAATCTGCTTAATCACAACATTGTGTGTGTCTTCCTTTAAACATAATATTAATAACCTCAACAATGGTGATAAAGTGAACTACCTGAAAATAATTCAGATAACCGGTGAATTTGTTGTTTTCATCATATTCATTTCTAAAGGGGTGATTCTACTGAATTGATAATGGCAGTGGGACACAGGTTACAAGAATAGCATGTTTTGTAGCTGTATAGCTTTTGAATGTAGACTGTATGTGTTGCTACTGACTATGACTATATGTCTGGTTGGAGCATTCAGTGGATTTTAAGCATATTGATCTGCTACCTAGATGTAGCATTACTAAACTGTGTTTCAGTAAAATTATGCGGGCTCTATAGAGATGTGGGCAAGCTAACAAAAACCCATAATGTGAAAATTTTTTGGAAATAAAAGAATAAATAGCTTCACTGTTACAATGTTTGTCAGCATGTGCAAATCTAAGTACAGTCACTGGAGAGCATTTTAAAAAATACATTTCAACAGTTGTACTTAAATTTTATTTTTTCATACTATTTTCTACTTCCTTTTAAAACAACATCATGACAATGTGGTAATCTCCTGCTCTACCTGACATTTTTGTACTATAATTTCAGGGTACCTGGCTATTTCATTTTACCTTTTCCTTTCTTACTGCCTTACAGAATTTTCACCCATACATCCTCTTTTTTGCTGTATAAAGATTAAGGCCAAGATTTTTTTTTTTTAAAGGAGTGCCTAAACTGAGGCTTCTAAATTCATGTTTAGGCACCTAAGCAAGTGGGGTGGCTTTCAATGGGAACTACTGGGTACACAATCAGGGCAGGCATTGCGGGATACTGGCGAAAGCCAGTTCTGTGGACAAAACAATCAGCAGTGTCTACACTGGCTCTTTGTTGATAAAGGGAGGGGAAAAGACAAAAGTCTCTCGTAGCGGTGGAAGTTTTTTGTTGCCAAAACTAGATGTTTTTCATGACAAAAGTCCCATTGTAGTGTGTACGCTCTTGCTGTTTTGTCACCAAAAGGCAGGTTTTGGCAGCAAATCTTGCCAGTGTAGACAAGCCCTTTGAAAATCTGGCCCTTTAATTTAGACAGGGCCGGCTCCAGGCACCAGCCTACCAAGCACGTGCTTGGGGCGGCACCTGGAGGGGGGCGGCACTCAAGGTTTTCAGGTTTTTTTGTTTAAAAAAAAAAAAAAAAACTCTCTGGCGCCCCTGCCGGGGCAGCGGGGTGGCCGGCGTGCTCTGCTCCCGGCCGGGGCAGCGGGGCGGCTGGCGTGCTCCGCTCCCGGCCGGGGCAGCGGGGCCGCCGGCGTGCTCCGCTCCCGGCCGGGGCAGCGGGGCCGCCGGCGTGCTCCGCTCCCGGCCGGGGCAGCGGGGCCGCCGGCGTGCTCCGCTCCCGGCCGGGGCAGCGGGGCCGCCGGCGTGCTCCGCTCCCGGCCGGGGCAGCGGGGCCGCCGGCGTGCTCCGCTCCCGGCCGGGGCAGCGGGGCCGCCGGCGTGCTCTGCTCCCCGCCGGCGCCCCAGCTGGGGCCGCTGGCGTGCTCCGCTCCCGGCCGGGGCAGCGGGGCCGCCGGCGTGCTCTGCTCCCCGCCGGCGCCCCGGCCGGGGCAGCGGGGCGGCCGGCGTGCTCCGCTCCCGGCCGGGGCAGCGGGGCGGCCGGCGTGCTCCGCTCCCGGCCGGGGCAGCGGGGCCGCCGGTGTGCTCCGCTCCCGGCCGGGGCAGCGGGGCCGCCGGCGTGCTCCGCTCCCGGCCGGCGTGCTCCGCTCCCGGCCGGGGCGGCGTGCTCCGCTCCCGGCCGGGGCGGCGTGCTCCGCTCCCGGCCGGGGCGGCGTGCTCCGCTCCCGGCCGGTGTGCTCCGCTCCCGGCCGGGGCAACGGGGTGGCCGGCATGCTCTGTTCCCCGCCGGCGCCGCGGCCGGGGCGGAGGGGCGGCAGGCGTGCTCTGCTCCCGGCCGGCATGCTCCGCTCCCGGCCGGGGCAGCGGGGCGGCAGGCGTTCCGCGCTCCCCACTGGCAGGGGGAGCGGGGCGGCGGGCATGCCGCCCTCCCCGCTGCAGGCATTTTGGCGGGGCGGCGTTGTTGGGGGGGGTGTTTTGGCTGGCGTTGGGGGGGGGGCGGCGCTTGTGGGTTTTTTTATTTTTTGCTTGGGGCGGCCAAAAAGCTAGGGCCGGCCCTGAATTTAGATGCCCCATTGTGGATTCAGAAGCCTGATTTCAGGCACTCCATTAAAAAAAAAAATCTTGGTCTTGGCCTAAGAAAACTGTACTAGAATAAAAACTAAGCACGAGGGTTGTTCTACTAATTTAGATGGAATATATGGTCCTGTGACAGAGTGAGAGTAGCCTTAGGCTGACTCACCAGGCTGGGCATTTGCTAAGCATCCCCACATGGGGCAAATTAGGGAGATAATTAGTTAAGGACCGAATGATTAACCAGTTAACAAGGTGCCTCAGCTCCTCAGCTGAGGACAGCTAAAAGAGAGATAGGAAGAGGAAGAGGGGAAGGCTGGAAGAAAGAAATAAAGAAGCCTAGGATCTCAGAGAGGTGAAATCTCTTTCCTCTCTCACGCCATGCCTAGGGAGAATGTAAGAACCTCAAGCAGTGGGGTACTTGTTTTTATATTCACACTGTAAATAAAGCACTGGGTGTTGAACTTGCCCTGAGTTCAGTGTTCATGAAGACTATTGGCAGTAAGGATAGAGTGAGGGAATCCTGCCCTGTGACAGGGTCCAAAAATAAAAGGTGCTACACAACCCTGTTCAACATTAAACAGTGTTAAAGAAGGTTTGGTACACAGAGACCTTAGCCTGCTTAGTATCATGGCAAATACAATATTAAACATCTTGTTAACCTTTTATTAATGATACAGAAAAAGGGAAAAACAGTTAAAGCATTTGAGATGTAAAGTATTCAGTGTGGCTTATTTAAACAACAGTCCTTGTTCCTTTCCTTTAGTTGGAAAGAGTTTGAGAACGGGGGAAAACATCTTGTTTGACAGTCTCTTATGGTATTAAAGATGGTAGTAACTGTCCTCTTGGGAAAAAGAGAAGAAATGAGTTGAGATAGTCTGGAGCTTTAAAGGCTGCTGCTGTTAAAGATTAATCCTGTTTCCAAAAAAAAAAAGGCAAGCTCACAAAAAGGGAAGAGAAAAGAATAGCAAAAATAGAAAATGCAGTTTGTCTTTGATGTTTGACTTTCACTTGGAATCTTACTGCTAGAAAAACACAGGCACAGCATACTGTCTTATTAGCCACTCTGAGACATGGCAAATTTGTACCAGCATCAGGCTGTAAGGCATTGCTTTCAGC
The DNA here is from genome assembly GCA_037349315.1 of Chelydra serpentina. Classification (NCBI taxonomy): domain Eukaryota; kingdom Metazoa; phylum Chordata; order Testudines; family Chelydridae; genus Chelydra; species Chelydra serpentina. The sequence goes on along the minus strand of JBAIAC010000014.1, from coordinate 7,136,160 downwards.
TGTCTTTTTGGTCACAGACTCACTGCAAGGAAATAAGGTTAGCAAGGAAAAGAATGCATAGGGAGCATGAGGAAGAAAGACAAAGTCTCACATTCCAGAACTGGAGGTGGTGGTGTCATCTGGGTCCCTCTCTGGCCTGGTCTGATCGGGCTGTATCTCCAGGATTAGGATAAACATAGTCTGGGTCCCAGGACATGGTAGGGGTAGCAGCCATGATGGTGAAGTAGCCAGTTATTTTCCAAAGTGTCTCTAAGTGCCCAAAAAAGAAGTGATGGGTGGAGTAGCCTTCATCATTTTGTTCACCAATTAGGCCTAATTTCCAACACACATCAATTTTAGTTAATTAATTTCTGATCCTTAATTTATCTTGTTTACCAGTCATAATTTTAACACAGTCCTTGAATTATATTAGTCGGACTTTTTTGTTTGTATTACTTCAGTCTTTGTGTTTTACTTTGCACTTTTTCCCATCAACATTTGTTCTTGTTGGTTACAGTAACATTTTATAATTTTAATGCACTTTTACAATTGAGCTCACAAATAGGATAAATGTGTAAACCCAATCATTACAAGAGGGTTAAAGCCTGGACACACAATGATTCTCCAAAAATCTGTAATACCAGTCAGTTTTACTCCATTGTCCTTTGAACAGCTCTTTATCAGCATAGCCAAACATTAATACAAACAGGAGTGGAATAAAAAGGCAATTCATGATGGACTATTAGCATTTATTAAATTTGACTTGCATTAAATGCATAATAGCAGGCCTCTGGTGACAATGATGGAGTTGAGTGGGGAGGGTGACTTTAACCCTGCTTATTATTTTGAATCAAACCCCATTAATTCAAACTAATTGTTGGAGTATTTTTAAAGCATGTAATACTATTATTATTATTCTAGGTAATAACACAGGCCAGTGGGAGTGTTTCTCACCACACAATCCATACTCAGCCAGTGGGAAAACAGTTTGATAGAGTGGATGACTTTTTCATTCCAACTACAACCCTAATCATCACCCATATTAGGTAAGTTCCATATGAATCATAATATTTTGTAATTAACTTTCAAATGAACCATGGTATCTCATGTAAAGAAAGCACTGTATTGTTTGAACCCCTCCCCCCCGTAATTATAACATGTATTATTGTGTTATTCTCTATGGGCCCACATCAGTGGGAGTTTTGCTGAGTAAAGACTAAGTATGTCAGAGTTTGGCCATGTTATGTACCAGCATATCTCGTTCTGATCATGTCATATATTGAAAACTTCTGCTGATGTCAGTAAGGGCTCCACACATGGAATAATGTTGGGATTGAGTGTTCTCTGGTTATTTTATTTATTGTGGAGTCTGGATGCTTCTTTGAATGAAGGTCACAGATACCAGTTTGTTAGTATTGCTATGCATTGCACATACACTTGAAAGTCTCATTGACAATGAAGAATTGAGCCCTGGGTGTCTTGATAACCAAAGAGCATCTTTTCTGACATAGATTACATTAGATGTAACCAATTGCTTTCTTGATTGTGCCTTCACAAATTAATGTGCATAAATTCTTGTATAGTGAGTTTCCCACTGTTTCTTCATGAAAAAAGTACACCTCTTAGAGCTTTTAGTGGGAGCTCATTACAATCTGTGCTGGAAGAGGTTGTAAATTTCATGGACTCTAGCTGTTTCTCTCAAAGAGTGTAACAATCCACTAGTTGAACCACTGGAGCCTATAAATTCCAGGAACTGTGCTTATTTGTCCCACAGACTATATACACTCTGCCTGTAATATGAATATACCAGGTATGGGAGAAAGTGGCCAATTTGATTTTATGGAGACATGGGCTAGTCAGAGAGGAAAGAGAAATTGTGAAGAGGTGAGGGAAGGAGGGAAATATTTGAAATGAGAAAGAAAGGAGAAAATAACTGTCATGTTTCCACCCACACCCCAATCTCTCCCTCCCACCCACTTCAAGGGAAAAGGGCTGGAAATCCCCACACCATCACCAAGTCCTGTAACTAACGATATATGTAAATGTATGTCAGTTTTAATTATACTCATTTTTATTCCGAGTATGTTAGCAGGTATATTAAATGGCTTTTTCCCCCAAAAAATTGCCTATAGCCCTTACTAGAGCCTGACCTTAAAAACCTCTAAGGAAAGAGATTCCACCACCTCCCAAGGTAACCCATTCCAGGGCTTCACCAGCCTCCCTCGTGAAAAAGTTTTTCCTAATATCCAACCTAAACCTCCCCCACTGCAACTTGAGACCATTACTCCTTGTTCTATCATCTGGTACCACTGAGAACAGTCTAGATCTATCCTCTTTGGAACCCTCTTTCAGGTAGTTGAAAGCAGCTATCAAATCCCCCCTCATTCTTCTCTTCTGATGACTAAATAATCCCAGTTCCCTCAGCCTCTTCTCATAAGTCATATGCTCCACCCCCTAATCATTTGTGTTGCCCTCCACTGGACTCTTTCCAATTTTTCCACATCCTTCTTGTAGTGTGGGTCCCAAACTGGACACAGTACTCCAGATGAGGCCTCACCAATTCTGAATAGAGAGGAATGATCATGTCTCTTGATCTGCTGGCAATGCTCCTACTTATACAGCCCAAAATGCCATTAGCCTTCTTGGCAACAAGGGCACACTCTTGACTCATATCCAGCTTCTCATCCATTGTAACCCCTAGGTCCTTTTCTGCAGAACTGCTGCCTAGCCACTCGATCCCTAGTCTGTAGCAGTGCATGGGATTCTTCCATCCTAAGTGCAGGAATCTGCACTTGTCCTTGTTGAACCTCATCAGATTTCTTTTGGCCCCTCTAAATCCCCTGAATTCTATCCCACCCGCCAGTGTATCTGCCATTCCGTCCAGTTAGTGTCATCTGAAAAATTGCTGGGGGTGCAATCCACGCCATCCTCCAGATCATTAATGATGATATTGAACAAAACCGGCCCAGGACCGACCCTTGGGGCACTCCTCTTGATACCGTCTGCCAACTAGACGTGGAGCCATTAATAACTACCCATTGAGTCCAATGATCTAGCCAGCTTTCTGTCCACCTTATAGTCCATTCATCCAGCCCATACTTCTTTAACTTGCTGGCAAGAATACTGTGGGAGACGGTATCAAAAGCTTTGCTAAAGTCAAGTCTGTCACATATTCCTTCCACACCTCCAAAATTTGCATTAATTCTCATTGGGAGCTTTGTATGCTCAAGGAATGCAAGATCAGCACCAGAATAACCTAGTCCTGCTTTTACTTCAAACCAGTGTTGCAAATAATTGAGCTGTTTGTTTAGTACTCTGAATTTCAAAGGTTTTTGATGCTTGTACAAAACTGCTTTAATTAGGAATATTTTCACTATAAATGAACAAGCATCATTCAGCCTGAGGGAGATTCAGCTACAATTTCAAATCATATATATCTTCCCTTTTTAAAATATATATTTAGAAGTTTGGTATTGGCATTCTTTTAAATGTGAAATTCAGAAATTTATCATTAGAAGTATTTGTCAGTGTCAGTTTCTGAATTCAGATGAGTAGAAAAGAGACTGAGCTGTTGAAATTCATAAAACTAAAAATATTCCCTATACCTTTGATGAATCTGGTCCTTTGTATCAGAAAACATTTTTGCAGTTCTCCTGAAGATGCTGACACATTAAAAGCCAAAGTGTCTAATTTTCCACGTAATTCCTAGATAACAAATGAATTATCACCCTGTCATATGTAAATAAAAATATAGTAAATGTAAATTAACACGTGTATAATAAATTATGATTCCAAGTACCATTACTGTGCACATATTTCTTTAATTAAATCGATTTAAACATGAGTACACACTATCTCTGAATAAGTGCACAAACAGTCCTTATCTTCATGCTTAGAAAATCATTAAACCATGTCTGCTACATTTTGGAGTAGTAGTACTTTAAAGCCAATGGCCACTATTTATGTAAAGTAGCAATCAAGTAAGGAAGCACTTTTCCTAGTATTAATGGAATATAATTTGTTTATTTCTGTATTAATGCCCTGGGGAGACTCAGTTTCTATTGAATTCTGTCATTAATGGCATGCACTGGTGGTGGTTCTTACCTGGACAGGTGCCCACAAACCCTTAATCCATAATGGAGAGCAACATTTAAAGGAAAGAGCTGGCATTGATCTACCCTGGAGTGCTGGACTGATTAATTTAATTGTCTTCCTTAGCAATATTTCAACTAATGGATCCTGTTGGGCACTTCTACGTGTTGCTAATTGTATTCAGTTTAAGCAGTATAGCTTAAGCATAACAGTAAAACACAATGTTCTTCTACATCCCACAGCATGGCTACCAGTAAAAAGCTTTGTCAGAATAAAGGCAAAGACAACTTTCTAAATTAAATATAAGTATATGATGTAACATTTTTTTCAAATAGGCACATATTGTGCCATCTTAGTAATGAACCATATTAGTATTAAATATATTTATTTTGTTTCATGAAAGACAAAAAGATTCTACACTATTTAGGCAGACACATTTATGTAAAGGGATGCTACCAACTTTATCGGGGCCAAAAATTAATATACCTATAAAACATTCCTTGTGCAGATTTTTACAGCGGAAAGGTACAGTGGAACAGAGGTGACATTTCAATTAGGTACATTAATTTGCCTACAGTCAGAACAGGAAACAGAAATGTGGAAATGGACATAGGTTCATAGATTATAAGAACAGAAGGGCCTGCTATGATCATCTAATCTGATCTACTGTGTAACACAGGCCATAGAACTTCCCTGAACTAATTCCTCTTTGAAGTAGAAGATATCTTTTAGAAAAACAACCAATCTTGATTTTAAAATGGCCACTGATGATGAGTCCACCACAACCTTTGGAAGTTGTTCCAAAGGTTAATTATCTTTACTGTTAAAAAATTGCATATTATTTCTAGACTGAATTTGTTTAGTTTCAACTTCCAGCCATTGGGTCTTGTTATTCCTTTGTCTCTGAGACTGAAGAGCCCATTGTAAAATGTTTTTAATGTAGGTACTTCTAAAATGTGATTGAATCATCCCTTAACCTTCTCTTTGCTAAGCTAAGTAGACTGAGTTCCTTGAGTGTATTAGTGTAATCATTTCTGTGCCTCTTCTCTGAACCCCTACCCATTTTTCAACATCATTTTTGAATTGTGGACAGCAGAACTAGACATAGCAGTCCAGCAGTAGCTTCAGTGGTGCTAAATACAGATTCCTACTCAAGTCTAAAAAAGGCAAAAGAGACAACAGTGACCTGGGAATGGAAAAGGACAAAGGACTTGATCCAAAGCCCACTGAAGCCAGTGAGAATCTTTCTTTTGACTTCAGCAGGCTTTGGAATACACCCAACAGAACGAAAGGAAAGAAGAAGAGACAGAAAACTAAAAATTGAATTGTACACATTGCATTTTAAATTAAAAATACATAGAAAAGAAAAAGACATAAATTGAGTGACATACTGAAATAATGAAATAGGATAAGGAGTGACAACATAAAATAGAAAAACACAACTTTTAGGATTAATGAATTGTATTTTATATTTTGATGCTTCTGATTTCTCTAACTTCTAATTTCTTTTGCACTTTCTTTTCAAGAAATAGTCTAAAATAAAATGGCCACTGTTTCAAAAGGGCTTGTAATATTTTTTCCTATGCTGACATAATTTATTTATGTATATAACAAATTAAATTATTTCACCAAAGTTTGAATCATACAATATCAGGGTTGGAAGGGACCGGTCATCTAGTCCAACCCTCTACTCAAAGAAGGACCTAATCCCCAACTAAATCATCCCAGCCAGGGCTTTGTCAAGCCTGACCTTAAAAACCTCTAAGGGAGGAGATTCCACTACCTCCCAAGGTAACCCATTCCAGGGCTTCACCACCCTCCTAGTGAAAAAGTGTTTCCTAATATCCAACCTAAACCTCCCCCACTGCTACTTGAGACCATTACTCCTTGTTCTATCATCTGGTACCACTGAGAACAGTCTAGATCCATCCTCTTTGGAACCCCCTTTCAGGTAGTTGAAAGCAGCTATCATAACTGATTGATTGATTGGTTTGTGCTGCATTGGAAATGCCCTAAATATATATTTCCAAAAAGACAACCCTCCTCATACTTAGAAAAAACTCCAATAAGGAGTCATGCCATTGTCAAATTTCTAAAAGTGCAAATAGTGCCCTTAAGTTTTAATCAATAGAGTGTTTAAAATCAAAATCTTTTTTTTTTTTGCAAATAGTTTGACAGTATCCTTTTTAGAATGTCATTAAAAGTCTTTGTTCCTGAGTAGCAAATGACTTCTTCCTATTCAGTAATCAAAGAGGTAATTATTTGCCTTTTCCTCTTTCTTGCTATTATTTTCACACACAAAAAAAATCTTGATTACCAATAGTTCAAATACTTCAGCAAATTCTCCCAATATTTATTCCAATAAAACAAGTCCTGACCCTGGTCATGCATGTGGAGCTTTTACCTCCCAAGGAATTTGACACTAAAATGAGCTGTAGTTTGATTGTTAAATTGTACCAACTCTGACTGCATCTTGTATTTTAAAAAAGCAATGATGCAGACAGAGATCACATTTGTATATTTTCTTTTACTTTGCTGGAGTAAATCTATTTAATTTTTTTCATTATTTAAGGAATTCACCTTCCACTGTGCCTGACTTTCAAACACTTTGAAGTTTTGTTTAAATAAAAATGAACTATATGAGCATTGAGTCAGGGAAGGTTTTAAATTAACAGCAAAAGAGAAATCTATCAAATTAGTAGTGGTATGGAAAAACTGTCTAAATCTAACCTGTCATCAGTGAGCAATGAAAATACTCAATAACAGCACAAGCATGTTAAGGACATTAAGCATCAAACATCAGATTTCCTGCTTATTATCCTTTCGTTTATAAACCAACCAGGAGAACACGTCATGAACTTGAATAGCAAAAGACAGCTACAAAGGAAATAACCCCACTGGCTGAGTGAGTTGATATGGTTAACTGTTCAAGAACTCCTCTTTGCTTTGTTAGAATTCAGTCCCCACTGACCATACAAGAGCAGAGTTTTCCATCATAATGAAAACCTTTTGGAGTTATGCACATTTGCCACTTGAAAACTAAATTCTTTGAATGAAGAGGCAGATTACAGAATGTTCATGTTTTACCAAATTGGTGTCCAGGACAAATTGGAGTTTATCTTGCGGCAACTCAAGTCTGAGGGTTTTGGGGGTTTTTTAGAGGCATTTCTGACCCATCTGAGGTTGTCTTGTGAAAAGAGTGTAGCTCTCAAAAGATGCCATACATCGTGTGTAAGACAGTTTAAATGATATCACCTACATCATGCTCTTTTTAATGAGTTTTTATTTGTGAAGTACAGAGGCTAAAGAGTTTAGTATGAGAGGGATAGTGTCTATATGTTTGTATGTACATGCACATAAATGGAAGTGAGAAATGTAAAACAATGGTGGACTATTGGTTCTTTCTCATTTTTACCTTTAACACAATTACATAGTTATTTAAAGCTTCATATAAATACAGATGAGTTTTATATTTTCATTTGAATGAGACTAGCACTGACAGAATTATGTGTGGTCAACCCTAGCATTTTGCTGTTTTTAATTTTACATCTACAAAAGAAAAATACACTGCTTCTAAATTACTCTTTAAAAAAATCTGTCTCATAAAATTAGTTGTTACATTTATCTATTTGTCATGTAAAAGGTATTCCTTGCTCCTTACCAGCATTAATAGAAATGAATTATGCAAGACTTGTCCACTGTATACTGTACTTAAAACATTCACCTAAATGAGCATTGCCCTATAGTTTTCAAAGCTCTAAGCATTTAAACAACTCCCAAGAGATGTGGACTTAGTACATTAGAGCAAAGAATTTTTGAGAAAATGGATTGGTGGGCGGAAATGAGTTAAATTTTGTGTCTATTTCACTGAATAGTTGAATTAATCTGGGTGCTGCTGATTATTCTCTGAGAATAATATTTGCGATAGGACCGGGTTAGTGGCTGTCTGAACATTATTTTAATGCGTTTTCTAAAGCTAATCCAGAATTGGAATCTGGAGTTTATTTCCAGGGTTTTTGACCCAGATACACAGATGAATGCAGACACAACACACAGTAGATGGGTTTAAGGAGCAGATCATAACTTTTTATTGATCTGAATTAATACTAGGGTGAAAAGTATGACAAATTCCATCAGGCAAAAGGGTGGTCCAGTAGAGGAAAGCATGGCTTTATGCTACAACACCACCACAAACAAGGCCTCAACTCCTAAAGGTGTATCCAGCGACAGATATCCTCCTGATTCCTCCTGTTCTTGTTAGAGAATAAGGGTGGAGGGGAGTTGCTGTGATCCATGATCAACTGAAGAGACCTCCTCTCACTCTACAAAAAGTGAATTTAGCAGATGCTTTGAGTCCTGTGCTCAGGTATATCCCAAGAGCTGGTCAACTGACAGCTACGCTAATCCAATGCTGGACACCAGTTAAATGTTGTGTTGACTCTCAAAGCCCATCCCACCCAAAAAGACTTCCCAGGTATTGTGAGTAAGTAAAAAGCAAAACAACAAAAACGGAAAATCCTCAGAGCAATGGCCCATGCTGTCCAGAGGGAAAATTTCCTCTGTAACTGAGGGGTGATATGGCTTAGCTGACAGCATAGTGGGAGTCCCACGTATGCCATTTTCAGGACAATTAAGTACCAGGAAGAGTGAGTATTTTGGACATCCGCAAAGATTGTGCCAGGGCTTGGGGAGAGACCTCATGAGCAGGAGCTGACCAAACCTGGTTGGTTCACTCCCTGGTTGGCCAGATGAGTGCCAAGAGGGGATGGAGCAAGTGTCCTGCTTTCTCTCTGAAGCCACTCCCAGACCCCTTTCCTTCTCTCTAAGATGAATGTAATCATGCAGAGGAGAAGGAAGAGGAGGAGGGCCACCAGCATTGGGAGGTTAAGGGCTGAGGGCCTCCCCTACTCTATCTTGCAGCATGGCCAAGAGCACAGGATGTGCCTTTCTCCCTCTGGTCTGGTCAAACTACTCCTCTCCCCTGGTAAAATAATGTTAAACAAGCTACCAGGCTCTGGCCACATTGCTTTCTTGTCAGCTAGCCATCTTTAAACACCAAAGCAAACCATACAATAAAGGGTAGGTCTGTTGTTGAATGTAGCTGTAATATCTCCAGAATATCTTGTCCTTTTTTCTAGTTACCAAAGCCATGCCTGATTTTCTCAAATGCAGGTAGGAAGCCTAAGATTTCCTCAATTACTCTAAGGTCAGGGAAGCACTCCCCGATGATCCCCATGTCACTTTATGGCTTGGCAGGTCCCCCTGCTAGTTACATTGAGACAGGTGGTGCCATGCATGTGGGAGCTCCTCCAAGGGACAGCAAAAGACCTTCACCCCCTTGAGACTTAAAAATGAAGGACACGTGCTTGAAGTTGTTACTCAAGTAAAAGTTCTATTGACTTCACCGGGACCGAGTAGTGACTTCTGCACTGTTTACGGAGACTCTAGATCTGCTAGTTGAGTCCAGTGCCTGAGAATTCCATCTCAGACAGATCACAAGCTGGAAGGACACTGTGGTACAGCCCACTAAGGCACCAGTGATTCCAACCTATAAATAAATGAGGGCTTGGTGTTAGGAGTGTATGGCTCTCAACGGAGGGTTTTTGTTTTTATTTTTCCTTTTGCAAATCATGAAAAAATATGTGTAGCCTGTTATATGCTACTTAGTACCTGTAACATATTGGCCCATTGCTGGTTTCAGTTAAATAATGCCTGGACACATGCTGTGTGTGTGTGCGCGTGTACATGTGTGTAAAAATATAGTTTCTTCTACCCTTCTTCTTCTTCAGTGTGCACAGTCTGAAAGTAGATCCCACTGTTGCAGCCAAGGGCACTCAGATACCATGGTCATACAAGTAGACAAATAGTTAAGATGGAACATATTATTAGTAGAACAAATCCCAACGTCCTTATTCTGTTTTACTTAGTTTTTACTCAGACAAACCTACATCCAATTTATTCCCTTCGGAGATTTGCCTATAAAAATTGAGTATGGACTTCAGTCTTTGGTCCCACATATTTACCTTGAAGAAAATTTCATTCAATGAACCACCCTTCCTGCCAAGATAGATCAATACAAGCAATTATGTTGTCTCTTAATATCTGTTCCTTATCATAAAAATAGACATTTGTAATTAGTGTGTGGGATGGCTGCAAAAAGATGATTTTTGCATACATGAAAAAGTCTAAGGAGCACAAGGGCTGATTATTTCAGTTCCGCAGTTCATAAATCTAAGTGAACAAAAGATAATTGGAATAAATTAAAGTCTATCATTACACTGCTGTACAATGTTTCAAAGCAATATTAAATGAACTCATTGTAATAGATTCTCTCTAAGTCTTTAGCTGTTTTAATCTTTCCAGCAAGCATTTTGAACCTCATACAGTTACCTGCCTCAATCTGTGAAAGAATGAACAATCAACCCACTGGTGGGGATGGCTCATGATCTGAGTAAAATTAAATATTGTCTGTTTGAAATGTTTCATTCTTCTCTTTCTGTTGTGTAGATTATAATAGAAATATCCACTCTGAAATTATACTCATTTGCTCGTGCCAAACTTTCTGAAAACTGAACCATTATTAAAAAGTGATTGGAAATACATCATTGTAAGAGTTCCTAGAAGCGAGCCACCTGGGAAGAATAAATGCATTCAGAAAACTCACAAAGTTTCCAACTTCATTCCAAAGCATAGGCTCGCACACTGCTGTGAAATAGCTGAAAGACTGGAAGCACATTCTTTGAACCAAATGCAAATCAGCACATTTAAAAAAAAAATCACTTTGCTTCAGAAATCCTGTAAGATTAGAAATCATGAAATTTTGCTTTGATTTGCAAATCAGATGATGCAGGCAGTAAATTCTGTGTCTATCATTGTCAAAACAACAACAAAGAGATACAGTTAAATTTTGGGTTGTATATTCAACTAGCAATGTGGTCTAGTTTAAAGATAATGGACCACAATTTAGTGTTTTTAAAATACTACTGAAGGTTGGGTAAGGGAAATGATCATTTATGCCAATTCATACACGTTAGTGAACAAAATATTAGTGATGGGTTTATAATATAGGGAGCAGTGCTTCTCAGATGAAAGGGTACAGTTCTGTGCATAAATAGATTTTACAGGAAGAATGTGAGACTAATAGAAATCTTCCTTAATACTTTAAATGCCTCTAGTTTTAAATTGTGCCCTTCCAGGATCTGTACTTTAAAAGCAATACAAAGAATGAACAAAAGAGAAGAGATTTAGCTTGTATAGGTCGTTCGGTATTTATGGAAGAAATGAACTGGTGGAACAGTTCGAGTTAGGTCTGGGGATTAATCTGACCATTGTTTGCAAATGAAATTGATAGATAAGAGAATTAATAAACATTATTTTGTAGTATGCTACAGATTGCAATTCATTTCTAAATTCAGCTTGTGGTCTTTATTATTTTTATTTAAAAGTCATTGATTTATACAGACAACAACTATTCCAACATAGCTAACCAGTAACAATACATTTATTAAATTAGCTTTAAAAAACATGAAAACTGACCAGCATTTCAGGCATGAAATGTACTTGCCTCCTTTATACCATGAAAACTGATGATAAAGAAAAAAAAATATTTGCTTTAATTCATGCACAGACCCCAAAAAACCCACCCCAAATCTTTGTTTTGAGTGAGTGGGGTAGAATTTTGCAAGGGCTGCAGAAGTATAGCTGCTAATTGTTAATTGAGTAAAGATGATAGTAAATACGTAACTCTTTCGGTGTAACTATTTGTCAGAATTGATGCTTAGCACTCTGTTAGAAACATGTGGGATTCAGACCAGCTGTGTGCTGTGGCACAAAGGTGGCAGTGAAAGGAAATTCCTTGTCCCCTATCCTTCTTTCACAGCAATTCAGGCACCAGCTGAAATCTTGCAAATTTTGCCATTGACTTCAATTAGACTAGACTTTCACCCAATATGTTTCTTCTTCCCTATTGCCTGTACAAATATCTTTAAGGGTAGGTGTACTGGAGGGATAATGGTTACCCGGTCCATTAGAAGTGGCCAAATAAACCATTATTTCAAATAATTGTAGCACCTTCTTTCATCCATTCTTTTTGGGACAGCAGCATGTAGCACTACATGGAAATAAAGCACATGTGTAATATATTCTAAAACGCATTCAAGTATAGCAGAAAACTAACCCACAGAGGCGTAGCCTGTTGTCCATGGTATTCAAAGAGCAGCAGGTAACTTTTGTTTAATGCCTTCCTAATTAATCATACATATTTCAGATAAATCAAATTATAAAGACTATGGCAAGACGTATGAAGTGATATTGAAATTTAACAGTTACCCATTTTGTCAGCTTCCAAAGCACAATTATTAAACTAAATTCAGTATATGTGCTAAGGGACCGTTTTTTTGTTTGTTTAAATGCTTTTATTGTTTGCACAGAATGACCACAAGTTAATTAAATTTATTTTGGTGGCTTTTCCACCTACAAGTTAATAGCAAATGATAAAGTGGATTGTATTTTTGAAATATCTATCAGACATATACCCCTGTGTCTGAATTATAAGAACAAAAAATGTAGACTATAACCTAAGGTCCCTCAGATATACAAGAGCTGTTGTTCAATCTTTTTTTTCTAAGAGGGTTTGGATTTCTTCGCAGTTATTATACAGGTTTTCACTGATGTAGCTTCACTAATGTCAGTGGCATTATCATGATTTACACTTCTGTGAGTTAGTCAGACCCAAGTTTTTCCACACTTCAAAATTGCCAACCCCATGGTTTCAAAAATCATGTGTCAGGCTCCTGAAAATCAGGAAATTGGTTTAAATAGAATTAGATTTGCTTTCTGTATTTTTGAGCTTTTAAGGCACACTCACTTCACATTTTCAGGCGTTTCTCTGCAACCACCAGTGCTAGAAACTTACTTTTACTTTTCAACATGGAAGTCGGGATTCCCGTGTAATGACATGACTCAAAATCTCCCCTCCACACCAGATACTGTATCATGAGATTTGCACTAATATTGCAAGGGTTGGTAACAAGGATTTTGTCAATCACTTCAGTCTCCATCTGCAGTTAGTCACATGGCCAAATTCTGTTCTCATTTACATCATTATAGTTGCATTGAACTCTTCATGTGCTCTGGACATCTCCATGATGGACCAGAGCCTTCAGGGGATTCATCAGCATCCATTTGAGTCTCGGGATTCGTGGGTTCTCAGGCTGAACCTGTAGTCTTTCCTTGGGGACAAACCACTCCCAGCTGTCCACTGCAACAGAAGAATTATTCAGAAAATCCAAAAAATTGGAACTTATGAAGTTCCTTTTCCCTTCAACGGTTATTCCAATGTAAGGGAAATGGAGCCCTAAATTTGCAAAGTCAATTTTATTTCTGTTCTTCCATTTGCCAGAACTCTACTGGTGATCTGTAGGGTACAATGCAAAACACATTTGTATGTCTGGCTTTTTCTTGATTTGGGTTGAGATTGGAATGGAGTGGCAGAGGCTATGGTGAGTTTGACTGTTTTGATTAGTTCATTTTAAGTTTTGCAATATACCCAGCTATCATGATGGTGGGCACAACTTTTAATATGAAAAAATAAATCTTTTGAGACTCTTTGTTCTGCTGAGTTACAAGTATTTCACAACCTTTAGCTATTCTGATCTTTACCTCAGGATTCATTCCTCCATCTGTACTGGCAATCCATTCTGACTTGTACAAATTCCTCTGCACTTTCCACATGACGTCACCCCAACTTGATGTTGCCGTGTTTTTCTGAGTCCAAAATCTTCTTAATTCTCCCCTTCCTCGTACTGACATTGAATGCTGTCTTTAGCAGTGTCTCTTGTTCAGTTTCTCATTGACTATTATAGTCTTTAATATGATCTGAAAATATATTTTTTAAATCACTAAAATTTGTTGGTAAGCTTTCCAAGGAAGAAAAAATTATTGCTAAAAAGATAATGAAATTTCCTGTGGTGAATAGTTCCTATATAAATAGCACACCCACCCACTCCTACCCACTTGCACACACAATCCCCCCTTTAGATATTGACAACTCTGGAAAACTTTTATTGTCATGATCTAAAATAACTATGTCTTCCTTCTCTTTGTATGGCAAAACTGCTGTTGACTTCAATAATGCAGCATCAGCCTATAAAGAAATCCCTCTGTTGGTGTCATATGCATACAGATAAGGGTAGCATAAAATCCCTCCTGGGTAGTTGTACTGAATCTTTACCTGTAAGGGGTAAATGACCTGGTTGGCACCTGACTAAAAGGACCAATAAGGAAAGAAGATGCTTTCAAATCTGGGGGTGGGGGAAGGTTTTGTTTGTGCTCTTTGTTTGTTCCCTCTCCTGACAGAGAGAGAGAGAGAGGCCAGGCAAGTAAACCATCTCCTGAAAATATACTTGAAATAATTCATCTAAGATAACAAAAATTGTAAGTAAGGCAAGGAAATGCGTTAGATTATCTTTTGTTTTAGCTTGTGAATTTTCCCTATGCTAAGAAGAAATTTTATTCCTGGTTTCTAGAACTGCGAACCTAAGTCCAGAGGCTGCAGTCCTCGGTGTTTTAAATCTTTTTATTATCCTGTAAAGTTACCTTCCACCCTGATTTTGCAGAGGTGCTTCTTTTACTTTTTTCTTTATAATAAAGTTCTTCCTTTAAGAACCTGATTGATTTTAGGGTCCTAAACATAAAGGGTCTGGTCTGTACTCATATTAAAGGCAGTTGGTTGGTATATCATTCTCAAGCCTCCTCAGGAAAGGGGGTGAAGGTGCTTGGGGGGATATTAATCCCAGCGTTTAGAGTGGGGAGGAACCCCTGACAGTTGGTATTACCCTGCAATGTCAGGTTGGGGTATTCCTTCCTTATACAAACATATCTTAAATATAAAAAGCATAAAGCAGTGACAGTTAGCATAATTGTATCAATTGGAGACAGTGTATCATTTTACCATCTACATAAATCTAATATGCAAGCTTTGTCCCTGATCATGCAAACATTTATATGTGATTAATCCAGTTGAATTGGAGATGACTGGTCACTTGGAACATTGTGGTGTTTACCTGAGTGAACAACATCACAACAACAATGGTCATTGTCATTCCTTTTGTTTCTGGAATATGTGACATCACTCATAGCAGAGAGCAACCAAAGTGGAGCTCTGATTTCTAATTAAAAATAAGCCTATCCTTTTGGCAATTATTGGAATCATACAAAGAAGTTCTTAACCTTTTAGGAAGACATTTGCAGTTCACCTCTAAATGCTGTTCCAAAATAAAGTTCCTCACAAACCTGGAAAACGAATTCACATCAAGCAAGAAGAATATTATTAGTTCAGCAGCCTGACTGAGTAAATCTAAAACATCAATGAGAATTACTCACATTCAGAAGTATATTGATCAGCTAGATGGGCAATACTGGTTTGCAAAGAAAACCCTCAAATGCTTTGCATCATCATTATTATTATTGGTTTATCACTTTAGCATGCTGAGGTCAGTTTGGGCTGAGGTCGATAAATGCACATTCAATAAAAGTAATGAATTTAAAAGTGGGAAAATCCTTCCATTCTTCTCACTTACACAGAGTATTTATCTCTGTTTTTATGTTCATAAACTCTCACACACCCTTAGGTTTGTTTACAGAGCTCAGAACCCAGCACTTTCTTTGAAACAGCAGTGAGCTGAGCAGCATGAACATTCTGAGGACTAAAAGTACAGTCCTATCATCAATCCTGCATTTCATCAGAGCTGACCTTTTAACTTGGGGGCAATGAGGGTGTTTCACACGGTGTTGGCTGTTTTTATGCAACAGTTTATAACACTCAGTTTCCCTGTCATTCCTCTGCTCTGCTTTTTTTGGTTGGCCCCCTCTTCCACTCCCATATTGTGATCCTCAGAGTAACAATGTCTGGATTCCCCTAATGAGTAGATTACTATTGTTACTGCAGTAGTGCAGGCTAGTAAAATATTGTTGTGGTTTATATAAGGAATATTGCAATATTACTCACTGTGATGCAACAAATAAAATAAATTGTGGAAGGAAAGAGAAGGGAAGAAGGCCTTCAATAACAGAAACAACACCGAATTAACAGTGTGTGCCACTTAGATGAGTCCTCAGCCAGGTGGACTTCTACCTCCTTAGAATTTTCACACATAAATATTACAAATCAAAAAATTAATGATTAATCTTTCCACAGAAACAGAGCACTAAATATTGATGGAAAAGTACAGTAGCATTTTATTATTCATAGAGAACAGCATGAAAGGAAAATTAAGGAAATGAACTTTAAAGGTCAGAGACTGTAATAGCACCCAAAAGAAAAACAGCTTTTTATTCTGATGAGCAGTAGCCACTGGGCAATATCTACTTAGCCTTTTGTTATCAAAAAACAACAATTTTTGAGTTACAGAAATTAAACAAAGGGTCATTCTCGGCATCTGCCGGAAATGTACTGTCCTAGGCAACAATGATTTTCTAAGACCAGCTGTGCACTTGCTGACAGTTTTTGACATCAGAAACAGTTCAGTCTAAAGTGTATGTGTGTATGTTATCTATAGAGAAATATATGTATGTGTAATACATAATAGGATATTTGTAATATAAAATGGCTCTAAAGAAGTATAGCCTGTTTAAACATTTTTTAGCCAGAGAAGGTTATCCATGCTGTACTTTAAAATGTCTGAATGCAAGGCTTCCAGATCAAATAAATAATCTGTGCAACCAGTCAATCACACTCACACATCCATCAATGTGTAGCTATAAACTGGAGAATAACAAAAGAAATAAATAGCTAGTGCTTGGGATACTAAATGTCAGACTCCTAGAAGATCAAATATTTAGAATGAAAAGCATAATAATTTGGATATTTTATTTATCACAAAAACGAAATAGGCCACCGAAAGTAACTAAGCTGAACAGCCTGGTAAAACATGCAAAAACATGCTTCTTTTTATTTATTTTTTTAAAGAATATTTCCTTCTCTGGGGCTATAGTGAATATTACCACATTTCATGAGAAAAATAGCTAGTAGATACCGTTTTGCTTCTTTTGAATTTTGTTTGTGATAATTAGTTTTCCGTATGGATTGAAAAGACACTCTTCATGATGTTAGGCCCCAGTCCTTCGAGGGGTTATTCACAGACAATTACATAAACATGGAGTCCCATAGAAGTCTTGGGCACCACTAACTCTTCTGCTGCTTTTTGCTGATAGAAAAGATAAATCCTGGTTCCTTAATTGGTTAAGCCCTTTCCTTTTTCCTCATTTTGTTTTCCTTTTGCCTTTATTTATTTATTTATTTGTTTATTGAAATTTGTCTTCAAGTGCTCATTCTCCTTTCATAGCATCACATTCTTGGGAGTCCTCACTCACTCTGTTTACTCTTGATTCCACAAATATGCCTTTTGACTTCAGTAGGTATTTTGTGGGAGCAGGGCCTGAGATAGAAACTGAAAATGACTTTATATTTTCCATAGACTACAGCACATTGCATTCAACCCATTTTTCTGCTCATTTCATTAGATAAACACATTTAAAAATAAATATAACGTTTACATTGTTTTAAAGAAAGGGAGATAATGGTAATTTTTGGCTATTTGAGTTCACTTTTCCTTAATTATTTCTTTCATTACCTGTATGACCTTCCTTCTCTGCCAAGATATCCCTGTGTTATAGTGAGCACAGTTTCTCTAAGAAGTAATATTTAGAATAAGACCAGACTAGGGACATATTTTCACTAATGTTTGTAACTGTCTGAAACTATTTTCAAAATAACAGGAGTGCTGTGAATAAAGTCATACATCTGAGGTTTCAGATGATCTTATTCTTCACTCTAGGAGTTAACTATCAGATGTCATCATGGCAATAGTGTACTATTGGGAATGCAGTGTTGCTGGTATGGAATAGCCTAGAGATGTTCACATTCAGCAGCTAGATACAAAGTTTCATCAAATCTGAATCACCTGAACTCCAGAAATGGGCTTCAGAAATGCAGGGAAACAGCTTTTCCTGCTCCCCATAGATCAGTTCCCAGAAGGTGCAGTTCTTTTTGCTCATGCATCTGACCCTCCACTGACATTTACATCTAGGCAATATGATGCAGCAGTTCAACCAACGTTAATTGGGCTAAAACTAAGAAGCAGCAGGAACTCAAATGTTACTGCTTTAAGTGGACTCGAATTTCTTCCTGAGCTATCCACCCAGCACTAGCGTGTTGTATAGAAGTCAGATATCACACAATTCACACAGCCATCTCCTATACTAAACAGTGAGAAATTATAGTAAGCTCAAATATCACTGTGTGATAACAATTGGGAAATGCTGACTTGGTTTTTAATGGTGTCCACTCTGTTCCATACATACATATTGTGTAAAGAAATAATATATAGCAGTATACACATGCCACCTAAATGAGAGAGATGCCCAGTTGCCATTAGAAATTCATGGAAACCGGATGTCCAATTTCCTTATTAGCTTTGACAGTGTCAGCCTGTGTGTACATACAAAGGCACACTCAAAATGTCTTTTTTTTTAAAGGAATAACTTAAAATAATTAATCACACCAATCACAATATTGCTTTAAAAATCTCCACATTATCATACGCTAACAATGTGATTCAGTGCATTGCAACTGCTGTGTATTTGGTAGATTTAAAAAAAATCATCTTGAGTTATTTAGCTGTCATCCATAAAATATTAAAGCTATGTTGCAGATAATGTGTATAAGATTTCCTGGGGAAAAATATTAATGTTTTCTTCAGAGTTTAATCTTCCTTTCTCAACATTTTTCAACATTTGTAAATGGAGTATCTGAAAGAAATCTAGTAGAAGCCATATCACTGGCTGCTATCACATTAATGCGAGCAAAGTATGTCAAATCTTTTAGTTTAATAGTAACAACAACATCTAGCACATTTAGATTTGCAATAAGCACAGTTACTTTTGGAAAACTTGTTAGGGGCCTAGAAATACAAGGGAGAATCACAAGTTTCTTTCTCTTTTTATGTATTTCTTTTAAAAAAAATTATCTCTCTTTTTCTTGTCTCTCTTTCTTTCAAATGTCTAGCCCTTTTCCTTGGGAACATAGTTTTGAAAATGTAAAAGTATACAAATATCTAAATTGATAACTAGTGTCTCAAAACTAGTTTTTCCCTAAAACACACAGTCATTATTCTCCTCCATTACAAATACCCAGGACTAATCTTTGAAGCCTATAAAAAAATATTTGCACAGATCTCTGTATTTTTTGAAGGAAACCAAATCAATTTGCAACTGTGTGCGCGCACTGGGGCTGACACCATCGCCATCCCAGCCAGTTACTTGTAGATGAGTTACCTTCTCTCTTGAGCAGCTATTGTGATTTCTGACCATGGAGGACAGTAGCCTGAGTGTCTGTCTGAGCTAGTGGACTATGCCCTGGACAGGGGAAAGGGCCACCAATATTTGAAATCTAGTTCTGGTTCTGATTCCCGCTGTAGCCTTGGTCATTTTAGCTAGAATTTTCAAAAGTATTTACAGATTTTTGATGCCTCCAGTTTTTGGATGCCAAATTCGAAACCTTTTGAGTGTGATTTTCAGGAGAGTTGGGCACCCACAACTCTAAAATCCTCAGGCCTCAGGCCTGCATTGTGTATAGTGGTGTGGTCATAGTGAAGAATCATCAGTTGAATTTGGTTAGAAAAGTAATGCTTTGCTTCACAGGCCTTCCCAAAAATGGTAGGCTGGTTTTGGACACCTACCACAAGGAGAAAGCTGGAAGTTTTTGAAGCTGAGTTAGTCCAACAGATTTAAGCAGCATGTGAGGGGTTAGTTCGATGCTTAAGAGTAGTGATGCCTAATGGTCAGCCCACGCTGTCACCTGGCATGGTCCTTTAAGAGATAGAAAGATCCAATTATAGCTACAAGGAGACCTTATATATTGGAGCAGAAGCAGTCGCAGGAGTAAGAAGTGTTCAGGGGAAATCCTTTTACAGTTTTTTACAGGCCTGAGACCTGAGACCAGAGAGGGTAGGGTAAGGCTCTCCTCTCCCCCAGCCAATTGGGGATGAGGTGGGAGAATAAATGCTGCCTCCTCACTCATAGCAGAGCAGACACCAGGAGATCCCAATAAAGAGAGCCTAGCGTTTGGAGCAGTCTGGAACCTGATTAAGGAAAAGGAGCCATCTGAAAGAGAAGCTGGTGTGTTAAGTTGGCTGACGTTAACTTAGCTCCAGAGAAGAGAGGTGAGAGCTCCTATTTAAGAAGGCCTAGAAAATCTGAATAACAGCTCCAGGCAGGAGAGCTGGAGGGACTTCTGTTTTAAGTAGACCTCTTGCTTAAGAAAAGTCTGAAAAGGAGAAGGAACTGGGAAGGGTTCCAGAAACAGTGTGCGTTGCCTTGTGCAGGGAAGAATGAAGGAGCCAGAGAGGATGAATGCCCAAGTGCATCTGGGTAAGGTCCTATTTACATTTATAGGAAAAGGGATGCTCTTTGATCAAAAGGTCTGTCTATACTTGTTTATAACCTGGGTGAAGGGCAACGAGGCAGGGCTCATGTGTAACACCATGCCTAACCCAAAAGGGGGCATGTGATCTCCATGCCATTTATTGATAAACTGATCCAAGACATACATTGTGGGAAATATAAGACTTTAAAAATATAGCAGTATAATCTCCATTCTATCAAATGCCTTTGTACCGTTGGTCCTAAGAAGCAAGCAGTGTCTTTTTTTAATGTTCAGTGTTTGAAAACATCACTGACGGTGATGAGGCTAAAATATGCTTGAGCTGCAGAATTTGGATCTAGATGGTGAATCCCCCAAACTTCAGGACTTGTTGGGTCCATCTCTATCAGTGTACTTTGTTCTATGACAGTGAAGTATAAATTTGACCATCCATTTCATAAACTGAAGCACAAGACTGAAGTTATAAGCAGAGGCAGTATGCTCATCCTTTGAGGGTGGGAGGGAGGACGTCCTTGTGTTACATTCAAGAGGACCCTCCGTTTGACTCAAAAGTAGCTAAAATGCAAAAGAGGCATTTGTGCACTAACTCTACCTCTGGCCTTTTGAGAGGAGAACAGAGAAGAAAAGTAATGTGACCTCCCTAACCTTGACACCAAAATTCTGTTTCCTTCCTTTAAAAAAAAATAGATCAGAAGTAACGCTGTTTGCTGCCCTCATTACAAGGAAAACAGAGAAACTCATAGAATGTGTCAAGAAGTAACTGAATTAAAAATCCTTGTATAATATGGAAGGTATTTTCATCACTACAGCTAATCACCAACAAAGCAAATGGCAACGTATTTTTATTATAACAAAAATAATAATTTACTATCAGAAAAGAATATGCCATCTTGAAAGTTGGATGATGCAGACTACACCATAGAGAAGGGGTAGTGTCTGAGCTCCAATTCCAGAGTGGTGCAGCACAGGAACATGGGGGGGAAAAGCTGATTTTCCTGCCAATCTTGCACCCACTGGATTCTGGGCTGCTGAGGGGGCCAGGACAGACCCAGAGGGCTGCTCTAACTTATAGTGGCCTACCCTAGATCCAGCTATGCAGATTTATGGCAGCAGCCCAGAATTTCCCATAGCCCTCAACTATCTTCTGCCCCCGAAATGGGAGGGCTGTGTAGGGGCATGTGCTGGCCATATGCAGCTTCTTCACTGTGAGTATTCTTCCCTAGCTATTTGTGGCTCTGTTGTAGCTTGCATACCCTGTTGGGGTGGCATATAGGGATTAGAATCAGCCTGAGGAAATGATAAGAAACGATCTTAGTAAATTTAATGATTTAAAAAGAGGCTACAAAATTCATTCTTAAATATGACCATCAGCCTCTGCTGTCATGTATGCCCTCTGGCTCTATATCCTCTCTTCAGAGGGGAACTGGACAATATTTATCCTGCTTGCTTCACAGCCATGTATATTGGTTTGGGTGAATGATCCCTGAACAGAGATAGAAGTGCTGCAATGAAGCTCACCACTGTGGGAGTTTAGAAGATGGCTCCCCCGTTCTTCTTAGTGCTAGAGGACAGGAAGAGAGGTACCCAGACACGGTTGGGGGAGCAAGAACCTATTGGCTATAAGGGGTGTTTCTTTTGCTGGGAGCAAGGAGGATGTTGGGTGGGGAAGCTTCCATAGGCTTGGTAGTTCATATAAGATTTCAAGTAAGCATCTGTACTTCAGATTCATCTATCCACACAGTCACCCAGACTTTAAACTGTTCTAATGCCTTCAAAGCATTTTTAAAGTAGGGGTAGAAATAAAGATGCATATAACAAAGAAAGAGAATAATCAGACTAAGGATTCTCCTTCCATCAATAAAAGAGAATCTTTCCACCTATTGGTCTACTCTATGGCATCAGGGAGTGTGCTCCAGTCTAAATGGCACAGATGTAATATTTGACTAGGACAGTGGTCCCCAACCATTTTGTGGCCAATAACACATTCATGTTTTCAGAAGAGTGTGGCAGGCGCCAAGAATTTTTCAAGACTTATTTTGTATTTGTACATTAAATAATACGGGGCTGCAGACTGCGGGCGCCGGTGTTCTCTGTCCCCGGCAGGCACGGGGCCACGGCTTCCCTCCGCACTGCCCCGTGCCTGCTGGGGACAGAGAACTCCGGGGCTGCAGGCTGCTGGTGATCTCTGTCTCCAGCAGGCGTGGGGCCGTGGGGCAGCGCGGAGAGAAGCCGCGGCCCCGCGCCTGCCGGAGACAGAGATCACCGGCAGCCTGCAGCCCCAGAGTTCTCTGTTCCCGACAGGCGCGGGGCAGCGCGGAGAGAAGCCACGGCCCCGCGCCTGCCGGGGACAGAGAAAGAAAACCGCAGCCTGCAGCTCCGGAATTCTCTGTCCCTGGTAGGCGCGGGGCCACGGCTCTAGGTTTTTTGCCGCCCAAAGCAAAACAAATTTTGGCTGCCCCCTGCCAGCCCTGGGCTCTCACGCTCCCCCCCCCACCCCCTCAGCCCATTGAAGTCCACGGTCCAGGTCTGCAGCTGGGGTAAATTAATCCGTGTAGCTCTAGTCTAGGTCACTGGAGCTATGCTGATTTACACCAGCTGAAGCTCTAGCTCTGTGTGCGTGTGGGGCTCGATCATGTAAACCAATGTAAGTGGAAGGCTCTCTGCCCCTTGCACATTTGGGCCCAGAGAAAGACCTCTGTGTAGCACATTACGCAGCCATTGGGCAAAATATCCCAAACTTGACAAAAAGCTAAGGGCCGCCAGAAGCCTGGCTTATCCCTATGCACTTACCATTCCCTGTCTTCTTTTACTCCCAGCCCCTTGAGGCCCAGATTAAAATGCCCCTCTTCTCTCCTGCGCTTTGCTGCCTGCCTCGTGCTCCAGGGATGGGTGGTGTTTTCTACTCTGTTCTCTCGTGTCTGTTCTTTGCTCTGTGTGTCAATCTGTCCTTCGCTGTGTGTCTTTCCCATAGGTGTGCGCAGCACATTTCATTAGGGTGTGCCTCCCACTTCCTGTCCCCTGACTGCCCCCCTCAAAATCCCTGACCTATCCAATCCCCCCCCTGCTCCCTGTCCCCTGACTGCCCTGTCCAGAGACCCCTTGCCCCTAACCACCCCACCCAGGACCCCACACCCTATCTAAGCCCCCCATCCCCTGACTGCCCCTCGGGACTCCGTGCCCCATATCCAAACCCCAGCTCCGGCCCCAGCCCCCTTACCACACCTCTCAGAGCACCGGCCGGAGCCAGCCACGCTGCTGTGCTGCCCCGCCCCTCAGAGCGCTGCCCACGCGGTGGCAGAGGGGCAGCAGGGGAGGGGTTAGGGGGAGCCTCCCCGGTGAGCTCAGGGGCCAGAGAGGACGGACTTTTTTTTTTTTTGCTCCGGCCATGGCTTTTTTTTTTTTTCCCCGCTTGCGGCCCTGCCCCTTTGGTCTTTCCTTCACAATATGTATCTCTCTGTCCTCCCATCACTCCATGTGTGTGTTCTTTGCTCTGTGTGTGTGTCTGTCCTTCACTGTGCTTGTTTGTCCGTCCTTTGCTCTGTGTGCGAGTCGGCTGCCCCGGCCCCACCGCAGGGCATGTGTTGCGCTGCTGCCTACCGTAGGACACTGTGTTGTTGCCAGGATTTCTCGGGAACTGTGAGCTCCAACCCCCCGGGCCATTGCCGCCGCCTTACCTGGGCTTCGAGGGAGCCTGCGTGTCTCAGTCGTGCACGCAGGAGCAGGAGGCAGAGCTGCGCCCAGCGCGGAGCCCCCATCCCAGGGCGCTGCACCTCGCCCCCAGCCCCCGGAGCGCAAACTCCGGCCGCCAGCAGGCGTGGAGCGAGCCGGGCACCTGAACACGTCCCGCTCCACTCCGCTCCCGGGCAGCTCCTTCCCCCGGTATGCGCCCAGCCCAGCTGCTCCCTTTGGCCCCGCCCCAGCCCCTCCTGGCCTGCCGCTCTCAGGGTCCCTCTGGCGGGGGAGGTGGCACCGCATGGGGGTGGGGGTCTCGCTGAGTGCTGAATGCATTTTGAATTGGGAGCCAGGCATTCAGCAGACTGCCGCCCGAACTGCCAAAGGAAAAAAAAAAAAGAAAGCCCGGACTGTGCCACGTCTTAGCATCTGCTGCCCCAGGCACATGCTTCCTCCACTGGTGCCTGGAGCCGGCCCTGGCGGGCGCCCATAAATCACCCGGCGGGTGCCATGGCACCTGTGGGCACCGCGTTGGGGACCACTGGAATAGGAGTATTATATAAAGCATATCCAATGGTGGGTATTACCAGGTATTGGATTCTTTTTCTGCAGTAGCAGTGGAGTTGGAGCAGTTGTGAAAATAACTCATGCACTAAAAGACAATGACAAATCTCTTATGTAAGTGTTTCATGCAATGGAAAGGAGGTAGCTATATAAATCCCATGGTGGCAGCAGAATATGTATACTGCACTCTCACACAATATTTTCTCATACAGTGAAATACTTCTGTTCTATTTCTTTTGCGGATATACATTACAACCTAATATATTTGTATAATGTATGATTCATTCTTCTCACAGTCACAGCAGTTAAAACAATGGAAAAATATTGAAAAACAATGCAAGAGTAGGCAGAGATAACAAAAGGAGGCAGATAGAACTTGAAAAACCAATAGGGTCATTGTAATATGGGTAACATGAATATCCAGAATTACCATTGTTAGGATTTAAAAATAAATATACCTTGAAATCTGAATGAAACCCCCATGCTTCAGGGCATAAGCCAACTCTAAATGAAAGGGCTGGGGAAGAAACTTTCCCTGAGTGCAAGCTATTTCATAACTGCTTACTGCAGGGTTTCTTAGATATCCTGTAGTGTCTACTGTCAGATAGGATACTGGACCAGACAGACCACTAATCTAACCTGCCATGACAATTCCAGTGATTCTATGAGAAAATGCAGAAAATTGATCATACCTAAAGTATATGGGTACTCACTGGTTGAAGACAATAGAGATAAAATGTTCCATGAAGCTGATGAAGTAAGAGAACCTCCAAGTGGGAGAAGAAGCTGTTATTGGCAGAATGGAGAAACTGGAGAGAGGAATTTTGAGAAGTAGCTAAAAGAATGACCATGAAGGGTGTTGAATGAAAGGGAACTAGTTTGCAGTGGCTATCAATGGATATAGGGAGGTAGTGGAAGTCTTTCATTATGTGGGGCGGGTTATGTGAGAAAACATGCTGCAGAGATCTAAGCTGGTAGTTTTTTCCCATTCGCTTGTTTTGCCTATTTACTGGTTCTATAAATCTAGGGCTCAGAAGAGCTCAGCCGTTTCTCAGCTATGTCCCAGCATTTGAGCTATTCAGAACCTGTTCCAGCTCTAGCTTTAGAGCTATAATAAATGTATCCATTTGTACTTTTTCTGTGCATTTTTTCTACCAACTATGAATGCAACTACTATTTAAGAACTGATATATTTCACCTCAGCTTTCATATGAAGTTCAGCTAGAAAGCTGTTTCTTTTGTATTTTATGCTGAACATTACTCAATTTTTCCTTTACAGGAGGCAACACACATTACTATAAGCACAGCTGAGTATTAAGGAACACGTAACATAGTAAAAAAAAAAATCTCATATCAGCAATAGATTTTGAGACAAAATCTCAAGTCAGCTGGAACATATTGTTAACTTAGTTGTTAAAGATACTATATGTTTTAATATAGCTACTTTCATTTGAATTCGAAAAATACATATTGGTTGTGCTTTAGTTCTGGGAGAAGTATGGTCTAATGATTAGAGCAGGGCACTGAGTCAGGACTCCTGGATTGTCTTCCCACCTGCACTCTGTGATTTCGGAGAGGTCATTTAACTTCTCTTTGCCTCAATTTACCCAAGTTGGTACTATAAGAATAGTACTTACCCAGAGCACTTAAGTGGGTATTATGAAGCTTAATTCATTCATGCTTGTAAAGTGCTTCTAGGCCTCCAGCTAGAAAGTGCTATAGAAGAGCAAAATATTATTGCTTCAGATTTCTTCTTTTGATTGTTAGCCACAAAATACAATTTGGCTAAATTTCTTTACCTCTAGGAAGATTGAGATTTGTATTAGAGAGTCTGATGGAATAAATGGAGAAAGAAACAACTGAGTACAGCTTTTGTAACTCTGACAAATACTCTAAATTCAGTGACATGCCTCAGGTTAAGCTTCCCACCTTCATTAATTGTAAAGTAAATGGTTGAAAAAAATTAGTTTTAGCTACTAAGTCTTGCAGACTTGAGTTGTTTGAGCTCCCAGTACGTGCTCTGACAAATGCCATATAGGCTGGCTGATATTGTGCATGATTTTATTGCATGGAAGAGACACAAGGATTGAACTCGTAAATATTAATCGGGGATTAATGAACAGTGGGAGGACTCTACATATCAACTTGTATGAGAGGAAACTTTGCATTAAAAACGCCACTTCTTACCTATGAATCATTTGGGAAAACTGAAGGCACTGTGATGTATCACTTGTTCCACTGTAGGCCTAGTCATAAAATAGTTGTACAGCACATAAGCCACAGGCATAATTTCTTGGCATGATTATGCGTGGCTATATTTTTTTAAAAACAAAAATATTTTAAAATTGAGTGCTTTTGGAATTTGTCATGGAGATTGAATTCCTGCATCCACAGAGCAGGTGAAGCATAGGGGGTAGCAGTACAGACTTCAGCACACAGATCAGAAAGAACCTTATATAAAGCTAAGTGAATAGTGAAATCTGTGCCCATTCAATCGCTAACCAATCTGCTGAGACTGTCAACAATAGGTTCTATTTAAAGCCAGTTTTGTGAAGTGGACGTCATTCTACGAGGAATCAGGACTGAAATACCAAATAATTCATTTCATATAGGACATTGAGAAGATATGAGATGGCAAAAATGGCCATTTCATAGAATCATAGAAGATTAGGGTGGGAAGAGACCTCAGGAGGTCATCTAGTCCAACCGCCTGCTCAAAGCAGGACCAATGTCATCTAAATTAATTTGCTTTTAATCTAGGCCAAATTCGAACTGGCAGTGTCATAGACACAATATGGGTGAGGTAATATCTTTTACTGGAAAATTTCTGTTGGTGAGCGAGACAAGCTTTAGAGCTTACACAGAGCTCCTCTTCAGGTCTAGGAAATGTACTCAGTGTCACAGCTTAATACAAGGTGGGAAAGATTGTTTAGCATAAGTAGTTAACAAATATTTCAAGGGACCATTCAAAGTAAAGTGGCTAATTAGTATCCTTCCAGTCATTGGATGGAAAAGAAGGGGAGGGGGGAGGGTTTTTTTAGTGGGTTATAGATTGTTGTAATAAGCCATAAATCTAGTGTCTGTATTTGCTCTATAATTTTAGGAATTTTAGATCCCAGGCTCATCTTTTGAAAGTTTTGTGCAGGTTTCCTTGGAGGATGAGGACTGAGAGATCAGATATAGAGTGATCACTGTGTGAGAAGTGCTACAGCTGATTAATCTTTTATCATTTTCCTGTGAGTTCATTCAAGAGTGCAGTAATTGTCTGGTTTCACTCACATCGTTGTTATTGGGACAGTTAGTGCACTCGATGAGGTACACTACATGATGTGACGGCATGTGTAGGATCGAAGGATATTGAAAGGTGTGTTGTGGGTGGTGTTGATTATTGTAGAGGTGTCAGACACTCAGATACCACAGAATATGCTCTGAGGAGAAAACCTGGAATATACACTTTAACACATTCAAAACCACCTTCACCAAAGGACACTCCACCAGAGTAGATTGTATCATGGAACGGGCCACCCAAATACCCCCCTCCAACTGCACACCCCAAATTGCCACCTACCACCCCACACTGGAACCATTTAGGATATCATCAAATTACCCTATACTACAACCCATACAAATTACCCTATACTACAACCCATTCTCGATGGGACCCCATCCTGAAAGAAATCTTTCCTAAACCCCTCCTCTGTTCTTCGAACAACCCCCAACCTCTCCAACTCATCATCAGAAGCAAGCTCCCCACAGACCAGGACACACCAACTCAAAGCGGCACCAGACACTGCCAGAACAGCAGAAGCAAAGCCTGCAGACATATCTCCACTGCTACAATGATCAATACCACCCATGACACACCTTTTAAGATCCAGGGGTCCTACACATGCCTATCACAGCATATGGTGTAACTCATCTAGTGCACTAAATGCCCCAATAACAACTATGTGGATGAAATCAGACAGTCACTACGCTCTTGAATGGACTCTTACAGGAAAATGATAAAAGACAAAAATGCCACTTCACCCATGGGTAAACACTTTATATAATCCACTAACAGCCCCCTTGCCCCGTTTCTCCCCCCCCCCCCCCCCTCCCGAATGACTGGAGAGGTATTAATGGGCCATTTCACCTTGAAGAGTCATTGGAAACATTTGTTAACTACTTATGCTAAACAATCTCTTCCACTTTGTATTTAGTTGTGACACACTGTTTTCCAGACCCAGAAAAGAGCTGTGTGTAAGCTGTAAGGGCGTGTCTTCACTAGCAACGCTAAAGCGCTGCCACGGCAGCGCTTTTACATGGCTTGTGTGATCACGGCCCAGTGCTAGGAAAGCTCTCCCAGCGCTCTAAAAAGTCATCTCTACGAGGGGCGTAGCTACCAGCACTGGGAGTGCAGTGGTGGTACGCTGTTTTTTCACACCCCTGAGCGAGAATGTTGCAGCGCTCTGAAGTGCCAGTGTAGACAAGCCCTCAAGCTTGTCTCTCTCACCAACAGAAGTTATTGTTCAAATAAAAGATATTACCTCACCCATCTCTCTCTAATATTCAGGGACTGATACAGCTACAACAACACTGCATACAACTGGCAATCCTAAGAGAAAAGCTTCCATATCTATCCCAGTGCTAGTCCCGCAAGCCATTCACTGCTACTTGAGGAGCTTCCATGTTTTTATGGCTGATTAACATAAAAACACCTGTCAGCAATGGTGCATTTTATTAGTATTTATTTATTTATATTTATATCTGTCAAAAGAATGACCAGTCCAGGCTCGGGGCTCCTTTTGACAATCTTTTAAAATGTAAAATTATAAACACCAACAAACCCCCTTCCCAGTTACTACATCAGTGCCTTATACGAAGACATGGTTTTAGGCTGGAGGGGACATTTAGTTTGAAAAATGTATGTGCACAACTGGTCATTCATTCTTTTTCATTCTGAAAAGGTTAATTGAAATGCCCTTTTGTGAAATCAGCAGAGCATGGAAATGATAAAAGCTACAGACCAAAAATGGTGTGAGGTTAATTTTAAAACTAAAATCTTTCTTTTTAAAATGGTCCAAACGTGGCATGAAAAGCCAAGGTCTACATGAATACAGTAGCCTCTGTATTCGATCTTATGGCATGTTTACTTTATAGGCTTAGATTTTGAAAGGAACCTAAGTGAATTAGGTGCCCAGCTCCTTTGAAAATTCCAGCCATAAGTGCTTTAATAGAGTGGGCTGGAATCAGCCACCCAGTGTCTATGCTGGTGCAGACCTTGGCTGTGGCCTTTGCGAGGGAAAAGTCTACTGGGTAGGGTTTGTAGCAGAAGGCTGCTGCAATCTTCCCTCCACTGAAGGACTTTAGGGGATCAGCACAGCCAACATGAGGGAAGATCTGGCCAAGAATGAGTTGTCAGGCCAAACTGAGATGTGTTGATTTAATGTATCCACACAGCAGCTTGGCTGATGGGATTCTTCTCAGATTGAACCATAATTTAATTCTGCTTCCTCCCACCAGACTCTCCAAGCGAGAAAAGTGGCAATACATCCTACCTCCAGCGCATGGAGGTGTACATTATTTTTCCTTTTATTTTTATT
Source organism: Chelydra serpentina (assembly GCA_037349315.1). Classification (NCBI taxonomy): domain Eukaryota; kingdom Metazoa; phylum Chordata; order Testudines; family Chelydridae; genus Chelydra; species Chelydra serpentina. Next base: position 7,105,827 of record JBAIAC010000014.1, on the reverse strand, counting down.
ACAGTAGCACCTAGAGGCCCCAATCGAGATCACCGTCTTGTCATGCTGTGTACACAGAAAGAAGGAGAGATTCCCTGCCCCACACAATATGAAATCTAAGAAAATGGCAAAGGATGTCAGAAAGAAAGTAGTAGTATCCCTGTTTTAGAGATGGAAATTGAGGCACAGAGAGATTAAGTAACTTCTTCAAGGTCGTACAAGCAGTCTGGCAGATCCAGGAACTGAAACTGGATATCTGAATCCCAGTCCAGTACCTTAACTAGCAGACCCTCCTTACACACACAAACACACTCACACACACCCATCCCAATTTCAGAGACTCTCTCTAAAAAAACCAGTTATAAGTAGAAAAGCAGCCTTTAAACATGCTCTTGAAAATCTCCCTCTTTCTCCCACTTTCCCTCCGTTGATTTTTTTTTAACTGGTGAATTTAAAATTTTGCAACAAATCATTAAATTACAACTTTTTAGCTGCTAGATAAGATGGTTTGCCAGCAGCCTATTTGGTGTTACTTGAGCCTTTGACTCCACAGAAAAATTGCATAAATTTAACTAAATTGGTTCAGAAACAGATTTAGTTAAATCAATCCAACCCCCTTGTATAGGCACTCTTATACCAAAATAAAGCATGCCTAAATAAGGAGGTTGTATTGATTTAACTGAATCAGTTTCTAAACCAATTTTATTGAATTGATGCAATTTTCTTGTGTAGACAGGGCCTTAGAGTAGGACTAACTCTGTTTCATAGTTTAAGGACAGGAAAAAATATTAAATCATCTATGCAGTGTTATCATAGCCGTAATGGTCCCAAGATATTAGAGAAACAAGGTGGGTGAGGTAATATCTCTTATTGGATCAACTTTTGTTGACACAGCTGCAGCGGCACAGGAGCCAGCAAACAGAGCTGTAAACAGGGGAGTTTGAGTGGGAGGAGAAGGCATTTGCAGAGGGTGGTAGGGGCAGTGTGCTGGGAGAGAAGCTCAGCCCTGATTAGGGGGTGGAGCTTCTCTGATTAGGTAGCAAGCCAGCTTCTCTGATTAGGTAGCAGCACAGGAGCCAGCAAACAGAGCTGTAAACAGGGGAGTTTGAGTGGGAGTTCTGCTGGAGGAGAAGGCATTTGCAGAGGGTGGTAGGGGCAGTGTGCTGGGAGAGAAGCTGAGCCCTGATTAGGGGGTGGGGCTTCTCTGATTAGGTAGCCAGCCAGTCAGGCAGTGGCCCAGGAGCCAACAAACAGAGCTGTAAACAGTGGAGTTTGAGTTGGAGTTTCTAAGGGGAGTTTGGGGGGAAGACTAGGAGAATTAGGCAGAGGAACAGACAGGCTAGGGAAGGGAGTGTGTGGTGGTCTGGCAGTGCTGTGATGTTCATGGGGGGTTTGTTTTGCTGTGGGTGGTGGTGGTGGTTTGGTTTGTGTTTCCCAGTCTAACAGGACTTAGGTGGGAAGGTTTGTCTTCACTATGGGGGTAAGTCGACCTATGTTACGCTACTCCAGCTACATGAATAATGTAGCTGGAGTCGATGTAACTTAGGTCAACCTACCGCGATGTCTTCACTGCTCTGCATCAATGGGAGACGCTCTCCTGTCAACTTACCTTAATCTTCTCGGGGAGCTAGAGCACCGGGGTCGACCGGAGAGCGCTCTGCCGTCAATTTAGTGAAGACCCGCTAAATCAATCCCTGCTGCATCAATTGCAGCAGCGTCGATCTCCTTGTAGTGAAGACCAGTATATGACCCCATGTCTCTTTCAGAGTCACTGCTTTCCAGGATACAGTTGCCTGTTCTGTAGGTGTGGCCTGTGTTCCTTATTCGTAGATGTATAATTTTTCATTTGAGTGTATAAAAAAAGCATTTTGTATGAATGGGCCCAGCTTTTCAAGTGATCTAGACCACTCTGTATGACTGCCCTGTCATCATTTTATACTAGTAGATGCTGATTAATATCCTCCTTAGTTACAAATGAACTAGAAAGTACTTCATCATTCTCATATGAGATGAGTACACCCTCTGCCTCTTTCCAGATACGGAACAGAAATATTTATTGAACGCTTATGCCTTTTTTGCATCATTAATAATACTTTTATTGTCTCCTCTAGTAATGGGCCTATATCATTGCCAGGATTGTTTGTGTTACTAATGTACTTAAAAAAACCTTCCCCTTATCTTCTTTAGCCATGAATTTTTCCCTTATGTCTTTAGCCTCACTTATCAATTTTCTACACTTGATAACATCTAATTTATATTGCTTGTTGTATATTTCCTTTTTTTTCTCATTTATCTGTTTCTATTTTATTTCTAATTTCTGCCTTCACTTCACCACTGAACAAAGATGGGCATGTAGCCAACTTTGTCCTTTCTCTTAATTTTTTGGAATCTTGGCTTTTTGGCCATCTAATACATTCTTCTTAAAGAATTCTCCATTTTCACTCACATTTTTCTGTCTAACTTTTTCCTCCCAAAGAATTTTGCGCATAATTTGCCTCAGCTTTGGGAAATTAATACTTTTGAAGCACCAAGTATTACTGGTTGAGATTGTCCTCTGTTTCCCCATGTTGAATGGAATAAGCTCAAAATCACTGGGGTCTAGACAATCATCAACTTTCAGTTCAGTGCTTAACAACCCTCATAATGAGGTCCAAAATGGTTACCTTGTGGCGGATGCAATACTTTTTTGTGCTAGAAAATTATCCTCTATAACCTTTAGGAACTTTATTGGTGTTTTTACTACTGGCTGCATAATAGCTTTAGCATGTCTCCCCCAAATTGAGAGGTTTGGGGGGAACCCGGGCCCACCCTCTACTCCGGGTTCCAGCCCAGGGCCCTGTGGATTGCAGTTGTCTTTAGGGTTTCCTGTAACAGTTGCGTGACAGCTACAACTCCCTAGGCTACTTCCCCACGGCCTCCTCCCAACACCTTCTTTACGCTTACTGCCGGACCTTCCTCCTGATGGTCTGCTGATGCTTGTACTCCTCAGTCCTTCAACTCTTCTCCCTCTCAACTCTTTGTGTGCCTCTTGCTCCTAGCTCCTCGCACGCCACCCCACAAACTAAAGTGAGCTCCTTTTTAAACCCAGGTGCCCTGATTAGCCTGCCTGTCTTAATTGATTCTAGCAGGTTCTTCTTAATTAGCTCCAGGTGTCCTAATTAGCCTGCCTGCCTTAAATTGGTTCCAGAAAGTTCCTGCTTGTTCTAGTGCAGCCCCTGCTCTGGTCACTCAGGGAACAGAAAACTATTAATCCAATGGCCAGTATATTTGCCTTCTATGAGATTTCTGTATCCCACTTGTCTGGGTCTGTCACAACGCACATTGATATATATACATTCAAAATCCTGTGGTTCTGTGTTATCAATAGCTGTAAAATAGGCAATGGTGTCTTTAATAGTCACCACATCTTTGACCAACTCTCTCTATCCTAAATAGATTATAAACAGTGATTTTTAACATTCCAATCATGTGAATTGTCCCACCAAGTTTCAGTAATGCCAATTATATCTTTACATTGTTTGTCACACGCTGAGTTGATTTTGTACCAAATTTGCCTCCATACCTCTCTCCCAATGCATTGTTAGTTTAATGCACTCCTGGCACTCTGGCAGAGAAGATTAGCCTCCCCTACTTTTGAGATGTCAGCTGTTCTGTTTAAACAGGCAATCTGTCCCAGTGTTCCACAAAACCAAAATCTTCAGCTTCACACTATTCACACAGCCAAGAATATAAATTGGGGGGGAAGGATAGCTCAGTGGTTTGAGCATTGGCCTGCTAAACCCAGGGTTGTGAGTTCAATCCTTGAGGGGGCCATTTAGGGATCTGGGGCAAAAATGGGGGATTGGTCCTGCTTTGAGCAGGGGGTTGGACTAGATGACCTCCTAAGGTCCCTTCCAACTCTGAGATTCTATGACTTTCCCCTTCTTCATCTCCCTTCCATGATGCCTGATGTTTTCTATATATGTGCAGTTCCAAATCATGCCATGTCATTTGCTCCAGTGTATATGAACATCAGTGGAGACTTGCCTCATGACTTCAGAGTCCAATCCAATATTGCAGTTACATCTCATATTTTCATTCCAAAGAGACAGCATATTCTCCTGCTGTACTCGTGTCCATTGCTGAAATCTTGGTTCATTCTTCTCAGTATAGAGTTGCCCATGATGAATGCTTGCTTTTTTAGGATGTCTGAAGAATCTTTCTTGGTAGCTGCTTGGTTCATATGGCAAAGATATCCATCAGGTGTAGCTTTCTCTTCTGCCTCCCAAAGACCAGTTCCTTGGTAGTCGACTCATGAGTATCTGAGAATGATTCAGTACTTCTAGCTGGGCTGAATGTCTCCTGGTTCTCTTACACCTCTTGGTCACGAATCACCAGTCTGTTTCTTCAGTTTCTGTTCTCTCCAGTTCCTTTATTGTTGGTCCTTCCCCTTGTGGCATCTGTGTCAATGATTTCTGAATATGATTGTCCAAAAAGTCTTTGTTTTCTCACATACATGTTGAAACGTACTCTTCCAGACCATATATCTTCTCATCCAGTGTAGACACCAACTTACACTTTCTGCACCAGAAATCGCTTCTGTCTACCAGCACAGAGGAAAACATAGCACTCCCAAGTCAGGCATATCGGTTATTCCATTATCCTCCATATCTCCCACCTAGTGTAAAGCTCTACCTGAACAGAAGGAACCAAACTCCCTTGCTTGCTGCACCTGTTCACCAGCTCAGGAGTTATCCTGGCAACAGACTTATATACTAAATTCCATTGTTTAACTCCATGCTGACAAGACAGGAGGGATTAACCACTTGGGGTGTGAATACACTGCAGATGTGAGGTGTGATTCCCAGCCCTGCTAGACACACTCATGCTAGCTCAACTCACGGTAGTGCACTAGAGCTAGTAGCATGGACATTGTGGCACTGGTGGCAGCTTGAGCTAGCTGTCCAAATCCAAGCCCACCAGTCCCTCTGGGTCCAAGGTCAGGTGGCTAGCCCCAATCACCACCAGTGCTGCAACATCCACAGTGCTCTTTTTAGTGTGCTACATTGAACTGAGATTGACCAAGTCACACCTCCCAGCTGCAGTGTAGACAGAACCTCAAAAACCTTAGCCTGGGGTCTCAGCCGCACAGTCCTCGCGCAGGTGTGAACAAACAGATCTCTCTCACCTGGCTTGTTAACTGGCCCAATCAGTTACTTATTATAGGTATTCTTTTCTTGAACTTATTTTTTCCCCCAGTAATATGATGAAAACTTGCCAACTGGCCGCTTTGGATAGTCATTATGTTCTAAGGAACAGGGATAGATTCATTTTAATGTTTATAAATATTGTTTTCTTCAAATGTGATGCAGATACTCTTATTTTTAAAAGAAAATATTTTAGTTATCTCTATCTGTAACATACTAACCATTTTATGATAATAGCCATTGATGGACCCATCTTCCATAAACTTATCTAATTCTTTCTTGAACCCAGTTATACTTTTGGCCTTCACAACATTCCCTGGCAATGAGTTTCACAGGTTGACTGTGAGTTGTGTGAAGAAGTACTTCCTTTTGTTTGTTTTTAAACCTGTTGACTTTTAATTTCATCGGGTGATCCCTAGTTTCTGTGTTATGTAAATAATACTTCCTTATTAACTATCTCAACACCATTTGTGATTATATAAACCTCTATCATATCTCTCCTTAGTCATCTCTTTTCTAAACTGAACAGTGCCAGTCTTTTTAATCTCTTCTAATATGGAAGCCGTTCTATACCCAAAATCATTTCTGTTGCCCTTCTCAGCATCTTTTCAAATTCTAATATATCTCTTGAGATGGGCAACCAGAGGAGGGCTCATTGTTCCAGCATATTTATTTATTTAAATGTTTTAATTGTAGCCTTTGATAACTTTAGAGTGGAAATTGCACAGGTCACTAATAACAGATTATTTTCTTCAGTCACTGCATAAGAATTTTTATTAAGTATGAAATAGGTGGGTGCACACACAGACATTGAGTTTTAGGTATTACAGATAAATATAACTGAAATAATAGAAAATTATAATAAAGCAAAGTAAAGATAACAAAATGTCCCCCTCTATTGCTCATACTTACAATCTTGTGGAGACCATTAGAAATAAAGATGGAAAGAACAATAAGTGGAGCACATTGTAAGTGGAAGTGAGGATTTGACCTGCTGCCTGCTCTTATCATTCTATTGAACCCACTTGTGAATATCCATAGATTAGCTTTTATACCCTGAACACCTACACATGTCCAGGATTTTAGCCCCTTGCCTGTGCATGGTATCCTGAATGAGCATAATTAATGTTTTAGGTCTTAACATAAGCTGTTTGCATTGGTACATTTCCTAATGGTTTTAATACATCAATGTGATTAGCTATTGTTACAAAGTCCCTAGAATTCCATTATTTCAAAAGTTGTACTGGTACTTTTGCAGTTTACACATTTATCACAAGGCACATATTGCTAAATCTTACAATCTATGCTAACTCCTATGCTATTTCTGCTAACAAAAATATAACTACTAATAGACCACTAGGACTCAGCTTTATTGCCAACCTTACCTTAACATTAGTAATGTTAATATTTATGCTGTATGTTTTCTGCTTTCACTTTAGCTATATTGGCTTGACTCATAAAAGTAATTTTGCAAACAATATATAAATTAAGTTTGCCTCAGAACCTCTTCAGGATCATGGCCACAGGTCAACATATAAATTGTAGTAAGTTTAGGCCTTAACATACGTTGTTATAATTTTAAATTTAATTTTAAACAGGTTTATTTTTAAAATAAAATGTATTTAATTTAAAAAAAACTAATTTAAATGAAAACATCTGATTTTTTTTTTTTATATTCACTCATCTCAAAAGTCAAGAAATGCCAAAGGGCAAGATTTTCTCCCACTACGTTAACTCAGCTGTGTTACAAATACATGGTGGTTTTCCTTGTTAAATGTAATTTTTGTTTTTATTAATACACACCAGATAGTAGAAAGGCTGTGTTGTTAAGCTGAGGTAATGTTGTGGGACAAACCATTTCTGATTTTTATTTACTGACTTTTGAATGCTTGACTTAGCAATTTTAACGTTACAGGTTTTTTTGAGGGAAGAGGGAGGAATTTGGTATTAAAGGTGAAGTCAAAGGGAAGTTTTGCTTCAGAATTTAAGACGTTATCTGGCCCAGTCATTGCTTGTCCATATAAAAATCCAGTTAAATGGTTGATATGGGGAAAGATTGAGTAATAGGTAAGTATTGTTAACAGTGTTAAACCGATTGATTCATGGAGAGTATGAGTCCACTGTAGCTACCAATTAATGCTCCTTTTCGTTTAGCACTGGAGGTGCAGGGATCAGTCCCCAAAGTTAACTCTCAGTGGAGGCCATTATGTAATGGACATCAGGATTTAGTTATTATTTACTCTTTTCTAGTCACCTTTATTAAATCATACTACCTCTCTGCATTTATATGCAGTATGTTGATATGTGCATTGAAGTGGGCCATATAGTTTTAAGATTTCATATTGTTGCTTGATAAGTGACCTCATGTTACAAATGGTAATTCGGTATGTAATAGTTTTATATTGTTTTAGCCCAATATTGTTTTAAATGTCTGACAAACATGTGCATTTGCCATTTCACGATGTGTGTAGCATTAGCCAAATTACATTGCTCTTACTACAGAAGTGTGAATACTGTATTTTGCACCTTGAGCAACACAATATCATGCATCCGGAGTCTCAGTAAGCTACATGAGAAGAGTGTGGGAGGGTATTTTAGTCAAGGTCAAAGCTAAAAGAAAAGGCATCCAAAATCAGACTTTCCACAACACATTATGAGTCTAATCTTGTTCAGTCAATCCATTCCAATTTCCTGTCCCAGCATCACTGTCATCCTTATTTGTTGTTAATCCTATTAACCCCTTGGCTCAGATTGTCAGGCTTTCCAGATATATCCGCACGCAGCAGCAAGAAAACCTGGCTCTCAGGACTCAGGGGTCAGTTACAGTTTGAGATGTGTGTCGAGATGAAGTACCTATTAAGAAAAAATGCTGCTTATGCTCTTGTCTTGAAGGGAAGAGTACTTTGCACTTCCTAAGCTTTATAAAATGTTTAAGGTTTTTGTGTGAGGGCAATGCAATAATTATTGGGACCAGAAATGCTCCTTTGTGGGACAATGTGCAGATAGTTAGAGCACTACTATGGAGTTTATATTAATTTTTTTATCAATATAAAACTTAGGGATTTTAAGGTTTAATTGTACAACTCATTTTCAATAGAAATTCTGTGATTTACAAAGGGATGTTTTAAAATTTTAGAAATGAGGTCCTTGTGGTTGAAAGACAAAAACTTAAATCCTTATTTGATATTTATTTCAGATGAATTAAAATTAGAAGGATTTGGATTATTATCTGAGTAGCAATTCAGATGGATTAATCTGATGTTCTCAACAAAATGTGAGAACTAAATGAAGTGAATTAAAATATGTGGGATGTACTGCATCTTGATATTCAAACTTTTTATCCCTTCTGGTTTTGGTAAAAGTTACTTGATTTTATAACTGAATATACAAAATGTCAATAGATTTAGACACACCCAGAATAATGTTTTCCTCTTACCCTTTGTAAAAAAAACAAATTATACTCTTCCAATTAACTAGATCTATGGTTTTAAAATATTTTGCTTTACAAATTCTGAATTATAATTGCAAAGAAGCCAAGAAAACATAGATGTTTATAAGCAGCTTACTGTTTGAAACATTTGAAGCTGAGATATGCAGGAACATATTGTTATACATCTTAACTCCTCTACTTTGCTTGCATAGATTGCACATTTGTACATAATTAAACTATGGGCTTTCTTTCTTTGATGTTGTGCTTTTTCCTCTTAGGTTTGGATTTATTCTTCACAAAGATGAGCCTGTGCTCCAGAAAATTGATCTTGAAACTATGTCATACATCAAGACAATTAGTTTAAAGGATTATAATTGCATTCCTCGGTCTCTGGCTTATACACACCTCGGAGGATATTATTTTATCTGCTGCAAGCCTGATACAACTGGGGCTATTCCACCACAGCTTATTGTGGACAGTGTCACTGATTCTGTGATTGGATACAATGGTGATGTGACAGGCACCCCATATATCTCTCCAGATGGGCACTACCTTGTCAGCATTGATGATGTGAAAGGTCTCATGAGGGTCCAGTCTATTACAATCAGAGGAGAAGTACAGGATGCGTTTGATATTCACACTAACTTGCACATATCTGATGTTGCTTTTCAGCCATCATTTACTGAAGCCCATCAATACAACATCTATGCTAGTTCCAGCACACAAACTGATGTGCTCTTTGTAGAGCTCTCCTCTGGCAAAGTTAAAATGGTGAAGAGCCTTAAAGAGCCTGTCAAGACAGAAGAATGGCCATGGAACAGTAAGAACCGGCTAATCAAGGACAGTGGTCTCTTTGGCCAGTACCTTATGACACCTTCCAAGGAATCCCTGTTTATCCTGGATGGAAGACTCAATAAGTTAAATTGTGAAATCACTGAAGTTGAGAGAGGCAACACAGTAATTTGGGTTGGAGAAGCATAAGGAATCATATTAGATAATTACCGAATGAATAGTTCTACAGTACATTGCACTTAACTACATTCTTTAAATTTACATTATTTTCCTTTGAAATGTAGACCCTTCTGTATCTGTCATTTGTTTGGTTCAGATACAATTTGATATTAACTTTGACATAGAAAATTATTAAAACTGTGATTACTAATCAAAGGGACTTATTACTAATGACCATCTGAGGATACATTGGTTGATTAAAATCAATATTGAAATTTATGATACACCTTAATAATGAGAGCAATTCTAAAGCTTAATTATGAAATGATGATACAATATTTAAAAGTAGTAAAACAACAAACTTATGCTTCAGGGAATTTCAAATGACTTAATATGATCCATTGCATTTGTAAGTGGCATACTGAAATATATTTAAATTCTAGTTTGGTTTTCTTCCAACAAAAAATAAGAAGTGTCGTGCAACCTTAGACTTCTTAAATTGAAAAGTTCTATCCTGTCCACTGTTTAATCTTTTTGTGCCTTGAAGGGAATGTCTCACAAGGAAAAGGAGGAGTAGAAATTATATAATTTATTCCCAGAGTGGCTACAGGATTTTGTCATTGAAAAGCAGCATTTAGAATCTCAAGTTTTTAGTCTCCATCAGGTTGTGGAGCACGTTAAGGAAAAAATGGCAAATTATATTTGCCATTTTTTCTGTACTCTGTTTTTTGATCACTGCAGTTTGATAAGTTTATTTTTATTGTGAGTTTTAGCTGAGATAATTTCATTTGATAGCAGAAGTTTTACCTTTTTTGTAACAGATCTAAGTGTCAAGTTATGTTGCTATCACGGGGTTGCATCAACAGGGAGTTTCAGTTCTACTAAAGAGAAACAAGACATGTATCTGCTTAGAATAAATCACACTTTGTCATGCTGATATGAAGCTTCACTTATACTGGCAAAATAACTGTTATTTTTTAAAATAATTTTATGAGACATGCATTTTGAAGAACTTAACATAAAACTCAGAACTGGATTTAAGACAACCACCAGTGGATAGAGTTTTTGCTTGTGCATTATGTCATGTACAAGCATTTCATACCCTTTTCCATTTGCTCAGTAGATTTTCCACTCCAAATCTCTAATTGGATTATTGCCAAAAAAAATCCCTTGTATTTTTTTTCTTTTAACTATTACTCTAAATTTGAACATAGCTTGCACATCTAAATGAGAATGATAAGGTTCTTACATTTAGAACAATGTTAGCACATAGAATCAGAAAACAAACAAACATGTGACTAACTGAAGCCAGCAGTAAAACATCTATCCAGACTTACAGTAATGACATAAATATTTTGGGGTAAATTTTATTAATTTTTATTTTCCTAAGGAATGCTTATGAGCTCTTAAACTGTCCTCTGTTTACTAAAGACAATTAGAAAAAAAATATTTTCTAAGTAAAATTTTGCTCCAGTTTAGATTGTGTAAAATCACTTAGAAACCTGAAATTTTCTAGCATTGTAATTGTGTGTGTATTTAGCATCCTGTGCTGTGTGATACAGTAGATCTCTCTTTAGCTTGAGGAAACTTCCTGGCAGGTAGATTTAATAAAAATAAAAATCTGCTTACATTTCTAGCTACTGAATCTGTTTTCCTTTTTAACAATTTTTCCCATTGTGAATGAGAGCCATGTAAACTGTTACTCAATTATTTACAGTAGTCTGTCTCTTATGCATTATTCTTCTGTAACTTACACCATGTGGATGTTCTGTATGTAGAAAATGCTTGACAAAAGGAGAATAAACCCTTTACATTTTAAACACTCTTGACTTCAGTGAATGTTGCAATACAGCCACAATTATATTTTATTGTAGTAACCCGAGAAACAGATAACACTGCTTTTTATTTGAAGGCCAAGGGAGAAGAGGCTCATCTGCCTTTCATCACCTACTGCATATCATGAATGATATATGCAGCATATGTTTTTTGTTTGGAGAAACTTTACCAACTGGGAAGCTTTACATTTGCTTTTACCCAGAAAGACTCAGGACTTCCATTTTTCTATAAAGAATAGCGTGATTATGTCTCCAACAGTAAAGGACATTTCTGAGAAGCTGTTCCACATTGTGTGTTAGCCCCACTGTCTTATTGAAGTATAAATAAAATAGTCAATTACCAGTTTGGTCAAAGTAAATTTCTTTAAGTATTCAAAAATATTTGATAGTAGTTGGCACCTTAAGTTGTAAATTAAATATGTTAATCATCAATTAACATAGTGGGCCAAATTTTCTGCTCATGTACATTAATTTATATGAGCATAGAATCTGGCCCAGTAATTTGCTAAATTCTAGTTTAAAATCCATTCTTGTAAGTATACTTGGATAAGGTAGTTGGAGCCATTGTTTCCTTGCTTTGTTCTCACATTTTGCTGTCACAAAGGCCCACAATTTGCTGGTTTCCAGTTGCTGATTTTAAAAAGGCCTTCCAGCTTCCCTGCATCTGGGGGCGAAGTTCTGGCTCTTTTGAAGTCAATGGCAAAACTCCTTTTGACTTTGATGCAGCCAAAATTCCACCTTGATGTGCATATGCAAGATACAGTAGGCAGTTTCAGATCCTTTCTTTATTGATTGTTATAAACGAAGCCCCAATCAATCCTATCTCTTAAAATATAATCTGATAATGTTCTGTGATGATATTTTACCAAGGGCCTCCCACAAAAATGGAAAAAGTCCGGTGGTAAAAGTCCTGATTTTCCTCCGTAACCTTTAGGGTCTGCTCATAGATACAAATTGAGAAACCTAGTCATAACACAGAAAGGAGTAAAAAAACCATATGGCAATAAATTTACAGTAAATATACTTTTCTGGAAAAGTATGTTTCTGAAAATTCAGTTTATTGAAAGGACAGCACAGCATTAAAATGTGTAATTTGAAGAGTATGGGGTAGAATGGAGACCTCCACTGGGAATTGCTTTGAAAATCCTTAGCTTCCCATGTGTTCCAGCCTGAACTATTCCAAAAGAATGCTGTACTTTTATGAGACAAAGTTCTGGCAGGGCTGATTTAGCAGTATCCAGAGAGAAGAATGAACTCCACCTGAGGCAAGGAAATCATGTTAAATTTTCCATCAGTTTGATAGGTAAAAGGAAGGCTGGTAGAGGCGGCGCTCTGGAGCACTTACTTTTTAATAACTTCTTTCATACCAACAATCAGTTGAAATATGATCTACCTGTCTTTTGTTGAGTACTTACATCAATGGATGCAGGGGAGGGAAGGTGAGAGGCCACTGCAGTTTCATTTTATAAACTAGTGGATGTATCCACTCAGAAATCTGATGGTTGTATCTTCCAACATGTACACGTTGCCTTCAGTTACATTCTTTCAACAGACTGCTCAGTTTCCTAAGTGTCAATTAATCACCAATTAATTCTCTCACAGAAATAGGTAAACTAAGCTCAAAACACCTACTTTAACACATTTAATTATATCTGCTGCAAACAAGTTATTTCTAATGTGCAGACATATGGCACAAAAGAGTATATGGGCCTAAAAACACCTTTGCATATGTCTGAAAATCTCCCATCCCATCAAAAATTCAAGCATATTTGTTGTTCATACATTTATAGACACATTTAAACAACACTGGTGCTTGTAGTGATTTAAAAAGTATAGGCTGAAAATTATAATCATTGGGGTTTGCCTCTAGCAATGCCATCTCAGATGTGATCTTGTCAGCTAAGAAAGCAAATGTTAAGAAGCATCTGGCTTAAGTTCTCAGATGGGAGACTTCTAAAGAAAACACTATTGCTATTGCAAGTGATGTGGATGGCAGTGGAATTAACATGGTGCTAGGTGGCTTTTATTGGAGGGATTTGTTGCTGGGTGAGAGCTGGGTGAGCCACTGAATATTTGTAGCTTTTAAAATCTCATTGCACTATTCAGTTTTTAAGTCTTGAGTCTTGGCTGTACCCCAGATAGAATAATTATATTCTGCCTTGCTACATATTACCTTGCAATTTAAAATAGATGCAGATTTTTTCTACACTTTCAAGTTTAAATGGGTGTAGTTTGCAGTTAGCTGTTAAGCAGCTGCTATTTTCCACCCAGGGATTTCAGTGATGAATGAAAATATTCTTAAATATATTTGCAAAGTTATTCAGGAGATTTATAAATGAAGAATGTTGTATAAATGTCAAAGTATAATTATTAAAGCCTCTTGCCCACTTAGCACAAAATACTTGGGTACCCTGAGTAGGCTTGTAACTGAGTTAGCAATGCCAGCTTAATTTGGGCCATTTATTTTAATTGGCAGGAAAGGTGTCCTGATAACTTTTGAAAAAGGGCTGCCAATTATTCATACGTGTCCTACAACATTTACCAGTGTTAGCCATTCCATCCTTTTTCATTTCTACTTGTGATGTTTAACCTTTCATCTCTCATGGTATTTTGAGTAAGGCTAATCACCTGCATCAATATTTCAAAAGCTCCTAAAATGCACATATTAGTTGTAAATTACCCATAAATGTACACCAATTCCTCCATCCAGAAATAATTCCATTATTTCCCCTTAGCCTTGCAATCATTCAGCCCATTCCCTGGGTGGTGGAGGGGAATGTGTGAAAACAGCAGAGTTTTATTGCATGTTCTGAAGGTCAACAGACTGTGGCCTTGCTTGATCATATTTGTGGAAGTAAATTCCTTGCCCGCCTCAGCTAATCTCAACTACCAATGCATTACACAAAGAAATGGTGGTATCTGATGTGACCAGCCCCAACCTGCTGAGAATTTATATATCAAAACCAAGAGCTTGAATTGCGCCCAGAACTAAATTGGAACTTAGAGCACATATTGAACAATGGTCTGAAGAAATACAGCTATGTGAGTCGATACTTGTATTCTGCACCAAATGCAATGTCTGAAAGTTGCCTTCAAGTATGAAGAACGTCCTGTGGTAACACAATCCGAAGAGGACAAATGAATAATTAAATGTAATGAGAATTGTGACAAAAAAACCTCAACACCATCATCATTCATAAGCACAGGTTGAAAATTGACCCTGGGCCAAGGCCACTGCCACTGCTATCTTCCTACGTTCAACTGGCAAGGATCCATCAAGACCTCTAGGTTGTGAACCTGAGTAACAAAGGGATGACCCATTCCCCTCATTAGAGATCACTAGTATAATCTCTAACAATTCCTCTGTTTTTTTCCCAAAACCTATTCTGTTCTCTTTCTCTTTACTGGTTTAGACTCAATCCATGTAAAGTCCTGATCTTTGCAGGATGCTGGGAAAACTGAACTAGTGAACTGTCCAATGAAACAGCCGTAGAGATGCATATTCTCCACATACTGCAGGCACTGCTGACCTCATCGCCTCACTGTCTCTGCTAAAAGAATCAGCATGGACACTTAATTTTTGTCCAATATCAGAATGAGATCATTAAGCGAGGAGAGTAGCGGTATCACTTAAGGCCCATACAAATACCCTTTCTATGTGCTTTTGTTACAGACTTGCATTCATAACTTCTGAGGCCACACGTGTATGTGAACATTTATATGCATCTCACTGAAAATTTAGCTCTAAATATATAACAGATGAACAAATATAGAAAACCATCACCACCTCGAACAATCGAATGTTCACCTAGTGACATAGGCTGCCTCTTTTGGTTTGTTTAGCAAATAGATGATACTCTTTGCACCAGAACAATTTTGCATCAGTATGAAACCATTGACTTAAAGCAGGGGTCTCGAACTCAGTGCCAGTCCTCAAATTCTCCCAGCGGACGAATGTCACTCATGCCCCCCAAAATTCCATCGCCCAAAAAACTCTGCCCCCCCCCCAAACACCCCCCCCACCTGCCTAAGGCTCTGGGAGGGAGTTTGGGTGGGGGAGGGGGGTCTGGGATTGCAGGCTCTGGGATGGAGTTTGGGGGATGGGGATGTGTGGGGAGGGGGTTCATGCTCTGTGAGGGAGTTTGGGGACTTGGGAGGATGTGGGAAGGGGGTGAAGTCTCTGGGAGGGAGTTTGGGGGCAGGAGGGGGTGTGTGGGAAGTGGGAGGGGGTGCAGGCTCTGGGAGGGAGTTTGGGGGCTAGGGGTGTGTGAGAAGGGGGTGCAGGCTCTGGGAGGGAGTTTGGGGATGGGATGGGTATGTGGGGATGGGGTGAAGGCTCTGGGAGGGAGTTTGAGGGCAGGAGGGGGTGTGTGGGAAAGGGGAGGGGGCGCAGGCTCTGGAAGGGAGTTTGGGGGCTAGGGGTGTGTGAGGAGGGGGTGCAGACTCTGGGAGGGAGTTTGGAGGCTGGGGGTGCAGGCTCTGGGAGGGGGTTTGGAGGCTGGGGGTGCAGGCTCTGGGAGGGGGTTGGGGGTGCGTCACTTATTTGGGGCACCAATGCGGGGTGGGCTGTGGGGCCTCTGTACACTGCTGACCCTAGGCACCACCCCTGCAGTGTCCCAGTGGCCACAGGGGTGCTTGGGGCAGAAGCAGCGTGGGGAGGCACAGCCCCGCCCCGGGCCTCAGGGAGGGGCCGGCAGCCACTGGAGCAAGCAGGCAGATGTCGCTCAGCTCCACTGAGCTGCCGGGAAGGAGCGGGAGTGCCCGGGAGCGGCAGGTGGGGCCAAGGGAGAGACCAATCTCCAAAACTGCTGGAGCCCCATGGGCCCCATTGGGGAGGCTCGCAGGCCGCAGACGGTCCACGGGCCGGGAGTGTGAGACCCCTGGCTTAAAGGCACTGACTCTTGATCGAAATGAGAAGAGAATAAGACCCTAAAACTTTGTACTAGAAAAGAGAGTTTAAAATTAGCTTTTTTTTTAAATCAGTTGTATTTTTTTTAAAAATCCAAACCAATAAATCAGTTACTGTCCTATAAAAAAAAAACCAGTACGTAGAGCATGACATGGTGTTTCCTGAAGTATTAGCAGGTTTTAATCCAAGCAGTATTCATTCCATAGCTTGAAAGAGTATCTGAATTTTGTTCCACAGAGCATTTGTATAGGTGTGTATGATGGGTTATTTTTCTAGTAGCTATTGAATATTTGTTTAGGGAGAGACACACAACCTAAAAGGCTAACATGAAGAAAAGATGGCAAAGGGAAGATGTGATAGCATAATCATCAAGGGCAAGATTCATAAATGCTGGCTTTCATTTTTGCTCATGAAACCCGTGCTTGAAAATAATTACAGACATAATTTAAGTGTTTCAAATGTCAAACTACTTGATTGCACTTGCATATCAGTACTTAAAGCTAAATTGCCTAATTTGCAAGCGTAAAGCCCAGAGACTCAGTTGGGGAGGGGCTAAAAATCTGGCCCAAGATACAGTCAGAAATATGTGTTGACATTTGGCTAATCTAGAGCCCTGAATATTTCATCTTGAGGCAGGAGCAGTCTCATGTTGATGCCTAGAATGTAGTCCTCAGATGTCAAATAAACCCAGGTTTGCAAAGGAGCCTGCAAAGAGCATTGTACGCTAAGTACTCCTTTACAAATGGTGGAAGAACAGCTACAGCACAACTGAAGTGGGACTCTACTTCAGCACTGGATAGCGCATATACAAATCTGAACCTCACAGCCAAGGCCCGCCCCTCCCAGACTTCCTTATGGCCCAGTTGTGGCAGGTCTGGGCCTCCTAATGGCCCAGACCTGCCACAGCTCTGAGTGCAGCAGTTCCAGGTGTTTTATACTCTGGACAAATATTTAATATTAGAAGCCTACCATATCGTATTCATCATGGGGGGCAATGGTAAAGTAGAAGAGACGCTAACTTGTTAATTGGCTTGAGACAGGAGAGAGCATGTCGGGTATATCGTATGAGTGTCTTCAAAGGGAACTCTTTGCTCATGAAGAAAGCAGTATTAGCCTCCTGGAGAAAGCCAAAATTTACATCTTTGATCTGTACATTCTCCCTTCATTTGAATCAGATTCTCAGAGAGCTACTGATTGTCATTCTGTCTGTGATTAGCCATGAACACAAGGCTATTGTTATGGAAGAACAAGAGGAAAGTAAGGAGTATGCAGTTGTAACCAGACAATAAAGTGAAATTAAATGATCAGTAACTACAGCCACCATGAAAGGTGAAATTTATCAATGCAAATCTGGGTCTTACAATTTTAATCCTCCTAAATTCAGCTAGAGCTAAAACAAGATGCACTAGAAAGTAGTAATTTTGTAGTTCCTCTGCTTTTCCCTCTTCTTCCTTCTCTCACATAACACAGAGGTGCAGAAAGCATTTGGCTGAAGGTAGTTAGTGCTTGGGGACTCATGGAAGATGTGGATTTTTGGAAAAATGTGAAGTGGGTAGAACCCGGTATGCTGGGATTGGGAGGCTCGTACTCAGTAGCTTTTGCTAATGTCTTAAATTTGCACTAGAAACATCTCTATTCTCCATTGCATATAAACTCTGAACAACTGTGAATAGGAGCAGTGCACCTGAGTAACAAGAAAAGAACAAAAGAAAATAATCCTGGTTTAATTGCAGCGACAAAAAGCATGAGTGTCTATCATTGACTGAACATTCTTAACCATCTGTAGCGAGGCGGGCTGGCGCCCCACCACCCCGCAGAGTGAAGCACCAGCCCAATGGCCAGAGTGGGCGGGGCCAGGAGGCTCTGGGCCCGCCCCGCCAAGAGACAGGCCGCGACCTGGAAGTAGACCAGCGCGACCTGGAAGTAGACCAGAGCGACCCGGAAGTATAAAGGCGGGCCTGCGGAGCTCACTAGAGGAGCAGCCACCGGGGAGACCAGACGCGGCCAGCTTAGCTCGTGACTGGGAAACCCCTGTGGCCCCAGGTATCCGCCGAGCGGCCCCTGCCCGGAGGAGTGGCCGGGCCCGCCGAGCGGCCCCTGCCTGGAGGAGTGGCCGGACCTGCCAAGCGGCCACTTCCCAGAGGAGTTGCCGGACCTGCCGAGTGACCGCGAGTCTGACGAGGAGCCCATGAGGCTGGAAGCCGCCGAAGACACCCCCTGGACTCAGGTACCGCCCGAGGGGGAGTTAGGAAGTGGCCCGGGGACAGCCGACCCCAGTCTGGCTGCACCGTGGCCAGAACCCATGTCAGTGTGTTGCGGCCAGGATCCCCACTGACACAGCGGCGGATCCTTTGCTGCTGTTAGGGCCCCGGGCCGGGACGCAGTGGAGTGGGTGGGCCTGCGTCCCCCCCTGCCACCCAACGTGTGGGTGGCAGTTTCCCCCTCTACCAGGTTCTCCAGAGATAGGACCTGGGCTTGCCACCACCTACATTGAGGGCTCAGCCCCTGCTTGAGGGCCTGAGCCTTGAACTATTTTGCTGCCCCGCCCTGCCCAAGGGCCAGGGCTTCCTGACTCAGTATTTGCTCAGCCCCTGCTTGAGGGCCTGAGCCTTGAACTACTTTGCTGCCCCGCCCTGACCAAGGGCCAGGGCTTCCTGACTCATTGATTGCTCAGCCCCTGCCTGAGGAGCTGAGCCTTTGACTATTTACTCGCTGCCCTGCCCTGACCCAGGGCCTGGGCCTATTGAACTCTGTGCTCAGCCCCTGCTTGAGGGCCTGAGCCCTGACTATTCACTTGTTTTCTGCCCGCCCTGACTCAGGGCCAGGGCTTAGCCTCTACCGCTTACAGGACCCGACCGGAGGTGTTCGGGCCCAAGACCAAGGATTCCCCAACTTAATCGAACGAGCACAGCGAGGAGGGCTGGCGCCCCACCACCCCGCCGTCGACTGAGACCCCTACACCATCATGTTTTTTTTAACTTTTTATATTACTCTATCATATCTCTTTTAATAGTAAAATTGCATCCACTGACTGTGCCAGTGCTTTTTAAAATATTCAAAAATTATCCTCATCTGAACATCTTCAGCTGAGCTCCACTTCACAGTGGTTGACAAATTCAGGTTTTAGCAAAAAACTGAACTGCATTGAAATTGCCCTTGGGAATCATTAAGAAAGGGATAGATAATAAGACAGAAAATACCATATTGCCTCTATGTAAATCCATGGTACACCCACATCTTGAATACTGCATGCAGATGTGATCGCCCCATCTCAAAAAAGAGATATTGGAATTGGAAAAGGTTCAGAAAAGGGCAACAAAAATGATTAGGGGTACGGAACAGCTTCTGTATGAGGAGAGATTAATAAGACTGGGACTTTTCAGCTTGGAAAAGAGATGACTAAGGGGGATATGATTGAGGTCTATAAAATCATGACTGGTATGGAGCAAGTAAATAAGGAAATGTTGTTTGTTCTTTCTCATAATGCAAAAAGTATGGAGTCACCAAATGAAATGAATAGTCAGCAGGTTTAAAACAAACAAAAGGAAGTATTTCTTCACACAACGCACAGTCAACCTGTGGAACTGTTTGCCAGAGACCAAGACTATAACAGGGTTAAAAAAAGAACTAGATAAATTCATGGCTATTAGCCAGGATGGGCAGGGGATGGTGTCCCTAGCCTCTGTTTGCCAGAAGCTGGGAATGGGAGACAGGGAATGGATCACATGATGATTACCTGTTCTGTCTATTCCCTCAGTGGCACTGGCCACTATCGGAAGGCAGGATACTGGGCTACATGGACCTTTGGTCGTTCCTATTTCTTATGTATTTTTTTAGAAACAGTGAAAAAATCACTCCATGCTCCTGTTCATGAATATTAACATTATTCTTATTTTAATCTTAATGAACAATAACTTCTTACTATTAGTCATGATGTTAATGGTCTTATTTTTAATCTTCTTGGTGGTAGTGTGTCCTATATCCTCCTTTGAGGCTGGACCATAGCTTTCTCAGTGTTTAAGACCACTTCTTTTGATATCCTTCCCTGGTAATTAAAACAAGCATATTTTGCTCCTTTTAATTAAATGTAAAAAACAGTGTGTTTCTCTGACGAGATGCTTCAGACGGGGGTGTGTGTGTGTGTGTGTGTGTGTGTGTGTAAAAAACCCAAAATGAAGAGTGACCTTTACCAATAGCATGTTATGGTTTAAGACCTAGGGGAGGGTCACATAATTCATTGAGAAAACCAGGGGATCCTTTCATTCCTCAAACTCACTGTGTGCCACCCAACCATCCCCCCGTATTTCAGGAACTCCCAGCAGCCATGTACCATGGGTTTTGTGTGCCCTCTCTTCTCACCCGTACCAAGATCCCCTAATCTCCCCCTGCCCGGGGTTCTGTATATCACCCCATTATCCCCTTCCTCAAGAATTATTATTTCTCTTTTTTATCTCTGGGAGATAAATCATTCAGGATGTCAACATGGTCATCTCCATTGAGAGGATGTACAGAGATGTGATAGGGATATTGTTATGCAGAAAGGTGCTAATGGGTGCCATCAACCACTTTTTTGGTCTACAGACAATTGTAGAGGAGCGTGAAGCTGTGGTTCTGCTAAACAGATAGCAGAGGCTCCTTGTGTCCACCATTTCTCCTTTCTGGATGTGGTGTTCGACAGTTATTGTGTTATATCCACACTGGCAAACAGAGAAATGCTACCATGTTGAGTATAGGACTTGACAAGCTTGACCAATAATAAGATGCAAAGACACAGTATGACCTGCCTTCCTTCCTAAGGACAAATGTTCATGACAAGCCACCACTGAAAGGCTTTATGGAGCGAGGCATAATCATTCCTGTTTTTTTTTAAAGTTTGTTGTAAGGCCAAAGGATGCATGACACACCAGTTTAAAATATGTATATGTCACAACTGTCTGTGTAAAGATGACCTATAAGACCCTGTCATATACTGTGACACTGTTGCAGCTGGCTTACTCACATCCCAGGTGAGTCTAAATCCAGGACTTTGTGGATTTTGATGAATATTTATGTATAGGCAGTTCAGTCAAAATCAGTTCAGTAATACACCAGCAAAGTGCATTAACAGTTTATTTTAGCAGTAAAGGATTAATGATGAATGATACATACTGAATTGTGAATTTATAAATGATTTTAGCAAAGAAATGTGATTCCATTTGTTAAAAATACAAAACATGTAGCTTTTAATTTTTCAGACATACTGTATAAACTGTGAAACTTTTCATTTATCTTTGAGATATCACACTCTCTCAATAGATAGGAAAGTGGAGATTGAGCAGCCTTGGATGCTAGCTAGCAACAACTCTCAAAGGATCAGGTGCTACTACGCAAAACAATGGTATCTCTTTTAAAAAACTACGTGTTTGTACCACAGGAAGTTTATTCCAGCTAGAGCAAGTGATGCTTTACTAAACTAAGTGAGGCAAAGTGTAAAAGTGTGTTAAAACTCTTAAATGGAAAGGACATACAGGTACATTCTATTCATGTGATTAGCTTACTAGTACGCTGCATTTCAATGTGTGTAAATGTCTTTGTGACTATTGAAAAATTCAACATATATTCTATAGAGGTGCATTTTCAGTGGAGGAGCAGCCACTGTAATGCAAGATGTTCACATTCTAAGGAACCCTTGTTTTAAAATATATGAGCCGAGATCTTTGGCTGGTGTGAATCAGAAAAGCTTTTTCGACTTCAGTGCAGCTGTGCCGATCAACAGCTGAGCATTTGGCTCATCGGTTTAGTATAGTGGATTAGTAGCAAGAGTATAGTTAAGGTTGAATCAGGGATTTCAGATCAATGGGATTCTCAAACCTTTAAATCTAGTGAGCCAATGTAGTTTTTGAATAAAATAAACACGGAATCCAACATTTGCAGTGCTTTTGCATTTTTTTGGGGGGGGGGGGAAGTCTGAGTAATTCCAGTTTCCTAGAGTCCTTTTCAAAACCCAATATTTTTCTGTGCAGTTCAATTATTTTTAAACGTTTTTCATAACAAAACTATTGCTCTAAGAGGACTGTAGCTTAGGTCTCCGATTTACTCCAAAACTAATTGAGGTGACTTCATTCATAATTTTAAATAAATAGCTGTTTTCTTCCAAAACTAGTATCATGGTTCAAGAGCGATGTAATAATCACTATAATAACTCCCCCAATGTCTCTGTGGGTACTCTTTCCAAGTGACAGCCCTCTTCCTGCACTTCCTTATGACCGGAACTCTGAGGTTCATCCCACTTTAGCCTGGATCACCAAGGTACAACAACCCCCGTTCCCACCGTCCTGTCACAGTTACAGGGTGAGCTGTGCCTTAGATCCCGTAGCAGTCCTTCTCAACTGTCCCCTTCTGTTACCTTCATCTCTCTGAGTGGAACCCAATAGGTCTGCCATTATTAGACTGCATCCCAGGGTGGCAGCCCCCATCCCTCTTTTCAATCATCATAAATCCACAGGCCCAACTGTACTTGGCATTTACAAGCAACTTTCCTTTTGGAGTCTGTGACCAGAGGCTAATTAAAGTTATTCAAAACAGCTTCCTCCAAACAAACATGTTGTTTAATAACCCATAGGTACATAGCCATCAGAGGACAGGGTTAAACCTAGCAGAGCTGTAGAACTTGCTTAAACCTTAACCTTCCTTTCCAGATTTTTTGGTACGTTCCTCTTAATCCAAGTACACCCTCCCCTCCGGTCTGGAGAGACAGAGTCTCCTGATGCAGACTTGCTGTGATTCAGTGGCTCTCCTCTGCAGCAGCTGCTGACAACTCACCCCCTCACTCCCGCCCCGCCCACACACACTTTCTCCAGGGAATCTTTTCAATTTTTAGAGTCCTGTTGAGCTCTAGGTGCCCAATCTTAGCAAAGTAGCTGTGCAACTCATACTGGAGCCTGAAAGTGGCCTATTCTCAACTGATAGCTCTGCTGTTGTTTTTCAAGTGGCTGTTCCTTCTCTGGGCTGTTACTGTTGCCTCCCTTCTTGTTGTCCCAACAGTCCAATATTAAACTGTTGCAAGACATTTCCACGTTCCAATGGCCTGATATAGCAATGCATTGGCTCACTGAGTAGATCACATACATATTCATACAACTATTACAGATTAACCTCATGTGCTCCATCGCAGAAAGGGCACACCCAAAACCCAGCTATCATTTGCTAAGGATAACGTGGAGACAACAGAACTGAGGGCTCATGGTGGAAGGCTGAGCAGGATCAGAGCTAGAAGATCCCCTGCAATGGTTCTCCTGACTCCAACTTCCAGGCAAGTCAGCATGGCAGCATCGATGCTCAGAACACTAATTCCCCAATCTAATCCCAAAAATGACTGCCACAGTGTGAGTCACCTGAACGGGGTAGGGACATTTTCCCTAAACCCCCAAATCAACCATTAGACCCCATTCTTCTCACACAGTAATACTAAATGTATCAGACCCAGCAGCATGGCCATTGGAGCTGTCCAGTGCTCACCCCATGGGTACAAGTTCTTCTTTCCTCTTCTCCTACCCCCTATTTATTTTATTTATTTTTATGATCCAATAAGACATGTTTTCTTTAATTCACCAGAGGGATGTCATGGCCTCCTTTTCCTGCCTCTGTTTGTTGATTTCTGGGGGGAATGTGTATTATTCTTGAATAGCTATTGTTTTATATTCCTTGGGACCAACACTCCTTTGTGTCCTCTCAGGAGGAAAACCATAAAGCAGAGGTACCACCATATAGTCAAGATCTCCACTGAAGAAAACAAAAAGCAATAAGCACTACAGTACTGCTATATCATGCTAGACCCATGCTATTTCTCACGCTGGTGACACTGACGCTTATACATAAATAGAGAGATCGGTATATCTCATTATGTCACGATAGCAGTTAATGACGAGCCAATGGAGTACTAGCAAGCAAATAGGATAGACTTGCTCGATATGTATTGACCTCCAAAACAAATAAAAGCCCCAACTATGGTATCCAGATTGCAAATCTACCAGCTGTGTAAAACGCGAGTCTGATAAAATCCCTATCAAAATCAAGGGAAGACTTTAATGGGACCCCAAATGAGCACAAAGATTCATGTCAAGCGTCCGACACTTATTATTTGGGCATAAGCTTTTATAGGCTAAAGCCCACTTCATCAGATGCATAGAGTAGAACATACAATAGGAAGATTTTATATATATAAAATCATGTACAGAGAACATGAAAAGATGGAGGTTGCCTGACTAATCAATTAAGGTGAGCTGTTATCAGCAGGGGAAAAAAAACCTTTTCTAGTGATAATCAGGATGGCCCGTTACAAACAGTTGACAAGAATGTGTGAGTAACAGTAGGGGAAAACAGATTTCAGTTTGTGTAATGACCCATCCACTCCCAGTCTTTATTCGAGCCTAATTTAATGGTATCCAGTTTGCAAATTAATTCCAGTTCAGCTGTTTCTCATTGGAGTCTGTTTTTGAAGGTTTTTTTGTTGAAGAATTGCCACTCTTAGGTCTGTTACTGAGTGACCAGAAAGATTGAAGTGTTCTCCTACTGGTTTTTGAATATTATGATTCCTGATGTCAGATTTGTGTCCATTTATTATTTTGTGTAGAGACTTTCCGGTATGGCCAATGTACATGACCGAGGGGCATTGTTGGCACATGATGGCTTTTATCAGAATGGTAGATGTGCAGGTGAACAAGCCCCTGATGGCGTGGCTGATGTGATTAAGTCCTATGATGGTGTCACTTGAACAGATATGTGGACAGAGTTGGCAACGGGCTTTGTTGCAAGGATAGGTTCCTGGGTTAGTGTTTTTGTTGTGTGGTATGAGGTTGCTGGTGATTATTTGATTCAGGTTGCGGGGCTGTCTGTAAGCGAGGACTGGTCTGTCTCCCAAGATCTGTAAGAGTGAGGGATCGTCCTTCAGGATAGGTTGTAGATCTTTGATGCGCTGGAGAGGTTTTGAGGCTGAAGGTGATGGCTAGTGGCGTTCTGTTACTTTCTTCGTTGGGCCTGTCCTGTAGTTGGTGACTTCTGGGTACTCTTCTGGCTCTGTCAATCTGTTTCTTTACTTCAGCAGGTGGGTATTGTAATTTTAAGAACGCTTGATAGAAATCTTGTAGCTGTTTGTGTCTGTCTGAGGTATTGGAGCAAATGCAGTTGTATCTTAGAGCTTGGCTGTAGTTATTTTGATGTATTTTTACAAAGGTTTCACATAGCTCTAACAAAAATATCTATTATTCCATAACATGTTTCCTAATCATCTTAATAGTTACATTTGGCAAACACTGAAAATCTTTGGTTCAGTAAATGTGAGTACTTTTCTAGGATTATTTTAATAATCTAATACTCTTATTTCTTAATCACCAAGAAAGAGTTTTTGGAATCAGATCAATCCTTTTCTTTAATTAGGAAGCTGCTTTGTTTTGTAGGTTTAAAACAAAAAAACAAAACAAAACAAAAAACCCAGCACTACTACAACATTGTTTTTAGAGCTTCATTTCCTGAATGCAGGTTTTCATATAAAGAGATTGATTGTGATTTTTCATACCTAGCAGACAGTTTGTTAATTCAGTAGTCTATAAAATTAGGGAATTACAGTCTTTATACTGATTTTTTCTAAAGTTACTTTCAGTGATCATTTAGCTAGAGCCTTCAGGACAGTTACATGTAGTATAGTGCCTTGCATCCATACTTGTATCATTTAGTATCAGTATTATCCTGATCATGCAGTATTTATTTCCACAGAATCCTGAAAAAATAGATTCGTACTTTTCCCTGACACAAGGAGAGGGAGAAAACTGGAGATGTTTTTCCATTGCTACCTGTTGCAGTATTTTTGAGGTAACCCAGTGGTCCATTACTAATTCCATTGCGGTTTCATTGCATGGTTGAGGCAGAGCAACTCTAGTGTTCATTTAGTAGCATGCTGTAAGGGAGCATTACAGCATGCTACTAAACCAGTGGACCAAATTCGGTGATGAATCTTGGGCGTGTGCCACCTGAGGCAGGTTGTGCATATGCTAAGAAGACATGACCATTTGTCTTTAATGTCTTGTTTCCAGGAAATCATCTTTTTATCCTCCCCCCCCCCCCCCCCCGCCCCATAGAATTTCAGTAACACTAGTCATCTTACTGGCATCTGAGACTCTGCTCATTGGCAGGCCCATTCAAGAGGTCAACACTGTAATGTTTCCTCTCATATTGACTTTGCTGATTGAGTGATCTCTCACTTCAGAAAGGTACACTTTATTTCATCAGAATAAAAGTCTCTGTAGCAGTCACAGCCAGGATCTTGCTAACTTGAATTGCTTCTAATCTAACAATGGAATGCTCTTTTTTGTAAGTGTAACAAAATTTATTTCAATCAACATACTCCAACACAAGTCAATGAATTAGCTCACCAGTTAGAACAATCAATTTGTGTCCCAAAACTATACTTAGAGCTGGTCAGCAATTTGTTGACAATTTTTTTTTGTCAGAAAATGCCAATTTGTCAAAGCCAAAGTTTCAAAGTTGTCAAAACATCCCATGTTGACATTTTCTAAATTTGTTTGTTTATTTTTTTAAATTTAGAAATTTAATTTATACTAAAAAACCAAACAATTCTTTTAAAAAAGGTCAACATTGAAACAAAATATTTTAATTGACAAGATCCAGCTATTTATTTATTTTATTTTTGGCTTTTTAGTGCAAAAAGTTTGAGATTTCAACTATCCTGATTTCGGGCAGTATTTTTTTTTTTTTTTTTTTTTTTTAAATTCTTGCAGGACAGAAAAGGATTTCCTACTTGGCTCCAGTTCTTGGATTCGCTATAAGTGCACACTACCTTTGTGCACATCTCCACTGAAGTAAATAGATGTCTTCGCAGGTATAGAGTCTATCAAGCCATATGTGACTGCAAGATTTGAGGCTTATTCATGCTTATACTTCAAATTATAATTTTTCATTTGATGCTAGGAATTGTTGGTTAGCATCATCCTGGAATCAAACTACTAGAGTATTTGTGTGTGCTATCACAGTAACTATATAGGTGTATGCCACCAGGTTTGTGCCTTTATGCAAATCTGCCTTATAGTTTGGACAGAATTTGTTACACTAACTGTTTTGTTTCATTATTATTCAGTATTTTGAATTATTTTTTATCTTTTTTCATAGAAATTTTATTTTTCATTCCCTTTAATCATTGAAGCTTTCACTTACCACCTGCAGAGTGAGTTACTTTAAGGAAAACAGAAAATCATAATAGGCCTGCTAAATATCTGAAAATAAAAAAAAAAAACCTACAAAATAGCCACAGTTGATAGGATTAATATATGTTCATTCATGGTAACTGTCTCTACTACAATATTATCACTTGTCTCAATAAAAAAATATAACCAAGAAAAGATATTTTACTTTCTCTTTTAGGTAACCCAAGCAGAGGATCCAAGTTAAGAACTCATATTAGCTGAAACAAGTAAATGTTCTTTTATTTTCATTCTAGGTGCATAATAGCTGTTTAGCTAAATTTAGTTGGGTAAATTCAGTTTTTAACAATGCATTGCCCTATTTCTCTGATGTTTCCTTTCTACAGTGCTCCCAATACATACTATTATCTCTGTTTGATATCTTGTGCAATAGCAATGGTTTATCCTCAATGTTCCCTTATACATTGTCTTTGCCTTCTATATTGGCTCCATTCAGAGCAATTACTGTTTGTTTATCATTCAAGTACTTCACATACTTTCCTGTTCAACTGTTATTTTTATCAGTCTGTCACTTGTTAGAAATAACATCTCAGAAATCTGTTAGAAAAAACAGCATCTAATCTATTTAGGAAAGTTCCCACCATCTCATTGAAGTGGCTCCCATCAGCACTAGCTATGGGAATCCGTGTGAAGAACTTTATGCAAGATAACTTTTTCAAAATCAAATTTTCTTTCGTACTTTCATAATTAAGGACATTAGTCTATCATTAAATACAACAGGATCAACATTTAGCTTTTAGGACCTTTGGAATAACAGAAACCCCAAAACAACTCTTTTCATTGCCTGATGTCCTGAAGAACTATGTTTGTTCCCAATAGAAATATTTGGAGTGTGAATCTCCAGAGCCACATTTTCAAACAAGCACTGCCACTTTTCAATATGTATCTTTGAAAATTTGGGATAGAGTATCCAGAGAAGAGCACCAGATACACAGAAATGGTAGATCACTTCATCTAGATCCAGAATGTGTTCCCAATAAATCCAGTTCAAGATATATTTTTCATGTATTTTGTAGTAAAGAACGGAAAGTAATCTAAACACAGTCCATCAGCATGTTCAGGACACAGGTTAAAAATGCTGATGACAGCTAAAGATAGGATGACTCAATGAGCTAGAAATAAATTACATCAACAGAAGATTCTATTGCTATTAACATACTGAGCACCTTTCAGAATTAATCCCAAAAGGAAATTCTTTGTTCTATTGTAGAACAGCACACCAGAGGTGCATTCTGTTCCAGTTATACCGATGCAAATGCAGAATAATTTGATAGTATAACTTGATTGACTTCAGTGGAGTTAGTCTGGATATACATTAATTTAAGTGCGAGGAGAATTTGAATACTTATATATCAGAGTAGTCAAGTCCTTATTTTACACATTACTACCACTACTGTATGAGCCTAGAGTCACTCTGCCACCAACTCCTTGTATTAATGTCATCCTACCAGTCAGGTGAAGCTTATGGTTCAGTGAAAGAGCAATGAGCAACTACAGTAATTCAGGCAATTGATTTAGAGAAAAGCTTGGGCTCCTACATATACTGGTAGATGCAGGCCCTGCAGGGTTCAATGAACAGCACTGGGCCTAATTCCGATCTCACAGTGACTTTTACACTAGTGTAATTTCATCAGTTTGAATGTCCTGCTTTCCACTAGGATAAATGAGATAAGAATTCTGTCTATATCATGTGTGAAATGACATAAGTCTACGGTACTGTAAGGAGGGAGAAGGAATGAGTGGGGGAAAATGAATAATCTGAAGAATAAAGAGAGAATATAGAATTAGAATAGAAAGAGCTATGTTAATCAAGAAACACACAACTTTTATCTGGCATATATATATGGGTGTGGAGCACTTTATTATTTAGGGAGTTCTCACCATTTACACATAGATGTCTCTTGTATTTGCAGGAAGGTAACAACCATTCAAAGAAATTTTAATGGTCCTATTATTTATTTGTAGTATTATAACTTGCAAACATCACGACATAAATAAAGACAGAAAGTTTGCTATTTAGAGTGGTACTGAGTAGAGTAGAATGCAGAAGTTCTACAGAGAATAGCCATCAGACAGTGTGAGCTGCTCATTTGCATCATTGTTGTGCTGGTTGGGGGAGGGAGATAAGAAACATGGCGCACTCTTTATTCCTCCTCCTCCTTCCTTCCCTCCCCCCCCCCCCCCCGGCACTTTTGGAGAAGCTAGCATGCTAAGGAGCACTAGTTTTTACTCTCAGGAGAGCACAAAGAGCTTCAATAGTGGCTGATACCAGGAAGAGTTCATGCAGGAAATGGCTATCATTTGGCCTATAAGATTAAGAATCTAAATGGAAAAAAAGACAAATTGAAATAAATGTCTGAATACAACAGTTATGGTGAAGTATCAGAGGGGTAGCCGTGTTAGTCTGGATCTGTAGAAGCGACAAAGGGTCCTGTGGCACCTTATAGACTAACAGAGGTATTGACGCATAAGCTTTCGTGGGTGAATACCCACTTCATTGGATGCATCCGATGAAGTGGGTATTCACCCACGAAAGCTTATGCTCCAATACCTCTGTTAGTCTATAAGGTGCCACAGGACCCTTTGTCGCTTCTACAGATCCAGACTAACACGGCTACCCCTCTGATACTTGAGTTATGGTGAAGCTTCTTTTTCCACCCCAAAGGAGTTGTTTCACTTTTTTCTTTTTTTTCAGAGTTTAAAGTACCGAAAATGAGTGAGAGGATGAAAAGAATGAGAGAGCTTTATGCTAGTTCAGCCGCACAAAGAAATGGCAGCTGCATGTTTTCCCTCCACCTGTGGATTATTAGGAAATGCCAGCAAATATTGTTTATACTGGACTGCTGAGAATTGTTTCCCATGAAGTACGAGCTGGTTGACTCTCATCTCTGGAAAGAACAGGCAAACAAGGCCCTGCAGGCAGGAAAATAGATCTTTTCTAGTTTTCTTACATTCATGCTGCTAGACTCCCATTAAAAATCCAATATGAGCTACAGACAAAAAATTCAGCTTGTTAAAGGGGAGACTTCAATATTACTTTGTTTTGTAGAAGATGAGAGATTTCACGCAGGTGTTTCCTCCACAGTGTTCTTCAGTCCCCTAATGTGCTCATTGTACTGAATGGAAAACTGTGGTTAGATGGTTATTTCTGTGAGGGTGTATCTCTGCAAGGGATCTGTGTAAAGTGGACATCTGCTCCTTTTTGCATGTTTGCTGTACGTCCCAGACTTACAGCAAAATCCACCTTTTTCCGCTGTGTAAAGTTGTAGGACTGGAGACAAACACCTGCAGGAAGTCCATGAATCATGCAGCCAATGTAGGGCAGGATGGCTTAAAGGGAAGTCTGTCCCAGGATGTTTTCTTATTCTTGGGATAATTGTGGTTAGTTTTCTGCATGAAATATTGTAATGCTTGAACTTTTTTCTCTGTAACCCTATGCTCGTTCAGTTCCAACTTTATGTTTTTGTGCCTCCTGGAGGTTAGTCATCACAATTTTTTAAAATGAATGACAGAACATTTCATATGGTGGAATTTAAAAGATTGATCTTTTGTGTTAGTGCACAGACTTTTTTAAAAAAACAACTAATCCACAAAGTGAGTGATGTACGCACACCAGAGACGCCCATGATTTTGCATGCTTTCACCAGTCCAAGTTACCTGGAATATGTTGTTTCCATCAAAAATACAGGAACCAGAAATATCTCATAGCAAAGTGTAGGAATATGCATGTGATTTCCCTGTACCATGTATCAACACCAACTATTGTACAATGTATGTTGGTACATGTGAGAGATGTAGAATTAAAATATGATTTGCATTAGAAAAGCTTGGAGTCAGACAATGAATGGTATAGAGGCTCATATGCACTTAGCATTTTGGATCTCTAAATAAATTAAAAAAAAGAAGATATATGCTGATGTATTCCAACCTCTATTTCTATATTATTTATTGATTTTCTTAACCAGTATCACTTGCCACTAGAGCTGGCTGAATTTTTTGTTTTCAGTTAATAGTAAATTAAAACGATTAATTAAATTGGAAAAATACTTTTTTGATTCACCAATTTTTTTTTGTAATTTTTCAAATTTATTTCAACTTGAATCTTTTTAATGTTTTTTCAGAAATTCCAGTGAACCAAAAATTAATTATCCACCAACCTCTTCTTTCTACCTCACATAATCTAGATTGGAAAATATGCTTTCCTGTGACAGACTCAAGGAACTCGATCTATATAGTTTAACAAAGAGAAGGTTAAGCAGTCACTTGATTACAGTCTATAAATACCTATGTTGGGAACAAATATTTGATAATGGACTCTTTAACCTAGGAGACAAAGGTATAATAAGGTCCAATGGCTGGATGTTGAAGATAGACACATTCAGCCTGGAATAAGGTGTACATTTTTGTCAGCAATGGTAATTAATCATTGATACAATTTACCAAAAGTGATGGTAGATTTTCTATCACTGGCAATTTTTAAATCAAGACTGGATATTTTTCTAAATGATCTAGTTCCAACAGGAATTATTTTGGGGGCAGTTTTAAGGCCTGTGCTATGCAGGAAGTCAAACTAGATGGTCATAACAGTCCTTTCTGGCCTTAGAATCTACAAATCTATATCACAGGACCTCAGGATTTACCCTAGCTCAGGGGTGGCCAACCTGCGGCTCCGGAGCCACATGCGGCGCTTCAGAAGTTAATATGTGGCTCTTTATATAGGCACTGACTCCAGGGCTGGAGCTACAGGCGCCAACTTTTCAATGTGCCGGGGGGTGCTCGCTGCTCAACCCCATGCTCTCTCAACACAAGCAACATACGCCCAAAATTTGAATTTCAATTTCCTGGCTAAATAAATGTATGGTAGGTTTTGCAATATGTAAGAGTTCTGCCTGCTACCTGCAAAATGCTTCTACTAAGATAATATTATTCATCTGCCTCTGATTATATTAATGCTTTACAAGTCCCTTGGCTTCCCATTGTCTTCCATATCAGGTTTAAACTCCTTAGCCTCATCCTAACCTTGTATGCTCCCATTCACCCTATAGCTGTAAATACTTCTCCCCTTTGATCCCCCAGTGAACTCCATCGCACCTCTCCTAATCCTTTTCCTATGCTCATCCTTTCATTTTCTCCTTCCCCACACTGTCCACGCTGCACTAGGAATGCCATCCCTTCCCTGGTGCGGCAAGCCTTTACACGTTCCTCCTTTTTAATCTCTCCTGAAAGCATAGTTCTTCTGTAAGGCCAGTCAGTTTAATTTCCAAACAGTTACAATTCATTAAACAAAGCAAGGATAGGGAAGGCAAAAAGGTTTTTAAAACATTGTCATCTCAGTTTTGTAAACTCCTTGGGGTGGGATTTCCATCATCCTTCATGATATTTACAGTGCTCACCTCAGCCTCTCATTTGGTGTGAGTTTTACTTGTAGGCATAATTTTACATGCTCAGTCGAGGGCATAAATAGCAGCAATTATTTGCACTTGAAAATCAGGTAGTGATTTATCTAAATCCTGTCCTTTGTTCCTGAAGTATAATCTACCCACAGATGTGCTCCCACAGTTGATTGTTAGCATAAAGTAGTGATTACATTAGAAACTGTTTTTGACAATTTGTCCTTTAGTGTGAAAGTTAACATTAAGGAATGGAGCAAGTAGGTCCAGCTGCTGTGTCCTTATTGTAACCCCTTTGCAGCACAAAGAGGCAAGATTCTTCCTCTAGGTACAAGCTGAGAATTCCCCGGATAGAGGGGAATAGTCAACTGGTGAAAAACTGTCAGAACTGGCTCCTATGCCATCAGCTCCTCCCCTGAGGTAGGGGACAAGTCGGAGATAGGGAATTCCCTATGTCAAATCACAGCTGGTATATAGTCCCTTAGGGCCCAAGCCAGGTGTCATAAATTAGAGTAGTCCCTAGATTGCTCCTATCTATCTACCTCTGTGTCATGGCTGAGGCAGTTTGAGCGTTAGGGAGAGGTAACTGGCACCCTGATGGCACTTCCGCCATCTCCTGCACCAACTGAACAGTAAGATTCTGGCCCATCTCTGTATGGGAAAGAAAAGATCCAAAAGGACAATTATTTAAAAGTGTAGGCTAAAATGTTAAAACATGTGTGCTCAGAGTTAAGCACCTGAATCAAAGTGTAGGTAAGGAAATGTGCATGTTCAGCTCCTGTGAAAATCAGGTCACTTTTTTAGATGTCTAACTGTAGGCACTGAGGATTGAAAATGATGGTTATAGTTGTGTTTTTTTTTTCATATCTGTAGCTAGGATGCATTTAAATCTGTATATATATAAAATAAGAAGGAACTAAATGACATTTGTTACCGGTTAGATTAAATCTCTTTGAAACTGGGGCAAGGAGTATAATCACAACTTGTCATTTAAGATAATTGTAGAAGCTAATGAGCTCTTTTATATAGGTGAAAATAATAGTGGCCTCTACCTCAAACACAGGCACATGTTACCATCCAAAGCAAAGGCACATGTGGGTGGAAGAGTTTTGCTGGCTGCTATTATGTGTTGGTGAGCGAAACAGCAGCAAGCCAGAATCTTTACCCAGGTTCTCTGAATATTCACCTGATCCTGAATAAGTACATAATAAGTAGTGTACAGTGTAGTATGTTAACATTTTATTGTAACTTTGCCTCAATAAAAAAAAAGATCAAAGAAGCTGATGAAGAAGTCAGAAAGGAAGCCCCAGGTACAGTACCGGAAGCACTGGTAGGCAGCTCTGCCCTGAGAGAGAGCTTTTGAGCTGAATGCTGGTTGGAAAGAGGCTTGGAGCTGTGAGCAAGAAAACTATGTCCTGTTATTTGATTTCTCCTGTGTTCAGGAAAACAGGACTTTGTACAGTCTTTGTAAATAAACAAGATTGCATCAAAGTTACCTGTTTCCGTCATCAATTTCTTCTCTTAATAGAAATAATCCTCAGGGCCCTGAATGTTAGCTAACTACTCAGATCAAAAAGAGTTACCAATCTGATTTGCCATACAGAATATGCTGTTCCTTTTATGATTTGGAAATAGATTCAGAACTTTTTTTTTGGCATCTGCAAATGCTGTCAGAATAAAACTCATCATTTTCCATAAAAGCAACATTTTTTGTTTTGTTTTGCCTCTAATTTGGGGGTGGAGGAGAAGGAAGATTTTTCCTATCAGAAACTGATTGTGCTACTCAATGGTGTCGTATTTCTGATTTTTTTTTTTTTTTTTTTTTTAGATTTTCCCTGTGTGCAAATGAATGACATGACTTTGCCCATGTAATACATTCATCCATTTTCTAAAAACCCATATATATCATCAGGAAATTATACTCATATTAAAATTGCAAATACTCTATTTCCAAGAGTAGCCATTTTTGCATGTGGATGCTAATCTATTGGTGAATGTTCACAGCTCTGTTATTTAAGGTTGTGTGCTATAAGAGCTGACATTTGTTCCAAAGTAACTTTATGTACAAAGTTACAATGTAAATCTGATCTCTCAAAGGTCCATAGTCCTTCAGTCTAAAAGCTTCACCTTTGTTTGAATAAAAGGCCTACTCGGTTTTATCAGAAATATAATGTTATTCAGAGGTGACCCTGCAGGACAGGTGTGGTTTTTAAGATTCCATAATCGTAAGAAAATTGGAAGGTACAATTATCTCATATTCTATTGCTGATTGAGGTGGATTTTCTTCCCGCTAATGCAGTGTTAGCAGCTACTACCTCTTAAGGGAAAAAATATATTCAGGCTTGGGAGAAAGAAATCACAGAGAGAGTTGGACAATTGACAAGTGGGAAATCTGTTGCGTAGAAGCTGCCAAAGAGTTCTAAAAACCTTCAGGAACTTTTGGATGTCAGAGGGAATGAACAAGGCAAGGTGTTCAAATGATGAAACATTCTGGAAGTGCCTGTGGCAATGACAACCTGCAAATCAGTCCCTCAGATTACTCCTATGTCTTGAAGGCAAAAATGTATTACATTGACATTTGTAACAGCCTCTCCTTCTTGCTTGCAATCATATATTTAGTTCCATCTTCTAAGCACTCTACTTTCAGTCTCCCTGTTCCTAATTTCCATCTTTCTCCATCTGCCTTCAGATGGGTTTCTCTTGCACTAGCTGTAGCCCTGAGAGTTCTAATAAGACAGTGGAAAGTGCCACATGCCTGATGAATATAAGAATGATTATGATAGTCCAAGCTGACATTAATGAAAATAATACTGACAGAAGAAAGAGAAGAGTGCATGATGACATTTAGAGCCTTTATGATAGGCTCAATACGATTCTTTCCATTCTCACTCAAGCTGAACTTTTGACTAGACAGTTTGCATTTTATGTATTTTATTACTTTGGGGCCAAATCTTAAGGTCAGTGTATGCAGCAGTATAGAGCATGGGAGTCCCAGCATACCATAAAAACTGTCTGCAATAATTTTGGGGCATGAGTCTCCCATGGAAGGTCAGGCATTGGTGTATAGCAGGGGTAGGGTATCCCTAACTGCTGTGCAGTCAGAAGCTGTGAAACTGCTTATGGGATGAGACTCACATTTATATGTGCATACTGCAACCAGAACAACCCTATATTACAGATGGTCAAAACTTTTGGATTTTCAAAATTTTGACTTTTTGAAAGATGTTTATTTTACTGGTTGAGAGAGTGAAAGTCATTTTTTTAACCTTTTCTTTCTGCATTTTTTTGACCAGCTCAACCCTGCATGTGTCCCAAGCAGGCATGCTAAACCTGCAAAAAAAACCCATAGAAATTGGGCTTGTTTTTAGCTTAATTGGTTTGTGAGTTGCTTGTTGACTAGTTTTTGGCTTGTTGCTTGTTTGGCTTGTAGCTTGTTGTTTTCTACGTCCAATACATTTCCACAACAAGTTTTGGTTTTATTAATCTGCATTTTCTAACAAAAGTTTGTTCCGGTGAAAAGTTCTCAACCAGCAACACTGCTTATAGTTCCACAACTGTGGAACTCAGCTGTTACAAAAAGCTGTGTTGGGCTTCACACAATGGACATGGACCCCCAGACTGATGTTTTGGTCTTTGTTTGTTTTACATTTTGTTTTGTTTTATGTATGGAGTTAAAATTATTTTTGAAAAGAATCAAAAGGGTTTTGTAGCAGCAGATGTGAATGGGTGTACAAACCCCACACTGACCAGGAAAAGGTTAACAAGCATCTGTGATCTTAATCAGCTCTAGCCTGCTACCCCTGTGTTAGGTGCTAGGCTTGGGGGGGAGGAGTTAAAAGGAGAGAGCCCAGGTTACCTCCAGGCTTTCACCCTGAGCTAGGAACTGCTTGAGGAACTGCTGCCTGTCAGAGCCCCTGGAAGGGAAGGTAGGCCTGAAGTGAGATTATTGTAATGATGTGCTACAATGCTTTGTTTGTTGCTGGGTAAAGCTGATGCAGGTGGTGCCTTGCCTAAAAGGGGTGACACAGCCAAATAAAAAACTTGTCTTGTGTACCTGACTAATGACTTTGTAGTGATTGTCTGTGATCCTGTCACACTAGGCTAATGAGATCATGAAATATCTTGAAGCAAAATTCCCTGTGAGCCAAGTCTGAAATGTAAAGTGCATTTATGGTTGTTTTTTTTTAAATGACACTGTCATATTGGCATTTATTTAGTGTATTCAGGCTTATTTATAGATGTACATGTCCCCTATTACCATAGGATTTAAGCACCTTCCAAGAATTATAATTTATTTCTATTTTTTTAAAAGTCTCTTTTGATTCCTATCTTTTAAAAGAAATAGCTTGTTAGTTTTAATTGTATGGTTTTTTTGCGTTTGCGAATAACTTACTAAGGGGCAGTCAAAGAGATGAGTTGTGATTTTTAGTGAGGTTAGTGTTCCTTTTTTGAAATTATGACTGCCCTTCTGAACATACATGGGAGCTCAATGTCTCAGAGGGTGAGGTAGCTAGCGCCAGTCTTCTGGAGAGTTTAGAATCTCAGCAGAGAGACATTTAAACTGGACTGTGTATCCATTGGTGTGTTAGTGAAGAGAGCGAAGCATCAGGGTACTGTTTGTGTCATCCTGTGTTGCTAAGCAGAGAGGTTGCTATGGTTTGCATAAGTAGGAGATGTTGGTCATAAGACATTTCAGTAATGAAGCCTGGGATACATGGTACCTCTATAGCCAGAACTGTCCAATAGGATAGAGCACAGGCTTTTAGCCTGTCATGGATGGATGCTTATTGGGCATCATAGCCCTCGGGAGACAACTTTTCCTACATGCATTCCCCTTCACACTATCATCAGTTCAGTCTTGACTATATTCAGCTGTAGCAAGCTGCCCTTCATCCAGGTTCTGATTTTGGTTAGAGATTTGCAAAGTTGGGAATTGGTCCTGTTTAACTTTTTGAGAAAGCATTTGGTGTTACCTGCTGGTACTTCAGACTGATATCTCGCCAGCTTTTTTAACAGCCTTATTATAGAGGAAGAATAATATGAGGTAGAAGTTTGGGACTTGTGTGGAGAATGAGGGGGAGACCTGTCTTTTGTATAAAGAATGAGGAGTACTTGTGTCACCTTAGAACCTAACAAATGTATTTGAGCTTAAGCTTTCATGGGCTAAAACCCACTTCATCAGATGCATAGAGTGGAACATACAGAAGGAAGTTATATACATACAGAGAATGAAAAGATGGGGGTTGCCATACCAACTCTAAGAGACTAATCAATTAAGGTGGGCTATTATCAGCAAGAGAAAAAAAAACTTTTGTAGTGATAATCAGGATGGCCCATTTCAAACAGTTGACAAGAAGGTGTGAGTAGCAGTAGAGGGAAAACTTAGCATGGGAAAATTTTCAGTTTGTGTAATGACCCAGCCACTCCCAGTCTTTATTCAAGCCTAATTTAATGGTATCCAGTTTGCAAATTAATTCCAATTCTGCAGTTTCTTGTTGGAGTCTGTTTTTGAAGTTTTTTTGTTGAAGAATTGTCACTTTTAGGTCTGTTATTGAATATGAGCTGTAGCTCATCTTACCTACTTTATATAATTGTCTGACTACACAAACTTAATTCAAAGGAGCTCTTCAGAATAGCAAACAGGAAACAAAACAATGGTCAGATAAGACACCTGCAGTCAACAACTTTAAGGGAGTTAAGATCACAGTGAGGAAGCTACTAATTGGAAGGCTGCTATTTCCTGGTGCCAGCTGTTTTTTTTGGCAAGGCTGGAGTCTAGATTCAAAAAAGCCAATGAACAGTTGAGACCCCCACCTAGAGAGGCAGGGTGGGGTGAGTGGGCAGCAGTTACTTGGGCCAGAGGCAGAGTGCTTCAGATTTTCTTACCCATCTATTGCTGGCTGGAGAAGTGGAGCTTACCAACATTTGCAAAGAAAGGATTATGTTTAAGTGAGACTGGATGTGTACAGACTTCTGTTTTAACTCATTTCTCTGAATATGTACCTTTGAGTGAACAAATAATAGTTTGTTTTGAAGGACCTGTTTTGAGTCACTTCGGTCAGCTGCTGGTCACAAGGTCCTGAAGGCATTTAATGGGTGGTATTAGAAAAAAAAAGTTCCGTCTTCTTGATTTTTTTGCTTAGAAAAGGGAGGCCAAATATTGGGAAATAATTAGTTCAGCTCATGCATTGTGAACACAATTTTTAACGCTAACCTAACCCTCATCTTTACCTTGAACTGTATATAGAGGAACACGGCAATTGCAGTTTACTGACCCCAATAATACACCTTTTTTGAGTCAGGACTGCTTGCAGTTCTCAAATTGTTCTGACTTATGCCAGCTTGATGAACCAGGGCATTTTTAGCCATCTACCCTTTTTATTTTACTTCTGGGGTTCCTGATGATTTCCTGGCTGCTACTTAGCAACTATTTTTTGTTGTCCCTAGCATCATTCTCTAAACAGAGGGAGAATGATCCAAATTCAAACACAGCTGTAGCCCCACCCATGAAGGCTCAGTATAGAAAAAGCAATGTCCCTCATGAGCTCTCCCTGTGGGTTTCTGTGCTGGGCTCCCAACTTCTGCCAATTCCCCCATCTTTTGCTGTCTGAAATCCCTGGGTGGGAGTCTATTTGTTACCCTCAACACAGAAGCAGCAAGCATTTCTGCCTTCCTGAGAGAGAGAGAGCGCACTAGGTAGAGGCAGCCGCAATGCTATGCCCACCAGAGCAGGTGCAATAGCCAGATAGGCAACTAGAGGAAACCAACCACCCCATCAATCTCAGAGGGACAAATCGGTCCCTCTGAGAACAAACTGAGCACAGAATGATGTCCAAGCCTGACAGAGGACAAGCAAAGTCCCATTGAGGGTGAGTCAAGACCAGCAGATGTCGGAGGAGGATTCAAGCTTCACCATGGGCAAGCAAAGTTGAGCAAGGTTGAAGGCATAGGTGTCTACCTGGACCAGTCTACACGGGAAGTCCACTTCATAGACACCACGGTACAAATAAGCGATGGTCACATTAACACCACTCTATACCGAAAACCCACCGACTGCTATGCCTACCTGCATTCCTCCAGCTTCCATCCCAGACACACCACACGATCCATTGTCTTCAGCCAAGCGCTGAGGTACAACCGTATTTGCTCCAACCCCTCAGACAGAGATCAACACCTACAAGATCTTCACCAAGCATTCTCAAAACTACGATACCCACATGAGGAAACAAGGAAACAGATCAACAGGGCCAGACGTGTACCCAGAAGCCTCTTGCTGCAAGACAAGCCAAAGAAAGAAACCAATAGAACTCCACTGGCCATTACTTACAGCCCTCAGCTAAAACCTCTCCAGCGGATCATCGGTGACCTACAACCCATCCTGGACAACGACCCCTCACTTTCACAGGCCTTCGGAGGCAGGCCAGTCCTCACCCACACACAACCCGCCAACCTGAAGTATATTCTCACCAGCAACTACACACCGCACCATAATAACTCTAACTCAGGAACCAATCCATGCAACAAACCTCGATGCCAACTTTGCCCACATATCTACACCAGGGACACCATCACAGGACCTAACCAGATCAGCCACACCATCACCGGTTCATTCACCTGCACATCCACCAATGTAATATACGCCATAATGTGCCAGCAATGCCCCTCTGCTATGTACATCGGCCAAACTGGACAGTCCTTATGCAAAAGGATAAATGGACACAAATCAGATATAAGGAATGGCAATATACAAAAGCCTGTAGGAGAACACTTCAACCTCCCTGGGCACACAATAGCAGACTTGAAGGTAGCCATCCTGCAGCAAAAAAACTTCAGGACCAGACTCCAAAGAGAAACTGTAGAGCTTCAGTTCATTTGCAAATTTGACACTATCAGCTCAGGACTAAACAAAGACTATGAATGGCTAGCCAACTACAAAAGCAGTTTCTCCTCTCTTGGTGTTCACACCTCAACTGCTAGAAGAGAGCCTCACCCTCCCTCATTGAGCTAACCTCGTTATCTCTAGCCTGACTCTTCCCTGCACATTTATATCTGCCCCTGGACATTTCCACTGCTTGCATCCGATGAAGTGGATATTCACCCATGAAAGCTTATGCTCCAATACCTCTGTTAGTCTATAAGGTGCCACAGGACCCTTTGTCGCTTCTACAGATCCAGACTAACACGGCTACCCTTCTGATACCTCATTTTGGTGTCTGCTTCAACTGAGTGGAGCTTTGGAGAAGGCTAATGCCCTCCCCACCCCCATCCCTGGGCCATTTGAAGCCTTGGGTACGTGACTGGAAAGAACTCAGCTTAATCTTTAAATGCCTGAGTGAGTTTTGCAGAGTTGACTGTTGAGGAACAAAAATCTTCACCTTTCTAGACTGAGCAAATTTGAAACAAAATTGTGTGGAAATAATAGACATGGAGTCCCATAATGACACTCTTTTAGTCACATTTCTGAGGGTAATCTCATTTTAATAAGATTTATAGACAAATTGGCTTCTTCAAGAACTTGCTGACAAGAACTTTATTTTTATTTCCAGCGGTCTTGGATTTTGAAAGGTATTACTGACTTCTGATAGTTTTGTTCTCAAGATGGAAAGTGTGGAGGCTTTTCCTCTTAAATGATGTATCTTAAAAAAAAAACCTTTCTGTATCTCCGTCCTTTAGTCATGATTGAGGAAAAAAGAGAGCTGAGTTCCTTTTCATTGTGCTGCTTTCCTCAAGACTCCGAAGAGTATTGAAATATGTCCTATTGAAAACATTTAGGTTTTCTTTTTGGGAGCACTCTCCTTTACAGAATATTGATATTCTTTTTGTGAGAGCCCGCTGCACCGTTTCTCATTTCTAAAGAATGTATTTCAATTTCACAGATGGAATGCGTAATTCCAGAAGACTTCTTGCAGCATTTTTCAATACATATTGAGCTCTTTAAAAAAAAAAAAAAAAAAAAAAAAAAGTTCTGATTAAGGAGCACATCTTTAACAGCAGGGGCAGCCAAACGGACAGTCAAGAAACTGCTTTTTAAATTGCGTGA
Source organism: Chelydra serpentina (assembly GCA_037349315.1). Classification (NCBI taxonomy): domain Eukaryota; kingdom Metazoa; phylum Chordata; order Testudines; family Chelydridae; genus Chelydra; species Chelydra serpentina. Next base: position 7,063,855 of record JBAIAC010000014.1, on the reverse strand, counting down.
GCACAGAAAGCCAGCTATGAAAATGAATTGTGGAACCTTTAAATGCTAATATAATTTATGCAGGACTGAAATCCAGTACTCCTCTAAGAAAGAAACAACTGTTTCAGATAGTTTGCCTCATAAGTGATTATATTATGTTGGACAAATATTTCTATTAAAATGTTTGAAATTCATTCAATATGTTAATGTTGACAAGAACCCATCCAGTGTATCAATTCGCTTATAACTTACTTCTCAAGCATATCTTGAAGCATTTTACAAAAAAGCACATGAGAGAGGTGAAAAAAGAAAATGTCTGACATACAATGAGCAAAGCACGAGTAAACAGACAGGTCCAGGATTTTGCTACATAAGACATTTTTACAAAATTAAATAGAAAAGCCTTTAACTGTGATTTAAAGCATGAAAAGATGTGACAGACCTAATGTTGTTGAGCCAAATGTTCTAAAGAATAAAAGTCCTTGTCCTGGCAGTTTAAAGGCCAGGTCACTAACTGTAGATGAATGGGGGTATGTTTATATTGCAATTAAAAATCCTATGGCTGGCCCATGCCAGCTGATTTGGGATCACGGTGCTTGGGCTAAGGGTCTGTTTAATTGCATTGTAGATGTTCAGGTTCAGTCTGGAGCCTGGACTCCAGGACCCTGTGAGGTGGGGGGTCCCAGAGTTTGGGCTGCAGCCCAAGCCTGTATGGCTACACTACAGTTAAATAACCCCTTAGACTGAGCCCTCTGAGCCTGTGTCAGCTGGCACAGGCCAGTCTCAGTTGTCTAATGGCAGTGTGGACATATCCTAGATGTTTCCTTGATGGCAGCTGTATACTGAGATGGAGGGAAAAGCAGTTAAAGTTAGGACTGAGACCTTCTCTAGCAAGGTAAGCTTTTTAGATGCAGTCAACTGCTTCAGTGGTAAGTGTAATGAACAAAGCTAAGTGGCTATGCTCTGGCAGATTTGCCAATTTATATCTGATAGGAGCTTTCAGTACCAGATAAAACCACCACCAAAACCTCCAAATTAAAAGGATTTGCAGTGGATTAGGCTGGTAGAAGCCATAGAAATTGAGGAATAGATAGATGAGTCTCCATAAATAATGTACTTTATTAACTATATTACATTTCTATATTGCCTCTGTGTGAAGGAACCCAAATGACATTACACTTCTCTCACCACTGAAATGCAGCCAGCTTTGGTGTGAAACACAGCAGGTTAGGAGAAGGGGTGTGGGGTGGGGGGGATGAAAAACATTCCTCTGTTAAAACAATTATTTTTATTTAATCATTTCTCTAAAATGCAGATTTTTCCTTCAGACTTAGCCATGTTTTTTATTACAAATTTGATGCATGAGAGAGTTGCTAGTGTATATTTAGCACTCTTTTGTCAGCCACTGGGGAATGCAGTAATTTTGTTCTATGTAAAGAAACATAATGAAAGTATAGACTCTTATACAGAAGATTTTTGTAAAATGTGATTTATATGTAAATGCCATTAGCTTGATATTTTTGCAATTTTCTGAATGTCTATTTAGCTTCCACAAATAAATTTATGAAGTAATTATAACTGGATTGTAGTTACTAAGCATATTTCATACTAATATCATTATATAATGAGATTGAATTATTTTAATGAACAAGGCACCTGTGCTTCTATGTGTGAATAAAAATTGGAGTTTAGCTTGGAGCTTCATTCTCTAGGGGATCAGAAGTCCCTTGCAATGAAAAGAGAATCCTTCTCTTGGCTTTGTTTCTGTCTCACCACCTTTAAAGCCCTGCTTCACAGCCTCAGCTAGAGGGATGGTGGAAGAATGGGTGGGTTTCCAATTGCAGCCGGTCTCCCTTATCCTGCCAGAAAGCTCACTTTTAAGTTACTTGAGGCAAAAGATAGCTCACTTAATTTCATAGTGAAAGAGACTGTCAATCCCAACCCCTGCAAACCCTGGAAAGAGGGACCAAGATCCTACAGAAAGCTTTACTTCTGATAAATTCGGTGCCAGAAAGAGATTTATTGGACCTCATTAGCAGTGCCTTCAGTATAGCGGGTACCTGTGTTCCCTAACCCACACTTACTTTCACTCTCCCTTGATACTGTTAGCCCACATGTCCAACATGTCAAAATGTTTAGCTTTAATATTCAGGCTAGAGACTTCATGCTAAATTACATGCATTGGTGGGACAACGGAATCTGCTGCATCACTGTTTAATTGAGGTTGGAATTAGTGTGCTGCCACTATCTGTTGCTTGCTTTGGGTACTTTTTTATGTCCTGATTGAAAGTGATTGCCAACAACTTTAAAATGTTCTGTTTGGTTTTAGTAGTTGATTTGGAAGTATAACCTACATCTTCATCGTGTATTTTATTCATTTACATATTGCTATTTTAGTGGGTTTTTCAACACAGCAATGAAATTCATAAACCGTAATCAAGCCATCTAAAACACATCAGTAAATGCAAGTTAAACTGACTCTATGGTATAGTTCAGTGGAAATAAAACCGAAATGGAGTCACTTAATACCCTAAAGAGCAGCCTGATGTATGCTTAAGCTAAGCAGAAGAAAATGGGGGAAGAACGATGTTAGGGTTTTTTTTAAACCCTGAGAAGGAGAGTACAGACACAATAGGGTGTGGGGTTGTTTTTTTGTTTTTTGTTTTTTGTTCTTAAAGCCATCTCCCTTAATGAAGCTGGTTCACCACTTTTATGCCAGTTTTGTAACACAAGGATCAATCAAGCTCAATATATCAAAACTAAATCCTAAAGCAATGATCAGATGATTCCTTGAGTCGTCAATAGGAATCGCCCATCTAGATCAGAACCAGGAATTACCTAGTGCAGAATCGTCCCTCTGACAGGGGCCAGAGCCAGGAGCTCCAGAGGAAGGTGCAAGAAATGTGATTGTTCCACATCTGCCTACTTTGCATTAGTCGCCCATGAAGGTCTCAACCTAATATGTGATAGTTGGAGATTGATTTAAATGCTGAAGCATGGGGGTTTGTATGCCTTCCAATATTTTTGTTAGCATTATCAGTTACAATTCTGGATATTCTTGTTCATAAATGTCCAAACTCTTCTTAAATCTTGCTAAATTTTTGGTCTCCATGCCATTCTGTGGCAATCAGTTCCACAATCTAATTACATTTTGCTTGAACGACCAGTTTCCTTTATCAGTTTTGAATTTGCCACATTTCATTTTCATCGAATGTCAACCTTCTCTAGACCATTCATTCTTCCATCATGTCAACTCTTACTCATCTCTTTCTAAGCTATACAGTTCCAAACTTTTCAGTCTCTCCATGTGATTATTCTCATCATGGTTCCCTCAGTATCCTTTTTGAGATGGGGTCACCAGTACTGCACACAATATTTCAGATGGAGGTTAAACCAGTGATTGATGTAATAGAATGATGATTTCCACATTCTCTATCCCACTCCTTATACATCAAAGGTCCCCAATCTGTGGGGGACACCCCCCTAGGGAGGGCACGGAGGAACATTTAGGGGGGCAGAGCTGTAGCCTAGGCCAGCCCCTACAGGGGAGGGGGAGGGAGCACCAGCCAGCTCTACACCTGGCCCTGGTGCCCCACCCTGCTAGCTCCACTGCCACACCCAGCTATGGCCCCAGCCTTGGCGCCCTTACCCTTCTCCGTGTCCGCCTCCCTCCCAGAAATCTGGCCCCAGCTCTGGGATGCTGGAGGTGATGTGGACAGGGGTAAGTGGGGGGGTGATAAATGAAGGGGGTGAGGGTTAGCTCCCTTTTATGGACACCCAGCCTGCCAGTTAGCTACAAAATCCCTGTTAGTAGCTATTCTCTACTTGCTTTACCTATAAAGCATTAAAAAAAAACCATAGGTAAAAGGAAGGGAGTGGACACCTGACCAAAAGAGCCAATAGGACAGTTAGAACGTTTTAAAATGGGGGGGAGGAGAACTTTCCCTGTGTCTGCTCTCGGGAGAGAGGGGACAGAGCAGAGACAGGGCTGTAGCTATGCTGTAAAGAGCTGTAAACCAGGTATGAAAATCACCAAATCATACCTAGAAACTACTTCATTTGAAACCCCAGATATGTAAGTAGATCAGGAAATATCTAGAAAGACGCGATTAGGTTTATCTCTTATTTCTGTAAGGCTTGTGGACTCCTCTGTGCTAACCCCCAAATGCTTTTGTTTTGCTTGTAACCATTAAGCTGGACCTCAAGAATGCTGCTTAATTATAATATTTGCTCTTCTTACATCTGGAACTTAGGCTATTGCTAGATTTATTTTCTTTCTTTTTTTTAAGAACAGGATTGTTTGTTTTGGTTTTTGTGTCCTAACAGGTTTGTACATCTGTTGTTTAATTAGCTGGTGGCAACAGGGAGGAATTCCCCAGTGTGCCTTCCTGGGTCAAAGGAGTTTTTTGCATTTGGGGGGAGGCAGTATCTACCCATCCAAGGTCAGAGAGAAGCTATAACCCTGGGAGGTTAATACCAGCCTGGAGTGGCCAGTATTAATTTTTAGAATCCTTGCGGGCCCCCGCCTTCTGCACTCAAAGTACCAGAGTGGGGAATCAGCCTTGACAGGGGCATGAGGTAAGAAGTTTGGGGATCACTGTTATACATTCTAATATCTTGCTGGCTTTTTGGACCACAGCTGCACATCAAACATAGAGCTTTCCACAGTGATGCCCAGGTTCTCTTCCTGAATTGATATGGTTAACGTTGAACCCTGTAAGATACGAGTACTCTGGATTTTCCCCTCCAATATGTATTACTTTGCATTTATCAGCTTTGAACTTCATCTGCCATTGTTGTCCAATCATCTAGCTTGGGCGGGTCCTCTGAAGTTGCTCAGTCTTCTCTGGATTTGACTAACTTCAACAACTATTCACTTTTAGAGGGGCAACATACATGGTTGTTGCTATTTCCTTTTATAGGTTCAGCCCTACCAAAATTTGTATCCTTTAGTAGTGATTTAGCCCTCCAAAAATCATACACTTAGTACATCAGAATTTAAACAATTTCATACATTAAAACACAATATTTTTAATATGCCTCAACCTAACCTCTTATTCAAGTGGGGTGCAAAACTTCTCATATAATGAATAGTGAGTGCAAAATGGCACTGCTCTGCTGATGCAAATCTTCCCTAAATCTGGCAGATCAAGATTCTAGAGGAATATTCCTGGGTAGAGGATTCCTCGGGTGATTCAGAGCAACTGCGAAAAGCTCCTGTACTATCCATGCACATCCACTAGTGCCAACGGCATGAATGGATTTCCCTTAGACCCTGGTATTCTCTGGTCCCAAAACAGCCCCTTATGTCACATAAGTTATATGGACTGATGCTTGGGGGCACCAGGAGCAGCAGGGGGCCACTTCAACTACATCTGTGCCAGTATATCATCAACAAGTGATCTGAAGCTGGCAGGAGTCGCTGTCGGGGACACTTCTAGTCTGTTCGAGGTAGGAGCAAACTTTTTTTTGGGGGGTCTAGCTGATTTTTGGTGTATGACATTCTGGGATGCAATCCAGATCAGTGAGGGGTCGTCACCATCTGCCCTGAAACCTGGGGTGTCACTCAAAGCTTTTCTGCTGTAGCTCCTCACAAGCAGCATGTAGGTCACAACCTGAGTATCTGAGTACAGCTGCAGCTTGCTAGCAACACTGAGCCCAGCAGCCTTAGTTACTACCTGCAGGATGACCCCCCAAAACTCTGTCCCAAATTTGCCCCCAATCCTGTATTCTGCACTGTCCTGCCTTTTCCTGCACAGTCCAGATATTGGAGGTCTGTTGCCCCTGTAAGGGAACAATATGTAACAGCTGACTACTTTAAATGGAGTTACTACACAGCCCAATTTAACCACAATATTGGAATAGTTTTAATTAAAGAATAAAAGTCTATTTAACTACAAAAAGATTAAGTATGTACAAGGCATTGAAGTCAGAAATGGTTACAAGAGAGAAAAAGATAACACTTCTGTGACCAGGGTCCTAGTGGGGAGCCAGCTATGGTCACTCAATTAGGGTGAACTACAAAGAATTGGGTAGACAATCCCCATAAAGCTAGTGGATAGATTTACCAAGCCATCGTAAAACAGCTTCTTCTAAGTAACCAGTAAGGTAAAGAAGTCCAAACAACACAGTTCCCTTAAGTGATCCAGCCTCAGGCCTCCACTCAGGTACCTAGATCAAATATGATGAAAATCTCTGTAAATCTTATTTCATCCTATAAAAGAAAAGGTTCTACCAATCCCAAAGGATCGAACACATTGCCTTCCAGAGGTAATGTGTTAATGAATGTTTCAGATCTTAGCCAAATACATGCTACAGCCAATTCTTATTAATGAAACTAAAGTTTTATGAAAAAACAAGAGAGAAAATGGTTAAAAGATCAATATACATACAGACATGAGTTCAATCATTGGCAGAGATGGTGAGCTTTGTAATTGCAAAGAGTTCTTTCAAAATTCAGTTAATAGGTCATAGTCCAATGTCCAAATATACTCAGGGTGTACCAGCATAACTGGGACCTCAGTCTTGCGACTTAAGCTTCCCCTAATGAAGCTTAAGAAGACCTGAGAAGACAGAATTGGATACAATTTCATGTCTTTTGACAAGTTGGAGTTCCTCAGCGAACAAAAGGTAACTAGGATGACTCTGAAGGAGGTCCTTCACTAGTACTTAGCTATATCCTTGTTCCTCCACCATTCACAGTATGTTTCAAAGAGATGAATACTGAGATCTCATGTTTACAATTTGTTTAAATGATATCTGAATACAGCATAGATGGGGTCTGTTGATTACATGGTTGACCCTACTCATACATACGTAAATACACAAAAACACAAACATCTCCCTACATGTCTTTTGAGGGTTATTTATTTTGCAGAATGTTTAACCCTTTCTAGTCATGTGTCACAACTTCCAATAACTACATTTAAACAAACTAGACTTGGTTCAAAGTAAAATCCTTCCCAGCACCGGGGCTCACAAAATTGTCAGGTCAGAACCTGTCCAAAGGACTAGTTTCTTTTGTCATCTTCTATATGAGTATGGGCGGAAAATAATTAATACCTGGGATGCTTTTGCCTCTCACTTTTATAGTTTTATCCCCTTTTTGAAATGGATTCTTCTGAGGACTAACCCTTAAAAAGAAGTTTACTCAAACAGTAAAGATGGAGGTGGGAGTCTGGGATGTCTCCCTCTTGTTGTCTCAAGGACCTTCTTTACTGCTTATATAAATTGCGGTAGACACTCATTCTTTTAAAATAGACCTGCTTGACCATTCCTACCTAACTGGGGCTATGTTGGTTTGAACAGCTGCTACCAACAGCATTCAGGGGGGGATGCATAACTTTACATATTATGTTGCTACATATATTTCACCATGATATTACTGATCAGTGAGTTATCAGATTTCAAATGATACCCCATAAAGCATACCTAGCACAAATTATTATAATGGTGTGAATACAGGAGTGCGTTCAGTCACGGGGTGTTGCCAGGGCCATTGACTAGGGCCTTGGCTGTGAGCAGGGCTGGGCCCCATCAACTGCCAGCTTTTGTATAGGTGCATTGGTACAAAACCCTATTGGACACTAGCCTACTAGTTGGGAAACTGGGGGTCTTCCACGGGGTCGATGTGTAACCTCAAGCAAGTCACTTTGTCTGTAAAATGAGAATAATAGCATTTCCCTACTTGGTAGCAGTGATATGAGGCTAAATATATTAAAGAAGGTGAGGTGCTCTGATTTGGTCCAACTACCAAAACATCTGACAGATGGTGTGGATAGGTGAGCTTACTCCTGCTAGACATTGGACCCTGGCCTGTGCAGACCAGGAGTTGCACTGATGCAGCTATCTATACCAATGTCTGTAATCAATTCTAGACAAGGCTGTGAGTGTGCCTTAGCAAAAAAAAAAAGTTTTTTACTGTATATTTTTGGGAATAGTGTCTTCAGAGAAGCAGGAGGAAGAGAAACGGTTGTTGGCTAGCTGAAATTGTTCAAACACAGCTGCCTTTGCTGACGTTCTGAAAATGGAGCTACACCTATGAACTGTAAGATTTGTTGATATTACCATCAAAAACACATGTTCAGGCATAGAAATAATTGTGGGGGCAAAAACTGGGAATTCACTATACTCTCTTGAAATGCACTTATTTCTTTCCCAATGAAGTAATTACCACACCTGGAATCCTTGGGAAATTGTGGCAGTATCATTTCCCCCTATATTTTAATGTATTTTTGCACTTTTACAAAAAAGCACTGTGCTCCCTTTTTCTGTTAGTGTGATTGTGATTATACCCTGCATTTTTATCCAGTGATCTTCTGAATTCTTCTCTTCCTGAAATAAGAGCAGGAGAACTTACATGCACCATTTACAGAAAAAAAACATTTCAAGCAGTTAGAGTGAGAGTTCCCACACACAATAAGGCCCATTAAGAAAAGAAACCAGCATTACAGATTCAATGCTTTAGTTGTTTGTCTTTACAAATACTTGAAAGGTTTTCTTCTTGTGCTTATTCCGAACTCTCATCTGTGTTAAGGTAGACAATCTTAAATACTCTATGGACCCAGCTACTTGATCTTTATTTTATTATAGTAATCCTTGATGTAGGTCTTACAATCATGAAGGACATAGTTTTTGTTTTGTTTTGTTTGTTTGTTTGTTTTCATGTGAAAGATATAGATATGTGGCCTGTTGCTACTGTTACAGTACATTACGAAAACAGAAGTCTTTCCCCTTACCAAATTGCTTTGGGCTAGATTGTGGATAATGCTTCTTCTTTGTTAACTTTATTACTGGTATTTGCTTTAAATTTAGTATTGTTTCTGTTGATAAAATACGTCTTAGACTCGGAAAAGGTAAAACCCCTTCAGATAAAATAAGACACAACTCAAACCTTCACCCAAAAGTTGAACCAAACTCAAATCTGCTTTTTGCTCAATTTCTCAGAAGTTTGATTATCATTTAATATTTTTCATCCAGGCCCATTGTAGATACATTAGAAGAAGTCCTAAAAACATTATTAGCCTAAGACACTGTTTAATAACAAAAAGGAGGCAGCTCCAAATTTGTGTTTCAGTACACATGTGCTGATCATTAGAGTGAATGTGCGCTTTCATGGAGACTTTATTTGTACTGGATTTCACTAATCATAGAAACGTACGGTTGAAAGATCTGGTGCATTCTCCTGCACTGAGGCAAGATTAAGTATACCTAGACCATCCCTGACTGGAATATATCTGGCCTGTTCTTGAAAACCTGTTCCAGTGCTTCTTTATAGTTAGAGCTTTTTTCCTAATATCTAACCTAAATTTCTCTTGCTGCAAACTAAGATCATTACTACTTAACCTATTGTCAGTGGACATGCAGAACAACTGATCACCATCCTTTTTATAAAAACCCTTAATATTGAGTTATCAAGTGCCCCGTAGTCACCTTTTCAGTTCTTGCAGCCTTGTCTGATAGGTCGGGTTTTATAAACCTCTTATTATTGAGATCACTCTCCTCTGGACTCTCTCCACTTTGTTCACATCTTTCTTAAAGCGTGTTGCTCAAAATTGGATGTAACACTTTAGCGGAGGCCTCACCGGTGCAGAATAGAATGGAACAACTAACTCTTGTGTCTTACAATACTTGACTCCTATTCAAGAAATAAAAATGCTCATCCTGGACATTTTTTATATAAAGTGGGAAAGTAGACTGACTTTTTTCAAAGATGACTAAAGATGTTGGGTGCTTTGATTTTGGGATATGCAAATTAAGAAAATCTAAATGTACCTGACTCGGTGCTGAGTAACTGCCCTCTGAGATCCCTTTAAGCTGTTTGTAATTTGGCACCCAGAAATCTAGGCATCCAGAATCATTAACCACATAACACAATACAAAAGGGACTGTGTACAATAGGAAATTTCTTATCCATTTTTTTTCCAACAAGAGTACCACTCTGTTGCTACAATGATGTTAACTGTTGTGTAGATTGAGCTCAGGCACTTTTACTACTTTGTCACGTTAACCCGGTAAGAGTTTTGAGCTTATCTTCAATCAGACTGAGAAGGCATAGGGATAACTGAATAATTGAGGGCTTCTCATATATGGGTACAGATAAATGGTCTTAGCAAGAGGTTCTGGCAAATATGTGCTACTGAAATAACAATCCTTTGTTTACAACAGGGAGAATTAATATATAAATCATATACATACAGTATGTGTGACAAACCTGTGGGGCCAAGACCTAGATCCTGATAATTCACATTCAAAAATAACATTTGCACTAGAGAAGGTTTTTTGTAGCTCATAGCGGTGGTAGGACTCTAATCCTTTATTTTAGCCAGCCACTAGTGGACATATTATGACTACTTGATCTTACAACATGAAAGACACAAACTTAGCAAAAGGTGTGAGAAAGGGATGCAATTAACAAGTTGAGTGACATTTGTATTGTAAAGTGTGTGTGCAGTTTGTGTATGCAGAAATTATCCCTGTTGCCCTTCTACCTACAATTACTGCCTGGCTAACTTTTGTAGGTATCACAGCCAAAGTTAGCATTGAGGAGGGACGTGGACAACGAGAAGCTAGTTGTCTGTCTGTATCAGTTTGAGAAGTATCTTCTCTATGCACAGGATAGCATGGAAGAAGTACAAAGATCCTCATGAGAGAACAGTTGGGTTATGCGAGTTTTTGTTTTAACCCCAAGTCAGTAAGTTTCTCTATAAACACCTCCCTGTAAGATAATGCTTGTCCTGAGCATCTGAGGTCCACAGTTCAGGTCCAACAGCTGGGTGCTAATCTGTAGTAAAAGCTATAAACGGACACAGGGCTTGTCTACACAGTGCCTTAGTTTGCACTACCTAGAATATAAATTCTAATGTGCACCAGCATATTGTCTACTAACTGGCCTCTGTGGACCCTGCTGGCATACAGTAAAAGTTCTCTAGTGCATGTTAATGTAGCCTCAGTACTATATTAGGCACTCTAGGAAGCATTTAGTGTGTGCACCATATAGACAAGACCTCTGTTACTGTATAAATCACACACAATATATACCCACATACAGGGAGCGAGAAGTGGACCCTTACTTTCAGCCATGAACATGTCCTTTCGCTATTTAAACTAAAGGTGAACTTGCTCCCAGAACCTGGCAAGAACAGGGCTGATATTGAAGACACACATGTTCCTAATAAGTGCTAGGCAAACACATTCCAGAAGGGCAGTACCAGAATACCCGGATACCAAGAATAGTACAAGCATGCTCCTCAAAGATAAGGTTAGGATAACAGTAGGATGGGGAGAGATGTTTTGATTGAAGCAACATGTACAAGGTGATGGGTGGTAGCTAGTCACGTCCGAGGGTGGCCACTAACCATGTCAGAGGGGCAATATGTAACTTGTTTGTGTTGCTATATAAAATGGAGTTTCAGAGGGAATGTCTTCATCTGGCCTAGGGAGGAATGGAAAGTCCTGCCATACACTGAGCTGATCCATTGTAACGGGAATACATGTGTTAGTGGTCCCATAGAGTCTGCAGAGTACTAGGACCATACCTCATTGACAATAAACCTGGCTAGGTGCTTTCACTAAAAACAGAGTCTGGATTTATTGGGCAGTTCAATGGAAGTCTGCTATCTCTGCTATCTGTGCAGAGCTGGGACAGCACACTGAAAATATACACACGCAGCCGAACATCTGACACACACTGTAGTAGGTGGTAGTAATAGTAACAGGAAATTATCAGGGCAGCCACTAGAGAACAATATGACTTCCTCCCTCATACACAAAGACAGTGTATTACAACGAGTGAGAGGTTGCAGCTCCAGCAAGTTGTTTCTGCAGTCTTGTATCTGCTAGAAAGTATTCATTTTGAATTAGATATAGGTTGAGCAATGATGAAAATGTATTGTGCCATATTGGCTTTCATGTTTCATTGCATAGGGATTCACCAAGAGTGCCCCATTCCATTTGGAGCCGGATGGTGGAAGGTTGATCAGTAGTTCCCATTTAACCTGGAAACACAGGTAACTATCAGCTTTAGAAATAAAGACAGTGAGACTTGACTGACGCAACCAATAGTTACTCAAAATAATAGTCATTTATTAGGAGTGATAGTCCTCTAACCAAGGTGCACCAGAATTGTTCTTGCATCTCTGGAGAGGCTTTGGGAGAGTCTGTTACTACAAATTATGCCTAATTAAGATGGTCTCTTCTGATGCTTTCATGGTAGACTACTCATGTGAGATGGTTGTAGTTTTAGTTGCCGCTGGCTTTTATAGCAATTTCTATCTTTAGGAACAAAGGGTGACTTGAATCAGGGAGGATACATTTAGTTTTGAGATTGGATATCTACAGTAATTGTGTAATGGGAAAAAAAAATCACTCTTTCAAGGGAAGCTAATGTTGACGTATTTTTCTCCATTCTTCAATATAGATAATACACAAATGGCTTATATATGGTAATTGAATACTTTAATATGTTAAAAGTATACTTGGAAAAATATGAATTAAAATATTTCCATTGATTAGTAAATATCCTGTGTCCTTAATAACCAATCCAATCCTAGTTAAATAGTATATTCCAGAAATTAACTGCTTGCATCATAATTATAAGAATCTGTTAAAAAAATAAAGCATAATTAAGTTGACTTCTCTTAGTGGTTTGAGTTCACTTATAAAGTTGAAGCTGTTAAGATTCCCAGCTTTATTCCTATCAGATGAATGTAGGCAGCTTTTAGGTTATTTTTTTCCCTTCTTATTCTGCAGATTTCATTAAATAATTCATTTATTAGCTAGGGCTGTAGGTAAGTTCCATGATTTCAAGCATTCAGAACATATCCTCCAACAAAGGGAGAAGATGATTTGAAGTTTTGATGTGATTTGAAGCTATACCAAATATACAAAGTTGAAAATTAATATACTATTTCCTGCTAGTTATAATGTGCTAAAAATCAAAAGGTAAATTGTTAATATTGCAGTCATGCACAAGCGCCCATTAGAACAACAGCACATTATTACCAATTACTCACAATAATGGGAGCTTTACAAGGCTTTTAACTATGGGAACGGAAAGTTTAATCAATTATGGCAGTTATGGATTTCTAAAAATACTTGCAAATTGGAAACCCAAGGTCATGCCAATTGTTTAATAGTGGTTAGGAAGCTTACAAATGATTTGCAACTTCATAAAATGCATTGTTTTACAGCGTACTTCACATACAATTTAACTAGAAACATTCTTTAATCCCATTTGCTCAGTCTTTCAGGATAGCTGTGCTAGTTCATTTGAGTATTGACATGGATTCCCCCACAGCCCCAGAGCAGTTGCACTCCTTCATGGATGAGGCTATTCATGCCATCTGTCTGCAGTATCATCTACTCGTACATGTAAGATCTCTGAGATTGATTACAAGCATTCTATGGGATTTACTTCATCAGCTCAGTGAGCTTTTCATACTTAAGAGACTAGCTTGCCATAGCAGATATTTCTAAATCTATGAAGCATGATTTGATGATAGACTTCAAATCATATCTACCTATCTTGATTCTTATTGCAGGATTTAATTTTTTTTTATTGGAGAAAAGATGATGCCGTATTCTTGTTTGAAATAGATAGATATATCTTCAGTTTAGGCAGGTCAAACAATTTAAATTCTGCTTTCAGTGTATACATAACCACAGAAGGCTTATGCAATGTCTACATGTCTCTCTGTCCCCTTTTAAAGACACTGTTCTGCAAGGCAGTTTCAAGCTCAGGAGAGATGGATAGAACTCCCTTTGGAGCCAAAAACACTGCTTCTAAATCTCCCTGCAAACTTTTTAACAGATTGTGAGAGACTGCTCACTGACTTGTATGTCTCCCAACTACTTTTGGACCAAGGGACAGGAAGAAAGAAAGGTAAGGAGAGGAAAGGCAGCATGTGGAACACTCCCTCAGCTGTTTGCAGTTAAGATCTCTGTACCCTTCCAGCCCCAGATGGTGTCTCCACTGCTCCCAGCCATATCAAGGATGAACACCAACTAGCCAGGTGAAAAAAATTTTACATTAAGAATTTGAATTAAAAAAAACTTTACCCAGGCCTAACAACCTACGTTTTGTAATGTGTGGATTTCAAATGTGTGGATTTCAAATAATTTTAAATGTTAATAATGGACTTTCCTTATCTCAAGTTACAGCCTCTAGTTTGGAAGGATTTAAAATTATAAAGAAAATACTCTTCTATTCATATTTGCTGGATTAACAGGTGCAGGGGGTGCATCATATCCCCTGGCTTGAAGTGGATTCCATTATAAACAGGATTACCAGTTTGGTTCAATGGCTTTGAGCACTCCCACTATACAAATTGTTCCAGCACCCCTCTTGTTATTGTAAAAGAACTATACTGTCTGACTTGAAAAACAGCATGTTAGAATTTCTGATGCAATCAGACCTCATACTGAAACGGTGCCTCCTTTTATAATGACTTATTAAAAAACTGACCTTTTCAAGAAGCAACTGTAACCAAGGATCCTTCCCACTTGAGATTATAAAATATTGTAAGCATTAGGATTTTCTGCACACATCTAGTTATGAATTATGGCTGACCGAAGCAAGTTTGCAGACTTAATACACCTCTCAGATGTAACTTAGTTATGGTATGGCTAGAAACAAAGAACTCAATGTGAATAGGAGGGGAGAGAGTTGGCAATTTTTTTTAAAAGCAAAGGAATGTATATTGCCCTTTGCCCCCCTCCCCATTATAATAGAGCAAAACTTCTAATGGAAACATTTAGTGAACATTCTATTTTTTTGTCCGTTTTCAGAGCATTTTACAGATGCCCTATTCTTTTGTGAATAGTGTGGTCCTTTTGCAAACTTCACATTTAATCTCCCAAATTTCAGGCCATATTCTACTATGTTCTGAGGGGGAAACTACATTAAAGTCTATGGAATCTCTGGAGGAGGGGGAAAAAACCCAATGGCAGGATATGACTATAAACTTACAGCTTTGTTTTAGAATCAAAGCTTTCTGCACAGCTACAAGGAGTTTCAAGGTGGCTTCCTATTCCCAACTCTGAATCAGATATATGGTGGTTTAAAACAATTAAAATAGTAAACTATCCTTTTTTAACTTTATGGAGTTTCTCCAATCCTGCTTGAAGTCTAGGAGGATTTGTAGTGAGTGTAATCTAGGTCTAGCAGCAGTCCGTGTACAAACAGCTAGCCTAGTGTAAGTAGGGTGAATTATGCCTCTCTGCCTTAGGAAGCAGCCTGCTTTCTTCCTCTCTGTTTTTGGCTCTTCTGTGTTTATGGTTCTGGATTTTAAAAAATAAAAGCAGTGTTATGCTGCAAACTTCCATAAAGAATATTTTATTTGTATCTATTTTTTTTGTCTGTACTAACGTAACAAACACATGCCAACAAAAGCACATTTGCAGCAGAGCAGGTTTAAAAAAAGTGTGAGAACTTTTTTTTTATTTTTTTATTTTTTCCCCCAGCAACCCTTCCATCCCCACTCCTCCAAAAATGTTAAAGAAAATTTCTCAAGGTTTTTTTATTTCTTTGATTTCTCAGGTGGAAAAATATTCCCCCGTCAGATCTAATTTTGAGAAGATCTGTTGTATAATATATGTTAAGGTTCTCAGTCTTTGGACTCTTCCTTCTAGCATGAGACCATTGCATCTCTAGTCCTTTAAGTCTACAGTTTAAAAGTTGTCCACTGACTTTAAGTGCCCCAGTTGAGGTACCTAAGGGGCAGAATATTTTTGTGTATGAGGTGGGTATGGGGTAAAAAATTATATTGACCACCAAAAAGTTGTTTGTTTATATGGTTTCAAAGATTTTGGATCAGTTTTAGCTTCATCTTGTTTTAATTATTCCTGTAACATCAAAGTAGGAGGAGCAGATGGGCTGGAATAGAGAAAAATCCTTTGGGTAAACAATAAAACCATTTTATAATTAGTAAAAGTGTCAAGGGAAATTATTAACACAGGAAAAGCAAATCGATCTTAGTTTTAAATAGGATTTGTTTGCAGGATTAGCTCAGAGTGACACCGATTTTAAAATCAATTTCAAGTTTTTTCATGAACCATAAAAGAAAATTTCACATAACACAAGGTGACAAATCATATTAAACAAAATCTAAACAAAACTTCAGGCCCTACCTTTCAAATGCTTTAAGTGGATGTATTGTATGATGTACATACATGACTAGGCATATGTACATATAGGCACATGCCTTAGGCATGCATGATGTACATGATGACTATAAGGATGCTCAAGTGAGTAGCACTAGTTCAGTCCAAAAGGACCTAAAGAGCAGTAACCCTCGTGCCTAAGGTCCTAGTCATATATCAGGAGCCCATTGTGCTAGATGCTGTACAAAAAGATCCTGTCCCAAGGGGCTTACAGTTTAATTATAAAATGGGAGACGAGATGGAGTACAAGGAAACAATGAGAAAATGTTGGTCATCCTGATAGGCAGTGGTCTCTGCACTCCACCATTCCCTGCTTGAGGCTGTTACAGTGCTTAGTTTCATTTTTTATTCCCCCATAAACACCTGTTTTTCACCTCTGTTCTCTTGCATCCTCCCCATCCTCCATGATCTAATGGGGGAAATCATGCAAAGAGGTTAACTTCTATTGGGTGCTTTAGACTTGGGCTCAATGTGATCTCTTTTTCAATAGAATTCTGCAGCTTAAGCGCCCTCTGCTGAGAGGCCTCAATCTTGAGCTCCTGATAGTTTCATCCTGGGCTTTGTCAGCCACAGCTTCTTTGAGTGCAGCTTGCTTTGTAGGTCACAGATGAAGGAGGACTGAGAGCCTATTAAGGATCTTAAAAAATTAAGACCAGGACTGTGAATAGGATCCACAAATGGATCATTCATGGAAAAGTCCTAGTATACAATAGAAGTACTCTAAAACTCATAAAATTTAATACACATTGGATACACAGTAGAAATTTTTAAATGTCTTATGGAATTTAATAGATATTTACTCGCTACAGACACCTATAGGTTAATTTAAAAAAAAATTGAGACAGATGTCACTGTGGTGTATTCAAATGTAAACATTACTAGCTATCTCTTTAAATCCTAAGGGGTTTACTGGTCCTGCTTTGGGGCTTAGAGGGAAGAGTACATTCTGTCCTCTACCAGTCAATCTGCAAAGAGCCAGCTAGGACATGGGGTTGAGTTGTGCCTTGCTGCTTTAGGTAGCAGCCTACTTTCTCTCTCCCTCTCTGTATTTGGTGGTGGTTGTATGTTAGAGTTCTGAAGGGGGAAAAAAGTAGTTCTCTTCCTGACAGATTGCAATGCATTGTTTTGTCTCGAACTGTATGTGTATGCCATGAACATAAGTTCCTTCTTTGTAAATGTTATGAGACTTTTTGATAAGGCTGGAGAGGCAGTGGGGCTTAGGACACACTGTAAATGCAGTACAGATAGAGAGGGTGGATTTTTTTTTTTTTAAAGGACTTTGGGGTTGGGATAACTCTGCCTTCATTTAAGGGCTTGTCTATGTGTGGGTTTCAAACGGAATCAAACTGAGGTTCATCTGATTTGAAAACACTTGCATACACATGATGAAACCCATCACTGCACATGTACTCTGCATTTATCTGGCATCCTCTTGCAAAGTGGACTAGAATTGTTTTGAATTGTATTAGTTCAGTGTTTTGTGTACATGCAGTTGCTGCATAGCATTGGAAACATGCAGAAAGTGGTGTCGCACAATGCTTTGTAGGTCAACTGTTAGTGGCCTGTCTGTTTACTTATGCACCCTCCCTGCCCTGTTACATTACCAGGATGGCCTTTCCCCATTTTAAAAGCAGAGCCAAATTTTGCCCATTTAGTCCTGGATCCCGGTATATCGTTGTTCTGGTGATACAATTGTGATAGTACTCCTGAACGCTCACAACATGTCTCACATAGCTGCTTTGAGCCATGCTGAGACCCTATATCTCATTGCCATCTGGGGAGAAGCATCACTTCATGAAGCTCTTTTGGCCAGGCACAGAAATGAAGACCCTTTTGTGGATATTGCTAAGCAGATGTCTGTGAGGGGTCATGATGGGGATGCCAACCAGTGCTGGATAAAGAACAAGCAACTCAGGGGAAAGTACATTTAAAAAAAGGGATAAAGAGACAATTTGGTAGGGCACATGGGACCTGTTCACTTTTGGATGAACTGGGACAGATTCTATGCAATTACAGGACAACTGTCCCAGGGGCTATTAGGAGCCTGCTGCCTGCACTTTCTTCCCCCCGCTGTGGATGACCAGCTTGACTCATTGGGGGGTGAGCAGGAGAATGAGGAGAGGGGTAGCCCCCTGAGAGCCAGGATCTTTTTG
Organism: Chelydra serpentina; assembly: GCA_037349315.1. NCBI lineage: Eukaryota > Metazoa > Chordata > Testudines > Chelydridae > Chelydra > Chelydra serpentina. The sequence goes on along the minus strand of JBAIAC010000014.1, from coordinate 7,045,562 downwards.
GGATTCAGGGTCTCAATGACAGCCAACTGGAAAGTCAGCTCCAGTCCTGCTCTGCTACAATGGATCCCAATTGCTGCCCTGCATTGGTCAAGCCAGAGTCCCCACCAGAAATCCAGGCCAGGACTAGAGTCAGATCCTCTGGCAGGAACTTTGGCATTTAAGTACCTATCTTCACAACTTATTGTTAGCGGCTGTGAGCCAGCAGGACCTGCCATCTCCTTCCACACCCCCCCCCCCCCGTCCCACACACACACCTTTTGCTGTTTCAAAATGGCACACGCTAGCATGGTGCAGTTGCACTCTGTACCTCATCCTTCTCCTGGCCCACCTCCACACCATTAATGACCACAGCGGTCCTAGGGGAAAACAGTCCTGTCTCCATTAATTTAAATAGTACTGAGTTCTATAAGATCCTAGCATTATGGACCATTCCCTGCCTTTATGTCTATAAAGCTGCTACTGGGTTCACTGGTCCTTGGAGCACTGAAGAAATTTACCCCTTTGTTTATAAATTCTGTGCTTTGCCTAGGGGAAGAGGCAAATGATAGGTACATGTGTTCCATCAGTTGCACTTCTAGTTTGGGAACCCCATGAATGCAAAGCATCAACAGTCTCCTAAGTATTACCCAGCTTTATGATCCAGTTAGACAACTTGTTATCAATGGCAGAGCAGATTTGCAGGAAAATGGCCCTAACAGTTGATCACCCCATGCTGAAATAGATTGACTATAGACCGGAAACATTCTGGGGTGTCTGGCTTCCAATTGGCAATGGTGACCATTTCTCTATAGGTATAGGACACAGCATGTTGGTACACTCTCGATGAAGCTCCAGGGCCAGTTCTGCATAGAGCTAAAAAATGGTAGTTGCCCCCATCCTAAAGTGGGATAGCCAGCTTTAGCATGAGAACATCTGCAGAATGATCCTCCCACCAATCCATGTTGGTTTCCCAGGCCCAGAAATGGCACTTAATGCTGTGCTGGTGATCCAGGAATTGGTTTTCTTGTTCTAGCAGTTCAGTGTCATCCTATTCTTCTGACTCATCCTGCTGCCAGAGGAGCTGCTGCTGACAGAATGTTTTCTTGCTCCATCTGCTCAGTAGTGTGATGGGTGAAATCCAGTGTTGAATTCATCTAGCTCTGACTGCTGTAATACAGCCCAAGTAGCCTGTGCTTATTCACACTGGTCACCATAGCGGTGCAGAGCATTGTTTGGTCCTTGCTGGCCAACAGCAATTTGAAAATGATGTGAGACCAGGGTGAAAACAACCCCAGGATGGATATTGCTTGGAAGCAACACAGAGGATCATGGACTACAGTTTCAGTTCACTGCAAACTGCTGCTGTGTTCACATGATTTTGAATTGAAAACAAAACAGGCATTCTGTGTGTAAACTATTTGTGTGATGTGTGTACTGTGAGTTACCTGATGTGCATCAGAGAGCTTCAGATTAACCCCCCATCCCACCGTGTAGACACACCCTAAATCAGTGTTCATGTTCCCATTGACATTAAGGGCTTGTCTTCACTACCCGCCAGATCGGCGGGTAGCAATCGATCTTTCTGGGATCGATTTTTCGTGTCTAGTTTAGACGCGATTAATCGATCCCCGAAAGCGCTCCCTGTCGGCTCCGGAAATCCATCTCATCGAAAGGTGGAAGCGGAGTCGACGGGGGAGCGGCAGCTATCGGCTCGCCGCCGTCCTCATGGCCAGGTAAGTCGATTACGATACGCCGACTTCAGCTACGTTATTCACGTAGCTGAAGCTGCGTATCGTAGATCGACCCCCCCCTCTAGTGTAGCCCTGGGCTAAGAGAAGCAGAATGAGGTGAGAGCTGAGTGCTTTTGAAAATCCCACCCATTAAGAGTGAAAGGGTAATCTGGTGGTTAGGACACTAGCCTGGGACTCTGAAGACTTGGGTTCTTGCTCCATCAGAAACAGCCTGTGTGACTCTGGGCAAGTCGCTTGGAGCTTGTTTACAAGGGGAAGCAGCAAAGTAGGGTGTGAACACTACAGTGCAAGTAAGTGTAACATACAAAAGCTAGTAGGAGAACGTTTCAATCTTCCTGGACATTCTATTACAGATTTAAAAGTAGCCATACTTGAACAAAAAAACTTCAGAAACTGACTTCAAAGAGAGACTGCAGAACTAAAATTCATTTGCAAATTTAACACCATTAATTTGGGTTTGACTAGGGACTGGGAGTGGCTGGCTCACTACAAAAGCAGCTTTGCCTCTCCTGGAACTGACACCTTCTCATCAATTACTGGGAGTGGACTACATCCACCCTGATCGAATTGGCCCTGTCAACACTGGTTCTCCACTTGTGAGGTAACTCCCTTCTCTTCATGTGTCAGTATAACAATGTCTGCATCTGTAATTTCCACTCCATGCATCTGAAGAAGTGTTTTTTACCCACAAAAGCTTATGCCCAAATAAATCTTAGTCTTTAAGGTGCCACTGGACTACTTGTTTTTGTGGATACAGACTAACACAGCTACCCCCTGATACTTGACTTCCTTAATTGTAGCTTTTTCTAGTCTTGATCTGTATTTATACTGAAGGACTCGGGGAAGTGTGATGGGGTGCTCACCCCACACTTGTCCTGACAGGGTTAATGGACACTAAGAAGAGGGCTAATGAACCCAACAGCCCACTGCTGAGAGGAATCAGGTGCTAAGTAATCCCTGGATTGAGTGAGGGGAGCATAGCTGGGGAGGAATGAGCTGGGTTGGATTTACAATGACAAGAAATTGGTAGCAGAAAGGCAGGGTTGCTGGGAAAGGCTGTGGTCTCTCCCTAGGAGGAGGGAGTGGTGAAGCTGGTAGACTCAGAGAAGGAAGGGAGAGCCAGAAGGTTAGGAAAGGGCTCAGGGGAATGCAGCAAGGTTTGGGGTGGAACAGATCTTGACTGCTGACTAGAGAGTCCCTGAGTTGGAACCTGGAGTAGAGGTAGAGGTAGGCCTTGGTTCCCCTGCCAGCCACTGAGGGAACAGCACCATGGAGCAGTAAATGACAAGATTGCCTGAGCCTTTCCAGCCCTAGAAGAGGAAACCATTTGGTGACCTGGCCAGTGGGAAGGGCACCAACCTTACAAGCTATTCCCCAGAGTGACCGGGAAGGGGTACCATTCAAGCAGTGAGTGGAACACCCTGTCACATGGAGGAAGGAATTAGAAGAAGGACGAAAATCAGAGTATATTGCAATGATTTGTAGGAATATCATCCATATGATTAAATTTTTCTGGTGAAAGAGCCAGTCTTTTCCACAAAAATGTGCAGTCTAATAGGATTGTAGACCGTAGAAGAGTTGGAGAAAGGGCTTTAATATATAAGCAGAGTGATCGGTGTGATGACAAACACTATAGTTGTTGGGTTTTTGTAAGTTAAGAACACTTTATTCCCTTGTCTTCCACACCCTTTTTCCTTAGTGTTTCATGCCTTTCTGCCTCACTGCTTCCAGTGTCCTATTCCCCTTCCATGCTCCCACCTTTCACTTCCCCTTCTTCTGAATACCATTTATCAGCATTTATTCATGAGATAAACAAAAGTAATAGACAAATAGATGCCATAGGGCCTGATTGAAACCCCCCTGTCAATGGAACTCCTTCCATTGATTCAAGTCGATTTTGGATCAAACCCGTAGTCGGCTAGTTCTTGTAGGCACTACAGAGTAAGTATGTGTTCGGGAGAGATTTAAATGCAAAGGGTGGCTCATGGATCAGTTCAGAAAGGATGTTCCATGAATAAGAGTGATGTAGGGAAAGGTTGGCAAGTTTATGCAAATTATTCCCACTTTTGAGTTAGTAGATAGTCACAGTAGTTAAAAGAAAAATTATTGGATGATTTATCATATGGGCACTATTGACGATGGAAGTTATGGAATTGATAAATTCCCTCCAAGTAGCATTTTCTGAATGATAGCCTGAACTTCAAATCCTGTATCCACAATTATTCCCCACACCCAAACTTAAGAGTAGCTTGGATCTATATCTGAACTTTGAGGCTCAGTCCTATCTATATAATGGTCCTCAATCACTACAATTTAAGACCAACTTATACCCAGTCTTCCGGAAAAGCTGAGTCTGGATTTGAATTTTCTAGTTTAGATCTTATCACTGGTTTTTACTGAATGATTTTGCATTGGGGGAAGTTTTACTCAATATATCTGTATGAGAGAGGTGTGAAAATGATTGGATTTAAGTAAGTTCTATGATATAACAATTTCAAAGAAAATGTATGTAATGTACAGAGCATAAGTTTACTACTTTCTGAAATCAGCTGTTTGCAGAATATTTTTATGTCCAATTTTATCAATTTATTCATGTTGTGGATTTAGAAAGATTTTAATGTTAACATTATTTGTGTGTTTTTGTTTAATATGTGAACAAAATTGACTATTTTTCATTGACAATATCATTCCCAGTCCTACGTTAAGAATTCCTGTTTAACACAAACTAGTTTTAATTAAGTGATTTGTTTAGTAACTTGCACAGTTGCCTTTTTATTTCTTTCCCTGGATTAGTACATTTCCCTCCCCCGCCCTCTTTTTTTAGACGAGCTAAATGTTTTCTTTCACATACATTTTGTTGCCAGGCACACAAGATTTTAATCAAGTAATGATTTATAACCACAGTTAAACAGAATATGAACTGAATATAGCATAATTATTCGCGTATGTGCAATTTTTTCCCTTAAAGAGGAAGCAAAGTTTCCTTTCCCTAAGTTCCAATTGGTTCAGCAAAATCTCCAGAAATGTGTCCTTAAGATTAATCTTTTGCTGATGGACACAAATCCAAACAAAATCCATTCATCGTCTGATTCCCCATTGCTGGTCAGAGCCACATCTTCATGTTGCAAAGATCTGAAGGAATGTTCAATGGCTCAAGTTGAGCCTGAAAGGGCAGTAGCAGGCAAGATGACCATATTAATGGGAGGGTAAGATTTGAAATGTTCCAAAATGCTAGTATAGCCCATATTCTCCATGAGCATTCCTCTATGAAATCACATCTCAAACAACATAGCTGTATCTTTGAAAATAATTGTGCCATGCACACATTTGAACATTTTTAGTTTTTTGAAAGTCGCTTGGGAAGGATGACAAGATGAATCCTGGTTGGTTCTATGAAGAAAACTAAATGATGCAAAGCTGCAAGCAGAGTCGGAGTAAGGTTTACGCAGCAAGAAATGGTAACGGACAATAGATCTGCTTGGGTAATTGACTGACTCAATTAATCTGCCATGATCCCGTCTGTGGACCTCTGACTTCCATTCCTACTTCAGCTGCTAGTTTCTGAATAGCTTTCATTATGTTGATGGTGCTGATCTCAGCACTTTTTCAGTGTGGCTAATTTGATCCTGTTTGTTCTTTTTATATAAGCCTGATGTGTAATATGACAGAGTCCTTAGCAAAGAGTTCCCTGTTCTTTGCAAACAAGTCTCACCTCAGACATGACAAACTCATTTCATCAAACACATCTCTTACAGGATGTAAAATATCTAAAGAAAGCTCATTAATTGTCAAGACTCTTTTTTAATCGTTCTGACATGTATGAACAGACAATATTTAAGGAATAATGTATTTGTACTGAAAGTACGTGTGATGGTGCACCCCATAAGGCTTTAGGGAAATATACTTATACATGTATATATGGTATAACTGGAATATGTTTTATGCGACCTATGCCATGTAACACATCTCTGTAAAGGTTATGATCTACTGAATATATTCCTCCTATTTGTATGCATGTATCATTTTTGTAGTTGATGTTATGAATATTGGCTGTGTACTTGCTTGATTTCTAAGTAGCCTTAGTAAAAGCATTTGGTCAGCTTCTTGAGAAAGGAATGTGCAAGTTAAGTGCCCAGGCAAGAAGCACTTAAAAGACAATAGAGCTTGGGAGGCTCCAATCCACATAAAAAGTCTACCTGAGGATGTTCAAGGCAGCATGTGAACAATGGCTGCTACCTGTAAGTTATGAGTCATGCATAGACATGTGACTTGCACATATGACTCCAAATCTCTGTTTTGTAACTGGATTCTACACAGGGGAAGGGAGGGATGTCCACTCAGAGGAGAGAGTCTATAAAAATCCCTGAGAGTCTCCTCCATTTTGTCTTCAACTGGCTCAAGAGATAGCTTCTCCACCCTCAAGGATACCTGAAAGAAACTGGAACAAAAGACAATAATACAAGGGCTATGAGTGATTGCTGGACCCAGACTAGAGGGAGATTAGTCTGTAAAAGGAAGCTTACTGAAATATCTCTGAAGGTGAAATTTGTCTGTATTCAGTTTTATTACTGTATTAGAGAGAGATTTGCGTGTTTTATTTCATTTTGCTTGGTAATTCACTTTGTTCTGTCTGTTACTACTTGGAACCACTTAAATCCTTCTTTCTGTATTTAATAAAATAACATGTACTCAGGCTTAATTAATAAGTACAAAGTGAACAAAGTATATGTTAATACCTTGGGGGGGGAAAAACAGCTGTGCATATCTCTTTACCAGTGTTATAGAGGGCGAACAATCTGAGTTTCCCCTGTATAAACTTTATACAGGGTAAAACGTAATTATTTGGGGTTTGAACCCCATTGGGAGTTGAGCATCTGAGTGCTAAAGGCAGGAACATTTCTTAAGCTGCTTCCAGGTAAGCCTACAGCTGTTAAGGGACATGGTTCAGACCTGGGTTTGCAGCAGGCTAGTGGGTCTGGCTCAAACCAGGCAGGTCTCTGGAGTCCCAAGCTGGCAGGGCAAGGAAGCAGGGGCAGAAGTAGTCTTTGCACATCAGTTGGCAACCCTAAGGGGGTTTCTGTGATCCAACTCATCACAGTATGCTTTATGGATCTGGCATAAAATTTAGTCACTGGGGATAATATGCCTCAGTGATGGTCCATTTAAGCAGGAGGGAGTTGTCATTCAGCCCTGTTTAGCTGCTGTTGTAATACAAGGCTCAATTGTTTAGTCTTGCTCAATACCAAGACTTTTTGAATGGAAAGGCATCACAGGCAACTGCAAACAACAAAAACACCTTGAAGGTATAAAATGAATGTTCCAATAAGACAGGGGTTTACCCTGTCTATGGATAGCAACTAAACTAAAAGACTGTTTCAGTATAATGCAAAGGAGGGAAAGGTCCTCTGACTCCATTCACTGAGGAAACCCCTTGTGAAGCAGAGATGTATTCATGAATGTTTGGATGCTTGTCCTTGTGAAACCAGCCAGTTCTGCAACAGAGTGAACCTGGAGGTGGGGAGGGAACCTACTTTTATTAATAAAGTATAGAGCCAGGTTTGTGTTGTAACTATTTGTTTCCATAACTTCCTTTCATTTCTAGTTAAATCTTTATCCTTTCTTAAATCAACTCTTGTTTTATTACAAGTGCTGTGTGGCATACAGGAGTAGTGGTTTAAGGAAAAACTAGTAAACTGGGGTGTACTGCACCTCTGGGGCAGAGGATCTGAACTTTCTGAGAGTAGCTAGTGTCGGGCTGGATAGTACAGGGGGATGCTTCACAGGGTCTTTGGGACAGGGTTTCACCTCTAGTTAATCTGCAAGATTGACAGACTGGCATTACCCAAAGGAGAGTGCTTGAGTGGCTGAAAGGCTGATTATGTTAGAGAGCTGATACCCAGCCAGGCAAAGGAAAGATTTCCTCACGTTGCAGGCAGGGAGTTACAAAGTGACTCTCAGTCCTAGGTACCCCGAGAATTGTCTCATGCACTTGCTGCATGAAAGAATTAGTGTGCAAGTTACCTTGTCTGCCTGTTTCTGGTACAAACAGGACTTTGCAAACTCTGTAATATTGGATGTGAAGTTTGCTGTAAAAATGGGACTTCTTTGTTACTTCTCCTTCTGAGTCCAGCCTATCCTTGTATAGCATTGGTATGGAAAAAACGAGATATTTCCTTAGTGTACTATCCCAAAGTAATCATAGGCGCTGACTCCATGGGTGCTCCGGGGCTGGAGCACCCACGGAGAAAAATTGGTGGGTGCTCCACACCCACTGGCAACTCCCCGCCATCCCCGGAGCTCGCGCCCAACTTACCGGAGCACCGGGCGATGTTCCGGGGCCCCGCCCCCGCCGCCGGCGACGTTGCGGTGGCGTCGGGGGCGGGGCCCCGTGACGTCACCCGGCGTTGGGGGGCGGGGCCCCACAACATCACCGGCGTCGGGGGGCAGGGCCCGACGTCAGGGGCGGGCCCCCGCAACGTCGCCCGGCGTCAGGGGCGGGCCCCGGCGTCAGCACCCACCGATGCTGACGGAAGTCAGCGTCGCTGCAAAGTATAGATACTTGTTTGACAGATCAGATCATGTTACACACCTTTCAAATAGTTAACAACCAGTGCACACATTGCTATTGATGATTTGTCCAGTTATGCCATGAACACCTTCTGGATTCCTGTCAATCCTGACCAACCATCATATCAGAGTCACCAACTGTTTTGTATAGAACGAGTCCAAAACTCACAACTGTCACTATTTTATTTCACCCACACTCCATTTTAAATACGGACACAAAACTCAAGAATTCCTCTACAGTGAAGGCACATCTGTGGTTAAGTTCATAACAGCTTTCCCTAAAAACAAAACAAAACAAAACTCAAACCAAACACTTATTCTGTTCTGTAGTCAGCTACCACTGCTGGGCTCTGTAGTGAATGGGCTACTGCTTTGCTGTCCTAATCCATACAGCTGCTTGCCACCCTTGAGGTTTTAGATTGAAATAGCAGAGGAATAGACCAGGACACTCACATCACAGAAAGTGCAGCTAGCAAGGGTACGGGGGTAGAAACCCAATGACCATTGTTTCTTTTCCTCACTTCTCCCACCACTTCCATGTATGGAAGTCTGAAGAAAAACATTTGTTAATAGAGAACTAGTGCCAAGGAAAGTAAGAAATGTGTCTGAATCAGTGGAAGGGCAAAAGTAATTTCACCCACACATGTCCAGTCAACAGTGGGACCATACGAGTAAGTTACAAATCATTTAACCTTTCTGCGCCTCCATTTTCTCATCCATAAAATGACCTCATTTGTAGAACACTTTGAGAGCTATGGATGAAAATAGCTAGGAAGTCGTCCTAGTACTAGTAGTAACAAAATTTGAGCATGAAAATCTATTTTAGCTTGCAATATTAAAAGTGAATAGTAATATTTATTTTAAACTCTTATCAAACAGTTGAGATGTTTCAAATTAAATGTCTGGATTCTGAGTGTAGGGACAACTGCCTCCATGTCCCTTCCCCTCCTATAAATGGAGGCCCAGGATTAGGACTTGTAGGAAAGTGGCATACAAAGAATCTGACCTCTATTCCAGAGTCTCATTGTTCATGGACGCTCTTCAAAATTTTTAATTTTGCAGGAGTTCTGTGGAATGGTCCAAAAACTGAATGTGCCTTTTGGCAGACAGTTATTTTCAGAATATCCTTGACACCTCTTAATTTTCCTATGAAAAAGGAAACCAAAGGTGAGCAAGGTAGGGAATTTGAAAAGCTTTCCCAGAAGTTTACAAAGCCTAATTTGGATTCAAGTATTCCAAAGTGCACACAGATTTTTATTTAATCTCTCTGGTTTTTCGCCCTCCTATACACTTTCTCCCCTCTGAGACATAACATTGCATCATAGATCCTTTTGTTACTTATAAATGGTATTAGATTGAGATGCATCTCCCAGTGGACATCCTAATTGCAAAACTGCTCTCTACTCTCAAACAATAACTCATAGGATCAGTTGTATTCTTAATTAAAGACTTCAGGCGACCTATGTTCATCATGCAGTTGTTGAAGCTGTATGCTCAGCTGACTGTGGTCATTGTATTATGAATACCAAAAAAAAATTGCTTCGTGTTTACCATGCAGATATACCAGATTTGTATTCTATGTGTAGAAAAGGGCATTATATTCTAATGTTTTGAATTTAATTTATTTTGCATTCCTTTTCATTAGAAAATGTCATTAGAATTTATCATTTCAAGTTACTGTATCCTGGAAATGCTTTTATTTCAACCTTTTAGAGTAAAATGAACAAAACATTTTAAGCAGAACAGAGAATGTATTAGAACTGTGTTCTCATACAAGTCTGATACTGTGTCATGTTTCATGCTGAAGGTCTACCTCATGAACTTCTAATACAGGAAGGAGTAGACACATTGAAATAAAATGTTTACTCTAACTTCCAGCATGTAAAATGTGCCGTAAGTAAATGGAAATGTGATAAGAGGAACTGAGAGTCCTGGAGTGTGAGGAATCATTGGGTAAAAAGAGGATAGAGTGGACTGCTGGAGAAAAGGAGAGGATCTGGTGGAGAGTGAGGGAAATGGGCTTTGAAGAAATAAACATTTTAAGGGGGAGGGGAAGCATTATGGTGGAAGGGGTAATGACCAAGTGTCCGAGAGGAAAGACTTACTGATCTAGAGGATCAAAGACTTATAAGACGGAAACATTGTCCCGGGGACAGAAAGTAGGGCTTCAGACCTGTTGAGGAAAGAAGAATTTTGGGTTAAGTTTTAGGCACTTCTAAAAACTCTCTTCTGATGAAGGATTTTGTTCATCAACCAGACATTCCAAATTTCATCTTTTTAGCATAGCTTGTTAGCTGTGAGATTTTCAACAGAAAAACAAACTGAATCTTGACTGGCAATCAGGGAGGGAGGCCTCAGGGAACAGATGCAGGGATAGGGAAGGAAGAAAACTGGTGATGATGACCTGAAAAAGGCAAAGGGAGAGCATTGTATGGTTCCATGGAAGGCTTCATTGATGCGAGCTCTAACCTTTACAGATCAAGACAGCCAAGGGATCTCTAAAGTCAGAGTTCCAGAGCCTCACCTGGTGTAAACTGGTGTCACTAGAGCAGATTTTTACCAGCTGTGGATAAAAAAAAAAATATTGTGGGTAATTGATTCCAATTTTCATTATTAAAATATTTCTTGCTTTCAAGGTGGGATGGGTGATCTACTATATTGGGAAGTGGCCTGGGACTTGAGACCTGAGTTCAATTACAGATTCAGTGCCACCTGCTTCCTGTGTGAACATGAGCAAGTCACGTAATTTGCCCCGTCCCTTAGTTCCCCATCTGTAAAAATGGGGATAATGTTGAGCTTATAGGTCAATAAAAATCCTCAATGATTTGAGGTACTTAGATACTATGGAGAAGAGGGAAAAATAAGTACCAAGATGAACTATTTAACGGAGAGAGTCTTACTTTTCATTAGGGAACTTTAAACATATTTTTAATAAAGCATATTTTAGAGTGCTATAGAAAATCAGGTTTTAATGTTTTGTTCTCTCTGTTCAAAACAATAACATTTAGATTTTAAAGTTTGAGACATTCTCCCTCATGAGTCTTTAATTAGTTTTTTGACTTCTCTTATGTATGTGTCAGATGACCTTTAACAAATTATTTCATTGTCATTATTCTCATTCACTTCCAGTGAAGTGGGAAATTAATTAAGAGACCTTCTCTGTTTCAACAAGGGAAATTCCATTTGTAGTTGATGCTATCATAAACATACATAGCTCTTATATATTTATCCTTTTATTGATTTCTTTGCTACACTGGTGCTTGAAAGAATTTTACAGATTCCCTGCCCAGATCTTATACGTAAAATTTCAGAAATCCAGACGGGAACTTTTTTCCCCCTCAAGTTTAATGGAAGGTAATTGATGATTTTGTAGACAAGTGGCCATATCTTCATTAGGTGTAAATCAGTAAAGCTCTGCTTATTTACACCAGCTGAGTATCTGACCCTGAATTTCTTTACTTGCAGAAAACTGAACTCTTACCTACAGGGAGTACTTCAGTAAGTGGGATACATTCAGTTTCCACATTGTCGCTCTTTGGTCTCTGCTGAATCTGGATCTGATTGGATTCCCATTGTCTTTAGTGGGCTTCCAGTCTTCGAGTGGACAAGTGTCCCAGTTAGTTCTGTTGGTGGTGGGGGTTTTTATGCTGCAGATACATCTATTAATATCTGGACTGAGCCCACAGATTGAATTAGCACAAGCCATTAAACAGTTCTAAAAGAATATCCAGTTTAACATGCTCTACAGCAGTGGTTCTCAAAGCCGGTCCACCGCTTGTTCAGGGAAAGCCCCGGGTGGGCCGGGCTGGTTTGTGTACCTGCCATGTCTGCAGGTTCAGCCAATCACGGCTCCCACTTGCCGCAGTTCGCCACTCCGGGCCAATGGGGGCTGCAGGAAGGGAGGCCAGCACATCCCTCGGCCCGCGCCGCTTCCCGCAGCCCCCATTGGCCTGGAGCGGCGAACCGCAGCCAGTGGGAGACACGATCGGCCGAACCTGTGGATGCGGCAGGTACACAAACCAGCCCAGCCTGCCCAGGGCTTTTCCTGAACAAGCGGCGGACCAGCTTAGAAAACTATTCTGTAGAGCAGTGGTTCTCAGTGATCATATCAGTGATGAAGCAGCAGCAGCTCTCTGTATTACTTCTAAACAAATATTGAAGCAAATTGTTTTAAAATTTACAAAGAATCAGTTGCAGTAAACTTAGCATCTGTTGATGTACAACGATTCTGGGAGAATAACTAATTTTTCAGTTGGTTGGAAGTTCTGGAAAACCAAAAAAATATTTGGCTGGGTCAAATTCAAACTAAAAATTCCAAAAGTTTTTGACAAATCTAATATGAAATTTGTTAGCTTTTTTTGTTCCCCAAAATATTTAATTCAGCCCGGGCTAGATTTACATGTTTGCTGAAAGGGGTTTCACTGGGCAAGAGACAGAGCATTAGAACAACTCTCTATCTCAGAGGTTAGAGCATGAATCTGGGACACAGGAGACCTAGGCTCTAGTCACTGCTCCATGACTATGTATACAAAGTGGAACAGCTTCAGTGGTGGAGACCGAGACCCACCCCAGAATGCCTCAAAGCCTAGTGGTTAAGACACTCACCTGGGAGCTCAGAAACCCCCATTCAAACTCTTTCTCTACATCTGGCAGAATGGTGAATTAAACCTGGGTCTTCTACATCCCAGGTGAATGTCCTGGCCAGTGGGTTATAAGGGCATCCTCACTACCAAATAATTATTTGTCTGGAAAATTTTGCTCATCTCTAGAATAGCATCTTTCTTTGTGGTTTTTATATCATAAAAAGCATTAATGGATATGAAAAATAAGAAATCACTGTCTGATTTGGTTAAAATTTAAATAAAGCATCCCTACTTATCTATAAGTAGAGGTAGAAAGTTGACTGACTTTATTCTTTGCATGTTGAAAATATGCTCTTTTATGGAACATTGCAGATAAAGGCTTAAAAATATGACCTTAATAATCCTATTTTGGTATTAAATCTTAACTCATATTTTGGGTTTATTTGAATTAATATATGGCAGTATAACTGAAAACACATTTATGCTTCATCTATGCAAAAGTATTTTTGTACCTGTTTACCAGTTACAGGGAACAGTTCATTCATCATATAAATGAAGAACCTATTCAGCTGTATAATTTCAATACAGCTAATGTAAAGAAGAAAAAAATGGTCACCATCTGCACTTTAAATGAGCTTCCCAAAATATAAAGGGAACAGATCCTAAGCTGGTGTGAACTGACATAAATAGATCTGTGCTGATTTATACCATCTGAGGATCTATCTGTTCCAATATCTTTAGGAATTACATTTATCATAATAAATACCTAGCACTTTTCATCAGTAGATTTCAACATGCTTTACAGAGGAGGTTAGTATTACTATCCCCATTTTACAGATGGCACAGCTGTAAAGTAACTTGCCCAAAGTCACCCAGCAGGCCAGTGGCAGAGGCAGGAATAGAATCCAAGTTTCCTGTGTCCTAGTTCAGTGCTCTATGTACTATATATACAAATTTTAAAAATGAAACACATTTATAAGTAAAATGTGCTCAAAATTTAATTTTTTATTCCTACAAGTGCAACCTTTGTAATGCACACATGTAGAGGAGTAAGGGCAATAAAATGCTACATTTATCATAAAGTTGCAGTGTGGGCTACCTGTATTGTAGGTTAAGTTGAGAAGCCTCTGCAGAGTCACCACTCTTACTCCAGTACAGGTATGTGGGGTGTGGGAAGACATGACCATTGCATCTGAGTAGACCAAGGTCAAATTATGTGTACTTCCTAACTCAATGCTTGTGGCGAAGTCACACGCCAGCCCTTAGAATCTAAAACAATACTGTGATACTAGTTGTTTTCAATATCAAGTGAGATATTCCACTACTTACTGAACTGGTTTATGGTCTCTCTGTCTCTAATCTGTTTTTAAGCAAATCAATGCAGCAGGCAGCAACCACCCCACAACAGAACAGATTATTTCACTTTCCTTTCCTTCAGCCTCACTGAAATCATGCCCACTTGCAATCCAAATAGTGAGGGGCTGGAAGCTCGTTACAATACTTTAACAGAGATGAAGCAAAAATTTGCCTCCTGTATACAGGGCTTAAATTCTCAAAAAATATTTCCTGAACCCCCGGCTCTGAGCTTTAGCGCTGCGGCGGGAGGTGTGTGTGTGTGCGTGCACGCTGAGGCTAGGGGCTTCAGGGTTTGAAAATATTTACCTCAGTTCCTCTCCAATGGGCTCTGGCTGAATTTAAGCCCTGCCAATATGTATTGACTAGATTAGCTCAGAAACTGAGTTAATATTTAATTATGAGCTATGATTATTTCAACATATAATTAAACCCTTATTTGCACTGTTCAGTGAAAAAACAGATCACCCTAAAATCAGTGTGATGGAATTGAGAATCAGGCAGGAGCTGAAGGGTCTCTCTTCCCATCCACCCCCCGTCTGCAATTGATTAGCAGTTTGTGTGATAGGTGTCTGCTTTCAGTTCTGACAGGCTGCACAAATTGTACTCCTATGCTATCTATATGATGGTTACAAAAATGAATTAACTCTGACCCAACTGCAAGATTAATGCAATTTGAACACTACCCAGGTGTACAGAAATAATAAATTTAACAGCACCATCAAAAGGTATGAATGTTAGTGTAGATAATAATGCAAAACTAGTGAGCATGATTAGATTAATACAAAGATGTGGTATCAATATGCGAAGTAAAATATAACAGACATTCAGAGACAGAACTTAATTTATTCTTGAAGGATAAATGGAAGAAAAATATAAGTCAAGACACCAGATATTTGCCTCAGCACTAAAACTCTTATTTATTGATGATAGTAACAATACAATATAAAATATTATCTCAAGTGTATAATATAATTTCCTTTTTTAATTTTAGAGAATTCAAAGTTCTGTATCAGATTAAAACAGGTACATTCTTACACTTAATATGGGAATGCATATAAACTCAGAACTTTGTTATATTGTCCAATATTACTGGAAAATAATTAAGTGTATCTATGAGATGTATATTGAAGATGGTAGGAAGATAATACTTGAAAGATATTCCTGGCCCCATTAAAGTCAATGGGAATTTTGCCATCAACTTAAATGGGGCCAGGATTTCACCCTTTATTTCTCCATCCTTTATTTCTCAGTTGTTCAGCAGAAAATTGCCTTGAGCAGCTGGAAGAGAAAGTCAGCTCTTTGTATCAAGCCTTAGTTCCTTCATCCAATGGGAGTAGCACACATAGAAGCCATCTCTGAGAAATGCTACAAAATAGGTAGGAATGAAATTTTCAAACTTAAAAAACCTAAATGACACAGTAACCAACTGTCCCACTACTGTGTTGCCCAACCCACTGTGGATACATGTCTATTTCAGCTGTTAGCTTGATACACTTTATTTGAAATTGTAAAGACCTCATGCGTTTAGCTCTGCAGGTCACTGCTTCAATCTCTGTGGTTGGCTAAGAAAGCAGCTGTCACAACTTCAGTATTGTAAAATCCTTTTGTATATTGAAGTAGCATCACTCTTTAATCCTTTCTTTTCTAAACCAGGCTTCAAATTAATTATAATGTAAACTTGCAAATCAACATAGAATAAACACACATTTTTATCATTTTTATATAAATTAAATAGTATTACCCCTTTTTGGCCCAAGTGGTTCACCAATATTCAGGTCCTGGAAGGCTGTTTCTGTTAAGAGGAGAAACCAACGATTGTTGGGTATTTCTTTGATACAAAGTTCTGCTTCCCCGAACACAGTAAGAATTAAACCGGACACAGTTTTCTTGCTCATAATTCCAAAAAGCTCTTAGCTTTCTCTTTGGACCATTTTGTCAGTGCTGCTTTTGCTTCATGACTCTCTGCTTGTTTTTGGCTGCTTTTTACTTACAGATGTACACAGCTCCATCAAAAAAATACCCATTTCCCACGTTTGCATTCAGACCCCTTGAAAGTCTGTGATGTGGATGGTGGCTTCTTTTTTCCCCCAGCTATTAATAAACAAAGGGGATTTAACGGATAGCTACCTTCCAGTTTGGCTAAAGCTATTACACCCACCAGTTTTTGCAAGGCTTGTGACTGCCTCATTGATAGAAAATATCTTGCAGGGAACCACCCACCCTCTAGTATATCAATATTAAGCTGATTATCACTATGCAATGTCGTATTGGCATGAAATTTGTATTGCAAACTCCTTACTATTAACATCAATGGAGAACTGAAAGAAAGGGTGATCATGTGGTCTAGTGATGTAAAACTGCCTTTAAAGAGATCTGGTTTCCATATCTAGTTTTGTGCTACTGCTGCTGGGAATGGATGTAAGTCTTGTATGCACAAAACATTCATCCCCTGAGAGGATGGAGCACTTTGTCTTCTGAAGGAATCTTTTATGAGCAGTACTATTATCAACCCTGTGTACGGTATAATGTTGACCTAGCCTAGCTCCATCCAGGTAAACTACCCTGTGCTTTGTCTCCCCAAGGATTTTACAGAAAGGGGTAATTTGCATTAGTTATCTTGCTGCTATTAAAAACAAACACACAACTTATTTGGAGGAAAAGACATGGCCTTACATGTTTATTTGCATGAGCAAAGGGTTATGTATTAGTAGGCATGCTGTTTCTAGCAGTTCATGGCTGATGTTGTTTGCATACCCCCAAAAAGGTATTTTATGGGATGAATCACTCAAGCTGAATCACTTCTTCAGGGCAGAGCAACTGCCTACCGGATATACCCACAAAAGGCAATAAACATGACATCCAAAAATATTAACCCTCAAACCTGCCCTAAATCATGTTTTCAGAGCATCTCAGGAAAGAAAAAGGAGAAGGATGAAGCGACATTTAAATCTCATCTTCAGAGTATTTATTATATTGCATACAGTACTGAAATCAGTAAGGATATGTAGCAAATGGAAATGATTCTGAATATTCCTTTAAATGAAGACAAATTAGAGCGAGAGCCTTCAAAATATTCTCAGAATTAAAATCTTTCTATTTCTTTTGGTGAGAAATACAGAGAGTATAACCAATAACAATAACCATGTAACATAAACATAAAACTCTTGACTGCAAATCTGAAATAGGCATCAATATTAATTAAATAATCAATGCAAGAATACACTCAGCCTCAAGTGAAGAGAGGAAGGTTAGAAGCAGGAGGCTAATATCCACCTCCTAGCACAAGATAAGTGGGAGGTTGTTGGGTAGTGCAGGAGTGGCGATTGGAATGAAGTTGCAGGGCATTCTGAGGATATGAGCTTGGAGCCACTCATGAAGGAACCAGCAGACGTGGTAATATAGTGATACTAACAGTGAGAGCTAATATTGCAGTCCTATCATAACAGACACAGCAGAAATATACTAGCATTACTCCCTGTATTCAAATTCCTCCACCATTTTGGAGTCTGTCAGACTCAGTGAAATCCAACAATCTAGAGAAAAATATCACTTTTCCTTTAATTACTGTGCATTGAGATTCAGAAACCAAGTTACACAGCTCTGTATACATGTTCAGAGAATGTTAAACATGAGACTTTGGGAATTCATTCTGTTCAAGAATTTATTACTAAGGGTGCAATCCAAAAGCACCTACACACATTACAGTGCAGCAAAAGAGTAAAATTAATTCATTGTCTTTGACTGCTAATACCAGGATATTTTCCCCAAATATATTTCTCATCTCTACTAAAAAACTAGAAAAGTAATTTGATTTGAGGGTTTAATAACATAAACCAAACACCAGCCTTCTCAAAGAATGGGCTATCATTTAGTGTATTAGATTTTCAAATCTTTGACTTCTGAGAAGTGAAATAACATTGCTCCTAGACCACTCATTATGAAAAGGAAACACTTTTTTGTTCCAACTAGTCTTTGGTTCTTTTGGCAAGAAAGCTATTTAAAGTTCTGAAGTTGAAACATCAAAAACATTCCTTTCTTAGAGGAATCTTTAAAAAAATCTTTAAAAATAGCCCCAAACCTTGCAGCTTACAGAGGTTCAGGAAGACCATGATGGAACTGAAGTGCAAAGAGTCAACAGCAAGTGCTCAGTGCCTACTGCAGGGGTGGGCAAACCTTTTGGCCCGAGGGCCACATCTGGGCATAGAAATTGTATGGCGGGCCATGAATTTTCACAAAATGGGAGGTTGGGATGCAGGAGGGGGTGAGGGCTCTGGCTGGGGGTGCAGGCTCTGGGGTGGGGTCAGAAATAAGGAGTTCAGGGTGTGGCAGGAAGTTGGGGTGTGGGGGGGGAGGGTGGAGTGCTGGGGGTGTGGGCTCTCGGGTGAGGCTGGAGATGAGGGGTTGGGGGTACTGGAGGTTACTCTGGGTTGGGATGGAGGGGTTCAGAGGGCGGGAGGGGGATCAGAGCTGAGTCAGAGGTGTAGGCTCTGTGAGACACTTACTTCAAGCAGCTCCCAGAAGCAGCAGAATGTCACCCCTCTGGCTCCCACGTGGAGGCGCGCCCAGGTGGGCTCTGCACGCTGCCCTGTCTACAGGCGCCGCCCCTGCAGCTCCCATGGTGGTTCCCGGCCAATGGGACCTGTGGGGGCAGTGTGCAGAGCCCCCTGGCTGCCCCTACATGTAGGAGCGGAGCAGGGACATGCCACTGCTTCTGGGAGCCTTGCGGACCCCACTCCCCGGCAGGAGCTTGAGGGCCAGATTAAAAAGTCTGGAGGGCCAGATGCAGCTACGTCCGACGTCCAAGGCCTATGTCCAAGGCAAAGTTCAGTAGTTTCCAACAATGAGAGGAAAACATAGAAGGTTAACGGGTAAGTAAGATATAGTTATTAACAGAGATCTGTTAAACCTGCAAGTTATCACAAACTTTAAACTCAATTTGTTTGCCAGGATATTTCCTATTTACTTTGCTTTTCAATCTTGGACAAACGTAATGTGTAGCTCTCTGAAACTCACTGGGCTAGAGTTATATAATAAATCCCACAAACAATGACTTCTCTCATTGTTTTCTAATTCATTTACATTCCACATCTATAATCCTATTTTAAATCTATTTTTGTCACATTATATCTGGAGTCCACTCTGGGGACAGCATAAGCTATATTTTGCAGTATAAATTTTGAGAGCTGGCCAGAAAAGCAGGATTTTTTCCTGTGAAGATTTCTCTAGATTTTTTTCCTGTTGGGAAATTCTGGTTTTCCAATGAGAAATCTCGGAACTGTGAAAGTGAATAACTTCCCACCCGTCTTACAGTTTCCCAACATTTTCAAGTTTGCTAAAACCCTATTTCCTTTTGATCAGCTCTATAAACTTTGTAACAGTGCACTTTTTTCATAGAATATTAGCTTCCTAAATAGAAGTGTCTTCCAAAAGTATTTTCAGGACACATCATGGGTCTGCTTGTTTTCCCCTACAAAATCCCTTTGGGCTTTTAAACACAGATAAGTTTGAAGCTTATCACAACAGTTCAGGCAACAAAGGCAGCATGCTTTCAGATGCAGTTTCAGGTATTCCTCTGCCATTCTTGTGCAAAGGACCTATCTAATACTTTTATGACCTATGCTGTTAGCTATGGCTATTAGCTATGCTACCATGGAGTGTAGGTTCACTCATCTTCTTCAAATCTGGAAAAATGAAGAATTTACCAAAGGCCATAACATCTCATTCAGTATAAAGGGTTGGTTTTTGTCCCAAAAGTGTTGTTTCCGGTGTCTAATTATAGCCTTGCTTAGGGTGAAATTTATTTTTGATGTTTTTGATGACAGTATATGACCTCAGTATTAAAAAGTTGAAAACCATTGGTATAAGAGAAGAAATACTTCATATGGGTATATACCATCTGCACTTGAAAGCAAATGGCTACAGTCTAAGAAATTATATCTCATCAAAAGGTAATTATTAGATCTGGGAGGGAGCAAAATCTGCTAAATGAGTGGTTGGATAGCAATTGAAGTAGAAAAGTGTAGAATGTGGAACAAGCATTCATCAAAGATATAAGCCTTGAAAAAACTGGCAAAGTGTTTTAGAAGTTTTATGGTCACTTAAATCTTGATAGATCTTCTATGGTGCTTTTGTAAGAAAGATACCTTGAAAGTATGGTTTTTAAAAAAATTATAGGAATGCCCAAAGTATTCTATTGTCTCTAACTAAAGGCAAAAATACTTAGTCACTTACATTTTTGTGCTAAATTAGCATTCTGGAAAATCATAGGGTAAACAGTCAGAAAAATATCTTCCTTCAATTTTTAGGATGTGCATTTTCAGTGAATGTATTGTGCAACTCTTTTGGCTGTCTATGGAGGTTGTGTCCCCCACTCGCTGTGGATTACACTAAATATGCATACATGTTTTACTTTTAAAAAAAAAAGTGCAATTTAAATGAAAATGGCTGAGGTTGCATTGACAGATTTCTTGAAGGAGATTCTAATGGAACCTTCTATATTACCACTTCCTGTGGAATTGTTCCTCTCACCCCCATCCCTCTGAGCGGGGTGGGCACCCTGCAATCCAAACTGAGTAAGGGGCAACACACAGTTCTACTGCCCCAGGGGCACAGCATGAAGTGAATTGTGGCTAGAGGCTTTCCTCTTGCTTCCTCTGGGTTCTTCCAGTCCCCATTCATGCCCACCCACTATTTGCCCACCTGCACAGGATGAGGGGAATAGCAGCCTGGTGACAGTTGCTGTTCCTCCCACACAGGGTCTGGTAATGTGGCTACTCCACATATGGGTATAAGAAGACTACTTACAACCCTCACTCCCCTACATGGGCACACAGCCATGTTCCCGGATGATCCCACCCAATGCTAGGGAGCAGTGCTAAACAAATAATTAACATAGCTGGGGAAGGCATGACTTCCAGCTCCTCTTTAGAAATGTTATTTGTACTGCCAAAGTCTGGCTGACTGATTTCATGTATTTATGAAGGAAGGGAGGAAGGAAAAATTTCCTGTGTGCCCTTTGGAAAGTCCATTGACTAGTGAGAGTGTGAAATGTATCTGTTGCCATATTGGTTAAGGTGATGGAGGATGAAACTGAGCAGGCTGATTTTTATTTTTTATTTTTTTTAAGCATTTGGGAAGTGTCGGGGTTGGGTAGAGTTGGGCAGGAAATGGTTTTTCCATCACTGGAGAATTTTAAAAATGAAAAATATCTTGTAGGCCCAAATTGGGACACTCAAAATCTCAATTTTTTGCAAATTGAAAATCCAACCATTTTGGAGTGTCCATTGAAATGTTGGATTTTGATTTTGAACTTTTACAGCAAAAAAGTTTTTAAAAGTTCAAACTAACTTGAAATTTCTAAACAAAAAGTCATTTTGAACCAAAAAAACTGAACCTTATCATTTTGAGAATATCAAAATGGGGCACTTCGACATTACTGAAACTTTCAAAATAGAAAACTTGTTGAATCCCTTCCTATGAACAGTTCATTTTGACAAATCAGCATTTACTAACTAAAACCCCCATTTTTTTTCTTCAAATTTCCAAACATTCAAAAAAAAACCCCAAACAACCCCCAACTTTAGCTTGTTCTACCTGTGCTGAAGGGCATAGCAATGTTCACTGGTATTGTTACACATGCTAGCTAAATTCAAGATAGCTCATATAGGCTAGTCCAAACAGATTTTGTTGTAAAGCCATATCCTGGGGTCATGTCTACACTAGCGAGCTTGCAGCAGGACAGCTGCTCTATGCCTATGGGAGAGAGCTCCCCCATTGACGAAATAAAACCACATTAATGAGTGGGGGTAGCGATGTTGGCAGGAGAAGCTCTCCCGCCGGTATAGCGCTGTGCACACTACCACTTATGTTAGGAAAAAACGTATGTCACTCAGAGGTGTGAAAAAACACCTCCCTGAGGGATATAAGTTTTGCCGACATAAGTGGTAGTGTAGACATGTCCTGAGTCTCACTGCTCTTGTGAAGAACTAAATCTACCACAGATTGCATCAAAGGAACAAAGAACCCTGGTGCAATGCAAATGATCTGAACAGCTGCTGAGTGTTGAATTACAACAATGCTATAAGCAGCTGAATAGACTCTTCTCCACTGAGAGAATAGTATTTAAACTGCATCTAAATTTTCTGTGTAATATTCCCTATGGAAAAAAAAACCCTGATGGCTGAATGTTTGGTAATTAACCCGTAAGTGACAATTTAAGATACTGAACATTTTTTCTAACTTTTTTTTTTTTTAATGGTATGCGCTCAAGACTCTACCGTCTCCCAATCAAATGTACTCGACGATGCAAAGGACCACAGTGAAACTTATCACCAAGGCATAAGAAAAGTATAGAGTGTTGTCCCTAAATAACAAGGATATTTTCCACAATGTTTTGCAGAAATGTGGAAAATTGTCAAATATTTTTATATAGTTATTTACTATGAGCTGGATTCTATAAACACACTGAATAATTTTATGCACATGCGTAGTTCCTTTGAATTCAAGATTAGGAATGTAGGCTTTATCTCTTAAGTCTATTGGAGTATGTTGAACACTACATATGTTGAACACTATGTACAGTACAATTAGTGGTTCTATAAATATGCTTATATCTGAATGATGGGACACACTTTTGATTGGAGTCTTGAAAACAAGTCTAGCTATCTTTTAAAAAGATAGATTAAAGCATATCTTCAGGGAGAAACTTGGTGTCCCCTGTGTGCAGGGGATTGGACTGGATGGTCATGGTGGTCCTGTCTGTTCTTGGAGTCTGTAAATCTGCAAATCCCTGTTCATCCCCCCTTTTTTTTTATGGGCCCTGGGGAAAACAGGACTGCCTGTATTGCTTTCAACATTATCCTAGCACTTGCACATCTGCTTTTAACTAATTTTTAAAGTAAATCAAATCTACCATCAAATCTCATGGTTTGTGGCTTCAGCCTGCTGCCTGCCTGGGTTTGGGGGGATTTTTCCCCAAAGCACAATTGACTAGATGTACACTGTTTGAGGAGGGGCGGGGGGTTGGGTGCGGTTTTTTTGGCCTTCCTCTGAAGCATCACAGATTTGCTACTGCCGGAGGTGGACCACTGCTCTGAGATGTTACAGAGAATCCTTTCTGGTTGCCTGGCTGGTGTCTTGCTCACAGACATACTAATCTCCAGTCTTGTAGTTGGGAAATAATTAACATTCCATTCTGACCTGAGGGAATCTTTGTCTTTTACTGCCTTCTGCAGCCTGTGGTAGGGTTTGCATGCTAGCATCATCTGAACACATCTTGCCTAATCATTTCCTTCACATTGTGGGCTCTTGAGAATTGGTACCAACCTGGTCTTTGGTTTTATATCTGTGGTGCACAGTTTAGTTTCCTGAGGATTGAAATGTTTTGGTCTAAGGTCTTAGGGCTTAATATAGGGGTACTTGTGTGAAATTGAATGGCCTGTGATATACAAGGGTTAAGATTAGATGATCTATTGGTCTCCTTTGGCCTTAAACTCTATGAAACACTACTAATGAATAAACAATGAATTGTATAGTTTATACTGACTATAAAGAGATCTTTGCTTTAATCTCAGGACTGAAAATTATGCTTTTCTGGTATGGTGAAAAAATACAACAAATTATAGTCAACATGTTGACACAGTGTCCACATAACAATGTTTGTATAGTGCTTTGAAGATGAAAAGCCTTGAACAAGTGTTAAACATTGTCCAGTATTAGAGATCAAATAAGGTATCTTCTAAAGCAGGGGTCTCAAACATGCGGCCCATGGGCCACATGCAGCCCACGGAGTTATTTCCTGCGGCCCGCCATAGGCGCCGACTCCACGGGCAGCCAAGCTCCAAACATTACTGAGTGTTTATATTTTTTTAAAACCCCTCTTTGCATTACAATTTTTAAAAAGTTAATACATTGACTTTTAATAGAATACTATATTACTCTTCATTTTTTTCATTTTTGACTATACTTTTGTATCATTGTATGAAAAGGTTTCAGTGATGCGGCCCTCGGGCCAATTTACTAGTTCTCATGCGGCCCTCGTGGTAATTTAAGTTTGAGATCCCTGTTCTAAAGTGATTCCTAACAATCTCTTTAGTGAATTTCCATAATAATAATAATTGGGATGATGACTCATGGAATGCCCACTAGGCATTGATGTTTTCAGATTCCTTGTGAATTGGTTGGCCTACATAAAATGAAAATATTTATTTTAAAAAAAGGTAACATTATTTAGAGCCTACTTTTCCAGGGTTAACTAGCAACTGATCAGCTTTTTCTGTACAGTACTTTGTTGTAGAGAAACCTCCATTATATAATGGGTAGGTGGGAATAACAAAGCAGATGCTTATGGAGGAAAGTAATGGAAGTTTAAAGCTCATTCTTGAAGCCATATCTAATTAAACCTATCAATGTTTGTTCAGGCCCTATGGCTGTTCATATTTATGGTCATTTGCAATTAAAAGTAGACTGGCTTAGCTGATTTTTTTTTCCTTGGCAGCAAAAGCATAACATTATATCTTGCCATTAAGAAGGTTGTATATTCCCAAGGCTAGTATGGACCTTTTAAATATTTTGTTTCATTAGAAGTAGGAGTCTCTGTTAGAGTTTAAATTGCTTAAAGCTCAAACGAAAAGTAAATGCTACAGCATACAAATTGTTTTAGCTACATTACTTACTGAAAGTCAGTTAAGACCAAAATGCTATCCTTTTCATTATGTGTAAGGAGAGTGAGAGCTACTAGTCTAATGATCCTAAAACAGGACTAGGGTCCTGAGATTTGTCAGTGCTAGGGGTGAGGTGGGGAGGATTCCAAGGGGTCAAGTCCTTCTTCCATGCTCCAAAAATACGAAAGACTGAAAAAAAGAGAACATTTTGGAGATAAAAGGAAAGAAAAAGGAATAAAGAAATGGATAACATGTGCATAAGGAAGAAATGTTGCCTAAGACAAGTAAATTTAATGAATGTGTTAAAGTTTCTACATCTTGTGTTTCTTTCCAGGCTAGTTGTGGTCCTGATGCTGCTCCCAGTGAAGTCAGTGGGAATATTGCAGGATTGGGCCCTGAATAATAAAAATAAAATAAATAAAAATATCTACCATAGTATAGGAAGGCCTCCTTAACACATACCTATTAAGTAATCAAAGTTGTTGTAATATGACATGTTACTACAGATGTAGGTCATTAGATCGGTCTATTCATTATCTTCATCAATGATTTAGCTAATGGCATAGAGAGTACACTTGAAAGTGCTTTGGAGGATAGGATTATAATACAAAATGATCTGGACAAACTGAAGAAATGGTCTTAAGTAAATAGGATGAAATTCAATAAGGACAAATGCAAAGTACTCCGCTTAGGAAGGAACAATCAGTTGCACACATACAAAATGGGAAATGACTGCCTAGGAAGGAGTACTGCAGAAAGGGATCGGGGGTGGTGGGGTGGGCGGGGGGTTCATAGTAGACCACAAGCTAAACATGAGTCAACAGTTTCTCCAGTTGAGCAGTCTGCATGGAAGTTAAGAGTTAAATGCCAAACAAGAACATTTAATTAGGTGGTTTCTTTTAGTTCCTGGGAAGTGAGTGGTGAGTTGAAAGTTTTGGAATTGAAGTGCAGGAAACCACAGCTGCAGGAGGTTGTAGAATGGATTTGGCAGACTCTCCAGACCATAGTCTGGCAAGCCAAACTTGAGCTGCATCCACACTGAAAAGTGACTTGACCAGCAGGGCTCAAGCTCTGACTCAATCCTCTAGCTGAGTCCATGGACCGAAGCCCAGAAGAGTTCCTGGACTGAGACTAATTTTGGTGTGGAAGGGGAGTGGGGCTTGAGCTTAACCCTGAGTCAGAGCTCGGGCTTTGTGTGTTGTGTAGACATAAAATGTTGTCTCAGATGGTAGCAAGTCATGTTAATCAGTCAAATGTGAAAGTATTACCATAGCACTATGCCCTATCATAGAACTGGAAGGTACTTGGAGAGGTCATCTGGTCCAGTGCCCTGCACTCATGGCAGGACGAAGTATTATCTAGACCAGCGGTTCTCATACTTCATTGCACCGTGACCCCCCTTCTGACAACAAAAATTATTACATGACCCAGGAGGGGGGACCGAAGGCCAACCCCCAACACCCAGGCCAGGGGGACAAAGCTGAAGCCCAATGTCTTCTGCCCTGGGTAGAGGACATGTAACCTTATCCCTGGGTGTTGGGGCTTGGGCTTCAGACTTGCTGGGGCCCAGATCCAACACCAGCCTTGGTGACCTCACTAAAATGGGGTCGTGACCCACTTTGGGGTCCCAAACCACAGTTTGAGAACCTGTGATCTAGACCATCCCTGACAGGTGTTTGTATAACCTGCTCTTAAAAATCTCCAGTGATGGAGATTCCACAACCTCACAGGTATTAGCATGGGTAGCACTCAGAAGAAGTCCTACATCGAGTGCGCTGCTAGCTGGCTAGCGGAATACAGCTGGATTCTAGTTAGCCTGTGGTGTGAGGCAAGCAAGACATTTGACTTCACTTCTTGTGCTCTTGCTGCTGCTGTCTGCAAAACTATATTTGAGTAGCTGGAAGCATTAGGGATTGAGTGAACAGAAGAACAAGGCAGAGAGTGAATCAAGCAGCTGAAGACAGAATACTGCAAAGTCAAGGATGCTGATGGTACCTCTGGGAAATCCCCATATTCATGCCTCTTTTATGAGGAATTAAACTGGGCCCACAATGTGCATGATGAGCTGCTGAGTGGGGATAGCACCCTTATAACTTCCCCCATCCCAGGCAGTGCCAGAGGAGAGCCAGCTACCTGATGAAAAGTAAGAAGTGACCTGCTGCTGAGATTGGTAACCAAAGACATTATGCCAACACAGCAGCTATAGCACATCTTCAGTCTGTACTTGGAGGAGTTGTTTGGGGATGACTCTGGAGAGCGGCCTGCTGGGGAAGCAACATCAGAGCAAGTGTTGGAGCCTGGTAAATTACTGCTTTAGTGTTTTGTTTATTGCAAATACATGGATGAGAGGGATTTCCAGCTTAGGAGCCTGTTCAATTAATACAAGTCAGGGATTTGGTGTGCTTCTGTTCAGGGCAGAACCCATGCCAGTCCCCTTATACTCCCTTCCCTGGATGGCCTCCTTAGCATACACAGATGGCAGTCCTTCGCTGGCCTGAACAGATGTTCATGCTTCCGCTTGGGAACCTCCAGAATATCAATGTTCCCTAGAGCTTGCCCTGCCTGACAGGATTGAAAAACCATAGCTAGTAACTAGACCACTCATAAACCCTGCAGCCTGCCCTGAAGAGAATGAAGGGGATTAAGAAATAATTTCAATTGAATTTTGTATGTGTACCTTAAAACGATGTGTGGTGGTCTTCAGTGCTGCTCCAAAGGATATCTGAATTGACCTGTATTATTGTGTGAATAAAATACAGCCCACTGATTAAAAAGTATCATTTTTGACTTTGAATTAGCACAACATCTTTCACAGAGTGGGAAATGTAATCTTTTTTCATGGTCAGATGATAATGTGCTCCTTTCTCATTTCAAGGCTCTTCCACCTCCACAGGGCAAACAGCTGGCACCAGAAGCTTGAGCATGAGGACCAACCTATTGCAAGCTAGGAAAAATCAGCTCTGAGATGAGCTGATGGGAGACCTGCTAAATAAAATGAATGCCAGACTTCCAGAAGGACCAAAGGAAGTATGAAAAAGACAAGGATGTAAGAACGGTGGAAAGAGAGGCAGAGGCAGCTCAGTGTGAGGAGAAATTGATGGACAGGTTCGTTGAGTGTCACTGCAGGTTAAGGAAGAAAGAGCACAATAGAAGCAGTTGTTTGAGTGATTACTTGTTCTCATGACTAGGGCGCCAGGAGCTGGGGGGCAGCAGCCGGGGAGCCTCGCTGAGCTGGGAGGGTGCTGTGTACGGCGGGGCTCTCCGGTGGGTAGAGCGTACCTGGCGAGGGGACTTTTTAGTCAGGTGGAACCTTTCTCTCTCATCCTGTTTCCCGGCGCAGGGAAGCCTTTTCCCGCGCGCACTGGGAGCTCCATGTGGGGCCGCCAAAGCCGAGCTACACTGAGTCCGGTTGCCGTAGCAATGGGGGCTTTGGCGTGGGCCTGACGAGGCCTCGCCTCCCTCGCGGGACCCATTAGGTGCAGCTGGGCCGCGGCGGGGGTGGCGGCTGGACGGCTGCCGAGTGCGTGCCGCCCTCCCCGGAGCCCCCGGGTGCGGGGGCACCTCATGGCCCGGCGGGGGCCGAGCCGGGAACCTGACCGCGCTGTTGCAGAGCTCGATGGGGGCGGTGTGGCGGCGGTGCCCCCAGGAGGGGATGGTGCTGCTCTTCCCCGGCCAGGGCAGCCAGTTCGTGGGGATGGACCGGGGGCTCTTGCGCTACCCCAACGTCAGACACATGTTCCGGGTGGCCGAGAAGGTGCTGGGCTACGACCTGCTCTGGCTGTGTCTGCGGGGGCTGCCGGCCGAGCTGGACCGCACCCTGCACTGCCAGCCCGCCGTCTTCGTCGCCTCCCTGGCCGCCGTCGAGAAGCTCCACCACCAGCAGCCCAGTGTGAGTGGCTGGGGGTGGTGAAGGGGGCACTCAGCCCGGGGTTGCCTCCTCCACTGCAGCGTGCCCAGGCCCATCGCAGGGTGCGGGGTCAACGCGCTGGTGTCCAGCACAGCTTGGGTGACCAGATGTCCCAATTTTATAGGGACAGTCCCAATTTTTGGGTCTTTTTCTTATATAGGCTCCTATTATCCCCCTTCCCCTGTCCCAATTTTTCACATTTGCTGTCTGGTCACCCTAAGCACAGCGCTGCGCTCTCTGGGCAGAGGTATCGACCGCCACGGTTTGCACCACATTGAGTGGACCAGGGCCAGATTTCCAGTTAGGCACATGCTGAGGCGGGGGGGGGAGGGTGTTGCGGGCAGGGGGCTGAGCTGCCGGCCCTGGGGGGAGTGGGGAGCTGCCGTGGGGCGGGAGGCGGTGTTAGCTGATGGGTGGGGGGGGGGGAGCACAGGGTTGGTGCAAGGAAGTTTCGCCTAGGGCGCGAAACTTCCTTGCACCGGCCCTGCTTTGGACAATTCAGGAGATAGCTGGACCATGTCAGATACAATGATTACTAGCACATGGCATGGACAAATATACTCTGTGCAGTCATCTACTTCCGTCCAGTCAAGGGCCCCATGTTCAAAATGCACCAAAAAGGTCAGAGGGAGAAGGGCTATCTAGGAAATAACTGGACATGCCTTTACGGAACATGGACCTTTGAATGTTTTGGCACGGCGTTCATTTATTGTGCAGTATGTTTGTATGTAAGCTGGTCTGCCTTTCTAGTTCTTTCATTATTTTACATACCAAAATGTTGAATTTGCACACAAGGCTATAATAGCAGGTTTTATTATATGTAATGTTAAGTGCCACCGATTTTAATGAATGGCATCACATGCCTATTCTCAGTAACTTTCATAATAAAAAGTTTACAAGCTGTCATCACTGAAACTTATAAACTGAGTTGCAGTACATGGGCAGTATTGATAGTATTGTAGTGTGGCTGCTCAAGCACAGGCTTGGAAACAGTCTTCAGGCTCAGGTCACACGGACCTGGGTTTAATGTGCTGTGTAGACACAGCTACATTGGAAACCCAGGCCTCACAACTGTACTGGCACTATGCAGACCTGAGTCACAACTTCATCTTCTGTGGGCATACACTATCATATCTCAGGGGCTTTAGTGCCCTCACTGGCTAAAGATGTTCTAGAGCTGCTCAAGCACAGGCTTGGAAACATTCTTCAGGCTCAGGTCACACGGACCTGGGTTTAATGTGCTGTGTAGACATACCCAGAAATACTTATCTGTACGGACCAGTTGAATAATTTTTCAAATGAGTTTATTAAAATCTGTCTTTCATTTACCATCCGATAGCAGAATATGCTGTTAAGTGATTCCATAACAGTGGAAATACATCTGGTGTCATGCTTGACATTCCTTCTTTATCATGATATCCGAGCATATTAATTGTCCCTATCGTAAATATTTATGGTTGTATACAAGATGCCACAGAAGTGGTTTGTGAATATTATCACTGCAGTACAGATGTGCAACTCATTCTTCTAGAAAATCTCATGGTGCTGGAACATAACACAACATAATCAATACCAAGTTGTCATTTTGATGGGAAAAGCTCTTCATGGTCCAATTTTAGTGACTATTTCATCAAGCTACCTTTCACATACAATAGTCTGCAACAGAGCCAGAAAGTCCCACCTATATACCAGCATTTCAGCCACTGTGATTTTAATCCTCCCATAGATTCTATAATCTCTCAAATATAGAGACTGACTGACCAATAATTTAAGCAGGAAATGTGTTTTGTATTACCTGTGGACATTTTCTACATGATCATTTTCTATAGGATCATTGAACAAAGCAATGAACATGTTATATTGAAAAAGATTTCTGAACTTACAAGCATTTGAATAAAAATCTTTCTAAATGATTGATGTTATTGCGATATGTATCTAAAAGGCAACAGCACTAGCAATCCATTTACCATTAATTTCCATACAATTTGTAAAGTTATTACCTATTTGGAATATTACCTATTTTTTTCATGTAAACCATAAAGATTTATGATGTATTCCCTTCAAATGCTTGTATAAAAAGCATGAATAACAATAAAATGTGATTTGTGAGGAGAGTAGGAGGTACATCTTCATTTTTAATTACCTTTTTCTTGTCAATGAACACTGTAAAGTACTGAGGTAAAATATCTGCTGCGGTTTAGGGATATACGTGATGCTATTGAGCATTTAATCTCTGTATCAGGGCAATGAATGAATCACAGCACCAATACAATCAAGACATTACACTACAGTATATAGTGTGAAATGAGAGCTTAGATTGAACACACAGCCATGGCCAATGAATTATGTTGTTTAAACATATAAACTAGGCTTGGTGAGTGGGGGAAAAAGGTGCCTTGTCAGCACATTTGCTAAAAAGCAAAACATGAGACAAAAAAATTCCTCACAGGGAGGATAGTGTAGTGTTTGGCACTACTCTCTTTATACTATATTATCTTTAGTACATTCTAGACTCTACAGAAAATAAATGACAGAAATTAGACATGGACGATATTAAGGAACTTTAACGTGTAGATATAGCAGGAATATTTGAGAACATTCAACCCACCATGCTTTAAAGGTATTGCTGGAAGGACTCCCCCCACCACACACACAGAGGATCTATTTATGGGATTGTTGTTTTATTTTTGTTTCTTAAATACAGAAAAAAGAGGATACATTTCACTCCTGGATCCGTTCTTCAAGGTCCTTCACTTAAAGCCTGGACCTGCACCATCTGAAGTCTGTGGCAAAGATGCTATTGATTTTAATGGGAATAAGATTACGACACAACTGTGCTCAAGCAAAATGCACATGGAAGTCTAAGGGAGTAAATATGGAAAAAATAGGATTCATCTTGTTGTATTCTTAACACACCAAATATCTTGCAAAAGAATGGGTGAACTGAAGCCATCAGTTTTTTTTTTTTATTTACTCTCTCAATTCCCTGAGTGGTAGTGCATAAGGATACCTTCATTAGTATAATTTACTGCAATTACAGTTAGCTTGGCACTTATGTCTGTTCTCTTCGGCTTTTCCACCACTGCTGTACTCATGGTTTTTGTTCTTGTTGGGTTTTTTTGTTTTTGTTTTTAACCATGAGAGATACTTTGAGGAAACAGGTGGAAAGCTTGTATAGAAGGTAGAGTTTGCTGCCATCATCATTAGGGAAAATACCCAAACTAAAAATTATTCTTGCACATTTACATACTAGCAAATTGGGTTGTGATGATGAAGTAATACACTAGAAAATAATTTTTAAAATATATTTGTTTTAACGATTTCCTCAAGGATGTTTGTAATTAAGTGATCTAAATTAGTAATTTTTTCATGCATTTTGGATAAATGAGTTACTTTAAAATTAGTTCTCTTAAAATGCAAGCTAGACAACAGGTCTCAGCTGCTACAGTAAACACAAGGAAAAAGGTTGTCCTACAGTTTTCCAAGACCCAACACACTGAAAGACCTTTACAGTCTAAGACGATGGCAGAGCTCCCAGTGATTTAGGGCCAGATTGTGACCTGCTATGCATAAAGTACTTCCACTGCTCCTTATTTGAGCCACACACAGCACAAGGGAGCAGATATACTCTGAGCTACTACCCCCTGTCTGGCACAGGTGGGAGGGGAGTGGATAGGCAGGGGTGGAGTCAAAGGAGACTTGACTTCTTCAGAGTGCCAACCAGCACAGCCATTACAGATGGGGAGGAAAGTAATTTGCTCCAAGTATTGGGAAGTTTGTCTCCCCTTGGACTAAGTGGGGAACCAGGGACCAGACTATGCCTCTCTCTGAGTCACAGTCTAATCCCTTGCCTCCCCTGGTGGCCGTGCAACTATGTGCTACCCTATTCAGGGCTTGTGGCAAAGTCCATATTAGATCTTAACAGTGAGAGATCAGGTCCTGAACATTATACCTTAAATTGCCCCCAGTAATAAAGCAGAAGTCAATGGACATCTTGGAGCACTGATTTAATGTGCTCCCATCAAAAAACACCCTTTAACAGTTTGCACCAAATGAAGATTTTGAACTGTCTCAAGACGTAGCCCCATGTAGAGAACATTTCGGTAGTGCAGTGTAAAGGCATTGAAAGGAACGGATCACCACAGCAAGGTCCATGTCCTAAAGAAGAGGGCACAGTTTCCTGAGATTTTCATTTTACATAGAGAAAACAGTAATAGCCAAGTTGGCATAAATGTCAAAGAAATCCCTCACCATTTAGAATCAATTAATGAAACCCAAACTTATTCAGATCTATGTTTTCCTCTTAAATGCTGCAACATATTGCCAATTATTTTTAAATGTATTATTTAGATTTTTTTTGTACCATTGGAATTAAATACCCTCAGAAAAATAAAGATAGCACAAGTGATTCAGAAAGGTTTACTTTTTAAAAAATGTTATGTGTCTTACCAATTTAGCTCAAATCATGTGAGCTTAGATGGATTCCCACCAGCAATGCATGGGGGGTTTTTCAACAGTTCTTGGATTTTTGTCATGACACAGTATCTAGTAATGATAGCTTGAAGGTAATTTTCTGCATATGGTAATTTAATGAGAACTGTGAAAGTAGTACCTCAATTGACTCAAGTATTATCTTTACAAAACTGCTGACTACTATTTTATTGGAGATATACTGAAATATTGTCTATAGGATTTACTGGACCTCAGTGCCTATGTTTTCTGTTGTTTGTTTTTGCTTTTCATGAAAGTATGGCATGTAATGAGTGTGATTTCTGGAGGTAAAATACAATATCATCTCAGAAGCCCAGGAGGTGCCTTCTAATCAAATTATATGAATTATGAAGAGCTGTGTGCGTGTGTGAGCATTTATAGGGGAATTGTGCAATGTGGAAATTGGGAAAGGAACAGATGACTAAGGAAGATCAATGGACAATAAAGGTCTTAGGCACTTCAGGATTGATAGTTCTAGTTTATACTTAATACACCTGACACTTAAGTCAGTGGCACCATCAGTTATGAAATAATTGGCTCTATAGACTTGTTAAAATTATTTGTAGACATATTGCTTTATGGACTAACTGTGTGATAAACTAACTAGTTGACTCTCTAATTCTTGTAAATGCTGGCATTCCTGTATTGGGAAATTTCTAAATAGTTAGCTTTTAGAATACTTGAGTTCCCCACCATCAATCATACCGTATGCAGCTCGGTCCCTCAAGCTAACCGGAGAGCTCCATCAGAAATGGGACATTTTGAATAAAGGAATATTAATGTGAAACATTTCATTGGAAATATTAAAACCCAGAGCTAAAAGCAAATCTATGTAAAGTATATTTTATGAATATGACTGCTGAGTACATAACTAGTTGGATGACGATGAGAAGAAAATGTATTATTGCAGAGAATCAGCTAAGTTAAGAACAAAAGTAATATTTCTCCAGCAGAGTTCCAGTCTGCTGGATGGACTTTAATAACCAAACATTATTCACTAAAAGTCAAGAGCAAAAGGTCAAGATGTTAATTTAAAATCGAGAGACTGGTATTAGTCCAGTGGTTCTCAAACTTTTGTACTGGTTACCCCTTTCACATAGCAAGCCTCTGAGTGGGACCCCCACCTTATAAATTAAAAAACCACATTTTTATATATCTACCACCACTATATATCCTGGAGGCAAAGCAGGATTTGTGGTGGAGGCTGACAGCTCACGACCCCCCCATGTAATAACCTTGCGACCTCCCTGAGGGGTCTTGACCCCCAGTTTGAGAACCCCTGTATTAGTCACTCTGCAGAGAGA
This sequence comes from Chelydra serpentina, assembly GCA_037349315.1. Lineage (NCBI taxonomy): Eukaryota > Metazoa > Chordata > Testudines > Chelydridae > Chelydra > Chelydra serpentina. The sequence continues at coordinate 7,010,963 of JBAIAC010000014.1, read as the reverse complement.
GCCATTTAAAAAGTCAATACTTACTGAGCTATCACTCTCTGGAGTCTATTATGCCTTGTCGGGCCTCCTCTGTTTTTGTGGTAGTGAAGAGCCATCTTGCCCCAGTAGATTCTTCTGAACAGCACAGCTGCTATACCAGCTCTCACAAGGATGTACCATATCTTCCCCTCCTTTAAGGCCAGCTGGGCTACACTAGCTGACACAAAAGGGTTCAGGTCACAGCCTGCCTCCTCCCTACTGCCTTTGGGAAGGCTACTGCTGCATAGCTGAACACAAGGGGGATATGCTTCAAGCCTCTCTTCCGGGTATGGGTGTCACGGAGTATAGGGGAGTCCGGCCCTGCACCCCTCTTCCCTGGATTCACTGGGAGTCTCAGCCAGCCAGTAGAACAGAAGGTTTATTAGAGATGCCAGGAACACAGTCCAAACAGAGCTTGTCAGTACAACCAGGACCCCTCAGTCGGGCCCTTCCGGGGGGCAGGGAGCTTAGACCCCAGCTCGGGGCTCCCTGCATTTCACCCCACAGCTCCAAACGGGGCAGGGAGGCCAGACCCTGTCTGCCCCTCTCCCCTCCTCTTCCCAAGCCAGCTCCAAACTGAAACTGTCCAGCCCCGCCTCTCTCCTTTGTCTGCTTCCGGGGCCAGGAGGTCACCTGATCCCTTTGTTCCAACACCTTCAGCTCTCACCTTTGCAGGGGAGAGCCCGGGGCCATCGGTTGCTAGGAGACCGAGTGTCAGCCATTCTCTGTGTCCAGGCCCCTCTGTAACAATCATGCACCTTTGTCCCATCATCTAGATACTCAAGCACTGCATAGGGGAAACTGAGGCACCCACACAGTACTCAGGGAAAACATTAACAACAGTCCTAGTTCGTCACATCTCTCCCCCCTTCGAGACCGAACTGAGCGGGGTCACTTTAGCTAGTGACCTGGGGAAGTTCGAACCCGGTTACACCAGGCCGTTCCAGTTCGACATGTTCCCTTAGGTCGGGTGGGCTTGATGGCACCCGCAGGCCGCATGTGGGAAGGTTTATGCGGCCCGTGCCCTTTTCCCATTCCAAAACCCCTGGGGTTCAAGCTGAGATTAGGTCTTTTCCCAGCGCTCCAGTCTGGAGGGCTGTAATTCGGGCTCTCTTGGTTAAGAGTCTCCCTCTTGATCTGGTCCCCTCTCTGACCACGTGTCTCTGTCACCAGCCGCTCGGCATCGGCCCCTTTTCCTGGATGCAGCCACGTTGGGGCGAGGTGGTGAATATACACCGTAAAGTGCCACCCAAATAGATCCGGCTGCTGAGTACTCAGGGAAAACATTAACCCAAATAGATCCGGCTGCTGAGTACTCAGGGAAAACATTAACAACAGTCCTAGTTCGGCACAATGGGCACAATCTGTCCCTCTGGTATCTGACCTATTTCTCTCTATTTGGAAAAGGAAATACTACAATACAGCACTATGTTTAAATGTTTTTTTCTTAAATGGCATCCATCACACTGTATAAAATAAAATGGTTCAGATGAAATATGGAGCTGGTAGGTCAATTAAATGGACCCTTTTAATGACCATTGACTGGCAAAAGTTAAACCAAGCTGGAGGTCTGTTGGTATGAAACTTGCATAATTCCATACTTTTGTTTTCTGTTTTAGTAGTTGACAAGGTAACAAAAATCAAAAAGGTAGGGTGCCATTAACGTCCTTTGACTCGGTAGAAATGTCTTATTATGAAATGTCTAAATATAACGATCAATGGCCTTAGTTTTTTGCAGTGCCTGCAAAGAACAAAATAAAAAAGAAATACAATGACCCTAAGTTCTAGTCCAAGATGTTAAAACAGAGCCAGAAGTTCAACAGCAGCAGTAGGCGTAAATAGGAATACAAATTGTTAAGCAATATCCCTACTGTCAAAAGTCATAAGCAGAGTACATTCTTCAGGGATAAAAACATACAGCAAAACATATAAAACTAAACCAGTGTCCTACCCATCTGTCCTATGGCGACACTTGGGGGCTCTCATCTTTCCAACCAGAGTTGGATCTTCCCTTTGACAAAAGGTCACAGGAGTTTGCTGAATCAAAAAGAGGGCCCCTGGGTCTGTTTAAACTCAGCCTTATAGCCTCCAATGCCTTTGTTTCCGAGTAAAACCAGTCACTGCTCTTTTTTCCCCAGGGGGCTCAAGTCTCAAAGGGCTGGGTATTTGTATAACCTGCTTTGGAACTTTGCATTAATTGGCCCCTAGTGATTCTGGATTCCGAAGGAATCTGCCCCTGAGTGAGTCAGGACAACACTTAGGGTATGTCTACACTACGAGAGTAGTTCGATTTTACTTAAACCGAACTTGTGAAACCGATATTACGAAGTCGAACATGTGAATCCACACTAAGGACAGTAATTTGATTTTGTGAGTCCACACTAACGGGGCAAGCGTCGACATTCCAAGCAGTGCACTGTGGGTAGCTATCCCACAGTTCCTGCAGTTCCCGCTGCCCATTGGAATTCTGGGTTGAGCCCCCAATGCCTGCTGGGGCAAAAAAATGTGTCGAGGGTGGTTTTGGGTAAATGTCATCAGTCAACCCTCACTCCCACCGTCCCTCCATGAAAGCGCCGGTGGGCAATCAGTTTGTGCCCTTTTCAGGTGATTGACAGCACGGACGCCACAGCCCTCTGCGATCATCGCTGCTGTTCTGTCCGTTGTCAACACCTCGCGCCTTATCGTCCATCTTTTCCAGAGGCAGATGCTGATAAATCGGGCGAGGAGGCAACTGAAGTGCGGTGAGGACATTGACTTTGAGATGGGCACACACCTCTCACAAACCACGGGACCCCGCTCCCTGGACATCATGGTGGCAATGGGTCATGTTGATGCTGTGGAACGGCGATTCTGGGCCCGGGAAACAAGCACTGACTGGTGGGACCGCATAGTGCTGCAGGTCTGGAATGAATCCCAGTGGCTGCAAAACTTTTGGATGCGTAAGGGCACTTTCCTTGAACTTTGTGAGTTGCTGTCCCCTGCCCTGAAGCGCAAGGACATCAGAATGCGAGCAGCCCTGACTATCCAGAAGTGAGTGGCCATAGCCCTCTGGAAGCTTGCTATGCCTGACAGCTACCGGTCAGTCGCGAATCAATTTGGAGTGGGCAAATCTACCGTGGGGGTTGCTGTGATGCAAGTAGCCAATGCAATCGTTGACCTGTTGCTCTCAAAGGTAGTGATCCTGGGAAACGTGCAGGTGATCAGAGATGGCTTCGCTGCGATGGGATTCCCAAACTGCGGTGGGGCTATTGATGGAACTCACATCCCTATCCTGGGACCGGACCACCATGGCAGCCAGTACATTAACCGAAAGGGCTACTTTTCTATGGTGCTGCAAGCACTGGTGGACCATAAAGGACGTTTTACCAACATCAACGTCGGATGGCCGGGCAAGGTTCATGATGCTCGCGTTTTCAGGAACTCTGGTCTATTTAGAAGGCTGCAGGAAGGTATTTACTTCCCGGACCAAACAATAACTGTTGGGGATGTGGAGATGCCTATAGTGATCCTTGGGGACCCAGCCTACCCTCTAATGCCCTGGCTCATGAAGCCGTACACAGGCGCCCTGGACACTGAAAAGGAGCTCTTCAAGTACCGTCTGAGCAAGTGCAGAATGGTGGTGGAGTGTGCTTTTGGGAGTCTCAAGGGGAGCTGGAGAAGCTTATTGACTCACTCTGATCTCAGCCAAACCAATATCCCCATTGTGATTGCAGCTTGCTGTGTGCTCCACAATCTCTGTGAGAGCAAGGGGGAGATATTTATGGCGGGGTGGGAGGTTGAGGCAAATCCCCTGGCTGCTGATTACGCGCAGCCAGACACCCGGGCGATTAGAAGAGCCCAGCGGGACGCGCTGCGCATCCGGGAAGCTTTGAAAGCTAGCTTCCATAGTGAACAGAGTAACCTGTGACTATTACCTTTGTGTAAGCAGAACCTGAACCTGCCTATGTTTCTTTACCCAGTTAATGTTGCCTATCCTCTCCAATTTCCAAACCCCTTCCCCCCCTTCCTACACTGCTTTAAAAATAAAATAAATGAAACATTTTTCATTAAAACTGTCTTCTTTATTAAGAATTTCTCTGTAAAGGGTTGAAACTGGGACGCATACTGTGGTTGGGGAGCGGGTGGAGTGATGGAAAGGACGCTTCCAAACTCGGGAAATGACAGGCTCCTGCTCCTAGAGCAGTCCGCAGTGGTGGACTGCTTGTTTCAACGGAGCCTGTCACCCCTCCTTTTTGGAACTCTGTGAGGGGGGGCCTGTGTGACTTTCTGGTGGGGGATGGCGGTTACAGATCCCCTACTGCGTGGCTCTGTCATGCAGGCTACTGACCGCTGCATAAGATCTGTAACCGCCCTCCCCCACCAGAAACTCTCAGAGTCCCCCAAAACAGAACATGAAAACCACCTCCCAGAATGACCATGGTGCCTAGTGAATGCAATGGGAGTGTGACGTTCTGGTGAACCTGTCCCCCTGTCTGTACCCTGGTACAGGCGCCTATCGTCTCCAATTACCAACCCCCTTCGCCCCCCTTCAAACACACCGTCCTTTAAAAGGAAATCAAGGAAACAGTACTTTACAGAAAAGTAATTTTTATTAAGGACAGCACAGTTATGGGATGAAACTTGGATGGGGGCTAGGGTGGGGTGCAGTTGGAGGGAAGAAAAGGACCCATCAAATCTTCGGGAATGAGAGCCTTCTGCTTCTTGAGCAGTCCGCAGGGGTGGAGTGATTATTTCCACGGCTCCTGCCGACCCTCATTCTCAGGACTTTGGGTGAGGGGGGAATGGGACTTTGTGGCGGGGGAGGGCGATTAGAAATCAAATAGAGCGGGGCTCTTTCGTCCTGCCTCCGGTCCTGCAGAACATCTACAAGGTGCCGGAGCGTGTCCGTTTGCTCCCTCATTAGTCCAAGCAGCGTTTGAGTCGCCTGCTGGTCTTCCTGCCGCCACCTGTCCTCCCGTTCACTGTATGATCGCTGGTATTGCAACATGTTCTCCCTCCACTGGGTCTGCTGTGCCGCCTCAGTTCGGGAACAGACCATAAGCTCTGAGAACATCTCGTCCCGTGTCCTTTTCTTTCGCCCCCTGATCTGCGCCAGCCTCTGGGAGGGGGATGCACGGGTACTGCGGGAGACGCTTGCAGCTGTGGGATGGGAGAAAGGGAGTGAATTCCTCACAAAGATACATTTTCCCGAACAATGAATATACTCTTTCCCTGTGAACAAGACCATGCACACTACCTATCACATATGCACTCAGTACAAGGTCGAATATTCTGTCTTTATATTGAGTGCCTGGGGTCTTGGTGTACAGATCACACAAGTGGGGCCGGACAACGGAATTCTGCTATCTGGAGGCCATGGTAAGCTGTATACTTTTGGCTGCTGAGAGCTTACTTTACAGCAGCGCCCTCCTCTCATGTTCCAAGCACAGCTGCTAGCGGTGACCAGTTCCTGCTGCCGGCAAACCGCTCAGCATGAACGGTTCGCCTCCCCGCCCCCCCCTGCATGGCTGGTCCTGGGAAAGGTCACTGCAAGCTGGTGGCGAACCGCTCAGCGTGAATGGTTTGCCTCCCCCCCACCCCCCGCGTGGCTGGTCCCGGGAAAGGTCCCTGAAAGCTGGCGGTGAGCCGCTCAGCGTGAATGGTTCGCCTCCCCGCCCCCACCGCGTGGCTGGTCCCAGGAAAGGTCCCTGCCTGCTGCCCGCGAACCGCTCAGCATGAACGGTTCGCCTCCCCGCCCCCACCGCGTGGCTGGAAACCTCCGGGTAGAGTTATTTAAAGGAACAGGCAATCAGTCCCCATACTAAAATACCCCTAATTCAAACCAGGGCACCATGTCTGATGAGGTCATGGAGACAGAGAAAGACCGTATGCTGCGTGAATGCCAGCAAACACTGGGGCCGTATGCCGCCATGCTTTGCAAGGCAATGATACCGGAGTACCTGCTACTAGCCTGGTGCGGAAAAGTTTCCTACCATGGAGGCAACAATAAGGCCTCTCTCCCCGGGAACCTGATACAAAGGCTTTCACTGTACCTCCAGGAGAGCTTCGTGGAGATCTCCGAGGAGGATTTCTCATCTATCCCCAGACATATTGACAGACTTTTCGAGTAGCTGCACTGGCAACAACTAAAAACTAAAGCGCCTAGGGCAAACTAAGCAATAAAAACCCATTGCTAACATACCATGCCTATTCTATTCAAAATAAATGTTTAAAACACTGACCTGCTGATCCTTCCCCTGATTCACGGTCCGGGTTACCGCCTTGGGAGGGTTGGTAGGGGATCTCAGTCAGGGTGATGAAGAGATCCTGGCTGTTGGGGAAATCAGCGTTGAAAGCGCTGTTGACTGCCTCGTCCTCCTCATCTCCTTCCTCATCTTCCCCGTCCGCGAAAACCTCAGAGGAAGTGGCCGTAGATAAGACCCCATCGTCGGAGTCCACGGACACTGGTGGGGCAGTGGTGGCGGCCCCTCCTAGAATTGCATGCAGTGCCTCGTAGAAACGGCATGTTTGGGGCTGGAATCCGAAGCGTCCGTTTGACTCTTTGGTTTTCTGGTACACTTGTCGCAGCTCCTTAATTTTCACATGGCACGGCGTTGCATCCTGGCTGTATCCTCTCTCCGTCATGGCTTTTGAGATCTTCTCGTAGATTTTCACATTCCATTTTTTCGATCGCAGCTCTGAAAGCACGGACTCATCGCCCCACACAGCGATCAGATCCAAGACTTCCCGATCAGTCCATGCTGGGGTCCTCTTTCTATTCTGCGATTGCATGGTCACCGCCGCTGGAGAGCTCTGCATTGTTGCCAGTGCTGCTGAGCTCTCCACGAAGTCCAAACAGGAAATGAGATTCAAACTGGCCAGACAGGAAAAGGAATTCAAATTTTCCCGGGGCTTTTCCTGTGTGGCTGGTCAGAGCATCTGTGCTCGGACTGCTGTGCAGAGCGTCCACGGAGTGGTGCACTGTGGGATAGCTTCCGGAGCTATTAGCGTCGAATTCCGTCCACAGTAACACGAATTCGACATGGCCATGTCGAATTTAGCACTACTCCCCTCGTCGGGGAGGAGTACAGAAATCGAATTAAAGAGCCCTTTATATCGAAATAAATAGCTTCGTACTGTGGACGGGTGCAGGGTTAATTCGAGTTAACGCTGCTAAATTCGACATTAAGTCCTAGTGTAGACCAGGCCTTACTTTTATCTGTGAATAATCTATGGGCTCTCATCATCTGGCCCATCTCAATATAATGATCTTTGAAGGTTTCATACTTTCGAGACCTGGCTCAAACATACAGATAACTGTATGCTAAATATAATAGTCTCAGGTTCATCCTACTTTTTGTTTACTGAATAACCTGCCAAGAACCATTTCGGTAACAATTTTGTTACATGTTTTTATTTTTTTAAAAATATGAAAAAATTTGAAAGTCAAGTTTGGGGTAAAAAATCACGTTCAAAAAAGGGCATTTGTAGATTAAAATAACTTTTAATTGAAAAACTTTTGCTGAGTTCTCATTCTGTCTGCTTGTGTATACTTTGTGTGCTCTCTGAACCTACCAAAACAAAAAATATGGGTAGTTGTGGCATTAAGATTATAAATACTTTGACCTGACCATTCCCCCCCACCACTTCGGAGGAGAAATCTTTTGGGGAAAGACCAGAGGAGACAGAAAATCCTGTGGTAATCTTGCTGAATCTTCCAGGCACATACTCTGATGTAGAAGTGACCTTTGCTGCATAGAGTGGCCAGGGTCAAAGACTCCAAACTTGCGTATCCTCAGTATTCATGGGAAAGGAAAGCCTAAAGACCTCCGTGTCAGAGGGGTTCTCGGGGAGGGTTAACTTTTCCATATGGCCCTTCCCACCAGGCAGCACTCCGTAAAGGAGCCATATTGCCATTGGCTAACTTTCATGTTACTATATAGCATTTCTCATCTATCACGTCTGTAAGGCACCTATTATGCCAGCTTTGTGCCACTGGTGACTTTACATTTGCTTTGTCCTACCAGAGTAATGGAAAGAAAACATAATGAGTTTATGGCTCTGGTCCAACATGTCACATTGTAAAATACCCTATAATCAATGTAAAATACCCACAATCAAGTACCAGAGAAAGTAGAAAAGTAATCCGCCTAAAAATCTTAAACTATCAAACTAATTTTTTTAATGCAGATAGAAATCTAGGAAGTCTCAAAATATGAATCAACACAAGACTTTCACTAAATGCTAGAAAAAATTTGTCCACACCCACCAATTCGTAAATAGGCAGAAATGATTGTTTTTTGCTGATTATTCTGTTTTTTAAAAATAATTGAGATAAACTTCACATCTTGACGTAAATCACATCACAAAAAAGAAAAGGATTAAAATTCAAAAGTAATGTTTAGATCACATTCCTTTAATCATTCAAATAATGGACAATCTTATCCTAAAAGGAGCAAGTAGACAGGTTATGTTCAAATTAAACTTCATTTTCTGGAACTGCACTATAAATGCAGCCCCCACACAATTGTTTTTCTAATTTTGTTCTCTTTGCTCCATCAATCTATTATTATGGCTGCACCCACTTACTTTCTATTACTGCAATTTTGAATTGAGCTTTAATTTGGGACAGTCTTGAAAATATAAGAAAATTCTGCTGAACACTTTTTTTAAATGAATTATTTTTTCCACAGATGATAAGAATAATCAGAGCAGCCTGGATTTTTTTCATGTGTTTGTAATTCAAGAAAGCTTTGCTTCCTTATGAAAAAGTTAATTTAGGACAAGGTTCTTCCACTCTTATAGTGATTAGTACTTACTCCATGAATAGTCTCTTTGAGGTAAACCATGTGGTTTTCTTTCCTGCTGTTGAGGTCAGTGGGACTTCTTATGAAGTAAAATATTACTCGGTGAGTTTTAGAGGTGTCAAAACTGGGCCTTTGGGGTCTGACTGCAGTTATTTCCTAGGCAGAACTCCCACTCAGTTCAGCTGAGTTTTGCTTGAATAAGAACTGTAGGATTTTCTTTGATCCTTTGTTCTCACAGCATTTAAATTCTTGTCTGAAGTAGAAGTGTGGTTTCTGAAGCTGAGCACACAACAATATAATTTACCAAGATGGACGCTGGTGGTGATGTCACTCTCACTATTTTACATATGCATATGGCGCAGTCTAAAAAATTATAGACTGAATACAAAAAAGGTTAACCCTACTTGGATTTCTAAAGTGATTTAGAGAAGGCATTTGCTATATTAAGAAAAATAAAATTAATTGTATGCTAGGAAAGTCTCCAATTTACAACAAAATACACTAATGAGAACAACTCAAGCATTTTTGTTTTAAAAGCCTTCTGCTAATGAACGCATTTGAAGTAAGCATTGTGGTCTCTGCTGAGCTCTGTGCAGATAACAGCATAAATAAAAACCTCTCTTTGGCACAACTGTCAGTCTTTGCTTAGATGAGTATGAGTTTTCAAAACTGTCATTAACAAGAAAGGAAGATGTAAATGGATGGAACAGAAGCCTATTGTTGTTTAAGTATACAGAACATTTTCCTTCAAATGTATAGAAGTTAACAAACTAATTTCGTATCCTTTCCTGCATCTGTTTGGAATTGTCAATGTGGGTTCAAGTGGCAGTTTAGATGGCTAGTCTGGTTAGAAATATTTCAGATGAAGGTCTGTTTTTGCCAAAATAATTAGTCATTTTTAGCTTATATGCTCTATCCCATTGTTCTGCTCCCTTTAGGTAATTAAACTCAATTTTAGATAGCATTAGAGCTAAATTATGTTAGTAATTATAGTACAATGATAAAACCCCAGGCTATTGATTCTGGTGATATTTGTACTTATCTTTTATTCACTGCACTGTTTGAAAATGATTTATTACTGCCTCAGGCCATAGTTAGTAAAATGAAAGCTCTGAACTGAGAATATCCATTAATACCCTTTGGGGATCCGAAAGGCTCTGTCTTCTATCTTTGTCCAAAGATCACTAGTTACATGTGTGAGTGAATGTAATGGGAAAGGCTTTTCAACTTCATTTTTAACAAATAGCTTAGGTGTCATGAAATTCTTTTCAGACCCCATCTGTGCAAAAACAAAATCAGAGTGAAGAATGAAAAACAGGAGAGCTATTCAGAATGATCAGCTGAAGTTCTTATAATTATATTCATGTTGTGCACTCAAGGCCAGAGTTTACTGTGTTCTCTACAGTGGTTTGTTTGTTTCTCTTGATCCTGGCAAATATTCATGTCTAGTAATGTTCATCCCACCAAAAAGTGATATACATTTTAACTCTCATATTAAGAGGATCAGTCTGAGAAATTTGTTTGGCATACTATCATCTACTGCTTAGGTAAGGAAATATATTGTACTGGTAAACAATTGTTTCTTTAGTAAAATTAATATCAGAATGTGTACTCCAGGTGGGTAAATAGGTATTAATGGGCAAGTAGGAACAAATTTTATTAAGACTAAACCTCAGACAGGAATATTCTTCTACTGCAGCTGAAGAAGGGAGAAAAAGTAATTTTCAATAAATATTTGGAAGAGATCAAATCAGGGGTTTTGTTTAACCCAAATTGAAATATAAGTGTCCTGATCTCTAATATAGGCTATATATTCAAATCAAACATGATGTTATTCAGGAGAAAAATAAGAATGCACTGACTAGAGAATTGTCAACAATAGAAACCGTTATTAAAAATAACTGGAGAGCAAAGGGAGGGCAATCCGCTATTTACAGAGCATAATGAGAAGAACGATGAATGGAAGTGAAGAAAGGGAAGGAGGATACTCAAAGAGGAAAGGAAGAGAACCTCATGCAGAAAGGGGTGGCAGTTGCAGGCAAGAGTAAACAACCAATCAGCATAATTGAAAAGTGAGAAGAGTTTACGTGTGATCATTCTAATAGCATCTAGAGCTCTGAAGGCCCAGCAGATGCTGTAGCTGGTTTGCTCTTTTGAGGATCTAGAGGAAATGTAATGCCACTCCCAGAGCTGCTCCTACTGTTCCTGGACTATTATGGTTTGGAAAGTGAGGGGAGGCCACTGGTACTTGGCATCCCTGCTCTTATTTGGGGTCAAGGTCAGAGCTACAAATTCCACAGGGAATATGCAAGAGGAGAGACCTGCTTCATGTCTTAGAAGGGGTTTCAAAAACTCCCAGTGACTTTAATGGTGCAATATTAAGATGTTTGCTGGTACAAAAGATGTCTGTATATATGTAAATAGTAATTTGTGTGTTTCTTCTGTGAGGTTCTTTTACATAGAGCTCTTATGCATACCTTTAAATTGTTGATCAATACATTTTAGGTCAGCTGAGAGAGAAGATTAGATGCACTTAAAAACAGAGACATGCACATTCATAACTGCATTATCATTAAAAATGGCTCCATGAGTTTTGTCCAAAGTTTCAATATTAGTTTTGGTATGAGACTACGTGTGAGAAATTTTAACCCAAAATAATGTGTTTGTGAAAGGTAGAAACAGATTAAAAATATTGATTAGAATGGAATAGCCAGGGTAACATTTTACAGTGAGAGTAATTATCAGCTGGAACAATTTTCAAAGGGTGATGCTGGATTCTCCACCACTGGAAATTTTTAAATTAAGATTGGATGATTTTCTGACAGATATGCTCCAGGAATTTTGAGGGGGAGGAAGTTTAGTGACCTTTGTTATACAGGAGGTCAGTCCAGATGATCACTGTGATACCTCCTGGCCTTGAAATATATGACACTACAGTGTAGATATGATAAATATATTGATAAATTAGATATACCAGAGTAGTTAGTATATTTGAGATCTGATGATCATTTGCATAAATCCCTTCATGCCACTCTGGCAGTGTAAAGGGGATGCCACAATGATGTAAAGGAGTTAGAATATAAATGAGAATTAGGCTTTTATTGTTATATTTTGCAACAAAATTCAGATTCTGCTTATTATGTTTAATTTATTAACTGAATACAAGTTGGAAAAATCTGGCTCCAATTTTTAAATGCCACTAATATGTGATATGTGAAGACATTCTAATACTCTGATTTCACTTAAGAGGATGATTGAATTATTGCAGTGAGTAAAATTAAGTGATGTCAGTTGAGAATGAGTGAAAATGCCACTGCCAACTGAAAATCAACACATTGAAAAACTATTAGAAAAGGCTCTAGCATAATTACATAAAGCTGTAGGCAGAGTTGATCTCATTTATTAGAAGATGCTTGTTGCACCAGAAGAGTAGTGTAATATCAGCTCTTTTTGTAAAATGTACAGCAGGTCTTTAAATAACAGTGAAATATGTTTAACTTTTTAAATGAGGGAAAATTCACGTTATCAAAAAAATGTAATGAAGTCTACTCCATATCCTTGTCAATCATTAATTCTAAACTCAGTACCCTTTCCCATCTTGAGACAGTTATGGAGTGCACTAGGTGTCATATTTTATCAATAGCATTTATTAGATAGCATTGTTCGTAGATGTTGAACAAGACACGGAAACCGCTGGTAGCTCGTGAAGTTCTCCACTGCACACTTGTTAATTCTTTTGGAAACTCCTATCCTGATTCAGTTGTCACCCTGGGAATCTCTCAGTGTCAACAGGCAAAGGACCACCCTCATGATGTAACTCGCATCAGGCCTGACACACTCATTCCCCCAGCACGCTGATAATATATACCTCAAAAGTGTCATGTATCAAATGTAAACTGGTGACACGCTGGTCCTGAAAATCATTGCGTGATGTACGTACAGGTTGCGTACAAAGTCTTATAGATGGATGCTGGAAACATGTACTTAAAATGTTTGAGAGACAGAGCTTAAAACCTAGCATGCCCTAGACAAAGAAATGTGTATTTACCCATCTGGGTCAAGCTTTGTAAGCCATAGGACAATGCAAGTACATTTACATATAAGGTAAACAAAGCCATTAAGCTAAACAAGCAAAGAATAATTGAATAATCATGCTGGGGACAGAATCTGGACCCTAGGGAACCTTCCTGGGTCTTGAGGCAGGAGTAATGTACTTTGAATAATAACAGGGGAGCAAAAAGATCTTTTTTGTTATTCTTTACTGAGGAGATATAGGGTACAACACCCTTCAAGCATGTGAAAGTTGGAGCCTCAGTTTGAAAGACTGTGGATCCTGGTAATTTACTGTAAGTAAGAAAACTGCTTAGGCAAAGATTGTAATGTGCTAAGATTAAGTTTTAGTCGCTAGAAAGTATTTTTGTTTTATTTTATTTGTAACCAGACCTGTCTCTTTTTTTCTCTTGCTTAGTATCACTTAAATCTTCAGTCTTCATTATTCTTGTTTTATTATAAAGCCATCTCAATGCTGTGTATTAAAGTGAAGCATGCGTCTTTAACTAACTGAACAGGCTGATGTGTGCGCTTTCTCTTTGGAGGCAGCAAACTTAACAATTTCTGTGAGTGTTCAGTGAAATGGACTGGACAATGCAGGGAGACCTCTCTGGGGAACTGCGATTCACTGATTGTTAACTGCAAGGCAAGGCTTAGACTGGCAGAGTCTTGAAGAGTTTGCTGGCAAGGCTGGGAACTGACACACACAGATTAGCAGCAGCAAAGCTTTCACTCTTGTTAAGGCAGAGCAGTAACACAGTGACTTAGGTGTCCCGTGGGTGTCCTGAGCAAAACGTCACAACAGTACCTATGTGTCAGTATATAAACAGATGGGTAGTAGGCCAAGTCTGGAGATGCATTCATCTGAATGTTTTCTGCTTTTTAAGGTTAAAAACCATGATACAGTATCATTATGCATTATTATCAATTAAAGATGCAAACATTCAGGAATACATCCTGGTCACCATCTTCATGAAAACTATGGTCTCATTCAATATAATTGGCATATAGGTGACATGATTAAAGTAATTAGGATTTCTAGTATTGTATCAAAGTGAAAGTGGAGAAAGTACCAATCAGAGTAACTATAATATGGATTTAATCTAGTATTAGTAACTCAATTCAGAATAATCAGTTCTTTACCCAAAAGTAGTCTCTCCATCTCTCTAAGAGAAGGAGAAAGCAGTCGTTAGCTTATTTACTGGCCAGGCACAAATGTGGAGACTTTGGAACTTTAACACCAACCACTAACAAACAGATCAGATATTAAGGAGTTATTTTTCACAGAAACTCACACATTAGCATTTACTTTTAGATTGAAAATGATGACCTAATTTTTTGGGACAAGCCCGACAATATACTTTGGTTATTTCTGAGGGCTGTGCTAGATATGAGCTGAATTAAATATATCCAGGAGTTGTAATAAAGTCTGATGGGAACAATATATTCTTGTGTTACATTCCTAGAGCTTGCCTTTTGGCTTACATCTATCTGTATTAGGAGATATTTAATTAGTTGTTCTATCATGTTGAATGAGTTAGTTTTGTTGCTATGAAACAACAGCCATGTGGATATTAATCTTACTAAATTAACTATTAATGTTAAGCATGTGCTTAAGTGCTTTTTTGGACCTTAGATTTAATTCAAATTGAACAAATGATTTTATGGGAGCACCTAAAAGGCAAAGTATGGTAATCCAATTACAAACTTGTAGTGGTCAGATAGCGATCAGATTTTTCAGGACTTGATTCCAACAAGAGACACTGTGGGCTTTCAAATTTTATGATGATTTCTTCTAAAGACTATATATCTAGGTGTACCAGAATACTTGTTTTTTACCCCCCTGCTATTGAGACTTCTATAGGGTATGAGGCATTATTTCACCAAAAATAAATTTGTTAATAACTTACTATTGATAAGCTATATTCATATAGCTGACTTAAACTAGTAACATGTTTTTATGAAAATTCCCACCAATGTATTCTTCATGACTTTGCTCCCTTTTGCGAGCTTTCAGAGGACACATATGTTTTGCAATAAAACATGCAAAAATCTCTAAAAGCCCTGGACTGAGAGTTTAGAGCTCTCAACTGCATATGATATTTGCTAAGAAATAGAATAATTCATGTGCTCATATCTTTTTCTTCAAAGGTCATATTTATATTCTTGCTCAGCCTGTTTAAAGTTTGCCTCCTGCTTTGTAAGATTCTCTTTTTGTGTATTGGGGAGATCAAAGTTCTATCTATGTTTTAAGTTCACGATTGAGCAGAGTTATATGGGCAGCTTGGTGTGACACTGACAAACAACCCAGAGAGAAGAAGGATGATCTGTTGATTAAGGACAGGACTGATCAGGAGATCTGGGTACTATTCCTCCATCTACCATAGATATCCTGACTGACCATCCAGAAGCTACCACCCAAAAGCAGCCATGATTAATTGTTGTGACTTTAGTCTCAGAGTAATTTGCAGTTACATTTCATGGTGGGTTTGGAGGCATAGTACCAGGATGTCCTGATTATCATACCTGTGCTTGAACCAAAAACCCATCAATCTCTGTCCTGAAGCCAAGTTGAATGTAAGGGCGGGGGGGGGGGGGGGGGGGAAACCACAGACAAGCAAAGATTTGGAAAGTAAATCTATATATTGTAAAACAAGGGTTTCTGAATCTTTATATATCAATATATAATTAAATTCATGTGTGTTTCCCCAGTATTCTAGGCACATCAGGAATTCTTAGACAAAATAAAATTGCCTTGTGCATACTAAAGATTTACTCATAATGATTTATAGACTTATGGACTTATAGATTTATAGACCATAGTGCATATACACCTTGATTATTAAATACAGTTGCATCCCCTTCCTTTATTATGTCATATCTCATTAAATATTTTACAAGTACAATTAATGAGAGAAGATATTCAATAATTCCCTGACAATTTTAAATTGATTCATATTAGGTTCAATTCCTTCCTGCAATAATTCAGTCTTCTTCCAAAATATGATAAAATCCATGGCAAGTATCAAGAAACATTTGCAGAATTAATTTGATATCCTGGCTTAGCCATGACAAGAATTTAACAAATAGCTACAGTAGTAAATCTAAAAGCCATTAACAATAAAAAATATATATTTTTATATTTTAAGTACAATTTATTTTAATGAGTATTAAAGCAAGTGTGTAGTTTCTATAGAGAAAAATGCATTTTACAGTATGCTGTACCAGTGTTGTCTGTATGCACACTTGGGGCTTAGTGTGGCACTTGTGGATTTCATAGGTCTTACTGGAACTCCTTTTGCTCTGCCTTATCTAAAGCAGAGTAAACTGAATGCTCATTACAGGTGCATTTCCCACACTGCTCAGTCACAAAGCAGTTTGGGACCAATAGGAAAACAGATTGAAGCAGGTTCGTTCTTGTGTACGTGACATGGTTTGTCAGTGATAGGGCAAGATTTCCATTCTGAAGAGCTCCCACATGAAATAGTTCCATTAAGATAATGGAAACAACAGGAGATGTGTATAGGTGTGCAGGGGAGACAACAGTAATCAATGGGAAGAGAAAATTTCTATTGACAGAGAGCATAATTTTTTCTATGGGTGAACAAATTATATATGTTGCTTTGTGTCATGTCTCTTTGTTGCTATTTTTGCTAGGTTAGGTGCATGAGCTGGAGTGGAGATCAGTGGTGAAAAATTAGTTGAGGGAAGCAAGTATTAAAGAGAAATTTTGAAGGAATAAGGTACGGTCATTTGGGGCCATAACAGTTGAAGTCAAAGGGAGTTTTTCCATTGATTTCAGTGGGCTTTAATGTGCAAAGTATTCAAAGTTTCCAACTACTATTGAATCCAAGCAGTTGAATGCAATGGGGGCAGAAAATATTCAGCTCCTAGTGAAATCAGACCATTATATATAAGAAGAGGGAGGCAGTGTCAGGCTTAGGAGGAAGATGATAAAAGACATGGATCCATTGGTGGAAAAGGACATAAAAGGAGCATCAAGGAGAGAGGAGGAATTCTCAGGGAGAAGGTAGATTTTACTGGTAAGCAACAGGTCTCACTGTACTTATTTATGGTACACCTAATAATAGTTAGTAGATTGACCTTTTTTATTACAAATAGCACTAAAAGACATTTCATAGTGCTTGTTTCATAATGACAATATTGATTTGCATTTCTTCCTTAATGCAAAGTTATAAAGTGATTGAGTACATTTTTGATACTGTGATAAATTCTAATTTCACATTGTTTATTCTTTAATAATATTAGAATTTATTCTATTTATAATATAAAATTTATAGAAAATAGTATATGTATTTATTTGCAGTGGAAAATGTGAAACCACAGTAAATTAAGGTAGTGATTCCTATAGATGTTTCAGTTTACTTAGTTTAATTAGCACATGAAATGTATTCTCTTGTTACTGAGAAGTCTGTAAAATCTCACCATGTGGAATTTGCATAGTTTCCCAATAAACTAGTCTTTCAGTCACATGTGCAATACAAACAGCCGTTTTTCCAGGTTCGGATGAATGTTTGATCTGATCTTCCATGATCATTCATGTAAAATCAAACATGCCAAAGATGCTGATTTTGTTTATTCATTTCTACCAAGTAAAAAAAATATTACGGGAAGGAGGAGCACAGCTGCACAGAATTAAACAAAATGGCATGAACCTCAATATTTGTCATTAAGAGTATCCTTATATATGTGTAGATTTATTTCCCCCTAGAATGTATTGATTTTAGCAGATACATAAAAACTGCTGTCTTTATGGGGCAGCCTGCATCCTCCTTCCAGAGCGAAGTATCCCCCCATAGTAACCCCTTGGCAAGGAAAGAAAGAAATTCTCTCTGTGCTGTACTATGCCTGACCTGACTGGTGTCTCTGGGTATTATTATAATAAATGAGTCTCCATATAGCAACAGATGCTCTAGTCTTGCTGCTGTTCCTTCTCTGGCCTGCCCTGACCCACCATCACCTGCCCTTTATATGCTGGCAGTGAGGGACTTCTAGGAAATGACCTCCATACTGGCTAGAAGGTGTGCTCCGCCTGCGTGACACTCCAGAATCCTGCCACCTCCTCTGCTCTGTGGAACTGTTTTCATGCTGCTGCCAGGAAATCCTGTGCTGCTCTGATGTCTTTCCATTGAAAACTACTGCTGTGTCTCACATTGATTTAGGCAGAAATGAGAGTTAGACTAGTAGGATCTCCCAATTCATTCACCTTGCCAAAACAAAGCACAAATACTTCTTTGATAGGCTGCAGTATTATTTAAACCTCAAAATATTAATATGTTTCAATGTAACTGGCTATAGAACAGTGTTATTAGACATCTTGTCAGAAGATTCCTGAAACTAAAAATGCCTGTCTTTATAGAGCCTTCTGTCATTTGCTCCCTTTTTTCAACAGTCAGAAGAGATCTTTACCTAATGGGCTTTTGAATCTACCTGAAAGAAGCTGAGGTACAAGGCAATAACTAATGATCAATTTCATATACATTTATTACCTCTCTTTCCCATTAGTGGTATTTATTTGCCTTCGTCCTGTAGAGCTGTGGAAGGAAATTCATGTGAGAACCACAGTGAAACTAAATTCTCTTGGCCATCTGCCACTTTTGCCTCTCACTCATCCCTCTTTTTCCAGCAAGAGATACGAAGGAAAAATATCTAGATTATTATTCCTTTTTCTAAAAATCATGAAGAAAAGCAGTCAAGCCATTAATCCACTAGGTCTTTCTCACTCCTTACAAGCATCAGCAGTGTGTTGCTCTTGAATTAATTCACTAGCCTTCAGATAACCTAGCTTTCTCATTGGAACCTATCATGATATTTGTGTTCTCTCTCCCATTTACTGGGCTGGCACCGCAGCTTAGTGTAACTCTACTTCTTAGTTCTAGAACAATTCTTCATGCAGTCATCCCAGCAGAGAAAACCATTTACCAGAGCTCCTGGACTATATTTTGTAATACAGCCCCCTACAATTGTTTGGGAGCCTGTGCACCAATTGTTTTGGTTTTGACACTCCAGTCTCTAAGTAGCCACTCAAATTCCCTTTTTCCGTATCTCCAATCTACCAGCCTGAATATATCCACTTCAGCAGGACATAGCAGTGAATGTGCTATTGGTTGGGATGCATAGGTCTTGTATCTTGTGACCTAGGTCTTGTTTGGTCATGCCAGTAAAACAGCTCATTACACTTCTTCCCAGGAACCATCTAATTCACATATCCAAAAGTATAGCGCCCTCCACCCCACCCCACCCCACCCCACAATTCTTGTTGTTTGTGCACAAACAGGTCATGATTTTCACAGATTTGTTCATTATTCACCATTCTTTGCACAATGTTTAGCCTTTGATGTATTTATGAGTTAACTGTTATGAATATTTGATGCTTCTCATTTGACATTTATGCCACATGATTGGTTATGTATGTCATGTGGTATTGTTTTTTCTCTGTGAATGAATATCCTAATTTTTATAAACAGTTGTCCATTTTCTACACTCAAATTATTTGTGAACATTAGATCTGTGCAGAAAAACGTAATTCCATTTCACAGAGAGTTTTGATATTTCAAAATTTGGCTTTGTTCTAATTTGAAAAACAAAAAGAAAACATTTGAAATTCTCTGTGAAAGGGAATGGTGCCGTTTCTCCAGGTCAGTCTGCCTGGCTGGTTGCCCTGGAGTCACATACCCTGGAAGCCCTGGGAGTCTTGCTGAGGAGTTGCAAGCCTGGGAACTCATACTCTGAGAGTTCCTTGTGCCTCACTTCCTGTCATCTCACCTGGAGGTCTGAAGGGAGCTGGGAGCCCACCACCAAACTGCAGAAGAACTGAAGGGCCTAGTGTTTGGGAATGGTTTCAGTTTAAACTAATTTGCATTCTACTATGGAAAATTTCCAACCAGATGTAGTGAATATTTATAAATGTTCAATACATCTATTCTGTAAATAATAAAAAGCTTTTTGAAAAGTATACTAGCCCATTTCCAGTTTGTATACTCTCCAAAGCCTTTGCTTTTCATGAACATATTTCTGAAAAAAACTCACTCATCCAAATATTCAAGCACTAGTAAATGCAAGAGGTAGTTATCAGCAAAGTGTATTGGAAAGGTTTATTCACAAGAATATACAGGAATCTTTTTTTGCTGTATGTGCTCAGATTTAGCTGTGCTTAAACAATGCTGAAAATCTCCTTCCAGCATTCACATGAAAGAATCTTTATAATAAGCATTGCAACATAAACACAGTTTCCATCCAACCCCTTTATGTCCCTAGCCATCAAAAATATGTTGTAAGGTCTCTTTCATGTCTGTCAGCTTTTGATGACTCTTTGTTTATTTTAGACCCAACGTTCAACCCCGTGCAACATAAACAATTGATATTTTTAAAACAGGTAAAAGAATAATAGAATCGGAAGTCTCTCCTGAGTCTTCCATGAGTTTAAAAAAAGTGTTTTGATATTTCCAAGCATGAAGACTTTACTCAGAGGTTCTAAGTATTCTTTGTTCTTCTCCTGTGGTGCCTGAATTCTGAGAGAGAGTGCAGACAGAGGACTTCACAGCAAGAGACATGCAGAGGACAGTAGCTTACCAAGTACCTTAATAAAGCTGCATCTCTAAACTGGGTGGTGGTGGTGGAACCTTCAGGTGGGTCCTTATAATTTGGGGACTGGAGTCCTTGGGACTAGAGACAGATTTGTAAAGTGACTACTTCACTCACTGATCCTAACAACTAATGGGGTTTAGGGATAGGTGAAGTGGTACAGTCAAGAGACTATTACCTGTAGGACATATTGACTGGGGGCCAGGAAAAGAGTTAGATGGACTATTGACAAAGATACTTGCAGAGGAAATATTTCACTATTTGCATATACCTGTGTGTGTGTTTTCCCAGATTTATGACTGTGGCCCATTTCCCATAATAAAGATTCCCTTATTTGTATACACTCATAGATAGTACGCAAGTGTAGAATGGGAGGTCTTGAGTTTCCCAAGGTTCCTGGCTAGGGGTTTATGTTGGCTTAGTTATTTGTCAAAAAGGACCATAGATATATTGAATCTGGTACTTCTACCCTACCTGACAGAAGGGTTCTATTTATAAACTGCTTTGTGATCCTTAGAAGGAGTTATATTAATGCAAATTATTATTTATTTATTTAGTTATTCTCATTACAAGGGCAAAACCACTTTCTGGGTCTGTGAAATGGCCCACATTGTCAAGTGGTTACTCACAATTTGCCAGACTGTTATTGGCCATTATATGAGCGTGCAAGTGAAGGAATTATGCAAGGATCTGTTGCCTGATCAATTGATTGCTTATTGATTGTTTCTGATTTAGTTTACCCAGTTAGCACTTTGACATTTGGTAGGTTCTTGTCCTAAGATCAGGCCCAGTATTATCAGAATTATCATTTGGGAGCCTAGAGGTGCACAGTGCAACACCCATACTTAGAAAATCATGATATATTTATAATAGTTTTATTAACACAGTTAGCAAAGTCACAAACACTCCAACCCAGCAAGGCAGGTAGAGATCATATAGAATGGGCTCAGCATCCAAATACTTACAACAGCCCTTTAAAAACAACCTGAAGCATTAGTTATCATCTCCCTCGTTTTTCCCCTCTCTATCATCCCAATCTCCAGTGGTGGTCATCCTGGTATCTTGCAAGGGCTACATCTCTCTAACTCCACACTGGCTAAGATACAACTTTTATAATGTGTTATGCTGATGTCACTATGCCTGATGCATATTCAGCAGGGCTTTCAGTACCTTTTCCTCATTTGTAGTTCCTACTAATGTTGGGGATCCCTTCTCTCATAGGTTATTAGTCCTCTTCCCTCAAACTTATTAGCATATATGTCAATTGGTTATCATGACATTCTTGTGCTCAGACGTCAGTTGATGTCCCTAACTAAAAATATCCCAAACTGTTATAAACTAGCATCTTCTGATTACCTACCAGCAGTTTAGCTATCTTGTGTTATCTTATGATCTGGGGTTTACCGTGGTTAGCTACATATGCTAAGGCTTTTGGGGCCTTATCCTTTAATTAGTTTGGCTAAGCTATTGTGTTACAGGCTTGTAGGCGCATTGCATTATTACCTTAACTTATACGTATGGCTCAGCTAGAAAATACTTATAGGCTACAAATCCTTTCCCCCACTTAAATTCTCTGTTAGTACCCTTTATCTAGCCAATGTCTTGCTGCATTAAAGGCTCACATAACTCTTAATGGGCTGGGTATCTGTGCTCCAGTATGGGTAGGATCTGTCTTAAAACTTTGTGGAACAAAGAGAACTTGTCAAGGTGAAGGGAAAGTTTCTTCCCCCTTTAAATCCAGACCAGCAATCATATCTCTTTGTGACATTGCCCAAAATGAGGTCACAGTTGAAGCTCAATCTATGGTAGTCCATATCTACTATAAACATAGCAAGGCATCACTCATGATTTCAAACTTGATAAAGAGTTGCACCTTAAAAGACTAAGGCCAGTAACCTCATATTCTGAGTACTACTGTTTGTTTAGGAACCTCGGCAGAAGGACAATAAATCTATGAGATAGCAAGAAATGCTCTTTGCCAGAATCTAAATTGAGGGCCTCATTTAAGATAACTAGCAGTAGGGGGTGCTTTTAACTTCAGGAAAATGGTACCCTTTAAATCAAGTTTCTCTGTTTGCAAAGTATCTGGATTTCATTCAGGACAACACAACAGCCTTTCCTGCTGTTTTGATGGAAAGCCTTCTGCAGTTTATAAATCAGAAATAACTTCACTGAGTCAAGCAACTCCCACATCCCCTGCTTCATGTATCCAGTATGTCATTTAAGGAAGACAGAATTTCATCAATCTTCAAAATGTACAACAGGATAAAGTCCCAGTGCCCAATTCTCTATTTTGTCTCAAAACTTTTGCCCAGATAGATGAGTGGAAGTTCTGTCAAAGAGAAGATTATTCAGAGGATGTAATAAAATCCTAACCAAAGCCAGAAGGGTCAACACTTTAGTTATTTATAACAAAATGTGAAACATTTTTATACTGTAGTACATTACACCTATTTCAATGTTTTGATAGATATTTTTAACAAAATATTGCGATGCCAGTGAAGCTTTCTAGTGCTGCTTCTTTAAGAAACTAGTTGCTTGAATTGTTTTCTCTCATCCCAATTTTTCAGCATAATTTATTTTATTTTTTTTTTAATTTCTTCTTACCTCTAAAGAAAATTATAGCTTACCAGAACTTTGATTCAAGGTAATTCATAAATATAAATCCAGAAATGAAGGATTTTAATCTCCCAACCTACACTATCACTGACATTTTTTCAAATGAAAGTTTTTTGTTTGTTATTTTAATGTTTCCAGCGGTCTTAGTCGTGGGTTTGGGGGTTTGTATGGTTTCTAATATACAATAATAGAAATGTAGGGCTGGAAGTAACCTTGAGAACTCATTGAGTCCAGACTTACAACTCTATCCACTTTAGAACACATATGGTCTTACAGGCCAGGAAAGGTTTGCAAAGCTGTTTATGTTGACTGTGTAGCAGCAAACTGACCTATTAAGGATAAAGGTTAACCCACTCCATAGGAACAAAAAGTAGAAATACTAGCTTGTCTGATGTGAACTGTAGAGCTGTCCTGGGTCTGGGCAGCATCCACCTCCTTGTCACAGATCCTCCATTCCCCTCCACCCCCTCTGCTGAGGTAGTGACTACCACAGTTGTTACTACAACCCTAAAGCTGAAGTAAACTCGACTATAGTCAGGAGGAAGGTAATGTGAGAATTAAATTACACAAATAACACTGAAACAAATAACAATGTCCCTCTTACAGTAATATACAAATTCTATGTTAGCTGTCATTCTATTCCCTTCTTAAAAAATCAATTTAACATTTCTAAAAGAACTCCATTAATTTCTGGAATAATATTACCACTTAAGTATGACAGGACCACGTTTACATATTCTTTATGCATGTTACTCCAATGATAGAGAGTGGTTCTTTATTCATGCACAGTAAAGTCGCTGTATTGGTTTGGATTGGCAGTACTGTAGACCATAATCAAGTTTTAGGGTTGTTGGTTTTTTTTAATGTGTATAGAGCTGAGACTAGAACTGGGTAAAAGTTGTCAAGTGGTAAATTTTCCTGACATTTATTTTTCAAGGAAGTATGTGTTTTGGTTAAATTTTCCATTTTTTATGGGAAAATTCAAAATTCAGCATTTTCAAAAGTCAAAAATATTGAGTCTTTAGTGGGCACTCAGTTTGTTGATAATTCAACACAATTTCATTTTATTCATTTTTCTGTATATCATTTTTCTAATGCGATCCCCCAGATCTGATAGGATGACAAAGGTGACAAGCATGTCATGTGGGAACTGCAGTTTCTCACACTGCTTGCCAGACACTAGGCTATACTTTTTCCTTTAGCAGAATTTCCAAATGCAGAATTCCCTCTGGTTGCATATGTTTCTGCAACTGAGACTCAAAATAGTATCTTCCTGCTCCATGGGCTGATCCCGCAAGATGATCCAAATTTAGCCTTACTAGAAGTTACTCTTTGGATCTCTCTCAGGAGTAGAACATTTCTTAGTTCACGGATGGTGGAAGTACTTATAACTCCACTGATGTCACTGCTCATATGGGGTTGTACCTACTTATGCCAGTGTTACATTTGGCCAAAAGACTACTTCTCAAATGCAAGGTCTCCCAAACAGAATCTTTTTCCCCAAATGAAATAAAGTATTTGAATTCATTGACAAATGATTCTATGCTACAGTATTTCATAATATGGAGCCCTATCTAGCTGTCACAGAAGCATATACAAATGAATAATGGGACTATTCACAGGGAAGGGTATGCATAAACCTATAGGTGGTTACATAGATTTTTAAAAACATAAATCAAATTCATTTATTTAACGCCATATTCATAATGCCGTGTTGGTTTGATAGTGACCCAAAGGAATAATCTGGGGATAGATTTTAATCTTACTTTCAAGCCCATAGTAAGGGCAGATATATAGTTGCCCTTTTTCAGGGTAGTGAGATTTTAAGAGGTACAATTCCCTCCTAATCACCCACCTGCTTCAGGGCTGAAATAATCTACTATTGGCCTATACCAGTAGTGAATTACTTCTCCCACCAACCCACAGCTATGCTGTGCTTACTGGTTCATTGAAAGGTGGAGTCAAAGCTACATCCTTAAATTACTTATTTTGTACCAGAAGTATATTTTCATAAACAGTTCTTTATTGTTTATCTCTTTTGCTACTTTTAGTATTTTATCTAAAAATAATTAATGTATTTTATAATTTAAAAAGTGTATCATTTAGAAATAGTCCCAAACCTCCTTATGCCCTTAGCCACACATTCCATCACCAGTAATCATAATTTTATGCACACTGCCAAAACTTAAACCCTATTTCAGCAAAAATTGGAGGTATAATCCATTTTCTATATTAGCCTCCATGATAGCACACATTCTCATTAAGGCAGCACATCATTCATGTATTCATTCATGCACTTATACATATTAATAATTTCATAGTGAGTGAAATCCCTTTACAAGGAATCGAGCAATTTTTAAACATAGCTTTAAAAACACATAATTGACAGTAATGGATGCTTCAGGGCTATTAAGTTCTACAAATACATATTTTTTTACAAATATTTACTTGGTGATTTACTCACAGGGGAATAAGAGAGAGAACTGCTTAGCTTTTCCCCTGAAGAAATATTGAGCCAGATTCTGCCCCTACAATGGGCTGGAGAAGAATTCCCCTGGCACAAGAACAGCATAGTGTCTATGTATGTGATCCTATGTTGCTCCCCCTCCCAGTAGGCCCCAATATCGGGTGTAGAGCTGTGGCATAAGGAGGCAGATCAGGGACAGGAAGGGTTCTTTTAGTGCTCAGCACTATTGGGGATTCCGGGATGCAGAACAGTGCACGTAAGGGTGTAATAACCATAATCCCATTGCTTCTCAAACTCATGCCAGGAGAAATTTCAGGCGCTCTAACAGCCCAGACTCTATGCAGTACAGAGTTGCATAAAGACTTTCTCAGGAGATGCAGCACGGACTCGAGTCCAGGGGTTCTCAATCTTTTTCTTTCTGACCCCCACCCCGCAACATGCTCTAAAAATTCCATGGCTCAGCTGTGCCACAACAACTATTTTTCTGCATATAAAAGCCATGGCCAGCGTTAAGGGGTGGAAAGCAGGGCAATTGTCTGAGGGCCTCACTCCACAGGAGGCACCACAAAGCTAAGTTGCTCAGGCTTTCGCTTCAGCCGCTGGTGATGGGGTTTGGGGCCCTGGCTGTAGTCCTGCACAGCGGGGCTTTGGCTTTCTGCCCTGGGCCCTAGTAGGTCTAAAGCTGGCCCTGCTTGGTGGACCCCCTGAAACCTGCCTGTGGCCAGGGGCGCCGACTCCGTGGGTGCTCCGGTGCTGGAGCACCCATGGAGAAAAATTGGTGGGTGCTCCGCACCCACCGGCAACTCCCCGCCCGCCCCGGACCCGCGGCAAACTTGATGTTGCGGGGCCCCGCCCCCGACGCTGGGCAACGTGGCGTCGGTGTCGGGGCCCCGCAACATTGCCTGGCGTCAGGGGCGGGGCTCCGCAACGTCGCCCGGCATCAGGGGCGGGGCCCGGCGTCGGGCGGGGCCCCGCCCCCGACGCCAGGTGACAGCACCCACGGGCGGGGCCGGAAGTCAGCCCCTGTGCCTGTGGCCCTCCAGGGGGTCCTGGACCGCTGGTTGAGAACCACTGAGCTAAGCCATCACGTTTATTTTTAAACTGTTGCTCATTATTAAACTTTATTTTTTAGTGTTTTAGCTATGAAGGAGAAGGCTTCCTCAAAGTGAGGGTAAATTCTGCCTTCAGAATGGAATTTCACTGGGTTTGCTGATTCCTAAATAAACCATCTAACTAAGGCAGAATGGCAGACAGAATACTCTGCTGCTATTGCATTCTTAGAACTCAAAGAAGTATTAGCAAGTGTTATGCACACAGAGCTTGATTCTCATTCCTACCTGCTTTTACACTGGTGTAATTCTATTGAGTTTGGGAGAGTTAGTCCAGATTTATATTGGTGTACAAGCTGAATCTGGCCCATAGTTTAGCCTACTCTTGTTCATTCAAATTTTCTGACCTTGTGTAACACTCTTAATATTATTGAAAGTTAGTTCTTATATTGCGTTTTTTTCACATGTTTATCTAAGAAAATAATATTTTACGTAGATATTTTGAATGTCTCAAATTTTAACTTGTTTGACTCTCTCTTTTACAAATCTGTTAAGAAATTAACTATTGTATTGTATTGCTATTATTTATTAAATATTCAGTTTTGCTTTTAATTCACTTTAGGGTTTTTTAAGGAATTAATTTTCATTGTCATTTTTCAGGTAGGATATTTTCTGGCAGACATATCAAAAAGCCAAGAATCCCTAACACAGGTAAGCTATTTTATTTATTATTATATTCTTTATAGGTGTGTAAGATATTACATCACTGTTCTTTTTTTAAGCTGAAACAAATGCTGGACCTTCAGTTCATTGCTTCATAGAGTTTAAGGCTAAAAGGGACCTGTGATCACCTAGTCTCACTACCTGTATAATCACCCAGTCATCACTTTATAGAATCCAATAATTTATGTTTGGCTAAACCATATCTTCCAAAAAGGATCCAGTCTTGATCTGAAGACATCAAGAGATGGAGAATCCACCTTTTCCCATGGTAGATTGTTCCATCCTTACTAATAAAAACGTGCCTTAATTCTAATTTGAATGTGTCTGGCTTCAGCTTCCACCCATTGGTTCTTGTTATGTATTTCTCTCTCTCTCTCTGATTAAAGAGCTTATTCAAATCAATATTTTATCCCCATGAAGGTGCTTATGCACTGTAATCAAGTCACATCTCAATCTTCTTTTTAATAAACTAAACAGACTGAGATCTTGAAGTGTCTCAGTGTAAATCATGTTTTCCAGCCCTCAAATAATTGTGTGGTTCTTTTCTGCACCTTCTCCAATTTTTCAATCACACCTGGATCGATCGGACTTCAACTGTTGTTAACACTGCGCCGATCTCAACACGTCTGCCATTCTTCTCGCACTCTTGCCTTTCTTCTCCACGTTTGTCCTAAACATTTAACGATGTCATCTTCCCATCTTCTTGGAGGCCAACCGGGGGGTCTTTTCTGTTCTCGCGGGTGCAATGATTGCAGTCCACCTGTTATCCGTGAGCCGTGCTGTGTGGCCCGCCCATCGCATCTTGTTATGTCTGCTTTCCACGACAATATCTTTCACACCGCTGCGTTCTCTGATTATTTCATTTGGTATACGATCCAGAAGGGAGATTCCCAACATAGCTCGTTCCATTGCCCTTTCAGCTACCAACAGCCGTTGCTCTTCTCTCTTCGTCAGTGCCCACGTTTCACTGCCATACAACATGTCTGGCAGCACTGCTGAATTGAAAATATTTTTATGTGTGGTCTTGTCAATTTTTCCTTTGAGGACATCCTTGATGGAATTAAACGCACACCATCCTGCCCGAATCCTTCGCGAGAGTTCTCCGTTCAGGTCTTGGCGCATATTAACTTCTTGGCCCAAATATATGTACTGTTCCACTTCTTCGATGTCTTCTCCTGTTACCGTTATTCGGGCTTTTCGTAAGACGTCTGATCGCATATATTTCGTTTTGCAGCGGTTCATTTTCAGGCCGACCTGACTACTTTTCTTGTCGAGTCTTCGTAGCATGCTCTGCAGTTGGTTGGTGCTCTCGGCAATTAGTACAATGTCGTCTGCAAATCTGAGATGAGATAATCTCTCTCCGTTTATGTTGACACCATTCCTCCAATTGATAACCATTTTGAGGCAGGCGGTGAATAGTTTTGGTGAAATTGTATCTCCTTGCTTTACGCCTTTCTCGCTTGGGATGCGGAGGGGAGTTTCAAGGAGAGTAATGTCTGTTGTACATCTAATATTCGCTTCCTTCAACAAACTAATGTACTGCGTGTTAATGCCCTGCTCTGCGTTAAACTCAACGCTATCGAAGGCCTTTTCATAGTCGACAAAAGCAATGCACAGCGGGAGTTTGTATTCCCTCGCTCTTTCTAGGAGCTGGCTAAGGGTAAATATATGGTCGATTGTACTGAAATTTCTTCGAAACCCTGCCTGCTCTCTCGGCTGTTGTTCATCCAGACTCTGCGAAAGTCGATTCGTTATCACCTTTGTGAAGAGCTTGTAGATGTGAGAGAGCAGGCATATAGGGCGGTAGTTCTTAAGATTTTCTCGATCACCCATCTTGTGCAGCAAGATGGTATTCGACTCCTTCCAGCTTGATGGTATTTTTCCTTTTTCAAGATATCGACTAAATCTTAAAGCAAGGGCCTTCCAAAGTTTAGAGAAAGCCCTTTGCTGCAACCTGTCTTCAAACTATGTTTAAACATGGTTTTCAAAAGGTATGCACTCAGAATTTAAAAGCTGCTTCCAATTAATAATCATTTTTAAAGGGGCACAAAGGAGAGTTACTTGCCAAATTCCCATTGAAAGTGAACAGCACATGATCCCCTAACTTTCCCTTTGGCCTTTGAAAAGCTCCCTGAAAATACCCTTGATTTTTGAAGGCCACTTGACATATAGATAGGCAGACCTGGCAAATAGATGAATAAAATAAATTGCATTCAAGATATAGTTTCAAATAGATTGAATTTCAATTCAAACACATGCCAAAAATCAATGAGAAACTGCTCCTCTCAATTTTTTCATCAGATGTTTCATTTTATGAATGTTTTGTTTCAAGCAGTTATGGAAAAACACATCTTCGTTGGTAATTAATATGCTTTTCATGGATCATGGTAATGAAGGTAATAAGTCACGTGTTGTGACATTCAACCATTCTTATGCATAACCTGGGTGGAATTAGACAAACATTCCCAAAGATTTCTCATTTTCCAGGCTATTTAGTTATTCTTTTCAAGACATAAAGTAATTAGACTTCTCCGTAAAAGTCTTTGCTTCTTAATCCACAGGAAAGCCCAGAGTGTGTTCTGGGCTGTAACCCAACATCACTGTCAATAAGTGTTTATTCTGTAGAATGCTGTAAGATATGAAAGGAATTTGATCACTGAAACAAGCAATAATTAATCAAAATATATGGTACAATATTTAATCATTGCAAAAAAAAATTCCTGAACAAAATGGGATACTTTGTGAGCTTCTGATGATAAATGTCCTGCCCCGGATGTGTGTGTGTGGGGGGAGGGAGAATCTCTTAATTGGCTAACTACTATTATTGTGACTGGCATCCAATTGGCTTCTGCAACTTCCTTCCTTTACCTCTCTTGTGTTCATCTTCCTTCACACATGTAGCATTAAAAGGCTGTCACTTTGGGAATGCTGATTTTCTCAAGAAATGCATTTTCTGTATTAACATCTCATGGGTTTAAACACTTTGCATTGCCCATGCAATAATCTTTGTTTCCTTGAATGACTTCAGAACACAGCCTTTGCTATCTACACTAAAACCCAACCATGCTAATGTAAAATACCATATCCGGCAACCTGTAGACAATGAGGTACATCTAAAGGAACTTTTTCCTTTCATCCAAGTTTTCTGTTTACTGTTACAACTTTCATTACAGACCTTAAGAAAATGTAACAAGGAAATTTGACCTAGTGGATTTAGAAGTTCTAATACATATTAGTTGTGCTGCCACCAAATTAAACCTTTGTTTTGTCTAATAGTGCAATCAAGGCTAAGAGTTAAAGCATTCCTTTTAAGATGTGTTTAGTATCGTGTTTCAGCGGCAGTTAGATTTCCCCCTTTCTCAATCAAAGAACAGGAGGGGCCAGATCCTCCACTGGTGTGCATTGACCCATCTGCTGAAGATCTGGCCCAGGGAGCGGAAACTCATCACAACTCCCCAGCTGAGGATTTCTCTGTTATAAGCTTAGGCTCAGGCCTGGAACTGGCTTCTACACTGTGCCCCCTGTAGTTCCAGCACATAAGGCCATTTCAGGATGGGGTGAGGTGGGGAGAGGCATAGAGAGGGTGCACTCTACTCTGGCAATCCCCAGCTAGCGAATAGTATCTTGAATATAATTGACACAGCAGAAAGTCTGGGCCTTCTTTTCTAAACTAAGATAATTATTATATGAGAGCCTTATCACCATCTCTTTCTTACCAGTTATCTACCTTTTCTGCTCTGAACAAAACTTTAACTTTGCTTTCTCTTTCTGAGTGAGGATGATCATCTGGAGCTTCTTCTGCCCTTAAGCCCAACTTTCAATCACTTAACCTGTAATGCTGGGAAAGTCACCTTCACCCAAGGCACATTCCAGTCCCAAGACAGGATTTATCAGTTGAGAATCTCAACCACATTAAAGGTCTACTCCTGTTCTCATTAACGTCAATAGCAAAATGCCATAGAGTTCAATGGGAGCAAGAACAGAACCCAACTAATAATTTCAGGGATTTGTCTGTGAAATGTTACTTTGTGAATATGATGGCAGTAATGTACTCCCAGCTAGATTATATATAGAAATCTTTGTTTTTTGTGGGTTATGTCCCCTGTTAATAGATCCCACTGTCCAAAAGTGTTACTAGTTTGTGGAATCCATATTCTAAGTACTACATTTTTGGATATACAAAATACCTGATTTGTGTGTACAAGTGGCACTAATGTGTCCTCACTGGCCCCCAAGCAGTCACAGGGATAGGCTAAAGAACACCTGTGTGGTGTTCTGAATTCTAAGGATTAAAGTAGTGTTATGTTGCAACCTTCCAGTGAGAGTGTTTGTTAGTTATCTATCTCTTCTGTATGTATGCCATGAAATGAACTATGACTAAGGCCCCACTAGAATTGCTGGATGATTGTCCAAAAATTGCAGCTGAGTTGCGGACAAGCCATTGAAAGTTGCGTAAAAATAATATTGGATCTTCTTATTTGTGGTAATAAGGTACTTTATTTTTCCATGATTTTCGCTGTCTGCCACTCAGGGTTGAGAGCGGGGGCCCAGGGCTGAGAGTGGAAGTTCCCACTGTTGGCCGCTCGGGGCTGAGAGCAGGTGCTCCCCACTGTCGGTGGGCTGGGGCTGACAACAGTGACCCGGGATTGAGAGACGGGGCTCCCGTTCTCGAAAATGTGGTGGAAGCTTACTGCAGGATCCACAATTTTCAAAATATTGTGAGTTAAATAGGGCCTTAACTATGACAAATGTAAGAAATCCCAGGGACCTGTTATTGGAACCAGGCTGAGATATAATGGAAAAACATACTAGTCCTGGGATAAATTTCTCTCTCCATTTATTTACATATACAGGTGTAATACACATAAACATGAAATTTAAAAATAGTGGAAATGAATAGTAAAAAACTAACTTTTGAAAAAGATTGTACATATTGTAATATAATTAAACATCCAAGACCATATAATGCTTATATAACACAGAGTGGGGTGCTGAAGTAATATTACATTTAATTCTATTACATGTTCCATTTTCCTGCATATCAGCTCAACTCTTTGCTATGGAATAGGCCAGAGTTCTGCCATTTCAGGACTTTCAGAAAGCATTACACAGAGCTAAACCTCAGGGCTATCATATGTAAAACCCAACTGTAGCTGTCATAGTAATAGTTCCCAGTCAGCTTGAAAAATAGTGTACCATACAGTTTTTAGTAAACAAATATTTAATACAAAAAAGCATTGTGAATAATATTTGGAACATGTATGAATAATTTTTAAACAAAAGCTGTTAGGTAGTATATCTACTTATACAAACTTCCCCACTTTGTTGCTGTTACATATATTTCAATTCAAAGTTTCAATATAACATTTACACTCCTGCACTTTAGTATACACATTCCCCTCTGATCTTCTTTCAGAGATGATTTCTCAGTCTCTGTACCATGGCTATAATATGTAGTGTGTGTCACCTGGATTCTTCAGATCTTGGGAAGTATGATTACATTGCTGTTCTTTTTCAAACACCGCAGAGCCTTAACAGCAAACAAAAAACTGGGGATCCTTAGAGCTAGCAGCATTCCTGTCCTTGGGTTCATACTGGACTAGTCTGCTCAGTTGGTGATAAGAAGGAAAACCTGTAGCTGGTAAAATAGGAAATCAAAAGTATGGAGATCAGCATATAAAACATCCATTCCTTGGATATCCATAATTATCTCACTCTATAGGACACTATCTTTCCACATGAGCTCAGCTAAGTCAGGCAAACATTTACAAATCTTCAGCTCTCCTGCTCTCTAAAGGGGATAAAATCCCAGTTTAAAGCAGCTAATGAAACACAGGCTGCTCTAGCTACATAAGAACTAGGCAGCTGCCTAGGCTGGCAGATTTGGCCCTGCCATCCCTCTGCCATAATGGACAGATGGCTGTGTTGTAACCCAGTGCACCCGGTTGCAATGCTACTCACTGAAGTTTGGCGTGGCCACTCTTCCGTTATGATAGCCCCATTAGGAAGCAGTTGGGGGGTGGGCAACTTAAATTTTGCCTAGGATGGCAGGTAGTCTTGAGTGGCCAGGCCTCTGTAACTAATAATTAACTGTAAGTTCCATAATCTGTGTAGCCTCTTGGAGTGTAGCTATCCCTCTAGCTCCAGAATACATTGAGATGGACCAAATATTATCCTAATGGAGAGGTTCCCTAGTAAGTAAATCTGGAATAACACTGACCTCTATCCAAAGTAGTACAGGCACTGAGACCCAGCCTTCACAAAAGATACGTGCCTTAGTGTGATGCTTATCAAACTATCTGATGTGGTGGACTGGCAATTTTTTTCCCAATGTGCCAGGGACCGGTACCATATTTGTCATGTTGGAGGAGCTGACTCAGCAGTGCTGACTCTAGCTAGGCCCTAGAGTCGGCGCTGCTGAGTCACCTCCTCCAACATGACCCGCCCCCAGTCATATGATGAGGGGCCGCAGCTTGGGGCGAAGCTGAGTGGGGGCGGGTGCAGCAGGGTACGGTGCGCCTGGGCAGGTAAGTGAGCCATGGCAGCGCCGCTCTGACCGTGTGCTCCTTGCTGAGGGGCTGAGCCGGGGAGGAGGCAGCAGTTGCAGCAGGAGGTGCTAGAGTGCACGGCTGCTGTGGGGGGCTGCGCCGGGGCCCTGCAGGGCGGGCAGGGGCAAGAGTTCGAATCCCAGCTGCTCCCTCGGGTTAAAATGGCGCCTGCGGGATGCGGCGGGCTTCTCTTTGTTGGAAGGGCTTTAAATCCCTTCTCCTGCCGGCCGCGCCCTGGTGGGAGCCCCCCGTGAGCTGTAACGGCAGATGGGTAGTGGTGCTTTGCCTGCTGTGCAGTGCGGATGGGGTTGTCGGTCACCCTTCTGCATGCCGGGGGCTCCAGAGCACTGGGTCCACGATCAGCCGCAGCCTCCCGGAGTGACCGTGCGCAGGTGCTTGCTGAGCACGCTCGCATGTCTCATGCAAAACATGCTGTAACGCTATGGCATAATTATCAATATTATAATATGTGCTTCTGAAAACATAATATTTAATATTGTTGACTTTATCAACTGATAATTATTCTTAGTGGCATTCCGGTGCAATTTTTAAATTATTCTATTTCTTTCTTTCTTTCCTTCCTGGAAGCTCGCCACGGACTGGCAGCTGATGGCTCGTGGACCGGCACCGGTCTGCAGACCACCACTTTGAGTAGCACTGCCTTAGTGTACAGCTATAGGAAGAGCTACTGAGAATATCTAAAAACTACCACATCCTATTTCTGGATGTTTCTGGGCCATTCTAGCTGAGTTGTCCAGCCCATGTGTGCAGAGACCACTGAGTATTCCAAACAAAAAATTCATGTCTCCTCCCCCCTCCTTCTCTCCCTTTCTTTGGCACAAACAAATCAAATGTTGAAGTATAAAGCATGTGGGTTACACTTGCATTCGACAGCCTGCATTAATAACCTGTCAATGAAGCAAACATATCCATTTATTTATACATGCTGATCCTTTTGTGTATACTTGCCTTCACTTTATTCTAACTTATGCCAGCTGCAAATGACCCAAGGAGGCAAAACCTGTTAGAGAAGTGCATACTATAGATCAGGAGTTCCCAAACTTCGTTCATGACTTGTTCAGGGTAAGCTCCTGGCAGGCCGCGAAACACTTTGTTTACCTGAGCGTCTGCAAGTACGGCCACTCTCAGCTCCCAGTGGCCGCGGTTCACCGTTCCCAGACAATGGGAGCTGAGGAAAGCTTAGTAACCCCGAGACTCAAATTCCTGCTACAGTGCTTGTGATTATAAATATGAGTCACCATAAATATTCTGTAAAATTCACTTCAACTATGCTGTTTCTGTGATTGTTCCTGCCAGTGATCTCATTTGCTAAAATATTTTCTATAGGGGAAAGAGGTCACTTGAAAAGCAAGTTAAACAAATCCTTAATGTATTTTTGATAAGTTTTATTAGAAGGCTAACATTTTTATGATAAAGTCCAAATTAATCAGTGTTCCCATGTAATAATTTAAGACCGAGGACTCTGGGCATCACCCGTATAATAATCTAGATTCCATTTTTTATTACTGCCCAATAGACAGCAAGAAATTAAAAGGGCAGATCACCGTACAACACAATTCAGACAGTTTCTACATTGCCTTGCAAAATCAACCTGGCTGCAGGTTATGGATTATGTTACAATAGCTGCATTCTGAAGTATGGAGTTAATAGGCAATTAGAAAAGGGTTTTGTCAGGCCCAAGTAATCTGTTAAAATGTAACATTAATTGTTCCAGCATTTAAAACTAGCCAAGCAAAAGGTGTCCGTCCGTGTGCATGTGCGTGTGTGTGTGTTTAAAACAAAAAAAGATACCCTACCAAAACAAGACATTCCATTGCATACACTTCGTCCTCTAGAGAGAGACAATAAGAGAACAAACAACACATGACAGCTAGGTAGTCACATTGCTCAATGCACTAGTGCAGTGGTTCCCAAACTCGGCCCATGGCTTGCTCAGGGTAAGCCCCTGGCAAACCGGGCTGGTTTCTTTACGTGCCACCTCCATAGGTTCGGCTGTTCGTGGCTCCCACTGGCCGCGGTTTGCCATTTTTGGCCAATGGGAGCTGCGGGAACGGCAAACCGTGGCCAGTGAGAGCCGTGAGTGGCTGAACCTGCGGAGGCGGCAGGTAAATAAACCAGCCCGGCGCACCAGGGGCTTATCCTGAGTAAGCCACGGACTGAGTTTGGGAACCACTGCGCTAGTGGAAGCCACTAAGCCCAGGGCTACACTAGGGGGCGGGGGTCGATCTACGATACGCAGCTTCAGCTACGTGAATAGTGTAGCTGAAGTCGGTGTATCGTTGATTGACTTACCTGGCCGTGAGGATGGCGGCGAGTCGATCGCTGCCGCTCCCACGTCGACTCTGCTTCCGCCTTTCGATGAGGTGGATTTCTGGAGCCGATGGGGAGCGCTTTCGGGGATCGATTAATTGCATCTAAACGAGACGCGAAAAATCGATCCCCGATAGATCGATTGCTACCCGCCGATCCGGCGGGTAGTGAAGACAAGCCCTAAGAGTCTACTTTGATAAGTGAGGTATAAAAGCCTATACAGAATAGAATGCTGGGTCAGATTGTCGTAGCCACTTCATTTAGGTTCCTACATGGGTGACTTAAAAAACCTGGTCCACTATCAATTGAGAGAGACCCAAGATGAAAATGTAGAGCCATGCCTGAATTTCGCTAGAATTTGAGAGTGTTTGAGTATGGGATTTCCATTGGGCTCATCTCTAATTGAAAATAGTCATATTAAAGGTATTTTGGAGAGGGTAAGAGATAGTATAAAGATGGGAAATTAGTGATGAGTGAACCTGCCCAGCAACAAATGTTTCCTCTTCCACTGTGTGAAGGTACCTCCTTTGCCTCCTTTCTCCCTCAGGCAGTAGGGGGGCCCAGAGTAAATCAGTCTGACTCCAGAGAGTTTTTCTCTTTACTCTGGTTTTCTCTGTTTTCGTGGTGGGCCTCAGGGTAGGCCCAAGAATTTCTCATAAGCAAATAACATCCCCTGCCAATGCATAATGCAAACAAATAGTGTTTCCTGCCCCCTCTCCAGGGTGTTATGTTACCAGGCTGGCTCCTAATTGCCAATCCTTCCCCAAGCAGCAGTTAACTTAGGGTATGTCTACACTGCAAAGTTGTTGACAAAACTTTTGTCTTTCATAGGTACTTAAAAGAGCCCCCCCCCCCCTGCAAAAGAGAAAAGTTTTGCCAACACAAGTCGCGGCAGGAGTGCTCTCCTGCCAACAAAGCTAATGCCGCTCGCGGGGCTGGAAGTATCTTGTCGGCAAAAGTGAGGACAAACGCGTTTACACACACTGACTTTTAGCGACAAGGCTGTGTCAACAGAACCTTGTTGCTAAAAGCTGCGTGGTGTAGACAAGCCCTTAGTTTCTTTCCCTGTAGGGAGGAGAGACAGCATTCCTCGCAGGGGAAGCCTTTCCTTCCTGCAGCAGCTTCTCTCTCCCCTCCTCCTCTCTCACCAGAAGAAGGTTTTTTAAAGGTCTCTGGCAGACCTTAACTGGCCTCAGGTGTCTCTAGTTAACCTGGAATAACCTTTTTTTCATTTAATAGGGAACAGGGCCTTCACCATTCCTGGGCTGATACATCTTCCCTCCACCACGCTCTTATATCTGTCATCAGTGACTTTGTCACACCACGTTACTTCCTCAGGCCTGAAGCCACTCTCTCATCCTGCCTCCCCTTATAGATTCATATCCACTTATCTTTGAAACACAACCTAGATGTCTAATCTGTCTGTTTGGTCTTGGACTAATTTCCCCTATTATATGTCATGTCAGGATTTTTTTATTAGTGGTGTCTATATATCTTGTACTTATCTGTCAGGAAAAATCTGTAGAAGAAAAGTTTTGGAAGGTGAAACTGGCCTTGATCCCAGTAAAGACAGACAGGAGATCAGTCGGGCTCTATCCTGGGATCAACAATTGCACTGGGTGGTGGTGTTGGGGCATTATAGAGAGTTGTAGGAGGTTGGCAGAACTTGCAGAGAAATTGAGTGGCGGTAAGGGTAGATTTTAGAGCCGTGATGGAATATCTGATGATAAGATGCTATCTGGTTAGAGAAACTTGTTTATTTGTCTCTTTCAAAACCTTCTAAAAAGTCTTAGTTTCTGGTTGGTGAAAGATTGCCGTTTATCAAGGCTGTTGTTTTTTATGACTCCCTTCACACATTCCTAGAGAATATTTGGTTTTTTATGTGAGACATTTCTGTTTTCTTAAGTATATTATGAGGAGTATAAAGATATTATGAGATACCAGTCAGCCTTTAGCTGACTTTTTAGCCTTTAACCAGCTCATATCTACCATACCAGGCCCTCAAAGGTCCTGGAAACCACATTGCTTATTGAATGAAATGATCAACCTCAAAACTCAACAGAGTTTCTCTTTAACAACTGGTTTTGCAAGGTCAATTCTATGGACCTCTACTAGATAGGTCAAAAAGTTGCCTCTTGTATTAATTGTTAGATTCCTCAGGACTGAAATCCTTAGATCTGGGGAAGAAACAACCACACAGGTTTCCAATTTTATACATTTTATTAACTAAACTAAATAATTCAGCAAAAGCATAAAATAAAACAATTTCAAGAAACCAAATTAAAAGAAAATAGGTTAATATAAACTCATCAAATTATTGTAATCACTAGAATGATTAAACCATATCAAATAGACCAACAATTCTTTATACACTGAATACTAATTTGTTAAGGAAGAAGTCCTGTTCAGTGATCAGCTCCAAAGTAACAGAGCATTATCAGTCTCAAGGCCAATTGATAAATTTATGTTCTAACCAAATAGCTTAGACTGGGAGAGTTATTGAAGCCAATGTTGAGATGCCAGTTCAGGCAGCCTGCCCAAATTATTGATGATTGGGCAATGGCCAGTCTTGTTATCCCTGCCCCAACATAGTATTACTTGAAACATTACAATACAATCCAAAATTACGCAGCTTTTTACCTTTAATATTCAAATCACAAATAATGTGATTTCTCAATATTAAACATACAACTCCTAACTCATGAAATATATGTGTGTGCACATGCAACATTTTAGACAGGAAACTTGTTAAACCTAGCACTGTTTTAAGTATTTGAGGAACTATTCTATAGGTGGCATTCTCAAATACATTCTTTGGATTCTATCCACACATGCTTACTACCAGACATCTGCTGGAGTACAAAACAAGCCCAAGAATGCTGAGGTAGAGGCATCCCTCTACAATAAAGTTTGGAAAAGAAAAAAAACACAAATAAGTTGATACTTGTGCAGAATGAGTGTCATAATGTAACTCCAACAGACCCCTGGTCATCGGCAGGCAGGATCGAACCAGGGACCTCTGGAGCTTAGTGCATGAGCCTCTACAGCATGAGCTAAAATCTAACTGGCTGTTAGGTAAGGTTGTAGAGCAGACTCATTTTATCTTTCTCTCTAAGTGGTCTCAGTGTCCCTAGATGGAACAGAACACCACACCCAGGAGGTGTGTGGGTTACAATAACTCTTGTGGTTTCATTTAGCTTCAGGAAGGTGGTATGTGGTTGAAAAGATTAGCTAGTGGTCTTATTAATGAAGATGTTTTAACGTTGGTGGACGTGCTGGCTGGCTAGAAGTTACCTGCTTGTAGATGATAAATCTTAGAT
Source organism: Chelydra serpentina (assembly GCA_037349315.1). NCBI lineage: Eukaryota > Metazoa > Chordata > Testudines > Chelydridae > Chelydra > Chelydra serpentina. Next base: position 6,971,447 of record JBAIAC010000014.1, on the reverse strand, counting down.
GTTGTGCATTGATGGACTCCTACTCCTTGGTGGCTGGGAAGGTGGAGCAAGTATTGGCCTTTTTCGTCAGTCATGCTGGCATCACATGTCCAGAGGCTGGAAAGCAAATTGCTATAGCACCAGCTATTAGAGGTAAGCAAGCCAAAGAAGCCATGAATCCAAACAATTCAACAAGCGAGGCCTTTTTTTTTTCTCCTTCAGTTTTTAAAGATAGTGGCTGGCCTGGCAAATTATGCCCCCTTTGGAATTACCCAATAGGAATCTATTGGTGAATCAAAATGGATCACTTCCTTTTTAGGACACTGAGATCACCTTTATGTGAACAAAAAACCTTCAGTAACTTGCCAAAAATATATTCAGATATTGAGTCAGGAGGTCTGTAGATATTTTGGGATGTTTGAGGATATGGGTCCATTTTCAGGCATTATCTCAACCATGCCTCAAAAGTCCTGAATCAAAAATAATTTTAAAAATAAAAAAGTTGCAAAGGAAATTATAGGAAAACACTGATCACAAATTCACTCAGCATTGCCCACAGAGTGACAGTTATTCTTTAAACAGTGTTTTGACACACACAAACTACGTGAATGGTTAGACTTGAACTTTATCAGAAAAACAAGACTTTTTTTCTTAGAATCACAATGGAAGTGTTCCATTATATATACTGGCCTATCTGCCCCACAACATGGAGAAAATGTTGCTAAAAACAGCACTGAATCCAAAGTCTGGATTGTAATCAGGAGAGGAGCCGAAGTTCAAGCAGGCGTTGTGTTTTTTGTTTTGTTTTAAACTGTGTTGTCCATCCTACACCGATACCATCCATTTGCAGATAAACCACATGCTTCGATTTCAGATTGTAAGAAAATGACTCTGAAGTGCAAGATTCGTATATAAAAAGATCACTAAGAGAGAGAACTGCTGTCCACAGCAGTTTCGAGTAGCTCTTTAAAAATCTCTTGTCAATGCCAATAAAACAAAAAGGAGAGAAGCAATGAATTAATAATGTGTGTGGGATACTGTTTTTCATCTTTTTGTCTATTGTGATACAGCATGGCCAGAAGGCAGCAGGAGAGTGATCTAGGATGAGGAGAAGCCTTATTCCCTGTAGATTAATTAAAAGCACCTGAAACCAATTAGAGCACCTGAAGCCAGTCACCTGATAAAATCCCCCTGCTTCAATCAGGCAGAGGAGGAGCTGGAGCAGAGTGAGGAGGAGTTGGAGCAGAGTGGTTTGGTGGTGGAGCAGAGAGCAGTTTGGAGGAGTGGAGCAGAGTGGATTGGTGGTAGAACAAAGAGCAGTTCGGAGGAGAGTTTTGAGAAGTGCTGCAGCGGGCTAAGAAGACCAAGATCCTAGGTAAAGGGAAACCTGGCTTGTGCAGAGGGAAGGCAGGAAGCCCCACAAGCTGAAGGTCAGGAGAGGGAAGTAGCCCAGGGGAAAGAATCACTGGTACAAGTGGTTCACCTGCTATCATAGGGCCCCTGGGCTGGGACCTGGAGTAGAGGGCAGGCCTGGTTCCCTCCCTCTCCACTCCCCTTCCCTGGGATACCAGTAGGATAGCTGTTACCCCAGTTCAGGGGCAAGAAATGGCACCCTGAAACGCCCCCACAAGAAGAGAAAGTGCGGGACCCATCATAGTAGTGCCGGCAATTTGCCACACTATGCATACAAATGAGTTAAAGTCATCTCTTGTTTATCGGGTATTATCCAGTCTCAACTCAAATTCAGTCACACACTCACTAGCTGAATTAATACAACAGAATAGTGTAAATGGATGTTCCTTTGTATGACCTCCCATTTAATAGAAGACACCATTTAAACAGTAATACTGTTACTTGGGGAGAAACAGAGTTGCAATGAAAGTACATCATGATACTGGACAAGCTGCTGATGTTGGAGGGAGGAACTATTTGCCCTAGGATAATAAATGAGCTTGCTGCCCACCGTGCATCATTGGCAGGGGCAGCTGTAAAATGCCTAGCATGTGGTAAACCCAGTTGCTGTGAACAAAGCCGACCAATAATTACCAGGAACAGGCAATGGTGACGACCTGCTTTTCTGTGTGTATCACAGCTAAGAAAGGATGGAAAGAAATGCTTATTCAGTACAGCAAATCTTTGGTGCCTGATTCTGCTCCTACTGAAGACAATATCAGCACTTCTACTGATTTCAAGGGGACCTTGATTAGGTCTACCATAATAATATATATTTTAAAGGGAAGGGTAAATAAACAATTAGAAATATCTCAGCTGTGAATGCAAACCATGGTACATTTGTTACCCAACATTCACTATATTTCCAAGGCATCAAAATGTAAGCTTTTAAAGTTATCTTTGGGTAGCAGTGACTTTGAATTTCATGTCTTCGACACAAAATTAAACCTTGACATGTGAATCTGATGCAGAGCATCCAGAGTAGATGCTTGGTATTATCTCCTTTAGTTCACAGCAGGTGACTAATTCCCACTGATCCAGAATGCTGATTTCAGTGAAATTGCACGTACACTAGGCTCAGTCAGATTAAACAGTGTATTTAATTTCTCTCCAAGCACCTGTCATTGTTGCACACTGTTTTAAACTGTTGTTCTTTTATTAACTGATAAGTGCACACAACTAAACTGTCTAAAAGCCTCAGTCCTGCAAAGACTTATGCTTGTGCTTAACTTTACATAGTTAGTAGTCTAATAATTAATAAATGGAGATATGCCAATCTCCTAGAACTGGAAGGACCTTTCAAGGTCATCGAGTCCAGTCCCCTGCCTTCACTAGCAGGACTAAGTACTGTCCCCTGACAGATTTTTGCCCCAGATCCCTAAGTGGCCCCCTCAAGGATTGAACTCACAACCCTAGGTTAAGTAAGCCAATGCTCAAACCACTGAGCTATCCCGCCTCCCAACTGAAGTCCAACTGACTTCAGTGGGAATACTCACAGGGTTAAATCCTGGCACTATTGAAGTCAATTGCAAAACTCCCATTGACGTCATAGGCTCAGAATCTTACCAGTAGAGTTTCATGTACCACATGCTAGGTAAAAACATGAAAGGATTCCATGCTTGAAAAACTAAACTGACTCTTTATTGAGGAACTATTTACAGAAATGCCCAAACTTCAGCTAACATTCTAGTCATGTGCACGTTGTAATACAGACTGACTTAATGGAATGTACTCTAAACTCTACCTTTCGACAATCTGTGCTCCTCCCTCCAATTTCCATGCGGGTTGCTACATGTTTCCTTTTCACAATTTATGTTGTGTCTTTTGTGCAAGTGTTTCCATACTGTTAATAGTAAATGTCTCATTATAAGGACATGGCCTTTACCACTAGTCATTGCAACCTGTTAGGCCTCATATGCCTTCAAATATGCTGGTCTTGAATCAGTCCCTGACATCTTCATGTTATCCTGCTGGTGGGATACTTGCTTCCAATCTGTTGCTGCCTTCATTCCATTGGGTGGTGTCCTGTTGGTCCACTATATCACTCAGATGCCTTGTTTCTTCTGCCACTCCTACCTCAGACCAGCTAATGGCTGAGGCTCTTTGTAAATCTGCCTCATCCTCAGGGCCGGCTCTGGCTTTTTTTGCCGCCCCAGGCAAAAAAAACTCCCGCCGCCCTGCTGCCCCGGCCGGGGCGCCGGGAGCGAGTGCAGCATGCCCGCTCATAGGTGCCGACTTTTGTCGATGCCGGTGGATGCTCGTGCCCCCGGCACCTCCACTCCACCCCCCCGGCCCTGCCCCAACTCCACCCCCGGCCCTGCCCCTTCCCCAAATCCCCTCCCCCTGGGAAAAATTGGTGGGTGCTGAGTACCCACCGGTAGCTCCCCACCAGCCCCCCCGTGCGTGCCCACCCAACTCACCTTCCACCCAGCTCCAGCCCCCAGCTCCCTCTTCCCCACCCTTCACCCAGCTCCCGCACGGCACCCAGCTCCCTCTTCCCCACCAAGCTCTCGCCCCCAGACCCCTCTTCCCCACCCGGCACCCAGCTCCCTCTACCCCACCTTGCACCCACCCCACCTTGCACTCCCTGCACCCAGCTCCCTCTACCCCACCCTGTACCCAGCTCCCTCTACCCATTTAACTACAAGAAGCAGCGCACCCTGTTCCCACCCCCTCACACTCCATCCCCCTCATGGGGATTTAAATGGCCCGCAGCTTTTGCAGCCGCAAGGAGCCGCTGGCCTTTTAAAGCACCGCCCGAGCCCGGCTCCGGCAGCGGGGCTTGGGCAGCACTTTTTAAGGTGCTGCTTCGGCCACAGAGGGAGCGACTGCTTCCCCCACCCCCAGGCTACACTACTGCCTCACACCCTACTCACTGCACAGTGCCAGCCCGCTGCGGACCAGGATCCCGCAACTACGCCTGCTCCTCAGCCCGGTGGACCCGCCTCCTGCCGCCGCTCGATTGCGAGTGACCACGGCGTGGGGGGCAGGAGGCAGCGCCCACACAGGCCCCGCCCCCGGGCCCAGCCACATCCCTTTCCACATGTCCTAGCCCCGCCTCTCAGGCCCAGAGAGAAACTGAGTGGCAGCCCAGACGTCCAATCCCAGTGCGGGGCGGCCACACTGCGGGAGCAGGGAACGATGCTGCCCCACCCCCACCCCCTGTGGCGCCACCCAACGCCTCCCCCCCTGGCCACACAGCTGAGAGGCAGCTGAAAAAAGCGCCTTGGCGGGAGGCGCCTCTGGCCAGGGAACCCGGAAGGTGAGTTGGGTGGACTGGCGGGGAGCTGCCGGTGGGTGCTCAGCACCCAACAATTTTTCTCCGTGGGTGCTCCAGCCCCGGAGCACCCATGGAGTCAGCGCCTATGTGCCCGCTGCACCGGCCAGGGTGCCGGCGGGGAGCACGGCATGCCCCCCTATCCCCTGGCCTGAGGAGGCAGCGAGGAGGGTGGCATACCTGCCCGCGGCCCCGCTCTTCCCCGGCCAGAGGAGTGCCGCGGGGAGGGCGGCATGTCCCGCTCTCCCCCAGCCAGAGGAGTGCCGCGGGAAAGGCAACATGCCCCGCTCTCCCCCGGCCAGAGGAGCGCCGCAGGGAGAGCGGTATGCCCGTCCGCGGACCCACTCTCCCCTGGCTGCAGGAGCGCTGTGGGGAGGGTGGCATGCCCATGGCCCCGCTCCCCCCGGCTGGGCGCTGGAGGGGAAGAACACCCCCCCCCCCACGGCTTGCCGCCCCAGGCACGCACTTGCTGCACTGGTGCTTGGAGCCGCCCCTACTCATCCTGGCCTGGGCCCTGTCTGTCTGGGCGTGCCACCTATCTTTCACCACTCCAAAGTTGTCTTTGGCTTCAGCTCAACTGCTGTCCTGTGTCTGTAGCTACCACTTAGGACCTGTGTCACACTGCAGCTTAGACTTTTGCCTTTGGCCATTGCTTTATTTAGCTATCTGATGTCTGGGCCCAGACCCACTCACCTATGTCGAGTGGCTTCATATTTTTGGCTGTCTTGTAGTGGGATGCCTGCTTAGCTTGGCATTCTCTTAACTTCTGTGTCTTGTGCATTGTTCCTCCATTGGCTGCAGCAGACTGCCCCCCTCCAGGAAAGGACAGGCTTGGTTCTCCAAGCTATCAGTCTCTGTATGGGGCTACTATGTAGTCCTTGGGAATGTGTATTGCAATTGTTCAGTGTTGCCAGGTAGGTATCCCTTTCTGTCTGTTTTTCCTTTGCCATCAATCCCTTGGCTATCTCTATTGCCTGCTCTGCTTTCCCACTTTGTGAATACCAAGGGGAACACAGCTTGTGCTCAAACTTCCATTTGAGGCTGAATCATTTGAATTTTGTTGCAGCACACTGTGGCCCATTGTCTGAGCATGACATGTATGCCATACCTTGAGAAATGTGCCTTCCGTTTCCTGAGTGCCCCCCAGATAGTCCCCCTCCCAGAAGCAGGAGTAGTACTGTGACCAGGCAGTTTCTGTCACTAAATGTGAATAGGTCTGTTCTGATCTTTTATCAGGATTGGGTTGAGATTTCATGAGGCTGTAAAAACCCCTGGTTGAAGTACAGCTACTCGGTGTTTAATCCTTCCATTTAATTCTGACCCCTGAACTGCAAACAGAGGGAACCATCTCCTGTGTTAGCTATGGCCACCAACAAAAAGAAATGCATTGCCAACCATGCTGCTACCTGCTTACAGGAAAACAGATTCTGAAAAATCTCTGGTGTAAGGTGAGCAAGATGTTAAACTTCAGTAGGAGTACCAGAAATGACCATGTGTACCAAGAAATAGCAGACATGCTGGTAGCCTCAGGGATTAAATGGACTGGTAATAAGTATAGGGTGTGGCCCAACTGGCTCAAGAGCAACTATCAGAAAACAGGGATGAGAACCATACACCAGGAACTCCCCGTCACCCTGCTTCTCTAATCAGCATTAATATATATGTAGAAGAAAAGATAACAAAGGTTACAAATAAATGTGTGTAGCAAAGGGAGGTTGAAGCTGTACTACCTAGTGCTGGAGGTGACTGTGATGACATTGTTCTGATGACCTTCCCCACTTGTAAATAATTGATCACTACTTGCTAAGTGTTTTGTCTTAATAAAGATTTGTTAGACCCATCTGCTGAGAAAGTCAATCTCAATCCAACAGTTGGCCATCCATATAAATTGCTGGACTCTCTTCACAACCTTTGGTCTGGGCATTTCCTTTATTGATCCATTTCTCATGGTTTGGTTGCAGTACTTCAGAAGTCAACAGATGTCTGATATAGAGGATCTCATTTCTCTTCAGCTTTTCTGCATTTAAATTAATATTCCACTCCTAGAACCTGGTTATGAGTTGTTACTTGATCTCCTGGTCCTGAATTATCACTTTCCTTCATGTTTTTTCTCCTAAAATGAAAAAAGTCATTATCAGAACTGACTGAATTTTTTTCAATGAACTTTTCATTGGGAAGGGTTCTTAGGTCCAGAATAGGAGTTTTGGTCAGGGAGAGCATCCAAAGACTAACCAACAGCAAAATGGTTAAGGCACTCAACTGGGATTGGGGAGACCCAAATTCATGTCCCTGCTCTGCCTAATTCAGAACAGGGATTTGCATCTGGGTCTCCCACATTCCCACCCACTCCCAGCTGAGAAGCATAATCACTGGGTTATAGAGTCAATTGTTCTCTGGCCCAATGAATATTTACTTGTTTATATAAAATGGAACAGGAGATATATAGAGAGAGACTCATTTTAGACTAGCCAGTAGCCTGGTGGTCAGTACGCTTATGTGGGGGTCTCACATTCCAGGTGGGTTCCCTAGCCACCAGGTTTTTGGCCAGTTTGCTCTCTCTCTCTCATTTTTTGTAAAAAAAATTAAAAGGTCTCAGGTTTGCCCCAATGTGGAATAGAATTTTTTTTGAAATCTCAAAATTTCACAGGATGGGAAAACCATTTCTCACCCAGCTCTAGTCATCAGCTACAACCTTATAGTCTGGGAGTTCCACTAGGACACTTGTGGTGCCAGGCTGATGGCCAAAAGCATTTATACCCAACAGTAACAGCCAAAAAAGTGCCAAAGGTTATCAGCTGCCTGGGAGACTCATCTAGCTCAATAATCCAGAAACCATTTATCACAGCATGCTTCCTTAGCTATGCTACTCCCTGTGCCGCACTGCCTGGCCAGTTTGCATGGTCTCTTATTCACAACACATGCACAGTCCATTTCTTTCACCCATGGATACCGTTAATTATTAGATTTCAAGCACTGCAGAACATAGCACATGCATGTGTCATGAGGAACCTTCCACTCAGCTTTCTCTACGATACCCTTTACTTCCTGTTTCTGTCAATTACATATCTTCCCTTTATTGAGCTAATTATATCATTAGCACACCCATTACCCACAAGTGACAACAATCCCGTCATGACAGGTTAATTAACTCCAGTGAAGCCTGTAATCTTCTCTGTAATGAAATTACCTGTGACCAGGGTGTTACAGCTAGCTCTCTGTCACACCATTCTTAACATCACAAGCAATGAACACTTTAGCTCTGCATATATCAGATAGCATGTCCTCAGTCACTAGTCATGGGTAGTGACTTTTCAATGCTCTGTTCAGCGGTTCCAGGAAAATGCAGAATCTCACTTTACCTGAAGGTTCTTTCACGACTAATATGCTGCTGATCAACTTATTCTTAAGAGATGTAATGACGCCTCTTCTTTGTAGGTTTGCTGGTTCTTCTTCAGTGACTCCACCAAGACAAATGAAACTCTATCTTTTAATTAATCTCTCAAGTTACATGACAGGGTGTCAGTGTTATCTGCACAATTTAGGACTATCACACCCCATCTCACTCTTTTGGGTGCTCAGGAAGTAAGGGATCCAACTTTACCTCTCCATGGGCTCCAGGCTAATACCCATTCCGGGTAGACTCAGGGCTCTACAAGTCTGCAGGGCCTTTTACCAGTGAAAGAGCCTTACACAGTAATATCCTACTTAACCTCTATTTATTAAGTTACCAAAACAGAAAACACACACTGAGCATATAATGTTCACCACTCCTCATAAGGCAGATTCAATTTTCTTGATGGCCAGTCAAAATTAGATCCTCTAGCTTACTGCACGGTGTGATTAGCAAGGTGTTGAAGTCTGGCAGTTCTGATCTTGGGCTGTGTCCTGGACTTAGGTTCCAAAGAACTTCCTTTTGGACCCTAGTTTATATAGTTGGACCCCTACTTAGCTATACGTTAACCAATCATTTTAAACTGAAGTATTACAAAACAGTATTTTTCACCAATCCTAGCCTATTATGAAACAATTCTTTAACCAATCATTCCCCACCACCTTAGTTGAGTCATATCTTGCAAAATTAGTTATGCAACTGTCAGAAACAATTAAAGAATCAGACAGGAACCATATAGATGAACAATAGAGAAGTAGGGACCATAAAGGCAAAACAACTGAAGTATAGATTTTACAGTCACAACTGTTGATAAGTGGTTTCTTACCAGACAGAATGTTATCAAACAAGTTTTCTTCAAACATCTTAAGATCTGTTTCTTTTCTTTATCTGGTGATGGTGGGTACAGGGGCGGTGCCAGCTTTTTTGCCGGCCTAGGCGGCAGCGGAAGGAGAGGCTGCCGCCGAGATCCCCGGCGGCCGAAGAAGCTGCCGCTGAGGTGCTTCTTCGGCCACCGGGGATCTCGGCGGCATTTCAGCGGCAGCCTCACCTGCCGGCGGCTGCCGAGGGACCTGAAATGCCACCCCCCCCAAATCCTGGCGCCCTAGGCGACCGCCTAGTGTCGCTTAATGGTAGCGCCGGCCCTGGGTGGGTACTATTAGGACAGGAGTGTCTTCTTAACAGCCTGATATTACATTGTTTTGGCGCAATAGGTGCAACAGAAGGATGAGACTGTCTGCAGTGTAGCTCATGGCTGCTGTTTCTCACTCTGGCTGCTGCTTTTACTGCAGAAAGAGGCCTCAGACCTTACATCAGGAATAAACAGAGCAAAAGATGCAAACAGAATGAAAAAAGCAACAAAGCTTGCAAGATCTCATCAATGCACCACTCTTCAAAGTCCCAGAGAATGTCAGCTATGACAAACCTTCAGAATGGACAGAGTGTACATCTAATTAATGCTGAACAATAGTGTACACACACTTGTACCAGTGAGACCTTGGAAGAGACTGTGATGCTGGTAAACCAGGTGCCAGCTCTTACCAAAGTGTAGGTATCAGCTGAGCACTGACAAATTCATAGCTGGAAACCAGACCAGCTCACCTGTATGCTAATATTGTTCAAGACAGGTATTGAACTTGTAAGAATGTGTTTAGTGTCTAGACTCTATAAAACGCTTGTAAGTTCCTGCATGCATTATTGTACTTGTAATGTCTGTATCCTGTGCTATAAAGCAATATGTAAGTTTGCTTTATAATAGTAAAAATGTCTGCTCTCTACTTGTGAAACTAAGCAGGAAAAGCGGTTCTCTCACCTATCCAGAAGAATTATCAAGACTAAATGGGCCATTGTGGTTTAATGGCCCTCTTACTTTCTCACATGTAGCACATTCATGGGTGTATGTCCCATAAGCTTGAAAGAGATAAATAAAGATAGCCGACATGAAGATTTTTCATTTCTTTGCTGTTTGGACTCTTACAAGGGCTGGAGGTAAGAAACAAGAAGAAGAGATTCCCCAGGGTCAACCTCGGTTAGCTCTAAAAAGGCGTTCAGTGCTCAGAGATTACTACATCTCTGTCATCGTTTGGAGCCATAAATTGAACTCATTTGTGTATATATGTTGCTTGCTTTAACCTGTAAATAACTCTCTCATTTCCTTTTCCTACTTAATGAACACTTAATTAGTTTAGTATAGGATTGGCTACCAATGTTGTGTGAGAGCTAAGGTACAAATTGATCCAGGGTAAGTGACTGGTCCCATGGGACTGGGAGCAACCTGAATATTCTGTGATTTTTGGTGTAAGTGACCATTTATCAATAAGTCCAGCTTGCCTGGGTGGCAAGATAGACTGGGGAGTGGCCAGGGGACTGTCTGTGACTCCATGGTAAGACTGTCATAGTGATCCAGGAGTTCACATTTGTTACTGGGTTGGTGAAATCTATAGAACATACCATCAGTTTGGGGTGTTTGCCCTGAGGTTGGGACTCTTGGTCATGAGACACTCCAGATAGCATGAGAGAGAGACAAGCTGCAGATTTATGCAAATTCAGAGGACATAACGTGGTCATCATGGACTATTTATCCAGGTATACAGAAATAATGTACTTAAAAGACATATGTTGCAGTATTATGGAGAAATTGGAAGTGGACTTTTGCTCACTTTGATATTCTAGGACCACTAGTGATACCTCCATGTGAGGCTGATCAATGTAGAGCTTAACAAAGCTATCTGCATTGTTGCTGGGACTTTACGTGCAACTCCGTTACCATGGCTGCCAATGCTTAGTGACATAGCACCACCCCATTAGCCATGAGAAGGCCTCTGTCATCCTGCTGGCCAAGATTCATGAGAACAGTGACCTGCCTTTTCGTACACAGATCTCTTCAACCACCCACCAGCTCGCCTGTCTTCTAGACGTCCTTTATGGTCATTTCTGCCACCGCAGGATGTGACGGTAGCATCTGCTTGGCGCAACGAGTGGTCACCGATGACAGTTGTTAATCATTCTCTCATTACTGACCCAACCTAATTAGATCTGAATGGGTTTCAAACAGGACAGGGCAACTGTGCATCTAATCTCTTTAAATAGGTGTTTTCTAATGACTCATGATGCAGCTGAGGTCAACTTCAGATTATGCCACATATCCTTGATGAGTGCCGACTGACTTATTTTGACAGTGAGCTACTGGCTCTCCACCTGGTTGATGCAGATGCCATCAAATGGTTGGTCACATTGTGTGTATGCTGAAACACTAGTGACAGACAAAGGACCACAATTCATGGCAGCAGAACTGAAGTCCTTCCAAATGAAATATGATTTTGATCATAGTACTAGCAGACCACATTACCCATAAGCAAATGGAGAGATTGAGAGAGCTGTACAGACATCCAAGAAAATCCTACAGCAGAAAGATCCTTGCCTTGCTCTTCTGAGGTTATAGATCAACACCAATAGCAACTACTGGATATAGTGCAGCCAACTCCAGATGGGAAGACCACTCAGAAGTACTGTTACAACTTTGCAAAATAACCTGTCTCCAAAGTGGCTAAATATGAAGAGAGTAGCCAAATTGGACAAAAAAGCTAAAACTTTTAAAACAGACATCACTAAGTTAGAGAACTGCCAGGTCTAGACCCTGGTGACTGTGTTCGTGTCAAATTCGATGGAGAAAAAGAATAGACAACTCCAACTGTCAGAAAGAAAAAGAATACCAGCGCCCAGGTCATATGTTATCCAGACTGACTGTGGAGAGGGTCAACAGAAACTGTCAACATCTACAGTCTGTTCCTCCGAAAGAATAATCAACGGAGGAAATGTTACAGATGGTAGATACGGGAGAAGAAGAAGATGACTCAAGGATTCCAAACTGAATATACTCAATCACCACAAATAATGGACAGTCAGGTGACCAAGCTGTTACATGTTCATGTCAGGTAATTAGAAAATCAGTACGACTCAGAGATGCTTAACAGACTGAGCCATACAACATCAAAGACAGCACAATAGTGTAAATATTGTAAATGGTAGGAAAGTAGATCTTAAAGGGAGAGATGTAATGGGATGCTTAACTACATTATACTAGTCAGCCACTGTGTGTAAAATACCTTATTTAAATGAACCTCACCCCTACCTGGCAGAACATTAAAGGATCTTATAATGAGCACATCTGGTGTGTATAAGCAAGCTCCATGACCAGTCCATATATGATACAAAAGAACATGACAGCTGCCTCTCCAGACGCAGCACTCCACAGAACAATTGCTTTAGTCAGCACATGGTATTTTAGAAACTAGAGGCTTCATTTCATTTATGACAGTAATCTGTCTATGATGATCCTACAACCCTTGCTTAATTAATCCTATTTTGTCTTTCGACTTGCCTCTCTGTTTGGCAAAGTAAATTCATCTATACTTTGAATGTTACTGAAAACAGACCTGATTTTGTGCTACACACTCAAATGATTTCCCTGCTGAATATTTATTCATTTGACTCATATGACAGGTTAATATATGCAGGCACTTGTGATGGGTTGCTACTCACTGACTGATTGTCACAATTAATTTCCTTGTTCCTGATGAGCTAGAATCCTGAAATGTGGCACTGTTTTTTTTTTCTTTCATGAGGATTCAATATATCATATACAAAGACAAATATTTATTTGTATATTTTAAGTTAGAAACTAGGGGAACAACAGTTTGAGAATTGGTTACATAAATTGCACATGCAACCTCTCATTTGTTTGCTCAGACAAACAAATGCACACAGGCATTGCCTCCTAAAGCCTAAAAACTCTTCCAGTCTTTAATAGACAAAAAATAATAATCAGGGACTAACCTGAAAATTATAGAATACACAATATAAGTATACCAGCATTTTATGCTAGCTCGGTTTATGATGATTTTGGTACCTTTATTACCAAGGCATTTTTTCTAATGTTAATGCTATCTATTTTAGTTCTTATTTCTCTAGCAACATAGTGAAACAGGCACCTAGTCACACAGGCATTATCTCCTGAAGTCTAACAACTCGTCCAGTCTTCAGGGAATATTTTCCATATCTCCATATCTTTCATGTATACAACTTTTCTCAATTTATCAAAATCAAGATGCTGAGTATTTGTGCTAATCCCAATAATTAGGATCCTTTGATGCTCTTGAAACAGCATTCTAAGTAAAACGAGTGGTGTTCAAGTAGTGGAATAAAAATGTCTTCTAATGGACATTGCAAAGTACAAATCTGGTATTGTGCACACAAAATGAGTTTTCTGTTGAGGAGAAATATTCTTTCTACATGTTTATGGGTGGTGAACATAAGCCATGGTGAGAAGATTGGGTACACTTGCATATATTAAATTATACATTCTTACTCACTAAATGGCAGAAAGTGTATGATCCTATAAAAAGTAGCCCTTGCATTACTGTAATTGAAATCGATGTTGTATGCACCATCATTTGCTGTGTTCAGAAAATTAGAAACCATACTGAGAATGTGTCCTTAAAGATAATTGAAAAATGAATTTCTTATTGCCCATTGAAATAATTCCTTATTCAACTGTTAAAGAATTGGAGAAATGGAAATAAGAAAAGGCTGTGACAAATATTTGATGACCTTGACCCAATGACCCTGTTGCTTCAAAGCCTTCATTATGTGTTGCAGATGATTGCTTTGATCCTATCATGACATATGTGGGTGTGCACATTATGTAGAACATTTTAAAAAATCTACTTGACCTCCATGCCGCATATAGGAGTGGTTTTCTGATGAGAAAAGGTATTCTCCCTCATGTTTCAGATTAGAAAAATAGTATCTTTAGACAGACTAGCTAATTCTCTGTTAACTTGGAAAGGTCAGATAAGACTATTAAACTGTTCATACTACTGAGATTCTTATCATGAAGAAAGAGTTTGTCATTCATTCCACTGTAAACCTGGTCTTGAAGAGGTCTATAACCCAAATACATTATTTTTTATATATATTATGTGTATACAAGCTGTCAAGCCTGGATTCTTTTATTTAATTCAGATGAGTTCTGTTACTGGCTGAAGTACCAGTTACTTGTGCCAATGGATGACACCTGTAAATAAAACAAATCCATGTTTCATAGAATGCAGTTATCTCCATGACCTTTTTTTTTTTTTTCAAAGAAGAAAATACTTTCAATCATATTTATTTATCTCTAGGCCAATTAAGTGGGCTACTTTCTTATTACAGCAAGCAAAAAAGTTGTAACTTTATTTCTTAATAAATCTACAGGACAAGGTTATTTTTGGCCTTTATCTGACCCTTGACACTCCTTGTCCATACCTCAGACTTGTAGAGTAAAGCTCCTGGACAAGTTTTGAGTTACAGCCACCTTACCATAGGCTGCCTGTTATCCTGTTCACAATATGAGTCATTGTGGGCTTTGTATTAAATATGAGACACCTAAGAGTGCTGAGTGGTACGAGATGGCTCTTTATTTTCTGGTTCCAGTCATCTCACAATGGTCAACTACAAACCAGTTGTATCAAATATTCCACTCAAATGGGATCTGCAAAGGCTAAAGTTGGCTAAAATTGAAACCTTTCTTATACAACCAGAGTATACCGGCCCTATTTTGTCAAGCATTGTTAATAAAAGAAACATCTTTAATGTTACTCCTAGCTGGTAACTCATCAAAAAGAGGTGTGGCCAGTATTAATTTGGGTTATTCCAGTCTCCCATAACTAATGTAAAGAAGAACTATACTGCAAATGATATGTGATATATACTAAACTATTTTGAGAAAAGAGGAAGGGCTAGGCATGCACCATTGTTTAAACAAAAATGTGGTTTTAGTGTAGCACAAACAAAATCCCTGCATTGCGACACAACACACAGAAATGATTAAGCCAGAGTTAAACAAGGAATTACTGTACTGTATAAAGCATATAGTGTAGTGCAGACCTCTAGGACAGAAATTAACAACTTAATAACTTGTTAATGAGGTGCATTCAGCCATACAACATGAAAATAGAGCAAATGATTACAGGGCATTTTATACCTGATAGAAAATACAGTAGTGTAAAGGAGAAAGTACAGAATAAATACAATACAAAATAAATAGGAACTGGTGTCCTTCCATCATTCAGTAGGGACCAGTTTAAGAGTATATAAGATTAAACCAATGGGAGTGAATGTATTACACTCTTGTTTAACTATGTAAGTTAATAAAAATTTAAAATAGATGTGTCCTGTATGTATGTATTTTGTAGGCCATTACCCTTTAGGAAGTTGTCTGGCTATGCTCAAAGAAGGACAGGAGACATCTGACATGGGTTTAATCAGGCCACGACTTTATTATTAGATGTCTGGGACTACCCGGCAGATTACAGTGTACAGTGTAGGTAACCCCATGTTTATTCCATAATTACCTGGGGGGCTTTTACCAGCTCCCCCTCTTTTTCCATCCAGGTCCCTCCAGCACATCCATTGCCAGGACCTTACCACCCACCCCTCCTTGTAGGAGGGTTAAGGTGGGCTATAAGAATGGGGAGTTGGCTCCCTAACATGCCAATCCCCAACGTCCCCTGTTCGTTCCTTTAATGAACACCTCTTTTTAAGTCCTTTTCCAAGCTATTTATCTGGTCACTGTATACCTTCCCTATGGAGTACCTGCACTGTACATCCACCACAAAGAGGTGCCAGCAATTAGCATGGCTGCCTCCTCCCCACATCCAGTGGGGTTCCCAGACATCTCCTCATGCCGTCCTTTAAATCAGTTAAAAACATGACAGCACCTAAGTCGGCCAGGTGAACCCCATCATCCCTAATGCCCCATATACTATGCCAAGATTGAAATTACTACCCCTCCTATGGGCCCAGGAATTTGGCCCCCTTTTTGTTTATATACCGCCTTGCCTTATCCACCATGTGGGGGCACACCACTCCCTGCCAGACCCTGCGCTGAAGCATTTCTGACCAAACAACATTAATTCCTGGAAAAAGTCCAAGTATTAGCCCCAAAGTCCCTCCTTGCTCTGAGCATTAGTTCTACCCCTTTAAGCATTCCCAAATTGTTTTCCCCAAGATGCACCACTATTATATCTGGTGGCCGCTAACGGGCCCATACAGCAGCAGTATTAGTTCATCCCATAACATGCCCATCCTTGCATGCCAAGTGAGTATCGCTTCAGCACCGAAGCCCAGCCGCAAAACCTTGGGCAACCTGGACATGTGCCTATGCACCCAAAAGACAATACTGTGCCTGCAGATCCACACCCCTGTCTGCATGGCCAGTAGTCCAACATCTGTAACGTGATTACACCAAATGAATGCTGACTTACCGCCTGAGGTCTTACATATGTCCAGTATGCATCTGCATGCCAACTCTGGATTGCCTCCACTCCCATACCTAGCTGGGCTGCTGGGAGTCCCCATCTCAACATGGTAACAAATTGATATGCTGTGAGGGGACTCCCAGAACTGTGCATAAAGATTAGCCCTTCCCCCTTCAGTCGTATCATCCTGTAGTCCTTCAAAGCCTGAACTGGGCAGACCCCAGGCTCACCACCCTGCTGGAGGATCACAGCTTCATCTCGGCTGACTTGATCTGTCTTTGAGTTTGCAAGTGTAATATCACTGAATGCACATGCCATTGTATGTCATGCAGTTGCAAAGCCCTTTCTGAAGAGTCCCTACTAGACCCAAGTACTAGCTCACTGGTCCTGAAAGTACCAAAAATGGTCAAGAACGCTGCCCTGAACAAGGCTATCTTGTGTCCACTATGACATAGAGTGCCAAGGATCTGCACAAGATCCCTGAGCATGAAAACCATGATGGGATGATGGGCATCCACCTTGGGGCCACTAGTATGCGACCACCTGGCCAAAAACCTTCAAACTCAAAAACCACTGCAAGGATCAGGATAACCATTTATCCTACTGACGAATGTAATGGCAGAAAGGTGATTCGTGATTGTGGAGGATGCCAGTTGCCAGGTTTTCAACGACAGCATGTACCACAACACCTGGTTCTCTGTAATGGGCGGCCTTTTTGATCCTGAAATTGCATGAAATCATTAAAACTTTTCTCATAGCTCTGCCATGTGCGTGAAGCAACTGATCTCCACACCACACTGCCAGCCATTCTATGCCAAAGTTCCATAGGGCTAGTGACATCTGCCTGGGTTCCTGTCTGGCTTCTGGGGCTGGCTCCAGAAACCTGTGTACCCTTGACCTCGGTGTTTTCCTCCACTCCTGCAGTCACCTGAGTGGAATGTCCTAGATCTGGGCAAACCATTAAACCATGTATGGCCTGCAAAGCTGTGGAACCAACCTCAGACACAATAACCATGATTACTTGTATCAAATCCCCACTGACTGACCCACCAGTAAATGCAACCAGCTCACTTGTGCTTCACCTAGAGTCCCCTCCTTCCCCAAGCCTAATAGCCTGGCTTTGATAATCAAAGGCACTATCCCAGGCTTCCCCAGCCCCTCGCCCTTGTTGCAAGGATCCCATCCTTGGCTCACCCCTGGCCCAAATAACTGCACTCCATCCACCCTGTGCAGGGTTTGATTCCTCCCCAGCTTCCTGTCCCAGCAACACTACCTGGGAGGGAGAAGCAAAATTACACCCCTCTGCTGTCTCCGGTCCACAGCAGGAAAAACCTGAAACCCTGTTCCCTAAACCACTATGCACAGCACAGATGCTATGAAAGGGGACCACACTCCCTTTCCCTCGCCTTGTCTGTATACCTAGGGACAGATTCTGACTCTAAGGTGACCAGATGTCCCGATTTTATAGGGACGGTCCTGATTTTGGGGGCTTTTTCTTATATAGGCACCTATTACCCCCCACCCCATCCCAATTTTTCACACTTGCTCTCAGGTCATCTGACGCCAAGCTGCCTTGCTCCTCAACTCCCCTTCCCTTTGTGAATTCACTCTGCTATGCCTGCCTCACCCCACCAGAACCAAGGAAAAGGGAGAATTAATCCTCCCCATTCTCACTGTTCTATGGCCCCCCTGGAGCCATGCTGAGACTTGCTGCAAACTCCTGCCTCTCTATTCCAGGACTGAATGGGGGGGCACTTTATCCCTTCCCCCCTCTCCCCGCTTTCACAAAGAGCTGAGTCGAGCTGTATGCTGGAGCCCTTCTGCTTCAGCCTGGTCCGTGTGAAAAGGGAGGCTAAAGGCGCAGAGCTGCCCCTTTTAAATCCTGCATTCCCAGGGGATGAGTCAGTGACCACGCTGACCCTTTCTGGAGCAGTTTTCATCTCCCCTACTCCCAACCAGCCATAAAGCACTGGTCCCTTCATTCAGCCAGCCAGCCACATACCCCCCACCCTGATTAAAGGTGCAGGGCAGACATTTTAACATGATTATTTTTTTCTTTAGCATTTAAAATTGTACCTATATAGTGGGGCTATAATTCTTTATAGGTTGGTTTAAAAATTCTGTAGAAAAGCTATTATTCTCTCTGAAATTCTATAGCTTTGTAGAGTTAGTTCAGAAGAACCTCATTTAGAGTGGCTCTGTAAGCATAAGTTTTCAAATGTCTAATTTTAAGAATTCAGTTTTCTGGTAGTGTATTATTTTTCATAAAGGTCTTTTCAGAAGCCGGATGGAGGGGAAGGGACTGAGGAGGTTTGAGACTGCATGAGAACTACAACAACCAATGTGCACAATTCTGTTCCCCAGCCATCTGTGCATGTGTTTCTGACAAGCAAAATGCTTTTGATTTCCCCTTCTTGTACTCCAGCTCTCTGTGCTTGTCCAGAGCTTTCAAGTGTCAGATATACTTGTATGCCAACAGAATCCTCTTGTAGCTAGCCAGGTTATGGACTAGAACTACAGTTCCACTCCTGGCCACTGGAGGCTACAGTGGCACCTGCTTGATGGGCCAAGCCAGCAGGAGGAACAGAGAGGAGAATTTTACTTTGCCAGCAGAGCAGCGACTGGTCTGGCGGGGTGAATGGATGGTCTGAGAAGGAGAACAGCTAAGATTAGGGTGAACTGAATGGAGATCTGAGAAAGAAAAACTGATATGGAAGAACTGAGTGGGAAGATGAGATGAGGGAAGTATTAGAAGATGGGAACTGAACTGGGGGAAATGAGAATTAAAGTTGAGATGGGGACCCGAATAAAGTTGAGCAGGCGGAAAAATAAGGCAACGTCTAAAAATGTAGGAATGCGGGAGACTGACCCATGTAGGGGAAAATGAGGGAGGAGCTTCCCAGGCCTTCCACACCATTAAGAACTAACCCCCTGACATCCACTGCCCACCCACCACAATTGTTCCAGGCTATCGCCTTTAGCTCAAGTGTCAGAGGTGTGTGCTGTGGAACTGATGTGCCTCTTCAAATCCTTCTGACCATCCATGCTGGAAGACATAGTTTGTGATAATTTAATTAAAGATTATATTTTCATAACACATAGACACAATGAAGCTGAATGAAGGTTGCATGGCTAATCGCAAACTGGCATTTCCTAACTTTCAGAAGTTTAATTTTGCATTCATAACATTTTATTAACATAGTATTTTAATATATAATACAGAGGATCCCCCTGTAATTAGCCGTTACTGGGGGGACCAGATGCATCAGGGCATTGCTAAAGAATGACAAAGTCTTTTATTTCTGGGTCACCAGTTTGAATCTAGCTCACTTTAGACGATATTAAAAGTTAGTCCCATTTAACGGCTATTTGGCAGCCCCTTTATGAGATGGGTTTGGGAGGTTTTCGTTGCAGCTCCTGCATCGCAAACAGACAAGCATGCTTTACAGCAAATGGGAGACTCAGCACGGGGACCAAGAAGAGAATGAGCTGTGTAGACAGAACTAAAAGGAAGTCCCTGCGTCTGGGTGGAGGCACATTGGAAAGGTAGTGTTTGTGGAAACCTATTCTGTTACCTCTCTATTGATAAATTTCCTTTGGAATATGAACAAGAAGCTGTCAGGCAGCTCTGTAACGCCACATTCTACAGGCCTTTATCCTCTGACCCCACTGAGGAGTACTAAAAGAAACTACACCATCTGCCCCAGAAACTCCCTGGAAAAGCACAAGAACAAATTTGTACAGACACGTGCCTAGAACCCCGACCAGGGGCATTCTATCTGCTACCCAAGATCCATAAACCTGGAAATCCTGGACGCCCCATCATCTCAGCCATTGGCACCCTAACAGCAGGATTGTCTGGCTATGTAGACTCTCTCCTCAGGTCCTATGCTACCAGCACTCCCAGCTATCTTCGCGACACCACTGACTTCCTGAGGAAACTACAATCCATCGGTGATCTTCCAGACAACACCATCCTGGCCGCTATGGATGTAGAAGCCCTCCACACTAACATTCCACACAACGATGGACTACAAGCTGTCAGGAACAGTATCCCCGCTACTACCATGGCTAACCTGGTGGCCGAACTTTGTGATTTTGTCCTCACCCACAAATATTTCACATTTGGGGACAATATATACCTTCAAGTCAGTGGCACTGCTATGGGTACCCGTATGGCCCCACAGTATGCCAACATTTTTATGGCTGACTTAGAACAACGCTTCCTCAGCTCTCGTCACCTAACACCCCTACTCTACTTGCGCTACATTGATGATATCTTCATCATTAGGACCCACGGAAAAGAAGCCCTTGAGGAATTCCACCATGATTTCAACAATTTCCATCCCACCATCAACCTCAGCCTAGACCAGTCCACACAAGCGGTCCATTTCCTAGACACCACTGTGCTAATAAGTGCTGGTCACATAAACACCACCCTATACCGGAAACCTACTGACCGCTATACTTACCTACATGCTTCCAGCTTCCATCCTGGACACACCACACGATCCATTGTTTACAGCCAAGCTCTAAGATACAACCGCATTTGCTCCAATCCCTCAGACAGAGACAAACACCTACAAGATCTCTATCAAGCATTCTTACAACTACAATACCCACCTGCTGAAGTGAAAAAACAGATTGACAGGGCCAAAAGAGTACTCAGGAGTCACCTACTACAAGACAGGCCCAAAAAAGAAAATAACAGAACACCACTAGCTATCACCTTTAGCCCCCAACTAAAACCTCTCCAGCGCATCATCAAAGATCTACAACCTATCCTAAAAGATGATCCCTCACTCTCACAGATCTTGGAGGACAGACCAATCCTTGCTTACAGACAGCCCCCCAACCTGAAGCAAATACTCACCAGCAACCACACACCATACAACAAAAACACTAACCCAGGAACCTATCCTTGCAACAAAGCCCGATGCCAACTCTGTCCACATATCGATTCAAGTGATACCATCACAGAGCCTAATCACATCCGCCACGCCATCACGGGCTCATTCACCTGCACATCTACCAATGTGATATATGCCATCATGTGCCAGCAATGCCCCTCTGCCATGTACATTGGCCAAACCGGACAGTCTCTACGCAAAAGAATAAATGGACATAAATCTGACATCAGGAATCATAACATTCAAAAACCAGTAGGAGAACACTTCAACCTCCCTAATCACTCAGTGACAGACTTGAGGATAGCAGTGTTGCGACAGATTAACTCCAAAAACAGACTTCAAAGAGAAACCGTTGAACTCGAATTGATATGCAAACTAGATTGCATTACCTCAGGATTAAATAAGGGCTTGGAATGGCTCGGCCATTACGTTAATTGAATCTATTTCCCTTAAGTTAACGATCCTCATTCACACCTGGTGACCATCTTGTTTATCACTTCAAAGGTTTTTCTTCCCCTGCTGTTATGGTTCCTCTCAATTAATTAGCCTCTTAAGGCTATGCACCTCCACCTTATCATGTTTCTCTGACTGTATAAATATCTGTCTACTGTATGTTTCATTCCATGCATCCGATGAAGTGGGTATTAACCCACGAAAACTTATGCTGAAATAAATTTGTTAGTCTCTAAGGTGCTACAAGTTTTTCTTTCTTATTTTCGTTTTACCTACCTGGAACTGCTGATACTCTGATGATCTAGAGAGGGCTTCCTTGCATCCCAGAGCCAGCTTGACTAAGGCCAGTTTGCTCTACAGGGGGAGGGCCAATAAAAGAATTTATTGAACTGCAAAAATTGACATGTCCTTTTCATAGCAATGACCTTCTTTGCCTTGTATTCTGTTTGCTTGCAGGTGTAAGTGCCTTGAAGGTGAACTTGCTCCTGCCTGGGCCTATTTATGATTTTAACCTATTGGAAGACTTCTCTTCCTTTCAAAAGTAAAACTGATTTTGTAAGTCTATTATCATGTTTTATATTATCTCAATACAGACATTTAAAACTTATTTCTTCATTCCTTTTCTCCCCTGCCTGTTTTATTGGGACCTGTGTGGGGAATGGAGTTCCTTCACACCATCAGTTTAAAAATAAATGTAATTTAAAAGCTTTGCAAACATAACATTCAAGTGATCCCCATAGGTAGCAGCCTATAATGCATGGCATACTACTACATACCTTCAAGCACTTGGATCAAAATCCTCCAATACCTCAGTACAATAAGAGATAAAAAATGCTTGCTTTTTATGTAAATCAAAACAATGTTATTTTGACATTTTTTTTTGCTAATGTTTTATGCATTACAATCACTCAAGGGGCGGTGTCATTTTTCCCTCATTTGATCTGCTGTATTAGATTACAATAAATAATCACATTTTTTGACAGTCTCTAGTTTCATTTTCCCTGAACTAATTATATGATTAAAAGTAAAAATTGGGATGTTTACTTTCACTTTCAAAAGCCTGTGCTATATAGTACAGTATTAATGTCAGGTATTTCTCAAATACACAACTGAAATTGCAGAGACCAAGATAATCTTTTTTCAATCAGTATTATTTGCCTAGCAGGTTTTTTTTATTATAGAAAATAGACTGCTTGGTAATATTTTAACTTGTTCAGGGCTTGCTGTAGTGTAGGATCGCTTACATCCTGAAATGTATTGTTGTTTGTTTTCTCTGTTGGGTTGTGTCCTAATCTGTGATGAGAATCGTGAAACAGAATAATTAAGCAGAGATAAAGTATGCAAACACTGAATGTAAAAAAGCAAACACTGAATAACAAAAGTAAAGATCAAGTTAATCTGGGACTGGAAATCTTCTTTGTGCTCATTATTGTGTTCAATATGTGCACTGTAATCCCTGTTTATCTTCCTAGTCACAAAAATATAATTGCAGGTTTAATAAGAGGGCATATCTGGTAACATGACAAAAAAATTGCTGGATAGATCTAGGCTATACCTAGGCTAGTTTTTCTGTACACAATGGAACTTACTTGAAGGGTAAAATTCAGTCCTATTCAGAAGGCCAGTACAAGGCTTGGTTGTGTATCATTTAAATGCAATTTAAGCCCTCAAATAGGGTTTATTTGGGACTGAAGTGGTGCATATGCCCTGTTATTGGCACTCTGCACAGAGGTAAATTTAACCTTCCATGCAAGAAAGAAGCATGGTTTTATGAGGGGGTGAAATTCAATCCCTCAACCAAAAGGCACACTGCAGAACTATAAAGAGGGCCCCTACAAGACCTTTGTACTTACTACTCTACAGATGGAAACAGTCACTGCAACCGTTCCCTACTACTATTTGTGTGGAGGTGTATGGACTCTGGCTTGATGTATCTGCAGAACCAGTGGCTCCCTCCTTTGCCCAGCTCCAAATGTCCCAAAGTCCCGTGGCCTATCCTGAAAATATAATAAGCAACACTGGGGTGAAATATAGCACGGGTAATTGTAGCTATAAATATCAGAAAAAACTACTGAAAAATTCTTTTTTTAGTGAAAATCTTGCACTTCGACACATTATAAAGTCGACTGAACAAAAGTAAGAAAAGCTATATAGAGAAATACTCCTTTGTTGACAGGGAGGTAGATTAAATGCACTAATACATATTTTCCATCTCTAACTGCTATGATTCCATTAAAATACATAATGGACCCAATTCCTATTCCATTGTGGCCCCTTTATATTGCTCCAGCCTCCATTGGCATAACAGGGGCATTACACCTAAGAGAAATGGCCTCCAGGAACTAGGTGGTATAGAACTAGGTGGCTTCTTCTGCTAGGACGGAAGGATTAACACCCGCCATACCAGTGCGGGGACAATCTGCCCCATCACAGACCCAACTTCTGTTGGTGAGAGAGACAAGCTTTTGAGCTTACACAGAAGAGCTCTGTGTAAACTTAGACGTTTGTCTCTCTCACTAACTAACAAAAGTTGGTCCAATAAAATATATTACCTCACTCACCTTGTTTCTCTAATGTCCTGGGACTAACAGGGCTACAAAAGCACTGCATACATATAAGTTAGACAATATCATACAAGTATTATGGAATAGAGTGCATATAATAAATACTAAATTAAGTTGAAAATAGTATAATGGTTAAAAAATAAAAACTATTAGGATGAGCTCAGAGCAGAATAAGCCTTTGCTCCAGTAAATCCAATTATGGACAGACAAAATATAAGCAATAAAATGGCATGATCCAACGGAAAATTAAAAGTCTTCATTTGACATTTTTGAATACATATTGTTTAATTAGGTCCAAGTTGTATTCTTTGCCAAAGGCTAAGCCTTTTCTTTTTAGACCAAGTTTTTACTTTGATATAAATATTTCTGAATGCATAATTTAAATAAACATGTTAATTACCACTCTTATCTACAGGCTAACCAGTCATCATTTGCATGTCTTTTAAATTGTGTATATGAAATAAAATAATTAACTAATAGTATAAAGACAAGACAAAATACCTAAATAATTTAACTGCTGACTTTTGTCAGGAGAATGTCATTCTGAATATACAAAACAGGGGCTTTAATTACTTTTAGGTTTTTTCTTTTTTTGCACTAAAATACTATCCAGTGTTAGATATTATACATCATTTGCACAGAAGTAGGCAGTTAAATAACTGAATGTCAATTGATGGTTCAAATTGATTCCCCGCTCCATCCACCTCTCTCTTATTGTTTAGAGCAGCTTTGTGCAATGATTCTTTCTAAAGCTTTATTTTGAATACAGTGCTATATTTCACTTTTCTGTACTATAACAATTGCTACACAGTAATACAGTACATGCTGATTCCTACTACTAAAGTAAGTCCCTGTATTCCAGACTCAGCATATTATCAGGGTACAAGAACATATACAGGATGTCATTCCTTTTATCATGATTTCCACATTTAAATTTGAAACAATTTTGCAGATTCACTTGCAAGGTCTAGAGCCAGCTCTAGTCATATGTGTCTTCCTACCCCTGCTGCTTAAAACAGAATGTGTATTGGGACTAATCCATACTGCAAAGACAATAAACCACCTTCTTGCCTCTGATTTTGCTGCAGGCATCTTACCTGCTTCTCCAACCATTGCTCAAGAGATGGTTAGCCTGTATTCCTGCCCAGCTGCAGTGAGTGAGTCTATGCATCACAGGGTACTAATTTGCCCTTAATCTTTAGATTTGACAGTGTTTCCTATTAACTTGGTACTCATTGCATTTTGAACTAAATAAACTCTGAGGCTGAAGATCAAGTTGTATATTGCCTGGATACAGTTATCATTAAGTTAACAGGGAACAGCCTCAAATTTTCATTGTAGAATGACACTAGGAAATTCTGCAGTCTAATTGGTGAAACATCAGGCATCAAACTTATTTTGGGGGAGAGGGGTTCACTTTATTTGTATTCATTTTACAGTATCAGGAAAGTACAGAATACATGGTAGAAAGAGAATAAAATGATACTGTAGTTAACTGAGTTAAGGAAGATAAATTGCAATTGGACCCTGTAAAAGTGGAAGAAGTAGAGAGCAAAAGTGGGGGTGGAGGGGAGGAAGAAGAAACATTTTTTGGAGAGGAGGAAAACTCAAAATCTACAAAGAAACAAAATCAAGGAATTAGATCTCTTATAGCTGCATTTGTCACTATATAGTCACTAGATAGTACAGTGATGAGTGCATTAGAAAAGCATACAAAGATTGGAGTGGCGCTAGTCCTTTCATAGTCAAAGTTGAAGATAGCATCCATAACGTTATACTGGAATAAAATTTCTTTAAGAAGTTTGACAAAAATCAGAAAAGGGGCTTTGGAGATTTGGGGGTTCGATAAGAAATGATATCTATTAATTTTTGGAATATTTTCCTATTTAGGGAGGGTCTACATCACTCAAATGGGACTTATTTTACAAAATTCAAACTAGGATTATCATGCTGCCCTTTATTAGGGAAAATACTTTTCAGTATTTTAAGTGGCCATTCTGTGCTAAAATTTAGAAATTAAA
Organism: Chelydra serpentina; assembly: GCA_037349315.1. Taxonomy (NCBI): domain Eukaryota; kingdom Metazoa; phylum Chordata; order Testudines; family Chelydridae; genus Chelydra; species Chelydra serpentina. The sequence continues at coordinate 6,945,103 of JBAIAC010000014.1, read as the reverse complement.
AGATTGAATCACCTAAATATAAATGTGCATATATAATGAAAACTAAATGTGTAGTGGATTTTTCTATATACATTAGGATGCCTGCAGTTAAAATAATTAGATAAGTGAACACTGACATTGTATCTATTGCGCTGCTATTTAATATGGGCTCTATTCATTTACTCCGAATGGGACAACTCTTTTATTTAAAATTAAGGTCATGCTTAAGTGCTCTGCTAGATCAAGTCCAGAGTCCAGCATTTAGTAGGATCAGGTCTGTCTGAAATGAGTTGCTTTTTCATCCAGTTTGTTTCTGCAGTGTTGAACTTCACCAGTCAAATGGATTTTAATCTTTCTGACACATGTAGTGTTGGTCACAATGGCAGAGACTTGCACCACACACAAACTAGGAGCAGTTTGAGTTTGAGTCTGTTCTCTTCCTGTAAATGTTGCTATCTACTGAGTACCACATTTTCAACATGCCTCCTATCTATGGTATTATGTTGTCCTTTTACACTTTTTTCTTTTGGTACGTGAAAAAGATAGTTGGAAAACCATAGAGACTTATCTTTAAAACTACAGTATCAAACCAAAACCATGGTTATAAGTGAATGTAACAACATTTAGTGGCAGCATATCCTGTTGATGCTTAAAAGTACACTGATATTCTCCTGTCATATTTTTATGCAGCTTAGCTAAATTATTTCTGCTGCTGTGACGAAGTGATTTACATCTTTTTTTTAAATAGCCATATGTAATGATTCTACCTGGCAGAGAAATTTCATGACTATTTTTTTTAAATTTATTTAGACTTCTAGCTAAGAAAAGGAAATGCCTATCATAGACTATAGGCACCCAGATAGCATTTTAGAAGTACAATGGTAAGTAAGTAAAACACTGTTTCTTCAGATCCATAAAACAACCAACCAGAGATAGTCAAGAGCATGTTACAGGAAAGGAAAGGTCCATAATAGTGCAGTTGTTTGCAGGATCAAGGACATAGATTATGTGTATCAAAGTGTTTATGCTCTCTTGCTCTCTCTCTGTACTTGTACTATACTGGTCCTTTCTGACAACATGGTCCTTTCTGCCCTTTAATCAGAATGGAATTTCAAAACAATCCCACTACCTACCTATTTTAGAACTATTCAATTCAGACAGTGAAAGGTAATTTTAAATGAGTAAGAATATCTGACAGCAAATGTACACTAAGTACATGTCATTCTTTGGTCAAGGATGAAATGACCATAGAAAGAAAAAAGAAAATTAAAGTAAAAAGACAGAAGAAATATCAGTTATGAAATGAAGTCCATTGAATAAACATAGTGCAGAGTATGTCACGGGCAGGTTTTAGGCAGTATGTATGGAAATACCTCCAATTTTTGCCTTTGGTTCCACCACTTATGAATTATTGAATCTTTCTTCACTTATGAGCTAAAAATCATTTATACGGTGACATTTTCTATATAAGTACAACTGGAGGCTGTCACATATACCTGCTTAAACTTCTATGCAAGAATAAATGTGCAATTAAAAATAATTTATATGGAAAATTCCTCTGTGGTGCTAGAAGAGAGGCCTTTCACTTCTCCAGCAAATATTCTATTACTTGAACCAAAGGAAAAGCTCTGCACAAGTACAGTCTGCAGGGAATCTGTTACACTTAATCTGCAATTCATTTCCTATCTTGCTGTGTTCAGCTCTGAGTCTGCACTCAGTGTTCTTGGTCCAAGTTCAGCACTGATTTAAACTTTCTGTATTCCCACAGATTCATTGGGAATACACCGGGTGAAAATCTGTGCTGAATTTGGCCAGCAGTATTCAGTAGGACTTCATATATGGGAGAGGTAGCATATGGCCGTATTCTCCCCATGTATGTTATAAAGCAGAATGAAATGATACAAGGATGTTGGTGTGCATAACACTTGTGTGTGCATTATCCTTGAGATGAGTAGTGACCTTTTCATCCTCATGTGAAGGGTATTACTTCACATCTTTTCCCACTGTGTACATGTTCCTTATTAGGAGAAAAATTAACCCCTTCTCCCCCTCCCCCCCAAAAAAGAAAGACCCACACCCTTGACTTTCATTTATTTTAAACCAGCTGCTTTAATTTCCCTTGACCTTCATATTGTAAAGCAAGGACAATCCTCAACCAAGATATTCCATTGTTCTTTCGACTGAAAGACACTATAATTAGAAGCATCTGAACAAGTAATGACACAAGGCAGGCAAATGTATAGGAATTTAACATGAGACAAGCTTTTCAGCCATTTTGGCAATTCTGCCTTTCAGGTATTAACATGTAATCATTTTATGCCATGATTGTTTTTTGTTTTTGTTTCATTTCATTGGCGCCCATGATTTTAAAATTTACTTTAGCCTAACTAATTTCAAGATTTTCTGAGAAAGAATGTTTAAGTCAACATATCTTAGATCGATTTACAGTGGTGTTCACACTGTTCTATGTCGGACTCCCGGCAACATAGCTTCCGCTTCTTGTTGAGGTGGATTACAGACGTCGACAGGAGAGTGCTCTCCCATCAATTTAGCGTGTCTTCTCTAGATCCACTAAAGCAATGCTGCTGCATTATCGTAGCATCGCTGGTTTAGCCTGTAGTGTAGACAATGCCTTAGGCTTTTAAGATAGGGAAAAATGTGCTCCTCAACTACATATAAAGTTGATTCTCCTGTATCACTAGACTCCTTAAATGGAAATATAGTCTTAATGAATGGATATTTCAGGTACTCCATATAATTATAATATACATGGGTTATTATTAATTCCAATGAAATAATTTAAACTCACTAGAGAAGGAAAAAAATGAAACTGTTGGCAAACAGTAGAGTTTTTACCATTATTTTCTGTCTGTAAAATCAGAAAAATACATAATGAACCAAATTCGCCTCTTTGTAGCTCTGCTGAAAATCAATAGAAATGCATCAGAATAAATTTTGTCCAAGAAGTCTGTAAAAATGTACTTGTGATTATCTTATCTCACACTTCTATATATAATATGGATATTCTTGACTCATTTTCGTGTCTAGTTCAGATAAAGGTCAGTATTTTTTACAGCATAATGATAAGAATGTAATGATTCTTGAGGTGCTGGTTTTGGAATGAGACATAAAATTCAGACCCTAGACGCTTACTGAAGATCACATGACATTTTTCACAAGTGTAAAACTGTTAGGCTTGGTGTCCTTGCTAAATTCCAATTTTAGTAATTGTATTCTATCTAAATCTCTCCCTTGAAATTTCAGTTGGGTATCAATTCTGAGCCATCTTCAGTGAGCTCTTCCTGAAGATGCCTCAGACAGCATCTTCCCACATCCCAACCGCCTGCCCCAGCCCTGATCCCTTTCCTGCATTCTGAACCCCGGAGCCCCCTCCTGCACCCCTCATCACAGGCCCATCCCCAGCTCACACCCCCTCAAATGCCCCAGTATTCCTCCCACACCCTGAACCCCAATGTCTGGACCTACCTCAGAGCCTGCACCCCAACCCCCTGCCCCAGCCCAGTGAAACTGAGTGAGGGTGGGGAAGTGTGAGCAAGAGAGGGAGGGGGGATGGAGTGAACGGGAGGCGGAGCCTTGGAGAAGGGGCAGGGCAGGGGTGTGGCCTCAGGGAAGGGGCAGGGCAGGGGGCGGGGCAAAGGTGTTCGGGTCTGTGCGATTAGACAGTTGGCAACCCTAGGGTGGCATTCTAAGTGTCGTCCATTCTAGGCACTGGTCACACTGTGTAAGCTCTCACAAACATCTCTGTCAAGGTTCACGAGTTCTCCATCTAAACTTAAACATCTCTTCTATTCTAGTTTTAAACCTCTTTTGTTGATAGAACTGTAAATTGTATGTCTGTGTAGCTAGATTTACATATCATGATTAGATCAAATTAGGGTCAGGCTGCCAAACTTATTTTTGAGTAGTATTTTCAAAAGTGTCTAAATCTAATTTTTAAAAATCATGTAGGTTCTGAGGAGCCTAAATTTCATTGAAGGTCAATGTGACTTCGGCTCCTAAGTCACATAGGCACTTTTGAAAATGTTACCCAATATCGGTAACCTTAATCAGAATTTGAAATCTGATCTCCCCATTAATTGACTGCATTACTTAAGCTATAGTCCCAAGACCTGGTTCATCTCTAGTAGGAGGAACTAATACTTTTACTGTGCCTCAAAAATTTGAAATAAAAAGTGGATAAGGCTCACTTTGTAATGAAGAATAAGAAACTCCATACTCATGATCCCGTTCCTTTAAACATTTTTTTGTAAAAAGACTGGAGATGAATATGATTTAAAGTTACACTTTTGGTACACTTACTTTTCACAGTGGTTATGTTTTTTGGACAGTTGAAGGAAAATCTACTTGTAAAATAAAAATATTTTTCTCAGGTAAGTATCTTATAATTTTACCTCCTGAAAGAAAATGAAAGGAACTTTTTCCACTTTCTATAAACTGCCTATATGTATTGGCCTTCACTAACCCTGTCATTTTGACAACCTACTATATCAGAAACTTGGGAAAGAGACTGAGATGACAGATACTAATGATTAAACTCCAGAAGCATGAGTCCAACTAGCAACTTCACTTAATACAAATTTATTTCACTATGCACAGTAGACAAGCATATCCATTTTAAAACATGTCATTCTTGTGTAATTGTTTTTCAGTGTATCCTGATGAGACACAGAGTGTCTCATTCTCCATGATGGGCAAAAATAAACCCAACCTATTAATTGTAGATCTTTCATCATGTTAACACTAAGATAAAAGGTGAAAAATCTATTTTAATTGACTTCTTTTTGACAGCTTTAAATCTCAAGGTAAAAATAAAGAGCTTTTTTTCCCTTCCCCAGATAAATGAAGCCATGTTTACTTTTCTTATCTATTTCTCTTCAACAGTTTTGACAGAAACAGGCTACTGGGTATATTCCAAACTAGAAAACTGACAATGTGGCTGTATAACAGAAAATATAATGATGCAGCAAATTTTCTGCTGGAGTTTGTTCTACATAGATGCTGTCAAAGTAAAACATTGCCAAGAAAAGTAAAGCAATATTCCTTCGTATAAAGAGGAACACTATATTTTAAAAAAATCCTATGGGATAGTTTTACTGATAAGTTTCAATAGTATCTCTACTGGCAATTCAGCCACCCCCTTCACAGCACACTATGACCACTACTTAAAATATCAAATGCAAGATTTGCTTTGTATCAGAACATCATTTTAAATGTATACATTTCCAAATATCAAGACAGATTTAAACAGGTTCACTAAAACCTTTCCTTTGAACGATAAGAGTGAACATCATATCAGGACTTAATGACTTTGGATATATTACAGACAACAATCAGTACTTCATTGAAATATTACATTGTGCCTTAAAAATGTCCTTTTTGTGAAAAAGACTTCAAAATCCTTTCAGCCATATTACCAACTCCTCATGAACTCAGTGCTCTTAGTTTCCATATTGATGCAAAATTAAAAAACAACAACAGAGCCTCATGCTAAAAAGGAGAGAAACAAATAGCACTCAGAGTCAACCATCGATCTGCCCCAGCCTTCTTCAAACAATAATTAGGGAATGGATCAGAGAGGGAATTCAACTGGTAAATGGAATTTAAAGCTAATTGCTTTCTCTATTGTTATCTATGAAAGTATTCGAAACATCTGTTTTGTTCTTTTTTAATGATAATTCAGCATATAATTTTTGTAATGAAAAATAATATACACTGTATATTTCCTAGGACTGCATGTATCCATTTCATCATAGTATTAAGAAAATAGTAGCATTAACAAAAATTAGACGGAAGAGCTAAAAGAGATTTACATCATTCCTATATAATTAATGCACAAGGACTGTATAATCTCACAGTTCAGGCCACAGTGATTTTACTGACGTGACATGAATGTCATATGAAGAAATGGAATAAGATATACATAGACCAGGCTTAATTGTGATAGCTTAGGTTTAGATTTACACTGTGATATAGAGTTAGGATATGAAGATGTAGCCCACATGCTTGCGTTGCAGCAGTTAGTGGTATAAATAAGGAGAGAGATGGTGGGGAAGATATGTAGTGCCTTGTTTTAATTTTGGGGATACACTGTGTGCCTGTAGACTTCCTGGACTGGGCAGGGGGTGACTGCTGGATGGGCCAAAATCATCCAACAATTGGGTGTCATGGGTGGTGTGCTAATTACCTACATAGCTTCTAACAGCTAATTTCCTTTGGGGGCAAGCAGCCTGGTGGGACATACCACAGGCATGCGCTGAGAATGGAACCAATGGGATCTCAAGGGGAGGGGAAAGAGTTTACAAATAGGAGGTGTGGGAGCCAGATTGAACAACTCAATGATGGAGCAGTTCTAGGATCAGAAGGGTCTGCTGTAAGGCTTGTGTTCCAGAGAATTTGACAGATTGTTGGATTTAGATTGCAGATTCCTTCACACCACTGGGAAAGAAGAGAGGATGAGAATTGCTGCAGGCTGTGCAAATTGCTTATTGATACTGCAAAGACTCAACCAGAGTTCGATGGTGCCTGTGAACAGTCACATGTTTCCCAGACTTTAAGGAGTTGTCATGCCCTACTGAGGGTTTGGACACCATTCCATAGAAACAAAGAAGGGTAAGTGCTGTCAGAAAAAAGCCCAGGGATGTGAGTGTATGTGTACATGAATGATTATATCTTATACTTGTAGTAATAACAAGTACTAAAATTTGGGGGGAAATCCTGAAAATGTGGGCTGTAAACAAGAGTTATTCACAATTTTTTCAAGCGTTGTAAGTTAGCTTCTATATGTATATCTATATCATCTAGATTTAGTAAATGTTTTCCCTTTAGCGATTTTGCATCATTTTTGTTCTCCAAGATTTAACTATGTATAATATAGTTTTATATAAGATGTATATCACAGTCCAGAAAACACTGATCTGTAGTCCAGCAGAGAGGTTAGCTGAGGTACAGGAAAGGGGAAAGAAATATTAGCATAATACTTTCCCCACTTCTGTTACAAAGACATAAATGTCTGCATGTTTTTTATTTTTATTGTTATTTACCATGTTTATTATGGTTGTGTCTAGGAGTCAACCAAGAATGGCACTGTACAAATATGGAGTAAGAGACCTTCCCGGCCCAAAAGAGACAAGACAGATAAAAGGATAGAGACAGGGATAGGGCCTACAGTCTGAGTGAACAGAGCAAGGGTAGCAAATATATTTATTCTGGAACTTTTGTTTTCTTGTATTTTAATCCTTTCATGGGGTTATTTTAGGGGGGAAGCACTAGATAGAAAGATAAGGAAAGGAAGGGTTGGAGCAAACAGCCAATCACTACAAAGGAGAGAACGTTCAGAGTTAAAAGTGTAGAAAGCAATCTGACCTCAGTGTCCACTAATCCCTGCTTTCTGCTGCTGCTCCGGTGGCTGTAGCTGAGTGTGTGTATATATAGATCTATAGATAGATATAGATATTTCAGAAATAGTGTATTTGCTGAAAATGCAGCTTTGGTCAACCCAAAATGATTTGTAAATTTGACCTGATTAGTTTCAGTGAGGAAAAAGGGTTTTAGAGTCAGCTTTGGAAGAGAGAGAGAGAGAGAGAGAGAGAGATATCCAGTGGTTAGGGCAGTTCCCTGGGATGTGGGAGATCCAGTTTTAAATCTCCACTCTGGAGTAGAGACTTGAAAACAGATATCACTCCTCCCAGGTGAGAAGCCTAATCATCAGGCCATAGGCTATGTTGGGGTGAGTTGCTCTCAATCTCTCTTGCTAAAGCTGTTCCGCTATGTATAAATACATAAATATTCATTGGACCAAAGGGTGTGAGAGTAACTCTATAGCCTGGTGATTAAGGCACTCACCTGGGAGGTAGGAGATGTGGACTAAAAGCCCTCCTCTGAATCAGGCAGAGAAAAGATTTGAATCCACATCTTCTGCCTCCCAGGTAAATGCCTTAATTACCAGGATATAGTATCATTCTCTCTTTGGCTCACTTAATATTTATGTACGTATACAAAGTGGAACAGTTTCAGCAATAAAGATTGAGTGCAAACACCCTCCTGGCACCAGAATACCCAGGTAGTTGGGATGCACACTTAGGTATGCTGCAATTTGACTTCAGGTCCCCTCACATTGGAGATTCAAACTGCAACCACCCACATTCCAGGAAAATGCCCTAAAGAGGAGATGTGTGTGCCTGCACACACATGTTCATTTTCTGAAGCTGACTGGGCTTTTCTCATTGGCTGATAAATTCCAAACATCTTTGGAACTGAACCAAATATTTTTTCTGATTTTATTTTTTTCTGGCCAAACTGAAAAATCAATTATTTACTCCCTTCTACTCCTGACTTCAATCTCTGGCTGGCTTTCCCCTGCAATTTCCATCCCAAAGCCTCCAAGAGGAGGGGAAGTGTATCCCCTGTACAGTTCTGAGGCCGAGGGGTGCTGGGCCACATTTTACCACTTCCCTTCTCCAGTGCAGCAATCCCTGCTTGAACTATTCTCTGCAGCTACTCTTCTGGCCTTAGTTTCTGGCTGACTCCTCCTTGTGGTTTTTCCCAAAGCCTACATATTCGGAGAGATTGGGGAAGTCAAATGGCTCCTAGTACCTACAGCGGGGGAGTCTCCCTTGCATTGTTCTGGAATGGCCCAGATAGTGGTCAAAATCCAAAGGTCATCCCTGTTTCCTTTTCCTCTGCTGTTCATCCCCTAATAGACTTCATTTAACTCCTTCTGAATGCCAACATTCCAGGAACCCTCCCACCCCCACACACATACACACATTCTTCTATGTAACACCTCCTCCTTCCCGCCATCCCCCATGTGTGTGAAAAGTGTTGTCTACTTCTCTAAGCCTGTTTCTTCCACAAACAGCTATCATCAGTGGTTTGCTTCAGGAGTGGATCAGGCAAAGAGGTTTTTGCTAGTGATGTGACACCTGTGACCTGATAGCCTACTGGAGAATGTTGGTGGGTGTAGTATTTATAGAACTAAACAGAAATGGAACTCTCCTCCATCTTGCTTGTGCAGCTTTATTTAAGCTCAGTTGAATATCCCTTAATATCCATAACATCAGTTCTCTTGCTATCTTGTTCCAGACTCTTATATTACTAATATCCAAGGATAACATGGCCATTGGCCACCACCACCTCCTATTTGATATCTCACTATGGGGCCTGGCATACTTCCATTGTCTGTTGGACACAAGATTGGTTTCTCATTTCAAAACTCACATACTTTGGAGAGATGACTCCATAAGTGCTTTTGATGGGAAAGCCCAAGAGAACATACATTTTGAAAAGGAAAAAACAGTCCTAAGTGTTACAGGATCAATAAATATATATATATATATATATATATATATATATATTGGTGCTATGTGTGGGGAAGTCATGAACTAGAAGTGATGCTGGAAGTCACTGGGAGCCTTTTGGTAGAATGTGATACAGAAAGGATGTTTTGCTTATCCAATCCTGTAAACATTGCACATTGGGCTTGGGGATAGATCTGATATTTGGTCAAATCTTATTTTTTAAGGTTTGGGGGTCAGGCTACTTTTCAACATAATATAGTGACTGAGTGCGCTATGGGGATGTGATTTCTAAAATGCATTACTGTGTTGGGCATTAACTGGTCTGGGTAGACCCTGCTCGTGCACAGTAAAAGTTCCCTAGTCAGCTTCAATGTAGCACTATTTGAACAGTACTATTTTAGAACACCAGTGCTAATTTAATACCTTTTACATCTCACTGCTGTCATGGAAAGAACATACGCACAATAATCTTCTTGTGTCCCCTAGTCATAAATGATTGTCATTTATACTTTTTAGCCTATTGAGAGCTGCATGACCGTCACTATTTTTGGTGGATAAAAAGACAGACAGAGCATGACAGACAAAACAATTAAGCAAAGAACACCATGGGAGAGATACTGTCACCCTTATTTATGTTGATTTATATCTTGCTCCATGGGCAGTCTCTTTGAGGGATTATTATTTTTGCATGCCCCTGTGTCCAGGAGAGAGGGTTATGGCGAATAAAGAAAGAGCACTCGAGGGAAAGAGCTGCTGCTCCCTGTAAAAAGTTAAAACATGTCCTTGGTCCTCTCCCAGTGCTGTAGTTTGCTTTCTGCACTCTGTTAGATTTCAGTTTGCTTTATAGATGGCTTGCAGAGGCAGAAGGCTCTACAAAAAAATATTTTCAATAAAATATATCTTCCTAGGATGGACTATGTTTGCATTGGGATAAAAACTCACTGCTTGAAGCACACAGAAAATAAATAAATAAAACAAAATCAATATTAGAACAGGTTCTTCTCTGTGTTCTCTTCTCTGTGCAAATCTCTGTGTTGTCTGCTGTTTACTTTAATATGTAATATTCAGTTCTGTCTTATCCATTTATTTCTTTTGCACTCCCAAGAAACAGAACAGTGCTCCTGACTTTTTCATTTTAAAATGCTATATAAAGTACATATCGATAGTACCATTAGGCTGGGTCTAAAGTATACAAGCCAGCAGGCTACAGTAAATGCAAGGTAGATTTTGTGGTGGTGTAACTTTAGAAGGTTTGATGGTCTTATTTAGTAAAACTGCTGCATTTTGAATGTTTATTTGAACCTCATCTAATTATCCAAACCTCTTTGGTAAGCAAAATTCAGCTGAACATTTTTAAAACAGGCTCTCTCATTTGAGATTACTCAAGTATTTCCTGCTAATGGATCATCTAGAACTAGAGATTCATGAACCTGAGAAATAATAGTAATTACAAAAAGTAAAACGTAGACAACCAGTTTTGAACCTGTAAAAAGTTTTCTTTGGTATGTGGTTTGCATTTGCTCCAGTTAGTCTGAATGATTTTACCCATCTCTAATGGGAACCCCAAATTTGCTTCAATAACAAGACCTCATAGGGTAAAATTTTCAAAAGCGCCTAAGTGACTTAAGGAGCCTAAGTTCCATTCTCAGAAGCGTGAAAGCAATTTAGCTCCCATTGACTTAGCTTCTAAGATTTCTAGATACTGTGAACACATGAGCCTCCTTCTCTATAGTCACTGTCACTGATCGGTCCATCAACCCTCACAGAGAGAGCGCTGATCACAAGACATCAGATGCGTTCTTCTAGCCAGTCCTCCAACTACCCGCTGGCCAAGCTGTCAGTAGCACTGGACACCCGATCCTTATCTATAGTATATGTGCTTAATGTCAAACATTGACTTCAGTGGGACTTAAGCATGTGCTTAAATGCCCTGTTGAACAGATCATAGAGAGAGAGGTGGTGGCATCTTGATGCTTACACTGGAATCTTGTACAATAAACAGTATCTTATTTAAAGATGGGTTCTAAACCAGAAACACAAATCTGAAGAGTCACAAACTTTGAGAACATTTGTGTGAAGAGCTGTACCACAACCTTGCAGCTCATATCCAGCTCTGCTTGTTTATCAGCTACTATAGTTTTGTAAGCTTGACTTGATTCAAAACAAATTTTTAAAAAATGAGGATAGTAAAATGAAATATGGACAGGGCAGGTGATGGGATGATCTTGTCATCTCTAGATTTTCTTTTTCTCATTGTTTTTACATCCACATTTTTTCCTTCAACACCTTGTAGACAAGTTCACCAAAAATAGCACTCTTGTTTTTTACATGGGTTTCTAATTATGGTGGGGAGATCCATTAAATCAGCCTTTGGTTTGGCTTGTGAACATACACCTAAGAAATGGGATTGACTCAAATACGTTCTACCACCTTCCTCACAAATTCTGCGGAAGCTTGGATTACAGCTCTGAACATTGCTTCCAGGGGCTGGTTCTAGCTTTTTGGCCGTCCCAAGCAAAAAAAAAACCCCAAAACAAAACAAAAAAACATATCACCGCAGGGCAGCCACCCTTTTTTTTTCTTTTTTCTTTTTTTTTTTGCTTGGGGTGCCCCAAGAATCCCCGGAATGCCACCCCAGGCACGTATTTTTTTGTCTGGTGCCTGGAGCCGGCCCTGATTGCTTCTCAGGTCTATTTGTATAATCTGTCCCCCAAGTGGGTCTCAAATTTAAACCCTCCCAAACGCATTTTAATTGGTTTCTGTGTTTCTATTACGTTGTGTGATATTTACTTAGAGCATGGGCATTCAGAGTCTGATGCCAGCTAAGCATCAAAGAGATTAGGTGATTATACTAACATGAGTTATTTTCCCTCCCATGCTTCGCTGCAGCTCATTCTCCACCCAGCTCTGTCAGCTTTTCTCTCCTGAAACTCTAATACCTAGTCTAATGCCTAGTTGCACCTAATGATACCTGTTTATCTCTTCTACTCTTTCTTTTTATCCTTCATAGCATCCCCCCACCTGCATATTTGTGTAAAATTCCTAACAAACCCCTTTACCTACCCCATTTCAGTAGCTCAGCAAATCTAGCTGATAGTTCTGTATTTGCACTGGCTATTGTTATCAAATCTTACACTTTCTGCATTCTTCAGGATTTGTTGAGCCTCTGATCCCGAGAAGGATCCAGACATCACAAAAATCTGAGTGCATAGAGAGCCCAGCAAAGGACGCCCCCCCCCACCCCCAATAGATTTAGAAGGATGATCAACTGTAGGTAAAGAAGATCTGTTCAGGTAGAAAAGTGGAATTTTGAATCACAAAGTTTTAATGAACTATTCCAAATTTGCAAATCAAAAAGGGTTATGGATTAGCCAGATTCGCTTTATAAATCACCCAAAATCTAAATAGAAGTTTGTTGCTCCTTTTTTCACAGAAATAGAGGATGATCTTTTTAAGTGTTCAACCATCCCACTATCTTTACAATTAAAAAAACCACTTTTTTATCTAGACAAAGTGAAAGGAATATGGAGTGGATAGAAAAGGGTGGATGAGATGTTCTCCCCATGAAAAGTGCTAAAATTTGAGTATATAAATAATATTTGGCATATTTTTTAAATATAGCCCCTCTGTTCTATTATGTTATTGTTCTAAATACTGTGCCATGCTATTCTTATACATTCCTGCTGCTTGCAAGCCATCACTTACGATTAGAAGAAAATGACATATTACATTAGCTAGCCACACCTGTCTCATTCTATAGCTGCTTCTGGCTAACTGGCAGCCCCTGTTCTGTCTTCATATTACACAGGAGACTTCATTAGAAAAGACTCCATTCAAGTCATTTTTCAAATATTCTCTATTAAGTCTAGATAGAAAAGTGTGAGTGCACTTCACTACATGCTTGTAGAATTTCAACATGTTCTGCAAGCAATGGGTGAAGCTATGAAGATCAAAGTTGCTGCAGCATACATAGGAGCCAAGATCTTACAGGCAGAAATGTCATAATTCAGATTTACTTTATGCCTTGTCATTTGGCATGACATTCTTGTTGAAGTTAACCATAGCAACAAGCTGTTGGTAGAAATCTCAGCTGACATTACGTGTCCGTCACGGTGACTGGTGCTGCTAACAAATGTTGCTGCAATACAGGAAAATGGTTTTGAATGTGCGTTAGCAGATAATTCTCTGCTAGAAGCACTGCATATGAACTTCCTCTTAAGCAACTGAAAATTAAGATTCTCTGTACCACCACCAAAGTCAGAAACAACTCAGACAATAGCATACAGATTATTTTTCGAAAAAGCGGTAATCCCTTTCCTGCAGTTACAGTTTTGAAATTTTACCTAATGAGAAACTTTTTTTTGAAAATAAACAGCCAGATCCTCAGGTCTCCCAGTCCAGCCATTTTTTGCAGCTCAGACAACACAGAAAATCCCCAGAGCTGCACTAACGAGGCAGACAGGGATTTCCTTGCAGAGGAATCCCTATGTGGTATCTCTGTCACCCATTCCTATGCTTTGACTGCTAGGTTGGGAATAGGAGAAGGTACGGCCAAAGTGCCTTGCACTCTGGCAATCCCCAACTGAGAGAATGGTCCCTGGAAGTCTGTTCCTGTCAGCATATTTTTAGGACATTCTGATATTAGGCAGCCAAGTTAGGACATTTTCGCTCGTCTGTCTTTGGTATGTGTGCAGTGACATCATTACCCATTACACCTTTATAGTACTGGTACCCATGCAATGACATTAAGGGCATTCTTGTTGAATACATGGATTGGAAAAAAGCAGAAGAGAAACAGCACTTCTTTATATCCAGACAAAAGAATCATTCTAAAACTGTGATAATCCCTAGAGATTAGTGGTTGAGGACAGAAATACCAAGACAGCCTTGTTTCCAACAGTGTGCACAGAATCCTTATGATATATTTCTTGTCTTTGATAGTCCCACTTTTATTTTCCCTTTCTACACACACAATTTATAACTTTACATTCTGTGGAGATAGGATGTTGCCTAATTTGTCTAGGTTTTCAAAAGCACTAACAAAATAATAGATTTCCTTCTCTGCATTGTTTTATCAGTAAATGCTGATTTTACAAAATCAGAATGATAAGCTGTGAATGATTTATGCAATTAAAACTCTCTATCTAATGCAAAAAAACCCAACCAACAGATCTTGGAAACCACTCTCCTTGCCTTATTTGTGTCATGGCAACATAGACACAGAAACATTATTCTGCTGATTTATAACCAGGATTCCTTGCACACCTATAAACAGCAAAACCAAACTAAGAAGTCTGAAGCACACTCGAGTAAGGGATGATGTGGAGTTATCCTACTCCTGGTGGATCTCTGGGAGGTATCAGTTCCAGAGTTAACAGAGGTGCATAACCTCTATGCTAACCTCTAGGGTGCAACCTTTGCTTGGCTCCTCAGCGCGGTAGCTAATTCTGTCCATCTGTGAGCTTTGCTTACAGAACTAGGCACTAAGGAGTGCCTGAAGCACTGGCCCTAAACTCCACATTATGGCCCCAACCCATTTACATCATTAAAGCTCAAAATAAATATCTTGAATAAAACTCAGCCAGTACAGTTTAGGGAAAATCTTCTCAATAACAGAAACTCTACGCTAATTTCTGCGTGTGAATGATTTCTAGGTGTAGGCCAACATAGCATATATCACATCAGTCTTGCATTGAGGTGCCAAAAGTATAAACAATTTTCAGGTGCAAATGGAAAAGAAATGTTCTTGGCCACAGCTGCCACCTCAGCATTCCATACCTGATCAGGTGCAACCAGCCTCATAAATTGTGAACTTGTGTTACAAATGAAGACCACACTTTTCATCAGAATCCTTAGGTTGTTTTTCCAACCTACCAACTTTCTCTTTCTTATCCATGCAAAGCTTTGTGCCTTCACCCCGCTGTATCAGTGATGAGGACATATGGAGACACAAAACTGAGTTGCCTCAGAATAGCGAGCACCATGCATAGGGTGGCCCCACAGTAACCCTCTTAGCAGCTCACAACCCAAGTAGCCAGACTGGCTACTGGAGAGGAAAGGTGGAGAGAGTCTCTGCTCTAAATTATTAGGTGACAGTAGGCCTGCTCTAGCCTGGTTCCACTACCATGAGCCATTTCCTTATTGAGAGGGCTCTTTTTGAAAGTACTTTACAAACATAAAGCTGACTCATAAATTCTATAGAGACAGTGCTTCAATCTGATGTGAACATATACTTTGAATATTTCACGTGACTATTTTCCACCTAACTTCAGATTTCAAGTCAATGGGCACGTGCAGGAGTGAGCTAATACCCAGTGCCTAAACCGGTCCAATTACAGGGCCTGACACTTGATGAGTCCTCATAACACTCTTTGGATCCAAATGGACAGTAGAGTTGGGGTATATTTTGCGTGATACAAAGCACAAAACACTCACCATTATATAGAAAAAAATCTCTATTCCAAAGGACGTAATGAATTCCATTAAAATCTTCCCTTATGCATGTGTTACCCTGACTATTGTTACCATGCAGCAAATGGGTGTCTGAAGCAATGGGCTGAATTAATATAATATTCAGTTCTTTGTGACCATCTTTAATACTTAAAAATAAGACTCTCCTGTCTTAATAAAATGTGAATTTCTGTTCCTTTGTTGGGTGTACTGTTTTGGACATTCTTTATTCTTTTTCAAGATAAGACAGATCTTTTGATAGCTTTGGCATTAATCCTAACGAGGACTGCATTAACACCAGCTTGCTATTTTTTAACAAGTGATGATAACCACACTTCTAAGTGATTCGTACCAAATGCCTTGTTTTAAAAAAAGAAATCCTCCAACAATCCATAGTGCTGTCAAATGTTAATCCCCTCCGAGAGGAAAAGGGGGGGGTGAGGTAATATGTTTTATTGGACCAACTTGTGTTAGTGAAAGAAACTAGGGTGACCAGATGTCATCTTTTTATAGGGACAATCCTGATTGTGCGGTCTTTTTCTTATATAGGCTCCTATTACCCGTCACCCCCTGTCCCGATTTTTCACATTTGCTGTCTGGTCACCCTAAAAGAAACAAGCTTTCAAGCTCTATGGAACTTGTTCTCCCTCTCTCTCTTTCTGTGGAGTTCGAAACCTTGGCCTTGGCTACACTTGCAGATGTACAGCGCTGAGAGTTAAGCCCGTCTTCGTACAGCTGAGTAGGGAAAGCGCTGCAGCCTGTCCACACTGGCAGCTGCCAGCGCAGTAACGAGCACTAACGTGGCTACATTTGCAGCACTTGCAGCGGTTTTGGGAGAGGTGCATTATGGGCAGATATCCCACAGAACACCTCTTCCAATTCTGGCGCCGTGGGTTGTGGGAAGGGGGCGTGGGGTATGGTGCATTCTGGGTCCTGTCCGAACGCCCCGTGATGCATCGCTTCGCATCCCAGCAATCCCTGTGTTTCCGGCCACATTTGGCGCCATCTTTCAACGGTTTCTTTGTAGCGCGATCTGTGCTCCGTTTCGGTCAGCGGGAAAATGGATCCCGACCTGCACGTCACGTTTGGCAGTCGAGCGCTTCCTTAAGATCCACAGTGACAGCGAGGAGTCTGACAATGACGATGAAATTGTCACGCGAAACGCGTATGACACGAACTTGCTTGTGGCATTCACGGACATGCTATGCACCGTGGGCTCAGGAAACCAGCACAGAGTGGTGGGATCACATTGTCATGCAAGTCTGGGATGACGAGCAGTGGGTGCAGAACTTTCGGATGAGAAAAGCTACTTTCATGGGACTGTGTGAGGAGCTCGCCCCCGCCCTGCGGCGCAAGGACACAAGATTGAGAGCTGCCCGACGGTGGAGAAGCGGATGGCTATTGCAATCTGGAAGCTCGCAACTCCGGACTGCTATCGATCAGTAGCGAACCAGTTTGGAGTGGGAAAGTCGACCGTTGGAATCGTGCTG
The DNA here is from genome assembly GCA_037349315.1 of Chelydra serpentina. Classification (NCBI taxonomy): domain Eukaryota; kingdom Metazoa; phylum Chordata; order Testudines; family Chelydridae; genus Chelydra; species Chelydra serpentina. The sequence continues at coordinate 6,927,867 of JBAIAC010000014.1, read as the reverse complement.
ATGCAAGTTTGCAAGGCCATTAATCGCATCCTGCTCAGAAGAACCATGACTCCGGGTAACGTGCAGGACATTGTGGCTGGCTTTGAACAAATGGGTTTCCCTAACTGTGGAGGGGCGATAGATGGGACGCATATTCCTATTCTGGCACCACCCCACCTAGCATCCGAGTACATTAATCGGAAGGGGTATTTCTCCATGGTTCTCCAGGTGCTTGTGGATCACCATGGGCGTTTCATTGACATCAACGCAGGCTGGCCCGGAAAGGTGCATGACGCACGCATCTTTTGGAACACTGCCCTGTTCCGGAAGATGCAGTCCGGGACTTTTTTCCCAGACCGGAAGATCACGGTAGGGGAAATTGAAATGCCCACTGTGATCCTTGGAGACCCCGCGTACCCTTTAATGCTGTGGCTCATGAAACCCTACACAGGGAGCCTTGACACCAGCAAGGAACGGTTCAACTACAGGCTGAGCCGGTGCAGAATGATTGTGGAGTGTGCTTTTGGCCGTTTGAAGGGCCGCTGGCAATCTCTATATGGGAAGCTGGACTTGGCCGAACACAGCATCCCCGTGGTTATATCTGCGTGCTGTACCCTCCATAATATTTGTGAAGGGAAGGGTGAAATGTTCACTCAGGCGTGGACCTCAGAGGTTCAACACCTGGAGGCTGAATTTGCACAGCCACAGAGCAGGGCTATTAGAGGGGCCCAGCGTGGGGCTGCAAGGATTGGGGATGCCTTGAGGGAGAAATTTGAGGCTGCAAACCACCAGTAATGTGTGCTGCCCTGCACGACCCTGAAGTGAAGTGGTTCCAATGTTATCAGTAATCTGTCTTTGCTAAGATGATTTGTGTTTGCTCAGCTCACTTGCGTTGCCTGTTTCTTTCCTGGGCTAAGGTATCTTTTTTCCTTATGCAATAATAAAGACTGTTTTCACATCCAAAGAATCCGTTTATTACAGAGAAAATACATGTATTAAAAAGAAACACAACTGCTTGTGAGATAGAAAGGGCAAGGGGGCGGTGGGTGGTGTGGGGAAGGGTTCAATCACAGGGTAGGGTATGTCCTGCTTTCATACTCGGGCTTTCTGTCTGGAGTGCTGTGCAGTGAGGGCTGCACTTCAGAATGTCTATAATTTGGGATGGGAGTTGAGTGCAGTGGATAAGGGTCATAGTTTCCAGGGCTGTCTGGTGAAGCTACAGGTGTTGGTGGCATGTGGTGTGGGCGATAAGAACCTGGATGTTGGGTGAAGTGGGCAGGTGGTGACATAGGGGCACAAGTGGTTTGGAACACTGGCTGCAGGGCGGGGCGGGTGTGGTACTGCTCCGCCTGCATGGCGACGAGCGCCTGGATAGAGTCCGCTTGGCGCGCCATGATGCTAATCAGTTCCTTTGTGCTTTGGTGCCGGAGCTGCATGCTTTGCCGCCGGTGTGCTGCGTTTTCCTGGCGGAGCCTGCTTTCACTCTCCCTCCACTCCCGAGCCTTTTGATTCTCTTTAAGAGACTGTTTCATAACTTCCTGCATCATGTCTTCTTTCGTTCTTCTGGGCCTCCTCCTGAGCCTTTGGAGTCTCTCAGCCGGTGATAAGACGGACGGCGGAGATCTCAAGGTTGCATCTTGAAGGGAAAATGCAACATTTAACAGAGGCATCATTGTTTTATGCCAGACAGAGCAATGATTCCCCCACACTTAAGGAGGGCACACACAGTCTCCAAAACAGCACAATTTTCCCATCCCAAACAGAGCGCACAGAACCCATGGAGGAGCCCCAAAATGGTGAGTAAGCACAGGGTAAAGGGGGACTGATTGTTTCACGGATGTACTGTCTGACGGGTTTCTGTGCCTTGGGGAGAGCCAACAGCTGCAGGGGGAACCTACACTGAACACTATCCCCACATTTTCCACAGGAGTTCGTCCTGGAAGATATCTCGCTGCTGAGGGTGTCCGGGGACGCAAGGGAGGGTCTTCTACTGCAGTGCGGCTTCCACCCTGGCCCATATGCAGCTTGCCTGTGTGCAGCAATGGTCCCCCCGCCCCTCGTGGCACAGTGGCACGGACACGTTACCCTGAATGGGACAAGGACCACGGCGGCTCTCCCAATAAACCTGCGCAAGCGCATTGCCCATGTTCTGGCTGAGACTTTCGAAGAGATTACAGTGGCCGATTTCTCCGATGTGATAGACCACATCAATGCGCTCTTCCGCATCTAGGCATGCATGGAGCCCAAACCCTCCTCGCCCAAGGCCCCCACACCGAAAAAACTCCTTCCCGAAAGTAAAAGCTGCTTACCGCGAACCTGCTCTTCTCTTTCTCTCTGAACGCGTACCGGCCGCTGCGACTGACTCCCTTCCTCCTGGCTCGAGAACAGCTCCTGGCTGCATGCACCCAGGGAGTCAGGGGTGTCTCCCCCAGCCACAGCACCCTCGCTCCTGTTTTCCTCTCCCTCCTCCTCCTCCTCCTCATCCCGCTCTCCCGTGTCCACGGTGGTGCTCGGAACAGTAGTGGGGTCACCCCCAAGTATTGCATCCAGCTCTTTGTAGAATTGCAGGTTTTGGGGGGAGCACCCGAGCGGCTGTTTGCCTCACGGGCTTTGTGGTATGCACTCCGCAGCTCCTTTACTTTTATCCTGCACTGCATTGCATCCCGGTCATGGCCCTTTTCAATCATGGCCCTTGATATCTGGCCGAAAGTATCGAAATTCCTCCGGCTGGATTGCAGCTGGGACTGGACAGCTTCCTCCCCGCAAACAGCGATGAGGTCCAGCGAGTCGCCATTGCTCCATACTGGGGCTCGTCTGGCACGTGGAGGCATGGTTACCTGGAAAGATGCGCTGAGAGCACTCCACGCCTGGCTGAGCAAACAGGAAGGGGATATTTAAAATTCCAAGGGAATTTAAAGGGTTGGAGTGGCGCTTGGTCACCTGAGGCCAGGGCAGTAGAGTTCTAATTGATGACCAGAGTGGCTAGAACAGGCATTGTGGGATACTTCCGAATACTTCTGGAGGCCAATAACAATGCATTGGGTGGCCACACTGTAGCTGCAGCGCACCAGCAGCAGCGCAACAAACGTTATTCCTCTCGGGGAGGTGGAGTACATGCAGCGCTGTACCTGAGGAGATGCAGCGCTGCACGTGCCTTGCGAGTGTAGACAGTTAGTGAGTTACAGCGCTGCAGGCAGTTTTATTGCGCTGTAACTCGTGAGTGTAGCCAAGACCCTTGTCTCCTTCACTAACAGAAACTGGTCCAATAAAACATTATCTCTCCCATCTTGTCTCTCTCCTATCCTGGAATCAACATGACTACAATAATGCAGTCCCCTCCGAGTCATCACATGCTGTGTCACTGCATTTCTCTTTTAAAATCACATTGTAAACAGTGTGCCCATTGTTAGTGCTCACAAAATTATAAGTGTTTACAGGTAGACCACTTTCCTGTCATTACGGTCAGCTAAGGAAATGGTCTTGCTTCCCTAATGGAAATACAAATATTTTGGGACACAGGGCCTCATGGACTTGACACTGATTATGCTTTGTCTCAGTTTCCCTAACATTGGGAGGCAGCACCTGCAGTGGAAGTGGGAAGATAGGACCCAAAGGACTTTTATCACAGCTGTAACCATTTTTTAAAAGTTCATGTAAAGAGAACAGTCCATTAAGAAGGGGGCTGCTGCTGTGCAGACAGAAATTACTTGCCAGTTCCTGGAAGAGTACCCTGTCTTACAATTATACTTGTATCCAAGCATACTGTTCCATCTTATACTTAGTAAAGCAATTTTGTTGGCAAACCCAGCTTGTTGTTCCTGTAATATTTCATCCACTGCCTTCTTTATTCTATTCAGCATAATGATAGCCAGTACTTTCCCTGGACTGATAGCAGCACAATACCTTTCCAGTTTGTGCCATGATCCATCTTTCCATTCACATGGCACTTCTTTTACACATATTTCATTAGAGTTTTGTTAGCTGCTCAATCAGAATTCCTGCCACTCCCCATCACCTTCAATGCCTCTATTTGAGTTCTGTCAGCCACAGGAGCTTTCTCCTGTTTGAGGCCTTTGATGGATGCTTTAATTTCATGGGGTGTTATTGGTCCCTCTTCTATTTTTAACTCAGTATTTAAATTTTTTCTTGCATCTGTGTATGATTGTCCGCTCTGTACAGCTTAATATGCAATGGAAATATTCTTTCCATCATCTGGCTTGTTCATGTGTTTTCAGTATCTGTCCATGAGAATCCCTGACAGGCATCACCTGTAATGGTCTGGTTCTTCCGCAGTGGGCCATTGAAGAGGATGGAAGAAAGATGCATGAATTGCATCTGGAACATGAGCACGATTGTGGAGCATAAAGCTCTGAAGGTAAAAAAGGAAAAGTGCAAGTCACGGGCATAACTCTTGAGGGGTATCCAAAATACAGAGAAAAGGTCAAAGAAATAGAGATGACATCCTGACAAGATAGCATTCAGGAGAAGACTGCAAAGGCAGAAAAAGCAGCACATAGGAAAGATTTCAAGTAGCCCTAGAGACTAGAGAAAGACCTCCCTAATATAAAAAGAATGTCCTCTCTACACAATTGCCATGAAGCACCTTCTGAGAAGGAAAAGGCCTTTAAAATAAGAAGCGCTAGTTACTTTAAAATTCAAATTATGGCTCTGATTTTCAGGGGTGATTACTACCAATAGATCCCATGACGTCATTGGGAATTGAGTGCTCACCGCCTCTGAAAATCAGACTAATTTTATTTCCGTTCATGTAAGGATTTGAAGTGCCTACCTTCAGATGAGTTTGAACATTTTGGTCTTGATTTGTGATTTGCAAGTACAATCAGGCTAAGCACCTTAGGATGATACAATGTAACTACAATATTTGTGATGTCAAAATTGTACCCATGGTTATTTGAAAGCTCAAAATCATAAACAGCGTATGAAATCAGATTCAGTGTATGATGGTTAATTACTTATTACTGATGCAATAGCACAAGTCGAAGAAAGAGAATTACTGGGATCTGTATCCATTGCTGCAACTGACTCTCTTTGTGACCTTAGGCAAAATTGCTCAGCCATTCTCTATTTATCCATCTGTGCCTCCGTTTGCCTTTTTTTATATCTCTACTTCATGGGATGTTTAAAGGTTTAATTAATTGCTTTCTGCTGCACTGGGAAGCATAGGAATCATTTTCCAACTACCCACATAGCCAGGTGGAATATTTTCATACTATACAACAGTGTACTAGAAGTTATTCCCAGATAATTTAGTGGCTTGCAGGCACATGCAGTATTTTTGAAGGCACTTGATCCACTAGAGGAGGAGCATACCATCCATTCCCCAATACTTCCTGCTAGAACATACTTTGGAATAGACCATTTTCCCCTGCCATTTCAAGCAATTCTTAAGTGCCAACAATTACTTTGAAGGACCAGTGACCCATTATAAAAGTATAATGCAGCAGCCGGGGTTGTGATGCACTCACCACACCTTCCCTAAGCATGAAGCAGTCTTGTTGAGATCCCACTTTTATGAAGCAAATTTGCTGTTTCCTTGTTATGTGAGGGATGCTGGGATGTCTTTGTTCCCCAAACATAGTAGAGCAAAATTTTGAAGTGCATCTCAGGCTAAGGTTCTCTTCCCCTTATCTTTTTCTCTTCCTGTTCGTTTCTTTCTGACGGTCTTACAATGCTTTATTTGCATACAGTTCAGACTAGTGAAAGGAGACCCACTTTGAATTAAACAATAGTCAATGTACATGCATAGGTGCTGAATTTCTAATCAGCTGGGGGGGCGGAGGGGGCTCCTCCCTGGATCTGCCCAGACACCACGCCTCTTCCCCATCCAATTCCGCCCCCTCCCCCGAGCGTGCTGTGCCCCAACTCCACTCCCATCCACTCCCCTCCCCTCCAGCACCTTCTGATGCCGCAAAACAGCTGATCCGTGGCAGGTAGTAGGTGCTGGTAAGGAGGCGCTGATTGGTGCGGCCTGCCGGAAGGCAGGAGGTACTGGGGGATGGGGGAGGTTCTGGTAGAGGGGCTGCTGGTGGGTGCTCAGTACCCACCATTTTTTTCCAATGGTGCTTCAGCCCCAGAGCACCCATGGAGTCTGCGCCTATGCGTAGATGTAAAGAGAGAAATAAACATTTCTCGTCTGACAGAACCTATTTTTCACCTTTGCTGGGGACCAGGACCTAACTACAGACTTTAAGATTATATTTTCAGTATAAATACATAACTCCATATACAACATCTGTACGTGAGTTTTATTGATGACCGGTGTGACACCAGTTTTCATTTGAGACCTCACATGGCATTCTTTGGTTAACTAGAATGTACCTATCAGACTCAGCAGAGTCCTGTAACCTCTATCCAGTGCCCCTTGCCAGTTGGCACCAAGAATCACCTGGGTCACAATAATACACAGAATTAAATATATGTGCAATACATGGCCCTCAATTTATTTATATACCTAGTTGATTGACTTCAAATGAGTTTTCAAAGGACGCAGTGTTTTAGTTGATTCAGACATGGAAAGTGCAGGTGGCAGAGGTCTTTGTTTACCAGCGTATGTAGACAGACACCCTTCCTCTGCTTGAGCTAGCATGCAAAAATAGCCATGAATCTGGTGGTAGCATAAGCAGTAGCTTGGGCTAAACAGCACACGGGATCTTTTATAAGAGAGAAGACAAATATGCCATATTTATTGAAAATACAACAGTTAGCATATGTTTTTCAGTCTCTCTCTCACACACACACACACACACACACACACACACATCCTGCAGATGGTCTTTATAGTTACCAGTTTGTTGTAGCTCAAGTCAATCTAATGGCCAGTTAGATTGAGCATGAATAAGGTGCTGGGCTCTGTCAGTCGTGATCCGATGCTCCAAGGCTTGAAGGACTGAACCCAGAGTTTCATGGCAAAACACCCCATCTTTATAGTTGTAAATTCCCATTTGAGTCCATGCATTTTGCAATGTCATCCTGTAATCATTAGTCCATAAATGGTGTTAATCTTGGGGTTTTCCGCTGTTATTATTTGGTGGTTATTGTCGGGCTTCCCATCGTTGTCTCCTATTAGTTGTCTCACCTTCAGGGGTGCCTGCCTCATCTGTGAGGCCGTCAATACTGCTAACATGTTTAGCATCGGATACAATGGATGTTTTCTGATTGTCTCCTGGTGTTTCCAAGTCTCTCATTTTTTCTTGACCATCTGGACATTTGTGATAGCTTTCACACCTTATCTTTTCCTGATGCATGCATTCCTCATTCACACAATCAATCTCCTACAGAAACCTTTAAAGGTATACAGACAGCTGTATTTTATATTCAGCAGAATACATTGTAAATTAAGCCTTGCTAAATCTTATAACTAAAACAATTCACATTGGGGCTTCAGGCCCTCAAGATTTCTCTAATCTATTTATCATAGAAACAATACAAAATCCTGTCTTTTACTTACTAAACATTATAACAGGTTCTAATTGTAATGCATATGGGAAACCAGACCACATCTTTTATAATACAGCTTATCCTAAAACAAAGGGTGACCATAATCAGTCATAAGGACTGTTCTGAAATACATTTGGTACATACTACGTTATGACCTTTAATACAAATATAAAATCCTACCCCTACAAAACGCCTGTGTGCAAACCTGCCTGGACCCTCTGGGTACATACCCCAAGCTACTGCACATGCTACCCTAAGCTATGCAGCTATTTTTAGCATGCTAGCTCAAGCAGAACTTGTGTGTGTCTGTTTACCCATGCTGAGACGAACACACCAGCTGCAGTGCCGGAATATCCCTAGAGCCTTGTATTCTACAGTGTAATGCATGGGGCATTTTATTTTATCTTACAAAAGAGATAGATGTACTGTGAGGTCAGTCATGGAAAATACACAGCTATAGCTTTGTAGGCAGAAGTTGCTGATCAGAAATTAAATAAACATGGTGACTGATTAGGACGGACTGTATTTAGCCATAATAGAACAAGGGAAGGTCACAGTAACAGCTGATGAGCTGTGGAGATGCTGTTGCTAATTGTCAAGTGCTTAGCAGTTAGCTGAGAACCACTGAAGAATAGCACCATAAACCCTGAACACACAGAAAGAGGGTCTATACTCTATCTATAAACTGACAGTGCCGCTATAATAACTTGTACACACAGAAGGTGAGCCATGTGTGTAAAATTAAATAGATATTAAAACATATGGAGAAATATGAGCTGATTAAAAATAACTAGTATGGTTTGAAATGGAGTAAGCATGGTCTAATGCACAGGACGAGTATTCAGGAGATTTGGGTTCTATTTACAAGATTTGCTATGGGCTCACTCAGAGACCCAGGCCAGTCACTTAATATGCTTGACTTAGTTTTAGGTATATAATTAAGACAATGGTTATCTGTCTCACAGAAGCCTTCTATGTTTATATTTGTAAAGTGCTTACAGATCCTCAGGTAAAAGGCTCTATAGAAGTGCAAGGTATTATTATTTATTATACATTTTATCTGACTAAGCCATTGGAATTTGTCTTTGGCAAGGTAACAGAGAGAGCAGTCAGCATTGAAGCCACTTTTCTGTTATGAAGAGATCTGACAAAGTATTGCACTATAGACCTTCATTACATAAGAGTAGCCAACTCTATATAAAAGCCATCGGCATTGAAGCGATAACAAGATCATGACCAAGCACAGGTTGTGAAGGAAAATACATATTGTTCAGTGTATAATATGATGGAAGCCAAATGAATTGTCATAGGGTTTAGGACTCTGATCTTACATTTCGATGTATGTATAGTTGTACATGTAAAAAGAGAGAGATGATGGTATTTTGTGTTGAAATTTGAAAATGACCTAAAAGTCAATAGACCAGCAAATGAGTCAGAGGGCACAATGGCATTGTTTGAACATAGTACATGGGGAGGGCGGGATAGACAAGATGACCTCCTAAAGTCCATTCCATGCCCGCTTTTCCATGTGTCTGATAGTGATCTGAGGGATAAAGTGCAAGATTTTACAGTGTATCACTGTTCTAGATTTGTTTGAAATTGTCTGCTGCTTCACAGCATATAAAACATTTACACTTTTAAAATAACATCTGCAAAGAGGTTTGCAAGTCAACAGAATGAGTCCAAAAGACTCAAGGACTTGCCAAATCTTCTAGTCTTTGAACATGAGTGTTTACCACTTTTATATTTTAAATTTAAATTATGCTAAACGATAAATGTCTGGGCAGACAGGGTTCGTAAATTTCAGTATAAACATTACCATTAAAATATTTGGAGAAAGCATAAACCAAAGGAACATATTTGGAACATTTGTTCCAAAACAAACAAAGGAGTTATGGAAGACAGAACCATGAAAACAATAGTAAAGAGTTCGAAGAGACACTACAATAAGCCATATTTATCTCTGATGTAACTCTCTTGACTTCAGTGGAGTTGCACCAGGGATTAAATGTGACCTAGTAATAGAAAGCATTTTAAATAGGAGCCTAGAAAGTATATTAATTAGGCACATGTATCAATTTGTTCTGGTACTCTAGAAGAGGCCTGTTAGACCATCTTTATAAAATTGTGTCCAAACAAGGAGGCAGAAAGGACCAGATGACAGAAGTAAGATTAATACAAAGGTTTGGAGTCTTATCACATGCAAGAAGAGTGGAAAAGCCGGGATTTTATTTGCTGATTAAAATACCTCTAAAGGGGGGCACTGACGGATGTTTCCTAGATGCTAAGGGAAGTGTGATGGTAGACTTTTTGAATTAATACTACATCATAGGACTTTGAAACATAGACTGTGAATTATGAAAACAGAAGGGAAAAATCAGTGCAAAACAGTTCCATAGTGAGGTTGGTGAACTAACAGATTTGAGGACAGGCAACAGATTGGAGGAAACGCACGTGAAGTTATACACATATACTTTTATTTCCATTTGTTAATATATCGATTTCCACCACACTGGTGAGGGCTGCTCATGTTCCTCTTCTATGACACCACCACCATACAATCCTGCCACTGCTTTTGGCTCATTTCTCAGTCTGTGCTCTGTGGTGACATGCTCTTTTGACAAATAATGATGTTCAAAGCAGAGGCAGAATGCAGCAGGCTGGCCTGGCTTTCTTGACTGTGGAATAGAGAAGCATACCCAGAGGTTGTACCACCAAGTTTAGGATTTGGATGGAGGAAGAGAAGCAGTTTAGGGGGTATAAAATGTCTGTAAAATATTGTTTTAATATTTTGTTTAGGAAAGATATAAGCTTGGAGAGGTTCAGGGACTGGGAAGAAGGGGGAACTGAAGGAGTGAGAAATATATATTGCAGTATATTATTAAGTTATTAGATGTCTCTGTGTGCTTTATACAGGTTCAGGCAGGATGTGGTTCCTGATAAACCAGAAGGCTAAACTGGAACTCAGTCTATGTGGAAGCTGTATCTCTGTGTCTGTAATTGCAGCTAGTTTTTTAAATAAATGCCTCCTGTCAAGGAAGACCCATGAGTCCAGAACAGAGAAGGTGAGAGTCAGAGGATGAAAAGAACATGGGGAAAAGATGAAAAAGGAAAGGGAGAAAAAAGTTTTTCAAAAGAGAAAATACAAGTTTAAAGCAAAAGGAGAAAAGAGAAAATAAAACAATGAAAATAATTAGTGTGTTTAAATAAAGAGTTTAAATAATGTTTCAGCTGTACATCCAGCAGTATTTTCAGTATGCAGCAAAATAACGTTTAGATGCTGGTTCTTGGAGCTGGTGGCCCGTGGAGAAATCTGGATGCTGCCAATAGAAGAGCTGGGCTCTACTAATGCTATAGGAAAAAGACACTTTTTTACTCAGATGGAGTTCAAAGCATGTTTATCTCTCAGTAAAGTAAAAACCTAATCGGATTCAGCCTTTCAGCTCAAGAGAATCTTCAAGAGAAGATTTTACTCAAACGCGATTCAAAGTGCATTTATCTTTTAGCCATATACAAACAGCTCAATCCGGTATTTGGACTAAGTGACCTTCTTCAGGGAATTAGGAGCACTGAGCAGCAGAAGCATAGTTTAAAAAGACACTCAGTGCTAAGCAGAAGTGAGCCCTGCTGACAGCAAGATTCCCCACAGCTGAGGACATATAGATGATGTTAAATCAACTGTAGGAAATCCTGCTGATTTGGTGACTTGCATCTGTTTGGCACTGTGAATCTTTTAATTCTAGTCTTTTATTGTGCTTTTTGCACAAGGTTCATAATTTCCTTAGGAAAGCTAAAATCTTTGACTGGGCTTTGCTTGTAGGTAAAAATTAAAGATTCTTATTTTGAATTACATGTGTATACAACCTTCCCATAACAGAGGAGTATTGTTCATACTGAAAATATTGGTAGCACTGTAATTAAAAAGTGAAATGGAGGAAAAGAGAGAAGTAATGCAGGAATACGATGAAAGGAATAAAAAGATGGTTGTAGGTTGTATTAGGAAAAAGTAAACAAAGTTGTTTTAAGTATTACTGATAAAATACTAAAAACTAAAACCACATAATATGAAAAGATTTTAAAAGTGAGGTTCATAAAAAGATATAAAAAGAGAGTGACACACAGTATAAATTTTTTTCTCTTATTTGCAAGGAGTGTAAAACTGTTTACAACATTCATAATAGATATTTTCTTTATCTAAATGTTTTCTTCCTGTGGTATACTGAGTGCTTTTGTTTGAAACTAGATGGATCACTTACAAACACTGCTTACACATTTTCTAATTCTAATTAATAATAATGTAGGTGTGATGCAAACCCATAGCTGAAGTTTGGGTACATGCCCATCAGCACTGTTGCTTCATTGGAATCTAGAAGTGGGAGGAGGTTTCAATATTCCTGCAATAATCTGTCTGTCTGTGTTCCTCTGGTGTGTATCAACTCAGCTTCTCATGGCCACTTTTAGGGAATGATCCCTTTTAAAAGTGCTATAATACTTCATTTGGTTCACAGAAGAAGACCTATGCCAATAATTGTTGGAATTACAGAAGATAATAAAGTACTACCTCATTGCCTGCCAGAGACAGACAGACAAGGAAATTGTCAAGGGGGGTTAGGGGGATTTTCTCCTCTGGATTAGAGAAGTAAACAAAAAGGTACCTGCCCCTCTGTTTCTCCCTTAGAAAACAAATGAAAAAATTTTTTTAGCAGGACTAAACCTCCTGATGACATGAGAGGGACAGAGAAACAAATATTATTACTTGGACTGTGTGATCTCTCCGAAAGACCCAAACTAAAAGTGAAAATATACTATGAACAGCAACCTATTAACATTTGCAGACATATGAATAGAGCAGAAATGTTCACAAAAGTTTCTCCACATAGTTTGCAAACTAACCAAAATCAAGCAGCCCACTGCTTGTTTAGGATGCAGTTTGATTTTTTTTAATTTGATTTTTGTATAAGGCCTAAAAGTGATGCATCTGAGCACTTTTTTTTAAATCTCTGACAGGTCTAAAGTCCTCAAAATATGTTCACAGATCTGAGTAAAATTTTCTGTAATTTTAAGTCTCCATTCTTAAAGTTCACATAGCATAGCACAGCACAACTATTTCTATCAGCAACAATATACTAACTTCTGTTTTTCCATACAGTGGGATTGCCAAAAATTTCTAATCCACACCTGTTTTTTTCCCTTCAAGTTGTTTAGATGACATTTAATCAAGAACGGGTCACCATCTTTATACACTGACTCCAATCCAATGCTTTCCTCATTGATTTTATTTATGATTTCAGGTTCTTGCTGTGAGCTTGCTTTCTTGTATCTCTTATTTGTATTGCTTCCATTTACCCACATTTATTTCTGTCACATCTCATCTTTCTTCAGTCACCACTTCTCTTTGAGCTTCTCTCGCATGTCTCTTTTGCTGTCTCCATCCACAGTTAACATAATCTGTGCTTGGCTTCTTAACTACCATCATCTTATTTACAGTCTCCAGCTGGAGCCACTACTGTTGCATTTCATTTGGATTCGGCATCTTTCCTGCAATCTAACAAATCTTCTTTGCTGTTACCCAACAGTTTCTGACTTGCAGCTGGTTCAGCAAAAAGGGTAACATTTTTCATTTTATTTCCATCTTGAATTGATGCTTTTATCTTCTGGATTGTTCTGCACATTATCACCTCCACATGTGCAATCATTCTCCTCGTGGCACGTCTACTTGTAGATTCAACTGGATAGTATATTTAATTCCATCTTTTGTATATTTTCCTGTGTAGTATATTGATAAAGAAGGTGCATTATTCATCTTGCATTGCCATGTCATCTAGAAGAGTTTTTATCAATCTCATTTATTTTTCAGGATTTTCTGTTTGTTCCTTGCTTGGAACAGTATCCAAGTTCCATTGCTCCATTCCCACCACTGTAGCCACTTGTCAGAGACTCTGCTCTTTGGCCTCCTGTTTCCAGTTGCTGTGCCAATTCACATCCTTATGGTCTCTGCTGAGAGACTGGGGACGTCCTAAGAAATAGTGACCATGGTTCTTGAAGTACAGCTGTAAAAACAATATTGTATGACTTCCATACACTTTGCTTAGTTTATAAGACAAACTATTTCGTTATTCTAATTGCCAGTGCAGCCAGCTCAGACTGAGATTAGAAACTCAAGTTGTATTCTGAAGGCCAGATTTAGATCTGGATCTACTATTGGATTCAAGACTTCAGTTTTACACTAGTGTGAAATAAGAATCTAGTCGAGTGTCTTGCATCACCGCCAGTCAGCCTTTTGTTATCACTTTTGTTGATAAGCTTGTTGCAGAATGCACTCTTGCACATTCATCCATAGCTGTATTGTCTCTGTATTGACATACAGAGTAAAAACTTGGGGGATAGAGCAATAGATGTGGGAGTAGATATGTTGAATAAGATGGTGCCAATTTTACAGTCACTCTTCTTATTACAAACACACTTGACTTCAATTCACCATTGAAGTGTAGTCACTTCTGGTATGAAAGGAAAGCAGCCTGGCAACTAGCACACAGTAGGATGTATAACAGTGTGAGTTAGGGAAATGTTGGCCAAGGACATGAAAACAAACCTCTACTTTTTCCAATAAGAAACATGGGATCATAAATTCCTAAGCAGAGTGGACGTGAACTCTACATTTAGGGCTTATCCAAAAGACCTTGTGGATAGAGTAGTCGGTGGTGTCTGAATTTGGGCAGCTCCACATCCCCAAAAGCAACAACGATCTAAAAGGTCATAAAAGACACTGCACCAGTCCTTACAGCTTGTCTGTTGGGTAAACAATTAGCAAAAAAAAAAAAAAAAACCCAAACACCTAACCTGACTCTCCAGCCTCAGGATAACAACACAAAGCTCTTCCACAAGGGTGTCTGAAGTCAACTGTTCCCAGAAATTAAAAACAATCCCTTTTCTCCAGGGGATAGTAGACAAAGCTGCTGTGTGCTTGGTTTAATTAAACAAAACCTCCCTTTCCAACAGATTAAAGCTTCAAGGATTTTGAGCTCAATGAACTCATTGTAGGTCTGTAGGGGGAGAAGTTCAGCTTCTACTCACCCAAGACTTCCATCTCCTTGAACCTTGCTTCCTAAAGAGGGAATCAGCATCCATGCTCAACAGCTTCTCCAACAATTGACAGTAGTGTTTCTTCCCTTCTTCCACTGGAATACTTTAGTTCCTTCCTTCCTCTTCTTGGGCTACATACCCAAGACCAATCTCTATATATATTGATTATTTAAGAATTCCCAATTTTGAGGCTTCACAGGTTCTTGTTCCAAGATCAAACCCAGTATTATTTAAATTATTATATAGTTGGGAACCCCGATTTGCATAGTTGCAACACTCACACTATAGGAATTATTCTATATTTACAAATAGTTTATTAATACATTTAGCAGTCACAAACACCCCAGTAAGGTAGATAGAGGTACTACAGAATGCACATCCATATACTCTCACCATCCCTTGCAGAACTACCTGAAATGTCAGCCATCATCATCCTCATCATCATCACCTTCTCCGTCATCACCAGTGGCCATCATTCTGGTACCTCCCAAGGACCACATCTTTCTCCTATTGCCCCTAGGCTGGGATGCAACTTTTATAATATGATACGCTGACACCATTATGTTTGATGTATATTCAGTAGGAGATTTCCGCCCTTTCCTTATGTGTATTTCCACACCTTACTAATGTTGGGGTGTCCTTCTCAAGTCACCAGCAACTACACACCGCACCATAATAACTCTAACTCCGGAACCAATCAATGCAACAAACCTCGATGCCAACTCTGCCCACATATCTACACCAGGGACACTGTCACAGGACCTAACCAGATCAGCCACACCATCACCGGTTCATTTACCTGCACATCCACCAATGTAATATATGCCATCATGTGCCAGCAATGCCCCTCTGCTATGTACATCGGTGAAACTGGACAGCCCTTACGCAAAAGGATAAATGGACACAAATCAGATATTAGGAATGGCAATATACAAAAACCTGTAGGAGAACACTTCAATCTCCCTGGACACACAATAGTAGATTTAAAGGTAGCTATCCTGCAGCAAAAAAACGTCAGGACCAGACTTCAAAGAGAAACTGCTGAGCTTCACTTAAACCTATGCTGAGCTTCAGTTCATTTGAAAATTTGACACCATCAGCTCAGGATTAAAGAAAGACTATGAATGGCTAGCCAACTACCAAAGCAGTTTCTCCTCCCTTGGTGTTGTGGCAAATTGCCGGCACTACTATGATGAGTCCCGCACTTTCTCTTCTTGTGGGGAGGTTTCAGGGTGCCATTTCTTGCCCCTGAACTGGGATAACAGCTATCCTACTAGTATCCCAGGGAAGGGGAGTGGAGAGGGAGGGACCCAGGCCCGCCCTCTACTCCGGGTCCCAGCCCAGGGGCCCTATGATAGCAGGTGAACCACTTGTACCAGTGATTCTTTCCCCTGGGCTACTTCCCTCTCCTGACCTTCAGCTTGTGGGGCTTCCTGCCTTCCCTCTGCACAAGCCAGGTGTCCCTTTACCTAAGATCTTGGTCTTCTTAGCCCGCTGCAGCACTTCTCAAAACTCTCCTCCGCTTTCCTTCGAACTGCTCTTTGTTCCACCACCAATCCACTCTGCTTCACTCCCCCAAACTGCTCTCTGCTCCACCACCAAACCACTCTGATTCAGCTGCTCCAAACTGCTCTCTACTCCACCACCAAACCACTCTGTTCCAGCTCCTCCTCTGGTTGATTGAAGCAGGGGGATTTTATCAGGTCACTGGTTTCAGATGCTTTTAATTAATCTACAGGGAATAAGGCTTCTCCTCATCCTAGATCACTCTCCTGCTGCCTTCTGGCCATGCTGTATCACAGTGTTCACAACTTAACTGCTGAAAGAGGGCCTCATCCGCCCTCATTGAACTAACCTCGTTATCTCTAGCCTTACTCTTTCCTGCATATTTATTCCTGCCTCTGGACATTTCCACTGCATGCATCCGATGAAGTGGGTATTCATCCACGAAAGCTTATGCTCCAATACGTCTGTTAATCTATAAGGTGCCACAGGACTCTTTGTCGCTTACAGATCCAGACTAACACGGCTACCCCTCTGATACTTCTCCTATATGTTATTATATCAATGATCTCAACTTATTATCATATACATCAATTTGTCACCATGGCCCTCTTGTGGTTAAGTATCTGCAGATGTAGCTCATGTACCTGTTATGTATGTCAATTCATTGCCATGACACCCTTGTGGCTGGGTCATGTTCCTCTGGTCAGAAATTCCCCTAAAACACTGTATTTTCAGCTCCCCAATACTTGGGGTTTCCATTGGGCCCTTTATCTGTTCAGTTTATCTGTTCAAAGTTCATAGCCCTCAAGCCTTATGGTAGCTTGCTGAAGCTAATGTCTTACAGGAGACAGACTTGTAGGTTCCTTGCATTACTGCTGAATATATTGCAAATCAGTGAATATAATAAAGGCAAGCTAGCCCTATGGTCTACAGCAGGGGTTGGCAACCTTCAGCACACGGCCCATCAGAGTAATCTGCTGGTGGGCCGCAAGACATTTTGTTTATGTTGACCATCCGCAGGCACAGCCCCCCACCGCTCCAACTGGTCGCGGTTCACTGTTCCCGGGCAATGGGAGCTGTGGGAAGTGGTGCAGGCCGCAGAGACGTGCTGGCCGCTGCTTCCTGCATTTTAGGGGGATAACAACCTACATGTTAATAGGGTAGCTAGGTAAAAGATTTGGGAGTGGGATTTTCAAATGAGTTTATGGGATTTAGGTGTACAACTCACACTGACTTTCAGTGGACTTTTAAGGTATGTCTACACAGCAAAGAGAAACCCGCATCTGGCCCGTGCCAGCTGACTCTGACCTGGGCTGTGGGGCTGTTTCATTGCTGTGTAGAATTCTGGATTTGGGCTGAAGCCTGAGCTCTGGGAGCCTCCCACCTCGAAGGGTCCTAGAGCTTGGGCTCCAGCCCAAGCCTGGAAGTCTACACAGCAAAGAAACAGCCCTGCAGTCCAAGCTTGTGACCCTGAGTTGGCTGGCACAGGCCTGCCGCAGGTTTTAATTTGCCGTGTTTACATTCCCTTAGACTCTTGTGAAAACCCCCACCCTTAAATCTATAATGAAATAGGATACCACATTTTATTACTTTTTAAGGTTATAATAAACAAAAATATATCGCTGGCGAATAGAAATATTTTCAGACACAGGTGCTTAGATGAGCTTTCTTTCTACAGCAAGCCCACTGCACCTTATAAGATAACATTACCCTAGAAAATCCTAGTCCATAAAACAAAACTGCTTATAAAATATTAGATGCGTTCTGCCAGTTGGGGAGGAAGATGAATGTTCAGAATTTTGTAAATATAGAAATGACAATAGTGAAATACTGCAATTTTTCTCCTTGAATGGAAGATAAACGATCATTATTTCAATGTCCCAAACTTCAGTTCATCATTGAAACTTACTGTTTCCACTGCAAGGGGGTAGAGGGAAAAGGGGATTTGTTTTTAATATATGTAATCATTTGCATATGTGTCAATGAATCTTTTAGCTCTGTTGAGGTTACTTTCCTCAACTTCAGATGGTTTCTGGCTGCTTAGGATTGAAAATATGAATAATTGGCCTAATAAACATAATACAAAGGGCCACATTCCCTGCTAGCATGAGAAGGTATAATCCTTTTGGAGTCAATCACATTTGTACCATCTTACATTATCAGTGAATATTGTCATAAAACTTTGTTTCTCAGTGTTCAAGTGCTACATGGTACAGACTTGCCTGTGTCATTGTCATCCCGGAGCCTTAAATACAAGCCAGCTAATTTACATTTTCCTTTTTTAATTATCCCAAATCCAAAGTTGGATTCTATTGGCATAATGTTAATTGCTTGGCAATGAATGAACCATGAATTCTTGGCACGAAGAGAATCCACCTCCTCCCTCCCTGTCACATATTTGCAAACATTACAAAGGAGCCAGAATTCAGTAGTTTAGCTCTGTATGTGCTATTTTTCCTTGTACAGCAGTAGTGCTATGTGCGGAAAGTATATGTATCCAGTTTAGTGGAAGGTAAAGACAGAATCAAAATATGAAATATTTAATTGTTCTTATTCTAAAAGTCCGGGTACGTATTATATTTAGCTACTTCATTAGAGCTGGGTGAATTTTTTCAGGCAACTAGTTTATTTGCCAAATGGTGCAAATTTGAGTTGACAAACTATTCATGGTTTGACAAAAAATTGCTGAATTGTTTTGGACCAAAAAAAACGTTGGGGCTAGATTTGCAAGGGAACTTAGCTGCCATTCACAAAATGTTGTATGGAGGCAGCACTACTGCCCCAGCCTCCACATACCCAGTGATTAGGACACTCACCTGGGATGGGAGGCACCCTGAATTCAAATCCCTGCTCTATACTCTGGAGGTCTGCCCCCATCCCAGGTGAGTTCCCTAACCACCAGGCTATAGGCAAGTCTGGAGAAGGAGACTCTCAATTTCTCCTGTTGAAGCTGTTCCATTTCAAACAAAATACTCGATTAGTCATTGGGCCAGAGCAAGCCCTGGTAATTAGGGTGCATATCTAGGATGTGGGAGACTTAAGTCCCTATTATGTATACAAAAGTGGATCAGCTTCAACAGGAAATATTGGGGCTCCGATAAGGGGGGGCTGTGGTGCCACCACTACCACCACCACTTCTTCCCTCCAGTGGTTTTGTGATTCTAGCCCTTTGTTTCCTTTGCTTGTATTTTAAAAGGTTTGAAATGCCCAGAAATGAAACAAGATGTTTTATTTGACCAAACACATACTTTTGGTTGACTTTTTCAACTCACCAAAAATTCCCCCCAAAATTGTTTCAATTTGGATCAAACCACATTTTTTTTCAATTTCTTCAGAACTGCCAGCAAACCAAAACCAAAACAATCAGTTATTCACCCAGGATTGCACATTATAACAAGTGAATTACTATCTTAACTTCAGCTGTAGTAAGCTACCATCCTGCATTTGTCATATCAGTTTTCAAACACTTTCTTTTGTGTGTGAATTTTTCTCCCTTCACATCTGATTATACCCTGTCTAAAGCTGAAACAGGAGAGAAACTAAGGGCTTGTCTACACTTGAAACATTACAGCTGCACCACTGCACATGTGCCACTGAAGCACTTCAGGGTAGACACTACCTAAGCAGATGAGAGGGGTTCTCCCATTGGCATCGATAGTCCACCTTCCTGAGCGGTGGTAGCTAGGTTGACGGAATAATTCCTCTATCATCCTAGTGCTGTCTACACAAGGGGGTTAGGTTGGCTTAACTAAGTCACTCAGGGGGTGTGGATTTTTCACATCCCTGTGTGACGTAGCTGGGCCCACCTAACTTTTTAGGGTGGAGCAGGCCTAACTCTCACTCAGAGAAGGTTGATAGCTAGTTCAGGTATAACCATTCCACAGATCTCTATTTCACTGGGTCTTTCATTTAGAGAAATATACTTTTCCACTCTACCTGCTGCTGCTATGGCCCTTTTTGGTATTCTTTCCAATCTGACTGAGAATGTCCAGCAAAATAAGTTAAAGGGTGAGATATGCATGTGTAAATTGGCATAGGTACACTGAAGTCATGGAGCTACTCTGATTTATGACATCTTGGAATCCAGCCCCAAAACATTGAGCGCTGACTGTCTGACAAAAAAGCCAGTATCACACAAATGTACGGATCTAAACTCTTAATTTAAGGTGTGATTTTAAACTGATGTAGTTAAACCAATGCAAAAGGATTTGGTGTATATTCATCTCTGAAAATGGACTGGGTGGTGGGAGACCCACATGCAAGTCTCTGTTCTGCCTGATGCAGATAAGGGACTTAAGCAGGGTTTCCCCACATGCAGGCGAGTGCCATAACCACTTGGCTATAGAGTCAGTGTTTTTCTCTTTGTTTCAGCCAGAAATTCCATCCTGGATCTGAGAAGCCTTCCTGATGACAGTTTAGTCAAAACCACATTTTGTGGAAACATTAGGTTTGGATGAAATGGCATTTTTTTAATGCAAACAAGTTGAGTCAAAGTTTTTGACCAGCTCCAGTGTCTGGCGCTATTAATAGAAACACTGAAACAGGCACTATCTCACTATTTTATTTCATTCCAACAACAAAGATTTCCAATACTATAATGGGGACCATATAAGTATCTAAATAGATAGAAACGTGGTTAAAACACTTTGTTTCCCCATCTTAAATCTGGGTAAACAAGTATCTATACTTTCACTTGCATTAGATAAAAATAGGTTTTTTCCAAAATTTTAAAAAGTGATTTTTTTTCTCTATGCCCCATCTTCTTCTCTGTTCCTGTAGGAACAATGATGTGGGACCTGGGTTCAAGAAGCCTCACAAATACAGGTACACAGGATATATTAATGCACATGTCTTTTCAGGACAGGAACCACCTTTCTGATACAGTGCCTAGTATGATAGTGCTGAACTGGAGCTCATTGGTACTGCTGTAATACAAATAATTATCTAATTTTGGAATTAGAAGATTACAAACACTTTTCTTTTTTATACTCATCTCAATGATGAAACCAGTGACTACTAAACATGGGTAAACAATGGGCTAGCTGGTGTAAATCAACATAGTTGACTGACTTCACTCATTTACACCAGCTGAGACTCTAGCCCAATACTGTGTTTCTGCCTAATATGGATTATAACCACAGAGTTATTAAACCTCTCAAAAATTAGAATTAAAAAGGAAATGCTGACAAAGCCTTAACTAAGATGGCACTGGACGATGCCCTTATAATGGAATAGTAAATATTGTTATCATTAATTTCAATGTTGCATTCTCTTTCACTCTAAAAACCTGCTCACAAGCCAAAAAGAATAAACATGCTCTCTTGACATCTTTTTCTAGCTCCCCTCCCGTCCTACCCATATATAATACACAAATAGATGTAAAAGACAATCATTATTGGGAGTAGGTTGTGCCATATGATCAGTGTGCAATGTATTGAGGCATCTAAAATGCAAGTTGACGGCTTAATTAGATTTCAAATGTTTTTTTGGATGTTTTTGATTCAGTACTTCTTGCTGGGTCCTGTGTTTGTTAATTTCTTCCTCATTTGCTTTTTGGCAGTTTGAGAGCTTTGGACTGAAGGGAAGAAAGCACACAAATAAAACCAACCCCTCACCCTTCCACCACTTTGCAAACCTATTGCTGCTCAAACAACTTTAGTTGTTCATGCTATTATAAGTCCTATACCAAAATGAATACACGTGGATTTAATACAATAAAATAATTATTTTGTTAGGTTTTGACAGTGCAATTTAAATTTTAGGTAACAGAGAAAAGGAAAGATAAAAATAAGAAATAAATAAATTAAAACTTGACGAACTAGTACAGAAGGAATGGTAAATAAAATTCTATCATACGTCAAAGTCCAAATTAATGCAAAGGGAATATATTTGGTTTTGACTGAAAGTCTATGTTGCCATTAGCTACTTGTTTGTGTTTTGTGCAGTGAAATAAAGAGCTGACATTCTCAAAATCAGGAGTCATCTTGATTTTTGATGTTACTGAACCTCATTTAGGGTTTTATGTAGCTAAATTAAAACATGAAGCGGTTTGGAGCTGAGTTCTATCTTAATAGCCACCTGGCTAAGGAACTACTTTGGATAAATGGTTCCAGTATTGCTAAGTCTCTAACAGTGTTTTTGTTTTGTTTTGTTTTGTTTTAAAATGGTCTTTTAAAACTTAGATATCCTCCCACCTTCTACTTCAAGGTTTTCTGATCATATTTTAAAGTTATTGTTTAATGCTTTAAATTTAACGTCCCTGAAAATACGTTTGAAAGTCTGTTTCACAGAAAAAGTTTTGTTGGCTTCCAAAGAGCAGAAGGAATGGATGGTAGTGGGATGTGTTCTGTTGAGCCCTTTCATGGATGTCCTGTGTGACAATTATTAAAGAGGACCCCCACATTTATCACTGCACCAGGCTCTGTCCCTAGCATGCTGATTTTGTACTGTATATGGAAATGGATTATTCACTCAAGGGATAGCAGAGCATACCCGCTGAGAGAAAGAGGAGGCCCTTTCTAATAGTTGCCTAACCTAACATCTTATACTTAAGGTTTGTTAAGAGAATGGCAGAGTGAGCAGTCTTACTGGCTCTAATCTTCTCTCCTTGGGGAGCACCGACTCCCACTGAAACCAGCCTGAACAGAGTGGATTTAGCTGAGAGAAGAAGATTGAGTGTCTTACACAGAGGAGGATCTGGACTGGCCAGGACAATGTAAATCGGTTCAGTCTGTTCCAGTAATTTAAGAAGAAAGCCCATCTCACTTAGCTTGTAGTGAAGCATAAGATTAGATGGGACTAAATATACATGTAGGCTATTTATTCTATTAAAATCCCTTTTTTCTCTTTCTCACTAATGCTGCTAAATAGAAATACTTTGTTTCAGGTAGGTCAACATCACTGTTTGCAGGTTTTCAAAAGAAAGCACAGCTATCCCAAATACAGTCAGATCTGCAGGGTGTGATATGTGGTTGCTATACATGTACCAGGTTCTAGTCTAAGAGCGGAAGAATCATAAGATTCAATCCTGAGATGGATAAGGGCAATAGGCTACACATCTGAGGGGTGCACTCTCACCCTACAAAGGGGACAAAATTAGGGTGACCAGACAGCAAATGTGAAAAATCGGGACAGGGGGTGGGAGGTAATAAGAGCCTATATAAGAAAAAGACCCATAAATTGGGACTGTTCCTATAAAATTGGGACATCTGGTCACCCTAGACAAAATGCAGCTAACCCCACGTGATAGCCTAAATACACAAACTTTATCAGAAAGACTCTGTTCTTCCCCCAAAGAGGAAGGAACACCAATTCTGATTTGATAAATGCAAAACCTGGATTTCTATGGTTATGAAAATATTCTTACATCACATGATTTCTGGATAAAGAGGGCCAAATTTTATTCTCAATTACATACAATTGTACCCATGTAATTGAGAAAAAAAATCTGGTCCAGAAGTTCTCCAATTATTTCTGTTTTGACAGCCCTGGATAAGGATCTTTCCCATAATACTCAGATTTGAACATATTTTGGTTTCTCTTGAATAGCAGCAATCATTGCCATCTGTTAGGCTGCCATTCTGCATATACAGAAATTGTATACCAGTTTAAATAAAGGTATTCCTGGGGGAATTCTGAGCCACTACACAGTGCTCATTTTGCACAGAATTAATGTTCTGAACTGAATTTAACTTTTTTCTTGCAGAATTAGTACTGTACAGCTGCTGGCCGCTGCTAGGGGCTGCTGGAACCCACAGAGCCATGCCCCCAACCTAGCAGTGTGCCTGTGGTTCCCAGGTTTGCTAGCCCCCTGGGTCATGTGGTGTGGCTGAGCCCCTCCCTGTGTAGCTGCTGCCAGAGCTGGTAAACTGAGCCCCACGGGGAAAGGCAGGGGCAACAGTTGAGAACTGCAGGGAGTGGCCACTGCTTTCTGGGAGGGGAGATTAAGGAAAAGGTGGGGGAAGCCTTCTGGATAAATGTGTGACTAGAGCTGTTCTGTGGGCGGACAAACCTTTAAATTGTGCCCCCCACTATCATCAGGTATGGGTTGTCTCTGCCTGGCAGGAGAGTAACTAAGCTATGTGGAGCAGAGCTTGCGACTGGGCTCTGGAGGGGAGGAGGATGCAGACATCTGGGCCAAGGGGTACCCCATGGCTGGGCTTTGAGGGACAGGGTGCAGGTATCTGGGCAGCCCCCTCCACCACTCCCCAAATATACCTTCCCAGTACACACACACACACCCTTCCAGCGATCTCAAAATGCCCCCTCAGCTCCCCATCCTCCCAGCAATGTCCTCTATTTTGGAACTTGAAATATGATAACCCTAAAGGGGCAGGACAAAAAAATTTTTCCCTCAAGATGTGCCCATCTGGCTCATGTGACATACCCAGACTGAACCTCCCAACAAAAGCATAGCAGAGAACCAGGAATTGAGTTGTGATAGGAGTTTCTAGGATAAGCTTTTTTGTTGTCTGTATTGTTACAGACATACTTGCTGACATACTCTGAAATAAATTAGCAAAATAACTGAACCTGGTGTGATTATATTCTGTTTTTTGACAAAATATGCATAATTGTGAAGTACTGGGTGCAGAATTTTTTTTTTTGGGGTGCGGAATTCCCGCAGAAGTATTAAGACAATTGCTCCTGCATGCCTTATCTTATACTTTTCCTACTTTGTCTCTTTTCTTAGTTTCTCTTGGGTAACTGGAATGGTAAACATGGAAAATGAAACGTCTTCGCATCTCTTTAGCCAGGGAGGCCTCTATAAATTCAGGTAGCATGGTATGTACTCTATCTTCGCATCTCTTTAGCCAGGGAGGCCTCTTTAAATTCAGGTAGCATGGTATTTACTCTATAGAGCTGGTAAGAAGATAAATTGTAAGATATTCAGAGCAAAGACTTGCGTATAGGGTGACCAGACATCCCGATAAAATCGGGACTGTTCCGATTTTTGACCATTTGTCGGGACACCTTTTGTCCCGATTTTTAGTCTTCTTCTGTTTTGTTTTGTTTTGGCGGCAGAGGCTCTTCCGTTTTTTTTTTTTGGGTGGGAAGTCCCGATTTTCGGGTCTTCTCATCTGGTCACCCTACTTGCATAGAAATAAACAAAGATGGGGGCAAATGAGATGCTGTGGTGAATGCTATAGAAAGCCTTCAGAAATAGCAAGCGAGGCAGCAAACTGGTATAAGCCATGTGAAGTGAGGCATGAGTCTTGTTGGTTTCATAGCTGATTTTGATAAATCCATTCTCTTTCCCTCCTGCACCTCCCCATCTACCCTGATGGCCAGAAGTTGTCATTCACCATTGCCACCCTTTGTTAAATGACCCTCCACCTTCTATTCTGTATTTACCCTGTTGCAGCTGACAGTGATGCAGTTATTAAAAAGGCAGCCACTTAGAAGACACCTCAAAGATCCAATTATCCAAAATTAGCCTCTGAGACTCACTGGGCAAAAGGCCTCCCCGAAAACCTCTCCTATTTCCCTCTCAAGCTCTAAGGCTAGAATTTTCAAAAGTTCTCAGCACCCATAATTTGGGGACAGAATTTTAAAGGAGCTGTGCACACTGGTTGCTGAGTTCTGGCCATAAGTATCTCAGTGAGGACTGAGCACTATTGAATATATGGGCATTATTCAGATGCCTAGATGATTTTGAAAACCAGACCCCAATTGTAGTTGCTGTGCACTTCAAAAGAACTCCAAGTTAGACTTTTAAAAATCTGTCGCCAAATTTAAATCCCTCATTTAAATATAAATGAAAATAGCATATTTCACAATATTCCATTGATCTTTCAAGGCAAATCTTGACCATCCTAAGAGTACTTCATATATTCTAAAAATATAAATGTTAGAGGTAAGAAGAGATGCCATAAATGACTACCTCTCCAGGATGATCTGTGAAGACAGAGACAAATTATCTCCTCAGATATTGTCTGGACAAAAGTCTTATTTTAGATCTCTGCAATCTTTGACACTTCAACCACAATAATAAAGTGAATGTGTTCTTACTATTTATACTCTTCAAGAATTTTTTAGCCATTAAATTCCTTAATACAAGAGTTTTTCAAAAGTTCACATGAGATACATTACTACAAACATCAGCCAGATCATCCATCATGTGCCATCTGGTTCAGCACTTAGAAACAATGCTGGCCTATTGCAGGTGGCATTGATGTAAGTATGCTCTGGCCATAGACAGGCTGCCAATTACCCTTTATTCTACTATGGTACTCACATGGCCTGAGGAGCTCACAGACTAAAACTTTGAAGGAAATGCTGTGGACATCATTACCATAAACAAATACCATGTACACTAACCAAGGGATGTGTAATCACTACAACTGGAGTATTTCCTGTAGTTAGGTGGGTTTTCAATAACTTCTTAAATTAGAAGCATAAAAAAAGCACCGTACCTTATTTTTATTCAGACAAACTTATAGAACAATCCACATATACTCTATGGAATCTAGCGATAGCAAACATTTATTGTGAGAATAACCCCTGCTTTGTCCTCAGTTAACCATACCATTGTGCTGGTTTCTTTGTGCAGGACTCAGTTGTGTTCCAAATTAACCTCTGTATTTCAAGAGTTTCACTTTCATTGGCTGGGTCTTTCGGGAATGTCTTTATCTTAAACAGTTACGGCTTCCTGGTTTTATTTTTATGGAGAAGTGTTCTAAGTTCTTAAAAGTTTCAGTTTCAGATGGTTATGTTTGTTCATTAATGTTTTTAATGTCCCTTGCTGAATTGCTGTCACACTTTTACTGTCTCTCACATCAGGCTCACAGCTTGGAATTTGTCTCACTGTAATGAAAACTCGGGACTGTGACCTAAATTCTAATGGTATAATATACTCAATCACTACATTGTACACATTGCAGTTAATTGAGTGTGTCGTTGGCACAGGGGTGTGTTGTTTTTTTTTGGCTTTGTTTTAATTTTTGCTGCTTGAGTTATGTACAGATTTCATGGAATAGCAAGGATAAATAGGCCTGTTAGGAGGAAAAAGATTGTGTGCTGAATCAAATCAGCAATAGAGAAGGTAAGGATAAAGGATGTTTTATGATGCTTATTTCTAAAGGAATAGTGACTGCAACCAGTGGTGCTGCTGGTAAATCCCTGTTAGCTTTGAATATTGTGGGGCACTTGGCTAAAGTTATTGGGTTCAATGAAGTTTCTCCCCTAAGTAATGAAAGGCTGAGTTTTCCCATCAAACCTATGAGGCCAGTGCATCCAGTATTTATCTGATTTGATGCATGTACTACATCTCTCTAAATACATCATCAATTCATTTAAAAATACAAATGGCAATGATCCTCAGTCCATCAAATCTAAAAGGAAAACAACTGTGTATGGTTCACTTTCAGAAAAGCCTAGCTAAATAGATGACACTTTCATTGTGACCTGCATCAAGTCAATATTGGGGATGGGGAGGATATGGAGGAGGGAGCTGGAGAAGGAGACAAAGGAGTCATTGGTCAAATGGAAAAGGAGAGGGGAATGCAGGAGACAAAGATCAGAGATACTTGGGCTGAACAATGTGAGGCCTTTAAGGCAAGGACAAGGAGAATGAGAATTGATAAGAGAATATATAAGAATTACCTACTTTGGAGATGTTGAAGCATTGATAACTGTGGCAAGATCCATGTCTGATGGGAAAGAGCACAGTGTTCCTAGCCAAGCACAGCTTTTGCAGGGGTGGGGAGAAAGACTGTTGATCGCTGTTTCTATCTGGACACCCAGACTCTGTTGTGAATCAAATGGACTCCTAGTATGAACTTTGGTAATAAAAGATGCCCCCATGCCTTCCAATGAAGGGGCCACTTGGTGTCTTCAATCCACCAGCATCACCTCTGTTTCACTTTCTATTACTCAGTTCTTTCCAGCTCTCATTATCAGCCAACACTGGAAAAGCCTAGTGACTAGGGGCCGGTCAAAAACTCTCTGTTGAAACTCTATTAGATAGAAAATTCAGTTTTCAATTAAGCAAACATTTTGTGTGGAATCTATCTGCTTTCCTAGAAAGTTTTCAATTTTTCATTGGAAAACTGAAAAAATGGTCAGTTTTCCACTTAAATGTTTTTGGGTTTCAGTTGGGCAACGTTTTTTGACTAGCCTTACTAGTGACCACATCTGAATCCATTGAAATACTGGTGTAGACTGGCTATGCAACATCAGTACATTATTAGATTTGTAGCCCCAAACTGTCTCCATTAGCAGACACACACATCTTGAACAAAAGAGGAGACAGAATAGAGCTTTTCAGCATTTTACTTGAGTGAGCACTCAGAGCAGATGATACCTAATACTTGACACTCATTTCACTTAGAAAGAAAGGCAAGAACAGAGTTTGTCAAGCCTGTTTGTTGCTGCCTGAGTCCTTCGACATCTCATTGTCCATGGTATCAAAAGCTACTGACAGATCTAAAAGAATCCAATTGGACACCTACCTGCCTTTTGTCCAATGGGAAAAGTCAATTGACCAATGAAACTATTGCTATCTCATAACATACTGTGTTTCAAGGGGTCACAGAAGTCTGAAGACATCAAGGTATTGCCAGAATTGCAATACAACCTTGTCAATAATTTTCTCATTGAAAGGAAGATAAAAGACAGGACAATAACTGGTGAGATTCAATGTCAAGAGTGACTGTTGCAGCAGGAGCCTAAAAATAACTAATTTGTGAGTGAATATTGTCTACTCCAAGAATGGCATTGATAGTCTAACAACAGAAGCAATATTTCCTCTGCAAGTTTTGATCAAGAATTTAAATGGTATGGATCCTGCATAATCCTGCTGCTGGATGGTTGATTTCTTTAAAGGCTCTTTTTCTGTTAAATATCCTATTGTGTGATTTCCAACCCCCCTTCAATACTTTAATTTTGTGGGAATCTGAAAGAATAAATCAGCAGGACAGATGCTATAAATACAAATTAGAATAAGCGATTTGATATTCCTTTCCCTTTCTGCCATGAACCTTTGCCTTAAATAAATAATAATATTTATTTAGGCCAAGAATCTGCCTCTCTTCAGCATGTTAGCATTTGCAGCTTCTTAAAATTGGTCTGATTCACCCTGATTTCACATCTTCAGATTCAATTTTGAAATGAGTAGCACATTGCTATCTGCTTGCTTTACATAGTACATTTTTGCAACAACGGGAAGCAAGTTGAATTCAGCATTCAGATAGCTTGTTCTCTTATCAACAAAGCAGCCTTCATTATGAGACATCCCTGTTTATCTAACCTCTTTCTGTTCACACTATCTGAATGCACTGTCAGCCTCCTCTGGGTTATTATGGCTACAATAATGCCTGTGGAGAACAGCTCTCTGCAAGGAACATTTGTTTTTCAGATTAAGCTTCTGAACATCATCCCCCTTTAAGGGCTTTTTAAAGTAATAAAAGGAAAAACTCTCAAATGCTTAAAAAGGATTTGTGACATTGAATGAGGATTTGGCCCAGTGTCTTTTGCTAAAAGTTGAGTCCTGCTAAACAATGTTTCTGACTAAAGGCTAAATCCCCTTCAAACCCACAGAAGCAGGAAGGGAAAGCCATTACTGCAGTTCCTGAACTACTGCCACTCTACCATATTGTTCCATCTAGGTCTAGAGTCTGTGGAAGATTGGATATGGAAAGGGGTGAATGGCTTGACAATGTCACGGAGAGACAGGGGGACAAACCTACAGACAGCTATCATACTGTATTATGCTCCACATAAAACTTTGCCCTGTGATAAGCGTAATCCCTTCTGCACATGAAGATTGCTCTTTGTGACATAGAAAAGCAGTGGAATGAAGGTTGCTACAGTCTGACATACATTTAGCATTGTATGTTACTTCTGTATTTGAAGTCCTTCAAAAAGAATGTTCTGCTTTTACCCAGCCCTTCATTTCAATCAACTATGCATTAGCCATTGAAGAGAGCTAATTAGACTGTGGAGATGAATATAGTATACAGCTGCTGTTACACTTTATATACCATTTCCTCTCTTTGATTCTTCTTCATAAGTTGTAAGCTATTCAGTTCCCTTTGTATCACGTAAGCAGAAGGGAGCATATCTAGCTATCTTAGCTTTTTTCAAAGATCATAGAATCATAGAATATCAGGGTTGGAAGGGACTTTAGGAAGTCATCTAGTCCAACCCCCTGCTCAAAGCAGGACCAATCCCCAATTTTTGCCACAGATCCCTAAATGGCCTCCTCAAGGATTTAACTCACAACCTTGGGTTTAGCAGGCCAATGCTCAAACCACTGAGCTATCCCTCCCCCCTAAAGATGTCCATCACCATGGTATCTATAGATCTAAGTGATGTATTCCATTAAAAATACCGTGGCTGATGTTTCTGAAAACATGGTAGCAGCGGGCTTATTGTTATGCTTATAAGAATGTGCCATTTTAATACTCCTTATGTAAATACATTGATAGAGTTTTGGCATATGTTGGTCATGATTTCACTATATTGTTTAAAATGCAACAAAAAATCCACTTTAGGCTGGTTTTAGTCTTTTTTCCTATACTCATAAATGGATGGAGGCTCTACATTGATGCCACAGAACTAAGCAGCCCTAAGATAAGTGGCAGACCTATCTAGGAAATGACTATCAGAGTCTGATTGCTAAAACTACTATAATCTTTGTCACTAAGGACAAATATATTGCTTTTCTATTTATGCCTTTCAGATATGATAAAATGCATTTCAATTCTCAAGATCACAGAAACCACAACTTGCTCTGTTGAAATACTCCTACATTTGTTTGACTTTAAAAGCTATGTTAAGAGAATGATTTGAGCATCATAAAGGATAAGGAACTGTAATTAAAAACTTCAGATTCTTAAAGAAGCTTCAAGAGAATTGGTTTTAAAAACTCTATGGGCTACATCAAAGCCTAGGTTTACATATGGGATAAACCTTTCAGTTTATAAAACACCATACACCCTAATAACTGGTATGTCATTTCAGGAAGAATATGCATATAATGTGGTGCAATTGAAAACATTTGAGAGCAATGAATGGGAGTCAGAAATTATGTGTGGATACGATCCTATAATTTTGGGTGGAATGCAACCACAAATACTTTATTTCTTGTATTATATAGTGATGTGGGGTGAGAGAAAGCTGTCTACTGGAGCTTTACAGTTTTCAGTGGAGAAGAGCTGAAAGCAGGATTGGCTCATTTTAAGTCATTACAAAACACAAATATATCCCATTAAACAAATAAAGAGCTCGATTGTGGGAGATGTTGAATACCCTCACCTCCCTTTAGAAGAGAAGGGCACTCAGCATCTTAAACAATGGGGTTCATAGAATCATAGAATCTCAGGGTTGGAAGGGACCTCAGGAGGTCATCTAGTCCAACCCCCTGCTCAAAGCAGGACCAACCCCAACTAAATCATCCCAGCCAGGGCTTTGTCAAGCCTGACCTTAAAAACCTCTAAGGAAGGAGATTCCACCACCTCCCTAGGTAACCCATTCCAGTGCTTCACCACCCTACTAGTGAAAAAGTTTTTCCTAATATCCAACCTAAACCTCCCCCTCTGCAACTTGAGACCATTACTCCTTGTTCTGTCATCTTCT
This sequence comes from Chelydra serpentina, assembly GCA_037349315.1. Classification (NCBI taxonomy): domain Eukaryota; kingdom Metazoa; phylum Chordata; order Testudines; family Chelydridae; genus Chelydra; species Chelydra serpentina. Next base: position 6,896,262 of record JBAIAC010000014.1, on the reverse strand, counting down.
ACCACTGAGAACAACCTAGATCCATCCTCTTTGGAACCCCCTTTCAGGTAGTTGAAAGCAGCTATCAAATCTCCCCTCATTCTTCTCTTCTGCAGGCTAAACAATCCCAGTTCCCTCAGCCTCTCCTCATAAGTCATGTGCTCCAGCTCCCTAATCATTTTTGTTGCTCTCCGCTGGACTCTTTCCAATTTATCCACATCCTTCTTGTAGTGTGGGGCCCAAAACTGGACACAGTACTCCAAATGAGGCCTCACCAGTGCCGAATAGAGGGGAATAATCATGTCCCTCGATCTTACTTATACATCCCAAAATGCCGTTAGCCTTCTTGGCAACAAGGGCACACTGTTGACTCATATTCAGCTTTTCATCCACTGTAACCCCTAGGTCCTTTTCTGCAGAACTGCTGCCCAGCCATTCGGTCCCTAGTCTGTAGCAGTGCATGGGATTCTTCCGTCCCAAGTGCAGGACTCTGCACTTGTCCTTGTTGAACCTCATCATATTTCTTTTGGCCCAATCCTCTAATTTGTCTAGGTCCCTCTGTATCCTATCCCTACCCTCCAGTGTATTAACCACTCCTCCCAGTTTAGTGTCATCTGCAAACTTGCTAAGGGTGCAGTCCACACCATCCTCCAGATTGTTGATGAAGATATTGAACAAAACCGGCCCAATCACCGACCCCTGGGGCACTCCACTTGATACCGGCTACCAACTAGACATGGAACCATTGATCACTACCCGTTGAGTGCGACCATCCAGCCAGTTTTCTATCCGCCTTACCGTCCATTCATCCAGCCCATACTTCTTTAACTTGCTGTCAAGAACACTGTGGGAGACTGTATCAAAAGCTTTTCTAAAGTCAAGAAATAGCACATCCACTGCTTTCCCCTCATCCACAGAGCCAGTTATCTCATCATAGAAGGCAATTTGGTTAGTCAGGCATGACTTGCCCTTGGTGAATCCATGCTGACTGTTCCTGATCACTTTCCCCTCCTTTAAGTGGTTCACAATTGATTCCTTGAGGACCTCTTCCATGATTTTTCCAGGGACTGAGGTGAGACTGACTGGCTTGTAGTTCCCCGGATCTTCCTCCTTCCCTTTTTTAAAGATTGGCACTACAGTAGCTTTTTTCCAGTCATCCGGGACCTCCCCCGATTGCCATGATTTGTCAAAGATAATGGCCAATGGCTCTGCAATCACATCGGCCAACTCCTTGAGCACCCTCGGATGCAGTGCATCCGGCCCCATGGACTTGTGATCGTCCAGCTTTTCTAAATAGTCCCAAACTACTTCTTTCTTCACAGAGGGCTGGTCACCTCCTCCCCATACCGTGCTGCGGAGTGCAGCCGCCTGGGAGCTGACCTTGTCTGTGAAGACAGAGGCAAAAAAAGCATTGAGTACACTAGCTTTCTCCACATCCTCTGTCACTAGGTTCCCTCCCTCATTCAGCAAGGGGCCCACACTTTCCTTGACTTTCTTCTTGTTGCTCACATACCTGAAGAAACCCTTCTTGTTACTCCTATCATCTCCGGCTACCTACAACTTCAAGTGTGATTTGGCCTTCCTAATTTCACTCCTGCATGCCTGAACAATATTTTTATACTCCTCCCTAGTCATTTGTCCAATCTTCCACTTCTTGTAAGCTGCTTTTTTGTGTTTAGGACGAGCATATTGAGGAGGAAAGGAAGGAGCCAGCTTGGATGAATATGAGCAGTAAAAAGAGTATATTGTTATACTTTGCTTAAAGGCAATAAAGAAATCAAACTTATTTACACCATTATTTATCAAAAATAAAATAAAATAAATAACTGTATGAAAATAAATAAAATAAAAACAACTGTATGAAAAGATTGTGTGCATTTCCTTCTTTTTGCCCATCCGATGTTTTGTTTTCTTAGAATATAAAGCCCATGGTTGGCAGAGACCAAGTCTGTCTGTTTTTGAACAACATGTAGGACAGTGGGATCCCAAACTTAATTAAAACCCGCTGTTCTACTCATATATATATATAATATTTTAATATTACATAAAGCCCCAGGGCTAGAAGCCTGAGAGGGCTTGAACTCTCTGCTCCCTATATAAGAGAGAAGGGGAAAAGCCAACTCTGGCAGGCTTCATTCACAAGAATTATGTTTACCCATAATTCCACCAAGTTTTGTTGCTTTGGTTGGAATTTGGTTTTTGATTATATAAGTGATAGATTATGTACTCATGAAAAGGCATAGAACTGTGCAGTTTATGCCCTGGAATGAGAAGGTCACCCTGAGTGTATGGGTCATGGACTTTCGTTCAGTATTAAACTCAAGCTCAACTTGTGGGGGTGGGGTAATCTGTTTTATAAACCTGTTTAGAAACCTGTTTTGCTCTGGGTTCCACCCCTTGGAGAATCTTCCTCCTGTGTGGAGTAATTCTGTGGAACTGGAGCAGATGAAGGCAGTACAGAGCTGACTTCACAGAAAGGCCTGAGCAGACCCTTTCCCAGGACATATCAATGGTTTGGGGGAACTCCAGTGTTCCTTAGTTGGACAATGACCTCTTGGGGGACATCACAGCTGGAACAATTTACAGTAGCTTTGAGGCTGCTCTAAATTACACTGAAGGCCAAATTGTGACCCATGACAGCCCCAGGGATCGGGGGAAGAACAAAGATGGATTAGTCATCTTGCTCTTTCTCACCTCCCATCCCTGTTTTACTTAGATCCAATGAGCAGAATTCTGAGGATCTGGGCTGCTGAGAAAATGGCAGAGAGAGCAAAAAGCTGAGGGGAAAAATCACAAGTAAAAGTAGAAATAGTCTATTTAGCCAACTGAAGGAAAAGTGGATACAAGAGAAAATATTGGCACAGTTAAGGTTGAAACAGGCATGATGATAAAGCGCATGAAGGAATAAAGGTAAAACTAAATAAATGCTTTCAGGGAATACTTACAGCTGCGAGCAACAGTTTTGGAGTCCAGAGACTGAGTCTGAGGAAGAGAGAGACATTTGGAAAAAAGCCGGGAAGCCAGCAAGAAAAGCCAAAGAAAAATGGTTGCAGAGTGAGAAAAGAAAGCTGGAGAAGAACAGAACCAACTGACCAGGAACTGAACAGCAACAGCAGGGATTTTAAAAAGGAAACATCAATGGATTTATAGAGTAAACTTAATATTCTGTAATTATAGTTTAGTGTAAGTATAGGAGAGAATATAGGATTAGTATGTATGTGTGTTGTATTGATAAGAATGCATAAAATGATGTTATTAGTTGCAATATCTCTGTAACATTTAAAGCAATTTAAGATCTGCTGTCAGCAATTTGTTGCAAACTGGCCACTTTCAATAAATTGCTTCATTTAGAATCATTTAAACTATATGCTATGGTAGTTGAAGTGCTCTCTAACTTACAAAAATCCCTGAGAAGCAATTCCTTATTGTGTTGTGTTTAGAATTTTTAGGATACACTGTATTAGGGAATATTAGTTACATCATTTAAAATACTTTTTTTGGAAAGAATACTGCTTGTGTCAATTACTTTATCAGCAGGTTATATCCACATCCTTTTGTGTTCCCTGGGAACTTTTACTTTGGGAAGAACATCTTAAGGGGGCAATAAGCAGGTTATTATTATAGCAGTGTCCCAAAATTAATTTTTCAGGTAACAGAGCTAGCAGAAGAAACTAATTCATAGCAAGGAGATCATGTTATCACTTTGCTTAAATAGATCTTTGCAACATACAGTATCAATACAATCTGTCCCCTAACCTCCTCTATCCTATTTATAACTTTTAGAAATTAAAAGTAATAAAAAGTCTGCTGTTTCCAGGCTTTTCACCCCAAAGACTCTTTCACTGTGAGACTATGACAAATATGCCATTCATCTTTAATTGTTGTTTTCTAAGAAATATTTAGTGGGCTGGAACAAGAAAAATACTGTAGGCAAAGGCATATTTACCAACTGAGCTAATATAAATTCCAACTCTTATCTAGGGGGGGAAAGGCAGTAATCATTAACAAGTCCAGTAAAGAATTACAGTCATAATTAAAAAGTATATTTTGTTCACTTGTGATCCTGGGGATTATTCCAAAAGTCGTATATTAAAAGGAATTAGACAATCTGTCTCATCTGTGGCTGCATTATGCAGAGCAGGAATAGAGTTTACTACCAAGTCAAGAAATCAATTATAAGGTAAAAACATAATTTTATTTTAGTAGAAATAGTGTGTCAGAATTTATTGTTCATTTGGTAAATTGCTCCTTCTCCATGGCTCTGAACACCACCACATAGCTATGAATCGACTACTGTTTTCACTGGATCAATGGTTCTATCGGCCTTAAAAGATTTATCCATATGTAACCCTTTTCCATTTAAACTAATCTGCATGTAAAAGGGGATCATTTAGGGAAGGTTAAAGTGGTCTAATTTCAGGCTGAACAGCTTATTCTACAGATTTTATGCACAAAGAAAAATCCAAGGCAATATTACAGCAATAGAGCCAGAAGCTGCATAAATGCCCCATGTATAATGCACTGGAGTTCTTGTATTTTAAGATTGGTAGTTAGAGAAAAAACATGGATTCTACAGCCATCACTTGCATGCTTGGAAATTACAGAGAGTCTAATATATATCTTGTATAGTTTTAAATGCTTTATAAAAGCAGATAGTGAAAGGAAGCAGGATGAACAGCTACCAACTAATCAATAGTGAATGCAGATAAGAAAAAGAAAGGGCATAGTAGACAGCATCTAACTCCATTGGGGCTGGTTGGCTTTGCTTGTTTCGGTTATATCACTGTCACCGGGTTAATCTTTCCCAATATTTGCAAGATGACTCATCTGCCAGAGAAATGCACTTTTTGTTTCTGGCTAGGGCATGATGCCCTCTAAGGGGTCTGAGACTCACAACATTTGCTACAAATGTTACCAAAAATTAACTGTAATTAATTAGTAAAGAAATTGGGGAGGAAGGTTAGATGCAATTTGACCAATTATTTATTTTTAGTAACTTCTCTTTCTTTCATATTGTCTTTGATTGTGTATTATTTTTTTACTGGGCTGGACTCGATGACCTCTCGAGGTCCCTTCCAGCCCTAGAATCTATGAATCTATGTATATCAGTTCATGAATTATTTCATTTACATTATTGGCTCTCTAGAAATTATTGTTACTTTAAGAGAGCTCACTCCTCATAATAGTTTGAGAAAAGTAATAACTACAAAATAGTCACAGTTTGTTTTAGTGCAAGATTAGAAGCCATTTAGAAAAGTTTGGCCTTCAGTTGCTGCAGTGCTAAATAGGCCATGTTCTACTGAAGTCTTCATAAGGATATTCTGTCTTGAAACATATTTGCACAAGATTCTGCGTGTAACCACGTTGTAATGGCTGAAGATACATATGATAATTGCTTTGCCTTTTAGTGCAAAGCCATTTAATTTTGGATCAATAGTAACCACTTTGTGTCAAACAAAATAACTAAACTTTACCCGGGCCTAACCAAGATATCATAGTATTATCAGTATACTTAGAGCCAAGCAGGTCATTTTTAAATCTCCTATGTACTGTATCCTTTATCAAATCTTTCTCAAGAGATATAAACACAAAATAATTTCAAACCACAGTGAATCAGATAAGTGTTTCTTTAACTATAACATGAAGAATTCAGCTTGAAACAGTTTCTTTTAGGGATAGTCTGTTGATTTAACTTAAAAATCTTTAAAGCCTAATTCCTCTTTTTTTTGGTAAATGCTGTTTTCTGGATTTTATTAAGTGAGATAACTAATTTCCTCCCCATTTAAAAATTAATTTCAAATTTTAGCTGGACTCCATGACAATCTGTATCCATTTTGGTCTAGCTTGACGTCTGAATTATTTCCAGTAATTGGTAAAAATATAACTATATAACACGTAAACCAATTCACTGGCTAGCATGCATTTATTGTCTGTTTCCTTTTTAGTGATAGTACTTTACACACCAACAATGCCATTCAGCTGAAGAGCTCAAAGGGCCTGATTGTGGAACTCTTACTCACAATGGTGAGCATTTACTCAGGTGAATAGAAGTTCCACAATAATTTATAAACAGAGGACTAGATGTAGCCCACAATTCTGCCAGCTTCCATGAAGACCCAATCTCTGAGCTTTCAGCAGCCAAAAGTCTGGTTAACAAAGAGTATTCACCTGCATTGTCCCAAAGTGCTCACAATATAGATGTGTAAATAACTTATTTTTCAGTTCACTGGCAGTTAAAAAAAAATAAAAGAAAAATACATTTTGGATCAACAGAAAAAATTGTTTTTCAGAAGTTTTGACAAATTAAAAATTTGGAAAACATTTTGTTTCAGGTTGAATGAAGAGTTTTGTTTAGATTGTGGGCATTTCTAAGTATTTTAATAAAACAAAAGAAAATGAAGGGCTTGATTCACCAAATCCCTTATAGCCCATTAGTTAGAGCACTCCCATTGGATGTGAAAGTTCCAGGTTTGAATAGCTGATCTGCATCATTTGAACCCAGATGTTGTTCTGTCTAGGTGAGTGCCCTAACCACCAAACTGTAGAGCCATTATCATGCTCTGACCCACTGCATATTTAATTTATACAGAGTGGAACAGGTTCAACAGGAGAGATTCTACAAACACACAAATGCCCTATAACCCAGTACTGAGAGAACCAATTATTTTAAAAAATAATTTGAAACTTTCCTTTCTGTCCATCCCAGATGGAGTGAATCAAGCCCATAAATTAGTAGATCCATGTAACCATTAAATTAACCGAGGCATAGTGAGGTTAAATTAACAGTAAGTCACAAATTTTAAATACAGCACAGCTGTCTTGAATCCAGCTCTATACAGTAACCATTTGGCTATGATTCCTAACTCTTTGCCAATAAACCAAGTGAACTGATTGTGTAGTGCTCGCCACACCACTTAAGACTGCAAAATAAAGAAAAATAAGGTGCAACTAGAAGAAAATAGGAAAAATAGTATTCAACTGAAGGAATACATCTCTAGCATTCAGATTTTAGACTTTATATTCTTCTCCCATCAAACTTATTTTACAAAAGCCCAGTATTTGTGTGAATTTCCTTCTTAGTAGAATATCATCATCACTCCCATAACCGCATTGGTCGTTGGGGCACCATCATTGATGAGCAATCAACCAATTGTCTCCACACCTGACGATTGTGTCTCAGTGCTTGAGTCTCTGCGAAGTCCACTCTTTCATGTTGTCAATCCATCTCTTCTTCTGTCTACCTCTTCTTCTTACATGGCCATACCACTTCAGCCTGCGCTTCTTCGCACCCATCAGGAGATCTTCATATGACCCAGCACATTGGGTGATGATGTTGTGGACCTCTTCATTAGTGCCATGGTCGAAGTAGGAGATCCCCAGGATTTTACGGAAGCATCTCAACTCTACTACCTGTATTTTCTGTTCAAGTTCTGCCATAAGGGTCCATGTCTTGCATGCATACAGAAAAATAGAGATGACCAATGTGTGCAGCAGTTTCAGTTTGGATTTCAGGGAGATGTTCTTATTCCTCCAAACTGGCTTAAGCTTTGCCACTGCTGTTTGTGCAGTTCTTGCTCAAATTTCTGCCTTGGATCCTTCATCAGTGATGATTGCCCCCAAATATTTGAACTGTTTCACTGTCTCCAGCTCTTGTCCACTGACAGTGATATGTGATCTGATCCCATCACATTTGTTTGTCATCAGCTTGGTTTTCTCTGCACTGATTTCCATGTCATATTTTGTGGCGGATTCATCCAATCATTTCACAAGGTTGGCAAGTTCATCTTTGCTGCCTGCCAGGCCATTGATGTCATCAGCGAACCGAAGATTTGAGATTGTTCACTCCCCAATGCTGACTGTGCATATGTGATTTTCTAGGGCATCAGTCATTATGCACTCCAAGTAGCTGTTGAACAGGGTGAGCGAAAGAAGGCAGCCTTGCTGGACTCCAACAGTGGTGTGAAACCACTCTCCTATTGTGCCATTGATGAGAACTGCACAACTGGTCTTGGCATACAGTTGTTTAATGGTAAGAATAAGCTTATGATCAACATTGTACTTCTTCATGGTTGCCCAGAGAGCTTCGTTCCATACTCTGTCAAATGCCTTCTTGAAGTCAACAAGGACATGGTAGATGTCCTGCTGGTGTTGTAAGTACTTCTCATATAGAACACTAAGATTGAAAATCTGTTCTGTAGAATATGCTTATCAACTTTCAAATAAGCAATTCAGACTCATAGACTTTATGGTCAGAAGGGGCCATCATGATAACTTATTCTGACCGCCTGCACATTGCAGGCCAAAGAACCTCACCCACCCACCCCTGAAATAGACTCCTAACCTCTGGCTGAGTTACTGAAGTCCTCAAATCATGATTTAAAGACTTCAAGTTACAGAGAATTCATAATTTACAGTAGTTTAAACCTGCAAGTGGCCCATGCTGTAGAGGAAGGTGAAAAATCCCAGAGTCTCTGCTAATCTGACCCAGGGGAAATTCATTCCTGACCCCAAATATGGTGATCAGTTAGAGCCTGAGCCTGTGGTTAAGACCCACCAAGCAGACACATTGGAAAGAATTCTCTGTAGTAACTCAGAGCCCTCCCCATCTAGTGTCCCATCTCTAGCCATTGTGGATTTTCACTACTGGCAGTCTCCAGTGGGCCACATGCCATTGTAGGCAGTCCTATCATAGTATCAAGTTCAGTCTTGAAGCCAGTTAGATTTTCTTGCCCTCACTGCTTCCCTTGGAAGGCTGTTCCAGAACTTCACTCCTCTGATGGTTAGAAACCTTTGCCTAATTTTGAGCCTAAACTTGTTGATGGACAGTTTATATCAGTTTGTTCTTGTGTCCACATTGGTGCTTAACTTAAACTCCTCCTCTCCCACCTGGCATTTACCCCTCAGTTGTATTTATAGAGAACAATAATCTCTCTCCTCAGTCTTCTTTTGGTTAGGCTAAATAAGCCAAGCTCTTTGTGTCTCCTGTCATAAGGTAGGTTTTCCATTTCTCGGATTATCATAGTAGCCCTTCTCTGCATCTGTTCCAGTTTGAATTTATCTTTCTTAAACATGATAGAGCAGAATTGCACACAGTATTCCAGATGAGGTCTCACCAGTGCCTTGTGTAAGGGTACTAACATTTCCTTGTCTCTATTGGAAATACCTCACCTGATGCATCCTAGGACTGAATAAGCCTTTTTCACAGCCACATCACTTTGACAGCTCATAGTCATCCTGTGATCAACCAATAAATCCAGGTCTTTCTCCTCCTCTGTCGCTTCCAACTGATAAGTTCTCAGTTTATAGCAAAAATTCTTGTTGTTAGTCTCTAAATGTATGACCCTGCACTTTGCGCTATTAAATTTCATCCCATTTCTATTACTCTTACTATTTACAAGGTCATCCAGAATTTCTTGTAGGATATTTCAGTCCTCCTCTGTATTGGCAATATCTTCCAACTTTGTGTCATCTGCAAATTGTATTAGCGCACATTCACGTTTTGTGCCAAGGGCAGTAATAAAAATGTTAAATAAGATTGGTCCCAAGACTGATCCCTGAGGAACTCCACTAGTAACCTCCCTCCAGCCTGACAGTTCATCTTTCAGTATGATCCATTATAGTTTCCCCTTTAACCAGGACCTTATCCACCTTTCAATTCTCATATTAATTTAACTAATAATTTCCCATGTGGATAGTAAGTGCCTTACTGAAATCCAGGTAGATTAGATCTAGTGCATTTCCTTTATCTAAAAAATCAGGTATCTTCTCAAAGACAGAGATCAGGTTGGTCTGTCACGATCCTTTTGTAAAACCATGTTGCATTTTATCCAGATTACTGTTCACCAATATAGAATCATAGAATCTCAGGGTTGGAAGGGACCTCAGGAGGTCATCTAGTCCAACCCCCTGCTCAAAGCAGGACCAACCCCAACTAGATCATCCCAGCCAGGGCTTTGTCAAGCCTGACCTTAAAAACCTCTAAGGAAGGAGATTCCACCACCTCCCTAGGTAACCCATTCCATATGTCCTTAACTACTTTTTCTTTCAAAATTTGTACCAAGACTTTGCATACAATTGACGTCAAACTAACAGGCCTGTAGTTTCCTGAATCACTTGTATTCCCTTTCTTAAAAATAGGAACTATATTAGCAATTTTCTAGTCATAGGGTAGGACTTCCAATTTTACAGATTCATTAAAAAAATACTTGCTACTGGGTTTAAAATTTCATGTGCCACTTCATTTAATATTCTTGGATGGCGATTATCCAGGCCCTCTGATTTAGTGCCATTAAGGTGTTTGACTTTGACTTTTACCTGAGATGTGGTAATTTCTACATCGGTATCCTTGTTGCCATTAGGCACCCTGCCACTACCCTTAAGCTTTTTATTAGCCTAATTAAAAACGGAGGCAAAGTATTTGTTTAGGTGTTGGGCCATGCCTGGATAATCTTTAATCTCTACCCCATCCTCACTGCTTAGTGGTCCCACTTCTTTCCTTGTTTTCTTCTTATTCATATGGCTATAGAACCTCTGACTATTGATTTTAATTCCCTTTGCAAGGTCCAACTCTGCCTGGCTTTTGGCAGTTCTCACTTTTTCCCTACACTTTATGACCACCAAGAGGTAGCATTCCTTGAATTAACTCATGATCACTCACACCAAGATTATCCTCTACAGCCAGTTCTTCTATGAGGTCCTCACTACTCACTAATACCAAATCTAAAAGGGCATTCCCAACTTGCCTTCTCTAAGCTAAAACAGAACTCTTCCTGAGGTAATGTTTTATAAGTATTGAATTTTAGTGGGCTAAATTTGGCTTTCATTTCCACAGTGTAAATTTGGGGTAATGTCACTGAAATCAAATTAAAAAAATATGCATACACAGAAACGTCAATCTAGATGGAGGACTGACTGTTATAAATAATAACATTCTCAACTTCTATAGCACATTTTGTCTGAGAATCTCAATCACTTTACAAATATTATAAAAACAGATTTCACAATATTCCTGTGAGATAGTGTAGCAGGGTGGCATCCCGCTCAGGCCTGAAGGGGCTTGAAAACAGCCCAGGAGAGGGCTGTGCCTATTGGAAACCCGGGAGGTGGGCGGGCGCAAGCAGCTCCAGGCTGAGTGGGAAGGCAGGCTCAGCTGGGGCCACACCCCGATTAAGGCTCAGCTGGCCCTTATAAGTGGGCAGTGAGCCAAGAGAAAGGAGTCTTCCTCTGCCTGTAGAGGGAGAAGGGCCTGGCTGCAGGGGCCTGAGCAGGGACCTAGAGTGGAGCAGGGCTGGGGAAAGGTCAGAGGAGCTGGGGAGCTCCGGCCTGAGAAAACCCCAGGCTGTGGCCTGATCTTAGGCCAACTGGGTACAGGGGTTGCAGGGGGCAGCCCACGGGTAGGCTGAGGCAGCAGGTCCAACCCAACCTTGCATGTGATGAGTGGCTTATACTGCAGTCTGCCCCAGAGCGCAGGGGCTAATTGGTGACAGGCAGTAGCCTATGACTGAGGCAAGGTGGGGATAGTGGGTTGGGGGTTCCCCAGGGAGGGGAGACCCAGACTAAGGGGGTACTGCCAGAGGGCAGCACCTCAGTTAAAGGGGCACCAGGATCCTGGGAGGGACACGAGGGCCAGAGCGGTCAGGCGGATCACTGGCCTGCAGAGGGTGCTCCTGAGGCTGGCTGAGCGAATTCCCTGGAGAAACCAGCAGGAGGCACCGCTGGGTGAGTCCAACCCATCACAGATAGGCATTATCTCATTGTATAAACAGGGAAACAGACAAAGACGTTTGGTGAGAAAATTTCTCCAGAAACTTCTCCTTGTTGTCAGTATCATAATCACTATTAACTAGTATAATTCAAATGTTATCTACCAGGTGTCCCAATATTATTATTTTATTTTGCCATGCATTTGGTTTCTCTTACTTTTAGATTGCTCAGAAAAGAATGAGGTAGTTGGAACCATAGGTGCTTAGCAACCACCGGCATCCAGCGGCACCCACCGGCAGCCCTCCCCATCCTCGCAGTGACTTCTGTCCACCGGTGGTCCTGCTGATCTCCTCTTCCCTCTCCCTCCCAGCACCTTCTACCCATCACAATCAGCTGTTCCGCAGCGTGCAGGAGGTGCTTGCAAGGGGAAGAAGAGTAGTTGGGATGGGGCATGCTTGGGGAGGGTGGAACTGGGCGAAGAGGTGGGGTAGAGTGGGGGGTGGAAAGAAGCGGGGGAGGAAGCTTGGGGAAAGGGGTCAACTGGGGGAAGGGCCTGGGGCAGAATAGGGGTGGTGAACCCCCAGAGCAAGGAGAGAGCTGGCACCTGAGATTGGAAGTAAAAAAGTAGTTGTCCAGAGTGTTCTGTTTCTATGCTAGTGAACTGGGGAGCCCTGCCAAGGTACCTTATAGGTGATCTCCATATTAGGTCTTGGTATACTGTATTCCTGTAGTATCCCACTAGCCTCTGTGTCATAACCTGAATTTTTTCATTGTCAGCTACTGGCATTTAATTTATCTGAGGTTACAAGGATGTTTGAAGTATTATGCAGTAGCTTACAATAGGTTTGTTAACATCCTGGGAGAAAGCGAGGAGAGGCTGCATTCTCATGGTCACTTATGTTTTAATAAGCATTCTCCACGAACCTTGACGAAGGTTTGTGTCAGCATACATTTTATTGTTTTGATTTTTCTTGAAAAAGTTCCCTGAAACTTAATTCAAGATTGTAGGGAATTAATAATTCCTCTGGAGTTACATTTTTCACCTGGCTGGTGCTCCTAGATGTCAGGTGGAGGGCATTAAAGTCTATGCCTACCTTTGAAAACCCTTCATTTCATACAGTGAGAAACATAAATCCCCTGCAGATCCATATTATTGTAGTACAAAGTTCTGCAATTTCCCTTTTCATGGCAATACATTACTGCAACACTGTATGTGTTCCTTAAATCACTGCTTTCTGCGTTAACAGCTATGACTACAAGTTTACACTTCATTGGTTTCTTTTTGAGCTGGCAACAATGCTTTAAGTTAGTTATAATGGAAGAATTTTAATGTTGGCATTGGTCCAAAGCAAACAAAAGAGGCATGTTCTTTTTAGTGACAAGAAAGGGTAAAGTCAGTATAGTTTATTCAGGTATTTCTACACAGGCAGAGTTACAGCGCCGACAGTTACAGTGCCACTCAGAGAGCACTGAAGGGAAACAGCTGTTGTATGTTCACACTGACAGCTGCCTGCGCAATAGCATGTTCACACTTGCAGCACTTGAAATGGTATTCGGAGTGGTGCACTCTGGGCATCCCATAGAGCATCTCTTCCTCTTCTGCTGTTAAGAGTTGTGGAAAGGCAGAAGGGGTTGCGGGGCATCCCGGGTCCTGTCCCAATGCCCCGAGATGCATTGCTTTGCATCCCAGCAATCCCTGTACTTCCATCCGCATTTGGTGCCATCTTTCAACGGTGTGTATAATGCGCGCTCTGCCTCTTCAGTCTGCAGGAATGGATCCCAAACTGTTGACCAGTATGCTGCTCACTCTAACATATCACGAATGGCAGTGGAGTTATTGCTTAAACTACAAAGGCAAGAGGAGTGTGACAGTGATCTTGCCATGCATACTAGCTATGACACGAGATTGCTTGTGGCATTCATGGAGGTGCTAACCACAGTGGAATGCCACTTTTGGTCTCAGGAAACAAGCGCTGAGTGGTGGGATCACATCATGATGCACGTCTGGGATGATGAGCAGTGGCTACAGAACTTTCGTATGAGAAAAGCCACATTCATGGGACTGTGTGATGAGCTCGCCTGAGCCCTGCGACACAAGGGCATGAGAATGAGAGCTGCCCTGCTGTTGGAGAAGTGTGTGGCGATTGCACTGTGGAAGCTGGCTACTTCAGACTGCTACCGATCAGTCTCTAACCAGTTCGGAGTGGGAAAGTCAACCATGGGACTCATGTTGACGGAAGTGTGCAGGGCCATTAATCGCTGCATTGTGGATGACTTTGCACAAATGGGCTTCCGTAACTGCAGAGGGGCGATAGATGGCACGCATATTCCAATTCTGGCACCAGATCACCTATCCACCAAGTACGTTAATTGGAATGGGTATTTCTCAATGGTTCTCCAGGCACTTGTGGATCACCGTGGGTGTTTCACAGACATTAACGCAGGCTGATCCGGAAAGGTGCATGACGCAGGCATCTTTCAGAACACTGGCCTGTTCTGGAAGCTGCAAGCAGGGACTTTCTTCCCAGACCAGAAGATCACTGTAGGGAAATTGAAATGCCCATTGTGATCCTGGGAGACCCTGCCTACCCCTTAATGCTGTAGCTTATGAAGCCATACACTGGGAAAGTTGACAGCAACAAGGAGTGGTTCAACAACAGGCTGAGAAAGTGCAGAATGACTGTAGTATGCTTTTGGCCATTTAAAGGCCTGCTGGTGCTACCTATATGGGAAGCTGGACCTGGCCGATGACAATATAACTATGCTTGTAGCCGCATGCTGTATGCTCCATAATATTTGTAAAAGGAAGGGTGAAAGCTTCACTCAGGGCTGGACCGCTGAGGCTCAGCGCCTGGAGGCTGAATTTGAACAGCCAGAGACCAGGACTATTAGAGGGGCACAGCACAGGGCTGTAAGTATCAGGGATGCCTTCAGGAAGTCATTTGAAGTTGAAAGGCACTGATATTTGTTGCTATGCTCGGGAGTGCAGTGCTTCTAATGGTAGGAGGTGATTGTGATTGGTGCAGATGATGCAAAATGAAGATTTAAGATAATTGTCTGTTGCTTTGCAGGGCGCTGTTTGCTTTCAGTTAATAGAATAAAGATTGCTTTCAATCCAACACAATTCTTTTAATGGGGCAAGAAACAAAGCAGCTCTGCCAAAGAACCTGCAACAGCAGATTCCCCAGTATCTCCATGAGAGTTTCCTGGAGATCTCTGAGACAGATTCCAATGAAGTGAGGGAGTCAATCAACAGCCTGTTCCGCCGCTCAGACTAGGCATGTGGTGGTACATGCATCATATAGACAGAAACCTGCTTCCTGCAACCCTCCTGCCCCCAACAACTCGCTTCAGCAATTCCCCACATCAAATCCACTTACCAGGGGCCTCCTCTCCTGTTTGTGCTTTGCCAAGATCCGACAGCTGTGACTGGCTAGCCTCCTCCCAGGATAGAAAAGAGCTCCTGGCTGTATGCATCTCTAACCTCAGAGTCATCCTCTGCTTCTGTGTCCCCCTCCCCCTCCTCCAAGATTGCCTCCTCCTGGTTCGGTCCACTCTCAACTGGCACGTGAGCCACCAAAGTATCCACAGTGGCCTTCGCAGTGGAGGTGGGGTCGCCACCAAGTATCGCGTCCAGCTCTTTGCAGAACTGGCAGTGGGCAGAGCAGCTATTTGCCTCCCATGCCTTGTGGTAGGTGTTCTGCAGTTTCTTCACTTTGACCCTGCACTGCAGTGTGTCCCAGTCATGGCCCCTTTCTGTCATGCATCGTGAAATCTGTCTGTAGGTATCATAATTCCAATGGCTGGAGTGCAGCTGGGACTGGACAGCCTCCTCTCCCCAAATGCTGATGAGGTCCAGCAGCTCGGCATTGCTCCAAGCGGGGGATCGCCTGGTGCATGGAGCAGGCACGGCCACCTAGAAGATGCTCTGAAACCACTGCATGCATCACCGAGCAAACAGGAAGGGGACTTTCAAAATTCCAAAGGGGTGGGGATGATGGTTGATCACCTGAGGGGAGGGCAGTAGAGTTCAAACCGATGACCAGAGAGGCAAGAACAGGCATTGTGGGACACCTCCCGGAGGCCAATCACAGTACTGTAATTGACCAGGGTGTCTACACTGGCACTGTGGTGCTGTACCCCTGGCGTAGAAAGCTGTATGCCTCTTTGGGGTGTGTTTTTTTTGTTTTTTACAGAGCTGCAACTGTGCAGTTTCTGTGCACTAGGTGGCTTGGCAGTGTGTGCACATTGGGAGTTAAAATGCAGTTACTGTACAGAAACTTGTCAGTGTAGACAGGGCCTTCGTGAATGGAACAGTGAAAGTCATAGGTCAGAGTCTAATATAATTTAGAGTGGGGTAAATCTAGAGTAGCATTGACTTCAAAATGTCACCCAGTATTGGGAAGAAAAATCTTAAAGAATTTTTTTTTTTAATAGAGATACACTTGAAGTTCTTTTTTCTAGAAGTTCACAGACAGATTCCTAGCTTAAGTAGAAATTGAAGCCAGTATCTCCCCAAGCTCCTATTCCTTAGAATTAGTTGTCAGTTCTGCATCATCAGGAAAAAGTGTATTAAACTTGGAGATAAAAAGTATGTGAGATTTTTATAATTTAAAACTACTCAAAATCAAAACTTTTCCATATTTTTTTGTCAAATGCAAGATTGTGTGTGCACATGCACACACAAGAGAAGCACTTTAATATTGTACACACTCTGTTTTTTAAATTACAGTATCTCTTTCCAAGCAAAAATACGTTAGTGAAGATAAAAATCACATAAAACTTGGGGGGTGGGGTTGCAAGTTTTTTTTCAAAAATGGCTATTGAAATTGTGAGTAAAATATTCAGAAGGTGTGAAATTACCTGAGACAAAATTATAAACATTTTTGAAATCCTACCAAATAAAAGCTATACATTTCATACAGGTCTATTTGGAAGTTATTGCAACAGAAAGAGGAATACCTCAACAGCAGCTAAAACCATTTCACCTAATTCTGTGATTGGGACAACACTATGAAGCCAGTAATAAACGCCCCAAAATGATATATATGGGAGGCACACAGTAATACTGAGCTCTAGTACATAGAATACTAAAAACACATATACCTGCCTTTAAACTTAAAATAGAGTGGGGCAGTTTTTTGTTTAAAACAATATATAAATGTATGCATTAGCAATACACATGGGTTGGACCATCAGTAACAATTGTGTTTCAGAATAATCACAGACAATGGAGGATTCTTGAACTTAGCCAGTTCTCGCCCAAACACAGTGTGAAACAACTATTATAAATGCTGGTTAAGGCTCTGTTCAGACTCCGGCGGGCGCACGTGCGGCCCTGCGAGTAATTTTTGTTTTCACCGCTGCCTTGTGCCGGGCCGCGTTACCATGAGCTTGCCCCTGAACCCGAAGCCCTTCCTGAACGGGCTGACGGGGAAGCCGGTGATGGTGAAGCTGAAGTGGGGGATGGAGTACAAGGGCTACCTGGTGTCTGTCGACGGCTACATGAACATGCAGCTTGCAAACACAGAAGAATACATAGATGGTGCATTGTCAGGACACCTTGGTGAAGTTTTGATAAGATGTAACAATGTCCTGTACATCAGAGGAGTAGAAGAAGAAGAAGGTGGAGAAATGAGAGAATAAGTTTGTATATTTCTGGAAAATAAAGATCAGTTTTTCACAACTTTAAAAAAAAAAAAAAAAAAAAAAGGTAATTCACCATGAGCATAACTTTAAGCACATGAGTAGTGCCATGGACTTAATCAAATGTTTAAGGAGACAAGGTGAGTGAGAATCTCTTATTGAACCAACTATACTGAATGCTTATGTTAGCCATGTTGTATATAATCTCCCTGAACTAAGACTGATAATGAGATGTAAGAAGAAGTGGCAAAGGCCTTTTATTAAGGAACCGAACTGAACCAAATGGTTCAGTAGAAAATATGTTTTTAATAGTTTTGGAAGACAGAAATTCTGTTTTATGAAAGACTTTAAAATGTTTGGCTTCATTTTGAATCTTGGAAAAAAAAACAAAAAAACCCCACCTTTGAAATTCTCCAAAGGAAAATTCTAAAAAACTTCTGTTTCAGGTAATTCTAAGCACTTTTAAAGAAAATTATTTTGTTTTTTGTATCGTATTATAATATAATTTTTAAAAAAAAAAATAAAGTCCTTTCCAAATTAAAAAAATCAAAACATACCGTCCTGAAAGAAGTATTAAAAGGGATGTTTTGACATTGTCAGGAACCACCCACCCCCACTTTAAGACAAAATTCTGGCAAGATTTAGTCTATTTGAAAGTATTTAGATTTCAACAGAACTACACATTCCAATGGAATATGTTTCCGTCAACGTTTTTCCAGGAAGCTCTAGCTTTTAACCATATGGAAAGGAGTAGCCTATTGTTTTCTTCTTCCTACTATGTAACTTCCATGATGGTTTTAGTAAAGTGTCATCTGTTGAGATCTGTATTGACCACTAAACATTCAAAAATTCAGAGTTTGTAAAAGCTTAGCAAAATAATGCTCTGACCCAGCCCGGTCTTTTCAATGGGTTTTTAAGACCTTTCCCTAGAAGGAATTGGAGACTTCTCCCAAAGGATGTCAGCCTCACAATTTGTGTGACACTGGCTTAATAAAATGTAATAGTAATATTGGGCCCAATTGTGAAGTTCTTATTCATTTTTCAGCTGGACAAAAATCTGAGAAAGGAGTTCAGGTTTTGGCTCATTGACATTAAAATATGCTATATATTTCTCAGATTATTCCTTCACCAAATGCTGCAGAAGGTAAATGGGTGAAAATTCTTTAAGACATAACTGGTAATGGCAGTAATATTTCAAGTAGTGTTCCACAGTTTCTGTAAATAGCTGTTTTAATCCATTTTCATTTAGATCTCGAGGAAAATAATGGCAACAATTAATGTTTTTAATAACTAAAAAGCATAAATAATTTGAAAACTATGGGCCAACATTTTAATAAAGGGCACAACAGGTGCATACACAAATGCATGCTTTTGCGGGTGCCAGGTGTACGTGAACATTTAGGCTATCATCGCCTGTTGTATCATCCTTTATTAGTTTTTCCCAAAATGTTAAATTCTCATGTGTGGATATATCCTTTTCTTTACATCAGATATCCTTTTGTTTACAGAAAAATCTTTTTTTAAGTTTGCTGCTCCAAAAAATGGATGCTATTGAGTTTTATGAATATCCCAGAACTATATAGTGAATTGGTTCTTTCTATTTAGTCCCAGACCATCTGCTAGGAAACAACAACTGCATATCATATAGTTTAATACAGTTTGAAATGGCTGAAAATTTCTATCACGGCACCATAGATCTGCTAATTAAATGTATTATTGCTTTCTTGTATGTTTCCAGAACCTCTTCCAGCAATGTCCACAGGACAGAAACTGTGGCATTGAACGTTCTGTTATTGCTTCTTTTTAGATGTTCAGGCTGCTTCAATGGAGCAAAACTGGATGTGTCACTGATATTAATGTCATTTATAATTTTGCATACAAATGTATGCTTTTATGAGACTTTTCCATTAGGCTGTACTACAACGTTTTATTCAGTTATATTCCTAATATTGAAAGACAATAGAATATATTGCACAGGACTGACAAATTTATAGTGGACTGATTTATATATGTAATATATTTAGATTCAGTGTATCACTTATAACTTTGCATATACTGTTGTGCTTTTATGCTTTTTTCATTCATCTTTATTATATTCTACCATTCTATTCAGCAGTATATCTAGGATTGTATGGTGTAGGACTACACTGCATAAGTCTGATGTAGACATGCAGGACTTGTGTCTCTTCTCTCACACCTCTGAAAACTGGTATAAAGGTGAGGAAATTCAGGCTTGCAATATATTAAAAGCCTGATTTCACTTTTTTCTGCTAGTCTCCAGATCCTATTCAGCTCATTGACACAAGAATAGGAATTAAATTTATACTGTGCCATATGAAAATACTGAGCACAATTAGAATAATCCAGGAGAGGAAGAGTTCATCATTCAGTCAGAAGAATCTTGCCATTTTCTATCTCCTTTAATTGCTGCTTCCAGGTCCATTACCCATACAAATTACAAATTTTCCTTTCACCACTCCCAGGTGGTTTCTCCTGACTGTTATGACCTACAAACTGTTTCTGAATTAAAGCAAGAAAGCTCTTTCTGCTAGGTAAAAAAACTTCTGAAAATGTTACTATCACAGTTTTGTACTTGGGTCCAGGTCTTACTTGGGCAAAGGCAACTAAGTGAAGATTCTGGTATTGCCCTTCAAGGAGTGGTGCTTTCTAGATTGTCGGGTATTTTAGTGCATAAAGAAGAATGTCAAAAGCCTTGGTCTAGTTTCCAGAATTATCCAAAAATCTGGATGTTTGACTGCAGTTTATTCAAATTGTCCCATTCTTTTGGGCATCCCTTACTTTTCCTCTCATTATCCCCTCCCTCTTCAACAGGCAGCTGACTCTCCCTGCCCTTGTATGGCCCACCAATTTCTCCTGGTTCTCCCCACCCCCCAAACTTTCAATAGGAACTTTGTTTCCCCTCTTTCTTTTCTGTGACCTTTCCAATAGTCTACAGCTTCTGACACACCCCATGATCCTTCTTCGTGGCACAACTATTGATAATGATTATATCAGAAATATTGCTACAGTGCTGCAATTAAAGGCATTGATTCTTTTCTCTGTCTGAGCATTGCCTGGATGGAGGAGCTGAATGGGAGGTGGTTGTAGATAGATATTTGCTGACAGTAAAAGAATGGTGAAATTCGGGAATCTTGCATTCCATTCTAGGATCTGGAGGGAGTAAGCATAGATTCTTCTGTCTTATCCCCTCTCTCACATCCCAGGATCTTTTGTCCCAGCCTCAGTCTCCTAACTTAATACTTCATTTACCCAGCCAGTCCTATTCTCCCCCTTCTCCTCCTCCTCACTTTGTGTTTTTGCATAATGAGTCCCAGTTCCTCATCCTACCTGTCATAACTCCCAGTCCAGCCTCCTCTCCACCCATTCAGCTCCCAATCCCAGCCTTCTCTCCCCCTTCTTGCCCAGCCAGTCAGTTTCTCTCATCCCCTGAACTCATCCTAGTCTCATCATCGGTCCAGTCTATTTCCTTCCCTCTTCCCAGTCTAGCTTTTGTCTCTTCTGCATTCAGATAATCTAGCTACTTCCTTCATGGTGCCTGGTTGCCAGCAGGGGGTGAGGGAGGGGGCACTGAGAGCACAAGACAGTTTTATTTCTAGGGCCTGGCTGGGGTCAGCCATTACAGGGGAAGTCTGATCCTCCTCACCCCCACACCACCAGTAGCCCTGGAGAGACCATAATCAGTTGCACTATGGAGATGGCAAATGAATCTTATCACAAATAGGAGCTGTGAGGGAATAAAGAATACCAAGGACAGATGCTTCTGAGATTTTTAGCTGCTAATATCAAAGTCCCTACTGAGCATCTGGGAACTGCCTCCCCTCCCAACACACACAACTTGGTTAGGGTGGTTACCATTTCAAAAGGCAAAAATGAGACACATGCAGGAGCCCCACCCCTCTGATCCTGCCCCCAGCCTCTTCTTTTTTCTCCGAGGCCCCTTCCCCAGCCAGGCCAGAAACTGGAGCTGGGCCATGGTAAGATCCACCCAGGGAGCCTGGGCCACTGTGCAAAGGTAGAGGTCCCAGGGTAGGTAGAGGGTCCAGGGCTCCCTGGACGGTTCTTACTACTGCCTAGCTCTGATTTCTTGGGAAAAATACATTGTTTTGCCTGACCCTCATTCTAACAAACAACTGAATCAATCTGACTGAAATTTTCAGAAAAATACAGCCTGAGGTAGACACCCAGCATGGAAATCTATAGTCCAAAGGGTTAAAGTTTGACAAAGTTATAAGCAACTTAAAACAGGGTCTTATAATGGGATATGTCAGGCACACTGTCCCATCTATAATATAATTACAACACTCATATTTTATATTTTCCACATCAACAAACTTTTTAATAATACATGTCACTCAGCCAGAGCCAAAGATATGTGGGGCTAGTCTCTATTCAGGGTCCAACTTAAGGATTGTCTCACTGCTGCTTTCTCTGAAACTACCTGAATCCATCATAGAAGATGGCAGAAAATATTAACATATGTCTAGGACAGATTAAGAACAAACAAAGAAAAAAAATTAAGCAATGCGCACTTAAGACAGAACATTAGACCTGCACTGCACAATGATGATCCAACTTCCAATACTGACACACTGATTAACAATTGTAGAACACTAGAAAAGTCCCTTAATCCTGCCAGTCCCTCCTCCCCCTGTAAGCAGGTTGCTTGTGTTAACTGAATGGAAAAAGAGTACCTATAAGAAAAGGACAAACTATTACTTCGTTACATAAAAATATAAAATTTTTGTACTGAGCCAGATCCAAGGTACATCTAATGATCTCAACTTAATCTAAATATTTTTATCATTTGCAAATGCTGCTACCTCACCCTTATCCAGACCATCAATAAATATATTAATCAGCATGAGACCTAGTATAGAACCTTTTTTCTTGCTGTTCACCTTTTGTCGTGATGAAAATGAGTGTTAATTCCTACTCTTTTATTCCAGTTTTTGATCCAGGACAATACGTTGCCTCTCAATCCATGACTGTTTCTTTTGGAACCTCTTGTGAAAGACCTTGTGAAAGGCCTCTTGAAAGTCTAAATTATATCAACCAGTTCTCCCTTTTCCACTGAAACTACTTTGTTTTATGCAAAGGAAAACAAGGATGTTGCTTAACCTTTTGTTCTCTAATGTAATTGGATTCATATTGTTAATGGTCTTTTCATCATTAATAGGGCTCAGATGGATTTTTGAAAAGATATGCAAATTATTGTTTTATCCAAAGTATATCCACTGAGATCTTATAAATAATGCTTCTACTTTGGACTTCCCAATAGTTTTATTCTTCCCTGGCCATACAACAATAAAATATTATAGATGCATCATTAAATCCCTGACATTCTCTTTCTGTGAGGGTGTTGATGCAGGGATGGTTGGAAAAAACACCTGAAAAACCCAACTCCAGAAAAGTGATTTGTGTGTCAAAAAGCCAAATGCTTGAAAACTGAACTCTTTATTCCAAAGGGCCACTGCTGTGTTTCACAGGAACTGTAGTTTGGTTTCCTAATGTCTTCATTTTCTGCTAGTGGCTTGACTCCCCAGATGAACCTCGTCTTCCATAATGCACTATGGTGACGCCACTTCCATGATTCACCACCTCCCCTCAGAGAGAAGTCCATGGTGAACCATGGGAAGTGTAATCTGACCAAGGAGCTCAGTTGCAGAGATGAGTTGCTGCATGAAGCATCTGAAGTAAAACTCCAAGGCGGCACCACATTGGCCTTTCAGAATTGAATTTTTTGCGGGTTTGGCTTTTTTACTGTTTTTTTTTTTTTGTTTACTTTTTACTGGGGGGAAGGAGGAGGAATCTGACCAGCTCTATGTAGATGAGAAGGTGGTATTTCTTTTACCTTTAAAAAAATCTTTATTTTTGTTTGGTTTTGAAATAACTTGAGTACATATTTGGCAATACTGAATTATGACTGACAGTAAAAATGAAACAGAGGGTGAAGTCCTGACCATCGTCACCTCAATTGAAACTCTCATGGATGTTAGTGAAGCCAGACTATGTTTTAATCAAAACTAAATCATTACTAGATCCAAGCAGATTATTCAAAATGACTAATTTATTCTTCAAATTTAACCCTCCCCCATTTACAAATTGTTCAGAGTGGGGAAATTCTCAAATTATTTGTAAATTTCTTCACTGAATAATTGTTGATCTTCAGATTGTTCAGACAAGTGCAGAGTTGGTTAGTTATGCAAATCACATGGCAGTTTGTCTCCTGACTAAATAATTTACATATTTAACCAACATAGCAAGATATTTACAGTTGAATATAGAATGTATTTGATTTTGTTGATATTTTTGAGCACTCATGCTTAAAATATGCACACTAGTAAAGCTTGAACGTGCAAATGCTTTCATAAAGTGAACATGACAGTCTTGTGAATTTGGTCAAATCAAAATTTGTTTTAGAATTTGAATATTCATAGATTTTTTTTTTCTGCTACTCCTCAGCTCTAGTATTCAAACTGTATTAGTCTACCAGTTTTCAACTTTTTCTTGCTACAAAAGTATTTCAGAATTTAAGAAACATTACCATTCTTAAGAATAAATCAGTAGAATGCATTTTAAGTCACTGTAGGCAGTTATCCTTCAATTCAAATCCCAATGTCAGCCACTGCATGGATATTCTTTAAATGGTTCCAACTATTTTGCTGACCAGATGTGGTAGCAGAATACCTGTTAACTAATTATACCACAGATTAGTAGAAATCACTATTTATAATTTCATGAGATCATATTTAAGATCTACAAATTCACAGCTGAGGCTGACAAAGGAAAATCTATAGAGACAGAACCTGGGAGCTGTTTAGTGAGTGAGAAAACAAATCTAAGACTTATTTTGTGACATGAAAAATGAATAAGAGCTTAATTTGGGGGCATATGTTACATAGTGTAATTTTTTATAAAATATTATATACAACATATGTAAAATAAACATCTGTTTAAGTTTGGGGTATTTTAAATAGCTCAAACTCACTATATATAAGAGCTATCACAGAGCCAATATTGGTTACACTGGTTAAACAAACAGTTTATCTGTGTTAAGATGTAGTTGAAATTCTCAGCCTCACTTTTCTGTTTCACCTAGGGAAACTGTATCATTGTCTCAAATCTTAGGTGAAAAAGTTCAACTACCAAATTAATAAGCACTGTTACAAATTAAAATTAAAGAAAAACCCTACATGCTATAACTATGCAGAATTTCCAGCACTGTGATCATTTCCCTACAATGTTCAAACTGTACCAGAGAGTGGCAGCAAATTGAGAGAGCAATCATTTTCAGCATCTACATTTGTTTAGAATTAATAGCTTAGAAATATAATGAACTCCTCCAATATACAGGCCTGGTCCTGCTCCCACTGAAACCAGTGGTAAAAGTCCAGGTCAGAAAAAAACTTCCCTTTTAGAAAACAGCCATGGGATATAATTTGATCTCCCACATTGAAATCAATAGTTATTTTGGATTTACATTAGCGTAGCTGAGATCATACATCAAGGTTTCGTATTAACCTGTTATCATAAAAAAGCATGCATAATTTCACTCAGCAGACAGTAAATGCTGGAGATATGAAATAGGCTGGCTCAGGAAGACGGCAATGCCTTTCAAGGCACACACTTTTATTGACTAATGGAAGAATGGATGATGTGCCCTGTGAATTGTTATTAGGATTTATCTTTCATCCTCCACTGAATATTTTTATCAGCTGAAAATAAGAAGCTGGGTATTGTGGTGAGGAAAGGCTGTGTGGTAAGCACACCATGGTGTAAATAGAGTCTTTAATTTTGCATTTTACGGACACAGCACAATTTAGGACTGTTTGATGCAGTCCAACAATTTGCTGAAGACAGAGAGCAACTGAACATAATGCACAACTAATTTCAAGTGCAAACACATATTCCAGATTTTAAAAAAGCAGAAATGTCCTGGTTTGAATGGATTACATTTTCTTGAGAATGCTAACACTGAATTTACCAGTATTTTGACTCTTGCTGTGTGTAACCATTACAACATATGCAAATATGCTTTGGAAAAGTTCAAGAGGTTCCAGTCTGTATCATTGCAATACAGAATTGTGTAAATTATATCAATAGCAGAGCTCTGGAGTCATCTTACTATGAGTATTGTGGGATATGAGAGCAGGCTTGGATTTAATGATGGGTAGAGAAAAGTATAGGTTTAGGTAGTATCCTGTGTGTAAGGGATAGTAAAAGGATGTGAAATGGTTAAGTTTAACAAGTGTAGTATTCTGTCAAGGAGTAGGCTCAGGTCATGTCTTGACTACAGAATTAAGTTGATCTTACTTACGTCAGCATACAGCCACCGCAGTTATTAAATCGCTTGTGTGTGCACACACTTGGCTCCTTGTGTCGGAGGTGTGCATCCTCGACAGGAGCACTTGTATCAATTGTATTGTCAGTGTGACAGCTCCTGAAAGCCAGTTACAGTCCACTGAGGCACCTACATTGGTAGGAGCCAAATTTAAGTGAAGACACTTCTACAGCTAGGTTGACGCAAGGCAGCTTACATTGAACTAACCCTGTAATGTAGAGTAGACCTCAGTGTCTGAGCATAGGGAAGGTACAGATAACACTGCCTTTTCACTGCAATGGACAACTGTGAGTATGTTTTGGGCTCATGGGGCATCACTCAAGAGGGCAAAGTTAAAGTTGTATGGGCGTGTACCTGGTCTCTGTATGTCCTCGTTTTCAGAGTTTTACTGAACTTGATATTCTGGGAGGGCACGTGCTATAGCCATGTAGACTTAACTCTGCAATAACCGTTTTTTGTAGGATTTTTTTGTTTTTGCCATTTAATTTCCTAGGGTTTTTTTTTAAAAAAACAGAAAATTTGATGTTATTAGTAGGAGTGAGTGGTCATGTAGGCAATTGTAATTATCACGCAGGTGTGCAGTTCAGATACTCCAGTAATGATAATACGTAGTGCTTTTCATTAGTACGTCTCAAAGAGGGGAACATCATTTTTCCCCATGTAGAGACAGGGAAACTAAGGTACAAAGAAGTAAAGTGACTTGGCTGAAGTCACCAGCAGGCCAGTGACAGTACTGGGAATAGAGCCTAGGTTTTCTAAGTCTTTCTCCACTACATCACACTGTTGCTATGTGATTCCTAACTACCCCCAGGTACTCTTTATTGTAGTGGAATGACTATAGAGCTGGTGCCAGAGCTATCTCAGACAGTCTGTGCCCCAAAATCTCTGCATGGTAATTACAGTAACTTTAAGAGTGTGAGAGAAGACAGGAGTCTCTCCCTCCTCCTTCCACCACCATTCCTCATAATATATAGCCTCCCCCTCCTCTTCCCATCCAATTAAGTCATTAATGCATTAGAATGAGGTGTGAGCATTCTCCCTCACTGGAGCTGGAGCACATTACGCATGCCCATTCTCAATTCCTCATCCCTGTGTAAGCAATGTGTTCTTGGTGTTCAGCTTCACATACAGAGAAGCAGTGCTTCCCCAGATTCTGCCATACACATGGGGGTGAGGAGAGGGGCTCAGATGTGCACAGAAGGGCATGTCCCCCATATCCCAGCTCACATAAGCAGGGCATGGATGAAGGGTGTGAGCCCCACAGGGGCTAGAGGTCCCCCGATCCTGGCACACATAGGCGCCAACTCCGTGGGTGCTCCGGGGCTGGACCACCTACCGGGAAAAATTGGTGGGTGCTCAGCACCCACCAGCAGCTCCCCACCGGCCCTGCGCCCATTACCGGAGAACTTACCTTTGCCCCCGACACCGGCCGACGTTGCGGGGCCCCGCCCCCGACGCACCCAGCGGAGCCGACGGAAGTCGGCTCCTATGCTGGACATACACAAGAGGGGAATATGGGGCTTACACACACCCCTGCTCCTATTCTTCCTTGGTCCCCCGTCACTCAGCCCAAATCCCCTTTCCCAGTGTTCCTCCCACCCTCATCATAACCACTCCTTACCTATCACCAACCTCCCAGATCCTCTCCAGCACACCCATCCTCAGTTACCCCCTTCCCTCATTGCATCCCAAACCACTCCTCCCTATTCCCGCCTGATCTTCCACACAATCTCCCTCCCCATGAGTATGTGCATGTATAGTTTATTTTCTTTTCAAAAACCGTTTCAGTGCCTTCTGAATATTCTGCTGTGCTCTGATTTCCTCAAAGATAAAAAAATCATACCTTTGACAGAGACAGATTGTAACCTTCTTTTACAATTTCATATTTCTTTTTAGGATTGCATTTGAACTCAGTGTCTTGGATCTGGTCCATATAGAGTGACCAGATGTCCCGATTTTATAGGGACAGTCCCGATTTTTGGGTCTTTTTCTTATATAGGCTCCTACTACCCCCCAACCCCTGTCCCGATTTTTCACATTTGCTGTCTGGTCACCCTAGGTCCATACCTTAAAATTAGTGACCTAATCGGCGGTTCTCAAAACTTCATTGCACTGCAACCCCCTTCTAACACCAAAAGTTACTACACGACCTCAGGAGCGGGGACCAAAGCCTGAGCCTGCCTGAGCTCTGCCGCCCTGGGCAGGGGGTCCAAAGTCAAAGTTCAAAGGCTTCAGCCCCAAGTGGGGGGCTTGTAACCTGAGCCCTGCCACCCAGGACTGAAGCCCTCGGGCTTTCGCCCTGGGTGGTGGGGCTTAAGCTTGGGCTTTGGCCCCCAGCAAGTCTGTCAACCCTAGTGACCCCATTAACATGGAGTCGTGTCCCACTTTGGGGTCCCAACCCACAGTTTGAGAATCACTAACCTAGCTACATCACCAAGGACTGTGAAAAATTTTGCACCTGGAGCAGTTACTTAGGTTGATTAAGTCCCCAATGTAGTCTACCTCTCAGAGAAGGGGATTAACTACATGGACGGAATACCCCTTCCCTCGGTGTAAGAATTGTCTACACCACAGTGGCACAGCTTCAGTTCTGAGCTTTAGAACCACTTGGTGTGTCCCTCAGTGTCTTTAGAACCAAACTCTTCAGCTAATAAAGTTATACTTTGACTTCCCAAAAAGTACATTTCCTGTATCTATCAGATAACATTCTATACATAAAGACAGTACATGATATTGTGGCATCTTTTCCTGGCACGAGCCTGGGATGGCTGAATTTCTCAGACCTGACACAGCTCAAGCTCATGTTGGCTCCTACTTGATCTGAACTGCTTTTGTCCTTCACATCTTATCAGTGTTGTTGGAGTGGCTCATAAGTACTTTGACAAGAAGAGACAGTCATGTACATTTTCTTAGGAAACATTAATCTGGCCATTGCAATCAGATAGATAGTCTTCCCATTATTTGATATTGCTAAACATTAATACTAGTATTCATTAACTTTAGCTAAAGTGTTAACTAAACAGAAACAAGAATGTCTCAGCTAGCTATTACAAGGAGTCCCAGAAAAAAAAATGTTAATTTTTACAGATGCAATGTCTGACAGAGCAGCTGATGAAACAGCAACCTCCTGTGGTGAAAAAAAAAGCAGAAATAATGAGGAGAAATTCTCATGAGGTGGCCAGGAAATCTTGTTTACAGAGTAACACTAAACTTTCTGCATGTTCTATAGTGCAATTGTACTCAATATTATCAAACGAATACATACACAAGTTGTCTAATAGCTTGCAAAGGGAATAAGATCTGTTTGTTCAATGACTGACGAAGACTTTTAATTCCCTAGTGCTAATGATATAAAGGCTTCCTTGTTAAAGGAACAAAAACAAAATCCCACTGAAAATTATTAAGTACAGTACCCTAATGCTGGGGAGAAAACACACACAAAAACATTACGTACATTTTAAATGTCTTGTTAATCCACAGAGATTAGTTGTGGAGCCTGTTTTCTCAACTCTACAATATAGCAATAATAAGTTTGTTTAAATTCTATATTGCCTCACAAAGCTTCTCTCCCTCATCGCACTACAAATTAAATGACATTTATAAAAGACTGATCTTCCTGCATACTGTGTCTAACTCATTCAAGGGTTCTTTGAGTTTTGATAAAATAGGATATATTTTTGACATCGACTGAGACAATATTTTAGTTTTCAGCAGCAGTTTTACTTACTTATATTAGAAAGTCTTCAGTTTAACAGGCAATTAAAAAAATATAAAGACCTGAAACAAAAGTAAGATATAGGATTCATATGGCAAGCTGTTCAGCAATCAAGTCCCACAGAATGAGTCTTGATTAAAGGTGAGGTGATAGTTAACCTGATATTGAATTTCACTATGCCATAGGACATTTATGCTTTTTACTTTTTTCTTTAACACTGTTCTTCTGCAAAGCTTTTCTTGCTTGCTTCTTTTTACCTCTTTTTTTCCCCTAACATCTTCCTGGTTCATTATTTGTTTTCATCTCATGTCTCTGTTTTCTTCAGTATTCATCATTTTCATACTTCTCGGATACCCCTTTCAGAAGAAACTCAGGATGGGTTTGTGTCCTTAGCAGGCACAGACCTCCCTTAATGGGGCCTAGTTTATAGGATTGCTCAGGCTACCTCATTCTCTAGGGTGCTGCCTGCTCCCCCCATCACAACCCTTTCTACAGACAGGTGTGGAAGTGGGATGGAACAGTGGTTCTGCCTTTTGGGGTGATGTGCATCTTTGCATTCTCCTGACCACAGAGACTGCAATTGTGATTGGCCATAGTGTAGAGCATATAAGGGGGGGGCGTGGGGAAGGCTACCTGAGCCTCGCCTCTCCTCCACATACCCGTGCAAGTCTCAGTCACAATCTGGCCCATAATGTATGATGCAAAAGCAGGACTGATGTGCACCTGCTAATCTTCTAGCTGATACTATGCAATCTAAACTGGGGACTAAATTATGGCTATAAAAGGCACTGGGGCTATGTCTAATGAGGCAGAGTGCCAGTGGCATGCTACTGGCATAAGGCAGAGGGAAGCATCATACCTACACAAGCACTGGATGAAATGTGCTCCACAGTGGAATGTTTTAAATGGTATTTCCCCAGTGACAGCCTTCATGTACTAGGGTGTGTGTAAGGGCCCTGGCTATGTCCTCTACTGAACAAGTTGCGTCCCATTTCGATGTGCAGTGCCAGCTGCCTGACTCAGCTTTGCAATCAGTAAACACTGCTTGTAGAACTGTGGCTGCCACCTGGATGGGCGAATGAAGGGAAGGGACTCCACTCACTGTCTCTTCCTCACCCCCTCTAATAATCCACCTGAGGTAGCCATGATTTGGCCCTTTGCCACATGAATAAAATGCATGGGCAATCTCTACATAGGGATCATTACGTGGTCCAGGTTTTTGCATGTCTAAACATAGACCTCATCACTGGACTTTTTCAAAAATCTATTATGCTTCTCTCTAGCTCCTGGTATGCAGTGAGATCTGTGGTGTGACCTCGTCACAAATATTTAGAGGACCTGGATAGCAGCACCATCTTTTATCTTGCACCAAAGATGCAGGGGATAATATTAAGTGACTTTCTGGTATACAGATATGCTCACAAGTAGACAGAATGGTCCGTATGTTGTTAACAAAACGTTAAATCTGTTATGGCTATCGAACAGTTATCTAGGAGGCCAGCAAAAGAGTAATGCTTTACAAATGTAATAGACATTAAAAGGCAACAACAAAAATGACAAAGGCCTGATTCTAATACATTTTGGGGATGGTTTCTGGGAACTTACATAGGCATAGCTATGTCTCTCAGTGGTGTGAAAAATCCACACCGCTGAGAGACATAACTATAAAGACTTAACCCACAGTGTAGACAGTGCTAGCTTGACAGAAGAATTATTCTGTCAACCTAGCTACCAAAAAAGAACCCATCCAGTTGGCATAGGTCGTGTCTGCACTGTTGCACCTGTGCCAACGTAGTGGTTTAAATGTAGACATATTCTTAGTGTATTTGCACTGACTTCAGTGGTGTTACTTGTGATTCGCACTGCTGTAGTGTCACTGAGACTACGCATGTGCTTAGAATTAAGTACATGATTAAGGACCTTGCTGGATTGGAGCCTAAATGAGATCAGATGAGGTCAGAAAATTTAATCATGCTCTATTCTTGTGAGAAACAAGCAGATGGATTAATACAAGAGGCTCTTCCCCTCCCATCATCACAGTCCCTTACACTGTCCTCCTCTAATAATATTCTGTGCCATTTATCCCTCTGAAGCAGCTCTATATGAGAGAGAAAATAATGGCTCCTTTGCTTGAGACATAAACACTATATCCTTCTAGCTCTAAAGTAATTAAGAAAAAAAAACTTGCTGTTATATTTCCTGATGCCAATGGTAGCGTTAGAAGTTAGCAACAGTAAGCCCCGCATCAGAAATTGTCACCATACTGAGTCATCATGCTGCTAACTAAAATGGCTTAATCTTCTGACACAGTGATTTTTTTTTCCTTTTTGGAACTTTCTTATTGTTGCCTAGTTTATACATTAGATGCAGAGATCTGTTAGACTTTAATGATTGATAATATGTCCCTCTGCGGGACATAATTGAC
The DNA here is from genome assembly GCA_037349315.1 of Chelydra serpentina. NCBI lineage: Eukaryota > Metazoa > Chordata > Testudines > Chelydridae > Chelydra > Chelydra serpentina. The sequence continues at coordinate 6,864,432 of JBAIAC010000014.1, read as the reverse complement.
ATTTCAAACCATTTTGAGTTTCAAACCCAGGAATGAACGGCTTTTATTTCTTGTGAGGTTACTTCATAAGCTTTTTTCAGCCAAATGTTAAAAAAAAAAAAACAAATAAAAAGGGCAACAGGAAAGCCTGTAACAACATTTAGCTTCTATTCAAAAGAAAGAAACATGCTGTATAGATAACTAAAGAGATAATGGGCTCATGTTCTTTGGAGCCTAGATAAAGACTCAAAGAGTTGGGTTGTTTTTTGGTTTTTTTCCAGAAAAACAGTCCTCTAAACTCATTTAAACTTGTCAGAAGCCTCACAAATCTATTATTGCTGTGGCTGTAGAACATACATGTGCAGCCTGCTAACACAGATGAGAGAATGATTATAAAGATACAAATCAACAGGAACTCAGGGAAGGGATCAGTTGATAGAATCACTTAAGGAGACCATTACTCTGGCAGCTCACTCCCTCCCTCAGGAATTCATGGGGTTACCATGGCTATTCTTCTCATGAGGGCTTGGGAGATTGTCTTTCATCATTTAATAGCAGTGGGTACTGTATGGAGCAAATTGTGTTAGATTAATAAACGTATTACAGTACTCCTTCAAAAACTGAGATAATGGACAATAAACCCTCTGTTGCTTTTAGGATTCTGTACACAATGCAGTTTGTTCCTAAAGAAGCTCTGTTATTATTGTGTACATGAATAAAGAGTAGTTATTTAAAGCTCTCCCATTGATTTCAGTGGCAATGCACAAACGTAAGTGAATGCAGAATTTGGCCTGTGGAGTAATCTGTGACACAGGTGAATGAATTTAATACATTTGTAAGGCTTATATTGGAGCAACAGCTTGTCTTTATGTAATTTTATCTGTCCAAATTTTAAAGAGCAACTTAAAAACAGACTAATGGAAACTGGAAAAGGAAGATACCTGGTAGATCATCTAGATAATATTCTGCCACTGCACTATTGTTCTCAACTGTACAGTTACTACTGTTTTGTCCAGACTGGTTCTAAAAGCCCCAGGTAACAAGGTTCCCACTTGATAGGCAGGAATAGGGTTTCCAAGCTAATTCATCTCATTGTCAGAATATGGACACTGTCCTTTTCATAATTTCATTCCAAAAGGTCTGATGCTATGGTGAGGATCTAGGAGGTGCACCCTCTCTTATTTCCTGCTTCCCATTGCTGCCTGTAAGGTGGCTAAGACACACAACTACTCAGGGCAGGGCAGCTCTTTGCCTTCCACCACGGCATGAGGAACTCACCCCCAACCGCAATGGCAGCCAACAGAACCTTCCTTCCCTTTTCGAAGCCTAGAATTCCACCCTCTTCCCATACCCTGTCTACTGGCATAAACATCTAACAGTGAGAGTAATAACCATTGGAACAATTTACCAAGGGTTGTGGTGGATTCTCCATCAATGACTATTTTAAATGAGGATTTGATTTAACAGATCTTCTCTTGGAATTATTTTGGGGAAGTTCTATGGCCTGTGCTATACAGGAGGTCAGACAAGATGATCACAATGGTCCCTTCTGGCCTTGGAATCTAAAAATAAAATGCTCACACTTCTATGCTGTAGCATCAGATCAAATGCCCAACATCCCCCTTTACTCCTGTTTAGCCACTTGCCTCACAAAGCTTCTCTCCCTCTTTTAATCACACAGCCTCACGCACATACTTGTTGTCCTTCTTTCCTTTATCCAAATTCTAGCCCCACCACCAACAGTTCCTTCCCTCTCCACACTGCCTCCTCACTGTCCATTTCCCACCTACTCCTCCATCCCTCCTGCCACTGTTCCCTACTACCATCTGCTCCTTCACTATGCCTTCAGATTCTCCTCCCCTCTGCTTATGCACTCTGCAGCTGTGGCAGAGAGTCTGGCAAGGACAGAGAAACTAATTGGCTTCAATAGAACCGGTATAAGACATTATCTAATTGGATCTCAGAAGTTGTGTGGAGAAGCTGCGTCACCTTTGTAAAAAAAAAACCAAAAAAAAAAACCAGGCCCAACTCTGCTCGGTTATGTAGGGTAAAACTGGAGCATCTCTATTACTGCACACAGAGTAGAAGCTCACCAGGTTTTGGATTTATTTTTATATTTATTTAAAGCCAGTCCTATTGGGCAGGACCACCAAGTCCCAAAACTAAACTAAACCTACAGAATGACATTTCAAGCTTCATCAGTGTTTAGCTCAGTTAGGTACAGTATTTTCAGCTGAACCTCTGTCTGAGGTTTGAACATCCCTATTCATGACAGTGCTGTGCTCTCCAAATCTTGCAGCTTTTAGTTTCTAACTTCCTATGGTTCCTTCTCTCTTTTTTTGAACTCCCAGCTTTAAACTTTCAAAGAGGTAGTCTGGGAATCTCCCTGGTGACAGCTCTTCTCTTGACTTCTCTGGAGTTCTGCTGCTTTCTTTTTCACATCTATCTTTCATCACAGCTCCTATATGCCTCAGAAATGTCATGTTCTGTAGACACATGCTCAATTCAGTCACCTCGTGCTTCCAGCTTCAACTCACATGCTCCTTTTATTCACAGGTTCAGAGTTTTTTTTTTTTCATATATAGGAGTCTGATGAAGATATATATTTTTTCATTTTATTACCTCGAACTCCAGGCTGGTATGTACACAGGTGGCTAGCCCATGCCATCACCTGGGCCACCCTGGCAATACTGCTATTTTTAGTTTGCTAGTTCTCAAGCATCTCTCATATGTATGCAAGCTGAGAGTCATGACCCCCAATCCAACTGTAAACATAGCCTTAGTGCAGAACAAGAGTGTCCCCGTGGGGAACTAGTGTGGCACAGCTATTGCACTCACAGGCGCCGACTTTCTCTGGCGCCGGTGGGAGCTCACGCCCAGCGTCGTTGCAGGGCCCCGCCCCCGACGCCGGGGGACGTTGCGGGGGCCCCGCCCCCGACGCCGGGCCCCGCCCCCGACGCCGGGCCCCGCCCCCGACGCCGACGCAACGTCACCCAGCGTCGGGGTCGGGGCCCTGCAACATCTCCCGATGCTAAGGTAAGATGGCGGCGGGCCCCGGGGTTGGCGGGGAGCTGGCCGCGGGTCCCGGGGATGGCGGGGAGCTGCCGGTGGGTGCAGAGCACTCACCAATTTTTCCCCGTGGGTGCTCCAGCCCCGGAGCACCCACGAAGTCGGCGCCTATGCACTTCATACTCTAGTCTATTTCACTCTAACTTCTCCATGTAGACAAGATCTTAGACTCTTCAGATCAAATTCTATAAGTTACACAACCTTTAGCTTTGTAGCAGTATAGTGCTAAATTGAGCTGATTGACAAAATTTTCATGTGTTTTCCCTCATAAATGAAGTTTCATCAAATTAAAAAAGGTTTTGCAGAAAAAGTGATTGTGATTGTTATTGTTTGACAGAAAAGATAGAAATGAATAATTTAATTCTCCTTTTGTTTTCATAATCTCAACAATGGCATGTTTCATTTTGACTATCATTTTGATTTGACATATTAAAATACTTTTATAGTTATGTATTATATTTTATATTAAAATATTCTGAAATTATCAGAACAAAATGTTTTAACCTTATCAAAACATTTTACTGGTTCCCAATAATTTTTTTTCCAGAATTTCTGTTCAATGAGAAATTTTTGATCTGATTTGAAACAAAAACAGAAATTCCATTTTCTGACTAGCTCTAATGTTAAGGTTCAGGCAATAGCAGTACTTTTGTTTTTCTTTTGTTAGCTACAGAGAGGTTGCTTCCCATGAGTGGGCAGAGCAAGATATGCACGGGAACCGGTTGACACCACAGAGACTGAGATTATATAGCATACTTGCCTGTGCTACAGCTGTGGTTGTGTTGCCATTGGTTACTACATTTCACTTAGTTCTATGGGTAAAATGTTTGATGAGCAAAGAAGGCTTAAGCAAGGTTATTTCAATATTCTCAGCTCATTTGTATGGTGTGTTGTTTACTGTAACCATCATGGAGCATCAAGGTACACCTCAAAATGCACTGAATTCTGAGGTGCTCCTTTTTGTTTCCACTGCTTAAAGAGAGATACACACATACAAAATTATAATTAGATCTAGCTGGAAATTTTTAATGGAACTTTTGTAGAATAAAATGTCTTTAATCAACTGGAAATGCCATCTTTGTAAAAAAATATTTGTAACAATTATTGAAAAGCATCTTTATTTTTCAATGAAAATCTGAAGTTCTGCAAAGAAATTAAATATATTGAAACATTTTGGTTTCATTATACATTTTAAGGAGAAATATGATAGTTTTCAAACATCTCTAATTAAACATAACTGGAAAGGGAGCACCTCTTTAGCACTTATATTTTCAAATCAATGCAGAGGGGTTGAGCTGGTGCTCACTCCCATTAACATCAAATGGAGTTCTGTCATTAGATCCCTATGCAACACTTGGAAGTTTAGGAAGAAGGCAGTAAGGGCCCAGTGTTCTTCTAACTAAAGAGAACCTGCATATGGATTGGAAATTCAGCAAATTTGTACTCATTGTTCTGTTGAGTATGTGAGGTGATGTTACCCTCCTGCAGAAGGCAAGACAAGATATGTGAATGTGAGAGCTCATTGGTATAAAATACCTCTCTCTCCACCCAAGATGGACATCTTTGCTCCTGAGAAATCCAAGTGCTCTCCTACCTTCTGCTAACCACTGCATCACCCAAGGAATAGGAAGGATCACAAATTAATGATGACTCAGTTACATTACTTTACACTGGATTGCACTTCAGGTTGTATGGTAAGAATGGCTGAATGGTGAGAATGGCCAGAGCCTCTCTGAAATGTGCATTTTTGCCCCTTTCTGCCATATGCCCATCTATGGGGCCTGAAGAACATAGAACAAGCATTGAGGAGTTTGTAGGATCAGAAGAACCTGGCACTCCTGCCTTCTGTGCTCTTGCAGTTGGGATCTGTGGGATCCGCTCATATAAGCAGAGGGGAACATCTGCCTCTATGTTGCTCACTCAATAAGTCACGTCTTTTACAACCAACAGTATCTAACCTTCCGTTCCTGAGCAAGCTAATTGAGAAGTTCACTAGGGGTCACCTCCAGCTGCATCTAGATACCGATAGTGATCTGAACCCTTCCTAACCATGCCATAGGCAGGCTATTGAATAGGACCATGCCAGCAGTATTGATAGATAATCTACTCTTGACCATGGACTAGGGCCATATACCCATACAGAATTTAATAAGGTTGACCATGGAATTATATTAATCTGTGACTGCTCAAACTTAGGCCAGTTGCCAAACCAGCTCCTCGTGATCCCCAGGATTAGGACAATACAAATGTGGCTTTAAGCCATTTTCCCCCCACCCACAACAGCCTACAATGATCATACTTTGGCCAGACCCAATGATATGCCTACCCCTTTATAATTCTTTGTGATGCAGATATTATGGTGAAGGATACTGTATAAGGACTTAGACTGATGATTAACCAAGCAGAAGGAGCCAAATTCTGCCCTTAGTAGCATTTGCAACCTCAATGGCTCAATTGGGTTGCACAAGTATAACTCAGGGTAGAAGCCATTGTTTTTAGGGGTTTAAATGTGGGCAGAATTTGGCTGCAAAGGCCTAGTTAATCAGCTATCTTATCTAGATTGTTACTGTGATATCAGATGATCTAAAATTATAACATGTCCAGTAAAGATTTATATTTTCTACCTCCCTCCATCAGAAGTGACTAGACTGAGTGGGTTGTCTTAATTTTTTTTATTGTTTCAGTGGGATTCCCAGAAGGGCAGAATTTAGCTGAATGTTATTTATCAAAGCCTGGAGGGGATGAGAAAGATGACACCCTGCTCATTGACTGTATATACACTACAGACAGCTGCTGATTACCTCAACATGGCTGAGGAAGTCAGTGTTTGTACGTTACAAATTTACACATGCACATAAACAGTTCAGTCTGACATAGGAGGACCTGATGCAATTCTGTGACTGTGTCAATGTTAAATGACAGGCTTTTGTTACATTCTACAGCAAGATGCTTTTATTTTCTGCTGTAGCACAAAATTTTCCAGCTGTATAAAAACACTGAAATTTTACTTCCAGTCAAACGAAAAGCCATTTTGAAGCACTGAAGATTTTTTTTTGCCCATCGCTTTCAGTGAAGTATTGCTATAGTTGGTTCACAGCCAGCAGTCTTTCAAAATGTAGTTAAGATGGAGAGCAGCAAAAACCTAGTGGCTGATACAATGTATGATGTATGCAGTACAGTTGCCAAAAATAGACAAAAGTTTCTAAGTATTAGTATAAAATCTCTCATTCTGAAATATCACACAGAGCCCATGTTTTGTGACTTCAGAAATCTTTGGAAATCTACACGTAGCACAGTGTTATGATGTCCTGCATGAATGGACCAAGGAGCTGAATTCCCTTGGTGATTTCCACTGGAAGAGAGTTCTAAAAATTATCCAAACCAAACTGTAAAATGTAGTTTTTTTATTTTCTTGTTTTGAGTTTGTTTTTTGTACTAACAGACCAGAAAGAAAACAATTTAAGAAAACATAATATAAATCAGATAAATGCTATGTTTCTCTCAGATTTAACAAACACTTTTTTCTGTCCCTATCCAGCATATTCATCAGGATTTAGCTTGAAATAGACAGACAGGTATCCTCCATTGCACTCCCACTTGGTTGACATGAGGAAAATGGCTTCTCCTTGACTCGGTCACATTCTGACATGACTAAATTCCTCTTAAGTCCAGCTAGAACATACAATGGATGTACATCTCTTTTTAAACCACAGAGAACACTGAGGAGACTCTTCACTGCCAAGTACAAAAACAATATTGAGAAAAAACCTTCATGAAGACAGACACTAGGAACAGAGATGACCTGCACCTGCCGATAGTGGGTGGGCAGAGTGAGAACAGTGGCTTCAGCAGATGTTACTGAGCATGCTCAGTCCACGTGAGCATGCTCAGTACAAGCCTACCAAAAAATGGAGGTGGGTACGTGACCACCCACATTCCCCGCCCGATGTATTGCCTCTGCAACACGAAGCAGTTAGTAAATGGAGCTATCTACACAGTAGAGCATCCATATAGGGACAAATTCAGTAGCGATATATGAAGTTAGATCCCTTCATCCCATACACTTACCCTTCCATTCCACCATCTGTAAAGGCTGGAAGAAGATATAAATTCAAGCTGCCCCCACTCTAGACTAACTTAGACTCCCTTAAAAGCTGGTAGTGGGTGCAAGTAAATCATAGGTATGGTTCTACCTACCATAACTTCTGAATTTGCCTCTTTATGTGAAAATATACTAAGACATCAGGTTCTATTGTGATTTGTAACTCAGTTCATGCTGTGGAAAAGGCTCTTTGCCATTATTAGCCCATGTTTATGTACCACAGCACCATTCCCTGCAGGGAATGGGAATCTCCAGCTTAATCTTAAATGCCTTTAAGGGAAGCTTGTCTCAGTCCTGCATCATGCTGGGGCCAGCAGTTTCCTCTGACTGCCCTGGCCCATTAGAGAATGCTGGGTTGATGCCCCAAAGAGATCATGGGCCTTACCAGGTATGGACAACTGCCCTCAATCAAAGGAGAAGCACTTCTGCGTCTGTTAGCAAACAACTCCTGTACAGATCTTCAACAATCCCTAATGGGGATTTGCAGCCTCAGGGTTTCCTATCACCAGGGAAGGGAAGCCCAGTAAATCCTAGTATGTACTTGTTGGGTAACCTCGGTGGTCTTTAACAGTCATGAATAGGATTACAGGGTATCTCTACAGCTAGTTCAGTAAAGCCAGCAGGAATAAGATTGATTTTCCTCTCTTACTGCACAACTCGGGGCATATCAGCTCCAATCTTAGCTTGCTGCTGAAGGTGTTGTGCATATGCTGGGGAAGGAAGCGGGGCATAATAGGTGGCTAATTGAAAACCATGCCGGAGGGTAAATGGCTATTTGATTACACTTTGAGGGAAGAGTTGGCTACTTGCCACCAGGAGAACATGGTGCATGTGAGGCAGACTCCAGCTAAATACATCAAAAGGTAAGATGGGAGTGTCTTGGATCTATGGAGGAAGGTGGCCAGTAGTATTGAATTTCTGCCTGAACTTGCAGAGTCTGGTCAAGCAGTGTCTGCGAAAGCTGGTTCTAATTCATGGACCAAGTCAGTTGAACACTGCAGGGTTCAGAGAACCTTCCTTTGTAATAGAGAGGGACTTAAACCAAAACCCACATTCAACTCTTCTCCTCCCCACTGCTGCAATTCTTGATTAAGTCTAGATTTGAGTACACATCAACATTTTTTTGCTCAGACCCACTGCTACTTTCTGACAATTCTCCTAGAACCTAAAGTTTTTGAGACTTTTACTGTCAAGCATAATCGCACCTGGGTACAATATAACTTCAAAGAAGCGGACCTCTGGTCTCTCTTTTTTTATGGTCACCCCATTAAGCCACAAAATAAGCAGTAATTTAAAAAAGAAAAAACTTCTTGAATGAATATACAAAGACTAAAGAGAAAATATGGATTTGAATAGCATCCAAATAGCTGTGTAATTGCTGTCAGTTTCCTTTTGTTTTCTGATTTTGCTTTCCACTCTAAAAATCTGTTCTGTCCTCTGTGAAACTGAACACAGAGTGAAAACTGAATTCTAATATAGTTTATCTCAATTACCTGTTCTTGCACATGTTTGGCCTTCAGGAATAAAGCTCAAGTTCTTGCCTTATTGCATTTCAGAACCTGGAATGGTAAAAAAATAATCCTCATTTTTCTAAGTGCTTTACAAAACCAGGAAGGAGTAGCAGATTATCTTTGTGGATATCACTTGTAATAAGGATCTGTGTGTAGGGTCATTTGGAACACAATTACCCATTAAAAGAACTGTAAATTAAAGGAAAGTAAAATGTAACAATCATGCACATTATGATTAATTGCTCAGTCAAGCCGAGGAGACTATTGCTATTCAAGGAGCTATTCCTCCACTTAATGAATATATACAACATAAATAACAAATTTTAAAATGAACCAATTTTAGTAACTGAGTTTGTCCTGTAAATCTATGCACTAGCAAATCTACATCATTTGTTTGTCTGTATGTTATCTGTATTACTATCAGAAAAATTTCATTTCATTCAAGTTGTAGTTAAAAGTTAAATTGTATATTATCTGTCTATCTGTATTTAGATCACCAATCATCACATTTTCTAGGTCACAATGTGACGTTGCACCCCATAAGGTTTTATGGAAAACCAGGCTATCAGTTACTGGGACACAGATGTGCACCAGACAGCACCAAATGCTCCCGACCTGCTTGCCTCTAGGTGTCTTTTGTGGGTTAAGCATGCTAAGAAAAGCACCTATCAGATCAAGCCTTGTATAGGCAAGCTAGGTAGGGGAACACCTAGTTTGAGAAACTCATCAGGGCTTTGGCATGAGCTAGAGCTCGGAGCAGCTTGTTAGCTGTGAGATGGTATCAGGACTTAAGGGGCTTTGCACATGCCTCCCAGGGGAAACCTATGGAGATTGAGGTGCCTGTTGCTGAGCTGGGGTTTTGAAGATCTCAGTAGTACCCAAATGTTAGACTTAGGGCAACATCAATGTGCACTAGGGAACTTTTAGTGCATATCAACAAGGTCCACATACAGTTATGTGGCATACTGGATCACTGTTGGGTTTTACACACATCTTGCTGCACAGTACTTATTTAGAGATGCCCTTAGGTGTCCAAACAGACAATTTGGCACCTAAGTCACTTCTGAGGCCCTCCAATTTAGAAGAATTAACATTAGTGACTCGAGTACTGTTTACATGCTTTGTTGGACTGGGGCCAGAGTGCTTAGTTACCCTCTTTCACTGATAACTCCTTGGAAAAGTAGATCACTCTCTAAGAACTGACACAAATCCCTGCTGTAATTATACACTGTAACTATAACTGGACCTGAACTAGATCTTTGGATCCTAATACCCTTGACTATGGGGGGAAATTCAGATCTGAAATGGGATTTGAACTTTGCTACACAGCATAGCTCTAATTTGTGATAGAGTTCCTGTGAATCCTCTGAAAGCTTGGCCATATTGTGCACCTAAAGGTATTATTAGGTTACGCTGTTCTACAGCACATTCATTACTGGTGAAAATACAACCTTTGGTAACATTAAGGGTATCATATTTGTGATATAAGAGTTTTTTATGATTATAGTAGCCTAAAACAGTTTGAATTATCTGTTTTAAGTGGACAAAATGTTTATAACAAAAGTGAATTACACATTTTAAACAATGTTAATTTAACAAGAGGAATATTAAACAGGATTAACAGTTAATCAGACTAAACAATTTATATCGCAATATGCATATTAATAAGTAATGAAGCAACCATGGTTTGGAGCAGAGTAAAAGGATTCTGTAACTGAACTGAAGGAGACAAACCAATACTGTGAGAGCTATATAAGGAACTGAGGAAACTCTCAAGCAACTATCAAATAGAACAACAGGGACAGGGAGCTGAGCTGATCCTTTCCTGAGATTCAGGGACTGTATGTGTGAAAAATAAATATCTGTCATAATTTTCTAACTAGAAGGGGCTAGAGATTTTATTATATCTTTACAAGACATAATGCTTATGCCATGGTAAAAGGATTACAAATGTCTGCACCTGTAAATACATCGGATTTTTTCCTTAATCTCAACTATTTTAGTGTCTCATTCTTTATTTACTTTTAACTAACAAAGAAAAGCATGTGTCCTCCAGAAGTTAAAACCTGAACCTAGTAGAAATATTATATAACAGATGTATTGTCAAAAAACCTTAAGAAATATAGATGGGTTATGTAAAAGAACATTACATGCTTTAAATAATATTTGTAAGAAATAAAACTGTGCAAAGATTAATTAAATCACAGTAAAAATATTTTGTAACTATACAACTCATACGTTTACAACCATCCCTAAAGATAAAAATCCAGTGCAGATGTCAAGAATATTGCTATCCTTCCAGAGGAGGGAAAAGATGCTGTCATTGCATATTTTTTTCATTTCTTGTTAAGAATGTGTTGCAAGTATCATCACCACATGATCAGGAACACTTAACTGAACATTACCTACTTGTTATGTAGTAATGTCTTGTTAGTTTTAGCTAGCAATCAGAGTTAGATAAGTTCAGTGCTCCTGATTATTGCAGTGACTTTTCCAAGATATTTCAGCCATAATAGGACAAGTTTTTCTTGCACTTCTAACGTGTCTTTCACCTGTATCATTTGCAAAGAAAAAGTCATTAACTGCAGAGCTCATTGGTGAGACCACTGTTGTAAAAGTGCCCTAAAAGGCAAAAGTGATGAACCATTCATCCATTATTAAATGGATTTGCAGGTTACTCCTAGAGAAACATGACCTCTTAACAAGGATTTCTTAAGTCTGAACCTTGCTTCTGTCTTCTTTGTGACAGATCTACCTTACTTTTGTTGATATACAGCAGCATAATTACTGTATAAATTAATATAACTTTCAGCAGGACATAATCTAAGCCATTTTGAAATAAATATGCATGTTCTGCTCTGCCTGAATGTTATAAAATATTTAGTATGTGACAAGAAATATTTCTTGGTAGATATGTGTTGGCACTCCAATAACTGGTTCTTTAAGAAATGTGGAAGTTGCCTCTCCATTTACTTTCACTTCTGGGTAGGAACCTTATATTTTTTAAAGATGTGTTTCTTTACATTAGCTGCTCACACATACAGAGATTAAATACATAATTTTCACCTCAAAAATCCAATGTGACTGAATAAAGCAGGTATTCAACACTAATTTAACAATACATATGCAGTACATTGGATTAAATCAATCTGATTCAGTCAGGGATATACTGGTAATATTTTAAAAGGGAACTCCCACAAACATTTTCTCCTTTGTTTGTGGGATGAGGAGTATGTGCACCCTCTAGGTAGGAAGACTGGGAGACTAGGGAATGTGTGTATTTGTTTTCTCAGTTAAATAGAAACATTTTCTCTTACCCAAGGATGCAGGTAGCACCACTTAATAAACAAATTTATATTATATTCACTTGCTGGAAATGTTTATATTTAGTTCCTGAAAAGCAGATTATCATCAGAGAAAGTAATACTTAAAAATGAAGCACTGTTGGAGATTGAGGTATCAAAAGAAGAGGTGCTGGAACAAAATAGTAAATTAAACAATAAGTGCCCAGGACACATCCAAGAGCTATAAAGGAACATAAGAATAAGGTGGATAAACTGCTAAAAAAAACCCAACAACAAGCTCTCATTAAAATCAGCTACTATCCAATAGGTCTTGAGGGTAGCACATATTGTACCTATATCTAGCAGAAGTGCTTAGATGATTTGAAAATTACAGACCCTCAGCTAAATTGGTTGAAACAACAATCTGAACTCAAATTATAAAGCGTCTAGATGATCTTTATGTTATAATGTTATTGACTTCTCCAAAGGAACAGTGTGTCTCTAATCTAATTGATTAGAATTATTTGAGGGTATCAGTAAAATGGTGAATGATGATGAATGGTATACAAAGATTTCTGGGCTTTCTAAAAGCCTTTGGGAAAGTCCCTTGCAAAAGGCTATTAAAACTAAGGAGTCTTAGGGAGAGAGGCAACAAAAATGGTTATAAGACATGGAAAGATTTCCATATGTGGAGGCTCAGAAGATTAGGGTTGTTTAGTTTGAAAGGTCATAAATAACAAATAATGAACGAGAAGGGGGTGGGTAAATCAGTCACTTCTAATTATCCTTTCTCAAAATAATGAGAAATAAAAGAACAAAGAAACAGCCAATGAAATTGAAAGGAAATACATTCAAAATATCATTAAGCCCAGGAATTTAGAACAGGATTAGCCACTTACATGGATAAAGCCATGGGGACATCAAACAAGATATAAACAATCATTAATTGTTTGAGATCAGAAAAATGCTTGTGTAGGGTCAGATTCTACCACCCTTATACTGATTAGCATCTTGCTTCGCAAATTATCCATTGACTTCAGTGTTACTACACACAGAGTAAAGACCTGATCAATTCCATTGGAGTCAATGGTAAGACTTCCACCGTTTTCAACAGAGGCTGTTTCAGAGCTTAACTTTCTACTCATAAATGAATGAGGGTGGTAGAATCAGGCCCATAGTGCAAGATTTTGTTTATGTAAGCGTATGTTCCTTAACACCACAGCATCTGAATGCCTCCCATATATTTGAAAATAGAAATAATATAATTCTTTCTTTCCAGCCCATTGGAGAAATAGCATGACTTGTTTTTCAGGAGTTGGAGGTGGGGCGGGGGGGGGGGGGGGGGAGTTTATATGTTATATACTCACTGTGTGTGTGTGTGTGTGTGTGTAGAATTTAGTGGGGAAAACTTAGGTTGAAAAAATGAGTTTTGCATTTAGCTATCGGCAGGTGCAGAGAGCCATTGAACCAAACTGTAAATCCTGTATATAAGGGAAACCACTTCAAGCCAGGGAGTGTGGCAGCATCCCCAGCACCCCCAGTTCCAGCACCTATGCATTTAGTTGATAAAATGGTGTGAAGTCCCTGGTTATTCTTTTTCACTTAGGAGTAAATGCTGTTCTCTGAATCCATCTCCTGTGAAAATTCTGTCTTCCACAATACTCCAGCTTCCAACTTTGTACCTATAATCACATGTGCATGAAAATGATAGTATTTATGCACATTTCTGTGTGCAAATCAACCATAGAAAACAACATATGGGAATTCTCATTTGAGTGAACAAATGAGAGTGCATATAATTGTATGCACAAGTGTATTGCACATGCACCAAGGAGCAAATCCCATCCCTAGTGCCCAGCATGAGGATCTTGGGTAGAAATCTCTCCAGGGGGAGGGCAGGAATCTTCATACTAAGTGACAGAGCCAAGATCCTGTTGTCCCCCTCTATGTGGGGAACTTGGAAGAAAGAACCAGAGGTGCACCTGCTGCCTCCTCCCTGCAAATATCCCTTGCCAACCTTTTTGTGTGTGGAAAACTGACCCACGGGTAGGCTCCATGCTCCAAGCAGGGTGCACACTTCAAGTAGTACCACCACAGCTCGTGTTCCCTTTGCACAGTTGAGCCATACTCCTGCCAAGGCACTTGCTGTACCCACAGAGATAAGGTCAGGAACTGCCCTAAAGCAGGCCAGGCTGCGACCCCTTTGAAAATATGCATGATAAACTTTTCAGTTGCAGAGTCCAGAAGACATATAGTCCCTTTTTTCTTCAGAGACTTTTCACTCTCTCTTTCATTAGTGCTGTGTGAGTGCAGCTGTGTCTGAGAGGAGATTTCCATTACATTTGAACTCCGTGGTAGGGCTTCTGCTATGCTTTTTTGGAACCTTGAGCTAGTCTATTATTTCAGATATATATTAAATATTTTTAATTAATTTTACTGTTTGCCAGTACAATTTGATTTTATTTTTTATGGGCAGAATCTCTATGCAGGGGTAAATGCAGTCTGACTTTTTCAAGGGTTTCCAGTGATTACTAAAATCTTTCAGTTCATTATCGTGGTGTGCATGCGGGGGAGGCATGCTCTGCAGCAATTCCTGTGCATATATAAAAAAACAAAAACAAAAACAAAAAAACAACCCCAAACTTATAAATAAGTCTTAGTGCAGAGGTGTTAGCAGCAAAGCCCTAAAATTGCCACAATGTCACAGCTCTGGGATGAGAATTTTGCTCATGGCAAGAACCAAAATACACAGTATACACATAGTTGCATAGGCAATCGATAATAATTATCCCTCCAGTTTCATACAAAAGAAAGGAGATGGCATTTGAAGCTTGTATATTAGATTATTTCCCAGCATCTGTTTCTAATGGCATTTGGGTAATGTCAGGGGCATAAGTAATGCCAAAAGTTGGAGGCCCATCAGCACATGTCATTAGTTAGGCTGATGATGCAAAGGAATGGGAGCAGAATAGCAAATGAAAGGGATCACAAGTCAAACTGAATTGCTTATTTAACATTTCTCAAGCTGTTACCAAAGCAGTTAAACTGCTCAGATGACATTTCTCAAGCAGTCATCATTTGTCTCAAAACAAGCATTTATGTTTTGTCTAACTTGTTTAAATGGGGGAGGGGGGGAGTCAGACTTTTTTTTTTTTAATTAATTGAGGCTGATTCTCCACTACAACCAAACTTTGCTCAGAGAGGAGAGCCGTAGGAAGCCAATTGCTCCTATATCCTTGGCCATTTGGCAGGACAGCAGCTCCTCAGGGAGAGTCCGATGCAGCAGAGCTCTGTTCTGCCATGCCTTCTTCCCTCCCTATCACGCTCCATCCTCTGAACGCTGGGGCAAGGGTGCTTGTGAAGGAGGTGGCAGAGCTGCCTTGACAACATTTCTTCTGCCTGTAAAGAGATCCCAACACAGGAGGAATTATCCACCAGCCATCTCTGGCTGCTTTACAAACCCAAGAATCAGGTCAACCTTATCTATGCACCTGATAATAAGCATTCCTTATACAAACATTGCAATCTTCTTTAAAGGGAAGCAGCAACTCTATTTACTGTACTCTCTTCCAAAATGTCAGCCAACAAGGAGCTATAAATCAGCAATTCCTCATAGCTGCTGATGGTGGATGTAGTGTAGACCTACCTAAACATTTTCTCATGGAATGGGAAACAGCAACTTGTACTTTGGCTTATTTTCTGACCTGGTGCTATTAAAAACACCACCACCGCAAAAAAACAAAACAAAGTAGTCAAAAGACATTTCTTCTGCAAAACTAGGTTTTTGCTTCCTGAATTGAAAGTAAAACATTTGCAGTAGAAGAGGAGAACATTAAAAAGTAGCTTGCCCTCTGTAATATAGACAAATCATAGCAGTGAATTCCTTATCCTCTGATGCTTTATTTTCAGGTTTCTTCCAATATTGAATGCCACCTCTCCAGAGGTTAATTTCCCCCTGTATTAACAATTACAAGTTTACAACAATATTCTACAAATGTGTTTTAAGTGATGATGCACAAAACCACACAAACAGTACTATCTCCTCTTCCTGCAGTAATGTATATGAAATACACATTTGAATTTAATAAATAGTTTGTTTCTTGTGAATAACTATTTTTTATCAAAATGTTTATTCTTTATTATAAACAAAATGTGTATTTCCAGGACAGTTGAAAATTCAGTTTATGACCCTTACTTGGGGCCAAATCTTGTCTTTTGCACGAGGCCTACCTAACACAGTTTAGCATAGGGTATGTTCCATATGGACTGAGGGAAGAGAAATCCTCCTTATCCCCACCTCTTGCGGCAGATAGTATTCTGTGCTAATATTGTGCTCCTACTCCATAGGTGTCAATGACCAGCACGTTCATATTGTGGCTGATCTACCAGGCCTAACCCCTCCCCGTTCCATGCTCCCAAGTCCAACTGCTTGGAGAAGTGCAACAAACTGCACTCCCCACTCCTTTGCCACACTCACATATAACTGAATCCGTAGAGCTGGATTTCACTGAAAACAGAGGATGGAGACTATAGAAGTCACATTCTCTTTTCATTTACACCACCTCTGTATTAATCTGACTTAACGGATTTCATCTGAACAGCTCCTAATTCTCACTGGTGGAAGAAAAAAGAACCAGGCATTCCATGCAAGTTCCCTCATCCTTTATCTAACAGTTCTCCTTCATCTTGGGATCTCTGCAGCTTCAGAGAAGTGTATATGATCTGTTCTGTGGCAACTTTCTCTTTCACAGTCATGAAGGTTGATGTACATCAACACCTACTATAAGTAAAATTTCAGCTGTTATGTGCTAAGTATCAGTCACGCAGCTCCCATTTTCTCTTGTGATAATCACTGTGAGCTTATTTTCTGCACTTGCTGCTCAAAGTATGATCCTTAAAGTTAACTCTCTTATGGAAAAGTCCTAAAGTATATTTTATCCATCTTGTAGAATTTAGGAGAGAATTATATTCCCTTCTGGAGGGTGGTTCATAAAACCTATACAAAGAGCAGAATCCTCTATTAAATGCTATAGTTTTTTTCCCAATGTTTTATGGACGTTACCCTGTAATAATTCTATAGCACCCTATTGATTCACTCTTATTAAATTCTAAAGGACTTGCCCCAAAAAAATAGTTTAAGTTCTAATTATTATCCTGTAACTTAATTATTGAGTGTATAGTTCCTCAAGAAGATACACACAAACTTCTACTGGGAACTGAAGAAAATAACTATTTTGAAACGATTTAATTCATCTGTGGACTGCGTGACTCTTAACATTATTTTACCTATCCTAAAGTATAACATTCACCAGCTTATCATCTAACTTCCTCTTAGTAATAACAACCAGCTCCATCAACAATTACCACTGAGCCAAACATCACCATAGATGATCTAGATTGAACAAGCATCAATCACTTGACATATATTGGCAGTTCCATCTCAAGTAACATTTACCTGGATCAAAAAAGTCAAACAGCATACAAAAGGCAAGCCAAGCCTTCAGACGACTTTGCAATAGGATGGTCAACCAGCAAACAGTCAACAAAATTGATTATATACATTTCAGCAGAGATAACATGAACAGTTTACCTCAGAAACACTAAAGCAACTTAAAAAAAAAGTCACATGTGCGGTCTCCACTCTAATACAAAGGTCCACTGGGGAGACAAAGTCTAAAACATTAACATCCTTGAAAGAGCAAAAACTAA
The DNA here is from genome assembly GCA_037349315.1 of Chelydra serpentina. Lineage (NCBI taxonomy): Eukaryota > Metazoa > Chordata > Testudines > Chelydridae > Chelydra > Chelydra serpentina. The sequence continues at coordinate 6,846,778 of JBAIAC010000014.1, read as the reverse complement.
AAGCACTGAGGCAATAATAATCAAAGCTCAGCTTAGATGGACGGGTCATGGTATCAGAATGGCGATGACAGACTCCAAAATAAAATTGTCTATAGTGAGCTCAAACTTGGAAAGCATAGGAATGGTGGTCAAAGACACTTAAGCAAAATCTCCCCTCAAGCAGGGTAAATACTGAAAACTTTGAAGACATAGCCACAGACGGATCAGAATGGAGGGTATAAATGCTTTGAGGAAGAGAGATGCAAAAAACGGAGTGGAAAAAGGGCCAAGCATTGTACTAAGTCTTCAGTGGGAGTGTGCACATTCCTGTGCCATATCTGTTCATGATCTTGATCCTCATGAATCAGACTATACAGCCACAAGAAAACACACATGATGCCACAATGTCATTGTCAGATACTGATGTACTTACTTGTAAATATTCCTATTAAACACACACAGTTTTTAAAAAGAGAATTGGCTCAGTTTTAATTTTTTTTTAAATACCTAGAAAGGGTGATCATGAATAGAGAGAAAAGGAAAACAGATGGTTTGAGAAGAACTGAAAGACTGTTAACTTAAAAATCACAATTGTCTGAACCTTTTTCCCTTACATGTGCAACAAGAACTGAAAGAGATTAAAGAGCAAAGTTATTTCTCTCTATATCTTCAATTTGTGCTTTTGATGGGAATTTTGTAAAGTAATTTTTCCTTGGTTCTCCAATATGGTAAATTATTTATTTAGTCAGTTTTCTCTGGGTCTTCCACACAGCAACAGGTGAGAGAAAAATATCTTGATAGACAGACAGACACCTATGTGATAAAATGTGATTTCAAAATTGGCAAGGGGACCATATTTTTTTTTTAAAAATCAGTAGATGTCAAGTTGATGGTGTCTCTTTAAATATGTAGAAGAAGGTAAAATCCTTCAATAGAGCACACTGATTTTATTTTCCCCTCACTCTCGAGCAGGCGAAGTAACACATAAAGGCTATCCCATGTTGAAGATATAAAAATAAAGTAATAGTATGAGTAAATTATTGTGACTAGGACACACAGAGACCTTCAAGAATCTCAGGAAAAAAAGGGGTAATGATTTATTCACTCATTTATTCTATCACAGTTGCTGCCTGCTAGCTAGCTTTACCTTTGAATCAAGTGGCAAAGTCATTCTCTCTCAGGCAGCCACCACACAGTGTGTTGTTCAGAATCCAGAAAACACATACGTGCCATGTGAAGCAATAATATAGACACTCAAAATAATCATTTATAGTACTGTCCCAGATACACTAGATCACTCAGCAAATACTGACACCACGCTAAAGTAATAACTATTATACTTAATTATAGGGATCAGATCAGTCAAAAAAATATGACTGCCTAAATTCTTGCTCATAATTGATTGGAAATGCCAAGTTATTAAAACTATAATCCTATGGCAAATGTAGTTTATTCAAGGGATGAATACTTTTTTGCTTTTATCCTTCACCATATATGAGAGAAGTAGCAATGCCCTGTCTCTTCATAGGTTTGAACAAGTGAAGTACAAGTTGCACATATTAGTGATTTAATTTACTTTTTTTTTTAATCGGGGCGGGGGGGTGAGGTGACTTGGACTGCAATCTTTGACACTGAAATGATCTTATATTGATAAGGCTGCACTGATGCAACCAAGAATGAAGATGTTTATTTGGACAGGTAGATATTTTGTCTTTTCATGTGACCTTTCCAACTTAACTGTTTTTGGTGGAAGAGGTGGAGTGTGGGTTTATTTTGATTTTGTTGTTGCTCTCTGAAGTACATTTCCTTGTAAGTTACATTAAAGAATGTCTCAAAATCAGAACACATGAATTGGCTGTTGTGACAAACTTACCAGAAGTGCCACTTCCTAAAAAACTGGACCATACCATCACTTCAGAGGACTATAGAAGTAAGGTAGCTGTTCAAACAATAGCCATTAGTGGATATTTTTAACATTGCCAGCTTTGATACAATTAATACATGTTCCAGGGAGTGAAACTAAAGTGAACTGATCACAGTAATAACAACCATTCTTATAACTTATCTCTAAGAGGGAATTTGATAATAAGCTGGTGAAATACCATTTTTAAAGGTCATCACTATCCTAAGATGGTTGTAGCAGGATATGGTCAATTAAATCAGTGGCCAGAATGTGGAAAGTCGGGTCCTATTCATCATGGCATTTCTCCAGTTTTACACCCATATCTCTACTGACTTCAAGAGTTACAGTAGTACAAAACTGGAGTGGTACCATGGTAAATGAGGTCCTTAATATTTATTACGGATTACCACACTGATGTTACAGTATTGAGCTGTGGTAACTCAAACATTGTGCTAGGGCCATTGTTCACAGGTGTTGTATGCTTAAATGAAATATATGGATTCTCACCCTGGGGATCATGACCCTCACGAAACTGCAGACAGGTTTCAGAGTGTCAACCACCATTCCTTTCTTTCTAACTAGATATGAGGGAGTGCTGATATTTAACTTTTTTCTAGTGTAATAGGAAGCAACAGTATGGACAGAAGTTGAGAGCCACTGAGCTGTTACAGTTATGTGATAGGAAAAATGATGCAGCATAGAAAATGTGCATCTTCTAAACATACAGACTGCACTTAATTTTACCAGATGTGGGGAAAAATACAAATAATTAACCTGCACCTTTCTACAAGTGTCCTCCTTCCTGACACTCATCACTGCCCAATTACTGTACTATTCTAAATTCCCATAATGGCAGTGCAAAAGATCATCAGCCAGCTCTGTGTTTCTCAAACACTTGAGCACGCTTAGTGGTTGCACTCAATATGAAATATTCATAATTCTGACCTTCACAATAAGTATTTCTTAATTAACACATCAGACAATGGTACCAATCCCAATTGCAGAAGGTTTTTTCCTCTTTTTGCAATAGTAATGTAGGTACAGTCAGAGAATGCAATGGCAAATAAAAGCTGAAAATTACAGTAACTATAGCTTCTCTTTCAATGAGAGATGGGTAGGTCAGACAGTTGGACCTATTTATATTTGGCTTTATTTATGTTAATAATCATGCTATTGGTAATAAAAATCTCTTGGGATTAACAACATAACTCAGCCCATTTGCATGAATGCAAGCCAAGCAAAAATATAAATATATATTTTCATTCTGATGGAACAAAACATTTTAACCCCCCCTCCCCCCCATATTTTAGTTCTTACTATTTGGCCTCTCTTTTCCCATTATTTTGAAGTTGTTTGGTTCTACATAAAAAAGACAGGAAACAGAATATTCTACAAATATTTGAAATGGATAAACACCCAAGAGGGAGAAGAATTGTTCAGTGTGATAGATGGGGGTATGAGCATATAAGTGGGTTTGGCCACTATTTGCCAGCAGCCAGCCATCTGGTAGTGGTCCTAATGATGACACACTGCTGTCTTATCCATAAAGCCATTCAAATTTCAATTGTTTAAATCTCAAGTCTAATTTTTAGGGCATATAATTTCCTCACAGGAAAAAGCAATAAGTATAAGTATAAGGACCATGGAAGCACAATAGTCTTGACCAAACTCTGAAAACGTGAGGAAGGTACATAGAGCCAAATTCTCTTACAGTTGGGCTCCTCTATGCCATTCAGGCAATATTAAGGGAGAAGAATCTGACTAACTGGCTAATCATATGAAAATCCCCCTGGTAGGGGGAAGCTTTTAGCTGACATAAAGCTTATGAAGGCAGTTCTTGTGCTAATGTTCCACCACTTCTCAGCTAGCACATGGTCTCTTAAGAAGAACAGATAGCTACTGTAAAGTTAGATTTCTTATTAAAGCTAAAAGATACTATAATTTACTCAAGGTTGGGGCTGGAGCAGTTTCAGCAGCTGATTTAGGGAGTGCCACACTTCTACAGCTAGTGGATCTTGGCACAGGAGAGAAGCTAGCCCATAATGTTTTAGGCTTACCTGCTTACTACTAGCAGTTTGTTCTGGCTTTGTGGATATAGCTCTCAACTGTTATCAATTTGTTAGTTGACAGGTAAAATTTGTGTTTATTGATGCTTGTCAAAAAGCTTTCAGTAACTCAAATCACGTTTGACAACTGTCCCAGTATTAACTTTCCCAGATCCTCAGAGAGTATTCATTTTGAATGTAGACACCAGTAGAAAAGGACAGCTGACATTCCCAATTCCTCTCAGAATTACTTCCTGAGCCATGGTCTTTCCCATATAGGAGGAGCTTTGGGCACGGTCTTGAATGTTGTGCCAAAAATCTCTCTCACACCCTGCACAGAAACTTTGTTTGTGCTAATAGAATTATTTTTGTTTAATTATGCAACAACGTGCTCAGCATTGTGCATGCCAGAGGAAAAGATTCTAGAGGACAAATATGCAATGGAGGATTTTGAAGAGGCGTTCCCTGGTGCAAACTTGATGCTATTTCATTTTAATGGCGCAGACAGAGCTTCTACTGACCTTGATGAGCATTTGTAGACCTTGCAGAAGCAGTAAGGTTTAATCAAAAACATTTCTATATTTGTGAACTATAATGTTGTCATAAAACATACCAGGAATAACATGCTGGTTATAAAGTGAGGAAACTTCTTGTTACATGTAATTATGGTATCCTGATAAGAAGTCTAGGAAAGGCAACTGATAAAATCTCACATTTTATTAAAAGTTTGCCTCAGTGTGTTCAGACTCAGGAGCGCCAAGATTAATCAACTTTGATAGTAATGAGAATTCCATTAGCAATAATCTTCCACAGCTGAGTGAGCTGTCATTCACAAGGAAGGCATCTCTTCACTGAAAGTGGGTCATCTCTGTCAACAGAAGCATATAGATCCTGCTTTTACTGAAGAAATTACACCAGCAGTACAAACCTTTGTTCTATAAAAAAAGAGAAACAGAGCGGGGCAGGGGGAGTTACAATTATTCTGGCCTAGTGCAGTAAAGGAGGAAAAAGCATATGAATGGCTGAGAGAGAAATGTTCAGGATGAGAAACAAGGCCTCTTCCGTGGTTAGGATCCCCTCTAAAGAACACATTTTCTGTTCTCTCAGTTGTTCTCAAGATGGGTAGATCTATCAAAGCAGCTCCATGGTAAGGTGCTTGGTGAACCAGAGTCCTGATTAATGTAGTCTAGAGACCAGAGAAGGCTAATTAATTAGTTTTCAATATTTTTAAGGTCTTGTGAGGGGAATGTGTCTGAGATTTGTATAGAATTTAAGTGCTACAGATCAATTAAGATATAAATGGAATAGCTCTCCTAGTGTATTAATATGGTGATAAGCCAGTACCAAGTGATGAATGCTGAAGCAGAGAACAGATTATTGCCAAGGAAAATGTCTCTTATTATGCTAACCCTCCCTCTCCACCACAGTGCTTCCCTCCATCCCTACTAATGTTTCATCATGCACCCAATTGGTAAAGCTTATGCAAGGCCATCTGCACCAGGCGAGAGCCTTTGTTGAAGCAGAGGAGTATTGATTTGGGTCTACAGGTCCTCCCTCAACCATCCTTTCAGCATGAGAGAGAGAGCGAGCGCTAGGCCTTTACATCTCACCATCCATAGGACATTTTTTAAAACCCTATCACTTGAGCCAGAAAGGTCAGTGAACTAGGGACCTATCATCAAAGAGACACATTGGTCTTAACAGAAAAAAATAACAATCTAGGCTAGTTTTAGAACATATTTCTATTAGGAAAAAGACTTAGAGAGAAGGCAATGACTGCTCTATATTTTTAATTATTCTTGAAAGATCCCCCCACACCTCAAGAGATTTTTTTATAAAAGCAAAAATTTCTAGCTATACAGTGACCATTGTGATCATCTATCCTGCCTACTTTTCACTAACTTTGCTCAATGGGTATGTCCATCCTTAGAGCTGGAGGAGAGATTCCTGGCTCAAGGCTACATACCTGGACTAATGCTCATCAAGCTAAAAAACAGAATGTAGCTGCCCCAACTGCATACCCCTCCAAGCCACTAGGGCATGTAAAGTGGCTAGCCCCTTCTGCTGCTTATGCCAACACAGCTACCTTGCTACTTTTTAGTGTGCTAGCTGGATCAGAGCTAGCCAGGTATGTCTCCTTGAACTGGAAATTACACCCACAGCATGAAGTGTAAATGTACCTTTAGTCTTCACATCTCTTCAGCTCTGGACATATACATCAGTTTTCAAAGTGTGTGCAGTACTTTGTGCTTGCTCATAGAGGGCAGCAACAATCAGTATGCCAAAAAGCCAAACAACAAAATATAAGATGAATCTCTTCTCTTCTGATGCGTAGCATGCAGGTGGAAAGCTTATTACAACTGATGGAGCAGCAGGTACTCACTAGTATATTCATTCTTTTTGCACAATCCTACACAGAGATTGCATTTCCCATTTCAGACTTTAGATAGAATGTTGGAGTAATGTAGTACACAGATCCAAGCCTGAACATAGAGATAGATGACAAGGCATGTGATTAGCTGTCTAATCATAGGCTGAGCATTATAGTAGATATTTTTACAGAGCTATTTTTCAAATTAAAAGAAACCTCACACTTTGAATGTATTGGATTATTTATTCATGTAAGTGTGGAGTGATCAGGCTCATCAACCCATTTCTCCATCTTGAGAGTTCTACTCAAGCATGGCACAACAAGGTGCTACTTGTCATCTGAACCAAAAATTAGTGTACCTAGAATATGTGCGGTTGAAATTGGACTTCCGCTATCTGAACAGAACAGGGTTTTCTATTTGATATCTATCAACATTAGAAAGTTGTTCAATGTATCTTTATAAGCTGCACGTATGATTTCAGAAAACAGCAAGGCTAACATCTAGTTACCTTGCCTGCAATTTATTTCTGGTCCGTTTTTTAATTTAGCTTTTAGTTCTTGTTATTAGCCATGGAGGTACTTTCTACTACTTATTCCTTTTTAAAAATTGCTTCTCAATTAAATTTACAATTACTATTTCACAATCAGCCACATCTTTTTAGAGTGATGGTTATGACTGGTGAATCAGCACTTGTATAATTCTTTGATTTATTCCCTTTTATTGTAGATTATTAATGAAGGTGCAGAGGTGTGAAACTTGACTCCTGATAGCATTAGTGATCCTCTGTGGATCAGAATATTATAGTGTGGTTTTAGGTTACTTTGATACCTAGATATTACAAAATGAATGCATTTACACTAATAAAAAGCCATAGGATCATCTTTCTCTTGATATCTTACAATTAGGTATAATCTGTTGATATGTGCATACAGGACTAGGAGGTGTAAACCTCAAATTTTAATTGCACTTCTGACACAATCTCCCTGTAGCCTAGAGAAAGGCAAACTATGCAGAAAAAGTGACTATTTGTAAAATAATCATAGTACTTTACCACCTAAATGTATTAGATTCAGTTATAACACACCACTAATGGGGTTCTATATAGTTACAGGGCATTAAAAAGCGTTATTGATTAATGCCTGGGTTGGATTATTTTCTCAATATCAAAGTATTTTTAATAGAGCTGTCAAGCAATTAAAAATTAATTGCAATTAATCACACTTAAATAATAGAATACCACTCATTTCAATATTTTGGATGTTTTCTACATCAAATATACTGATTTCAATTACCACAAAGAATGACAAATGTACAGTGCTCACTTTATATTTATTAAAAGTATTTGCGCTGTAAAAAAGCCAGAATAGTAGTTTTCAATTCACCTAATACAAGTACTGTAGTACAATCCCTTTGTCATTAAAGTTGAACTTATGAATGTAAAATTATGTACAAAAACCACATTTTTGTTAAATGTACAGTGAAAGTGTTCTTAAAATGGACAACATGTGCTGGGTCATCATCCAAGACTGCTATAACATGAAATATATGGCAGAATGTGGGTAAAACAAAGCAGGGGACATACAATTCTCCCCCAAGGGGTTCTGTCACAAATTTAATTAATGCATTATTTTTTTAACTAGTGTCATCAGCATGGAAGCGCATCATCAGCATGGAAGCATGTCCTCTGGAATGGTGGCTGATGCATGAATGGGCATATGACTGTATAGCATATCTGGCACGTAAATACCTTGCAATGCCAGCTACAAAAGTGCCATGCAAATGCCTGTTCTCACTTTCTGGTGATATTGTAAATAAGAAGAGGGCTGCATTATCTCCTCTCAATGTAAACAAACGTGTTTGTCTTAGCGATTGACTGAACAATAAGTAGGACTGAGTGGACTTGTAGGCTCTGAAGTTGTACGTTGTTAAATAACTGCACTCAAACAAAGCAAACAAAAAAATCTATATTTGTAAGTTGCACTTTCACAACAAAGATTGTACTACAGTACTTGTATGAGGTGAACTGAAAAATACTATTTATTTTGTTTGGTTTTACAGTGAAAATATTTATAATAAAAATATACACTTTGATTTCAGTTACCACACAGAATACTATATATATGAAAATGTAGGAAACCATCCAAAATATTTAATAGAATACCAATTGAAATGTATTAACAGTGCGATTAAAACTGATTAATTTTTTGAAGTTAATCACGTGAGTTAACTGCGATTAATCAACAGCCCTAATTTTAAGTATAGAATTCAGTTACTTAAATCCTCCAATGCATTCCTCTTTCTTTTTGAGTGCATTGCTCTACATGCAAAGAGTTAGTTTCCTCTGAGAATGAAATGCCATTTCGGTCAATAGCAACAGGGAGCAAGATTTTTACAAGTGACTGAATATACACAGCAGGAGTAATGCACACAACACCTATCCACCCCAATACACTCATCTGTACTTAATCTAAATTGTGTAAAGATGTACTATTGATATAGAATCAGTGCAGACAACATATGAAAGGGAAAAAAAGCAAAAATTATAATTTTATGTATGAGACTCACTATTGTTCTGTAGAACAAAATTTAGATCATTATGTTTTAGTCACTCGGAAAAATCTGAGAAACAATATGGCTAGAGCACATTTCATGTCCATTATGAGCCAGAGCTTGGAGACTGCTTGTTAAAACTGTACAACACCTGTGTTTTGAGTGTCATAATCTGCAGGGCTGTTATCATGGACAGCTGTCTGCAATTTTCCTTTCTATCTGGACATCACTCTTCTCTTAGCCTCCACTTATGGAAGGAAGCCAAAAAGTAACTTAAATAGGCATAGAAGTGGCTGTTGTCAAAAGCAAGCATCCAAGATCTGTTCTGTGATTAGGAGCAATGACTTTATTTCATTAATCTACATTATGTTTATACATATTGCCACTTGAAACATTGGCAATTTGATTGAGACTAATTAGAATCACCTTTACAGTGTGTGAGTGAAGGTGATCCCAATTATAGAAAAGCTGAGGGATTCTAGGCATAGATTTTGGATGAACATGAAAAGAAGATTGGAAGACTATATAGGAAACAGGATGTTAGAAAAAATATAGAAGTGGAGAGTAAGAAAAGGGTTGGAAAACCCAAACTTAGATAGATAGCAGTTATACAAAAGGATTTGGTTAGCTGAGGAGTTTCTTAGGAATTGTTTCAAGACAGACTGGAATAGAGAAGGACTGAAAGAGCTGACCCTATAGATATCAATATATAGGACTAAAGATAGAATTACAATCTTCTAAATCGGAATTTGATGTCATGGTATAGCTGCAGAATTGTCTGGCAGCAGCAGCAAGTGTGTTGATTATATATAAAATCAATATATATAATGTTGTTGGCGTCCGTTAGTCTCGAGAGACGATGGATATGTGCCCATGGGGAATGTTTAGTTGATGGTTGTGCATCGTCTGTTGTGGCTGTACAGCCCCACACGAGAGTGGCAGTCTTGACTGCATTTGCTGCATTTGAAGGAGGTGTCAGCTGTGGGTTGGAGCCACTGCTTCCTTTTTCGTTGAACCTGCTTTTCCTCGGCAAGCTGCCGCAGCTTGTCTTTACCAGTTTTCAATCCAGTAGTAAGAGCGTGTCTCCATCTGCATCTGTCCTGGGCGAGCTCTTCCCAGCTGTTGATGTCAATCTGAACAGTCTTCAGGTCCCTCTTACAGACATCCTTGAAGCGAAGGTGGGGCCGTCCTGTAGCTCTGTTTCTGGAGGCAAGTTCGGCATACAACAGGTCTTTGGGGATCCGTCCATCTTCTATGCGATTTAGATGGCGAAGCCATCTGAGGCGGCATTGACGGAGGAGAGTGAACATGCTGGAGATCTTGGCACGTTCCAGCACCTCGTTGTTCATTATTCGATCACTCCAAGTGATCCCGAGTATGCGATGGAGGCAGCGCATATGGAAGGCATTCAGTCTCTTTTCTTACGAAGCGTAGGGGGTCCAAGTTTCGCTGGCGTAGAGAAGAGTGTTTAGCACACATGCGCGGTACACAGCGACCTTTGTGTTGATGGTCAGCATGTTGTTGTTCCACACTCTCTGTGACAAACTGGCCAAAATTGTGAAGGCCTTGCCAATTCTACGGTTCATCTCAGGGTCCAGTGAGAGGTTGTCCGTGATGGTAGATCTAGAGGTAGGTGAACCTCTAGCACATAGTCATTGATGGCAATGCTTGGATGTTCCGCATCCTGGGCCATAACTTTGGTCTTCTGAAGACTGATTGTCAACCCGAACTCTTCGCAAGCTCTGGAAAAGCAGTCAATCAGACGCTGGAGATAGATTTCTGTGTGGGTGGCCAGGGCAGCGTCGTCTGCAAACCGCATCTCTCTTATTGTTGCCTCCCGTACATTGCTTTTGGCCTTTAGTCGAGCCAGATTGAAAAGTCTCCCGTCAGACCGGGTGTGGAGATAGACTCCCTCTGTGGAATTTCCAAAGGCACGTTATTTTATAAATAAAATAAATTTGGTACGTTTATTAATTATTTGCATTGCAATAGTAGCTAGGAACCTCAGTTAGACCAGGACACTATTATGCTCAGTACTGTACAGACAGAATAAAAAGGAACACTATTCTGATGGGTACTGTACAGACACAGAATAAAAAGGTGATCCTTGCCTCACAAGAACTTACAGTCTAAGTAATTACTTTTGGGTAGGTACTATTTTGAAATGTGAAAACAGTTTTTAGTCTTAGACCAGTGTTTCTGACTATTTAAAATGCCATCAAATAGCAGCAGCTCCAGCAGAAACCAGGCTCTGGAAACTTACATTTCCTCCACAAGAACTTTGAATCTCTGAGGAACAAGGCCCTCATTTTCAAATATCTTGTTTTAGGGGGGGGAGGGGGTGGGCAAAATGTATAAAATACCCTTTATTAGAAGAACAAAATGGTAAAAATCTGTTAAATCACTTAATGTGGAATATTAAAAGTATCTTATGCATTTACTTTCATATTATTTACTAGTAGCTGAAAGCCCATGCTGTTGCATAGATGTAAATCTCTAAAGTCGTATGTGTAAAGAAAAAAAGAGGGGGGGGGCTGAAAGTGACTGAGAATTTTAAAAATGGTATGGTAGCAGACTGTAAATCCCAGTTATGATTCAACCTGGTGATATTCTGAACAAAAATGCTCACTATCAATCTTGGCACTGTTTCCATCACTTCACAGCTTCAGAGTGATGGTTAGAGTTTGTGTGTGTACAGATTGTGTTGTGCTGGGAGAGTTGTGGGGATTTGTGCAGGTGGCAAATGAAGCGTGTGTGCTGTCATGTGTGTGGAGTTGTCTGGGGTTATCGTGTGGGTTTTGACTATGTTGCTGTGTGGGTGGCTTTGAAGAACTGTGGCAGTTCTGTCAAGTAATCCACCATCTGTGCAGTCTTGCTCATACAACCACTTAAACTGTTGCATGCAAATTAACTGTAAAATAAAGGTGTGCTGATTGGTTGCATTACCTCGGATATCACAATGGCCTAGAATTCTTGGCAAGGCATAAATACATCCCTTGCTGTTGCACAGGTGTAATTTGCAAAATCAAAATGGCAAAAACTTATTTGGACAGTCACAGACTGAGTTGTAGTGATGACTGAACCTGGTGATATTCAGAACAAAAAGATTGTAAGTGTTTCAGTTACTTCACACTGACTCAAACCTACATTTAGGTGACAATCCTGGAAACTTTTTATATCGATTAGTCATCAACCACAGATAAGTGCTATATAAGAGTTAAGAAGAAAACAAGATCTGTGAACTGAAACAATTACTATCTTGAGCTCATCATATAATGGGGACTGCGGGAAGAAGCAGCCAGGACGTCCCTCGGCCCGCATCGCTTCCCGCAGCCCCCATTGGCCGGCCAGTGGGAGCCGAGATTGGCCGAACCTGCAGACGCGAGAGGTAAACAAACCGGCTGGGCGCGCCAGGGGCTTTCCCTGAACAAGCGGCATCCCAAGTTTGGGAAACACTGCTATAAATACTTAAGCGTATGCATAACTTTACTAATATGTGTGGTCCCCTTCATGCCACTGGGTCTTCTCACATGAGAAAATTCACTAACATATGAACGTTTGCAGGATTTTTGGCGTGCGGCCCAATTCTCCAGAACCTTCTTCTACAGAGTCATGGGAGTCCCACACATAGAGGCTTTCAGGATTGGGCTCAAGCAGGGCCAGTGCAAGGAAATTTCACACCCTAGGTGAAACTTCCTTGCACCAGCCCTGCGCCGCCGCCCCCCCCCCCCAGCCAGCTCCCCCGCCCGGGGGCTCAGCCTTCCCCCTGCCAAGGGCGCTCAGCCCCTCCCCCACCACCACCCGCGGGCACTGAGCAGGGAGCAGGGAGACGGCTTGCCGCAGCTGCCCCCCGGCTTGCTGCTCAGGCGCTGAGTGGGGAGACCAGGGGCAGCTGCGGCGAGCCGCCCCTTGTCTCTCTGCTCAGCAGCTCAGCCGCTGAGTGGGGAGGCAGCGGGCAGCCGCCCGCCCCCCCCCAAATCTTGGTGCCCTAGGCGACCACCTAGGGTCGCCTAGTGGGCGCGCCGGCCCTGGGCTCAAGTAAACAAACAGAATGCAGCTTTATTTTACAGTCATAGCGATGCACCAGACCAGTGGTTCCGAAGCCTTTTTATGTTGCCAATACCCTTTGGGTTCCACCTTTGTTAACATGACCCCCAGGGATCTCAGAGGTGGGGTGTTTAAAAATTAAAGGCACATAAAACCATATTTTTAGATTACTTCCGCTACTCCAGACATAGCATTAATATAATCCTAAATGTGATCCTGGGGTGTGTGTCAGGTGCTGCCACCAGGTTGTGAAGGTGGGAGCATTTCAGGTGCAGCCTGCAGTGAGTGGGAGGTCAGGGGGAACCCATAGAGTGAGTCCACCCCACATTCTCCCTCACCACAGTGGCAGCTCCTACAGCGTCTCCCCCATGGGGCTTGGCTTCTTACTCCAGGTTGTGTGCCAAGGGCCAGGTCATACAAGCATGTGGGCCTGATGGGCATGGTGGCCAAGCCAAATTTGAGTAAGTAGACCCGGTTAACCTCACTCAAATTTGGCCCAGATGCCCCAATCAGGGGGGGCCAGGTCAAACCAGAGTGGTTCTACAATCCCATGCACCAGGGGCCAGTTCACAATGCCCAGAGTGGAGAGCTGAATGCATTGAGCCCTATAGGGCAGGAGCTGCTTCAACAAGGACAGCAGGTTTTGCTAGACAGGGTTGTTTCCTCTCCTTCAACATCTTGCAACTCCCTTGCACCCTTTCATAAATCCCCCCACTCCCAGGGGTCAAGAACCACAGTTTGGGAAACACTGCAGTCAGTCTGATAATACACATTTACAAGATACATTCAGTTTCTATTAATCTTGGATATCTATCTAGTGTTTCCGTTGCCATAGTATTCCTAATAAAATGTGTAATATGTATTCATGTTGTCCACAGGGAGTTTTTTAGATTTCTGCAACCATGAATACACTGTGAAATCATTGAGTTAAATTACATTTGGGGTTTGAATTTGGTTTTTTGGGCACCTTGTACTTCCTCATCTGCACTCTCCCTACTAATCCATTGTTGCAGGGTATACTCTGACATTTCAAATGGTTGTGTGGGGGCATAATGATATTTGGATAGTACTCCAGGTACTGAATCCCCCTTGTATTCACATATCATCTTATTCCTAATGGTTCTAAACTTCACTTGTACACCAGCTCTCTCTCATTTTTCCTGGAGCCCCTATTTCTTTCATCTTGAGAATTGTTCTTTCCCTCATGAAATACTAAAGGATTTTTTTTCTTCCAAAGAAAGAAAAGTTCTTGGCCTGGAACGCTTTCATAGGTCATAGCCTGATTGGAGCATTAAAAATAATCTCTCTGGATTCAAAGGATGGAATATCTAAATGCAAATGTGCAGAACATCAAAGTCTTTCTAGACCAAACAAAATAGATCTACATATAATGCACTATGTGTACTGTGGGCACTACAAATCATTCAAGTGAATAATGACACCCAAAGGAAGAGTGCAGATGCAAACAAAACAGAACCATTCTAAAAACAGAGCCTACGAGATTTCAAAAGCTAAATTAATTTAACTTGAAATGTGATCCTGAAAAAGGTTTAAATAAAGCAAACATAGAACTAGTTAAGTAAATAAAGCAGAAAAAACTAAAAAAGTCCCAGCTAGCTTCTGGCCCAAATACACTTGAGTATAACATTTTCCAAGGGGGGGGGGGGGAGAAGCAGAGGGGGGGGAAATCAAAGATTTTAAAAAATTTCAAAAAAATTCTCCAAATTGAATGCCCAGTACAAGATATAAATGAGCACGAAAATGAAGATGCAAGTCATATCCAAACAAGGTAGAAATTTCATGCAAGGTTAAAGCAGTTAAATGTGTGTGTGTGAGCGAGCGCGCACACACACACGCCACAGATCAGAGCTATATGTTTTTGCTGCTTCTCAGAGTCTATGTTCAATTTCAGAAAATAAAACGGTTAGTGTCCTATGTTTTTTTATGAGGGTTCAGAGGAATAATCATTCTCTGATTTTCTTCCCTGGATTAGAAACTGTTTGCTTTCAAAGTTTGCAAGCTATAAATTGGAAGGAGTGCTTAGAACGTTAAGTGGACCTTTTGGGTAAAAACACAAAAAAAGATGTTTTACATCTCTTTAATTAAATACACAACTACTCCAGGGCAGAGATAACTGTTCC
Organism: Chelydra serpentina; assembly: GCA_037349315.1. Taxonomy (NCBI): domain Eukaryota; kingdom Metazoa; phylum Chordata; order Testudines; family Chelydridae; genus Chelydra; species Chelydra serpentina. The sequence goes on along the minus strand of JBAIAC010000014.1, from coordinate 6,831,741 downwards.
CCTCAGAGGATTTATTTCTGTTTATTTTTAACTATGTTGTATATATGTAATGAAAAGTGATATATCACTGAGTTATTAGCCTAATTTTTTTAGTTCATCCATGTTTATTTAAGTGAGAGACTTAAAAAGCTCTGTAGATTATCAAGGAGAAGGTAAGGATGTGACATGATCATCGTCTATATGTAGCTATGTGGCGAGAAAACTTGATAGGAGAGGTCTTTTTAACCTAGCAGACAAAGGCATAACATGATCCATTGCTTGGAAACTGAAGCTAGATAAATTCAAACTAGAAATAAAGTACAAAGTTTTAGTGAAGGTAATTAATCAGTAGAACAACGTACCAACAAATGTGGTGAAGTCTCCATCAGTTGAAGCCTCCTAAAAAGTGTTTGGCTTAACTAGAAGGTATAAACTTGATGCAGGAAATACTTGAGACTCTATGGCTTGTGTTACACAGGAAGACAGACTAAAGGATTCCTGTGGAACCCCACTAGGAATATCCTCTTTCAATGTTGATTACCATAAGAACATAAGAATGGCCATACTGGATCAGACCAAAGGTCCATCTAGCCCAGTATCCTGTCTTCTGACAGCGGCCAGTGCCAAGTGCCCCAGAGGGAATGAACAGAACAGATAATCAAATGTTCCATCCCCTGTCTCTCATTTCCAGCTTCTGGCAAACAGAGGCTAGGGACACCATTCCTGCCCATTCTGGCTAATAGCCATTGCTGGACCTATCCGCCATGAATTTATCTAGTTCTTTTTTGAACCCTGTTATGGTCTTGGCCTTCACAACATCATCTGGCAAGGAGTTCCACAGGTTGACTGCATTGTGTGAAGAAATACTTCCTTTTATTTGTTTTAAATCTGCTGCCTATCAATTTCATTTGGTGACCCCTAGTTCTTGTGTTATGAGGAATAAATAAATTTACTTTCTCTACACCAGTCATGATTTTATAGACCTCAATCATATCTCCCCTTAGCTGTCTCTTTTCCAAGCTGAAAAGTCCCAGTCTTATTAATCTCTCCTCATATGGAAGCCGTTCCATACCCCTAATAATTTTTGTTGCCCTTTTCTGACCCATTTCCAGTTCCAATATAATTTTTTGAGATGGGGCAACCACATCTGCACACCGTATTCAAAATGTGGGCATACCATGGATTTATATAGAAGCAACATGATATTTTCTGTCCTATTATCCTTCCCTTTCTTAATTATTTCCAGCAGTCTGTTCACTTTTTTGACTGCCACTGCACATTGAGTGGATGTTTTCAGAGAACTATCCACAATGACTCCAAGATCTTTTTCTTGAGTGGTAACAGCTAATTTAGACCCCATCATTTTATTTGTACAGTTGGGATTATGCTTTCCAATGGAATTTCTATCCATAGAGATTCTATGGTACAGTTGGATTCATTATGATTTTACTTCATTTGTGCTTGGATACAACAGTATGGGGCATGATAGAAAACTCAGATATAAAGGAGTTGGATCTGAATGGATGCCTGTAAGTCAGGACAAAATCTAGCCCTGTGTTTCTTTTTTTCTTCATAAAAATTGGAGACGCCCATTGTGAAAAGTCAGTTCAATTGAAGATGCCATTCTTGTGTAGCTCCTGAGACACATTTATCTCCACCTGTGAGGGAAACAAGTATCCGATATATGGAGCAATATCACTTTGCATTTGTGCATAAAATACTCAATGACATTGTTCAGTGTGTTGGACTAGATATAGCTTATTTCTGAACATGATTGCACTGATAGTTTTGTACAGTTGTAGATAAACCACATCTATTAAATATTTGCATTTTTAAAGTCCTAAAATAGTTGAATTACAAAGTTAGGGTGCCAATACAAAATTCTGCAAGTACTAATGCTTCACATATGAAGTCAATGAACAGTAAAGCAAAGAGCTTCAAGTAAGGGGCACTGTCCATAAGTAAGCATGCAGGCAGCTGAATGGGTGAGACCGTATTCCAAAAGTGCAAACACATCAATGCAAGTATCCTTTGGACTTAAGTAGTAATAGCTTAAATATGCATGGCATAGCTCTATAAGCTGGTGTAGAACCATCTTAGTGAACAAAAGCTCTTATTGACATATTACAAAAAGTTTGAGTAACGTACCAATGAGTCAGCCAATAGATTCACTCAGCTTCTGTGTCACTCAGCGAAACGTTTTTCTTCTGCTCCATATACTTTAAAGAACTTTACCATGCCTAAAGCTGAACATTAACTAGATGAATATATAGTAGAGTTCAGTAGCTAGGCACTGTGTCAGCAAAATTTGTTTCCTTGCATTTAGGCACTCATTTCTAGTAGTAAGAAATGGTTGTGTCTATTTGGAAACTATGTTTGTAAGGGACTGAATGGACTCATTAAGGAAGGATAGAAAGCCAGGAGATGAAAGGAGGAGAATAAACATTGATGTCATCAAAATATTGTGTTGTAATTAGTAGTCAGAGTTTTGCCTGCAGAACTGAGCCCTGAATAATTCAAGCACTCAGTTTGCAATATTAAATTCTAAACTCTAATCCTAAATAGTTTTTTGCTAATGAGGCTTGTACACAAACCCCAAACTGGGCCTGAAGTGGTTAAAGGACAATACTGGGCCCAGGTAGCGTCACCTCTCCAGACCTGCAAAGCATACTCCAACTGTACAGGAAGCTTAAAAGGGAGCAACCCAGCTCAGGGGAGGAAGGGCGCCTAGAAAAGGGTATTGGTAGGGCCCTACCAAATTCACAGTCCATTTTGGTCAATTTAATGGACAGAGGATTTTTAAAATCATAAATTTCATTTTTTACAGCTATTTAAATCTGAAATTTCACAGTGTTGTAATTATAGGGGTCCTGACCCAAAACAGAGTGTGTGTGTGTGTGTGTGTGTGTGTGTGTGTGTGTGTGTGTCAGGGGGGGGGTGTTGAAGGTTATTTGTAGGGACGGTTGCGGTACTGCTACCATTACTTCTGCCATGCTGCTGATGACAGTATTGCCTTCAGAGCTGGGCAGCTGGAAAGCAGCAGCTGCTGGCTGGGATCCCAGCTTTGAAGGCAGAGCCACTGCCAGCAGCAGCACAGATAAAGGATGGTATGGTATGGTCATACTTATGCGCTGCTGCCTGTAGAGCTGGGCCATAAGTCAGCAGCTGCCACTCTCTGCCCACCCCACCCAGATCTGAAGGCAGCAGTGCAGAAGTAAGGGTGGTAATACCACAAGCCTTCCTGTGAGCAATAGGACTGCATGCTGAACCCAGCAGTGGGGCTGAAGGTTTAGTTGTAACAAAAAGACCTTGCACTGGACTTGGAGCAGGGGTGCTGGAATGGGGGGGTCCTAGCCCTCCCACTTTTTACTGGCCATAAGGGCAAGCAAGGGGAGAAAGGGGGTAGAGAGGAGTGAGTGCAGGGTGGGGCCATGGTTTGGGACCTTCTGCCACTACTGACTTGGAGCGATAGGGAAAAGACAGATGGTGACCCAGGGAGTGTAACTCCAAGAGGAATCCAGGGTGCCAGATGCTGCTAACTGCTGGGTCATAGCCTTCTGGGGTGGGAAGGTCCCAGGCACCTCTACCAACTGCCCCTGATGCAGGAGGGGCATAAGCCACACTATGACCCCACTTTCCCTCTGGTATGAAGAGGGCAAGGACATTGCCATCTGAGATTAAGACAAACCCACCATCGGGTGAGGAATTAAACTGTGAAAGGCCTTCCTGATGACAGGTAATACTTGGTGTCCTACTCACTAAACCACCTGGCCTTCCAGGGGCTCTATTACACAGTACAGAGTTGTTCACTATAAACTACCATAGCACCTTACAAGCTAAAGGTATCACAGAAAGAGGAGGGCTTATGTCAAAAAATCTTGAAGTGAATTTTGAACAGTCAGATTTTAGTGGTGATTATATCTATAACAACAGCTTGGGGCTCTCTGTAATCACTAAGTGTTTTACATATTAAGGGATGCTAACAGGCAGGGCTGGATTGTGTACAGGGATGCAGCACACATTTTTGCATTATACCCCTGCTCATGCATAGCCCAAGATGGTAGACTGAGAATTTGCCAAGGGTACATCTATATTTACCTCCTGGTTCAGCAGCAAGCAATCGATCTTCTGGGATCGATTTATGGCGTCTTGTCTAGACGTGATAAATCGATTCCGGAAGTGCTCGCCGACGACACCAGTACTCCTGCTCCGCAAGAGGAGTACTCTGAGTTGACGGGGGAGCCTGCCTGCCGCGTCTGGACCCGCGGTAAGTACCGTTATTCACGTAGCTGAAGTTGCGTATCTTAGTTCGAACCGGGGGGTTAGTGTGGACCAGGCCCAAGATAACACAAAGCTTTATAGCAATCTTTCGCTTTATTCTTCTGACAGTTTCTTCAGCTGCTCACTATTGCAACCTTCAGAACTGTTTAATCACAGCAAGTCAAGACTATTTTAGCTCTTTTTAGCTACCTGACTCTTTTAGTTTATCTTTCCATAAAATACTGAGCAGAATTGAACTCAGAGGGAAGTTAGGAAGCAAGAGCAAACATTAGTCCATCACCCAATATAAGTGAAAGCTCTTTCTACAGATTCTTTCCATTTCACAATGCCCTCATCTAAAGGCTACTGTTCAAATCTAGTTGGTTTTAGTTTTTATTTATCCCAACATAAAAACAAAAGAAAAATGACCTCTATTTTAGATTAACAGCAGCAGCAGCAAAAGACCATCTGTGTTGCTTCTTTGACAGCATCATGCTGGAACAATTTTTTATAGTGGGGTTGTTTAGAGCCATTGAACCAAACTGCAAATCTTGTATATGATGGAAAACACTTCAAGCCAGGGTGTGCAGCAGCACCTCCTGCACTCCTAGGTCTAGCACCTATGTTTGACAGTCTGCATTGAACGGACGACACAATGTCTATCTCTGAGGGCAGCAGAATCCTTAGAGATTTAAAGATGCAGTATTGGGGTCAGGGAAGAGCTAGAACTATATAGCACATACACCACTCCAGGGGCCACAAGTAGAGATTCATTTTAAATATCTGTAATGTTAACATCCACAGTTCAAATACGTAATATTCCCAGGCAGTAAAGAATCAATACACTAGTCTATTAAGTCATATGAAACAACGGTGCCCATAATGTCATTGTACAAATATGTAAATATGGATAATTGAGTCAATGTATCCTCCGATATATCTGGAACAGACAATAACTAAAACACCTGTTCAAAGTTTTAAGCTCCATTAGAGACTGGTCAAAGGGGCCTCTATGTGAGCTGTAAATGTAGTTTAAAACAAAACAAACACAGCACAAAGATACAAATGGCAACAGATCTACTTCTACTGTGAATTCAAAAATGGATGAAGAGCAATATGTTTCCTTTTTTATTATGAACAGAGGGGAGCCAAACCATCTAAGGTCATCCACTCCATGAGGGTTGAAGATGCATAGTTAGGGAAGGCATCTCCTGTGGTAGGGCAGTGAGAGGACTATGTTCTGTGTCATTGTTCTCCAACAAATCCATGGGGATTTTCTTGATAGGGAAAATACTGATTTACTTTGCATCTTAGAGGGCTGTGCTGGCATGGGGTGGAGCAGGAGCTGCGATTGGGGATCAATATGGAGAGACAGTGGACCAACACACCTGCTCCTGCCAGTTCTCTGCAGCTGTCCTAAAATCTACAGGCTTTTCCCTATACATTTTGGGATATCCATGGTTTGGCTCAATCCACCAAAGCTAAGCGCCACCTCTTCCCGCATTGGAACAATATTCAAGAAATCCTGCAAGTAGTCTTCTCCACAACCTTGGACTACATATGCAGTTGTCAGCCCCAACTACAGTTTCTGTGCTCTCCTGAGTGATGGCTGCTCCTTCCAACCCTTTATCCCCTTGGTGTAAAACCACTCCAAGAAATACTGGGAGCAGTGAGAAGGAGGAGGGGAGAAACAGCTGCCTACAGAGGAGACCAGAACTTTTCACCTTTCTACTCATGTCTATCCCTGACAGTGCAACCCCATCAACAATATCAACATGGATATTTGGGACATCATTGTCCTGTCACTTACATTGGTGTAAATCAGGAATGTCAATGGAGTGACACTGGTGTAAAGGTACGAGATCATTGACCAGTGCAGTACACAGATTTCAGACTACATCATATAAAGCTTATTGCATGTGAACATAGGTAGTGAGGTCAGTTACAAAGGGCAATAAAAGCTGGCAATTAGAGAAGCAGCTCCACTAGCTCAGTTGGTAGAAGGAATGTTGAACTTAGACAGAAGTTTCAGCTGAGGGCTCTAGGATACACACACCTCCACTGACACTTCTCTGTTTTTGTTGTGGACAACCCAAACAGCGTCTTGGACAGATAGATGATCATCATCTAAGCAGTTTCCTGAAGAGTGAGGCTGAGAATTAATTTAGTTGAACTCAGGTTAAATTACTTCAAACTGAGATGAGATGAGTGTTGATTAACAGAGTCAAATGTCAACTCAATTACAGTAATTCAAGCTTAATAAGAAAACATTTGTGACATACTTATTGACATAAAGCCTCAAAGTGGTATTAGTGAAGCTACTGTAGTTTAGGTATGCAGAGTATACATTCAGACACCAGGGTCAAAAATAGAGGAACATTTTCTAAATGGTTCAGCCTCCCTTTAACCTATTTCATTTGCACCTTCACTTTTGATTCACAAAATGAAATTGTGCCCACAGTCTTTAATTAAATATCCATAGTGGCAAATTCCATTCAAGTGCAGGTGCAAAACTATAAGCTTGCAAAAAGAAGCCACAAATTTTGAAAATTTGTCCCATTGGGTCACAATTATTTTGCTCTGTTCAAACCACTTGTGGTTTTTCTTTGTCCCTTTGTTTATTTGGAGTGGGGAGGGGAAAGGAAGGATTGCGTTACAACAATGCTACTCATCTTTCATATTCTATAAGTGCATATTCCAACCCGCAATAAAAATGCTGTTAATGTAATCTAACATGACAATGAGACATTTAAGATGAACATTGAAGTAACAGAATGTTAAAAAGGATATTTTGTGCATCAAACCATAGAAAAGCAAATACAATGTATTTGTAATGGAATCTTAACAAATGAACTGCACAGTGATCATCTTTCAGAGTACTAAAACATGAAATACATTCACTTGAACTCTTGTACTATATTAAAGGACTACATCTGTAAACTGCTGTTTCTGTAATAAGAAAATAAAAATCACATTAAATGTTTATTGGGATGAAACTGCTGATGAAATAAATATTTCAAGAGGAAGCTATGTACTGCTAGTATACCAGTACACTTAATTTTTTTTTTTTTAAAGATCAAAGTTCCAGCCCAATTTTGGGTTTGCTGGAAGGCCTACACTCACAGCATTATGTGCTGGCATGACACAACTTGGATTCATAAATTTGGTTCTTGTTCTTCCCAGTGACCAGGGCTGGGAACCGTGTGAGGGCATCATCCAATCATTGGAGAGAGAGGGTATGTCCAGTTTTGTAGTGGCCTCAGTTTCCCCATTTATAAAATGGTGGTTGTCATGTATTACATATTTATAGAGTACCAGCTGCTTTAGAAATAAAAGAACAAGGGTCTGACCTTGACAATATTATAAACTAGGGCTCAATCCTGTAAAGATTCATGCATGTGACTAACTTTTAAGTCAGTTAGGCTAATCACACGAGGAAAGTTGCATATACATACAAGGCTTTGGATGACCTATCCAGTCTATGACATTTATCATAGTGCCAATCACTATAATAATATATAGGCCTGTCACCGTGTGCTCTACTCACCAACAGATGCCATCTCCTTCAGATGATTCTGGAGAATAGCTCTGCCCGGTTCAACAACTCCTTTCTTCTCTTTCCACACTGCAACTCTCCTCCCACTCACAGAGTTGCAGTATAGCTGCTTCATGACTCAGCCCTCCAGCCAGGTCACTCTGTGATTTCTCCGGGGGGGGGGGGGGAAGGAGAGAGGGGGGCGGTGCAGAAATAAAGAAAGGAAAGGAGGAAGGGATCTCTTTCAATGTCCTTCTGTATCAGCAATGCCAAGCAATCCTTATGCCTTCTACTCTGACTACGTCACTCCTGCAGTCTTCCTATTCACTACCCTTAGCAATACCACACTGCAGTCGATTGCAGGAAAACCTAGGACCCTCCTCTACTCTGGATTCCAGTCCAGGGCCCTGTAATAAGCATTTAAGATCGGCATCTACACCAGCCTTATTACTCACACCCCTGGATTCCTTCCTACTGTACTACTTCTTCCCTTTCTTTTCTCTTACCTCAGGAAAAATTCCTCCCTACTGTGCCCTACACTGTTTCTGGTCTTCTGGCTTTACAGAAGCCCTGCCTGTTTCCACAAAGGTGAGCTTCTTTCTAATTAGCTCCTTCTACACAGCCTGACCCTCTCCTCATTTGCATCTTAATTGTCTGATTGAGCCCCACTTGACCTAATTCAGTTCTTGCAGGGCCACTGTGGGGAGTACATCCCATCACAAGGCTCCAGTAACAATATCCATTTGATCAGCATGTTGTCTTTGGTGTTTATAAAGCACTTTGATGTCCTGGATTAGAAATTACATTTATGTCAATGGGATGACACTGTGCAAAAGTGGTGTAAGATCCCAATAACCACCATTGTCAGAGATTGTGAAGCTAATGCTAACTCAAGCACTTTAGCCAATCAACCATTATCCTACCCAGTATTATTTTGTTTCAGATAGTGTTAACTTAAGAATTTAATTAAAAAACCACACCAGATTCCTGTCCAAGAATAAGAAAGTTGTATTAAGAACAAGAATTTCTATTACCCATGGCAAGATATTAGACTAATTACAAAGTTATATAATTTCTCTGCATGCTCTTTCTGTGAAAGCCCCTCTTGTCCGCTGCTTGTCTATGAGCTTCTGTAGTGTCTAGCTGCTTCTCTGCTGGGCCTAGGCACTTCCACTTTCAATCCTTATTTCTTTTTGAGACTTTCTCAAAGTCTCTTTCTGAGACTTCGTGGCCCAGGCTAAATCATATGCCACAGGGCATGAGAACTCATAGTTCCTATCACAGAAGCTGCTGAACCTAGTACTCAAGTACTAGAGTGTTAAAAGCCATATAAATACCTAACTAGCTATAGAGTATCTTGCCATACAACTAAAATGGGATGATGGGGAGAGAAGGGTAGAACAGAGGGATAAATGCTTAGGGCCGGGGAGTATGAAACAACACAGGCTTAGAAGCAGCGAGCTAAGGGGGAACAAGTCTGAGGTTGTAGTAAGTTATTATAAGAGCCAGTTTACCTATACCTAAGTTGAATTTCTAGTTTTATCACCTTCTATTAATGTACAACTGTTGGGGTACCATTAAAAGCAAATAAATATCAAGGCCCTAATTGAGACAACCCTCAAAATGCATTCACAGGCACCCTGAATAGAAATTTTCTTTGTAATGATTCAGAAACAAAACTGACTTTTAGTGACAAAAGATGTTTAAAGAAGAAAAGAAATGATGGCATTGAATAATCATCATGTTTTCCATAGTTCCCCCTCTCCTTTCCAATAGACTAAGGGTAACACAAAATAATATATACTAACTATAACATTGAAATATAAAATGAACAATTGTTAAACAGTTAGATTAAAAACATTGTTAGCTCTATTTTAGTGGTTTGTAATTATGTATAGTGAATGAGAATAGATGAGTTAACACTTAAGGCAAGTCCTTGCTGGCATAAGCATGGTTCTGCCAATTCTTTTACATAGATTGCTAATCTTCTTAAATTGTTACTGCTGACAGAACAAAGGTAACATGCTCTCTTTGAAGACATAATGATAAAAAAATCCACACCTCTTTTATGGGAAGACCTAGGGCAGGATGACACAAAAACAACAGGACCCTGAAAATGCAAACCCAGCTGGAAAAATTCAGATATTGGGTCATTGAAGCTTGTGCTTGCATAATGTATGGGTTACCTAGAATCCAAAGGTCTGATATCCTAAAAGCCAATTGGATAAAATTTAAGTAACCTGTAATGTGGAAAAATGTATAAAAGATCTAAATGAACATGGGCCCCAAATAGAGAAATACTGGACCAGAAACTGAAGAATGGGAATGAAGGAGCAGACCAAGGATCAGAGAAAGCAAAATGGTGAAAGAATTTCCCAGAAGGCTGTGGTTCAGAGATCCTGTCTCAGAATGAGGTGCAGAAAGCCAGGCTTGTCACCTGAGGGGGTGATCTCAAGAGGTCCTTAAAAGGGTCTAAGACCTGTAATCGTCACATTCAGCTTCAAAAAGGAAGAGTAAACCATTCTAATCTGGAAGGCGCCAAATCCAGGGTATTCCCCAATAAACAGCTTTTCCATTTTTTGCTCCAGGAATTTTATGCATCATTGTTTCATTTTCTGTTGGCTTCTCCCTTTACAGCTTCCTTAGATCTAACTCCTGGCACTCAGGCAAGTTACTATCAAACAAATACCGAGGGACGTATTACATTAATACATGTAACACTCATTCTCTATACTGAACAAAGCCTTTAATTAGTCTGTTTATGTTTTGAATGCACAAAGATTAGTAAAGTTTAAATCCTGGAAATATAACCAAAGTTACTGTATTTGGTATATTTTATTGGAAACAATGAGTCAAGACTCCAGTAACTCATGGTAATTCATGCTATCACAATTTCAATATCTTTTAATGGGACTGAAATTAACTCCAGTCACTGATGTAGCTCAAAGCTGGAAAAGTTGCAAATTCTAACATAAGTGGAAAAGAGAAGGCAATAACCTCTGAAAACAGAGAGAATCCTACATTACTATTACCTTTACAGCAGGTTTCAGAGAGCTAAAATGAAACATAGGGGAAAAGATCAATGAGCCACATTGTACAGAAGTATCTTGACAGCTGGGGCATAACAATGGAATGACCAAAAAATGAGGAGACATTTAAAGAAGATAAAATTGTTTTAATTCATCAAAATCAGAGGATTGCTCTGGTGCTTTTCTTAGTCTGACTGAACATGCATAATTTTTTTTTTTTAAATATGGATCATACCAACTGAGACGTCTGAAAAAGAAGGGCTGCATTTGTACAATTAAAAATGATAGCTGGTAAAACATTCTGTAAATGAAACGTGTATATATAAGCTTATCACTGACTTTCCCACATACTTCCTACTTACACACATTTTAATAGAAAATACTTTTTCAGGCTAAGGTTGATTATTTAAATATATTCACAATAGTACTCATTTACATCTGTTTTCTGGGGCTGTCAAAATGCTTTGCAAAGATTGAATAAAGCTTCCCAGCATCCCTGTGTGGTAGGTAGATAAATGTTATTTCCCTTATTTCACAGATGAGGCCATTATAATATAGACAGTTTAAGAGACTTGTCCAGGATAACACAATCTGTTTGTGACAGAGTCAAAAACAGATCCTAGATCTCCTCATTCTGAGCCCTAGTCTACACTACGAGTTTAGGTCGAATTTAGCAGCATTAGATCGATTTAACCCTGCACCCAGCCACACGACGAAGCTATTTTTGTCGACTTAAAGGGCTATTAAAATCGATTTCTGTACTCCTCCCCGACAAGTGGATTAGCGCTGAAATCGACATTGCCAGGTTGAATTTGGGTAGTGTGGACGCAATTCGATGGTATTGGCCTCCGGGAGCTATTCCAGAGTGCTCCATTTTGACTGCTCTGGACAGCACTTTCAACTCAGATGCACTAGCCAGGTACACAGGAAAAGCAATGGGAACTTTTGAATTTCATTTCCTGTTTGGCCAGCATGGCGAACTCAGCAGCAGAGGTGACTATGCAGAGCTTATCAGCACAGGTGACCATGCAGTCCCAGAATTGCAAAAGATCTCCAGCATGGACCGAATGGGAGGTATTGGATCTGATTGCTGTATGGGGAGACAAATCCGTGCTATCAGAATTACGTTCCAAAAGATGAAATGCCAAAATATTTGAAAAAATCTCCAAGGGCGTGAGGGACAGAGGCTATAACAGGGACCCGCGGCAGTGCAGCGTGAAAATTAAGGAGCTCAGGCAAACCTACCAAAAAACATAAGAGGCAAACACTCACTCTGGGTCAGAGCCACTTCTATGATGAGCTGCATGCAATTCTAGGAGGGCCCCTACCACTACCCCACCCCTGTCCATGGACACCTGCAAGTGGGGAGTCTCACACAACAGGGATGAGGATTTTGGGGACGAGGAAGATGATGATGATGAGGAGGAGGATAGCACACAACAGTCAGGCAGAGAAACCGTTCTCCCCGACAGCCAGGACCTCATAGACTCATAGACTTTAAGGTCAGAAGGGACCATTATGATCATCTAGTCTGACCTCCTGCACAATGCAGGCCACAGAATCTCACCCTCCCACTCCTGCAATAATACTCTCACCTATGTCTCAGCTATTGAAGTCCTCAAATCATGGTTTAAAGACTTCAAGATGCAGAGAATCCTCCAGCAAGTGACCCGTGCCCCATGCTGCAGAGGAAGGCAAAAAACCTCCAGGGCCTCTGCCAATCTATCCTGTTTATCACCCTGGAACCAATACCCTCCCAACCCTCTGAAGGCGGGCTCACGGACCATGAAGCCAGAGAAGGCACCTCTGGTGAGTGTAGCTTTGTAAATATAATACATGGTTTAAAAGCAAGCGTGTTTAATGATTAATTTGCCCTGAAGACTTGGGATGCATTCGCGGCCAGGAGAACTACTGCAAAAGTCTGTTAACGTGTCTGGGGATGGAGCGGAAATCCTCCAGGAACATTATTAAGCGGACATTCAGAGGTGGCCATTTCTGCTGGGCTGGTTGCCTGTGGCTGAAAAGAAATCATCCCCGCTTTTAGCCATGCGGGGGGGAGGGGGTGGGCTCATGCTGAGCTGGTCGCGTTTGACTGGCAGGGATCTTCCCTGATACTAGTCATGCGGTGGGAGAAAGGGTGAAGCGATCATCCCAGAGAATTGGGTGGGGGTTGGTTAATTGGGTTTGTGCTGCACATTAACCCAAAAACTGCAGCCCCTCCTTTTAAATGGCCGACCCAATGGGTGCTTAGTATGGGAAAGGAGGGCACTGGTGTTTGAAACCATTCCCACATGTTATGAAGGTTGAAGAAGCCGAAAGACTGTGGCTTATCATGGCTACCTGCAAGCCGAATTCTGATCTCTCACACCAAACCGGCAGGCCCTCAATATAAGAGGCAAAATGCGAACTTGTACCGAGCACATGTGCTATGTAATGTTAACAGCTTGGTTCATCGTGAAAGAGTCTACCCATTGTTCTCTAAAATGTGTCTTTTTAAATACTATCCCCTTTTTTCCTCCCGCAGCTGCAAATGTTTCAACACTCCCTATCATCTCCGTCCCAAAGGCTAGCGCAGATAAGAAGGCAAAAAAACCCCCACTTGCAATGAAATGTTCTCTGAGCTCATGCAGTCCTCCTGCACTGAAAGAGCTCAGCAGAATGCATGGAGGCAAACAATGGCAGAGTCCAGGAAAGCTACATTGTGACAGTTCTGTTTGTTTCTCCTTGATGAAAACCTGCCCCTTGGTTCACTCTACTTCGCTGTAAGCCCTCCCCTCTTTGATCACTGCTTGCAGAGGCAATAAAGTCATTGTTGTTTCAAAGACATGCATTCTTTATTAATGCATCACACAAATAGGGGGATAACTGCCAAGTTAGCCCGGGGGGGAGGGGGAAGGGAGAGAAGGGAAGCACCGGGTCAGGTGGTGGATGAGGGGAGGAGGGAAGTAAAAGGCCACACTGCACTTCAAAACTTATTGAATGCCAGCCTTCTGTTGCTTGGGCAGTCCTCTGGGGTGGAGTGGTTGCGTGTCCAGAGGGCCCCCCCCCCGCCCTGCGTTCTTGGGCGTCTGGGTGAGGAGGCTATGGAACTTGGGGAGGAGGGCAGGCGGTTACACAGGGGCTGCAGCGGTGGTCTGTGCTCCTGCTGCCTTTCCTGCATCTCCACCAGACGCTGGAGCATATCAATTGGATCCCCCAGTGGCCTCATCATTGCATCCTGCCTCCTCTCATTATGCTGCCGCCACCTCTCCTCTTGCTCCCACAACCTCTTATCTTGCTCTATTATCTTGCCAAGAATTAATGTGAGGCTGATGGGCCTATGATTACCTGGGTCATCCCGTTTATGCTTTTTAAAAATGGCACAAAATTAGTTTTCTTCCAGTCTTATGGAACTTCCACAGCGTTCCAAGACTTAGTGAAAATCAACATTAATCATCCAGCAAGCTCCTCAGCCAGCTCTTTTAAAACTCTTGGATGCAAGTTATTTGGACCTGATGATTTAAAAATGTCTAATTTTAGTATCTTCTGTTTAACATCCTCCAGAAATACCAGTGGAATGGAAAGAGTGTGATCATCATCATATGATGAGACTATATCATTTTTTACCCCTCAAATACAGAACAGAAATATTGATTTTCTGTGTAATTATTGATCATTCTACCTGCTCTCCTGAATAGGGATGTTTTCCTGAATTGGAGCCTAAATTATGAGTCACTATAATAAAAAGTGATTTCGGGTGTCAGGGTTCCCTCCCCACTCTGAACTCTAGGGTACAGATGTGGGGAACCGCATGAAAGTCCCCAAGCTTATTCCTACCAGCTTAGGTTAAAAACTTCCCCAAGGCACAGATTCTTTTTCCTTGGACAGTACGCTGCCACCACCATGTGATTTAACAAAGAGTCAGGGAAAGGACCACTTGGAGTTCCTCTTCTCCCAAAATATTCCCCCAAGCCCTTACACCCCCTTTCCGGAGGAGGCTTGAGAATAATATCCTAACCACTTGGTTATAAAGTGATCAAAGACCCAAACCCCTGGGTCTTAGGACAATGGAAAAATCAGTTAGGTTCTTAAAAGAAGGGTTTAAAGTTAAAAATCATCTCTGTAAAATCAGGATGGAAAATAACTTTAGAGGATAATCAGATTCAAAACACAAATTCCCCACTAGGCAAAAATGTTAAGTTACAAAAAACAGGAATAAACCTCCCTCTTAGCACAGGGAAAATTCACAAGCAAAACCAAAAGATAATCTAATTCGCCTTGCCTGGCTTTTACTCACAATTTTTGTAAATAAAAGACTTTTAGAATGGTTGATAGGAGAAGGAGTTTTCTGACCTGATACTTCTCTGCTTCCCAAGAGAACACACGCACAAAGTCTCCCCCCCTCCCTGCCCCCCCCCCCCAAGATTTGAAAGTATCTTCGTTCCCCATTGATCCTTTTGGTCAGGTGTGTCCCCCCCCCCCCAGTTGTTTGAGCTTTTTAACCCCTTAAAGGTAAGGAGGAATTCTAGGCTACCTTAGCTGTATGGTTATGACATGGGGTCATTCCCATTAATTGCTAAGCAACATCCACTTTACTCCTATAGATTTGAACTGGAGGGGAGTGCAGTCAGCAATTTCAGGATGAAGCCCTTTGAGGGCTTGCAAGATTTGGTCCTTATGTAGTAAACCATTATTAGAAGTAAGATAAAAGAAATGGCATGGTCAAACAAAAAATATCAAACACAGTTATAAAATGTGCTTGAAAAGAGGATTGTTTATTTGCTCCTGTTAATAAAACAAATGGTTTTGAATGATTGTTAGTGAATAAATACAAAGAGGAGTAAATACTAAGTTTTCAGGAATTTTCCACTTCTCTTTGTTGGAAAGCGAGGGTTAATTGTCCATTTTGATCAGCAAAACTATAACTGAAATATTTCAAGTTCTTCGTGGTTAGATAAGAACAGTTTGTGGAAAAATCATAAAAAAGAAGAAAGACCGACCAGAGAAAAAGGTTCCAAAGTGTAGTTTTGATTTTGCTTTACAACCATTTTCTTTTTCTACAATATGCCCTGAACTTCAATCCTTAATATATAAAATATATCTTGTTTGGACTATTTATCCACATTTATCCTTTCAATAGTTTTAGTATTAACTAGTATCAGTATAAATGATTTTCCTTAAGTTCCTGTATAAGGACACTTATTTATAACTAGTAAGGAAGCATATTCCCATGCAAAATATTTGTGTCATAATAAAACTGAAGGTCATATTTTCTCATAGAGAAGTATGACATGCATAGTCAGAAAGATATTAAAAGCTATACTGCATGGGGAAAAAACAACCCTGCTGAAATCAAAATACATGCACACTCTGCTGTCTAAATTTCAGAACAAGTGCCAAACTTCTTAGCAATTGGTAGGACAGAGATATTTAAATTTAGAGAAAGGTCAAATTATAGTTTTACTTTCTGTGAGTTTCATGAAACATGAAAAAATCTTGTGTTCTGTAAAAATGTTCCATTGGGCTCATCAATTTATTCCCACTAATACTCATAAAAGCTTTCAGCGGAGCTGTACAACTTGTAGAAGTCTCTTATGCCTCCTCTATTTGCATATGTTGATTACATAACTCCCACTGCTGCTAAATTGCTGCTATTGACAAGCTCTTCTTTAAAAAAAAAAGTAAACAAAATGAAAAGTAAGGGACTACATGGCAAGGAATAGAAGAGTGGTAGATGTCTGGGATAGTTGAATTGTGGTATGATGGTTCTTTCTTTTTTGTACAAAACTTTTTCTTGGAGATCATGTAACCCTATTGAATCACTGATTTACAGATTATGGGAATGTCTCATTCAACCACCATTGAAATGCATTTTTTTTAAAAAAGTCTATTGTTTAAAAAAACTAAGGAACTTGTACAAAACTAATATTAAAATATAATCAAAATTAAAACAAAAACAAAAAACAAACAAAAAAGCTAAACAAGTGAATTTACCATTCCCTTGCATCTTGAAATCATAATTTTAAGATGACAAACTTTATCAATAGTTGAACACGTTTGCTATTTAAAAAGTTAAACTATAAACTTTGTGTAATAACTGGAACCTTTAGGGAAAACATCTCTCTTCAGTTTTTGTCTGTAAGCACTGAAGAAACAGTATCCCTTCAATAAGACTACCCATGTGAGCAAAGGCTGCAGCATAGGGAACTAATTTAATGGTTATACAGTTGCATGCAGTTACATAAATGTCAACCATAAACATATACTCATAGGTATTCATCCAACTCACTGGTGCTACGGGGTGGGTAAACTGCAGCAGTGGAGGTAGAGTAACTTAAAGGGGAGAGCAGCAATGCTTGTACAAAGTTGCATTCATATGAGCCCCTCTGACAAAGGCTGTCATGGGATATAATGAATCATATAATAAAAAATATGCTCTGTCTATACCCCTTACCAGGTAATGCTACCCACTATGGGGTCAGGACTGGTCTGCTTGGGAACCCTGGCAGAATCAATACCCTTCAATAACAGATTCTGCTTCACAATTCCTTTACTCATTCAATAACTGATGCTTCATGTATTATAGTGTCAGTTTTATAGCATGGGCTTGAGTTGCAATTTTGGTGTCATGTAAAGTTGCAGATGAAAAGCTTTCTTTCCCAAGTATGATAAAGAAGAAACACTGCAGGGCAGGTTCTCAAGGTAGTGAAGGGATTAGGTGACGTTAGAGAGCTAGCTTTGGGGTTTGCCTTTATGTGTTGGGAAAAAAATCTTTTGAGAAGAAAATGGACTAATAGGTAGCATCACCTGAAGGCCAGCACATTCAATCTTTGAGTCCATTGGGGTTATCGTGGAAAGTGAACAAAACAATGAAGTCTAAAAAAAAACCCCTATTTTGTTTTTATTAGTGATTTAGATTTAAAGGGACAACATAAAAATTGAAAATATGTTGTAAATCATATTTTAAATGAATTGATCTATGCATACGTGCTACTACTAACAACTAAATGTAAAGAATTTTAACAATCCTGCTTACGCTATACTGGTATTATTTATTTGATTACTTTGCTGTTGATTTTTTCTCTGTTTGGATGATAGAATGAATGAATGAATATCAATTGTAATGTTGATAGTTAGTTTTACTTTTTAAGTTCTCATGGCTTGCAAACAGCATGAATGATTAAAAATGACTGTTTCTTTTGCAATTTTTTTTTTAAACATGGACACTTTTCTATTGGGTTTTAGCTTTATAAAAACTTGTTTTATAAACACTAAATTTAGGGCAATATTTGAGCTGAGAGTAACCTTAAACTCCAAGCCTTTTCCTATCAATGAAATAAAACTAAACTTTTTTTTATATTTTTGTTTCTATGGAAAATTATTATTACTAGTACTTAGGATTTATTATTACAGTGGAAGTATAGAAAGCTCATTATGCACACTAAGTACTGCCAAGATGGGCATGGTATAAGAATCTAGATGGACGGTTGGATGGATGCATAAATAAATAGATATAGTCTCTGTAAGTATCTTACTGATACAGAATAGGCATTAGCCAAAGATATGATACCTATAATCTTATTCCTAGTATTAAAAGAAGTGATTCTCTATAAATATATGAAATATAAAGCAAGAAAATAAATATATACAAAGTATAGTTTCAGGATGATAGATGGGGAGCTAAATACAGTGATCCTTAATAAAATTCAAAAATTGATTGAGTCTGTTTAACTGGGTAGCTGGGTATTTTCCTATGAAGCCCGAGCAACAATGTTTAACTGGTTTCCTGGAGCCCTTGAGGAAGAATAGTGATGTATACACTGTCTGCCTTTCACAAGGAGTGGAACCCACTTGGGGCTCACCACATTTAAAAAAAAAATCAAAGCACTTTTACATAGGTGCTGAAATATGCCAAACTTTTGGCACCCAGGCTCACAAATATTAGTTTGACAGATGTTCTGTCTCTGATCTCACTTATTGTAATTCCCATGCTTCTCTTCCTTTTTCTAGACAGAATACTAACTATAACATACGCTTTCTGATTTTTCTCTGACCCGCTGTATCTATTTCCTCTCCTACCAGGTCGTAAATCTTTGCTTTAGACTACTGCATTTTCATAATGTAACTAACGGGAGGACGAGGCTTAGTCTGTTTTCTTCCTTGCTGTCCATGTGGAACTCCTCTGCGCTGGGTTATCATTTCATCTTCCTCAAGAGCCTCTTTAAAGGAATTCAGCAGAAGTTAGATCATTCAGGGTCAAAATCCTATCGGCACAACTGACTTGTACAGGATAATCTTTTCCAAAGAATTAGAGGACCAGTTGTTAAGCCACTATATCAACAGAACACCAAAAATCAGCCCTCTCCAGCTCCTGTCTGTTCAAATACTCTTCTTAGTTATTAAAGTTCATAGTCCTAAACCACCCCTTATCATCATCATATATAGCCTTCCTTGTTCTCTGTGCTAAGCATGTTTTGGCCATATGGTTTGCAGTTGTAAATATATTTGAGAAAGAAAATAAAAGAAATAAGCAATAGAAAGTAATTTTGGCTGATCAAGCAAAACTATCCTTTCTGGCAGTGATTCTCAAACTGTGATCTAGTGACCACTGCCAGTCTGTGCAGCACTAGCTGTTAGGCCTATGGAGAGAGTTGTTTCCAGCTGTTGCACAACATTAAAGGCAGCTAAAAATACTTTTCTAATATTTTCCATGTAAGCAATTGCTATATGTGCCCCTAAGAATTCCTCAGTGATAACTGACAAAGGGTTCAAAGTTCTGTAACAGCAATTCCTACCAGGCCTGACAGACTCACTACACCTAACACATTGCTGTCAACTGTTAAACTATCCCTGTCTCTAATGTAAATTAAGCAATGTAAAGCCAAGAAAACTCCCTTTGCATATGAAGTCAACAGGAAAAACAGGTTGATGGGGGCTCTGAAACCAACAAGGAAGAGCACACTGGAGTCTGAACCCCAGGGGTCATCCTGATTCCCGGAACAAAGACAATGAACATTGGCAAATATAAGGAGAAGCTAAAGGACATAGTGTTATTCATTTCACTGAGGAACACCCTTGGTAGAGGGGAGTGATTTGTGACCGTTCTTGATCCTGGATTGACTGAAAAATCAGCTTGCTCTGCAGAAAAGCTTAGGCAAGAGACTGTATCCGACAAAGGATTATGACCTCAAAGTTAAATTTTAGTCTTTAGAAAATACTTTTGTTTTGTTTGCAACTATTTCTGTTTCCGTGATCCTGACTCAGGTCTTAAATGTCAACCTTTGTTAATAAACTTATTTGATTTTAGTATAAACAGTGCTGTGCTATAAAGGACCTGATCCTCAGTTGTATCAGCCAAGCTGCGGGTATACTGTCTCTCACCTGGTGTATTTCTGGAAGTGTTTAGTGACAGGGGCTGGATACTACAGAGAGGGAACACTTGGCCTGTTGCTAGCCTGAACTGAGAGAGAGAGAGGTATCAGGAGACGATGGTAGGCGTACGGTGCCAGAGGCTTCTGAATTCAGGGAACTGAGATGCAGCAGGCACAGACAAGACTGTTTCACACTAAAGACAAATAGTTGTGAGGTGTCTCACAACCTTGCATACACTTGAGGAGCATCACACTATAATTGCTAAGGGATGTTGTGTGATGGTGAGCAGGAGGGAAAATTCAATGAGAAACTCTATTAAAATGTGGTCCACATAATGAAAATGTTTGAAAATCCCTGCTTTAAGGCAACGTCTTCAGAATGCAAATCAGAATTTTCTATTTAGCAGATAATTTACCTCACTTCTAAGTACACCTGTTCCTTCTCTTAGAGCTTAATTGTCCTTGACGGACGCTGATTGCTGATATTTCTAAAGAGATGAGGGTCTTCTTCACTTACAATTTTTCCTTTGGGGTTTGATCAATACATTGAACATTCAATTTTGACTCATTGTTCAGTTTTAGTACAGGCTGCATTACAGTATGGCTGTAGAGATTTGACTTTCAAAGGGAGGGAAAAAATGTAGCTAGGCAATTGGCATACATTCATAGTGCTTAGTCTCTAGTATACTATCCACAGGAAAGGTAATAAAATATATTGGCGGAATTCCCTCTTTCTCTTTCCAATGCCTCTATTACATTTTGATCACTGCAAATAACTTTTTATAAGGAATTTCGCTTTTGTAATACTTTTCTGAATTTTCTGAATTGTAATACTGGAAAAATTTAGTCATTCCTTAAAACTTGCGGCTGGATGCGCTAACTAGTAGAATGAGTAACTCTGAGGTTTATTTTTATATATGAATATTTTTTCTTCCATTTAATTACTCCATACTGGAGTCATTCTAGCTGCTGGGTTGGGGTTTATTTGGAGGGGGATGGAGGATTTGTTTTTTCTATTAAAGAATCATAGATTCTGGGGAAGGAAATAGGCCTATTAGATCAGCTTCTCTATCTATTGAAGTGTGGCTTCTTAGGGCCGCCTCTACAGTATATTTCTAGTGTTTTGATTTAAACACTTTGTTTTAAATGGCTCTAGTGATATGATTTCCACCACTTCCATTGGGAGATTATTTCAGCCTAATAGGTTTCACTATTAGGAATTTTGTTCTTGTTTTCAAGTTAGATTTTCCTTGGCTAATTTTTAATTTATTATCCCTACTCCCTTGGACCCCATTAAACAATCCTTCTACTTAACTACTGTTTACACCCTTCACATACTTGGTTAGTATGTCCCTGCCCTTCTGCTCTCCCCCTTCTCCCCCAGCTGTCATTTTTATCACTTAAAGTCTTTTTTCTCTTCATATATTAATATCTAGCTTCTTAATCCATTTTGTTATTTTCTGTATTCCCTCTGATTTTCTGACATCTTACTGGTGTGAAAACCCCAAAACTATGTGCCATATCTGAAATGACTATTGTCTGATACCTGTACATAATCTAGTCTAGCATAGGGCCTGGGATTTTTTTGGCTACCATATAGCACGTTAGAAGTTCATCTCCATTATACCGTTTTAATTGTGTGTCTTTCCAAGTCTCCCTCTCCAAATTAATATCTAATTTCAGGTTCTATTTCTCTGGGTGTATTAGCTTTAAATGCATGGATCAATTGTTTTGCCATTCTACAGTAACGATTAATGGAGTAAAAACAACGAGGAGTCCTTGTGGCACCGTAGAGACTAACACATGTTTTTGGGCATAAGCTTTTGTGGGCTAAAACCCACTTTATCTGCTGTATGGAGTGGAAAATACAGTAGTAGGTCTATATACACAGTACATGAAAAGATGGGAGTTATCTTATCAAGTGAGGGATCAGTGCTATTAATAGAGTGGCCATTTATTCAGGCTGTGCAAAAGGATGTGTTTCTTAATACACATGCTATTGACAGATCATTAAGGGAAGCTTAGCTCCAATCCTTGCAAAGTTCCACCTCAGTATAGTCTCATTTATTATAGACTTTTCTTTATGATAGTTTACTATCCATATAAATGCTCATATCTACACCCGGGAATTAAGTTTTCAAATAAAATTTGTGCAGTACAGAATGCTTTATTTTCCAAATACAATAAACATACACACCTACATTCTCTCCATCATCTATGGCTACAATTCATCCTAAACGCTGATTAAGACTTGTATTATTCATGTTTGTGGTTACAATACTCTTTAGAAATCCAGATATTTGTTCCATTATTTAATGAAGGGATTATATTAGATAGATGATTATTTTCAGTATTCTGGGTTTTTTGAACATGTCATGATGTTGATTCAGCAAGGTACTTACAAATTTTGCCCAACTTTAAGCATCAGTGTGTCCAATTACTTGAATAGGAGTTTCACTTGTGCTCAAAGTTAGGCAAATGCTTAAGTATTTTGTTGAATCAGGACTTAGGACTCGAAAAAAACAAATGTGGCAGTCTTTTTTGTACCTCGCTGATTCTCCGCCCTTTCCAGAAATAATGGCCTCTAGGGCCATCAGTTACTTTATTTGCTGCACTCCAAACCCCTCAGACCCAGCCTGGAGCCCCCTCCTGCACCGCAAACCCCTCATTCCCGGCCCCACCCCAGAGCTCGCACCCCCTCCCACATCCCAACCCCCTGCCCCAACCCAGTGCAAGTGAGTGAGGGTGGGGGAGAGCAAGCGACGGAGTGAAATGGGGTGGAACTTCAGAGAAGGGGCAGGGCCTCAGGAAGGGGCAGGGCAAGGGTGTTCAGTTTTGTGCAGTTAGAAAGTTGCAGCCCTAATAGGGTAGCAATTTTCTCTCTTCCTTAAAGCATCTAAAAATACTTAATGGATGACTGCAAAATGGTTAATCATATTCCAGAGTGTGCAGCTTGCTAAAAATGTCTCTAAACCTCTAATCTGAAGCTAATGCAGTTTTTTCCAATAAGTTTCATTCTTTAAAATGCAAACCTACAGCAAACAATATAATTGTGCCTGTTCCCACAGACACTTTTCCTCAGTCACATGCAATCTCCATTTCTCTCTGCTAGATCATCTCACACTTAATTTTCATTTCAGACAACATTTCTGAATTATTTTCTAGTACAAGGTTGTTTTTACATAATGATTCTTTACTCAAGTCAATGTATAATATTATAAATAAGAATGAATCTAATAGTAAGCGCCTCTTCCAGTGGCCATCAATGTAAATTAGGCATTTTTTTCTGCTGACTGCAGTGGTCACCAGATCAGGCCCTTAAAGCAAGTTGGATTCCAGATTTTTTAAATAAAGATCTGAAACTTTTTGTGATCTCATCACTATTCACTTCCAACTAAACTCGAGGCTTTTGTATTATTTTGTTCATAGTGAATTCAGTTACAACAAAATGTTCATTTACCAATCAATGGAAATTAATCTGATCTCAGCAGTGTAAGAGTAGGTCCACTGGAGATAATGGAGTTACATCACTGCAAGATTGGTATAGGAACAAAATCATCCCTAAAAGTACCTGTTATTTGTTATGGTATTCCTTATTTGTCCTTATTGACAGAGTAGCATTGGAGTCAGTGGATACTGGCTCATGTCATGTGACAAGTGTATTAACCTTTTGAAACTCTGACCCAGGTAATATGATAGGTCAGAACTTTATTTCTGAGTCTGACCATCACTCCTGTCTGTCACATTTTCATTACTCGTATTGTCTTCTGCCAATACACAGTTGCTGATACACCTGCTGTGAAAGGTGGAAATGGAATAATTTCACATTCACCAAGGAGCAAACTCTGCTCATATCTGCTCTTCAGTCAGTAATGGGTTGCTGTACTCAAAGACTGTAAAATGTTACCAATTCTTTTTCCCTTTTCACTCCAGAAGCAATCATGCTCCTTATCACTAAGAAAAATGACCTCTATGATAGCACAATATAAATTCAGAAATTCACTATAGTCTCTGAGCTCGAACCCCCAATGGGATTTAAAGTTGTGGCAACAGAGAGTAGAGGATCAGTGAACGAAGGCAGAAAGCATTAGTGTGTTAAGCAATCATTTCAACTTTTTCTTTCCATTTTTCATACTCAGGCTTACATGAAAAAACATTTTGCACTCAACAGATGAGTTTGAATCATTTCATCATTTTACCAGCGGAGATTAAAAAAAATCAATACAAGAATAACAGGGGTGCTCAAACTCAGTGTGAAGATTTAAAAAAAATGGAGGATGAAGGAAAACTACACTGGCAGAACACTCATACAAAGAAGATCTCAGATATGCTGCATACATACACTCTGTCTACAAAAAGCTTATCAGCATTTACCTGTTTCTGTAGTTTAAAGAACAAGGAGTCAGTGGGGAATGGAAACAAATTTGTTTGTAGAAAAAGTAATATCTTAAATGTTTCAGTTGTATTAGATATAAAACTGATTATGAAGGATATCAGAAGATAATCACACAACTGGCAAATTGTAAAGTGGAGAGATTAGGGGCACAGTGAAATATCTCTAATCCTTCAGGGATGTGGAAGTGTTATGATACTCACACTCTTATACAGATGACTTCTTGTGAATGTCTGTTACAGCTGTCCCCCTGCTGTATTCTTTTTCAATAGTGGCCGCCCCCCCCAGCCATGGAACTGACCAAAGTCAGCCTGGCCCTGCTCATGAAAATGGCTTGTACAGACTACCTGTGGAGCCATTGCTCTGCCTAGGGAGGAGGCTTCTTGCTCCTTTGTCTAGCTCCTTTGTTCAGACCCGGGCTCCGTGTAGGGGTGCTCTGCCCAGGTATGCAAGACCTAAAGTGGCCACATAGCTGAGCATATGAGTCATACCTGTGGCTCAGAACTTGCCCAGGCATGTCTATGCTTATCTGTAGTTTTCCCTGCTCTCTCTCTCCTCCCCTGTATCCAGAGAAGCCAATCAAAAGTACTGGTGGGAAACTGCCTAAGTTTGCCTTTAAAATCAGACATTTTCTGATCAGACCCCTGGAGAAGTTCTTTGCCATGCCACCTGGTCTGATCAGCTAGGGGTCTTGGGAGGCCCTCTCCCCGCTCTCGTTTGTTTTTTGAGCGTACCCCCATTGTAAACTCCCCTCCCACGAACAACGAATTTGTGCCTGAAGATCTCCTGATTATTGTAAGCGAATCGAGTTTTCTCTGCTTGTTGCTGTCCTGGAAAGTGGTAAGGAAAAACCTCTTGCACACTTCCCCTTGTTTTAATGCTGGCTTTCTTTCCCCAGCAGGCAGACTCCTTGGTCTGTATTAGGTTTAGCTTTTAGTCTAGATAAATTGTAATTTCATTTTGCATAGCTGTGGTTAAATTTGCTTTAAAGAATTGTTTGTATTGTGTTCTGTGTTACTTGCTAACTTGTGTAGTCTTGGTTAAGTTAAATCATAGATAAGATTTTACTGTGTTCTGTATAATTGTGTTTAAGTCTATCTTCCCGCTGCCCAAACCCCCCAAGCTCGCCCGTGTCTCCCCCCCACGAGCTCCCCAGTCTCGTTGCAGTCTCTCTGCTGTTTAAACTTGCAGCCTGTCTGCTCTCTGTCTCTCCCTCAGTTCAAGTCTCCCTCTGGTCTCTGCTCCACCACGTGTCTTCCCTCCCCCCCCAACCTCATTTCTCTACCACTGCCTTTCCAAGCCTCAATTGCATTACTAAAGTCTAGCATAAAAACCCCATTGGTTACTTTCCTTTTCCTCTCTAACACACCTCACATTTTACATTTACACCACTGTGACCCATTTTTACCTAAAGTTATTGGTTATTTAACACATTTTACCCATAACTGTTAGTTGGTTATATGCTGCTGTGACACACCCTTTACATAGAAATTGTTAGCTACCTGTTACATTTATAGTTCAGTGTTAATTGGTTACCAACTGTATTGTACCCCGCTGTACTATACCCCACTATTGAAACCCCCTATCCTGTTTACTAAAAGAAACCCCTCCCCAATTGTCTACCTTAACAAACCCCATACCCCTCACTATTGAATTTTCCCTGTTTTTATATTCTCTTAATAAAGTTTATTTTGCACCCCACCCGTGCAGTAATTGTCCCCCAAGATCCCCTACCTGCTGGCAGGGACAGTGAAAAGTTTGTATTGCTCTCGAGGAGAATGATTTTTTGTGCTGCAAGATAATGAAGTTGCCATTAAACTGTTAGATAGAAACTCTTTGGTTCACGAACTCTCCCTCTTACAGTGCTCATCAGTCGATCAAGTACTTATTCTAAGAAGTTTTACTATGTATCTTAAAGGCAGTTTTTAGAGAAAAAGCTGAATTTATATTGAAGCATTCTTCAACTGGAAATAAGCCTTTTTTGGTTCACTGTCAATTCTGACATTGGTTAAATGTCTTCATTTTTCAGTTAAAGCCGCTCAGATAACCCTATTTTCTGTTGCAGCAATTGTATTTTGGCATAGATAGTTGTTTGAGCAAACAATAGCTATCTCTGCTATGTGTGTGAATACATATTATAGGGATCACCATCAAAAACATACATCCAAATATTGCTTTCCAATGCATCTAACCCAATTTGGAAGTGGACTTTCTATGGATGGCATGGCAGGGAAGTTGGATGGATTTAATGTAGAAATCCTTATGCCTGACTTTGCTATATTTCATTTAGACTGTCAAAGTACCACTTTACTGTCTTCCCTGCATTCAAGTTATCACACTGGAGACTATTAATAATGCTCTTGCTGTAGGTCTCACAGGCAGCAAGTAGCATAATAGCTAAAATCCAGCTCTAGCTCAGTTGTACCAGTTACCAATCAGATTCTATATTAGAGTCAACACACTCTTTTTAACCTATGCTATCAAGCCCCGTGGGATTTTGATGTCTCTCTAGCTCTAGTCACTCCTTTCAGCTATCCATGTGCTAACTGACGTTCTTTAATGCTTTTTTTACACCAATACCAAACACACCATACAGAATGTCCTTTGTTAGAGTAATGTATTACCCTCTCCCTGGAACTCTACACTCAGAGAAGCTTATGGGTTGTTTCCATTTTTTAAGTAAACTGAAAACTCATTTTCCCTTTTTCTCTGATTTGTTAATTTGTGGCAGTGCAGACTGTTTTGGCAAGTTAAGAAACCTTATAACTTGAAGTTGTTGTTTACCAGGTTACAGTCCAGACCAGTGTGGGGCTGTTACCCCTGTCCTGCAACCTTGGGTGCTTTACAATACCTTTGTGAAGTAGTTCCCACCTTGACAACTCACAAACAGTCTTCCAGCATGCAGGTCATACCCTGAGTATGCTGTATGTAACTGCAGCCAGTCAGACACACTTGGGCTACACTCTGGTTCACATCAGCCTTGGTTATACTGCAGGCAGTAGCGTAGCCGGGGGGGAGCAGCGGGAGTGGCCGCCCCCCCTGTGAGCAGAAGCGGCGGAAGTGGCGCCTTTTTTTAGCAGCACTAAAAAAAAGGCGCCGCTTCTTGCACTCATCCAGCGGCGTTCTGGGTCTTCGGCGGCATTTCGGTGGCGGGTACCACCAAAGACCTGGAGTGAGTGAGGACCCACTGCCGAAGTGCCGCCGAAGACCTGAAGCACCGCCGGGTGAGTACAGGGGGAGGCGCCTTTTTATAGCGCCGCTCCCCCTGCGCTCCGGACCTCGCTGTGCTACTGACTGCAGGATGACCCCAATTCACACCCCAGTCCCAGATTTTCTCCCAGAAATGTATGTCCTGTACTGCCCAGCTCTCTCCTGGACAGTACTGATATTTTAAATCCTTTATTATTTTAATGAAATAATATGCCAGTTTGTTATCTCAAATAGTTATTCATACACCTTAACTTAAACACACTGGGTTAGATAAAACAGTAAAACAAGTTTATTAACTACAAAGAGATTTTAAGTATAAGTAATGAGAAATAAAAGTCAGAAATGTTTACTAATGCCTAACTAAACAAACTATATTAAATTCAAGCAAAGTTTCTTGCTACATGCTCCAGCAGATTACTCACCAAACTCTCAGGTCAGGACCCCGCCTCCAGAGTCCAACACAATGTTCCCTCTGATTTTTTCCATCCATTTGTGGAATGAATTTTGTTATGTGCACCAAATTATCGAGGTAATGTGCGGATGTGTGCCACCAGTAAAAAAATGAACAAAAAAACCACCTAGATATAATATATATTTTTAAAAAGTTATCATAGGGATAATTATTTCAGCCAGGATAGGTTAGGCATCTTAGAACTCACTACTCAAATAATGAAATTTAAGCATAAGAGAAATAAAAATTATGAAATGCATAGACCAGTGAAAAGCTCAAACAACCACACTTTGAAAGAATAAAATTACAGAGAATATATGTACATTGCAAGACGTAACAAAAATAAGTGTGTGTTGGGAGGTGAGAGTGAAAGACAGTGTGTGTATGTGAGATGAGACAGAGCGTGTCTGTGTGTGTGAGCCAGAGAGAGAGAGAGAGAGACACACACACACACACACAGAGTGTGAGACAGAGACACGCATTGCCTCTTTAAGAATGTTCAAAGCCTGGCAGGACTCCCCAGTGGACTGCAGCTGCCCTGGGGCATCTTTCAGGTAATCAATATTGCTAACTCTCATATATGGTGCTTTTCCTTAAAGCCTCAGTGTGTATACACGGGCAGAGGAGGAGGATATTGAGGAAGAAGTGTGTGTATATACAGCATCCCCTTGAGTTCTGGGAGAAGTAGAGTGGCTTCCTCCCATTCTGAGTTATAGTCAGGGCACTAAAACTTAAAGTAGCTGTACGCTGAAAGTGTGGAATCCTGGCAGACAACTTTGACATAGAGCTGCATGCCGATAGAGAAGTCAGGGCAACATAGATGCAGGGTGGGAGACACACATCTCCCTAACCACATTGCTCACTTATTCCACAGAGAACCCAGCCCTCTCTTATAACTTCACGTAAAATGTTGCTCCACATATTTTACCAAGACAATACTGACCAGCAAATGATACCTTACAAAGGACACTTTCTGCAAAGTTTATTACAATAGTGTGTATTCTGTCACACAAGTCACCACAAAAACGTTTAGGGAGCTAGAGAATATGTGAATGTTCATAATACATCAGCATATACTTAGCTGGCATTTACAATTACACTGTGTGATACAGGATACTGAGAATATTTTGAAGGCCCGATATATCATTACATCACTCCATTTTTGCTCTGTTTGTCAATTTAATGGTGTTATAGCAGCATAAAATTGCATTAATAAAGTAATGATTCAGGCATTCAGTATTCAATAACTCAAAAAAAGTCACTTTGTGACGTGCAGTCAAGAGTCAGTGAAAGACACGGTGTACTTTACCTCCCTCTTGATTTCTGCAGTGATACAACTACTGAGATCCCCTTCAGAGGCAGATGAGTTTTCCTCAAAGCACATTCATTTGAGGCACTTTAACTGGACTCTTATTTAGATCCCCAGGTTGATTTTTCCCATGTAAGTGCTAGAAAACTCCATTAATTCTTTTTCTTGGAGTATTCTTCTACATTCTTCCATGGGGAAGTATTTCCACAGGGCAAATCCCTGGTGGAAGTGGCAGGGGGCTTCTGCCTTAGCTCCTCCAAATCCTTGTGGCTCTCAGGCCAGCCACTGTGTCAATGGCCAAAGCCTTCATAGATCCTATGTCTCTACATTGTCGCTAGGCTTTCAGGGGAGAAATACTGCTGCCCTCCAGATCCTGCTCAGATCATGTGGTTTCACAGGATGTAGGAGAAATGAGTGCAAGTTAGTACTGGTACAATCAATATTCATTTGTATCAGATTGGACAGAGATCACCCAGCTCCCCGTCCCTCTGCTCCACCCAAATACAATTCAGTCCTGATTCTGCTCCTTTCAAACCTGTAGTGGACAAATTCTGAGGAACAGCCACAACTGGGCTTTCACAGATTCAGGGGAAGGAGAACCATGCCTTGACATTGTTACTTCTACTCCTCCATAGCTGCATCTTTTCCTTTCTCCAGAGAGCCAACAGGATCAGAGGATGGCATGGAATATGTTAGTGTTAAGACACATTCATGTTTATGTAGATAGTGTAAATATAGAGAAATCTAAAACACCTGAAACTTCAACAGTGACACTTCTTTTGACCAAGTGTCTCATTTAAAAGGAAACGTTTGAGAACGAACTTACAAGTTATCATTTAAAAGGCTACTCAAAGATAAAAGCTTGTGGTGTTATCATAATGATGTGGAAGAACTATGTGATCATAGAGTTTTTCTGAAACACCGTTTTTGCAATTTATGAGTAGATGGGCTTAAGGGTGACCTAAGAATATATTTTTGAGTTTGGACTTTTCTTTCAGTTTATTCAATTCACTATTAATGAAGAAACATTTCTATTCTGTTAATTAAAAATGCTGTTTATATTTTTAAACAAAATTGTGGATTTTAATTAGAAACCCATTACTCTGAGTTTTATAAGAAAAGCCAATAAAATATGCTTTGATCTTAATCAGTTAAATTCATATCTGTATAGCTATGAGTTGTGTGCCAGCATTTCCCACTACTGCATGTCATTCTATCTGTTACAATTATAGCATAAATATTTTTATAAATAGTGTATCAGACCTTTGTTCTCATGGAAAAATAAAACAAAGAGACTCAAGCCCTCCCTCCTTGTGACATCACTGCAATTTGCATGCCTGGAAGAGTGATGCAAATAAACAGTGAGGTCTGAGCGAAAACAAGCTGAGTGTCATGAAGCTGAATAATGGAGGAAGCACAAGCTGAAGAAGCAGCTGTGGATCCTTTCCAATGTATATGGAAGATCCCACTCTCCTGAATACTGTTGAAGCCCTGCCCACTAGGACTTTGCTTCTCAGCTGGTAAGCTGTGAGTATCAGAGGAAAGAATAATAGATTCTCTCCTCTCTATCCACATAATAGAAAGAAGGGAAGCTCTGCTGGTTTCATAGGCTGGAAAAAAGGGCCAAACACAGAAGCTGTAGCCCCACCTCACAGTTTGTTGGCAGCTCAAAGAGAAACATGTCTCCTGTGAGAGAGCTGTTTTCCTCTGCTCTCCCTCATTCCCCTAAATTACTGAACATTCCCCTTTTCCTGCCCCCAAGACCGCTTGTGCTCTTGCCTTGCTTATATTTATTCCTACAGCTCCCCCTTGCCCTCTGCCTTTGATGAGATCACCTCCAATTTTCTTCTCCAAAATGTTAACCTGACATCTCCTGCCTTTTTGACCAAAAGACCCCCTGCATTTTGTTACTCCAAAATTTGCTAACCAGCTCCCCAGTAATGCCTTTCTGCCTCTTCCCCATCATGTACCTCTGCTTTTAGAGTAGCAGCCGTATTAGTCTGTGTCAGCAAAAAGAACAGGAGTACCTGTGGCACCTTGGAGACTAACAAATTTATTTCAGCATAAGCTTTTGTGGACTACAGTCCACTTCATCGGATGCATAGAATGGAACATACAATAAGAAGATATTTATACATTCAGAGAAACATGAAAAGGTGAAAGTATGTGTCCACATATCTATTCAAGTGACACCATTATAGAACCTAATCACATCAGCCACGCCATCAGGGGCTCATTCACCTGCATATCTACCGATGTGATATATGCCATCATGTGCCAGCAATGCTCCTCTGCCATGTACATTGGCCATACTGGACAGTCTCTATGCAAAAGAATAAATGGACACAAATCTGACATCAGGAATCATAACATTCAAAAACCAGTAGGAGAACACCTCAACCTCTCTAATCACTCAGTGACAGACTTAAAGGTGGCAATTTTGCAACAGAAAAGCTTCAAAAACAGACTCCAATGAGAAGCTGCTGAACTTGAATTAATATGCATACTAGATACCATTAATTTAGGTTTGAACAGAGACTGGGAGTGGCTCAGTCATTACGTTAATTGAATCTATTTCCCCTAGTTAAGTATTCTAGTTAAGTATCCTCACACCTTTGTGTCAACTGTCCATAATGGGCCATCTTGATTATCACTTCAAAAGTTTTTTTCCCCTGCTGATAATAGTTCCTCTTAATTAATTAGCCTCTTACAGTTGGTATGGGTACTTCCACCTTTTCATGTTTCTCTGAATGTATAAATATCTTCTTACTGTATGTTCCAGAATGTATGCATCCAATGAAGTG
The DNA here is from genome assembly GCA_037349315.1 of Chelydra serpentina. Lineage (NCBI taxonomy): Eukaryota > Metazoa > Chordata > Testudines > Chelydridae > Chelydra > Chelydra serpentina. Next base: position 6,799,421 of record JBAIAC010000014.1, on the reverse strand, counting down.
GACTGTAGTCCATGAAAGGTTATGCTGAAATAAATTTGTTAGTCTCTAAGGTGCCACAAGTACTCCTGTTCTTTTTATCTCTGCTTTGCAGCCCCACATTTGCTGTCCTCTGAACTACTTGTACCCAGAGATCTGGCTGAGGTGTTTCTCTCTTTGTGTTTGGTTTATAATTGCTACCTTGCTTGTCTCCTAACATGGAGTGTAGAGAGGGGGCATATAATTGGCATATTAGTGGTACCACAAATTATAATACAGTGATTTACATTTCAATGGCATTAGTGAAGTCACTTCCCATTAAATGAGTTTTCCCAATATGCTGCAGGAAAGCAGTGCATAAAAATAGTAAATTTCAAAGAGAAAAAAATAACCGTTTAATCTGTTAACAAGATTTAACATATATGCTAATATTTTTCCCTTGTGTTCACCTTTAAATTGTTGGCTGGATATGTTCTACCTTGTTGATTAATGAGTAAATGAGACATCAGGTAGCTCAGCTCATCCATTGTTTATTAGTCAAAGATAGATTGGCACTATACAGAAAGGGTTGAGACTTTTCCCAATCTGGAGAGCAGGGTTACTTACATTTGCACTGCTCCAAAGAATATGAACTCACTTTAAGGTATATTTAAGGTATATTTATACACTCCATATTTACAACAGACAGAAAAGACCCCAGTTATCCTTTCCTTCTCTTCTCTGGTTTGCACTTAACACTATTATTTTTAGCACCTTATTTAATAAAAGACACCTATGCCAGTTATCCCAGCACACTGTTTACATTTGGAATCACTCCAGAAAGGTTCTGCATATACAAACAAGAGAGGTTGCATAGAGTTTTCCTGCTAGTAAGTTTATGCAGTAGAGCTCTGCAAAAGTGAACAGCATTCTGGAAGTCTAATGCATAGTCAGCATAAGTGCAAAAGCCTTTTAAAAATATATAATATTAGACAGGGCCGTCTCCAGCTTTTTGGCTGCCTCAAGCAAAAAAAATGGCCGCTGCTGAACTGTCGAAGCAAAAAAAAAAAGGACGCCCCAAAATCCTTGGACTGCCACCCCTTACAAGGCGCCGCCCCAGGCACGTGCTTTGTCGTCTGGTGCCTGGAGCCGGCCCTGATATTAGACAACAAAATGATAGCACTGAAGGCTATTCTACTCTACCTATCTTCTGCAGGAACTATTGCAAATAAGATAGACTAAGTTAATTTATTTAATGTGTTTACTCATTTATCTCTGCAAAAAGAAATCAACATCTTGAGCTATATTTTCCTCCCAATTACATACATGCAAATGCAAAATATCTTCATTACAATGCAATCGAGTTACTCTGGATTTTACATCACTGTAACTGAGATCAAAATCTGGAGCAATCAAAAGTTCGTGCCCAACCTAGATCATTCATAACCAGACAAAACAAATTTGCAGATAATTCTAAACACAGAAGCAGAACAAATAAGGCAAAATGTCACCACACTCAAAAGAATAGATTAGATGATCAGATCAACATGACCACACATTCATGTAACTGAAGGTAAAAATATATTCCTGGAGAAAAGAATCAGTCAAGGGAATAAATCCTTTAGATAGTAAGCTCTTCATGGCAGGGACTGTCTTTATGTTCTGTTTTTGTACAGTACCTCACACAACGGGGTCCTGGTTCATGGGGTCCTGGAGCTCCTAGGCACTACAGTAATAAAATAAATAATAGCAATGTTCTAAATGGAGTAATCTAATATTTTTCTATATTAGGAGTTGTTGTGGAAGAATCACTAGAAATATCATGGTAGTCCACAGCTGCAGGAAAAAGATGAAACAGGCAGTAGGTCATATTAGCAGAAAAACCAAATGCAAGCAAGTATTATAGGTCACTTATTTAACCTAAACTGGAAAGGCCTTATTATCAGATTCCAGAAGGTCTTCATTTCCTAGGTGCAATGTGCATCAACAAAATGGTACCAAGTCTTGTTGTCTAATTGGAGAAGACTCAAATTTGAGATTCCCCATGATAATTTTTCAAAATTATAAAGGAAATAATGAAGTAAACAACTCTTGACATTGGCTAAGAGTTCAGAAACAAAGGGTCTTCATCTAAAAATGCGAAAAATGGGAACAGATTTTTGGTGACTTTTAAAGAAAAAGCTTACAAACATCTCAGATAAATTGTCAGAAATCTCAGCTCGTGTACAAATGTGTTTTTAAACAAATAGTTTTTGGAGAAAATGAGTTTGGAGATGTATGATATGAAAGTAGGAATATCAGACTGAAATCAAGAGCAATAAAGTGAATTGATTTGGGTGGCCTTTTCTCTTTCTAAAATCTCTTCTGTATATATGCCTTTCAAAAAGACATTAAACTAAATCTGTATTTGCTATATCTGTGTTGAGAAAGGAGGCTGAGATAAATTTGTATTACATATGTACATATATGACAAGCCAATACTGTGTGTGTTTGGGGGTGGGGAAAGAAAAATATAACAGAAATTGAGAGGAAAACAATGAACACTGAACAGGTGTGATTAGGGCTAGCAACTTCACTGAACATAAAATGAAGTTATTAGATGAGGATGAAAAAGAAAATAATAGAAAGTAGGAGACAAAGCTAGTGAGGTTAACAAGCTGGAAAATAGCATCAAAAGCATAAAAATATAGAGAAGGAGCTGTGTCTGTTCCAGAAGCTGAAATCCATTAGTAAGATATTAGTGAGGCCAATATTGTAGGTTTTAAAGTAATTTCACTTTCAACCTAATGAAAGAATTTCAAGTACTATTTCCAGTATAAGTATTAGGAAAACGTCAAAATATTTTTTTTCTCTTGGATATGCTGCAATGTGCATTAATTTCAGTTAATCTGGAAAGAACTAGGAGGGTAGTGATTTGGAGCAGTGTGTTAAACATCCCAAAGAGGCATACCCATATGTGATAGACATTTGACTATGACCTTGTTCCCCTGCTCCAGACTGAGAATCAGGGAGATCTAATTTCTTTATGACCACTCTTGCATGAGCTTCCCCATCACCTACAAAGTCATTCTGCTTATCTCTGTGCTTCATATGCAGAATTTCTCCAGCCACTGCAGCTTGTGTATTGCCTCTCTGTACTGTCCCTAATAGGATTGTAGCTGTTAAAGCTGATAATTTGTTTTATTTCCCCTCTCACTGCTCTACAGCCAAAATGCTTCTGAAATAAATGTAGTCAAACTTTACTAATTCTGGGTCACTGAGAACAAAAATGATGCTTAAAATTATTGATTGGCTCTAGTTTTCAAGACATGCTATTGGGTCAGTATATATGACCCTTGACATGGGAATGGCAGAGAATAAGTGAGTTATAAAGGGAAGGGATCTCAATTTAAACCAGAAATGACTAAAATACATCTTTGACTGGATCTATGAATAAATCTATGACTGGGTTTGGACAGTACTTGCTTTTTAGGCAAAACAATGAATGATGCAATCTGAAGCTGGTATTGCGTCATACATGATATGAATTGCATCATGTTATTCCTAGAAGTCATGGATGATGCAATCATAACGAAGCTTACATCACTCTGCTGAACAAATTGCCCTATATCAGCTCTAGAAATCATACAGTGTCGTGCTCTCTTATTTGTCAGTGTTTGATTTTGCAAAGGGACACATTTCTGTTTAGCCAAAGTGAGCAGAGATGCCTCGTACTTGTGTGAACAGTGCAGATAACTTCTGCTATGTTTGTGGTGAAGTGACTTTTGCATCACAAAAGCGCAGTATAACCACTATGGTTAAGAAAGCCTATCACCTTTCTTTTGGCTGCAAAATTGGAGATCAGGACAAGAGGTGGGCCCCACACATATGCTGTAACACTTGTGCAACAAATCTTCGCCGGTGGTTGAACAGGAAAAGGAAATCTAGGCCTTTTGCAGTGCCAATGATTTGGAGAGAGCCAACAGATCATACCAGCAATTGTTACTTCTGCATGGTGCCTCCAGTTGGGAAAGGTGTGTCAAAGAAGAAAAAGTGGACTGTGCATTATCCAAACATTCCATCAGCTATACGCCCAGTACCCCACGGAGAAGGACTGCCGGTTCCTGATGCACCAGAATCATTCTCACTTGAGTCAGACGAGGAAGAGGAAGAGGATGAAACTTCTGGTCCTGAACCATCAATGTCACAGTACCCACATTTTCTCCCATCCTCCTCCTCTGAACCACACCTCATAACACAAGGTGAACTGAATGACCTTGTCAGGGATTTGGAACTACCCAAGAGTAAGGCAGAGCTTTTGGGCTCCAGACTACAGCAGTGGAATCTCCTGGCAGGTGATGATAGGGTTTCCATGTTCCATGACCGTCAAAAGGATCTTGTCCCATTCTTCTTCATGGAAGGTGATCTTGTAGCCTGCAACAACATCGATGGTGTGATGGCAGCCCTCAACATCGTTCACGATCCAGATGAGTGGAGACTGTTCATTGATTCATTGAAGACGAGTCTTAAAGCTGTTTTACTGCATAATGGCAATGTTTTGCCATCAATTCCAGTTGGTCATACAGTCCATATGAAGGAAACCTATGACAACATGAAGCAACTTTTGAGGTGCATAAACTATGACCAACATCAGTGGCAGCTTTGTGGCGATTTGAAGGTTGTTGCTCTCTTGCTTGGTCTGCAGACTGGATACACAAAGTACTGCTGTTTTCTCTGTGAATGGGATAGTCGTGCAAGAGATTCCCACTACATCAAGAAAGATTGGCCACTCCGACAGACATTGGAGCCTGGGAGGAAAAGTGTTCAGCATCCACCACTTGCTGAATCAAGGAAGATTTTGTTACCACCCTTACACATCAAGCTGGGTCTGATGAAGAACTTTGTCAAGGCCATTGACAAAACACAAGCAGCTTTCAAGTACCTCCATGGAAAATTTCCAAGGTTAAGTGAAGCTAAGATAAAGGAAGGTGTCTTTGTTGGTCCTCAGATTCGTGAACTTCTTCGAGATGATGCATTTGACCATGCACTGCGTGGCAAGGAAAAAAAGGCATGGAAAGCCTTCCCGTTAGTGGCAATAAATTTTCTCGGAAACAACAAGGCAGACAACTACAGGTTGTTGGTGGAAAACCTCCTCAAGGCATACAAAAGCCTTGGTTGCAACATGTCACTAAAGATACATTTTTTTGCACTCTCATCTAGATTTTTTTCCACCGAACTGCGGAGCAGTGAGCGACGAGCACGGCGAGCGATTTCACCAGAACATTGCAACAATGGAGAAACGCTATCAGGGCAAATGGAGCCCATCAATGCTTGCAGACTATTGCTGGACAGTGACAAGAGATGCTCCATTTAATGAATACAAGAGACAAGCCAAGAAGCGCCGAGTAGACACTGAATAGGACTAAACTATGGACATAATAGTTTTTTCCTTTTGTTTCATAATAAATTTTATTTATATAACCCCTTTGCTGATTTTTAAAGTGTTACATAAACAGGACAGGTGAAATAGTATCATGTAAAGCAACCATAAACACATGAAAAGACCTAGGTTTACAATTTATGATTAAAACTCTACTATCTACACAATATACATAGACATAAAATGTAAAAACTTAAATATCTTAGAAACAGTAGCCAATCAGTTGTTTTAATTGTCATATTTGAATTCAGCACATCAAAATACATACTAAATAGCACATTTTATCTCTGAAGCAGACGACTTCTCAAAAATTGTAGACCAGTGTTATCTTAATATTTCAGAAAACTAGATGATGGCTCCTACTCCTTTAGAGGAAAATAGTCTTCTGTAAACAGTTACGCTTTTTAGTCCAGATCATAACTTCTTCTCTCTTCCATGTGTGCTGCTCTGGAAGTATAAAGGGAGAGAAAAACCAGCTTAATCTCACAAGCAGGTGCAGAGATGGCATACCCAGGTCATACATCACTTTTCCTCTGAGCCACATCAATGAGATATGGAATGAGAGCAATGCACTCAAGCTATCTCCAACAGGCAGATGGCTCCTTGGTAGCTGATACCAACTGTTGTAGTTTAGAGGAGTCCCTAGGTAACTGGCTAATGTAGAACCAATCTGAGGATTCTTTCTTCCCTCTTATGTGAAGACTAAAGATATCACCTGTAAGATCTTTGCTTCAGCCATAGCATTCTCTCTCTCTCTCTCTCTCTCCCTGTACACAAGTCTCCACTATATATTATAAAACATTTCTATTTTCCAATGGATGTTTGCTGCCTTTCCCCAGACCTTTGATGTGATTCTCCTTTTTTTTTTAAGACTAAGAAGCAAATCCTTTTTTTTTTTTGAATATCAGTTTCATCAAACTAATGCTTGCTAGTGCCCTAGAGTAACACAAATATTAGGCAGTATTCTCTGAGTACCCATTTCCATCACTACCTTATCGATATATGCGTTCCTCAATTAAGCATCACTGGTGTACCATTCATGTGTTTCCTATGGTTTACTCATTCTTTTGTTGCTTTAAAATGATTGTTACTTGGTCAAAAGCTAGAAGTTTTGGAGGTTACATACTGGTAGCTAAAATGTGATCATCTAAAACATACTACCCCAAATTCACCACTGGCAAAAGTGGGCTTGACTTCATTCGTTGCTTATATCAGCAACAAATTAGGACTATTCTATAGAAATTATAGAGAAAAGAGACAAAATTAAAAACTGGATAATTTGAAATGGCTTTTTTAACTGATTCCCACTTGTACATATTCCCTTGTCTCCTGTGCGCATTCCTACCTTTATACCATTTTTTCCAAGCTGCCTATTTTGTCTCTCAAACATAATTTGGGCAATCTCCCTTCAGTACGTCGCTTCTAGTTTAGACTGTTCTGTTTGTTTTGTACTGTTCTGGCTTGTGTCCTTAAATCTAAACCAGTTGTGCATAGTCCATCAATAATAATTTAATATTTGTTAGTTTGGGGAGCTCTTAGAAAAATTGCATTTTCTAAAGCTAAGTTAAGAATTTTATTTAAAATATTGTAAAACGAAGCCTGCCCAGGTGAATAATTGTACGGTGCCTGTACTGAGCTCACTTTGCAGTGACTGCCAAATACACACCAACTATATTCTATATACATTTCCTTTAACTTTCTCTGACTCCCAGAAATCACTTCCCTGGAGAAACCAACTGAATGGTGGAACCAGTAACGTAGCGGGGGGGGGAGGAGGGGGAGCGACCGCTCCCCCTGTGAGGAGAAGCTGCGCCTTAAAAAGTACCGCACGAGCCCTGCTCAAGTGGCGCTTTAAACGGACTGCCACTCCCCCAAGTCCCGCTGCCGGAGCTGGGCTCAGGCGGGGATTTAAAAGGCCCGTGGTTCCCTGCGGCTGAAAGAGCCGTGGGCCTTTTAAATCTCCGCCTGAGCCCCGCTTTCGGAGCTGGGCTGGGGGGGGGGGGCGCTTTAAAAGGCCTGCGGCTCCTGCCGCTGCGGGGAGCTCCAGCGGCACTTTAAAGGGCCCGGGGGTCTGCAGTGGATGGAGCCTGGGCCCTTTAAAGCGCCGCCGGGTGAGTACAGGAGGAGCTGGGAGGCGCCTTTTTATAGCGCCGCTCCCCCTGTGCTCCAGACCTGCCTACACTATTGTGTGGAACTTGTAGTGAATTACCCTTTATCATAGGCACCAACTCCCGTGGGTGTTCCGGGGCTGGAGCGCACACAGGAAAAAAAAAATAGTGGGTGCTCAGCACCCACCGGTGGAATCAGCTCCTCCCCAGTGCTTCCTGCCCACCGCTGATCAGCTCTTCAGCAGTGGACAGGAGGTGCTGGGGGGGGTGGAGTAAAGAGGGAGAGAAGCAGTGCACATTTGGGGGGGGGGCAGAATGGGGCGGGGAGAGGTGGAGCGGTAGCAGGGCCTGGAGCAGAGAAAGGGTCAAGCATCCCCAGGGGAAATCAGAAAGTCAGCACCAATACCTCTTGTCAGATTGCAATATGATGGAAAAGGCTGAATGATGAAAGCTTGAATTTTTCAGCTGATGTCCAAAACAACCTCCCAAAAATGGACAAAAAGGTTCTGTTTATATAAGTCAAGTAATGGAGGAAGAAAAAACTGTCTTGAGTTGCATTACTATTCTTAAGACAATGACAGAGACCATTTATTTTAATAATCAGAACTTTTCATATGATCATATTTCACTGTATGTTAGATAGAGATCAATGACACAATAAAAGGTCTCAGAAACATGCATTAAATTTTCTATTTTGAAGGATGAATAATATTGTAAAAAGTGGTAGAAATTATAAATTTATCAAAACAACATGATTTATCTCTTGTATATATGAAACTATCATATGGTTGGACAACTTAAGTACAAAATAAGCTATACATTACCAAATAAAAGGAAAGGAATGGGGGAGAGAATGAAACTAAAATATAGGGTTAGATCATCACTTTTCTTGTAGCCCTGAATAAGGGATGGTGATTAGCTGGGAGTCACAAATCCTTCTCTGGTTCCTCTTGGAGTAAGGAAGAAGTGGTAAATTTCTTCCCCTCTGCATTGGCTCAGTTGTGTGAACTGCTGCAATGGGGACTGGGGAGGTAAAGTCAAAGCTCTGCCCACCTTTGGACTACTCTCCATTCACATGCTTGAGAGAGCAGCAGGTAAGTAACACTCCTTACCCTTTCCACTTGGACCAAAGCACAGGAAGGCCAGACAAAGAGATTCTTGCTTTCTTTTATGCCCTTGCATGGATGTGCGACTTGGGACACAATTTCAACCATAAGTAGTACTCATTTTCTACAAACATCTTTAAACATAAAAAATAAATTATGCAGTTAAAAAAAAAGACATCAGCAGGGCTAATGAATAATATTTAAACAGTTGCTCTGTCTATATGGAGAATATAAAACTACCAGGTCAGGCAGTGAAAAAGGGCTGGTTGGCTATGCCTTAGGCATTTTCTGCACATCACTGGAAATGACATGCCCTGAACATTTGGAAGATTTAATGAAATTTAAAAACAGGATATGTTAACTTCTTCAGGACCTGATTCAGCAAAAATAATCTTGTGGCTTCTATCAGTTGGCTTAAGGCCATGGAAGCTGTAATAAATATATTTTCACCTACCGAGCTGATTCAACATTGTGTGTGGGCTTATAGCCCACTTATGATTTTGTTTTCTTCAGTAAGAAAAAGTTTTAAAAGCTTAAAATGTACAAGACAGAGATGGAGTTCTTTCAAAATGTTCCCTGCATAGTGGGCTGGTGGCCTACATCAGTTCTATGCAGCTTCGGGCCAGAGTGTGGCACGGAGAGCTAACCCATGCTGAGGATGGTGCACAGACACAACACCTGAGGAGGACCTTTGCAAGGGATTGTACTTCAGGACCCCAGTCCTCCCAGAGTGCATGGCCAGCTCCATAGTCTTACCCTGCACCTTTTGGTAATTTGTATCATTGGGGCTGTAAAAGGAAGCAGTCCCTGTGTTCCCCCAAGCACAGGGACTGCTGTTGTGTCTGATCTCTGGGGCAAACAATCTGAAAGGTTGCATATTCAAAGGTGATGTTACAGTACTATACCTGCTAAATACTTTCAAATGTCTTTGTCCTCTTAAAATACCATTTAATATTGCAATTTCTCAGGCTCTCTAGTGGATCAGTGCACGTTCTTGAGATGTCTCAATGCTGGTCTCCGCAGAGACAGTCTTTTTGTTATATGTATGTATGTGTCCAGCGCAATGGGGTGATTCCAGTTAGAAACTCAAGGCACTACCACAGAAGGGGGAAAATAAATAAATAAATAAATAATAAAGCTATTTAATACCTACACAGCTAATGGATTCTAGTAGTCCTTATTACCTATTGAGACAGTACTCCCATTAAAACACTTGTTTACAGTATAAATATACAAACAAGAATTGAACTGGGGATCTTACCTGAATAAAGATTGCGGGATCAAGACTTTCATTACCATTATTCAGTGAAATAAAGTGAGATTCTGTATAAAATGAAGACCCAAGTTGTTTTATAAATTATAATACAAATATATCAGGAGGTTTTATACAATACTGTATCTCCATTTTACCCAAAGTTACTAAGAGGAATCTTATAATATACATTTACAATATGACTTGGAAAACCATTTGTTCCACCACTGTATAAACAGTATAATTTGTTTTCTCCTAAGCACAGTCAATGGGACATTGATAAATAGGTTACCAATGTATAACCTGGACTTCTAGTGTGAAAACATACTGACATATTATAATAATCTGCCTTTTTTTAACAAAAAATTCTGATTTTTAAATGTTGTGTACATGGTAAGGTGGGAACACTGACTGTTTTTCAGTTTTCTCTGGTAGTATTTATCACAAACTTTTACATTGTGCTTCTCTCTCATGCTAATTACCAGGCTGTAGTGTTTTTCTTTTCTGCTGCTATCATAGAAAGAAACTAGATGAGAATAAGCATTATGAAGGGCAAAAACCAATATAATACACTTCCACGTAGAAGTCACATATCCTTTTCATCTTTCCTTACTTCAAGACTTACTCATCCATCTCTCCACGTATTGTCAATTTCACAGCCAACACATTTTTCTATAGTAAACACTTCTCCACTGAATGCAGACTCAGCATGAATATTAACTTCTGTAGCCTAAGACTGAGGTACCTTGGCCACAAAATACAGAGCCCTGTTCAATAATATCAAACTCCTTCACTTGAATGTGCACTGAAATTGATCATAAACGATTGATTCCTGACATCAATGAGTGCAAAAATCCCCCATTGATTTCAGTGATGTTTCCACATAGTAAATAATGGCTGGATCAGGCAGTGTATGTTTTATAAATACATATGGCAAAAAATAATACTCCGTTCAGCAACATACACAATCCTGTTTTACTAAACTTTATTTTTAGAAATTAGAAACAAGGAGCGGTTCATTAACAAAAGTTGATTTAAAAGAAAAAAAGTCTACTCAACACAGAAGAGATAAATGGATAAGTAAATGAATGTCTAGGAAGAGTATGAGGATGACTACCTCTCCCAGGAAACAGAAAGTATGTCTAAGCTGCTTGCTTACGTGGGTAACTTTCAGAAGCAGGAGGTACTTCCATAGGTTACTTAAAGAAAGATAAAAGACATTTGGAGTGAACCCAGTGCTCATTGACTGCCTAAACTCAATGCAACTCCAATCAAGTGTTCCAGGCAACATAGGAAGTATGGGACAGAGCCAAGTATTAAACCCAGATCTCCTTAGTAAGTCCAAGGAACTTAATCACAAGACTATCCTTCCTGTTTGCAAGCGCTCATTGCTTAACAGTGTTCCTTACTGAAATTGTGGCAGTGTAGTTCAATACAATACAGAACACAGGGGTGGGGAGAGTGTTAGTACAAAAGTGGTATGGTATGGGTGTCATCCAGGAAGAAGAAATGTTATAGAAGGTAAAATAGCTGCCACTACGTGTTGCAGTATAACAGCTGCTGATTCGGTGTGTTTACCAAAAAACAAACAAACCAAAAACCCAAAACAACCACCACACACACAAATCCTTTACAGATTATTGTTATTTATTGGCAAAGTAAAATCAACATTTTGAATACTTAAGCGCATTTGCAATAATAAAGGAAAACTTTTCAAGTTGAAGAAAGGATGAGCTACAGACTTAGAAAAAAATCTAGTACACCTTGGATGGCACATAAACATGGATGTAATTCTATCAGCTTCCAAAAACCTTGTAGCTATGATACTATAGCAAAATTATTAGTTTGTTTTTATTCATAGAGTGGCACATCTGCATTTCAGTATTTCCCCAGGCTTAAACACATTCTGCTCTAACTACAATTACACAGAACCTCTCATCCTATGACATACATTACACTTTCACTTTTCACAAAAACACTTACAGGTTTTTTTTCATGCTAGGGATTTTTGTGTGCTCATATTTGCATTTGAAATGTTTCCTTCTTTACTGATATGGAATTGCTTTATTTTTTATATTTTTAAAGGAGATATCCTGTTTCCATCAAAAAGATATGCAATTCCTCTGCAATAATATGTATCTTACTTACTAGTAATATGACTATTTGTAGAACTGAACTGCTCCATGTTTAGATCATGTATCTCTAGCATTTTTTATACATTCACTGTGTTTTATACATACCATTTAGAAAGGTTACATTGAGGATGAGGGCATGGTAATATATGATTTTAAGCAACAATTTTTACGGTCTCCAAAAACAATATATGGGTTGCTGCACTTGAAATATAGCTGTGAAGGCTTAGGGTAGGTTTGAGCCTAGACATACTTGCTAATACAGAAAATGAGTACATTGATATTGATAATTGCTTTACCATTTTGTACGTGTTTTCAGGCATCACTTTCAGAAGTACTCCTCTGGAAAAAGATACTTCCATGAATTATCAATGCTCGTTTACTGGCACTGTAGATTTCTCAGTTGGTCAATCTGTGTAGGGTCTGCAGGGACTGTATCTAGTACCTACAAATAGTGGGCATTCAATTCTTCTACAGAGGAACAAAAAAGTACTCTTGGAACATGTATACAATTTATTTTGGAGATCCTGGTAGTTGTTCTTGTTAGAAAGCACAAATCTTCAATGAAGGTTTCCATGTGACAATATATTGCTAATCTTGGCTAGAGGATACATTAATCCTCCTAAAAACAATGAGGAGTCCTTGTGGCACCTTAGAGACTAACACATTTATTTGGACATAAGCTTTTGTGGGCTAGAACTCACTTCATCAGATGCATGGAGTAGAAAATACAGGAGCAGGTCTAAATACATGAAAGGATGGGAGTTGTCTTACCAAGTGTGAGGTCAGTCTAACGAGACAATTCACTTAACAGCAGGATGCCAAGGGAGGAAAAATAACTTTTGAAGTGGTAATGAGAGTGGCCCATTTCAGACAGTTGACAAGAAGGTGTGAGTAACAGTAGGGGGAAATTAGTATTGCGGAAATTGTACAAAACCTAAACCTAATTTCCCCATCATATTGCAATCTGACAAGAGGTATTGGTGCTGACTTTCTGATTTCCCCTGGGGATGTTTGACCCTTTCTCTGCTCCAGGCCCTGCTACCGCTCCACCTCTCCCCGCCCCATTCTGCCCCCCCCCCCAATGTGCACTGCTTCTCTCCCTCTTTACTCCACCCCCACCCCCCCAGCACCTCCTGTCCACTGCTGAAGAGCTGATCAGCGGTGGGCAGGAAGCACTGGGGAGGAGCTGATTCCACCAGTGGGTGCTGAGCACCCACTATTTTATTTTCCTGTGTGCACTCCAGCCCCGGAACAACCACGGGAGTTGGTGCCTATGATAAAGGGTAATTCACTACAAGTTCCACACAATAGCGTAGGCAAGTCTGGAGCACAGGGGGAGCGGCGCTATAAAAAGGCGCCTCCCAGCTCCCCCTGTACTCACCCAGCGGCGCTTTAAAGGGCCCAGGCTCCACCTGCAGCTTCGGTTCCTCCTCTGTGTATCTTTTTTGTTCCTTCAGCAACCCCAATATTCCCTTTTTTTAATTCTTTCTACTCCCCCCCCAATGAGTCCTTATTTCTCCATTCTTGTTGACCATTTATTCCTCTATTCCTTTATAAAGCTCCAATTTGTTCCTATGTCTTCCCTAGGAATGACTAGTTTTCCAGCATGAAGCCCTGGTTTTTAGTGGATATACAAATGAGATATCCACACAAGCTCTCACTCCTGGGGCAAAGATTACTTTGCCAATATGCTGCCCTTGTATCGATTAAATAAGGGTTCTGATCGGAAATGAATTGGAAAGGGATTAGTGCATACTGCAATCACTTTTGGTATTTTTAAAAAGAAAAAAGTAACAAAAGATACATTTTGTAGAATGGCTATACAGCTTTTTATTTCATTATGTGTACCATAAGTCTAAGTACAGCCAAAAGTTCAACCTATACTATATTTTTATGTTACTTGGCCAAGAGTAAAGTAACAGGGAAAAGGGGGTCTCACTCTCCCTTTCCTTCTTGGATCTTTATCAACTGTATAGCACAACTCCTGCTCTCCAGATAACCCTCCCTACCCACTTGCTGGTAGGGGGGGAAGTTGGAGAGGGACAAGGAGTGGTCAGAGCTCTCACTCAGAGCAAGAGGGGTGCAGAGAATGTGTGGCCACCTAAAAAAAAGGGAGATGTTCATTTACTTGGTGTATAATATACATAAGGAACGACACCATTATGTACTGATCTGAGAGAGAAAAAGAATTATTGAATGAGTCTTTGTTAAAACAATAACATAAATATACATATTCCTTTCTTACAGGCCTGTTCTTTGACAGTGAGTTTTATGCATGTGAAAGTAAATTAGAAGTCCTAGAAATGGAAGTGTTGGGTGCCAGACTTCAGCTGTTTTAGCAGGGGTGTCGTTACTAGGATGAACCTTTGTTCCAAGCTTAAACTGAATCCAAACTTTTTTAAAAATTAAAGATAAGAAAAGAGTTAAGTGAACATTTTCTATTATTTTTCTTTTCCATGTACCTATTCCTTCTTTGCTTCTAGTTATGACAGGAGCATGGAGGTTCTGAACTACCACAAGAAAAGCTGTCCTCAGGTATTTCCAACATGAATGGAAGGGGAGAAAAAAAAAGTAGTACTGGTTCCATCCCAATTGTTCAGCTTCACCAGGATCGTTTCAGATTCAGATAACAACCCTGTACTTTGGTGGTGCTTATCTAAAGCAAACTGAACCTCTGACATTTTTGAAGTTAGTCCTTAACTACTTAATATGTCTATTGATTGCCCTGTTGTCCTGTCTACCACTTCCGCAGTATCCAGAACCCAATATGTACTGTATTTTCCCTGCACACTGGTGTGACGGGTTGGTATCACAGAAACCACCTTGGTGCTGCCACCTGGTGTTCCAAGCCTACTTCTGCCCCTGCTTCCCTGCCCTTTCCAGCTTGGGACTCCGGAATCCTGTCTGTTTTGAGCCAGATCCACTGATCTGCTGCAAACACAGACCCAGGTCCGAACCACGTCCCCTAACAACTGTAAGGCTCCTGGAAGCAGCTCAGGAAGTGCGCTTGCCTTCGACACCCAGGTGCCCAACTCCCAATGAGGTTCAAACACTTAATAAATCCATTTTACCCTGTATAAAGCTTATACAGGGTAAACTCATAAATAGTTCACCTTCTATTTCAAAGATAGAAAGATATGTACAGCTGTTTGCCCTCCCCAGGTACCAACTCGTACTCTAGGTAACTTAATAAGTAAAAAGTGATTTTAATAAGTACAGAAAGTAGGATTTAAGTGATTCCAAGTAGTTACAGACAGAACAAAGCGAATTACTAAGTAAAATAAAATAAAACACGCACGTCTACGTCTAATCAAACTTAACACAGATATAAAAACCTCACCAGCTCCAGATTCTTCCTTTTACAGGCTGTAGAACTCATAGCCTGGGTCCAGCAATCGTTCACACCCCCTTATTGTCTTTGTCCTTTGTTCAGTCTTTTTCAGGTATCTCTTTGGGGGGGGGGTGGAGAGCCTCTCTCTTTAACCAGCTGAAGACAACATGGAGGGGCCTCCCCGGGATTTAAATAGACTTTCTCCCCTGGATGGATGCTCCTCCCCACTCCCTGTGTAGCATCATCTTACCCTGGAGTTTTGGGATCACATGGGCAAGTCACATGTCCATGCACATTTCAGAAACTAGCCCAATGACATTCTTGGCCCAGCTCAGATGTGGATTGGGCGCATTCCTTTCTCCAGACATGATCCCATGCTCTTACCACGGCTATGTATAAAACCAGCAAATATAAAACCACTATTCATAATTTCAACTACAACAATGATACATGCATACAAACAGGAGGAATAGATTTAGTAGATCATAACTTTTACATAGATATGTTACATGGCACATGTAGCATAAAACATATTCCAGTTACATCATATATACATTTATAAGCATCTCCCCATAAAGTTTTATTGGGGACACCGTCACAACTGGAATAAAGGTAAAGACTGCAAAATGTAACCTATGAGAACAAGAACATAAAAAAAATTGAGAGAACAGAAAGAATATATATTTTTCAAAGGTGATAATGTCTTAAACAAATATGCCATTTAGTTCTAAAATAATCACGTCCACCCACCCCTACCACTACCTACAAAGGGAGCATTAGAGCCTTCTAATAACGATTAAAGGTTTCTGGGTAAAATTACAAATTAAGGAATGAAACAGCATTTTCCTCTAGACCCCTGCCTGGAATTTTTTATATTGCATTATTATAAGTAGTTTGCTGAGTTTAATGCGTCTCCCTATGCTAATTCAAGTGCTATATTTCTCTCTATGCTGCTACAATACCTGGAACAGCATACATTTTAAATGATTGAAATGAATTCAAGTCTCAAACCTTCATGACTAAGCCAAGGGAAAAATATAACTAAAAGAAAAATGAGTTTTAAGTAGAAAAAATGCAGATGGAATAGGAGAAATGGCAACGATTTATAGAGGATACCAACAAATAAAAAAAAATTGCCGAGATGGGAACAAGCAGAATTTGCTCATGTTTTTTGCTGACACAAATGGTCATGCATAGAAGGCAGTTCGTTCTTATACTGTGAGATAGACCGACTAAATGTTCTTCTTCCCTATCCAATATACTACACACGCTTTTAGTAGATCTCTACTTAGATATTATAGACAATGAAAATAATTGTATATGGATTACTATATTAAACACATTATACCCTGGCTTTTTAGTTGGGTTTTTGTGAACAGTGGCCTCATTCATTTCAATAAGAAGAATTCTTTGAATGAAACATGAGTAGACTAAAGAGCTTTAGGTGTCTAACTGACACTTAAGATGCCTAAGCCTAAAATTTAGATAATCAAAACCCCCATTCAGCTGCTGCCTCAAGCTGTAGGCACCTAAAATTCCCTAGGCATCTAAGCTTCTGGTGATAGAGTCCCAATGGCATCCACAAATCTACCATTGGGCATGTGAACAGCCACCTAACTCCTCATGCCCAGTATCTACTTCATGCTTAAACTCTCAAATTAGGCATTTTTCTGCTCATCTCACCTAGAGTGTCCAATTCAGTGGGCAAGCTCAGAAGCTGTCTTGGAGCATCACTACAGGATCCAGCCCCTCAGCCAAGGGAACACCTAGCAATGGCATAACCAGTAGGTTATGGGGTATTCTGAGGTGGGTCTTTATCTTTCCTGTCAAAGCTTTGTCCTGAATACTTAAATATTGTACTTTGTACTGTATTGTTAAATATTCATCGTGGCAGGGAAGCAATTCATTCTGTAGCCTAGTGGTAGCACACTTACCTGGAATGGGTGGGGGGAACCAAGTTCAAGTTGCCTCTCCAATCACTATTTAAGTGTTTTATACACTGTGGAATGGCTCTGCCAGGAAAAATGAGACCCCACATTGCAGAAGACACTATCAACCAGTTGTGAGGGCACTCTCCAGAATGGTGGAAGACCTGGGTCAATTCCTTCCTTCTCTCAGGCAAAATGGTCATTACTATTATTGTTCCTTTATCCATCGGTATGGAGACCTGGTGACCTTCAGAAATGCTGCAGGCTGCTTAGTTTCTCAGGGTACATCTGATGGGGTGGACTGACTGATGTGTTAGTGGGTTTGGAAGTGGAGATCTTATTTATAATGTTTTTGACATTTAATAGATATCAGTTCACTAGAATATGGATGACTTAGTCATAAATAGCGTAGAGGTGGCTAGAGCACGGGATAGGTGTTTTCCATCAATGTGATGATTCATAATGTGGGAGTTGCTGATGACACGGATTTACACAAGCTAATCAGGTATCAAAAACAATATCAGTCACTGTTTGGGACTGAAGAAACTGATGTTACTTTGTTTTTTCAAGTAACTAAGTAAACGAATCAACTTTCTTGTACCACTCTGAACACAGTCCACATTACTGTTAGCTTCTGTATTAAGACTCCCCACGTAGCTGCTCTCTATGACAGGCCTCATGTCACTATAGAAGTCCTCACATACATGTGAGAAGCAGAAACATCTGCCAAAAGCCCAGTAATAACTAAGAATATAAGTAAAGAGTGATATTGTTTTGTGTCTGTCTGTGAGAGACAACAGCAGCAACAGTATTGGGAGTCTAAGTGTGACAGCTGGCATAGGACTTTGGAGCAGAGCTGTTTTTTCCTTCTTCAAAAGTAGAAATCGTCAAGACAGAGATGACATTTTTATAAAGTATAGGTTTCATCAAGGATTCATCCAAAAGCTTTACCATGGCAACTACTATACCTCAAAAAGTCAATTGATGTAAACTGAGAGATTAGAATAGAGCTGTGTAATTTAACTCTTTTCCCCAGCACGTCAGTGCATTTGATTGCCACAAAGTGGGCATGCTTTTGCTCAACCCCTGCTTCCCTCCCCACCACCCCCACCACCCCCCGCAAAAAAAACAACCCAAAAAACCCTCATCACACCCAGGAAGGAGGTGGAGGGGTATATTACATGTACCTTATCAAAATGCAAGAGATCACAATAAAAAAGCATTTGTCAACTATTACCAACACAATGGTTTCTGAAAGCAGTTTTTCCTTATGCTTGGAAATGGAAATAACTTTGATAGCTCCTGGATATTTTAGTCGTGCCAGAAGTGTCCTGTCTGATGTTTACCATTGCAAACTAGTTCGGCAACTTTGCCAGGAGCGAAAGGGCCACAATTACCATGGACTGCAGGTTCCAGGATGTTTCATTCAAGCTGCCTGGTTGCATTACATGCAGTGGTCTTTGATCTTTGTGTGCTGTACTTTTGTATAACAGATTAGGGTGGCCTCTGGCCATGTTGTAGAACCCATGAGCCATATTTGGCTATTCCTAATGGACATCTTCAGCCACACACTGGGCTCTCTGTTTGCTCTTAAAATTAGCATAGCAATGACAGCTTTAAAACCTATTTTTCACCTTCTAAGAGTGCTAAATATTGATGCAGAATGAAACATATGTAATAGCAAACAAAGATGCACACTAACACAGGTATACCTATACCCAACTTAATCAAAAGACATTTAATGTTGATGAAGAAAAATATAGCTGATATGTCCTGACCCTCCATTCACATTTGAATGATGTTCTATTAATATAGCTGCTTGAACATAAGCACATTCTCTAAAAGCAGTTTAACGTTAGTGAAGGGTATAGAAGCTCCTTAATCAGTGCCACTAAGTGCTTCTACATGGTCGTTCAAGATACAGTTACTATGTGTATTTTATGACATGACAAATGCTGGTTTTCAAATGTATTTAGAAGTGGTGCTGATTGTAGCTATGTTGAAGGGAGAAGCCCTTGGTTAGGTCGGTATAACTGTGTCCCTAGGGGGGGTGTTGATTTTTCACATCTGATGTACTTATACCGATGTAAGTTTATAGTATGTTGGCGTCTGTTAGTCTCGAGAGACGATGGATATGCGCCCATGGGGAATGTTTAGTTGATGGTTGTGCAGCGTCTGTTATGGCTGTGGAGCCCCACACGAGAGTGGCAGTAACTGTTGCTTCCCGTGTTGTGTCGACGCTGTGAAGCGAAGCTGGAGTGTCCTCTCCAGGGCGCAAGCCAGGGCAGGGTGATATGGACGAACAGTAGACCTGGCCTTATTGTGCAGCATGCTGGGGTGTAACTCGGTGTGCAGTGTATTAACTGTCATACTGCTTAATGGGAGTAGCTAAAAAAATAAGATGAGTTTGTCTCAGTAAGTATCTAAATCCTTTGTGAACAAAAAACCAAAGTTCAAATCCTCTAGTATCTTCCCCAACAAAAGCCATTGGTATGCTTGGGGTTGGGTGAAGCTTCATTGAAGCCGGTGGGTATAGTGCCCATCCTTCATTCAGGACAAACACAAAAGCAATCAAGCTTCTTTATGGAATAGAGAAGGGGCAGAAAACCAAGGACAAGGGGAGAAGGACTTGTAGCATGACCCTGAGAAAAAACTGGAAAAAAATCCAAGACCCCAAATTTTTACTAAAGCTCAAGTCAAAAGGGGTAACACTATTGTTATACAGCAATATAATGCTTTTGTATTATAGTGTTTGGCATACACAAGGTATTTCAAAATGCTTTATAATCCATACACAGGACCAATTGAAGCAAACCTGCCCTCCCTGTGAAATCATTTGATTGGGACCTAACACATAGTCCCACACAAATATTTAATATATAATATTTTCCTTCCCACCACTACTCAATTGCTCTTATTCAACACCAGCTGGGACTGTTCAGTTCTTTTTGGGGTAGAATGAGCAACATGCCTGGACTTAGTGTGAGAATCTGTGGTGGTGCTAGGGAATGGGTGTTAAACAGGAGACAAGAAATCAGCCAGGGATAATACCATGATTCTCAAGGTTGCACAAGTTATTACCATGGAGCTCTGCCAGCCTAAAGTAGTTCAAACTCCGCACTGATCTAGATGGGTATCAGCACTGGAGCATGAGCAGTAGACATCACATTAGCACTTCAGACTGTGGCTGGTGGCCTGGAACTACTTGAAATAGGTGTTCTCTGCACCTACAGTGTCAACAGCTGGTCTGAAGGTATTCTCCTCATAAAAATAACCTCTGAATAAATCTTTATGATACAGCTCCTACACCTCTTCCATACTATTTTCTATCCTGTTGATTCAGAGTTCCATGATGGGTGAAAACATTATTCATAATACTCTTCACTGATGCAGTGTTTTACAGCTTTGAAACACTGCAAAACACAGGAACTATGTAATTAAACTATTAAAATACACCTTATAAAACCTTTTATAAAACAGGCTGATGATAATTAAACTAGTAGAAAAATGATGTTGGCAATAAATATTTGTAGGAGATGGAGATTCTGTTAGATTCAGGCAAATAGTTTTTTCAGGTCAGAGGTACAGCTACACGCTTTCATCTCAGACTCCCCAGCATGTCTTTTCTTCTGTGCTCTTGTCTATCTCGTGTGCCTCTGCCCTACCTCCTTTCCTCAGAGCAGAAAGTAATTCCCTACAGAAAGGCATCAGCTACACTAGTATATGGGACAGAATGTAAATGATAGAAAGCAATGTTCCCACACACCCTGCAAAAAAGGACTGATGATTTTCCAGTCCTAGAAATCAATAACAAGAATGTTAGAAAATTACTGAATCTAAAGCAAGCTCGGAGAACTAAAAATGTGCAAGAGATTAGATTTTAAAAGTCTGTCTATTCTTTACAAGGGATTTATATGCCCCCTATTACCAGAATATCAGAGCAGCACCTCATAATGTTTAATGTATTTAAACATTGGGGAGGAGGGATAGCTCAGTGGTTTGAGCATTGGCCTGCTAAACCCAAGATTGTGCATTCAATCCTTGAGGGGGCCATTTGGGGATATGGAGCAAAAATTGGGGATTGGTCCTGCTTTGAGCAGGGGGTTGGACTAGATGACTTCCTAAGGTCCCTTCCAACCCTGATATTCTATGATTCTATTTGTTGTCCCAATATCTGTGAGGTCAGGAAAAGCTATTATCTCTATTTTACAGATGGGAATTGAGGCATAGAAAGGCTAAATGGTGTCCATGTCAGACAGGAAGTTTATGACAGAGCAGGGACTTGAAGCCAGGTCTCCCATGTCCTAAGATAATGCTGTAACCACTGGATAATTCTTCCTCTAGTTGAGGGAAAGATGGTTCACTGACCTCCCACCCATGAGAATAACCTCAAACCATGTTTTGCTGAATTCTCATGAGCAAGGGCTACGGTTCACAAATACAGTTCAGATTTGAAACAAGGATAATTTGGAGTACTTACATAGCTCAAATTGAAGATATCACACAACTGTGTCAAGGTTTTGACTGCATCAAAGATAAAAGAGCCATCTTTTAAGGGTCCCTCCTCTGGCTAGTTGAAAGATGGACAAAGGAAAGTGATTCTCTTTTTGTGCTGTTAAAAATACTCTATGGACAATCCAAACAAAGCCCAAAGCTTCAGCAGAGGAAAAGGCAAGAACAAAGATAAATCAACCTTTCCTATCCTTGTGCTATACCCAGTCTTTGACTGCCAGGCTGCAACATGTTCAGGCTTTCACCAAGTTTAAGTTTCAGCAGCAGCAGAAATTGAAAATGGTCTCATTTCATAGGTATTTCACTCAGTAGTCATGGGCACCTGCAGAGAAGAAGGTGTATAGAAAAGTGAAGTGTTTTCATAGTCTGAAAGAGATGCAACCATTCTGTGATGCTGCTGGGAACACTTCCCGCAAAGTGTTAGCAAAATATTCCATGTTTCTCATGATACACATACCCTTGAAATGCTCACAATCAGTCAACTTGCGAGGCCATTGTCAGTCAACTTGAGGTGGTTAATTGGGGTGGTTATATTTCAAAGTAAAATGATATGAATTTAATTAAGTACCTGGCATATGTTTATCTATTTTAGG
Organism: Chelydra serpentina; assembly: GCA_037349315.1. Taxonomy (NCBI): domain Eukaryota; kingdom Metazoa; phylum Chordata; order Testudines; family Chelydridae; genus Chelydra; species Chelydra serpentina. Next base: position 6,777,082 of record JBAIAC010000014.1, on the reverse strand, counting down.
GGATAGGAGTAACTCACTGAAAAATTATTTATTGGTACCATATGGCAATCCCCCAAATGATGGCCTAATTAATCTCATAAAAACAAGTTTTTTGCCATTTAAAAGGGCTTCAGGAATTTCAGAACTCAGCTTTTGGAAAGTTCTTAAGGTGTTTGGAGCACGATTCAAGCTGTATATTATGGCCATCAGAAAACAGAATGGTACATAAAGCCGAGGCTTTGTTTTGCACCTACATGCCCACTCAAAAGTCCTTTACTGGTGTTGTTTTGACACCCACTGGCATTACTTAAAAGTCCCTCAACAGTATTCCAGCACTGGGATCTAGGGGTTTACATAGAGCATGTATGAGGTATCTTTTGTAACATGTTAGTTTCCCACACAGCAGACCAAACCACGCCCTTTGATCTAGTGCCTCTTCAGTCCGTCACAGCTAGAATTCAGGGTCAACATTTTTTAAAAAGAATGTTATGTCTGTAATGTAGAGCTGTCTGTGAGCAAAGTAAAGGTCAAAAAAAGGGAATGTGTTTGGAGTTTGTGACTGAAGACAGGAACAAATATCTTAAGTAGAAAAAGATTCTAAAATATTAAAATATATTAGAGATTCAGACAGGGAATGAAGAAAAAAACTTCAAGTGCTATGTTTCAGAGTGGTAGCTGTGTTAGTCTGTATCCGCAAAGAGAACGAGGAGTACCTGTGGCACCTGAGAGACTAACAAATTTATTTGGGCATAAGCTTTCGTGGGCTAAAACCCACTTCATCAGATGCATAGAGTGGAACATATACTTGTTCCACTCTATGCATCTGATGAAGTGGGTTTTAGGCCACGAAACGCATATACATGTTCCACTCTATGCATCTGATTAAGTGGGTTTTAGCCCACGAAACACATATACATGTTCCACTCTATGCATCTGATGAAGTGGGTTTTAGCCCATGAAATCTTATGCCCAAATAAATTTGTTAGTCTCTCAGGTGCCACAGGTATTCCTCGTTCTTTCAAGTGCTATGTTAATTTATTTCTCTGTTTTTGTGCTATCCAAAAATTTGATTTGATCTGAACGTATCATGTGAATTGATTTTCTGTTTTGCCCTATGGTTAATCAACACAGAAGTTGAGTTTAGAACTTGATGTACTATTGCTGCTTATTGTTCCGTGTATGGAAAACACTGTGCTGACAAACAACCTTCCCTCCTCCTTCTCCCCCGCACTCTCCTCTGTGCTGGACTCACCTCCGTGCTGGACTCAGGTGCTGGTAGATGTCCTAAAGTAGCAAGCCTTCACCTATTCCTCTCTGGGCTGGGCATTGGCCCCCTTTACTTACATGGGTTTGGTAATTACTGACACAAAATCCAGTTAACACACATAGAAGTTTTGTAACCATTTATACAAAAGAATATTAGGCAAGGGAATAGTACAGACTGAAAGGGATTGGAAACTAAGGGAATTCAGCTTCCACAGCGAAACAATAGCACAGTCCCTTCCCCTACCTCAGGAGATGCCCAAAACCATAGACCTCTAATCCCACCAATGGTGCACATAGAACTGAGGTGCACTAGCCTGGTGAGGTAGCTTCTCCTCTGGTGGCTGTTCAGTTTGGACCCCCAGCCTAGAAGAGGAGGGTCGCAGCTCCTCTTTGGGATGCTCCTTCAGCCTTCATCTTCCCTTGGGACATATGTGAGTGAGTCCAAAGTGTTCACCCTTCAGCCCCGGTCAAGCAGTATCCATCACAATCCTTTCCCCAAGCTAACACAGCCACACAAAGAGCACCACGGTCCTCCTTCCTTCTGCCGAGTCCCCCCATATACTGCAGCCAGGATGGCACCCTCACCCTCCAGCTCCTGCCAACTCTCACGGATTCCTCTAGCTTCTCCTCTCAGCCATTGAGCTTCCAAGATTTGGCTGCTCATGCTTAGGTGCCATCTGCTGGCTTATTATAACACTGTTTGTACACATGTCTGCCATAGTGTTGCCTACTCTCACAACCTTATTGTGAATCTTATAATATGTGGTAGTGTTCTTAAAAACCCCAGCTTCAAGATTCATGTAATGGTGAGAATCTGAGCTCTTAATCTCTCTCTCTCTTTTTAAAGGTAAATTTCTAGATGTCACATTGCAGAGTAAAGCTTGAAATGTGATCTCAGTGAACCTGAAGTGTCAAAAATCAAAAGGCAAATAAAATAACATTTATTATTATTTTAAAAAAATCTCTTGATTTTTAAACTAATCATGTTTTTTTTGGATCCTGACTTAAGAAGAAAAAAAAACTGTGTGGTTGGTAATACCACCAGGTACTAAAATAATCTTCCAAATACTCAAGCATAACAGAAGACAAAAGGTTCAGTTTCTAAATTAAATATCTGTAAAACTCCTATTGAAAGTGAGAAAGAAGTTTCTGTTAATATCATCTGGATTTCAGAATTATGAAAATACTATGGTAGGAAAATAAGATATTTTTAAAGGAGACAAAATACATGTTAAAGATACTATTCACTGAATTCTAAGAGGTTATAAAACTCAAGTAGAGCTTGGGATAAGTACACAATAATAAGAAACTCAAACGAAGGAACAAAGATATAAGATTTACTTTGAACTTGGGCATTTTCTCGCCTGGAACAACCTTCAGGGTTACATTGTACATGTACCTGACAAGAATGTGTTTGTCAGTTGCATGATGCGTTTGTCCATTAAACAGCTCAAGGACAGTGCACATGCACATCTGTTATGCACAGCAAGGTCTATTAAGTGATTTCTTCAGGCTGTAAATTAGTATAATCTGTATCACAATATATTACAGTCCTACAGCATACTGCAACAGCAGACTCTTTCCCATATGGCTGTAAGATAAGCATATAGTTCTATACAAATTATTTTTAGTTTTAGCTTTTTCATGGATTGACCACAAGCAGGTGGCAGTTTTCTAAGATAAATTTATTGTTTGAATGTATTCAATTAATATTTTGGTGATAAACAAAAAAAACCCTGGTTTTTGAATGTCGGTTTGCTCACCAACTATTCAATGTGAGTATTCAATTTTGAGAAAAGAAATGTAGGGTGTATTGATTACTTGTGATTGCTCACATAAACCACATGGTATTATTTCTGTTACTTAACTGGATGAGCATAATGTGACCAGCAGGCTTTCATAAAGGTTTGAAGAAACCACTGAGCATTGAATCACCCAGAGAAAGGTAGCAGAGAATGAGGTGTAACATGTAACCCCTTAAGGGGAAGCCCCAGATCCAATTTTCGCTGTTTCAAGTTTTGGCCCAGAGCAGCAAGGCCAAACCTTGTCAGGGAGCTGTCATTCCCAGAGAGACCTGGGAAAAGTAGGCTGGTAGCAAAGCATGTTGAGCAGAGGGGCAGTATAAAAGTTTCTTGCTTTGCTCAGTAAAGTGAGAGACTTAGAAGGTGGAGGACTGGCTGTTAGGTTTCTCCAGACAAAACACTCAGGATGTTGCTATGGAAGAGCTCAAGAGAGATTAGGTAGGAGATCCCTTTGGAAGTGATCCCTTTGCTGAGGGGCCCTCTAAGGATCCTAGGGTAGAATAAGGAGTCTAGGAGAGAGAAGGAAGATCTGGAAAGAACCGTAGGAAGTTATGGTCACAATGGCAATGGACTAACAGAATGAAGGAAGAGAATGTTGAGAAAGGGAATAAAAAAGTGATAGGAATGAGAACTGCATACGAGTTTCCTGTTTCAGACCCACTGGACAATACTTCCAAGAGAGGGTCAGAGGAAGCCCTCCCTTTTCTCCCTTGCGTCATCTAAGAAGCAAAACTATTCAGAACTTCCAAAGTTGATTGTGTCTAAGGGCGAGCAAAGGACTCCTAGGAACCACTGTATGTGAGGAGAAACAGACCCTAACAAGGAGGCTGTGGCCCAGGAAGATGCAAAGAACTGTTTAATTTTTTTTTATTATTTATTGGCTTTGTTTGTTTTTTAACTTTATGTTGCTCAGGAAGGGAGCACTTTTAATTTGGTCAGAGTGATACACTGTCTTGGAGACAGGGAGAACTGTGGACCACTGAGGAAACTAAATCTGTGGCTACAGCCAAAGCTGAGAGGTAATTCACCTCACTAGAGAAGTATTCAGAGACTTCCTTTTGGGGCCACCTCAGCCTTGTTACAAGAAACAATTTATAGAAAAATTAGGCTACTGTGGGACTTACAAGACACAACTATAGTTACCCAAAATAGCCAGATGGTATCACTCTTCCAATTCTGCATTTGGGGCAGAGCCAGACCTTCTGATTACTTATTCTTTTAGATTCTGGAGGAGTGAAATATTCTAAAAAGAGAAAGCTCTATTCTGATGCCTCAAATTACATGCTGAAGAAGATACTGCTTGATTTCATCGGCTACTGGGCAGCGTGTAATATTTCCATCACACTTAGCAAACTAAAAGTTTACTTACAGGACATGAACTTCAAATGGATGTTTTCTGCCTAAAACAAATTTTACAGTAAATCCTTTGTAGAGAAACAGAAGTTCTGCAATGGGTGCAAAGTTTTAAACATATCACATTAAGAGAATAAACAAAAAGATATTAATAAGGAATCAAATACTGACATAGTTCAAGAACTCTTAGTGTTAGAGATTTGGAGAGTTACAAGAGACAGCCATCAAGGAAAGAAAAAGGGAAGGAAACATTAGCAGGAATTAGGGAAAGTTCAAGGGTGTTAACAAAATGGAAAAAACCTTGATATTGCCAGAATTTGAAAGAGAAAAAATAGGTCCAGGGAGAAATGAAATGAGAAGTCTAAATACTAGCACTTGCAAGGTATATATGCGAAAATTTGAACCACTTCATGCTGTTCACTAAGAAAGATTAAGGTACAAATCCTCATCTACACCCAAGGCTAATGGAACACAATTTATTAGGTGACATTAGACTAAAGCCCTAGGAGTCTAAAAAAAAACTTGATATATAAAGAGGAATCCAGAAACATTTCTGATTATAAATAAAATGGGAAAGTGATTTTAAAGGGCAAGAATCTTAATTTTCTAGGGATATGTGGAGGGCAGGTATAGAGGGAGAATGGGTGAGGTGTTCTTTTAAAAGAGCAACTTTTCAACAGTCAGATGTGGCTGAAGCATTCAAAATGAGATTTCCTCACTATTTTGCACATTCTTTTTCAAAATGACAAATATATATTTTGTTGTTGCAAACATGATCAGTTGTTAATGAAATATCTGAATCCATATAATATAGTTAAATGTGTTATTTCCAGCATTCAGCTTTTGAGAGAAATCTTATACGAATATGACTATGATGGAATGTCCCATTTAGTTCCCAAAAAGCAAGGATTCTCAAAGGCAGGTGAACTCTTAAAAGCCTAGGTACTCAGTCAAAACTCTCACAAGTATTTCATGCGTTCCCTAAAGGCTATATTTTCTTTAGCGGTTGAAAGATGGGAAAAGATGTAAATTTAAGTCAAGAACATTACAGAGAATTATTTTCCTAAAGTGAAGTGTATGAAAATAGACCAGCTGAATCCACATAATTTCTGTCCCAATAGGCTAATTATTATTTCTCTACAAAAATGTTTTTATAGTTATTGCCAGGCTTATTCTAAGTCTAATAGTCTATCTCTGTCACACACAACTCTGTACATATTTATAATAGTTACATTTGGCACAGTTTATCCCAGGATCTCAAACATCTTAAACCATTAATAAATGATCACAGCACATGCGTTATCCAGGTAAATGGAGGCTAAGAGCGGGTAAATTATTTGCTGAAAGTTACCCAATGGGTCAGTGACAGTCAGGAAAAGAAATAAGAAATCCTGATTTCCACTTTTCTCTTTGAACCACTTGCCTACAGTCCCACCTCTCAGGCTCAGACCTTCCATATTTTTTTAATTTGAAGGGGGCTCATTGTCTGCCAACTCTAGCCATTTAGTCTATGTTGGTTGTTAGAGCCAATTAGTCTCTGAATTGGTTTGTCTGGGCAGGTGGTGGAAGGTGTCCTCAGTGAGGGGGTGGGGTGGCTGTGGTTCCCACTCCAGGCAGGGAAGCATTAAAGAGCTCCTTTGGCCACATTCAACCAGAGCTTGGTGCACGAGTGAGGTCTGTTGTACTTAGAGGGGCGGGTCCCAAAGGGAGGCTCCAAGCCCAGAGGAGGATGGCACTCAAAGGGACACAGACCCTAGAGCTTCCTAACCCACAAAATAAAGGCTGTTTACTCAGAAAGTTGCTGAAGAGCCTCTGCTGCCTGGACACTCTGGGGAAGTAGAGGAATCATCCTTACTTTGCTTTTCACTAGAGCCCAGGGTATGCAGCCTGGACCTCTCAATCACTCAGGAAAAGAAGACTCAGATCCCCTTCACAGAGGGGCTTTAACTTGTGCCATGCAAAGAACAGTGGGGTGAGTCCATAATGTTTTGTGGGCCAAAGGAATATTTTGTTTGCCTTTTTTTTTCAGTGGGGCTGCAGTCATGCCCTAAAGTGGGGAACTGACTCCCCGATTTACATACAGAGACCATGCCCTGCATTCCAATACAGACACACCTACAGCTAGAGAGGGATATTTGGAGTGAGAGAGGCAGCCACCCTCAACCTACAGGGGCACCTTAGCAGTACAACCTATAACATGTTGGAACTTACTTCTCTTGTCCTTGGTCTCACAGAGCCTGAGTTGACTGTGAGCACACTGCAAAATGTATGCATTTATCCAGGTGCTCCCCAAGGAGTCTACTTTTGAAAGCTACTGGAAATTTTTTATTGTTGATATTGGGTCAAGCTGGGATGTGAGATTGTGTCACCCCAACCTGGTGCGTTCTTTTCCCTCATCACCTTATTTTTTCTCTTTCCTACCTCTCTCCTTTTTTCTTCTGTATAATAAGTGTCTGGCTTAGCTGGTCAAAACTGTCTTTTTTGCATCATTGCTGTAAGCCTGTGACCAGAAAGGCAGATAAATGCAATGCCCTGAACAGCCTGGTGCAGTAACAAGTTTGCCAGGTCTTGGAGTGGATGATAAAACCATGTGCTGTGCCTACATTTTTTCCAGCAATGTGGATGCAAGTAAAAGTTAGCACAACATACAGAAACTGCATTTTCTATCTGTTCTGTTCTTTTCTTCCCCTCTTGTGTATGTTTGTCTTTTAGGAAAAAGGAATCAGATTTTAAAAGCAACATCCCCAGCCCTCCTACAGTAACTTCTTCTCTTTTTCCCCAAAAAAGACTGTTACCACCATTTTTATACCTTTTGAAAGACTGTCAAACAAGAGTGTTTTCCTTACGAAAAAGGGTTAAAAGACGTTTAAGTGTGTAAGTGTGCATGGCCATCCCTCCTTGTCAATCTCTGAGGGAAGCCATGCCTCCTCGCAGTCATACCCTTGTCATGGCACTCAATCAGGGGGGAATTAGCTCTCTTTAAAGCTGAGGCAATTCGAGCTGGGCCAAGCAGTAATGAGACTATTGTCCCAGGTCCTCAGGCCAGGTGGGGCACCAAACAGATAGGAGGTTCTGGCCTGCAGTTGCGGCAGAGCAATAAAGTGGCAGGAGTCCTGGCTCCAGACAGCCAACAAATGCAGGCCTCATGGCCTAGAGTGGGGAGACTGCCAGCCCAGGGGTAGGCTGCCACCCCTATTCCACCAGGTCCCAGCTCAGGGCCCTAGCAATGGTGGAGTGGTCCGCCACTGGGTCAGCAGGGATTAGCCCACAACATGCTGACCTAGAATCTGTCCAAGACCCAACCAGACTCTAGTCTCATTTCCCTTGGCTACTTCTCATGTCCCCTTTGTGTGGCACCTCCATTTTGTGGGTGTCCTCTGTCTCCCTGGGGTAGGTGGCCAGCAGTAGCTCCATTAGCTCCTTGGTGTCTCGGTCGACCAGCAGCTCTGGGAAGTCCTCGGTACAGCTGCGGTCCTCTTTGGGCTCCAGCAGGAAGCAGGCTATGTTTGTCTCCCTTAGTGGCTCCAGCCCAACTGAGCTGCAGGGCCCACCTTCTATACTGCCGCTTCCGGTCCTGCCTCATAGCTTCCAGTGAGGTGGGCATGACCTTATTACACCAAATCATATTTATAACTGTTTACTGTTATAAAAAGAGTCATGTTAACACCGGTGACTCTTTGGGCACTTTATTCCTTCTAAATTAATAAAACAGACTAAATCAATGGAGAAATTACCTAGGATCAGGTCATCCCCTCCTTTAGAAAAACTTGGAGGAAGAGCTGGAAAAGACAGAAAACTCTACAAGGAAAATCTAGTAGAGTTTCAGGATGCAATGTCCTCTTGTTTGAGGGCTGAAGCATAGGGAGGAGGCATAGCCTTTCAACCCTTTACATCTAGAAGATCCACAGGGAAGGAAACCTCAGATTTACATAGTAGGAACAAAGGGGACACTAAAAGAGTTAATACTGCTTTAAGGAGTTATTTTGTTATGCAGAATTCCTTTCCCTCATCCTAGATCAGGGCTTGGCAATGTTTGGCACGCAGCCCGCTAGGGTAAGCTCCCAGAGGGCCAGGCCAGTTTGTCTACCTGCCGTATCCACAGGTTGGGCTGATCGCGGCTGCCACTGGCCGCAGTTCGCCGCTGCAGGCCAATGGGGACTGTGGAAAGCAGCATGGGTATTTGCTGGATGCTGCTTCCTGCAGCCCCCATTGGCTTGCAGTGGCAAACCATGGCCAGTGGGAGCCGCGATCGGCTGAACTTGCGGATGCGGCAGGTAAACAAACCAGCCCGGCCTGCCAGGGGGCTTACCCTGGCAGACCGCGTGCCAAACGTTGCCGAGCCCTGTCCTAGATATTTAGAAAGTATCATCAATGATCAATGTTTTCGCTATATTCCTTATTTTCTTTGAGACAGAATCCATTTTACTGCAGCAATGTCATAAATAGCATTGAAGATGTTCTACCTGCAGCCCCATATTGTTTAAATATAATTTAAAAAATAGATAAGCTCTTCCATTCAGAGACCATATTCCCTTGACTTCATTATCAACCTAGGACATTTAGGTTTTGTATAAACAACAAGTAACATATGTTTGTTTTTCTTATTTTTATTGTGGTAGTCATGGATCAGTGCCACACCAGTTAGGCACTGTACAAACAGAACAAAAGGATTCTCCCTGTTTCAAAGAGCTTACTATTGAAGTATAAGAGGAAAGACAATAGGTGAAAACAAGAAACAGGTAGAGGATAATAAGGAAACAATGAAGCAATACTGATCAGCACAAAGTAGCAGTCATAGCACACCAGCTGCCTAGTCACTGTCACAATTTTAGTAGGCCTCACAATATAGAGGAGATTCTTATTGATGGACAGGAAGGACAATGAAGTGGTTTTGCCCAGGTTTATGGACAACGTCTCCTATGCATAAGGGGTAGCATGGGAGAAAGTGCGTGTTCAAAAATATAAGTCTATAAAAGGTGATATCACTGGAGGAGTGGTGACATAAGTCAGTGTCCGCAGATTTATTATAGTAGTATAAATTATCACGCGTTCTATTCAACGTGTAACATTTTCCAAAGATTACAAAGTATTTTAGCTCAGGAATTATTGGAAGTTACTACAATTTTCCTTTTTGGGGGTTACTGACAACGTAAAGTACTGAGATCCTGGGATAAGCACACTGAACAAAGTTGAATACACATACTCCATTTCCCCTTTTAAAAAGATATTTACCTACCTCAGGCATGTTGTGAGGATTAGGTATGAAATACTTGTGCAGCCTTTTGAAAATATGAAGTGCTATTTCAATGCTGTTGTAGTAGCAGAAGTATTCTGAGTAGACACTGATAGATGTAACAGAACACTTGAGTTACATCATGACACTTAAGTACACCCTATGACAGTATTTCTTGTACCAGACCAATACCTCTGCTAGTCCTCTGATCATCTGCTAGTAGTCTGTAAAGAGTGAACAGCAGACATGCCACTAGTTTCTCTGTACTTTCAGCTAGTTTTTTGAGTCAAGGGTCTTCATTGTAGAGAAGAGCCTTGATGCCTCTAAAATCTGCTAGAAGCAAGGAGGCAGAACTCAGGTGCCTTCCTCCTCCAAACAAATCTGCTATGTAAGTAAAGGAGAAATGGAAATATCATCAGTACTGGAGTTTCCAGCAGGACAGGTGCCAGGAAATATCAGCAAGACCAGAGCTACTAGTGAGAGAAGGGAACGAGGCAACTAGGAGCGCCAGGTGCCAGATGCCGGTATAGGGAAATGGAAGCAGGAGAAAGGCAGGAACAGAATAGATGGTATGGGGAGGAGGACACAGTTCTAATACCCTTTTCAACAAGTTCAAGCTCCTTATTTCATGAAAAGCCATTAACAATGGTGTAGCTATCTTTTCCTAGTATTTTTTAATACACAATTGCTGTACTTGCCACAGGCATGTTATGCGGACCATTTCTCCTTCCACTCACACAGTCTTGTATAGAAAGGCTAATGATTCCCAAGAGGCTCTCTACCAAGACGTGGTCCTTATGATGAAAATACTTGCTAGTTGATACACCAGAGAAAGAATTAGTCTCCCAATATTACGAAAAACACCTCTCGGCTGAAAGTTAAGTTTGTTCTTCTGTAAGACTAGAGTTCCAGTCTGCTACGAGGGAGGCCAAAGCCTAGCTTAAGTAAACGGTGGTTAAGGGTTTCAGAGTTCAGATGTTCTTCACTCAGATTGAGATTAGGAAGGAAAGAGGATGAGAGGATAAAGAAAGCCAAAAGGATCTTCCACCATATGGTAGGTATTCTGGAAACCCTGCTGAAGGCTGAGGCCAGGAAACAAGACAAGACCCTGAAAGAGAAAGTGGAAATAAAACATATCCAGGCTCACAAAATGTCAGCTATAGATCAGAATCAAATGAAGATTTTGTAGCGTTAACTGAAAAACATTCCAGTTCAACTGGATGAGGTTGTCTAATGGATTAATAATTTATGAGTAATTTGTGCTGAATTTTGTGTTTTCGTCATGAAGTGTCTTGCAGTGAATTGTGGGGTTTTTCCCCATATTCTTCAAATTTATGGCCCAACTATCTTGTATGAACTATTCTCAGGCTGAAGCTGGCTTACAAGTAGTTAATTGTGTTTAATATTTAAAATATGAACTGTTCTGAATGGAGATGTCACACGCTTTTGTGTATTCAGTGACTGGGCAAGATAACACTGATAATTATATTTCAGGTAGTTATACTCATGATTAAGAATTAAAAATTCACTTTCTACATTTTTCATTTTTTTTCTTTCTGCCAGTAAATTAATTTGCTAGACTATTAATGGAAAACAGCCACAAATGGGATATGAACACAAACTAAGTGAACCAATTAACTAACTTAGAACAAATATCTACTGAAAGTGTTTGCAGTATTATCTCAGTTCATTTCCAGAGCTATGGTAAAAATCTCCGTAACAGAGAAATCAGTTGCAAGAGGAGTAGGAGTTCAAAGCTACATTTGAACAGCTAAGGATAAATATAGTAGAAAGAAAGATAATTAAAACCAGTGAGGGTACAACTGCTAGATTCCCATAATATCAAGCAGCATCACATGTGCTGTTATGTATTACATATAGACTCTTATTTGAAATCATCTTCTCTCTCTTACTTGCTGTGCTAACTGCAAATATGTACAGTAATGTTGCTGTTGGAGGAATGCAATAACAATGAAATCAACAGGAGTGCTAAATGTGCCTATAACTGTCCACTTAAAAAATGTGTATTTATTTACTAACTCAGAGGTACTGTGTGTCTTTGTTGTCAGTGTTAGACCTGCCCAACTATATTTTGCATTTACTTCACTTTGGGTTAAGGATTTGTGGGATCACTGTAGCAGGTTGTAAGTGTATAAAATGAAAAATATTTTCTCAGAACAGATGCAGATTAAAGGCAGTGATTTATCAAAGTGAAGCTATTTTCTCCAATATTAACCAGAGCCTGCCCTGGCCTTGGTGCACGACGCTGTCACCCTGGAGCCGCTCCAGGTAAGCAGTGCCGGGTCGTAGCCCGCACCCTGAATGCCTCCTGCACCCCAACTCCCTGTCCTGATCCCCCTGCCGCATAGCGCATCTCTCCTGCACCCTGCACCCCAACCCCCTCGCCTGAGCCCTCTGCCGCACCCTGCACCTCTCCTACACCCCAACCCCCTGCCCTGAGCCCCGTGATGCACCCTGCACCCCTCCTGCACCCCAACCCCTTGCCCTGAGCCCCCTCCCACACGCCGCACCCCTCCCTGCACCACTGCCCCGAGCCCCCTCCCGCAATGTGCACCCCCTCCTACACCCCTACCCCCTTCCCTGAGCCCCCCATACACCCTGAACCCCTCCTGTGCCCCAACCCCTTGTCCTGGGCCCCTTCCTGCACACCATACCCCCTCCCATACCCCGCACTCCCTCACACACCCAACCCCTGCCCCAGCCCTACATTCATGAGCCTGCAAGCAATTTCCCCACCCCGATTTGGCCCTCGGGCCAAAAAGTTTGCCCACCCCTGCACTAGACCATATAGATACAACAGTGGAGGAAGCCTGGACTTTGACAGTCCTTTGCTAGTTTTATGGGCAAATAGATCTTCCATTTCCATTAATGTTTCACATAATTATTCAATAGTACAATAGATTCAATAGTAATAAATCTGTGGACAAGGTTTCCCACATTGTAATAGTGACCCATGAAAGGCTGTGATATTTAATTAGTTTTGTGTTTATATAGAAGAGCAATGATGCACATTGCTTAGCTTAATCTGTATTGCTTATTTGTTTGTGCCTTGTATCTTATAAAGATTAAATTCTTCTTATCTGATCAGTGGTTAACTGGTCCTTCATTTTTACTAACTTTCTGTCACACACATAGAAGAACATAAATTGTTGGGCAAAAGTCAACATGGTTTCTGTAAAGGGAAATCATGTCATACTAATCTATTAGATTTCTTTGAAGAGGTCAACAAACATGTGGACAAGGGGGATCCAGTGGACATAGTGTACTTAGATTTCCAGAAAGCCTTTGACAAGGTCCCTCACCGAAGCCTCTTACGTAAATTAAGTTGTCATGGGATGAGAGGGTAGATCCTTTCATGGATTGAGAACTGGTTAAAAGTCAGGGAACAAAGGAGAGGAATAAATGGTAAATTTTCAGAATGGAGAGGGGTAACTAGTGGTGTTCCCCAACCGTCAGTCCTAGGACCAATCCTATTCAATTTATTCATAAATGATCTGGAGAAAGGGGTAAACAGTGTGGTGGCAAAGTTTGCAGATGATACTAAACTGCTCAAGATAGTTAAGAACAAAGCAGACTGTGAAGAATTTCAAAAAGATCTCACAAAACTAAGTGATTGGGCAACAAAATGGCAAATGAAATTTAATGTGGATAAATGTAAAGTAATGCACATTGGAAAAAATAACCCCAACTATACATACAATATGATGGGGGATAATTTAGCTACAACTAATCAAGAAAGAGAGCTAGGAGTTCTCTGAAGACGTCTACACAGTGTTAGGAATCATTAAAAAAGGGATAGAGAATAAAATGGAGAATATCTTATTGCCCTTATATAAATCCATGGTATGCCCACATCTTGAATACTGTGTACAGATGTGGTCTCCTCATCTGAAAAAATATATACTGGCATTAGAAAAGGTTCAGGGAAGGGCAACTAAAATGATTAGGGGTTTGGAACGGGTCCCATATGGGAAGAGATTAAAGAGGCTAGGGCTTTTCAGTTTGGAAAAGAGGAATAAGGGGGGATATGATAGAGGTATATAAAATCATGAGTGGTATGGAGAAAGTGAATAAGGAAAAGTTATTTACTTGTTCCCATAATATAAGAACTAGGGGCCACCAAATGAAATTAATGGGCAGCAGGTTTAAAACAAATAAAAGGAAGTTCTTCTTCACACAGCGCACAGTCAACCTCTGGAACTCCTTGCCTGACGAGGTTGTGAAGGCTAGAACTATAACAGGGTTTAAAAGAGAACTAAATAAATTCATGGAGGTTAAGTTCATTAATGGCTATTAGCCAGAATGGGTAAGGAATGGTGTCCCTAGCCTCTGTTTGTTAAAGCGGGGAGACAGATGGCAGGAGAGAGATCACTTGATCCTTACCTGGTAGGTTCACTCCCTCTGGGGCACCTGTGATTGGCCACTGTCGGTAGACAGGATACTGGGCTGGATGGACCTTTGGTCTGACCCAGTATAGCCGTTCTTATGTTCTTTGGCTCCAGGGTCTTCACCTGCTATGCATTCCAGCTGCAGAACTTCATTCAATTTATATCAAAGTTAGAATTAAAGAATTAATTTAAAATGCATACTAATGCCATCTTCACTTAGATGGATTTTTTTAGTCTGAGGCAGTATCCCATTAAAGAATCATAATCACACTTCAGCAAACTTTAAAAAATGTGATATTCTACCTACAATATAATGCAATTGTGACAGATTTTGTATTTTAGTTTTCTCATTATTGCTGAACAGAAGACTCAAAACCTAAAACAGCAACAACAAAAAATTAAGTATGTAAAAAGCAGGAAGCCTGCAAATAAACGATCTGTGGGACCACCGGACAATCAAGGTGCTAATGGAGCACTCAAGGAACACAAGGTCATTGCAGAGAAGCTACATGAATTCTTTGCACTGGTCTTCACTGAAGAAGCTGTGAAGGAAGTAGCCACACCAGAGCCCTACTTTTAGGTGAAAAATCTGAGGAACTATCCCAGACTGAGGTGTCAATGAGGTGGTTTTGGAACAAATTGAAAAAGTAAACAGTAATAAGTCACCAGGACTAGATAGTATTCAACGAAGAGTTCTGAAGGAACTTAAGTATGAAATTTCAGAACTACTAACTGTAATATGTAACCCATCACTGAAATCAGCTTTGTACCAGATGACTGGAAGATAGCTAATATAATGCCAATTAAAAAAAAAAAAAAGACTCCAGAGGCAATTACAGGCTGGTAAGCCTAACTTCAGTACCAGGCAAACTGGTTGAAAATATAGTAAAGAATAGAATTATCAGATACAAGATTTGTTTGGGGAAGAATCAATATGACTTTTGTAAAGGGAAATCAGACCTCACCAATCTATTAGAATATTTGGAGGGAGGTCAAACATGTGGACAAGGATGATCCAGTGGCTATAGTGTATTTGGACTTTCAGACAGTTTTTGACAAGGTCCCTCAATAAAGGCTCTTCAGCAACCTAATCAGTCATAGAATAAGGAGGACGGTCCTCTCCTGGATTAATAACTGATTAAAAGACAGGAAAGGGGTAGGAATAAATGGGCAGTTTTCAGAATAGAGAAGTAAACAGCAGGGTCCCCCAAGGATCTGTTCTGGGACCACTGCTGTTCAACATATTCTATAATGATCTGGAAAAGGGGGTAAACAGTGAGGTGGCAAAGTTTGCAGATGATACAAAATAACTCAAGATAGTTAAGTCCAAAGCAGACTGTGAAGAGTTACAAAGGGATCTCACAAAACTGAGTGACTAGGCAGCAAGATGGCAGGTGAAATTCAATGTTGATAAATGCAAAGTAATGCACATTGGAAAACATACTCCCAACCATACATACAAAGTGCTGGGGTTATCACTCAAAGATCTTGGAGTCATTGTGGACAGTTCTCTGAAAACATCTGCTCAATACTCAGTGTCCATCAAAAAAATACAGCAAAACCACAACAAAGCCAAAATGTACAGAATGTTAGGAACCATTAGGAAAGGGATAGAGAACCATAGAATCATAGGACTGGAAGGGACCCGAAGAGGTCTTCTAGTCCAGTCTCCTGCACTAAAGCAGGACTAAGTATTATCTAGACCACCCCTGACAAATGTTTGTCTAAACTGCTCTTAAAAATCTCCAGTGATGGAGATTCCACAACCTCCATAAGCTTAACCACCCTGACAGGAAGTTTTTTCCTAATGTCCAACCTAAACTGTCCTTGTTGCAATTCAAGACCATTGCTTCTTGTCCTATCCTCAGAGGTTAAGAAGAAAATTTTTTCTCCCTCATCCTTGTAACAACATTTTATGTACTTGAAAACTGTTATGTTGCCTCCTCGCCCCAGACTTCTCTTCTCCAGTCTAATCAAACCCTTTTTTTTCTTTCAATCTTCACTCATAGGTCATGTTTTCTAGACCTTTCAGCAATTTTGGTTGCTCTTTTCTGGACTTTCTCCAATTTGTCCTGAAATGTGGCACCCAGAACTAGTTAAGGCCTAATCAGCATGGAGTAGAGCTGAATAATTACTTCTGGAGTCTTGTTTACAACACTCCTGCTAATGCAGCCCAGAAATATGTTTTATTTTTTTGCAACAGTGTTACACTGTTACGTAATTTAGCTTGTGGTCCACTATGACCTCAATATCACTTTCTTCAGTAGTCATTCCTATGCAGTCATTTACCATTTTGTACGTGGGCAACTGATTGTTCCTTCCTAAATTAAGTACTTTGCATTTTTCCTTATTGAATTGTATCCTATTTACTTCGGACCATTTCTCCAGTTTGTCCAGATCATTTTGAATTTTATTCCTATCCTCCAAAGCACTTGCAACCCCTCCCAGCTTGGTATCGTCCACAAACTTTATGAGTGTGCTCTATGCCATTATCTAAATCATTGATGAAGATATTGAACAGAACCAGACCCAGAACCGATCCCTGCTGAACCCTATTTGATATGCCCTTCCAGTTTGCTGTGAACCACTGATAACTACTCTCTGGGAAAGGTTTTCCAATCAGTTATGCACCCACCTTACAGTAGCTCCATCTAGGTTTTATTTCCCTAGTTTGTTTATGAGAAGGTCATTTGAGACAGTCAAGATATACCACATCTACTGCTTCTCCTCTATCCACAAGGCTTGTTATCCTGTCAAAGAAATCTGTTAGGTTGGTTTGACATGATTTGTTCTTGACAAATGCATGCTATTGCTTATGTTATTATTATCTTCTAGGTGTATGCAAATTGATTGCTTAATTATTTACTCCATTATCTTACTGGGTACTGAAGTTAAGTTGACTGGTCTGTAATTCCCTGGGTTGTCCTTATTTCCCTTTTTTATAGATGGGCAAATATAGTGACATGTTCCAGTCCTCTGGAATCTCGCCCATCTTTCATGACTTTTCAAAGATAATTACTAGTGGCTCACCTACCTCCTCAGTCAGCTCCTTGAGTACTCTAGGATGTATTTCATCAGGCCTTCTTGACTTGAAAACATCTAACTTGTCTAAGTAATTTTTAACTTGTTCTTTCCAGGGCCGGTGAAAGGAAGTTTTGCACCCTAGGCGAAACTTCCTTGCACCATCCCTGTGCCGTCCCATCCCCCCATACTGTCCCCCATAATGCCGCCTCCTCCAGCCAGCTCCCCCGCCCGTGGGCGCTCAGCCCCCCCCCCCCCCACCACCCGTGGGCCACGGGATCTGAGCGGGGAGCCAGAGGCAGGGGAGCGGCTAGCCGCGGCTACCTCCCGGTTCCCCGCTCAGGCTGGCAGGGAGCTGGCAGGGACACAATAGCCTGCTGGCAGGGGCTCCCCCCTCCCCCGCTGCCGAAGCCACCCCAGCTTACCTGCGGAAGGTCCGCCGGTCTGTCTGCAGTGAGCCCCTTCCACCGAATTGCCACCGAAGCCGCAGGACCAGCGGGCCTCCTGCAGGCAAGCGACTTTGGCGGCAGGGCGGAAGGCAAGCAGAAGTGGTTTCGGCAGAAGGTATTATTAGCAGCACTTTTGTCCTGTCGCCGAAGCCGCTTGCCTGCGGGAGGTCCGCTGGTCCCGCGGCTTCGGTGACAATTCGGCGGAAGGGCCTTCTGCAGACAGACCTGCGGACCTCCCGCAGGTAAGCGGGGGTGGCTTTGGTGGTGAGAGAGGAGGGGTCGCCCCTGCCAGCAGGCTTTTACGCCGCTGCCAGCAGTGCGCCCCGTTACGGCCCTGCCGTGGCGAGCCGCGCTCCCGGCTCAGCTGCAGAGCCGGGAGGTGTGAGGCAGCCTCGGCGAGCCACCCCCGAAATTGTGGCACCCTAGGCGACCGCCTAGGGTCGCCTAGTGGGCGCACCGGCCCTGGTTCTTTCCCTATTTTAGCCTCTGATCCCATCTCATTTTCATTGTCATTCATTAAGTTATGTCAATCGCTACTAAACTTTTTGGTGAAAAAAAACCAAAAAGCCATTTAGCACTTCTGCCATTTTCACATTTTCAGTTACTGTTTTCCCCTCCTCATTGAGTAATGGGCCTACCCTGTCTTTGGTCTTGCTCCTAATGTATTTGTAGAAATGTTTTCTTGTTACTTTTTACGTCTCTAGTTAGTTTAATCTCGTTTTGTGCCTTGGCCTTTCTAATTTTGTCCCTACATGCTTGCGTTGTTTATATCATCCTTTGTAATTTGACCTAGTTTTCACTTTTTGTATAACTCTTTTGAGTTTCAGATCATTGAAGATAAGCCAGTGGATATCATAATGTCACTATATAAATGCATGGTACACCCACATCCTGAATACTGTGTGAAGTTCTAGTTGACCCATCTCAAAGAAAGATATTAGAAATAGAAAATGTACAGAGAAGGGCAACAAAAGTGATTAATTGTATGGTAGAGCTTCCATATGAGGAGAGATTAAAAATGACTGGGAATGTTCATCTTGGAATACAGATGACTAAGCGGAAAGGGAGGGAGTGTGATATGAGAGAGGTCTATAAAATCCTGAGTGATGTGGAGAAAGCAAATGAAGTGGGTTTTTGTACCCCTTCACAGAACATAAGAATGGGAGTCACATGGTGAAATGAATAGGTAGCAGGTTTAAAACAGAAAGGAAGTACTACTTCATATAATGCACAATCAATCCATGGAACTCGTTGTCAGGGGATGGTGTGAAGGCCAAAAATATAACTGGGTTCAAAAACAAATTAGATATGTTCATGGAGGATAGGTCCATCAATGACTATTTGCAACTACCTGCTCTGAGTGTCCCTAAGACTCTGATTGCCAAATGTTGGGATTGGACAACATAAGATGGATCACTTGACATTGCCCAGTTCTATTAATTCCCTTTGAAGCATCTGGCATTGGCCACTCTCAGAAAATGGGATACTGGATTAGATGGACCAATCGTCTGACATAGTATGGTCATTTATTCTGTGTGAACTCTGTCTGCTGCATTGATTTTAATAGTTTAGTAAATTTAAAAATGATTGGTTTTATTACCTTTTTGGGGGGGCAAATGTTGAATTTTTGCTTTTTGCAGCATTGCATTGGAAGGGATGGGGCACTAAAAGGGAAAAAAAAGTTAGCATATTCCAAATATTTAACTAAAAAGAAAAAAGGGAAAAAACACAAAAGGGGGCTTTATTAAACATACTAATCTATCAAGAAAAATGCAGCAGAAAGATTTCACAAAGAATGAATTCAAAATAAGTTTTAACATTTGAAAAGAAGCTTCAGGAAACTTGATGAAGACAATAAAGCAACAGAGAGAGACACAACAAACAACTGAAACTTGATAACTTACAGGGCTTGAACCTAAAGATAGGGTTATTAGGTGAGTCCCCACTCAGAGTGCTGGATCCTGTGAATCCCATTTCTATCCCCACATATTGTATAGGGAGCTGGATGAATTCCGCTAGATGGAAGGGTCCTGAAAGTTAAGAATTGCATTCCTCAGCCTAAGTCCTCCTTTGTGACTGCCACCCTCAGTAACTAGAATAGGTAAAATTTTCTACTCGGGGGTGGAAGCCATTTTGGATATTTAGGATTCCCTGTACCCCGATTTGCATCTTTACCTTCTTCCATTTCTCTTCTTGCCACTTCCTATCACATCATTTGTCTTTCAGCTGACTCAGTCTGTTAGTGTGATGACGGGATAATAACTGATTTCCATTATGAAACTCAAGACTAAAAAACAACCACCCCTAAATATATTAAATATAGCCAATTTTAAAAAGAAATACTTGTAAATGTTTTAGTGGCCATAAGGAATATTATAATCCAAACTCTGTTTTGTTTTGCTGAAGTCATTCATCACAAGTTATATTGATAAAACCACTTCTGGAGTTCATTATTGTTTGAATTGCAGTCACTGACCTTCCAAAAAAAAAAAAAAAAAAAAAGTGGTTTGTACGAATCATGACTGTTTACCATTAATTCCAAGTTCTCTTTAATATTCTGAAGGGAGCAGATCTTTGCCAGAGCTTAGAGATGGTTATTGGAGTAAGCTGATTATCATATTTTTCATTTTATAATTTTCTCTTTGGAACTAAAATTACTGCCTTAAAATAAATTCCAAAAAATCCCATTATTACACTGCATGTCTTTATTTCTAATAGTAAATCATTAAATAATTAGCTTCACACATTTCCACAGGAGGACTTCCGTTCCAAAGCAGAAGTGGTTAAAATTATGAAGGCACCAAGAGGGTCAATACTCTGCAGAGATTTAGCAATTCTTATACAGGGCTCAGATTTGCTAGAAAGGAAAATCTAACAGTTTTTTAATGTGCGGTAACTGAAATGAAGCAACCTTTCATGCCCACAAGGTTTCGGGGTGTGAAAATTATAATTCAAAACATTTCCTTACATCATGAACTACTACTATATGATTAGATTTTTTAAAATCATGTTTATTGATATCACTGCAGCATTAGTCATTGGTTTGTGGTCTTTGCCTGCTCATCCTTCAAGAATGGATATTTGAAGCAGAAGCATGCTACCCTACAAATCGGGGGTCTGATATTTCATATCAAATCCCATTAAAATCCACCAGAAAATTAGGGCCATAATTCTCATTTACTTCATTCCTGAGGCACTGATGTAGGGGAGGGCAAGGGCTTTAAGCTACCTTTTGTGCTCCTTGTATTCTCAGGCCGTGCAAAGTTCTGTCTAGGTGTAAATTAGGGCAACCCAAGGGCCACTGTAGCTTTGCATCCCAGAGGCCTCATTATTAAAGAAGACCAAAACCAAGCTGGTGTATTGTTCCTTGAAATGAGCAGACTCTAAATACAAAAGAAAAAGAGAATGTTTTTGAATGGCTTTTTTACACTTGAGTTAGAAGGAGTTTTAAACCCTCATAGTATTTAAGCAGGCTTTGTGCAGGGGAGTTATGCAGGTTGACAGAAAGTTTAATGGAATCCTCTTAATCAAATGAGAGGCAGGGCATAGAGCATTGTGATGAGATGTCCAACTCTTCCTTTACCTCTCTGCAGCCCTGCCACACTCTGCCCTAGGGAAGGGCCCTGCCGAGTCCGACAGCAGCCTGGGATTTGGTCAGTTAGGGCCAGATTTGTAGAGATATTTAGGCATTGCTCCCCTCAACATTGCAAGTCAGTTAGGCCTTGCAACCCTGACTTGATTAACACCTAAATACGTTTACAAATCTGGATCTTAGTTCCCAAAAACAGTTTAAGATCAATTCAGGGAGATACTATGAATTATAATTATTTTGCAACCTATGTACACAGTATCATTCAAATAACCAAACAAAATCTTTTTTTAAGCATGTAAGCTTATTAGTCTCATGAATTGTATGCCAGTCCCAATTCAGATAAATAGAATATTGATTTTATATACAATGCTTTATATAATTAATATGATTAAAATCAATTGATCAGTTGAGTCAATATAAGGTGCTTTCAATATGATTTTAATACATAGAAATTAATGTTGTTAAGCCATATAAAAACATTTTTAAGCAAGTAGTAAAAAAGGATTTCTGTTGACTCATGTAAATTCCCCACCCAGACAAGGTAATTTAAAGAATCTGAGATTTAGGAACCAATCCTTCAATGATTAATATGCATGTGTAATGGTCCATACTTGGAGGTTGGTTGGAAAGCATGGTCTACTGCTCAGGGCCACAACCAGTGACCCGCAGGGGGTTGTTGGTAGGGGAGCCTGGGCCCTTCCCACTCCATCGGGCCCTGACAGAGGGTCTTTTAGAGCTACTAGTGATCTGGCAACTGAGGCTGCCCTCCCCGGGGCACTTCCTATCTCCCTCCCTAGCCTAGCTTAGTCCAAGGCTTTTCCCCACTGAGGTAGTCCAAATCAAGATAATAAAAAGGGATTACCAATGTCCAGGGTCCATATGTGGGGGAGAGGGGAATATTTCCTTTTGCCCCAAAGGGTCCACCCTGAGGGAAGGGAGGACCCACCCCAAAAATAAGTACTTTGGAGATTCCAGCCTTCCCTCTGCATTGCTGGAAGTTTGGGCTGCAGGTCTGCTCTCTTCCAGGTCTGCTGCCAAATTACCTGTTTTTCCACCAAGTGGAGCATTTGCTGCAGGTATGGTGGAACAGGGCTGGCTGGGCCCAAAATAATTCCTTACCCCCTTGTTGCCCAGTGTGGGGTTTGTACACCCCATCACAGCATGTTATAATGTAAATTTCAATGGGATTAGTCACATGAGTACAATGACATGTTCATAGCTCTTTGCAGGATAATGTTATAGTTTAAGAATCAATGTATACATTTGCATACTACTCATTGAAGTTCATGGGATTTGTGTGAATATCCACAGGTATAATTTGACTCTAAAAGGATGTAAACTTCCATCCAATTTACAACTTTGTCTTCAAAGTGTTTTCTAGACTTCCCTTGAATATCCAAGTAAAAAAAAAACCAAAAAAACCCCCCAACCATCTCCTTCCACTCAATCTAAATCTTTGAAAGCTTTGTGACCTAAGATGACACCTTTGAGAGTTGTTAACATTAGACAGACACCTTCTTTGCATTGTCAGTTTACTCAAAGGAGAAAAACCATTTTTGAATCATTAACCACTTTGTAAGACAACAAAATTATTAACATATATCATAAATAAGTTCTTCCTTTCTCTTAATGTTAAAATAGTATGCTTTGCTATTTTTGGGACCACAAAACATGGCTCAGTAATCGAACAAACACAAAACACAGCTCAGTAATTGAACAAACATATTGTAATGCAGGGATCTCAAACTGAAATTACCACGAGGGCCACATGAGAACTAGTAAATTGGCCCGAGGGCCACATCACTGAAACCTTTTCATACAATGATAAAAAGTATAGTAAAAAATGAAAAAAAAGAAGAGTAAAATAGTATTCTATTAAAAGTCAACGTATTAACTTTGTAAAAACTATAATGCAAAGGGGGGGTTTAATAAAATATAAACACTCAGTAATGTTTGGAGCTTGGCTGCCCGTGGAGTTGGCGCCTATGGCGGGCCCCAGGAAATATGTCCGCGGACCGCATGTGGCTCGCATGCCACGTGTTTGAGATCCCTGTTGTAATGGTTGGTTTCTCGGTCAAACTTACATCATACAAAGCATCAGCCTGAGAATAGTTACTCAGACTTTAAGGTCAGAAGGGACCATCATGAACATCTATTCTCACTTCCTGCACATCACAGGACACAGAACCTCACCCACACACTCCTGTAATAGGCCATAGCCTCTGGCTGAGTTACAGAAGGCCTAGAATCTGGATTTAAAAGACTAAATTACAGTTAATCCACCATTTACTTTAGTTCACATCAGCGAATGACCTATGCCCCATGCAGCCACAGGGTTTCTGACAATCTGACCTGGGGAAAATTTCTTCCTGACCCCAAATATGGCAATCAGTTAGACCCTGAGCATGTAGGAGAGTCCCATCAGCCAGTAATGGACCAGGACCCCTTTATGCTAGGTGCTGTACAGATACAGGGGGAAAAAAGACATTCTCTGCCCCAAGGATTTCACAATAAAGGATAAGAGAGACAACAGATGGATATAGATGGAAGGGGGAAGATAAGTAAACAATGAGATAATATTAGTCAGCCTAGCAGGCAGGGGTCTATGCACACTACCAGTTTAGCCACTGTCAACTGCTTTTCTGTTTTTTCTTTTAGTCATTAGAGCAACGGACAATTCTGAGGAGGGATCTGAAGGTAGATAATGAGGTGGCTTTGCAAACGTCTAATAGCCAATACCTCCTAAGCAGACATGTCAAACCTGTGGAGAAAAAAAATGCAGAAATTGGGCTTGTTAGGGGCTTAATTGGTTTGTGAGTTGCTTGTTGGCTAGTTTTTGGCTTGTAGCTTGTTGCAGCAAGTAGGGGAGGGGAGAGGGCAGAGAGTCAAGGGTGCACAGTGAGCCCACCACGGTCCCAGACTGCACGCCGGGTGTTGGGGTTCTTAGGGATTGGTTTGTTTTGAAATGGAATTAGCTTGATTTTTGGTTTATTGTGAAAGTCGGGATGCTTATTTACTGAATGAAAGTTGGCAACTGTGCTCCTAAGTATGTGTAGCAGCATTGGAGAAAGCATGAAGGTGTCTGAAAATTTAACAAGGAGGCAGTGGAGGCTGGCATCATGGCTGATCAGATGTGAGCATCTACATCAATAGCAAAAGACTGAGCACTAAAGAGAGCATTCTGTCCCTGTTGCCACGTAAGCAATGACATTAAACAGTTCAATTAATTCCCATATATGATACACAATCCACTTTCCATGAAATGGGAGTTGGATCAGACCCATAGTGAGAAGTAAAGCTTCCATTTCTTATCATATTTGTGTTTTATTGAATGTTTTAGATGGTTGGTTAGAAGATGAGGCGAGAAGAGCTAAAAACATAGTTGTTCCTTTTATGATCCAACATGCAAAATAAGAATTATTAAAAGGGGAAAAGGAAATGATTTTAGCTTGAGTTTAAAATACACTGAGCTAACTTGAAAAGCATAAGATGCTCCATATTGGCATACACCGTAAATCCCAAATCCAAAGCTTGCAAACAAACAAGCCATGGCTACTGAGATTTTGCCAAAACCGAAGTATCTCCTTTGTCCAGTGTATACACAGAGGACCGGAAGAAGAGCTCTCTGCAGTTTGAAAATCTGTCTCTTTCACCAACAGAAGTGGGTGCAATAGAAGATATTGCCTCAGTCACCTTGTCTCTCTATGCATAGAATTATTTAAACTATCATGGAAATGCAGCCACCTCTGATAATCCCAAATGTAGTAATAAATACTGTATTCCTATTTCATCAGTGTAAAGATATTGCAGATGGCTTAATTTGCAAGAAAATCGACAGATTTGATTGTTTCCTGTGAATGGTTTAGTTAAAAAAAACAAAAAGGAATGTGCAAAGCATACTGTAGCTATCATCCATCTGGTCAAAGCTAAATTTAATTTATTCCAAAATATGGATTTAAAAATTGTTACACCAATTTGTATTTATAATATTTAGAGATGTAATTAGGAAGAGATATTTGCAAGGACGTTGATTGATGTTTTAATTTACATTTATAATTTATATATAATGACATTTTATGTTACAAAACAAGAAGAAAACACATTAAAACTAAAAGCAAAAAAATCTGATTACCATATCATTATGTTCTACACAATGATATCGCTCCTTTTCAGGAGGAAAAAAAAACTCTGGAAGATACTTAAGGACTTTGGTAAATCCTAGAGGAATCTAAGAGTCTGACTTATTTAAATAAATGAGGAATTCGGGACTTTGAGACATGATTCTACCAACACTTGCTCACATTGAATTGTGCCTTATTCTGCAAGTAGTTCCACTGATTTCAGAGACTGCTTCCAGAGTCAAGTATTATTTAACATGAGTGAGGGTGGCAGAATCAGAACCTTTGACTTCTTTCTTTCTCTTTATAGTTTATCTGATAATTCATCTGATTATTCAGTGCTATCTGAGATAAATGAAAATAAAAACTCAGCACATAATTAAACCAACCAACCATCCAGACATTTTTCCATAAGCCCGACTGCCTGAACCAACCTCAAAAATGGGGAAAAAAATTAATTCTTCTTTCCCCTCTTTCTCTTGATTTTTGGCAATTTGGTTATCCTCTCTGCCATCCAGGCTCACAGCATTGTGCTCTGTTGTGCTGACTCTCTTCCTTTCCTCATACTTCACCCATGCAGTCACCAAATCCTACTAGTTCTTCCTCTGTAACATCTTTGAAATCTCTCTTTTCCCCTCCATCCCTACCTTTCAAAACCATATCCATGCACGTCACATCATTCCCCTTTTTGTATCTATTGACTGGCTTCCATTTGGCTTCAAAGTAAAGCTCATACTTACCTTCCAGGCCTTGCATACATCTTGGTTGTCATATATTTCTTCCCCAGTATTACCAAAGAAATATCTATAGGTTGGCTTAAATATCCTGAGATATGTAAAATAAAATAAATAGAAAAACAAATTTATTTTTTTCTCTTCTGGTTTTGAGCCCTTATTGTAATTTCAGCTCATATGTTCAGACTTTTCTCCACAAACATGAGGACTAGAAACATTATTAATGTATGGTTATTATTGGTGAAAGCAGAGATTCCCATGAAATCACTTGACTATAAAAGCTAAAATAAGTATCTTGAAACTTTCCATAAAACCATGAGAGTTGACAACACAGCTACTCTTGCCCTCACTCCCTTTGCTCACCAAGAGCCTCCCTCAAATCAGTAAGCTTTGGGTTTGACTCTTCTCTCACCGGTTTGGGTAATCTGGAGTAATGCTATTGAAAAATCAATAGGTTTTGCTCACCCTGAAATGAATGACGATGTTGCCACAAGAGAGGGAGTAGGCAATGACAACATATTTGTTAACCTCATGAGAGAATTAGATGGGGAAATTATTAAGAAGTAACTAAAGAGTATGTATGTTCTAGCAGTAGTTAGCTCAGGTCAAACAGTATTGCCAGTCAGAAAACACTAGCTTCTGCAGATTCCATAGGATTAGGAACAAACAACCTGAAGAAATAAAGGTTGAAAATCACACCACTGCTCCTACCCTGCATGCTGGTTAAAAGGGCCGGAGTAGCATAAAGGGATTCTAAATGCCCCAGGCACAGGAACTGTGGAAGACAGCTGAAAGTCTGCCTTCTGAGGAACCCTTCACAAGCCCTGGTGTAGGGCATTTAGGGCAATTTAGGAGCAAGGCTGGACCATTCCACACTGCAGAGATTTCAGGTAATGCGTTATCCTGAAGGCCTCTTAGGGTATGTCTACACTGCAATTAAAAACTCATTGCTGGACCATTCTAGCTGGCTCAGGATAAAGGGGGTGTTTAATTGCAGTGTAGATATTCAGGCCTGTGAGACAGCCTGAGATCTGGGACCCTCCTACCTTGCTTAGTCCTAGAGCCTGGGCCCTAAACATCCACACCACAAACAGCCTCTTAGCCCAAGTCCCATGAACTCAAGTAGGTTGGCATGGGCCAGCCATGGGTTTTTAATTGCAGTGTAGACATACCCTCTGTGGAACAGCACAGAGTCTCATTCATGAGGTGTTAAATACAAAAGGTTACAATTACTATGGAGGATGCTCAAAGCTCTACATATGCCAGCACTGTAAAAATGACAGTATAGTTAAACGTGAACTGCAGTTATGATGTCATTTGTATCACTTTTTGCAAAGTCTGCTTCACATTCTGTTGAGGTGGGGAAAGGAACACTATTATTTTGTGCAAGAATATAACTGCATATGGATATGAAATGCATTGTGGTGGAACAAGAAGCTGTAATGAAAGCCAAGTGTGCATCTTTGCATATCAGAACACTTCCGAATGTGTTTTGTTACTGAACTGAACAGGCATCTCTTATTTTAAGAAGTGAGGTTTTTCATTTGGTAGACAACTTCTGCTTTTCCTAATAAACACCTTTTGGGGGAATGTGGTGAGGTTTGCCACTGACCACTATAGCAAGGAGAATGATGTATCCTCTCTCACATAGAGGTAGACCATCCAGAAAAGGCTGACTGTGTTTTATCTGTCCTGTGGACAGGCAAAGGATTTAGAACACCCTTAATGTGAATCTACTTGAGTTTCATAAACAATGCATTCACAGTATCTTCAACCCCTCATCCTCAATCCCTACAGACACAAACAAAAATATCTACCCTTGTTCAATATCCTGCTTGGTTGCATATATGAAGAAAAAAAATCATAAAGGAGGGCCTTCAAATTTATTTGAATACATTTTCCATATTTCAGGCATATGTGATGAAGAAATCATTTGTAGATTCCTCCCTTTCCCTCTCATCCAGTATGAGCATACAAGCGTGTGGTGGAGGTGAAAACTTATATCAAAGGCCATCCTAAAATGAACAGTATTGGACATTGGGAACATTGTTAGTGTAATTTTCTGTTTCCTTCTAGACTATAATGCCCCAAATGCACTCATTTATAAACTTATCAGGTGTATATTTAGCTGTTCTGAACATTTGCTAATCATGTCAGCCTTGACAGAATTAGTCTACTGAAAAAGAATGTGTGTCAATGTGTTGAAAGAAAGAGAGCCCAGTTTAGGATTGTGATAATTTTCTAAGGTTTTTTTAAAAGGTGAGTAAATGACACAAGTGGCAGCTAATGCCTAATGTGTCAACGTTGCCAGGAATTTACTAGAGATACGTGTCGGTGAGAGCCATCCAAATATGATAGCAAAAAGAAAGTAAGAAAAATACTTGTGGCACCTTAGAGACTAACAAATTTATTTCAGCATAAGCTTTCATGGGTTAAGAACCCACTTCATCAGACACATGGAATGGAACATACAGTAAGCAGATATTTATACATTCAGAGAAACATGAAAAGGTGGGAGTGTCTATATCAATGTTAAGAGGCTAATTAATTGAAAGGAACTGTTATCAGTAGGAAAGAAACTTTTGAAGTAATAATCAACATGGCCCATTACAGACAGTTGACACAAAGGTGTTAAGGGTATTTAAGGAGGGGAAATAAAATCAATTAATGTAATGACCGAGCCATTCACAGTCAATATTCAAGCCTAAGGTAATGGTATCTAGTTTGCATATTAATTCCAGTTCTGCAGTTTCTCGTTGGAGTCTGTTTTTGAAGTTTTGCTGCTGCAAAATTGCCACTTTTAAATCTGCCATTGAGTGATTAGAGAGGTTGAAGTGTTCACCTACTGGCTTTTGAATGTGATGATTCCTGATGTCAGATTTGTGTCCATTTATTCTTTTGCGTAGAGACTGTCCAGTTTGGCCAATGTACATGGCAGAGAGGCATTGCTGGCACATGATGGCATATATCACATTGGTAGATGTGCAGGTGAACGAGCCCCTGATGGTGTGGCTGATGTGATTAGGTCCTATGATGGTGTCACTTGAATAGATATGTGGACAGAGTTGGCATCGGGCTTTGTTGCAAGGATAGGTTCCTGGGATAGTGTTTTGTTGTATGGTGTGTGGTTGCTGGTGAGTATTTGCTTCAGGCTGGGGGGCTGTCTGTAAGCGAGGCCTGGTCTGTCTCCCAAGATCTGTGAGAGTGAGGGATCATCTTTCAGGATAGGTTGTAGATCTTTGATGATGCGCTGGAGAGGTTTTAGTTGGGGGCTGAAGGTGACAGCTAGTGGCGTTCTGTTATTTTCTTTTTTGGGCCTATCCTGTAGTAGGTGACTTCTGGCTACTCTTCTGGCTCTGTCAATCTGTTTTTTCACTTCAGCAGGTGGGTATTGTAGTTTTAAGAATGCTTGATAGAGATCTTGTA
This sequence comes from Chelydra serpentina, assembly GCA_037349315.1. Taxonomy (NCBI): domain Eukaryota; kingdom Metazoa; phylum Chordata; order Testudines; family Chelydridae; genus Chelydra; species Chelydra serpentina. The sequence continues at coordinate 6,747,700 of JBAIAC010000014.1, read as the reverse complement.
GGTGTTTGTCTCTGTCTGAGAGATTGGAGCAAATGCGGTTGTATATCTTAAAGCTTGGCTGTAGACAATGGATCGTGTGGTGTGTTCAGGATGGAAGCTGGAGGCATGTAGGTAAGTATAGCGGTCAGTAGGTTTCCGGTATAGGGTGGTGTTTATGTGACCATCGCTTATTAGCACAGTAGTGTCTAGGAAATGGACCGCTTGTGTGGACTGGTCTAGGCTAAGGTTGATGGTGGGATGGAAATTGTTTAAATCGTGGTGGAATTCCTCAAGGGTTTCTTTTCCGTGGGTCCAGATGATGAAGATGTCATCAATGTAGTGCAAGTAGAGTAGGGGCATTAGGGAAAGAGAGCTAAGGAAGCTCTCCACAAGTATTTTTCTTATTTTCTTTTTGCTGACACAGACTAACACGGCTACTACACTGAAACCAAATATGATAGATTCAGCAGAAGTAATACAGCATCAGGTAGGTAAGACTAAACTCATTACTAGTTTGTATCTATCTTTTTTGACATTTAAGCATGAAAATTTATATTTTTTCTTTGCATTTTAGCACAATAGGAATAATGAATATGTAGCTAGGGTGTACTGTGTGCTTAAGACCAAATTTTGACAATGATATTTTAAACATTGTAGTAGTTATTCAGGGGGTGATAGGTGTCCCTCCTAATTATTATAGAGAGTAGGATAGTTAAAATAACCCATCCTGATTCATATATATTCACAAATTAGGCCCTGATATAACAAAGGACAAGCACTTAAGCATAAGCTTTGCATATGTCAATGGGACTAATCATATGCCAAAACTTAAGTATGCACTCCTTAAGTAGTTTGCTGGATCAGAGTCTAAAAAAAGCAGAATTTACTTAAGAACATATGAATGGCCATATTAGGACCATCTAGCCCAGGATCCAGTCTTCCAACAGTGGCCAATGTCAGGTGCTTCAGAGGGAATGAAGAGAACAGTCAGACAGTCATTATATAATCCATCCTGTCATCCACTCCCAGCTTCTGGCAATCAGAGGCTAGGGACACCCAGAGCACGGGGTTGCATCCCTGACCATCTTGTCTAAAAACCATTGATGACTTTATTCTCCATGAACTTATCTAATTATTTTTTGAACCTTGTTATAGTTTTGGCCTTCAGAACATTCCCTGGCAACGAGTTTCACAGGTTGACTGCATCGTGTGAAGAAGTACTTCCTTTCGTTTGTTTTAAACTTGCTACCTATTAATTTCATTGGCTGACCCCGATCCTTGTGTCATGTGAAGAAGTAAACATTTCCTTATTCACTTTCTACACCAATGATTTTATAGACCTCTATCATATCCCCTCTTAGTGGTCTCTTTCCCAAGCTGACAAGTCCCAGTCTTTTTAATCTCTCTTCATACAGAAGCTGTTTCATACCTTTAATCATTTTTGTTGCCCTTTTCTGTATCTTTTCCAATGCAGTATTCACAGTGTGGCTGTATCATGGGTTTATATAGTGGCATGATATTTACGTTCTTATTATCTATCCCTTTTCTAACAGTTGTTGACTCCTAGATCCAGGTCCGGATGTGTCCAACTGAAATCAGGACAATGCATCAACTATTCCATTATCAATCTCAGGCATATGCTTGGCAGAGAAACATATGTTAATATTTAAACACTAACATAAATGCCCTTACCAACCTCATAATTCGGTGCTCTGGAGGACTTGTAATTGATAAAATTTACTATTACCATGTTGCTACTCCAAAAACTCTTGTGTTTGCAAATCTCTTCCCCAAATAGTTACTGCCACCACAAAATGGGAAAAAATCCTTTCCTGTAACCCTTTGTATTCTATCTGAGGGCCATTTTTGGCCATTCCACCTGTTTTTTGCAAAGTACTCAAACTTTTTCCTCCAGATGCATCTGAAGGAATCTTTAAATCTGCCTCTATCATTCCTTCCTTCCTCCAAAAAGACACTCTATTAAATTAGATAAGAAACTGTTCCCAAACCCCCAAATACTCCATTATCTCTGTATTAACCCTTATAAAGTGGATGGGGTTTGCTATTTCCACAGTGGCAGCTCAGTCTGGTGCAAAATCCCTGCCCTAGGACCACTACTCGGCATGCAAAGCTAAGAAGCCCAATAATTGACTCTAGCTCCCACATGTAACCTTCTTTGCTGCTCTAGTCTTCACAATCAATCCCAAAGTTTCTCTCATCTTATCCTGGGGGAGTCTAGGTATACCAGCCTATGCATCTAAGACAGTCCCCAGATAGGTCAGCTTCATAGAGGGTCCCTTTGTTTCTCCATGTGCCAAGGGTGCCACCAACCTACCAGCCAGGGTCTGGAATGTAGTGAGTAGGGTGGAACCCTTCTCAGGATCTGCCCTGCCTGCAAACAAGAAGTCATTCAAATAGTGTACCACTTGGTACAAACAAGACTCACATACCACTGCCTGTTTAAGTATTGCACAGAATTTTTCAAATACTGAGCAGGAAATGGATAATCTCATTGAAAGTGACTTATTAAAAAAAAAACTGACCCTAAAAACAGAAACCCAAAAGGGTAAAATTGGGAGGATTCACTGGTAGTATTTGGAAAGTCAACTTGATGTCACATTTTGCCACCGCACCCTCACCCTCCTCTCCACCCCCACCCCCCAGCCACAGGTCTTAATCATGAGAACAATCTTTTCAAAGGAAGATCACTGTGGTAAACATAATTCAGTGTATATAGCCATTTACTGAATTACCCCAGGGGTATGACAAGTGGTGGATCAAACAGGTGCCTTCTTGGAAACAAAGTGCAGGGGAGAAACCCAGACATTCTTCATAGTTAAATGATTGAATAGATTTGAAACTGTTAGTGTTTTTCCCCCTGTGTAATCTTTCCTTAAAGTGTGCCCCTAACTCCTCTATTGGCTTCAAATTTTTAGACATTGCATGACTTCTTACCTCCATCTAGGGAATCCTAAACCCTGAAGCAAACCCTTCCCATAATTGTGCCCTAACTGTCTTGTTAGTATAATCCCATAGTAATACCCATTGATTTTAAAAGACAAAGCTTGTTCTATTAACCCCCTGCCAGTTCTTCCATCCCCACTTTCCTGACCTCCATCCACAGTTTTATATCCTGTAGTTTTTGGGGAAGACTACAAAAGCTACCACCAATTTCTAAAAGCTACAGCCATTTCAGGCTGTATGGGCCCCAAAGTACATCTTGAAGGCATGTTTAAATTTCCAGATGCTCTGAAAAAAAGACCCATTCTCATTAAAAGCCCAGCAAATGTTATTCAGCGCATTGGTCTGGTGAGTTTGCCGAGTGATAAATAGGCCACTTTCAGTGTGAACACCTGGCTCCCATGGTGTCATCCACTCCAACCAGTGCATCTGATGTGGGATGTGATTGTCCCACTAAATCCCATCCTGTGTTGCACGCCCCGCTCAACTTACTTTAACCAAGCCATGACCCCCAAATGTACTATATGCTTGCCTGATTATATTCATATACTTGGACAACACTGGGCTTCTTTCCAGGAATTGCTCTACCCACAAATTAAAAAGCGGTGTTCCAACTTCCCCAGGTTTTAGCCACCCTTGGACACTGGCTTTGTCATTGCTTTGTTTGTCCTAGCACATCTTACTGTCTGACACAGTTTCCCTGTGGAGCAGTCACAAAATGTCTATTTATTCATCTCTCAATTTCTTATCTTTGGTATTGGAGAGAAGGTGACCTCCCACTGGGTCTGACACTTCTGCCTAGCCATATTCCTGGCAAATCTGCATGGAACCCGGAACATGCTGAGGCCGCTTGGATACTCCCGGAACAACGATCCTATCCAATGAATTAACATTCTCTGTCGGGGGAGGGGAGCTTCTAAAATTATCTTCTGTGTTATTGACTCCCCCTCCCCACTGAATGGGGACTGCAGCATATGGTTATCTCCCATATCCCAAACCTGAGCCCTTGCAGGGTGACTGGGACCACCTCTGCCATACTCCACTCTGAGATAAGCCCCCAACCTCTCACATAATTGTAAATTAGTCCGCAACAGATATGAAAAGCTACTGGCTTTCCGGGGCTCCATCTCCACAATACTGTAGGTTCCCCACCATGACCCCTGCTGAGCCCTATTCCAATAGGCTGATTGTTTCAGTAGCTACAGCCCGGGTGAGGTAAGTGACTGCTCCCCTACATCCTGCTTGTATCCCCAGTTGGGAGCTGTAGGTCATATCCCTGTGTCATGCCACTCCTCCCTCTAAGATCCCCAACTGCGGCATTGGATGAGCGGTGGTTAAAATCACCATTCCCATATCCACCATCCTGCTCCCTCCCACCCAAAAGGCTCTTCCATGTGTGTAGCACCATGCTATCCTCAGCCAATCCTGTTACACTTCTCTCCCTTGAATTCTCTTGCCCCTCAGCCACCCTTTGGTGTCTTTCTAACTCACCACTATCCGCCATCTGGGTCTCCGGATAACCACAGCTGTAGTTATATTTGGCATTTGGAAATCATGATGTAATACAAATTCTTAGAATGAAATGAGTGAATGCTAGCACTCTAGGGTAAGTGATTTAAAAGAACACATTTCCACCCCTAAAGTGGTGAGCTGTAAACTCCCTTTTGCTCCCTGTGTCTGTCTTCAAAGGATTTGCTGCTGTACTTGAGCAAAAATTGTAAGTTTAGTTATTAAATGTCTCTTTCTTGTGAAGCTGCTCAGGGGACTGCACAATAAATTTAAAATACAAAATGCTTTAAAATGTAATAAGAGCATATAAACAGGTAAAAAAAGATGGCTGGTAAGGTGTCATTTTAAAAATGGAGAGTGGCTGTTATATAAAAGTCCAATATGTAAAAACTAAAGAGTATTGAATGAGCTAATGATTACCAATATAGCAAGCAAAAAAGTTCATGAAGGTCCAACAAAAATACATTTGTTTGTATGATTCTCAAAATCCTGCCTATTCCCCATGCCTAAGAAATAAAATACTGGATTCTGTTTAATGTTAAGAGTACAGGATGAATTGACAATACAATTAAATGAGTGTAATCCAAAAAAGTCTAATACCGGAAAATTATTTTACTTACGTAGCCAGATGGGGATGTTATTAAATATGTAAAACACAAGTGCTGCAATCTTTAACCCAGTGGCTAAGTAAAAGAGGTATCCGTATACTTTTGAGAAACAGTATTGTTATCTTCAGGGGCTCTTAGGGATTAATCTGTAATTCATAATGTATTCATGTTTTCTGCTGCTCCTCATGAAAAATGAATATTCTACATAATCTACAGGCAGAGTTACATAACACTATTAAGGTTATGCAAATAAAATTAAATCTGATCTATAGGACTGAACATACAAATAAATATAGCCAAGATTCAATTTTTCTGAACATTTTGATACTTTGCCATCTCTAGCAAAAAGGTCTCTCTATGTGGATACTTATTTGCACACTGAATTCTTTTTAAGTCAGTGGGAGTCTGCATTACTAATGATTCACATGTGCAGACTGCCTAACTTCTTGAAATACACTGCACACATAACCCTACTAAAATGTTGCAACAAAAAGTTAACTATCAGTAATCTATTTGGCAAGGATCAACTGAGAGAGTATGCTAGAACACCAGTGTTCATAAACCCTTGCAAAATTTCCTGATTTGGGAATTAGAATTCCTGGTTTGTCTGGCTTTAGGAAAATTAACATCTGACTGTTCTCATGGGAAAGGGTTAGAGTTTACATAAGTAATATCTGGTTTTGTTCAGTAATGAAAATGATTGCCCATTGACTTCAAAAACATGTGATCATCAAGAATTCTCAAATCCTAAAATTCCATGGAAAAAATGTCTGCCCACCAGCTGTACACAGGATTATATAAACATTTGTCTGTTACCCAAGTGTGCTATGTTGTTACTCAGATGAAGTTGTACAGCAGTTGTAACTCTAAAACAAACTACAAAATATAAATAAAAAAAGAGAAGTTAAATTAGTAATGACAGAAAATTTCAAATATTTATTATAGATGAACAACTAAATGCCTTGCTTCAGTCTTCCATCTGAACTCAAGTGCCATTTTCTGACAGAAAACACACAGATAGCCACGCTTCCATATGGAGCAAAAGACAGAAAGGTCATGGTCACCATTATCATTCATCAAGTCGTTATCGACTTACTATCTCTTCAGATGACTTAGGGGGGGGTCATATTGATCAGCTTCTGTCAGTCTCAGTAAGCCTCAGCCCATAGTATTAAAAGGGGATTTTAGTGTCACAAATATTACAAACTGAATTGACCTGGAGGATGCAAGACAACAGTCAAAGCCAAATGTAAGTAATAGTGCACATCGCTCTATAGGAATATATTAAATGACATGCATTTGTGCAGTCCAAGCAGCTTAGAAAAATTAAATCGTTCCTGTCAATGCGTCTTTACTGCAATGCAGCTTTTGTCAATTTCTCTAACATATTCATTCAAGTTACAATTTTCCCAGCTTAAAAGTAAAAATTCAATGTGAAATAAAATACATCTATTTGTGAAGAATATTTTATATATTTTAAATGAGCAAACAATTAACCTGGAAGCTGCCATCTTGAGAGTCTAATGCAGTTTAGGACACAGGAAATGTTACTCCACACATAAAAGTATGCTAAAAGCAGGAAATTCTTAGTTATTGACAGATATGGTCCAAATTGTTTGAGAATTTGGTACAAACACCAGTTTCATTATTCAATTAAAAACAAACAAAAAACTACCCTTACCCAATAACTCGGAAGGTCTCCTGGCTTCCTGAATCAGTAATGTGCTAAGTAGCACTTCCTATATAGCAAATTATAGCATTAAACAACTTCCCTCTGGGAAATATTAGTAAAATAACAGCTGTCACTGAAACATCAGAAGCACTCAGAGTTACAAAGATACTGAAAAACTGGCAGGTATTTCAGAAAACTGTTTTGAAATTTCACTTTTAAATATTTAAGCCTTCTTTGTAAATATTTATCTGAATAGTGGCCTGATCCCGCTCTCATTAAAGTCAATGGGAATTTTGTCACTCACTTCAATGGGAGCAGGCCTTTACATGTTCGAAGTAATTACTACAATTTCTCTTTAATTTCCCTTCAAGCTCCTAGTCACATCATGCCAATGAGGAAATACAATTTAGCCTTAATATGCCAGACACAGTAAGAAAGCTACTTAAAAAACAAGCAAACCCCGAAAAGCCTCACTCGTCGTTCCTTATTCTGAAGGAAGAAGCCACAACACTAAAGTGAAGGAAAGGGATAGCAGCTCAACAGAAGATGCAAACATACCCATTTCAGCCTGGGAACCAGATTCACTTGCACTGGTGTAAAACACTGATATCCATCCACTGATGTCACTTTACTTACCCCAGGCACAGAAGTAATGGGTAAGGAGAATTAGCCCTGACGTTTTAAGTATGGCCTCTTCAAAGGAGGCCATGTTCTTCCTGTTGGTGGTTCTCTACTATTTGATCAGCTGCCAGGATTTCTAAATGTCATCTGCAATATCCACAGCTTTAGGTGAAAGCTTGAGGCGGTCTAAAATGTGTTTATCGCCAGAAAATGAGTATGTAAAAATGTCACTCAACAGATCTGCTTCCCATCTGTATTCAGACTCATACCTGCGTAATTTAGCTTTCACTATGTTTTACTTGGGTTGTCACTGAAAAGCTGACATAGCTATGGGAAAGGGAGTAAGACTCTCCCCCACCCCCCAGTAGAATTTCTAACTAGTTCCGATTCTAGAATTTGTATTGCTGGTGATAATGCAGAATGGTTGTTACTACCCTCACTCCTCTCCCTCCACCCCACCTTGTTACTTGTGAAACTAAGCACATTTGAGGACACAGTTTGTTCACAGGCACTTTTCAAAAAAACAACCCACCATTTTTGGACCCCCCCCCCACTTGTCAACATAAACATTACATATTGATTCTGATTTTAATCTGAGGGGTATTCATACACTGTGCCTAGCACAGTTGAATTTCATGACTATCAGAAGCAGTTTATAACTTTGAGTCATCAATAACTTGGAGACAATGAGCCAGATCCAGCCCATAAATCATACCAGAACTTGTTAGTTATGTCTAAGGTAACATGAGTGGAAGGCACCAAGCTTTTTAATTGAATGCCTATGGAAAATTCAGACCTCACACACCATATAGCAGGGTAGTGAGCACAAACCATACTAAAAATTGGTTTTCTTTCCAAAGTCACTTTAAAAAAATATCTTTTCAAAAGACCTTATAACCCATGACATTATCCAAGCCTATTCCAGATAAGTTATTCTTCTCTAAAGAAATTATATCTTTTTAGCCTTTACAGTGGAAAAAAATCATGTTGCTATATCCTTCCATATCATGCACAATTCCCTTGTGAATGGGGGCTTGTCCCTTCAACATGCATAGTGGATAAAACAGTATTTAACCATGTCAACTGCACCCGTTCATAATCCTTGACAAGGCTAACAGTTAAAAAAAAAAATCATGATGAGGAAAACAAGGCATTAGCACTCTCCTTTTACACCAGTGTATTCCTATTCAACTAATCATATCATATAATTGTTCTATTTCACAGCTGGACGTTCAAGTCTTATTACAAAATCATCCAATTCCACTCATGTCTTCCACATTTTAGAGTATAGCCATCATTTTCCATACACTCTTGTGTTTAGGTACAGCTAAATATACTTCAGCAGAATCATATTTGCACATGCAGTTGTACTATTGTTAACTATAGCACTTTAGTGTGCAGTCTCAGGGAATGTTCACTTTTCTGTCCACCCTCATGGTTCTTAAGAGCCAGAGGGGCAACAATCCCTACCGAGCAAAGGCAAGCTCAGCTATTGTCCAAATGGCTTTGTGGTTTGGAGGAGGGCTTAATTCTCCTTTCAGCACATTCTTGGGCTAGGTCTACACTACCCCCCCCTATCGAACTAAGGTACGCAACTTCAGCTACGTGAATAACGTAGCTGAAGTCGAAGTACCTTAGTTCGAATGAAAAAGCACTTACCCGGGGTCCAGATGCGGCGCGCAGGCTCCCCCGTCGACTCCGCCTACTCCGTTCGTCGAGCTGGAGTACCAGCGTCGACGACGGAGCACTTCCTGGTTCGATTTATCGCGTCTTGGCAAGACGCGATAAATCGAACCCAGAACATCGATCGCGCGCCTCCGACGGGACGCGTAAGTATAGACCTACCCTTAAAGTTCCTGGTAGTCTTACGTCAAACAACATTTTGTATAAAATAGGAAGATTAAAATAAAAAACTTTAGAGAACTCATGATACTGAAAACAGAGGTGTCATCTGGTAGTCTACACCCTTGAAGCTACCCATTGGGAAGAGAGACAACAGATCCAAAAAAACCCCAAAACCCGCATCTCAGCACTGTAGTTAAATGTAGGGGTTGTTTCATAGTTGATGCTTCCTATTTCAGCTATACTAATAATGAATTTATTTCCACGGTTAGGATAAATGTACCCTACAGCAGGGATTTTGAGACTCCTTCAGCAGATAAGTTTATTATTTGCTGATGTCCCTCTAGATTAAATGGAAGAGTTATCTTTCATGAGATGCCCTTATATCATTAACTAGCTGTGCATTTCCCCTTTTTAGCTCATTTTTATTAGTCTTTATAGTGACTGAAAGCAGGGTGTTGTCCAGGCTTGCCAGAGGAAGACAGTAGTACTTTATGGCGGGGAGTGCAGAGAACAAGTTCAGAAACTGCTGCAAAAAGGTGGTGTTGGTCAGCTTTGCAGCACTGACTCACTCTTTTGGAATGTAAGGGTGGAAGGCTTTAAAGATGAAAGCTCTGGCATTGGAAACCCCTTCCTCCATGCAACAGGCAAGGCAGATTCAAGCACATTTGTGAGATATGCTTTGGGACCCATTTGGCCCATTCTTGCCGGAGTGGTAGGGGATGATTGCAAGGGGAAAACAGAATTGGGGATGAGTGGCGTGCCAACCGCAGGTTTGGCTCAGCTGAAGCAGGTCATGAGGTGCAGAACACAGGCAGGGTAGGGAAGCAAGCTGGGGGCAGGCAGTTCAATGGGCATGGGCACCATTGCCAGTTAGGCTTAAGGTGTTCAGAGTTTCCTATGGTATGACCCTAATAAAGCACATGTGGCATATTTGGGAGGGAGGTGGTTAACTTTGGGATTTCAGATCCCCATTTCAGGAAGTAGCACCCATGTAAGGTAAAAAAAAATTAATCAATTGACTATAGGGAACCTAAGGGTTCATCCCTCCTCCGTCCCCCAGGTTCAGTCCCCAACATAACTCCAAGGGAATATCGAGTCATATTTCACCTTTCATACCCACAGGGCAGCTCCATTCACACTGCAATGAACCAGGTGGCCTGGCAAAACATTTGGGGGTACCCCATGCAGAAGACGAGACAGAGGGCCTTCCTGGGTATCGAATGAACACAAAGGCAGGCATATTACAGCTCCCTCCCAATAAAATTATGTTTTCCTGGTATGACAACATGGCAGACCAAAATTCTTCCTCACGCAGGGTTATGAAGTTAGTGAGTGAATTTGTGTCACAGTGTTTAAGCCTTAACATCTCTTTTCCTTCCAAGCACGTGCCCACCACTGGCATCATTCAAGTAGATGCTACTGGTGCTATGGAGCTGTGGCATATCAGGCTCCAGGAGGCTGGTCATCTAGATATATGGCCCATCAGGAAGGGACGGGTGTTGCAGTACATGGCACTGGCAACCCAGCTGCAGGAGTCCTTGACGATCCCTGCATAGTGCAAAGGGCAACCGAGTTCATTACGGGGGGAAGGGGAGTTCACTGATCAAACTTGGGGGATAACATGTTTTTGGGCTGCTATACAAAAGACCACTGGGAGAAGTCTGGGACCGACTAGGTGTGAGGGAGGAGGCAGCCAAGCTAACTGTTGGCACCTCCTTGTGGCAGATGTCCAGTTCAGGTACTCCATAGGGAAGGCATCCAGAGACCAGATAAATGGCCTGGTAAAGGACTTAAAAAGGAGCTGCTGGTTAAACGAATAGAATGGTGTGGGGTTTGGGGCTCCTATGGTTGGAACGGCAGGGAGCCAACCCCGCTTTCTTATAGCCCACCTTACCCCTCCTACAAGTGAGGGGGGGCGTGTAGATGGTAAGGTCCCAGCAATGGATTTGCTGGAGGGGCATGGATGGAAAAAGAGGGGGAACTGGTGGAAGCCCCACAGCGGGTAATTACAAAACAAACAGGGTTTACCTGCACTGTAAACGGTTATCTGTCAGGTAGTCCCAGATATCTAATAATAAAGTTGTGGCCTGATTAAATCCATATCAAATGTCTCCTGTCCTTCTTTCGGTATAGCTGGACAATCTCCTTTCCCAACAGCTATTAATCACCTTTTCTTCTCTTCTCACAAATTGCTTGTAATCACCACATTGTTTCATAACTTTTTGTATTTATAAAACTGTTATAACACTTTTGTATTCAAGTGAAATTTTTGATGAGTTGTATGCAACTTGAGCCACTCACATTCAAACTTTCCTCGTGCCAGCTCAGTCTCTCCATACTGTTTCACCTTGCCCTCTCACTTCCTTTGAATTCCCTCTTTCTTGTTTTTACAGAACAGGCATTGTTCTGCTTTTTCCTTATTGAGAGTAAGCTTCACTGCAAGAGCAACAAGTTTAAATTTAATGTAGTATTATTGTGTGGGGATTTTATTAACCTGAAAAACAATTCATTCCAGATATTCAAAACTGTTTGTTTTGATAAATACAATAAATCATGACAGGTAGTTTGTATCCACAAACTGTTTTGCTCAAATTTCTAAAATTTGTAATTCAAATCAATTTTGCTAGTGTTTTGATATACAGATATGTTTTTTAGACAAAGATTAGCAGCAATTATTTAACAAAAAGTCCAAAAGAACAGACTAATTTTAATAGGGGTGATTTGGCAGCTGTTTAGAAGTATGAGTTCTCTAAGACTCTGTTAAGAGTTCAGAAGAAATAATCAAGCAGTAATATCCCCCAAAGCTAATACAGACTACATTTTAATAGCATAAAACTAAAGGAAACAAGATGTGTAGGGTAGGAGAAACGGAAGGTCACATGTTGTCCACCCTGTTGCTGTTATATATTTAGTCATATAAGGAGACAAAAGGCCAACCAGTGCCCTTCAACAGGGATAATGAGTACAGAATATGAATGTGTGTTCACATTTTAAGGCCTGATGATTGCAACATTGCATGACTGAATTTTTGGTATTGTCTATTCCTTGGAGTCTATAGCAATAGGACGGTGTCTCAAAGTCGTTTGAGAGTTCTCTAGTGGCATTCACAAAACTATTGAAAGTAACAATACTCCACTGCTATGCGCTGTTTTCATAGCACCTCTGAGATAAAAAGGCTTTAATAATTTCAAAATCATTCCACATCAACACTAACAAGACACACGGGCAACTTATTCCCAATTAAATACACATAGCTTAATATTCCAAACATTCAGAGGATAGAATGATAGATATCAGCAAGAACCTATTCTTCATTACTAATTACTACAGCTATTCCAAGGCTGAGCAAAACAGCTATGAAAGAATTCAATTAATTTCTTCAAAGTAGGTAAGTCATGTTCTGATCCTCATTTCAATTATATCAAAACAGAACTCCCCAGGGCAGTCCATCAGAACCCTGCCTGTGATTCAGCAAAATTTGTCAAATCCCACTCACTTTTGCAAGAAATCACAGGTTTGATGAACCAGCATTGACAAATCTATTCTGTTGGAAAACTTTTACTCAGCTCTGTCGGTACGTGAGCTGTGTATGAGAAGAGGAAGCAAAGTTGTATGAAACTTTCACAGCAGAACCTACAACCAGGTGACATTGCCTGGTTTCTAGTTTTGTTACAAATTCTGGGTACAATCCTGCATCCATTGAAGTCAATGGCAAAATTTCAATCGAGACAAGACTTCAAATCTGGCTCAGAGGATGTGGAAAAGTTCCCCCAGATTTGTGATTTTTATTTTTCTTTGCAAGTTTATAGAGAATCAAAGTTAAGCTTCAAGAGAACTCATGCTGAATGTTGAATGAATCTAGGCAAAATTATTTAAACCCAAAGAAAATGATTTTCACATTGTTTCAAACTGAAAATTATCAAAGTTTGATGTTTTTAAATCGATGGGTTTGTTTGAAGCCAAAACTCAGAATGAAACCAGAGTGTTGGGAGGTTGAGAGAGGTGTTGAAACTGAAAAACTCAAAATGCAAAAAAGTTCACATGACCCACTGCAAGTTGAAATCACAGTTTTCACAGCTCTAGGGATAAATTGCCTAAGATTAGAGCCCATAATACCTATTATTTTGTATTGCCACGTCAGTGAAAAAAAATACAGGCTAGCTTACAGAAAATACTGAGATAGCCTGAAAGCAAACAAGGAGAATTATATGTTTAAAATAACTCTACTAGCAAACATGATACATCTCATATATGAGAAAAGAAACTAACAATAAACATGTCTATAAAAATGAAAAAGTTCATCCCATCAAATTCATCCCAGATTGAATTCCATTGATTTAAACCAGAGGGAAAAAATTCCAAAATATTTGAGCAGTGGAAATTTTTTAACATACAAGAAATGGAAACCTAAAAACTCCAGAGCATACATTGTGATTTATTAATGCCGGATGAGAGGTCTGGATGAGAGAATTTCTTTAAATATCTTTCTTTTAAAAAACTGTGTGTGCCTGTTTCCAAACACCATCTTTGTAGCAACTTCACTTCTTTTGTTCCTCTGTGATCTTATTTCTTCTCAAGAGATACTAAGGTTTCTGTAGATTGCTTGAGGCACTGCAAAAGTGACAACGTGCACCAAAATGAAGCGTCTGAAAGCCCTGCTTACACCACTTTCATTGTATTCGGTTTCAAGTTGGTTAACTTCTCAGTCCTGAGTCCCCATCTTATGCCTTCTCCAATTACACCAGTGAAGAAAATCATGGAAAACAAGCCTCTCCCCAAAAACAAATATTTTACTATAAAGGATTATGCCAGAAGATTCACAAAAATAATCTAATGTATGCTAATAGTCTGGCACAAAGATTTAGGCTTGATTTAGCAAGCACTTCAGATCATGCCTAATTTTAAGCATGTAAGTGCTTTGCTGAATTGGGTGATAAGGCTCAAACGCTAGTCAGCCTTCAAGTCTAACATTTTGAAATGCAAGCTCCCACATTAAATGTACGGTTCAGTTCAGTGAATCAATACCTTTTTTAGTACTTATACTTAAATAGGTTTGTGATTATTTTGAATCACTTCTGTAACATATGAAGTGAAAATATTCATGAATAAATAGTTGGAATGAGTATACCATCACAGTTATATTTTAACATTTTATATGTGGAACACGTGTAACTTCTCTCTCCCTGCTTTCTATTTTAATCTAGTATGAAACCATTTGTTCTCTTCATCACTGATTAAAGTATGGGCATTTTGTGTGGGGTGGGGGAAGGATGATTTGAAGATTCCCTCTTGGTGTTCTAAGCATGAGGATGTGTGTCTGTGTATCCGTCCATTGGAACTGGATGCCATTTCCTGCATCAGTTTCTGAATTTATTTTTGTTATGGCCCAAAACAGGTTGCATTGCAATACCTCACTCTTGAGGTGACAGACATGGATCACTGAAGTAAAGTTGGTAACCAAATGGCAGTTTTCTTTGGTTTTCCTGTACAAGTGATCTTGATTTACCTATATATGGCCACTGTTTTCTGTCATGGTTTGGCTACTCTGAGTATCAAAGATATGCTGCATATCTCCACGACAATATATACCGTGTATATATTAAAAAAAATAAGTGTCTTAAAAGGAAAAGATTTTTAAGTCTTGGAAGAAGTCCAGCTATGAAACAATAGTTGTGTGTTAAAAGCTAAAGAAACAAAAATTAAGGAAAAAGGGAATGAGGAGACTGGAAAGAGGGGTTTTTCTTTTTTTCAATCTAGAGGGAGATGACATTAATAAGTTTAAAAGATTTTAAAAATTCTTTGACAGAGTAGAAAGCACATGTATTACCTGTAACACTCACTCACTCATATCCTGTAGTTTTTCATTTTAAGTTTAAGGGTATGAAAAAAGTTGCAAGACTCTTGGGTAGAATAAAAGCTGTAAGTGCTGCTCCTCAGTTGGCAAAGACAAAAATGTATCACAGAGCAGGGAATAGGACTACATAAAAGCAGTAGGGAGAATGGCACATACTGCACTGGTAGGGAGTGTGCCACATACCATAGTAATGCTGATTAGGGCTGGGTGACACTTTTTTCAGATGAATAGTTTAAACATAGAAAAATGTAGCTGTGGGTCAATCAGAACTATTTGTAAATATGGCTAGGGTTCAGTAAATAGTTTCAGAAAAGAAAAAAATAAAGAGTCAAATCCGTTCATTTCAATATTTTCAAAATAAAACATTTCAACTTTTCACTTTGAAACAATACTGTCTTTGAAATTTAGCTAGATTTGTTTTTTAATAAAAAGGATATAAACCGCTGAAAACTTTAAAAAATAAGATAGGGGGAAAACTGGGGATTGAGACACATTTTGGTCAACTAAAAATGAAATGAAACATTGTTTTGAGTCGAATAAAACAAAATTCGACCCATGATGAAATTTTGGTTTGATGGGTACAATTCTCCACTCTGTGGGCCAAATCCTTTCAATGGATCCACTTTCTGATCCAGATAAGTGGCTCAAGTGAAATATAATTTGAATATTTGGATGGATTAAGGAAAGACTCTGGATTTCCTTTAAAAAAAATAAGTGTCCTGGATCCTAGGCGTGGACTTAGATGGGGACTGTGGAGTCAACACATGGAATTGAAGGATGGGCCCCTTGCCAGAATTGCTTGAGTCTGCTATGAGAACTGTGGAGTAAGAGGTAGCTTTGGTAGGGCAGACAGCCAGGATTGCCATGAGAACTTTTAGCTGGATTGGATCTGGCCTTGTTTAGTCCACCAATACAGGATTTAAATATTGTACTAAACTGCGTTTTATGCTATATAGCTGTGCATTACAGAAAATATATCCTTTAAAAAGTGCTGACCTCTGGCCAAAAGGGGATATTTTGGGCCCATTTAGATTCCATATCACTCAAAAACAATTCTATTTTAAGGCAGCATATCTGAAGGACAGTAGAGTAGAGCCAAAATGGGAATGAAAAAGTATGAACTGATCATGAGAGTGTGTAGGGAAAATGTCAAGACCTTACGATGGAAATGAGTTACATAGGGCAGGTCGGAGGGCCTGGGCTTATATTTGGAAAAAGTAGTTTAAAACCTCTCTTATAAATTAGTCACTTTGCACTGCGGTTTGGTCCTATCTATTTACCACCATTTTGTGGTTATCCTCAAACAGTACAATATTTGAACTTGTACAAAACAAACTCCAGATGATGATAGACAAGGAACAGCCATGAAGGATATACCATAGGTTTGCTTAGGAAAAGATGATCATCCTCTTTGAAGACCTACAGATCCTTCATTTCTGTGAGCTAAGTGACTTTCCATATAAAACTGTTCTGCAGACCACCAAAGGTCTGTTCTGCAGACCAACTAAGATAAGGCACTATACGCGTGAATTTGTTCTTAGGTGTAATCTAGAGGGGTTAACTATTGGTCGAACATCAACCATTTTACTTGAGTAGCATAGGTACATTGGGATCTCCTTTCTAATCATTACCTCACTGCAAGATTTGGATTGATGGATTTCAATGCCTTGTTCATCTTCAGAAAATAGGGCCAATAGGCAGGAGAACTCATGACAGATTCCACCCAGCGGTGGAATTTTGCTACCAAAGCTGTACATCTCTCTCTTGCACCACTTCCTCATCATTCCTCATTGGGCCTAAGCAGGGTATCATAGGCAAGCAATGCTGGTCCATATAATATGACTGACGTCATGAAGCCAGTCCTTCGTAAGGGAGCTGAAAACAACCTTTTGCTTCAATCCTTTCAAACAAGATTTAAAATGTTTATATTTTGATAACCTGCTTACTAAAAACAATGAGAAAAACAGATCAGAAGCCATCAAGGCATCGGTCCATTACAGAAGAGACTTATCCAGTCAATTTAGAACATCCTTTTCTCCTCACTGCATGTCTACTTGTGTCTTCCATGGTATATTTCTAAATGAATCTTCTGATTGTATCACAGGTTTCTGGCCTCTTTTTCCTTTTGAAAAATAACAAGGAACCTGATAAATCTGTTTGACACGAACCAAAGAGAAGCTTTTTGAATTTGCCAGCAGGTGAGTTTAGCAGATTTTACAGATCTCTCATAAATATATCTGCATGATGTCCTACGGTGAGACAGAACAAATCATTTCCTCCAAAAGACTGACAAATAATGTCAGCTCTAATGATGATGCAAAGTTTAAGATTACCCATTAAGCTTATTTACAGCACCTTGCCTTTCTAGTCATGTAACTCGTCAAGTGAACAAAATATCGATGGCAGATCTTGTGCTGAAGATTTATAGTTGCTTTTTCCTGTCATTTTTTTGGAGAGAGAGTTTGATTTGAAGCAACTGAATTCTAGATCAGCACCTAGCGTCTCCGAATGACAACGATCAGCATCAATCTACAAGTAATATTATTTGGAGAGAATTTTAGTCGTAACGATTAAAGGCTCAGTTGTTATTTTAAGGCATAACTTTGCATTGGGGGGCAGGATGACTCAGCACTCCCCAGCTTAAAGAGGCGGGGGGGAAAGAGTACCCACTGCTGCACCTATATATAGAGTGCAGCAAGACTGTTATGCACTGGCCATAGTCCCACCCCCCCCCCCCCACTGCATTTGCGACTATGTGCACCTGCAGTGCAGAATGGAAGGCACAGTCCTTGCATTACTCTGAGTGCAGGGTTCCTAGTGTCCTCTTGTCCCCATTATGTATCTGCATAAGGGCCAAGTGTAGTCTGGCCAGAAGGTAGGAAATGATTTATTCAGATTGAGAAGATAACTTTGAAATCCTATAATCTGAAAATGAGGTTTCAATTATAATAAAGCACTAACACTGCTGTGTTTTTGTAGTAATCAGGAATAACATCACTGAAGACAACAGAATGGCATTGGTGTAAAACTACAGAAAAGTCAGAGTTGACTCAGATGGTCCTTAAAGAAAATTAAGGCTGTAACAGAAAAAAGTCCAAGTCAACTTTACCTCCCAATTTTCTGAGTTTGGTATAATTGGTCTTAACGCTCAAAAGTAGTTTTGTTTGGTTTTAAGTAACAAGACAAAAGAAATATTCAGGTTTCCACGCTGGTTTCTGACTGTAGATATGCTTGCCATGTCTTGTGGGATGTGCACAATATTTGTTCAGCATGAAGGGCACATCAGAACATCAGGCTAAATTTCAAGAGGCCAGTCTCTAGGCCAAATCCTCAGTTGTTGTAAATCAATATAAATGTCAGTGGAATTACACAGGTTTATATCTGTTAAGGATTAGGCCCTGTATTTTTACTTTTACAAATGGTATGCAAAAGCTAATCTTTGCACATAAATGCTTGAGCTCACACAATGGAATATACTTGTGCAAAAGCCATTTGTGCTTGATTTGCCTGTACAAAATCAAAATTTCCCATGTGTGCAAACATATAAATTTAGAAAAGTAACAGTGCATGAACACTGCAAACAGATTCAAAAATGCATGCAGAGGCCATACTTTGAAAGTGTTGCCCATAAAACAAAACTGAATAAGTGGAAGTAAAAAGATAATATTTTTCCTGTGAAAGTATATAATCCCATGTTAAAACAACAAGGGTAGGTTAGATAAGAGCTCCCTAATTATCAAGGCACCTTCTTATTTGGAATGCAGAATGATAGATTGACCAGACTTTTATAAGATATTCATCCTAATAATGTTAGGAAGGAAAATGGTAGGTTATGACATTAGGAACTTCTGCCTATTGCTACCTAGGATGACCAAATGTAACTTCCCAAGAGGAATATGCAATATTAGGTAAACATTGATAATGCACTGGTATTCATTTCATAAAAGTCAATGGACTAGCCAATGTTATCTCTTAAGCTAAATCAATAATGAATGGGAGGGTGGGCATGCCACAGGAGGGTAGGGGGGGAGGGGGAAGATGTGGAGGGAAGGAAGCAAATATATTCCATTCTGCCACCAGAGAACAGCAATACATTTGCCAATCCTTTCAGCCTAGGCATTAACTAAATCATCAGATGATGATGAAATTGAAGAGACTGAAAGCCAATTACAGAAACACTAATAGTGTGATAAAACACAACATGTTGATTATATGGGAGTTTAATGTTAATGGGAAGGTTAAAGATTGGCATTCCGAATATGATGACAATTCAGTGGCTGGGAGATACAAGAATGAGATCACTCAATCATACACCACATTATTTTGACATCACAGAAGGAGAAAAAACTACTTGAAACTCTCCAAAGGAGTCAAATGAATTACATCATTGTACAGAGAAGTTGGAAACCAGCCTTCTAACTGTAAAACCCAGCTACATGCTGAGTTTATCAACTTAGTTTTATATTTTGAGAGGAAGTTTGAACTATTCTCTACCATGGCCATTCAGCTAGAAATAGAGCACTATCATGCTTGGAAGAATGTTACAAAATGGAAAAATCTGAAAACAGTTCAAGTGCTAAAATAAAAGCAAGGGAGAAGGGGAAAAATAAATGGGAGCTGCAATGAAAGGCATATTCATTGATATTTCAAAGAATATAATCTATTTGAAAATATGATAGACAGGAGGCATGCCTCTCAGATGTAGTCAGGAAAAAATAAAGGCACTAAAATGCTGCATCTAGACCAGAGATTCCCAACTTTTTGCTAAGGTGACCCATGAACTACATTTTGTCTTTTGTGACCCACCCAGAGTCCAAATTTGGGAGCAGGTGGCAAAATCATAGGCCCGGATCCTTTTCCATCACTGCCACTTCCTCCTCATCCCATTGTGGGGTCACCGACCACCCACAACATTACTTTCTGCCTTAGCACAGCAACCCTAAGCTTCTGCCCTGGGCTGGAAGAGGCTTTAGAGGAATTGACTGGAGAACAAACCCACCCCACTGCAATGGCTTCTGTCCTGCAGAACTTGGCCTACATATCTGCTATTGTCATTGCGACCTGATGCACAGGGTTGCAGAACTATTCAGGAATGGTTGGCCAACACAATACAAACGGGATACACTTGAATCTAGTCCTACTTTTCAATTTCATATGAATATATACCTTTTCTCCATTGCCTATAATAAATAGCAATAATACCATCTAGCTCTTATAGCTTTTCCAAGTGCTTTATACTCTTTTATCCTCACAATACACCTGGGAATAACAATGCTTCCCTACCTCCACATTTTACAGATAGGGAACTGAGCCAGAGAGGCTAAGTGACTTTCTCAAAGCCATGCTATACATTTTACAATTTCTATCTCCTTCTGCTATTACAAAGTTAGACTAATGAAACTCAGTTTCTTATTTTCCTCTGAAAATACAATCTGAATAATAAAAAAGTGATTTGTGAATAAGAAGAATGAGTTTGGTTTACAATTATTTGTCGGTTATTTGCTTTTTTAATCACTATTTTGTCATTTGCTGGATATTTGTAAACATGTTTGCAAATCTTGTAAGTTTGATGAATTTTAACGTCACCATTTGTTTGAAAATTAATAGATGAAATACATTAGTCATTGTTTGTTGTTTTTATTGTCCTGTTTTTTAGGAAGTTTTCATCCAAAGAGAAACAATATTGTGATTCAGGGAAGCAATTAATCACAAAATGTAAAGGCTTGGAACCATCAGTATTGAAAACCTGTAAGCTTTAAAATAAAATAAGCAAATACTGTATGGATAAATGCATTTGTAGGAATCAAAACTGGTTAATGAATGAATTTTCAACAGAAAATGGCCTACATTTGTGGTTAATATTATTTGCAACAAAGAATTCAACCCCCTGCAAAGGCAAGCAATTTGGGTTTGTATGAAAATGCTATGCAAACTTAAGACTCTCTCCAGTTTTTAACAAAATCAATGGGAGTGTTGTTATTGACTTCATTGGGAGCAGAATCAAACTTAAAGACATTTTACTGTGAGCTTGATTTGCATTTGTCCTCCCTCTGCCCAGGGCCGGCCCTAGCTTTTTGGCCGCCCCAAGCAAAAAAAAACCAAAACAACCCACAAGCACCGCCCCCAACGCCAGCCAAAACACCCCCCCCCCCCCCAACAGCGCCGCCACGCCAAAATGCCGGGGGGGCTAGTGGGGAGGGAGGCAAACCTGCCGCCCTGCTCCCCCTGCCAGTGGGGGAGCGTGGAACGCCTGCCGCCCCGCTGCCCCGGCCGGAGCGCCGGCGGGGAGTGGAGCACGGCTGCCGCCCCGCTGCCCCAGCCGGGGCACCAGAGGAAGATTAGTTTTTTTTGTAAATTAAAAAAACAAAAAACAAAAAACAAACAAAAAAACAACTTTGAGTGCCGCTCCCCTCCAGGTGCCGCCCCAAGCACCTGCTTGGTAGGCTGGTGCCTGGAGCCGGCCCTGCCTCTGCCTGTCTTACAAAAGAAATAAACCTCTTTCAAGAGTACCCTGATCCACGCATTAAAAAAATAAACCACAGAACTGAAATAAGCACACAAATTCTAATTCAGCTTTGCATCTGAGAGGTAAAGTTGATACAAACATGAGGCAGTCTGTTACCAAAGTCATTTTACTCTGTTCTAAAATGCAGAGGAAAACCATCTTGAAATTCACTAAATACAGTGACTCAAATGACTCCTTCTATACTACTGTAGGTGTCATTTACAATGTGGTAACTGTTTCACTTCAGATTTACTTTTTCAATGTCCTTGATTTCAAGAGCAGTTAGTAACCCAAGCACTCTTAAAAATCCCAATATGCATCTGTCCGCATCTTTAGTTATCTAAATACTTTTTAAAAATCTGGCCCACCTGCCTTCATATCTCCTATGGGAGCTATGCTTTTAGGGTATCCCCTACTATAGCTGGCTCCAATGCCTGCTTCTGGGGTTTTACAGGGTAGATTATAGGAGAAGCCCGTTAGCTCTGTCCCCATACCCTCTTCTTACCACACTTCACTGCTGCAGGCCTGGAAAGCAATGGAGTCCTTGGGGATGTGGAAGGGAGTATGTTCACTCTATTTTATTTATTAATTTCCAGTTTATCTGATGAACATAGTCTCACATTTCCTCTTGCAACTAGTTTCTTTGCTGAAAAAAAGTCTGTTCTGTCTTAATTTTCCCTGATAACCAATCTTCCCTGGAATAATGTTTAAGAATCCCAGATATATGGAAATAGCTAGAACTTCTCTTCAGCCTCAAAGATGGGCTTACTTTCTTTCAGCATTCCTAGAATAATCTGGGGATTCTTTATATTCTCTTGCATTGCTATTTCAGTCAGTCATTTGAGCTTTCCTGTCCCTCTATCATTTGTATTTTGTTAGTGCCGCAAGTCAACAGGTGGGATCAGGCAACCTAATGTCCTGAACAACCACACATAGGAAGATGCCATCCCTACCCTAAATAGCTTACAAATAAATGTGAACAAGATGCAGCAAGTGCAACAAGCACTAAGAATGAAACGATTAGAGGTGGAAGGAAGATGAGGGCAACATCTGTAAGTCCATGAGTTTAGCCAGGTGCACAGCTTGGTTTGGGGTCATCTGAAATGTTGCTTCCTTTTTCATCCCAAACTTTCACTGCACATAAGCATTATTTGCTGCCTGACGTATAGCCATCCCAGCAAAAATGGGTCTTGAAGGAAGAGAGAAAACTGGGTTTATGGGGGTGATATTCCATATGTAAAAGGAAACATGGAAGAAAGTACAGAGATGTTTGAGGGAGAAAACAGGCAATCAAGGCTGGCAAAACAGAGGGGTCAGAGTGCAACATGATTATCTCTAGCTAATCAATACAAAATATAATCAAACCAGTAAATAAAGACAGGATATATAATATATGGACTACAATAACAAGAGCTGATAAGCATGGAGGGGTAGAGATTGAAGATCCGGGACAAGAAACCTGAATTAGAGTATTCATATCAAATAATTATCTCACGTTTGGTCTATATCTAGGAGTGAAAACAGTCAATAACTGTATTGACTTCCTAACAGAAAAGGAAATGGATGGTTCTATAATTGCTTCTAGGACAAAATGAATGGAAAGTTACATGCACAAAACCAGTAATTGTGCAGGTAAGCAAGTATTGGGCACATGCAATCATTCATTCATGGACATGTCTTTGGCATGCCAAGAGAAATTAAAAGTTTCTGGTAAATGTTCACTCAGTAAATGGGAGGTGCATTTGATAATTTATTGTACTATTGCCAAAAGTCATGCTGCTCTCAGGAAATTAGATGATTATATCTCAAGGGACTTCTCCTAGTAAAATAATGCATAAATAATTAAGTGGCAAATCCTTGGCCAAGGGTAAAGAGGGAAGACTAAAGAGATGTATAAAACTGTGTGCATGTCTCTGCATACATCCACTGTATGGGCCACATCAGGCCTGTGAGCCACATAAATTCATTAAGAGTTCTGACTAAGGGAAAATTCTTTCTAGAGGGGCTTAGGAACAAGGAGGAAAACATTGATTGTATTACACTAGCATCTAGCAGACCCACGGAAGTTTATGCTAGGCATTGTAGAAACATTGTAAAGTCTGGAACAAGGACTGTCCCTGCCTATATAAATAGACAGCTGAGGAAAGTAGTAGTATTGTCCCAATTTTACACATCATGAACTGAGGCAGAGAGGGATCAAGTAGGTCACATGGGATGTTTCTGGAAGAGCCATTGATTAGATCTCCTGAATTCCAATCCTATGCCTTAACCACTTGTTGAAGAGATGTTGTTGCCCCAACATGAAGGCCTTTTGAAAGGATGTGCATTCTTTGGCATCAGGGCAGCTCTGCTGACCCAGTGTGTTCATAACTGCGTGAGGGAGGAGGAACAGGACTCACCAAGACTATAGGTCAGCCATTACCAGGTGCTTATTAAGGTGGCTAAGGACACCCATAGCATAGGCCATGGATTCCCTGCTGAGAACTCCCACTCAGATACCACAGTGATGGGTGGCAGTATAACATGATAAGACAGAATGCTAGAATGTGACAAAGGCATAAGATGGGAAAAGGCTTCTTTGAACATCTTTTCTCCCTCCCTTGAGCACGTATCCCAGACCAGCTGCAACTTGACTCATGATCACTGGCTAGCCTTTAATTTGCACTGCCTGAATATTTGCTAACTCTCCAAGAAATTCAGTGTATTTTATATGGAACGGAATGCTGCATGTCAACATATTATAAGCAAAAATGGACTAAATCCTTCTGAAATTTGGAAAAGTTCAGATTTGGATCCAGAGCCAAAATTTCACAGCTTGAGCTCGCTTCTAATTGCAATGTTGCAAACCATGCTGTGCCATATTCTGTGTGATTGCAACTCAGATCATTAGAATGCTTCCATATGCTGAATGATGAATTATGCCTGCTCAACATGAGCCATTTCCCCTGCTCATACTCCCGTGCAGGCACTGGACACATTGACTGTGCTTGTGGCTACCTGATAGCAGAGCTCGACCCACTGTGCAGCAGAGAAGCTCTTGGTATCTTTGGAAGTGTTATGCCACCTTTCAGCCCCTAATAGAATGCTCCCTTTAATAAGAGAAATGTGGGTGGGGATAGGAGAAGGGTGCCCATTGCTTGACTATAAAGTGCAAAACAATTTTCTTAAATTTTCAGTTGAAAAAATATTTCCCTAAGGCACATTTCTTACCAAATTTCTATTCATGAATTTTAAGCTTTTCAGAATAGAGTTTATGAGAAAGCATGAACAATAAAAATTGTAGCAGTACTAGCAGATGCTGCTGTCCAGTAATCTGTTTTTAGGGTTTTTACTGCCAGCCATCGCTGTATTGCGAGCATGTAGTAATAAGCACCAGATTGAAAAGCTAAGTCTTTTTAACTAGAGATGAGAGTGAGCCAATCAAATCTGGATCCAGATTTGGATTCTGAACATCCCAAAGTTCAATGGCAGCAAGACAACTACATGCTAGATATCAAGACTACTATAGAGATCTATAAAATCATGAATGCTGTGGAGAAAAAAAAATATTTACCCCTTCACATAGGACAAGAACCAGAAGTCACCCAATGAAGCTAATAGACAGCAGCTTTAAAACAAAGAAATACTTCTTCACACAATGCACACTCAATCTGAAAAACTTATTGCCAGGGGATGTTGTAAAGGCTAAAACTATAACAAGATTCAAGAAAATAATCAGGTAAGTACATGGAGGATAGGTCCATTAGTGGCAATTAGCTGAGATGGTCAGGGATACAAACCCCATGTTCTGGGTGTCCCTAAGCCTCCGACTACCAGAAGCTGGGAATGGATGACAGGGGATGGATCACTTGATAATTGCCCTGTTCTGTTCATTCCCTTGGCAGCACCTGACACTGGCAACAGGGCTAGATGGACCTTGGTCTGACCCAATGTGGCAATTCTTATGGTGTTTTGGGTCATCCCCTTGTAGAGATAGGAGGCAAATGTAAATCAGATTCTGAAGCTTAGATCTGGGACCATCTCATTTTTAACATCTCAAAATAATCATGTCAATAAGTTGCACCAAAATATAAAACAGTCTCAATATTTTCCAAACTATTTAAAGCCCAATAAAGCTTATCAGATTGAAATCAAGCTGGTATCCTTTGAAAATATTTTGTTCACATAAGTTTTAGTAGAAAATGTTCGAAACTGGTGTTGTCTCTACCTATCTATTTGTATGTCATATTCCAAGAGCCACTAGTTTCCACTGTTAGTTATCTGAAGAGTATCACTGGGAATACAGTGAAATATCACTGTATTAGCTAATCAACATTCCTTATTGCAGCAATTTCATTGAAATAACACTGTACATCCAATGAGAGATTAAATCAATTAGTCATAAGTGCAACCTGACTTTGGAACGTCAAGTGTTTAGAGAAACCTGATTATTTCTGAGACCCATTTTTAATTCTCAGTGAACCACCACCAAATAGAAAAAAAAAACCTCTAAAAGTAATCTACACACTTCAAAATAACTAATAGATGGGTTATTTGTGTCCATGAATACCAAGTCATTGTGAACAACATCTATTTCAGTGCTGTGAACAACCACCTTACCTTTCAGGCCTAAACATCACTACTTAAATTTCCCTTGTCAGATATTAGTGATAAACCACACATGGATACAATTAAAAGATGAAGTCCAGCCTTTATTCTAATCTTAACTCTGGAAAAAGATATATAGAATTTATTTGATACAGCACTTAGCAGCATGCAAGCTCATGCAACTATTAGCTGCTGATCCTGAAGAATTGAATTAATTTTATTTTAAAGCAGTATATTTAAAGCAGTTCCATGATGCAGAAGAGAGCACTTCAGATATTTATTCTACATTTACTCTGAGGCATCAGAGCATGTAGCTGCCCTCAGCAATGTTCAGAACAGTGGGGAACATTATTGGCAGCATAGTTGTTTTTCATTCCTTTTCTAAACTATGCCGCAATTAGAATCTGTCTTAATGTGCTTTAGTGCTAATGGAATGGGAAAATTACTTACTATTAGTAGAAATTGTGTTTGTCAGAGTCTTTTTCCCTCTCTTTTTCCCCGTCATATGTTATGGAAGAAAGCAAGCAAAAAAACTGTCAGGGTAGAGCTAAATATCCCAACCTTCCCTATTTCACTGTTTCTTGCTGGTGTTTTTCCATCTTTTAGAAAAAGACAAGTTGTTCAAGATACGAAGATAATACAAAGGAAGAGTGGAAAGGAGAGAGTCAAATTTGATGTAGCACATGGTCAGAAACTGCTTGTTTTTGGAAAGGGGAGGTAACAAAATTTTCACAGGCCTGTCCAAAACTGTTAAGGCCCAATCTGTCTGTTAAAAATTTCAGCCATCTCTGGGGCTGGGACTAAGTACACTACTGTACACACAGGTAGAGATATCATCATCACTATTGTTGTTTTAGCAACAGCAGATTCCACAAAAGGAACTCCCATCTTGCAACACTCAACAGCACAGTGAGGATTCCATGGAGAATTCTCCATATAGTCCTTGCGCAAACAAACACACACGCACACCATTCCAGCAGAGCATGAGGAGGAATAAGAAAAGTGCAGCCAAGGTACTACTGCATTGTGTGGGAGTCCTGCAGCAGCTGAATCACATTTTTCTTCCCACCAGTGCCCACCTGCCTACCCTAAACCCCAGCCAGAGTTTACAGCCAGTACTGGAAAGGAATCTGGAGTTTTGTTCTCCTGACCACCACCAAAGGGAGACTCATTTCTCTACCTTGCTCTCCACACTACCTGACAGTAGTCACGAAAAGACCCACTGACCTCAAGAACCATAGAGGAAGTATGTTATAACCAACCTCACAGGATGACTCACTTACCACTGGTACTGTTGCGAGCAATGTCTGACAGGTAGGTGAAGTATTCAGAAGAGAAATTATAGTCCTATCAGTCCCAGGAAAGATAATGGAGTGGCCTATAGTTGACCTTACTGATAAAGAATTAAGAGGGTAATATAATTAATGCCAATCAACAGTGGCTTAAGGAAACTAAATCATCTAAAACGACATTGATCTCTTTTATCGATCAAATTTGTAATCTCATCAAAAAAGGTAGTAGTATTTATATAAATTACCTAAACTTTTGTCAGGTGTTTGATTGTGTGGTACCAACACTTTCTTTAAAAAAAAAAACTAAAATGAGGATATAAAATGAACATGGCGCACATTAAATGGATTGAAAACCAGCTGATGAGATTCAAAATGTAATTGTAAATGGTAAATTATCAAATGAGTCTAGTAGGATCCTACAGGGATTGGTTCTTGGCCCTGTGCTACTTAGCATTTTTATCAATGCCCAGAAAAGAAGGGGAAAAAACACCACTGATAAAGTTTGCAGATGGCAAACAAACAAACAAACCATTGGGAGAGTGGTAAATAATGGAGAAGACAGGTCACCAATATAGAGTGATCTGAATAACTTGTTTACTTGTCTCCTGCTTACAAAAGCTGAGGGCAAGCAAATAATGTGTATTAATATGTCTAAATGTAAATGTATATATCTAGGAACAAAGAATGTTGTCTACATTTACAGAATAGGGGACTCTATCCCAGTTTGCTCCTGTAGCCAAAGGGCTAATGTGATCCTTAGACGCATAAACAGAAGAATCTCAAGTAGGAATACAGAGGTAAAAGAACCTCTACTAACACGGATACAACTACTGTTAAAATGCTGCACCCAGTTCTGGAGTCCACAATTAAAGAAGGGTGTTGATAGATTGGAAAGGGTTCAGAGAAGAACCATGAACATTATTAAAGGATTAGGATACACACATTATAGTGATAAACTAAAGAGACTGAGCTCTTTGATGCTAACAGGGAGAAGGTATGGGGAACATGTGATCACAGTTTATAAGTACCTACATGGGGAACAAATATTTGATAATGGGCTCTTCAATCTAGCAGAGAAAGGTATAACACAATCCAATGGCTGGATGTGTCTCGCTTCAACTTTCACACTGTAAATAAGGAAGATAGTGAAGGTATTTAACTATTGGAACAATTTATCAAGGGTCATGGTGGATTTGCCATAAGTGGCAATTTTTAAAATCACAATTGGATGTTTTTTAAAAAAAGATATGCCCGAGGAAATATTTTGGGGACATTCTATGGCTGGTGTTATGCAGTAGGTGAGGACCATAATGATCCCTTCTGGGCCTGGAATCTAGGAAAGCGTGACTGATGAAGAGCATTGGGTGGAAGGACTGGTGGATTTAAAGGGGTCATTGGTAGATTGGGTGTCTAGAGTAAGGAACTGATGGGTTAGTTTAAATTTTTGATCGAATCCCAGGTTAAAAATTTGGATCCCCACATTTCTGTATATTTCAAGGAAAGATTTCATTCTGAGGACTACAAGCAAGTGAGAAATACTTCAAACTGAGCTATCTTGTGTTCAGAAAGTAAGATTGAAATACTCTTCTATATAGATATATTTGTTTTAGAAAACTGTTTATGAATGTAGTAACCTGCCAGGTACTTCTAATATTGCCAATGTTGAGATTCGTCTTTCGTATTGAAAAAAATGAAAAAACAGTGAAAGTAGAAGAGGTGCAGAATATTGAAAATAAATATTTATGCCATGTCCCCATCTCAGCCACTGTATTTTTCCTCCCGAGGGGTACTACAAATTTTTTTATTAATATTAATTCACATTTCTATTCATACGTTCGTGTATTAAATTAAACATGGAGGATTTTTCCTATAATGTTGATTTTGTATTGCAGCACCCATTGTATATGTTTCCTTCAGTTCTAGAGTGAGAGTGTGTGTGTGTGTAATTTCTAGTGTATATTGGACAGATAATATGTGCACAGTGTAACTAAATTTACTGGAATTTGTCTGTATACTTGGGTAAGAACTTGAGTATTTTGTAACTGGTCTTCCATACTACAGACTTATGCAAGTGTCTCAAGGTCAGTCCTCATATGAAGGCAAGATTATATATCAGCTAGGCCCAGGATCATTAGATTATCCAGTTTAGACAGAGATGGCAGCAATTAATGTACTTAGAAATGTCATAAAACTCAGCAGTGTATAATCAATTTACACAACAATAAATGTGTAGATTTCAGTTAATTTCATCATGAACTCTGCTGTAACAGAGATTGTGAGGAGTATTAATGTAGTACATGATGCATTCTAGGCAAAGTCTTATTAGTCCAACTTCTTTATGATATTTAAGACTAAACATTTCTTTGGAAAGTGTATATTGGTCATATTCATCCAGTAGCGTAGCCGGGAGGGAGCAGGGGGAGCGGCTTCTCCCCCTGTAAGCAGAAGCAGTGCCTTTTTTTTCAGCAGCGCTAAAAAAAGGCGCCGCTTCTTTTTAAGCGCTGCTTCTTGCACTCACCTGGCGGTGCTCCGGGTCTTCGGCGGCATTTCGGTGGCGGGTACCATCGAAGACCTGGAGTGAGTGAGGACCCGCCGCCGAAGTGCCGCCGAAGACCCGGAGCGCCGCTAGGTAAGTACAGGGGGAGGCGCCTTTCTATAGCGCCGCTCCCCCTGTGCTCCGGACCTGGCTGCGCTACTGTATTCATTAACCAGATAACAATTAGAAAAGTCCACTCAAAGATCATTCAGAAATAGCCTGAATCTAAAATTGTATAGGAGTGCATACTTACATGCTTTCTTGATAAAGGAATAGAGCTGTTTAAAATATTTTCAGAGTTCTAACCCAAATTATGGGCTCAATTCTGAAAAGCTTCTTTGCAGGGAGCACAGTATTTGGCTCTCTACTCAGAAATACTACACCCCTATTATATTTAGTGAATAAAGCAATATAGCTCCTTTGTGCTAACTGGTAAGATGCATTTGAAAATTGAACAGGTGGAAATTTAGAGCTGTTAAGTTAATATACTTTCTGGAACATGCAAAAAGCTACATTTGAAGAACGTTATGGAAAGTCAAACATTCAAAAGTTACTGAATGATGGACTTATGGTTTCCCATGCAAAACTAATTCTCTCTCTTGGTGTGTTCATCCTTTGCATTAAACAAGTCTCAGGTGCTGTGGAAAACTAGAACATGATCATATACTGACCAACTGGAGCATATGTGGCAAATTGCCGGCACTACTACGATGGGTCCCGCACTCTCTCTTCTTGTGGGGGGGTTTCAGGGTGCCATTTCTTGCCCCTGAACTGGGGTAACAGCTATCCCACTAGTATCCCTGGGAAGGGGAGTGGAGAGGGAGGGACCCGGGCCCGCCCTCTACTCCGGGTCCCAGCCCAGGGGCCCTAGGATAGCAGGTGAACCACTTGTACCAGTGATTCTTTCCCCTGGGCTACTTCCCTCTCCTGACCTTCAGCTTGTGGGGCTTCCTGCCTTCCCTCTGCACAAGCCAGGTGTCCCTTTACCTAGGATCTTGGTCTTCTTAGCCCACCGCAGCACTTCTCAAAACTCTCCTCCGCTTTCCTCGGAACTGCTCTCTGCTCCACCACCAATCCACTCTGCTTCACTCCTCCAAACTGCTCTCTGCTCCACCACCAATCCACTCTGCTTCACTCCTCTAAACTGCTCTCTGCTCCACCACCAATCCACTCTGCTTCACTCCTCCAAACTGCTCTCTGCTCCAACTCCTCACCTGGCTGATTGAAGCAGGGGAATTTTATCAGGTGACTGGCTTCAGGTGCTCTAATTGGTTTCAGGTGCTTTTAATTAATCTACAGGGAATAAGGCTTCTCTTCATCCTAGATCACTCTCCTGCTGCCTTCTGGCCATGCTGTATCACACATAATGCATATTAATGGAACAGGCATACAAGTTTAATATTTACTTCTGTTGATGCAGATGACTATGCCTTGTATTCCCTGATGCTCACTATGTGAGGATTTTCAGGATTGAGGCCAACATACATGAGTTGGTTTGGCAGTTTCTTAAGAGATCCTCGCTGGTCCTCCCCGCCAAATCCTAATGAAGTCTCTGTGCCAGTGGTGCAGTTACAATGAAACAGTTGTATGCCTATGGTGAAGAGGACACTACAGTTTTTCTATTGGAAATGTATACAAAAATGAAAGACCTCTCTGGACCTGCTTAAGGATGACAAATGGTTAACCTTGTTATATCAGTTTACCAGTAATATAGAGCAATAAACTAATGCAAAATTGAAAGTGCCAAGATTAATGAAATATCTATATTCTGAATCCTGATCTTTTAGCTCCTGTCAGCAAACAAATGTTTTACATAAAGATCAGCAATTTTTACTGTAGTAAAGACTCATGTACATTGAAGGTATGAATCCTTTATTTAAAAAAATAAGTTTACTTTAGAAAGGTTTAAGAAGTGATTATCTTGCACTGTCAAAAACTGGCTTAGTCTAAGAGCAGTGGGAAAATACTATATATAGTAAGAGCTGTGTTATCTGGCACTTCATCAACCAGAAAGCTCTATTAACCGGCATTTCTGATATTTCCCGATACAAAGCTTCAGTCTGGTAACCGGAACTAATATACTGCCCAGGAGGTTATGCAATTTCACATTCTGCACTCTACTTTTATGCAAAAGACAGGTAAGCAAGCTGATATCATGGATTTATTTAAAAAATTAATGTCACAGGTCATTACAAATTCAGCCCAATCATAGAATATCAGGGTTGGAAGGAGGTCGTTTAGTCTAACTCCCTGCTCAAAGCAGGACCAAGCCCCAATTTTTGCCCCAGATCCCTAAATAGCCCCCTCAAGTATTGAACTCACAACGCTGGGTTTAGCAGGCCAATGCTCAAACCACTGAGCTATCCCTCCCCCATCACTAACACCTTCTACAATTATCATTGATGTTGATAATGATGACTCTGCGATATTACAAGATCCTGAAGTGCCTTCTGAATCAAAGAAAGATTGAATTATGTTCAGTGTAGTTTTACTGTTAAGTGTATTTTAGTGATCTGGGTGTATGCCATGCACTGCCCAAAGTGATATGTAGTGTCATAAGATGACCTACTGTATAGAAAACTTTACCTGTATACATCTAAGTGCTTCAAGAAACCAACCACTCTGCAGGGCAGTACAACTACTGGATTTTTGTTTGTTTGTTTGTTCAGTTTTTATGGGGGTTTCTTAAGTACTACCTTTCTACCAATAACTAGGTACAAGGAATTCCATACAGAAAACACTATTCAACTCTCTGGGCCAAGTTGTGTTCTGTTTTACACACCAGATGATTACCCATAAGGACACTATTCGAACTTTTAGCAAGAGTTAAATACTTCTTGCTTCAAATTATTTTCAAACGATTTTGGATGGTGTATGGGAGAGAGACCTGGAAGATAAATATGTGTTTCATTGCTGTCAGTTATACTGCTATACACTGTGGGCCCGATTTAGTAAAATGTCACCTAGTTTCCAGAGAGTGGAAACCAGCATGATGTGCAAGGAATACAAGGACTACGAACAGTGGACATAGGCTGATTTGATCAGTCATGGCCCTATTGTATCTACATTAGGGAATATCAATATATTCTATAGCATTTTTCCACAGGTGATTGACATTAAGAGCCCTAACATTTCTCTGGTCAAAAAAATATTTATCTAGCATATACTTCAGCCAAAATAATGAGTAGTATTTATCAGCTATGAATTAATTCAGAAATATTTAACAGATTATATGCTTCAATCTTTGGACTGAATTGTTTGGATTAGATGGAATCATCTGACATGAAATAGTTTTCTGATAATGCTCAAAAAATGTTGACCAGCCTACCAGACAAAACCTGTTGATTATAATCCAGTTGGCAGCGACATTAAGCATAATTAACTCAAATTAGTATCCACTAAAAATTACAACTTCATCTCCCAATGTCATTATATCCTATGAAAAAATAAATATTTATCTGCTGTTAGATAAATCCCTGAGAAGTTTAGGATTATTCAGCCTAGCCAAATTGGCTTGATTCTTAACCTTACTCTGCTGCCAAAAGTTAGTTCACAATCCAGGTCTTGTAGATAGAAATCTCTTTTTCAAAAACATGAAATTTTCACTCTCACATTTGAGTCAGGACCCTGTATCTCTAGTGATCTAGTGCCTCTGTGGGCTGCACTCAACTGCATTTGTCAATCACATCGTAAGTCCCTATATTCAGTGGAGCGCGGGGAACTGCAAAGTTCAATATTTTTTAAATAACTGGAAATGAATAAATGTTGATCTCTATGATGATCAGCCATAAATAGGGAAAGGTGTAAAGTTGCATGCTATAATTAGGGTGCACCAAGTTTTAAGAATGGTTGTGCCTGTGTGTGGTTTTCTGGATCTTTAAGACCAGGAACATTCTGAATGGAGAACACAATCTTCCCATCTGGAAACAGCTGCAGCAGGAGTTGGAGATTGAACCTAAGGAAACAGTGGCACTGGATGTAGTTTGTAAATAAGGGCCCTTCTCATTAGGCTTACTTGATTATTTCTGTTACTTCATTTGCTTGTTGTTTGGATGAAGTTAGAGTAATTAGGCCACATCCTTGGCAGGTTTATATTGGAGTGACTCCATTGAAGTTCAAAAAGTAGTTAAATTGAAAGACAATTATTTTACTGGATCTGAGGAGACAACATAGAGATGGACGTAAACAAAACCCCAAATCCAAACACCAAACTTTGGGTGGGTTTTGAATCCCAGTAAAAAAATCTAGATCTGAATGTCAGAACTGGCTTCTCTCTCTAATGAGAAAAGCCAAAACCTCAAATGTTCAGAATATCAGATCTTTTTGCAGCTTGGGCACATCACAAGATAAAATATAAAGTGGGGAGAGGAAGGAACACATATGGGCTTCAATTCTATACCTGGTTCCATTAATTTTGTGATGCACCACGAGCACAAAGAGGTCCTAAACCCAAATGATCCACATCCTGGAGGATCACCACGGGGTTGGGGGGTAGGGCAAGACAGGGAACCCCCACATAGTGTTCATCATAGTAGCTCCTATGCCACCCTTCCTGCCAGCACAGGCTGTCTGATCGAAGGGGGGCGGGGGGGGGGGGAGGAAGTATGGCTCAACTTCTCTATGCCCCAACTATTCCCAGTTGCTATTGTCAGTTACCAAACTAACTGCATCTCTAGTCTCTTTGATTACACCCCTTTTCACTCTCAGACCAGGCTTTGGGCTGCTGTCTCCTGTTACTAACCAGGATTACCTCACTTGGTGTAACTGGATTCAGCCCCTGCAACATCCTGGGAGCAATGACGGTGTCCAGCCAACCTTCTTAAAGCAAAAAAGTGTTTATTTAGAGCCAAAGCAGTTCAGAGAACAATATCTTAAAACACACAAATACACACTCGTCCAGCTTCCACATGTGGAAGATCCCATCTTCCACATGGGGATCCTGAGAGTTTTAAACTTTCTACAGAAAGATCCGTGGGGTCTGGGTGAGAATCTGTTCCCCTAACTCACAAACCAGTTCACTCTCTGCTTAAGGCAGTGTGTCTTTAAATCTTCCTCATTCTTTTCATCACTCCTCTTCTCAGGTGCCAAGTCAAGTATTAAATGGTTACTAGCTCAGTACTCAATTTCCTAAACAAAGGAAGTATTGTAATGGTGTCCCAGCTCCCAAAAGACTGCCAGAACAGTGTTTCAGTACAATCTGAGCCCCTACTGTAGCCCTTTGATTTGTTAGCTTCCCAGGGCTGGCAAAAGAAAGTTTGCCACTTAAATGCAGACATGATGTAGGATTCTCAAAACAAATAGCTTTCCTATTGTCCTTCAAGGATGTGCTGAGATGTTTTATCTGGGAGCTACTGTCCTTTCCCCCTCCCCCAATATAAACATGTAAAAGTATTCCACTTATCCAATGTAACTATAGTCTCAAAGTCACATACAGTATTAATAAATTATGTAGCAGCTCCATGTCAGACATAGCTGCAACATGCATTGGGGCTGTTGGCAGGTGGCACAGATTACAGCAGTCTTTGGGAGGGGGGCAGTTCTCAGCCAAGCAGACTCAGGATTGTAGGAGCACAAAGGACATCTTTCATAGATTCCAAGCCAGAGAAGACCATTGTAATAGTCCAGTCTGACCTCCTTGGTAAGTTGTTAATTATCCTCACTGTTAAAATGTATGCCTTATTTCTAGTCTGAATTTGTTTAGTTTCAATTTATAGCCATTGTTCATGTTATACCTTTCTCCATATATTAAGGAGTCCATCAAATAATTGTTCCCCATATAGGAAGTTACAGACTAATCAAGTCATCCCTTAACCTTTGATTTGTTAAGATAAATTGACTGAGCTTCTTGACTCCATCACTATAAGGCATGTTTTCTAATCCTTTGATCATTCTTGTGGCTCTTCTCTGAACCCGCTCCAATTTAACATCCTCCTCCTTGAATTGTTGGCACCAGAACTGGACACAGTGTTCTAGCAGTGGTCACACTAGTGCCAAATACAGCCATAAAAAAACAGCGTGCTGCTATTTGAGATTTCCCCCCATTTATACATTCAAGTATCACATTATCCCTTTTGGCCACATCATTGCACTGGGAGCTCATGTTCAGTTAATTATTCACCTACAGCCCCAAATCATTTTTAGAGTCACTGCTTCTCAGAATAGAGCCCCTCCCTTATCTAAGTATGGTCTACATTTTGTTCCTAGATGTATATATTTATATTTAGGTATATTGAAACAGTATGCACCCATCCAGCTTATTAGGAGATTCAGATTGATCTGTTTCAGTGATCTGTCCTCTTCGTTGTTTACCACTGCCCAATTTTGGGGTCTTTTGCAACCTATCAATGATGATTTTATGTTTTTTCCTCGGTCATTGATAAAAAATGTTAAATATGTTAGGGCCAAGAACTAATCCCTGTGGAACCCCACTAAAAAACACCTGTTTGATTATTCCCATTTACAAATTCCATTGAGACCTATCAGTTAGGCATCTTTATTTTATATTGTTCTCATTTTTTAATTAAAATGTCACATGGTACCAACTCAAATGCCTGACAGGAGTCTAAGTATATTACATCAGCACTATTATCTTGATCAACTGGCCTTGCAATCTCACCAAACAGAGAGATATCCAGTTAATTTGACAGGATGTTTTTTTTTTCATAAACCCAGATTGGCATAAAGAAATAATATAATTTATATTGTTCAATCAAGTCCCATATAAACCACTTTATTTTCTTGCCTAGGATCAATAGACTAATGGGCCTAGAATGACCCAGGTAATTTTGTGTACTCTTTTAAAATGTAGGGACAACATTATTAATTTTCTAGAATTCCTGGCTTCTGATAGATATGCATTATAATCTATTTCCCCTCTCTTCCATGTTAAATACTTAGGGTTTTTTTCTCCTTCTTCTTCTACAGCTACCTTTGTAAGAAGGAAATTTTGTTAACCCAGTAATACGCCTAAACCATTGCCAGCAGCTCAAATACCAATTGTTTTGCTTATTGCTGAAAGCATCTAGAAAGGCTTTTCTGAAATCTTAGCACAACTAACAGGCCAGGAAGAGTGGGAAGGAGGGGAAGGCGAGTGGCCATGAGGAGTAAACATGACCCTGTGTCCTCCTGATTTCAGTTTTTGCCAAAGCACGTGATTTTGCAAGATAGAAAGTCTGGCAATCGTTAACCAGATGTATTTCACATAGCAACAGTTAACTGGTGGAAATCTCTACACTTTGCTGAGCAGAAGGTTGGGGTTTTTTTATGAATAAACTATGTAATACTAACAAATTAGATATTAAAAAGGGGATGAAACCTGAGCTCAGTGGACACTTGAGCACCTTTCAAGTTCCCCTGCAGACAGAAGCCTGACCACAGGGTGTCTACAGTTATCCATTCAAGACCTCCTCAAGAGCCTGGGTAAATATGGTAATTTGGGATGCTCTACTAATCTGTTGCGGATGTGTGCAAGTTCTGGGGACTAATAAAATAGAAGATTTGAGTGAAAGCACTTGTCTGCCTTCTTGTCTCAACTATCTATCAGCTAGATGGCCTTGTCCCATTGATTTATTTCCTTCCACCACCTTGCAAACAATAAAGTTGCCAAGATTTTTGGGTTCAGGTAATACCTTCACATTCCCTCTAAAAGGTTCTTCTTTTAACCAATATGGCTTTCTGTCTTGATTGTAGGAGTACGGCTTTTGGGGCTCTTAATTCCCCAATTATCACATTCTTCTGCAAAATTCTTCTTCCCAGATGTCTTGGCTCAGTTGTTTTCAGCATTGCGAAATTGGCCCTTTTAAAGAAGTGTGTGCACAAATGGGGGGGGAAGGGGTGTGTGTGAGAGAGAAATCAGCTCTCTCTCTCTCTCTCTCTCTCTCTCTCTCTGGTTTTGACTTTATGCTGCCTGCACATTTTAAATGTAATCAAGTCATAGTCACTTGTACCTAAGCTACCATTAATTTTTATTTCTATGCAGTTCTTTATCTATCAAGATTAGTTCTAATGTAGAATTGCCTCATATTGGATGTAACACTTTCTGATTTAGGAAATTGTCAGCTAATATATTTAGAAGTTCTAAGGATATTTTAGTACTGGCAACATGAGGCCTCCAGCATGCCACTCAAATTGAAGTCCTGCATGATTATGCAGGGTTTTTGTTTGGTTGGTTTTTTTGGGGGAGGGCGGGGGGGAAGGCAGGGAGTATACATTACAGATTGATTGACTCCTTATGAATCTCTCTCATCCCTGGTGTGATTTGGTGGTTTGTAGTAGATACAAACTAATACCCCATCTTGTGCTTTATCTGTTAGGACATAAATGCTGCCTTATAGATCAAAGATCCCTTTGCGCCCCTCTTC
The DNA here is from genome assembly GCA_037349315.1 of Chelydra serpentina. Lineage (NCBI taxonomy): Eukaryota > Metazoa > Chordata > Testudines > Chelydridae > Chelydra > Chelydra serpentina. The sequence goes on along the minus strand of JBAIAC010000014.1, from coordinate 6,709,371 downwards.
ACAGAGCACTTCACCCAGTGCTGAGGATCTGGCCCATAATATTTAATTAGAAAGCAAGAAGTTCTACCTAGGGTTCCAGTGATCTTTATCTGGTGATATAACTCATGTAATGGAAAGTAACAAATGCATTACATTTATGTGGACAATAACTCCATTAATTAAAAACAGAGGGAGTTTAACAAAACAGATGACTTCCTTTCAACTTCCTAAGTTGCTTTTATCTTGAACTTCAAAATCAAATAAAGTATTCCATAATATTACTACAATTCAGCTAGCTGCATTTAACTTAATTATAAGAAATCATTAATACATAAATTAGGTTTTGTACTTCAGTAAGACAAAAGCTTTTTATATATAAAGAGTATTACATTAAAAATGACAGCTTGTGTGTACACAAGTATGTACACACAGTGGAAATGTAACATGTCCCTAAGGACTGGCTGGCCATAAGCAGGTCTGGAGTGGGGAGCAAGGAACCACCTTCCCTTCCTTCTGGCCTTGCATGGACTGCATTAGGACCACACAGAGTTGCAGACCCTGGTGATTACTCCCTGGTGATGCCCCAAAATGGATGGAGAGGTGCAGAGAATATGTGGAGCTGTGCCTCAACTGACTAGCTGTGCAGGGAGAAGATGCTTCACTTTTGTGCATTGCCATCTGCACTGGTGAACTTTGAGCCATTCCTTCCCAGATGGCAATAGTCTCACTCTGAGTGAACTATACCGCAGTATATCTCCATAGTTTCTGACTTGAATGTTCATTCAGCATGCTCGTCACATTTCACAAGCCCTTTTATTTGAAGGGGCACATTATGGCAAGAGCAGAAAAAGAGATGGATTCAGCTAATGTCCTGAGAAACAGACTCTATATGTGTGTGCTCATTTCCCTTATACAGATTTACTATTATTTCAAAGACACTGCAAATTAAAGGCCTAATCCTGCAAAGTGCTGAGCACTCCCCATTCTCATTTAAGTCAGCCAAATTCTGCTTGGTTAAGCCAATGATAATAAGGAGCAACTGCATTGAAATAATAAATTAATGGAATGTCTCCAGATTTGCAGCAGAACTTGACCTAAGCGGATAGTTGAGGGCACTCAGCATCGTGTAAGAGTGGAGCCAAAGTTTGGTCATTTCTATGGCTTAAGAAAGTAGACAAAAACATATGCTGATACTTATGTGCTAAATGTCACCTTCCTTTTAAAGCTGTTTTTACTGTAAGGTTGCTACAGCTTGTTTCCCCCTGGTAACCATAAACATTTAATTTCTACTCTAAATATTTAAATCCCAATCAGACCTGCTAACATTTTACCAAACAAACACAAAGGAGTCATGTGATTACTTTGCATTAATCCAGGCATCACTGGGAGATTTATCTACTGTAACTGTTTGGATTTAGGGACAGAGATTTCTTAGCAGCTTTAAATGCAATGTATTCTTGGATAATCTATTTGTTCCAAGAAAAGCTAGTTACAACACATTAGTAAACTGTCAGTTACTGGAATGTAATTTCCTGCATATTTTTACACTGTAAATTAAAGCATTAATGAATTGCCATATCAGGGAGTTAGCAAGTTTTTTAAACGTTTGCAGTGTTTAGGCTGACATGAAATTCCACAAAATCCTTTGGTGCTTTAAAAATTAATTTAAAAAGGCATCCCTATCTAATCATAGGATCATAGAATCTCAGGGTTGGAAGGGACCTCAGGAGGTCATCTAGTCCAACCCCCTGCTCAAAGCAGGACCAACCCCAACTAGATCATCCCAGCCAGGGCTTTGTCAAGCCTGACCTTAAAAACCTCTAAGGAAGGAGATTCCACCACCTCCCTAGGTAACCCATTCCAGTGCTTCACCACCCTACTAGTGAAAAAGCTTTTCCTAATATCCAACCTAAACCTCCCCCTCTGCAACTTGAGACCATTACTCCTTGTTCTGTCATCTTCTACCACTGAGAACAGTCTAGATCCATCCTCTTTGGAACCCCCTTTTAGGTAGTTGAAAGCAGCTATCAAATCCCCCCTCACTCTTCTCTTCTGCAGGCTAAACAATCTCAGTTCCCTCAGCCTCTCCTCATAAGTCATGTGCTCCAGACCCCTAATCATTTTTGTTGCCCTCCGTTGGACTCTTTCCAATTTATCCACATCCTTTTTGTAGTGTGGGGCCCAAAACTGGACACAGTACTCCAAATGAGGCCTCACCAGTGCCGAATAGAGGGGAATAATCACGTCCCTCGATCTGCTGGAAATGCCCCTACTTATACAGCCCAAAATGCCGTTAGCCTTCTTGGCAACAAGGGCACACTGTTGACTCATATTCAGCTTTTCGTCCACTGTAACCCCTAGGTCCTTTTCTGCAGAACTGCTGCCCAGCCATTCGGTCCCTAGTCTGTAGCAGTGCATGGGATTCTTCCGTCCTAAGTGCAGGACTCTGCACTTGTCCTTGTTGAACCTCATCAGATTTCTTTTGGCCCAATCCTCTAATTTGTCTAGGTCCCTCTGTATCCTATCCCTACCCTCCAGCGTATCAACCACTCCTCCCAGTTTAGTGTCATCTGCAAACTTGCTAAGGGTGCAGTCCACACCATCCTCCAGGTCGTTGATGAAGATATTGAACAAAACCGGCCCCAGCACCGACCCTTGGGGCACTCCACTTGATACCGGCTGCCAACTAGACATGGAACCATTGATCACTACCCATTGAGCCTGACCATCTAGCCAGTTTTCTATCCACCTTACCGTCCATTCATCCAGCCCATACTTCTTTAACTTGCTGGCAAGAATACTGTGGGAGACTGTATCAAAAGCTTTGCTAAAGTCAAGAAATAGCACATCGACTGCTTTCCCCTCATCCACAGAGCCAGTTATCTCATCATAGAAGGCAATTAGGTTAGTCAGGCATGACTTGCCCTTGGTGAATCCATGCTGACTGTTCCTGATCACTTCCCCCTCCTTTAAGTGGTTCACAATTGATTCCTTGAGGACCTGTTCCATGATTTTTCCAGGGACTGAGGTGAGACTGACTGGCCTGTAGTTCCCCGGATCTTCCTTCTTCCCTTTTTTAAAGAGGGGCACTACATTAGCTTTTTTTCCAGTCATCCAGGACCTCCCCCGATAGCCATGATTTTTCAAAGATAATGGCCAATGGCTCTGTAATCACATCAGCCAACTCCTTTAGCACCCTCGGATGCAGGGCATCCGGCCCCATGGACTTGTGCTCGTCCAGCTTTTCTAAATAGTTCTGAACTACTTCTTTCTCCACAGAGGGCTGGTTACCTCCTTCCCATACCGTGCTGCGGAGTGCAGCCGTCTGGGAACTGACCTTGTCTGTGAAGACAGGGGCAAAAAAAAAAAAAAGCATTGAGTACACTAGCTTTCTCCACATTCTCTGTCACTAGGTTCCCTCCCTCATTCAGCAAGGGGCCCACACTTTCCTTGACTTTCTTCTTGTTGCTAACATACCTGAAGAAACCCTTCTTGTTACTCCTAACATCTCCAGCTAGCTGCAACTCCAAGTGTGATTTGGCCTTCCTAATTTCACTCCTGCATGCCTCAGCAATATTTTTATACTCCTTCCTGATCATTTGTTCAATCTTCCACTTCTTGTAAGCTGCTTTTTTGTGTTCAAGACGAGCAAGGATTTCACTGTTAATCCAAGCTGGTCGCCTGCCATATCATCAGAAGTCATCATTTTCTAAGAGCTACTACATAGTAGTAACTCAGAGGAGATTATTTAACTTACAGTCCCTCAGAGCATACAATGTATTTGTTCTTTCTTTGTACAGCACCGAGTACAAAGGTGTCCGGTTCTAGGACTGGGACTCCTAGATGCCATGATAGATAAATAAAAATATGATCCCTGCCGCAAAGAGTTTATAATTTAACTGGAACAAGGTGCAACAAATTATTAAAACAGAAAAAAGGGAAGAAGCAGAGGATAACATTAATAAGATCACAGTTATGTAAGTTTCCTATTGCATACATTGATGATTCCAGATCATTAAAAAGCTTTCTGTTGTTGCTTTTTTATATTAAAGGTACCTGTTAAATGTATAACCACAGTTGGTGAATAATGAATAGGCCCAGTGCTAATTGCTGAACTGCAATATTTCAAAAATATTATTCATAGAAAATTTGCACAGTTCAGTATTTATGGATTCCTAGTTTTCCATGTTTTATTATTAAATTTGTTGAAAAAACTAACTACTAAACACTTTGGTAAATGGCTTAATGTTGATCTCAGAACAGTTTAATACCAAAAAGATTCCATTGACTGAATCACTCATGCCTGATTGTAACTGTTCTTTTGAATTTAAAAGAGTGGAAAATATTTTTAGCCATATTGATTTGAGAAAATGAGGCAAAATAAAAAACTAATAAGTCATTTTGCACAGTTTTTGAATCCTCCTTATATCAACAGAAATTAGATTTGAGAAAATAGAAATCCTGATTTTTTCCTTTTATAAATTGGACTTATGCCTCAGATTTACAAGAAAGGGAGATTAGTCTGTGGAAATTCTACCTCCCAAACAGAAAATAGTTACAGGAAATGAAAACATTCTTCCAGCAATCTCAGAGTTGTAGCCAGAGGCGCATATTGGGCAATGGGAATACAATATTTTCTGTTAGAACAAATAAAGGCTTCTTATTATTATGTGTGTAAAGCTGTTGAAGAAGCGTGATGTATTCTTTTAACATGCACATCAACAAAACAATGTATTCCTTTTATTAATGAACATAAGAATTGGAACCAAAACAATTTGATCTACAACACAGGAAATGCAAGTCTAATGTAACTACAGTATGACATTACAAGTGATGGTTAACACATTTATTGTGTTATATGTGATATTCCCCACCACAATATTCCAGTAAACTTTTCTCCTGTGAGAAAATACCCATGGTGGGTTCTTGGCAGCCCAGAAGGGTGGAGAGGGTTTGGTTAAACGACTGTAAGACACCTTTGTGCCATCCTAATCCTGGTGTTCTCCAGATTCTAAAGTGCCCCTCTACACCATCGTAATTTTAGACACCCCCTACCCCAGGGCTGTCTAAATTATGGCATCCTCCCTGGACTGTTTTAAGGGCCACACCACTGCCTGGAAACTCTGTCACCCTGCACAAGAGCCAGTGCTGCCTCCTACACATCTCCCCCCATGCCAGGGTCATTGGAAGGCAGCCTTATGGCTGATGCTTGCAGTGCTTGTGTCAGGAAATATTCCCTCACATGTAACCAAGGCTTTTTGAGCCTTACTGGCCCTTGTACTGAACATAATGGGGCCAGAGCACCTCCAGCTTTCAATTATACTGAATACCTCTCCTCCTCTAATAGCTGCGTCTTCTATTTGCATTTTTGGCAAAAATGCATCAAGCTCATTTTTAAACTGAGGAACTGTGCTTATATTGCTGATTTATCAGCACAGTACATATTCCAACCATCCTTTCTATAAAGAAATTTCTACCTAAATTGCTTGTACACTAGATCTTCCTCAATATAAGTCCATGACTTCATGTTTTTAAATGAGTAACTATCAGCTTATCAGTCCTTTCTTTTATGGATCATATACATAATGTAATTTACATCTTTGAAATCCCCTTCAGTCTCCTCTTTACTAAGCCACAATAGTCATCATCATCTTATCTGGATAATCTTACATATGAATTTTCCTTCAATATATGGATCAGTTTTGGATTCAAGTGGCATTGCAGGATGTATCTGAGCACTGTATTTTACTTGAATTAAAAATAACACTATTTTTTTCAGAAAATTAATAGAATACCCAAAACACGTTAACCCATAATATGGCATAAGCAGGCTGCAAAGATACTTTATGTAAACTATTCATTTTCCATATTAAATATGGAAGAACAACAGACTAACTGTTTTTCTGTCACTAGCTGTTTCAAACTGTCTGAAGTTCATGGGAAGCATATGTGTAAGTGCTTTGCTGAATCAGGCCCCCATAGAGGATGAAGAGAGGGGGACACCTACTGATTTGGAAAAAGGAGATGATTAGACCATGTGCTGGATCAATCATTTGGATTTTATAATTTTGTTAGATGCTCAGAGAATACAGTGAAGAGCAGTTTAAACATGGAGATGAAGAGACAGATGTCAATGAGTAAGGACTGAGTAATGACTGTTTGAACTTCGGTCAGTCATTACTCAGATGTCATTGACAGCAGATGTTCTTCAACTTCTCTAGAAGTTTTGATGGAAGAGAGGAGGAACACTTTCTTTTTCACCCTCTTTTCATAAAACTGAATTTACTGGACTGTAAATTTAGATGCAATTGCAGGAATTGTACATCTCATTTTTGCAAGATTGTTTTAAATGAGTATACTTAAAGGTACTTTTAAGAACAGGGCATGCACTGAAGGGAAAACTCAGTTTAACTTGTGTTGTAGGAAGACCAGTATTTTAGCTTTACATCTTATTTCATAATTAGAACACCTGGGGGAAAGGGTAAAGAGGGATGGGATTGTAATTTTAAAGCAGAGAACTTAAAGCAAGCAAAAGTTCTTGTAATGAGACATAATTCAGGTTTTTTTGTTTTTTAAATGTTAAATTAGAGAGAGGAAAAGATATCTTGACTAAAGCCATGAAAATCAGATAGCTGTTCGTGATCAAGAAATCAATTATAGGTTTCTGCAACAGAATTTGCTGATATCCCAATGAAAGTGCAAGGGACTTTTATGACAATTATCTCTTTGAAAATAGATCTGTAAATTGAATGAGAAATGGGCCTGCCAAAGGCCAATCTCTCAAATTTTAAAAAGTCATATTGTTTTAATTCACACAAAAAAGAGAAGTTTGGGTATGTTAAGATTATTCTTTTACACTACCCCAACAAAAAAATTGAGACATGAACAAACGGAGTGGACATCATTAATCGCTTTGGAAAAGTAGTCTCCATAGCATAATCTTCAATACTGAAAGAGTTAACTGCCAAAATGGTCTTTGGAGGGAAAATTATGGCCTTGGAATTCAGTGCTACAACAAGTGAATTACCATCATGCATTCATTAAACCCTTAACTGAAGGCTTGTGAACTCTTGAGCATCCTGTGATGTGAAAGTATTACCAGCAGGAGTTTTTATAACAATGATATAGATGGACAAGAGGGTGTTATATATTTCAAGGAAAGACCAGACTACAAAAGTTTGAAACAGACATTGAAATAGTGGTACAGAGAAAAATCCTACTTATTTTCCCCACAATGGAAGAGCAATGTAATATCTTAACTACAGCATCAGAAATGGCATTGATGAAAGCATTAATGTTCATGGGGAATGGAAGCCATGAGCCTCCTAAAGCTTGAGAGAGAAGGTGGGTAGAAGGTCAAGTAGACTAGGGATTGAGAGAGTCTTTACTCCCTAGGGGGCCCTACACAAGGGATTTCAAAGTGTAGAGCGGGTACTCTGATCAGCACATGGGGTCAGGAATGCACTATTGCTGCCCTGCCTTCTCCATCCTATGAACTTCTGGTGGTTCATAAAGAGTTTTCATTGCAAACCAAAGGAGGTTCATTTGATAGAAATAGGAATGGATTCGCTAATATATTTCTCTTACCTTCTCCTCCTGCATCTCTGAGCTTCTCCTGAACATACCACACACAAAAAAGACAGAGGTAACTCCCCACCTGGATCACTCAATTCCTGACACCACACATCCAATCATAGCTGGTATGGAGAGCATGGGGCAGAGATGATATCAGGAGAAGGAATGGAGGACAGAGGAAGAGAATTTAAGGCTTTCCTAATTTGCACTGGGAGCGCCATTTGTCACTGGCTAATCTCAGAATCAAATAGCTTCAAAGATGTTACAAAGACAGGCACACCAAGGCCAGGTCAAAGGATTCAGTCCCATGACTTCTTCCATTATCCCTTAATGTAAGTCAGTGGCAGAATGGAAGTATTCACCTTTCAAAATATTGCAGAAGTATTCTTCAACTGTTCCCCAGATCCATATAATTACATACAATTTAGAGTTTTTTTAGGAACAGCAATCTATGGAATGCTATGGGGAAACTTCCCCATAAACCATCACCACTCCCCAAAGAATATACGGCCACAGGCGCGGACTTCCGGTTCCGCCCGTGGGTGCCATCACTCGGTGTTGGGGGCGGGGCCCCGCCCGACGCCGGGCCCCACCCCCGACGCCGGGTGACGTTGCGGGGCCCCGCCCCCAACGTCGGGTGACGTTGCCCAGCATCCGGGGCGGGGCCCCACAACGTCTCCTGGTGCCGGTAAGTTTGCCGCGGGTCTGGGGCGGGCGGGGAGTTGCCAGTGGGTGCGGAGCACCCACCAATTTTTCTCCGTGGGTGCTCCAGCCCTGGAGCACCCACGAAGTCGGCGCCTATGTATACGGCCATGAATTATTTGGAAGATCGAACTTACTTTTATTGCATCTGTGAAGAGTCATGAAATGTATAAACAAATTCTGGAATTCCCCAAGAGTACTTCTGCTAAAGCTGATGAGCTCAAGTGTTCATTTGCCTCCACTCCATGAAAAGAATTTCTAAAGCCACTTAATGAGTGAACGAGTGAAAAGGAGCATGGAGAATACAGGCTGAGAAACAAGTGGAAATCCAGTGATACATGGAATGTGTTCAGATGCCAGTGACTCTTGTATGGTTGTGGAACTGTTAGGTTTTGTTTATTCTTTAAAGATAAAGTTTACATTTTGTTTCTTAATGGAAATATTACTTCTTGTTAAAGGAAAGTTGAACAGGATTTACATCTGTTCCAGTTAGTCATTAAAGAATTTAAGGACTTGCATATATAACAAGTGTGTCTGTAAGCCACAATTGTGTCATATGAGAATGCAGTTTGCAGTAAAGTTTTTTGATAATAAAATTGATTGTGTCTTTCAAAAGTCAGGTTACCATACAACTGCATTTTAAATATCCTAGGCAAATTACAGCATACAATATTTTTAGTATTCAAAAATGTGTTAGATACTCCACAGTAATAAGTAAATACATGTCCCCTGCCCTTAAGTTCTTACAAACAAAGGCCTAAAATAAGACCTCTCTCTTGGTCCTTACCAAGGCACTCATACAGCTTCACAACTCCAGGAGTGAACCAGGGAGGGAATTATGACTGTTATTGTTTCCTCCCTGGGTCCCTCATCTCTCCAGGAGCAATTTATCCTCTACTGGGAAATAGTACTGGAAAGTAGCAGATTCTGTTCATTCTCTCTTTCCCTGCCCACACACTTCCTGCCTACCTGCTCAGAAGAGGAAGTAGCAGCCCCATGGAGACCTCTGTGACCCTTGATATGGGTGACCTCTGTAGGGGACTAGAGTGGGCATCTTACACATCCTTGTCTCCCTGTGTACGTGCACAGAATCAACAATGATCTTACTTAAAATTTAGAAATGACACCACTAGTGAAGTTAGGAAAGAAACAAAAGTACAGGAAAAGACAATGTTTACAATGATAGATTACAGTTACTCTGTAAAGATGTGTGCATTTTGATTATTGTAAATTTTTAAATATACATATAATGCAGAAAATATATAGACTGGCCATTCAGTAGCAGGGTCCAATTATGAAAGAACTCCCAATCTAAAAGGCATGAGCAGTATGCTATAATGCCTGACAAATATACAATACATACATGTTAACTTATAATAGGGCTCTACTGTAAGACAGCTTATAGCTGGAATGTTTTGCTATCTCCATGGCCCTAAAATGCTCTAACTACGTTTCTTGGGCTCTTCAGACAGGAAAGTCTGTTCTTTATTCAGAGAAGAAAGGATTTTTTTTCAACAGCCATAGAATGTCAGCTGTCATAACTTCCTTACAACCTGATTTTCTGAAAACTGGGCTAAAGAGGAATGACACAGGAGAATTGCTTGAATATGGGAGCAAATTCTTCCTGATTAAGTAATCTTCACTGCCTGACATCTGACCTATGCCACATTCCTCAGATTAGCCAATCAGAGGAAGACATTTTATCCACCCCAGAGATTTTCGGATGGGGTGTGGAAGGATGGCCGCCTTCACTTTACACTCCTCTCAATCATTGCTCATAGAGGCCCTATCACTACTGCTTCCCAATACCAGAAGTGAGAGTACTCCCCACTTTAATACCTTTGGTGTTTTGCTTGAAGGGGGTATTGTCTCTTTTACTTCTTTTAAAAACCCAACCAAGTCTGGTCTTGAAGCTTTAAAAAGTTGTAAAACTGCATAATTACATAAATCCACTGGAAATTGGATGAAAGCATATGTATCCAATGAAGCATAATGGAAATCCAATGAAGCATATAGTAGTTGGAAATGTATACAAGCTGTAAGACATTGACCATTTTGTACAAAACTTTGTACTGTCCAGCTCCAGCCAGAACTATTGCCCCTTCCATGTATAAGGAACAAATTCCCACACATTTGTAGGAAAAACAAAACAAAACATCCCATTCTGGATACTAGTAATTTAACTTTTACAGTACCTTCCATCGAAGTGCTTCAGATTTATGATGCACTGTGTTCAATACTGTACTGAACTGTACTAAAAATCGAAGAAATCCAATTTTTTTCTTTAATGTATTTTTTGATACTGGGATGCACAGGCAACCAAGTTCTTTCCTTATGTTCAGCCTAGTTCAAAAGGCCAACACGTCTTTGTACTTTTCAGGGATTGCAAAAGCACTGGAGGAAGCTCAACACACAATGTTTTAGGTTTTTCCCTCCCCTCAAGGATTTTAAATCCACTTCTTAGCAGGTTATGATAGAAAGACTGGCTGAGTAGGCTCAAGGCAGGTTCTGTCCATTTTCTGGTTCTCTAGCAGTTCAATCCATCATAAAAGTACCTCACATTTGATTTATTTTGAGTTTCATTCCAAAAACTTAAAGCTAAATAAACCTGAAGTTAGTCCTCATTTTTCTGCCCCAACTCAAACTAACTTCTTTCCCAAGTGGAAAATGTTGGGTAAGCATGGAATGTATGTGATGGGAGAAGGTAATGAGAATCTCAGGCCAATTCCTGCTGACAGTCACATGTATGTAGCCTTATTGACTTCAGGGAGAACAGATTTTTGCACAAGAATAGATTTTGGTCCCATCTACTTTTTCACACCAGGTATAAGCAGAATCTCATTCACCTTCTTCTCTTAAATAAGCAAGGTCTGCTTGATTTACAAGCAAATGAAACAGGAAACTCTCCCTTTGTTCTACACCAGCCTTAAACAAACACCAGGCCTGATGTAACAAGGGTGTCACTACAGCAGCCTTGGTTTGACTGTTCTTTTGAAAGATCCTTAATGGTTCTTTTAAGATGCTGATTTTCAATGAAGTCTTTTTGTTCAGGGGGGCAGAGAACACAACATAGAGAGGGAATAGCTCTGTTTTGTCAACTCCTAGTCATTCAAAAATTGAAAGGCTTTAGATTAAGTTTGTTTAATGTTTGTACAGTGATTGTGCTAATTATGATGACTGGGCAACCATCTAAAGATCTGTCATTTCTAGCTGTTACCTATTTCTTACAGAAAGATTAAAACAAAAATGCAAACTGTAGGGGCCTAGTGCACATAGAACTCATGGTTAAGACACCTCATGTCAGGGCTGCTGATCACACATTCTAGAATAGATAATACTTAGTCCTGCCATGAGTTCAGGGGACCAAACTAGATGACCTCTCAAGGTCTCTTCCAGTCCTATGATTCTATTCTATGATTCTAATTGTGGAAGGGCTTGGTGACAGAATGGCCTGATGTGGTGAATCACTGGAGATTAACTACAAAATCTGGGTATCATCCCACAAATAATATTTGGGTTCAATGTGAAAACAGTAATTCATTGTCCTCAGCCAGTGGAACACTGGGAGGTAGCTTTCAGAGCAAGACAGCCTAAAATACAAAGCCACCTAATGTAATTTTACCACTACTACTTCCTCTACTACAGTGGATTTGAGTGGTTTTCTTTTACATAATAAAAGCTGGCTGCTTCCCAGAGTGCAGTCATAGTGAGATAGGGTATGTGGTGTAGAGTCCATAGCTTGGGAGAAACACCTCCAGGGCTTGGCTTTGCACTGTGCCATGTGGGGTAGAGAGTAGAAGCACAAGGCTGAAAGAGGTGAGCAGGATGGGGAATGTTGCAGTGTTCATCCTCATACATATGAGCACTCCACTACCAAGGAGGAAGGAGGCCTAAAAGAAGGACAACGTAGCATCCCTCATGCTGCCTCTTACTCAGAAGTATCTACTTTGAAGAATTGACTGTAGTGAGAGTAGAATAAACTTGTTAATTTTACATAAATAAATATGTATGTAGATAAATGTTTGGTGACTTCATGCTTTTTTTTTTTTTTTGCAATATGTAATTCATACTTAGGCCCTTCTGTCCCATTAGCCTTAGGCCCCTCTAACCTTAATCCGGCCCTGGTAAATAGTAATAGTAAACTACGCACAATTGTTTGTTTAACAGCAGGTGCAAGAAGGAAAAGAAATGAAAATAGCACACTGAGTCAGGATTCCAGGCACTGACATTTTTTTCTGCATATATTGATGACTTAACTGATTTCAGAGGTCTACACACCATGACCAAAAAACAAGATCACCTTGACTATTTGTAATGGAAAACTGAACATAGCTACATCATAATCATATTTCAGATAATACAAAGAACAGAACATTAGCTCAAATTTTCACTACTCCATCAGAAACTGCCACCTGACAGCAATCAATACAGGTTGGAAATAACTGAATTAACATTACTGGAAAAAATTGAGTTGACCAAATGAACTGAAAGGGGGATAAATTCAGCTTTTAGGGGACTGTCATATAGAAGGGGAAAATTATGACCCATGCAGCTGCATGCAGGGATGCTGGAACAATTTTTATAGTGGGGGTGCTGAGAGCCATTTAACCAAAACTGTTAGCCCTGTATATAATAGAAACCACTTCAAGCCAGGGGATACAGTAGCACCCCCAGCACCCCTAGTTCCAGCACTTATGGCTGCATAGTCACTTTAACAACCATCTTCTCCTCATAGCAACCACACCTGGGTGCAGTGGTGAAATTCCTACAGAAGGTCACCTTTTGCTATTCAAGATATTAGGCAATTTCTGCTTCCCTCAGCATTCAAGCATATCAGGAAAATTCTCCAGTTACTCTTTTTGTTGCTTTCCTTAATACACTAACCGCCAAATATTTCATTTGTTGGGTTCTCTTTTAAGGATGACTGGTTGGCAAGACAAATCTGTCTAGTATTATATTCAAGGCTGGATATTGCAATGTTGCCACAGTAAAAAATGTATTTTATTGTTACATGTGCTTTTGTTTCAAATCCTGCTTAGGTCCTGTGTTCATTATTATTCGTTTATTACAAAAAAAGTTAAGAGAAGAAACAAGTGGCCCAAGCACATGATCAAGCTGAACCAAATGATGTGTCCTAAGAGCAAACTTCACTGGCAAGCCTTTTTGCCAAATAAAAGAGTCAGTTCCTTGTTAATAACACACCTGATCTCCAATCCAGTGAATTCAATGGACAGTCTGCTGCTGCTATCAGTGGGCATTGACACAGGTTCATAAGGGACAAGCATAGACACATTGAGGATGGCAAAATTATTTTGTATGAATTAAAAATAAAACCAGGACTATAGCCAAAAAATCCAAAACAAAACAAAAAAAACCCAACAACTTAAACTGGCCAAACTGATGCTGACTGTATTCTCTGACCCCTGGGAAAGATCAGGAATCTCACAAGAGCACCTCTTCTTGAAAGATTTCCGGCCATTTTTGCAAAAACAAAGGCTCTGCTTGTTCAGATAAGAATTGAAATCTGAATCAGAGAAGGGCCTGGGTCATAACACTGGATTACAGACCACCTAAAAACACTACAAGGGAAGTTCTAACCTGTTTTGGAGCTTCCCAGCTCACATCTGTTTCCATAAGTGATTATGAGCTGAACCAACCTTTTTAATATGAGCCCCCAAACCCTGAGAAAGTTCAAATTCAGACCTGGATCTAGATTCACACTCAATTTCATATCTGATTTTAACTGAATCTCTGAATCAAAAAGTTGCATATAATTAACTACAGGTAAGACTAGCAACACTGATATTACTCAGGTTGCCCGTCACTTCCCATTACAAGACCCTGTTCTCAATTGCTTATAACTTTACCAGATTTTAACTATTTAGGCTGAATTTTCCACACAGGTTGTCTGCCTCTAGGTAATTTGTTTTGGAAATTTGTAGCCAAAATGGTTCAGTTGTTTCCAAAAATGAGGCTAGGGAAAAATACACTGTTTTGCCCACTGTGATGGGGTGCTCTACTCACCACTGGACAGCACCTCCTCCTGGCAGTTCTGAGGATTAGTTCTGCAAGGCAGACATCCCTCCTGCAGGTGCACTCCACCTCTCTCTTCATGCTGCAGCCCCTCTTTCATTCCAGGAGCCGATGCAGCCTTTTCATGACTCAGCCATTTCCCCTTCCAGGGTAGTCTTTCAGAGTCCCTGTCCCCAAGCAGCATCAGGCAGCCCTCAAGTCTGCCCCCCAGACTCTATCATTCCAGCAGTCTTCCTGTTCACTGCCCATAACACCACTACACAGCAGGGATTGGTAGGGAACCCAGGTCCACCCTCTACTCTGCATCCAGAGCCCTGCAACAAACAGTGAATGTCTGCATCTCCACCAACCTTACTGCTTTCACCCCTGGATGCCTTCCTACCAGGATTGTTCTCCCTTAGCTCAGGGAAGGGGACCACTGACTTTCTCCCTGCTGCTTCCTTCACACTAATTCCAGCCTCCTGGCTTTAGAGAAGCCCTGCCTGTTCTCTCACTGGTGAGCTTCCTTCTAATTCACTTCCACCCAACAGCCTAAATCTCCCTCCTTTGTAGCTAATTGGCTGATTGGGCCCTCTTGGCCTAATTCAGCTCTTGCAGTGCCAGTGTATGGAGTACACCACATTAAAGAATTCTGACCACCTTTTATTTGAAAAACTGTAGCAACTCTGTACTTTAGAACAGGGACTTGAAATTCACAGGGATGTGCCTTCTTTGTGAAAATCTGCCCAAATTTGGTAAAATTATAAGACTTTGAAGACATGAATTTGCACAAGCTCAGTAGAAACTTCCTAGATTTGAGCAGCTAAATTCCTCAAAGATTCCACCAGCACTGAGCAGGACTTTTCCTGCAATTGGAGCTCTGGGCTGGGCTCTGCCTGATTCAGTGAAGGGACTTGAATGTGGGTCTTCTACTTCCCAGGAGAGCGTCCTAAACACCAGGCTATAAAGTCTAAGTCTCTCTCTCTCTCTCTCAGTCTCTGTTGTAAGAAAGGTCCACTCTGTAAAAATAATTAAATACTAATGCAATCAGAGAGATTGGCTCTGTATCCTGCTGGTTAGGACACTCATCTCGGGTATGGAAGACCAGTTTCTAGTCCCTACTTAAAATCAGACAGAGCAAAGACCTAAATCTGAATCTCTCTGATCTCAGATGAGGGTCCCAACCACTGGGTTAGGTCACACTCTCACACTCCTGTGTTTTAACCATAAATTCTATCCTGGACCTGAGAAACCTTCCGGGACAGTGTTGATGAAACAGATATGTTTTGGTTTGGACAAACCAGAATTTTCTGATGGAAAAGTGTTTTGCTGAAAATTCCCAACCAGCTCTAACTAGCAACACCCGAGATCTGCTGGAGAAGCCAGACCCATGAGAACAGGCGGGAGGGGGAGAGAAGGACTGGACTGTGCCAAGTGAAGTCTTTCCCCACAGCTTAGCACTTTGCCCCAGTGGCTCATATGCCCACCTGGGGCACCAAATAAAGCAGCAGTTCCCCAAGGGGTGGAAATGAAAGAGCCGGGCTGGGCTTCCCCCAGCCAACTTCTGGGCCCAGCACAGGATACCAGCAACCCATCCCCCTTTTTTGAATAATTGATTTTTCCAGCTATTATAGTTTAGTCCTGTAGCTCAAGTAGAAGTCTCTAGTAAAACATTGAAGATTCAGAGTTCTACCCCTACTAATGATACATGATAGGGGGTTATTACGCTTGTCTAAAATAGATTTTTTTAAACTCTTTTCTTTTAAAAAAAGACACCAAGAAATGACATACACAAAACCTGTGATAAATGAAGGTTATTTAAGTTGCAAAGTGAAAACCACAGAAGTTAGGAAATGACAGATTTACAATTGCTCATGCCACCTTAGTTCTGTGCTGTTGTGCTTATGCATTTTGATACAGTCTTTAACTACATGATCGCATAATATTTTTCCCCACTGACCCCTGCCTCATTCAGTGCACAGGGAACTAAAGTTGTAAAGGCAACCACAAATCTGACATCTCCAAACTTTCAAATGCTTCCTAAATAACATTTTTTGGATGACAGGGGGGATGGGACCTTAATGTGTTTTTATTTAGTTTCTAATTTATTCTAGTTCAATTTATTTATACTTCCATGGTCAATGACAGAATTCCTGCACTATCACATTTTCAGAAATTACATTCAGGATAAAGTTCTATTTGTCTTTGCAGTAAGTAAGCAACCATGAGTTTAGGACCCGGGTAGGTGGGGCTCGTCAGCCTTGGAAGGCAGCCCACCTAGGAGAAGGAAAACTCTGATTTAAAACCTCCGCTGCCTTGTGGCAATACCCACTCATGGGAAAGGCTAAGGGAGTCAACCCTGAAACCAAATCCGGTGTCAGAGTCCCGATGGCGGTCTGACATTGTCCTCAACGTCATTCCGGCAACTCCTGCGACGCCACTGGTGCCAAGTTGTATCGACATTGTCTTTCCCTTGGATCCGTCAGTTACGTGGAGAGGGGGGTTCTGCTGCATGGGCAACAGCTGTTCCTCCATATCACCCTGCCCTGGCTTGCGCCCTGGAGAGGACACTCCAGCTTCGCTTCACAACGTCGACAGAACACGGGAAGCTTAGTGTACGTGAGTACCCGACAAGTGGACTGCGAACCATGCACCAGGCAGCAACAAAAGAAAACCAACATTTAAGAAACCAGCCCTCAAGTTAGGATGCTGGAACGTACAGACCATGACAACTGGCCTATCACAAGACCTTCAGGCAATCAGCGATGTTCGGAAGACTGCAGTCATCAACGATGAGCTAGCACGACTCCAAATCGACATAGTCGCTTTGCAGGAGACACGACTGCCAGATGCTGGGACTCTCAGGGAAAAGAACTATACGTTCTTCTGGCAAGGGAAGAGTGCCAAAGAAATCAGAGAGTGTGGTGTTGGATTTGCCGTGAGAAATTCCTTACTGGGGATGGTGGAACCTGGTCAACAAGGAACTGAAAGACTGTTATCACTCCAACTCCACACATCCACTGGACCCGTCAACCTGATCAGCGTGTATGCACCAACACTCGGCGCCAACAGGGATACCAAGGATGAGTTCTATGATCAGTTAGACACGATCATCAGGAGTATCCCTAAAGAAGAGCACTTGATACTACTGGGTGACTTCAACAGCAGAGTGGGCACTGACCACGACTTTTGGCCAACCTGTCTTGGAAAGTTTGGCATTGGAGAAATGAATGAGAATGTACAACGACTTCTGGAACTGTGCTCGTACCATGACCTCAGCATCACCAACTCATTCTTCCAGACAAAGCCTCAACACAAAGTGTCCTGGAGACACCCTCGCTCCATGCACTGGCACCAACTTGACCTGATCATCATCAGGCAGTCTGCCTTGAAGTGCGTCCTGCTTACTCGCACCTTCCACAGTGCTGACTGCGACAGTGATCACTCGCTGGTGTGCAGCAAGATGAGGCTACAGCCAAAGAAGATCCACCGCTCTAGGCCAGAGGGCAAACCCCGCATCGATGTGAGCAAGACCGCACACCCAGACAAGGCAGAGAAATTCACCAATGAGCTCTCCGAGGTGCTGAACTGTATGCCTCCCGGTGGCTGCGCCAAAGAGAGATGGGACCACATCAGGGACGCAGTACACAGCACAGCCATGAAAGTTTTTGGAAAGAAACGAAACATGAATAATGACTGGTTTGAGGCCAACTCTGCCACACTCACTCCAGCCATTGAAGAACGCCGCGCTGTTCACCTGGAGTACAAGCGTTCCCCCAGTCAGAGGACTCTACAAAAGTATCGCTTTGCCAGGAGCAAAGTACAGAGACTAGCTCGACAGTGTGCAAATGATTACTGGCTCCAGCTCTGCCAGAGCATTCAACTATCTGCTGACACTGGAAACATCAGGGGAATGTATGATGGCATCAAGAAGGCCATGGGACCCACAAAGAAGTGGAGAGTGTCACTAAAGTCTGCAACAGGCGAAAACATCCAGGACAAGGGCAAGCAGATGGATAGATGGGTGGAGCACTACTCTGAAGTGTACTCCAGGCAAAACACCGTCACCGAAGCTGCCCTCAATACTGTGGATGGTTTTCCCATTGAAACTGAGCTGGACGAGAAGCCCACCATGGAAGAACTGAAGAAAGTCATTGAGAGCTTGTCCACAGGAAAGGCTCCAGGAAAGGATGGCATCCCACCAGAAGTTATCAAGTGTGGCATCAACGTCCTCCTAGAAGACCTCCACGACCTCCTCTGTCAGTGCTGGGACGAAGGTGCAGTACCTCAGGATATGAGAGACGCCAACATCATGACCCTCTACAAGAACAAGGGTGATAGAAGCGACTGCAACAACTACAGAGGCCTATCGCTCCTGAGTGTTGTGGGTAAAGTCTTTGCACGCGTGATCCTGAATAGACTGCAGAAGCTTGCTGACAGAGTTTACCCAGAGTCACAGTGCGGGTTCCGAGCAGGGAGATCCACAACCGACATGGTTTTCTTCTTAAGGCAGCCACAAGAGAAATGCAGAGAACAGCACAAGCCGCTATTCCTTGCCTTCATAGACCTGACCAAAGCTTTTGACCTTGTGAACAGAGATGGGCTGTTCAAGATCCTGGTAAAGGTTGGCTGCTCACCGAAGCCGCTGAGCGTGATCCAGTCTTTTCACGACAACATGAAAGGCACAGTACTGTGTGATGGCTCATCTTCCGATGCCTTCGACATCCACAGTGGAGTAAAACAAGGCTGCATTCTCGCTCCCACACTCTTCAGCATCTTTGCAGCATTGCTGAAACGTGCCTTTGGAAATTCCACAGAGGGAGTCTATCTCCACACCCGGTCTGACGGGAGACTTTTCAATCTGGCTCGACTAAAGGCCAAAAGCAATGTACGGGAGGCAACAATCAGAGACATGCTGTTTGCAGATGATGCTGCCCTGGCCACCCACACAGAAACTGATCTCCAGCATCTGATTGACCACTTTTCCAGAGCTTGCGAAGAGTTCGGGTTGACAATCAGTCTTCAGAAGACCAAAGTTATGGCCCAGGATGCAGAACATCAAAGCATTGCCGTCAATGACTATGTGCTAGAGGTGGTCAATCAGTTCACCTACCTTGGATCTACCATCACGGACAACCTCTCACTGGACCCTGAGATCAACCGTAGAATCGGCAAGGCCTTCACAATTTTGGCCAGATTGTCACAGAGAGTATGGAACAACAACATGCTGACCGTCAACACAAAGGTCGCTGTGTACCGTGCATGTGTGTTAAATACTCTTCTCTATGCCAGCGAAACTTGGACCCTCTACGCTTCACAAGAAAAGAGACTGTACAACTTCCACATGCGCTGCCTCCGCCGCATACTCGGGATCACTTGGAGTGATCAAATAACGAACAACGAGGTGCTGGAACGTGCCAAGATCTCCAGCATGTTCACTCTCCTCTGTCAACGCCGCCTCAGATGGCTTGGCCATCTAAGTCGCATGGAAGATGGACGGATCCCCAAAGACCTGTTGTATGTCTAACTTGCCTCCGGAAACAGAGCTACAGGACGGTCCCACCTTCGCTTCAAGGATGTTTGTATGAGGGACCTGAAGACTGTTCAAATCGACATCAACAGCTGGGAAGAGCTCGCCCAGGACAGAATCAGATGGAGACACGCTCTGACCACTGGATTGAAAACTGGCAAAGACAAGCTGCGGCAGTTTGCCGAGGAAAAGTGGGTTCAACGAAAAAGGAAGCAGCAGCTCCAACCCACAGCTGACACCGCCTTCAAAGGCAGCAAATGCAATTGAGACTGCCACTCTCATGTGGGGCTTCACAGCCACAACAGACGCTGCACAACCATCAACTAAACATTCCCCATGGGCGCATATCCATCGTCTCTCGAGACTAACGGACGCCAACAACAATTTATGAGTTTAGGAGTCTCTGGAACAAATTATCTTAATATATTTTTCCCTAATGCCTTTTGAGTAGTGCCTGGGATTATATATTGCATATAATACAGAATAATCAGAGCTAAACCACAACCAATCAGTAGTGTATTTGTGCCCCCTAAAACATCTTTCCTTTCTGAAAACCATGGCTTTATTGTACTTTACAATTCATCAAGGGGGATTCATAAGAATTGCTGCCTATGTAAAAATTCTCAAGCAAACTGCTTTATGCCGTTTCAGCCAGAGCTGAAGAACTGACTCTTTGCATTTGTTTCCAAATACTCTACAAGAATCAGAATAATAAAATACCATGTCAATATGCTCTGCAGGTAGAAAATCAAAACTATAACAATAAAACAGTTTTAATATATCAGTGTTGCCATGCTCTTCCAAGAACAACAATGGGATATGCAGCAGGAAATTGTGTTATTATTAAGGTATTATGGATATGGTCATTAAAAGATGCAGAGGATTTGTGTTTGAGCAACACCATGAAAACATTGTTGACAGTTTTCATCTTTCTAGGAAAAATGATATGTGTACTACCTGACAGCTTGCCCACAGGGGCATCATTAAAAGCATTTACTATGAGAAATCAAGATTACATTTCTTTTCCAGCAAAATGTAGCCGAAAGCTGTCAAATGTTGGTATGTTCCTGTGCATAATAAGCTGCTGCTCTTGCTATATTGTTCTGACTGATGCAGGGATTGTAAGTTATTCTTTAGGCATGTACTCTTACATTTGTCATTTGCATGTTCTTTGGAAATGTTGTTTTGAATGTTTATTATGTCTATAACCTAAGCTCCCTAAGCTGTTCATCCCCTGCTCATCACCTGATGGGAATAAAGAGTCTGCATGAAAGCAACAGCAGGAGCTTCTCTGCAAATACACAGACTCTCAGCTGTAGCATCAAATTGAGTTAGCTGTTTGCTTTATCTTTTCTATTTTTCCAATAGCTTATAGACTTTATGACTTAGTCACTTTTAATCTTGTTTGGGCTTGCCAGTTGTAATTTTCCACCCACAGGCAATATATCAGTTGTATGTTTTAAAATGTCAGAAAGCAGTTTCCCCCCAAAAAGCCAAATTTTTCAAAAGCAGCCCCTGACTTTAACACATCTTTGGCATGATTTTCTGAGATGCCGAGCACCCTCAAGTCCAATTAAAATCAATGGAAACTGTGAGTGCTCGGCACTTCTGAAAATTAGGCATATACATTTGTGCACCCACTTTACTTGATTGGGCTTTGGGTCAGGTCATCAAAGAGAGAAGCATCCACTTCCCCAGGGAGCATCAAACCTTCAAAGCTAAGCTAAATTAGGAGCTATACTTTACACCAGGGGTTCTCAAACTTCATTGCACCACAACCCCCTTCTGACAACAAATATTATTACATGACCCCAGGAGGGGGGAGCAAAGCCTGAGCCCACTCAAGCTCTGCCTCCCTGGGGGTGCCAAAGCCGAAGCCCAAGGGCTTCAGCCCCAGGCAGGGGGCCTATAACCTGAACCCCGCCACCCAGGGCTAAAGCGCTAAGGCTTGAGCTTTGGCCCTGGGCGGTGGGCTTGGGCTTCACCCCTGGATCCCAGCAAGTTTAAGCTAGCCCTGGTGACCCCATTAAAATGGGGTCCCAACCCACTTTGGGGTCCAGACGCACAGTTTGAGAACTGCTGCTTTACACACAAGCTTTGGGTCTCAGTTTCCATGTCTTGTCTGTACCAGCCAGGACAGTGATGATCAAATGGCAACCTACAGCACCACACAGACCATGCTTACCTGAGAACAGCTTTTTACCCTGCTCCAGCACTACCAGACCTGTTGATAAATGTCCTGAAACAGCAATCAGCTTTCACTGTCTGCAGAGGCCACCCTCATTTGGGGCTTAAAAACAAACACTTTTCTAACCTTAATCAATTATTTTTATTCTTTCCATACCTGCAACTTTATAATGAGAAATAAAATACAGAAATTCAGGCTTTAGGTTCCCAAGCCACCAAAAATGGCATTATGGTAACAATAAAGGCCAAGGTCAGGCTGCCTCTTCTGCATATGTATAAGCTTGTAAAGACACACTCCGGAAGTACAGAACCTCACTCCTGAATCCCTTAAAACCCGTGGTCAATGTATTCTAGTTTGTATGCCCCTGACCTAGTCACACCAAGATTAATCTTGTGGGGTATGTACATGGGGCCACTGCCAGGTCTGTATTAATGCTGCTTTTTCTTTCTGGTAAAGAAGAGTTCGCTCCTTTTGTAGCATTAGTGTGTACCTTCCTTCCCACCCCCATGCCCAGAATTGATATAGCCTGACTTTGGCCTGAAGAGCTGTATTTTTTAAGCATCTATGCTTGGTCACTTTCAACACCTTTTTTGTTATCTTCTTAATCTGTTCACATCTAGCTTCCACTGCAGCCTGTTTGCAGATGTAGAATGTTTCCTGCAGCCACATTCAAATGTCATTGTTCAATGTAATGGTGAAATGTGAGGTACATGCCAGCACTGGAAGTTGATTTTGCTCAATACTTATGTTGGGCAGCTCTGAACCAGCCAAACAATTCTTGCCACTCTCAATTGCTAATCATTTTAAAAGTATAATTGAAGAGAGCAATTGCCAGAGAAAAACTAGGTCCTCGCCTTATGGAAGCTGTGTGTGCTTAATTAAAAAGAAAATTTAGTGAGAACTACAGAATGCAGAAAGTATTTTGTGGAAATACCCTCTATAACCTCCCTTTTCTCTTTCAAAGAATCTGCATTAGCCGGACCCATTCTACTGGCCAGAGTGTGATCTTTTTGCATCTCATCAATTTGCTTTATGGTCAGCTGGAGGGAGGTCAATGAGTGATGCCAAATGCTTTGGCAGTACTTCCAGCTGCCCATGCCAGGCCAAAAATAGTCTTACTGAATGCAAAATGAAAGGAAAAAAATTGCTACCACAGGAAAGCACAAAAAATACAACATGCACTTATCAAGTACTGCAAAACTGCATGGAAATGTGTCACAATGCGCCAATCAGCACAGAAGCATAAAACAATGGTCTATATTCAGTTAATACAAACACTGTCTTTAGTGGTGTAACATTATTGTACTTGTTCTGTAAATCAAACACCTCATAATAAAGAAGAGCTCTTCATGGCTGCTTTAAAAATACATAAGAGACCATACTACAGCTGGCTGAAATTTTTCAAACAATTTTTTCTGTGAAAAAGTAACCTTTTGTCAAAACTGGAAATGTTGTCAAAAACTGTTGGTTAGTTTTAAATTTATATATTTTATTGATAAAACCAGAAAATAGTGCTTTTTTATTTTTCTTTCTCACCCCACCTTTCTTTTTTTTTATAGGCATCAAGAAAGAAATCCCAAAATAGCCCCAAAGTTTTTGAAAATGAAAAATGTTCAATAAAATATTCACATAAACATTTAATAATGAAAACTCATTCCTTTTTGAAACCTAAGGAATACGAACTTTGAAAAGCATTCACACTTTTTCTCCCTTTTCTGACTAGCTTCAGGCTACATTTTGTAGACATATGTGTCCTCCTATTTGGTAAGGGAGGCAGATTTTTAAAAAATCTGAAGGTTTGCAAATGGTTGTGAACTACAGAGCAAAGCCAAAAAGGGATTATAAATCCTAGAGTTAAGCAAGTATTACAGAAATATCTGTGAATATTACTTGATGATTAGTGTATTCCCATGGGCCATTCTAAACTCCTTCTCCCCATGTTGTGTTTGATTCCTGTGAACATTTATATGATTGAGTTTTACTAGCACAAATGTTCACAGAAAATTGATTGCAAAGCTGCATATGTATTTGTGGAAGTTACATTTTAAAGTCTCTCATGCATGATTTCATGCTGGAAGAGCTCTGAGGCAGTGGGGGGTACTCTAAACAAATAGCTAATTACATCCTCCTCTGTGCAGGTGCAGCTCCATTGGCTGACACTAGGTGTCATTAGGTGGCGGGGGAAAGGAGTGGAGTAAATGCTTCATTCTCCCCCTGCCCTGCCTGTCCACTTACAACACACCTGTACTGCATGTGAGTAGTGACTCTGTAGAGGCTGCTCTACCATGCATGTTGCATGCTATAGGATGCATAGACCATTTAGAAGAATATGGGGTGCTTCTGGTCACTTTATCTCCTTTCACTCATGTGTAAGGCAAGCAGTGATGTTGCTCTTAAATAGCAAACAAAAAATATCCAGGGAGAGATGTTCAGATTTAGTCCATGGAATTAGAAATTTCATCCCGAAATTGTAATATAATTTCAAATAGTGAATAAATGTGAGGAAAGCAGAAGCTATCTTGGAGATAGCAGAAATATTCCTTGGATAAATTATTCTCTGTGAATTATTCTTTTAGCTCTTGAAGATAAACTACTTATGGAAAATCTGTTTACCAGTGTTGAAAAAAGGTCCTCATTTTCTTTATGTCATTGAAATATGCATTCAAAATAATGCAAGTAACATACATATGCACACATGAAAAAATGAACTTTTCATATCCAGGTCCACAGATGCTGTGGTGGATCTCCAGGCTCCTGTAGCTTAAGGAATCAGATTTATCAATCATTCGTGCTAAAATCTGGCCCCTGCAGAGCCTACCAGTTCTGTTACACCTACTGTGCTGTCTCCGAGAACCAGAAATCCCTTTAAAGAGCATGAATTCTCCAAGGCTGGTATTTTCATAGGGGCCTAAGTCCCTTAGGTGCTCAACTCTCATTGAATTTTAATGGGAATTAGGACCTTTTGAAAGTCTCGGCCCAAATCTTTAAGAAATTAAAAATGTCCTTTCCATTCAGTACAAATTGATTTCTCGTTAGGTTCTTTTCTATTATGGGATCTGGAGCCTCTAAATTGCTGAAAGAATCTGTTCTTTTATTGGGTTGGGTTAATTCCCCAACAGTAAGAGAGACACTTCAGTTGTCTTTTCTTTCTGCAGCACAGCACTGGGGAAAACATAGAAGCACTGAACAATAAAGTAAAGGCAAAGGAGTTCAGTGAGGTGACCCCTTTCCATACACCAATACATGGATTTGTGCCTCTTCTTCTCTTGAGAGAGTACCATGTGCTCAAACAAAAAGCATCTAGAGAGGGCTCTCCGGTTCTTCCTGATCCAACACCAGAGCCTGGCTCTCAACAGGAAAGCATCCTGCAAAGGAATATTTTTTCCTTCTCCATCATATAAAATATAAGATACTTGTATTCAGTTCAAGGACCTTCATGTCCTCTCCTCCACTGAAAATGATAAAGGTATCTTCAGTCTTATACCATAGTTCCAATAATCCACCAGCAATACACACTCCAATTCTGTTCTTCATCCTTAAAAGGTTCTGGGACATTTCTGAATCACCAAATGTTTCACCACCAAGGGAACTCATCCTTTCCTTTTGGGGCTGTCTTGGATGGAGAAATTTCTTAAGTCTTGCTGTCCCAAATCAAAGTCCAAGAAAACAGCTGACTAACTGAGCAGGAAGTCAATAAAACAATCAGAGTGGAGATACAATCATTTGTTCAGAGCCCAAGCAAGAGGGAAAACAAGCACTGAATCTTCTCTAATCACACAATAATACATTTTTTTATATTAGGGTTCAGTGAGATCAAGTGAAAATATGAGAGAAAAAGCCTCAGAAAAATCTAATACGCTGTTTTTATCTTGGCACCTAATACAACCTTACTGGAAATCTAAGGAAATCCATTTACTATTTTAAAAACATAAAAGCACACTTTAAAATCAGGAATCGTTATTCAATTCCTTATGCCCTCCTGTGATACTACACGAAAAAAATCTGAATGCTGCCTCAGATTTTGGACCAGATTTTCAGCTGAGGTAAATTGGCGTATCTCCATAATTAATGGAGCTACACAGAGTTACACCATTTGAGGAACAGGCCCTTTATGGAGCTATTTGCCAAAGGTGCATATATTATCTTAAACCTTTCAGCAGAATCCAAAATTAAGTGACAAAAAATGTTAACTGTATTTTTTTCCATTTCACTTTCCCATTTTACATTTTTCTGTGCTTTTACTTTATATCTATAATGATACTGAATAAGACATTTTGCTAGAGATTTCTACTTGGTGCAGAGTGTGCGTTTGAAACCCCCTTCCTCTCACTCACACACACATCATTCTATTACAGTATACCCCCCAAAAATGAGGTAAGGGAATATTTTAAAACCAATTTTGTCTGAGAAGCAAACAGTAGAAATATACTGCCCTGGAGCTGAAAATTTGGAATGACACTACTCTGGTCTCTTGGTGCCACTCCTTGGAGACTAAAACTCAGTCCATGGGCCAGATTGTGACAGCTTTTAATATGGGTGCATGGGGAAATGGAAAAGGGGAGACAACACACACACACACACACAAACTTATACTGCCCACACAAGTGCCTGTTGCAGTTACAGTTGTATCAAGGGAGTACCAAGGGGCAGGAAGAAGGTAGAACCATAGCCACACCTCCCTCTGCACTGATCAAAGCTGATGGGAAGCTACAAATGATACAGACTGCACTGTTTCCCTGTACACAAGGTCACTTGGCACACTCCTTCCCCAAGCCTCCCACAAGGTTTGGTGGTTCTTCACCAACACTCAGGACACTGGTTAATTATCACAATTTGGCCCTTTACTTACATATTGACATTAAAAGGTAAGAAA
Organism: Chelydra serpentina; assembly: GCA_037349315.1. Taxonomy (NCBI): domain Eukaryota; kingdom Metazoa; phylum Chordata; order Testudines; family Chelydridae; genus Chelydra; species Chelydra serpentina. The sequence continues at coordinate 6,682,512 of JBAIAC010000014.1, read as the reverse complement.
ATAAGATGAAACAATTAGTTTATCCAATAAGCTTAGCTTCTTTTTCTTCTCACAAAATACGTGCAGGTAGATCAACATTTCCTTGAATTTCTTCCCTATTATTAGATGACTCTGTGTAAGGTTTTTGACTCTACAGATTGTGAACAGTTCTCTGAGTAATCAACTTTCTAAATTGAGTTCACTGAGATTATGATTGGTCAGTTAAGTCACATACTCTTCTGTAGACTTGGGTGTGTGTAAAACTATTTCCAGCACAAATGCTTACACAAGAAAATTTAATATTCAGTTTCAATTAATATTTCTGTATGTGCTTTGAAATTCATTTGCCATGAAAATTAATTCCAATGAAACTCAATTGTTCTGATGTTCATTGAAGATAACAGAAAAGGAGCTTGAATGGGCTGTTACAAATTCATTAAAGTTCTCTGATGCCATGGTATAAGAAATTAAATAGCTATTTAACTATAAAAGTTCAAACAAATAGTTGCAGAATTATTTTATATTATTAACCCTGACACTACTGCCATGATTTCTGTTTAGCTGAGAACTTTTGTTTTTCAGATATGAAAGGTGATTTCTCTAAATCCTCTGATCATACATAGTTGTCTTTTCTATTTATTTGCATTAAATATCTCATTTCATTAAAACTGTGGGACAAAACTAGTCCCTATCCTGGAGCTGACTCAGAGCAGGGAGACTCCTACATCTACACATCACCCTCTGGAAAGTCAATAGGGTTCCATATGGTTACAGAGATGGCCAAAACAGACTAAATTCCAAGTGTAGTGCCTTCGATAACAGTAACTGAACATAGCAAAAAAAAATATGGTTTTTTTTGAGAAAGTCTGTTAAAAGGTGATTTTTTTTGTTGTAGACAAAATGCTGAGGGACAAGACCGCAGACAAAAGCATCATGAGCTAAATGCATATGTAGTATATTGGGATATTTTTACAGGACATATAACTCCTTCTCCAAAGCACACATGAAAATACAAAATTTAATTTAAAACAAAAAGGTTGAATTCATTCCAACTTCAGTTATGTTCTTTTAACCTTTGAAGGTGTATACTGTAGGTTTTTCAGTATCAGTTTATTCACAAATTTCATATTATCTTCCTCATTTTCTGTGTTAGAGCTATAAAATTCCTTCAGATTTCTTTTAAAATTCATGGCTGATCTCTTTTGTTATTGGTAATAATTGAATTTTGTCTGTTCTTGGTGGCAGAAATCATAGTTTAAGTGCCAGCTTTTCCTCAACCTTTAAGTCGGGAGTTTACTGCCTGCTAGATTCAAAGTGGTTCAGTCTCCATCTAAAAAGAGCATATTACATCCATCTTGGTTAACAAGCTGTCAGGATCAAATGTATCTTGAATCAATTTATGTTCAATTTCCTGTAGAGCTGTCCCTACTGAAAATGTCTTTGAGTCTTAATTCCAAGGGAATGTTGTGGAATTTGTTGATTTTTACAGAATGAGGAAAGGCAAATGATTGCTCCACTCAGCCACTCTTAGATGTCTCCCAACATATAAACTAAGTGGCTGAGGGACTGCAGTAAAACAAGAGAATGCTTATTCTAAGGTGAAATTGGAAAAAAAAACCCTCCTCTTTCAGGCACTCACCACACCTCTTTGTATTGGCTAGATTGACAAAGGGATTTAGGTGGCTAACTGGCATATTAAGCACCCACGATCAAAATGTGGACCCTCAAAACCCCTGTTCGACTCTTGCCTAACCCTGTAGATGCCACCAGTGGTATTTGCAAAGTGAAACAGCTTCAATGGGGCAATTCTTACCCTCAGAATACCCAATAATCTGATTGTTAGCACAGTCACCTGGGACGTGAGAGATCTGGGTTAAAATTACTGCTCCACATCAGGCAGAGTGGGGATTTAAACATGGGCCTCCCACTGTGCACCAGTATATAAGATCTGCTCCTCCTTCTTGGTTTTTTGCAAGTAACGAGTGATCTGGCTTACATGACTAATTCCAGGAGAGGGTTCATAGCTGTGAATCCCAAATGGAAGGAGGCCCCGAATTCACCCCCTAACTCCTTTTAAGGGGTTGAGGCTTAGGCCACATCCCTCTCCTTATCATTTCCTATCAGCTATCTTAGGCAGCTCCCTGCTTTAGGGAGCTTAAAGTTAGGCAATCCCTTTATGGATCTATTCCATACTGTCTAGCTCTATGGGGCTCCAACCCTAATTGGTGTCTTTGGACCCTAATAAGAATAAGTATTACTTAAAGTATAAGTAATAAATGATAAGAAAAAATAAAAAAGAAAGTCCCTACAGTGAATCTGGCCCTATGAGTAAATGTAACTGAATTTGGAACTTATAAAATCGTAATAAGTTAAAACAAATATACTTATCAAGTTAGTGAAACCAGATGTATGCATGCTAAACATCAATAAATTATATGTGAATTACAAATTGTAGATACAGGAGATGTTAACTTTGATTATATATTTATGATTTATATAGACTATTAGAGGCCACTGGTGGAACAAGAAATTAAAAAACAAAAAGTACTGAATAATGAATTTTACTCACAGTGTTAATGCATGGGATAGTAGTTAGGAATAAATGAATGCATTAAGACTATAACCAAGAAGAAAATAATTATTCCATGTATCAAGCTCATACCTGTGCTTCTGTTTCCCAATTAATGTCTTGACAGCTTCTCTAATGAGGTTTATGGAGCTTAGCCTGGTGAAGTATTAAATATACTTGGGCAGGATCTGTGTTGTTCCTGCAGGAGAGGCTCAGCACAGAAGGTGCAACCCAGGGAAACACAAAAGTGGTTTTAACTTATAGCCGCTCCCCAGAGTCTGTGTATGGGATTAGGATCCACAGCAGCTCGGAATCCCTGAAGCACTCAGCACTACAGGTATGTGTCCTTCTGTTCCTGATGCACTCCCTCCCACTTATAGCCTTACTCATGCCCCCTCACTTGGAAAGGGGTGTGAGGGAATTCTCCCCTCACAAAGTGTGGCTTGTTTACAGCTTATGAATGCCACAAGAGTAAAGTATAAGGGCCAAGAGTTGGGAGGCAGAATTAGCTCTACTCTTAAATCCACTCACTGATGAGCAAAAAAAGCAGCCTCCTGAAATCAATATGACCCGACCCAGTCACTATTTATTGCAAAAACTACACATCTCTTCTTGTAATAAATCAGGCTCATAAACAATTAGTGACAATCTCTGCCCTCTGCTGTGTTGGTGTGCAAATTTGTAACAACATATTGAAGAAACTACTTCTTCCCACCCATTGAACAAGAAGGAAGACAAGATACATCCATAGCACATACTGGGAAGAATGCCCAGCTAATGAACCAACCGAGCCAACATATCTCCAAGAAGGCATGAACTACAGAAAGAGGGGCATGATCAGCTCCCAGCTAGCTAGCTAGTAAATATGTTGCTGTCTGCAGGTTACCAAGCAAGCTCTACTACTGCTGAAAATAACAGCAATATTATCCCGCCACTGCCACATAACTATGAGACATCAATCCTACCTTTGACAAGCAGGATAACTACAATTCTGGTCATAAAGACACATACACACCATTACCCTAGCAGGACTGAAGCAGGAAAAAGTTCCTTGGAAGTATCCTAACCTTACGCATCTCAAAGGGACCAAACTGTTAATAGGAAACCAGCTAGCAAAACAAAACAGCTTCCGAAATCCATCTTAAATCTAGTCAGACCAGCTGCTGAGATATTTCATGTTATAGTATTACAAAAAACTCCATGAAAAAACTGTCATTTAGGAAAAGTACATCGTCAGTGTGACACACTGGCGCCCCAATATTCACCACTGTCTTGTAATTAGGATATGTTTTGCACAAAGTATGCCTTGTGAGGTATAATTCTAAAAGTCTCGATCCGTTAGACATTAATATCTCATTGGATTGTATGTGCTGTTGTCGTATGTGAAGTTACGAAGTTTGGCTATGTATGTGTTATCGAAACATGTTGTAAGGTTGAAAAAAACCACAAGCAGCCTTTCAGGTACAACAGTCAAAAGGCCCAACAATGTTAACGGCTTATTGAAGAAATGCATACAACAACAAGGATTACCCCAGGAACCGTGTACAATGGAAACTTCTCAAAGATAGCACTACACAATGGGAACTGTTTGACCCAGGTCACAGCAAAAGAACTTTCCAGAAAGTCGGAAGAAGATATAAAAGGTGGGACATGACATCATGGGGGGAATCTCACTCTCCCTACAACACCACACTTGGAGACACCTAAGGAACAAAGACTGAAATAGGGGAAGTGATGGTCCCAGGCTAAAGGGATTTCTAGCCTGTGTATGAAAACCTGGGAAACCCAAGCTGCAAAGCCAAGGCAGCTTGTGCCTTAAGAATCTGCCAGCCTGTTTATCAGTCAGGGTGAGAATTTGCTAATTCATATCCTACCTATCTAGTATGTTAAGATCAGTTTGCAGTTTTGTTTAGTTACTAGGTAATCTGCTTTGATCTGTTTTCCATCACTTATAATCACTTAAAATCTATCCTTTCCTAGTTAATAAACTTGTTTTATGTTTTAATTCAAACCAGCATGCATTTGACTAAGATGTCTGGGGAAAATCTCAGCTTGGTTACTATAAGTGTGCAAATTGATGGAGAGGCAGACTATTAATCCAATATACTGGCCAGATTTGACCAGGGCAGGACAGTTCTGCTCTGGAGTCCTAGGCTGGGAGGCTGGTGTTTTGAGAGCCTGCATATGACTGCAGGTGAGTGTGTCTCTACCTGTGTGAATGCTGGTGAAAGTGCAAGCTTGCAGGGCTTTGCAACTTGTCACGGCAACACAGTGTGAGAGGGAGCCCAGGCTGGTGGGTCAAAGGGCTCAGTGATACCTCAGTTCCAGGTGGCACCCCGGGGGGGACCCCATCACAGTCAGATATTTGTAGATTTCTCTGTTATTTCTGAACCCTGAAAATAAAGAATATCCTCCCACCACTTCAAGCAGATTTAAAACAGAGGTATTTGGAAACGGTTTAATTGCGGTATAGATGTTTGGACTCAGGTTGGATCCCAGGCTTTAGAATCCTGAGAGGTGGGAGGTTCCCAGAGCTCGGGCTGCAGCCAAACCCAAACATGTTTCAATAACACATACATAGCCAAACCCAAACATCTACACCACAGTTAAACAGCCCCACAGCCTAAGCCCCATGAGCCTGAGTCAGCTGGCATGGGCTAGCTGCAGGTTTTTAATTGCAGTGTAGATATACCCCAAGTTAACAGGCCCTGGGTTTGTCAAACAAGGGCTTGAGTGTCTACACTCATGTTTAACCATGTTTAAAGTTAGGAATTGTTGAACCCTGGGTCCTAACCTGGGACTCCAGCATCTACACCCATACCCCAGACTTCCTAGCTCTAGCTCTTTGGTCAGGGTACAGGATGGGACAACTTCACTGTCGAGAGGACAAAGAAAATTGGCCCATGGGATTGTGGAATAATTTTGACAGACTCTCAGAGCATGAGTCCACTGCGGCTGCTTCTACACTGCAAAGAAATAGGGCTTGAACCCTGTGAGTTGGCTTGACTCAGGCTCGGACCCTCCAATCCCATGGGGTCCTGGGTCCAAACCTGAGTTAGAACAATTTGTGTGGCGATAGAAGAGGATGGGGTTTAAGCTTCAGCCTGAGTTGAACCATGAGCTTATATTATAGAATAGACATACTCTGGTGGGCCATGCACATGATGGGCATGTGGTTTAATGCCTTGGGTAGTGGCTTCCCTGGCTCCAGCTTACTCTACAAAAGAGATTAATTGCTTCTTGCATTTAGTCTGAATGAACCATGCCCACAGCTTTAATGAGGTCTGTGATTGTCTGTATATCCAAAACATGCTTGATGTCAGCCCACTAATACCTTCCAGCATAATAATACTTTTAAAAATGCTGTCCGTAAGTATATATGGTAAACGTAATGTATAGTATGGAAAAGGTTAACAAAAACCAATCACAGTGTTAAAAATGTATTTAACTAAAAATGTATTTAAATGTACTTAAATAAAAGTCACAAAATAAGTGTGTTTGCATGATTTGAGCCTAATTGTGGACATTGGACCATAATTGTGGTTGATACTGATTATTTAAGCATGAGTATTAAACAGAATTTGTACTATAATTTAAACAGTTAAAATATATTATTAGAAATCATTGAAAATTATTTAGGTTTTTAACATTAGACTTAATTTCTAATGGGGATGGGTTTTGTGTGCTGGAAAATAGCTCGGATAAAAAAATGTCATTTTAATGTAGAGCTGAAGGCAAATGGTTGAGGGGGCCATGCCCTTCCAGACATAGCTTAATTGGGAACATTAGCACTGCCAGCAGTGCTATCCACCAGACCCCGCTCTGCTACCCAGCATCTTTTAAGTAATGTTCCGCTGCCCCAAGATCTAATGGTTTTTGTATAATCCTAATTCCTTAGAGATAACAAATTTGGGAAGACAACAATCAAACTAAATGAACTTAGTCCACATGAACAAACCTAGCAGTATTTTTTAAATGGATTTCTCACAGGAGTAGGGTCAACTTCACATACGACAAAATTCTGATATGCCTGTCGATTGTGTATTTGTATTGACTTTATCTAATTGTATTATGTTAAATTGCTGGACAATAGTTACACTTTCCATGTCAATATGAATCCTTATTCTCTGTGTAAATCTAAGTAGTTTCCACCCTAAAACTCCTAATGATTATTGCAGAGTTGTATTAGCTTTTGTCCCTTTATGTTTACCAGCCTTGCCATTAATTGCCCTGATCCCTACTGGGATATACCAGTTTCACATCACTTTAACTCCATTAATTTCAATTGAATTACATGAGTCAAAAACTGCTGTAAAGCCAAGGAGAATCATGCTCAATATTTGTTTTTCTCCTTGTTAGTTTATATTATAGGTTAGTTGCACTGTAATATTTACTATTTGATTTTATTGTTTATTAGAGATTCTCATCTACTTTTGTTTTGTTATTAAATCATCAAGCAAGACTCCACTCTAACAATACTGACAGTCTCAATCTCTCATTGCTCTGATTCTCCGATTAACGGCTTTCATACTTTTTTGTCTGTCACATTTGTAAACAAAAACTCAACCCTGCAAAGTGTTGAGCACACCTGTGAGATGCTCAGTTCCCCAATTTCCCTCGAATTTCAGTGGGACTTATGGTGTTCAGCAAAAGGCAGGCGTGCTCACCACTTTCACGATGTCTACCATGAAGCAGCCCATAAGGCCACTTACCCACTCCTCTTGAGGAAGGCAGGTATTTAGAAAGCATCAACTAATTAATGATAGACCGGTAGAGCGGGGGACATCAGTATTAGTCAATATGTGTTTATTTTTAAAACCACAACACTTAAATGATTGAATTTGTGCACCATCATTAGCCTACATCACCCTGTTACCCTCCTCCTTTGTCACACTCGTGATATTTTATTTCAACCTCTATTGGAAGCACTACAGGTCAGGCACAATGGTTTCCTACAGTCTTCTCAACAGGTTTCTTCTAGATTGAAAGATTCTGTCATTTAGAGAGTTTCCCTATACTTAAAATGGGGACATTACCACTGAAACTGTTAATATTCCTCAATACAATAAAAGCTTGGGGTACGGGTGCACCACTGCATATGCTGGTACATTACCTGGTACAGAGCCCCAGCCCTTATTGAAATCTTAAGATGTACCCTAATACCAATAAGTAATAAATGCTATTAAATGATTTAGCAAGTTTCTTTATGACAACAAGATATGGCTCTTATTTCTGACAGCAAACAAGCTTTACAATAAACGACGTCTTTGAGAGAGGCAGAGTGCCATTGTGTTGGTCTGAACAAATAGATCTGCTTGCATTTTTGTTTAGAGATTTTTGAAACCCATATTAAGCCATATAGACAGTTGAGGGGCTTCTGCCAGTAAGGAGCTCGTTACTGATTCTTTGCAAATATTGTTTCTGCAGATTAATATAAGTTTTCTTAAACCTTAGTTTTATTTTATTTTCATCAAAAAGAAATAAGTATTGCATGGACATTACAGCTTGATAACTAAATCTTTCACACACAAATGAAAGATGTATTTGCACACACACAAATAAAATATGGAGGTGGGAAAAATGGAGGAGAAATATAATTTATTTGTCTTCCACAGACAGCCCGCCCCTCAGCTATTTTCTTCCCCTAAACCCATAGGTGCTAGTACTATGGGTGCAGCACCCCCTGGCTTGAAGTGGTTTCCATTTACAATTTGGTTCAATGGCTCTCAGCACCCCCACAATCAAAATTGTTCCATCACTTCTGCTTAAATCCTCCCGCCTTACAAGGGTGGTCTTGAGGGTGGAAGTTATTGGTCCAAATGCACCTGTTCCCATTCTATCTGAGGCCCAGTAGAGCTTCTCCAGGGTTTTCGAAGGATACCAAGTAATTGCTTCTTTATCTTCTTCCTATGAGAGGGGGATCACAAGGGAGAACCCCTACAACCAGCACACTCTGATGTTCATGGAGTTGGTCTCAGTGTAGCTCCGCGTGTTAACCTAAATTGTATGGGGAAAGCTAAGTGCCCCCTCACAGATTAGCATATGGTTCCTAGGGATCCCCTGACAACTATGTGCTAAGTCTTATTAGACAGCACCTGCCCCTATTGCTTAGTACAACAGTGACTTCAAAATAAAGGGAATTTCTCCCTTACTCACTGCTTAGACTTTGGAGAACTAGTGTATCCAGGCAGTTTCTTGATCCCATCAACTTCCACATTATAGATAAGTGGTTAGTGATACACATCTCCTTCAAAGAAAGATGAAAAAACAGCCATCCGACAGCCCTAGAAAACCCCCGCAAAGAGGGAACACAGCCTCAGGAGATAGCACATTGTGCGGCAAGGTGTGAATGTGGAAATCAGATCCCTGAGGTGGGTTGAAACCAGTGATCTCCCGTCAAGCATTATCACAAAAAATATTGTATCGTTAGAACTGATCTCATGCCTAACTAGCTTAATTATTTAAACAAAAAATGCAGTGAAGTCTCCAGAATAAAATAAATTTTGTATTTACTGAGACAGAATCCATGAATGAATTTCCATGAAGCTCTTTAGCAATGCTGTATCATACCTATCACGCTTTCAATATCTACCCAACTGTGAACTGTTCTGACATCTCTCGGGGAGGGGTGCCTTAAAGTAACCTCCTCAAATCTTCGCAGTAACAGAGTTTACCTTAAACAACAAAATACTCTAGCCTTTCTTGTGCATTCATCTGTTGATTTCTGTAGCATTTTCTTTGTCACAAACCATAGGCAGCAGAGTGGAGTTCCTGCTGAGGAAACAGAATTAAAATGGCAGCCCTCCCTGAGAGACGTCAGAACAGTTCGCAGTTGGGTAGATATTGAAAGTGTGATAGGTATGATACAGCATTGCTAGTTAGGCATGAGATCAGTTCTAATGATACAATATTCTTTGTGACAATGCTTGACGGGACAGCACTGGCTTCAAAAGCAACACCCTTAGAAGTAAAATACCATCTCCTTTATCCTCAGACTAAATGGCTTAGTATACAATAGGACTCATATTTTAAAAGCCTTGTTTGGGATTTGCAAAACAAAACTTTGCAAACTTTTGCAAAACTAGAACCAGCCTGTTTCTTTTCCATTTCTGCCTGGAATAGATAAGAGCTCAAACCTGAAATATTTATGTGACTAACCCCTGAAGTTTGGAGATTCATATTCACTGAGATATTCTAGTTTCAACCCACCTCAGGGATCTGATTTCCACATTCACACCTTGCCGCACAATGTGCTATCTCCTGAGGCTGTGTTCCCTCTTTGCGGGGGTTTTCTAGGGCTGTCGGATGGCTGTTTTTTCATCTTTCTTTGAAGGAGATGTGTATCACTAACCACTTATCTATAATGTGGAAGTTGATGGGATCAAGAAACTGCCTGGATACACTAGTTCTCCAAAGTCTAAGCAGTGAGTGAGGGAGAAATTCCCTTTATTTTGAAGTCACTGTTGTACTAAGCAATAGGGGCAGGTGCTGTCTAATAAGACTTAGCACATAGTTGTCAGGGGATCCCTAGGAACCATATGCTAATCTGTGAGGGGGCACTTAGCTTTCCCCATACAATTTAGGTTAACACGAGGAGCTACACTGAGACCAACTCCATGAACATCAGAGTGTGCTGGTTGTAGGGGTTCTCCCTTGTGGTCCCCCTCTCATAGGAAGAAGATAAAGAAGCAATTACTTGATATCCTTAGAAAACCCTAGAGAAGCTCTACTGGGCCTCAGATAGAATAGGAACAGGTGCATTTGGACCAATAACTTCCACCCTCAAGACCACCCTTGTAAGGCGGGAGGATTTAAGCAGAAGTGATGGAACAATTTTGATTGTGGGGGTGCTGAGAGCCATTGAACCAAATTGTAAATGGAAACCACTTCATGCCAGGGGGTGCTGCACCCGTAGTACCAGCAGAGTCTCCCTAATATTCTGGGACCAACATGGCTACAGCAACACTGCATAGAACTATGGCATATTGGCAGAAACACTGCGATGTCCGAGCAGCCTTCCCCGTTGGTGTCTGGCAAAACCATGAGTGATTGTGAGAACATGCATTACATGTTGATGGCATGTAACTTGTGAGCACGTTCCAGGGAAGACTTTTCCCAGGTCATCTTGCTCCTTTAAATATGTAGACAGCACAGCTATGGCCATCCTACCTCAGAGTTCATCTGAACACTCAACCATTTTGTTTAGGTCAAGAAGACCTTGCTTTCTGTGCCTGATTATTCTTCTCCTTCTGCGGTTTGTGATGCTGATTACTGGTTCAGTTGTCCTTTGGCTGACTGCTGACCAGTGACAGCAGTGTATGTGACTCTGCTTGCTGAATCTTGCCAGGCTATTTTACTGCTGGCACAGATTTCCTCATTCTGCCTGCTGACTCTGACCGCCCTGCTTCCCCTGCAGTCTCAGCTCACCTCATTCTCTCTGCTGACACCTGCTGAACCCTGTTGAACTCCCGTCAAAACTTTGGCTTCAGCAGCAAATAAGTGTAAAATCGCAAAGTGTTATGTTGCTTTGAATTAATTTTTGCTACAAGTTGTGCAAATCATGTAAATTAGGTGCTGCCTGGGTCTTGTGGGAAGTTGCTGAAGTGTCCTACATTGTCACAATATTTACATGACCCTGACCTATCTGTTAGGAATATGAGGAAAATGTAGATCTATCCATTATTCATTTTGCAACATGGACAAAGTGGAGCAGTATCAGAATACCATGAAGTTTTGACAGGTGCAAGTGAGATTTTCCATTATTCACTTTCAAGAAAAACCTTTAGAGTCTAATCATTAATTACATGTGACACAGGTTCAGTCCTCCATAAGCTTAAATGCTTAAGTAGAAAATACACAGTGCAGTTGGTAAAAGTAAGTGTTCTGCTGAAAATGCATACTTAGAGAATCAAAGAATGTGCTTCCTTTGAAGAACTATTTTATGGCAAACGAGGATATTCTTTAGTGTCATAGAAAATTGGCATAGAAAAGACTAAAGCCATACCAAGAAGTGAAGATATAAATTCGTTTGTCACTGCATCTGTGTTCAATGCAGTGTTCTGGCAAATATTTTTAATGGTTATTGCTGTACCATTACAACCGTGCTGATAGAGGGAGTCATAGTCAGAGTGTGTGCCCAGATGCAGCAGCCATAATACTTAAGCACTAATGTCACAGTGGTCATCCGAAGCACCCTGTCCCTCTTTGGCTGCAACTGAATATTTGTACACATACTGATACCAGCAATAGGGCTGGTATTGTAGGACTTCACCCTGACACCAGGCATTTTTATGACTGTGTTTTAAAGCGAGAAGTAGGTTTGATCTTTGCTTGTGCCACACTATAATTTTTATTTTATTGAGATTTAGCTTCTTTACATGTTGTAATTTTAATTTTACATCTTTTTCTGAAGCCACATTAAAAAGGGTAGTTTTAAATAAGGGAGGAAAGTAACAATTCTCAGGCTGAATATATTCTGTGTAATGTAAGCCATTCCGCTCACTACCATAGCATCCCCTACAAAGGGTTTTTGTCTTTAGCATTCCCTGTCACCTCTTAGCCTTCTAGCTAAGTCATTTCTAGCCTGGATCCCCTTTCGGGGGTAACAAGAGTCCCAAACAGAAGTCCAACAAATGTTCACACAAACAAAGGGTTCTTCCACCCTGCTTGGGCTCCTCTTCAGTCTGCCTTCCAGGACTCACTCCCAGCCCCTTCTGAGTTACCTTTTAACTCTCTCCAGCTCTGGAATAGAGCCCTAACTCACAGGTTCCTTCCCCTCACAGTCTCAATCTCAGTCCCTCTTCCAGACCCTACTCCAGAGCGTTGTGCAAGAACGCAGCTTGCTCCCTGTTGTTCTATCCCCCTCCCGAGTTTCTCTGAGGGCCTTTTATGAGGCCCAGGTTTTGAAGCTGTCAGCTGACTCCAATAAGTCCTGCCCTCTCTGCCTAAGATAAAGTTAATTATGGCACAGATGAGATGATTGGACAGGTCTGGCTAGGCTAGCCCCAGGCCTCCTGGCCTTAAAGGGTCAGGCTACCTCATTACAGTAGTTTATTAAGAACTATAGCAAGTACACATTTTTATTATTACCAAAGTAAACTCCTGTGTAAAATATACACATTGTAAATAATAAATATGTTATCCTATTGCTGCATTATAGTATGTCAAAAGTAACTAAGATATATAGAATGTATACATTTAATAAAATAACATCCATAAAAGGTGAGAGAAAGTCTCCAGTAGCAAAAAGTTCAAATATCTTCAAAGCATTTATGATGGAGGATTGTTGACAACATTTACACTGACATGACTTTTCTTTAGTGACAAAACACAAGTATGCATCAGGTCATCAATGAACAATTTTCCTGAAATTCCTCTGAAGCACGCACATGTCAGCACAACTAGCAAAGCACAAATAAGTCTCCATGATTGTTGAAGCTCTCGCAGCTTTTGTAGCTGAGCAGAATTTGAACAAGAGTCATTATGAATAGATAGGAATTCAGTAGCACCTTGCTAGCTGTTACAGGCAGTCCAATTTACAGTATTCTTGGGGTTGCTTTAAGTTGCTTCTTGGAGGCAACCCAGCAGCTGGTGGCCTTCGTGTCCCAAGCTGCACCACATACCAAAGAGCTGCTAGACTCAAAGGTCTGACTCTTATATTTGAGTAAATGAATGGTTTCCTTGCTCCATCTAATGTGTGAAAACTTACATAACTTTTCTTTAAATCACCAGTAGTTCTTTTCTAAAGAGTTCAGGCTCCAGCAGCATTAAGCAAAGAACCCTATCGGCCAAGATCAAAGAGAGGCTGTTGGAGAATGTTCTTTAACCCTTGACCTGGTGGACTGACGAGTTGTGCTCACAAAACAGAGTAGGTTTATAATTAATTAATTGGCCATGAAAGTGGAGAGAGAAAACCTGTACACTTTAGTTAACTATCGGATAAAACTGAAAGATCCTGCTGTAGAGAGCAAAGCACTTTAAGTAAGTCTTCAGGGGGAAAGGATGTCAGATGTTACTGAACAATAGCAGTTAAAACATGAAAGGGTCTTTTTAGACTTGTACCCCATTTTTTTCTTTTCCCCCTAAAACTATAAGTGTGAGTATCAGTCATAAACGTGCTGAAAAAGATTCTATAATAATATTCATCGTGGATACATTGCCTATTTAGTGGAATGCACACAATGAAGTTAAAATGTGTTCTCAATAGTGGTCTGAACTATGCACTGTGCTATACCAAGATAAATTCCACCAATCCCTCTGAAGTCAATAAAGTTATTCCAGATTGTCAATAGTTGAACTAAGCAAAAGATGGCCCAGGGCTTTCTGAATCTTTGACATTAAAAATATAGCTTTTTTTTTTAGGAGATGGGAGATTTACAGTTGTTCAGGAAATAAAAACTTCTCTTTTCCCTTCCCTACACCTTTTTCCCATTTTGGAGACCCCAAACTAAAATTTGTTGTAAAGGTTTTCAGCTGTTTGGTTCACATTTTTGTTTCTCAGCTGCATGCAATTTATTTCCTGTCTTGACAGAAACTAGAAGTACTAAAATTATGAAACACCTTCTTAATGAGATAGTTAAAATGTTGAAGATTTGGATAAAGCTTTGGATAAGCTTATCTGAACTTTGGAATGAAAAATAAGTGTTTATCACATTCATGTTAATTTAGGAAGTATGTAATAAAGGACAATGATAACACCTCTAAAAGCTGTATTGGTGGTTGAGGAGTTCAGCAACTTTAAAAAATCAGGCCATATATCTAGGTGCCTAAATATCAATTCAAATTGAAAAATTTGGTCCCACCAACTTGTGCAAGTTATACAGAGTTAGTGCCAGGAACAGGACGCAAGTTGCCAGTTAGAAATTAATCTTCCTTTGGAAAAAACCAAACAACTGTGTTCATCAGAAAAACAGAGTTTACATCTAATTTCATTTGTTTGAGTACAATAAATCATCCTAATTAACATGTAGTTCTAGGTGAATGTATTCATTTTATTATGTTTCTTAATGGCTATTTCCTTGCTATACAGACAGCTTTTATATGTTTTCTTGTTATTTTCCCCTCATTACATACTTCTAAGATGAATGTAAATGTGATAAAGACTGTTATTTTTCATGCTAATGAACAACTCAGACTAGTGAGAAATACATCTGAATTGTTTCCAAATTCACATCAAACTCACTGTTGCTTAATTGTATTTCTTTGAGCTATGTTAACAGTTTTGATGTTATACAGAATACCCACTGTATGGTACCTGGGGGCTTTTATGCATTCATACTTAAAAATATAGAGCACGTGATCACTTATAGCATTACTATAGCTCTGATTGTGTATAGCCATTTATGTGAGTGCTTAGTGAGGAGGTCATGAGGAACCACTCTCCACCTCGAATATGTCCAGGACCAATAGCTGTCTCTTCATTAAAGCTGATCACTCCCCATGCATATTTGAGTTGTGTGGAAGGGCCTATCCTATCAACCATGAAACTTGAGAGAGAGGAGCTGGCCCCTCCACTCCAGAACTATTAATGCCTAGATCAGTGTTTCCCAAACTTGGGACGCCGCTTGTTCAGGGAAAGCCCCTGGTGCGCCCGGCCGGTTTGTTTACCTGCCGCGTCCGCAGGTTAAGCCAATCGCAGCTCCCACTGGCCATGGTTCGCTGTGCCCGGCCAATTGGGGCTGCAGGAAGCGGCGGCTAGTAAGTCCCTCGGCCTGCGCCACTTCCCACAGCCCCCATTGGCCAGGCACAGTAAACCGCGGCCAGTGGGAGCCGCGATTGGCCAAACCTGCAAACGCGACAGGTAAACAAACTGGCCTGGCGCGCCTGGGGCTTTCCTTGAACAAGCGGCATCCCAAGTTTGAGAAACACTGACCTAGAGGATTAGGAGGCTATCCCATTCCTGACTTCTGCTGCCAGCCTGCCTCTCACTGGAGGAGAATAGCACTCAAGAGCAGGCCTACCCATTTTTAGACAAGGGATTGGCTGTAGGATTGCCAATAGTCCCATGTTATAAGAAATCTCCCTTATTTAAAGAAACAATTGCCTGTCCTGTATTTGATCAGTAAGTGACACCTTTTATCCCGTATTTCAACCATGGGTGTAGAGCTGCCACAACAGTCCAGGGTGTCGCTCTGGCATGTAAAACCTAGGATGGAATGGCACTCTGCCTATACTTTGCAAAGTGCTGCCGGTTGGCAACTTGACCTGGCATACAGGATTGCAACACCGCTCAGATTTCGCCTGGACATCCCTCCATCATGCCAGACTGAGAGGCAGCTGGGCCAAATATGAGTGAAGTTGTGACCTGGCGCGCAGGATTGTTACCCGCACAAAATTCTCTGTTACACACACTGTAGGGCAGCCACCTTTACCCTTTCATGGGGTCAAGGCATAACCCTGCTAATTTAGTCATCCCCACCCTTTCCCAGTTCCTAGGGCTCCAGGTATAAGGCACTCAACTTTACCCTAAATTTGTTGCCTGCACACTATAGGACATCCCACCTCTACCTAGTTCCTAGGGCTCAAGGTGTAATCCAATTGATCTAGGCATCCCCACCCTTTCCCAGGTAAACGACACCTAACTTTACCCCTCCGTGGGCTCCGGGTAAACACCCATTCCCTGTGGACTCAGAGCAATCACCCATTCCCTGTGGACTCAGGGCTTCATCTTTTGTGGGTTTATGGGGTCTTTTACCAGTGAAAGAGTCTTACACAGTAATATCCTACGTAACCACTATTTATTAACAATCACCAAAACAGAACGCACATGCTAAGCATACAAGGCTCACCACTCCCAATAAGACAGATGAACTTTTTTTGATGCCCAGTCAGGATCAGCTCATCTGGGGAACTCCAGCTGCTCCTTGGTGTGACTGGCAGGGTGTTGAGGTCTGGCAGCTCTGATCTTGGGGCTGTGTCATGGAATTGGTTCCAAAGAACTTCCTTTTGGACCTCAGTTTATGTAGTGAAACTTGAGTCTTGCTTAGCTGTACCTTAACCAATCATTTTACTAAAATATTCCCAAACAATTTTCTAACCAATCCTAACATATTGTAAAACAATACTTTAACCAATCATACCCTACCAGCATAGTTGATTTACACCTAGCAAAATTAGTTCTGCAACAGACAGAAACAATCAAAAAATCAAAAACCATACAGATAAACAATAGAGAAGTGGGAACCATAAAGGCAAAACAATAAAAGTACAGATTTTACAAGCACAACTGTTGATAAGTGATTTCTTGCCAGACAGAATGCTATCAAATAAAGTTGTCTTTGACCATCTTAAGATCTGTTTCTTTATCTGGTGATGGTGGGTACTATTAGGACAGGATCACCTTCTTTATAGCCCAATATTACATTGTTTTAATATAATTTAGATGGAATGTGAGGATGTGACTTTCTGCTGCTTAGCTCATGGCTGCTACTCTCCTAATAATGCTGCAGACAAAGGCCTCAAACCTTAAAATATGGCTACAGGAAAAGGCCTTATCTTTACAGGGTTGCACCACCACTCAAATTGTAGCAGGCTGCCCTTCTGTCCCTGGACTCCTGCCGAAATTTGCCCCTCACATTGAAATCTGAAATGGTCACTGATTGCAGTGAAGCCTCCTCCAGCTTCTGCCTTCCAGCCCACAACCCTTCTTTAAGCCCCTATCCCTGGTGGCACACAGCAGTGCATCAGGTGGAGACCATCAACTGCAACCACTGACTGAACTCCCAGTGTCCACATGGAACCTGGACAGGACCCGCAGCAGCTGCTTGGCCCAGTGCCTGAGACCCTGAGTTCTCTACAGAGCCCAGAGCTGGAGAGACAGAACCTATAGGAAGGATGGAGGAGGAGAAAGGACTTGCCACCCAGAAGCTCAAAGGCCCAGCAGCTACTCTAGTCAACCTTGCCTTAGGATCCATATATTTCCTTTGTTTGTGGAGTCTGTATTTCAATACCATACATTTTAACAATCTCCCTGAAGACACTATCACTGTTGAATATTTTGAAATATCAGCATTTCAGTCCACCTTCACCACTCCCATGCTCCATAATCAGTAAGAGTTTGCATGATTTGGGGCATACAAAATCAAGGCAAAGGCGTTCTAATACATGAAATGCATGTATTTAAAATTTGCAATATCAATCAATAACAATACATATTTGAGTATAAGGAGTATATGAAGAGGAGAGTTGGGAGCATAGCATGAACCTCAATTTTCATTTGATATAGTGACCACTTTTTAATGTGAAAAATATTTAACAAATCATAACTATATATTAAACTAAATAATAATACATCAATACAACAACAATAATGTTACCTAAATACTTAATTTGGAATCATTATAAATTATTACTGATATTTTCTCTCATTCAAATTGCAGTTGAGCATCCTAATATAAGTAATACAGGTCACTAGTTGTCATCACCATTTTCATTGGGAAATGTTAACGTTGATTTTATGCAGTGTTGTTGTAGATGGGTTGGTCCCAGGATATTAGAGAGACAAAGTGGGTGAGGTAATATCTTTTATTGGATCAACTTCGGTTGTCTCTCTCACCAATTGAAGTTGGTCCAATAACAGCTAATTTTGTCAGGTTATTTAAATACATCACACCTCCTTGACATGCACAGAATATGGTACATGGCAGTTTGGCACTGTTGCATCCACAATACATAGATTTACAAGGTTCATCACTCTCACAAGAACATTTGATTAACTTCAAAATATCTGGAAGATTTTTGTTTTATTTTTTTCAGAAAAAAGTCAGCCAAAATCTGTCAAAAAAAAGTGGCCAATAAATAAAAAATTTTGATTTTTGGTTTGAAAACCAATTCTGAACTTTTTTTGAAAAAATTCAAAACTTTGTGTGTATGTGTATAAAGCAAGCGGGGAATTCTAGGTTTAACCAGCTTTAGGACAGACACTGGTGATGCAGCAGAGACCAGGAATCACCACTCTGACCTGACACTACTTCCAAGCACAAGCAATCACTGCAAAGGGAAGGAGGTACCCTATTCAGGAACTAGAGGACTCAGACTAGCAGATAGTTTAGACTTTTCATTGGATTAGATAGTATTACTTTGTATTTTTTGTAACTATAGTACACTGGGATATCCATGCATTGTTGTGCATGATTCCCCACAGAGTCCCCTGAATGTCCCCTTTTACTAATTGAGATTTTGTCCTTGCCAAGATAAAAACACTGGTATTCTGAGCGTGCCATGTATGTCTGCGATTAATTCCTACTTCCTCAAAGGTTATGGAAGAGAACTGAAAGTTTAAGGCCTCATGGGATTCTCCTTCCCTAGGTATATGGCTTGGAATTTAATGATTGCACTGTGAACCAGAGTGCCTCCACCACAGAAGCACGCAATTGCTCCATTTCTATATCTCGGGGAGTTGAAGAACCTCCAAAGTGGCAGGAAGATCCAAGGCAGTTGAAGCCATTTTCTGCCTTTTCTCCATGCCAGTTCTGAGAGAGTATGGTAAGCTGCAGCCTGTGAAGTGGTTTAGAGTAATCATGTTCCTCCTGTACTGCTAGGAACGCCAGAATTTCATCCTGAGCTCTGCAATTCTGTATCGCCTCTTACTATGTACTGTATCTAATTATATGTAACCAATAACCCTAACTGGATTTTAGATTGTCATGGTCAGATAATTATAATTAAAGATTAATTGAATAACTACTTATGCTTTTTATAACAGTTACAAAAACATTTATTTGTAGTTAAATTAGAGGGGAAAATTAATTTACAAATTTCCCTCACTCCTCTTCAGGAACCTTAGACATCACATTCAACTAATATATGCAGAGAACATAAAAAATTTCCCTTGCCACCATCCATTTATCACAGAAACACATATCCATGATCTTTACTGTTTGCAGAATGAGGTAAAAATCAATCAATTTCCACTTGGAGAAAAGTGTATCCAGAAAGAACATCAATCCACATCCACTTAGGCATCTTTTTAACAAGGTCCGAAGATCAATGATTAAAGCCTTACTTGCCAACACACTAAAAAAACACCTCAAATTTGAACTTGGCATAGTCAATCAACCCTATTCAGTGTATATATGTAATTCTGCATATGACTACAGAATGTATTTGAATTGTGGTCTGGTTTTCGACCACTTGAATTAATACTGAGTCTCGATCTTTGCAATGAAGAAAAAAAATATTATAGCTGCTTTGAACGTGGTCATCTAAAGAACAACATATCCCTTCACATATTCAGAATAGATGGCCTTGTAAAACAAAGTTGCAATACACTAAAATGGCTCCTCTATATCTTTTTTAATATTTGAAGTGAATGCTGGTCTCATGCACTTTAGTACTATTTATCCTTTCTGTTCCTTGAAGTCCTTCTTTTTGTTATTAAAGGATAATGTGACCTGATCCAGTGCTTTGTAGCTGTGAAAATTTGGTGAGGAAAAAAAAAATCAGTTCAAAGCAAAAACTTCAGATAGTCAACTAACTCACAGGTCATGAGATCTATAAAATCAGAGCACTCTTACATTATGAGGGTCATCTCTAGGTCACACATATATACTGTGCTCAGGTGAACATCTAAATCTGGAGGCTCCCTTTTCATTACTTTGTCAGTGGCATGAATACTGAACCTGTCAGAAACTATAATGCTAGAGCTGCTCTGTACCAAACACAGCTAGCTTTGCTATCATCAACTGATTTTACTGCAAAGTCAATACAGTGTCTACTGAGTAAAAATGTTATCAAAGCCATCTACTCTTGGGCAATATTCATGCTTCTAAGTGAAGGTTTCAAAGATATTTAAAGCACCTAGGGTCCAATATTGCTTCTATTAAAGTCAATGTCAAAATACCCATTGACTTCTAAGGTAGCAGGAGCCCATGATGCATTTAACTGTGTATTACAGCTGTGTAAGTGTAATAGAAAAAATTACTAACAGACTCAGGGCCTGATTCACTGCTACCTTGTACTTGGTGTTACTACTGTGCAAAATGGGTGTAAAATGCTTCCAAACTATCATGGTAGTACCCCCACCCCACACCCGCTCAACACAGCTTGGTCAGCTCTGCTAAACTTTATTGGAAAAGTAAGTAGACTTTTTCTCTTCCATTTGTTAAATTATATGGATGGACATACAATGAGAATAATTAATAAACATTGGTATTGAACAGATTGACTGGAGTGCGTTTTTGGGTGTGAGAGGGCACCACAAAACATACTGAAATTGGCAGATAGAAAAAGAAGACTAATTCCAATTTTGATTGATTGCTTGTTCTAATTTTAGTAATCTTCCCAACATTCCAAATGTGTGGGGAGGGGATTACTGAAATATCCTAATTTGGGATATATTAGATAGAATGAAAATGAGGAAAAAAGGCTGAATTTTAAACATATTGTCAGTGGGAAATAGATTGAATTAGAAAAAGCAGAATGACAGATCTATATTGTATAGTAGTAATCAATTTGATTGAAAATAATTAATTCATGCAAACCCTGAAATCTATGGTGATTATTTATTACTACCGCTATTTTTAATTGAAGAATCAGCCCATTTCACTTAAAAGACTGCACAGTAGATGTGTTGGTACAAGTTACATGTCATTATTTCCCAGAGTTTCATTCAGATTCTTACACTGCATCCATCACTTTGAACATCTAAATGACAAACTACAAGTCCGAGCTGGGGAGTATTATTCCTTACTTATTTCCTCTCTAAATTCCCAGGGTGACATTCAAAGCGGGGCCTAACTGCCCTTTAGCCCTAACTGCTGGACTATAGAGCCATTCCCTTTTCTGGCCCAACAACTATTCATAAATGTTATATAAAGTGGAACAACTTGAATAGTAGAGATTGAGAGCGATCCCAGAATACCTAATAACCCAGTGGTTAGGGCATACACCTGGGTTCAAGCCCCTGCTCCAAATCAGGCAAAATGAGGATTTGAACCTAGACCTTCCACCTGCCAGCTGTGTTCTAGCCCCTGGTCTATTAGATTTAGGCACCTAACTCCCTTTGAGGTAAGTGCTTAGACCACCTTCCCCTCATCATTTCCTACTGGCTACCTTAGGTGGCTCTGCACTCAACCTGTTGGCTTTTGCAAGTCATTATTTTAGGTGCTTAATTCTTTCCATACACTATGTAGGGAACCTGGATGCCTAACATGGAATTCCATGAAGGCAGCAGCATGATGAAGACATTGGCATTTCAATGTCTGAATCCCCCTCTTGAATCTTTCACCCCCAACACTTTCAACCTTGCTTGACAGGGAGCAGGGGCGGCGCCAGCTTTTTTGCTGCCCGAGGCGGCGGCCGAAGAAGCTGCCGCCAAAGTGCCGCCGGAGTCCTTGGCAGCAGCTTCTTCGGCCACTGGGGACCTCGGCGGCATTTCGGCAGCAGCCTCTCCCACCGGCGGCCACCGAGGGACCTGAGATGCCGCCCCCCAAATCCTGGAGCCCTAAGCGACCGACTAGGGTCGCCTAATGGTAGCACCAGCCCTGACAGGGAGATCTTCCTAGCAAGTTTCATCACAGATCTCTGAACCCTTATTATTAGATATAACTTTGGGGAGACAGGAAGACCAGAAGTGAACACAGCATTCCAAGTGAGTGGGTAACATTAATTTATATTTGGGAATTATATTATTTTCCATAGTATTTTCTATCCCATTTCTTATGGACCTACAGTGGAGGGATGTTAGATGGGGTGGGATTTGAGTTACTACAGATAATTTTTTCCTGGGTGTCTGGCTGGTGAGTCTTGCCCACATGCTCAGGGTTCAGCTGATCACCATATTTGGGGTCGGGAAGGAATTTTCCTCCAGGGCAGATTGGCAGAGGCCCTGGGGGGTTTTTCGCCTTCCTCTGCAGCGTGGGGCATGGGTCATTTGCTGGAGGATTCTCTGCACCTTGAAATCTTTAAACCATGATTTTAGGACTTCAATAGCTCAGATATAGGTGAGAGGATTATTGCAGGAGTGGGTGGGTGAGATCCCATGGCCTGCATTGTGCAGGAGGTCAGACTAGTTGATCATAATGGTCCCTTCTGACCTTAAAGTCTATGCGTCTATGGACCCAAACATTCTATAATTTTGCACAAGGAACAGGTATTTATTAAGCTGTCCACAATGAGATGCAGGTGTTTTTCCTGAATATTTACAGTTAATTTTAAACCCAGCAATTTGTATGGTTCTGGCAACAGAGATGCAAGCCAGCCATTGGCCTTATTGCCACATTCCAGTCCCCAGCCATTCCAGCTCATAATGTACAGGCGTTATTCATTTGCCCTGACTCACACTTAGAAATTATAACTCTGGTTAAATTCCTGTTGTCCTCTCTTTGCCTTTCTCTGGAGAGTGTGTTCCACAAATTGGAGAAATGGTCAGAGGTAAACAGGATGAAGTTTAATAAGGACAAATGCAAAGTGCTCCACTTAGGTAGGAACAATCAGTTTCACACATACAGAATGGGAGGAGACTGTCTAGGAAAGAGTACGGCAGAAAGGGATCTAGGGGTTATAGTGGACCACAAGCTAAATATGAGTCCACAGTGTGATGCTGTTGCAAAAAAAGCAAACTTGATTCTGGGCTGCATTAACAGGTGTGTTGTGAGCAAGACACGAGAAGTCATTCTTCCGCTCTACTCCGCGCTGGTTAGGCCTCAACTGGAGTATTGTGTCCAGTTCTGGGCACCGCATTTCAAGAAAGATGTGGAGAAATTGGAGAGGGTCCAGAGAAGAGCAACAAGAATGATTAAGGGTCTAGAGAACATGACCTATGAAGGAAGGCTGAAGGAATTGGGTTTGTTTAGTTTGGAAAAGAGAAGACTGAGAGGGGACATGATAGCGGTCTTCGGGTATCTAAAAGGGTGTCATAAGGAGGAGGGAGAAAACTTGTTCATCTTAGCCTCTAAGGATAGAACAAGAAGCAATGGGCTTAAACTGCAGCAAGGGAGGTTTAGGTTGGACATTAGGAAAAAGTTCCTAACTGTCAGGGTGGTTAAACACTGGAATAAACTGCTCAGGGAGGTTGTGGAATCTCCATCTCTGGAGATATTTAAGAGTAGGTTAGATAAATGTCTATCAGGGATAGTCTAGACAGTATTTGGTCCTGCCATGAGGACAGGGGGGCTGGACTCGATGACCTCTCGAGGTCCCTTTCAGCCCTAGAATCTATGAATCTATAATGCCTCTAATCTATGAATCGGCCATTCTTGTACTGCTAATCTCCAGAGTCCCTTTATGCTCTCTATTATTATGCCCAGTTGGAAGGAGAACATAAATGGTGGCTTGTTGTCCAGGTGTCTATGCCTTGCTTCAGGCTTCTGCTGCCATACAGGGAAGAACATACATCAATATCCTCAGGGAAAGCTTATCACCACTCCTATTTCAACTCAAGTTGCACATCTTTGATCACCATGAGGCACTCCCTACACCACCTCTAATGGAGCAAGCTGGGGCTCTGAGGGAAATAAATGAGGAAATTAATTTTCTACCCTTCCAGCAATCTAGGAAATATGTATAGGTAGAAGTGGGTGTCTGATGAGAACTGATCATATTGTTACTTGAAGGAGATATTAAGAGATAATAAATGTAGCAAGAATAACAGATCAATTAAGTAATGTTCATATGGATTATATCATGAAAACAGTGGGATATAGAATGGGGAGATTAAGTGCCATATGGAACGTGGACGGAGGTCCCATCTGGGTGTTTTATTTCTACTGAAAGACTGATAATTTTATGATATTCATTTTGAGTTTTAAATTATACAATCTTAAAATTGTTTGAATTATTTTCATTTTTACTGCAATTGTGTTATGGGTATATACACAACACATTTCAGTTGGAAGTTAATGGCTGTTGGTCATGAATTGACCATATTACCAGGATTTACTAGTGTAGGGTTAGATTAAGAGTTTACTCACAGCTAGACCTGGGCAAAGAAATTTCAGCAAATAGAAAATTCACTGAAAAATGCATTTTTTTCTGCTCACCCATATTATTTGCAAATTTAGGGAGAATTTGAGTAATAGTTTCAGCTGAAAAAAATTGAAAAGTTGTTTTTTTAAAGTCTAAATGTCCCCCCCCACCCCCCATTGGACCAAAAAAAAAAAAAAAAGAATAAAATGTAGTTTTTGTTCAAACCGCACTGAATCTTTTTGGGTCAGCCCCCTCACAAGCCCCCAAATTAATTATTCACTCAGCTCTACTCACAACCTATAGCAAGGGACAGCATGTAGCTACACCGCCCCCAAAATACTAGTCTATCCTGTTAGCTAAAGATACAGCAGGCTCATCTAGTTCTATATAGCCTAGGCACCACTAGAAGGTGACAGAATGCCACACTGAGCTGGCATGGGTTACCTATGTTTGTGCCTATTTTCAAACCCCAAACCTCTTATTTCTATAGCTAATTGTTTGGGTGATTTGCTTTTATCTGATCAATGAGTAATAAGGAATGAACACATGCTAAAACACAGAACACTTGTTGTAAGAAACCATTCCCTTGAGAGAGAGCCTGAAAGCCTTTGCAGAATTTTCACCTCCCAGTATGCTTGTTTCATTTGGAGATACTGTACATATAATGAGTGAATTTTTTTCTTTGTTTTGAATACGATCAGCCTTTCCTTTGGTATTAAGGATTAAAGTGAGTTTCTTTGCATATATGCCAAAATATATGCAAAATAATTCGCTGTTTAAAAAGTAAAAGAAACTACAACATCCAGCTACAACCTTACTTTGAATTACAGATGACCAGAGTAGTTCTTACCAGCTCAAGGGCAACAGGAACATTTTCCCTTGTGCTTGTCACTTCAGTATACCTGATAAATTGGACTGGACAGTAATAAGAAATGCCAGAGTCTTTGTTATTTGGCACCCTAATAACTACCGTACAGTAGGAGAAGCAGGTAGTGGGTACATCTGCTGACATACATCTAAAGAGAGAGAGTGTATCTGCTCACCCTGACAGCCATTGAACCAGGGTTGTTTTACATAAACAGTGCTGCAAGAACACTGATCTAACAGTAAAGGTACAGTAAAGCTTAAGGCAGTAGAAGTTTCACTTCACACAAAACAAAAACCAAAACAAATCCTACACTTTTTTGTTCCATAGATAGTTATAAACCGATAAAACTGAAAGGAAATAGGTATAGGGGTAAGAGTTAGGGAGATACACATTTGTACAGGTTTACAATTATGGCTTCATTCAGAGCCCCCAACACAAGTGACATGTTAAAAAAAAAAAAAAAAAAAAGCTCAGCTAATTTAAGAGATTTATATGGAACAGGTGTTTTTATTTTTATTACCTATGAGAGTGTGATTGAGCTGCCATGACTGTATGTGTGTTTGATCGGTTACAAGGAACATAAGTCACCTAGAATTATCTGTCATGTCCAATCAACTTTGGATCAGGCCCTACATTTAACCTTTCCCTAGTAATTTATCTCATGTGCTTATTGATTATTGCATTTGATAGTTCTACTTAACGTTCCTGAATTTTAAGAAATTTGGGGTGTATGTGTCATAAGTTTTTACTCCTTCTCTAATGTCATTATCTATCTATATCAACTTTATTTATGCCTTTCAAGACATCAACACCCTGGTGAAGTGTCCAGGAATATATAACAGTGCTCCAAAGGAGGTCTAAAGTTCCTTATACATAACAATATCACTTGTGTTTGTGTTCTATCCCTTAGCTACTACAGTCTAATATTTTTGCCTTTTACTGCTGCTATGACTGAGATGATTTCAAAGATTTTCTTAACAATAAACCCTAAATCCTTTCCCTAATTAGTGTGCTGAATGATTGTTCTACATATACTTATTCCCTGGTCTGTCTCAGTGCTTTTTTTCTACAGTAGTGACTGAATTCACTTTATTTCAAAAACAGAATCTCTCAGTAGCAAATCCAGCACAAGGAATTAGAGCATTTTTAGATAAATCCTATAAAAAACCCCCACAAACCTGCAAAGCAAAAGACAATTAAGAAGAAAATACACTCAAAACCGAAAGGCTTTTTAAAATACTTATGCATGGAAGAAGGGGGAAGACCAAATCTTTTCCAAATCTTATGACAGCGAAAGCAGAACAAGTTTAAAAACTAGAATTCAGTTAAAAATCCATATGTTTTGGACATCCCCACAGTGATTCTGGGGACCCCAACACACCCACTTTTGCAATGGTTCTGAAACGATGCCCAGATTATATAAACCCAGAGAGATGACGGCCTAAGCATATGCTCAGCACTTACAGGTTGGTGGTAGGATATGCATTTAGGTCACTGAAATCAAAGGGCTAGTATTTGTTGGCCTACACTGACAGTCCAGTGACTAATATAAATAACATTATAATATCAATTTACCACATGTTGGATAATATATGTGAAAGCAAAGGTGAACACTTTAATGCAGAATGGAATGAGGAGTCGGAAAGATTTGCAGAAGCCTGTGCACAGCTGGACAAACCAGCTGTTGTGCTGGGGGTTGTTACATATATAAACTCAGCCTCTGTTGGCCAAATTAAAAGTGCTCTGTGAACACAATTCCAGAAATGTGGATGTGGACTTGCCCATCACTTTTTCTTACATATCGGATCCTTTTTTTACTATGTTGGTGTGGAATTTCTATTTACATATTAAACATGACTCTCAATAAGTATGCCATTCTCTTGATTTCTAAGATGAGTAATGTTGTGCAGTGCTGCGGTATTGAAGGATGGTGATTATTAGTAATTATTGCTCTAAAGTGCCTTTACATGTACTTGTCATGGTGGGATTATATGTTAAGTGGTTTTTGTGCATTTATTTGTATCATAGTTTGTTCAAGTTTTGTGTTAGTTCATGGAGGAAATTATTGTACCATATTAAAGTACTAGACACTCTTTTACAGAGTCTACTTTACTTTAGACAAATGAGCATGTAGGCCAGCTGCAATATCAAACGAAAGTAGGGCAGTAGAGACAGTATTTATTTTGCAGGAACATAAAGCGTATCTTCATTTTTCCTTGTCACAAGTCTGTGAAAGGGTGGAATGCCTAGGGGAATGGGTGTGAGGGAATTGGTGACTGCAGGACAGTTCAACAAGTAATATTGTCAATCTTTATGTTGCCAAGGTCAGCTGTGCTGGCATTTATATTTTGAGCCCTTATGTACTCAATAAAAGGCTGTATTGTGACAATACAAGTCAAATGAGTCCTCAAATCTCATTTCCCCTTCCCTTTGAAGTCAATATCTGTTCCTCCTCCTACTGCCTGAACTAGTCCTCCCTTTCAAAAGTGGAGCTCATAATTGATTTTCTCTGTTTTATCTGGGCCACCATGGATGGTATCTGCCTTTCTCTACACTTGATATGAGTCAAAGATAGAGTCAGGACCAGAGTAAGGCAATCCAGGACTTTTGGTACAACCCAACTTTGGAATCCTGCCCCTCTATAACAAAGAGTCCTGTTAGTGATTTATGACGGTCAGCAGCTCTTCTCAGGCCTGACATACTGACTGCACTTTTAACACACTGATGTCATAATCTTTATCTAAAAGGTATCATAAGATATTGAAAAACTAATCAGTCTCTGATCGTTAATATTCTTGTGTGATGTAAGTACAGGCTTTGCACAACGATCACAGAATACTAAAAATACACCTATTTTTCAAAACTTGTCCTCCCTGTTTTTCTTACAATAATAGACAAAACTGGAATTGTTCCTGCCATGGTGCATAGTAGTTTAGGCATTGTTCTGTACTAAACATGTTCTGTATAATAGTCAAAAGCATGCATTGCTTTCCAAATTGAAGGCATTTATCATCATTTGTTTGACTATTAGTGACATAGATCCTGTAGAAGCATACTATATCTGTGGCTCTCTTTTCCCCATTTCCACTTTCTTTTATAACTAGAATTAGATTATTCTCTATTTTATACTTATAAACAAGTGGAAAGAAAAACACATGTCCTAGGCATACCTCCTGTAAGCTATCTGCCCATCTCTTGCTTATTTTGTCATGATGAAATTGTGAATCAAATTTTATAGCTTTACTCCAATCATTCAGTACTTCTTCAAAGAGCATCAAAGTACTCTTTGATCAAATGAGAAATGATGAAAGACTAAGCTTGTTAGAAAACAAACCCCACAAAGTGAAGATTCTAGGGCTTTTTTTTTTCATTTTCATCTTGCCTCCTTGCTTTGATTATGTGTTTTATTGTATGAGAAAGCTTGATAGAGGAGTAATATATAAAATAAAAATTGAGGGGC
Organism: Chelydra serpentina; assembly: GCA_037349315.1. Classification (NCBI taxonomy): domain Eukaryota; kingdom Metazoa; phylum Chordata; order Testudines; family Chelydridae; genus Chelydra; species Chelydra serpentina. Next base: position 6,653,733 of record JBAIAC010000014.1, on the reverse strand, counting down.
TGAGGGAATACAATTGACAGAAGTGTTTGATTGACTGCTCTTGGATTTTCTGTAGATTTGTCTTCACTGCAGTGTTAGCACAAGGTGTAACTTGAGCATTGCATCTAACCCAACTCCCATGCACGCACAGAAGTCTCTAGCTCAAGTAATGTGGTGCTTTAAACCTATGCTAGCTGGCCTGTCAGATGGCATAGGTTGAAGCTTGAGGGCTGTTGATGCTTGAGCAATGAGAATGCAATTACTCTATGCTACTAATTAGACATGCCAAACCCACCAAAAAGAAAAAAAAACCACAGAAATTGGGCTTGTTTTTGACTTAATTGGCTTGTGAGTTGCTTGTTGGCTAGTTTTTGACTTGTAGCTTTGTTGCTTGTTGTAGCTCGTTGCTTCTTTTTTTTTGATCAGCTCCCAGCAAGCAGAGGCAAAGAGAGGGCAAGCCAGGGAGAGTGTCAATGGTGTACAGCGGGCCCAGTCTCAGACTGCACGCCGGGGGAGGGATCTAGTCACAGAGTGTTTGGGTTCTTAGGGATTGGCTTATTTTGGCCTTGTTTTGAAATGGGATTAGCTTGACTTTTGGTTTATTGTGAAAGTCGGGGTGCTTATTTACCGCATGAAAGTTGGCAACTGTGCTACTAATCTAATCGCTGTGCAACTTGACTCTTGTTTCGAAGTGTGACTGCTATCACAGGAGCTAGGCTAACTCAAGCACAGTTAATTCAAGTGTAAATAAATCAAGCTAACTTTCCAATGAAGACACCCCCTGAGCCACCTACAGGAATAAGAGCTTACCTGAACTAAAAGTCATTAATGATCCCTGCCTACACTTGTAATATAACATAATAAACAACTTGTAGTATCACAATGCCACGAACGAGGACCATATTGTGCTAGATGTTCTCATCAAAATTGAATTGCCACAGCTTTTTTCCAGTGAAGGAAGTTCATTTTTCAAGGCTGAATTATGTTGCAATTTAGAGGTGTCCTAAATATTAGGATATACTTAGTTAAATCAACTAATCATGCAGAAAGTCACAAGGATCACGTTTCAGGAAGACTTGGCAAAATATATAGTGTCCTAATCCAAGACAGGCCCATGCATCCAGCAAAAGTGAACCGCAAACAACAACAAAACATTTTGCAATTCTTTGGGATGGTCCTAAAACCAAAATTCTTTCAACAGTTACCACACATTTAAGCTAAAATCCTCTACTCTGCTGTTTGGACAAGTAGCTGAAACCACACCAGGTAGATGCCCAGAAGAAAGGCTGAGATACACTTTCCAGCCTCCTTTTCAGTCCCCACTCACATCTCCTTTCTCTCACTCATTCCCCTTATCCTCCTACCACAGATCTGTAAACCAACGGAAGCTCTAAACCAAACCCCTGAATGGTCATCTTCACAATCTGATCTTCCCTACATAACCCTCATTATTTATTTGTATCATCATACTGCCTAGGAGCCCCTGTCATGGACCAGAGCTGCATTGTGCTAGGTGCTGTGTAAACACAGAACAAAAAGAGAGTTTCTGCCCTTCCCTTCAGAGACTACAATATAAGTATAAGACTGACAACAAATGGATACAGATATACTGATAGGGGAGTACAAGGAAACTGAGACAATATGGCAGGCTGTGGTCTTAGCACACCAACAGCCTAACCATTGTCAACGTTAAAATACATACTAGTGCTGCCTACACAGTCACCTTGGATGAAAGATTGGATGTTATTGTGACAGATATAGTAATTCCCTGCAATATCCTGGACAAACCAAATTGAATTAAGTTTACATATTTTAGGAGTTTGTTGTATTAAAAATGAAAATATTTATGTATGATTGTGGGATTGTATGTAATGTCTTCAAGGGGGAATCGTGACTAATGTAAACTCTGGGAAGGGTTATGAGCTTCAAAGGACTACTTAAACAATGGCCCAGACAACAATGAGCTTGTGGGACAAACAAATTTAAGGTGGGTTTCGCAGGAAATATCTAGGGGAAACTGTATACAAATATACCCGCTCTAGTTATGCAAGAACTCAGCCTTTTGAAGCTTCACCTTAAGAAAAAGGGACCACTGCCTGCTGACCACCTGTTACAGGGAGACAAGATCAGAGGCTCAGCCTGTATAAAGGAGTAAATCACAGATTCATGGGGTTTCTTGTTCTGAGCAAAAGCTGTTATGAACTTGTGGCCACAAAAAAAGCCCACTAGTGGTATTTGAAGGACTGATTCCTACCAGAGCCCTTGCTGAAGTTGGGCATGAACGCTTACTAGCGTGAATGTAATTGTTATTGTATTGTATTGTATTGTACAAAATGTTATTGTATTGTTTTTAATATGTTTTTCTGTAATGTTTTTACCGTACGAAAATATGTGCTTGCTTAGAAAGGGCTGTGTGGTACCTTATAACTGTGGGCAATCATGCTGTTTATAGCTACTGAGGAGAAAGCAAAGTAGGCCTGCTTAGTCAGTCTGACTTGCACGGGAACTCACAATGTAGGCAGGGAACTATGCAGCCTGGAAAAACCCGGATCAGAAAGGGGAGAGAGACATATGTCTCTGCCCGAAAGACAGAATGGCTGAGGAGCAGGAACCGAGAGAGTGGATGCCCTTGGTGGACCATGGAGGAAGAAACAGGTGCAGTTGCCCTGAACTGTGACTGTTATCTGTACAAAAGCCTGTGAAGCGGTCAGGATATACTTAAATTAATTATATAAATTAATTAAATTAAATAAATAAATAAATAAAATGAGATGGAAAATACTGTCAACTCAGGTTTCACCAACCATATTTAGAATAGAAATGGACAGATTTGACATCTACATATTATGCCTCTACAGCACAGAACTTTATACAAGTGTAAATTCAAGTGCTTTGATATAGACAATATAGTTTTTCTTGAGGAGGAGACAACTGCATAAATCCAATTTTTATCTACTACTGGCTACAGCACAGGATTCATCCATTTGTAGTTTATTAGGAGCAGATTATTCTATTAAATGCAGGCTGCAGTCATTTAAAGGCTATTTTAAAGTTAGCATTCCATACAGCAACTGTGGGTAGATAGAGGATTCTGAGTATTTCTAACAGGCCAAATTATTACATTAAACATTGAGGTACCTAAAGCCTGGAGTGGAGTGATAATGTTTTGCCTTCTTACTATATTTTCCCCTAAGCATTTTACTGAGGAATTAATAGACTTAAACATTGGAGTATACAACTTTTATAACAAAACCCAATGCTGTATGACTTAAGAGTGGTTCTGCAATCTTCTGCATTAAAAGTGCAAATAAAATGAAAACGGTGTGTGATGGAGATTAAAGTGATGACCCAGTGATTTTTTCCAAGTACATACCTGACAATATAGCAAACTCTATTATCCTTCCCAATCCACAATTCATGCTTACATGTACATAAAATCTATTGTCTAGTGCCCTCCGTGGTTTTCAAAGTTGTTATTTACAGACTTTCAGGACGACAGCAACCTAACTATAACTTTTGCTGGACTTCAGCTCATTAGCCTGTTCCTCCCTGTGGTAATTTCATTATGTCTTCAACCTGTGTTCAAACTCCCACAGCTGCAATTAGATGTGAAATTTAGAGCTACCAGATTGTAAAGTTATGCTACCTACTACCTGCTACCCAAGGGTAATTTAACCATTAATTACTAGAGCAGCAGCTAACTTTCCTCCCCCTCTAGTGAACAAGGCCCTCAAAATTCACAAGCTTACTTTCATTCACTCAGTGATCACAAGTCTGAAAGCCCCTGTAGTCCATTGAGGCGAGTGGCTCCTCCTCTTCTTGGGGTCACCTGACGTGAGGAATCAACAGGGCTACAGGAGACGTGAGCTCGGGTCTCTGATCAGGGCTGAACAACACACACAGTTACGGAGCACCAGCCCCAGGTTGGGGTGGGGCAGCAAAGAGTCTCTGGCTCAGGCCTGTACTCAGGCGGGGCAGCAAACAGTTGGGCCTCCTAGCTCTGGCAGAAGGCCAACAAGCGCAGGCTTTTTCCTAAGAGATGGGGAGACTGCCACCCATGGATTGGGGTGGCGGGGAGGGACGCAGGCCCACCCACTCCACTGAGTCCCGGCCCAGTCTGCCACTGGGTGAGCGGGGATCCTGACCACAACACGTGGACTCACTCGCTGCCAGCGTTGCAGCCAGACAGGGATCGGCTACCCCTGGGCCACCTTCCAACTCTCTCTCAGGGTGTACCTGAGGGTGTAGAGGGTCATCCTGGTTGTCGGGAAAGAAGGCCTCTGTCAGGGCTTGCAGCTCCTCCATACTCAGGTCTGTAAATGGCCCTGGCGCTCCTGGCCAATCCTTGGCTCCCTCAGGGGCTGCAGCAGCCTCCCAGCTCGGGAGCACACAGGAGGCATCTGGCTCCTCCGGCGGCTGCCTCCCAATTGAGTTTTCTGGTCCAGCTCACTAACTTCCAGCAGGAGGATTGAACTAGGCCTACTAGGGTCTCTGGGCAGCCAATCTGCCCCGCTACACATACACACCTCCCCTCAAGTCCAGCTCCCGGATTTCGGGGTTGGTCTCTTGATTCCCCCCTAATCGGGACAAGAAATCAGTGTTGGCGTTCTCCTTACCTGCCTGGTGCTTGATGGTAAAGGTGTATTGTTGGAGGGTAAGGTACCAGCGCATCAGCCTGGCTTTAGAGTTCCGCATGGTGTTTAGCGTCTTCATCAGTGCGTGGTTGGTGATCAGGATGAAGGGGGCCCCCCAGAAGATAGTATCTGAGCGCGTTGATCACCCACTTGATGGTGAGGGCCTCCTTCTCGATGACCGAGTATTTACACAGGATGTTCTTCTCTGTCCACCTCCTGGGAGAGAACAGCCCCAAGACCCACCTCTGAGGCATCCGTTTGCACCAAAAACTCCCAGTTGAAGTCGGATCTGAACAAGATGGGTTCCTGACAGACAGACCTGAGAGACTCCTGGGTCCCTTAAGAGTCTGGAAGGCGTCTTCTCACTCTGTTGACCAGCATACCCGGTGGGGCTGTACTTGGTGAGGAGGACCGTGATCAATGCAAATTGGGGCACAAAACACCAGTAGTATCCAGCCAGGCCTCAGAACTTTCATACCTGGTGCTTTGTTGTCGGGGCCAGGCACGTTTGCAGTGCCTGGACCTTTCCCATGAGGGGGCGGACAATGCCCCGGCCAAGGGTATATATCAGGTACGTAGTCTCCTGCCAGCCAATTCAACATTTTTGGGGGTTGGCCATGAGCCTGGCCCATCACAGGGTCCAGAAGACAGCAGCCACATGATTTAAATGCTCATCCCACTGGCAGCTGTAGACCACAACATCGTCCAAGTAGGCAGGGGATCCAGGAGGAGGTCCATCAGGTACTGGAAAGTCACCAGGGCTCCATGGAGGCTGAAGGAAATCCAGGTGAAGTGGTAGAACCCACTTGGGATAGCAAACAGTCTTCTCTTGGAGTTCAGGTCCAAGGGGATCTGCCAGTAGCCCTTTGTGAGATCAAGGGTCGAGATGTATCTGATGGTCCCCAGACGATCAAGGAATTCAATCGATCCTGGGCATTGGGTATGCGTCAAACTTTGATATTTTGTTCACCCTTTGGAAATCTATGCAGAATTGGAGGGTCCCATTGGGCTTCAGAACCAACACGATAGGACTGTGCCACTTGCTCGGCGATCATGCCATGACTCCCAGCTCCATCATTGCTTGGACTTCCCTTTCAACAATTTCCTGGGCGAGCAGTTTCCCGGATCACCTCCCCAAGGTACGTCTTAATGGTGTGCTGGACTATGCTAGTCTGGCCTGGGAGGGTGGTAAAAGTTGTATGAAAGGCATCCAGCAGGCACTGAGCCTGTTCCTGTTGTTCTGAGGAGAAGGTGTCCCCGAGTTGAGGCTCCTCAGTCTTGGCCATATCAGGGGCCTTGGGACCTAAGCCCAGCATGGGAGGGTGAGGGGTAATTAGCAGTCCATCCTGTGCATGTCAAAGCTTCAGAAGGTTTAAGTGATAAATCTGCTTCTTTCTTTAGTCTGGTTGGTGGACTTCGTACGTGACTGGTCCTACTCGGCAGACAACATCATAAGGGCCCTGCAATTGGGCAAGCAATTTTGACTCCTTAGAGGGGAGGAGGAGGAGTACTTGGTCACCAAGCTTGAAGGTTCGGTCTCTGGCCCCCTGGTTATAACACCACTCCTGGGTCTCTTGTGCCACCTGGAGATTCTCCTGCACAAGGGATCCTGATCGAGTGAGTCGGTCCTGCAATTGCAGCACATATTGGAGAAGCTCCTGCCAAGCTGAAGGGGTTTGCTCCCCGACCTCTCTCATTAGATTCGGTATATCATGGGGTTGTCGGCCATACAGTATATCGTGGGATTGTCGGCCAGAGTTCGAAGGGGGAGAACTTGGTGGATGACTGGGGTACTTCGAGGATGGATAGCAACAATGGTGGGAGCAATTTGTCCCACTGCTGCAATTCTTGGAGGGAACTTCCTCAACATACCCTTTAAAGTCCTGTTGAAGCGCTCAACAAGCCTGTCCATCTGCGAATGATACACTGAAGTCTGCAGCTTTTTAATGCCCAACAGAACACACCTGATGGAGCAGCTGGGAAGTGAAATTAGTCCCTTGATAAGTGAGGAGTTCCCGGGGAAGCCCAATGCAGGCAAATACCTTCACCAGTACTGCTTCTATGGGTGCGGGCACTGGTGTCTCTCAGTGGAATGGCTTCAAGGAAGCGGGTTGCGTAGTCCATTAGGACGAGGATATGCCAGAACCCAGTCTTGCTCTTTGGGAGGGGTCCCACCAGGTCCATTGCTACTCGCTCAAAGGGAGCACCTACCATAGGCAAGGGAACCAAGGGCACTTTTGGCACCCCTGGGCCAGTGGCCAACTGGCATTCGGGGCATAAGCAGCAATAGTCTCTTAACTCCCGATGGACTCCTGGCCAGTAGAAGTGGGATAGGACTCAGGCCAGGGTCTTTTGTTGCCCCAAATGTCCGGCTGCAGTGATGTCATGCGTGAGCTTCAAAACCCCTTTCCAATGTCACCGGGGAATTACCAGCTGGGTCCGAACCGCCTGTGTTTGTGGGTCCTGCTACACCCAATAGAGGTAACCTGCTATGAGTTCAAATTAGGGCCATTGCACTGCTCTTTCAGTGTCCATCACAGCCCCATTAATGCAGGCCACCTGGTCATAGGCATGACTGAGTGTAGGATCATCCCACTGGTCTTGAGGGAAGTCAGTTAAGGGGGGTTGTCGATGAGCCTTCCCCGGGGGGTCAGGATCTAAGACTCATCGGGGTCCTCTCCTTCTGTCCTCCCCTCTGCATTTTCAAGGGGTTCCACTTCTTTGGCCTCAGAGTCCCCATCTCCAACGGGGTCTCCCTCTAAGGCCAGCTGGGTAGGAGGTACCCTGAGGATGGCCTCCCACAGCAAGTCATTAAAGCCCGGCCAGTCTCATCTGAGCATGATGGGATAGGCGAGAGTGGGAGCCACCTCACTGTCATTTCCTCTGTCACACCGTTTAATGTCAGGAGCACTCTGGCATGGGGGTATGCTCTCACATCCCCATGTATAAACTGGAGTCTGATCTCCCCCTCTGTCACTCTAAGGTTGGGGACGACCCCGTGATGGATGAGGGTCTGCCCACAGTCAGAGCCCAGGAGGGCCAGGCCTCATCTCGGCCTCACCCTCAGACATAGTCAGCTTCAGGTGGACAGCTTGTGGGCACAGGACTCTCTGGTACAGACCTGGCCAAAGAATTGTAAATGCCCAAAATGGCTGCAGGAGAAGCAGGGTCCCACTTCTGGACATCCTAGCCGAGGTGGCATCTCTGGGGGAGTAAGAGTCCCAGCCCACCTTGCTGGGGTGCTCTGGGTGTCTGCAAAACACAGTTCCAGATTTCCAAGGGACGTTCTGGGGCCTGCCATCTGGGTTGCAGAGCCTGTCAGCATTCGGTCTTGGGTTCAGGTTGCGTTCCTGGTGTAATGGGGGTCTCTGTGGCCAGGGAGTCTTCTATCAAGGTGACCACTGCACTCAAAGTTGTTGGACAGTGGTGCAGTACCCAAGCCCTACCCCGGGGTGGGAGTACCTGGATGAACTGCTCTAGGGTGACCTGTTTGGCGAGTTTGCTCGTCGAGGTCTTTAATTGCCTGGGCTACGACACGGGGCCAGGCGCCCAGCAGGTAGATTGTCATCTGGAACTGCCAACAGAAGGTTTCTGGCGTGATGTTGATGGCATCTAAGATAGTCAACTTCACCCACCCATAGTCTTATTCCTCCTCCAGAGGAAGCCCCCAGTAGGTAATCTGAACTGTCCTGGTCAAGCTGGTCCTGGTGCCACGCTGCCACTACAGCCACCCGCTCAAAGGTGACAGGCGGTTGGCAGCTGATATCAAGATGAGTGCCCTAAGGGTCGGTCCTGGGAATGGTTTGTTCAATATCTTCATTAATGATCTGGAGGATGGCGTGGACTGTACCCTCAGCAAGTTTGCAGATGACCCTAAACTGGGAGGAGTGGTAGATATGCTGGAGGGTAGGGATAGGATACAGAGGGACCTAGACAAATTAGAGGATTGGGCCAAAAGAAACCTGATGAGGTTCAACAAGGATAAGTACTAGGATGACCAGATGTCCCAATTTTATGGGAACAATCCCAATTTGAGTCTTTCTTATATAGGCTCCTATTACTCCCCACCCCCTATCCCAGTTTTTCACATTTGCTGTCTGATCCTGCACTTAGGACAGAAGAATCCTATGCACTGCTACAGACTAGGGACCAAGTGGCTAGGCAGCAGTTCTGCAGAAAAGGACCTAGGGGTTACAGTGGACGAAAAGCTGAATGAGTCAACAGTGTGCCCTTGTTGCCAAGAAGGCTAAAGGCATTTTGGGCTGTATAAGTAGGAGCATTGCCAGCAGATCGAGGAATGTGATCATTCCCCTCTATTCGGCATTGGTGAGGCCTCATCCTGAGTACTGTATCCAGTTTTGGGCCCCAGACTACAAGAAGGATGTGGAAAAATTGGAAAGAGTCCAGCAGAACAAAAATGATTAGGGGTCTGGAGCACATGACTTATGAGGAGAGGCTGAGGGAACCGGGCTTATTTAGTCTGCAGAAGAGAAGAATGAGGGGGGATTTGAAAGCTGCTTTCTACTACCTGAAAGGGGGTTCCAAAGACGATGGATATAGACTGTTCTCAGTGGTACCAGATGATAGAACAAGGAGTAATGGTCTCAAGTTGCAGTGGCGGAGTTTTAGGTTGGATATGAGGAAAATCTTTTTCACTAGTAGGGTGGTGAAGCACTGGAATGGGTTACCTAGGGAGGTGGTGGAATCTCCTTCCTTAGAGATTTTTAAGGTCAGGCTTGACAAAGCCCTGGCTGGGATGATTTAGTTGGGGTTGGTTCTGCTTTGAGCAGGGGGTTGGACTAGATGGGCACTCCTTTTGGGCACTGAAGAAGAGGAGGGATTCCCTGTGGCCCCAGATGGGTCCGGACTAGGTCAGGGCAGCAGCGTCACAAGTTGCTGGAGGCACTGTTGCTCTCGGTGCTGGGCCCCCAACTCCCAGAGTAACTGCTGCGTCCCCAGTGGCTGCATCAGTTGCTGCTTCCAGTCGGATATTTGATGAGCTTCTCAAGGGCCACTTCCCCCCCCCCCTTTTTTTTTAAGGGTTCCCAACGGTGGATTGCTGTGGCGGGACCCCTTACTGCAGGGGTCAGGCCAATGCCTGCATTCTCCACCAAGTGTAGTCCCTTGGGGGCATGGCTCCTCCCGCTCCGGGTCTCTGGGTGGCCAATATGCCCCACTACGTCTGCAGGGGTCACCTGACATGGGGAATCAGCAGGGCGACGGGAGACGTGAGCTTGGGCCTGTGATCAGGGCCGAACAACAAACACAGTTACAGAGACCCAGACCCAGCCCCTGTTTGGGGTGGGGCAGTAAAGAGTCTCACGCTCAGGCCTATACTCTGACTGGTTGCTGCCCCGCCTGTTAGCCCAGGCCTTTGAGCAGGGCGGGGGTAGAGAATCTAAGGGGCTCAGGCCTGCTCTGAGGCTGAGTAGCAAACAGTCGGGCCTCCTAGCTCTGGCGGAGGGTCAACAAATGCAGGCTTCTTGCCTAAGAGATGAGGAGACTGCTACCCACAGATTGGGGGGGACGCAGGCCCACCCACTCCACTGCGTCCCAACCCAGGGCCCTAGCAGTGGCAGAGCGGTCTGCCACTGGGTCAGTGGGGATCCTGACCACAACACGCTGGCTCACTCACTGTCAGTGTTGCAGCCAGACAGAAGTTGGCTACCCCTGGGCCACTTCCCAACTCTCTCTCAGGGTGTACCTGGATCTGTAGAGGGTCATCCTTGTTGTCAGGGAAGAAAGCCTCTGTCAGTGCTTGCAGTTCCTCCATGCTCAGGTCTGTAAATGGCTCTGGTGCTCCTGGCCAGTCTTTCGCTCCCATGGGGTCTGCAGCGGCTTCCCAGCTCACAGGAGGCATCTGGCTCCTTCAGTGGCTGCCTCCCGACTGAGTTCTCCAGCCTTCCTTTTGTACTTCCGGTCCCACCCACTAACTTCTGGTGGGAGGGTTGAGCAAGTTATGGTTCCGCCCACTAGGGTTCAATGAGTGGCTCCTCCCCCTATGGGTCTATGGGCAGTCAATCCACCCCACTACAGCCCCCATTAATCCAGCACTGACAAACAAGCCTTTTAAAAGGTCTTTGAAATGACACAATAATGCCAGGGGAAAAAAATCTTTTTAGAACGCTGGAATTAGAATGAATGGAGGCTACTGAAATCTAACGTGCAAAACAAGATTTACATAGTTTGGAATGGTTTTATTTTGCTGTGTGTGCTTGTGTTTGGGAAGCCTGACGAACAGGAATTTAGAGAGCCTGGGAGAGGAAAGACAATATTTAAATATAATTCATGTAGTTGCACTTTTAATGTCCAACCCTGTAAAGATTTAAAGATATGTCTTTTTACATATAGCAGTAGTTCTGTTGAAGTCATTGGGACTATTAAGATACATAAAGTTAACTATGTGCATAAGTCTTTGTGGGATTAGATCCTTAAGAACTCAAAAATTGGTGAAATGAGTGCTAAAATATTGATTCGATATGTTCATTTCCTATACGCTGTTAGATAGCTGCACTACTACCCTATATACAGAAAGGGCAGTATATATAGATACAGATCTCCAGTGTATGTTTGCCATGAGGCAAGATACATGCACATGTGTCTGAATAGGGAAATAAGAACAGGTGTAAAAGGAAAATTTCAGTGTTTTCCTATCGCAGGTATTTATCTAACTATAAAATGTAACTTGTTCTCTACCCTCCAAGAAAAACCCTTGTTTAAGCAATAGACTAGAAATTTCAGCTTTCTTACGGGTATGAATATTTCTGAGTTTATTCTGTGAATATTGATATTGCTTGCTAACAGAGAGCAAGTGACAACCAAGGGCAGGAAGAAACTCATTTTGCATGGAAATCAATGGGAACAGCACACCAAATGTAAGTACGTTTATACATTTCTGTCAAAAAAAAAATTAGCAGTACTTCAACTTGCCAAAAGCTGTTGTAGCCCAATTACTGTAGGGATTTATGTTAAAGGCCATGAAGCCTCATTGTTTGACAAACTGGAAAAGGGGATTGTAGCGAAGTCAACTCAGCAGTGCAGTGCCTCCTGCTGGTCGTCTTGGGAATTAGCTCTTCAGCCTCAGAGCGCCTTCTGCTGGCCGGTGTCTGGCCTGCCTCAGGGCCCCCCGTGTCCCTCCCGGACCCCGGTGCCCTTTGCCCCAGCAGTACCCCCACACTCTGGGTCTCCCCTCCCAGGGGAACCCCCAACCCTCTAAACCAACCTTGCCTCAGTGGCTACTGCCAGTCATCATCTAGCCCCTGCTCACTGGGGCAGACTGCAATGGCCACTCATCATTGGCAAGGGGTTAGGATCTGCTGCCTTTGCCTATCCCTGGGCTGCCTCTCTGCAGCCCCAGTACCTTGTTGGGTCTTTAACAAGGCCAGCAGCCTGGGGGTTTACCAGTCTGGAGTTTCCCAGCTCTTCTTGCCTTCCCTCAGCCGTGCTCTACTTCATGTACCTTGCTCTCAGGCAGCTAGGCCCTCTCCCTCCAGGGCTGGAGAGAACCTCCTTCAGCTCCTGGCCCACAGCCCTCTTATCAGGGCCAGCTGGCCCCTAACTGAGCTGGCCACAGCTGTAGCTGCTTCCCCCAATCAGCCTTTCACAGCTTCAACCCTCTCCAGGGCTGCTTTTTAACCCCTGTTCCGCTGGAGTGGGGCAGCCACCCCACTACAGGGATACTAACAACTGGCAATATTAGAAAACTAATCCATGTACAAAGGTAACAATAACCCAAGTTCTGGGACTAATCAACCACTGAATGCTAATTGCAAAGTCAGCTATGCTTTGTACTGCAGATGTTGTCTCCTACAATCATTTATTTCATTGCATTGACTTGAGGCTTCTTTGCTCTTGTTTTCTCTCCTTTTATTCTCATACCCTCAAAACCTAGTTTTGCATCAGAAGCCAATAGAGGCACATAATGGATTGTTTTGATGCTGCTGCAAACATGCTACAAAAGTCACAGTAGACTTAAAGCCTGCGGGTTTGGTGTTACTGCCATCATTTCTATGGCAGTAACATTAGATTTAATCTTTTCTAGCTGAGCTGTTTCATGCCTTTTTGATAAATAGGAAATCTGCAGTGTGGAATGTTAGTGAGTACACCTCTTCAGCCAAAATTCCTCCTCTCTCTCAAATCTGAAGCAAGTCTAAGAGTTGGGTCCATGATCTGTAGATATGAGTTTGGATTTTCAAAATGATTAAAATAAATTTATTTTGGAAGCTGTAGCTTACGTACAAATGGTGTGTAGATGCAGTAGGTATCGATGCCTTCCTTTCATCTCCCAATTTTTGGAGAGAAATAAGAATTTGTTGGGTTTTGTTGTTTTTTTCAGTTCCTCATTTTACAATAAAACAAATCTGAAATCAGAACAGAGATGCAAATGAGCAACATAAACAAATGAGAATTTTTTTACAGCTTGGACACAAACGTAAACATCTTATTAGGCATGCTAGACTACAGTGGCAAATGATTTATGGATTGCATGCCATCATGTATTGGAACCACCGTTCCTAAAGATGTGAAAAGGAAGTATAAATAGTGGTTACATGTATTCCGTTACTATACTTTTTCAGCAAATGTAGCCATTCATCATTAGCTAAAGTCAGATATAACTTTAGAGCACACCGGATTTCAAGGGGATTTGCCTCCAATTCTTTTTCTTCTACTTATAATATATAGAGGCCATTTGCAAAATTCAGATTTGGATTGGATTCAGATTTTAAAACCTCTGCCCCTCCCTAGATTTAGGGATGTCCTCAACCAGGTGATTGATTCAGGTCCATCTGTATTTGATATTTCGGTGGAGGTTCTCATGGCTGTGACCTCAATAGGTAAGTTTCTGTTTCACTCACTATTAGAATTGACAGTCTCTCCTATTGCTTTATTCTCTTTGTCTGGAATTTGATTTGGAGAGTTTTGTGAAGTTTGTACAACTTTTATCAGTAGGAAAATGTTTGGCTTTATTTTATGGTTCTGCTGCTGGCATTTGGTGACATTTCCTCTTGTTATTGACAGTTTTTTATATTTCCTTAAAAGAATGAGCTAGCCTAGTAGTGGTGTTTAATTTGTTTTGTCCAGTCCATACAGTACACAAAGCTCTCTGTTCACATTTCACTCCTACTTTGGCTTTCCTCTGTGATTGCTTTTTGCTGCACCTTTGTTTGCTTTATGACCTTTGTCCAAATCATGTTTTTGTCCCTAGATAGAAGCTGGATAGCTCTTTCCTGATATCTGCCACATCTGTCTCTTTTCATAAAGTTTATTCTTCGACAACCCCCACCACCACAACATTCAGCATTGCAGCAGACCAGCTTCTTAGCTATCTCCTCTAAAACTATATACAAGTGAATCTTTTGAATTATGTTGCTGCAACACGATTGTCTTCCTGTTGAATAAAGGTGAAAGAGTCCTTTTGTTGATATTGCTGACATGCCACTGCTGAATGATTACTAATCTTTACGTTATACTGTGTGTGCTGACTGACCTCCAGATGATTTTTTTTTTAAAGCCACAGCAAAGGTGAAATAGGAGAGCAGGCTTATGTGTTAAAGTGGATGTGATTAGGCCTTCGGCTACACTGCTAATGGTAGGAAATATGGAATGTAACTGAAGAATTTTCAAGCAGAGAGGGGTACTGTATCTCACAGTTATTGAAGATTAAATGTCTGCCAGACCAGAATCAGTATTGTATATTACAATTGTAGGGTCATAAATAATTTATTTTTATAATACTGTTTTGAAAGGCAGCTAAAATGTCAAAGTTCAACAATCCAAGTAATTATTTAATTGCAACTCAGCTCTTGAAAGTGATAATTTTCAAAAATTGTATTTTCTGGCTGTAAAATGCACTCTCTCTTTAATCACTGTTGGATCAGGACGTCCTTTATGGAAGAAATAATAGCATTCAAAAAACAAAAAGCAAGATTTCAACCAGGTGATTGAAGGAGTTACGTGATTTTTTAAATCACCTGTAGTTAATGTTTGTAATGGCATTTATTCTGTGCCATTATGCATTACCATTGCTAAGGAATTCAGAGAAAGAAAACTACTTTGTGTTATAGGCAGAGACAAAGGTTGATTAAAGGTTAATGCACTAGGCAGGATTTTAGATTGTGTCATTTAATTGGTAGCCAACATCTGAGAGTGCTGAGGGGTGTCATCCTCTCAAATTATGCAAAGCATAACTTTAATTGGGATAGATTACTAAACAGTTATATCAGTTGTAAGCCCTCCTGCATTCCCATGCAGGGCAATAAACAGGAATAAGGAGCCTCCCTATGCCACAGTTAGGGTGACCAGATGTCTCGATTTTATAGGGACAGTCCCAATTTTGGGGTCTTTTTCTTATATGGGCTCCTATTACCCCCCACCTCCTGTCCCGATTTTTCACATTTGCTGTCTGGTCACACTAGCCCCAGTGTAGCCCACCCACATCACTGGTGTCAGCTAAACTAGTATCCCCTTTCCCATCCAGGTGGGCACAGAGTGGGTAAAAGTAGTTAGCAAAGCACCCCCTTCCAATGTGCAGATCTATGCACCAGACATGGGAAGGATGGGGGGATTTAATGTGCCAACAGAAGGGCTAGTGAAGACTTCCTCCCACCCTGGGAAAAAGACCAAATAATGACAGTCAGAATCATAATCTGGTTCGTGCCCAAGCTCAGTTACAATCCAGCCCAATGGGAACAAAGGAGCAAATAGGTGTCTTAAATGGAAAAAAAGAGAGATTTTTTTCATGACTAGATTGAAGTGAGGCTCAGCAGCAGAGAGAAATCTGACAGGATGAAAATTGGATTTTTTTGAATGCACAGAAAGAGAATTGTTCATTCCATGTATATTTGTTAATTTTTATTTTCATTATTTAAAATAAAAATTCAGGACCAGATCCTCTGCCTCGCTCCATTCCCTATCCACCACTTCTCTGGCACAAAGAGACTAGAAAGCCATCCTAAAAGGCAGCTCACAATTCCCCTTGTGTATAGGACACACTAATGGCATAGAGTCAACTTTGATGACCACTCCCTCCCAACCCTTATTCCCCCTCCTCTGGGGGTAGGTAGCATGTCATCACCCCCTGTCATTACCCCTCTTATAGGACTGGGAGAGTACATAGAAAGATCTGGCCAAATATACACTCTATCCATAACATTAGGGTAGATGCAGAAAAGATTGGGTCACTGGACTTGAGCCTCAAAAAAAAAATAGATGTGTTTCTATTTTAACTTCAGAGGGAGATACTGAAACAAGGATTCTCTGCCTGTCTCAGGCATGTTTGACATTGATAATCACAATGCTTTCACTGGTTGAAATCCTCCAGCAGTTTTATGTAGAATACACATCTTTCCACATTTACAGGATTTTCCTTAACATTCAGATGCAGCAAATCAGGAATTTTTTTGCAACTAGTGGGTCTGGTAGCAAATAATTATTTTTACATATGGTAGCCAATAACTCTAGGGGTTTGGCACTTATTTAGTTTACCAGTTATTCTGTGCAAATATCATTCTACACTCCTGGCTTTTTCTGTAGTTTTTAATACTTTAGTCTTTGCTTCCATTGTCTCCCTGGCTTTCTTTATGTTCTGCATACCACCACTTCCTGCATATGTAGGAAAGGAGCAGTCTCCACAGATACTTTTTTTTTATCTTTCAGGAGTGGTAGAGTGGAC
Organism: Chelydra serpentina; assembly: GCA_037349315.1. NCBI lineage: Eukaryota > Metazoa > Chordata > Testudines > Chelydridae > Chelydra > Chelydra serpentina. The sequence goes on along the minus strand of JBAIAC010000014.1, from coordinate 6,637,449 downwards.
CATTCATTTGCTTGTAACCGTTGATTATGCTATATGATGATATTTGGTTTGCTACCTCTTTCTCCTATGAACAGGAGTGAATTCCTGCCCTTTTTATGTTATTGAGGAGCATATACCTTTTCTCATATATATACCCTCAAAGTGATCATCCCTGGAATAACATTGCCTCATGAGACCCTCTTATTGACTGGTACTACAAAGCTTTTCCTGGAAATACTGCCTTTCAGTGACAACATAAGATGTCAGATACTGGTACCACAACAGGACTGTTGTAGAAACTGGGACTGTGAGGGGCTTTGGCAAGTTACTGTGGGGGAAGCATTGATGGTACTGATTGGTAGTAGGTATTCAGGTTTTACACTCTCTTTAGTTTTACATCAATTTTTTCACAGGAAGCTACAAATCATATCCATGGTTACCATTTCAAAGATATTTTGTAGTACGTACGAAGCTAGTTTGAAAATTTGACTAATGTACTTTCAGTGCGGGTTTAATTTAGGGCTGATTAATTTCAGGAAATGTCATTCCCTCACTATAAATTATGCTATACTGCTTCTCTATTAAACCTACAGGTTTCGCTTCTGTTTTGCACAACAGATGCTTTTAATTTCACTGCCTTCTACAAATTAAAATATTACAGCCATCTTGTTTTCTATTAATATATGTTTAAAATGATATTATTTACTTCAGCATTATAATTTAGTAACATATTGAAATAATAAATAAAAGCAGGCAAAATGAAAAACTATTCAATATTTACATTTGCATATGTTCAGGGAGTTTCTAGAAACAATCATGAACACTTTCACCTATGGTACTATTTAAAATCTTGCCACAGCTGTTAGAATTCAATTGCTACATTAAATGGTATTTCACAACCACAAGTAATTTGTTTAAAAATAATGGGCAAAACACATTCCTGATGTAATTCCAGTGAAGTCAGAGTTACACCAGGTATAAATGTAACTGAATGTTTGTAGACATGTATAACTGCTTCTCAAAATGATTCCCAGGCACTGGTAAAATACCTTCGGACCAAGTTTGGTGCCTCCAAAAGAAAATGGCATAATTCTGCACTAGATTACACCTCACACAATCCCATTAATTTCATTCAGAATACATTGGATTTTGAATTCACATATACTAGTGCAAATCAGGAGTTACTTCAGTGAAATCAGTGGCATCACTGTGGTAAATGAGTTCAAAAACCTGATGCATGTGTGTAACTCAGCACAGAATTGTCCTTGAAGGTTTAACTTTGGAGTCTTCTTACATGCCCCATCCCTTCCAAATACTGGTTAGCACTGCTGTGACTTTGTTTTTTAATAGTGGTCTCAGACATTCCATCTTCCCTTCCATAAAGTGCCTCCTAGAATACTGTTGCAGCAGATTTGTTATTGCAGAAGGTGTGAAAGTTATTTTCAATTTAATCTCATGTCTAAAATAATCTATAATCGGCCCTTCAATCTAGCTATCAAATTTTTTTGGTGGACATATCCAGAAATTGTGTATAAAAAAATCAGAAATGTTAATTGTAAGGAATATAAAGTTCAGTCACTGCATATATAGCTAGTTACCTAGAGCTAATTGGGACTACATTATTCCATGAATTCAGCATTTTGTTTACAAAGTTCTTATGAGCCGATCCTGTTTACTAACATATTTTCAGAATAATTATGTGAACAAATTTAACCTATGAGGGGAACAGCTATTTCTGAAACATTCATGTGCATATAAACTACTTCTGGAAAGTGTTCATCAATGCTAATAGTAAAGGGTTTGATTCAAACTGAATAACCATTCCGAAATACAGTGAAAGTCCATGTGCACTGTGTTTGGGTATTTGACCAGCTCTGCTATTAACATTTGTATTAAATGTTACATACAGTATTATTGTAAGATGTGTATTATTTGTGAGTTTCTGCTTGGAGTTACAGTTAAAAAACTTAACAGCTAGATATGTCTCTGGCATATTGGGAATGGTAGCAAAAATCCTAGGGTGATCAGGTTCTTTTGGGGCTTAGTCATATATACATTTATCATCATACATAAGTTTGCTTTCACACATAGTCCCATTGAACTCATTGACAGCGTGCAAGAAGTAATTGAATGCATGATCAACCCCATAAACTTTTCTTTCTGTATGCATAATGGCTGTTTGCTGTAAACAATTGTTAAATTAGAGAATGTTTCAAAGTGATCAAAAATGATCAGTAACTGATATTGGAGTTTTGGGATGAAGTTTAAATTCAAAGAGGGAGGTTTCCTTCTCTTTCCGAAGCTATGTGCTGACTTTTGCGGCATGTGCTCTTCCAGAATGTCTGAATGCCATGTAGTGGTTTAGCTATCTTAACATTTCTTATTGTTTGTGCTCATTTGCCAACAAGACAGTGTGGAATTATGTCATATCCGCCCTTAGTACTTATTTTCCTCTCCAGCTCCAGATATGAAAGTACGGTGTTGTGTATTACAGCAAGATCTTTCTAAGAGATTCTCATATTAGTGTACTTCCATTTTCAATCTGCGTAATGGCTCTTTGCTCGATTAAACCTTCTGTTAATATTTTTAGATTCTTCCCCTCCCCCCCAGGTCCAGGTCATTTCAATTCTGGGAGGAAGAGAGGAATGATTTCTTCTGAAACAGGAGTTATCCAAATACACTACACAATGGCGGTTATCGCAGCAAAATAAGGCAGTAACACATCCACTACACAACCCTAGTGGCTGCTTTGAAAGGAAGCATCTGTGTTCATGCAAGAGGCTGTATAATGATGAGTTAAAAATATTTTACAACTGTTATGCTAAGAAACTAACATTTCTGTCCTTTGGATTAGAGACTTGACATTTGGCCTCTAGCATCAGGGATGGACATTTTGCCATCCTTGTGACAATCTGCCCAAGCTATAAACCTCTGACAAATCTCAATTTCCATGTGCTCAGCAGACGTGTTAGAGTTTGGCTGCTAAATTCTCTGAAGATTCCATCTGCTCTGAACATGCTCCAACCCCTCATCACTCTTATGTATAAACTAGATAGTGTATGTGTCATCCCTACAGAGCAACTGAGCATGCTCCATTCCAGGACTGCAGGGACTGATCAGGGCTTTCCCTGCAATTGCTGTTTCCAACTGCTGGCATGGTGCCAGACACCAGAAATGACAACAGAGAGAAACTTGACTCAAATGCAGAGAGGTGAGGAATATTCTTGGGAAAATGTAGCAAAACATGCCAGAGGAGAGAGGGTTAGGAGCAGATGTTAGGAGGGGGAAACAGGGAAGATGTAGAGGAAGGCAGAAGAGAGGGGGTAGAAGAAGGTGTGGGGAAGGGGTAGAAGCTAGGGAGGAGCGGGAGAAAATTTGGGGATAAAATGACAGAGTGGTAAAATAGCCATGTGGGGAGGAGAAAACAATTCAAAACAGCCTAGAAGAATTTAAAGATCATCAAAATCATGATCAGAGGATTATTGTTGACATCTAGACAATGTTATATATTGTAGGAGATGAGAAAATCATTCAAAATGGAGAGATTTTTGTGAGAAAAGATAGAAAATCATAGGGCATTTCAGGTACCTAAGCAATACTCATTGTAATCAGAGAGCGACTTCCCAAAACCTTGAACTTCAGATCCGATTTGCAGTTCAGATCCATATTGTAGAGATCATTTGGACAGAGATATGAATCAAAAATTCCTCTGTGATTGAAGAGGTTCACATCTGATGTTCTGAAATACCTTGATGAACATGCAAATTTCTACAAGCATAAGTTTTGCATGCCTTAAGAAAGGTTCTGATATTTGCCTCAGTAAATAAATAGATCGCAGAGGAATCTAGAGATGTAGCACCCGGCCTAGTTTTAAACAGCACAGATGATAAAAATGCTGAGGTGAAGATATTGTAGGATGCGACGTAGCCAACAGCCAAAACAAATTAATGAGCTTCAGGGTAAATATTAAACGGGTAGGAAAGACCTGGAAAACATAAGACAAAGAGAGATAAGGCCATTGAATATGTCAGTAAGATCCACTCCAATACTCTTACCTTTGGTTCAGAACATCATGGATTGAAGTCCTATGCAAGGTCTTGAGCACATGCAGTATAGGACTTTTGTAGTGCCGCACTGGTAGAGATCTGTCAGAACTGGTTTGTCATCTGTCAAAATTAAACTTTAACCAGAATTGGCATGTCCTCTTCACAAAGATATTAAGTAGAAGTCCCTTCTGCCCTTCTCTGATTGTTGACCAGGTAGGAAGCTGAAGATCTCACAACATTGTTCAAAAGACTAGAAAGTAACTCTGGGTTTCTACCTAAAATTCTATCATGCTCAGTAAAATAAGTCCTAATGGCAAAAACCCTATGTCAGCTACTGCTCAATTCTTAAAGACTACTCATTTATTAGCCACATAGCCACAAAAACAGTGGTTATGCTTTGAAGAGTTTTGAGTATCTGGAAACGCAATTAGCGATTCTTAAAAATAAAACAAACTCAAAGCTTAGAAATTGAGTGCACCACTCTGAAATAAGGGAAGGACAAATTAAGGTTTGTAGAGCTTTTTATTTACTGGAATGAAGGGGAAAGGTCTGAATAGAGTGTAGATATCATACCCTTTCAACAGATATCTGTTCTGTAGAATGAAAAGTAGACTTAGTTGTTGGTTTGTTTACTTATTTGCATTTCTATATTTTCAGATAATTATTAATACAGTATATAATGAAACATTTACATTTATATTCCTTCTTGTTTCATGTTTAATATAAGGGTAAATGAATGCACTACTTTCATTTCCTTAAACTTTTAAAACATTGTTAGAAGATACTGTAAAAAGTCTACATCAGGGTATATTTTGAGACCTTTTTTCTATCTTCTACCAATGTACGATTATAATATATTTCCTTTTTTATTGCAAGAGAACAATTAATACATTTTCTCATGTAGTAAATTTGTCAAGGACAAAAACAATTTGAAATTAATCAAAGAGTTGCCTCCCAAATTCAGTTTTTCATTATCCTAAATAAAGAATTGTGAGAAGGGTATGACATACACCTCATCTAAATTCCTTGTATATGGTGCCAGCTCACCTAGAAACCCTGAAATTAAAACACCGCTCTCAGTTCACTGCATTATTGTACATAAGCTCCCCAGCTCAATTTGATATCAACATACAGTGACGGACCAGCTAAGTACTAAGAAAGCCGCAATTTCAGTTTGGTGTTAAATATATCAGCTTGCAACTTTTCAGCACAATTTTTCTTAATTACAATCACAGAAGCAGTGCATCTTACTCCTCATGCACTAGAAGTATTTGCCTCAGTATCTTTCTTAGAATATAACATCCAATAGCCTTGTGTATACATTACAAAAATATTCTAAAGTACAAAGAAAATGAATCCACCAATCTCACTCTGGTAAATATGAATCTTTCCCCATCACTTTTTATTATAAAAGAAGAATTAAATACAGCTGTCTGAAATTACTTATATTTTCCTGAGTTAACATTCACTTGGAAACAGATTTCATTTTCAAGATCACGGCTGAGAAAATAATGCAAAAAAGTATTTGCAAGGATTCATTTAGAAAAAAGGCAGAATCTTAATGTTTGCTACCTCTTTTATTTGTTGAACATGTTTGCAGGGCCATCTTGAAAGCTGGTTGTGGGTCATCTAGCCAGGGAGCAGAAACAACCTTTTGATATAGGTAACCATAACACACCATAAATCCCAAATTGTGATTATCAAATGTGTGAAACAACTGTTACAGTGAGTAGTGTGAGAGCTATTGATTAGCTGAAAGAGATTCCTGTATACCCCGGTGAATAATGTCAAGCAACAAACTGATTCATATATATCAAAGGCTGTTCATGAATAATTCATGAATAGAAAAAAGAGCAGGATTAATTGCATAACTTGCTATTTGTGAATAGTTTACTCTTATTTCAGACCATCCTCCCTGATTTCAGTTTTTGAAAATGTTACCTAATGAAGTTTTATGGCTACCACTTTGTGCTGATTAAATACCATAATCCTCTTGGTGTGCAGGTCCCTGGTGCACCCCACTTTTTATTAAAAACATGGCGTCAAATGAAGTTCATGCAGTGTTGCTAGGCAATTATTACTTACAGTCTGAAATGAAGCTGAGTTCCAATCCATTTGCATTTATGTTCTGAAATTAAATGATTAATGTGGGTTTTTACACATTTTTAGGTTTAATTTTTCAGCCTAATGAAACCATAAATTTCAAGCTCTCAAAAATCTTCTTATCTCTTATTTAATTCAGTATATAATTGAGAACATGCTTTCACTACAGATGGAAAGGACTTTCTAAATTTAAATTAATTTTGGATTTAGCTGAGGTAGTAGATTAAATGCTACAGAATGTCTGGTATTTACTATGCTTAATTTTAGCCTTCAAATTAATAATGTGAATTTTTTGAATTTCACATTATTAAAATATTTTCAAAAGAGCTATCAGTATTGTCTTCTTGGTGCATTGTGTTCACTATCTATACTAAAGGATACATGCTAAATGCAAGAAAATAACAGTTGGTAAGAAAATTCTGCTACATTGACTTAAACATCTGGTACAAAATGCTGTATACTACTTGTAGTTCAAGCATAATATCTGCAAACAAATAGCTAAACACCTAATCTAAGCATGGCATATGTGTTTTTATCCCTTTCCCCCCCCTCATCTGGAATGAACAATCTCTGAAGAGCTAGTACAAAATATTGTCATCGGAGTTGAGAATGGTGCTAGCTATAGTAACCAACACCTGACAGGCAGAGCGTCATCAGGAAGGGTTAGGGGTTAGCAAAGGAAGGCTTCATTAGAACGAGACTCAAAATGGTCAAAAATGTTATCTTTAGAAACCTCAGATATTTTGCAAAGATTTCTGCCAGCCATAGCTTCAGGCAGGGAAAATGATAATCAGGTCAAGAAGAAGTCCAATTTCTTCATTCCAATATCCTGTGCTAATTGAAAGTTCAGTTTGCTATTTTTTCTGTAAACATACATTCAGCTTCTGTAAACATACATTCAGCTTGGTTAGGAACTAACCAAATGGTGGTAAACAGGATGAAGTTTAATAAGGACAAATGCAAAGTGCTCCACTTAGGTAGGAACAATCAGTTTCACACATACAGAATGGGAGGAGACTGTCTAGGAAGGAGTACAGCAGAAAGGGATCTAGGGGTTATAGTGGACCACAAGCTAAATATGAGTCCACAGTGTGATGCTGTTGCAAAAAAAGAAAACATGATTCTGGGCTGCATTAACAGGTGTGTGGTGAGCAAGACACAAGAAGTCATTCTTCCGCTCTACTCCGCGCTGGTTAGGCCTCAACTGGAGTATTGTGTCCAGTTCTGGGCACCGCATTTCAAGAAAGATGTGGAGAAATTGGAGAGGGTCCAGAGAAGAGCAACAAGAATGATTAAGGGTCTAGAGAACATGACCTATGAAGGAAGGCTGAAGGAATTGGGTTTGTTTAGTTTGGAAAAGAGAAGACTGAGAGGGGACCTGATAGGGGTCTTCAGGTATCTAAAAGGGTGTCATAAGGAGGAGGGAGAAAACTTGTTCATCTTAGCCTCTGAGGATAGAACAAGAAGCAATGGGCTTAAACTGCAGCAAGGGAGGTTTAGGTTGGACATTAGGAAAAAGTTCCTAACTGTCAGGGTGGTTAAACACTGGAAAAAACTGCCCAGGGAGGTTGTGGAATCTCCATCTCTGGAGATATTTAAGAGTAGGTTAGATAAATGTCTATCAGGGATGGTCTAGACAGTAATTGGTCCTGCCATGACGGCAGGGGGTTGGACTCGATGACCTCTCGAGGTCCCTTCCAGCCCTAGAATCTAGAATCTATGAATCTAGTCCATCTCCCCCATGCTGAGGCAGTATTCCTAGACCATCTCTGACAGGTGTATATTCAAACTTTTCTTAAAAGCTTCCAATGCTAGAGATTCAGAAATCTCCCTTGGTAACATTTTCCAGTAGTTAACTATCCTAATAGTTAGAAAGTTTTCCCTAATATCTAATTTAAATATCTTTTGATGCAAACTAAGCCCATTACATATTGTCCTACCTTCAGTGTACGTTGTGAGAAATTGCTCACCATCCTCGTTAAGAGCAGCCCTTAATATATTTGAAGACTATCAGGCTCCCCTCAGTTGTCTTTTCTCAAGGCTAAACATACACCATTTTCTTTTAAACCTTTCTTTATAGGTCAGGTTTTTTAAATCTTTTGCAGTTCTTCTTTACACTCTCTCCAATTTGTCCACATCTCTGAAGCATTATCTACCACTTTATTTATTATTTCTTTGGGTGTTAGATAATACTGCTGAATAATATTTTGTTTCAGTTAATGTCATTAAAAATTCAATCAAGTATTAGAACAAACTAAAGAACATCCAGCTTTGATGAAGGTTTGATGAAGGCAATTATCAACTGATTTTGCCACATCTACAATTTGAATTATTCTTAATATTTCAGTGGTTTGTTGCTAGTGTGGTTACTTTAGCTCTCACGTTGGAGTTCTCACATTACTTTGCCACTGCAGTAACAGTTTGTCACCTTAGATAAGTGTTCTTCTGATATGGTTCCTGTCAATTACAGAGTTCCCAGGAGCTTTTTCATAAGGCTTCTTGCTCTTATAATGTAGGTTATTATTTCTAAGATGATGATACTAGGAATTATTTATTTAATTTCCAGAAAACACATTTTCTTTATCCTGTCTTAGTGAAGTTAACATAGTGGATGACTCAGGATGTTTTTTACAATAAATGCAATTCAAGTATAATAAAATTATGTAAATGTTAAGTTTGGCATAAAATGCAAATGCAAAAAAGATGGGAAATTCATAAATGAAGGCTCCTACAGGAACCTTATCTCTTCCCCCACACATGTATTTCTTTTGATGTAGGATCCAACTCAGTTCAGGTGTCAGCATGTGCAACTAAATGATAGTTTCAATGAGAATTTCACTCACTTACATACTGGCAGAAGTTAGTTCATTGTCTTTAATTGTTAAAGGATCATGTACCATAACAGAAACAACATGACATAGTATAGACAGTTTCAATGTGAGTGACATCAGAAGTGGGTGGCAACCTATGCAGCAATGACCATGAGATAGTTGAGTCCAGGATCCTCACAAAAGGAAGAAAAGAAGGAGAAAAATATGGACCCTGGACTTCAGAAAAGCAGACTTAGACTCTCGTAGGGAACTGATGGGCCGGATCCCCTGGGAAGCTAATATGAGGGGGCAAGGAGTCCAGGAGAGCTGGCTGTATTTTAAAGAAGCCTTATTGAGGGCACAGGAACAAACCATCCCAAAGTGCAGAAAGAATAGCAAATATGGCAGGCGACCAGCTTGGCTTAACAGTGAAATCTTTGGTGAGCTTAAGCTCAAAAAGGAAGCTTACAAGAAGTGGAAATTTGGACAGATGACTAGGGAGGAGTATAAAAATATTCTTAGAGCATGCAGGGGTGTAATCAGGAAGGTCAAAGTACAATTGGAGTTGCAGCTAGCAAGGGATGTGAAGGGTAACAAGAAGGGTTTCTACAGGTATGTTAGCAACAAAAAGAAGGTCAGGGAGAGTGTGGGACCCTTACTGAATGGGGGAGGTAATATAGTGACAGATTATGTGGAAAAAGATGAAGTACCCAATGCTTTTTTTATCTCAGTCCTCACAGAAAAGGGCAGCTCCCAGGCTGCTTCACTGGGCAACACAGTATGGGGAGCAGGTGAGCAGAACAGGTTAAGGACCATTTAGAAAATCTGGACTTGCACAAGTCCATGGGTCCAGATCTAATGCATCCAAGGGTGCTGAGGGGGTTGGCTGATGTGATTGCTGAGCCATTGGCCATTGGCCATTATCTCTGAAAATTCGTGATCGGGTGAGGTCCCGGACAATTGAAAAAAGGCAAATATAGTGCCCATATTTTAAAAAGGGAAGAAAGAGAACCCGGAGAACTACAGACCAGTCAGCCTCACTTCAGTCCCCGGCAAAATCATGCAGCAGGTCGTCAAGGAATCCATTTTGACGCACTTGGAGGAGAGGAAGGTGATCAGGAACAGTCAACATGGATTCACCAAAGGCAAGTCATGCCTGACCAACCTGATTGCCTTCTATGATGCAGAGTCTTGCACTTAGGAAGGAAGAATCCCATGCACTGTTACAGGCTGGGGACTGACTGGCTAAGCGGCAGTTCTACAGAAAAGGACCTGGAGATTACAGTGGATGAGAACGTGGATATGAGTCAGCAGTGTGCCCTCATTGCCAAGAAGGCCAACGGCATATTGGGCTGTATTAGTAGGAGCATTGCCAGCAGATAGAGGGGAAGTGATTATTCCCCTTTATTTGACATTGGTGAGGCCACACCTGGAGTATTGTGTCCAGTTTTGGTCCCCCCACTACAGAAAGGATGTGAACAGATTGGAGAGAGTCCAGCAGAGGGCAATGAAAATTATTAGGGGGCTGGGACACATGACTTACAAGGAGAGGCTGAGGGAACTAGGGTTATTTAGTCTGCAGAAGAGAAGAGTGAGGCGGGATTTGATAGCAGCCTTCAACTACCTGAAAGGGGGTTCCAAAGAGGATTGAGCTAGGCTGTTCTCAATGGTAGCAGATGACAGAACAAGAAGCAATGGTCTTAAGTTGCAGTGCGGGAGGTCTAGGTTGGATATTATGAAACACTATTTCAATAGTAGGGTGGTGAAGCACTGGAATGGGTTACCTAGGGAGGTGGTGGAATCTCCATCCTTAGAGGTTTTTAAGGCTGACTTGACAAAGCCTTGGCTGGGATGATTTAGTTGGTGTTGGTCCTACTTTAAGCAGGGGATTGAACTAGATGACCTCCTGAGGTCTCTTTGAACCCTAATATTCTATGATTCTATGATTCTAATGTGAGTGACATCAGCTTTAAAATATACAATGTGTAAGGGCAAGACCAGTATAACCTCTTGCTCTGGTCTAAACCAGAGGTCTCCAAACTACGGCCCGAGGGCAGGATCTGGCCCGCGGCTTCAATTTGTCCGGCCCCCCCAACCAATTGCTGCTGCTGCCTTGGTGGCACTTTGGTGGCAGCTCAAATGCTGCTGCCGCCTCAGCGGTATTTCGGCAGCAGGGGCCCATCAAAATCGGGCACCGCACTCCCTAAAGCCGGCCCGCGAAGCCCCTTCAAAAATCTAATGTGGCCCTGATCTCCTAAAGTTTGGAGACCCCTGGTCTAAACTAAAACATTCCATGACCCCACTGTTATTTCAATTCACTATGATTCACATTTCATTCGAGGATACACTTATGTATTCACTATTAGTTATTTTAACTGTTAACATTTTATAAATGGCTATGCAGTAGAAATGATTAAAAAGCTAAAGAGTGTTATTTATGCTGACAAGGATGTTGAGTTGTGCTCAACATGAGTAAACATTACAGGCTCTATGAATGATATATAACTACAATATGCACTATAATACTGTCAAAGACACCTGTCCCAGATCCCTCAATACCATGCTGAATCATCCCTTGCCAAAATGATGCTCTACAGTTTTCACCTCTGTGATATAGTCTCCCCAGTTTGTTTTAGGATTACATAAGAAATTAACTGTGCCCTTGGTTCTGTAATTAAAATATTTTCTTATATGGGCAAGGCAGCTCCATCCATAATGGACTAGTTCTTTTACTGGTAACATGCTTCCAAGAGATTATCATGATCCAAACACCCCAAGAGCTCCACGTATCCTTCTGCTTCTTCCAAAACGTAAATTTATTTCTCATCCTGAATGTTCAGTTTCAAAAAAAACATACACCGGGAGAAAGAACACTAACTTTAGAATGGCCACCAACAGTGAATCCTTGTGGAGGCCTGATATTTTAAATTCATTGTGCTTTTTTCCATGCCAACAGCATCATCTAAAAATAACAATTATTTTGACTTTCAAATTAAGTAAAGGTTTTTTCATTATGAACCTTTTGGGAGAAAACAAGGCCATTTTTGTTTGCTGAGCACACAAAAATTATGGAATACAGAGCTAAATCCATATACTTTTTACTCAGCATGGGCCAGATCCTTCAAAGACTTATGCGTAGGCTTAACTATGCACCCTGTTGTAGTAGGAAGAGAGCCTGAGCCATAAGCCCTTGTATAAGAGGCCTGGTATGAGGCAGTACCTGCTCACAGAATCTGGCAAGAACAGGACTGATATTGCAGAAATACACATTCCTAAGAAGTGATAAGGATAGAGTACTCACGCAAACACATCCCGATATCAAGAATGGCACAAAAACATTCCCCAAGGATAACAGGAACAGGAACACAAAGAGCTGAGGCAGCACACAGAGAGAACACACACATGCAGCCAAACATCTAACAACACCTGTAAGTAATCCAGCTGATTTCAACTCAGCCTTCAGTAGTGCAAGCTGACTTCAGCTACATGGTACTACTTACAGTGTGAAATATTAAGCACATGCCTAAGTCTTTGGGTCATAGGGCTTATTGTCATAGTCAATGGGACAACTCACACTATGACATTAGTAAGCATTATATGTGGCAATGTTTTCCACACTGGACAATAAATTAACTAGTTATTAAGTTCCTCTAACTCAAATAACTAAAAAATATATTTTTGACTCTAAAGATAATATTTGCTTCCACATTAAGACCAGGCTTTTAGCCTTAAAGTATTCCCCCCCCAAAAAGAGTTGACAATAAAAGGGGCCTTCAACGTAGTATGCTTCCAGAATAAGATAGAGTTGTGCTGGTTATGAGCCTTCACTCGCAAAAAGCAGTTGCCTCTATAATTAAGGGTGAGTTTATGCTTTGCACAGCTCCATGCAAGTCCAGGGTCCCAAGCCACTAAAGAGGCTGCTGAACAGAGAATTACCTTTCCCCTCATAACTTCTGTCAGAGACAAATGAAGATGAACTATGAGATGAGAGCTTTGGAGCTCTCTGAAGAGTAGGATCCCAAAATGGATTCTTATGTTTATGTCCAGCCTATTTCAGACTCATCCCTTTTACAACTTCTATCCTATATAATTTCTGACATAGTTTGTCATACAGGAGACAAAACATTGCTGCAGCCTTCTATGAACTCAACAGTTAAATCTTCTTTTTACCATTTTAGGATGTATACACATATTTATTCTTATCACTAAGAATTTTCAGAGCATATGATTTTATTCCTGCATTTGCTGCCAGGTAATCAAAACATTGGGTAGAAGATTACACTTTTTATATGTAAGATATAACATGGCTTGGCACTGCATAAAGAACTATTCTTGAAAGGCAATCTAACTCCTTGTTTCATGGGATTTTCTGATATTTGTGTTCTTGTGGATCCTGCCTTCCATTTTCAGACATACTGTACTTTATATCTTCAAGGCTTTTAACTCTGATGTCTCATGGTTGCAGAGATCTCTCCCAGCTGAGACTGCTGCAGTTTGAAATGCAATGTTTGTGTTCTTATTTGACTTTTTGACTCATGAAAGTATCAGTTCATTTATACTGTTTGTAGAGTGCCTGGAGGTAAGCTGATATGAACAATGTATTTGTAGATTTTGTTTGGGGAATTTTGTAAAGCAGTTGAGATGGTATCCAATACCTACAGCTATAGCAATGGTGTGTGCACCTGTATAATACCTGCATCATAGCTGTGTGTGAACATTGCTGGTACTTCTGAGAATACAGCCCCAGCACATAATTAAAAATAAATAACAAAAACATAACCACACAGGGCCTGACCCAAAGCTCCCATTGCCTTGCAAGGGGTTTTGTATCATATCCTTATAGGGCCCTAGAGTCTACAGCAGTCTTTGTGTTTGTTCAGCACCTGGCACAACAGGTCCCTGATTGGAGCCTTTGGGTGCTACTGTATTACAAATAATTAAGGCTACGTTAACTTCCCTTAGGTTACGTTAACCGTGACTTCCAGAGACCTCCGTGACATTCTCTGCTTTAGCCCCAGGGACAGTGGGACTCTGGAACTCTGGAGCTGGCAGCCAGCGGGGCCCTAGCAGGGTTCTGGCAACAGCAGTGACAGGCAACAGGGGACCCCCTGCAAGGTTCCAGTGACAAGTGATAGCCTCGCACAGGGGGAGGGGGATGCCTCCGGCCAGCGGCTGGGGGTGTCCCATTTTCTCTTTGGGAAACATGGTCACCCCGCAGCTCCTAGCCACTACAGTGGCGGGGAAAACTATGAAGATGCAGCAGCAAAAGTCACAGACAAGTCACAGCTTCTGTTAATTTTTGTTTATTACCCATGACCTGTCCGTGACTTTTACTAAAAATAACCATGACAAAATCTTAGCCTTACAAATAATAAAATAATAAATCATAAATGAATATTTAAAATTAAATGTGTGCAATGCTATTTTTATTATTAATCAAAGTTTAAATGAACATCTGAATATCTTTACTACCATTAATACAAACTAATAAAGATACATCTATATTTCAATTATTACAAATTGCTTCAGAGCATTTCTTGCTTTTGAATTACATGGGGATGGGAAAGAATGTTTGGCAGATATAAAATGGCAGATAATCACTTATCTGTCCCTCTACATTTATCTTTCATCCACAACTTGGGTTGTAAGACTGCTACCCAACACTTCTTGCCCTACCACTTTCCCTCTGTGATACAGTTTACACTCATAGATGTCTCTTTCTAACCCAAGTTGTGGATGACAGATAAATGGTGAGGGACAGATAAGTGATTATCTGCATTTTATTATTCTTGATATACATTTTTTCTTTCTAAAGAATTAAATGAATACAGTCAAAGAAAGGTAGCTGTTGGCAAGAAGCCATCAAGGGACTGCCTTCCGTTTCATTTGTTGTTAAATAAACTGGTGAGGCACAGTAGGTAGTGAGATATTTTGTCTCCATTCCCTCTGTTTGATTTTTGCTTTTGTTTTCTAGCGATAGGGGTTTTTTGCTTTTGTTTTTTTAGTAGGATACGATAGGATAAAATACAGATGGCAGAGAATAGCTCTGCTGGATGCTTTCTTTTCTGTTCAGCTATTACTTACTTATATGAAAAAAAGAAATACAATCAAGACACATGGCTTTTCTTTCATTTTTATGTTCCAGTTGGGGAGAAGGTTATTCAAAGAAAGCATGAAAAAATACCTCATCTGTTTTCTATTGCCATGATTTTGAAGTAAATATTAAAGTACTACTACTGCTGAAATTTTGAAATGGCAAAACTCCCATTAACTTCAATGGGCACAGGAATAGACTCTACTTATTTATTGAAGTATTTCTTAGTATCTTAAATAAATCTGTAATTTATTGAGATTTGCAAGAGTGCTAGAAAAAAATGCTGTCAAGTCTCAATTTTGTACTCAATTGTTGCAAAACAGGAATGTGAAGGAGACGCTGGGCAGCTCCTACTTACTTTGACCCCAAATGGACACATTTTGAATAAAAAGTCTTATGCCTATCATCAGTCCTCCTTTGCCCTGTACATCTGACTGCAGTGTTCCTGGCATGCTGCAAAAGCCATGGAAAGCACACATCACTAACCTCTGTTTGATTATTGGTAAGGGGCATAGGTAGGGATTCCACTCTGTGTCTTGGGTAGAACCCCAGGGGCCTGTCATCTTCTGAAATTGATTCAGGGAAGAACAGATTGCTTCATGACAAACCCAGACTCATGGGAGTACCTGTTCAGCATACGAGATGAGTCCCTGGCCAAGTTTTCCCTCAGATGATTCTGGATAACATGATGACTCAAAATATATAAAAAGCACTGGGACGTTTCAGTGGAGGTAGGGAACACAGGTCTCTCCATGCCAATATCATAGACAACCAGCTTTTTCGTTATTGGAGAATTTCTTCCATTTTACCAAAAAAGGACTGAGGAAAGATAAGAGTAAGAGCTCAACCAATATTTCTGGAAGTGAAATGTGATGATAATACATTCCTGGCTACCATGCCACAAATCAACCTGCCTAAGCCAGCACCCCTTCCCCCCTCCCCCGCCCCAGAGATGCCACTGTTTCCATTGTCAATAGTCAGTGACCAAAGCAATGGCTCTCCTATTCCACCTGCCCTGTTCTCAGAAGCAGTGGCAGGTGCAGACAATCAGCTCCTCAACTGGCAGCATTATGATTTAAGCGGCCTAGAGTAAACAAAAAAAGAAACAAACAAAGAAACAATTCCCCTGTACCATGACTACCAAAGAGCATGGTCAATGTGATTATGAATGATATAAAGGAATCATACAATATTGCCAGCCTATATATAACTCCACCTATCCACACCTTAGCTATCTGTTTTTACAGTCTCTGAATAATTGAGGTTTGCCGATTATCAGCAGAATTAGGAGCAACAATCCTGTCCGTTACTGTCCTGTAATTAGGTACTCTGTACTGTGCAGCTGCACGTTCCTTCCCCTCTCCCAGCTTCTCTTCCCAGTGTCGCATTGTCTTTCAGCCTCTGACCTTCCATCATCTTCAGAGGGAAACCAGCCTTACCCTTACTGGCTCTTCACAGTTGGACCACTCACAATCCTGTGTCTTCCAAGGCCTGATAAGGCTCCTGTATCTTCTGGCCAGGGGTGTGCAGCCTGTTTTTTCAGAGGCACAGGTGCACCCACTGCTCAACTAAGCAATTTAACTCTGGGGTTACACTGGACCTACAGAAATTCCAAATTGCACAATGCTATTAAAAAACCCCACCAAGCATCAAAATATTACAGTAATACAGCATCTTGATTCTTGACTTTTTCTCTTTAAGAAACAGAAAAAGGGCCAAATTCTGACTCTTGATCTGTATGTGACTCCTGCATGCAACTGAGGACAGAATTTGGCCTGTCGACTTAATTACTGCTTTAGTATCTTCTATTGGAAAAGATGAGATAAAACAAGCCATTAGAAATGTAATAGGCCCACATTTATATGGTTTCATGTATGAAGCTTTTAAACATTTTTAAGGCTTCCTTGCTCAAACCTGGAACTTTTAGTTAAAGACATTGAATCTAAAATAACCTCAGGAGGAATGCTACAGAAGAATTATTCAATGATGCTCAAGCCAGACTGAAACCCACTTCTTTGTCCCAATTAACTCTCTGTTTCTCAACAGGTCTCATTCAAAGATGTTAGCAAAGGATTTACGGCCAAATTTGTCACTTATTTCTATCTGTCCAAACCCTCAGCTGTAGCTGAGAGTAAAATTTGGCCCATAGAAACTAAAATTGTAGGGAAAAATCCTCTTATCTTTTTCACTTCTATACTGGCTTTATTAAATGTAGATTTCCTCTGAATATTGGATGCATACCAAATAAAATATATTATTCAGAGCACCATAATTATCAGCAGTATGAGTGTTTGGCAAATACCTCAAATATAAACACAAGTATTGTGGGTAAAGAAAACTATTTTAAGTGTATTGTGAACTGTGCTTGACATTGAGTTGAGCATAGCGCCGAAGTTCACTTGACCAATTACTATAAAGAAAAATATGGACATAGATGATCAAAATCAGCCCACAATTAATTAATGCAAGTCTGTTATCTGACTTCAAGATTTGCATCTGCTTGGCCCTCATTCTTCTAAAGGTAGACATGATACTATACATATCTGGCCATCACTCGTGTCAGATACTTTACTCTTTTTAGTAAGAAAGAAAAGTCTTCAGAACTGAATCAAGCTGCTCTTATTACATGATTATAACTAACTGCTAAAAGAGAGTGAAAAATACAAAAACCAAAAAACCAAACCAAAAAAAGATGGTTTCCAACTGTTAAAAAAATAAATGAATATATTAAAAATATCAGAAACAATAATGAAATGAAGAGCTGCTTTTAATTTGCTAACTTGGCCACTACTTGCAGCATGACTTCACTATTGGTATCAACGAGATGTTTCAAAATGGAACAAGCCTTCAGAATAGCTGCTAGTTTTAGATAGCAGGGTTAGTGAAGTCTCTCTTCATCTGCCTAAAATTGCTAAAACCATTTAATCATATAGGCTTAGGGTACTAGTTCATATTCCTCAAACCAAGAGCAAGCAAGTTTTATATCACTGGCTAAAAGTAGCATGAATTGCACATTTTCATTATATTTCTGTTTCTCAGTCTCTGTGTCACATCTTCACTCTTGGCTTCCTACTTACACAACCACCTACAAGATAGTGTCATTTGAATTATACCAAACTGTAAAATAGCATGGCTACCTCCACTGGTATTGAGAGGGAGATGTAGAGGACTGATGTGATCAGAATAATTACTGACATTTAAGATTCTGGTAATGCAGGAAAATCCTTAAAGAATAAATTCAAAACAAAAAAAATACTTCTGAGCAATATATTGTATTCCTTTATAATTTCACCCCAAAGAAGAAACAGTATGTTTGTTACAACAGACAGTCACCCTTCTTCACTAGGCTTTTGTTACAGTGAAAATACAGATCAGCCTGGGGAACTGGAGTACAACAACTTTCAGATGGCAGTGCAGTTTCAGGGTTAGATCCTCAACTGGTGTCCATTGTGATAGGTTTAGCCCTGAATCAGACTTCAGTGAAGCTAAGCAGGAGGGATAGCTCAGTGGTTTGAGCATTGGTCTGCTAAACCCAGGGTTGTGAACTCAATCCTTGAGGGGGCCATTTAGGGATCTGAGGCAAAAATCTGTCAGGGAACAGTACTTGGTCTTGCTAGTGAAGGCTTGATGACCTTTCAAGGTCCTTCCAGTTCTATGAGATAGGCATATCTCAATGATATAGGTCACTTTACACCACCGGAGGATCTGGTTCTCAAAGCAAACTTTGACATGGTGGCTACAATTCACACTGTCTAACAAATTCCATCCATACCTTTATATAAATAATTTACTGAGTTTCTGATGTCCTAAACATATGAGCCCTTGTTTACTTTAGTATGTATCTTGAAACGTTATTCTACTTGATTGCATAATATCTGACAATTTTGGATGAAGATTATTATTTTTGGTGGCTTTTATTTGGTTGCTACTTGCCTGATGTTACTCTCCATAAAGTAAAGGATTTCATGAGAGTTATTCCTGAAAAATGGCTTCAGTGACAGACCCATACTTATTATCCAGGCAGTGAGTGACATGTACATATAAGGCATGAGTAAAAGCCATAATTCTTTACCACCTTGAGTCTACAAACATCTTTGCCTAAAGGAACAAATCCAAGAATTAACAGGGAAGTAAGGCAAATTCACACTTCATTTTTTCTAGATGGTTGAGTGCACTTTGGTCTTTCTAAAACCTGTAATGCTAAGTATTGCCTAGTTCCTTATAACCATTTGGAAGGGTACTTGGCAGAGCAGGGCGTGCATGCAGAAAGATTGTCCAGTGTGATCTGACTTGAATATAAATAACTAACTATCTGATCCACAATTTCCTTTGCACTGCATATTAATCTTCTCTATATAATGTCATAAAATTTTAGAGTAATCCTTTTTTGCGAAGAATGACTGCCCTGTATCTTTAAGCAGGGGCATTTTTGGCTATATGGCCAAGTGAAGGGAACAGTGCTTTATGGCTGGGGGGAGAGGAAAACTGCTGCAAAAGGGGCAGAGTGGTTGCTGACTCATCCCCTGGGAATGCAGGGTTTGAAAAAGAGCAGCGCAGTGCTGGGAGCCTTCCTTTTACACAGAACAAGGCTGAAGCAGGACCCACCCTCCCTCCCTTTTAGGTGGTAAAATATTAGGTTTGATCAACACCTGCTGTGGGCATTATGCTTTTTGGAGGGGATGGGAAGGCATTTTTCCAATAACACCATATTGCCTTGGGTGCAGTTGGGGTTTTTTCACCTTCCCCACAGCGGGTTTCAGGAAGGGCTCTGTTCATGCATGACATGACGGGCAGTAGGCTATATATCGCAACTCATTATTTAAGTGTAGGATGGATGTCCAGTGCAGGTACTCCATAGAGAAGGTATACAGTGACTGGATAAATGGCTTGGAAAAGGACTTAAAAAGAGGTGTTCATTAAAGAAATGAATGGGGGAGTGGTTGGGGACTCCTATGATTGGTATGGAATGGGAGCCAACCCCCTATTCTTATAGCTCAACTTAATCCTCCTACGAGGCTGGGGTGGAGGGTAAGGTCCCAGCAATGGATTTGCTGGAGGGACATGGAATGAAAAAGAGGGGGAGCTGGTGGCAGCCCCTCGCCCGGGATATGGAAAAAGAGGGGGCGCTGCTAAAACCCCCCCAGGTAATTATGGAATAAACATGGGGTTTACCTGCACAGTACACTGTTATCTGTCGGGTAGTCCCAGACATCTAATAATAAAGTTGCGGCCCGATTAAATCCATGTCAAATGTCTCCTGTCCCTTTTTTGGCATAGCCATACAAAGTAAAAAAGGCACCATGGTTACAGGGCCCAAGAATTTTGTGAATGATATACTGTGTATTTTGAGTACATGAGCCAGCCTACACTGCATTTGTTCTTGTTCGAAATCCGTTTAGATGTCTGTTCATCTTATTTTATGGCTACCTTTTCATGAACTCTCACTTATCTTGGGGCAATCATTAAGCTGTAGGAAATGCTGATGTTGCTTTTTTCATTTCACAGTATGACAGATATGGCAACATCCTGCCACATCCTTTGAAGATCTTATTGAAATAAATTAAAGCATCTTTGGTCCATTGTATTAAATGAATGGTTTAAGTAGGATTGTGGGCTGGGATTATATGTAAAGTCTCTAGGGGGGAGATGTGACAGATGTGAGGCCTGGAAGTTCAAAGGACTATATTGAAAATATGCCAGACAAGAATGGACTTTTGGGACAATAAATGTTAAATGGATTTCCGGGGGAATATCTAGGGTGAGGTTAATGTAAATACCCCATCTCTGGTTATGCAAAAACCCAGCTTTTTGAAGCTACAACCTGTGGAGAGGGTGATTGTCTGCTGATTACCTGATCCTGGAGAGCAAAGACCCCCGCTGTATAAAGAAGCAGGGTGATCTGTCCAGTCTCTGTTCTGGGTCTGAATCTAATTATGAGTCTAGTCTAGTCTAGTCTGAGATAGTTATGAACTTGTAACCATGGGGAAAACCCAATTGTGAGGTATGAAGGTATACCTACTAGAGCTTGAGGTTGGAGTTGAGGTGATATCTGGTAAGCTTTTTTTTTTTTAGCATGCATATAGGTTCTTTTATTTTTTTAATATATATTCTCTGTAATGCTTTCACATTAAGAATAAATGTGCTTGCCTAAAAAGCTGTGTGATAACTTAAAACTGCAGGCAATATGCTGGTCAAAACCTCTGGGAAGAAAGCAAAGCACAGATGCTGGCCTTTCGGCAGTCTGACTTGCTGGGGCTATCATAGTGTAGGCAGGGAACTGTGCAGCTTTAAATATCCCATCACCAGGAGGGACTGAGACATGGATCTTCACCCAAGAGAGGTGACAGCTGGGAGCCAGGAGCCTAAAGTGAGTGTTCTTAATGGACCACAGAATAGAGGAGCAGATACCCTGAAACTGCAACACACAGCCATTTCTTCATACCCCAGAAAATGTTCAATACATTATATTAGAAGCTAAAACCACTGTTTGTGCCTACCCTTCATTTAATTAGCCACCCACAATCTTTATTCTCTTCGAGGCAATCACATCATTTTTTTTAAAAAGCATACTGTTCAACCAAGGACATTTTATTGCAGTGATATTTCAATGCAGGGCATTTGATACTCATTGCCACATATCTGATTTGTAGATGGAAGCCTAAATCGAAACTATAGGTGTAATAAAAAGAGTAAAGTTTTCATCATTAGAGCTGGACAATTAATATTTAAAAAACATTTGCAAACATTTGTTTGATTAAAAACATGAAATACCCTGAATAATATTGGCAACCCCTTTTTGTGGTCTGTTGCAAACATTTACATGAGCAAAAAGTATATTCAGAAAAAAGTTGGGGAAAGAAAGTGCCACAGTTGTTCATACATATGTGAAAACTAAAGTGAATATATTTGTACAAGTATTCATGGCAGAATATACACACAGAGTCACGACAGGCTCATGGGCAGTCAAACTTAGTGGTCAGAGTGGGAGTCAGGCCGAGTTGGGAACCAGAGAGCAAACCGAGAATCAGATGTCAAGGAACAGGCAGGGTCAGGTTACCAGAAGGTCCGAGTCTGAGACAGGCCAGAGAGCAAACCAGTTGGCAGGCAGATTCAGAAGCCAGAATCTGGGATCTTTGAAGTGCAGGTTCTGAAGCAAGACAGGCAGGCTTTCTGTATGTTGCTCAGAAAACTCCCTATCACAACTTTCTGGCTTATGTACTGGTGCCAGCCAATCAGTGGGCTGCAAGAAGTTGCCACTCAGGTCCTGCTGGGTGGTACTTCCTGCGAGGCCCAGGCTCACTGGGTCCTCCCACAGGAGCCTAGGCTAACTCTCCTCTAGTGATGTGAAGACATCAGTAGCCCAGAACCTCTATGGTCCCAGTCTTAGCCCTGCAGGTTCTTATACACACACATCATTGTACATATATTCAAATCAGACACAGAGATATCTAAATTTGCTCTCAAGCACTGCTAATGTATTCCCAGACTTTGGTAAAATACACAAGTATTAATTTCATTTTCTGTTACTCCTGGCCTTTCCAAAAAGAGTCCAGTTTCACTTTTGGAATTGATCCAACCAGAACAAATACTGTAAGAATACATACTTGCCTTACATACCTTATATCTTCATTAATTTTCTTAATCCTTTTTCCACTGATCTACAAATCTTCCCAGTTGGTTTGACGGATATGGTATATCTTGTTAAAAATTCTCCGTTAGTTTTTATATGAATCATCTTTACATCACATATTCTGTAAAGTTTGAGAGTTAGTTTTAGAGATTTAGCATCCCATGTGCCTTCACTCAGCATAAAATGAGTATGCAGCCTTTTAAATCATATGAAATTAGGTTTTTAACAATCTAGTCCACTAAGGCCTGACAGTTGCTACTGTCTGCAATTAACATAGTACATGTAATTTGGTATTTGACCTTGATTATCACTTTTAAGCTTTGGATAGGAAAACACCAATTGGCCCAAACCCTAATCTACTCCCTTTGCAGGCATGTAAAACCTGTGTTGTTCTGCAGCACAGAAGAAAGAGAAAGTAGCAGGGGGGAAGCCAGCCACAGGAAGCCCCTCTCCTGGGTTCCACACTTCCATGCACACCATGAAGCTGCAAAGTACAATAGCAACAGAGCTGTCTCTACAATTTACAAGGGCAAGCTTGCAAAATAATTTTTTCAACATCCCTCAAATGTAACCGCCGCAATGCACAAGCCAGACCTGAGGATATGGGGAGGATTAGAAAGAGGATTCTCTGGAAAACTTCCAGCTGACTCATTTTACATAAAACTTATTCATTTCAACTCTTGTGATCTGTTTATATTGGCTCACATTTCCAAGATAATCTTCACAAGGAAAAGCGCTAGTGTCTTTCTTTTAAAATGAAACCTGAGACTCTAATGTACCTAAATGAGAGGGGATTGTTGTGAAGGCCTTTCCATTGTTTAAATACCAGCTCTGGACAGTGTTGGCTAGGGAGAAAGGATCATGGCTAATGAATCTTGGCCTAGATATAGCTAACCTAGGGTTGCCAGGTGTCTGGTTTTCGACGATAAAAGTCCGGTACCCGGCGTAGCAGGGGCCCGGGGCTAAGGCAAACTCCCTGCCTCGCCTGACTCCGCATGGCTCCTGGAAGCAGCCACCAGGTCCCTGCAGCCCCTAGACGCATGGTCAGCCAGGGAGACGCCACACGCTGCCCCTGTACGAGTGCTGGCTCCAGATCTCCCATTGGCCAGAAACCACAACCAATGGAAGCTGCAGGGGTGGCGCCTGGAGGCGCGAGAGGAGCACGCAGAGCCCCCCCTGGCCACACCTCCACCTAGGGGTTGCAGGGACCTGGTGGCCACGGTACGTGCTTCCAGGACCCCGCACCTCTTCCTGCACCTCAGCCCCTGCCCCAGCCCAGAGTTCCCTTCCTCACCCAAACTCCCTCCCGGAGCCTGCATCCCACAACCTCCCCACACCCTAACCCCCTGCCCCAGCCCTAAGCCCACTCCTGCACCCCAACCTCCTGCCCCATCCAGGTGAAAGTGAGTGAGGGCACAGGTGCCAGTGGGGGCTGACGCCGGGCCCAGCCCCCGATGCTGGGCAACGTTGTGGGGCCCTGCCCCTGACGCCGATGCAACGTCGCCCGGCGTTGGGAGCGGGGCCCCGCAACGTCTCCCGGTGGTGAGGTGAGCTGGGCGCGGGGCCCGGGGCTGGTGGGGAGCCGCCGGTGGGTGCTAAGCACCCACCAATTTTTCCCCATGGGTGCTCCAGCCCCGGAGCACCCACGGAGTCGGCGCCTATGAGTGAGGGTGAGGGAGAGCGAGCGACAGAGGGAGGGGAGATGGAGCAAGCTGGGGGGTGGGGCCTTGGAGAAGGCCCAAGGTAGGGGCAGGGCCACAGGGAAGGGGCGGAGGTGTTTGTTTTTGTGCAGTTAGAAAGTTGGTAACCCTAAGCTAGCCATAAACGTCCCCACCAATCCTTATGCTGTGGCAGGGGGCATAATACCAGCACTTCTAGTTGGACTGTGAAAGGAAGAGAAGTGCAATGCCCCCGCTTCAGCTCTCAGAAAGCAAGGCTTTGTAGGGGATGGGACATTGGACCTGAGGAGTAAGACAAAGATGAAGAAAAGTGTAGGCCCACTAGTTAGCAAAGAAAGAGATCTAATAATGGATGACAGGTGTTTAATGGCTATTTTGCTTCAGTCTTCAATAGAAATGTTAATTACGATCCAAACCTTAATACAATTAATATTAACAAAGAGGGAAAGAATGGTTAGAGAATATGTAGATAATTTAGATTGATTGAAATTGTCAGGGCCTGACAAAATTCACCAAAGGGTACTTAAGGAACTATCTGAAGCAATCTCAGAACCATCTTTTAGAACTCATGGAGGACAGGTAAGGTCCCAGAAGAATTGAAAAGGGCAATCACAGTAAATATCTTTAAAAAGGGAAACAAAATGGACCTGTGGAATTATAGCTCAGTCATCTTAACATCAGTACCTGGAAAGATATTAAACAATCAATCAATTGTCACCTAAAGAATCATAGGGTAGTAATAGTCAACATGCATTTGTGAAGAAAATTGTTGGAAAATCTTTCCAGAGAGAAATTATCAGTGGTTTACAGTCATGCTGAAAGGGCATAACAAGGGGGGTCCTGCAGGGATTGGTTCTGGGTCAGGTTCTATTCAATGTCTTCATCAGTGATTTAGATAATGGCATAGAGAGTACACTTATAAAGTTTGTGGACGATACCAAGCTGGGATGGGTTGCAAATGCTTCGGAGGATAGGATTATAATTCAAAATGATCTGGACAAACTGGAGAAATGGTCTGAAGTAAATCAGATGAAATTCAATAAGGACAAATGCAAAGGACACATGTGAGAGGGACAAGTTTATGAGTGTGACTGTATGATGGGGTTGATTGTGATGGTGGAGGGCAGGGCTCAGTGGACCTGGGACTCACTTTGGTTTAGATCTTATGTTCCTAAAAGCTCATGATTCAGGGTTTCAGTCAGCCACTTGCAGAGGTCAGGAAGGTATATTTTCTTCTTCCAATGTATGGGTTTTGGTTTGTTTGTTTTTTAATCTCCTTCCTGTGAAACATCAGAGAAGGCCATGGCTGAAGATAAGACATTGCACGGGATGGGCTGGAGCTCTGAGGTTGCACCAGGCATTCTCTCTCTCATGTGCTTGGTTGGCTGGTTCTTGCTCACATGGATCTAACTGTTTGTTATTGACCTGGAGTCAGGGAGGAATTTCCCCCAGGTCAGGTTGACAGTGACCTTGAGGGTTTTTTTGTTTTGTTTTTTCACTTTCTCTGCAGCATGTGCATGTGGGTCACTTGCCAGAATCATCTGGGCATATCTCACTTAATCATTTCCCTACTATTGTGGGGGCCTAGGGCTTGCTGCACTTTAGTCCCTTCTATTATTTGCTTATGGCACATAAAAATCTACTCTCCTGTGGGCTATAATACCTTGGTCTAATTTTGGTTGTTGAATTTAGTGTTTAGATGAGGGATGGTCTTGGTGGCATGCGATGTCCAGATCAGACTACATCATCTAGATGGTGGTCCATTCTGGCCTTAACCTCTATGACTAACATTCTCATAAACAAACTAGAGAAATGTGGACTAGATTAAATTACTGCAAGGTGGACAATTGGTTGACAGGCCATACTCAAAGAGTAGTTATCAATGGTTCACTATCAAACTGGGAGAACATAGTGGGGGCCCAGAGGGGTCTTTCCTGGGCCCAATACAATTAATTATTTTCATTAATGACTTGGATAATTGAGTGGAGAGTATGCTTATTAAATCTCTGAATGACACCAAGTCAGGAGTGGTTGCAAGGACTTTGGAGGACAGGAATAGTATTCAAAATTACCTTGACAAATTGGAGAATTGGTCTGAAATCAACAAGGGTACGTCTATACTTACCCATCGTGTCGGAGGAGTCCAATCGATCTTCTGGGTTCGATTTATCGCGTCTTGTCTAGACGCGATAAATCAAACCAGGAAGTGCTCCCCCGTCGATGCCGGTAATCCTGCTCTGCGAACGGAGCAGGCGGAGTCGACGGGGGAGCCTGCGTGCCACGGTGTGGACCAGAGGTAAGTACTCTTAAGTTCGAAATAAGATATTTCGACTTCAGCTACGTTATTCACATAGCTGAAGTTGCGTATCTTACTTCGAACTTGGGGGCTAGTGTAGACCAGCCCCAAAATTAAATTCAATAAAGACAAGTGCAAAGTATTATGCTCAGGAAGAAAAACTAAAATACACACCTATAAAATGGGGAATAATTGGGTAGTCAGTATTACTGCAGAAAAAGATTTAGGGGGTTATAGTGGATCACAAATGACATATGAACCACCAATGAAATGCAGTTGCAAAAAAGACTAATATTCTGGGGTGTAATAGAGTGTTTATATAAGAGATGGGAGGTATTTATACCACTCTACTCAGCACTGGTGAGGCCTCAACTGGGCCTACTGTATCTAGTTTTGGGTGCCACATTTATGTGAATAAATTGGACAGGGTCCAGAAGAGCGCTACAAAAATGATAAAAGGTTGATAAAACCCAACCTATGAGGAAATGTTAAAAAACCTAGGTATGTTTAGTCTTGGGAAAAAAAAAACTAAACCGTTCTAAAGAGGATGGTGATCAATTGTTCTCCATGTCCACTGCAAGTAGAACAAGAAGAAATGGGCTTAATCTGCAGCAAGGGAGATTTAGGTTAGATATTAGGAAAAATTTATAAGGATACTTAAGCACTGTAACAGACTTCCAAGGGAGATTGTGGAATCCCCATCATTGAAGCTTTTAAAGAAATTAAACAAAGACCCATCAGAGATAGTCTAAATTTAGTTGGTCCTGCCACACACAGAAGGCTGGACTAGATAACCTCTCAAGGTTCCTTCCAAACTTATATTTTTATGATTCTATAATCTGTATGCTGTCCATAAAGATACATTGTGCTTATTGATTCTTATGAGTTAGTCAATCTCATAGTGTCACTAGATAAAATATACAACATTGGTTCTGTAACAAGCAGAGCACTCATCCAGGACAATTTTTTTAAGAGGCAACTAACAATCAGTTTCATGACAACAATGTAGTTTTATTGTACATGTAAATCTTATTTTTTACAGATATATAACTATACATGAATTGTAAATAATAACTATAAAACCCTGTAATTTATAAACTATAAATGAAAGCATAAGTTTGCTGTACATTTGTGATGATACACTATAAATGAAGGCAAAAAAAGCTCATCAGCGTTAGAAATACTGATGCAGTATTTGAGGATATTTATTTTCTGACCCAAAAAGTCTTTCTCCCCCAAACCTCTCATCCCCCAGAAAAGGAGATTGTGGCCATAATGAAGAAAAAAATCAGTAGTCAGCAGAATAATTTCAGGTAACTGAATGACTAGGTTTTATAAGAAAAAGGGTTTGTTTTTTGTTTGTTTTTCTGCAATTCACTTCTAACTTTTTATTTGAAGTGCACAAGGTCAATTTGCAATATATTGCTGGAACGCTAATCATCTTTAGTACTGACACCTATTATGTATTGTCAAAGCTACCTTCTTTCCTTTGTAGTTTCTCAACATAATCTGTATTATTTATTTTCAAATGTTTTAAAAGAAATCCCAGAAATCTAGAAGTATCATAGTAGCACTGTTCATGCTACTGTAAGGTTTTGTCAGCACTCATAAACCTCTACTTTCATGGGTTCATAACTGGACCATAAAAATTCGCTCCAGTGTTTGGCTTGACATATAAATACTCATCTTGGGAGTCTTTTTATTTTAAACTTCCAGAATTTATATTTATTTATTTAAGTTATAGAAATACATTTTAAAATTAACCTGTTTTGAGTGAATCTCTTCTAGATCCTCTTACTAAAAAATATACAACATGACATTTTGTAATATAATGGACCCAGCCTTTTTTGTACAAAAAAATAATTTAAAAAATCTGTCAGCTTTTAAAGATATACAATAGTAATAATACTCTAAAATTGTAATATGGCTAATCTCAAATGCCTGAGCTTTTTTCCTTATGCTTGCTTCAGAGAAATGAGTTTCCCTTGTGTAAAGAGGCAGAGTGATCTTGCATAAACAGAGCAGTATTGACCTGATCTATTTACAGGAGTGCTGGAACAATTTGTATAATGGGAGTGCTGAGAGCCCTTGAATCAAACAGTAAATCCTATATATGATGGAATCCACTTCAAGCCAGGGGGCACAGCACTCCCCCCCCACCCCCCACACTCCTAGTTCCAGCATCTATGTGCATTTATGCATGTGAGTAGTATGAAACACATAACCTTTCCGAATAATAAACATTGAGTTCTCCTGCTTCTTCCTCCATTCTGCTCAAGTTATTTAAAACAAGAAGGAAAGGAATAAACATCCTTGGTTGCAGAGCTCCTGACTTTTGGCTTTCGTTACATACTCTCTTTACCGGTTACTGACTGCCCCCTATACCTTCTCTCTTCTTTTAATTCCTTCCTTAAAGCACACACCTTCCAAAAGGTCCTTTAAGCATGGGTCTCATCTCAAGTAAGTGACCACTGGAAGCAAGGCATAAATTAGCCTAGCTATCTAGACATCTCTAACATACTTGGCATTGTGGTTCTTCAGGATTTGTCATGTATTTGCCGGCAAACACCCCATATGCAGTTTACAGGCAGGGCTGGTAACATCATGTCTTAATAAGACTCTGACTCATCTGATTCTAACACCTCATTTTCAGTTGCTTATAAGATCAAAAAGTACTTCAAAAACATTAGAAGCAAGAGAAAGAGAAAGGGAAATGTAGGTCTACTTAGCAGGGAAGGTAACATCAAGAAGGCTGAGGTGTTTTATGCCTATTTTGCTTCAGTCTTCACTAAAAAGGTCAGTGGTGACTAGATATATAACAATTAATATTAACAATGAAGAAGAAATGCAAGCCAAAACAGGGAAAGAAAAGTTTAAAGAACTTTAGATAAGTTAGATGTGTTCAAGTCAGCTGTGCCTGATTAAATTCATCCTAGGATACTTAAGGAACCAGCAGAAGCAATCTCAGAACCATTACCAATTATCTTTGAGAACACATGTAGGATGTGTGAGGTCCCAGAGGGTGGAAGAAGGGCAAATATAGTACCTATTTTTAAAAGTGGGGAGGGGAAGAACACAGGGAATTATAGACCAGTCAGCCTAACTTCAATACTTGGAAGATACTGCAAGCAATTATTAAACAATTATTTTATGACCACCTAGAAGGTTATGAGGAATAAGCAATTATGAATTTGTCAAGAACAAATCATGCCAGACCAACCTAATTTCCATCTTTGATGGGGTTACTGGCCCAGTGTACAGTGGAAAGAAGTAGACATGATAGATCCTGGTTTTAGTTAAACTTTTGACACAGTCCCACATGACATTCTCATAAGCAAACTAGGGAAACGTGGTCTAGATGAAAGTGCTATAAGGTGGGTGCACAACTGGTTGAAAGACTATACTCAAAGAATAGTTATCGATGGTTTGCTGCCAAACTGGGAGAACATATCTAATGGGATCCCATAGGGGTCTTTTCTGTGTCTGAGACAATTCAACATTTTCACTAATGGCCTGGATAATGGAGTGGAGAGTATGCTTATAAAATTTGTGAATGGCACCAAGTCAGGAGTGGTTGTAAGTAGTATGGAGGATAGGATTAAAGTTAAAAATTACTATGACAAATTGGAGAACTGGTCTGAAATCAACAAGATTAAATTCAATAAAGACAAGCACAAAGTACTACACTTAGGAAGAAAAACATCAAATGCACAAATAAAAATTGGAATAATAGGTTGGGTGGCAGTAGTTCTAAAAAATATCTGTGAGGTATAATGGATCACTAATTGAATATGAGTTAACAATGAGATGCAATTGCAAAAAAGGCTAATATTTTGGAGTTATATTAACAGGAGAGTTTTATAAAAGAAATGGGAGGTAATTGCCCCCACTCCATTATGTACTGGTGAGACTTCAGCTGGAGTAGTGTCCAATTCCGGGCACAAGTCTTTAGAAAAGATGTGGCTAAAATGGAGAGAGTACAGAGGTCAGCTAAAAATAATGATAGAACATTTAGAATATCTGACCTATGAGGAAAGATTTTAAAAAACTGGACAGGTTTAGTCTTGAGAAAAGACAATGGAGGGTGGACCTGAGAAGGGCTTTTCTAAAGAGGGGGTGATCACTTGTACTCCATATTCCACTGAAGGTAGGACAAGGAGTAATGAGATTAATCTGCAGCAAGAGAGGTTTAGGTTAGATATTAGGAAAATCGTTTTAACTATAAGGGTAGTTCATCCCTGCAATAGGGTTCCAAGGGAGATTGTGGAATACCTATCACTGGAGGTTTTTAAGACAAGGACAAAACATCTGTCAGAGATGGTCTAGGATAACTTGGTCCTGCCTCAGCGCAGGGTGCTGGACCTGATGAACTCTCAAGGTCTCTTGCAAACCTACATTTCTGTGGTTCTATGATAGCTTTACCAAACATTAATTCTTTAGGCTGAAATTTTCCATGCCAAGCGTCTGCTTCAGACTGACCTTTTTTTAAAATTTCAAACAAAACAGTTTAGCCTTTTCTCAGAATGAAGCTATAGAAAATAAGTGGCATTTCAATCTTGAAAAAATTCTAGCAACCTTTGATTTGGAAAGCTGTAAAGCCCCAATTCTTTGGAGCAGGGGCTTGAAATTTGGCATGGGAGTGCCCTTGGTGTGAGGGATGTGTCTTTGGCCATTCCTGTGAAAAGCTATCCACATTTGGGCAAATTATAAGCCTTTGAAAAAAATAATATTTTACACATGCTCAATAGAGACTTGCTAGAGTTTAACAGCTAAACTGTCCAAAGATTGAGCAAGCTCAATGCTCTCATATCTCCTAGTGCTGGCCACGTTGCATGTGCCCCATCTCTACAGAGAAACTGAGCATGGTCCATCTGCTCATAGTTCCTGCATGTAACAGGAGTGCACATGCACTGTCCCCACAGAGCAACTAAGTATGATCACTCCATCCCAGGTCTATAGGAGCAAAGCCAGACTTTGACTGTAATGGCTTCTCCCAGTTCCTGGGGTGATTTAGGGCTGGGCACTGCAATGGAAAGCAGGAAGCCTGTCTCTCCTGTGCCATCAATGTCCCCCAGCTGGCACCCAGACAGTGTGCAGGAGAAAGTCATCTGATTCAAATGCAGAGGGGACAAGAACTAGAGAAAGGAAGGGAAAGCTGGGAGAGAGTAAATTGGAACAAGGAGCTTGGGGGAAGTAACTGGAAATTGAGGCTGGCACTGAGGGTGGAGATTTGGACTGGCTGGGCATGGAGACTAGGACTAGAAGCCAAGGTGAGAAAAACAGTGAGGAATATGGGGGGCTGAAATTAGATGAGGAGCTGGGGAGAGACTGGGACTGGCTGGGCAAGGAGACTGGAATCAGTGAGGTGGGACATATATATGGGCGGGGGAGACAGCTCTGACGAGAAGTTGGGGTACAGGGAAAAAACTGTGACTGACTGGGCAAAGACACTGACATAGGGTGAGAAACCCAGGGAGGGAGTCTGGGACTGGGAGCCGTTGGGGACGGAGTGTCTGGATGGAGCTGGTGAGTAGAAACCAAGAGTGTGGTCAGAGAGTGACAGATTGGGGAGCTGGTTTGGAGAGAGCTGGGGCTGCCAGGGCAAGGAGACTGAGAATAAAGAGGGGCTAACCAGGAATGGCTGGTCCAGGAGACTGAGCATGGGAGGGAGACTGAGACCAGCTAGGTGAGCAGAATAGGACTGGGATGAGGAGCTAGTGGTAAGATAAAGACAGCACTGGAATGGAGACAAGTTGGAGGCCAGAAGTGGTCATGCTTGGGTGGAATGGGCAAAAGAATCTGTGCCCACTATAACACAATTCCCTCCAGAGCCTGGAATGGAACCCAAGAATACTGAGTCTTACTATTTTGCTGTGTCAGCAAATATCCGTTGAAGCCCACTGGCAAGGTATCCCACCCCCCCGCTAGAGCCGTTCCACAGAGAGGATGACATCCTACTATTGCTATCAGTTACTCCATTAGTTCAAGAGACAGAGGTCTGTGCAGTGGATCAAAAAGTTCAAACCCTTCTGATTAATCATGTGGGTGTCAATACAGAATTGTTTTGTCAAAATGGTGTTCTGATCAAAAATGCCATTTTCACCAAAATCTAAATATTTTGAAAAACTTGTCAATTTTGAGAAAAATTCCTGCAATAATTTGTTTAAACAATATTTTGTTTTGTTTCAGAATTTTTGTTTCTTTTTGTAATGGGTTTCTCATTTTGATAGCATATTTAAATTACTTCATGACAATATAGTATGTGATCATGTAATCAAAAACTGTATCATAATGCATACAAACAAGTTTGCACAGGCAAACTTAATTCTGGAATTTCCTCACTGTTGAGTGTTTAACTTCACAGTCTTATTAATGTTCTTTTAATTTATTTTTGTATATAATAAATATATATATACATATATATATCCAGGGGACTGAAATGAAATCAGAGGGTCAGTTTGCTTTCAGCTGCATTCATTTCCTCACCTACATATTGTCCATGTAAAGTTTAAACTCTTCAGGGAAGAGTCTCATGTTTTTGTGCAATACCTCCATTAGCATACATCTGACTTTATAAAAATAATAAATAAATAGTAACACTGTCTACTCTTTGTAGTGCCTATTTTCATACACAACATTTTTGTAGTTCCTCAACTCTGGGGCCAGCTAGGGGCTGGTTCAGCCCCCAGCGTAAATTAGGGTACGTCTATACTACCCGCCTGATTCGGTGGGTAGCAATCGATCTTCTGGGATTGATTTATCACGTCTTGTCAAGACACAATAAATCGATCCCGGAAGTGCGCGCCGGTACTCCTGCTCCGCACGAGGAGTAAGCGGAGTCGACGGGGGAGCCTGCCTGCCGCATCTGGACCCACGGTAAGTGCTGTTTAGTTCGAACTAAGATACTTCGATTTCAACTACATTATTCACGTAGCTGAAGTTGCGTATCTTAGTTCGACACGGGGGGTTAGTGTGGACCAGCCCTTAGAGGAACCTCAGGACTGTTCTAACTTATGCCCAACTACCAATGGTCCCAAAGGATTATTCTGCAGCCACTTCTCTACTTCACAGAGGAGTTGGGAGGATAAATCTATTAAAGATAGTGAGTCACTCAGTAATTACTACAGTGTGGCAAAGTGATTCACCAGCCAGGTGCTGCCTTGTGGCTAGGATCAGCATTGCAGTGTTTCGTACTCTGTAGTCCCACCAACAAGGTCCACAACTGCTTCCCATTGACTTGTAACTTGGCCCACTGGCTGGGTCACTTTTGGTCTTGCCCCTTTCAGGGTAAACCAGGGTTTTCACCCAAGAGTACCAGGGCCAATAGTCCTTCTGGTCCCTTGTGTCAAGTGGTTAAGGTCTCTGGTCAGACTGCCTGCTTCTTTCCGGGACTACTTCCTATATCCACCTTCTCCTTGCGGGGCGGGGGCGGGGGGGGGAGAGCTCATAATTCTCTACAGGAGCCTGCCTGGGGCCTAGCCCCTCATCAAGGTAACAAAAGAAAAGAAACTAAATTAACATAAATAAAGAGTGGCTCCAGCTTCTCTCTCCTACCCAGATGTTCCAGCCATCTCTTACTGCACAATGTCCATAGTCAACCGAAGGTAGCTTGGGTCTATGTCATGCTCCTCTATGGGAGAGGAGGATGACAGGTCTGTCCCTCTCCCCAGACTGGGGCCTGTTGAACTGAGCTTCTCCCTTTTTAAGTCTCTTCCTCCAAGATTAGCATGCCTCACAGGTGTGGTGGGGCTGCATGAGCCCAAAGCGGCTCTTTTTAACCCCTTCTTGCCTGGTGTGGGGTTTGTCATAGGGGGCCGTATAAGTATCCAAGGGCTTACCTATATAGGAAAGGTATTACGATCTTAGCTAAGGTGAGAATTTAAAGCATCCAAGCTCCCCACGTGGACACTCTTTTTCCACACTAAGGCTTGGTCCACACTAAGCCCCCAGTTTGAACTAAGATACGCAACTTCAGCTACATGAATAACGTAGCTGAAGTCGAAGTATCTTAGTTCGAACTAAAAGGTACTTACCGCGAGTCCAGACGCGGCAGGCAGGCTCCCCCGTCGACTCCACCTACTCCTCTCGTGGAGCAGGATTACCGGCGTCGACGTCGAGCACTTCCGGGATTGATTTATCGCGTCTAGACAAGACACGATAAATCGATCCCAGAAGATTGATTGCTTGTCGCCGAACCAGCTGGTAAGTATGGACATACCTTAAAAATGCCTTTGTAAGGTTTAGCTTAATACACTTTGGAAATTCAGAACAGCTATTGTGCTTTAACTTTGAAATAGATTAAGCTAAACCACACAAAGGCACTTTTAATGCAGAATAAGGGTGTACACAAAGAGAGTTAGTGCAGAATAGCTATTCCCCCAAGGAGTCAATGGGGGAGAGAGAGAGACGTAATATGACCACACATCTTATGCCAAGAACTGTAAAGAAAGTGGTATAAAGAGATTACCTTCGATTGACACCAACCAGGGATTCTCCCGACACTCAGGGAAATCTCCACACAATCAGCTGAACTGACATTGTAGTCCCTTTGTATCACTGGGACTATAGTGTAGAGGAGAATCCATCTTGTAGACATTTATTTTAAGGGGACACCAACAATTTAAAATCCAGCCAATTTGAAAAGCAAAGTTTGAAAGCAGTTTAATGTATTAGATTTGACCATCAGACTACCTCCCAATTTTCTTAGTTTTACAATCAATTTTTTTTTTTAAATGTTTTCCCCTTCCCTGTTGTTGTATGAAGACCCACACAATCAACAAGGGGAACTGACTAGACAAGAAACTCAGGGCAGGTCTTCACTACCCGCTGGATCGGCGGGTAGTGCTCAATCTTTTGAGGATTGATTTATCGCGTCTTGTCTATACGCGATAAACCTATCCCCGAACGCGCTCCCCATCGACTCTGGAAGTCCAGCTTGCAAGAGGCGGAAGCAGCAGCGGTCGACTCACCACCATGAGGACAGCCAGGTAAACTGACCTAAGATACGCCGACTTCAGCTATGCTATTTGACCTCCCCCGCTAGTGTAGACCAGGGCTATGTAATACTAATTCACTGAAAATCCAGTCAAGAGAACAAAGTAAACAAACTAAATAATAGATTACTATTTTCTCTGTAACTTCTTCAGTTCTAGTTATCTTACCTGTACCAATACTAGGTAAAAACAGTTCACGTAGAAATTAATTTTTTATATATTGACAGTGTCCTTTGAAAATAGGGTGTTTTTAGTAAAGAATTTCCTTCAAAAATATTAATTCAGCTTGAACTCTCTATATTCTTCTGCTCTTCTTACAAAATTCGTCAACATTACTAAATATCCTATGTGATATATGCAGAGGAATTCAATATTTTTCATTTATATATAAAGTTGAAAAGATTAAATTTTTATCAGTAAAGGTCAACAAATGTCAATTTCACCTTACACATACAAATGGACAACAAAATATTTCCATCGAAAACTTAACTTTTCCAGGTTTGGGAGGGATTGGGGGTGTCAAGACAGTTTAGCTATCTGTCAAGAAGGACACTATATATTGAAGCTGGCCCCTTTTGATGTCTTTATCCACCTGACAAAAAAGAGTTACATATGAAAGATTTTCCTGTAAAATATTTATTGGTTTAGAGAACGATCTAACTATTACATTTCTAAGAGCAAAAATGTAACTATATATGTGTCAGAAGAAAATATGCTACATAGAGATGATATATTAATTGTTTATTTTATCAGAATTTTGAAATAACGTTATGATCTTAGCCACTGATATGGCCCATTCTGCCACTCTGACAGTGCAAAGGGGATGTAAAACAGCCTTAAATGAGCAGCTGGCACAAGTGAATCTCCAGGTAGCATAGATACAGTATAGCTGTCTCTACATCAGTGGTTTTCAAACTTTTTTCTGGAGTCCCAGTTGAAGAAAATTGTTGATGCCTGTGACCCAATGGAGCCGGGGTTGAGGGGCTTGGGGTGTGGGAGGGGCTCAGACCTGGGGCAGAGGGTTGGGTGTGGGAGGGATTCGGGACTCCCTGGGCTGGGGGTGCAGGCTCAGGTGTGGGTCCAGGGATAAGGGGTTTGGGTGCAGGAAGGGGTTCCGGGTTGGGGGGCTCAGGTCTGGGGCAGGGGGTTGGAGTGCAAGAGGGGGTCAGGGCTCTGGGCTGGGGATGAGTGGTTTGGTGTGCCGGAGGTGCTCCACATTTGGGGGGGCCTCAGGGCTGGGGCTGCTCTCCGGAAGCGGCCATCACCAGGTCTGGCTCCTAGGCGGAGGCGCACAAGCAGCTCTGCGCAACTCTCGCCCGTAGGCACTGATCCCTCCAGTTCCCATTGGCCGGTTGCCAGCCAATGGGAGTGCGGAGCTGGTGCTCGGGACGGGGGTCAGTGCATGAAACCCCATGGCCCCACTGCCTAGAAGCCAGACTGCTGCTGGCCGCTTCCGGGGCACAGCACGGTGTTGGAGCAGGTAAGCACTAGCCTGCCATAGCTGGGCAGCACTGCTGACTGGACTTTTAATGTCCCGGTCAGCCGTGCTGACCAGAGCAAGGTGACCCAGCATCTTACATGCCGTGACCCAGTACTGGGTTGCGACCCACGGATTGAAAAACACTGCTCTACATCATCCGCCTTTGTAGAAACTGGCACAGAGAGAAATTGAGGGCCTGGTAGGAGGCAAGGGGAATATTGACTCTAGATGACTCTTGGCTGGCATAATGGCCTTTGGTAGCTATTACAAACTGGCATAATTTAAGGGGATGGCACCAAGATCAGGGGAGCAGAAATGCGGCATTAAACCTTTTTTATCCCTTACTTCCATAAGAAAATATTTCATCAAGTTAAAAGGAGCTGAGGTTACATCTTGATACAAACTGCACATACTGCAATAAAATCTGAGGCCCAAAGTTAAAATTCAAGGCATTTGAAAAACTATTCAAAACTTTACAAAACTACCATTATTTAAACTGTTTACAGCAAACTGTGCTTTAAAAAAAACATGCACATAAAAAAGAATTAGGTTGGTGATGAACATCTAATCTGAATGCAGGAAGACGGGGAACACTAAACAACTCAGATTAATCTAGAGAAATGGGTTATTTCTCCAGTATCTTTTCGTAATCTAGTAATGTATTATATTACCCAATTATCCCAGGCAGGTTGCTATTTCCTACCTGTCCAAGAGGAGTAGAATTAAAGAGTATCTCCTGAAATTATGGCTTTTAAAACTGAATTATATTATTTTGTATAGGGCCTGTCCGTGCTTTTACAAATTGTTAATCTACTGAATGTTTTCACATTTGATACACAATTTTTATTTACAAGCAATGTGAATTCATTAGCATGTAACTGATAGTTATTATGCATAAATTTCTTGCTGTCCCCTAGAACTGAAATGAAAATTAGATGCTGCATCTCTAAAGGCCTTCTTTAAAGGAACATTTATAAGTAAATAGTGTAACTAAACATTTGGTAAATTGACACTACTGTACAATGAATCATGTCCTCCTAAATTTGAATCACACATCCGAAGACTGGATGATTTAGATGTTATGGATTTTTCCAACCCCTTGATTACTAGTTCCAATGTAGGAGGCCTATGTGAAATGAATGTTTTCAGCTAAGTGTATTTTTCTTTCATATTAATGTTGACAATGTTTTCGACAGGAAAATGTCTGAGGTCCAAGATGAACTCTGTAGTCACTTCTGATGAGAGACCTGAACTGATATGAAAATGGACATCTAGGATATGTCTACATGGCAAGCAGAAACCCCTGGCAGTGAATCTGATAGCCCGGGTCTACAGACTCAGGCTTGAGCTACGGAGCTAAAAATAGCTATGTAAATGTCAGGGTTGAGGGTGGAACTCAGGCTGTGAAGTCAACCCTCATCACTGGGCTTCAGAGCCTGAATGCAAGCCTGAGCCTGAGTGTCTATATTACTATTTTTAGCCCGAACCCCACAAGCTCAAGTCTGTAGACCCAGGCTCTGAAACTCACTGCCTCGGGTTTCTTTTTGCTGTGTAAACATACCCTTAGGGCGCACCTATGCAGAAAAAAAAATGCAGTAGGAAATCTCAGAGCCTGGTCAACTAACCTGGACTCACAGGACTCATGCTATGGGGCTAAAAATAGCTGTGTAGACTTTGGAGCTCAGGCTGGAGCCCAGGCGCTGAGACCCTTCCACCTCACCAGATTTCAGAGGCCAGGCTGCAGCACAAGCTAAAATGTCTACACGGCTATTTTTAGCCCCAGGAACCTGAGTCAGTTGACCCAGGCTCTGAGACACTCTGCCTTGGGTCTTCTTTTGCTGCATACATATACCCTTATACACAATTTCATTCTCATAAAACATTCAAAAAGTTTGGTTATCTTTCCAATGTAGAACAAAAACAAATTTCAAAACCTTGAAAGTTGTCACAAAACAGAATTTCCTCCTCTGGCTAGCTCTACTAATGAAATGGAGGTCTTATCATGACTCAGTATGGTGTCTATATCACAAAAACAGCATCATGGATGGCAATAAAGTGGCTATTGGTAATCACAGCATTGAGGTTAAGGACTCAGTGTGCATGGAAGGTGAACTTACCTTTACACCCCTTAGAAGTAACCATCTCCTGATCAAGTTAAGATGCAATGTTAGGGTAATGTGAGAGTTGGTACTACCCTCATGTTTCAGAACCAGTTTACAAATCTTCAGTGTTCCATTATATTTTTCCCACTTATCTTTCCTTGATGCTCACTTAGTCTAGGCAAGGAATGCATTTGCCCAGCCTTCAAAGGTAGTAGGAATCTGGAAAGCCACATCCACAATATTCCCTAGGAAAAGGGGATAGGAGAGCTTCCCTGAACCATCTTTTTAGAAGCTTCCCTAAGGGCTTCAGAATGGTAGGGTTTTAAAAGATTCAGTGACAATTAAAACATTAACTAGGTCTAATGACCTGTAATTATCCCAAGGAAGTCCTTGTGGCCTTTAAGTTCATGCCTCTTTTGCCACAGAAGTACAGACCAACAATATGAACAGTACAGGACATTTTCCCTATGTCATTCCCAATAGTGTTTTATCTCAGAAATCTTTGCCTTAATTATTGCCTTTAATATTGATAGTGAGCATTTATATACACTTTCCATCTTTAAAGTACTCTGAAGACATTCATTGATTAATTCTCACAATAGACCCCTAAGGTGCAAGTAGTTTTATACAATTTCACTGACAGGCAAATCAAGGGAGAGTTTAAGTGACCTGCCCAAGCACACACTATGAAATCAATACAAGAAGTAGGATTAGAACTCAGAAATACCTGATTTCCAATACACCACATCGTTCTCCAGCGGTAACTATTTCAATGCCTAATCAGTCACACTGCTCAGAATATTTTCCTAAACACTAACCTGAATGTTTCCATTTTTAGCTGGAGGCCATTACTTCTTGGTTTATCATCTTCAGATAATGTGAATAATCCTATTCCTTCCTTGATATGATTTGCCTGAAGATATTTATACAGTGTTATGTTCTCCCTAATCTCTTGTTTTCCAGATTGTATAAATTGAGCTCCTTCAAGTCTCTTTGCATATGTCATGTCACCCAGTCCTTGTAGTGGTCTACTTGCTATTTCTCTTAATTTTCTTTAGGTTTTCAATATTCTTAGTAGGGAGCAACGACTAGAACTGTTTAAGAATTATAGTAAGAATGGTTGGAACTGGTGTCTGATCTGAGGAAGATATACATTTGATAGCCTTTCTAGATTAGCAATTTCTTCAGAAAAAGGATCTCTTCCTTGAGGACAAATCTGACTGCTTGAAATGCTAGAAATTATGACACAAAATCTGCCATGACTCAGACCCTACCCAACCTTATTAAAGTCACTGGGGCTACAAAGAATTTAGTCCCCTGGAAGTACACTTTAATGTACACTTCTGAGGGGAGAATATGGCCCGGTAATTATTTCTTTTGTCAATTTTTTTTTGGGGGGGGGACAGTAGAAGTTCACTTGTTTACTAATAGGTTTATTTTAAAAACTCCAAAATGAGAAGCTTGCTTGTGTACTGATTAGTGAAGCCACAGATAACGTAAATGGAGAAAACAGCTCTTCCATGAAATAAAGCTCTCTCATGCATCTTGTGTCAGCAGAATTCACAAATGGCTACCTCTCTTGTTTCCAGTGAAGTGATAATATAATTCTGTTTTCCCTCATGTCTACTTTCTCCTCCCTACTCATTCTTGATGTAAAATTCAACAGGGAAGGTTAGCGAAACATTTTGCTTGTTTTGTTCATTTTGCATCCATATCACCAAATGAAAAACAAAGCTCACATAATATACTACATGTTCCAAACATCAGTGCTGCTCATTATAGTAAGTTATTAATCTGTTGACTGCTAAAGTTAAAACCTCATTGCCTTATGTCCTTATCCAAGCCATAATAAATCAATCTTTTCAAATCAGCTATGCATTTTAACAAAAGGTCTGTAAGGAAGATGAATTTGACAGCAAACTAGTCACAAAGGAAAAAAGTCTGGGATAAAGGACCTTTTTCATTAGTCATCCTATTTAATGTATAGGTAAATTAATGTTTTGAAGATGGAGGGTAAAATTTTCAAAAATGACTTAGACACTTAGGAGCCCAAATATCACTGAAGGTCAATGAGACTTCATTCCACTTTGGCTTTTTGAAAATTTTGTCAGCTGTGCTTTAATATTCTCCCTGATCATTCTAAACTTCAAAAACATAACATTTACATGAGCAGTACAGTTATACACATATCACATAACAAAGCACAACTTGGGAAACTAAAAAAATAAAGTCACAAGTATTATTTCACGTCCCTATGATGTTTCCCATGATGAAATCATCAACTCTTCCTTCAATATACCCTCAGAGTCATGATGAAGTCTATTAATACTTTCATATTAAAACTACATTTAAAGAAATTTATTTAGGTTGTAGTCAAGCGTTCAAGAGTTAGGAATAATCAGCTTTGTGGTTGCCTGTCCAACCTTAATTCAGCCGCCTTGTAACTCTAACTTGTTCATGAACGAGGAAGGGGTCTGTGGAAAAAGCAGTATGTGATTTTGTAAGTAAAGATAATAACACTAACTGGTTATTAGCATCTTTCATCCCAAAGCACTTTACAATATGGGTCAGAATCCCTTTTATTTCAGAAGGCGTTCTGGTACACGGAATGTTACCCAGAGTAAACAATTTAATAATAGACAGGTTTTTAACTAATATGATATAGGGCTATAGTGCTTACTTCTCACCTTGCAGTAATTCAGCTGTGCTGGCTGGTGAGTAGGGAGAGAAAGGACACTCACCTACACAGAAGCCCAATCAGTGGTCCCACAGACCTAGAAGTTGTTTCCACCCAAATCAGCCAATTCTCTGCTTATCATTCTAGATTTAAAAATAAAAAGCTTCTGGGAGGAGCTGGAAGCCTGGGACACCTCAAGAAGGGAAAAGCCAAAGGCACATTCTGTTCTCTCTCTGACCATTCTTCCTCCCTTGAACAGGGCGTTTGAGTCTTGCTGACAATGACATCAATCAGCAGTATGACTGTTGTTGCTGTCACTTTCATTTTTGGATATAGCATCCCATGCCTATTTACAGTAACATTACAAACACTACATGTGGGCAATTCAAATGCTTTTATTGAACTTATTCGTTACAGACAGCTTTAACCAATAGTCATATTGCTGTCAGGCACATTGTACTATGAATAAATTCTGCATCTCATGGGGAATGAAAGAGGAAAACATTCACCTGAGCTTTGATCTTCTTCCTCTCTGCCTCAGTTTTCTAAAAAGTGGCCAGCTTCACCCTAATGTTATGCAGCAATCTCCAGTTCACTCTAGTCCCATGAAAATTCATGATGTTCACCTACTTTTTTGCCAAGTTTGAACAGAAATAAATTCTAGAAGCAACAAAATATACTTGACAGGCAGTCTTCTGGAATCTCTGACAATACTGTGTTCTCAGAACAGTCCCACATTCTGAGTGCTCAGATATGTCCTAGCCGTGTCACCTTCTCACGCTACAAGACACACAACTGGAACCTCTATATTCACAGCTTAGCTGGTGTAATTTGGTATTACTCCCTTGATTTCAGTGGAGCTATGCCAATTTATGCCAGCTAAAAAATCTGGTACATTGTCTCCGACTCCTGTCCTCATGACATATAACTACTAGTTCCAAGTAAATCCTCATGGTAAAATAATAAATTCCCCTTTTTACTGTGTTTATTATCTGGTTTGCATAAGCATTCATCATGATCTGCTTTAGCTTCTCCATCCAGAAGTATAAAAATAAACAGATGGCAAATAAAAATTCTTAAAGGTTCTTTGAAATTGAATTGTTACATCCAAAAAGAAATATTTCCCAAGGTCACCTATAACCTATAATGCTGGAGAGGAGAGAAGAAATATCTTTAAAGTTCTAAGTAACTAGCTGCTCTCAATACAGCTGCTCAACTTTGACACTTTTTTTTCAGCTCATTAATGCTATGATCAAGTAGAACTAAATATCGTATTTTGCAATATGATTGCTTTACCTGGTTTTGTACTGTTTTGCATGTGTGGGTGGGGTGAAGGGATTTGTGGTTTATGTTTTGGTGGGGGGGTTCTCTGTTTTGTGTTAAGGTAACTGATGAAGATTTTGGT
Organism: Chelydra serpentina; assembly: GCA_037349315.1. Taxonomy (NCBI): domain Eukaryota; kingdom Metazoa; phylum Chordata; order Testudines; family Chelydridae; genus Chelydra; species Chelydra serpentina. The sequence goes on along the minus strand of JBAIAC010000014.1, from coordinate 6,594,155 downwards.
GTCTTGGAGAATCTTTGTATTTGAGACACTGGGTAAAATTTTCAGAAGTGCCTAAGTGAGCCTAAAAGTCTTTTAAACATGGGACTTAGGTGCTTTTGAAAAATTTACCAGTTCAGGATGAGATTCTGTGATGCAGCTCTGGGAACCTAACTACATTATGACAGCCTCCCTGGGCTGTACTGTGGGCCACAGTGCTGCTTGGAAACTTCACAATGCTTCAGTCTCATTCTGCATGCCCTTCCTATCACAGCCCAGCCCCCAACATGTCCCCTACGCAAGGAATTGTGATGGGTCCTTAGAGGGAAGTCCTACAGCCTTACAGGGTATGTCTACATTGCAATTAAAACTGACAGCTGGCCTATGCCATCTGACTCAAGCTAAGCGACTCAGGTAGATGTTTGGGCTAAGGCTGCAGCTGAGCTCTGGGAGCCTCCCACCTCCCAGGTCCTAGGGACCAGGTTCCAGACCAACACCAAATGTTTACACTGCGATTAAATAATCCCTTAGCCTGAGCCGCGCGAGTCCGAGTCATCTGGCACAAACCAGACGCAGGTTTTTAATTGCAGTGTAGACATACCCACAGAGGCCAGAGTCTGTGCTGAAGGATACTCCACCCAACTTGAGGGCTTTTACAGTCCTTTTACATGGCTCCAGCCCTTATACCTGGCGTAAAGAGGTTGCACAGGTGTGGCTCTCATCCTAGTGTTTTATATTTGCTTTCTTTTGGAAGTGTCTAATTTGGGGAGGGGGATGTGTTTGTTTTCATTTTTTTTCTAAATAGTTTATCTGTTGAAATATTGAGATATCAGCTGAGACATGTACACTAAAACTATAGATGATGTCAGAATATTTTTAATGAATGATCCTGGTGTCTTTTTGATATGATAAATGTGTATTTCACTTTGTGCTGGTTGTCTACTGCCTTGAACATCCAGAAATTCCAAGAGCAAAGATTTGCTATTAAATTACTCTTCACTTCTAGTTTTTGAGATCCCACTGTTTGTCATAAATGTCTTCTTTTCTGTGTTGTCACTTGTCTTTATATGTGGTACGCAGGCATGACATTTAGGATCAATATCCCTCTAATCTCCCAGGCTGACGAAAAAGCAAACAAAATGTAATGATGAATAAGGAACAGGATAATGAATAATACAACAAATATTATAATGACTTGACATAAATAAATGGTGAAGTTTCATCAGGAATATCATGTGCAATACTCATCATTACATTGCAAAAAGGATATTGTAGAACTAGAGAGCGGGAGTCAACGAAGAGAGATGAAAATGATTACGGACAAGGGAAAACTTTTGTGCAAAGAGATGGGAAAGAATGGGATTGTTTACCTTTGGAAGGAGACAAATAAGAGGGGAATGATAAAAGTATATGCAAGAATGAAGGGTATAGAGAAGGTAGATTGGGAACTTGTGTTCTTCCTGTCTCATAACACAAAAGAAGTGGGGAATAAAAAAAAACAATAAAAGGAAATACTTTTTCACTCAATGTGAAATTAGCCTGTGGAACTCGTTGTCACAGAAAGTTGTTGAGGCCAAGAAGTTAACAAGTTTAGAAAGGGATTAGATATTTGTATAGATACCAAGAATAAGAGTTATCATTAATGATAGCAAACATTTTGAAAGGGTTATTACACTGCATGCTCCAGTGCTTAAGCCAATCTCTATTACTAACCACCAGAGATCAGGATGAGACCTAATGGGAGGCAGGGATCTGTCTTCCTCAAAGTACTTACACCTTCCTACAAAGCATTGGGTACTGGCTGCTGTCAGAACAAGGATGCTGGACTATATGGACCTCTGGTCAGTCCGATATGGCAATCTCTATGTTTCTAAGACAGAAAAGAGAGAAAAATATAAAAGGGGGAGGAAAGAGATAATACAACAGTTTGCACATTGATCATCAATAAATGTGTTAACTTGATCATCAATAAACATGTTAACTTGTCAAATACCCCTTTCACTTGAAACTTGTACCCCGTGGAATTCCACTGATGTCATGAGGGCTACTTATAGATTTTTGGATTAAAACTGCTGTATAGTATACCCTTACTCTTTCATCTTTGTTCATTCATTTGGTCTTGCACAGGAATTTCTACCATATGCCGCACCCTCCCATTCTCTACTTTGATTAAATGTTTTCTTAAGAATTCCCAAAGTAGCTTGCTGAGTAGTTAAGTAAATTACAATGCCTGGCACATCTTTATGGCCCAGACCCAGATATACCCAGCAGATATTAGGTGTTTCATTGTTTTTTATGGCAGTATAGCCATTGAATGAAAAACAAAGGGATATCTTTCAGTGGGAAAAGGAAACATTTATGACCTCAGTTTCAAAACTTATAGCCTAATAAATATGAAGTATAGGAGAATAAAGTGTCACGAATTCCACACTCATTTGCTGATATTACAGTAGCTCTGTGATATACAAGTCTAACCAGGCTGTTGATAACAATATTTCTGTAGTCCCCACCATTGCATACTGTGAATCACTTTAATAAAATGTAAATTTAAAGTCTAGTTCCCCCATTTGCTGGTACATTATTCCTGTGTTTCACATATGTTAACTGTAATAATGTATCTCCTCTGTCATAATAATATTAATTGCTCATCAATGTACCTCTTTACCTCAGCTCTTTTACTTTGCTAGCATTTGTATAATTGATTCTGTTTATATGGTCCAAAATCATTTCTGTAATAAAAAATTATAACACAAAATAGGTCTAAATTCACTGAATTTTTCAATGTGATTTTAAAATATTAGTTCAGTGTAGTTCCCGTTTGATGACTAGAGATTAGGAACAACTACCAAGAACATTTTCAACATTTTGTAGAGTCATATTAACTTTAATAGTGTTATAAACTATAATCCATTGGACTTTCTATGCTGTATTGTGATTATAATATATACCATTTGGAGCTTATTCATCCTGAATTACAGTTTGTTTTAAAATAACAAGAAATGAGTACTCTTGGATAGTAAGATATATTTTATGCTCTAATTTTAAAAAGTGCAGTCTTGACTATATTTCAAAGAAATAGAAGCGGTTGAAAGAAAATGACCATGTGACTAAATTTTTTCATTTGAGCAGTTTCAAAGCCCATTAAAAACTATAGTAAAACTGTCCTACTTTGCATCTCTTTGTTGGACTATAATCACAATCTGTCTTGCATTAACACTTAAGTGGGTACAGCATCAACTATTTAATGCTGCATCTCTGAATGCTGGTAATGTGGCCTGAGTGTTTTTTCTTAATGGAATGCTATAAAGCTTTGATTTTAAAATACATATATAGAACATTCTGCAGACACTTTTCATTTTAAAAAATGAAAGTGAGAGAGTAAAAAATGCAACTCTAGTTTGTAATTCCATGTAGTTAAAGCTATATAAAAGCATTTACATCCAATCCCACGTTCTATGGTATATGAAATGAAACACATTCTCCCTGGCCTGGAATTTATTATTCAAGCTGACAATCCAGAAGGATTTATTTATTTATTTACTTATTTACTATTTCTGACTCTTTTTCTTTGCTTTCAGGTTGGCAAATAAAACCAAGATTTTGGAGGCTAAAAGTGGGGTTTTATTGTTTATTTTTTCTTCCTTGAGAAATTAAAACTTCACAATGCACTTTCACAACAAGAAAATGTTTCTTTTGACTGTAGTGGAGATACTAACATTTTTAAATGGCTGTTGTGCATATGCTGAAACAACTTTGCATCATGTTTTTTTTGAATTTTTATCTAACTCCAAAATACAGCTAGTCTTTGGTTAAACATCTGAGCTTCAGAGCCCTTCTCTAAATTCATAGGGTCAGATTTACAGGTGATATGTAAATGGTGCTAAATTAGTTGGAGTGTTAGTTACGATATGCATGTTAGAAGATATCAAATGAACATGACATGCGTTAAATTAATTAAAAGATGGCTAACTGATAGATCTCAAAATGTAAACAGGTAAGTATCATTTAACTGATGTGTTTCTAGTGGAGTCCCACAGGAACAGGTTTTTGCCCTTATGCTATTTAACACTTTTATCAATTACTTGGAAAAAAACGTAAAATCCTCACTGCAAATGACACAAAAATTGGGGGCACAGTAAATAATGAAGAGGACAGATATCTGATACAGAGCAATCTGGAATACCTGGTAAGCTAGACGCAAGCATAATAATATGTGTTTTGATATGACTAAATGTAAATCAGAACAAAGAATGTAGGCAATACTTACATGATGTAGGTTCTGTCCTGGAAAGCAGTGACTCTGAAAATGATTTGGGGGTCTTGGCGACTAATCAGCTGAACAGAAGTTTCCAGTGAAATGCTGCATCTAAAAGGCTTAGTGCAATCTTTGGGTGCATAAAGAGGGGAATCTCGAGTAGGAGTAGAGAGGTTATTTTACTTCTATATTTGGCACTGGTGTAACCACTGTTAAAATAATGTGTCCAGTTCTCGTGTCCACAATTCAAGAAGGATGTTGATAAGGGCTGGTCCACACTGGGGGAGGGGGATCGATCTAAGATACGCAACTTCAGCTACGTGAATAACGTAGCTGAAGTCGCAATATGATTCAATGGCTGGACATTGAAGCTAGACAAATTCAGACTGGAAATAAAGCATAAATATTTAACAATGAGGGTAATTAACCATTGGAACAATTTACCAATGTTCTTTATGGATTCTTCAATTTTTAGATCAAGATTGGCTATTTTTTCTAAAATATATGTTCTACAAAATAATTTAGGTCAATTCAATGACCTGTATTATACAGGAGGTCAGACTAAATGATCACAGTGGTCTCTTCTGGCCTTCAAATCAATGAATCTACATTATTGACTAAAAGGTGTAGTTAATTGTTTGACTACACTCATGGTTCATTCTTATAAATGTTCAAGTGGCCAAATAACCAAATTTAATCAAATCTATTGTCTACAGACAAAGCAGTATAATACACAAAGGATACATACAGATCCTCCTTCCAGGAAGCAATTCTTATCTCCTAGCATGTTTACTTTACACAGAAAGTGTGCTTCAATGCTATGCATTTCAGCTAGTAGTATTTATAGTATGATTTTACAAATTACAAAGCTCTTTACGTGTCATTAAAATCCAACCCACCAATTTGTAACAGTTCCTTAACTTCTTGTTTTGTTCAGTACTTCTTTTATCTCTGTTTAGGATATCACAGTCCAAAAGAGTTGGCCACAAGATACATCCCATCCTGTGCCTGGACACACCATTTACATATCAAGGCTTCTGACACCCTTTTTAATGATAAAGCTAACTTTAGCTTTCCAAAGTGTTATGGGTTACTTGACATGGATGAACAGAATTGTGGACAGAGCATAATACAGCCAGTTAACATAATTTCCCAACACTTATAATATATAATGTATATTATATTAATAAGAACAGCCATATTGGATCTGACCAATGGTCCATCTTGCCCAGTATCCTGTCTTCCAACAGTGGCCAATGACAGGTGCTTCAGGTGGAATGAACAGAACAGGACAATTAGTGAGTGCTCTAACACCCTATTGTCCAGTCCCAGCTTCTAGAAGTCAGAGACTTAGGGATACCCAGAGCATGGGGTTGCATCCCTGATCCTCAAGGCTAAAAACCTCTGATGGCCCTATCCTCCATGAACTTCTCTAATTATTTTTGAACCCAGTTATATTTTTGGCTTTCACAACATCCCCTGGCAACAAATTCTACAGGTTGAGTGTGTGTTGTATGAAGAAGACCTTCTTTTGTTCACAGAAGTTAGATATAAAAATGATCTACTAGATCTCCTTCCAAGTCAATGTAGGGGGTGTTTCTATAATGTATGTTCTGTTGTTTATTCCCAGTCTATTTTTAAAAGTCCTATGTGATGGGATTTTTACCACTTCCTCTCCTCTGCTCCCTCCCCCTCTTCCCCCCCCCCCCCGGCTGACAGTGATGGAGTGATTTGCACAGTCTAATGGGGGAGAGGCTGAATGAAAAAAAACCCACATGTGAGGAAAATCAAAATGTTAGACATGCTGCTTAATGAAGTACTGGAAGGCACTCAGATACTCCTGTGATGAGCTCAGTATATGAACCCGTATAGAAATAGTACAGAATACAGTCCACTATCAGGAAAGATTTTCATGTTTTTAGTTTTATCCATTACTTCTATTTATACTACCTAATAACACCACCTAAAACAATTTGTCTCCTGCCTTTGTGTTCATACACTTTCAATATCTGTAGTCTTTTACCATGTCCTCCCCTCAGACAAGCTGTATATATTTAGACCTTTTACGTATTCTTTTAAGTCAGTCTCCTGATAATTTTTGTTGCTTTGCTCTGAACACTGTCGAATTTGTTAATATGTTTCAGGTGATCTGATGCCCAGAACTGAATGTAATATTTATGGTGCATTCACCAAACCAAATTTGTCCTTAATATAACTCCATTGAATTTGGTGAAGTTACACCAGGGTGAATTTGGCCTCATATATTTATGTGCTCTACCTGGACTAAAAAGGAAGGATCTCCATTATTTCAACTCTATTTTGACTATACAGGGAAAATAGCTTCACCATCACACAGGTATTTCATTTTGTTCTCTACAACATGTAGCACATTTCACATTTTCCCTTTTGTTTCCTTCCCAATGAACAGTTTTAATTTTTCTGACAACTTGCTGTTGATTACTCTGAGGAACTACCTACATACCCTTCATTTTCTCTTACAGCAGTTCATCATTCATCTCTTTCCCACTATATATACTTCTCTCTTTTAAATGCTATCCCTGTACTACAGGTATGTTATTAGTAAATTAACTGGGAATTGGGTTGGCACAATGCACACTATGAAGTAGTTTTGGAGGTATATGGTAATCTGCATTAGACATAAAGTTGAGATTGAAACTGAATAGGTTATTTAAGATAAAGCAAATACCACAAACACATTTTACATTAAAATATTTTATATATTCTTGTATTTAACCAGAATATCTCATAACTTGGATAATATGGAATAAAGTCACTTCACATTCAAAGTATTCTATCTTACATATGTACAGAGGAATACTTTGTCCTCTCCTGATCACAAATGCTCTCTTCCCATCTTTCTAAGCCATCGATTAAAACTAGGTTAGTGACTATAAATTACTTTTAAAAGACACATTAATATTCCTGACATTTCTGCTGATGCCGAGTGTGCTTTTTTTCATTCCATTGTACTGGTGAGTGTATTCTGGAGTCTCAGTTAATTAGCCACTATACTTTGGAATTTATAAACCAGGTATGTGACATCAAAGACTAACATCTATATTTTATGCTCTACAGTTCATGCCAAAATATATTTTGCATAATCTGAGGATGTCATCATCACACAACTATTTCTTTTAACACTAAATGCTATAACATTTATTATTCGTTTTTATTTTCTGGCCATTGGTTATAGCCCCAATTCTTATATTATTTTGGGTCCGCAGGGGATATTAGTTGGCAGCTCCTCCTTGGAGCGCCAAGCATGGGCTTGTATCTATCACAGTTCATGAACTCCCCTGTTACCTGCTCCTTTGTGGCAAGAGGAAGACCCTGGCACATGTCTATCTAGAGTGTGCCAGGCTACAGCCAGTCTTCCATTTCCTCCTGAACCTCTTAATAAGGTTCTGGCTGCATTTTTCCCTGCACCTCCTTATTTATGCACACCCCATCCTTGACCCCACAAAGTTGTAGACTTCCTCATCAACCTCCTCACACTGGCCAAGATGGCCATCCATCACAACAGGAGGAGGAAGCTGGATGGAAGCGGGGACGCTCTGTGACAGTGGGGCCTATCTCTGGTCCCTCATCTGATCACTGCCCCAGGCAGAGTTCCTTTGGGCACTATCCACTGACTCCTTAGATATGTTAGAAGAACATTGGGCATTGTTGGGGGTTCTCTGCTCAGTGGACCCCTCTGCATTCCTGATTTTTAACCTTTAACCTTCACTCCTGTTCTTGTTGTTTTCATTTGTTGTCCCCAGTGTTCACTTGTGACATGGGTTCAATTGCTCCTCCCCCTCAGTTGAGGGGATGGGCCATTAGCTTTGGGTAGGCTTAGGACCGCCATCTCCCAGTTACCACAATGGGAACTTATACTATTTTGGAGATACAGTCATCACTATTAAAATATCTTATTAAATATTAAAATGTATTATATTATTGGTATCTGAAAAGCTGTATTTTCAATTACTTAGAATAGAAATAATTGTAACAATCTAGCTACCGTAGCCTACCTCTATGGAATGATAGCTGGTAAATGCTGAATTTTAATGGCAACTACTGCAATAGTCTTTGTTAAAGGTAAATGCCCTCCTGCATGTCAGAACTCAGCTGACTCTGGCCTCAGTCACCTGGCAATCTAATGAGCTCAGCTGGGCCCAATAAACCCTCACTAAGTGACTGTGCTTCCTGATTGGACAGAAGGCCCAACAGATCACCATTTAGGTTAGTAGCAACAGCAGCACAATGGCTGCTCAATGCATTCCACGCCCACAGCTGCTTCAGACCTGCTTGCTGTCTGGACCCTCTTCCAGGCAGTGTCTGCTCCCACTCTGGCCTTTCTCCCTACCTTCCTCTGAACTGCTGATTCCCAGCTCTGACCACTGGCTTGTCTCCTGATCTTGACTCTGATTCTGCATTTTGGTTCTGTTCTGGCCCCTGAGTTATGGTTCCCAACCACTGGCTTGTCCCCTGATCAGGCTTCCAGTTCTGCACTCTGATTCTGCTCTGACCACAAGGCTAGACTCCTCTGACCACTAGGAATTACATTGCAATTAAGCATTAATTCCTGTTTGGTTATTATGAAGTGTTACAAAATCAATTTATCAAGAATATGCTTAGATATGTTATGACAAGTTATTAAGGGAAATGCAGGCAGTTTTGTTTAAAACAATCCTACTATTCTCCACCAATATTGTTCACCTCTCTGTTCAGGAGAGCCAAATTCTGAGGGGAAAGGATTCTCTACTGGAATTAGTGTTGATTGTTTTGACTTGAATATTTGTTCATTAGAAACTGAGACCACCAATTTATTTTGTGTAGGCCATTACACAGCCATCTTATAGTAACAATGTTTAGCCATTACTGGTTGGGCTAGATTTAAACCATTAAACCAGTGACAGATGTGAAGGATTCAGTACATTATTACCAGTCCTTTTAGTCATCCAGTCACCAACTACCTTGCTAGAGTGATGAAATTGGGAAAGCACTTGTACACATTACCAGTCACACCTCTCCTTACAGTAGTAAACAGACTGCATATTCCTCACATCATACTTCATATACCTCCATAGAAACAAACCTATTCTATCTGCTATCCCTTTAAGAAAAAATCTGTTCAGCATACCAGCGTGTTTATTTTATCAAACTACCAGAGAGCTTCATAGATAAGCAATGGAATTTGTTAGTTGTTGATGTCTTTTTCAGTACATAGAATTAAACTGGAAATTGTAAACTAATGGAGATTCTCTTTTTAATATCAATATCGAACCTATTCCAAATATCATCCTAAGGTTCATTTGAGTACAAATTGCAGGTCTGATGAAATTGGTGTATATACTCACTGATAATGATTTGCATTACTTACAAATAAAGTAAGCTGCCATACCACAACAAAAATAAAGTCCAAAATAAGACCTGGTCATTTTATTTTCTTATTACAGTATTCCATCCACATTACTGATAGCCTGGTTTTTGCATATCAAAGGAAATAAGTTCCATTTGTCAGCTATGATCAGGAGTCAGTTGGGGGTGGGGGGAAACTGATACTCTATTCAGCCTAAACCCACAATTCCAGAGTGATCCTGCTAGAAATGTTCAGATATGAAATAGTTAACATCTAAATAATCATCAATAGGCTTCTGAGTTAACAGGGCATGTAACAGTTCTCTTAGAGACATTTAGGTCATACTGAGGTTTTTGTTGCACCTTTTTTTTATGATCATCAGACAAATGCTTGTTTCACATTCCAGCTAGTAATGATTGTGAAATATGGGGAATTAAAGCCATCTTAAGTGAGCACCTGAGGATTTCCTAAGCATAAGAAAATCCTGAGCTGGCCCAGGCATGATCTCCACATCAGTTCTGGATGGGGGGCGGGAACAGGGACAGGAGAAGGCCCTAAAGTATCTAAGCCTGTCCTTTGATTCACTCCTCCTCCCAGAATACCAGGGGCTATATTTTCTCTGCCAGTTTGATCAACATCCCCCTTGCTGAGACAAGGTGAGAGATTTTTAAAATCCCACCTTGCATGCATTTGTTGATTGCATTATAACTGTTGGATTCCAATAATTTATGTCTTACCTAAAGATGAAATTTGAATTAACACCCAGGTTCAGATTCTGAACATCCATCCTTAAAAATAAAGAAAGCTTGGGGGTATATAGATCTGAAATATTGGGTCAATTTTATCTGTTGCCTCTGTCATTCAAAAATGTAATAGACCAAAACTTGGCATCCAGACTATAAGTCCCAAGTAAACATGTCTTTCTACCTCAAAAATGGTGCAAATCAGTTAAGGCCTTTTTCAGTTGGCTTCAGGAGATTTTTCAACCAATATTGCTTATATAAAAGTTCTGCTTTCTTATAATGATTAATAGGCTAGCACTGTAATGCAAGATAAAATTAAATAAATGGCTCAAGATGGGAAAACTTATTTTGAATTCCAGAATATAAAGTACAGAAAACATCATTTCACCTCCAGACATCCATTGTTGGGCTCCGTAACCATGGCTGTTCTCCATATTTCAAACTCAGGTATATAGGTTCATATTGTAAAAGACATAAGATACAATGAACCCCCTTAGCAACCAGCAGCTATGGCAATTAGAGGTCACTAGGGGGGAGTAGATGCCTCGCCTACGCAACACCTTGCATTTTTATAGTCACACTTCGCTTACAAAAGAAGAGCTATCCTAGCAGAAAAAACACTATTTTAGACCAGTTTTTACTGACCAGATAGCAAACATCCAAGGTCTAGCAAGCACCAATCAAATGTTAACACAACCAGGGCTTTGTCTAAGTGTGTATAAAAGACCTGTGTTAATTAGAGTTCTGTATCAAGATACAAACTCTCCTTTTTCTGCAGAATAAAGTAACCTTTTTTTCCTTATCCCTGTCTGGCTGTTATTGGCTCTCAGCTAGGCGGACCCGATATTTCGGTAACAGTTTTTGGCGACCACGAAGGGACCTCCTAGCTCAGACATTGGACTCCGGACGGCTGCGGTGAACTAGGAACGGCGCCAATGGAGTGCTATATTTTTATTCCTCGGTTAATTTAAATGTCATTACACTGATGTGTGACATAATAAGTGATTTAACAGGGAGATTTAATTTCACTTTAATCAGATTGCCCCCATCCTAAATTCTTGTATAGAAAGGATGTCTTCATTTTTGACGTTCTTAGGACGTTTGAGTGGACATGACTCTTTAAGGCCCAACTTTCTGCCAGTGCCCAATAATTTCCCCAGTTCTTTTCACATCTACATCACTAATTTGATTTGGCTTGGGTGACCTATGAGCAAAAGTCATGGTCACCTGAAGACTATAAGGTGGACTATGTGAAATGTGTTGGTGGTTTCAATCCAGTTCTTATTGGACATGCATCCAATAACAGTAATCCACACAGTCACCTTAGATTCCACAGCAAAGTGGAAAGGGACTGAATGGGAAAGAGAACTATGCTTTCACCTCTAAAGATGGTCCCTCCATAACAACGGTGAGATTCAGTGAAGGTTGTTTGTACTGCCATTGCCTGTGCCACATCTGTTCTGTGGATATAATACTTCATTTACTGGGGGCTGTCATTCAGCATTCAAGCACTACAATCCCTAGAAACAAAGTCTTCTTACATATTGCAGAAATGGGATCTGATATGGTTGTTGATTCAAGTACATATAGTAGTTAACAGATTGTTCTACATGCCTATGTCATAAGAACTGAATTTCATTTATAAGCTTTGCTATCTTTATTTTGATGTACATTGTCTTCACCTTTTCAGGAAGCAAACACATCAGCACATGAAGAGTGATTCCTAGTTAAATCCTATATCAGTACCAGATAGCTTTTGATATCAATAACTGCCAACATGATGAGAAACTACCCTTACCATATTGTCTAGTAAGTTATAAAAGCCTTCAGCACTGTAACAGCAGGATCAAGTTACTAATTATTCTTTATATTACATGGGAGGCAATTTTTTCCCCACTAAACGTTCTTATGGGAAGAAAGTATAGAGATTTCACTCCCTACAAATCAAATGCATTCCAGATATAGGAATAGTACAGAGGGACTCAATTTATAGCAGCAAGACAAACTTACTTAAATATTTTTTTCAGTAGATCAGTTCCAGTCCTACAATTTTCACTCATTCCTCGAAATTCTCATTGACTTTCAGTATTTTCACATAGGCTCAAGGAGAATTTTGCTTGAGTAAGGATTTAGGATTGGGTCCACAGTAATTGCATTTATCAAATAGATATATTTCAAGGAAACAAATCTCATTTTTATTTATTATTTGCTAATAATAGGACTAACATTATATAGGAATTAAATTATGCTATCTAGTGTTTGTTGTCAGCAGTTTAACACCCTTATGGAAAAGTCCTATGGAATTTATTACGGATTAAACCAACACATTTCCACAGAAAATGCTATAGATATAATTCTAAAATGCTATAATATATGCTAGAGAATGATATAATTCCAACAAAAACAACAAGGAGTCCGGTGGCACCTTAGGCCTTGGCTACACTCACGAGTTACAGCACAATAAAACTGCCTACAGCGCTGTACCTCACTAACCGTCTACACTTGCAAGGCACGTACAATGCTGCATCTCCGCAGGTACAGTGCTGCAGGTACTCCACCTCCCTGAGAGGAATAACGTTTGTTGCGCTGCCGCTGGTGCGCTGCGGCTCCAGTGTGGCCACCCAATGCGCTCTTATTGGCCTCCAGAAATATCCCACAATGCCTGTTCTAGCCACTCTGGTCATGAGTTCGAACTCTACTGCCCTGGCCTCAGGTGACCAACCGCCAGTCCCACCCTTTAAATTCCTTTGGAATTTTAAATATCCCCTTCCGGTTTGCTCAGCCAGGCGTGGAGTGCTCTCAGCGCATCTTTCCAGGTAACCATGCCTCCACGTGCCAGACGAGCCCCAGTATGGCACAATACCGAGTTGCTGGACCTCATCGCTGTTTGGAGGGAGGAAGCTGTCCAGTCCCAGCTGCGCTCCAGCTGGAGGAATTTCGATACTTTTGGCCAGATATCAAGGGCCATGATAGAAAGGGGCCATGACCGGGACACAATGCAGTGCAGGATTAAAGTGAAGGAGCTGCTGAGTGCGTACCGCAAAGCCCGTGAGGCAAACAGCCACTTGGGTGCTCCCCCCACAACCTGCCGATTCTACAAAGAGCTGGACAGAATACTTGGGAATGACCCCACCTCCGTTCCGAGCACCACCATGGACACGGGAGAGCGGGAGGAGGAGGAGGAGGGGGTTGAAGAAAGCAGGAGCAAGGATGCTGTGGCTGGGGGAGACACCCCTGACTCCCTGAGGGCATGCAGCCAGGAGCTCTTCTCGAGCCAGGAGGAAGGGAGTCAGTCGCAGCAGCCGGTAAGCGGTGGAGGAGAAAGAAAAGAGCAGGTTCGCAGTAAGCAGCTTTTATTTTCGGGAAGGAGTTTTTTCAGTGTGGGGTCTTTGGGCGAGGAGGGTTTGGGCTGCATGCATGCCTAGATGTGGAAGAGTGCATTGATATGGTCTATCACATCGTGGAAATCGGCCACTGTAATCTCTTCAAAATTCTCAGCCAGAGCGTGGGCAATGCGCTTGCGCAGGTTTATTGGGAGAGCCGCCGTGGTCCTTGTCCCAGTCAGGGTAACGTGTCCGCGCTACTGTGCCGCGAGGGGCGGGGGGACCATTGCTGCACACAGGCAAGCTGCATATGGGCTAGGGCGGAGGCCACACTGCAGTAGAAGACCCTCCCTTGCTTCCCTGGTCACCCTCAGCAGCGAGATATCTTCCAGGATGAACTCCTGTGGAAAATGTGGGGACAGTGTTCAGTGTAGGTTCCCCCTGCAGTTGTTGGCTCTCCCCAAGGCACAGAAACCCGCCGGACAGTACATCCATGAAACAATCAGTCTCCCTTGACCCTGTGCTTACTCACCATTTTGGGGCTCCCATAGGTTCTGTGCGCTCTGTTTGGGACGGTAAAATTGTGCTGTTTTGGAGACTGTGCGCGCCCTCCTTACGTGTGGGGGAATCATTGCTCTGTCTGGCATAAAACAATGATGCCTCTATTAAGTGTTGCATTTTGCCTTCAAGATGCAACCTTGAGATCTCCGCCGTCCATCTTATCACCGGCTGAGAGACTCCAAAGGCTCAGGAAGAGGCCCAGAAGAATGAAAGAAGACATGCTGCAGGAAGTTTTGAACCAATCTCTTAAAGAGAATCAGAAGGCTCGGGAGTGGAGGGAGAGCGAAAGCAGGCTCCTCCAGGAAAACACTTTGCACCGGCGGCAAAGCATGCAGCTTCGGCAGGAAAGCACAAAGGAACTGATTAGCATCATGGTGCACCAAGCGGACTCTATCCAGGCGCTCGTCGCCATGCAGGCGGAGCAGTGCTGCGGCCGCCCCACCCTGCAGCCAGTGTCCCAAAACACTTTGCCTTGTGCCCCCATGTCACCACCTGCACACTTCACCCAACATCCAGGTTCTTATCGCCCATACCAGATGCCTCCAGCACCTGTAGCTTCACCACCCAGCCCTGGAAACTATGACCCTTACCCACTGCACTCAACCCCCATCCCGAAATTATAGACATCCTGAAGTGCAGCACTCACTGCACTGCACTCCAGACAGGAAGGCCGAGTATGAAAGCAGGACATAACAAAACCTGTGATTGAACCATTCCCCAGACCACCCACCACCCCCTTGCCCTTTCTGTCTCACAAGCAGCTGTGTTTCTTTTTCATACATGTATTTTCTCTTTAATAAATGGATGTGAAAACAGTCTTTATTATTGCATAAAGTAAAAGATACCTTAGCCCAGGAAAGAAACAGGCAACTCAAGTCAGCTGAGCAAACACAAATCAGCTTAGCAAAGACAGATTACTAATAACATTGGAACCACTTCACTTCAGGGCCGTACAGGGCAGCAGACATTACTGGTGGTTTTCAGCCTCAAATTGCTCCTTCAAGGCATCCCTAATCCTTGCAGCCCCACGCTGGGCCCCTCTAATAGCCCTGCTCTCTGGCTGTGCAAATTCAGCCTCCAGGTGTTGAACCTCTGAGGTCCACGCCTGAGTGAACATTTCACCCTTCCCTTCACAAATATTATGGAGGGTACAGCATGTGGATATAACCGCGGGGATGCTGTGTTCGGTCAAGTCCAGCTTCCCATATAGAGATTGCCAGCGGCCCTTCAAACGGCCAAAAGCACACTCCACAGTCATTCTGCACCGGCTCAGCCTGTACTTGAACTGTTCCTTGCTGGTGTCAAGGCTCCCTGTGTAGGGTTTCATGAGCCATGGCATTAAAGGGTACGCGGGGTCTCCAAGGATCACAGTGGGCATTTCAATTTCCCCTACCGTGATCTTCCGGTCTCGTAAAAAAGTCCCGGACTGCATCTTCTGGAACAGGGCAGTGTTCCGAAAGATGCGTGCGTCATGCACCTTTCCGGGCCAGCCTGCGTTGATGTCAATGAAACGCCCATGCTGATCCACAAGCGCTTGGAGAACCATGGAGAAATACCCCTTCCGATTAATGTACTCGGATGATAGGTGGGGTGGTGCCAGAATAGGAATATGCATCCCATCTATCACCCCTCCGCAGTTAGGGAAACCCATTTGTTCAAAGCCAGCCACAATGTCCTGCACGTTACCCAGAGTGGCGATTCTTCTGAGCAGGATGCGATTAATGGCCTTGCAAACTTGCATCAGCATGATTCCAACGGTCGACTTTCCCACTCCAAACTGGTTCGCTAGCAATCGATAGCAGTCTGGAGTTGCAAGTTTCCAGATTGCAATAGCCACCTGCTTCTCCACCGTCAGGGCAGCTCTCAATCTTGTGTCCCTGCGCCGCAGGGCGGGGGCGAGCTCCTCACACAGTCCAATGAAAGTAGCTTTTCTCATCCGAAAGTTCTGCAGCCACGGCTCGTCATCCCAGACTTGCATGACAATGTGATCCCACCACTCTGTGCTGGTTTCCCGAGCCCAAAAGCGGCGTTCCACAGTGCATGGCATGTCCGTGAATGCCACAAGCAAGTTCGTGTCGTATGCGTTACACGAGTCGATTTCATCGTCGGATTCCTCGCTGTCACTGTGGATCTTAAGGAAGAGCTCGACTGCCAAACGTGACGTGCTGGCGAGACTCGTCACTATTTTTCTCAACAGTTCGGGGTCCATTTCCCGCTGACCGAAACGGAGCACAGATCGCGCTACAAAGAAACCATTGAAAGATGGCGCCAAATGTGTCCGGAAACACAGGGATTGCTGGGATGCGAAGCGATGCATCACGGGGCATTGGGACAGGACCCTGAATGCACCATACCCCACGCCCCCTTCCCACAACCTATGGCGCCAGAATGGGAAGAGGTGTTCTGTGGGATACCTGCCCATAATGCACCGCTCCCAAAGCCGCTGCAAGTGCCGCAAATGTAGCCACGTCAGTGCGCTGGCGGCTGCCAGTGTGGACAGACTGCAGCACTTTCCCTACTCAGCTGTACGAAGACGGGTTTAACTCACAGCGCTGTACATCTACAAGTGTAGCCACGGCCTTATAGACTAACAGATTTATTTGGGCATACGCTTTCATGGGTAAAAAAGCTACTTCTTCAGGTAAATGGAGTGAAAATGACAGATGCAGACATCATTATACTTATACATGAAGAGAAGGGAGTTACCTCACAAGTGGAGAACCAGTGTTGACAGGGTCAATTAAGTCAGGGTGGATGTAGTTCACTCCCAATAATTAATGAGGGAGGTGTCAATTCCAGGAATGCTTTTGTAGAGAGCCAGCCACTCCCAGTCCCTATTCAAGCCCAAATTAATGGTGTTAAATTTGCAAATGAATTTAATTCTGCAGTTTCTCTTTGAAGTCTGTTTCTGAAGTTTTTTTGTTCAAGTATTGCTACTTTTAAATCTCTTATAGAATGTGCAGGAAAATTGAAGCGTTCTCCTACTTACTTTTTTATGTTACCAGTCCTGATGTTCGATTTGTGTCCATTTATTCTTTTACATAGAGACTGTCCGGTTTGGCCAATGTACATGGCAGAGGGGCATTGCTGGCACATGATGGTATATATCACATTAGTAGATGTGCAGGTGGCTAAGTCCCTGATGGTGTGGCTGATGTGGTTGGGTCCTCTGATGGTGTTGCTAGAGTAGATATGGGAACAGAGTAGGTAACGAGGTTTGTTACAGGGATTCTGTGGTGTGGTGTGTAGTTGCTGGTGAGTATTTGTTTCAGGTTGGGGGGCTGTCTGTAAGCGAGGACTGGCCTGCCTCCCAAGATCTGTGAGAGTGAGGGATCGTTTTCCAGGCTAGGCTGTAGATCATTGATGATGCGCTGGAGAGGTTTTAGCTGGGGGCTGTATGTGATGGCCAGTGGTGTTCTGTTATTTTCCTTGTTAGGCCTGTCCTGTAGTAGGTGACTTCTGGGTACCCATCTCGCTCAGTCGTTCTGTTTCCTCACTTCCCCAGGTGGGTATTGTAGTTTTAAGAATGCTTGATAAAGATCTTGTAGGTGTTTGTCTCTGTCTGAGGGATTGGAGCAAATTCTGTTGTATCTTACGGTTTGGCTGTAGACAATGGATTGTATGATGTGTCCTGGATGGAAGCTGGAGACATGTAGGTAAGTATAGTGGTCAGTAGGTTTCCGTTATAGGGTGGTGTTTATGTAACCATCACTTATTTGCACTGTAGTATCCAGCAAGTGGATCTCTTGTGTGGCCTGGTCCAGGTTAAGGTTGATGGTTGGGTGGAAATTGTTGAAATCCAGGTGGAATTCTTCAAGGGCTTCTTTTCCATGGGTCCATATGATGAAGATGCCATCAATGTAGCACAAGTAGAGGAGGGATGCTAGGGGACGAGAGCTGAGGAAGCATTGTTCTAAGTCAGCCATAAAAATGTTGGCATACTGTGGGGCCATGCAGGCACCCATAGCAGTGCCACTGACTTGAAGGTATAAGTTGTCCCCAAATCTGAAATGGTTGTGGGTGAGGACAAAGTCACAAAGCTCATCCACCAGGTGTGCCGTGGCCTCATTAGGGATACTGTTCTTGACAGCTTGTCACATATTCTCATGTGGAATATGGTGTAAAGAGCTTCTAAATCCATGGTGGTCAGAATGGTGTTTTCAGGATGATCACCAATGCATTGTAGTTTCCTCAGGAAGTCGGTGATGTCTCGAAGATAGCTAGGAGTGCTGGTAGCGTATGGTCTAAGAAGGGAGTCCAAACAGCTAGATAATCCTGCTGTAAAAAGTGCCTGAGATGATGGGGCATCCAGGGTTTCTGGATCTTGGGTAGCAGATAGAATACCCCTGGTCAGGGCTCTGGGGGGGTGTTCATGTAGATTTGTTCCTGTGCTATAGCAGGGAGTTTCTTGAGCAGATGGTGTAGTTTATTTTTGGTACTCCTCAGTTGGAACAGAGGATAGTGGCCTGTAGAATGTGCCTTTGGAGAGTTGCCTGGCAGCCTCCTGTTCATAATCCGACCTATTCATTATGACTACAGCACCTTCTTTGTCAGCCCCTTTGATTGTAATGTCAGAGTTGTTTCTGAGGCTGTGGATGGCATTGTGTTCTACACGGATGATGTTATGAGGCAAGTGATGCTGTTTAATCACAATTTCAGCCTGTGCATGTCTGTGGAAGCACTCCACGTAGAAATCCAGTCTGCCATTTCGACTGTCAGGAGGAGTCCACGCAGAATTCTTCTTCTTGTAGTGTTGGTAGGAGGGTTCCTGTGGGTCAGTGCACTGTTCAGTGGTGTGTTGAAAATTTTCCTTGAGTCGGAAACGATGAAAGCGGGCACAATGTTCTGAAGATTCAGAGCAGGCTACGCAGCGGGGACAGAAGGCCAGCGAGGATAATTGGCGGCATGTGACTTCCAGAAGAGGAAAGAGTACCAGAAAAGTCCATGTACCAGAAACACAGATTCAGGTGAGCAACCGTTTTCATGTTCTCTCCACAGGTACTAGTGCAGAGAGTGGCGTGGATGATACATCTGAGGGAATAGAGCAGAAGGAGACTCCACCGATTGGAAGGCATGGGATGCACCATCCTAGGGATAGGGGTTCCACGACCACCACTCCCAAGAGGAGGAGGAGGGTGGTGGTGGTCGGGGACTCTCTACTCAGGGGGACTGAGTCATCTATCTGCCGCCCTGACCAGGAAAACCGAGAGGTGTACTGCTTGCCAGGGGCTAGGATTAGTGATGTGATGGAGAGACTGCCGAGACTCATTAAGCCCTCAGATCGCTACCCCTTCCTGCTTCTCCACGTGGGCACCAATGATACTGCCAAGAATGACCTTGAGCATATCACTGCAGACTACGTGGCTCTGGGAAGAAGGATAAAGGAGTTTGAGGTGCAAGTGGTGTTCTCGTCTATCCTCCCTGTGGCAGGAAAAGGCCGGGGTAGAGACCGTCGAATCGTGGAAGTCAACGAATGGCTACGCAGATGGTGTCGGAGAGAAGGGTTTGGATTCTTTGACCATGGGATGGTGTTCCAAGAAGAAGGAGTGCTAGGCAGAGATGGGCTCCACCTGACGAAGAGAGGGAAGAGCATCTTTGGAAGCAGGCTGGCTAACCTAGTGAGGAGGGCTTTAAACTAGGTTCACCGGGGGAAGGAGACCAAAGCCCCGAGGTAAGTGGGGAAGTGGGATACCGGGAGGAAGCACAAGTAGGTGAGTGCAAGAGGGGAGGGCTCCTGCCCATACTGGGACAGCAGGACGATCGGTGAGTTATCTTAAATGCCTATACACAAATGCAAGAAGCCTGGGGAACAAGCAAGGAGAACTGGAAGTCCTGGCACAGTCAAGGAATTATGATGTAATTGGAATAACAGAGACTTGGTGGGATAACTCACATGATTGGAGTACTGTCATGGATGGATATAAACTGTTCAGGAAGGATAGGCAGGGCAGAAAAGGTGGGGGAGTTGCGTTGTATGTAAGAGAGCAGTATGACTGCTCAGAGCTCCAGTATGAAACTGCAGAAAAACCTGAGAGTCTCTGGATTAAATTTAGAAGTGTGAGCAACAAGGGTAATGTCGTGGTGGGAGTCTGCTACAGACCACCAGACCAGGGGGATGAGGTGGACGAGGCTTTCTTTCAGCAACTAACAGAAGTTGCTAGATCACAGGCCCTGGTTCTCATGGGTGACTTTAATCACCCCGATATCTGCTGGGAGAGCAATACAGCAGTGCACAGACAATCCAGGAAGTTTTTGGAAAGTGTAGGGGACAATTTCCTGGTGCAAGTGCTGGAGGAACCAACTAGGGGAAAAGCTCTTCCTGACCTGCTGCTCACAAACAGGGAAGAAATAGTAAAGGAAGCAATAGTGGATGGGAACCCTGGAGGCAGTGACCATGAGATGGTTGAGTTCAGGATCCTGACACAAGGAAGAAAGGATAGCAGTAGAACAGAGACCCTGGACTTCAGAAAAGCAGACTTCGACTACCTCAGGGAACTGATGGGCAAGGTCCCCTGGGAGAATAACATGAGGGGGGAAGGAGTCGAGGAAAGCTGGCTGTATTTTAAAAAATCCTTATTGAGGTTGCAGGAACAAACCATCCCGATGTGTAGGAAGAAAAGCAAATATGGCAGGCGACCAGCTTGGCTTAACAGTGAAATCCTTGCTCGTCTTAAACACAAAAAAAGCAGCTTACAAGAAGTGGAAGATTGGACTAATGACCAGGGAGGAGTATAAAAGTATTGCTCAGGCATGCAGGAGTGAAATTAGGAAGGCCAAATCACACTTGGAGTTGCAGCTAGCCGGAGATGTTAGGAGTAACAAGAAGGGTTTCTTCAGGTATGTTAGCAACAAGAAGAAAGTCAAGGAAAGTGTGGGCCCCTTGCTGAATGAGGGAGGGAACCTAGTGACAGAGGATGTGGAGAAAGCTAGTGTACTCAATGCTTTTTTTGCCTCTGTCTTCACAGACAAGGTCAGTTCCCAGACGGCTGCACTCCGCAGCATGGTATAGGGAGGAGGTGACCAGCCCTCTGTGGAGAAAGAAATAGTTCGGGACTATTTAGAAAAGCTGGATGAGCACAAGTCCATGGGGCCGGATGCACTGCATCCAAGGGTGTTAAAGGAGTTGGCCAATGAGATTGCAGAGCCATTGGGCATTATCTTTGAAAAATCATGGCAATCGGGGGAGGTCCTGGATGACTGGAAAAAAGCTAATGTAGTGCCCATCTTTAAAAAAGGGAAGAAGGAAGATCTGGGGAACTACAGGCCGGTCAGTCTCACCTCAGTCCCTGGAAAAATCATGGAACAGGTCCTCAAGGAATCAATTCTGAACCACTTAAAGGAGGGGAAAATGATCAGGAACAGTCAGCATAGATTCACCACGGGCAAGTCATGCCTGACTAACCTAATTGCCTTCTATGATGAGATAACCGGCTCTGTGGATGAGGGGAAAGCAGTGGATGTGCTATTTCTTGAATTTAGCAAAGCTTTTGATACAGTCTCCCACAGTATTCTTGCCAGCAAGTTAAAGAAGTATGGGCTGGATGAATGGACGGTAAGGTGGATAGAAAACTGGCTAGATGGTCGGGCTCAACGGGTAGTGATCAATGGTTCCATGTCTAGTTGGCAGCCGGTATCAAGTGGAGTGCCCCAAGGGTCGGTGCTGGGACCGGTTTTGTTCAATATCTTCATTAACGATCTGGAGGATGGTGTGGACCGCACCCTTAGCAAGTTTGCAGATGACACTAAACTGGGAGGAGTGGTTGATACGCTGGAGGGTAGGGATAGGATACAGAGGGACCTAGACAAATTAGAGGATTGGGCCAAAATAAATATGATGATGTTCAACAAGGACATATGCAGAGTCCTGCACATAGGACGGAAGAATCCCATGCACGGCTACAGACTAGGGACCGAATGGCTGGGCAGCAGTTCTGCAGAAAAGGACCTAGGGGTTACAGTGGACGAAAAGCTGAAAATGAGTCAACAGTGTGCCCTTGTTGCCAAGAAGGCTAACGGCATTTTGGGCTGTATAAGTAGGGGCATTTCCAGCAGATCGAGGGACGTGATTATTCCCCTCTATTTGGCACTGGTGAGGCCTCATTTGGAGTACTGTGTCCAGTTTTGGGCCCCACACTACAAGAAGGATGTGGATAAATTGGAAAGAGTCCAGCAGAGGGCAACAAAAATGATTAGGGGGCTGGAGCACATGACTTATGAGGAAAGGCTAAGGGAACTGGGATTGTTTAGCCTGCAGAAGAGCAGAATGAGGGGGGATTTGATAGCTGCTTTCAACTACCTGAAAGGGGGTTCCAAAGAGGATGGATCTAGACTGTTCTCAGTGGTAGAAGATGACAGAACAAGGAGTAATGGTCTCAAGTTGCAGAGGGGAAGGTTTAGGTTGGATATTAGGAAAAACATTTTCACTAGTAGTGTGGTGAAGCACTGGAATGGGTTACCTAGGGAGGTGATGGAATCTCCTTCCTTAGAGGTTTTTAAGGTCAGGCTTGACAAAGCCCTGGCTGGGATGATTTAGTTGGGTTTGGTCCTGCTTTGAGCAGGGGGTTGGACTAGATGGCCTCCTGAGGTCCCTTCCAACCCTGAGATTCTATGATTCTATGAAAGTAGGCTTCCAGATCACCGCAGAACTGTATCATGTTCATGGGGGTTGTGGGGCATAAAGAGCGTCCCCGAGATAGGACAGATTCTTCCGCTGGGCTGAGTGTGCGGTTGGATAGATTAACAATATTGTTGGGTGAGTTAAGGGTACCACTGTTGTAGCCCCCTGTGGCATGTAGGAGTTTATAGTTTACTGTCCTTTTTGCTCCATAGAGAAGTGAAGTCTGTGTTGTAATTGGCTTATCTTATCTCATTTTTGTAAAGTCCAGCCACATGGAAGTTTGTGTGGAAGGTTGGTTTTATATGAGAGTCTCCAGTTTTGAGAGCTCATTCTTGATCTTCTCTTATTTGCTGTACAGGATGCTGATCAGATGGTTCCTCAGTTTCTTTGAGCGTGTGTGGCCCAGTCTCTCACCACAGTCAGTGTAATATGTCGATTGCAATGGATTTTTTACCTTCAGTCCATTTGGCAGATGGATGTCCATCTGTTTGCACTTGGAGAGGAAGATGATGTCTGTCTGTATCTGTGTGAGTTTTTTGAGTTAATTTCCACAGATTTTTTAACCATCTATGATGTTGTCTGATTAAAATATAATTATGCAAACCATGGTTGCTACCACTGTTATATAATTGCAACGGATCTTGTACAAAGTGTAACGTATGGCCAGAAAGGGTTAAGCAGCTTGCAGGCTAACTAACCTAGTGCCAACCTGTAAAAACATGTTAGAAAGGTAATTAGACCCATTCAATGCTAAATAGGCTAAAACTTTGAAATGCAAACCTATGTTGTTAGAAGTGATACTAAATGTGTGTGCTTACTTATAGATGCTTGCCATGTAAACAAACAGTTCCTGTCTGTCACTATAGCTAATGATTCAGAGATCAAAAGGAAATATTAACATTTAGATTAATCTTGGCTGAAATAATGTAATTGTCTATATGTCCCTTTAAAGTTTGTGATAAACTGCCTAATGGATAAATTGCCCTATGTTAATTTGTGTAACTAATTACTGGTGGTGTTCAGGAAACACACAGTTACATCAAAAGCCTATTGTTTATTCAGGACTGTATAGTCAAGTGGCTACTAGAAAACTATATAAAAAGACCCTTGGGTCCTGATCCTGTCATTTCTGATCTGCTTAATCTTTATCAGGGGAAAGTTTGAGTCGCAAGATGAGATCCCAGTGAAGCTGGTACACCCTGGATATGATATTGGACATTGGACTATAATCTATGGATTACATTCTAAAAGAACTCTTTGCAACTACAAAGTTTACCAACTCAGCTATAAATATGAACCTCAAAAATTAAACTCATGTCTGTATGTATATTGATCTTTTAACCATATTCTCTCACTTTTCTTTTTAAATAAATTTTAGTTTAGTTAATAAGAATTGGCTATAAGCATGTATTTGGGTAAAATCTGGAATATTGAATAATCTGGGAAGTAATGTCTTGAATCCTTTGGGATTGGTAGAACTTTTTCATATGATGAAATAAGATTTTCATTAATCTTCATCATATCTGACTTGGGTAACTAGATGGAAGCCTGAAGCTGCGTTGCTTTAAGGCAGTGGACACCAACCGGTCAATTGCGATCGATTGGTCGATCCTAGAGGATCTCCCAGTCGATCGCAATCTCCGGTGGTGCAGCCTGGCTGCTGCTAAGGCAGACTCCCTACCCAGCCCCAGACCACCCTCAGAAGTGGCCAGCGCGGTCCTGCAACCCTGGGGATGGGTGGGGCAGGAGTCTCCCTCTGCACGCTGCTTCTGCCTGCAAGCACCACCCCTGCAGCTCCCATTGGCTGGGAGAGCTGCAAGGACAGTGCTTGCAGAGAGGGGCAGCGCATGGAGCCACATGCCCTTCACCCCTTCCCAGGGCCACAGAGGCACATTGGCCCCTTCCGGGATCAGTGTGGGGCTGGGGTAGGCAGAAAGCCTGCCTTAGCCTTGCTGCACTGCCAACTGAGTGCCACTGGAGTTAAGTGCTGCCTGGTGGGAGGCCACACCCCAACTCCCAGTCCTGAACCCTCTCCCAGTTCCAGCATCCCATACCCCCTCCTGCACCCCAAGCCCCACCCTGAGCCTCCCCCCCAGAGCCAGCATTCCAAACCCCTTCCTGCACCCCAAGCCCCAGCACTGACCCCCCTCTCAGAGCCACCACCCTGTACCCCCTCCTGCGCCCCAACACTCTGTCCCAGCCTGGAGCCCCCTCCTGCACCCAAACTCCCTCCCAGAGCCCACACCCTGAATCCCAACACTCTGCCCCAGCCCAGAGCCCCTCTTGAACCCAAACTCCCTCCTAGAGCTTGCACCCTTCACCCCAAGCCCGTGCCCCAGGCTCAGCCCAGAGCCCCCTCCCACACTGCGAACCCCTCGGTTCCAGCCCAGAGCCCGCACCCGCCCCTGAACCCCAACCCCCTACCCCAGCCCAGTGAAAGTGAAAGTGAATGAGGGTGGGGGAGAGCTAGAGACAGAGAGAGGGGGGATAGAGTGAGCAGGGCGGGGCTTTGGGGAAGGGGCGGAGTAGATCCTGGGTTGCTTTAGATTCAAAAAGTGATCTTGGGTGTAAAAAGGTTGGAGACCACTGCCTTAAGGGAACTATGTTTAGGACTTCTGAGTAACAAGTAAGGTATAAACAGAAGCTGTTTAGTGCTGGCTTGGTAAATCTAAGTATTGGAGTATCCACCAGTTTTGGGGTTATCTGCCCCATTCTTTGCAGTTCACCCTAACTCTCTGAGTGACCACAACTGGTTTCCCTTGGGACTCTGGTCACACCACCTTATGACATGCTGTAAAAGGCATACAATTTCCGAGTAAATTCTGTATGATAGTCAAAAAAGCCTGTGGAAAACATCATTTTTCTCATATTCCATAGGATATTTCCAGGAGCGTAGTGCATATAAGCATGTTAAAATATCACTCAGCTTGTTATTACAGATTACTCTCTTTGCAATTTGACTGCACCTTTAAGATAAATCCCTGTTTCCATACAGTCTTCAGTTTATTCACCATTTTAAAGACATCATACGTTTTGGACCTGAGAGTCCATATATTTAAGGACTGCAGAGGTGTAGATATTGCTGCTATTGAATTCTTTCCCCACAGAATATATAATAAAAGAAACTGCAAACTGTTTGTTTTGGAATCAATGCCTAGGGGAAACAAATTAGATGGCAAAGATATCATAATGAGACATGTGGCGTTCACTTGAAAAGGGAGATACTTTTGCAGTTGTCTGTGAAATAAAATTGAAGATGAATGCCAGACATTGTCAGAGATAGTCAGTTTACAGACTGTACCAATCATATCCAGAGACAAAAGGATCTACATAGTTTTTTTACACTACATGGCAAACCGAACATTGTACTAAAAGATTGTCTGCTCAGCACTCACAATCTAAGTGCTCTTTTACATTATGTTGTTGAAATAGATCCCTTGCTTTTGGGAACATGTACAATTGCTATTTTAGAATTCACAGTACACATTAGCAAAGATCCAGAATGAAAAAAACCAGCCAACATATCAGATTAAATAGGAAAATCTCACAAAGGAAAAGATAGAAATACCTTTAATAGCTGATGCCTGTACTGATGCTGCAACCCAAATTACACTTGCAATATATTATGCAAACAGGAAGAAGAATGGACAGGCAGACACTAGTGAAAAGTTTGAGTGTATAGAAGCTCTTTAATGATACAGAGGGAATTTTTTTCCTGCAAAGATTAATATAATAAGTCACAGAAAAGTAGTTTACAGAGGGACAACTCTGTAACATGTTGAAAGCTCAGAAGAATGAGGCAAAT
Organism: Chelydra serpentina; assembly: GCA_037349315.1. Taxonomy (NCBI): domain Eukaryota; kingdom Metazoa; phylum Chordata; order Testudines; family Chelydridae; genus Chelydra; species Chelydra serpentina. The sequence goes on along the minus strand of JBAIAC010000014.1, from coordinate 6,567,510 downwards.
ATATGCAGTTGTTTCAGAAGTCACACTCTTTCTGCAGGAGTCAAACTGACTTTGAAATTGTGCATTTATTTGCAGCGTGACACGTGGCAATTATACTTAATGTTGCCTTACATGTTGAAGCATTAAAACCACCAAAAGCCACAATTTTTTGCTTCCTGGGTTGAAAAATATTACAACTTTCCTGGCAAATATATGAAATATATGACAGGAGCTCTTCCAGGCCTATGTATAAAATTACATAAATTAACACTCAAGACCAAATATGCCATTTACATCCATTCATTTTAAGAATTACTGCGTTTTCACTGAATGCAGAGATTTTATTTTTACTGTCATGAAGTTTGATTTTTTGGGGCAGATGGGCTGGACGGGAGGGTTGAATTAAGTGTTACTGGTGCAAGCTCTTGCTATCAAAAAGCATCTATATCTATTTATCTTCAGTGTATGGACAATGGATGAGATACTGATTCTATTGAAGTCTGGATTTCACTCGAATCATTTACTATACTCTTGAAAGAGAGAAGGAAGGTGGCGCAAAATCAGTCTAATTTAAACCACCAGAAAATTCTGTATTGATGAAAGAATCTGTGGTACAAGCACAGAAAAGAAACAAACTTCAGCAACACTGCTCCTGATTCAATTGAGTTCCCTGTGATGATTGTCATCAATCCATTTATACATTATAGATAATGGGTTTGCAGGACCATCTGCTAGTCTGATCCCTGGTTTATTGTTTGAAACCTAATTCCAGATAATTAATGAATTCAGTGAAATTTGGTGAAGTCAGTGGGCCTCTGCATGGGAACAAGGGTCCACATTAGCAGATCTGATTGCAGGACTGCAGATAATGTTTACCTCCTGTAGAATGAAAAAACGTGTGTCTCGTATATAATGACTACAAGGTCAATACATGTATTTAATGTTCTGTAAGTAATTATTAGACATATTGTTCAACAAAATACACTAGTCATATTGCACAAAGAGGGGAAGAAAAGTGAGGCTACTTATGATTCCAAATAAAGAACATAGGATTGGATTCACAAAAGTATTTATGCACAAACTCAATTATTTCAATGGGTATTAGACACCTAAATACCTTTGGCACTGACCCCATAGTTATTAAAGAATATTATCTAATATCTGCACAGAAAAAAAGGTATATTCCAACACTTTCTGACAATATCTGTATATGTAGGTGTATGTGTTTGTCACAGACCCAAAATAAGTATCCCAGGGGAAAAACTGAGGCTTAATTAAAACAAAATTCTCATTTCAAGATTGAAAAACAGTTCACTACACACAGATAACCAGTACCAAAAATTAGGATAGAAGAACTTTGAGTAACTTCATATTCTCCCAACAGCTGTTTTCCAATCAGCAAATACAGACATTTTTTACATAAAGCAATGTTTCAGGGTTGTCAGTGTAATTCACAGAACAAAGTAACACCTTCAATCTCCAATTTACACAGCCCACAATGAAAATTAGCAGCTTAGACATTTCTTTCCAATAGTACTACTGCACTCTCTCTCTCTCTACCTTAATGTAGAAAATGTACCAAGTTTAACCTTTAATCTCCCCTTTTATTGTATTAATAGCCAAGAAAACAAGGGAGGGCAATTTCTTGCTAGGGGAGGATATGGGTCACGGTCACCTTCTCTATTGTAAGGTTTTACCTTACCAGTGAAAATGCTCCACTCCATTTTGCTGAGGATGAAACGACAATGGGGTTTTTAATCTTTCTCTCTCTCATTCATAACCCATCTCCACCCCCACAAGCAAATGCCAATAAAGAAACAAAGATGAGGGGAAACCAAAAATCTGAAAACCAGGATAGTTAAATGTTTCCTCCCAGCACAATTTAATTTTGAAGCATTTGACCCATAAATAGCTAAACTGCCAGTTCTCTCACCCCAGCTCCCCTGGGCTTGGGAATGATATATTATACATGAATAGAGCACAATTCATCACAAAGATTCCAAGCTGTTTACAAACTGTATATATCTCATACACAAATCATTTCAGACACTAATGAATTTTAGGCAACTTTGGGGTGAATTGCAGTGGCTGTAGTGATCTTACACAACAGTTTAGGACAGAAAGTGCAGAAGATGACTACATTCAATTGAAACTGTAGTGGAAGTTAAGTAGGGAGAATGTATTTATCCAAACTGGAATTTCGTCATGACAGCAGTGCTAACTCTATTCTTGCAAAACAATGCCAGAGCTTTAGCTAATTTTATATCTCATGTAAAAGACAGACCCTCCTGGATAACACAGGGCCCACTAACACACTGCTGAGGCATAGGATCAGTGGTGACTCAAATAGAAGAGTACTAGCTACTAAATTACTGTCACTTACTGAAGGTAGCTGGATTTTCCTTGCAAGTCTTTCATTCAATTTTTGACCAGAAATCACACTTAGAACTAACAAAACCATGGCTCAAGATGGAATGGCTGCAAACAACAAAACAGTTTTTAAATGCACTTCTGCTGCTGAGCCCGGCTTTAATATGGACAGTAAAACTGTCCTCTTTGTCTTTCGCACAATGCCAGGAAATAGCGAGGGGTCATTTTGTCCACAGCAAAGGACCAAGCCATGGCTCAGAAATTTTAAGTGCAAGGTGATAGATCTGAGTCTCCTGCATACCCTGAATATCATTTAAAAGACTTCGGTTCTTTGTTTTCTTTTTTACTTTTAGCGTATAACTAAATATTTGCAAGTTTCATTCTCAGTGGCCAAAATTTGCAAACCTAAGGGTCTAAAATTAGACTCCTAAATATATTTAGTCAGACAAATAAAAGTGTATTCATTTTCAGAGAGGCTGAGCATTTGTACAGCTATGACAGCTAAGGTTGCCATTGATTTCAGATCCTCAATTCAGGCAGCCAAGTTTGAACATGTTAGTCAGTGTAATTCATTAAAATGTTGAATTTGTAAGAAACATTTTTATAATACTAAGAAATATTTTATAATACATTCCACACAGTGAGGCCAATAAAAAAATCAGTGAACATTTTGGAGATGATTGGCCCAGTTATCAAATGCAAACTTCTTACCAGAATGATCAGAACCTATCATTGGATGTTTATATCAGGACTATGTATGCAAATGGCCATTTTTAGGCGTTGTGGGTCAAATTTTGGTCCTGTGAATAAAGCCCAGATAAAAGGAGTTTGCCTGCAAGAAATAAGCACTGGTTTTAGGAGTACTTAAATATTCCTTCTGACCTGGAAGCTGTACATTAGGTGCTCAGGCAAATTAGGACAAGGTTTGTGCAGGGAAAGTGGATTTCACAAAGTGGGAAAACACATAAATTATAGGAATTCTTAATTTTACCTAGTTTTGCAGTTCCAGTGCAGCACAATGCAATTTTATTACTCAATTTGGAAAGTCATAATTGTGGTGCATCTTGAAAGGAACAAAAAAATTAAACATTACAAGTAATTATGTAGAACAAAATCTGTTACTATAGTAACAAAAATCAGCCATACGTTTTCTAATTCCCCTCTGGCAGAGTCTTTTTTCTGCCTTTCGATTTGGAAACATCCTTTGTAATTGTCATGTAGATTATGAGAAATACAGAAATGTGGCCACAGACAGAACACATAGTGGACTCATGGACCAGAAACAGGGCTTCTCATAAACGTGCATCAAATATCTAGAGTTTCTACATAACGCTTCAATTGGAGTTTTGCCTCAGAAATGAGAGCAGAACACTGAGCCCAGAATCTATTTATAAGACCTGAACTGGTACAAGGTCTATGCAGTGAAACTGGCTATTTCAGATGACTTGTGATTAATTACAAAGCAGGTCAAAAGACAGAGGAAGAAAAGTTTGCTGGCATATATACACTAACCCTACTACTGTACATTAGCAAGAAACTTAAAGTGAGTTTCAACTGCTGGAGTTTTCAGTTCATTCTCCCAACAGAAGATGGGGTTTTCCTCATGCTAAAAGAAGTTGGGGATTATGCTCACTAACCCATGGATCCAGGGAGTGCCTGAAGACATGCGGCATCCTCAATGGATACCCTTTGCCTCTCCTTTGCAGCCTGGTCACAGCCTCCCAGTGGCTGCTAGTGGTTCCTATGAAAGCTGTGCTTTCGGAAGTTCCCCTGACTGTGGCTGCTCTCTAGAATCCCTCTGAAGGGGCATGGTTATGCAGCCTGATCCTATGCCCATTGCAGTCAATGGCAAAGCTGCCATTGACTTCAGTTGGGCAGGATCAGGCCTTTCCACAGCACAGAGGTGGCCATGTTATAAGTATGGTAGTCGTGTCAGCTGCTGGCTTTAGTAAAGTACAACACAAGCAAGCCATTCTGCATGACAATGTGCTTATTTATCTGATATTTTCTTCTTTTTATCGTATGGCAGTTCAAACAGTTTATCAACATTTACCGTTGTTTCCCTTTAACATTCTTACAGCTTCCCCAGTCACTGCACTGGTTAAACTCCATCATCATTCTTGTTACAGAAATATAATTTTCTCTGTGGGCTTTGTCCATCTCCTTGAGGGTCTTCTCAATGTACTGGGCAAAAGTAGTTTTAAATGTAGTCTAAAAAACCCATTACTGAAAGTTGGAACAAATTATTTTGACATGTAATCAGGGCCGGCTGAACCGGGAGCCGGGGGGCGGCTGGCCGTGGCTGCCGCCCGCCTGTCAACTCCAGCTTAACTGGGAGCGGAGGGGCGGCTTGCCGCGGCTGCCGCCTGCCCTCCCGGCTCCACGGCTGAACCGGGAGCCGGGGCGGGGCTGCCGCCCACCCTCCCGGCTCCCGGCTGAGCCGGGGGGGGGGGGGGCGCCACGGGCAGGGGGGGCTGCCGTGAGTGGGGGGGACTGAGCCACCATGGGGGGGGAACTGGCTGCGGGGGGGCGTGGTTAGCTGGGGAGGGGTGCAGGGCCAGTGCAAGGAAGTTTCGCCTGGGGCAGGAAACTTCCTTGCAGCGGCCCTGCATGTAATCCATGACTTTATGAGGGTAATTTTCGGAAGTGTTCAGCTTTGGCCTAATTCTGCTTCCACTGAAGTCAAAAGTAAAACTCCCATTGTGAAGTTTAACGTAAATTACTTCTGAAAATCCTACTATATCTGTGTTCTAGCCCCTAGTCTTTCCCCACACACTCATTCTACTCATCTGCTTTCATTCCTGATGTGTGTTCTTCACATTACATCCTTTTATGATTAATTCTCTTCCATTAATCTTGACCTAACCCATAAACATCACAACATTACCCTTGTCTAGGTTGATACTGACATGCCAAATGTCTGCTCATGCATCCAATCTCTATAGATCATCACTGTGCTCAGTAATTGGATCATTTCAGCATTAACTAATGTCTCTTGATTGTGGTAGCATCACCTCAGTAACCCAGATACAAAGCAAAAGGAGTAATTAGCAAGCAACACCCATATGGAAATTATTTGTGAATGTCACAGGTGAATAGTTCAGGCTGATGATGGGTGATGGGATATAAAACAGATAGAAGACTCCCTCAATCCTATTCCTTTGGAATAATTCATAAGTGAATACTTCATCTCTGATAGGCACAACTAAATCCCATCTGACAGTTTCTTGCCTATGCTAAATTATTCTAATTACTCCCTGGACATTAAAAAGGATTAGCCCTGGTATTGATTCCTGCAATGCACCTTACATTCATCTTACTGACCTATAAACTCTTATTGTTGAAATCTGTCTCCATACTCTCAAATTCTGCCTTATCCATTAAAGGTATTGATACACTTCCGTAGGCTTGTGAGAAACCATTCCTCCCCTCCCACCGTGTTCTTAATTTGAGACTGGTAACCCTATCCAGGTCCAGATATAGAGCCAAACACAATATACACAAGCCAATCGCAGTGTCATTGTAGACCCATGCTTATGAACATGGTAGACCAACATTTTCAATTAATTCAATGCAAGCACCTTTCAAAATTCAGGTTACGTCTGGCTTTAGCTGGCTAAATTTAGGTACCTTATGTTAGAAAACGTTGGCCTTACTGCAGTTGAATTCAAGGGAAAGTAATTTTTCTTTATAACTACAGTACAAGCTTCCTGTGTGTTGTGTACTAATCCTCACTTCATTACACAACTGCAGTTATAAAAACGACTTTCCACTCAGAACAACAATAATTTGAATGTGATTTTATAAATAGAATAACTGCATTTACAAGACATTTTCTGTTCAGAATAAATGTACTTAAAATGAGTTTAATTTTGGAACTACAATTAAACTATAGTTAAAAGACATCTTCTATTTAGAAGAGCTGCTGTGTAAATATGATTTCTTAGATGAAAAGCTGCATTCACAAACCCCATTTTATCCAGCATACGCAGCTTGAATTAAGATTTTATGAAGAACTTTTGCTATTTACAATCATGTCCTGTTCACAACAACTACAGTCAAAGCATGAAGTGAGATGGTGTACCCATGCTTACAGATCTATCAATAAACACATATATGACAGTGAGAGCTCTATGGCTGGCGTGAAGAGCCTCAACCACTGGAAAAATCTAGTTTTAGCAATAGCAAAACTACTAAACAATTTTTTGAAGTTCCCTATGAACATAACTAATGTCTGCCCATTTTTTTCTAAAATTCCCAAGCATATACAAAGCCCAAGAGATTGAGCTGAATCAGTTTGTGTTTTCCAGGCTAAATTTACAGAGAAAAAGGACCAAGACTTACCTTTTAAAAACACTGAAAACTAAAAATTTCCTTTATATTTCTACTTCCCTCAGATCAGGGCACCTATAGCCATGGGCCTTGTGGAGCTTCAAGACTAGGTCTGATCATGGGCAAGAAGATCCTACATTGTGGCAGCAATTACAGTCAACAGACAATGATTTTACGGTCAACAGATGATGATTTTAAGTGACATGGTCTAATCTCCTGTTAAACTGGAAACTCTGAATCTGCCACTCCCAGGGTAGTTTTTTAAAAAGTTTCCACCTTACAATACATGATGTCTCGAGTAAAGGTGCCATGCAAAAGGACCAGCACAAGATGAGAACATGCATGCTGAGGATGGGGTTTGTGTTCATCCAGAGTTTTGTAGAGAGCCAATAGACAATTCATGGCATCTGTTCTGCCTGCAGTCCTTTCCCCCCAGCACCTATTTGAGTTCTGTGGAGGACCTTTCACTTTCCCTCCCAACCCTTGGGTGAGTTACACTCTATGTGAATTTATTTCTACTTAATTAATTAAACTTTGGTCTAATCTATTTACCTATCTACATACAGTTGTTCTAAGACCTTGCTAGCTATGCACCAAACTGTAAGCAAAAACAGTATGTGTGCAAACAAAATGGCACACCGTGTACTATGTGAAAATGAAATATAAAGCTTGACAACAGGCAGGTCTGCAAGGCATACAGTAGTATTTAATCCTGACCTGAAAAGCAGATGGGTTTGGGGATGAACTACTAGTATTCCCATGTTTGTCTGGATTAATTTTAAAAGATAACATATTCCCTTTGTTAGTTGAATCAGGAGCGTTCTGAGGCAGGTGGAATTAGGCTCAGTCACTGGTGCAAAAAAAGGGGAAAGCAAAATTCTACATTCTCCAAACTTTTTACAACTCGGGGTATGTCTACACTAGGGGGACCATAATGGCATAGATATGTTGCCATAGCTATACTGGTATAATCCCAGAGTGTGGATACAGACTACGCTGAGGGAAGGGATTTTTCTGTCAGTGTAGGAAAACCATCTCCTGAATGACAACAGGTAGGTCAATAGAATTATTCCTCCATCAATTAGTTTAATCTGCATTGGGGGTTATATCAGGACTGCTACATCAGACGAAGGTATTGATTTTTCACTCTCTGACCAATGTAACTATGTCAACCTAAATTTTAAGTGTAGACCAGGTTTCAGAAATGCTAATGGCCAAAGCAAGACTTCACACCCTAGGCAACTTGCATTTAAATAGGCTGTCAGAGTGCAGAACCATGGTCTGGAGCCATCTGCATTTGTAAAAGGATTTGTAAGAGGGGCAAAGGGAGCAAAGTAATTCTACTGAGGTTAGTCTTTGAGTTCTTTCTCAATGTGGATGTAATATCTTGTTTTCATATTTCTTCTTGGTTTTAGTAAGTAAACTTTAGAGAAGAGCTGTATTTTGTGGATAATTATATGAGCAGGGAATTCTTTGCACAAAAAGTAAATATGGTTTTAGGAGCCTTGTGGCATCAACACTACAGGGCTAAATAAATGGTTTAGGAAATAAACTGAACACTATTTTCATACTGTTATGGGCAATTATTCAGCAGTATAGAATTCGATTTGTTATTTATCCCTGTTTCCAAGATGTTCACATTTTCTACTTCCAGGGACTCAGCATGCAGGGAATTGATTTAAGGTAATTGATTAACTATACACCACTTAAATCTTATTTTGACAGCTTCAGTGGATCTAAGTGCTGCAAAGACCCTGCAATAACCCTTTGCACAGGGCTGCATTTTCACCATAGATGCATGTTCTTCTCTGTTAATGAAGAGTTAATGGTATCTTTCAAAATAGAGGGCATCCATGGCTACCATGCCACTACAATTGGTTGAGGGGGCAGATGGCACAGTGGATGACTAGTCCAGCCATTTGTCAGAATAGCCAGGTAGATAATATCAGCATCAGGCTAATATCACCCCAGAAGTAAACCAAGGGGAGCAGGCATAAAACCAAGTATATGATGGGTGCACAAGGAACTTCTGGTTTTATTAGGGGACAGCATATCCCGCATGAATCGCTCACAACCCGTGAAAGATTGGTGTGTTCCGATTCCAGTAGAGTGACTTAATTATGCCGTTATTCCACACAGTCCATGCTGGGAGCTTAATAATTTCTATACTGGGTGAGTTGCTGTCTTAAAATCTCATATATTGGGTCACCCGATGATGCCAGATGATGTCAAGAATGAATGAGATAGAGCAAGAGATCACACTGCCCTTAGAGGCTAACCTACCAATAATACCAATGATCTAAGTCGCTATACTACTAGAGCTTACAAAGATTCTTCATAAGCTCAAATCCTGAGAGTCTGCATTTTGAGAGAAGATCTCTGGGCAGTAGGAGACAAAAATATGAGGGACACAGAGAGAGAGAAAGGGTTTCCTATCAGCAGTACCTGGCTAATCAGGAGATTATTATTTGTAGCACACACACAGTGCTGTGCTAGGTGTCTCAAGACAATATCTTTGCTCTAAAGTATTTACGATCTAATTTAAACATGACATTATGAAAATGGGAGAAGATAAAGGAGGGACAGAGAGTGACAAGGACAGACCCAGATCCTTACGGGTATTGGGAGTTAGGTGCCTAAATGTCTTTGAGGATCTGAGCCAAGGTTATCTAACTGAGATCATGCAACAACTCTTAGGGTATGTCTACACTACGATAGTAGTTCGATTTTACTTAAACCGATTTTTTGAAACAGATATTACAAAGGCGATAGTGTGTGTCCACACTAAGCACATTAATTTGGCATTGTGAGTCCACAGTAATGGGGCAAGCGTCGACATTTCAAGCGGTGCACTGTGGGTAGCTATCCCACAGTTCCCGCAGTCCCCGCTGCCCATTTGAATTCTGGGTCAAGCCCCCAATGCCTGATGGGGCAAGAAATGTGTTGCGGGTGGTTTTGGGTAGCTGTCGTCATTCAACCCTCACTCCCCCCCCCCCCCCCTCCGTGAAAGCGGTGGCAGACAATCATTTCGCGCCCTTTTCCCTTGATTGACAGTGTGGATGCCATAGCGCCGCAAGCATGGAGCCCGGCGAGATCATCGTAGCAGTTATGGCCATTGTCAACACCTCCCGCCTTATCGTGCACTTTATTCAGAGGCAGATGTTGAGAAATCAGGCGAGGAGGCTACGGCAGTGCGATGACGACAGTGACGATGACAGGGACACAGACCTCTCTCAAAGCACAGGACCCCTCAAACTGGACATCCTGGTGGCAGTGGGTCATGTTGATACAGTAGAACGCTGATTCTGGGCCCGGGAAACAAGCACAGACTGGTGGGACCGCATAGTGCTGCAGGTCTGGGATGACTCTCAGTGGCTGTGAAACTTTCGCATGCATAAGGGCACTTTCCTGGAACTTTGTGACTTGCTGTCCCCTGCCCTGAAGCGCCAGGACACCAGGATGAGAGCAGCCCTGACAGTCCAGAAGCGAGTGGCCATAGCCCTCTGGAAGCTTGCAGCGTCTGACAGCTACCGGTCAGTCGTGAATCACTTTGGAGTGGGCAAATCTACCATGGGGGTTGCTGTGATTCAAGTAGCCAATGCAGTCGTTGAGCTGTTGCTATCAAAGGTAGTGACCCTGGGAAATGTGCAGGCGATAGTAGATGGCTTCGCTGCGATGGGGTTCCCTAACTGTGGTGGGGCTATAGACGGAACGCACATCCCTAGCCTGGGACCGGATCACCAGGCCAGCCAGTACATTAACCGAAAGGGCTACTTTTCAATGGTGCTGCAAGCACTGGTGGATCATAAGGGACGTTTCACCAACATCAACGTCAGATGGCCGGGAAAGGTTCATGACGCTCACATTTTCAGGAACTCTGGTCTGTTTAGACGGCTGCAGGAAGGTATTTACTTCCCGGACCAGAAAATAACTGTTGGGGATGTGGAGATGCCTATAGTGATCCTTGGGGACCCAGCCTACCCACTAATGCCCTGGCTCATGAAGCCGTACACAGGCGCCCTGGACAGTGATAAGGAGCTCTTCAACTACAGGCAGAGCAAGCGCAGAATGGTGGTGGAGTGTGCTTTTGGACGTTTGAAAGGGCGATGGCACAGCTTATTGACTCGCTCAGATCTCAGCGAAACCAATATACCCATTGTTATTGCTGCTTGCTGTGTGCTCCACAATCTCTGTGAGAGTAAGGGGGAGATGTTTATGGTGGGGTGGGAGGTTGAAGCAAATCGCCTGGCCGCTGATTACGTGCAGCCAGACACCAGGGCGATTAGAAGAGCACAGCAGGACGTGCTGCGCATCAGGGAAGCTTTGAAAACTAGCTTCCAGACATACCAGGGTAACTAGAGACTTTTACGTTTGCTTCTCCTTGAGGAGAACCTGCCCCCGTTTGTTTACTCTGTTTATATTGCCTATCCTTTCCAATTACCAACCCCCTACCCCCTTCAAACACACCTTGCTTTGAAAAGAAAATAAAGGCTGCATTGTTCAACAAAAACTATTTTTTATTCAAGATTTTTCAATAAAGGGAGTGAACTGGGATGGTGGGCAGGATGGGGTGCGGGTAGAGGGAGGGAAAGGACGCTTCAAAACTTGGGGAATGAGGAGCCTTCTGCTACTTGAGCAGTCCGCTGGGGTGGACTGGTTGTTCGCACGGAGTCTCCCACCCCTCGTTTTTGGGACTCTGGGTGAGGGGGCTAAGGGACTTGGGGGCGGGGGAGGGCGGTTATAGATGTGCTGCAGCGGCGCTCTGTCATCCTGCTTCCGTTCCTGCAGAACATCCACCAGACGCCGGAGCGTGTCGGTTTGCTCACGCAGTAGCCCAAGCATCGCCTCAGTCACCCTCTGGTCTTCCATTCGCCACCTCTTATCTCGAGAGTCCCTCCTGTCCTCACAGGCATCCCTCCTGTCCTCATGGGTATCCTCCTGTCCTCCCGTTCGCTGGTCACTTGCTTGTACTGGGAAATTGTGTCCCTCCACTCATTCTGCTGGGCTACCTCAGTGCATGAGCACAGCATTAGCGTAGAGAACATCTCGTCTCGTGTGCGTGTCTTTCGCCGCCTTATCTGTGACAGCCTTTGGGAGGGAGATGCCGGGGGAAGCCTAGAGACAGTTGCAGCTGTGGGATGAAAATAAGGGAGTGAATTATTTTAAAAGATACATTTTTCAGAACAATGAATATAGTCTTTCGCGGTGAACAAGACCATGCACACAACCTGTCACATGTGATTTCAGTACAAGGTCGCATTTTGAATCTTTATATTGATTGCCTGGGGTTTTGGTGTACAGATCACACAAGCAGGGCCAGGCAACGGAATTTGGCTAGCAGGCGGCCATGGTAAGCCATAGACTTTTGGCTGCTGAAAGCTTAGTTAACAGCAGTGCCCTCCTTTCCCGTTCCAAGCAGAGCTAATAGAGTTGGCCAGTTACTGCTGCGCTGTGCGGGTTAACGTGCAGCGGCAGAAACCAAAGTAACCCCCGGCCATACCATTCTCTGGGATGGTCGCTTTAGCCTTCACCCCACTGCATGGCTGGTCTCGGGGAAGATCCCTGCTAGGTGACCGCGAACCGCTCAGCATGAAGGGTCTCCCTCCCTGCACCCACAGCGTGGCTGGAAACTGCTGGGAGGATTTTTTAAAAGGCACAGGCAAACAGTCCCCGTAATAAAATGCATCTAATTTCAACCAGGTCACCATGACTGATATCACTCTGATGAGGATTACGCAGACAGAGAAAGAACGGATGTTGCGTGAATGCCAGCAAACACCGGGGCCATATGCCGCCATGCTTTGTCAATGATACTGGAGTACCTGCTACTGGCCTGGCGCGGTAAAGTCTCCTACCATGGAGGACGCAATAAGGCCGCTCTCCCCAGAAACCTTCTGCAAAGGCTTTCACAGTACCTCCAGAAGAGCTTCATGGAGATGTCCCAGGAGGATTTCTGCTCTATCCCCACACATGTTAACAGACTTTTCCAGTAGCTGTACTGTCCACGAATGCATCCAAAGTCCTCAGGTCAAATTACTCATTAAAAACCAATTGCTTTACTACCATGTCTATTCTATTCAAAAGGCACACTCACCTACTGTTCCTTCTCCGGATTCACGGTCCGGGATACCACCTTGGGAGGGTTGGTAGGGGATCTCTGTCAGGGTAATGAAGAGATCCTGGTTTTCAGGGAAATTGGCATGCAATGCGCTGTCGACTACCTCGTCCTCATCATCTCCTTCATCATCTTCCCCATCCGCGAAAACCTCAGAGGAAGCGACCAATGAGAATATCCCATCCTCAGAGTCCACGGACAGGGGTGGGGTAGTGGTGGCGGCCCCCGCTAGGATAGCATGCAGCGCAGCATAGAAACGGCATGTCTGGGGCTGAGACCTGGAGCGTCCGTTGGACTCTTTGGTCTTCTGCTACGCTTGTCTCAGCTCCTTAATTTTCACTCGGCACTGCATTGCATCCCGGCTGTATCCTCTGTCCGTCATGGCCTTGGAGATTTTCTCGTAGATTTTCGCATTATGTCTTTTCGATCGCAGCTCTGAAAGCACGGATTCATCTCCCCATACAGCTATCAGATCTAACACTTTCCGATCAGTCCATGCTGGAGCCCTCTTTCGATTCTGGGATTGCATGGTCACCTCTGCTGGAGAGCTCTGCGTCATTACCAGTGCTGCTGAGCTTGCCACGATGTCCAAACAGGAAATGAAATTCAAACTGGCCAAACAGGAAATGGAATTCAAATGTTCCCGGGTCTTTTCCTGTGTGGCTGGGCAGAGCATCCGAGCTCAGACTGCTGTCCAGAGAGGCGACAGTGGTGCACTGTGGGATACCTCCCAGAGCTATTAGCATCGAATTCCGTCCACACTAACCCTAATTCGACATGGCCATGTCGATTTTAACGCTACTCCCCTTGTCGGGAGGAGTACAAAAATTGATTTAAAGAGCCCTTTATGTCTAAATAAATTGCTTCACTGTGTGGACGGGTGCAGGGTTAATTCGATTTAACGCTGCTAAATTCGACATAAACTCCTAGTGTAGACCAGGCCTTAAGTATTGGGCCTGTAGTTTTTAAAGAGATTTTGAAATATTTAGCATTAAATAAGTTCTATAAATAGGAGATATAAATAATTACTATTATAAAATTGGCCAATATTCATGCTGCCAGTTGTGTAGCATGAAACAAGTTCAGAACTATGTGAAAATCTATATTGCTGAAACTCTATTTTTGCTAATGAGCAGAACATTGAGCAATAAATACATACTGTATTTTTATATTGTTGCATATATTTTAAATGTATTTTATAAACCACAACAAATGCATCTAATTAAGGTCTTGATCCTACAAACACTTACTAATGGGTATACTTCTTGGATAGTCCCAATGTCTTCTAGTCCCAAAGACAAGCAGCAAACCTGGTAATAATTGTTTGCAGGATTGGGTCCTTAAACATGTACTAACTACCCTTTCCATCCTTAGATTACATTTAAAGTAAATTTTATTGTATCACATCTGATTAATTAATCCCATCCTTCACATTACTGTTGTACCCATGCACTTTCAACGTGCATTTTTGAACTATAAAAGTCATTTTACCTCCTTGTGCTCTCTAGATTTCCAACTTGTTAATTAAAAAGTAATAAAGCTGCTATTCATTCCATTCTAAAGAAATTAAAATTAGAGCATTATGATTACAATTATTAATGAATCCATTTTCTAAAATTACTTTTTTATGATGTACATGAAGAAAAGTGAATAACAGCATAACAAATAGGTAAAACAAATGGTGAATGGAGTGTTGCCAGCTTTTGATTATGATAATTAGGAATATTGAAGAGGAGTTATTTAGCAGTCTGGGGAAAAACATGGCATTAGAAGCCAAGCTATCTTGATGTTCAGAAGAGAAGCATAATACTAATTTTATTGCTGTGTTACAAGCTTCCTGCATAATTTGAGTATTGATGGGTTCAGTCCCCAGAAACAAAGGGGGGAAATCTCATTCATAAGCAATTAAAAGGGCTGTAGTGATGGTAAATGAAAACCCTAGGAAGGGTAAAAGCAGAGCCTCACTGATTGCATAGTCCTCACTGACTGAAACTGGTTTCCCTCTTATAGTGACACCTGCTGAAAGACTTTATTGTATTATGTCCTACCATAATGGCATTCTCAGAGACACTGAATTATGATAGGTAGGTAGTTAATCATTGTTGATGTTTTGCTCTCAACATTTTCTACACATCAGTGCACTAGTCCACAAGACATTATAATAATCCCCAGCCCCTTTTCTTCTCATGTCATTGGCTTGTTATTGTCACTAGTTTGACTTGAATACATAGTGATTTTTTTCCTGAATCCTTATTCTAAATTTCAACTATTAGTGACATATTCTGTTATTACTTTCAGTTAATTAGCCCTCTGGTTATTCTCAGGTTACACTCAGGTTCTACAACCTGCTAAAGATGAAGGGTATCACAAGCAGGAAATAACATGAAGGACATGAAACCAAGAACTTCAGATGATAGTTAAAATACTTTGGGTTGAATTTAAGCCAGGTATTAGTCACTGTGATTTCACTGAAGTCAATGGAGTTCCACCAATTATATCAGATGTGAATTTGGCCCCTTTATAGTAAAGTGATCTACTCTTGAAAGTGAAAGTATCAATGGAAATAATGACAGGTTTCAGAGAAGTAGCCGTGTTAGTCTGTGTCAGCAAAAATAAAAGGAATACTTGTGGCACCTTAGAGACTAACAAATTTATTTCAGCATAAGCTTTTGTGGGCAGCAGCTCACTTCATCAGATGCATGGAATGGATCACATAGTAAGCAAATATTTATATATACAGAGAAACATGAAAAGGTGGAAGTAACCACACCAACTGTAAAAGGCTAATTAATTGAAAGGAACTATTATCAGCAGGGGAAAGAAACTTTTGAAGTGATAATCAAGATGGCCCATTACGGATAGTTGACATAGAGATGTAAGGGTACTTACTAAGATACTGAATTAGGGGAAATAGATTCAGTTAATGTAATGACCGAGCCATTCACAGTCTCTGTTCAAACCTGAGTTAATGGTATCTAGTTTGCATATTAATTCAAGTTCCGCAGCTTCTCGTTGGAGTCTGTTTTTGAAGCTTTTTTGTTGCAAAATTGCCACCTTTAAGTCTGTCACTGAGTGATTAGAGAGGTTGAAGTGTTCTCCTACTGGCTTTTGAATATTATGATTCCTGATGTCAGATTTGTGTCCATTTATTCTTTTGCGTAGAGACTGTCCAGTTTGGCCAATGTACATGGCAGAGGGGCATTGCTGGCACATGATGGCATATATCACATTGGTAGATGTGCAGGTGAACGAGCCCCCGATGGTGTGGCTGATGTGATTAGGTCCTATGATGGTTTCACTTGAATAGATATGTGGACAAAGTTGGCATCGGGCTTTGTTGCAAGGATAGGTTCCTGGGTTAGTGTTTTTGTTGTACGGTGTGTGGTTGCTGGTGAGTATTTGCTTTAGGTTGGGGAGCTGTCTGTAAGCGAGGACTGGTCTGTCTTCCAAGATCTGTGTGAGTGAGGGATCATCTTTTTGGATAGGTTGTAGATCTTTGATGATGCGCTGGAGAGGTTTTAGTTGGGGGCTGAAGGTGACGGCTAGTGGCCTTCTGTTATTTTCTTTGTTGGGCCTGTCCTGTAGTAGGTGATTTCTGGGTACTCTTCTGGCTCTGTCATTCTGTTTTTTCACTTCAGCAGGTGAGTATTGTAGTTTTAAGAATGCTTGATAGAGATCTTGTAGGTGTTTGTCTCTTTCTGAGGGATTGGAGCAAATGCAGTTGTATCTTAGAGCTTGGCTGTAGATAATGGATCGTGTGGTGTGTCCTGGATGGAAGCTGGAGGCATGTAGGTAAGTATATCGGTCAGTAGGTTTCCGGTATAGGGTGGTGTTTATGTGACCGTCGCTTATTAGCACAGTAGTGTCTAGGAAATGGACCACTTGTGTGGACTGGTCTTGGCTGAGGTTGATGGTGGGATGGAAATTGTTGAAATCATCGTGGGATTATGAAATAATGTCTTCTTTTTTACAGAAGAGCTCTGCTTTCTGGGTAAATTTCACCCCTTACAAAGGACAAACTTATAGCCTATACACCAATTAAGACTCACATAAGCCCTATTTTGAGGGAAATATGAGAATTAAATGATGCATAGGTCTTATGCTGGCTCTCTACACAGAAGTGAATTTCTCCTTTTTTGCATATTCTGAGTCATACAAGTGCTTTTTCTGGAAAAAAAAATAAATGCTGTTATTAGAGCTCTGCAAATGCCTGATATTTTGGTTTGCTAGCAATTCTGAAAAATAAAAAATAAAAGTTTCAGGTTGAGCCAAAACACTTAGTTTTGGGGCCATTAATAACTGTGTTATTATTTTTTTTAATAAACGCAAAGGAACTTTGGAAATGAAGGGCTAAAGTCACAAGGGGACTCAGGCACCATTCACAAAAATGAGGAGAAGGAAGGAGTAGTGGTGCCCCCTTGGACCTGACAGCCTACTCTCTGGGCTATCTCAGAGAACCTGAGTTGTGGCAGACCCAAATTTGAATCTTAACAGAGGAGTAGGAGCTCAAACACAGGTCTTCCCTTCCTCCCAAGAGCATGCCCATGGATCAAAGTCAGCTGACCCTAGCCATATATTTGGCCATGCAGCAGATCTTTTATTACAGACATACCCTCAGTCTCTCCTGTTGCAGCTATTTCACCACTCTATCTGAATAACTAAACACTACTAGGTGAAAGTCTGTGTGGTAAGAACTGCAGCAATTGGGCCAAGTAAATCACCATCTGTGCAGTCTCCCTCATGCAGCTAGTAAAATTGTTGCATCCCACCGCATTTTTCATCTGTCTTATGAATGATGCATAAGTTCCCTTATAAATCTAGCACAAAAAATTGTTATTGTTTTTTACCCCTCTTATTCTTCCCCAGGCAACTAAAACAGTGAGAGTGGTGCTGTTTCTTCTCCTATGTCATTAAGGGTACGTCTACACTACAGAATTAGGTCGAATTTATAGAAGTCGATATTTTAAAACCCGAATTTATGGAATCGATTGTGTGTGTCCCCACTAAAGAGCATTAAGACCATGAGGTCGATTGACTGTGTCCACAGTAGCGGGGCTAGCATCGACTTTCGGAGACTTCTAGCTGCAGATGGTGCAATATGCCATAAATGGTCGTGGTCGCGGGACCATACAGCAGCAGCTCCTTGCCTTCTAGCTGCAGATCGTACAATATGCTCGAAATTCGTGTGCTCCTGGCCGGCGGCCTATGTTGTGGCTGGCCGGGGGCACTTGGACATAAATGGGAGTGACCAGAGTGACTCTGGTTATTCTCTTTTTTACGTTTTGTTTAAGGGAGATTCAGTGCTGCCTGGAACATGGGCAGAGGGATAGCTCAGCGGTCTGAGCATTGGCCCGCTAAACCCGGGGTTGCGAGTTCAATTCTTGAGGGGGCCAGGAGATGATGATGGATATCAAGCATATTGTACCACCTCCTGCTAGAAGGGAAGGCACCTAACCCTTGCTCACCGCATATTGTACCATCTGCAGCTAGAAGGAAATGAGCCTAACCCTTGCTCCCCCATCCCTCCATGAAAGCAACTGAAGGGGGAGCCAAAAATCCTTTTGCACCTTTTTTCATGCGGGCGCCATATTGCTGACACCATTGTTATCCACCCGCCGCTTCTGCTCCCACTCTGCTGCCCTGCAAACAGCATACCAGGGAAAGCATGGAGCACGATCAGATCACCGCAACTGTTATCGTCGTTATGAACACCACGCGCATTGTCCAGGAGTATATGGAGAACGAGAACCAGGAGCTGCTAGAGCTACAGCAGGCGAGGAGGCGACAGCAGCGCCCTGAGAACAGTGATGAGGACATGGACACAGACCTCTCTCAAAAAAGGTCCCCCCGCAAGGTGGACATCATGATGGTAATAGGGCTTGTTGATACAGTGGAACGCCAATTCTGGGCCCGGGAAACAAGCACAGACTGGTGGGACCACATAGTGCTGCAGGTCTGGGATGAATCCCAGTGGCTGTGAAACTTTCGCATGCGTAAGGGCACTTTCATGGAACTTTGTGAGTTGCTTTCCCCTGCCCTGAAGCGCCAGAACACCAAGATGAGAGCAGCCCTCACAGTAGAGAAGCGACTGGCGATAGCCCTGTGGAAGCTTGCAACGCCAGACAGCTACCAGTCAGTCGCGAATCAATTCGGAGTGGGAAAATCTACAGTGGGGGCTGTTGTCATGCAAATAGCCAGGGCGATCACCAAGCTGCTGGTACCAAGGGTTGTGAGTCTGGGAAATGTGCAGCTCATCCTGGATGGCTTTGCAGCAATGGGGTTCCCGAACTGTGGTGGGGTGATAGACGGAACCCATATCCCTATCTTGGCACCGGACCAGCAAGCCAGCGAGTACATAAACCGAAAGGGTTACTTTTCAATAATGCTGCAAGCACTGGTGGATCATAAGGGACGTTTCACCAACATCAATGTGGAATGGCCGGGAAAGGTACATGACGCTCGCATCTTCAGGAACTCTGGTCTGTTTCAGCTGCTGCAGCAAGGGACTTTCTTCCCAGACCAGAAAATAACCGTTGGGGATGTGGAGATGCCTATAGTTATCCTTGGGGACCCAGCCTACCCCTTAATGCCATGGCTCATGAAGCCATACACAGGTAGCCTGGACAGTAGTCAGGACCTTTTCAACTATAGGCTGAGCAAGTGCAGAATGGTGGTGGAAGGTGCATTTGGGCGTTTAAAAGCTCGCTGGCGAAGTTTATTGACTAGGTTAGATCTCAGCGAAAACAATATTCCCATTATTATTACTGCTTGCTGTGCGCTCCACAATATCTGTGAGAGTAAGGGGGAGACGTTTATGGCGGGGTGGGAGGTTGAGGCAAATCGCCTGGCCACTGGTTATGCGCAGCCAGAACCAGGGCTATTACAAGAGTACAGAAGGGTGTGTTGTGCATCAGGGAAGCTTTGAAAACCAGTTTCATGAATGGCCAGAATGCTGTGTGAAAGTTCTGTTTTTCCCCAGTAATGAAAAGCCCCGCCCCTTCATTCACTCTATTTCCCTTTACCCAAACCGCCCTGCCCTCCCCCCCTCGGTCACCTCTTGCAGAGGAAATAAAGGAATTGTTGCTTAAAAATCATGCATTCTTTATTAATTCGTAAAACACAGAGGGGGAACTATGGGGGTAACTGACACAGTCTCCCGGGATAGGTGGTGGAGGAAGGGAAGCACCAGGATGGGTGGTGGGATGAGGGAAGGACAAGGACACACAGCACTTTAAAACTTATTGAATGCCAGCCCTTTCTTGCTTGGACTGTTCTGTTGGTTTGAGTGGTTGGGTGCACGGAGGCCACCCAAACGCGTTCTTGGGCGTCTCAGGGATGAGGTTATGGGACTCGGGAAGGAGGGCTGTTGGTTACACAGGGGCTGTAGCAGCGGTCTGGGCTCAGGCGGCCTTTCCTGAACCCTACGCCTTTCCTCAGCCATAAGCCGGAGGATTTCCGTTTGATCCTCCAGTAGCCTCAGAATTGCATCCTGCCTTCTCTCTGCACGCTGACGCCACCTACTCTCTTCATACCGCCGCTGTCTCTCTTCATCCCGCCAGTCATTGTCTGCAGCACGCCACCTGTCCGCACGATCAAATTCTGCCTTCCTGGACTCCGACAGTGTCTGCCTCCACGCATTCTGCTGGGCAGCTTCAGTGTGGGAGGATTCCATGAGTTCTGAGAACATATCGTCTCGATTCCTTTTTTTTTTACTTCTAATCTTCGCTAGTCTCTGGGACGGTGATGAAACATTTGCAGCTGCGGGAGGAAACAAACGGGAGTGGAGTAGTTTAAAACACACATATTAGAGAACAATGCTCCAAACATTACATATCACACGTGCATTTGGTCCAAGGTTGCACTTTGCCTGTTATATTGAGGGTCTGCTGGTTTGGTGTGAGAGATCACACAAGCAGGTCCGGCGGGCAACAGAATTCAGCTTGCAGGCAGCCATGGTAAGCCACAGTCTATAGGCTTCTTTAACCTTCATAACATGTGGGAATATTTTCAAACAGCAACCCCCTCATTTCCCATAACAAGCAGCCTTTGGGCTGGCAATTTAAAACTGGTTGGCAATTGAAAAGGGAGGGGCGGCGGTTTTCGGGTTAACGTGCAGTGCGAACCTAATCGACACCCGCCCCCCAACACAGACACATATCCAAGATGTTCGCTGTTCCCCCTCCCCGCACTACGTGGGTCACAGCGGGGAAGATTTCCATTCAGCCACAGGCAAACAGCCCAGCAGGGACGGAGCCCCTCTGAATACCCCCTTAATAAAATTCCCCTATTTCAACCAGGTGACCATGAATGATATCACTCTTCTGAGGATAACACAGACAGATAAAGAACTGATGTTGCTTGAATGCCAGCAAACACTGGGACCATACACTGCCATGCTTTGCAAAGCAATGATTCCAGACTACGTGCTACTGGCCTGGTGTGGTAGAGTGTGTTACCACGGAGCACAGGATAAGGCTGCCCTCCCCAGAAACCTTTTGCACAGGACAGGCTTTGGGAGTACATCCAGGAGATCATAGAATCATAGAATCATATGATTCTATGATCATAGAATCATAGAATCATAGAATCTCAGGGTTGGAAGGGACCTCAGGAGGTCATCTAGTCCAACCCCCTGCTCAAAGCAGGACCAACCCCAACTAGATCATCCCAGCCAGGGCTTTGTCAAGCCGTACCTTAAAAACCTCCAAGGAAGATCTTTCTGGAGATGTCCCTGGAGGATTTCTGCTCCATCCCCAAACATGTTAACAGAGTTTTCCAGTAGCTGTAGCTGTACTGGCCGCGAATTAATCATTAAACACACTTTCTTATAAAACATGTATTAATTTAACAGAGGTACACTCACCAGAGGTCCCTTCTCCTGCATCAAGCACACCTTGGGAGAGTTCATAGGGTACTGGCTCCAGGGTGACAAAGAGTTCCTGGCTGTCAGGGAAAAGGGCTTCTCCGCTTCCTTGCTGTGTCTGGGCGCTATTTTCAGCATCATTATCATCATCATGCTCCTCTGTGGTTTCTGATGATCCACATACGGAGTCATACCACATGGGTGGGTCAGTGCTGGCTGCACCTCCTAGAATGGCATGCAGCTCATCATAGAAGCGGCATGTCTGGGGCTCTGACCCAGAGTGGCTGTTTGCATCTTTGGTTTTTTGGTAGGCTTGCCTGAGCTCCTTAATTTTCACGCGGCACTGTTGCGCATCCCTGTTGTAGCCTCTGTCCTGCATGCCCTTGGAGACTTTGGCATATGTATTGGCATTTCTTCTTTTGGACAGTAGCTCTCCTAGCATGGTTTCGTCTCCCCATACAGCGATCAGATTGCGTACCTCACGCTCGGTCCATGCTGGAGCTCGTCTTCGGTTCTGGGACTCCATCATGGTCACCTCTGCTGATGAGATCTGCGATCACCTGCAGCTCACCACGCTAGCCAAACAGGAAATGAAATTCAAAAGTTTGCGGGGCTTTCCTGTCTACCTGGGCGGAGCATTCAAGCTCAGACTGCTGTCCAGAGCGGTCAAATGTTGCACTGTGGGATAGATCCATGAGGCCAATACCGTCAAATTGCGTCCTCACTAAGCCTACATCGATTCGGCAATATCGCTTTAAGCGCTAATCCCCTCATTGGGGGTGGAGTGGCGAGATCGATTTCACTGCTCTACAGCCAAAATGCTTCTGAAATAAATGTAGTCAAACTTTACTAATTCTGGGTCACTGAGAACAAAAATGATGCTTAAAATTGTTGATTGGCTCTAGTTTTCAAGACATGCTATTGGGTCAGTATATATGACCCTTGACTTGGGAATGGCGGAGGATAAGTGAGTTATAAAGGGAAGGGATCTCAATTTAAACCAGAAATGACTAAAATACATCTTTGACTGGATCTATGAATAAATCTATGACTGGGTGTGGACAGTACTTGCTTTTTAGGCAAAACAATGAATGATGCAATCTGAAGCTGGTATTGCGTCATACATGATATGAATTGCATCATGTTATTCCATAGAAGTCATGGATGATGCAATCAAAACTAAGCTTACATCACTCTGCTGAACAAATTGCCCTATATCAGCTCTAGAAATCATACAGTGTCATGCTCTCTTATTTGTCAGTGTTTGATTTTGCAAAGGGACACATTTCTGTTTACCCAAAGTGAGCAGAGATGCCTCGTACTTCTGTGAACAGTGCAGATAACTTCTGCTATGTTTGTGGTGAAGTGACTTTTGCCTCACAAAAGCGCAGTATAACCACTATGGTTAAGAAAGCCTATCACCATTCTTTTGGCTGCAAAATTGGAGATCAGGACAAGAGGTGGGCCCCACACATATGCTGCAACACTTGTGCAACAAATCTTCGCCAGTGGTTGAACAGGAAAAGGAAATCTAGGCCTTTTGCAGTGCCAATGATTTGGAGAGAGCCAACAGATCATACCAGCAATTGATACTTCTGCATGGTGCCTCCAGTTGGGAAAGGTGTGTCAAAGAAGAAAAAGTGGACTGTGCATTATCCAAACATTCCATCAGCTATATGCCCAGTACCCCATGGAGAAGGACTGCCGGTTCCTGATGCACCAGATTCATTCTCACTTGAGTCAGACGAGGAAGAGGAAGAGGATGAAACTTCTGGTCCTGAACCATCAATGTCACAGGACCCACATTTTCTCCCATCCTCCTCCTCTGAACCACACCTCAGAACAGAAGGTGAACTGAATGACCTTGTCAGGGATTTGGAACTACCCAAGAGTAAGGCAGAGCTTTTGGGCTCCAGATTACAGCAGTGGAATCTCCTGGCAGGTGATGTTAGGGTTTCCATGTTCCATGACCGTCAAAAGGATCTTGTCCCATTCTTCTTCATGGAAGGTGATCTTGTAGCCTGCAACAACATCGATGGTGTGATGGCGGCCCTCAACATCGTTCACAATCCAGATGAGTGGAGACTGTTCATTGATTCATCGAAGACGAGTCTTAAAGCTGTTTTACTGCATAATGGCAATGTTTTGCCATCAATTCCAATTGGTCATGCAGTCCATATGAAGGAAACCTATGACAACATGAAGCAACTTTTGAGGTGCATAAACTATGACCAACATCAGTGGCAGCTTTGTGGGGATTTGAAGGTTGTTGCTGTCTTGCTTGGTCTGCAGACTGGATACACAAAGTACTGCTGTTTTCTCTGCCAATGGGATAGTCGTGCAAGAGATTCCCACTACATCAAGAAAGATTGGCCACTCCAACAGTCATTGGAGCCTGGGAGGAAAAGTGTTCAGCATCCACCACTTGCTGAATCAAGGAACATTTTGTTACCACCCTTACACATCAAGCTGGGTCTGATGAAGAACTTTGTCAAGGCCATTGACAAAACACAAGCAGCTTTCAAGTACCTCCGTGGAAAATTTCCAAGGTTAAGTGAAGCTAAGATAAAGGAAGGTGTCTTTGTTGGTCCTCAGATTCGTGAACTTCTTCGAGATGATGCATTTGACCATGCACTGCGTGACAAGGAAAAAAAGGCATGGAACGCCTTCCAGTTAGTGGCAATAAATTTTCTCGGAAACAACAAGGCAGACAACTACAGGTTGTTGGTGGAAAACCTCCTCAAGGCATACAAAAGCCTTGGTTGCAACATGTCACTAAAGATACATTTTTTTGCACTCTCATCTAGATTTTTTTCCACTGAACTGTGGAGCAGTGAGTGACGAGCACGGCGAGCGATTTCACCAGGACATTGCAACAATGGAGAAATGCTATCAGGGCAAATGGAGCCCATCAATGCTTGCAGACTATTGCTGGACAGTGACAAGAGATGCTCCATTTAATGAATACAAGAGACAAGCCAAGAAGCGCCGAGTAGACACTGAATAGGACTAAACTATGGACATCATATTTTTTTCCTTTTGTTTCATAATAAATTTTATTTATATAACCCCTTTGCTGATTTTTAAAGTGTTACATAAACAGGACAGGTGAAATAGTATCATGTAAAGCAACCATAAACACATGAAAAGACCTAGGTTTACAATTTATGATTAAAACTCTACTATCTACACAATATACATAGACATAAAATATAAAAACTTAAATATCTTAGAAACAGTAGCCAATCAGTTGTTTTAATTGTCATATTTGAATTCAGCACATGAAAATACATACTAAATAGCACATTTTATCTCTGAAGCAGACGACTTCTCAAAAATTGTAGACCAGTGTTTTAAGAGCCCCAGAAGTCGATGTTAAGGGCTTCGTCGTGTGGACGGGTGCACGGATCAATCAAAATAACGCTAATAAATTCGACCTAAACTCGTAGTGTAGACCAGGGCTCAGAGCAGTGTTTACTACACATTCCAATCAAGCAATGGGTTTGCATAGGTGTAACAAGAACATAATCTGGAGGAAATGGACGGTGATAGGTATAATAAAGGGCCTAACCCTGCCCTGTAGTATATTTATGACCAGCAATGATGCACAAAAAGGAAAGAACCCAGCTTGACTCCCAGGAAGAAAGTGAAGTTTAAGGTGCTGGCATTAGGGCTGAACAGATCTGACATGAAAGTAGTTGAAAACTCTGAAACATAGAGCCCACTCTAGAAATGCAGTACAGGCTCTAGGGTTTTTCCATTAATGTTTAGCTTATTGCTGTCACCACTCAAGTTTCTAATCTCTTCCCAGATCCACCCCAACCACAGCAGCAATCAAAACAAAATGTAGGAGATTGATTTAGGAATAATAATAACATGTAGACAGATTACTACACTAAGCACTGGCCCAAGAGTACAAATAGCAGTAAACAAATGAAATGGCCACAGTAAAAAGTTCAGCAGCTGAGAGGGGAATAAAGGAAGATGTTAACAAGGACTTTAATAAAATTCCTATTAGGTGCCTACATCTACAGTTATGACTGATGAATATTTTAAAACAGAAAATAACTTATCTCCACCCCCGCTTCCATTAATATTACTGACATCAATAAGCTAGTGATTTCACTGAGAGCAAGATCAGTGCTTTAGCTGAGTGTGTGTGTTTTATCTTTGGAGCCTACCATATCACTTTCTGCAACAGTTGATATAGCTACACTGTGTTTTTGTTACTTTTCCTTTTAGATATGTGTATGAATAGAATGTTGCCTTATATTTCTATGTTACTCTATGTATGCAATTGGTTTTTTTAATTGGCAAGAAAAATAAGTATAATATGAATTCAACATACTGTCAACTAATTCCCAGGTCTCTCCTACTTCTGCTCTGTCTTGCTCTGGCTAGCTAGATAAAGGCATAGTATTATACTCTCAGACATATAAGTCTCTATAGGCCACACTATATAAATCCATAGGCTACATCTGACCTGTAGGACACACTTTGTTCAATTCCCTTAATAGTGTCTGGTGTTATTCCACTACTATGCTATTCGTCACTTTAGAGATGACATGTTTATTAAAATAAGTATATTTTTTCTTTATAGTGACTTCACTCCTATAAAAAAATCAAAATACTTAATAAGAGCTCAATAACTGAAAACTAGATATGTTGATTACACACACACACACATTTACTATGACAGTATTTCCAAACACCCTTCTTTAAGAGCCAAGTATTAAAAAAACTAGTTAAATACAACAGCAGCTGTATTTGTATGGAACATTTATGATATTTGGGGGTCAGTTAGATAAATTCTTGGTTTGTATTCCCAAAATTATGTAATGCTAGCCTCTAAAATAACATACTTTTTGTGTTAAAACTGATCTATTATAGTCAGCATCATGCATTTGGTGTCATTTTGTGCTACTTAGGAGATCACCAAATGAGTAATTATTTTTATTGGATTATTCCTTATGAAAAGAAAAAAATAGAATAGGGATTGTGAAAAGAGTGCTTTGGGGATTGTGGTTTTTTTACAGCAAAATGGAAGGAAGGCGATAAGAGGTAACATGATTACCAACAAGGAATGCACAGAACGTTGCCCTTGGTTTTTCTAATAACAATCCTCAGTCTATTTAAATCAGTGGTAACTACCATTGACTCAGGATCAGGCCCCAAATCTTCTCTCTTTCCCTCCTGCCCTCCCCTTCTCTCACACACACATGCACATTGTACTTATATACACACACACATACTTAAACAGTCTCTTTTAATGTAAAAGAGGTATCAACAGAGCAATAAGAGGAGGTGATGCTAAAGTAGTAGCAGAGGATGGGACAAGGACAGCAGTGGTAGCAGAGATAACAAACACAAGACCTTCTCCCTTCACTAACTAAAGCCAGAAAGCTACAACAACTTATCTGTCTCTTTGGCAAAAAACATTCTTCTCTGTCCAATAATCGATGAGAATCCAATGCACCTCCTTTTACTCTTACCTCCATGTTACACGTGGCTATGTTACAAGAAACTCACAACTCTGCGCTCAGGTGAATGAAACTGGTAACTTACGTTTACTAAAGAGGTGAATTGGCTAAACTGGCTCACAAAAACAGAAGAAGGGAATTGACCAAAGTGTGTCCTACAGGTCAGATGTAGCCTGTGGATTTATAGTATATTCCTTATTTAGGAAAACAAAGAGGCAAAGCCATAAATAAGCAGTGGTGCATGTGATTCTCTTGAATCAGAGGAAAGGGCAAACTTAATAAAAGGGACTTTTAAAATGGAAAGTTTGCAGTCTTTCACTCACAGCTGTTTTGCTTAATTTGGTGATTATCCAAGATATTGGTGTGATTCAATTCAAGGCACTGACACTTTTTTCTGCCTATTGGATCTTGCAGTGAAGCCAAAATGCTGAATTTCTGACATTTTAATTCCAATAACAGACCATGTCATCACTCACAAATAGAGTGGATGCAATTTCTGGCAAATACTACATTTGCCTAAAAATGTACTTTTCAGAATAAGGAAACTATTCACAAATTCAGGTCTATTTGGCAAACAGTTTCAGCCTCCTCCGCCATCCCCCGAAACTGTTTGTCATAAAAACTGCTGAAATTTCAAGAAGATTCATTTGACCTTAACAAAAAAATTCTGTTTTTTCTTTTGGTTCAGTTTCAGTTTGAAACTAAACGTCTTCTTATTTTCTGATTTTTTGGTTCTGCCACTGAACTGAAAAATCAGTTATTTGCTCAGCTCTGTTCACAAGCACAGAATCAGTAGCAGCACTTGCTGGGTTGTGAAGGAGGAAAATGCTTAATTTTTTTCAGCAAATAACTAAGGTAATGGCAAATTAGGGGATTCAAAAACTGGCTAGATGATTAAAATGTTTTTGGTATAAATATTTTCAGTTATCCCATTAGCTTTGATGTAAAAATTTCTCTTCAAGAAAGCATGAAGAATCTTGAGCAATATCTTGAACAAGATCTAATGGGAATTTTTGTTAGAGATAAACCAATAAAGAATAAAGTTATAAGCAACTTGAACAAACCCAGTGGGGTTTTTGACTATATTAATTCAACATTATTAAGATGCTTGCTTCAAATAGTTCCCTTCAGGTGTTAATAACACCACTTTGGTTTAAGGGTAATAACAAATAAGATTTGTTTTCCCACAGAGCTGGTGTGATTGGATGTGATGGACCACACGCAGGCTATGGCAAGGATGAAAATAAACTCCTGCCGCAAATAGCAAAAGCTTCAGTGAAGGATGCAAACATGCAGCCTTCTCCAACAGAGATTAAAAACCTGAGTGGGGAAGGGTGCACTGAGACATTGACTGGGGTAGAAAAAACAGGTTGGGTTCTTGCTCGGCAGAAGAAAGCATTTATACCAAAACCATATTTCCTTTGTTCTTGAAGTTAGACTGAAGAAATCCCTTTTTGCATAAGTGGTTTGGACTCAGGGGCCTACTGCTTCTCCCTGCTGCTTAAACTCCACTGTACTCATGTATATTCCTTTACCTAGCTGTCTCCACTGAGTTGATTTCTTACTGCTTTGGTTTATTAAAGTTGCATATACCACAAAGGTAGGTGAAATGAGCTAGATTGCTTTAAATGGCTGTTAGAAATAATAGACCTTTACAGATCGGTTCAAATATGTCCCATCTCTCCCAACTTCTTGCCTTAGCCATCTAGAATGAGATTTTCAAAAGCACACGGACTTTCACATGCCTATCTGCTGTTTGCAAGTGGATTTACTTCTATTTCTCTGGTGCACTGGAGTTTGCACACATACAAGTTGGGCATGCACAAAAATGCACATGCATTTTTGGAAATCTGGCTTAGAGATGTTTTCTGTTAGAGAGGAGCCTACACGAAAAGCCCAGCTCTGAATACCCCTAAATCTTAGGATGTTCAAAACTCAGAAACAAGTTTTCTAACTTAAGCCCATCTTTACTTAACGCAAATAAACAAACAAACAAATATTGTCCCACCACCTCTTCTCTCAGATCTCTTTCTTTCTCGGTCATTGATAGGGTTTTCAGTAAACATGTGGCTTAGTTATTGGTCCTACTCCACTCAGTGCTTATGACAGTCATTTGTCTGGTCCAAAAAAGGATAGATGTTCCTCCAACACAAAAAACAAATCACATTGAGAATGACCACATGATAAAATAGATCTGTCCCTGAATATTATCATGGAATTTAACAACTCCATTTGGCTCCTATATTTGTAAATGGTTAGAGTGGTGCTGTTCTAATACCTTGACTTTTTGTTGGTTTTATTTTGAGAGACAGAGTATTTTTCTTTATGGTATCCCCAGTGAGATCCTGTAGCTATAGGCTCTCAACCAAAAGTGAACCTAATGGTTACAAGGCAGCAGGAGGTGCGGTTTATAATCCAGAGACATTTGCAGCTTTGGAAAATAGTCCGTTGAAACTCTTCTCATTAATGTTTTTGAAAGAATAACCCAATAAATAGATTCCCTGCATGTTTCTGTACTGCCACCTGATAGAGAAGATGCTGCCACTAGACCTAAAATAAAAAGGAATAGTAAAAAAATACAATTTGGAACTATCCTCAGAGCATTGCGGAGGTTTTGGACATTGATATTAGATTGCAGTCAGGGAGGATCTGCCTACACATCCCCTGGGACTGTTGTCAGGGTCAATCTGGCATATAAATTAAAGTGATTCCTTGAGGAGATTGAACAATATTCAGAATGACTGTTTAGATTACATGGGAAGGCAATTTATTTTCTGCATTTGTTTTTACTTAGTTTCTTACTACCAAAGGCATTGACATTTATGTGATATTTCAACCTGTGGGAATGCTGTTATTTGTTGTGAAAACAGGAAGGATGTTACCTTTGGAATTACAAAAAGCCAAACTGCTTGACCTGAAAGGATCATGTGACCTCTGATCCTACTTGTCTTTCCCTAGCCCCAGAAAATTGTATGAATAATATATAACAACTTCATAACTGGAGGTATTTCCAGGTGCTTTACAAGGCAAAGAATGTAACAGCACAGCAGAGTTTGAGTCTGAAAGCTAATAAATCAAGCAACAGTCCATGCAGTAAAACTGCTGCAGTAGCATGACTGGTAGATTGTTATGACAGTAACACTGAATTAAAGCAAGAAGAAATAATTGTGTCCCCTTTGTTTTATTCCCTTTATGCCTTATACTAGCTGAAATACAAGTGCTTACTATCCAGTTAGCAAAATAGTGTTTTATAAAGATAGATGTGTCTACCTGCATTATGCATCACATGTACGTCATGTCGTCACACACTAGATTTCTCTGATGGCAGGAGGCTATGTGATTTAGAATGTATTCCAATGTATTCCATAATTCAACAATTTTCAGAGAAAGACATCTAACTGAAGAGAAACAGAGCTCTCTAAGTTGAATTTTTATGTATTTTATTTTGAAAGCCCAGGATACAATCTAATCTAAGAATCCATATGAATCTCAACCAATTTGCAAGCTATAATGTTAACCTCAGAGTGGGATTAAGTATAATAACCTAAAGCCTGACCATTCGCTCTTGTGGAACATAATCAGGTTTGTAGTATTTAGTATAATACCATCAGCAAATAAAGGTTTTATGCTAAATGCTATTGCTCTTGAGATTGGAGTACATTGATTATGTTCCTAACTGTTCTGATTGGCAATTTCAAATCTGAAGCTTACCCAACTAGAAATTTTTGAAGAACTGTAAAGTTTTTCAAAAAAAGAAAGAACACTGAACCCCTAGAATTGTAAGAATAGATCTCTGAGTGCATCTTTAGTTAAATTCAGTAGAGTCCTCTGCATTTGGAACACATTAAAAATGTATTTTTATTATCATATTTACTGCTGCTTGGTGGTCTCCCAGGATTTAGGCCCCAATTCAGCAAGGTCTTTATGCATGTGCCTAACTTTAAGTATGTAAGTAGTCCCACTGACTTCATTTAGAGGTCTAATTGCATTCTGAGAAAGCTATTCCTACGATTCTATGTTTTTCAGTAGTTTATATATTTTATTTCAATGAGATTACATTCTTAAAGTTCAACAATGGTCATTTGCCTGAATACCACAGTGGGGGTTATCCCAGCCAGATTCTTATCCCTTCAGTTTTTCCTGATCTTTGGCCCTTTGTTGTCTGTGTGAATGTGCTGTAATGTGGGGCTGGAATTCTAGGTTCGACAATTTTTGTACAGTTGCTAGAATCCTATATAGGATAGGATTCTAGCCAACCGATGTAGGCCAACCGATGTAGCAGACAGTGATAAAAATCAAAGGTATCCAAGAAGTGAATTTATCATTGGATTTAGATAATAATAAGACCTGCCAATTCTTTGTGGTTTAGGTTAGATTAAATCCATCTAACCCACAATGTCTCACCTCCAACCTTTGCTATCCATTCCTCTCCACACATGTGTATGGAGGGGAGGACACCCCAATCACTGTCCGACATATTCCTCTTCCCCCTAAAATTAAAGCAACTGTAAAAGTGTAGATTTTCTCTCCTAGCGGTGGGAGATCCTAGCATAGATATGTTAAAATCAGTAGCATCTAACCAGCTTATACTACAGCAGCACTCAAAAGGTAGTCCTTCCTTAGGATCCTTAGGAAGTTTCTTATCCAGCCTCACTGATAGTAGCATAGGCCACAGTATCACAGCCAGTGTTTCTGCATATCCAGGGTTCCAGTGGGATCACTAACAAAAGCTCATTGTTGTAATTCTCATTTTGTCTTTGATATTTACATGGGAATGATTTGTAAACCTTCTAAAATTTCCTCAATAAATAGATACAAAAAAAATGTTGGTCTAATAGAAGAGCCCATGGGTGTTGTCACTTCCATTTCAGTTAAATGCTGTTTTGTTAGAGCTGTGGCAATTTCTTGGGCTTATGGATCTGCCAGTGAAATTCGTAAGGTGAACAACTTGCTCATCATATGGCATTAGTAGTTTTTTTCTGTTCACAGCAGAAGTTGTAACATTTGGCCACAATGTATTAAAAGAGACACTGTGAATTAGTGTCAAATTATGTTTTTGCCATATCGTACAGGACATTACTTCCTAGATTCCATCAACTGTCCATGATGGCTGCCTCTCTGTAAAATGAAAGCAGAG
Organism: Chelydra serpentina; assembly: GCA_037349315.1. Classification (NCBI taxonomy): domain Eukaryota; kingdom Metazoa; phylum Chordata; order Testudines; family Chelydridae; genus Chelydra; species Chelydra serpentina. Next base: position 6,535,234 of record JBAIAC010000014.1, on the reverse strand, counting down.
AGGATTTACAAGTGAGATAAATGACTTACTGATAATTCCCTTTGTTGCAATCCTCTGTCGTCCTACAGTCATCCCTCGTGAACTTTGGAAGTTGAAAAGTGAGAGGGCAGAGTTGCGATGTTGTTTATATACTGCTGCCTTTATCGACAGTAAAGGTCGTGTGTTCTTAGATCCTAATAGATGGACTCACACCCTGGGGTGGTTAAGGTTGTCCCCATGTAGAATGCCAGAAAAGGAGGACAACAATAAAAGGAATTACCAATAACACTTCATCCTCAAATGTGTTTGAGAATAACAGCTAAGCTAATTTGCAACATGCTGGATCTAAGCTTAAACAACCCAGTGCAGATGATGATTAATTACATTTACTGAGATATGTCCAGCTCTAAACCAGAAGTTTCAAAAGGTAAAGTAAATCCTATGGTGAATGCTGAAAATCCCTTTTTAATTGTTTTAATAAAGACACAGAAATTTAAATTAATTACAGAAAGACCAGTAAATTGCAGTTGGCAAGGAGTCAGATACTAGCAACCACTAAAATATACAAAATGTAAACAAAATATAATGGTCCCAATTCCATGTTACTTGTTATCTAGTTATTGCTGTTAAGCAATAACCCAAATTGAATGAATTAAAAGTGAAAAATGAGCACACAAGGCTTAACCAGATTATAAGAAGAGAATGAAGGATTTAAATTATGAGCATGCCAAAATTATAAATATTCAGGTGCCAGCAGTATCAGAGTGCACAAGACAATACTTATTTAATGGAATTTTTCTTCCGTATAATTACTGCAGTGCATAGGTCCAGAGAGAACACACTTCTATGGCATACTTTTCTTATTTCCCATTTCTTCTTTACTATACAGTTTACAGTCCCTGTACTTTTTTTTTTATTCTAGTATTTACATCAATCAGTGCTGCATTTTCTAATATTCATGCCTATCAAGGCCTTTCTCTTAACCAACAGAATTAACAAGGTCAATACCTCTATGAGAAAATGAAAATATTTGACCAGATTAATAGGGGAGGTGCTTTTGCCTTTGTTAATACTCTTTCCTTTTTTAATTATGGAAGAATCCTGCTACAAGAATGCTATAATATTCTTCAATTCCTGCTCTAGCTCTTCTGCAGTACCGCTTACACGATTAAACAACCACCATATTTCAGCAGTAGGGGAGGTGATCCTGATATATCATTTGCATATCAGTTTCATTGAAAGATATGGCAGGGTACAAAATGTCTTCCTGTGACATGCTCAATGGAGCTGATTGGGAATTTTTCATCACAATGATTTTTTGATGAAAAATGTAGATTTCCACAGGAAAATTTTCATTTGGCAAAAAAAATGATTTCCCACCATGAATATGTAATGAAATATTATGTTTTAGTTGATTCAACATTATTGCATCTGCCTATGGTGCTGCAGTGCCTCATGGAAGTTGTAGTTCAGGTGCCTCGTATCAACATTCTCTCATAGAGGCCAAGCTTCTTCACTGGACTATGTCTCCCTCAGGGCACCACAGTCTCAACCTCTGACTGGGGCACATATTGCATTGTGTGAGTCACATGACTGCAGGTGCCTCATAGGCGATGAAGTGGAACCAATGGAGCCCAGCCCATAGGAGAATATGAGGACAAGAGACCCAAGAACTAAAACTCCCATGAGGCATCACGGAACCATAGGTAGATGCAGTTTAATGTCAAACTGACTGGAAACAAAACGTTTTGATTCAGTTCAATTAACCAAAATGAAAAATTCTGATTCTGGAATGTCAAAACATTTAGTTTCAGAACATTCTGACATTTCCAAATTGAATTATTTTTGAAGTTTTCAGTGTGTGGAAAATTTCAATATTTCAAATTTTAGCTCAGATTTAGGAAAACACAAATGTTGAAATATCAGAATTTATTCTGGGATGAAAATTCTGATTTTTTCCTCAACACTAAGTAGTAGGAGTAGTCAGAACAACATTGCCCAAGAGGAATGTGTATAGGCTGCAGCCTGCTCCCCAGCATGTGAGTCCAGTTGTGAGAGCTGATGTGTAGGCCATGGCTCCATCTCCACCTTATTTCCTGCCACTACCATTCAAATTCTCTGGTCATAACTCTCCCTCCCAGAAGCACAACATGAATAACTCACTACTCTCCAGGTTCACAAGGGAATTCCCTTTTATACCCTGTAGTGCATTTACTGTCATAAAATGGTAATCTGTAACAACAGGATAGGGAAAGTAGGTTGGATTTAATTGGAGCTGGGGCCTTTGAAATAACTGGAGGACCGGAGTCTCCCATATGAAGCCACATGCTGGTCACAACATTCTGTCACTAGTCTTAGCTTTCAAATATGTCTCCTTTAAGTTACCTCTATGTTCATTACAAAGAATACCCTAGATTCTTAAGTAAACTATTTAAAATGCTAAATAGATATCTTCAACCTAAAAAAATAACTGACAAGAAAGAAGATGAAAAATGGTGAAGATCTTATAAAAAGGGACTAATTTCGACAGATGGCTTCATCTTTCTTTTCATAACACGCTTCCAGAGAGAATACTTGTTTATGCAAAATTAAAGTTTCTGAATGCTCTCACAGTTACTAGGCAAACTGCACCTCTGACCTTTCCCCTGGTCCCTTAGAGTGCAATCCCTCTCAGGTCTCTAGCTGTCATCTATTTTGGAGTGTAATCATGCAATTCTCCCACTCTCCGGCCAGGCTCTGGGTTATAGACCTCTGTGTATCAGTCATGATTGCCTGAGCAGGTCTGACTTAGGCTCACAACCTGCAGTTCTGTTGTCTCTTGTGCAATGCCAGTCGTAATCAATGATCAGACAGACTCTTTAAAGCAACTTACTGTTTATTTGGAACAAAAGCATTCCAGAGAAAACATATCTTAAAAAAAAACTATACTCATATAGTGTTATCGGTGTCACTGTCTCACCTTAATGCACAGATCCACTGAATTCACACATTATAGGCATATAATAAACAATCCATTACCCCAATATAAGGAAGATCAATACATTCATAAAGGAAATCCTTATAACCCAATATACAATAACATTCCCTCACTGATCTGGTCACAATACAGTGTTCACACAATTATTATATTTCAGTACTCAGAACGCTATTACATAGCAGCTCCATGTCTGGCACATATGCTAATATTCCAGCTATCGGAACCATTTTTTTTCTTGTATGCACCAAAACAGTTTAATCAGGTATTAAAGCGATATGAATGTGTTTGGGTGGTTTATATTTTATTTTTACTGCTACCTGAAACTATACGACACACTATTGGAAGAATAATTTTGAGTAATACTACAGTATTTGTTGTATAAATGAAGGGTGATTATATTGATGCAGATAAACCATAACAACAGCCATCCCTAAAAGAACTGAACATTTTCATATGCACATTTTAGATGAAGGTCATCCATGTGCTTTTATTGCTCTGTTAAACATTATTTGAAGAATCATATAATAAATCACCCTTAATATATCCCATAAATAAAACTGATAATTCTCTGAACTATAAAAATAAAGTGTTCTGAAAATTATATGATTTATTTTTCCATCTTACCACTGGTAGCCTATTGTGTAGAATCTAAATGAAGAAGTGTGTCTCTAATAAGTGTTCAATTTATTTTCAGTTAGTTAGCTTTCTCTTTCTACACTTAATCTTTTTAACATTACATTTTAAAACCTGGATTATTAGAGAAAAACACAGAACAAGTTATTCTTGTTTTATATTTTCTGCTGATGAGTGCTGTGCTGGCAAAAAAAAAACTGCAAATATTCATAATTCATAATTCACACTTTGGAAAGTGTAGGGGACAATTTCCTGGTGCAAGTGCTGGAGGAACCAACTAGGGGAAAAGCTCTTCTTGACCTGCTGCTCACAAACAGGGAAGAAATAGTAGAGGAAGCAATAGTGGATGGGAACCTGGGAGGCAGTGACCATGAGATGGTCGAGTTCAGGATCCTGACACAAGGAAGAAAGGAGAGCAGTAGAATACAGAGCCTGGACTTCAGAAAAGCAGACTTTGACTCCCTCAGGGAACTGATGGGCAAGGTCCCCTGGGAGAATAACATGAGGGGGAAAGGAGTCGAGGAAAGCTGGCTGTATTTTAAAGAAACCTTATTGAGCTTGCAGGAACAAACCATCCCGATGTGTAGAAAGAAAAGTAAATATGGCAGGCGACCAGCTTGTCTTAACAGTGAAATCCTTGCTCGTCTTAAACACAAAAAAGCAGCTTACAAGAAGTGGAAGATTGGACAAATGACCAGGGAGGAGTATAAAAATATTGTTCAGGCATGCAGGAGTGAAATTAGGAAGGCCAAATCACACTTGGAGTTGAAGCTAGCCGGAGATGTTAGGAGTAACAAGAAGGGTTTCTTCGGGTATGTGAGCAACAAGAAGAAGGTCAAGGAAAGTGTGGGCCCCTTACTGAATGAGGGAGGGAACCTAGTGACAGAGGATGTGGAGAAAGCTAGTGTACTCAATGCTTTTTTTGCTTCTGTCTTCACAGACAGGGTCAGCTCCCAGGCGGCTGCACTCCGCAGCACGGTATGGGGAGGAGGTGACCAGCCCTCTGTGGAGAAAGAAGTAGTTCGGGACTATTTAGAAAAGCTGGACGAACACAAGTCCATGGGGCCGGATGCACTGCATCCGAGGGTGCTAAAGGAGTTGGCCGATGTGATTGCAGAGCCATTGGCCATTATCTTTGACAAATCATGGCAATCGGGGGAGGTCCCGGATGACTGGAAAAAAGCTAATGTAGTGCCCATCTTTAAAAAAGGGAAGAAGGAAGATCCGGGGAACTACAGGCCAGTCAGTCTCACCTCAGTCCCTGGAAAAATCATGGAACAGGTCCTCAAGGAATCAATTCTGAACCACTTAAAGGAGGGGAAAGTGATCAGGAGCAGTCAGCATGGATTCACCAAGGGCAAGTCATGCCTGACTAACCTAATTGCCTTCTATGATGAGATAACTGGCTCTGTGGATGAGGGGAAAGCAGTGGATGTGCTATTTCTTGACTTTAGCAAAGCTTTTGATACAGTCTCCCACAGTGTTCTTGCCAGCAAGTTAAAGAAGTATGGGCTGGATGAATGGACGGTAAGGTGGATAGAAAACTGGCTGGATGGTTGTGCTCAACGGGTAGTGATCAATGGCTCCATGTCTAGTTGGCAGCCGGTATCAAGTGGAGTGCCCCAAGGGTCGGTGCTGGGGCCGGTTTTGTTCAACATCTTCATCAATGACCTGGAGGATGGTGTGGACTGCACCCTTAGCAAGTTTGCAGACGACACTAAACTGGGAGGAGTGGTTGATACGCTGGAGGGTAGGGACAGGATACAGAGGGACCTAGACAAATTAGAGGATTGGGCCAAAAGAAATCTGATGAGGTTCAACAAGGACAAGTGCAGAGTCCTGCACTTAGGACGGAAGAATCCCATGCACTGCTACAGACTAGGGACCGAATGGCTGGGCAGCAGTTCTGCAGAAAAGGACCTAGGGGTTACAGTGGACGAAAAGCTGAATATGCGTCAACAGTGTGCCCTTGTTGCCAAGAAGGCTAACGGCATTTTGGGCTGTATAAGTAGGGGCATTTCCAGCAGATCGAGGGATGTGATTATTCCCCTCTATTCGGCACTGGTGAGGCCTCATTTGGAGTACTGTGTCCAGTTTTGGGCCCCACACTACAAGAAGGATGTGGATAAATTGGAAAGAGTCCAACAGAGGGCAACAAAAATGATTAGGGGGCTGGAGCACATGACGTATGAGGAGAGGCTGAGGGAACTGGGATTGTTTAGCCTGCAGAAGAGAAGAGTGAGGGGGGATTTGATAGCTGCTTTCAACTACCTAAAAGGGGGTTCCAAAGAGGATGGATCTAGACTGTTCTCAGTGGTAGAAGATGACAGAACAAGGAGTAATGGTCTCAAGTTGCAGAGGGGGAGGTTTAGGTTGGATATTAGGAAAAACTTTTTCACTAGCAGGGTGGTGAAGCACTGGAACGGGTTACCTAGGGAGGTGGTGGAATCTCCTTCCTTAGAGGTTTTTAAGGTCAGGCTTGACAAAGCCCTGGCTGGGATGATCTAGTTGGGGTTGGTCCTGCTTTGAGCAGGGGGTTGGACTAGATGACCTCCTGAGGTCCCTTCCAACCCTGAGATTCTATGATTCTATGATTCTATGATAATAATAATACTAATAACAACTACTAGTGGCAAGGACATATTTATGAGATAATGCAAATGTAGTTATTGGGAATATCTTTGGGCTAAGTAGCAACTCTAATATGGCTGCTATGAATATTTTTAAGCTTTCTTACAATTCCTAAATGTAATGGCATTTTATGGGAATTAAAATTAATGGAAGTTTAAAACGGTTAAAACATACGATGCATCTTTTTTAATTATAAGAAATGTTAATATCTCTTTAAAATAGTTATTGTAATCAGAAGAAAAGTTCCGTAATGATAGGGACATTGCAAGTGCATTATTTGCGATAATTGTCACAGGTAACTAGTATTTTCCAAATGTTCAGATAGCTTGAATAAGCATCCAGCCTCTGATACTTTTGATGTTCCCCCATCATTGCATTTAAATATAGTTTTGCTACCATGAGGTGGGTTTACAGGGTATGCTGACATACAGTTTGGCTTTTTTGAGAACTCTGTGCTTTTACATTCAGTTTTTTGTTAATGTTGGGATTTCCAAATTTTAGGGTACTTTATTCTCCGTGAGTCAGTGTACAGATCACATAAGCTCTGGGCATATTTTGGGTTCTTGTGGGACACAGGCTCATCTATCTGCTCCATAGCTTAGCCACAGGTAGCAATTACCAATATGTCCTGCTGTTAGGTTGGATTTACTAGGTTGGATTTACTTTCATATGTTCTGTTACTACAGAAATCCATGTTGGTTTCAAAATGGAGTTTTGTGCTCTTTTGGTTCTCCTGGAGTTGTAAACAACTTCCAGTCAGAACCAGTTTTTCTAAGGGGTCTCCCAGAAGGGGCTTCCCGCCTTTTCTAAGGGGTTTCCCAGCAAGGGTTTCCCGCCTTTTTTAAGGGGTTTCCCAAGCAAGGGTATAAAAGCTGCCCCGAACACAGCCTCAGGGCTGTCCATCTGAGTGGCAGCCAGGGACCGTCACGGGTCTTACCTGCAGGTATCTATCCATCTTAGTGGTAGAAGGGCTAGGGATTTTCCTCCAACAGCTTCATCACCTGCAAAGAGAGGGAGAAGGAGAAGATACAACACAACACCTACCTTTGTCATCTGTTCTCCTGAGCGCATCATCTACATCCCTGTGATCTTGGAAAAACATCAAGGGACTCCTTAGAGCTCCTCTCCAAAGGCTAACCATTAGCCTGAGGACTGAGGTCCCAAGCACCTGCCGTCACTTTGACCTGGGAAGAAGGGTTTTTTTATATATCTGTTTATGGGGTTGATTTTGGGGGTGATCACTGTATTGCACAATTTTGCTGTTTATTCCCCCTTCTTATTTGTCCCACTCTTTGTTATAAATCCTTCAATACACTTTATTTGATTTTACCTTTACTGACTGACTCCTCATTATTCAGGGTGGGAGGGGTCCTCTCTACAGGGGAGGGATCCTACCAGATGACAGACGCTGGACAGGGAGGCCGAACCTAGGGAGACAGAAAACAAACACACACACACACACCTCCTTTGTCTTTCAGTCATTTCCCCTCTAACACTGCGTATACTCAAAATTGCTTCCCTTGATCCAGTGGGCCGTACTTCTGTCTTAACAGTCAAACTCCTCCTCAACTAATTGCCTTCGTAGCAGCCTGCTGAATCTCTGTGGTCTTGAGAAGGAGAAAAGCTGTAGTGGTAGGACCCAGGGGTAGGGCCATCAGAGCTATCACTGGGGACGTAGCTGAGTGACATGCCTGTTCCAGGAGTTTCCACTGCCTCCACCACATAGGCCACACAGCTACCTGCATCACCAGCTGTAGGACACTGACCTCTGGCAGCACAATGGTAAGATGAAGCTTATGTCTTTTGTTGAGCAACCACCACTTCCAGTCCTCCAGGTCCCACTCCCGGAACTCTGCTGCCTGGTCATGCTGAGAGAAGGTAGACCCAAAGCCATAGGAAATTGCTTTCAGAGTCACCAAAGTAAGAAGATAGCGGTTGTCAGGGTCAAAATCTACTGAATCTGACTTCCAGCTGCCAATTTGTTGCTGTCTCAACTTCTCCCTCTGCCATGGCTCTACTATTAAATGGGAAGATTTTAGAGGTGTAGGACCCAATATTGATCCTTGTTTACATTTCTGAAAATTGAGAAAGATGGTATATTGAATGGCTGCTTTCATCCCCACCTGTGCTTGCATAACTGTGTATATTATAAATGTCTGTGATATGCTCCATTCTTCCCATTGTTCTCTTCACAAGCCAAAATTACCAAAGAGGGCAGCCTAGGCACTTATATGCCAGATTTCAGATGTGCGATACTCTAAAGCTGGAAATGGATTCTGCAGAGAAAACTAAAAAACACAACCTGTGGGATCTCAGCATTCTGTGAAAAGCTGCATTTTTAGGACTCAACTATATGCAAAGGGAATTGGAACAATTGGAAATTAGCAAAAACTATTCATTAACTTTATTCACCCATATATAACATAAATATATATTTCTGAACTACTGAAGTTCTGGATTTCCAAATCTATTTTGAACAACTATTTAGTTCAGATACTTTGTGTTGGTTTGTTTAGTTTAAGTAACTCATAAGAGAGGGCCTGTAAGACATATGAACAAGTTAAAGATTATTAAGATAAGTTAGATGTATTCAAGTTAGCAGAACCTGATGAAATTCATCATAGGGTACTTAAGGAACTAGCTGAAGCAATTTTGGAGCCATTTGCAATTGTCTTTGAGAACTCCTGAAGGACAGGAGAAGCCCCAGAAGACTGGAGAAGGACAAACACATTACCTATCTTTGAAATGGGGAACAAGGAGGACCCAGGGAATTATAGACCAGCCAGCCTAACTTCAATACCTGGAAAGATACTGGAATAAATTATTACACAATCAATTTGTAAGCACCTGGAAGATAATGGGGTTACAAGGCATAGTCAGCATGGATTTGTCAAGAATAAATCATACCAAACCAATTTAATTTCCTTCTTTGATAAGATTGCTGATCTAATGAATCCAGGGAAGCAGTAGATGTGATACACCTTGTTTTTAGTATGGCTTTTGACATAGTTCCTCATGACATTGTCCTAAACCATCTAGAGAAATGTAGTCTAGATGAAATTACTACAAGGTGGATGCACAACTGTCTGAAAGACCACGCTCAAAGAGTAGTTATCAATGGTTTACTGTCATATTGGGAGGGTTCATCTAGTGGAGTCATTCAGGGTCAGCCCTGGGTCCAGTACTATTTTATCCAAGTCATTAATTAAAATATTATGAGTAGAAAGTATGTGTATAAAATTTGAAGATGACACCTAGCTGGGAGGGGTTGGTTGCAAGCATTTTGGAGGACAGATTTAAAATTCAAATTGACCTTAACAAATTAGAGAATTGGTCTGAATTCAACAAAATGAAATTCAATAAAAACAAGTGCAAAGTACATCACTTAGGAAGGAAAAATCAAATGCACAACTACAAAATGAGGGATAATTGTCTAGGTGGTAATACTGCTGAAAAGGATCTAAGGATTATAGTAGACCACAAACTGAATGAGAGTCATCAATGTGATGCAGCTGCAAAAAACCACTAATATGATTCTGGGGTGTATTAACCGGACTGTTGTATGTAAGACACAAGAGATAATTGTCCCACTGTACTCGGCACTGGTGAGGCCCCAGCTGGAGTACTGTGCCCATTTCTGGACATCACAATTTAGGAAAGATGTGGGCAAATTGGAAACAGTCCAGTGGAAAGCAACACAAATGATTAAAGGTTTAGAATACCTGATCTATAAGGAAAGGTTTAAAAAAAATTGGGCATGTTAGTCTTGAGAAAAGATGACTGAGGGGCAACCTGATACACTCTTCAAAGATGTTAAGGGCTGTTATAAAAAGGATGGCGATCAATTGTTCTCCATGGCCTCTGAGGGTAGGACAAGAGGTAATGGGCTTAATCTGCTGCAAGGGAGACCTAGGTTAGATATTAGGAAAAAATTCCTAACTACAAGGGTAGTTAAGCTCTGGAATACACTTCCAAGGGAGGCTATAAAGTCCCCATCATTGTAAGTTTTGTTACAAGTTTGACAAACATCTTTCAGGTATGGTCTAGGTTTACTTGGTCCTGCCTCAGCAAAGAGGGCTGGACTTGATGACTTCTTCAGGTCCCATCTAGGCCTTCATTTCCTATAGCTCTATAGCAGGGGTTCTCAAACTGGGGGTCATGACCCCTCAGGGGGTCGTGAGGTTATTACATGGGGGGGTCGTGAGCTGTCAGCCTCAACCCCCAAGGCCCGCTTCACCTCCAGCATTTATAATAGTGTTAAATATTTTAAAATGTGCTTTTAATTTATGAGGGGGTCACACTCAGAGGGTTGCTGTGTGAAAGGGATCACCAATACAAAAGTTTGAGAACCATTGCCTGTGCTTCTCAGGCTGGCTATGCTGTGGCTGTCTTCTGCACAGTTCAATCCAGTTCTGCACAAAAATATAAGAGGATGAATCATTGTGCTCTTTTCACTTTTTTTGTGGGTATATCAAAGGCCAGCCATAATATTGTCATCTTGTCCAGACTGGAGTCAAAATTATCTAAAAAGCATGTTAATGGTTCTACACAAAGTAGAACAGGGATTCTGTGACCCCGTCAGATGTGGTTTAGGGTACACTGGCTGAGTTGAGCAACCTAATTTCATTCCAATCTGAAAGATAAAGTCACAAAGTGGATAAACTGCTGTTTGACAAATATGTAAGCTAGAATTGCATTAAAATGGCAATTACCTTTTAGCCTCTGACGGCACATCATTACCAGTAATACTTTGCAGATTTTCTTTTGAAATCATTACCTTATGACAGCCAGGCAGCACCTCTAACCTTGTTTTGCACCTTTTTAACAGAATTTTCAGACAGATTGTCATAATTTATAGTGCATGCAATTGCAACCTTCATCTGCGGGCAAAATAGCTGAAGTTTGACATGAGGTGAAAAATGTGACAGCAAATAATAAAGGTAAAATGGCTTCTTTCTGAGAAAACATATTGAAGGCAAAAAAAGCTTGGGACCCAAGTTATTATGTTTATAGTCAATTTTCAGTATTTTCTCATCATTTATACCCAAATGGAAGGAAGCTAAGTTGTTTGGGGCAAATAGTCATCACTTTTAAGTCATGTGGTCCACTTAAAATATAGCTTCATATCACGGTACAGCAAAAAGATTCCATCTTTTTTTGATTTGTGAAGATTGAATTTATTTGAAGGCATCATCAATTTTTAATGATTTATCTAAATTTTAGACCATATGAAATTATAAATCTCTTTTTAAGTCTCCCTGGCAAAGCAGTGCAGCACAGGGAATTCAAATGCTCTACACAATTTGCCAGTTTATTAACAATAAATTTGACATTTGTCAAAAAAAATACAGAATTGTTACAAACAGCTTTTATTGATGTGCAAGACAGAGCCCCTCTGTTAGCATAAGAACTCATACTGGTAGCATTGCATCTAAAGCCAATATTATTGTATTTCAAAGGATTATCAATAGAGCCTAATGGCCATAGGTCGACCCCAAATACACCAAGAGGAGAGCTAGTTGGGAGTTTTTCAGCGAAACATTTTTTCCAACAGAAAATGCTGATTTGTCAAACCTGAAACTTCTCATTTGAAAATGTTGTTGGGAAGGTTTCTCTGGTCCGGGATGGAATTTCCAGTCAAAACCAGAGAGACAGCCACCCCACAATAGTCAATTGCCTGTAGCTAGATCGCTCACTTAGACTCATGTTTAAGTCCCTGCTCCAAATCAGGCAGAGGCGGAACTTGAACCTGGATTACCCACAATGCAGATGAGTTCCCTAACTACAGACTATTCTGGATGGGCTGCACTGTCTATAGTTTTTCATGAACATTTTCAAAAGCGCTTGGTTTTGTCCCAGTGCAGAACAAAAACAAATGTCAAAATGGAATTTGTGCTTTCCAGCCAGCCCTGAATGTGAACCGGTATCCAGGTCAATAAATGATGTACAGTATGTTTTTTTTAAGGGGGAGGCTAGAGGGTGTATATTAGATTACTAAAGTGGGATTGCACTTGTACAAATGGTCTGCCTTTGAAAGAGCTGATCAGTAACAGGAGAAGGAGTCCATGTAGAAAAAGGACCACAGTTGCTTCAAATGGAGTGAAAATTCACATACAGAGGATAAAATACATTCATAGATTTATGAAAAGGACAAAATGTTTGCCACATATATGCTTTTATAACAGTGTTTTCTTTATAATTTTGAATGCAGTAAAAACTTCCCTTTATTACTAGAGTAAGTACACTGTTAAACACTCAGCTATGATTCATTTTACTTTGTCACATCGGTCCTAAAAAATGTAATGCCAGGAAGACTAGATATTTTCCGGGACTTAGTAATAGGCTATGATGACCTTGATTTCTAGGTCACTTGTCCTCGTCAAGATCAGGTTCATGGTGACCAAAAATCATTACTACACCTTACAGCTAGTTGGTGGTTTACATGAAATGAGATGATTGTCTTACCCTGCTTCTTAGTGAACTGCTGCCAGCATAATAAAAGTGAAATTACTAAGAAAAAATAGGGGCTGCACTCAAAAAATGATCTCTAAATCTTTTTCAAATGTTAAGAGTATGTTGTATTTCTTTCAGGATACAAAAAAATCCTGAGCTCAGTGCTTTCCCTTTATTTATCATCTCCTCTCTCTGACTAGATAATGAATTTGATAATTGAAGGTTCACAGCAGGTTAAACAATATTGTTTTAGCATGTAAATATTAAGTTATTTCACGAATTTGGGACAGATCATATGAGGGGATAACAGCCTTCAGTTCAACGAGGACTGATGGTGATTGGGCCCAGATATCATCTGGTAATAAAGTGAGAAAGAGCTTTTAAAGCCTTTTAAAAATATATATATATATTTTTTCCTCAACAATAGTATAAGCATCAGGCTCTTTGTCAAGATGCTCAGTGATTCTATTGAAAACTTTACACAGAAATCAGCACTAACTTGTTGGTGATCTCAGAGGAGACACCAAGGAACAAATGGATAGAGACTTTCGCCTCTAGAAGAGGTGTCCCTTGGTCAGGATTGGGGCACTGTGAGAAAGCTTTCACTGGTACTATCTTTACTGCACCTATATTTGGCTGAATATAGGAATTCAGTTACCAGTTTGCTCAATCCATCACCTTTCACAAGACCAAATTTACTTTAACAAAAACACTTACATCCCAATGAAATCCTGGGCCCATTGAAGTCAATAGCATGTCATCCTCCACATACATTAATCCCTAGCTATCTATATAGAAGAAATGTCAAAACATTAATTGCAAATAACTATCCAAAGAATTCAGCACTTTCTCAAAATTGCTCATGACCCAATCCTGATTTCTATTAAAGTATTTATTAGTTACTGGATGGTTTGCACAGAACATTTTCAACCTATGGGTTGTTCACAAACTATTCATTTTCTTAATTATTTGTGATATTATCTCAGTCACCCAGGTCACAAATATTTCTGCTTCCTAGTTGCAGACAAACAGAGAAAGGAAAATGAATAACACGCACAGTGGCTTGTGCACAAATACCCTTCTCCACATCGAGTGCAGGCATTCGTACAAACAATCCCATAACCATTCATCAAAACAAAACCCCATTCACACAAGTGTTCACGAATAGCAAACAATAAGGACTACCAACACGGATGGAACTGAACAGCTACTCAGAATTCAAATGAACATTCACAAACAATGGAGATTTTTTCCTCCACATTTATGAAAGAAGTATCCTGGATTTTAGTTCACTCTCTGCCAATCTGTAAGCTTTTTTGCATTGAATTTCGATCTCTCTAATGCAGGGTAAAACTACTTTAGTTGTTGTGGGGGAGAAGAATAGTTTTTAAAGAGATGATTTGTGACTTTTTTTTAAAAGGTCAAATATACTAAGGAAAAATATGTTCAAAAAGAAGGAGACTGGAAAAAAAAGATTATTAGCAATTTATGTGGCCAGTTGTAGGCCACAATATGACAACATAATCTCCTATCCTTTTCCCTACTTAATTCATAAAGCCATATTTGGTGCATTCTAGAGGTGAGACACACATGAGAGCCAAAAACATCTTCAGCAGATCAAACATTAATATATATGGCTATAGGGGAATAATGAATATTCTTCTGGCTGGCTAAGAACTAGAAACCGTTTCTCCCACCATCTCCTTGTAGCAACATCAGTAACACTAAACATAAAGCTTTGCAATAGACTTTCTACTAATGTCAGCTAGAGCTTAAGCAGAATTAAGGCTGGTGAAGTGCCCTTCACATAGAACAGTAGCTTCCCCATTAATCTGTTGTGTTTCCTGGTAGTATCATTTGTCCTATTTTATGCCTAAACCATAATATCAACATTATTAAAGAACAAAATTTTATGCATTGTGAATTATAATAATTTAATGATAGCCAGTTTCCAAAAGTTTGTGTATTTTCTCACCAAGGGGGTCATTATTTAACATCTCTCTTAGAGTATTTCTGAGATGCAGACTAGAATTTTTTATCTTTAGTGGCTCTTTTATAGACATTTGCAACATAAATTGACTTAACTGTTCTGTTTAGTCCTACTCTTTGTTAAGAATTATTATTGTGATTCTTTCTTTGGGGTTTTATTGCTTATTCTTTAGTATTCGTACACCCCTTTAGGATTCCATGATTCCATTTTTGGAAGCCTTTTATGGGGTGTCTGTTCTGATGCACTATCCTTCAGCTGATGTTTACAAATATTTTCTGCTTAGTTTAATACCTAGGAAGTGCAAAATATACTTTGCTCACAATGAGCTAATGAGATTACTTAACTGAGTAAAGGGATTCACGGATATTAAAGATAGCTTGTTTTTTACTAAGCATTTCTATAAAACTTTCCATTTTCAAACCCCACAGAGGAAGTCAGTCTCAGCACTGGTTTGGAATGAGGTTTCCTGGCACTTGGTATTGGACTCAGACCATTAGACTTGCCTCTCTTCCTTTTCCTTATACAGCAGTGCATGGTCTTGTTTAAGCAAGTCTCTCATTTTAATGTATTTAACACAACGCAAAATGTATGATTAATTAATTTTAAAAGCACCAGCTATGAAACCCTCTTGGCAGGATGATTTGGAAAGAATTACACTACCTCTTTGCTTAGCTTTAAAACAATATTTTACATGCAATGGAAAGGCTTGATTGTGCTGGACGCACATTCATAGGACTTCAGCATTGGTTGGGGCAGAAAGGAACCAGGGTAAATAGCAACCAAATCTGGCCAGTGTGAATGGAAAGGATTAGTGGAGTCTAGGCAGCACACTGTTTCGCTGCCTCCTAAAGATGGCAGAAGCCACTATGTGTCAACACCACACTAAAGGGGCTCCCTATAATTTCAGGGAGTTGGCAAGGGGAAGGCTGGGGGATGGAGGGCTGAAGCCAGGGAGCAGTCATTCTACACACCATGTTCCCCAGTTAAACCATCAGATATTTCAGTGAAAAATCCATTTCAAACTAATGCTACTGGGGAAAACATTAGCTTCTGGCTCCATAGCTTCTGTCCCATTGGTTGTGTGTATGTAAAGAGAAGAAATGTAGAGCTATTGCTTTGCAACCAATGGTAGCCAAGTTCACTAATGAGACTGCTGCGCCAGAAGGAATAGTGTGGAATAGGTGGCATTCCACATGAGTGCTTCATGACGTATAAGGCTGGGACTGGATTTTCCTAATGACTTCAGTAGTCTCTGGCAACTTACGGCCTGATTCTGAACTATTAAAGTCAATGGCAGTTTTGCTACGGACTTCAACTAGAAGCAAGATTAGGGATCTTGTGTGCCACCCGCACTTTCCATCCCTCCTGGTAAGGAATGACTGAAAAGTGTACCTAGTAATGATGTTCCAGCTCAAACCTGCACCATCTTAATAACCTATTGTGTGGCTCCCAAAATTCCACACTCCCTTTCTCTCTCATGGCAGAACTGCACTGGTTCTTCTGCCAGGCTTTCTTTAGCACCCACAAAGGCAGGGGTAGGATTTTCTCCCTTTTTTGTATGATCAAATGGAGAATGAATTAGAAATCACATAATTTATGTATCACGCATTTTATGTATTAATGGTCAATGGATGCAGTTGCATGGATTCCAATATGTGCATTGCTGTGCATCACCATTTTATAAAGCAGTAATGTTTAACTTAATCGGAAGTAAACGTTCACAGCTGTGAACATTAAAATACTGCTGGCTAAGTTTGTTGGGGTGCACTTTGCTGCTATCTTTCATAGCTCAATATATATGCTGAATCTTTTACCTTAAGAACTATTAAATTGAACTTGCTGTACAGGAATTTTATTTTAATAGATCAAGGCCTGATTCTGATCTCATTTGCACAAGTCATGAGTCACTCCACCAAAGTCAATTGCATGACATCATTGTGAAAATTCTGTAAGATTGAATCAGGCTCCTTTCCACTATCGTTTTAAATTAATATTCTGCTATGATTTTACCTTTTTTTATATACTGTGCAAACCAGTTATTTCTAAAGCAACATGTAGATTTTTACTGCAAAGACTTATCAGGAGCAGAAGGTTGCACCTTCAGTTTTTATTTTTAAATATAATATTCCAAGAGAGAAAAAAGGGAGAACATAATATAGTGTTGTTTTCTTACAGGTAGCTCAATATCATTCTGAATGAAGTTCTAAACAAACAACTGGTACAACTTTTTTTCCTTATATGCATAATATCAGCATGTGGTACCACATTGTTTTTGTTGCTGTTACTTTCATTTTTATAACACATTTTATAAAACAACACTTTAAACTGTGTCCAAAGATGGAGCACCATCCTTAAGTACTTATGCATGTAAGTCACTTTACTCACCTAAGTAGTTCCCCATTGGGTATTTGCATAGTCAGGTCTGTTTGAGTGTCCTTAAATATATCAACAAATTGGGCAGAAATAGAATTCTAAATTTGAGCCAATTATACTTTTATCTCACATGATTAGTCTGATTAGTCCAATAGGTAAGGTTTGTGATTTTGGGAGGGTACTAGATATCTGAATGGTTCTGGAATAACTATTCTACCCTCCCAAACTGCTAATATTCTGGATTTTGCAAAGCCATTGCAACATTTGGTCAGCATTTTCATCAAAACAACATTAACAGTCAGTGATAAAATGGATTCCAATGGTGTGATGATCCTGTTATCTTGGCAAATCCTGTAACAAATCTGCAAGAAAACATTAATGGGAAAATAAAACGTATGTCTTTGTTATGTGACAAGTTTGACAACTAAGCCTGCTTGTAGATAGGTAACATTAAATGTAATATCCTGCAATAAATAGAGCTTTTTTCATATTTCCTTTTAAACTCTTTTACTTGCTTCAGGCTGAACCAATTGTTTTGCCCTGACCTCCATTTCTAGGTTATAAGAAGAAAAGCTAAGTCATAAATAGAATCACTGCTGATTACTGGGAAGGTTTGATAGTGGCTTTACTTTTAAGATTTCCCCCCCTAGGATACGCCCGGAAACTGAATAGCTGTTGTGTCAAAGAAGAGCAATACATGGAGCTCTCTACATTTAAGAACTTTGCAAGTATAGTGTCAAGAATTCTTCTTGCCCTGAGCACTGATGGCACTGGATTAATGTATTCTATTTCATTCAGACATAGGTGGTGCCCGCAATTTAATCTCCATCTCTGTGTTTAACATTTACAGCAATGTGAGGGGACAGGAACATCATGTACCTATAAACGAGGACAATATGAAGAAAACGATGATGTTACCACTCAAGAAAGAGATTTTAGAGTCATTGTGGATAATTCTCTGAAAACATCCACTCAATGTGCAGCAGCAGTCAAAAAAGCAAA
The DNA here is from genome assembly GCA_037349315.1 of Chelydra serpentina. Lineage (NCBI taxonomy): Eukaryota > Metazoa > Chordata > Testudines > Chelydridae > Chelydra > Chelydra serpentina. The sequence goes on along the minus strand of JBAIAC010000014.1, from coordinate 6,517,196 downwards.
CAGAATGTTAAGAATCATTAAGAAAGGGATAGATAATAAGAAAGAAAATATCATATTGCCTCTGTATAAATCCATGGTACACCCATATCTTGAATACTGCATGCAGATGTGGTCACCCCATCTCAAAAAAGATGTATTAGAATTGGAAAAGGTTCAGAAAAGGGCAACAAAAATGATTAGGGGTATGGAACGACTGCCATATGAGGAGAGATTAATAAGACTGGGACTTTTCCGCTTGGAAAAGAGATGACTAAGGGAGGATATGATAGAGGTCTATAAAATCCTGACTGGTGAGGAGAAAGTAAATAAGGAAGTGTTATTTACTCCTTCTCATAACACAAGAACTAGGGGTCACCAAATGAAATTAATAGGTAGCAGGTTTAAAACAAATAAAAGGAAGTATTTTTTCACAGAACGCATAGTCAACCTGTGGAGTTCCTTGCCAGAGAATGAGGTGAAGTCCAAGACTATAGCAGGGTTCAAAAAAGAACTAGATAATTTCATGAAGGATAGGTTCATCAATGGCTATGAGCCAGGATGGGCAGGGATGGTGTCTCTAGCCTCTGTTTGCCAGAAGCTGGAAATAGTTGACAGGAGATGGATCACTTGATGATTACCTATTCTGTTCATTCCCTCTGGGGCACCTGGCATTGGCCACTGTTGGAAGACAGGATACTGGACTAGATGAAGCTTTAGTCTGACCCAGTATGGCCATTCTTATGTACGAGTACCTTGGAACACAAGTTCGTATACCACCGCTCCCAGAGGTAAGACTGCAGGTCAAGAATTTTGGCTGTTCAGCTCATCCAAAAACCAGTGGCCATTGCCATCTTTGATTATGATGTTGTTCCAGAATTGTCACCCTTTTGAGAAGTACTACTTGGAAATTTGACTTGTGTTGTTGAACAATTTTCATGTCAATTTCTCAGGTGGTATTTCTAAGGAACAATACAAAAACATTGTATCTTCCCACTAATTTAGACTGACTGCCAAGAAGAAAGGTACTTGGAGCTCCTTGCTTGTCCCTTGTATCCTCATTTCTGTCTATGCCTATTTAATACTGTAAAACTGATGGAGAATTTTTTTAATATCAAATCCACAACGTGTTCTTTGTCCCAGCAGACTGTACCCCATTTTTGCTCTAAAGCATTATAGTACATATAAGACATACTCTAGTTAACTATGACCCTTATGCAAGCATTTTGACACTATTATTTCAGGTAGTGTTGAGACAGAATATTCACCAACTCTGAAAATGGAAACTGACCTTGAGTCACACTTTAAGGTTACTCACTGCAGATATAATATTTAACCCTTAGGATGCTGGCATTTGCCAGGCTAGCATCCAGAAGACTGCTTAGGAGTATGCTGAGAGAACCCAGAGTGTTAATTATTCAGTTCCAAATAACTTGCAGTATTGCTGTATTCACTTATACCAGCAGAAATAAACTCTAAAAAAGTACTTCTAACTAGCTAATCATCTATCATTCATAGTGTATACTATGCATATATATCACTGGATATAAAAGATACATAAGATTGCTTCCATTGTTTTGATTTGCCTTCTGGCAAGCAACAGAAAGAAAGTGAAAAAATAGTCAGACAAAGAAGATTTCCCCATACATGTTTTCAATAATTTAATGACCTACCTTCTTGCACAAATCAGCAAGTCCTATGAGGAAGTCTTAGCTAATCAATAAATTATTGCTGAGTAAAAAGTCTAACCACCTTTAGGAAAGCTGTAAAATCTTCCTATTTGACAAACGCTTTTCCAGAATAATCAGAGTAACATTCACAGCAGTGACTGTTCCCCTCTCCCCACCCAAATAAACATCCCAAAAGAAAAACTTTCCCCAAGAAGAGCTTCTATAACTCAACAAAGAAGAAGAGACAGAGACTCCATGGAGTCCCTTAGGGGTTTAAGTATTCCAGTCTATTCTACAATGGAAGGCACTCAAATACTATGGTGATGGGTATCCATATAAAACCCTAAGATAGAGAAAGAGCAATCCAAGTGGACGGAGCAGATTGCTCACATACCAAGTTCCAGGAGCAGCCACAGAGACTGAGTCTGACCGAGACAGTCTCTCCAGAGTGCCTCCTGGGATTGTCTGACTCCATGCCACCTCTTAGGGCTTCAACTTAAAAGACATCATCCAACCCCAGGTAAGTATCTCAATATTTGACCTATTGTTATCATTAACTTGCAAAACCTTGCACTTACATATAAAAAATTTGTTTTGTGCACAAATCAATAACTGCACAGCAAATAGCTGTGTATATAAGTCCATTTTGCAGTTACAATGTGTATACCAGAGGTAGGCAACCTATGGCACGCGTGCCAAAGGCGGCACGCAAGCTGATTTTCAGTGACACTCACACTGCCCCGGTCCTGGCCACCGGTCCGGGGGGCTCTGCATTTTAATTTAATTTTAAATGAAGCTTCTTAAACATTTTAAAAGCCTTATTTACTTTACATACAACAATAGTGTAGTTATATATTAAATACTTATAGAAAGAGACCTTCTAAAAACATTAAAATGTATTACTGGCACGCAAAACCTTAAATTAGAGTGAATAAATGAAGACACCAGTTTTGAAAGGTTGCTGACCTCTGTTGTATACATTTTGTATAGGCCTTTGGAAATCTGATTCTGAATGTCAAGTTACATGAAAATAAGTCACATTGCGCCACTGAATTCTTTGGGTATATGCTGCATATTGCACCAAATTTTAATACATTGTGCATGAATTCTTCCACATTGTTATTTGCATGGATAGACAGTAAACAAAGGGTTTTTAACATAGTGCATCAAGGCGACTTCAGGTACATTTTCAGAACAAATACAAACACACACACACAGCTCAAAAGACCTATTAGGACTCAGTCAGTGTGGTTGCAGTGATTATGGCAAAGGATTGGGGGCCAGGAAACTTCTGAATGCTAATCCTTGCTGAGCCACCGACTTCCGTCTATTAGCTTGGGCAAACAATTACTTTACTAGAGGGGAAACCATGTTGCATCTGAGTGGTGCTTTACCGAATAAATAAGTTACAAACAGTATCCAAATCACTAGAGTTGGATTAGTGCTGAAATCCTCAACTTGCCCTGACACTCCATTCAAAATACCTGTGGCTAACAAGGAAAGTTACCCCATTTAGTTCCTAGAAAAAAATGCAGATCAGCTTTCAGTGCCCAGAGAAATGACCTCAAAATGACTAAGTGTGTTTACTTTGCATATTGCCTTGGTTTCAGTCAGTATCATAGTCATAGCAAGGATGGGAGAAGTGATCTTGTGAGGACAAGATAGAAAACAAAATCAGCTTTGAGAAGAGAAATAACAAATGGCACATTTTCAAGAGCAGTAACTTGATCTGGGTCTGCAAAGTGAAAAAATTGCATTTGTACCTGTTGCACACTGAAACATGAATTTCCAGAAGAAAAAAAAAGGTAATTGAGAGTGTAAAAGAGTAAATTAATCAGGCAATTGCTTGTTCTATACTTAGAGTCCCATCTTTACACATACATTTTTGTAGAGTGGCTCCACAAGTGTGCATTGCAACATTTAGTTGTGTAAATAAGGGAAGAAATAGCGGGGAAGATGCATATTTTGGCAACTCTCTGTAGACTTCCTGGAGCCAGGCTAGGGGACTCTCCTAGATGGGTTAGAATCCTCCAGAATGTGAGTATGGCAGGAACTAGGCATGTTGATTAGCTGTTTAAAGCTATTTAGGTGACTTCCATTGTGGGCAAGCAACCTGGCAGGACACACCCACACTCTCTGAGAGTGGAACCAATGGGAACTCAAGGGATGTTTATAAATAGGAGAAGTGGGAGCTAGACTGGCGGACTCAGAAGTGGAGCAGTCTAGAGAACAGAAGAGCCTGCCGTTAAGATTGTGTTGCAGGGTCTTTGGCAGTTTTTCTGGATTAGATTTCAGGCTCACTCATCCTACTGGAGAAGAGGAGAGGGACTGGAATTTTCTGGAGGCTGTGAAAATTGCATACTGATGTTTCAAAGACTCAAGGTGAGTTTAAAGGAGACTAGGGACCTCTCTCTTCTTTCCCAGTTTTTAGGAACTGGCATGCCCTACAGCAGGGTTGGACACTAGTCTACAGAGACTAAGGAGAGTAAATACACCAGAGAAGAGCTCTAGGAGAGGGTACGTGTGGGCGTGTACATAATTATATGTTTCATTTAAACCGGTGATAGTAACGAGTGGGAAAATCCTTCTGAAAATGTTGTCTGTAAACAAGTGTTGTTTTTGACAATTGTTTCAAGAGTTATAAGTAAATGTATGCATTCCTTTACAGATAGCTATTTAGTAACTGTTTTCCTTTAGAGATTGTATGCGACTATCCTTCTACCAGAGATGTAACTCTTTATATTATATAGACTCAAAGTCCTGAAAAGACTGAACTCTGGTCTGTGCCATTGCACAGAGGTTAGCTGAGGTATAGAAAAGGGGAAAGAAACATTATACTTAACATTAGAATAGTGCTTTCCCCAAGCCTGTTATAGTGCACTATAGGCATATGTCAAAATGTAGCCCATTCTGGTTGGTTCAGGAAGGGAGCAGGTTCTGGTCAGGCCTGGGACAATCTGAGGCTCTGCTACAGGTGAGTGTGGGCCCCTGTGGGAATATTTCCTTGAGGGGCATAAGCAGAGTCTAAGCTGCCAGGGTGAATTAGCAGTCTCCCTAGAAACAACTGATCTATGGCCAGTTCTAATGCTGGCAGTGGGAAAGAATTACACCAGCATTCCATATGTATCTGCAAACTATAGACCATCTCCTTCATCAATACTACCTGCAAATATAGGTCCTCTGGCCTCATAGGAGTGTACATCTTCCTGAAAGATGGCAGAAAATGATCAACTAGTCCCATGCTGGCATTGTGAATACGTTCTGACACCTTTCCCTGCACTGAACCATACCTTACATCACAGGTAGACCCATTGAAAACAAATGTCTACTTACTTGTGATTTAAGGTACAAGTCTGGATCATATGCACTGCCAGTTTATGTATTGTTTTATGAAGAATTGGCCTTTATTGTCCTGAGAGCGCGGGAGTAAAGTATCCACATAGATTGTTCCTTTAAGTAGTTTACAAATCCTGCTGTGTGTCTTTACTGCATGCTCAATGTTGGCAATGATGTCTGATGAAATACATCCTACTTGTGCAGTGGACTCTCCCCCCTCTAATGGATACTTCTTTTCCAACCAAGTTACCCATTTATGCCAAGAATACCCAGATTTGGGCAGGATTCCCATAGGTTTTTTTTACAGAAAGAGTGTGATGTACGTCCTTCACTAGCGCTAACATAATCCTCATAACATAAAAGCCTCAGTGCTTAAACTAGAGCCACTGCTCTCATTCAGCCCTGGCCCTGCACTGTCCACATTCAAAGACATGCTGGTGGAACTCTGCAGTGTCTAAAAAGAGAACATACATAGCCAGAAAAGGAAGAAACTAAGACACAGATACTCCATGAAACATTTTGTCTACAAGATAGAAAATCCTGCTAAATACTGTTCCAAGCATTTGGTGATTACTAGGAGGACAGTGCCAGGTAATGTCAAGGCCATGCTGCAGAGGGAGGAGTGAGCGGGGGGGGAAAAGACAGACTGTAAGGATTATCTCCCTGCATGGATGACCCATGGTGAAAGAGCTAGGTGATGCGCTCAGTTTTCAAGGCATCCACGCATTTATGGGCACATACCTCCAGCCTGTCTATGCAGATCACAAACCCTTCACCCCAGAGGGTTGATGCATCAGAAACTCTACACAGTTCTCTGCATGGAATTTTCTAGATAAGCTATGCTCTTTCACATAAATTTCTGCAGCAGGAGTGATGGGACTCAGGTTCTGGATGGTATTTATAAGCATTTGCTGCACAGGATTAGGCTATATCTTGAATGTACATAGCATAAAGTGCACTGCATATTATAAATTCTGCTACCTATGCCACTTGAGTTCTTGGTCAAATAACTTGTTGTTCCTTGGAGCCAAAGGATGGGAAAGATTGCCAGTTCCATCAGAGAGAGCATTTGAAAGTGTTATTATTTCTATTTCCATTGTTCTATCAACCAGCACCAGTAATATGCCATTTTTCAGAAGGGATTCCTTTCTTTTAAGTAATATTTTTCTAGGGATAGCTGGGTTGGAGCCAATTTAAAAATGGGGCCTACACCGCATAATATAAAGAAAACTAAATATACAGAAAAGGGTCTCCTGAGATTCTTTCAAAAGTATGTGTGCTTCATTTACAATAAATTGATATACAAATGTATGATATTGTTTCTCTATCTAACAATGCCATTTAATGGGCAACTTTTCCAAGGCAAAATTATGCATAATTCACAGCACAGTCATGGTAAAAAATAGATCATTTCACTTTATGGTCATGACAACCTGTGGACCCCGCTGCCAGGCATTAACAGTTCATTAATTAGCTTTGATCTAGTCCTGTTTTGAAGAAGATTAGATCAAAGTGAATTAACGAACTGTTTACACATGGCAGCTGATCATAGCAAACTACCAAACTATTAATGTGCGGTAGCAGAGATCCATATAAATGGCAAAATTCACGCTTCTGTAGTATCATAATAAAATCATACCCTTAGAAATAACACACACCCCAAAATACAAGTTCAGCGTGGTGCTGAATCTGAATTAAAAATACATAATCCTAAATTAATTTTAAAATGAAATAATGTTACATTAGTTCATAAAGGTTCAATATTTTTATTTAAGAGATGTAAACAAATGTAACTGTCAAATTGTATTACATTGAAATTTGATAATTGCTCGAGTAACTATCAAATATTTCATTTTAACATGCAATTTGTTTTATTATTGCAGGTATGAAAATCCAGTGATATGAATGAATGGAATATGAATCAGTGTACAACAGCAACATATAGCAATTTTTTGCGATTATATGTAAGAGCTTGCTAAAAGCACAAGTATAGGGAAGTTGCAGAATTTTTCTCAGTCATTGTTTTTAGGCAGCAATTGCCAAACATTTATTTATTTCTGAGGTCAGACATATTACTCAAAAAACTGATCTTATACATCAAATCTGCTGGCCAAGTTCTTAGGTTTTCCATTTTCTCAGGTTATAAATAATTGTACATGCAGTAACTTTCTCCAACTTTCTTGATTTACTTCCCTTTTCCTGTAGTGACTGTCAGTCGTTTGATCATCAAGACTGGTCATCAGATGGCAAATAAATAATCCATTTCTCTCTTCAATTCTTTCTCCCTTATCCCACTTCTTCCCCATAATTCAACTTTTAGTTAATTACATTTTGTGCTACTTCAGTGAAACTGGCAGTACTACCTCAAGCCACTAGAGTTATGATACAGACTACTACTGGGCTTCATGAAAATTACTATAGCTGAGATAGTGTATCTGAGCAATCATTATGGGCCTGATCCAAAGATCACTGAAGTCAGTGGAAAAACTCCATGAGCTCTCTCATCATACATATGTGTGATTGGTGCCTTATGGTATTCAAACAGCTAGGGATCTCTCTTGAAATAACTAAACTACTGTGAATTTACAGCACTTCCTTCAGAGTGTGGGGACAGACCTCACATTCAGAGATTCCAAAGCCGGAAGGAACCATTCTGATTATCTCATTTGACTTCCTGTATAACATGAGCCATAGAACTTCCCCAGTATAATTCCTAGAGCATATTTGTTAGAAAAACATCCAATCTTAATTTTAAAATTGCCAGTTACGGAACTCCACCTTGACCCTTAGCAATTTGGTACAATGGTTAATTTCTCTCACTGTTAAAGATTTATTTCTAGTCTGAAGTCATCTAGCTTTAGCTTCCAGCCTTCGGATCATGTTATACCTTTCTGTGCTAGATTGAAGAGCTCTTTATTAAATATTTTCCCTCACAGATTCTTATTGATTGTAATCAAATCACCACTTAAACCTTCTCTTTATAAAGCTAAATAGACTGAGCTCCTCCAGTCTATCACAAGGCATATTTTCTAATCCTTTAATCCTGCTCATGGCTATTTTCTGCACCATCGCCAATTTATCAACATCCCTCTTTATTGTGGATACGAGAACTGGACATAGTATTCCAGCAGCACTTGCACTAGTACCAAATACAGAAGTAAAATAACCTCTCTACTCCTACTTGAGATCCCCCTGTTTATGTATCCAAGGATTGCATTCACCCTTTTGGCCACAGCTTCACACTGGCAGTTCACATTCAGCTGATTATCCACCACAACCCCCAAATCTTTTCCCGAGACACTGTTTCCCATGATGGAACTCCGTGTAATGTAAGTAGGGTCTACAGTCTTTGTTCATAGGTATATACATTTACATTTAGCCATATTAAATCATATATTGTTCGCCTCCTGGGAACATCTACTGGTGCCACCCAAAGCTGCGTTGAATGTCATAAGGGTGCCTGAGCCTGCAGGTCTGTCACATGAGCTACTGCCACAGCAAAGATTACAGGCCAAAACAGGAGAAAAAACAAAAGGATTTCAAGGAGCTTTCTATTTTACCTACAGATGCAGCCACCATTTACAATGTGTCTGGAGAGATGGATATGAGGTCCTTTCTAAAGCTAGGGAGAAAATTTTCAACAAAACATTTTTATCAGAAGGTGCTGATTTGTTAAAATTGAAATTTTTCATATAAAAGGGACAGTTTCAAAGAATTTTTCAATGTGAAAAATTATTGAAAACAGATTTGACGTTTTTTAAATTAAAAATTATAATTTTCCTGTTTGAAATATCTTTTCCTTTTCAAATTTAAGCTAATTATCGTAAAAAAATGGTTGAAATCTAAACAATGTTTTGAATGACCCAACTGTTTTTTTTTCCCCCTAGTTTGCAAAAAATTTTGAGATTTTGACTTATCCTCATTTGGGACTGGAAAAATTTTCAATGTCTTAAATTTTTCTGCAGGACAGGAAAACTGTTTCTAGCCCAGCTCTAGTCCTTCAGCTTTTCCCTCCCACAAAGTGGTTCTCATCGACCATCACCTTTCTCCCCGCAAAAATTAAGCTCATCTGGCACCTCTAGCTTTAAGAATACTGCCCTATTGGTTCCCATGCTGTCACACCATTGGTGGAAGCACAAAATACAAAAGGTCAATGAATACTTTAGAGCAGGCCTACACAACTTGTAAAGCGGCGAGGGCCATATTACTCCAAAGAAAACAGCTGAGGGCTGAAACCCCCCGGCCCCACGGAACCTTCCCGCCCCCCCCCCCAGCGCTGCCCGCCCCGCGGAAACAACCCCTCCTTCCCCAGCGCTGGGGTGTGGAAGCCTGTAGAGGGGGAAAGAAACAGCGCGCATAGGGTGACCAGATCACAGCAGTAAAATAGGACCCGCCCCCTCCCCGCTCGGCCCCACCATCACCCCCCTCTTCACTCCCCTAGGGGTCACTATATTACTGCACACAACAGTCAATCAATGCAGTTGTAGATAAATCTCTGCATTATGCATTTTTGTATAACTTTTATATGACTTTGTATTGAACCTTGGTAATATATTATAGTGGGCCCCTAAGGTAGTATAATTAAGGTAAAAGAAAAATGTCTTTTTGCTAGAAGTAGAATAAGATCTTCCCCCCACTTTGTATTCAATTGCCCTGTTGAATGAATGAGGTGTGAATGAGGAAGGTGCGGAAGGCAGGCACATCCAGACAGCTGCAACCCTTGGAGATGGGATGGGAACCAGGCCAAGAACAATCAAACTTGTCAAGTGGGCTGACTAGAGAAGAGAAGACATACTGATGGCCTCGGGGTTAGAAGCAAGCACCTTCCTTTGGGAACACCCTCTTTGCAGCATTGGGCCAACCCCCAGCCCAGAGACAAGCAGAAAAAGGACCAACGGTCACAGTCCCAGATTTTGGGCCGCACAGTGAGCCCACTTACTCACCCCCGCCCGCCGCACAGTGAGCCCATGCGGGCCACATGCAGCCCCCGGGCCACATGTTGTGCAGGCCTGCTTTAGAGATAGGAGCAGTTGTTAAAGTTTGTTGTTGGGGTTTTTTTTGGGGGGGGGGGCGAGGGGGGGGTGTTGAGTTAAAAAGCCTCATTGCATTTCAATTAATCCTATCCTTAATTCACAGATTTAAGTATTTTGTTTTAAATACTGGATATTGTAGAACTTTCACGTAACAGTTCACAACAGTAAGCAAGATCACACTTTCATTCTCTGTGGATGCTAATAAAATATATTTTTTAAAAGAAACTGATAAGCTATTTAAAATAAGTAAGCTACTGCTGAAAATACCACATTGCAATATCACTGTCGAGCAACTTTCTATTCAAGGAGAAATCTTGGATCTCCAATCAAGAGTCCACATCCCTGAGATGTAGCAGCTGTGCAAGTGAGGCAGTTCTAAAAGCATTTGTTTCTGACTATTCTGCCAAAATTAGCAAAGGAAAACTTGTTACCCAGGACTGAGGAGTACACAGCAGTTTGGATCAGCTGAGAACACAGAAAAGCAAAGCAAAAGATTCCAGACTGTGAGCATCAACTGCAAAGCGTGGATGCCAACCTCCTATCAACTCAATAGCTTACCCCAGAACAAAACAACTGCATATATATTCTCTAGTTTTATGGATTAAGAAGGTTCTTAAGTTTTAATCAGTTACTGGGGTTTAGTTGGGCTGGTTTATTTTCAATTAAATGGGCAATTGCTTAAGGTGAATAATAGAGGATAAATAAAAAGTGGTCATTGAATTGTAGCATCTCATTATGGACCAGAAGAAACCCTGAAAAAGGATGGAAAGCATTCTCATAAATGAGCTGAAAAAACCTCTCTGTGATTTTGCAAGTCTTTGCCTTTTTTACAATTAAGAGGTACACTGACCAACCCCCTCCCCCCACAATACTCAGTTCTCAAGGTACGGAATGAGAAACAAGTGTTTTGACTAAGATAATGCTATTTGTTCAATTTATTAGTACTATAATATTCTTTCCTATATTTTTTCCTTTTATTATGTCAATACACCCAGCTCATTAGGCAGATTCTCAGCAACATACATGTGATGACACATACAGCACCCCTTACCTGCAGCTAGAGGCAGTCTCTCCTGTGGTGCTGGGTGTCAGCTCCCTGATACCGCCAGCCACTTAAGCACTCTCCTCTGGGCTGTCAGCCCTAACTTCTCCTTGCAGGCTACTGCATCTACAATTATTTCGGAGTCCCTTTGAATTGTTCCCCTGTGATATCCAGCCCAACACTGACTACTCACAGTAATTACAGATCCTCTGTCCCTAAAGGTGCAGTTGTGACGGTGTCCCCATAAAACTTTATGGGGAGATGCTTATAAATGTATATATGATGTAACTGGAATATGTTTTATGCTACATGTGCCATGTAACATATCTCTGTAAAAGTTATGATCTACTGAATCTATTCCTCCTGTTTGTATGCATGTATCATTGTTGTAGTTGAAGTTATAAATATTGGTTTTATATTTGCTGGTTTTATACATAGCCTTTGTAAGAGCATGGGATCATGTCCTGAGAAAGGTATGTGCATGTAAAGAAACCAATCAAGAAACCCTTACACAGACAATAGGAGGTGCAGACCCCAATCCACATCTGAGCTTGGCCAGGAATGCGACTGGCTGGACTGGTTAGGGTGCATGGACATGTGACTTGCCCATGTGATCCCAAAACTCCAGGGTAACATGATGCTACACAGGGAGCAGGGAAAAGTCTATTTAAACCCTTGGAAGACCCCTCCATTTTGTCTTCAGCTGGCTAAAGAGAGAGGCTGTCCATCCCCCAAGGACATACCTGAAAGAGACTGAACCCAGGCTAGGAGTTCTACAGCCTGTAAAAGAAAGAGACTGGAACTGGTGAGGTTTTTATCTGTGTTGAGTTTGATTAGACATAGAAGTGCAGGTTTTATTTTATTTTACTTAGTAATTCACTTTGTTCTGTCACTTCTTGAAATCACTTAAATCCTACTTTCTCTACTTATTAAAATCACTTCTTACTTATTAAGTTACCTGGAGTATGTGTTAGTACCTGGAGGGGGCAAACAGCTGTGCATATCTTTCTATCTTTGAAATAGAAGGCAAACTATTTATGAGTTTACCCCGTATAAGCTTTATACAGGGTAAAACGGATTTATTCAGGGTTTGAACCCCATTGGGAGTTGGGCACCTGGGTGTCAAAGGCACGGGCACTTCCTGAGCTGCTTCCAGGCAGGTCTACAGCTGTTAGGGGACGTGGTTCGGACCTGGGTCTGTGTTTGCAGCAGATCAGCGGAATCTGGCTCAAAACAGACAGGATTCTGGAGTCCCAAGCTGGAAAAGGCAGGGAAGCAGGGGCAGAAGTAGCCTTGGCACACCAGGTGGCAGCTCCAAGGTGGTTTCTGTGATTCCCAACTCGTCACGGCAGTATTCCCCAATTTACCAGTTTTACCTTAAACCCTCCCTCCTGTAAACCATAAAGCACTTGTGAGAACTTATAATAAAACAAAATTAGGTTTAATTAAAAAAGAATAATGATTTAACTAGAAGTGAGAGAAAATTATGGAAACAAATGGTTACACTCCAAAACAAAATAATAAAACATGCAACTGGCTCTGCACTTATGAATAGTTATCTTTCCTATAAAATAAAGTAGTCTGGGGTAGCCAATTATTTTTTGTCAAGGTCCAAATTTCTTGGTGAAGATATAGTCAAGGTCCAGACTCTAGAGAAAATACTTAAAAATAATAGCAAAAATGATAAGTAAATAAAGAGATTTCAGGGCCAGCAGTCAAACTATTGATGACCCCTGAAGTAGGCTTCCCCCCCAAAGTTCAATCCATTGCAGAGCTGGCAATAGAACCAGGATCCAAACATTCATGAAAGCCCCTTGCTACTTAAGGGGTTTCCTCAGTGAATGGATCCAGCATGCCTTTCCCTACACCCTACTCTACTGAAACAGTCTTTTGTCTTTATTCATAGCCAGGGTAATTTCCTTCCTGCCTGCTGTAATTTTCCTTTTCACCTCCAAATGGTTTTGATCATTTGCAGTTCTCTCTGATGGTTTTCTATTGACTGGTCTGGGATAGGTCACGTGTAGATAATAGAACCTTGCATTACCTTGCCAGCTGACTAGGCGGGGCTGAAACTCCCTCTTGCTTGAATGGGTTGTCATTGAGCCACATTACCACCTGATGACTAATTTCAACTCCAAGTCCATAAAACATACTTTCAACCTAAATACATTGTTCTTTAAATATTACCCTACATACATCTTGCAATGATTAAGAATCTTGACAAGTTACAAGCTTTCTGTAGGTATGTTAAATATTACTCTTTATGGATAAATATCCTGTAAGACATGTTTGAGTTTTTCAGGCTTGAGGTGAAAGTTATTTGCAAAGAACAGGGGTCCCTTTGCTAACAGGTCTCAGTGTCACAATCATCCACATCAAAATAATGACAGTGTTATCAAATTAATGACACTGATATCGAGTTAATAGTTCTACGACATCTTTCTGCGGTCAGCCACATTTGGGGGCCAAAATATTTGCCAAAGGTGAAAAATGTATGGACCAAAATTATCCCAGGCAAAACTCTATTAAAGCTAATATAGATACACCAGAGATTAATTTGGCTGTACATATGGAAGTCAGATGCAGTCGAATTGCAAAGTTGTATTTATTTATTTTGATACATGCTTCATATTAAAGAAGGACCTACTCCTTTAGGTCCTTTTGACAAGAGTTAAAATTACAGTCCATATAAGTAAATCTCACAGCCTATCCTTAAACCACCTAATAAGAACTAACCAATAAGAAAATTTAAAATATAAGAAATGCTCTACCATGCCTATGAATACCCACCCTCATCACAATCCTCACCCCCACCCCAAAGCACATGAAAGTAGATAGGAAATGAGTTGGAATTTAGCAGTACAGAGCAGGCAAAATAAGACATGTACTAAGCACAATGGCATGGCAGGCCAGAATACTGTAATTGACAGAATAGGTATGTTTCACAACCTGGCTTGCATGGCTAAAAGGAAAGTAGATCACTCACACATCACATCTTACAGACATGCTAGTAAACCAACAAGAACAAAGACATGGATAAAAATATCCCCTTTCACAGGGGATCTTCATGTCACCTCACTAAAGAAACCCATAGAAATTGCACAGATGGTCCAATTTCACCTTAGACATGAAAGAGGAACCAATGGGAGGGAACTTGTGCATGAGGCATTTGTGTGTGCTTCTGGAAATGTTGGTGTTGGCTACAGTGATGCAGGAAGATTTTAAAGTAAGGAGCAATGGGATTTTATCTTGCACCTTCCTGTCAGTCACTTTTGGGCCACTGGAAACATGCCCACTTTGGGATCACCCTTTCCTACTACCCCAGACACTCCAGAGCTTAGCTGAGGGGCAGAGAGGTTTCCCCGTGCCAGTGCTGTGTGGGACTTCAGCACATGCAGGGCTCAGCTCCTCCTGGCCTGTGCCCCAGGCCAGAAGGTCTTCAGCTTTCCTGGGGCACCGGCCCAGCCAGAGGCAGTGGGGGAAAGAAGGAGACTGCTGGCCAGACTGTTGGTGAGCTCAGTGCTCCAACCAGGGGTCGGTTTTCTGCACAGCGTTGGGAGCGGGACATGCCCTGCTGGAGGGGGAAGGGGATATGGAGGAGCAGCAGGGCTGTGGGGGTGAAGGGGCAAAGCAGGGAAAGGACAGCAAGAGGAGCAGCACATAAAGAGATGATGGGCAGCAGAGGCGACACTTAACCGGCCGCTGCCTGGTGCCTGCCTGCACTCACCAGCCACTGCAGCTCGCAGTGCGCTGCCAGTGCCTGCCCCGAAATGAGATGGGGGGTGAGGCCCTGCTGGCCAAGATCCGCCATGTGCCGGGGGCTGTGTGGGGGGAGCAGCTGGCACCACACACTGCACCTTTTCCCCACCACAAGCCTTGCACACCCACCCCCATCATTAATCCCTGGACCCCCCACTCACCACTGGTGGGCGGGCAGCTGGCTAGCAGGGATCCAGTCAGCAGCAGGACCTGCCAGAATTGATGGCGGGGGGGAGAGAGAAAATACAGGACAATTTGCCCGTTTTTAAGAAAAAGTCAGGACACCTGCAGGAGGGCTTAAATACAGTACCGTCCCTTTAAAAATGGGACATCTGGTCACCCTACTAATCAATGTGCATACAAAAGCACAAATAATCTACCGTGTTGATATAAGAGAAGCTTCTATTATTAAACAGTAAATTATCACAATCCTGATTCTCCTTTCACTTGTATGACTGTAAATAAGAAGTAGCACCATTCTAATCAATGGAGCTAAACAGCTGTAAAACTGGTACAAGAAGAGGAGCAAGGAGTATCAGGCAAAGTAAGTTCTTCCTTTTTTCCTGATAAATTGTCTGTAAGTGCCATGTTTTACCATGGAAATTCTGTTTGTCCTTTTCTAGCATTCCTTTTCCTCTCAGCAGTGGCAATCTAGCAACTGTAAAGGTGATAACTCCTAACAAGGGAACAGAGATTTTTTTTTAAAAAAAACACCTCTCAGCACACTGCTAGAGCTTCACTAAGAACATCAGTGAGACACAATCAAAGTTACAGAAGGGCCACTTTAAATACATTTATTTAAAAATATTAAGAAGATATCCCATTCTGAAAAATATGTTTTAAAAAAAATAACTGTCCTTAGAATAAACTGTAGTAATAGTGTTCAGGGTTCTTACTACAGCATTCAGAGAGCAGTCACACCTTAAGAGCATCAATGTCCTAGTGTAGAGTAGTAACGTCATGGTGCTTTTTGCATCATGTTAGTACTGGTAATAAGGGGGCTCCCCTCCATCTGAACAATGCGGGAGGATTAAAAATAGTGCCATATCACTGACATAAATTGAGCAATTCATATGGGCCCCAGTCCAGCAATGCATGTGCTTAACTTTAATCACATGAATACTGGTGGTTCAGGGACACTGAAAGCTGAGTTTATTCTACATTTAAAACAATTTGGACTCAAATTTGGAAGGTGGCTAGAGCTCTGGGGTGATTCAATTTTGGGGAATCCAACTCAAGGCACCGTGAAGAGGCCTCATCAAAACATGCAGAACACCCATATTCTGAAATCAAGTGCCCTTCTAGGGGGGTCACAAAAATGGAGACACCCCAGACCACTAGTAACTTTTGAAAATGTAATCCTTTGAGGTTTGTTAATTTATTTTTAATTTTTAAGTTCAATTGTTTTACATCATTGTTGTACAATTTTGTACGTAAATGTGAATCACAGTGTTATTTCTCATTTTTTGTCCTAGAAACCTACCAATAAAAACAAAAACAAACAATCCTTTGTAAAAATGTATAAAGTATGAAAACATTCACTGAAAAAAGAAACGTCAAGTGTACCTAAGTGAGCACTGAACACCACACGTCTATACAAATAACCTTTCTTCTTCGAGTGGTTGCTCATATCTATTCCAGTTAGGTGCGCGCGCGTGCACGGACGTCGGAAACTTTTTTCCCTAGCAGCTACCCGTCGGGCCGGCTGGGGACCCCCTGGAGTGGCGCCGAAATGGTGCTCTATATAGTACCCTGCCGGCCCGACCCCCCTCCAGTTCCTTCTTACCACCCGTGACGGTCGTTGGAACAGTGGTCTCTTGTTCGCAAGTGCTCCACTACTCCCTAGCTATCCGTGTTTTCATTGTATTTAGTGTAAATAGTTTTCATTGTTATAGTAATTAGTTTAGTTATAGTTGTAGTACTTAGTAGTAGTAGTTTTTTTCTACTGCTAGCGGGCTCCTCCCGAGCCCTCCGGGCATAGGGCATGCCTTCTCAGAGATTCAAGTCGTGTGGATCCTGTAACAGGCCCATGCCCACCGGGGACCCCCACGACTCCTGTCTTCGGTGTCTGGGTGAGTCCCACACAGTGGACAAATGCAAGCTGTGTAAGTCCTTCAAGCCCCGCACCAGGAAGGAGAGAGAAATCCGCCTCAAACAGTTGCTCATGGAGGCGGCACTCTGCCCCTCTCAAGGTGCGGGCTCCAGCGTCTCGGTGCGCAGCGCGCCTCCATCGGCGCCGGCTGCGGCACCGCTGAAGGACTCCCACCCGCCTTGGGGCCGGGCAGCGTCGGGAACCCGGGGCCGCCCTCGGCACCGCTCCTTTTCTCCTTCGGGACGTAAGGCACTTGCCAAGTCTCTGGACACTGTTGCGGCACCGCCCCGCCCCGCTGTGCCGGAACATAGGAGCGTCAGCCCACGCCCGCAGGCACCGCCGTGCCCTGATGTCGTGATTGCGCCCTCGACGCCGGACACCTTCGAGGCTGCGAGGGGGTTGATCGAGATGACGGCGTCTCCCGTGCCGGCACCAATCCAGGCATGGCCCCCGGTCATCTCTAGAGGCAAGCCGATGCTCCTCGGACCGTCAGCTCAGCTGCAGCCTCCTACACGCCGCTCTGAGTCCCGGCGCTGTTCGGAGTCCCGGCACCATATGGTGTATCGGTCCGACTCACGACACTGGTCTGACTCGCGGCACGGGTCTCACAGCCCGGAACCTCGGAGCCGCTCACGCTCGAGGTCGTCCTCATCTGCCAGATCATGGTCCCACTCGGTGTCCAGGATGAGCGCGACGCCTTCCCGACACCGCTCTCCACCTCGGGCCCAATCCTCAGCGGAGACACCACGCCGGAGCCAATCCAGACGCCAAGAGTCGCCACACCGTCGGGATTTACCGCGTCGAGAAACATCTCCTCGACGCCGAGCTTCACCGCAACGTGAGCTCCCATCCCGGTGTCGAGACTTGCCACACCGGTCAGAATCCCCATGGCACCGGGACTCTCCATGGCACCGGGACTCCCCGCGTCGCCACGTGTCCCCACAGCACCGCGATGTTTCACCGAGGTTACCGGGATTCACCGCGCCAAGACGTGACACCACGGCACCGAGTCTCGCCACACCGGCAAGCGTCTCCACGGCACCAGGACACTCCGCGCCGAGAGGCGTCCCCACAGCACCGGGACACTCCGCGCCGAGAGGCGTCCCCACGGCACCGACGATCCCTGCACCGGGACTTGTCTTCCTGAGACCGGGACCTACCACGCCATGCGCTGTCCCCACGACGCCGAACTCCACCACGGCACCGCAAATCTCCACGGCACCGCGACGAGAGGGTGCAATACCACTCACGGTCCCGATTGAGGTCACGTGATTCACACTCCTCACGGTTTAGACCTTCGAGGGACCACCCTACATCACGCACCGCCCCACCTTGGCCATCTCGTGACCCATCATCGGCCAGTTTGGCCAGGCCGTTGAAGACGCCCGAGGCGACTCCAGTGGCTCCGGTGCGAGACCTGCCAGCTGCCTGGCAACCCCAGTGGCCGTTCTGGACACCCTGGGCATACCACGAGGCCCAAGGTGCACCTCTGCCTCCCTATCCGGTGGTGCGTACCCACCCCCCAGTGGCGACCATCACCCGTCCACCTGTGGAGGAGGCTGCATCCGGCGACCCAACCCCGGTGGAAAGGGAGGCACCTTTCCCTCCCCAGCAGGATCCTCCCACCCTTGAGCGGGACGACCTACTTGACCCCCCCTCCCTCTCACAACCTCCTCCTCCTCACCCGATTAAGCCGTGGCGGGAACATCATCATCCACGCCTCCGCCTATCGATTTTAAGGTCCTGCAAGAGCTACTCCAGAGGGTGGCTCTTAGCATGAACCTGTCCATAGAGGAGGTGGTGGAGGAGAAGGACGACCCTATGGTGGACGAAATTCTGAAGCCAGAGGGTCCCTCCAGAGTTGCCTTGCCGATGAATAAAACCATCCACGGCAATGCTACGGCACTCTGGCAAACCCCATCCTCTATCCCCCCAACAGCTAGAGGGGTAGAGAGAAAATACTTTGTTCCAAACAAGGGGTTTGAATATCTCTTTACCCACCCTGTGCCTTGTTCCCTCGTGGTGGACGCTGTTAACGCGAAGGAGAGGCACGGGCTACAGGGTCCAGCTCCTAAATCCAAAGACTCCAAGCGCCTGGACCTCTTTGGTAGGAAGGTATATTCCACTGCGGGACTTTCCCTAAGGATCACCAACCAACTAGCGATCCTTAGCAGGTATGCCCACAACACCTGGTCAGCAGTTATGAAGTTTGAGGACCAACTTACACCAGAGTCCAAAACGGAACTCAAGGCCATGGTGGACGAGGGCAAGTTGGTGGCCTGTACCTCCCTACAGGGCGCCCTGGACTCGGCTGATACGGCAGCCCGTACGCTGGCAACGGGCATTTCCATGTGGAGGAGCGCGTGGCTTCAATCATCAGGTCTGCCAGCGGAGGTCCAGAATACTATCCAGGACCTGCCCTTTGATGGCAAGGGACTGTTTGCCGACCTGACTGACTCCCGGTTGCATAACCTCAAGGACACAAGAAACACCATTAAGTCCTTGGGGATGCACACCGTGGCTACGCTCAGGAAGCCATTCAAACCCCAACCATTCCAACAGCGCTCCTTCCCCTCTCGACCACGACAGGACTTCTCCCGAAGGAGAACCAGTTTTACTCGCCGCAAGCCTACCCGTCCTTCCCAGGGACAAAACAGAGGCCAACAGAAACCATCGCAGGGCGCTAAGCGCCCATTTTGATGGGACCTTCGAGAATGACGTACCAGTAACGCACAGTCCAGCCTCTCTACCCTTTTTGGATCGTCTGTCCCGATTCTACCATGCCTGGTCCCGTATTACATGAGACCGATGGGTCCTACGGACAGTAGAAGCGGGATATTCTATCCACTTCCACTCTATCCCTCACTTCCACTCTATCCCTCCCTCCCACCCCCCCACCCCTCATCCCTCTTCAGAGACCCTTCTCACGAGCAACTCCTCTATCGAGAGGTACAAGCGCTCCTTGAACTAGGAGCTGTGGAGGAGGTGCCTCACGAATTCAGGGGAAAGGGTTTCTACTCCCGCTACTTCCTTGTCCCCAAGGCCAAAGGGGGTCTATGACCCATTCTGGACCTGAGGAACCTCAACAAATACATCGTCAACCTGAAGTTCCGTATGGTCTCCCTGGTCACCATCATCCCCTCTCTGGACCCCGGGGACTGGTATGCCGCCCTCGATATGAAAGATGCATATTTCCATATCTCCATCACACTGGCTCACAGACGCTTCCTCCGGTTCATCATCTGCAAGACACACTACCAGTTCACAGCGCTCCCTTTCGGTCTGTGTATGGCTCCCCGTGTCTTCACGAAATGCATGGCAGTAGTAGCCGTGTTTCTCCGTCGCCATCACGTTCACGTGTTCCCGTACCTCGATGACTGGCTACTGCGAGGCCGGTCCCGTCAACAGGTGCAAGCACACGTGCAGATGGTCATGGACACCTTCTCTTACCTTGGTATCATCATAAACACCAGCAAGTCAGTGTTGGAACCGACTCAGTCCATCCAGTTCATCGGAGCAGTCCTCGATGCAACCAGAGCTCGGGCGTTCCTCCCAGAGGCTTGTCGCCTCGTCATCGTGGACTTGATCACTTCACTCCGCCGGTTTCCCACCACGACCGCAAGGCAATGTCTCCAGTTGCTGGGCCACATGGCGTCCTGCACGTACGTGGTCCAGCATGCCCAATTACGACTTCACCCACTGCAGGCGTGGCTGGCTTCAGTCCACCGACCCAGCCGAGACAACTTGGACATGGTCGTCACAGTTCCAGCTCACACGTTGGACTCCCTGTTGTGGTGGCTAGACCCACTGATGTTAGGCGAAGGAGTCCCTTTTCAACCTCTCCTCCCCTCACTAACTCTAGTGACAGATGCATCAGCGCTGGGTTGGGGCACACATCTCGGGCAGTTAACAATGCAGGGCATGTGGCAACAGCACGAGCTCGATCTCCACATCAACATCAAGGAGCTCAGGGCAATTCATCTGGCGTGCCAAGCTTTCCTGCCTCACCTACAGGACCGCTGCGTGGAGGTTCTTATGGACAATACAACAGCCATGTTCTACCTGAACAAGCAGGGCGGGGCTCGGTCATCACCGCTGTGCCGCGAAGCCCTTCTCCTGTGGGACCTCTGCTTAGCCCACTCCGTCTCTCTCCAGGCGTCTTACCTGCCTGGAGTCCAAAATGTCCTGGCAGACCAGCTAAGCAGACACTTCCTGGTCCACGAATGGTCCATACGCCCGGACGTGATCCATTTCATCTTCTGCACCTGGGGTTTTTCCCCAGCTCAACCTGTTCGCCTCTCGAACCAACCGGAAGTGCCCGAACTTCTGCTCCTTCAGAGGACACAGCTCGGGCTCCCTTGCGGACGCCTTCACGATCTCATGGTCACGTCACCTGCTCTACGCGTTCCCGCCTTTCCCGCTGATCCACAAAGTCATTCTCAAGATTCGCAGGGACAAGGCGGACGTCATCCTGATAGCCCCTGCCTGGGTGCAGCAGTGCTGGTACCCGACCCTGATGGACCTGTCAATACAGCCCCCCATTCCTCTCCCAATCAGCCACGATCTCATCTCCCAAGATCACGGTCATCTTCTCCATCCAGACATCCACGCCTTGCATCTGACAGCGTGGAGAATTCATGGCTGAACCGGTCAGAGATGGCTTGCTTGGATCCAGTTAGACGAGTACTCCTTGAGAGCCGCAAGCCCTCTACACAACTCACGTACGAGGCAAAGTGGAAGAGGTTCACTGTCTGGTGCGCCCAACGGCAGATATCTCCAAACCTTGCCCCCGTGCCGTCTATTCTGGACTACGTGTTACATCTCAAGGACAGCCACCTTGCACTTGGATCCCTGAAGGTCCATCTTGCTGCCATCTCGGCTTTCCACCCAGGAACAGAGGGCCGCTCAATATTCACGCACCCCATGGTGCGTCGTTTCCTCAAGGGCTTGGAAAAGGTTCACCCTTCAATGAAGTCACCTGTTCCAGCATGGGACCTCAATCTCGTCCTTTCTCGACTTACAGGCCCTCCATTTGAGCCAATGGCCTCCTGCTCCCTCCTCTATCTATCGTGGAAGGTCGCTTTTCTCGTGGCTATCACGTCAGCCAGAAGGGTATCCGAGTTGAAGGCTCTCCTGTGTGACCCTCCATATACCATCTTTCATAAGGACAAGGTTCAGCTTCGACCTCATCCGTCCTTCCTTCCAAAGGTGGTCTCGCCCTTCCACATGTCACAGGACATTTTCCTACCTGTCTTCTTTCCCAAGCCACATGCCAACTCTAAAGAGCAATGGCTACATTCGTTAGATGTCAGGAGAGTGCTCGCCTTCTACATAGAACGCACAAGGCCGTTCCATAAGACATCCCAACTGTTCGTCGCTCTCGTGGAACATATGAAAGGCACTCTGGTCTCTTCGCAGCGCATATCATCATGGATTACAGCCTGCATCCGTGCCTGCTACGACCTGGCGAAGGTGCCTACACCACTAGTCACGGCCCACTCTACCAGGGCGCAGGCTTCCTCGGCGGCTTTCCTGGCTAATGTCCCTCTTCAGGAGATCTGCAGGGCCGCAACCTGGGCGTCGGTGCACACCTTTACATCGCACTACGCCATCACTCATCATTCCCATGATGATGCTGCCTTCGGTAGGGCTATCCTTCAAGCTGCTTTACCGTAACTCCGAACCCGCCTCCAAGGTAAGGCTTGGCATTCACCTAACTGGAATAGATATGAACAACCACTCGAAAAAGAAGAAAAGGTTACTCACCTTTGTAACCGGTGTTCTTCGAGATGTGTTGCTCATATCTATTCCATTCCCCCACACCTTCCCCACTGTCGGAGTAGCCGGCAAGAAGGAACTGGAGGGGGGTCGGGCCGGCAAGGTACTATATAGAGCGCCATTTCAGCGCCACTCCAGGGGGCTCCCCAGCCGGCCCGACGGGTAGCTGCTAGGGAAAAAAGTTTCCGATGTCCGTGCACGCGCGCGCGCGCACACCTAACTGAAATAGATATGAGCAACACATCTCGAAGAACACCGGTTACAAAGGTGAGTAACCTTTTCTTATTGTGGCACTACTCTGCTAGTTAAGCGAGCCCTTCTGAGATAGCTAACAGGGAGGGGAAGGAGATGCCACCTGATGCCTGTGTGGAGTGTTAGTACAATATACTTCAGGGGAAGAAGGCACTTCCATTGTGAAAGTCCTGGGACTATGACTCGGCTAGTGTACATATCCTAGTACTCATCTTCATCCTGGTGCATGCCAGCCCATCCCACGCAGAGAGTCCACATCTGTTGTGCTGGACAAGCATCAAACACTGTGTACATGCATATACCTGTCTCCACACTGCTTCTCTAAGTACACGAGGTAGGCGCTACCATTTCAGGGGTTGTATCCCATGGCTCTTTTCATCACAGGGAGATACTCTAGCAACCCCTTTGTGGTTTGTTGTTGTGTGTACCCTGCCTTCACACATTTGCCTATGGCACTTCCTGATCACACCACTCTCCACTTGTAGCCCTGCAAAACTGGGTGAAAGACATGGAGCAATTGGATAATGCAGTCCTGCTCACAGAGAACAAGCATAGGCTGCCATGACAAAGCTGCTGCCCTTCCTAGAACATCAGAGATCATAACAACAATAAAATAATGATTTGATAGCCTTTAAATAAGGACATGCTATATTTGTATAAATCCTCAAATATGTTTGTTTGTCTTTTGAGGTGTGCAAAGAATCACAAAGTGCATACATTTTAAAATTCCAAGTCATTTCCTAAAAGCAAAACCCAGCAGCATCAAGATCCAGATAACATGGAAGCAAAACAAATTAAAAATAACCCACAAAGAAATCAATGGGATAATGACCACATTTAAACTATTTGGTGAACAAATCAATAAGTCAGTGGATCTTAATGACTGTTTTAATTATAAATCAAGTCAGGGCAGAAGAAGAGAATGGAAAGTGATATGAGAATGAAGACCAATGTCAGAGCTGACATGGTCAGTAAGGCAGAAGGACAGATCAAAACAAGCTATTCTGAACTTTCAAAAACAAATGTAATAAATTATATTTTATTAACATCATTACCAACCCATTTGTCAATCATCAGTAAGATATCTACCATCAACTCAACAGAGTTTAAGAATTCTTACGTGACATGATCAGACTACAATGAATAAAGAATGTAATGATGCTGGTTCTGGCGGGACCCAACCGAGAGTGCCAATTCGGGACAAATTGCTTCAAGCAGGGCAGTTACAGCCCAAGGCTGTGGTTTTTCCACTTCTAAGGCAAACCAAACCAGCCAGACAGAGAAGACTTCGGTCTTACCTCACTGGCTAACCACAAGTCACACAAGTAATTCCCTTAGACACTCCAGTTTCCCAGTATCAGCATCAGTGCCACTCGTTATGGGGATGAATGGTTATGAAAATCAATGCCCCAATAAAAGAAAAAGGGTTCTCTCGATCCTAAAATACCAAGCCCCAGACCCAGGTCAATATACAAATCAGATCTTACCCACAAATCACGCTGTTGCCAATCCTTTAGAATCTAAAATCTAAAGGTTTATTCATAAAAGGAAAAAGATATAAATGAGAGCTAGAATTGGTTAAATGGAATCAATTACATAAAGTGATGTCAAAGTTCTTGGTTCAGGCTTGTAGCAGTGATAGAATAAACTGCAGGTTCAAATCAAGTCTCTGGAGTACATCTGGGATGGGTCATCAGTCCTTTGTGTAGAGCTTCCCTTTGTAGCAAAGTCCATCTAGAGGTAAGAAGCAGGATTGAACACAAGATGGAGATAAGGCATCAGCCTGTTATAGTCTCTTGCCATGTAGTCTTTCTTTGTTCCAAAGACAAGCTATCCAACACATGGCATGGAAAAACCTCTATTTTTTTGTTCTGTCCATAGGCAGGTCCCTGCAAACCTTGCTGAGTCACAAGGCATGTCTGCCTTCTCTCAATGGGTCAGTTGTGTAGCTGATGGTCCTCAATGGGCCATCAAGCAGGCTAGGCAGAGCTGACACCAACTTGTCTGGGGTGTCACCCAGAAGCATAGCATAAGTTTGAAATCCAGACAGTATTGAGCCAATATTCATAACTTCAACTACAAAATGATACACACATACAGATAGCAAAATGATACACACCTAATAATAACCAGAAAACCATAAACCTGTCTTAGACACCTTATTTGACCCCCTTTATACAAGATTTGGTGCCACTACAGGACCTTGGTTGCAACAATGATCTATATGATCCCAGTTCATGTCAATAATGTCACAAAGACAAACAGATTTTACTATTATTCTGCTACTAATATCAATCTGTGTTTGTTTATTTTTTGGCTGCAAACTACAAGGAAATCCGTCTTATCCAGTTCATGTCAGATAAAGCGTAAACTTTCAGTAGACCTGAAGGAGGAAGAAAGGATGGTCAGATGGCTAAAGCAGTGACCTGGGCCTCAAAAGATTTAGGTTCAGTTTCTGGCTTCCTATGTGACTTTGTATATGTCGGTTCCCTCATCAGTAAAATAAGGATAATGTTACGGCCATGCCTCATGGAGGTTGTCAAGACTGATTTCCCACTCTGGCACTTCAAGCCACCATCTAATTAAACAACATATGCACAACCACTTAGGGCACAAAAAATCCATATCTTAAAAAAGGTAAATGTTATTAAAAACAAACAGAAAGAAAATACATCTGGAACTTAGGCTTTAGCTAGATTTTAAAAGAGCAATTCCAAAAATTAAGCACCCAAAATAGCTTTCTTGGGGGTTCAGCTTAAAGGTTACAATCAAACAAAAGCATCTGGGGTTAGCACAGAGGAGTCCACTTAGCCATAAGAAATAAACAAATAAACCTAATCGCGTCTTTCTAAACATTCTTGATCTACTTACACATTTGGGAGTTCCAAATAAGTAATTTTAGATATGATCTGATGATTTATGATCATACTTGGAGTAAAGCTTCTCATAGCATAACTGCTCCCCGTTTCCCCTATTTCCCGGAGAGAAGACAACAGAACAAAGGGGAATTTGTTTTCCCCCATTTTAAAAAATTCTAGCCTTCCCACTGGCTCTTTTGGTTAGGTGCACACTCCCTTTCCTTCACCTGGGGGGACTTTTTTAACCCTTTACAGGTAAAGCAAGCAGAGAACAGCCACCAAGAGGGACTTTATAGCTGGCTGGCTGGGTGTCCATAAAATGGAGCTACCCTTTCTCCTTTCATTTATCACAGAGGTGTTGGTAGATTAATGTTTGTGAGGTAGTCAGATGAGAGTGCCACATAAGTACCTAACTGGACAGAACCTTTTCACAGTGTATCTAAACAATACTATCAAATTCTCTGTTGTCACAAGTGATTATGTGGGAAAGTGAAATATTGAATCAGGAAAACCTCAAATAAGATATCAGGAAACTAATTCCAAACAATATGTTTTAATACACTGTAACTATTAGAAGAGAACCAAAACCAGATTACCTTTGATTTTTAATATTAGTCAATCTTGTTTGTCTGAGGGAAATAAAGACACCTTATTTTCACAGGTGAGTTATTACTTTGCTCTTGCAACCTGGCAGCTTTAATTACTCAGAGCTGCTGTTGGTGAGAAACAGCTTGGACACATACTCCTTTAAAAAGACTTACCTTTTATTTCTTTCTGCTTTCAAACTAGGGACATAATGAACTTAGAATTTAAGAGAAATTATAAATATCCCTGTGACAGTGTCCCCATAAAACTTTATGGGGAGATGCTTATAAATGTATACATGATGTAACTGGACTATGTTTTATGCTACATGTGCCATGTAACATATCTCTGTGAAAGTTATGACCTACTGAATTTATTCCTCCCGTTTATATGCATGTATCATTGTTGTAGTTGAAGTTATGAAAATTGGTTGTATTTCTTGAGAAAGGAATGTGCAGGTTAAGTGCCCAATCAAGAAGCACTTAGACAATAGAACTTGCAGACACCAATCCACATCTGAGCTTTGCCAGGAATGTGGCTGGTCTGAGAAGGAACTGAGTTGTGCATGGACAGGTGACTTGTCCATGTGACCCCAACTCCATTTGGTAACTGGATGCAACACAGGGGGAGGGAGGGGTGTCCACCCAGAGGAGAAAATCTATTTAAACCCCTGGGAAACCCCTCCATTTTGTCTTCAGCTGGCTAAAGAGAGCGACTCTCCACCCCCCAAGGACACCTGAAAGAGACTGAACAAAGGACAAAGACATTAGGGGGGTGAGTGATTGCTGGACCCAGGCTAGAAGGAAGATAGCCTGTTTACTGGACCTAGTGAGGTTTTTATCTGTACACAGGGCGATTAGACCTAGAACTGCGTATTCTATTTTATTTTATTTAGTAATTCACTTTGTTCTGTCTGTCACTACTTGGAATCACCTAAATCCTACTTTCTGTATTTATTAAAATCACCTTTTTACTCATTAAGTTTCCTGGTGTACGAGTTGGTACCTGGGGTGGGGGGGGGCAAACAGCTGTGCATATCTTTCTATCTTTGAAATAGAAGGCGAACTATTTATGAGTTTGCCCTGTATACGCTTTCTACAGGGTAAAACGGATTTATTAAGGGTTTGAACCTCCTTGGGAGTTGGACACCTGGGTGTCAAAGGCAAGAGTGCTTCCAGGAGCCTTACAGTTGTGAGTGGACTTGGTTCTGACCTGGGTCTGTGTTTGCAGCAGATCAGTGGAATCTGACTCAAAACAGACAGGATTCGGGAGTCCCAAGCTGGAAAAGGCCTGGAAGCAGGGGCAGAAGTAGCCTTGGCACACCAGGTGGCAGCACCAAGCAGGTCGCTGTGACCCCAACCCGTCACAGTGGATGAAATGACAATTCTGGTCGATAAGTGGGTGAGGGGAAAAGACATTACAAGCTTTGAAGGAATGTGTGATTTGGTTGCTCAGGAACAATTCCTGAATACGTGCAGTGATGACGTAAAACAGTACTTGTGGGACAAAAAGGTAAAAGCGGTGGGTGAATTAGCTGGGTTTGCAGACTCTTATGAGCAGGCGCAAGCTGCGATTAAGCATAAACCACTGGCGGAGGGGTACAGGGTCGGGGGAAAACAGAGTCACCGTTTTACCCCTGGGAAAAAGGAGGCCGGGAGTTCACCTCCCCATTCCCCTGTTACTCGCCTCAAATTTCCTGTACAAGCAGGGGATCCCAGAAGGTGCTTTCACTGCAATTCCCCAGGGCACTTAAGAAGCAGCTGCCCACACTAAAGGAGAGTACACCCCCCTTGTCCCATGTTAGCTCGGTTGCCCTCAACGCTGAGGCCCCAGAGGGCACCCCTACCTCTTACCACACCAGCTTGGTGGACATGGGGCCTAGTGAAGCAGATAGGGAGCACATCAAGGTTGTCAAGATTGATGGCATGGAGTGTCTGGGGTAGAGGGATACGGCGGTTCAGTTCTCTCTGACCCATCCGAGTGTGGTTCCAGATGCTAGTGTTCTGATGGGGCAGACCACCCACATTAAGGGGGTGGGCCACAGAGGTTCCCTGTGCCCCTGGCTAAGGTTCATGTGGAGTGGGAAGGGATGGAAAATACTTTACTGGTGGGGATACTCGAGGACATCCCCGCCGACATGTTGCTGGGGAGTGATTTTTTCAGCAAAACTAGGGCTGTCAGTGTGGTAACTCGCAGCAGGGAGAAAGGCTGTGAGGGGGAGGGTGTCCCAGATGATGGCGGTAGGTCTGATGCAGCTGAACAGCCAACACATCCTACCCCAGGGAACACGGGGGTTGGTGACTTGAAGAGAGTCCCCAGGGATGGGGCGGGGACCTCAGAACCCACAGAGACCCCAACCCATCACAATCCCCACTTAATCTATGCACCCAATACATCCTGGTAGTTTGGACTTACTAGCTGGAGCTACCCTCTTAATTTCTTTCTATCTCCTGAATGCATGGAGATCAAAAAATATGAATCAATAAAAACCGCCAACAAACAAGCCATAAAGAAGAAATCTGATATCAAGAATATACACTATAACTTAATGTATAAAATATAAAGAATAAAAAAAAGAATGTCAGTAATCCATGATCATGGAGAAGTAAACACGGAGAACACACCAAATGAACTGTCTCTTTTGAACAATCATGCCCTGCCTTTCCACTCTCTCTAGGGAAGGGAGTAAGGACGTCTTGCTTCTAAATGGCCCTTCTAATGTCCTGCCATAATTGAAGTCACTACGCTCAGGAGGGCACAAGGTCTGCTAAAATGTTGCTTTCTCCCACACTCTAGAAGTGGGCTAAAATGTGGATGGGGAGTGGTGGAAAATATGGAAAGAGCCATAGCTCTACCTCCATCCCCATCTCCCTCCAAGTGGTCACCCCGGAATTGGCAAAAAACAGATAATATAGCCCCAGCTGTTCAGAGAGGCGTATGATGCACTCAATAAAGGGAATTAATGCGTTCCAATCCAAGCGCAAGTAGGGATCTCTAGGAAGCATTGCACCACCTGAGGTGCAAACTGCCTCCTTGTGCTTTCCCTGTATATATCTTACTTTGGGTTTGGCATGAGGCAGCCCATGATAATGAGGAGGTGGCAGACTGACCTGGCTTTAAAAAGGGGGAGGCCAAAACCTCAAAGATTGTCACTTTACTGGAGCTATACGTAATATCTCTCTCACACACACACACACACACACACACACACACAAATTAAAATAATATTTTTAAGCACTCAAAGCACTCAAAAATTATGCCAGATTTAAGGTTTGTCCTTAAAGCCAGATGGGATCATTATGATCACCTTGTCTGTTATATTTCATATTTTCTTCTAGGACGTTTTTGGATAATTAACAGTGAGCAAACTTCTTTTTGTATCCGTAATGCAAAGTTGACATAATTAACTTTCCAGTTCTAAAGTTTAAAGTGTTTACAATTATTAATTATTATAAAGTCCTTCATAATGTTATGTACTCTGAAGAATCAAGTCCTAGGCATCTCAAATTGAGCTTTCAAAATTAATCTCTTTGTGTCACTGCTTCCTGGCTACAAAATGGAGATAATACAACCCCCTCACCTTACAAGGATGGTATAAAGATTAATTAATTAATTTGTGGTGCTCTCAGGCACTATAATGAGGAGTACCATAGACTAGCCCATGCAGAAATTACTAATTTTGTCTTCAGAGAAGTGTTTGAATGGTGTGCCTAGGGTTACACACTGAAAATGAAGGGGAAAACCAGCTATTGAATAGCCATATGTGAAGTGAGCATCGTCCATCATGTACAATGAATGTATCAGGGCTCCTGTGAACAAAGTAGAATATAAGCAAGTAGTTAAAATCTATCATAACTCATACCTACAAGGGGGCAACCTTAATTCTGACAGTTTTGTAATATCTGAAGGTTTAACTTTGCAAGCTTAATGTTCTTTTAACATAGTTTTTTTTCTGTGTAATATACATATATGCCAAGACTAGCCCTCTATTGGCTATTTTGATGGACAAAGACTTGCCATAACCATAGCTTTCTATATTCCCAGCTGCATGAGACTGGACACTAGAAAATCCAATCATCCCAAAAGAAAACAGTAACAAAATTCCTATCAGAATTGTTGTATATTGAACAAGACCATGATCACAATCTTATATTGAGACTAGAGGAAAAGTTTTGCATGTGGCAAGGTCAGAGAAAAGTCCCCTATGTCCTGGAAATAAAATAGTCCCTGTTGCTGGTTTATGTCAAATTGCTCAGAGGACAAACACATTTATAGTGTTCAAGAATGGAGGAATGGCATTGAGAGCTCTCAGCCTCCCAAACTGTTAGCTACCCACATATTTGTACATGTTGGGACTTATTATATTAGTTAATCATTTACTGGAACAAGGTAAAGCTAAGAAAATATATAGTCCTGCATATGAAAATGAAGACTCCTTTTGCTGATTTGTGAGCTAATGAATAAATGTTCAACTATATATAAAGTGATGTCAAAAATTTCAAATTTGGCTGCTTAAGTGTAGCATCTAGATACATTTTCAAGTAGCTACATAGATGTGACCTGATTCTTTAGAGGCAGTTAACCTTGTGAGAGTCATCTTTGTTATTTACAATAATTTTCTTGCATTACATGTATTGAGATTCATAGATTTTAAGGCCAGAAGGGACCACCACGATTATCTAAAATGTTATACTTTGTATTGTCTTCAAGACAGTTTTCGAGTAATCACCATTAAGCAACATTCTTCTTGTATCAGAATTATGAGATTGACCCAATCATCTTTCTAATCCTGAGATTTAAAGTGTTTGAAATTATTATTTATTATTATTAATTATTTCTATTCTAGTAGAACCTAAGTGCCCCTAGTTGGGGACGTATTCTGCTAGCCATTGTATACACACAGAACAGAAGACAGTACCACTCCTCAATGCTTGCACTCTAAAAGACAAGACAGAAAATCACACAGAGAAAAACAAAATAGCAATTCCCCAGAAATATACATCTTGTAATTGACAATGCACTTATTGATTGCTGAGACAAATTATGACACCAAAACACAATGGGATTTAATTTCATGATTGTGTATGATACTCATATCTCTAAAAGATTCTAATGCTGTTTGTGTTTTACCCTGAGTTTATAAAGATACTTTCAGGACTACACATCAGTTGAATCAGGGTGCCAAATGATATCCTGGTCCCACTGAAATTAATGGGAAGTTTGATATTATCTTCAATAAGGCTAAGACTTCATCCCAAGTTTTAAGTATATTTTGACACTCACGTGCAGGGAGCGCATAACTGTGCCTTTTGTTTTCTGTTTGTCATTTTTAATGAATATTTGCAGTTCCTATGTTCTATATGTATCACATCTGCTAAAATGCTTAGGTCCTGCAAAATGTCAGTTAGCAAAACATTACAAAAATAAAGTGGAGCAGGAGGAACTAAAGTATTTTCTACTCGTTTCCACTGCTCTTTCTTCTTGCTGATTTTGATAGGTGTAAATTGGATCATATGCTGTATGTGGCAGCAGTTATTCTACATAATGCATCTACTCCATGGACACGTAGGCCAGGTTAGCAATTACTTCTTATTTCCAGGGAATCAAATTATTTTCTACCCATTCTGCTGTGTCTAATTTTCATTGCAGTTGGAGACCTTCCCTTCCCATAAAACTAATATTCCTTTGACTCCCATACAAACATGGTTTGAAGCACCAGAACTCACACGCTTAAGAAATCTGATACTTGTTCACTTTTTTAACTTTCATTTCTCTTTCTTAATTTACTTCTTAATATTTTTCACTTGCATGCATGGACATCAAAAATAAGGATCAATAAAACCTGCAACAAACAAGCTATAAAGAAGCAATCTGCCCTATTTATTGGCCCAGTCTTACAGTAATTCAGTATACGAACTAAATGTTAAAAATGTTAAATTGTCTGTAACAGAACAAATTGAATTACTAATGGTCTCATTTATTCTGTCTAGAAAATTGAAAACTATACATGTAGGCATGTGAATATATATATTCATTCATATATATATATAAAATCGTTTCTACTTTAGAGGAGGTTTTCTGGGTTTCTTATCTTTAAAATGTTCTTTAGAATATTATGTACAGTTCTGGCCACCCCCTCTCAAAAAAGCTATATTAGAACTGGGAAAAGTACAGAGAAGGGCAACAAACATGATTAGGGGTGAGGAACAGCTTTCATTTGAGGTGAGATTAAAAAGACTGGGACTGTTCATTTTGAAAAAGAAACAACTGAGGGGAGATATTGTAGAGGTCTATAAAATCAGGAATGATGTGGAAAAACTAAATAAAGAAGTATTATTTACCCTTTACTTAACACACGAATCAGGAGGGTCTTCAAAAGAGTTCCACATAGAGTCCAACATGCAGGTGACAAAGGAATGGATGACTGTAGATCTATTTCACAGTTCTCTCCAGAGCATCCAAGTCCTCTGTACACACAAAAATAAAGTGCAATTCCACCAAGGAGCTGATGGTTCTGTGACCTGCCGCTGTGCTCTACACATTCCAGGATTTTTCTCATGGTGCATTGTTAGATACGTACCAGAAGCCACTGGAATTCTGGGACATGGAATCATAATAGCAAATTCCCATGCCTCCTCTCCTCGTACTGCATGAGTCATCTGTCTTTTGCAAGCCCACACCATTTTCAAACTGTTCTCTGCTAGCATTGAGGGAACATTGCTGCTGTTTTCATTAATACACAGATGCTTCATCACATATATTTCCAATCACACATCTGGATTGCTTTGGCAGCCAGCAACCATGCTTCTGATTTTTGGTAGAGCAGGGGCAGCAGGAAAATGAGCAACAACTGGTGCACCTTTCCTGGAGCACCTTCATGACACTGAACACTGTTTATGGGCTCTGGAAACCAGCAGTAACTGGCAAGAAAGGATAGTGATGTGGGTGGTCCTGGGATGACCAACCACGGAGGCAGAATTTCAGGATGACAAAGGATGTTTTCCTAGAGATATGTATGGGGCTCACCCTAGAGCTGCATCAGCATTACATCACATAAGAGTGCTCCTCAGCGTGAAGAACTATGTGGCCATTGCTATCTGGAAGTTTACCGCCCTCAATTGCTACCATTCAGAGGCTAACAAATTTGATTGGTAGATCACCTGTCAGGGCTGTTGTCATGGAGGATGTGCACTGCTACAAAAAGATGCTGATGGCATGGGTCACGGAAAGCTTGACAATGCACAGGCAGTTCTGATGAATTTGCATAGTTGGGGTGCCTGAATGGTATGGGGACCATTGATGGGACCCAGGTGCCTATTCTTTTTCAACCCCTTCCCCCCCAAAAAAACCACACACACACCAGGCATCAGAATTCATAAACAGAAAGAGGTACTTCTCCATTGTGCTCCATGGGCTGGCTGATCACATTGACAGGTTCACCAATATTGTAAATACTGTATGGTAAATAACTAAGAAAACAGGTCACAGATTTAGAGCAATCTAGATTGCTTGGTAAACTGGGAACGAGCAAACAATATGCATTCCAATATAGTTAAATGTAACTGTATACATCTACGAACAAAGAATGTAGGCCATACTTACATGATGGGGAACTCAATCCTGGGAAGCAGTGACTCTGAAAAAAGACTTGGGGGTCATGGTGGATAATCAACTGAACATGTGCTTCCAGCTTGACACCATGGCCAAAAGGTTGCCTAAATAGGGAGTCCTTTCAGTCCTTGGTTGCATAAATAGGGAGATCTCAAGTAGGAATAAAGAAGTTTTTACCTCTGAATTTGGCACTGCTGTGACAGCTGCTGGAATACCGTGTTCAGTTATGGTGTGCACAATTCAAGAAGGGTGTTGATAAATTGGAGAGGGTTCAGAGAAGAGTCACAAGAAGGATTAAAAATAAGAAAGGAATACTTGTGGCACCTTAGAGACTAACAAATTTATTTCAGCATAAGCTTTCGTGGACTACAGTCCACTTCGTCGGATGCACAGAATGGAACATACAGTGGGACGATATTTATACATTCAGAGAAACATGAAAAGGTGGAAGTAACCATACCAACTGTAAAAGGCTAATTAATTGAAAGGAACTGTTATCCGTAGGAAATAAACTTTTGAAGTGATAATCAACATGGCCCATTACAGACAGTTGACACAAAGGTGTTAAGGATATTTAACTGGGGGGAAATAGATTCAATTAACGCAATGACCGAGCCATTCCCGGTTTAGTCAAACCTAAGGTAATGGTATCTAGTTTGCATATTAATTCAAGTTCGGCAGCTTCTCGTTGGAGTCTGCTTTTGAAGTTTTACTGTTGCAAAATTGCCACCTTTAAGTCTGTCACTGAGTGATTAGAGAGGTTGAAGTGTTCACCTACTGGCTTTTGAATGTGATGATTCCTGATGTCAGATTTGTGTCCAAAAGAATAAGAAGGATTAAATGATTAAAAAACCATGACATCGTGATAGACTTAAGGAGCTCAATCGATTTAGCTTAACAAACAGAAGGCTAAGGAGTGACTTGATTATACTATACAAATACCTATGTGGGGAACAAATATGTAATAATCGGCTTTTCAATATAGCAAAGAAAGGTATAAAGCAATCTAATGACTGGAAGTTGAAGCTAGACAAATTCAGACTGGAAAGAAGATGCAAATTTTTAACAGTGAGAGTAATTAACCATTGGAACAACTTACCACGTGACATGGTGGATTCTCCCTCATTGACTATTGTTAAATCAAGATTGGATTTTTTTCTAAAAGATCTGCTCTATAAATTATTTTGGGGAAATTCTATGGCCTGTGTTATACAGGAGGTCAGACTAGATGATCACAATTCTCCCTTCTGGACTAGGAATCTATGAATCTGTTACTGTTGGTAGTCTGGAAAGGTCCATAATGCTAATCTCTTTCAAAACTCTTGCCTGTTTTCTTGCTCCCAGGAGCAGTATGGACATGAATGGTGTTTGCAGTGTTGTTGCTCTGTTGGTCCTAGAATCTGAGAGAAACAAGTCAGGTGAAGTAATATATTTTATTGGACCAACTTTTGTTGTTGGAAGGGACAAGCTTTTGAGCTTCACAGAGCTCTTCCTCAGGTCTGGGGAAGGTGGTGTGATTCCCCCTGTCATTTTGGAAGGTCCAGGAAAAAAGAGCTACAAGGCTTGGAGTTTGAAGAATTGTATCGTGTCCACAGACCATTTTAATTTGAAAAAAAACGACAGTTAGTGCAAATAAATCCCTGGTTAGAGAAGCCCTTAGTTGTATATGCAGACAAGAGAGCCTGTGCAAAAAATTATTTGAATGTGGCTAGACAGATACATTTTTATTATGACTATTATTTTTTCAAGAGTTGACATTGCCAAAAAAACCTCATTTGGGGCATTCTCAAAGTACTTTCTCAAGTAATGACATTTAAATGGCCTCTGACATTTCTGAGGATAATTTATTTTTTGGTTAAAAGTGGCTGTCAGGGTTCCCTCCCCACTCTGAACTCTGGGGTACAGATGTGGGGACCTGCATGGAAGACCCCCTAAGCTTATTTCTACCAGCTTAGGTTAAAATATTCCCCAAGGCACAAATCCTTTCCTTGTCCTTGGACGATATTGCTTCCACCACCAAGTGATTTAGACAAAGATTCAGGAAAAGGACCACTTGGAGTTACTATTTCCCCCAAATATTCCCCCAAGCACCTTCACTCCCTTTCCTGGGGAGGCTTGAGAATAATATCCTCACCAATTGGTACATGTGAGCAAAGACCAAACCCCTTGGATTTTAAGACACTGAAAAATCAATCAGGTTCTTAAAAGAAGAATTTTATTTTAAAAAAAGGTAAAAGAATCACACCTGCAAAATCAGGATGGACGGTAACTTTACAGGGTAAATAAAAAGATTTAAAACACAGAGGATTCCCCTCTAGGCTTATCTTCAAAGTTACAAAAAACAGGAATAAAACACCCTTTTAGCATACGGAAAATTCACAAGTTAAACAAAAGGTAACCCAACGCATTTCCTTGCCTTTACTTACAATTTTTGTAATCCTAGATAATTATTTCAGGTATGGTTTTAGGAGATGGTTTTTCCTGCCCTGGTCCCTCTCTGTCCCAGAGAGAACAACAAAGAAAGCACAAACAAAACCTCCCCCGACAGATTTGAAAGTATCTTTTTTCCTTATTGGTCCTTTTGGTCATGTGCCAACCAGGTTATTTGAGCTTCTTAACCCCTTACAGGTAAAGGAGGAATTTTAGGCTACCCTTAGCTGTATGTTTATGACAGTGGCAAAAACCCTATTTTCATATGAAGCAACGATCAAGAATTTTCACTCACCCTAAAACATATCAAAATAACGGATAGCATTTCCAGTAAAGAAAATTAATTTAAACAAATCAGGTTGAAATGCATACCTTTCTGCAGAGAAACTTTTGTAGACATTCAGCTTATTTATTGCCTGCAAGGACAAGCATAGTAGGCATTGTTTGGGGATGGGTTTTTTCCCCCCATGTATTCCTTTGAAAAGAAGCAAACTTCTAATGCTAGATCTGAGAAGTTCTGCTTTTCTGTATCTGCATTCAAAATAACTCTCATTTGATTTTCAGCTGGCCTACTGGTAGCAGTCAATTATTGTTAATCAGTACAACTCTCTTTATACATGCTGTATTTGGATACATGAATATATATAGGACTGTCCATGTATTTATTAAATGTATTTATTGCCAAAATTCTTCAGTAAGTAATACATTGTGGTGGCATGAATTCTTTCTGTCTTGCATGTACAGAGCACAAATAAAGATAGAATGAGGAAATGCTAGTACCTTTCTGTTTCTGGTTTATTTTCAGACTCTTCCTTACTGCATGAAGCACCAATAAAACACAGTATTAAAAATCTATTCCTTTTCTGAGATTCTGATCTACATCTCCCTATAGTAATAGAAATACAAACAACAAAACTCATCCACGCTAGCTCATTTAGTCCCTGACAATAGC
This sequence comes from Chelydra serpentina, assembly GCA_037349315.1. Taxonomy (NCBI): domain Eukaryota; kingdom Metazoa; phylum Chordata; order Testudines; family Chelydridae; genus Chelydra; species Chelydra serpentina. The sequence continues at coordinate 6,479,822 of JBAIAC010000014.1, read as the reverse complement.
AATTTTATGTATTAAATCTGAAGATTGTATTGAGCTCAAAACCATCAGACAGCTCTCCACCTTACGTGTTATAAAACTGAAATATCTCAATTTTTCACTGGCTGAATTTTTTTCTCTAATCAAATACAAAAACATTATTAATACCCTACAGGCATTGTATAATCTCATTCCCAAACTAGATGATCTCTTGGCCATCACACCTGTATTCTAGTTTTTCAAACGCCTCCAACTAACATCACAGGATTAGAAACAAAATGTAATTCAATTATTTAAGTTTAGCTCTGATTTAGGTTGTATAAGCTTCAACGCAGAGACCTGGATATTCATTTGTTTTTTAAAGTCTCATGCGCTGTCATGATGGCAAATACATAAAAATGGTAACTTGTTATTTTAAGAATTAAGTATTATATTTAATTAATTTCGGATGGCCTTCAACATCATATACAGCAAATACTGCCATGGGCATCTAAAAGAGGATCCACGTTGAATTTGTACTTATGTGCCTCTGAATAATTCTTTTATCTATGCTTGACCCATTACTTGCCACAATGCCTTACAGAGCTACTTTAAATGAAGCACGTACGGTACCTCTGTTCTAAAGGCACACCTCTGTCCAAGTCATGATTTCATTAATTTTGGCTCCATCTATGCTGTACTTTTTGCAGTTCTAGAGTAGCTTATATAACCTTGATATGAATTTTACTAGGACGATAAGAGAGGGGAAACATCACAGTGTCATGTAAACTGAAAAACAGAATTATTCCTTCTAGCTTTCTGCAGCATGTAATAAATGTCCTATATGAATCAAAATACGTTACTACTCAACATTACAAATTTAGTTGACTGCTACCCAAAAGACATTTGGAAATAATGGGCTCAATTCTGAAATTATGAGAGAGGGTATGCAAGGACTTACAAGAGGCAAAGAAAGGTAGAAGTACAATGGTAAAAACCTTTGCACCGGCTACTTGACAGGTAGTAATTCTGCAATAGTGTATAGAGCATCTAAATGCAGCTGACCACTGATAGCTGAAATATGGGACTGTATTCACCGTCTGCAGGATATCAGTAACTCCCATTGAAGCTGATGGAAGTTACTTTCATCCCTGACTTAAGTTATGCTAATTTAAATCCAGAGTGTATTTAGATTCACTTTGCAACATTGTATACAAATCATTCCCTCACGAGGGAAAAGTTTCGGAGGTTGTAGAGCAAGGATGAGGGGAGAAATCTAGATTGAATCCCACAGAGCTTGGGAATTTATGAGCTAGAGACTCTCAGATCCACAAAGAAAGAAGACACTTTCTCCTGGTCTTCCTCTGCCATGACAGTATGGCTCCTGAAGATATCATTCTGCTATTGGTTGGGTCAGCCAGTGGATACTTCGTAGCAGCTGTGGAAAGGCCCTACAGAGATTTGATACAGCGAGTACAGACTTTGGCTAGTGAATGTGAGGTTGTGGGAGCAAGAGTAAAAATGGGTGAGACAAAGCCATAGGGGTGCCTGTTCTGTTCAGAATTGAGCACATAATGATATGTTGTGGCTGGGTATACTAAGAAAAAGTAGGTTACAGTGTAGTAGCCGTGTTAGTCTGTGTCAGCAAAAAGAAAATAAGAAAGAAAGAAATATTTGTGGCACCTTAGAGACTAACAAATTTATTTCAGCATAAGCTTTCGTGGGTTCAAACCAAGTGGGTTCTAACCCACGAAAGCTTATGCTGAAATAAATTTGTTAGTCTCTAAGGTGCCACAAGTATTTCTTTCTTTCTTATTTTCTTTAAGAAAAAGTAGTCACTCAATAACAGATTTAAAAGTGGCAGTTCTTCCACACACAAAAACCTTCAAAAACAGACTCCAGTGAGAAACTGCAGAACTGGAATTAATTTGCAAACTGGACACCATCAAATTAGGCCTGAATAGAGACTGAGAGTGAATGGGTCACTACAGAAAATAAATCAATTTGTTAGTCTCTAAGATTGCCACAAGTACTCCTTGTTGTTTTTACAAAAACTAATTTCCCCTTGCTAAACACTCACACCTTCTTGTCAACTGTTTGAAATGGGCCACTTTGTTTACACTGTCCTCATTAACACTACAAAAGTGATTTCCAGTCCTTCTTGTCAACTGTTGAGAGTTGCCTACTTCCAACTTAAATTGAATTGGCTCGTTTGCACTGACCCCCACACTTGGTAAGACAACTCCCATCTTTTCATATGCTGTGTATTTATACCTCCCTATTGTATGTTCCACTCCATGCAGAGGTGAAAGTAAGCCGGTACGCCCATAAGCAAGAGCCGGTGCGCCGTACCGGGGCGGATCGGCTTCCCCAGGTGCAATTTAAAGGGCCTGGGGCTCCCAGCAGCGGCTGGAGCCTCCAGCCCTTTAAATAGCTGCTGGAGCCCCACCGCCGCTTCCACAGGGCTCTGGCAGCAGGGCTCCAGGGACGGGGCTCCGGCCGCCACTACCACTCCAGGCCCTTTAAATCATTCCCGGAGCCTGCCGGAGCCCTGGGGAGGCATGGTGGGGCTCCAGCGGCGATTTAAAGGGCCTGGGGCAGTAGTTGCGGCCAAGCCCTGGGCCCTTTCAATAGCTGCTGAAGCCCCACCGCCGCCTCCCCAGGGCTCCAGCAAGCTCTGGGGATGATTTAAAGGGCCCAGGGTGGTAGAGCCCCATCCCTGGGGCCCTGGGGAAGCGGCAGTGGGGCATCAGCAGCTATTTAAAGGGCCCAGGGATCGGCCGTCGCTACCGCCCCAGGCCCTTTAAACTGCTGCCGGAGCCCCTGGCTGCCACTGCTACCCTGGGGGTCGGAGGGGAAAGTGAGTGGGGGAGGAGGCACTTACTGGTACAGGACGAGCAGGGGCTGGCTCTGATCTCCAGCCCTGCCCCTTCTGCCTGAGGCCCCGCCTCTTCTGGGGACCAGAGCCAGCCCCATCCCAATCCATACCGGTAAGGCCCTGCACTTACTTTCACCCCTGACTCCATACATCTGACGAAGTGGGATTTAGCCCATGAAAGTTTATGCCCAAATAAATTTGTTAGTCTCTAAAGTGCCACAAGGACTCCTCATTGTTTTTGCTTTTTAGGATAAGTCAGCCTCTAAACTAGTCTGAAATGGGTGCAGCGGTGCTCTGAACAAATTACTATTTCAGGATTGTTGCGAGTTTGTTTTATATGCTACAATTTGCTGATATACCTGTGATCTGCCTTCTATATTTCCTTATTTGTTTTCATCTTGGAATCCCCACTTTGTTTTTCTTGGAGACAAAGTAACTAACTTTCCTGCCTTTTCTGGGATACTGGTTTCCTTCCACTCAGTGATCAATATTGCCTCTGGATGGCTCATATATATTAGGACAATTGAGATCACATACGATTTTAAGGTTTACTGGAGTCTCTACATGGCAGCTTACATGGTATATGCTTCCCTTAGTAGCCTAAAGCATATGTGAGTGAGTATTTGGATGCCCAGCTCAGCCACATAAGCTGACACGTGAGTGACATACGTACAGTGGTCCTGTGTGTGTTTCTTTCACTCCCCGCACTGGTGGCTAATGATCACAGTTCAGATACAAAAGCACACATCTCTTGCTACTGCAGCAAAAAGTATGCCTCTGGCATCTTTCATTTCAGCGACGTGTCAGTCACTGATCTGTATGCCATGCAGGTCACTGCACACCTTACCTACATTTCCCGCTTGTAATAAGTACCAAATTCTAGTACTGATTTACTTTCATCTGACGGAACTGACTTTGCACTGAAGTAGCAACACTGGCTCCAATGTTTTGATATGAATTTTGAAATCACTCAATCTCCTTTCATTACATCCTCTTTGAAATCTCTTGAAAGAACAAACACAATAACCATAACATTCTTTGACTTCAGAGTGCTATTCCGACTCCACAAACAGGAAGTAGATTCTTTTTTGTCATTTATATAAATATAAATATGTAAATATAAAAATGTAAATTTAACTGATTATGGTAAAACAAGGAAATGGGGTTGGGGGGCAGATTAGCTTCTCCCAAGAAAAATCCAGTGAGAGAGAGCTGCCTGGGGAGAAAAATTCTGCAAGATGAAACTGGTGGAGACAGTCCTCTACAAATCATTTCCTCGAAAGGGTGTATGTGAAGGGACATCATGTGGGAGAAGAAGGGGAAAGGACTTCCAGAGCCACATCTTCTTCTGCTTCCTCTCTCTTTTTGTAGCACACTCCTTCTGGAACAGTGCTGCCATTGGATGGGGCCCCTAGTAGAAATCCAGAAGGTTTGCAGGAGATGGTGCTAATTGGTTCCTCCCCTTGGGACCCAAAAGCATGCAGAGCACCTTCTATGCAAAGCCACAGTAGAGGGGACTTCCACAAGAATCAAGGGAATGGAGGCTGTGTACACCACTCAGTCACAGAGAGCCTCATGTAAGGGCCCTCTCCTCACATGGATCCCGGGGGAGTGAACGGGGGCATTTAATTAGTTCTGTTATTGGCATGAGATTTAAGCAGAAAAGATCAGCCTGGTTTTAAGAAGGTCTTGATTATATCTTCCTTTCCAGGTTACAGTGGCCAGCCTCTCCCACAGTTTGTGCAGTAACCTGTAAGAGATAGTCATTAATAAGATTTTACTTAGCAATGCTTCGATACAGCTTATCATAAAAGCTGTCTCAACCTCTCCCAACTATCTTTAGTGGAAATTAATAGATCTTCTCCAAACATTTGGTGACTGTGGCCAAATTCACTCTAGTTAGTGCAGGAAGATGTCAATTACATGTACCAGCCTGGGCCTCTGGACCCAAAGGAGAGGGGAGAAATTCACCCCTTGAGAATCAGGTGGTAGTCAGTAATGGCATCTGTGTAGGAAGCAGCTATAGGAATAGGAACCTTGCCAGTTTAGACAGCTGATGGGGATCCAGTGGAGCAGGGTATCCACAAGCTGCCCTTGACATGTCTCCTATTCAGCAAAGCTTCCAATTTTTTAGGCTTCTCTGGTCTCCTGCAAGTCCTCTGACAGAACTGCCAGGGCTCAAATACAACATCCCCAGTCATAGACTTTCTGCCTATCTGGGTCTTTGCCAAGGTCTATGCCATCTTCAACCATCACAACTTCTGATATGAGTCCAATCCATGTACTGATGCATGACAAGGTGACAGGGTAATCTTGCAGTTATTTTCCTTGAACAATAAGTAAGCCATACATGCCTATTGTTAAAGAAAGGGTTTTTAACTTATGTTAAATACGGTGCAAGAAATAACAATGAATAAATACTATACTATCTTTATCTAAGGTAATTCAATGAGCTAGATATAGATACATCTTATTGATAATTAAAAGTTTGATCATACTCTAATAAACTCTCATTGAATCCAATGGGAGCAGGATCAAACCATTATTATTTTTTTTGCTGATTGAAAAGGAGGCTGGTCTAGAGGAGAACAAATCTAAACCATCAATTAAAATAAGGTTAAAGTCTCCTTAGTAACAACTTCAGAGGAAGGACTACCAACAGAGGAGAAATTACTGTTGGCAAAAGAAGGGGCATGACAATGTGAAGTGTAAGCATTTAAGCAGAGGAATAGTACAGAACTTGAAATCATTTATCTGTGCAGCACTACATGTTGTAATGAGACATGCATTATTTATTTTTCTAACTCCAGTAGGTAACCATGTTTTCTATGCCAGGTTATGATTCAGAACTCGGATGCTATTGTTTCCACTGAAAGCAATAATAGCAGCTAGAAAGTGTTATATTTTCTAGTGTTCCAAGAACACAGCTACAGTAAGTTTTATGGGAGTTTAATGAATGTCACAATTGTTTCTGCTTGTGTTTTCCTTGTTGCTGAAAGCTACATGGGAAGACAAGTGATTTTTCCTCCATTGAGTGGTGAAAAGGAGGAAATTTTTGATTCATCTGGGTCTCTCAGTTAAGTACATTCTTGGGCATTCGGGTGTATTTTCTGAAAAAAATATAGTAGCATAGTTTTAAAATCTCTTTATATTGTACAATCACTAAGGTAATAGAGCAATATAATACAGCCCAAACCTTTATCGAGCACCTTTTATATCAAAGGCATTTTGAAGTATTTTCCATAGAGTCAGATCTTCTCTTTCATGTCCTGAAAATTGTGGATGGGAAGACAGATCTATCAGTATGGCTCCTGACCCACTGCTGCTCCACTGCATCATTTTCTCTTGTAAGTGAATCCAGACACAAAGGGAATTTAGGAGGCCAAAAACATGCCAAAATCAAGAACAGCCCAGTCTTCTCCATGGATGTAACCCTAGCTCAAAGGCATTGCTGTAAGTTTTACTCCATCACCAATATGCATATACCACTCACAGTACAGAAAAGCCATAGTGGTGCAGTTACTGTAATTTCTGGCACCAGTAACTTACAATGCTATAATCATGGTAAACTCTATTGGAATTCAAGAGAAACATGCAGCACAGAAGAACTGACTAGTACCTCTGGCCTGCACTCCTAATTCACACAGTGCAGGGCTCCCTTTCCACAGCTCTTGTTCCATGGCTATTTGGATTTTATAGTCTGGGAAAATATTGCATAGCTGTCTCTTTTATGCAGTCATCTCCTGACACTTGTATTAAATGTTGGCCCTTTCAGCTCCCTTCTGTTTGGAGTGTATAGGAGCATATGGAGTACAGTGAAAATCCCTAAGAGCTATTTTTTCCAGTTAAAATGTGTAATTAAAAATAAAACTTTCAGAAAGGCTGGCAATAAAACCTTCCACCTCTTCAGTCTTTATAACCCTCAACTCACCTCCCTGCCCGCCCTCCTCCCACAGTGCTCTCTATGCTGGTGCCAACTCCTACAACACTCTCCAAATTACAAGCTCTTGATTTTATTAATTAAGGACCACATTTTGGAAATGAATTGAAGTCAATGAGATTGCAGGTGCTCAGAATTGTGAATGTCAGGTCACTTTCAATTAGGAGACTAAATACAGAATTTGGAGCCTAACTTTAGCCATCCAGGTCTGAAAATGTTGACCTTTGGTGCTACTGTAAATTACACCCAGAAAAACCTAGAGTCACAGATGCAGATTGGGTAAGCACATGCACAATTATCAAATTTGATCATAAAATTCAGGAGATAATTTTTAAAAATTGAGCTTTTAGATTCCTTCTGTACAACTATAATGCAAGAGCTGTGTTATAAACTAGCTCAAAGATGCTGAAGCATAAACTTGTTTCTTTCTATAATCCCAGACTCCCACATTGGGCTATAGTTCTAGTTTTGCATACCGATTGTTCAATCAACCCATCATACAATACAGTGACTGTTGAATTTTACTTAACTAAAATGTGTACAGGGATTTCACAATGTTAAATATTCTAAAATTATTATGGATTATATTATTGTTATCACATTGCTATTTTTAGTGAGACTTGAACAAGTAGACTAACAAAATTCGGCATTTTCTGAAGTGTAAATATAGCAAATATAGCATATCCTGCTTTGAGCAGGGGGTAGGACTACATGACCTCCTGAGATCTCTTCCAACCCTAATCTTCTATGATTCATATTAATGGAGTCCAGAGAATCTGAAATTTAAAGACTGGGAGTCAAAAAGTAGCTGATTACAGTACTAGGAAAATCTTTAAAACTCCATGGTCACCTAGAAATAAACTACCTTACTGTTTAATTAATCTTAGGAAGTGAAATTATACTGTTGTCCTCAGTTATGAAACTCATTTTATGTGAATAGAGACCATTAGAATTCTGGGATAAAATCTTTGTGTAGAGTATGTAGTAAACTATGCATTTCAAAGTGGCATCCTAATGTGTTTTTACTATTGGGGGAATAAATGATCAAAAACACGTCAATAGTTTTGATCTATGCAGTTCAGGTAAAATGACATTTTGGAAGTACTATACTTTTTAGAAAAGTGTCTAAATCTGGGCTTAGTTCCTTCAGTGTTTCCTATTTTGTCTTTCAATTTGTCATACAAATCTGATGGCACAATAGGTTGTATCAAGTACCCATCCCTCAAACTCTGAAAAATTATCTGTTGTCTGCGCGTTAGCAAGGGTGTTGAATTTTGTTTGCTGTGTAACTTTTATCTTCATACATACTATATATACACGCTTGCAATATGACCTCATGTTGGCATCTAATCCCGGGAGATCAACAGTCATCTAATTCTAATGCAGATCTGCAGAATATTTCATCTTTCAGCATGTATTGATATACAATTCTCCCCTCTGTATCTCACTATTTTTTTCACTTTTGTGGATTACAGTTTTGAGTACTGGTTGGAATTCCTTAATTATAGGCTGCCAGACTGCAAACCTCAAGGATTTTATCTTGCACAAAATCACAGTAATATTGAAAATATCCTTGATTTTAAGATTTCCTTTAAGCAGATGTAGAGTTGTAATGGTTCACCACAAATCATGCAGGTCAGTATTGCACTGCAGGGTATGAGAATGGAGCCCCAAAAGATCCCTACCTAGACAAAAAACATGGCACCAAATGATTAAGTTAATATTTTAGTGTCATAATAGGTCAAATTCTCATCCAAGGCCATGTCTACACTACAAAGTTACGTCGATTTCATATAAGTCGACATTGAGCCTCCGATTTAAGCAAGTCGATCTTGCGTGTCCACACTATGCTCACTGTGGCAGCAGAGTGCATCCTCACTAGCAGGGCTTGCATCAACACACAGATAGCTATCCCACAGTCCATATAGGCAAATGGAATTTTGGGTTGGCCTTGCAATGCCTTATGGGACCATGGCATTAACCTCCCATGATGCACTTACCTCCGTCCCTGAAATCAACGGCAAACAAACCAAGTATTTTTCATGCCTTTTTTCATCCCAGCCAGGGCTTGGTCAAGCCTGATCTTAAAAACTTCTAAGGAAGGAGATTCCATCACCTCCCTAGGTAACCCATTCCAGTGCGTCACCACCCTTGTTGTGAAAAAGTTTTTTCTTAATCAAACCTAAACCTCCTACACTGCAACTTGAGACCATTACTCCTTGTTCTGTCATCTGCTACCACTGAGAACAGCCTAGCTCCATCCTCTTTGGAACCCCCTTTCAGGTAGTTGAAAGCAGCTATCAAATCCCCCCTCATTCTTCTCTTCTGCAGACTAAATAATCCCAGTTCCCTCAGCCTCTCCTCATAAGTCATGTGCTCCAGCCCCCTAATCATTTTTGCTGCCCTTTGCTGGACTCTTTCCAATTTTTCCACATCCTTCTTCTAGTGTGGGTCCCAAAACTGGACACAGTACTCCAGATGAGGCCTCACCAATGCTGAATAGAGGGGAATGATCACATCCCTTGATCTGCTGGCAATGCTCCTACCTATACAGCCCAAAATGCTGTTAGCCTTCTTGGCAACAAGGGCACACTGTAGACTCATATCCAGCTTCTCGTCCACTGTAACCCCTAGGTCCTTTTCTGCAGATCTGCTATCTAGCCACTGGGTCCCTAGTCTGTAGAAGTGCATGGGATTCTTCCATCCTAAATGTAGGACTCAGCACTTGTCCTTGTTAAACCTCATCAGATTGCTTTTGGCCCAATCCCTCTAATTTGTCTAGGTCCCTCTGTATCCTATCCCTACCCTCCAACATTCCCCACCCCCTTTTTTTTCAGTGCTGCTTGCAATACACAGTGATCCCTTCCAACCACAACCACGGTAAATTTGGGAGGGTGTGGTCGTGTGACCCAGATTTCACCAAACAGGGGGAGGATTACTTGTTGAATTGTTTCAGGTTTAAGGGCCAGTATTGAAAAATTCCGCCCTTTTCCCCAAGGTGACCCTATGCAATATCACTCTCCTGAGGGTATCAGAGGTGGCAAGAGAGCAGATGCTGCAAGCATCTGGTTACTTATGCTGCAATGCTGTGTGCTGCAATGATGCCAGTAGAGTTAATACTGGAGTGGCACAGGAAAGTGTCTTACCGTTGTGGACGAAATAAGGCAGCCCTTCCCAGAAACCTTCTTCAAAGGATTGCGGAGTAGCTCCATGAATAGAGCCCTGCATGGATACAAATTTATATCCATGGATGCGGATATAAATTGGTATCTGTGGAATCGCAGGGCTCTCTCGGTAACTGCAGCAGTGAAAGGAGCAGAACGTGGGGCCACCATTTCCAGGAGTCTAAGCTGGCAGCAAATCCGGTATGGCTGTACTGCTCCCAGCCCTGCCCCTCCCCACCAATCCATGCAGCCATCTGCACCTCCTGTTTGGGGTCTGTACAGCTGCGCCGGAGGACAGGGCTGGGGCTGTACAGCTGCACCGGAGGAGCTGCCAGCATGGGGAGCTGGCTCTTGAGAGTGGTGGCCCCACGTCCTGCTCCTTTCACCACTGCAGTTCCCAGGAGAGCCCTGCAGTTCAGTAGATACTGATTTATAGCCATGGATATAAATTTGTATCTCTGCAGGGCTCTATACATGAAAGCTTCCTAGAGACCTCACTGGAGGATTCCTGGACCATCCCCATGCACATAAGCAGTCTTTTTCAGAGAGCACCTCCGCGTAGTTGGAGTGACTACTGATACCAACTACACCTACTTTTTTGTTCAGATTAAACATAAAAAATAATAGCATGTAACCCCTACAGTTTGATTGGAAACGTATACTTGCCAGGGGTGCTTTCTCCGGCATCTCGCTCCACCGCCAACTGGTCCTGTGAAGGGATGGGCTCCAGGGTTAAAAACAGTTCTTGGCTGGCAGAGAGAATGGATCCTCCTCTTACCTGCCTCACATTCTCCTCCCTCCTCTTCCTCATCAACAATGTCCTCTTCGTTGTTGCTCGAGGTCGCCCGGGGCTCTTGGGAGGTATCCACAGAACGTTTCGGGGTAGTGGTGGCATCGCCTCCAAGAATCGCATGCTGCTCATCATAAAGGCAGCATGTCTGTGGGGTAAATGACTGTTCACCTCCCTTGTCTTCCGGTATGCTTGCCAAAACTCCTTTATTTCCATGCAGCACTGCTGCGTGTCTCAGGTGTAGCTCTTCTCCCCCATGCCCCACGCAATCTTGGCCTAGATGTCAGCATTTCTTCTGCTGTACTGGAGCTCTGCCTGCACAGACTTTTCTCCCTACACAGCAATAAGATCCACCACCTCCTGTGTACTCCATGCTGGAGCACATTTGCAGCCTTGAGTCTCCATGATCAGCTGTGCAGGCGAGCTCTCCACGCTGATCAAACAGGAAATGAAAATTCAAAAGTCCCCGGGCTTTAACAGGGGAGCGACTTTTTTCCTGTGTACCTGGCTGACATGCAGTGCAGTTGAAAGTGCTCTCCAGAGTGGTCACAGTGGAGCACTATGGGACACTTCCTGGACGCCAATTCATTCAAATTACACAACGCAGTGTCTAAACTATCCCCATGTCAACCCATGGATGTTGAATCAAGTACTATGCCTCTTGCAGAGGTGGAGTACAGAAGTCGACTTTACAGGCCACTTAGGATGGAAGGGACTCGGTAGTGTAGACATATACATTATTAGATCGACTTAACGCAACTTATGTCAACCTAAGTTTGTAGTGTAGACAGGCCTAAGTTGTATCAAAACACTCAGTGGAGACTGCCTCAGGTTATGTAGAAAGAGAATTTGTCTTAATTACTCCAAAGCAGGCCTTTTAGATGACTGATCATAGTTAAATGGTATCCATACATCTTTAAACCATGATCTTTGTGAATGCATGGATCCTAAAGGGAACTACAATATCATAGCTTTTTAGAGGGGAATCAAAACTAAAGCTTATTTTAACTTGTGCTTGCTATTTGACTGAGGCTACATCCACACTACCCGCCCGATTCGGCGGGTAGCGATCGATGTTCTGGGATCGATTTATCGCGTCTCATCTAGATGCGATAAATCGATCCCAGAAGCACTCCCCGTCAACTCCAGCTCCGCGCGAGGAGTAAGCGGAGTCGACGGGGGAGCCTGCCTGCTGCCGTGTGGACCAGCGGTAAGTACTTTTGAAATCAATCTAAGATATTCGACTTCAGCTACGTTATTCACGTAGCTGAAGTTGCGTATCTTAGATCGATCCGCCCTCCCCCCCCATCCTAGTGTGGACCAGCCCTGATAGTTTCCTTTTAGTTTGGTTACTGTTTCAATATTGTAGCTAGAAAGCTAGAATTTTTCTCCATTTGCAATAGATAACTACTACAACCACACTCTTAAACTTTCTATCCTCTCTTTTTAACCTTGTCCCTCCTTTTGAAGTTAATGACATCCCCAAAATCTATGACCTTTTGTTTATCCATGCTGCAAATACACTATGGATTGTAGCAATGTAAACTTCCCTACACTGCTCTGCCAAAGTGCCTCAAAACTGCTCAGGAGAGTCGAATTTTCCATAAGCAGGGAATGAATTCTCCTTATCTATTCAGTATTTGGTGTTCCCTCCTAGCACTGTAAACAAGACTGCAATGTTTTAGACTGACATCTTATCATATTTCACCCACTTTAACTAAGAAAGACTAAAACTAAGATTGGAGGTGTCACCACAAGAATGGAATTGCTGAACTTTAGCTTCTGCTCCTTTCAAAGAGGTTGCTTCACTTCAATCATAAGTGATGTAATACCTACCTGCCTATTGCATGTAGTTGGAAAGTTTTTCAAGCTGTTTGGGACCCTTCAGGACTAAGGATGCTGTATAAACATTAATAAGAGCTGCCATTGTGCCCAGACCTTGCATAGGCATCAGGTGAGTGGGATGTAGCCATTATTTTAAATTGAATGAATTGGCAAATTACAGTGAGTTCGGCTCCTGTTTAAAGGATGGAGATTTGGAGGCTCTAGGATCACACAAAAAATGAGGAGAGTAATCAGAAACACAATTACAAGTAAAAAATCTTGTTTGTATTATAAGCTAAAAGTTTACACTCACATACCCATTTATACAACCTGAGATAACCTATGCACTAGCCAATGCCATATCCATACTCACATACCCAAAGATTTCATAGAGTTGGGTGGATCTCTCAAGAGCTGGCTATCAAGAGAGGGGTGGTTCCTGTTGGGGTGGTTCCAATGAGGTCTTTCATGGGCATTCCTCCCTTGGGATCTTCCCACTTTTACCCAACCATGAAACCTCTTTTATATTGTTGCTCTGACCACACCTAACAGCTTATGCATCTGCATGAAGGTTTCAACCCTCTTTTCCTTATCTGTACTTCCATACCCCATGAACATCGAGGTTCCCCATTTTTCATAGGTTGTTTCTTACTTCCCCTTATTCTCATTAGCAGCTATGTACATGTGTCATGGTAACCTGTGCTCAAAGCAGCACATTCCATGATGTTACAATCAGATGTTTTGTGGTTTTGGACAGTACTTTGAGGTCTATTACAGTCTATTTTTCCATAACATCACCTATTGGCACATCTTTTACAGTAATCTGCTAACCTTACTGGTATGGGGTTATTCCTAGGTCACCCACTCATGTCAAGTATTCTAAAGCCTACAGCCTAGTATGACTAAGATAAAACCCTACAGGCCTCAGCCTGTAGTCCTTGCATTGCAGCCAGGCTTTATTTATATACGCACCTAATACACACACATCACTCCTAAATACCTGTCAGTCTTATATGTCTATAATCCTACAATTTAAATCTATTTCATATATAATCAATGAGTTGATCATAACACTAAATAACACAACAATAAATGGATGATAGGGCCAAATACAATCAAGCACTTAGTAAGTTATTATTTGTGAAGCCATTATATGCTCTTTGGTTTCTATTTTAAAAGCATAAGGATTTAAATGCAGAATTATACTACCAAAATTACTTTTTCTCTTGAGACTCATTCAGTAATAATTCATTCAAATGGGAAATTCTACCACATCAAACCTTTTTTAAATCAATGTTATGTTTAACTCCCCTATTAATTGAGATGCCACTGCCCAGATTTCTCCATGTTTTTAAGGAATGAAGACATACACATACTTGCTACATCTTGAGTTAAGAAAACAGCTTTGGATCTTCAAGAAGTCTCTGAAATTGCTATTTTTCACTATTCAGCTAAGCCAAGCCATTAAACATTGACTGCTGTTGTGGCTACTTGAGAGTGAAAGTTAAATGAATTCATAATAAAAGTAATTTTATGTGGATGTGGAGAAAATGGAAATTATTAAGTGAAGAGTAATGAACACTTTGCCATCTGAAGATGGATGATAAGAAACAGAAGTCAATACCCCATTAGCAAGTCCATTATAACCTTGGAATAGAAACATACTTTATTTTAGAAACTTAAAACAATTGTAAGTGAATGTTAACAGCCGAATAGATGCATGTGCTAATCTATGGTTACAGAAGTTAAATAAATTAGTCATACCACCATTCCTATTGGAAAAAAAAATAGTGAGTCATTATCAAACCTGTCATTACAACTCTATGCACTGTTATGGTTAATGTGTGAGCATTTCCATTACAAATCCCTGTTTTAAGGGGTTTCAAATTCAGTCATAAGGCTGAAACTTTGCACTGGAAGCTGCAGATCTGCAGCATATTTTTAATAGCAGTTTTTAAAAAATGTAAAATAGCTCCTGTAAAAAATTATAGTAGTGCAAAAATAATAGTAATTAATCAATAATGTCTTCTAGGTCAGGCATTTCCTGGCAGTTAAGGGAACTCAGGGCCTTAACCTAATCACACATTAACTTCCAGGAAATGCCCAACCCATACATCATTCTATTGCTATTGCAAACTGTGAAATTATAAGAATATAAAGAGATTGTAGGAAAACTGCCCTTTTTTGTATAGAAAATTTTAATGTTTTCAATGCAATTGCCATGGATATGGTGTTCTATACAGAATACTGATAAGCATCTTGGAGTTAAAGTTCAATGCCTTAACCAACAAGAGAGCTGGACTACATTCTTGTCAGTCCAATAGATTTTCAGTGCCTGATTCAGATCTCACATGATACACCACCCTAATTCCACTGATTTAGACTGTTACTTCCAATTTACAATGACGTAATTGATCTGAAGCATGTCCGTGGTAGTTTTATCGTCATCTAGGCTCAAAGTCCCCTGGGCATATTAACAAAATGTAAATAAAACACCTCACAGAAGTAGAACAAAATATTTTAGTTTATCCCAAGAACAGGACCAGAGAAAATTAAATAATCAAATTTGTCTACACTACAAAGGTGAATCAAGCTTACGTGGGGGGTATGGTAGCTAACCTTGACCTTTTTCCTAGAGTGAATGTAAATATGTTTTTTGCAAAAAGTTCCATCACCATCCCGTTATTATACAATAATTTGCACTAAGCGTTATATCCACCCCATCCACACACAGTTTATGTATTCTGGCAGGAGGAATATGAAGCTATTGGGGAGATAAAATCTACTTCCTAGCCTGGGGTAAAGATGGTGCAGAATTGCAGTGTGGTATGGCCCTTCTTCCTGCTACTCTTGCCTTTGGGCTGGATTAGCAGCTGCAGTGCCTCTGTACCAATTGCATTTAGGATCACTGGGTTCACATAAATGTGGCTCCCATAGCCCTTTTCCCTGGCCCACCCCAATCACAGCCTTCTGCACTACTCTATATGGGCCCAATGCAGAGACACTTTCTACAGTATGCTAGGAGTAATCAGTCACCCTTCCACAGACTTTTTGCTTGTAGTCCCCCTACACAGCCCTTATCTGGGACATAAAGGGTGTAGTGGGGGTTATGCTAATTTGGAGGCAAATTCTATCACTCATTCTACAAGTGGAAAACAATACACCCGCAATAGGATGATCAAGAAAGGCCCCTGTGATAGGATCCTCATGAAGAGGTCTTTGTAGCTTCCTCCTGAGGGTTTTACATTG
Organism: Chelydra serpentina; assembly: GCA_037349315.1. NCBI lineage: Eukaryota > Metazoa > Chordata > Testudines > Chelydridae > Chelydra > Chelydra serpentina. The sequence continues at coordinate 6,464,022 of JBAIAC010000014.1, read as the reverse complement.
TGACAGGGGATCTGATCGCTTGTTTCATGAGCCAAAATATATAGCCAAATTCTGCATACTCCCACATACCCACAAAAGTGAGCTGGGAAGTGAATAACCTATGCAGAGCGACTTCATGAGTCCCCTGACCTTATTCAAGTTATTCAGGAAGGTACATAGTAAGTGAGGCAGAGCATATACACACATGTAATGCATGCACACAAGAGGATGGCGTTAAAACTATGCATTCAGCTTTAACTTTGGCTTTTCCTAATTTCGCTTAACTGTACAAACTGTAATATTCTTAACAAAGTGTTTCAGTGAAATACTGAATGTTATGTGGGAGCACCAGCTCCAGTACAGTTCAGGTTAAGCAGCACTTTCTATTTAAAGGGCAATTTATCTAAGTGTTCTAAAATTCTCATGCTTGCTGAGATTGTATTGAAATTTGCTATGCCCCATGAGGTTGCTGGATAGTTTTAGTGGTCCAAATCTGGAGTCATTTCAGCAAGATACAGCCCCCTGGGGGGAAAAGAGACAGCATTTTACAAAATCACTAGGTCTTGATATCTTGATTTTTAGGCAGCTGGGGTTCAAACCAAGGCTCTAATCATCCCCCACATGATCTCAGTCATTCAACATTTTTCTTAGCCAGCACATAACACTCACTGCCCCTTTGGGGAAGCAACATTGGCTTGTGAGTGTTTGGCATGTGCTTTTCTAGAGAACCAAACTTCCGTATATAACATTGCCAATTAGATGGATATGCTCATGTGCAGCAAGACAAGGATTTGAAGACAGCCCATTGTCCCATTAGTTAGATGTTTCAAGGGGACACACTGTAGTATTTAAACCTGAGCTATACACATGTACTGTAAGTTTGAACCCTATCTTTGGTAGAAATCAGAGATTGATCTGTAGCCAGGTTGCTATCATCTGCCTCTGTTATAGGTTGTTTGGAGTCCCCACCCCTTTACTTTTGGGAAATGTACCATGCTAATTTTTACAGCTAATTTAAATGTTTTCTGAAAGCTTTGCAGATATGAGAGAATGATTGCTGGCCCTGTTGCTACTTTTCCACCTTGGGCATTATTATAGCAGAGCTTCAGCATTGATTAACTAGAGGGAAGATGAAACACAGTTAAGATAATTGAGTTATGGACCTGAGTGTGCTTATGGCCAAGGGGATCCTGATTAGAGCTGCATCAATAATGGATTTTTTGGTTCACTAGCAATTTTTTTAAAAATGGTTCCAAGTCAAACTGAAAACATTGTTTCAGAATATTTCAGAGAATTCAAGGGTTCACGTAGGAGAACCAGGTTTAATTTCCCCCTCTCTGGTATGGAGAAGAGATTTGCACTTGGGCTTCCCACAATTCAGGAGAGTGTCCTAGACACTGGGCTATTCTTGTGTAGGTCTTTCTCAAGATCTCCTCTTGAAGCTGTTCCACTGTTTATAGATAATTAAATAGCCACTGGAGTAAGGAATTGATGTCCATCCTAGGTGGCACATCCTAGGTGAGTGCCTTAATTACCAGGCTAGAGATTCATGTTCATCTGTTTGAGTTTTGCTAAAACAACATTCTGGGAAGGCATGAGACGATCAGGCAGCCTTAGCTCCTCATTAACAAAGATTTTTTTCAGTGAATATTTATACAGAAGGAGAGCTAAAGATATAGCTCTGAGCTGCAAACAAGTAGTTTACATATTATTTCCTCTTCTTTCCTATAACACATTTCCAGACTCTTTTTTCAAATAGTTAAAAATAGTCTTAACTAGGTCTGAATATCGTGTGTCAGCTTTTGTCCAGGAGTAAGCAAGTTCTGACAGTCAAATTATCCATCAGTGAAAAGAGAGAGGACCCTAATGGAAATTTTTACGGATGCCTATGTGAATAGCAGAATGAATGGTGCTGAAGTGTATCACTTAGATATACTATATACACTTTTTTGAAATTTATGGCTAGTATTGTCAGAGGGAAATGGGTGAATGAATGGAGTATAATTTTATCACAGCCACAGAGAAGCAATAATTAACACTTCCAAATGTAAATAAAAATGAGTGATTATTTCCTGACTTGGAAATATAAGAACATTGTTTATTAAAGAACTTTTTGCAAAAACGTATTTACATTCACTCTAGGAAAAAGGTCAAGGTTAGCTACCCCACCTCCAACGTAAGCTTGACTCACCTTTGTAGTGAAGACAAATTATTGATGGTTCACGTGCTGTAGACAGAAGTGGCAGCAATCTAGGATATTTTATGTGTTTAACATGGCAAGAAGGGTTGGGAGCTGTAGGAGGCAAAAATGAAGAAATGGGCAAGTCTCATAATGCCTCAAAAAAACCCTATAAAAGATCTGCACTGGTGATCAAATTTCCTGGCCATGAAAGATGAGGTCAGTGTATTAAATGTCCTCATTTGTATTAGTCTCATCTGAATGGCTTGTGGGTGAACTAAAGAGATTACAGCATATGTTTAAATGATTCTACTTTATTTCCACATTTAAGAATTATCTACCGGTCTTAGAAATGGTCTAGGTTTTGAGAGCAAGAATTGATGTTACTCTTATTAGTTAGACATCTTGCCTAATATCTAGAGATCATCCTGTTCAGACAGAGTTGTGATTAGATTCTACTTGCTGCTCAACAACAGAAGCAAGAATATATTCAAGTGATGGACCAAAGGGTAGTCTGCCCTGCACCATGTTAGAATTTCCTAACATACTCAGAGCCATTGATGCACCGATCTGCATATACTTTGTAAAAGATCTTGCAGCATCAGTAAAATTGGCACAAAAAAGGAGATTTTTTTCAATTTAGTGAAAGAAAGGGGAAATCCATTTTTTCACTGATTTTTACATATTGGTTCCTGTAGTTTAAGAATAGTTTTTACCAGTTTAGCCACACACAGTTGTTTGCAATTTTAAAAAATATCCCTCCTGCTACCAAGGTGACATGAAGAGGAGTGAGGCTATTGGACCAAGCTTTTTCTTAACTTCTCCAACTGGTCTACTACTGCTGGTGCAGCTGCACTGGAAATAGAGTGTTAGAAACTCTAACAGACAAAGAGCCAGCATTTTTACTATTATGTCTTTTAACACTACTCATAACCAGTCTATATGTCATGATGGTAAAAATGCCAGCAGCCACCATTGCCCTTTCTGCACTAGAGCTTCCACCAGGGAGCTACATTAGTGGGAAATTTCAAGAAAAATATGTGTGCGCTAAATGAGTAAGTGATTAAATGAGTAAATACCTCAATGCAATCCAAGGCTAAGAACCTGTCAGTTACTGGAATATTTTAGTAATTCACAACTGTTTGGCAAGCTCTCTCATGCCTTGAAACTTTCTTACTTTAAATCTGCTGAAAGTTTCTTAAGGTATTCAAATATTTAGTAGAATATTTTATTGAAAAGAAAATCATTCAACCTTCAACTACAGAAGCTAATTTTGATTCTATCGAATACAATAATAATTTCATCGTTTGCTTTTCTTATTTTGCTTTTATTCAGTTTATAGCTTCTGCCATTACTGTGGAAATAATTAATATCTAAACATTCATCTTGAGTATACATATGTCAAACTCCATAATCAGGAAAACAGCTCTTACATAACAGAAACAATAAGCACAAAAAACAAGAGTAAACCCATAGCCTTTTCTCCACCCAATTCACACAGGAAGAAAACCAAAATAAATAGATCTGTCATAACACAAAGATGTAAATATACTCTATACTGTAGAATATGAGAACTTGCAATCCTTAGGGTGACCAGACAGCAAGTGTGAAAAATCGGGGACAGGGGGTGGAGGGGTAATAGGAGCCTATATAAGAAAAAGATCCAAATATCAGGACTGTCCTTACAAAATCGGGACATCTGGTCATCCTGGCATTCCTTAGCATACTGAGTCATGGAGGCAATGATACAAATAAGCATATCTGCTGACAGGGAGAAGTTAGCTAGTAAAGAACAAGATCCTCAGTGGGTAAATATTGGCACGGCTTCAGAGGAGATAAGCAGATTTGGGTCAAATGAGGATCTGTCACAAAGCCTTTTGTGGGCAAAAGTAAGGAATACAGTGCTATACATACATACTAGTGATTTTATATATTATCTTTACCCACACTGTATCAAATGAATCAATTTAGGTGTATGTTCTACTTGAGAATTAAACAGTATACACGAGAAAGAGCTGTCTTTCTGTGTTTCAGATTATATACAACTCTGCTTTTCAGCACTAGGAAATCTTCAAGGGGTGGGTCAAGATCAATGCCATTATCTAGAAGGCATTACTGAAATAGATTTTAAAACCTTTGATGTAATTGCTTGCTGAGTTTGCCATTAGAGCAGCTCCATCCTTTTTGACTCATTGAGGGCCATTAGTTGCTCAAGTTTTACTAAGTCTGCCAAGTTATCCACAGTATCTGAAGATAGACAGATGCTCTCTGTTTCATTTAACTAATATAGCACATTCAGAATCAAACAAACATTAAAACATAATGCTGGCAGGAAGGTAAGAGGGAAGCAACACCATTAATCTATTTGCGTTAGTGCTTGGCCTTATTTTCATTGTAGTAATCAATGTGAACTCACACTGTAGAGCCTAGAGACAGTTTAGTTTGGCTCTCTTGAGGAGAAAACATTCCCCAGTTCCTCCATTCCCCTAGCCAAAGTCTACTTCAGGAGACTCTCTGATGATAAAAAGACAAGTTCCTCTCCCTTCTCTGGGAGAGGACAATATGCTCTCTTTCCAAGCATCTGCTGTCTTTTTATGGCTTCCCCTGTTTAGGCAGCACAGATCATAGTTCTATCTCCCAACCACCTAATAAGCCACAGCTGCCATCTCTTCTCTACAAGTAAGGCAGCTGAAGTGGTCTCTAAGAACTGCGTTCTGCAGGATGAAAGGCTTTATTTCCTTCCTGCCTCACAGGGACATACTCCTTGTAGTACCGATATGAATTAAAAATCACCACTCCATAGGGAATAATGACAGTTGCCATGCTAGCAGCATCCACAGGAACCATTAATATAGTAAACCAAGTTCTCAGCAATGGACGCAATGTCCTTAAAAAATTCCCTTGAAAAACTGAAGAGATCAAGACATGGGTCAAGCAATCTGAAAGAAGATGAAGAAAATAGAGAAAACTCGGAACAGGAGTAAAATAAATGAATGGATTTGGAAGCACCAAGGCTTGGATTGCATACCCAGAGAGGATATGAAGATATAATGCAACAATATTTCATTTGGTGTAATAATAAAAAAGTAAGACATATTTTCCTTTTAAAGAAAGCCTTTCAACCAAGGACCAAAAAATATTCTAATAATGTGCATTAGGAGCCCAATCTTTCTCTTACTGGCTTGTGTGGGGGTTGCATCAGCTCCTGCTTGAGGCTCACAGCTATGCAATACTTTGAGAACTTGCCTTGGAAAAGAAAAATCAGGCAGCCAGTAAAGAGAAAGAAAAGAGCAATTATAGGCACAAAAAGCTATTTATGAGCACTAATTATGGTGAAGAATGGCCTATCATAGGTTCTCACGCTTCAGTACCAAGATTGCAATTCACCTTGAAACTTTTTAGATTCAAGATTCCATAAATTACAGATCATGGGCTAAATTATATAATTTACACTGCTGTAAATCCAGAATATGTATTGACTTGAATGTGATTTAATTGAGAACAAAATTTAGCTCTAAGTCTTTAACTGTATCTTGTACATATCCAAGTACACTATCAGCACATAAATAAAATGAATCAATGTTTAATTACATGTATGAAGCATATGGGTAATTTGTTATACTGTGGAACTTGTTATTGACTTTGTGGTTTTAATTACTGTAAAAGCACCCAAGGCAACTTGGATGGGCTATTAATATTGTTCACAGTAGTATGGAGCACCTAGATGTCCCAATCAAGATCAGGGACCTGTTTTGCTTGGCACAGTAAAATTAAATTAAAAATAAAATGTTAAAATAAAAATAAATGTATGCCATTTCAGATATTAGCTGAAGAAATCTTGGAGCCACTGGCAATAATATCTACAAACTCACGGATGACAGGAGAGGTCCCAGAAGACTGGAGAAGGGATAACGTAGTTCCCATCTTTAAAAAGGGGGGAAAGGAGGAGCCAGGGAATTATAGACCAGACAGCCTGACTTTGATACCCAGGAAGCTACTAGAGCAATGTATAAAATATTCAGTTTTCAAATACCGGGAGGATGAATGGATAATCACGAGAAGCCAGCATGGCTTTACCAAGAACAAATCATGCCAAACCAGCTTGATTTCCTTCTTTGACAGGGTAACTGATTTGGTGGACAGGGGTAATGTGGTGGACATAATATACCTAGACTTCAGCAAGACATACTGATAAATAAGCTAGAGAAATGTAGGCACGACAGAAACGTAGGCTCGACAGACCACCTATTAAGTGAATTATACAGGGCCGTAACGAGGGCGAGGCGAGTGAGGCACTCGCCTCGGGGCGCACTGCTGGCAGGGGCGTAAAAGCCTGCTGCCAGGGGCACACCCGTCCTCCCCCGCCGCTGAACCTGCCCCTGCTTACCTGCGGGAGGTCCGCCGGTGTGTGTGGAGAAGGCCCCCTCCGCCAAATTGCCGCCGACACCGGCGGACCCTCCCGCAGGTAAGCGGAAGTGGCTTCGGCGGCAGGGCGGAAGTGCTGCTAATAATACCCTCCCCCTTCCCATTAGCATTCACTATGTTAGGCATTCCTTCAGACGTCTCGGTGAAGACTGAAACAAAGAAGTCATTAAGCATCTCCGCCATTTCCAAGTTTCCTGTTACTGTTTCTCCCTCCTCACTGAGTAGTGGGCCTACCCTGTCCTTGGTCTTCCTCTTGCTTCTAATGTATTGATAAAAAGTTTTCTTGTTTCCCTTTATTCCTGTAGCTAGTTTGAGCTCATTTTGTGCCTTTGCCTTTCTAATCTTGCCCCTGCATTCCCGTGTTATTTGCCTATATTCATCCTTTGTAATTTGTCCTAGTTTCCATTTTTTATATGACTCCTTTTTATTTTGTAGATCTTGCAAGATTTCGTGGTTAAGCCAAGGTGGTCTTTTGCCATATTTTCTATCTTTCCTACCCAGCGGAATAGTTTGCTTTTGGGCCCTTAATAGTGTCCCTTTGAAATACTGCCAGCTCTCCTCAATTGTTTTTCCCCTCAGTCTTGATTCCCATGGGACCTTACCTATCAGCTCTCTGAGCTTACCAAAATCCGCTTTCCTGAAATCCATTGTCTCTATTTTGCTGTACTCCCTTCTACCCTTCCTTAGAATTGTGAACTCTAGGATTTCATGATCACTTTCACCCAAGCTGCCTTCTACTTTCAAGTTCTCAACGAGTTCCTCCCTCTTTGTTAAAATCAAATCTAGAACAGCTTCCCTTCTAGTAGCTTTCTCAACCTTCTGAAATAAAAAGTTGTCTGCAATGCAGTCCAAGAACTCATTGGATATTCTGTGCCCCGCTGTGTTATTTTCCCAACATATATCTGGATAGTTGAAGTTCCCCATCACCACCAAATCTTGGACTTTGGATGATTTTGTTAGTTGTTTAAAAAAAGCCTCATCCACCTCTTCCACCTGGTTAGGTGGCCTGTACTAGACTCCTAGCATGACATCACCCTTGTTTTTTACCCCTTTTAGCCTAACCCAGAGACTCTCAACACTTCCGTCCCCTATGTCCATCTCCACCTCAGTCCAAGTGTGTACATTTTTAATATATAAGGCAACACCTCCTCCCTTTTTCCCCTGTCTGTCCTTCCTGAGCAAGCTGTACCCATCCATACCAACATTCCAATCATGTGTATTATCCCACCAAGTTTCGGTGATGCCAACAATGTCATAGTTGAATTTATTTATTAGCACTTCCAGTTCTTCCTGCTTATTACCCATACTTCTCGCATTTGTATACAGGCATCTAAGATATTGATTTGATCTTGCCTCCCAGTTTTGCCCTGACCCTCCTATCTCTTTGTCATTAGAGCCCACGCTCCCTCCTATTTCCGACCCATCTCCCAGGTCCCCATTGTGACAAAGTTCCTCCTCTACCTCGGTGGGTCCTGCGCTTATTGGCGGATTTTGCTTGCCTCAGAGATCTTCCCTTCTAGTAGAATCCACAGTCCAGGTTAACTCCTCCTGTGTCTGATCAGGAGTTGGGAGTTTTGGGGGGAACCTGGGCCCGCCCTCTACTCTGGGTTCCAGCCCAGGGCCCTGTGGATTGCAGCTGTTTAGAGTGCCTCCTGGAACAACTGCACGACAGCTACAACTCCCTGGGCTACTTCCCCATGGACTCCTCCCAACACCTTCTTTATCCTCACCACAGGATCTTCCAGCAGTACGCCCTCTTACTCTCAGGTCCTAGTGCCTCTTGCTCCCAGCTCCTCACACGCAACCTCCTTCCACAGCTCCTGACATGCGCCCCTCACTGACTCACTGGGAGGCTTTTGACTAGTTTCAGCCAGCCCCTGATTGGCTGCAGGTGTCTCAATCAACCTCCCTGCCTTCTGGAAAGTTCTTAATTGGCCCCAGGTATCTTGATTAACCTGGAGCAACTGTCATAAGGTATCAGGGATTTGTTTAGCCTGGGGCTAACATACTGGTTCCTTACCACTTTCCTATAGCCCTCTGGCCTTGCCCTGTCACACCATGTTCTCCACTTACCTGTGGGCTTTGCTCACCTGTCCTCGTTGAACCTAGTTTAAAGAGCCTCCTCACTAGGTTAGCCAGTCTGTATCCAAATAGGGTCTTTCCCCTCCTCAAAAGGTGAACACCATCTCTGCCTAGCAGTTCTTCCTGGATTAGCATCCCGTGGTCGAGGAAGCCAAAGCCCTCCTGGCGACACCATCTTCGCAGCCAAACATTCACCTCCATGATGCACCTGTCTCTGCCCGTGCCCCTACCTTTGACAGGAGGGATCGAAGAGAATACCACCTGCGCTCCAAACTCCTTCACCCATAAGTCCAGAGCCCTGTAGTCACTCTTGATCTGCTCAGTGTCACACCTCGTAGTATCATTTGTGCCCACATGGATGAGTAGCATGGGGTAGTAGTCAGAGGGCCGGATAATCCTTGACAATGCCTCCGTAACATCTCGGATACGGGCCCCCGGCAGGCAGCATACCTCCCGAGATGAAATGTCAGGGCGACAGATGGGCGTCTCCGTCCCCCTCAGCAGAGTCTCTCCGACCACCACTACCCTATGTTTCCTATTCGCAGTGGTGGCAGCAGACTTCCCAGCCTTAGGGGTATGAGGCTTCTCCTCCTGTGCTGTAGGGGGAGATTCCTTCTCTCCTGTATCAAGAAGAGCACAACGGTTTCCTATTACCACGGCGGCAGGGTTTGGAGCAGGGTGGACATCTTAATTAGTGACCTAAATGTAGGTATAGAGAGCATACTGATCAAATTTGCAGATGACGCAAGGCAAGGGGGGTGCCAATACTTTGGAGGATAGAACTAAAATTCAGAGGGATCTTGACAAACTGGAGAACTGGGCTATAGACAACAAAATGAAATTCAACAAAGACAAATGTAAGGTGCTACACTTCCAGAAGAAAAAAAATGCACAACTACAGCATGGGTGAAAACTGGCTTGACAGCAGCATTGCTGAAAAGGATCTGATAGTTGTGGTGGATCACAAGTCAGCAATGTGTTACTGTTGCAAAAAAAAGCAAATGCAATTTTTGTTTGCATTAACAGAGGCATAGCATGCAAGTCACACGAAGTGACAGTACCACTCTACTCAGTGCTGATTAGGCCTCAGCTGAAGTACTGTGTCCAATTTTGGTCACCAATGTATAGAAAGGATGTACAGAAACTGGAAAGGATTCAGAGGCGAATGACAAAGCTGATCAAAAGGATGGAAAGCAAGCTATATGAATAAAGGCTGAAGGGACTGGGTATGTGTAGTTTGAAAAAGAGGAGATTAAAGGGGGATGTGATAGCTGTCTTCAAATACTTGAAAGGCTGCCATAAAAAAGATGGAGAAAAGGTGTTCTCTTTTGCCACAGAGGGCAAGACAAGAGGATATGGATTCAAACTACAGCATAGCAGATTTAGTTTAAATCTCAGGAAAAATTTCCTAACTGTAAGAACAGTAGGACAATAGAACAAACTGCCCAGGAAGGTTATGGAATCTTCTTCCAAAAGAGACTGGATAGCCATCTGTCTTAAATGGTTTAGACCAGTGTTTCCCAAACTTGGGACACCGCTTGTTCAGGGAATTTCCTCAATTTTTTTCAGAATTATCTAGTTTTGAGGTGAAGCAGAGATCATAGGGTTAGAAGGGACCATAAGAATCATCTAGTTTAACCCCATGCCAAGATGCAGAATTTGTTGTGTCTAAACCAGTGTTTCCCAAACTTGGGACGGTGCTTGTTCAAGGAAAGCCCCTAGCGCACTCGGCTGGTTTGTTTACCTGCCACATCTGCAGGTTCAGCCGATCGTGGCTCCCACTGGCCACGGTTTGCTGTGCCCAGCCAATGGGGGCAGCGGGAAGTGACAGCCAGTACGTCCCTTGGCCTGCGCCGCTTCCTGCGGCTCCCATTGGCCGGGCACAGCGAACCGCAGCCAGTAGGAGCCGCGATCGGCAGAACCTGCGGATGCAGCAGGTAAACAAACCAGCCAGGCGCGCCAGGGGCTTTCCCTGAACAAGCAGCGTCCCAAGTTTGGGAAACACTGGTTTAGACACAACAAATTCCGCATTTTGGCATAGGGTTAAACTGGATGATTCTTATGGTCCCTTCTAACCCTATGATCTCTACTTCAGCTCCAAACTAGATACTTCTGAAAAAAAATTGAGTAAATTCCATAAGTACTTAGATAAAATTTATGGGATTGACCTAGTCAGTTACTGCAGATGCAATTAAGGTCTCACCCTGTGACCACTGAAATCAATGACAACATTCACATTAACTTGAATGGCTGCAGGACTGAGGGATGGAAATTTGGCCCTTTAAAATTTAAGGAAGTAAGGAGGCAAAAAAAAAAAAGCCAAGTTAAAGAAAAAATATGCTACTTAACATATAACTAGCTTTTTATTATGGGCCAAATTCTCCCCATCAATGTACACATGAAACTCTTTGTGTCTATTTTTGAAGTACTTACTTATATTTCAAATGACATTGGGGCTAAAGGAAGTCTTATACTATGGAGTTAACTAGTCTAAGAATGATCATCTCCTTTAAACTTGGCATTCAAAGCATTAAGAGAAAGTTTGCCATTACTGATGGAAGTGAATAAAGTGCCTCTCTGAAATCCAAATCCATGTAGGAAACCCAAATCTCAAAAATGTATATAAACAAGAATATCTGTACCCCAGATGCGTTAGCCGAACTAAGAGCCATCTTCTGCTCATCTGCATAATTTACATTCAAAACATTTCAAAACTAAATTACATTTAATTAATAAGACAGGTGTGAAAAAATTCCATTAAGAGCCCAAAATCTATAAACTGCTGAGTTCCTCTGGAAGGCACTGAGAGAACCTCAATTCTCACTAAACTCTGTGACAACTGAAAGTGCTCAGCAACTGTATAATGAGCCCTATGTTTTATACAGTAAGGACAACAATTGCACACTGTTACTGTCAATTGCTACTTTCCTCTACTGGTCCTAGTTTCTATCCACCTTCATGTGCCTGCACTCAAAGACAGGAGAGAGCTGCAGATAGTCACAGTAGTTTCACAGCTAAGTAAAGCTGCAAACAGATTTTCACCTCAAAAGAACAACTTTGGCTTATATGCAAAATTTAGTATTCTCAATTTAACATCAGAGTTTTCTTAAGGGATGATATGACAAATGCTGTACAGTTTTTCAAAAGTCCCTTGATTATTTTATGTTAAAAGTCTGAAACCAATCCCAAAGTAATTTAGCTAAAAGTGAAAGTGCAGGGGAAGTATGATGCAATTTTTAATATAAATTCTGGTTATAAATTTCCCTGATGTTTTAACATTAATAAATAGGTTTTTAATAAATACTATCCAAACATTTCCCCCTTTTTGGACTAGTTTACAAAGCTTTCCCAATACTGAGCAAAGATGTTGACTTGCACAGCTCAAAAAAGTAATAATTCTCTTTAATTTACTTATTTCTATTGCTAAAGATATTAAGACAGGATATAATTCTGTTTTTATACCAGTTTTGCCTCATGCAACGATGGCCTGCAAGAGTTACTCCTAATTTACTGCTGAAAGAGACAAATCAGGCACAATTTTCTTGGGAGCATGTCTGCTCCTACTCTTTATTCTTCACCGATGACATAGCCTATGCTGTGATGTGACAGTTGCATCCATAGCAGCTAATTTTCCTCACTATCAGTCTAGTTTTATATAATATTTTCCTGTATTTTTCTCTTGTCCTTTATTACTAAGAATTACTTTTAAACAGATCGTTCTTCTCAGTTTTCCAGAAAGAAAATTAGTTTTAGCAAAATGAAAACAAAAAATTTAGCAACAAACAGTAAACAACAATGATCCTAGGACATCATTACTGCCAGTTAAAATATTAAATAGCAATGTTTCTGTTCATTAGTAACAAATGGTCTTGTTAACTGACCTGACTTTTAAATAACATTGGCAGAAAGGTGGTGATAAAAAATTCAAAGCTGATATGACTTACAAGACTAGCCTACATAAAATCTAATACTTAATATAGTCCTTGAACTCCAAAGTGTGAATAATTCGACAAGGTCAAGAGTGGACTTGTGAAAAACAAGGATATGTATCCAAGAAGAGAAATATTTTCTCCAGTGGATTCTTATTTATCTCTATCAATGACCATGAGAAAAGGACTCCTTACTCCTGTGAGGTGACTAAAGACTCGGGGTGAAATCTTTACTCACTGAAGTCAATGGAGTTTGCCATTGACTTCAATGGACTTAATATTTAAATCTTGCACCTCCCTTCATTTTAAACATCAGGTTTTTTATTAGTGCCTTTTTTTATTTTTAACCTTTGTTTTCTTTGATCTCAAGCCAGAGGACAAAATTTTGCTCTCACTAGCACCAGGCATAAATCCATTGAATTCAAGTGCTTTTTCTGGATTTACACCAAAGTAACAGATCGGAACTTGGCCCCTGGCATTCTATGGGAACATAAAGGTTTGAAGTTATTTCCAAGCACAGATTAACTTGATGGTATTGTACCTTTCAGGTGCGCTTCAATGTAAATCCTGCTTTCATGAATTTCAAAACATTACACATCCAGAAATTCTGAACTCTTTCTGGTAAATGCCAATTAACAAGATTCTTCTGACTTCATTATGGTTTCCCTGTCCTGGAAACTTAACAAGTTTGTTCTGCAAACTGTCTCTTATACTGAGATTTCTGTCCCTTTCCCTTACCCTCTTTTGTTCTTCCTTCTTTCACAGGAGATGTGCCTTCCACATGTTCACTTTAAACATGGCTCTGCTTTTACCATTGTGTTCCCCACAGCAATTTACTGTCATTCTAGAAACATGACCAAGGATGGATTTTCCTTTTCTTTCATAAGTTTCTCTTTTTCAGATCTCAGATCAATTTAAACTACTCAGAAGATCCTTTGTTGTGAAAGAGTCTCAAGACCACAACTGAAAACTCAAATTCAGCAGTACATATGAATGGTCGATCAGTTAAAAAAAAACCACACTAACACAAGGACAAATATTGTGGGTTTAGTGCTCGATTATGGCTTTGCCAGAAGCTCTGTGCATTGGGAAGCATGTAGATGCACCACCCCAGAAGCACTGCAGGGAGGGAACTGCACACTGAAGATGCTCAGTTTCATAAATGCTTCCCTCCTTGCTCTGTGAGAAGAAGTTTATATCAACAGGAAATTAGGACACCTCCCTTGTTAGCTCAGTTTTACTAGTCAGTATGTTGTAGAGTGGCAGGCTCCAGCCATGCCCCACCTACTCCTCACTCACCTAGTAAAGATCTGGTTAGCACATATAGGAGCATGGGGGGCAAGGGATAATGTAGCCTTAATCAATTAATGTTTATGAAGCTTTTGACAATCCTGAATCCAGTATGTAGCATTATATTTAATATACCAACAACAATAATCTACTAATGTTATTATGTATTAGGGTTGTCTAACATGATAACACAGGATCTGGTTTTGTCCCCTTAACTCATGTTAAGTTGTTACTTGTTAACTCCACAAGTAGTCCTACTGACATCAAAAGGACTATTCATACAGTAAAGCTCTACTCAGTGGGAGGCCATGGCTACACAAGAGACCTTACAGTAGACAGCTGTACCGAGAGCTGTAAGATCTCCTGTGTAGCTGCTCTATGTTGGCAGGAGAGAGCTCTCTCTTCGGCATAATTAAACCATCCACAATGAGCAGTGGGGATGATTAACCAGAGGGGAAAAGTCCGAGTGTCTAGCAGTTAAGAATTTTGGATCAAGGGATTTGAGGAGACTCAGGACTGGAAGGGCTCTTGGTGTCACTCTCCAAGAAGTAACTAGGCTAGTGGAAGCTATGGTGAGATGTTATGCTTGTGGACAGGCTACTGGCATCAGGGCTCTGAGCCACAGCAGCACAGTGTTAAGGCACCCAAAGTTACAAGGCACTCTTTACTGGTTACAAAAGAAATCCCACCTCCAACTGCCTGAGCTCCCCCTCCCATGCTCACACAAGAATTGGATTTGTAGCATGTTTTGCAGATCAGCAGATTTGTACTATTTGTACCAGAGTGCTGGGAAGGAAGAGGGAGGGACACAGTGCTCTATCACCTAGTTGTTAAATAATTTGGTTCAAGGTGAAAAACTGTTGTAGGGAAAATGAACAAATTGTACCCTATGAAGGTTTTCAGTTGGCCTACCTAAACATCATCATCACCAAATGCACATATTCTATGATAGATAGTTGTGCCACCCAGAGTGACTATGCTTAATGACATTTGCATCAAGCATCTTAGAGTGAAGTTGCCAGATGTAGCTCAATCCTGCAGATACACAAATCTCCATGGTGGCACTGTGGATGACACCAGCTAGGGTCCAGGCATCCTTTTGTGAATTGTAATGGAGACTTTGAGAGCACAGTGTGCTGGGGTGTTTTTGTCTTTCCTTGCAACATGGCCAAAGAGACCATAACAATGTTGCTAAATGTAATGAGTACTTGGAGGAAGGTCAGATCTCTGAGAGATTATGACATTTTGCACAAAGTCAAAGCACTTTATGCTCAGGATTTGGCATTGAAAGCACATAGAGGGTCCAGACTTCAGACCTGTATAACAATACAGGTATTACAGAGATTTGATAGATCCTGAACTTTGTTTCTACACAAATATGTTTTTGCATCCATAAGCAAGACATGGGCTTCATGCAGGAGGCAGCAAGACCCATTCATCAGAGGACATCTGGTTTGCTGTGACCATTTGAACTCTGCTTTGAGCTTAGGTATATAAACTCATCAGCACTCTCCATGATGTTCAACTCCATCTGCACCAGGGATTCTGGTGGCCCAGGTCTGAGATTCTGGACCTTGGTCTTCTGCCATGAGACATTCAACCCCATTGTGCGGGCAGCATCGTGGAAACCTTGAAGGATCAGGCTGAAATTCTCTGGCTTCCCCACAAGCAAGGCAGTGTTGTTGGAATAGTCGTGGTCGGTAAACACTTCTTGACCAACCTTGATTGTGATGTCTGGAATGGCAAGTCCTAATATCCAGCTGATAACTCAACAAAACAGGGGCCTACCCTGGGATTATACAGTTGAAACTCAAGTGGAAAAAAATCAGCTGAGAAATTATTTTGGTTGCATATACTTATTTCATCAAAAGATAACATCTGAACCAAAAAAACTCCTTGAAATTGGCACCCCACATAAGACAGCATAAAAGGAAGTGAAGCTGTAGAATGACATACACTAAAGTGTGTCTCACAGGAGGGCTCCTGGAATACTGAGCAGCACTGTTTGAACTCAGCTGTTGTAAAAGTGTCTAGAACTAAAGTCTGTACAAGGTCAGGCTGCCGAAAAAGAAAAAAAAAGTCTGATAAAAAGATTGACTGCAACAAGAACAACTTACCAACCATGACAAAAACCAAATCAAAAAGAACACTGACCCAAAAAGTAACAGCATGTCAAAACTTGGGTGTGTCAGAAGCTCAGCATTACTCTATGAATTTACGGTACTACTTATAGGTCATATCATGTATGCTTCACAGAACTTCCCTCCCTGTATTTATAACATGACAATATGTAGCGTACATGGTCCTAGAGCTTCAGTCCTAGGTTCTATGTAGAGTCAGCTGGGAATTTTTTGACAGAAAATTTCAGCTTCTACATAACTTTTGTCAGAAATATTTCTTAGGTCCGGGCTGGAATTTCTGGCAAGAGAGAACCCATCCCAGAATAGTCTGGTGATTAGGGCACCTGAGATGTGGGAGATCCAGTTTCAAGTCCTTGCTCTGCTGATGAGAAATAAAAACAAATCTCAAAAAGATTCTTGTTTTCCAGCCCTCAATATGGGTTTCTCCAAGGATAAACAACAAACACATGCATATTTTTACTTTAGAGTCTCAAGTAGCATGAAATAAAAATCTACCACAAATAGAGACAAGGTGGGTGAGGTAATATCTTTTTTGGACCAACTTCTGTTGCTGAGAGAGACAAATGCTCTTCTTCCAAAGTCCCATGATGTGCCAATGCAGGCACCCTGTCTTGGTTCCCCTCTTGGTTCTCAAATCAATTCACACATCCACAGGAGATTTACTATAATGTTTCCCCGCTTGGGGCTAATTTAGTAAGCCCTTAGAGAGCAATCAGAGTTCCTTTGCTCCTTTCAGACTCAAACTTTGAAGAGAGCTCTGTGTAAGCTCAAAAACGTGTCTCCCTCACCAAGAGAAATGGTCCAATAAAAGATATTACCTCATCCACCTTGTCTTTCTAATATCCTGGGGCCGACATGATTACAGCAACACTACATTTCACAATTTGTGTTCTATTTGGAAAATGGCCACTGTGTACTGGACACAGAGATTTACTGCACAGATTCTGGACTAGATCCTCAGTTTATGAAAATCAGCGTAGTTCTATTGTCCTCTGATTGACATCAAAAGAGCTATTTTACTCCAGCTGAGGATCTGTCCCTCTATTTATTGACTGAAGGTGGGGTGTGTTGTGAGCAAGGGAGCCAAAAAAACCCTGTTAATCAAAAATCAGTAGAACAAAAGAGACATGGTAACAAGTAAATGAATAATTTCCCTTAAGCTTCATGTTGAATAGGTTGGGGTGTTTTCCTCATTTCAGAATCAGCCTATATTAAATCAGATAATTTGTAGGATCTCCATAATGTACAGTACAGTAACAGCTATAAAAGAATCTCATATTCCTTATTCCATAGTGATTACAAATTGAATAATCATACCTCTAGTAGTTAACATTCATGCTTGAATATCATTTAAGCAAAATTGACAAGTTTGGGGTAAATTAAATACAAACCTGGTTATGTTAAAAGTCTATCCCAGGAGGCTTAGTAGGTTATAATCAAACCAAAAAAGGAAAAATCTTGATTTCAGAAGCTGCATTGTAAGAATTCAAAAAAATCATTCTTGTGTGTCATTTATCTTCAATACTAACCAAAGACTTAAAAGACAACTAGATAAATTCATGGAGGTTAAGTCCATTAATGGCATTAGCCAGGATGGGTAAGGAATGGTGTCCCTAGTCTCTGTTTATCAGAGGGTGGAGACCATGGCGGCTCTAACAATTTTGCTGCCCCAAGCAGTCGCCGCCACGGCAATTCGGCGGCAGGTCCGCCACTCTTCCCGCCGCTGAATTGTCGCCACAGGACTCGGACTGCCGCCCCATTCTTGCCTGGCACGGTGGCCAAAATGCCACCGTGGCAGGTGAGAATGGGGTGGCAGTCCAAGTCCCGCGGCAGCAATTCAGTGGCAGGCAAGCGGCGGACCTGCCACCGAATTGCCACCGCGGGACTCGAACTGCCACCCCATTCTCAATGCCGCCCCAAGCACCAGCTTTCCAAGCTGGTGCCTGGAGCCGGCCCTGGTAGAGACAGATGGCAGGAGAGAGATCACTTATGACTCCTCTTTCAGAAAGTTTTTCATCAAATGTCAGATCTGTACTTTTATTAAAATCAGACAAAATATAACTGAATAGAGCTAATTTTATTGAGGAATTAAGGTAAATAAAGATAGATATTACAGTTCCACTATTAACTGGAAAAGTAGTAAGATTATTCAAAAAAGTGACCCTTGCTAATAGTGAGAATTTATTGTTTACACATTGCTTGAACATCTGAGTCACCATTTTGATATGCATGGAGCTGTAAGAGCTACATTGTGAATGGCAAAATTGGTGAAACTTATTCATGAATAGAAGAGTAAAATTCTTACTTACAGCAAGCCTTCTGGAAGTGGCATCTGTGCTGCCACATGATGCCTATGCTCACAGGTGTCATGTGTTCTTACCTCAGTGCTGATTACAAATGAAATTGCTTTGGATCACAGAGAATGGAGCCATTCCTCAGTAATCAGAAATTCAGATTACCAAAGGGTATACAAAGAAGCTGTCCATCTTTTCATCATCTTTAGCCTTGTTGTAGGCTGAAGTCCCAAAGCAATGCTCTATTGTGTGGCAATGCAGACACCATCTTGGTTCCCCTCTTGGTTCTCAAATCAATTCACCCATCACCAGGAGATTTAACATAATTAATGTTCCCCCACTTGGGGCTAATTTAGTAAGCCCTCAGAAAACAAAGTTCCTTTGTCCCTTTCAAAATCAAACCCTTAACTCCTCAGGTCTTCAAATTTACCCTTGTTTCAGGTCCTCAGGCTCACTCTCTCTCAGCTCCCTATGTGCAGGAAACCTCTGCCAGTTCCACTCTGAATACTTGGCGTCTCTGGGAAAACGTTCCCCAAGGTTTCTCCTTAGCCCCAGTCTCTAGGCTCAAACTCCTTCTGCCTTTGGATAGGGACTCCACAGGCCTTCTTCTTGGGGTTGTGCACGAATCCAGGCAAGCTTCCCTAGCTCACCATACTCCTGGCTTTACCTTAGTAGAGCCTTCATACAGGACTTTCCTAACTCTAGGCTAAACTTAACTGTCACTTACAGGTAGTCATGTGACTCAAGCACATGGCCCCCATTCCCAATTTAATCTATTCATCCTTCCTCAAACTTAGACCATCCTGTGCTTTGCTGCACATTGGGCTACCCACATTTGCCATCCTTGCCTGTCAACTGCCCCTCTCTCCAAATCTTCTCATTTCATGTTGAAGTGCTTGATATCGTTCAGAACTGTGTGTTTCCATGTTATTCGCAGTCTTCCTCTCTTTCTTCTTGCGTTTTCTGGCTTCCATTCAAGGGCAGTATTTGGTAAACATTCTTTTTCCATTCTCAGCACATGTCCCAGCCACTGATGTCTTCTTTTGTAGAGTATTTGTGAGATGATGCCTTGTCCAGTAATATTTCTGAATTCTTCATTTGTCGTCCTATTTCTATATATTATTCCCAATATTCTTCTCAGACATTTGTGGTGAAATGTATCCAGCTTTTGTGAATCTTTCTTGGTAAGTTTTCATGTCTCACTGCTATATGTTGTGATGGTGATAACAATTACTTTGTACACATTCAGTTTTGTCTTGAGGGAGTTGTTTTAGAGTTGCCAGAGGTTTTTGAGTCCTCCAAATGCAGCGTTTGCCTTCCCGATTCTTATTATTATTTCTTCGGAACTAGTACAATGTAAAATATCCACCTTCTCCAGTTTCTCTTCTTCAATTTTATTTCTGTCCCTATAGTCCCAATTAACGTGACTTTATATTTCTTTGCATTGTATCTCAAACCTATCTTCTCCATTACTTCTTTTACTTGGTTTGTGCATTTCTGTAGTTCGTTGGCATCTTCATTGATAAGAGTGATGTCATCAGCAAAGGCAAGATCAAATAGCCTTGAATTGTTTCATTTTAGACCATATGTTTCACGGTCACATTGTTTTAACCCATAGTCAATGACAAGCAAACCAAAAAGGAGACAGGACGCACCCTTAAAACTACCTATTTACAAATGGATCACTCCTTAGAACACTGTTGGCTGGAACCAGGCTCCCACTGCCCTTAAAAGGGACTGAGGACCCTTGTAGAAGCCTGTATACACCTTGCTGCCAGTAGAAGCCTATCTACTTTTTAAAAAAAACTCTCTTTTTTTGTTTTCTTTTAATTGCCAACAAACCAAAAAAGCCATTACTTGCCTCTCTCTAGTCATCAGTATGCTGAAGGCACTGTAATCCATACATTCTGACTTAGCCTCTTGACAGCTTCAAAATACAAAGAGCACAAGGGAGAATAGTTGTACCCTACAAGAAAGAGCCCCCCTCTACTATCTGGGATTTCTCCAAAATAATCAGTGGAGCCACCCAACAACTACTACCTGCAGACTTGTCACCAAAACCTCATGCAACCTCAACACCTTTGCAGTTTGTGTACAACACACAAAGAAATATCCTTTGAAAATACAAAGAACTGTAAGAGTGAAGCAGGTCTTCTACCTGACATCCAGGCTAAGTAAAATGGCTAAGTACTGGGGAACTCAATGGTTAAAGGTGGTATAGGAATCCTTCACTCATACAGGCCTCAGAGCAGCAACAAGTCTACTCCAGCTTAGTGATTAGAATACCTTCTGGTCCACAGTCTTAGTAACGTCCCCAATGGGGTGGAAGTGTAGGAAAGGGATGAAGGTCCCATATTAGAAGCCAACTATACACAGAGAACTGAAGTGTCTTAGATATTGTTTGAGGCCAAGTTAAGAACTGTAGCATTGCTGTAGGAAAGGGATAAGTTTCTCCAGGTATCACTGAGATGGTTCTGGCTTCCTGAATCTCAGGGCCAGCCTCAGCCCAGACATGAATTAGAGCTGTTTCCAGGCAACTCTAACTTTTGTCACTGATGCAGGGCTGTCAATGGGCTCCATGCCATGAAGGATTGCCACGGCAAAACAGCCCCTCTCCCGTTCACCTCCTTCTGTCCCCAACATGATTCCTATATCAGAAAAGTGAGTTAAGAAATGCAGTGCCTGCTTGTTACACTGATACCCCCTATACTAGGGAAATTCTCTGCTGGGCATTTGCAACTAGATTATGACTCCTTTATGCTACCTGTTCCAGCCATTCCTTGGGCTCTGCTTGGAAACCAGCACTTGAAGCTGATGATTTTACTAATTCATGATTCGTATCTCGTCTACACTTTTTGGAGAAGTTGATTGACAAGGTTGCAGCACTGTCAGTTTCTTGAGGCCTCTGATATCTGTGACCCAGAACTCACATGCACACACACACAGGTCTGAATGTGGAGGGGAAAAGACACTGATTGCATTAGTTGATATCTCCTACTGGAAATGGATACAGATAAAGTAACCATGCTGATTCTACACGAACTCTCAGCAGCTGTTGATACCATGGACCACAAGGCTTTGCTGAGGTGTCCATGGAACATAGAAGAAGTGGCTCCTGAGTGGCTCTGTTCTGATCTTACTGAGAGAACCACAAGAATAGTGGTGAAAAATTGCCCATCTGCTCAAGACTCTCTTGTGTGAGGTACTAATGGGATCTCTTTTGTCACCACTCTTTACTGTGTATGTGAGGCTGTTAGGAAGGCTGTGATGTGTTAAATACGCTAATGAGACCCAGCTCTGCATCACCATTATGTCTGACCCAATTTTTAAAATGAGAATAATACATTAAATAATAATAATAATTAATAATAAACTCTTGTAACTATCCTTCATTTGTTTTGTTGGTTTTAAATTATACACTTTTTTGAGCAGGGACATTCTATTATTATGTGTATGTACAGCACCTAGTACAACAAGGTCCTGATCTTGGTTGGGGCCTATAAACATTACTGTAAAACAAATCATAAATAATAATGATAATAAATTCACAACCTCCACATCATGTAGACTCACTGTGATTCCCCTTTCTCCTGACACAACTTACCCCTTCTGCCCACTGCCAACAACTTGAAAACAGAACTGAGCTGGCCTTTAGGTCCCAGTGAAATTTTGTCCAATTGAATCTGAGTGCACCAAATCATAATCTCACCAAGTGACAACTGTACTTAAAGCTGTAATGTGCTTCAGATTTCAATACTGACAATTTAAAACAATCAAGTTTTGCTGTGGTTGCTTTTGTTTAGTTTTTAAACAGTCAAGGAAGTTGCAATGTACAGCACAATCAAGCGAAAATATAAATTCAGCAACAATCCTATCATGCTATCAACAAGACCTTTTCTGCTATCAACAAGAACTTTCCTGCACACTCCAACTTAAAACAGCCTTGAGATTTTAAATATGTTCTCCTGTGCTGATTACCATCAGCTTCCTTAGATGTTAGATGAAAAGAATCATAGTGCAATTATTACCCCAGGATCAGGAACAGGCAAAGTGAAACAAAACTGTTTTAAAGGAAGAATAAGTGTTAGTATGACAATAGCCAACCAAGCTCAGCTTTTCATCTGTTAACCATTGTTGAACAATTAAACAAAACCTGCTGAGTTCATCAAAGAGAGAAGTACTTCACTGCTACATCGACCTCCGGATCACTGTGAATCTCATCACAACAGGGAAACGAAAGAATGATTTCATGAATTAGTAGGAAAAGGGACAACTGTTTACTCATTTTTTGTATCTCTAGTGGCATGTAAATCTGAATAAAATACAATAGAATCTTGGTGTTAGCCTAAGAATTGGAAGTAGAGTGTTTGTTCAGAGCCCACAGAGTCAGATTTAATTGTTAATGGCGTAGATAATTACATACAAAATAAGCAGCAGCAAATGACTGCATTATCAAGTATATGTCACCATGATTGGCATGCTATTCTAGATATAGAATAATCTACTTTACTGTAACTATAAAATTGGATTATATTCACGCTAGTTCCCCTGTCAGGCTATATAGTATGATGTTTACTATTTTTTTCCTTGTTAGTTACAAAATATAGCTCTCTCCTTTATACAGAGAGTCTGGTTTATTCATCATTTGAAAAAACATTGGTGGGGGGAATATCTATTTCTGGAAAGTTTCAGAAAAAGTTTTAACCTCTGACAAATAGCTGGTTAATATTGCATGAGGTTTCATAGTCCCATCTAGTGTTATCTAGTCCCATTCTATGTTAAGCATCAGTCATATGCTGGGGCATGCCTAATCCCAGCAGTAACTCTACAGAAACTGACGCATTCCTTCTCAACACTGGACTCAGATACGGAATGCTATTATTGATTTTATTTTGTAGCTGACTTTGCTTCTTGAGAATATTTTCTTGTAGTAAATGGTATTCTGTAAAGTGCCAGGTGAAAGTAGCAGCATAAACAGAACTTTACAGATATTGTGGTACATATTAAGATTGATATAGTCTTAAAATCAAACAAGATAATTCTATTTTCCTCTCCTAAAGCAACATCTGTCTCTGACTCCACTGCATAGAGTTTTGAGACAGGTTGATTCCTGCTGTTAGAATGGGTATGTGCTTTTATTGCCAAGATAAATAGTACTTAACATTATTTAAGATATTCGATGTTTCAACATTCAAAATTTGCTAAAAAATAACCAGGAAAATGTTAACACATTATTAATTTGGAAAAATAATTATCAGAAACTCACATTTCAATAAGCTAATGTTACATATTACTTCCTAACAGCATATACACACAGTGATTGGCTGCCATGCCATAGCACGGCTTCCCTATGGGAAACAAGAACATTCATTTAAATCATTTTAGACTAGATTTTTACTTTATGCACAGTGCTAAAAGCAGGGGATGGGGCATAAACTGCATCACCTCAGAAGCAAGACTACTAGGTGGCTGTGATTCAGCAACACTCTTCTGAGTCACAGTTACTCAGTTACCTATACGAGCAGCAAATTACAACGCACCCTGAACCAGCTCAACTGCACTGGCCAGTAAATAGAGGGTAGAGCTAAGACTACACCCATTCCCTGCCTATTCATGTTCGTTTTCTGCTCGCCTGTTCTGAGGACAGAGTGCTCACTCACTCCTGCATGCCCAAACCCGATGTCCTCATAATCCTCACTTTGTGTGGGTGTATGGTCCAAGTCACAATCTAACCAGTTGTTAAAAGTCTAATTCAATTATTTTTGTAATGTAACTCTTTCCTTCCCAACTTTCAGCACAAGGTGTCTCTTTGAACCGTGAGAATGCAGCATGAACATCAGTTCTTTTAAAAAATTATATTTATTTCATATTACACTACGGATTTGCTCAGTCAGTAAGAGAACAGGGAAATGTGGAATGTATAATATACACTGCAAAATAAAAAAGAGTGGTATATTCTACCTCAGAGACCCCTACACCATCTTCCTAAGGCCAACTCATCTTGATCTCACACTCAAGGCATCTGGCTTGAAGGATCTGCCCAGGAGACAAGCCTGTTCTCTATTCCAGTCAAAATTGAATTCAAATATTTAATGTACTGACAACATGCAGAGGCTCTTGAACATAAGAATGGGCAAATGGAGTCAGACCAATGGCCCATCTAGCCCAATATCCTGTCTTCTGCCAGTGCCAGATGCTTCAGAGGGAATGACCAGAACAAGGCAACCATCAAGTCATCCATCCCATATTGTCCAGTCCCAGTTTCTGGCAGTTAGAGATTTAGAGACACCCAGAGCATGGGTTGCATCCCTGACCATCTTGGCTAAAAGCCATTGATGGACCTATCCTCCATTAACTTATCTAATTCTTTTTTCAACCCAGTTATATTTCTGGCCTTCACAACATCCCCTATGTGATTCCTCTATATCCAGTTACAGTAAGTCCTAAATGGAATAAAAGACTCACAGCACAGTCGCAACTTCAGCTGACTTGGGCTAGCAGTGCCCAGGCTGTGGGGCTAAAAATTGCTGTGTAGACATTTGGTCTCGAGCTGGAGCCTTGAGTCTGGGACCCTCCCACTTCACTGGGTCCCAGAGCTGAGACCAAACATCTACAAAGCAATTTTACAACTCCACAGCCTGAGCCCCAAAAGCCCAAGTCAGCTGACCCAGGCCACCCATGGGTGTTTAACTGCTGCATAGACAGACATACCCTTACAGACTGGAATACTTCGGTTTTGGAAATACATTACTCATTAGGAAATAGCTTTTAAAAATTCTGCCTCTTATTTAGATATTCAGCATCAAAACTTAATTGACAGATTAAAGTAGTAGAAGATACGAATAAAAGCTGCAGAATGCACATTAAGCTTTAATACACTCTAGGTTCATCAAAGACTTAGAACTGACATGCATAACTGAAATTACATTTAGGTCAGGGAGATTACTGTATTATTATATTGGCTAGCCAAATTGTATTGAGTCAGAGAGAGACTAGTGTCTGAAGTTACATTACACAAGAAGCACAAATTTATTCTACAACCCTCTCATTTATTTAGCTTCCTCTGACATATCAAAGCAAACTTGACTGAAATTTTTATTCAGCTGTATTCAGAATACAAATGTAATTTTTTTTAAAGAAAGATAATCTGCCTGGGAAAAAATACTCTGGTGCATTGCGCAGAATAAAGAAACCCAGACTGTCTGCTGGTAAAAAGATACTGGTAATGACCTATTTTAGTTGCAGACAAATGCTGAAATATGTATTACAGAACATTAAAAGCTGACATACATGTTAAGAGTTGAGTCAAGGACTCTTTATCTGTATTGAACCCAACTAGTGATCATAGTTTCACTATAAAATGGACATATTAATAAGATATATTTAGCTGATTAAGACTTTTGGGATTACATGTTGGAGTGAGATGTATTGTTCACCTTCTTGTGAATAAATCATGGCCGTAAAGTAGCAGTATGGCTTCTTTGGAAGTGCGGTTTAACATCTCTGATGCTGGATGCATTATTTTTAAAGGCCACTGCTTTACTTTACCTGTGTCTTGACGATTAATATAGTGATTGAATATATCAGTAGGTGCACTACTGAGTTCTTCCCTTATTTTTCTGGGAAGAGATGTTATCAGTGACACATGCAACAGCAATAGTGGATTGATCTATTGCTATTGTTGATAGAACCAGCACCTTGACTCTGCAAAGTCCATGACCACAGATTTTCCCAAAAACACACACTCCTTGTGGTCTTAACTAAACTGCTCATGCAATAGCACTCGATAGCTGTGTTTACACTATGCAATTCTACCAAAAATATTTCCAGCTGCACTAACACTGGATGAATATTAACCAATGTTAGCACTGGTAAGACCCCTTGTGTACACATAGCACTGTTGGCTTCCAGCATTTTTACCAGCTTGTTAGTTATACCCACTGGAAAGCAGGCTTGATTGACATGGTGGTAAACACAGATCTGTCCATAGAAGCCTTTGTTACACTCTTGTTGCACCACAGATTGAAAACTGGTTGGAATTTTTCTATAAAATTCCTTGGAGTAGTCAAGAACAGTTTTAGGGAAACAGTTCTTATTGAGTAAAATACTGTCATGAGTTCCATGTGACCAAAAAAGTTATGATTCCAGCAGTCCTTGCTGAGAGTGAAAGTGAGTGAATACACACGGGATAATTATTATTATTCTGCTTTTATTTACAGTTTGTACAAGGAATATAATCTTGAACAAGAATATCAAATAAAAACAGCAAAGCATGGTTTACAGCCCTCTGAGCTTCAGAGCGCAGCTGTGTCTCATTATCAAGTCAGATTTTTTTTCCTGTACTATTTTAGCACATCATTGTTTTTACCCCATCCACTAGAAAATCCTTTGTGTTATTACCATATGTCAATCAAAGTTAGGTACAGGCGTCAATGAAAACCACCGTATATGCTGATAAGATTGTCTTGCCTTTAGTCTGCCTACATCATGCAGCTCAAAAAAAGTACTCATTCTAAGCCTCAGTTAGCATGGATAGGTTTTTCAGAAACAAGTCATCTAACCTTGCTGGAACAAATCTAATTGTCACTGATGCCAACAATAGTGTCAGCAGCCAGAACCCCCATTAAGTTAGGATTCCTAACTTTGCTATTGGCTGAACCAGTGCTATTAACAATGGGAACATGTTAAAAAAGTTGTTCTCGTGTAGACAGGGATTGTGTTTTATCACCCATATGCTCAGTAAATAATAGCAATTCCTTAGGATTTGAAGGAAATTCTGCCCTTGAGACAAAAAGTGATGAAAGCATTCCATCAGATGAATCAACAGCATTGATTGCCCAAATTCCTAACTTCAGCACCCACTAGTGGGCTGGAATGATCTGTAGTGGATGTTAACCCTTTCAAATGGATTTTTTCTGACTACTTCCAATGGAGTTTTTTATAAGAAGTCTGTCTGTTTCATCCTATATCTTAGACACAATGTTAATTTATGACCTATGAACTTCCACAGCTAACTTGACTATTTCAGTTTTGGTCCTCTTTAACCTGGAGGTGGGCTGATTTAGCTGAATCAACGCTAACCCCTCAGAAAGGTAAAAATATCCTGTTTATGTCTATTATACTAATCCTCCCTCCTATATTTCTTTGATTCTCCACTTCTCTTACCTTCTCGTACATCTCCCATGCCATTTTCTGTGTTTTCTACTCCTTCCTCCTTCTTCCCACCGGTGTCATTTTCGCCCCCTACTTATTTGTCCCATGCCCTTCCTATTCTTAATCCACTAGTTCCTCCCTAGTTCTCCAATTCACTTACTATTTTGTGTTTTCCTTCCCTGCTGCCATTTTCCACCCAATCTTCAACTGCTCTGGTAGCTCTGTGGTAAAGAGAAAAAAAAACTTACAAGATTCTTGCTCTCTAAAAAAATGTTGAAATCCTCACATAGCTAACAGAGAGGTGAAAGAAATGATGGAGAGAGAAAAAGCACCTGCATCATACTGTACCATATACATGCAGCCCAGTTCTAATTAAGGTATAATTTACCTGATAACCCAAAACAGCTCCTTTGGAGCAATTGTGGTTCCTTGAGTAAGTACATCTTCAATTTGCATACTAATCTTGAGAACTCATAGTAATTACCCAATAGACTTTAATGGCTCTTTCCCAGCTGTTTCATTCTATCATACACTGTAAATCTGTCTTTTGCCAGTTTTTAAACATGATTTTTTGACCTAAAAGACAATGAGGATTCTTGAGCAGTTGTTTATAAGCTACTATGTAAATCATTCTAAGTGCACATGTTTTTGAACTCAGCATAATAGCTCCATCAAAATCACTGTGGTCTGTAGTGAGAATCAGTCTTCTGGGTTTAACACACACATTCTATGCACTATACATTGTTATTTATGATCTTAGAAATCAAAATAAAGTAGCCTTTATAAATACAATTATTTTTGGAGCTAAACTCTCATATGCTATGTTCTTTTGGAACTAGATTTTTATTGGGTTTTTTTACCAAGTTGTAAACCATGGATAACTAGGATTGATAATGGAACTATCAAGCAGAGAGAGACAGACTTGTGATTAAAGCCCTGTATGAGGACTCTAGCATTGTGGTATCCATTCTTGGTTCTGCTATAAACATCTTGTGTGACCTTGGACAAGTCACTTAGGGAAATGAGGTGCAGAGAGATGTCTCTCTTGTGTATGTCTTAGAAGTTGCTGTCCTATGCTTCTTGTTAATTTTGTGCATAAAGTAAATCATAATCCTTATGAGAATAAATGTTTCTGTCATATTGTAGCAACCGAAGGATGTGATTTTGAATTTCATGTACCCGAATTTAAATATAATCAGTTAAAAGTCTCTTATACTTTGTATTCTATTGTAAAGCCTATGCCCCTTGGAATGAATTTAACTGCTTTACAAACATTGCTTGTACACCCTGATTTACAGAACCAGCTATATAGTGTAAAACAGGAAGGGCGCAAAGTCATGGTTACCGTGCATCATAATGCCAATGAAATTAAATGGATATGTGCAAGGATTGGCCAGGACCTGTCACACCATTGGTGGGAAGTGTTATTGGGATGGTCCCCCAGTGGCACAGGCATCCTGAATTTGGCCCTACAGCCCATCATAGGTGCCAAGTAGCAGTGGTTTTTGTTACAAGCCTAATGACATACTGGACCTGGCGTAAAATGCGGTGATTGCGGCGACAGATGAGTCAGTGGTTACTGCCACTGGCCCTCATACCCCCGGGGAAAGGAACATATTGAACTTGTTGCCCCTCCCTTAAATGGGAAAGGAGGCTAAAACGATCGCCTGTCAATTGCTATGCTAGTGTGCTAAGTATGGGATGCCAGCAAGAAGATGATTTGCTCGGTGTCGGCTGAGAGCCTTGAACTTTCGTTGGAGCTCAACTCCGCTGCGTCCAAAAAGGTGCGACAGCAATCATGTAAAGGCCCCCTTGTGTGAAAGATGAACTTTAAGGAGGGGAACTGTATGGGGAGATTTTGGCAAACCAGTAAAGTGCCTGAACCACTACTGCATATTGCTAAAAGTAGCCAAGTCAGCAGGCTGTAAATTGGCCATGCAGCGGCCTTTGCTTAACCAAAACTGGAGGAGAAGCGGTTTCGTGTGCCACAGAAAGGGCAGTTTGACCCCGTGCCCTTCCTGCTAAGAATTATGTTGAAATTGCTGATATATATATTTTAGAAAAACAGAAAGCTTGTCTATATGTGACTTCAGGAATGTCTGTCATGGCCTCAAGGCGTGCAAACTCTGGAAGAAAAAAACAAACAAAACCACATCTTGTTAATTGATGATCAGAAGGAAAGCTTTTGCTTAACCTTTGAAATGGCTTACTTAATAAGTTTTCTTTAAGTAACGTGCCATTGTATTATTAATGTATAAATAAGGGGCAAAAGTTTGAGGTAGTTGGATTCTTTAGGAAGGACTCTTCAGGGACTTTCCCTCTGGACGCATCTTGTGGTCTCCACTGGGAGATGGAAGATTGGCCATTGGAAGGCTGTCGCTGTGCCACCTGAGAGCCACGCCTCGATTCAGTAATTATCAAGGTTGCAGGGGGTGTTTTACTAACCTGTTGTGGACGGGTGTAAGTGCTTGAGACTCAGTAAAGTTTATCTTTAAGTGAAAGTACTCTTGTGTTGTCCTGTTTGTGTCAGCCATCTATTGGTTGAATGGCTGTGGCTCCCTTGATTTATTTCCTGATACCACCTCGCACAGAGTAAAACTTACCAAGAGCTTTGGGTTGAAAGAACCCCGGGTAACAGTAGGGCACACCCCATCCACCCCAAACCTTAAAAGCATGGTAATAAGTGATTAAGGGGAAAGACACATTCATTTCTTTCCACTTTCATATTGCCTATAACACAGTTCATAACACACTTCAGTGCTCCATAAGGCTGTCACTTCCATCTCCAACAGATACCCACAAGCAATATATACCACAGCTTCACCAAATTTTCTCTCTAACAAAAAGCCTTAACAGTGACTTCAGACTTTTTATATCCATTATATCAACAGATCAGTATATCTGCCTGTCACATATTCCATGCATGATTCCACCTCCCGCTGGGAGTTTCATACCCAGCACTTAGTGGCCTCTCATCTTCCAGAAATGGGGCAGCCTCTTTCCTGTTGCACTCACCCCTGTACTACTTATCCATCTGACCTTCTCACCCCACCTCCAGACTGCTTCTATCTAAATGCCAGTCATTAGCTGTTCTATCTAGTTGTCCCACCTCCAAACATTGACTCCACTCAACTCACCTGGGTCACCCCATTACTTCTCCAGTTGTACTCTTGTGTACAAATGATAGCCTTTTGAACCCTTTCTCCTGCTACTCAACCCTGTTTCCTCACAATCAGCCCACCTTACGCCTTTCCTTTCCAAAGCAGACCCTCTTTCTGGCAGCTGCTCCATCACTTCCCATCCAGTTCTTGCTCAGCTTACTCTCTTATCTCTGACAACCATAAAAAGCAATCTTATGTGACATGCCATCTCTTTTTAGAATTCAGTAATAAGGGAGTTAAAACATTCCTACCAACTCTCCCTTATTCATTTCCAGGAACTCAATGATACAGTATGTTAATTTCAGTATTGTTCTAGCCAAGAGATGTACAGATAATAGTCTGTGTACCTTCAAGGTACTTGGTCTAATGGTTCCTTTTACAGAATATACAAACACTTCTGGTGTAAATCTACTTTTCCAGCCAATAGTCTTAATGGGTGAGCAATTTACTGTATGTTGCCCTCCTACAGTTCAGTGCTGGGAAATTAATTTAATCTTGTCCAGTCTTGAAGCAAGTGTTTGACTAAATGCAATTAGTTTCCTGATACATGAACAAAGCCAGGACAAGATTTAATTACATTTGTAGAAACCTGATCTAATGCATAAGGCTGATTTTCTTCCAGTATCTAACGGACCTTGCCAGAATCATTATAGGTAAATCACCCAACATACTAGAGTAATTACTCTTATATTTCTTTTCAAAGATACAAAATGTTTTCTAGAGTGTTTTCAAATTTAGCTGCTGGATAACTATGAAAATTTGTGTGGAACACTTTTTGTGAAAAAGTTTCTATATAATATGACTATCAGCATAGCATTTGCCAGACTGATCAGTTCTAGTTAATCTTGTCTCTGACAGTGGACAGTACTAGGTGCTTCAAATGAAGATGAAAAAGATGCTATAGTGGATAATTATGGAATATCCTGTTAATACAGAATTTCTGTATTAGAATTTCTGTAGAAATTCTTTCTACCCCCATCATTTAGGATTTTGTTTATTGCACTGAAACAAGAGGGATTATATCCTTTCTAATTATCTATCTAATGTAACTGTAGATGTCCTCATTATTCATATAAATGTCTAATACTTTTTGAACCTCACTGAGCTCATGGCTTCAATTATATTCTGTTGCAGTAAGTTCCACAGGTTAATTATGTGTTTGGGGGGAAAATCTATCTGAGTTTTACATTTATTGCCTTTCAATGTCATTGAATTTGTTCTTTTAATATGACAAAGGGCAGAAGAGTGCCATATTTATCTTCTCTGTATCATTATTTTATATAACTATCATGTCCCCTTTTGTTTCTTGTCTAAACAGTCCAAATCACTCCTTATTAGTTTAGTCCTCCTCCATGCTTCTAACCATTTTTATTCCACTTCTATGCCTGCCATAGTTTATGCTTCTTTAAAGTAAGGGTTAATCTACACTAGAAGCACTACATTGTCAACAGGAGAACTCTCCCCTGTCGGCATAATTACTCCATCTCTGTGAGAAGCAGAAGTTTTGTCAACGGGAGAGCATTTCCTGCCGACATAGTGCTGGTGTGGACAGTCGCTGTAACTTGCATCACTCGGGGAGTGGCTTTTTCACACACACCTGAATGACACAAGTTATATCAAGTTAAGCAGTAGTGTGGACCTGCCCTTAGTTTCACTAGGATTGGATTTCCATTTGCTGAAGGATAACATTATGTATCAAATAACCTTTTGAACTTTGTCATATTTAATTGCATTTATTTTATCACTAGAATTTCTGTACCCCTCTGCCCTGTTTCACAGTCTCACTTAAGC
Organism: Chelydra serpentina; assembly: GCA_037349315.1. Classification (NCBI taxonomy): domain Eukaryota; kingdom Metazoa; phylum Chordata; order Testudines; family Chelydridae; genus Chelydra; species Chelydra serpentina. Next base: position 6,431,598 of record JBAIAC010000014.1, on the reverse strand, counting down.
AGAACACAAAACAAATCACATACAAGTAAATCTATCTAATCCACAATAATTTAGTAATTTGAAAATTAGCTACATAATAATATTTTATAAATCCATTTCAAAGATGGTACGGACAACATGGAAGAGGATAGGATGGCAAAATGTAATCAAGTACCCAGGACTACAGATTTCAAGATTAGAACTAGGAAGGTAGTGTGTTATAGTGAGAGATTCCTCTTATTTAGATTGCAAAACTGATCCTTTGATACCTATAATCTAAATACAATGGGCCAAAATAATCCCTTAAATCCATTGACTTCAACAAAACTTGATTAATGGAGTTATACTAGGATACATTAGGCCCAATATTTTTTGGTCATTGTTTCTCATTAATATAAATGCAAACTCAAGAGAATGAGCTGAAAACTCTATACCTGGCTGAAATGTCTTAGTGTAAATATACAGAAGCATTTATTTTGGTCAAAATATTTTGGTTTTCCAATAGAAAAAGCAAACTGAAAATGATTTCTTTTTGGAAAATGTTTATGGCAGGGATGGCCAACCTGAGCCTGAGAAGGAGCCAGAATTTACCAATGTGCATTGTCAAAGAGCCACAGTAACACATCATCAGCCCCCCGTCAGCTCCCCTACCACCCCCAGTGTCTCCCACCGACCAGCAGCACCGCCGATCAGCACCTAACCCTCCATCCCTGTGCCTCCCACCTGCCACAATCAGCTGTTTTGTGGTGTGCAGGAGGCTTGGGGGGGGGGAGGAGGAGGAGCAAGGGCGCAGACGACTCAGGGGAAGGGGTAGGGACTTTGGGGGAAGGAGTGGAGTGGGGCTGGGGCCTGGGGCAGTCAGGGGTTGAGCAGTAGGCACCCTGTAGCACATTGGAAAGATAGTGCCTGTAGCTCCAGCCCCGGAGTTGGTGCCTCTGAAGAGCTGCACGTGGCTGGTTGGCCACCCTGGTTTATGGTTTCAATAAAAAAAATCGGCTTCCAATTTCTGATAACTCAAAAATATTACAGAAATCCAAAAACTTGTCCTGAAAATGGGTTTAGAAAACTGAATTTTTTTCATGGGAAATTTCAAACACACAATTTCCCTCACACCCACCAAAAAAAAAAGGGCGGGGGGCATTTTTCCACCAGCCTTATTCTAGATTATCTCTCATGGAGTTTTTCCTATTATCCCTCAACGAAGGACATACAACCTTATTCTTTACATCAAGAATTCATATCTTAGGAAAGCAAACATGCTCTCCCTGACTATTTTTGGCCTGTATCTTCTCCTACTGAAATCAGTGGGAACATGAGCAGGACCCTTGTGCCATTTATATAACAGTAATTGGTCATAACATACCATAGTAGGTAACAGGAATACTATGTTTTCATTCTTGCACAGTTTGGCTTTCTCTCAGAGACAGCCTGCCTATAGTGTCATATTGATTATATACCCAGACAATTAATCTATTGAGCTTCCCCTTCCTAAGGTATCTTGATAAACAGCAATTCTCTCTATATATATTAAAATTTTAAAAATCAAGCATTGTCTATCCTTCCCAAACAATATAGTCTCTCAAAATATTGAGAGTTTCCCATTCTGTCCCAGAAAAGCAGTGGACAAAAGTTTCAAAGTCAGGCTGCATTATTTCTTTCCCTTAAATTATTTTAGTGCAGCTTTGTATTCTAGACAAAGTTTTGTTCTCCAACCATTCATGAGCAGTGAAGGCCAAGATGTCACTCTTTCAAAAGATTTATGAGTTGAATGAACAGAAGCTGACTAAATGGAGGAAATGAATAGGCCATTCTGGCAGATATGTCTTGGAAGAAAATCAAAGCAAAAAATAAAATAAAGCAATATTTTGTTAACTAAGAACCAATATTTTGAGAGACTAAATTGTTTGGGAAGCAGAGATGACACTTGGTTTTATTAATTTAGAAAGAGGGTGGGGGGGAGGGAGAGAAAGAGAGAGAGGGGGGCTTACACAGAAAAATTGATTGTCTAGGTCAGGTGATACATGTACTAGCTCATCTTTTCCACATTCACCTGTCATTTACATTTTTTCAGTGTCTCAAAATCAATAATATTATTGCACTTTGCACTTAATATAACACTTACTTAAGACTCTTAAACAGATTTAATAAAGACGGTCATGTATAATTACCTGAAAAATCAGGATAAAGTCTGTGATTAGAACATAGTGGGTAGATTCTCAGATGGTGTGAATTTTCATAGCACCATATAATTTTTCAATTAAAAAGAGTTTTGAACAAAAAAATGTGATTCGCTTAATTTAGAACAAATCTGAGGACACGCCACAAAGAATTTTACCACTGAGAATTCAATTCTTGCTGGCTGTGTCTGAATACTAAAATCTGGAAAGCATTGGTACATCTATGAAGCTATGAGAATTTCCACCAGCTAAGGATCTTCCCCTAGTGTCTAGGTCCCCTGCTCTAACTAAAAGGCAGGGGGAAAAAACAGATTTAGATAAATGAGTGGATGCACTGAGACAATACTGGGAGGCAGATCATCAGCTGTTGTAAATTCCCCATAGCTCCATGAAAACACCAAATTTTTGTGTGCTCAGACACAGCAAAAAAAATAAATTCATTCTTTGATGAAATTATAACTTTGGTTGATAAAGGTAACTGCACAGATATAATATACTTAGACTTTTGTAAAGCATTTGACTTAGTACCACACAACATTCTGATTTAAAAAACCGGCACCAAACAATATCAATAAAACACATGCCAAATGGATTAAGAGCTGGCTTACTGACAGATCTCAAAGTCGTGTCAATAGGGAATCCTCATCAAAGAGGGGTGATTCCACTGGGGTTCTGCAGGGATCAGTGTTAGGCCCAACATTTCATCAATGATATGGAAGAAAATATAAAACTGCTGCTGATAAAATGTGCAAATGTCACAAGGATTGGCAGAGTGGTAAACAGTGAGGAGGACAGGACAGTCAAACAGAGCAATCTGGATTGCTTGGAAACCTGGGCCTCATGAAACAAAACATGTTTTAATAAAACCAAATGCCAAATTATACATCTAGGAACAAGGAACTCAGACCATCTCTACAAAATTGTATCCTGAAAAACAGTGACTCTGAAAAGGATTTAGAGGTCAGGGCAGACAAGCAACTCAACATGAGCTCCCCGTGTGATGCTGTGGCAAAAAAAAGTGAATGCAATCCTTGGGTCCATAAGCAGGAGAGGAATGAGCAGGAGTAGGGAGGTGATTTTATCCAGCACTGGTGAGACGAATAGTAGAATGCTGTCACAGTTCAGGGGCAAGTTCCACCTGTGATAGGCCTCTACATAGACTTCACCCTCATTTAGACTGGATCACCAGGCTACAAAATTCCCTGTTTCACCAATCATTCTATCATGATTACAGGGAAGCTGTACCTTAGACCCCTTTGCAGTTCCTAATGGGACCACCCCTCGGGTGGAACCCTGCAGTTCTACCAATCTTTGACTGGATGCCAGGGTGGCAGTCCCCATTTTCAGTTAACATGGCAGGCCCAACTGAATTTGGCATTTTCGCGAAACTTCTCTCCAGAAGCCTGTGATCAGCAGCTGATTAAAGTGACTCAAAACAGCTCCTTCCAAACATATTCTCTATTCACCCAAGAGTATATAACAAACAGAGGAAAGGCTTAAAGCCACAAAAGATCTGCACACCTGGGTCTTAGCTACAGCTTATATTTCTCTCAAAGTTTGGGTAAGCCTAGCTACCACAGACCCATCCCGTCAAGCCCCCGTCTCTGCCTGACCACCCTCCACAAACAGCATCTGACAACTGAACACCCTTTTCCTCTCTTTAAAAAAAAGGGTTTTAAACCTGTGAGTGACCTTTTGATCTCAGGCCCCCAGTCTTTGCAAACCAGGTGTGTAACTTTGCCTGGAAGCAACATCTTCCCTCATAGTGGCCCAGTTATTGTTCCCTTAAATGCCATGAAACTGTTTATGCACAGATATCTTTGACCATTCTTTTGTTTCCTGCTTGCTGTTCTTAACATCCCCTTTAGATAATAAGACAGAACAATATCAATAAGGTAAACTGAGGCACAGATAATAGTCAAACAATAATTCAGATTGTGACACTACACCCCATATTCATCATAGTAATATTATTAGGATTGATTATGGCATAATTATGATGCATTTTGTACAAGATGGGTTATGTGAGGTGTCATTGGAAAAGTTATGATTTGCTGAAAATGATTGTCCTATTTGTATGCGTGTATCATTTTTGTATCTGAAGTTATAAATATAACTTTTATAACTTGTATGGATCTGTATTTCAAATGGGCTTACTCGAGAAAACACCCACAGTTAGCCTTTCAGGTACAGCAAGGAAGAAGCCAGACAGTGGCTAATGGCTCATCAACAAAGACAATGGGCTTAGCCTTCCTGTAAATGTTTCGGCCAGCCTGTAAGTAATGGCTGCTATGAGTCTGCAAGGGCATGTGACCAGACCACATGACTCTGAACTCCAGTTTGGGTACCTGTATTTTTCCACAAACTGGTCTGGGAATTAAGTTGGAAACAAAGCATTCCTGCCATATAGAAAAGCTATATAAGGCAGGGAGTGACCTTATCTGTTGTTCTTCACTCCTCCACAACTCAACATCTGAGAGAAGCTCTGGAAGAAAAGGACTTGGAAAGGGGGCGGGGAACCCAAGCTGCAAAGAAAATGCAACTTGTGCCTTGAGAATTTGCAAGCCTGCTTGTATCATCAGTCAGGGTAAGAAATTGCTAATTCATATCCAATTTTTTCTAATATTTTAGGCTTAGTTTTCAGTTTTATTTACCAGATAATCTGCTTTGATCTGTCTGCTATCACTTATAATCACTTAAAAGCTATCCTTTTGTAGTTAATAAAGTTGTTTTTGCTTTATCTAAACAAGTGTATCTTTAAGTGAAGTATCTGGGGGGAAATCTCAGCTTGGTTAACATAAGCGTATTGTGTATATTCTTCCCACATTGAAGGGAGGGCAAACTTTATGAGCTTACATTGTACAGGTCCCTGTGCGGTGCAAGACAGTACAATTTTGGGTTTATACTCCAGTAAGGGTGCAGGGTGGAGAAGCTGGGAAATTGGCTGTTGTCTCCTGCCTGTCTTTGAGTAAGGCACTCAGGTAGCTCAGTTTGGCTGTGTGTCACCACCTGCTGTTGTGTTGGGTGACCACAGGGCTGAAGAGGCTGTGAGTCACCAACAGAGCAGTGTAGGAAAGGCCAGCCCAGATAGGAGGTTAAAAGGATGCAGTGGTCCCCACGGGTCCCAAACTGCACCCCAGGGTTGACAGCTGAAAACTGAAATAACTAAAAATGTTTGAATTTTCAAAACCTTTTTTGTTTTGTTTTTTTTAGTTATTGGATTTTTTCCCCCTCTCTTGCTTTTTTCCCCTTCATTTCCCTCCCCCTTTGTGTAAAAATGGAAAATGTTTTTTAAAAGTAGGGGATGGAGAGGGGAAAAAACAAAAACTGAAATTAAACTTTTTTGTGGTTTTCAAAAACTAAAAAAAGTTTGGGGTTTGGTTTTGAAACCTGAAACAAGTTCAGTTTTCAATTATTTTGGTCAGAAAATCATACAATTTTGAAATTCAATTTTTTTTACAAAACATATTTTCCATATTTCAGCCAACTCTTCTCTGACATTACCTCCTTGCATTTAAACACAAATTATTTCTTCAGAGATCATTAAGAAATACGTAGGTATAATCAAATCCAAGTCCATCTCCAAAGATCCAGTGGTTACAACAAGGGCTCTACCACCATATTACAACACACCACCTACACAAACAGGTCAGGTGTGGGCCATGACAACTTATTCTATCCTCTACAAGATCTAGTATATTTCTGAGCATTTACAAATTATAAATAATCTACATTTAAGCGTGTCTATTAGGGCTGGTCTCAAATTTTTCAACAGTGTTTCAACAGAAAATGTTGATTCATAGAAAATTGAAACTTTTCTCGGGAACACATTAGTATTGATTACACTTTTGTTGGGAGAGGTTTCTCATGTGCAGGATGGCATTTCTAGTCAAAACCAAAGATATCTCATATCCCAGGTAAATGATCTACGTGTTAGGCTATTGGCAGGGGCGGGGGAGGGGCAGGGCGGCTCTCTCATTTTTCACAGAAATTTTCAAAAAGTCTTGGTTTCATCCCAATAGGGAAAAGGAAAAAAAATTGAAATCTCAAAAAGTTACACACCTTGGAAAACTATTTCCTGCACATCTCTAGTAGCTTGATGCTTTACTTCATTGGTATTTATTATTGGATTATTACATTGATTGATTGCTGCATTTTCCGCCTTTTCCTTAATGATACCTGTGTTTCTCTTAAGCTAGTGAAAAAAATATGCAAGTTGGTACACTCATCCTTTTCTTCTGGAGGAAAAACAAAAGGAGGGTGTAAACATGCGGGCCTCACCCTGCGGCACCTCCTGCTGGTCTCTTCGGGGAATCAGATCACCAGCCTCCGGAGCGCCTTCTGCAGGCCGGTCTCCCACTGCCACTGGGCCCCTGGGTCCTCCCAAGACCCCGGTGCCCTTCTGTCTGAGGTGCTGCCCCCCTGGCAGAACCTCCTTAGTCTGGGTCTCCCCTCCCTGGAGGACCCCAGCCACTATCCCCACCTTGCCCCAGCCTATAGGCTACTGCCAGTCATCATCAAGCCCCCGTTCACTGGGGCAGACTGCAGTCTGTATTAGCCAGTCATCATCATCATTCAGATACTAGTGCAGAGAGTGGAGTGAATGATACATCTGAGGGAACAGAGCAGAAGGAGACTCCACTGATTGGAAGGCATGAGATGCACAGTCCTAGGGATGGGGTTCCACGACCACCACTCCCAAGAGGAGGAGGAGGAGGGTGGTGGTGGTCGGGGACTCTCTCCTCAGGGGGACTGAGTCATCTATCTGCCGCCCTGACCAGGAAAACCGAGAGGTGTACTGCTTGCCAGGGGCTAGGATTCGTGATGTGACGGAGAGACTGCCGAGACTCATCAAGCCCTCAGATCGCTACCCCTTCCTGCTTCTTCACGTGGGCACCAATGATACTGCCAAGAATGACCTTGAGCGTATTACTGCAGACTACGTGGCTCTGGGAAGAAGGATAAAGGGGTTTGAGGCGCAAGTGGTGTTCTCGTCCATTCTCCCTGTCGCAGGAAATGGCCGGGGTAGAGACCGTCGAATCGTGGAAGTCAACGAATGGCTACGCAGATGGTGTCAGAGAGAAGGGTTTGGATTCTTTGACCATGGGACGGTGTTCCAAGAAGAAGGAGTGCTAGGCAAAGATGGGCTCCACCTGACGAAGAGAGGGAAGAGCATCTTTGGAAGCAGGCTGGCCAACCTAGTGAGGAGGGCTTTAAACTAGGTTCACCGGGGGAAGGAGACAAAAGCCCGGAGGTAAGTGGGGAAGTGGGATACCGGGAGGAAGCACAAGTAGGTGAGTGCAAGAGGGGAGGACTCCTGCCCCATACTGGGACAGCAGGACGATCGGTGAGTTATCTTAAATGCCTATACACAAATGCAAGAAGCCTGGAGAACAAGCAGGGAGAACTGGAAGTCCTGGCACAGTCAAGGAATTATGATGTAATTGGAATAACAGAGACTTGGTGGGATAACTCACACGATTGGAGTACTGTCATGGATGGATATAAACTGTTCAGGAAGGATAGGCAGGGCAGAACAGGTGGGGGAGTTGCGTTGTATGTAAGAGAGCAGTATGACTGCTCAGAGCTCCAGTATGAAACTGCAGAAAAACCTGAGAGTCTCTGGATTAAATTGAGAAGTGTGAGCAACAAGGGTAATGTCGTGGTGGGAGTCCGCTACACACCACCAGACCAGGGGGATGAGGTGGACGAGGCTTTCTTCCAGCAACTAACAGAAGTTACTAGATCACAGGCCCTGGTTCTCATGGGTGACTTTAATCACCCCGATATCTGCTGGGAGAGCAATACAGCGGTCCACAGACAATCCAGGAAGTTTTTGGAAAGTGTAGGGGACAATTTCCTGGTGCAAGTGCTGGAGGAACCAACTAGGGGAAAAGCTCTTCTTGACCTGCTGCTCACAAACAGGGAAGAAATAGTAGAGGAAGCAATAGTGGATGGGAACCCGGGAGGCAGTGACTATGAGATGGTCGAGTTCAGGATCCTGACACAAGGAAGAAAGGAGAGCAGTAGAATACAGAGCCTGGACTTCAGAAAAGCAGACTTTGACTCCCTCAGGGAACTGATGGGCAAGGTCCCTGGGGAGAATAACATGAGGGGGAAAGGAGTCGAGGAAAGCTGGCTGTATTTTAAAGAATCCTTATTGAGGTTGCAGGAACAAACCATCCCGATGTGTAGAAAGAAAAGTAAATATGGCAGGCGACCAGCTTAGCTTAACAGTGAAATCCTTGCTCCTCTTAAACACAAAAAAGCAGCTTACAAGAAGTGGAAGATTGGACAAATGACCAGGGAGGAGTATAAAAATATTGTTCAGGCATGCTGGAGTGAAATTAGGAAGGCCAAATCACACTTGGAGTTGCAGCTAGCCGGAGATGTTAGGAGTAACAAGAAGGGTTTCTTCAGGTATGTGAGCAACAAGAAGAAAGTCAGGGAAAGTGTGGGCCCCTTGCTGAATGAGGGAGGGAACGTAGTGACAGAGGATGTTGAGAAAGCTAGTGTACTCAATGCTTTTTTTGCCTCTGTCTTCACAGACAAGGTCAGCTCCCAGGCAGCTGCACTCCGCAGCACGGTATGGGGAGGAGGTGACCAGCCCTCTGTGGAGAAAGAAGTAGTTCGGGACTATTTAGAAAAGCTGGACGAACACAAGTCCATGGGGCCGGATGCACTGCATCCGAGGGTGCTAAAGGAGTTGGCCGATGTGATTGCAGAGCCATTGGCCATTATCTTTGACAAATCATGGCAATCGGGGGAGGTCCCGGATGACTGGAAAAAAGCTAATGTAGTGCCCATCTTTAAAAAAGGGAAGAAGGAAGATCCGGGGAACTACAGGCCAGTTAGTCTCACCTCAGTCCCTGGAAAAATCATGGAACAGGTCCTCAAGGAATCAATTCTGAACCACTTAAAGGAGGGGAAAGTGATCAGGAACAGTCAGCATGGATTCACCAAGGGCAAGTCATGCCTGACTAACCTAATTGCCTTCTATGATGAGATAACTGGCTCTGTGGATGAGGGGAAAGCAGTGGATGTGCTATTTCTTGACTTTAGAAAAGCTTTTGATACAGTCTCCCACAGTGTTCTTGCCAACAAGTTAAAGAAGTATGGGCTGGATGAATGGACGGTAAGGTGGATAGAAAACTGGCTGGATGGTCGTGCTCAACGGGTAGTGATCAACGGCTCCATGTCTAGTTGGCAGCCGGTATCAAGTGGAGTGCCCCAAGGGTCAGTGCTGGGGCCGGTTTTGTTCAATATCTTCATCAACAACCTGGAGGATGGTGTGGACTGCACCCTTAGCAAGTTTGCAGATGACAGTAAACTGGGAGGAGTGGTTGATACGCTGGAGGGTAGGGACAGGATACAGAGGGACCTAGACAAATTAGAGGATTGGGCCAAAAGAAATCTGATGAGGTTCAACAAGGACAAGTGCAGAGTCCTGCACTTAGGACGGAAGAATCCCATGCACTGCTACAGACTAGGGACCGAATGGCTGGGCAGCAGTTCTGCAGAAAAGGACCTAGGGGTTACAGTGGACGAAAAGCTGAATATGAGTCAACAGTGTGCCCTTGTTGCCAAGAAGGCTAATGGCATTTTGGGCTGTATAAGTAGGGGCATTTCCAGCAGATCGAGGGACGTGATTATTCCCCTCTATTCGGCACTGGTGAAGCCTCATTTGGAGTACTGTGTCCAGTTTTGGGCCCCACACTACAAGAAGGATGTGGATAAATTGGAAAGAGTCCAACGGAGGGCAACAAAAATGATTAGGGGGCTGGAGCACATGACTTATGAGGAGAGGCTGAGGGAACTGGGATTGTTTAGCCTGTAGAAGAGAAGAGTGAGGGGGGATTTGATAGCTGCTTTCAACTACCTAAAAGGGGGTTCCAAAGAGGATGGATCTAGACTGTTCTCAGTGGTAGAAGATGACAGAACAAGGAGTAATGGTCTCAAGTTGCAGAGGGGGAGGTTTAGGTTGGATATTAGGAAAAACTTTTTCACTAGCAGGGTGGTGAAGCACTGGAATGGGTTACCTAGGGAGGTGGTGGAATCTCCTTTCTTAGAGGTTTTTAAGGTCAGGCTTGACAAAGCCCTGGCTGGGATGATCTAGTTGGGGTTGGTCCTGCTTTGAGCAGGGGGTTGGACTAGATGACCTCCCGAGGTCCCTTCCAACCTGAGATTCTATGATTCTATGATTCTATAGGCAAGGGGGGTTTTGGACCTGCTGCCTCTGCCTAACCCTGGGCTGCCACACTGCAACCCTAGTACCCCTTTTGGCCTGCCCCTAGGCCTGCAGCCTGGAGGGTTTCCAGGCCGGAGCTCCCTGTCTCCTCTGGCCTTCCCTCAGGCCTTCTCCAATCTAGGTACCTGCTCAGGCTTCCCAGCAGCCAGGCCCATCTCCCCCCACAGCTAGAGGAGAGACTCTGTCTGATCCAGGCCCACTGCCCTCTTATAAGGGCCAGCTGGGCCCTGATTAAACTGGCCACAGCTGCATCTGCTTTCTTGATCAACCTAGCTTTCCCAGTTGCAGCCTGCTTCAGCCCTCTCCCAGGGCTGATTTCAAGCCCTTGAGGGCAGGAGCGGGTGACCACCCCGCTACAGAGGGGATCCATTATTTTTTATTAAAAAATAAAGGTTTTAGCATGGTAAGACACTAAAAGAATGGTGCTTTGTTCTAATATAAAGCTCTATTATTGAAACTCTTGTAACTGTTTTCAGTATAAATACTATGCTTCAAAACACAAATCTTAAAAATTAACTACGTTTCTAAAAATCATGATGACTGGGTCTTTAACTGCCCTTTCCACCTAAAGATGTAAGGCCTGATTCTGAACTCACAGTAGTGTAAATCAAGAATAACTTCACTGAAGTCAACCCAGTATAAATCATTATCTGCCCTACATTGTCTCAGTACTCCTTTTAACACAGAGAAATAAAACACTTAAATTAACTGATATTGACATTCAAATTAATTGATATTTGGGAGAGATTACATACCCTTGGAACTGATTTTAGATTTTATTCCCACCGGCACTCTTTATACTCCAGACTTACTTTTTCTTTAAACTGATATTTCTCAGACTGAAAATGAAAGTAATTGTGATAAATGCTACATAGCATTACTACATTTGACTATGGTGATGTCTCATATGTAACTTATCCCATCATCCAATTAGTTTTTTATTGACATTTATAATTAAATTGTACTGAGTTTGAGGAATTATTTAGCATCCAATTCTTCAATGCTGACTCATATTAAATAGCAGTTACTCATATGAGTGGCCTCATTCAAATCCATGGAAATACTCGTGTGAGAAAGTATTAATCAATATACGAGTAAAGAATGAAGAATCGTTTAATACATATATGCTCTAAATGTTATACATGTCATCTTGACAATATAGGAGGTAATTAAATAGTTCTCAGATGAAACCAGATTTTCAGCTCTGGAAGGACAAAACAACAGAAAACCATTAAAAATTACCTAACTAGGAAATAAGATAGAGTTCTATTAAACAACAATAAACTTTGACCCTTCCATACAACTAGCTTAACTGATTCAGGGATAAAGTTATTTTTCTCTTGTTGAAATTTAACACATTTGTAATTAAATGTATTAGTTTACAAGAAAATCAAGAAGAGCTCTGTGTAAGCTTGAAAGCTTGTCTCTCTCACCAACAGAAGTTGGTCCAATAAAAGATATTACCTCACCCACCTTGTCTCTCTAATATCCTGGGGCCAGCACAGCTACACTGTACACATAATATAATCAATGATTTTAGATTTTAGCTTATGAAATTAAGGAGCATGATAGAACTAATTACTGTACTTAAATAGAGTCCTTCATATATTAGGATTGCTTTCTTAGAATTGTATTCACAGTTATATTCCGTGGATTCCACACCCGCTCAGTTAACTTTTGAGAACTATTTACAGACAATTTAGGTTGGGATTTTCCACTGAAATTCTATAAGATTTGGGTGCCTAATTCCCTTAGAATTTGGAAAATCCCAGCTGGAATTACATATTACGGGCCAAACTGAGTAACACAACTGACTTCAACTGGAATTTCACCAGAATTTAAATTGGCCCTATAACTTGACCCGAATAGAATCAGCTCATGCTACCATCACTCAGATTCTAAGGAGCTGCCTCCAAATAAAAGTAACCAGACCAAATGAGGCCAGGAACAATACCATAACACATCATCTTACACTGCTAATTAGCTTGACCAGATGTCTCTCTCAATCATTAATTGTCTCCATCCCAGTAGGACACAGCTACAGGTATTGCTCTCGAAACCCTGCATACCAGCAGAGATGCTTGGATCTTATTATCCAATATACTTTTTAAAGCACAGCTTTTTATTTTCAGATATGGCAAAGTTTGGCTTTAGTGCCTAAAATACAGAGAACAAAGGGCCTCCTGATCCTGTACCATAGAAGTCAATGGGAGCTTTGCTCAGGCTGTAGGATCAGAAGCTGAAAAACAATATACACTAAACCATAAACAAGGTAAATTCATTTACAGTTTGTCCTTTTATATTATAGATATGGCAAGTTAGTTCTCTTGCTTTTTGCAATGGTTATTGAACCTCTAGCAGTGGGTATAACAGACTAACTGAGAATAAAAAGAGTGATGGGATCATCGACGGCACACAAAAATTGCTGAATATACCAATGAAATATTGTTTCTCTTATCTCCCAGCTCCTATATTCCATGTATTAATTAATTCTCCAGACAGATCTGGATAATTCTATGGTTATAAAATTAATTACAGCAAATCTGAAGCTATACTATTAGCATTTTCCAAACAACTGAAAGACAAAATTTCTGTTTTCCATTTTGATGTAGCCTTTCTTATCTCTTCACACAAACCTTGTAAAAGGTTTAAGCACTGACACAGATGTTCTTCACAATGCTAGGCCATATTAACACAATTAAAATTAGCTAACCCTCCACAGACTACATAACCTATTTTCATGCTATCCAAAATCATTTCCATTTTCTAAATGCTACATTATTTCTTTTCTCTGTGTTTGGAAAGACACTCAGGAATATGATTTAAATACTTCTTGATTTGAGATTCCCTAACTTTTAGTTACATGATCAAGCTACCAGCCTCATGCCTTAGTTTATTAGATGGCAAAACCCAAATCCATTGTCTTAGGGTATATACAGGGGGGCCATCTAGGTGCATTTAGTCCACAAATGTGTCCCCAAAAAGAACTAACTTTAAAGTCAATGGAAAGACTTTTGTTTTCTTCATGATGTAGCCTCATAGCTTCAGAGATTTTTCTATAAAGTGCGGACACAATTAAGTAAAAAAGTACTCTGAGGATTTGGAGATCTGTCCAGTTCAGAGCTGATATTAAAGATAAAAAAATCTCATTTACCCCTCTGTAGGATATCAGTTTTACAGTGGAACTGATAAAAGTTTGGTCCACAAGCTAAAAATGAATGATTTATTATTCTTTTTTCAGTTTATCTAATTCTTACATAAGAACATCAAGATTAGGTCAGACCAAAAGTTCATCTAGCCCAGTATCTTGTCTTCCAACAATGGCCAGTGCCAGATGTCCAAGAGGGAATGAACAGAACAGGTAATCATCAAGTGGTCCATTCCCTGTTGCCCATTCCCAGCTTCTGGCAAACAGATGCTAGGGACACCATGCCTTCCTGCCCTGGCTCATAGCCATTGATGGACCTATCCTCCATGAACTTATCTAGTTCTTTTTTGAATCCTGCTATAGTCTTGGCATTCACAACATCCTCTGGCAAGGAGTTCCACAGGTTGATTGTGCATTGTGTGGAAAAAATACTTCCTTTTGTTTGTTTTAAACCTATTAATTTCATTTGGTGACCCCTAGTTCTTATTATGAGAATGAGTAAATAATACTTCCTTATTTATTTTCTTCACACCAGTCATGATCACCATGCACTCTATCATATCCCCCCCTAGTCATCTCTTTTCCAAGCTGAAAAGTCCTAAGCTTATTAATCTTTCCTCATATGGAAGCCATTCCATACCCCTAGTCATTTTTGTTGCCCTTTTCTGGACCTTTTTCAATTACAATACATCTTTTTTGAGATGGGGCAACCACATCTGCATGTATATTCAAGATGTGGTCATACTATGGATTATACAGAGGCATTATGATATTTTCTGTCTTATTATCTATCACTTTTTTAATGATTCCCAACACTGTGTTTTCTTTTTTGACTGCCACTGCACATTAAGTGGATGTTTTCAGAGAACTATCCACAATGACTCTAAAATCTCTTTCTTCAGTGGTAAAAGCTAATTTAGACCCCGTCATTTTATATGTATAGTTGGGATTATGTTTTCCAATGTGCATTAACTTGCATTTATCCTAACTGTTTTCATCTGCCATTTTGTTACCCAGTCACCTAGTTCTGTGAGATCCTTTTGTGCTCTCTGCAGTCTGCCTGGGACTTAACTACCTTGGGTAGTTTTGTATAATCTGCAAATTTTGCCATCTCACTGTTTACCCCTTTTTCCAGATCATTTATGAATATGTTGAATAGGACTGGTCCCAGTGCAGACCTCTAGGGTACACCACTATTCACCTCTCTCTATTCTGAAAACTGACCATTTATTCCTTTTTTTCCTATCTTTTAACCAATTGCCAGTCTATGAGAGGATCTTCCCTCTTATCCCAGGACAGCTTACTTTGCTTAAAAGCCTTTGGTGCGGGACGTTGTCAAAGGAATTATTTAATATAGTTTCAATCAGTTTGCCCAGTATCGAAGTCAGGCTTACCGGTCTTTAATTGCCAGGATCACCTCTAGAACCCTTTTAAAAAATTGGCGGCATGTTAGCTACCTTCCAGTCATTTGGTACAAAAGCTGATTTAAATGATACATTGCAAATTACAGTTAGCAGTTCTTCAATTTCACATTTGAGTTTCTTCAGAACTCTTGGGTGAATACCATCTGGTCCTGCTGACTTATTACTGTTTAATTTATCAATTTGTTCCAAAACCCCCTCTAATGAAACCTGAATCTGGGACAGTTCCTCAGATTTATCACCTAAAAAGAATGGCTCAGCTTTTGGGAGTCTTCCTCACATCTTCTTTCATTACTTTTGAATTTTTCAAGAGGAAATGATTCATTCCTGAAACAGCACTTTACATATCTATACATAATGAACTATGTTATATAGAAGGGGGAAACTAATCTGAGTGTTAGTAAAAGAAAATTCTTCCCAATCAAAATATCCTTGCTTGATGGAAATGTGTTTAAAAATGTATCTGGAAAAAAGTACAAAGTATTACTGAGTATGTTACCAAGCAACCACTCTTTACGGCAAATGAGAAAATAATATTGGATATCCAATTAATGATGCTATGTAACAAAAATCTTACTGATATATAAAAATGTGCTACTTCTTGTAATCTCATAAGAGATCCAATACAAAATCCAATTTCAACTGCATCTAATAGCAGATAAAACTGAAAAATTCATACCAATGGATGGGGTATTTGTTGGGAGAATTGAGAACACAGAGGCGCTTTACTGAAGTCTTGAATTTGAGCAACTCTAGCTATACAGTACAAGAGACATGCATCCTTGAATTCTCACTAATATAATCTACAGTAATTTCCTTAAATGATTGTACAATGAATCTAACTCCCATGGTTAAATGAACAATGGTGCTGTAAAAATGGACCACTAAAGGCACAAAATATAGCTAAAGAATATGATGTCCATACTGGAAATGGAAAAAATTACTACTTTGTGAATGATTAAATGAAAAAGTTGAATGATATTTGGAAATCGGCAGGAAGGAACATAGTATAAGGAAGAGTTAAGAAACATAACAGCTAAATAAAATGAGCTTCCCAAAGGTTATCCTGGAGATGTAGGTGAAATCTTGACCGCACTGAAGTCAATGGCAAAACTCAGAGACTTCAGTTGAACCAGGCTTTCACTGATAATGGATATCCTTACCAGGGATTGCTATCTTTGGACCAGAAAGAACAAAAGATTGATGCTACAGTGCAGTGGTTAGGACACTCACTTATCATGTGAGAGACCAAATTCAACTACAATGACTATTTAAGTATTTTATACAAAGTGGAACAGCTTCAACAGGAGAGATTAAGAGAGACCAACCCTCATAGCCCAGTGGTTAGGGCACTCATGTGGGAGACCTGAGTTCAAATCCCTGCTTCGTATCAGGCAGACTGGAGATTTGAACCTCAGTCTCCTATATCCCCTGTGAATATAAGGGGAGATCCCAGAACCACCAGTTCCAACTGTGTTGTGCATGTGGCTCAATCCAGAAAACATGCTCTAAAATGGCCTCTGAGCATGTATACACTTTTGGCCCTGCAGGTAAGATAGGCAAGAGAATGCCTAGTGGCGAATCCTACTGGGGCTTGCTCAGGTGCCGAGCTGCTTGCTGGTGTCAGAATGAGGCAACTGTGTGCATGCCAACCAGCAGAAATTTAGGCACCCAAGGAACTTTACTAGTGGAAATTTAGTCACCTAGGGAATTTAAGGCATCAGCTTAGCAGAGGTTTGGAGGATCTAATTTTGGACTTTGGCACCTAAAGTGGAAAATAAACACCTAAGTCCGCCTTGTGAATCCGACACAAAGAGAGGCTACTGTGGCTGTCTGAGCACCTTCAGGTCTGATGGACACACAGAATTGTACTGATGTAAGATATTTTGGTTACATTTGGGAGGGGGTTACCAAAATAGTTATACCTGTATAAAGCTTCACAGTGTCACCCATTTTCTTGAAGTATATCTCTGCCTCTTATCACTAATCAGCAAATTGCACTGTTTGGAGGAAGTCTTTTCCATCTCATTAACAAATTCTTTTTAAAGCAGAAATATTTTCTTTTCTAAGCCTGAGAGCCTAATTGTTAACGTCATGTTCATGAGATTTCTTTGGAAAAATTCTAAAGCTTCTCTCATTTACTTTCGCAATTGGAAAAAAAATCTAAACTTGATGACCATACTTAAGAATTTTCCTAAATAAACCAAACTACATTTTGGTAGTTGAGATGAGAGGAGGATGGCCTTTTCCAGACAAGTGAAAAGGAACATTTTTTTCCCCCAAATCTCCTTGTAAATAGCACTCTATATGAGCTATTATCACTTAAATCTGCAGCATGCCTTGATCTGCAATGAGATATTAGAGGTCAAACCTAATTCTTAAGTTCTAAGCGTGAAAAAGTTCAGAACCCCTAATACAAACAAAAAATGAGAGGCAGCTGAAACATCTATTGAAAGAAATGGGGATGGTGTGAGAAAACAAAATCAGGTTGTGAAAAGTGTCCCAAGATCATTTATAAGTTAAGACTGCAGTGCTGGGAGAGTGGGAAATCATAGGCGCCGACTCCGTGGGTGCTCTGGGGCTGGAGCACCCACGGGGAAAAATTGGTGGGTGCAGAGCACCCACCGGCAGCTCCCCGCCAACCCTGGGGCCCGCGCCTAGCTCCCCGCCAGCCCCAGGACCCACCGCAAACTCACCTCAGCACCAGGAGACGTTGCGGGGCCCCGCCCCCGACGCTGGGCGACGTTGCGTCGGCGTCGGGGGTGGGGCCCCGCAGCGTTGCCCGGCATCGGGGGCGGGGCCCCGCAACGTCACCCGGCGTCGGGGGCGGGGCCCCGCAGCGTCACCCGGCATTGGGGCCCTGCAGCGTCCTGCAGTGGAAGAGTTCCTTTTAGGCGTTGTTTAGGCATTAATGTCATATCAACACTGCTGTCTTGTTGTTTTCTCCCAATGACATTGAGGTTTGACTGTACTAATAAAGGAATTGGGATAAATCTGAGTGATTCTTGGGTCAATTCCTGACTCCCCAAAGGTTGTAAGAATTTCAAACAACCTACCAAGAGGGGAGCTCTCACCACAGACATTTACTCTTCAATACAGCAGACGGACATTAAATCTGTATGCTAAAACTGGCCTATAGCATTTTGAAATGTATGCTTGACAATATCAGAGATGGTTTTACAATGTCAAAGGTCCCACCTGTGACTCAGAGATCCCCCCCATCCTGTATTGTCATCGGCACTACCACCAAGAAACCATTCCTCGTTCAAGACAACAGAGAGGCTGTATATTTTGTTAAGTGGCAGAATTATCTTGATATACACGTATTACTAATTGGCTTCACATTTTGAAGTCTTGCTCCTGCATAGTTTTATTTATTTATTTCCTGGCCCCCATCCCATGACACAGGTCAAGTTGCAAAAGTTTAATAATACCCCTGTCCCATGGCAGAGATCAGCATCCATTGATTCAAGAGGCTGCTGTTACAGAAAAGAAAAGAAAAGAAAAGAAAAGAAAAGAAAAGAAAAGAAAAGAAAAGAAAAGAAAAGAAAAGAAAAGGAAAGGAAAGGAAAGGCTGCCTCAGACAGAAAGAGAAGCAGAGAAGACACATTGGCGCTATTTCAGATTTTGGTGTGGGGGGGCAACTTTAACAGTAATTCCAGGGGCTACTTGGGCAGTGGAAAACCCTAGGGTTTTTGTTTTTTTCAGATAATAACTTAGAAATTAGCTGACAGGAGCACTGTATCTAATTCCTATATAAAGAAAGAAAATTAAATAAATATTAGACTCACTCAGCTCTAGTACTAAATGCTCTGACATCTTGTGTCAAGTCACTTAAGGGACATTGGTTAAGTTTAAAATTTTAATGTATATTCCTACTTTGTTACTAACTCTTGAATACAACAATTAAAACAATTGTAGAAAAATCTTACATTACTTTCTATCATTTATTTTTAAGCTCACCAAGCTTGGAATAGATCATTTAACTTTTGGAAACATCCTACTAGGGCAAGTCCCCGTGAGTTTATACTGCACCTGACTGGGGCTCTATGAGTTTTACTACAAATAATAGACTAGAAACTGACTTTAAACAGGAGGGAAAGTGACACTTTTAAGTCATTTTCAGAGTATTGCCAACCCCCAAATGTTCAAAAATAATGAATCAGGCACACAAAAAATCATGAGGTTGGCTTTAAAATCATGAGATTATGTAAAAATAATAGATTTTATCTTCTTTTAATTTGCCTTCTGCTTTTTAAGCCTTTAGGGTGCACTGGGGTCACATTTTGAAGCTTTCTCCACAGCCATGAGAGCTAGAAACTTCATTTTTCTTTAAGAATGAAGGCTGAAATCATCACATATCCACTTGACTCCAGGAGCTGGGGCTTTAAGGAAAACAATTATCATGAGACTCATGACAAAATCATAAGAGTTGGCAACACTGCTTTCACTTCTGTTTAAAATCAAGTTACTTTACAGAAGTAAACACAAAAGTCTTAAACACAATACTACAGTGATTGAGATGCAGTTCTCACAGGAGAATATTTAAAACCAAACACCAAGAAAATTCAACTTTTTAAAATTGAGAACAAAATTGACACTTTGTGGTATATCAGGGCCACTGCAGGCAGGAAAGGAAAATAAACAGGCAGCTCCGGGGATCTCTTTCTCTTAAAAAAAAGTTAGAGGGTCAAATATTCTAGTCCTTAATCAAGTAAAACTTCTATTGCTATCAGCACCTCCACTCATAGATATTAACATGTGCTCAATAACTATATACTTCATACTTACAAATCTGAGCCAGGCTACGCATTTTATATACATTGTCTCAGGGACTACATTTTCTGGCATATTTTGAACAGTGCTGAGCACACAGATGGTGCCCAGTGAATAATTCAAATCATGACAATAATCGTCGACTTTACAGATGCAATTTCTGTTCTTTGTTTTGAAATTTGCCTGAATACAGCTGAAACCCTAAGAATTTGAGATATAAACACATCTGATATTCATATGACACACTCTCATTCCTTACTTTTCTCAAACTCAGAACAAAAAACAACAAAACAAAATGGTTTTCAGTTAAAATGTAAAATTTCACAGCAGTCATTGCTGTACAACCCAGCCTGGGGCAGAACCTGCCACCCCTTGGGATCTAAGTGATCTCCTCTCATCTGACTCTCATTCTTTTTTTCTTTCTTCTGCTCTTGCACCAGCAGTCTTTGTCACCCAATTGTGTCACAACTCACTACCATGTAGCATTATTATTGTGCAGCAGAGGGATTTGAGTTCCTGCAAAAATGGCACACACTCACTTCAGGGGAGTAGGACATTCAGGTATGATTAAATACTATTTCTATTAACCCTTTCAATACTGGGATCCAGCCCATTGTCTTCAATGGAAGTTTTACTTGAATAAGGACTTCAGAACTTGGCCTATTGAAATTAACCATGAGAATCAACCGACTGTATGTAGATATTTCAACTATACTAATTCCCAATATATGTTAGACCAAGGTTCATTTTTTTCTTGTTATTGGTTGAGTTCTTATCCAATAACCTGCTGACCCTGCATTGTGAATATTTGGCATTGAGTAAAAATAGGGTGAACTTTTACATATTTATAACATAAACTCGGAATACAGATTCATAATTCAATATGTTGCAAGATATCAAAATAAGTAACAAGCTTAGACTCAGTGTCTTCAAGAGGGCTATGCCATGAAAAGTTATAGAATGTGGTTACTAACTTAATTTATTTCCATATAATTGTCAGATGATCTAGGACGCTGTAGCCAAATTATCTAAAGTATTTGCTTCTAGTAATTGTATCTGCATTTTGATTTTCCATTTCTCTTTCAGGTTCTTTCATTTATTTTCTTAATCTATCATCTGTGTTCATTTTCCTTCAGGCATTACCAGTTTTCCTTCATCTGTCTCTCTATTTCAAAGTTTTATAAGCGTATAACAGGTTGTTAGTTATCAACTGTAATTAGAAATAGCAGCAGACAGCCAAATACACTCACATTTAATGAGGCACAGAACACTCCTGTTAGGGAAAGGACTGGATTTTACAGCATGACCTACTTTCTCCTTCACCATTATTCAGGTGCACTTCTCTTTACCATTTACACAGATTATTTCTGGCTAAATAATCACTCCCCTTCAGTTCTTAAGAAGATATTTAATAGCTTCTTATCATGAAAGAACATTTTAAGCTAGTCCATAAATCTTCTTGCAACCTACATTAATAGTTTTTAATGCATCTTTTGAGGGCTTATTTAAAAGATGTTCTGATGAAATAAAGAAATCTACTAATTTGATTTAACAATTAGAGTAGCCAGATGTGCTTTTGGCAAAAATGTTTTGGAGAAATGCTTTTAATGCCCATAATTTTTGTTCATCCTCAAGAAAAACTAAACCTCACTCTTGCAAGTCCTGGTGAGCTAGATGGTTAAAAATCTATATTTAATTCACTCCAAATCCTCCAAAGGCGCTGATATGGCCTGTCAAAATTCCTTCACTCAAAATATTGGTAATCTAAAGCCTTGCAAAAAATATATATAACATGAAACGTGTTGCAATACTGCCACTCAGTGGTGAAGGTGGATGAAAGAAATGACATTTGGGAGGCTGATATTTAAATATATCCAAGCAGCATGATTTTAAATTCCATAAAGTCCAATGGATCCAATAAAGAAAGAGGATAATAATGCAGTGAGGGAGTTTAAATAGAGCTCAGTACAGGATGTATGACGTGACCATTTCTCTACATCAAATATGAGCCTATGTTTTACCCCCGGGTCTATAATATTAAGGCCACTTAATAGAGTTGCTGACAAAAAGTGAGAAAGCAGTAAGAAAATGGGGGAAAGTAGGTTTTTCCACACTTCCTTCATTTTCAAATGTTCCTGAGAGAAAATCATCATTTGCTGACTGGACAATTTTGAATCAGGATTTTTCCTATGAAAATTCCCATGGGAAAAATTCCAATTTTTCAGCCTGCCATAATCAAAGAAAATCATAACATCAATCTGAAAACCTGTGCAGATCACAGAACACAGATTTAATTCGAACACCAAAAGAAATCACTTAACAGACCAAATTCTGCACCAGCTGCAGTTTCCAGATGATTTATGATGATTTAATGTACAGTACATTGCATAGTCTAGTCTTGAGGTGACAAAGGCTCAGATGATAGCTGCAAGGTCTAAGAGAAAGTGGTAGCAGCCTCCTAGCTATCCCCAAATAGGAAAAAAGCTGGCTTGGTTTATCTGGTACCTACTCTTCTAATAGCATGTAAGAGTCTCACCAGTTGAAAACCTGAACAAAAGGCAGACGCATACACCTTCAGTAAAGGGGAAGAAATTGCTTCCACCGTCTTCTCCGACTACTTCTCCCAGCCAACCACCACCACCTCAGTTTTACATGGACTTAAACTCAGCCATGCCCCCAATTTCTCCCAGCTACTGAATAACACAATCAGTGACTACAGGCGAGTCAGTAGAGATAGAGATTTAAATCTGGACTCCTTAACCCATGTCTCATCACACAAACATGAGAGCAGCTACAATGAAAAGTAACAGATTCCTCATTTTCAAAGGAAAAATGTGTGGCAGATTCCTAGTTAATCTGGGCAAAGTAAAGAATAAACCAAATCATGTTATTTATGTGCGTGTTTATACCCACACGTAAAATCAGGAAAATACTCTGTTTTAACTACAATGCTTCTGTAAGGCTATATTAGGAAGAAGACCTTTATTGAAGGATTAAAATTTGAAATCCCTTATGCACAAATGGTAGGAATACACCATAATTTCTATGTGGACCTTTTGATAGATGATCCTTTCTCTTTCCCCCGAGGCTTCTGTCACACAGGCACTGTCAAGTACATTGTAAGCCTTCAGGCCTTAATTCCTCTCTTGTACTATATGCCTACCCATCTCCTGAGCCATTAAATAGCTCCAGGGCCTATTGCTAACTTCTTTTCCTCTTCAATATTCTAAAAGCCAGATGGTGAGGGTAACATTTACTTCCTTGGATTTAATCTTCTTGGATAGGAATAACCTTCAGTCTGGATGATTTTTAACAGTAAATAATGAATTTATTCAGTGCTACAGACAAACCAGACTGATTTCTAGACAGAATCAACAACTATTTCAAAACCTGTCCATAGTTACAAAGCATTTGCAATTCAGCCTGGCTGCAATGAACAGTTATAAAATGTCAAACTGTCATTTAAAATGCAGTACACCTCTGATGCTCCTGACAATGCAAATGAAGGCATTTTTACCTCTAATATTATTACTAATATTTCTGTTAGGGCCCTCACAGTCTTAAACCCATATCCACTGAAGAGAAAGGGGCATATCAATTCCTAATGTGCCTGCAAATTTAGCCCCACTGTCTGGACAGCCACCAGACTGCCAGGATACACTAGATGGAGAATCCAAATAATGAGCTAAGTAAAAGATCTTGGGTTCATCTCAAATGATGTATTGTTTACCAGAAGAGAGAGCTTCACAGGAGTCTAATTTAGTTTTTGTCCATATGGAAAGATGACAATCCAAACATTAAATGGAAAGCTGCAGACAAAGCCAAATGTTGCATTGCAACTAGGGTGACCAGACAGCAAATGTGAAAAATCGGGAAAGGGGGTGGGGGGTAATAGAAGCCTATATAAGAAAAAGACTCAAAAATCGGGACTGTCCCTATAAAATTGGGACATCTGGTCACCCTAATTGCAACAGACCTGCAGAACTGCAATTGTCATCATTTAAAAAGTCACTCACATTGCAAATGGAAACATGGCACAGCATGGAACCTGGCTAAGAGTAGTTACCTGAGCTGGGAGCTTTGTTGCAGCACCTACAATGGAGAGTGAATGTTACTAGGCAGCTGGTCTATTAAGTAATATACTTAAAGGTCAGGATTCTAGTAAGCTTGTATAAAGGAGCTTGTATAACGTCCCATTTTGCTCTATACGTTTTGGCCAGGGAGCTGCTTTTCTCTTGTTGTTTAGTAAGTCTACTTCTGTCTCAGGCCAACCTGTCCTCTGAATGTGTCAGTCTGCTATGACTTCCAGGGTACTCAGACAATATATTTGCTTTCAAGTAAATAAAGCAAACAACTGAACACACAAAATGTGTGAAGTTATGAGCACACACATAGGCACCCAACTCACAGGTGCAGTTGCAAAAGTTTCACACACATGTTAGTGTCATGGGGTGCTCATTTACTGCAGGTGGCGCCTCCTCCCCGCTGTTCTGGAGATTAGCTCTTTTCCAGATCTAACGCCTTCCGTTGCAGACTCTCCACCTATTGTCCTCGATTTCACTCTGCAGCCTCTCTCTCACTTCAGGAGCTGCAACTTCTTCTTCCTGACTCGGCCCTCTGAACAGGTCACTATGTGGGGTCCCCTTCCAGAATACAGAGTCTCACTTGACCTGCTGTGCCACTCTGTCAGTGGCGGATGGGGGAGCCCAGGCCTGCCCATGTCTCTGGGTTCCTGCCCAGGGACCCTACAACACACAGCCAAGGTCTGTTCAGTCCTCAACCTTGCTGCTCACAACCTTGCTTCCCATTAGCCTCCCACAGGCTCTCTTCCCCACCCTTCTCTTTTCAGGATACAGATTTCCCTGAGGGCCAGCCTCCCAGGCTCCCACTCTTGCCCTGAGTTCCCCTCAATTCCTCTCTAATGCACAGAAGGTGGCTGCAAACTTCCTCACTGCCCATTTCTGTTACCAGCTTCCTGGCTTTATACTAGCCTAACCCACACCTGCTTAGCTGAGCTTCATCTTCCAATCAGGGGCTGCTTCTCCAGCCTAAGCCCCTCATGCATGGCCCATTACACTATTTGGCCCTTTCTGAGCTTCCTTACTCTTTCCGGGCTGCTGTGGGGTGAAGACCCCCATCACAATTAGGTACCACGATTTCACACAACTCATACCTAACATCTTTCTAAATCTACCCAATACTACTTACTTACAAAATGCAAAACAATACCTCGGCAAAATTCTGGTCTCATTTGCTTTGTGGTTTCACTGCACTCACTGGCTGGCATGCAGAGAAGTCAAGCAGGGAGATGCCACAGTTCCCTGTGCAATGCATAAAGGGGGATTGTAGCATTGTGGACCATGAACACAGACCAGTCACAAAAATATCTTTCGGTCACAAAACAGTTTTATCTTAGGTGGTGTCTAACTATTTCCATGACAAGATCAATATTTTACCTAACAGGATGGCCTGGATATGCCCAAGGAATCAGGATACATCACCTGGATATTTTTAGATTGACCCTAATCTGACAAGGTTTGAATTGAAGGAGAGAAATTTGAAGGCAGTGAATACAGAATGACTGCTAAATTGTGTGTTGAATTCTGTATATTCCATCTTTGCCATTTAAGATTAATCCTCTCAAAAATGGAGGAGTGTCTTAGAATTGGGTTACAAGCACCTAGACTCACTCTAGCCAGAAGTTGAGAATAAGGAGGGATCAGTGCCCTTTCAAAACAGATAAATTGGGTACCATAGAGTATATTGTGCGGCTGAGATTGTCTCTGCTGTACATAAACTTTAAAGATACTAAAGCATTTTTCTTAAGAGAAAGGATTTGCCCCAATGTTCGCTCAAAAGTGCCCTTTGTTGTGCAGGTGTCACTCTCCACTCCAGAAAGGGCTGAATTTTACTGGTACCCAAATGTTTATAGTTTGCAAAGTGGGTGAAAGGCAACTGTAAATATAAATAATATATCATGATGCACACTGTAGTATGTTTTGAAATTTTCCTTTACAAAACAAATAAAAATCGTAAGATGAATAATATTGACTTGAATTGTTTTTACAACCTTATATGGGAGTTTATAATCTCATCAAGATTTTTCTCCCAACTCTTTGATTTAGTGTAAATAAGGTTCTAATGGCACAGCTAAGCTTTAGAAGAAGAATACGATAAGAAAATTCTAAAAAATATTCTTTCCCTTTCCCCGAGAGATTTGTCAGAATTACAATCACAACTACTTGCTAGAAGCATTTTAAAAAGCCCATCGCATGTGTATTACAAGACATAGGCTTGAGATATTATAGATTATATAGAATCATATTCGTGGCTCCTGGAATATATGACTTCTAGGATAGTTTACAAAACAATCAGTTTCCTATATTATCTAACTTTATTCCAAGTTAGAATTTTCCCTTACATAGTATCATAACTATTATGAAAGTTCCAGGAAAAGCAGATCTTTATCTTCACATACTACAACCTTCATGTAGCTTGCCAGAAAACACAGTAGTAGAGCATGATGATTTTGGCCTTGAATCCCAACCCTAACAGGAGACAGACACAATATCAATTAAACCTGAATGAATAGGCTTTATCAGACTTTATCTGTTTTAAAAAGTCAGTATAATTTTCAAATGCAGGCCAGCAAAATCAAGATGAAATCTGTATAATGCCCACAAACAATACAGTATAGTATTCTCTCTCATACACGTACCTGCATTCCTTAGATTTATAGTGTAATTTATAGAAATGAAAAATGCAACCCATCCTCACACATAAAATACATTTCATACCCCAACATATGTAGTTTTTAAAACAAACCAATAAGAAAACCACTCTATTTCACCTAGAAAAGTGAATCACACTATTGTTCACATATACTTTTGATTACATATCAGTGTCCCTATGTTCCCTCTATGCACCAAGTCCATGAACATGCATAGATAGAATGGTGACCACATTTTTCTTGCCTCTAGTCACAAAAAATGTTGTCTAAGGATACTGTAGAGGATTCCATGTTTCCAGTTTTCTGTGGAAACTATTTCTCCTATTAGCAGAAATGAAGCAGATACAATTGGAAATCTATGAGATATTTGTCTGAGTAAGAATGACATTTGAAAGGTAGATAATGTAGCACTTACCACACATTAGTGTCAAGATTAAGTCTACATAATGTAATTATCAGATCTAAAAGAATATATTCAGTAGCTGCCATTTTCCCCAATGATAATAATGGCTCAAGATACCCTCAATTTCTTTTTATTCAAAGTAGAATTTTCAGAAGTGTCTAAATAACTTAGGATCTTAAGTCCCATTTTCAAAAGTGACTTATGTATTGGAGATAGGCTTCTAGCATGTTTAGGCATATTTTGAAAATCCTATTAGGTGCTAGATTTTTACAGATATGAAGGTACCTAACTCCCACTGATTTTAATGTGAGTTAGACACCTAAATACCATTAAAAATCTGTCCCTTAGGAGCCTAATCTCACTGAAAGTCAATGGAACTTAAGCTCCTAAATGCCTAACTCACTTTTGAAAGCAGGACTTAGGTGCTTTTGAAAATTTTACCCTAGATTTCATGACAAAACTTCCTCACATCACAACAGTAGAATTTAGTGAGCATGTAATTCACCCCTCTAAATGTAACTGGTTTTACCTGGGCAATTCATGAGAATAGTAGACAAGTCAATGATTACGCAGAAGCAAGTTGCATCACCATAATAAAACAATAAATAACAGTTAGAAACAATAATACTTCATCCAGGTATTTCATTCCAAAATATCAGTCATTCTGTTTTAACCTCATTATACTACCAAGCCAAATTTATCCCTGATGCTATGCCATTATAGTCATAGTGTTATAGTATATTAGAGATGAATTTGGCTCATTGGGTCTGATATTAAGAAGCAGTTTCTGTCTTTACAGGTGCAATTATGGGTAGGTTCAAGTCAGAGCACTTGCATATCTAACTAATTTGCAGGCACAATCAGACAGATGTATAATGCTCTCAGTTAGGCCTGCAGAAGTTATTAATATTATGTATTATTTGTATTGCAACAACACCCAAAGGTCTCAATCTGGATCAGCCCCCATTGTGCTAGGCCCGAAAAGATCTGGTTTCTGTCCAAAGAGCTTACAAACTGTAAAGAATAAGCTGAAATGACTCTCTTGAAAAGCAAAACCCCTGTGTATTAGGGCTCTGGTGGCAAATATTATCAGAGCTGGGCGTGGGTGGGTGTCCTGGACCTCTGCCTACTAGGTCAAAAACTAAGAGCTAGTTATACTGAGTATTTGTCCCCAGTTGTTTCTTTCTGGAAGGCTACAATTTTGGTCTTGAGTGGGGTGCAGTATACATATTAGATGACCCTGAAAATTACTAGTACATAACAAAACAATAAACAAATAATTCTAACACAGACTACCCTAGCCTCAAGATACTTGTCCAGGAATACCATAATTAGAATGATGATGGTTTAGCCATTATCTGTATAATCAGTTTGGATAATTTGCTACTCTATTAAGGTGACACTGTCTGGTCAGTTTTATCCCTACATTTATTTTTCTCTAAAACAAGATAGAAGTGTTTTCATGATTTTTTTAAATTCCAATGAAAATAGTCTTTTACTGGATGCAAACATTCTCCTGCATTGTTCGCATTCCAGACACTGAAGCCTTGGGCTAGCTGGAGACCCAGAAAGTGAGACAGACTAGAAGGTTATTAGAAGCAAAGTGAAATTGGCTGGAGTGTTATTCGTTGTCCAGGATAAATGTAGTGTAACAGATGGGGGTGGGGGAATAAACAGCACTGGTGGAGATTAGCAAATTAGATTTTTAATGTTTCAGTTTGACTAATCTGAGGAGTGATTAAGAACACAGGTAAGGGACTTTGCAAAATATAACTTAAAATATAAGTTCTACATATGCTTTCCTAAAATTCTTTGACAGTCCCTCCCAGCCAACAGGGAAAGACAGAAAATGCTAGTTGAGACTGCTAGCAGATCAACAAATATAGAAAGTGGTTCAACAAGGTCATGCTGTGTGACCATTTTCTCATGCTGTTGTTTCTTCAATCAGCAACAGTAAAGTTCAAGATTTTTGTTTTTCAACACATGTTCTTTTGTCAAATGTGGTACATTTCACACGATTGCCTCATAATTTCAATGGTTTGTGCTGCAGTCAGGCAAATATAGAAAGTGGGATACAGGAGGAAAGAGAGAATGGCCTGATTGTAGAAGCAAAAGAGGCTTAAATGTAATTAGCTGTGGTATTTTTATAGCTAGCAATTAGAGATTTAACACCTTTATTTGGAATAATACTTTGGGCAGAATGTGTGACTGAACAGAATGTGGGAAGACAAATAGTTATGGATCTAGGAACTAGACTAGAACTCAGGGGACCTGTGTTAAATTCCCAGCTCTGGAACAGAATTCCCATGTGACCTTGAGCTAATCACTAAGGCGTGGTCCAAAGCCTATTGATGTCAATGGGCATTGGATCAGGCCCTTGCTTTGGAAACGGGGGATAATACTTCCTTATCTCACAGGGTGCTGTGGTGATAAAATGCTTGTGAGGTCACTCAGATACTGTAGCACAGTGATAAGGGGCCATACAAGTACCTAGTTAGACAGATAGATAAGGTACATAAGAGAGTGATGCCAGCTGGGATAAATTTAGCATAGATTCTATTGGCTAATCTAGAAAGAGGCTCTTCTTAAAATTCATTTGATAAACTTCTTCCTGCAGTCTCTGAGGGCCATTGATTACATCTCACTTGTATTAATGCATTGGACACTCATGGTGACTCAATAATTTGTACTAAGATGCATTCTGTCCAGCTACCAGCTACAGGAGAAGAGTCTGGTAATTGACCAATAGACTCTACTGCATAGCCACCTGTTTGTGGACATGATAAACAGGGGGTCATCATCTGCACCCAACTCCTCAAAAAGGAGAAAATTTAAGTAAGCAAGATAATAACCTCCACTGTACAGATGATACAAATTTACCACAACTAGGAAAATAGAAAGATTACAGAGTGACTTGTTAACCTGCTGAATTTGTGGAACTATATTTTGGGCAGTAATTGACTCACTGAAGCAGATACATAGTATGCCAGGGAGTGACTTCAGGACGAAGACAAACTCACCCTGCAGTATTCATCCAGAAAGTCTCTTTTGGAATCTGCTATATGCAGACAGACCCCTGAGTCTGCCCAGAACCCCACTGTGGTCAATGGGGTGCAACATGGACAGAGGATTCTACCTGTCTGCAGAAACTTGCAGAAGTGGAATCCTAATTTGCAACTGGAAAGGCATTTAAAGGCTCCTCTTCTCTTCTAGTAATTTAAAATAAAAAAAATAATTTTAAACATTCCACTAAAACAAAAATACCTACAAAGAAAACTTGACTTACCATACATCTCTAATTAAAATGTATTAATTCAAGCAAAGCTGAATAAAATATTTACTTTAAAAAATCAGAATTCAAATACACTCAGACATATGTCTTCTGTCTGTAGAAGTCAGTTAAATGCCAAAAGTGTGACTAAAAGCTGAGTACATATTATTTAATATTTAATTGTTATACCCTGTAAGCTGACATATATATCTAACTGATGTACTTCATAACCACCATAGAAAGAGAATTAATAAAATATTTACTAAACAACCATGGTACATTAGTTATAACTAGTTTTTTTTTAAAAAACCACTTACAGAAATAGCATGAATTGGACTAGATTCCTCTTATTTAAGCATTTTTTGATGTGAATGAATAAAGCATCAGCAGCTAAAATACCTACTA
The DNA here is from genome assembly GCA_037349315.1 of Chelydra serpentina. Classification (NCBI taxonomy): domain Eukaryota; kingdom Metazoa; phylum Chordata; order Testudines; family Chelydridae; genus Chelydra; species Chelydra serpentina. The sequence continues at coordinate 6,401,040 of JBAIAC010000014.1, read as the reverse complement.
AAGCTCTGGGATACACATTGAAGCTTGACAGAATATTACCATATGAATGAATTAGAAAAAAAATACTGTATATTTAAAAGATTTTTTTATCTTTGTCTAGTAATGTCTGATACTACATGAGTTGAGTTCAGAATAGTACATGAGTTCCTTTGAGATCTACTTCATAAAAATAAAATTGCACGTTTTGAAAGCTTTGGTATAGCTTCTGGCAGATAGACTGTAAACTCAACAGAGTTCATCACAGGCCACCTGAAGTTTGCTGAATAGTGGCTAATAATAAAGTAAGTATATGAAAGACAGTGTCTCTAGTGCTTTTCTACTTGAAAATCCCCTGGTGAATTATAAAAAGTATGGATTTTATAGGCACAAATCCTTCTTTACAGTATATATACACACCATGCAGAGCATTCTACTTACTATAAAAGGGCCAGACTCTGATATCCTCACTCACTGTGAATAACACCTTATTTCTCAAGTGGTCCCATTGAAGTAAATGGAACTATTCATGGAACAAGGTGCTACTCAAACATGAGTAAGAATCTCAGAATCTGGCCCAAAATAAATAAAATAGCTGAAAGCAACCCCAACATAAGATGCTTATGTAAGCCAATAAAAACAGCAATAACAAAACAAGGTACAGTGTAAATTACTGTACTGATGTAATAGTAATCAGATTTTAATCAAGTAATTAAAATATGGTTCCAAAAGCTATTCAATGTATTTACCTTTACCCCTAAATGGGTTGTTTTTCCACACTGAAATTTTGACAGAGGAACCAGTCTATTGTGCTTTTATGAATGTATTAAAAGAATAAGCAAACGGATATGTTTCTAGAGGATAATAGGGTAATACATAATAGCCAACATGGATTTGTCAAGAACAAATCATGCCAAGCCAACCTAATTTCCCTCTTTGACAGGGTTACTGGCCTAGTGGATACAAGGGAAACTTTAGCCATGATGTATCTTTATTTTAGTATGACACAGTCCCATATGACATTCTCATAAGCAAACTAGGGAAATGTGGTCTAGATGATATTACTAAAAGGTGGGTGCATACCTGATTGAAAAAATATATTCAAGGAGTAGTTATCAATGATTTACTGTCAAACTGGGAGGACACATCTAGGGTAACAGCACAGGAGTCTGGGTCTGGTACTAGTCAATACTTTCATTAATGAGATGGATAATGAAGTGGAGAACATTCTTATAAAGTTAGCAGATGACACCAAGCTGGAAGGATTTTGCAAGCACTTTGGAGGACAGGATTGCAATTCGAAATGACATTGACAAACTGGACAATTGATCTGAAATCAACAAGATTAAATTCAATAAAGACAAGTGCAAAGGAAGAAAAAAACCCAAATGTACAGCTACAGAATGGAGAATAAATATCTGAAATGGATCTGGAGGTCATAACGGATCACAAATTGAATATGAGCCAACACTGTGATGCGATTGCAAAAAGACTTAATATCATTGGGGTTTTTAACAGTAGTGTAATATATAAAATACAAAACGTAATTGTTCCACTGAACTCTGCCTCAGTTGAAGTAAAGTGTGCAGTTTTGGGTGCCACACTTTAAAAAAAGGTGTGGACAAATTGGAGACAGTCCAGAGGAGAGATTTTAAAAAATGAAAAGGTTTAGACAACCTGACATATAAGGATATGTTAAAAAAAGGGGGCATGATTAGTCATGAGAAAAGAAGACTGATAGCAGACCTGACAACAGCCATCAAATATGTTAAGGACTGTTATGAAAAGGACAGTGATCATAGAATCTCAGGGTTGGAAGGGACCTCAGGAGGTCATCTAGTCCAACCCCCTGCTCAAAGCAGGACCAAACCCAACTAAATCATCCCAGCCAGGGCTTTGTCAAGCCTGACCTTAAAAACCTCTAAGGAAGGAGATTCCACCACCTCCCTAGGTAACCCATTCCAGTTCTTCACCACCTTACTAGTGAAAAAGTTTTTCCTAATGTCCAACCTAAACCTCCCTCTCTGCAACTTGAGACCATTACTCCTTGTTCTGTTATCTTCTACCACTGAGAACAGTCTAGATCCATCCTCTTTGGAACCCCCTTTCAGGTAGTTGAAAACAGCTATGAAATCCCCCCTCATTCTTCTCTTCTGCAGGCTAAACAATCCCAGTTCCCTCAGCCTCTCCTCATAAGTCATGTGCTCCAGCCCCCTAATCATTTTTGTTGCCCTCCGCTGGACTCTTTCCAATTTATCCACATCCTTCTTGTAGTGTGGGGCCCAAAACTGGACACAGTACTCCAAATGAGGCCTCACCAGTGTCAAATAGAGGGGAATGATCACGTCCCTCGATCTGCTGGAAATGCCCCTACTTATACAACCCAAAATGCCATTAGCCTTCTTGGCAACAAGGGCACACTGTTGACTCATATTGAGCTTTTCGTCCACCGTAACCCCTAGGTCCTTTTCTGCAGAACTGCTGCCCAGCCATTCGGTCCCTAGTCTGTAGCAGTGCATGGGATTCTTCCGTCCCAAGTGCAGGACTCTGCACTTGTCCTTGTTGAACCTCATCAGATTTCTTTTGGCCCAATCCTCTAATTTGTCTAGGTCCCTCTGTATCCTATCCCTACCTTCCAGCGTATCAACCACTCCTCCCAGTTTAGTGTCATCTGCAAACTTGCTAAGGGTGCAGTCCACACCATCCTCCAGATCGTTAATGAAGATATTGAACAAAACCGGCCCCAGCACCGACCCTTGGGGCACTCCACTTGATACCGGCTGCCAACTAGACATGGAACCATTGATCACTACCCGTTGAGTCCAAACATCTAGCCAGTTTACTATCCACCTTACCGTCCATTCATCCAGCCCATACTTCTTTAACTTGCTGGCAAGAATACTGTGGGAGACTGTATCAAAAGCTTTGCTAAAGTCAAGAAATAGCACATCCACTGCTTTCCCCTCATCCACAGAGCCGGTTATCTCATCATAGAAGGCAATTAGGTTAGTCAGGCATGACTTGCCCTTGGTGAATCCATGCTGACTGTTCCTGATCAAAGTGGGAATTGTTCTTCATCTCTACTGAAGTTAGGACAAGTAGTAATTGGCCTACTGTGCACCAAGATTAAATAGGTTAGATATTAGAAAGAACTTTCTAACTACAAAAATAGTTAAGCACTGTAATGGACTTCCAAGGGAGATTGTGGAATCCCCATCATTGGAGGTTTTTACAAACAGGTTGGACAAACACCTGTTAGGGATGGTCTAGGTTACTTGGTCCTGCCTTAATGCAGGGGGATGGAGTAGATGACCCTACAAGATTCCAGCCCTACATTTCTATGATTATATGAAGCCAAACAAATATGTCACTAATTTTACTTCTAATTACCCTAAACTAATTAAATATAACACAATGCAATGATGAAATCAAGGTTAAAATTTAAATTTGATGGATAGATCAATGGTTCGATTTATCTGGCTCACCAAATACTACAATGAGTAAGTAAATCAGTTTAGAAGGTTAACAAGAATTATTTCAATACTTTACAGGAAAGTTAAGGAAGAAAGCCTTTCTTTTAATCTAATCAGTTGAACTAAGAGTCTGCCAAAGACAAAAGGCGGACTTTTAGCTTTGTTTTAAGGAAGCACAACTCTGAAACGGATTTTTTTCATAGCTTCCCACTTTGATGTTCCTCCTTAATTTTCTCTGAACATAAAGCCTATGTTAGGTTTTATTTACTTAGCTTAGGCCTAGTCTACACTAGGAAATTAGGTTGGTATAACTACGCCGCTCAGGGGTATGAAAATTCTGCACCCCTGAGCAACACAGTTAAACCGACCAAACCCCCAGCATAGACAGCACAAGGTCAATGGCAGAATTTTCCCATCAACCTAGCTACCACCTCTCGAGAAGGTTGACTTTCTATGTTTCTATGTCAATGGAAGAAGCCCTCCCATCAGTGTAGGTAACATCTTCGTTTTAAGTGTAGACAAGCCTTTATTCTCCCACACCAACACAGTATCTGCAATTTTCTGGCACTTTTTCACAGGTTCAGAAATTATTCTTAAATCAAGTACTTAGCAGTTTTGGAATAACATACTTTTAATCCAAAATAATTTATTACTAATTAGATAAAGCTAGGGGGAGTTGAGGTGTATTTAGGGAAACACACATACACAGACACTATTGGAATGTTGGAGAATGCAAACATCCCAGAATCCTACACAAAACCACTTTCATGATGACTTCTTTCGTCACATGAGTTAGAGACTCTATCTTGGTTGAGAACTAGTTCTGATTTTCAAATAACTTGAGCTAGTTTTGCAGATGGTGAGGGGGTCAGTCTCTTCTCTCTCTTAGTTGTAGACTTCAAACTTGGTTTAGCTGTTGGTCAGAGTATTTCACTTCTTATCTGGATCAGTGGTCTAGCAAAGAGAGAAGAATACAACTTCAGGTGTCATAATTATTGCAAAAGAGACTCACTCTCTTCCTTTCATGTAGTTAGAGTCTTCTGTAGGTGTCAGTGTCCCTGTACTCCACATCAGGGACTACTCTTGTCCAGTTAGAGATTCCAGCATGTTGGCTATAGCTCAACATGAGACAATAATTTGGTATCTCAATCTGAGGATGACATTTTCTTGCAAAATCCATTTGTGACCACAAGCAGATGTTCTCTTTGTATGAAAGATATGTGAGAGGCCCATGTGAAAAGGAGCTGGCAAAAGACTTCCATCTAACAGAATAAGGCCCATTATCACTTTGCTAAATATAATTAATGGTTCATTGTCAATTATCCTTTCACATGTTTCCACTCATTCCTTGTGACAGTGAGCATGACAAGGAAGAGGGGATTCAAAGTGGGGCCAAGCTCAAGGTGAGTGCATGGCCTAGTTCAGTGCCTTTCACCTACAATCAAAGCTGATTTAGCATGTTGATTTAGCCCGTGTTCCCTAAAAAAGGATAAAGCATATCTACATTCATCTCACTGACACCTTTGGATCTTCAGAATCAAAGATATTTTCTTTCCTGTGCTCTCTCCCACTTGTGAAAAGAATTCATTTACCTTTATGCTTTGGGCTATTGGTAGCTACCTGGACAGAACCCTGTCTTTCTACTAGGCCTATGAGCTCTCAACTATCTTGCACTCATGTGGCCAAGAATCAGCTAAGAACAACCTCTATTGGCAGCTTATAAACCCACAGAATGCCAGCATTTTACCAGCACCAGGACCCAGTGAGGACTTAGCCTTCACAGTTTCAACCTCTTAGCATCAGTCAGCAAGCAATGGCAGCCACAGCACCTGTAGCTCCCTCAGAAGCCTGAGAGAGAGAAACGGGCATTCTAGATCCTGTCCCTGGTTCCCATAGGTCTACAGCCAGTGTCTCTGGTGGATCAGGCCCCAGGAAATTCATTGCCCCACCACACAAACTCTCTTCCACCAGACCTCTGAACAAGACCTTTAACAGCTTCTGAATCCATAGAAAGTAAAAGCAGTTACACCAAGAACTCCCATCTTGACTGACCACTATGTTTCCAACTATAGCTCTTACCACTTGTTCTATTTTTTGCCTTCTCCACTGTACCCACTTCACCTTCTATTGCCTAGCTTGACTTATGCTTTTCCACAATGCATCTCACCATTCTTATACTTCTCTGCCTCCATTATTTTACCCATCCCTTTCTCCCTCTCCCTCTTCCCCTTACCTTCCATGTCCAATGACCTCCTGACATAAAGACCACTTCTCCATCACCTCTTTTCTCCCCCCCCCTTGATTTTACCATGATTCCCCCTAAAAAAAAAACCCACTGTAGAGGGGCTTAGCCGGGCTCGTCCCTCTCTGGGGTGGCGGGGGACCACACCGCCTCATTATGTCCTCACCGTTGCTGACGTGGAATCAGTCCGGTTGCAGGAGTCTCTCACTGGGGTGACCGGGGAGATACCACAAAACAGTTACTCGTGCCCAACCATGGGAGGTGAGTGCCAGTGGGGCGGCAGCTCAGGCCTTTAGGCAGGGGCTGAGCAACAGTTTATACAATCACCCGGCCCATGCACTGTGGCAGGGTGGGGCAGCAAGGAGTCAGTGGCTCAGGCCCTCAGGCAGGGGCTGAGCTCAGACAGGTTAACAACAAGCCCAGGTTCTTGGCTCTGAAGGGCCTGGGAGAGGAGGAGACTGCCATCCACGAGTTGGGTGGCAGGGGGGACGCAGGCCCTCTCACTCCACTGCGTCCCAGCACGGGGCAGCAGCAAAAGGCCTACTGCTGAGTCAGTGAGGATCCTGGCTGCAACACACTGACATTGGCACTGGAAGTGCTGCAGCCAGACTATGGTCAGCTGCCCCCGGGCCACTTCCTAACTCCCCCTCTAGAGGTACCTGGGTCAGGATGGTGTCCTCAGGGGGTGTAACAAAGCTGCCTTTGGTGGGACACTACTGAGAATATCAATTCAGGACAAATTGCTTGGAGCAGGGCAGTCACAGCCCAAAGCTGGGGGTCCTTCACTACTAAGGCACACCAAACCAGCCAGACAGAGAGGACTTCGATTTTACCCCACTGGCTAACCAGAAGTCATACAAGCAATTCCCTCAGACACTCCAGTTTCCCAGTATCACCACTTCTTATGGGGATGAATGGTTATGAAAATCAATACCCCAGTAAAAGAAAAAAAAGGGTTTCTCCGATCCCAAAGGATCAAGCCCCAGACCCAGGTCAATATACCAGTCAGATCTTACCCACAAATCACACTGTTGCCAATCCTTCAGAATCTAAAATCTAAAGGTTTATTCATAAAAAGAAAGAAATATAGATGAGAATTAAAATTGGTTAAATGGAATCAAATACATACAACAATTGCAAAGTTCTTAGTTCAGGCTTGATGGGATTACTGCTGATTTAAACCAATCAAGTCTCTGGACTACAAACATCCCAGCTTGGATCCTTGGCTACACTTACACTTTATACCGCAATAAAGCCTCCCAGAGTGCTCTACCTTACTCTCCGTCCACACTGGCAAGGCACTTAGAGCGCTATGACTCCCTGGCTGGAGCGCTCCTGGTACTCCACCTCCCCGAGAGGATTAACAGCTGTTGCGTATTGTGTGAGATACTGCAGCTTCAATGTAGATGAGGAGTAACGTTATTACACACTGATTGACCTCCGGAAACGCCCCATAATCCTCTTAACTGAAGCTGTCTCTCTTGTCTTTGTTGTAAACTCGGGACGTGGAAGTGCCGTTTCAAAGCTCCGTTTCTGACAGCGGCTGCTTATCTGGTCTGAGAAAAAAAAAACACCTAATGTTTGCTTTAAGTGAATGAGAGAGGCGGGGGAAGCGGGCTCTGAACTTACAAGATAGCGTGCTGACACACTCTCAGTACCCCAAAAACCCACTCCCTATCCCCCCCACACTCCCTGTCACACTCCACCTCACCCCATTTGAAAAGCATGTTGCAGCCACTTGAATGCTGGGATAGCTGCCAAAAATGCACTGCTCCCAATGCAGCTACAAGTGCGGCAAATGTGGCCATGCCAGTGTACTTTCAGCTCTCAGTGTGGACAGACTAGAGCGCTTACCCGAGTGTGCTCTCCAAAGTCTGGTTTAACGTAACGCGCTCACCAGCTTCAAGTGTAGCCATACCCTCAGTTTCAAGCACAGTTCCTCCAGAAGTTAGAAGCAGGATTGAAGACAAAATTGAGGGGTTTCCAGGGCCTTTTATATCCTCTGCCATGTGGAAAGACCCCTTTGTTCTTATTGTGGAAAATCACAACAGCAAGATGGAGTCACATGGGCAAGTCACATGTCCATGCATGACTCAGTTTTCAGGCGGCGGCTATTGCTCACATGCTATCTTGAACATTCCCAGGAAGTCTCCTCAAATGTGGATTGGAGTCTCCGAAGGCCCCATTGTCAGTTAAGTGTTTCTTGACTGGGCACTTACTCAGAATAGTCCTTTCTCAAGAAGCCGGCCAAATGCTTCACGGATGCTACTTAGAATCAATCACATAGATTGATAGATTCATAGATTCTAGGGCTGGAAGGGACCTCAAGAGGTCATCGAGTCCAGCCCCCTGCCCTCATGGCAGGACCAATTACTGACTAGACCATCCCTGATAGACATTTATCTAACCTACTCTTAAATATCTCCAGAGATGGAGATTCCACAACCTCCCTGGGCAGTTTATTCCAGTGTTTAACCACCCTGACAGTTAGGAACTTTTTCCTAATGTCCAACCTAAACCTCCCTTGCTTCAGTTTAAGCCCATTGCTTCTTGTTCTATCCTCAGAGGCTAAGATGAACAAGTTTTCTCCCTCCTCCTTATGACACCCTTTTAGATACCTGAAGACCGCTATCATGTCCCCTCTCAGTCTTCTCTTTTCCAAACTAAACAAACCCAATTCCTTCAGCCTTCCTTCATAGGTCATGTTCTCTAGACCCTTAATCATTCTTGTTGCTCTTCTCTGGACCCTCTCCAATTTCTCCACATCTTTCTTGAAATGCGGTGCCCAGAACTGGACACAATACTCCAGTTGAGGCCTAACCAGCGCAGAGTAGAGCGGAAGAATGACTTCTCGTGTCTTGCTCACCACACACCTGTTAATGCAGCCCAGAATCATTTTTGCTTTTTTTGCAACAGCATCACACTGTGGACTCATATTTAGCTTGTGGTCCACTATAACCCCTAGATCCCTTTCTGCCGTACTGCTTCCTAGACAGTCTCCTCCCATTCTGTATGTGTGAAACGGATTGTTCCTACCTAAGTGGAGCACTTTGCATTTGTCCTTATTAAACTTCATCCTGTTTACCTCTGACCATTTCTCCAATTTGTCTAGATCATTTTGAATTATGACCCTATCCTCCAAAGCAGTTGCAATCCCTCCCAGTTTGGTATCATCTGCAAACTTAATAAGCGTACTTTCTATGCCACTATCCAAGTCGTTGACGAAGATATTGAACAGAGCCGGTCCCAAAACAGACCCTTGCGGAACCCCACTCGTTACACCTTTCCAGCAGGATTGGGAACCATTAATAACTACTCTCTGAGTACGGTTATCCAGCCAATTGCGCACCCACCTTATAGTAGCCCCATCTAAGTTGTATTTCCCCAGTTTATTGATAAGAATATCATGCGAGACCGTATCAAATGCCTTACTAAAGTCTAGGTATACCACATCCACCGCTTCTCCCTTATCCACAAGACTCGTTATCCTATCAAAGAAAGCTATCAGATTGGTTTGACATGATTTGTTCTTTGCAAATCCATGCTGGTTATTCCCTATCACCTTACCACCTTCCAAGTGTTTGCAGATGATTTCCTTAATTACTTGCTCCATTATTTTCCCTGGCACAGAAGTTAAACTAACTGGTCTGTAGTGTCCTGGGTTGTTTTTATTTCCCTTTTTATAGATGGGCACTATATTTGCCCTTTTCCAGTCTTCTGGAATCTCTCCTGTCTCCCATGATTTACCAAAGATAATATCTAGAGGCTCAGATACCTCCTCTATTAGCTCCTTGAGTATTCTAGGATGCATTTCATCAGGTCCTGGTGACTTGCAGGCATCTAACTTATCTAAGTGATTTTTAACTTGTTCTTTTTTTATTTTATCTTCTAAACCTTCCCCCTTCCCATTTGCATTTACTATGTTAGGCATTCCCTCAGACTTCTCGGTGAAGACCGAAACAAAGAAGTCATTAAGCATCTCTGCCATTTCCAAGTTTCCTGTTACTGTTTCTCCCTCCTCACTGAGTAGTGGGCCTACCCTGTCCTTGGTCTTCCTCTTGCTTCTAATGTATTGATAAAAGGTTTTCTTGTTTCCCTTTATTCCTGTAGCTAGTTTGAGCTCATTTTGTGCCTTTGCCTTTCTAATCTTGCCCCTGCATTCCCGTGTTGTTTGCCTATATTCATCCTTTGTAATTTGTCCTAGTTTCCATTTTTATACGACTCCTTTTTATTTTTTAGATCTTGCAAGGTCTTGTGGTTAAGCCAAGGTGGTCTTTTGCCACATTTTCTATCTTTCCTACCCAGCGGAATAGTTTGCTTTTGGGCCCTTAATAGTGTCCCTTTGAAATACTGCCAGCTCTCCTCAGTTGTTTTTCCCCTCAGTCTTGATTCCCATGGGACCTTACCTATCAGCTCTCTGAGCTTACCAAAATCCGCTTTCCTGAAATCCATTGTCTCTATTTTGCTGTACTCCCTTCTACCCTTCCTTAGAATTGTGAACTCTAGGATTTCATGATCACTTTCACCCAAGCTGCCTTCTACTTTCAAGTTCTCAACGAGTTCCTCCCTATTTGTTAAAATCAAATCTAGAACAGCTTCCCCCCTAGTAGCTTTCTCAACCTTCTGAAAGAAAAAGTTGTCTGCAATGCAGTCCAAGAACTTATTGGATAGTCTGTGCCCCGCCGTGTTATTTTCCCCAACATATATCTGGATAGTTGAAGTCCCCCATCACCACCAAATCTTGGGCTTTGGATGATTTTGTTAGTTGTTTAAAAAAAGCCTCATCCACCTCTTCCACCTGGTTAGGTGGCCTGTAGTAGACGCCTAGCATGACATCACCCTTGTTTTTTACCCCTTTTAGCCTAACCCAGAGACTCTCAACACTTCCGTCCCCTATGTCCATCTCCACCTCAGTCCAAGTGTGTACATTTTTAATATATAAGGCAACACCTCCTCCCTTTTTCCCCTGTCTGTCCTTCCTGAGCAAGCTGTACCCATCCATACCAACATTCCAATCATGTGTATTATCCCACCAAGTTTCGGCGAGGCCAACAATGTCATAGTTGAATTTATTTATTAGCACTTCCAGTTCTTCCTGCTTATTACCCATACTTCTCGCATTTGTATACAGGCATCTAAGATACTGATTTGATCTTGCCTCCCAGTTTTGCCCTGACCCTCCTATCTCTTTATCATTAGAGCCCACACCCCCTCCTATTTCCGACCCATCTCCCAGGTCCCCATGTTCTCCACTTACCTGTGGGCTTTGCTCACCTGTCCCCGTCAAACCTAGTTTAAAGCCCTCCTCACTAGGTTAGCCAGTCTGTATCCAGATAGGGTCTTTCCCCTCCACATTGAGATGCAAGTACATAGCCAATATTCATAACTTCAGACACAAAAATGAAACACACATACAGACAGCATAATCATAACCAGCAAATTACAACCTTTTCATAGACCCCTTACTTGATGTCCTTTTTACAAGATGTGGTGCACCTATAGGACCTTGGTTGCAACAATGATCTATATGGTCACAGTTCATGTCAATAACATCACAGGGGGGTCGAGCAGCATGGGGTCCTCAGGGTCACTGGCGAGGGGTTATCTTAGCAGCTCCTCTGAGTAACTGGTGAGGGGCAGGCTTGACAGCTCTTCTGAGCTCTGGTCAGCATCAGGCGTTGGTCGGGTGGGCCAGTCTTCGTCTCTGCCACCGGTTGCCGGGGTCTCCCAACCGGGAGCTAGGCTGGAGGCATCTGGCCTCTCCAGTGGCTGCGCGCCGAGTGAGCTCTGGGCCCAGGCTTTTCTACTGCCTGTCCTGTGCCTGACCCTCTGGGAGGCGGGCTCGGAGCTCTCTGGCTCCACCCACTCCAGTGTCCAGAGGGTGTCCTTCTCCAAGGCGGCGGGGGACCACACCGCCTCATTACACCCACACACTAGAATGTCAACTATAGGTCTACCTATTAAAACACACACACCTTTATGAGATATGCACAGCCAAGACAACTTACCACATACTCTTGTATCCCCTTGCCCTCTCCTTCCTCCATTTGAGATCTTCCTTGTTTTGTTTATTTTTAGGACTAGAATGTTGCTTATATGTTTCAGTTCTAGGAAGGTGGCAGTTCAGAGCCACATACTTCTAGGAGGAGCACTGAAGAAGCTGTGGGTTAGGCAGGTGTTGCTCCATGGGTATGTGGGGTGCATACTCTGCACAAGCTGTAAGAATGGCATACAGTGCTCCTCTTAGTTCACCATCCCATCTCAGATAAGTTTTTCTCTGTGGATTTGGGGCCAGCTGGGGGTTCCTCTTATGCAAAAAAATACAAACCACACAAGACAGCTGGGTATTGGAGCAGGACAAAGCAGCTCAAGCCAGAGGCAAGAATCTGGGAGAAGCATAGCTCAGCAAATGGAGTCAAAATACTGGCCTGTTCATGCATGTCTTACACTTCAGACTGAATCATTTTATATTACACATTTAAGAAGAGAATTTCATGCACCCTCCATGCCAGACAATCGTGATCATGCTTAATGGACTGAATTACACTGTAATCCTGCACACCACTGAAATTCAAATGTTTAAATCACATGTGCAAAATTTGGTAGGTGCTTTCAGCCATGAGCTTCTGAAATATCATTGACATTTTTTCTGCCTCTCTGATCCTCACAATAAAGGAAACTTGTGCAGGTTTTGGGCTCAATGAAGCCTTCACTTCATGTTTGTTTTTAAAAGGGATGCGTTGCTATAAGAATTCTTGCTGTCAGAATAAGAGGTTTAAATATAAGAAGTGATAAAAATAATTATTTCAGTATTGTGTGGTGGCAAATAATTAAGCCCATAGTAAGTTGGTTGGTGGAATCAGAGCCAACGAAATGGGAGACCAGCTTGATTATATTAGCTTGATTATATTCTAAACACAACAAACACAAACATAAGACCTTTGAAGAGCGTGTGGATCAACACTTGCATATTGGTTGATTTCCTGGCTTTATCTATCTGTAAAATCAATAATCACTTGGGTTAGACTTACTGGGCCAGAATCTGACCTGCAGCCAAGGAGCAATCAGCACAGATCAAGAGAGGACTTGCAAAAATTGACTTGAAAGTCCACCTTTACATTCCCCTGATCTCAGAGTCACTCTACACTGGCCAGGCTCTGGTGTACAGAGACTAGAGGCTGCTCTAATGTACACCAGTTGCCATCAGCTCAAAGGGGCCACTTCAGCAACTGGCGATAAGTTGAGCATAAAGGAGTTCCCTGGCTTTTTCCCCAGCCATGCCCCCTATACCACTAGCCAGGAGCAGTAGGGGGTCCCGCATAGAAGCTACTAAAGTGGCTTTAGGCCACCTCTACGGTAGGAAAAGTCTCCAATGACCAGCTAAATTAGCTTCAGGGTAGCTTTGCTCTGCCAGCTTTAGACTTGCAAAGCTGTCCCAAAGCATACAAAAATCAGGCCCATTTATTTTGCCTTATAACACCTCATATAAGAGATGAGCCAAACAGGAGTTCACATCATTTAACTGAGGACTTGCCATTGCTCAGAATTTTATAGGTGACATCTGGGCAAGTTACATCTCACTGCATGACTCTGATAGCATAACATTTAATTTCCATTGTTATATGTAACTAGGGTTAACATTTATAGCTTCTGTCTCCTGAAACCACATGTAATGAGGATCTAATATCCTTTATATAAACACCATGACAAAATGTCACCAATGAGCCATCGCTTGCAAAACTTTGTAGTACACAATATGTTTGACACGATGGAACCTTTGTAACCTATGCAACCATAGCACATCAATGAATTGTTGTGTGAATTAGAGTTACAGTCTAACTTCCAATCTGTCAGATACATATGACCAAATTTTCAAACATGCTCAAGTTAGGTATCTGCACACATTCGTTGGTCATGCAGAAATATTCAAGTAATCTTAATTTTGAAACTCTGGCTCTTTAAAATCTTTAAAAATCCTCTCAAATTTTCATTGAAATTTGCTGACACACAGTGATATCAGTCCTGCCAGACATCACAGAAGTGCAACTTTCTGCATTTGTATACTACAAATTACAGTTGGTCCAAGTTCAGAAAACAAAGACTTTGTTCATTTGGTTATTCATACAGTCAAACGATGGAAATATGCTTCTTTGATGATGAAGTGGTTTCTTAAGCAGATTTTGGCGGGGGGAACTTGATTAGGATCTTACTCTGGGAGAAGCTATACATGAGAAAAGAAATTTTTTTCCAAAAATGTGTGCAACTCAAGAACATTTTGACAAATATCTTAAAAATGACAAACTGGTCCAATGCATGTAAATCATTAGGCTTGTCTACACAAATAAGAGAATCAGCATGCCAAGATAAGAGCGTTATCAAAGTAGTCTATTAGTTAACATAACTCCAAGAGAATCTGGAATAAATATTCACAAAAGTCATGTATGTAATACTATAGAAAGTGACTAATATGTGATATGCAGAAATATACATATACTTGTGTTGAGACAAAAAAAGAAGATACATTTTTAAAAGCCATTTTCTGATGCTTGACACTATCCAGTACATATTTGCATGGCAAGAATTACTATTTTATAATGGAGTATTTCTCAGGATAGTAGTTCCCATATAAAAGTTATTTGTATGTCACTAATTCAGATTGCTCTTGTATAGAGAAAGCAAGGGAACATCTGATGACTCTTAGAAATCGGCATGCCCCAATCAGCATAACAGCTGGAAATGAAGAGGTTGACAAAGCGAGGAAAGAATCACAATACGATATTAGATTTCCTTCAGCAAGAAATTTCTTTAGGATTAAGCAACTGAAAGTACAAGTCTCAGCGGTAAGTAGAGTTTTAGGAATAGATAAATAGCAGAAGTTTATCAGCTCAGCCAAATTCAGTGGGAGCACTTGAAAAACCAATGCCAGCTTGAGAGAGATTACCAGATATTGTAGTATCCCCTTTCTAAGTATAGGGAATCTCTCTGAAACCTGAATCTCTCTAAAACTGGAATTTTAAGTGTACTGATTGTACTATAAAACTTTTCTGAGTTCACTAACATCAAATATCAGTTGATCAGCAAATATAGAGATTGGAACTTAAGTGGACTTTTTACACTCATATCACATTCATGCATCTCTATCAGTATCCCTCTTCTGTAGCACCCATAGTACCAGGTGCTAGCATCCACATGCCCCCCTAAAACTCACTTGGAGGCCCACCTTAGGTCCAAAGGGTTCTTTGTGCTCTTTGTGTTGATGGTAGATCAAGCCCTTAGCTTGCTGTCCTTCTAGAGCTGCATTAGGTTTTAAATGTACAGTGCCCTCATACATGAATATATATCACCTATATCCTCTAGAACATTAACAACTTTTATACTTATAAGGAAGCAAGGACAAACCAGTCACAAGAAGGAAGGAACAAACACTTTACTAGGGGAAAAGAATAAGCTTAATTTGCATGTACAGGTGAGGGTGGGAACCAGGTAAAGGAAAAGGCAGCAGAATCAAGGAAACTGACTGTATAAATGAATAAATTAACACCACAACAATAATCAGATGCTCTTGACCTCAGATAACCACACCACTTCTGGCAGCTAATTACAAATAGAACACCACAAATAAACGCAAAACAGATGCCCCCCCTCAGTCACCCTGTAGGTCTTAGGTGGTGCGTATGTGTAGACTGCTCTTTGTGATGGAGCTCTACAGGGCTTATACTGAAGAAAAGTACGTTTACAATGAAAAGTCAAAGAAACATTGGTTGCCAATGCCTGGCTATCAGTTGCATGCAGCGGCAATGCTCATGCTGCTTTCAGCTGTCTGCTTTCACACTGACCAAAGTCTTATATCACCTCAAAGCCCTTTCCATAATATATATATATTATGCTACCAAAGCATAATATATATATAGCTTTTACTGTTGAGGTGTCGTTGTACAGCAAGGCAAAAGATTATTTTCTGGAATGGAATTGGTCCCTGGATAGCCTCTATTGCAATGGAAGCCTAATGAGTGTCAAGGCTGAATCCCCATGCTGGCACTTCAAGTGCAGAAGGTGGGGGCCCACAAGGATTTTAAAAATTAATACCTGCCACTCCAGACTTGTATTAAACTCCCAAGGTTACAGCTTTTCTCTGATCTTGGATGGGTAGATGCTGCCACCACCCGAGTGCAAAAACCCCTTTGAGAACCGAGGAAGGCACTCTTGGGAATTCCTTCCTGTGGGGTTTCCTCAAGCCCCCACTCCGGGGAAGAGCTGAGAAAGAAAACAAAGGAAATTAGCTGTTGCCACCAGTTAATTAAACAACATATGCTCAAACTTCTTACGACAAAAATCCAATCTTGTTCTTAAAAAAGGTAAATTTTATTAAAAACAAAAAGGAAGAAAATACATCTGGAACTTAGGCTTTTGCTAGTTTTTAAAAGAGCAATTCCAAAAATTAAGCACCCTAGCTTTCTTGGGGGTTCATCTTAAAGGTTACAAGCAAACAAAAACATCTGGGGTTAGCACAGAGGAGATCCACAAGCCAAAATAAAGAAATAAACTTGATTGCGTCTATCTAAACATTCCCTGTCCCAATGATTCCTTCTAGGTATGGAAGATAATTTTTCATACCTGGTTCAAACTTTACACATCATTTCTGCTTATAGCAGTGCTGCTCTGTGTCCCTGCAGCCCAGAGAACAACAGACAAAGGGAAAGTTTCTTCCCAATTTTAAAACGTTCTACCTTTCCATTGACTCTTTTGGTCAGATGTCCACTTCCTTTTCTTTACCTGAGGGACTTTTAACCCTTTACAGGTAAAACAAGCAGAGAACAGCTACCAAGAGGGATTTTACAGCTAACTGGCTAGTTAGGTGTCCATAAAAGGAGCTACCCTCACGCCCTTAATTTATCACAGAGTGAGTTTGGCAATCGGCCCTGTCCTGGACCATGGAGTCTGAGACTCCTTCTCTCCTTTCCCCTTTATCTAGAGCTGGACAGGCTGGCTCACCTATCTCCTTACAGAAGACTTATGATTGTTCAGATGCGAGATTAAAAACTGAATGCTTGCTGGGAAGCAAAATGGTGCGTGTCTCTTTCATCTCCTCTGTAGAGTTATTGCATCTTCTGCTGTTGCTGGAAGCTGACTGCCTTACCTTCCCCCAAACAAAGCCCTTGGTGCTGAATGCAGATTTTGGGGAGGACCTATAAGCAGGCTATTCTGGTCATGGGTTTGGCTGTCTAGGCACATCAATCAGGTGCCTCGTTCACTCATACGTCCTCTTCTCTGCCTCAACCACCACTGGCTGTTCCATTTGTGAGAAAGTGTATCTTTAAGAGGCTCATGTTGGGTAATTCAGAGACTCATGTTATGTAACTCAGAGGCAGCTGGAAGAGAGATGCTAAATGAAGCAGATCTCTATCAAGCATCTTGTCTCTGAGGGATTACTGAACCCTATACCAGTCTCAAGCATACATACAGGCAGCTTTTCAGTTAATTTCTCTAGCTGCTGCCTCTGTGCTGCACCATCTGTGGGAATAGCTGGGGGTGGTTTTCTTCAGGCCCCTAAAATGTCAAGGGGTTAGAATTATTATTATTGTATTACAATAGCATCTACAAACTCCAACTGAGATTGGTGGCCTGACTCTACTAAGGTAGCCTTCTTGTAGCAATTACTTTTCCAAAAAGATGATCTTAACTGAGAACGTGGTGGACAGAAGATTAGTACTGCGCCTTTCAGGATATTAAGATTCAGTTTGCAACGTAATTGTGGTGTTTCTACTGTTTTACAAAGTAGTGACTAGAAGGATATCTAGCCATTTTGCAAATCCTTTCTTCTGACGGTGCAGGTAAAGATGGGTGAAATATTTGGCTTGAACATTTTTACTAATAAAATTTATATAGTTGAGCAAATAATTCACAATGAATAATTTCACAAATTTAGGTTCCTTTTCTGCTTTCAGAATATCAGCTCACAGATCATCAGTTCTTCACATTTATTCAACAGTCTTTTTCTACAAGTATTTTTTTGCAGGATTGATCCTGATCATTTTACTGTGAATAGTCCATATTCAAAATTCATGTGGTGTTGGCTATTTATCAATAGTCAGATAAGTGACGTGTCAGATTGTTTCTCTTTGTCTGACTGCATTAATGTAACTCCAATATAAGGAGGTCAGCTTAAAGAAAATATCACAGCCTGGAGTTCTTCTACTATGAGGATTTGAAGGCTCCTGTAAGAGATTTAAACTGATCCAAGTATGCCTAAGGCAACCTGTGTTCATGCTCAATTGAATTTAAATATGCAAGCCTTATCTGGATCTCTGTCACCCAATTCTGCAGCCTATGGGACTATTAGTATAATAGTATGGGACTATTATAATGGGACCTCTATTCATGAGTAAATCACACCACTAAACCACACTGCATTGTCTTTTTCTTATGTAACTTATGACCCACATTATGAGGTTGGTGAAACCAAGTACACCAATATGGCTGCTCTTAATTGCATGGGGTCCTTTCCTACTGCATTATTACTATTATTTCATTATTATATTTGTACTCCAATAGCAGCTAGAAGGAGCAAGCTGGGATCATGACACTATTGTGCTAGGCCCTGTAGACAAGTATAAGAAAATAAAAACAGGGCCCGCCCCAAAGAATATGCAGCCTCAACTTTGCCAAGACTTATGCATACATACGCTTCATTTCGAGCAGATGAGTATTATCAGTGATTTCAAAGTAAGTACTTTAAGTAAATATTCTTAAATTCTTCCTTTTTTTTTTTTTGTTTTTGCATATATGACATTTGGAATGATGTAGGAAAATTACTTGATGTAGCTTTCTGGGCTTCGCTTCCCCACCAAACCCAACTACCCTAACATGATGTATAAAGTAGCAAGTTCTTCCCCATTCACTGACTGACGTTATTTGGGGGAATAAATGGAAAGGGCTGCAACTTGAATCAGGCTATCCCGGGTTGCATTCTGAACATTCTCTTTGAGGATAGCAGCACCTAGATATGACAGGAGCTCTGTGAGAATCTGAGACAATGATATTAATGAGAGGGAGGAGGTAGTTCACTTCCCCCTTTCCTCCCAAGAGGACTAGCAAGAAGGGATTGTTTCCATCCGTGCCATCACAGATTACTACTTCTATAATTGTGATGATTAGCAGATGGGGCAGTGATACCATAAGGTGTGTGGCTGGCAAGAGGTGCTGAAGGCTAGATAAAGGTGAGCTGGCAATCTCCCAGTAGCGGGGTTCTGGAAATTGGGGTGAAATCCTGGCTGCTCTGAAGTCCATGGAAATTTTACCATGGACTTCAGTGGAGCCAGGATTCCACCCGTGGTGAAAAGAGGGGATTGAAGAGGCCTCTGTGACATTAGAATCTCCAGTAACCTTTATGGAATTGTTTGTAGAGTTGCTTAGTTTCATTAGTCTTTCAGTTTTCCAGATGTGGAATACCAGATGGTATTTGTGTTTCTACCATGTACAGAGAAAATGTAGATGTTAAAGAGAGCTAATTTTCCTTCTTTTTAAAGGAGCAAATCCAAAATGAACATGTGATAAATAAAACTATCATGCAGACTCCACAGTCCGGAGTATCTTTCTGCCAAAGGATGCCTATAAGTCTAATTTCAGAGACCTAAACGAATTACGTGATAATGAAGATACACAAGTCTTCACCATGAGATGAGTTAAATATCTAAAGATAAGAATTTTTAAAATGTACAATTAGAAATGAAGGATATCTATACATCTTCATGCCTTCTACTGTAGACAACACAAGGTGTCAAAATCACAACACTGCAATTGTGATAGCATCAGCAGAAGTAATCACTAAATCGTAAACTCCTTAGGGCAGGGTATGTCTTCTTTATTACTCGTACAATGCTTACCTTTTTATTAGGATTCATAGGAACTACCATAATAGAAATACATAATAATGAATAATTAACCCATAAGTGACCGGCTATCCATCCAGTTCTACAAACAATAGTATCCTCAATACTAGTTTCTCCCTACTGTTACTTGCACCTTCTTCTCAACTGTCTGAAATGGGCCACTCTCATTACCACTTCAAAAGTTATTTTTCCTCCCTTGGTACCCTGCTGTTAAGTGAATTGTCTCGTTAGACTGACCTCACACTTGGTAAGGCAACTCCCATCCTTTCATGTATTTATACCTGCTACTGTATTTTCTACTCCATGCATCTGATGAAGTGAGTTCTAGCCCACGAAAGCTTATGCCCAAATAAATTTGTTAGTCTCTAAGGTGCCACAAGGACTCCTCATTGTTTTTGCTAATTGTTTCATTTGATTTCTCCACCACCGTTATTTAAGTTTTTAGCAAAATTTCAAGAGCCTTAATTTTTTTTGTAGTGAAGGATGCAAAGTCCCCAAAAAGCACCTTCTGTTCAAGCTTTTGAAGAAGAGGAGGTGCTGCTGCTGTTTTCTTTCCCCCAACTTCCTGAAAGAATCACATGGTCTAATTGACTTAACATAGACTGGGGGATGAAGGAAAGTCCTGAGTTCTGCTCTCACTTCTGCTAACTTTTTAATGGCATTGATCTATATCAAAATGCACGTGGTTTTTGATATATGCATATTTAATTATGAAAAATTGCTTTGAAAAAGTGCAACTTTTGTGCACATAATTTTTATCACAATAAGGGAAATTAAAAAAATATTAATGGCCTCAATTGCTTTAAAAATAGAGGGTTTTAGATAATAAATATGAATAATTACACTTTAAATAAACTTTCAGAGAATCTCATGTCTTCATACTGTTCCTCTGATTTTTACTTGAATTCTTTTCCTCTTGTATGAGTATTTTGCCAGGTAGCCTTTTCTTTTTTCTTTTCCTTTTAAAGAAATGAATCAACTAGAATAATGTATCTCTGCATAGAAACAAGAAATAATAATGCTGCTAGGTTACTCTTTTTTTTTTCTTCAGTCTATGTTTTACTGTAGAGTTTATGTTTATGATTTACTGCAAACTGCTCCCCTCCAAATTGGTATTAAGTTTTAACTTTTAATTTGTGTTAAAATTAATTTTGTATTTTTGAAACAATAACAGCTTCCGGTTTAGATATTTTCTTTAGTTTTATAGAATTTTAATTAGACAGTTCTACTTGCACTTTATTTTTTCACTAATAGACTGTTTTCTATGATTTCAAAATAAACACACACATTTTCCATCTTAACAACCATAATTGTTCCTTGGTGCTTTTATTTTGGTCCAAGAAAGGGTGCTCCCTACCATTTCTTTCTCTGCTATATTGACTATCTTCAGTATTTCTTTTCTACTGTACTGTCATGGGCTCTGGTTTACAATGGTGTATTTCAAAAGAAGACTGACCTCTTAGATATAGCTGGCTTGTAGGAGAAGAGCTGATTTCTATTAAAATGAACACAAAGAAAGTAATTTCAAAGGGAGGAAAAAATATTCGCTATTTAAACACTCAGTCTTTCCACTCCCTAATAAAGAGCTCTCGCAAGTGGGTTTGAGCCCCCAGAAGGGAATCGGTTAGGGCAGAGGTAGCCTCCTGATTCAATGGCAGCACTATTCAGTAGTCAGGGGAAACACTGACCACCTGCATCAGTACCCTCGGCCCTGGCACTGCAACCCTAATTCTGGCCCAGTGCGGAGGGGAAGCCCGGGGCAGAGGGGAGGCACTAGAGAGCGAACCTGCCCCTCACTCGCCGCATAGCAGCAGCTCCTGTCCCACAGGGCTGGGCCCAGCTTCCCACTCCAGAAGTTGTCACCTGGTGCACAGGGTCACAGCATCACGCAGGCTTGGCCATCATGACAGAGGGGCGGTCAGGCCAAATTTTAGTGAGGGTCACTGTGCCACTCAGGTTTGGCTCCCCTGGTTTCATGATTTTTGTTGCTGAAATTGAACCTATGAACCCACACTAAAGCCATCACTGCAGTTAGGCGACTCTTAAATTGTTCCTTGTTTAGGTTGACCATTTTTATTCAACAAAGCCTCCTGCCTCTTCCCTGTCACTGTCCAATAGGTCTCCTAGGATCTCCTCTCCTATTAACCTTCCAAAATAATCTTGCCAATTCATTCCGTGAGCCCCACCACCACGGTCCCCCATCCCCAACCTTGCAAGCACCATGGAAGTCTCCTCTTGGTCCCAGCTACTTAAATCCATATCTCACATGCCTTGGGGCATGTGGTGCCCTCTGGTATATACAGCCGCAGAATGGATGGAATCTGAGCTCCCTGGCAGCAAAAGCTAGCAGAAACACTCGGGTTACCAAAGGAACTATGCACTTGTGGGTTTCATTGATTTCAGTGCTCTGGATCTCTGAAAAATCAGACCACTTCTTTTTGGTGTGAATATGGATTTAGGTGCCAGATCTTAGGTACCAAAAACAAAGTCTAAAAATGTTGACTTCTATTTTAATTACTTTAAAAATAAGAAAAAAAGAAAAGAGGGAGCTTGTTTGGAAATAAGTTAAAAGGTAAATGCATTATTTACTACAGTGTATTTCTTTGTATAACCATTTCAGCACCTTATGTAAGGCTGAAGTAGGTCCAGAGAATCACTAGCTAAATGGCTGCATGGCTTCTCCTTGTATGGTTTAGTGTTCTTTTAATTTTACCATGCTGTATTACAGGAACTGGTCCCTGACTGAACTGGCATGTCACATCACTCTATTGATTATAACGTTCCATGGGGGAAGGGGGAGGGGTAGGAAATGTTTTTTGTTCATTGGCAAATGTTTAATTTTAAGATAATGCTCTTTGTCACTGAGGTTGTGTTGTATCTTGTGATTTTGCAGTAACTATGGTAACTACTCATTTTTGTACTGAATAAAAGAGTGTTATAAAAACGTGCAACTTGGTGGCACATAAATTAAGACTGCCTCCAGGAACTAGTATGCCAGAGTTCAGAGTTTTCCCACTTAGTTTTAAATTGACACTTTCATTCTTGATGAAGAAAGTGCCTGTCTCAGCTCAGAAAAAAAATAGATTTGTCCCAACTAGGTAGAAAACGTCATTCAGTTCACTGCACAAAACACAGGTGCTGATGGCTAGCCACCGAAGATTGAATCAGTGAGGCTTAGAAAAGAAAATATCAGAATTACCTTTTAAAAAAATGATGGCAGTAATACCAGCCCCAAAAAAGGGGGGGGGGGGAGGGGGATCTTAGAGGTGAAACCAGAGATGAAATTTACTTGCCTTCTATAGAGAACAATCTAGCTCCCAGTAATGAGAACACATTTTGACAGCTGAGGTGTAGATTGTTGTTTGTAGAATAATTGAAACTATTTACAGAAAACACCTTATCAGTGACATCCTCTGATCAGTGCAGCCATATTTCTTATGGTACATTTTTAGTGCCTAGTCCAGTCCAGAATAAAATCTCAAGAGATGGAGCTTTCATGACTTCCTTTGAGAAATTATATTTGCAGTGTAGTTTTAGCCATGTTGCTCCAAGGAAATTAGAGAGACAAGGTGGGTGAGTTAATACCTTTTATTGAACTAACTTCTGTTAATGAAAGAGACAAGCTTTCGAACTACACAGAGCACTTCTTATTCCACAGCTTAAAATATCTCATTGTCAGCTTTTCCCCCCGAGGTTCAGACTAACTTTTCCCTTTCTTAATTTCATTCTATTTTTCCAACTTTTATTAGTTTTCGAAAAGGGACAATTTCATTTGAGGTCAAATTTTGCTAAATTTTACAATTTTCCTCTTGACTTTTTCTCTTATGCATATGTCACCTGACTGCACTTTCAGTAAGTCTTTATTTCAAATATATCCAAACTATCTGGGCCTGATTCTGATCTCTCACCTGTGCTGTACTGGTGCAATTCCATTGATGTCAGTGGAGTTTCTCAATCTATACAAGTGTGAATGAAAGGAGAAACAGGCTTATGCCTAACTGATATAGTAATACATGTAACATCTCAATTTCTTCACAAATGATTATGGACATAGGAATTGCCAAATTATCAGAATTTCTAAAATTCAAACTACAGCTCATTTCTAAATTTTACCCTATTGCACCACCTGAAATATTTTTTTTCTTGGGCTGCAACTTGTGTATAAATATTGGCAGTATTGGGATCTTGAAGGTTTATCCTTTCAGACTCCGAAAGGCACTATCATGTACTTTCCTGCCCTTAGGCATGTCTTATTCAGGCTACTCATGTTTAGCCCTACTAATATTTCTTCATATTTCCACTTAACCCTATGATTCTACTACATATTCATATCAGCAACTCCTATTAACTTCAGTGGCAGTTGCTTTCATATAGGGATTTCATAACTGACCCATCAGTCTATTTCAGTTTTACTATTTTCAAAATAATGCCTGAATAAATATCAGTGTTTTGGTTTTCCTTTCTCCAGATTTTACCATATTAGTTGTATTGGATGACCCACATCTCTCTTTTAAAAAAAAACAAACAGTACAAACCATTTTGGTCTGTTGAACAAATTATTTCTGGAGAATAGCTCTGAATACGTCTGACAGAAATAGTAACAGCATTATTCACTCTTATTAGCGATGGCACTAGCCATTGTGTGATAGGGACCATACATCCTCACGTATATCAGACAAATGTTTCAACAGACCAATTTAACTTCTTTATATCTCTGTGTTTTAGATTCTGACATAATTGGTCAGTGTTGGTGCATTAATAATAGGCCACAGAAAGGTGAATACCCCCCAAGAGATTTATAGGAAGGCTAGTGATGAATTAAAGCCAGTTTTGACAGCGCTGCCAATTTATGCACCGTGCTCTCAGGAAGCATACTGGTTTTAGCAGGTTTGTTGCAGAGTCAGATCACTGCTTCAGTTGTTCTCTTAAATGAGGCAAATCTTAGTGGAGATAATGCCAGATCAAAGCAATATTCCCCTCTCTGATTCACAAGAAGATGCCAAAAACTAGGAAGATTTTACTGCCAAAATTCCAGGTGATGCTGGAGCCAAGATCTTTCCCTTCAGTATGCCTAGGGTGGCAAAGAATGATGATGAATCTGATAAAAATACAAGTCCCACTCACAGGAACTCATCTCAAGAGGAAAAATTGGTGCAAGAGACTGAAGGATGGAGACAGAGGAGGAAGTGTAGAAATGCATAGAGAGAATATAAAATCATAGTATAAAAGGAAGGATTGCATTTATGTCCCCCATCTCCCTACCTGTCAAAATATTCCCATTCACTCTGATACCCCTTCATAACCATACACTATGATGTGCCCTTTTTTCCTCCATTCATGGGGCAAGCATCCTGCTTTTTCAATCTAGTATCCTATGTCCAAGGCTGGTGAGAAAGGGTGAACTTCACTTTGTCTCCTCACTGCTGTGTGTCTGTGCAGGGGCTGGCCACAAACCCACTAGTCTGAACAAGGACTACATGAACTGCCAAACTCCCACATGGGACAGATTAGGGAGAAAGAGTAGGACCTTCACAGCACAGGAAGTAGCACATACATCCTGCACCCCAGAAACAGGTGGCAATGGTCCCATTACAGCATATACTCACCTAGATTTGACCAAATGCCTTTGGAGATTCATGCTGCTGCATGACCCATCTATAGCTTCTACCAGTCTATTTTGTGGCAGTCATCACCGCAGTGTCTGAACACAGTGCAGGCTGTGGCTGAAAAGCTAAATTAAAGCCCTTCATGTCAATTGTTACCTTAATGTAAGGGGGGAAAACAGCTACAGTTTTAAGGCTTGTAAGTGTTATTTATGCAACTGGTGGAGGGACAGTAATGTTACATGCAGTCCAGTATGTTTTTACATTTGGAGAAGCAATGTGAACAATAAGATACAACATCAAAAAGACGAGGAGGAAGGCACAATCCAAAGCACTGAGGAATCAGGAAGAATGGAAGGAAAGACTGATTAATACCTGGCCTAATGATCCATCAAGGGAGGTGTCATTGGGAGAAAGGATACATGAGGGATGTGAAAGAAGCATTTAGGCATTCCAGATATCTCTGAGAGGACTAAAACTGTCAGCATAGACATAGATTAGATACTCTATTTATTTAATTGTATCCATTAGGAGTTTGGATTTACATATTCTAAACAATACATTTGCTTCTGACTGTCAATTTCTCGCATGAATGCGATTTTACATGACAGGAAATAAATATCTGCAATAGTCCTGGACTTTTGGGGGTACTCTGATCTGAATGCACACGTAAAACTCCCATTAACACTAGCAAACATAAGGAGAAACAGTGAGAAAGGAATAGAGCCCTTTATATTTTACATTTACTGTTTCTGGCAGCCCACGTTTTCACTTAGAATTTGAGGTGGGGAAATTAAGCTAAACCACAGTTTAAACAAAAAAAGAAAAACCCAAACAAAAGGATCTATGGACTCATGTCTATGCAAAAACTGTTTGTGATACATGGCATCAATACTTGATCTGATCAGCCATTTTATTATGCTGAATGTGGTAAAGACTTATAGGTCAGGTATAGGAATGTTTGCCTTGTATTTTTTTTAGAGGTAAAACTCTAACTGGATTTTACACTTAATCATCCCCAAATCCCAGGCTATATCTGCTGATCTCTGTTTTGATTTAAAATAAAATTCATTTTCCGGTTTGCCGTATGACATTTATTTCAGACTTGATTTAGAGACTTATGACAGGGATATAGCTTTTCTTGCTGACCACTGCGGCAATTTTGGTCCCTGTGGCGATTTCCACAGTGCTGCAAGTGGGAAGAAATACTCCTATAAAATGATATGACATCCCTACTTCAGAAGCCAAAACATATGTTCTAAGACTGAGATGTCTGATCTCCGTATCAGGAATGAGAGAAGCCCAGGAGGTTCTGGCCCTTGCAATATTCTGAGGAATCAACACCATGCTTCGATTCAGTGCTGCTTAATTTTGGATCAGAGAGTATTTGGCGACACAACAAAGAAATAATCACCACCACTATGGAATCAGGCAGAGCAGCTGGGTAATTCACCAAGTTTACAGCTTCACTTGTAGAGACTAAATTTGACATCTGACTTCAACCACAAGTAAAAATGATTTCCTCTGGTGAAAATTGGCCCACACCCCATTGCATTGCACTAGAACTGCACCAAGTATTCAAGGTGTGGGCATATCATGGATTTATATCCTGGTATTATATTTTCTTTCTTATTATTTATCCCTTTCCTAAGGGTTCCTAATCTTCTGTTAGCTTTTTTGATTGCCACTGCAGCACATTGAGTAGATGTTTTCAGAGAACTATCCATGCGGACTCCAAGCTCGCTTTCTTCAGTGATAACAGCTAATTTAGACCCCATCATTTTGTATGTGTAGTTGGGATTATGTTTTCTAATGTGCATTACTTAGCATTTATCAACATTGAATTTCATCTGCCATTTTCGTGCCCTATCACCCAGTTTAGTGAGTTCCCTTTGTAACTCTTTGCAGTCCACTTTGGACTTAACTGTCTTGAGGAATTTTGTATCAGCTGCAATTACACAGTTGTTTTATGTTCTCTATCTCACATGAAAATGAAATGGAGCATTAATCACTTATTCATTAATGAATATAGAACTCTCATATTTTAATGGGTCAGTGGAAAAATTTACCTTCTTTAGCAGTTTTGCTTTGGAAAGCACTTCCCAAGTAATTAACTTCAAACAACTTATTTTATTCTATTAGTGTGGTTCTGACTACCTAATGCTGCTTCCACACTCAATTTCCAGAATATTTCACACAGAAATGAGCTGAACAGCAGTACGAGACATGCTCACCTAGAACTGCTGAACTGTTTGGCACTTCTTTAATCACAAAGCAAAATCACAGTGCCAGAAACCTTTATTTATTTCACGTTTCACATTATGGGAAAGAATCCTACTTCATTCTCTCATCCATACAAAAATAATAATAATGTAATAGCAAGTAGCCTTTATATAATGTTGTACCTCTTCAAACACTTTACGAAACATTAATCTGCAACACTCTGTTAAGGTAGGAAAGTATGTATTATTATGCATTTTTTGGACGCATCTGTCTTAGATGGTAACTTATATGGCCTCCATTACCTCAACACTTCACAGTCTTTAATGCTCTTACCCTTACAACACCTCTGTAAGATGGCACTAAGGTAAGATGGCGGCGGGCCCCGGGGTTGGCGGGGAGCTGGCCACGGGTCCCGGCGCGGGCGGGGAGTTGCCGGTGGGTGCAGAGCACCCACCAATATTTCCCCATGGGTGCTCCAGCCCCGGAGCACCCACGAAGTCGGCGCCTATGCTTGGATGCATAAACAGCGGACTCTCAAGTAGGAATAGAGAGGCTATTTTGCCTCTCTATTTGGCATCCACAAAGCACAGGAAATTCTAAGTTTAAGTCTCCCTGGAAGTATTCACATGTCTACTTTTTCCCCCCACACACAAATACTTAGATTACATTCCCCCCAAAATATTATTGCCACCCATGACTTACAAATTGTAGAAACCTCCAGCCTCAGTCCAAAATTCCTTTTTCTTAGGTGGCGACTTGTGATTAATTTATTCTTAATTCCCTTAATTGAAAGATTTGTTCACAGTCGTCAATCTCAATGTCCAGTCATTAATACCCCCTCAATTTAACAATATAAGAAAGCTGAAGAAAACTGCTTTGAGTGGGAGGTACAGTTTTAACTTGGGAAACTCTCTATGATCCATATGTGGTGTCATATGACTAACCGCTCCATAAGGCACACCAAATTTCAAAGCAATCCAATTAACCATTTGGATTTTGGAAGACTTATGAGTGTAGCTTTAAAGCATATAGAATGGCAGGAATGAAAACCCTCCTGCCAATTTTCTGTATTGGCACATGTGCATTATAAAAAAATTACAGGTTCTTAAATACCATCATCAGTTTGGGTTCCCCAAAGATTTAGTGGATGCCATGCACTACCTTTGGTAAAACTCAGCAGATTGAGACCATTTTGAGCCACATCACATCAGTAGTTTGATCTGTAGCGCTGCACAAAACACTCACCTAGACATTTTTTGAAAATGGTTATATATTTTCATTATATTATATCTCCACAACCCCAAGCTCAAATGAACTTAAATTTGGATTCCTAGCCCTACCCAGCACCTGGCTGAGGCACACCAAATTTCAAAGGAATTGTACTAAGCAAGTCAATTTTAGAGGACTTAAAATACTGACTTTAAACAGAAGTCATGACACAACCTTAACTATAGTGGTGCTGCTACCCCACTACAATAATGGTCATATCATATTAAAAAATGAAAAACTCTTCACACACGAGATGCTTTGTGAAGACTTGCAGTTCTTAATCATTTTTTTAATATGGAAAAATAGCAATAGTAATTAAAACCTTTATTGATCTCCCTGAGAAATAAATACCTTAATCCTTGTGTCATTTGCTGTTATTTTACAGTAGCTCAGAAAAATTAAAAATATATGATAGGCCATGTCATTGTACAGCATGATATACAATGGAATATGTAAACTGCTCAGAAAGAGTAATACAAATATCTAGCAGTTTATAATGAAAATATCTGTTGTTAAAACAAAATCAGGGCTAGCTGTTCAGTACAGAAAATAAGTAGTGTGAATCTCAAGGGAGGGGGCAAAAGAGGACCAGATACTGGTCTCACTCCAGATTTAGATCAATGTAAATAACTCCACTGACTTCAGTGAAATTACTCCAACTTGTACTAATTTAACTGAGATCAGTGTTCAAACTTACATGATTTGACATTCAGTTTGTGCTGTATTCCAAGGCAACATAATTAAAATTTGGTTTTGACTTAATCGAATTATATACCAAAAGACTTAACACATCTACATGTTGCACAAACCTACATTAAATCCAAGTAGCAGACAAGTTGAAAAAATGGAAATGAAATGTGAAATACCAAAATTATACCAGGAAAAACAAAATAATAAAAAGTGTTGTAATAAGTGATCAAAACCCAGACTGGCTCCTAGATGTTTTTATCATCCTACTGTATAGTTCTTTTTCCTGGTAGGAGCTGATCAGAGGAGAAGCAAAGGACGACATTGGTAATTCTGACTATAGAATGGCATAAAACAGCCACAGCATACCAGTTAATCTAGCAATAACAATATTAAAAAATATTTAAGAGATATTTCTTATGTGCAGATAATTAGAAATATTACATGGTAGCATTCTCTTTGGATTTCTTGTTTAATGTTTCTATATGAAATTCTTAATTTAAACATTAAAAAACCAAGAAAACTCCCTACAGGAGGTGGGCAGGGGTGGAATCGAATGTGCCTTTAGTAGTCAACGTAATCTAATCTGTGAGTACAAATGCTAAAATGCATGAATCAAAATCATGTGATTATTGAATGGTATCACTATACGGCAGAGCAAAGTTTGTCTGGGGTTCTCTAACTCTTCATTTCCATGCCCTAACATGTTTGGATTTCTTTTGCATTTAATCTTAATTCTCAGTTCCCTCGATTCATAATGCTCATTCATGAGACAATTTCAAAATATCTGTACTATATTTTACCCTAACAATGATATTTACTCTCAACTTCAACTCCATCTTAGCATAGATTTTTCTCTCAGAATTAATAAATTGGGTTATTTGTTTATTTAGCACCAACAATGTTCTCAGTGCTGTACAATACACAACAATAAACACCACCCCTACCACAATGAGGTTTAATTCTAAAGGATAGACACACAGAAAACAGCACACACTGGGAAATCCCAGGCCAGGCGAAACAGTACTTGGTTTGGTTGGAGGGCATATAACTCCAATAACTGAAGAATTGATAATAAAGCCCCAAGATGCCTCCTTCCACACTTTCTTTGTCACTAGAACCCCCCTTCATTTCTGTGACAGTCTCTCCACTGCCCCACCCCCCTTAGGATTTCCAAGTAAACACACACAAGATGACTTCAATCTAGATACCTGCTTGCGATTTATAGGCCCTAAAATAGCACAGTTTGCACACATCACTGAATCTCTGGGGTGCTACTTGTCCTGTTGTCTGATCCATAAAGTTTGCATTAGTCAACATTTCTCCAGCTACATTATTGGCACCCGCTAATACTAAAAGAGATGTGGGAGCTATTCGAGAAAGCAGGGAAGCTCTAACAGCTGGGGCACAATCTGGGATTCACATATGAGGCCCTTGTCCATGCCAGGCTACTGGTTTCAAATGCTCCTTGCTGACATGTTAACTAGACTACGCTCTAATAGTAAAGGAGGAATTTCCTTTAGTTACAGTCAGAAACAAGCAGAGAAAAGAAAAAAGAAAGAAACATTTCATTTTAAAACATTTTCATCATATAAATGATAGCTTTTAATTAAAGTACATATTCTTTTAGGGAAAATATTAAAATGCATTAAAACAATAAATCATGATAAGAAATAATTAGATAAAGGAAAGATATGCACTGGATTTCCCTTGAATATTTAGGCACCTCTCTCTGATCTCATTTAGACCCTGCACATCTGGTCAGTTAATTGCAGATAAATGAGAGAGCCCTGTCACAGAGATCTCTCATTTAACTTACAAATCTTGAGCTGCATTCAAGTTACACACAGGAGAAGGAAGGAGAACCACCCAGCTAAGTGGGAAGGGACCCTGTTTAAAAAAAAACCACACAAACCAGTTACACTTATTCTCTAGAGAGTTTGAAGATTTTAAGTGAAGTGTACAAGATGCGAACTGTGCCTTTAAGTCTTCAAAACAAAAATACTCAATACATATTTAAGAGCCTGCTGGTCAAAAGGAGAATCAATATCTTTATAAACATTTTTAGACATTATTCTCCATGCAGTGAAATGATTGAATGAGAACATCAAGTCATTCATCATCATACTCTTCTCCATAGAAGGCCTGACTCTGCCACTCTTACTCTCATAAATAGGGGACTGTCTCTGTGAGTAACCCCAGTGAAATCAGTGGTGGCCTAACCTGGCTCTAAATGATCTGACAGTGGGATGCCAGAATTGCGTGGCACTCAAATGTGTGATTAATTTTTCTCCTACAGACTAGTGTAAAAGAAAATGCTCTCATTCCCCATGCTGAATTTTTTGATTGAAAGGCATAAATGTTGCCTTAGGCATGCTCGAGTCAGTTTAAGTCCTTCACAGGAGCCTTCAAATCCTCAAAATATAGCACTAGACTGAGGCATCTTACTACTGAATTTAAATATAAAGATTTTTTTTAAATCAGGTTGTTTATTTTAACAAGTCTATTGAGATGTGGGTTCAGAAAAATTATATTGATCCAGGCTTTAGCAGTTCATAACAGTTATAAATTAATAGTTTTATTACAGAAGCAGACTTGTACCTTGACACACAAAGGCGCTTTGGCGGGGGGAGCCTGTGGAATGTAAATTAAGAACACTGAATATCTCAAAAGTAGAAAAGCACACAATGCAGAAAACATAATCTCTCTTTCCCGGTTTCTTAATATTTGTAGAAGGAAGCCTTTTCTGTTCCCAATATCATTTTAAAAAATAAATAGAACAGCTGACTAGTAGTCTACTGGCACTTTTCTCTTATTAGATTTAATACTTACCAAAGAAATTATTACACAGCCACTCCAAAGACAAGACAGAAAACATATCACTTGGTCTCAACTTCCACCATGAGGCTCCTCTTCATGCATTTGGTTTTAGTTTTTCTTCAGTGACCTTTTCAGGAGTCTCTCAGCAGAGGTTACATCCCCGAACAGGAAAATTTAATCTTCATGAATTCTCCTCTGTAAAATTGAGATAATAGAATTTCCCTCTCTTGGTAAGTGTTTGAGATCTACAGATTAAAATATAAACATTATAAGGACATGAACTTTCATGGTGCTGAGTGACTCCTGGAGATATTGAATATATTCTGTGAATTTGGGAGAAGTTGGATGTACTCAGTGTTTTCGATAGCTGCTCGGCACTTTGCAAGATTGAGCCCCAATTGTTAATTATGTGTAACTTTTTATTTTATCATTATTAACATGAATTTTTCATACAAGTATTAACAAATCTTATTCATAAATTTTAAATTTAGAATACTCATTTGTGTTTGATCAATCTATTATCTATTTATTTTGTTCAAATTCCAAATGCTTTTTAATCTTATTCTACCATGAAGACGACAGATTCAATTCCTGTTATTTTCAAGTAATTTAGTACTAACTAAGGATGCTAGAAAGAATCTCTAACAGTGCAGTGGACTGTCCTACGATAGACACTATACTGAAAGACAGGACTTTTCTAAATTTTAAAAATACATTGGCCATACTGAACAAAGCTATAACTATTGAACTACCTCCACTCTGCCTCCCTCTGCCTTTTGGCATATGGCAAAACCACAAAAATTGATGACAGGGATGGAATAGCAATAAGAGCACACCAGGCTATCATGATGATGATACTTTTTTTAAAAGGATTAAAATGTCAAGGAAGTTCTGAGAATTTGTAGTACTGAGACTGCTTCCTGTTCTCTTGGAAAATCAGCAAGCTGACTGCATAGAAGTAGATGTGCACAACTTGTGTCAGGAATTGCCTGAGTCCCAGTTCTTTGAAAAGGAATGATCCAAAAGCACATTATGGCTGATTTTCTACCGTGCAGCAGAAAAGTAAAGGGAAAAAAAGCCAGTGAGATATGAGTTTGATACTTGTGATACCAGGAAGTGAAAATGATAGCATACAGATAACCGCTTATACCAAACAACAGGATTCAGGAAAAGCTCATCCATGTATTTTTTTACCCAAATAACAAGAAAACATTATAAGTGAAAGACTCTGAGAAGGGAAAACATAGTCTGATTGAAAAAATAAGTATTTCAGAATATTCCAACCAACAAAAAATTATAAAAATGTTTACATTAGTAAAGAGCACCTATACCCATAGTCACTTTTAGTTGCTCAAATTTCATAAGATACAAAATACAGTAAGTCAGTAGTACAGCTTTTAGCAGAACTAAAAAAGAATATTGCTACTTTAGACAATTTCTAGAGGATGCTTTTTGGGATAGGTGCATAGGGGTTAAATTAGATGAAACACAAAGGAAGTTACCGTACTAGCACAAGCAGACCTCACACGTAAAAGCTATGGACATAGCTGTCAGCTATGAGACTGCAGAGAAACATAGAATTGTCAGCCAGAGACTGCAGAGAATTGTTTATTTTGTTCAATAAACCATTTTATATGCTCAGTAACACACTACAGGGTATGCATTCATCAGCCAACATACTCACAGCAACCCATTTAAAGAGACACTGCCAACTTGAAATAATGAATCTTTTTTAAAAATTAGTTTAAAGAAATAGTTTCAGATGGTATGTCTGCCCCTGTGAATTTTTCGGATTTTATAATCACATTTTCAAAAAAAGTTTCTCTCTCCTGTTGCTATATGAAAGATCCACTGACTATGAAACTACTTTGTGCCATCAATAGCACAAATTAGAAAAAAACAATAGGTTAAAAAAAAACAGAAAAAAATGGTTTGGGTGTTTTATTTTTTTTTAACTAGACAGCATCCCTTTAAGAAACCTTAATGGTAGGTGAGCATATATTATCCAATGAGCACATGCCCTGCTGTGCTATATAAAACTAATTAAAACATCAATAATACTATCCTTTATTAGTCTAACAAATGCCTAGTAAAACTGACGTATAAGTACAAACTGAAGTTAAATGTTTTGGTGTATGATATTCAAAATATTATTTGCTGACAATCTGATGGGGCCAACAATCTCAAATTCCAGCAGCTGCTAAAGGAAGTGGAATGAGAAGCCCAAACAAAAGAGAAAAGAGGGGAGCAATGAACAAAGCCACATTAATGTTATGAATGTTGCACCTCCCATAGGACCCCCAGGCAGGACAAGCCCTAATGCTCCTGTTTATTTGAAGGGAACTTACTCTATGTCTTTGGGAGGCCCCTTGCGCCTCTCTCAGCCCTGGAAAGACCATAGAAAACTGGCCCACATACAAGAAAGCACAATAATAATACTAAAAATCTGACACAGCAAGTAATTACATTAACAGAATTAGATACACACATTCACAGAAATCCAGGTATCTATCAGAAATTCCTTCAATTAATGTTGGTTTCTTGTCATGTCCAGCAGTGAAATTAGGACAGTGTGCAGGGCACCACGGGATTTGCATTTTTATTCAGTTAGTCTACCAGCGGCTATAGGCCAAATACATTTCTTAGATTACAGTAGAACATTTTATTTCTTTAGAGGAAATTAAAAGATATCTGGAGTACACTAAAACTCCAATATTTCAATTGAAAACCATGTGTGGAACAGGACATTATGATTTTTGCAAGAATTCCTTTTAAGTTTGAATGATGCTTTTAATAATCTCTTTGTTATTCTCTTGGTTTTAATCTTTCTTTTATGGGCCATCTTTTATTGTAGTCCACAAAACCCAGGTCATCCCAGGATAATATTGCTCACCTGGCTAGGTTGAAACTTCCCATATAACTCTCTGGCTCTCATGGACTAGCTATACATTATCATCCGAGCTTTTCCACTGACTACATCCTTAACAGGATGTTTCATGTACCATCTCTCCCCTCATTCTCAATTCTGCAGACCAACTTCCCCTTCCATAGAAATCACGACAGTCTGTGGCAACTACATCGATTGCTAAGATGGAAAACTTTTAGGAAATTATTTATATTTAAGTTGCCTATTAATGCAATCTAGCAGGTAGAAATAAGTAGGAAAGCCAGCACCATGTGACCCGCCGGTGCTCCACAGACTACCAGTGATGGAAATGAGGTTACTCTG
Organism: Chelydra serpentina; assembly: GCA_037349315.1. Lineage (NCBI taxonomy): Eukaryota > Metazoa > Chordata > Testudines > Chelydridae > Chelydra > Chelydra serpentina. The sequence continues at coordinate 6,365,629 of JBAIAC010000014.1, read as the reverse complement.
GATTTAAACTGGAGTACAATTTTAACCCAGCATGTGCAACTTCAAACCAATACATTGTTATAGTTTCCTCCAAGGGGTTGATTGCAAACCTAATGGAGCAATACTGGAAAGACCTCCAGTAAATAAATATAAAGATGGTCAAACTAAATTTTGATTCCACAACCTCAAAACCAGCCATCCTTCAGAAATGCCAGATCTCCATATGCGAGTTCACCTTACATGCCATACAGAGAATAACTGGCATCACTATTTGATCTTTTTGTTTTTAACCTCACCTAAAATATAAGTCACATTGCAGAAGAGGCCTGAGCATGTCTTTCACAGACCTCTTTAAAGGTCTTTGAAAATGAATTATGGATTAAAAACATGCATCTTTATGTTCATCTTGGTTTACTGACAAAACTGCAGTGTAAAAGCATATCTTATTCTCTGCTTAATACAATAACTATAACAGGAAAAATATATTTGGTCAAATTTGTGAAAACATGTTTAAAATAATAGAAAACTTGAGTTTATGGTTAACAAATAATTGGAGTAATGGAACAATGACTAGTAATAATAGATACCTTTCTGTTTACCAGGTTGTTTTCAAATCTGTCTTCCTAACATTCCTTGTCATCACTCAATCAGAAAATCGCAGTGCACCAATCTCTCACATTTAATGGCTAAAAGGATTCCTTATAGTTTTACACTGCATAATCATTTCATAAATGTCACCACACTGAAACGTCTCAGGTAGAACTAAAGACGGGAAATTCATGTTCAGGAGTTTTTTTATGGGTTGCAGCAAGTAACTAACCTCTAACTTCTTGATGTATCCTATTAGGATAAAAATTAAACTCTTGCTTGAACAAAGACATCTTCAGTCTCTGATTATGGTAGTCAAGTCAATGAGTTAATCATAAGTGATGTGATATAGTAACCACAGTTACTGATTTACCTTATGCACATCTGCTCTTTCCCTTCCCCAGAGTTTCTTTACTCATCTTTTCTCATTTTCCTCAGAAGCTCCTCAACTGTACCTTTCCTACAACTGCCATCAGCCCCCTGTTGTCAGAGGGAACAGAGACGTTGGTTGCACCGATCAGTCTTATCTCTACTCAGCAGAAAATATTCTTCAACAAAGGCCTATGTGGAATTTTATGTGTGCTCTTCTATTGCTTGCTTTCTGATAAATTTCTTCTTTCCTGGGCCTTTGTCAGATATTCTGTATTTATAGGCCTTAGGGTCATCAATCCTAACCTAGTTCTTAAGGTAAATTTAGGAGCAAGCTTACTCCTGACATTTAGCTATACATATTACTAATGTCTATGCCAGCTCATTACTGTGTCCTGTTTAGAAAATTTTCCACTATATCAACATTACAAAATGTAGACAGCTTGGAGTTCTCATAATTTAATTTCCTCTATGTGTTCTTTCCCTCAGGTGTTGTCATCAATGGTATCATCTCCACTTGCATTCTGTAAAACAGTATAATTTATACCCTGGTGGAAAGTACTAAAATCTGTAGATAAACGATTGCCTGTCTTTTGATTTGTGAAAACAATACATCATTTTTAAGGTATATTATGTCATCATCACACTGTTATTTGCACAACGGCTGTATTATCATCATTCTATCCAGATCTATTTTACAAGCAAATCTTAACTCATCTGACTTCATTGCCAAAATACAGAAATATATTAATAAAAATGACCTGGGTACTATGACAGAATTCATAGAAATCCAAATCTTTCCTGAAATCTAGCTTTACATTTACTTGTTTGAGTGGAGAACGAAAGGTGGGTGGAGCATTTTAACTATTTCTCACTCTGTTCACATTATACAGAGCCAGACTCCAACATCCTCACACTCAGTACCGTTTTACTCCTTGAGGAGTCCCATTGACTTGACCCAGGCTATTTGTTGAGGAAATACTTTACTGAGAAACCATATCAAAATCAAACTGGGAATTTCAAAGGAGCCTAAGGGAGTAGGGAGGCCAACTGCCATTGAAACTGGGCCCATAACTTGCATAAGCTCCTTTGAAAATCCCAGCTTCACCGAACAATGGGAATGCTACAAAATTATGCAGATATCTTGAGATTCTATCCATACAGTACTCTCTCTATATTATAAGTAAGGATATTATTTAGTCATGAAGGTCACAGAAGTCACAGATTCCATGACTTTACTGCACCTCCGTGACTTCAGCTTCAGCTGTCAGTGGCGGGATAGAGCCGGGGCTGGTGTATCATACCCATGACTTTGGCCGAAGCCAGGGCTGTGCACCCCCCTCGCAGCTGCAGCAGGAGCTGTGCACCCACCCTCCCCAGGACTTCAGCTGGAGCCAGAATTGGAACTGTGTGCCCCGACCCATGACTTCAGCCAGGGTTATGCCTCCACCTGACCCCTGCAGCTTCAGCCAGTGCCGGGACTGTGCGCTTCCACCCTTACCTGCCCCTTGTGGCGGGTGCTGGAGCCAGGGCTGTGCCCACCCATGGCAGTGGGGCTAGGGCTATCCCCCCATGGATCTCCAGCTGTCATTCTCCCTCCTCCCCCAGCCCTCCCACCCTCATCATTTTTTTTAGTAAACGTCAGGGACAGGTCACAGCTCCCATGAATTTTTGTTTATTGCTCCTAACCTATCTGTGATTTTTACTAAAAATAACCATGACAAAATCTTAACCTTAATTATAAGAGATAACAAAATAGAAACCAGATGCAATGCAAGAAATCTAAACTCGTCAAAACCTCAATTTAACATATATATTTTTGTAGCGCATAAAATGTTACATGTTTCAGATTCAGGGAGTAAGATAAAGTGTCTAATGGGAATTTCAAACATTATTCTGAGAGCATATCTGCACTGGTCAGAATCCTAGAGCTCTGCTATCACATGCCAATGTATAATGAAAAGTATAGTGTGGGGGAAATCTTTAATATGTTGTCTCTCTACTGATTTCTTTTGTTTGATTTTCAGGTCATTATGGGTATAAAACATTGCAACCTTTAAGCCAGTCCACTAAACTCTTCAGCTGGTTTTGGTACATCCACATTTTTTTTTTGTACATCAACTTCCACCATTATAACTATGAGAGAAAAGTATCTCATATTAACCTATCTTATTCCCTCATATTAAAATGTTTAAAATATAAAGATTTTAAAATATAAACATAATGTAAATATTAAAGGGGAATATAAGGATTTTTTGTTTTTGCCAGGATCACCTGTCAAATCATCAAATGCCTTCAGCTGCATCACTTCTTGCCTGTAGTAAATTCAGTGAACCTATCAGGGTACCACAGCAAGAATATTCCTTATTGGAAAACCAAATATGGCTATTCACTATTTTTTTCAAATTATCTGTAACATTGGAAAGGCTCATTGTAGGCATCCTCACTGCAGTGAAGCTGTAGGGTAGCTGAATGCACAGGACTTCAGTTAAGAAATTAACAAAGAACAAGAGTTTTGAGTGAAAATCTCTAATCAGTTCAATAATGTTCAAATTAAAGTGCATCCTCCAGCTGAGACAATCTTCACAGACCTTCTGCTTTCATAGCCAATGGAAGACTCTTTTTTGGCCTTATCTGATAAAGCCATTTCCTTTCACAAGCCAGGAGGGACCCATTTGTGTCTCAGCTGTAATACAATGCAGGATGCATACACAGCAAAGATGGTCACCAGATGGAAGACTGCTAATGGGTTATGTCTGCACCAGTGTCTGGCCACCAGTTATCAGACATAGCACAGATCCAATATAGTACAAAATAATTTTGGAATGTTAACATAATTTGTTTAACATTTAGTATGTATTATTTATTTCTCTCAGTACGAGTAAAGAAAGAGAGCGAAAGGGAATAAAATGATAGTTGACAAAAAATACTACTATGTTAATTGGTTAGTAGTACAGTCAGTTTAATATGCAATACCCAGTGATGGGCTGAAAAGATAATGTTTGATTCAAGATTTGATTTAGGCTAGACTTTACATTTTGGGTTTGAGGCTAAATTAGAACCCTAGTCCTAATGGTGCTAAAATCTTGTGAGTTCAACTCGTAAGATTTCTACCATCCTGGTCTGAAAGCTTGCAAGAACGGTCATTCCTAGAAGCTGGTTCTGGTCAAAGGATTCTAATGCTAACATACCTACAGTCACCCTGAAATTCAAAGGGATTTTCTTTTGATCTAGTCTTGAATCATCTCTATTAATAACAAAAATTTTTGCTATTTGCATTTGGTATCCTTGGAAATGCTAGAGAGAAAAGAAAAGCCAAGACCAGGTAGTTACTTCAGTTCATACACAGAAGAACATACCCTCAGTGGATGTGTTTCTCATGTAAAAGAGAAAAGAAAACAACAAAGCAGCTACCCCACAGATAAATATAAGAATAGCAGAAGAGTTAAGCTGAATCAGTCACCCTTTACCAACTGTTGCTGATATCTCAGCTGAGAGGAGAAGAAAATAATGGCCCACTTATTATATACTGGGTCAATAAGAATGTCAGAATGCATAATCCTGTCACGTTTTAAAGAGATATCTATAGCTGGATGGAGGATAATTTCATTTTGGAACAATTTTCAAGGTTTCAGCATTTATTTTCGTTCTGCACTGAAATGAAAACTAAACCTTTAAATATTTTCATAAAATAGAACTGTGTCAAAACACGCACTGTCAGTTTGAAAAGTCAGATTCTCAGTTTGGGTGTCTCTCTCTGGTCAGATGTGAACAGAGAGCCCTGGACCTCAGAAACCTTCCCATCGAACAGTTGGTTGAAAATCAATGCAGTTCCACAAAGGGTTTGGGGTTCAACAAAACAGCGTATTTCAACTAAAATACATTTAGCTAAAAATGTTCCTATCAATGATGTCTTAATTTTTCACTAGGTACCGCCTGTATGACAAGGAAAGAACAAAAAAAATGAAAGAAACTAATGGCTTCCTAAATTAAAGCAGCATCCAACAGCACTTTTTTTTGTGAGTCCAGTGACAAATTCCATCATAAACCTGTTCCTGAAAGGCATGTAATTTTCATTTACAGCTTAACATATCTCATCTTAAATGTGCTGGGTTCTTTTGTTTTTTAAATTCATATAAATCAGTTTGGCTTTATTTTAAAAATAGAAAAGCAAATCATAGTATTCAGTGGCATCAGATTCTTTTCATTTACATTCAACAAAGTAAACCAATAGCTTTGGCCAAAATTGTCCTCCTGAGACCCATGTACTAGATTATCTAAGCATGGATCTTACTCACTGCACATTGCAGATGGCCCAGCCAACTATGCACCACTTACTCGACCCCTCCTATAGATTCCCTGACAGGCACTCCACAGCTCCATGTCCCTGCTAGGGAGATGGGGTGGGGCTGGGTATGAGGGTTGAGGAGGGAGAAATCACAATCTCCTCTCCAGCTAGGGTTACATTGTTATCTGCAGAGCTCCCCCCATTCAGAAGTCCAGGAAAAATGATAGCCAGGTAAAGTCCCTACTAGTGCTGATTCAGTAGGCCCGTGCTGCCAGGGAGCCAGCACAGATGGCCCTGGCCTTCCCTTGGGTCTTTAAAGTTTGGGGTGTGCCATTTGACAGAGAATGTTTTCTCTGTCAACGAGGGCTCAGACATAATATTTTACACATCAGTTTTGATGACAAAAGGAGAAATGCCACCTTATCACCAGTGTGGGGAAATCTCTGTGAAGTGATCCTGACAGAGATTGTCTCCCTCAGAACCCCTCTCCATGGCAAAATGTGCACAAGGGGGATGCTCTGGCCCATAACTTTTGAGACAGAAGTTTAGTCCTGACAGAAAAGCCCTATAGAATTTAATAGTGATGAGACCAATAGGGTTGTATAGAAATATAATAGGATTCTATGGAAATTTTTCTAAGAACCTATACAATTGAATACAAAATTGTATCCCTACTATAGAATTCTATGGGGGTGGCTTTTAAAATTAAATCTGCGCCTTTTTAAAGCACAGAGGATTTATAGCAGGACCTGATTGCAGCCTTAGCCATCCAGATACTAAATGTTCTCTCCCTAAATACCACCATGATTATCTACAATCACCCTGTGCATGTTTCTGTCACACTGCTGTCAGATAATTCTATAATTTATAGGGTTTAGTTTATTCACTTGGCAATATTTTAAGGTGGCATTTTGGGTGTCTCTCAAAAACTATTAACTCGACTTTATGGAAAAGTCAACCCTTAAAAAATTTGAATGAGAGACCACTTAGAGGTGAATTGAAAAATCAACCGTATAATGACCACTTTAACTATGAAGAAAATAATATTTTAAATAATAAAGTTTTCATGTGAAAATGACAGAGGATGTTTTCTCTGTCAAAGAGGGCTCAGACATAATATTTTACACATCAGTTTTGGTGACAAATATTTATGTCGGTTGTATTTTTTTTCACTGATGTCTTCAAGAGAATCATGATAGTTTTCTAATAATGGCAATTAAAATCATTTGACAGTTTCTACCTTTGAAAACTGCTTCTTGTATGAGCCAACATCAAAATCTATCAATGTTTCAAATTTCGAAATATAATGTAATATCACGAGGCTGACAGTGGGAGACAAAAGAAATATTAGACAATATGCATTTGTTCCCAATATCTACTTTGAAATGTATGGCTGTATGATTTATCTTTATGATAATCTCACTTTCATTAATGCAACAGCTCCAGTTCTGGTGCATCACTTTATGAGACATATCCATTCACATCCTTCAGTCTTAATAAATCTTTCATCGCAATAGTGTTTTCTAAGAGATGAATCAGAGTAATTTTAATCTTTAATGCAAATGTATTGTACAGGAAACTTCACTGACTACACCACTTTTCTGTCTGTCAGCTGAACAGTTATTATTCATACAATACTTTAATACTTGGTTAAGACACCTTGATTGATATACCCAGTCCTTGGTCCATTTGGTCCTACTGTGATCACAATGGGTTCATTCCTTATGATGAGTTATTGGTGACATTTGTGGATTCCTGTTCACATACAACAGACAATTTAAAAGTTTCCGATACTTTAAAATCTCATTTCCTTTTTTAAACACCAAATGGAAAACTATTTGTATTTGAACTACCTTTATTTTTTAAGTAGTAGTTCAAGGAGCTGGACTGCTTTGCTACATTAGGATGAACTTAAGCACATAGTTAAAGTTGTGCTTAAGTGCTTTGCTATCAAGGCCTACATTCAAACTTCAGGGCCAACTTCTGCCCCCCTACAGTAACACCTATGCAACCCCACTGAAAGCAATTAGTTACAACTGCACAACCACATTAGAACAGTGGGGACACAAAACAGTGTAACAGAAATAATTTGAGGACAGTGGTTATTGTAGCAGGGGAAGACCTAATTTGAACCCACAGATTCTATTTTATTGATGTTAATGATGATGATGTGTCTGAACATATAAATTGCTATACAATGCCACCTATTCTGACAAAGTAGGCCCTGTGGCATCTTGGTTGGGCACCAAAATGAGCTGACACTTTTGGCAATTTTGGCCTTAATCTCATGCCTCAGTTGCCACTTGTAAAATGGGAGAATCTCATCACCTCACCTCCACAGGTTGTTGGAAGACCAATTTAATTAATGTTTGTAAAGCAGTAATATACTAGCATTGGAACCCCATAAAAAAGCCCATAAGGAAATTAATAATGCTGAACTCAGTACAAGGTCTGGATGATATGTACTAAATATTGAATGGGGCCACACATTTAATGAGGAGGATAAAAAGGCATATTGAATAGCTACCCATTTAGGGAGCAAAACCCATTGCATATGAGACAGGAGTCCTTTGGCAAAAAATTGTATGTGATCATGCAACTAAGGGCTGGTCTACACTAACCCCATAATTCGAACTAAGATACGCAACTTCAGCTACGTGAATAACGTAGCTGAAGTCGAACTATCTTAGTTCGAATGAAAAAGCACTTACCCGGGGTCCACACGCAGCGCGCAGGCTCCCCCGTCGACTCCGCCTACTCCGTTCGTCGAGCTGGATTACCAGCGTCGACGGCGGAGCACTTCCTGGTTCGATTTATCGCGTCTAGACAAGACGCGATAAATCGAACCCAGAAGATCGATCCTGCACCTCCGACAGGACGCGTAAGTATAGACGTACCCTAAGACTATTACAATCCATACATACAAGGGTGCTGAATTAAGGGTGTATGGAAAAGCTTAATTCTGGCATTTTCTGTGCTTAACTTTTATAACCTTAATATTCTTTGCAATCTCGATGTTCTTGTAACAGTTTGGGGTTTTTTTGGCATATTTATTACATCAAAAAAAAAAGCTAGAGAAGAGCTAAATGTCATTATTACTGTTAAGCTGGGAATTGGGCAACCACACTACCTCATTAAAGCTGCTGGATATGACAGCTGCCTTCCACTCTGGCTAAATGAGGGAACAATGAAATGCTCCTATGTTTAGGAATAGCTGAAACAATGAAAAACCACCACCAAAGGACTAGACCACATGCAAATGTGGGCAGTGGTTGGGCCATGCAGTCCAAAGGCTTTCCCAAGGGTCTCATAACAAACACAGGGGCAGGGACTGATTTGATTGTAGGTTTATACGTTCAGACCAGATTTTCCCTTGACTTCAGCTGCAGTTGTAAGTTGCATGTCTGTGTATGTGGGAGAGAAGCAATAAGCAGTGAAGGCAGCAAGGAAGCCAAGGTGTCCAAAGAAACGTCAGTGTGACCCTGAAAAAAGCTAAGAGGCAGCTTTTGGGTAAAATGCTGCCTGAAAAAAGGCTTGGAACTGTGACCAAAGAAACTGTCTCCTGCTACTTGATTCCTACTATGTTCAGGGGGGAACAGGCCTTTGTGTACATTCTTTGTACGTAAATAGGGTTGCAACAGAAATGCCCAACTCCATCAACAATTTCTCCTCCTAATTAAAACAACCCACAAGACCCAAAAAATAGGCTAATTGCTTAGATCACAAAGAGTAATGCTAATACACAGAAAACTTGACAATTTTACAGTGACGATGCATCTCAGTTGTAGCATTACCTAGCTATAAATGCATGTTAATGCTAGTTACAATTACAGCAAACTTTCTGATAGGAATCACCCAAGATCTCCTATTAAGGGTGTTGCTAAACGTATGTCACCTTGTGACAGGGTATACAAACCTCACAATAGTAAGGGATGGGTTAGGCAGCTGCTCTGGGCCCAAGCAGCCCCATCTGCAAACCATGCATGGCTTGGAGGAGGAACTCAAAAGTGGAGAAGGCCAGGTCAGTGAGGCAGCAGCCAGTGGAGATGAGCTGACCTACAGTCTGAGTGCCTGATGCCATCTAGCAGTGTGGCCAAACCCAAAGGGAAGAGACTTGGGATTTGTAGAAGCTCTGAGACTTTACCTTTGATTTCCAGTTATTTGATGTCTTTACTTTACCTATTGGGAAAGAGGGGACGGGTAGGAAGTGATCCAGGGAGGCAGCAATATAGTACTTTGGTAGGGCAGGATGTAACTTCTTACACTGGACCCTAGACCCAGGGGAGAGGGTGGCCCTGAGTTCCCTTCCCAATCCCTAAGTGCTACCCAGAGCAGAAGCAGACCCGATACAGGGAATCTAGGAGAGAGAAGGCCCTGAAAAGTAAGACCCTGAGACCTTGACCCTGGAAAGACCCACAATTAACCCAGAGGGCTACCCCATTGCTGCACTCTTTTTATGCCCCTAGAGGGGCAGACTTGAAACACATCTTGGCCAGAAGTCTAAGTTATGGAAGGGTTGAATCTCTGCAGGACCAGAGTGGCTGTCAACAGGAGCTCCTGGAGAAAAGAGGAGCTGCCGAGCCCTTCCTGACCACTGGGTGGTGCCTACGGTGAATGAACCCCTGCACACACCTCTGTACATAATATTTATTTTAAAAGGAGGTTGAATTCAGCTGAAATTGCCTCTCCTCTATTCTCAAACTAGAACAAGACCATTTCAGGTGCAACCAAAGAAAAGCATTTTAATGCTTAAAGTCCCAATCCAACAAAATACTTCAGGACTACACATGTGCCTAAAGCTAAGCATGTACTTAAATTCTTTGCTGGATCAAGACTCTAGAGTCTACTGCTTATAGCAGTTCCCATAATTCCTCTCCCTCACAATGGCCTTCCCTGATCCAGCAGCCATGATAACTATATATCCTCAACTCATCTTTGCAGCTCTATCAGGTGAAGTTATCTGATGTGGCAGTTTTACCAGTATTTCTTGCATTCACGTGGAAAATGTGATTTCATAGAGCAATATCTCCTCTATCTCCTCTAGGACCCAATACACTGCAGGGAAACAGGAAGATAACATGAATTAAATTTGATTATCCATATTGACCTAATTGCTAAGGCTCTTGAAAAATCACTCCAACTAACCTTGCCCTACAGCTCATGACACTACCCAGTCAAGCACAAACTACCTGGGACATTTTACAAAGGTGAATGCTATTTAACTTGACCACAGTGCTAGCGCCAAAGACCCACTGTCTCAGACAGTTATCAAAACATGTAGCTCCCATACAGCATTTGAGTGAATGTAAACTAAAGCTGACATTGAAATGTGACTGGTACTCACTGAAGCATACTTTTCAACATACTCCTGTAAAACTTATCTTCAAAATGAGCCTGATCCTGCATTCCTTACTCATACAAATCTCCTATTTGCTTCAATGGGAGTTTTTGTCTAAAAAAAGAAATGCAAGATCAGGCACCATAATAGTTTTGTAAAGAAAAATAAACTTCTCTAAGGCAGTTGTTTGATGGAATTGAGGATATAATATCCTTCCTGTTTATACTGAGGTACAAATACTGTATAACTAGTCATTTGACAGCAACATATTATTGAGATAATCTGTCATTTTCTTTGGAGGATTTCCTCCGTGACAAGGCACAGCTGTCAAAGCTTCAACAGAACTTGGCTTGTTTGGCACAGAACCCAGTCACAATCTGCAGTTTGTTGAATCCTTTCCAATTGTAGTTCCTAATTGCCGCAAAGGTAGTAGACATACTGGAGGAGCTCCAACTGAACCAGGAAGCAAGGAGCTCTCAGAGTTGCAAAAGTTATTCTGAGGCTGTCAAATGCTCCATTAGAATCCCACGGTGAATTAGAGAAATGATGCTTCAGGGGTTTCACAAACCCTTCTGTGGAGCTCCTCTGAAGCCTTCAAAAAACATGGCAAGAACTGGAAAAGAGAGATGTGTTACTTTCAAAGCAATGATTCTCTGGGATCTGCTGACAACTGCTTTGGTCTAACAAACACATGCTTCTGGACTGATTCAGAGGAATGCTAGATCAGAATGGCAGGCTACTTTGTGAGGAATTTAAATTCTGGAAGCTCTGGGCACCACTATATGTTGTAACTGGAGCTAAGCGAATAATTCACAAGGAATAGTTTATTCCAATTTATTGATTTAACATCTTTATGCCCGTGGCATAACAACAAGCAGATCACAATTCCCTTAAATTCATTACTCAGATTTATTCAATTTTTTTAAAAATGTTGTATTTCTATTGTTTAATATATTCAAAATACAAGCTATTTTTAGTTGTGATTGGTCAGATAAATCACAGGATGTTTTTCCTCTTCTCTGACTTAGATGAGCCCATGAGCATTTCCAGCAGGAATTTAAAATTCCAATTCCTCTAATACTCTCATGTGCAGCCTAGAATTTTGCTTTCTGGGAACATTTTTGATCATTGAAATGTCGGAGAAATAAACAAGTGAGGTACAAACCTGTATGAAGCAAATTCATTTCATAATTCAAAACACATTATTTGTCCAGTTTTAACTATAACTAACTCCAAAAGCTCAAAACTCTAAAAGACATTGTTATTGTACACAAGTGAATAGAAAAGATTACATCTCTGTTGTAACATGCTAAGGCCAAACATTTCAAAGTGGCGTATGTTCTGAGAGAGGAAGGTGTTGTTAAAAGTGAAAATTAGTGCTGGTTAAAGGTGCCAGATGAGCAACTATTTTTCCCCCATAAAACAAATACAAGGAAAATGCAAGCTTTCCCACTAATGTGTCTGAATCCTGATCTAAAAATCACCTCTAGGGGCAAGATAGGAGTTCACAGTCCACATCCATGCAGTGCCTCTGCTGAGACTACAAACCAAATTGCTATAATGGTATAAAGATCTCCATTAAGAACTGGAACAAAGAACCATCTCGTTTAACACATGCTGCTGAACAGCTATCAAATGATGATAATTTTGGTCACTTTTGGTGCTAGGTTTAAACATTTATAAGATTGACAGATTTTTTAAAATGTGGTTCCTTTAGATTAGAAGAAAGCCTATTGAGCTGTATCTGTGATCACACAGAGAAGTTACTTTTGCTTTGAGCTACAGTATTTGGTGCATGACTTGATGTTGCAGTGAATACCTAGCTGCCTCAAGCAAAGAGCTTATTAACATGAGCTCTCTTCCTCCTCTAGATTAAACCAACCTATATCTGTGAATCTGGAAAGCAAAATGGCAGCTTCAAGTCAGCCAGCTTGCCCATCTGTGAAATTAATTAACCCGTCACAGAGTCAAGATCCAAGACTTTCCCTCACGCAAAAAACTGCAAGTATTTTCTGTTTAACTATATCCATGATGTGTAAGATCAACCACTGGTTTAAGGTCCTCTTTCATAGAAGAACATTTCAGCTATCAAGTCACAGCAGGTGGGGTTTTCAAAAAGTGTGAAAGTAATTTAAAAGCTCAAGTCCCTTTGCGCCTGTACTAATTTCTCTTTTAATGGGACTTGAGCTCCTAAATCACTTAGGAACTTTTGAAAATCCCACTCAATGGATTTAAACTTTGAATCTCTTGGCTTCTATTGGTTAAACCAAATGTTTGTCATTATTTTAAAATAATCTTTTGCGTGTGGACTTTTTCTCTTAGAGTCAAGTCTTGACATTATCCATAGGGACCTGTGAATCATTTTGTCACATCACAAATCTACCACAAGATTTTTACATGAATGACAACCCTTGTTGCCAGTCACAGATAGAGAAGCACGCGCTCTTCAGGATAACACTTGAGTCTGGTGATCCAGATTCTAATCTTAGCTCTAATATGAATTTCCTGTTTGACCTTCAGCAAATAATTTGGCGTCTCAGTGCTTCAGTTTCCCCAACAATAAATAAGGGATGATACTACTCTGCCTCACAGGGGTGTTGTAAACCTAATTTCATTAATCTCTTTAAAGCTTTGACATTCTTGAATGGAAAGGTCTATATAAAGTGCAAAGTGAAATTACTGTATATTAGCCTCTCTTCGCAGTGAGGCCTAAGACTGGAGTTGCAAGGAGTATTGTGGAGTAGAACTAAGATCTATAGGGAAAGATATGTGGAGTAGCTTACTTGGGTGCTGCCTAGTGTCATGAATCCCTCGCTTCCATGAGCAAACCTTCTCACAAAATACACTTTATAAAACAGTCTTAAATATTTTCTAAGACCTACATAAAGTGCAGATCCCAGACATTTAGGTAAAACAAATTAAGTGGCTAACTAATCTATCAAGCAGATTTGAAAAGGAAATGTCACCTTATATTTGGATTATACAACAGACAGTAAATACAAATCGTAAAGAGTTGGTCTAAGGCCTTAAGCCTGAAAAACCACATGTGCTTAATTTTAAGCATACAAGTGTACCATTGAAATCAATCACTTGATTGGGGCATAACTTTGTAAACATATTTAAAACAGAATTTGTCAAGGCACTAGAAATTTGATGAAAATGCATATTCAGTTCATGAATAATTTTGAATTTCTGATTTTTATTTTATTTCAAACAAAACAAAACAAAAAAAACCAACCAGATAGTAGTCAGACCATTTGTGTGCCTAGGAATCTATATATGTTTTGTGCCTGTCAGGAACTAAGGCTGCCTTTTCCATACAGCACTGAACTAACAAATCACATGCAAAGAAAATAACCAGTGAAGTAGGCAGTTCTGTCTGCTCAGCTTTTCATACTTGGATGCTGGCAATAATTGCTGACCGTTGCACTGAGAGTTATTACAGTGTTGTTGATGGTGCAGCAGCAATGATAATCCTAACACAGTAAAGCGAATGAAATTTTCTGTCTTGCTTCTGGGGAAGAGCAAAGATTTATTCTAAATCCAGACCCTTCGTTAATAGTTTTTTTTTTTTTTTTAAAGTTTGCACTAATTAGTTTTGGCTGCTTGAATAGTTTTTTTAATTATAATATACTAATCTCATCTAAATTTGTTATTGTTTTCTGAACTCTGAAAGTACAGCTGTCACAGAGATGACTTGAAAAGTTGAAACAGCTTTTGAGTTCTTGCTTTTTTCGTCAAAAAGAATCCTATGAAAGAAACATTCAATGTCAGTTCATTTCTTAGTCTTTAAGTAATGAAGATCCTATGTATTGGAAACATACAAAGAGTAACTCCCAAATGAAAAGTTTGCGCTAGAGCTAGTTGGGATTTTTTTTTTTGTGCCACCACAGAAAATGTAGATGAAAGCATAGTTTTGCTTTCATTTATATCAAAATGTTTTAGGGTTTTGTGAAACAAAACAACTCAAACCACAAAATGTTCAATTTTTTTTCTGTGAAAAACACAGATTTTGAAATATGTAGGTGAAGGGACAAGATGGAAGGGGGTTGTTTGTTTTAATAAAAACCTGAAAAAATCATTGAAAACTAACATTCCCAGGGAAATTTTTGTTTCAGCAAAAAGCCATTTTCCACAGAAAAATGTTTAACAGAAGATGTTCGATCCACTTTAGTTAACACAGCATAGTGTCACAGTATAAGGCAAACTTCTTTTTAGTTAACCTGGCTAAGATACTACTTACAAAGTATGAGGTTTCTGGTTCTAATCCCGATTTCAGCAATATTATGTCTGCTCTGCAGCTGGAAGCTGTACATTCCAGCTCTAGTAGATTTACCCATGGTACCTTTGATCAAGCTAGCACACTAAAAATAGAAGTGTTGCTGTCGGAGCCCAAGCAGCGGGACAGAGTAGCCACCCCAAGTGCATACTTAGAGTTTCAGACAGGATTGTACTCGGGGCGGCTAGTCCCTCCTGCTGCCCACACCATTTCTAAATTTAGTGGATAGCTTGCTCAGAGCTAAAGTGAGTATATCTACTCAACCTCAAAATTATACCTTTCGGCTCCAGTGCAGACATATTCTAAAATGCTCGTACAGCAACCACAGATCATGTCTGGCCAGTAGCTGAAAGAGAATGTAGAGCTCAAGAGAAAATGTTTTAAATTCCAAGGATATTCTCCCAGTCCTGCGCCATCCCCTTCACCCCAAATAAAAGGGCTGGAGTCGGTGTGAGGAGGCTCAAGAAGACCCAGTTGTAGAACTGGGGGAATATTCGCCTGGTGCAGGCATGGAGCAGGACAGGCCCCCCCCAAAAGTCCTGGTGTAAGGGATGGACTGGAAGTGGAAGAGGTACTGGAGTGAGGTTGTGAAGATTCTGGGATGCACTTCTACCCACTGGCCGGTGGGGAGACCACTATAACTTAGACAACCTTGAGAAGTGTTTAAGGGCTGCTTCCACCACAGAGCAGCTCAGGATCAGAAGGTCACAAAGTTGGCTTAAAGATAGCTTAGATCCAACTCCCCTGGGCTGCAAGTTCTGAGTGTTTTAGACAGGGGTGAAAGTAACTTAAAGGACTTACCGGTACGCCAGAGTCCTGAGCAGGGGGGTAGGGCCTCAACCGAAAGGGGCGTAGCCTCGACCGGAAGAGGCGGGGCCTTTAAAATCCCTGGGCCCTTAAATTGGGAAAGCATTTTGAATAGTGGAAATCAAATAGGATAGCAGGATGGACTCAGGTTTTGTAACTGATGAACAATCACACAGTGATGTTGTAATCCAAAGCTAGCACCAATGTGGGGAGTGAGGGGGAAGACAGGGAGTAAGAATACCACCAGTGATGATTCATCCTGATTTATTCTTCTCTTTTGTATGGTGCTTGGTGTGTACATTGATGGATCTGGTAAGAAACCTATATATAGTAGAATAGAAAGACTGCTCCAAAATGAATTATCTCAGGGGAGGGAAGATGTAGCACTCATAGTTTAAGGCATCTCTTAAGGATAGAGGTAATTTGAAAATTGCATACATACTATAATCCAGGATTTTTTTATTTTTCTTTACTATAACCATTTAGTCATAATTAAAATTGACATTTTCACACACTAACATTAATTTTAGCTGCAAAAGAAAATAGTACCACTTTATACAGCAACATGGTTGCAAACGAAAGAAAGACAATATAGTAATTTTATATGCTGTACAAACAACAGTGCCACCTCCTGGGCATTTGAATTATTTGCAAATTCTATCACATCTACAAGTCAAAACCTGTCTTATTTATTTCTACCAGTGCTTCAAGGAAGGGCTACAGTAAAACACACAGATATTGAGATAGCATCATTATATGTTTCACTATTTCATGCTGTAGCTTGCAGAGTTATTTTACAAAACACTCAGTGTTAGATTTCCCCAATCCTTCCCACACAGCCCTACCCACCTACCTGGGCAGAAGGTACAGGCTTCATTAGGGTGACCAGATGTCCCGATTTTAGAGGAACAGTCCCAATTTTCAGGGCTTTTTCTTATGTAGGCGCCTATTCCCCTGTCCTGATTTTTCATACTTGCTGTCTGGTCATCCTAGGCTTCATGGAGGTTGCTTTTTCCCCTGCAGTGTCCTGGGAGTACAGAGGGGAAGCAACAATTTTGCCCTTAAATGGTCTATACTCAGATAAGTGTATAAAATAATCTGTATTTTAGCACCATAAATGTGCATTGCACTTAACAAAAATCCCTGCCCTGAAAATCTTGCAATCTCAGGATCCAATCCCACAAACACTATTGCCCACAGAGTTTACTACTCTGAGAAGTTCTATTGACTTCATTGCGACTACTCACTGTAATAAAGGACTGTGTCTGGTAATAAGAATTTTCAGGATTGAGCCATAGGTCATAGCTTCATAAGGGATTGTAAAAAACCCAGCAAGGAGTCGTAAGGCAAAGAAATGCTAGAGCAATATGAACATGTGATTTCTTTGGCCAGTGAAGCGCACACATCTTTTTCTGATTACTGTCATGCCAACAAGCACTGAAAACAGTTTGTTGCTATGTATGGCTTTATCTGATGGGCTCTTGAATGATGTGTGATGTCCACCACTGTTTGTTACTGAGCCTATGACTGGATGGCAAAGAAAACCAGCGAAAAATACATCTAAACTTAACTATTGTCTCTTCATTGTCAATTAAGTGATTTCCTATAGATGATATGACAATAGTCATTAATCAATGCATTTTGTCAGTTTGCAGGACCCTTGCAATATTGTCACTATTCACCAAATACTGTACTTGATGTATTGTATGTCAGAGAGTCTTTCATATAGTTCTACCAACTTCCCTTTCATGCATATGAAATCACTCAAGATAGCTAGAATGTGTCTGGTCTGAAATAGCAGTCACTGCAGATCATAATTCAAGTGCATTAGCACTTGCTAGCAGAACTATGAAGGGAACTTGTACAGCATGTCAGGAGCCTGCACACATTATAATTGTGCCCTTCCCAATGTTTTAGACCCTAGGAATTCTGAATTAACCCACGGAGCTTTAAAGGGGAAAAGTCCGTCTTTTGTAAAAGCATCTTTGCCAAATTATTTTAAGTTTTGAGGGTTAAGTACCTTACTTGGGTTGTTTTGTTAGCATCTCCTTTGAATTTCATTGAACACTGAAATTCTTTAGTGATAAATGCTTGTTAAGGAAGGAATAATTTGAATACTTTGCTGGATTCCTAAATAACTGTAGCTATTTAAGAAAAGACTTGGTTGTCATTGACAACAGCTCAATTAAACCTCTGCTCCATGCAGGGTGGTGTCAAAAAAGCAAACAAGATGTTAGATTGTATTAAGCGTGGGATACAAAAGAAAGCTGAAAAATATAACAATGCCATTATGTAAATTGAATGTATGCCCTTCACATTGAATTTTTTCAGTTCTGATCACCCCACCTCAAAAAAGATATAGCAGAAATAGGAGGCAGCTAAAGATGGGGGACAAAAATTAATAGACGTATGGAAAAATTATACAATAGTTGTCCATTATGAGTCTCACCTTCCCATCTGGTACTGTTTATTACTGTCAGACACAGTACAGCACTCTAGGTGGATTATTGGAGAAATAAATCAAGACTTTGTAGAAGTTCCTCTAGTCTGAGAGATTGGGGAAAATTGAAGTGTGCACAGCCATTTATCATGTGTATTCACAGTGACATATATGTAGGGTTGTGCAACTGTTTTCCCCTATCTTTAACCTTTAATTTAGTAATGGGAAGTTACCTCTTTGGGGACCCATGATGCAACTTTTGCTTCCCTTACTAGTACTGCTATTCTTGCTGCTTATATTGATACATGAGAACGTAACTCACAAAGTCTCAATAAAATGATACATTTTAAAAACGGTGCAATGGACTAATAAAAACAACGTGAAATGCATTCTTTATTTATTTAGTATATGTACTTTCACATACACCCCCCCATACACACATGTTCAGTGTCCAACAATAATTTGCTTAAACTATCAGAAAAATATGTGACAAATGTACAAGATCTTCCTAAATGTATACTCTCTTGTAATTGGGACTTTGTTTATAATTCAAATATTGCAAGATAGTTACCTTTTTCCAAAGATACAGAATAAATCTGTTTACACTACATAATTCCCCACTTTCCTGCCATCTTCTATGTTCTCAACTTGTCCTCCTGTCATTTTGCCTTTACATGCCTGGCATCCCCATATGGAAGAAATTCAATGCGATTCATTCAATGAGAATCAATCACTGTCTACCTTTCTTTTCCAAGATATTTTAGCCTCTTCTGCTTCTCATGTTCCTGCTCACTGGCTCACCAAGTAGGCCCAACCAGAATGAGACTCCTTTACTACAAAATAAATAAATATGCATTATCTATATTTACTCTTTGTGGTGCATTTTAATACTATTTAAGTGAAATTTAAGGTTCTTAAATGATTCTATTTTGCCGCATAATTCCCACTTTGCCATATATTTTACTTCAGCTCTGTAGGATACCCTGGGATCTGTGTGAATAATTTAACATATAAAATGCCACATAGTACATGAAGGCTTGGATATAAGGCATAAGTATTTCCGATATGGATGCTTTGATGGGACAATTATTGAAAGAAGTGTTTTAACAAATGCTATCTACATTGACCAGATGGTCAATTAAATGTTATCTCAGTTCCTTGCCAGAATACTACATGATGCTCAATATCAATCATCATGGGAAAACAGGGTGTCGTGTGATTAAAGTGACTAAAATGACGAAGAAGGAAGCAATTTTTCCTAAAGAAATAGCTCTTGTACTTTATTTGATTATGGTGATTCTTATCTTGCTGCTTATCTTTGAATGAGAGATAAGCCAGCTACCGATCTCCAGACTATATCTGCAGACTCTAAGCAGGGAAACATGCAGGGTGATGACTCATAGTATCTTTAAAATCGCAGTTAGGCTGTCAAATTGTTGCCTTTCGATAATAAAAATACTTCCTCTTCTTTAAGTAAAAGTCCAGTGAAGAAGTAGAAAAAAAAGAAGACTATCTCAAGTTTTCTTTAAACTAAACTGAGACAGAAGTGAAGTCAGAAGATTTTAGCAATACATTTAATGCAACACGAGTCTTTTGATCCCCCTGTTTGATAGCCTAGTAGGAAATGTACTGAAGATCCTAAAATTGCTTCTTCACAGTGACAATTGCTTATGTAGGACCCATACTATATTGTGCAAATTAAGATATTAACTTTATTCCAGGTGCTCTGCTGACATCACCAATGATTTTGGTGTTCACTAAGATGGGTGGAAAATCAGTTCTTAATGGAAGAGGACAAAATCATTCAGGAACTATATGTCCCCAATTATTCTTTTCTTCTCTCTGGAATACAGGGATGAAACCTAGATGATTTTAGGATTACCTCTTCTGTCTGAGTCCTTATGGCTCCCATCACCATAGTATCTGATCACCTCGCACATTTTACTGACTTTATTCTCAACAATCCTTAGGGGAAATTATTTCCGTTTTATAGATGGGGAACTGGTGCTTACAGAGGTGTAGTGACTTGCTTAAGGCCACAAGTCTCTGGGAATGCCAGGATAAGAACCACTAGTCCAGGTAAAACATTCACTTTGCAATCATTGGGGCGGACAATTATTATTTTATTTTTCCCCACTATCACTGATTCATGCAAATAATAAAATTTGCACCCAAAACCCATTTTCACATGAGCACAAATGGGTTCTACTAATGTTACTTCTGTTGTTTGCCAGCAAATGACAGTGTGCAAAGTTGCATGTGTGCAAATAGAGGTCAACCTAAAAATTTGTTGAAAACTGGACCTTAAAGGGATATTGGGGAGTCTGTTTAAACGAGCAGAAACTCAAGTTGCTGTTCAGAACACTTCCATATTAATTTCTACAACCATTACAAGACATCCTCGAAGGCTATCCCATTTTTTGGCTGCCTTCAAAAACTTAGAAAAGAAAAAAGATAAAATGAGAAAGGTATTTCATTAAAGCAACATAACTGTTACTAATGTCTAAGCTAATACCTATTCTATACCCAACCTTCCAATTTTTTTAATTCAATATTCAGACAAAGCTAGTTGCTATCTCAGTATCACTCTAATATTTCTGTATAGAATTTTATTTGTTCATCTGAGTTTGTAAACCAGAATATTTCAATGACATTTTTATTCTGAGCATGCTCAGTACTGTGAGGAGACATGATCCTACAAACCCCTTATTCAGTTGAGAAGTTCCAGTAAAATCACCACAACTGCTTGCATGAATAAGGACTTTAGTATGAGTATTGATTTGGAGAATCGGGCCCCAAGATAAAAGTGCAGACCATTATCTTGGATAATTATTTCAAATCATTAAAGTACGAGTTTGACAATTGATGCAAACAAAAACCAAGTGTTGAGTCAACAGCATAACACTGTTGCAAAAAAAGCAAACATCATTCTGGAATGTATTAGCAGGAGTGTTGTAAGCAAGACACAAGAATGAATTCATCCACTCTACTCCGTGCTGATTAGGCCTCAACTGGAGTATTGTGTCCAGTTCTGGGCACCACATTTCAGGAAAGATGTAGGCAAACTGGAGGAAGAGCAACAAAAAAGATTAAAGGTCTAGAAAACATAACCTATGAGGGAAGATTGAAAAAATTGGGTTTGTTTAGTCTGTAGAAGAGAAGACTGAGAGGGGACATGCTAACAGTTTTCAAGTACATAAAAGGTTGTTACAAGGAGGAGGGAGAAATATTTGTTGTTCTTAACCTCTGAGGATAGGACAAGAAGCAATGGGCTTAAATTGCAGCAAGGGCGGTTTAGGTTGGATATTAAGAAACACTTCCTGTCAGAATGGTTAAGCACTGGAATAAATTACCTAGGGAGGCTGTGGAATCTCCATTGTTGGGGATTTTTAAGAGCAGGTTGGACCAACACCTGTCAGGAATGGTCTAGATAATACTTAGTCCTGCATTGAGTGCAGGGGACTGGACTAGATGACCTCTCGAGGTCCCTTCGAGTTCTATGATTCTATGATTAATTGCCTTTATTGGCTCCTGAGAGATAAAGTGAGTATGGTGTTATCTTTTATTGGAGCAACTTGTGTTGGTGAGAGAGACAAGCTGTTGAGCTACACAGAGCTCTTCTTCAGGTTCTTATTCACATCTTCTTTTTATTGTTTTCAGCACAGATACAAAACTAATTCAAGATGCACATTGTTTGGAAACAATAACTGCATTTAATCTGCATTTTAAAATAATAAAAAAATATAATTCATTAGAAAGGCACACACATTTGAGGCACCCTCCTCAAACCCTCTCCTCCTGCCTCCTCTACTCTCTTTGTACAGAATCTTGCTAATTTCTTCCAAAAGAAAATTGACAAAATACTGTTACCTTCCACTTCCCCTCAGCTCACCTTCCATACCCCTTTCGCCTCCTGTAACTCTTTCTTCCTTCTCCCCGTCAAACAAGTTTCTCATCTGCTCGCCTTCACAAATCCTTCCACTTGCGCCAGTGACCCCATTCCAGCTCCTCTCCTGATCTCCTTCACACTCACTCTTATTCTCTCCATTCTTCTTAACCTTTCACTCTCCTCTGGTTCTCTCCCCTCACAATACAAGCATGCTTTAGTCTCTTCCATCTCAGAAAACAAAAATATACCCTTGACTCCACTTCCTCTCCAAATGCCACCCCATCTTTCTTCTCCCTTTTATCTCTAAGATCATTGAAGGCACTGTTCATAATCTCTGTCTGGAGTTCCTCTCCTCCAGTTCCATCCTACACCTTCTCCAATCCAGCTTCCGTCCCTTGAATTCTATGGAAATACTCGTCAAAGTCTCTAATGACCTCTTCTTAGATCAACCTCAGAACCAATACTCTTTCCTCTTCATCCTTAACCTGTGAGTGCCTTCAATATCATCAACCATGTTCTTCTCCTTGAACACTTGTCCTCTCTTTGCTTCTGTAACTCTGTTCTCCTCTTGTTCTGTCATGTCCTTTGGAGTATCCTCGTGATCCTCCCTTTAACCTTCTGTGGGGTCCTCACAGGGATCTGTTTTCCCTTCTTGTCTCCCTCTACACCTTATATATGAGTAATCTCCTCCATAGACACAAATTTGCTTACCATCTCTATGCTAACGATTCTCAGACCTACCTGGCTACTCCACACCTGTCTCCTTCTGCCCGAACTAAAATCTCAGCCTGTGTCTCTGACATCTTATTGTTGATGTCTAACTACCAGCTCAAGCTCAGCAAGAATAAAATAGAGCTCTATTTCCTTCCTGCTACCTCCTTGCTCGATTACTGTGGACAACAGCACCATCCTGCTTCTCATTCAGACCAAATAACTTGAGTGTCATTTTCACCTCAGACTTCTGTCTAGGTCCTCACATGCAGGGCTATGCCTAAATCTTACGTATTCTTTCTCCATGACATTTCTAAGATATGGCCTTTCCTACCCACCCTTACAGTTAAAACTCTTATCCAGGCTCTCACCTCATATCTCAGTTACTGCAACATCCTTTTCCCCAGCCTTAACAATGCAAACTTGTCCAATTCATATCCATTCAGACTGTTGCTGCAAAGATCATTTTCTAGCCTGATGCTTTGACCAGGTCACCTTTCTCTTCCCATCTCTTCTCCTGGTCCCCTTTTTCTGTTGCATCAAACAGGCTACTTGTCTTCACTTTCAAAGCCTTCACAACCTATCATCTCTCATTCAATATCAAGATGTTGACCACCCCCCCACCACCACCACCATCACCTATGCCCATGAGGACAGCCTCCATCACCCACTTGTTAAATTTTCAAACAAGCTTCTTTGTGTTTTTCCCCATTCTCCCTGCCCCTCACACCCTCTCTCTCCTCATAAAGATCACAAAGCTACCTCATTATCCGCCTTCAAAATTCCCCTTTTCCAAGCTGACTACAGAAAAACATGACAACAGTTAGGCCACTGGTGTATCAAGTCCACTGCCTAACATGCTGACTAATATTGTCTGATGGAGTAGTACAAGGAAACAATCAATCACCTGTGCTCATCTGGTCTTAGGTCAGCTCTTCGGGGCATGGGCTGGTGGTTTTTTTTGTTCTGGGTATGTACAACATCTAGCATAATAGAGTCCGGGGCCATGAACATGATGCCAAGAGACTACAGGAATATTTTTTTACTGTAAAATAACCATATCAAACACAATAACCCATTCCATATAGATTATAGAATCATTGCTAATGGACTGGAAAAGACTATTAATTAAATCCATCTCCTTGCATACAGGATTAATTTCCTTCATAGTATTACTCTTCATAGTATCTTTCTGTGCAGATAGTGCCATTGACTATTGATACTGGTCAATTAGAGTCAGTAAACTGGCTTTTCTTTATTTGTTCTACATTGAGTGATCCATTTTACTTTTTTCTCTATACCATTTAGAAGATTAATATACTCTATATATCTGCTAATAAAAATGAAAATCAATGTATATGAGACAACTGTCATGCCAATACTGCTGAACAGGTTGGATTGTTGGAGTATGAGGAAAGCCAATGAATGAAAGATATTGACTGCAGAAATTAATGGGCTGAAAGGAATACTGAGAGTTTCAAGACTGCAGAAAATTAAAAAAATGAAGTGATAAGAAAACAGCAAAGACAAGAAATAACACTGTTACACAGGATTCAAGAAATTTGACTGCAGTGGCTTGGACACGTCAAGAATGAACACAGAAAGTATGCTATACATGGTGATACATACCAGAATGCAAAGGAACTAGACATAGAAGAAGATTGAGAATGCCTGTTGGATAGACATGGTGAAGAATGACGTAGAACAAAAAGGTTAAAAACTGAACCAAGCTGTGAAGGTACAAGACAGAAAGTAGAGTGAAGATTTCAGTTGGCCGAATTGTTACTGCTGAGCTGATAGATGGGAATAGAAGAATATACCTACTAATTATCTAGTTGCTTGGTATATTTGTAAGCTACAGATGTGTTCTTCATTACTCACCCATACCAACATGCTTTCAACTACTTCAAAATACTACTGGTAAGTGAGCCTCAAAAGATTCAGAGGTTTGGGTCACTTAAATTTCAAAAGGCATAAGTGTTTATCCAAATGTATAAAAATCTTTTGAAGTTTTACTTCCTAATTTGCTTATTTACTACCTAAATTACTTCCAGACTTTTTTAGGAAGTTTTACTTCCTAATTTACTTCCAGACTTTTTTCCTCTGCAAAATAAATGGACCTGTCTCTTAACCATGTCCTTCCATTTTCCTTCTCCATGACTTTCCTTCCAACACATCTCGTGACACCTTATCTCCCTTTCCCAAGCCTTAAACAGATCATGCCCCAGCCACAGTCCCTTGTTCCTGTTCCACCAACTCATTTACCTTCTCTCTGTAAAGAGGTTCCGATTAATTTTAGTTGAGTCTCCTTTTCTGCAGGTTTTGGGGGAATTATTTTCCCCCAAAGGTGTATCCAATGGAAATATTTTAAATATGTAGCATTCACATTTTTAGTTAATCTAAATTAGACTATATTTTATATAACTATATAATTTACAGTATAGCACTTATGACTTGCAACAACAACACCAATGATTAACAATCATTGAACATGTTATTTTTCTCCTTTGTGGAGAACAATAGAAAATCCAATGAAGAATTACATTTCCATCACTGCATATCTGATTTTTAAAATAAGTAAGAGGCTTTCAGGTTGTGAGCATAAATGAGAGCAGAATTAGGCCCTATATTTGGAATACCATTTAAAATTCAAGGGATGTGCTGCTTGACAATGACATATTGGTCATCTGTCTTCAGAAATGGTGAGCAGAAAGAGCTGTGTACAAGGCTGAAGAAAGCTCTATAATTCCTGCCTACTCTTCTCTAGGGCCCTGATTCAGCACACTTAAACACATGCTTGAATCCCGTTGAGGTCAATGAGACCTCAGCACATGTTTAAAGCTGAGCACATCTTAAGTGTTTTGCTGAATCAGGCCCTACATTTTCCAGTCCAGAGTGGGTAAACTGATTGGTAGTGGAATACGTTGTGCTCCAATGTCAGTCTACTTGGGGTGTCAATGCTTAACTGATTACATGTCAGCATGCCAAACTTTATATACTAGAAGGGAGTAATGCCAAGGGATCTAGCTTATACCATTGCCCAGCAGGAGGATTAGGCTGAAGGCAGAATTTGTGTTTGTGAAAAATGCTTTCCAACATGAGAAACTCACTTGAAGAGGAAGACTCCATAGGAATGACTTATACTGACAACCTCTTTTAAATTTAAATTCTGCACTTGTGGAACGTACAAAGGAATCCATAACTGATGTGTGTTTCATGTTGAAAGTGACACTTTGACCTTGTGGGTATCTGTAAGATCAAAATATATTAAGTTTCTATATATGTCTTGCTCATGCACCTTCACCATTCAGACTATGGATGAGTTTCATCAGACTCTGACTCATCCTGCGAGAGATTTTGCCTTAAATAACACTGAAATACCTTACAGCACCTTAAATGAAGGCTTGCAGAAAAACCTCGGCAAGGATTTAAAATTGCCATAAAATTCACTTCCCCCAATTGAAATAATTAGAGTAGTAACAGTATCAGGACCCTTTGGGCTGCATAAAACAGTAATTAGTTTTAAAATAAAGGCTTTAATTAAGTAGAAATTAATGATAGTTGAAGTTTAGAAAATCCAGCATGGCTGACCAAAATGGTGGATATAGGGAGAGGGTAGTGGAAAATTCCATCTCTGAGACATAGTAGGAAATTGCATTTCCTGTGACATAGGAATTCCACTTCCTGTAGGGAATGACACAGCAAAAAAAGCCCTAACTTTGATTGACAGCTGGCAGTGACAGAGAGGTGTATGTGACTGGGAGGAGCTACCAGGCACATGTAGATACACATGACCGGGTGGGGTTAAGCACTCCTAAGATTAACATATGCTAATAGCTGGAAGCTGATTGGCAAATAAATTATGTTAATTAGCTGACCTTGAGCGAGCACACAGTATATAAGGCCAACAGCCAATAGACTGAACTTCTAGTGGATTTGGGATCTGGAGGAGAGCAAAAGCTGCAAGACACCTGCAAGGAAGAAGCTATCTGAAAACTAGCCACCTGCAAGAAGGTTCAAAAGAGAACCAGATAAATTAATGAAGGATAGGTGTCCCTAGCCTCGGTTTGCCAGAAGCTGGGAATGGGAGACAGGGAAGTCTAAACTGAGACCAACTCTTCAGGTTTCCCCATCAATCCAAATCCAAATATTTCTTCCTATTATCTGACTTGGAAAGTCTTAATTCACTATTTTCATTCATCTTCCCCTCCTCCCTGTAAGTTTTGTGAACCATTTACCCAGTTCTGCTGGAAATCTTCTGAAAATGTACTGTAGGTGAATTATTATAATGACATCACCTGTAACTACCAGTATATTAAGGACATACCTCACATTAACAACTGCTTTGACTGCATTGAACTTTTTGTCTTCCCGTATTCAACTAGCAGCATTAACACTGACATATTCTGTGTTAGGGACTTGCATGCCGGTCAGGGCAGGAAGAAAAGAAAGAAATTGAACAACCTGCTCAAATCCCAGAGAATCAAAATTCAGAAAACCCTTCCCTCTATTCCTACTGGGCCACTCACATGCTGCATCAACAGATTGTAATCATAACAAGAACAATTGTTATTGTCATGTTGCAGATCATGCATGACACTACTACATTTCTTATTATAATCTCTCTGTTGGTCCCTATTTAGCTGGGAAATCATTTCCTGTAAATCTTCAGCTCTGCAGAACAGATCTGTAAAAGCACAGACATCTCTCAGTGACAGTTCTAGCTAAGCTATTGGCAGAGTATTCCCTAGAAGTCTGACCATAAACTCAGCTGACTTATGACTGCCCTCCAGAGTATCTGTGGCAGTATTCCAACAAATTAAGATTTCCTCATCCCCATCCTGATTTCATTTTTCCATATAATCCATCAGGTAAAAAACCTGTAATCTCATTGAGATTTCCAACTGTTGTAAATATTTCAATGTAATAACATAGGTCACAATTCATTAGCTTCATATCATTAGTAACAGCATTTAATATCAGTGCATCTCATTTTTCATTTTAAAAATTCATCACTATTCTCAAACTCTGAAACACCTGAAGTGTAGCAGTGACCTCCAAAATACACAGAAAAAGACTAAAATTCCTAGCAGTCATTTTATGTCTTAAGGCATTCTGTATTTACGGTATATGTCTATATGGAGAAAATCGAATACCTCAGAGACATACATATGCTATTATGTAGTAGTCTGAATAAGCCCCACTGTAATCAAGCTTGCAAAACCTTTTCCATTACAATTCCTTCCCCTCGTCCATTTTGTTTTCATTTGCTTCATTTTCTAAAAAAAAATAATGTATTGGTCTGAAATTTTCCATTCTTAAACTTTTCAAAGCTTTGTGTTGAGGACAAGAAAAGACATCTAGCCATCTATGAGGTGTGGAAAGAGTCAACTTCCATGCATACTCACTTTTCCAAATGTAAAATATTCTACGCAGACTTATTTTGGTCAACTCCAGAGGATGAAATTTGAAACATGAAAAATTGTCACATCAGTTAGAGAGGCTCAAAATCTGCATAACTGTGACTAAAATTGGTTCTCTTTATTTTAATCTTTTGAGCATTTTGGAAATTAAGTAAGTGTGATAGAAAATGGTGTCAAGTTGAAAGAAGTAGACATCAGAAGATGTACATCCTATCATATAGCATGTTTCATCAGAGGATATCAAAGGGCTTTAACTAAGGAAGGCAAATATAAGTAGCCCAATTTTACAGAGGGGGAATTAGAAGTGCAGCAAGGTGAAGTGACTTATCCAGTGACATACAGAAGGTCAGTGTAGGAGGCAGCCCACCTGCTGCCTTCTCACCTCAATCTGGCTGCTGCCATTCAAGCCCTCTATGGCAGTTCAGGTTACTCCATACCCTGAAAGATTAAATCCTCTCTGGATATGCACTGTGTAATAAATAAGATGTGTGTGTACTTTTGAAGCCAGTAGAAATCTCAAGGCCAATGGTCGATAGAGCTGGTGTACTAGCAGCAAGAAATAATAATTGAGCAAATTATTCAGTGCCCTATTCTGCCTCCCTTAGTCACAGCTCACATTCTTTGATTTCTATGAATGTGAAAGAGTAAGGAACTACACAATGTCAATAAGGGTGACAATCTAACTTTCAATGCCATCTTTGGTAGAATAAATCAGCAAGCAGCATTAGAGATCAGCTATAAGCCCGCACAAATATAACAAAAATATTCACTGAATAAATTATCTGATGAGTAATGGTAATTCATCGAACAATGTATTTAACAACAGATGCTATTCAACCAGCTAGAATGATTATTTGTGAAAAAGAGAGAGGGAGAAAAAGATTTTTTAAAAGGATGCATCTGATATAGATAAACCTTGACTCTATCCTTGCTGACATGTACAGCACCCGAGAACATGGCATCATTTGAGAGGTCACCAGAAGAGCAGGACAAAAAAAAAAAAAAAAAATCTTTGCATTGTAACAACTGTCAAAAACAAACAAAAAATGGCATGGCATGGAAAGGTCCATGCCTGGTGCAACTTGAAGCTCCATTCATCTCAATTCTTCTATGGCCTGTGACGGAGATTGGGACTTGTACATCCAGGCTAAGTTCCTTAACTGGCTGTAAGAAGATAGAGGGACAGTTGAGTCCCACCTCCCTTTTCCACATTGAGGCCATTGTTTCCAGATGAAAACTGGCACTGGGATGGCCCCACTGGTTAGTTGTGGGGCACTGTTCACTCCAATTACTGTTTATGTTAAATAAATTTCCAGCTTCCGCATTTAGTTACTCTGTAGCATCTGTGTATCATTCCTTCTATGTCCTCATCAGTAGGGACTCATCATTTTTCAGTATTTCCTTAACTTCCAATACCTTACTCTTGTCATCTCTAAACTAACTTTTCTTCTTCAGGCTAAAGAATCCTAGTCTCTGCACTCTCTCCTCGTATGGCTCACAAATAATGATTGTTCAATCTTCTGTAGGCCTTTCCCATTTCCCTTTGATCATTCTATAGGTGAGACTATCCAATCAGTATTGGGCACAGAACTACCGAGCATGTGCCATTGTCTCATAGAATAACATTTTCCATAGTTCCATATTATTTTTACTACTTCCAAGAATTGTATTTCCTTTAATTGCTGCTTCACACTGTGTAGACCTCATTACTGAACTCCAGGACTGAATCCATGCTTACCTCTACATTTCCCCCCCACACCTTACAGAATCCTTAAAGTCAAAATCCCTTCAGGCCAGAGGCAAGTTTCAATTATTTTTGCCAATGTGCACTGGAGTGGGTGCAATTTAAAATATTTCTTTTTGCATCTTGGTACGATGTTATCAGTTTGAGCGGGTATTCCCTCTGCATACAATATTCATTAGAATCAGTAACATCTTATACACAAATAAAAAGGTAAAAGAAAACATTTAAATGTGCCCATTGTCCCATGTTTATATATGTTAACCTGCTATTCATTCCTCCATAGTTTTTGATAACCAAAATAATTCGGAGCCATCGGCAAGATTCACCAATTTTCGGTCCACTTCCTCCTCCAAATCATTAGTAAATATATTTTTATTGAAATCCTTACCTCTTAGTTACCTACATATAATCCTTATCCACAAAAGCACAGTCTTGCATGCACTTCCCTAAATACGGCCAGGTGTGTCTTTTACCCTCTTCCTCTGAGGGAATTAGAGCAGGCTTGGGCCAACAGGATATCAGCTGTGAAGCAGAAGAATGATTGATTGCTCATAGACGTTGGATATCTGGAACCAGACTTCAACATAGGTGTGGCTGTTGTGTTCTTTACACTGCCAGGATTAGCAAAAGGCACTTGACTTTGTGTATCAATGTATGAATCCCCTAGGACAGATTGTAGTTTGTTAAACTTCTCCAGTACAGCTCTCTTAATACCCAAGTTGATGTGGCCCTGTCAGAGTTAATATGTTTTTTGTCAGAATGTCATTTACAAGTATGATCAAATTATTTTTCAGGGTTGAATCAATGCCAAAAGTAGATATATTTTCCTCCAGAGGGACTGGAAAATAAACTAATTTACACTTCAGTGCTCTGATGGGTTCTTTTAAAGAAACACTGCCTGTTTTAGTGTTCAGCTGAACAAGTGTCTGAAGAGGCTTCATGGTCTGGATAACAATTTTCTCAAACAAATTTGGATCCCTAATTTCTTTTGGAATTGGATTAATCAACATGCCAGGCTGGACTCAGCTGGAGAGCCATTTGTTTGAATTTCAGTTTTATTAAGCAAAAATGACACACTATCAATTTGTTCTCAAACTGCATTTCATATCAAAGCATTAAACAAACAAACAAAATGAGCCCAAATTGAATTCACTTTGATTTTTGGAATGCTGTCACTAGTTTTGCTACATTCTTATGAAAGTCATTCACACAAGTGGTAAACATGCTTACATTTTACATGCAGTCTTTAGCTGTGCTTTTCCGGGACATCTTTCTCAGACACACAACTAACAAAGTACTGTATCGATAGTGCATGAAATCCTGGTCCCATTAATGTTGAGGAGTTTTGCCATTGATTTTAGTGAGGTTAGGATTTCACCCAGTATGTTCAAGCTGATCAGTTATTTCACAGATTCTCAGCTGTGCCCAGAGTAATAGGTGCAGCTGAGGAGAGGGCCTCCAGGTTGTTCTAAACGACACTGTTGTCATCATCTCCAAGGAACTATTCCAGCAGCCAAAGATTGCCTCCATCTAGGCCTTCTAGGGACACGCTGACCATGCCTCCTTTCCCCCAGACATGGCTCCTTACATTGGAAGACTGTATCACTGGAGCTGCAACAATAACTGATTTCAGGGGCATTTTCTAATGGCTGACTTACTTCCTCAATGTCAGGGCAGCTTGCTGTGAAACTGGGCCCCAAAAATCTGTAACAGTCTTAAAGTTTTCTGTTCAGAGGAAAAAATCTGCTATTTGGATCACCTTGTCCTTCCTCCATGACACACTACAGCCTCAGGATTGCAGTATCTGTCTCCATAGCAGCTCCATGGCTTTCTGGGAGGATTCAGCAATGGTACCCAAGATTGTGGGTACGATTAAAGTGGAATAGAGGGACCTTGCAATGACAACAGTTTAAGCCTAGAAGTGAAGAACAGCAGTCAGCCAATCAAACCTGCAAAAAGATTTTGTTTTAATGGTTTGGTAAAAAAAAATGAATACCTTCAAAGAAAAATCTTTAAAACACCTTTTTTTCCTGCCCTTTTATGGATGAACAAGGAGAGGAAACAAGACCTAAACCAGTCAGACATCTCATGGGAAAGATATGAATTCTCAAGAAGTAATAAATTCACAAACAAACATCCTTAAGGTTGCAACTGTGTTTCAGAGGCGTCCTACTCACACCCAAAAACAATATTACACTTCCTTTACAAAAATTTACACCTCTCAAAAAATCTCAAATGATGGAAAGTCTGGAAATGAACATCTTTGGATCCAGCCAGTTCCATGTAGACTTTCATCCAATTTAAACCATACCTACAACATTTCTTTGCCTCTTTGTTTTGTTGGGTGATCAAAATATGCTGTTGAATGAATGTGTGTTGTAAATTTTATATGTTGCTTATGTGTAGTAAAATTTTGTAAGGATTATAATCCCAAGGTATGTTAATTTCTGTCAGAGTTATTTAAATTTTCTTCTAATGTGATTTGTTGGTGGAGAAGAATATTGCTTCCATTAAAATGGTGGCAGAATTCAGTGGGAGTGGGATTTGACTCTTCACTTATGCAGGCTGGCAGTGACTTTTGTAAAACTTCCCAAGGAAAGCTGTATAAATTCCAAAGACAAAAGTCTGCTCTTCTGTTCCTATTACATAAAATTTTACTGCATAATAAATTGCAGGAAATATAGCTTAAGATCATCTAAAGGTTTCCTTTAATTCCCACCAGAATCCACTGAGCTAACATAGGTATCTTCTCAGTCTGTGCTCGGAGAAAAATCAAACACAAAGCTTTCTTAAACTGTTTTCAGTCTCACTTTTATAGCCATGATTCTTCTTGTTGCTCAGATCATCCTCATAGAAATAACAGATGTTTGCAGAATTGGTCTGCTTATCAGAGGAGTACCCAAAACTGAGCTCACATAATTTTGGAATTGATTTATTTACTTGCAGATCTTGTAAATATTAATCAGCTTGCAAACCTATTTTTGTTTGGATGAAGCTTGCATAGGTTATACAGTAGATCATGCTTTGGTTAAAGAGGTGAATCTTTGAACTAGAATCTCCCCAATTTCTGGGTCCAGTAAATTTAAAGCATTTTTAGGATGGAAAGACACTCAGGGCTATATTCAGCCAGAGTTTGAGTAGTAACTAACTTTGCAAGTTGTCCCATGAAAATTAATGGGGCTACTCCTGGAGGCAGTAGCATAGCCGGGGGGGGAGCAGGGGGAGCGGCTGCTTCTTTTTAAGTGCCGCTTCTTGCACTCACCCGGCGGCGCTCCTTCGGGGTACCACCAAAGACCCGGAGTGAGCCACCGAAGTGCCGCCGAAGACCCGGAGCGCCGCCGGGTGAGTACAGGGGGAGGCGCCTTTTATAGCGCCGCTCCCCCTGCGCTCCGGACCTGGCTGCGCTACTGCCTGGAGGAAGGTATTTACTCAAGCGGCAAAATCTGGCCCTTAAGGAATATACATATATATCTATATATGAATCTGGAAGTGAGCTCCTCCAGCTTTTTCATATATTCTCATAATTAAAGATTAAACTCATATTTCTTACAATTGTATTTATGAGCAGAAGGTTTTTGAGATCTGAATGGATTACACTGATTTTTGTTTTAGTGAACCTGGCATCAGTTTTATGCAGTGGCTCTAGCAAATTTCTTATCCCAGCTGTATCATGCCATGCCAATGGAGATAAAATATATTTGAACAGATAGCAATTTTAGTCAAAATATGCACCATTCAGCTAGAACTGGCACTTGCTACAGTCTGGGATGGCCCATGGAGTTGACCCTATCTTAATATAATTGTAAAGTTTAAAAAGTTCGTCCTGCATATAGTTTACAGTTTATTGTAGAGTATATGTACCAGCTCTGTAGCAAAGTCAGAGTGGGCCAAATTCAGTCCTGGAGTAAAGCAGGTGCAACTCAATTTACTGCTGTATCTAATTTTTATAACTGAAGCCGGTGTTCAGCTGCATCATACTCTGCAAAACTCCAGTATCATTCAATGCTTGTTTTTGTTTAAGATGTCACAGACAAACTATTGGATGTGAATGAAAACTGATCTAAAGGAAGAAAGGATAGAAGCCAGTTTATACCCTTTTCATCTGTCAATAATGTACACAGTTAAGGCAGTTTTGTCTTGTTAAACTTAAATTAGTTTTATTCATCTGAGTGAATGCAAGTGCTTAGATACTGATCTATTTTGCCAGCCTGCAGTACAAAAGGTAGCTATTCGAGTCCCAACATAAGTTTATCAGGAAGTGGCTCTGAATACATAATTTTAAGGTTGCATGCATCTTGCAAGCAGATTTGTAAATCAGCAACAAAAGTTCATTTCTATGGAAATCAGAAGACCCTGGAGTGGTCTTCTGCCCCATCCCCAAACAAACATCAACAGACTTTTGCAGCATTGGCTCAGGAGTAGGCTTAGTGTTGTAAAATGTTGCCTGTGGCCTTCTGTATAAATATGCAGGCAAAGAGTATATTGCATTTTGTATTCCTTTAATTACAAAATAAAGCAAAAAATAAAACTGATGCATTTGAAGTGCCTTTCACCAGTGAAAAGCTTTGTACAGTTTCCCCTGGCTGTAGAAAATGAAGTCTATTTTCTTGTGTATCTACTTAAAAGTGCTAACAGAGGCAGAGAGAGAGAGAAACTATTTTTGATGTAAGAACTGGATGAAATGTCAGGGCTGTGATTTCCAGCCCCTTCTTATTTTAAGAGTTGGAACTGTGCTGAAGTGGTCAGAGGAACACAGCTCTGGTGAGTAGGGAATGGTCACAGCAGGGTTTGGTGCTCCTAGAAGACTCTTCGGTGCCTTGTACAATGTCATTAATACTTCTGTATCCCTACTGGAAATGCCTCACCTAGGATCCTCATCCTAGGATCACATTTGCCTTTTTTTCCACAGCCAGATCGCGCTTGGGGCTCATAGTATTCCTCTGATCAATCCACACACTTAGGTCTCTCTCCTCCTCTGTTGCTTCCAACTAGTTTATAGCAGAATTTCTTATTCTTAGATCTTAAAAGCCCCTAATTTGTAGCAGAATTTCTTACTATTAGATCTTTTGTGCATGATCTTGCACTTTGTACTATTGAACTTCATCCCTTTTCTATCACTCCAGGATTCAAGGTCATCTAGAGCTGTCTATATAATATTCAGATCCTCCTCTGTGTTGATGATGCCTCTCAACTTCATATCATCAGCAAATTTCATTAGCACTCTCCTAAGATTGGTCCCAGGACAGATGCTCAAAGAGCTCCACTAGTAACCTCTCTCCAGTCCAATAATTCTCCTTTCAGCACAACCCATTGCTTTTCCACCTTTAGCCAGTTCCTTATCCACTTTACAATATGATCTCCCCATATTCCCTAATTTAACTATTAATTTCCCATGAGGTATCGTGTCAAACGCTTTACCAAAGTCCCAGTATATTACATCTACAGCATTTCCCCTATCTAGAAAAAACAGTTATTTTCAAAGAAGGAAATCAGGTTAGTCTAGCATGATCTACCCTTGGTAAACGTTGGCCTACCAGATTTCCCAATATGGAAAATGGGTAATTTCTTTGTTTCTTGGTAAGTGTATAGAAACTTATTTTTTTTAATGTTTTCTTTGTAATTCTTTTGTACTAAGAATAAACCTGCTTACTTTGGGAGAACTGGGCTGTCACTGGTAAAAACACTGTTACTGTCCTCAGAGAGAAAGCAAAGTACAGACTCTGGTTGTTATGTGGACTGGCTTGCTGGTGATCTCATCGTATATGGCAGGAGGCTGTGCAGCCCTTAAACCCCTGTCAGAAGGAAGTGGGACAAGGATCCCACCCTGAGCCAGGTGACCAGAGACCTGCCTGAGCACTCCTGGAGTGGACCATGGGGAATACAGGTGCATTTACCCTAACACAAACAATGAACACATCATAAAACACACAATGAGTGAAGCCATATGATGGGAGACTCTGCAAAGTCCACTCAGTAGTGTGTCTGGTCACCAGATTGCAACAGATTACAGTGCATTTTTCTCATTTTAGGACACAAATGGATAAATGTAGTTTTTAACCAGATAAAGACCAAGAGTAGATGAGGCTTTCTTCAGACAACTAACAGAAGTTTCCATATCACAGGCCCTGGTTCTCATGGGGGTCTTCAATCACCCTGACATCTGCTGGGAGAGCAATGCAGCAGCGCACAGACAATCCAGGAAGTTTTTGGAGTGTGTTGGGGACAAGTGTGTTGCGCCCACATCTTGAATACTGCGTACAATTGTGGTCTCCTCATCTCAAAAAGGATATACTGGCATTAGAAAAGGTTCAGAGAAGGGCAACTAAAATGATTAGGGGTCTGGAACGGGTCCCATATGAGGAGAGATTAAAGAGGCTAGGACTTTTTAGCTTGGAAAAGAGGAGACTAAGAGGGGATATGATAGAGGTATATAAAATGATGAGTGGTATGGAGGAAGTGAATAAGGAAAAGTTATTTACTTGTTCTCATAATAAAAGAACTAGGGGCCACCCAATGAAATCAGTGGGCAGCAGGTTTAAAACAAATAAAAGGAAGTTCTTCTTCACACAGCGCACAGTCAACCTGTGGAACTCCTTGCCTGAGGAGGCTGTGAAGGCTAGGACTATAACAGGGTTTAAAAGAGAACTGGATAAATTCATGTAGGTTAAGTCCATTAATGGCTATTAGCCAGAATGGGTAAGAAATTGTGTCCTTAGCCTCTGTTTGTCAGAGGGGGGTGATGGATGGCAGGAGAGAGATCACTTGATCATTACCTGTTAGGTCCACTCACTCTGGGTCACCTGGCATTGGCCACTGTCGGTGGACAGGATACTGGGCTGGATGGACCTTTGGTCTGACCCAGTACGGCCTTTCTTATGTTCTTAACTTCCTGGTGCAAGTGCTGGAGGAACCAACTAGGGACCATGCTCCTCTTGACCTGCTGCTCACAAACAGGGAAGAATTGGTAGGGGAAGTAGAAGTGGGTGGCAACCTTGGCAGCAGTGACCATGAGATGGTCAAGTTCAGGGTCCTGACAAAAGGAAGAAAGGAGAGCAGCAGAATAGACCCTGGACTTCAGAAAAGTAGACTTTGAATCCCTCAGGTAACTAATGGGCAGGATCCTCGGGAGGCTAATATGACGGGGGAAAGGAGTCCAGGAGAGCTGTCTGTATTTTAAAGAAGCCTTATTGAGGTCGCAGGAAGAAACCATCCCCATGTGCAGACAGACTAGCAAATATGGCAAGCAACCAGCTTGGCTTAATAGTGAAATCATCAGTGAGCTTAATCACAAAAAGTAATCATGCAAGACAGATGATTAGGGAGGAGTATAACAATATTGCTAGAGAATGCAGGGGTGTAATCAGGAAGGCCAAAGCACAATTGGAGTTTCAGCTAGCAAGGGATGTGATGGGCAACAAGAAGGGTTTCTACAGGTATGTTAGCAACAAGGAAGTCAAGTAAATTGTGGGACCCTTACTGAATAGGGGAGGCAACCTAGTGACAGATGTGGAAAAAGCTGAAGTACTCATTGTTTATTTTGCTTTGGTCTTCATAGCCAAAGTCAGTTCCCAGACTGCTGCACTGGGCAGCACAGTATGGGGAGGAGGTGAGCAGTCCTCAGTGGTGAAAGAAAGAGGTTAAGGACTATTTAAATAATCTGGACATGCACAAGTCCATGAAGCCAGATGCAATGCATCCAAGAGTGCTGAGGGAGTTGGCTGATGTGATTGCAGAGCCATTGGCCATTATTTTTGAAAACTCCTGGTGACTGGGGAAAGAAGAAGAGTCTGGGGAACTACAGCCTCACCTCAGTCCCCGGAAAAATCATGGAGCAGGTCCTCAAGGAATCCATTTTGAAGCACTTGGAGGAGAGCAAGGTGATCAGGAAAAGTTAACATGGATTCACCAAGGGCAAGTCATGCCTGACCAACCTGACTGCCTTCTATGATGAGATAACGCTCTGTGGATATGGGGAAAACTGTGGACATAATATACCTTGACTTTAGCAAAGCTTTTGATACAGTCTCCCACAGTATTCTTGCCAGCAAGTTAAAGAAGGTGGATAGAAAGTTGGCTAGATCATCAGGCTCAACGGGTAGTGATCAACGGCTCGATGTCTAGTTGGCAGCCGTTATCAAGCGGAGTGCCACAGGGGTCAGTCCTGGGGCCGGTTTTCTTCAACATCTTCATTAATGATGGTTGATGGGATGGATTGCGCCCTCAGCAAGTTCATGGAAGACACTAAGCTCGGGGGAGAGGTAGATACACTGGAGAGTAGGGATAGGGTCCAGAATGACCTAGACAAATGAGAGAATTGGGCCAAAAGAAATCTGATGAGGTTCAACAGGGACAAGTGCAGAGTCCTGCACTTAGGATCGAAGAATCCTATGCACGGCTACAGGCTGGGGACCGACTGGCTAAGCGGCAGTTCTGCAGAAAAGGACCTGGGGATTACAGTGGATGAGAAGCTGGATATGAGTCAGCAGTGTGCCCTTGTTGCCAAGAAGACTAACAGCATATTGGGCTGTAGGAGCAATACCAGCAGATCGAGGGAAGTGATTATTCCCCTCTATTTGGCACTGGTGAGGCTACATCTGGAATATTGCATCCAGTTTTGGGGCCCCCCACTACAGAAAGGATGTGGACAAATTGGAGAGAGTCCAGCGGAGGACAACAAAAATTATTAGAGGACTGCAGTACCTGACTTATGAGGGGAGGCTGAGGGAACTGGGCTTATTTAGTCTGCAGAAGAGAAGAGTGAGGGGGGTGGGGATTTGAAAGCAGCCTTCAACTACCTGAAGGGGAGTTCCAAACAGGATGAATCTAGACTGTTCTCAGTGGTGGCAGATGACAGAACAAGAAGCAATGGTCTCAAGTTGCAGTGCAGGAGGTCTAGGTTGGATATTAAGAAAAACTATTTCACTAGGAGGGTGGTGAAGCACTGGAATGGGTTACCTAGGGAGGTGGTGGAAACTCCATCCTTAGAGGTTTTTAATGCCCGGCTTAACAAAGCCCTGGCTGGGATGATTTAGTTGGAGTTGGTCCTGCTTTGAGCAGGGGGTTGGACTAGATCAGGGATCTCAAACTCAAATCACCACGAGGGCCACATGAGAACTAGTAAATTGGCCTGAGGGCCGTATCACTGACCCCCTTTCATACAATGATACAAAAGTATAGTCAAAAATGAAAAAAATGAAGAGTGATACATTGACTTTTAATAGAATACTATATTAACTTTTTAAAAACTGTAATGCAAAGAGGGGTTTTAATAAAATATAAACACTCAGTAATGTTTGGAGCTTGGCTGCCAGTGGAGTTGGCACCTATCGCGGGCCACAGGAAATAACTCCGCGTGCCGCGTGTTTGAGACCACTGGACTAGATGCATGATTCCCATGCAAGTACTGGCCCAGTAATTTATCCCTACAGTTCATAGAAAAGAAATAGAGAAGGTATGCAGCTATTGTAGTGAACAGTGCCTTCTGTTAGCAAGGCCCATGCACATTTACTGAGGCTAACACATTCCAGCAACCAGCTTCTAAGACAGAAGTGAACAACATACAGTGCTATCATTTGGAAACGTTCAAACCTGCAAGGAAAGGCACTTATCATTGACATGGATATTGTTTACTCAGCTATTCTCAGTGGTGGCAGATGACAGAACAAGAAGCAATGGTCTCAAACTGTAGTTGGGGAGGTCTAGGTTGGATATTAGGAAAAACTATTTCACAGATAGGGTGGTGAAGCACTGGAATAGGTTACCTAGGGAGGTTGTGGAATCTCCATCCACAGAGGTTTTTAAGATCTGGCTTGACAAAGCCCTGGCTGGGGTGATTTGGTTGGGGTTGGCCCTGCATTGAGCAGGGGGTTGGACTAGATGACGTCCTGAGGTCTCTTCCAACCCTAATATTCTATGATTCTATGATCTTTACTAAAGGCTCTGCCCGCATTAACTAACCACAGCTAAGTTTATACATAAAAATTACTAGCAGGGTTCTCTCACGGTTTCACTAATCAGTACAAACAGGAATTTTTTTTTCTACAAACCATGCTATGAGCTACCCAGCTCTGAACTCCCTGCAGTATTCTATAACATAGTTGTACAATACAACAAAATCCACTAACCACAGTGTTCAGGGAGACTGCTAGAACCCTGTAGGCCACAGCTGTGTCATGATTTCAAACACTGTGTTGACAGGGCCTTAAAAAAAAAGATATTTGTTTTTCAAATTTCCAAACCTCAAACATGGGAAATGCTTTAAGTCTAAGACATTTTATTAATTTAAGCACAATTAGATCAATTCATGGTTGAAAAGGAGAGAAACAGCAGCTATGTGAATAGCCTGTAAAGGACAAAGTTTCAAATTCAATGTAATGGTTTAAATAGTTCTCTGTAATTCAACACCCAACTCCTGCATTAGGGAAATAAAACAAAACTCCATGCAAAATGTGAGACAATCTCCCTCTAATAGTACAAAATTTTCTCTACAACAGGAATTTGAGCAACAGTGTTTGCTTTCTACGGAGATAAAGAGGGAGAAGTTAGACCAGTCTTGAAGGAGAATGTAAATCCAGTGTTAAAGTCTGAAAAGGAAAGCTCTGTATGTGCTGGCTCATTAGAAATTTCTGGTTTTTATCCTGCTTTCATTGAACAGCAGAGGTGACTTGGTAAGCCTTTTTATTCAATATTGGGGATAATTAAGGAAAGGAAACATAGCCTGGGTGACTGCGGGCTGCTTATTAGTGAATGCTGTGCAGGAGGAGGGTGCATATTTTAAATTTTAAGAACAGATTATTTATTCATTTAACTTTGAATTTCAAGGGCACAGATGGAACTGTAACTAGATTAATGGACAAAATATTTTCTGTACACAGCCAGTTTCCATATTTTAACAGCTCAGTGTCTGATGACAGCATTGTATGGGGTACGGTTTTTACTGAAAAACAAAATGATTTAGGTATAAAAGGATTTCACGGGTAATACTCCTTCAAAATGTTTCCCAAACTTCTGATTTATTAATTATACACAATTTTAAGGGGGTTCTGCTGCTCATATATCAGTGGCGGTGTTCGTTTTTTAAAAAAAAAACAAATTAGCTTCCCCAGGGTAGGAGTGGAAGTTACTACGTACACATACAATTGTATCATACATTTTCTTTGAACACACATGCGGCTTTGAAATGCAGCTTTCTATGAACAGTTACGCCAATAAAAGATAGTCACATGAATGAGCCTAGAAAGTGAACACAAAAAGGACACAAGCACTGCCAAATAACATTTTAAAATTGGAATGGTCACCCAGCTCTGCTGCTTACCAGAAACCTTAATGAGCCAGGTACACTCAAAATTAAGATTCTTATAAAAAGTAGGCACATTTTCTGAAGTTATTCACTGTTCTTAGAAATTGTACTGTGGCTTTAGTTAAAACTATTCATACTTCTCTTCCACCAGATTTAATGCCTTTACCAGAAATGGCATCTTAACTCTAATACTCAAATACATAAAATGTTTGTTTGATATGAGATTTGAACTGTCCTTGTGATAAAATGCAAATTCTTTGTTCACACCTTTCTCCCCCCTCCCCGCCAGAGAATGGCTGCTTAAGCAGGTGATAGTCCATTGACATCTGGCTGTAGTGGCTGGTGTATTTGTCTCTGGACACTGGTTTAGGCCTGCTTTTCTAACTTGGAATATGTGACAGCAATGTTATACAGTAAAATCTAACAGCTTTACATACAAAGTCGGCACACACATTTTACCAGGGCAATAATGTTCAGCAGATTATGAATTTTCAAATAATACCTCACAAGACATACTTTGTTCAAAATCTGTCATAATTCTGTAAAAGTGATGAACAATGGTATAAACTATCACAGAATTATTAATGATTTACACTGATATAAGTTAGAGGAGAATCAGGCCAAATATATTTCTGTGAAGATGGACTCTGAAGGAACCTGCTTGTCTACCTTAGTAGTTTGTTGTAAGAAGGCAGAT
This sequence comes from Chelydra serpentina, assembly GCA_037349315.1. Lineage (NCBI taxonomy): Eukaryota > Metazoa > Chordata > Testudines > Chelydridae > Chelydra > Chelydra serpentina. The sequence goes on along the minus strand of JBAIAC010000014.1, from coordinate 6,323,778 downwards.
CATTAAAATAAATCCTGGTACTTGATCCTGGAGATGATTGAAGCCAGCATCAGAGGCATTCTATATTTCTAGTGTTCTGTATGAGTCTGGCACATTTCTCTCAAAGTAGCAACATGAGAATATTTTTTGATACTATAAAGAGTAATATGGGGCCCAAAAGACCAAGTTTAGCTCCATATCACAACTTTTCCAATGTACTGGGTTGTTAAAACAGATTTTGCTATGGACCTCATTCTAAGAATGAATAATAATGTGGTCTTTTAGCAATATGTTTTCCCATTACTGGTAGAGGAGTTTCCATATAACCTATTACTTTTATCTTTGATGTCTTTAGTTTTCTTCCTGTGAGTGCCAGAGCTTGTTCAGATATGATATTTGCCTGAAGTCAAGTTGAAATGATAACATTTCTCATTCAGCCATAGACAGGCTTTTCAATAGTTGTTCTATTTTCTATTATATTGGCATGGAGTTCTTCAAATGCACTTCCTTTAGTTGCTTGTAGTGTACCTTACTTCACTGAATCTTTGACCTGCACAACTTTGAAGATATATTTAAACTAATATTCTTGCAAAATTTATTGAAAGCAGGACAATTTTTAGGTCATTGGTGTCATACATCTAATCTGCCTGATGAATTTATGTGAAATATAACCTTTCATTTAGAAAATGTTTAAAGCTCTCAGCAGCAAAAATAACATTTCAAATGTGAACTAGGTGTAAACCATTGCAGGGTTTTGGGGTGGTTTGTGGATTTGAAAAAAAATCCTGAAATAATGGCTCAGTGATATGATCTTTCCCACACCCTATTATTCTTATTGAACTATTAACTCTAAAACCTAATGATAACACATTTACATTGTGTCACTATTTCATTGCTGCTCTTTTTAGCAGATGGAATGGAACAGGGCTGGAAACAAAGTCAATTGGGATGGGAACCAGGAGTTACTTCAGAGAAGGAAATGTAGAGGGAAGAAAAGAGGGAAACACCAAAGAAAAATAAATGGTAAAGAAAGGAAGAGAAACAAAGGGCAAAAACGGTCCCGGTCCTAAAGGTGAACATATTTGTCATCTGAGTGTGGCTCATTGTGACAATAAGATTCTGATCAAACAATAACGGTCACTCAAGGCCATATCCTACCTTGACCTGTGTACAAACATCCCACTGATGTTCGTGAGAAATCCATTCTACACTGAAAACAACAGGTGGACCTAAAAGGCCCATAGACCATAATTAACAATAGAATATAGTCCTTTCCACAGAATGAGTGACCATTCTAGCTTTAGGTCCATGCTACATTCCACAGCAACCACATAGCCGGATTAATTTTTTCTTCCTTTGCACGTAAAGCACAAAAATAAAAGTAACAGCTTTCCACTCCTTATTAAGCTTGAGAATGTTTCCCTTTTCATCTGTCTCTGGTTCTTTCGTTCACATTTGAATAATTTAATTTATGCTGAACGGTATAGGTAGGATTTATCTGGTATCAGCTCTCCTTCACAAACAAGCTTCTCTCTTAACCCCTCATCTAGAATTCCAGAGATTCTTCTCTCCTTTATTAGTGAACCTGTCAGCTCACCAGACTCTCCGTAGTTCTGTGTCCCTAATTCTGTTACATATTGAGCTATTATTTCTCCATTGGTCTGCATGTGTGCGAAGAATCTTTGATGTCCAAATGTCATATCTTCTTGAGATGCAACTTTCTACAAAATTCTTCACAATATTTAATTTTGGTATTTCTCCTTCATCCTAGTTAAAAGACACTGTAAATGATTCATCTCCTAAAACATGCATCAGGGAAAGACTGATGCCTTCACTTTATCATATTTTCATCTTCACCTATTTCTGCTAAATAGATTTCAAAATTATGCTTAAAATATTTCCTAGTTTCTTGCAACATTATTGGACAACTATACATTAGGCAGCAGGTGTGATCAATCCATTTTAGGTTTACCTCACTTAGATTAAAATTTTGCAGCTAGACACATTGATCTAAACTCAAACTTTGTCTGACAATTACAGCTTCAGTATGTGCCTTCCAATTGCCTTTTTATTTAAAGGAACACCATAAACAAAAACAAAGCTCACTTGACTGATTTTTTTTACGTACTGTTATTGTAAGTAGCACCTGAAATTACTACGACCAGAGATTAGGGAGTTTTGGGATTCCCTCTGAGACCTTTTCCACTCAGTTTATCCAGAACACCTTTTCCAGTTCTGGGAGAACACTACATCCAGTTCTCTGGGAAGCAAAAACTCAGTTCAACTCCAGATTACATCACTGGGGTTCCTCTATTTGAAAAACAGCAACATTACATTGAGTGGTTCAGACTCAAATACAGGGGGGTGAATATAGGGTAAATCACAGCTCCAAAGTTACATAGAAAACCTCTCCCTTTACATACATTTACACATCTCATTGCATTTACTATATATTATATCACACATTTTTTGATTGACTTGGTTACTTTGTAGGTACCAATCCCAGCGCAGCATGCTCTGTCCATGCATTGTACATGCTCAACCTATTCCTTACCTCATGTCTACATTCCTAGTGAATGGTTCCCTGAGTGTTCTCCCTCTTATCTTAGCTGGCTCAGACATTCTGGTCTTCTTCAACTCAATGATCTCTTTACTTTCCTAATTCTATCTTCCAAAAAATGAGGCATCCCTCCATGTGTTAATTATTCGTGACATGCCAGGCCTGAGCTACTGGGAGAGAGATTATTTTTAGTTTGTATACTTTATGCATTTCACAGCACTTTGGCCATAGTCAGTTTCAATATTTCCCCTTTGAATATAGTCAGTCAGTAAGTTTACCCTTTTGTTTGTATGTCATAGTAAAGAAAAACTACTTTCATAAATAAATTGTGATTGCAAAGCAGACAAGAAGACTCAAAGCATTACCTGAAACTACTTTTTACTTACTGTTTTTGAAGCTGCCCTTTTAATCCTTTCAGTTGCCTCCTGTGACCCTTTCTTAAAATTGGAACGAGCTCCAGATGGAATAATCCAGGTTTAAGGGTCTTCAAATCTGGGACTCTCATTTGTGCAATTGAAAAGATAGTAGCCATTTGCAAAATTCTAGTTCAGATTTGTGTCTTGGATTTCAAACATCCCCAAAGCCTGAGAGCATTTGGGTCAGACACCCCTGTTGGTGGTTCAGGCCTTTTTTTCAAGTTAGTCAGCCCTTCATCTGAGTCACACATACTATCTGCATGTAAAACGGAAAAGTTATACAGTCTATAACTTGTCCAAACCCTGGAAAGAGGCCGTACTCCCTGGGCTTCCTCCCTGGAGACACTGTCTTCTTGCGGCTCTCCCTGGGCTCAGTCCTTACTCAGTCCCAGCACCAGCCAAGAGCTCCTTCTTTGCTCCCCTGGTCCCTGCCCATATTAAGGTGTCCGTGGTCCTGCTGCTCTTTCAGCCAGCCAGAAACACAGTCCTCTTTCCTCCAGCTTCAGGCAGCAACTGACTGCTGCTCTGGTCTGAAGCTCCTTTTATATGGCCCTGCTGGGCCCGGATTGGCTGCTTCCTGCAGCCTCTCTCATTGGTTGCTTCCCCACAACCACTCTAGGCTGCTTGGAGGACGACTTGTTATACTCATCTCTGGGGTGGGGTGTGGCAGGACCCTGAGGCCTCCAGCAGGGGGCCTCTGGGCCTAGTCCACCCCAGCACATACCTTCTTACTCCACACTTCTGATACCCTGTGATGATTAGTTCTTTAATACTCAAATAGTGAATAAGAAAAATAACTTGTTTAAAGTCCAGCAAAAATATACTATATAATTATAAACTGGTAAGATTTTTTTTTCAAAACTCCATTAGTAACTTTCAAAGAACAAGTCCAAATTCTCACCCTCATATGAAGCACACCTGTATCCTCTACAAACTCTAGTGCTTAGCATCATATTGCTGGAGATCCCCAAGATTTTTTCATTTTCTCTCTTATGCAAAACAGCTGTCTCTGTTCTTAGGCTCACCATTTCCCACAGAAAAAAGATCTTCTTTTCTTCCAGCTTCTCCGTCTTCAGACCATCTTCCTCTGTTCCAAGATCTTCTCTTTCCTCCTCTTCTGCTCTTCTACCTCTTTGGTTTATTGTGCTATTTCTGAACTAATGATTTATATCAAGTTTGTTAATATGCAGCTTTTGCTAGCAAAAGGTGTACATCAAAATATAGATACTAAGTACGTAATTATAGGCTCAGTAGAATATTCCAATCACAATCTGATGGTGGCAGTAGCCACTATACAAATATTTTTACTTACCTCTTGGTCATAGGATGATTCACTTTGGAACTGCCTGAAGATATTTTTAGCCTGGCTGAACATACCATTGTTAATGGGGAAAAAATCTTGTTTTCAATCAGGGGAAGTCAACTGGATTATTCTAGCTCCTTTCCTCTTGCACTTTATTTGTTTTGAGCTCAGACTCTTCAGACTGTCACCAATTGCTAAATGCATGTAGTTGTTGAAGTGTACAGAAGACACACTGTGTAAAGGCTGTTCAACTTACTGGTAGGAAGGCCAGGAGCCTCACCAGCCAGGCACCAGTTCCTCTCGCTGCTCCTATTTCAGGTTCCTCTTCCCAACTTCCCCAAGCAATAAGAAATGGGGAAAGGGAAGCTGTGCTCCACCAAGCCAAAGAAAGGATGGAGAGTGGGAGCTGTGCTCTACAGTAACTCACTCTTACTTTAACTGTCACTTGATGTTACACTTGCCTTTCCTCACCAGCCTCTCTATATTATGTTACCACCACCTACTTACCACATGTCTGGATTTAATATGTGAACTCCTTGCGTTTTCAGTATTGTGTTAGCCACATTGGTCCCAGGATATTAGAGAGACAAAAATGGGGGAGGTAATATCTTTTACTGGACCAACTTCTGCTGGCAAAACAAAAGCTTTCACATTACACAGAGCCAGATCTGAAGAAGAGCTCTGTGTAGCTCAAAAGCTTGTCTCTTTCACGAACAGAAGTTAGTCCAATAAAAGATATTAACTAACCCAGGTTGTCTCTCTAAACTTCTTGAGGACACTACTGTCTAACTGTCTTGTGAGGCACCTGTTACACTCTTGATGTTTTAACATTAGTAATAATAAATGTATATACCATAGGAGTCATGTAATGTAGAGTAATTGTGTTTGCATGTTGCAGAAAATTAGTTGTGTGGATATCATCTATTCTCACAAATGGCAAAGAACATTTGCTATAGTTCCTGACTACTAAACTCAGATAAATTTATTCTTCAATCCTTTGTCAAGTTCATCCAAAGTCCAGATCGCTGAAGTCTGCACTTTTAGAGCATTCACTATTATTGTCAACATTCACTGCGATTAAGTGAACAGCCTTCTCTAAAAGATGGCATTTCAAGAATTATTTTCTAAACTAAATGGAACAGCACATGAAGAGCCAGATTCATCTCTTTTTAGAAAACTAATCTGAAGTCCTCCATACCTCACATTAATCTTAATGGGCACACTTGCGCTGCAGCCTCTCTCAGAAGTCCTAAAAGTATCAATTTCTTCCAGTCTACACCAACGTCCCAATTTTTTCTTCTTGATATTTGGCATATTACACATTACCTATTTATAATGAGTCCCGTCAAATGCAGATTTCTCTTCAAATAAGCGTTGATATTGGAAATAACCACCTAGTTTCACTTTCACACCTATGTACTCCACCAGTTTTACATGCAAGTCCATTAGCTATTCCTTTGTATTGCTGATGAGTCCAAAGATCACTTTTCAAAGTCCTTCATTATCATGTAGATAGAAGTATGACCTTTACATGAGCCTAGCTCAGGAGAGAAAAATATTTTAAGAAGCATAAAGACAGAATACACTTTATGGAAAAGTGCATGACAGAATTGAGTTTGACAGAAAATAACCTTTAAAATACTTTTTTTAAATCCTATATAATTTAACAGAGAATGAGAGACCTGCTATGGAGTTCCATAAAATGGTTTTAAAGAACCTACAGTGAGGATATCTCACACGGTTCAATGCTATAGGAATTGAGTAATTTCTAAATAATCTCATTATATTTCTATAGATCTGTTAACAAAGTGGGTGGCTTCTTCAGTTGGCCCAAATCATTAATAGTTGTTGGGATGTTACAGGGAGGTGCTGACAGATTCCTGCTGACACAGTGTGGCTCATTAACCCCACCATGGATGCAAGGTGGTAGGGCATGGCTGTTTGTGCAGAGGTAACAGGGTCTAGGACAGAGAAATCTCTGTAGGGAAACCCTAGAAAACAGCCTTTGCCAGGGAAGTAAGATGGGGGCAGAAGAGAGAGAACTGAAGCTGGAGTTAACTTTTATTTCATTTCAGTTACCAAAGCCCAGGAAATAATTATGTTTGGAGTAAATATAGTGTGAATATTCTCTTCAGAACAAGGCGAAAATTTCACCTGCTTACAAGAACTCTGTTGGTGCCAGTAGGGGACAAATATCAATACATTTGCAGTAGGTGAACATTACACCAACTACTTAGGGCAGAGTCTCTCTGTTATACTTTAAAAGCAAAAGCTAGTAACTAACCTTTTTAACAGAAAATCTAGAAAACCTGTTTCAAAGTATTCAAGATTTTTTTTAATTGTACATCTAAATGCTTTGGGCCAGATTGAGAGAAACCTTTGCTTAGCCATGAAGCAGCAGAATGGTGCAGAAGAGCTTCTCCCTACCTTGTATGGTCATGAAATGTTGTGCTTCCAGGAACAGAACACCAAAAAAAGAGAGGGGAGGGCTAAAATCATAACCCCAATCCCACCCAATCCACACCAACCCACAGTATGAAAAGACCAGTGGATGCTAAACTTCTTGAACTGTTGTAACTAATTTTTTAAAAAATGGATTTGCTTGTATATTTGCAGAAAATTAATTCTATACTCAAAGAGTAAGTGCTGTAAGTTTGAGGAGCATGCACTGTATGCATTATGTATGCATTTTTCAGACATAATGAAGAAGGAGAATCCCTGCTTTAAAGTGCAAAACAGAACTCAGCCTTAGCTATGGAACTACAACCAATACTTCCATAATATACCCAAAATATGTAGGTTGTAGGCAATATCTTGTCTAGCCCTATGTGCATTGTATGACCAAGGATCCTCACACGTGACTATCATGCATTTTAATGAGGCATCCTTTGCAAATTCTGTAAGTCTAGTAAGCATGAATGCTAAAAGCAGCCACATTGTCAAGGCGCAATAAATGAACTGGACTAACTGCTGTTTACTGGAATTACTGTACTTATTATTCAATGTAATAAACATCACTATCACAGGGAACTCTGACTTGCAATATCCTTATGTGGCTATAATTCCTCGTTTATGCTCAAAATGACTAAAGTATGGCCAAAATGATTATATTTTTCACCTTGAAGGTCTACTGCTAGACACAATGAACGTTTCTATTTATCAAAACAAATGTCGAGCATCCCAACCTGCATTGTCTGTAGTGATATTCAGAAAAGTGGAGGAAAACTGAAAGGTCAGGTTAAATGTACATTTTTTTCCCCAATAGAGTTCCTCTCCCTGCCTTTTTTTTTTTTTTTTTTAAATGACCCCAAGGCTTTGGGTCAATCAATAGACATTTTGCTGTGAAGGAAATGAGACAGAAACATGAGTGGTCTGAAAGTTGCTTATAGAATATTGAATACTTTTTGCTCTGATGCAATATAAGGCAAACACCTCAAAGAAGAGCCTCACAAGTGTACTTCCCAGCATATGGGGAAGGAAATGGTTCAGTCAGTAGTCATTCTTCTTTAAGTTTCTCTCTAGTTCCTCTCCCCAATGAGACATAGAATATTAGGGTTACTGATAGAGATTATGGGTTTTATTCTCCACCATTATCATTCTCCCAAATAATGGCAAATACCAACTAATTTTCAGTTTAATTCAAAGATGGGACCAAGTCACCATGTGAAGATCAGAACCCAAAATTCCTCCTAATTCAGGATTGCTTAAAATCTGGCTTTTTTGCTTTGGGTCTATTTATATTTTAAATGTCTAATTTAAAATAGGGATGGTTTTCTTTCCTCTCCAAATAATCTGATCCTTACCCTGCTGACATGGTGACAAGTGCTCAGAACTCTCACTAACAGATTGACTGAGAGAATCCTACGTCAAACCATCTGTAATAACCCCCTCCTTGACACATCTGCATTAACCTTTGGGATTCTATTACAGCATTGTGAAAACCCCTCTGTGCTAAACAGGCGCAGCAGTGCTCAGGTTAAACACATTGCTTCAACTTTTCAGCCTCAGAGCATGATTTGTTTTATTTAGCAAGTTTCTTCACTTCCCACTGTTTAACAAGCACCCACCGCTACACAACTCTCATCTCCTTCTCCATTCCTGCTGTGTACACTAAAACAAAATACTGGGGAGGAGGGCAGGTTGGTCTAAAGTGTGAACAGGGTTGTTAAGTTTTGACAAAATTAAGATCAGCTGATATACAGAGTCAGATGCAACCAGGGGTAGGATTTTGACATTGTGAATTTTACAAAAAGCCGTAGTGGTAGTGGAGGGGTTATTAAAAGTGAAATGGGTAACAACCTGGATAGTACCATACAAGTTGATGCACTAACCTACATCAGCGCAATATTATGACTGAGAATTTAAATCCACTTTAACATTTAAAAGTCAGGAAATACTAAGTTATGGTTCCCACAGCCATCATAACTCGCGCTCCTTGCACACACCAATCATTTTGTGTTACGTTCTGTTAAATTTATGTGCCATGTGGGTAAGTTACAGTGTTCTGGAAATAATTATTTTGAACTTCTTGACTAGGGCACATTAAGTCACACAACAGAGGGCCAGTAATGTGATACTTAACCACAAGCTTTACTGAGCATGTCTGCACTGTGAGAGTCTACACAAAGTACTCTCTAAATTCAAAGTGTGGTCCCAACATGCATTGGGCTCAGTGCAAAACCTGAATGGCTTCTGTGGGCTTGTCTAACTAGGAAATGATATTATGCTATTATAACATGTTAACTAATATGACAATATATGTGTTAGCAGTCAGTGTAGACAAGAACTGTTGTGTTTCATATCATGTCTCTAGCCTTGATTAAACCAGTGGAGGGGGGCGGGGGAAACAAAGGAGCATAGCCTCCAATCTTCCCTCCTCAACCCCAGAGTACCACCTGGACTTGCACCAGAAGGGAAAAGAATATCCAGTAACTGGCAATGCGGTACCATTCTTGACTTTATCTTCACCTGTGAATTGGTCTGTAGATGGAGTTAATTTATGATAACATCCTTGCCAAGTCATTGATTTCAACATCTCTCAAGTGCCAGCACTCATTAGTTTAGAAAAACTGCCCAGGGCAGACCAACCTTGCACAACCAGATTATGTTGTTTTTACAATGCTTTTATAAGCAAGCTGTGAAATGGCTAGTACATACAACAAAAGAATAATGCATAGCTTCATGTTAAAGCAGTTGCAGTAGTTCACTGCTACACCATGGAATGCACCCTAATGCCATGGTACTCTGTTCTATACATAAAAATACATTTAGATAACGAGAGAGAGAAACACACACACATTTTCTAGTTGCTCCTTTTTGCTAAACTATTATTTCAAGAAATGCCTTTTGGGAGAGGAAGAATGTCTTCATCTGTCAGTCATTCTGCTACAACATCTGGTGAGGCCCCCACAGTTAAGCCAATAGGTGCATTGTAACTACCCACTGTTTACATGACTTGGCAGATAATTAGTGCAGTGTCATGGGGATATCTTCAGATTCCTAACCCGAATACTGGCACAACCAAAAGGGAAATTGCCTCAAAAAGTTTGTCTATACTTGGATATGACATTGGCAGTGTTGCCAAGATTCTCAATATGTGGTGTGTTTTTTTAATCTGATTCCAGCTGCTGGGGCTTTGTTACTTTAGAATCTCAGCTTTCTTTAAAAAAAAAAAAATTCTGGCCCCCGTGGCTGTAAAGAAAATGCTTGAAAACATGCTAATACTTCAACTACAGAAGGCAAATAAAAAAGAACCCAACATTTATTTCTGTTTATATCTCATGATATGTAAGGCCCAAAGTATGATTTTTGAACTCTCAGGTTGGCAATACTTCATTATGTTATACCCATGTTGATCAATATTTAACACATCAGCACTCCATACAGAAAAGGACTCATTTAAAATAATGTCAGCTGTTTCTCAGCTCCTGAGAAAGAGAGGGAGGCCAGATGTGTCCCCAAGACTCCAAATTAAGGAACCAGAAGCTTCCACATCAACAGTAATGTTTCAGAGTAATGTTTAGCTCCTGTTAGAGCTGGGTGGAATTTTTTGACCAAAACTTCTTTGGTGAAAAATACAAATTCAATACCACCAAAACATTTGATCAGTATGTGTTGATTCCATCAAATTCTTTCCACTGAAAAAAAATCTTTAAAAGAAATACCAAAAAGCAAAACTGTTGGTGACATTTGCTAAATGAGAGCATACTACAGAAATTAGTCATCTTAATATGCAAGGTACAGTACTAAGACAGTAGTGATAGAGAATCAGACTGCATATGGAACACAAATGACAGTAACACACAAAAATCTAAAGAAACATGCAGCAAAGTGCACCAATTCTCAGAAAATAATACATATGATAATATAAAACTTGGAGAAAGCAATTAAGTGATATCACAATGTCATTGCACATCAGTCTAGGAGTTCAAAGTTGTATACATAAAGTTAAGCATCTCAATTCATATTTAAATACCTAGGATGACCTGATTTTCAGAGCAGAGGCACTGGAACAATTTTAATGGTGGGGGTGCTGAAAGCCATTGAACCAAACTGTAAATCCTGAATATGATGGAAACCACCCCTAGTTCCAGTACCTATATTTCAGAGGTGCTATGCACGCACAGCATATACTTGAAGTCAGTGGAAGCTGAGTATTCAGACCTCTGAAAATCAGATCACTAATTTATATTCAGACATCTGAATACAAGTGCTTAACTTTCAGCATCCAAGTTTTTTAAAAAAATCAGCCATAATGCATGACGCATTGCCTCACAATGTCTCAGTGAGTGAGTGGCAGACTTTGGAACAGAACCCAAGAGTCAGCCTTCAAAGTCTTCTGCTGTAACCATTAGACAATACTTCTTCTTGAGAGCTAATCAATACTAAAGGAGCAGGATGAAAGTAAATCTGGAAAAAAAAGGCTAATGAGTGATTTATGCAGTTTAATACAAACATGTGATGTAATTAGTTGATTAAAAATGGCAAAATGGTGTTTTAATTGAGCTGGAAATGAACAGGTAAAGGGACAAAGACATCAATTTAAGGATATTTTTAATCACAGCAAGAAAATGCACAGCAATATTCTGGTTACATAAGGAGTCAAAGGAAAAAAGGATGGATGATTCCAGAAAATCATTTCCATTGGAGAATGGGAAGGAAATGTTAAAGAGGCCTCTCAGAGACATTACAGAGAATTCTAATGACTTCAGTGGGTTTTGCATCATGCCACGAATGCCCAAGAGCCAGCTTGAATTTACAGGAGAAAAGTTTTGATAGGAGAATGACAATGTCTTGAGATATTAAAAGTGGTAAACAGCCTTAGTGAAGGATTTATTTTCTATTTTCATCACCCCTCTTTGAATGGGTTTAATATGACACACAAGACAAGAGGAAGGATGGTCTTGTGGTTAAGACCCTGGAGTAGGACTCAGGAGGCCAAGACTCATTACCTGATAACCACAAGTTTTCTATCTGACCTTGACCAAATGACTTAGGGTGAAATCCTACTCTCATTGACTTCAGAAGGGACAGAATTTCATCTCTGTGTGCCTCAGTTGCCATCTACAAAATGGGGATAATATTTGTCTGCTTCGTCTATTTAGATTGTAAACGCTCTTACTGTGTGCATGTACAGTGCCTAGTACAAAGAAGCCCTGATGAGGTTCATGCCTCAAGGCACAACATAGATCAACAGGATACTGATGTGCTAGTATAGAATTTGTCACAGTTCAGGGCAGCTGCACCTATATTTTCCCTCCCATGGTCGACCAAAGGCACCCACTCCTAGGCTTCCACCTCCTCAATCATCACCTGTTGTGAGAGGTGCATTTGCATAACTTCCCTTTACAGATTTCCTGAGAAACCCACCTAACTTTGTTTGTCCCAAAAGGTCACACTTGTCTGGCATGTTGTTTAAAATACTCCTCTTGTGAGTTGATAAGTCATCCCTGAACTAGAGCCTGATTAAGCCACACACGGCAAATAGTCATTCTTGTTCTAGGCTCTAGCCAATCCAGAAGCCAGGAGCTGGTCTAGTGACTCTCAGGGCAGGTATATAAGCCCCACAGGAGAGACAGCAGTGCAGTTTGCTCAACGTCACTGCATGGCTTGGAACTACCTGCTGCCTGACAGAGTCCACAGGCATTAGCTTGCTCCAGTCCTGCTCCTACTCCAGTCTTGTTCCCAGCCCTGCCCTTGCTCCAGTCTAGCTCCCGACCCCACTCTTCATTCCTGACTATGGCTCCGACCTGTGGCTCTGGTTCCTGGCTAGGCTGCCATAGCGCTGACCACTAGAGCCAACTGCCACTGCTCCAAACCTTAGGCCCAACCCTCCATCTCTTGGTTTCTGACACCTTTGAAGTTCATATCACATCCCAGGATTTCCACTGACCAGATCTCCCTCCCCTCTTCTCCCCCCCACCCCCCGTCCCTGAGAAGTTACATACAATCTCACAATATGCAAACTTTGAATTTTTAATACAATGGACTCTAAAGCTATTTAAACTTAATTCAATAAAATCTCTCAAAGATATTGCAGGAAATTGAGATATCTGTCACAGGTTTGCCTATATTCACATGCTCTGAGAGAACTGTGCTTCATCATATTTGTGCTGTGTACATTTGCGATATCTAATAAAGATATATTGTGGGGGTTTTAATGGCAAAAGGGATTGAGCACTAAATGGTCCCATGCTGCAACATACTAAATGTCAAGGAAAAGGGTTTGAAGGCAACAGTGGATCAGAAAGAAAAAAAATCAAAGCCATGGCAGCATTCAAGAGGGCAAAAAGAATACCTGGATGGATCAACAGAGGAATTACACAGATAATAATTAATATGTGTAAATTGCTATGGTACAGACAGCAACATAAGCTGCATCCACTAAGGTATTCAAAACAGAGTTAGACAAGCACTTGCAGGAAAAGATATTAATACAAATACTAGTTAGCAATGTGCACGGACCTAAATGACACCCATGTCCTCCCCCTTTGCCAAAAATTCTTGCTATTAGTGTGCAAAATAGTGTACACAAAGCAGCATCTGAAATATGTATTGTGGACTAGATCCAATATCATTAACTTTTAAGGTTAAACACCTTACCACTAATGTAATGTAAATTACATTAAACATTTAAAACAACCTTTCCAGGTTACTGCATTCATGAAGGTTAAACAACTGGAATTCAATATAATTTTTAAACCCAGGAGAAGGGTGGTGGTTGGGAGACTTAGAAATGTATCCTTTTTAATATATATCTTTCTTAAACAATGATCCTGCACATATGAATGTCATATTTTCTCACCTTCTCAGTGTGGTAGTGAAATGCCTGCAAGTTGCAAGTAATACAAATTAATTACTTGCATTTCATTAACTATATCCAAAGGAAAAACAAAAAGTAGGAACCTAACTGTCCAAAGACATGGGAAACAGGAAGTAGCAAATTGTAGCTGAATAAACATGAAAGACAATTAGGGACAGCTCTGTGAATAAGAAAAAGGAAGAGGTATATTCCATTGTGGTCCTCCAATGTGGAAGATTTGCCAGCATTAGGTTACATAAAAATGGAGAACAACAGACAACATTTTAATATTGGTGTTTTATATCAATCAATGGACACCTCTCTGACTGCCATTCCAAAGAAACTCAGTAACTTCTCTCAGCTGGAACAAGTGCTCTTGCATCAGATCATGAGGAATTCTCTCTTTCAAGTGTATTCAGAGTTTGCAAACTGAGCCCAACTGTACTGTACTGGGGGAAAGAGGAGCTGAAATCCTGCAAACTTAAAAGTTTAGGACATTCAGACAGAATCTCAGCTTCCACCAGTGTTTCTAAGCTCCTGCTTAGTGAAGCAAAGAGATACAGAATGTTATTGGTTTATGTGGTGTTGCAGCATTGGATTGCCACACCTTGTGGAATTGGGACATAGTTACACGTGCTTTTTAAAGTAAGGGAAAGCCTTCAGACTTCACAAATAAACATTAAAGAGTAACATTGCAAGAATTTAGTTATGACATATCCGCTTACTTACACAGAAACACACAACTTACTACCCCACCACCACCACATACACACACCGTGCTCCTCTTTAAGAATGTAACTGAAATAAGAATATATGAACCCTATCTCTAGGATTCATATGTGTAAGCATCACCCTATAGCGTGGGACAGAATATAAATTTGAAGCACAAATGACTTTCTGTGGGCCCGTCTCTAATTCTTAGTACATGAAGTGTATGGTTGGTAAGAATTAATTTTGATTTACTTTGTATAGTTGAGGCAGAGAGATATTCTCTGTGTTAATTGTAATGCTTAATAAATTAAAAGATTATGATCATTTATATTCAGTGAGGTAGAAATGTTTTTCTTTTCAAAGCACAGACACAAGAATATTAAGATCCAAACGATTGTTTGAATGATACTTTGTGCTTATTATCCCCCTAAAAATGCTGCTAAAATGAATTCATTAATTTTTAATCTAAAAACACTTAATTCAGGATATGAAAGGTTAGTTTTGAAATAAGGTGCGATACAAAGGGGATGGCAGGCACCCTGATGAGCAGCAGATTGGCTCTGATCTTTCGCAATCCAAGTGAGATGATGATGTTCTGCTATGGATGAAAGGGCTCATTATCTCAAAGATAATTGTCCAGATGCCACACCAGTGAGGTCACAGTAAACAGGGTTGTGGTTTCTGAACCAGCACTGGAGCTAATTAACACTTAAAGCTACAGGCAGCCATTTTGTACAGACCTCCATGAAGATGAATAGGTTTTCCATCACGTCAGCTTTAACCATTTGCTCACCTTGACTTGTACTTTAAAAATATAACATCCTTTAGTCCTATTGTAACAAAGTTAAAATCTTTGTCGTTCATTCATACTGTCCCCCATTTTAGTCCCACAGTTGCCTACATTCCACACTGATTTGGTCTCTCTCCTCCCTTTTACTCTGGAAAACTATTTACATCAGAAATTAAGAATAATAAAAGTGAGGGTCTAGAAAGTTGTTTACACTAAAAGAAGGAATACCACAGCATTTTAAGTAAGGCTGAGGGAAAATTTTCAGATTTAACTTTCTTGCCAAAAAAACAGATTCGGATTGACCAAAGCATTTCACAAATGTGTGTCAAGTGTGCTGAATTATTTTGGGGGGAACAAAAACAACTGAACAAATGGAAATGTTTGAAAATGAACTTTTTTATTCAAAATTATTTTCATTTTGAATTTTAGCTCAATTTTATTTTTAAAAAACACTCAAATGAAACATTTCATTCAACCAAAAACAAGGGTATGTTGCGTTTTTTACTTTTTTGGTTTGCTAAATAAATTGAAAACATTTTATTTCAGGTTGACCCCAAAATGATTATTTAATTTTATTTTTAAAATAAAATGGCCAGCAAACTGACAAATCAGTTATTAGCACAGCTCTAATTTTAAGTTTCATGCATGAATACATTTTACTGCCTCTCTCATTTTGGATTTTGTCACACAATGTCTCACATTTGTACCTTGGCAGTTGAGAGATCTGAATTCAATAGTCTACCACCACGGTGGTTGCAGACAGTGGTCACTATTTTGCCGCCATTAAAACCACAGTGGTATCTTAGTCCCTAATGCAGACCCCCACTGAATTAACTGGGGACTCCCTGTGGGTGTATGTATCTGTTCATGTGCAGTTCATTGCAGGATGAGCATATGTAAGATACATATGCATATATATATATATATCTCATCATCATTAACAACTTATTTGAAACACCATTTTATGATAGGGTGACCAGATGTCCCGATTTTATAGGACAGTCCCAATTTTTGGGGCTTTGTCTTATATAGGCTCCTATTACCCCCCACCCCATCCCGATATTTCACACTTGCTGTCTGGTCACCCTATTTTGTGAATACTCAGAGAGGGAAACCTCATAAAATTTCTGTTTTCCACCTTCTTCTGGAAAAATAATTAGCACCTGATGTATACAAAGCTCTGCACAAACACTGACCAATTAAGCTTCACCCTAAGGTAGGTAGGTGAATATAAAATATGGACAATATTTTAATTTGGGGAAGCTAGGCGGAGAGATGACATAGTGTGCTCATGTTCACAGAATGAACACACCTGAGCAAACCTGTCACCTGAGGAGTGCACTCATGAGTGCTTCAAAGGGGTGAAAAATGCAGATCTCCCTATAACAGAAGAGAGAGTGTACAGACGGGAGCCTTTTTGTGATATATAACATTTGGAATGATATAGTGACCACTCTCAACCTTAACAATGGAATTCAAACCCGCATGTCCTTCATACACATATACATAGAGCTAAATGTGTATTTGCCATTCCCATTTCTATCAGAGAATCCCAAGGTGCTTTAAAAATACTAATTAATTCTCACATCACTCCTGTGAGACAGATAAAAGTGAATGTCATCCTCATTTAGAGATGGAGAAATTGAGGCACGGAGAACATAAGAAGCTTGCCCAAGGTTACAGAAGAAGTCCCAAAAATCACAGACCCAGGAATCATCCAGTCACAATCCTTCGCCACTACATCAACTTTTATGTTAAAAACACATTCTGTATAGTTGAGTTTCAGTGCTTCTTGGGATGGGTGACCTGAAGACATCGCTTATGGGGCCTGAGGTAGAAAGAGGGTAAATTCTTAACTTACCTAAGGGCTGCTGAATTGCCTCCAGATCCAAGTGGTATTTGCCAATCCAATTTGTCAACCTATCTCTAATGAGAAGATCAGTTCATCAGCAGAGTGGATTGCCTGCTTCTTAAATGTTAGAGAGACAGAGTTTTGAAAAGCCTGCTTTTAACAATTATATTTGCACTTTTACTGTAATATTCAAAATGTTTTAAAGATTCAAGCAGTCTCCTTTTGAATAGAAATGAAGTTTGGATTTTTAAAATGTGGGTATGTTATCAAAGTGAGGCAAGCTCCAGGCTTTCCATGTTTTAATGTTATTATGTCTGACACTACATCACTATAATCTAATATACCGTTATGGTGTGTCACAACAACACAGAAAAATCAGAGCAATCTGATTACAGATCAGCAGGGACACAAGCTCTAACAAGATCAGCTGTATATAAACAGGGGTAATATATACTAAGAACGGAAAATGTCTGCAAGTCTATGCAGTTTACTTGAAAATGGGAATGAAAGGCTCAAATACATGACTTTGTACAAGGTATTGAATCGAGTTCCCCATATAAACTCGTGTGCACACACACACACTAGGAGGAAATTGGTATATTAGAGTTTTATTATTAATGGATTGCTAGTGAGAGGTAGTAAGGCTGGACTCTCAGCAACAGGATGGATTTGAGACCAAATATTTGTAATGGAAACAATGGAATGATCGTATTTGTTACTCTGTTTTTTACATGATTATGGAGATGAGCGCCACATTACTGCAATGTTTGGAAACGACGAACAAATCTTAGCAATAAATGCATGCAAAAAACATTGCATGCAAACTAGAGAATGGTTACCATCAGAAACCATTAGGTGTTAATTTCAAGAATGTGTGTAAAAAGGGTTGTCTAGTGGTTAGAGAGGGTATTTGGGAGCCAGGAGTCTTGAGTTATAATCCTGGTTCTGCCAATGCCTAACTGTGACACCTTGCACAATTCAGTTAATCATTCTCTGCTCTCATTTACATATGGGTAATATGGATTTAAAAATATTTTTACCACACAGGTGTGTTATGAGGCTTGATTAAGCCTCCCTTAGATTGTGAGCATGGACTATCCTTTTGGAAAACACGTAGCAGACACAGGGGGTGCTACAATGAATAAACATTTTGTTAAATTCTTTGAAACTGATCAACAAAAGGTTCTATGTAGGTGATAAGCACCTTGACTAAATTTCTTATGAGCTTGATGGGGTATTTGTATACCACTGGCCTTGTCTTGCCTTCTGTGGCTGCCTGGTTATCCTACAAAAATAATATAAGGAAAACAGGATGTAAAGCAGCAGGACATGAGGATGGAGTTAATGCCAGTCTAGAAGTGGGTTGCAGTTGTCCTCTGGGAGCTGGCTGCTGCAGATTGTTACAGATATGTGGCAGTTGGCAAGCCAACTGTTGACGCTGGAGTGATAGATGTTTGCATCCACAAGGGTGAAAGTGGGCAACGTCCTTGAAATAATTGCAAACTTTGAGTAAACGTGTTTCATTGTTCTGGGGCCAATGATGGAACAGATGTGACCATTATCTTCCCCCGTCAAAGTACCTACAAGTATATAAACAGCAAAAGACGTTACTCACTCATTACGGACACATCAGCAAAGTGCACAATGCCAAGGTATTCTGGAGATTTGGCCTATTCAAGAGCAGGCAAGAAGGTACTTTTGTTCCCGCTTAACTGTATGGATATTAATGGGTTTCGGACCCCACCTACTCTCTATTTCTCTGGATCATAAAGGCTTAACCCTATGTGTGGTGACCTGGCAGAATGTTTAACTATACACTGACCAAGTGCAAAGTGATGGAACGTGCTTTTGGATGACTGAAGGGAAAATGGCACTTTATAGACTGCAATGTATATGATGCCATACACCTTAAAGGGGCATGCTGTGCCCTACACAGTGGGAGTATTTTGGATTGGAGAGAATCAATTATTGTGATGCTTTTCTTCCTGGTTATAGATAACCTTTCAGTGTATCTTTGGGGAGTATGATAGTGTCCCGGAAAGTGAGGAAAATAAGGGATGCGTTGTGCCCCAACATGCTTGGTTTGATAGGAGAGAACAATGATGATGTGTAATTACATTGAAGTGTGATGTGGTACTGTGACCACAAGATTTATCTTTTGCATTAATTTTACAAATATGGAGGTACTACTGGGATGAATTTTATACTATGAATGTTTATCTTTGTCTATTAAGGTTGCCCTCAGTAGTTTTTGGAACACAGCAACATAGGATTGTAAGAAAATTATCAAAGGTATTCCCCACAGACAGCCAAAAACACAAGTGCAAAGGAAGGGAAACCTGACATGTAAATAAAAACAATAAAAGCCAAACACAACAAAAACCAAAACAAAATGAAAAATAATGTGCAGAGGAAAGCAGCCATTGAAACTTTTATCTTACATTCCATCCTGACTCATCCTTGTACCTCTGGGCTGGCTGCTTGGTAGGTCCCAGAGTTCCTGATTCCCAACTCTCTCATCGTCTTTGCCAGGTATTTACACTTAAATAGGGTAAAGGGTTTTAGGAGATGGGTGGGTGGGTTTCAAAGGCCAGTGAAGCAGAACATTATTAAGTGATAAGAGGTGCTGTGGAAATGAGGATACTTCCGTTCATTTCAAAAGCTGGATCCACTATAACAGGCTGCAGCAGGGCAGCTGCCTCATGAGCACCCCCCTCCTGCAGCACCCTGCCTCAGTTTCCTCTCAGGTAACCCCATAACTTTACTGCAGGCTCTTCTCTATCAATAATACTCTTCGTTGGGGCTAGTTTCTTATTAAAACAGAGCGTAAGTAGTTCAAAACATAAATCTCAACATAAAATCCATTTTATCACCCCAATGCAAATAGTCATAAAAATTACCCAACATTTCATTGCTCAATGCCCCACGTACCACACATCAGCACCTGCAGCCACGCCCAGACATTCGGTCAGTCATCTTCTTTCCTTCTGGTCCTGGACAGCTGCCCAATGCCCCTTACAGCTGACGTGCAACCTCACTCTTCCTTGCAGGAACCCCCACAGCCTCTCTATTGGGAGCATCCTAGCTAGGGGAACATCCCTCATTCTCCCTGTTCCTCTCAGTCCAGCTCTCTAGCCCTACAGATGTCAACGTGTAATCTCCTCTGCTACTCTCCTGCCTTCAGCTATCTCTGGTCCTCTGCTCCAGCTGTCTGACTTACAGGCTGCTCTCTGGCCTTCAGCCCTCTGGCCGGGCCTCTCTGGCTTGGGGGACACCAGCCAGGAAACCCCTCTTGCTGTTCTCCTGTCTTCAGCCTTCTCCCAGGAAGCTTCTCGCTGTCTAGCTCTCATCTCCCACTCAATCTCCTACACCCAAGTATCCCTGACTCTCCCTCTCACTTGGTCTCCCCTCCCCAGGGCCCAGGTGCCCCCTTTTAAGCCAAAGTTGGAGGCAGCAAATAAGGCACAAGTGCACTGGCCCTGCTCCCTCTTAAAAGTCCAGTGCCATTCTATGACACAGGGCAAAATACCTATTACATAATATCCTCCAAAACAGTAATAAATCCTAGTGCTCTTAAAACTGGCTGTGCCATTACCAGTTACACCTACGCCCAATGTCATAACGTCCTCCATAACAATAACAGAATAGCACATGCATCTTACTAGGGTGTGATGCTGGGTCCTCTGCCATGTCCATCCAGGCCATTCCGCAGCTTCAGTCTCATCTTGAGCAAGTCTATTCCAGACAGAGGCTCTCTACTCTGAGTGACTGGGCTCAGATAAAAGGAGAGGTGAAGCACTAGACAAAGGATTCTCACACTCGCTGGTCTTTGACTTCCTTTGCCCCCTGCTCAGAATAATGACTGGAGCCCTTGAACACCCAGTGTAAATTCAAGTTCCATACTCAGGACACTATTGATGATGCAATTTACCTGATCATAAAAAGGAGAGTATTGGGACATCACTAGACCTTGCATTATGGTCCTTGGCATTTTGTTAGGCCACCTTAAACCCACTGATCTTCTCCCTGCACTATGACCGAAAACAGTGGATTCCATCTTGGCTAGTCAGACACATCCTGGTGGAGCTTTGCATGTCTGTCCTTGCCCCCAAATTTGTGGGCCTTGTATCAAAGTTCCAGCAATGCCTTTCTGAGGACCTATGACCATCTGGCAACACATTGAGATAAGGACTTTTCAGTGGGCATTCACAAAATTTGGAGATATGCACCGGAGATGGGTGCAGTTGCTATACTGGCAGCTATGCGAGATTGGGAACCAAAATGCTGGGCAATCCTAACAGCAATAGGGAATGTCGCTCCAGGAAACAGAGAATATGTAGATAAGATAGCTCATAAGGTAGAAAGGCATTGGAGGAGTAGCAGCAAATGTTCCCTCTAATTTTTGACAGGCTGTGTGCGCAAAAAAAATTTTCTATGCAAATTGTTGTGCTTCTGGGCAAATTTTTGTGCACACGGTGTTTCGCCATGTGCGCGGGGTTTAGGATCTGTGTGTGCACGCACACACGCACAGCTTAGAGGGAACAGTGGTAGCAGCCATGGATTGTTGAGACAGACTGAGTGAAAGAAGCACCAAGGAAAGCTCACTCAAGGTCTGACTGTGTCAGCAGCCTCAAAGTGATTCCATCAACAACATACGAAAAAAAGGGATTTGTGGTCTGGACTGGGGAAGATTTAACAAGAACAGTCAAGTCATTATTCAAGTGAAAAGACTAGTGAAGACAAGCTCTAAGTAATCCTTACACAAGGAGGCAAGGGAATAGAATGGAATTCAGATATTCAGAGACTAAGTCCAGTGCCTTAACCTCAAAACCATCCTTTCTCCAGTGAGATAGCAATTACATCATTAAAAAAATAGTAATATATGAAAAGTTCAAATCAAAGAACCTGGGCCATATTCTCAGTGCAAAATGAATGTACAACACTGGTGATCTGATTTGGTAGCATTTTACACCTGCTTTGCACATGGGTAAATGCCAACACAGGCTGCATGGAAATGGATATCCATATCTGTTCTTTAACCAGACTCACTCCCTTTTCCTTGAAATCTTTGTAAATCTCTTGTTACTAACACACAAACACCCCTTTCCCTCTCTGTCCACTCACCAGGGGTGAAAGTAACTTAATGGACAGGGTCCTGAGCAAGGGGGCAGGGCCTCAGGCGGAATCGCCACCGGAGCCCCATGGTAGTGGTAGCTGCGGAGATTTAAACAGCCAGGGGCTCCGGCCACTGCCGGAAGCCCAGGGCCCTTTTAAATTGCTGGCCTGGGGAAGCTGCCCCCTGCCGGTACGGTTGGCTGTGTACCGGCTCTGTGTACCGGCTTACTTTCACTTCTGCCACCCACTTTGGTTTGATGTCACTACTTGTTTGCTATCTGTTTAACTGATATTCCTTGGAGCAGGAACCTTGTTGCCTCACATATATATATATATATATATATATATATATATATATATATATATATATATATATATATATATATATATAAAGTGGCCACACTCACTTGTGAACGAGACGTTATAACAACTTTTGGATCACAGGGGATATTGAGGACATGGTGCAGGTTTAGCTGCTTTGTTTAGTTGATACATCTTGTTAACACACATGGAGGACCCTTAGCGTTTTCCAATCAGTGCCTCTTTTTGCATATTTATACACTGAAATACATATAAAAACAAATAAAATTAATAATAGCAGTAGTAGTGCAGTAGCTGACTTTCTGAGATGCATAGCAATGTGTGTAATCAGAGAGCAGAGGTTGGATCAATCCTACTCCCCAGACAGAATATCCTATTTTATATCATTTGAAATGTGAAGAATAAAACAAAATTAGATGAGCCTGATCCAGACCTAGATGTAGCCTTTAAAAAGACCTTTTTTGTGCTGGATTACACTCTTCTTCATGAAAGCGAGAGATGATGCACAACACTGACTTGGCACCAGGTATATTGTATGCAGGTGTTATGTAACTTTCCCACTCAGGTCTGCCTTGTGCCACTCAGTCTGATGTGTCACCACCTGTCCCTTTCTCTTACACCACTGGGCCTATCTGCAACAGACACTGTCATGCACGCTAGAAAAATAGGATTGGCACCTCTTTCAGTGAGTTTTGGATCAATTTAATCAGGCTATCCATCTGGGTCATTTCAACTCTCTTTCCAAACCTGTAATAATTACAGCTTTTGAATCAATCATTTCCAACCAGCTGCACTGGACTCGAGCACGGTGATTGGCTCATAATTAATTCTAATTGAAATAATTGTAGATTTTGAGTCAGTAACACTAGGATCAGATGAACTAAAGGACCCTCTCCCAAAACCCAATCATTAGTACAAAACATTTGATGAATCTTTGTTTCATCCTTGCTCAGAACAAATAAGAATGGATCATATTAAGTTGCCCATGGCAAAGAACGTTTATTCACAGACCTACGTGCTCTGAACCATTTCATATTATGTATCTAACACCATAGTGAAAACTGCTTCTAAAACAGAAAATAGCATTTGGAAATTTAATCTACATCCAGTCAAGTAGCATTTATATTTCTTACAGGATCCATCATATCAAGAAAGCCAGACACATAAGCCATAGCCTCAGGCATGCCAAAAGAAATGGCACACTAGAGGTTAATAAAATAATTCACAGCCATTGGAACTCTCCAGGTTTGTGCGAAGATTTAAGGAAATCCTCTCTCTTGCAATGCCACTTTACCAGCCTCTTTCTTCATGGTGACCCATAAGAAAACTATTGAATCATAACACTTTAGCCTGAAAAAAGACAGTCTTTACAGCACTCCCCGGGAAACTAAATCACTGGGGAAAGGAGGCTGTGAGTGTATGTATTTTAACTAATTCTGCCTCCCCAGAAGGAGGTAATTTAGGAGCAAGCCCCTTCCCTTCTCCTTGTCCCTAAATCTCTCTCTCTCCTCCCTAAGCAGTGCCCATTATCACACTCTCATCTGCACAGAGAAGAGGCCCTCAAGCTCCTGTTTTGTGGGATGGCCAAGCAGGAGCTGAACAAAAAGAGCTCTGTGCTGCACCCAGCTGGCCTTGCACCAGAGAACATGAGCTTTCCAGCTGGCAGCAAGGGGTATCGGCCACAACAACTCTAAACCGGCTCCACTAAATTCATTTTAATAGCAAAAACAACCTGCACGTACTTTGTGTAGCCCTGAAAACAAGTCAATTTTTCACGCTGGCACTATTTACGCTAATAGTCTGCAATGATTTCAGTTCACACTAATGCAGTGTTATGTGATCTATTAATGATCACTGTTTATCAGAGCATTTGGTGTGCAGATGGAAGAAACAATTGCTTGGTTTGGTATCAGTGAGCGCTCTCTGCTGACCAGCAGTAGGTACTACAGTCTCTTCTCATTTTCTGCAACACAATAAAGTCAGATTTAATTTCATTTATTTAAAAAAAAAAAAGATAAAGAGAATCCTGTAAAGGAAAATTCTCTTGGTATCCATGTGAGCCTCTATATTTACATCTATTATGCTCTAAATGTCATGTTAGCTTAAACCAGCTCACTTTCTAGAAAATCACTTGTGATCATGAAATTCAGGGATTTCTTGAGAATGTATTATTTCATTCAGATATCTTAAGGAGAGGGGGAAAGGGGTGGGGGATCAACCCTGACTTCTGTATCCCCTTGAGAAGAAGTAAAGTCAAAACCAAATACTTAAACAACAGCGTTCTAAAGCAAAGGCGGCAGCACTGAATAGCACTGGCATAAATCCACAACCTACAGCACCTCTTTGCTGAAGATACATTGCCACCTCGCAAAGGCATAATGTAATCTACAGCACAGACACTGTCAGCAAAGGCTTTAAAACATCCTGCCACTCTGAAGAATAATAGGTCATTATTTCTGTGCTATTCTGACTATAAAAACTGTGGGTAAAGAGAGACATGAAAAAAGGTGAGGGTGTGAGGGAAGGAGGAGAGGAGCTATGAACACAGACATCAAAAGAAATATGGGCAGCACTGCCCATTTTTCTGAAGTTTAAATTTACTGTTGTGTATCTGTCTATCTCTTATAGTTTTGGAGTTGTTTCATGGGATTGTTACTGGGATAAGAAAGCCATTCCCCTATTGGAAGCTGGCTGACAGCCAGTCCAAGTGGTGGTGGCGACCAATGGCTGTTTGGTGGCCTATATCAGGTGCTCTACCAACACAACTGGAATCCTTCGTGGCAGTCCCAGAAGAGATACCAATAGACATGAAAATTAGAGTAAATGTTCACACTTCTGGGTGCCACAGCATCCTGACAGGACAGGGTGGTGCTGCCCTGTTTTGTGCATACCATGCGGATGTCATTAAAAGACTCATTACCCATCTGAAATACCAGAAATAACTACATTAATCCTGCAGTCCAGCACCCAGGAAGTTAACATATGCTTTGAGTATTCCCTAGGGCCATCTCTGCCTGATCTGTGGCTGCTTTATGCTGCTACCATGGCACATGTGGGCTGGGGCAGAACAGAATATCCGACCCACCTTATTTATACTTCCTGTTTCTCATATGCCAGAAACCTCATGATCATACATTGGTCTAGAATCCTATGGGCACTATTTTCTGGAAAAGCAAGGATGGGGAAAAATACAATTTTCATTCTCCTACTTCAATTTTTATATTTTTTTTTGGGGGGGGGGGGGTTATGTCCTGCTTCTTAAGTCAAAAGATATGGAATAACAAGTCACAACAACATCTTGTATTTAAAGTAGCTTTCATCCTAAATGATTGGGGCATTGGGTGCTACTGGGGGGGGAAAAAAGCAACAGCATCTGTTATTTACAAATGTATTGTATATTCCTATGTACCTGGATCATTTCACTGGCCACTCAAATGTAGAAATTAGGGGGTGAAATTTGGCAATTATTTAACTGCACATCAACACCACTTAACCGTTTGGAACCAGATACAGGAATAACTATAAGAAATTTTGAGAGAGACCGGAACTGTCAGAATTGGAATTAGATAAGGACACCAGAGTTTACCATCCTCATTCTTACTAAAGGTGCTAAAGGATGGATCTTTAATTATCATATTTGGGCAAGAGTTTGTTTTCACATCTCATACAAGAGATGGCATCACTAGCAGCAGAGTGCCCTCGAAGACCAATCTGAGGCATTTGTTCAATACTGACTCAGGACAAAATGTTATCCTCTGAATAAGGACCTCCACCTGAGACAGCATTTCAGTGTTGACTAGAAGGTGCTGAGGGAGTTGGTTGATGTGATTGTAGAGCCATTGGCTATTATCTTTGAAAACTCATGGCAATCTGGGGAGGTCCCAGACAACTGGAAAATAGCAAATATGGTGCCCATCTTTAAAAAAGAGAAGAAGGAGAATCTGCAGAACTACAGACAAGTCAACCTCCCTGGAAAAATCATGGAGCAGGTCCTCAAGGAATCCATTTTGAAGCACTTGGAGGAGAAGGTGATCATGAACAGTCAACATGGATTCACCAAAGACAAGTCATGCCTGACCAACCTGATTTCCTTCTATGATGAGATAACTGGCTCTGTGGATATGGGGAAAGCAGGGGACGTGATATACCTTGACTTTAGAAAAGCTTTTGAAATGGTCTCCCACAGTATTCTTGCCAGCAAGTTAAAGTATGGATTGGATGAATGTACTAGTAGGTGGATAGAAAGCTGACTAGATCGTCGGGATCAATGGGTAGTGATCAACGGCTCGATGTTTAGTTGGCAGCCGGTATCAAGCAGAGTGCCCCAAAGATGGGTCCTGGGGCTGGTTTTGTTCAACATCTTAATTAATGATCTGGATGATGGGACAGATTACACCCTCAACAAGTGCGCAGATAACACTAAGCTGGGGGGAGAGGTAAATGCACTGGAAGGTAGGGATAGGGTCCAGAGTAACCTAGACAAATTGGAGGATTGGGCCAAAATAAATCTGATGAGATTCAACAAGGACAAGTGCAGAGTCCTGCATTTAGGATGGAAGAATCCCATGCACTGCTACAGGCTGGAGACCAACTGGATAAGGCAGTTCTGCAGAAAAGGACCTGGAGATTACAGTGGATGAGAAACTGGATATAAGTTAACAGCGTGCCCCTGTTGCCAAGAAGGCTAACTGCATATTTGGCTGCGTTTGTAGGAGCATTGCCAGCAGATCGAGGGAAGTGATTATTCCCCTCTATTTGGCACTGGTGAGGCTACATCTAGAATATAGCATCCAGTTTGGGGCCCCCCACTACAGAAAGGATGAGGACAAATTGGAGAGTCCAGCGGAGGGCCATGAAAATTAATAGGGGCCTGGGGAACATGACTTATGAGGAGAGGCTGAGGGAACTGGGCTTATTTAGTCTGCAGAAGAGAAGAGTGAGGGGGGATTTGATAGCAGCCTTCAACTACCTGAAGGGTATTTCCAAAGATGATGGACCTAGATTGTTCTCAGTGGTGGCAGATGACAGAACAAGAAGCAATGGTCTCAAGTTGCAGTGCGGGAGGTCTAGGTTGGATATTAAGAAAAACTATTTCATTAGGAGGTTGGTGAAGCACTGGAATGGGTTACCTAGGGAGGTGGTGGAATCTCCATCCTTAGAGGTTTTTAATGCCCGGCTTAACAAAGCCCTGGCTGGGATGATTTAGTTGGTGTTGGTCCTGCTTTGAGCAGCGGGTTGGACTAGATGCATGATTCCCATGCAAGTACTGACCCAGTAATTTATCCCTACAGTTCACAGAAAAGAAATAGAAAAGGTATGCAGCTCTTGTAGTGAACAGTGCCGTCTGTTAGCAAGGCCCATGCACATTTACTGAGGCTAACACATTCCAGCAACCAGATTCTAAGACAGAAGTGAACAACATTCAGTGCTATCATTTGGAAACGTTCAAACCTGCAAAGAAAGGCACTTATCATTGACATGGATATTGTTTACTGGGCTGTGCATTAAATCAACTTACAGTATAATCTGTCTTGCAACTCTTACTAGAATGCTTTTTGTAGCCACACATTTCAACGAGTGATATGGTGTACCTTACATAGAGAGTTGGGTTTGACATATTTATTTCAGTATCTTCTCAAAAATGCATTAAAAAATCCTTCATCTGAAATTCTAGCCTCTTTGGCCTGTCTCATACACCATTCTAAAAAGAGTGACATCAAGCTAAAAATCTGAAGTAAGGTATCTTCAGGTTATAGATACTTCTTCAGTTATATATTGAGCTGTCTCCAAACTAACATGCTGTGCCCTTTTTAATTATGTGAATTGAGGAAGTGCCACCAGGCACATAACTGACAGTAGCTATTTCATAATATAGTAGAACCTTCTTATTGTGAAGTTATTTTTCCATAGCAAATCTTTGGTCTGGAGCTAACGTCAGCCTTACAATCTATGGCCATAGAAGGCCTTGCAGGGAGCAGGAATCAACCTAACTTAGGAGTAAGGGTGAGCAAGATGCCACAAGCCTACTAGGGAATCTGTAGCCTATACCATATCCCAGAACTAAAAACTTTGATGTTGGGAAGGCCTGTGTTGTGATGTAGGGGAAGTTGGGGATGTGGCAGACAGAAAGATAGGGGAGTGTCCAAGGGATCTGCATTACACAAATCTATCAGTCAAATCCCCGCACAGCGTGGGAGCACACCAGCCTTGGGAGCTATTTTAGATTGCCAGGAGGGAGGGATTGCCAAGCTCCTATTTCAAAAAGTTCTGCTCATATAGGATGGATAAATAACACAAATGACAAGAGATAGCACAGAATAAGGAAAAGTGAGTAAGCCTGAGATCTGTGATTTTGGGTTTTCAAGGCTTTTAATGTAGACTGTCATGCTTGGGACTGTGACATTGTCTTTCAGAGACACTGTAGATATGCAGTAATCCCACTGAAATGAGGTGGAGTATAATTTATCATCTTGCTATCTCATGAATTGCTAGTAGTTCCATAAGACATTCTGTAGTAGGCCAGAGGGAGGGACAGCCTTAGAGAGAAAGGAAAAAAGCTATGAGGAGATATCCTGCTTCCAACGTGTTATGGAACTAAGATGATAAATGCTCCATCGGAATGAAATCAGATGTGTGTTTGTCACCATAGAGACAGGCTTCACTCAAACCATGAGAACACATAAGAAGTAGGAAATGGGGTTTGGAGCTTAATGATGGGGCACAGATTGTATCCAGCCAGAACAAGCATGATGTATTATAGGACACTTGAGGTGACACAATCTTGGTTACTGGCTTCAATAGACTCACTCATGGACATCCTTATAAAAGAGAAAAAATGTATTTCTATACACACTGCCAATGGCATTACCGCCTATTTAGGAACCAGTCACAAATACAGATAGTATAGTAACTATAAAGATAGACAGTTGTCGCGTTACCTACACACATGCTTGTAAATTGCTGCTTTCTCCTCTCTTTACTGAAAGTTTGAGGGCCAGATGCTGATCTCTTCAACACTAGTGTAAACTCAGTAACTCCACTGCAGCCAACAGAGTTATTCCAAGATAAAACCGATACTAGTGAGACCAATATCCAGTCTTCAGTTTTAGTTCCTTTTCTCTCAAGAGTATGGCACATTTGCCTTTTATTTCAGCTGCCTTTTAAAATGCTCTGGGAGTGGGTATCTTTTGTACCCGAGACACTGCAAAATGCTATTTATCATACATTAGGGCAGGGGTCAACAACCTACGGCACGCATGCAAAAGGTAGCATGCGAGATGATTTTGAGTGGCACTCACACTGCCCAGGTCCCGACTACCAGTCCCAGGGGCTCTGCTGCCATCCTGGGGTCCCGGCCGCTGGTCCGGGGCTGTGCTCCTGGCCTAGGCCCGGGGCTCTGAAGCCGCTCTCAGCTGTGGCCCGCTGGCCCCGGCCTGGGCATCGAGGGGTGCAGACAGGGGCAAGAGGGGGCACGGCTCAGCACCCCCACCTTAAAAATTGTTCCAGTGCCACTGTACTGGGATATTTTTAAATCGTGATTTGCTGCTTACATCACTATCACGTCACATGGAACAGTGCATTGCATTTGACGTGCATGCCGTCTGTCATGATTTTTTTTCCCACTGTAAGTTGAGGGGTACATTTGACAAAATGTCAGCTCCTAAGAAAGCAAAGTTAGATGTCCGTTCTTTTCAGCCTTCTTGGACAGATACATTTGGATTCCAAAAAAAGGACCATGCTGTTTGTGCTTTCTGTTGTGAAAGTGTTGTTTGTCGCACATCAAGTGTTTGACATTTTCAAACGAAGCACGAGAAAACCTTTCTTGACGAAGCAGACAAGACTGAATCGATCAAAAAGGCAGTAGCAGGATATGAGAAACCAAGCAGTGTTTTAAAATGCTTAAGTGTAAGTAAAAAATCAAACCACAGAAGGAAGTTACAAGATTGCACAGTGCATTGCAAAAAACGGAAAGCCGTTTACAGATGGGGAATATATAAAAGAAGTTTTTCTCAGCAGTTCAGAGGTTTTGTTCAATGATTTGCCAAATAAAGATGCACATCTAGAATTAAAGAACTGCCTGTCTCTGCCAGAACAGCTGAGAGACGCGTAAGCAAAATGGCAGAAAATATTAACGAAAAGCAGATGACTGCATTAAAAGACACAGCAGTGTTTAGCATTGCAGTTGAGGATAGCATGGATATAAACGACGTTCCACGTTTGGCAGTTGTCACAAGATATTGTGCTTCTGATGAAATCCAAGAGGAACTTTGTTGCCTAAAACCCCTGCATGGCACAAGAAAGGGGGAAGATATAGTGGAAAATTTTGTAAACCGTTTTGAAGAACGAGGAGTTGACATCAGAAAAATATTTTGTGTGACAACAGGTGGTGCTCCTGCCATGGTCGGAAAACAGAAGGGATTTGTAAAGTTACTTGAAGATCAAATTGGCTGCCCGACAGTCAAATTTCACTGCATCATCCATCAAGAAAACCTGCATGCTAAAATTTCTAATTCAGAGCTTAATAATGTGATGACTACAGTGGTGCAAATTGTGAATGTCCTTGTTGCTCCATCTACTTTGACTCATAGAAAGTTTCAAGCACTGCTAGAAGAGATGGACAGTGCTTACAATGACATTCCACTTCACAGCAACATTTGGTGGCTAAGTCGTGGAAAGGTTTTGGTGCGCTTTGTGAATTGTTTTGATGCAATCAAGGCCTTTTTGGAAAAAGGACAAAACTACCCCAAACTGGATGATGACAAATGGCTATGTAAGCTAATGTTTCTAACTGACATCACCGCTCACCTAAACGAACTCAACTTCCGTCTCCAGGGTGAGGCAAACAGTTCGGGATCTTTATGAAACTTGGAAGGCATTTGTTCTAAAACTGGCAGTTTTTTCTCGGGATATTTGAACTTGGACTCTCCGCTACTTCCAATACATAAAAGAGCTATCGACACGTTGCACTGTCAGTGTCGATGAGATTGGAATGTACATGCAAGAACTGGAATCAGAATTTCCTGACAGATTTCAAGATTTCCAGCGATTTGGCCCAAGGCTTTCTTTTCTAATTAAACCTGAAAAGTTCAACGAAAGCGACTTGGATTTGTCTGTATTTCAGTGGATGGGTGTTGAAGATTTCAAAATGCAGCTCATTCAGTTAAAAAACTCAGAATTGTGGGCATCAAAGTTTGGAGAGCTGTGGAGTGCACTTAAAGCTACCAAGAGAGATCATGGGGCCTCTATTCTCACCTGCTGGACATCCCTGCCAGTGAAATTTAACTGTTTGAAGAAAATTGTGTTTGCAATGCTTTCAGCATTTGGATCCACATACCTGTGTGAACAGGTATTTTCACACATTAAATCTGTCCTCTGTCCCTCTCGGAACTGGTTAACAATTGATCACTCAGAAGTCTGTGTTCAGCTTAAGGTATCCAAATATGTGCCAGACATTGGAAAACTCAGCAAGGAAAAGCAAGGGCAAGGATCACACTAAACTGATAAGATCTGCATTTTAATTTAATTTTAAATGAAGCTTCTTAAACATTTTTAAAACCTTATTTACTTTACATACAACAATAGTTTAATTATATATTAGAGAAAGACCTTCTGAAAACGTTAAAATGTATTACTGGCATGTGAAACCTTAAATTAGAGTGAATAAATGAAGACTTGGCACACCACTTCTGAAAGGTTGCCGACCCCTGCATTAGGGGCACAGTCTTGCCTGTTTGTTCTCAGTCTTGTCACAAATAACCTGTGAATAATGTCCATTGGGCTAGTAGGAACCCAAGGAGAATAGTCAACAGCCTATTATCAGCTGTCTTGTGAGCACAACATTTAAAAGCACAACAAGACAACAGGGCTACTAAGTCTCTCAGGATGCAACTGTCACCTGTAATGCAAAGTTAGATTCTAATAAAACAATAGCAACTCATGTCTCATGGAAATTAATCTTTTAATGTCAACTGAATTCTTAGCAGACATACATGTTTGCAGTCAAAACAATGGTTTCCTATTACACTAATGACTCTCTCATTGAGCGAAATGGCAGAGAAAGATGTCATTAATGCATTATAACTTTGTGGCACATAACAGCATTCATGCACAAACCAATTTGTCTGAATGTGATAGGAACACATTTAGTAGGGAACACCACTAATTTGTTACTGAATGTATATATTAGACTTTCTAAAAATCAATGTCCAATTTGTTTGTAGAAACAATGGAGACTAATGATTAATTACAGATATTTGCTCCCTTGGGCTATAATGCCATAGTTCGAGTGGAGAAGGGTTTATATTTTAAAACCCTTCTTTCTGTGGCTTATAATCAGGTTTGTAGCAGAGATGCAAGCTCTTGAGGCAGCAACTGACTTCTGATATGTATATATAGCGCCTAGCATAAATGGGCCATGATCTTGGTTGAGGCCAGTAGTACTGAAATACAAATAAATAATTTGAAAGGAATGGCTTGCCTGTCCTCTCTCTATACCCAGCAGCAGCCCCCATCCACTATGTCTGTCTCCCTGCAATTAGTTCCTGATGGGATAAGTAGTTCTCTGTACCATCGGTGGGTCACTCAGCACAACAGATACTTTATGGATAAATGCTGCATTATCTGTTAATACCTTTTGGACTAAGGTTCCGCAAGCCCTAGTGCAGCTATGCTCCTGCCTAGAACTTCTGCTAAAATCTGGGCCTTTAGAATGTTATGCTTGTGCAATTGAAGAAAGGTCAAAGTTAGAAACATTTTATTAATCTGAAGTAGTGACTACTACACACTGGGCACTTTCTAAACACCTAAGGACAACCCCTGCTCAAAGGAGTTCACAATCTAAGGATAAACAGGTAGGTGAGTCTACAGGAAAGGAAATAACATTCAACAAATTATATACATTGACTTGATTCATTGTGAGCAGCATCGCAAAAGTGAGACTTTAAGGAGAACTTAAATGTGGACACGGCAGGGGCTTTGCGGGTGAGCGCAGGTATGGAAGTGATCATCTTTAACCCTTTAACTTAGTTATAGGCTGAAGAAAAATGGTGAGAAAATTCCAAAGTTAAGAGGTGAGATTTTGTGCTATGCCTCTAAGACAGAGGCAATGAAAAATTACCTTTTCCCTGCCTATTTCCCAGGTGGGAAAAGTGTATATCTGACACGCCCCCAAAGTCCTCCTGGCTCTTGCCTTCTCCTCCCAAATGAGAGCCCTTCCCATAATCCCAAGGAGGAGGAACAATGCTCCTTCCCCATGGGCAGGCCAATAGAAGATTAACCTAAAATTCTAAAATGTAACAACCTTCAGGGCTAGTCCATTTGATGCAGCTATGTTTTGTAGCACTGTTGTTGTGGTATTTGGATAGGTTTCTGGATGATATTGGATCAGAAGGTAGCAAGCTGTCTTTTCCAAAATATTTTTAACTCTGAATAGCTATCAGAGACCTTACAAGACTGCAAACAATTGAGGCTGGCAACCACCCAAGACCAGTGTATGCAAATGCACTTGTCTTTACTGTTACCTGTTCTCCCCTCTTCCTCCCATTTGTCTGTTTATTCACCTGTTGCATGCATCAAAATCCTTAATTGTGAGCCCTCTGGAGCAAAGGTTGTCTGTGTTACTTACTTGTACCGTGCCTAGTATAACAGAGCCCTGATCCCAGACTGGAGTCTTCTCAGGCACTACAGCAACCTTAATACTAATAACCCTCACATACACACACACACACACACACACACACACACACGCACTCTCTCTCTCTCTCACACACACACTTTGATTACTCAGACATATGGACTTTTTAGGAAAACTTGGGGGTGGGGGAGAGAACTGAACCATTTCTCAGTGGCCCATTATGAAATTGTTGTATTTTGAGCTTATATGCATAGTCATTACACAGTAGTACAGCATACAAGATTGATATTGCATGTAAAATCAGATAAAGTCTAATTTCCTCACATACCGTATTAACCAAATAATACATAATGATGCAAAGAGAGCATCTTTTAAACCAAATGCACGAGCTGGTTTGAGCATTGATGGAGACCCAATTGTATTCAGTGATCTAGAAGCAGAGGAAGATAGTTCCTGCCCCATAAAGTTTACAGTCTATGAGATTTGGCTTGGCAAGCCAATCTGTTGACAGCCTATTACTTGACAACACTCAAATGTTGTCAAATATTCCAGCAAGAATACCCTCATGTGGCGGCCTAACTTTTTGATTTTATCATGGTACTATTCTCTTTGTTTTACAGCTTCATTTCATTGTGCTCCACATTTTTCTGAGTTTAAAACATCTCAGTTAAGTAACTTGTTTTTTATAGAAGCGACAAAGGGTCCGGTGGCACCCTATAAACTAACAGAGGTATTGAAGCATAAGCTTTCGTGGGTCAATACCCACTTCTTCGGCTTGCATCCGAAGAAGTGGGTATTGACCCACGAAAGCTTATGCTTCAATACCTCTGTTAGTCTATAAGGTGCCACAGGACCCTTTGTCGCTTCTATAGATTCAGACTAACACGGCTACCCCTCTGATACTTGTTTTTTATAATTAGCTATAAGTATCTTTTTAAGGCAAAGTGTATGGAGACCATGAAGTCTTACTCTCTTTTGTTAGTTACTGTTCTAATAAATCAATGTTTTAAAATATTTGATCATTTTTGACATTTGAACGGTCAGTTGACCAATTATTTTTGGACCGGACGTCCAACCCTATGAGAGATTTCATGATTAAACTATTTTTAATTGGCAGGTTGTATGAATAATTTCTGTAATTTGAACTTTCTATGGTAAGGGATCTATAATGTAGCTCACTCAAGTTACAAAGTAAACTACACATAAAATTGTGCAGCCTCCCTGGGTAAGAATATGCTGTTTTGGTCACTGTTACTTCATTCATTCTTCATTCATTCTGTGTATCAGTTTAAGTGCCTATGATGATCAGCCAGTCTGCAAGCCACCACTTTGTGGAGACTGTTATCCATCAGCAAGAGGCAGAAAAAGCAGCTGTTATTAGAAGAGCAACTGGCAACGAGAAGGGAAAATTAATAAAGCCTCACAAAAGCCAAAGCAAATATTAACTCTCTCTCATTACTGTCACATTACTAAAACACTTTTCATTGTGTTTCAAATTCTGAAAGCAGGCAGGACAGCCATAAGAAAGTCTTTTAAAGAGGCAATAAATGGGCTAGAACTGTCACCAAGTAATTGTTTTCAGACTTGAATCCTGGCTGCTGTATTTGCACCATGCTTCATACGCCAGAGAATGAGCTACCCCATATTAACAGTTACACTTTCTTACCCTAAAAAAGTTGCTTCTTAAAAATCACTGTCAATTGTATTATTATTGTTGCTATTGATTTCTAGCACAGTAGCACATAGGAATCTAAAACAGGGATAAAGCCTAATTGCGTTGGAGGGTGAAAAAGCGGTAATAAGACAACAGTCTCTGGCCTTTCCCAGAGCTCACAGCCTTTTGGCTGAACATAGTTATGTACCATATTACAATAAACGCATTAGCCTGACACACAGTTTCATAAAAATCTAAGGCAAATATATAAAAGGTTAAATTCACTTCACTCCTACACAGCCCAAGGATCTGGGCTTTCTGTAGTAAAGTGGACAGAGACTGGGGAGTGCAATCCAATTTTGCCCCAATCCTGGCCCATAGTCAGTACTTCTCCTTGTGGCCACCTACCCATTGGACCAGAAGCCTATTTTCTCCACACCATGCAGGGTGATAGGACAGCTGGATCTTCCCTGCAAGCGCACCCACAATAGGCACAACTGTCTAATCGCACAAATCCAAACACCCATGCACCGCCTCCACCCCCCCGCCCATTCCCCAAGGCCACGCTTCTGCCCCACCACTTCTCACTCCATCCCCCCTTCCTCTGTCGCTCACTCTCCCCGACCCTCACTTTCACTGGGCTAGGGCAGGGGTGCAGGCTCTGGGAGAGAGTTTGGGTGTGAAAGGGCTCAGGGAGGGGGAGGGAGGAGGCGAGGGGTGTGGGCATGGGCTCAGGTCTGGGGATGGGGTGAAGGCTCTGGACGGGTGGTACTTACCTCAAGCGGCTCCCAGAAGCAACTGGCACGTCCCTGAGGCTCCTAGGCTCAGGAGCAACTGGGCAGCTTTGCTCCCTGCCCCTGCCTGCAGGCACTGCCCCCCACAGGTTCCACTGGCCACAGTTTCTGGCCAATGGGAGCTGTAGAGCCAGCACTTGAGGCGGGTGCTGAGTGTGGAGCCTCCCTGATTCTCCTTGCACCTAGGCGCTTCAGGGACATGCCGGCCACTTCCGGGAGCCATGTGCAGCCAGGGAAGGTAGGGAGCCTGCCTTATCCCTGCTACACCACTGACCAAACTTTCGTCTACTAAAATCTCCCGGATTGCTTTCAATAGCAACCGGGAGATTGAGGCCGATTCCGGGAGGCTCCTGGCCAATCCAGGAGGGTTGGCAACCCTAACCCACAACATTGCTCTGCATCTTAGCCTGTTCGGGACCAACAGAGTTAGTTTCTCTCTCACACAAACACACACACGAAATCAGGAACTAAAGTGACCTGGACAGCTGCTCCACCTGTAGCTCTCAACACACGGTTTAAGAGGTGCACAGGGATTTTACATAGACCTTACACACCATGGTGATCACCCTAAATTACTGAAATGTTTGGGGTTTGGGAAATGTACAGTCTAGTTTGCTTTGATCATTATTGTGACATTGCACTCAGTAGCATAGCCGGGGGGTGGGGGGGAGCGGAGGTAGTGGCCGCTCCCCCTCTGAGCAGAAGCGGTGCTTTAAAAAGAAGTGGCACTTTTTTTAAAATGGGGAGCGGAGCTAAAAAAAAGGCGCTGCTTCTATTTAAGGCATCACTTCTTGCACTCACCGGGCAGTGCTCCAGCTCTTCGGCAGAGGGTCCTTCACTTGCTCCAGGTCTTCGGAAGCACTTCGGCGGCGGGTACCACCGAAGACCTGGAGAGAGTGAAGGGACAGGACCCTCCGCTGAAGTACCGCCAGACAGCCGGAGCGCCGCTGGATGAGTACAGAGCCTTTTTTTAGCTCCAATCCTCCTGTGCTCTGGACCAGGCTATGCCACTGATTGCACTCTATATGATTTTAGGAATATATGGCAATGAGTATGAATATAATGTAACTAGAATATGCTTCATGCAAAAGGTCTCTTGTAAGGTATGATTACAAAGTTTATAATCTACTGAGTGTGGTCATCCTATTTGTATGTATGTATCATTCTTGTATCTGAAACTAGAAATATGAAATATAACTCTGAGGGCCTATTGTAATTATGCAAAGTGTGGGCCAATAATTGTGGTTTAGAATCTTGATGGCTCCCATCAACCAGGACAATTGACTGTAAATGGCTCTGTTTGCTTGCAGGCCTTCCTGTGAGTCAGGCTAGGAGGAATGAAGGCTTGGGGTCTCACAGAACATGCACCCATGTCACCTGGTCCTGAAATCCATCTTAAACCTGGTGTTTTTCCATTTAGAAGGAGGGGTGGGGACCCAGAGAAACAAAAGATTCCTGCCTTGTGCCAAAGCTATATAAGGGGGTGGAAGAGAACAAAGGGGGCAGCAGTCATGAGAAATCCCCTAGCTACCACCTGAGCTAGAACAAGGGCTGTACCAGGGGAAAGAATTGTGCCCAGACTAGGAAGGTGTCCAGTCTGTGACAGAAGTTTATTGAAACATCTCTGAGGGTGAGATTTTTATCTGTATTCATTTTCCTTACTGTATTAGGCTTACGCTTGCGTGTTTTATTTTGTTTTCTTTGTTAATTTACTTTGTTCTATTACTTGGAACCACTTAAATCCTACTTTTTGTATTTATTAAAATCACTTTTTACTTATTAATTAACCCAGAGTATGTATTAATACCCGGGGGGGGGGGTGCAAACAGCTGTGCATACCTCTCCATCAGTGTTATAGAGGGCGAACAATTTATGAGTTTAAGATTTATATAGAGTTATAAGATTTATACAGGGTAAAACGGACTTATTTGTGGTTTGGACCCCATTGGGAGCTAGGTACCTGAGTGTTGGTGACAGGAACACTTCTTAAGCTGTTTTCAGTTAAACCTGCAGCATTTGGGGGATGTGGTTCAGACCTGGGTCTCTGTTTGTAGCAGGCAAGCATGTTTGGCTCAAACCAGGCAGGATTCTGAAGTCCCAAGCTGCCAGGGAAAATGGGCTCGGAAGTAGTCCCAGCACATCAGTTGGCAGTCCCAAAGGGGTTTCTGTGATCCAACCCATCACAATTATATTATACAACTTGCTTACACGATGTTAAAGTACCAGAGCAATCTTCCAAAACTTCTTTTGGGCTTCTTTCAGCTCCCTTTTAAGTTCTCAATAAATATTAATTAGATTGTAATCCTTTTGAGGAAGGCACTGTGTCATGATATGTTTGTACAGGACCAAGCACAACAGGGTCCTGACTGGGATCTTCTGGGCACTACCACAGATGTATATAGAATAATGAAGATGTTTGAATGCCAACTTCCTGCTTATATACGGTTGAATGTGCACTAAAGATGGCCTTTTGGAGCCAGTCATGCTGCCCTTTGTTCGCAAATCCCTGCTCCCTCAGACGACAGTGTCCCACAATGCTAACTGAAGGTACTTCCTTGTTTCCTGGTGATATTCTGCCTTACAGACTAAAACTAAGAGCAGTGCTACTTTGTATGGGTTTTTATGGTGGTCTACGCTCTTTTGCCTCCTTGAAACCCAGGGTTTTGCTCTATATTTTATGTGTGTGAAACTAACTATTATGGAACTAGAGGGGTGAAAGAAAAAATGAAGAACTAAAAATGGGAAAACAAGCTTCAGAGTTACTAACCTGTACACCTTAAGATCAGTAAAACATGGGGAAAATAAGATTGAAACAAATCCCCTCATCTAAAACAAAGCTTGATGACAACAAATACATGGGTAGATTGACTTAGGTAAAGCTTTTGTGGTTAAAACATTGCGGATCACTAAAGAGAGTAGAAAAATATCCTAATCAGATTTAAGTCCCTGGGGTGAAAGAGAGAACGAGAAAGAAAAAAGAAAAGGGTAAATAAACCACATTCACTATGCATAATCCTATTTTAAACAGATTAAGAAAGACATTTATTTACATTAACCATGTGCTCTTCCCTTCAAATTGTAGCATAAATGGCATTGGTAATTCCTATCTATCAAAAGGAAGTAGGACTATTTGACTCCAGGTCAGCCTTATCTGCAGTGTTACTATTAATTTTCACCAAGAAAAACAAAAATACAAAAAGAAAACAATTTACAGGCCGTACATTACCAAATCCCACACATTTCACAGGATAGGCAATAAAATTATGCCCACTTTAACTTGCTTTAAAACGTGTCTAGATGGATGGAATCTCAAATCTAGTGATGTTTTTGTATTTAACAATTATCTTCTTCACTCTACAGCCCACCATTTCAACACACACCCCAAATATATTTCACCACACACACACACACACACACACACAGAGAAAACATACAATTTTATTTTCATTAATTTTATGTAAGATGAGTAACGCTGAAGAGACAGATTTGTGTGATGTGTTGTATTTCCCTTTGTTTTAAATGTGTCTGCAGGGAGAAAGTAAAGAACAGCATCAGTTTGACTTCTTGATATATTGCCAACTTTCACTACCAACTTCCCCCAGTAGGCATAGTGGGGATCTGCTTGTATGGTCACATTATCTACGGAAACCACTATTAACAAATGGGTTTTTTTGTGCTGCAGTATGCAGGGTAAAACTTTTTAAAACAGTTGTTTATAAAATATTCTCAAGCCAAAATTTTTCTTTTTAAATGGCAGATTCTATAATGTAGACAAGATCTATATATTCCTTCTGGGCCCTGTTAATTCTGGCTACTGTCTGCACTGACTAGCTTGGTTCTTCAATGGCTTGCAATCCTTCCTCACACCCTTTAGCACTAGCAGCCTCTGGGCTTGTCTGCATAGAAACCTAGTGTGTGGCAAGCTGGGCTGTGAATGTTGGCTGCTAAGTGCGTGGAAAGCTATGTGGACCCTGCTAGGTTATACTATAAGTCCTTCTAAAGAAAGAAATGTAGGGTATTTTAATCCACATTTTTTTACAGTATTTCTGTATTCGGGGTTGAATTTTTGGTGGCACATTAGAAGAAATGTGATGAATCTGCTGTTAAGTGAGTTGTCAAGGGATTTTCATGTTGTTTAGAGGTGGAAGGGAAGTAAGTTTTTGTAGTTGAGTTTGAGAATGAATCTGCTTTTTTGTAAATACTCTGAAAATAAAGCCACAGCAAATATTTAAAAGGACTTGTGCATGTGTACAAATTGAAGATTTGGCCATGCAAACATCCTTGAGCTGCATGTGTGCATTAGATGCTGCAAGCATGAAATGGTACAGAAGTTTTAGTGCAGACACTTGAAAATTTGAGCCACATACGGTTACATGAAAAACCTTCGCCCAGCCAACTGTCCTTACAGAATTCATCGTCAGTCCACAACCTAAAGAGCCTAGTGTTGTATTTCATTTAGTCTTTTAGAAATGTATTACCCCAATAACATCTTTCAGTTATGTATTATTCTTGCTTTAAAACAAGAGTCTTTTGATATCTTTCAATAGTCACCATATACCAGTACATGAAGCTTTCTACTCTATATAATGAATCTGTTATGCTAATAGGAGCAAGCTGGCTACCTCTCCAACAGCAATAAAGATATGTACAGTGTGATGATAATATAACAGATTGTAAAACAGAAGAGCTGGATTCACTTGTATACAGGTCTTGTATTAGGCCCTTTTCTCTAATGAAGGAAATTTTTCTGAAAACATTGCCTACAAACAGTTTTAGGTGCCTGATTATCACACAAAATTAGTCAAGCTACAAATTGCCAATATTGCATACTTTCAGCAAGCAAGACCGCATGTGTGCATACACAGATAAAAAACTGTATGCACAAGAAGTTGGCAGGTAGGTATGCAAAAAGCTATTCAGTGTGCAAGGAAACAACTAATCCACAGATATCACTCAGCTATGCGCTTAAATGTAATGAGTTTCAGTTGTTCCATAGGGATAGTCCGTGTGTTTAAATCCCAAAGGTACTGAAATGGCTCTATTTTCTAGAAGGTGTTGAAGAATTGTAGCATTCTGTTGAGCAGTGTTGCACCTGATTTTATGATCTGTAAAGCCGTTGTTCTCAGTTTTCTGGACAGAATGCAATGAAATTCTTTAGCCACAGCTGTCAGTACCTGTCAGAGGTTCACTGATGTATTTCTTAGTTTGTGTTTACTGACATTTATAATGTTCATCAGTTCACTGTTCCTATGTACTTTCCACTACTGAGAAACCTTAAGCTTGTAAATTCGATTTGCTTCCACAAGGAGTGGACACCAGCTTGGGAACAAAGCCACAAAGCACATTCCAATTTGTCAAACATCTGCATATCAGTCCTCCTCCTCTCTGGCCTGAAGACTGCCAGGAAGAACCCCGCAGAGCACTTGTTGCTGGCAGAGCAATTTGAAAACCGCCACCACCTATTACCAGTATTAACAGCTCATAATTTTATCGTGCGTCTCACCGTGATACTTTGTGTTTTTCCCAAAGCCCCAGCTACTGGAAATGTAGTTAGCAAAGAATCTCAGCTTTCTTGTTTAATGTAACCCTTCTGCCAGGTATTGTTAGCTGCAACAAGGGCCAGGTTCAAATGCCTAAGGTTCAAACACCTTAATAACTACCACCACCCATCTTCCCTAGGGACCTTAATCAGCATATTTTCCTGCCTCAGAACACAGAGTTTGTGTATAAAACAACAAAGTAAACTTTTTAAAGGGGAAAAGGAGCCCAGCATTAATTTGGTAAAACACAACAGCAATAAATCAACTATACATTTATACGGATAGCAAGTAAAACACCATCCTTCACTGAAACTTTGATCATAGTCCTTTGCCTCCATTTTCTCACTTTCTGGTGTGAATATCGGATGGATAAACATCCCTTTGACACTTCACTCCCCATCTTTTCCCCTCTGATATGCCCCCTCACTGCTTGTCATCAGTAATTAGTGAGGTCCCAGAGCCTGGGAATGCACTTGAGCAGGTCCATCTCCATTTCTTAAAGAGAAGGGCCACTGTCTCTAGCCATGATGTCATTTCTAGCCAGTCATCTGTCACTGTGCCATTGCCACTAGCCACAATGCTGTCTCTTCACCATCTGGGCAGCATGGCAAGAGTTGAGAGCTACCATCATCTCTTGCCACAACACCAGATCCAGATTCTAAGGCTCTGCCACCTAGTCCGGTTATAGTGAAGGTTATTTTGGATGTTATCACAGGTTGGGGTTTTTTCTTGACATGCACCTTGCTTGCACTTAAGATTGTCCTGGTTCTGCCTCCTATGTCTTTGTTGGATGGATCTAACAGAGTCCATCTCTGGCAGCAGAATACTTTTAGTGGAGGGTGCTAGCCCAGAGGAACTCTTTCTTTAGGAGTCAGCTGGAGCACAGGTTTGGTGCCTTCAGACCATAGTGTAGGTATATTGATTTAATTTGCAGTTTGCCTAAATTCCTGCCCTCCCTCTTCCCTTCCCCTGATCATTTGGGGGAATTCTACTTTCAGTAGTTTTTAAACCCCCTTTTCAGTG
The DNA here is from genome assembly GCA_037349315.1 of Chelydra serpentina. Taxonomy (NCBI): domain Eukaryota; kingdom Metazoa; phylum Chordata; order Testudines; family Chelydridae; genus Chelydra; species Chelydra serpentina. The sequence continues at coordinate 6,280,787 of JBAIAC010000014.1, read as the reverse complement.
GCCTTATCACTATCATTTCTATTGTGATAGTCCTCAAGAGACATCTGAGAGTAAGGCCCCATTGTGCCAGTATTATTTGTATGCCTTACTCCTCTGGGACGATGGATTTGGAACCTGACTGCTGCCGTTTGCTCTACAGTATTTGCAGATGGATCTTCCCTGCAGATTTACCTGAAGGTCCAAGTTGACTGAACAAACACAAAGCTTTAAAAGGAACCCCCCTCAACACAAAACTAACTTTTCTCTGCTTCTCCAGTTATCTCCCTTTTAACACTCGGGGAGGCCTGCTTCCAATCCATGTGGAAAATCTCAGTAGTTCATATTCACCAACGCCAAGACTTTAAAAAGCAGATACCTAAACCCATGTCTAGATGCCTAAATAAGTTGCCTGATTTTGAAATGAGCAGAACATCCAGCTGCTCTCACTGACCTATTTAGATAGAGGAAAGCGTCTAGATTAGATTTGAAAACTGATTTCTTCTATATTTCCTGATTTAGCATTTATTTAAGTGAATTAGATACATTTTTAAGCCCTTCCTGACAGGCACTCCACCCACTTCCCATGTTTGGGGTGGGACATTTGGGCTACTAGATTCTTGTGTGGGCTTTCTGAGAGCTTCATCTGACTGCTCATGAAATCAAGCACTATAGGTGACACGGTCAGACCATTTATTTGTAACAGGTTGGGTAGGAATATAATGTAGAGCACCGAATTCCCATCTCTCCTGCACTCCATGGGCATGCTAACTCTGGATGCTTTGATCTTGCAGAGGGAGGAAGTAAGTCCTACAAACAGCTGTAGGTGATTGACCAAATATTTATACAAAGCCCTCAGTGTTCTGACAAACAGATTGGGAAATTACTACCAAATGCTGTCAGATTAGGGTGGTTTTTTAAAAAACACTAAAACTGCAGTACCCGTGAATAAGCACACGAGGTCTCCTATCACACACAAATTGGCTGTTTCCCTTCAGTAATATCCACTCTCCCTTCAGGCTGTAATAAAAGTAACACTGCATTGAGAGATTAAGGATCTCTCAAACTGTTCTCTCAAGACCTTCACTTGCGTAAGTAACATATCAAACCCTCCAGTCATGAGTTTGGCAGGAAAGAAGGGCAAAGCTGCCAACACATTGTTGTCTTTAGAAATATGCAAAGTATGACTCCCTCTAGGTCAGGGTGGAGGCACATGAGCAGGGCGGAGTGGAAAAGTTTGCACTTCTACCTTGAGCTTTTCCCCTCCCTGCCACACCTTTCCCTCAGACTGGGTTTCTGCTCTGGAATGTACTCATGTATTGTCCATTTATGATGAATTACATGCTTAGTTTACTTTGGTTTAGGTGGCTGCAGGTGTTCAGGCACAGAGAGGTGGCCGGAAATTTAAGAACATGGTCTTGATTCACAACCCTGCAGGTTGCATCGTTGCTCTCTCTCTCTCTCTCTCTGGGGTTCCAGCTTCTGCCTGGGGAGAAATTTAAACGGCTGTTGATATTCCACAAGAATGTTGCCAGCTCTGAGTTATGCCAGATTAAACCATTGTAACACATGGCTGAATCTAACAGTATTAATAAAGAATTCCACTATATTTTAAACAATCTATCATAGTTGTACATGTTCTACGCCACATATTTCATGTCCCACCACGCAGAAAAATCAACTTTGCCTCTCTGGTTCTGGGTCTTTTAAAGTGAGATGATCTTGTTTTTGTGGCATAATCCTGTGAACAAACATTACAAGGAGAAGGCTCTGAAAATTGGTCATCGTCATATCCTAGATGATGATATTCCACCCTATCCTGCTCCATGAGAAAAAAAAAGCCTTTAAATTAACAGTAAAAGAGTTACAACTTGTAACAAAAAAAATTCGGAGTTTGTTAGAGATCACCATCAATCATTTAAAAGTGACTTAGCAAATTATTGTAAAATTAACCTTCACTGACAAGCTAATCAACAAAACCAGGAAATAGGGTTTCTCATAGGTTTACTGACCCAGGGCATGATCCTTATTCTGGCCAGACTGCCACTGAAGTATCTGAGGCTTGGTCTGAGTATGTGGTTTGCCATTGACTTCTTCTGGGACAAGAACAGGCCCTTAGACTATGCAGAGGTGCATATAGAGAATCTCTGCTATAATTTCTATTCCTTTGGATCCCACAGTGTCCACTTCTGACTGCCTGAATCTTGCCAGTGTGCAATTCTTTGCCCTTTTCTGAATCAAATACCACCAACACACACTACTATCCAGTCCTTTTTCTCCAGTTAGTCCATCTATCCAAAAAGTTATACACATAATTCTTTGAATGGGTAAGAATCTGATTTTCTAATACCTTTGTCAATGAAGGTTAAGATCGGAGGAGGATGTTATACATTCAAGCTGTACTGTACTTTCCTCAAGATCAGTTTGTTTCATGAACTTATTTATCTCTAAACAAACTGTAGATGGAGATATTTCATTACCTACTACCCATCCGATCAAAGGGAGTCCTTTAATGAGATCAAAGATCACATGGCAGAATCTGCCCCTCCTAACTTTATTTATAATCAAAGCATAATTTCAGTGCTATAACATTTGTTAATGAATATAGACTTCTTTACAGTAAAAGCACAGAATTACAAAACTATTGCTCTTAGTTGTTACTGCTTCTGACACCTAGCACTTTTTAAAAAGGTGGTATGGGGAAGAAACATACATACAAGTTTCTCTCTCAGCATGGTGATAGACTTTCCAATTATCTTATATTTGCTTGGTTTTTGTTGTTCTTTTACACTGGTTTGTAACAATGAGGTTAATTATTCTATTTTAAAAAAAATTTGTAGCAATAAAGTAGTAATGGAAATGGGATCTCTAACTTCAGAGGTCTGATTTCAAATTACGAAAAGTTTCTAATGCATATGACCGAAGACCAAGAACAAGGAGGAATGAATTGCCGATATGAAATTTCATGTTCCTTTTGGAACATAGTTTTGCTTCAAGATGATTATGTTTTATGTTCATCACTACATATGTTCATGTGTTGGTGGGAAGGACTGGCTTGCATGTACCTATCTAACTAACTCATGGAATGTCAGATCTGTTAGAGTTGTATATAATCATTTTGCATACTACATTAATTGCCATAATTTAGTTCAACAAGTTCAGGCAAATGTTTTTGGAGTGTAAGGCTGTGAGTTTTAACACAGGTGTCACAGATAGCATATAAGATTAGTTGATATCAGTATTATCAGTATGTATGCCATCTTCAGATCATTACAGTAACATGGGGCCTCATCAGATCATTATTATCTAAGGGATATTTTTCCTAAATAGAAACAGATAAAGAACACAGTGCTAAATAACGTCAATAATTTTAACTGAATCCATATCTGTGTAAGATTTAGAACAAACCACACAGAATTAGAACTCTGTATTAAGTATATCCATTTGGCAGATTTGTGAGGTATATTGATTGGGTGCATCTGGCCAACTCCATGTTTTTAAAATCCCAGCACATTTCATTTGTAAAGTCATTTTTCAGTGGAAAGGAGGTGACCTTCACCAAGCAAACAATATTTTTAATACCCATTTGAGCATGCATCCATCCATAATAAGAAAATCTATGGGGAAAGGGCATGTTTTAACCTTGACTATGCAAAATATGTTTTCAGAGAAAAAAAATAGGTATGTTTTAATCATCTACTCATTGAGTAAAGGTTATTCATGCTTTTTAATATTTTAAAGTCATGGTCCCTGTCTCAAAAATCTAACAATACAAATTAAGAATCTATACATGATGGAACAGGTGAAGGTAACAATCAACAGGAAGGGAATGGAGTGAAAGGCACATGGTGCTGAAACTGAATACAGAGCTTGTATAGTAGACAAATATTTATAGAAGTTAAATATACAAAGATACTGAGAGATTCAGGGCTGACAGGGGAAGGGAGAGAAAAATAAAGCAAAATATAAACCCATCAACCAAAGGGGGAAAAACCCAGCAGCAACAGCAATTGCTTTGACAATCCCAGATGAATAATAAGAAAACAACACTAATTGCTAACCTTAGTCAGCCTTTATATGTCCTTGTCTTAACAAGGACAGAGTAGACAGGGATTCATAACATGCTAAAAATGGCCCAGCCCAGGAGAGAGCCAGCAACCAATCAAACCACAAGGACAGGATACAATTGTCAAGCATGCTCACTCAGTGTGAAAGGGAGACATGATTGCATGCGGGCGTGCAAACACTTAATATGGAATTGACATAAGCAAGCACTCAAAGAACTGAAAATTTTGCACAAATGTTTTGTTGAAATACCAAATTTTTGAAAAGCGTGACCACTTTAGTAATCTGGCTGAAAAACAAATATTTTTCACAAGCGTTATTACAAAGACTGTCAAATTTTCCTGCCTATTCTAGTGAGAGCTCGGTATAAGCAAGAAAGTCAAGAGTACTCCTAAACCACTGACTGACTTGATGAATTGTCAGTCCTTAGCAGAGAAAACTGCACTGATTCTGCAAACTCCTTCCTATGCCAAAATATGACTTTTGTCTTAGTCAAGTTTAGTCTTCAACCAGCTGTTCTTCATCCATGAGCTTATCTCACATAGCTTGGTCACAGTTGTGTTATTGTATACTGTGAAGGATAGATGGTCCTAAACTTTGCTGCCAGGCAGCCTAGAGAGTGGAGGATATTTCAGGCTGAAAGAAGCAGAGACGAAGACAGTTCACAGGGTCCCTCTTGTAGCAGGATCTCTGAACTGCAAGAATCAGAGTCCCCTTGTGGAGAAGAAGGGTGAAAAGACAGACTTCCAGTTAGGAAAACAGGCCACTCCAAAGTGCGGGGAGGAGTGCCCGCTGCTGTTCTGGGAAGAGGGAAATCCCTGCCCTGCACAGTTCCTGATTAGCTAGATCCTAGTGGGGAAGGGGCAGGAGAGAGAGATGGCCTGACAGGATATGGGGGATAAGAGTACTCAATAGAGAGAGCTATGAGGACTTGAAGCATCACCAGGGGGCTTAATATCAACATTCACAGTCAGGATCAGCAATAGAAAACAGTAGAAAAAAAACTTACTGCCCCATTCCAGCTGGAATGTGTTAGGATGTGAGCAGAGAGCCTAGAGTCAAAGAACCCTGTGCCTGACCATGGCCAAAGGGGCAGCTATCTACCCAAGTTCTTTCTGAGGGCTGGGCTCAGTGACAGCACCTCCATTTTTCTGTGTAGAGGAGTTTGCTGTTGACATTGCAAGAAAAAAAAGCTACTTATCTGTGCATTAGCTGTAGTTCTTTGAGATGCTCTGTGCACATGTACATTCCACTGTGAGCATGTGTGCGCCCACTGCACTCAAGGAAGAGACTTTTGCCAGCAGTATCACTAGGTGGTGCATGGGACACTGGTCTCCTCGTACTCTCAGGGGTAGCCCTAGTAAATGATGGCACTGTATAATTTATAGTAAAGAACCAAAATTTCCAAACATATAGATGAACATAATTTGTTAAAGAGTCAACATGATTTTTGTAAAGGGAACTCATGCCTCACCTATCTACTAGAATTCTTTGAGGAAGTCAACAAGCATGTGGTTAAGGGTCATCCAGTGAATACAGTGTATTTAGATTTTCAGAAAGCCTTCGACAAGGTCCCTCACCAAAGATTCTTTAGCAAAGTAAGCTGTCATGGGATAAGAGGGAAGGTGCCGTCATGGACTGGTAACTAGTTAAAAGATAGGAAACAAAGGGTAGGAATAAATGGTCAGTTTTCAGCATGGAGAGAGGTAAATAGTGGTGTGCCCCAGGGGTTCGTACTGGGACCAGTCCTATTCAGCATATTCATAAATGATCTGGAAAAAGGGGTGTCAAGGCTGACTCCCCACTCTGACACACCGAGTGCAGAAGTGGGGGCCCACAAGGATTTAAAAAATGAATACTTGCCACTCCAGGCTTGTATTACACTCCCAAGGTTACAGCTTTTCTCTGACCTTGGCTTGGTAAACGCTGCCACCACCCAAATGCAAAAAAAACCAAAACAAAAAACAAAAACAAAAACAAGCCCCTTTGAACACAGGAAGGAGCACTTGGGAATTCCTCCCTATGGGGTACCCTCAAGCCCTTTCTCTCTCACACACACTTGCACTTCAGGGAAGAGCCGAGAAAGAAAACAAAGGAAATTAGCAGTGGCTACCAGCTAATCAAACAACATACACAAATCTCTTAGGACACCAAAAATCCAATCCTGTTCTTAAAAAAGGTAAATTTTATTAAAAACAAAAAGAAAGACAATACATCTGGAACTTAGGCTTTTGCTAGATTTTAAAAGAGCAATTCCAAAATCAAAAAGAACACCTACCAAGAGGGATTTTACAGCTAACTGGTTGGCTGGGTGTCCATCAAAAGGAGCTATCCCCTCCTTTATTTATCGCAATGGATAAGCAGAAAGGTGGCAAAAATCTGCAGATAATACAAAACTACTCAAGATAGTTAATTCCCAAGCAGACTGCAAAGAGCTACAAAAGGATCTCACAAAACTGGGTGACTGGGCAACAAAATGGCAGATGAAATTCAATGTTGATAAATGCAAAGTAATGCACATTGGAAAACATAATCCCAAGTATACATATTAAAATGATGAGGTCTAAATTAGCTGTTACTACTCAAGAAAGAGATCTTGGAGTCATTGTGGATAGTTCTCTGAAAACATCCACTCAATGTGCAGTGGCAGTCAAAAAACGAACATAATGTTGGGAATTCTTAAGAAAGGGATAGCTCTTAAGAAAGAACATATCATATTGCCTCTATATAAATCCATGGTATGCCCACATCTTGAATACTGTGTTCAGATGTGGTTGCCCCACCTCAAAAAAGATATATTGGAATTGGAAATGGCTCAGCAAAGAGAAACAAAAATGATTAGGGGTATGGAACAGGTTCCATAGGAGGATAGATTAATAAAACCAGGACTTTTCAGCTTCGGAATAGAGACGACTAAGGGGGGATATGATAGAGGTCTATGAAATCATGACTGGTGTGGAGAAAGTAAATAAGGAAGTGTTATTTACTCCCTCTCATAACACAAGAATTAGGGGTCACCAAATGAAATTATTTCTTCACACAATGCATAACTTGTGGAACTCCTTGCCAGAGGATGTTGTGAAGGCCAAGAATAAAAAAAGAACTAGATAAGTTCATAGAGAATAGGTCCATCAATGGCTATTAGCCAGGATGGACAGGGATGGTGTCCCTAGCCTCTGTTTGCCAAAAGCTGGGAATAAGCAACAGGGGATGGATCACTTGATTACCTGTTCTATTCATTCCCTCTGGGGAACCTGGCATTGGCCACTGCTGGAAGACAGGATACTGGGCTAGATGGACCTTCATCTGACCCAGTAGGGCCATTCTTATGTTCTTATTTCACTCAAATGCCATTTTGTTGATGATTACCTTTATAGTAACATTAAGAGACATTCTTTTCCCAAAGCAGGCTACACAGAAGCTCCTCTGTTTCTTTATGGGATTGAAGTGACTGCTGATAAAACGGTATAGATTCAATTATAACCCTACTAAGAAGCCAAATAATGAGACTACTGATAAATACCAAGAATTTTAGGCCAATCCAGTTATCAACCCAATGACTGATTCTTCATCCTTGTTTTTTTCTTATCTGCGGCGCGGGCCAAGGGATGTGCTGCCCATCGCGTCCCGCAGCCCTCATTGGCCTGGAGCGGTGAACCGCGGCCAGTAGGAGCCGCGACCGGCCTAACCTGCAGACGCAGCAGGTAAACAAAGCGGCCTAGTGCACCAGGGGCTTTCCCTGAAGAAGCAGTGGACCACAGTTGAGAACCACCAGGCTAACAGGAAGAGACAATGGTGCACAATTCGACTTAATGGAAAGACATTGAGACAACCTGGCTCTCAAGTTAAGAGGGCATTTCCACACCCTAAGTATGGACTAAGAGGAAAGAAAAAAGGGGGGAGCGGGGAAGACTTTTACAAGCAGGCTTGTGTCTTCTAGATTTAAAAAAAAAATCAACTGAGGGACAGCATTTCAATGTTAAGTGGTCTGTGAAATACTGAATCCTCTGTGGCTAAGGGCATATTTTGGGAAACTGTTAGAAGGCAATGGGTAACATGAATTAGAAAAGGGATTTTATCTAACATAGAAGTATAAAGCCTGAAGTTACAACTTTATGTTTATTTTCTGTATAATTTGTGCATATTTGCTTTCCCTTTACTATTTCATTTTTGAATCTGTGGCTTTGCTAGTACATAAATGTTTTGTTTACTCTTACCTCAAGCAGGTCTCTGGGTTGCAGACTGTGGGGAGTGCGGGTGCCAAAGTGAACTGACAGCTGGGGGGCTGGTTTCACAACTTTGGGGAAGACAAACCAGAGGGAAACAGTCCAAGTGTCTGGTAGTTAAGAACTTGGGCAGGATGGATTTGGGGAGACTTGGGACTAGAAGGGCTGTTGGTATCACCCTGCAAGGAGTAACTAGGCTGCTGGAAACTAGGGTGAGACATTATCCTTCTGGGTAGGCTATTGGTGTCAGAGCTCTGAGCCACAGCAGCAGAGCATTAAGGCATCATAGGTTACAGGGCAGACGGTAACAGAACCCCTCACTGGTCTGGGTGATCCCCAAAATGTCATAGATGGGTGGTCATTACAGGAGTTGCAGCCCAATATCACTCCAAGCACTCCACGCAATGGCCTAACAGACCCTAACAGATTCAAAAGTGAGGGAGCAAAGTACAAGCTTACAGTTTATTATTTTCTTTTGTTTATTTTAGGTTAAGGGAAATAGAACAAGGAATGGGGAAAATGAGCCATTTGAACACAATGGGTAACAAACCAGCTTGGGAGCTCATATTAGAAATATGGTTTACCCCAAAAGGGAAAAATCGGCAAAGGATCTGAGTATTATAAGCAGGAAGAGGGTACAGGAGGAGACGTCCCAGGGTTGGAACACCAGCAACACCTTAATCCCCCTGCAGGAGAGGGCCGCTCAGGTACTGCTGGCCACATTGCAGTGTCACAGAGACAAGGAGGTGCACGAGCACCAAGTGCAGATGGCAAAGCTGAGAAGGCAGGGAATGAGCAGGCAGGGGAGCAGGCCCACCAGCGACAGATGGAAAGAAAGGTACTTGAGCTCAAACTATTGGAGCAACAGAAAGGTGTCCCCCAGCCCATGGGTAATCCCACCCAGAACTCAACCATCTGGGGCAGACTTTGTCCAACTTTTAAATACTCAAACTGCACAGAAGAAAATGTAACTGCTTTGAAAAAAATATACCAAGCCAATGGCATCCCGAAAGGCAAATTAATATCTGTACTGGTTCCAAAAATCTTGGGGAAAGCTTTCCAAGTCTATTGGGATGGACAAGGGAGAAGCGATGAACTGTGATAATATAAAGAAGCTGTGTTACTAAGGTTTCAAATTACTCCAGAATCAGACTGCTTAAAGTTTAGTGACTTACCAAAGCATGACAATATCAGTCATGAGGAATTTATGCATAAAATGCATGATTATATGATAAAATGGGTAAAAGGTAACATGGCAGAAGGGGATTATGGGAAATTGATTTATTTGCCCAAGAACATTTCTTTAATGTTTGTTCAGATGAAATCAGAGCAGCCATATGGGAAAAGTCTCCTGAAACAGTACTGGTGGTCACTCAGGCTGCTGATCTGCATGTGCAGGCCAAATGGGTATTGAAAGAAAGCCATGAAGGGAAGTGCAAAGGCCTGGAGTAAAAGGGGGGAGTGATCCCAAATTTGTTCACAAGAGGAAGGAGAGGAAGGTGAGACCATATACACCCCAAATAGGCACGCTCTAAGTCACCCCAGTTACAAGCCCAGAACAAGGCCCCAAGAAAATAGTATATGTGTTGAGCACAAAAGGAGACATTGCCCCAAACTCAAGCCCTTCCTGCCCAGGTTAACACAGCTATGATGAGCTCTGGACACACAGAGTTATCTGAGGAGGTGTTCGTAAAATTCATATGGTCTGAACCCATGGAGGCAGACAAGATGTTCATCAAAGATGCCAAGGTTAATGGCAGGATATGCCAGGTATGTTGAGATACTGCTGCGCAGAATTCACTGATTAAAGGGGAGATGGTCAAAGAGCTCCCCGGGGAAAAATGTAAAGCTCTTTGCTTTGGGAACTTTTGAAATCACACCATCCTTAGCCCACATACAGCTGGAGTGGGAGGGGGTGAAATATGATTTCAAAGTGGGAATTTGGGACAGTATTTTTGGTTGAAAATTATATAATTTGTCTAAAAATTATTAATGTGGTAACTGCCCTGGCCCAGGCACACTAAACTAAACTAACTACAGGTACTACTACACTAACCGAACAAGAGTTCTGGAGGGAAGCTGCAGACAAGCTGGAGCAGAGCAGTTCCGAAGCACCTTCACTGGCAGCAAGAAAGAACTGAGGGTGGGGGGAGTGCGCACCACACCTTATACCGCGCCATGGAGGTGCCACTCCAGGAGTCATTAGGGGTGCTCCCCTATGGGTACTGCTAGGGGAAAAACTTCCAGCACCAGTGCACGTGACGAGCACGCACACCTATTGTGCAATACACATGAGCAATCACTTGAAGAAATAAAAATTATGAAATGCGTAGACCAGTCAAAAAACGAAAACAACACACTTTGGAAGAAGTATTAAGTAACACCACCACAAGTATGTGTTAGGAGGTGAGTGTGAAAGACTCTGTGTGTGTGTGTGTGTGTGTGTGTGTGTGTGTGTGTGTGTGTGTGTGTGTGTGTGTGTGTGTGTGAGAGAGAGAGAGAGAGAGAGACAGACACAGCGCATTAAATACGCTGACCCCACTTTAAGTATGCTGTCTTTTTAAGTAGCTCAGCAAGTTAAGACACCAGCAGTTGCCAGCAAGCTCGCTCCATCCTGAGCCCTGTCATGTCCTCCTCCCCACCCCCCAGCTCTGTGGAGATAGGGTACATGGGCGGGGTACTCCCTGACATCAGCCCCCTCCCTCCCACACTCTGCACAAGAAGCAGGAGGCTCCCGGGAGCAGCTCCAAGGCAGAGGCCAGCAGCAGCACAGGGCAGTGTGGGGAGGGACACCTGAACTGCATGGTACTTGATAGCCTCCTGGGCGGCTGCCCAGCCATGCAGCTTACAGGGAACTTAGGTCATGATACCAGTTTTCAAGTACATACAAGGTTGTTACAAGGACGAAGGAGAAAAATTGTTCACTTTAACCTTTGAAGATGGGACAAGAAGCAGTGGGCTTACATTGCACCAAGGGTAGTTCAACTTGAACATTAAAAAAAACTTCCCATCAGGTTAGTTAAGCACTGGAATAAATTGCCTAGAGGGACTGTGGAATCTCCATCACTGGAGATTTTTAAGAGGTTAGACAAACACCTGTCAGAGATGGTCTAGATAATAGTTAGTCCTGCTATGAGTGCAGGGGACTGGACTAGATGACCTCTCAAAGTCCCGTCCAGTCCTAAACTTCTATGATTCTATAAGTAACATAGTATCCTGAGAAGGGTTCCTGAAGAGAGACAGGGAAGATGGGTTTGGAAGGGCGGTAAATTTGATAATATATCCTCCTTTACTGTCCTGAACATTTCTCATCTGATGTGATGCTTTCCTGAGCACAGTGAAAAAGGAAGAGGTATGATCCAAAAGGAAGAGATATAGTTGGTGTGCTGTCCTCAACCAACAAGTCAAAATGATTACTTGAAGGATGCAGCTATCTGGTGAGAAGGGCCCCCCACTGATGAAAACTGCTGGCAATGGCAAGGAGGTCTTGACCTTCTCTTAGATGCATATTGTGACCTCTGTTGGAAAGAGGGTCTGGAGTCAGACTGAGCCTAAATTGTTTTCTCTTTGTAACTGAAGTACAGACTCCTAACAAATGAAGCGTAACATGAGATTCCTTGAGTATGAACATACAGTTGTCAGCAGGGCCAGCTCCAGGCACCAGATTTCCAAGCTGGTGCTTCGGGCGGCAGGCGAGAATGGGGAAGCAGTCCGAGTCCCGTGGCGGCAATTCGGTGGCAGGTCTGCTCTTTCCGCCGCTAAATTGCTGCCGTGGGACACAGACTGCCGCCCCATTCTCGCCTGCCACGGCGGCAGGTCCGCTGCTCTTACCTTGCCGCCGCGGACTCGGACTGCCTGCGTCGGCAAGCATCGACTACTTGGGGCGGCAAAATTGTGAGAGCCACACCTGATTGTCAGTTTCATTTATTCCTTCAAAAGGTAAATCCTCTATTGCAGGCCTGCACAACATGTGGCCCGGGGGCCGCATGTGGCCCGCGTGGGCTCACTGTGCGGCCCGTGGGGGAGGTGAGTAGGTGGGCTCACTATGCGGCCCAAAGTTTGGGACTGTGTCCGTTGGTCCTTTTTGCTGCTTGTCTCTGGGCTGGGGGTTGTCCCAATGCTGCAAAGAGGATGTTCCCAAAGGAAGGTGCTTGCTTCTAACCCCCGAGGCCGTCAGTATGTCTGCTCTTCTCTAGTCAGCCCACCTGACAAGTTTGATTGTCCTTGGTCTGGTTCCCATCCCCTCTCCAAGGGTTGCAGCTGTCTGGAGGTGCCTGCCTTCCACGCCTTCCTCATTCACACCTCATTCATTCAACAGGGCAATTGAATACAAAGTGGGGGGAAGATCTTATTCTACTTCTAGCAAAAAGACATTTTTCTTTTACCTTAATTATTATAAGTAAAAAATACTACCTTAGGGGCCCGCTATAACATATTACCAAGGTTCAATACAAAGTCATATAAACGTTATACAAAAATGCATAATGCAGAGATTTATCTACAACTATATTGATTGACTGTTGTGTGCAGTAATATAGTGACCCCTGGGGGGGTAAAGAGGGGTGTGATGGTGGGGCCGAGGGGGGAGGGGGCGGGTCCTATTTTACTGCTGTGATCTGGTCACCCTATACGCGCTGTTTCTTTCCCCCTCTACAGGCTTCCACACCCCAGCCCTGGGGAAGGAGGGGTTGTTTCCACGGGGCGGGTGGCGCTGGGAGGGGGGGGCGATGCTACATGCAGGGCTGTATCCGTGGGGCTGGGGGGTTTCAGCCCTCAGCTGTTTTCTTTGGAGTAATATGGCCCTCGCCGCTTTATGAGTTGTGCAGGCCTGCTCTATTGTGTTGTGCAGCTCCCTTGGAATACCAGAAGTCTGTAGCCAGAAAGAACACAGCATGGAGATTGCAGTGGCTATGCAACACAAGGCCACATCAGAGCGTTTACTGCTGCCTGAAGGGATGTATGAGCTGTAAGAGGAACCAGGAACCTGCCTCAGGGTGGGTTCTTGACTCAGATGCAGGATGCATTACCTCTTTTACAAGGGGAACTTATGATGAAAGTTCCTGTTTTTCAGTCCTGGTGGGATTGGAAAGAAGGTACAAATAGAACATTAGGCAAATCAAGCAGCTCTTGGGGCTATCTGTACCAGGGATAACAGCCCTGCATGTAGCACACTGCTTACAACTTGGGATTTTTTTCATAATAAATCTTCCAGGAACTACTAAACTAAACTATACCTACTAACATTCTGAAAGCTGGCTAACTGAAGAAAATGTTATGGGGAACTCCAACTCTTGCCATACGTGGTGAAAAGACACTGAGGAGGCAGTGACTACAACTTTTATATAGCCTCTCCTGAGAGCATATTGAAAGCATTAGTGATACTGCTGCCAAAAGTCTGACTCAAGTACACTGAACACACAAAGGCCTTCAGTGGAATATAGATGTGCACAATCACTTGAAGGAGAACTTGATATTTTTTGTTCAATTGTGTTTTTGAAGATCAAGTGTCTGACAGCAGATGCATTGTATATGTAGAGATCAAGCAATAACTAGCATCTGGACAGAAACTGCAAAAGAATTGAATACATAGGTTTCCATTTTTTTCTTTTTCTGTTTCAATACAAAAATATTAATCCTTAAGATACTGGACAATGCTAAGGCATTAATGGGTTAAGGACTGGCCAATTCCTTAGAGTTGGATCGCAGCATCTTTGCAAGTACAAAAGACATAAGACATACCATAAAAATACATGACATCATCTTGTTTTGTTTTATTTGAAACTGATCATTACTGTTTCCAGCTCCTATCTTGGAGCACCCAGTGAGGACACGCTCCAATCTCCTTCCTTCTCTACCTAGCCCATAAGGGTGGTGGCCTCCTTGTGTTCCTCCAAGATTAATCAGATCCTCCTCGCATACACACAATTCCAAACACAGGGGAGGTGTTTGAATTTGGATGTGGGCTTAAACAAATGGAATTTTTCTGACATCCATTCTAGAAATGTCAACGTTGTTGGTGAACTTTATGTTCATTTATTTTGCTGTAAGACATGACCATTGCTTTCCATACATTTGGTCTGTGCTGTTCAGTAATCACTCACTTCTTAAGCTTCTTTACTTCCAAGCCAAATCTTAACACTCAAAACCCAACATCAAATAACACACAACTACAAACACCATGGACTAAGGGCAAACCCTCATACGAACAGAATGGCCATACTGAGTCAGACAAAAGGTCCATCAAGCCCAGTATCCTGTCCTCTGACAGTGGCCTCCTTCTCTATTTCAGCATGCCGACACTCAAGTTTTGGTTTGCACCTATGATGCACAAGCCACTGGTCTCCAGTTTTGACCATATTGTTGCAAAAGGATTGTACCAATACCCTTGTGGGAGGCATCTGTGGGCAATTTCATTTTGCATTTACTGTCATAGTACAGTACTGAGATCAAGGTCCTATATAATTAACTCCTTCAGTTTCTCCAACTCTTTATTAAGATTTGCATCCCATGTCCACTGGACATCTTTGAACATTAGAGCTCTCAGGTTGCTGGTTAAGGCAGGAAGGTTGGTGACCTATATAGGGAAATTTGTGCCTATTGCAAAGGAATATTTGTACCTCTTCCTTGTCTGTTGGGGTGGACATGTTGGTGATAGTCTCAACCTTACGTGCTTTATCTATATACCCTTCTGCATTAACTTCTCTCCCAGGTATGTTATTTCCATTACACAGAACTTATGTTTGTTTAGCTTTGTTCAGCAGCCCTGGCCCTTTCCAATACTGCTCGGAGCCTCCGGTCATGCTTTTCTCCTGTTTTCCCCCAGATCGAAACCATCATCTACGTAAACCTTAGTATCTCTATGCCATCAAAAATTTGTTGTATTTTCCTGTGATACTCTTCAAGTGATGAATACAACCCAAATGACAGTTTATGGAAACAGTCTCTTCTAAAGCTGGCATTGAATGCACATATGCATGTGCTCTATTTCATAAAGGGCTTTGCTAGAACACTGCTAATGCATCAAATATAGAAAAATACTTATCAGCCACCTCTCCCAGCATTTCTCCTCTTGCAAGTAAAGGAAAATGTTCCCTTTTTACATATTTATTGACCAGGAGAACTCAATACCTAAGTGAAGGTTCCATTTTCCTTTTCTATAGCGACCAACAAGGGTACCCACTTTATTAGTTCTTCTACTCACTGTGACTCCAGAGTAGTGAGACTATGCAGCTACTCTTTTGGCCTCTGCTTTAGTGCGAGGGGAACTTTTCTGGGATCATGAATTGTTGGATGACTGGGCTCTTTTAGCTCGATTCTGGTGAGAGCTTCCCTACTTCCTGGAAGATGTCTTTAAACTCTTCCTCATTTTTGGTTGCCAGTCCCTCCAAATGAAGAGCTTGACACATTTTTAACCAAGCAGGTACTCTTTTCTCTGCTACTATTACAAATTGTATCGTTTCCAATTTATCTAGCCATACATTTAGTTCACATCCTCCCTTGGTGGGGATAAGCTCTCCCTGAGTTTTAGCTATTTAACCTTCTATTGGCTCTGGCTTTTCTTTCACTGCCAGTTTCAGTTTCTGGCACCACATTGGCTTGTGTACCTATGTCTAACTTAAAAATCAACAAACACACCATTTGTTTTCAGGTTGATAATCCATTCATCCCGTGCTGCAAATACTGTCCATTGCTACTATGAAGAATGCATCTGAGCTAGTTGTGCTGCCATCATCCTCTCTGTCCATGCTGTGCACACACTGTTGGAGTTAAAACGGCAGTTCTTGCTTTTAAAAGAAATACAATAAAATAAAAACTCTGATCCAGTTATATTAACTTTGAAACTTTTGAACAGATTGCTCGCGGCATGGATGAGAAGGGTCACGAAAGGGACACACAGCAGTGCCGTGCTAAGGTCAAGGAGCAGAGGCAGGCATGCCAGAAGGTAAGGGAGGCCAACCATCACTCTGGTACAGCACCGAAAACACATTGCTTCTACAAGGAGCAGCACACCATCCTTGGCGGCGACCCCCACCTCCACTGCCAAGAACCCCTTGGATACTTCGGGGGCAAGTGGAGGCAGCAGCCAGTGAAGTAAAGCCCAAGGACCAAATGGTGGACGAGGCACTTGAGTTGGAGGAGGATGTGGAACAGGCAACAGGCTCGTCCAGTGATGTGGTGAGCCAGGACCTCTTTTTGACTCTGGAGAGGTCTAGCCAGTCCCAGCAGTCCAGATCTGGCATGCCTGAAGCAGGAGACGGGAGCTCTGCTAAATACTCATTTTGCTTTGATACTGCACAGTTACATGAGGTAGAGGTGTCCTTTATTTGTTACATGATGCATGTAGGAGAAGAGATTGAAATGAATACTACTGGGTACTGTTTGCATCTGCTTCTCATTCCCCTGTGCAGCCATGCAGTGGGAGCCCTGTGGAAAAGTTTGTTAATGCACACCGAGATCTCCTGGGAATCCTCCATTGAGATCTCTAGGAAACTTTCCTGCTGATATGCTGCAATCTGCTGCCAAAGGTTCCTTGGCAGAGCGGCTTTGTTTCTTCTCCCGTTGTAGGAAACTTTGCCACGCCAATTGGCAATTATTTCTGCAGGAACCAAAGCTTCACACAGGCAAGCAGCATATGGACCTAGTCTGAAGCTGCATGCATGCAGGAGATGCACCCTTGCATCTTCGGTTACCCTCAATAGTGTGATTTCAGCTTCAAGCATCCCCACGTGTGGAAAACAGTGCCAGTATTTAGAAGAGTGTCCCTAGGCACTTGTACTGATCCCCCTCTGAAACCATCCAGACCCTTTGTCCCATATTGCCTCTTCTCCCTGGCCAAACTCACCATGTTTAGTGCTCTGGCCGTACTGCATGCTTGCCAAGGCAAAGTGAGAAAGAGGTGTATACAACTTTTACGATTCAAGACAGCGAGTGCACACACTATACTGACCCTATGTATTGCTTATGCAGATGTGCCCTTGAGGGCCTGCTCCTATACACTGGCAGAGCGCCTCCGTCAGATAAGGAGGTGAACGAGAAGTAAGGAGGACAGGTTTCGCAAAGTGCTGCAATCAGATCAGGCCATGAATGTAGAGAGAGACAAATGAAAAACTAGAAATGGACAGCCAGGAGAGGAGACAGGTTCAGGAGCACACAACAGAGGGTCAGGAGCAGATGATAAAGCTCAAGGAGGACCAGTCAGAAATCCTCTGGTCCCTCATTGCACTGCAGTCAGAACACATGCATGCTCCACTCCCCCTGCAGCCCACACAGAACTGCTTTCCATGGCCTCCCCAAACTCCCCCCAACACATTCCTTGAATTCTCCCAGCCCTATGCAGTACCCCCCTTGCACTCCACCACCAGGGACATTTTCCATAACAATAGCTGGACTTACACACAGTTGTGAGATCCTCACTTCAGTGAGTGCTGCTTACTGTCATGTCCCTGTTTAATAAAAAATTTGCCTTACAAAGACAGCAATTCTTTATTTGTGACCTACACATGGTGGTTGCAGCACAAATGCATACACAGTAGCAATCAGCACATTTGCAGTCTACAATTAATGCTGAAGCAGGACTCATTACAGGGGTCATTCAAGGTGGCAAATAAACAATGCCTGGCTGAATGCATTACAGAAAGACACATTACTGGGGCTCATTTTCAAAATGCTGCTTCAAAGCCTCCCTGATTCAAATAGGCCCCCTGTTGAGCCCCTCTAATAGGCCTGGTGTCTGGCTGCTCGAAATCAGCCGCCAGGCGATCCACCTCAATGCTCCACCCCTGGGGAAACTTCCCCGCCTTGGCTTCACAAATGTTATGCAGAGCACTCAGGCTGCCGTGACAATGGGAATATTTTCCTCATTGAGGTCAAACCTGCCATAAAGCCAGTGCCAGTGACCCTTTAATCTGCCAAACGCACATTCTACCATCATTCTGCACCTGCTGAAGTGCTCCTTGCTCCTGTCAAAGTTTCCAGTGTATGGCTGCATGAACTATGGGAGTAAGAGATAGGTTGGGTCTCCCACGATCACTATGGGCATTTCCACATCCCCTATTGGAATTTTCTGGTCTGGAATGAAAGTTCCTGCTTGCAGCTGTCTATACACACCAGTGTTCCTGAAGATGCATGCGTCATGCACCTTCTCTGACCACCCCACATTTGTCAGTGAAATGACCCAAGTGATCTACCAGCGCCTGCAATATGATAGAGAGCAGAAACTTGGGATATGCGTGCCGTCTTTCGCCCCGCCACAGTTAGAGGATCTAATTGCTGCAAAGCCATCCACTATTTCCTACACATTGCCCAGCATCACAGTCCTTCATAGCAGGAAGTGATTCAAGTCCCTACACACTTGTATCACTGCAGCCCCCAACTCTAAACTGATTTGCGATTGACTGGTAGCAGTGGCTGGAGTTGCCAGCTTCCACACAGCAATTGCCACTCGCTTTTCCACCATTAGGGAAGCTCTCATTTTGGTGTCCTTGTGCTGCAGGGTGAGGGTGAGCTCCACACCATTGAATGTCATTCCATACTTGCATCACTGTCTGACCCTACCACTCAGTGCTTGTTTCCCAAGCCCAATAGTGACAGTTCACCATGTGCAACTGCTCCGTGAATGCCAACATCAATCTTGAATTGTTTCTTTCCATAGCGCACACAGCAGGGCAGGCAGCACGGATTCCTGTTCAGATTCGCAGCTCATGAAATACTGCAGTATCAGCCACAATGTGTTCATAATGCTTATCACAAGATTGGTGAGCAATGCAGGATCTATACTTTCAGGCAGAGATGTTGGGTGCAAAGCATACAGGGACAGTTGAAAAACCGCACAAAATGTAGTTGGAAGCCCTTGGAATTCTGGGATGGAGAAAACTGCATCGTGAGGCAGTGATCGCACCCCATGATGCACTACAATCCATTCCCAGAACTCCTAGCAGGAGAAAGTGGCAATCTGCACCATGGTATAGCTACCCACGGTGGACTACTCTCTCTGTTGGTGTTAGAGCACGCTCTACGGACACAAGGAGCATTATGTGAATATGCACAAGTGATGTAATTACAGTGATTTATGATCATTGACATAATTTTGTAGCATAGACATGGCCAAAGACTTCCTCAATATTATGTAAGAGAAGAAAACAAACCTGCAACCAAGCAAAGCCAAATTAAAATTATATGATGACATGATCAAGATACCATTAAGAAAATGTAAATTACAGGCAGAATACTAAGGGAAAGTTCAAAATTTCAGGTAGTACAAACACCACAGAAGCCACCTAAAACAATTAATGACCTAGTGACACTAAACCTGGGACAAACAATTATACAATAGACATACAAACAAAACATAAAACGTCCAGAGCAGACAGCTCAGTGGCATCCCTGAAGCAAAGCTGCTAAAATATTACTAAGATGTTTTGAAGGACAAGGATGACTTCCAGGCATGTTACACCTGGAAATACATAAAACAATTCAGCCAGTACAGCGCTTGCCTTGCAGAGTACAAATTGCATTAGAAGAAATAGTGGGAGCAATAAAGCAAATGGAAAACGAAGGCATCATTGCTAAAATCAGAGACACCACAAATTGGATAAGAAGCAATGTAGCCATTGAGAAACCAGACAAGCTGCACATTTGCATAGACCCAAGCAACTTAAAAGCACTTAAAAGATTGGCTGACTATCCAGTGCCTGCAGCTGAGAAATACTACCTTCTGTGACTAATGAACCCCTCGTGCCAACTGGCAAGGGGGTTAACAGGAATGCCCTGATCCTGGTACGTACATTGTGGTTTACCAAGGAATGGCATGTGAGATCTTAAATGAACGCCAGGATCACGTTTGTCATTGATATAATTGTGAAATGTATGTACAGATACTAGAAAAAGCGTTATGAATGTATACTGAAAATGTCTTTTCAAGTCTGTATCAAGGCAGAGTTGACAGTTTTCTGTCAGACAAAGGATGCTTACTCACTTGTCCATCTCAGTTCACGTGTCAATTGTAAGCCAACACAATGTAAACCCCATTTATCAATAAAGTGAACAGAGGGGATATGAACTGGGAGGGGGGAGGGAGGGGGAGAGCATACGGGAGAATGAGCTACAGGGGATCATCCTGACTAAGGTACAAACTATCAACTTTGGGGACTATAAGGTGGCAATGAAGAAAAAAAACTCTTTTCCTGCACCTAGGAAGTAACCAGGCAGTATGAGTACAAGAAAACAGGATCACAGCTAATCTTAGCTGAAATGCTACAAAGGACTTGTGGGATGACAAACTTCTTTAGACAGGTTAGTCTGCTAAATTTAGTCTAGTCTCTAGAAATTATGTTATGGTTTTGTTTTATATGTAATCCTGTTTCCATTATCCTTACTCACTATCTCTTGAATCTCAAACCTCTGGTGATAAATTTACTGTTTTCACTATAACTGGGATAAGCTGTGGTATTACACAAGGAACTGATCCTGAGTTGAATCATTAAAGCACTGTTCCCTAGGAGACAGCAGACCTGATATTATTCTAAATGTTCAGTGGATAAAGGGCTGGAAGGCTTCAAAGGGATTTGGAGACCAGGCAACACCTATTGTTAACCTGCAAGGCAAAGCAAGGGGCTGGCATGCCCCAGAAAAGATTGTTTGGGTGGCTAACTGGCTGGTGCACTCAGGGAGCTGACACCCTGTTAAACACAAATAAGTCTTCCTCTTGCCTTGGCAAAAGCAGAATTCTCAGTACTTGATGCCAAAGAGACATATTGCAAGTGCTACTGGATAAGGAAAGCAGCTACCTCACCACATTTTGGACATCACCAGGTAGATACAGATGATTGAGAATGCCATTGGGGATCCAACCTACAGTAAAAGAATAATCAAGCAATAAAACAGATGCCTACACCTAAAGATATTAAATCAGTTCAGAGACTATTAGGATTTGTAAACTATTTGAGAAAATTTCTCCCAAGGCACTCAGATCAACGTGAACACCGAAGGTCATGACTGAACAAAGATACCGCATGGACACTGGTTACTCAACATGATGCACCTATCTTACATATCAAAGAGCTGGTAACCAGCTATTCCATATTGAAATATGATGTAAACGAAGGGGACAACCATATAATGTGATGTCAATGAGATGGGACTTGGAGCATCACTCCCACAAAAGGGACTGCTGGCAGCTTTCCCATTAAAATCACCATCACCAATGGGACAGAGATATGCCCAAACTGAACAGGAATGTCTTGCAATAGTGTTCCCGTGAAAAATTCCAAGAGTACATTCAAGATGGAAGACCATTCAAGTAGGAAATAATCATAAACCACAAAAACCATTTTTTAAAAGCCACTGCTGGCAGCCCCAAAATACCTTCAGCACATGCTTCTGAAACTGCAACACAACAACTTAAACGTACACTACAAGAAAAGGACTGAGATGTACATAGCTGACTTCTTATTCACAGCAGCCTTGCAGCATGAAAAATATGGCAACTGAACAAAAATATGAGAGCCTCAATGTGGTAGAAATACAAACACCACATAAAAAGCAGGAGCCAAATCAATTATGATACAGTTTCAAGGCAGAGGATATCCATCATTTCGCCAGGATGGCCGAACACCAGCGAAGAAGCCCCACTTGCCTTCCAAAAATATTGGAACTATCCAGATGAGCTGAGTATTCAAGATAGCATCAATATACACAGGCAAGTTGAATCACAATACCTAGATCACTGAGAATAGAAATTCTCTCAAGAATACATCAGAGCCATTATGGAATGGAAGCATGCCTCCAGAAAGCCAGAGATGCCACATACTGGCCAGGGATATCTGAGCCTCATGAGCAGTTGTGATACATGTCGGGAAATGCAGGCGAGAAGAGACAATGAAAATGCACAGCATCTCCAACAGATCTTGCAGCAAAGAAGAAATGTTTTTTTCTGCACCAACCCACCAACTGTTGGACCTAATTGATTTCTTGATTGCTATAACCAAGAACTCAGCAACAGTTGTGGGTCAAATTTACATACCTATTACTTTTTTGTGATGGTTTCTTCCTAACAGTTGCTCTAGAGCCACCGAATAGAAAGAAGGAAAGGCATAAATTAGAGGGCTGTTGATCCCTGTAATACAGCAGTATGACAAACATGGAGCAAAATGACTCACTTGCAAGTGAATCACACACATCACCACACCAACTGGGAGAAAATCACTGTCAATCAAAAAAATCTGTCATGATTAGTATTCCTTAAGAATCAATGTTTGCAGGAGAAATATTTATAAAGTATTGAATGTAAAACAAATGTTTATTCTCTTTATGTTAATGTCATAAGAAAAGCATGAGGAAATGAGGAAAATGTCATCCCAAAAGTATGAGGAAATGAGGAAGTTATTACTGTGATAGCCCTGATCTGGCTTGTTGAAATGTGCATGAGCCACAGATTAAGATGGATTAGTTACTGCAAAAACACCTCCCCCCCCACCCCCGTAAAATCCAATCCTGCTTAAAATGTACTGGGCCTTGAAGTGGCACATATTCCAGAGATGAAAAGTAACTGCAATGATCACTTGACTCTTACATGTCCAGTGTTCTTTTATGAAAACTGGTACTATACATATTATTTAAGATTGAGTGTGGGGTGTTTTTTAGAGTCATATTATGAAGGGTTATAGTGAAAATCCAAACAAACCATTTTTTTGCTCTTTTCTCTAAAGCAGTAACTTTCATTTGGAATTAATACTTGATCTTTTAAAAAAAAAATACAAGCCAAATATAACCAATGGAAAAGCTAAGAAAAAATGTTTTAAACCAGTCTCCTGTACCCAATTACAAGTAGCTAGGAGTTCACAACATGCACAAAAGAACAAACACTTGTGACATCATGTAGATTACAGCATCTGGCTTTTGTTAAAAGGGACATTCTCAGGTACTTTTCATTACATGCAATAGTTTCAAGTTTCTAAGAAGGTAACACGTCTTTCCATACTTCTCCCCACCCCAAATTTTGTAAATATGGTTTCACTGCCCCATGAGTCTTATGGAGTCCCAAGCCAACATGGCCCTCCTTATTTACCTTGCTTGTCTGTGTATCAACAGCAATGATGTCAGCACAATCCTTGCCACTCTATTGCCTCTGGTGGCCATTTTGGTTTAGGAATGGACATACTAATTTATTGACAACCACAGAAGTGGTTTAAAAAAATCTCCACTTTGATTTTGTGCCCGTTACTTGATAGTATCCCTTTAATATTCATGTACAGCGAAGGAAATTATTTTCAAAATTGATTTTGCTCAAATATGATGAACATGTGAAATGTGTAAGAATCAATATGGACTGCATTAATGTTATATTTATTTATTTTTCAGCTTCATACAAATCAGATGTAGAAGCATAAACATAGTACATTTCTACCATTTTCAACAAAAATATAACCAATATGTACAATTATTGTATTAAAAATACAAAAGGGATACAGACTCCACCAATGTCTTTCTAAAAGACATACAGGTACAAGTAGTATCAAAAGTATGAGGAAATCACCAGTTAATTGTACATTCTGCACTTGACATCACAGAGTGAACTGAGATTAGCAGTCCTATGGTCTACAATTACTTAATGCTTATATAATATTTGTGCAACTTGTGATAGAGCTAGGTTTCTCTCTTTCTATATGCACATGAGGTCCATAGCCTATATAATAAAACTGGCAAATAATGCATATTACATGTAAAATTACAAATTCATAATTGACAATGTGATATATAAGCAAATAGACAAAAGCCATGATTACAGGAGAGAATAATTAAATAAAGCACTGACATTGTTTGATACAGTGAAAAAACACTGCAATTTGATCTTTAAAGTTGAAGCTATTTACGTTTATCTACTGATCAATATGATCAGCTGAGTTCAATGGAAAAAAAAATCCAAGACCAGCAGTTCCTCACATTTGAGTACTACTCGGATTGGCAGCCTTCACTTTTCCGGAGTCTGTGCAAAAACAACACAAAAATAGAGGGGAAGGATCATTTCAGTCATTATAGGGTTAATAGCAGCTGTGAGCAGGTGATTGCTACACATTGGCCTTCTCTACACATGCAGTGTTCCATAAAGCCATTAACAGTTGTGACTATTTCTGCATTGCAAAGGCTGGCGTGTCTAAATGTGGGTTTTTTCATAATTTAAAGGCTTGTTTATTCCCTAATGCCAAGTCAATAGACAGAGATTATTAGATCAGTAATAACAGCTGACATTAGCAGTGACATCCCAAATTGCTTTCATTGCAATGTTATCCAGTTAATTCTTCTCTTAAAGTAACTAACTTTCTAACCATAGTAAGACAAAAATATAATTTAAAGGTGGGGTTTACCATCTGTTTCATTTGAATAGGACTTTTTTTTTTTTTTTTAACTATGCCATCCTGTATTCCACAAGGCACAGGTATACAAATTGTATGGTACAAACTATACAAGTTGTCCTGTTTTCCTCCATTAGATAGTTGCAAGCACTTAGTACTGCATTGATGCTAGACCCATTTCAAAATACTATCCTATGACTTACAAACTTTCTAAGACTCCAGGGTGGGGCACTTTAAGAGTGGAGCTAGGTGGTCAATGAAAGGCTGTATCCTATAACCCTTCCATTTTGCCCTGCTCAGCCGTATCAGTTTTGTTTTTAGGAGCCCAGACTGGCAACCCTACTTTAAAGTATGAAATAATACTGTAATTATTATGCAGGTGTAACATTTGCTCTCTGAACACAACAACATACAGCACTGTAACAAAGGCATTGTAAACAAGCAAACAAGCATTGTATACTTGAAGGATTTCAATGTGTTTTTCTCTTTGTACGTTAAAGGCTCAATGTCGTTTGACAACTAGCGTATCTCATTATCCCAATGAGATGAAGTGCTAGGATTGTGATTAAAATCTAAAAGGAAGATTTCAAAACCCTTCCAGGCATTGGGAAATGCAGCCAGAGTTAATCATCTTGATGTGATGATCTTGGAATTTGGAATGATACTGTGTGATGTGGCAGACAGCGACAGTGGTAGCTTGGAGATTGCTGCACTGTGCATTTCAAGCAACACAGTTTGAAAAGTGCCAGGGCGATTTCTTCACAGTATTTCACATGCAAGGGGAAAGGGGGGAGGGACGGGGGAGAAGAAGCCCCATGCTGCTTTAAGGCAGGGAAGGAGGCAAATAGGTCTACCATCCTTTAATTATAGTTCCAATGCTCCTATACTAGGGACGTCTTCTTGTGCTCTCCTTTAAGGTGGCTCACTCTGGATCCAGAAAAGCCCCAATTCTTAGACGGCAGAGACTTGTTCATCTTCTGCAAACAATAGGATGGGGGGGAAAACACATTTTAATCAGTTTAAAACTAGATTGCTATTGAATGAAATAATTTTTATGTGTTCACCCATATTCCATTCCTCTGTAAAAATTAAGCATATATTTATTTGCTACAGGTAATTATTTTTCCCTCCCTTTCCCCTTAAGGTAAAATAATCTCAAAATCACAAATGCACAGCATTCTTTGTTATTTTAAATGAAGCAAGCCAGATTTAACTAGAGAATCATCAAGAGTGTATTTCTTTGGAAGTGTATTTCCAAAGAAAATAAGACATAGAAGCACCGTATATGGGTGGGCTTGGCTTTCCCTCCTCCTGGAAAACACAACATTCAGCCAGAGACTACTAAATCTCTAATTGCTTAGTGAGGTATCTTGTGGTTTGCTCTGGTTGTAGTTGTCCACAAACCACTTCATTTTCAAATGCTTTTATTTAAATTAAAACTTCTGAGGCCGAAGTGGCTTATAACAGTGTTCACTGGTGGAATTGTCAAAACATCTGTGGGCAAATTCTAAATTCTCTCAATCATATGAAAATTTGTAAAAAAAAAATATATATATATTTTTTTTAATGAAGCTTGAAATATTTCCTTGGTATGCTCAGCTGCAGAAGTCAACTGAATAAAGATTGCACAAAACTTCAAACTCAACATTTTTGAAATAAATTAGACTCTCTGGCATAAAACAGTAAAGTTAGAAACAAAAAGGTAAAAAAAAAACACCCTAAAAATCCATAGGTGGGAAAAGCAATTAAATTTAGGGCCAGAATTTCCAATGCGTGTGAAAGTGCTCATGGACTGTTTAAATCTAGCCCTTAATTAATGTTTTGAAAACATTAGAAATTTACCATCCTCCTCTGTGGAAAACCCTTGAGACTGATAGTGAGCAAGACGTGGGTCTGACTCATTTGGTTTGTGCCACTGAGGTTTGTTCACAGGCCGGCTAGCTGAGTGACCGTGTGATTGCTGCTGCAAAGCTGAAGTCCCATGGGTCTCACATGTCCGTGCTACCATCCTAGACCTCTGAAGTGCTACGTTGTAATCCGGAGGTTTTCTAGTTGGATGGGAAACTCCTTCCGCAAAGTCTGCAATAGGTATTCCTACATAACCAGGGGGAGTTGGAGGTGGTTCTCGATATCGACCTTCTTTTCGTGCTGCAGAAAAATAATACACTACCATCAGAGACAGTGGGGAAAGTATGTTCAAAACAGAATTTGAGCAATGAGAAAGAAATATATCAACCAAATCAAGACCTGATCCAAATACAAACAGGTTAGGATTTAAATATTACACACACATCAACATTATATCACCTTACAAACAGAAATCATGTAAGAAATACTTTTGGTAAAACACAGTATATACAGCATGACTGTGCTTCCATCATGCAGGCAATGGTTATACTTGGCTAAGCCTCTAACTTTTAGTACAGGACAAAATATCTTACTGTCCATTAAACTGTACATGCAATAGAATTACCCAAATTAAGTGTCATCTCCACTAAAACCCTGAACCTGCAAGAACTTATATAAAAGTCAATAAAATTATCCATTGAAGTCAACGGGACTACTCAAGCACATGAAATAAAGCACATAAGTCTCTGCAGGTCAGGACCTGATGTACTATACTCTGAAGCTTTAAAATACTGCCAATCAAGAAAAAAAGGGAGCACTCAGAAATTCAAACTCCTCCAGTCCCATCATCTCATTTAAAAAATATGTAGATCACCCAGATGAAAGAGCAATGGCACATATTCTGTTGTGAATCAAAGTGCCTGAGTTTGGAAAAATTCCATGTTTATTCAGTTTTATGCTAGCTTCTTATTAAGATGCCTTTCAGGCTGCAGAAGTTGCTATAGCTGCCCCACAGATGTTAGAAACGCAAATTGGATACTGAGACTAGTAGTTTAAAAACTGGGAAATTAAGAAATTGAAAAATTTTTCAGAGGTTAAAAAACCCATAGACATGAAAACTCTAGTCCGGGAGTTCGGAGAGTCTTAAAATCTCTTTAGTGTAACCATTTTCGTTAGGTGCACATTAAGATCTCAAGAAAATCCTTTCTAAAATCAGTCATGACATGGGACAAGAAAAATCAACAATGGGAAAAATCTGCATTTCCCATTTAGGGTCTTCCACTGATTGTGTAATTTACAGAATTAATTCTATCCTTCAAATTCCTCCCTAAAACACATTTCTGCCATTAAACTTTTAAAAAATGACGACTAATTATTGTTTGCAGTATTGTTGTATCAGTGTTGGTCCCAGGATACTATTGGTCAATTTCCTAATGTCTGGAACTACTTTAACTCCTTAGGCCAGGAAAGGACAGCATCGTATGTTTGTACAGGAGTGGTCAAATTGTCAACACAGAGGATAAACAAAATGCACATATACTGAAAAAGAACTTTTAGTCCTCTGATAGAGAAGACCAGCAGTAGAGTATGAACTACTACAGTATGGTGTTTTTGAGTCTACATTTAGAAAGACTTCACAACGGCACCAAGGTGGTCACTTTGACTCTTAATTATGATCTTTTAAATTACGGTGTTGGCACTAAACAACATAGAAATATTAATAAACATGTAGTCAATGCATTCATCTAGACAGAACAGATCTGTTAAACTTCCTATTTATTTGAAAGGATGATGCATAAAGACTTTCTTTCTTTCTTGTAGTTGAGAGGGTGGTGAATCTCATGGAAAAAAGCTCCATCAGAATTATATAGTGTGAAATTCACCATGTTAAAGTAAGGAATCTATGTAATATGTTCATTCTACTTGTGCTGATGGGGCCTAATGATATTATAAATAGGAAGAAAAACAGTCCTATCATAGGCACTAATCTCGAACATAAGGCAAACTGTATTGAATAACTGTGTTTGAACAGTGGCTCTTTTCCAAATGTGATCTAGGCGGAGGGAGTGTGGAAGAAATTTTAAAGAGATTTTAAGAGTTTCTGAAACAGATCGGTATCCTAAAATCTCAAATATAACTTTCTCTCTACCAACATTAAACTATTCACTGCTCTCTCCTCTGGCTTCTGTTACCAATTTTCTGTGCCTTCTCCTAACTTCAATTTCATGTATTTGTCTCTTCCCTTCCCTCCTACTCTTCTTTTTTCTCACTCTTGAAAACATAAACCATTTTGTTTTCTCTTAACCTCTTTCCTCACTTGCCTGCTAGTGCCCCAAATCAACTCTGAGGTGCTGCCACTAACAACAAGCAGGTTGATCCCACTTCACCCTACCCCCATTTGTCTCCTTGTTTTCTTTCGCTTTGACCCCACTCACTTCTTCCCCGCAGGATTATATCAGTGCTCCTGTTCCTGATCACAGTGCTTCATCAGCTGCATAGGACCAATATAGAGTTAAACTGATATCACCATGAGAAGATTAATTATGCTGCTTCTGTGGGGAAGAGCTGGGCAAAGGATAATAATAATGCAGAAGCAAGTCTCCACTGATGCTGAATTGGATGGAAATGAAATGGCTGGAACTTTCAGGCTTCTCTTATATTTCTGAAATCTTTATAAACTAGATTATTTTAGAAACAGGCCTTCTAGTGGCATGGTGGGATGTTTGCTGCCTTGCTCAAGAGCAGAGCCTGGAAGCACATTTGTCAAGCCTGTCATTCCACATGCTAATGGAAACTACATGATGTGAGTAGTATTAGAGATAGATGTTTTGGTTGAGGCCTGTTCTCCTTCATCCTTCAAGGAAATTCAAATCTGCAGATCAAACTTTTGGGGCTGGGGTCATTGCTAAGTAATATATTTTGTCTCTGAATGGAAAGGATGTTTATCATTTTGCCCTAACTACATTGTCATGCTGGCAGACCAGATAGTTCTTACGCAATGCCATATGTTCCTTCAGGATGAGGGTAGACTGAAACGAGGTTTGAGGAAATAAAATGGTTACAGAAACCAGTGGCCTCAGATTGGCCAAATCCATCTTGCGTAGGTAAAGGGGGCAATATCTGGACAAAAATTCAACACAACAAAAAATATTTTAAAAAGTAACCTCACTTCCTTTGGCAAAAGGCCTGTCCAAGTGGTGCAGGTCCTTGATTTCCTAGGCACCAAGGGAGACATCTTCAAACGACGGTATCTGAAGTTAGACATCTAAATCTGTACTTAGGCACTAAGAGTGACCCAATTTTCAGAGGTGATGAACATCCACAACCACCACTGAAGTCACAGGGACTTGTAGACTAGAACACTGAAAGTCAGGTCACATTTAATGAGATCCCTGTATACAGACTTCGGTGCCTTACTCCAATCACCCAAACTTGAAAATGGTGACCTAAATACATAAGCATATCAAAATACCAACCACCAACAGTTGAGTTGAATTCTTGATTTTATGGCACTTGGGAAGGAAGTACAAGAGGCCACATAGCTCAGGAATGAGTATCTACATTACAAAGTGATGCTTTTCTCAGCAGCAAAAACAACTGAAGGGCAAAATTTGAGAGAAACTACCAATTCACTGTGCTTTTTGCTTTAAAAAACAAATCAGATTAAAGCAAAATACTTATATAGTAAATTCACATCTATATGTAAATGAACAGGATACTTCGCAGTAAACAAAATATAACTTACCAATAAGCCCCTTTGCACTACTTGATGATACAGTTATATGAGAGGACATGGGAGCTGGCTTTGACTCCTCTGCTGTTACAGATGTTAGGCTACTGGTTTCAGCTTCAATTGATACATCCTTCCCACCCCGCCGCTTTATGGTACCTGTATCACCTTCTGAGTCCTCTCCCCAGTAGCCTGTTGAGGATGCCCAGCTTGCTCTGGACTGTGCTTGATCAAGGCCCTCCCTACCTTGACTCTGCCTGCCATATTTTGTGCCATGATCGGGGAACATCATCTGGTCCATATGACTGCCTGAGGCCCATAATCCTGCCCCATCGCCTGAACTATCGAAATGAACATGTCCAAAAGGAAGAGTCTCCCAGCTTCTCTGGTGTTGTATTGTCTGTATGTTGTCATGAGAACCACTTGAGCAAGAAGTCCAGCTGCCACGGCCACTGTCTGCGGCATCAAGTGAAGCGCGATCCCCCTGATCCTGTGATAGCTCTTCTGTACTGGGAGAAGAAAGCACAGTTGCTCCAGCATATAGGCCTCTGTTCTCTGACAGTGGTGCATATGAACTAGATGTAAAAGATAGAAAGAAAGGAAGAGAAATTTTACAATGATATCATAAGTGATAATCAGCAAATCAGAACTGTGAAGCATTCATTGCTTTACAAACCAAGAGAATTTGATAGCTAATAAGAAACACAGTTGATACAAGTATCATCTACAGCATAGATTTCCTATATCCAAAGTTTAATGTAATTGGTACTAATGACTTGGTCAATTTTGAGTACAGGGCATTCTTTTTGTAAGGCCATCCTTGACAACAAAACACTTCAGCAGTTACTAAAAAAGGTATTGATGAAAATGTGACATACTCTGGGATTCAGTTGAAAGGTTTCCCCCATCTGTAAAATAAGGATAATACTGTACTTAAAACACTTCTTGTCACAACACTAGCCTGCCACAGGGGAGAAGATCAGCTGTAGCATTTATAAATGCTCTAAAGGTGAAGAGCAGGTGCACGTAGTTACTGGCACTGCTGTAGATATTAGAACAATGTGGGATTGGGTATATTTTCTCATCTGAACGTAAAGCATTATAAAAACAGAGGTAATATAGAAGTGGTGACCTAGAAGGAGAGAATGGAATTCTCTCACAGAAGGGAGCAAATGTCTACAACAGATGCAGAAGAGAGTTTTTAAAAAAAACGTAAATATATACAATTCCTACCCTAAGCTGTATTGATCTGGTTCAATCATGGCTCTTCTATCAATTCTCCCCACACCAAGATTAGTCTCCACAATGCTGACAGAATGCCTCTGTCTCCTCTCATCATGCAGTGAGACTGGCATGGAGTCAAATGAAGAATTGCTGACAATACTAGATCTGGAAGAAATTTCGCTGTGACCAGAATCTGAAAAGTTATCCACCGTGCCACTAGGAGCCAAAGTATAACCTGCATAAGGACCAGAACAACATTAAATAGACATTCTAAATTTACAACCAAAAGATTTCTTAAAGAAAAGTTCAAGCATTAGCTTATTCAATATCAGTACTATTGGTGCAAATACAATTATGGACACATTTCATCAAGAAGAGCAGTACTGTATGCGACAAAAATATGCAACAAGACTATCATTCAAATGCAGCTGTTTTATTTCTGAATGTAGGTTTAAAGATCAGTGGCAACATGAAATATTTGTATTTAGACAAGTCTGATCTCTTCTTTACAAAACTACTGCCAAATTTATCACTTCCTGGCGTTTTTGGATCTCTAGAATTATATTCAAACATTTCCCTTTGTAGGACTTAACACCCAGTCTTGCAGTATTGTTTATGTCTATGTATGTTAACACAGATTATGGGGGCTTGGAACATAGGAACTGCCATGCTGGATGAAGCCAGTGGCCCATGTAGTCCAGGATCCTGTTTTCAACAGTGAGCCATTCAAGGAAAGGTGCAAAATACCTTACAGTGTTACCCTCTGTCCCTAAAGAAAGTTTCCTTCTAATCCCCAACAGTTAAAGTTTGCCTTTAGTACTGAAGAATGAGGAATTATATTCCTTCCAAACCTTTAAATATTTGCTATAAGAACTCTGGATATATGTTATCTATATAAATATCTTACCTTTTTAAAATTCTGCTATGCTTTTGGCCTCAGTTATACCTGTAACACATTCCACATGCTAGTTGTGAAAAATGATTTCCTTTTACTCAGAAGGTCATCTAGTCCAACCCCCTGCTCAAAGCAGGACCAACCCCAACTAAATCATCCCAGCCAGGGCTTTGTCAAGCCTGACCTTAAAAACCTCGAAGGAAGGAGATTCCACCACCTCCCTAGGTATCCCATTCCAGTTCTTCACCACCCTACTAGTGAAAAGGTTTTTCCTAATATCCAAATATTTCTTTTGGACAAAAGAAGTCAAAACAAAGCAAGTGTTTTGGAAACACCATCATTTAAAAAATGTTATTGGGGATTTCTGTTGTTTGATGACAAAAGGTAAACAATTGTTGAACATCTAATTCTGAAGTTTAAAATTAATTCCAGTGTATATGTGTACAGTATAGAGAAGGCAAATTAAGAACTTCTGCTCTCTGTCTCGTATCACAATGAAATTAAGCATTTGACAACATTTGGAAAAATTAAACAGTGGCAAATTCAAAACTGATAATAGGAAATACTTTTTCACACAGTGTGGAACTCACTGCCACAGGAAGTAACCGAGGCCAAGAAAGTAGCAAGAATTAAAAAGGGTTTTGACATTTCTTGTATAACAAAATATCCAGTTACAAAAATTAATGATAACAGAAATTTTGGATGGGATATTAAGTCTCATACTTCAGGGCTTAAACCAATCTCTAACAGAAATCAGGATGAGACCTATGTGGAGGAGCAGATTATTTCATATGTACCTATTGCTGGTTTCTTAAAGGTTCCTTTGATGCTTCTGCTGCTGGCCACTGACAGAGACAGAATACGGGATCACATGGACCTTAGGTCTGATAGTATGGCAATTCCTACATTCCCCATGATGTACCATTCATCTGACCTTCACTATCTATCTTATCCAAACAGGTTTCCAATGTATGTTCCACTTATGTGAAGTCATTCAAGCTACAGGAGTCATTCCCTCCAAGAAAAAGTCATTTACTTTAGCATGCTCCCTCATTTTGTCTCCACATTTTGAGCAGAGTCAAGAATACTTCGGCACTGGGGCCGTTTGCATGATAGCATAGAACACAGCAGACAATTCACATTGCATGTAGACGATTGATCGCCTCGCAAATATGGGCCTTGATTATAGCACTGCATGTGAGATTTGTCAGCTAAACCTAAGATGGCCATCTAATCCTTTGTTTTCAGGTAATTAACATTTTCTAGGCTATGGCTACACTAGACATCTTACAGCAGTGCAGCTGCTCCAACGCAGGCTCTCTAGTGCAGATGCCCTGATGGGAGAGAGCTCTCCCGTTGACTTAATTAATCCATCCCCAACAAGCCGCTGTAGTTATGTTGGCGGGAGAAGCTTTCTCACTGACATAGTGCTGTCCACACCAGCGCTTAGGTCAATGTAACTTATGTTGCTCAAAAGGGTGGCTTACTCACATCCCTGAGCGACATAAATTATGCCAACATAAGGGGTAGTGTACACATAGCCTTAGAAAGCTTATCCTAAAAGCAGTTCTTTAGGAAGGTAAATGATTAAAATGTAAATTTGTGATGAATGCCCTATCAAGCTATTATTTTTACTATAAAATATTTGTATTATTGTAGTGACCAGGAGCCCTAGTCATTGTGCAAGGTGCTGTACAAAAAGAATTAAAAAGGTAGATTAGAGGCCATTCAACAACATACTTTTGTATGTAAGCATGTAATTTTTATTTTTAGTTTGAAAATCACCATTAAGCTTCAAAGAGATTTCAGGGGAGCTACGCAGTTCATACTAGCTGAGGATCTGTCCCTAACACTGTCAAATCTTATTAAAGTTAAGAGAGAAAACACATTAGTTCATGGTGCCACTAAATCTTGGAAATGCTTTGAAGTTTAGAACCAT
Source organism: Chelydra serpentina (assembly GCA_037349315.1). Classification (NCBI taxonomy): domain Eukaryota; kingdom Metazoa; phylum Chordata; order Testudines; family Chelydridae; genus Chelydra; species Chelydra serpentina. Next base: position 6,246,535 of record JBAIAC010000014.1, on the reverse strand, counting down.
TTTCATGGATTGCTTTACCAAATACACAGTACTACACTTCCTCTCCATTTATCTGATCCCGATTCCTTTTTCAATAAATGCACTGGCCTTGATAGAATGTGATCAAATTCATATAAATTCACACCTTGCTAAAGTCTACGAGATAAAATTATGCTGAGATCTTACAAAGACTCGAGCTGATTATCAAAGGATTTTCTGCATGAGAACCTCCTCTATCTCACCCTTAGAAAAGCTCACTTCAGCAGTGCTTTTGGAAATGTATTTGTACTTATGAAGGACAGACCCCCTCATCCTTTTTAAAAACACTCATTAGCCAATTGTGCTTATGATCTTTTTCCTTTTGGTTTTGTAAACCCCACCTATCCTATAGGTCCGTGGTGCATTGTTATTCTTGTTACTGTTCTCACTTCCAAGAGAAGAGGAGGAACTGGTTAGATCCGACTGTTTGGAGCCATAATTTCTCAGCTGATTGCCACTGCCACCTAACAACAGGATGAGAAAAGAGTTTAGATATCCATTTGACAGATACAGTGAAGATTGATACCCAGATGAAATGCACACAAGTTTCAATTTCTCCGCATCACAGTGCAATTTAGTGGGAGTTATTACTACAGTGAAATCTAGAACTGTCCAAGCTCTATGACAAGTCTGAGCTCTTACTGTGTGGGGCTCAATTCTAATACAGATTTTTTAATACAACTTTCTCTCATGCAGCCATTAAAATTGATTTCTCTGTTATTCTGAAAAGGATAGGAGGAGAAAATGACCTTAAGGTTACCTGCTATAGGAATATGCCATTCCATTTCTATAGTGACAATCTTTATTCTTTTTCTTTTTTTTTTTAATACAAGAAAAGCAAGTGCCTACACTTGATCTTTTTTCTCTTAATTAACAACCAGAGCCAGTACAATGAAAAAGGAAACAGGACAGAAATTCATCAGGAGTCTTAAATCATCTTGTTTAAACTCATTTGCAGTTTTGGCCAGTCACACTGGACAGTAATCTCTACCAGTATATTTTAATATAATTAAAATAATTTCATAGAAACTAACTCAGCCAAGAAAGCCTCATTGTGCAAAGCCATGTGTCAAACTTCCACCTTGATTCTTGGGATGACTAAGGTGTTCACATAAAGGAAACGTAATGCTTTAGTGATCTGATCCTTGAACACTCTATGGAAAATCCTGCCGTCTTGCATGGGTCCCTCTCCATTCAGCACAACTGCACAGCAGGCAGGCGTGATTTTAACCTAGCAATTCCATTAGAGATCAGCAGAGTGCTTGGTTATTAGACCCAGTGATGCTCCAAGGTGACATTATGAGCTCTGAACTTCTGCCCATGTATGCTGCCTTTGGTAGAAGGCAACTGAAAGAGACACGTTTGTCTGAAGTAGCAGTAAGGAGAATTGCTTAGTGGATGGCTCCAGGATACTCTAAACCCATCCTCCTGCGTTTTGCTAACAGGATGGCTCCTGAGGCATCCACTTGGACACTACTACTCCACTCCCCTGCCAATCTTCATGTGGCAGCATCAGTAGGAAAAGATTTCACCCTTAGGGCTTATCTAGACACACAGGTAGTGTGCGGCAAACTGTGGTGTAAATCTACAGTGTGCTAGTCTGCTGCGCGCTAAATGTCTGTGTGGACCACGCTACCACAGGCTGAAAGGGCATTTTGACTTATTCTGCTTTGAGAGGCAAGTAGATCAGTGTGCACCAGTGAACTTTTAGTTTGGTAGCAGAGTCCACATGAACAATTAGTGTGCTGTAGATTTCTTTCTAAAGCCAGCAGGTTTTGGGAAAAGGAATGGATAGTGTTGCACAGCTTATACCTTTCCTTGGAGAGGTCTGTGGTGATGTGGGAGGAGAAGATAACTGTGAAGATGCATTTGATATTGTGTCTTCAGCTTGTTTCTTGTGACGGTCCAAACTTCCTTCTTCAGATAATGAAAGAATTTTCTTTAAAGCTTGTGGGGAGTTAATGCCTTTAAGGAAGAATGAATGTATGTATTTATTAAGCTGGAAATATATACACCTGTTAATTTTACAATGCATTATAGGGACACTGTAAAGATAAAATATTTATCTTCCTTGAGTTACTAATACCACTTTTACCAAAGCAATCACTCTATATCTGACCTAGCAGTTCTCATCCTCATAGGAAACTGCACAACAGTTGCAAAAGACGAGTCTGGGAGCTTAAATTCATAACTTCGTGAGACACTAAACATCATGGACTGAATAGACACACTGGATTTATGGCTTATTACAACTATCTACAATCCACTAACAACCCTTGCAGCTGCTCCCCTCCCAGCCCCTCCCTGCTTTCCCTTCCTCCCTATCACTTGAAGGGTGTTAACAGGCCACTTCACCTTGAATGTTCCCTTGAAACATGTGTTAACTACTTATGCTAAACAATCTGTTCCACCTTGTATTCAGCTATGACACTCTGAGTATGGTTATGTCTACACTAGCATTTTTGTTGGTAAAACTTATGTCACTCGGGGATGTGCAAAAACACACCCCTGACTAACATAAGTTACAACGACAGAAGCACCGGTGTGGACAGCGCTATGTTGGTGGGAGATGCTCTCCCGCTGATGTAGCTAGCACCGCTCGTTGGGAGTGATTTAATTATGCTGATGGGAGAGCTCTCTCCCATCAGCATAGAGTAGATACACAGGAGACCTTACATCAGCACAGCTGCACCGCTGTAAATTCTCTAGAGTAGACTTGGCCTAAGTTTCCCAGACCCGAAGAAAAGCTCTGTGTAAACTCATAAACTTGTCTCTCACCAACAGAAGTTGGTTCAATAAAAAAAATGACCTCACCCACCTCTCTCTAATACCACTTTTAATAATCTAAAATTTAAAAATTAACTTACTCCTCTCTATTTACAGTATGCTGTTTATTTCTGTATTTTACTCAGCTTGGACAATGAAATTGGACCACTCTGTTTCAGATTCCAATTCACATGTACTAGCAAAATATTGCTGTGTCTGGGTTTCCACCTGTTCATCGAAAAGATCTCCTATAACTTGTGCTCCAGAATATTTTCTCTGCAGATCTATCACCTGGGAGATGCGTGTGATGAGTACTGGGAGAGCAAATCTAGCAAACGGTGTACACAATCCCTCAGAGATTCTAATGTTTATTGAAAGTTTACATAAAAGGACCTCAGCTGCTCTTCAGTTGCTTCGGCTATTCAAAGTAGCTTAGAATATCATCAAAGAAAGTGATGCGGGAGGTTGGGCAAGTGAACACCTGGTGGGGCAATATATTCCTAGAGTTGGATTTCTTCTTTTCTCTGAGAACTGTCTCTGCACAAACCCTATACTTTGAGAGACTAGCAGTAACAACTCCTAGAGAAGATCTAGAGAGCAAAGACTGAAGAACTGCTCTCTTGAAACAGACATCAAGTTTGCTGAATAAAAGTGCAGATTGATCTACATGTGACAGCTTTGAAAATTTCAGGGGTGGAGTTATTTTTTCAAGCATGCTACAGAATTTGCATTTGATCTAGAGGACTGCAGTGTTGCAATCAATAATCCAGAATTATTTGATTAACACAGTTTATTTGGTCCTCTAGACAGCAGAATCTATACAACTAGACTAATATTACATTACTTCTTGTTCATTTGGTTTTTCTAAATCCCTCTTTTGTAGCCTAAACAATAGGTGTGAGAGACCCTAATAGCAGGTGGAGACAGAATAGAGCAATGTTTGTGGAAAATCACTCCCTGTATAAAGGGGATAGCTAGCGTATCCTGCTAAGAAACAAATTTGAGCATATGTTTTTAATTCAAATTACATATGAAAAATGTCAGACTACTTCATAACACTGCAACAGGATGAGCTACTTTAGCTGCCAGAGAGAGACTTGGAGAAATCCAAATTATTTATAAGAAATTACCATTCTCCTGTTTCAATCTGTGGCATCCCAAACAGTGGAACTTTAGCACTGCAATAGAAAAAGATTTGGGGGAACGTGGTGGTGAAGGGCAATTGTCAAATGAAAAAGTTAAAAGCTACAGCCCACATTTTCAAAAGTGATTACGGAATACTCAACTTGACATACCTTGGACAGACCTGATTTTTGGAGGGTAGATGCTCAAACACTTTTGAAAATCAGGCCCCTTTATGGTATCTCAGATTGATCACTCAAAAAATGGAGGCAAGCAAAATCATTAGTGACTTTTGAAAATTTAAGCCCAAGAGTCTAGTGCACCAACCAGAAGAGCAATTATCACCAGATAGAAACAAGTCTACAACTGCAAAGGATAAGCCAGCCAGACCCTTTACTAGAAAACAAGTTTTCTCCTGTTTATCTGCTAGTAGGAGGATTTATATATGTCTAAACTGACAGAGGGATAATTCAGAGCACTAACTTGAACTAAATGTTACAATATTTCACCAGTTCAAAAATACACCTGCTTGAACTATACAAAGAAACATCTAAACGTTTTTCACGAAACACACCCACCCTCTCATTTCACTTACCAAATGGTGGGAGGTCTTTGACTGGTACTTTCTTGCGAGAGGGATAGAGGGACACAGCAGGGACCTGCAGTGCTTGGTTTATTTTATGCTGCTGCTGCACCTTCTGCTGAATTCCTGCCCTAGGTGCCACTGGCGACGTTTCCTGTTTCCCAGACCGTTTGTCCCCTGGATTCTTCGGTACTTTGCAATACATGGAAGAAACAAGGAATTAACTTCTATTTCAGCAGTCTAAGTGAAAGGTTCAAAACTTCTGATTTAAATTAAAAGGAGCTCAGATACAACAATGAGGAGTGCGGTATCCATACCTATTTAGAGAGGCAAAGGGAGGGAGAGAGCTTTAATTCCTTTAAAACACATATTGTTTTTAATTATAAAATATTTGCTGACCTTTATGCATAACAGAACTCAGAAAACAGACATATAAGTGACAGGAAGATATAGCCCAGAAGTTAAGTTACATGCAGATATAAGCAGCTATTTATAATGCTTATTTAATGAAAAAGCTCACATGTGTTGGTGGCTGGCTCACACTGCAGAGACAGTGTCTGGAGGCTCTCTTCATCCATTTCCAGGTCCAAGTTAGAGAGGTACTGCTTCACTTTTCGTGCCATCTGAGCATCTTCATACAGCTTTTTGGCATTGAGAAAGGAGCTGCGACGTACCCTCTTTTTGTGTCCCCCCGTTTGTGCAACATCTAGCACTGCTGCATTTGTACTGCCCTGGCTGAGAGACCTAGAGTGAAGTGGGAAAGAGGAGAAAGATAGACTTAGTCCAGCCCAGTATCACTTCATAAACTGGAAACATGCAAAAGGTTGCATGAATGTCAGTCTACGGTCAAAGCTTACATGCCTCATTCCAGTAAGTCAAACAGCTATAATAGACAGAAGATGAGGAACAAGAAATCTCTTTACTTGGTTAAAAATAATAATTTATGTAAAATTAAAACAACATAAGTGCCTGGAACCTATTCTGCTCCAACTAGGCAATCTCTCGTCTCACATCTAGAAAAGCATTCAAGGTAGCTCTCTCACATAAGTCAGCTACTGAGAAAGATGGAGCATTAAGAAAAGCTCATGCAGCAAGGCAATGCTGACAGACAACTGTAGTTGAGCCTCCAATTTAAATACAAATTATCTAGCAAGTGTCTTCAACATAGTCTTAATCTGGGTTTATAAAAACCTCAATTTCAATAGTAATGAAGAAAAAAATCTTGTTCTATTCCTTAACTTGAGTATGATGAGCTTTTTGTTAAACAAATGATCAATTAGTTAATGAGGAAATAAACATCATGCATTTCAATTTGTGTATGTATATATATGGAAGCTATTTGTGGCTTCTGATTTGTTAAGAGTAAAAAATGGAGGCTGGATTTAGAGTGAAAATATAGTTAGTTGAGCTGTAAAAAACATGATACTTCAATTTTTAACATCAGTGGATTTCATCTTCACTCATTTATCAGGCATATGTAAATTGGTTGTAAATTTTAGTTGTACAGCTATCCCCATTCTATTTTGGAATTTCCTTTTTATTACAAGCCAGACTGGTTATATTAAAGTCAATTTTATTGGTGTGTTAAATAAACAACCCTTCCCCAAATCACACTCAAAAATATCTGTAAATAGTTTCACAGCTCTTGTGTTTTTGACCTCAAAAGCAAAAGCATAATTGGATTAAATTTATTGTAAGTACAAAAGGGTTAAAAGAAAAATGTAAAAGCATCAGAAAATTAAAGATAGCAAGTAGAAAACAATGCAAATGGTCAGAAAAGAATGTTTGTCTGTGTGCGTTGTCTCCAACCACTTACCCCAAACTCCTCCATTTCTTCTTCCTGCAAGTGAGAGCCATGAAGAGTGAAGCATGGGTTTAGGAAGAGACAGAGAAAGATCACAAGCTCAGAAAGAAAAGACCAGACCTCAGGACAAGCAGTACTAGAAGCCCACAAACATTAAAGCAGCCTTATCTCAGGTGCACAGTTGGATATTAAAAACTCTTCTAGTTCAAATTAAGCGAGAGTGCATTACGCTGTCTCTACACAAAACCAAACAGCAATCACTCCATATTCTCCTGCACCACTGATTTATGCTGAAGTTTAAATATTCCTATTTGTAGTAAACTGTGAGCAATTTAGATTGTCCTATGCATCAACATTTCATACAATAAACTTTCCTTTTACTACAGTATATAGTGAAATAGAATATTTTCATTTAGACGATGAACTGGTGGGGTCTCATCATGGAATCAGGCAAATTGGCTGTCAGTGGGAGAATATAAAACACTGTTCCCTCCATGGCAAGATCTATAATTACGTTCCTTTTTAAAGCTGATTTTAAAATGTGGATACAGTACATAACTGTGATTACCTAAAAGTGGTACAAGGTAGTGAACGAGACATCGTACATCTATAATGCTGCAATACAATCAGTGATACAGAAATTATACAGTCCAATCTTGCAACTGAAAACTCCCATTGGCTTCTATGAGTGTTCCAGGCATGGAAAGAACAAGAGGCCCCACAAGTGGGAAGATAAAGTCTCATCTTTCATTACTTAATTTGCAATGGAAATTTCTTTTGTTAAGGGTTGTGGAGGGGCACTAGAGAATTACTTATTTTATTATTGATACTCAACTTTTTGACTCGATCAATTGAAGCTCTGTTGAAGACAAACCTACCTAGTCCTGAACATTACAGCAGGATCCATGTTAACAGAAGCCATTCGACCAACATGACGAATTTCTTTTGCAATCATTCTCAGCTTCTCAAAGTTGACCAAGCCTTCAACTTTTGAGTCATTTCCTATATTTAGTAAAAAGAAGACAAGTAAATAGTAATGGTATCATCTACTAGGCCGCAAAATCTATTTTCTGCAGAGATAAAGAACCAAGCTATTTTGCATTTACCTTCATGAAGGAATGTAAGGTCCTTTTTGATAACAGGGAAGAGAGGAATAATGGGAGGCTGTAGGTTTTGGCTGTTCAGGACATTACGATATTTTGCCATGTTCCTAGATGGATCAAACAAGTCTTGAAGATCTTGAAACAGCTTCTCATATTTGCTTGGAAGTTTTTCCCATGTAGTGCGGAGCCTTGCAACTGGTGCCAAATTCAGGCCACTGAAAACAGTTCATTAGGGTTTTGTTTTGTTTGTCCAATTAAATACAGACTACACAAACTTAGAAAGAAAACCACAACATCCAAATATAAAACACTATACAATTTTGTGTAGCAGAAATATCCTATCTTGTATCAGGCAAAGTGCAGCAATATACCAATCAAGTGCAAATATCGGTAAGCAAAAATTGCATTTTGAAAATGTGCATTGTAAAATCTATACATCTATTATGAAAACGCAATTAGGGATTATGGCTGAATTGGTATCTGCCTCCATTATTGTGGAGTTGTCTGCCCTTTACCATGGAAGTTTACAATCTATAGGTATATCTGGACTCACAGTCGCTCCTAGATTCCCAGACTGTGTAGTGACCAGGGATGCTTTTCTCCAAATCTATACCTGGTGATAGTGCTAAGGCCATTTCCTTTGCCACAATCCATGTGCCATGTCACCTGCAGGTGGAATTGCTGAAATAGAATCTATACTTAAGAATACACTGAAGCTGCAGCTGGCTGAAAAAACCTGTGATCTACTCCCTTAGTGCTGTTGGCAAAGGGAGTACTTTACACCAGTGGTCCTGACTAGCTATTAACTTCTGGCTGCAAAGGAGTTATTGATATCAATCTATAATATCAGCTATTGTTCAAGTCCTAGCTAACTGACAGGCTGCCTCTCACCCCATACTCTGAAGCAGGACTTAAGCTCATGTGAAGTGGCTGAACTAAGTCCCTAGATTTAAATGCCTCAGGGGTGCTGACAGATTCCTAGCCAGGGTCTCTGATTTTGGAGAATTTTCTTCCCCTTCTGGTCTGATGGGTTTAAATCCACTGACCTTCAGGACAAGTGGCAAAGCTGATTTTTGTTTTTAAACAAAGGCTTTTGCATGAAAGGGTAATAACGATGTATGCCAATAGCCTTTTTCTGTAGCCGGTGATATTTATGTTTCTATTACTGTGGTGTGGTATATCTTTATTTCTGCAACCTGAAGTATTCCGAAGGGTGCAAGAGTTTTTAAGTATTTCTTTAATACAGGTAGTAGACATTTTCTACTTTTACATTCTGTAATTTAAAATGAGATTACTTTAGGGATTTAAAAAAAAAATTTAAATACCTTCATCTGAGGAATTTTATAACAAATTTCCCCCAGCTGGATTTTCTGCACATGAAATACAAACCCCTGAGAACAGACAACAGTAATACAGTAACCCAAATTCAAAGAACTGCATTCTTATTGCTTCTATTGCTTTCTTCAGCTCCACATAGGGTAGATAATAGTACACTCTCCCACTGGGAACAATTTTTCTTTTGTCAACAGTTTAAGCAGCTGACAGTACAAAACTACACTCAATAATATACCAAGACTCTATAAATGCAGGCTACTGAGCACCTTCTATGAGGTAATGCACATCCTAACTCCCACAGGAAAACAGGGGGCGAGATCAAACAGCACTTCATGAGATGAACTCAGTATCTTGTAAGAATCAAGCACTGAGACAAAAAATACCACAAGCCTCCTGCTTTCTTATAACTGAAAATTCTTTTTACTATCCACCCTCCCCTATTACCTTTCCCAAAGACACAACCACAAAAGTAGAACAAGGGGACACACAATCCTTTTGATATCCTTCCTCCATGCAGCTGCTGGACTTATTCTCGCTCCTGGAGCCTCTTAATTTTTAAATTTTTTTCTAAGTTTGACTATCTCTGACTTTACCATCCTTCCCAAAATTCTCTTTCCTCCCATGACACACAACTTCTTTATTCCCTAATTCCTGTAGTTTCAGTGTTGATAAAGGTGGTAGAGTTCCAAGGATTATTTCAACAAACATTTTAATATTAGCATATAAGATTCTTGGGTGGGGGGGGGGGGGGAGAGAGATCTTTTCCTATCTTTTTTAGGAGTGTCTGGTGGAAGCTGGTGGAATAGTATTAGTCAGCTCCCTTTCAGTTTAATGCAAATTTCTATTCAGTTTGACGTATTACTCCTGAGTAACCTGAACTGAATTCACTGTAAAAAAACAAAACAAAAAAAAAAACAAAAACAAACCCCACACAAACCTTCCCCTATTTACCTGATAATTGCAAACATGGAGTTGAAGTTCTTGCATTCCCTGCAGTGCAGTGCTATCTTAATGAAATGTTTAATGATCTTCATTCTTTTTAGCTGGTTGGTTTCTCTTAGAATCTCAGATGCTACCCAAAATGTTTCTTGGTTTATCACTTCTTCAAACTTTTTCAAGTTAGTACAACTGGTTTTAGATTTGAGTTTAAACAGGTCATCTATATACTCTGTGGGTTCAATGTTACGAAACAGCTCAAAGTTTCGCATGGAGAGCTGAGCAGCCATCTCAACAGTACTGAGCTGCAGTAGGGAAATTTGACTTTCTCGCAGTAACTCCTGAGCGTCTTCATCTGAACACAATGTTTCTGTCTCCATGTTGTTTTTCAGATAATACCTATAAAAATCAAATACCAAAAGAAAATTGATAGTTAAGATCATCATATACTAGAGAAAAGTTACAGATTAAAATTAGTGTATATGCTCTAACTAGCTTAGAATAGCAACCTTGATGTTGAAATATGTTTGGGGAGAAAACAGATGGTCACAAGTTTGCAGATACCCATATGAATCAGAATTCTTATTAAACTGACATCATATAAATCATAGTCTCACCTGCCACTTAGCTGTATCCTATCAGCAAGCTTGGATAGCTGATCTGGAAGCCTCCTTTGCTTGATTACACCCTCTGGAGTGACCGAGACTTCACACAAAGAATATGCATCAGGAGTAGCAGTTACAGCAAACTCTCTAATTGCCTGAATGACCACTTCCTTTGCTGTTGTGTCCTTACTAATCATAATATAACGACTTTGCTGGTCTGCCTTGAAAACCCTCAGAACTTGGTCTGGTAAGTCTGAAGAAGAATAAAACACAAATGCAGGTCAAAGAACAATGAAGTGACGACACCACAGGAGTAGATCTGCACAGTTACTTCTGACATCAGGGTCACTGTGTTTTCATTCTTCCGTGTCCTCTCCTGAAATTGTTTTACAGGTCATAGCTCCCAACTGATATGCATCTGGTGGGTCTAACACGAATTTAGACCCAGAAACTTCATCTACAAGAGACCATCTGAAACTTATTAATAGGGCAGAAAGTCCCAGGCTTAAGGACTCACTTATGGAACCTTTAAAATATTAGATGAGTGAGACTTTCATAAGATTCTGTGGATGTAGTAGATTGATTTGGATCCACTACAGAGGGTAAACCACGCAGCTTGGAAGTCTGGGTTTCTCTTGTCAATAAAATGGAACTGCTCCCAGTCTGGATTATATGCCACTTTTAAAGAGATTCTGCATCAAGACAAAAAAACTAACTCCCCATCCCAAGTCCTTGACTCCTATAATGAGAGCCCAAAGAGTGTGTTTGTTTTGTTGCCTTAGAAAGTTTTGGATTTCTGCAAAAAGTGAAAGTGTTAATGCTGAGTTTTCCTCCCCACTACCCCCAAAATGGAACCTCTTACAGGCTAGCAGAACAGCACCTGCCAGGAGGTGTGATTCAAATAGCTTCTTAGGAAACTGGTTCTGGAACAAACTGGGCAAGAGACACATAACCCACATTTCAGTCTCTCTGGTTTGGGATCTTTGCATTATGGTGCTGCAAGGAGAACTACTCGGGTGAACATTTTCAAATGGAGGAACCTAAAATAAGGAACCTAAATTCACATTTAGACACCTGAAAAGGTGTATCCATGAATCCATTTATCCATGAATTCCACTCAAGTCAAAGTGAGCTGAAGGTGCGCTGCACCTATGAAAATCAAGCAATTTTTTCAGGTGTCTAAATATCGATTTAGGTGACTAAACTCAGGTAGTCAAGTTTGAAAATGTTGGCCTTTCTGAGAATGATTTTCAGAAAGTTAATTGTAGAACTGTATATACAACTGTGCACTTAACTTGTGTGTTCAATCACAATTCCATGTGCAAACTGAAGATCCAGGTGTGTACAAATGGCCAGCAAGATGGATAGGTAAGGAAAGGTTACTCACCTTATGCAGAAACTGGAGTTCGAGATGTGTGTTCCTATGGGCACTCCAGTTCAGATGTGCTTTGACCGGAGATTTTTGGTAGTACTGCCCATTCGGCCTGCACATGTACTCTACACATCCTCATGCTCTGCACTAAGTATATATAGGCCTTCACTGGTAAACTGCCCTCAGTTTCTTTTCCACTGCTATGTCCTATAGAAGAAACTTCTAGCATCGGGAAGGAGGGTGGTACAGGAACATCCATAGGTACACACCTTGAAGAACGGAAATTACTGCACAAGGTGAATAATCTCTTTCTTCTTCAAGTAGTGTTCCTATGGGTGCTCCACTTCACAACAAAATGAGGAAGCTTCCAAGTCAAGTCCAAAACTGAAGACAAGACTGCTTTCCCAAGGACAACAGCTAGAAGAATAAACCATCATGTGGTGTATGGAAAATGTGTGTATTGAAGACATAGTTGCAGCTTTCCCATTGCTGAGATCTGCAATGTTTTTGAGTAATGCCACAATGATAGAGAGAGAGAGGTGGTGGAATGGGCTAATACCCTACGATAACAAGAAAGAATACATCCAGAAATCCATCTGAAGAGTGCTTGGGTGGAGATTCTGGACCCTTTGGACCTCTCAGCAATTGATACGACAGTCTTGGAAATGTTCTAAATGGTCTGCTTTTGTCCAAATAAAAGGCCCTCATCCTCCTCATGTCCAGGGTATGGAAAGCAGCATCCTTTGTCAAGGTGTTTCTGATCCTTATCATAAGGTGTGAATTTTATGTGCTACTTGTTCATTCACTGCTTCCACAGCCAGAGAGTTAGGCGCAGGACGTGGAAATAAAAATAATTTTGCTAGTGTCTAATAGGGACTCATTAATTTGCAAACCAACATTAGCTGAAAGTGACCACTAAAGAATATCCAGGAGCTTGACTGCGACTCTCTGACATCCTCTAAGGGGACTGGTAACGAGTCTGCAATACATTTCATTAATTGTTTGAAATCATCAGCCAGAGAAAGCGGAGGCAGCATAACCACCTCATCTGAAAGACATTCATTTGCAAACAATCATCCTTATCTGCTCCGGCCTCCTTCTCTTGAAGGGATTCCTGTACCGGAGGTAATGGAGCAAGGATAGATAAAGTAGGAGAATGTCTCTTTCTGTGGTCCCCACATGAAAGACCAGGGACTTATGAGAACTGCTGTCAACCTGCAGCCCAAGAATTTCAGTATGGCCACTGGGAGAGGTCAATAAAGCATGGGAGGTGGCATCCAAAGGTGCTAGAACCAGAGCAAAGGGGCATGGGTTCGTCCTGAATGTAACTCTTCTCTCTCCCCAAAACAGTCAGGAGGGAAGTCCCTTGGGTAAGTAGAGGAATCATGCACTGAGATTTGGGCGGCTGAAGAGAACTCCTCCTCATGTAAAGAAGGAGGTCTGCAACTCTGAGGGTACTGGACAATCGAATGTCACTCTTTCTACAGACAGACGTTTGGTACCCACTAGCAGGGGAGATGCCGGCTCATCTGAAACTAACAAGACCCTGGAGTATCAGGTGGGTTGATAGAGGGAAAGGTTCTAATCAATGCAGAGGGCATAGACTACTTTGGTAAGTTTTATCTGATGGAAGTAGATGGTACTGATGAAGAAGGGCTGGGAGGAGCAGAGATAGTATGAGGAGTGCAGTAACTGGAGTTCTTTGAGATGTATATCCATATGGGTGTGCCACTTAATGTGTGCTTACATCCCATGCGGTACCCAAAACGGGATGTGAGGTCTACAATGCAGTTTTACTTTGAGGACCCCAAGGCTTTCTCGAAGCAGACTCCTTATGAGGAGAGTGAGTCCTCTTCTGTGAGTCTTCCCTGAGTCCTCCAAAGATATCTCCCGAGTATGGATAGGTGGCTGTGCAGATGTTGACAGGGTACTATGCTCACTCACAGGCTGATGTCTGGGTAGGGGGGAGCGGTGGTTGAAAGGCATGGGTGGGAGGGCATGGGAGGGGTCTCCTGGCCTGGATCTGAGGCTGTCTAGAGACAATACTTCATCATTAAGTGCTTACGTTTTATTTTCTGATTCTTCCTGGCTCTGCTTTTAAAAGCTGAGTGGATGGTACACTTTTGAGGGAACGTGTGTGTCCCCCAAGCAGCGAACATAGCAGGAAAACCCATCACCGAGAGGGATAGTTTCCCGGTAAATGAGGCAACATTTGAAATCTGGATATCCTGGCATACTCTGGGACATCCTCTAAGGGGACTGGTAACGAGTCTGCAATACATTTCATTAATTGTTTGAAATCATCAGCCAGAGAAAGCGGAGGCAGCATAACCACCTCATCTGAAAGACATTCATTTGCAAACAATCATCCTTATCTGCTCCGGCCTCCTTCTCTTGAAGGGATTCCTGTACCTGAGGTAATGGAGCAAGGATAGATAAAGTAGGAGAATGTCTCTTTCTGTGGTCCCCACATGAAAGACCAGGGACTTATGAGAACTGCTGTCAACCTGCAGCCCAAGAATTTCAGTATGGCCACTGTGAGGGGTCAATAAAGCATGGGGGTCTCGAACAAAACCTTGCCTCCCCTACAAAATCAACTAAGTACAAAATTAAGGAAAGGAAAGGAAAGGAAATCTAAGACTAAGGACAGGATTTGAATAGTAAAATGAGCAGATTAGCACACTGTCTCAGGCCAAGGCAGCTGAGAAGACACAGAGGGCAGTTTCCCCATGCAGTCCTATCTGTCTTTGGAGCGGGACATGAGGATGCGAGGGTGCAAGTGTGGGCCAAACAGGCAGTACTACCAAAAATCTCTGATCAAAGGTGCTTGGGGTATAAGCACACCTGCAGTGAAAGATCCTACTCAGAGAAGAACTGGCCAGTTACATGTGCAAACAGATTTGCATGGACCGTTGTAATAATATGAATGCAACTTGTGACTAACTTTTTAAAAAATCAGCCCCTTTCTCTTATAGTATTAAATATATCAAACCAAACAACATTTATGAATTGAGACCTGCAACTTCGTTATCTTTTCATGCGGTATTTTATAATTAGGAATTAAATACATTCAATCAAGGGAAACAGGAATAAATCATTCAGCACTCAAATATTTATAAGGTATTGTTTAAATAGACGATAATACAATGGTTGTAATGGGATTTTATTACTTTTTTAAAAATGTAAGAAGAGAGACCTCCAAACTAAAATCTTGGATTTGAATATCAGTATAAACTTGGTGGGAGATTGAATCTGGATCTGATACCACATTTTATCATTCTGGAAATTTTCAGTAGAAATAGAATATAAAAAACAAAGCTGTAGACTATACTGCAGCTCTTCGCCACTGGACTTACTATAAGGACACAAAAATCCCCCAAGGTATTTTTCATGATAAAGGTAGGCACTTCCACTCTAATCTTTTAACTGACTGGGGAAGTTAATTTTTTTTCAGAGGCAAATAAGCTTTGATATTTGTGTGCGTGTCATGGATTTAAATTCCTACTCTGTTTTTCATCAAAGTAAGAGGCAGTGCAATTTGTATTTTTATTCTGAAGGACATAAAGGTCATATGAACACCATGAAAAGAGAAAGCAAAAGAAAAGTCTCCTGGATCTACTGCCAAGACTAATACTTAAATAGACTGATACTGATAAACCAACTGCTAGACAAAAACATTTCCTTTGAAGAAAAGGAATCTTATTTGTCAGCAATTCACAGAAAAGGGAATTTACTATTAGACCTGAATGTGCACTACATGTATATTTTGTAAAAAAAACCCTACAAAAACACATGTGTATTTATCAACAGAAGTGTCGAGATAAAAACAAATATTACAGAATGTTTCCCCATTATTGCACGATGTTACCAAACTAGTCAATTTAGGGAACATGAGTGTATATAAAACAAGCCACGTATGAGAGAGATAGTGATCTACTGTGATCACTACTGGGACATGCACATTTATTCACTATTTTGCAACTTGAAGAACAGCAATGAAAAAATATTAAAACTGATGGATTACCTCATAATTTACATAGTCATTAGGCTACATTTAGGCCAATTCAGTCATTTCCTTGAATTTCAGATCCCAACTACAATGATTCAGTAATGCCTTTATGTAATTATTAATGTATGATAATCAAAACAGAGCACTTTGTTGCTATGCCAAATATTCAGGTATCCTAGACCTAGACAAATTGCAAGCTAACTCTGCCTTTCTCTGGAGAGTGAGGGTCCAATATGCTTTGCACAATACTAATACAGCTCTTCCTTCTGTGTACAGAGGTTCCTTCAGAAGAAGGCTTCCAGGGACAGAGCATGTTTCTGTAATTTCTGGGTTGCTCCGCCATCTTGGGGAGGAGGAGCAGTGGGAGAAGAAATGTCCCTAATAATGCCCTACCCATTAAGAAAGATAAAACCGGCAGGAAAAGGAAAAGAAAGTGCTCAATATACTACTTCGAAAAAAAGCCCTAAAATAAACAAACACAAAATGGAAGTTCTCAACTATTTTGCTGTGTGCCACTGCAAACTCAACTCCTAGTGAGAGCCCACTGATTGCACTAATAGCCCCATCTTTCTCAAGAGGAAGGTAATCTGCTCTTTAGAATTAGAAGAGTCAGTATGAAAAACAAATACTTGATCAGTGAAAAATTAAGGTCTGTTCTCGCCCTATGATTCTAAGACAGCCTGCACAAGTATTTTAGCTGTTTCTTCACCTTGTGTCTCGATTACTGCAACACCCTTTTCTCTGGCTTTGACAAATGCCATCATGCTCATATCCATTCTGAATGTTGCTGCAAAGATCATTTCCCCAGTCTATCATTTTGACCATGTCAATCTTCTCCTTGCTGCCACTTCATTATCACATGAAACAAGCTGCTTGTCTTCATTTTCAAGGCCTTTCATGGCCTATCCCCACCTTTCAATCATCTCTCATTTAATACCAAGGCATCGACTCCCGCCTCTAATTGCCCATGATGCCAGCCTCCATTGCCTGCTTGTTAAGATCTGCAAGCAAGCAAACTTTTTTGTGTTTTTTTCCCATGCTGTCACTGGCACTTGGAGGAGTTCCCCATAAACATCAGCAAAGCTACTTCATTATCCTCCTCCAAATCCCTCCTTAAAGCTCTCCTTTGCCATGATGCCTAAAAAATTATTCATAATGGTTAGGCCACTGGTGAACTGAGACCACTACATGTCACGATGACCAATACTGTCTCAATGTTTCCTTGTATTCTCCTGTCTATATTTATCTGTTGTCTCTTGTTTAATACTTAGACTGTAAACTCTTTGGGGCAGGGATTGTCTTCATTCTATCTTTGTGCAATGTCTAGCACAATGGTTCAAGACTTGGGTTCCTAGGTTCTATGATCATATAATCACCCTGGCTTACTCTTACCACAATTTTTCATGTCCAATACAGGTCTGAACATCTTCTAACTAGTATATCATCCTGTATAAATAGCATACAGGATTTTTAAATTAAAAATGCAATCTAGAACTGATCTTGATCCAGCCTCAGATCCAAACAATCCCGAACTTTGAGGCAGTTCAGATCCAGAACTCAACAATGCAGATGACAATTATCTCCATGATGGGACAAACCAATGCCTCAGATCTTAACATCCCCTAACTTTGGCAAAGACAGATCCAAACTGTGTGGCTTGATCCAAGCTCATCTCTAGTTAACATCACATTGAAAACTAAAATAACTGTAAATCTTTCCATGCATTTAGAAGGTACTATTGATTATTTCACTTAAATGTAGTTTTAGGTTAATGTTAGGGAAAGGGAGAGTCTCTGGGAAATTGTGCTCAAGATCTGTCCGATTGCTTTGTCATAAGTGAAAAATGACATTCCAGTTTCCTTTCACTCACAGGAGGGTTGCATGTGAGTAAAATCAATGGACTAGCATTCATGGTCACAAGGGGCACAGTCACATTCAGATAATGAGATGTTTCATAAGGTATTGTTGTTTTTATAAATTAAACATGACTTCTTAATTTTACTACTTGACAGCTTTTAAAAAATTTTCATCTTTCCCAGAAAGAAATTGGACTGGAGTACTGGGAAAAGCCTTGCCTTGTAGATAAGAATCTAGTCTACTTGGAGTTTCTGTCTGAAGGTAAAGGGAAAATTAAAGGTGATAGTTAAAAATCATAGTATACTCACAAATCCCAATAGAATACAGCCATGAGAGCAAAAGTGTTATGGAGTATTTGAACATTTAAAAATAAACTGCTATTTAAAAACAATAACAAAAACCCTACACAAAGCAGAATATAAAACAGATTGTTGCTAGCTTCAAGCTTCTAGAATAGGTGTTTTATTTCCCTGAAGACTACCCTTCCCAAAATGTTGATTTTCAAAGCTTACTTGAGCAAGTAGTTTTATGTTCCATCCTGAAGCATAGTCCCTAAAGCCTTAAAGGATGGCAACTCCACAAGGCTTTCCCTTTCTACTCCAATGCATTCAATTTTCTGAAAACCGCCCCTGCCCCAATCTTTTATTTAGTCCAAGGTAACATACTTTCAAGTCTTCAGGTACACTGAAATCATTCAATGATTTGTGTCTATAACCCAAATATTCCTAAAACTCTTAAGATATCTGATCTAGTTGGAGGGGTTTTTGTTTTTGTTTGTAGGTGGTTGTTTTTTGGTTGGTTAGGAAAAAAAGCTAAGAATTTTTTAAAAACCATTTGAAACATATTTGGACAAGTTTTATTATAATACAATAAATTACTAAGTAGCAGTCTGTGATGCTGTATGATTGGAACATGACCATTTATATAACTAATTAATATTGCCTCTGTCAGACAATTGCAACAAATCGAACAAAGTAGATCATGTAAGGTATCAATGGAAAAGTTATGACTTGCAGAGTATGATTATCCTATTTATATGCACGTATAATTTTTGTATCTGAAGTTATTAATATTGGCTACATAGACCTATATTTCAAACATGTTTGCTCCCGGGATATCACCCACAAGGTAATTTATATCCAGTCTGGCTAGCACTTTGTGAATGAACTATTCAAGTTGATGGCCCTTTAAAGAACACTTAAATCTCATAATGGGCCACAGAAGAAGATTGTCCTCACCCAGTAGGCTTCCTGTGGATGCTTTAGCCAAAATATGGGTAATGGCTGCTCCTATGAGTCATCAAAGCATGCAAGGGCATGTGACTTGCTCATGTGACCCTGGATGCCATCTTGTGCCTGTATTTTTTCCACAAACTAAGACTGAGAGCATCCCCTCCACATGGGAGAAGGCATAGAGGACCCTGGAAGCATCTCCATTTTACCTCTTTCCTGCTCTGATCTCTGGACTATGGATTTATATGAAAAGGAGCATATTGACTATGAATTGAGGGCCTGCCAGCCTTTTGGAAGTTACCTAAGACTTTACAAGCCAGCAGTCTGTAACATCACTGCTAAAAATCAGATTGAAGAAATTTGCAATTTGTATATATTTGACTTCCTTAACCATTTTAACTCTTTCCTCTTTCTTTCCTCTTATAAATAAACCTTTAAATAGTAGATACTAAAGGAGTGGCAACAGCATGATTATTAGGTAAGATCTGAGTTATATATTGACCTGGCTATGTGGCTGATCTTTTCGGATTAGAAGGATCCTTTATTTGTTTAAATTGGTTTTAAATAACCATTCATCATAAAGTCTAGTGTCTGGGTGAAATTAGTCCTGGAATGCCCAAGGAGATTGCATTTCTGACTTCTTGTTAACTAGTGTGGTGAGACAGAAGTTTACTTTTGTACTGGATTGGTATACCTAATGGAAGAATAAGCACTGCTTTGGGGTGAATCTGTCCTTTTTTTCAGGAGTTTGTACTGAATCTGGTATCCTCAGCTGTGACCCACCGAGGCATGGTGACATTATTTGTTTTCCTAAAAGTCACTGAGGTGCTGCTATAATGCTAAAGCATTATTCCACTGTTCAAGTCACATTTATCATATCTAAGACAAAAGCCTATGAATACTTTCTTTTTAAAACTTTCCTTAGGTCTTCATATAGCTGAAGCAGTTTAAGAATTGTGCTAGCTTCCACTTCACTGCATGGAATTTGTTTGATGTCTATGAGCCACATACTATTACTACTATGACTACCGTGATGCCTATAGGCTGGGAGACGAAAGATTCATTGTGCTAGGTGCTACACCTACACATGGTAAGAGAGAGACTGTGTCCCAGAGAGTTTATAATCTAACGAGACAAGGCAGAGCAAGATTGGGAGACTGCCTCACTTCCTCATATTTAAATTGGGGACAGAGAGATACGAAATGACTTGCCCAAGAAAGTCTGTGGCAGAAACAGGAATTGAACCCTAAATCTCTGGAGTCCCAGTGCTAACTTCAAGACCATCTTTCCTCTTTAATGAATTTATTATAGTCTACTTTAGTATACGGTTTGTGTGTGATATTTTAGATTACTGCAGCCTTGTACAAATTACTGCCTACCAGCTATGTTTTTGTAGCTAGAAGACAAATTAGAATATACCATGTACCTGAAGTTTACACTGGTGTCAATATATATATATATATATATATATATATATACACACACTGTGACAGGGCAAGGCCAGAGGGCTATAGGAAAGTGGTAAGGAACCAGTATGTTAGCCCCAGGCTAAACAAATCCCTGATACCTTATGGCAGTTGCTCCAGGTTAATCAAGACACCTGGGGCCAATTAAGAACTTTCCAGAAGGCAGGGAGGTTGATTGGGAATTCCATTAGGTATACCTGAAGCCAATCAAGGACTGGCTGGAACTAGTTAAAAGCCTCCCAGTTAGTCAGTGAGAGGTGAGGAGCTGTGGAAGGAGGTTGCGTGTGAGAAGCTGGGAGCAAGAGGCACTAAAGGTGTTGGGAGGAGTCCATGGAGAAGTAGCCCAGGGAGTTGTAGCTGTCGTGCAGTTGTTCCAGGAGGCACTCTAAACAGCTGCAATCCACAGGGCCCTGGGCTGGAACCCAGAGTAGAGGGCGGGCCCAGGTTCCTCCCCAAAACTCCCAACTCCTTATCAGACACAGGAGGAGTTGATCTGGACTGTGGGTTCTACCAGAGGGGAAGATCTCTGAGGGAAACAAAAATCTGCCAATAAGCGCAGGACCCACCGAGGTAGAGGAGGAACTTTGTCACAACACGTATATGTATATAGGCTGGGAGACGAATATATATATATTGTGACAAAGTTCCTCCTCTACCTTGGTGAGTCCTGCACTTATTGGCGGATTTTGATCGCCTCAGAGATCTTCCCCTCTGGTAGAACCCACAGTCAAATTCCTCCTGTGTCTGATCAGGAGTTGGGAGGTTTGGGGGGAACCCGGGCCTGCCCTCTACTCCGGGTTCCAGCCCAGGGCCCTGTGGATTGAAGTTATCTATAGGGTTTCCTGTAACAGCTGCGTGACAGCTACAACTCCCTGGGCTACTTCCCCACGGCCTCCGCCCAACACCTTCTTTATGCTTACTGCAGGACCTTCCTCCTGATGGTCTGCTGATGCTTGTACTCCTCAGTCCTTCAACTCTTCTCACTGTCAACTCCTTGTGTGCCTCTTGCTCCCAGCTCCTCGCACGCAACACCACAAACTGAAGAGAGCTCCTTTTTAAACCCAGGTGTCCTGATTAGCCTGCCTGTCTTAATTGATTCTAGCAGGTTCTTCTTAATTGGCTCCAGGTGTCCTAATTAGCCTGCCTGCCTTAAATTGGTTCCAGAAAGTTCCTGCTTGTTCTAGTGCAGCCCCTGCTCTGGTCACTCAGGGAACAGAAAACTATTCATCCAATGGCCAGTATATTTGCCTTCTATCAGACTTCTGTACCCCACTTGTCTGGGTCTGTCACAATATATAATAATATCCTGAATAACAAACCATACATTCCGCATACAACAAAAATATATACATATTTGCCTGAAGTTGAAATAAACTGGAGGAATGACACAAGAAAGAACGCACAGTAATATAATACATAATCAGTCTATAGGTTAAAACATATGTTAATACAAATTGATGGGTAGATCCAGAACAATGAGTATCTAAAAGTAAAGTGTGATTAGAGGAAAATTAGAGGCAAGAGTAAAAATAATTGATGCTCACCTGGAGTACTATTGAAGTCTAAAATGCGGTGATGTGATTGCAATAAATCTGGATTACTGGATGACAGGGTTCCACTGACAGGTAAAGCAGGAGGAATGTGTTTGGTCTGCCTCAAACCTACAATGCTGTCATCCTGCGACTGGCCAATTCCAATGTCACTGTGCCAAGGGTAATGAGAAAATAAGAAATTTCAGAATTTAAATCTTCAAAGCTTTAGTTATGGCTACAGTATTTGCCATTTAAAAGTTAATGGTCCTCAAAAAGCAGTAGCTATCTTATAGCTTCTCTACGGTGCATTTAGTCACAGTATCCAAGTGCTATATAACAATCAAATTAGATCTGCTTACCAATAACCATTGGGGATTCTGCCCTTTGCCCTTCCTACTTCTGCCCTTCCTACGGCTAGTTATGTTATCTCAGCACTTTATTCAGGGTTGGGAAGATTTATTAAAAAGGGGTAACATGCAGTGCACTTTAAAACTAATCAGACTTTGACTCAGTCTAATCTCCTCTTGTAACTCATTCCAAAAAAGAACCCCACATCCCAGAACAATATTTCTCTAGCTCTCAGGCACTTTATTTTTTGTGAACTGCATTATTCCAGAGGAGCACAACAGTGTTAGCAGGTCATAGATGGAGAGATGTCATCTAATGATGGCTTTGAGTGTAGGAAGAAGATCTTAATTGGCAATGGAAACAAATTGGAAGCAGCGGAGGGTGTAGAAGCCAGGGTAATGTGCTCTTTATGAGGAGCAAAGCTGTTGAGTTTACATACAGGGTTGTAGCTGAGAACTTCAAATACAACATTTTGGTGGGCAAACTTTGAATGTTTAATGACAACTGTTGTAGCAGATGGAAATATTTTTAAAATTTAACAACCAAAGGCCAAGGTTTTCAACAGTGAATGCCTAACATTAGACTCCTAAATCAATATTAGGTTCCTAAATAAATAAGTCAGAACTGCTGGATGCTCAACACACCTTTGAAAATTAGGCCACTAAATTAAAGTACCTCAGGCACTCATTTTTTTAAATCGTGGCCAATTCGTCAACAGTCAAACAGAAAATCTACGTGGATACCATAGGAAGCATTTGAGTTATCTATTACTTACATTTTCATTTACAGCTGCCATAGCACATTTAGCTATGACATTTTGTGCTTAAGTACAAGTGTTTTGCCCAGTGCACATAAGCCCCACTTTCTTATGGCCAAATCAGTATTTTGATGAGATACCTCCATACAAAGCCTAGACTAGAGTGCTGTGAAAAGTGGTGATAGTAATTCAGTAGATAATACTCTTTCCTCCAAGGCACCACTCAACAATATTTGGAAGGTTGTTACCACACATCTATGCTGCTAGATGTGCTGTCTTTCAAGTACAAAACCCAAGAACGCAATCACTTCTGGTGATAATTTCCCGCAGTATTTTTCATAAGAGTTGAATTGTTAACATCAATGTTTTGGCTACATTCATGCTGAGGTAATGACACCTTGCCTGATTAAATGCCTCTTGCAGTGTCAATGAGATACTGCATTCACTTTTACTTCCTGTCAAACTGTTTAGTTTTACTGTATATTGTTAAACAGATGCTGTATTCCATACCAGATATGGCATCACTTTGGTGGCTGTTGTTCTTAACTATGGTGTTGTCAGGATTAAATAGGTAATATTTCTAAAGAGTCTCATATGAAAGGTTATACATGAGCAAAAGTATTCACTTTCTTTCTTACAAAGAGCCTAAACTGATTTTTTTAAAACTACATCAGAACTTCTATGATATTTGAATTGTTGTAAACAATAAGTAAAAACCAGGAAAATCAGACTTAAAAATGGCAGTACTGCAAGATCCTGGGTGCCACAATAACATACTTTCCCCACTGTTGTGCAAAGTATTTTATTTGGGAAGGAAGGTTAAAGGGGAAAAGTAAATGGATTCCCATTACTTTATATATTCGTTTATTGTGCACTGAGATACTATTAATATAGCAAGACATAGCAATTGAAAGAGTGAACATTTCCTGCTTGGATAGCAAAGAAGGTAAAGAAGTCTTTAAATATATACCTTCCTACCTTTAAATAGTCATTTACCATTTAATAAACATAGGCAAATGAAATGCTTCAGCCCTTTTTAATTGTGGTTTTCAAAAATAGCAAATGAAAATTCTTTTAAGTGCTCAGTGACAGTGAAATGTTACTTATGAAGATATCTGAACTAGAGGCTTTCAGGAAGTGGAGAATATACATGCTGGAAAGGCTATACCTACCCAACCCTATGTGGAGATCACAAGTTAACAAAGAATTGAAATGTCTGTGGGTTTGGGGAACATACATTGCTATACATAACACAGGGATTAAGGCTAGCAAAGGGGAAAGGATTTTAGATCAACTGTATTGTTTTTCTGACTCTTACCCAAACAGTCCCCTACACAGGAATTAGCAAAGTGCAAGGAGGAAGAAAAAAATGGGGGAAAAAAGTGACAAACTAAGAGAAATGAATTTGATGCAATCAGTAAGATTAACAGAGAAGAGTACAAACTCCAGTGAATGATGTGTCTGGTTCATCAGAGAACTAAGGGACACAAATATGCAAGAATGGTTACACAGAGAAAGAGAAGTAGTTAAGAATCAGATAATATTAAATGAGGCTCTTTTTATAAGGATTTACACATTCCATTTCATCCACAGAAATCAGAGATGCTAATTTCTACTGTAAATATTATTTTAACACAGGGACTGGAAAGGTGAACACAATAAAAGACCATGAACTAAATCATTACAAAAGATTAAAACCATGCATTACTTCAACAGCACACATTGCTTTTAAAATATCTGAAACCTTAATTTCAGTAGCCTACCTCCATTTGCAAGACAAATTCATTTAAAAATTATACACTATTTGCATTTTATAATTTATGTTCAATTTACCATTTATAAAACAAGAAATTTTGTTCTCTCTTCCCTTGCTGCCAAAAGCATCTTCACTAACTACATAGTGTTTGTTAGTTTTTAATACCTAAACATTAATTGAAGCAGTTCTGTTCTCGTGTATTACTATTGAAGTAAAAAATCTGAGCCCCAATTATCCTCTCCATCACTGTGGGCAGAAAGACAGCCTTCCTATGGGATACAGAAGAGAAAAGTGATGCTACAATAGGCAGTATTGGTTCCACTGGATCATCTACTCATCTGGGACCCCACAAAAGCTCCATGGCTGGAGATGTGGAGGGTTGGTGTTTCATTGTTCTCATCTTCCTACTCCCTATCTTCAAGGGTCACCATTAGTCTCCCCAGACTCCTACTGAGAAAAACTGCAAGAGACTCCCCTAAAACAATGTCCAACTCATTCCTCAGTCGGTCGGACACACAGTTGTTTACAAGCACAACACATTCCTTCTATCTAGGGTCTAAACTAAGGCAAGAGAGACTGGGGGACCAAATTTAGTCTTTGTCTAATCATGTCCAACTCCACTGAAGTACCTGGGTTGAAAATTTGGTTTTGGGATGGTAATTTGGTCTCCCACATGGTAGTTGGCAGATCACATTAGGCCAATGGGCTGGAGAAATCCACAATTTTTACAGCTGCTATGAGTCAATTGCAAACACAATTTGTTTGCTCACCTACTCTCTCTAAAAACAAATTTAGCTCCATTAGATACTGCCTTGTTAATATTCAATTTAGCAGAAAATTCTAACTGATGTAAAACTATTTTTCAAACCAGCAGTGCAGTGATGAGAACAGAAACTTGCACATGCTGGCATCAGGAATGGTGATGTTAACAGCTGTGAACATTGGTAGGAGAATTGCACCTTCTCAACCCTGGTTGGCCCACGACTGTGAAACTCCATTCCACCAGACCTCAGACAAATCTGATACGTTACAAGCAAGATGTTTTTGGCTTTTTTGCAACTGCTTTTCCTCAGAGTAACTCCAGGAGTAACTCAATGTAGCTGAGGAGATAGAAGAAAAGGAGTCCATATATGGTGACCAGACAGCAATTATGAAAAATCGGGACAGAGTGTGGGGGGTAATAGGTTCCCATATAAGAAAAAGCCCCGAATATCGGGACTGTCCCTATAAAATCGGGACATCTGGTCACCCTAAGTCCATAGAAAAAAGACACAGAAGACACCACAACTGTGTTTAGGAAGAGGGGATGGAGAACAGAACACACCACAACTGTGTTTAGGAAGAGGGGATGGAGAACAGAAAAACTAGGTTCGACGGGGACAGGTGAGCAAAGCCCACAGGTAAGTGGAGAACATGGGGACCTGGGAGATGGGTCGGAAATAGGAGGGGGCGTGGGCTCTAATGACAAAGAGATAGGAGGGTCAGGGCAAAACTGGGAGGCAAGATCAAATCAGTATCTTAGATGCCTGTATACAAATGCGAGAAGTATGGGTAAGAAGCAGGAAGAACTGGAAGTGCTAATAAATAAATTCAACTATGACATTGTTGGCATCACCGAAACTTGGTGGGATAATACACATGATTGGAATGTTGGTATGGATGGGTACAGCTTGCTCAGGAAGGACAGACAGGGGAAAAAGGGAGGAGGTGTTGCCTTATATATTAAAAATGTACACACTTGGACTGAGGTGGAGATGGACATAGGGGGCGGAAGTGTTGAGAGTCTCTGGGTTAGCCTAAAAGGGGTAAAAAACAAGGGTGATGTCATGCTAGGAGTCTACTACAGGCCACCTAACCAGGTGGAAGAGGTGGATGAGGCTTTTTTTAAACAACTAACAAAATCATCCAAAGCCCAAGATTTGGTGGTGATGGGAGACTTCAACTATCCAGATATATGTTGGGAAAATAACACGGCGGGGCACAGACTATCCAATAAGTTCTTGGACTGCATTGCAGACAACTTTTTCTTTCAGAAGGTTGAGAAAGCTACTAGGGGGGAAGCTGTTCTAGATTTGATTTTAACAAATAGGGAGGAACTCGTTGAGAACTTGAAAGTAGAAGGCAGCTTGGGCGAAAGTGATCATGAAATCCTAGAGTTCACAATTCTAAGGAAGGGTAGAAGGGAGTACAGCAAAATAGAGACAATGGATTTCAGGAAAGCGGATTTTGGTAAGCTCAGAGAGCTGATAGGTAAGGTCCCATGGGAATCAAGACTGAGGGGAAAAACAACTGAGGAGAGCTGGCAGTATTTCAAAGGGACACTATTAAGGACCCAAAAGCAAACTATTCCGCTGGGTAGGAAAGATAGAAAATATGGCAAAAGACCACCTTGGCTTAACCACGAGATATTGCAAGATCTAAAAAAAAAAAAGGAGTCATATAAAAAAATGGAAACTAGGACAAATGACAAAGGATGAATATAGGCAAACAACACGGGAATGCATGGGCAAGATTAGAAAGGCAAAGGCACAAAATGAGCTCAAACTAGCTACAGAAATAAAGGTAAACAAGAAAACTTTTTATCAATACATTAGAAGCAAGAGGAAGACCAAGGACAGGGTAGGCCCACTACTCAGTGAGGAGGGAGAAACAGTAACAGGAAACTTGGAAATGGCAGAGATGCTTAATGACTTCTTTGTTTCGGTCTTCACCGAGAAGTCTGAGGGAATGCCTAACAGTGAATGCAAATGGAAAGGGGGAAGGTTTAGAAGATAAAATAAAAAAAGAACAAGTTAAAAATCACTTAGATAAGTTAGATGCCTGCAAATCACCAGGACCTGATGAAATTCATCCCAGAATACTCAAGGAGCTAATAGAGGAGGTATCTGAGCCTCTAGCTATTATCTTTGGTAAATCATGGGAGACAAGAGAGATTCCAGAAGACTGGAAAAGGGCAAATATAGTGCCCATCTATAAAAAGGGAAATAAAAACAACCCAGGAAACTACAGAGCAGTTAGTTTAACTTCTGTGCCAGGGAAAATAATGGAGCAAGTAATTAAGGAAATCATCTGCAAACACTTGGAAGGTGGTAAGGTGATAGGGAATAACCAGCATGGATTTGTAAAGAACAAATCATGTCAAACCAATTTGATAGCTTTCTTTGATAGGATAACGGGAGAAGGATAAGGGAGAAGCGGTGGATGTGGTATACCTAGACTTTAGGAAGGCATTTGATACGGTCTCACATGATATTCTTATCAATAAACTAGGGAAATACAACTTAGATGGGGCTACTGTAAGGTGGGTGCACAACTGGCTGGATAACCGTACTCAGAGAGTAGTTATTAATGGTTCCCAATCCTGCTGGAAAGGTATAACGAGTGGGGTTCCGCAAGGGTCTGTTTTGGGACCGGCTCTGTTCAATATCTTCATCAATGACTTGGATATTGGCATAGAAAGTACGCTTATTCAGTTTGCAGATGATACCAAACTGGGAGGGATTGCAACTGCTTTGGAGGATAGGGTCATAATTCAAAATGATCTAGACAAATTGGAGAAATGGTCAGAGGTAAACAGGATGAAGTTTAATAAGGACAAATGCAAAGTGCTCCACTTAGGTAGGAACAATCCGTTTCACACATACAGAATGGGAGGAGACTGTCTAGGAAGGAGTACGGCAGAAAGGGATCTAGGGGTTATAGTGGACCACAAGCTAAATATGAGTCAACAGTGTGATGCTGTTGCAAAAAAAGCAAACATGTTTCTGGGCTGCATTAACAGGTGTGTGGTGAGCAAGACACGAGAAGTCATTCTTCCGCTCTACTCTGCGCTGGTTAGGCCTCAACTGGAGTATTGTGTCCAGTTCTGGGCACCGCATTTCAAGAAAGATGTGGAGAAATTGGAGAGGGTCCAGAGAAGAGCAACAAGAATGATTAAGGGTCTAGAGAACATGACCTATGAAGGAAGGCTGAAGGAATTGGGTTTGTTTAGTTTGGAAAAGAGAAGACTGAGAGGGGACATGATAGCGGTCTTCAGGTATCTAAAAGGGTGTCATAAGGAGGAGGGAGAAAACTCGTTCATCTTAGCCTCTGAGGATAGAACAAGAAGCAACGGGCTTAAACTGCAGCAAGGGAGGTTTAGGTTGGACATTAGGAAAAAGTTCCTAACTATCAGGGTGGTTAAACACTGGAATAAACTGCCCAGGGAGGTTGTGGAATCTCCATCTCTGGAGATATTTAAGAGTAGGTTAGATAAATGTCTATCAGGGATGGTCTAGACAGTAATTGGTCCTGCCATGAGGGCAGGGGGCTGGACTCGATGACCTCTCGAGGTCCCTTCCAGCCCTAGAATCTATGAATCTATGAATATAAGCTTTTATGCTTATATAGTTTATTAGCACTCTAATACCTAAGGTGATGAAAACATACACAAAGTGGGCAGGTACATTTCCAAAAGGAAGAGTAACCAACCCAAATATCTTAGTTAACCAGGCACAGTTAGTTCATAGAGAACCACCTACATTTTGCGAATTTAACATTTGTGTCTTAACAGATCTATCTCAAAAGTTCCAACAATTCAACAGTTTTAAAACAAAATATTTTAGAGGAGATTAAGAAATGCTCACTTGTATGGTTTCTGAGGCAGGATACTGATTCTAGTTTTGTCAAGTATCTTCTTTAGTTTGTTTCTCCCTCCAACAGTGTTGGCTTTACTTTTCTTATTTACTTTTTCTAGTCCTATCACCTGCTCCACATCAACAGCAAGGTCTGGGATGGAATAACGACTGGCCTTTTTAATATCACCTATTTTAGGTAGATGGGGAGCACCATTTCTTTTCTCCTCTGACAATCTTGTTAGAAGTTCTTTAAAAACTGCACAGGAAGAAAAAGGATAAACGGCATATTTTAAAAGAAAACCCTGAGTACGAAGAAAAGTATAACACACCATGCCAATCTACTGTTAAAAACATTATAGAAAAGTCTGCTCAGTAAATTCTATCAATCATTTAAAAAACAGCCTTAATTTTAATGTAAAAATGTTTACATGCTCATTTTAAAAATTTGAAATGAATATCCATCATCTGTAATAATAAAATAAAAATATACAAGCAAAGGAGCCTGATCCTACAAGGGCTTACTGCTGGGTCTAGTGCTGAGTCCCAAGAATAGTCCTATGTAATCAATGCACTCAGTCATAAGGATTAGACAGAATCAGACTCTAAATTATTAATTTCTGATGGAAGTGAGAGATGATGTCTATGTACCACTAGATGTTGGATGTTTGCGACTGGGATTTCCAAGTGGGGGAAATGAGTGAGTTACAGTTCATTTTTTCCACAGATAGGCTCATATAGCTTCACTGCATTTACTTTGGGTGAGGACTAAAAGACTGTGAGCCAGGCCAAATACAAAAAGAGAAGGCAAAGACAAATAAAATGAAGACAAATCATCTAAGTTCCAAGAGAGGTCTGTATCCAGAGGAATGTTTGTGCATATACACATGTGTTAGCTGGTCAGACTAGAGGATTACAGTGGTTCCTACTGCCCTTAAAATCTCAGAAAGTGAGAGTATAACCTCTTCATATGTGAGATAATTTGCATTTTTTACAACTATAATGTACATTAATTTAAAAATTAGTTGTGTTTTCTCATAGCAATTTCCACTAAAGATACTTTTTTTAAAAAAAAAAAGTGTTATAAAATGCTTCAGGGACCTAACATTCTTTTTGTGGTCTTCCCATCCCTAACTCAAATGCTTTAATTACTAATTTGTATTTCTTCATTATAAAGTATTTCCCCACATTATGTACATTATGTGTACATAACACGCAAACAAAACTAAAGCCTTAATCTGAAAGATTGAATATAGGATTACTAGAGTAAAACAAAAAGTAAAAGGTGCACTCAGACCTACCAAATAAATTGGTTTTCACAGTGATAGATAAATGAGTGTTATTTCTAAGAATTTCCATGGCTTTTGACAGCTGAATGTTTTCAAAGTTTTGACCATTCACCTCCAGTATCTAAAAAAAGTAAAGACGACAATTTACTATTTTTATTTAATGATACACAGAAACATGAGAATTTCTGTCTCAATGTACAAAGATGTATGCAACAAGTTACATTGTAGATCTATATGACAGCATTCATGGGGAAAAAAAGGAATAAAATAGCTCAACTAGAGACAATGAAATTTCAAGTATACACTTGATAAACTTCAAAATTATGTACCTGGTCACCACGTTTCAAGCCTGCTTCTGTGGCTTTGCTACCTAAATCCACACTGTCAACAAAGATTCCAAATCCCTTTTCTGACCCTCCCAGCAAGATAAAAGGCAAAGGGGCTTCTCGAGATGGCTTTGTTAATGTTATCAATCTTCGTTTAGCTTTAGCAGCACATGCAATATTTAATAGCCTCAGATGTCCACCCATTTTCTGCAGGGGGGGGAAAAAAAGTAGCATAATAATGACATGTATATACACAATAGCCTGGATACTCCTCCTTCCCAAATTCTTTTTCTTACAAAACCCCATTATTCTTACCTCTCTTTCCAAATTGTTCTCAAATTCCTCTAGAAATCGAGTCATAGCAGGATCTCCTTCAAAATCATTGAAGTGATTGTTCACCCACAACAATACTACCCGTGTAACCTGTAAGTCAATTAATAATATAAAACTTTATCCTGGTACACACTCAGAGAACAATTCTATTTCTAAAGCTTTTAAACAGGTTATTTTCCAGTTTCCATGTATTTTAGTTGTGAAAACTGAAATTTTTGCTCAAAGCCAACTCCACTGACACATAACATTTTACCAGCAGGTCACCAAGGAGACGTAAAAAGAGCAAAGACCTAAAACTGTGCTTGGAAAGTTCACAGTTGTTCAAAATGGTAATGTTGGTTACATCAAACTTGTAAGAGGGTAGAAAATTAAGTCGGCATTTACATAGTTCACTACAATTCCTGACATGTATGCAAACAAGAACTGGTGCGAAAGCCTTTCTATGCATGTGTTGTTGTGGCAGTTTATCAATGTGCTATACATTTCTTGCATTTTAAGAAAATGGCAACTTCCATAAGGAGGCAGGGTTTACTTTACTCTATTTTAAATCCTTCAGTATTTTATTCTCTAGCCTTTAGACAAAAAAGCCATTAACTTCATAAAGAGTGTGCCTCTGTAAGAGTGTGCAAAATAGGTCTTTACAAGAGGCAGAAGAGATAAATTAGCTCTACTAGCGAATGAATTTATTCTTAATTGTCATCTTTACAACAGGGGTTGGGGTTGCTTTCTTACATTATCTTTCTGACACCCATTTTGATCAGCGGTTTAGGAAAGATCCTTTTGTTCCCTCTCATATTTTAAAACTACAATATAAGACTATACTACAGCAAAGACTCCCTTGTGGCAGCACCACTATAGCTAAACATCTGTCAGCATTTCAAGCACAATACAGCTACCTGTAAACCTTTACTCTAGCCTGCAACTTGACCTATGGAGTTTCAGTGAGCAGCATTTTTACCCCATTGATTTAAAACCGGATTTGGTTCAATAAACATATTTTATGTTCTTAAAATGCAAAATAGTAACCCAAAATGATGACTGTTACTTCTGCCATGTTGGCAAATTGAGTTACTGAGAAAAAAAACACTAAGCATCCCAAATAGCTGCTTTTCATTAATAAAAACTTGTGAAGATTTTAATCATATGAAGACAATACAACTGCCACTTGCATGCACTTACACAATACCAAAGCCACTTTTGTGTCAATGATCTGAGATTAAGCATCCACAAATAGACCTTGACATGAATTGGAGCTCTATGGTTGTCTACTGTGTTAAGGATTCTCAGAGTCCTCAAGTAGATTTCTGCTTATCTACAAAAGCAAGCAAATTTAGCGTAATTGCTCAAATTCATAACACCGAGGCTAAATAACTATTTTAGGCTAACTATTTTAGGGGTTCCTAACAATGAGATAATTGCACGTGTGCGGCAGTTCCTAAGTAAACGATGTAGGATAAGGACAGGATTGTAGCCTTAACAATCCACAGCCATGCTTTTAAGATTTATTTTTAAAACAAGTCACACTTACATGTGGGTTAAATGTTTTTGAAATTTTATGGATATATAATGAATTATTTTAACTGAACAAAACTTGGCATGTCTATGTTGTAAATACAAGTAGCCACAGAATCTAAGGTTTAATTTTTTTATTTGAAAACTATTGTACAAAAGCATACAAGAAACTGCTTCAGAAAACCTTTTAGAATACTAATCTAAATTTTAGTGGTTTTATTTATTTTTTATTCGGTGTGGCAGGGTCAGAGAGCGGAGGAGGACAGAATCTGTTGAGCTGAAGATTTCACAGCTTTCCTTTCTGACACTGCAGTATAATCAGCGCCTGTGGTGCTCCATAATTTAATGGAATTACTTTCTTATCCTAGAATCACAGAAGAATGGGCCATTTACACAAAATTCCTAGTTCTATTCTAAGGCTTGGAATTAATTTTTTTTTTAAATCTTCCCCACCTCTCTGTTCAAAATTTGAGCCACTCTTACTGCAATGTCAGCCATTGTTGAATCTCACATTTGAAGAGATTAATACGGCAGGTTCAGGTCATCATAAACTTGCATGTTTTAATTTATTTTTTCTCTAATTTATTTTGGAGGGGGGAAGAGTTATACTCTACTTATTTGATTAAATGTATTTTATATTTTAAATGGCTATTTAAAGCTTTTTTTGATCTGTGTTGAATGAGGTTAGATGGGGAGAAATTTTATATTGCTTTCATAATATTAAACAGTAGTATGCTAAACTATTGTTAGACAAGAATGGACAAGTTTCCAGTATCAAAGCTGATTTTTTTATTAAAAAGGTTATTATGAAGAGTATAATAAGGATCTTTTATTAAAGAATTTGAATGTATTTATTATAATAAATTTAAATGACAAAATGTATGGTTACAGATATGGGGGATAAGTATGTAAGACAATGCACATTAAAAACAATTGTATAACAATGTTTTTTCCCTTCAACTAATATAGAGGAGGCAACAGAATGAGATAAAAAGAAAAAAGGGGGAAAGAAGAGGGAGAAGACATGTAAGTATAGGTTTGGGATGGAAGAAGAATAGTGCTGAAAGATACTATAGCGACAACCTCAATATAGACATCACCGTGGATGTTGTAAGTTACTGACAAAATAGACATTGCACTGAAAAGAGCTGTCTACTGAGGGACAGAAGGGGTATATACATATATTACACATTAAAAAATCCCTATGTTCGAAGAACATAAACACAAGAGCGACCATACTGGGTCAGACCAAAGGTCCATCTAGCCCAATATCCTGTCTTCCGACAGTGGCCAATGCCAGGTGCCCCAGAGGGAATGACAGAACAGGTAATCATCAAGTGATCCATCCCCTGTCGCCCATTCCCATCTTCTGGCAAACAGAAGGGACACCATCCCTGCCTACCCTGGCTAATAGCCATTGATGGACCTATCCTCCAGGAACTTATCTAGTTCTTTTTTTTAACCCTGTTACAGTCAAAGAACGTTAAAGATGCAAAGTCAAGCCCCCCAAAGTTAGCAAAGATTGTTTTATGCAACCTTAATTCAGCCCCCTTGTACCTCTCTCTCCAACTGGCTTCCAGTCCCAGTCTCCTTAGCCCAATTCCCAGTTCCATTTTCCATCTCTTCTCTTCATGTGTCCAGGCTCAGTCAGCCTTA
Source organism: Chelydra serpentina (assembly GCA_037349315.1). NCBI lineage: Eukaryota > Metazoa > Chordata > Testudines > Chelydridae > Chelydra > Chelydra serpentina. The sequence continues at coordinate 6,212,205 of JBAIAC010000014.1, read as the reverse complement.
ACTCCTAGGTGTCCCTGTCCTAAAATACTCGCCATTGCTCCTCTCTCTCCAGGTCTGGCTCTTGCCCCCTCCGCTTTTGAATAGAGGACCTTCCTCCTCCTCACTGTCTGGGCTTCAGTAGGTGGTGGCTACTGAGCACCCAGAGGAGATGGGTTCATTGTTTTCAATTCTGGTGCCAACTGCAGGAAAAGTCCGGCTCAGCCCTGGCCTGGAGCTCACTCAGTGCAGAGGGAATCTTCTGGGAATGTGGCATTGGAGCTCAAGCAAATGCATATGAAAATTCTGGAGTCGATTTTCATGGGACAGCAAAAGCCACATCCCTCACATGAAGGCGGACCAAATTTCAAGTCCCTGATCTAAAGTGTGTGTGGGGGGGTGCAGGTGCACTAGAGCTTCTTAAAGAAAAGATCATCCTAATTTTTTAACATGGGCCAAACAATGTATTTTCTCTAACCTTGTTTACAGAAACTGAACTGAACTGTTTTAGTTGAAATTCTTCCTCCCTCACTTACCCCCGCAACCTCCCCTTAAAAAAAACAACCAGCCTGAGGTAAATATCTGGCATATGCAATTTCACCCTAACAATTAAAGTTTGGAAAAATTATAAGCAACTGAAAACTGGATTTTATAAAGTGAGTGTTGGGCAAATTTAACTGTAGGCAGTGTTATCTGCCCCATCTATAATTGGATATGGTGGACCTGATTCTCCTCTTACTCCAATTTTATACTCTTGATTTCAATGGAGCTACCCCAATTTTCACAATGTGAAGTGAAGGGAGAATCAAGCCTTGTGTCTTTCTGCTTTTATTTATATTTAAGAAAATTGTTAGGAGAAAGTGTTTGCCAAATTGCATTAAATCATTATTGTTCACAGAAAACAAGGAAGTATTTCCTGTCATAGATTTAGGCCCTAAGTTACCACAGAACTATATCGGACTGCCCCAGGGGTTGGTCCTGGGGTCGGTTTTGTTCGACGTCTTTATTAATGATCTGGACAATGGGATAGATTGCACCCTCAGCAAGTTCGCGGATGACACCAAGCTGGGGGGGGAGAGGTAGATACTCTGGAGGGTAGGGATAGGGTCCAGAATGACCTAGACAAATTGAAATATAATGAGGTTCAACAAGGACAAGTGCAGAGTCCTGCATTTAGGATGGAAGAATCCCATGCACTGCTACAGGCTGGAGACCAACTGGCTAAGGCAGTTCTGCAGAAAAGGACCTGGGGATTACAGTGGATGAGAAACTGGATATGAGTCAACAGCGTGCCCTTGTTGCCAAGAAGGCTAACTGCATATTTGGCTGCATTTGTAGGAGCATTGCCAGAAGATCGAGGGAAGTGATAATTCCCCTCTATTCAGCACTGGTGAGGCCACATCTAGAATATTGCGTCCAGTTTTGGGCCCCCCACTACAGAAAGGATGTGAACAAATCGGAGAGAGTCCAGCAGAGGGCAACAAAAGGGATCAGAGGGCTGGGGCACATGACTTATAGGGAGAGGCTCAGGGAACTGGGCTTGTTTAGTCTGCAGAAGAGTAGAGTGAGGGGGGATTTGATAGCAGCCTTCAACTACCTGAAGGGGGGTTCCAAAGAGGATGGAGCTCAACTGTTCTCAGTGGTGGCAGATGACAGAACAAGGAACAATGGTCTCAAGTTGCAGTGGGGGAGAGGTCTAGGTTGGATATTAGGAAACACTATTTCACTAGGAGGGTGGGGAAGCACTGGAATGGGTTACCTAGGGAGGTGGTGGAATCTCTATCCTTAGAGGTTTTTAAGGCCTGGCTTAACAAAGCCCTGGCTGGGATGGTTTAGTTGGGGTTGGTCCTGGTTTGAGCAGGGGGTTGGACTAGATGACCTCCTGAGGTCTCTTCCAACCCTAATCTTCTATGACTATAGTCTACTGATATGTTGATGACTTTTTAAAAGGACAATTGATACTTCTATAACCAATTATTTAATATACAGAGTTGACTGAAGCGGGTACACGAGTGATAAAATACCTTCCCTACTTCCCCTTTAGTGTTTAAAGGTAGTGCTTTACACTTTTTAAATAACTATTCGCCTGATTTAGCATACATTTTCTACAACCAACATTTCCTCATATACTATTAGCTGGTTGTTCAACCAAATCTAGTTATCCTGGTTTAAAGATAAAAATATTTTTGTAATTTTTATTTAGATCTTAATAATCTATATTTAAATACACGTGAGTTCACAATTGTAAGTTTTAAGTAGTCATTTTTTCAACCTTATCCCTGAGGCTAGGGTCATTGAACCACTCCAACAATTTTTTGCCCACTTCCATTGGGCTGGAAAGAAAGGTCCTGTAGGTCAAAAGGAAATCCTCAATAAACGTTGGATCCACCACTGAGTGCTCTTCCACCAAATGCATTGTTAACCTTTCTGATGTTCCCTATAACAAATAAAAGCTTAATTATTAACTAGCATGAATGTTTTTTTATTTTCATCTAACATCTTGATGATACACTGAACATAATAGTATCATTAAGCCTGTATAGTGACCAATGTGTTAAACAATAAAAAAATAGCTTGACCGTTGTAATAAAGAGATTGATAAACTTTACTAAATTAAAACAATCAAAAAACCCTCAAACAACAGCAAATTTTTTGTGTTTAATTGTGAATAGTTGTTTACCTCTTTTATTTAAGAATCTTTGGATAGCTTGTATTTCAAATATATGGCTGAACTAATTCTGGACTTTGCTCACCAAGGAAGATCTCATACGAATCTACAAAGCATCTGTTGTTTTTTTTTACCTTGATGACAATGTGACCCTTTCTTGTTCCAGTGCGATCAAGCTCCCTGTGCTCCTTCACCATAACAATCTCCCCCTCCTCTTCTACCTTCTGCATGTTTTTTTCCACTTGATTGAGGATGCGGCAGTAATCTTGTTGGGCTATGCAGACAAACTGGAAAGAATCATCAGGCATAGATATTAAAAGGTACAGAGTTCTGAGACCTCAGAAAAACTGTCTGGATTTAAAATACAAGTATTCTATGATTACTGAAGATAAAGTAACTTCTCAGGTCATGGATGGCCAAAACTGTCTTTCCATGAGCTCTGCTGTAGTAAACAGCCGAATAAGCAAGTGTGATTAATTCCACTATAATTTTTGCCTCAGGAGAGTGCAAGATTCATTGATTCAAGATGATTTAACATCTCCATAGAATATTCATTTAGTTGCATTTTCTCCGCCAATAAAAGTAAATCCCACTTGCAAAATTTTCCTTAAGGAAACCTCTTTCTCCTTCTCCTCATTTTCAGGGCCATTTAAAAAGGGAACGATGGAAGGCAAGCTCTATCCATAATTATGGAAAGCCCTATCCATAATTATGGCTATGGGTAAGTGAACTTTCACTTTTGTTCTTTGAGTAATCACAAATATATTAAGCCAGCCATTAAGAAAACTCTATCATTCTAATTTATGAGTAGCATAGACACACAGAAAATAATTACTTTTTGATGAAAACATTTACATTCCAACATGGACCATTCCCCTTCAACATAAGACAGCTATCTGTTTAATATGCAGCATTTTAAAGGAAATTGCCACTTATGAAAGAAATTAAAAGAATCTCAATTTATATTTAAACCACCAACAAAAGTGCTATATAAATACATTAACACCACTAGTAATGCACTTGGATAATTTAGATATAGCCACCCTTTACATTACACTAGTCAAAATATCAGACTGTGTCCACTGGACAACTGGCATTTCTCCGGAAATTCATTACAAGTAAAATAATTTGACAAATGATCCAAACGGAACCATAAATCCTTTTTCCTTTTAGACCCAGATGTTTTTCTCCTGGGCTTTTGGCCACATAAATCCATTCATGCAGTACCTGGGCATTTCATTTTATTACCTGGGGATGTCAATCTCTAATTTGAACTGGAATCATTTTTTTATGAACAATTACCAAAAACTGAACTGACATTTCATTTGCAATCATATTAACCAAACATAAGGGTAGTGATAAATTATGCTGCTTTTTCTTGATGGGTCCTCTAACATTGTGTATTTGAGACTTCTGATTGATGGCTTTGATGAACTCATGTGTTACCTTTATATTTAGTTTTTTTCAGGTCATTTTGTAATAAATATCAAATTTCCAGCACACAGTACTAAACAGAATACTCTACTTCACCTTTGTCAATGAACCAATTAGAAATGTGCTTAAAGACATCGCCCCAACTAAGCACAAAGCCATTCTTGCATTTAAAATAAAAGAAAACGAAGGAAACTGGTTTCTGAATAAAATTGATTGGAGACACAATATCCCTGTTAAAATTACTCTATAGAACAATTCCAAGGCCTGTCTCTGCACCCTACCAGGTAAACTTAACATGAACTCTGCCACAAACATTTTTTAAAATGCAGGTACACTTGTAAGGACAGTACTATAAAATTTATAATTGTGTTTTGCAAATATATCTGGAGTAAAATACTCTACCTGGCAGTCATCCACTTTGGTTCTCATCACTCCTTTCATGTATTCCTTATCCATGGTAGGGGAAACACCAAAACTGTTTCCCATACACAGTATCTCTGTTCTTCCATCAGGGTATGTCACTTCCACAGAACCATTCAATATAACTGACCAGGAGTCCAGCTAGAAATTGAACAGTGCAGGATAGGTGAAAAGAACAATCATCTACTCATTTAGCATTTTAGCATGGTACTGTACAAACGCTATTCCCAGAATTGCTTATACATTTTTAAAAAGTTAGTTGCTAAAAATAAACTATTTATGAAAACAAGAAAGGAGGAGGATGAACTAGTTTACCTAAAAAATTATAATTCCTTCCATCTCCTTAAGGAATCTAATATTTAGCCTTTAATTAAATCTTGGAATTATAAAACCTATACAATTCATAAAACCCATGGCAGTATTTAAATCATACTGAAAGATCAAAAATAAAAAGCATTTGAAATCAGCTCTGGTCATTAACAATACATGTGTTTGTATAGCCTTTATTGAGAACATTTTCCAAAGTTTTATTGCATGTATCTTGTAAATTGATCTGGGTGTTTAAACTGAAAAATCATTTGCAAACTGAATAAAACCATAATCAACACAACACAAAACAGGCATACAAACAATTTACTTCCTAGTGCTACTTTCCAGCAACTAGAAATGAATTTCCAAACTTCAAAAAAACGTTTCCAGATTTTTTGACATCTGCACAAAAGAAGATTTAAAGCAAATTCAACCGACCTCTTCCCCATCATTTAATACTATGGTTCCTGCCCTTTCCACAACTGCAAATACCATCACAGCACAAAGTTCTCTCCTCACTGACATTGTCATGTTGGCAAAAGCAGGCAACTGATGCATGAATTCCAATAGTTGTTCTGAAAGAGAAAAAAAGCCCACTGAGTCATACACATCAAAACAAAGCTAAGTAAAGGCAGCTCTTCAGAAAAATGCTTTAGGGTTCTTTAAGTTAAACTACTGTACAATGCTGTCTGTATACTGATAAATAATGTACAGAGAGCTGTTATAATTACTTTTTTGGGGGGAGAAAGACTAGCTTATTATAATATCAATGAAAGATCTATAAAGTAAAAGCTAGTATAATGAAAATATTGTAATATAACCATGTGCCTTGAATACATCCAATGAAATCATGACTCCACAGAGCCATTGTAATAGTTCTATTAAAACCATGTTAGGTCCTTTTAATCAGAAGATATTAAGTTTTACAAAGTATTTTAGTGGCAGTATCCTACACTTAAGCTGTCTACAGGACACTTGGATCCAAACAACAAAAAAGTATAATATGTAACTAATATAAACCCATACAAATAAGGACATTTAAAGATATATTAAGGCAGGGGTGGTCAAACTTTTTGGCTCGAGGGCCACATCTGGGTATGGAAATTGTATGGAGGGCCATGAATGCTCACAAAATTGGAAGTTATGGTGTGGGGGGTTGAGGGCTCTGGGATGGGGTTGGGGATGAGAGGTTGGGGGTGCAGGAAGGTGCTTCAGGCTGGGACCGAGGGATTCGGAGGGAGGGAGCGAGATCAGGGCTGGGGCAAGAGGTTGGGGCATGGGAGGGGGTCAGGGGTATAGGTTCCAGGCAAAGCTTACCTCAAGCTGCTCCCAGAAACAGCGGCATGTCTTCCCCCCCCCCACCGCTCCTAAATGGAGGCGCAGTCAGGCGGCTCTGCACACTTCCTGCGCGGCCAATGGGGGCTGCAGAGGCGGCTATTGGGGCAGGGGTAGTGTGTGGAGTCCCCTGGTTGCCCCTACACATAGGAGTCGGAGGGAGGACATGCTGCTGCTTCCAGGAGGTGTGCGGAGTGAGGCAAGCCCCAGACCATGCTCCCCGACTGGAGCACCGGAGCGAGGCAAGCCCCACACCCCGCTCCCGAGTGGGAGCTTGAGGGGTGGATTAAAACTTCTGGGGGGCCAGATGCAGCCCCCAGGCCGTAGTTCACCCACCTCTGTATTAAGGTAATAAGATGAGAAACAATTTCATAAAAGCAGGCAAGTTCATATTCCTAACCTTAGCCAGCCCTTTTGGGTTTAGGTTTTACAATGATGTGATATATCACACAATATATAAACAGGACCCTATTCAGAAGGACCAGTTAAAAGCATGGTTACAGTAACCTGAAGCGACTCTTTCAATGTCTTACACTTCATGTGTAATCAAGTTCGATCTGATCCCTTTATTAACAAAAGTAAACCTGTACTCCTTTTTACTCCTGTTAGCACTGCAGAATCAACACAGACATGAGAGAGAGTTGGAATCTGTCTGATCTCAACTAACAATTCTGCTGAAGATTCACAAATGTAGCAAAAAATTCTGGTTTTAGCCAACCTAGGCAATACCCAGTAAAGGGCCAACATTTGAAAGAAATGGTCTTGCACAGGTATAACTAAGGGTAAAGAATCTGGTCTGAAATACTTGTGATAACACATGGGCGCGCCCAGTAGCACAGGGAAGATTGGACTCAATTCCACAAGTCTTCTCCAACTGCAGGAACATCTGGGGCTACTGCCCAATCCCAGAAAGTCCTGCAGCAGGGGGAGGCACCTGGAGGTGGGTCTAGTCTTCCGCCCCCTTCCCCTCCCCCCAGCAGCTCTGCAGGGGATGGACAAGTCCTGTTCCTCCCCAGCTCAGCCAGAGCTAGAAGCTGGGGCACTCCTAGGAACAAGGGGACATTGGATTTCATGGGGAAGGGCTTAATTTCACAGCCCATGATGCGTTTTTCATGGCCATGAAATTGGTAGGGTCCTAATTGTGATCAACAGGAATTCATTTTCATTGACTTGATATGCAATTAGTATTTCCATTATTGTGACAATTTTTGTTAATTAAAAAATTCTCTAGAACTCTGAAATCCTTTTCAGTCACCAGAGATTCTTACATGACACACAAGTCTCTGGTGTCAAATTACAATCGGCAGTCTCTCAGCTGTAGCAGACTACGAGCATTAATATTCATCAATAGCACATTTATTTCCCCTTTTCCTGTTCCCACCCACTTTTTTCTTAAACAAACATCTGTAATATACTAAACTTGTAGGGTTGCCAGGTGTCCAGTTTTAGACCAGACTGTCCGGTCAAAAAGGGACCTGTACAGTGTCTGGTCAGATATACTGATCGGACACAAACAGTTCGGTTACCGTGGGGGAGTGGGAGAGGCACTGGGTCATCAACCCATGCCAACCGCTGCTCAGCCGGGGCCACCTCTTACCTGCATCTCATGGGCAAGCAGGCTCCGTCTCAGGCTGCAGCTCCTATCCTAGCCCAGGAGCAGAGGGAGCTCATATCAGTGGGGGGGAGAGGAAGGGGGAGAAGGGGGTGGAGAGGATCAAGCGATGAGGAACGGGGAGGGAGGAGAGCAGTGAGCAATGGGGGAATGGGGAGAGAGGAGAAAGCGGGGTGGGGCCTTGGGGGAAGAGGCAGAGCGGAATGTGTGTCTCCAATTTTCAGACATTAGAAAGTTGGCAACCCTATACTTGGGAATCAATAGCTTAAAAAAACAATCTAACAAAAAATTCAAGAAGTCCATTTGTACTGTGGAAGAAGAGTATCTTAAATCATAGCTTGCTATTTTCAGAAACCTGTGCTACAACTGAATATTTGCTTCTCTTTTCGGTTAATAGTATATTTTTGTGACATTTATTTGCAACCTAAAATCTGCATATCAATGGAGTATCTAGTTTAAAATTAAATTGAGTTGCTTCATTAATTTTGTTTTCAGCTTATCATCTGTTATTGTTAGCATAATTATTTATTCTAGTTATCAAAATGTAAACTGTAAAATCAATCATTTGGTATTTTAAACAATTAATTATTTCACATGAAATAGAGATTAGATATTTGTTACACAGATTCACTCTACTAAGTTTGGGACCGAGAAACAAGTTAGAAAATGTTAAATACTATTAAAGTGTCCTGAGACTCAATTTCCCACTCCCTCCTGCTAGTTTTCATGCCAACTTACCAATGTCATCATCTGTCCTGTCTATTGGGTCTTTCTCCAGGCAGTCTCTAACAATATCCCTGCTCATCAGAGGGTCTGACGCCCTCTCAATGTCTTCTTCATCATCATCATCCTCAGAATCCACTGCAGTCTCTGGTAACCCACTCAGATCCATATCACCAGCCTCACTTTCTGTGGCCTAAATACACACAGAGATAACTCAAATTAAAACATTTAGATGTGCCCTTTAAAGCCATTCTTTTCCACTTAAAATATGTAAATGAAGTGAATTTTACTCTGCTTTGTGGAAGATTAACAAGTCACTCTTACATACCACTTTTTGTTCTGATTTCTTCCTTCACTATATTTCTAAAAAAAGGAAGCCAGTAATTTTTTAAAACAGAATGTATTTGGCAAGATTTCAGATTGTGTACTTTATTCAGATCATTTATATAAGCATGTTATGTGCCCTTTTAGGAAGCAGGTCTAAGGAGAAAAAGAGGACAATTTAAATTCACTAGGCCTGTTCTTTACAAAATGACTAAAAATGTAAGTTGTTAAATAAAACTTTAATATTAGAGATCTCCAAAAAATAGTGTTTGCAGGAACCTATCAATGTGGTATATGTAATACTGTCATTAGTTCACAGAAAATATTGGAATCAACCAGTACTATCAAAATACCACTAAGACTAAAATAGCTACTGTCTGTCTACATAGAAACTGCATTAAAAACTCAGCTATGAAGTGGTGATGCTAAGATTTTTATTTATTTATAAGTATAAAGGCATAAGAATTTACAGATGCAGAAAACATGTGAAGTCAGTGCTGGAGCTCCACAGAGGGAATACACAGAATATCTGCCAAACTTAATCTGCTTTAGATCCTATGAAAACGAACAAAAATCCAGCCAACACACAGCTCGAGGTCATTAGTATACGACCCAGAGGTAAATACATTTTAATTATTCAATTTTAAGACCAAATATTTAATAAATCCCATAAACATATTTGCCTGTCAGTTCAGATTGAGCTGTTTTTTTCTCAGAACTTGATTTAATGCCACAGCAGCTGCTAAACCAATCGCTTACTGTGATTTTTTTTTTTTTTTAAAGAAACATAAGCTGCTAATGAGAATATTTTAAGCCACTGCTTCCCAAATCAGCACTCTCCGCTCCAAAGGAGTGTCAATTTCAGAGATTCTGGAGGTCAACAACACAGCCAAATGCATTAAAAAAAAAAAAAAAAAAAAAGAATCTGGACACAGTAGACATTACAATTGTGATTCTCAAAAATCATCCCTTGTGCAAACAATGGGCTTTACGTTGAAAAGAACTGAAGCCGTTTTCCAGAAACAGCAAAAGGGGAGACAGCACTTCCCTGCCAGAAGACATAAGCTTATATTTGTCTTCTGTAGTATTGTCTTCCTCACCTTTAGGTCTATGTGGGTTTTTAAAAAACTATTTAATACAAACAGTATCTTTGATAAAATATAAAGTAAAATAAAATCAGTCTTGGTTTAGTGAGCCTGCTGAGTATAAACGAACAGTACATTTTAAAATGGCAGCCAGGTGCCTCAACAGCTTGTTAAACAACTCTGTAAGAACCTCTGATTCTGAAAGTGTCAATTCAGGTTACTGAGCCACGGACTACTTAATTGGTCTGATTTGCAAATCTTGATATTGCTAGCAATTGTCATTCCTACTGGTCAGGACAAGTTTAAGTTTTCCAAAAAGCATCATGGTTGACATGGATGCTAAATTTCAGTTAACCCCATTATACTAAAACAGAGAAACAGGAAATATTTTGTTACAAATTGATGTAAAACTCCTAATATGACTGTAATAATAAAAAAGCAACTAATTTTTGAGGGATCACATGGTGCTCCATCCAAGGGAACAGTGAATAACAGAGGACTGTTCTTTTATTATTGATTCTTTTGCTGTCTTAAGATTGCATTTAAAAAAAAATAGCAGTTTTCCCTGCTTTTTTCTTAGCTAAAACTATTGGGATGGACATAAATCTCTTAGGCCATGATATCCCCTTTTTCCTGGAGAACTCTGTCATCCTTTGGAGGATTGTGAATATGACACTGTTTGTGGCTGACAGCCTGGGGAGGGATAGGATGATCAAATTCAATTTTTAAGACTCAATAACACTCAATTAGCAGCTGGAAGATTTGCAACTTAGATTTCAGCTATGTCACAATTCCACTCCTCAAATAGAGGGTAATAAGGACCTGGTATTTCTAATATAAAAAAACAAGCAGGAAAATGAGGTCACCATTTTCATAAACCACAAAGGAGCTGTAAAGTGATTACTTAAAGTTATATTTCTTCCCTTAGTAATTCTACTGATACTTGTCTTCTTAGGTTAGTCAGACAACAGGCTTGATTCTGTTCTCCGAAAAGCAGATGCTTACTGAATATTACAATTTAGCGGAAGTGAAGATGTTAGATAACAGGAATAGTCTTTTTTTTTCTTCTTTTTTTTTTTTTCCCCTGAAGAGCGTCATCAGAACATGGAATAAATCACAGCAATCATTAAGGAATTGAAAGCTATTATAATTTAGGAAGACACTGGAAAACGGGATGTTTAGTTTTCCAGAGAGCCATAATGGATTCATTTCTAATGCTGGTGGTCAAGACGAATGAGGCCTACAAGGAAAGTAATTGTGATTACCACCTTGAATACCCCCTTTGAAGGAAAGTTACTCACCTTATTATAACTGGAGTTTTTCAAGATGTGTTGTCCCTGTGGGGGTACACAGGAACAATAAGCACCTGAGACTGAAGTTATTGCAAGTTATTTCTGCTGGACTACACCTGCACACTCGTTATCCTTGTACTCCACATCGAGGATATCAGGGGCAGGGCTGACTAAAAGCCTCTCCAGTTCCTTCTCTATCACAAATCTTGTCATGATCCAAAGCAAAGGGAAGAAGGTCGGGCACCTGAATGCAGACAGGGACCATACATCTGGAAGAACTCCAGTTACAATAAGGCAAGTAACTTCCCTTTCTTCCATGAGTACTGGTTCCTATGCATATTCCACTGTGGGTGACTCACAGCAAGCACTCAGGGGAGGAGTGTGTGATGAAGTTTACAGAGCTGCTTTAGAACTGCTGCCCCAAAGGATGTTTCAGCGAAGTAGTCTTGGGCCAAGGCATAATGTCTCATGAATGTGTGGCTCGAATTCCACATAGCTGCCCTGTAAATATCAAGCAGGGACACCTCTTGAAGTGATACTAAATGGAGGCTGCATGTACCCTTCTAGAGTGAGCCCTTACCTCGTGAGGAGGAGGAGGAAGTTGTGCTAACTAAGGGTATGTCTACACTACGACTGTAGTCCGATTTTACCAAAATCGATTTTTGTGAACCGATATTATGAAGTCGAACGTGTGTGTCCATACTAAGTACAGTAAATCGGCAGTGTGAGTCCACAGTATCGGGGCAAGCGTCGACATTCCAAGCGGTGCACTGTAGGTAGCTATCCCACAGTTCCCGCAGTCCCCGCTGTCCATTGGAATTATGGGTCGAGCTCCCGATGCCTGATGGGGCAAGAAATTTGGAGTGGGTGGTTATGGGTACATGTCGTCATTCAACCGTCACTCCCCCCTCTCCCTCCAGGAAAGCCATGGCAGACAATGACTTCGCGCCCTTTCCCCTGGATTGAAAGCGCGGACACCATAGCGCGGCGAGCATGGAGCCCGGTGAGATCATCGCAACAGTTATGGCCGTTGTCAACACCTCGCGCATTATCGTGCGCTTTATCCAGAACTGGAACTTGAGAAATCAGGAGAGTTGTCAGCGCGGTGAGGAGGACACGGACAGAGACCTCTCTCAGAGAATGGGACCCCGCAAATTAGACATCCTGGTGGCAATGGGGCAGGCTCATGCCGTGGAACGCCAATTCTGGGCCTGGGAAACGAGCACAGACTGGTGGGACCGCATAGTGCTGCAGGTCTGGGATGAATCGCAGTGGCTGCGAAACTTTCGCATACGTAAGGGAACTTTCCTGGAACTTTCTGACTTGCTTTCCCCTGCCCTGAAGAGCCAGGACACCAGGATGAGAGCAGCCCTGACAGCTGAGAAGTGAGTGGTGATAGCCCTCTGGAAGCTTGCAACGCCTGACAGCTACCGGTCAGTCGCGAATCAATTTGAAGTGGGCAAATCTACTGTGGGGGTTGCTGTGATGCAAGTAGCCAACGCAATCGTTGAGCTGCTGCTGTCAAAGGTAGTGACCCTGGGAAATGTGCAGGCGATAGTAGATGGCTTTGCTGCAATGGGATTCCCTAACGGTGGTGGGGCTATAGACGGAACTCACATTCCTATCTTGGGACCGGAGCACCAGGGCAGCCAGTATATTAACCGCAAGGGCTACTTTTCAATGGTGCTGCAAACACTGGTGGATCACAAGGGACGTTTCACCAACATCAACGTCGGATGGCCGGGAAAGGTTCATGACGCGCGCGTCTGCAGGAACTCTGGTCTGTTTAGACGGCTGCAGGAAGGTATTTACTTCCCAGACCAGAAAACAACAGTTAGGGATGTGGAGATGCCTATAGTGATTCTTGGGGACCCTGCCCTGGCTCATGAAGCCATACACAGGCGACCTGAACAGTAGTAAGGAGCTCTTCAACTACAGGCTGAGCAAGTGCAGAATGGTGGCGGAGTGTGCATTTGAACGTTTGAAAGGGCGATGGCGAAGCTTACTGACTCGCTCAGATATCAGCAAAACCAATATACCCATTGTTATTGCTGCTTTCTGTGTGCTCCACAATCTCTGAGAGTGTAAGGGGGAGATGTTTATGGCGGGGTGGGAGGTTGAAGCAAATCGCCTGGCCTCAGCTTACGCGCAGCCAGACACCAGGGCGATTAGAAGAGCACAGCAGGATGCAGTGCGCATCAGGGAAGCTTTGAAACCTAGCTTCCAGACTGACCAGGGTAACCAGTGACTCTTATGTTTGTTTCTCCTTGATGAGAACCTGCTCCCGTTTGTTTACTCTGTTTATATTGCCTATCCTCTGTAATTACCAACCCTCGTCCAACCACCTTCCCCCCCTTCGAGCGCACCTTGCTTTGAAAGGAAATAAAGGAACCATTGTTTCACAAACATCAATATTTAATTCATGATTTGGGAAGAAAGGGAGAGAACTGGGACGGTGGCCAGGGTGGGGTGCGGGATGAGGGGTGGAGGAAGGAGGGAAGGAAAGGCCGTTTCAAAACTTGGGGAATGACAGCCTTCTGCCGCTTGAGCAATCCGCCGGGGTGGAGTGGTTGTTCGCACGTAGCCTTCCCCTCCGAGTTTTGGGGACTATGGGTGAGGAGGCTATGGGACGTGGGGAGGGGTGAGGGCAGTTACAGATGTGCTGCAGCGGCTGTCTGTCATCCTGCTTCCATTCTTGCAGCACATCCACCAGATGCCGGAACGTGTTGGTTTGCTCCTGCAGTAGCCCAAGCATCGCCTCTGTCACCCTCTGGTCTTCCTGCCATCACCTCTCAGCTCGAGCGCTGCCCTCTTGCTTGTATTGGGACATTGTCTCCCTCCACAGATTCTGCTGAGCTACTTCAGTGTGGGAGCACTGCATTAGCTCAGAGAACATCTTGTCGCATGTGCGTTTCTTTCTCCGCCTTATCTGCGACAGCCTTTGGGAGGGAGATGCCGGGGGAAGCCTAGGGACAGTTGCAGCTGTGGGATGAAAAAAAGGGAGTGAATTTTTTAAATAGATACATTTTACAGAACAATGCATATACTCTTTCGCTGTGAACAGCACCATTCACAGTACCTACCAAATATACTTTCAGTACAAGGTCGCATTTTGCATCTTTATATTGAGTGCCTGGGGCTTTAGTGGACAGATCACACACGCAGGGCTGGGCAACGGAATTCGGCTAGCGGGCGGCCACGGTAAGCCATAGACCTTCGGCTTCGGAAACCTTAATTAACAGCAGCGCCCTCCTTTCACGCTCAAAGCCAAGTAACTCAAAACAAAGTAACTCCAGCCATCCCATTCTATGGGATGCTAGCTTTCGCCGTCACCCGACTGCGTGGCTGGTATCAGGGAAGCTCCCTGCTAGCCGAACACCAACTGCCCAGCCTGAACGGCTCCCCTTCCCCCTCCCCCCCACACCACGTGGCTGGTAGCCGGGAAGATCCCTGCTAGCCGAACGCCAACCGCTCAGCATGAAGGGTCCCCCGCCCCCACTGCATGGCTGGAAACTGCGGGGAGGATTTCTTTTCAGGAACAGGCAAACAGCCCAGTAGAAATGGCCACCTCTGACTGTCCCCGTAATTAAATTCCTGTATTTCAAACAGGTCACCATGAATAATATCATTCTGATGAGGATAACACAGACAGAGAAAGAACGAATGTTGCTTGAATGCCAGCAAACACCGGGGCCGTATGCTGCCAGTCTTTGCCGTGCAATGATATCAGAGTACTTGCTACTGGCCTGGCATGGTAAAGTTTCCTATCATGGAGGACGCAATAAGGCTGCTCTCCCCAGAAACCTTCTGCAAAGGCTTTTAGAGTACCTCCAGGAGAGCCTCATGGAAATATCCCTGGAGGATTTCTGCTCCATCCCCAGACATGTTAACGGACTTTTTCAGTAGCTCTACTGGCCACCAATGCATCCCAAGTCCTCAGAGCAAAGTAACCATTAAAAACATTTACAACCATGTCTTTTCAATTCAAAAGATACACTCACCTGATGTGCCTTTTCCGGCTTCATGGTCCGGGATACCGCCTTGGGAGGGGATCTCTGTGAGGGTGAGGAAGAGTTCCTGGCTGTCGGGGAAATCGCCATGCAGAGCGCTGTTGACCACCTCGTCTTCATCATCCCCCTCATCATCTTCCCCGTCCGCAAAAACATCAGAGGAAGCGACTGATGAGAATACCCCATCCTTGGAGTCCACGGACATGAGTGGGGTTGTGGTGGCAGCCCCCCTAGGATGGCATGCAGCGCAGCGTAGAAGCAGCATGTCTGGGGATCTGACCCGGAGCGTCCGTTTGACTCTTTGGTCTTCTGGTAAGGTTGTCTCAGCTCCTTAACTTTTACACAGCATTGCGTTGCATCCCTGCTGTATCCTCTGTCCCTCATGGCCTTGGCGATTTTTTCGTAGATTTTTGCATTCCGTCTTTTCAATCGTAGCTCTGATAGCACGGATTCATCCCCCCAGACTGCTATCAGATCTAACACCTCCCATTCTGTCCATGCTGGAGCCCTCTTTCTATTCTGGGATTGCATGGTCACCTCTGCTGAACAGCTCTGCATCGTTACCTATGCTGCTGAGCTCGCCACGATGGCCAAACAGGAAATGAAATTCAAACTGGCCAAACAGGAAATGTTCCCGGGGCTTTTCCTGTGTACCTGGCCAGAGCATCAGAGCTGGGACTGCTGTCCAGAAAGGTCGCAGTGGTGCACTGTGGGATAGCTCCTGGAGCTATTAGCATCAAATTCCGTCCACACTAACCCTAATTTGACACGGCAATATAGATTTTAACGCTAATCCTCTCGTCAGGGAGGAGTACAGAAATCGATTTTAAGAGCCCTTTATGTCAAAATAAATGGCGTCGTTGTGTGGATGGGTGCAGAGTTAATTCGATTTAACGCTGCTAAATTCAATATAAACTCTTAGTGTAGACCAGGCCTAATAGAGTAAGAATTAGAGATTCTTTGAGAGAATATAGCTTATCCTCGCACACATTTTGCTTTGGCAACCAATAGTCTAGGAGATTTCTTGATCTGTTTGGTTCTCTGCAGGTAAAATGCCAATGCTTATCTCATATTGAGGGAATGAGATCTCTACTTGCTAGAGGCATGGGGCTTCAGGAAAAACACAGACATGTGAATTAAATGATTTTTGTGAAATTCCTAAACTATCTTAGGAGTGAATTTCGGGTTTAGGTGCTCTCATGAAATCATTTAGAACTAGAAAACACTCATTCATACCATTTGATAATACACCATCTTTCTAAGGATACAGATCATTAGTCTCCAACATTAGCAGTTCATGAGATTCCACTCAAATTCATGTCACACTAAAGCAGGGGTAGGCAACCTATGGCACACGTTCCAAAGGCGGCACACAAGATGATTTTCAGTGGCACTCACACTGCCCGGGTCCTGGCCACCGGTCTGGCGGGCTCTGCATTTTAATTTAATTTTAAATGATGCTTCTTAAACATTTTAAAAACCTTATTTACTTTACATACAATAGTTTAGTTATATATTAAAGACTTCTAGAAAGAGACCTTCTAAAAACGTTAAAATGTATTACTGGCACATGAAACCTTAAATTAAAGTGAATAAATGTTCGGCACACCACTTCTAAAAGATTGCCTACCCCTGCACTAAAGGAATCAAAAACAAGAGCAATCAGATCTTTAAAAAAATCACTCTACCCATCAGGGATAGAAATATTTTTGATGACCATTGCAAACACTTTGAGAAATAGTAATTTCCTCCAGCCCACCCCCAATGCAAGAATCCTACTCTGGTGACCAAAAAGAAAAAACTCAAGATCAACCATTTAATCTTTTTTTTTTTAAGTCTCTACAAAAGTACCTAAAATTAACTGCTCCAAATAGGGAGCTTCAAAGACAGTTTCAGACATCTTTTTATCTGAAAATAGATGTTTGACAGAACAGTAAATATTTACTCATCTCAAGCAGTCCATGACATTACCAGGTTGGCCACATCCAAACGCTTGCTTTTGTGGAGGTATGCTAATTAAAACTGAAGAACTGCCTAAAGAATTTTTCACACAACTGAATTTAAATGCAACTTCACAACATACCTCATTAGTGCATGCTTCTAGTTATCAAAGAATCTGCAACCAGATGCAACATAAAATATATCTGTGAAAGCAGGTTTTACAAAGTTAATTGATCTCTTCTACAGCTGAAATCGGTCTGGATTAATGTACAATATCCCCATAGGGAACAGAGCAGCGGGCCTTAATTTATTAGCTGCGATCACCACAAATTAGAAACTTGACCCTGATTTTTAGAAACAGTGCAGCTCTTAACTTAGTTTTAAAAAGTATACGTGTAATATTTAGGGTAAGTAGTGTCACCTGTGTTTGTAATGGAAACTGCTGAATGCCCTTGTAAGGTGATGATATTAACCTGATCTCTCACCTGTGTACAACAGAAGTAGCTCCACCTGAGTCAATGGATAGAATCAGGCCCAGTAGCTTGGTACAGTAAGATATAAATAACAAAATCTATAATTTATGTATTTAACTAAATTCTGAAATCTCTGGAGTGTTTATTGTCAACTATGGCATACTATATGTGAATCCTATAAAAGAGGCTGCACTTATAAGCAAGGTCAGATTACTGCTCAATATTCTTTATGTAAAATAAGCTTGCCATGCAACATCACTGCTAAAATGTCCATCTTCTAACTAACCCATTGTAAATTAGAAAAAAACCAAAAATAGACTAAGGGGGAGCCTGAAAATAGTCTTCAGACATGGTAAGGGCTGGTATAAACAGGATGATGATCAATTGTTATCTATGTCCACTGTAGGGAGGACAAGCAGTAATGGGCTTAATCTGTAGCAAGGGAGAATCAGGTTAGATATTACGAAAAACTTTCTAACTAGGGTAGTTAAGCTCTGGAATAGGCTTCCAAGGGTGCTTGTGTAATTCCCACCATTGGAGGTTTATAAGAATAGGCTGGATAAACACCTGTCAGGGACGAGCTAGAAAGATTTACTTGGTCCTGCCACAACACAGGGGGCTGAAATTGATGAACTTTCAAGGTCCCTTCCAGCCATACATTTCTATGATTCTATTTAGGCCAGGGATTGTCGTCTACTGTGTGCTTGACAGTATAATAATGATCCTGATTTGATGACTCAGACACAGTGATAACTGTGGTCTAGCTAAGAACAAAGGACAATTCACAAATGCAAATTTAACCAACTATATTGTGTAGTAAAATGTGCTATTTTATACTAGAATGTAAATATCCTTATCAGATTTTTTTAAAATAATGAAAAATGTCAAAAGCAACTGATTAAGTGTAATTAAACAATTTCTCCAAAAAATGGTAAAAGACAAAAATATAATGACTAATTAAAATAATTCCATATAAAAACAATAAGCACTCAAAGTGGGAAGAATTTTAGTTTTCCCTCAGAACACACCTAACAAGTTTGCACATGCCAACACATATATTCAATTACTGTCAAAATACACAATTGTGTATTTTGGTCTCCTCCTTGCTAGAGCCACTCCAGAATTTCTTCAAAACTACATTGCAGACAATGTAAAGTCCTTCAAACTTAGTGGATTCAGTCTGACATTACAAGTTTGCAGGATCCCCTTGCAGGCATATTAAAATTTTCAATTGATCTGTTTCCAGATTTGTGTCTGCATGAATGTGTTATGAGGTATGGGGAGTGCCTGTGTGCAGACATGAAGTGGTAGTGGCATGTTTTCCCATGTGTTGTAGGGGAAATAGTTGGACTGGTCCCTATGAGTATGTCTATACAACAAAGAAAAACCCACAGCTGGCCAATGCCATCCGACTTGGGCTCTTAGGGCTCGGACTGCAGAGCTGTTTCATTGCTGTGTTGACTTCCAGGCTCAGGCTGAAGCCCGAGGCCTGGGACCCTTCCATCCTGCACAGTTCCAGAGCCTGGACTCCAGCCTGAGCCCGGAAGTCTACACAGCAATGAAACAGCCCCGCTGCCCAAGCCCAAGTCAGCTGGCACAGGCCATCCGCAGTTTTTGATTTGCTGTGTAGACATACCCAGCATTTTCTTTCTAAAATCTATTGGTTTTTGTCAGGGCCTAGAAAATCTAGAAGGCCCCATGAAGATATCATATAATATATGCTAGATTTCCAAGATGTTCATGATCAAACTCCACAGAAGCAAATGCATTCTGTAAGCATGTTGTCCTCTCTGACTAAAGACCTGGGAAATCTGAAAAATATATTAGCTTTCTAAATACATTAAAAGCAGGTTACAATTTGTTTCATAAAAGAAACCTGGTTACAACCCAAACTGTGAAATGAACAGTGCTTCTCCATAATCTAAGGTTTCTAGACCAAGCCATTTTAAAGATCTACTTTTCTCTGGAAAGATGTAAGACTTTTCCAAAAGTGAAAAGTTCTTTCCCATCCACCACAAAACTGTTCCATATCACAGGAAGCTCTGCCCAATGAACTTTAAATAAAAAAAGAAAAATGTCAGCTCTGATGCAATAATTCGTGACAAATTTTAGAAACAGAGGAAATTTGGGGTCTGGAGGACCTCCCAGATAAGTGGGAAGCAAGGAGGAACTAAGAAATCATCCTAACCCCAAGCATTTAGGTTGGGGCACCTCCTGTAATAGCTCTGCAGAAGGTGATTGGACTGTGATGCAAGGCCCAAAAAGGGAAAGTCGATGCAGGAAACAAAACTCTGAAATGATAAAAGACTTTCCTACTGAATAACTATTTCCCTGGATAAGAACATAAGAAAGGCCGTACTGGGTCAGACCAAAGGTCCATCCAGCCCAGTATCCTGTCCACCGACAGTGGCCAATGCCAGGTGACCCGGAGTGAGTGGACCTAACAGGTAATGATCAAGTGATCTCTCTCCTGCCATCCATCACCCACCTCTGACAAACAGAGGCTAAGGAACCATTTCTTACCCATTCTGGCTAATAGCCATTAATGGACTTAACCTCCATGAATTTATTCAGTTCTCTTTTAAACCCTGTTATAGTCCTAGCCTTCACAGCCTCCTCAGGCAAGGAGTTCCACAGGTTGACTCTGCGCTGTGTGAAGAAGAACTTGCTTTTTATTTGTTTTAAACCTGCTGCCCACTAATTTCATTGGGTGGCCCCTAGTTCTTTTATTATGAGAACAAGTGAATAACTTTTCCTTATTCACTTCCTCCACACCACTCATCATTTTATATACCTCTATCATATCCCCTCTTAGTCTCCTCTTTTCCAAGCTAAAAAGTCCTAGCCTCTTTAATCTCTCCTCATATGGGACCCGTTCCAGACCCCTAATCATTTTAGTTGCCCTTCTCTGAACCTTTTCTAATGCCAGTATATCCTTTTTGAGATGAGGATAAAGAATGGATTTGCTCAACAGTCTGCCTGGGGCACAGAAAGCTTTCACAGATGAGATGTTCTTCTTGGACCCTTGGAAAAGAAAGCGGATTCCAGCAACAGGGCTTTGCCCTTTGTTTAGTCTTGTTTGTTGAGACAGACAACCATCACTGGGTTTCCTGCTCTCATAAAAATGAGGTGGCCTTCTGAAGGAACAGAAGGGTTAATTGCCTGCAGCTCCAAGATAGCTTTGTTCATCCGTGGTTCAAAAGAAGATTCTTGTCCCAAGACAGTCCTGCTTCAGATGTGCCCCCGTCCCAGGAGATTGGCAATAGTTAGATGAAAATCAAAAAGATCTTGAAGGGATGACCTTTCAGGGTGTGCTTTTTGACCAACACCAAGAGTTTCTCTTCTGGACCACGTGATTGGAAAGCTACAATATCTAATGTATTACTATAATGAAGTTCACTCCACATATATCATCTAACAATACATGTATGTCATACGTGGATTATGCAGTGTTGTAACCATGTTGGTCCCAGGATATTACAGGGACAAGGTGGGGGAGGTAATATCTTTTATTGGACCAACTTCTGTTGGAGAGACAGAAGTTTTTGAGCTTACACAGAGCTTCTTCAGAGAAGATCTCTGTGTAAGCTTAAATAAAAGATATTACCTCGCCCACCTTCTCTTTCTAGTATGTGAATTATGGCTATCAAATATTTTTTTCTCCATGAATAGCTGAGGATAATGTGAATGACGATGAAGCTGACAGAAATCTAAATTTTCAGTCCACCCGATAAGTCATACTGACAAAATTATGTAATCATTTAAGCAACTAATATCGGTTATAGGAGTGAATTTGTTTTTAGCTGTATTCTCACTTCAGAATCTAAAAGAACATGCTCCAGGAAGACTAGTCTTACCTCCAGCTATCTGACAATTTGCTTTTTTGAGGTAGCACAACATACTATTCACTAACACCAGATGCATGTCACACTACAACTCTGACTGCCAAAGGCTGATCTGTTTTATTAAGGTCTGAAAGTGACAGTGTGTTTTGTACTTGTATACTACAGAAGCAGGGTTTGCAAAGAGATGGGTTACACTAGTTACCTTGACTTAACAGATTTTAAGACTCATGGTTCTTTTTTTGAAGAGCATTTTTTGGGGGTGGAGTGCATTTCTTTTTTTCCGTCTAATAGTCATAATAGTAAGAAACAAGGTCACATCTTGAAAACTACCAAGGGATACGTGTATCCTGGGAGGGTCACAAAAAGGATGTTAGCAGTTTCCTTTGCTGTTCCAGACAATCTGGAGCAGATGCAAGAGGGCATGTCAGGCTAACAGGAAGCTGTGCAATCTGATTGCAGCATAAGAGAAAGAAATGCTGCCAAGAGAAAGAATCTAAAAACAGTTTCCACTTTTTCAAAACAGGGTGAGGAGAGAAAACAACACAGCACCCTCACAGGCTCAAATTTCTTGATTGCCAAACTTGGCTTGTCAGCTGGCAGCATAAACCACAGGTGTCTATAAAGGAAGCAGTTACTGCATGTGAGAAGCAGTAGTGAAAGGTAGTTTTCCAAAGTCAGCACAAGACAGAAGTGGGTATTATGGTATATATAGGCTCATTTGTGTGCCAAGAACAATCTCAACATCCAGTCTCTGCTCCCGCCCCAAAAAGCAACATTAAATAGTATGGCACTTTATAAACCTGCTTCCTGAACTAAGGTATAAAACAACATTAAGAAGTCTTATTCAAAGCACCTGAACAATCTCCATCTCAGTCGGGGTCAGAGAAAAGATTACATACATCATCCTGGCAAGAAATACTTGTCCTAAATGAATTTATCTTTCATGTGCAGCACTTGACATATACATTTAGTTATGACATTACTAGTGAAACAGCAATATTCTAAGATCAATGCTGAAAGCATCTGATGATTCAGCTTCATGATTTATTCAAATTTAGAAAGATCTACGAATCTATTTTCATTACAAACAGCAGCTCTTAAGGCCTCACAACCACCACCTCTGTATTTGCTAAGAAGCTAATACAGAGCTACAGTAAACTGAGAGAACGTTCAACACCATGCACTCAGATTTGCAGTGAAGGGTTAGTTAATAATATACTTCACAATTAAACAAAAGGGAAACATTTTATTGATTTGTATTACCCATTTGAAACAGAAGGCCTCTTTAAGCCAATAATCTTGCTAAGCAGTTCTTTCCAGCACTATCTATCCTAGAAAATGTATAGATGTCCTTTTTAAAGAAAACACCATGATATCAGATCAAACCAGAGCAAACAATACTGCTAATGCCCAGTATATGATCAAAACCAAGATATAGTAACAAAGTTTATGTAAATATAAGTTTTAATTTACAATATTTTGTTTTTAAATAAAAATGAGGGAGAGGATAAAAGTGAAGGTAATGGTTCATACTTAGGAGAGACTAATTGTACTAGTGTCTCAGTTCTAACCAGTATTTTTTATGGATTATTGAGTCTGACTTGATTGAAATGAATTGCAGCTTCAAAAAAAAAAAAAATAGTCTTCTAACCTATGTATCCACTGCAGCAAGATGTCAGGCTCATTTCCCTTATAAACTAAACTAGAGGTCAGAGATTAATGATTTACCCTCACCTGTGAACAGTCATAAAACATACCCTATTTCTACCCTGTAGAAAATAAATGATGTATGTAAATGTTGTAGAACAGTGGTTTTCAACCTGTGGTCCATGGACCCTTGGGGATCCGCAGACTGTGTGTACGATTTCCAAAGGGATCCACACCTCCATCTGAAATTTGTGTGTGTCCACACATGAAAAAGAATGAAAAACACTGGCGTAGAATATCTATCTTGAAGATCTATGCATAAGAATGCACATCACTGTATCTGAATGCATACACAGTTTTTTATTTGGAAAAAGCGCAGCTTGAAGAGTATTCGCACAAAAATAAAAAATCATGGAGTAATATTCCATTTTATATTTTCAAGTTATCTGAATTCTTTATTATATAGTGATTATGGGTTATTAAAATAACAGTTCTGAAAAGTTCTCTCATTACACAGTAAACTGAACACATTTGTATCAGGACATTTTTTTAAAATGCGTAATTTTAAGTCTCTTTTAAAAACAGGCACACATGAATAATTGCAGCTTTCAGGTTAAACAATTGAGACAATATATTCCTTAAAATATAATGAATAATAATGTACCTGGAGCTAGCAGATGAAAAGATTCATTTAAGAAAATGTATTTGAAAATTTAATTTGAAAAAAATCATATGGATTTATAGGTATAAAATCATTTGGAACATAAAAAACATCAGCAAAGGGTTATAAATTGCTGGAAAGGGGTAATTACAAGAGAAGTGCTGACACAGCACTAACTATAGCAATTTCCCACATAATCATTTCAAAACTCAGAATCCCCCAAATGAATGATATTTTTGGCTATTCACAGACTGAAATTCGCCCCTGCACAGAAGGCCTGGCACTTCACTTAAAAGCAAACTTCAATGGGGCTTAAGCCTTGCATAGGCCCCTCTGCACCAGGGTAAATTTCTTTCCCTACTGCATGAGCTTTAATTTTTCTGCCCGGTGAAAAGGATTTGACACACATGAATTTGATAGGAAGAGATACATTATTTGTAACAAGTGTCCACAAAATCAAAATGGGTTTAATGTCAGTGACCACTTTCATAAATTACAACTTATTTAAGCGCAGGCTTAGCATAACTAAACTAGCCTTTTAAGTGAGGCCTTTTAACAACTTCATTTACACTGAGTGGCATGTGCAGGATTCAGAATAATATTAAGTATGTATGTGAAGGACTTTTAGATGGAGTTTTTTCATGTTCTAGAATCTAAATAAAAATAATCAGCCTCATTTACAACAGAGCATTTAAAGAGTCCTGGCTGGGATTTTCAAAGGAGCCTAAAGAAATTAGTTGCCAAAAGGCCATCCCTAACTCCCTAAGGTTCATTTGAAACCCCAGCCAGATGCTACATAAAGGTAATTCCATTACTGCAAACTTAACTTCAGCAGATAAGTTCCACCCACTAGAAAATAAAATACAGTAAAAGCTCTGTTATCCGGCACTCAATTAAGGAGAAAGCTCACTTAGCCCGCCTTTCTGATATCTCCCAATACAAATCTTCAATCTAGTAACTGGGACTGGTATACTGCCCAGGACATTATGCAATTGCCTATTCTGCACTCTACTTTTATGTAAAAGAGGCAGAAGACAAGTAAGCAAGCTGAAATCAGGGATTTATTCAAAAAAGCAGCTTTCAGTGTGTGTAATAGTGTCATTACAGATTCAGCCCAATCTCCTACACCTTCTACATCAATGATAATTGATGTTGAGAATGATGACCCTGAGGCACTGCAAGATCCTGAAGTGCCTTCTGAATCATCAAAGATTAAATTATATACAGTATAGTTTTAGTGTTAAGTGTATTTTTAGTGATCTGGGTATACGCCATGCGCTGCCCATACTGATATGAAGAGTCATAAGATAACCTACTATATAGAAAACTTTACCTATATACACCTAAGTGCTTCAAGAAACCAACCACTCTGCAGTGCAGTACTAGATTGGTGAGTACCTGTATAGTATTTTATACTTTATTCATGTTATTGTATTCTAATTCTTTGAAAATTGGTATTCAATTGGTAAAGCATAACTAACTCTCAGTTAACCAGAATATTCGATTAACCAGCACCCTCTATTCCACCAACATGCCGGATAACAGAGCTTTTACTGTAACTATTCCTTTGTAGCTTCTATGAACATGGGATTTTGAATTCCATGAAGCTGAATGTGGGGAAGATCTTTTGGACAAACCTTAAAAATTCAAAGGTCTTGTCTCCTCTTCATGACCATTAGAGAGCCATTGATATGGGTCTGCTTAAGACTCTGCCAAAATTTCGCTGCCATTGTTCAGTGCAGTATCTATGTCCTTATATACCTAAATTCAACCTGCAACTAGCTCCCAGAGACAGATGCATTTCATATGCTATTATGTGAATAGAATTTGTAAGGCACTTTGGAATCTTTAGAATAAAAACACACTTAAACAGTGAGACAATGCATTAATTCCCCAATTCCACTCAGTATAACCCCAAATCCTGACCCAGAGGCACCATTCTCTTAGAGAGGCAAAAATTCTGATTTTTGAAGGTAAATTCAATGTACTTGTCATGCATTCCTAACTGTACAGTTACTTTAGTAATTCTGTTAAAATAAGTCCTTATGATACTGTGATTACTGTCTAAACTGAGCTGAGACCAAGACTTTAGCCAGTCTTCAATTACAAAGAAGGTTTTAGGTTTATCCACCAAATCAGACTATCGCTAAAATCTAAAGTAATTACAGGAGACCCTCACTAGAACGCACGTCTACATAGAACGAATTTGGTAATAGCGCAGTTGCAGACATGGATCCCAAAATAAATTACTTTAATTGGAATCCATGGTAATGCAGCCCCCCGCTATAACACGGTACTGCGCATGGATCCCAAATCCCGTGTTCTAGCAAGG
Source organism: Chelydra serpentina (assembly GCA_037349315.1). Taxonomy (NCBI): domain Eukaryota; kingdom Metazoa; phylum Chordata; order Testudines; family Chelydridae; genus Chelydra; species Chelydra serpentina. The sequence continues at coordinate 6,186,118 of JBAIAC010000014.1, read as the reverse complement.
GTCCAGTGTATATGTAACAATTGTTCAAGTTCAAAATAGCCTATTAAGGGCAACCAACAACAACAACATGCATCCTGGAGAACATAATATCAAATACCAAGGCAACTAAAAATCTATGCTTCTGTATATATAGATTTTCTCCCTTAATCTAAATTATTATTTTTTTCTAGTCTACCCACAACCACTTTCTTACGTATGTAAACTTCTGATCATTTTGTAAGTGACTTTATTGCTCCTATAGTAGGCAGTAAGTGGTTTATGAAAAACTAAAGTGTGAACAGTATTCCAAAATACTTTTAACAGATAACTCCAATTAAAGTTAATTTATTTGTTTCAAATGCACTTATACTTCCCTACATACACATTTAAAACTGTACATTTTCCTATTTATGGGTATAAATTCTTCCCTCCAATACTTGCCTGCAATTCCTTGACTTCAATGGGAGTTGCACTGTGTGCGCATCAGACACAATTTAGGAATATGACTTATTTTTGTTTTTATTTCAAATATTTATGTTATTTAGATTTATAAAACAAGCACTCAAACTCTTTGAAAGCCTTTAGATAATTGTCACAATAAATCATTGACTACTCAAATCACTCCAAAGATATACAAATATATCCTAGCAAACTTATGACAAAAAGCCCTCCACAAGAGGCATAACAACGATTTTAAAAATCCCTCCAACTCTTAGCCTGCCACCTCCCCAAATACCTAGAAGAACAGATGAGCTATGCAAAGTGTTAAAATCAAGTTCCGATAGACTAGGAGACTGAGAGCAAAGTCAAAGACCCTCAAAGTGCACACTGTTGGCAACTCCCTCCTTACACCAAGCGTGTTCCAGCTCAAGAAAACCAACTAATCTCAACTGTGGCAGTTTGGCATCATTAAACATTAAAGCCAGGTCTATGCTACAAAGTTTTATCAGCACAGCTATGTGGGATAGGAGTGTAGGGGGAAAACAAAAACACCACTCTAAACTATGTCTACCCCCTCACTGCCCAATGTAGAGACACAATTATACCAGCAAAAGGACTCATTTTGCCAGTATATGCTGCATTTCCACTAAAAGGCTTTGCTGGTATAGCTATACTGGCACAGTCTTTGTAGTGAAGATTAGACCTAAGTATTACCTTCAAATAAATAGGAGAATGTGCATCAGATTCATTAGATTACCAACCTTTAAATGTTAGACTAGTATAGGGATCAAAATCTCAAATTGCTCCATTTTCAAAAGAAAACGTACTTTCTTATAAATAATTTGGTTTTTCTTTTGTTTCAATAGATGAATATTGACAAAAAGCAATGAAATGTACATTCAACATCAAGTGCAACAAAATACCTACATTACAGTTCACCGTTCATGTAATCGCTTCTAGGTTGACATTTGGGAATTAAAATATTTAATCTTAAGAAAACTGTTTGAGGAGCTAGTACTATGAAATACTGTCTTACCTGGTAAATATCAGAAAGGCTGCTGCTTCCAGAATCACTAGTGATGCTACATCCTGAGTGACTAGAGGTAACGTGGGTCACCTGTGGGTGGAGACTGTCAGTAAGATGCAGTTTTGTGAAATCTGCAGGAAGCTACAGATGGGGTAGAAAAAGCAGCATTACAATACGGATCAGGTATGCACTCCAAAATGCATTTAAATTGTTCATGCCACATTTTACTCCCTGCCAGGACTAAAAGCTGTACAAAACATATTAAGAAGGCCCTTGGGGTTTGAGGATACAGCTTTCAACTTTAAGATTTACAATTGTCAAATTTGCTTACAGTTCAACGAAGTATCACAAGTGTAAAAAAAAAAAAAAAAAAAAGACTTTCTTCAAATTTAACGAGAGATACAAAGACCATATCTCAAAACAAACACTGATGAACAAAATGCACTTCAATTCCAATGATATGTTTAGATTCCAATGATTCCAAAATGCACATTCAATGCCAATGATAACTAAATTCCGTGAGAGCCTTTTGTCAGTTTAAACAGTAAGGCTTTCTTGAAGGCTGGGATTAGGAATGACCAACGTTATACAGTAACTCCTCACTTAACATTGTAATTACGTTCCTGAAAAATGAAACGATGTTAAGTGAAACCAATTTCCCCATAAGAATTAACGTAAACGGGGGGGTTAGGTTCCAGGGGAAAAAAAATTGTCAGACAAAAGACATTATATGCTGTTTGATTCACAGTGGTGACTAGGGCAAGTGAATATCCTCTGGCCCCAGGGGGGTGTGGGCCAACAACACCCCTCCATCCCCAGGCCAGCAGAGTCCTCTCCGTTCAAGCTCTGCGAGTTTGGGCTCGATACAGGAGCCAGGCAGAGCAGGCAAGCAGCAACACATAGGAAGGGTCACTGTGCTGCATCCTTCCCAGCACCCGAGGGGGATGTCTCTGCTGGCCTCTGAACAGCAGATCAGTCACTGACGGCCCCCTCAATGGGAAGACCAGTCTTCTCCTAAGGGAACCAATCTGCCAGGTTGCATGGTACGCTCGGGACACACAACGCAGAGGCACTGGGCCTCTAGATCTCTGCAGAGCTGGAGACAGCCATAAGCTTCTGGCAGACCTTCCTCTCAGAGCGGCAGCTAATCACATGAGAGGAGTAGGTGGAGGGAGCAGCAGCAATCTCGCGAGAGGAGAAAGCAGCCCGGAGGCAGCCGCTCAGCTTTGGCAGGCTGCCCTCGGTTGTTGCAGCGTCTGGGAGCCGGTCAGAGGCAAGAGCCGTGAGCTATGAGGTATGAGGTCCCAGGGCAGCTTGGCGCTAGTGCAGGGGGTGTCTCTAGGCACAGGAAGTCTGGCAGTGGATCAGCAGCTCTCTCTGCTACCGGGTGAGTAAAGCTGCCCTGGGCAGCAGGGGAGAGAGCCTGTAATCCATAGGCACTGACCTTTCAAACCGATGGGGGGTGCTCGACATCCAGCTCTGCCCCAGGCTCCACCCCCACTCCACTCAGACCCCACCCCACCTCTTCCCAGCCCTGCTCCACCTCTTCCCACTCAGTTCCGCCCACTACCCCCAGCACGCTGCATCCTCACTCCTCCCCCGTCCCTCCGAGCTTCCCTGCACCCTGCGAAACAGCTGACTGAGGTGGGCAGGAGGCGCGGGGGGAGGCATTGATCCACGGGTGCGGGGGGGGGGGGGGGATGGAGGTGTTAGAACATTGTGCAACTTTAAACTGCCATGTTCTCCAATAGAACAGTGACGTAACAACGAAAGAACTTTAACCGGGACGACTTTAAGTGAGGAGTTACTGTACACTTTTCAGTAGTAAAGCACTTTGAATATGGATTTTCTATACCTCTGTGTCACTGAAATCAATGATTATAGCATGAATAAAATGTACTTGACTCAACTATCAGTCACTCTTTAAACCATAAACTCAGAAACACATAGGAAACAAAGCAAAACTAATAATTTGCAGAGCTACAAAAATTATTCAGCAACCAATGTAAGAGAACAATTTAAGCGACTGCAGAATCTATTTGGTCATATTCGAGTAAAGGAATATGTACTGCTGTAATCACTTCAACAACAACACCAAACTGATTAAAACCCTAGCAACTGAAACTGTTTACACACCAAATAAGCCCTTACTCAACCCTAGCTACTCTCCATTCCCTAAGTTTAAGGTCCATATTTTAATGTGGTCCATGTGCGTAGCTCCCATGGAAATCAATGTAAATTGTGTATAAAAACTGATAGAATCTGAAGAAATATTTGAATGGCTGTTCAGTCATATTACTGAAGATCTAATATCTCAATCCTACCTAACCAAAAGCATAAAAGTCTATTCCCCATTTACACCATATTACATATCGCAGGCAGGCAATTTAAATATTGCATTTTGTAAATATATACAGCCAGTAAATATTAAAATGATATTGGATATTTAAACCATTTTGTGTGTCCAGCAAATTATTACGGTGGTTTTCAAACTTTTTTTTCTGGGGACCCAGTTGAAGAAAATTGTTGATGCCTGCGACCCAACGGAGCTGGGGATGAGGGGTTTGGAGTGTGGGAGGGGCTCAGGGTTGGGGCAGGGGGTTGGGGTGTGGGAGGGGGTCAGGGCTCTGGGCTGGGGCTTAGGGTGCAGGAGGGACTCTGGGTTTGGGGGGGCTCAGGGCTAGGGCAGGGTGTCGGGGTGCAGAGGAGGTCAGGGCTCTGGGCTGGGGGGTTTGGGGTGCAGGAAGGGGTTACAGGTTTGGGGGGGGCTCAGGGCTGGGGCAGCGGATTGGGGCACAGGCACGGATTTACCTCTGGCGGCTCCCAGTCAGCAGAGCAGCTGGGGTGCACTGCAGACCGCCCTGCATCCTGGAAGCAGCCAGCAGCAGGTCTGGCTCCTAGGCAAAGGCGTGAAAGTGGCTCTGCACAATTCTCACCCACAGGCACCCCCACCCAGTTCCTATTGGCCAGAGCCAGTGGTCAGGGCAGGGGCAGTGCGCGGAACCCCTTGGCCCCCGTCCCTGGGAGGTGGACTGCCGCTGGCCACTTCTGGGGCACAGCACCATGTTGGAAAAGGTAGGCACTAGCCCGCCTTAGCAAGGCAGCACCACCAACAGGACTTTTAACGTCCCAGTTGGCGGTACTGACCAGAGCAAGGTGAACCAGAGCCTTACATGCCACGACCCAGTACTGAGTCACGACACATGGATTGAAAAAGCACTGCTCTATTACATATTCCAAATTAGCACCAGTGTTATTATGGGGGCATTGATATGAACTCTATAGTTGAAGTTGCATTGAGATTCTCACTTAAAAACAGGACTAAACTTCTGTTTCACAACTCAGTGTTTGATTTAAGTCTCCAAATTTGGCACATTAACTCTTCAGAAGGCAACTCAATTTACAATAATTCTTAAAAAAAATATTTATTCATTTCTGCCACAAAACCATTTTAAAAACCAAAAATGATCCGTATTTGCTTTGTATTGCTCACAATTCTTTGGGACCCTCTAGCTAACCAATCACAATCTGCACAAACTCAGAACGTCTCGCTGGCTGAAATGAAAATTCAGGAAAAAAATTCAGATGAACCCAAAACAAAAAATTGTTTTGGGTTATCTACAACATTCTGTTTGATCTGAAATGAAGTATTTCATCGGAGGCATTTATAATTTTCTTTCTATTAAAAGTAAGGCTGTTGATTAATCACAGTTAACTCATGCAATTAACTAAAAAAGTTAATTGTGATTAATCACAATTTTAATCGCACTGTTAAACAATAGAATACCAATTAAAATTGATTAAATATTTTGGATGTTTTTCTACATTTTCAAATATATTGATTTCAATTACAACACAGAATACAAAGTGTCTAGTGCTCACTTTACAGAATTTTTTATTACAAATATCTGCACTGTAAAAATGATAAATAAAAATAGTATTTTTCAATTCCTCATACAAGTACTGTAGTGCAAGCTCTTTATTGTGAAAGTACAACTTACAAAAGTAGGATTTTTTTTGTTACATAACTGCACTCAAAAACAAAACAATGTAAAACTTTAGAGCCTACAAGTCCACTTAGTCCTACTACTTGTTCAGCCAATTGCAAAGACAAACAAGCTTACTTACATTTACCGGACATAATGCTGGAAAATTATTATTTACCATGTCACGTGCAAGTGAACAGGCATTCACATGGCACTTTTGTAGCCGGCATTGCAAGGTATTTACATGCCAGATATGCTAAACATTCGTATGAACCTTCATGCCTCAGCCACCATTCCAGAGAACATGCTTCCATGCTAATGACGCTTGTTAAAAAAAGAATGTGTTAATTACATTTGTGACTTAACTCCATGGGAAATAATTGTATGTCTCCTGCTCTGTTCTACCTGCATTCTGCCATATATTTTGTGTTACAGCAGTCTCAGATGACTTCGCTTTAAGAACATTTTTACTGCAGATTTCACAAAACGCAATAAAGGTACCTATGTCAGATTTCTAAAGATAGCTACAGCACTCGACCCAAGAATCTGAAGTGTCTTCCAACATCTGAGAGGGATGAGGTGTGGAGCATGCTTTCAGAAGCCTTAAAAGAGCAACACAACAATGCGGAAACTACAAAACCTGGACCACCAAAAAAAGAAAATCAACCTTCTGCTGGTGGCATCTGACTCAGATGATGAAAACAAACTTTCATGATAATGACTGCATCATAACTAAAGGGGGGGGGGGCAGAATTTGTCTGGGCTTACCCAAAGAAGGGCAGCTCTGTTTTGTGTGTGTGTGGGGGGAGGGGAAGTGGGAGAGGGGAGGAAGAAGGTCAGAAACTGCACTACAGTACTTGTATTGGGTGAACTGAAAAATACTATTTCTTTTGGTTTTTTTACAGCGCAAATATTTGTAATAAAAAAATATAAAGTGAGCACTGTACACTTTGTATTCGGTGTTGTAATTGAAATCAACATATTTGAAAATGTAGAAAACATCCAAAAATAATTAAATAAATGACATTCTATTATTGTTCATCAGCACAATTAATTCCAATTCATTTTTTAATTGTGCGATTAATGGCAAATTTTTAAATTGCTTGATGGCCCTAATTTAAGGTAAAATACATTTGAAAATGTCATTCACAACACCCTTCGAGGAGGTGGTGCTGCCTCCCTCACACCTTATAGCCACATGTCTAGATTTCTTTGACATGAAGGAAAAACACAGAGCACTCACGTGTCCAATACAAGCTCTCAAAAATCTTAATACACCTTTGCGAGAGTTTACGTTATTTTTTTAAAGATATAACAGCTTATGCAACAATTGCTAATATATCCAAAATCCAGTAGATAATGCAAACCAGCACAGTCTGAACCTGAGCAAGCCAACCACCTTCTTTTTTCATGCTGCCTTTTAGATAGCTTTGCTACTAGCTACAGAATTCCTTTCATCAGCATTAGTACAATTCTCCTAAAGCCATAACCCTAATGAATGCAACCCTCTAAGGACCAATTCCAAAAACTGTGACCAAAAATTATTAAATATTAAATTCTGGAAGGTACAGTAGTTAAATCTCAAAATATTTTACGAGAACAGCAAGTATTTAGTTTTTAAGAGACTCAAAGAAGATAGGCACAAAGAGTATAACTGATAAAATATGGTGAAAATAAAAACAGACCTCCTGAATTCCTAATACTTTACTAATGTAGGCTACTATTTATGTCTATACTCCAGCATAGGGTCAGTTCTGAAGGAGCATATAAGAAAGTTCTCCACACAATTAAAGTAAGGTAATATTAAGGGATTAGAATATTTGCAAATAAAAAATTAATCTGAACTAACGAATATCGTACCTCTTCATTCTAATGTTTCAAGAGAATTCAAATAAAATTATATTTATTACTAAAATATCAATTCTACAAAATTAGTCTATGTAGAAAAAATAGTGCACTGATTATAGTAAAATTCACTCAGTACTTTTTTTTGGAGTTCAACACAACATGCTTATACATTAGGACCTTTCTTATTCCAAGCTGTAATTTTCTTTAGACTAAATCTGTACTTTACAAGATCTAAAATAATTTAAATTAAGAGGACTGCAACTTTTACATGCATACTATGTGCTTTGAATATAAAGTTACAGTCTAATCCCAGAGCCAAGGTTGGTGAGTCAGTTTCAATGAAAAAAAAATGTTTTTTAAACTCATCCATCCATCAAAATATTCATAATTTTGTCCCACTTTTACACAAGCACGGTACTGTATCTGTAAATATTTTCTGTGATGTAATCTAAGAAAACACCAGCAAAAGGCAATTTCTAATGTACTACTGCTACTTTGGGGAAGAGGCTTCTCATCTTTTTTCCCCTTGAATGTTCAGAATTATTAGGGGATGTGAAAGAATATATGGCTGACAGAATGGCACAGGAGGCAATTTAGGAAAATCATTATAGTACCCACTCTTACACATATATAACTAACTCTGACATATCTTTATTACACATGCACCAAATTCAGTTATTAATTTTTACAGAGTTATTGACAAGTTATCCATTTTCACACCAAAGCTACCTGTCAGAGAACCATACTGGTTACCTAGACAGATTTTAAAAAATTAAAATTTTTTAAAAGGTGCAGGGAAAAGTCTACGGCCTATAAGATACTTGAGAAAAATGGATTCCTATTGACAAAAGGAAAGATGAGCCCATGAAAATATGTCTATTAATTTTCTACTAGGGATTAATATAAATGAAAGTATCATTTCGCATGCACAGACACTGTTATTTCAAATAAAATAACCACCCAGCTAATGGAGCATGCATCCCATTTCGGAGAACTCCTTAAGAGAATCAACACAATTTCTTTTTAAAACTAAAATGAAATAGTATTTTTTCCATTTTCTTTACCAACAATTATGTGAAATTATTGTCCTTGGGACAAAAACTCTCTCAGACATGAAATAAAGTGTTATATCTTTAAACATATAATCACAACATCAATAATTTTCCTACCCTTTAAGCAATATTTTTCCACCACCACTCTCAAAGTGAGTTACTTCTTATGTGATCGCAAATCCAACTATTACTTCTCTCTATAGATGTTCCTCCTAGTTTAAGAAGACCATGATCTTTCTCATCCTCTAGAACATGCCTTGTCTACGCAACAAAAGATAGGACTTGATCTTGTACTCTAGATCATAATGGGCTTCACCCTGAGTTTCTTATTCACTAACTTCAGTGTCACCTTTGGCCAAGTAAGGATCTCAGGATTGGGCTCTTGCATATTTCTTCATATTTTTTAATACTATGCTTCCAAAAATATTACAAACACAATGTAGGATATCAGATAAATCTGAAGATTTACAGTCAGTGGGACAGGAAAAAAAGACAGCAAATATGCATTTGCAGTGTGATATGGTAACAGAAAAGGCCAATTCAATTTTCTACTACATAAATAGTTCTCTAAACGTCTTTGATAAAAACCCACATGTAATGTTGCATTCAATTCTAAGAACTAGATTACCAAATAAATAAAATAACAGGGGCAAACAGGAAAGAAGTTCAGCGAAGAACATCATATACTAGGAAACCTGTTGTTGGCATCCGTTAGTCTTGAGAGACGATAGATATGCGCCCATGGGGAATGTTTAGTTGATGGTTGTACAGCGTCTGTTGTGGCTGTGAAGCCCCACACGAGAGTGGCAGTCTCGATTGCATTTGCTGCATTTGAAGGCGGTGTCAGCTGTGGGTTGGAGCCGCTGCTTCCTTTTTCGTTGAACCCGCTTTTCCTCGGCAAGCTGCCGCAGCTTGTCTTCACCAGTTTTCAATCCAGTGGTCAGAGCGTGTCTCCATCTGCATCTGTCCTGGGCGAGCTCTTCCCAGCTGTTGATGTCGATTTGAACAGTCTTCAGGTCCCTCTTACAAACATCCTTGAAGCGAAGGTGGGGCCATCCTGTAGCTCTGTTTCCGGAGGCAAGTTCGGCATACAACAGGTCTTTGGGGATCTGTCCATCTTCCATGCGACTTAGATGGACAAGCCATCTGAGGCGGCGTTGACGGAGGAGAGTGAATATGCTGGAGATCTTGGCACGTTCCAGCACCTCGTTGTTCGTTATTTGATCACTCCAAGTGATCCCGAGTATGCGACGGAGGCAGCGCATGTGGAAGGTGTACAGTCTCTTTTCCTGCGAAGCGTAGAGGGTCCAAGTTTCGCTGGCGTAGAGAAGAGTATTTAACACACATGCACGGTACACAGCGACCTTTGTGTTGATGGTCAGCATATTGTTGTTCCATACTCTCTGTGACAATCTGGCCAAAATTGTAAAGGCCTTGCTGATTCTACGGTTGATCTCAGGGTCCAGGGAAAGGTTGTCCGTGATGGTAGATCCAAGGTAGGTGAACTGACTGACCACCTCTAGCACATAGTCATTGATGGCAATGCTTGGATGTTCTGCATCCTGGGCCATAACTTTGGTCTTCTGAAGACTGATTGTCAACCCGAACTCTTCGCAAGCTCTGGAAAAGCGGTCAATCAGATGCTGGAGATCGGTTTCTGTGTGGGTGGCCAGGGCAGCATCGTCTGCAAACAGCATGTCTCTGATTGTTGCCTCCGGTACCTTGCTTTTGGCCTTTAGTCAAGCCATATTGAAAAGTCTCCCGTCAGACCGAGTGTGGAGATAGACTCTGTGGAATTTCCAAAGGCACGTTTCAGCAATGCTGCAAAGAAGATGCCGAAGTTATCAAGTGTGGCATCAACGTCCTCCTAGAACACCTCCACGACCTCCTCTGTCAGTGCTGGGACGAAGGGTGCAGTACCTCAGGATATGAGAGACGCCAACATCGTGACCCTCTACAAGAACAAAGGTGATAGAAGCGACTGCAACAACTACAGAGGCATATCGCTCCTAAGTGTTGTGGGTAAAGTCTTCGCACGCGTGATCCTGAATAGACTGCAGAAGCTTGCTGCCAGAGTTTACCCAGAGTCACAGTGCGGGTTCCGAGCAGGGAGATCCACAACCGACATGGTTTTCTTCTTAAGGCAGCCACAAGAGAAATGCAGAGAACAGCACAAGCCGCTATTCCTTGCCTTCATAGACCTGACCAAAGCTTTCGACCTTGTGAACAGAGATGGGCTGTTCAAGATCCTGGTAAAGGTTGGCTGCCCACTGAAGCTGCTGAGCGTGATCCAGTCTTTTCACAACAATATGAAAGGCACAGTACTGTATGATGGCTCGTCTTCCGATGCCTTCGACATCCACAGTGGAGTAAAACAAGGCTGCGTTCTTGCTCCCACACTCTTCGGCATCTTCTTTGCAGCATTGCTGAAACGTGCCTTTGGAAATTCCAGGAAACCTGAGGAACTAACTTATAAGAAAAAAGAGTTAAATACATGTAAACTGACTAATATACAACTAAGGGGTGGGGGAGTGCTTGAGATATGTTATTAGTCTAATGAGTATCAAGAATAATGTCCAATTACGAGGTGGAATACTCTCCCTTAGAGAAATGATAGAAACTCCCATTCCTTGAGATATCATTCTCATGGTATTTGATGCTTTTCTTCAAGTTCCATCTCCTAGAGTCAAGTGATCTTGTGAAAATCTCAGCTTTTGTTTAAAAGAAAGACAGGAGGAGGAAAAAATGCTCAAAATCCAACAAAGAAAAAACTCATTTTTAAAAAAGTCTCAATTTTTTAAGGCAATATCATGATTGTTTGGGGCTTGATTCGTGATTTTGAGCATTTGGCGTTGTAACAGATATCCTACACTAAATTGGACAAAATACTAGAAATGTACAAAACAAGATGGCATGATTGGGGATGGAGAGAGAAACATAACAAGAAAGGCCTTTTTTTTAATCTTTAACTTTTATGACCACGACAGCATATTCCAGGGGTGGCCAAAATGCAGCTCTCGAGCCACATGTGGCTCTTTTGCAGTTAAAGTGCGGCTACCCTCATTCCCCCTCCATTCTCCACCTACTAGAGTGTGGTGGTGGGGAGCTCGGGGCTTCTGCCCTGCAGCACTGGATGGGACATGGGGCTTCTGCCCAAGACGACTGATGCCTACCGGGGAGGGGGGGGGGCAATTTAGAGTTTTGCTTTTGCCCGTCCCAATAGCTTGAGTCATTCTCCCAGCTCACCCTCAGCAGCCCCTCCCTGCAGATTTCAGGTATTAGCTCTGCATGGAGACGCCGCAGCAAACAGGTGGAAAGGTGCAGGGAGGGGCTGGTGTTTTAGCTCCTTGGGAGACGCAGCAGCAAAAGCAGTGACTCTCCCAACAGTTCCCCCTGTTTGCCACTGCCTCCCCCCAGGGCCGCAGCTCCCAGCTTGCTGGCTACATCAGTTGCTGTGCAGAGAGGGAGAGGATCTGGTTGCACCATGTGATTGAGTGGGGACAGCAAACCCTGGCAAAAATCTGAGGGGACCACATGCTCCTCCACATGTCCCTTCTGCCCAACGGGGAGGAGGGTCTCGGAGCTTCAGCTCCATGGGGCGCACCTGCCGGAGCTTGGGGCTTCAGCAGGAGCAGGGCTGAAGCCCTGCGCCCAGGCAGGCGCCTAGCACTAGGCGACCCTAAGCGGTTGCCTAGGGCGCCAGGATTTCGGGGGTGGCGGGCAGCTGCCTTCTGGCTCCATGCTCAGCTGGTGAGCGTGGAGCCAGGAGGCAGCCGGGGAGAGCCGCCCCCCTGCCTCCCCACTCAGCATGGAGCTGGGAGGTAGCCGCGGCGAGCCGCCCCCCTGCCTCCCGGCTCCACGCTCAGTTCCCGCGGCCCGCGGGTGGGGGGGCTGAGCTCCCGCAGGTGGGGAGGCTGGCTGAGTGGGGGGGGGGGCGCAGGGCTGGTGCAAGGACGTTTCACCTAGGGCACGAAACTTCCTTGCACTGGCCCTGCCCACAGGGCTGAAGCACCAAGACCCACCTCCCTGCAGGGCTGAAGCCCCTAACCCCACCAACCCACAGTGGGCTGAAGTCCTGAGCCCCAGCAGGCACGCCCCGGATCTTGAACTTCTGAAGATTGTCCTGTGTGGCTTGGAGGGTCAGTAAGTTTGGCCACCTCTAGCATATTCTATGTACATATATATACACTCCATCACTGTGGTACGAGAGTATTGTGCTCAAAGAAAAAAAAATTCCTGGGATTTCCAACAGAATCAATGATACACTTTGCTTCACCATTGAGCCCTCCCCTCAGGACTTAATGAAGACAATCCCTTCTCAACAAGCTCTGGAAAAAAATCCTAGCTGCCCTTAAACTTTTGAAATTATATATTGGTTACTAGTCAACTGGAAATTATCCCGCTATTATTCTAATATAATGTATTCTAAAGGAATGTATCTCAGTTTTCAGAAAGAATGAGCTCTTTTACTTTGAGAAATAACACAAGGCAGTATATTTATGTAACCTTCCTTCAGCCTACACTCAGCAAACAACTCCTTTCTACTTGTAACCAACCTATCCTACCAGGACATCAGAGTGAGCTGATGCTTCTAAAGAGTTATCAATTGATTGATATAGCACTGAAAATGTTCTGTTTTAATGTAAAACAAGTGGATTACCCTTTGTTGTAACTGTACTATACAGTAGCGTAGCCAGGGGAGGAGCAGGGGGAGCGTCCACTCCCCCACTGAGCAGAAGCGGCGCCTTTTTTGTGCTCCGACGCCTTTTGCTCCTATGCTGCAGCCAGAACGGAGCTTTTTTTTTTTGCTCCCGGCGCCTTTTTTTGCTCCCAATGCTTTTTTCTCCCGGCGCCTTTTTTTAGCTGCACTCCCCCTGTGCTCTAAACCTGGCTACGCCACTGGTACTATATACACAACACTGTGTGTAGTACAATAAACAAAAGATACTCCACTTTTTTTACATTAAAACTGAAACCTTCAGTGCTATATTTATATAAAATTCATATGGATTTTTTTCATGTCAAAAATTTTATTTAGTTAACACACATAGGACAGGGTGCAAGCTGTAGTTCAATATCCCATTCCCAGGAATTACAATAATACAAAATAATATAAAATGACTTCATATGAATAGCAGTCATTTGCATTTTTCAATTGATAATTAATGTAGTAAGTGAAAACAGTGAATACTAGAGATAAAAAAATCGAATACATTTTTCAGATGATCAGAAAAGTAAAAACTAGAGAGATCCTACACATCATTCACTTTTAGATTCACAAATGGCAATATTTCATAAACATGGTTTTCGGTTTAAGGCTCATCAGCACTTCACGGAGACAAGCAGTTAAAAACTTTCAAAGCAATTTAAGTACATTACTGGTCTTGAGAAAGTATGAAAGCAAATACAAAATATTCTCTTATTCATCACAGCTGAATAGCCTATGGCATAGTTTAATAGAACATGTGCATCATGGTTTCATGAGAAGATAAACCAAGCTATCATCTTTTTATGGACTACTATTTCAGTTTTGATATCCCAATGTATTAAGCAAAGAAGGTACCATCCCCTTCAGTATTCATTCTTCAGCCTCAAATATATTTGTAGATTAAAGTTTATTCAGTACTGTACCTTTAATTTGTATGAAGACTATTTAGTTAATAGTGAATGCATCCAAAACCTATTTAAATGCTGCAAAAAGAATATAAAGTACCACCACAGATACTGTTTATAAATGATTCCTTTGGTCCGCCCTAGGTATCTACTTCACACATTAAGATTATATCAGAAATATATTTAGCCTCTGGCTACATGGTTTTTGTGGACGACCAACCCTAAAGTAAGTGAAATGCAACAAAGTCATCTCAGTTTTCTGTCTCATTGAAGAAAAAATTAATTGTCTATAAAAATGACATTGGTCAAATAAAGAGGGTATTAATGGTTATTCCATATTAATTTCTCATTGCTATTAAAGGAGAAAGAGAGGAGGATGAGCTGCACCATATGATTATTTTTATTATTTGTACTGAGATAGCACTGTGACTACAAACAAAATGAGGGTCCCCTAAGCATTGTATGAAGACGGTAACATAAAACATTTCATTGTTTGATTCTTCCACAATGCTAATACACTTCCTTGTCACCTATAAGAAAACGTTTATAAATATTTGGTTTGTTACATTAACCAGCAGAAGCTAAATGAACAATACCCAGACTGCAGGAATAAGTGACTGTAATAAAGATGATGGGTATTCATCTCACTGGCTACTTCAATATAATTCTTTCACTAACCAAGAGAGACATCAAGGGAAACATTAGTTCTATGGTTCAGTGATTTTAAAGGCAGCAGCCAATCTAAGTAATTACAGAATAATAAACTAATTTCTATTGATTTTTGTCTACAGACATGATGCAGACTGACATGTGCAGTGCAGTGTTAAATTTAAAATAAATATTTAAGTTATACAAGGTGTCCAACAAGGACGCTACTTCCTAGTGAGTCTTTACTCATTACACAGCTATATTGTGCATAGAATTTGCTATCATCCAAAAATGGAACACTCAAAATTAAGACCAACACACTGCATGATTATTTCTAAGCAAGTTTTTCATCTCTCTCCTGCACTGATAAACATCTATATTATAAGCACACTCTAAAAAGAAATACAGATGTTGACATTAAACCAATGGCTTATGGCCAGCTGACCTAGAAGATATGCAAACAGTATGAGGAAAGCTTGATTTTTTTTCCATCCCAGGTTGTTCAGGGCTGAGGACTGCTACATACTATACACCTCATAGTGCTCTGCAGTAACCTCTATGTGAAGTTAATGCACTGAGTACAATTTTCGTCGGCCTGAAGGACTGACCTGTTTTTGGTGTTTGGGAGAGGCGAAGGGGGAGGATGGTAAAGTAATTTAAAAGGGTGTATTCAGTGAGAGAAGAAGAGAGTTTATGTGAGCTCTAAGGAGTAACTTTCCTCAAGGGACACAATTTATAAAGTGCATCACTGGAACTCAGTATTGTTCATTCATTGTATATATCTAAATTTAAGACAAAAAGCTCTTTGATTACCTCTATTTTCCCTGTGCTTAATCATCACAGGTAAACTGCTCTTTTTGTGTGTAGTTTTTCAGTCCATCACTGCCCTTTTTTAACTTGTTTTTTCCTTTGCCAACATTACTGACACTGCTTTCAAAACAGCGATTAGCATTTGCCAGTTCATGGAGCGCAACAATTTCTTCTTTTAAAGAGCAAGCATAAACGTTCCTTTTAGCATACACAAAAAAAATCAATCAATGGATGGAGAGCACCTTATAAATGGGTTAAACCCTCCACATGTTTTCTCACACAAGCAATTAAACTGAATGTGAAGAAATGACACTAATAATGCATAAAACCTAAGATGGGAGGGAGAAGGAAACAAGTTGAAAGAGTGCAATTACCTCAAATTAAAGTTAAATTGATAACATAACATTGAGATCTTTTAAAACTAAAAACAGCTTTCTATAATACTTGTATTGAATGGCTACAAAAAAAATGACAAAACCATTTAATGTCGGTTATTATGCAGCTGTTAGTCTTGTTTCCTCCCCCCAAAGTTACAGGATCAAGTTTGTCCTCAAATACATGGGTGCAGTCACTTAGGTGAAAATTACACTCATGCTCCAACAGAAGAATCTGGCCAACCTTCACAGCATTTTCCAGGACATGTAATAATCAGATTGGAGTCATAATTCTTCATAAAATGTTATTTACTACTACACCATAAATAAATGAATTAGTCCCCCATGAGTGCTGTGATACAGCATGGCCAGAAGGCAGCAGGAGAGTGATCTAGGATGAGGAGAAGCCTTATTCCCTGTAGATTAATTAAAAGCACCTGAAACCAATTAGAGCACCTGAAGCCAGTCACCTGATAAAATCCCCCTGCTTCAATCAGCCAGAGGAGGAGTTGGAGCAGAGTGAGGAGGAGCTAAAGGAGAGTGATTTGGTGGTGGAGCAGAGAGCAGTTTGGAAGAGTTGAATCAGAGTGGTTTGGTGGTGGAGCAGAGAGCAGTTTGGAGGAGTGAAGCGGAGTGGATTGGTGGTGGAACAAAGAGCAGTTTGGAGGAAAGCGGAGGAGAGTTTTGAGAAGTGCTGCGGTGGGCTAAGACCACCAAGATCCTAGGTAAAGGGACACCTGGCTTCTGCAGAGGGAAGGCAGGAAGCCCCACAAGCTGAAGGTCAGGAGAGGGAAGTAGCCCAGGGGAAAGAATCACTGGTACAAGTGATTCACCTGCTATCATAGGGCCCCTGGGCTGGGACCCAGAGTAGAGGGCGGGCCCAGGTCCCTCCCTCTCCACTCCCCTTCCCTGGGATACTAGTAGGATAGCTGTTACCCCAGTTCACGGGCAAGAAATGGCACCCTAAAACCCCCCCACAAGAAGAGAAAGTGCGGAACCCATCATAGTAGTGCCGGCAATTTGCCACAATGCACATGTAAGCCAGTTTCTGTTTCCACCTACATTTATATGGTAAGGGAAAGCAAAAGTATAAGTTTTAACTATATGTATTGGCAGCAAGCATAACCAGACAGTTGGATAGGTGCCTTTTTATTACTGTATAAAATATAATAAAACAAATAATTTCTTGTTCTTATTTATATTTTTCATTTCTGTTTTTCCAATGGTGTACATACGCACAATTTTGTATTTGGAATACTACATAAGATGGAACGAGTGAAGAAAAGTTTGCATATATTTTTTCACAATTAAGGTATAATGCAGAAGAATAGTGTAAAAATTGTTGCATCTGAAAATGCTTAAATTAAAGGGGAGAGGGTTGGATTAAAGCTCTGGACATTTTCTTACTGCCGATTGCAAGGAGGTTAAAGATATCATTGTAAAAATGGTTTTTAAGAATCATTTAAAATATCACATTTTAACTCACATTTAAAATTACCTGATAGATTTGATTGGGTTCTTCTCTGATAGGGTGACTAGACAGCAAATGTGAAAAATCGGGACAATGGTGGGGGGTAATAGGAGCCTATATAAGGAAGAGACCCCAAAATAGGAACTATCCCTATAAAATCAGGACATCTGGTCACCCTATTCTCTGATATGACAACAATGAACAATTTAGTATTCGTAGATGAGAATTTAAAGTTTCAAAGCTGCAACAACTCCAGTCATCACATTAAAAATCCCAGACGATTTTCTGTTTCCCAACTATTTTGATTTTAAGTGGCATTTAACAATAATGTATCAGTTGCATGACAACCTCAACTTAGGTTGGGGACTAGATCCTTCCCTCACCCCAATTCTCTCCAGCGTTTCTCAATGAGCTTTAGAGTCTTATAAACCAGTGCCAGTTGGTGCCATGCAAGCACCCCATTGTGAAAAACACTTAGCACTGAGGCTACAAAAGGACTGTGCTGTGTACAGCCCAGGTTGTCTCACCAACCTTTCCAACAACTTCATACAAATGTTGGATAATATGGGGAGAAAGCTGAGCCTTTTGGAACTCCACAGGTGAGGGCTGTGAAGGTAGAGGAACAGCTATTCATAACAAGCCACTGGGTTTAGTCTGAGAGGAAAGACCATTTCAAGGAACTGCCATTCACTCCTGTAGCTTCTTGAAGAAAGTACAGAGCACTGGTATTTATTTTACTTATGCGTTTCCTATTAATTTTCTTCTGTTCCTATTCATGTCTATCCTTGGCTGGTAACTTTCTTCCTGTTGTGATGGAGGAATACATAGCCCCCACTGGAAATTGTCAATACAACTCTGTAGAGAAGGTATAAATATCTCACTGGAGAATAGATTGCAAATCAGGTGTAAAAAAAATCTAAAATTCAATTAAATAAGTATGCCCTATTCCTTTTTAAAAAAACTATCGAATTAATCTATGTTTTAAATAACTGCCGTGAACATTTATTATGAAAAACAAAGCCAGACTAATTAGTGGCCTCACAACAGTACACTGAATGGTCATATGAGAGATCCAGATTCAATTCCCAGTTTCTCATTTGTGAATAGGGATTCAGAGTGCTGTAGAATCAGCATGCTAAATCTCAGGAGGGAGAGGAAGTTCCTGGCATAGCAACTGCTCTGATCAAAGAGCAGAAATGATAAACTCCAGAGGGAATCCCAGGTAGTAGTTCTCAGCTGTTTTAAAAAAAATAATACTGCAATAATACAGTTACAATGATACAGTTAAAATGATAAGGGTGGAAAGGCGAGGAAAAGGAGAGCACAAGAACGCCTGGTCCCTTCTTGTGAGCACACTGGTTCAGCCATTTTGGAACAAGATGTTTTAAATATACCACTTTGTTTTGCACTCAAGATAAAATATGCTTAAAACATATGATTTTCTCATGTACCTGTACATAAATGTATCTCAAAACATCAACAGGCTAAACCTGTATATTTTCACTTTTGGCATGGATCAAAATGTTAATCAAATTCTACACACCATAAAATGGAGGTTTACTCTGAAATAATAAATAATATTACAGTAATGCAAATGGTGCTTCTAAAATAAGAGCTACACAATAGAAAATTCTGCTAAGATTGTCTCCACTCATTTGCCCTCCTCCCTGAACAACCTTTCTGGAACAAACTACTAAAACTCAAATGTCTTATAATTGAGTGAAAGGCATCTCTGCTTTGGGTTGGCAGGCAAACAACAGACTGTGTTTAGCTTCAGTAACACTAATACACCAAACCTCTCTACCCACTTACAGAAGAAATTTAGAGTTTCTGTGACAAAATCTGCTGCAATTTATGCAGCATAATTAACCAGATCCTGGCTGAGTATCACCCCTGAATGGCTACACGGATTAGCATAGACTACAAGACACTGAATCATCATACTCAGCCTTTGACCTCAAGTTAAGGGTGCATCTGCCATAAATATGGCAAAGGCTCGGTGTCTATACAACTACTGATCGCTCTACAGAAAGAGTTTGACATTTTAGCTATGAAATTAACCTGGATATTGAAATCTAGTCAGTTAAGAAGTTACGTTTGTGTAGTTATTATACGTTATGAACCGTATATTGCCTTTTTAAAATTGTCTGAAATTCAAATAGAATGGCAGATGTGCAGTCATTTAACAAGTGATGGTTCGGTGCGTGAATCCCTCTTAACACAACTTAGCACAATCATTTTAACTCGTACAATCTTCAAATAAAATCATCTAGTTTCAGAAAAAAGGAAATTTGCTTCCTAATATAAACAATGTTTTTCTTTATAAACAAAGCTGTGTGGGTTATATGTTGGGGGGGGGGGCGCATTGGAGCCTTAAATGGGAAAACTAGAGACATGAAATTTGTCATTGTAAAGGTTTTCCTACATATGACTTTGCAACTGTTCAGCCTTATTATTTTATCACTTATAATGTATCATAAATATGTATATTTTCCTGTTAACTTCAAAAGTGTGTCTCAGTTTATGACACTTAATGATCATATATTTCCCAGTGATTAATAAATACATTAACCTAGTTTACCCAAATCCCTGGGAAAGTTTTATGCTCATTATTAAGCCCAGGCAATGAAAATATATCTGGCTATATATTTACATGTCAGTCTCTCATAATAAACACAGACAGAAGGAATTAAGACACCAGTTTTCCTCTTTTATTTTTCGAAAATAACTAAAGTTTTTGGACAGACAACATACCGTCAGCAGATAAGCAAACACTAAGTTTCATCTCTTTATTCTTTAAGTGGTACTTCAGATATTTAATTAAAAACATCACTACTATCACTACCCATCTTTGAGGATTTTTTTCCTCTGCACTATCCCACTGTTTCAGAACAGCTGTATACGTGAGCAGGCTACTACCATATACAAGAATGTCTTTTTAAAAAAAAACAAAAACCAACATGTAGGCTAAATTGGGGGAAGAGAGAATTTTCCTACAAAAGGTATTATAGTAAGACCATAGCAACAGCTATGCCATGCATGTCCTTAGTTTGCTGAAATGAGTCTATATTTTCCTATACTTTACAATCGATCCTCTAAACGTTTCAGCTACTAAGATCATTTCTTGATGAGTCTCAAACAGAAAGAGGTAGGTCTGACACCAGTCACTGATTTATTTATTTTTTACATGCAATGAAGGGCCTGCTCATTTCTCCTGAAGAAAGCCATGTTGGCAATTCCCCATTACGCCAAGTAGGCACCAAACCAAGTGCCTTTGCTCACCACTGAGAACAAAAGCATTGTCTCAAATAGGCAGACCCCAAAGCATTTAAGGCCTTATAGCAGGCCTGCACAACATGCGGCCCCTGTGTGGCCCCGGGAGGGGGGAGGGAGTAGGCAAGCGGTGGGGTGGGGCAAGCCAACGGCCGGCTGGTGGGTGGGCTGGTGAAGAGGCAAGTGGCAGGCTGGGGAGTGAGGGTGAGCCAGCGGCAGGGGGCGGGGGCAGCGGCAGAAGGTAAGAGGCCAGCAGCGGGCAGGCAGGAGAGCTAGCGGCGGGGGGAGCCAGCGAGCTGGCGTTGGGGTGGGGGTTCAGGAGGCGAGCGGGCGGCGGGGGGGTGAGGAGGCGAGTCGGGCGGGGTAGGGGATGACGAGCCGAGTGGGCGGGCAGTGGCAGGGCGGCAGGTGAGCCAGCGGCGGGGGGGGGGGTGGGGCTGAGGAGGCGAGTGGGGGGGGTGCTGAGGAGGTGAGCCGAGGGGGTGGGGGGGATGATGAGCTGAGTGGGCGGGCAGTGGCGGCGAGGCTTTATACTGGGGTGGGGAGGGTGAGGAGGCGAGCGGCGAGTCGGTGGCTGGAGGGGGGAAAATCTCCCAGATTAAAAATGTGGGACTCTGTCCGTTGGTCCTTTTTGCTGCTTGTCTCTGGGCTGGGGGTTGACCCAATGCTGCAAAGAGGGTGTTCCCAAAGGAAGGTGCTTGCTTCTAACCCCCGAGGCCGTCAGTATGTCTGCTCTTCTCTAGTCAGCCCACTTGACAAGTTTTGATTGTCCTTGGTCTGGTTCCCATCCCCTCTCCAAGGGTTGCAGCTGTCTGGAGGTGCCTGCCTTCCACACCTTCCTCATTCACGCCTCATTCATTCAACAGGGCAATTGAATACAAAGTGCGGGGAAGATCTTATTCTACTTCTAGCAAAAAGACATTTTTCTTTTACCTTAATTATACTACCTTAGGGGCCCACTATAACATATTACCAAGGTTCAATACAAAGGCATATACAAGTTATACAAAAATGCATAATGCAGAGATTTATCTACAACTGCATTGATTGACTGTTGTGTGCAGTAATATAGTGACCCCTGGGGGGGTGAAGAGGGGTGTGATGGTGGGGCCGAGTGAGGAGGGGGTGGGTCCTATTTTACTGCTGTGATCTGGTCACCCGTGCTGTTTCTTTCCCCCTCTACAGGCTTCCACACCCCAGCGCTGGGGGGGGGGGGGGGGATGTTTCCGTGGGGCCGAGGAGTTTCAGCCCACAGCTGTTTTCTTTGGAGTGATATGGCCCTCGCCGCTTTACGAGTTGTGCAGGCCTGCCTTATAGGAAAAAACAAGAACTGAATTTCTATCCAGAAATCAGCAGGTAGCCAATGTAGATCACAGAATACTGGTGGTGTGTGCTCCTGGAAAAAAAACTGTAATCGGTGCCAGCTTCATTAAGTGTGTAAGCACTTAATTTATTCAAGGCCTAACACTTCATATTATGCATAGAAGGAAACTTATCATCTCATTCAACTAGGGTATTTTCACTAGGAAGGCATAATGTAATCATGCAAATAATATCAAGTGGAATGAGCTCTACTAGGGGCCTTGAAAAGACAGTTACCTTTTCCATAACTGGTGTTCTTCGAGATGTGTTGCTCATGTCCATTCCATATTAGGTGTGTACGCTCGCCACATGCACCAGTCGGTGCTGGAAGTTTTTCCCCTTAGCAGTATCCGTAGGGGACCGGCTCTGGCGCCTTCTGCTAAGGGAAACATTTCCGGCACACATACCTAATATGGAATGGACATGAGCAAGCACTCAAAGAAGAATTATCAGTACATTCAGCTTAGTCACTTTCAGAGTGCATTAGTTAGCCAATAAGATGCTATAAAAAGATTATTCACATATTAGTTACTAATTAAATTGAATCTGAAATGAGTGACAATGATCTCAATTCTGTATGACTACTTTAGATCTCAAGTACATAACTCATGAGTGTCAGGACTCATTTCAGCAAACTAGTGACATCTCAGCATGTGTTCAGCATAGTTGTTGCACTGGTCTTACGATAGCACCTTTCGCAGAAAACCCCCCACATACTATGGCATTCTTGTACATCATACTAGGTTGCCCACATATATAGCTGCTCTGAACCAGTAGGATGAACACAAAGGAAAAGAATCCTCAAAAGATGGGTTAGATCTACCCTGCATACTTGAGGATATGAAGACTATGCAACAAATGCAAATGTTTCACAACTTTATTTCCAGCTGAGAAATATAAAATCACTATTATGTCAGAACCATGTTACACTCAAGATGTGGACTAAAAATAATGGGATTTTGCTCAGTTAGAGAATGACTATTATCTAGAAGAGAAAGTATAAGACTTTTACATAATATGGAACTTGTTTCTAGAGAACTGTAAATAGATTACAGTATCTCTGGTAACACACAAAACTGTGAAATTAGAATAATCACAACATTGTACACATAGTGGCCCACACCATTGTGTCTACAACATTTTTGTACATTTTATATTTACAGAGTAAAAAGAAACACTGGTTCACCGGTGTCCTACTGAGAACAATGTATAGCATAACTTAAGTTTGTCTGGCATTTCAAGTTTTTCATGATATACCTACGATTTATACTGGGTATGATGAAAGGCTATAGATTTACTGTCTTCATTTTTTCAAAACTGAATAGAAATGAATAAAATACTATCGTTCATGGCTGTGTTTCAAGAACTTTAGTGCCAAGTGATTATCAAGATTTAACTGTAATGAATAATCAACCTTTCATATCTTTAAAAATATACTCGTTGCCCCAGAAGTACAACCAGTCATTCTTCAAGGACTGAGATATAAGCCTAAACTGGCTTCTTGCTTGAGTAATATAGAACCATACATTTAACCCAGTTGTCAAATTTCCAGCTCTGTACACTGTATAAATGAAGTTTATGAGAATGCATCAGGGGACTGTCACATACCCTTTAACAGACTGCAGCCCTGTGTTATTGTAATTCTCATATGACCTTCCAACAATAAATTTGGACATGGGGTATGTTAGTGAATTATTTCTGGTGGCTATTGGAGGTATTGCTGTTACTTGTATGATCTATTGATTAGAATTCTTTTCGCCAAGAAAAAACAACAAATCTGCTGAGGAGGCCTATTCTTAGCTATATTGCTTTAAATTCCATGCAGCTCTATCGATATTAAAGGCCTTACACGAGTTTTCCAACACTATAAATGAGAGCAGAGAACCTATCCCAAATAAAATATACCTAATAATCTGAAATGCGTATTTATCTATTATAACAGAGTATTTCATTACACGATCACAGCATAGTAAATAATCTACTCTTGTGAAATTTCCAGTCACTACAGTGGGGCAGGTTGGGACACCTCAATTCTGAATTGCAACTGTTTATGCTTTCATAAACTAATTGGACTAATATAGATTTCAGAATGCAATGTATGTTTTCAATTCATTTTGATTTGTTTTACTATTAGCTTTAATTTCATATGCTAATACAGGGACAAAAAGCCAGAATGTGGCTGTCCAATGAAGCAGTGTTCACCACAAGTAAAACTTTTAAGAGCGCATGGGAAAGTGCTGTATTATGGTAAGATGATCTCAAAGTTCTCTTTCCTTTGAGCATAAAATGGCAAAATGTATTTTGAAGTCAACAAACATTCATGTGAACAGGAAAGAGGCTGTCTTCCCTCAAAGTTAAGTCATTCATATAAGTAAGATATCATGATGCAACATGTTTCCTTACCAATTATGGTGTAGAAACCTACAGGGTATGACTATATAGCACCTCAGAGTCCCGGTCAAAAGACTCAGGTAAGCACAGCTCACGCTAGCACTTTAAAAATAGTGGCAAAGCCAGTGCTTTGAAGTGGCAGCATGGGCTAGAACTCAGCTCTGAAGCCATCACCTCTCTAGGCTTTCGAGCCAGAGCGTCAGGCTGAGCTGTCTACACAGCTATTTTTATAACACTAGCCGAACCCGCTAGCCTGAGTCTTTCGACCTAGACTGGGAAGCTCACTCCAAAATGCTGTGTGGACATACCCAGTGAGGCCCAAAGAATAAGAAACAATAGCCAACAAAATGTTCACTTTAGGTTTTACTACTAAGATAAATGATCTCTTAATATACAAAATACATGTTTCTTTTGTATTTCTAAGAGGAATGATTAAAAAAATTAGGACGTTTCCTGTGCAGTAAAGAAAGTTTGAGGTTTTAATTTGAATACTGAGACTTTAATTCCCCCCTAAAATTAACTGGAATATATTAGTTTCAAATTTAAATGGAGACATGAGGTAACCAGTTAAGGACAGTTCCACAACAGCTATTTTTTTAAGCCTGTTTAAATTCCAATAAGTCTGCAATCACAAAGAATATCATCATCAAAGAATCAGTTCCAATGTCATAACCTTAGCTTTATGATAGCAGGGCATCATTAAGCAATTTAGAATATTTTACTCAATAGGAAAGAAAAACAATCCACTGATTTTAGGGACCCAAATTTCCCATTTTCTTTGTTAATGCCTGCACCATCCCAATTTATAATCCATGTACTTATCCTTTGGTGAGATGTACTACATTGTGCCTCCACGTTAAATCACTATTTGGTTCTCTAAAGATGGTCTCTAGATTAAAAGAAGGCACATACCAAGTCTGCAGTCACCCACGTATTCACTTTGGTCCTCCAGTTTAATCTACATTCTTATACCATCCCTACATAACCCATGCTAATGCAAACATTTGTGTTAGATTTGTTAGAATATTCAGTCTCACCAAATGAAAGTGTACAGAATTAAACTACAAGATTTACATGGTCACCCACAAAAGTAGATTGCAAAACACCCATGAAAATCTATTTTAAAAATTCTCCAAAAATAGCACTATCTAAAATAAAGCACAATCATCATTTTGAATCACCAAGTGCAACTTAACAGGGGAAGGGAGGAGTGAGTTCTGGATCCCTAAATGCATAATACTGGCATTTCAAAATTCTGTGTTTCTATAAATTACGTTACATTTTGAGGGTTAAAAGGGGAAAGCAGAAGATAACCTATCCTCTCCTCCCCTTCCTTTTAAACATGATTAAATAACCTGGCCTTAGAAAGAATGACACTTTTCATTATAAAGTCAACAGGAAAAAACACATTTATATAAAAATGGTGTGTAAAAGCTGAAGCAACGATTTGTATTCATATAAGAAACTAGTGTGTCCTGTAAAAATGTCAGATTGTTGTTCAGTTAAATTATCTAAATATACCCCGCCAACCAGGAAACATAGTTCAAATAAATTTAAAAGATAAGCAGCTTCCTTTATACATCACTAATACATAATCAGAATAAATATTATCTTGTTTATGCATTCATCCTGGCTAGTTTTTTCGGTTTGACTTCACAAAATTAAAAAGCTTACAAAATGTTATAACTACTTAAAGAGTAATAGTATTGTAACTATGAGCAATAGAACGGAAGTTTTATTGTAGGACCAGAGGATTATTCACTTGTTTTGGGGTTTTGTCCTAGTACAGCAGCAAAAGAAAATTCATGAAACCATCTAACCTTCATTTTGCAATAACATCCCTACTACCTACAATAGCTTCCTATTCCTTAAGCCAGCCTTACAAGACTGCAGTGAACATCTAGCAGTCTAGGCAAAATCCACTTCCCAATCCTTACCATGATTACAGAAAAAATTAATGAGAATGAACCCAATCTTTAAGACACATGTATATGCTCTTCAGGTGAGTGAGCAAGTAGAATTTCCAAGGCTAGAAAGCTCCTCCCAAAATGGCACAGCAGCAGGCATTGAACAGGATTTTTAAAACTGTTTTGTACTGAGTGGTATAGGTTAAGCTTTCAGTTCTTTATTCTTAGTCCATAATTTATTTTCTTCCAATTTAGAAAAATTAAGAAGCACCTACACTTAGACTCCAAGTGCCCTGCTAATTATTTAAAAAATAAAATAAAATTGCAAAATCAAAAACAAATTCAGTGACCCCTTCTACCAACCAGCAGCTCTAAACCAACACACCGCAACACGTAGGCCAGTACTTCACTCTCCCTTAAGTCTCCTCAAAATACCAGGCAAAACAAATAGTGCTTGTAGTGTGCCCTGAAAATCAATAAGTAAACCCAGCTTTTTGAGACCAGAGGCAGGAAGGCATTCCAGAGGCCTAGGGCCCTTTGGAGAAAATCTTGCCAGCATCCCCATGAGGTGGAACACAGAGCGAACCAGCATCAGTGTCACTGCTGACCGCACCAGTAGCAGCGCACCATGGGGATAGAAAGGTAGACCTTCAAGCAGATTTGTGACTGGCCTTTTAGGGCATTATAGGTACAAACCAACATCTTAAAATCTACCTGGAAGCTCACAGGTAACCAGTGTAAATCTCTCAGCACAGGTGTCATGTGTTCTTTACAAGTCACTCTGATTACCGAGTGGACAGTCAACTCATGCAACAGCTCCAGTTTCCAAATCAATGTAAGATTTAACCACATGGATGATTTGTATCCAAAAGATAAGGCTGCACCTCTTTCTAGCCAGGCGTAGATGGTGAAACACATTCTTAACTCTGCTAATATCCGATTCTCTAAACCAGCATTTCCAAAACTGTGGGTCGTGACCCAGAAGGTAAGAAGCGGGTCGCAAAACTCTTGTGGTTCCCACCCCACAGGGCTGGCATGGCTCCCCAATCTATGGCGTTGTAACCTGGTTCCTGGCACATGGGGGTCGCAACACCATTCACTCAAATTTGGCCCAGCCTCCCCCATCAAAAGGGCCAGGACAAATCTGAGCAGTACCATGACATGAATCCATATGCTGGTCCCAGGTTGCAATACCCAGAGCAGAGCCAGGCCCACGGGACAGGAGCCACCAATGTGGAGTCAGTGCAGGGCAGGCTCACTCTGCAACTCCTGCATGGCCTCCTATCCCCTGGGGCTGCATCTGACCCGCCGAGGCCTCTCCACCTGGGGGCATGACCCAATCTGCTTTAGCCACTTAAAATGCTAAGACACCCCCACCTCTCAAACACCTGAGGGTTCCATTAACAGAGGTGAGGATGAAGGTTGTCGCAGCATGAAAAAGTTTGGGAACTATTACTTTGAACACAGCACTTGGTCTAGCCAGAACCTCAAGAACCTAAGTTATAAACTCTGATTGCCAAAGGTGGTTGAATACCATCAGCCTTAGGGGCAGTTAAACTCAGTTTTATTTTTACTTCTTCCACCTCCTCCACGCATCCCAACTCCTGTTGGTCTTTCATCTACCTGTTGAGTCCTATCTGAAATACAGATGAGCTCTCTGGGGCAGGGACTGTCATCTCTGTTTCCTGTCCACATAGTACCTAGCACAAGTGGATCTTCGATTGGGATTCCTAGATGTTTCTGTAACATCCATAACGATATAACGGGAGGAGTCATCAGATGGCACTGTTACAAATAGTCTTTCAAGCTCTTTGTCTTAGCATGTGAATGAATATTCAGTCCTTGAAAAATACATGCATTTTAGTTTGCTAATGCAAGAGTCCTATGTAGAGGAAGTTGTTGCAAGCAGCAAGAAAGGCTGGCTTTCTGCTAGGATCAGCTCTTGGTGCAAAGCTGCTTCCTGGAAACCTGTCATTGGTGTGTGGGCTGAGATTTCTGGAAGAAGGGATTGTACGCATGCCATTTGCAAATGTCTCTCTTCCAAGACTCGTGTACCATGTGAAAATAAAGCACGTTTCACTTAGAATGTACCCATGTCACCGATTTCTCCTCCACTGGGAGCCAATCTGTGAGGCCCTGTAATTGTGCTACTGCTCAGCAGCGGGACAACACTAGTGTCAAAAAGGAGGCACTGGTGTTGGAAGATGAGGCAATAATAATGAGATATCACCAACCTGTGATTTTCTCCCAACCTACCACCAGAACAACAGTTCTTTTTTGATCAAGTTCCAGCTACCCCACTTTAGAGAAATCAGTAGCTCTGAGACTCGGTAAAAAGTTAACTTTAAAGGCTAATAAATCAAGCAATTGTGTTATGATTGCTTTAAAAAAGAAAAATCAGTGGCCGTCTCTGTGCTTAAGAAATTACTACCACTTCAGAACTACTCATCAGAGCTTCTCTTGAGAAAGTCCACTATATAGTATTTATGAAAGGTTTCAAACTGGATGAGAACAAGGGAAATGTTGATTCCGCTGCAATTTTATTTCTCCACCTAAATCTGGAGGCTGGTCAAGCAATTGTCTCTCTCCAGTCATAACTTAAGTATTGAAACACAAATGCATCCCTTGTCTGTGTTATCAACACCTTGGGTTACACTAGAACCTCAGAGTTATGAACATGTCAGAATGGAGGCTGTTCGTAACTCTGAACAAAAGGTTATGGTCGTTTTTCAAAAGTTTTCAACTGAACATTGAATTAAATACAGCTTTGAAACTTTACTATGCAGAAGAAAAATGCTGCTCTTAACCATCCTAATTTAAACGAAACAAGCACAGAAACCGTTTCCTTTCCTTGTCAATTTTTTTAAAACTTCCCCTTTATTTATTTTTTTAGTAGTTTACACTTAACACAGCACTGTACTGTATTTGCTTTTTTATTTTATCTCTACTGCTGCCTGATTGCATACTTCCAGTTCCAAATGAGGTGTTTGGTTGACTGGTCAGTTTATAATTCTGGTGTTCGTAACTCTGAGATTCTACTGTACTGGAATTGAAAGTTTTAAAATGCCAATACACCTCTCACTATTTAAGATGGGTTTGGGGTTTTGTTTGTTTTGTTTTTTTAATTAATTTTCTGCTGTTAATTTGTATCTTCATTTAATTGAAGACAATGAAAATCAGTGACACTGATTTCACTTTCAAGTTTTCACTGTTATAAAGGTCAGACTGCAAACACTATTGGGGAATATTAAAAACACCAAAAGCAAACCCTATAAAGTTCTACGGTTATATTTTGTAACTTTTTAAAAAACAAAACCTAAAGTTTGAACCAAATTTGAGGTGATGGTGTCAGAGTATTGTTTCCAAGACCAAAGAAGTAATTGAGAATCTTGTCTTTCCATTGAATACACTGGATCACATCTATAAAAGGTAGAGATAATTAAGGTATGTCTACATGGCAATGTAAGCCCAGGGTTAGTAAAACTCAAGTTAGCAGGTTTATTTATCTAAGGCATGAGCATCTACACTAATTTGTAACCCCAGATTCAGAATTGTTGAACTCTGGGTCCCAACCTGGGGCTCCACGATCTACACTATTATGCTAGCCTAAGTCCAACCATCCATATCCCACACTTCATAGCGCCCTCCCGAAATGAGGCAGTTTTAGCCCTTTATTCATGATCCAGTGTGACCATGGGTCCCAGCTTGACTCAGGCTCAGACCCTGCACTTCTGTGAGGTCCTGGGATAACACAATTTGTGTGTTGAGCCTGAGTTCAAACCTTGGGTTTGCACTGCAGTGTCAACATAGCATTTTTATGTCTAAGGTAACATGACCCTACAGAGGTATGTTGAAAATATTCTGGATACCATTCTGAGTCAGTCCCTATTTTCCTTCCTTAAGCGAAAGGTCTACAAAAAAATTCCATACAGCAATCTACACACCCAGCTCAGTGAGGGAGGCTTGATGCTGCTCCTTGGGCCCCTGATCTATGGGGGAGGCTTGGGGGGAAGGCTTTGACCTCAGAGATTCCCAATTCACAGGAACAAAAAGATAAACAGATCAGAAAGACTGGGATTACTTGTGGTCTCAGCAGTTTGGATCCCATTTCACAAATGACATAGATGAAAGAAAAAAAGTTCAGTTATCAAAGACAAGCTACACAGACCTGGAAATGTATGTGTGTCAGCTATTTGAGCAGGTCACCTTCCAATTGCCAGACAATTTATGAGTCAAATCCTAATTACTGATTTATAACAGGGTTAAAATGGCCATGCCAGGACACTCCATGCTGTGGAAGGTTAACAAGGTCATTTGTGTTTTCAGATTCTGGAAGGGCAGCACAACTGTCATCTGCTATATTAGCCACATCAGTTCTTGCAAATACACATGCTTTCTAGACAGAAATGTCAGTTATGTCACTTTCTAGACACAAAGCCCTGCCTGGGATGATCTAGTTGGGGTTGGTCCTGCTTTGAACAGGGGGTTGGACTAGATGACCTCCTGAGGTCCCTTCCAACCCTGAGATTCTATGATTCTATGATTATAGGCTAAAACCACTATTTAAAAAACCATACTTAGGAACCTCAGGAATCCCGTTGCTAACTGGAATAATCACAGTCCTTTGCTGTGATGTGCAAGAGGGAACGTCCTATCTCCACACTCATGGTGGTAGCAAGCAATAGGAAAGTAGGAGAAAATAGCCCAGCTACTAAGCAACTAGTTCTTTGGCAGCTCTGGGTGAAACAGAAAAGCACAGATGACCCTAGAATCAGTCAAGGGGATGGAGCCAGCCCTCCTGAAGCCACACAGCAATGGATACAAGGAGGGGTATTCATGCCATACATATATGTTACAGCTCTAAGCAAAAATTTCATATCCTCATTTCCATACTGGACAAATATGCATTGCTTTACTTGCATGAATTCTCCTCTGTCCCACAAAGACAGCTCCTCCCTCAAGTCCTCCCTCCTAATTGGCTGGGTCTTCCTCCTGGTCTCACAGAGATATGGTCAGAGTGACTTCCCATATGGCGCCACTCTATCCATTGCACTGACTAGTGTTCTAGTCATTACTCTGGCCAGACTGGGTCCAGGCAGGGTCCTATGGTTATAGTCTTGGAGTACTCTAATGGGGGTCTCTATGGCTTAGAGTCCTAGGGCAGTCTAATCACAAACATATGGCCTAGAGCACCTGCCCCACACTGCTCCCCTGAGTGGGTGTCTGAAATTGGGAGTCTCTTAGCAGATCCAAGAGATCTAACATCTCTGGACAGATCCATAAAGATAGCTGGCAGCAGGCTGTTCCTCCTCACTCAGACACCCAAGCGCCAGCCCTATTCTAAAAGGATAGGCCAGACAGAGGTCTTCACCAGGACCTACACGTGGACAAGCAATCTCCAGAACAGTCTTGCTGCTATGATTCCTGCTGTCCATAAAGGACTTCTAGTGCTGCTCCCTTACCCTGCCCCCACTGTGCTGACCAGCTTCACTTTTTAATAGTTTGGGGCTCTCCCCTGTGGTAAACTCAGGACAGACAGCTGCAAGGGGGGGGGGGGGATATAAAACAGTCCCAGAAGGTTAAAAGGCCCTCCTCCCTATCACCTGAGGATGGGTAAGTACAGGTCAATCAGGTTCCAGGGTCAGCTGAGACGGGGTTACTAGAGAATAAATTAGGATCAGATGAGAGGGAGTTACCTGAGGTCAATTAGGATCAGCTAATTCCAACTAAGGGCTGCCTGAGACCTTTTTAAACCCTCCCCTGTTGGGAGAAGATGGGGGAAGAGAGAGAAGGAGTCAAGCTGCCAGTAGGCTAGGAGCAGCAAGACAGCGAGCCTCACCAGGAGGGCAGGCTACATTCCCTCCATTAAGGGAAGAAAAACAAGCCCAAAACACTGGCTTAGAAAAGGAATGGATGACCCCTGTGCATCCTAGGAGGACTGTTTTACCCAAGCCCGTCTCACCAAGGCTAAAACCAGCTGAGGCTGGTAAGACCGAGAAGGTACCTTGCCTCACCCGCTATTGCTACCATGAAAGAGCCTATGATCTGGACTTCTTCCTATGTAGGTAGGTGCCCCACAAAAGTTCCTAAAACATCCCTAATTTTTAATGGATATATATTGGGCTATTACTGGGCCCCAACTTCTCTTATTTTTTACCTCTCACTTTAAAAAATGAGGATAACCACCTTTAACTGACATTTAAGAAGATTACAAATGTAAGACTTATATGACAGTAGTTTCTAAAAGAAACTATACAGCATCATAAGAAGAATCAAAATGTAGTCATTTTTCTACTCCTCCCTGACCAGAAACCTGAACTTTATTTCTCAGAAGGTATAAAAATAGGACCCCAAAAAAAAAATCTTAAAGGCAGACAAAAAAAATTACTACTTAAATTTCTTTGTCCAGCCCCACTTCCTTGAGCAAATGAGCTCAGATGGACTGTGCAACAGGCAAGGATAGACATCCATGTTTGGAACACACCATTATAAGAGTTGTGGCAAAAAAAGTTGCTGGAATGAAAGAGTTAAAATTTGCCAACTGGTTGGTTTTTTTGTTTTTGTTTTTAAAAACTTCCATCTAGTTATCTGTAGAAATTTGAGCCCTGCCCTGGTCAGAGGAGAACCAGAAGCAGAGCAGCACACCTTATGGTTGTTGAAATACTTTTGGATGCTTGCTTGAGAAAAAGATCAAGGACTCAAGAGCAGAGTTGATACAGGTGGATGAGGAGGAAAAGTGTCTGAGGAGGGGACCAAGTGCAGGAGAGGCCAGCCTTTGAAAATCTGGGAATTGAAATTTAAAAGACCAATTCCACCGTAACGGTGCTTTTAAACACAGAACTGTGGGTTTTCATGTTTATTGTATTTCAATAATTAATTTACCAATCAAATGTGCTCAGATTACAAATACAATTTTTTTTCTAACTGCCAGCTCTACATTCTGAATGTAAGATCAGTCTCCTAACTGTGTTCTCCTTCTCAAGTGTCATCTCCCGTAATAAATGTTCTGCAGGCCAAATTAGGCTATATTGACACCTGTATAACTCCCAGAGCATTCAACAGGTTTGCAGAAATGTGACAGATCGGAATTTAGTAAGCAATTCTATTTATGGTGTAGAAAGATTCCCGCTCGCACTCTTGGCTCTGCAGGGCTCAGGGAAGCAAAAAGCAATAAAAAACTATTTTTAACTCTAAGCAAGCAGACGTGACTGAATACACAAAAGGACCAGACCTGCAAAACAGCATGATGTAATTTATATATCCTCAACTTTTCAGAATTGAAATGCGCTTTCAACTGTTCTTCCCTGCTGTAGAGTTACAATATTAAAGTCGACCTTAAACTAGTAAATCCAACTCAGTTGTGTGTCCAAGTGGCTTATGCAGTGCCCAACAGAGAATGGAGCTTGGAAAAGAGCAAGCTGGGTGAGACTTCAGACATGAAATTGAGGATATAGGTTGAATGCAAGAAATGGCAGAGATTATATCCAAACCTTTGACTGAGTAGGTCTGTTGTTTATTATCTGTTACCAGAAGGATAGTCTACAAGTGCCAAAAGTGCAGTTTCTGTAATTAAGCTGACAAGAGTCAAGGAGATCAACTTGGTACTTTAGAATAATTTCCTCTGTGATCTTAACCCAACACAAACATGTGATACTGGCAGATAGTTACTTGGATTGTTAAAATCAAGCATTGGTTTCTTGAGCCAAAGAAACACAATAGCTTCCTCAAGAGAAGCCAGCACTCCTTAATGAAGGCACTGAATCGCCACCAGAAGTGGACCCAATTATATACTGTTGGACACAATGAGCAGCACAATAAAGGTTACAACTGGTCACTGAGTACTAATACAGTCTGGAGCTGTGGGTCACTTAATACTTTTGTTGCGAGAGAAAACATGGATGGTTTACAAAAAGATGCTTTAGTTTCAAGATGGGGTCAAGACGATGTATTTCCAGGTTCATATGCCAGAGACCATCTGTGTAAATCTTTGTAATACAAAATGTATTATCACACTAGTGACCAATATTTTCATCATGGCTAAATCCTGAAATATTCATGTTTACCAATTTTCTCTTCTAAAACACTTAACATTGACTCTATTCATCACAAAATATCTTAGTCAGTAGGACTTGTCATCAAATACTTGTAGATAATTAATTCTGGCAACAATTTGGGTTTCAACACACTTGAATGCATTATAAGTTTCTAAGCTACACAAAATCCAGAAAAAGTGTGTAACATTACTCCCACTAACTTTGCAACATCTCCAAATTGAAAAACAGATTACTGAGAAATTCACAGAAAGGCTTCATTTATTATGTTTTACAGAGTAAGCATTTTGCCTATACCTTATTTTCTACTAGCACTACCTGGGGAATCAAAAATTTAAAATCCTTATAGGCTTTATTAAAGAATTCTGATACCCTGAGAAACTTAGTTATATGAGTCTGATATAACCAGCCTATTAAGTTCTTATTATGAGAAGCTAGGTTCCAGCACCTTCAATAAAATTAGCGAAAAAGCTGACCTAATGAACATTCCTTATACTAAGGGGCTCTTGTTATAATTTACTGCCTTATAATGTGCTAGTTAAGAAAATATTTATTGTGGAACACATACTGATTTCTTTCCTGATAATCACTTCTCTTTGACTAACATTAACAAATTTGGATTTAAGAATTTCCAATGTATAATCCAGGAATGACAGAGATGACGTTAACATAGTATAGATATTTAACCAATCCAAGTTTATAATTCATAAATATGGTTCCTCAATGTACAATTTGTCAAATTATGAGCTATACTACATTTTGATATACTGTAGTTCAGTGGTCCCCAACCTTTTTGTGGCCAAGAGCACATTCATGTTTTCAGAAGAGTGTGGCGGGCGCCAACAATTTTTCAAGACTTATTTTGTATTTGTACATTAAATAACATGAAAACCATCATATTTAATATTACATAATATATGAATCCATAAGATAAAAAAGGTAATTTTACATGTAAAAGGTATTAATTAAATTATTTGGCAATTATTCTTTCACCTTACCATGTGAATTTGCTCTTTTTTATTTATCTTTTTTTGGGGCGGGGGGACACACAGTTCTGGGCAGTGGAGAGGGAAGCCGCAGTCCCGCGCCTGCCGGGGACAGAGAACACCGGCGCCCGCAGCCTGCAGCCCCGGAGTTGTGGGGCCGTGGGGCAGCGCCAAGGGAAGCCGCGGCCCCGCGCCTGCTGGGGACAGAGAACAACAGCGCCTGCAGCCCCAGAGTTCTCTGTCTCCGGCAGGCCGGGGCAGCGCGGAGAGAAGCCGTGGCCCCGTGCCTGCCGGGGACAGAGATCACCGGAGCCCGCAGCCCAGCCTGCCGGGGACAGAGAACTCTGGGGCTGCGGGCGCCTCTCTGTCACCGGCAGGCGCGGGGCTGCGGCTTCTCTCTGCGCTGCCCCGGCCTGCCAGGGACAGAGAACACCGGCGCCTGCAGCCCGGCCTGCCGGGGACAGAGAACTCTGGGGCTGCGGCAGTGGCGTAGCCAGGTTTAGAGCACAGGGGGAGCGGTGGCGCTATAAAAAGTTGCCTCCCCGCTCCCCCTGTACTCACCCGGCGGCACTTTAAAGGGCCCGGGCCTCCAGCTGCTGCGGAGCCCCCGGGCCTTTTAAAGTGCCCCCCCAGCCCAGCTCCAGCAGCGTGACTGAGGGGGGGGCGCTTTAAAGGGCCAGCAGCTCCCCGCAGCGGCAGGAGCCGCCGGCCTTTTAAACCCCCCCTCAGCCCCGCTGCAGGAGCTAGGCTGGGGGGGCACTTTGAAGGGCCAGCGACTCCCCGCAGCGGCAGGAGCCGCCGTCCTTTTAAAGCGCCCCCGCCCCCAGCCGGAGCTAGGCTGGTGGGGGGGGACGCTTTAAAGGGCCAGCGGCTCCCCGCAGCGGCAGGAGCCGCCGGCCTTTTAAAGCGCCCCCACAGCCCCGCTTTAAAAGCGCCCCCCCGGAGCTAGGCTGGGGTGGAGGGGCGGGGCGCTTTAAAAGGCCGGCGGCTCCTGCCGCTGCGGGGAGCCGCTGGCCCTTTAAAGCGCCCCCCGAGCCCGGCTCCCGCAGCCAGGCTCGGGCGGCGCCTTAGCGCCGCTTTTCCTCACAGGGGGAGCGGCCGCTCCCCCTGCTCCCCCCCAGCTACGCTACTGGGCTGCGGGCGCTGGTGTTCTCTGTCCCCA
The DNA here is from genome assembly GCA_037349315.1 of Chelydra serpentina. Lineage (NCBI taxonomy): Eukaryota > Metazoa > Chordata > Testudines > Chelydridae > Chelydra > Chelydra serpentina. The sequence goes on along the minus strand of JBAIAC010000014.1, from coordinate 6,149,737 downwards.
GCAGGCGCGGGGCTGCGGCTTCTCTCCGTGCTGCCCTGGCCTGCCGGGGACAGAGAACACTGGCGCCCGCAGCCCGGCAGGCCAGGGCAGCGGCTTCTCTCCCCTTCTGGGCACTAGTTGGTGGGCGGGCACCCATAAATGCCCCGGCGTGCGCCATGGCATCCGCGGGCACCGCGTTGGGGACCACTGCTGTAGTTAATCATGTCACTGATTCTGCAACCAATTCACATGCTCAGTAAGACCAGAGCTATGATTTTTCAGATGTAACAATGATACAATATGATATACAGTATACTAAGAGTATAAACCTTTTGACATGTGGGAAAATGAATAATTAGAAACTGAGACACAAGACTTCAGCTGACTAGTGGCTGCTCTCATCTCTAACAGACATTTTGCTGCTTCAGGTACATAGTCTTTAACTGCCAGTCTTATTTGCTGGTGTTTTTATCCCATGTTTTTTTTTTTCCCCTCCTCCTTTTTAAGCACAAAACACTTTTTTTTTTTTTTTTTTACAGATGGGCTTGTGGTCTGCTTTTGTCCTTATTAACCTGTGCAACAGAAGCAAATTAAGATAGGCAATTCCATATTAAGGGATTTGATTTTCAGAGGGGATGAGTATTTGCAGCGCAGATCCACTTCAACTGTATAGGCAAAGACAGTAGAACCTCAGAGTTACAAACACCTCGGAAATTGAGGTTGTTGGTAACCCTGAAAAAAACGCTATGGCTGTTCTTTCAAAATTCACCTTAATACAGCATTGAAATTTTACTATGCAGAAGAAAAATGCTGCTTTTCATCATCTTAATTTATATGAAACAAGCCCAGAAACTTTCCTTATCTTATCAATTTTTTTTTTTTAATTTTCCCCTAATTGTTTAGTAGTTTACATTTAACACAGTACTGTACTGGCTCTCCCCCCTCCCCAATCTCTGCAGCTACCTGATTGCATACTTCCAGTTCCAAATTAGGTGCGTGGTTGACCAGTCAGTTCGTAACTCTGATGTTCGTAACTCTGAGGTTCTACTGTAAAATCAGGCCCATCAATAGTCTTAAAATAATGTACAAAATTAGAATAGGAAATAAAAATTATCAATTGACACAATGCTGACTAAAAGACTCTTCTCATCCCCTGACTCAACAGCTCACTCTCATTCCTGTAAAAATAACCCATAATACCCCATATTGGGATTATCAGATCCACGCTCTGGTGGACCAAAAGAATGAGGTGAGTCAGATGCAGAGCTGAGGACCTCACAACACACTGCCAGTAGTCTCACCAGTTTATATCATGCACCTCATATAACTGCAATGGCTACACAATCACACCAGGAAAAAACAATTGAGCTAATCTGCCAGTGAAACATGCCCTTCATTACTACGTTGTATTTCAAAGCAATAACTTTTATCCATTATTGTGCACACGTGACTCCAGTGTATCCTGCAATTCATGAGTTAGTCATCATGAATGAACAATTGTGTATAAATATAATGGTTATTACATACCCCAGTTTTCAGAAGAAGATAGGAATGGGCTTTTTGAATTTACTTAGTTTAGTGTTAACATTCCATAGTTAACCAAACAAAAAACAAGACAGGGAAAAGGGAAGGTTCTCAAAGTAACATTTAAATCACTCACATTGTACATGCTGTATACATTTACATAAACTATGTTTAACAGTAGATGTGTAACTAATTTCCAAAATACAATATGGAGGCAGTATGGATAAATGAGCATTATACGAGAACCTTAACATCTGCATCCCTTGCCTTTTTGTTTAAATACATAATCTTAACCTTGAATTATTATTAATATTGGTTTGCATTTCCTTGGCTTTTTAAAAGAAAACAAGACACATAAAAGGTTCATGCAGTCTAGAATTTAAGTGATCTGAACCAAACTTTGTAGTACACACCTAATTTTGATTAGTTCTGGGGCTTAATTTTCATAATTCACTGATGTATGCAGTGTAGTTGTAGCAGTGTCTGTCCCAGGTTTTTAAAGAGACCCAACGTCTGTTGGTGAAAGAGAGAAAAAGGTTTTGAGCCACACAGAGCTCTTCTTCAGGAATGGAAAACCCGCACAACATTTCAAAAGATGAGCCTGGGAGATGGAATTCATAATTCTGAAACACTAAAAATCATGGACTTAATAGACACACTGAATTTATGACTTATTGACACGTTTTGTAACCCGCTATCCCCTTTTTGTGTGTGTGCGCTATGACTGTAGAGGTACTACTGGGCCACTCTACCTAGAATAGTCCCTTAGAATATGTGGTTAACTACTTACGCTAAACAATCTGTTCCACCTTGCATTTAACTGTAACACTTAGCATATATCTACACTGCAAAGAAAAATCGCTGCCAGCTGACTCGGGCTCCTGGGGCTTAGGCTGTGGGGCTATTACACTGCAGTATAGACTACCGGGCTCAGGCTGCAGCCCAAGCTCTGGGACTCTCCCCACCTCACAGGGTACTAGAGCCAGGGCTCCAGCCTGAACCCAGAAGTTTACACTGCAATTAAACAGCCACTTAGCCAGAGTCAGCTGGCACACCGCAGGTGTCTAATTGTTGTGTAGACATCCAGACTTGAAGAAGAGCTCTGTGTAGCTCAAAAGCTTGTCTCTCTTAGCACCAGAAGTTGGTCCAATAAAAGATATTACATCACCCTCTCTAATAACTCACTGTGGCAGAAGTGGTAAATTTGAAGCTTTGTGTTTTCTATTAATTTCGTTATTAAGACATTTTTCTACAGCAGTGGGCTAACAGAGCATCAATACATCTAGAAAAGAAGTAACTATAATGGTAGGAACTAAGGGCTGGTCTACACTACCCCCCAAGTTCGAACTAAGATACGCAACTTCAGCTACGTGAATAACGTAGCTGAAGTCGAAGTATCTTAGTTCGAACGAAAAGGTACTTACCGCTGGTCCACACGGTGGTGCGCAGGCTCCCCCATTGACTCCGCTTGCTCCGTTCGCGGAGCAGGATTACCGACGTCGACCACTTCCGGGTTTGATTTATCGCGTCTAGACAAGACGCGATAAATCGATCCCAGAAGATCGATTGATCGCCGCCGAAGCAGCGGGTAAGTATAGACCAGTGGTTCCCAAACTGGGGTTCGTGAACCATATGTTACAGGGGGTTCTTGGGAGAAAATTGCCTAATGGCGGACAGAGCTGTCCCTAGGGACCCCGGGCAGCACGGGGCCAGCAGCCCAGAGCCCCTGGACTTCCAAGAGCTAAGCAGATCAAAGCAAGCATACCGATCACATTAAGGAGATTTAAACTTCAAGACTCCTTATAAGAAATGGAAAGGGAGGTGGACATTTTTTGCTGTTTTTAAAATTAAATAGGCAGCTAGTATTTTTTCAAAATTATGATGAAGAACAAGTTTAAGCTTTGTTGTAACGTGTGTTGTTGGCCTCGACTGCTCAACACCTGAATGCTTGTGTAGAAGGAACTTTTTGGGTTGGCTTCTTAAATAGTTTCATGCTGTTTCATATCTGATACTCCTTGATGAAACATAGGAGCTTTGTCTTTAACAGGCTTATTCAAAGTGATACAAGCTACGAAAGTGAGATCTTGGAAGAGTATTGCCATTTTCATAATGTAATAAAAATACTATAATGATTAATAAATAATAATAAATAGTGTGTAATAAGCATGTCCTAAAAACAAATTTTATATTTCCAAGATCACTGCTTTTATAATTCATACTCAGGTAAAGGAGAAAATCCCTGGAAATATTCATTTTTAGGAAGGGATTCGCAAGACTTGACATTTTAGTGAAAGGGGTTCACAGGTTGTTAAAGTTTGGGAACCACTGGTATAGACGTACCTTAAGGGTATATCTACACTGTTTTAAAACCAGCAGCAGCAAGTTGGAGCACAAGTCCAAATATCTACACAGTTACCTTTAGCACCATAGCGTGAGCCTGGGTCTGTAGACCTGGATTCTGAGACTTGCTGCCTTGGCTTTTAAAATGCAGTGCAGACATACCCTAATTTAAATACTTACACATACAGCTAAATCCTGTGAATAAATGACACACTTGCACTCAGCCATTTGCAAATTGTTCGGGCAGGTCAGGCTGGGAAAGAGTACCCTAGGATGTCACAAAGGGGATATGGCTTCTTTAATATGGCATAAAATTTTGGCATATGCTAAAAGGGCCTGCTCAGCAGTGATTTTTGAAATCAGAACATTTTCATATTTACTTTAATCTCAGATCCTGTCACCTATCAATAAAAACTATGTGCATTTTTTAATAATACCAAGAAAATAATGTATATCTTGAAACTTTGAAGTTCTTCCCCCACCAACAACTCACTAACCAGTTTTGAGATTTTCCCTCCCGTTTTCCAGTGAAATCACTCTGAGCTGAGAACAATCATGGAAAGTTTCAACCCAAAGAAGCAATTTTCATGTTATGAACATGTGACAAAGACTTAAGCTGACACCAAGGCTTTCATTTTAACTACTGCTTTTGTTGATACAAAATATATATATAACCTTCTACTAGGATTGTGTCATGAAATATGATTCTTCTCATTTTACATGCATATGGTGATCTTGTTAGGTTATGTTTTCTGATTTATCAAGGTATCATTTGAGGGCTTAATTTCTCACTTCTATTTTCAATTTTAAAAAGTATCTAGAATATATTCCTCACAGTGAAATTTTTGATCCATGTGAGTACATTCATTTGAAATAACAATATTAGAGGATAAGAGAGGCACAATTTATAAAAATTTTGATCTGCAGAATAACAAGTTTATACTCCCCCCCCCCCCCAACCTACAAGTAATTATTGCATTTTCTTTAGACTTTTATTCTACTACTACAGCATATGTAGAGCCTTGAAAAAACATTCTTAGAGGGAGAAGTGGGAGGAACAAGGAGACTAATGAAGATGAAAACTGAGTGAACACCAGTACCAAACACAACTTTATCATTTTCAATTCAATTTGTAATCTTACAAACATCCTCAATCAGACCTGGTAGAACTTATTTAAGAGGGAGATGCAGCTCAGTCTCCATGATATTTCAATCTTTTCATTAGTATCAAACTCTTTAGCGCATCATGAACAGCCAAGAGTTTGGTAATGTGAACTCCTTTATAAGGAGAATGAAACAAGGCCATTAAATTCACTACATTCAAGCTTAACAGCATGAACCTATATAGTTTTCAATAACAGGTTCCACACTATGTCTGCTACATACTTTACGGAAGTCTATTCAACTTTTTTTGAGGCATTTCTAGATTAATTTCTGCTTTTCTATGCATTTCAAAGTCACTGAATCTTACCTACATTGAATATATGAGTAAAATATTTCCATATAAAGTTCCTCCTATCACATCCTTTCAGTACTTTTCATCTCTAAATGTGTCTCATACACAGTACACCATTTCTGTGTACTGTATATTCTACTACATTACATACACGTGTATCTGTAAACATCTTTCTGAATTACTGAAGAGATTGAAAATTGTACTGCAAAAACTGATAAAGCTGTGGATATTAAGTAACAGCATTAACTGTTAGAAAATTAATTAAAGTTTCCAAGGTTTTTCTTTTATAAGAACAGTCTACCAACTCAAATTTTTTGACACTTGAGACTCAGACTCGTAAGATTTGCTGTTCTCACAAACAACAAAGAGTGGTTGCTTATGGGATTACAGCATGGCAAAAGTGTAGCTGACTCATGGGATCAATTATAAAGCAACAGTACTTATGGCTTTTGTTCACTCTAAATTATTCTGTATTTTCACCAATGGATTTAAATTTTTAAGCAATTAGTGGGATGACCATATTAGACATATTACCAAATAGTTACTAAGGCATCCTCCCATGCTAGACAGCTACCACATTTTAGCACCACACACTACCAAACAAGCTTATCCCCACCATCTCCTATAATATAGGTCACTCCTGATGTATGTTTTTGAAAAGTTATGAAATACACAAGTGAAAAGTTGAAATAGAATGTTTATAAGCCTCGACTAAGACAGCTGTCTTAACATTTTTAAGTTAAAATTAAACAATTTAAAAGAATCTAGTGATGTAAGTCGATTTCTCTCTTTTCTAAACTAAAACAGTATGAAATACAACCATTTAATACAAATTTTAATACTGTTGCAGGTGCAACTTTTTTTTTTTTTCCAAATACCACCATTAAAACTGCAGTCATTAAAGCAGATCACAATAAAAGAAGCAGCTCCAATTTAAAAGCAGTTAACTGTGACAGGTTATTGATAGAACAAACAGAATTTGCAATACTTACTGAATGTTTTTCCTGCTGGCCCATAACTCCATGGTTAGCTGGGATCGCTAGTGGTTTCATAATGAAGAAACATATGCTGAACTGAATTTACACATCATGTACCAATTTTTCATGGATGGAAAGTCACCCTCTATAGCATTAAATTACAAAAAGAAGGGGGGGAGGAACCAAGCTGAAGCTTAAAGTGTCACTACGACTAAGCTCAAAAAACCTCTCACACTTGTAATACAGAAAAGCAATCCAAACAACAGCGTTTGTCTCCATTTTTGTAAGACTGAAAGTCTAAGCATGTCAGAATGTAAGGAGTCTGATGAAGACCTAAACATCCAGCATTCTTCCAAGGGAACAAGATCATTCCCTGAGACTGAAGAATGGGAGAAAAAGAAAAAGGAGGAGAAAAAAAAAAAAGCTAAAATGGCTGACTGCACAGAGACTCCCTCAAAAAGGCTAAAAACAGTATTATATTAGTCAGGTTGTCAGAACCAGCCTCCAGCATTCAGCCAAGCATTGTTAATAAACCTGTTTCATTTGCAATCACACACACACACCCCTACACAGCATACCCCCCAAAATCAGGGCAGAGCATGTGCATAGGGACCTCCTCCCTGACTGCTAATGATGCTGACAGAGTGACCAGTGATCTCTGTTCCACTCAACTAACCAAGTTTGCACAATTAATCTTAGCAGCATGACATTGATGGACATTTAATTTCATGATGTCTGACCCTCACACTCAAGGAAAGCATGTCTACTACCGAGAGTCAGTAACAGAAATACAACACGGTTACACACACAAAAACCTAGAGAATCATGAGTCTGAATGTAATATGCCAATATAATTACGTTATTGTGCTTACTTTGGAAGACCATGGCTGCAGGCAGTTGGCATAGCAACGCACAAGGAAAGCCATTTCCTGGGTAGAAAGAATGCTTCCTTTTCTAAATAAAAAATTCCTCTTAGGATACAAACGGCATTGCTGCTTCCTGCAGAAAGCAAAGACACTGTAGTCTGTCTCTTAACCTGCACAGACAGGCACTCTCAATGCAGTTCTAGTGATGTAAGTCGATTTCTCTCTCTCTCTCTCCCTCCCTCTCCCTCTATACACGGAAATTTCGACTCAAATGGAAGACACATTCCTTGAGGCTCACCCCCTCAAATACTTAAACCATTTCACTCATTAAGGTAGAGATGGACAAGTCAGATAAAGTAACAAGCTCTTGCCTGTATTATATCAGCTTCTGTAGGTCAAGCAAGTCCCAGAGGGAAGGAATCCACTGACTGCTCACTCCAAAAGAGTATAACTGAAGACAGGGTGGGAATAAGGAGCAAGACTTACTTCAACACAAGCTCTAGACTAAATATGATTTTTCACCCAGGTGAAGATAAAGAAATGTGTTAGACAACACCTTCTTCCCCCACCCAAACATAAAAATGCTGCAAAGCTGTAAAACACCTCTGTCGAGTATTTATAAACAGCAAACTTGACAAGCTTTCATGGATTTTGAACGGTTTAAACACTACTCGAACTGTAAATATCTACGGACTGGTATAGGTAAGGTCCTGAATTTTCACAAATACCAACAACAATCTTTTTGAAAACAGATTATACTTCTATATGGAGATTGAGTAATTTCCATTAAAACAATGGAGTGAACAATCCAGGAGATATAAAAAGACTAACTTTGACAGTTTCAATAATGTACTTCTTGTATGAAAATTACATTTTAAAATGGAGCAGTTTACCCAGACACTCCCATAGACAACACATTACTTCCAGTTTTATATCTGCAGCATCATGCTACAGAGAACAACAAGGAAAATACTCAAGCAATAAAATAAATGTCATCTGTGTACAATACAAATTTTTGGAGGGTCACAAATGAGGACAGTAGTGACCAAGCCATTGCCAACAAATAGAACCTGCTGCTCAGCCATTAAGCTGTCATGTTGCTAGAATTTGATCTATGCTACACATTTATAACAGGTTTCTTAAATCAGAGACCACCATTGATGAACTAAACAAATATATTTTTTGCTGCTGCTCTTGTAAAAATAAATAAATAAATATGTAGTCTATGAAGCTAAAAGCTATTAAACATGAATAAACACACATGAAAGATGAATGCTGAAAAATATTAGCATGTATTCTGCAGCTGTCTCCACCAAAATAACTCACCCTATGTTAATTAGCCTAACTTGCTACATAGTGATGATTTTCTGTACTGACACTGATTGCTGGCAAATTAGGCTAAACATTTAGTGAAAATTAAGTTTAATAAAGAAGGATTCTGAGGCAACTAAGAGCCACAGTCTATTTTTATAACATTATTTTAGGGGAAATGTATTTCATAGGCCCTTTTTAAAGGGAATATATTTACCTTTATGGGCCCGTTTAATATACATCTCCTTGATTGTCTAATACATGCTAACAGCAGTTCTTTTAAAGCTGAATTATATAAGTTTTTCTTGATACAACTCTATTTTATAAACAAATTTTTGCAGAGGGAAAAAGGGTGGGTATTTATAGTAGTTTGTAAATGACCCTAACATTCTTCAATAATTGAATAAGAATTTTAAAATGTTAAATTTAAGTTTCATTCTTGCAAATGCTGAGCATGGGCATTTGTAAATTAAGTTCTGCCCACTGATACTGTAAATTATCCAATTTATGAAACTTATAAAAAGTAAAACAAGATTATGAAGTAAAGCAATAATATTACTTCTCATTAAAGTAATTAAAAAACACTTCTAGTTTGGCTTGGTGGCCTTGTGGTTAGTGTCCTGCACTAACATGAGTTTGGTGTTTCAACTCCTGGCTAGCAGGTGATGGGAGCTCTGCCAAGGCAAAAACATTTCATGCCTTGGTGGGGAAACGGTGCACCAATCTCCGCAACTTGTTATATATTAAACTGTACATGCACATGGAACTTTACTATCAGACTTAGCAGCAAAACTGATGGTCCTCAAAAGGAGTCCATCTGTGGTAAAACCCTTGGGAGAAATAGGAAAATATTAACTGAACAAAAAAGTTAGAATGGTGGGAGAAAGGCAGGAAATTCTCAGACAACCATACTACCCCTCTCCATATTAATTACTTAAAATTACCTTGTCACCAACATCAGATCTCCACTCTCACATGAGAAAATAAAGCACTGACTTTATAAAAGGATGGGAAACATAACAGTCTATCCAAATTGACCCTTAGGCTACGTCTACACTACCCGCCCTATTCGGCGGGTAGCTATCGATGTTCTGGGATCGATTTATCGCGTCTCGTCTAGACGCGATAAATCGATCCCAGAGCCGCTCCCTGTCGACACCGGAACTCCAGCTTCACGAGCGGAGGAAGTGCTGTCGACGGGGGAGCCTGCCTGCTGCGGTGTGGACCGGGGTAAGTACCTTTTGAAATCGATCCAAGATATTCGACTTCAGCTACGTTATTCACGTAGCTGAAGTTGCGTATCTTAGATCGATCCCCCCCCACCACCACCACCACCAGTGTGGACCAGCCCTTAATTACTGAAGCGGTTTCAGTAGCTAACACTTCCATGAATCGCAAACCTGATAAGACTGTAGTCTCTTAAATGTGACAAAATCTGTGCTACTGCCTAAAACAGTTGTTTACTGTTTCGTGTGCAGAGTATTTAACTATCTTTGGTAGTTACTTTGTTGCTTAACATCATGTATAAAACATAAGATATCAAGCTTCTTGTTTCTTTCTCTCCATCCCCAAACCCATCTCCTGAATATCAAAACATCTTCATATGGAGTAATTTTATCTACAAATTGTTTTTAACAAGTAATGAAGGCATAATTACACTTTACATAAAATGATGAAGGCAGAAATCCGGTCAACATTTTATAAGTTTCAAATATAATTGGAATTCATTAAAGGACCTCTAAAAAGTTCACATACCCTGGAAAAAGTATCCTAAGATAATTATGAATAGGTAAGTAAAATACAACTTTGCTTTAATAACAATATTCATATGATGGCTAAAGATGAAAGGGAGCCAAAAGCAACATTCAAGCCAAGTTTAGTTCTTAGTGTTTTGTTTTGTCATAAGGTAGTTATGAGTCTTTTAGTCATCCAATTTTTCTAGGAGGACAAGAGCTTTACAGTTCTCCTAGAAAAATAGTGTTCTGCAGAGAAATTTGAAAGAGATGAGTGAAAGAATGGCAAACGAGGTCAGGGACAATATGCAATGAGGGTATGGGTGGGAAGAAAAGGAGACTTGTTAGCTAGGAGCAGACATTAGCAACACACTAAATTTTCTGAATCTAGAATAGAATATCCCTTTAACAAGATACCTGTTTTTTATCCTTTTCACCCATTCTGAAAATCTGCAGAACACCAGCAGCAATAGTAGTACATCATCTTAAATGAGTGCATGGAAATGTTTCCTCTTTAATATAGTGAAAGGCAAAGGACAAGTCTAAAAACTAATTTTTTTAAAAAAAACCTCAATATTGTTGGACACAAATTTCCTGGGAATATCAAACTATTTCTATACCATGCGTCTCTCTCCCTCCTAGCCTTCCCCAACAATTTGTCTCCTAGGATATGGCTGATAGGAGTGAAAAGGCGCAGGGGGGAAAAGGAAATTTGCTCTAAATGCTGCAATAAGGAATAGGTTTAAATGTCTCATATACTACACAGTAGAGCCCTGCAAATCTGTGACTATCCGCTTTATATCTGCAGATATCCACATCCATGGACCATGTTTGCAGATTGTGGATGGATGTGGATCCAAATTTTACATCTAGCAGCCCTGCAAATCTACAGCTATCAGCTTTATATCTGCGGACCATGTTTGCGGATCACAGATCCTTGCAGGGCTCTACACCCAGGGCCTTTTCCTCTAACATGCTGCAGTGGATTTAGAATTCATAGAACACCTGTGTGACTACTTCAAATTTACCCACAACTTTTCTGTAAACACTCAGAAAACTTCATTGAAAAAAACAGTTACCTACCGTTCGTAACTGTTGTTCTTTGAGATGTGTTGCTCATGTTCATTTCCAGTAGGTATGTGCGCACCGCGTGCAGAGTCACCAGAAGGTTTTTCCCCTAGTGGTACCCATCAGGTCAGCTGTGGAGCCCCCTGGAGTCATACCTTCAGGGTGGTTTATATAGGTCTGCTGCCTCTCCTGTTCCTTCTTGCCGGATACTCCAACAGAAGAGAGGCAGGTGGGTCTTGAAATGGACATGAGCAACGCATCTCAAAGAACAATAGTTATGAAAGGTAGGTAACCATTTTTTCTTCTTCGAGTGACTGCTCATATCGATTCCAAGTAGGTGACTCCCAAGCAGTCCCCCAGAGGAGGAGTTGGAGTTCATCCAGTCACAGATTTCAGCACCGCTCTGCCAAATGTGGCATCATCTCTAGCCTGCTGAGTGATAGCGTAGTACAACGTAAAGGTGTGAATAGACGACCATGTCGCCACCCTGCAGTTGTCTTGAATAGGAACCTGCACCAGAAACACCAGATGAAGCTTGCACTCTTGTGGAGTGCGCTATTAAAACTGGAGACGGTATCTTTGCTAGGTCGTAGTTCACTTTGATACAAGCCGTGATCCATGAAGAGATCCTCTGGGATGACACCTGGAGCCCCTTCATCCACTCAGAAATCACAATGAAGAGCTGTGTCAATTTCCAAAACAGCTTTGCCTGCTCAGTGTAAAAGGCTAAAGCTCGTCTGACATCCAGAGAATGGAGCATCTGTTCCTGGTTATTAGCATGTGGCTTAGGGAAGAACAGTGGAAGAAAATGTCCTGATTCGTGTGAAATTGCTAAACTATCTTCAGGAGGAAAGCTGGCTGAGGCCGCAACTGCACCTTGTCTTTATAAAACACAGTATAAGGGGGCTCGGACATCAGGGCCTTGAGGTCAGACACCCTCCTGGCTGACGTTATAGCCACTACGAATGTCACCGCCCAAAAAAGGTAAAGTGGAGAGCATGTTGCTAGGGGCTCAAAGTGAGCACCCATCAGCCTCCAGAGCACCAGGTTGAGATCCCATGGGGAAATCAGCTGCCTTACTTGAGGGTACAGTCTATCTAGCCCTTTGAGGAAGCAGCCAACCATGGGGTTAGCGAATACTGACCATCCAGCTGAGCCGGGATGCAAAGCCAAAATAGCGGCCAGGTGCACTTTTATTGATGATACTGCCAGGCCCCGCTATTTTAGGTGAAGTAAATAGTCCAGGATGACGGGAATCAATGACTGTAACGGAAGAGTGCCCTTCTGCTGTGACCACATCAAGAACCTCTTCTATTTCACCAGACAAGTGGTCCAAGTGGATGGCTTTCTGTTGCCAAGGAGAACCTCCATAACCGAGTCTGAGCACGCAAGCTCTAACGGGTTCAGCCGTGGAGTTTCCATGCAGTGAGGTGGAGAGACTCTATATTGGGATGCTGGAGGCGGCCGTGGTCCTGCATAATCAAGTCTGGGACCAAGGGCAGAGTTATAGGTGTGTCCACTGACAGGTTTGGAAACGTTGTGAACCAGCACTGACATGGCCATGCTGGTGCTATCAAGATTATTGATGCTCCCTCTCATCCGACCTTCAGCAGGAACTTGTGAACAAGCGGGCAGGGCGGGAATGAATATAGAAGGTGCCCCTTCCAAGGGAGAAGCAAGGTGAGCCCAAGCTGTGATTCGGGAAGGAAGAGAACTTCTGACACTTCCTGTTGCACCGGGTCACGAACAGGTCTATCTGCGGAAATCCCCACCTTTGGAAGACGTTGATCGCGACATCTGCACAGATGGACCACTCATGGCCATGAAAGGACCTGCTGAGGTGACTGGCCACTTCATTCTGCGAGCCTGGGAGTTATGATATCTCCAGATGTTTGAAGTGGGCCGTGCAGAAGTTCCACAGCCTGAGGGCTTCCTGACACAGGGGAGAGGAGCGAGCACCACCCCGTCTGTTTATATAGACCATCGCTGTGGTATTTTCTGCCAATACCAATACATATGTGCCCTATAGATTGATTTGAAACATCTGGCAAGTGAGGCGAACCGCATGCAGCTCCCGGACGCTGATGTGCAGCGAACTTTCTGCCTGGGCCAAGAGACCTTGGGTCCTGAGTCTTCCTAGGTTTACCCCCCACATACCATCACTGACACATCTGCGACTAGAGACAGCGATGGCTGAGCACTAAAGAAGGGTATTCCCACACACTGCTTGCAGGTCAAGCTACTGCTGGAGGGATTTGAGGACTCGAAGAGTGAGTGTGACCAATTTGTCTAGGTGGTCTCAGTTTGGCCTTTATACCCGGGTTAGCCAAGCCTGAAGGGGACAGAGCCGCAGCCTGGCATGCTGCACCACATACATGCAAGCAGCCATATGTCTGAGCAGTTTCAGTCAATTTTGCACTGCAGCAGTGGGGAATCTTCTGAGATACTCTATGATGGCGCCCATGGCAAGGAAGCGAAATTCAAAGAGGAATTCCCTGGCCTGACTGGAGTCTAGGAGAGCTATGAAGAACTCTATCCTTTGAGTGGGGGTTATGGTTGACACTGTCATGTTCAAAATAAGGCCATGCCAGTGGAACATTGTCCGCACCAGGCTCACGTGGGCCTCCACTTGGGCCCGGGAGCGGCCCTTAATTAGACAGTCATCTAGGTACGGAAATACTTGCATTTGCTGCTTCCGAAGGAAGGCTGCCACAACTGCCATGCACTTAGTGAACACCCAAGGGGCTGCCAAGAGGCCTAAGGAGAGGACAGTAAACTGATAGTGAGTGTTGTTGACCACAAAACGGAGGAACCATCTGTGGGACGGGATTATGGACACATGAAAGTTTGTGTTCGTCAAGTCGAGGGTGGTGTAACCAGTCCCCTGGATCCAGAGAGGGAATAATGGAAGCCAGGGAGACCATGTGGAACTTCAACTTCTTCGTGAATCTGTTTAGGTTTTGCAGGTCTAAAATAGGCCTGAGCCCACCCTTGGCCTTTAAGATTATGAAATACTAGGAGAAGAACTCCAGAGGGACCTCCTCTACCACCCCGAGTTATCGGAACATTTGCACCTCCTGCACTAGAAGTTGCTCATGAGAAGGGTCCCTGAAGAGGGAAATGAAGGGTGGGTGGGAAGGTGGGAGGAAATAGACTTGGAGAGAATATCCCAATTCTACCGTGCTCAAGACCCATTGGTCTCAGGTGATTTGATCCCAGGCATGGTAGAAATGGGACAGATGTTTCACAAAGCGAGGGGAAGGATCTGGGATCTGAACTGGTGCGTCACCCCAGTTGCACCTTCAAAAGTTTGGTTTGGAGGCTGAAGGCCGCTTCGCTGCGCTTTGGCCCTGGTTAGAGGAGGACAGAGGGCCTCTGCTTATTACTCCTGCACCACTTCCTGCTATAGTCCTCCCTAGGAGGAGCTGAATAGAAGCGAGTGGTGGGTTGTGGCTTAAAAGGCTTTCTTTGGAGGGCTGGCATATGAAGCCCCAGGGGACTTCAGCGTTGCCTGCAAATCTTTCAGGCTGTGGAGCCTAGTGTCTGTTTGCTCCGAGAAGGGTCCTGATCAGTCAAAAGGCAAGTCCTGGATAGTGTGTTGGACTTCAAGTGGGAGTCCCAACACTTGAAGCCATGAGCTTCATCTCTGGAGCTATCGCAGTTGCCATCATCAGAATTGCTGAGTCCACCAAGTCCAGGGAGGCTCATAAGGAGGTCCTCACAATGACCCTGCCCTCCTCCAGGACAGCCGCAAACTCCAAGCAGGCATCCGCTGGAAGTTCCTGAAACTTGGACAGAATGTTCCAGGGATTATAGCTATCGCTACTAAGGACTGCCTGCTGGTTGGCAACATGAAGCTGGAGCCCCCTGGTAAAATACACCTTCCTACCTAAGAGATCCAGGTTCTTCACCTTTTGGGATTTAGGAATCGGACCCGGTTGTCCTTGCCTTTCTTTCTAGTTGGCCACCTCCACTACCAGAGTACCCGGCTGAAGATGAGTAAGCAGGTGCTTGTATCCCTTAGAGGGCACAAAGTATTTCCTCTCTACCTCTTTCGCCATGGGGGGAAGAGAGACGGGTGTTTGACACAACACCTTAGTGGTGTTATGGATAGTCTTCATGAGGGGCAAAGCCACCCTCAAAGGACCTTCAGGGACTAGAGTGTCAACCATAGGGTCGGTCTCCTCTGAGACCCCTCCGCCTGCATGCTTAAGTTTTAAGCCACCCTCCTGAGCAACTCTTGGTGTGCCCTATTGTCCGTGGAAGTGCCTGCCACTGCTTCATCCAGGGAAAATGTGGAAGATGAGGTCTTCCTGCCACTGGTTCGCAGGGATCCCCTTGTGCCGAAACACCCTGAGTGGTTCTGGTTCCCGGGCATGTGCCCATCTCAGTACCAGCCCCGGGTCCCGCAGCAGATTCTGTGCCAACCAGCATACCCATCTCCTGCCCTAGCAGAGGATCCCGGGTTACCGATATTGATGATGAAGGGACCCGTACCTCCGAAACCACCAACAAGGATCTGGACCTTGGCCATGGTGGTAGGCCCACAGAGTTCAGAAGGGCCACTGAGCCAGCGCCTGCCACTGCGGAGGCCAGGACATCATGGGTAGTAGCTGCCCTTCCTCCTGCCTCGAGCGGTGCCAGGAGTAGTGCCAGCTTCGCCTTGAGGCGTACGACTCTGCCTCTGAGTCTGACAAGGACTCCAATCTTGGCGACCAAAGCAGTGTGTAGCGAGACGGTGCCGGGAAGCGGTGCCAAGGTGAGGGCGAGCAGTGTCTTATCATCGTCGGCTTGCCCCTAGAGGGCATGGTGCCGTTGCGGGTGTCTGTGCTGTCATTGCTATGAGATCCCTAGCCACCTCAAAGGCGTCCAGTGTAGATGGAAGGTTATGTCCTCCTCCCGACACTCCCACACTAGGGAGCCCACTAGAACCAGACTCGACAGACCTCCCCAGAGGCTGGAGTCAACAGTGCCAGCTGAGTCGGAGCAGGGGAAAACATCCACTAGGAGATCATTTGCTTCTAGCAAGAGAGTGCTGCTCCAACAACCATCACTGGCAGTAAGAAGGAATTGAAGAGGCGGTGGGTCGACAGGAACCTATACATACCACCATGAAGGTGCCCCGGGGGGCTCCACAGCCGACCTGTCAGGTACCACTAGGGGAAAAACCTTCTGGCAACTGTGCACGCAGCGTGCACACACCGACTTAGAATCGACATGAGCAATCACTCGAAGAATAAATAATCATAGAACTGGAAGGGACCTCTCGAGGTCATCTAGTCCGGTCCCCTGCACTCGAGGCAGGACTAATTATCTAGACCAGCGTTTCCCAAACTTTTTTGGCCATGGAACACTTTTTAGCCTATTATGGAACACACATTATTTTGTAGTAGTTTGGTTTTCAAATAAAAAATTGCATTATTTATGCTCAAATATATTTTATTCTATAAAACAAAGCAAAAAAACAAATTTAAAATAACTTGAACTAACAATTTCTAACTGGAAAACGCGTATAAAGTAGTACAAAAATCAAATTCAAAGACTTTTTTTTTAAATTATGATTCTTTCATGTAACACCTATTAACATCATGCGGAACACCAATGTTCCGCGGAACACAGTTTGGGAAACGCTGATCTAGACCATTCCTGTCAGGTGTTTGTTTAACCTGCTCTTAAACTACTTATCAAATTCACCTCGTAGAATTTTTTTTGTTAAAATGTTATTACTTCAGCCAAAACATAAAGGATTAAACATGATAAATATCACCACTTCACCTTTTAAAACAGACAGGCAGTGGCATTGTTAAATTAATGAAGCTCATTACAATCAATTAATATCCTGGCAACACCAAAGCTACAGATACTCCATTGTAATGTCTGCTATTTTGATAACCCATTTACTAATGTTACAGAACATTTGAACAAATGCCCTTCTGTTGAGCTATTACTGCAGATGAATCTATAATCCGGATCTTTAATATAATGACAAGGCCAGAGTACAGTCAGACTGGTGCCTCAGCTGGGTTTGATGCATTGTGGTCTGCCAATCTTCCCTTTGATTACAAACCGATTTGTCACCTTGTGTACTCGGCTCTCAGTTTTTAGTAAAGAAAACATTCTTATCTTTGCATGTCATATTCCTCAAAACATCAGCAAGGTGCAAAACGTGAAGAAAGTATTCTAAATCCATCATCGAGTTTTCATTTCTGTCAGTTGACAATTGCTTTAGAACAGAAATATGAAGCAACTGTGGAACTTCTTGTGGTACTCTTGTAATGAGAGTTTGTGTCCCATTTTCAGGATTTATAATTTAACTGGAAAAATGTACTTTAGATAAAACCTTGCCACAAAGACTCAGCATGCAATAACACTTTTGTATTTTATTTTTAATTATGCTTTATTCAAAATGTGTGTTTTTGCACTAGTGACCCTTTTTCCATTCACTGTTTTGCACTCCTGTAACTCTTATGGTTCCACTGTCTAAAATTTTATTTTAAAAGATTATCTAAAACATATGCCATTAATATTTGATATATACTCTATGCCATTCAGTCATTTATGTAAAAATGTCATCTATTCTGATTTTAATTTTATATACATTTTCCATAAAAGCAAATGTTACCATCTACATAAATCTAGATGGAGATTTAATGCTGTATTAACAACATTATTGGTTTTAAAGGAAATATAGATCGGTTTTATTATTACTGTTAAACACTACAAATTTAATAATAATTTTGGATTTATATTTCTGGCCTTAAAGACATAATATTAGAGTTTTAAAAATAATTTTCCCTTCAACCATTATCTTACAATAACCCCTCTGAAAAAGAAACTCTTTCTTCACAATATTTTTCTTCCACCATACAAACAGATTGCTTCTCTATACAAGCACTTTAAAAAAAAAATAGCAATACTGTCCTTAAGACCTAGGGTTAGTCCATATTATGGAAATTCTAGTATAATGGCTAACTTTAGAGGAGCAGGCTCTGTGAACCTATAACGAAATCTGTCCTTGACTAGTTCATTCTGAAGTGGATGGCTATTTTCTGGATGTCAGTAATTACTGTGCAGGAAGAGCTTTGTTGCTTTAACTGTCTCCTTTCCATATGCATCAGATAATTGGAGTCTCATTGAGTCTGTATGGCTATGAGATCATCCCATTATTTAGCAGGTTTTCTCATCTTGGTAGGTGGAAAGTAGTTACAAGAATGTATTAATCAGCTTGGAAAACAAGGAACTCAATGACAGAATAAAAACAGTAGGATTACTGTGCTTTCTCCTGCTTTCTACCTGTGAAAAAAAGTATGGGGTGTGTGGGGGAGGGAGGGAAGGCATACATGACCCTCTGAGGCCAAGACTGATAGAGGACATTATAAGACTGGAGAACCCTGATTCTTGTGTCTTGAAAAGAATTTGGTATTCCTCTTTGGGCGGAAGGATAAGAGAGAAGGCTCAGTAATGGAGACCCAAATCTCTATGTTGTTAGCTTGAAAGAAGATGGGATAGAAGTTGAACATCCACTCCACTGGGTCCTCATCTTGTCTTCTGTCTACCTGCTATGGAATTGAGTTCTCCAGAGATGTGGAAGTGCCCAAATGAATTTTAGCTTCTTCTCTACCCCATGGATAAGAACTTCCTTGTTGAGAGTGGATTGCAGTGTGCCTCCGTGCTTGTTCATGTACACCAAAGCTGTCCTGTTGACTGTTGTCATGAGAATACAGTGGTAGGATATTTTTGAGGGCCAGGTGGATTGCCCGGAACTCAAGCTAATTTATGCTCTTCACTGCTCCCTTAGACTGGAGTATTGGTGTTAATTATTGGGAACCATAGGCTCATCACCCAGACAAGGTGGCTTCCTTTATGACTGTGAGCCTGATGGTTTTGAGAAAGTTCAGACTTTGAACCTTTCCATTTCAGACCACCAAGACGGAGAGGAAATGACCTTGTGAGCTACCAAAACGTTCTTTCAGAATTAGGTGGAAAAAGGAGAGAGTATGTCGTCTCTGGTCTTCCTTGGAGACGGGTTCTCTCTTACCCCAAATTTTAGTAAATGGGACATTGTTTCTAACATTTGAGTATGCCTAGTTGGATTTTGGATAAGAAGAGAGGTATCAAAATCTTATTACATACCCCAAACAACTCAGTGCTGTGTTTAAATGGAAGGGAGTAGTTACCCCACTTGAGTTAATACAAGCTGTAATGCACTTTTGTGTCTTTAGAGGAACAAATTAACCTTATTGTTTTCCTGAACTGTCCAAGAGAGGGCGGACATTGCAAAGCACATGGTTTTGGTAAAATTCAGGACTGAGTGCATGTTGGAATCACCTTGCTGATCGTAGCCAAGGCTGATGGAAGCGAGAGTGGGACTATAGACAGGCTGCTGGGGTGAGAACTGCTGAAGCAGGGCTGTCCAGCACACGGACACTTCAGGGTTTGACCTAGATACTCAGAGGCTAGTTATGAGCATACCAGGCAGGGAGCTTCAGCAGCAAAACATTGTAAAGGTACCCAGGGTTGCAGGGCAAATGGCGATAACCCGTCACTGGATTGCCCCTCCAGTAACAAGGTTAATGGGGTCAAATATCAGTAACAAAATATAGTTATTCTATATTAACCATTTTAACTTATTTAAAAGAATACTAAAACACTTTGAAAATCTATAATCAGTTAAAAAAAAATCAAGTAAAATCTTAGTCCTACATAGAAATTCTGATTGTCTAGTTTTAATTCTACACCATTTTGTTTTCTGTTATTTAGTGTCAGTGTGGTTATTGGTATGCTAACTTTAAGTATCTTTCTTCTATTGTCATGGATATTTCCAGATCTTTCAAAACTCACTAGGTAACTTGGGGAGGTAAAAAAACTAGTGAGATATAATAAAAATTAAAAATATAAATTGGCATTTTATCAAATTATTTTTAGTCCAGTATACCCAAGTTTTCATATCTCAACTACGTTCACTGATATAGACAGCACTATTGGTTGTGCTGGTTTTGTGTCAACCAGCACTAAAATTGTACTGAATCTATCTGAAAGTTTAGACAGAAAAAAGACAATTTCTAGATGAACAAGAAAAAAATCTATGAACATAAGTTACTCAAATATACTACTACAATACACCTGGCACAACTAAAATCCATATTTTATTCATTTTATGTGGTCATCTTAACCCTCTTCAGAGATATGGATTAAAATGAGTTTCAACAAATCTATGAGAATTATTTTTAATTTTGTGGTAGTACAAGATACATGTCGTACACTTGGTCCACATTGATAACACGTGCCTGCAATGTATTTGTAGAAGTTTGATTTACAAATAAAGTTCTAAGGCAACTGAAAATGTACTGACCATGCATATTGTAGTACTACATTTTCATTTTTGTTTTCAATCTCAACATTTCTGTTAGAAACAATTTCTTTACACTAAGGCAAATTCTTCACTGAAAGATATATGTGGATTGAAGATTTTTTTCCCTCCTAAAGGAGACATTAAGTAAAATTTTTGAAAATGCCTAAATCTTATTTACAAAACTGGCAGGCACTCAAAAATTTTACTTTACATCTTTATTCGTAGATAAATAACTCAAACGGTTCAACTGATTTTTGTTCAGCACTTACACTAAATATGCACTTGTGGACATGAATTTCTGCCCAAAATTTTACCAAGTTAAGATTGTTTTGAAACAAAGGTTTATAATGGAATGTGGTATCCATGTTTAAAAGTAGATGTGACGTCACTCAGCCAGAGGAAGCAGCTCTCTGAGTTGCAGACATCCTAAGGACTTTAAAATTTTGTTAAAATACAATGCTAATTACATGTTTAAGCAGCTGTATTTCCTCTTTTGGAATCTTACAAACAAGTGTTTTTGAACACCTGTGATTCACCCTTAAATACCACTTCTAATCAAATACGGCTTCTAAATAAAAGAGATGCAACTATAATATATCCCACTAAAATTAATCGGATTCCTCTTCATGTTCTGTAATGACTCTCAGTGTGCAGTAGTACATCACAAATGATAAACCGGGCCGCATGCGGCCCGCATGGGCTCACTGTGCGGCCCGCGGGGGGGTGAGTAGGTGGGCTCACTGTGTGGCCCAAAATCTGGGACTGTGTCCGTTGGTCCTTTTTGCCTCTGGGCTGGGGGTTGTCCCAATGCTGCAAAGAGGATGTTCCCAAAGGAAGGTGCTTGCTTCTAACCCCCGAGGCCGTCAGTATGTCTGCTCTTCTCTAGTCAGCCCACCTGACAAGTTTGATTGTCCTTGGTCTGGTTCCCATCCCCTCTTCAAGGGTTGCAGCTGTCTAGAGGTGCCTGCCTTCCACGCCTTCCTCATTCACACCTCATTCATTCAACAGGGCAATTGAATACAAAGTGGGGGGAAGATCTTATTCTACTTCTAGCAAAAAGACATTTTTCTTTTACCTTAATTATTATAAATAAAAAATACTACCTTAGGGGCCCTCTATAACATATTACCAAGGTTCAATACAAAGTCATATAAAAGTTATACAAAAATGCATAATGCAGAGATTTATCTACAACTGCATTGATTCACTGTTGTGTGCAGTAATATAGTGACCACTGTGGGGAGTGAAGAGGGGTGTGATGGTGGGGCCTAGCGGGGAGGGGCAGGTCCTATTTTACTGCTGTGATCTGGTCACCCTATGCGCGCTGTTTCTTTCCCCCTCTATAGGCTTCCAGGACCCAGCGCTGGGGAAAGAGGGGTTGTTTCCGTGGGGCGGGCGGTGCTGGGGGAGGGGGGTGTTTCCGCAGGGCGTCGGGGTTTCGGCACTCGGCTGTATTCTATGAAGTAATATGGCCCTCACCGCTTTATGAGTTGTGCAGCCCTGTGACAAACTATCCTGCTATCAACAACCTTAAGGATCCATCCTGAATAAACCTTAGACAACTTCTTTTATATTACTTCAAGTCAGACATGCTCTGGATGACTGTAAGGATTTCCTTATGTTTAATTTTTTATGAACTTTTAAAATAATTCCTGCAGAATAACAAGAAGAAATCCTGAAAAATACAAGGGAGCACATGAAATACAGGGCATATTTATTCTAAATACATGGAATATCCTTGTGACAGTGCAGTGTGTTGGACAGGGCATTAGATTGGGAGCAGGAGTTCTAGGTTGTGATCCTGGCTGAGCCATTAATCTATTACCTGACCTCAGGCTAGTCACATCACCTCTCTGTGCTTCTGTTTCACCTCCTACCTTTTGGGTATGTCTCTCACCTGTTCAGACTGTGAATCCTTCAGGGACCATCTCATTATGTGTTTACACAGCACCTACCAGAACAGGACCCCAATCATAGTTGTGCCCTTTAGGTATTGCCATTAACTGCTAATACTAAGTAGGCACAACAGAGTTAGATCATTCTGATTTTCCTCTGAAGTATTTGACAGTTGCAAGAAATGCAAAGCGCCACTGTTCTCAACCACTGTTAAAACTTTGAAACTTGGGAAGAGAAGTATCATATGCTGAGCTTGAGCCAAGATCTACACTTAAAACTTAGGGCTGGGTCATCACCACGGGGAGATCATCGCAGGGATAGATTTAGCAGGTCTAGTGAAGAGCCGCTAAATTGACGGCAGAGCGCTCTCCGGTCGACCCCGGTACTCCAGCTCTCCAAGAAGAGTAAGGGAAGTTGACCGGAGAGTGTCTCTCATCAATGCAGTGCAGTGAAGACACCGAGGGTAAGTCGACCTAAACTATGTCTCACGTAGCTGGAGTAGCGTAACTTAGGTCAACTTACCCCCCCGTAATGAAGACAAGCCCTTAAACAGACAAAGACAGACATATCTATGTCAGTCAGGGGTGTGGAAATGGGTAGGTTGACAAAATAATTCTTCCATTAACTTAGGCCTTGGCTACACTTGCAGATGTACAGCGCTGTGAGTTAAACCCATCTTCGTACAGCTGAGTAGGGAAAGCGCTGCAGCCTGTCCACACTGGCAGCTGCCAGTGCAGTAAGGTGGCTACATTTGAGGCATTTGCAGCTGTATTGGGAGCGGTGCATTATGGGCATTCAAGTGGCTGCAATGTGCTTTTCAAATAGGGGGGAGTGAGGGGGACTTTGACAGGGAGCGTTTTGGGAGAGAGAGTGGGTTTTTGGAATCTCCACAGAGTGTCAGCTCATTATTTCCACACCTCCACATCCCCTGCCTCTCTCTCAATCACTGAAAGCAAACAGCAGGGGCTTTGCTTGTTTTTAAAGAGCAGATAAAAGAGAACTTGGGGAAACGGAGCCCTCCACCACCCCTCCCCCCCGCCGTTCTTCTCCTTCCCCCCCCCCCCCCCCCTGCCGTCTCTGTCCAAGGCAACTTTGCTGCCAGCATTCCTAACAGAGCCCTCTCCCCCCCCGCCCCCCCACCTGCAAACAGTAGCTGTGTTTGTAGCAGTTCCAGACGGAGCTCTGAACTCCAACCCGGAAGTGCCGTTTCAAAACAAAGGGAGCTTCCGGAGATCAATAACTGCGGAGTTCCTCGGCTATACTGAAAGACCAGCGTTCCACCCACTTCGCAACAGTTGCTATTTCTCTCGGGGAGGTGGAGTACATGCAGCGCTGTATCTGAGGAGATACACCGTTGCACGTGCCTTGCAAGTGTAGCCAGTTAGTGAGTTACAGCGCTGCAGACAGTTTTATTGCGCTGTATCTCGTAAGTGTAGCCAAGGCCTTAGCTACTGTTGCTTGGGGAGTTGGATTAACTATAGCAATGGAAAACCCCTATGTTATAGCACTACAGCAACATAGCTGCAGCAATGCCCTCCCGCAGTGTTGATATGTCCTAAGTCTTGGTAGTAGGTGAAGGGAGGAATAGGTTTTCAAAAACACTTCTGAAATGTGATGGCTCATGCATTTTTAATTGTATATTTTGTTAGTGATGCTTAGATTAAATGCTTAATTAAAACAAATACTTTATAAGAGCTTTGAACTTAACCTTTTTAAATAAATTCTTTCTGTAAAATGGTAATTTAAGAAGATTCAAAATAACTCAAAAGCCACCTTAGGATTGGCACCCTTGTTAACAGTCTTTAAAGAGAGCAAGTATTAAAGGACCATGGACATTTATTACCTTTCTATTTATCTAAATAGTGTTGACATTCTAACAAAGTCTGCATCTTTTAAAGAGCTGAGCAAGCAATATAAAAAACCCCAAGTCTATCCACACATAGACCACCCCCCACATACCAATACATATGTAAGGTATTAATTGTTTGATACTGTATAACCTTAACCTGACATTCTATGCTAACTGTTTAAAAACAACAGAAAACATCGCAATTAAAATATTTTAATATTCCTTGCACCTAAAGATAAATAGCAGAAATTCTAGCTATTTTTTCATTGGGAATGATCAGCTTAGGAAACCAGAGCTATGCATGAGAACTTGATTTTTCTGTTTTAAAAGTGCATATACATTAAAGATAAACCTAGCATTTAATGCTACATCCCCATGCTACAATATCCCCATGCTACAATATCCCCATGTCAGCTAGACAAAATTATACATTGCAATAGTAAAAAAAGGGAATCCACTTCATAAGCCAATGATGATAAAAACTCATCCCTATTGTGGTAAATCTATATTTTTCTTGAGAAAGTTTTTACATGTTTACAAACAGAGCATTGTCAATATTCACAAATTGAAAACAGAACCCAAACTGGCAGTATTATTACTGACATCTAAATTGCCTGAAACACTGTATGACTTGATACACAGCACTCTACTTTGAAATTCCAAGTGCAACCAAAAGATGGGTCCAATTATGACATCAGTACAAGCTTTCTTTCCAAGGGGAATGAAAGAACGGCAAATCCCAATGGATACACAAGTTCTGCAGCAGAGATGATGTAATATACAAAAATAGACATCCTCAGACCGAAGCTGAAACTTGGATAAACAGCACACTGCATACAATTCTGAACTGCTTTGCATTAATTTGCAATTGCATGCCATTAACAAGAAGAAAGAACAATCTCTGTTCTAACACACACATTTCTGATTTACATTACCTGTTTAATCCATCACCTGTATATTCTATGGAATAAAATGATAATTTTTTACATCCTGATTCAAAAACAGAAATACCTTAAAATAGTAAAAAGACAGAAGTACACCCTGTTAACCAGTTCTGAGGCTAACAGGCCATGATTTCCTGGAAACTGCAGCAGACATTGGAACAGTACTGTATGTATGTATGTATATTCACCTATTGTTCCTTGGCATCTCCACAGAGGACCATTGTATTGCAATTTCTAGACAAAGCAGGGTTAGTTAAAGCTGCTGTACTAGTCTCAGAAATCCTTTGCTTTCTGGGCGAATGGCATCGCAATCCAGAATTTCCTCGTTTTTGTGAGTTTATGTCTCACTCTTAAAGATACACACTCACTTATACAATACATACATACACATACTTCAGAAATGAGTGAGTAATTTAAATATTATATATACACATTTAGCATTTGATTATTTATGTTAGAGTAAGTTGAATATATTTTATCTTGACAATCTCTGCAAATTTGGGATGACATCACTATGAAATGTCATTAAAAGAGCTAGGAAAAAACAGAAGAACCTTTTAAAATTAAATATTGGTTCTTTAAAAAAAAATATTACTAGGCATAAATATTCTTCCTGCTAAAAGAGCCTGAAGGTTCTACAGCATTATGGACCAACCCTCACTCCTTTGCAAATAGACATAACCTTTAAATCATTTTAAATTTTTAAGTTTCAGATATTATATAGACATTTACACAATTATGTATTCATGTACAAAAGTGTGGGCATTACACCCTCTGAAAACTGTGTTAAAATTGTAAGCTATCACTTTAAATTCCCCAGTGTTTTTCCTGGTCCTGCTTGCATGCTAGGAGGCTCTGCACAGCCCTGGCAACTTATTTACACATCTTCTGCCAATAAACTCAGTGAGAATGGAGGAACCACATATGAAATCAGCATCCTGGAATGAACACTCATGCCTGATGTAAGGATTTTTAGCAAAAGAATCTATATTAAAACAAATACATACATAAATAAAATGTATTAGAAATTTGTTAAGATTATGCGGAATATGAAATTGAAACTGTTGAGGTCTTGAAGAGACTTACCGTGGTCTTTTCATACTAAACTCATTTCTTGTGATTAATGTAAAGTGCATGTGGGCTGACAAATCATGTTCTTAGATTCACTTTGATACAAACTATAATGGCTGAAGTATTATATAAAAATCATTTTGGAAAGTCAGCTTTAAGTATATGACTATATTGGCATCAATTTACTGTACAGACTAAGTAGCACTGAAATTAGCAGACAGAACATTTGAGTTTAAAAGCAAGGTAATTGCATTAGTGAGGCATATTACAGTGCCATAAAGTCTGCATTGTTGAGGAATATGCTTTGCATTCTTACCTATTAGAAGTGAATGCATTTTTAATTTCTTTAAATTTGCTTTCATTGTAATTGGGCTTAGTGTTCCTTTATAATATCCCTTTTCTAATCCCTCTATTCTTTTATTCCGATCCTTTATTCTTTTTGTGTGTGGTGATGGTGGCATTTCCCCGGGATCTGAACACGGCCTTTCCCTCATTCCATATAGTCCTAGCTAAAATGCAGAAAAAGGCCCTTGACACCTCAAGACAGGAATCAGGGCTGATCTAACCAGGCATCACGTCCCTTAACTCTTCTGAAACTCAATGAGTTAGAGGGTGCTCATGAATGTCACAAGAACCCCATCCATCTTAAGACTGGCAGCAATACATCTATAACCCCCATTCCCTATATCTATCTAATCCATTGATATCTACACCACCATTTTAAACATTTCTTTCTATACAATTATACATCAAATCTTTTCTTCCTGTTTAAACTTTACATGTATGTGCTACTCCAAAAGCTCGAGAACTAAGTAAACATTAGCAAATATCACAAGCATTTGGACTGTTCAATTTTTTTAAACGTTTGAGATATTCACAGTGTAGTTGGATCAGCCAGTCATGTAACTCTTATTCTTTTAATATTAAAATGTCTTGCCTAATATCATATAGGAAGCCTATGGCAGAGTCTGGAATAGAATACAGCTCTCCTGGGTACTATTCCCATTTATTAAAGACAAGGGAACATCCTTGGTCCTTAGCATTATTCATAGTCTGTCCTGTGTGCTGAATGAAGCAGGAGTCCTGCAGAACAAATAGTATATGATCATGTAATTAAAGACTGTCATAATGCATACACATAAGGCAGATAAATTAAGGTTGCCCGGGCAACCTTAAACCTGGTGTTCCTAATCACTAAATGCTTGAATTTGCAACCCTTAACATTTTAAAAAGTACTTTTCTGTATCTGATTTCCCAGGCTTTAGAAAAAGAAAAAACCCAAACTTCATCATACACAGACTACCGACACCACAGGGGTCATTAACAAGTGCTTGAAACCAGGACCTTTAGACCCAAAGCAAACCTCTAGGCTGTTATCTTCTATGTGGACCAACAGAGCTAGATGCAACATACATTTTGGCAGTGGTTTACACCAGTAGTTTTTAACCAGGGGTATACTGAGGTCTTCCGGGGTACATCAACTCATTTAGATATTTGCCTAGTTTTACGACAGGATACAAGAAAAGCACTAGTAAAGTCAGTATAAACTAACATTTCATACAATGACTTCTTTATATTACAGACTCTCCCCAATTTACGCAAGCATGCCGTTCCGGAACGCCTTGCATAACTCAGAATTTGCGTAAGTCGGAGACATATCTCCAACAATTACGAAGAAAAAAAAACCCACCTCCTATATTTAGCTTACGGAGCTAAATCCGTAAGCGCGGATTTCCGTAAGTCAGGGAGCGTCTGTACTATATATAGTACACTCTGAAATGTAAGTACAATATTTATATTCGAGTGGATTTATTTTATAATTACATGGTAAAAATAACAAAGAAAGAAATTTTTCAGTATTAGTGTGATGTGACACTTTTGTATTTTATGTCTGATTTTGTAAGCAAGCAGTTTTTAAGTGAGGTGAAACTTGGGGCTACGCAAGACAAATCAGACTCCTGAAAGGGGTACAGTAGTTTGGAAAGGTGGAGAGCCACTGGTTTAGAAAATCATTTGCTAGACTAGCAGTTGAATGTCAAGATTCCTGGGTTCTATTTCTGGCTTTGGAGGGCAGTGGTTGTGGTTATAGAGTACAGCAAAGTACACAGATTTGATTTATTTATTCTGAAAGCGTTGCTGAGGATGAGACTTGGATCTGCCATGTTAGAAACTCTGTTCTGTTCCCAGCTCTGCTCAAAGTGATCTTGTGTGAACTCTCATTTGCAAAACTGAGGGAGAGGGAAGGAATGATATTTGTCTGCTGACTAAGGGGTAGGAGGGCTGGCTCACTAAAGAGGACTGTGAAGTTTATATATTTATTAAATACCTGAAAGAGTAGACTCTAGAATTTATGATGCCCTGCCCACCACTCCTTCCCATAGGCCAATGGATTGGCAACTGTGGCCATCGCATCTGGAGCTCAAGCTTGGTGGGTTGTGGAGCATGTTCAGTGCACTAGGAACTTTTCCAATGATTGTCAGCGGCTAGCTACTAAAAGCTTTATTGATCACATTCAAATAGCAATTTTCAGTCATACAACTTGTACCAATCTGAACAGATTTTCATGAGGACAGCAAAAGATATCTGTCTGACCGTAGCATTACCCCCCTGCTTATATTCGTGCTCCAAATCATAGATGCACTAGACGGTCATGGTTACTGGCTCAGCTGCATCTCTGTCCCTTTCTGGTCTCTGGGTGCAACCCCTTCAGGTGTCAGGCCTCATGCCTTTACCTATTCCAGGATATAATTCTGCAATTCTACTACGCTTAGACCAAACCCTAGGCTACAGTGCCCTGTGCACCAGCTGTGTTTACCCTGCACTTGAAGTTTGGCACTTGAGGTTCTTCCTTTCAAGAGACTGAAACCAGAGTTTACAGACCAATCTTCTAAAACCAAAGTATTGTTTATTTTAGCAGTGGGAACAAAACATGTAGAAAAAAAGGATTTTAGAACAAAAGCAGTCTATATGCATATCTATCTTACCTAAAGGCTTGCCATTCCATGATGGTAACCTAGGAACACCCAACTTTTTCAGACACCACAGCAGGAACCTTTGTCAGCTCAGTTCCCCCAAACAATCCCCCATCTCAGAGAGTCCCTTTTTAAACCCTGCTACAATTCTCTTTCCTCCTGCGTATTCACAGGCCCTTTCCTTTCCAGGCATTGTCTTCTAAGAAGCCTCAAGTGTTTGTGAACACGTGGCTTATCTTGAGACATTCTTTTTCCTGTCTGCTTGTGCTTTCTTACAGACCCCATTAATCTAAACCAACATATTCAGACACTAAGCAAACATCAACAGAGTTTTCATAAATTATTAGAGAGCAGCCCCAATTCTGGCACAGGGGCATTAGAACACCTACAAAAATGATCAGAAAGAAATTTAACTTGTATAAGCCTATCTAATTTTCCTTAATCTTATTAATGGAAATGGCTGTTTTTGCTGAAGTTTTTTTAAAAAAAATCTCAAGCAGATACAAAGCATGAAAAATTTCAGCACAAATGGTTAAATTTGGCAAAGTTATAAGCCACCAAAAATAAAGCCTTATAAGGGAACATACTTTGTTGAGCATGCCTATCTATAGGCAACCAACTCTGACTATAATACATACAAAGACACCAAAATCCACATTTTAGGATCAACCTTAAGCATTCCATTGGTTAGTTAAGTATGCAAGAGTTAATATTAATCTATCTGAAGCTATTACTAGAATCCCTCTCCTACACTGTTCTATTCCGATCCTCTTAAAAAAAAACTGTCTAGAAAACTACATTAATTTTTAAGGGCCATACTTAGGAATCCTGATTTATTTTATATGATCATTCATATTCATGTTTGAGACTATTAGGCAGGACGATTAAACTAACAATATTGTATCAATGATGAAGTATGCCCCCTCACATTCTAGTAAGAATTTGTACCATAGTTAACACTGGAATGAATTTCCCTACTATTACTGTGCATTTAGGGCTCAATTTTTACCCCACCTGAGTCAGGGGGAGTTTTACCATTGATTTCAAAGAGATGAGGACTGGGCTCCTAGAAAGATAAAAATATATCTTAATTGTTACAAAAAGATGGTATTTCAGCACAACAGGCTATTTCACAACTCACAGCTTTGTAAGAAACAGCACTGAAGGCCTTTTGATAATCTCAAAAGAACAATAAACCTTCAAACACACAAATGAATTCAGTGCCAGTACAATAGTTCATTAGTAGTGTAGCGTAGGGTTAGCTAAAAAACAGTAATCAATTTCCTGCTATACGATCAGCAGGATAAAACAAAATAAAAAGAATATTTTGCTCAAAGCAAGGATCTTAAAGAAACTTGTTATTTTAATTTGTCAACCAAGCTCTAAGTACCAAAGGGATTTCTTTACGTTTTACGTCACTAACTCTGTAGCACAAAATATACCAAATAAATTCCTATAAAGTATCACATATAGTATATGCATACGTGTTTTTTAATTTGCATCAATGTAATTAAAAGTACAATTTAAAATCATAAAGCATGGCATCTAGGTCTTCAAAGTATGTTGGTATTTAAGAGCTGATCTGAGGCAGAAATACTACAATCTTTTAATTTTTGTTCAGGTGAGACTGGCTCCAATCTAGAACTTCGCTTATTCACTCAGACATGACTTCCCCGACAGTGATCCTTCAACATGTTCTGGTAAGCCCATTCAAGCTCCTTCCCCATTTCAATCAGAAGCAACTGAAGAGTGTTGTAATAAAGTCTAATCTCACTGGCTCATGCTGAATCAAACAGCAGCAAAATGGCAAGAGCAAAACCTACAAATTTTCACTGCCTGCTTTTTCATTTCTCCAACGTATTTTCCTGACCTTTCAAAGTGCAAGTGCAGAACAGCTACAAAAGGACTTTATTTTTGGAACCAATGCAGAAGTCTAATAAGTTGTCTATACTGAGGAAATACATAAATACATTCTGTTAAATATACTATGTATTTTCCTTATTTCTGTGCTCTGCACATTATCTTCCAGTGTTCTCGCCTCAATCTTGTGATGTCATGAAGGAAAGGAAGAAGATAAATCACAGTAGATTCTCAAAGATACGAACACCAGAGTTACAGACTGACTGGTCAACCAGTCACCATGTGAAACCAGAAGTAACCAATCAGGAAGCAGTGGAGACCAAAAAAAAAAAAAAAGCAATTTCTGTACTATGCCTGTATTGCATCTTAAAGGTAGGTATGTCTTGGCTGCCTGTCCCCACCCCCACCAACTTATAGCTAGGAGTTGAAGACACAGATTCACAGGCAAAGCTGTGAGCGCCCACTGCCAGCTCAAGGCAGCCAGAGCAAGAGCAGCACTGGGGTCTGTGCTGCTTTCCTGTTTTCACCACCCCCAGTCTCCCTGCTGGGAAGGAGATGCACTGTTTTCACCACCGCCCCCCCTCCCACCGCACCATAGTCAGGGGACAAGCTTTCCCCGGCCGCGAAAGAAGCTGCCTGCAAGGAAGCTACCTATGGAACCTGGCCCAGTGTGTGAACTGCTGGAGCCGGAGCTGCATTTTGTTTAGTTACCGAACATTTGAGTTACAGGCAACCTCCATTCCTGAGCTGTGTGTAACTCGGAGGTTCTACTGTAATCATGTTAAGGAGACTGTTACCATATCCCACATTTATTTTAAGCATTCTCACTCTAGAAGAAATGTATAAAACATCAATAAAGAAAACAGAGATAGGACAAAAATTTTGCGATAACGCTGCATTGGTATTATGACACAATTAGTCACACTGCAAACTTACAAGTAAAATTTGTTAGTGGACCATACGTATAAATTACAATACCTGAGGTTTAGTGCATTCCTGAGAGCCAAAATGAAATGAATGCCATATAGGAGGAAAGGAAAAGATGAACATTATCAGACATGCTATAGTACATACCACCATGAGATAATGTTAAAATTATTTTAAGGCGAGTCCTGTTCCCTGATAAATTGGCTGTATGTGTAAATGTTCTGTAATCCATGCAACAATTAAACATAATGCATTTAGCTTTATTTAAAATTTTGGCAAAGCATTGTCATACATTTTCCATTTTAGAACTATCTTTATATAATTTCATCTACATTTTCACTATAGCCAACTTCCTTCAGGGATGCTATTTTGCATGTCATTTTTTGACTATTATGAATACCGGCTTTCTAGGTACACAATCAACTGGGCCAATGTGAAGTAAAATATTGATAATCTTTCAGCAAACATTTCAGTGATGTGGTAAGTGAGGAGCTTATATAAAATAAAATTCAAGAAACTAGTTTACTCTAAAACTATGCAGTCTATTTTATGAATGAAGTTACTTTATTTTATTTATTTTTATTATTGATCTTAATGTATTTAACACGCAAATCAAAACATACCCACAATGGAGACTAAATTAGATCATGCAACTGAAGCCTAATCCAATATACCCGACCATTCATTTCATATGGGGTTTTTCAAAATCTTTTTTTTTTAAATGTGTTAGTTTATTCATACCGACTTCTAAATTTTAGATAACCGAAGGCCTGATCCTGAGAGATGCTGACTAATGAGAACTGTGAATGGTCAGAACTCCTCAGGAGTTGTACTAAAATAATGCACTTTGCATTCCTATCAGTTTCAGAGAATACATTTCAGTACCATTTTAAAGACATAGATTTTCAAACAATTTTGATTTTAAAACAAACAAAAACCCTTTTGGGTGGCCAAAAGGCAGGAGAGTGAGGAAGAGACAATCTACACAGATGTGAGTGACTGGAAAATGCATATTTTTAAGTATAGAGAATATAAATAATATCAATGTGACAGGAATGTAAACAATGAAGATTACCAAGCACTATACAAATAAAAATGAAGTCTTCAATTTCCGTAATTCCAATTTGAACTTGCTGGGCTTAATATTGTCCCTAAAAAATGGATCTCAAGTAATTAAATAATAATTTAAAATATACGTTGACTTACAAAAAAATTGTCAGTAATTATTTCAGGTTTTACTGACAAGTCTACCTGTATTCTCATAATGTATTTCCCAATAGACTTGTACAATCATTATGAACTTAAACAGAATGATTAACGATGAGCTTTTGCTCTTAGTACTGGATTTAAATCTACACTAACACACTATGTATTCTTAAAAAGTAATTTATACAACAGGTGTGGCCCTCCTATAGCAAATGACATTGTCAAGTCTAGTTACCATTTTTCAATTAGTAGATTAGATGTACAAGTTACATCTAAATAAAATCCATCAACAATTCCTTCCTTCACTTGTAGCATGACTGACCCAAACATGTATGCCACATCAAGGTGGTTTGTGACAAACTAGTATAATCTCTTATCTTAAAACTCCAAAAGGGTTACACAAATGAGGCAAATGAAATGACTCAACTAAGAAATTTGTAATAAATTTGGAGAAAATCAAAATTGCACAGAACATTAAACCAATAAAAGGGGCCTGTTGTATAAACAAAATACATAACGTGTTGATGTAAGATATATTTATTTAACTCAGGAGGAAAAATCTCTAACAGTGGATGTAATCAAACAGCTACACATTTTCAGTCATGCAATGGATTACAACAGGGAATTGACAACAAGTAAAGGAATATGGATGGGTAGGGAGAAAATGAGGGGGGAAAAACACTACTTCAAATCAGAGACAGCATTTTTAAAACAATAAAACCCTGATTCTGCAAACACTTGTGTGCTTGAGTAACTTTACATTCATTATGACCAATCACATGCATAAAGTTATCTATGTGTGTACTAGTATATTTTTGCAGGTTCAGGGGCATAACAAAACAGCTGAATACAGGATTTGAAGGCCACTTACTTTTCAAAGTATTTTGTATGCTGTTGAAGTTAACAGTAAATCTAATTACTCTTATCCTAGTAGACTCTTGCTCAACAGAAAAATAAAAGAATCCAACAGATTATTTTGTAGAACACGTTTAAAATATTAGTATTTATGATCTTTCATCTTTTATGAAGGAAGCCTATAACTTTCACTCTGTAAAATTACACAAAAATTATTTTGAAGAAAACTCTGATGATGTTTTGTCTGATGATAAAGGACAGACTGCAGTATTTCACTCTGGGCAAAAATATCATGATTCATACTGAAACTTCTGGTCTCGTATTAGCCAGCAATAAAAGTTAATATTCCGAGCTCTGGGTCTTGCGTAGCGAAATGACAAGCCAAAATCATGGACTATTTCTACCACAATGCAATACAGGTCTTTTCAGAAAACAATGGCTATACATAAAAATGAGTGCTTTACTGATTAGCCCCAGGTACACTGTACACCAAAATATTTCTATTACATTTTCAATTATTGAAAGGAAATTTGAATCACATGCATTAGGTAGCTGATTTGTTTCAAAGTTGCCAAAAATGACTGCAATAGCAAGTCAAGATATGTACTGTCCTCTTGCCAGCATTGTTTAACAACAGCAAATATGCAACAAACTGAGTATTCTCAACTCTCAATCTGAGTTATGAAGCAATTTACACGCACACAGTTTGGGCCAAATTCACTGATCTCCTAAGGAGAAACTCCCACACAGAATTCCACCTGCTTAGGCCAGCAGTAAATTTGACCTTTCAGGTGATTATTTTTGTTAAAAATGTTTTTCCCTTGTCTTGTATTTAAAACAAATGTAGGTAACTTACCGTATGATAACCTCTAGGTAAAGGTGGCTTCCCCACAGGATAAGGATCCACAGTATCAATAATGGTTTGTCTTTCTCCTTTTTGATTGATTTTCCTAAATCTCCTTCGAGATTGTCTATGGGAAGCTTGACGCTGGAAATATTCTTCATTTTCATCCATATAGTCCACCTATAATAAAATAAATGCAATGAAGGGTCATTTCCCTACAAATGAAAGTTACTGCATATTCTGCAATAAAACAGAAGCCTATCTTTTCTTCTGCTCTTAGCCATGTGGAAGCTTTTATTTTAGACAATCCTTAAGTATAAGTGCCACTGCTACTGAACAAGCCCACTTTAGTTTAAGATTTAGTTTATGAAAGGGCACTTTGAACTCCATTTCAGAAAATGTGGCTGGTTATGAATTTCCTGCATTTTCAACAGTGAAAAGCATGAACTCAGTGCCAAGAAATCAAATGTCTGCAGGGATAAGAAAGAACAAGTATCACTATGAAAAGAGTTATTGAGCGGACACTTTCACATATTATATAAGTGCCTTACTCTATTTTAAAAAACAGTTAACATCCTTTTCCTCAATTTTTATTCTTCCACATAGTGATGTTTTTGTCTATGCAATACACTGGTAAATAAAGCTCTCCCATGGGAAGGAACTTGTAGCTTTCCTACAGATTTCAACGGGTCACACTTGGGACCTTCCACTCCCATCCTGCCTCTCTTCAATAGGCAACACTGTTTTAATTACGTATTTTAAATATTTTGAGACTTTTAAAGAGGAATTTTCTCAGCAGAGAAATTTGAAAAAGATTACATTTACATCAGTGGTTTGAGCATTGGCCTGCTAAACCCAGGGTTGTGAGTTCAATCCTTGAGGGGGCCATTTAGGGATCTGGGGCAAAAATTGGAGATTGGTCCTGCTTTGAGCAGGGGGTTGGACTAGATGACCTCCTAAGGTCCCTTCCAACCCTGATATTCTATGATTCTATGAAAAAGCCATTTACTTTGTAATAATAGCAAAGGGAAAAAAACCCAGAACATTTCTAGTAGATGAGTGTCTGAATAAGGAATTTCCCGCTCAGCAATATCACTATCCTCTCTTTGTTCTGGAAGCTGCAGCAAAGTCACAGACATGTTACTACACAATAATGTATTGCTATGAAAATGTTTTTACAATTCAGAATTTCATGCAAGATAAGAAAGTTGTAGTAATTTGGCTTTTTGTATGTCTTTCCCCTGTGCCTATCTTACTACTAAAACACCATAATTTCATGCTAGAATTACGCCACATCTACAAGGAAGCAGAAAGTGGAGGAAAACTGTCCAGTATTGTCCTTATGTGCAGATTAAATCCATTCACATTCCTCAGTCTGTATCCCAAGGCCAAAAAGATTATTCCTCAAGAGAAACAGGACGTAAGTAGTGACAGGTGGGTTAAGAAAAGAAGATGATGACAAACTACCACCATGCAGGTGATTTTTTCCTTGTTATGTTTCTTTTCACCATCTATACAAATGGAACACCATTACATTCTGCTGACATGACAAGAAGTTTTAATAAGAACTAGTCCTACCCTAACCAGTTGTATGAAGTATGACTGAACATGACTATTAAGAGTATGTCTACACCACAATTAGACACCTGTGGCTGGCCCATACCAGTGACTCAGGCTCATGGGGCTCGGGCTCAGGGGCTGTTAATTGCAGTGTAGATGTTCAGGTTTGGGCTGCAGCCCAAGCTTTGGGACCCTCCCACCTCACAGGATCCTAGAGCTCAGGCTCCAGCCCAAGCCCAAACAGTCTACACCATGATTAAACAGCTTTACCAAGCCCGAGTCAGCAGGCACTGGCCAGGCACAGGTTTTTAATTGCAGTGTAGACATACCCATAGACACTTATGGTATGCAACACATGTGTGGTGATGACTCGGTAGCTGCTCCACATGTTGTCCTCTGAATCTTGAGTTCTTTCCACTCAAAGTGCAGTCAGTCCTCTGAAAGGTTGGACCAAAGTATACTTCAAAGGTTTAACTAAGAGGTTCCAAAGCTCTTCTTATTCACAACCTACTTTGGATGAATTGCCAGCTATGAGCCCTCATCCAACACCCGCCACGGGCCCCTCTCATTATGACTTGGCACAGCTGCAGCTTTTTCTCCCGGTCTCTCTTCCCTATCACCCCACTAGGCCCCTTTTCTGATTTTCTCTGTCCTCTCCACCCTCTCTTTCCCCCACCCCCGCCCGCCGCCCCGCATTTTGTGTCCCTTACTTTCCTCCCACCCATCAAAGAGCTGTGTACCAAGGGCATTCACTGGTACCACCCAAAGCTAAAGATGGGTATCACAGCAGCAGGAATTGGGGATAGTAAGCTGCTCCCGGAGCCTGCAGCCACATACACAAGGTACAATGGGAAAAGGGTGACAAAGTGGATGGGTTCACACCTTGAAAAGAGCTGACTGCCACTTTCCCCACAGCAGAATTATGGGGTTTGAATTGGAGGGCGGGGGGAGGAACGGACATTTCTCATTTCTACTTCCCTCTATGCTGTGAAGTCATTAAAACAGAATGCATCAGCATTTTATTAGCAGGATGGGGACAGAGGAGGAGATATATGACAAGGAAAACTGCTATTACACAACCAATGCTATATATTCATTTAGAGTGAAAGTGGCAAAGAATTTTAAAAAGTTGAAGATTAATGGATATAAATTTTAAATAAGATAGAAAGTTACAGTTTGTGTGAAGGATATTCTTAAATGCTTCTAGAAGTCAGGACATTTGGCTCTCCATCCTTGGAGGTTTTTAAGAGCAGGTTAGACAATAACCTGTCAGGGATGCTCTAATATAGTCCTGCCTTGAGTGCAGGGAACTGGACTAGAAGACCTCTCGAGGTCCTTTCCAGTCCTATGATTCTATGATATACTGCAGGTATGAATAACTCATGTCTTCCACAATACTGCCTCATTCCCTAATCCTGATTTCTAAAACATCTCCAGTAAATAGCAGATGGCATTATTTTCAGCAATTGAATATGATTTGCCCTGCATTTGGATAATATGGTGTATGGATAATATGGTGTTTGGATAATTTGGTGTTTAGCTATATGGTAATTATGCTTGTGTTATGGTCTGAATACCATGTCCTTCAGAAAGAGAGCAAAAGTATTTAATCTCTCCTGTCATGGAGGTATATCTGTTTGGATGATGCGTCCTATGACACTGATGGAAGTGTTGAATTTGAGAACCCTCTGGGGAATAAAGCTGTTCTGCACTGGACCACAGCAGGTGTTCTAAATGTTAAATATGCCTTTATACTAGTAATGCCGACAAAATTTTAACTATAATAGTAAAAAAAAATCCCTAAACTGCATTCTCAAGCCTTACCTGTCTCGAATAAAACAGAATTTAATCATCAAATGTTAATAATTCTTAAAATAAACTCAGTTTATCAATTTTAAGCAAAGATGCTTAATTACCATATCATAAATACTCATGGATAACATAGTTGCCATCTCTACTTTAAACATGATTGTCTTATTCTTACACGCATTTTTTAAATTGTAGTTTTTTAAACTTGCAGTTTATCTTTATTGAAAGGTTTATTTCATTCATTTAATTAAATGGCATTTCCAACTTTTGTGCTACGTATTATGATTGCAAACTAGGGCATTAAATTTTAAAAAAAAATCACACACACTAAATTTAGTACTACATTAAACTGAGTATAGTATAGACAATTCAAAGCAATTTCAAATGTTACTGAATTTTGTCTATGCTTAATGACAACTTGAAAGTGTAATTTAATTTTAAAAAATATTGTTTGAAAGAAATTGGCACCAGAATCTTACCACAATCATTTCAGATGGCTCTAAAACAATGCATTCACAGCCACGCCTGAAGCTTCCTGCAGAACGCTTGCCAAAACTGAGGAAGAAAAACACCTAATCAGAACAAAATCAAAACTGTAATACAACTCAAGAAAGTATTTAAAAACTCTCCCCAGACACTTAAAAAGACATAAAAAAATACACACATGCCCAGAGCAAAATTTTCGTGCCGATTTTTCTCCTTTGATTAACTGATTAAAAAAGAACGCCAATGCCAATACACTTTTGATTTGTAGAATTTAGGAAGAATTGTTTGTACAGCACCTAGTACAAGGAGGGCTCCTAGGTGCTATGATAGCTATAGTAGTAGCAATAACTGTAGATGTTAAACAGTTACATTGATATTTATATATATGCAAATAACCAAGTCACAATGCAAAAAAATTGCACCGATATCAAAGAGACATTCTAACACCTATATCTCCTTTATAGTTAAATATAATGTGCTACATTTAAAGAGTCTTCTTATAGCTGAGTGGATGGGGCTAGAAAGCTATTCAGCTCTTTACCACATACCCGACCTTAAAATAATGTCATATGCTGATTCTCTATTGCTTTCTACAAGAAAAAAAACTAGTGAGAAATAGCTTAAATATTTGCCCATTTAAAGGAATAGGAGCATATAGATTAGACCTCAAAATGCTACATGAATTAAAAGTTGCATGTGGCGTCAAAATGTTAGATTATAGCCACACGTTTTTAGATGCATGTAAAGTTGTTGTTTTTTTTTAAATACACTGAAATGTGATAAAACTGCAAATGGGTGTACTTCTGATAGGAATAATATATTTTGCTGTAATTACAAATGTAGTATGAAGATATAATACATGGCATTCAGTGTAACACAAGACAGTATAAGATCTTAGTACCCACACTATCAAGACGGAAAGCTGGCTTGAACAACCAGGAGACTGCTGGCTGGAGATTGCCCTTCCATTGGGGAATTCCTGGATAGTGTAAAGATGGTATAGCCAACTTAATGCAGCCCCTTATAGGAGATACTCTGAGATAGGAGGGGGAACACCTGGAACACCATTAGGTGCTCAAGTCCTAGACCAGTGGAACAGCTGTTGGTAGCCGTTACAAGCTGGCGTAACCTTGATCCAGTTAGTGCCAAAAATAGAATTGCTCGTTACCCTTTCTGCTGCCTGATCCCAGGATTATGGGAAGGGATATGGAAAGATGAGGACATCTGCTCTACTGCCTACATTCCTGCACTGGAAAGAGATTGTCCAGATTCTAGGACCTGGTCCTTGATATTCAAATCAAATATTTTTCTGGTGATGTCCAACTTCCTTGAACTAAAGTGATCCAGCCATAAAGTTTTCCAACATATTGATCCCTTTTTCAGGATGTGCACTCTAAAAAGACCTTTGATGGTGGCCTTACATGTTAAAAATGCATAGTATGTACAGTAACTACAAAATTAACGATCCAAACTGACACATATACTGTAAGTAATTAAATACTACAATGACGAGTGTCAAAGAAATACCTATAAAACTGTAATTGTTGAGGACAAATTGTATTTTTTTTTTAAATGTACTGCCCAAAGTAGTAAAGATGGCTTTTTTCAAAAGCTTGGGGAAAAAAAATGTGTACTTCTCTCATTAAAATAGTTTTATCCAACAAACCTCAACATTTTCAATAAACATTCTCCATGTCAGAAGAGTATCATAAATTTGAGTGGGAAAATGGGGATTAAAAACATTTTGGGAAAAGGATGTCAAAAATCGAGCTTACTGTCCCAACTTGAAAAACAGAGTTAGTAATGTAATTCCAGCCTTTGCGATTGCACCTATTTATCTATAACACAATGATGCAGCTATGCATCATTTACTTGTTTTATTTTTTTTTTTAAATGTGTATGCAAAGTAATGCTTTCTTGATTTTTCTCAATTTCATGATGAGGCCAACTAGGAACTTAATATGTCATTCTTAATGGTATTTCTAGTGAATCTACTACTACCCTCCTACCCTGCAGGGTGATTAGTAAAGAATGAAAAATTTCACTGGCTGCCCAAATGGTGATTCATGCACAACAGCATTTCAATAGCTTGCAAAGAAGGCAGTCAAATATTGAAAAGCAATACCAGCTGTGCTTCTTCACCATAACAATGCACATATTTAATGGTACATGAGACTTTTACAATAGACAATGATTTTACAAAATACTGAGCCTTTTTAGAGTCAATAATAAAAAAAATCTAAAATCTACTCAATAAGATGCACACATTTCCAGAGGCAAAGATAAGGATTCTTCTATTACCTAATACTAAAAGAATGTGTGCTGCCTTATTCATCAACACATTCTTGAATTTTATTCAAATTGCAGCTACCTTTAAAGGTAGAAGGGAAAATTAAACCATTACTTCATTAATGTTTTGAAAAATGACTTTAGAATCTAAACTACTTGATTTTTTTTTATCACCCACACCAATAACCAAAACAGCTACATAAAAAAATCTCAGGAAAAAAAATCACCTAATCAATTGATTGTAAACAAGACAGATATTGTGCTGGCTAGAATGTAACTTTGTATCCTAACTGGAAAAATTAATCAAGGTAAGATCTCAATGTTTCCCTATTGTAACCCAAAAGGATTGATTTCTAACAGTACAGTTTTTACTCTAGCTTAGAATCTGTTCCTGTCACTAGATTTTTTAAAACATAACCTTGAAGTAACATTTTTGAATACCCCAAAAAGTGAAACAAATACTTGTCTTTCCACTCCACTCTTGCCTCTCTTCTTCTGGAGATTTTTTTGCTGTCTCTTATGGACAGGAGCTTTTAGTTCTCAACCATTGAATTTCGCCTGACATCACCCTCTTGCCTAATTTTCAAGTTTTAGGAAAGTAAATACAGGAACACAACACATTCCAAAACTCACTCCTGCTTATTTACTACATGTCTGAATTACCTGCAAGGGCTTTAGCTCACAACACAAGGGAGCAAACAGTCAATGCATTAAGGCAGAAAGCATGCACTGAATCAACACTTGTGAACAAATTTCCAGTTTCTAAAAGGCACAATTATCCTACTAATAATAGGATAGGATGTTAGGAACTGACCACCAGTATATTTGCCAAAGTTTCGCTGTTGCACTTAGGAATTATTAATATGTACACAGTTAAAACATACTGAATTACTCATGTTCCAATAAGCAACAGGGGATATATCCCTGGCACTTAAATATAATAGAATTAGGGCTGTCCATTAATCGCAGTTAACTCACGTGATTAACTAAAAAAAATTAATGGTGATTTAAAAAATTAATCACACTGTTAAACAATTGAATACCAATTGAAAAGTATTAAATATTTTGGATGTTTTTCTA
Organism: Chelydra serpentina; assembly: GCA_037349315.1. Classification (NCBI taxonomy): domain Eukaryota; kingdom Metazoa; phylum Chordata; order Testudines; family Chelydridae; genus Chelydra; species Chelydra serpentina. The sequence continues at coordinate 6,107,483 of JBAIAC010000014.1, read as the reverse complement.
CATTTTCAAATATATTGATTTCTATTACAACACAGAATACAAAGAGTACAGAGCTCACTTTATTACTTTTATTACAAATATTTGTACTGAAAACATAAAAAAATATTTTTCAATTCACCTTATACAAGTACTATAGTGCAGTCTCTATCATGAAAGTGCAACTTACAAATGTAGATTTTCTTTTTTGTTTCATAACTGAACTCAAATCCAAAACAATGTAAAAAACTTTGGAGGCTACAGTCCACTTAATCCTACTTCCTGTTCAGCCAAATGCTAAGACAAACAAGTTTGTTCACAGTTATGGGAGATAATGATGCCTGCTTCTTATTTACAACGTCACCTTAAAAAGAGAACAGGTGTTCGCATGGCACTTGTGTAGCCGGCAATTTTTTTTTTTTGTGTGTGTGTGTGAAAAACTGATCTTTATTTTCCAGAAATATACAAACTTATTCTCTCATTTCTCCATCTTCTTCTTCTTCTTCTACTCCTCTGATGTACAGGACATTGTTACATCTTATTAAAACTTCACCAAGGTGTCCTGACAATGCACCATCTATGTATTCTTCTGTGTTTGCAAGCTGCATGTTCATGTAGCCGTCGACAGACACCAGGTAGCCCTTGTACTCCATCCCCCACTTCAGCTTCACCATCACCGGCTTCCCCGTCAGCCCGTTCAGGAAGGCGGCATTGCAAGGTAGTTACATGCCAGATATGCTAAACATTCGTATGAACCTTCATGCTTCAGCCACCATTCCAGAGGACATGCTTCCATGCTGACGATGCTTGTTAAAAAAAACAATGTGTTAATTAGTTTTGTGACTGAACTCCTTGGGGAAGAATTGTATGTCTCCTGTTCTGTTTTACCCACATTCTGCCATGTATTTCATGTTGTAGCAATCTCGGATGATGACCCAGCACATGTTCTTTTTAAAAATACTTTCACTGCAGATTTGACAAAATGCAAAGAAGGTACCAATGTGAGATTTCTAAAAATAGCTACAGCACTTGACCCAAGGTTTAAGAATCTGAAGTGTCTTCCAAATTTGAGAGGGACAAGGTGCAGAGCATGCTTTCAGAAGTCTTAAAAGAGCAACACTCCGGTGCTGAAACCACAGAACCCAAACCATCAAAAAGAAAATCAACCTTCTGCTGGTGGCATCTGACTCAGATGATGAAAATGAACATGCATCAGTCTGCTCTGCTTTGGATTGTTATCAAGCAAACCCCATCATCAGCATGGATTCATATCATATGGAATGGTGGCTGAAGAGGAAAGGATATATGAATCATTAGCGCATCTGGCATGTAAATATCTTGCAACCCCAGCTACAACAGTGCCATGAGAACGCCTGTTCTCACTTTCAGGTGACATTATAAACAAGAAGCAAGCAGCATTACCTCCCCCAAATTGTAACCACATTTATTTGTCTGAACAATTAACTGAGGTAGGACTGAGTGGACTTGTAGGCTCTAAAGTTTTAAACTGTTTTAATTTTTGAATGGAGTTATTTTTTGTACATAATTCTACATTTGTAAGTTCAACTTTCATGATAAAGAGATTGCACTATGGTACTTGTAGTGAACTGAAAAATACTATTTGTTTTGTTTTTTACAGTGCAAATATTTGCTATAAAAATAAATATAAAGGGAGCACTGTACACTTTGTATTCTGTGTTGTAATTGAAATCAATATATTTAAATAATTGGTATTCTACTATTGTATAACAGCGCAATTAATTTTTTTAATCGCTTGACAGCCCTACATAGAATCATAGAAGATATGGATTGGGAAAGTTCTCAGGAGGGCATCTAGTCCAATCCCCTGCTCAAAGCAGGACCAACACCAACTAAATCATCCCAGCCAGGGCTTTGTCAAGCTGGGTCTTAAAAACCTTTAAGGATGGAGTTTCCACCACCTCCCTAGGTAACACAATCCAGTGCTTCACCACCCTCCTAGTGAAGTAGTTTTTTCTAATATCCAACCTAGACCTCCCCGACTGCAACTTGAGACCATTGTTCCTTGTTCTGTCATCTGCCACTACTGAGAACAGCCTAGCTCCATCCTCTTTGGAACCCCCCTTCAAGTAGTTGAAGGCTGCTATCAAATCCCCCCCTCACTCTTCTCTTTTGCAGACTAAATAAGCCCAATTCCCTCAGCCTCTCCTCATAAGTCATGTGCCCCAGCCCCCTAATTTTCGTTGCGCTCTGCTGGACTTTCTCCAATTTCTCCACATCCTTTCTGTAGTGGGGGGCCCAAGACTGGACGCAATATTCCAGTCTGTAGTTCTCCACATTCTCCTTCCTTTTTTTCAAAGACAGGCTCTATATTTGCCTTTTCCAATCATCTGGGACCTCCCCCAATCACCAAGAGTTTTCAAAGACAATGGTCAATGGCTCAGCAATCACATCAGCCAACTCCCTCAGCACCCTCGGATGCATTGCATTTAGCCCCATGGACTTGTGCACGTATAGCTTTTCTAAATAGTCCTTAACCTGTTCTTTCACCACTGAGGGCTGCTCACCTCCTCCCCATACTCTGTTGCCCAGTGCAGCAGTCTTGGGGCTGACCTTGTCTGTGAAGACCAAAGCAAAAAACAGCTTTGAGTACTTCAGCTTTTTCTACATCATCTGTCATCATGTGGCCTCCCGCATTCAGTAAGAGTTCCACACTTTCCCTGACCACCTTCTTGTTGGTAACATACCTGTAGAAACCCTTCTTGTTACCCTTCACATCCCTCACTGTATTGCTCTCCCAGCAGACGTGAGGGTGACTGAAGTCCCCCATGAGAACTAGGACCTGTGATCTGGAAACTTCTGTTAGTTGTCCAAAGAAAGCCTCGACTACCTCATCCTTCTGGTCTGGTGGTCTATAGCAAACGCCCACCACGACATCACCCTTGTTGCTCTCACCTCTAAACTTAACCCAAAGACTCTCAAAAGGCTTTTCTCCAGTTTCATACTGGAGCTCTGAGCAATCATAATCTTTCATCCAAAGACCTCAAAGTACTTCTTAAGCCCGAAACATGCTTCACATTGTCTCCATGAAGTACTGTATGTAAGAGATGGGTAAACGATGGCAAAAAGAAGATCAAGTGTCTTGACTATAACCACTGTTTTGCTGTGACATCGACAGGAACAGAACTCAAATCTCCGGACTCCCATCCCGTGATCCGGCAGTCTCCAACAAGGAGTAACACACAGAGGAGGGAATGGTGGAAGACAGATATATTGCACTTTGGAAAATTAATCACAATCAAAGAAATTGGAAAAGATCTAAACAAGCTTCTCTTAATTGAACATTAGTGAATAGGATTTTAAAAATTCAGCCTAAAAGATACAGTTATTCATATACATTTTATCAAGCAAATACAGGCAACTCTCATAATCAGCGCTCCGTTGAGCTGATTATAATACTTCATGAAAAAACCAGAGACCCTATCACCAGGAAGGTCTAATTTAGACAGAATACAGGTATCCAGCAGGTTAAACCCTTTATCAAGGGGTCTATCACTAGATACCTGTCTTCTCCAGTCCTTTGGTCTGCTGGTTAGCTGGAGAAAATTAAGGGGAAAATTAGATATTAGTTCTTACAGGCTAGAGATTCAACATTAATTTATTCCCTCCCTCCTCCCAACATGGAATGATAAGGCTGCTGGTAGAGGGAGTTTCATCCTCTGCTGTTGCTAGGGAGCCAGAGACCCAAACAGCATTCTTTTGTTTCAGACTGAAACACACAGTTCTTTTAATTCCTGCTGTAGAGACTTTTGCATACTACTACTTTGCATTTGGTTATACTGTATCATTCACGCACATGTGACAACACATAACACGGGACTGAAGTGATTAAGACCTAAAAAGCATCTCTTCCTACCAACAATGTATAAAAACTTTTTGTTCCTAAAATAACTCATTTTCAAGTATGCTCAATATAAAACAGACTCACGGTCTAAGGAAAGGCAAATCTAAGACAGTATTAAGCCACCTTTACGTTCTCCCAACCCTGGGCTGCCCCAGAGACTGAAGAAATCCTCATCGTAATTGCTGTGGGGGCCTAAATTACAGCAACCATAGGGCAGACCCACCTATAGTATCTCGTGCACTGCATGCTACATGCCACTGATGAACATAGTGCTACTGCCAACAGGGGCTTGTAGATGCTTGTGCGGGGGACAGCCTTACAGTTGTCTTCCTCTAGGTCAGTGGTCCCCAAACTGTGGGGCACGCCTCCCTAGGGGGGCGTTGTGGGGCCTGGACCAGCACCCGGGGGGGGGGGGAGAGGGGAGGAGGGAGCACCACCCAGCTCCGGCAGGGGCGGCGCCAGCCTTTTTGCCGCCCTAGGCAGCGGCGGGAGAGGCTGCCGCCAAAATGCCGCCGAGATCCCCGGTGGCCGAAGAAGCTGCCGCTGAAGTGCCGCCAGGGTCCTCGGTGGCACTTTGGCAGCAGCTTCTTCAGCCGCCAGGGATCTCGGCGGCATTTCAGCAGCAGCCTCTCCCGCCGGCGGCCGCCAAGGGACCTGAACCGCGCCCCAGGCGACTGCCTAATGGTAGCACCGACCCTGAGCTCTGCTCTTCCTCAGCCATAGGCCCTATTCCTGGCTTTGGCTCCCAACCATGGCTCCCAGGAGGAGGGTCAGATTCCATGAAGGGTAAAGGGGGAGCATGACAGAAAAAGTTCAGGGACCACTGCTCTATGCTGGGGGAACTCCTCCTGACAGCCCCTTTATACTGCTCAAGCTCTTTTACCCAGCATGAAGAGGCTAGAATGGGTGTGAGAATTTAACCCAGTTATTTAAATATTTATAATAGTTTTAGAAACCAAAAAAGCCCATATAAGTAAAACCCTGTATTAGCTACAGGCACCTACTTTACAATCAAATACCAGTTAAATATAGTGATGTGTAAAGTGGATATTCTTAAAGAAAAAAAATTAAAATGACTCTATTAATTGCTCTCTAAACAAGTTTTGGCCATGCTATTTCCAAACTTATATGTTTAAAATGAAAGCAAACTTTCTGTACGCATAAACTTTTTCTAAATAAGTCTTTAGGAAACATTATGGCACTTCAGTCAAACCTCCATGATAAATTTCTTATCATAACAATAAATATTAATGCAAGAACATAAAATATTAACTATTAAAATCTTCCAACCAAACACTGGAAATGGAGGACAAAATTATAGTTTTCTACAAAATTTTATATTTCTGTCCCCTCAAAACTATGTGATCCCACAAAAAGAATTTCACACATCTTTCCTAATTAACCAGAAGACCTGCATTATCAGACACAACTAAATTTTTAAGAAAACTAAGATGTGCAGACAGTCAAAAACTTGTAGCAATGAAGATGAGTTGTCCTGTCTGCCCAAACTATTTATAAGCTTCATGAATTTGGCAGGACAAAGCAGGTTTCTCCAAATGCAGTCTCTGTCCATTTAGTCAAATTCTGAGATATGTTGCTACATACACCTTTTAGGATTGTCAGGAAAGAAGACAGTAGCTGATCACAGAAGTCTCTCATGTATTCAATATTGCTCCCTTGCCAGGGGCCTCCACATTCTATTTTTCACATCAGACTAACTCCCCAAAGGAAAACTATTTCTCAGCACTGGAATGTAAACGTATCACAAGCAACACAAACTTGAGAAAAGCTCCACTACCTAGAAATACTAAAAACATTGTACTAACGTTATTCCAATAGATAACCCTATTTTTTATAACTGTAACTCCCTAAAATGTTCCAAAAAGCCCACTTTCACTATATTGATAACTATAGAAAGATGAACATATCACCAAACACTTACAGGGTTTTTTCCCCTAAACAGATCTGTTTTTAATTGTTTATCCTTCATTCCATTGGCAATGAACGGTTCATAACGGTTCATAAAAAGAACAAACAGCAACACAGTATCAGCAGGTGCATAAACAGCATTCTCTAGAATATTTGTAAGTAGGGTTTTAAAAACATTGTAAATACACCTTATTACACCTATTATTTAGAGTGAAAAGACACTAACTTTAAAAAGATGTAGCAAAGAAAAATATGTCTTTTAAACTAATTTTATTTATAATCATGCCATGTATACTTTTGTTGTAGATGTTTATTGTTCTAAAATATCAAACTAAAATGTAATATAAAGAGATATTTGTAATTATGCCAATTAACTTTTAACTAGAATCCAGTAATTTGATGTACAAAAGCTTAACCATTCTCTGAAGCCCTAACACTGGACTTTCACAAGAAGTGTGTACTTGAAAATTATTGCTGTGAAACTAAAGTATTTTTAACACTTGCTGATCAAAACATGCAATCTACCATACATACTTCCAAGAGCTGTGTATACCAAAATACAATACTGGGGATTAAGATAAACTAGATTCTCCCCCTCATTAACACCGAGTTATGGTTTTTTTATTATTATTCTGCATTTTGAAGTATTCTAAGAGTAAGTTAGTATCTTCCTTGCTTAGCTTTCTCAGGCCATTCACATACTCATAATAAAAAATAAGCCAAAAAAAAGATTAAAGTTATATTGAGCATGTCATACTCACCACTTCATATCCAAAAGAGCTAGATAATTATCTACAAACCATTTTTCCTGCTTGTTATATGGCTCCTTACTGCTCCTTATTACACTGCTGTAGCGGACAGTAACTTCTGAGTCTCTCTCAGTAGAATATTAACAAGAAAATTTACAGATATCCCTTGTTCATGACTTTTAGAAATTAAAGAGGTCTAACCTGTACTGGTCCTCATTAGCTTTCAAGAAGCAGCCACGCTGCTGCTACTGCTATCTACACAAACTCATTCTCTTCCCATTTTCCCTGTGTTTTTTATTTTCTAAACCTGAACGCATAGAGGAACAACATTCTTTCTGATGGTTAATTTCCTGCTTGGGAGACCCACCACCCCTTCTGCCTGTAGATATGTGCTGCATGTGTCATATAGGCAGTGCTTCCACATACCAGCTTCATGACCTCAGCCACTCCCAGACAACTACTTTTTATCAATTTCTATTAATTTATTTCTTATTCTTTGATAATGCAGTAGTAAATATGGGGATTTGGAGTGTCTGATCTCTTAGGAATCCCAAGGTCAAATCCTGGCATATGAACAACAACAAATTTACTTATGCATGCTATAACCAGAGACCACTAGAGCAAGATAGACGTAAATTTCAAAACAAAGCATTCTGATTTCTGCCATGCTAACTTCCAAAATAACCTTAAATTTCTAGGCCAGCAATTTAAGTGACCTCTGGGAGAATCCAGGGACTCTGTTGCTAATCTGCCACTCAGGTTCTATTCATGGGTGGAATGGATTCAGTGCAGCTCTCCCTTTCCCTACTATTTTATTTCACTGATGCCATATCTTCACTGCTTAAAAAGAAAAAAGGTACTTTTTTAAACCTAGAAATGACACAGGATAAACCTTTTTATTCTAAGTTGGACCTATCCTGGTCTTCACCGCTAAAAAAGGTGCGTTTTTAACCTGGGGGTAACTAAGGCTATATCTACACTGCACAGCTTACAGTGGCACAGTGTAGCCACTCTGTCAACAGTGCTGACCAGAGCTGCCAGGATCGCTTTTCAACCGGGTGTTATGGTTGAAAACTGGACACGTGGTCACCCTACCCTGGAATCTCTAGTGCAGAAGACTTAACTTCATTCAGTGACAACTTAATTGAATTAAAAAAATTGGGGTTTCTAATGAATTAAATATGAAAACAGATAGTAAGGGCGGTACAATAACCACTGTTATGTATTTTTATATACATTTAGAAATTTTAAAAATCAACCATATTTTCAGCATTTGATATGCCACAGGTTTTTGGACTGACAACATACCTGCATTGTAGAAATTGTTGAGGGAAGGGGAGGAGATTTCAGCAACTGGGTCTGAGACATTTGGGGCCTTGATTCTCTGAAGAGGCATGTAAAGCAATTTAGGATTACAGGATAAAATGGCCAACGGTGGAATAGTGTTGAAATTTAAGTTTTCATCTTCAAAGTTCAGTTAACGCCCCATTACGATGAAAAGGGAAGTTCACATCATTCAGCTATTATTTCAGGCCCTACAGACCCAGGAAAACACCACTGCATCCATTTATACATTCCTTTAACCTTTAAAACATGATTGAATTGCCAGATCAGATCAGACCAGCGGACACCCAAGTCTGGTAGATTATCTCTGATAGTGGCCAGCACTTTTCAAGGGAAGGTCCTAGAAAAAATAAAGTGGACAATTTGAAATAACCAGATTAGGGATTCTTCATAATCCATGTCCTTTATGCTATATCCACCCATGCTGGTTTGAATCCGGCTAGCATGAGTAACAGCAGTGAAAAGAGCCAGAGTGTATATGGTATATATGGTACAAGCTCAGCATGGACCCTGAGTAAGTATTCTGCTCATGAGCCCGTGATGCACTGTCTTCACTGCTATTATTACTCGCACTAGCTGGATTCAAAATAGCTCGGGTGGTCTTGCACTGCTTTGCTATGTAGACATACTCAAAAAACTGACTGACGCCCTGAAACATATGAATTTATTTCTCTTTTTAAAAGTCCTATCTAATGAAAATGCATATTTTTATCCAAAAAATGTTTGATCCCTTTTTGAATCCTACTAAACTTTTGGCTTTAATATAGTGTGGAAGTAAGTTCCCCAGGTTAATTCTACATTGTGTTTAAAAAAAAAGTATTTTCTTATATGTCAATTTTATACAAGCTGCCTTTCATTTTATTTTATCATTCAATGTCCTTTTGGTTTTGCAATTACAATAGTAGTTAATATGAAACATTGTAAAACTCTGAAATCTACACATGAAGTGCTATATAAGTCAATGTATTGTTTTTGCAAATCTACTGCAGATGATGGTCATCTGTCTACAGACTTCAAAAACAGCAGGTGACCTTGGAAACTATTCAAGCTGCAGTCACATAACAGGGTTCTTTTTATGGCTGTTTCAAGTATTCTAATAAGAGACTTATTTTATGGCAATCTTTAATGCATTTTTTAAAAATTCACTCATCATCTGTACTAACATCTGGAAAGTAGTAGTTATAGCAACAAAAAAATTCCCAACTTGATCAAGTAACTAAAGACTGCAGCTGAGAGTACAGCATACTAGAAGTCAGCTACACTCATCAGAATAAGGTTGAGAAAGAAAGCCCTTAACGTGAACTAAATAATTTATGTTTTCTAAAAAGGGGGAAATTTTAAACTACCGCAAACATGGAAAATTTTTATTAAAAAAAAGTTGACCAGTATTATTGGAGCTATTTCTATTTTGATAAAGGCATTGATTCAAACAACCCAGCTTCTGCCTAATCTTGCAGAGAAGTCATGTGCTTATTTCATGACATCAGTGTTACCATGGAAATATTGTGATGTCACAAAATAAGCATTATGAATTTACTGAAGGACAAATAGTAGTAGGAAAATATCTGAGAAGAAGCAAGACCTTGTCTTAATACACAGTTAAACTAATTAATATACATTAAATCCTCCTCCCTCCCTTCTCTCCCCCACCCCCACCAGCTTTGTGATACACATTTGAAAGTTCTCGGCCTCAGGAAAATCTTTTAATTCAAAGTTGAATATTCAATTATTTTTAAAATCCTTTCCTCAGCCTACAAGTCACAATTCAGAAGATAGAAATAAAAATTGATCAAATGTTTTTCAAAACCTAGAAACTGAATAAGATTAAGAATGACAACTCAGCCAAGATTTTGCTAGTAAAACAGAATTAGGACATTCCAAAGAGAAGGCAAAATGCACATGCTGAACACATTTGTGACAATTCTAATTCATTTACATTAAAAATCATACATATTAAAATCACAAATCTCAAATAGCCCCACTGACTTTGCATTTCACCCAGAGTCTGTAGTTCTCTAGATTTCTACTCTATATTTGGATATACATGCACTCAAATAAATCCAGCTGCACATTGAAATAAATGTTCTATATTCAATTAACACAGGAGTAGTAAGAAGTCTGAGAGATCAGCAATTGTATCAAGCGTAAAATAAATTTCTTTCTGAAGGAAAAATCAGAGGTTGATAAGTTGTGGCTGTCCTGCTCTGCCCCCTAATTACTGCAGTATTTTGTAGTGAGAGGTGCTTAATCTTGGCCCCCAGTTAGCCTTAATCTTCCCAACTGTAGGGAAACATAAACTCCGAAATTCCAACTTATTTTTTGGTCTGAAAAGCTTCTCTGTTCAACAGCTGGACTGATTTCTGCCACTTGCAACTGCAATGAAGACCACTTCTGGGACTCTTTCTTAGACGTCATCGTTGGGGACAGAGTCTACCCCTCATAATACAGGAGGGACCCCTAAATTGCCATGCTTCCCCTTTTCAAGAAATTATAGCCATAATGGTCTATTCCAAGTGAGAGTTGTAGGTGCTTAATGGGTTACTGTAGTTTCCTTCTCTCTCCTATTCACCTTGTTTTGGCACTTTTTCCCTACTACCACCATTTGGATTGTGTGGGTTTATGTTCCTCAGACCCTTATTGCTGCCATTTCCCCTCATTTCCACCTCCTTCTCATCTGTATTTCAGTTACCCAGTACCATCAGCATGTCTGTGTTTATACAGCATGAGTAATCTCTGCCCCAAGGCGATTACAGTCAATTTTACAGACAATGAAGTTTAGCCATTACATCAGATGACTAAATAAAGGTAAGTAAGTCTCTAAACAGTGACAAAGCTCCTTTTTAAACATCTCTTTATTGGATTATTGGTAAGAGCTTCCTAGAAAGAAAAGGGTTTCATAAAAGAAGTGAAATGGAGCAGAATTTCAAGGGGCAAAATAGAGGTAGTTTTATTCCAAGCATAAGAGGCAGTTTCTATTTACTGCTTGATATTCCACTTCCTTTTATTTTTAAAGGAGAATGGAGAGGTTGGTGGGGCTTTGTTTTCAGGATGCCTATTGTCTTTCCCAGCCACCCCAAAAGCACAACATAATGATTTATCTCCCTCTAGGTGAGGGTCAGAAGTGGCTTTTGGTTGCTAGTTGATGTTGCATCTCCAGACAGAAGTCAATCATAGGTTGACATACCTTCACACCACTGCACAAGAGTGTTTTCGATAACTTACTATGATCTTGTTACACAGTATAGTTGGACCATGGCACAAGCTCTCCCATTCCCTCATTTAGTCAACATCTTCCCTCCATGTGTGTGGATTTCCCTTCTACCTACATTTTTCTTCTATATACCTTCCCTTCGGTTTCTCTCCCTTCCCAAAGGCCTGTCCAGGTGCTATTTTTTTAAATTTTTTTTTACACGGAGTTCACTTTGTTGTTCCTTTCGGGCAAATGCTGACTAGTAGCAGGTTAGTTTCACTCTGATTCTGACCTTATCAGGATCACTAGGAAAGTACAATATGTATGATAAGTAATACAGTTGAAGTCTTCCCTTCAGTACTGAGCAAATAATCTCTCAATGCTGGTTGCTGCAAGTAAACTTTAATTTTTACAATTCTAAACTAAAATTTAAAATCCTTGTATTTAAATCTAACCTATACTTTAACCAACGTCTTTGGTAACTCATTTCGTTAGCTAGCTACTCTCCCTTTCTGTAATATCAATTTTTCCTAATGGAGGTAACATCTACATCTACGGCCTTGGCTACACTTGCAGACGTACAGCGCTGTGAGTTAAACCCGTCTTCGTACAGTTGAGTAGGAAAAGTAATGCAGCCTGTCCACACTGGCAGCTGCCAGCGCACTAAAGTGGCTACATTTGCAGCACTTGCAGCGGCTTTGGGAGCGGTGCATTATGGGCAGGTATCCCACAGAACACCTCTTCCCATTCTGGCGCCGTGGGTTGTGGGAAGGGGGCGTGGGTATGGTGCATTCTGGGTCCTGTCCCAACGCCCCGTGATGCATCGCTTCACATCCCAGCAATCCCTGTGTTTCCGGCCACATTTGGCGCCATCTTTCAACGGTTTCTTTGTAGCGCGATCTGTGCTCCGTTTCGGTCAGCGGGAAATGGACCCCGACCTGTTGAGAAAAATACTGATGAGTCTCACCAGCACGTCACGTTTGGTAGTCGAGCTCTTCCTAAAGATCCACAGTGACAGCGAGGAGTCCGACGATGACGATGAAATCGACTCGCGTAACGCGTACGACACAAACTTGCTTGTGGCATTCACGGACATGCTATGCACCGTGGAACGCCGCTTTTGGCCTCGGGAAACCAGCACAGAGTGGTGGGATCACATTGTCATGCAAGTCTGGGATGACGAGCAGTGGGTGCAGAACTTTCGGATGAGAAAAGCTACTTTCATGGGACTGTGTGAGGAGCTCGTCCCCCGCCCTGCGGTGCAAGGACACGAGATTGAGAGCTGCCCGGATGGTGGAGAAGCGGGTGGCTATTGCAATCTGGAAGCTTGCAACTCCGGACTGCTATTGATCGGTAGCGAACCAGTTTGGAGTGGGAAAGTCGACCGTTGGAATCGTGCTGATGCAAGTTTGCAAGGCCATTAATCGCATCCTGCTCAGAAGAATCGTCACTTCGGGTAACGTGCAGGACATTGTGGCTGGCTTTGAACAAATGGGTTTCCCTAACTGTGGAGGGGCGATAGATGGGATGCATATTCCTATTCTGGCACCACCCCACCTAGCATCCGAGTACATTAATCGGAAGGGGTATTTCTCCATGGTTCTCCAGGCGCTTGGGGATCACCGTGGGCGTTTCATTGACATCAACGCAGGCTGGCCCGGAAAGGTGCATGATGCACGCATCTTTCGGAACACTGCCCTGTTCCGGAAGATGCAGTCCAGGACTTTTTTCCCAGACCGGAAGATCACGGTAGGGGAAACTGAAATGCCCACTGTGATCCTTGGAGACGCCACATACCCTTTAATGCCGTGGCTCACGAAACCCTACACAGGGAGCCTTGACACCAGCAAGGAACGGTTCAACTACAGGCTGAGCCGGTGCAGAATGACTGTGGAGTGTGCTTTTGGCCGTTTGAAGGGCCGCTGGTGATCTCTATATGGGAAGCTGGACTTGGCCGAACACAGCATCCCCGCGGTTATATCCGCGTGTTGTACCCTCCATAATATTTGTGAAGGGAAGGGTGAAATGTTCACTCGGGCGTGGACCTCAGAGGTTCAACACCTGGAGGCTGAATTTGCACAGCCAGAGAGCAGGGCTATTAGAGGGGCCCAGCGTGGGGCTGTAAGGATTAGGGATGCCTTGAGGAAGACATTTGAGGCTGAAAACCACCAGTAATGTCTGCTGCCCTGCACGGCCCTGAAATGAAGTGGTTCCAATGTTATTAGTAATCTGTCTTTGCTAAGCTGATTTGTGTTTGCTCAGCTGACTTGCGTTGCCTGTTTCTTTCCTGGGCTAAGGTATCTTTTACCTTATGCAATAATAAAGACTGCTTTCACATTCATTTATTAAAGAGAAAATACATGTATTAAAAAGAAACGCAGCTGCTTGTGAGACAGAAAGGGCAAGGGGGTGGTGTGGGGAACGGTTCAATCACAGGGTATGGTATGTCCTGCTTTCATACTCGGGCTTCCTGTCTGGAGTGCTGTGCAGTGAGTGCTGGACTTCAGGATGTCTATAATTCGGGATGGGAGTTGAGTGCAGTGGGTAAGGGTCATAGTTAACAGGGCTGGGTGGTGAAGCTACAGGTGTTGGGGGCAGCTGGTGTGGGCGATAAGAACCTGGATGTTGGGTGAAGTGGACAGGTGGTGACATGGGGGCACAAGGCAAAGTGTTTTGGGACACTGGCTGCAGGGTGGGGCGGCCGCAGTACTGCTCCGCCTGCATGGTGACGAGCGCCTGGATAGAGTCCGCTTGGCGCACCACGATACTAATCAGTTCCTTTGTGCTTTCCTGCCGGAGCTGCATGCTTTGCCGCTGGTACAAAGCGTTTTCCTGGTGGAGCCTGCTTTCACTCTCCCTCCACTCTCGAGCCTTTTGATTCTCTTTAAGAGACTGTTTCATAACTTCCTGCAGCATGTCTTCTTTCGTTCTTCTGGGCCTCTTCCTGAGCCTTTGGAGTCTCTCAGCCGGTGATAAGATGGACGGCGGAGATCTCAAGGTTGCATCTTGAAGGCAAAATGCAACATTTAACAGAGGCATCATTGTTTTATGCCAGACAGAGCAATGATTCCCCCACACTTAAGGAGGGCGCGCACAGTCTCCAAAACAGCACAATTTTCCCGTCCCAAACAGAGCGCACAGAACCCACAGGAGCCGCAAAATGGTAAGTAAGCACAGGGACAAGGGGGACTGATTGTTTCACGGATGTACTGTCCGGCGGGTTTCTGTGCCTTGGGGAGAGCCAACAGCTGCAGGGGAACCTACACTGAACACTGTCCCCACATTTTCCACATGAGTTCGTCCTGGAAGATATCTCACTGCTGAAGGTGACCGGGGAAGCAAGGGAGGGTCTTCTACTGCAAAGCGGCTTCCGCCGTGGCCCATAAGCAGCTTGCCTGTGTGCAGCAATGGTCCCCCCGCCCCTCGCGGGACAGTGGCGCGGACACATTGGAACAAGGACCAAGGCGGCTCTCCCAATAAACCTGCGCAAGCGCATTGCCCACGTTCTGGCTGAGACTTTCGAAGAGATTACAGTGGCCGATTTCCACGATGTGATAGACCACATCAATGCGCTCTTCCGCATCTAGGCATGCATGCAGCCCAAACCCTCCTCGCCCAAGGACCCCGTACCGAAAACCTCCTTCCCGAAAATAAAAGCTGCTTACCGCGAACCTGCTCTTCTCTTTCTCCTCCAACGCGTACCGGCCGCTGCGACTGGCTCCCTTCTTCCTGGCTCGAGAAGAGCTCCTGGCTGCATGCCCCCAGGGAGTCAGGGGTGTCTCCCCCAGCCACAGCACCCTCATTCCTGCTTTCTTCAACCCCCTCCTCCTCTCCCACCTCCTCCTCCTCCTCCCGCTCTCCCGTGTCCACGGTGGTGCTCAGAACGGTGGTGGGGCCACCCCCAAGTACTGCATCCAGCTCTTTGTAGAATCAGCAGGTTGTGGGAGGAGCACCCGAGCGGCTGTTTGCCTCGCGGGCTTTGCGATACGCTCTCCGCAGCAACTTCACTTTTATCCTGCACTGCATTGCGTCCCGGTCATGGCCCCTTTCTATCATAGCCCTTGATATCTGGCCAAAAGTATCGAAATTCCTCCGGCTGGAGCGCAGCTGGGACTGGACAGCTTCCTCCCCCCAAACAGCGATGAGGTCCAGCAACTCGGTATTGTGCCATACTGGGGCTCATCTGGCACGTGGAGGCATGGTTACCTGGAAAGATGTGCTGAGAGCACTCCATGCCTGGCTGAGCAAACAGGAAGGGGATATTTAAAATTCCAAGGGAATTTAAAGGGTGGGACTGGTGGTTGGTCACCTGAGGCCAGGGCAGTAGAGTTCTAATTGATGACCAGAGTGGCTAGAACAGGCACTGTGGGATACTTCTGGAGACCAATAAGAGCGCATTGGGTGGCCACACTGGAGCCGCTGCGCACCAGCGGCAGCCCAACAAACGTTATTCCTCTCGGGGAGGTGGAGTACCTGCAGCGCTGTACCTGCGGAGATGCAGCGCTGTACATGCCTTGCAAGTATAGACGGTTAGTGAGTTACAGCGCTGCAAGGTCAGTCAAGGCCTAGGAACAATATCCAGTACAAACTACCACATGCCTAGTTATGAAAAGTTGCCTGAAGTATAACAGGTTTTTACTTAAAGTTTTAAATTGTTAAACCTCGTATAAGCCACTATAATAATTTTCCTTCTAATACTCTCATACTTCAAAAAAAGAAAACAAAAGAAAAAGCTCTCTCAGAAAAGCAACAATGGCAAAATTGTGACTTGCTGTGATTGAAGAGTTATCCACATAATCTATGAAGTGCCTGAAAATAGTAAAAGTGAGTGTCCTGGACAAAGTCATACAATATTTCTGAAACTGATATCAAATGTTATTCAGAATCATTTTGCTCACCTTAAACAGTGATACTTCCTCTGCCAAAAAAAAGGGTGCTATTAGCATTCTAAAATTCTAGGTTCCCTTCAAAAACATCTTCAGAACAACTGCCGACATGACAATTCTAGATAACTACACTAGCAAAGACATAAGAGATCCTTCGACAGCTTCAAATGTTTTTATTTGAAAACTTATAGATAGGATATATAAAGAGTCTGACTTTTTTTTTAATTAGAATACATCCAAGGCTTTTGTGGCCCAAACTCCTACAGATCTGGTGTATACTTCTGACCAAACTATTTAACAGCAAAGTCAGCGATCTGAAATATTTGTTTAGTTTGGTTGTTGCTTCATTGGAAATTCCAATTTGTGTCTCATTCATTTGGTCCAAAATCTTAGCCCTATGCAACCAGAAGCAATTTGAATGGGTCAAAGATTAGAAAATTCACCTTCTGCAACTGCTGATCATCTATCTGGTATGCACTTCTTACCAGCCAAATACAATGTTCATAGTTTTATTTTGTTTTTAATATTTTTGCACTCTATCAACTATTATTGGGGGGAAGAGGCAGAGTGGAGCCTCATGGCAGAATGCAGGCGGGGCCATGGTCCAGGTGCTGGTAGCTCCCCCAGTTCTCAGGAGCTTCCAGCCGCAGCACTCCAAAGGCAGTGAGCCAGCAGGCCTCCAAAGGGAGGTGCACTGCATCTGGCATTTCTTGCTCCATTTGGGGAGGGTTAGCCTCCCCAAGCCTTATACCTACCGCCCATGTGTGGACTGTGTTCTGATTGAGGTTGTCTATCATGGAGTTTGTAACATAAATCTATGTACTCTGAGATTCACTTAGAGTGGCATTGTTTCGATATGGCAGTGCCTCTGGATCTTTTGGTGGTGGAGAGGAATAATCATGGTGATTTCTGGAAGAGTTTAGAGTCCTGTCCAAGTAAAAGGCTAATGCTCACCTCACATGTAGGGTATGGAGAGCTGCTTCCTGTTGGCTACTATGAGGCTTTGTTGGGATCTTAGGTAAAAAATCTTGGGTGTGGGCGTATGACTGTCTTTATAAAACAATATGTATGGTGGATAGGCCATAAGGGACACAATTTTGCCAACCCATCGAGCAGAGGTGATAGCAACAAGGAAGGACATTTTCATGGATAAGTGTACACAAGATCAGGTTGCCATTAGTTCAAACCAGGGCCTAGTTAGAGAACGTAGGACTAGACTGGAATCCCAAGCAGGGGTCAGGTCTTGCATTAAGGGATAAAGATTTTGGATATCCTTCAAAAAATGTTTTGTGAGTGGGTGTGTGAAGATCGAATGGCTGTCTACGGAGGAGTGAAAAGTAGTGATTGCCACCAAGTGCACCCTAATGGAGTCCAAACTGTTTAAGGTGTAGTATGTAGTCAAGAATAAGTGGTAATGGAGCATGTTTCACATCAACTTGGTGGGAAGTGCACCAGCATCGAAAGTTAATCCATTTGTGAACCTAAAGTGCACCTGGTGGTATTCAAAAGTATCTGTTTGACTGCCTCTGAACAGGTTATTTCTGACTTCTGGAACCACAGAGGAGCCAGGCTCTGAGGTGGAGCATCCGAGGATAGGAATGAAGAACGTGTCCTTTGTCCTGTGAGAGGAGCCATGATGGTATGTGCAGAGAGATCGGCTGGCATACCATCATGTGGAGCAGGTAAGTATACAAGACCTGTTGAGGCGATGAGGGATCTATTAGTATGACATGAGCTTAGTCCTCATGTATTTTACAAAGTACTCGGATGAGGAGGGGAAAAGGAGAGAAGGCATACAGGAGAGGTGCGCCCCATGTTATAAGGAACATGTCTCCCAGCAATCTGCGTTCCAGTCCTGCTCTGGAACAGAATTGAGAGCAATGGGCATTGTGGGGGAGTGGCAAAGAGATCTATTGGTGGGGCATCTCCGTCGGTTGACTATGAGTTGAAGGGCTCGCATATCCAACTCCCCGTCATGATCATGCAAGAATGTCCTGCTCAATGCATCCGCGGAGGTGTTCTGGTGTCCCAGGAGGTACCTGGCTGTAATGGAAACATTGTTCTGGATACACCAGTTCCACAGTTTGACCACCTCAGAGCATAAAGAGTGGGACCTCGCTTCGCCCTGCCTGTTGGACAATCTCACCTGCAAGTATTTCATCTTCATCACTCTTATGGTATGAAGTTTGAGAAGAGGTAGGAAATGTTAGCAGGTATTGTGCACTGTTCGTAGCTCTGGAAGGTTGATGTGTAAGGAGGATGCAGTGGACGACCACCTGCCCTGCACTGCGTGTTCATGTAGATGCACTTCCCAACTGATTAGGGAGGCGTTAGCAGTTAGTATCATAGTCAGTGGTGGTTGTAGAAAAGAAACTCCAACACAGATGTTGTTGGGCTGTGTCCACCATAGTAGCGAGTCCTTGACTCACATCAGCATGGATGAAAGCTTGTGGAGGCTGTGTTTGTGCAGAGACATGCTTAAAAGGCATCACATATGGAGTCTTGTGTGTCTGATCATGAATGTGGCTGCTGCCATGTGGCCTAGAAGCTGTAGACACGTTTGGGCCGAGAGCTGGGGGCAGACCTTTGCGGTGGACACCAGACCCATTATAACCAAGAATCTGTGAAGAGGTAGGAAGGCTCTGGCATCTAACTGCACGCCAATGAATTCCAGCTGTTGTACTGGTGTTAAAGTGGACTTTTTTAGGTTCAGAAGGAGGCCCAGCTTCGTGAACAAGTCTATTGTTCTGTTTACAGCTCAGAGAGCCTCATGTTCGGATGTGGCCTTGAGGAGACCGTCGTCCAAGTATGGAAAAACGATGATTCCTTGTTTCCTCACGGGGCAGCAACTACTGCAAGGACCTTGGAGAACACCCAAGGTGCCATGGATAGTCCGAAGGGCAGTACTTTGTACTGGTAGTGGTTGGTGCCCAAGGTGAATCGGAGGAATCATCTGTGTGCAGGATGTATGGAAATATGAAAGTATGAGTCTTGAAGGTCAAGGGCTGAGAACCAGTCCCTCTGTTCTATTGCTGGGATAATAGTGGAGAGGGTAACCAACTTGAAGCGTTGCAGTTTGATTAATTTGTCTAGGTTGTGATGGTCCAGGATGGGATGCAAGCTGCTGGACTTCTTCTGAATCAGAAAATAGAAGTAGAAGCCTTATGTGGAAAGGGATCTGTTCTATGGCTCCCAATTGCAGAAGGGGGGAGGGGTAGCTCAGTGGTTTGAGCATTGGCCTGCTAAACCCAGTGTTGTGAGTTCAATCCTTGAGGGGGGCCATTTGGGGCAAAAACTGGGGATAGGTCCTGCTTTGAGCAGCAGGTTGGACTAGATGACCTCCTAAGGTCCCTTCCAACCCTGATATTCTATGAAACTAAGATGTTTTATTTCCCCCTGTAGAATGGAATCGTCACAGGGTCCCTGAAGAGGGACAGAGAGGGGGAGATAGACAGGAGGGGGATGGAGTATCCTTCTATGATTATCTCTAAGACTCACTTGTCCAAGATGATGAGACTCCAAGATGATAGGAACGGAGCCAGTCAGTTGCCAAACTTATGGAACTTGAAGAGGGTGGGCATGCCTGGAAGGGGGTGAGGCTTCTCAGGGCGTTGATTACACCTTCAAAATTGTTGCTTTGGTGGTGATGCATGACAGTTAGATCCCTGAGGAGTGGACTGTCTACATTTAGGAGGAGGGCTTTGTTATCGGTGCTGGGTATTGTAATGCCATTGAGAAGTGTATTGTTGTATACAGGACCACAGGGGGAGCTTGAGTGTCTCTTTGGTGCCGGCATGTTTATGTTAGGAGAATGCAGTGTAGCTCAGGAATCTTTAAGGGAGTGCAAGGAAATATCCATGCGCTCTGAGAATAGTTTCTGACCCTCAAACGGCAAGTCCTCTTACTGTGGGTGTGTACATCCTTAGGAAAACCCATGAGGTGTACATTGTGGCTCCACATCTCAACCACAGCAGTCAAAATAGATTGATGGAAAAGGGAGAGGTGTAGGTCTCCACCCATACTATCTGGTAGGTTCCCCAAACTGTGCCCTGTACATGGCCCACGGGCCCCAATACAGTCAGTCTGGTGGGTGTGACACATGTGACTGCATCCATGGTGGTCCCTGAGAGGGTTGAGGACCAGCGGGAGATTGTGTATAGTGAGGATGGGCAGGTGCGAATTGCCCCATAGTCGACGGAACAACATAGCCCTTCTCTTCCTCATCATCATCACTAGGGAAGGGAGGTGCTGTTTTTGGTGGAGAGAGGGAGGAATGGTGAGAGTCTGCAGAGGAAGGTGGAAGTGGGGGAAAGTCATGTCACAGAAGAGGAGACTCGGGAGTGTCAGAAACCAACAGGTCCATCCGGTATCTAAAGTCTTGTGAAGGTCCCCGAGATGTCAGTAGATGGCGCCAGAGGTGTGGCCGGTGTTGCTGGCTTGACTCATACGGAAATCTTACTTGGTGCCAGAAACGGCATCAGTGCCGTAGCTCCTAAGGGCGGCCCAGCTTGGTCCCCAGAGCTGGGAAATGGTGCCACGGGTCATATGTCTTCTCAGTTAGAGTCTTTAGACCATTAATTTGAGCTGTTACTGGAGGTACTCGAACAAATGCTGGAGCTATGTCACCCATCAGATGACACTGAGGTAACTGACTTCACCAGGGACAAGATTCCAAGTGTGAGGAGGAAGCCCGTTTCTTGTCATTCGAATAAGCAAGGGATGACTTCCTCTTCAGGGGACACGGAGAGTGGGGGTCAGCCTACAACCTGGAAGAGCATGAGGGCTTCACTGGGGAGGAGTCCAAGCCTGGGTCCAATGCCCACTGAAGCAACTTCTTCATAAGGAGGAGTTTCAGTCTAATGTCCCAGTCCTTTCCGGCCCTGGGTGTCAAGCCGAAGCAGTGGGAACACTTTTTTGGGACATGTCCCTCTTCCAGGCAGCATATCCACTGCATGTTGCTGTTTGTTAGCAGGACGGTGGCCCCACAAGAAACACACCTCTTAAATCCAGGGGACTGGGCATAAGGGTGAAGGGAAAGGCTTCCCAGTTGGGAAGGGTAGGAAGCAGGGGGAAACAGAAACTCAAGCTATGAAAGAACTGTGAATGTAAAGACAAAAATAATATTTTATTTTGTTGGATAGAAGAGGAAAGGAGAAGAAGAAAATACAAACTACACTACATTAACAGATAAAGCACTATCTAATGAGGGAGTAGGAGAAGTGGGCTCTGCTGCAGATTCCATCCTCAGACCAAAGGCAGTAGAGAAGGAACTGGGAGTGGTCGGACCACACAGCTCTATAGATATGTCCCACACACAGCACAGGGACGGGGGAGGAGAGCGTGTGTGCAGTCTGACGAGCATTGCTGATGAACATCTCTGATCCCAGGAGCAGAGGGTGATGCCACACCTACAAGGAAGCACCCATAGGGACATCACTTGAAGAAGAACCCTTAATTACCATCTGAGTCCCTCCAGAATACAAATGAAAGTTTGGTGTGGGGGTAAGTTTGAACTTTCAAGCAGCACTTCTACAATGTTTAGCGATCAGTCTAAACCAAAGTGTATAATGGACTGCAGCAAAAGGGTGTGAAAGTAATGAAAATCCTTATGGCTAATAAAGCTAGAAAATAATCCTGGCACACTAAATATTCAGACTAATAAACCCCACTGTTACAATTAGCACAAAATTATTAAAAAGAACATTGAGGATTTTACTTATTTGACAATAGATATTGGAGTATTAATGTTAATGTTGATTTGTAAACACTGACATCTTTTCCAGAGTAATTTGAGTGGATTAAACAAAATGCAGTGACATGAAGATAGTTTACTGGCTGTAAATCAATAAACTTCCAGAACTAATTTAGGATCATTTTGGTGTATCAAATGTATTGGTCTTGTGAAGAATTCTTCCATTTGTTTAATGAAATAATGGCACTTGCTGTTGGCTTGTTATACAACTACTATGTGCTTTTGAGTTGAAAGCCAAGATACAATTAAGACATAACTATATAACACAACAACTATTTCAGCAAAATGATCACAGTTTACAAAATAAAGTTTCCTAAATTAGTCACTCAAGTTAAAATTGTGTATGGTCCAAGACTGCTTTATGAAGGATTTCTTTTTACAGCCTAGAAAGGTTATAACCTACACCACAAGGTCTGGAGGCTAGATATCTTGGTCAGGTGGCCAGTTACAATTCAGACTTCACAAGTCTCCCAGTAACTAGTGTCTAATAACTTTGGCAAAGGTTGGTAGTTATCCTACATATTAGCTGCTACTTAAATCAGCAATTCATTTGATCATGTGTAAGGTGACTGTTTTAAAGTTACAGGGCATTTTTGCAACTTGGCATGTTGAAAAGGCCCAGACGGTGCTGTTTTAAGTGGCCCTTCTCCCCATTTGAGCATTGCCTGGATATATGTCTAAGGCCTCTCGTTGCAAAACTGATTTAAATACTATGAGATGCAGGGAGTTGAGGGCACAGCAATAGGGAGTTGAACGAAAAATAAAATCCTTTCAGGATTCTTTGGCTTACATCTATACTACCAACGACCCTGCAATGTTCTCTTGTCAGGCATTTAACAGCAAGTATGTGTTTAAGCTCAAAAGAAGAAGCATTAATCATACTGTATTTGAAACAGGGTGGATAAAAATCAATGATTTTTTTAAAAAAATCAAAAATTGGATTTTTTAAAATTTAAACCAGATTTTTTTGATAAAATGCTTTTTGAAGAAAAACCTAAAGATAGTTTTAATTAAGATACATTATAGCTCATCATGGAATAGGGCTAATAAATTCTAATTCTATAGTATGAGACAATGTATTCATGTAATGTTTCAGAAAAGTTTTGTAAATGAGTTCCAATAGTTCATGGATTAGGGACCCAATCTTATGGGGTTCCAGGGCTTCTGTATAGATTATTTAGGTTAATCTTTCTATCTACCCAAAGGGACTCAGTGCTCAGTCTAGAACAGAGGTGGGCAAACTCCGGCCCGTGGGCTACATCTGGCCCGCAGGACCCTTCTGCCCGGCCCCTGAGCTCCTGGCCCGGGAGACTAGCCCCCCAGCCCCTCCCCTGCTGTTTCCCCTCCCCCGCAGCCTCAGCCCACTGCGCCACCGGCACAATGCTCTGGGCGGCGGGGCTGTGAGCTCTTGCTGGGCAGAGCAGCTGCAGAGACACAGCCTGACCCGGGGCTCTGTGCTGCGTGGTGGTGTCGCTGGCTCCAGCTGGGCGGCACGGCTGCCCGTCCTAGTGCTCTGGGCTGCGTGGCTGTAGTGCCGCCAGCCACCAGTGGCTCCAGGCATGGACTGAGAACTGGTTAAAAGACAGGGAACAAAGGGCAGGAATAAATGGTACATTTTCACAATGGAGAAGGGTAACTAGTGGTGTTCCCCAAGGGTCAGTCCTAGGACCAATCCTATTCAACTTATTCATAAATGATTTGGAAGAAGGGGTAAACAGTGAGGTGGCAAAGTTTGCAGATGATACTAAGCTGCTCAAGATAGTTAAGAACAAAGCAGACTGTGAAGAACTTCAAAAAGATCTCACAAAACTAAATGACTGGACAACAAAATGGCAAATGAAATTTAATGTGGATAAATGCAAAGTAATGCACACTGGAAAAAATAACCCCAATTATACATACAATATGATGGGGGCTAATTTAGCTACAACTAATCAAGAAAAAGATCTTGGCGTCATCGTGGCTAGTTCTCTGAAGACGTCCATGAGTGTGCAGCGGCAGTCAAAAAAGCAAACAGGAGGCTAGGAATCATTAAAAAAGGGATAGAGAATAAGACGGGGAATATCTTATTGCCTTTATACAAATCCATAGTGCGCCCACATCTTGACACAGCCTGAATACTGTGTACAACTGTGGTCTCCTCATCTCAAAAAGGATATACTGGCATTAGAAAAAGTTCAGAGAAGGGCAACTAAAATGATTAGGGGTCTGGAACGGGTCCCATATGACGAGAGATTAAAGAGGCTAGGACTTTTTAGCTTGGAAAGAGGAGACTAAGGGGGGATATGATAGAGGTATATAAAATTATGAGTGGTGTGGAGGAAGTGAATAAGGAAAAGTTATTTACTTGTTCTCATAATAGAAGAACTAGGGGCCACCCAATGAAATTAGTGGGCAGCGGGTTTAAAACAAATAAAAGGAAGTTCTTCTTCACACAGCGCACAGTCAACCTGTGGAACTCCTTGCCTGAGGAGGCTGTGAAGGCTAGGACTATAACAGGGTTTAAAAGAGAACTGGACAAATTCATGGAGATGAAGTCCATTAATGGCTATTAACCACGATGGGTAAGGAATGGTGTCCTTAGCCTCTGTTTGTCAGAGGGGGGTGATGGATGGCAGGAGAGAGAGCACTTGATCATTACCTGTTAGGTCCACTCACTCCGGGGCACCTGGCACTGGCCACTGTTGGTGGACAGGATACTGGGCTGGATGGACCTTTGGTCTGACCCAATACGGCCTTTCTTATGTTCTTATGTTATTAGGGAGCGGGGGGGTTGGATAGAGGGCAGGGTAGTGGTCAGGGGGCAGGGGTGTGGAGAGGGGTTGGGGTGGTCAGAGGGCAGGGTAAAGGGGGGTTGGATGGGGGGCAGTCAGGAAGGAGAGTGGGGGTTGGATGGGGGCGGTGAGGAGCAGTCAGGGGAAAGGATTCCGGGGGAAGTCAGGGAGAAGGAGTGGTTGGATGGTGCAGGGGCCCCGGGGGTGGGCAGTCAGGAAGGAGAGGACGGGTTGGATGGGGCGGCGGGGGGCAGTCAGGGGCGGGAGGTCCGGGAGCGGTCAGGGGACAGGGAAGGGTGGATGGGGCAGGGGTCCTGGGGGTGACATCAGGGGGCAAGAAGCAGGGGGTCAGATATGGGGCAGGAGCCAGGCCATGCCTGGCTGTTTGGGAAGGCACAGCCTCCCCCAACCGGCTGTCCATACAATTTCGGAAACCTCTGTGGCCCTCAGGCCAAAAAGTTTGCCCACCCCTGATCTAGAAGATACCATCAGAGATGCTTAGTTTTGCAGTTCTCAAACTGTGGATTTGTGTCTCCACAGATAACATGCTTGTTAACAGCAAAAAATGTTTTTAAATAAATACATAAATATATAGATGTGAGAAATAACAGACCTCAACCCTATTGTCCCTCTGCAAATTTGTGTACACAGAGTCAATCCCTTACCTCTCTCTAAAAGTGCAAAGTCTCAAAAAGTTCAATGAATAGAAGATTGTTGGGGGCAGAATAGATCTGGACAAGGAGAAGTAGTCTGGAGATAAATGCGAGAAGGGAAGGACAGGCAGTAGAAACAAAAATGAAACTGGTTGAGCAGCATATTCCAGAAGTCTTGAGATCTTTCTGAGCGTAGCCTTCAAGGATTTGAGATCTACCATACCATTCTCTCACTAGAAGGGAAAACCTATAATGGCAGCAGGCCATAAAAGAAACCCAGTCTGGGAATATTTTAATGAAGTTCCTCTACCTGTGGGTAAGACAGGTATGCATGCAAAATGCAAACAGCACAACAAAGAAATGCAAGGCCTGGTTGCCCAAATAGAACAACATAATGAGAAGTGTTCCTTCTCAGGAAGAAGCTGCATTGAAGATGATGAAAGGAACATGCCTGAACATGCAGGATCTTCAGGTTGGTAAAACTTTTTTATTTCATACTTCTTTCTTAAGGACTGCCTGTCTTCCTTATGGACTATTCTTGAATTCTCATGTTTGAGAAAAAAATATAGTTGTTATTCTATCATACTATCATTTTAGATGCAGTTGTGATTAAAAAAATAAATAACTGAAATAGGCAGATCTTCCTTTTACAATTTCACCTTTAAAGTAGTACTGAGTGTCAGTGGATTCAATAAGTAATACTAAATGAGCAGTATGGTAATAATAAATAAATAACTGAATTGACTTATTTTGTTTAGGAGAATCCAACCCCAACATACAGGATTCTGAAGACTATTCACCTTCAAGATCACCATCATTTTCTATAGTTTCAGAGTTATCTGCCAATGATAATGTTTCAGTCACATCATGTATGTCACATAGCCACAGTATATCACCTGTAGCAAAAAGAAAAAAAAAATCTCCATCATCCAGAAACAACCATAGATAAATTTTTGATAAGAACCAGCAGATTACAAAAAGAGGTAATTGATGGGAAAACTGCCCAGTTTGTTTATGCAACAAACTCTCCTTTCCATATGATTGAGAACCCACACTTCATTAGTATGGTTCAGTCATTAAGACCAGGATACAGTTCACCCAACAGAGCAGATGTCTCAGGCAAATTGCTGGATAAAGTGTATGAAAGAGAAATTGAGCAGTGTGCAATAGGTCTAGAGGGTGAAACTGTTAATCTGAGTCTTGATCGGTGGACCAATGTCCATAATGATCCTGTTGTATGTGCCTGTCTGACAACAGAAGAAGGGAATGTCTTCCTTACGAAACAATTGATACATCAGGAAATGCACACGCAGCAGAATACTTGCAAGAAGCTATAACAAACTGTGAAAAAAAATTAAAATGTCTAGTACGCAGCTTGGTCACAGACAATGCTGCAAATGTATCCAAGATGAGAAGAAATTTAGAAGAGAATCCCAAGCTAACAACATATGGTTGCAGTGCTCATTTGATGCACCTCCTAGCCAAAGACTTCAGTGTTCCACAAATAAAGGCTAATGTTGTTGAAATTGCAAAATACTTCCGTAACAACCACTTTGCAGCAGCTGCTCTGACAAAAGTGTAAGAAACCAAGCTAACTCTCCCACAAGATCTGCGGTGGAACTCAGTAGTGGTCTGTTTTGAGCACTATATCAAGAACTGGCCTAATCTGATGACAGTTTGTGAACAAAATCATGAAAAAATAGATGGCACTGTCACAGCCAAAGTTCTCAACATTGGGCTTAAGAGAAATGTTGAACACATGCTGAGTACCCTGAAACCCATTTCTGCAGCCTTGAACAAAATGCAGGAAAATAGCTGTTTCATTGCTGACACTGCTGAAATTTGAAAGGAACTGAGTGAGATCTTAAAAAGAGAAATATGCAATGACAGAGTTAAATTACAAGAATTTAAAAAACGAATGGGACAAGCACTATTTCCAGCTCATTTTCTTGCAAATATTCTCAATACTCGGTACCAGGGTCAAACCTTAACTGCCGAAGAGGAGGAGTTGGCTATGGCATGGACATCCAGCAATCATCCCTCCATGATGCCAACTATAATAAACTTCAGAGCTAAGGGTGAACCATTCAAGAAATATATGTTTGCCAATGATGTTTTAAAGAAAGTCACACCAGTGAACTGGTGAAAGTCACTTAAGCACTTGGATTCAGAGACTGTTAAAGTGATAATCTAACTGTTAACAGCAGTAGCTTCTTCTGTTGGTGTAGACAGAATATTTTCTTCCTTTGGACTAATTGATTCCAAATTGAGAAATCGTTTGGGACCTGAAAAAGCAAGAAAGCTTGTTTTTCTTTTCCAGATTATGAACAAACAGGAAAATGAAGGTGAAGACGACTGAGTTAGCTGCAGAAGCCAATATTTTAAGTTTCCCATGTTCACATGGCTGACATAGTCTATTTAATTTTGGGGGGGGGGGGGGGTTATATTTCATTTTAGTTTAGTTAAAAACAATTTTAACAAAAACAAACCTGATTTTAAAAAACTTGAATGTTTAACTAAATTCAAAAATGCATATGCTTGTTTTGTTAAAATATTGTTTGTTTGCTGTTGAAGAAAAAAAAAACAGAATACATAACGTCGTTGTTTTAGTTAAATAAAACAATTTAAATGTCTGTCTGGTGATGTTTTCCTCCTAATCCAGCATGGCAAGAAAATCCTCCAAATATTAATGATTAACCTGTCGAATTGGAGATTGTTCACCTCCCAATGACTTCATAAATATCTGCTTCAATTACCTTTGGTAAATGAAATAACCAAACAATCATTCATTTTCTGATATAGCTGTAAAACTAATCTGAAAAATTTTCAAAATAAATCATTTTAAAAATGTATAGTGTGTACCTTCTAAAAATGAAACCTACATCTGAGTTGTGAAAAATATGTATTAAGGTTATAACAACCAACAAGAATACACTTTTATATAGAATTCCATGATTAAATTGAGTCTTCCTGACTAATGATTTAAATCAAATCCACCCTGATTTGAAATGAATTCAATTAATTTAGTTAAGAGTGGCTCAAAGTACAGTTGGTTTGGGTGCTGATAAGGTGAGGTCTATCTACTGCAGTTAAAACCTTTCCCAAAGCTATTTAAGGTGAGGAAAAGGAAGAGGAGGAGCAGGGAAACCATTGTATGTGACCAAACATTGCCAAACCATCATCTGAAACAAAGATTTGGTTGATGAAAATGGAGCGTAACAGGTTTCAATGGTGACTCATCACACCAGAAACTAATCTCTGAGCATTTAAGATTAAGGAGTCTTTAAGAAGGGGAAACAAAAGGGGGAAGCAATCTGAAACCACAAAAATATGTTTAAGAAACGTGAAGAATCTGCCCAAACCATAAAACCAAGTTAGAGGATGAAAGACTGACCTTAGCTCACCCGGCAACAATTTAGGGATTTTGCAAGGTCCTGATATCGATACTGTGCCAGTATGTGCAGCAGTATCAAACTGAAATGCAGCAGATTAACCCGGATTGTCAGTCTACATTTCCAGCATTCAGTGAAGGGTCTTTGCATTTAAGAGCTGCTATTAATTTTAAATAAATTGTTCTTGGGGGGGGGGGAGGGGGGGGAGAGAGAAGAATAGTAATAACTTTAGGATACACTAAATTACTCCCAAATTATGTATGTTTACCTGATAGGTTCTTGAGGGAGTTGTTATCCACTTCTCTGGATGCAAGGTCGATGATAACTAGACAGACACACTTTTTGCCTAATTTTGAGCCCAATTCCCTTTGAGATTTGTGTCCTGATGGGAACTTGCAGAACCCTACCACTTTGTATTTGCAGTCAGAGAGCAACAGCAAAAACACACACTGTTTGTTAAGGAGGGAACTCCTCCCAATCACAGAGAAAATGAAGAACACTTAAAATCATAGAATTTCAGGATTGGAAGGGACCTTAGGAGGTCATCTAGTCCAACCCCCTGCTCAAAGCAGGACCAATCCCCAATTTTTGCCCCAGATCCCTAAATGGCCCCCTCAAGGATTGCACTCACAACCCTGGGTTTATCAGGCCAATGCTCAAACCACTGAGCTATCCTTCCCCCAAAAATCACTCCCTCCTGCTTGATAACTTGTCCTGCTTTGGGTTTCATGACACCATTGTCTCTTTGTTCTCTCTCTGGCTGTTCCTTCAGTCCCTTCCAAAAGATCCTAACCATTTCTGCTACACTTACTGTGGGTTATTACAGGACTTTGTCCTAGCCCCCTCTTCTTCTTCTTCTCTCTCTCTCTCTCTCTGGATGATCTACTCATTCATGTGGCTTTAATTATGATCTCTACACTGATGACTCTCAAATCATGTTCTTCTAACCAATGGCCATCTAGCCAATCCCACATCTCAACCATTTTCATATCTCCTTGTTAGTGTCTCACTGTTAACTGAAAGTGAATTTATTTTTCCTCCAAACTCCTTGCCTCTGTCCCCATTCTCTACTACTGTTCACCAGTACCCTCTATCAGGCACATAACTTGGGTATCATCTTTGACTCCTTCCTCTCCCTTGTCAGAGTCAGCTCATTTCCAAATCTTACTGTTCCTTCATACACAAGTTATGTAAGTCCTGACTTTCTCTTTTTGTCCCTACAACTCTCATCTACCATCGTGATTACTCTTACTCCTTTCTGCCCACCTTGATACCAACAAAACTTCCTCTACCTATCATCATTTTGACTGTTCTTCTTATCCCAATCACATCACGTGTAAGTTTAACCTTGCCTTTCAGGACCTGTTACATGACCCCTTGCTACTTACAGAACTTTGCTGCCCGCCCCCAGGGATGCCAACTTTGGCAATTCATCTGTATATTTTCTTCCATGCCATACCTTAGGCTCTGAATACCCTTCGAGAGCTGGGTGAAATCTGCATAACATTCAAACCTCTCCTGACAACCCAAATCTATGACAACTACAATACATTAGTCAAGTTATATTAGTAAGATAAAAGGGCAATGAAGAGAGTTTTATATTTCTAATGCAAAACAAATTGCATTACTAAAATCATCATAACATCGAAACATGTTAATCAGAACCTTAACCACTACCTTTTTGCTGTACTCATTCTCCTATTTTTGACTTTCAGGCCATAAACTCTTAGTGATTTTCCTTCTGTTTGACACAGTGCAACCAGAAATAATAAATTCAGATTTCAGCTATGTATTATTGACTCAAAATGTTTCTAAGTCTGTTACTTAAATGGACACAAAATGTTTAATAAGTGTCAGTTCAATCTAAAGCAACGTTACACATCCTTTCTATGCCACTTTTCTTGTTAGACTGTAAGCTCTTCAAGGCAAGGACTGCATCTTTGTATCTGTTCAACATATGCCTAGAATAATAAGTCTCCCAATTCCAGTTGTGGCCTTTGAGTGCACCACCTCCACCACAAAAAATATTTGTTCTGTTTTCCAACTTTATTTTTGTGCATTTAACAGCACTTTGATATATAGTCAATTTCCCCCTCTGTGTGGGTCTTTCACTCAAACAGAAGAGAGATATTTAGAAAGATGAGAAAATAGGATTGCAAAACTGCAAAAAATGACAAGAAATACTATAGGTATAACCTGAGTACTTTTTAAAAAACTGACTAGAATTCCATTTCATGGTGTTACTTTAAAATATACAGATATTTAAATAGACATACCTGCTCCTTGGAAGAAACATAGACTCTTTGATGAATACTGAACCAGACAGCAGGATATACCAACAGGTGCCAATATCATCAGGGCTGGAATAAGGAAGAGAAAATGATGAGAAGCATAATTTAGACAGTAGGTAAAATTTGCAAAAATCTGTTAGGAAGAGCATCACAAAACCATAAGCCAAAAATGGCTAACAAACTATGAAGGAAAGCTACTATTTAACCATTTGCATCAAAATTCCTTAAACAATTCAAATTTCCCCCTAAAAGCACATACATCACCAGAACACCTTGAATTACTTCACAGTATTTTTAAAATTACAATATTTGGTAGCAGTAGCCCACAGCACACAATCACAGCAGCCCAATAAAATAAAACTGAACCTGATTATAAAAGATCAAAAAAACAGTCAAGCTTAGTAATATTGTTTTGTATTCTGCAGAATCTCTTATCCCTTGATGGAGGACAGAGCCCCTTGCCTTCAACATGAGCTCCTTCCCCATTTCTGGACCATCCCTCCTTCCCATTCCCTTGTTCAAAAAAAGATTTATTCACTTCATGGCTCTGTCTTGCCAACCACAGTTCAGACAGAGGACTCACATTCCAAGAGCAGCTTCACTCTTTTGTCAGCCCACCTCCACCAAACAATTCTGGGCTGCCTGTGTATCTGGTGCTACTTTGTGCTGCTGTTTCATGCGTCTTCCTAGCATAAGAGGGGGTGCAACAGGGAAAGGCAGCTTTTTTTTTTTTTTTTGAAATTTATTTTTTTTGGAGATCAGGGTAAGTGATAGTGATTAGTTACTAGCAGGAAAGGAGGAACAAGTTGCAATTTGCTTCTCTCAGTGATCCTGACCCAGCTTATATCTCAGTACAACACAACCACCTGTACAACACAACCACCCCTTCATTGCCCTTAGAAACACCAAGAAACATGTCTGTAGGTGACACCTACATGAGGGATTAAACTGGTTTCTAAAGATTTACAGGGAATAACATTAGAACAGCAAGTACAGTAAATCCTCACTTAACGTTGTAGTTATGTTCCTGAAAAAGGTGACTTTGCGAAACAATGTTAAACTAATCCAATTTCCCCATAAGAATTAATGTAAATAAGGGGGTTAGGTTCCAGGGAAATTTTTTTCACGAGACAAAAGACTATATTTTATACACACACACACACACACACACACACTCTAGAAGTTTTAAACAAACAATTGAATACTGGTACACAGCAATGATGGAAGCTTGGTTGAGGTGGAGGAGTCAGAGGGTGGGAATTTCCCAGGGAATGCCTTACTACATGAACTAGCACTCCACTGAGCCCTCAAGGGTTAACTCTCACACTCTACAAGCCAGCAGGAAAGGAGGGAGAGCGGGCAGACAGAGACAGATGTGTTTCAGAGATAGAGATGTGCATTTCCAATTAGGTATCAAGAGTGGGGTCGGAAGTACACTGCCTTATTAATTAGATCAGCAAACCCGGCAGCTGTAGCTTCCGCCTAAGGCATCAGCTCCCTCCCTCGCGTGTCTCCCCTACTCTATGGAAGATGGGGTAAGCAAGGTGCAGGGGGACATAAGTCCCCCTCGTCTTCCCTTCCCCAACCCCCCCACCCCCCAGCAAGCAGGCAGGAGTCTTGGGGAGCAGCACATGGCAGTGGGGGAAGGGACAGCTGAACTGCCATTGATAGCCTGCAAATGATGTTAGAAGGGATCATTTCACAACTGTAAACGAGCATGTTCCCTAATTGATCAGCAACATAAGAACGAAACAACGTTAACCGGGACGACTTTAAGTGAGGAGTTATTGTAGTTTGTGCCATCTTAATCGGTGTAGGCTAGGCTGTGACCATTCATTCTTTGCTTCTTCAGTTTTCACCACTCCAACAGCTTGTTGCCCAGATGCTTGAATCCAGTCAATAAATGTACATATCATTTTCATCAAAAATCAAAATTACTGGGGTACACTCTTAAGGATGTAGAATTAGTCATTCTACAGCACTTCCCACTTCATGCTTTTAATTACAAGCCTCAAGTTTTTAGCAACAATTAGCTTGTTCAAACTTCAAGCAAGCCTAGCCCACATATCTTTTAACAAAAGGTGACAGCATAGTTATTAAAATCCAATATTTAAGCTAAGTAGGCTATTTAAAGCTACCTGCACATTACTCATTTTAAAAAGCAAAGCTGCAAGTACATACGTGACAATGTCCTCAAAAAAGAGTGCCAAGATACTACGGTGATGAGTGATGTAGAAATGCATATAGTAATTTTTAAAAAGAGAGGATGTGAGACAGAAAAAAAGCAACAATCAGAAAAATGGCTAGAAATGACTAGAAGAGCATATAAATGGCAGAGTATCAACATTCATACTTAGGAAGTTAATTCTCTTTCCGTTCTTCCCTGAACGTATAGCCATGATAGAAATAAGTCACTCTTGCAGACTTAAAAATGAAACTGTTTGTCATGAAGAGACATCAGATACCTGGATGATTAACAAATAGATCACAATCTCATTTCCCTCAATGACCAAGTACAGAATAATTGATTGAGATGGCCATGTGACCAAACATAGTTCTTTCTTATTCTCGCCAAATGGGCCACACTATTGTGATATGGGAAACTACATGCTATGATAACTTATCCTGGAAGACAAATTCCAAATGGGGGCAAATTAGAGCATCATCACAGGACATAAGAACAGAAAATAAGATGCATGTCAATGGCAACACGTCGTGCTTACTGTTCCTTGCATAACAGGAAGAAACTGGTGTTTTCTTCCCCAGGCACATTGTCAAGGATCTCTATTCTCTTTTTTTTCTGATACGAATAGGCACTGAGAAATGGTGACAACAGAAGTTTAAGTAAAACTGAAAACAAATTAGGAAAAATAAAGAATGCTTTAATCTGACTGAAAAACTGAGTTAGAGACAGACTGTAGAGGAATATAAAAACATGAGCATGAACTGAGAACTGCGGGCATGGTGCAGTAGAAGTAGTTTGCAAGTACACAAATTGATCCGTGATGGCAGACAGCAAAATATGAAAATAGGACTTGGAATTACTGTTTTAAGATTAAGAACTTCTCAGAAATGGAAGCAGTGGAAGGAAGAGTTCACGTTGCACGTTGAAATGACAGTTTCCGAAAAGGAAAACTCAAACTTAATTATCAGAGGGGTAGCCGTGTTAGTCTGGATCTGCAGAAGCGACAAAGGGTCCTGTGGCACCTTATAGACTAACAGAGGTATTGAAGCATAAGCTTTCGTGGGTCAATACCCATTTCTTCGGATGCAAGCAGTGGAAAATGCTTTTTATTGACCCACGAAAGCTTATGCTTCAATACCTGTCAGTCTATAAGGTGCCACAGGACCCTTTGTTGCTTCAAACGTAATTATTTGATTGTAAATCAGTGTAGGGATATTTCATATATCTTGGGCCCTGAACTGCCCAGAAGCAATACAAATTAAAGTCTCTGTGTATGTAATCACTGCAGAGTACTAGCAAGCTCTCTTATGGTGATCTACACGTACAAGGAAAACTATCTTTACTGTTACCAGTGTGCACAAGGTTGTAAGTATGTCAACACTGGCGGACTGTTTTTCATCTTGTATCATCCTAAGGCCGTAAGTATGCACAATTCAAGGGGTGTGTATTATATATATATATATATATATTACATGCCAGCATTTATTTGAATTTTAAGGAAAGTCTTTCATGTCACACTGTGACCACCAACCTCACTTCCTATAATAAATGTTACGTAGCCAATGAGTAAAGAACCTGTTATTAATGACTTGTGCAATCTGCACCCTAAACTTATCTAAAACTGGAATACACTGGCCTTGATACTATTTCAGAGCTATATTTTTGGTACTGCTCAAGATTATCTTCTTTGTGATGGTTTGTGGCATCAAATCAGAATATTGAATTACCAAGCAAAAGAAAGCCATAAAGGGACTGATGCATAAATAGGTCAAAGTTTCAGGAACAATCACTTTGAGACATGGCAAATTTTGACATATAAACAACATTTGGGACATCTGATTTTCTGTCTGCTTCCTCTCCCCACCCATTTCCCCTACATCCATCACTCCTTCCTCCCTTCCAACTTTGCCTCTATGAGGTTTAACAGAATCTAAACTGATTTTTTCTTTAATTACATTTGCTGATTTTGGATGTGGGCGAGACATTATGGGCAAGCTGCACTTGAATTGTGTTGGAGAAGTGATGGGTTCTGGACAGCCAGAAAGCAACAGAAGGGAGGAAGGGAAGGGAAAGGAGCAGAGCATCTCCATCCCTCCTTTACTCTTGCTCCCTCTTGGGTCTTAACATGAATCATTTCTCAACGTGTGGGGTACAAACAAGCGGGCAGCCTTCTCATTACCCATTTCTGCAGTCACGTTCCACAGCTTGGATGTACTGCTCTCTAGATCATGTATACTCTAGGAACTCTGCAATCACAGCTCCTCTTCCCCCCACTCCACACTTGCCCTCCAACCCCCACTCCATACTGTCTGTTACAGCTGTCCCCCTGCTGGATTCTTTTTCAATAGTGGCCTCCCCCCCGGGCCATGGAACTGACCAAAGTCAGCCTGACCCTGCTCATGAAAATGGCTTGTACAGACTAACTGGAGCCATTGCTCTGCCTAGGGAGGAGGCTTCTTGCTCCTTTGTTCGGTTCCTTTGTTCAGACCCGGGCTCGGCGTAGGGGTGCTCTGCCCAGGTATGCAAGACCTAAAGTGGCCACATAGCTGAGCATATGAGTCATACCTGTGGCTCAGAACTTGCCCAGGCATGTCTATGCTTACCTGTAGTTTTCCCTGCTCTCTCCCTCCTCCCCTGTTATCCAGGGAAGCCAATCAAAAGTACTGGTGGGAAACTGCCTAAGTTTGCCTTTAAAACCAGACATTTTCTGATCAGACCCCTGGAGAAGTTCCTTGCCTTGCCACCTGGTCTGATCAGCTAGGGGTCTTGGGAGGCCCTCTCCCCGCTCTCGTCTGTTTTTTGAGCGTACCCCCGTTTTAAACTCCCCTCCCACGAACAACGAATTTGTGCCTGGAGATCTCCTGATTATTGTAAGCGAATTGAGTTTTCTCTGCTTGTTGCTGTCTTGGGTAAGAAAAAACCTCTTGCACACTTCCCCTTGTTTAACTGCTGGCTTTCTTTCCCCAGCAGGCAGACGCAAGCTAACTCCTTGGTCTGTATTAGGTTTAGCTTTTAGTCTAGATAAATTGTAGTTTCATTTTGCATAGCTGTGGTTAAATTTGCTTTAAAGAATTGTTTGTATTGTGTTCTGTGTTACTTGCTAACTTGCGTAGTCTTGGTTAAGTTAAATCATAGATAAGATTTTACTGTGTTCTGTATAATTGTGGTTAAGTCTGTCTTCCCGCTGCCCAAACCCCCCAAGCTCGCCCGTGTCTCCCCCCGAGCTCCCCAGTCTCATTGCAGTCTCTCTGCTGTTTAAACTTGCAGCCTGTCTGCTCTCTGTGTCTCCCTCAGTTCAAATCTCCCTCCGCAGCGCCTCTGCCTTTGGTCTCTGCTCCACCACGTGTCTTCCTCCCACCCCAACCTCATTTCTCTACCACTGCCTTTCCAAGCCTCAATTGCATTACTAAAGTCTAGCATAAAAACCCCATTGGTTACTTTCCTTTTTCTCTCTAACACACCTCACATTTTACATTTACACCACTGTGACCCATTTTTACCTAAAGTTGTTGGTTATTTAACACATTTTACCCATAACTGTTAGTTGGTTATATGCTGCTGTGACACACCCTTTACATAGAAATTGTTAGCTACCTGTTACATTTATACTTCAGTGTTAATTGGTTACCAACTGTATTGTACCCCGCTGTATTGTACCCCACTGTTGAAACCCCCTATCCTGTTTACTAAAAGAAACCCCTCCCCAATTGTCTATCTTAACAAACCCCATACCCCTCACTATTGAATTTTCCCTGTTTTTATATTCTCTTAATAAAGTTTATCTTGCACCCCACCCATGCAGTAATTGTCCCCCAAGATCCCCTACCTGCTGGCAGGGACACATACATGCCTTAGGAAATCTACATCCACAAATTGTGGGCTTCCTAGAATAATAATTTTTAAAAAAACTTCGAAATTATGTATGGTGCAACAGTTACTCTGGATTTCTTATGGCACGCATGGCAGTTATGCATGATGCAAGAAGCTCACATCTGGCTACAGCAGACTTAATTGCACCATAATTGCACCCTATGAATTTATGAAAATAATAATTGCACCCTATGAATCTATGAAAATAGCCAAAGCAATCAGGTCTCACCAAGACGAACAGTTTAAAACAGATCTGGAGTATTTAGATCAAGGCATTTTTGAGTTATGACCAGACAACAGATTAACAACAAAATGTTACCTACCATCTCTCCCAAACATACCTTCTAGTCTCCAGGGGAAAAAAATTCTAACCTGGCATAAAATCTTACTTGTAAAATCTCTTGTAGATTGGTTTCTTTTTGGCAAAAAGGAGTGCATGAGAGAAGAGTATCAAAACCAGTCCTATAGCATGTGGAGGACATGCAACTCTCCCTTAAAAGCTGTTGCTGCACTATTATAAGTTACACAACAAGTATATTCAATAATATTACAGGGAATGTTTTCCAGGCATTTAGGGAACAATAAGCTTTTGGGAATACTAAATGCTATTGTTTGTGGCTAGATACAGTCTTTGAAGTAACAGATCATTATTGCAGAAACTCTAATATTACAGTATTATGTTCTAGATAGAAGTACAGTATTGTGCAGACACAGGTTTGGAAGCAGCACTAAAATGGGCACAACAAGGCAATGTATTTGTAAGATAAGCTCTCTGACACAGAGGTGTGTGCATTAATAGCCCACTCCTGCAATATACTGAACACCCACAACTGACCTGAGAGGAGGTGCTCAGCACCTTGCAGGATCAGGCCCAAAATAAGGAAAAAGCTTTTAACAATGCTGTTTGGAAATGAAGCTTTTCAGTAATTCACTTGCATCTGAAAAAAACAGCTTATTCAGACCACAAACCAGTGAAGATCTCTCTAGTTCCCCAAACCAATTCTCATCAGATATTACTGAGATTACACAAGTAGGTGATATAACAAGGTCCAGGTGAAAACAAAATATTTATTTTTATTTTTTTTAAAACACACACTAAACCAGGCACTCTTTCTTGTGGACCGTCTAATTCCTATCTCATTCACACTAGTTTTACACTGACTTCAGCGGAGGTATTTCTGAGTTACATAGCTGAAATACACTAGTAAGGCACAGAACAATGAGCAAATGCTGAAACAGACGATATGTACCAGTAGTTGTTCTTTGCATTAAAATATTGATTAGACTAAGTCATCTAGATAAAGAACATGAGAATCTGCAATTACTAAAAGAAATCATTCTCCAAATACTATTATCCTCTAATGCAGGTGCACAATCAAGGCCCCCTGTATTTTGTATTAAACTTGACCCTTCTTCTGCGGCAAGACACCTTTCATTCTGCAGCACTTCAGGTAAATTTTAAAAATTAGGTTAATGAATACAAAAATGAATATAATCACTACAGTATATCCTTATTTAATGTGATACTAAATCCAGTTTATTTTACACTACTACTTCCTTTTTAATTTTCAACATAATATAGAATTTTGTATTGTAAAAGCTTATTTGCATTTTGGAAGTTATTAACAGGAAGCTGGAAATTTTGGCAATTAGGTAAGACATGTCAAGCTTCTGGTGACCCAATAGGCAGTTTGAGTTTGTAGGATAAGCACATTAGCTAATGGTTAAATTATCAGCACTGAAATAGTTAACAGTGCCACTGATAACCTGCATCACTAATTAGCACCTCACTGAGATGAATAGGACAGTTCAGACCTCTAAGAGTTATTGTTCCATGATGCATGCAGACTCAGGCAGATAGTACTCCACCAGTTTACACTGTTCATACTTGGTAGGTTCTCTTTGCAACCACAATGGCTATATTTTTTTTTAAAACGAGAGCTTAGATGCAGATGTAAAATTCTGGAGCATGGGTAGCTTCGGTGGAAAATTCCACAGCCACAGTTTGAGTATATGGGGTGTTAAGTGTAGTGGTTTCTCAGTCAGTCCACAGTTAGGGGAGCCATTACAGTTTCTGAAGAAAAACCACTCTGGCCAGTTGATCAGAGCAAATTACAAGGCAGAACATTCACAGGCCTGTTTTTTGCCTGGGTCTCGGTGAGCACCCATTAATCTGGAGTTAGCTGAACAGAATGCACACTGGTGGCCTTTCCAAAAGTATCCACTACAGGGAGCTTCTTGAGGTAAATTATATGGAGTCCAGTAATAAGTTAACCTTTCAGTCAATCTGATGTTAGAGAGTCCATTGACCTAAATTAATATATGGCAACAAGGAGATATAGTCCTTCAGATTGTGACATTGCTTAAAGACAAAAGATGAGACTAATATTACAGAAAGGAACAAGTGTTTGACATATGCTGTTTTTGTGGTAGTTTTTTAAACACACACATCTCACTTGCTTCATGTAACATGAATTCCAAGTGGTGGAATTGTTTGATACATCACCAGCTGGA
Organism: Chelydra serpentina; assembly: GCA_037349315.1. NCBI lineage: Eukaryota > Metazoa > Chordata > Testudines > Chelydridae > Chelydra > Chelydra serpentina. Next base: position 6,068,095 of record JBAIAC010000014.1, on the reverse strand, counting down.
AATGGCAGCTGCACGTCTGTTTTAAAAAGAGGGCTTCAGATTCTTCTGTATTTGTAGAACTTCCAACAACTACCATAGTGGACAGTTTTTACCAATACAGGTAATCGAAAGTCCACAGAGGCATTCTGCTGGTGGAACAGTGTCAAATAAAGGGGGTGTGTCATTCTGTGAGGTGGTTTAATTTGACCAACTTGAAGTCAGGGTTTTATTGATGAGAGTCAAAATCAAATGTGGATGCAGGCAAGGATGTGCCAAAATATGGCAATTTTTGGCAACAAAAAACGTTGGCGCATAGAGCAGCCCTAACAGTTGGAGAAGAATGGGTATAGATCTGGGAAGCAAACAACCCCACAAACTCAGAAATATCCAGCTAATGTGTTTATCCCATGATTTCAAAATGCCTCCTATATGCTCAAATGCAAAAGGTGCAAGCTGCCAAAAGCACCAGCTTCCCATTACAACTTCTACAACGCAGACTAAACCTTGATAAAAATCTGCAGCATTCTGAATGCAGTGTTGGAACAGTGTAAAATTGAGTTTAACATAAAAACACAAAACTGCTATTATGCTGATTTAATTCATGCTTTATGTTCAATAAAGTGAGATTTTATTTTAAACTAAGCTATTATGGAATTTCCATTCTATTGTATCACAACACTGCAGATACCAGGGTACTTGCTGAAAAATTAGATTCACCTTGCCACAGTGTACGGAAGTCCTTGATTAACAGGAATTATGGACTTGTAAAAGGAACTCCAGAGTCAGGGTTCTAACCTGCTTTCTATTAGATGCACGACTATGGTTCCCTCTCCAACTTTCTCAAAGAAGTCTTTTTTTACTTGAATACGGAGGTCTGTAGCTAAAGGGAAGGGAGGTTTTTTTGCACCTGCAAAACTTGAGATAAATCAGACAAGTCATTTCTGAAACGTGGAACTTTGAGACATGACTTCGTGAAGTTGTCACGCAAATAACTGTTTGGGAACTAAGTTTCTTTTTATTGAACAGTCCCTGATGACATCAAAAGCACACTTCTAACTGCTGATAAGGTCAGATGCTTTTTTCGGGTCTTCTTCACAATACATTTTCTAATATATAAATGCTCTCCCAGATACATAACATTCAAAGGTCTGGTAGAGTTTATAAAGCTCTGCCAACATATGGCTGTATCGGCTGAGCTCATAAGCTTCCCTTATCATATTGCTGCGATTCAAGGCAGTTTTAGACTCTCCCATTGAGCCTGTAGTATTCAGACAGCCAAATTGATCAAGCTGAAGGAGGTTAAAAATTCTGCTGTGAGTGTATCTGATTTTAATATCATATTGTCCTGTGTTTAATTGAAAAATACGTATTTTCTTTACATCATGAGTTGCTTGCCCAAGTGGTGCAATAGCTACAACTTCCACCTTGTCCCCACAATCTCTGGAACTGACATGGTACCTGAAACTACTTTAAACATTTTTCAATTGACTAGGTTCAGCATAACTGTTAAGGTTTGAGGTCAGTTTCTATTTAGCAGAGTATGTCATAATTCCAGGTTTCTGAAAGAGAATCCATACAACATTTTAACTTTTATTATAAACCCAATCAACACACACAGAACTCATGCATGTTTTCCTTGGGCATGATCACAATAAGGCCAGGGACTGCAGACAATGGCTCACATAAAATAACTTTAACACCGTCTGTAAAATGATTTGGATTTGTTATTTGGATATTCATTAGAAACAGTTGCCTCACCTGGGTGATAGCCAGGACACTAAATGCTATAGTTTCTGAGCAAGAGTGATTCTAAATTATAGCCAAGCCTTGATCTTCAAGGTTCTGGACTGTACAAACTGCTGAATACCCTCAATCCCTGGGAAGTCATTTGAAATTAAGGTACTGCTCAGTACCTTGCAGGACCCAACAAATTACTCGTGTCATCTCTAGCAAGATTTCCCTGAACATGGCCTAAAATTTCTTTTTCTCTGTTAAAATAGTGCCATAGATTTAAATGGCCCACTTACATATTTGATTCTCCACTCCTGCCACAGATGGCATCAATATAAATACAATCTTTGCAACAATGGATTAAGAGTCAGGTTCGTACTGTAGTAGAACTGGAGATAAAATATTTAGGACCCAATCTTGCAAACATTTAAGCACATGCTTAACTTTATGCATGTGAGTTTTCCCATTGGTTTAACTGGGATAACGTTTGTGTAAAGTTAAGCACATTTATGAATGCCTGCAGGATCAGCGACTTAGTCTGATGGAAATCAAATCAGAAGAGGGCTTTCATGTATTCACACCCTGGATTGTAAATTTGAGACACTCTACTCTGAAGGGGAGGGAGGAGGTTTAAAGAGATTTACTTTCCCTTCAAGTTTCGTAACCCAGGCTTCATAAGGACCACCAACTAAATAGCATACCTATAACTTCCAGAAGACACTGCGAGAATCAGCCCAAACTTTAAGAGGTGGTCTTGTATTTTCTAACCCATTTCCAACTTGCAAAGATTATAAGAGCAGCAAGAGCCTAGAGAAACGTATCTTCCTTGTCTCTGGCAAGAAAAGTGGAACCCTCAGGAAATCACTACGGTTCCAACACCTAAACATTTCCCACACACCAAAATTGTACCTTTTAACCATAGAGTTATAGTTAAAGCAGTATAACTCCACTAGTGTGTGACTGCTGTTATCCCCCAGTGCTTTACTTGGGAGGTTTATTGATTTAAACACACACACTGATGCCAATAAATATATTGTGCATAAACCATGTCTCAGAACACCTGAGCACACGTTCAAGGCAACAACTGAAGTTGCCCCTCAGTTATATGGACTGGGATATGTATACCCAGACTCCTCTTGGTTGAGAGATATTTGGAAAATGAGAAAAGACTAATTGTGCTCCAACATCTACTCTGAATAAGCAGAAAAGACAGCAGAGAATCAGTCCCAGCCATAGGAGAGAAGCTGACATATTGGAAATGAGAAACATCTTTCCAGTGTCAAGTATCAGACACTACATTGTGGAATTAAAGGAGAGCTTATTCTAGAAACCCATACTCCAAGGGTGTTAGTTTCTTCAGATTCATCTCTCATGTTTGAGTTTTCCTCACACATATGCAGTTCTGAAGAGAACAGCTTTTTCCTTGCCCATCTCATTATAGTCAACATCTGTGTGTAGACAGCTGTTTTTGGGCCCACCTTTGTTTATATAAGCAACTACTATAGTATTAGATGTTTCCCTTGAAGTGATTGGTGATGTTGCATTGCAAAAATAACTTTCACATTTTTCAATATTTTCCCAGGTAGTCAGCTACCATTTTACCTGAGTTGTTTGATCACTGGCACATTATCTGCAATCAGAAGGTGAGTTGTTCACATTTTCAACTGGTCTGTCAACTAACTTATAAATAATAATTGGCCATCAGATATCTGCCACATCACCATGCTTGAGCTCTTGATGCTATATGTAAGCAATGTTTAAAGAATAAGGTACATCCCAAACAAAAGCAATGACAGAGTATGTACTGAAGGTACAACTAACTGATGGTCCATGTGTCAGCTACACACCTACCTGACCTCCCCCACTGTAAAATTTTAACTTGATGTATATTAACCAATTAATTATATTGCTGTTGTATATTTCTCCTTATCCGTGAACCTCATACCAAATTTAACAAAATAGAAAGATCACAAATATCAGAAGGACAACAAAAAAAGGCATTCCTAGCTATCACTAAACTTGTGATTTTTAAGTGGCATTTTTGTTTAAACTGAAATCCACAGTTGTGACTCGCTGATTAAATGAGAAGAAAGTTGGCAAAATTTGGCTCTTGGTATCTAAAAATGTAAAAACACTAGACCAACACTTCAGGAAATAATTTCTTTGTAGATTTCTGTACACATAACCAATGCATCTTTCTCTGAAAGGTCTCAACAGTATTCTTCTATCTTTTTCGAATCACCAAAAATAGCACCAGTTACTGTAAGAACAGCATAAAACAGATTTTGTAATATAAAAAGTAAGCCTCTACAGAGACAGGTGCTTGTAAAAACAACTTACATAAGTCTGTTTTTAACAATTAGTGAACAAGCTTTTTCATACCTGTCTATAGACAATGGGCAGCCACATTTCCCTGCATGAATAACCTAACATTGCATAACACTGATATTAAAATTTTCAACAATTATATAGCACTTGAGATTATGGATAGAAATTCAGCAAGAGAAAGCAGTAGACTCTTTTCTTAACAAAATTCCATTCTAATTTACTAATGGAAGTGGTGTATGATTACATAATCCTACATAGATTTTGTGGACACAGTCCTACTACTTAGTAAGTCCTATGCTCTGGAATTATTTCTCTAAACTGCCTGTTATTCCCAGCACTGCTGCAACAATAAAAATATGACTATTTTTAGTTAAACATTTATCGTAAAAAAGAAGGTGCAACCTATAATTCTTGTAAAAGCCTTAATTTCAATTTGACAAAAGGCTCACAAAGCATGTCAAACAATAATGTAAAAAATCTAGTAGAACTCATTGTACTGCAATGAATTGTCTATACTAAGTCTTTATTCAATAACGTTATCTATGCAAAATCAACTATCAAGTCATTGAATGTATTTGTCCTAATGGCAGATGTTGACTAAGAAGCTCCCCACGGCAAATGCCCTCCCAATAAAATATGTAAACAAGAAATCCCAATTTACTGCAGTGCAGACCTGGCAAGATCCCAGTACAACTTTGCCAACTGTCTGGCTATCAGAAGGTATAATACACCTTCAGGAGAGTGAAAAAGCAATAGACAAGCCGTTCTGCAATGACTCTCTGCATTATTAAATATCCTGTTGGATGACTTTCACAAGAGTCTATGGAAGCACAAGGAGAATGAATATATATTGCCTGAAGAGGTCTATCTGAAAATCAGTATGCTGATCCAGACAAAAGTTTCAAAACAGACTTAATCCTGAGCATGATGTTTATTTAGAGGGTTTTTAATCAATCATTTGCAAAATGTCTTCTGTGTCCTTGGAAATACAGGGGTTAAGAGGAAATCTGTTACTAACTCTGAAATCAAGGATCTTCAAGCATTAAGGACAGTAAATTCTGAAATATTTCCAAAGCCTCCATGAAGACACACACAATGTTCGGAAAAAATAAGTTTAGAGTAAGAGTAGAGCAAAGTGTCAAAGAAAACAAGAGAAAATAATTATACTGGGAATCTAAAATATCAAGCATGAAAATTGTGACTTCTCTCAAACATCCCAGACCTTTCGCCAGTATGTAAATGGTACACAGAACATTTAATAGTTCAGACTTGTAAATTAACAAAGCATTAAATTTGAAATGTAAATTTAAAGAGAGTCATGTCTATTTAGAGTATGCTGTCCAGGCTAAGAATCACCACAAACACTAAGGGCCACATTATGCCTTGCATGCATCCATTTCCCACTCCATAGCTATGTCAGACTATGCACACATGCAGGGCCTCCTTCATTAGCCCCCCTCTCTTGCATACGCTGCCTCTGCCCTATTGTCCAATCCTGAAGACACAGGCTGGCAAGGAGGGGCTATGGAGGTGCTACTTGCTGCTCTACTGTAGGATCCAAAGAATCACTCAGGGGAACACATACAAATAAATTCCCCACACTGATCTCCAACAACCCTCTAAATCCTGTGCTCACCTCTCATTGCACAGGACTCATGGATATTACACAAAATCATAAAAATGTAATGCAATAAATTAATCTATAGTTTAACTCCACTGAAGTCAAACACTAGAGATGAATTTGGCCCAAAATACCCAAGTCATTGTCACCTCCCCAGCATGATATTTCAGCCGTGTGTGAACTTTGTCATCTAAAGAGATTAAAATCAACAATCTGCCATCAAAATTCAAAAGTTTTCTGCCAACATAACTTATTCCGTAATATATTCAAAGGGAATAAGAGAAGCATGCAAGTTATTTAACTTATTTGAATACACACACATTGGCTCCATATAGTTTCCTTATAAGAATAAAAACTGCTTCCTAGTAAAACAGAACCATATTATTAAAACTTTGTATTTTAAAGACTCGGCTATTCAATCTAATCAAAATTAAAATTGTAGGAACAGATCCCCAAAATCATTTTTGGTACATGGATGGTACATGGCTCACTCCCTTCCTCATAACCAAAATCATATGTACAAATGTCAAACTGCATAGCTATATACCACGTATCAACCATGTTCACTGAAAAAAAGTATTTAAAGTTGGGGGTTTTTGTATTTGTATTTTTATTTTTTAATTCAGAGAAGTTTAAAAAAAGCTTTTATAGTCAGAAAGATCCCTCATTTGCCAAATATGGCTGAGCAGATTTAATCTAACTCGATCATAAAAAAAAAATGTATTTTGGCTGCCAAGGTTAAGCCTGACAAATTAAATGGCAACTGATACAACTATTAAAAATTAGGCTTATAAATAAAAATGCTGACCAAATCTCATCTATGGCAGTGCCAAGTGTCAATATGATGTAGAGGTGAAGAATAAGAATCTTTTTAACAAGTACTTTGACAGAATGTAGTAAGCATAAAAAAAAGTGTGTGCGCGCGCGCGTGCGTGTAAAAACCTCAAATCTGAAGCCTCAAAGGCTTTTAGCCCTTCTATCATTAACTTCACATCAAATGAAACTAGTAGAGATGTCTGGCAAATGAAGAATAACTGGAGCTGAACTGCCACTTTTAATAACCTAGTTCCCATGTTAAACAAAGAGATGGCCCTAGGGTTGGAGAATTTGTTGCAGGCACATAAACCCGCTGATAGTAAAGTAAATGCAGATGAGCTAAGTCAATTTTAACAACATGTTCTGTTTTTCCCTTTTGGCCATTTAAAAAAAAATTAAAGATTTATATAGGTATTATGAATTCTTACAGCTTATTTGTTTTAAGACAAAGATAAAAATGGATAGAATGTTTTTTTATGAACATGGATAATTCTTGGTGTTACATTTTTAAATGTGTACCTCATAACTTTAGATGAGAAAATTGGTGCCTCTCCCTTCCCTAGTAGTGCTCTCTCCTCCCTACCTGAGAAAACAAGGCTTCAGTCCTTTATTTAAAAACATGTTATTTACAGTGAATGTATGTTGTTCTATGGGTAGTTTGTTCCACCTTGACAGCAAGTATATTGGTTTTCATCTTCACATGAAGAGAAATAAAGATTTACCTTCCCAATATTGATACATTAAGTTGTGCTTGAGGAAGGTCATTCATATATACATGGAAAAAGAGGTCAATCAATCATTTATAGCTCAGTCATAGTTGAAGCTACATCCATACAGACTTTTTTAAAGTGTATTTTAGAGCTTGTGACAAACTGTCACATTGACAGCACTGAAATCATTGTAGCACTTATTGAACAGGTAGGAGTTCAATCTCTGTGCCTACTTAAATCGTTGGCCTTTGAGACTACAAAACAAGGGCTACCAGTTGTGTAGTTTTGCAATGTCCACTAGAAAACTGGACTAATGACCAACTCATTTCATACAGGTCAAAAATAACTTTTTGGTCACTACTGACCTAGAGATAAGTGTCTCTCTATCCCATTACCTGACCCCTGAAACACAGATACAAGGGCTAGTGAATGCATCTTTTACACATTTTAATTTTATAACCCTCAATATTACGCACATGTGTCTTGTCATACGTATGCTAAGTTTAGAAAGGACACAAATAAAGAACAAGTCCCCCCCCCCCCCGCCCCATGAGGTTTACCATACCAAAAGAAGATGGAAATTAACTAAATGTACAAGTGTACTGAAAACACCAGAATTTCAGAGCCACTCTCAATTAGGGATGTAGGGAACATATGTAGTGAACATATGTAGTCAAGGAGAATTTGCCGGATTTCCTTACGGATCCATCTTTGATCTCACAACATATCAAAATGCTAAACTATAACCTAGACAGACAAATTTGTGGGTGTCTGACTTGACAAAATTCCAACAATTTAAAAAAAATATTCCAGTACTGTATAGGTTTTCATAGAGTCCAAGTGCGCACAGATTGCTCATGCTAAAACCAAAAAGATTTTGCACTTGTGTGTATAGGAAGAAATTGCCAATTAGACCAACTGAATGGAGTGCAAAAAAGAGGGTCAGAAAGTAAGTAGAAAGGACAGGCAGAAGATCAAAGTGAAGATAAAGTCACATGAAAGGCCTGACAAAGGGAATCAATGCAAAGGAAAGGGAAAGGCGCTTCAAATTAACCCAGATTTCAGGATTTTCCACTTGCATGTTACATTTTCTCAGCATATACACCCTGAATTCTTATTTAAGTATTATTAATACCATAAATTCTGTGAATAGCAGCATTTATTTTGTTCGCACAAAAAAACAAAGAGAGTGGCTACGATACCTATTCTTTGTTTAAACTAATGATCAGGTAAAACTCCTATTCCTGAAATTGAGAGTCTAGATGATAATTATTAAAAACATAAGTACACACAAAAAAGGAATGCAATAAAACCAGAATGCAACAAAAACTGCCACCATAAATGTCACTGATAAAATAGTTATGTACAATCAATCATTTAAGATTACGCGGGCTAGATAATGATATTAGAGTATGTTAGTTTCTACTGATCTTTATTTTCCATATACCTTTCTTTAGATACAATTATTTAGTTTATCCAGTTTCAGTCAGACATTATACCAACCTTGCAATCATGAAAATTTAGCACATAAGTATGCTCACCATTCTTTGTCATGATCAATAATGAAAATACAAAAAAAATATTTGCCTGTGCAAAAACAAAATTACAGGTTCTGGGCCAGTGGAGAATTTGAAAGCTTGCATTATTCATACACATTTCAACTCATCCACTAATGAACACTATACTGCATTGCAGGTTACCTGTTTTACATTAAAATCTTTAAAAAAATTAGCCCATTGGGGGGGGGGGGTGATGATTAATGGCACACTTAAGGATGTGTGTTGTTAAGAGATCTCCTGTATCTGAAATGACAAATTCACATCCCTGCTAATTATCACCCATGCTAGATTTGATCTGGCACCTATGGCAGAAAAAGCTGGTCACTACTGCTTTATCTTGATTGATATAAATCCAGATGACAGCTTAATCTGAGGAGATGACATTACACATCCACTAATTCTCTGCCCTTTTACTGAGTACAAAGTTACAACAATGCACATCAGCTCTATCACTGACACCAGTTTGAACCTGCACATTTCTATGCTACGTGATGAAGTTAAGGTGGCTCATTTGTATTTACAGAACACACTTTTAATCAGCAAGTTGGAATAACTTTAGCACTTTTAGAAAGATTTGGTTCACTGAACTGTACATAGTAGAAGAGAGGAAACACTTACTAGTACAGAACTTCGTTTGCTTCATGCCTTTCATATCTCACAGTTTCACACATCAGTCTGTAAGAGAAAAAATAAGACATTTTTTTCCTTTACCACCTTCATAGTTTATCATTCAAAGGAGGCCTCAGTGTCTGAAAAAAGTTTACTTAAAATATTTAATGAATATGTTCACATTTATTCTCAGCCCTTAATGAAAATAATATGTGTTTACGTTTAAGTTGTTTACCGACATATCTCAACTGGTGAGTTTACAGTACTGAAGTTGCCAGTTTACCTAACGTGACTATTAGTGGGATTAATTTCTCCCATTACATGCTTAGTCTCTGTAAAATGGGGATAATGATATTGACCTCCTTTATAACGTGCTTTGAGATCCGCTGATGAAAAGTTTTGTAGAGGAGTTAAGTATTATTTCACATTTCAGTGTAAGCTAGTTCAGAATATGAGGCACATTTTAAGAAAAATAAAACAATACGCAATACTGATCAGATGTCTTTTGTGAGATTTCCAGTACTTGCTTTTTCAGGTCAAGCCAAATATACCTCAAAAAAGTACCTCATGTTGACACTTCTGCCTTTGGCTGAAATTTTGAAGCTTTAGCATTAAAATCCCTTGCTCGTTTCCAATTCCAAAAGAGCAGTAAGTTACAAAAGGTGTAACTTCTCTCCAGACTTCAGGAAAATCCTTAATGCCCCTTTCACATCCAATACGTGCCACTTTTCCTTCAGGTGCACTTATTTCAGACAAAACATTGTAAGGGAATTTACTAAGTCCTGAGAGCAGTAACCTTCCTCTTAGTGATGAAATCAGTGATGATTCTTAGAACCACTTAACTTTCATGAAATACACAGCATTGTGGCTTAGTGGCTTACACCATTTCTCCCCTCCCTCCCTTTCCAGATAGATATTCTATACTTACAGAACAAACTGCAAATAGAAAGGCTACTTGATGGACAAGTATAAGGAGATTTGCTTACAAGGCTAACGTGAATATTTTATTAAAACATTAGGAACTATATCTGAATTCCAGGCAGAAATTCTCAGTCCCTAGGGGTGTGATCATTTCTGTTGCAATGAGGTATCTTGCTATGTGAAGATGACCCACTAGCTTCTGATGACATATGAAGATAAAGTTTTCCAGCACTTCATTCCACCAGGGCGGCTAAAAACTGAATTTTGTTTAAAACAAAATTTTAAAAACCAGATTTTAATTTAAGTTATAAGCTTTTTGCTCTTTAAAATAGACATTTAAAATGAAATATGAATTTAATACAAAATATGTTAAGGCCTAATCTTATTATAATCGCTTACCATATTTAAATAAATATGCTGAATTGAGGAGCCTCTATCAAAAGCTGAGTTAAAGTTTGTTTTTCTATGTAAAGACAGGATCATGGGAAAAACATCTAACTTTTGAGATCAAGCTTTATAAATATGACAACTCATGGACTATAGTTAACACCTCTGGTTAATTTAGATGAAAAATGTGAAACATGTTTTGATAAGAGAAGTTTATGTATCCTAAACATTGAGGTGGTTTTTCTTGATAAAAATAAATTGCATATGCTGTTGTGTGTGTTCAGTTAAATTCCAGTTGCCATCCTAATGAAGCTTGACACAAACTCATGAGCAAAAAGTGAATTATCTAATAAATAAGCAATATATCATTCACCATTTTCTAACATACTCAAATTTCACCATTAACAGGAATTTGAAAATATATAACTTAATATTTTCATAATTAAATGTATACAATTGTAGTATACCTCCGTAGTAGCAAAAATATGTACCAAATCTAGTGTACAGGCTCCATTTACTTAAAATGTTTTAATGGTTATATCAACCAATGAGAATGCACCTTTCTTTAGAAAATAAAGTTGATTAAAATTGATGATTTTAATTGAGGCTTCCCACTTGGTAATTTAAATCATGATTTAAATCAATTCACCCAGCACCCCAGGCAACTGGGGAAAGTCTGACAACATGGCTTCTCAAGGAGTGGAGGGAAAAACTCGTTTGGGCCCCTGGATCAGTTAGATTTTTCTGTAAAATGTGATAAGGTTTCCCCATGGCCATTGCTATTGTCTCCTAGCTCCAGGGCCTCAATAGCCAATTTGGTTCTACTAAAATTACCCCTATACCCACTCCCTCACCATAGCTTTTTAACAACCTTGGCTAGTGAGGGGAAACAAGGGAGTTTTTTCTGTTGATGGATAGGGCATGAATTTTTCCCTGCTTATGAACAGAGGTGGTTGCGACCATTCCTTTCCCTGGCAATGGACTATCCGCTCCTGTATCAAACAGTCCACTCTGATGTTGAGAACCCCTCTAATCTGCATGTCCTACATCAAGAAACCGTTTCTACTCACTGGAAGGGCATTTTTGCTTCCTTGTGCAATGAGAAGTTTATTGGGCCTCACTACTTATGAATACATCCTGCTGTTGAAATATTGTCCATTGTATCACATGGGTTTCCAGATCGTGCAACCTTAAAAAAGCCAGATGCCTGCCCTTAGTTCTAGGATCTCAATCTTCAGTTATTGAGTCTCTTGGTCTTACGTGTCATAAATCAATCTGCAGAACAGAGAAGCTAAGAGAAGGTACAGAATAGGAAAATCACTACTTCTGGAGCGAAGGTTTTAAAAAAGTAAATATTAATAAAGGAACTTGATAAATTCTTCTATAGCCTCTGCTCTGCTAGCAGAGTTCTGTGTGATGCGCAGGCTGGGATTAAGGAATTATAAAAGACTCTGGTTTCTCAGTGACAGTGCAATTTTACTTGGCACGTAAATTCAGCTTTGTTTTGAGTTTGGGGAAAGGTTGAAATCCATGCCTCCTTTAGTCAGGCAAATTAACCCTTCCTTAGTAGCACTATGGCTGGATTTTCTGTAGATAAACAAGTAACACAATCCTCTTGGAAAAGGTGACACAGTGTTTCCAGTAACAAATGTATGTGTTTTGTTATAATTAATAAAATTAAAGCTCTTTTATAATAGGCAGTTGATTACTTCCTTCCTATATACGAAGTTTCTGACCAGTACTTTGAGTGTGCTGATATTTATTTGAATGTTACAACATTCCTACATCACAACATAATTTAGTCAACCAAGTTCAGAACCAAAACCAACCTCAAAAAACCCAAAACTTTAAGATAGCATTTTTCAGTAGTGAACAAAGCTATTTTAGAAGAAAAGCTTGCTGTTTCAAAAAAAACCCACAAAAACAATTCATCTCCAAAAATGGTTTACAAACTAACAGGCACAAAAGGAGTGTTACTATCCTGGAAAACCCTATAAATCTGAATGAAGTCAGCCTTTTCTCTATATGGTATTGTAAACAGAAGCTCTCTTCTAGGAATTCTCTGTGTTAGTAAAGTTAACAGGACAAGTTCCACACATTCCTTAGAAAGAATCTCTTGACTTAATTCCAATTTACAAGCCAAAGCCATGCATCAATGTATCAGGCCATGATGATCTTTGTTTACAAGTCATAAGGTCAGTTTAAGCCTAGTATTTTCAAACATGGATAAGTACGCTAAAAATGTTACATATAATTTCATAATAATTAATATTGCAACAGTTTGTGAATGATCAAAGCTCACCTTCCAGAACTAAGTGAAGTGAAATCTGTACCTACACACAAGTTGCAAAACATATTCTGACTGCTCTTGGATAAAAAAAAAAAAAATCAACACTTGGATAAAACTGCATAAAATGACATGTGAAGGACAAAGTAACAGTCTAGAGACTAAAGATTAGCATCCAGACCATAGATCTGATTTGTATCAAAGTTAATTCAATGCATTAAAATAAGGTAACAAAAGTAATTTGGCTTGCCCCTCTACACTGGTTTATGCACTGTAGCATAGTAATTATTTATTCTCTATTAAAAATCTCATGTTTTTACACAGTTGAAATATTAATTTAAGGAAATTTAATGTCAAATAAACCAACCACATAAGGCAACTTTACTTGATAGTACCTCACCTGCATTAATAGTGAAACATAAAAGCTCTCCCTCCCCAGCCCTGCCCCACCCCAGTCACCCCACCACTGGAGCCTGCCTCTCTCTCCAACATCCTGCCCCAGTCGCCCCCTCCCCTATCCCTAGAGCCGTGCTCAGCTGGCAGAGGGAGGATAATGGAGAGAACAGCGAGTGACCGGGGGGGGGGGGGGGGGGGGGGGGGGGGAGGGAGAAGAGAAGTGGGGGCAGGGCTTCAAGGGAAAGAGGTGGAACAAGGGATGGGGCTTCGGGAGAAGAGGCGGAGCAAGTTCCAGCACTCAGCGTCCGGTTTTCACAAATGAGAAAGTTGGCCACCCTACTTCTCTCTAAAGTTCATAAGACTACCAGAACCAGAACAGCATCACCTACTGCAGTGATTATGATGGCATAAGACTAATTAAGATTGTGCACTAAATTTTACTCAGGACCAGGTACAGTAACTCTTCACTTAACGTCATCCCGGTTAACGTTGTTTCATTGCTGATCAATTAGAGAACATGCTTATTTAAAGTTGTGCAATGCTCCCTTATAATATTGTTTGGCAGCTGCTTGTTTTGTCCACTGCTTGCAGGAAGAGCAGCCCGTTGGAGCTAGCTGGTGGGGGCTTGGAACCAGGGTGGGTCAGCAGCCCCCCATCAGCTCCCTTAAATTCCCTGTGCTGCAGCACCAAGCAGGCTATCAACTGCTTGGAAGTTCAGGTGTCCCTCCCGCCACTGTCATGTGCTGCTCCTGCCCTCTGCCTTGGAGCCGCTCACGGGAGTCTCCTGCTTGCTGTGCAGAGGGGGCATTCCCTGGGAAATATTTCACCCTCTGACTCCACCATCTCAACCAAGCTTCGCAATCATCATTGCTGTGTCCAGTATTAAATTGTTTGTTTAATACTGGGGGGGAGGGGTCTGGCAGAAAAAAAAATTCCCTGGAACCTAACTCCCCTCCACCTCATATTTACATTAATTCTTATGGGGAAATTGGATTCGCTTAACATCGTTTCGCTTAAAGTAGCATTTTTCAGGAACATAACTGCAACGTTAAGTAAGGAGTTACTGTAATAGTGAAAGACACTTATATGCATAACACTTTCACTTCTGTAGCAACTAGTCCAAATGTTTAAAATGTGGGCAAAAAGCACCCTCAGCAAGAGTGGGAGAAAGCAATAGGAGATACACATAGATGAGCCACTAGTATACTATTTTATACATTATTTTACAAAAAAAAAAAGTGGTCTCTTTTATACAATTAGTAAAAATGTGGGAGGATTTGAGGTTACATGCATGTAACTGACCTGATTTAAAGAAATTCTTGAATGTTTTATTCTATGGACACATCAGGAAATGTTTAAAAAAATGTAGAAGTGTTTAACAGATTTCTAGATTGCCACTAGCTTATGGTATGGTACTGCTGTATCCTCGGACACATCTTCACTCAGGGCCGGATTTACACTTTACATGCCCCTACGCACAGCATCTTCAGAGCCTCTCTTCCCCCTCCATCCCTGCCTATAACTGACCTTCATAATTTTCCATAAAAAATTAAACAAGAAATATAAAAATAATTTAATACTTTTTAACTTTTAACCCACTTTTAACTTTTAGGCACCCCTAGAACGCCAGCACTTCTAGTCGTGTGCCTACTGTACCTAACTGGAATTCCAGCCTTGTCTTCACCTGTAATCTATGTGAACACAAATTATTTGTATTAAACATTTATTTTCAGAAGTGATCAATTCTCCTGACACTTTTTTTCAATTAATACTAAAGATGATGTATTGCACTTGCAAATGAACAGGTATTTAAATATGATGGAAAGTGGTATAATAACTGCTCCTATAGTGGTCGACTCCTAACTTAGCTTCAGGCCTCCATTTGCTAACCTTCAAACAATGTGATTTTTACAGAACAGCAGTAGTACCATTAGTCATGTCAAACTGTACACATCAATTAAAAGAAATCATGTCACCAGCAATTCCGTTTTAATTAAGTTTGGATGTTGCAGCGCCAGATTCTAAACAGCTATTTTTAGCACACAGACTTGAAGACTCCTCCAAGAGGCAGTGTAGACATACCCTTAGTGACCACCAACAAAAAGTATGGTTTAAGTGACTTCCTCACACAGGAGCTCTGTGGCAAGGTAGGGATAAAATCATTCTCCAAGGCAGTATTCAACAGCCTTAGCCACGAGATTATCTCATCCTTTTCCCCCATGCATTCTCCTGCATCATTCACCACACACTTCCCAACTTCAGAAACAAATGAGGCAGGAGTCCTACGGACTAAACAATTGATTCATTCCCAGCACACGGTCCATCGTGTGAACTGAATGAGGCAGGGGTCCTATAGAAAAACAGTTTGTGATCATGTAATTAAAGACTAACATAATACATACAGAGCAGGGGGCCAAATTAAGGCTGCATGGGCAAACACAGCTGTAGCATTTTTTAACTTCTGAATATGATAGAATATACCCATGTTCACACCCTATTCACTGTTATAATAATGTTTGTACGAAGTATGCCTTGTAAAGTATCATTCGAAAACTCATAATTTGCTGATCAATAATATTATGGCAAAATGCACATAGTAGCAGTATATGTGAAGTTATAAACAAGCTGAAATCATAACTAAAAGTACAGTAGAACCTCAGAGTTACAAACACCTCAGGAATGGAGGTTGTCTGTAACTCAGATGTTTGTAACTCTGAACAAAACGTTATGGTTGCTCTTGCAAAAGTTTACAACTGAACATTGATTTAATACAGCGTTCAAACTTCACTATGAAGGAGGAAAATACTGCTTTCCCTTTTCTTTTCTTTTTTTGTCGTTTACATTTAACACAGCACTGTACAGTATTTGCTCCCCGCCCGTCCCATCCCGTCCCTGCTGCTGCCTTACTGCATACTTCCAGTTCCAAATATGGCATGTGGTTGACTGGTCAGTTCATAACTCTGGTGTTCGTAACCCTGAGGTTCTACTGTATGTTTCCCAGATAAGCCTGGGGAGTGGCCAAACCAGTTCCTCAGCGACAAAGAGCAAGCTGATGCCTCAGCCAGGTGTCAACTAGGCCGATGGAGCATTACCTGCTAAGTGGCCATTCTTTGGCAGGAAAGGGGTCAAGGGCAAAATTCTACATTTTGGCAAAGAACCAGCATGGAGTTACCTTCCACACAGACTGCTTGTCACCTTGCTCCCAGCTGGAAATGCTTCTGAAAGCAGGACAGGACTATAAAAAGAAGGGCAGACACCGCAAGACACTCCTCTTTCCGCCCCCTCCCGCCCATCGCATTCACTGCACCTGAAGAGACAAAGGAAGCAGCTGTTGGACTCTAGGGGAGGGGTCCTGACCTGAGAGTTTGGTCAGCTGCTGGAGCTTCTGGTGAGGAAGTTTTTTATTGCAACTAAGATAGTTTCTATTTTTCTTGTAAACGTTTCTGACTTTCATGCCTGATTACTTGTACTCTCTTAAAATCTCTGTTTTATTATTTTATCTAACCCAGTGTGTTCAAGTTGAAGTGTTCGGGTAACCCCATTTGGGGTAACAAATTATGTGCATATTATTGCCTTTAAGGAATAATGGTCTTAACATATTTGTATTGACCAGGAGAGGGTTGAGCTGTATAGAACATACGTTTCTGGGGAAAATCTGGGACTAGGAGTATGTTGGAGTCACTTTGTGGTAATCCTTAATGCAGGTAAGAGCCAAGGTGCGGCTGGCTGCAGCACACACAGATATAGTTGACAGCAACTTACATGCTGCAGGAGTCTAGGTTGGAGGCTATGAGGCATTGTAAAGGGCACCCCAAGTGACAGGGCAGGGGTGACAACTACTCATTGGTTTGGATTATACCCGGGTGTGTCACACAGAGTGCTTGACTTTGCAATCTTAAATTTCTTTTTACATTGAAAGCTTCATAAAAGCAAACTGAAAAAATTGAGATATCATGTGGAATCATGCTGCCTCTGCACAGGGGTCATCAGCAAAATTGGAACCTTTGGAGCTACAGCAGAAACCTCTAGCACCTGAACTAATAGAGCAACTCATAGTAATAGTAGGCTGTTATCCTCTGTGTGGGTCAGTCACTAAAGGGGGATGAGACACTATCATCAAACATTACGAGACCTACTAGGAAATGAGTAATGTTGGAACTTGAGAATCTTGGGTTCTATTCCAGATACTGGAGGGGAGTATCCTTTAGTGGTTATATATCCTTCTGCCCCAACCCCAAAAACCTGCCTCCTTATACCCCATCCCCTACATCCCCAGCCTGTCAGTTTCTGTCCCTGTCTTCTCTGCTTCTGTCCTCCTCCAAGCTGCCTGTGTTCAACCTTTTATTCTATGCCTGACTCCGCCCTTGCTCCTGGTCCAACCACCAAGCCTGTACTCTTTTCCCACCCATGCTCTTGTCTTCTCCTTGCCTGTCCTCTCTGCTCCTCACCCTTCTGCACTCAAATAGGGCTGTTTCCATTCCTCTTCCTCCTCCTCCAAATCGCCTGTTCTCAGTTCCAGCATCAAAGAGATACTCCAGGGGGAATTCTATGCCACTGCACAATGCAGAATTTTGCAGAAATTAATGTTGTGCGTGCAGAATATCCTTTCCCCCATAGAAATGGGCTCCAGTGCTGCTGGCTGACACTAGGGGCCACTGGACACAGCAGAGGCTAGCTCGCACATAGAAGACACCGCCATGGGGAGCGGGAGAGAGATAGAAGGTTCCCAGCAGCTGCGGTTCCCTGCAAACCCTGAGGGAAGGAAATGGCCGCATGCAGGAAAATTCCATGCAAGTCTGGGACCAAGCAACAGGCTGTTTCCCCTGGATCCTCTGGATCCCTGGACTCTGAGAGGTGGAGGGGAGGCGGGTGTCTGGGCTCTGGGGAGAGGGGGTGCAGGTATCTGGGGAAGGGGGGGGCCATAGCTGAGCTCTGGAGGGGAGGGGTTGTGGGTGTCTGGCCCCCTGGCTGGGCTCAGGGAGGAAGGGGGGTGAGAACAGGAACTGGATTGTCATAGGGGTTTCCTTAACTCTCTACTCCTCGGGATATTTGTGTGTGTCTCTGTATTGTTACAGACATACTTGCTGACCGGTATTTTGAAATAAATTACCAAAATAATTGAAACTGGCCTGATTATGTAGTGTTATTTTGACAACTAAAATTTGCAGAATTTTAAAATATTTTGCGCTGAATTTTTATTGGCACAGAATTGCCCCAGAAGTAAAGAGGTCCTCCGCAGCCAGAACCAATGGCATGAAAAGCTCTGTCCAGTCACAGGTTGGAGCTCACTCAGGGTGGTTAGCACAGAGCTCTGTTCATGTAGAGCATACTCAGTGGAGACAATGTTCACAGAACTTTGCTGACATTTTCTAACAAATCAGTACTCATCATATACAAACAACAATTTTCAGAGACTTAAGTTGGCCAAACTGGAGTAGATTTTCATGAGGACAGCAAATTGTACCTCTCTGAAAACAGGGCAACCCTCATGCAATTTCAAGTCCCTTCTCAAAAATATGGAGGTGCTCCAGCTTCGTAAAATAGCTGTAGGAATGTAACATTAGGAAAAAGCTTATTTTTCCTCAATTTTATTCTCAGAAGCAGTTCAACCATTTTGGCTGAAGCAGTCCATAAAAGTTCAGCCTGAGGCAGATACCCAGCATGGAAAATGTCATCCTAAACAGTTTAAAGTTTGGTAAAGTTACAGCCAACTGAGAACAGGGTCTTAAAATGGAAAGCATTAGAGAACCTTAGCTATAGTTGGCCCTGCCATCTCTGCCTCTAATACAAGTTTAAATACTACCAGAAATTTTATCTAAAATTATTCACTGAAATATTTCATATAAACTGAATTTATTTTTTAACTAAAATACACGAGTGGTGAAAAAAATCTAGCTGCCAATCTTCTACAAAAGTTTGTTACTCTGGTTTTAAAAAACTCTATATTTACAGCTGATCACGCTGATAAGTAGTAAATTAAAAATCTGCATTATTACTGCCAAATTTATAAGATAAAAGAAATCAAGTATTATTACAAGTATTAAGATATTTATCACCATGATATCTGGGTAAAAAAATATTTTCTAATTCACTAACAGATGCCTCTTTAGCACATAACTAGCATAATATTAGCGTTAAAATACCATACCTGAGTTGGTGTTCCCTCAGATTAGACAAGGCTTCCATTCCATGTAAATAGGAATATACTATCTCCAAATCCTGCAAACAGATACAAGAAGCATATTAAATGTTTTGTATCAGGGTAAGGTATTAAAATTGTTACCATCTTTACAGAGCTCCCAACAATCTTCTACTAAGTTTGCTAGAAATACAGTATTACAAATACATGTTCCAAATAGTATGCTTACATTAGGCAAAGCGTGAGAGTTTTCTTAGTGTTCTGCATTTACATACTAGAAACTTCTAATGGAATGTTGTACACGAGTATGCTTTCAACATCACTAAAAGTATAAACAAAAAGAAACTCCTTATGTTTTTGCTGTGGTGGTTCTTGTGTTTAATTTGACTATAAAGACAGAAGTCTGGCCCGTGATTTTAGTTGGCTGTTTTCATTTAATAATTCAACTAACATCACAATTCCTCTGCTTCCTTCTATCAAGATATTTTAGGACCTTCATTTCTTTTGTAAAAGCAAGCTCAGGGAAACTCAGTATCTACAACAGAGCGCATGTCTACATGTACAGTACATCTGGAGAAGACACTCTATACCGATAGGAGAGAGCTCTTCTGTCAGCATAATAAAACCACCTCCATGAATGGCAGAAGCTATGTCAACAGGAGAAGCTGCCCACACTGCCGCTTATGTCACTGTAACTTATGTCCCTCAGGGGGTGGTTTATTCATACCCCGAGCGATATAATTTCGGCCGACATAAGCTGTAGTGTAGACATAGCCTGAGTGCTTTTACTGGTGGGGGGGGGGGGGGGGGGAAATCAACTTTTTTTTTTAAATGTTAGAAGAATATTGAGCATGAGGCTTTCTATCCCAACCCACTTCTTAGTGTTTCTAAAAATAAACACTACTATATGAGAAAGCACTTATAATCCTAATTACATGAGAGAGCTTGAAAGCCAGGGCAATGAGAGGATCAACCAAATGAATTACCATAGCCCTCAGATATCCAATTCACTAAAATAGTAATGTTTAAGAAGATAAAAAGCTACTAAACGTGCCAAGATTTAATTATGGGAATACCAGGCTGAAATTACAGAATTTGGATCATATCCTAATTGTCATCCTCTAAAAGCCAGTACACCCAAGGACACTTCAATCAGGTTCATTCCATGCCATAGTTGGCACTATTTAACTATGGTGGAGCATTTGATATTGTTTAACTGTCCACTTTTTAAATGGAACTTAGTCATAGGGGACAATTGTTTGTCTACTCTTCTTAAGAAAACCGTAACAGAAGCTTGCTACTTGAGGTTGTGGCAGACTTGGCTTCAGCTATAGAAAGGAAGTGCAAAAGAAAGATTACTTCTCTAAAGTAGACAGTTGAGAATCAGTCAACATCAAAATCACATACCCAGCTAGCCCATTGCAAAAGACTATACTAAACAGGTGATAAGCCATCAATATGTAATGTGGGGGCATGGGGAAATTTTTGTTCTTGTTGTTTTAAGTGGGTTGCAACGTGGAAAAGCATTACAGTTTTCTATAGAAACATATAGAATTAATGCCATATATAGTATCTTGGTGAAAAACTTCAGAATGTATTGAAGTCTTAGATGTCAGACAGATGAAATTTTCTCTAATATATTTTTAGATATGAGGTGAAAAGCAAAAGATAAGTACTAGTAAAAACACAAATGCATACAAGTATTACCATCACATTTGTTTAAACCATAATTGTGCATCAAAGAAAGTAGAACAGTAATTACATTTAATGTCTGAGACAATGGACAAAAAAGGATGATCCCCTGGCACTAAATTAGTACTAACATGAAAAACTTGGTATTCCTACTGAGAAAAATCATTAAGAAAAGGAAGAGATGATAGGCTGAAGAAATCCAATGAGATACATGAGTAAGCCACGGAACTCCAGCAGTACTTACTAGCTCCTAGGACTTGCTCTTCAACCTTCTACTCGATATAGATTCTTATGCCACCCTCATCACTGTTGAAGGCAAGTGCCCTCCAGAACTGCATTAAGCAACATGACTACCATCTATCACATGTGGTTCATATTCTCTCTCATCTTCCCTCCAAGAGAAAAATTGTGCATACAGTGTAGTGTTTGGGGGGGGGGGGAGGGAGAAGAGAGTTGATTTGGTTTTGGGTTTCTTTCTTTTTTTAATCAACATACATGCTGCTATATATTTTTGAGAATGCAAGGTTGAAGAAATATGCCTTGCACCTGGAGTAGAAAATGCAAGGTTTTTGATGGTCCTTAGTTCCTGTGGGAGCTTGTTCCGGTCTTGGACTGCCCTGAGAAAGGTCTGTCACCTGCAAAAGACTAGCTTTTGCCCTTATGGTAACCAGTTCCATTGTGCCTAAGGAGAAGAGCGGTTTACCAGAGTCCTCAACCCAGAGTTTTATGTCCTCTTTTAGATATGATGTGCCCAGGTCACTGACCAATTTTAAGATAAAACTCTGAGACCTTAAACTTTACTCAATATTCTATGGAAAGCCACTGCAGAGACAGAACAGGATTGATGTGCTCACAGTAGCCCACGCTGCTGAGGAGATGTGCTCCAGCATTCTGTAGCAGCTGGCCTTTTCTACAGCCTGATGGCTTCATCCCCAGGTGTACTGCATTGCTATAGTCCAGATGGGAGTTGATGAAAATGTATAACTGAGGCTAGGTCATCATCCACCAGGATGGGATAGATTCTCAGGTCAATCAGAGGGCTTTCCTCTGCCCCCAGCATAATCTCTGCCTTGCTTGGGTTGAGCTTCCACCAGCTGCTCTCATCTAAGCAATGGACCATCTTTGTGGTAGCAGTATGATCATATGTGCTGAAACATAAGTAGAGCTGTCTCTCTTCTATATCCTGCTGGCACTTGAGTCCACATCATCTTATCAGTTCACCTAGTGGCTGCATGCAGATGCTGAATAGGACTAGAGAGCTATTGATCCTTGTGCAACTCCACAAATGAAGAATCTAGTGCTACAGGTCCAGTTTCCATTTATTGCTCTTTTTGTGGGACTCAGAGCAGTTTGGCACATTCATCTGGACCACTGACACCTCTCTCAACTGGGATCAGCAGTACCTCATGGTCAAATGCTGCTGAGAGGTCCATGAGAATGGATGTTTTCCCACCAACTTCATCTTCTCTCCCGACTCCCACAAGCTCCTAGCAGAAACTAACATTAAAATGATGTGTTGACAAGATGTGTCATAATAATTTAAGACTGGAACAGAAATCTCTCCACGCAATTCAGAGATACTCCAAGAATCATATTTTAACTAAAGGTCAAAGTCAAGACCTGTATTAAAGCCATCACAACAGATTAAAATTAAGATTTTATTTAAAAGGTGGATGACTTTTTAAAAGCGGAATTTTACTTAGGTATTCACCAAATCAAAATCAGAACTGTTAACACTTACAGGATGGTAGTTCCTTTCCAAAAGAAGAAAAGACAACTAGAGTGAGATAGAGATTTTAAAGAGTAAATTTATATTTAGAGCACCAATGCCTACCACATTCTGAAGGTACTTCGAGCACAGTAAAAGATTAAACAGAATTACACAAAAACAACAAGGGCCCAAAGAGGCTGTAAAGGTCAGCATTGCATAGCCGAAGAAAAAAATGCAGGCTGATATTGAAAGAATAAATTGAAAGACACTGATGTTTAAGTGTGAACCTAAACTTGAGGAATATATAGCATGAAGGGGAATTTTCAAAGATTTGTCTCTGCAATTTCAACACTTCAACAATTGCTCACTTTACAAGTAAAGAGATGGACTTAATGCTCAATCCTTCTAATTTTTCATTAATTTGGAGGCTTGCGGGGTGGGGGGGGATTTTTGCTTCACAAATGTATACTTGATGGTGCAGAAGCCATATTTATATGGCACCACAATGATGGCTGCTGGCTGGGGCAACAAGGTGAGAAAAATATGGAGACAGCCCACAATGAGGGGTCTGAAAATTGTCTATATTTTGGCATGTGAAAAACAAGCAGGAATGAAATAGACAGTACCTCCAAGCAACATAACCCGATGAAAACAAAATGAACTATTGAACACGAATTTCAGCTGATGCTTGATTTAACACCATTGCATGAACATTTCCTTGCAACACTGCAGTAACCTATTTCACAAGCAGAGTCTTTCGAGAGAACGAAGCTGCTAATAGGAAAGAGCTCCCCCTGGCATTCACAAAGAAAATCAAGTGAAAAAGCAAAAGCTTTTCACAATATCCTCCCTTAACTTGTCAAACTCTGTTAAACCCGTGGAATGATGCAGCAGAACCAGACATGAGGCTGAATTCATTTCTATCTGTTACCAATATATACTGTGTACACTTGTGTGTGGTTTGGAACATTGCAATGCTAACAGGAAAAAAACGAAGTTATAACTTTACAAATTCAGGAAAAAGTTAACTGTAAAATTCTCATCGAACATTATATCCACTACAATCTCTCACCAACAAGAAGATAACTATACAGTCCCTGAAATTCAATCACCAGATAGCAATCAAATCAGCAGATAAAGAGTGCCATTGCAGTCCTTAACTGTGATGACTGGGTCATGAAGGCCAGCAGACAACACTAACTCCATGCATCTGAAGAAGTGGGGTTTTTTACCCACGAAAGCTTATGCCCAAATAAATCCGTTAGTCTTCAAGGTGCCACCGGACTCCTCATTTTTTCACCTACTATAAAGAACTCAAAAAGACAACCCCACACCACAGTTCACCCAGGAATTTAAGGATACCATCAAATCCTTCCCCAAACTCTTCCCAGAGAAACACTACAACCTCATCCCCCACAACTTCTACATGCTTCCCAAGATACCCAAACAAGGAAACCCAGGCAGACCCATCATGCTGGCATCACTGCCTGCCTCAAAAATCTACAAGATAACGTAGAACACTCAGAAATCGACCCTAACCATATCACCAAACTCCTCCATTTCATCCTCACCTGCAACAACTTTACATTTAACAAACACTTTGTCCAACTTGTGTGCAACTCAGACACACTGATTCCCAGACTTGAAGAACAACTCTGTGAAGCTCAAAAGTTTGTCCCTTCCACTCATAGAAGCTGATCCAAGAAAAAGATATTACCTCACCCAACTTGTCTCTTAGAAATTCAGTCAATTTTCTTGTTTGACCAGGAGGCAACAGACTCAAAGCATTGAGCGAGCCAGCCGCTACCTCAGAAAGTTTTCCACTTAGCTCAGAAAAAGCTAGAGCTCCAATTTCTGTGGTCCAGAGAATAGAGAGAAGTAAAAACTTCAAATACTTCCATGTAAGTGTCCACTAACTCATCTTTTTATCCATGAGATATTTGTTTAAAAATTCCTTTTCAAATATTTGTATAGCAGCCTTTTTAACGTTATGTATTCAAAGGCACAAGAGCTACACAAACTCTAAATTATACTGAAGTTACAGAAGTCATTTGATAAAACAACAATGTACACAATGGCTACCAAAACCTTTCAATTTTGATATTCCATACATAACTGCCAAAATATTAAGGACTATAATTCTCAGTAAAACTGCTTTATTTAATCCTTCGAAAATATATTATGCAAATACATCATACATTTATGAACATTTGACCAGAACAGTTGGGCAAAATTCCTTTCTAACTGATGTTAAGCAGCTACTGAACTCAGCTATGTTGTGCTTTACACAACTGTTCCCAGTGAACAAGTCACATTTCTGAAAATTGTTCTACAAATCAATCCACAGCCTATACAAAAAAAAGTGTGCAGTTAACAGTTGGTTTGCTCTATTAGTTTTCAAAATCATAATGTAAACACAATTCAAATTACCACAAGGTGGCAGACTGAGCCATCTATATTCTTCAAGCAGTTCAGAGATAAATACACCTACCCCCCTTTAGACACACGGTTCTCCCTCAGTTTTCCAATTAGAACTATGTGTATATAACTAGCAAAAAGAGTGAGCTTTGCTTCTGTTCCCAGTGGGAACAGTTTACATAGCTATTTAAATATTCTGCCAGAACTGTGACTTACTGCACAAAGGCACTGACTGACAAGGCATCAGATATCTTCTCACTTTGGTTGTGGGATTTTATTCACTCAGGGCATGTCTGAATAACTGCAGCAAGATTGCAAACTTCACCTGAGTTGACTCTAATGCAGGGGTAGGCAACCTATGGCACGCATGCCAAAGGTGGCACACGAGCTGATTTTCAGTGGCACTCACACTGCCCGGGTCCTGGCAACCGATCTGGGGGGGCTCTGCATTTTAATTTAATTTTAAATGAAGCTTCTTAAATTTTGTATTTACTTTATGTACCACAATAGTTTAGTTATATATTATAGACTTATAGAAAGATCTTCTAAAAACGTTAAAATGTATTACTGGCACGCAAAATCTTAAATTAGAGTGAATAAATGAAGACTCGGCACACCACTTCTGAAAGGTTGCCAACCCCTGCTAGGATGATTCAAGTCACAACCCCTACCCCCAGGTTTTGGCAACAGTTAAAATAATTTCAATGGAGACCCCAGAAACAAAAGTAATTTTGAATTAAAAAGAACATTCAATTGTTTATATACTACTTTAGATCAAGTAATAGGCGGGAGAGATTGAGGACTGGTCTACACACAAAGTTGTACTTATATAACTAAATGTATGATTTTATACCTATTCGGTTATATCAGTTTAAGTGTGTGTGTCAACATTCTTGTATCAGTTTAAGGCTAACTCTATACTACAAAATGTTGGTAGCATAGCTATCTCAGCTAGGAGTTGAAGAAAACACACCATGTAATCAATACGTATGATGGCAAAACCCCGGTATAGATGCAACTATACCTACAGAGGAGTGTTTATGTCACCCTAGCTAGTGTCATTTTGGGAGGTGACCCAGCTGTGTCAGCATCAGAATTCTTTCTGACAGCTTATGCTGTGTCTACTCTAGGGGGTTCTGCAGGTACAGCTATACAGGCAAAGGCTCTGCAGTATGAACAAGCCTTATATCTGGCTTCTACCAGCTTAGTGGTGCACATTAAACAAAAAAAGCCAGGCTTAAACCAATATAAAAAGTGTCCACAGAGAAACGTGCACCAGTTTCACTAAACTGTGTTAAAGAGTCCTGACAGAAGAGAGCTCATAAAGTGCAAGAGTTGCAATCCTACAGAACTGGGCAAAGATATGCTGTAAATATACTATTATTGGACTGAAGTTTGCCCCCCACCTCAACAGCTCACACCGAAGAAAAGCTACCCACTCTACTGTATGTGCAGAAATTGCAAAGCAATACTGGTTTCCATTCCTGCCTGTGGCAGGATGTGAAACTGCTGTCCTAGCTGAACTTTTTGTCCTTGCTACAGTAAATCAAAATGCTTCCTTCTAAGAAATTCAATGCTCTATTGCTAAGACAAAACATACTACTTTCTTTGCAAGGGTAATGTCAACTATCCATAGAGGAGCAAGAATGAAGCTTCCCACATGATCGTTATTCTTTTTATTTCAATTTAAGGCATAAAAATGGAGGACAAGCTTATTTTCTTTTCCATCAAGATCTGGGGAAGGTAAGGAACCACTAACTCCAAACCACCTTCTGTTGCGCTAAATGCATTATTTCTAAACTAGGGGTATGGTTTCTATTTTTCAACCTAGTTAACTGATTGCCAATTTACTTGAGTTAGCTAATAGCTTTGTAAGTGCTAATCCTTACTTTGTTTTCACTAGGAAAAAAATATTGTAACCTATATTAACATGCCACATGTTAAAATCCTAGTGAAAACGAGGCTGTTGAAGTTTAGGTTAAAACTTCAACAGCTTTGTTTTCACTCAGATTTTAACATGTGGTAGCTTAATATGGGTTTAAAATACACTTCTTTCTTCTGGAGAAGACAGCTTGTGTGTCTTGGAACAAAGGTCTATGCAGTATCTAGATTAGCATTTGCAAAGGTGTATGTTAACTCACTCGATTTAATATGCAATCAACTCAAGTTAAAACAGGTGAAAAAATAGCCTAGAGGGAGTGAGGTACAATTTCGAGAACCCACTCATCCCCACACACATACTGGAAGTAGAAGAGTGCCTACTCTCAATTTTCCAGCTAACAAAACTTATACCTAAACTGGCCTAGTCATGTGCATAACACCCTTTCAGTATACTGCAAATCTCACCTTAGGACAGGGGTGGCCAACCTGTGGCTCCAGAGCCACATGCGGCTCCTTGTATAGGCACCAACTCCGGGACTGGAGCTAGAGGCACCAACTTTCCAATGTGCCGGGGGGTGCTCACTGCTCAACCTCTGGCTCTGCCACAGGCCCTGCCTCCACTCCACCCCTTCCCACCCCCTCCCCTGAGCCTGCCATGCCCTCGCTCCTCCCCCTCTCCCCCAGAGCCTCCTGCATGCCATGATCCGGAGGTGCGGTGAGGGAGGGGGAGGTGCTGATCAGTGGGGCTGCCAGTGGGCCGGAGGCACTGGGAGGGGAGCTGATGGGAGGCTGATGACGTATTACTGTGGCTCTTTGGCAATGTACACTAATAAATTCTGTGTAGAGTTATGGTCTCTTTTTGGAGCTGAATTCCCAGGGTTCTAGGTCACTCAAGTATATACATGTGCATAATTTAGTCAATTGTCTGCAGCATATGGATTCTTTACAGCTCATATGGACCAACAAACTGTTAAAAGATGTTTTATAAATGCATTGTATTGCAGTTTCCTTCTCCTCCTCCAAATCCTGGTTATAAGACTTTCCAAACATAACATTTTAATTAACTGGGACACTAATTTGCAAAAAATTGCAGCTGGGTTGTTTAAATATTTGTGTGGGAGGAAGACTAGAAAAAGATACAATGTGAAGTTCCAACATACTTGACAGATCACCACATTTTTGATTTTGTATATGAGTAAATACAGACAGCAGATTAAAGCATGAATCAGATGTAGTACTATTTTATTAACTCTCAGAAGTTTGAACAAGTTTAAAAATTACAAGTACCAGAAATATTAACTATTACATATTTTGGTTAGAGAAACATTGTACAGTGATATATTCATCAAATGTTTCTATTTAGCAGGAGATTACATCACTGATATCAAAATTTACAGCAGGGCCTACTAAGACCTTACACATCTTGAAAAATGAGAGAGGCAGGGTGGGTGAGGTAATATCTTGTATTGAACCAACTTCTGCTGGTGAAAGAGAAAAGCTTTGCCACCTGAAATAGCAACTTCCCTCACCCACCTGTCTCTCTAATATCCTAGGATCAACATGGCTGAAACAACATTGTAAATATCATGCAAAAACTCATCTGGAAAGGCATCACATTACAGAATGAAACTTCTTTAAACCTCCCAGGGCATGTTTCTGTGATTGTCTTAAACTGAATGGTAGTTCTGTCTTCAATCATATTTATGAACCCGGGTAAGTCTCAAACTTTTTAATATTAAAAAGATCAAGTGTGATGGATTTTGTGAGCAAGTGCTCTGAGTATTGCATAGTAACAACGTATTTGTCATATGCCCCCTATATTTGAGGCATTGGATTTTTCCATAACAATAACCTCCTTTTTTTTTTTCGTCCTTTCTTATTTTTTATTTTTTTTTAATTCTCCACTTCAAGTATGACCATTTCTGCTAGGGCAGAATCCATTTGAGGAACTAAGAGGCAGATGGACAAACAAACCAAAAAATTCCATTCAATCCTATTAAAAGCCTTTTCTATATCAAAGGTAACAAGAAAAATGGATGCCCTTTTGATAAGGCGATATGAATTATTTTAAGTATGCTTGGATTTTCCATCTTTTCCCGTCCTTACTGAACATAGTTTGATCCAGACGTAGACAGACTGGCAGAATGGACTGCAAACAGGTGGCTAATATTTTTGCTAGAAATTTAGGATTATGACTCACCAATAACATACACCTGTGTGGTCCACAAGAGGCAATATTTTTTCCCTAACCTCAGGGATAAATACAACAGTAGTTTTCATAAACTGAGGAAATTCCTGCCCCAATAGAAGAGCATTAGAGGTATCAACTAAACAGCCTGCTCAGAACTCCTTAAATATCGTTCACGGTTCAGTTGGAAAGGCATCAGGCCTTCTGGAGTTCTGCCATTCTTCTGGTTTGCTATTGCTTCTAGAATCTCCCTCATTTCTTCATCTAAAGTATCTTTACCAATTTTATATCTCTGGAAAGCCTATACTTCCACATATTTTTCAATTATCTCAAGAGGTTGGAGTTTCTGAAGTGTACAGATCACTATAGCATATTTCATTAGTATATGTTATCATTGCTTATTTTTATCAAGCAGAATAATTCATTGCTCTTGACTGCCTTTAAACTTTCTAGACAAATAATTGTGTGTTTTTCATAAAAATTCTTTTTTGGTAGCACTTGTTATCAGCATATTCATTTTCCCCAGTATTATCCAACTGATTTTTTTTTTTGAGCCTGCAGTTGTATGAGTTTGTTTTGAGTCCTTGAGCTCATGTCTAATTTTAATTTTCATCTGACCCCTTCAGATTGCTTTACAATGCTGCAACCAAATATTTGTCCCAAAGAAGCAAACAATTCATTCTTCAAAAAGATTATCTTTAAGTCCCAACGCCAACTATTGAATATCACTTCCAAAAGGGCAGGATCTGACCATGTAATACTGCCAATTTCTATAGATCTTTCCCACTTCATTAAGGATTTAGAAATTAAGATTAAATATGTTCTAGTATATCAACAGTATGGTGTAAATATATAGCCTCGTTCTCCTATACAATTTTCTCCAACAGTCAGAGACTAAACTGTTAGGGAAACAACTGCATTGACTTCTCTATCCCATCTATTTTATCTCTTTAATTCAGATCTATCCTAAAGCCATAGCACTTTTTAAATTTTACATTTAAACATAGGGATTGGGTGACGTAAACAGGCAATTTATCACACCGTGTCCTTTAAACAGCATGGTGTATATCTACACTAGATTTTTTTTACCTTGAATTAATCAATTGCCCATAAAGTCAGTTAACACCTTTCTATAAAGACTAATGTGAACACTCTAAATATTTGTTCCAAGAAACAATCATTTATAGTTTACCCTAGGCTGACCCCAAGGATAAGCAACAAAGTGGTTTATGTCTGGTGTAGACATACCCAGAGTAGTAACAGAATACGAGTGCAATGTATTCCGGAATGCCCTTCTGCACAGCTAGCACAGAGGAAGGAGGACTGACTAACCCAGTTACATAGGCATAAAGTGGGGGAGGGGCACTCATTTGCACAACAAAACAGTGCTTCAGCCTGTTTATAGGGACACAACCATCTGTTAGCCTGTTGGCAGGGGTGAAATACTATTAGCTGCCATTGTCAGCAACAGAATATTAGCCATGTCTGAGCCACCCATGTCTTAACTTGTCACATTCTATTAACATGTTAATACAGTCAATATCTGAGGAGGCCAAGCTTTCGTTTAAGGCCACACCCTACTCAGATTCCGAATATTTTATATTTTATTCGTTTCTATTACAGCCAAATTCTGCATTAATTCACAGTGCCTGCAATCCAAATGGCTTCAATGCGTTGCACAAGTTGTAAGTCATCATGGAAATTCGGCTCTTAAAATTTGAGAGAGAAAATACTTAAATACACCAAAACTTTTTTTTAAATATTCAATTTTTTTTAATTAACCACTTGGAAATCGTTGTGTAAAATCATAAACTCTTCAGAGCAAGAGTTGTTCTTATTCTGAGCCTGCAACTAACTATGTAAATACAAAGTGCTATGAAAACATGTGAAAGTAATAAAACCAAATATTTCTGCAGTAGGTAAAAAAAATCAAATTGCTAAAATTGTGAACAGTCATCTACACTAATATCTAAATTAGGAAGTATACAAGTAAAAACATTTTAGCTAAGCTGTGCAATAAAGCGCTCAAACATTTTAGGACAAGTCAAATATAAACAAAACAGCGGCCAAAATGGACACATGTATGAAAATGTGCCAAATATTCTGCACAGCTAGTATTTTGAAAATAGTTTCTTAAATCCAATCATAAAAGATGCTGAGTATACATTTTTTCCCCCAAGAGATTTTCTTTTAAACACTTATTTGTAACAAATGTTTCAAAATAAGTTATAATCAAAAGTGAAATAAAATATATACAATAATTAAAAGCTACTGGTAGAGAAACAAAACTCCACATGTAAACTGGAACTGTTAACATACTGATTTAACTCAGTCATAGAATGTAAATCTTGTTGTATCAATTCTGGGTAGCAGCATTCATCCACCACTTTTCTTGTGCAAGTTTGACGCCTACAATGCTGGGGCTCAATGCCGTAAAATGTACAAACTACCGGAATCACGTGATACTACGTTGAATGTGAGTTGTTCCCGTCTTCGTTGACTGTAAGGCCATGGTCATCATCATGCTAGGTCACTGGTTCTCAAACTCGTTCTCACGACCCCTCAGGGGGTTACGACATGGTTACAAGGGGGTCGCGAGCTGCAAAGGCGCGGAGCTGCAAGCCTCCCTGCTTCCTCCCAGTGTAGGAACATGCGGGGTGGGGGCAAGTGATGACACAGATGCTGCTCACCCCCCCCAAAACTTCCTCCGCACCCCACTAAAGGGCTTCCTGTGAGGGAGGAAGCAAGGAACAACGCCAGAGCTCCCTGCATCCAGGTCACTTTCCCCCCTGGGCTGTGCTGTAAGGCGAGCAACAGAAGCACAGTTGCCAACTTTCACGCAGTAAATAAGCACCCCGACTTTCACAATAAGGCAAAAAACAAGCTAATCCCATTTCAAAACAAGGATAAAACAAGCCAATCCCTAAGAACCCCAACACTCTTTGTGACCTGATTCCCCCTGTGTGCAGTCTGGGACTGTGGTGGGCCTGGTGTGCAACCCTGACTCTCTCCCTACCTAATGGGGGGTGGGGAGGAGGTGGGGTGTCGCATTCAGAGGCTTGCTATGTGAAAGGGGTCACCAATATAAAAAGTTTGAGAACCACTGAGTTAGGTAATGCAACGTTGAGGAGCCATGTTCTAACTCAATGCAGTCTTCTAGTAAAGACAACCATTTGAGCACAACTGTGTTCAGAACTGATAATGATTCAAAGGGTTTTGTCTGAGTAGGGTAAAATGGGGGTTTTCATTTTTTAAACATATTTTAAGCCAGCACAATTAAGGTACATCTACAATGCAAAAAAACCAAAACACAAAACAAGACCTGCAGCAATGAGTCTCAGAGCCTTGGTTAACTGACTCAGGCTTAACACAGGGCTCATGCTGAGGGGCTAAAAATAGCAGCATCGGTGTTTGGGTTCAGGTTGGAGCCCAGGCTACGAAACCTGGTGAGCAGGAGAGTCTTGGAGCCTGGTCCCTTCCTCTAAGTCTCACTGCCACGGAGGAGTCTTTGCACCATAGACATTCCCTAACTCCAGTTAGAAGTGCTTAAGCACAACTTGCCTGTCTATAAGTGAAGGTTATTTACCTATAACTGACATGTCTGGTCCCTATTTGTATTTCTCTGAGGAGGAATATGGGAAAGGGGAGAGTGGCTGTGGATCAGCAGCGTAATGAACTCGATTGTATAGCCATGGTGGATGATATTTAGCAACCATTTGCTCATTGTTATTGCACCCAAGCTGGTAGAAAAAGTGCTAGACGAGGGAGTGAGGGAGCTGTATGGCAATAGGCAAGGTGGTTGATGGCTGTCTATTTTCTCAGAAATACCTTTTCTGTGCAGGTTGCATGTGAGAGGAGGAAGGCTGTGAAAGCAGACCCAGAGGGCAAGATCTTTGGGAATGTTGATGCTTGAGTGGTGGTTCGTAAGGCCTCTGATGGAAAAACTGGGAAGTCCTATAACGTGTGGGTGAAAGGCAGTAGAATTTACACTTCAGCACAGATGTGTAAAATACCCAAAGAAAGAAGTGTAGCTTTTGAATCCTTGAGGGTGTGGAGGGAATAGTCAGTTTTTGGATTTAAAAGATAGGATTCATCAAAAGGGGGGGTCTTCATTTACATTTTGTACTTCCCTGGGGAAACCAGGGGAATGGAGCCACAATTCCCTCCAAATGACAACGCCTGTAGCTATATAGTATGATGAAGTGCCTGCCGCATCTACCACTAATTTAAGTGCTGTCATTGCCACCCGTTCCCCTTCCTCCAACATTGCCTGGAATTGGGCCCAATCTTGTAGCAGTTTTTCAGTAAATTCCTCCAGTTTGCTGTAATTCAGGAAATCTTATTTGACAAGCAATGCCTGATCATTTGAAATCCTGAACTGAAGGCTATCTGAGGAGAAGACCTTGCGCCCCAAAAGGTCCAACTGCTTGCCCTCCTTACTGGCTCGAGTGGAGTGTGGGTGCTGCTTTCCGGACCAAGCAAATTGGGGAGGAGTGAGAAAAGAAACTCAGACCCCTTAACTGGTACATAGTAGCACTTTTCTGCCCTATTCTTGATTGGCAGAGCAATTCTTCCAGATGCTAATATACAAAGGATGTCCAGTAGCTTATTGTGTGTGTCTTGGATCTCCTCCAGGGGGATGTGAAGTTCACCTGCCATCCTACACGGGAGATCCTGGAATTACCCAAAGTCATCTGGGGGCAAGGGGAATGCCAAAGCCACTGCAGCATCTGGTGAGGATGAGGGAATTGCTCCTGCTCTGGCGGTACCGTCTGAATCAGACTGACTGGCTCTTCCTCTATCAGCTCTGAGTGTCTACTCAAGAACTCTCGAGATGGGGAGAGAGGCAAAGTCTTCCTTGCACAACAGGCAGATTCAAAGGCTGAATATTGGGGCCAGGATGATGGAGCCAGAGGATGTTGTGGTGAGAACCAGAGGCTCCTTGTCGGTTAGAGTTGAGGATATTGCCACAATGTAGACAAACTCCTGAGTACTCAGAGTGGTGGTAGGGGATGAGTGGTCCCTGCCCTATATCCAACTCCTCCAAAGACGAAAATTTGGACACCAGTTCCATCGGCGATACCATTGGAGCCAGTGGAAGCATGTAGACCACCAGAGCAGGGATGAAGGGTGCCTTAGTTGTGGCATATCCTGAGTGGGAAATCTGGCCTACCTAGCAGTGGAAGGTACCAGAAGGCAGAGAGATCTTGGATCTCCCAGGGCAAACACTTCCTAGGGCTCTGGAACTTTTTCTGACCTCCCTGGTATTAAGGGTACTCTTTCCATTCTCAGAACTGGTACTGAAGTGGTGAACTTCCCTGGAGCGAGTGGGTCTCACACCTTATAGTATGCAGACATTGACAACATGCACGGTTCAGTAACCACTACCCACTAACCCGTCAGGTTGTGTTGTTTCGTCTCATGTTTATGCACCTTAGAGCGCACTTCCTCTCCATGCCTGGAGCTCATGGAAGGAGCTTTCTTAGGTTTGGAGGAAGATTTACTGCCATACTTATGTGCATGCTTCCTTACCTCTCGACTAGGACCCAGTGCAGAATCCATACTGGTGGTACTGCTGGGTGTTTCAGGCTGATGTACTTGGGGGGAGGTTCCCCACCTGGGTCCAAATGAGGTCTCATGGTGATTGCCATGAGGTGCTTCCAGGGCCGGAGAGCCCAGCCTTCTCAGGTACAGCTGGGGAAGGACTGGCAGATGCCCACACTACACCCACATGCAGTTTCTCCCAAGTAGTAGAGACAACGTTGATGTTCGTTGCTGACCAAGGAGCGCAGGCAGGAAGTGCAGATTTTAAAGTCTGGGGTTTTCAGCATAGTCCAGTAATGGTGGGAAGGGGGAAGGTAAGAGTGGGATGGGAAACAAAGCCCCCAAAGTCCCAGTTCTACTCTAAATACTACCAAAATGACTAAAAACTATCTAAAGCAGTAAAAACAGCAAAAATACTATAAAAACAAACTATATATAATTATACTCTTTTAAAGGTGTGTCACATTCAAGAGGACACTAATAGTTCTGGCCCAAACCACACAGTGGTGAGAAGGAACTGGAGACAGGGTCGGTCCACCCCTCTGTCATCTAAGATGAAACCCTGAGGTGAGTCAGGGTGTACACATGGACCAACAGACACTACTACTTTCAAATTTTCCAGCAGCAGATACATGGTGCACATACGTTGACCCCTCAGTGGAATACAATAGTGACCATCACTCAAAGAACAGAGAGTTTTAGAATGTGTTAATCAATATGTTCATTTTATCCCGATCAAGACAAACCTAAAGTGTGGACCTTTGAATGAAGTTTCACATAGTTTATGATGAAATCTGACTCCACTACAAGCAGGCTTCACAGTGTTAATACACTTCGAAATCAGCATTCATCACCCAGCAGATAGGTTACAGTGCTGATGATTATTCACCTCCTCTACTTTAGTAAAGCAAACTAGAAGGGAAATAGGAAAGTTGCGATTACCCTGTTAGAGATGTTGTATCAAACAATCCTTGGTTCTTTGTTTTGCTGCAGCTGTTCCCAGCGGAAAATGAAAATGGGGCCTTCCAGAGACCCTAATTTTGCACAAATACCAGTGCCTGTAGTATCAGAGAGAGAGATCCTTGGATGTCTTTATAAGAGGGTTGGGGATGGACAGGAAGAAAGGCAGTCTTTCACTAAATAAACCTTCTTGTGCTATAATTAAACTCTGTTCAGAGTTCGCTTTTTTGACAAAAATAAAGTAGATACCACTGTATGTTTATTTTATTACATTTACTCAATGTTTTTCTAATGCAAACCAGAGGAAAACACATTTTGTGTTAAGTCTCACTGGGTAATGTGCAAGCACTAAGAATTAGCAAGCATTACTAGTTTCTCAAAACCATTTTTCAATCTCACCAGCACAACCTGTTCAAATATGAGAGCGCTACTGGAAGGTTTAATGATCCACCCACACAAGCAGATTTTAAACATTCAAATCAACACAATTTATTCAATATATCATGCTGCTGCTAAAGCTTTTAACAGAATAAAGACAAAATTAAGACATTCATGATTATAACGATCCCACAAGATGGGGGATAAATGAGAAAAGGCTAGATGGGAAATTAAAGCCTGCCACCTCTTACACTCAGCAAAAAACTAATGAACAGAGAAAATTATAGGGTGGAGTTGTGCATTTCTTGTCTGCTTTGTCAAAAATCTGACAAATGACTTAACACAAAGGCACAACTTTGGGAGTGAGATATCCGTTCTTAGATATTGTGTCCACCCATAGACAAAATGGTTTACCACAAAAGATGGCTCCTACTGACTGCACATAGTCCATAATTATGAAGGGCTCTCTTGAGTTATTCACAAAATTAAAGTATTGTAAGCCTCTCTTCCCTTAAATATGTTCTTAACCGTCCCCTGGAATCTTGTAGTAAAAATGTTTGACCTATTTTTCCATACACATGCTGGTATATTATTTTAGGATTGCACTGACTTCTAGGTTCTGATGATGTTGGAAAAACAAAACTGTCAAGCTCAGTAGGCCAAATATTTGCTCCCTTTTAGTTTAATATCTGTTCAATGTCCCTATATCATTTATAAAGACATCTGAAAGTATTTGAGAAAAACTGCATTATTCACATTAGCAGAGCTAAATTCACTATTAATTTTACCAGTTCACTGAATTAAAATGCAATGTTACTACACAGTCAACTTAAGTAAATTAATAGCTTAAACATTATCCAACTTCTCCTCTAGGACATGAAAGGATCTACTCTACAACTTTAAAGATAAAACATTCTGAAAACAGATTCAACAGGATGCTTTTTTGCAATTCCTAGGACTGCTGTGGGTCACTGCCTCTTTTTCAGTATTGTCCTGAGTGCTGAAACTCAAACGGGCAATTTAACTACCTGCCATTTCTACATTTTTCTTATGTGGATTAAGGGAAACACTTTAATCAGCATCTAGAAAAATCAATCATCCCTTGGAGTAGCATGCACCTATTACTTCAGGTGTTTTCATACTTCAAGTGTGCTAGTGACCGGGCAGTGCAAGAAACATTTTTTTTCTTTATAAGCTGAAGTTCTGCACAAGGTACCCAAAAGGAAGAGAAACATTTCTATAAATTATATGTTAAGAAGGAGCTGAGGTCACTGCACTGATGAGTTTAATGGTGTGTGAGCTCTTGCTACTAAAATAGCAAGCAGGCTGATTTGCTGCCATGACAACCCTGGGAAACAAAATAAATTAACATCTATGGTAAATATCAGTCACTCACCAGAGTTGCCACAAAAATACTATCATGGTGGTTTTATTACTACCAAGGATGGAGGGAAATTTTCAAAAGCACCTCGGCACCTAACTCCCATTGACTTCTGAAAATCCCACTAGGCACTTAGTATGTTATGATTTTATACTGCTAGACTACAAAAACAGTGAAAAGTTTCACCCTTCCAGCTCCTGACATGCAGGTCAGTACACAAATGTAAGAAGTAAAAGATGTCAGTTTTTTGTTTTGTAAAATTAACAGGAACTCAACTCAGCTCTCTTTCCATTACGTTTAACAAAGAAACCCAAAAAAATCCAAATATAGCAAAACACGGGAGTAGTATGGTTAGTCCACTACAATTAATTGTGCAGTCATTTTTTTGTTCCCAGTCATTACTTAATTAACATAGCACAAAGCACATTTAACTAGCTGTTATTTCAGGCTATAAAACTTATTCACATTTGAACATGCACCTTTTCATAGCTTACTTATATGCTATCAGACCGTTATACTTTTCGTTTTTAAACATCAAGGAGCCATTTGAGATGAGATTTTCTTATATTTAAATGTATTATAGCAACATAATATTTCGAGGTATTTCTTTCAAAAGGACACTAATCTTACTGTGCGCACACTGAGGCACAAGTCACATGAAGGCAATTCCCAACCTATCAGATATGCTGTTCTGTCGACAGATACGTAGTTTGCAAGCTCCTCTCATGCTGAAGCCATTCTCAACCAAGAACACTATTGTGGTTGTTTGCTTGCCCCATCTAAATGAGTAAAACATCAGAAAAAGGGTAAGGAGTAAAAATTAGACCTAGAAGTTGTCAAAGAGAACTTGCAATACAAAATTCATGTAGCCATAAATTGCATATTCCAGAAAATTACTTCATCTGTGTGGGATAAGTATAAACAGAGAATTAGCATTAGCTTAAGTTTGGTTAAGAAAATACCATATTTGCTCTATACTTTGTGGCTAGTAGAAAGAAGGCCCCAATCAGCAAGTAAAAGACAACTGTGAGAATAAGAACTATTACTTGTAGTATGGGAAGAATGTATGGTTCCAAAAGTAACTAATAAAATAAAGAGCTGCAGTAATAAAACAAAGAAAACCTTTCTTAAAAGAAACAAGCACAAACCTTCCTTCCCACTGTTCTGCTGGGAAATAAGGATTGAGGGAGAGCAGTGTTGCTGGAACTAGGGGTGCTGGAGGTGCTGCTGCACCCCCAGCTTGAAGTAGTAATAACAAATATCAAATGCATGTTTTCCCTCCATCAGCACCCCCCACTATAAAAATCTCCAGGGGAGATAAGAAAGGCAAGGCCTTGGGAAGAAAAGAAGCTGTAAATTTGATTTGGATTAAGATGGGAAATAAGGGTGAACTGGCACAAATTGGTTCTTAGCTGAAGTCACTAATTGGTTCATTGCTAATACCTGCCTGACCACTTTGGACCTGACCAATAAGGGCTAAGCACCCCTGGGGTTTGCCTGTTTGTAAGTATCTTGACAAATGGTTATAAATGTTTTGTTTCTGTTTCGATGTAGTAAATTACTTATTATTTGGGCATGTTTAGAGCCATGGTATAAATACCATTTGGCCTTTGGATTTAATAAAGGAATTTCTGGTTAAATTAGTGTTTGGTGGTTTCCCATATCAATAATCATAATATCAAATATTAATAATTCCACTAACCTCTTTAGGCACTGCAACAGCCTAGCCAATAGATTCAACACTGCAGTAGCAAGAAGTGGCTATACAGGACAGAAAGTTGTCTTTACTTTATGCCTTAAATGTTCAACTTTGTAGTGGATAGGGTGGCCAGACAGCAAATGTGAAAAATCGTGACAGGGGGTGGGGGTAATAGGAGCCTATATAAGAAAAAGACACAAAAATTGGGACTGTCCCTATAAAATCGGGACATCTGGTCACCCTAGTAGTGGATAGGTTACAGAGTGGTAGCCATGTTAGTCTGTATCAGCCAAAACAATGAGGAGTCCTTGTGGCACTTTAGAGACTAACAAATTTATTTGGGCTTAAGCTTCCGTGGGTTAGAACCCACTTCATCAGATGCATGGAGTGGAAAATACAATAGCAGGTATATACACATAGTACATGAAAAGATCGGAGTTTGCAAAACTATAACTGATCACACAAGTCAGGGTCAGAAGGCTGTACCGAGAGAGAGAGAGCGCGAGAGAGAGAGAGCGAGAGAGAGAGAGAGCTCACCATTCTATGAAGCCTGAATCGATTGGGGGTCCTAACTGGTGGTGATAGCTGAGGGTCTGGAGTGCTTGAGCCAGGCAGAGTCCCGAACAAGATCAGTCAGGAGAAGATGAAGTACCAATGGAACTGATGCAGATTTTGGATCCAGGCATCAGAACACTTACTTGAGCATGGGTAGGCGTTTTTGTAGAGAAACAACAATGGTTCAAGGGAGAACACTAGATTTATTTATGTGCAAACAAGGGAGAATACCAAAGTTGTTTTATTCAGGCTACCATGGGAGCTGATCATTCCTGGCTTTGGGCGGTGTTCCGTGGAGGGAGCTCACAGTGCATTTAGGGAGCTTCACTACTTTGGATACCAATAAAGGATTAATTACTAGAATTGGTCTGATAACTACTGAAGTGGGTGTGTGCAGATGTGGGTTCATTAACATCTGGAGCAGAGGTCCGCCATCATGCAATGCTTCCCTGGTTTTCTGGTCCCAGAGTTCCATGCGGTTCTTGCT
Source organism: Chelydra serpentina (assembly GCA_037349315.1). Lineage (NCBI taxonomy): Eukaryota > Metazoa > Chordata > Testudines > Chelydridae > Chelydra > Chelydra serpentina. The sequence goes on along the minus strand of JBAIAC010000014.1, from coordinate 6,027,718 downwards.
TTGGAATCTCTGTTCTTTATTCTGTATGCTAATGAAGATGCCTCCTTGTCCCATCTTCGATGCTAATGAGGCTAAAGGGAGTTTCCTTAATCCTGTCATCCTTATCCTAGGGTTTAGGTGCGTGTCCCACTGCCTTTTCATTGCTTTTTGCAAGTCTTTCTTCTGATGCAGATTTAGTTCAAGCAGAGGCTCGGAGAGAGGAAGGTCTTTTGTGAGTCAGACAGGCTGGGTACTGTGCCCTGGTTCCCCAACAACGCAGAGCTGCTAGGTAACAGTTCACTACGGTCATATTTTCAAGCTTTTCTCCTCAACCAAAAAGGACTAGAAAAAACACTTTTTAAATGAAAGCTGAGATTTTCACAGTCACGTGACTCCAGGAGCGGAGGCTTAATGTTTAAAAAAAAAAAGCAATGGCTTTTCTTCATGTACAGCGCTGCAGGAGCGCTGCAGGTGCAGGGCTGTAGCTGTAGCTCTTTAGTGAAGACACTCCTACATCGACAGGAAAGCGTCTCCAGTTGGTGTACTTAAACCACCTCCCCAAAAGGCAGTAGTAATGACAGCAGGAGATGCCCTCCCGCCAACATTGTGCTGTCTACACGGGGGGTTACACCCCTGAGCAACGCAGTTATACTGATATAGATCTGTAGCGTAGATCTGGCCTTAGACACAATACAAATCACAGGAGTTGGCAACACTGCTATTGCTGAGAGCATTCCCAGGCATCAGCATGTCGCTGCTTCCTGCAAGGCTCTGTTTAAAAAGCAATGAAACTGACCAGTTTTGTTCAGACAATGTAGGTCTAGCCATGTCGGTCTCAGGCTATTAAAGGAACAAGATGGATGAGACCAACTTTTGTTGATGAGACTGACTTAGCTTAGGAGCCACAGCCACACAGAGCTCTTCTTCAGGTCTGAGAAAGGTACGCCTGTCACAGGTAAACGAAAGGTGGAATAGACTGTTTAGCATAAGTAGTTATTAGCACATATGGTAAGGGACCATTCAAGGTAGAGTGGCACGTTAACACCTCTGCAGTCCTAGGACAAAAAGAGGGGATTACTGGGTTACAGATGGCTATAATCAATGTTTCTGTTCAGTCCATGAAACCCCCTATCACTTTTCTCAAAGCAATCACTCTATATCTGACCATCAGTCCTCATCCTCATAGGTAACCTGCACAGCACTTTCAGAAGACAAGCTTGGGATCTTAAATTCATAATTCTGTTAGACACCAAAATTTGGTGCCCCAAATTTCTTGGTGCCCTACGCACCTGCGTACTTTGCATATGGGTAGGGACAGCCCTGCTCCCCCTGCCCCTCTCCCGCTGAGCCCTAACCACCTTCATCTTGATTCCCTGCAGAATCCCATTACCTCTGCACCCGGAACCCCGCAACAAGCCCCCGTGCATCCAGATCTCCCACTGATCCCCCACACCCAGATTGCCCCACACAAAAACCTCTCACCCAACACCAAGCCGCTCCACACTTGGATCCTGCTGGGCTGAACCTGCCCACCTACACATGGTGCGCCTGGGGCAGAGGGGCAGGGCCCCGAGGTGTTTCTGTGTCAGGCCGAGCCCTTGCACTATGTTATGGTCGGGTGCAGCCTCATTGCAGCGTTCCTCTACCAGGGGAAGTGGAAGCTTCAGGGTCATGTCCCACCTCAGTGTAGCCAGTGGCCTGTGCTCCCCATTGCAATGCTGGAGCCACGTTTATTTACTGACAAATAAAAATATTGTGGTCATAATTTTTATTTTTTTTGGCACAGAATTCCCTCAGGCTATGGTTATCTGCTGCAATTAAGAGAAGCCCACAGAACACTGTACCTATTCTATAGAGGTTCTTAAACCACACTTGTCACCAGAAGCGACAAAGGGTCCTGTGGCACCTTATAGACTAATAGAGGTATTGGAACATAAACTTTCGTGGGTGAATACCCACTTCGTCGGATGCAAGCAGTGGAAATGTCCAGAGGCAGGTATAAATATGCAGGGAAGAGTCAGGCTAGAGATAACGAGGTTAGTTCAATCAGGGAGGGTGAGGCTCTCTTCTAGCAGTGGAGGTGTGAACACCAAGGAAGGAGAAACTGCTTTTGTAGTTGGCTAGCCATTCATAGTCTTTGTTTAATCCTGAGCCGATGGTGTCAAATTTGCAAATGAACTGAAGCTCAACAGTTTCTCTTTGGAGTCTGGTCCTGAAGTTTTTTTGCTGCAGGATGGCTACCTTTAAATCTGCTAGTGTGTGTCCAGGGAGATTGAAGTGCAGGGCCGGCTCCAGGCACCAGCCGACCAAGCACCTGCTTGGGGCGGCACCTGGGCCGGGGGCGGCGCCTGGAGGCGCTCTGGCCCAGAGGAGAGCGGGGCCACGGGCATGCCACCCTCACTCCGGCCGGGGTGGAGAGCGGGGTCGCGGGAATGCGAAGCACTGGAGGGCGGGGGTTTGTTTCCGGGGCAGCGGCAATGGGGGGGTTGTTTCGGGGGGTGCTGTGGAGGGGTGGTTTTTGTTTGGGTGGAGCGGCACTTGGGGTTTTGTTTTGTTTTTTGCTTGGGGCGGCAGAAAAGTTAGAGCCGGCCCTGTTGAAATGTTCTCCTACAGGCTTTTGTATATTGCCATTCCTTAAATCTGATTTGTGTCCATTTATCCTTTTGCGTAAGGACTGTCCAGTTTGGCCAATGTACATAACAGAGGGGCATTGCTGGCGCATGATGGTGTCACCAGAGTAACTGAGTGCCTTCCAGTAGTGCATTAAGCAATGTGACTAATACCCGTTGCTTCAATCTTCAGGGTCATCAAATTAACACATTTCATGAACAATACAGTGGAGATTTTCAAGGATGCACATGAGAACTAGGCCTTATCTGCATGAGAAAGTTGCATCTGTTTAAACGTAAATTGTTTTCTAAATCAATTTATTTAAAACCAGCATAAACTGCAGCATGGAAGCTTACTTCAGTTTAAGAATAATTTATCTGATTAGCAAACGCATTTCTCACTGATTTGAGCTAAACTAAAAAAAGCCTGGTTTAAACGAAAATAGGAGTATCTACACAGGTTTTTGCATTGCTTTAATTACACTGATTTTAAATCACACCAATACAACTTTCTCATGTAGATAAGGCCTTAGTCCCTCACCTCTCATGGACTTCCAATGGGATCAAAGCTTAGTTATACCCTAAATTCATTAAAAACATTAGAAAAAGAACAGTCATTGACATGCAATGCTGAGAGTTTATTGTTCATGTACAAAAATTTACCCTGGATTTTCATTTTGGCAAATCTCTTGAATCAAACATTGCAATTCAGATGAATTGGAAACTTGAAGGTTTCTTCCTCAAAACAAAGCCATGATATTTTTGGAATGGCTCATGACAAAGCTCTTAACTACAGATTAAATGCAAGAATGCTCATTGAAATTATTAACTTGGACTCTAAACCAATAGTTGCTTATCAAGTTGTTTTGGTCTATGAGCAGTTAACTATTTACTAGTTTATGCTGAACCTTTACATTGTGTGCAATTCAAATGTATTAGCCACTGAAGTACACAACAGGCCCAATTATACTTCAGTGAAACAGCTGGAAAATAAATATTTGATTACAGACAGATGTATGCATCCTATTAATATAAGTGTGTTCCATAAAGCGTGATCTTGAAAAAGCTATTGATAACACTTTACTTTGGAGCAGGGCACCTTGTCCTTTATCCTAATGCTTATTTGACAGTTGAGAAGAAAGTTTTTCCCGTGTCACACATATTTTAGGTGTGAATTTAATTAGATTTACTGCTTATGAAAGTGAGGGTCTGGCTAAACTGAAATTTAACGTAAGCAGTCACTGTTAAAGCCTTTTCACACAATATTGTTAACACAACTCATTGCTAATTTACAACACACTGAGTCGTAGGCAAAAATTGCCCACTGCAATGAACTGCAACAAACTAGACTATATGGCCTTTTGGTTTTAAGATTTTAAGGTATGGAATGTACCTTGCTACATAGTTGTCTCAATATGCCTGTGCATGGCGCTGTTCAAAATATTAAAGGAGGCATGGTCCCTGCCCAAAGGATCACAAATGAAAATTCAGACAAAGACTTTCTTTCAGTAACTAAATGCACTCTGACAAATTGATGGTGTCAACTCAGAGCATGGCAGAATTTTTTTAACAGTTGAACACTGCCTTTTTCAACGGGTTTAATCCTGAAAGGCCACATGAAAAAAATGTGTTAAGAAGAGACTTCAATTATGGCTCATTCCACCAACAGAAAAAGGGATTTCAGAACTAAGGGACAGAAATGCAGGCTTGAAAACAAGTGGTAGGAGGATGAACAAGGATCACTATTTCATTAGCAACTTGAGAGGAACATAGGCAATGAGAGGGGAAAATAGGATGAAACAAGAGCAAAGACATAGGCAGAATAGAAATGGAGGCCTTAAAAAAAAAACACTCGGGAAAAGAATTCTCAGCTTAATTCAGATAGCAATAGGAAGACAGAGGAGGGATTAGAAGAGGGCAGTAACAAATGGAGTAACAAGCGGGGTATATCTTCAGAACTGCATTTCATGTAAACTGATGGAGGGATCTATCCCTACCTATTCGTTACGAAACTTTTAAAAATCTAGTAATACTTTATACCAAAACAGATTACTTTTAACAAGAAAAGACTAAACTCTGCATTTTCATTTTTTAATTTAATTTCATTAAATTTCCAAATTTAGTTGCATTTTTTCAGTGGAATATTAACTCCTAATATTCAGGTTGTATTTTCCAAACTAAAGTATTCTATAAAGCTTTCCTGCTTAAGTTATTTATATGATTTACAGTAACTCCAGTTGAAAGGTGGCACATTTTTTTAAAAAGGGTGGATTTTTTTATTTTAGAAATATGAGGAATGTCTTACCTAGTTTTAATGGAGAATTTCCTAAATGTGCACTGTGTGCCCTCAGATGATATTTGAAAGGACACGTTTATTGAATCTTTGATAGAAATCCTTTCCTACAAAAGGAATATCTCAGATTTCACTGTCATGGCTCTTGTGATCAAAGGGGGAAATATTCTGATAATCTGACAATAGGCAACTAAAATGTCAATATTTTGTTGTCTGCAAAGAAAAATGTCTGGCTATGATCCCGTTCTCAGATAAAATGAAATACTGTTGCTGCCTTTACTGTTAAAAGGCATTCCATTCATTTGTACAGCCTCCAGATGGACACTGTCACATAGAGTGCTCATGAATAAGTTGTTTCTGGACTCCATTCAAGCCAACTAAACAGACCTAGAAAGCACTTATACTTGGGCTGTTCACATTATCTGCACCAACTCCTAGAGCAGGGGTAGGCAACCTATGACAAGCGTGCCAAAGGCGGCACACGAGCTGATTTTCAGTGGCACTCACACTGCCCAGGTCCTGCCCACCATTCCAAGGGGCTCTGCATTTTAATTTAATTTTAAATGAAGCATCTTAAACATCTTAAAAACCTTATTTACTTTATATACAACAATAGTTTAGTTATATATTAACGACTTATAGAAAGAGACCTTCTAAAAACATTAAAATGTATTACTGGCACGCGAAACCTTAAATTAGAGTGAATAAATGAAGACTCGGCACACCACTTCTGAAAGGTTGCTGAACCCTGTCCTAGAACGTGCTTTGCTGTTTAAGTGTGGACGTGGCTCTTTTGAAAAATATTTTTTTAAAAATATAAGTGTCAACCATTTTTTAAAAAGTCAGTGTGGTGAGCAAAGCGCTTTACATTAAGGCTAGCAAACAAGTTGTTCTTGCGGTCAACAACAAAAAAGAATCGAGACAGCACACTTCAGTAAGAAATGAACTTTCATATGTATCCTTTTGTATATCATTTTTAATTTGGTTCACTCTGTAGCCCTCTGATTACTTACATTTTAGTTTACTCACAAAAGTGTGTTACATTGTCATCTGAACCCATATGATAATTTATAAGACAAAGTTTTGACTCAGACATTGTCTAACCTTGAAAGGTTTGCCAGTACAGATATGCCATAGCTATATCTGCCAATTCCCCTAGTGGAGACAGCTTATAATGGCTAAAAAGTTCTTTTGGCAGTATAGCCTTCCCCATTCCCGGAATGGAATAAGCTATACTACCAAAAAGGACCATTTTAGTAAGTATCACCATCTACACTAGGGATTTTGCCAGCACAGCTATGTCAGTTAAAGGTGTGATTTTTTCCCCCCACATACCTACCCAGCTCAGAGATACCAGTAAAACTTTCTAGCGTAGACCAGGCCTCAGAGAAAGGCTATGTCTACACTGCCACTTTCAGCGCTAAAACTTTTGTCGTTCAGGGGTGTGAAAAAACACAGTGATAAAGCTACCACCACTCGTTCAGGTGGTGTTTTGGGGGGGGGTTTTAATTGCTGGGAGAGCTCTCCCCCGGCGATAAAGCGTGTCTACACTACCCACATCACAGCGGTGTAATGCGGGCAGTGTAGACATACCCAGAGTGTTGTGTTTAAGAAAGGCCAGGAAGAGCAAGTTTAATAACGTTTCTTGTAATATTTTTGAAGTGATCACAAGTGATCACAAATATAATGTAACCATAAATATTTTGCATCTGACAAGAGACTGTAAACATAAGCAAGCAATAGCTCATAACAGTCCTTCACTGGATGTACCTTCGAAAAGCCAGATAACAGATATAGCAGAGACAAAATACACACTTATTTCGAAAATAAAAACCAAGTTGCTTGCATTTTATATATACACCAACGATTACTGTTCAGTAGCACAATTATTCTAATCTTAGAAGGTTCTATACTGCATACCAGTAGTCTTCTACAATAGCCAATAGTTTGTTTATAGAGCTTTTTACACCAATTTACACAGGTAAAATAAATGCTGCCAAAAGGTTAGTCCCCCCTCATTCACAGGACATCTGGTTGGCTCCACTGTTTCCTACTCTGCCCTCTGAATTCTGAGAAAAAACAGCAATCCTTTCAAGAACAAGCACAAAGATGTCCTAATTATTAGCCAATCCTACAATAAGCCCAAAGAACAGAGTAAGTTTAATACAATCACAAGACCCAGAGATTAATCTTTATTTACCAAAAAATCTGTGAAACAAACCAGTTTAACACCAAGATTACTGAACTGAAACTAGATTTCTAGCAAGATAAACATCAAACACAATAAATGAGGGGAAGAGAACAGGATGATGCAAAAATCTAAGATAAGGAGGGCTTCTAGTAAAAGCAAAATATCTTTTGCTTCATTCTAGCAATTTTATGATTAAAAACCGGCCCAAAAACATATACAGAATACCTATTTGAATGAAAGGATAAAAGCACTGTAGACACATTCTGTAGGCGAAATGACAACAGCACACTGCTTAGTAAAAGTTTAAAACTGTTCAGTTTGTGATCAGACCCAAGGCACAAGAATAAATGTTATACAATTAATGCCAGTTTAAACCTGGGCATTACTCATAACAGTGTCCACAAACTCAGAGCAGCAGAAGCAACAGCTCTATCCCAAGACAATTTTCAAATGCTATCAAAATGGCAACCAAAAAAAATCTAAACTAAAGCAAAATTAAGATTGAAATCAACTGTAGAGAAGAAATCCCAGAGTTTTGAGCAAAATTTAATTCTGCCACATTTCAAATATACTATTAAAGAATGTTTTATGCCCATTTTCAGAAAGGGAAAACAATGATTTGAGAACTAGAAAACACGCTTTGTAGTGAGAAATTAAAGAAGCTCAGTCTATTTCGTTTATCCAAGAGAAGGTTAAGAAATGATGTAGTCACCATTTACAAGTACTTTTACTGGGAGACAAGGTGGACTGATGTAAATCAATCTTTAAAAAAGGGAAGAAGGAAGATCCGGGGAACTACAGGCCAGTCAGTCTCACCTCAATCCCTGGAAAAATCATGGAACAGGTCCTCAAGGAATCAATTCTGAACCACTTAAAGGAGGGGAAAGTGATCAGGAACAGTCAGCATGGATTCACCAAGGGCAAGTCATGCCTGACTAACCTAATTGCCTTCTATGATGAGATAACTGGCTCTGTGGATGAGGGGAAAGCAGTGGATGTGCTATTTCTTGACTTTAGCAAAGCTTTTGATACAGTCTCCCACAGTGTTCTTGCCAGCAAGTTAAAGAAGTATGGGCTGGATGAATGGACGGTAAGGTGGATAGAAAACTGGCTGGATGGTCGTGCTCAACGGGTAGTGATCAATGGCTCCATGTCTAGTTGGCAGCCGGTATCAAGTGGAGTGCCCCAAGGGTCGGTGCTGGGGCCGGTTTTGTTCAATATCTTCATCAACGACCTGGAGGATGGTGTGGACTGCACCCTTAGCAAGTTTGCAGATGACACTAAACTGGGAGGAGTGGTTGATACGCTGGAGGGTAGGGATAGGATACAGAGGGACCTAGACAAATTAGAGGATTGGGCCAAAAGAAATCTGATGAGGTTCAACAAGGACAAGTGCAGAGTCCTGCACTTAGGACGGAAGAATCCCATGCACTGCTACAGACTAGGGACTGAATGGCTGGGCAGCAGTTCTGCAGAAAAAGACCTAGGGGTTATGGTGGACGAAAAGCTGAATATGAGTCAACAGTGTGCCCTTGTTGCCAAGAAGGCTAACGGCATTTTGGGCTGTATAAGTAGGGGCATTTCCAGCAGATCGAGGGACGTGATTATTCCCCTCTATTCGGCACTGGTGAGGCCTCATTTGGAGTACTGTGTCCAGTTTTGGGCCCCACACTACAAAAAGGATGTGGATAAATTGGAAAGAGTCCAACGGAGGGCAACAAAAATGATTAGGGGGCTGAAGCACATGACTTATGAGGAGAGGCTGAGGGAACTGGGATTGTTTAGCCTGCAGAAGAGAAGAGTGAGGGGGGATTTGATAGCTGCTTTCAACTACCTAAAAGGGGGTTCCAAAGAGGATGGATCTAGACTGTTCTCAGTGGTAGAAGATGACAGAACAAGGAGTAATGGTCTCAAGTTGCAGAGGGGGAGGTTTAGGTTGGATATTAGGAAAAACTTTTTCACTAGTAGGGTGGTGAAGCACTGGAATGGGTTACCTAGGGAGGTGGTGGAATCTCCTTCCTTCGAGGTTTTTAAGGTCAGGCTTGACAAAGCCCTGGCTGGGATGATCTAGTTGGGGTTGGTCCTGCTTTGAGCAGGGGGTTGGACTAGATGACCTCCTGAGGTCCCTTTCCAACCCTGAGATTCTATGATTCTATGAAGGTGATTTAAATCAGTAATTGAAATCACCACATAATCCATTATTTAAATATAGGTTTTGAACAAGTTTTCCATTTGTACGTCAGTTATTTTCTAAAGAAAGGTGCATTCTCACTGGCTGTTATAACCATGAAAGCATGTTAATTTACAACTAAATAAAGTCTTTACACTAGATTTGGTCATCTTTTTGCTACCTAGGAGGGTACACTATAACTCTACAAATTCATTTAAGCAATTATATAGCTTAATATTTTCTGATTCTTATTAATTGTACATTTTAAGTATGCTAGAAAATGGTGACTGATGTACTGCTTATTTACTAGGTAGTTAATTTTTTGCTCATGAATTGTGTCAAGCTGCATTAGGATGGTAACTGGAATTTAATTAAACACAGAAAACAGCATATATATTTTATTTGTATTAAATAATCTTCAAATGTATTGGATACATAACTCATATCAAAACATGTTTCGCATTAACAATTAAATTTTGGCCTTAACATATTTTGTATTCAATTCAGATTTCATTTTAACATTTTTTAAAGAAAAAATAAATTTAATCAAAATAAAAAATACCTATCTGAATAAAAAAATAGCAGATTTTTATCCACTCTGCTTGGAGAAAAGATTTCTGATAGTAAAGGTCTCTAATGTGGCATGAAACATAACAAGATCCAAAGACTGGAAGCTGGAGCTAGAGATAATCAGACTAGAAATGAAGGTTTGTTTTTTGGTGGTGACTGTTATTGTTTTATTAAAAACTGAGTGTAAATAATCACTAAAATAACTTGCTAAGGAATGTGGTGGATTCTCCATCACTTTAAGTCTTTAAATCAGATATGTTTTTAAAAGATATGCTCAAATGGAATTACTGGGTGAGGTTCTGTGACCTGTGTTATGCAGGAAGTCAGATCAGATGATCTGAATGGTCCCTTCTGGCTTTAATCTACGAAAAGTAGATATCTAAGGCCAAAGTTTCAGAAGTTTTGCTCACCTATCATATCCACCACTCCTGCAAAATCAGGCCTAAAATTTGAAGCATCCTAACAAACAATACATACTAATATATCTTTACTTTAATGACTCAACTCGACTGGGGTGAAGAGGGAAGGAAGTCAGATCTGTTTGTGATGCAGGTTAGTGGGAGGAATTTGAGGAAGGGAGTGCTGGAAGGCTGGCACACCTATGAGGGCAGAGTTAAAATTGTGTATTGATATTAAGATATTGCTTTTTACTCAATATCTTTTTTACAGCACTGTGTATCATGTGAAACAAATTGCAACTATCTAGCACTTCCTCCATTTAAAATTTGCAGCGTTTGGGGTGTTTGTTTTCAAGAACATGTTTACTCTTTTAAAGTTCCTCTCCCCCAGTATTTTAAAGGCAGTGAATTCTTACTCATCTCACTTGTATAGCATGAATATTGAAGAGGGATATCCAATTTGTGGTTCCCAAGATAAAATGTGTTCAATTATGAATTAAAACTCTGTTCCCTGAGCCATGCACTGATTTTTAAACTGAAGTTACTGAATCAGCCCAGTCATCACAGGGAAGAAATATTAGGGTTTACTAATGGGCTGTCAGAGCCACAGACAGAATAGTATGGAAGCTCAGATGGCTCTCCCTGCAAAAAAACAGCTTCCCTCTCCCACAGCATCATCCAGGGTAGACCAGTAGAGGAAAAACAAGGGCAACCCAAGGACCACCAACCCATTACAGCTCCCTAATTCTCTGACCCTGTTCTACCTTGGGCCAGCTAGCTATAGCGCCCAACAGATAATATGCATGTTGAGATAACTGGAGCACCACACAACTCCAGCCACACCACCTCCATCAACCCAAACATGTTCCCTGCACCAGCAGATGTAGTGGCAAAGCATAGGAAACAGGCTGAGCTATTGTTAAGGCTACGCTGGATATATGCCTGCTAGGGACTCCCCTGTACCATGGGAATTTCAGATAATGGATTTATAGGTGCTTTCCCTTCTCTTGTGCTACCTGATTGGTGCAAAGGGAGTGCAACAGGGCAATGAATCCACCCCCAAAGTATTGGTTACAGCTCCCTTATTTATTTATTTTTAATATATTTATTCCGAGGACTAAAAAGATTGGACATCAATGACATGGAGCATTTCTTCAGAAGATGATATGCTCAAGCAGCCCCCAAAGTGATGCAACACACAAAGCAATTGTGAAGAACAAAACATAATTCCCTAATAAACCTAATACCATATTTTATCATAATGCAAGTTCAGTAGCACAGATAAAAATATTGTGTAACTTTTAGGTTAACACTCAATTTTAAGAGCACAATCAAAAAGATCCCCACCCTCCCTTCCCTTTTGTGATAAAAATATTTGTTTAATAATACCTCTAATAGTCCCACATTTTCCCACAGTAACACTAACCTGATGATTTGAGAACAATAGGATTTCTTGCATGTAGAAGCAAAGGATGCAGCTGTTTCCACCTATAAATAGGATGTCGCTATATAAGATGTGATTTCTATTGTTTCTATAGTCCATCTTCCAATCCTCTCATTTGAAGGTCAAGGTGCATTTTTAAAAAATAAAAATTGAGTACTTTTTAAAAATGTAATAGGACTAAAAAGCAGAAAATATGGATGGCATAATTTTATGGAAATTTCCAAACAATCCCACTTTTTAATATGAATCAGGACCTTTCATAAGTGGGCCCCATATCAATTATGAATAAGTACAAGTAAATATATAGAAACTATATTCAAGTTTTACACCTGACCAAAGGTTTTAATAAGGAAACAGAAGGATAAAGTAAAGTAATACATTATAAGGTCTAATATTATTGGCCAATAATATTATTGGCCCATGGGCGCATATCCATCGTCTCTCGAGACTAACAGACGCCAACAACAACAACATTGGACAATGGACACTGAGACAAAGTTAAGGATCATCTTGAGGGTTACTGAACACACACCCATACCACACAAATCAGGAGAAACCTGATATTTTATTGACTTGATCTTTGAAGTCCTCAAAATTAGAAGCCTAGGGGTGCTCACCTCATTGTGAAAGAATTTGAAAAGGAAAATCTCAGTTGTTATTTAAAGCCAAAAAGTAACATTTGGACAATGTTTTGCTAGTACAAACTGCTTTGTTTTATATTTTCAAGACCAAACTGATGGAGTTGAAAACCTATCAAACAAGTTTCTGTGCACCAGTAAAAGTCCGCTGGTGGCAATACTAACAGGCACAGACATTTCAATAGAGTGGATTTGAAAATGTCTTATACATGCCTATGCCCAGTTTACACTAGCACTATCACCTGTGAAGCTGCACTAGAAATACTTACATTTTCCAGCAAAAGGCATCCTCAGTTTACAACAATGGACACACGGTCTTCTTTCAGAGAACTATTTAGATTTTAGCATTGCTGTGTGTCACCCAGAGGCTGCAATCAAGATTTGGCCCCTCTATTCTAGGTGCTGTATGAATCCCAAAGAAAATGTAGTCCCTGTTCCAAAAAGCTCACAATCCAATTTAAGGAAACAAACTAGTACAGCAAACAATGGCAGTGAAAGGAAAGGGAACACAGAGGCAACACTAATACATTTACAATCACATAGGGTAGCTATGTGCACAATTTAAAGGTTCTGAAACATCCTCAGATTAGGATTGCCAATTTTGTAATATATATAAAAAAGGACACTCCAGCAGAGGTGCCAGAACCTCCCTGCCTCGCCTCTTCTCCCCCACCCCTCCCCCCCGAGGCCCCATTCTCCCTCCACCCACCAACCCACCCCTCGCTCGCTGCTCTTCCCCTCTCTCCCTTCCCCATTAGGGAGGGACTCGCCTGCAGAGCAGGGGCTGAGAGCTGCAGCCATCCAATGCAGGTAGGAGGTGGCCCTGGCTGAGTAGGGGCTGGCGTGGGTGATGACTCCGTACCTCCCTTCCTGCAGTAACCAGAATTTGGGTGTCCTATAAGTAGATCTGACCAGACACTGTAAGGTCCCCTTTTTGACTGGACTTTCCAGTAAAAAACCAGACACCTGGCCACCCTACCTCACACCTTTCGGGGGCTCTAAGCAGAGCACAGAATAAAACTATGAAATAAAATGACATATATTTTATAAAATATCTTCAATTTACTATTAAAAGTTAGCAGGTGGAAATGAAGTAGCATGTCTGATTACATATTTCTCCAAGAACAACAGAAGATTGTGAAAAACAATTTTTTTTAATTATGGAAGTTATGATGATTCAAATCTGCCCCATTGGGGATGAAAGCTGCCTTTGTGGTTAATAAAAGGGAGGTTTGAGTTCTATGCCTAATTCTGCTGAGGACTTCCTAAATCAGTCATTGCACCACTCTGAATTTCTTCAGTGCTGAGACTAAGCTCAATATTTATCGAGTGTTTTGCAATATTCTTTGATTAGCTACTTTTCACTTTTTCACAAAAGAGGACCAGGAAGAGTATGTACTTTTAAGGAACAAGTACGTTGCCTCCACAACACTCCTACCTTCTGCCAACTATTTGAATGAGGGACCAGACTCGCATTCCAAACATAGTTCCCTGTACCATCAATTCATTCCAGATAGTGTCAAATCATATCAATTAGCTCATCAGCCTGAATAATTCCTTTTTAACAGTAGCCATACCACTTTGGAACTCACTATGTTTCACATATAAGTAAGTTTATAAACACACACACAGAAATGTAATAAGACTTCCAATATGCAGCAGGTAAAAATGCTGATTAATGCATATGTGGTTTGGCTTAGAGTAGGCCACACACAAGACAAATGTACACACATTATACTGCACATGGAGTGATTCATGTTTTCATTTCATCTTTTCAGAAAGACTAGACTTTTTGTTTTTTAAAGTTTGTTTCAATGACATGAACACATACAATACTAATATGTATAGAGACAGAGCTTCAACCAAGTACTCAATTTAAATGATTTCCGTCCATGTTAAAATCAATCTTTGTGTACAGTGGTTAATTTTACAGCTAAAGCCCAGATAATTGCTCTAGTGTAATACAGAGCCAAATATCTGTTTTACTGCTATACCCATTTGTCAAAGAATTTTCTCCCCATTTCATGTAACAGTCCAGTATTTTAATACATAGGCCATTATATGCCATTTTTGTCGTGTTATGCAAGTTACCTACTTCCTGGACATATCTGTATTTTGTCTGTTGAAAAAAAATCTACTTACTATTAGAATCTGACACATTACAAAAACAATAAAAACAACTGATAGTTTTGCAACTTCTCAGATACTTTCTTTAAATAGTTTTCTTTTGGAAAGAGCTGCTCTCTATGCTAAGAGAAAACTGCTAAATCTTAATGTCTGCCTTCAATATTTTTTTAAGTGATTGATCAGTTTGTTCAGGCTAGGGTCCTGATAAAAACAACAACAAAATTCTATCACCTGCTCTTCAAAACAGCAAGCAACAGTCTTTTTGCTACTTTCCAGAAAATTGTATTTGATAAACAAAAAAAGGTTAAAGAAATTACATGTTTTCAAAACAATGAGAAAAACAGAGTAATTACAATTTATAGTCAGTCATTTAAAATTAGAAATCTGATGAGTTACATTAGAGGCAATTACGTTAATTCTGGGAGTACTCTTCATCACTTGATTGAACAGAATATGTAGACATCTTTCTGGACTTTTGTTCATATTTTCACTTATATTATTTTCAATTATACTAGACCAACCTATCAATTTTGTATTTTCAGCTGTCAAATGCTGGTTATATCGATCTGGTTCTTAAGCAGAGGTTTGCAGTCCTACTATTGCTGCAGATGCAGTATGAAATAATTTATCACAATGCCAAAAATTAATGCTAAACTCACTGGTAAAGGTGAACCATGACTTTTCACTACTTTCATCAGTAGTACAAATGTCTTCTCCCCAGCTTTAGTTGACATCTGCATGCAAGAGAATAGAGATACTAAGAGGAATGAATGTGTGAATAATGTTTAGTTGCCTTCTAAGAATACAAGTTGTAAACATGAAGGTCCTATTCCCTTCACGCTAATTGCTTCACCTTGCTTTGTAATTTGAATCATCGTATTTTGCACATTAGCTGTCAAGAAGATTCTCCTCTCCCTCCCTGAGTTTCATCTTCACAGAAAAAAAAGTGATATATGCATAATATTGCACATTTTCATAAAGAATAAGGCTCTTAAGAACAGTTTAAAAATGAAGGCATGAAAAGTTCCAAATGAAATACAAATTTGATCCCATCCATAAAAATAACTGATCTTGGAACACAACAGCTTCATACTGTAAATCAAGTCTAAAATCCAGGAAGACCTGTTCATGCCCTTTTGCATACATATCTGATAAATCCCAGCAGTACTGAGTTACTCCTCTAATACTGAGCAGCAGAGATCTCGTGCATATGATGAAAGCAGAAAACCCTACCACACTTAAGTTATTTATAGAAACAAGACAGAATGCTGATATCAAAATGGAGTCTTCCCCTTTGACAGTCATTTTTATAGAGAAAGGCAACAAGAGTTTCCAAATAAACATCTACCTATTCACAGAAATGACAACTAAACTAAGCAGACGCATAATCTTAACTTGATTATCACTCACAATGTTGAAGAATAGGAAGTTAAGAAATAGGAGTTGTCATTTATCCTGCTGCAACTAATGGCATATCTATTACAGTTACACATATTACAGGACAATTTTTAGATGCTATTCTTAAAAACTTCTGCCTAACAGTTGTTAGAATCAGGCAGGACATAACTTAGCAATTTTACTAAAAACATTTTAAAACTGTGTTGGGCAACTTTTTCCACCTCCATTTGTTGATGGGACTTCTACAAAAGTCCCTATCTAGTACCAAGAACAGTTGCAATTGCAATACCAGCCAACACCACCAAACTAGTCCTCCAAATGTAAACATGAGAATTTGGGCAACATCAAATGGAGCACCCGTCAGCAGGGGGACTCACTTCCCCCCATATAATGAAATGTCCCCAAGGGGCTTTGGGGGAGCATGGACTATGTCAGCCATTCTGTCATCAGGAACAGAGCATCAGGAATTAACATGGTGGCTTGGTCTCCATACAGCTTCGATTCACATATCTCACACTGCCAGCAAATTAGGAGAGTCTGGATCAGTGGTTCCCAAACTTTAACAACCTGTGAACCCCTTTCACTAAAATGTCAAGTCTCACGAACCTCCTCCTAAAAATGAATATTTCCAGGGATTTTCTCCTTTACCTGAGTATAAATTATAAGAGCAGCGATCTTGGAAATATAAAATTAGTTTTTATGACATGTTTATTACACACTATTTATTATTAATTATTATTTATCATTACAGTATTTGTATTACATTATGAAAACGGCAACACTCTTCCAAGATCTCACTTTCGTAGCTTGTATCACTTTGCATAAGCCTGTTATAAGACAAGGCTCCTATGTTTCATCAAGGAATATCAGATGTGAAACAGCATGAAGGTATTTAAGAAGCCAACTCAAATTGTTCCTCCTACAGAAGCATTCAGGACTTGAGCAGTCCAGGCAAACAACACACGTTACAACAAAGCTTAAGCTTCTAAAAATAATTTTAAAAACAACACTAGCTGCCTATTTAATTTTAAAAACAGCAAAAAATAACCACCTTCCTTTCCATTTCTTATAAGGAGTTTAAATCTCCTCAGTGTGATACATATGCTTAATTTGATCTGCTTAGCTCTTGGAAGTCCAGGGGCTCCAGGCTGCTGGCCCCGTGCTGCCCGGGGTTCCTAGGGACAGCTCTGTCCACCATTAGGGAATTATTGCCTGAGAATCCCGTTACCTTTCGCAAACCCCCAGGGGTTCACGAACCCCAGTTTGGGAACCACTGGTCTAGATAATACTTAGTCCTACCATGAGTGCAGGGGACTGGACTTCCAGTCCTATGATTTCCCCCCTGCCTGTTCCAGAGGGGGTCAAACCCCATCCACAAAAATTTGAAAGCAAAGTCCTCATGGTGAATCTCAAGTTTCCTGGCTGTTTGTAGGGTTTTTTCCATCTGAACAAGGCACAAAATACAGTAGTCAAGTTTAGTCACAGAATCAAAGTTTGTGCTTTTGTTCAGGATATGGATGACTCAACAATACACAAGAGTGTTCACAAACATTATTGCCATGCTTCATTTGTATCTGTGGTAGAAATGACCGCACCTTAAGTGTGTGGGCTGTTACCCCAGCAAGCCAGTGTGTATCTGGCTTGCTGGGGTAAAGGGATTACCTCTTTAAGAGGTAGAGACGCATGGACACTGCTGCCTCCAGCAGAGCAGGTCAGCATGGGGACACGGACTCATCCCCCCAGGTGGCCTGACCAGAAGGGAGGGGAAAGTATATAAATGTAATCCAGGCAGGAAAAGCCTTCTCCCATCCAGATCAAGCACAGCAGCACCCACTCCCATCCTTGTAAATAGAGAAATACCAGATTTGGTCAGAATCTGCTGTGAGCATTACACTAGCCGCTCATTTCTCGTGCGGCTGGGAAGTAATTTTTCCTTCACTGCTAGATTGGCCAAGGCAGAGTGGGGTGTTTTTGCCTTCATCACAGTGGTTTTAGGGGTGTAGTTGGGGCAAGCATATAATGGGAGTGAGGCTATGATGTCACAACTCATTATGTAAGGGTGTGGCAGATGTCTAGTGCAGGTACTCCACAGGAAAGGGATACGGTGTTCAGATAAATGGATTGGTAAAGCTTTAAAGGAAATGTCTGTTAAAGGATCAGAAATGGGTGGGGGGAGTTGGGGATCCCATGACTGGCACAGCAGGGAGCCAAATTCTCCCCCCCCCCACCATAGCTCACCTTAACCCTCACTCGAGGGGGGGATGGTAAGGTTCCAGTACTGGGTTGGCAGAGGACCAGGATGGAAAGGGGGGGCAGGATCTGACAGAAGCCCCCACGTAATATTGAAATGATGATGGATTTACCTGCACTGTACACTAATCTGCCCGGTACACCCAGACAGTTTAAGTTGTGGCCTCATTAAACCGCATCCAGTGTCTCCTGTCCTCCTCCTGGTATAGCCACACAAAGGAGGATGCATCACAAATGTTTGCAAATTCCACCTAAATTGTTTGTATAAATTAATTATTTTCTAAAAAAAAAAAAAAATACCACTACACTAAGGTAATTTTTTTTCTTGACATGCAAGTCAGGTATTGTTCTCTTCAACATCATGATGGGAAGGTCAGGAGAGTACATTTTATGGCTAGGTGGATAAACTTTTACAAATTATTTTATGTTGCACAAAAAAGAAAGAATAAAAAACTATTGAAGGATGTATTTTACTCTTCCTAATGAAAAAAGATCAAGGTCCAGCAGGCCAGCCACTACTAGACGTTTAGTGAACACAAGTACGTACACACTCTAGAGAAAGTATAATACACCACACCCTCGCTAGAACGCGGGGTTTGGGAGCCATGCGCGATACTGCATTAACATGGGGACCACATTATAGCGGGGGGCGCGTTACCATGGATCCCAATGTAAATAATTTATTTTGGGATCTATGGTCACCCCCGCACTAATTCCGAATTCGCGCTATGTTGACGAGCGTTCTAGCGGGGGTCTCCTGTATTTACTTTTATATTGTAAAACATTTTTGTAGTGCTTAATAAGTCTTAAATAATAAAACTAGCAGAGTTTGTGCACATAAGTCAGCACTGCTAACAAAACAGGTGTGGTACTCTTGAAATACACACTTGGGTTTTGGTTCTAAAGAAAATGTGCAAAAATATGTATTTCAGAGAACTGAAATGCACTATATGTTGCAGTTCACTATGATTTCCCTATTAGCCAAAGCATTTTTCTTAAATTTCATAGTCAATCTGCTTGGTACGTTGAAATCTATAGTCAACTCTTTTGTTGATAACCACCTCCAGCATACTCTATACTGCCAATCTAAATGGCTGTTTTACCAAAATCAGAGCCAGCAAACTAAGCAATTGCTTAGGGCCCTAAGCAGCTCAAGCTCTATTAATTATTACTATATGTTGTGTGTGTGGGAAGGCCCACAACAATATTCCTGCTTAGGGCCCTCAATGGAGTAACACCAGCACCGACCAAAATCAGCAGGTAAAATGAGCCAGATGTGTTTTCTCTTATGCTCCAGGAACATAACATATTATCTGAACAGACCAGTAGTAAAATGGTTAATGCTTCCAAATTCTGACATGACACAGCAAGCAGTCAAAACATCTTCACAAAGCTTAGTTAGGATCCAAGGGGTCCATTTCTATAATTGCTGTCAATATCCTAATTTTTCCCCTCTTCTACCATCTAATCCTGAAAGCACACACGTAGATTTATTTATTTTTAATTTCTAAATAAAATTATCTTCCAAGTTTTATTTTGACACACTGACCATTCTTTTGAGTGGTGCAAATAAAATTCAGTGTTTTAGAATAAATTCAGGTGCAGCCTACATGTTTTTAGACCTTCATAAAAAGAACTATTAAAAACACTATCTTCCTTTTTAGAAAAGGTATGAGACTGACCAATATTTTTTCTTGAACTAAACATTACGAGCATTACAAGACAGGTGATAATTAACTGTTGCCAATCTAAAAAGGTATGACTTTTATAAATTGCTATGGTAATGAATGCAAAAGCCAATGGAAATCTACATATGTAGATTTTTCATTGATCAGAAGAAAAATCATACCAAATTTGCATCATATGAAAGCCATTAAATACCCCAGAATACAAACATTTTATATCCTAAGGTAGATGAACAATGTACTCCTCACCGTAGGCAACACTGTTCTAAATTATATTATGCTGAATTAGCCTCTTAAGGTTGGTCTATGCACCTCCACCTTATCATGTTTCTCTGACTGTATAAATATCTGTCTACTGTATGTTTCATTCCATGCATCCGATGAAGTGGGTACTAACCCACGAAAGCTTATGCTGAAATAAATGTTAGTCTCTAAGGTGCTATAAGTTTTTCTTTCTTATTTTCGTTTTTATAAAACCTCAGTTACTTTCAACTACAATATTAGAAACTTTAAACAATATCTAGTATAATGAAGGGCATTTCCTCGGAATCAGAGATCAGCGAGGAGTGACTGGCTGAGGGCCATTAGTTTTCCTGGAAGTGCCATGTGTTAATATCATTAATGCTCTAATACAGTCTAAATTTAAATGGCAAATATGCTCTATACCCATTCCTCTTCTATTTCAGTACAAAATTTGACGTGTGATATTAGCATCCATACCTTGTCTACATGACATGTGACAGACTACAATACCAAATATTTAATATTTTCAGCACAGTAAATGCTCCTGCATTTAAGGCAAATGGTCAGAGCTCATCTGTGGTCTTATGGCCTGGATGTAGATGCTATTAGAACTTACTGTACCACAGAAAGATGGGGAGGCTGATTGCGATCTAAAATAGAAACAGAAATACTGTTTTTTAATCTTCTCTGGCTGTTTCTAGAGATCCAGTTCCCCATACATTAGTAGTCAGATTTCCTGACTCTCTCCACTCGCATAAGAATGACAAAGTTTTAACACATAATAGCAATATTAAAGCATAAACCATGACAGACAAGAAGAGTATTTCCAACTACACATCTTTGCCCATCTCACCCATTGTAACAAAAAAAAAATTTTTTTTAGCATTAGCCTATACTGAAGACAATGTTGTAAACTCTACATTGAGAACATCTCAATATTTGGTCTTCTACATCAAGCCCCAACTCCTGGAGTCAAGTGATTTAAAAACAAAGCTTTACATAAAAGTGTAGCCTCATGGTTGTGGGGAAAAACTGAGTGTGGCTCAATTGCATTCTAAAGACCCAAAAAACAGCGCACACACCAAAACCCAAAAAGCTTTTTTTTTAAAAACAAAAAAAAACAAAAAAAACCTCCTGTTTATAAGCCAGTCCTATGATTTTTTGGCTTGACATGATTTGGGACTGTGATAATGCTGTGACGATGTCTTTAAGAAAAATAATCATATGTCTTCAGGAAAAAGGCACTAAACAGATAAACACAAAACATTCAAACAATGCAATGGGAAAAAGAGCCCAAAATTTTACTAAATATGAAATCATGCATTATGGAAAACAAATAAATGTAGATTGAAGGGTAGGGAGAAGTTCTGTCCACCCCAAAAGTCAAAAGCAACTGTACTCTTGAACAATTATTTTGTGGAAAAAACTGGCTATGTTCCTTTCCTCCCCCATATCTTGCTGCTGCTGAATAGTCTGAAAGCTAAATGTTCTATTAACAGTTACTTTTTCCAATAATACAATTAGAAAGAATGTAGAAAATCCACACACCGTTTACCAGACATTTCAAAACCATAATGAAAGTATTTAATAAGATTAATTCCTAAGGCTGCCAAAAGAAATTATCCAAACTTTTTTTTTTTTGGTACTGTATATAAAAGACAGCATCTTAAGTAAGTATCAGAGGGGTAGCCGTGTTAGTCTGGATCTGTAGAAGCGACAAAGGGTCCTGTGGCACCTTATAGACTAACAGAGGTATTGAAGCATAAGCTTTCGTGGGTCAATACCCACTTCTTATCCGAAGAAGTGGGTATTGACCCACGAAAGCTTATGCTTCAATACCTCTGTTAGTCTATAAGGTGCCACAGGACCCTTTGTCGCATCTTAAGTAAAACTACTCTCCCAGCAAAAAAGAACAGGCACTGCTACCCTTCAAACTACAGTGCACTGTTGAAGTAAACATTTATGCTAAGACAAAACTGTGAGGACCAGAATAAAAACTCATTCATACTTGAACAGCCTCTTTAGTCCTTTTTCTCAAATGCGTGTTCGCAAAACAATCTTTCCTTACCCTATTATCTTCTTCAATTTGTCATTTTATAGTAGTAATTCATAGTAAACAATTATGTACATCTCACAGTTAGGATTTTTCTGAAGAACCTAAGGGAGTTAAGTTAGATAAGCACTAACTCCCCAAAATCCCACCCTAATTCCAAATAAGGGTTATAGCTTTATTCCCGCCACCCCCCACCACCACCCCCATGAACTTATGAAAGTTACCAGGTCTATAAAACATCTCATGCACTCTCCGGGTGTAATTAAGTATATAGTGATATTTCACTCTCCTTCCCACCCTCCATTCTGTCATCTGCCTTTCTCTTTCCCATTCTCTGTCCCCCACCTCTTTATCCTGTATTCTTCTACTTGTTTCCAGCTGATTTCACCTCCTTTCTAAACATGCCGAGAGAGAGAGAGAGAGAGAGAGAGAGAGAGAGAGAGAGAGAGAGAGAGAGAGAGAGAGAGAGAGCGAGCGCGCCACTGCATTTCTTGGAGTTTAAAAACGCTTGAAGTTTTAACTTAAACAGAAAATACAACTTTAAAATTTGCTGTAACTGAAGTGTGACAAGAAATCCCTTCCTTTCAGTCCAAAAAAAGTTTCATGCCAACTGGCAAACTCAAAGATTAGTATTAGCTTGAGGGTTTCAACTGTACTGCTTTGTCTTAATTGGGGCATTTCTCTTAAAATTCGGTACTGATCAAAACTAGTTTCCAGAGTCTCACTGGAGCGATACATCACATCACTGCAAGTTTTTCCCTCCCAGAGATGTTACAGACCGGGTGTCCCACCACACTTTCATTTTTATCTTTTAAGCCACTCTTTTCTCAAAGCTTTCCTTCTCTTTACCTCCATATTAGACAGTGACACTCAACTTTTAGACAGTCAATGCCACTTAAAAAAATGGAATTGCAAAAAGCCAGAAAAGTAGTAAACATTTAAGATACAAAACTGCATGCAGCACATTGAATGCACAGTTAAAACAATCAATACAGAAAAAATAAAGGTTACAGTTACAGAAACAGTTATTGTCTAAAACTAAACAAGGGTTCTTAATTCTGTATAATCCATTTCAAGAAACCTGGTTCCTTTTGTCCTAATTTCAATTACCATAATTATCCTGCACTAAGAGAACTTTTTTTTAAAAGCAGAGAAACAATTTTTCTCTTACTTTAGTTGACTGTTAATGCAAACTGACTGAACTCATCAGTCTTAGCATATGTTAATTTATATCTTCCCTCTATAAGTCGAAGGGGACTACTTCATTGCTGGCAGGTTGCCACATGATGTTATACTTAAGCCACAGAAATGAGACACTTGCTCAGATATGAGGAGCCTCTTGGGGCTCAAGAACCTTAAGTTGATGTCACTAATCTAAATACCAAAAACAAATTTAGAGTGGTGTGGTTTGTTTTCTACCTTCATGACATTCACAACAATTGTTACCAGCTTCTCTCTCTGCCGCCCATTAAACCCTGAAAGACATCCAGCCTTATAAACGGTCAGATACTTACAATAAAAATGAAAACCTCTGGAAAATAAAAGCAGGCAAAAACATTAAAATATGGAGTTTATGATGAAGACTAGCAGCCAGCATAGATTTACCAAGATCATGCCAAACCAGCCTCATCTCCTTCTTTGACAGGGTAACTGATTTGGTGGATAGGGGGAATGGGGTCGGCATAATATTCCTGAAATTCAGCAAGGCTTTCGACACAGTCCCAACATGACATTCTGATAAATAAGTGGGAGAAATGCGGGTTCAACAGAACCACCATTAAGTGAATACATAATTGGTTAAACAACCACGAAGAAAGAGTAACTATTAATAGAATGTCATCAGATTGGAGGGAGATCGCACGTGGGGTTCCATAGAGATCTGTTCTGGGTCTGGTGTTGTTTAACATCTTTATTAACTACCTGAATTGTAGATACAGAGAGCATACTGATCAAGTTTGTAAATGACAAAAAGCTAGAGGAGGTTGCCAACACTTTGGAGGATAGAGCTAAAATTCAATGGGATTTTGATGAACTGGAGAACTGGGCTATAGACAAAAAACGGAAATTCAACAAAGACAAATGGAAGGTGCTACACTTAGGGAAGAAAAACCAAATGCACAAATAAAGAATGGTGGGAAACTGGCTTGGCAGCAGCACTGCTAAGAAGGATCTGGGAGTTGTGGTAGATCACAACCTCAACATGAGTCAGCAATGAGATGCTGTTGCAAAAAAAAGCAAATGCAATTTTAGGTTGCATTAACTGAGACATAGAATGCAAGTCACCGGAGGTGATAGTACTGCTCTACTTGGCACTGGCTAGGGCTCAGTACTGTGGAGTACTGTGGAGTACTGTGTCCAATTTTGGTTACCAACATATAGAAAGGATGTAGAGAAACTGTAAAGGATCCAGACACAAGCGACAAAGATGATCAAAAGGGATGGAATGCAAGCCATATGAGCAAAGGTTGACAGAATCAGGTATGTTTAGTTTGGGGAAAAGGCAATGGAGGGTGGGGGGTATGAGAGTAGTCTTCAGATACTTGAAAGGTGGCCATAAAAAATATGGAGAAAAGTTGTTCTGCCACAGACAGCAGGACAAGAGGCAATGGGTTCAAACTACAGGATAGCAGATTTGGATTAAATCTCAGGAAAAGCGTCCTACCTGTAAGAACAGTAGGACAATGGAACAGACTGCCTGTGAGGCTGTGAAAACTTCTTCACTGGAGGTTTTCCAAAGGAGGCTGGATATTCATCTGTCTTGGATTGTTAGATACAACAAAAAGTGCATATTGGCAGGATGTTAAGACCAGATGACCCTGGTGGTCCCTTCCTATCCTATGATTCTAAGGCAGGTTCACATATTTTTTGAAGTTTTATTATTGTTTATTATTATTATTATTATTATTTTGAAGGTGCCATCACCATCACTTTCAGGTATGAGGATTCTCCAGTTTCTCCTTTTATAGTTATCCTTTAGGTTCTGTGAGCTGAAATTCAAGTGATGAAATTCTTCTAGGCTGAAATTCAAGGGATTTCCTTCCCAGGTACTAACCTCTGTCAATACAACCAATCTATCCACTAGTGGCCCACAAAGAAAAGAGAAACTCATCTCCTCTGTGACAATACAAAGTACCACCCTCCAGCCACCAAGCTGTCCAGCAGTAAACTATTAAAGAAAATACAGTAAGTACATCAGATTCAAAGCACATCTAAACAAGCTACAAAAGGCTTAGCGTGACGGTTTCATTATAACCAATGTTCTAGGTACATCACTTGTTTGAAATTGCTTTCTTACTAATGATACCTTTGTCAAATAAAAACAATTGAAAGAACTTCAACACGCCATTATAAACAAGTATAAAACCAAAGGCAGCTTTTTTTTGTAAATTTACTTTTAAAGCCATGTTTTCCAGAAAACAAACATCCACCAATTTATTATCTAAAAATAAAAATATTCTCTACTCTCATATTCAAATATTCATATATCCAATGTAGCTTTTTTTTCCTTTTGCAACTTTCTCTCTAGCCGTATCTTCTCACTTGAGACACAAAGAAAATCAGCAATGCCATTTCCATGCCACACACCACCATTTGGTGGCGGCAGCAGCAGGATCCTTGCTCCATAGAAATTCTTCACTTCTCTATTCTACTAGGGTTCACTGGAGAAAGCACTACTATGCTATCATGCACCATTACCCCTCCAGCACAACATAGTAATGTACATCAAAACAGGAGAAACCCAGAGAGAACACTTGGACTGGAAAAGTGGGAACAAAGTTTTGAGCAAAGAGGAATAAGGGCCAACACTACCACAATCTGGTACAGTTAAGGCTAAGAATGTTCTGTGTACTAGAAGAGGAGACAGAGAAAGAAAGTGTACCAGAAAATAATATTCATAAAATACGATGGGCCATAATTGAGGCAGCAGAAGGGAGTGTTATTTTTCCCCAACAGTATAATGATGCTTATTATAGCTCAGTCAGAAGCATTTAGAACTGGCTCAATTTCTGCTATGATCTTGTTTTGCAGTCTGAAACAAACTAACAATGTCATGCACTTGCCTGCTGCTGAAGGTATTCTGGTACAAAAAGGAAGAATAAGATTAGAGACTGAGTTTCCATGGCAACAGGGGAGTACGTGAGGGAGGGGGTAAGGGAGCAATGGTAGGAGTCAGAGGTTCAGACTGAATTCAGTTCTGAGTCTATACCAATCACTCAAGCTCACCAATGAGGTCTGTAACACTACTGATGTTTTCTGAAGGATGTTGGGGGAGTAGGAACACAAAAAAGTTTTAAAATATAACTTTGTTCATCAGACTTCAGCTCAAACTTTATCTAGTTTCAGTTGCCTGCAGAAATGTCAAAGATAGCTACATTATAATTTGATCTGATAGCAACAAGACCCCCGGCATTCTAATTGGTCACTACCCATGATGTGAGTTGGAATGTGATTGCTTCATGATATCTTTGTGGTGAGGTTCAATGTGCAAATCTACCCACAATGACCAGCAGGAAAGCAGAATTCTCTTAATGTTTTTTAAAGTGGTAAAAAATTAACCAACTTACTTTCTGCATCACATTCATCTGATTTTTATATTTTGTTCCAACGACTCTCCTCCATCACTGTTTACAATTTTTAATCCATTCATTGTAGACTTCTGTTGGCATTTCAGGGGTGGCCAAATATACTGACCCTCCAAGCCGTATACAGTAATCTTTAGAAATCCGAGAGCCGGGCACATCCACCAGGGCTCGGGGCTTCTGCCCTGTAGCGGGGTGGTGGGGCTTGGGGCTGAAACCCCTAACCCCCTCTCCCTGTTGGGCACAAGCTTCTAGCCCCACCACCCCGCCCGTAAGGGCAGAAGCCCTCCACCACCCTCCGAGTGCCCTCCACCACCCCCCGAGTCTGGTAGGTAGAGAATCGGGAGGGGCGTGGCGTATGGGGAGCTCGGCGTGCCACGCTTTAACTGTAAAAGAGCGGCATGTTGCTTACGAGCTGTGGTTTGGCCACCCCGATACAGATTTTATAACCACACCCAGGTTTAGTTATCCTCCCTCCCCCCTCAACAGCTTCCTTTTTCTGGAACAGTAGATCAAAGCTGAAAAATTATCTGACTGTAGAAAAGCTAAATTACATTTTAACAATTATACTTGATAAAGTCGTACAGCTACAAAGAAAGAGGAAAACACAAGCTGTGTTCATGTGCAGAACCTCTCAATATCACTTTCCCCAATCAATACCCTGACAAAAGGAAAGATTCAGGGCCAAGTTCACTACAGCAAGGAGTTTTAAATGGCAGTGCATTGCAAATATCATTCACCTAACAAATTTCTGAAGTAGGAAAACACTTGTGATTTTTGCCAATTTTTTTACCACTGTAGAACTATTTTAAAGGCATAAGACTAAATGAAAGGAGAACCCTATTATCAGTACGGGATCTATAAGGAGATTTTGATATAGCACCTTGCTGAACAACTTGGAAAAAAAGGTTAGAAACATGAAGTGGTTCCACTCATGCTCAAAAGAACGATCCCTCATCAGCAACATTGGGAAGCTCTCTAAAAATTCACTGGAATAATTTGTGATCATCTATTTTGACTCACATATGTCTCAGTCTATCTTTGATACTCTGAGAGGTTTTTATTGTGCATTTGGGGAGACGTGGGATTTAAGCCATTGTTAATATGCAGACAACACCCAACTAAATATTGTATTTCCCCTAATTTTACAGTGCATTTAAAAACTGTATCATCAAGATTCAAAAATGGTCAATCTGAAACTGCCTGCAGTTAAGACACACCAAAATTGAAATGGTATTAGTTGGCCAGGAAGCACTGGCATCTGAGGGGGAGGCGGGGGGAGGGGACAGGAGATAGCAAAGGTTAGTTTTCCTATGCCCATTGTACACACAGTACTGCCACATTTGATTATTTCATTATTTTGAAAGAACGTTGAATAGGAATAAGACTAGTTAATATTTAAGTAGATGACTGTTTCAACAGAGATTATTCAGTTACTTGATATACCTGTGACTGTCCTTAGTATTTAAGGTAAAAGTAATTAGATTGTAAATTTTTGAACAGGACTACCATTTATTTGTGTACAGTGCGTAGAATAATGGGGTCTCCAGGGCTTAGAGGTATTAGCACAACATGTACACATAAACATTGTTTACACTGCCATCAGCAGAAGCAAGCATTAGAGCTCCACAGTGTGAATTGTAAGACTTTTCTACAGAGAACTTTAAAAGAAAAAGTAAAATGTTCTATGGATCTACCGCACAAATCTTCTCAACCTTCAGTCACGATAACAGCCGTCCTTCTGTAAAGCAACCCCTCCCTAGATCTCTTGCTACCCCTGCTCTAGCTGGAAACCAGTCCACTTTACAGTGAGGACAAGTTAAATCACTTGAGTACTGATAGTCCTCCAATCCCTTCCCACAATTCCTCTTCTCCCCACACCAGTGTGGGGAGAAGAGGAATTGTGGGAAGGGTTTGGAAGGCAAACAAGTTCTCTCAAAATTCACTGAGAAAGAGGCAGAGCAACTCAGCTCATAGTAACACAAAGAACCATAGGATATGCCCTCAGAAGTCCTAGCAACACACACAGGTGAATGCAGCACCAGTCAGGACAGTAACTCACGTATGGCTTTGCAGTATGGCTACTCACACCTGGGCTGGTCTAACTCAAGTGCCAAGACCCATGCACCAATCACCAAAGTTAATCCTGCCGTGAAGACATACCCTGAGTGAATCATTTGCAATGAATAATTTACTTGACCAAGCTCTGAACAATTCCCTACTGATAGCTGATAGCTCCTCCAGCCCTGACACTGACAGATGTGGCTCACAGCTGGAGCCCCCACTACCCCTCCCCAACCCCAGGACTGACAGCCAGAGCCTGAGACAAAATGTGAAATAGCAGCCGCCATGAAACTGACTAGAATGTCAGTTTCACTGCTGGTAGGCTCCCTGCTGTGAAACTGAGCCCCAGTCTGGGGGTGGGTGGGATGTTCCCATTGTGTGCAATATAGCTGCAGCAAAATATCTGGTTATCAAAAAAATTAGTAGGCATAACATAATATTTGAGTGTTTATGTTGTTCCTGCAAATATTTCTTATACAAATAGGTCTCCTCTGGCTTTTCCAAATTACTGCAATTAATAAAGATCCATTATCACTTTTCCACGATTTCCCATTAAAGATTAGTAGAGCAATTACACTATTTCCCCAACTCCCCAAAGATTTCCCCAATTCCCCAAGGATTAGTAGAGCAAGGATCAGTAGAGCAATTACACTATTTCCCTAACTCTCCTGGCTCTTGTGATAAATGAAGGCAGGGGGAGAGGGAGCTCCCTTTTATGGACACCCAGACAGCCAGTTAGCTATAAAATCCCTGGTAGTAGCTGTTCTCTACTTGCTTTACCTGTAAAGGGTTAAAAAGTCCATAGGTAAAAGGGCGGGCGTGGGCACCTGACAAAAAGAGCCAATGGGAAGCCTAGAACTTTTTAAAATTTAGAAAAAACTTCCTCTTTGTTTGTGTTGTTCTCCCAGAGAGCAGGGACAGGGCTGAAGCCATGCTGAAAGAGCTTGAGCCAGGTATGAAAATCATCAGATCATACCTAGAAACTACTCATTTGAAACCCCAGATATGTAAGTAGATCAGGAAATGTCTAGGAAGACGCGATTAGGTTTCTTTTATTTCTTTATGGCTTGTGGACTCTTCTGTGCTAACCCCAGGTGCTTTTGTTTTGCTTTTAACTTTTAAACTTGACCTCAAGAAGCTATCTTGATGCTTAATCCTTGTAATTGTTTTTTTTTAAAACATAGCAAAAAGCCTAAATTCCAGATGTATTTTCTTTCTTTTTGTTTTTAATAACATTTACATTTTTTAAGAACAGGATTGGATTTGTGTGTCCCTAAGAGATTTGTGCATATGTTGTTTAATTCACTAGTGGCAACAGCTAATTTCCTTTGTTTTCTTTCTCAGCTCTTCCCCGGAGGGGGAGTGAAAGGGTTCGGGGGAACCCCACAGGAAGAAATTCCCAAGAGTGCCTTCCTGGGTTCTCAACGGGGTTTTTGCACTCAGGTGGTGGCAGCATCAACCCATCCAAGATCAGAGAAAAGCTGTAACCTTGGGAGTTTAATACAAGACTGGAGTGGCCAGTATTAATTTTTAAAACCCTTGCAGGCCCCCACCTTCTGCACTCAAAGTGCCAGAGTGGGGAATCAGCCTTGACAGTTCTTTAAAAAATTACTATTTTTGTTCCATCTTTAAAAGATCACTGTAGGCCAGAGATCAGAAATGGGAAAACTAAAGCATGGAAGACAACAGTTTCAGAGGGAAAAACGCAAGGAAAAAGGTGTCAGGACCAAAATACTGAAGCAAACTTAAGTCAATCTGTCAAAGTCACCAGCCATTTGGACTTCAGCAGGATCTTCTATAGCTGCTGTTCCCAATTATTTAGAGCATAAAACTGTCCAATTTAGCATTTAGGATTAGGCTGACCATATGTACCGTTTTAAACAGGACAGTACCGTTTTTTTCATATTTCCCGACCATCCCGTCGTTTTAATATGTCAATTTTGTCCCGTTTTTAATAAACTATATATAGTTTTTAATTTTTTGTAACAAAATGAACGCGGGTTATTATTTCTCATAAGGCTCTATGCTAATCAATGCATACAGTAAAACCACTAGTGTGACAAAAGAGGAAGTTCCATTTACTTTATCAAGTCAGGGCCAGGCTTCTTGCCCAGAGAGAGAACACCGCTAGTAAGAGATGGAGCGAACGCGTTCTCGCTGCTTAGTACGATCGGAGTCCCACATTGTACTCATATCATTGTTTCCTTAGCGTTGGCGGCTGGCAAACTGATCCCCCACCACTGAACCTACTAGAAATCCATTGTGCTTCTGACTCAATAAAGTAAATGCACTGTAGTGGGGTGTGGGGATGCACATGTCGGTGACGGTGGCCTCGCTCAGATGCGGCGGCGTCTGTTCTGCTGTAACGTTAGTTTTTGTTTTGCCTGTATGCTAACCGGTGGCTTTGTTATTCGTTGTCGGTGGTTTAAACTTCATATTTTTAAGTCTTATTTTTTAAAGCTTAGAGTCTACCCTTGCAATGCCAAAGACAGAGGCAAAACTGCAGTTTTAATGACGATCTCCAGAAGGAATTCAAATGTATTAAACCGGACAAACTGTGTAGTGATGGAACACAGGTGGTATGCCAACATTGTAATGTCCATTTTTCCATTGCTCATGGAGGTAGAAGTGACATCAACCAACATCTACGTAGCCAGAAACATAAGGATGCTGAAAAGACTCTGGCTTCAGTTAAAAACATCAGTTTGTTTATGAGACGTGATGGTGATAGTGAAAGCGATAAAATTGCAGCAAGTGAAGCTCTTTTTGCTTATCATATTGTGCGTCACGGCCAAAGTTTTCGCGCAAATGATTGCTTCTCGACATTGATAAAGAAAATTTATGAACCAAAATTTTCTTCAGCACGTACCAAATCAGAAGCAATAATTACCAACGTTTTATCACCGTACATATTGGGCAAAGTAATAGAGGATTTGAATAAAACAAAAAGCATTACAGTCAGTTTAGATGCATCAAACAAAAAAGACATCAACGTTTTTCCAATCGTTGTGCGGTACTGTAGCGGGGTGGATACCCGCTCCTGCCCTGAGGGGTTGGAAAAAGCCCTGGGAGAGGGCTGAGGCTGAAAGCTGGGGTGATTCAAAGCAGCCACAGCTGGGGCCAGTTTAATCAGGGCCCAGCTGGCCCTTATAAGAGGGCAGTGGGCCTGGAGCAAGTACTCTCTCTCTGCCTTTAGAGGGAAAAGGGCCTGGCTGCAAGGGCTGAGCGGGTACCTTGAGTGGAGCAGGGCTGGGGAAAGGCTAACGGGGCTGGGGCGCTCCGGCCTGAGAAAACCCCAGGCTGTGGCCAACTGGGTACAGAGGTTGCAGGGGGCAGCCCACGGGTAGGCTGAGGCGGCAGGTCCAAACTCCCTTTGCCTGTGATGAGTGGCTTATACTGCAGTCTGCCCCAGGGCGCGGGGGCTAGCTGGTGACTGGCAGTAGCCTACGACTGAGGCAAGGTGGGGATAGTGGGTTGGGGGTTCCCCTGGGGAGGGGAGACCCACATCTAGGGGTACTGCCAGGGGGCAGCACCCCAGTTAAAAGGGCACCGGGTCCTGGGAGGGACATGGGGCCAGAGTGGACAGGCGGATCACTGGCCTGCAGAGGGCGCTCCAGAGGCTGGTGAGCTAATTCCCGACTGAAACCAGCAGGAGGCGCCGCCGGGGGAGCCCGAGCCCTGTCACAGGTACTTTTTGCCAAATTGTGGAGTTCAAGACAAAATTATAGACTTTGTTTCCTTACCTGGTGAAACATCCGATCTACAGTGTGGAAGTACTTGACAAATTTGCTTTACAAAACAAAATTGTTGCTTTGTGTGCAGGTAACACGAACACCAATTTTGGTGGTTGCAAAAGACTTGGCAAAAATAATGTGCGGCGAAAACTTGAAACTGAACTGAAGAGGCCGATTATCGGTATTGGTTGTGGGGCACACATTATACACAATTGTCTCCGGTGTGCTGTCGACTGTTTACCAATTGATATTGAATGTTTTGCAGTGAAAGTATACAAATACTTCCATATATACACACAGAGTTGAAGAACTGAAAAACTTTTGTGACTTTGTGGGAAACAATTACGCTACATTGTTAGAGCATGGAAATACAAGATTTTTGTCCTTGGGTCCATCAATTGACAGAATTTTAAAGCATGTCTGATGGGCTGGCTTCTTATTTTCTTTCTCAAGAAAAATGCCCTGTTATGTTGCGAAAATGGTTTGAAACATCCCTGTTTGAAATTGTGGTTGTCATTTGCAAGAGATCAAGTGTCTACGTTCCAAACATACACTAGTTTAATTGAAAAAGATTATATTTCAGCTATAGAAGTAGCCATAAACATTGAAAATCTTGTAAACAATTTAGAGTTCAGAAAAAGTGAAGTGTTTGTAACTACTGATGTCAAAAAACAACTGAAAATGTTAGTAGATTCAGGAGAAATTAATGAGGCTAAGTTTTTTGAGGTAGTTGAGAATTTCTATGAAACCAGCTTAGAATATATCAACAAGTGGAAGTGCAGTGTAGGAAACACTGAGAAGTTCAAGTGGGTGCAACTAAGGAAGACACCTGAATGGAAAGAAATACAGGACAGCCTGAACGAGGAACTCATCACACACATAGAAACAGAAGAAACTCGTGTATTCGATCAGTGGACCTTCATAAAATCTACAATTGTGAGGCAGTTGGATACATGGAATAAAGAAAACATTTCTGTATCTGATAGATGGATAAAGATTTTTTTCTGAAATGAGCGAAAAACACCTAGACTTTCAAGACTTTTGTAATATTGTAGAGTTTATTCTTTGTCTTCCAGGAAGTACAGCACCTGTCGAGAGAATATTTTCTGTTATGAACAGTATGTGGTCAAAGGAGAAATCTAGATTAAGTGTTGAGACAATGAGGGCTATGTTAGTTGTAAAACAAAATTGTGTCATGGACTGTGAGAAGTTTTATGATAAGGTGTTGAAAGACCGAAATTTGCTGCGTAAAATTACTTCATTGGAGAAATATTCATGGTACGATCGTGGTGAAATACAGTCCCCCTCTACGTCTACCTAAATTTTTGTATGAGTTCTATCACTGAAGAATAATTGTTAGCTCAATATATTCATGTAATAACTTTTTTGTTATCGTCATACTTTTTCATGAATACGGAATATTACATAACCCCGTCCTGTTTTTGCCATCCCAATGTCCCGTTTTTGTCTCAAGGAAATATGGTCAGCCTATTTAGGATGAATTTGCTGCTCAATAAGAAAAATCAGATTCTATTTCTTAGTTTTCTATTAAATTGTGCGTCATCTTTTTCAACTGTATAAAAAGTTGTCATTTTTGACACAGAGAAACAAGCTACATTTTTAGGAAAGCATTTTTAACTTTAATTTCAAACAAACTTTCAACTTACTACTGATTACTATGTCACCATTTATTGTCGCTAACCTGCCTTCCTGCAACTAAAAGGGGAGAGTTCCACATTATTCACATTTTTTACATTCCACTCTGTGTTTATTCACAGTCATTGTTCCCCCATATCAGCTGTAATTTGAAACTGAACTATATAAATCATCATCATAGCTGATCGCTTCAAAACCAGAGCCAAGTTCCATGTCACTTTTCTCAAATAGTTCCTCAGGAGTACAGGATGTTGACAGGGGGCATTGCATCAGGCAGCATTCAACTTTTTATATAGGCTCTCTAAGATTCACATTTGGCGCCGTTCCTCAGCTTGGTCACACTGTCACCCCTCTTTTGACTTCCTAGCTCTCGCTTGATTTAGAGTACACAAGTGTTTTCATTCAAGGTCAGTGCCTGGAGGGAATTGAAAGAACCAGGTTCTCCAAGATCAGCATTTAGTTATTCTGTAGCCTTCCACAGTGGAATTTTGAGGTAAGGGATTTTCAAGGGCAAAGATTTCTCTGGACTTTAACCTCCTAGGTAGTGGATTGTATCCAGACAGTGGGTATCTTGGATCATGCACACTTATTTTTTCATCTCTCCTTTTTACTGAAGGTTTCCCCACACAGGGAGTCAACCAGAATTTATTTTGATTCAGTTCAGGTTTGGGTTCAGTTCCAGTTCAAGCCACCAAAAAAAGTTAACAGTTTGGTTATCAGTTTGAACTTGTTCAAATCAAGTTGCAATCATAGTGAAGTAAATTCAAAGTTGAAAGTTGAAATTTAAAACAAACTACTTTGATTTTTATTTAATGTATTCATTCATTCAATTTATTAACTTTTAACTCTCCATGAGTTTTCCTAGTGTTTTTGTGTTGTCAAATAAACAATTTGTTTGAGCTAACTGAAATAACATCATCTTATATTTATGTCATGTCATTTTAGACCTCTGTGGTGAAAGGATAAATTTATGTTTGGGACAAGTGGTGGGAGGGACTGCCCCAGGGTAGGAGAGGGTCAAAGGAGGCTTGAGGATGAGAAGGGTTGGGGAACCATTTCCTTTTCCCAAGTATTTGAAGAGTTATTTAATTCTGGGACTAGGGAGTATTCCACCTCTTTTCTCCCCGGGGGGGGGAGTCTCAGATGGTTCATCTATCTTTGAGACCCCCTGTTGACTGATGTGGTGCCCTAAGCTTCCCCTTTCTCTCCCTACTCTTGTGGGCTGGCCTCCTATTCTCGTTGTCATCTCATTGTACTGGGGCAGGCCTTTCTGGTATCAATCACATGCCTATTTTTTATTTTATCTTGTTTGATAATGAAAATAAGATCCATTTTTTAAAAATATTGCATTGTAATGCTGAACCTTCATTTTAACCGGCAACCTTATTTATTTAAGTTCAGTTATTGTTCAGGTTCAGGTGGTACGACAAAATTAGGGTTCAGTTCCAGTTTAAGTACAAATATCAGTTCAAACCCGTTCTCCAGTTCAACTCCATGATCCTACTGCCTCACTTTGAGGCGCAATCCCCATGAGGCAGTATTGCAATATAATGGGAGTCTGTTTCAAAGTCCTTGTGATGTTCCTACAAAATTGAGTTCAATATCAATTCTGCATGGATGGCTCAAGTGTGACCATTGTGGGGCAAAGTACTCCATAACTGAGTAACACAGAGCGAGACTGGCTGCTTGGAGTGTTTTGGAGTTAGCTCCCCATTTTAGCCAGTATCTGGAGTATATAATTTCTGGAGTTCACTTTCCTTTTCAGCTTCTTGATGTGCTCTTTGAATGTCAGTGTTCGGTCTAATATGACCTCTAGGTACACTGCATGTTTTCATAGTGTTCAAGGATTGTAGCATTCCACAATATCTGGAGTTTTTGCTTGGTATTTCAGGTGAAATGCACACACGTGATGACTGCATGTGTTATCCATTTCTATTCCACGCTGCTGCAGGGCATGAAGATGACTTTGGGGGTGTGACAGACACATTCATGTTGTGAACCCTGTTAATCTCCCATTGCAACTAACCATGGGAGAGACCAAATCTGACAATATGCACTAAGACAGTAAGCACAGAAATTGAGAGACAGAAGAACTTCTGTCATCTGAACCATCCTCCTTCCAATATACAAGTAGGATTTTTCTCTTCTGTATATTATCAACTTATTTTCACAGTCAAGCATTACATGACTCATGCAATGTGGTTTCTACCACTTTCCCTGGATAACCATTTCTCAGTGTAAGATTGCATTATTAGGAAAATTAAGTTTTCCTTTCATTTCCATTCCATTCCTGCTACTATTTCCTTCCTGACTCCTTTGTGCCATCCCCAAATTCCTGTTTCCCACTGATATTAATAGCCTTCAAAAACTTGCAGACTGTTATAACCACCTTCGCCCATTAAATGTTTTTCCAAGCTATATATATTTATTATTTGATCTTCCCACAAATTAATCCCTCAAGTTTAGGATTTGTAGGAACAGTTTTAGGGGCAGCTTGTGAGAAGAATCAACTGGGTTCTGGTAGCAGGGAGGAGTTGCTGGGCCACTTGGGGATTCAATAGGAGAAAAGAAGCAGGAACTTAAGAGCACAGATATATGGTGGGCAGGGTGAGAGAAAAATGAAATAAGAATAGCAAAGTGAATCAGAGGGATGAGAACTATTGAAAGACTCCAGAAAGCCACCTTTTAATAGAGAGTGTTACAGCATACATAGCAAGAATAACGAAATCCTTTGAAACAGCACTCTATGTCAATGGCCACTAAAATGGCTCAACAGAATTCAGGGATAGATGCTAGTGTTTTTCCTTCATGCAATTCACTTCAATTTGTCTGCACTAGGAATATAAATATTGTTTTAAAAGTTAACCGTTTAAATGATTAAAATTATATCGGTTAACAGGTTAACCAATTAAAGGGAGAGGGGATGGGGCCACTCTGGATGTTCCAGGGCTGGGGGTTACCAGTTAGACTAATGGTTACCGGTTAACCGTTTAATATTTTACATTCCCAGTTTGCACCATTCTGACAGAATGCCAGAATCATATCCAATGTACTAGACGTAGTTTTACCAGCGCAGTTTGGTGGGGGAACTATTTCTCTCTAGTCTGCATACTGAGCCCAAAAGCACACTACTATTTTGGCCATTCTTGTGCACGCAAATTCAAGTTTGCGGTCCACTATGTTTTTGTAGCATAACTTAAATTCAGGTTTCTCCTCTTCTTCTTCAAGGCTTAGCCAGACAGTCCGAAAAGCGACATGTCCGAAAAGCGATAGGCACTGCCTGCGGAGAATGGCCCCAGTAGTCTGTAGACCTGAACGACCATAAACATCTGCATTACAGATGAAGTCATTCCACTTTATGCCCAAAATACGACATTGACATTTTGTGTGAAAAGCCTCCAGCTCTGTCCAGTCTGAGCGATGTAGTGTCCATGTTTCGCAGCCGTACAACAGTATGGGAAGTATACAGCTCGAATAAATCCTGAACTTGGTTGTCATACTAAGATGATGTTGATTCCATATTCATTGTAAACAGCTCACGGGCAGATGCTGTGATGACAATTCAATGGAGAACCTCTGTGTGAGAACTGGAGGAGCTAGAACCCAGATAGCAAAAGCTGGTTTGGCAGTCTCATTGTTCAAAGAGATTGGAGTTGCAGGTGAACCTGTTCCTAGATTTTGCAGTTTTGTCTTTGACCGTGAAACATGGAGACCAATCTTAACTGACTCCTCCTCCATATGCTGGAGTGCCTCACTGCCGGGGCTCTGTACTAAACGAACAACATCAAGCGTAGTCAAGGTCTGTAAGTGAGAGACCACTGATCTCAATGCCTGTGGACTTGACAGAATGCTGTATTATGAAATCCATTGCCCGACAACAAACAACAACAACAAAAAAAGAGTGCAGGGGCCAGAACACAACCCTGCCTAACACCAAATACGGATTTAAAAGGCGCTGACATCCGGTTTCCCAGACGAACACTGGCAGTGGTTCCATTATGCAGCTCCTAATCAAGTCCAGCAGAGTAGTAGGGACACCTATGCCCTTTAAGGACTTCCCTAACGTGACACAGTCTATTGGATGAAATGCAGCCTTCAGATCAACATACGCTACATGCAGGGACTTCCTGAACTCGTGATGTATCTCCG
Organism: Chelydra serpentina; assembly: GCA_037349315.1. Taxonomy (NCBI): domain Eukaryota; kingdom Metazoa; phylum Chordata; order Testudines; family Chelydridae; genus Chelydra; species Chelydra serpentina. The sequence goes on along the minus strand of JBAIAC010000014.1, from coordinate 5,989,487 downwards.
ACAACAAGCGAAGGGCCAAGATGGCATCTAATGTGGACCTGTTCCTCGTAAAGCCTGACTGTTGGGGACAACGCTTCCAACATAGCAAAGGCTCCAGATGTGCCACCAAACCATGCGCAAACACCTTCCCTGGAACGGATAGATAGCAAGGTGATCGGCCTGTAGCTCTTACATTCACTGTGCCGTCCCTTGCCCTTATAGAGTGAGATCACACCACCATCCTTCCAGGTGGCTGGCAGGGTTCCAGTTCTCCATACCAGACAAAAGATGGCCAGAAGTGATTCTGCTACAGGATCAATAGTATATTTTAGCAGCTCTGAGGAGATGCCATCAGCACTGGCTGTGCGTCCATTATTCAGTTTAGAGATGGCACACTTCACTTCATCCAACGTTGGTACATTGGTACAAATGTCTGGATCAGGAACCACAGTGATTGCCAGATCATCCAGCTCTGAACAAGTGGCAGCTGGAGGATGGTTCAGGACACTGTGATAATGTTCCACCCAGCGTGAGAGATTATCATCATCCGATTTACATGGATGGCCTTGGCTGTCATTTAGGATGCCATTTGTAGTGACTACCTCTTGACCGCTGAGGTTACGAATGGCGCGGAATGCTGGCTTCAAGTCGCCCCTGGCTAAGCCAAATTCTACATCATCCGCCACTTGGTTATAATACGCCTCGCGATTATGGAGTGCCAGTGTGTTAAATTTTCGCTTCAGCTGATTACGAATGTGTTTATCATCACGCCGGCACACTCCATGTGCCAGGGTTAGCCAACAGGTTTTGTATTGATGTCAGCAACAGATTCTCTACTCTAGCTAATCTGCCAGACGACATAGAGGTTGCCTGGTCCCTGTTCACTTCTAGCCTCAATCAATCTGCTGAGCAGACGTCTGGCTATAGGCATCCAGCACGCCAACCACAGCTATCGGAGGAGGCCTTCCAGGTTTCTCTCTCATACTGAATATCCATGTTTTGGATTACTTTTCTAAATTCAATTCTATTTTGGCCCTGTTTTTACCTTTCAGTTTCTTTGCATTAATTCTGTCCTCAGTGGTGTTGACAAAATCCCCCTATATTACAATATATTATATTACAGTATATTGAGCCAGCCCTTGCACCAACCTCTATGGTACTTCCCTAGATGCTTTCACCAATATGAAATGCTTCTTTGTCCTCGTATGCAAGTTATATTTTTCTTTCTTTCAACTTATTAAGAGTCCCTCTAAATGCTGTGCAACAGTGAAAAGACAAAAAGTCTGCTTGAAACAGTTGCAGAATTAGTGTGGTTACTACCAGAAACATTGACAATCCCTTTCGTATAAGGGGGAAATAGATATACCTCATTTTGTGGCTGTGTATGCAGCCAAGTTATCTGTTTCAGCTTTATAGGCAACTGGTACCATAACCTTCATTCTCATGGTCCATACCAGACTCTCCGCTACTCTGCACCAGACACCAACTTCAATAACTATCTCTCTTACATGTTTGTGCCTTCTTTCATCCTGCTCCTTATGCTTCGAGCACTGTTCCAAGTCTACATTTCATGTTTCTACGATGCACTCATTGGAATGACTAAAAACTACTTCCAGAACATCACATACAAAAAGTGAGTAGACTTGCACTTCAACTTGGTACCAACGTGCTTTTCGTTTTCGATCAGGATACATGTATCCCTGAAGTGACTAGCCATGCAGTCATCCAATATCCATGTCCTCCTCTACTCTTCCCTGACATATATTACAAAATCACTTGTCTGTCAAGTCAATTATTTGGATTGTTCAATTCTTTAGTGTAGTAATCCATCTTCTGATCTTTGTGAAACTTGTAATTACCCAACACACAACAATTACATGATGCATGTACACTTTTCTGCGTGTACCTTATTTTTAATATCAGGCCCTTAGAAAAAAACCACCACAGAACTGATATACCTAAAAGTAGGGCTGTCAAGGGATTACAAAAAATCATCGTGATTAATTGCACTGTTAAACAATACAATACCATTTATTTAAATATTTTTGGATGTTTTCTACATTTGCAAATATATTGATTTCAATTATAACAGAATACAAAGTGTACAGCGCTCACTTGTAGTGCAAACTCTTTATCATGAAAGTTGAACTTACAAATTTACAATTATGTACAAAAAAACTGCATTCAAATAAAACAATGTAAAATTTAGAGCCTGCAAGTCCATTCACAGTCCTATTTCTTGTTCAGCCAATCGCTCAGACAAGCAAGTTTGTTTACATTTGCAGGAGATAATGCTGCCGGCTTCTTGTTTACAATGTCACCTGAAAGTGAGAAAAAGGTGTTCTCATGGCACTGTTGTAGCTGGCATCACAAGATGTTTATGTGCCAGATGTGCTAAAGGTTCATATGTCGCTTCATGTTTCAACCACCATTCCATGCTGATGACGGGCTCTGCTCGATAACAATCCAAAGCAGTGCGGACCAACACATGTATAGTGCCCATCTTTTAAAAAGGGAAGAAGGAGAATCTAGGGAACTACAGACTGGTCAGCCTCATCTCAGTCCCTGGAAAAATCATGGAGCAGGTCCTCCAGGAATCCATTTTGAAGCACTTGGAGGAGAGGAGGGTTATCAGGGACAATCAAAATGGATTCACCAAAGGCAAGTCATGCCTGACCAACCTGATTGCCTTCTATGATGAGATAACTGGCTTTGTGGATATGGGGCAAGTGTTGGACGGGATATACCTTGACTTTAGCAAAGTTTTTGATATGGTCTCCCACAGTATTCTTGCCAGCAAGTTGAAAAAGCATGGATTGGATGAATGGACAATAAGGTGGATAAAAAGCTGGCTAGATTGTCGGGCTTAATGGGTAGTGATCAATGGCTCAATGTCTAGTTGGCAGCCGGTATCAAGTGGAGTTCCCCAGGGGTCAGTTTTGTTCAACATCTTCATTAATGATCTGGATGATGGGATGGGATTGCACCCTCAGGAAGTTCACGGATGACAATAAGCTGGGAGGAAAGGTAGATACACTGGAGGGTAGGGATAGGACCCAGAGTTACCTAGACAAATTGGAAGATTGGGCCAAAAGAAAACTGATGAGGTTCAACAAGGACAAGTGCAGAGTCCTGCACTTAGGACGGAAGAATCCCATGCATTGTTACAGGCTGGGGACAGACTGGCTAAGCGGCAGTTCTGCAGAAAAGGACCTGCGGATTATAATGGACAAGAAGATGGATATGAGTCAACAGTGTGCCCTTGTTGGCAAGAAGGCTAATGGCATATTGGGCTGCATTAGTAGGAGCATTGCCAGCAGATCGAGGGAAGTGATTATTCCCCTCTGTTCAGCACTGGTGAGGCCACATCTGGAGTATCGCGTCCAGTTTCGGGGCCCCCACTACAGAAAGGATGTGGACAAATTGGAGAGAGTCCAGCGGAGGACAACTAAAATTATTAGGGGGCTGGCACACATGACTTACGAGAAGAGGCTGAGGGAATTGGGCTTATTTAGTCTGCAGAAGAGAAGAGTGAGGGGGAATTTGATAGCAGCCTTCAACTACATGAAGGGGGGTTCCAAAGAGGATGGAGCTAGGCTGTTTTCAGTGGTGGCAGATGACAGAACAAGAAGCAATGGTCTCAAGTTGCAGTGGGGAAGGTCTAGGCAGGATATTAAGAAAAACTATTTCACTAGGAGGGTGGTGAAGCACTGGAATGGGTTAGGTAGTGGAATCTCCATCCTTAGAAGTTTTTAAGGCCCAGCTTGACAAAAGCCCTGGCTGGGATGACTTAGTTGGGGGTTGGTCCTGCTTTGAGCAGGGGGTTGGACTAGATGACCTCCTGAGGTCTCTTCCAACCCTAATCTTCTATGATTCTATGTTCATTTTCATTCTCTGAGTCAGATCCCACCAGCAGAAGGTTGATTTTTCTTTTGTGGTGCTTCAGATTCTGTAGTTTCCGCATCACAGTGTTGCTCTTTTAAGACTTCTGAACGCATGCTCCACACCTCATTCCTCTCAGCTTTTGGAAGGCACTTCAGATTCTTAAACCTTGGGTCAAGTGCTGTAGCTATCTTTAAAAATCTCACATTGGTACCTTCTTTGTTTTTTGTGAAATCTGAAGTGAAAGTGTTCTCAAAATGAACATAGACTCACAGACTTTAAGGTCAGAAGGGACCATTATGATCATCTAGTCTGACCTCCTGCACAATGCAGGCCACAGAATCTCACCCACCCACTCCTGGAATGATTCCTCTCACCTATGTCTCAGCTACTGAAGTCCTCAAATCATAGTTTAAAGACTTCTATAACTATAATTACCAAACATCTTGTTTGGCTGAATATTTTAATGTATCAACACCTGCTACAGGATAGGTATTTCAAGCAAAAAGTGACAGCCTGCAACAGTTCTGTAGTATCATTCAGAATGATTTTGTTTATATAACCAAAATCTAAGGCATTATCCATGATCAAGTCATGTAATATTTTTTAGTCAGCAAACTTGCATAACATAATAAGCATAGAAGGGGTGAGTCTCTATTGGTCCACACCCTAAAAACTAGAAATGAAGGGACCAGTTGGAAATGCCACAAACTAGTCTCCACCCCATAAATAATGTGTTTCAGATCTGTTTCCTCCTACCACCACAAATGATCAAGGATCCCAAACCCATGCAACCAACCTCTTTATGTTCTGGGTCATCATCCGAGACTGATACAACATGAAATATATGGCAGAATATGAGTAAAACAGAGCAGGGGACACTGAACTCCTTGGGGGAGAACTGTGTCACAAATGTAATTAACTTTTTTTTTTAACTAGCATCATCAGCATAGAAGCATGTCCTCTGGAATGGTGGCCAAAGCATGAAGGGGCATACGAATTTTTAGCATATCAGGCATGTAAATACCTTGCAATGCCAGCTACATGCCTCCAGCTTCCATCCAGAACACACCACATGATCCATTGTCTACAGTCAAGCTCTAAGATATAACCGCATTTGCTCCAATCCCTCAGACAGAGACAAACACCTACAAGATTTCTATCAAGCATTCTTAAAACTACAATACCCACCTGCTGAAGTGAAAAAACAGATTGACAGAGCCAGAAGAGTACCCAGGAGTCACCTACTACAGGACAGGCCCAACAAAGAAAATAACAGAACGCCATTAGCCGTCACCTTCAGCCCCCAACTAAAACCTCTCCAGTGAATCATCAAAGATATACAACCTATCCTGAAAGATGATCCCTCTGTTGGTATATTAAAGAAGGTCTGTATTAAAATCACAAGCGAATTTGATTCCCCATAGTTTAAATTCTAGGGCATTGCTAATTAAGAGGTCTCTTGTTTATTGTTTCTCCCCATCTCTGTGTGAAACTTGCAAGCTGCTAATTGTGTTAGTATATCCTGAGACAGAGAGTCTGTTTTCAAAGAGATACTTTGTAACAACAACTGCTCTGACAGAGAGAGACTCAAAGCGATACTTTGTATGGATGTTATATGCTAAAAAGGCTTAAGTAAATTTGTAACACCCCGAGAGTTGTTAGAGTCGGGAGAGATAGCGAAATAACAATTGTGATAGAGGATGTATGTGGATGGATGCTTGGTGTAGATAATGAATGAATGATCAGGGAGGTGCCAGCCTAGGAATTCAGTATCGATCGGCCGAAGACTGTGCAAGGTGGAGACAACCAAATGACCCCTGGAGGGCAGACTGGAATCCACCCAACCGCCTCAAGGATGGGAGGACCGAAGAACAAGGTAACATCCATCAGGAATGTGCCATCTGCTACTTGATTCAGCAACAGCATGATGAAGCAATTCCCATAGACTGACATAGGAATAAATTCCTATAAAAATGGACTCTAGAAACTGAGAACTTTGAGTCTGGTTCTACCACCACCACCCTCCAGGAGCATCGGTCTGAAAGACTCGGCTCCACCCTCATGCCTAAGTGACCTGACCAGTAACTTGGCATGAGCAACCTCTAGGCTGGTAACTATAACAAATTTGCAGAACCTGTGTGTGTGTATAAATGAATGTGTGAATTAATGTAAAACTGAATGAAATGTTATAGCTATAACTGACTGCTTACTAGGATTCTTTTTGTATTCACAATAAATGAGACATTTTGTCTTATTCCCTTTAATAAGATCCTGCTGGTTTTTATTTTATTGGTATAACACCTCACTCTCACAGATCTTGGGAGACAGGCCAGTCCTCACTTACAGACAGCCCCCCAACCAGAAGCAAATACTCACCAGCAACCACACACCACACAACAAAAACACTAACCCAAGAACCTATCCTTGCAACAGAATCCGATGTCCACATATTTATTCAACTGACACCATCATAAGACCTAACCACAGCAGCCACGCCATCAGAAGCGCATTCACCTGCACATCTACCAATGTGATATATGCCAATGTGATCTACCAATGTGATATATGCCATCATGTGCCAGCAATGCCCCTCTGCGATGTACATTGGACAAACTGGACAGTCTCTACGCAAAAGAATAAATGGACACAAATCTGACATCAGGAATCATAACATTCAGGAGAACACTTCAACCTCCCTGGTCACTCAACAACAGACTTGAAGGTGACAATTTTAAAACAGAAAAACTTCAAAAACAGACTCCAACGAGAAGCTGCTGAACTTGAATTAATTTGCAAATTGGATACCATCAACCTAGGGTTAAACAGAGGCTGGGAATGGCTGGGTCATTATACTGATTGAATCTATTTCCCCAAAGTTAAGTAGCCTCACACCTTGTCAACTGTCTGATATAGGCCTTCTTGATTATCATTACAAAAGGTTTTTTTTCTCCTGCTGATAATAGCTCACCTAAATTAAATAGCCTCTTAGAATTGGTATGTCAGCTTCCAAGTTTTGTGTGTGTGTGTGTGTGTGTATACACACACACACACACACACACACACCCCTTACTTCTGTGTGTTCCATTCTATACATACGATGAAGTGGGCTATAGCCTACGAAAGCAAGTACTCCTGTTCTTTTTACGGATACAGACTAACACAGCTGCTACTCTGAAACCAGCTACAGCAGTGTTATGCAAATGCCTGTTCTCACTTTCTGGTGACATTGTAAATAAGAAAGAGGGCAGCATTATCTCCTGTAAATGTAAATTGTTTGTCTTAGCGATTGGCTGAACAAGAAGTAGGACTCGGTGGACTTGTAGGCTCTGAGGTTTTACATTGTTTTGTTTTTGAGTGCAGTTATGTAACAACAACAAAAATCTAAGTTTGCAAATTGCACTTTCACAAAAAAGATTACACTACAGTACTTGCATGAGGTGAACTGAAAAATACTATTTCTTTTGTTTACCATTTTTACAGTGGAAATATTTTTAATAAAAAATATACACTTTGATTTCAATTACAACACAGAATACAATATATATGAAAATGTAGAAAAACATCCAAAATAGTTAATAAATTTCAATTGGTATTCTATTGTTTAACAGCGTGATTAATCTTTTTGAGTTAATCACGTGAGTTAACTGTGATTAATCGACAGCCCTACCTAAAAGTTTTAATTTGTTATATAATAAGAGAAATTTACAAAATCTTAAAGGGTTGCAGGGTTACATGAAAATAAATATACATCTTCACTGAAACGCAAAGCTGAGCATAGTAAATGTATCCTAAACTCAGTCTCAGCTTCCAGTACATTTGCACTACAGCAATTAACTATATTTAGTACAAACACAATTGAAGCTTGATCTTGAAAGATGCCGAGCACCTACAACTCCCATTTGTTTTCAGCAAAAAGTACCTCAAGACAACTTGCTTCCAATATTAGTGCTTCAAATTTGGTTGTATTAAAAACAAACATTCTTACATTAACTTTATATAAAGATCAGAATACATGTTAATTTTTTTCCTCCTCCTTTAAGAATGGGACACAGGTCCTCATTTCCCTATCAAGATTATGGACTTCCTTTCTACATCGTCTCTCTTCCTGTTCAACAACCCTCACCTCCGGTCCCACAGAAAACAACAAGCAGCATTTATTTTTAGGAGATAGCCACTGGGTAATTTTACATAATCAAAGGATGTATTGTTTAGACTCACACAAAATCTAGGGCTCTGGTTACTACATTGTTGGCAGTATTCACTAAGACAGATAAATATTTTCTTGATACAGCCATTTTACCTCCATATTTAAAAGTAAAGCTATCAGTACTGTTCAGCATTTACATACTTTATTAGTGAACACCAAATTACAAGAGCAACACTAGAGAAAGGATTTGTACATTTGAACTCAAGTAAGGTTGCTTACTTTATCATTTTAGTGACTCCGTTACTACAGTCCACACATTTTTGCTTGTATAAAAAAAAAAAAAAAAAAAAAAAGGCCATGGAAGCTGCTTTTGAGTTTTCTAAACTTAATCCAGTTCTCTGCAGCATCAGACCATTAACTATAGGCTAGAGGTGCCTGACAGTAAGTCTTCACAACATTCATAGCCAGGCACACCCTCCAACTGAAACACAAATGATTGCTTAACTGTCTTTTCAAGAGCAAATGTTTTGCCAATTTTATTGGAGCAAGGCGCTCAAATGCCACGGTGATGGGTAACAGATGGATGCCAGCCAAAGACTGGTAACTTGAATATTACTCAAAGCTCCATCTCTTCTATTAGAAAAGGAAACCCCCTACCTCTTCACCAGAAATGACATATTGGCACTATGTGCATCTGAACAATAACACTTAGTATTGCCAACCCTCAGATTCAAAAGACATGAGTTAGGCCTCCAAAATCATAAGATTTTTTTAAAAATCTCATAATTGGGGCATTTGTTCCTTTTTAGTTGATTTTTGCTTTAATTTTTTAAGATGCACTTGTATCACATTTTCAAGCTTCTCTTTGCAACCATGAGAACAAGAAACTTTTTAATTAAGTAAAAACAGATTAAAATTGTGAGATTTGGCAGTTTGGGCCCAAAGCTATACGTATTAACAATAAAGACAACTAAGGTGGCAGAGGTGACAAGCATTTCTGGCTATTAAATTAGCAGTAATGCAGCAGATGTCCAGGAAACCAAACAAATCAACCAGATAGCAAAACTTAAGATTCTTCACTGAGCATGTGGCCAATCTCACTGCAACAATGCACCCTTTACACAGGCACCTGTGGAAAAAAATAGCACTCTGCCAATGATGCATATTTGACAAAAAAATTTAATTTGAATCTGAAATATTTCACTAGGGCAAAAAAAGACTTTAAAAGGATGCGTTTCCTCTGCAGAAATTCCCCTACTTTTCCTAGTCCTCATTGATGTGCAATATATAAGCCATCCCTTTTTCTTATATCACAGTCAGTCAATATATGGAGGGGAGAGGGCAGTAAGTGTTGTCATCAAAATACAGAGATAAAAAATTCCTATTAGTCACTTGAAAGGCATTTGCAAGAGAGTCTTTGCATGTCCCTTTAAAAAGCTGTCCACTGCAGTAGCTTAACAATGTGTCTACACTGCAATAAAAAACCTGTGGCCTCAAGCCTGAGAGCCCACGTCAACTGACTCGGGTTTGCGGGGCTCGGGCTGGAAGGGTAAAAATCACAGTATACTTTCGGGCTCAGGCTGGAGCCCAGGCTCTGAAAGCCACCTCCCTCCTGCCTGAGACCAAATAGCTACACTGCAAAAATTTAGCCTCTCAAGCCCAAGTCAGCAGACCTCGGCCAGCCACAGCTGTGCCACATGTCTTTATTGTAGTGTAGACATATCGCTAGAGTCTTCTCCTCCAAGCCCTCTCTCTGGTAAATCCATTTAATTCATTTTGTATATGTTCAAACATGCTCACTTAGCGTATTTGTTGAGCGTCAACAGTGCACTTAATACCATACAGCAATGGTTCTCAACCAGGGGTCCGGGGCCCCCTGGGGGGCAGGTTTCGGGGGGGGCGCCAAGTAGGGCCAGCGTTAGACTCACTGGGGCCCACGGCAGAAAGCCAAAACCTCACCACATGAGGCAGAAGTCCTGGGCCCTGAGCCCCACCACCCGAGGCTGAAGCCAAACTTAGCTTCGCGGGGGGCCCTGTGGCATGGGGCCCCAGGCAATTGCCCTTAACGCCGGCTCTGGCTTTTATATGCAGAAAACCAGTTGTTGTGGCACAGGTGAGCCGGGAAGTTTTAATAACATGTTGGGGGGGCCTCAGAAAGAAAAAGGTTGAGAACCCCTGCCATACAGGACCTGGAGAGCTCTGGCAACAGCCTCATCTTTGCTCCAGCCTCTTTATGCTAAGCAAAGGGACAAAAAGGCATAAAGGGGTCCTAAAAATCCCAGTTCTGGCTGGAGGATTCCCCAGGCAGAGACACTGCAGACAACAGCCATAAGGGTGCCTTTCGAACCATTCTGAGAACCCCTTGCAAAAGCCATGCCATAGAGGCATATTTGGGAGCAGAGGGCACCCCATGCTGTGGAGATTCTGGATAGCCCTGAAGTCCATACAGTAGCCTTCTGGGACTACCCTAACTAAGGAAAGCTGCCATAACTTACATGGGCCTTGCTCATCAGGTGTTCCATCAGCCAAAAGTCATATTAAAAGGGGTGGCATAAGCTCCTTGACCTTATCAGTGAAGTAATTTATTTATCTTCTGACAAGGATGCCTGGGTTAGCATATGAAGAATTCAACTCAAACTCTAATCAATATCAAGTTTAAGGGACTTTTGGTGCAACTGGGAGAGAAAAATTAAGTTAGTCAACAGTTAGAAATTAGTGCTGTTATTACCCAACTTCTACATGAACTGGGCCAAAACAAGAAGCAGAAATGTGGGACAGATATCCTTTCTCGGGGAGAAATTGACTTGCATGGTTAATTCGATAGCAATGGGCACTGATATATAAAATTGTTATAGCAACAAATGCATGTGTGTTTTTATTTTAAAATACTTTACTTATTTTCCTATTTTGCAGCAGGATGGTTATTTAATGGTCATTATCTCTTATAATTAAAAACTATTTTAAATAGGATTGGCATAATCTGCATCTATCCAACTCAACAACGCAGTCATGCCTTCTTTAGAACGGAGAAGACTGTAATTTTCAAAGTCGACGTTTCCTAGATCGAAAGTAAAAGTACTTACATCGGGTCCACACAGCACAGGCTCGCTCCCCCATTGACTGCGCTTCCTCCTCTCACCGAGTGGGACTTCCGGAGTCGACGGGGAGCGCTTCTGGGATCACAGAATCATAGAATATCAGGGTTGGAAGGGACCTTAGGAGGTCATCTAGTCCAACCCCCTGCTCAAAGCAGGAGCAATCCCCAATTTTTACCCCAGGTCCCTAAATGGCCCCCTCAAGGATTGAACTCACAATCCCGGGTTTAGCAGGCCAATGCTCAAACCACTGAGCTATCCCTCCCCCCAAAAGGGGATGTTGTGACTCGGATTCGAACCGAGGTTGCTGCAGCCACGGCGCAGAGTACTAACCACTATACGATCACGGCTAGATGAGACGCGATAAATCAATCCCCAATAGATCGATTACTACCCGCCGATTTTGCGGGTAGTATAGACATACCCTACGAGTTTTTCTATTGGTGCAGGAACATCAATAACTTCATTGAGGGAGGTTATGTAAATAGGAGCACACCCTTGCATATATGCAGCTGTTTTGGCATAACTATGTGGGTTGGGGGTGTTTGCTTTCACACCCCGACTGACACAGTAATGCCAATATAACTTTTCGGTGTAGACCAAGCCCAAAACCAGAATGGTTGGATACAATCGCTGTCCGGGTTATCTATTTTGCGCAAAAAAAAAAAAAAAGTCAATGTGGAAAACAGAGAGATCAGAATGACGAAGTGTTTGTGATATCCCTTTTTGCATACTTTGATTAGATTATAATCTAAACTTCTTTGCCATGAAGCTATCCTGGGGGCCATCACTCCAGCAAAACAATAGGGAATTATGTAACTTTGTGTTGGTGCTTTTTCTTACCTAGTTGTTCCCAACAAATGTCCAAGCTTCCACTTCCAGAAGTAGTTTTCACTCTCCAAATTAGCGAAGAGATTTCACTTCCTAGATTCTGACCTCAGTCCACATTAGAGAAGTCCTGTAGCACTTAGATGTATATTAAGCACTTAATTTTTTTAAACCCATTTACTTACAACCAAAGTTTTCATGGCATAGGAAGGCCTGTTTTTCTCTAATTGAGATTCCAAGATGTAATATAGCTAAAACAAACTTACGGAAACGAGATAATTCTCTATGTATATATCTGAGAGGCTTTATAGAATTGCATGTCCTAGTCGCATGAAAGTTCATTCCATAAACACACAGTGCCCACTTGAATTGAGAAAGGAGTAGAATCATTGGATCAAAGCATGGCCTTTTTGTGCAGGATATAAACTGATAAGATACCTGATGGCAAGAAACCAATAAGAACGATTATTATTTTTTTGCACAGAGGTACGTATGTTTGGGTGCATTGGGGTGTCGAGGGGCTGCTGAAAAGCCCAGTGTTTCATTCTCACCCCAATCCAGAATCTAGAATTCCTACTAAGGTGCTGATTCTCTAACCTAATCAGGAACTTCATCTTTAGTATCAACCTCTGGCTAATAACTGTTTGATACTTCTAAAGCATCCAAACTCACCCTCTGTAGGAGATGGATCTCTTCTTTATTTTCCCGTCCTCCTCTATGAATACTTTCTGTACCTTCCTCTGCTGCTGCCTGATGAAGCTATGAAAGTATCAGCTGAGTGAATGGCATCATTCTTGTCAGCTTCAGTGCTGCTCAGAGTGCTCTGCAAGCAGCAGTGGAACAGATTGGTTTTGTTATTGTTACTATGGTAACAAGGAAAACTCTGCAGCAGCAGACACACTGAAGTTATCCGAAGACTCTACGAGCATGTCTACACTACAGACTTAACCTTAACGTAAGTCACCTGGAGCGCTTCCACCAACTGAAGAGCGGCGTCTCCTCATTCTATTGTTGAAAATTTATATCAGATAAAGAATCATGAAACAGGTTATATAAAGTTGCTGACACTGAAGAAATAATTTCCACAGCATTTTAAGTTTCCTAGATGAATAATTTTGTGCCTCTCATTTTAGGTTCTTGTCATATACTGCATCCCATACTTGAGTTTTGGCCAGTTGTGGGGTACAGACATCTTATTCGCAAATCACATCTTTTGCAGAGCTCCAGTTGCTACTTTGTGTAACGCTGACATGCACTATGATGGCAAGAGCACATAAAAGAAGTCCCTATTCTGCACTATTGTGCAGTTTATTTAGAAATTCCACAATACTGTTTCGAGTGCCACATGGTATAGAAGGAAGAGATGTGGGGGTGGGGGTGGGGGTGTCTGGATTTTCAAGATTTAAAACACTAAGAGCAATTTTTAAGTTAGAAACATGGTGAATGACCCGTTTACCCTGTCCATTTGGGACATGAAGCTTGTACTTTTCAAACATTTTTTAAGAAATATCTTTGCAGACTGAGACTCTTTAAAACAAAGAACCAAAGGGTCTCAGTTAAGCTTTTGAACCCAGCACATGCCAAAATACTTAACAATGAATGAAGTCTACAAAAGTAAAGCCAAATAATCTTCGAAGCAAAAATAGTGGGAACTCTGCTAGTTCAACAATTTAAACCCCCAAAGTAGAAGTATATTTTTCTGCTTAGTTGGGTAAAAGCATCTCTCCCCCCACCCCCGCCACAATTGCCTTAAAGCTTGAGATGGTTTTTGGTTTTGCTCATGGCGAAGCTGATTAATAGCAATGGATTAAAGCCAGCCTACACTTCTGGCAGCTGAAGTCCAATCACTCTTCCACTTGCTATTCTCTCCCTGCTATACACAAACATACGCCATCAAATAGCTCAAAGTCATAAAAATATTCACTTTTAAATCTGGTAAACCTAAGATGATCAGTGAAAAGGAGCTGTTCTTTAACTTAATACCAGAAGCAAAATCTACTACAGTTCTGTTGCAAAACTTGACAATTCTTTTTATATCCTTAAAAACTAGCTTGCCAGGTAAATAAACTGACAACCCCTTCAACTGTTTAGAAAGCAAGCTCTAATTACATAACTTGTGAACTTTCATGCAAGCAATACGAAGGACACAGAAGACGTAAATAAACCTTGAAATATTTGAAGTTTGTTTATTTTATCTGTATAATTTCTAGAACTAGTCTTGTCTCCAATCATTGTTGTTTAGTCAGTATGAGAAATAGTCTGAATTTCAATGGCTTGTCTTTTGGTAAATGTCAGAGACTATCCTAACAATAGAAGGGGGATACTTTCAAGTATGAAACATTTAGATGAGTTTATATGACCATTTTATTCTGTAGACTTGACTACACTACAGAACTGTAGAACGAAAATCCCCTCCAGTGCTAATCCATCTTAAATACCGGTATCAGGTCTAGTGTGAATAAGGATCCAGCTGCTTCAATTTAAAAAAAACAAACAAAAAACTCTGAGCAAGTTCAATCAACACTACATTTGGTAGACACACACTACTTCTACATGGCAAGTTTTAACAAAGTTAAACGGGTTACCATCAACTTGAAGGGGAAAATTTTTTTTCATCTATTGTACATAATACTGTAACATCTATGATTACTCTAACTGAAAAGCTACAGAATTTTTTTTTCTGTTTCATGACGCTGTGCATTCAATATCATTTTGTGTCTAATCAGTTTCACTGTTTTCTTGATGGTCAGTTTACCTGTTCTGGCTTCTACATTTACAGTTTGGTGGTGGTGCTTCCCTTAGGCCCACCCACTCGCCACTGCTCCAGACATATATAGCATGAGAGGAGTGGAAAAATCACTACTTATTTTTGAAAATAAATTTTAAAAACATCCAGGGCTACTGCTCGGTGTACTCTAGCAGAAACTTGGTGGGTTTTCTTATTACTAACTATAAAAACAACCAAGTTGAGAGTATCCCCTTTGCTGCCATAACGACACACTTTTTTTTTTTTTTTTTAAGTCAACAGAGCTGACAACCCTACACCAAAGCTTAACTTCCCACACACACTATACTGCCTATTGAAAAAAAGAGAGAGCAGATTGGCTAGAGACCCTTTCATACCAACAGACCAGTATACTTTACTATAGCCAAATATTCAAAGCATAAAGATTTTTATGAAGTGTGATGTCACTCATCACAAACTGAAAACAAAGAGGAAAATACAAAAGCGCCAAAGATGACAATTTATGTAACCAATCATTTCTACACTGTTCCAGAGACACTTTCTACTTCTACTTGAAAGATATGCCAGACACTTACAAGTCAGAGACCAAGATGAAAGATGAGAGAAGCCCACCAGTAAGGTCGACAGGTCGAGAAGCCCACCATTAAGGGTCCAAGAGGCCCAGTCTCAACACACATCTTCCAGCTGCATGGAAGGTTGCAGGCATTTCTTTAGTAGTGATGTCTTTGGACCTTACTTGGGGACTTTGCCTTTGCAGCTGCCTGACTAGCAAGTATCTGAAATCTGAAACCACATCCTTGCTCTTATTCTACCTCTCCTTCCCATGCACACCCCACCCCAGCCTTCAAAGCTCCTTGACTAATTTCAATCAGTCTCTGCTGTTCTCTCCTGCCTTTTTGTTTGCATGGTGAGAAGGAAAATGTGGAAGAGGTCTCTGCTACTCTATTACTCTCAGGGCTGGTCTACACTACGGGAGGGAGGAGGGTCGAAGTAAAGTATGCAACTTCAGCTACGTGAATAACGTAGCTGAAGTTGACGTACCTCGCTTGACTTACCTCACGGTGTGGACCCTGCAAAATCGAAGGCTGGCGCTCCCCCGTCGACTCTGCTTCCGCCTCGCATCGGGCTGGAGTACCAGAGTTGATGGGGAACGCTTCTGGGATCGATTTATCGCGTCTAGATGAGACGCGATAAATCGATCCCCAGAAGATCGATTGCTACCCGCCGAATCGGGCAGGTAGTGTAGACTAGCCCTCAGTCTGTTTTTTTGAGTCCTCGCCTCATGAACAGTTCCAGTGTTTGCCTAAGTTTCTGCTGGTAGCTTTAACAGCAGCAAAGTGAGATTGACATAATTATCAATCAGTTCCACAGCTGCCCAAAAGTTTTCAAACACTGGAAGCTGACCAATTATGTTCATTTCACTCAGAGATGTGTCTGCAAATGGAGGAAGGCAACAGCATATTTGTTTAGACTTCTTTGCAAACAACAATTTAAAACTTTTTTCTTAAATTTTCTTAAAGTGCAAGAAAGGTACTTCATCAAGCAGTTGAACAGTGAAAAAGTTGACACTAAAAAGAACAGGAAGAAACCCTACGGTAATTCTGTTAGAAAAAGAAGGCAGAAACGGCTTCATCTGTTACAAAGTCAGAAACTGACAATACTTAAAATCATAATGGAATTTTAAACCAGGTCAGTTATGAACAACAATTCTCGTTTAAAACAAAGGATCTGGCTCATATGTTTCATATACTGAATTAACTTTGACAACACTTGTATACCTCAGCAAGACAAAGTTATTGAAATTGAGTAACTGCATTATCAAGCATGAGTGACCCATCAGGAAGCATTATTTAAATACATAAGTTATCTTCAGAGGAAGACAACACCTAGTTAAATACATCAAACTTTTAGCAAGGAGTACACTATTCAGTCAAGTAGTAGATAATATTGTAAACTGTGCTAATAAACTAGAAATCAACCCCAGCACAGACAGACTGCAACAAAACCACAGCATTGAAGAATTTTCAAATATCACCATTCCAAGAAAAGAACAGCCATTGTTTGAAGGATTAAAGACTTTAGGAAAACCTTTGCACTGCTGAGTCAGCTCTCAACACACCAATGTGTTCTATAGCAAAAAAGCTCTGGTAGCATTTAGAAAACTCATACTGGAGAGTCAACAATCAATGCTGGTTGCTAAAGTCATATCTGTCACCTTGAAAGAAAACTGTTCTTCTCCCCCACCCCTGCCAGCTGAGAATGGGTGTTTCATTCAGAAGCTGCTTAATAGTGAACCACAATAATCTACTTGAACCTGTGTCTAGCAAGTGAGGCATGGCAATTATGATAGTGCTCCCTCATACAAAGTTTGTAGAGGGAAATAATGGAAAGATATCCACATGGGAAGAGAAAAAACAGCTAAACTGAAAGGGAAAACACAGACATAAATAGTCATTAAACATCTCAAAGTAAAAACCTTACTATTGTCAGGGCATTACAAAAAACAGTGAAATCAAGTCTCTGAATTCAGTGCTGATGAAGTACTTAACATAAGTTTTGTGAAATACCAAGGAGACTACAAATACTTCACTGAATACCATGAAAATGAAGGAGACTGCTGCTGAATTCTCTCAGGATAGCTATGTAAATAAATACATGCATACATATTTTCTAAGATACTAAAGCCTCATCTAATACTAGAGACAGCTTGCTTGAATAGCTATACCAGCAAACTCCCTTGTGGAGACATCTTATAATGACAAAAATTCCTTTAGCTTACAGAGTTGTCCACAGTACAGAATTTTATTGCAAAAGTCACCTTCACTGCTAAACACAGCTTAAGTACCAGGTGGCAGTCTTAGCATAGAAAAAGATCCATAACTCAAAAGAGTTCAAAGAGTACTGCATGGAATTAAGACAAATGCTATGTCTTCACTGCAAATAGTGTTTTTTTACAGGGAAACAGCTGTCTCCATGTAAAATTCCAGGGGCGATGAGACACTGCAGATTTTACATTGATGTAACTAATCAAGGTAAACCCCAGGTGGGAGGATAGGCTATGGGGCTAATTAACTTCAACTAACTACAAGGTCAAAGCTACCTGCACCTTATCTCCCCTTGGCTTTTACATTGAGATAGCGATCTTGATGTAACACACACATTTTTCCCAGTGATGACATAGCCAAAGTGGCCACATCAGACTCTCTTCCTAAAATAAAAGGCTGCCATTGTGAAGGCAATCCAGAACAATTAAAATTTCACTCATCATGATAGCTCTGCTCCCTTTTCCATTGCTGCTAACGTTGCTCACTGAATGCCATTAACTCATATACCACTACTCACAACTAATTCAGAAAGAAAATAACTTTCAATTGTTAATGAAACTACAATAAACCATCTTCTGTTTATAGCAGTGGTTCCCAAACTGGGGTTCAGGAACCCTTGGGGGTTGGTGAAATGTTACAGGGGGCTCTTGGGAAAAAATTCCCTAATGGCAGAGTTGTCCATAGGGACCCCGGGAAGCACGGGGCCACCTCCCAAGAGCTAAGCAGATCAAAGCAAGCATATCTGTCACATTGAGGAGATTTAAACTTCAAGACTCATTGTAAGAAATGGAAAGGAAGGTGGATATTTTTTGCTGTTTTTAAAATTAAACAGGCAGCTAGTATTGTTCTTCATAATAATTTAAAAAACAAGTTTAAGCTTTGTTGTAATGTGCGTTGTTTGCCTGGACTGCTCCAGACCTGAATGCTTGTATAGGAGGAACTCTTTGAGTTGGCTTCTTAAATACCTTCATGCTGTTTCACATCTGATACTCCTTGGTGAAACCTAGGAGCCTGGTCTTATAACAGGCTTATTCAAAGTGATACACACTATGAAAGTGAGATCTTGGAAGAGTGTTGCCATTTTCATTATGTAATAAAAATACTGTAATGATAAATAATAATTAATAATAGTGTGTAATAAACATGTCATAAAAACTAATTTTATATTTCCAAGATCGCTGCTCTTATAATTTATACTCACGTAAAGGAGAAAATCCCTGGAAATATTCATTTTTAGGAGCGGGTTCGCGAGACTTAACATTTTAGTGAAAAAGGTTCACAGGTTGTTAAAGTTTGGAAACCACTGGTTTATAGCTTTGTATAATGTAAATTGGGCACCAAGTTTCTTCTGTGCACCTACAGAAATACTCTAAAGTAACTGTAATCTGACCCCTCCATATAAACAGAGAAAATAAAACTGTTCCACATGAGAAAAAAAATTGTTTCCTCTTCATGCAATTTCAAAAGCTGAGAAAGTTTATAATGGAGTTAATTTTTCACTTTCCTTGAAAAGGACAAGTCAAAACGTATATTTTAATTTAGAACAAAATTTAAAATAAAATAGTTGCTTTGAAAGACTATGTAACGAGTTGCAAAATACTCAAAAAAACCTTTAGTGAAAATTCATTCTGAATTCTTAAGCTTCTGAAAAGATAAGTTTGCATGTCAGGCTGGTAAGGGAAACAGACATGCCTTAAGAGATGGCTGCATCCTACATACAGACAGGCACTGTCTTCAAATGTCTGCCTACTGGTAATTATAGGATAGCCATCTAGTTTTAATGCACAAACACTAACAGGTGTATTCTCCCCTCCAGTATGCACACACATCTCCAGCTGATGCCTACAGGAATTGGATTTACAAAAGACATCCCAAAAGGGTCAACTTTGAAAGTCACAGAGACTCAAAAAACAAACAAACACTCTGTTTAATAGGTCCACTACTCTGCTCTTCTAACTTCACTGATCAAAAGACTGTTTCTCAGCACAAAGCAGCTTTTGTCAACAAAACAGTGAACGCGTAAACACTGCAATGCGACTTCTGGCAACAAAAGTGCCCTCTTTCGGCGACAAAATAAAACCCCAACAAGAGATTAAAGACTTTTTGTCGACAAAGCGCCAGTGTAGAACCACACTTGATTTTATCACTTTAATTGGCCTAAAGGAGGTGTCCCACAATGCCCATCCTGACTGCTCTGGCGCCCCTCCCCCTTAGAAGCCTCGGGAATTTTTGAAATTCCATTTCCTGTTGGCTCCGCATGGAGAGGTCTCATCGCATCTTCCCAGGTGACCGTGGGGGTTTATCGCAGCAAATGCTCTCCCGCTTGGACCACTGCGGAGATGCCGGATCTGTGCAGTATATAGGGAGAGGAGGCTGTGCAGTCCGAGGTGCACTTGAGCCATAGGAATTTTGATACCTACTGTGATGGTGCACCCCATAAGTCTTTATGGAAATATGTCATTCGGTCGGGACACCTTTGAGCATCGGTCGGGACGCCTTTTGTCCCGATTTTCAGTTGTTGTTTTTTTTTTTTGCTCCACAGTTTCCGGTGGAGCCTCTTCCGTTTTGTTTTGTTTTTGGTGGAAAGTCCCGAAAGTTTTCGGGTCTTCTCATCTGGTCACCCTAACCATAACATACACAGGCAGTTTAATCATTTGCTCACTGGAATATAAGGCCAAAAATTTCACTTCCTAGGAAAACTATATGTAATATAACATTGCAGCACCAATCACAGAGATATACATTACAGATTCTCATTTTCAAAGTATTGCCTCAAAGCCTCCCTGATTCGAATTCCGCCCCCCTCTGATAGCCCTAGTATCTGGCTGCTCAAAATCAGCAGCCAAGTGGTCTGTCTCAACACTCCACCCCTCAGCAAACCTTTCACCCTTAGCTTCACAAAGATTATGCAATGTACAACACACGGCTATGACCATGGGAGTATTATCCTCATTGAGGCCAGCGCGCCTTTAATCTACCAAAGGCACATTCCACTGCCATCCAGCACCTACTCAGCCTGATGTTGAATCACTCCTTACTGCTGTCCAAGTTCCCCATGTATGGTTTCATGAGCCATGGCTGTAAGGGGCATGCCGGGTCTCCCAGGATCACGATGGGCATTTCAACATCCCCCACTGTAATCTTCTGGCATGGAAAGAAAGTTCCCACTTGTAGCATTCCGTATAGGCTGGTGTTCCCAAAGATGCATGCATAATGCACCTTCCGGGACCACCCCACATTGATGTCAGTGAAATGTCCACGGTGATCCACAAGCACCTGCAACACCATGGAGAAGTACCCCTATTGATGTTCTCCATTGCAAGGTGGTCTGGTGCCAAAATTAGAACCTCGGGCCCAGCTACATGTCCAATGAGGACGGCTACCAGATGGTGCAACTCTGCACCATCTGCTGCAGAGTTGCACGAGAGCGGGAGAGCAGAGTTGCAGCAGAAGCGAGGGAGCCGTACACCATGGATGAGGATGGCTAGCAGTCCTACTGCACCGTCTGCTGCGAAGGCACCCAGGAGCTGCAGCGGTGACGGTGAGCTAAGTGGGCTCCATGCTTGCCATGGTATGGCGTCTACATGGGTAACCCAGGAAAAAAGGCGCAAAACGACTGTCTGCCGTTGCTTTCACAGAGGGAGGGGTGACTGACAACATGTACCCAAAACCACCCGTGACAATGTTTTTGCCCCATCAGGCATTGGGAGCTTAATCCAGAATTCCAATGGGCGGCGGAGACTGTGGAAACTGTGGGATAGCTACCCACAGTGCACCGCTCTAAGTCAATGCTAGCCACGGAAGTGAGGACGCACTCGGCCGACTTAATGCGCTTAGTGTGGACACACACAATCAACTGTATAAAATCTCTTCCGACAACTCGACTTCTATAAAATCGACCTAATTTCGTAGTGTAGACATACCCTTAGATAATGGGGTCTAATTTTAGATGTAGTAAGTACAATTTAAAAAACTCGGTAAATGTTTGACTATTGAAAAAAGTGTGGTATTTTGATTCCCGACTGAATCTCTGTAAATATGTAAACTGTACATTGTCCTCCTTAAAAAAAGGCAGCAAAAGCAACCTCTTTCCCTTCCCTATTCTAATAACCTCAAATATGATCTACCAATTAGGAAAATATGCCTTAGTTATTACAAATACAGCAGAACACCACACAATTATAGAATTTCACACTCCTAATAGGCTACATTCTTATAAACAAAAGGTGCTTTATTCATCTAAATTGTGGATGATTATACTACCAGTTCCTAATATATTTTAAGATAGTGTTTTAGTTACGGGTTACATAATATACCCTTCTGTTTTACCACCTATTTTTGATCTTACACTTCAATATTTTTAAAATTCTTGTTTTTCCACTTTCCTCAAGTTCCAACTATGAGAATATTTCTAAATGTAGACAAACTAAAACAGTTTGCTAGAAGTAACATATTAATGTTATTTTTAAAATATTCTGGTTTTCACAATAGAATAAGTATATTTATGGATAGTTATGCCCACAAAAGAAACAGGCTATATTTGAGTAAGAAAAATGTCAGTTTATATGCAAGGGTTAAATTTTATAACTAGAAAACTACTTACAATGCATGTGACAAGAAAAATAGAGGACGCCTTATATTTTAAGTACAGGGAGTAAATGAACAACACAGGACAAGAGCACAGTGTAGTTAAGTCCATTACAAATAATTTAAAGTAGAACCATTTGACAATACAGTCCTCAATTACAAAGAACAGTCATCAGAGATGAAAATATGAACACCATTTTAATGGACCAGAAACACCACATATTTTACACAGATGCTTCCTTGGTTCTGAACAAACTATGCTTTGTTCTTTGTGACAATAGATAACATAATATTGCTGTTAACTGGCACTCAGATGTTTTGCAGTCTGAATTTGCTCTTCAATAAAAGATTATGTTGACATAATAGTAATAACAGAAGACAAAAAAGGATTACTAGCTATGTAAGTTTAAAAATGCACATCTGTAGAACCAATATTTTGTCTTCCAAAAGATTTTTGTCACCACATGTTGAAAAAAAAAAATCTACTTGAAAATTCTACTCAATTGTCTGCATGAACTTATGCTGGTGACTGTGGAGGACTAAATAGTCATTTTGTTGTAAAGTTAGGTTTCTTGCCTTTATTGTTGCAAAGATAGAAAAAAGTAATAATTTGGGACTTTTCAGTACTGGAAGAGAGACAAAAATAAAGTGCACCTGCATTGAGAAGCCTGCAATCTAAAAATCTTCTCTACAACTAGACTTTTTTGCCAAAATGATTCCCTTTACTGCTACCAACACTTCAGCTACACTGGCAGTATTAATTCCTCAGCATTTACAATTCATCAAGGAACAGTGTTTTGTGGATGTTTTTGTAGCCCATCACTGAATATCATAACTTAAATAAGCCAACCGGAACTTCATAACAAAATAAATCTTTATACGCAGGTTAGTTAAGAGTTTGATTTTACAACTACTTACATTCACTAAAACTATCACAAAATGCTACTACTATACTATAGTCAAGAAGAATGACTATAACCAAACGTGTCCAGTGACCACACCCTAACAGATACCACACACCAGCTTCCCTTTTCCCATCAGTCAGGTGGTAGGAAGGCTAGACTTCTCACTACGGTAACTATACACAATGCACTTGCTGCTTCTGTCATTTTAACCATTGCGTCCCATAGGCATCCTCCAACTAAGGCTAGATGAGACAGTGCTTAAACTGCAGACAGCCAGCTGGAGCCCTGCCTACACTAGTGCTCCCACCTTTGCTATCACTGGACTCAAGACCCATTTGTAAATGTTCATGGCCTGTCGTGACCCAGTAAATAGTCTGGGAGTGGAGGCCTGTGATGATTTCAGTCAGATCCTGCCCGGCACTCACTTCACATCACAGTGGCGGCTCCTGTGCAGTGGGGCTGGCTGGACTTGGCTCAGCTCTCTGCTCCGGGTGTCGCAACCTCTGGGGTTCCAGTGGTGCTCAAGTTTGTCCTCACCCCCATGACTGGACCAAATATGTGAGAGCGGAGTGGTACCTGGCTTCTGGCTTTGCAGTGTCACTCACTCAAATTTGGCTTACCCGGACTCCTGTCATCATGATGGCTGGGTTAAACCGGAGTGGTGCGGAGACCCCAGAGGTTGCAGTGCCTGAAACAGGGAAGCAAGCCCAGCCAGCCCCATGGGACAGAAGCCAAAGCAGCTGCCATGCAACGCTATGAAACATTCAGAAGACCCTATTGTGGGTCCTGATCCACAGATTGAAAAACCCTGCCCTAGACAGAAAAGCCAGGACACACAGATATCCCCGGGATGGAGCTGCCTTAGAGGAGAAGTTAGTTATTAATCCCCTTCTTATGGCCACCACAGAAAAGAAAGTTTTCAGGAGGGAAACAAAGTGAACAGTGTAAAGCGTTGTTTTGAGTTCAGAAAAATAGCTTCTTTGCCCCTGCTATTGTACACCCAGACAAATAGCAGCAGAGTGAAACTAATAAGAGCCTGACGGCTTTCAATGCTACAATTGATAACTTTCTG
Source organism: Chelydra serpentina (assembly GCA_037349315.1). Lineage (NCBI taxonomy): Eukaryota > Metazoa > Chordata > Testudines > Chelydridae > Chelydra > Chelydra serpentina. The sequence goes on along the minus strand of JBAIAC010000014.1, from coordinate 5,965,418 downwards.
GGCAGCAGTAAAACTGAAGAATCATGTCTTCTACACTATGTATGAGGTTATGAAGTCATTCAAAAAAATCGAGCACCTAAAACAATATTGCTGCAGACGGGGTGGAATCATGAATCAGCCTGTTCTCTCTACTCCAGAACCTCCTGGCCACTGTGAAGAAACCAGTAAATCTTTCGTCCGACAGGTAGACAGAGCTTTAGATGTACAAAACACCTACTAACCACAGGCTGATAGGAAAAATAGTCCCTGGACACTTCTTTGGGGCTTTACACCCTGCTAGGTACCCCAGCACTTCCCTCTTCCCACTAGTCAGGTGATGGGAAGACTACAGACTTCTCACTTGGGTTCCTGTTCTTATCTCTCATTGGAACCCTCCTTATTCCCCCATCTTTTGTATTTGCTGGTGGCTAACAGGTTTAATCCTCTGGTTACCACATGTCTGGTACAGTTATTTCTTCTTTTGGTGGGGGAATTGTTTGGTTTTTTTTAAAAAAAGAGTCCTACCTTATAGTTAAAGAAAGTGATATACCATGAATTTTCTTAGCTAGCTAAAGTAAAAATAAGATTAAGTAACCTGAAAAAGCAAGTTAATTCCCATAAAACACATTCATTTCATTCTCTTGCTTTGAGAACATCAACATTTCATGAATAAATGGGGTCTGCATCTATTTGAAATGCTACTGTACGTAAATAGCTGTTCATTAACAATAGGCTGTCCATTAACAAAACTTTTGTACAACTCATTACTGCAGCATCTTAAATCTTGCAAATGTAAAATATCCAGGCAATTGACATTTTGTCCCCAAACCCTATAAAATTCAAGCCAACTTAAATGCAGATACCATATGTCAATACTGCCATCACAACTGAGTGCCTGCTCATCCAAATGCCTCAATACTGATGATTCAACAGTGCTCATTCTTTTGTTGGTATTTTTATGGTCCATCATTGGATGCAGTAATATCTGAAATAAGGCAACTACATTTTCATACCAAAATAAATTAGTTATATACGCTTAGCTAAGGTTTGCTTTTACATTAGCTTTAGCGAATGTAAATAATGTAACAGAAAATGCTGCAACTTTCAATGCGAGTGATTACAATCAAATGCTTTCTCTAAAATAAAGTGGTTCTTTAAAACTGAACAGTATAATCTTTAAATCAATTTTCCCATTTCACTCATAGCATTACCTTCTCTTCTCCTCCTCCCCCCTCACCTACCCCACCCCCAAGCATGATTACTGTCCATTCCTTAGAACACAGTCTCAATGAAGAAGCTTCCTAACATGGTCTGCTCTAAAACTACACATCCGCATACATCAATATTGATTTGCCAGATAAGGCTTGGAAAGTTTACCAAAAACCTACTAGCATTGCCTAGAAAACCTAACGTATTAGCCATATGTTATTACCAAAGAGAAAAGCCTTCAAAAAGGGTTCACAGAGGAAGCACCCAGGTGGAAAGCCCTATGTCTCCCATTTTCTGGATGTCAGGAGAAAGTGGGGGTTGTGTTTCCCACTAGCAAGGTTGTTCCCAGACCTTGCTGGCCCACCTATAGGGCAACCTTTTCCACAGCCATTAAGTCTTCTGGTAGGATCACCGTTTAAATTTCAGAATATATTTAATTACATAAAAAATACATTAAGGTTGCACAGGCAAGCTCTCAAAAGTTAGGAAATGCCAAACTTAAGGTTGCCTATGTGACCTTATTTTGCTCCTTTGTGCATATGCATGATAGTTTTCAATTACATGGTCATGTACTATTTTTTCCACAGACGCCTTCTTCATTCAGTGAATCAGCGGTTATTCAATATTTGTTTTTCTCCTCCACATTCAATGTGTGGGCCCAGGTCATAGTTAATTTATCTTCATAACACTCCTATGAGATTAGGTGGTATTATCTCCATTTTACAGCCGTGAAATGGAAGCACAGAGATTAAGGCCAAAACTATCAGTAGCGTCCACTAATTTTAGATGTTCAATTTAGAGACATATAGGGTCTGGTTTTCCAGGCTATTTATTTTTATAGCATTTTATATGTTCAAAGTACTACATTAATTAACTTTAATTGCAACTGTGAGTGCTCACCACCTCTGCAAATCTGGCACCATGTGTCCAAAAAACGTGGAATATGGTATTGTAGCCAACTGTGAAAATTGTGATTTAGTGACTTGCCAACATCACATAGGAACTCTGTGGCAGAGGCACGGATAGAATCCAGTTCTCCAGTGACATTCAACTGTCTTCACCATGAGAAAAATCCTTTTCATTCACTACACATTTTCCAATTTTTGTAACAAATGAAGCAGAGGTCATACAGACAACAGCCTCCCTCACTACACAACTCTTGTTCAACGCCAAAGCTCAGTCCATCCTATTCAAAGACTAAGGCAGGAGTTGCATGAAAGAAAATAGTATGATCATATAATTAAAGACTATCATAATACATATGCACGGTGGGGAGGGGGGCAAATTAAGGTAGCAGAGTGCAGAATTTATCTTACCAGTGGTGGTGAACAATGCAGAAAGAAAATAGCTTGACTTTCAGACCCCAGGTGGAGTTTACAGAACTAGCAGTTAGGAAAAGACATTTTTTTAGGTCTTTTCTGCACAGGATGACTGAGATTGTCTATGCTACAAAATTAAATCATTACTGTGTGTTGTTGTGAGCTACTGGTTGGCTGAACAAGTAATGTGGACAAGTAAACTGAAAGCTTAAATAAGAACAACCCATGTTTAGTAAAAACACTGCTTCAATTTTAAAAGCCATAGTTATTGAAGCAGTATTGACCACAGTTGAACGGTGCCTAAAACTGCAGCTAAAACATGTTCAGCACTAGCTCATCTGTACCTATAAGCAATGGATAGATTTTCTAACACAAACAAGCACAGTCATGACTGGAGAACTAGTGGAAGTGTGGCATCAAGAGAGGAGGAAATTTTTAGTCCAACTGTTTAACATTGTTTTACATTTGTTTCTGTTAACATCTATTTAACTTCAATGACTTCCAAATGTTTTGGATAAAAACATCTTTATTAAAGATGCTATACTATTCAAATTGAGAAAGCTCAAGCACGTTCTCCCTTAGACCTTAAACCTTGCACCCTGAAATCAAGACTTTCACTACTCCCCTGACCAGGATAAAAACAGCACTCTCCAAGAGCCTACCTTACTCTTACAGAAGGACTGATGCGCTTTCTGATAGGCCACTAGAGAGCAGAATCTTCAGCTATGGCAATGGTTCCCACACTTTTTACTATGGCAACCCGTCTTTTCCAGCAACATAGCCAGGGTCCAAATTCAGGGAGGGCACAAATCATAGGTCAGAATCCTTTTCCTCCTCCACCATCACTGCCTTCTTTACCCCACCAAGGGGGCACGAACCACACACAAAGCATTCGCTGCCCTGGGACTGCAACCCCTAATCCCAGCCCTGTGAGGGAAGCCCCTGTTTATACCAAGCAGAGGTTCCAAGTCTCCATCACAATAAATCAGAATACTCTGAAACCAAAGGGCTACTTTCTCTCAGTACAGTCCCTGCCAACTAGAGAAGGCAAAATACACAACAAACAAGAGATCGGCCTTTACACCGAGAGCTATAGAAACAGAAAAAAAAGGGGAAAAAAATTTACTTAAGGTTTCCTCAACAGTAATCTAACCTTGACAGCAGAAAATATTAAACAGGGGAGGGGAAGGGCAAGGTGCCAAAGAAAATTTTAAAAAACAAGGAGTCTACTCTCCTTCTGCAGTTGGTACAGGAAAATAATGAATAGGATCAGCCAGCCAGCCTCCTATCATAAGGAGAATGATGTCAAAAGAGATTACCTCTTTCCTGTTCCTTCTTCTGCTAGAAGATTTATACCCACTGTAAGGGTTGCAGAGAGAAACATTAGAAAATGTAGTCTTCAGAAAACAACTATGAACAAAACAGCCACCATTTCTAACTCTAATGAATATTATACTACCACCTGGACTAAAGTTAAAAAAAAATGGACTATGCTTGCAAAATTAACAGCTAAGAAAATTTTCAATTATATGTTCCAACAGGGAATCGATGAGCATCTCTTGCACAAGTCTGCAAATTTAAATATACATTAGACAATAAACCAAACTAGCAATTAATTTTCCTGAAAACAGCTAAATACACAGATTGCATTCATTTGGATTTATCATACTTAGGCAACTTTCCATTGCAGAAAATGTAAATAAAGGTCAATTCTAAACAATATATATGGCAGCAAATTATTTCAAATTTAAAATGAAGACATTTATTTTGAATTTTGTTTGATAGTTTTGTTGATGAACTATTTTTGTTTAAAAATAGAACTAATACCTACAGCAGGATGAAACAACTTATCAATAATAAATTGCAATAGGAGAAAAAGTAAGATATCCAATCTCATTTGTGTACTCCAGAGGGTTAAATGAAGTACTCACCAACTTTTTAAAAATCACAGGTCAATGATACAATTTTAAAGTAGTTAGCTTTCATTCGTCATTACCTTAGGGCCCAAGTACATCAGAAAGACCAGGTTCCCTTTAAAGGTTTATTGTGGAATATAATCTTTAAAAGTTTAAATTAGATTAGAAAACAGAAAGAGGTTTTTGGTATTTATATAGGCATGACCATTATATTCCATGTTATGAGCTCCTCGAAGCATGGATCTTCCTTAAGTGTTTGGAAAGCTCCAAGCACATAGTGGGCAGTACCACAAAAATAATTGCTTCAGCTACACAACATAATGAGACTGCACAATCTTAAATGACAATGGTGGGGGTTGGTTGGTTTGTTTTTGGGGGGTGTAAATCAATAATTTAATAAAAAAAGAGCACACAATACTCCCTGCTCACTGGGGTTTTCATTGGGCCAAAGGCAGTCATATCACTCCCACAACCTGGGTGCCTTCAGATAGACATGCTATATCTCCAAAATGCTAGGGGCTCAACCAATTGTCTTTTGAGGACCTGAAAGGGATTTTTCCCTGCAGGCAGTATTCGCAATGAGCTCTATGGGTATTTTCACCTTTTTAATTTTGGTATCCAGGTCTGGTTTCGAGTCTAGAACTAAATTGTTGCACTCATTCTCCTATTTCTTATATGGAGGGAGATGGGAGAAAAGTGGGGTTGTGGCATCCAAACTAAAATACATTGAAGCCACTGAAGCCAGCTGAAAATCTAGACTGGATTTAAAGTTGACTAGCCAATACTTGGCTGACAAATACTGAAGTACCACACCTAAAAATAAACTAATGTTCTAATGTAAACATCATGAAGCTGCTGTTAACAAGATTTGTTTTTATGATAAGAATCTATTCCAAAACACAGAATATTTTAATAAATTACATAGCCACTTAAATGAAAACATACATCACTTTGCAGTTTTAACAGAAATGGTACTTAACATAAAAACAGTTCTTTACCTTAGGTCTACTCTAATGATGTCCCTATTTTAAACAAACTAATCTCTGTTCAAGATTTATTAACAGTAACTATTATTCTTTACAGCGTGAGCATGTATACCTGCATACGCACTGTGCCAAACCTGCACTGTCACATCTCTTAAGAGCAGACACTCCTCGTAGATTTTTTCAACTCACTAACAAAGATATACCACACCATATCTTGCAGAAAGCAAAAGCTTTCCCATATATCTGTAATTGTTCAATTACAGCACACTGAGATTTTGAGACTCAAAGCACCTCTCATTAAGTTTTGTTTCTACCAGACTTTAGTCTTAATTTTAATACAGAAAAATATATCTGCACTAGAATCACATTTCTTCATATGACATGATAATTTTGAAGAACATTTATTAAAATACAACTGTATACCAATAAAAATCTATAGACAAGTCAAATTATAGTAGTTTCTCACACAAAATTGCTAAATTCCCTTAACAAAATACTGATGCTAATTTATCTAACATACTACTTTAATGCCATAAAAGAGAACTTAAAGTACACAAAAACAGTTCATGGCATATTGTGGAGTTTTTTTGTTGTTTAAATAAAAAATTGTAAATAATTTATGAAGAATGTACTATGAAACAATTTGTGGGGAAAAAAAGGATTTATTTTCAGCACAGACATAAAACATTTGTATGTATATGTATTATATACAAAAATATAACAGTCAGCCAAGAATACTTTCCTACTTTTCTTTCTAGACCCTCTTCCAAATCACCAATTTATCAGTTTTCGTCTATCACACTCAGAAACCAAAAAGGTATAAATTAAACAGAATTAAAAAAAATATTAAAACCAGAAAATTGTAATGGGGAGATTATTTAAAAGGAGGAGGCGGCGCTCTAAGAGGCCACACTAATAGAACAGAGACTAATAGAAAAGAGAGGCTAAATACAAGAGTGAGGAAAAAACAATGAGAAAAAAATTCACATTCTGGTTACATATTCTATTTACAGATTCAGGTGGTATGTTTGGCCTGAATAGTTCTCTCAGTACTTTTGAGGGGGAACTGTTAAATAGTGGGAATTCAATCCCCACAAAATTCCCTTAGCTCACCAAACGAAGATTACTTGGAACCATTATACTATCTCAGAACAATTTTGTTATCATTCTCAAAAATACTTAGTGGTCTGGTGATTTTATTGAGTACAGAACAGAGATGCTGCATATTCTGGTTTTGTGTAACCTTCTTTAAAATAAAAACAACAAGGAATCCTTGTGGCACCTTAGAGACTAACAAATGTATTTGGGCATAAGCTTTTGTGGGCTAAAACCCACTTTCATCAGATGCATGGAGTGGAAAATACAGTAGCAGGTAGGGTAACCAGACAACAAATGTGATAAATCGGGACTGGAGGGGGAGGAGGGGTAATAGGAGCCTATATAAGAAAAAGACCCAAAAGTCAGGATTGTCCCTATAAAATCAAGACATCTGGTCACCATAGTAGCAGGTATATATACACAGTACATGAAAAGATGGGAGTTTCCTTACCAAGTGGGGGGTCAGTGCTAATGAGATAATTCAATTAAAGTGACTCCCATCTTTTCATGCACCATGTATATATACGTTTTACTGTATTTTCCACTCATGCATCTGATGAAGTGGGCTTTAACCCACGAAAACTTATGCCCAAATAAATTTCTTAGTCTCTAAGATGCCACAAGGACACCTCGTTGTTTTTGCTGATACAGACTAACATGCCTACCACTCTGAAACCTTCTTTAAAATAGTTACACAATCTACTTCAATGGTATGGGGGAGGGGGGCGTAAAGGTATGTCTACAATGCAATTAAAACCCATGGCTGGCCCATGCCAGCTGACTCGAGCTCATGGGGCTCATGCTAAGGACTGTTTAACTGCAGTGTAGATGCTTCGGCTCAGGCTGGTACTAGAGCTCTGGGAGCGTCTCACCTCATAGGGTCTTGAGCCAGGGATCTAGCCTGAGCCTGAAGGTCTACACCACAGTCAAACAGCCCCTTAGCCCGCACCCCTTAGCCAGGTCAGCTAGCACAGGCCAGCCGCAGATGTCTAACTGCAGTGTAGACACACCCTAGGATACTGACTACCTCCTAGTTACCCCCCCCCCCAAAAAAAAGAGACAGCAGTGATCAAGTGACCCTCACTCACACACTGCAAAGGAAGGCAAAAAACAATAAGGTCACTGCCAATCTGGCCCCAATCCCACATATGGTCATCAGACTCTAAGCATTTGAGCAAGAACCAGTCAGCCAATCACCTGAGAATACTTGGTGGGCGAGTGATCTGACATGGCACCACATCCAGTGTCCCATATCCAGCCGTGACCATCTCTGATGCTTCAGAAGAACAAGGCCAGAAAAAAAATTATTATTTTTTGTTAATCTCTTTCTGGCTGAAGCCCTAAGAAAGAGCTAGCCCTTAGGAATATAACACATACTGATGTTGTCTATAAAATAAAATATTTCGATCTTCAGGACAGTCAGCCCAGCACATTTCACACACACTGAATTTGATGACATGTGTACTGTGTTTATTAAAAATAGAGCTCCCATAAGTAACAGGTTATCCAGACAGGTGTACACAATAGCTCTAAATACAATGTCAAATGTCTCTCACTCTGAGATCTTCGTATAACCGGTTTACTCTCTTCCTAGTTTAGGCTAGTTTGTACATTTGTACTGTTTAATGACTGTTCATTTCCTCCTTAGCAGGAAGTATGTTCAGTAAACTGCTTAGCATCTCAAACAGTAAAGATGGATTTAGTCAGAGCACATCAGACAACCTGACCAATATCCCTAGCAAGTCTCCATAGAAAACATGTTTCTGGCTTCTACATAATTCCTTCATGTAATAATCTCAACTTGTTTGCTTATGCTCTTATTGGTATAACCACTAAGCTGTTTTTTAAAAATTGAATTTCTTTGTGAAAGGCGCTGGATCGACAGCCCTGGAGACTAGGAGTTTGTGTTTTCTCATATTTGGGCAGCAAAAGTGCCAGTTTCTCCACCGTATTCCAACCACGACTTGGGGGGACCACACATCTCCATGCCCATTCAGTCTTTGCTTTCTCTAAAGAGATGGCAAAAAAGGATGACGGTTTGTGTAATACATATACCTGCCAACTGGGAATTAAACAAAGGTGAATTTATTTCACATTGGCAGGGTCCTGTGTATTACATACCTGTGGAATTTGCCACTAAAATCATTCCTTGCTCCAAAACAGTGCTCCAGAGTCTCAATTTTCTTTTCTTTTTTTTTTTAAATGTTTCTACCCCGGTGGTTGTGCAGACAACCCTGAAAAGAGGAACAGAATGTGAACTGATGCAGTGATGTTTTCAGAGTGTGCAAGCAATCTGAAACAGCCATGAGAGATCTGAGCTGCCTCATTTGTTTAGGTTAACTCTGAAACCTAAAGATGGTAATCTGCAACATACTGAAAGTGTGGCAGTGTAAAATAAACTGAATATCAAAACAGGTGCTACTGAACTAATTGTATTGTTCGTGTTAATAATTCAATCCTATACATTAAGTTTACCTGAAGATATCACAGAATTGAGATTTTTCCAACACACTCATACAATGTACATAGCTGCAAGATCTACATCCCTTACTTGCTATGAAGTACACTGTGCCTTGTGTACAGCAACATGAAATGCAAAGACTGTCATACATTTTTCTGGACCTGCTCACTTTTAAACACTAATATCTGCCTTTTAGAGCAGATAACGTTCAGTCCTGATTATTCTGAAGTGTTTCTTATGTCCAGTATTTCTTCACTATATTCTGAACTGAAACCCCTTTCACAAAGGTAGCCAAAACCTACCCAGCAATTCAAGCTGGTGTTTGTTACTCTTACATTGTCACAGTATTGTTAATCCTCATTTTAGTAGGGTTATTGTTTGGAAGAGGGAATTCTGGCCTTAAAACAGAGTATTCTCTAAGCAAGATTTTAGCAGCAGTGTCTTGTAATAGTCTTCAAAGTTAAACACAACATGGTATAGGATGTATGTTCTAGACTTAAAGGATACTGATCTGATTTCCCTTAATCAACATGTGTGGTTATTTGCATGTTAATTCTCTTTGCATGCCAATAAAAATCAAATTATACTCCAAGTCTGTCTCCCTCGAGATGCTCTCCAGAATGCCACTTTTTTCAGTCCTGCTGAGCAAGTAGCTGTTTTTCACTTATTGCAGAACAGAGTAGTGGGGGAGCAGACAATATCAGACAAGTTCCAATCTGGCACAGAAAAGTATCATTTACTTGTGATGTCATTATACAGATACCAAGATCCATCCAACACACTCTATGCCAAGATACTGCTACCTCCTTCTCAGTCTCTCTCACACCAATGCTGTATCCTGGTGAGAGAAGAAATTAGAACTAATACCCATTACAAAAATTCCTTTCACAACAGTAATTCTCAGACAAGCATGTACAGTATATTTGTGTGCCTGAGAACCCTGGAATATGTCTTCTGTAATAATACTCACATCCTCCATATTTATATTTACTTCACTAGTAAGCCTTCTCCAAGTTTCATGAAATTCCTCAACAATAAGCAATCTTGCAATATTTCACTCAAAGTACACTATTTTCATTTAGCTGAAAAACAGATTTTTCATGGACAAAATGCTTCTGAAAAAATATTGCTATACTATAACAACTTTGGCCCTTCATTGTAACAGCTACTTTTAGAGAACTACAAGAAAAGTATACTAACTTGCTACCCTCCCAAATCTATTAATGGTATCTTCCCATATCTTTCATCATCTGCACATAACATTCCCTCTTTACCAAGAATAATGGACAATAGGACTTCAAATATTCACAGTAGCACATTTTCCCCTTCCCCCTATTTTAAAAAATACCTATAAACACTAAAATGAATAAGGAACTTGATTATGAGATATACACAACTCTAGTGTGCCATATCCTACACATTACATATTTTAATCAGTGTCAATATATGTCTATCATAGACCTTCTAACACAGTATAGATTATACTATATTAAAATCATGTAGAATTACTACAAGTATTTATTAGATGCCCATCATTAGTGCACATGGGTGCCTTCTGACTGAAAATATATTGCAAACCACGTTTCCTTGCTTTCCACCCATGATGACAGTTGGTTCAAACACTGACGGACTAGATGATTCTTGAGAAAACATAAGTTTATCCTCCTGAAAATACAAAAATGAACTTGCTTTGAGTGCACTCTTCTCTAATGATTTTTCCAATGAAAAAGTGAAATTAAAGAGACTGTTCATCATTACTACTGCTGTTCAGAACGCTTTGGGCAGCAGTGAAATTGCCATGCATCAAATCACTTTCACTCTGTTCAGTGTGGGAACAGCACCTGCAGACTATATTGACCACTGTTTATATTTTCTGTGAAGAGATGGTAAAAATATATATTTTAACCTCACTCTAAAAAAACAAAACAACAACAAAACACAATTGCATTACCACCTAGTCATCTGGTCCTTCAGTTCTTTTGTGGGGAAGTTTCCTGTAAAGTCAACTGAAATTTTGCCTAGGCAGAAACAGCTGAATCAAGCTAAGACATTATGACAACAAGGCACCCATCACCCATCCATAGTTAAGGGCATAACCAGAATTCTATTATAATGACAAGAATACAGACACTCAACTTCCTAGATGCAACTATTAAAAATCTACTGTACAAATTCAGGTTATCGTATTTCTGAAGGTGTAGGTTCAGAATTATTTACATGACAGAGACGTAGAGTCCCCAATTTTCACATTGTAAAAAAGTTCCCAATAATTTATCAGTCATTTTACTGTACATATGAACATTGATTTATTGTAAAACATGAATTCACTTTTACACATGTAAATTTCCCAAAATTCTGAAATGAGAAAGTTATGGAATTATATTTTTCAGTTATGCAGTTATACAACTGGCATTTTTGACAAGAGCCTATGACATGACAACACACACAGATTCTGCAGAATACAAGCTTTCATTTTTTTAAAGCAAATTTCCATCAATCAGTTCACATTCAGAATGTTTGAAACAGTATGAAACATAGGCAGACAAAACAGGTAGGTGACAAGAACTTTTGACCTCTAGAACTTCAAATGACAAATGGTCCTCCACTCCCCATTTCAATGTTATTAAAATGCAATATTATAAATGCTTTTTAAAAACCCGAACATGAAAACAAAATTAAAATAGAATAAAAATTCCTGGTCATGATACTAACTAAACAATACATATGGTTTGCATACTCAACTTCCATTTTCAAAGACCATTTTTACTCCCTTACCATGAATAACATCTAGTTCTAGATGATTAAAAATCATTAACAGAACTTTTCCTCAGCTAGTAAGGTACCAAAATGGGGTTATCTTCTATAGGAAAGAGTTCCCAAGTACAACCAAGAGAAAATAAAAATTACTTTCATGTTTGCAATAATTTTCTCTCAGGGACAAGATACTATATATTATTACAGAAAATTATTTATCTTTTTAAAGGTAATTAAGTTCTTACAATGACTGTTCAGTGTACGTATGATGGTTTTAAGAGCTATCAACTAAATACAGAGTTGCACTTTTACCCTAAAAAATGAGTTATGAAAACCTAAATTATAGTGACCAAGCCGTTGGTAAAATGAGCAGAGATCACTTACCAATAATTCACCTGAGCAGACAGCTTTTAAGAGTTCTGGAAGTTGAGAACAGTAGTCGTTATAAAATCCAGCGGATGAATTGGTTGTAACAGGCTTAGAAAACTACCTTTTCTGAAAAAGGATTTAAAGCTATTCTCAGTAGATGAATAAATGTGCTTGCTAGGTAACGTTTGCTACAGAAGCCTACATACACTTTAAAAAAAACAACAGATCCATAAGAAATATCAAGAGCTGATGTTTGTCATTGGAGAAAAAAAATCACACAAAAGTGTGCTGCAGTAAGAATTATGCCATTTACTTGTACCAAGCTTCAATTTTATTCCCACAGTGAGCAAAAAAATGTTAAACCAATTATGATTTTTCCCCATTGCTAGTTCTATCAGCAGACAGGAATGAAAACTGGTAATTTCTTCTGCCCATAACTGATTTTTCCACTACTACTACAAATGTATCATTCCAGCATGAGTCTTGATATTGAGATTCCAACTGGTGTCCCAGTAATACAATGGTACTACTACAACCTTTTTGTGCTGCAGTTCTTTCTTCTCCTGTCCCATCATCACTCCGGTCTTGTTTTCTTTCCCTTTTTACTCAGGTGTCCCTTCTACTGGTTGTTCACTCACTCCCCTTGCTCACCAGAAGGTTTCATGCTGTTTGGAGGGAAAGGGATGTTCATTGACACTTCTGTGCGTAGGGACACATGCTCCCAAATCTGAGATGGGAGTTGAGACAGCAAACATAAAAAGCTTGGGCTGATGAGCTGCTTCCTGGGCTCGTAGCCTGGTAAATACAACCTGCTCACTCCTGAGGCCACCTACATTAGAGATCAGTGCAAGAGCAGGAAGGGAAGCTGGGTTTCAAAAGTTCTTTGCTGCTAACTTTAGATGTATCTAAGACTGCAAACAGCTCCTCTGTCATGCTGCTGCTGCTGCTGCTCATAGCTTTAACAAGAAGAAAAGCAAAGTTCACTGCTGCTACTGAGGGCCCTCTGCGCAGCACTGAAACTGTCAAGAATCATGTTCATTTCATATTGCTGCAGCTTGGGGAAAACTTGAGGAAGGAACTGGACCACTACTCATAGGCGAGGACCACACCAAAAGAGAAATTGGCAGAATAACAATCTCAACCTCCTCACAGCAGTCAGGAAGCTTTGAAGGACAGATGAGGCAAAAGAAGGGCTCTTTCTCGTTTCCAGAAGCTATGAAGGCATAGAGTTTCAAGTTTATAACACATCTAATAGCCATGCTGATAGTGGCTAATGCTGAAGATAACAACCCCCCCCCCCCCCCAAGCAGTGTCCAGGGACTGCACTCACCAACTAGGAACAACATGCCAGGAAGGAATTTTCAGCAGACTGCTGTCTCAAGATCCCACTAGTGAGGTATTCATTATAGTTCATCCCCCCAAAATAGGCTGCTTCTTTCCCATTCCAATTCCAACCTCCATTTCCTACTCTGAACAAATCCCTCCAACTCTGCTCTCCTTGCTACACACACACACACACCTGACCCATCCAAGCATTTTCTTATCAGATTTTCTACAGGTGCACCTCATGACTCTCCAGCCTCCAGCCCATTGGTAGCTATGACTTTTGCCTCTCTGGACGATTTCTTCCATACTCTCTCTTTTCTTATACTCTGTTGACTCAATTGCTGATTACTCCTGCTCCATAATTTCCAGCACCCTGGACCTCTTCAAAAATCTCTCTCACCCCCACTCTTCTCTTCCTCTCCTCCAACTCCCTTTCACGTGTCAGTGAAACCCTCTGGGAAAGGTACCACAACAATGCTCCATTACAAGTTCATTCTCTCTTTCACTTCCATCAACTTCCCGGTCAACCAACACTAACTTCCCTTCTTCACTAATTCACACCCACAATCCCAACCTGATAGGTCACTTATAGCTCCCCCCTCCTCTATGCAAGACCCTGTTGATATTTTGAGTAGTCTTGTCAATCCCCATCTGAGTTGAGGCCCCATCATATGGGATGCTGCCTAAATGCTCTATCTTGTTGAGCACTTTCCCCAGGCCCCCAATACCAGCCTCAGCCACCTGTTTGTTCATGGTTCCTATAAAAACCTTCTCATGTTCTTCCATGCTGATTATTATGCATTGAACACTCTCCTTGAACTAGTTTAACGAAGTATTTGATGTAGAGGAGTGATTTTAAGACAAACTTCCTCCTATGATTCTTACAGGAAATGACCAAGTGAAATAAAGGGCCAGTGAGAGTCATATAGGCAGAGTAGACATTTATAATTAAAGTTGTTCTAACATTTTCCATGAAAACTTGGTTTTCACTTACTTCTAGTTTTGACAAAACTAACCATTCAGAAAAAAAAAAGTTTTGCATGCTTGGTCTCTGTCTCAGGTTCATTTTGGGGGGGATGCTTTGAGCAAGAGTGCTTTAGCCATTTCCAAGAGCAATGTTAGTGAAAAATAGGTAGTTTTGACAATTTTTTTTTTAAACAACACTTTTGTCTCCTAAGAGGTTTGAAGTAGGAAGCTGAAGTCTGGCAGGCAGATAGCCCTGAGATGAGAATTTTCCGATAAAAATTATGTTCAAATTTGTCCAAGTTATAAGCCAGACGAAAATCACCATTTTATGTATGCCATAGAAATTAGACACTAATTCTTAATTTTGAGTATTCCAACTATGCAGCGCATACTCCCAGACCACACAGCCTCCATCCCCAACAGTTACAGTTCAAACTGGAATGATGGTGGCAACATTCCTTCAGAGTATCCTAAGGGAATTTTCATATACCAAGCTAAGATATAGGAGGACCATGAGTTCTACCTTCTCTTCCACTGACTAGTGTTACAAAGAATAGTAATGTAGATACACCACAACCCATCTTGGGCAAGGCCTCACCCATATTTTCCTACATCCTTGGGTATTTCCCCCTTCCATTTTACAGATAAGTTAACTAAATCTGAAATTTTTTCACAAGATCATGCTGGGCAGGGCAGAAAATAAAGCCCAAGACTCATCCATTCAGTTACATACTGCCTCTCAGAATGAGTATGCTAAATCTATGCGCATGACTATTGTTTTGAAAAACTGAACTGCTCCAGCGTATCCACGTTCACAAAGTGCTTTTAGTCTTACAGATGAATAAGCACTATATAAAAATGCAAATCATCACTAAGCAGCGGGTACCTAAGATTTTACCCTTAGTCCTTTGCTTTAATTACTAGACCACATATCTTTCTCTACAGCCATCAATATAACCCTATAATCCTGTTTGCTAGTATTCTACTGCTATCTAGCAAACAGTTGCTAGTAGGCTACTTAAAGCGTGCACTACAATGTCCTCCACTGACCAGGACAAATAGAGGACAACAGCTCACTACTGTCTTAGCTAATGGAGTTTCTCCTTTAGCTCAAACTGCAGTTTGTAATGTGTATATGAGGCCTCATTTTCTGTAGCTGCACTGGGTGGAATGTCTGTTTCTCAGATTTATTTTTTTAAAACTCAAAATTACATAGGGGAAAAAACACACTTAAAATGACATTGTTAAAACTACAAAGTCAAACATTCTGAGGTTGGCAAATACCAGGACTAAGGTTGGTTATATAACCTTCGCTCTGCCCTCATGTGTACGCATAATCATCTTTGGTTACATTGTAGTAGCCGTGTTAGTCTGTGTCAGCAAAAAGAAAATAAGAAAGAAATAAATACTTGTGGCACCTTAGAGAATAATAAATTTATTTCAGCATAAGCTTTCGTGGGTTAGAACCCACTTCATTGGATGCATCCGATGAAGTGGGTTCTAACCCACGAAAGCTTATGCTGAAATAAATTTGTTAGTCTCTAAGGTGCCACAAGTATTTATTTCTTTCTTATTTTCTTCATAATAATCTTTGAATCACATGCAACTTTTTTCTACAGGACCATTGTCCCATTTAATGGAAAGTTTAAGGGTGCATGGGGCAGAGGACCGCAGGAAAAAGGATTGTTTTGTGGAAGGGCTCTGGACTGGGACCTCGAGAAAACTGGCTTTTATCATTGGTCTGCCACAGACTTCTGTATTATGTTGGCTAAAAAATTTTGAAGTGGCCACTAACTGTATCCTCATTTTCTGGGAACCCAATTTGAGATACCTACTGCCCAATTTTCTGAAGAGCTGAACACTGGCAACTGCTTCTGAAGTCAGATGGCGCTGCAGATGCTCACCACCCAATCATTAAGGCACATGAAATTAGTGGACGCTTTTGCAAGTTTAGGCCTTAATATTTCTGTCTCTGTTGTCTATCTGTAAAATAGCGACAATCAATATGACACTGCCTCACTGAGGTTTTGTGAAAATAAATTCATTAGTGTTTATGAGGCACTCAGATGCTACCATCACATAACACAAAAACCCACAAATAAAAATTCCATATTCAGTGCAGGGTTTGAACAGTGTGCCCTAAGTAACATATGGGGTCAGACATTGAATGATAGGTATAAAAAACACATACTAAACCATTGCCTCATTTACTGGGCACTACCTATCTATACACTCGATGAGGCACGAATCATAATATGCCATCATGTATACACATAAGGGGGAAGGATTTCCTAACTTTTAAGTGGTTGTCTTTGCAGCCTTAACACATTTAAGCTGACATAGGGCTATACAAACTACTACTAATGCCGGTGGTTGGGTTTTTTTTCCCACACCCCTGAACGACACAAGTTTTGGCAACATAAGTAGTAGAGTGTAGACACGGCCTCAGATTCTTTTTACTTTAACCCCTGCCTTGGAGCCCCCCTATCCCCCACTACTCTTCCAGAGGTCTTGTTCTGTGCCTGGGACTCGGGAGCATGCACACTGTGGTCATCATGTAAGGAGGAATTGGGGGCTGACACATGCTCAGAGCAGGTAGGGCGTTCAGTAATTTAGCAGCCAACTTTTAACTAGCTCTGAACATTTGCAACTGGTGATTTTCAGGAACCACAAGAAGCACTAACCACTTCTCCTATCCCAGAAACACCCTCTTGCCTAATTTCAAATATCTGTCACACACCCTTGAGATGCTAGGTCTTTTCAAAGAAACTTGGGGGGGCGGGGGGGGAACATTACATTGACAAGTGCTACCTATTTTTCCCCAACACAATCTTCAGAGCAGTTAATATGCAAGCCCCTGTTTTCAGTTGCTTTTAATGGAAAGTGGAAGACAATTTTAACTACAGGCTTTGCTACTAGCTCTGCCTATAAGAAATGTCTTGGAATCATCAAGTTGTGCACATAGCTAACCTATGTAACCTTATCACTGTTCTCATCCTCCCCTTCCTTGTATTTATTACACTCACTTATTAGGTCTTGTCTTAAATTTAATTCTAAGCACTTCAGGACAAGGACTGCATCTTCCCATGAATTTGAATACCAGTTAGCTCAACAGGGCCAGTTCCTGTTCCTCTGGGCTCTAATAAAATACAATAAAAATTGCTGCTTTTGGCTAGGAGGTTTAGTCCTTCAGCAAGCAAGTGCTTGACAAGTTTTTCAAGCCCCGCCAACCAAGCCCAAATATCAAAGAGCTATTAATCTCACACATTTTAGTTACAACCACCACCATTACTAAAAGTTGAGAAAAGCCATTTATTGTAAGAATATTTTATTTGATCCATATTAACTTTTTACTAGTTTCGGAGTGGCATGAAGTATAAGCACAGAAATCTTTATAAACAAGCTTTTTTTGCTTTAATTTTATTGTATCCAGTGAAGAGATTTTGAAGTACATATCATGTAAGTGAAACCACTGCATTTCTCCTTCTTCCACTGGACAGGATTGAAGTTGCAAGTGCATCAGGCCAGACTGAATAACAGTGGGATCAGTGTTTCATTGCTCCAGGACTAAACATACTCATGTTATAAATATTTATGTCAGTTATAGTTTATTTTTTTCCTTTTTACAACTTACTCTGCATTTTTATTCTGAAAGAGAAGTGCTACACTTAATGTCTTAGATTAGGGGTTCCCAAATTGCAAACGTTACACTGCTGCTCATTGTGCTGGCTCTCTTCATTTCAAACTGCCCAAGTGCATTAAAAGATGGTTAAAAATATATTATATATTTTAACAAACATTCTCCTGAGGTATTTGCAACCCAAACCTCACAGCATGTTGCTAGTGCAGAAGAACCTCCAAGCAAAATTAACTAGAAATTAACTAAACAATAATTGTACCTCCATATTGTTGGTGTCCAAGCTAAGACAAATGCAAAAAGGAGACAGCAAAATAAAAAATGTTTTTTTAAAAATTAGTTTTAATCTTCAAATGCATTTGTAAAATGGATAGAAGATCTGTATTTTAAAAATATATCTGACCTTGGTCCTTTTAACCAAGCACCATATACAGTACCATTTGAAACACTTGTTTTCTATGACCATGTAGCACCACAAACAGCTTTACCCTCATTTGGAATGATTCAGCAACTTAATGCTAGATCAAGAAGTGAATGTCCATGTCTGTCCTCTATTAATGAGCTCTCACACAATTAAACTCTTTCATCGGTTACCAGATAAAAGAATGCTGTATTCCATAAACAATGCTAGTGGAGAACAAGCTGAAAGTTTAATTGGAACAAATATAGGTACCTCCTATAGTTAAACCATTGTTTCTCTCAAATACTTGGCAATGGAATATCTGCCAAACAGAGGATTCGTGTCTTGTGGTACTCTGACATTAACAGATGTCACTGGTATTGAGCTATGGGTAACTAGATAGCCCTCCCCTTTCAACATAAAACATATTGCTAATGCCACTCTTCTGCTATTAATTATTCTAGTACTGAATTTGTTGAATGTACCAGACTGACAAATTCCAGAAGAGTGCTTTAGCAACTTGTCAATGGGTCTAGAAATTATTTGTATCAAGTTCTTCCCACAACTCTAATCTTACTGTAGGTGATTTAAGTAAAATGATGCAAAAATTAACAATTTACATCTGACCACCCTACTCATCAGTTCATGTATCATATAGAAATGGTAACGTAAAAAGCAAGTAGTTTAGGTTTTAAGTTCTTTTTAAAGAGGACTTTTATTTTTCACAGTAAGCTGCAGACAGCATAATATTTCACTCAACTATTTTTACTTAATTATTAAACCATTAATCAATTGTTTTCAAAAGGCTTAAAGCCACAAGTATAAAAAGGGTTCTGAAAAAAAAAATCACTTTGTTACATAAAGCTTGGGACCATAAATCTGTTCATAATTCATTAACATTTAGAGGTTTAACTAACTTGTTTAGTGACCAAACTTTCTATTTAAGCCTTCAAAGAAAACAACATGAATAGTTTAATAAAACAATTACATAAGAGAAGAGTTCTGTTATACCACAGACACAATGAATAATGCACATGTAAAGCAACTGGCCTTATGCATTTTGGGTTTTATTATTTTTTAAGCTTCTTTGTGTACTAGGATATAACACTCCATTGACTAGAATAGTACAGGTAAGCTTTGAATGCCCACTATGTAAACAAGGACACTCCCGCACAATATTAAGTCAAAGATTTTTCTGCAATAATTTCTGAAGCAATGCTTTGAGAGGACCCTTTAAAATCTGTACAAATTAGAAAAGGACTTCTGCACTGGGAAAAAGTTCTAACAAGATTTCACTGAGTCCCCCCTCCATAATTTAATCATATTTAATAGTTATCAAAGCTGTGTGTTCAAACAAGGGCTTGCCATCCTGCAGTTAGTCCTCTGTTCTCATTTCAACTCACAATGAAGTCATTACAGTAAATTTACAACATCACAATTGAGGACAAAACACTAATGTCAAATGCAGAATTACAGACATCACAGAAAAAGGAGGAGAAGCTGGTCATGTATAGAGAAAGTGCTTGTTAAAACACAAGTATATTCAATAAGCAGTGAAGGGAACAAAGAAACATGACCAACAGATGCCTCCTTGACTATGCACATTCTCTTACATGCACATTTTTCATAACAGTCAGAATCATACCACTTAAGGATATCTGAAGATTCCTCAAAACAAAATGAAATGACTACCTTTCTGGGAAAATCTGGCTTATTATTTAGGGAAGACAAAAAGCAAAAGACCAAGGCCTTTATGGCTTGATAAAAATACTGCTTTTTAAAGTTTTGCTTGTTAACTGCAAAGTATTCAAGAAAGAAGCTTACTCACCGCCACATTGTCTGCCCTAAGATTAAACTGAAGTAATTCCTTCTCAGAAAGGAAAAAAAAATGATTTTTAAAATTTTTTAAAAAACCTCAATCCACTCAATTCAGAAAAGCAGATGAAAATAAAGGTGTATGTTTTCAAAATACAAGCCTTTGACTCACAACTACTGTTAAAGAAAATGAGTTTAAATATCTAAATCTCAAAAAAAAAATACATTAAACATTCTAAAAAGTATAAAGGAATTTTCCTCTTTCAAACCTTCTCCCCAGAAGCAATAAGAAGCACATTTGATCACCAGCCTCAAAGACTTCCAGCACTGCCAACGCAGCATGTTTCCCATAGATCTGGTCTTATTTGTTGACTATTTTGGCCAGTGGGTTTAGGGTTTCTTTCTGTGTAGACTGCTACAGTAGGCTTTTTGTGTACTGATACTTGAAGTTTTGCAGTGCTAATACAATCCTGGTGTTCTGGATTTAGCTTTCTACACTGTGTTCTTCACACTGGCTCTACCCCCTGCATTCGTGCTAGTGTCTTCACTCATTTCTTATTCTCTCTTTTTTTTCTTTTCTTTTTTAAACAGATTGGCAGGGACACAGGAAAGTTTAACAGTTCACTTAATTTGGCACATACAACTGTCACAGTGGAAGTTTTGTTTCTCACAGGCTTGTTTGAAGGCCCACTACCTGACTGATTTATGAGCAACTGCCAATATCCCTGCGGCTGATCAACTGACAGTCTTTTTATAATCTTCACCCAAGATCTCTGACATCCCTGTCTGACTCCCATTACTGGAATTTAAACTTCTCCCAGAGCAAGGGATCTTGCTACATTAACAAATAGTATTCTTCTGAAATAACAGCACTCTGTCTCCAAATCTAACTTTCAGTAACTGTGCGCTACTCTGATACCTAGAGGCTTTCATACTGGTGCCAACGTTTAAGGCAAGTACTATAATAGACATTTGGAAAGGTCAAGCAAGAACACAGGAACACAACTTTAGCTTCACCATAATAAAAGGAATTTGTTCTAGAATGAAATAGAGAAAATGATGTTTTTCATAAAATCAGGACCATCTTTTCTAACTGTGATATACATACATATGTGCCATATTTTTCCATATGTGATCTGACAAACACCAGGATGAAAAAATAGTGTATCCATAATGACTAATCTGAAATAGGAGGAAGGAATTCTGGATGCTGCTTAAAACGTCAAAGTTCTTTCCTCGCCCCCAATTTAAAATGTCAACAGCCAATCAGAAATCTTGCAAAATCATAAGTAACCATGGTAATTAAAAATAAAGCCTCTCACTAAGATCAGGACATGCTCAGTTCTTGGAGAAACAGGACAAATCTTTAGAAAGCAGGACAGATGGCACTGCAACTAATGAGCAAAGTAACTCCTTGAATCATTAGCTACTGAACTACAGCTTGACATAGGGATCAGCATAAAGCTTATTTGTGTTTAGATGGTTGGCAGCAATAGCATTCAGTCACCACTCCAAAGCAGAAAGAACTCACTCACCTTAACCTGACTCAAAAAAACCCAAAAACTAACAGTCAAAACAGTTTTACATATTTTCTTCCCCTTCTGTCTCTAATGTTTATAAAGCTCTGTGTGCTTTCAATCCTGCAGGAGCAAATGACTGCATCAATTTTTATTTATCCCACACATACACACACACATAACCATGCCCCCAAGTAAAGCCTGATTCAAGTATTTCAAAAATCCTTCTCCCATACTACTGTGCAAGAATTTCACCCTATTTTTGGGAGGCAGAGATTTGCCAAAAATACCACACTCACCTCTCTTATAAATGTATGGGTCAGTAATGCTGTAATGAGCTATAGATGCACAAAGTTAATTCAATTCCAGAATTAAACTACTGTACTTGTGATGTATTGGGAACAGATACATAACCTCTGTTAATCAATGGTCAACAATATAAAAGGCCACTCAGTTGTGCAACGTGAAAAAAAATGTATTCAAAACATTTTCTTCTCTTTCCATGAGCTAGCAATCCTATACATCAATATTTTGTCTGAATGAAGTTTGTATAACAGGGAATATGTTGTATCATGCACTCCTATGCACACTACGGTATTCAAAGTTTCTATTAACACAATAGTGTTTTCTTTTAAAACAAACACTTTTCAAAAGGAAAAGAGGAAAACATAGCAGCAGTTACTAAATCTGAGTGTTTCCCACAGAGTCAGCTTTCAGGATTTATGAAATTCACAGCCGAAGAGGTGCCCTCCCCCTTCTCCTCTGCTGCTGTCTGACCACACATTGGGTTATCTGCCCAATTTTAGGCAAAAATAGAGCTAGTGGGAATGTAAAGACAGATTATAGGGATGTGAGCCCCCAATAAATAACAACACTGGGGGGGGGGGGGGGAGAGAGAGAGAGAGAGAAATCCTAACACTAGTGCTGGTTGTGAATGAATAGGACTGTTCCTCCATCCTGTGAGTGGGAAAGGGGATTAGAGATGTCTGAAAACAGATTAGCTAGTGTGCGTATGTACAGATTTAGAAAGGAGTACCAGAAACAGATGAGATGTTTGTGGTGCGTGTGTGTGACACAAACAAAAGATAATCAAGAAGTAGTTATGGGAAATGTTGGCGAACAGAGGATTCGTTATCTGGAGACTCTGGTCGGGGTGAGTAGAGGGTGAATAAGGAAAACTGCACTCTGGTACCTGGAAGCACGTATAGTGAAATAGGTACCTGTTGCCCCCGTGTGCAGTACCCAGGGGGCATAGATTAGGTCGTGCCTGCCTGTACCTTGGGGCTCCTATCCAGGGGGGAAAATGGGGGTAGGTACCCAAGATTAGGCTCCTCTTGAAAGGGGAGAGAATAAACAAAGGAGGTAGGGGCTCTTCTCCGGGGCAGCGGTGAGCAGATACCTGGGAGGATGGTACTATATGGGGTAGGTGCAGGGCGCGGGGGCTCCCCTCTGGGGCAGTGCGCGGGATAGAGGGAGCAAGGGTGGTGGGGGCTAAGGGGGTATCGGGGACTCCTCTCCGGGCCGCTGGGAGGGAGGAACAAGGGGGGTGGGAGGAGCAAGGGGGTACCTGGGGGCTCCTCTCCGCCGGGTTCTTCATCACCGCCTGGCGGAAGCTGTTATCCACGTACGACGCCATCTCGCCCTTCTCTGTCCCGGGCTGCAGCGCCCCGGCCCCGCCGCCTCCTGCCTGGGCTCCGGCCGCGGCTCCTGCTGGGTGCGGAGCGGGGTCGGAAGCTGCGCCGAGCCCCGGCCCCGAAGACGCGCGGCGGGGGAAGGGGGAAGCCGGGCTCGGTCCCGGCTCCTGTCGCTGCGCGGCGGGCGCGGCCTCTCGCTGCTCCGGCCCGGCTCCGGGCTCGCGGCCGCTGGGGGTGAAACGCCGGGACTCAGCAGCGCCGCCGCCCGGACAAGCCCGGCCGGCAGCGGGGAGAGCGGCCCGGGGGCTCCCGCGGTCCTGGCGCCTGGCGGCGGCTCCCGGCTCCTGCTCTACTGGGCTCCGCGGTCCCGCTCCGCGGCTGCTGCATCCCCGCCGGCGCCTCCCATCCAGGCTGGCGGGGGCTGCGGGGCTGCGCTCCCGGCTGGGCGCGGGGAGGTGGCTGGCTCGGCGCGGGCGGGGCCGGGCTCTCACGGGGGGAGCGGCCTCCTGCGCTGGCGGCTTTGTGCTGCTGCAACCATGGTGAGGAGCGAGCCACACCGGCGGGGAGCGGCCAGCGGCTGCAGCGGCGCTCGGGGAGGGGCCGCGCCCAGCTCCCGCCCCCCGGCCCGGCCCTCCTGGGCTCGGCTCTCGGCCGAAAACTCCCTGCCGGGCCCGCCAGACGCCGCCCGCTATTGTTAGGGGGTCTCGGGTCACCATACAGCTCCCCATCCCCCCGCACCTGAGTACCCCCGGCTGCCGTGCTGGGCCCACCCAGCTCAGCCCCCTCGCACTTGGGCACTGCTCTCAGCCTCCCCCCCCCCCGAGCCCTGGCTCATCACACCTGGACACCACCTTCGTCCCACAGGTCACATACCCCCTGGGGGAAGCTGTGCGTGCGACCACCTCTGGGCAGCGAGATGCGGGGCAGGCTTCAAAGCCTAGTGCCCCTACTAGCAGCCACCAGTCTCACAGTGAGGGGTGCCCAGTCCCGCTGGGGCGAGAGGCCATCTCTGGCAAAGGCAGGAATAAGGCCACTAGGGTTTATACAGCAAAACCACCACCTTAACTTGGTAAACCAACAGGTGAAAGGTGCAGGTACCTATTCAGGAGATTGTAATGTGGAATAACCAGCTATAGAAGCAGATTGCCAGACTCTGCACCATACTCATTTCATGGGTGGATTTACATTGTGGCCCAGTGTGGAGGACATTGCAATAATCCATTTTAGCCCTGACAAAACTATAGATTGTCAAGGCTAGGAGGGACCATTATGCTCATCTAGTCTGTTTTACATTTAATAGGATTTAGAATGTCATTCAGAAATATCTGCATCAAGTCATAATTTCTGATGATAGCATATTGTTTAGAAAGACATCCAGTCATGATTTAAAGACTTCAACTGATAGAGAATGCCCCACATTTCTCAGTAAAGTATCCTAATGATTAAAAGCTTAAAGGCCAAAGAATGTTGATTACTTATTCAAGAGGACTGCCAAGGATTTCAATCTGTGACTATTCACACACCAGTGCAGGAACCCTTCCAGTATACCACTGAGCTATTGTATAAGATTAGCTCCATGGATTATTGAAGGCAGGTCACAGAGGAAAGGTTGGACTTTCTAATAGGAGCTGGAGGTACATGCTGCTGCTGTCATCATCTAAAAGCAGCTAGGAATCTAACAAGATCCCCAAATTGCAAACTGTGCTAACAAATGGACAAATATCTTCAACAGGGGCCCAATATAATCTAAATCAAATCCTCATGGCTTTCCCTAATTCACCACAATAACCTCAGCCCACATCTTCAGTGGTATTTAGGTGTTGCTCCACCTGACACCAAGTGGAATCCTCAGCCCCAGACTAGCAGCCTAGGCTCCCCATACAATGTGTGGGAAGAGTTGGTCACAAGAAAGGGATCTTCAGAAGCTAGCACGTTGACTAAGGAGTTGACTAAACTAGCCAGGAGTGAAATGCCAGGGAGAGGGACTTAGGTTTAAAAGAGAACTAGATAAAATCATGGAGGTTAAGTCCATTCATGGCTATTAGCCAGGATAGGTAAGGAATGGTGTCCCTAGCCTAACCCCTCAGAGGGTGGAGATGGATGGCAGGAGAGAGATCACTTGATCATTACCTGTTAGGTTCACTCCCTGTGGGGCACCTGGCATTGGCCACTGTCGGCAGACATGATACTGGGCTGGATGGACCTTTGGTCTGACCCGGTGAGGCCGTTCTTATTAGGTGTTTAAGCAGTTGGCCTGGTGCACCTGACTGACAGGCCAGAGATAGGCACCTCCCTCTGCTTGGAAAATCATCTATAAACCTTCTTCTAAACTAGGTCTGCCACTTAAGAAGCCTATGCTCTAGTAGCCATCTGTCTTGTGCTCAGGGTTGAGATATCTCTCACACTTGCACTACACTTCCCTGAGCTGTTCTTGGGTGGGTGATGTCAGGTGCTACATTTGTGGCCTATATGCAGGCTGCTTGCTTCAGGGTCTAACCAGTTTTAGGCATGCTCAGAAAACACCTACAGTATTGTGCCCTGGTGACAAGATAGGCTTTCCCCTGCCTAGTTTGAGAATCCTGCTTCAGGGCCTCCAAAGTTTCAGCTTGAGCTAGAACTGCTTGGTAGCTAGAGATGGTGGCATCAGGACTTCAGGCAGCTTTGTGAATGCTGACCAGCAGAAAGGCTCACAGGGGACTTTTAAGCACCTGACTCCTATTGATTTCAATGGGAGTTTGATGCCTAAATACTTTTTAAAATTTGGTTGTAATTTATTTGGCAAGGCCACTCTTGTCACTTGTCTCTATGATAACACTGCTCTACAGCCAAAATGCTTCTGAAATAAATGTAGTCAAACTTTACTAATTCTGGGTCGTTGAGAACGAAAATGATGCTTAAAATTGTTGATTGGCTCTAGTTTTCAAAAGATGCTATTGGGTCAGTATATACGACCCTTGACTTGGGAATGGCGGAAGATAAGTGAGTTATAAAGGGAAGGGATCTCAATTTAAACCAGAAATGACTAAAATACATCTTTGACTGGATCTATGAATAAATCTATGACTGGGTTTGGACAGTACTTGCTTTTTAGGCAAAACAATGAATGATGCAATCTGAAGCTGGTATTGCGTCATCCATGATATGAATTGCATCATGTTATTCCTAGAAGTCATGGATGATGCAATCATAACGAAGCTTACATCACTCTGCTGAACAAATTGCCCTATATCAGCTCTAGAAATCATACAGTGTCGTGCTCTCTTATTTGTCAGTGTTTGATTTTGCAAAGGGACACATTTCTGTTTAGCCAAAATAAGCAGAGATGCCTCGTACTTGTGTGAACAGTGCAGATAACTTCTGCTATGTTTGTGGTGAAGTGACTTTTGCATCACAAAAGCGCAGTATAACCACTATGGTTAAGAAAGCCTATCACCTTTCTTTTGGCTGCAAAATTGGAGATCAGGACAAGAGGTGGGCCCCACACATATGCTGCAACACTTGTGCAACAAATCTTCGCCAGTGGTTGAAAAGGAAATCTATGCCTTTTGCAGTGCCAATGCTTTGGAGAGAGCCAACGGATCATACCAGCAATTGTTACTTCTGCATGGTGCCTCCAGTTGGGAAAGATGTGTCAAAGAAGAAAAAGTGGACTGTGCATTATCCAAACATTCCATCAGCTATACGCCCAGTACCCCATGGAGAAGGACTGCCGGTTCCTGATGCACCAGAATCATTCTCACTTGAGTCAGACGAGGAAGAGGATGAAACTTCTGGTCCTGAACCATCAATGTCACAGGACCCACATTTTCTCCCATCCTCCTCCTCTGAACCACACCTCAGAACACAAGGTGAACTGAATGACCTTGTCAGGGATTTGGAACTACCCAAGAGTAAGGCAGAGCTTTTGGGCTCCAGACTACAGCAGTGGAATCTCCTGGCAGGTGATGGTAGGGTTTCCATGTTCCGTGACCGTCAAAAGGATCTTGTCCCATTCTTCTTCATGGAAGGTGATCTTGTAGCCTGCAACAACATCGATGGTGTGATGGCAGCCTTCAACATCGTTCACGATCCAGATGAGTGGAGACTGTTCATTGATTCATCGAAGACGAGTCTTAAAGCTGTTTTACTGCATAATGGCAATGTTTTGCCATCAATTCCAGTTGGTCATGCAGTCCATATGAAGGAAACCTATGACAACATGAAACAACTTTTGAGGTGCATAAACTAGGACCAACATCAGTGGCAGCTTTGTGGCGATTTGAAGGTTGTTGCTCTCTTGCTTGGTCTGCAGCCTGGATACACAAAGTACTGCTGTTTTCTCTGCGAATGGGATAGTCATGCAAGAGATTCCCACTACATCAAGAAAGACTGGCCACTCCGACAGTCATTGAAGCTTGGGAGGAAAAGTGTTCAGCATCCACCACTTGCTGAATCAAGGAAGATTTTGTAACCACCCTTACACATCAAGCTGGGTCTGATGAAGAACTTTGTCAAGGCCATTGACAAAACACAAGCAGCTTTCAAGTACCTTCGTGGAAAATTTCCAAGGTTAAGTGAAGCTAAGATAAAGGAAGGTGTCTTTGTTGGTCCTCAGATTCGTGAACTTCTTCGAGATGATGCATTTGACCATGCACTGCGTGGCAAGGGAAAAAAGGCATGGAAAGCCTTCCAGTTAGTGGCAATCAATTTTCTTGGAAACAACAAGGCAGACAACTACAGGTTGTTGGTGGAAAACCTCCTCAAAGGCATACAAAAGCCTTGGTTGCAACATGTCACTAAAGAGACCTTTTTTTGCACTCTCATCTAGATTTTTTTCCACCGAACTGCGGAGCAGTGAGCGACGAGCACGGCGACTGATTTCACCAGGACATTGCAACAATGGAGAAACGCTATCAGGGCAAATGGAGCCCATCAATGCTTGCAGACTATTGCTGAACAGTGACAAGAGATGCTCCATTTAATGAATATAAGAGACAAGCCAAGAAGCGCCGAGTAGACACTGAATAGGACTAAACTATGGACATAATAGTTTTTTGCCTTTTGTTTCATAATACATTTTATTTCTGTAACCCCTTTGCTGATTTTTAAAGTGTTACATAAACAGGACAGGTGAAATAGTATCATGTAAAGCAACCATCAACACATGAAAAGACCTAGGTTTACAATTTATGATTAAAACTCTACTATCTACACAATATACATAGACATAAAATGTAAAAACTTAAATATCTTAGAAACAGTAGCTAATCAGTTGTTTTAATTGTCATATTTGAATTCAGCACATCAAAATACATACTAAATAGCAGATTTTATCTCTGAAGCAGACGACTTCTCAAAAATTGTAGACCAGTGTAATCAGCATCAATCAAATGTACTCTTTACATCACCATTATGTAAGAGAAAAACAGTGTAATGTTTTAATTTTCTTTGGGTCCCCTAATTAATTTTGTCTTATAGGAGCCTGACTTTTAAACTATGAGATCCTTGTAGCAAGGACTGACATTATTTGTGTTTAACATAACATTGAGCATACCACAGATGCTTAATAATACTTGTTAATTACACATAATAATTTCAGCAATGTAGAACCATTCAATGGATTTGCTTTCCAAATACAATTTGGATTCTTCACTACTGTGTTATGTGATGTAAACACTGTTAACATTATAAATATTTAAAATTGTTAAAGATGCAGATTTTCAAACACTAGCACAAGTTTGCACCTTTTAAGTTGCAAACACTACAGAGTAATGTTTATTTCTAATTTTTTGAAATTTAAGCAAATGAAAATTTATTTAAAAGCTTATTTTTTTACAAAATTTAAATTTGGGGCCTAAAGTGAACTATAACGTTCTTGTAATTTACAGTCTAGTTTTAGGTAGACCTGACTGCTTAAGAAGTCTGTAGATTCAGAGGGAAATTTACTAAACCTAGTCAGTTTCTACATAAAGGTCTTTACCAATAGAAGGAGCTGTAAAGGTAAACAAATTAGGGTCTTGGCACCTGATCCCATATGCTCTCAGCTTAATGAAATGCTTTTGTGTCCAGTGTAGAGGATTCTGTTTAGAGTGTTGGAGCAACTGGAGGTAGCTCCAAATCTCAGCTTCTCCTTGGTTTTCAGTGCACATGGAGTTAGTCCTTAAAAAGACAAGATGTTGTTTAAACTGACAGGATGAAAATGTAATTTCCTACTCCCTAAAAATGTTAGTTTTAAATATTCCTCAGACCTCCCCTCCCAAACAGAAAAAATATATTGTTCCTTCAAATTAATGAGGTAGGCTGCAACTGTGTGAAAGTGCCAGTTTCTCTTCTGAGCAACCTACCATCAAGCCAGAGTGCTAAGTTTACATATAGTGGAAGTGCCAGAAGAGCATATGAAACACTCATTGGCGCTGTTCTTGAAGCAGTTGAGAGTGCACTGATTCTTGTATGTTACAAGCAGAATAGCTAGTTTGACCTGCAGGTAGAATGATATGCAAATCAAAACAAAGCTACCCACTCTATTTTAACATACAACTGCCATTAGTAAGCTTAAAATTAATACCTTTAACAGAGTCTCTAAGTATTTTACTTTGGTGATTAATCTATTTTATGGTGTCTATTACGATAGTATTTGAGAGTCATAATGGTGTTGGGTTTCAATGAGAATTTTTTTCAACACTCGTTCCTTAAACTGTATAGCAAACATTGATTATAGGTGTATGGCAAAATCCCATCATCCCACAAATAAACAATTAGGCATGGGAATTTCTAGGACTACTAGAGAAGCATATCTAAATATATTTCACTACTTTTCTGAGTACACAACAATAATGTATCTAATTAAAATGTGATAACCTACTCAATGTCTACAAGTGACATATTTAGAATTTAATGCAGATGTTTCCAAATGTTTTCATCCACCTCAGGATCAGAGAGGCCTAAGTTGGGCTCACTTTGAGCACTTCTCTTGCTGCTAGTCCGCAAAACAGTTCTCCTCAGAGATCACACAGAACTTAACAGTTAACAATAGCCCAGCTGTAAAAGAATAATTGTAATAAAATCAATAGCCATGTAAGAGAAAACATATGGAAATTTATTACAAGTTGATACTTCTTGATGGGTAGCTCCTGTTACTGCAGAAAAATTATTAGTAGAATAAAATCTATAATCTCAAACCATTTTCTTTGTTACAGCCTTATACATTCTCTTACTTCCTATTTTCACCGCTTGCCAGCAGTTCCTACTAACCTAATACAAACTTATCTGCAAGTCAGGGCCCTGTGCTGCTCTCACTGGAGAGTTAAAATCCTTTAAAAATCATTCCTCTTTCAATTTCCTCCCCAAATACTCATAGGTTTCTATTTCAATCAGTCTGAATGCTGGCAGGACAGTTCCTGATTGGTTGATACCTATATTATGAATTATACTGGATATCAAAGTAAATGGATGCTGGAATTAGAATATAAAAATCTGCTATAAAATACCAGCTCCATTTTATGTAGAATCTAGTAAAGTTCCCACCCTCATTTCCACAGTCCACATAAGAGTCTGTGAAAGGCTGTTAATTCTACAGCTAATTTTTCAACTGAAGAATCACAGAAATTTTATGGTTCTACATTTTGACTACACAAGATGAACAGGGATACAATGAGAGACATAAGGCCTCACTTCTTCAGAGGAGTCAACTGGATCACGGGTCCAGGTAGGTCAAGAGAGACGAGGGCAGTCTGCCAATTCTTGATTTGGATTGACTAGGTAAAAATAAATGGGGTCTAATGTAAATGGATGTTATCTTTTCCACACATGCTGACACAGAATCTGTTCCCTTCCCCTTAAGGTTTTTCACTTGTCATAAAGCTTAAAGGCAGGTATTTAAAGCAATGGATGCTATTAGCTTGGTAGTATTTGAGACTCACATGACTTAACAATGCTCACTGGGAAAATAGGTACAAAATACTTAAAACTACAAATAGTTTGCCTTTTTTTTTTTAAGCCAGTCCAGCATGGAACTCAGACACAATTTCAAGAATAGGTTGTCATTGTAGAACCCCATTTACATATATTTTGTATGCAATTACACACACAAGTAATTGCATACAAATTGTGTAAACAGCTATGTAAGCTACAAAATGAGTTTATTTTCAAAGATATACAACATGTCTGTATATTTGAAGACAGGATACAAAAGGACATCTCATGAATTAACCTGGGTGGA
This sequence comes from Chelydra serpentina, assembly GCA_037349315.1. Classification (NCBI taxonomy): domain Eukaryota; kingdom Metazoa; phylum Chordata; order Testudines; family Chelydridae; genus Chelydra; species Chelydra serpentina. Next base: position 5,933,835 of record JBAIAC010000014.1, on the reverse strand, counting down.
CTTTTATTTACCAAATTAAGTACTGTATATTTTCTTTACTCTAGTTTTTATTACAGCTTTATATACATTTGGATCCACTTCATTACTGTATATAATAGATACAACACTGAAGAATGTCATTAAAGTTCACCTCAGAATGGAGACAATTCCCATCTTCTTTGGACAGTTATAATTATGCGCTATTTTTTATGACTTGTAGACTTAGCAATGTAAAGTTTTTTCCTTTCTGAATATTTTCATTTCTTTTTAAGATCAGAAATTGTAAGGGCCAAGATCAGACTGTTATTAAAACTTCAGGGGAAGAAATTGAAAAATTCTAATGGTATTAAAACAAACTGTAATTTATTGCTAAACTTCATTAAATATTTTGAAAGATATTACACTTTCAATGACTTGTAGTGAATTTAACAACACAGCTTCCATTTATGACACCAATTGCTGACCACCAACAGCTTAAACAGAGCTATTCTTAGTGTAGAGGGCACTGGTCACGAGAAAGGTCAGCCTGCTGCAGACAGGGCCAAAAAAACAAACAAACCCCATTTATGTCTTCCAGAAAGTTTCATGGCAGATCAGAAGAAACTGAGCTCATACACATGGGGTCCCACATTCCAGAGCTCACTGTCTTCCAGCAGTCCCTCTCCTGCACTTTCTGAGACTCCACAGCCAACAGAAATAATGCTTGATCATAGCCCCCTAGGAAGAGGAGAAGATAGGTTCATTACAGGTTTTTATATGGTTGGTGTGGTTACCCCCAGCGTTGGAGAGGTGTTAGGATATCTCCCCATTATCACTTTTGTGCCTCCCAGGGCACCAGAATTCAGGTGCTCTCACTCATGCTTTCTTGCATGATTTGGGGGAATGGGAAAGTAGTGGGGAATGGAGGCTTCAGACTAATTAATTTGTGCTTGGATGAGCTGTCATTTCCTTACTATAGTAATTGGACCAAGCAAATTCTGACTTTACCCTAGGAGGAGGTAGCCATAGGTGGTTTTGAAGTACCTAAGTCAGTATTAAAGGGCTACTATCAAAAGGAAAATATCCCCTTAGAATAGGGATTAACCTCCACAGCTAAGTAGATAGGGTGGTCTGCAGAGTTTCCATCGACACTGCCTCCCATTCTTCTGGGTTTATAAAACGAGACTGTCAGCAGTTCTAACTCTCCTGCATTATTTAAGACTGAGTGGCAATGTCCCTTGTATATCCTCTGAACACACGGGACTAGATTCTCACTTGCACCCAATATACATTACATGAAGGAGGAGACACAAAGGAGTGCTTTGTGCCTCCACAATCCTGGTTCTGACTTATCCCTATAATTGGCCCCTGTGTAGTTTCCCACAGCCGTGGTCTCATCTATATTATAATAACTATCTGCAGCCACAAATGGGCATTATGCCAGATGAAGATTGTTGAAGACCAGCAACATTCCCCTTTCGCACCCACATCCCCGATGCTGGAGGTTGGGAAGATAGCACCAAGCTGGCACAACCCCTCCCAAGGGACTCATCAGCTCGATAAGCCACTAGTTTTATGGCCCTTTTGCACCATCTGACCAGCACAAAAATCAATCCAGCATAACAAAATCTAGCCTGTAATGTAGAGCAGAAGTTCTTTTTACAAAAGAAGTGACAACAGAAGAATCCTTGATTGTTATGATTTATTTCATATATTTACTTTGTGCATGCCATAACTAGCACAGAAATGTTATCTCTCAATTGTGGAAGCACTGAGTGAGATCTTCCAAATACAAAATTAACTATAGACATCAAATCATCTAGTGAAACCAACCACATTTAATCATCCTTAGGTGAGATAGGAAGGAAAGGCCTTAAGCACATGCCAGTTAGTAAGTACTGTGCTTTATAACTAGGATACACTCCATGAAAATTGGCCAGTCAGGGATGAGTGTGTATTTGTTAAATTTCAACCACTGTGTGATGACAAAGATACCAGAGGCAGATTAAGGGTGGATTTCACATTATGATGGATCTACATTTATATACTGAAATCTTTATTAATTTCCAGATATCCTGTTAGGGCTGTGGCTGGTTTGGATATATTATACCAGCATCAGTGGTTTCTGGAAATAGGTCAGCTAGTGATACAAGCTACCCAACTCCAACCAACTGTGCCCAGCCTGACCAATCCCATCATTCACAGTGCTTGCAGTCCCCTACTGTTTTGTTTTTTAAATCTAGAGGTCTGCAAAAACAGTTACCACCCCCAAGTATTCTATTCAATATATCAATGCTCTTCTCTGATTTTTAGAGAGAAGCAACTGTGCACCTCTTATGTCTCTGTGAACATTATACTTCACATCACTTTTTTCCTTTAAATCGGATACAATTAATACAGTATACCTTTTAAAGCATTACATTTTGCTAGATCATAACCAAGACCAGGAAAATGATATTTGCTGGACAAATTTGGCCCCAAATGTATATTGTTCTAAAACTACCCAGGCTTTTACCAATACAGTATAAATGTTTCCATTCTTTTTTTAAAAAGTTAAGTTCCATATGAATTGTTACAAAACATTCTCTTGCCATTTTTGCAACCCAAACGTTGCACAAATGTCCTGATGCATGAAAAACAAATAAGGAAATTGCCTGGAAGTTAGTTTACATAGATGATTATTTATTTGTACTGCAGTAGTTCCCACAGGCCTCAATCAGACATCAGGGCCCATTGTAATAGGCACAGAGAAAAAAAAGATGGTCCCTGCCCGAAAGAGCTTACAATCTGAGTATAAGATGACAGACAGGCAAATACAACAGAAATAATTAGTACAGTGGTCAGGGAGATATGCAGCAATTGCAGCATATCAGCTGACTAGTAGTCTATTTTCATTGTCCAAGCTAAGAGAACTGCAAAGAATCCAACAAACAAATATCATAAGGATATTTAGTAGAAAGTAAATTACACTCTTGGATTTTTTTCAGTTGTAATAATCCAAAGTGGTGTTCATAATATAGGTAAGACAATTTGTGAAGTTTGTTTTTAAACCGGGCTTTGTCATCTAAGAACTTGGAATTATAGTCAATTGTAATATTTTTTCTTGTTTGATACTGCTGTAGTAAAATACTAAAAGATTCATAAACTTACCTCCTGCAAAGAGGAGTGGAATATTTCTAGTAAATGATTTGTGTGGCATCCTTTGTCATAAATGCCCCTCCACTGTAAGAATACTGTTTCCATTTTGAGAATTCTAGCAACAGATTAATTTTCAGACTCTTCAACCAGAACCCCTTAATTAAATCACTACCTTATTATATGCAATTAAGATGATTCCATAGGCTATGAGAATTAAAAAAAATTGACGTCAGTACATACTATGTTTAAAATTCTTAATGGATTTATAACCTTTATTTTTACTCTAAGACATAGTCTGTAAATTAAGTTTACAGCTCGTAACTTTTTTCTGTAAAGAATTATTGATTGATTATTCCAGATACAGCATTTGTTATCCAGACAGAATCCATTGTTTATTGTATTGCTTCTAATATAACTATTTCTTGGAACCAATCCCTTAATTCTGCATACATACTTTGTTTTAACTGTCTGCTCTCATAATTGTGTGTTTTATAGGACTCCCCATCATTGTTCTCTACTGCAGATTTTAGAAGAATAGTATATAGTACTACCAGCAATAAGTAGACAAGCATTTGGCAGTATTACTTTCTAAAAGCATTCATAAGTCATCCTGTTGCTTTAAAATTACTAATCAGTGTACAGAATATTTATGTGGTTCATGCTTCTTCATCATGTAGTTATTGCTCAAAGCTGCTCCTAGCATATGGGTGTGTGGGGGTGTGAGCATGAGTGTATGTCTCTGTATGCTATACAGTATACGTGCATGTACTTACAGTACACTCACACCTACATAATAGCATGACAAGTACTATGTGCTATTAATCTAAATGGAGAGAGAATCAGATTAAAAATTCAATAAATGCTGCAAACAAACCAGACAAGTAAACATCCATGTCATTTATAAACCATTGGATACTATGGTTCACCAACTCCCCCTCATTTATTTTTCTAAGCAGCATGCATCTCTCTGCATCTAAATAGTTTCAGGGATCAGCCAGCATTAAAATTAATCAGCACTTCATCCTAGAAAAGTTTATTCCATGTAGGTCAAAGCTGAGGTGAACTATTAAGGCAATCTAAGCTTGTCATGGAATTGTCCAGACTACTTCTGACAAGTTAATGGTACTATACCTACACTTGTGTATGTGGAAAGTTTGACACTGCATCGGTAATGCAAAAGCAATATTAGAAAGATTTCAGAGGTAAACTGTATGGGATTTCACAAATGTGTGTTGATGTTTGCTTTCTGAAGTGTCTATGATCCACTGATAAGTCCGGTGTAAGTTAAGACTGTCTCTGACTGCGTGCGCGTGTACAACACCTAGCATGAGACTCATCTCATTTGGGGCCACCAGGCACTACTGAAACACCAATTAACAATAATACATCTGTTCTTTAAAAGTAAGCACCAAGTCTTTGATCAATATGAAAATAAAGTTACAGTGAAATCTCTTGAGTAATGGTCAAAATAAGTTGCCTAACACAGGTGATCTGCTAATAAAGGCATAATATAATTTTACACTATACATTTGTGGATACTTGGGTTTGTTTTTAAGACAGGAGGTTACCTAATAAAGCTCTCATTGTCAGTTAAAATAATTGTGGCTCTCAAGACTATCTGAAGTTCTTCTTATAAATAAAATATTTTAATGAAGTTATCCCTCAATATTCTGTGCAAGTTTCACCATTCTTTTCATTCATTAATTAGTCAGGCATTTACAATACAAGACCAGTAGTGGCAGGCTGCAACAAGCAGTATCTCCTCTTCAGCCTTCTGTGCTGATTGATTGATTCCGTGCTATCCCAAAAACATGTACCATCATCTTGAGCTTTGTAGAAAGAAGCTGGGAACCTGCCCTCAGGTTATTTCTTCTTTTCACAGACAAATGATTTCAAAATCTACATAGATTCCAAAGATTACAAAACTTGCTTCTCCCATAGTGGTGGTTCCTAACCCAACAATTAGCACCAGGCAGGAATCAGACAGCAGTCTCTGAGCCAAACCCATCTTGCAAATTCAATATTTAATTAAAGAAGAGAAAGTGAAACATAAGAAACAATTGTATAGATAGAGCTAGATAGGATTACAGTTTACTAGAAAACTAAGAAAGTGTAATATGTGACAAGAAATACATTTTAAAAGAAGAACTCTCAAAACAGTGCAACAAGGGAAGAACTTCTTAAACTTTTTCTACACTCTTGACAATTTAATAGAGATTGCTTTGTAGATCAAATTCCCTCCGATTTACAATTATATGGACCATTTCTACTCCTGTTCATGATCACATAATATCCCAATGAAAGTTGCTTACATGGAAAGATATTAGTAAAGTATTCACTATATTTTGCCTGACATCAAATGTGATTTGATGTGCCAGAAAAAAGGAAGATGTACCATTTGACCAGCCAGCACAGACCACCAACCTGGACTACAGTTTGAGAACTGCTGATAATTGCTGATCTCTGAAAACAAGTCACAAGCAGTTTGGCATGGTGGTTAGTACACTACCGTGCCAACAGGAAGGAAACCTGAGTTCCATTACCAGTCTCTGCTTTTTGCGTACTTGGCCAGCTGGGATGGGAGGAAGCTACAGAGGCAACACGCAGTCCTTGGGGTAAGGATTGTCTTGAACTGCTCCATAACATCTCCTCCAAGTTAGATGAAGGGGAGTGAGGGGGAGCATATCTACTCAGTTGCTTTTGTGACAATAATCAATTAGTACTGAGAAAGCTAGATTCTCAAGCTATGTAAGGAATGCAGAACACCACTTCCTAAAATTCTGAATATCTTAACACCCCAGGGTATATCCTCATTTGTTGTAAATCCATATAATTCCATTGAAGTCAATGGAGCTATGCTCATTTACACTAACCAAAGATCAGGTGCTCTGTCTGGGGTCTGAGGACCATTGGAATAATTGGGAGATTTTCCAAACATTTCAAAAGGTGTAGGATTGTACCTCTATTGCTCTTTGATCTTAAATACGATCATCTCTTTTAAATGGTCACTGAAGAGTCCTATATAATTGTGATGTGGGACACTCTCGTGAGTGCCTCTGTTGGCTGGGTGTGATACTGCAATCATTCCTGGTCTTTGCACCCCTGTAGGTTGTTGACCTTGCTTCAGTGGCTCAGCCTTCCAGCCAAGTCACAGAGTCTGAAATGGATGAACTAACCCCTTCCAGGGTATTCAAGTCCAAAACAAATACAAACAAAAGTCTTCCAGTCCCTGGCTCAAGCTGGACTCAGATCCTCCTTCCTGAGGGTGCCTTCTCTCTTCAGCCCCTCTTGGGCTCCTTTAAATCCAGCCCTCTGCTCAGGTGTCTGAGGGAAATCTATCCCCTTCTCATGGCTTAGTAAAGAGTCCTGCCAGAACTGTCAGTCTACTCTCACCAGGGCCTTCAGCCCTTTTCCTTTTTCTTGGGCTTTTAAACTAGCCACGTCCCCTTTCTGGAACTTAGGCCATTGCAGCACTGCAGCCCATCCACCACTTCAGGTCTCAACCCAGGGACCCTATAAACAGCAGCCACATGCTGCTCCCTTTATTTGGTTGCTGCTACATTCCCTGGGCCTCTTCCCACCTGGCCTCTTTACCTCTGTCCATTACCTTAGTGCTAGAGCTCTCAGGTCCTCTTGCTCCCAGGTTTAGCTAATGCTGCCCATTGAGCTCTCTTTATCCAGAGCAGAACACCCTTCCTTGTCTATCTGACTCCAGCTGGGAACTGAGCTGCTCAGCCCCTGAAGCTCCTTTTATCTGAGCCTGCTGAGTTCTCACTGGCTGTTTCTAAGCAGGCCTCGAGGACCCACCTTCACTGCTCCTTTCCTGGGGTAGGGTGTGGTAGGACCACAGTGCTCCAGCAGGGGGCCTTGAAAGGCCAGGTACACCCCCTCACAATAATATATGCTCATATGCACCTTGGAGTTCCTCTGGGCTGTGTCCGCTGGCTCCCTAAACACCTTTGAGGAGTAGTGCGCACTGTCCAGGCTTCTCTGCTTGGTGTCCCCTTCCAGTTCCCTGCTTATGGCCCTATGATTTCACTCCTGTCCCCGTTTTCTTATTAGTTGTCTCCCAAAATCATTTGGGCCCTAGGATTAGTTGCTTCTCCCCTTAGGCTAGGGGAGGGGCCTTCAGATATGGGTGGTCTTGTGCACACCCACCTCCCAGAACTCAATAGGTGCACCTTGAAATCATAGAATCATAGACTATTAGGGTTGGAAGGGACCTTAGAAGGTCATCTAGTCCAACCCCCTGCTCAAAGCAGGACCAATCCCCAATTTGTTTTGCCCCCGATCCCTAAATAGCCCCCTCAAGGATTGAACTCACAACCCTGGGTTTAGCAGGCCAATGCTCAAACCAAGTGGAGACCTATGGTTGATCTTGCCTATAGTGGGGTGGGGCGGGAGGGTTCAAGATATTGACACTTAGGTAACCTGTTAGTCCAGGCTTCTTTAGGCCTCTATTGACCGTTTATTACCATATATGCATACAAATTGTTTTAGCACACAAATGCCTGTTAGCTGATATTACTGCTTTTCCTTGAATTTACCACCCTTTCTAGGGGGTAAATCTGGGGATTTTTTTATACTTCGTACACAAAGTATATAAAGGTGTCTTTCAAAAGAAAAAAAGAAATTCTAAAATTAAATAATCTGAATTAGTTTGCATTCATATTTTACTACTTACATTGCTTTTCTGAAGTTGTATTTGAATAGTCTATATTTAATTATTTTTAGCACATAATCAGTATGAATACATATTTAAAAAAATACTTAGATAGAAGAACACTCCCCATATCTGGAAAGTCCAGGATCGATCTATCTTAGGAACTTACAGGATCCCTATCACTGTATATATAAGCACTTCACCATCTTATCCTCACAACATCCCTGTGAGGTAGCGAAGTGCTAATCGCCCCCATTTTACAGGGAATAGGACAGAGAGAGGCTAATTGACTTGCCCAAGGTCACACAGAAAGCCTGTAGCAGAGCAGACACTTGGCCCTAGGTCTGCCAAGTCCTAAACTAGTGCTCTAATCCCTGCACCTTCCTCTCCAAAGGCCTCAGTGATGTGAGAATCAGTCAGAAATGATGGGTAAGGTAAAGGCAATTAATAAAAAACATACATCACCACACGTATCACATGTTAAGTTTTAAAAGAGATCTTTTAAGCAAGTGTTTGATGCATTTTTAAAACCAACAATAGAAAATCAGAAGCCTCAGCTTGTATAAATTGGTGGTGCTGCACTGAAGCTAGTACTGGGAGCACAATTTCTTCCTGTGCTTCCCCAGAATTCACATAGAAGGTGGTGGAACTGTGGGGCTTCAGAGTAACTTTGACATTCAATCCTTAGCAGGGATTTGGAGCAATCACATTTTTGAATTGCTCCGTTCCAGCTCCGGCCATAAATCTACTGCTCCACGCTCCAGCTCCGGGCTCCACTCCAAAGCCCTGGTCCTTAGGTAGTTTTGTGGCCCTGGTTAGAACCCAGGAATGTTAGAGCATCTTTGTCCTCAGCAATCAGAGATGTTTATTCTTAAATCTTCCAAGAAAATAAAAATGTTTTCCAGCTCCATTAGGCTTTTTTTTTTTTTTTTTTGAAAGGACAAAACAACAAAAACTGCCTAATTGGTCCAGATGCACTTACTTATGCTATTGTAAAGTAAAAGAGGATAGTTGATGTTGAACACTGTGGACGTGGAATCCATAGAAATGTGATAACTTATTTCAGCTGTAATTTCCCATGCAATGATTTTTATGAACTTCCCTGCCCATCATTTCCATGACTTCATCTACAATTGTGGATAATGAAAAGGAAAAACAAAACACAAACAAAAAAACCCCTGACACTTCCCTTTTCTCCACATTGATCATTGGAGGCCAGATTCTCTCTCCCACCCAGCACAAAGGAGGAAAAATCTGGAGGTGACTGGCCAAGTAAGAATTCTACTGGTGGGCAAGTGGAGGACCCTCAATTGAGGTGAAGCCACTATAACTGGTTCCTGTGCTGCTCCCAACCTAGAATATGGAGCATGTCAAGATGGGTCCCTTGGCCAACACAGAGGAGAGTGTATGTTCCAGAAATTAAGTTCTCTTGTTTTGGGGGATGTCTGTGTGCAATTACCTGTACAACAGTAATTCTAACAAAAACAAGATTGAATTAAAATAAATGTTTTGCTTAACATACCTCATAAAATGAACTACATAAGACATTCTCATGTTAGTTGCACAGAGAACAGAATGAACTTTAGTCTGAAAAGCAAGTTCCTGTTCTGCTATTCTCTTGTCAGAGTCAGCTCCTGCTGCTGTGTCCAGAGAGAGATGAGTGACTCCCTCCCTCACTCAGCCAGTTTATTAAGTGCCCCTAGAGCCAGTGTCACTACGTCTGCTTTCCAAACCAGTTTTCTCCAGTCACCTATGCACACAATAGTGTTTGGACTCCCTATTTTCTACACTTAAAATGCTACAATGGAGCAGCTGCACTGCTGCAACACTTCAGTGTAGACTCTACCTATGCTGATTGGAGGGGTTCTCTTGTCAGCCTAGGTAATCCACCACTCCAAGAGGCAGTAGTCTGGTTGACAGAAGAATTCTCCAGTTGACCTAGCACTGTCTACATCAGGGGTTAGGTCAGTAAAGCTACATCTCTCAGGCGTGTACCTAGTGATGTAAGTTCCTAGAGTGGACCAAGCTTAAGAGATGGCCCATTGAGGATACAAATGATGATAAGCCTAAGGTGCCACAAGTATTTATTTCTTTCTTATTTTCTTTTTATCATACTTAAGCCTCTTTGAATCCTCAATGGTCCATCTCTTAGGCCTGGTCTTCACTTAAAAATTAGATCAATATAACTAACTCGCTCAGTGCTGTGAAAAATTTCACACCCTGAGGACCATAGTTAAGTCGACCTAACCGCCTTTGTAGACGTGGCTATGTCAATGGAAAAATTCTTCTGTCAACCTACCTACTGCTTCTAATAGAGGTGGGTGGATTAACTACATTGATGGAAAAAACCCTTCTGTTGATGTAGCAAGTGTATACTATAGCTAGGGCCCTACCAAATTCATGGCCATGAAAAACGCATCATGGACTGTGAAATCTGGTTTCCTCACGTGAAATCGGGTCTTTTGTGTGCTTTTACCCCATACTATACAGATTTCATGGGGAAGACCAATGTTCCTCAAATTGGGGGTCCCAAAAGAGACTTGCAGGGGGGTTGCAAGACTATTGTGGGGGGGGGTCATGTCATTGCCACCCTTACTTCTGCGCTGCCTTCAGAGCTGGGTGACCAGAGAGGAGTTGCTGTTGGCCAGGTGCCCAGCTCTCAAGGCATCCGCCCCCCCACAACAGCAGTGCAGAAGTAAGGGTAGCAGTACCATACCCTGCCATCCTTACTTCTGCACTGCTGCCTTCAGAGCTAGAGAGTGGCAGCTGCTGATGGAGGGCCCAGCTCTGCAGGCAGCAACACAGAAGCAAAGGTGGTAATACTATACCATGACATTCTTACTTCTGAGCTGCTGCTGGTGGCGGCTCTGCCTTCAGAGATGGGCTCCCAGCCAGCAGCCACCACTCTCCAGCTGCCCAGCAGCAGTGCAGACGTAATGGTAGCAGACAGTACCTCAACCGCCCCCCTACAATAGCTTTGTAAACCCCCCCCACACACACACACACAACTCCTTTTTGGGTCAGGATTCCCACAATTAAAACACCATGACATTTCAGATTTAAATAGCTGAAATCATTAAATTTACAATTTTAAAAATCCCATGACCGTGAAATTGACCAAAATGGACCGTGAATTTGACAGGGTCCTACCTATAGCGCTACAGTGGCACAGCTGCAGCACCGTAGCTGTGTCACTGTAGTGGGTATAGTGAATACATAACCTTAGGGCTGGTCTACACTAGCCCCGAAATTCGAAATAAGATACGTGACTTCAGCTACGTGAATAACGTAGCTGAAGTCGAAGTATCTTATTTCGAACTTAAAAGTACTTACCCCTGGTCCACACCGCGGCGCGCAGGCTGCCCCGTCGACTCTGCCTGCTCCGTTCGTGGAGCAGGATTACCAGTGTCGATGGGGGAGCACTTCCTGGTTCGATTTATCGCGTCTAGACAAGACGCGATAAATCGAACCCAGAACATCGATCCGATGCCTCCGACGCGACGGGTAAGTGTAGACCTACCCTTAGAAAGACTTAGAAACCCCACCTCACAGCCCAGTCTCTTCCCCAGTCAGATTCTATAGGCTGGTCTATGCTTAGGGCTGGTGTACACAAGGAAAATAGGCTGATATATCTACATCACTCAGGAGTGTGAAAAATCTACACCTGTGAGCAATGCAGTTAAACCAACTTAATCCCCCGGTGTAGACAGTGCTAGGTCAATGGGAGCATTATCTTGTCAACCTAGCTATTGCCTCTCACGGAGATGGAGTATCTACACCAATGAGAGAAGCCCTCCCATTGGCATAGGTAGCATCTTCACTGAAGTGCTACAGAGGTGCTGCTGTAGCATTTTCAGTGTACACTAGCCCTTAGAAGCTTTATTGGTGTAACTATGTCAGTTAAGGGTAGATTTTTGCTGATGTAGCTATACTGGTAAATATCCTAGATTAGACAGTTATTCTGATATAAAGGTGTCATATACCAGTATATCTTATTTCAATTCCCTAACCAGAATACAGCTAGGTCTACATGACAGACTTGTGCTAGCTCAGTTTTGTCAGTCAGGGGTGTGATCCCCAACCAACATAGTGTCAGGGGACCAGATTACTGGTGATCAGGCCTAGTGGTCATAGTCCGAATGCCAGAGCCAAGGGTCAAGACAGAGTCGGAGTCACGAATCAGAGCCGAGGGTCAGAACTGGATTACCAGGAGTCAAGGAAGGCAGGAGCAGGGCTGGTTCTGAGGCAGGAGGAAGGCTGAGACAAGTTGGAAACAAGACTGAGTGAAGGGCAGGATCTGGGCTGCAGCTATGGAGGAACAAAGCAGGAGCAGGGATTGGCAAGAAATGCGCACAGGGAGGCAGAGAGTCTGTGGGCATGTGCATTGAACAGCCAGTGAGCTACTGCTGCTGCTGGCCTTAAGAACCAGCCTGCTGGCTTTCTGAGCCAATCTGGCAGAAGGTCTGTCAGGCAGCCTAGCTGGCTCAGTAGGGCATCAGAAGTACTGAGCAGGTGCCTTACTCCTGACACATAGTCAGCACAAGTCCCCAGTTCAGATGCAGCGATACCGGCAAAACTGCGGTTCTGCAGGTATAGCTTGTTTTATTCATGGGGGGTGGTTCTGCTACACCAGCACAAACTGCAGCTTTGCTAGTATAGCTAAGTCTGCACTAGGAGCATGTTGCCAGTATATTATACTACTATTCCCTCTAGCGTAGGCCTGGCCTTGCCTAACCAGAATAAGCTATGCCAGTATAGGCACCTTTATACCAGTATAAATATGTCCACACTAGGGTGCCACTTTAACTATATCAGTATAGTTAATGCAGCAAACCTTTTAAGGCCCAAAAGTAATGGATAATCCTATCAGCCTGTTTCATTAACCCTTTCAGATAGGCAGATTGGGGTGGACAATGCCAAAGTAATGTTCCATTGTTATGAACTCTGAAGTAGGAACAGAGATCCAGACCCTCTAGCACAGCTGGGACTCTCTATAGTCTTCTGGCCCCTGATCTCCATTGCTACACTGGATCTTAATGCAAGAGAGAATTTGGCTGTATGGTTTTCAGAAGTAGATCAAATTTGTCTAGTAAGCTCTTACTTAAGATACATTTTCATTGCTGATGGCACATATCAGAGAACAATGTGTTGCTAAATGAAACATGACCATTTTTAGACCGAAAGGCATGGTGTAGAACATCACTGGAGCATCAAGAACTCCTGAGTTCTAATCCTGACTCTGATAACAACTTGTTGTGTGATGTGTCCTTGGACAAGTAACTTAGTGCATGCCTCAGTTTCCCCATCTTTAAAACGAGTATAATAAAACCTATTTCATACCTATTTCAGAGGGATGTTCTGAGGATTCATGTTTGTAGAGCATTTTGAAGATGAAAAGCACAACATAAATATTTAGCATTAGTCTCAGTCTTGCAAGCAAGCTGTGCATATTCTGGGTTAAAATCATTCTAATGACATCCATCTGCATCTTGACTACAAGAAAGAAATTGTAAGACTGCCTGTCTATGATCAAGGCTTTTTCATGCAGCTCACCCTACTGTTTGGCATTTAGCCAATTGCAATAGCCTATTGAGGAGGGAAACAGCTCTGAAGGAAAGAATGTGCATGTTAAGCAGAAGACGGCTTTTGCAAAGGGTGAGAAAAATAAGAGAAATATCACCAACTGCCAAAGTACTCACTCACTGATACACACAAAAATGAAGCAAGACAAAGGGAAGGAAAAAAATTGAATAGGCCCCTGACACCTTCCTCTTCATATCCCTCACTAAAGAGAATATCAGCCCATGTGCACTGCAGGCTGCAATAAAGAATTCTTCTACCTCAAGACCAGATCTGCTTTACATTAAGGTTGGTTCTCTATGGAAAAATATGGGAGGGATTAGTTTGGAGCTACTTAAAGCAATCCAGAATGTGACCAAACTTACATCATTACAGCAATGATGCCAAAAGTTTGGGGGTCAGCTAGGAAAGGCCAGATCACATTGAGAAGGCACCCAAGTGATCTGCTTTTCTACTAGCGTGACAATGACCTTTTTATTTAACTGGACACATCTCACTGTCAGATGCATTCTATATTTTGTTGCTGATCTACTAGGAGCTGACCCCCAAGTCTTCCTAAGAATTACAGGACACAGTGCAGAATCTCCAGAAATTTCTGTTGCCTGATACATATCCGATGTCAGAACTAGTCTCCTTACTTCCTCTCTCTAGTCATCTATGGATTCATTTCACTCAAGCTGTGCTACAGCTGTACATTGCTGCAGAGCCGTAACAAACATAGTGTTGCAGCCAATATGTCCTCCTCCACTTCCTACAAGGTTTTAATCTCAGAGAGGTCAACAGGTAGCCACCTTCCCCTGATGCTGTTTTCCCTTTTATTAGGCTCGGTACCTTCTCTTAAGCCCAACTGGGCAGTAAGTACTGTAATCTTTCACAGGTGCACTGGGTGGGCCCCACTCCCTCTTAAAGGGGTCAGTCACCCTGTGACAGGTCCACAGAGGTTCTGGCATCTGTAACAGACCTGGCTGAAACATTGGATTAATTTTTGGCAAAACTTTTAACTTTTGGCAAAAAAATTGTCCATATTTCCTGCTGGATTTTTATTTTATTTTATTTTTACTGTCTCTCCTGCAATCACACTGTCCTTGCTGTGCCCTGTTCCCTGATTTATTAGGGATGGTCGGCACACCGGTTTTGTACATGTATAACTGTATAATGTCAGTTAGGGGTGTGATCTTTTACTGATAAGGTTATACCAGTGGACATAGTTATTCTGGTATAAAGGTCCCCTTCTATGGGTTGGTCCACACTGGGGCGGGGGGGGGGAATCGAACTAAGATACGCAACTTCAGCTACGTGAATAACGTAGCTGAAGTCGAAGTATCTTAGTTCAAACTTCAAAGCACTTACCGCGGGTCCACACGCAGCAGGCAGGCTCCGTCGACGGCGCTTCCTCCTCTCGGCGAGCAGGAGTTCCGCAGTCGACGGCGAGCGCTTCCGGGATCGATTTATCGCGTCTAGACAAGACGCGATAAAATCGATCCCAGAAGATCAATTACTACCCGCCGAATCAGGCGGGTAGTATAGACGTACCCTCAGTGGTAATAAGATCTACCAGTATAAGTACATTTATATCGGTATAACCACATCCACAAAGGACAGATTATACAACCTTAACTATACCAGTATACTCAAAGCAGCACAACTTTTCTGTGTAAACAAGGCCTCAGGGATGAGCTTTCCTTCTGTGCCATGCCCCAGGATGCTGCTTCCCAGTTAAACTGTTGCACGCCATAGAACCAGGGTGCACCAAATCTCTGAACATGAAACTCTAGGATTTGGTGCATCTCACAAAATTGCATGCCAGAAAACAAAACAATTCAACTGAAAGGCACCAGGATGCAGCCGCAGAGGATGTGGTGAGAGGGAAAATAGATAAGTCAAGAGGCTGAGGGAATAGAGTGGGAAAAGGATACTGGAAAGTTAGAGTGCTCAGAGGAGGGAGTTGGAGTCATGAATGAAAGGTTAATTGAATAGAAAACCCTCAGTGATCCAGTGTCAATGCCCCCTTTCCTGTTTCTCACCCAGATTGTCAAAACTATCCAGCAATCTCGTACGGACAAGTACTCCCTATCTAACACTCTCTGTGCTGTGAAACTCTACCAAGTACCCTTAGGCTGGGTTAGCCCTTGGGAAAAGTTAAAAAATAGCCCCTCTACTGACAAGTGATTATCATTTTTACTCAAGTTTTACCAGCAGATACTGGGACTCATGGGCAACTGAGAGCCTGCATCCCAAGTAAGGGGGAAAAAACTCATAGGGAAGGATTGCAGACCAAGCTGGATGAGCAAGCATCTCAGACAGGTGATTAAAAGAAAGCTGAAAGCCTACAAGGAATGAAAGAGATGGGTGATCAGCAAAGAAAGCTACCACTTGGAGGTCAGAAAGTGTAGGGATAAAGTGAGAACTTCCAAAAGCCAAGCAGAGTTGAACCTCGCAAAGGGAATTAAAACCAATAGTAAAAGGTTCTATGGCCATGTAAATAAGAAGAAAACAAGGAAAGAAGAAGTGGGAGCACTAAGTATTGAGGATGAGGTGGAGATTAAAGATTATCTAGGCATGGCCCAACACCTAAACAAATACTTCGCCTAAGTTTTTAATGAGGCTAACAAAGAGTTTAGGGGTAGTGGCAGAGTGGCTAATGGCAACGAGGATATGGAGGTAGACATTTCTAAATCTGAGGTGATTGTCAAACTCAAACAGCTTAATGGGACTAAATCAGAGTGTCTGGATAGTCTCCATCTAAGAATATTAGAGGAACTAGCACATGAAATTGCAAATCCAATAGCAAGGATTTTTACTAAATCTGCAGATGATCCGAGAAATGGAAAACCTACCTCATGAGAGGAGACTCAAAGAGCTTGGTTTGTTTAGCCTAACCAAAAGAAGACTGAGGGGAGATATGATTGCGCTCTATAAATACATCAGAGGAATAAATACCAGGGTGGGAGAGGAGTTATTTAATATAAGCACCAATGTGGACACAAGAACAAATGGATATAAACTGTCCATCAACAAGTTTAGTCTTGAAATTAGGTTTCTAACCATCAGAAGAGTGAAGTTCTGGAACAGCCTTCCAAGAGGAGCAGTGGGGGCAAAAACCTAACTGGCCTCAAGACTGAGTTTGATAAGTTTATGGAGGGGATGGTATAATGGGATTGCATGTGGCCTACAATTGCATGTGGCCCATCGGCGACTGCCAGTAGCAAAAATCCCCAACAGCTGAAGACAGGATGCTAGATGGGAAGGGCTCTGAGTTACTACAGAGAATTCTTTCCCAGGTATCTGGCTGGTGGGTCTTGCCCACAGGCTCAGAGTCTAACTGATCACCATATTTGGGGTCAGGAAGGAATTTCCCCTCAGGTCAGAGTGGCAGAGACCCTTGGGGGTTTTCACCTTCCTCTGCAGCATGGGTCACTTGTAGGTTTAAATTAGTGTAAATGGTGAATTCTCTGTAACTTAAAGTCTTTAAACCATGATTTGAGGACTTCAGTAACTTAGCCAGAGGTTAGGGGTCTGTTACAGGGGCGGGTGGGTGAGGTTCTGTGGCCTGCAATGTGCAGGAGGTCAGACTAGATGATCACAATGGTCTTTTCTGTCCTTAAAGTCTATGAGTCTATGTCTTCACTGTAGAGTTAACCTGGTCTGAGCACTTCAGTTAGCCTGGGGCAGAGCGGGGTCAAGCACCCCCAGGGAAATCAGAAAGTCGACGCCTCTGCAACACCCCCCCCCCCCAACTCCTTATGCCAAGTTTCCCCCTAGACCTGTTATGCCCAGTTGTCCCCTGGACCTGTTATGCCCAGCACCCCGTCCCCACCCCCTCCACACAAATGCACAGCACCCTGCACAATATCACCCCTTCCCAGCGCCCCTCCCCACCCACAGCCCCACCACAACTGCCTAGCACCCACACAGAACTCCCACTCCCTAGTGCCCCAACACACACACAGATCTCCCCCACCCCCGCACAGCCAGCACCCCCCCTCCCCACCCAGGTTCCCAGAGGCCCACTCCCTCATGCCCTGCCTCCCAGCCGCACTCACTGGCCCAGCTGGGAGGTGACTGTGTCTGCCGGGCTGAGCCGGCAGCGCAGCCAGGGCTCTGGCCCCTCGGGAGTTGTGTGATCAGCTAGGCCAGGTCCTGCCCCAGCCAGGCTCCCTCAGGACCCACTTGCCTGGAGGGGTCCAGCCAAGCCCCCCACACGGTCCCCCGCCCCCCCCCCCCCCCCCGCCAACTGGCCAAGACTCGCCAGGCTTCTGCACCAATCCTAGGCGGCTCAGCTCTGGGTAGACAGGCAGGGCCCCACAGGTGGCGGGAAGCAGAAACTGCCCGGAACTGCACTGGGGTCCGGCCAGAGTATTGCCAATTTAGCTACTTTCTCACTAGATTTAGTGACTTTTTGGTTTCCCTAGTGAGAAAATAAGTGTCAAAGTAACCAGTGACAAATCTAGTGACTTTCACTACCAATTACAATGAGACTCAGAGAAAGAAGTCACCAATATCTATAGTCACAAAATCATTTATAAGCATCTCAGTAGTGTTAATAAAATCTATTCCACACTCTTCTTACTTCCCTCTTTTGCACACCAAGTCAATGTCATTACGTCTCAACTGAGCATGTCCTCGGAAGGAATCACACTCCAGGGCTTCTTGAGCTGAGATCACTATAATCTGCAGGTGAGGAAAAGAAGTTTGTGGAGGCTAATTAAATACTTTGCTAAAGCCAGGCACACTTTGGAGAGAGCAGCACATTAGCCAGGGCTTGTTTTTACCCAAATGTGTTCTTTCTCGCTGCTCTGTAGTAGGTAGCGCACCCTGTAATGCAGGGGAAGATGGCCAATGAAGTGGGCAGGGTGGGAGAGGCAGGTTAGCCGGTGAGGAGAGCCACGCGGATGGAAGGTGGGGTGGGATGAGACAGGGCCATGTGCCCCAGTGGGGCAGAGGGCACTGTGCCTCCAGGGATAAAGCCCTTAATACAGGATCAAAGGCGGAGCCGGCTTGATTTCAGCTCCCCTCTACTCCTTCCCCGGGCTAGGCCTGGGGTTAGCTGGCCAGCTGTTTTCAGAAATTAAACCCTGGAAGTGGGGGGAATTGGGAAGGGATCTGGCTAGCAGATTTTTGTTTTTAAATCTACTTTCTTGGCTCCCTGCAATGCCGAGCTCAGCTCTGTACGCTGCAGCCCAGTACGGCTGGAGTTGGTTAATTTCAGCTGAGCCTCCTTTTCTTGCCAGCCTGGATTTGAGCCAACAGATTAGTGAAAGGGAAAGCCCAGAGCCAGGGGGAAGAGGGTAGTCACCTGACCTGAGCTCGGCGCTGCAGGGAGCCAAGAAAGTATTCTTAGCGCATGAACTCACTAAATTAAACGGCTTGCAGCTTGGCATGCTCTAGACTTCTGTCCAAGGCCTCAGTTCCAACAGATGGCAAGGTATGGATCCAGCTCAGGATGATGACCTGTTACAGCTGTTGGCTTTAATACAATTCTGATTTCAAAGCCAGGAGGCAAATTTAGGGCATGAGGCACAGGAGAGGGCATTCCAGCTGAGGCTTGTCACCCTGAGAATGCAGTACCATGCCTTGCTAGGCAGATAACACAAGTTACAGGCAGACATGTAAGAGTGGAGACAGTTGAGTTAGGTTTTAATAGCTATGGGTTCTCCCTATGCTCAGTGGCACCTGCAGCCCTATGGACTTGGTGTGTGCCATTGGCAGGGGAAGGGTTTCTGGTGGGGGAGAAAGCGTAGTTTGCCCAAGGCCCATAGATCAAATGGTGTTTCAACCTGACATGCTAGGTCACAATGCCCCTCACTGAAATTTGGCCTGGCGGCTTCTCTGCCTGACCAAATTTTCAGAGGTGCCATGCTAAGTTAAAGTGAGAGTTGTTCACTTTCTGGAGGTGTCTGTGCCTATTCTGACTTGCCGGAAGACAGTGGAGGCTATCAACACTCAAGTTAATTAGTCTGCATCAACACTGCAGAGTGGACAGGTTACCAGCCCAAGTGAAAGTGGCATCCGGGTTCTAGCCTGTCCACTTACTCCACTGGGCTATCTCCACTCAGCCCAGATTTCAGACCCGGCCAAACTCGAGCTAGATGATGTTCTGTTGTGTGTTCCTGGGTTAGAGGCAACATCTCAGTAGGAGCCTGTGTCAACTTTTTAGTGAAGAGGTACCCTTAGAATTGCAATCAAATGCAATAGATACTGATGATAGAACAGGGGACTATTGTGTCTGCTGACTAGGAGAAGAAAATGCATTGTCTATTAATGCTGTGTCCAAAAAATTACATCAACTGACAAGTAAAATAAAATAAATCCTGCTTTCACTAAATTACTGAAGTGCTATGCCTGGGTATAAAAACCAGAACAGAACAGAATACGTCCCATTGTTGGGCAGTTTGAAGTCTCCTCAGCTGAGAGGTGGGTGGATGTGGAAGTCATCACAGGCCAACTGTGTACCGTGGTTCCAGGGCTTTCCAGCTATTATCTTTCATGAGCACTAAATTCAATAAAAAAATCAAAGAAGTTTAACAAAGGTAAAGATATAGAGAGACTTTCATAGCCCCATCCAGCTCGCTGCAATAGACTACAGTCCAGGGCTGTAGGACCAACAGCTCCCCTGGGGCAGGACACCATTAACTTGAAAGCTGCACACCCACAGATGCGCTGGTGCCCACTCAGACCTTGCCTCTTGCAGAAGTTCCTGGGTGTTAGCTGCGGAAACACCCCGCCACCCCCGCCACACACACACACAACTCAAAAGGGCACCGGTGCCCTCCCTGCTCCAGAGTCCCGGCTGTGCACCTGGAGAAGGCACCCGGCCGCTGGAATGGTATGTCACAATGCAGTATGTCACAATGCAGCTGCCGCCCACAAGCAGCGACCCCAGCAACCGGCCCTCACCAGCTGCTGCCTGCAGAGAGCCAACAGCTGCTGCTGCGCCCGGCGCTGGGCTGGGTTCACCAAGGCATAACCGAGGCAAACCATAGGCTGCCAGCCGGCCGGGGCAAAGGCAAGGGGCTGCGACCGCATCATGCCCGCCAGTACCTTCAGACCCTCCCTAGGAGCAGCCGCTACAGGGAAGAGGATGATATTTACAGGTAATTAGTATGTCTCCGCACCTGAGAGCCCAGAGCTAGTAGAACAGGACAGCTGCGAGCCAGCCTGTATCTGACAAAGAGGCAGCAAAGTCTGTACAGCATACCAAGCTGCTGCCTCATAGCCAATGTGACAGCACTGCAATTAATATGATTACATTCTTCACACTCTAAACGGTTTTCTGCTATATTATTGATTATAAACAGGAGCAATATGGATACAGAAAATTGAAAGAGTTGCAATTCACCGTATATTATATTTTGTAATGGTGCTGCAGCTTTATTTTATCTGGGTGGGGGTTTTAATATCTAGTTTGAAACCCCTCTTTTTGTTGTTCTTTTTTGTTATACTGTCTTTTTCCATCAAGTAAATGTCTCCATTGTTCAACCGTAAGGACTTATTTAATGTGTGCGTGTGAGAGAAACACACACAAAGCAGGAACGTGAAATCGACACTTCCTCAAATTGGAAGCTTTTGTGCTCTGCTCAGCAGTGCTCATTCTTTATTGAAAAACTGTGCGCTTGAGCCTACGTATTAAACAAAGAGACCATATCAGCGTCTGAGAAGAGCGCTACATCTGAGGGTCTGTATGAAAACCTCCTGCTGATAGCAAAGAGATTTCTCAGCATTGCAGTTTAATAGCAGTTACAAAGTTGGATACTTACTAGAAATACATTTGAATTTTAAATGTCTAGAAAACACAGTTTACAATGAAAAAGCACAGGAATTAAACAGATTGACTGAGAGCAAATTTGTGTGCATTTAGTTTTGAAAAGTACCTCTTTAAATTCATCCTGGGACCCTAACTTTATACTCACAGAAATAATACATATCTGAAATTTGAATTATACACAAATTATTTGATAGGATAGGAGCACACTGAAATCGAGCTATTAAACAATTGTAAAATCACTTACACTTTCACTTTCATCCTTAGACTCCAAAAAACTGGAAACAAACTATGAATTGTAGAAAGTATTTCAGACATGGTACAAATTATTGAGAGTTATACTGAACACATTAGGCTGTGCTCTGCATATTATATACAGTAGTATAGTTCTGCCACTGGCATACAGTCCCAATAAGAAAATATGAGTAAAATATTTTTGCCTTCATTCCAAATCTGTGTGTCATTCACAGGTATTAATTTAACAGCACATCTAGATCTGTACGGGGCAGCTGGCTGGGTCCCTGTTTCATTTAGTGCACATGTACACATTCCAGTAGAGGGCCCAAAACAGGAGCAGTACTGCAGTGAACAGCCCAGCACAGCACTTTCAAAAGTGACCTTAATAAATATACTTGCACATGTATAGCTAGAATTTTGACCAAGAGCAATCACTGTGGGTCTTATTTGTTTCCTTCTCTAAAGTACCCCTGTGGAAGTAGACAAGTTCTGCGGGAAACTTCCCCAGTTTTACCATGTACTTCCCTCTAATGTGTCCCTATGGAGATAGGGATGCACTCACAGACACACACCACAGAGTGGTGAGGAGCTGGTTGGCTCTCTACACCCACAAATCTCAGGACATCTGAGGCCATTTCATCTGTCTACACTAGTGCTCCCACCATTGTTACCACTGAAACTGAGGGCCTCTCAGCAGCTCAGCACAGTAGCCTCTCCTCATGGCAGCCCTTTATGTGGTCCCTGTCGGTGACTACTCTTAAAATTACCCGTCACCAATAGTCTGACATTGCAGAAGGGGCACTACAAAAGTGAATGCTGATAGGGCAGCACAACCTTATCTTATGCAGGACAGTGTCACAGGAACAGCCATCCCTGATGCCCAACTCATGGAGTTCAAACACCATGGTGTGCATATGGAGAGGCTTCCCTGGGGCTAATCTCAGGGGCTAATACCAGTTTAATTAAATTGATTTGATAACTGATTTTGGTTTAACAGGTGCAAGTTTATTGTGCAGACAAGGCTGCAAACTGACAACCCCTATATTTCTCTCGGGGGTCAGGTGTTCTCAGATGGCCCTTCAATCTGGAAATGCCTCTGTCACATTAGAATAGAACTAGAATTTATTGACCATTCAGGCAGGCTGCTATGCCAAACTATTCACTCATGAGTTTTCCACAGGTCAAATCAGTGGCAGAGTTGAGATTAGTATTGAATTGCCTGCTCCCAAATGCAGTGCTCAGATTAGTAGACCATGCCTCGCTCAAAGAAACTAACTCCAAAATGCATATTGTTACTCCTGGGGGCATTCTGCACCACTGTGTGTGTGCAGAATTCATGACCCCTGCATATTTCTTTGCTTCCCTGCAGAAAAATGACTTTTTGACAGGGAAGCAAAAGGAAGCTGCAAGGGCAATCAGGCACCACTCCCTAGATGCACAGGTGTTTCCGGCACCTGGAACAACCAGCGGAGAGGTAAATCACCGCAGAGCTGGGGACACCCCAGCCAGTGGCTACTATCCTGATCCAATTAGCTGCTAGTCCTGGCTGGGCTAGAGGTAGGAGAGGATGGGATTTCCTCTTTCCCTGCAAGGAGTGGCTGGAGCTATGTCAGACCCACCCCCAGAATCTTCCCCCAGCTGCAGGAAGTTCAGCATCCTCCCTTGCTTCCTACCCTCATCGCTCCTCAGCTGTGGGGGGAGGGGGTCACTGTATGGGGAGCTGCTCCCCCATCCACCCAACCCCCATGCATCTGGACCTCTCATAGCCAGATATCCCTTCCAAACCTCACCCCGTACAGCCAGAACCCCCCCATAGCCCTCCAGACCCAAACCCCACCCCATTAAACCTCAACCCCAGCATCTGGAGCCTCCTGCCCCCAGACCCCTGCACCCAGACCACCCCACACTGAATTCCCTGTATTCAAACCCCCACCATGATGCGCTCCACCTCCAGTCCCCCATGCAACTGACCCCCAACTAGCTGCACCCAGACCCACACCCTACCAAGCCCCACTCCCCAGCACCCAGACCCCCATGCTGAGACTCCCACACCACTCTGCTGAGCCCCAATCACTTTCACCTGGAAGCACCTGCAGAGTCCCATTGCCCCTGCACCTAGAACACCTCCTCCCCAATAATCCTCTGTGCATCCAAACCCCCCCACTGAGCTGTCTGCACCCAGATTGTCCCACACAGAATCCTCTCACCCCACACCTGGATTCCCCCACGCTGAGCCCCTCCACACTTGAACCCTGTCTGGTTGAGCCTGCCTGCCCCACACCTGGTGCGCCTGGCGCAAACGGGCAGGGCTCCAGGGTGTTTCTGGGGCAGGCCCAGGCCCTGTGCTATGTCAGGATCAGGTGCAGCCTCACCACTGAGTCTGTGACCCAGGGGTGTGGAGGCTGCAGGGTGATCTCGCACCTTCATGCAGCCAGTGGCCTGTGCTCCCCACTGTCATGCTGGAGCCTCTGCATTTATTTATTGCCAAATAAAACTTGCAGAATTTTAAAATACTGTGTGCAGAATTTTTAATTTTTTCCATGCAGAATTTATACTTTTTTGGCACAGAATGTCCCCAGAAGTAATTAATACAGTATTGTAAAAACAACAAATGAGCTTTATATTATACATGTATAAAGTCAATAAACTCAGCATTTTTCACAAACATTACACATTTTCATCCACATACACTTTTCCTCTCATTATCCCCTCTGTGGAAGGTTTAGGGCCTTTGGATCTGCATAGCACCGGATCTCCTAGCGGTTTCCTTGCACTTGCCTCACCATGCCACTGAAATCCTCCTCGATATACAGGGGCCATTCTCCTGTGTGGTCTCCCCCTTTGTCCAACATACCCACAATTTTAGGCTGTGTTGAGAGTATCTTGTGGCTGCAGAGGACGGATGAGGCAGCATTTAGCCTTAGAAATGTGGTTTCATTCTGCCTGCAAACTCAGCATGGCATGGGTTTGCATTCACAATTGTATTTTTGCAACTTTTAAGGGATAGACAATTTTTGAAAAAGATAACATCTATTCTGCTGAAATTGATGGGGCCATTAGAGAATGCTCATCTGACATGCCATGGGGAGGCCTTGTCTACACTGTCATTTTCCAAAAATCTCCCAATGTGATACTACCACCAGTACAGTAGTAGCAATATGGTACCATTAGCATAACACTAGTGATAGGTTGGCCATTTAATTTGTCTACACTAGTGCTCCCACTATTGTACTTCAGTCTCAGTGGTAACAACAATGGGAGATTTTTAGAAAAGTGCCAGTGTAGATAAAGCCTAACTGGCTCAATCCAGCCCCTGTGCTACAGATTGTATTGGGATTTTTAATACCCTGTAAATGCTTGATCCTTTGCTATTGAAATCAGTAGAAAAGTTCCCACTGAGTTCAATGGGTGCTGGATCATGCCCTAATGTACTCTCCTGTGAGTAAATATTTTTCTGTGGAAAGCACTCTTGTTGAGAATCTAATATTGGAAAGTGATCTCGACTCTTCATCCTGGCCACCTTTAATTCAATAAAGTTGCAACATCTTTGTTTGATGCAGGCAGTATCACTGTACTATTGTAAATGTTTGATCACTGTCAGGCAATTTCAACACAAGAGTAATAGTCAAGGTTATTTGTAAAGAGTCAAAGGCAACTTAATCACAGCCTTAGTTCAACTAAAAATGCAGTGTTTGCTTTTAGTGTCACAGAGCAATGAAGTGCAAGTAAAGCAAGCAATACATTTCACATCATAACTTGCTGGCTGGTAACTATGTTATGCAGGTTTACAACCTACTGTCTCAGTTCAAGGTTAGCATAATTTTCATATGCATTCTGCAACTCTTAGTATAAAAAGAGTTAACCTCTATATTTTAGTTTTCTAGTATCGTATTCACAAGGAGGACTTATGCTCTGCAACATTGAGCGTCAATGTGCCTAACTGTTAGGCACCCTGCCACCTACTGGAATTCACAGTCCTTAGGCGAGACACCTATTTCCACTTGTGATTCACACCCTCTCCTGTGTGTAAATAATTAAATATTCATTGGAGCAGGGGGACCAAAACCTGTCATGTCCCAGCTGAGTGTGCTAACCACTGGGTTATAGAGTCATTCTAATGTTCTCTCTGGCTCAATTACTATTTAATTATTTATACCAAGTGGAACAGGCCTGGTGTGGTGGCGCATGCCTGTAATCCTAGCTGCTTGGGAGGCTGCGGTTGGTGGATCGCTCAGGAGTTCTAGGCTGCTATGTGCTATGTCAGTCGGGTGTCCGGTGCTACTGACAGCCTGGCCAGCGGGTAGTTGGAGGAATGGCTAGAACAACACGTCTGACGTGTTGTGATCGGCGCTTTCTCATGTGAAGGCTGATAGACCGATCGATGACAGTGACCAAGTGGAACAGCTTCACAAGGAGAGCTTAAGGGAGACCTGTCCCACACTACCTTACAGCCCAGTGGGTTAGGGAACTCCTCTGGGAAGTGGGAGTCTTCAATTAAAATAGCTGTTCCACATCAGACAGAGGAGGGAATTGAACTTGGGTCTCCCATGTTCTGAGTGAATGTCCTAACTACTGGAATAAGGGCTGAATGAGGGTGAAATGCATCACGCCCTCCTCTTCTCTGGCTATGTTGTGAGGATTTAGACATGCTGTAAGCAATTCTACTGCTTGGGCCCCATAGGCAATGTAGAAAGGGGAACTAATCCCCCTGGGTCTTACGCATGAGTTAGGAGCCGAGCTGCTGGTCAATGTCAGAACTTCGGCCACTATTAGAATTCTTTGAATTCTTTGTTCACAAGCATGTGGACAAGGGTGATCCCGTCAGAAAGCCTCTGACAAGGTTCCACACCAGTGGTTCCTAAGCAAAGTAAGCAGTTGTGGGATAAGTGGGTCCCTTCATGGATTAGTAACTGGTTAAAAGATAGGAAACACAGGGTAGGAATAAATGGTCAGTTTTCACACTAGAAAGTTGTAAATAGCAGGGACTGCCAAGGAGCTGTACTGGGACCAGTGCTTTCCCACATATTCCTAAATGATCTGGAAAAGGGGGTAAATAGTGAGGAGGCAAAGTTTGCAGAGGATACACACATTACTCAAGATAGTTAACTCCAAAGATGACAGTGAAGAGTTACAAAGGGATCTCACAAAACTGGATGACTGGGCAACAAAATGGCAGATGAAATTCAATGTTGATAAATGCAAAGTAATGCACATTGGAAAACATAATGCATGGAGTTCTGGTCACTCCATCTCAAAAAAGTTATATTAAAATTGGAAAAGTACAGAGAAGGCAAGACAAATGTTTAAGGGTAGGGAACAACTTGCATTCCAGGAAAGATTAAAAAGAATGGGACTGTTCAGTTTAGAAAATAGAAGGGTAAAGGGGGATATGATAGTGGTCTATACAATCAGGAATGGTATGGAAAAACCATGGATAAGAAAATATTATTTACCCTTTCACATAATGCAAGAACTAGGAGTCACCCAATGACATTAATAGGAAGCAGGTTTAAAAGCAACTTAAGGAACTCATTGCCAGGGGATGTTGTGAAGGCCAAAATATAACTGGGTTCAAAAAGGAATTAGATAAGTTCATGGAGGAGGTCAATCAATGCCTATTAGCAAGATGGTTGGGACACAACCCATGCTTCGGGTCCCTAAACCTCTGACTGCTAGAAGCTGGGACTGGATGACAGGGGATGGATTACTTGATAATTGCCCTGTTCTGTTCATTCCCTCTGAAGCATCTGGTATCGGCCACTGATGGAAGACAGGGTATTGAGCTAGATGGACCATTGCTCTGACCCATTATGGCCGTTCTTATGTTCATGTGCCCAGCCACTGAATATTTAGATGCCTTGGGAACTTTAACTGTTATAAACTTCAGTGCCCAGAGAATGTAGGTGCCTACATGGTTAGATGACAGCTGAGAGGTGACTTTATGAATCCCAATGGTGCCTAAGGGCTGGTCTACACTGGAAACTAACACAACATAGTTATGTCTCTCATGGGTGTGAAAATCCACACTCCTGAGAGACATAGCTATGCTGACCTACCCCCCAGTGTAGACAGTGCTAGGTTGATGGAAGAATTCTTCCATTTACTTAGCTACCACCTCCTAAGGACGTGGATTAACTACAGCAACGGGATAACTCCTCCAATCACTGTAGTGAGTTTCTACCCTGAAGCGCTACAGCGACACAGCTCCAGCGCTGCAGCTGTGCTGCTGTAGCATTTTAAGTGTAGACATAGCTTAAGTGTTGGACTTAGATGCCTAAAATGGCAGATAGGTTCCTAAATCTCCCTTGTTAATTCCACCCCTAATGTTCTAGCTCAACTTTTGACTGCTGTTCAGTTTCCAATCGTTTAAAGATTATGATTATCCTTAAAAATAATTCACCTTAAAATAGTAAAACAGTGAATTTATTTCTGCAATACTGCCTGTAAATTTGTTCCTCCCAGTTTTAATAAAGTCTCCTGCCACTATGTTGATATACTCCCACACCTCCAAAGCTATGTTGTGAGAATTCTAATGTGCACGTGTTAGGTCTCCTGACATGATTGACGATCCTAAGGTCAAAGGTAGCCATCATATGGTTTCAGAACCTGTCTTGTCAGGAAGCTAAAGAAGATAAACCAGAACAACTGTATGATAAAGCTGACCTAACATGACTCCTTTGCTATATCACTTCAGCCTCTGTTGTTCAGAGCACTGACTGACTGTTGGCAGGTGGATCAAAAATAAAGTTAGCTTCTGTTTCTCCACTTCTCTTGCTTTGCTCCAGCCTCAAGCTCAGAGGGTTCTCTGAGAGTCAGGTTTAGAGAAAGAGCTCAAGCAAATAAAAATAGTTAAATGTCATTGCAGTGCAGCGCCAGGCACATGGTAGCTTTGAGAGCATCCCAGAATCCTTGCAAAGATTAGATTAGGAAATTAAAGTATAATATTTACATTGTCAGGAAATTTAGATTCCACTCCCTACATTCATTATGGGGGACTGGATAGCTGTAAATTACAGGTTTGAGTCGAGCGTGGGGAGACTGGTATTATTGATGCCTGTGTTGTACCTAGAGGAGTTGTGTTTACATATTTGTCTGTCTGGTGCCTTTCAAAAGGAGATTAGTTTTAAGTGGGCAAGTGTATGCATAAGTTTGTGATAAATTTGCTTTTAGCTTTTGAGAAACCCTTTCAGAGATAAAATGTGATTACCAAACTCAACTAAGCTACACATCCACATTTTGGAGTCATATCTGATTACACTACAGTTTCAAACAGAAATTTACTTTTACTTGTATTTCTCAGTTTACAGTATCAACAATTAATCTTCAAAAAGTGATGCAGCTCTGAGGACTGGCTTATCAATTTTAGGAAAGAATAAGCAGTGGGCAGTTGTATCATTGGTTTGCTACAGCTGGGCAAAGGGCCCAATCTTCTGAGGTGTTAAGCACCTCCTGCAAAGTGCCAAGTATCCTCAACTCTTACTGAAGTCTACCCTTTAAAGCAGGCCTGCATAACATACGGCCCGCCTTTTTTTTTTTTTTTTGCTCAACAAGTTTCCTCGCATCCAGCCCTCAGCTTTTTTCTTTGGAGTAATCTGGCCCTCACCGCTTTACGAGTTGTAAAGGCCTGCTTTAAAGTGTTTCTGATAAGGGAGGGTATGAATTTAAAGTGCAACAGCTATTCCTGAATAACTCCGTGTGTGAACTGAAATAAGTGTGTCCACATATGGAGTGAATCAGGAACAAATCCACGCGTAAACAAGCCCTTAAGCAACTCGCAGGATTTGATCTATACTGTATATCAGGCCAGGCTAAAGACCGTCACCATCCAAATGGGATGATGACTTTGGCCCTCATCCTGCAAAGACTTATGCGCACATACTTAACTTCATGTACTGTGAATAGTCCCATTGCCAGCTTCAAATGATAAAGTTGAGGTCATTTTGGAGTGATTGTTCTGCTACTAGATTGAATTTTATTGGGAAGGGCAATGTAATTCTCCTACAGGGCACAGTGCATTTAAATGATTGTGGTGTATTTAGCTATGAAGCTGTTCACTGCATTTTTAAGCACAGTTTGTCTGAGGGTTTATTTAATTATGTATTTAGATTTAAATAAAACAATGCTTATACAAAGATCTAGGCACCATGATTAATTATAACAACAAAACATTATAACCATTATAAAAATAATATTATAACAAAACAACAACAAAAACAAATCCCCAGCAGCATTAACGTAATTATTCAAAAAGGAGCTCTGCCAGTCTCTACAAAAATCTTACCTTTTCCCACCCCTTCATCGTTCTGGGAACCTACCCTCAGCCCTCTCCAAAAACCTAATCAAACAGAAGTGTTCTGCAGCATTCTCAGGAGGTGGCCACATTTCAGCTATTTTGGATCCAAGTAGAGAGCATGTTCCAGAGACTTTGAGTTGTCACACAGAACACCCTGCTATGGACTGTCTCTTCTACGACAAGGGGGAACCTATTCAAATGTCTCTAATGACTCTAGCTGGGACAGTATGGTACAACCCCTCAAGATTCAAGATGAAGGATCTTGCAGAGTAACACACATTCCACCTGCTTTCTCACTCATGGAGAGTTTATAATTGTTCCTTCCTTGTTTGTTGTTTTCTTTACTCTAAAAGGAAAGATTGAACCTACAAGCTTTACTCTTTGTGTATAGAAGACATTCTTTACAAAAAGAGTTAATCACACACTAGCAAGCATTAGGAGACCAGTGATGCACAATGTGTACCAACTATATTTCTACAGATTATTTAAAGACGCTGATTTCTTTTAAATTAAATCTGGATAGCAGATCAACATGTGTGATTAGTGAAGATTATTTTCTGTAGTTGAAATGTACAATGAGGTAATAATGTAATTGGCAGAGCTGAGAAATGCCAAAAGAAAAAGGGAAAAAACTTAACACAATATTGATGCGCCAAACCAGAGGTGTCAATGTCTACTTTATTGTGCTCACATGGCTAAAGTGATGGGAAGAAGGGAATTAACTCCCTTCTATCCAACCAGATGGTAATAATGGTATTCTTTTCTGAGAAGGTGATTATTGCCTAGTATTCACAGGCATAGCAGAATCAATGTTGGAATGATTCACCTTGGTATCAGAAAGCCTCTCCAGTTTTACTTTATTTTTCTAGCATCTCTCTCTTTACCCCTTTCCATTAACACTGGAAGGTTTTAAATTGGCACTGCCCTAGTCCATTACATTAGGAATAATCATCCCTAAACCTGAAGGGAAGAAGACTCAGTTGACACCTCGCTGGTTAGAGTGTTCCCATTGTGTCTCCCAACATGGTGGTTTCTTCAGCATAGATGGGTCCTAGGAGCCTACTAGATCTGACTGGGATCTGAAGTTTGGAAATGTATCCCTTATGTGAGGGAAGTAGTAGTCAGGGTTTGAATACAATTGAAAGTTCATTCACATTAAGGTAGGGTTTGAATTTAAGGCAGAATAGCTATTCCTGAAAAGTCCCAATTGTGCCTACACTTAAAAGTTTAGCCAACATAGCCATGTGAATTAGGGGTGTGATTTCCCCTCCCCCCCCCCACACACACACTGTGACCAACATAGCTATGCTGACAAGAGCCCTAGTGTAGATGAACATAAGAATGGCCATACTGGGTCAGACCAATGGTCCATCTAGCCCAGTGGCCAATGCCAGGTACTTCAGAGGGAATGAACAGAACTGTTAATTAAAATGATCCATCTCCTGTCGCCTGTTCTCAGATTCCGGCAAACAGGGACTAGGGACACTTCAGAGCCTAGTTTTTCATCACTGCCCATCCTGGCTAATAGCCATTAATGGACCTATCCTCCATCAACTTATCTAGTTCTTTTTTTAAACTGTTAGATTCTTGGTCTTCACAACATCCTCTGGCAAAGAGTTCCACAGGTTGGCTGTACGTTGTGTGAACAAATACTTCCTTTTGTTTGTTTTAAACCTGCTTCCTATTAATTTGATTTGGTGACTGTGATGGGTTGGTATCACAGAAACCCCCTTGGAGCTGCCACCTGGTGTGCCAAGACTACTTCTGCCCCTGCTTCCCTGCTTTTTCCAGCTTGGGACTCCAGAATCCTGTCTGTTTTGTGCCAGACTCGCTGATCTGCTGCAAACCCAGACCCAGGTCTGAACCACATCCACTAACAGCTGTAGACCTGCCTGGAAGCAGCTCAGGAAGTGCTCTTGCCTTTGACACCCAGGTGCCCAACTCCCAATGGGGTTCAAACCCTGAATAAATCCGTTTTACCCTGTATAAAGCTTATATAGGGTAAACTCATAAATAGTTCGCCTTCTATTTCAAAGATAGAAAGATATGCACAGCTGTTTTCCCCCTCCAGGTACTAACATGTATTCCAGGCAACTTAATAAGTAAAAAGTACAGAAAGTAGGATTTAAGTGGTTCCAAGCAATAACAGACAGAACAAAGTGAATTACTAAGTAAAATAAAATGAAACATAGACTTGCATATCTAATCACACTGTATACAGATAAAAACCTCACCAGTTCCAGCAAACTTCCCTTTACAGGCTATAGTCTCAGATGTGGATTGGTGTCTGCAACTTCTTTTGTCTGTTTAAGAGTTTCTTGATTGGGCTCTTAACCTGCACATTCCTTTCTCCAGGCCTTGATCCCATGCTTTTACAGAGGCTATGTACAAAACCAGCAAATATACAACCAATATTCATAACTTCAACTACAAAAATGATACATGTGTACAACCAGGAGGAACAGATTCAGTAGATCATAACTTTCACAGAGATATGTTACATGGCACATGTAGCATAAAACATATTCCAGTTACATCATATATACATTTATAAGCATCTCCCCATAAAGTCTTATTGGGTACACCGTCACAGTGACCCCCAGTTCTTGTTATGAGAAGGAGTAAATAACACATCTTTATTTACTTTCTCCACACCAGTCATGATTTTATAGACCTCTATCATATCCCCACTTAGTCCTCTCTTTTCTAAGATGAAAAGTCCCAGTCTTATTAATCCCTCCTCATATGGAAGATGCAGTTGTGCTGGAAAAAAAGGCTTTTTTCCCCCTGGTATAGTTTACTCAGGTCAGGGAACTGATATAAGCTATAGCAGCAAGAAAACTCTTTTCCTGGTGTAAGCTGCATCTCCCCTAGAAAAGGTTTGCCAGCAATAGGTCCACATGCAAACCCTTTCAAGTGTAGACAAGACCTGTTGCTTTTCCAGAGGCATTGCTTTTCTACTTGGGGTTCCTCCTTGTGGAAATATTGGGGTAGTAAGTGTCATGCCTGAGACAACTTCCCTTTGGGGCTCAAAAGACCTGTACACCCCATTGCAATGAGTACAACTTAAAAACAAACAATCTGCTACCCATTTTTCTCCAAAACACACAAAGAAAATATTTTCTCCTGGGCTTAGAGTTTGCTTTAGTTTTGTCTGAATAAATTGTTATGTCAAAGTGATAATAGAGGTTTATGATGGAAATGGCAACACAACTTTCCTTCACAATATAACGATGTTAAGGAGCTATTAATACAACCAGTTTTGGGAAGCCGTCATCAGCGTACCGTAGTTGTGACTTAGGGTGAGTCTATGCTGTGGAAAAAAAGGTGTGTTCTGAAGTTAGCTAACCTACATAAATTAACTTGGGTTAAAATAGCAGTGAAGACATGTCAACTCTGCTTTTAACTTGGGTTAGCAGCTCAACTTAAAGTATATACTGCATGCGGGGGTTGAACTAGGGCTGTTAACTCAAATTATAACCCAAGTTGCTGTGTCTTCACTGCTCTTTTAACTGAGTTAGCTAACACAGGTTAGTTTAGCTAACCCGCGTTAAGAATACACCTTTAATTTGCAGTATAGACATACCCTTAAGGATTAGCTATTAGGGCAGAACCAGCCTTTAGAACCTGTCAGGATCAAAGACTCCTCAGTGTTTGGGATTTCTTAGCATATCAGTAGTAACGTCAGCTTTAATTTTGTATCAGGTAAGTTTCTACCTCTCTTTGTTGCAAGGATATTCTTCTAAATGTAATAATATAAAATTATATAGTTATTTTCATCCATAGACTTCGAAGTACTACACCAAGGTGTGTAAACATAATTATTCCTACTTTATACATGGGGAACCTGAGGCAAGTGACTTGCTCAAGATCAGGCAGAGATTTAGTGGCCAAACCAGGAATAGAAATCTCACCTCTTCACTCACAGTTCACTGCTCTAGTCCCTGCTCATCAAGCTAGAAGCTTTGCCACAGTAACTTTTCCTAATATTTATAAGTTATTCCTGGCCAACTCCCAAAGATGCCCAGCACTGGCCTTTGGGGCCCAAACTATGACACAGCTGCAGCTCTACTGGTTTTTGGAAGGGCTCAAGGAATCATCTTGTTGGGCAGGCCCTAACTCTAAGCCAAAAACAATAAAATCCTGCTTCCTGTCAGAGAATGATGGTTTACTTTGCTCCCCCTTATGGCCTCTTTTTCCAAGAGTCAGTGCTTTAGGAGCATACAAAAGTAGTGCCCATACAAAAGCTTTTTTCCTCACCTGGGAGCATGTTGCAACCAAGATAGAATCATAGAAATGTAGGACTGGAAGGGACCTTGAGAAGTCATCTAGTCCAGCCCCCTGCATTGAGGTAGGTCCATGAAAAGCTAGACCATCCCTGACAGGAGTTTGTCCAACCTGTTCTTAAAAACTTCCAAAGATGGAGATTCCACAGCTTCCTTTGGAAGCCCTATTCCAGAGCTTAACTGCCCTTGTAGCTTAAGCCCATTTCTTTTTGTCCTACCTTCAGCGGACAAGGAGTACAATTGATCACTGTCCTCTTTATAATGGCCCTTAACATATCTGACATAGACAAAATGAGCGTGAACTACTTTTGTGCAGTGAAACGGCTCTTTAAAAGTTGTTGCATTTAAGTCACTGAGAAAATAAAGAATGGAACAACACATACTGAAATAGTAAGAAATGTAACCCTTCAGTTTTATATAACCAGATTTTAATCTTTTTTTTTCCCTAAGGCCCAGATGCTATTCGTGATTACAGAACAAAGCTTCCTGAGTATACTCGCTACATTGGAGCAACCACTCCAGCACAGGGGGCCACAAGTGACCTTGAGTACTTGTGGCGTACTGCCCCCTGGACGACTTCTATACTGCCCCACAAACGTTATTACCCCGGAGAAATTGGCTGGGGAGTAACAGAATTTAGTTATCTCAACAGAGGAAATCTGCTCAGTGGCATGCAGATTAAGGTAACTACTCATACATTTCTCCAGAATTTTATCAGATGCCATCTAGATGACATTAAAGAGTGTCTTGCTTTGTAATTTTATACTGTGTGTTTGTAGTGCAGTGGTTAATCGGAGAACAAGCTGGAACACATTTATTTGATAAAAAAAGGCACCATTTTTTAAGATCATGTACAATCAACATTATTACAACAAATGTATTAAAGTGGTGGTACTTGAAATTATATGAAGCATTCATAAATCTTAGCTTTCATGAAACAAATTAAATGGGAAAGTTGTGTTGTGTAATGAAGACATGTGCACTAGAGCTGTGAAAACTATTAACATATTAAATCAATTAGTCCATGTGTTTGCAAACATCAACCCATGCTCATGAAAGCTTTGGGAAACATTTTCAGAAATGGGTCCCTGAAGTTAATCTGCATGGACTTGAGAGTCTACTAAACAAACGGCCTGATTTTAGACAATGCTGTATGCACAGCACCTCCCACTGACGTTAGCGTTAGACACCCATTTTTGAAAATCTTGGCCTTGATGGATGTGGGCTGAGTTTTAACACTTAACTGGGAAAATGACACCCAGAAGTGTGGAAGAAGGAAGTGACTGGAACAGCTGGGAGGAGCTAACTTTAGGATGGAAGGTTCCCTTAAGGGTTGGAAGGTTCCCTTAAGGGTTTGAGTTTGAACTTGAGCTTCAAGGTAAACCTGCAGATGATGTCCCACTTCCAAATACCGTAAAAAGAACTGCAGGCATGAGTTTCTGAACTCCTCTGTGAACAGAATCCTGCCAGGTTTGCACAGGTCTAGTATGTGCTCACTACCTCTGAGAACTCCATTAATGCTTTTGTGGTGCTCAGCCTCTTGGGGAGCAGAAATAGAGAATAGAATCTCAAGACACTCTTGAGCTTGTCTACCTCCACTCGGAGCGCTGAATCTGAAACCTTTGCTTAGACATGTAGTCCCAGTTGAAGTCATTATTGGGACTCTTGACATATGGAAAGATTGCAGGAAAGTGCCCTCCGTGTTTAATTTTTGCAAAAATCTTTAGTTTTTATTTACAGATGCCAAAACTGCATGTTTTTATTGAGTAGATATGACCAGTTATGCCTGAGGCCCCAGTCAAGTCGGGGCACTATCATGCTAGGTGCTGTACAAACATATACGACACAGTTCCTGCCCTGAAAGAGCTTTTTTGTATCGCTAAGACATAGCATACATATGTCCGATAGTATTTGCACGTTACATAACTGCACACCTTAAAAAACGTCAATGAACAGAGTTAAAAACCCCAGATTATCAGTTCTGGGTATAGTATATGAATTCTTACCCCACTCTTGGGGCCCCTGTGTTTTCCCATTCCTCCATTGGATGCAATTTCCTCTCCCCAATCCTCATTATTGTGAAAAGGAACAGAAACAAAGGATGGAGGAGCCTGGCCTGCTCCTTCTTCCAACATCCTGTGAAGAAAAGGAGGAAGGGGGCATCTATCCTGGTTCAGCTCTTTCCCACCCAGAGGATGACAAGGAGGAAAAGGCGGCTCTCCAACCTCTCCTCTGCACAGTAGCACAGGAATAGGCATAGTAGCACAATGTATAAATAGCTACAGCTCAAAACATAACAGATTATTTTCCTTGGTGGATGGGTAGGAACTGTTTGTTTGAGTTTACCAGCAGTGGAAAAGAAAAAGCCCAAGGCATTTCGAGAACTATTAGAGAAGAACAGCAGACTTTGGCTCTGAACTGTTAAAACTTTAGTTTCCATGGGTTGTTCCTTCATAGCTTTGATGCAGGGAACTAAAAGGCATTTGAGGACTCTGAAAGCCACATTTGGCCCTAAGGGCATAATTTGGACACCCTTGCAATACAATGCCCTTTTTAGGTCAAAGTCGGAACCTTCATGGATTGCTTCTCTGCAAAATCTGAGCAGGTGTACATTCCTAGGAAGAATACTAGCATTGATTAACGTCTCATGCTTCTTTGTTCAAAGAATATATCCTGCTCAAATGAGTTTGGTATGAGAAAAAGCTTTGTGAAAGCATAAATGGGTGTGTTTATAAATATAATTATATACATACACACACAATTTATACACTGGTATGGACTCATGAATGAGTGGTGATGGTAGATGCCACTCAAAAATAGGCAGAAATTAAATAATAATGTGGGACCTAATTCTTTTCATTCTTAGTACTGGGCTCCAGTGTGTAGAAACTAAGGAATCTCTATTTAGGATTCTGAAATCCTGAATTAAATGGGCATAGGAGCCTTCCTGGCAGCATTGCCCTACAGAAGCAGGAGTAGCTGTATCTCTTTTGGGTACAGCATCATGTGTAACCACTCAATTCAACCTGCAATAATAGGGGGAGGAGACCTAACTCATTTGGGCCCATTCACACCCCATCCTCCTGGCATATCACCTCTGCTCTCTGGCCGTGAAGGATCTAAGTGGGGTGAACTCTTCAGATTTTAGTGGAAACCAGAGTTGAGCTGAGCAGTTGCACCCTGCCCTCCTTCACTGCTTCTTTTCCTGTCTGTGACAAAGAGACTGCTAAATTTAGCCTAACCAGTGTAACAGGTTTATTCCTTTATCAGATAGCCATTAAGAGGATGAACATTTTAAGCTTAGATATCAATACACAGCTGTTTTTCTTTTAACAGTTTCCCTGTTTTACTTGATACTTCTAAGTCAGCTTCTTCTGAACTAAAAATGGTTTTGAACGGCTTTCCACTTATAGAATCAATAACACACATGGAGTCCAGGTCTCTCTCAAATGCCTGACAGTCTTCAAATAATTTCAGCTCCCACATTTCTGATCTGCAGATGTTGCTGTCAATACAAATTAAAATTAAAAAGAACATCTTTGGACTTTGCTACAAAGTTATAAAAGTAGCTTTTAAAAGCACCTTTCCTAGAATCAGACAGCTCAGTGGCTATGAGTTTTAGTTTCACTTAGATATTATTTATCCTCTCTTGTGTCACAGAAGATTGTAGTTAAATCAGATATACTAACCAGGAGTATAAAACTTCAAGCTCTGTTAGATAAACATTTTCAGATCTATTGTACAAAGTGGTAATGTCTGATTCACAACAGTTCTGCCAGTGTTAGCACCCTAACATTTCTGAAAATAAAAACACATTGTGTTCTGAACAATTGTTGACAGTGTAAGTAAGAGTCTACGAACCCATATTCCTGTTGCCATCCCTGCATCAGACAAATGCCTTTACTATATAGGAAAAAGCTATATTACTTCTAAATTACGACATTGCTATTTCAAGTGAGCTTTGAGCAGGGGGTTGGACTAGACCTCCTGAGGTCCCTTCCAACCCTGAGATTCTATGAAGTTGCTGCTGATCCTTTAGAGCCAAGTCTACTGCCAAATTCTGCTCTCAGTTATACCAGGTTAAATTTGCGGTAGCTTCATTATTGTGGATTTACTCCAATGCAACCGAGGATAGAATTCAGCCCTGAAATTTCATCTTCTTGGCCATGAAGTATTTTAGTTCATTTTGCTTTACAAACCTCATGAACTATGGGGTCACAAGCCCCCTGTGTGCCACCCACCCACCCATCCCCATCTATTTCAGGGACTCCCTGCAATTTCTCGCAATTTCCCCCATACTAGACATTCTGCGTACCTCCTTTTCTCGCTCCTTCCATATCTGGTTTCCCCCTTATTAAAGTTTGACTCCCAGCAAGAATAAAGGGGAAGAAACAGAAAGAACTTGACCATTCTCCAGGTTGATGGTTGGTGATATTTGTGGATATTGAGCCTGATTCTCTTTTCATGTACACCTATGTAAACACAATTGACTTCAGTGGAGTTACTTCTGGTTTACCTGATGTAAGTGAGACAACTATTCCCTTCGTTTGTATTACTATTCAGAATGACTCTGCATTGCCAGCTGTCTTTTTAATTTTATTCTGGTTTATTTTGTTTTCTATGAATTCCTGTTGCCATAGCAGGTAGGCCTATAAAAAAAAAATCAATCAATCAATCAATAAAATAAATACGAACTTAAAAACAAGTTTGATAAGTAGGGCCCTACCAAATTCACAGCCATGAAAAATGCATCACGGATCATGAAATCTGATCTCCCCTGGTGAAATCTGGTCTTTGGTGTCCTTTTATTCTATACTACACAGATTTTATGGGGGGAGACCAGCGTTTCTTACATTGGGGGTTCTGACTGAAAAAGGAGTTGCAGGGGGGTCAAAAGGTCATTTTGGGAGGGTCGCCGTATTGCCACCCTTACTTCTGCACTGCCTTCAGAGCTGGGGGCCGAGAGTGACAGCTGCTGACTTGGGGGCCAGCTCTGCAGGCAGCAGCACAGAAGTAAGGGTGGTAACACCATACCAGGCCATCCTTACTTCTGCGCTGCTGCTGGCGGTGGCTCTGCCTTCAGAGCTGGGCTCCTGGCCAGCAGCTGCTGCTCTCCAGCTGCCCAGCTCTGAAGGCAGCGCTGACAGCAGCACAGAAGTAATGGTAGCAGTACCGCTGTCCCCACTACAATAACCTTGCGACTCTGCACAACTCCTTTGGGTCAGGACCCCTACAATTACAACACTTTGAAATGTCGGATTTAAATAGCTGAAATCATGAAATTTATTATTTTAAAAATCCTATGACCATGAAATTGACCAAAATGGATCGTGAATTTGGGAGGGCCCTATTGATAAGTTAGCAGCGAGTGACGGCAACCTAATTGCCCCTTGCGTTACTATCATCAGTGTCTTACTAGATCAACTGTTCATACAAAATAACCAAAACTGAACAAAAACAAGAACTCATACAAACCATTTTTAAAGGGCCTTATGTCAGCCCCTGAAGCTTGCCAAACTCTGGTTCTGGCAGAGCTCCGAGGGGAGCAAATTCCATCGGTGGAGGCCCCTCACTGGAGAAAAGCTACCACTGGCAATCAAGCCTTGCAAGATCCCACCCATGCCCATCACTATGGTGTCTAGGCACTATATACCTATGAGTCACTTGTACCAAAAGCTGCTTATCTATGTAAGACACATATCACATGCCTTAACCTGATCTAAGCACACCCCAAGCCCCAATAAAGGAAAAACCAGCAATCTAGGGCCATAGATTATAAACCCTTCAGGAAAAGGATTATCTTTTCAGTTTACACACTATCCACCACAATGGAGCCTTGTCCCAACTGGGGCTTTTGGGTGGTACCATAATATTAATATTTGCTGCTACTGCTCCTAACACTAGGTCTGTAGACTTAACCGTTCACATCTTCCAGGAGAGACCATAAAAAAAGCCTGGATCCCTCCAGGTCTTTCGCCCCAAATTTTAGCAAGGGTACTGTTTATATACTAACCATATTTCCCATTGTGCCTTGCAAAATAGGACTAATTATGGCTATCCTAAGGAATTACATTTCCCAGCCAGCCCTGCTCTTATGCTGCTTTGAGAAACACTAGTGAGGACAACCAAAAGCTAGCCTGATCCCCTGCCCGTGTGAGGAGTTCCAGCCCTTTCTGTTCACTGGACCCTGGTGATGGGCCATACAGCCAGGGTCTGCAGTATGGCTGTTTATAAACCCCAGACTGCTTCCCCAAGACTACAGTCCATGGCTTGTGGCTGTGTCCCCTGTCTCCAAGATTTTTTTATAGGAAAACTGGGATGGGATGTACTGGCTCAGGGAGCTTCCTTATAAAACTCTGAGGACCTGTGTGTGCCCTATGTTTGCATTTAGTGGCTCCTGAACAGGCCAGCAAAGAGGGTGGCATGGAGAGCAGGGTGGACAATGGGTTCTGGATCTGTAGTTACATGAATCCAGTGGTCCTAACAAGTGGCATATGTGGGGCTGGTGGATGGGTGAGGGGGGTGGGGAAGGAAAGCAGGAAGGAAACTACAGCTGCTATGCTGACCCATAGCCTGGAGTAACCACCTGCACCACACAAGGGTTTTGTTGTGGTTTTTGCTTCTCATCCCCTCACACTCCATTTATAGCCTGAATACCTGGGCTTTATGGATCCAATTCAGCAGGGTACATAAATACATGTGCCTAACTTTAAGTACGGATTTCCGTGCAACTCCTCCCATGCATAATGGGCTCGTATACATTGCTGATTCAGAGCCTCTGGATATATCCACAGTTCAATAAAAGACTCATGGCATGGCCACAGCTGGCCTGGGCTGCCTCAGAGCTAGGGCTATGGGGCTAAATATTGCAGTGTGGACATTTAGGCTCAGGCTGGACCCCCGGGCTCAGAAACCCTGTGAGGGGGGAGGTTCTCAGAGCCCATAATCCAGCCCGAATGTCTACACTGCAGATTTTAGCCCCGCAGCCCAAGCCCTGTGGGCCCACGTCAATGACTCGGGCTCTGAGGCTCAGCGCAGCAGGTTTTTTATTGCAGTGTAGACGTGCCCTCTGTGAGGGAAATATAATTTGTCCTTGAAGCTGTCATTCCTGTATCTGCAGACTCACTAATACAGCATAGCATGGGTTCACCTTTAGAAGATGTTTTCTTTGCAGCCATAAGGGATAGAAATGTAACTTTTATTTTTTTAATCATACGCTTAAATTCTGCAGAAGCAGAGAGGGGCCACACGGTAAGTGCTGGTTTTTCATTACAAACTTCTGAGAGAAATGGAAACAGAAGTGAGGCTGAGGGAACAGGACAGGAAAGGCAACAGCAAGAGAGGAGGCAAGTTGCAGGGTGTGAGCTGGTAAAAGCACGAAATGAAAACAAGGTACATTTTGAATTATGGGACTATAGTTCCATCACTACTTAAATTTGGTGGATTAAACAAAGAAGCTGCTCAAAACAAAATAACATGGATAGCAGAATAGGGCAAGGAAGTAATTAGCAATGACTGGCATTTTCAGTGTTGGACTGCATAACACCTGCAAGTTAACTGTTGACAAAGACAAATATGACTTAGAAATAGAAAATCCAAAGAGAACAATGAAGACATCAGTTATTTCTATGAAATTCAAGCATCATATGAAGTTTTGATTCAGAGATTTGCATCTGAATTGTTTGCAATGCACCAAGTTCTGCCTTTAGATAAGCAGCAATCCAGGAATTCAAATGAGAAATGCTTAGATTGGCTTTCCTATTTTAATTTCTACCCTCAGATTTATCAATAGGCATGGTGCATCTAAGGTCCAACTTGAGAGAGATGGGGAGAAGCAAAAATGGGTAAGAGTAGAATGGGAAAAATAGGATGTGGTA
This sequence comes from Chelydra serpentina, assembly GCA_037349315.1. NCBI lineage: Eukaryota > Metazoa > Chordata > Testudines > Chelydridae > Chelydra > Chelydra serpentina. Next base: position 5,892,041 of record JBAIAC010000014.1, on the reverse strand, counting down.
TTCAAGACGTGTGTGTGTTGCTGAAAAATGCACACCGTAGGCTATATTGTTGCTTCCCCCATCAAGATACATGTACAAATAGTGTGTGAGACTATGTTGCTGAGCCAATTTAAGTTTTAAAAAATTACTTCCTCTAGACCAGCGGTTTCCCTTTTGCCCTGGATTTCTCCTTGACTGCCACATACTGCCATCTGCTGCCTACCCACTTTTTGCCCACATGCTCTCTGAGTTGTAGCCTGTTGTGAACTTTTGATCTTTTCAATTTTACAGTCCCATACAGGACCCTTAGATGTACCAGACAGTGCTTAACTCTTAAGTCCCTTGTTCCATTGCCTGAGATGTTGTAGAAATATAGCCTTACAATTTCAGTTTATTGTCTTTGTAAATTCTTCCTCTCTAAATTTTAAGGGGAACAGAATGCTGCACCCAGGTTGCTTTCACATTTCGAGATGCAGAACCATAGCACCTTTCCTTGGCTTTCAAGTCTGTTAATGGACTCTCTCCCCACTCCCACTCTGATTGGAGAGGGGCCAACAAATATAATATCAATTCCCCTTGCCAACATGCTGTGGGTTTGTTTCTCTTTGACAGACTGGAGAATTCCGTCAGGCTGCTGAAGATGAGATAACTCATCGATACCAGAATCCATGGTAACTATTTATTCATCATTCTAGCAAACTTCCTCTGGTGACTAGCTCACTGTTGCAGAGATGCTTAGATTACCCTGATCTGTGAGGAGACCTGGGACAGGCAGAACAGTGGCATGCTTAACCTTGTAACAGAATGTACGGGACAACTACATCTACTGTTACCAAAGAGATTCCATGAGTATCTACTGCTGCGGGAAACCCTTCTTCAGCATCTGGAGCTGTAGTGACAGTGGCTAAGAGGCAGGGTTTATAGTTAATCATTTAATTGATATGTTATTATAAATGAATAGCACTGTTACATAAATAGAACCAAAATAAATGTTAGAACTAATGGAAAACTCTTTGGGACTCAAACACCACTGTCAAGAGAAAATCTTACTTTTCAGGTTACCTACCACTTTTCAGACAGCCCCTAATTTTACTTTGGCTTATAGGGTCTGTCACATTGATTGGTGCACCATGAGCCAAGTAGGTGCTTATAAGCATTATTTATTCTTATTCATGATAATTTTAGGTAAAGTATGAGGGGGAGAAAGATTGAGGAGAACTGTGGAGGGGAGGAGTGAGGAGATTTGTCAAGTTCTCTCCCAAGAATAACCTTGCAGGGAGTCCCAGCATCGTAAAACTAGTCCTATTAGAATGAGGGCTAGGTTGTCACATTATGATCTACTCTGAAAAAGGGACAGTGTCTTGTTATGTTGCCCTAGGAGCAGCTTATGAATCAGATTATGACTCAGAGTTGCAATCTGCCTCCAAGCTTGCCTGCCTGCCCCATGGAGGAACTGCACTGCACCATACCTAACCCTGGCACAGTGCCTTCTGCACTGAACTAGGGTGACCAGATGTCCCGATTTTATAGGGACAGTCCTGATTTTGGGGTCTTTTTCTTATGTAGGCTCCTATTACCCCCCACCCCCTGTCCCAATTTTTCACACTTGCTGTCTGGTCACCCTAGCACTGACACAGCGCTGGCATGCTGGGGGCAAGCCAAGGCTCTCCTTTACTCTCTGTCCCATTTTTCCCTCTCCTCTCCCACCCACCTATGTACACAGGGTGGGGGGGAACTAATGATTCTCTGGAGACCATTTTCCCTCCTGTGCCTATGGTATAGGTAGGCCATACAACAGAGTCAGGAAGTGCCTTAGTTACCCTTACTCCCTTTTGTGGCCACAGAGAGTTGATCATCTACTAGCCCTGAGTGACTATAGTTTCTTATCTTGTCCTATAAATCACAGGTAAAAAGCCATATCTCTAATTGCTTATTTGGGTTAATACAGTGGAATTCTGTAGAGGTTGCTTTATTCTGGTGACAGTTTATAAAATAAACAGCTTCTTCATTACATTTTCCAAATGCTGGGAGCTAATGAAACATTCGGAGTTCAGTGTAGGAGGACAGCCAAAGCAGTATCTTTCAGAAGGCTTAGAGTGCTTGTCCATCTTTTAATGCATTCATAAAACATTCATAAGCCATTTATATTATCAAGATTTTTAAAAGCAATCCTTTTGTATAATGATTGTATAGGGATTAATATGTGGCTTGCTATAAAGGACATACTATATTTACTTTTACCAGAGAAAGGTGGATAGGAAGGCAGAATGACTAGAGTTTAAACACAATCAAATGTGTGCAATCATCTAATGGAATGTCTCACAAAAGTATGCACTATTAGATAATTAAGTTATTTTATCTAGTATGCTGCAGGTCTTTAAAGCATGAACACATTTTATAGGAACTGCATGAAATATTCAGAAGATGTAATTGTTACCATTGGATTTTTTGCATATAGCTTCACTGCTGACCCTGTAATACCACGGACTCTCTAGTTTTATAATCAATACAAGGTTATTACAGGCATTTCTAAGTGAAAAAAACTCAGTGAAATTCATCAGTGCAAGGACAATACTTTGATTATCTCTAGTTATTTAAAACACAAAATGTTCTGAGATCTCTTGCAGTATCCATTTTATATATAGGATAGTAGGTTAGAAAAGGGTCAGACCTGTTCACTGGTGTCTTCCATTTCCACTTTTCCAGCAAAACTATTAGAAATGTAAAGTAGAATGATCAACTTTCATCCTTGACAATATTGATATCACAGTATTATTTAGGGTAATATCTGTGTGACTTTTATATCGTTTTCCAATAGCATGATGCAAATTCCATTCATAGCAAGTATAGTCCACTATCTATCATTGCTATAGACTTTCTTGTCTCTCCTTTGCTGTCTCTTCCTAAATCAAACTTCTCATTGCACGATCATATCAAAAATTCTTTCTGAAAGAGTAAATTGTTATTTGGAAGAGAATCTGAAGTCTCCAGCCATAAGAAACAGACCCAAAATCCTGACTCATCCAAGCAGGAAGTAGAAGAAATGACAACAGGAAGGCTGCATTTCAGCTGGAGAAAAGTGCCTGAGTTGCAGATTTCTGATTCAAATTTGGATTCATATCTGAAGTTTCCCACGGTCTTAAAGGGTCATCAGCTCTGATGTCTTGGTTACAGCCCATGAAGGGAAGTAGATTATATATGTATATTGCAATATCTGGAATAGATTATACATGAATATCATAATGAACCCACTAGCTCATTACACAGCGTCTTCCCTGAAATCTAAATAAGATGAAGGGGGAAGGATGTAGCCAAAGAAGAATTCTGTATTGCCTCGCCCAACATTTAACCAGTAGCAGTCTCACTAATGTAGCGGACAGGAAAGGGTAGTAACCCTCAAGAGTCTTAGGGGGATCTAGGTTGGGAGTACAGCAAGTTGTGGAAAAATAATTCCACAAACATCTTGAAAGAGAACAATTCCCCCCCACCCCCGTTTTGACATTTCCCAAGGAAATTTGACAACTTTTCATTCAAAAAAGTGAAACATTTCCCATCAAAAACAGTTTTGACAAAATATTTTGACCTGACCTACTTGGGAGAGAAAGCCAGAGGTTAATGTGAATAGAAGCAGCTGGCCAGAGACAGCAGCCTGGCAGCTGGTTGCAGAGGGAAAGCTGCATGGCAGACAGCCTGACTTCTGTGACTGAAAAACCAAGAGCTGTGCATAGACACACCCTGTTGTTGGCAGAGGCGCTGCAATAGCAGCAGCAGAAAGAGGATACAGCTTAGCAAGCAGAAGGCATGGGACATGTGGATGGCATATGGACAGTGCTGAGGGGCCACACCAAGACCTGAACCCTGGTTGAGCACTCTTTCCCAGATCCAGAAAAGCACTTAAGAACACACTTAACTTTAAGCATGTGAGTAAACGAGGGCTGTCAAATGGTTTAAAACTGTGATTAATCGCGATTAAATTTTTTTAATCACACTGTTAAACAATAATGGAATACCAATTTAAATTTATTATAAATATTTTTGGATGTTTTTCTACATTTTCAAATATGTTGGTTTCAATTACAACACAGAATACAAAGTGAGCACTCTACACTTTGTATTATTTTTTATTATAAATATTTGCACTGTAAAAAAAGAAACAAAAGATAGTGCAATCTACAAGTCAAAGCATGAAGGGGCATACGAATGTTTAGCATATCTGCAGGGGTGAAAGTAAGTTAAAAGACATACCAGTAAGCCGGAGTCCTGAGCGGGGTGGGGCCTCAACCAGAAGAGGCAGGGCCTTAAATCCCCGGGCCCTTTAATTCACCCCCAGAGCTCCCAGCTGCAGAGGCGGCTGGGAGCCCCAGGGCTCCCTCAATGATTTAAAGGGCCCGGGGCTCCAGCTGCCACTACCACAGCGGAGCCCCGAGCCCTTTAAATCACTGAGGGAGCCCTGGGGGCTCCTGGCTGCCGCTGCTACCCCCAGGTGGTAGCGGCGGCTGGAGCCCCACTGCTGCTACCCCAGGGCTCTGGCAGCAGGGCTCTGGCGGGGATATAAAGGATCTGGGGCTCCAGCAGCCACTACCGCCCCAGCCCTTTAAATCGCAGCTGGAGCCCAGCTGCCGGAGCCCTGGGTTAACGGCGGTGGGCCTCCAGCAGTGATTTAAAGGACCAGGGGCTCCCAGCCACTGCTACTGCAGCGGAGTCCTGGGCCCTTTGAATTGCCGCTGGAGCCCCAGGGGTTCCGGCTGCCGCCTACCCCAGGGTTCCGGCAGCCGGGCTCTGGCAGCAATTTAAAGGGCCCGGGACTTCAGCTGCTGCTGGGAGCCCCAGGCAATTTAAAGGGCCGCCTGGGGAAGCTGGTCCCGGTACGGCGCACCGGCTCTTGCCAGTAACATCATCTCCTATAAATGTAAATAAACTTGTTTGTCTTAGCGATTGACGGAACAAGAAGTAGGACTGAGTGGACTTGTAGGCTCTCAAGTTTTCCATTGTTTTGTTTTTGAGTGCAGTTATGTAAAAAATAATAATTTTACATTTGTAAGTGCACTTTCACGATAAAGAGATTGCACTACAGTACTTGTATGATGTGAATTGAAAAATACTATTTTTTTTACAGTGCAAATATTTGTAATAAAAATAATATAAAGTGAACACTGTAGACTTTGTATTCTGTATTGTTTAAATCAATATATTGGAAAATGTAGTAAAACATCCAAAAATATTTATAATAAATTTAAATTGGTATTATTGTTTAACAGTGTGATTAAAACTGCAATTAATCATAGTTGATGTTTTTAATCGAGTTAATTTGTTTTGAGTTAATTACTTGAGTTAACTGTGATTAAATTATCAGAGGGGTAGCCGTGTTAGTCTGGATCTGTAGAAGCGACAAAGGGTCCTGTGGCACCTTATAGACTAACAGAGGTATTGGAGCATAAGATTTCGTGGGTGAATACCCACTTCTTCGGATGCTTTTTCCACTGCTTGCATCCGAAAAAGTGGGTATTCACCCATGAAATCTTATCCTCCAATACCTCTGTTAGTCTATAAGGTGCCACAGGACCCTTTGTCGCTTCTGTGATTAAATTGATAGCTCTAGAGTAAATCCATTTTTTCCCCACTACTCTTGTGCTTAAATTTAAGCACATGCTTTTCTGATTAGTTCTGGAGTGCTCAGCTCTTTGCACAATCAACCCATGTATGAGCAAAATATTTCTAACTGCATTTCTAAATATATTAGCACCTTGAATGTTTTGAGAAAGCATAGATACTATTGCTATGGAAACTGTCTCTATATTTGTAAGAAGAGGAACTCCTTGTATCTTGAAAGCTTGTCTCTTTCACCAATAGAAGTTGGTCCAATGAAAGATGTTACTTCACTGACCTTATCTCTCTTATATTCTGGGTCCAACACTGCAAACATCTGTATCTGTAAGTCAGTCTTGGTTTGTGTGATTCGTAGAGTCTGTGTCTACCCTAAAATATCTTGCTGTGTTTGACATGTCAAATTCCGGTCCACACCACCCTCTCAGCCTTTGTTCTCTTGCTTATGTGAAGGGTACAGAATCCAATACTCCTTAGTAGAGAGTAACTGACTCCTAATGAACCTGAACATTCTTCACCACAATGGGCACTGACCCTGTTGATATCGGATGAATAGTTTCAACATCAACAAGTGGTGAGGTGATTTAGGGTGAAGTGTGCTGTACTTGAAACTCATATGGTTGGATGTTTCTAGTGCTGGCACAGCCAGAGAGGAGCTGTCATTGTTCGGTTTGCATGGAAATGATAGAAAGGGAGAAGCTGATGCTTTCAGAGGAAGTGAAAGTGTTAACATTTGCATCCGTTTGGTGGCCACTGAAGATGTTTCTGCATGAGTATAGAATAATGAGGTACATGGAAAACATGCTAGATGAGGCACACAGAAGACAAGGAGGAAGTGTTTCAAAAGTTGTAGGTGATGCACTAGCTCAGCTTACTGGGTATGGTACCTGTGAAGTTAGAAAAGCAGAACACTTCTGTTTTATTCTTGCCTCCAATTTTTTCTTTTATAGTAAAAAGTCTTTTTTCCTTGTGGAAATGTGATTTGCATAAAATGGAAAATTTCCACTTGTCATATATTAATGATTTTGCTGTGTGGTGGATTTTCATTTGTTTCATTACATAAAGTCCCCCTCCCCCCCCCCTTTTATTTTCCTTGGGGTGCAGGAGACTTGGCAAAAATAGTGAAATTTGTTTGTGGGCAAATTCACATCTCCCCCCTCCCCATCAGAAAAAACAGCATTTGCTAGTAGAAATGGTACATCTTTGCGCTGTATATTCATGTAAATCTGTTTTAATATGCAAATACTCACAACAGTGTCACCAAGCCCTGTATCTCTTAACCCTGCATGGACACGCCTAATTGGACTGACTTGATCACCAATTACTGTAGTCTTCTATTGGATTATTTGAATCTATCCTTCAACATTTCTGTGTATTATTTCTTAAGATATCTAAAAATGTAAACAATATGTAAATCTCTTATTTTACTCTGAATTTCCAGAGAGTTAATTTTTGTTCTGGAGAAGAAGGCAAATTTCTTATATGCTTCTCAGATTTATGTCACTTGTAAAAGTTAAGCTCCTGATCTTGTTTACACTGATGTAAATTCAGAGTAACCTTTATTGAATTAAGTGGCTTTCCTCTGAAGTTTCACTCGTATAAATGAGATCACAGCCTGGCCTTGCTTTCATTCCACCAAAACCAAATATTATAAGTGTAGGATCATATATAGGCATCCAGACTTTTGGAAACTTAAGATGAAGCAAAAAGTAAAAGTAGGAGGGTGTTGTTAGTAGCCTGAAAGGAACTGAGCTGCAGCATACACAGAAAATCCCACAAGTTCAATCTTCATTATGGATGTGGTGACACACTGTTTGCTCTCTTGAAATGTGTATATTCCATAAAGGACTGCAACATGAACCAGTAGTTAAACTAGCACAGATGTTGCTGGCAATATTTGAAAGATATTTACTTCATATTATTAGTGATCAACTTTGTGATTTTGTAAGGGGAGTCCTCCTCATGATTTCCCACAAGACATAATATTTGTCTAGTTGGAAAGAGCAAATGACTACATTGTAGGCAGGTTTTGTAACTTAAATATTTCAGACTGACATAGTAATTACTTGGCCCAAGTAGGCCTCTTCCCATGCCTTATACCCTCCCCCCCCCCCCCCCCCGCCCCATCCTTCAGCCTTTCAAAGAAAATGCCACTGGCTGGGAGTTTCAGGGGTGATCTAGCCCTTCCTTCCCTCTGTAGTTTCCAGAGCTCAGCTTGCAGTATTGCTTCCTTTAAATTACTTTGGAGACCTTCTCCTTGCAACCCGAAGAAGTGGGAGTGGTATGACCACCCGACTCTCAAGGTAACAGACATGGGGATTTCCTACACACAGACATGCACTGATTTAATTAAACTGGGTCAGTTACTTTGATGCAAACCTCTGTGTGGATACACTTATATTGGTTTAAAAAGTGGTTTAGCTTGCTCATGTAAAGCTAGGGTTAAACTGAGGTAAGAGAGTCTATACTCAAAGAAGCATTAATTTAACTAACTTGTTATAGAAATCACTTTGGTTAAGCTGATGCAACTTTGTATATAGACCAGGCCTTCACGGGTGAAGGAGGGTGTTAGCCGCTGCAGCTTGCTTCTCTCTCTCCTGAGCCTCCTCCACCTTTTCAGAATGAAAAAATAGGGTATCCCATATTACAATAAAAGCCAGGCACAAGGGAAAGAAGTTTTTCCATGTCCTCTTTGCCGTCTTCACTCCCTGTACTATATTTCTACTATATTAATTCCAGTTGCTCTTTATTTATTAATTTTCCTACTCTAAGTTTGATCATAAATCTTGCTCCCCTCTGTAACAGTAACCATTGGACTCAGTGGCTATTGATCGCTGTCAGGTGACAGAGATCTGACCTCTTGGAACAATGGCTCATTTTGAGTGACTGAAGTCAGGAAATAAAGCTTCATCTCTTTCCAACAGTCCTGTTTCACACCCCTCACATCATTGCCCCTTTCTTGGCTTTCTAGACTTTGGTCTGCGCTGTCCTTCCTGTCCCATCTTCTCCTTCCTCACTTTACCTTCTGCTAGTTTTTCCCTTCCATCTTTTGTCCCCCTGCTCTTCAAATGATACCCTCTTTTCTCCTGTGTCATGTTTTGCCTTCCCACCTCAGATGTCCTGCTAGTAGGGCCATGAGTGGGCTAGAGCTAGCCTGAAGAGCAGGCACTGAAGTCTTCATACCACCTCTCAGCTGTTCATAGGTTTATCGGGGACTTGAGGCATTTTTGGACCCTGATGCACAACTGAGGTGGTTGGCAATGGAGAGGAGTTGTTGTAGGGAGAGCTGCCTCATTGTAGTGTTCAAGTGTCCAGGGAAAAGGGGGCTTAGAGAAGAAGACGGGCTTGTTTTCTCTCCCTTCCCATTTAAGGATGAAAATAGGCCAGGAGCAGCACCTGAGCTGGGCTGGGGGTTACTAGTGCACCGGCAAATGTACAAGCCTTTCTAGGAACGCTATAATCTCAGCCACTCAAGCGCTGAAGGGGTTGACTGCTATGCCTTTCTTGCAGGAGATTTCTTGCAGGCCCACACTATACTCTAAGCGCTTTGTTACACTGTTGCCAGATTTTAATTCTCTTGGCAAAGGGCATAGAGAAACTGATTCTGCTCTTACCCTTGTGTAATTCTATCAATGTCAGCAGAGTTACTGCAAATTTACATTGGCACAAATGTCAGAATGAAGCTCATCAATGCTTAAATATTGATATTTTATTTAGCATGTTACATAATTACACATGCTGTGCTGTAATCAATAGAGTAGTCAGGAAAAAAAAAAGGAGAGGCTTGATTTATACACAAGTTGAATCTTATGTTTTATCCTTCCTCTGTACTAAGTCTTGTCCATACAACCTTCTCCAGAGCAACATGTTTTATTCAAATGCATCTCTACACCAAGGGTCAGATGATAAAATGTCATCTTTACAGACAGAGCTCAAAAATCTCTATAACTTGCTGAAATAATAGGCCGATAACACTCCACTTTCTCTTTCATCATTCATCAGGATTTTCTACATCAGACATTCTGTAGAGTGTGCCTGTCTCTTGTCATGCTGCATGCGGCAGATTGGCTGTGTAACTGTCAGAACAGGGCCAACTCTCTCTGCCAGCAATGTCCACTGAGACTGAAAAACATGACAGTAAGAGAGGCAACCACAGAATGTTGTTTTTACTAACAAAATTGGAAATTAATATTTCTCTTTTCTATAGCACTCTCCATGAGAAGATCTGTAAGTGCTTTACACATATTAAGCTTCAGTCCTATTCTCATGGGTGTCATCCTTATTTTAAATTAATTGTCCATGGCCACACAGAAAGGCTATAGCAGAGCAAGGAATAGATGTCAGCTCCTGATCACCAGTTGATTATTTTTAACCAAAAGACTACCGTCCTTCTTCCTCATTGCCTCTAAATTAAATGCTAAACATTAGTGTAAGAAATAGTTAATTGTGACTCTGACACACAATTACCAGATTGTAGCTGGCCTTTGCATTAATGTGCCAGCATTCTCTATCCCCTTACAACTGCTCCCTTATGCAGAGGCCAGTCAACCTTGCAGCTCTTGCTAGCCCTCCTTTCAGTACAAATGACTGCAGAGAGGATAGGGCAGAGGCAGAGCCCCCTTTGAACCAGCTGACTGAGCTGGCCAGTAATAGGGGTGTGAACATTGGATCCTCCTGAAAGGGCGCAGGGGGTGAGCTTCCTCAGTGTGCGAAATACCTCAGGGAGTCATTGTGTCTCCCCAAATTGCCATGCTTCCTGGACCTCTCACCGTGGTAGAGCAGCTCTGCACCACCTCTCATGCAGGACTGCGCTTTAATGGCACAGTCCAGTCCAAACTATTCTAAGCTAAGCCACAAGCTGTCAACTATAGTTAGAATTGGAAAGTAAGAAAGATTTCAAAATGTGTTCCCCCTCCCCAACAAACAAGGAGCTTGGCGACAACAGTAATGTATATCATACAATGTTTGCAAGTGCACAGTTCCTTTAACCTCTCTGTGACTCAGTTGCTCTTAGGGTCATCTTGGAAGAACAGGGATGACACTCAGATGAGCTATGCCCACATACCCAGCATAGTTGGATGTTTCAATACTGTTAACTTCAGCAGATATTAGGCATCAGAGTTAACATCTACTTGAGGATGAATGGGGTTAATTTGCAGCTCTGAGATACTGTGCTTGCATACACTCCATGTAATTCTCACAGTGGCATTTGTTTCTGCCTTCAGCTGACAGTAGTGCATTGGTTCACATTTGGAAGATTTCCTTTATCAATTATGAGGCCTAAACTAGTTTTTAAAAGGATGATTTTTTGTGTCCATTACTGATCCTCTCATCTATTTAAAACTGAGTCCCCCCCCACCCTTGTGTTTTCCCTTCATTTTAGAAATATGAGGAATTACAATTGTTGACTTCCTATGGACTGGGTAAAAATAAGGCCCTCAAAATAGGCAGAATCCCAAGCTGCAGTTTAGCCTTTTTTTGAAGGAAAGGTGTTAGGAGAAAACTTTTGTGAAAGAGCTAATTGCTTGCTAGGAATTTGAGTTGAACAGGTTTGTAATACTGAAACAAAAAGTTTAAATAATCTGATTTAACATCCCTTTCCTTTCCAGTTGAGAATTGGAAAATTGAGAATTGTGAATTCAAAGTGTTGCAACTTCGGTTTGTCTCTTGTGATGTTACTAACACATTATTCCAGAGAGGCCTGTAGCAAAAATAGGGATGTTTAGACCGGATATTTCTAATAATTTTTTGTTTAAATTATATATAAAAACATTCAAAAACCTTAGAGGCCATAAGAATTATTTTTTGAAGGTAACTCCAAAACAAAGTTAAAATTGTAGTTTCTTTCATGAAAAATGGCTCTAAAAATGGCATTGTGGGATCCAACATTAATGGCGTTTAATTTCCAAATCAAGTGTGCTCAGCTTTTAAGTGAAAAGATGATTTTTCTAATTGCCAGTAATAAACATTCTGCAATTAAATGCAGCCTTCAGTAACACTTGTGCATATCCAGGGTCATCAACAGGTTTGCACAAGGATAGGCGATACTTAAAATTGTTTGCTAACACATGTGAAGGAATGGAAACCAGCTCCTTCCCTATTAGCCGTGTTGACTCTGCAGGGCTAGCTGGTGTAAAAAACAAAACAAAAAACAAACCTGTTGACTAACAGGATGCCAATTTTACAATAGAATTGTGCCTTCAGTTCTACAGAAACTGATTGGGTCACCAGAAAAATGCCAATACTTTCTACCATAAAAAACCCCCAACCATTGGCTTTATATAATCCCTAGCTGTCTTGTTTGTAAAACAGATTAATATTATTTAACTATCTTCAGAGTGTTTTTGAGGTTCAATTAATATTTGCAAATGCTTTGACATACTCCGCTGCAAGTGAAAAATATTGTACTGTATATTTTTAAAATCTTACTAAAAATGATGATAAACAGTCACTCATAACACCAGTTTTAAGTCCCATGAAAATGGGAAATGTATTATTCATACGCTTCTAAAAATAAAACACCTAATTCTCTTGAAAAAAAAATCACTTTTTCTCTTGTTCAGTGGGAAAGTGTCTTTCCCTCTACTTTTGGTAGCTCATATGCTCCAGTACACTATTTTGCAATGTTTAGACTCTTCCAACATACTTCCATTTCTTGAATATCTTGGGTTTCTGATCCACATTCCTATTGTTCTATTCCCAGAGAGAGTTTAAGGGGCATCTCTATAGCATATATATGAGGTTTGTGTTCTCTTCTCTGCATTTCCAACATGTCATTTTTTTGTCACTTCTGCCTTCATTCTGGACAGTTTCCAATTGGACAGTTTCCAACGTTTCAAAGAATTTCCTGCTGGACTTTCAGCCTTAAATCAGAGGTGGATTTATTGCACAACTTGAACCACAACCTAATATTAAATAGAACAGTTCAAATCTCTGCTCCTTGTCTCTGGTATGCAGTGTTGTTGTAGCCATGTTGGTCCCAGGATATTAGAAACACAAGGTGGATGAGGTAATATCTTTTATTGGACCAACTTCTGTTGGTGAGAGAGAAACTTTTGAGCTGACACAGAGTTCATAGTTAATGAGAGAAAATAATGTTGTAGATTGAATTTTGTAAATTTTAGTATTTTCTATGACATCCAAGCAAAGGGATGGATGCTCATCAGCATGGACTGGGTGGGACTGGGAATGTTACACTTCTATAATATTCATTCTTTCCTTCTTTGTCTTAGTAATAGGCGAGATTTATTTAAGTTAGAAAGAATCAATCTTTATCATCGCAGGTAGTGACATCTCTAGGTAAGGATTCTAAACACTTTCCATTATAAGGTCCTGTTTTCAGTTCTTATAAATTTGCCAAACTTAAACCTTTCAAGTTGAAATTTTCAGTGCCAGATGTCTGTCTCAAACTGTTTTTTTTAAGTTTCAGCTAAAATAGTGCTGATATTTCTCAGACTGAGGTTAGGGGAAGGATATTTTTATCCGTGTTAAAAAGAATTCTTAACAGTTTTACTGAGAAGCTCTAGCAGCTCCATGCTTTCGAGCAGGGACCTGAAGTTTGGCAAGGGGTAGTGATGGTTTTCAGGATGTGCTTTTTGATGTTCCTGTGAAAATCTGCCTCAGAAATTTGAGGAAGTTATAAACCCTTTTTTGCGGGGGGAAAAAATCTCATTTTGTACACACTCACTAGAAACTTGTTACAGTTTGGCAACTAAATGATCTGGAGATTCCATTTGCCCTGAGCATGCTCCATCCCCTCACAGCTCCTACATGCCAACCAGACTGCACATGAGCCATGGGCACAGAACAACCCACCATACTCCAGCCCAGAGCTGCAGGGAGTGAGGTAAACTTTCCCTGCAATTTCTCCTCCCATCTGTTGGGTGCTACTGGGTACTGCAATTCAGAGTAGGGAGACTCTCTCCTGTGTGGTCAGTGCTCCCCCAGCTAGAATGCAGAGAGGGCTGCAGAATGGGAAGAACAAGGACATGAAAGAGACACAAGGCAGGGAGCCAGGGGAAGAAGGTTGAGGAAAAGGGAGTGGATAAGCCTTGGGCAAGCATGGAGTTAGGAGTGTAAGTGGAGAGACTGGGCATGAACAGAGATGGACAGACGACAGGGACGGATAGGAACAATATTGGGAGAGTTAAAATGGGTAGGAGCCAGGGAGCACAGCACCAGAGGAGGGGACAAGGGGACACGGAGAGGTTGGGCGGGGGTCGGAGCAGAAGGGTCTGTAATAAGTAGAGTACACTCCACTCAGAATCTGGAGGTGAACCTCTTATTCCCAAGTCTCAACATTCCTTTGGCATAGTGTGAAGCCCACTAGCAAAGGGTGTGTCTCCATCCCCCTCACTTTTGCATGCTTGACTTGGCAACCTTAGTTTTCTTTTAACATAGTGTTGGGATGTAAATTAAATATTTATATTGCATTAGCACCTCAAAGCCACAACCAGGTTGGGTCCCATTGTGCTAGGAAGTGTACAACACATAATAAATGGCAGTTCCTGGTCCTAACTCTAAAAATTCTAACTTGAGATGTTCCCTTTATGGGCGGATTGGTTTTTTAATATGAATTGTTTATCCATCTAGGGTGTGTGTGTGTGTGTGGTAGTAATCACAGTACTATCTACAATGAAGGCTAATCTTGAAAGAGAATTAGTGCTGTAAATGGCAAAATTTTAAAGTTAAGCTAATTACCATATCTCTGCTTCTGACATCTATACAAAAAATGAGTTTTCAAATGGCATATGACACATCCAGATTGGTTCAGTAGGAAAACAGGTTTTTGTTTTTTTGGATAAGGATAACCAGATGGACAAGGATTGTATAAGTATTGGCAAAGTTAATGCTGTTGAAAGGGTGACAAAATGTGATAAGTTAAAGTTGGATACTCAGCTTTTCATCAACATTAAATTAAAATTGCAATCTGAACATGCCACTCTATTTTGTAAGTTCATCTGCCAAAAAGAGAGAGAATTCGAGCAGCAGAGACTAGACTATTTTCCCCTTTTCTGGATATAATGTACATAAAAAAGAAATCATCATCAAGAGCCTGATTTTTAGAATTTTAGACATGTAAATGCACATAGAAATGAGCTCATTTGCATGCCTAATTTACAAGCATATGGTAATATGTAAGCATGGAAATGGTGCAAGCAAGTTGGACATGCCTTTCTCCCCCCCCCCCCCCCATATACTTTGCCATTATTATCCCCCTCAAAGTCATGATGGGGAATGGAAAAATTTGGCTTCAGGAATGGCTTAAAGTGAGGATATATAATACTTTGGTGATCATGGCCCCTATGTCAAGATTGAAAAGAAGTTCGATACCATTCAGATGAAGCATCTCCACAGGATCAAAATCCAGTGGTATGAATTCAAGTTGAATGAAGAGCTCTGTCTTCTAAACTGACCACGTCCTGTTCTCTCAAATGGTTGCCTAAGGCTCTGTAAAGTGCTACAGTCATCTCCTCAGATGCCTTCCAATTTCCCTGCAAGAATCATCTTCAACTTTGACACAATGAAAGCAAGATGGAAAAAAAATCCCCCAGAAGACCTAAAACTCTATGGCTGGAGGACATCGTCAGACACCTGTCCTTCAGAGGACGTCTCTCATGTAATGCGCCAAGTTTGGCGCACAACAGAACATTGGGAGGCGCATAACTTGTTCAGTGGCCTTTCCACTGTTCAACCAACAGCACGAAAACTAGCCTTATTTCTGTGTTTGAACAGATATGTTAGATGGCAAAAGCACAGCTCCATCTCCTGACAGATGTGCTACAGTTCTCTTAGAGCAGTGGCTCTCAACCTGTCCAGGCTACTGTACCCGTTTCAGGAATCAGATTTGTCCTGTGTACCCCCAAGTTTCACCTCACTTAAAAACTACCTGCTTACAAATTGATCAGACATAGAAATACAAAAGTACCACAGCACACTATCACTGGAAATTGCTTACTTTCTCATTTTACCATATTATAAAATACATTAGAATTTTGTACTCTACTCACTGCTGAGGCACTTCCTTGTGGCTACATCTGGGGACTAGCTCTGCTTACATTTCAGTGTATAGTACATAGAGCAGTATAAACAAGTTATTGTCTGTATGACATTTTAGTTTGTTCTGACTTCATTAGTGCTTTTTATATAACATGTTGTGAAACTAGGCAGTTATCTAGATGAGTTGTACCTGCAGAAGACTTCTGTGTACCCCCAGGCTTACGTGTACCTCTGGCTTAGAGCCACTGTTTTAGAACTCCCAACATACAGCCCTGTGTTCAAATCCAGTTTCTAGCTAGACTAAAGTTTCTGAAATTGCTCCAAGAACCTGTACTATATATTGTAACTCTTCATATATATTAAATTTGTCATCTGTACATTCAGATTTGTCAGTTAAATACACAACCTCATGATTCATATGTCAATCAGCACTATCCTTGGCTTGGAATCTCTGCGCCAAATTCATTCTGGTGTAACTGTATGGATTTCAGTGGAGTTACACTAAGAGTAAGTTTCTGCATCTGCATCTGTATCTTATACAAAATGGAGACATTTGTGACGTCAAAGGACCCCCCCCCCCCATAGCATTCTAATACAATTATCCATTGCATAAATCAGAGAAAATATGCTAACGATTGTTAAAATTCCCTCCTTTATTGCTGTATCTGCAGTCTCCAGAAAGTATGCTGGATGCTTTACAGAACACAGACAGGTGCCCTGCCTTCAAGAGCTTACAATCTAATTTTAGACATGTCAAGATGAGCAAGAGTAAGAACACTCTGAAGGAAAGGAAAGGCAAGACAAGGGTTATAGCCAATAAAATCACAGTTACTTAGTTTACACATGTCCACATCTTGATGTCTTCATCATTATAATTATTGTTGATGCCCTTCGGTGGAATACATCTGCAATGCCTATTTCAACCCCACTCAGCATAATCTGTAGTGGTTAACCCCTTCTGTAAGGACTCACTTTTCCCTTTCAAATAGCACTTCAGCATTAAATCTGATGTTTACGTATTAGTCACTTTTAACACAATAGACCCACTCCATTTAAATAGGCAATATTTGTAGTGGACTGCATATCTGTAAGGACTCAATGAGGTATCTAGCTCAACTTGACTATAGGAAACAATGCAGCATTTAGGAAAATTAATAGAAAGTTACTGTATTTGAAATATTTCAGAATAGGTCAATATTTCCCTGACTAGTGGGAGATTTCAGTCAGGAGACCTTGGCACTGAAGTAGCTTGTGGAGGCTTCTTCCGGAGAGTAAGAAAACAGGATTTGCTTAGCCTGCACTGCCTCTGAGTAATCAGAAGCCCAGCTGGAACCCATAAGCAGCTATCAGCTTTGTGCTTGTGATGTCACTGTGGCACTGGGAACATTTTTCACATTCTAGGACAGCTTGGATGCAGTCTGGTAGCCTAGGGAGCTTATTAAACGTCAAACTACAGACAGTGAAGCCTTCCATTTTGCAAAGTAAACTTTTCATTTTGCTAGGGTGATCACATATTGAATAAGCCATTCAAATACAGTGGGTGCAGGTTTGGACTTTTTTTTAAATATCACTAATGCCAACCAACACCAGATAAACCCAAGAGTGTCAGAACAGATTACATCTAAGTGTGGAATCATACACCATCCATGGCGGTTTCTTCCTCCCTCCCCTCCCCCAGAGGTGACAGATTATTTCTAGGGAACATATTTCTTAGTTGAAAATATTAATAACTATAATGTCAAGAATTCTGTGTAACACACTTAGTACGTAAGCAGCATTTTAACCAAAGGAACTACACTATTTTATTTCAGTGTTGGCAGCTCTTAGGAATAACATGATTTTGAGTACTAGTGAAGGCAGTCTCACAATGATGAACAAGAGAGATGAGCCAGCCATATGGTACTATAGCTGTAGCCTAATGGGAGATACACTGAAGTACAAGCCCAAAGACCAAGGTTTCATATTATACTTTGGGGGTTGGGTTGTAACGGGCTCTCTACTCACCACTGAGGGACTTCCTTGTGGCTACCTCTGGGGAATAGCTCCGCCCAACCTGACACCCCCTTCTGTCCAGGAGTTGCAGTGCTTCCTCTCAGTCACTCAGGGTGCTCCTTCTTCATGGGTCAGTTCTCCAACCAGGTCACTATAGTTTTCCTCTTCTGGGGTATCAAAGTCTCAATGGACTGGCTATCATTCCCAGCCAAGCTATGCCACTGCCTAAGTGGCTGGTAGGGGAACCCGGATCTGCCCTCTACTCCATGTTCCAGCCCAGGGACCCTTGGATCAGTAGCAAAGGTTAGCATCATCCTTGCTGCCATATCCCTGGGCCATTCCTATTCCACCTTTATCAGACCTCCACTCCACCCATCTTCTGGGTAAACCTTTCCTTCAGGGCCAGGATCCCAGGGCATCTACTCTTACCCTGGGTGTCTGCCTCTAGCACTCTTGCTCTTTCTCCAAAGAGAAATTGCAGGCTTCCACACTTCCTGGCCTTATACCAGCCCTGCTGCTCCTGCTCAGCTGGGCTCCATGCTCAATCAGTGCTTGCCTCAAGCCTAACTCTCTCCCAGGTATGGCCTACCCCCATCTGAACCACAGTAACCTTTTTGGGCTAGTGTGGGGCGAACACCCTGTCACAGGATGTCACTGTCACTCCTCAGTCTCACAGATAATTAAGAAGTTGCATCCAGTCACTTCAGAGAGAGCTTTAGGTATTATTTCAAACTCTAATATACAAGAGCCAAGTGTCATCCACATTGCTAAAGGTTTTTAGAAGAAACATGCTAGATTAGGTGCCTCTGTAATCCACACTAATACAGTGTGGCTGTAGCCGGGCGGCCACCCCACTCTGGCCCTGAAAGGGTTAAGAGCCAGCCCTTGGGGAGGGCTGGGACAGAGAGAGCCAATAAAGGTAGGCTGAGTGGGAAAGCGGCCACAGGTGGGCCACACCCCAATCTGGCCACATCTGGCCCTGTTATAAGGGCTCAGGGAGGCACTGGCTCAGAGACTTTCTCTCTTTCCCTAGTCTGGGGGAGAAGGACCTGGCTGCTTGAGAGACAGGGTGCCTGAGGTGGAGCAGTGCTGGGGAGCGCCAGCCTGGGAACTCCCCAGGCTGCAGGCTTGAACAAGGCCTCAAACAGGTACTGGGGTTGCAAAGTTGCAGCCCTGGGCTAGGCAGAAGCAGCGGGTCCAACCCTCCCCCTTGCCAATGATGAGTGGCCATTACAGACTGCAGTCTGCCCCTGTGAGTGGGGGCTAGATGGTGACTTGCAGTGGCCATAGACTGAGGCAAGGTGGGACTAGAGGGTTGGGGGTTCTCTGGGGAGGGGAGACCCAGAGTGTGGGGGTACTGCTGGGGAAGAACCCCAGGGTAAAGGGGCCCCGGGGTCCAGGAGGGACACGGGGGTGGGGGCAGCGATTGGTGAGAGACAGCGGCCGGCAGAGGGTGCTCCAAGGCTGGTGCAAAGAGCTGATTCCCAGACAACCAGCAGGAGGCGCCTCGCCGGTGAGCACATATAGAAGCTTATGACCCTGCTGGGACTTCCATGCTAAGAGAACTGCTTTTTTAACTCAAGTGGGAAAGATTCATAATTTACATTCACATGTCCCAGGCAGAAGGCCCAAACGTGGCTATTGTTACATTTGGCTGTGGTGCCTGTAATCACTAGACCACAATGTACTTCTACAGTCATGAAAAAAACCCAGGCCTGATGCCCAGCGTTCCACTGCTGTCTCTCCAAATAAATATGTAATGCACTGGCAACATGTGTTGTCTTTGCCCATGTGGGCTGATTCACAGAGAGGTTAACACCATGCTTTCCCCTTCCTACCGGCAACTCCTTTGGTTGAAGTGTAAGAAGTCTATACTGTAGCTCTGAAGGTTGGGGGTTCAAGCTGTGGTGATTACTTGTGAATGAAAAAAATATACATATTTGTGCAAGATAGGATAAGGGCCCCGCACGTAGTATCAGGATGATTTGCTAATAATTATTTTACTTCTGCATTTTTAATATTTGTAGGGGGCAAAGGGGAGCTGTACCTTTAAGAATAAGGTGTGGCAGACTGTGCTTGAGTCAGAGAGCAATATTTGGGAAATTTTGCCATTGTGTGCAGACACACACAAAAAACCCCCAACTCCGCCTGTGTCAACTCCAAAAAAGGCCACACTTGATTGAATATATAAACTTATCAAGCTATATTTTCAAAGGTGTACTGTTAGCAGGACAGGATTCACTGTGAATGAGCTAAAGAGAGCCTTCTACCTATAGGACACCAGTCTGAATCCTGCAACCATCAGCAGGGACTAAACATTGTTGCAGTCTAAGGGATGCTTGATGGCAAACTCATCGAATATAGCGGCCAAATCCCAGCTCCCACATCACAAACTTCCTGTTGTACTTTGCACTAAATTGTAAGCTTTTTGAGACAGCAATTCTCTTGCTTTTGGTTGCTACAATGCCTACCATAATGGGGCATAACCTCAGCTCGGTCCAGTCCTCTAGTGAGAGCTTCTACTGTGGGGGGCCAAACCCTAGACCTTTGCTCATTGGCTGGTTATCAGCTTCTGTAGGTGTTTTTCTCACACCTACAGAAGTCATAAACCTCTGGGACCTCAGTCATCTCTTGATGCTGACTTCTGGTGAGAAATAAGCAGGTAAATTCTTACAGAAGATAAATCCTATTTTTGTGCAAACACAGTAACAGGGACTTGAGAGCCCAGATCTAGTCACTTGCAGAACTGTTTTAAAACAATTTTTTTTTCAAAATTTCA
The DNA here is from genome assembly GCA_037349315.1 of Chelydra serpentina. Taxonomy (NCBI): domain Eukaryota; kingdom Metazoa; phylum Chordata; order Testudines; family Chelydridae; genus Chelydra; species Chelydra serpentina. The sequence continues at coordinate 5,871,688 of JBAIAC010000014.1, read as the reverse complement.
TTAATCAGCAGTAGCTTTTTAAAAATATTGTTGACAAGTCATGAGCCAAAATGAAAAAGCATTAGGATGGAAGAAACACATCTGTTTGGCAAATCGGAGCCTGGATGTTTAAGCTGTAATGACCTAGCCAGAGGTTTAATAGACCAGAAGTGTGCTGCTCCAGGGTACGGATGCACATTTTACTTACACCATGCTGCAGCTTGATATACAATGTAAAGCTATTATGAAGGCCAAGGGGAAAGTTTCCACATAAATTACTCCATGAAACTGCAGAAGAGTGTGAATGTTTATAGTGTGCCATCATGCAATCCGACTGCTTTGCTACCCAGCAGGACTCGAGGAAATGGCTGGTACCGTTTTACCATAATGACATATGCAGCCTTTCTGCTGTCATAGCTTCTCAAACTTCAGAGAAATTTTTCCCACTCATTCAAAGACAAAGAAAATAGAAAAATATATCTGTAGCAGCATTGATAGGGTAGATGCTTTAGCAAAGTCTCTGCTACGAACTGCACACATTCAATTACAATTGTGAGTATAAACAGACATAGAAAAGCACAATGCACCTCATAAGAACTGAAGATTATTCCTCACCTTTTGGAGCAGTAAAGGGGGAGAAAAGCAAGTCTTTTGGGATGCCAAATACTAGCCCTCAGCTTTGCTGTCCTGAATTATTTGCATTACCCCATCATCCATCTTTTTAACCAGAGTAGCATGTCCAGAAGGATGGTCCAGTGCTAGGACACTTACCTGGGACTTGAGAGTTTAATTCCCTCCCCCACCAGACTTCTTATGTGACCTTGAGCAAATCACTTAGTCTCTCTGTAACTGTCTGTAAAATGAGCATACTACTACTTTCCCTACCTCTGTGAGAGTTAATACATTAAAGAATGTGAGAAGTTGAGACACTAAGATAAGGGGGCCATGTAAGTACCCAAGAGGATGTCTGCACTGCCATGTAAACCCGGGCTCAGACTCATCTTGAGACCAAGTCCCACTTCTCTCTCTACACAAATCTCTCAGACTCGGGGTTGGACCCAGGCTCCTAGGAGCCTGTGGTGTTGGAGGGTTTGAGCCCCAGTCAAACCAGGACCCAGGGTTCAAACCCTACTGCTTTGCAGTGTAGACACAGTTTCCTTCCTCCCGCCCCCGACTCAGATCCTAGGAGGACATCAAAAGTATCCCACAATCCCATGTGCCGACTTCCTTTGTTTTCTCTATCCCAAGAATCACGTAAACAACGCCCCTTGCTATAGAGTAGCAGCTCGGCAAGTCAGTATTTAACCCTTCTATTGCTGACTGCCACGCTGCAAACACCTTTGGAGACCCTTCTGTGTTTGCAATGGAAGCTGACCAGAAGTCCTTTGCGAAGCATGCTGCTTCATGGTTGCAGGAGCACAACCAGCTTTTGGTTAATCTCTGGTGTGTGGCCAGCAAAATAGTGGATTTTAGTAAGAGTACCAGGACTGACTACACATAGCAGCAGACAACAAAGAAGCTGCCAGTAATGGACATGTGCTTGACCAGTGACCAGCATAGGGAGCAGATTAAGTGGCTCAAGACTGAGTACTGAAAGGGATGAGAAGCATACCTTGGGCAACTTGCCAACATCATACTCCTTTTATGAGGAGTTGGACTGGGGGTTGGGTACTGTGCCGAGCACAGAGTCAACAGTGGTGCATGATGACCATACATTGCCATACCTGTACATTTGCAGTTCTATAACCATTCAATGGTGTAACGAGCTAGCTGGAAACAGTCAACTGTAGGCCAGCAGGAAGGTAGCAATGTGTTCTATTTACAAATCTACTCCATTTCAGTTAAAGGTAGCCCATGTAGTCCATAGGTGACAAAATCATTTGTCCCAAATACAACTGGGACAAATTTTATACAGAAATGTGCTGGGCAGGGGGCCAGGGAGAGAGGATAAGGAGGATGGCAGTGGCATTGTGTGTATAAGCATCCAGCCATAACAAAATTTATTGCTATCACTGCATCACATCATAAAATGTGTATTTAAAATAATAAAGGTAAACACATGATCAGGGACTATTCCTCAGTACAGTTAGTTACATCAATCCATACATCAATCACTTCCTTGCATCAATCCATACTGTGAATCAATGTCCCCCTCCATTTGATAAGCAGTCAGGTCATTCATAAGTACATTGCAGGGCAATCAACCTCCCCTCCCCCACCTCTCCCTAAGCAATGAAACCCCACCACACTAAATCAGACCCTTCTCCTGCACAAGCACATTCATAAAGGTACTATTCTCCCTCTTCCACTGGGCCATGTAAATCCAAAATGTGGGAGCACAAAGCATCCCTGACTTCTGTTGTCTTGCTGCATGCAGCTCCAGCTGTGGTAGGTGCACTTTCTGGCTGAGTGTATTGATTCAGTGGTCCCTTGCTGTCATAGGCCCATTCAGTAGGAAATGGCTCACCTCTGGCTTCACAAAGACTGTGAAGAGCACAGCAAGCCACGGTAATGCACACAGCATTGCCGACACTGGAATCGGTCTAAATATTTTTAGTGGGATTTCAATCTGACAAAAGTACATTCAACAGCCATTCTACACCTCCTGAGAGTGTAATTAAACCTCCTTTTGCTAGGGCCTCAAAAGGAGGTACACTCAGGGTCCCCCAGAATAACAGTGGGGACTAAGTCCATTTATTACAATGTCATTTGGTGGGAATAGTGTCCCAGCTTGTCCATGAGTGTAGATTTCCCATAGGTGAAAAACCCTGGCATCACGAACTTTTCCAGTACAACCCACGTTGACATTCATAAATCAACCTCTGTGGTCCACAAAGGCCTGGAGGAGGAGTATGGAGTGAGTAGTACTCTTTGTGGTTTATGTACTCATGCTCCTTGAGGAGGGCAAACTAGGGTCACATGGGTTCCACCAATGGTCCCTGCGCAGTTTGGAAACCCCATCCTCTGAAACCCAGCTATTACTTCAGGAATAATATCTTTAATGCCCATCGCCTTGGGGATAAATCACACGCCTGATTACCCACAGTTGACTTGCCAACACCCCACTGGTTGGCAAAGGACCTGTAGCAGTCTGGGGTAGTCAGTTTCCAGACACTTATAGCAACCCGCTTCCAGACCTGCATGGCTGCCCTCATGTGGGTGTTTTTATACTGGAAGGTTAGGGAAAACGGTTCACAAATGTATCTTCCTTCATGCAAAAGTCCTGGACCCATTTCTGGCCACCCCAGTTCTGTATGACAATGTGGTCCCACCAGTCTGTGCTTGTGGCCCTGCTCCAGAATCTCTGGTCTGTGAAGGGGGCATCAGCAGCGATACAGAATATCATAAGCAGCATCAGTTTGAATTTGCAATGTTTGTGTTTTCCTTCCTCCTGCTCCATCAGAAGCTCTGTCTCTCTCCATTGGGTCAGAAAATGTCTGTGGGTGCTCCGGGGCTGGAGCACCCAGGGGAAAAAATTGGTGGGTGCTTAGCACCCACCGGCAGCTCCCCACCAACCCCGGGGCCCGCGTCCAGCTCACCTCACCACCGGGAGACATTGCGGGGCCCTGCCCCCGACGCCGGGCGACGTTGCGTTGGGGGCAGGGCCCCGCAATGTCGCCCGGCGTTAGCCCCCACGGGCACCGCCGGACGTTGGCGCCTGTGCCCGTGGGGGCAGGGCCCGGCGTTAGCCCCCACGGGCACCGCCGGAAGTTGGCGCCTGTGCCCCAGCATATCTGTCGGTTTCCTGAAACAGGAGTGAAAACACAAGGGAGAGTTCTTCAAAAGGCACCTCAAACATACTGCTGGCTCTGGTAGCTGGGAGAACATGGACCAGAATGATGCTTGCCAGGATGTGTTGGCAGGTTGTTCAAACTTCCTATAATGTACAGCATGGACAGTCAAGTTTTCCAATGCTGCACCATAGTCAAAGGGATAGAGCAGCCACATTTTGGGAGGACAAAAAGGAGTCTGGGATACAGTTGGTTTGACTTGTGTCTACGTGCAGCAGTGTGGACACTAGTGCCCCAGATTCGAGCCCGGGTTAGAAAATTCTTAATTTAGAATTGACAATCAGTGTAGACACTCAAGCCCTGGGTTCTCTAACCCAGGGTCTGCTTACTCGAGTCCCACTAACCCTGGGATTACATTGCAATGCAGACATACCCTAAGAGTCTGAGGTCTTTTTTTCCCCCACTATAAAATTTGATTATGTTAGAACATAAGGAGGGAAAAGTTAAGCTAGCCATGATATTACTGAGCAAGGATTTTGCAGTCTGTATAGACAAGGATGAGCTGTTAATGGTGACAAGCTATGGTAACATTAGCGAGTATTTGAACACAAATATAGGATAACAGCTCCTGTAGTTTAACCATGATTGGTTGACAACAGTGCTGATCACAGATTGCCCTTGTCTGCATTAAGGGCAAAGTTGTGGTCTGCATCACTTTAGTTAATCTAATTCTTCACGTGTCCTACCAATCAAATTTTGTAATGAAGACAAAGGCTTAAAGACACTAACTACAGCATGTGTGTAGGTTGTCAAAGTTACCAGGATAACTGCATCTCAGACCCCCTCCTGGTCTCTGAGTGCACCTCCTCTAGGTCTCAGGCCTCAAGTGGAATCACACAATTCTCCCACTCTCAGACTGGCCCCCGTGTTGCAATCTACTGTGCATCAACCATACGTTACCACAGCAAGTTTGACTTATGCCCAGACTCTGCAATTCTGTTCCCTTTGGGACAATAACTGGTAATCAGTGACCAAACAGCTTCCTTAAAACAAAATTTTATTCATATAGAACAAAAGCATTCAGAGGAAAAATATATCTTAAGAACAATAAACCAGACTGTACAAGTCCTGGCTTTTCCCTAGGGTGTCCCTGGCCCTGGGAAAGTCCAGCTTTTTAAGACTTTCTCTCCATCGTCTGTCTCCCTGGACAGTTCTGACAAGTAACCGTTTTAACTCTTTAGAGCTCTTCTGATCACCAGGCTCCCACCTTCAGCAAAACAAGGTTTGCAACTTGTTTGAGACAGGATCCTTGAAGCTAACAGCTTGCCCCACTGTTTTTAAAGTGTATATATAGGTGTTCATTTCTGGAAAGCCATTGTGTCTCTTTCATACACAGACCCCACTGAGTTCACATATTATAGGCACATAAACCCTCCATTACTCTTAAGATACAACAACTTCCTCTTACTGACCAAGTCACATTGTTAAGAAAATTACATAGCATTAGTCATAACACTATTACATATCAGCTCTGCATGGGTCACATAAGTGTTTACCATTGAGTAGCATGAGGTACTACTCCCATTCCCTGCAAGCTAGGAAAAAGAAACAGGTTATCCAACTTGGAAGTCCTGCATGACAGAGCACTGGCCCAAGTTGGGCCTAGTTTGTACAGTTTAAATACTAGCAGGTTATTTTATATAGCTTGAAACATCGGCACCTACAAGTTACGTCCTCTACGGCAGCAAGCTGGCATATTTAGATCTGTATTCCTCTTTGTTCTGGGGAAGCAGAATAGGCATAAGTATTAATAGAAGAAATCTTGTCAGAAGTCCCTGGTCAACAAGTCTTTAGAATTAATAACCCTTTCCTATTAGAGATATCAAAATCTTATGTAAAGATTTCTGAATGAGAATACTCAAAATAGGGGCACCAGGAATAAATTAACTTCTTACTTTCAGGGGTGATTTTTTTCCTCTTTTTAAATTTTAGGCAGCCTCCACCCAGTATTCTTGATCTACAAGGCTGCAACGCTAGGGGCAGGCTTGCCTGGAATTGCACTGACTATGACAACTTCTATCATGCAAAGAGCAAATGGACAGCAACGACCAGGGATAGCTGGTCATCAAGGGGATCTGCCCTTCCCAGGTTAAAGGTACAGTACTTTCCCTAACAGACGTATAGCTGAAAATTTCAAATCAAGACTGTGGTAGTGGCAAGAAAGTGATAAATGGAAGGAGGCGGCTGGCTTCTTAGAGTTGTGGAGTTTGGTCCTGGTGCTGTAGAGCTTGGCAACGCTTTTTAAATGGGGAACAATTTGCTGTCTGGGGAAATCATATACTCTGTTCTAGAAGAAATTTTAGCTAAAGAAACATGCTTAAAACTAAATTGATCCGCATCAGCAGGCCAGTCTCTATACAGGTTTTTAGGGCCAATATAAAATCTCAAAAAACAGGTCTTAGCACCCATTCTTCTATAGCTGAAAATAGTTCCCACTCCATCCGTAACAGGGCAACAGATTGCTCGGTATGGGAACTTCTTCTCTCATAGAAGGAACAATGGACAGAATCCTTCTGTCAAAGACTTTTTTACCAGATCACCATGGGATCATTATAACTCCAAAATTCAGTTTATAGGAGACTGCATTTATTTTTAAAAGCTTGAGACAGTCACTCATAAGCTCGCTAGTGCTGTCTTGATCTTGAGGGCTCTCTGGACAACATGCAGTTCATACTTGTAATTCTTAGACTGTCTTAGTCCTGGGATTGTGCCAAAACAGAAGATTGACTGTGACATATTTTACAAGGGTAGTTTTCCAGCATGTGGATTACTAGTATGTGGCAATTAAGCTAATTTTATGTGGGAACAGAAGTATCATAAGGTCAGTCTTGTGCTTTGTTTACCAACGCACCCAGCTGCCTTTTCCCACATCTAAAATCCTGTCTTTCATTTTTAGTTTCACTCCATTGATTTTCCTTCAATTGTGTATATACAGAAGACAGAATAACAAGAATATATTAATCCATCACTGGTTGTTGAACTGACTTCATGCTACCTATATTTTAATCATGTCTCCTGTACTGGAGGGTAAAGCTATTCTTTAAAACAAAAATTGTCTTTGTTTTACACCAGAGTTAGCATATAGTTCACAGTAGCTCTATCAATTGCAGCCCTCTGGGGTAAAAAAACAAAACAATAAAAAACTAGTGGTCTTCAATAAATAAGTAGATGAGGTACATCACCACCAGCTTTGTAATTCCAGTTGCTATTTATTTCACAGGAAAATAAGTCTCAAACCAGTATCTGCCACTAGTATTAGGATTATTTTGTTTCAGGACACATTTTTGAAACAAATCCTGAATTTTGTTGGCAAGTGTCATATCATGGAATTGAGGTTAATAGTGAAAAATTACATCCCCAAGCCTTAGAATCTCATGGTTGGAAGGGACCTCAGGAGGTCATCTAGTCCAACCCCCTGCTCAAAGCAGGACCAACCCCAACTAGATCATCCCAGCCAGGGCTTTGTCAAGCCTGACCTTAAAAACCTCTAAGGAAGGAGATTCCACCACCTCCCTAGGTAACCCATTCCAGTGCTTCACCACCCTACTAGTGAAAAAGTTTTTCCTAATATCCAACCTAAACCTCCCCCTCTGCAACTTGAGACCATTACTCCTTGTTCTGTCATCTTCTACCACTGAGAACAGTCTAGATCCATCCTCTTTGGAACCCCCTTTTAGGTAGTTGAAAGCAGCTATCAAATCCCCCCTCACTCTTCTCTTCTGCAGGCTAAACAATCTCAGTTCCCTCAGCCTCTCCTCATAAGTCATGTGCTCCAGCCCCCTAATCATTTTTGTTGCCCTCCGTTGGACTCTTTCCAATTTATCCACATCCTTCTTGTAGTGTGGGGCCCAAAACTGGACACAGTACTCCAAATGAGGCCTCACCAGTGCCGAATAGAGGGGAATAATCACGTCCCTCGATCTGCTGGAAATGCCCCTACTTATACAGCCCAAAATGCCGTTAGCCTTCTTGGCAACAAGGGCACACTGTTGACTCATATTCAGCTTTTCGTCCACTGTAACCCCTAGGTCCTTTTCTGCAGAACTGCTGCCCAGCCATTCGCTCCCTAGTCTGTAGCAGTGCATGGGATTCTTCCGTCCTAAGTGCAGGACTCTGCACTTGTCCTCGTTGAACCTCATCAGATTTCTTTTGGCCCAATCCTCTCATTTGTCTAGGTCCCTCTGTATCCTATCCCTACCCTCCAGCGTATCAACCACTCCTCCCAGTTTAGTGTCATCTGCAAACTTGCTAAGGGTGCAGTCCACACCATCCTCCAGGTCGTTGATGAAGATATTGAACAAAACCGGCCCCAGCACCGACCCTTGGGGCACTCCACTTGATACCGGCTGCCAACTAGACATGGAGCCATTGATCACTACCCGTTGAGCACGACCATCCAGCCAGTTTTCTATCCACCTTACCGTCCATTCATCCAGCCCATACTACTTTAACTTGCTGGCAAGAACGCTGTGCGAGACTGTATCAAAAGCTTTGCTAAAGTCAAGAAATAGCACATCCACTGCTTTCCCCTCATCCACAGAGCCAGTTATCTCATCATAGAAGGCAATTAGGTTAGTCAGGCATGACTTGCCCTTGGTGAATCCATGCTGACTGTTCCTGATCACTTTCCCCTCCTTTAAGTGGTTCACAATTGATTCCTTGAGGACCTGTTCCATGATTTTTCCAGGGACTGAGGTGAGACTGACTGGCCTGTAGTTCCCCGGATCTTCCTTCTTCCCTTTTTTAAAGATGGGCACTACATTAGCTTTTTTCCAGTCATCCGGGACCTCCCCCGATTGCCATGATTTGTCAAAGATAATGGCCAATGGCTCTGTAATCACATCGGCCAACTCCTTTAGTACCCTCGGATGCAGTGCATCCGGCCCCATGGACTTGTGTTCGTCCAGCTTTTCTAAATAGTCCCGAACTACTTCTTTCTCCACAGAGGGCTGGTCACCTCCTCCCCATACCGTGCTGCGGAGTGCAGCCATCTGGGAGCTGCCCTTGTCTGTGAAGACAGAGGCAAAAAAAGCATTGAGTACACTAGCTTTCTCCACATCCTCTGTCACAAGGTTCCCTCCCTCATTCAGCAAGGGGCCCACACGTTCCTTGACTTTCTTCTTGTTGCTAACATACCTGAAGAAACCCTTCTTGTTACTCCTAACATCTCCAGCTAGCTGCAACTCCAAGTGTGATTTGGCCTTCCTAATTTCACTCCTGCATGCCTGAACAATATTTTTATACTCCTCCCTGGTCATTTGTCCAATCTTCCACTTCTTGTAAGCTGCTTTTTTGTGTTTAAGACGAGCAAGGATTTCACTGTTAAGCCAAGCTGGTCGCCTGCCATATTTACTTTTCTTTCTACACATCGGGATGGTTTGTTCCTGCAACCTCAATAAGGTTTCTTTAAAATACAGCCAGCTTTCCTCGACTCCTTTCCCCCTCATGTTATTCTCCCAGGGGACCTTGCCCATCAGTTCCCTGAGGGAGTCAAAGTCTGCTTTTCTGAAGTCCAGGCTCTGTATTCTACTGCTCTCCTTTCTTCCTTGTGTCAGGATCCTGAACTCGACCATCTCATGGTCACTGCCTCCCAGGTTCCCATCCACTATTGCTTCCTCTACTATTTCTTCCCTGTTTGTGAGCAGCAGGTCAAGAAGAGCTTTTCCCCTAGTTGGTTCCTCCAGCACTTGCACCAGGAAATTGTCCCCTACACTTTCCAAAAACTTCCTGGATTGTCTGTGGACCGCTGTATTGCTCTCCCAGCAGATGTCGGGGTGATTAAAGTCACCCATGAGAACCAGGGCCTGTGATCTAGTAACTTCTGTTAGTTGCTGGAAGAAAGCCTCGTCCACCTCATCCGCCTGGTCTGGTGGTCTGTAGCAGACTCCCACCACGACATTACCCTTGTTGCTCACACTTCTCAATTTAATCCAGAGACTCTCAGGTTTTTCTGCAGTTTCATACTGGAGCTCTGAGCAGTCATACTGCTCTCTTACATACAACGCAACTCCCCCACCTTTTCTGCCCTGCCTATCCTTCCTGAACAGTTTATATCCATCCATGACAGTACTCCAATCGTGTGAGTTATCCCACCAAGTCTCTGTTATTCCAATTACGTCATAATTCCTTGACTGTGCCAGGACTTCCAGTTCTCCCTGCTTGTTCCCCAGGCTTCTTGCATTTGTGTATAGGCATTTAAGATAACTCACCGATCGTCCTGCTGTCCCAGTATGGGGCAGGAGCCCTCCCCTCTTGCACTCACCTACTTGTGCTTCCTCCCGGTATCCCACTTCCCCACTTACCTCGGGGCTTTGGTCTCCTTCCCCCGGTGAACCTAGTTTAAAGCCCTCCTCACTAGGTTGGCCAGCCTGCTTCCAAAGATGCTCTTCCCTCTCTTCGTCAGGTGGAGCCCGTCTCTGCCTAGCACTCCTTCTTCTTGGAACACCATCCCATGGTCAAAGAATCCAAACCCTTCTCTCCGACACCATCTGCGTAGCCATTCGTTGACTTCCACGATTCGACGGTCTCTACCCCGGCCTTTTCCTGCCACAGGGAGAATGGACGAGAACACCACTTGCGCCTCAAACGCCTTTATCCTTCTTCCCAGAGCCACGTAGTCTGCAGTAATACGCTCAAGGTCATTCTTGGCAGTATCATTGGTGCCCACGTGGAGAAGCAGGAAGGGGTAGCGATCTGAGGGCTTGATGAGTCTCGGCAGTCTCTCCGTCACATCACGAATCCTAGCCCCTGGCAAGCAGCACACCTCTCGGTTTTCCCGGTCAGGGCGGCAGATAGATGACTCAGTCCCCCTGAGGAGAGAGTCCCCGACCACCACCACCCTCCTCCTCCTCTTGGGAGTGGTGGTCGTGGAACCCCCATCCCTAGGACTGTGCATCTCATGCCTTCCAATCAGTGGAGTCTCCTTCTGCTCTGTTCCCTCAGATGCATCATTCACTCCACTCTCTGCACTAGTGGCTGTGGAGAGAACATGAAAACGGTTGCTCATCTGAATATGCGTTTCTTGTACATGGACTTGTCTCATACTCTTTCCTCTTCTGGAGGTCACATGCCGCCAATTATCCTCGCTGGCCTTCTGTCCCCGCTGCGCAGCCTGCTCTGAATCCTCACAACACTGTGCCCGCTGAAGCCTATCCTGACGTCTATCCAGGAACTCCTCATTTTCTTTTATGGAACGCAGGGTTGATACTCGTTTCTCCAGACCTTGAATCTTCTCCTCCAATATGGAGATCAGCTTGCACTTTGTACAGACAAAGTCGCTTCTATCCTGTGGAAGAAAGACAAACATGGCACATCCTGTGCAGGTCACGACAGCGGATCGCTCAGCCTCCATAGTTCCTTCCTTCGAAGAGTTTTCTCACTTGTGGCAGAAGCTACTCAGGGAAACCTGCAAGGGGGATGCCTCAGTAGGTTCTTTCCAGGCGAACTCCCAGGCTAACTCCACCTGTTTGCTTCTCTGCTATGCGCTGCTCCGCTGGTGCGCAGTTGACTGACAGTCTTTTTAGAAGAGTCTGCAATGAAGCACTCCCAAATCACGCTTTTCAAACAGGAAATCAAACACTCTAGCACACTGTCAAAGTGCCAAACTGTCCCCTCAACAGATACTCACTCCCCCGTCTGCAGCCACCTGGTTGCTCTGCCTCTCCCTTTAGTTTGGGTAAAAAGAATTAGGAATGGCAAGGATAGCTTGCCCCCTTCGCACTCCCCTTCCAAACTCCCTCTCAAACTCCCCTGTTTGCAGCCCCTGTTTGCAGCCCCTGTTTGCAGCCCCTGTTTGCAGCCCCTGTTTGCAGCCCCTGTTTGCAGCCCCTGTTTGCAGCCCGTTTGCAAAGCTCCCTGGTCGCTTGTGGACGGCTTTATAAAGCCCCGGCCTCCCTGATTGATTAGCCCCGCCCCCTGGTGTAGAAGCTCACAGCTTCCAACTGCCAGCCACCGCACACGGTCCTGCAAACAAACAAATGAACAAACAAACAGACAGACACAAGCTCAGCACACAGCAAGTACCCCCAAACACACACTACAGACAGCCACTTACCCCAAGGGTCCTGTATTTGCTCCTGCTTTACCTGGAGCAATTCCTCTCAAACTCCCCTGTTTGCAGCCCCTGTTCGCAAAGCTCCCTGGTCGCTTGTGGACGGCTTTATAGGCCTTGACTGCCTTAATCTAGTTTGAATACCTTATCAGTTTTATTACTCATTGTCAGTCTCAGAGAGTCTATGTTTTTTATTTGCAGATGTACACCCTCTCCTACTTTCTGACCCTTCTGCTTGGGTGTTGCATGTGTATTGATCTACAGCTCCTGTTGATACCATTCAATTTATGCTCCTGCTTCTTGTCCAACTGCTGACATCCTGTCCTATCCTCAACCCCCCATTCATTCATAAAATAGACCCTAAAATAACATTATAAAAATTCATACAATCATAGAAGATTAGGGTTGGAAGAGACTTCAGGAGGTCATCTAGTCCAACCCCCTGCTCAAAGCAGGACCAACACCAACTAAATCATCCCAGCCAGGGCATTGTCTTTCTGGGCCTTAAAAACCTCTAGGGTTGGAGATTCCACCACCTCCCTTGGTAACCCATGCCAGTGCTGCACCACCCTCCGAGTGAAATAGTTTTTCCTAATATCCAACCTAGACCTCCCCCACTGCAACTTGAGATCATTGTTCCTTGTTCTGTCATCTGCCACCACTGAGAACAGTTGAGCTCCATCCTCTTTGGAACCCCCCTTCATGTAGTTGAAGGCTGCTATCAAATCCCCCCCTCACTCTCTTCTGCAGACTAAACAAGCCCAGTTCCCTCAGCCTCTCCTCATAAGTCATGCGCCCCAGCCCCCTGATAATTTTCGTTGCCCTCCACTGGACTCTCTCCAATTTGTCCACATCCTTTCTGTAGTGGGGGACCCAACACTGGACGCAATACTCCAGATGTGGCCTCACCAGTGTTGAATAGAAGGGAATAATCACTTCCCTCGATCTGCTAGCAATGCTCCTACTATATGCCGTTAGCCTTCTTGGCAACAAGGGCACAGTGTTGCCTCATATCCAGCTTCTCAGCTACTGTAATCCTCGGGTCCTTTTCTGCAGAACTGCTGAATTGTTAGGGTCAATGCATTATCTAGAGTTGTCAGCCTTATTGATTAAGTCACAAGTAAAGATCAGTTTTATGGACTCACCCTAAACCTAGGTAGAAGTTTTCACTCAGCATGAGGTAACCACATAACCAGAGCACCATTTGTGCTGAGTTAAGGCCTAGACCAAGAAGGGAAAATGCAAGTCAGGATTATGACCCAGAGGCACAGCTGTGCAAATGTACTCTGTATGCTACTAGGCCTTCAGTCTCATGAGCACCAAATTCTGTTTACTTTAAAAAGGTCACTATTTTGGTAAGAGTCCTATATAAAGGACAGTCTATGCAGTTCACCACAAAGTGAGAGAGTGTGAAATCAGTGACAGTACAGGAAAACAAAGTTATGTTCACGGAGTGTGCCTGTACGGGACAGAGCATGGTACCACACCAAGCACCAAATATATGTCAAAAGGCTACAAAGTTTACAGTTACTGCTACAAAATAAAAGAAACTGAAGCCATTTCAGGGAGATGCTCGGTGAGGAGAACTTGATGCCAGGAGTTATTTTTCTTGTCCTCTTCATCCTGAGGTATTACTAATCTTTATGGAGTTCAAACTGAAGATGGGATGCAGGGTTATAAAGATACAAACCAGACTCTACCTCAGCTCTATTCCCAAACATAAGGGTGGAAAAACAATTGTTACATTAATCCTCTCTCCTCTCCTTGTATGTAATGATCAGCTGCAAGACCGACAGATCCAGTCGCTTCTACAGTTTCTCCATTCAAATCTCATGCTGCTCTGAAGCCTCCACACTGGAGAGTTGCTTGGTGCACTCTGGACAGTATCCAGCTTGGAAGATTTAGAAAGATGATAGATTTGGCATAAGAAACTGCCTCAAAACAACTGGAAATCTCGTAAAATCTGTGATTGTTCATAGAGATGAACATTAAATAAAATACAGAAAATTGGAGTTAAGCACAAAAATAAAAATACAGAACCTCAGGCTCTTAGGGCCCTTAGCACATGGACAAGTATAAAATAGTTTTGTTTTTAAAATAAAGTTATATAGATGCTATGAAAAGCCTTCTGGCCAGTTCAGAGGTTGATGTTGACACCTTCTACATGTTCCAGGGTGTAAACGTTCAGGTGTAGTGATAAGTGGGGGCAGAGAACCTCATGCAAATTGATTTCTCCCCCTGCCTCACCAATATAATGTTAAAGTGGCGCATTTTCCAAACAATTCCTTTTTAACAGATGTTTTAAAATACATTGGAGGTTGGGTGGGGGAGTAAGGAGTGAACCTGGAAACAGCCACAGGCCTATGTGAGATCTATTGAATTAAGAGATACCTAGTTCCTCCACAGAACCTAATTAGTGAGAGCATTCGACACATTCGTGTTCACTCAATTTTCATTTCTGCTCACTGATCACTTTTAAGGTATCAGCATGTGTCTGGGTATAAATGGGGAGGGGGCATCTATAGATTTGAGTAGAGTTTAGATAACATAAGGCCCCGAACCTTGCGAAGACTCTCTGTTACAATATATCTACTGCTGCACTACTGATAATGGCACTAGCCAATTGTACTCATTCATGCAGGGTTCAATCCAAGCTTTATCCTCCAGAAGCAGAAAAACATTTCCCGGAAGAGATTGAAAAGGAAAAAAAATACGCAAGACAATTTAAACTAAATTCAAAAAGTTTATTGCACCAAATTTCGCAAAGAAATAGACCAAAATTATACTGTACATAAACAGCAGTAAGAAAAAAATTTCCACACAGTTTGATACTGGTAGCCATTCAGTCAATCCTAAAAAAGGGAAATCCTTTCATAAAACATGCAATAGCAACACAATCAGATTTGCTTCTAGTATGGATAACCAGTTATGTCATTTTAATCCATTTGACTGGAGTAGCTAATGTGTTGGCAGTTTAGACTCAATTCTGATTTGAGTCCTTTTAAGTCAAGAGAGGAGGGTGGGGAGAGGGAAATCTTGCTTTAGATAGTGACCAAGTTGTGTCACCTTTACATACAACAGTTTGGTGTTTTGAAAAAGGGCTTTTAACTTTCAAGAGTGAAAATATACAAGCAAAACAACTTATTTATAATTTGAGGCAAAAGAACTATAGTTAAGATTCATTAATAATTTGGGAAGCTATACACTAGACTAGATTAAAATGTTTAGCTCTTATTGAAACTGCTTTAGATTAAAAGAAAGACTTAAACTATATGCAGTCTTACAGCTTAGTGTTCACCTGTATTGGCATTTCTCCCCCAAGTTTGTAAAAGTTTAATTTAATCTGAAGAGCGTACATTCTTTACATTGGAATGTGTAAACTGCATTTCTGTAGGGTTTTGAAAGATTCAGCCTCACTTGAAAACCAAGAAAAATATGTATTAAGAAATTTACAAAAGATTTATAATACTGAAAAATAAAAAAGCTTTGGAATCTTGAAGATTTAAGCTACATTTTTATTTCACTGTAAGTTTTAAACATTTTTCCTGTACATTCATATCACTTTTCATTCTATTAAAAAAATAAAACTGAAACATGCTATAAAGATGTCTAACACAACAACATTTGTACATACTTACTGCTCTATCATGCCACACTAACTTGCCCAACCAGCAAGATGCTACAAAAATGTTCAACAGGTAAGCCTTACAAAGTTGAAGAAGCCCTAAAGGTAGTATACTGTCAACTGAGGTAGTATATTTGATGGGAGGGAGAAATATTTAAGTTTCTTTAGACGAATGCCAACATTTTTTTAAAATTAAGAATTATATAAACCTTAATTTTAGCAATCAAATTTGAGACTAAAAATAGGGCAGTCTCATTGTGTGATTTGTGAAGAGCAGCAAAGTGTTATATAAAAGGCAATAACTACATTGTAAAGATTTTATATTGGGCTGAGGAAAAGTTGAGTGCATTTGAATCATCAATTCATACATCTCCTTAAATTAATGTACAGTTTTATCAAACAGCAGCATTTGTTGGGGGTAAGTAGTAAATCAAGGATTTCTGATCAAGGTTCTAATCCTGCAACATGATGTGTGCAGGCTGACTTGCCTTCAATGGGGCTCCATGTGGATACAGAGGTCCGCTTGCAGGTATCTCTCTGCTAAACTGGGACTCAAGTCAGTTCAGACGGAAGCAAGACAAGCCTTTTTTTGTTGAACATACACAGGAACTAGACAAACTAAATTACTACGAAAAAACTGCAGGGCATGAAGTAACGAGAATGCATAAAATACAGAATTCTTGCATACTTACAAGGGAAGTCATTACACACACCTACTAAGCGGAGAGGGGAAGTTTGACAACAGGTGCACTTGCTATGTCATTTGGTTTCAAGCAAACCGTGAAGTGGAGGTCAAAGCAGCTAAGGGGAACCAAATCAGGGCAACCAGATTTCTTCATGGATCAGCAATAAGAAATAACCCAAACCTCAGGACGATTGTAGCCACTCTGAGGAGCATATTGGAGAAAAGGACTAAATGTCTACAGTGCAATTAAACACCCTTGACTGGCCCAGGTCAGCTAATTTATGCTCATGGGGCTTAGGCTGCGTGGCTATAAAATTGCAGTGTAGACATTTGGACTTGGGGTGAAGCATGGGCTCTGGGACCCCATGAGGAGGAAGTGTTCCACAGTCCATGCTCCAGCCCAAGCCTGAAAGTCTACACTGCAATTTTATATATCTGCAGCCCGAGTTAGCAGACATGGGCCATCCATGGGTGTGTTATTGCTGTGTAAACATAACTCTGAAAGTACTATGCAAAAGGAGACTCCTGGAACGTTAGATTGGAGAATCCAGATCTTAAACAATCTTATCTCTTTAGAAATCATACCTGGAAATTAAGAGTGCTTCAACTTGGACACACAAACCTGCACAGAAATTTCTCATGGTAAATCTACACGTTCCTCTCGGGGGGGGGGGGGGGGGGGGAAAGAGGGAGACTAACAAGATTTAAGGGCAATTCTTTGTCACATTTAGAACAAAATGAAAACCCCCGTAATACTCACCTTTTCTCACTTTAATTATTGAAGCTTCTCTTTAGAAAACCCAATTATCAGGGCAGTATGAACTGAAACTCTGGGCTTAAATGGGTCCCTGCAATGCTGGGAATTCTGGAATCACCAGCAAGGATGGTTCAGTGAGCCAATGAATGAATCCTAGCAGGCATTAGTAATTCTAGTAGAAAGAGTTCATGTTTCTAAACTTGGTATCGGGTGCCAAAAGTTCCCTATACTACTCATGTCTGTGTTTCCACAGAACGTTTGATAGTCTAACACTCTGCTTGTGTGGGTTCCTTGCCTCTCGCTTCCTTTCTTTGAAAATAATGTTATTTCCTTTTTCCCTTTCTTGGTCTAAATAGTTTCATATGCTGCTCAATAGTGTTTGATGAAAAAAAGTAACTTTGTACCTTGCTGTGTATACATTGCATGTAAATAGTAAATTAACTGTGCCTGTGAGCAGAGAATTTTAGATAATTGTATACTATTGTATGGAACAAGAGAGACTGGTGCTATG
The DNA here is from genome assembly GCA_037349315.1 of Chelydra serpentina. Lineage (NCBI taxonomy): Eukaryota > Metazoa > Chordata > Testudines > Chelydridae > Chelydra > Chelydra serpentina. Next base: position 5,854,290 of record JBAIAC010000014.1, on the reverse strand, counting down.
AACTATTTGACCTAATGGGCAAGTTTCTTCCTCAAAGCAGTTAATCCTTATTAGATCAGAAGGCACTGAGATGATAGTGCAAAAGTTCTGTAGAATCATAATGGATGTTCGTGAATGTTCATACTAATAAATCATGGATGTCCAGGCTTGTCATTGTCCTCTTTGTTTCACTTAAAATAGCCTCTACTTTCAGTGTGAATAAAGAGTCATCTCCAAATAGCAGCAATGCATTTGACCAGTGATTTTTTTTTTAAATAAACTTTTGTTGAGTTTATGCCAATTGGTTGGTGTATGCACACACATACACACACGAAGAGTAACACATTTGGTAACATATTGTACGTTAGCTTGTCAAACAGAAATATCTGATTCCATTAAGACTTAGGACCAATTCCCAGTTTTACAGGTCATATAGAAACTCAAAAATCTATTAATGTTGCAAATGCAACAATGTAAACTTGTAGTAGAAATTCCATACGGCTTCCTAAAAAATCCTCCTCTCTCAAAAAGCCTTCTTCATCCTAATGTTGGGGTGGCACTAATTATAATCTGAGCTCATTCTGTTTCCTCATCAGTAAAACTAGACGCAGCTGCAGCTTCCTTTTATCCTTAAAAAAAAAAAGAAACAATAAACCTCACACACGCCACATAACTCAGCTGCTGAGTCCAAGTTTCTTGTTTTGAGCCGGCCACTACTACAATACAAAAGGATGTTTGTGTTCTGCAAAACTTCATGTCCACCCAAACACCTCTGTATAGGAATGCTATTTACATAGTTTACAACTCCAGCTCTGCACCAAAGAAGCGCACAAAACAACATGCGATCACAAGTGTAGTATTAGAAGAACCATCCTATTCCACCTGTTCTTTTTACTGCCACGTCATGGTATTTTTTAAGCAGTGTTTTCTGTTGACAGTTCAGTGTTCGCTGTAGTGTTTACTTTTGTCATTTAAAAAGACCGCAAGGATGCATTCACCTTCATGATTCGTTAATTCAGAGGTGAGTGTAAAAAAACCCCAACCTGAATGCCTTTTACATTATGTAAACTGAAGTCTTTAGATAAAGTGTCCAGCTGAAAGTAGAATCAAAAGGTGTTGCGAATGCACTGTCATCACCTGCTCCCCTCACTGTTCCCCTTTACCGGTGCTTGGTACATCTGTTCTTCATTCAAGATTCCTGTAGTTTGTTTAGGGAATGACTATCCTGAGATTTTAACTTATAAGAGTATTTGAGCAACATACGGGGAGTGAGTGCTTGCGATAGCAGCCAACAAAGGCAGGTCATTGGATTCAATCCTAGAAATGTAAGAAAAGAAAGAAGGCTTTTAAATACATACATTTTATATATATATTCTATTAAAAAAATAAAACTGAAACATGCTATAAAGATGTCTAACACAACAACATTTGTTCATACTTATGCTTTTATATATATATATATATATATATATATATACACACACACATACATACATACATACATACACACACACACACACACACACACACACCTTTTACAGAAAAAAAAAGTTGCCCCCTCCTTCTCCCACCTTCCTAATCCACACCAGAAATAATTGGAGGTCACTCCCTATATCACTGGTGATTTAACAGACTGAAGTGAGGTCTCTTATTAAGGGTTCATTACTTTTATTATTATTTGACCATTCATAGCATACTAATAAATGTACAGTAGTATTTTTTCATTTGTAGATTTTTACAAAATAAGAGATCAGTGTTATATTGTGTCATGCATTATCTTTGCCTGCTTTTAAATTCTTCACTAATTCACAAAATTCAGTTTGCAGCTTCTTCCAAGCCATTAGTGTGAAATAATCAGGTTCTACTGCTTTAGTGCTACACTAACACCAGTTTGAAGAAAACAGTCAGTTTTTTGTGAGTGTTATATATAAATCAAAATCAGACAGGCTCAGTGTTTCAGCACCACAACAGCTTTGCACCTCCTGAGACGGAGGTTCATGTTCTTAGATCAGCAGTGGTGCTTTACCACTCCAGGTAAGAGTTAAAATGTATTCACTCAGGCTCTACAAGACCCAAGATTCCACAAACTGAAACTATGGCCATAATAATAAACAGTTTAACATTCCAAAAGCATATTGCATCAAAGCCGCAGTAGATGTTTTTGACAACAGATCCTGATCTGAGTAGCCTTACAGCTGAAGTAGCTTGACAAGAACACATACCCAACTCTACAATCAAAGTAGGAGTAGAAAAAGCACGGCCCTGTCAGTTTCAAGTCACTTCAGCTATGGTGTTCAGACGAGGATATGGGATTTGATGAGAAACAGAATGAAACACCTCATATAGCTGAAGGGGAGGGAAAGCAAAGAGTAAAAGGGAGGCAGTGTGACCTAGTGGCTAGAAAACTGGACTGGGACTCAGGAAACCAAATTTCTATTCTCAGCTCTGACACGGGCATGGTGGGTGACCTTGGGCAATTCCCATCACCTCTGTGCCTCGGTTTCCCCATCTGTAAAATGAGGATAATGATATGACCTCCTTTGTAAAGTGCTTTGAGATCTACAGATGAAGAGTGCTATGTCAGAGCTAGATATTACTATTATTATTAAAAATAAAACGGAACACTAAGAAATAGCCAGAGAAATTGCAAGCTCTTTTGTTTTGTGTTTGTACAGCAGATAGCACAATGGGGTCCTAGTCTATGATTAGGCTCCTAGGTACTACAGTAATACAAATAATGAAAAACAATAAATGTAGGATTGACCGAGGGAAAAAGAGAGAAGACAAAATGGACAGTCTTTTCATTTGGCTGTTGGACAAGAGGAATACAGTGAATGTACAGGAAGGTTGAAAAGTGAACAACTGAGAAAAACTTTACAAAGAAAACCAAGTCATGCACCTTAGTGACTCTGAGTTACTGTACATAACTGCTTAAAAAACAACCCCAAAAAACACTTGTCATCCTTTTTTGTTACACATGATTAGCAGCAGTAAGATTCCAAAGACTCAGACTGGCTGTGGTTTCCAACTTCTTACATTATATTTAAAGAAGAAGATATCCTATCAAGAAGGCTAGCATGTATTTTTAACAGTTAAAGCTAATTAGTTTCAGAACTTATTTCTGCCTTATTTCTGAAGATGGGCTTTTAAATTATTGTAGAGAACAAAATCAGTGGGAAAGGGGAGTGGAGAACACAAGCCAGTCTGACCAGCACACGAAGAACAGCTGTGTGTGTTTGGTCTTCAGGATGTAGACAGGTGCACGTGCAAAGGCTGCATGCTGAGTAAAATACACTATTATGTATAGTTGCTGAAAGGAGACCACCCGTTCGTGCCCCCACACCTGCCTTTTGTATCCAGAACAATGAATACTCCCCACCAAAAAAAACCAACCCCAAACATTTGGAGACACTGCTTCTGCCCACCCTGAAACTTTGATACAAAAGGGGAAAAAAGATTGGATTGACTGATAACAGAATGGGACTTTGCCTGTTTGCCCGACAAACTGCTCATGAAAAAAACACATTAATTTTTCTTCAAGAAAATAAGGACCAGCTATTGTTCTTAATGCTAAATTTTAAACAGTTCAATTTGACTTCCAGATAGCGCAGTGGCACACATTTTCACATATACAAGCCTCGTGGGCAGAGAGAAGCAAGTGAGCTCACTGAACAGTGGAGTAGCATTTGAACTTCAAGGGAGTTTGGTCAATCTTGCCAGCAGTTTATAGCAGCTCTAAATCTTACTCACCCCAATACAATTCCTAGCTCTTTTACATGAACTCTTGTATGTCCTCGCAGGTATTCCGAGAGCATTTTGCTTTTGAGGTACATCTCCTGTAGCCTATCCTCAAGGTGCATTATGCACTGTAAAATAAAACCCACCAGAAATTTCAAGAATTGATTTAGCTTTCATGTAAATGTGTAAACTCATAATTTTAGCTACTATACCAGGAGGCATGATGCAAGTTTAATGTAACTTTACAAACCCAAAGAATAGGCATAGAGCTGTTTGCAAGTGGCCAACACAATCGTAGCAAAATGAATGATTTTTCAGAGATTTGGGCCAGGCTATCTTTCCTGGCTAGCACATCACTCAACCAGCCATAACCAACTCCCACTGTAGTCAATGATAGTCTTTTGACTGACTTAAATAAAACCTGGATCAGACCCAAAGACATTCAAGGTATCTAATTAAAACTGAAACCTGAAGACTTTGACTAGGCCATCTTTATTACAAGTCACTACTGTTTTTCCAAAAGATACAACTTAAATAGCTGAATCTAAATTCGGAACTTTATTAGCACTGCAGAATTGGCATTCTTGAAGAAACTGAGAATTATAAAAAGTAGCACTTTCCATTTTATTTTATATTTGCAATAAAGTGTGTGAAGCTAGTGATGTGGGCTGGAGTGACAGGTTCTTTTGTTCATTAATTTATTTTAAAATCTCATTTATGAACCCCTTGTAGATGTTTTGCAGTACTAGTGCTAACGGGTTTTAATATTGGTTCAACAGTGTTTAATAACTAAATACTAGTTGTCAAATGGTAAAAGTTGAAGTTAAATTGGTATTTCAATAATTAGACTTTTAAAGATCACATTGTCCACTTAATATGCTAGAAGTTCATATGCTTTTTATAGATTTGAGAGAGAATTTAAGTGTGAGAGCAATTATCATGTAAGAGTATCGTTGAAATCCCGGGTGACATTGAAGTCAGTGGCAAAACTACCAGGGGGCCAGAATTACACCAAATATTTTTAGTGCTAGAATATGAACTGGTAAGACACTTTATTGCACATTTTGGTATGGGACACAGGCTGTGTATTAAATTTGATACATCATCTCTCTGCAGCAAAGACCAGTCCACCAAAATCAAACTAATTCAGCTCTGCACGCTCCTAGAGATGAAGGCAAGAAGCATATGCAGTAAGTCACACTGCAGAGTACATCTGACAGGAGGAGGCAGCAAATAGACACGCATCAGGAGCAAGTAACTTTAGGTCACATTAAGTATATTTCTCAAGTTTAAAGAGTAAAAAACCCTGCATTTTTTTTAAAGCATATGGAATTCTTAACTGTCCTAGAAGTTTGAATTTCCTTTGATATTTTATGCTAATGTACAACAAATTTTGCTAATTAAAGTCTAAGGCAGAAGAGAGCTGTGCTTGGTAGGCAAGATAACATTCTTTTGATGTTCTTTAGCAGCATAAATAAATATTTGAATAAATACTTAAATAATTGAATTCTTTCAATTCATAATGGTTCTTATTTACTTGAGAACAGACAATGGACCAACTGTTTAATGCTTTGGGTGGTAGGAAAAGGAGATAGCTAGCACTGTGTCGTGAGAAGGTAAGGTGAATTGACAAGAGCTTGACTTAACATTTTCACTAAATACCCAAATCACAGGCGAGGATCAGAACATGGTATGAGCTAGGATAACACATTCTCCATGCACCCTCAAATGCAAGGGAATCCATTAGTGGTTTTCAACCAGGGGTATGGGTAACCTTGGGGATATGCAGAAGTCTTGTTTATACTGCTCTATACACTGAAATGCAAGTACAAGATATATATTTCAATTGATTTATTTTATAGTTATATGGTAAAAATGAGAAAGTAAGCAATTTTTCAGTGATAGTATGCTGTGACACTTTTGTATTTTTACGTCTGATTTTGTAAGCAAGTAGTTTTTAAGTGAGGCATAACTTGGGGGTACTCAAAACAAATCAGACTCGTGAAAGGGGTACAGTAGTCTGGAAAGGTTGAGAGCCATTGCATTAATGCATCCTTAATAGGCTGGGTTAAGGATAGACATCCATATAAGTAGGTGTACACTAGGAATTAATTCCATAAACTCTTTGTCATCTCTTGAAATTTGCATTTCCATAGTTACTTTCCCAGTCCTTATATCATTAATGTTATATGGGATTCAGAATTTTATGAAAGTAAAGAATATGGATGGTAGACAAAGAAGTGTTTACCTCTTTGTTACACTTCATTCTAAAGGAGATTCAGCAGTGTCACACACTTTATATGGTAACCTTTACAAATAGAACACTTCCATTCACTGAATGCCAGCTAAAAGTCAGGAGATACTTAGAAATTTTTAATTTGATGTGCGGATATACTGGGCAAATCACTCTCACTCTTGACAGCTGAAGAGTTCAAGCTCATCATGCCTACAGAGGCGTGAGAAATGAAGTGGAATTTTTTAAAGTTTCCTTTATGACTCGTAACATTGAATGAGTGAAAAATTATTCACAAGTTGGTTTTCAGTATCAGAGATAGTGACACAAAACTTGTATATCGCAGTTTGTGAGATTTCTCTCTCTATTTTTTTTTTAAAAGATGCATTTAAGCAGCATCCATGCCGATTTTAGTTTGTTCTTTCCACTAACCATGGACATACTCCAAAAGGTGGGCTTTAATATGGTCACAAATCTTGAAGTGCCACAATGAACACACCATTGGCCTGCGTTGCCTATAGCTCAGAGCTGTGATCCGTTTTGTGTAGTACCATACAAAACACAGTCTGTTGACCTAAAGAATGGGTGGGTGGCTCGGAAGAAAAACTGACAAGGGAGACACTTTGCTAAAACACAAATTTAGCAGCATTATGTTCCCACAGGGGTTCTGTGGGAAAATAGTATGTGATCACATAACTCAAGACTGTAGTATAATGCATACACACAAGGGGTCTAAATTAAGGTTGAATAGGCAACCTTAATTCTGGCATTTACAAATGTTTGAGTCCTGGACTTTGCAACATTAAATGTTTTTTTAATATGGTTTTGTATGTGCGATGCATCTGTAGGGCTGCACTATGAATGTTTAGTATATTTACTAAATTGTCTCACTGTAATTGAAATCAGGCAGGTAATACTTGAAGGCCCTAACATAAGAAGTTTAGCACACATGACTGAACAATTCTCATTAGCCACAGTTGTTCATAAAGAAATACTTACGAAGTCAGCTGGGAGGTTGAGTTTGTAAAGCTGTAAAATGGACTGCAGCAAACTGGATACTTGACTGGAGACTAAGACATCTTTGCCTAGCTTCATACAGTCCATCATCTTTCTCTGGCTTGTAGCCACCTGTACATTCCATTTATCCGTATCGGCAATAATGCAGACAGCTTCTGCTATGGGCTCATCTAGTACTGGATACTGTAATAGGTACAAAACAAGAACACTAGCTATTCAAAACATTTTCAACTGGTGTTCACAACTGAGACTAAAAGGCTTCATTAGCACTTACGTTTTACAGGGGAGGCGTGGAATGATAAAGTGGGAAGAGTGTTTCAAAGAAGTGAGACCAAACATAATTTTTGTCTAAAAACGTAAGTTTTTATAAAAATAGTTGAGAACTGTGGAGAATTTGGATTGGATTTTGTTACGGTGAAATCATTAAGACAAACTTGATTGGGGCCAAAGTAAAAATAGGCAAGTCAGATGTGTTGATTTTTTATTTTAAAAAAAGGGTTAGGGTGTGAAAGAGACAGCTATATACTAATCACAAATTTCTTTATACAAAAAGGAATCCCCTGCTCCCCTATTAGAGCAGCTTCAGTGCTGCTTTTTTATTACAGGGGAGGCACAAAGGGTTAGACTGGGGGGCTAAAGCTGTGGCCTGTGTGTTTCAAAGACAAATTTCTGTTCTGTAAGTGCGGAAAAAATTGCAATTTCATTGCTCAATTTAAAACAAGTCCATTACAGAAGCACAGTTCTTTTTACTGCTTACTTCCTGCACAGCTACAGATAGCTAAAAGCACTTAATGTCTGCCACTAGGGCTTGTTCATCTTTAGTCGGCATTTACTGTGCAACTATAAATGTTAATTTAGTGATAGATCAATTACAATAAATTACTTGTTTTGAATGTACAAATAGAGTAAAAAACAGACATTTTAGACATGGTCTAACACACAATGAAGCTTGTATTTATGGGCAACTGTAATCTGCAGTCAGTCATCTGTGCTAATGACTGGCAAAATCTCCGTCCCTAAAAGATTTCTCATCTCCATAGTAACACATACTGTAGTAGGTGGTAATTGCATTAACAAGCTTCCAGGCACCAGCAGACCATCCTACTTGTGCACATTGCAATGCAGTCAGCCTGTTAAGGTAACTGAAAAGGGAAGCACTTCAATATTATATTTTTCCTACTGTAAAGAATAATCCTGTTCAACTTTTCAAGTTGTAAACAGAGCATTACAGATTCTCCCCCCCCTTTATGTTTGCATTATAAGATTTATACAATACAAATGAAAAATCACACGTGAAAGGTGTGTGTGTGTGTGTGTGTGTGTGTGTGTGTGTGTGTGTACTGTCACATGTTCCAAGAGTCAAGAAGTGTGAAGTCTCCATATTGGTCACTAGCAACTGGTTTTATTGAACAGTAGCTATCCTCTCTCTTTTCCCCATCCAGAATATGTTCTCAGTAAGATCATATCATTCCTACTATTAGAGGTCAGTGGCTCTGAAAAAATGTAGGGAAACCTACATGCACTGCATGAAGCAGATCTGCTGGTAACCACTGCTTGAGTTTTTCATCATTACTTATTCCATGCAGTACCAGATCAGGCATGTATGTGGGACAGTAACCACCGAGAAGTGACCTTCCAAAGTTTTTCACACTTGGACTGCTGATTATGTTGGATCTGAAACAGAAGAATATGAAGCCCATTCAAAAGCCAAGAGCATAGCCACCCTTCAGATATCTCTCCCCATTCCTCCTATAGGCACAATAATTATGGTGAAATTGTCAGCATAATAGACTTGTCACAAGATCTTCAAATACATGAAACTGATGCAATTCTTATCTGACAGGCTACATTTAGATGTTGTTGAGAGACCTGACATTAACTAGCCCTCAGGTTTACTCTGCGCCTGGCTCTGTAGCCTGTTTAAATTTACATAGCAAGTCCTCTGGCATTTAAAATGAAGCCACACAGAAGGAAAAAAGAAACAACAAAGCAGAGTTAATACTGGTGTAGGAACCTTAACATTCCCTGACTAATTTTCAACAGTTCAGAACATTTTAGCTTTCTAGATTTTAAGAAAAGAAGACAAGTCTGCAACTGTTAGGCCTTGTGGAATATATAGGCTCCCTGTTTTGCAGCTAGTTGGCTTGCTGAGCTTGAGAGTGCATTGCTTGGTTCAGTGAACACTTAACTAAATGCATATGCAGTCTCAAGCAAAGCAAAGGTATCCGTCCTGAATCAGAATTATGCCTGCATCAAATTTTAGACTTCAGCCGTGTACCAAAAAGTGTGATTAGAATTTTTCTACTCTCTCTAAACTCAAAAGGATGAGAAAAGTGTTTTGCTCAAACTTTCACAGATGTTCACCTTCTGCCAGAGGACAAGCCTGGAACATTTCGGCCTCAAAGGAGCAGTTTCCAAGACCCTAAACAATAATAAAGCCCAGATAACTGGCTGAGTGAAGTCCGTAGAGCTCTGCCCGGTCACAAGGGCTCTCCTGCACAGCTCAGAACGGGGTGGGGATGGAGACGTTGTAATGGAAATTGTTTTATAACCCTAACTATAACAGTGACTTCTAGCAAATATTAAAAGTAAATGTAATGTAAGTACTCCAGACCAGTCTTAGAGGTTTATTTTGTTTGGTTTTGTTTTTAGGTAAATGAATTTAATGCTCATGCTGGATAGACAGTGAAGTTTTCAATTCAAAGCAAAGATAGTAACTATGCACACTCCCTACCCCACCAGCATGTGTCTTAGCCCTGCTGAAGGACCAGAAATATCTGAGAAAAGAAGTACACAGACTGCCTGCTGAAAGAATTGTTTATCATCCTACTCAATCTCTGCCTTTTGCTGAGACTGCCAACAAGGGACCCAGTTGCAACAGCAATTTTTACAGTATGGACACATCAGCAAGAAACTGAGTTGAGACCCCATGCATTTCACAGACCACTGAACAGCTCTTGGGTAGCAACAGCGTTTGACCCCAGCTGGCACAAGATTCACTCAAATACATTCTTTACCTTGGTAAAGGAAGTTCTACTTCTGTAAATTCTTCATGCCTATTGCTGACATGGCCTCGAGGGTGTAGATCAGAGATACATGAAGCACCATCATCGTCGCTGTCTCCAAGTGCACTATCTGAACTCTCATTCCTAGGAATATCCCCTTCGATTCGGAAGGGGATTTTCCTTCCAGCATCCCCATAGAGGACATCTTCAGTGACTACTTGGCTAGAGTCCTGTACATCTGAACTTGTTTTAACAGAGTCAAGTAAATGGCTCTCCCCATTCTTGGAGCACAGGGTTCTAGCTTCCTCTACGATTTCTGTTTTTGCGGTTTCTATTTTATCAGATGGCTTAAGTGGTTCATCTGACAAGCCACACAGAGTAGAAGTATTTGCTACATTCATTTCAATTTTATTACTCTCAGCAAAATATTTATCAAATATACTTGCACTTGCATCACATGATGGAATTTGTGCATAACAGATATTACGCCTAATGTGTAATGGTTTAAGGGAGGCTTTGGAAGTTTCTTGTTGGCTCTGGGAAGTTTCTGCGGGCACATTTGGTGGACTTGAAGTGCAGCTTGCTACCTGTAGATTTTTTTTGAATGCCCTAAAATGTTCATCCATGTCACTCTTGCGAGTTTCTAAATCTGACTCTGGCGATGCAGAACTTCCAATCTGGAAGGTGACCCTTTCTAAATGAGGACTCCTATCAATAAACCTCTCAGGACACGGTACAGCAGATGACCTGTCAGATGGCTTTTCTGCTACTTCACTCGTGGCCTGGTTGCTATTCTTTAAGTCATCCATTAAATCCTCTGATTCAATTTGTTCTTCAAAGTGGTAGGACACAGCTCCTACATCAACTACCACCTTCCCTTTCCTACTGACATCCACCATTCCTTTAGACTCAGAACTGCCAATTGTGCAGTCTTTTGATGCAATACAGGATGCCCTGGAGCTCTGATCAGCCTTTCCAGTTACTTCTTCATTCTTTTCTTTTGAGGACCTTGGCAGAGCAGGAGAGCTCTCTGGGTTACTGATGTACCCCGCAGTGCTACTGGTTTGATTTCCACCATTCTTCTGAGGTAGGATTGGAGGCACAAGGGAAGGTTCATTCTTAACAGTGACAACCAAATAATCAGATTCTTCAACCACTCCCTTTTCCAATGTAGTTGTGATCTTGCTTCCATTTAGCAGTTGCTCCTTCTCTCCAACTTTCCCATTCCAGGCCAGTTGATTTTCCTGTAGCTCAGAGCACCGTAGGAAATATGTTAGAACGTAGAGAATACGTTGAACTAATTCCTTATGTTTTCCAACAATCACAGTCCGTGTCAGCCTAACGGGAGAGCCTATGGCACCATACAGATCACCTATGCAAACATATAGGGAAACAGGTACTTCACAAATGTGTATGTGGTTACACTGCAAGTTTCAGAAGTAGAAAACAGACATTCAATGCATTCTTTGTAAGAACAGACCTACATAAATTGGGCAATTCCTTTTAAAATAATTTTAACATGCTTTTCCTCACAGCAAATTAATGGAGGTTTGAAGCATTTGTTTTTTCTTTTTTAAACCCACATATTTCCTCTTATTTGCATCCAGGCTTGTTTTCATAGGGTTGATCATGAGCGTGAGACTGCTAGCATTCAATCTCTGTCACCTCAACACAACTGGAAGTTTTGCTTTACAAAACAAAGCTTACAAGATTTTGTTATTTTCATTTGGAAATGGAGACAAGGAAAGTAAGTCCTTTTACTTATAAGCTGAGCACAGTTGCTATGGAAATCAGAAGCAAACAAACAGGAAGCCCAATTGACATTTTTAATAGAGTTTCTAGGAATAAAAGCCAAATCAAAGCCTTGATCCTAAGAACATACTCACAGGATTTACTTTATGCATGCAAGTAGTCCCACAGGGAATAGGGAAAGAACAGGTTACAGACTGTTAGATAATTTAGATGTATTGAAGTTGGCAGGGCCTGACAAATGCACCCTAGGGTACTTAAGAAACTAGCTGATGCAATATCTGAACTATTAGCAATTATCTTCAGGAACTCGTGGAGGATGGGTGAGATCCCAGAGGGCTTCAGAAGGGCAAACATAGTACCTATTTTTAAAAATGGGGAACAAAGAGGACATGGGGAATTATAGATCAGTCAGTCTAACTTCGATACCTGGAAAGATACTGGAACCAATTATTAAACAATCAGTTTTTAAGTACCTAAAGGATCATTGGGTGAATACGTAATAGCCAGCAAGCATTTGTCAAGAACAAGTAATGCCAGAGCAACCTAATTTCCTTCTTTAACACAGTTACTGGCCCAGTGGGGAGGGGGAAGGTGGAGGGAAGCAGTAGATGTGATGTAGCTTGATTTTAGTAAGACTTTTCATGCAGTCCCAAATGCCACTCTCATAAGCAAACTAGGGAAGCATGGTCAAATTGAAATTACCATAAAGTGGATACACAACTGGTTGAAAGACAATACTCAAAAAGTAGTTATCAATGGTTCACTATCAACCTGGGAGGATGTATAAAGTGGGATCACCCAGAGGCCTGTCCTGGATCTGGTACTTTTCAATATTTTCACTAATGACTTGGATAATGGGGTCGACCGTATGGTTATAAAATTTGCAGATGACACCAAGCTGGGATAGGGTTGCAAGCACCTTGGAAGACAGTATCAGAATTCAAAAAGACCTTGTCAAATTGGAAAATTGGTCTGAAATCAATCAGATGAAATTCAATGAAAGACAAGTGTAAAGTACTTCACTTACGAAGGAAAAACCAAATGCACAACAACAAAATGGGAATAACTGGCTAGGCAGCAGTACTGCTGAAAAAGGATCTGGGGGTTCTAGTGCATCACAAGTTGAATATGAGTCAATATCAGTGGTTAAAAAGGCTAATATAATTCTGGGGTGTATTAACAGGAATATCATCCGTAAGACATGAGGGGTAATTGTCCTGCTCTACTTGGCACTGTTGAGGCCTCAACTGGAGTATTGTGTCCAGTTCTGGGAGCCACCCTTTAGGAAAGATGTGGACAAACTGGAGAAGTCCAGAGACAAGCAACAAAACTGATAAAAGGTTTAGGAACTCTGACCTATGAGGAAAAGTTAGAAAAAACATATAACCTTAGTTCTGAGAAGAAGCGGGGGAGAGACATGATAGCCTTCAGATATGTTAAGGACTGCTATAAAGAGGATGCAGCAAGGGAGATTTAAGTTAGAGATTAGGAAAACCTTTCTAATTATAAAGGCAATTGAATACTGAAATAGGTTGCCAAGGGAGGTTGTGTAAGCCTCATCACTGGAGGTTTATAAGTTAGACAAACACCTGTCAGGTATAGTCTAGGTATACTTGGTCCTGCCTCAGCACGGGGTGATGAACTAAAAGATGACATCTCGAGCTCCCTTCCTTTATGTTTCTAAGATTAACAGCTAGGTGTATTAAAGCAAATGCTTGCTTGCAGGATTCAGGCCTGTGTTTTACGTATATAAACTTACTTATAAAAAGAGTCTTGGAGCAACAATAATATTATGACAACTCAATATAAAATTTTAAAATAAAAACTTAAGGTTTGCAGAGACTGAGCAGTTCCTTCATCATGAACAATATAATTTTATCACTTATAGAATGCTGCAATTGATTGAAATCACGGCATTTTAGTATTATTTAATAAAACATGCATTTATACAAAACTTTCCATTTTTAACGCTATTAAGAAATATTACACCATAACCTTCCAAAAGATTTGTTTTCAGAAAGCACTTTTGTACTATGAACCCTGTCTTTTTAGGAGGGAACCACCAGAGGGCAACACTTTCCTTCATATTGATGTACATTACAATAAATATCTGAACTCACTTTTTTTTACCTGAGAATAAAAAAGAACTGATGTTTTGAGTTCAACCATTTAGAATTTGTCTGGGTCTTTAAAACTAGTATTATCTTCCTACTGAGCCTACTCCATAATGTGCACTGTTACCAGCTCTGTGTTTGGAGAACAATTTATTTTCCTTCTTTCCTCTAGAACTACTGGCAGCTCTTCCTGGGTGAGAGGACAAGCTCTACTGCCCATACAGGTCCATACAGTTTCCTCCAGCTGGCTTCTACATACCTCAACCCTGGGTTCTTATTTCCCTAAATCAGTTCCCACTTTCCTGAACCCCAAAACACCCAGTCCCTCACTCCTCTGCTCAACAACTCAGTAACTTTTTTAAATATATTTTTTTTTAAAGCAAGCAATACAACTCTCTACTATGAATATATATAATGGAGTTAGGAATCCTCAGTGCCAGAGAGGCTACTGATAAGAGCTCCGCTGTTCTCAGAGGTGGCAGATGACAGAACAAGGAGTAATGGTCTCAAGTTGCAGTGGGGGAGGTCTAGGTTGGATATTAGGAAAAACTCTTTCACAAGGAGGGTGGTGAAGCACTGGAATGGGTTACCTAGGGAGGTGGTGGAATCTCCATCCTTAGAGGTTTTTAAGGTCAGGCTTGACAAAGCCCTGGCTGGGATGATTTAGTCGGGGTTAGTCCTGCTTTAAGCAGGGGGTTGGATTAGATGACGTCCTGGGGTCTCTTCCAACCCTAATCTTCTATGATTCTATGACAAGAACCAAATAGAACTAAGCTAGATAAGCAGCAGGAACAGGATACTGACACGGAACTATTGTTATTCAAGTTGCTTCTTTAGAATTTCACTAAATTTTCTAGATTGTTTTACATTGGACAGACCATATATAGGAGGGGAAAATGGAGCAGGGGGTGGGGGAGGGGAAAGGATTGCCCAAGTTGTGGAATTTTTTTAGAGTAAGATTTTATGCATGTGATTATCTACTCTGCGAACATTCATGTCCACGTACGTTGGCTCTGAAGAGAAATATTCAGAGATGAATAAAACTGCCAGTTATAAATATTTTGCCAGCTCTCATTCACATGCTTCTTATATAGCCACTTGATTTCATGTATCAAGATACTTAGTAAGCTATGTAGGTAGAAGAGAGTCATCACATCTGAGGACTTGGGGCAAGATTTTCTAGCCAGTTTACTACCCCCTTTGTGCAACTGAGATGGAGCAAAAGGGCTGCAATTCCACTGCCCAGATAGAATTTCCCTGGCAAAGAGGAACCCTCTGCTTGCCCATCCACACTGCCGCCAGGCCCTGCAGCCTCCCTTTCCCAGCGAAGCGGGTGCACCAGCGCTCTACTCTAATGATACTCCACTGGCATAGGGTCCATCAGGGACCACAAACCAGTGGCAGACTTTAATGCTGCCTGGCAGCAGCTTCAGTTTGTGTCAGACGAGGACTGGCCAGAGAATCAGGGAGCTGGAACCAGCTCCCTGATATCCCCCCACCCCATCCTCAATATGCTTACAGATGAAGTACAAGTTTTAATCTTGTCTGCCTCTGCATAGCTCCCACCTATGATGTATTTTTAAAAATAGCTGTGTGCATATAAAATAATGTGTTTGTAGGGAAGTGCTACATTTCAATTAAATAGGTTAAAGTTTAGTAACTGTTTTATACCAGATTTTTTTTAAGGTTTTCTACTGACCGAGCTGTGCCCAGAGAGGGTTATAAGGATGCGATTTTGCCAGCAGGTTTACAAATTGTGATGTGCCTTTCTCAGAGAAGGCCTTTATGGGAGGATGGTCAACTGGCATTACAGTTGGGACCCACGCCAGGTGATAGGTCAGCACCGCAGTCAATAAAGCAGCTAAGAACCTAAAGAAAAAGAATACAACAAAAATAAAATCCCAGAAAAAAAAAAGTATCACATGTATGCTCATGTCTGTGCGCTTACTATTATGTTTGTATGCATCAGAACACAAGTTACTGCAGGGGTAAGGGGATGATGCAGAAGGAAGCATACTGGTTTTTGTTGATCTGTTCTATCAGAAGTGTAAATTCCTTAAGAAAGCGCTGGCATAGCTGGTTCTTTTCCAAAGTGCTGGACATCATGGTAAGCCACACAGGTTCTGCGATCCTTGGAACTGAATACAGGTTCCAGATTGTAAGTCTACCAAAAGAAAGAAAGAAAAAAAAGCTGTTAACCTGTGAATGAGGTTGCAAAAATATATAGAAGAAAAAACAAACAATTTTTTTCCATTTCTTTTTTTAACATCTGTTAAGAGTTCTAATAGTTACGTAGGTTCTGTGTAGCTAGTCAGAGGCTCCACTCACATAATGAGAAGTGTTCTGTAGGACACTAAATTACATGAGATGCACCTTAAGTGCATTAACAATATTCTAATCAATACAATTGCAATTTCTTTGACAAAGAAGCATTCCTCTGAGCATGCAAGGATATGTAAGGAGGATACGAAATTCATCTCAGCACAAACTAAACAGTTGGACTAAACATTATAATGTTTTAATGAATCAAAATGTATTGCCGCACCAAGTTCAATAGGTTAGTTTTACCTGGCAAATGCTTCACATACAATCAACATTTATTTCATCATACGTGTCTGGTATATTGTGTCATCAAAGGATGCAAACAGACTCCAGGAGCACCTTTAAGACTGAAGAACTATGCTGTACTCTGAATGAAATCTGCAGCTTGACTCATCATCCTGGCTATGCAACCACCAATCAGGTGCTTTACCACCTGAGTACATATGCCCAGATGATTAGTCAATACATTGAACTTGCAGTTTTAGAAGTGTGATCTTAGACATACAATGATTTGATGGGTAGCTTGATAGCAAAACACAAACCCATCACAAATGGCCGCCCTCTCCAATAACGGCTGTCAATATACCTCTAATTTAGGGGTATATTGAGGGGTACGGAGAGAAGAGGAGAGCTTGAAGAAAGGAGAGCTTGGGGGGAAAAAGTCTAGTGGCATAAGACAGCAAAAATTAATACAATGGGAAAATATGTATCGGGGGGGAAAAGTCAAATCTAGAGTCAAAAAGTCAAATCTAAGTCATAAAAATCAAGTCCATGGTGTAACACTCGTATTTTACAGTGACATACTAAGAACTACCTTAAAAGAACATTAAGATTGCAAAGTCAAGCACTCAGAGTTAGAAAATGCCAGAATTAAGGTTGCAACGAGGCCTTAATTGGGCCTCCATAAGTGCATGAATTATGATAGTCTTTAATTACATGATCATATACTATTGTTCCACTGGACCCTAGCCTTCTTCAGTGCATAGAGTAGATGTTGCTCACTTAATGATATTCAGTATTTTGTTTTGTCCGGATTCAATGGCCTGATTGCAGAAAATCAGGCCATTGAACACCACACTATTCCAACCCTACTCTATTATCATCAGAACTATTCATTTCCTCAGGAGCTTTTCTATGGCAATTTTCAGTATAGTATGAGTGCTTCACAACATCCACTTATTTTCACAAATTCTATAGCAGGATCATTTTTTCAGTCAGCATGCCTAGTGGTCAGGGCCTATGACCCTCTTTCACTTCAAGTGTGTTCTGGTTCAGCTACGTCGGCTTCCTTGCCGGTAACCCCTGGTCCTGCCCATTCCAGGGGTAGGCACAGGGGATCCTGACCCAGGATCCTCAGAGTGTGATAGCATGGGATGGCCTGGGTTCAGCCCACTTCCTGCTCATCTGTTTCTGGGCCACTTCTCACCTCACTGGATGCCGCAGTTTGGGGCATGGCTGTCACTGAGTTATAACACTTTGCTTCAAACCCCAAAGTCTGGGGGCTGATGCAGGTGACCCTCTGGTTCCCGTGCACATGGTTCTCCATACCTCTGGGGCGATGTCTCCACGAGCAAGGGGGAGACTCACAGCCAGATCTTCTCATTAATGGTTCCCCCCCCCATACTTTTGCAGGGCAGTCCTCCTCCAGAAAATGGCTTCTCTCCTTCCTGCTTGCCTGGGCTGCTGGAGCTCTTTTTATACTGCTCCTTTCCCCAGGCAGTGCCTGAGGGGCAGAGCTTTCCCAGCCCATTACAGCTCCAGCCCTTCCCCTGCCGTAGTGTAGCGTTTATGAACTCCATCACACCCTCTGAGGCTAGGGATCAGTATTCTTCCCCATTTTACAGATGGGGAACTGAAGCACAGAGAACTTAAGGTCAAAAGTACCCCTAGTTTTGGGTGCTCAATTTGAGACACCTAAGACGTGATTTTTCACAACACTTAGCATGATATTGCACTGTGTGTTCAAAGCACAGCGCCCCCTGACTTCACTTGTACATTTGAGTGCTCAGCACACCTCTGCACATCAGGCCCCAGGAGAGCGAGTCAGGCACCCAAAATATGAGGCACACACAATTAGTGACCACCTGTGAAAAGTTGGTTCAAGTAGCTTTCCTAGCTTCACACAAGAACTCTGTGGCCCAGGCAGGAATAGAATCTATTCAGCACTCAACTGCCCTAACCATAAGACTGTCCTTTTTATTCCTGCGTGCCACACCGGCCTCTGTCATTACACACCTTCCAACTTCTGGAAGTAAAGAAGCAGGGGTCCTACTGACGACACTCTCCTTTATTATATAATCCTGATTAATTCCCAGAGCACAGTCCATGCTGAGCTTTAAATCAGGCAGAGGTCTTGAAGAAAAAGTCATTTGTGATCACGCTGTTAAAAAGACTATCCTCATATGTGCAAGAGGACCAGATTAAATGGATCTCTGGGTCATCAGTTTGGACCTTTAGAGCCACAGAACAGACCTATACCACTTAAGCTAATAAAGTAACTGCTAGCAGTAATAGGCTGTTACCCTCTGTGTGGACAAGCGGCTACAGGGGGATCAGATACACACTTTGCCAGTGGATTTCACAGCTACCTGCTGACAGCAGAGGGTTGTTAGACTCATGGCTCCTGGGTTCAATCAGAGGAGAGTGTTCTCTAATGGCTGTAGACCCTTCTGCCCTTGCGCCCCCAGCCTGCCCTCTGCTCCTATCCATCCTCCACCCTATCACCTCCACTCCTACCCCCCAGCTCCTGCCTGCCTCCTTTCTTGCAACTCTGCATTCCAGTCAGATGTTCTCCCCCCTTTCCTCCTCACCTGGTTGCTGAGGGACTGAAGTGGGGGGACCAAGGGAAGGGCATTGAGAGCACAGGAAATAGTCTCCCTGCTATCAGTTCCACTATCCGACACCACAGCTGCCTTTTGCAGCCTGGGGGAGCAAATGCAGGGAAAGTCTTATTCAGTCTGTGGGCTGAAGCATGCTCCTTTGTTCTGTGGGGATGGTGCACATGCAGTCCAGTTGGCAGGTACAAGCCATGAGGAGAGATTAGCTACCAGACTAGTAAACCTCTTCTGAGCATGTGTGCACTGAGATTTTTCAAATACTTAGAGCCGGGCCACATTTGGGTGGATTTTCACAGGAATGGCAAAAGGCACCACCCCCCTGCCAAATTTTAAGTACCTGCTTCAAAACAGGGAAGCATTCAAGTTTCTCTGCACAACAACTGTAAGAATTTTTTTAATATAGGAATACAATGCATTTTCCCCTACTGTCATTCTTAGAAATGGCTGAACCATTTTTGCTGAAGTTTTCCAAAAAATTTCAGTCCTAGGCAGACACCTAACTTGGAAAAACTTAGCCCAAATGATTACAGTTTGGCAAAGTTATTGAAAAAACAGGATCTTATAACTTTAGGTGGTGCTACCAGCTTCTCCTATCATATGGTGTAAGAGCAGCTCACCTGAATTCTCCCAGGGCATCCGTGACACGGCTGATATAAACCTGTACTCTTAGGCTGGATTCTGCTATTTTTCTACAGAGGATCATGGCCTTGAACAATAAAAAGTGACATCTTAAAGAATGCAAAATAGTTGATATCATCTTTATAGGCTCATCAACATGTTGGAATTGATGCACAGACACCGTGGCTCTAACCCCGATGCTATGCGGCCACTTACGATAGCAAGAGCTGCCCACGTCCCCATGTGTGACTGTGTAGAACCAATCTAGGACATGTAACCAGGTGTGTGGGGGGAGGAGAGCAAGGGCTGTACACCAGATACTATCCTCCCTGCCAGCCCTTTCAAAGCAAGCATGCACTCTCTCCCATAATGCATCAACCAATTGAAAAAACATCTAAATGAGAGAAGATCACCCCTGCCCTCAAATCCTCCTTCCAATGCAAGAAGAGAACCCAAGGAGGGACTGTGGTCCTGAGGTACAATATTTTTGAATGCAGTTAGTAAGGAAGAGACGCTATGTGCTACCCCCCATACAGGGCTCAGTCTGCAGGTTGGCTTCACCCCGTGATTATTTATGCCTTTCTAGGCTCTAGAGCAGTGTTTCCCAAACTTGGGACGCCGCTTGTTCAGGGAAAGCCCCTGGCACGCCCGGCCGGTTTGTTTACCTGCCGGGTCTGCAGGTTCGGCTTATCGCAGCTCCCACTGGCCGTGATTCGCTGTGCCCGGCCAATGGGGGCTGCGGGAAGCGGCAGCCAGTACGTCCCTCGGCCCGCGCCGCTTCCTGCAGCCACCATTGACCGGGCACAGCGAACCACGGCAGTGGGAGCCATGATCGGCCAAACCTGCGAATGTAGCAGGTAAACAAACCGGTCGGGTGCACCAGGGGCTTTCCCTGAACAAGCGGCATCCCAAGTTTGGGAAACACTGCTCTAGAGTATTCCATCCCTGCTTAGTGCTTATTGTTCAGACTCCACTAAATAGCATTCTGTACCTTTTCAATTGCACTCTTTAACTTGTTCATATGGGATTCAAATAGAGGGAAGTGAGAGAAAAAGAAGTCTTGGAAGTTCCTCTGTGCATCTTCTCTTCCAGGCAGAGAGAATATTACGCTGATGGCAATTTTTTTCCTCCGAATTATTGCAGGATTGGAACTGCAGCTTTCATCAGCCATGCTAAAAGTCTCTTCAGTGGACCTGCCAGGAGAGAAATGGTAGGCCAGTTACCCTGTGTGTTTCTTACGTTACTGTACAATGCATAGTTCTGTATGTCAGCAAGAGATTCTAACCATACCTCCAAGTCTCCTTCAATGCCCTACAAAAATTTTGCCCACGCTTACTTCCCTCCTTAAAAATGTCACTCACTCACAGGTAGCAAAATATTCTCAGTGGCACAACTCAAACTACGGAACCCTTTGCTAGAATGCAAGACACCTTTTCATTAAAGCTTTCCTCTAGGAATAGCACCCATAAACAGAACCCCTGAAAACACTTATGTGTGGGTATTTCCGACTGACATCACCATCATATCCAAATGCCTTATAAGAATTAGTACATTTATCATAATACCCATGTGTGGTAGGGGCTATTATTGCCATTTTACAGATGGCCAATGAAAGCACACGGCACATTAAATAACTTTCCAAAGATCACAAAGGAAGTCTGTGGCAGAGCTGGAAAATGAATCCTGGTCAGCTGAGTCCCAGTTCAGCTCCGTAACCGCAAGGCCATTTTATCATTGAATTCACACAATCCTGTTCATGGCAGAATTCAGAAAATGTATTTGTTATCTGTACAGTGATTAAGTATCTACTCCAATGAGCTTACTAATTGAGAAATAAAAGACTTCACTGAAGACAAACCATCACCACTTTGATACCTGACTTGAGTCAGGTATCTTGATATAAAATGCTAGTGGAGACAACACACTCATTTCCCCCCCTCGATATAGCTAATCGGTAAGCAATAAGTGTGTGGGGATGTTGTGTTGACCTCAGTTACCTACATAAAGGTAAAAACTGCCTGTGCCTTATCTCCGCTAGGATGTGACATCATCAGGATAGCGCTCTCAAAGTAAAAAAAAAACAAAAAAAAAAACATTTTTTTTTGCAGTGACGACATAGCATTGTTTTGTGTAGTGCTAACCAGGACCAAGTTAAACAGGTAATGTAGCTACTTTTACTCTCCCACTCCTACCAGTCCTTTCTGTTCCCTTTCTATCTTGTTCTATCTTATGGCAGCATCCTGAGTTTCAAGGAGTAATTTTAAATCACTTAAGAGCTTTGCTTACTGCTCCAATCAGCCAAAAACTAAGTCATGGTAACTGTAATCTCAATAGAAACCACAGAAATACCCGGTGGAATAGGGCAGGACCTCTCAGCCTGTAAGGTATGACCCAGAAGCCAGTCATGGGTTGTCCCCTCCTCATTGGGTTGTGATATCCTTAACTTCTAGGCACCATCTCTCTAACACTGGCAGTCCCATGGAGTCAATGAGTACAGTATACAACAATTTGTGAATGCAGCACCAGGCATGTGATCAAGAGTGAGAGAGACAAGTCATCAGAAAGTGTTTGGAGCCAGAGATCAAGAAACTGATGGTCCATGATGAAAACCATCTAGCTTTTGACTTTACATATACTTAGGGGTCTGACTGGAAAAAATAAGTAGTGGTTATCTCTGATGCTTGGCTCACTCAACACCAAAATGAGACAATGCTTACAATAGTGTGTAGACCTTCATAACATTGTTTCATTTCCTGCAAGCTAGGATCAGCAGTGGAATAGTTAACCACGTTTTTAGGGTTAACGTTCTATCACGATGAGAAAGTTCACAAGTGCCAGTGCTATGGCAGATACAGGCAGACAGTTGAACTCTGTTTACGTTTTGATGGCTCTTGTCTCAGCCATAAAGACTAGAGAACCTATTTAAGGGGAAATTTTGATTCTACAGCACAAGATGGAGATGCCAAGAAGAGATGAAATGAGCACCCATTGGTAGCTGCTCCTTTGCAGGCCAGTCTGATCCCTACATTTACGGACCACAATGAATTTCTAAAGGCATTGTGACTATGTCACCCTGCAATAAGACACCCAAGTACCTCATAATGAACATGCCAGGAAGCCGGTAAGAGTTTTTGGAGGCTATTAACTGCCATAAACCAGAACAGTGCTTTTCAAAAAGCTACTTCTGTCTCAGAAATACCTTTACCGGTTTTTGGTTTTTTTTAAACAGACTATTACAACACAGTGTTGTGTAACTGGCAAAGTATTTATCCTACCATCCATTATCAATGTCACTGAAGTCATGTTTCAGGGTGGCAAGGAGGGAGTTAATCATAGTTTAAATGCACCCAATCTCCAATAGTGCTGTCAGATGCCAAAGGATTGTCAGAAAACCACATCAGAAAATAAAGATATTTGCAATGCAATTCTGAGTCTACTGATGTTTCTGGCTTTGGAGAAGTTATTGCAATTAACTGAACTAAAAGAATGTTTCAGAGGGTATATTATTGTGCCAATCTCTAAAAATGTTCCTGGTAAATTCGTAGCATTTTCTTTTTTTTTTTTTTAAAGGAAAGTATTAGATAGGTGTTGTTCAATCCGTACTGACTGCACTTCAGTTGAATCGAGCAAAAAGATGAGCAAAAAGACAAGCAAAAAACTGGCTATTTTTGGAAACTCATTCTAAGCAGAAACTGTTTTCTGGCTGATCTATTTGATGAGTTGAATATGCTAAATTTGTCACCACAGAGGCACTAAAGAGAAAACTGAGCTTGTGGGAAACAAGAGCTCAAGATGATAACATAACCTCATTTGAACTCCTTAGTAACTTTTGTGCAAAGATAGAAATTCCCATGGACTTTGTGAAAGGGACAGTAAATCAACATATAAGAAACATTGCAAACTGAGTTCTTGTATAGTTTCCCATAGTTTGAGATTGAGAAACAGAAGTCTGACTGTGTGAGAACCCTTTTCAACAAAGTTGCTAATTATGCTTTCTAGTAACCATATGGAACTGCAGACAGAAGTTCTATTTTCTTTGGGCAGTTGGTCTAAAGATCAGTCAGATGCTGTGCAGTTTTGGCTGTATGAATTAAAGCACAGATTCAGCTCCTATTGAGATCAATAGCAAAAATCCATTGTTTCAATGGTACTTGCTTGTTTGAACAAATGAATGTTTGAACATAGCAACACCTGTAATGCCGGACAGCCTAACTACTGGATCTAAAATACCTTTGTGCAATTTCCTTCTCTACTGTGGCTCTGATGAAAGCAAATGCACAGAAGTCATTTACCTCTGGAGAAAGATTTTATGCTGCATGCTGTAAATACTATACCAAGAACAGAAAAACTAATGTTCAGCAAGCAGACTTAAATTTTGTCTTTAGGAATAAGAAGTTACCACTTTCAGTTACAAAAACATGGACACATATTTGAGAATGAACTTTTTAAAAAAATGCCTCTTTAAATGAGATTTTAATCAAAGGAATTTTTACACTAACTTAACTGATCACTATAAGATGATCTAAATTGAACACAATTTAACTAATTAACCAATGCCTTGTGCTTTGTCTAAAAGCTATTCCATTAGTTTTTGAACTTGAGGTCACCTTTTCATATGGTGGGTTTCAGGATAATTTCTTTGGCCCACAAACCAAAAGAAAGCCACTGTAGTATAGCTTCCAAAATATCTGTCTGTAGCAATGATTAATGGAACAGAGATATGGGGTATGGAAATGGTTCTTCCAAGGTGTTTGTAGGGCACTTAGCCTGTTTAACTTGTATATGTATTAAGACAACCTGTGACCCATTGTCTAAGTATTCCTTTCAATGGTAAAAACCAAAGGGGGCCTTTCATGTGGGAAATATGTACATGGAATCTCTGTAAGAGAATCAACTAAGTCATCTCATTGGGGAGAAGTGGGCTTTGCATCTCCTTGGTAAAGGCTATGGAAGCACTTGCATAAGCCTGGAAAACCCTCAGAATCAACAAGAGGACAGGGTTATCAGCCCCTAGGCACCTCCAGCTCCTTGGAAGCGGCTGATCCCAACTTCCCTGAAAACATAATACAGCATTAAGTTGGATAACCTTTTCCAGGTAACGCCCACCACACTGGAGGGCAAGGGGAGAGAATGAAACCCAATTCCCAAAGCCTGCATCAACTCCGTACTGTTCCTAATCTGCACAGAGAGGGGTCCACTGGCTTCAGGCCTGTGAGCACGCATGCACATATGCAGGTCCATTTGTGAGTGAGTGAGGTAGCTGAGAGGCTATGATTCTATGAATGACTATCAGGGTTGGAAGGGACCTTAGGAGGTCATCTAGTCCAACCCCCTACTCAAAGCAGGACCAATCCCCAACTAAATCATCCCAGCCAGGGCTTTGTCAAGCCTGACCTTAAAAACCTCTAAGGATGGAGATTCCACCACCTCCCTAGGTAACCCATTCCAGTGCTTCACCACCCTCCTTGTGAAAGAGTTTTTCCTAATATCCAACCTAGACCTCCCCCACTGCAACTTGAGACCATTGCTCCTTGTTCTGTTATCTGCCACCACTGAGAACAGTCTAGATCCATCCTCTTTGAAACCTCCTTTCAGGTACTTGAAAGCAGCTATCAAATCCCCCCTCATTCTTCTCTTCTGCAGACTAAACAAGCCTAATTCCCCCAGCCTCTCCTCATAAGTCATGTGCCCCAGCCCCCTAATAATTTTTGTTGCCCTCCGCTGGACTCTTTCCAATTTTTCCACATCCTTCTTGTAGTGTGAAAAAGCACATTCCTTATCTTGCTATGAAAAAGCAAGACTGTCTGTAAGCCGAGTCTTGATGCACCCCATGACGTTTTCGTCACACCAGTGGCAAATGTATTGAAGTTATTATAGCCAAACTTCGGCTTTTGCTTTTGGGTCATAGCTCTCTTTTTTCAAGGTGTGCCAAAATCATGCTTGAGGCATCCTGTACAAGTCAAGAGAGTTGTCATGGTCTATTGCACCAAAGTTTTGTTAACTAGTCACTAATCAGTTTGTTATAGTGGAATATAATTGTGCCACTGATGGTGTTACATTCTCCCTCATGTCAGTAGGTAGCTCCGTTCTTCCAGTAACAGCTGAGAGTTTAATTTTCTTGTTTGAATGGGTGCCTCAGAGATAAATTACAATCCTTCATTTGAAATGTGTTCATTTTCAACCTCATTTTGTAGTAATTCATTTGTAATAATCTTAAGCAACACTTAAGACTAGTATGTAGGAGATATAAGACTGTTACTAGGAAAAAAAATTACATTGACTTGCCCCTTTAAGAACAGAGGCGTGGCCAATTTCAGCAAATGGAGCCCAACTGCTATTGTATTCCAGCAGGAGAAGCTCACAACACTCACCACCTTGGAATAATTCCATTTTCTAAACTTGTTGTTTGACTTCGGAGCCAGCGGCGCTGGTAGCTACTGGAAGAGGAGGATGAGGAGCTTGGGGATGGGAACGGTGTAATCAAGAGACTGCTCAGAGATGCTGTCAAGAAAATACACACATGGACATTTTGTAGGGTGCCGATTAAATAATACTTTTCCCTTTGGCCAGGTTAACATGAGTATAATTTTTGCCTATTGATTTTCTCATTTTTTTAAAAAACAGTAGCTTTCCTTTCAGTCTGACTCATTCCCAGCAGGTGAAACCATCATTATTTTAGTTATTCTTGCTGCCTTAACATAGAAGACGACTTTTTTCTTAACAGCACCAGAATGTTATATGTAGTGGAGGCTACACTGATGGAGTCTCTCTCCCTGTGCTGGCTTTCTACTCCTCTGAAGCAATCTGTCCTAAGAGATGTTGCCAGTCATGACAGGCAGGCCAACATCTACCCACTGCTTTTCCTCCCACTGAGCAAAAATCCTCTCCCCTCTTTTCTTTAGTGGATTTCTTCCCTAGCTTATACATTTATATTACTGAAGTACTAGATAGATGAGAACCAAATGAGTTAATGTTGTAAAGGCAGAGTATCACAAGACACATCCCCTTTCTTACTGATTTGTAGTGGAAAAGGGGAAGAGTATGTCCTAGCAGTGGAGCTGATGAACAGAAACCTAGTTTATAGGGAAGGGAACTGCTCAACAGATCCACAAGTTCATGTGTATGTGCTATAAGCAGCGATATCCAAACTCCACCCCACTGGTTGGGCAAAACCTGAATCTGTTGAATCACTGTGCTAAAAAGCTTTGCTTTCATCAAATGGGAGAAAAAGAAATACAGATACCTGACCGAGCAATGCCGCTGTCTCTGTCCTCATTTTGCCCTCTGCTAGGCATATCAACGGGTGTGCTATGTGCTAAAGTAAACAGATCAGATCAACAGAAAACATTACACGCTGCCTCATATTGTTTGTCAGTGTTAAGCAAAGTTTATGTTTAAAAGGCCACACAAGAGCAAAGTCACATCCAGTGCAGTTAATTTAAGCAATAGCTATGTCCACAGTGTGTGGGCAGATAAAAAAAAATTCAGTGTTTGAAGAGGTGATAGCAAGCAATATTTCAATACTGAACACTACTAGTGGGATCGCCTTTTTTTATTTTAGACTAAAATACCTTCTAAGTACCTGTAGGAATCTGAGCATTAATTTATATACACTGAAAAAGTCATACAGCTGAGAATAAGCCCCATGAAAATGTCTCACGTAGAGTCCCCGAAAATGGGAGCACCCAAAATCTCTAGTCACACTTGAAAATCCTGATTTAGTTTATTTTTGTAGTGTCACTGGCACTGAACAGGCTAACAATACTTTATGTGGAGTATCAGTTTCAGTTGATTTTAAATTAACCACTATGCTTGCTTTATAGCATGAAGCAAAAATTCAATCCAGTGTAGATCACCAGTAAGTGTTAGTAGCACATATTCACTTAACTTATGAAGCATGCAAGATTTGTGAGGGAAGTGAAGTAACTTTTCATTTTTGCAATCAACAGGATCAATTAGATCCGAGGTTTTCCCAACAGCATGAGTAATCGTCATGCCTGTAAAAGGATCTTTTCATATGTAAAGTAGCCTAAATGCTACTTTCGAATTTAAGATAAAGCCTTTAATATTGTAAAATCAAAACTTAAACACTCCCAGACTCAGTTCAATAATGTCTTAAAAGAGTTGCCATCACGTGAAAAAAATCCAGAGGTCAGAAGATATGGGAGGAAAGCAAAGAGGGAAAGAAGCAAAAGGGAACTGCACACCAGCAAGAGATCAAGTGTAGACCAGGAAACATAAATCCTCTTAGAAACATAAGGGCTCATTTATTATTAAATACACATTACATTAGGAAGTTTCCTTAATGTGAACATTTGTGGTAGAGGTGGGAGGAAAGAACAGGAAGCAATTTAATGCAGCCTGGTATTTCAAGAAGGCTGGAGTCAAAATATAAAGCCAATATGTGCCTATCATCAATATCTTCATCACTTTAGCCCTTTGTTTCTAGAGTTTAATTATGGACCTCCTGACAAGATTCAGAAGAAGCTGGGTTACTGTGGGTGGGCGAGTCACACTGTGCTCAGCATTCCACACAAACCTGCAAAGAAAGAAGCACTCCGGATGAGCCGGAGGGGAACTCCTTCAGATACACCCTGCAGCATTTTGCTGCTACACAGCTGTAACACACCTAAAAACAGCAACGCAGAGAGCGCGCAAGACAAAAAACAAACAAACAAAAAACAATTAAAGACAATGCAGGGGGAAATAATTTAAAAGAAAAAAACAAAGCAAACAGATGGTCTCATCAGGAAAAGATTTTTTTTTTTTAAATAAAAAAAAATATTTACCTAGATTACTTCCACTACGGCAGGTGCCCAAACCATTTTGATTAGAGCTCAGTTTTCCCAGACTGGGATCTTGGTTGATGTATTCAAAGCTATCTTGCAAGCTAAAAGGAGAGAAATATCAAAATTTATAAGAAGGAGGATAGAATGGCTTCCACTAACATCAAACTACACTCTGTTTATTTGCTTTGTTATGTAAATCTAACTTCACCACCAAGTTTACAGATTAGCAGATATTCCTATATTATAACAGATATTTATAATGGAAAATAGATCATGGAGGACTGTAAACTTTAAGACTATATCTTTTGGAATTAACTAACTTTCCATGCTTGGTCTCTGCCCACAGTGATTTTGACAAGTAGAGGGGAATGGAGCAAAATCTCAGCCATTTTTGAAAAGGGGAGGAGGAAAGGAGGAGACACAGAGAGAGAGAGAAAAAAATATATGCACACCTTCCTAATTATATTTAAAAAGACAACCTTTTGGCAGTGGGAAGTTGTCACTGTAGATAGAGACCCAAAGCCTATGAATGTTTATGCAGGCCTCTAAACTTTGAGTTTCACCCATTGCTCATCCACAGCACACTTAAAAGAGTCAAAGGGTACAAATACACAGTAAACAAACACCCATTCCGGGCCTGGCTCATCTGACTCTGGTTCATTGGGTTTGGGCTGTGGGGCTGTAAAATTGCTGTGAAGATGTTCGGGCTTGGCCAAGAGACCAAGCTCCAGGCCATAAGAACATAAGAATGGCCATACTGGGTCAGACCGAAGGTCCATCCAGCCCAGTATCCTGTCTACCAGCAGTAGCCAATGCCAGGTGCCCCAGAGGGAGTGAACCTAACAGGTAATGATTAAGTGATCTCTCTCCTGCTATCCATCTCCACCCTCTGACAAACAGAGGCTAGGGACACCATTTCTGTCCATCCTGGCTAATAGCCATTAATGGACTTAACCTCCATGAATTTATCCAGTTCTCTTTTAAACCCTGTTATAGTCCTAGCCTTCACAGCCTCCTCAGGCAAGGAGTTCCACAGGTTGACTGTGCGCTGTGTGAAGAAGAACTTCCTTTTATTTGTTTTAAACCTGCTGCCCATTAATATCATTTGGTGGGCCCTAGTTCTTATATTATGGGAACAAGTCAATAACTTTTCCTTATTCACTTTCTCCACACCACTCATGATTTTATATACCTCTATCATATCCCCTTAGTGTCCTCTTTTCCAAGCTGAAAAGTCCTAGCCTCTTTAATCTCTCCTCATATGGGACCCATTACAAACCCCTAATCATTTTAGTTGTCCTTCTCTGAACCTTTTCTAATGCCAGTATATCTTTTTTGAGATGAGGAGACCACATCTGTATGCAGTATTCAAGATGTGGGTATACCATGGATTTATATAAGGGCAATAAGATAGTCTCGTCTTATTCTCTATCCCCTTTTTAATGATTCCTAACATCCTGTATGCTTGTTTGACTGCCACTGAACACTGCATGGACGTCTTCAGAGAACTAGCCACGATGACTCCAAGATCTCTTTCCTGATTAGTTGTAGCTAAATTAGCCCCCATCATATTGTATGTATAATTGGGGTTATTTTTTCCAATGTGCATTACTTTACATTTATCCATATTCAATTTCATTTGCCATTTTGTTGCCCAATCACTTAGTTGTGGGAGATCTTTTTGAAGTTCTTCACAGTCTGCTTTGGTCTTAACTATCTTGAGCAGCTTAGTATCATCTGCAAACTTTGCCACCTCACTGTTTACCCCTTTCTCCGGATCATTTATAAATAAGTTGAATAGGATTGGGCCTAGGACTGACCCTTGGGGAACACCACTAGTTACCCCTCTCCATTCTGAAAATTTACCATTTATTCCTGCCCTTTGTTCCCTGTCTTTTAACCAGTTCTCAGTCCATGAAAGGATCTTCCCTCTTATTCCATGATTACTTAATTTACGTATGAGCCTTTGGTGAGGGACCTTGTCAAAGGCTTTCTGGAAATCTAAGTACACTATGTCCACTGGATCCCCCTTGTCCACATGTTTGTTGACCCCTTCAAATAACTCTAATAGATTAGTAAGGCATGATTTCCCTTTACAGAAACCATGTTGACTTTTGCCCAACAATTTATGTTCTTCAATGTGTCTGGCAATTTTACTCTTTACTATTGTTTCAACTAATTTGCCCAGTACGGACGTTAGACTTACCGGTCTGTAATTGCCGGGATCACCTCTACAGCCCTTTTTAAATATTGGCATTACATTAGCTATCTTCCAGTCACTGGGTACAGAAGCTGATTTAAAGGACAGGTTGCAAACCATAGTTAACAGTTCCGCAATAGGACCTCGCAAGAGGGGAGAGTCCCGTAACCTGGGCTCCAGCCTAACCTACTGCAATTTTTAGCCCTGCAGCTCAAGCCGCACGAGCCCAAGACAGCTGACCTGGGCCAGCTGCTGCCATGCCGCGAGTCATTTATTCCAGTGTAGATGGACCCTGAACGATCCCATTCCCCTCTAGCCTTCATGGGGCAGCTAGAGCTCAGCATGTGAACACTGCTCATAAACAAACAGTCTCACTTTCTCTCCCTTTCACTCACTGCCAGCAGACATTTGGTTTTACGAGCTTTCCAGTTTTATATAGACCAACCTTAGGAGCAGTGACAGAAGAAATCTAAAATGAGAGTGAGAAATGACAGGAAACAATCAAACTTACTTATTTGTGCTTCCACTGAAGCTTCCCACTCTGGCTGAGAACACTTTACTTATCATAAGCTGCGGAGGAGAGCTGAAAGGATAAACAATCATCATCATCATCTCAGTGACTCAACAGTTCCAATACCTTCTCCTTCCCCATTTCCAAGCATTTGACAATATGGATAATCCTAGAAGACGAAACTCACTTACCGTATGTAGTGGATTTTCAAGGTAGAACCTTTGTAACTCATTGCCACTGAGCCAAACATCATTTCTCCAAGCATGTTGACATCAGAAGCTGGTCTAGTGTACTATAGATAAGTAAGAGAAAAAAGCCAATCATAACCCATTGCATTATTTTAGCATGGTGCTCAGCAGTACTGAATTTTGAACGTGAAGTACAAGTAATCTCTGCTTCCCAGTGAAGAGCAGCATATACCAAGTGGTGTTTGTGCAATGTGTACATACAGTTACAGTACATACTATATTTAGTTCATTAGAGAGGCCCACTAGTTCCTATTTGCATGGACTCGCCAAAGGTATGCAATGAAGAAATCCACACAGTCTCTGCAGCTGGGCCAGACAAGTAATTTTATATCTCCCAGCCACATTTCTTTATTGTAGGATGATGCTTGAGAAAGACTGCAAGCATTGCAGGTCTAAAAAGTCTGGACCCTTAAGTGTTACTTTTAAATTTAAAAATCCTTCCCAGTCTAAATTAACTCATTTAGATGGCAGGATATACTTGGAATGACAATTTTTTTTAAAAAAGGAAACAAAATAAGTCCCATTTCTTACTTATTCCAAAGATCTACTACCAGAAAGAGGATAAACTCCTATGTATAAGTGTTCTCCACAGTTAAGGTAGTAACTTGCATTTCAACACAAGGATACATTTTTTCTTCCTACCCTCTACTACATTTCTTAAAACAAACCCAATCCACATGAAGTCTCTCATGTGTCTCTTAGCACAGGACAAAGGTTTGCCTGTTTTGAGGAGATTCACACAAGCGATTTTAGAGAGGCACATAGGAGTTCAAAAAGTAGAAAACTCATTTTTCTGAATCTTGAATGTTCTCTTTTGAAATTAGCACCCGAGAAACTCGCATCTGGGCTTTAGGAGACTGGAAAAGTGCATAAAAGCAACAGAGCTTGCTCTGTGGAATTAGCTCCCTTGCTCTGACTAAATTTAAAAAATTCAGTTACTTGGGGCACTGCCACACTAGAGAGCTTACAGGTGCAGCCGCGTCATTGTAAGCAGTCTAATGTAGCTGCTCTAAGCCGATGGGAGAGAGCTCTCCCATTAACTACTCCAGCCCCCATGAGCAGCAGAAAGCTTTGTTGCTGGGAGGTGCTCTCCCACTGACATAGTGCTGTCCACACCAGTGCTTATGTCGGTGTAACTTCTGTTGCTCAGGGGGGTGATTTATACCCCCCTGCCCCGAGCAACATAAATTATGCCAACATAAGATGTAGGATAGACATAGCCTCAGTGGCAGGCTTCTAGGGATTTTGCAGGAAAAAAACCCCCAAGAGAGTATGCACTTTTAAAAGAGAAATGTAACGTTAAAAAGTCACTTCCGACCGAAAGCTTTTTTTTTAAGCCTATTGTTAAGGTAACACCTAAGGGTAAGTCTATGCAGCAAAAACCAACTTCCATAGCAGCGAGTTTCAGAGCCTACCTCATCTTACTCAGATTTGCACTATATCTATAAGTAGCAGCGTGGACCTTCCTGCTGGGGCTGGAGCCTGGCCTCTGAGACCCTCCTTCCTCACCAGTTTTCAGAGCCCAGGCTCCACCTGGAGCCCAGAGTGTCTACACTGCTATTTTTAGCCTCACAGCACATAGCAGGCGCCTGAGTCAGCTGACCCAGGTTCTGAGACTCCCTGCTGTTGCTGTTTTGTTTGGGGTTTTTTTGCTGCATAAATGTACCCTTAGGGTATGTCTACACTACGGGAATAGTTCGATTTATCTTAAACCGAACTTGTGAAATTGATTTTACAAAGTTGATTGTGCGAATCCACACCAAGGACATT
This sequence comes from Chelydra serpentina, assembly GCA_037349315.1. Lineage (NCBI taxonomy): Eukaryota > Metazoa > Chordata > Testudines > Chelydridae > Chelydra > Chelydra serpentina. Next base: position 5,821,157 of record JBAIAC010000014.1, on the reverse strand, counting down.
AATTCGAGTTTGAGAGTCCACAGTAACGGGGCAAGCGTCGACAATGCAAGCGGTGCACTGTGGGTAGCTATCCCACAGTTCCCGCAGTCCCCGCTACCCCTTGGAATTCTGGATCTAGCCCCCAGTGCCTTCTGGGGCCAAAAATGTGTCGCGGGTGGTTTTGGGAACCTGTCGTCATACGACCCACACTCCCGCCCTCCCTACGTGAAAGCGCTGGCGGGAAATTACATCGCGCCCTTTTCTGGTGATTGACAGCGCGGACGCCACAGGACAGCGAGCATGGAGCCCTCCGCGATCATCGCTGCTGTTCTGTCCGTTGTCAACACCTCACGCCTTATCGTGCACCTTTTCCAGAGGCAGATGCAGATAAATCTGGCGAGGAGGCAACGGAAGCTCCGTGAGGACATGAACTCCGAGAGAGGCACAGACCTCTCGCAAAGCACGGGACCCCGGCCCCTGGACATCATGGTGGCAATGGGTCACGTTGATCCTGTGGCGATTCTGGGCCAGGGAAACAAGCACTGACTGGTGGGACCGCATAGTGCTGCAGGTCTGGGATGAATCCCAGTAGCTGAGAAACTTTCGTATGCGTAAGGGCACTTTCCTGGAACTTTGTGAGTTGCTGTCCCCTGCCCTGAAGCGCCAGGACACCCGGATGCGAGCTGCCCTGACTATCCAGAAGCGAGTGGCTATAGCCCTGTGGAAGCTTGCAACTCCTGACAGCTACCGCTCAGTCGCGAATCAATTTGGAGTGGGCAAGTCTACCGTGGGGGTTGCTGTGATGCAGGTAGCCCATGCAATCGTTGACCTGCTGCTCTCAAAGGTAGTGACCCTTGGAGACGTGCAGGTGATCATAGATGGCTTTTCTGCTATGGGATTTCCAAACTGCGGCGGGGCTATTGATGGGACACACATCCCCATCCTTGGACCGGCCCACCAGGGCAGCCAGTACATTAACCGTAAGGGCTGTTTTTCTATGGTGCTGCAAGCACTAGTGGACCATAAGGGACGTTTTACAAACATCAACGTTGGATGGCCGGGCAAGGTTCATGACGCTCGTGTGTTCAGGAACTCTGGTCTGTTCAGACGGCTGCAGGAAGGTATTTTCTTCCTGGACTGCAAAATACCTCTTGGGGATGTGGAGATGCCTATAGTTATCCTCGGGGACCCAGCCTACCCGCTAATGCCCTGGCTCATGAAGCCATACACGGGCGCCCTGGACACTGAAAAGGAGCTCTTCAACTACCGGCTGAGCAAGTGCAGGATGGTGGTGGAGTGTGCCTTTGGCCGTCTGAAAGGGAGATGGCGAAGCTTATTTACTCGCTCCGATCTCAGCCAAACAAATATCCCCATTGTGATCGCAGCTTGCTGTGTGCTCCACAATCTCTGCGAGAGCAAGGGGGAGACGTTTATGGTAGGGTGGGAGGCTGAGGCCAGTCGCCTGGCTGCTGATTACGCACAGCCGGACACCAGGGCGATTAGAAGATCCCAGCGGGACGCGCTGCGCATCCGGGAAGCCCTGAAAGCTAGATTCCAGAGCGAGCAGGGTAACCAGTGACTGTTTCGCTTGTTAAAACTGAAGGTGAACCAGCCCCCGTTTCTTTACCCGGTGACCGTTGTCTATCCTCTACAATTACCAGCACCGTTTCCGCCCCCTTCAGTCCCCGGTTTAAAAGTATAATTAAGGAAACATTGTTTATTAAAACCGTCTTCTTTATTAATGATTTCTCGGTAAAGTGCTGAGACTGGGACAAATACCGCGGTTGGGGAGCGGGTGGAGTGATGGAAAGGGCGCTTCCCAACTCGGGGAATGACAGGCTCCTGCTCCCTGAGCAGTCCGCAATGGTGTACTGCTTGTTTCAACGGAGCCTGCAACCACTCCTGTTCGGAAGTCTGTGAAGGGGGTGTTGTGTGAATCTTTGCAGGGGATTGCGGCCACTGATCCCCTGCTGCATGGATCTGTCATGCAGGCTATTGCCTGCCGCCAACGATCTGCAGCCACCCTCCACCACCTGAAAGTGACAGCCCCGCCCCCCATAGAGAATAGGAAAACCCCCTCCTAGAATGGCAACTGTGCCTAGTGAATGCAATGTGAGTGTGACTTTCTGATTAATCTTTTCCCCTGTTCCCACCCTGTTATATGCGACTATCGTCTCAAATCACAAACCACCCCTCCCCTCCCCCACAATACAACAGCCCTTTGAAAGACAGTCAAGGAATCAGGAGCGTTCAGAACACAATTATTTATTAAGGAGAGCAACATTTTAGGATGACACTTGGACGGGGGCTGGGGTGGGGTGCGTTTGGAGGGAAGTCAAGGTCCCATCTATATTTTTGGAAAGGAGAGCCTTCTGCTACTGGAGCAGTCCGCAGGGGTGGAGTGATTTTTTCCTCGGCCCCTGCCTCCCCTCGTTCTACTGACTTTGGGTGAGGGAGAAATAGGACTTTGTGGCAGGGGAGGGCGGTTGGAAAGAACATACAGAGGTGCCCTTTCCTCCATCCTCCATTCCTGCAGAACGTCAACAAGGCAGCGGAGCGTATCAGTTTGCTCCCGCATTAGTCCAAGCAGTGTTTGAGTCGTCTGCTGATCTTCCAACCACCACCTGTCCTCGCGAGCTTCAGCCCTCTGCTCCCATTTGCTGACTGCTCGCTCGGACCTTGAGACATCCTCTCTGCGCTGTGCAGCATCATTTCGGGAACAGACCATCAGTTCCGAAAACATGTCGTCCCGGGTTTTTTTTTGTGCCGCCTGATCTGCGCAAGCCTCTGGGAGGGCGATCCATGGGTAGGGAGGGAGACAGTCGCAGCTGTGGGATGGGAGAAAGGGAGTGAATTCCTCAGAAAGATACATTTTCCCGAACAATGCCTATACTCTTTCCCTGAGAACAAGACCATGCATACTATCTATCACATGTGCACTCAGTACAAGGTCGAATATTATGTATTTGTATTAACTGCCAGGGGTCCTGGTGTTCAGATCACCCAAGCGGACCTGGACACTGCAAAACTGCTCCCTGGAGACCATGGTAAGCCAGTGCCTTTGGACTGCTGTGACCTAACTTCACAGCAGTGCGGTACTCCCATGTTTCAAGCACAGGTCCTAGCGGTGGCCAGTTCCTGATGCCGGCAAAACCGCTCGGCTACAAGGGCTCGCACACACGTTTTCCCCCCCCACCCCCTCCGCGGTGCCGGTACCGGGAACTCTCCCAGCCCGCGACCCGCCATGGTTTAACTGCTCGCCTACCTTCTCCACCCCCTCCACGTGGCCGTTCCAGGGAACTCTGCCTGCCTGTGCTCCGCTGTGTTGTAACGGCTCAGATACCCTCCCCTCCCCCTCCGCGTGGCCGGTCCAGGGAACTCTGGCTGCCCGCGCACGGATGTGTGCTAACGGCTCTCCTAACCTCCCCACCCCCTCCGCGGGGCCGGTACCGGGAACTCTCCCTGCCCGCGACCCGCTGTGTTTTAACGGCTCGCCTACCTTCCCCACCCCCTCCGCGTGGCCGGTCCAGGGAGCTCTCCCTGCCTGCGCACGCCTGTGTGTGAACGGGTCGCCTAGCCTCCCCAGCCCCTCCGCGTGGCCGGTTCAGGGAACTCTCCCTGCCGGTGCACCGCAAAGTTTCTGCAGTTAGCCTCACTGCTACCACCCCCCCGCATGTCTGCCAACCGCCGCTTGTCGTTCTTTAAAGGAAAAATCAAGGAGTCACTATACTAACAAAAACACCCATTCAAACCAGGGCACCATGACTGATATCACTCTGATGAGGATTTCGGAGACAGAGAAAGACCGCATGCTGCGTGAATGCAAGCAAACCCCGGAGCCGTATGCCGCCATGCTATGCAAGGCAATGATACCAGAGTACCTGCAGCTTGCATGGCGCGGAAAAGTATCCTACCATGGAGGAGATAGTAAGGCCGCTCTCCCTGGGAACCTGATGCAAAAGCTTTCACTGTACCTACAGGAGAGTTTCGCGGAGATCTCCGATGGGGATTTCTCCTCTATCCCCATACATATTGACAGACTATTCGAGTAGTTGCCTTTGAAAAGATTGAAAACTGAAGCGCCTATTGCAAAGCAAGCAATAAAAACACATTGATAAGAAACCAATTCCTATTCTATTCAAAATAAATATGTAAAACACCGACCTGACGATCCTTCGCCTGGGTCCTGGTCCGGGCTGCTGCTTTGGGAGGGTTCGTTGGGGAGCTCGGTGAGGGTGATGAACAGATCCTGGCTGTCGGGGAAATCAGCGTTTAAAGCGCTGTCGACTGCCTCGTCCTCCTCCTCTCCTTCCTCCTCTTCACCGTCTGCGAAAATGTCAGACGACGTGGCCGTAGATAAGACCCCGTCGTCAGAGTCCACGGACACTGGTGGTGTAGTGGTGGCAGCACCACCGAGCATAGCATGCAGTGCCTCGTAAAAACGGCATGTGTGTGGCTGCGATCCGGAGCGTCCGTTGGACTCTTTGGTTTTTTGGTATGCCTGTCGCAGCTCCTTGATTTTCACGCGGCACTGCGTTGCATCCCGGACGTATCCTCTCTCCGCCATTGCCTTGGAAATCTTCTCATAAATTTTCGCATTCCGTCTTTTGGATCGCAGCTCCGAAAGCACGGACTCATCGCCCCACACAGCGATCAGGTCCAAGACTTCCCGATCAGTCCAAGCTGGTGCTCTCTTCCTATTCTGCGATGTCATGGTCACCACGGCTGCAGAGCTCTGCATCGTTGCCAGTGCTGCTGTGCTCGCCACGATGTCCAAACAGAAAATGAGATTCAAACTGGCCAGACAGGAAAAGGAATTCAAATTTTCCCGGGGCTTTTCCTGAGTGGCTGGTCAGAGCATCCGAGTTCGGATTGCTGTCTAGAGCGTCCACTGAGTGGTGCACTGTGGGATAGCTCCCGGAGCTATTAGCGTCGAATTCCGTCCACAGTAAAACGAATTCGACATGGCCATGTCGAATTTAGCGCTACTCCCCTCGTCGGGGAGGAGTACAGAAATCGAATTAAAGAGCCATTTATGTTGAAATAAATAGCTTCGTAATGTGGACGGGTGCAGGGTTAAATCGAGTTAACGCTGCTAAATTCGACATAAAGTCCTAGTGTAGACCAGGCCTAAGATTAGTAGAACTGAAAGACTGAAGAAAAGGATCTCACCTACACGCAAAAACTAGCACCAATTAAAGTAATTAAAAAGTTTCTAGTTACATGTATGAACAAAAGTTCTATCTAAGGCCTAATTCTCTTTGTATATTTGACTGTATTTTGTGTAGTCAATTTCACCATTTCCTCAACATGGGAAGTTCAGCACATGCACATGCATAACTGAGTGTAGGATTGGGGCCTAACTTTTTATATGGCAGTAGTCACCCTGAATGTGGTATGACTAGTCGTACGCTTTAAGTCTTTATAGGAACTTCACCTCAGTTTCTCCTGTTTATGTGGGACTTTCAGAGATCAAAACAGAGGAGAAAAGCATTTTTAAATAAACCAGGAAGATGTGATTGGCAATTTTTGTGGCTGTACAGAGGGCCATATATAGAACCTGAAAGTATTTAGCCATTTTTTAGAAGCTGACTAAACGTATTGACAGGGTCCGTTTAAAATCTTTCCCATAATCAGCTGGGTTCAACAGCTCCTGCAGAAGTTATGAGCATTGGCACCTGCAATAGAGGACTGAGAAAAAAAACATTATATTTTTCTAGACCAAGAATGTGGAGAGCCATAGAGCACTTACATATTTTTGAAATGTCTAAGTTTAGATTATAACTATTTTATGTAAAAGTTCAGAAAAACTGAAGAATTGTGAAATTTTAAAAACTGAACACAGGAACTGCTAAACTTACATAACACTTTAAAAATAAAAACAAAACACCCCTCCTCCTCAACACGTGAAAGGAAAGAAATACAGTTCAGATCCCCCATCAGTTTCATATTTGATATACTACAAATTCTACTTAAACATTTAAACAGACATTTGTGAATTTAACACAAAGGTATCATCTTTAGTCGTTCAGTGAAAATCTATATATAGATTTGCATCGATGTGTTAACGTTACCTGGTACTTTGGAAGCTGGTCCTTGACATGCTGTGTACAGCTCACTGATGGACTATGGGAAGAAATACTATTGGTCCCATTGCTAGCTTGACAGCACTTGGCAGAAGCCTTTCCTGGAGCATCCTCTACTATTTTCTGTGTCAGAAAAGGTTGATGATGAAAGTAAGTTTAACAAACATGAAGATTTCTGTTTCTAGCTGTACCCCTGTGATCTCAGAAGAGTTTTATTAAGAACATACTGGAGCAAAAGAATAATTTTGAAAGATTTTATTTGTGGGTTTAAAAAACCAACAAATCAATCCAAGTCATGTTAGTAATTTTGGCTTTTCAAGAGAAAGGAAAGTGATGCCCAAGAGAACAGAAGTGTAGGATTATTCTTGAATTTAGTCTACCGATTAAGTAGATTTTTGGTTATAGAAATACATGGGGCACACAGTATATAAATACTCTGCTTCTTTAGCCATCATGATCCTGGTCAAAGTAATTTTTTACAAATCTATCTACAGCAAATGGGTCTTTTTTTCTGTTAGCATACATTTCATAGAAATCAGGAGTGAGCTGCAATCTATAATATAATTTGCTAACATTTATGCAAATAAATCTCATTTTATGAGCCGCTTTCTATGGATAGCATGTGGTCAGTCTCTTAAATTGTATGGTATTGTTTCTGCTTCACAAATTAACAGCATATTTCTTCAACAGAAGAATAGCCAGCAAAACACAAATCGAGAATAATTGGCAGGAATATTAGGATGAATAATCATTTGTGTAGAAGTTTAAGAATAAACCACTGGCTGTCTGAATATTTAGTGTGTAATTCACCTGTCAATAACTGCATTGCCATCTCCCCAAGTTTACTCTCAAATCACTGTTCGTATTATTTGACTTGCTCCACTAGGCAGTTTTTACTACAGAAAAACTCTTTAACCTTTCAACAATTGCATGCTGTTTACATGGATAACATTTACCACAATGTTACTAAGAAAAGAAGCATTTAGTTTTTTAAACAAAATTAAAAATAGAAGTTCTTGCATGTAGAGTTGCCAATTTAAAAACAATATATAATTTGTTTAAAAAACAAACACATTCACACAAACCCCTTTTAGCTAGCCATCAAAAGGACTAGTTTTCCAAGAATAAATGCTGGCAAAGCGTGTGTTTGGCTACATCTATGCTGGGAGCGGGGATGTGAAATATCGTGCTCTTGTAGAAATAGCTGTGGTATCTCTCATCAAGCTAGCATGCTAAAAACAGTAGTGTAGCTAAGGTAGCATGAGCAGCAGTGAGCAGCAGCATGGACTAACCACCTTGAGTCCACACCCCTGAGGTTCAGAATGGCTAGACCATGCTGCTGTCTGCTGCCACCCATGCTGCCCCAACTACACAACTATTTTTAGAGGACTAGCTCAATGATGGCTAGAGTGGGTATGTCTATACGAGTTGGGAATCACACCCCCAGCTCCAAGTGTAGACATACTCTTTGAAATTTTTCAGTCTCTTAACAAGCTATTAGCATTGCAGTAATGACAAGAGGTCTCAATCCGGACCTCATTGTATTGGGCACTATACACAAATACTAATGAATCAACAATCTCTGGCACTGCATACATTAAAAAAATGCCCAGTGGTGTAACTACACCAATGCACACATGCTTCACTGGTGCAAAGCAGAGTTTACTGGATTAAGTTGCATCTGTGTAAACTTTGCTTTACACGGATACATTAGGAGTTTGCACTGAAATAGTTATAAACCCAAGAAAATGGGAATTTAAGACATGTTTTTGGGTGGGACTCGGAGGGAGATGGCAGAGACAATCCAGTAGCTCTCCCGTAATTCTAGAGAACAGAAATGGGTTTGACTGTAGCAGTGGCACAAGCAAGGCCCTCTTACTATAAATTATACAAACTAACCAGATGCGTGTAGAGGATTTTGTTGTTTTTTCTACATGGGACTGACTGGTCTTTCATATTTTACCACATATTTGCATTTCTTTTGTGCAGCTTTTGCTTGGCACTGCATTTATGTAACTGCTGCTTATCTAATTCCCAATGTGACTGTCATTAGGTGGTTATAAATGCACGAATGTTAGTAGTCATGTGCTTGACACAAGCTATTGACAAAAAAAGCCTTAATATAAAAAAAAGTGTTCTGCTCTATGCCACCCACAGGAATAGCTAGAATGAAACATTAAATATACTACAGCACGATTAATCATACTTTTCAATACCCTTGTTAAATAGCAGATAATCTGCCTAGTTCCCCAGATAAGCAGATTTAAAGGTAAAACTGCCTTAAATCTATCCTATTTGTTTATATGAAGGGGAGAAGCTCCCTAATTCTTTGCTCATTCGGGTCTTGATTCTGTTCAAAATTTAAGTCAAAAGAAGTCTGTCATAGACAAATAGCTGCAGGTTTGGGCCCTAGCCTGGAAGTCTGGAAAATGCACCGTTAACTAGAGTATTTTAAAGCCATACATAGTTTCTGACTTGCAATTCTGAATATTTAGCTTTAAGTGGCTATTTCAGTGTCTGGTATGAAAATAAGGTGGTATGTTCCATTTGTTATAGAATATTTTGAAAACACAGTGGAGAATCTCTCTCCAAGGATAATATTTTAAATTGAGATTTATACTTTATAAATTAACATTTTTGTTTAAAATGTTTGTGTCTTTAAGAGGAGCAAAACATTTTTATATAATTGTAAATACACCTTCCCATTCTTCTAAAGCAAATGCAACATTATGTAATCAAACCCTTGGATATATAGTACTGACCTTGGTATTGGGGCTCATATCAGAAAAAAAGGAATTAACATAGGAGGGTAAATAGGTCAGAGTGGCCTAAGTAGATGATCAGTCATGCTCATCATGTGTGCCTTACTAACGTGGGTTAAGCCAACATGTGATACTCGTGCATCTTAATTTAAATACAGTTTCAGATGACTGTGTTTAAACTTTTTCATGAGAGCCATTTCCACAAAGCACTGCTATTTAAAGTGTACATTACAGCTAGTAATTACACATTGACTGTACCAGTCAACACATTCCAGTCAACAGTATTAGCTGTAATTTGAAATCTATCCAATAAAACTGTTTTATAACAAAATGGAGTTTCAGGGTAGGTCTATGCTTAAAATGCTGCAGCTTCTCCTGTTGGCATAGTTAATCCACCACTGTGAGAAGCCCTCGCATCGACACAGCGCTGTCTACACTGTGGGTTAGGTCAGTGATAGTGTGCTGCTCAGGGGTGTGGGTTTTTCAAACCCCTGAGTGACGTAGTTATACGGATGTAAGTTTATAGTCTAGGCCTAGCCGCAGAACTGTAATTGAGTAGAAGAAAAGTACAGCTAACAAGGAAGACATACTGTATCACTTTTGTCTTCTCAATATCAACTGGACATATTAGAATACTGTTTAAGTGTAGCCTTGTAGATCCAGATACTGGCAGAGATCAAGCCACACCGTAATTGTACATTTCCTTGTTTTTGCTGGTTTGTCTCACAACATTCAAAATGATGTATTGTCTGCTATTGTCTCAGTCACATGCACATACTGGACTTTACAAAAAGTAACAAAAATGGAGTGGTGACAATTAAAAAAAAACAAACAGTAAATTTAATGGTTTAACTAAAGAGATCCAAAGGGAAGACAAATGTGTGTGAACACGTGCCAGTGAAATAAGCAGGCATCTCTGTGCAACTCGTGTGCAAGGATCAGGCCTAAGAAATGAAAAAATGATCAGCTTCAACATATACAAAAGTTGATGATGTCAGAAAAATACTAAATTAAAAAAGGACCAAGTCCATTCAGCAATGCCTATGAGCAGGGCCTATATAATTTTATATCAGGCACCATATTTTTTTTTTAAAGGCAGTAAGCTGGAATATGTTATTTTAGGCTTTTTGGATGTAGCTTTAACAGGTGTGTCCTGCAGATTTCAAAAAAGTTTGCACCCACAAAAAATGCAGCAAAAACTTCCAAAATAAGATGCAGAAATTAGTGTTATTTTTTTTAAATTATTTCCATTTGGGACCAGAGAACAAAAAAAGAATCAAAGGACAGAAGCATATTAGTGTTTCATACCTGAGCTGCTGCCTCATCAACTTTGCGGACTGCTTTGGAATCAAACAAGACCTGTCTGCCTCTTCTCTCACAATCCTGGTAAACTATCAGGCGGATTTCATTCAAGTCAAACTCCGAACAGGACCAGCTGTAGATTGCAAATACAGTCAGAAGTTATGTTATGTTATCTCACCAGAGAGCTAATGGACTTGAATAAGTGAAGGAAGTATGTACCATAAGTTGGGTCTTTTGCACAATGGTGGCAGGAACCAAATTGAAATTTCAACAGCATCTGAAGAGGATTTCATGGAAGTGCTGAGTGAGCACCCATGTTTTGATAATGAAAAGGCCATGTTATTACAACCAAGTACATGTAGGGAGGCAGTGCAGTTATAGTGGAAACAGCACAGTCTTCCCTGCAAGGATTTTTAAAATCCCTCTTTATTGACTGTTGTGCTATTTACATATTGTCAAAGCTGAATTATCCTCATACACTAAAGGAAGACTCTAAAAAAGAGGGAAGTCCTTTCAAGGAAGTAATGTTTCCTGTGGTATTAAAAAAACCTAAGGGCGGAAAACTATGCCACCAGCACTAAAAGGAAATTAGCAGAGTAAAAATACGAATAAGGATGTGGCAACCGGGGTCCTGAAAACCCAGAGAGCCACCACATGCACGGGAGCTTTAAACTCCTTTTGGAGAGGGGAGGAGACACCCTGGAAGGCCACAAGTCATGTACTTAACAACTGCATGTAGGGAAAAAATATGAATAAAATCAACTACGGTTTTGTAATTAAAAAAGATAAACAGCGGTAGTGCAATGGTCACATTGGACGGTAAAAGTAGACATTTTAAGGTAGACCCTTTCCAAGGTAACAGAACCCATACTTTTAAAAACAGCACTGAACATGCACACTTTTACAAATCATGGTTGGGTTCAGCAGGTTTTTCCACTGTGTGCGATTCTTACGTTTGGAGCTTTGCCATCAGAAACGTGGAGGCCCTCAACTGATTGTTGACTGAAATCTAAACTTTTATCTCAAATAAGCATGTGACACAGTCAAACTATTTTTGTCCAAAGTGCAGTAGAACTAAATATTTGTCTCTACTTACAATATAATACCGTAGTAAAGGACCCAAGGTTTTTGCACAGGTTTTTACCCACAAAAACCAAAAAAGTCCCTCTTCCTTCTGTTCCTTATATTAACACATTAAGGGCCCAGTTTTAAAATTTACATGAACTAATACAATTTCATGGGTAGATCTTAGAAAATAAGTGAACAAGTTACACCAAACAAACAAACAAAAAGCGTTTCCACTAATGCAAGAATGTAAACTAGCGATTTAAATGTACACACATTTGTTATATTCCATAAAAATTACCTGAACCTGTGCATCAGCAACTGATTGTCGTCAAAAATGTAACACTCATTTGGAGACTATACATAAATATACCACAATCAGACACAGCAATAACTGTGTGTTAGGGTGAAGGAATGCATATGGCTGATAACTGCACTGACACCAAGACAAGAACTCTTTGTGCTAGTCGGTAGGATACCAATAATGAAACCTATGTATAATTAACAAGTCTCAGTAATGCTTAAAAACTCGCTAAGCCTTGAACCTGTAAGCTCTGACAGTCAACCTCTAGGGTTCAAGGTTGGAAACTTTGTGCCCTCCGCCTAGGTTAACCCTCTTATGTTAAGAGCACACTGCTACAGGCATTCTGATTTCAGAATGACTACTATGGAGACTTACTGCTATTTTATCCTTTTTTCAATGCTCAAATCTCATAAGTGAAAGATTTAAGATTAGAAATATGACACCTTCTTATACTGATTTACTGGTTTTCGACTTTATACAAAAAATCCTACCACTCTACCAGAAGCACAATCCAAGTGTGAATAAAATTAACTTATCACAGACATGATTGATTTGTTAAATATGTAAAATCAGAGGCTATACTCAATTTAATAAAATCTTTAGAAACAACATGTCATGGATGTGGTTATGATGCTCACTCTGTAATATGGTAACACCCTGTTTAACAGAGAGATCTGAGGACTATATTGCTGTATATCTCTTTAAACAGACGCTCACTGCTATAATGATCATGCTTTCCTTTTTGATACACACCTGACAAGAATTTGTACAAGTACTATAACTTCCTAACTAAAAAGAGTAAAAAATAAAAAAAGATCACATTTCTTTGCAAATAATTCTCTCCTCAAAGCACTTTCCCCCTTCATCTTAGTTGAAAGCTTCTCTTCCTTCACTTTCCCCATGCGTCACTGTAATTTCTTGTTACATTATTTATGTAGTTTTGACTAAGCTCTTCAGGGCAGGGCATGTCTTCTTGTCTGTCAAGCACTATGCACATTTATGGCATTAATAAATCGTAATAGAAAAAATTATTTACAAATTAGAGAAGTTCTCAGACAGGAAACTCATATTGAGTTAAGGATGTAACAAATATCCATTAACATTTGTTGTTTCCCAACTTTCACTTTTTGAAAGTCAGGAAGACAACCAAAAGAAAGACACTACTGCAGTCCAAATCTTCTACACTCAGTAACTTCAACACTAACCTTAGCTGTGCTCCTTAGCCTCTTTCCCCAAACTGTTGTATAATCAAATGCAACAGGGCTTAAACAATCATTGGTGCATCTAATGGGGAGGAAGCTGGAGCGGAAAAAACCAAACATTCCTTCCTAATCTCTCAGGCAGTCGGCCTACACCTTAGAGTATGGAGGTTTGATTATCTTTCTTAGGTTACATAATAGTTTTCACTTTACATAGTGTAAGAGTGTACATATATTTTACAGCTCATGTAAGAAGCTGGAACAACAGATGTGCACTGAAATCTTCTATCCACAGAGCAGCATAGGTAGCAAAAGTGCAAGCTTCTCCATACCAGGAAATGTGCTGAGGTGATGCGCCTCAGCTCTGACCTGGATGGACCATATCTAGGGGACAAGAATACAGCTGTTATTAATAGTTATTTTAGTTTATCATGTTTCATAACAGACTGTCAAGGCCATATTGATTTCCTACACAGAGAGCCTTTGGAATAGGAATTTTCCTGACTAGGCTCTACTGAAAGGGGAAAAAAAGTATATCCCACAAATAAACAAACCACTAGAAAACAAGAAGATCATACAATTTCTTTGCTGCTTTAACTTGTCCTCTGTTAAAGGGCCCAATCTTGCGAAGAGCTGAACATCCTCAACTCCTACTGATTTTAACAGGAAAAAAGGATACACACCACCATGGAAGACCAGGCTTAATTGCCCTCTCCCATGAACAGGCCAGAGTCACACAAATAGCTGTTTTGTTCCTAAAGTACTTTAACTTGCTCTTCATGTTTTATCTTGATTCTTTGGACTATTTCCTATGTGTTTTGCTAAGTGTACTTTGTGTTCCAATCCACTGGTATTGCTTAGGCAGGACTTTCAGGTTTGAAAAGGATGTTTATTTATCCCTAACCAACTCAAAAGAGTTTGATCTTCTTTTCTACTTTTTTTTTGGGGGGGGGGGGGGGGCAGTGTTTGCAGTTAAAATAAGCCATTAGATTGTAAGAGGTTTGGATACCAAGGCAATGGTTATCATATGCATGTCTAAGACCACAAAATGATGCTGAAGGCTGCTATTAATGATTTTCCTCACTTTTACACACACACACACAGCTTTGAAGAGGTAGGAGTACTAGACAAGCACTAAGTTTTTTGTTTTTAAGTATGACTATCTTTGAAAGGGCAGAGTGTTATCAAAAGGGGAGTTACCCTGTATGCGATCAAATCTAATTTGGGTCTGCTCACTGTTACCCAGTGGAAATTCTACACACCTCATGTATGCTAAAAACTACAACCACTCCATCTCCTGCAGTCCAGACTTCATCACTAGTTTCTCACCCACTGTCTATCGAGATTCATTATAGGATTCAGTTCAAAAGTGAATCAAGGAGGAAATCAAAACAGCCCATGGATTTGCCTCAATTCACCTCATGCATTTGGTCTCTTTTTCCAATTTCATCCCTGTTCATTTATAGTTTGCCTCCTCAATTCCTTTCCACATTCTCTCAGAAATCACAGTGCTAATTTGCTGAAAGGGGGACCCAAACTCCTTTAAATAAACAAAAATGGAATCTATACATGTTTGATTTTAAATTAAATGTAAAGCTCCTGAAAAGCGCCAAGTTGGCTGCTTTATTTACCCACAGAACAGGGATAGCAGGGCCAGGAGCAGTGCAGACTTCCCCATACTGCCCCACCTATTTTACATGACCAAAGACCCACATTCAGGTAGCAAGGCAACAGCTTTTGGCCAAGAATGAACGGAGTTGAATTTCAGCTCTATATTTTGTTATCAGCCTGCTGAGGGGTACTGTGTCCAGTTTCCCCATCCGATACACTGCACACCAAAAGCAATTAGAATCAATTCAAACTGATAATTTTTAACTCCAGACATCAGCCCATTAAGAAGATGTTACCTAAGCTTCTGTCAAGCAGATCTCAAATCTTGCATGAGAAGGGACTGCACTGCTTACACATAATACACTGAACTGAAAGGGAACTTCAGAGAATGCCTCTCACAAGTCTATTCCACATTTTAATGTTCTGAATTACACCAGGGAAGGTGGGGGGGGGGGGGGGAGAATATTTCTTGAACAATCCAGTTTCACACTACAGAAGTGATCCATCCATGATTATAATGAGATCATATGTCATTCAAATACACATGGAAAATAACACATGGACACACATCCAGTAGTGTCATCTCCTTGCGGAATCCATCACAAGGCACAAGATTCTCACATGACTAGCATTTTTCCCCCTTCACAAAAGCACACAGCTGTATTTCCATCCTGTATTGTCTAGGCTATTTCACATAATGCACAGCTCCAATACCGTGGTGTCTGAGTATTCAATCATTTCCCACACTTAACATGCCTTGGAGTCTCACACACAGCTTTGTGTTTAATTGCATTTGATATACATTAAATATAAACATTACTAGTGTAACTATCGATTGACCAATTTCACCTTGTTACAAAAGGCAATTTTATGCTTGTCTTCACATAAGAGAATTTCCCCTACAACTATAATGACATTTGGCATTGCAGGAATGGTGTCCAGTTAGTCCATGTAAATTATAGCGAACTTCTGCTTTGGCGGGTTATCCTCTGATGTTTAAAGCAAGTCTCTCTTTTTTTAAGGGTTTGGTGGAAGAGAAAAACCCACCCACTCTTGCACCACTAATTTCTAAATTGTAGTGGAAGAATATTCAAAATGGAGAATTTACACTTTTTTCTGAAGTCCTAACAGCATGCTTAAGGGTAATTTCTATTTGCAACATATTAAAAAAGTTCTATTAGTCCATTTCAAACCCATTTACAATATAGAAATACTTAGGAAGCTGTGATGCTTAATCAATTTTAAAGTATGTTTTCAGTTCCTCTTTAACATCAACGTGTAATACAATCAGGAATATGCTTCAGTAGCTAAATCTTTGTGTGCTCAATTGGAAAATGCATAGTAGCTATTTACTTTTTGTTGTTTTGTTATGTTTTAATTGTTCTCTTTATTAACAGCAGGTCCAGCTGTTTGAACTACACAGACATTATACAAGATCCACCAAGTATTATGACTATTTTTGGATACCTACCTAATACTGATGTTCAGTTAACTTTAGGACAGTTGGAACCAAACAAAAATGAGGAGCTGTGATATGCAAAAAGTACACTAGGGTAAAATTCAGGCAGATTAAAAACGGACAGTGGTGAGCAGGAGCAGATCACCCCAGTGTATGGAAAGATGCCAGAACTAATAATTAAGAATTTTAGCAAAAACAATTATCTGTTCACATGGTTTTCATATAGCTTTTCTATAGTTAATATGTGGCCAGCACTCTTCAATATCTGTTTGTGGTAACAAGTCATCCACTCAGGAAAATAAAGGACTTTTTAAAAAAAAATCTTTTTAAATTAAAAGCTGGCTTGTTCAGAGTTTTTCCACCAGGTTTCTTGTTAGCATCAGGTAAAAAAATCCCTTCACTCTCCCCAAAATAGTGGCAAAGCTGCTTCCTTAGACTTATTCAGATGTCTTCTGCTACACATAAGAGAGGATAACTTGGATATAAGGTGACCTCTTTTGCTTAGGGGAAAATTTAAATTAAATTTGCTTTTTGCAAGCCTTGATTTGATTTCTTGATGAAGCACTTAGTTACTACATTATTTTCGATGTGTCCATCGCTATACACTGAAGGACAGGATCTTTTTAAAAATGAACTAGAAGAGTATTCCCAGTTACTTTAGAAAATGTAAAGATAGCTGAAGTGATTCTAAAGATATTAAACAGTTTGAGATACCAATTAAATTCTGCATATTTACTTTAATATTGATCACGTTAAAAAATGAAAAATTCACCCCTTACTGCACTCCAAATGATAATCAGAAAGCTGCAAATACCCTGAAGCCGTAACCAGCATATTGTTTTCAGATCATCTGTTCTTGCAGGGGTCAACAGAACTCTGATCTCAACCAAAAGCTTACAGCTTACCTTCATAATAGCCAGATGTATATTCTGAAATCTATGCATATACTCCAGCTGAACAGAAACTCATTTGTTTAGATTTGAGAAGTATTTCAGTTTGCTTTAAAAACATTATTTTGAGAAGGTACAAACTGATGTTTCAGTGCAGCAAATGCTGAACAAGCTGTTGGGCTTGTGATGTCTTTTTAACCTATTTCAACTATACTCAATAAGGTAGTTTTTACTTTTAAACCCTGGATGGAGGGGATAGAGTAACAGAATTGTGTTGCATGGTGGCGTAAGAAAACAATACAATTGGAACTGCTTCACAGCTTTCACTCAAGTTTTATTCATTGAATAAAAACATTACTAAGAAGTTATAGCAGGACAGTAACCAAACTCAGTATTAGTTTATGGCCTGATCCTGGGATTTGTTCCTTGAGATGTTCAGCAACTGAAGCAAAAGTCCCCTCATTTCACCCCTTTCTCCCCCGCTTCCTCTGCAAAATGTTACTGATTGACCCACTGACATGGCGCAGGCAAAGAAGACCAGAAACAGTTTTAGGAGGGAAAGGAAAGTTTGTGCCAGTAGCTGAAACTACACAGTATTATCAAAAGAAAATTTATTTTTCAACGATTGTCATTTAGGATCCAGGTAGCATGTATATACAACTTGCATTAGAGTGACAAATTTGGTCTGAGTAACTAATGAAGAACTTTGGAGTATTATGGCCCATCTGGAATAAGAGGCCGTATTTGGAAGCAGCTTTTGAATTAGTTGACTTTATGGCATTTTAGGCACATGGTTATATTTCCAGTAGAACGCAAGAACACCCAATTACCTCTGAAAATTACATTTTCAAAAAAGAAACTGGCCTACCTGTTTTGCAGCAATGTATTGGCACTGCTTTTACGGTCAGTGCTCTGTTCTGGCACAAAAGATTTTTTAGCCTTTTCGTCTAATCCTGTGTTTGAGATATTATTTCCCAGTGGGCAAGAGGCATTATTATTGTTTCTTGCTAGGTCTGTTTGCCCTCCTGCGTTGTGTGCAGTCTTTGGAGTACCTCCACACATCTTCTTAGTTCAGATATACGCTCCCAAAGCTTCTTGAAAATACTGAACACTGGCTTAAGAGATATGGCTTTAAGTAAGTTGCTTCACTATGGCTCAGCATCCAGCAACCGTAGACATTTTCTCTCAGAGAAGAAATTCAACCAAGTCTTTTGTTGCAATCCACTGGGTTTCTTTTTTAGAACAAGAGTGAGTGAGCATGGTCTGCCAACCAATAATTCAGGAAGACAATTGCATTCAATATAATGTATTTATCCCAAATTAGACCACCACACGGAACTTTCAAATTTCAAAGCCCATCCAAGATTATCTCCTGCTTCTGTTGCTGGAGTTTTTCCACCAAGCCCGGTAAGCAGTCAGCAGATACAGCAGCTAATATTGATTTTAACTACCTTTGTTTCCTGGTATGTGATTATGTAGCTGGCAATTATTTATTTGGTCACAAGACCAAACCATATGGCCTCTGAGAGAAAGAGCATAGTTGCTTTTGCACTGACTCGCCCTTAGCTGCAAGGTTGTTCTAACACTGGCTACAACACCCTCTTAATGGCTCTCATGTGAGCAAGTGTCATCTGACAACTCTTAGCAACCACCTATGGCTCAGCACCATACTTCAAATGCAAATACAAATCTGTCACCAATACCCTACAGTTATCAGTAAGGAATGATTAACACCAGCAAACACCCCAGAATTTTTGCACAGTAATGGTTTTACTCTGTAGAGTAAACAGTCTATATTCAACTAAGAATATTGCTTTTAAAAAAAAAAAAAGCTTTTACACAATGGAAGGGAAATCTGTTTACAGAATACAATTAATAGGCAAGATCTGATGAATGAAGGAGATAACATTTCACTTTTACACTTGCTTAAAAATATGTTCCTTAAAAATAAAATAAAAGATGGATGTTTTAAATACCAAATAGGAATTATTAAAAAATGTAGTACAACTAAAAACATTCCCTACCTTTTTAAAACAGTAATAAAACAGCATTCACTTGGAGAAACGGATTTAGAACTTAAACCAGACTTTTGTTTGACAACAAATGGATATTCAATCCTTTCAGTGGTGCATGTGTAATACTGGCAGACCCCCGTCATTGGCGCGTGGGTCAAACCTGGGACCTCTGGAGCTATGTGGATGAGTCTCTACTGCATGAGCTAAAAGCCATATGACTGTTAGCTAAGGCTGTAGAGCAGACTCATTAATCTCTAAGTGGTCTCAGTGCCACTAGATGGGACAGAACACCACACCCAGAAAATGTATGGGTTACACATGCCAAAAGGACATCTTGTTTTCTACAAGCTCAACTAACCTCATCTCAGTACAGTATATAATTGTTCCTTCTGCCCTTAAAAAAAAAGGATTCCACCCAAAAAACCCAAGCACCCCACACAAGACCACCATTTTCTGCTAAAATTTGCTGTACTGTCTACAAAAAAAAAGTTTGGCATTTATAAAGCCCTTTTCATCCACAGACCTCGAAGCTCTTTATAAGGCAAATATTATCTCCATCTTACAAATGGGACAACTTAGGCACAAGTAGGTTAAATTACTTCCTCAAGGTCACTTAGCAAGTCCAGGCTAGAGTCAATAGTAAGTTACAAGGTCTCCCAATTCCCAGCTCAGTGCTCAGTCCACTAGATCATAATTGCTCCTGTTCATGCTTGGGAGGAACAAACTACATGTTAACCATGTCCTCGTCAAATCTTCCCAAAAACTTGGGAACTGTGCTCCTAACCCTGCCCTTTCCAAGCTCTTAGAACAATTCTGGACCACTGTTAACATGTTTAATCCAATCGAAGACATGTACTAATCATGCTGAGTGCTACTTGTCTGAAATCTAGTTTCACAGCACGGTAGTATTTACAGAGGAGACCCGACACCACTGAAGAGAAAGAAAATGGTTCTCAGTACAGCATGAATAGGGTGACCAGAGGTCCTGATTTTAAAGGGACAGTCCAGTATTTAAGCCCTCCTGCAAGTGTCCCGACTTTTTCTTTAAAACAGGCAAATTGTCCTGTATTATCTGTCCTCCTCCCCCCCCCGCCCATCAGTTCCAGTGGGTACTGCTGCTGGCTGGATCCCTGCTCAGTAGCTGCTTGCCCACCCACAGTGAGTGGGCGGGAGGCAGTGGCAGACGATGTGGGTGGGTGTGCAAGGCTGGTGGCGGGGCCGAGCTGCAGCGTGCGGGGCCAGACGCTCCCCCTACTGGTCCCTCAGTGCAGTCCCTGCTGTGCGCTGGCTCTCAGCCAGCGGGGCCCTATTCCCCATCCCGTTTCTGGCCGGCACTGGCTGCGTGCTGCAGGCACCAGGCAGCGGCTGGCTACGTGTCGCCTCTGCTGCCCACCCATTGGCCCTTCATGTGCTCCCCCTCTTGCTGTCCTCTCTCTGCTTTGCCCCTTCACCCCCTTCTCCTCAAGATCCCCCTAGGCAGGGCGCATTCCACTCCCAGCGCTGTGCAGAGAACCAGCTCCTGGTCGGAGTGCTTGGCTCGCCAGTAGCCTGGCTAGCAGACTCCTTCCCTCCGCCTAGGGAGCACTTTAACGTGGCTTGTGTAGTCGCGGCAGAGCGCTGGGAGAGAGCTCCGGGGGGTGTTTTTTTCACACCCGAGTGACAAAGTTGCAGCACTGTAAAGTGCCGATGTAGACAAGCCCTAAGGACCCCCTGTCCCCCGCCCGGGATGCTGGCTGGGAGGAGCTGAGCCCTGCATGTGCCAAAGATCCATGCAGCCTCTCTGCCCCTCAGCTAAGATCCTGAGTGGAGCCCTAAAGCAATTTGAAGCCTGTTCGTGCCCCAACCCTGCAGGCTCCACAGCAGACCCCTCCCCCTGGGCAGGGACTTAGCACCCTCTTCACCTGGCCATCCACCCCCTGGGTCCTTCCCCCCCCAGGGAGTGCAAGGCTGTTCCGTCTCGGCACCCTCTCCTGCTGAGCCACCTCTCTGGCCCAGTTGGCTGAAGCCCCTGCAATCAGGTTTCCTGGGCCCTGGTGCACAATGCATCATTAGGGCTTAACCCCTTCCTGCCCGTGCTGTAACTGGGGGACAGGAGGCCACTGGGTTATGTTGGTGGCCAGCAGCAGCCTGGAGGTGTTAGCTGCCTTTCGACATTGTGTGGGCAGGAAGGGAAAAGCTGCTTCCAGCCACAGGGGAGCAGGGAGGGAGGAAGAGATGAGCTCTGCAAAGACAGGGGCCAGGTCATTCCTTCCCCCGCGGCGGGAAGCAGCTCCCGTCCCTCCCGCACAGTGTGGGACACATTCTGGTGTGAACCCTGGCAGAAATCTGGGGAGGAGGGGCATGTGACCCTGTGTGCCCCCCCCCGCACGTGTTGCCTCGGGAAGACGCAGCGCCAGGTACCAGGAGATGCGGGTCCATCCTGGGCGCCCAGCCAGGCCTGGAGAGTGCCAGGCAGGGAGGGTTGGGTTGGTCGGTCAGCCTCCCCCACCCCCACGTGAGCTGTATGGGAGTATGTGTCACCTCTCCCCATGTGAACCCTAAAGCCTTAAAGATAAGAAGGTAAATAACAAGAATCCAACTACTCAGTATTTCTTTTTTGCAGGGGCTCAGTCAACTTGATGTTAACGTGAAGGTTTGTACTGCATAGTTCTGATTGATTGCCGTTGAACTCACTTGAACACGAGTAATTTTACCAGGTGTCCCGTATTCAGCACAGGGAAATATGGTCACCTTAAGAGTAAGAAGTGCAGTTCTTCATGCTATCAGTTACCATCATGGATCCCCAGGAACTGTGCTACACTGTAGCTTTTGAACAGTCTCTCAGAGAAACCCCAAGGGGTCTGCCTCACTCTTCCTTCAGCATAGGCCACACAGCCTCACTGCCTTCTAAACTGAGCTACTGGACTTCTGCATCATACGATGAACTCTACTCTGCAAGTCCAACTGAGAGAGACTCCTAGTAGATACCCATACACTTTTCAGGGGCTAATGTGCTCCAGCCAGTATTTGCAGTGACACAAGCAGCAATTTCGAAACAGTGGGGTTTATTAGTTGACTGGAGCACAGCACTGGAAGTCTTTAAGTTAGCACAGAGAAACAAAGGTTAAAGCACAGTCCATTCTAGTCAGCCCAAAGCAACAGTGAACTCCACACTGTAGTGAACTCCATTTTCAGGCTCTGTCTCTCGCTGCCTCCTTAGTCAGTTCCCAGTGAAAGAACCAACCTTCTTCCAGAGCCCACACTTATTCCCCCAGCCCACCCCCTCAGTCCTTTGTTCTCAAGCTGGGGGGGGTCTCTGCTCAGCTTCCCTGCTGAGAGTGCAGCTTCAAGAGTCGTTAGAGCATGCATTGTCTCTCCAGACCCCATGTTGATCTGGGTCAGTTTCAGACAGTTCCTGAATGACTCTATTCATTCCACCCTGACAGGGACATGACACACACACCTGACAAACAACTTAATCCCCCCCTCAACTGGGTAGCAATGCAAAGTATGGGGGAAACTGAGGCACACATAGGCCTCAAAAAATTACCACTTACACCAAGGCAAAACAGAACCCTTAGAAAAACAGTTCTTTCTAGACATATCCGCTCCCCCTGAACACTTTTTGATTATGATCAACAAAAGCATAAGATGAAAACTTTGACATGTAAGACTGCATTTCAATTCAACTTTAAAAGAAAACTGAATTTGTAGGGCTTATGTTTGTGCAGTACTGCAATACAGTGAAGCAGCTGAAAGTGCAAAATCTAACAAATTCAGTTATATTTATTCCATATATAAGTAATGCCAATGCACAAAGTATTAAGTTTCACTCCACTTAACACGTACACACACAAATATATTTACTACACTAGGGAGGGGAGACTAATATGACAAGCAGTCTTTTAGTGTCACACTTCCAAGATATTACTAATACTGAATGAAAATATATACATATTATACATATATCAGTGTCTGGTGCTAGAATCACAGAAATGCAAGACTGGAAGGAACCTAGTCATCTAGTTCAGCCCCACCCACTGAGGCAGGACCAAATAGAATCAGGCCACCCTGGACAAGTATTTGTCTAACTTGTTCTTTAAAAACCTCCAGTGACCAGGATTCCACAATCTCTCTTGGAAGCCTAGTCTAATACTTAACTATCCTTGTAGTTAGAAAGTTTGTCCCAATATTTAACCTAAATCTCCCTTGCCAACTGAGGATTAAAAAACAAAACGAAAATAACTCTGCCTGATATTTTGAGATGCAGCACACTCAATTCCCACTTACGTCAATGGGAGCTACAGGTACTCAGCACTTCCAAAAATTGGGCCACCTAGTTTTCTAATCTTCTACTCATATGACCTCATTTGCCATTTTGACTGGAATTGTCTGTCTAGGAGGAATATGGAGTTATAGCTTTGACTTCCTTTGACTTCCCTGCTACTGCCATCTCCAGGCACCTCTGGATTAAACACTAATGGCCACCATATTGGAGGCAAGTAATTACCAGTTTACCAGCCCAACACTTCAACAGTAGCTCACCACTTCCTTTCTCTAACCAATTTTTGAAGGATGCTCAATCTGCAACACAAGACCCAAAGAAGAAATCAACCTACAAGCAGGCAGGGAGTGTACATAAACAGTGATTCAGGAAAGCCTCCTACCCTCCTGCTATAATCCATTGGGAAATGGAGGTTAGTCATTCCTTTTATAGGACTATTTGGCAGTATGTCACCTGCTCTGTTTGTAGGTCACTTCTAAACCTAGACAGACGTAACTCTCTTCTTTACTTTGACTGCTTTTAAAATGGCAATGTTGGTTGTGCATTATTAATCCGAAATGCAATTTCCACACACCCCCCCCCCTCAAATACCTTAACTATCATGATGAAGTCCAATAGGATATACATTTCTGTATCAAAAAAAACCTATCCATTAAAGTACAAGCATTGTTTCAAGGTTTGTTTCCTTATGATATTGCAGATTCTTCATTCACATCTCTAGTGGGATTTTCTTTCCCACATCCTTTAAGAAACAAACTAGAGTTATCTGTAGACAAGCAGAAATTTTCACAAACAACTTCTTGCCAAAAGAGCAAGTGTGACTCAGAGGCACAGATAGCAAAACCAAACTTCTCCTTTTAATCATATACTATTACACATTGGCTGGTTCTCCTAAAACTGAAGCAGTAAATACAATAAACGAAGCCTGTTAAAAAGTAGCACGTAGACCAGGTATTTGTCATATATGAACAATACAAAAAAATGTCAGATTCTACTTCACCTGAAGATAGATTTCCTTTTGTCCCATTTGCTGAACCATTTATTCGTGGTACTTTCCAAAAAACCATGTTTGCCAATAAATATCATGTTTTCCCAAAAGACACTTCTCCACGTATTTACTACTGTGACAGACTCAGACCAGCGCGGTACAGGAGTCTGGTAGAAGGCAAATATACTGGCCACTGGATGAATAGTTTTCTGTTCCCTAAGTGACCAGAGCAGGGACTGCGCTAGATCAATCAGGAACCTGCTAGAATCAATTATGGCAGGCAGACTAATCAGAACATCTGGTTTAAAAAGGACCTCCCATCAGTTAATGGGGGGGGCGTGCAAGGAGCGAGAAGGTGGGCTGCTGGAGGACTGAGGAGTACAAGCGTGATCAGGCTTCAGGAGGAAGATCCTGCAGTGAGGATAAAGGAGGTGCTGTGGGGTGGCCATGGGGAAGTAGCCCAGGGAGTTGTAGCTGTCACGCATCTGATACAGGAGACATTGTAAACAGCTACTATCCACAGGGCCCTGGGCTGGAACCTGGTGTAGAGGGTGAGCCCGGGTTCCCCTCATTCCCCCCAACTCTAGGGTTACCATATTTGAACTTTCAAAAAAGCGCACACTCTGGGGGTTGCCCTGCCCCCTAGCCACTCCCTCCCACTTCCTGCCCCCCACAGAACCCCCAACCCATCCAACCCTCCCTGCTCTTTGTCCCCGGATCACCTCCTCCCAGGACCCCTGCCCCTAACCGCCCCCGGGTCCTGACCCCCTCTCTAAGCCTCCCTTCTCCTTGTCTCTGACTGCCCCCTCCTGAGACCCCCCCCAACTGCTCCCATAGGATCCCATCCCCTTCCTGTCCCCTGAGTGCCCCAACCCCTATCCACACCCGCATGCCCTGACAGATCCCTGGGACTCCCACACCTATCCAACTGCTACCTGTCCCCTGACTGCCCCCCCCCCCCCGAACCCCTGACCCATCTAACCCCCCCTGCTCCCTGTCCCCTGACTGCTCCCCAGGATCCCATGCCCTTTCTCCAACTACTCCCCAGCCCCCTTACCGTGCCCCTTAGAGCAGCCCCACCTCCCCAGAGCGCTGCCGGCACGGCACGCTGAGGCTGCAAGGGAGGGGGGGAGCAGGGGTGGGGGTCTGGCTGCTGGATGCCCCAATGCGAGTGGCTCCATCCGGCCGGGCCCCCGTCAGTTGCGCTACGCTCTGCATTGGGAGGGAAATTCCAGACCTTTTGAGAGAGATTTACAAATTCCTCCCAGACGGCTATTTAAAACCTCAAAGCCGGACATGTCCGGGATAACCTGGACGTATGGCAACCCTACCCAACTCCTGATCGGACACAGGAGGAGTTGACCTGGTCTGTGAGCAACACCAGAAGGGAAGGTCTAATTTGGAAAGGCATCTGGCTTGTCCCCGACCCACTTGGTGGGACAACAGAGACTGCGGAGAGTGTTCTCCGTTTCCCCCATGCTGGCCAGTGATGAGGTTAGCTGAGTGAAGGGCAGGTTTGAGCCTCTAGCAGAAGCGGCCAAACCGAGGGCTGCTGTGAACCCCCGAGGCGAGCAAATCCACCAAAAAGCGCAGGATCCACCAAGGCAGAGGAGGAACTTTGTCATACTATAAACATGCAAAATTCTGACACACTGTATAGCTGCATTCTTTTTCTTATACTTATTCACCTAAAATAACCTAAGCAGTGAACAAGCTGCTGAGTCTATGTAATCCACCTTGTTTAACTCTGATGCACTGTTATAAGTTTCATACAAGTTAGACCAGATCCTTCCTACATTAGTCACTCAAGTGAACAAGCATGTGATTTACACTGCCTCTCTCTAGCTTTAGATTTTTCACATACGCAGGGAGTCAGTTTAATGGGGAAGTTCTTACTACCAGGTTAGAAATACCAGAACCACGTTAGAGGCAGGAAATGTGAATTTCGGAAAACAATTCTTTACTTTATTAAATGAAATATCTGAGCAGTACTAGATGAGGGTTAGAAGTACATCTCTCTAGAGACCACTTGCTTAATACAAAAACACACCCAATATTGGGGCTGGAGGAGATAGAGTATATTGAATTTTTCCCAGCTTCAATGAAATTTTAATTATCTTTAGATTGTTAGAAAACAGATCCATCTCTTCTCAAAGAAGAAACTACCTACTGTTAATGTCTCCTTTCTGCATCTCCAAATTAGTTTACCAAAACTCATTCCCCATCAAGTTAAACAGTTGTCATAAATAACATAAGAGCTGGTGTGAATAAATCACACAAGGGCTTCACAAACTCCACCAACTCTGAGGTATCAATTTCAAGACCCGCATCAGAGTCTTATCCTAATCTACTCAATAGTTTGGGACCTAGATACCAAACAAAGCTGCAAAGATAACATACAAAACAGGAACAGTGACACTGAGGAAGAGAGAATGTTTTCAACAGTAACCCCCTTGCCAGAGAGAAGACTGAGCCCAAGTGTGGCTGTGTTCAGATCAAAAACTAAAACACACATTTTCAACACCAAAATAATAAGGGCCCTGTAGGGGCATAGTTTTAATAGGTAGAACCTTAATATGGAATAAAAGGAACCAAGGGCTGGCAAAAAGGTTAATTACAATTCCATCTTCATCCCAATCTTTTCTGGACAAAGAAAAGCTATGTACAAGCAGACATAACTTCCTTTATCTAAATAAGGCTACTGACCCTCCCCTCACACCAAAAAGATTTTTTTAAAGTTTAATCAGTTACTAGCTCTCAGTTTATCATAAATTCATGTCAAGTATTTCTCAGATTTTAGTTCTGGAATAAAAAAATAATTTGTTGAAGAGTTTTTTAAAAAAGTAAATATGCAATTTTTTGAAAGGGTGCAAAGTACATCTTCAGTAACAAAGTCCAGCCTTTGGCCTCTAACACCAATTTCAGATTTGTCTGGACACCAGCAGCTTGACTGAAGCAAGCAGTATTTGTTCTTTTTAATGTGTCCCAATCAGCAGGAGAGCTCCACCTCCTCATATAGTCAGTTCCCTGTCTTGGTCAATGCATCAGTCATAAGTCACTTGTTCCAGACTGAATCATGTGATCAGGTCAACTTCCAAGAACACAGCTACTAAATAAAAATGCTGCCAAGGCACATCTGACAACTTCTTTAGCCAGAAACTGAAATTGGGCAGAATCTCTTACCCTGCCAGCTTTCCTGCCCATACAGCTACGAACTTTACCAGCTATTGTAACAGTATATTTGATAGCAGAATTAAAACTACACACTGTACTTGTAAGGAGGCCAATTTACCCAAGACAGTGGAAAACAAAACCTAGTATTTTTATACTGTACCAATTCTTGTTGTATTTGTAATCAATTAATAAGGAATAAAATAATGAGTATCTCAGAACCTAAGGCCAGCAGACACCTCTTCACAGCATCCTGGGGCTGACAGCCTGGAACATGGGCTTGCCTGTCCTTTCCTGCTCCTTTGCCCTCATTTGTACAACCTATTTTCTACTACATAGCCTCCAAATTACTGCTCAAAAATAATTTTTTCTTAAAATCAGAAAACTCCAATATCAAGTTACAAGTACATACAGGTTACAAGCGGTTGAGGACATAAGACCTGATGCTAAGAAGAACCAAACACCCTCAACTCTTGATGACCTCAAAATGCTGTTCAAGATCTATTTCAGTAATAAATAATGTAGACTTTTTAAAAACAAAGTAGTCAAAAGCCAAACTCTTTTATTCACCTGCCAATACCAGAGTTTCACCTGCAACAAATGAAGACATAACTTGCACCTAAACAAAAACATTCAATGCGCTGCCTCACACTGCTTCAGGTGTTTGCAGTACCATCAGCTGACTGTGACTATTGGAATTCCAAACAACAATAATGTCATGATACTAACCAACAATCCATTAGAGAGACTAGACCCTTGAGATTTTTCCCACTCCATCCCCAGATAATCAGGAAATTTTAGAGGAGCTAGTGGTTGTTAAATCCCTTTGTCCCATTGATATGCTGACTTTGTGGCTGTTGTGCTAACAATATTCCACCTTTCGCAGGGGAAGGGAGAGATGAGACATGAGAATAATGTGTTTAATACCCATGAACACTTATTGGTTTGTCTACATTGCAGAAGGGTAGATGTGTGTGTGGTGTGTATAAATA
The DNA here is from genome assembly GCA_037349315.1 of Chelydra serpentina. Taxonomy (NCBI): domain Eukaryota; kingdom Metazoa; phylum Chordata; order Testudines; family Chelydridae; genus Chelydra; species Chelydra serpentina. The sequence continues at coordinate 5,793,070 of JBAIAC010000014.1, read as the reverse complement.
TAAATAAACACACACACACACACCACAGAGAGAGGGACACAGACAAAAAAACCACCAACAAAACAAAAAACAACCCCCCTCTCAACCACCACTCCCTCAACATGGACAGCATAATCCATAGCCAGCATGGAGATGAATGCCAGGAAATCCTGGAACAGATGAGTTAAGTGATAACTGCAGACGGATATAGTGTCAAACCCACAATTTTCTCTAGTTTTAGCCAGAGACGTGATTTGTTCCTCTTGTTGGTTTTATGACAGTTTGCCTGTTCTGCACAGAACATTTTCCTTAACCCTTTCTTGTAAGGAGGGCTGTTGATGAATTGTCCTATAAATAATACTAAAACTTTAAGGCTTGTGAAAAAGCTAGAGGCATGTAACCAGTTCTAGGACACAGCATTAGAGATCTTCTGCTGCATCACCCTAAATTCAGTTGCTAGAGTCTTTTTGAATTGCAGAGGAAATCACAACAATGCTTGCTGCTGGACTTAGGTCCAATTTGACCCAAAGTACATAGGGCCCTGACTACATTCAGACACCAACTTGTGAAATAGAGAGATTTCCATTCTGTTTTAAATAAAGGCTTAGTATCTTACCTATGAAGTTGTATGTTTCTTTTAAAAGAAATGATATTTATTAAGTCCAGGTGTACAATGCACACAGCCAGGCATTTCATCTTGTATTGCAATACGCGAGCGATGGAGAGTTTTAAACAATAAAAAGTTTTATAAATACCTGTACAGTGTTTAATAAAAATTGTCATCTTACACTAAGGGCTGGTCTACACTAGCCCCGAAATTCGAACTAAGATACGCGACTTCAGCTACGTGAATAACGTAGCTGAAGTCGAACTATCTTAGTTTGAATGAAAAAGCACTTACCCGGGGTCCACACGCGGCGTGCAGGCTCCCCCGTCGACACCGCCTACTCCGTTCGTCGAGCTGGATTACCAGCGTCGACGGCGGAGCACTTCCTGGTTCGATTTATCACGTCTAGACAAGACGCGATAAATCGAACCCAGAACATCGATCCCGCGCCTCCGACCGGACGCGTAAGTATAGACCTACCCTTAGATACCAAAATGTTGCTTGCAACCCAAGAAATTAGTCAGTATTTTGGAATTCACTGAACATGTCTGCACAAAAACATGTAAGGCTAACTACATCAAAAAGACTGGTGGGTACCTTGAAATTTAGAGGTCAACTTTTCACACGTGGAAAACGTACTGCTGATTTAAGATTTTTTCTCTAAACGTTGCCAAGAAGTATATGGCTAAATGGACAAGTGTCAAACATTGGCAACTCTTTTTTTACTGTAGTAAGGGACTTCAGTATAGCTAGAGTTAAAATCTTAAATTCTTACTTCCTGCTGACTAAAAATTTGTCAGGACAGCTGGCCAAATCTCCGTTTTACATCATTGTTATTTTACTATTTCACTAATGAAAAATAAAAAGCCACTGTTGCACTCAAATATCTAGCAGACATGCCAACACCCCATTTTAATACAAATATCGTATTGTTCCTTTACACCACTGGAACTAAGTTTAACTCGTAGGTGCAGATAGATTACCCTCGACATTTCATCCAGTGGTTTATTTTACTTAAAAAAAAAAAAAACACAACAAAAAAAACAACAGATGGATGGTGTCAACAATAATTTGCACCTGTAAGTGAAAAAATGGATCAACTAAGTGTATTTAAGAACCAGATGCCTGTTTCAAATTTGAAAATTCTACTTCCTATTTTCTTCCCTGTTACACCATTAGCTACTGAATAGTTTTTACCATTACGATCAGCCCGATATAGGTATTTTGAGTTATGCCATTTTAATGGCAATATTGCTTGATTTAGGTAGAAAAAGAACAAATTTTACTGCATAAAATGCTTGTATAATTTTCTCCTCAAAGTATTTCCTGTGGCACACCCATAAAATTACATGTGGGATTTTTGAATAGAAGAAAATTGGCTCTTGGAAAAGTTCTGGAGGTAGACAACTGTTTGATCTGGTCAGGGAATGGATAGATTTAACTGCATTCTGGAGTTTCCCAAGCACTAGACTTCTATTGATTGAGTTACTCCCCTACACTGGGGCTTGGAACCATGTCCAAAACTGCTTTAAAGCACAGCTGTAACAAATATGGTTTGTGGTCACATATAGGTTTTATAGGCTTGGTTGCCAGCCCTTCAGATTGTCCTGGAGTCTCCGATTAAAGATGTGATGAAATCTCCAGGAATACTTCCAACCAAAATTGGTAACCCTACTTATAGGTCCTGTCTTGATGGGTAAAAGGGTGTGCTTTCCCAATTGTGTTAGCATGACATGTTTGAAGAGCTCTCTTAATGCTTGTTAAGACACAGGTTAAAACATCTGAAGGTGTGTTGGCTGGCTGTGATGTAAGCTCCCGTCTAAGCTGAGAAACAGGGCAGCTAAAAAACAGCTTCAAATATGTTAGCTTAATGTGATTAAATAGCCATCTTAATGCTTGGTAAGATGCAAAATAACTCAAAACCCCACACCTTTTTTTGCCAATTCTGATAAAGCCAAAGTGTTATATTAATGTGTATAAAATGGCCTGGCTGCGTTCACAACCTAAGCTATACACATAGTTCAATCTAATTTACTATTAAATAGTTCTTTCAGGAATTCATAACTGCATTAGCTGCTCCAGTCCTTCTGACTCCCAATTTCCCCTGAGATTGGTGATCCTATAATGTTCTCTGCCACAATATTCCCAATAGTTTCTCCCTATGCATCAACTGCCCCAGGAGTCAACGCAAGAAGTAACCAGGTAGTTAGCCATAACATGCAAGCAACTTTTTGTGATACTCTATTTCCAGGTTTGTAAAATGAAGAGATCACCCTGAGTGTTCAGAGTCCAAGAAGATGACAGATCTCTGTTTGAAATCTGGAGTAACAAATTCATCTAAACCAAAGATAGCCTGGCAAAACACAGTCAGTGGATTGAATGCAAACAAATAATGGTGAATCATCCAATAAGGAGAAAGAGGGTTAGGAAGAGATTAAATGTAACAGTACTTTGTATTTCTATAATTATTTCAAACCAGAAGTCTAAGCATTTCACAAACATTACTTTAGCCTCACAACATTCCTGTTAGGAAAGTAACTACAGAGGAACTCACAGGTTGTTTACACGAGTGTTGGGAGGCTGATTTCATTAACACAGTATTTCTGTGCACTTTCCTTGAACATGTTGGGCAGAAGGAGATATAGAAATGGAATGTTAGCAAATTTTGTGAAAGTACACAGCAGTGAGAGTGCCTAACTGACTCAGTTTCACAACGCTCACAGCATAGGTTTCATTTCACTGTAATCTCTCTTCTACACTGGGCAAAACAAGAATTGCCACTGATGGTAGTAGAAATGCCCATAAAACACTGCATTTAATATCCTGGGACGAACATGGCTACAACACTGCATACATAAAAAACGTCCTGTCTACATACTAAAACAGTCTTATAAATACCCAAGAAGTTTGTTGCTTTGTACTGTAACACTTTTTAGCTCACATCTAGATGCCCCAGTACAGTCCATAATAGTCCCCCTATCCCCAGTGCAGATGAAAAGACAGAGTTATTGCAGCTGAAGCAGTAAATCTAGTCCTCCCAACTCCATCCCACAATGCAGTCCTTCTCTTCTCGGTCTGTACGAAGGTATATCTTGCAACTTTTCTCTGCACTTCTGAAAAGAGCTGTGTGAGATTAACTGGTGCACACAATTATTGACATTGCATACATGGATCAGTTCTAATCTGGTCATTTGCAAAGACAATTCTAAAAAAAGTCAGGAAAATGGCATATTTTCCACAAAAGTTAAAAACAAATTGTCAAGAATTCCAGGAATAAGATCTACACATGTCCACTCAGCTCTTATGTAGGGAAAAAAATAGAATCCCAAGATTTCTTCCAAGGTTGCAACTGAAGTAGAGATGGGGGGGGGGGGGGGGGTAGAAGAAGAGGGAGGGAAAGAAGAGTCAAGACAGTCAGTACTCCTGTAGTAAGTCTGGAAAAATCAGAAATCTCTGAAGGCTCTTGCTCAGTAGCGAAGAGGGTGAGAAGGAAATCAAAAAAGCTTTACAGAGAGATATAAGGACCCGGTACTGTACCTACAAGAGTGAAGAGCCAGAGGACTTGCTTTTTCAGACATCCCCATACTGGGAGCTCAATTTCTGTCTAAAAGTACCTTACTCTCCATCACTTCCTTATTAGGCTATTTGCTGAGTGAATTGTTTGCAATAATCTCCATGCACTGAACTACTCTGTAGCTGCTATTACTGGGGACAAAGAAAGGTCTTGTATTGTACTTTATCTGTCAGTAAGCAAGACTACAACCTAGAAAGTCTCTAGTGCTCACTGCTCCCACCTGGATAGTTTGGCCTTGGGCTTTATCTCACTTTCCACAATGGCTACCATGAGTGGTCTCTTCAAAAGTTATCCCTAAACCCTTTTAGGGATTTAGGGCCAGATTTTTTTTTAAAAGGTCCTTATTTAGACACCCAGTGGCATTTCTGGCTACTGTTGCTACCTAGATATCTATGAACAGCACGAAGCCCAGGTGAAACTCAGTAAGATTATAGGAATCTATTGAAGTGAACAGAGACAAAATAGAACAAACATACAAGTGCCACTCAATAAACCTCACTATTGCTTTCTTTCCTTTTACAAAGAGTGGAATATTGCCAGGCTTGCAATACAGTGCTGTGAAGTAGTGCTTAGTGAATGGGATCTCCCCAAGCATTTCAGCACTATGACCAAAGGAATTACTTGTTTCAACTGCCAAGTGAATGATATCATACTCCAAAGCTAACAAACAGTTACCAGCTAGAGATCCTGCACAGTTATAATACAACATCCGTTCCATTATGGACACCAGAAGCACCAGTGAATATTTAAAGCTGAAGTAGTGGCCTGTTTGCCAGTTTCAAATCCAGCTGAAACATGATCTCATCTTTTACAGCATGCATGTTAAATGAAATATCCTTTTACAACATCCTTTCACTCAATCTCCCAACAAAGAGATTTTATGGACGTCTTGAAGCAGAGACCACACATTTACCACCCTAAATGTAATCCAGAGAGTGTCTGATTTATTTTGCTTTACACATTCTGACATGTCGTGTAAACTGTTAGCTTCACACTTGTTTCCCCCTTAGTTAGAATTTTTACATAACCTCAGCCCTCAGCTTTCTGAAGACAGTTTCAGTCTATAGAGCTGAAAGATGCAGAACAGCATTAACATGAAATCCTGTTTTAGAGCCAGAGCAGAATTACAATTGCCATGACAATTAAAGCATGATCAATTTCTCCAAAGCCAGTCATTCATTTCTCTAGAGCCAGTACCCTCCCACACAAATGTTTCACTTGAGTAATTAGTTGAATACATGAGCATTAGATGATTCTAACAGAATACATTATTGTAGGAAGCTCCCTTACTGTAATCCCCAAGATCTGCATTTCTAGTGTCTGGCTTTCTTAATGGACTTTCTACTGAGCACATGGAGCCAGGAGCTTCCCAGAATCTCTAGTATCAGTTGCATAGCTTATTCTTTGAAGTGCAGTGACAGCCAGTATTAAAGGTTTTGAGGACGATTTGGGAGTTTAACTATACAAAAGTATGAAAGTTTTCTCTCACACACAAGAACAATGAGGGTTTCTTAGAATGTTACCAACAAACTACAGCCATCAAATGCTTCTCAGCTGAAAGTAGTATATACACATTTTTAAGTTATGAAGTTGGTCATATTTTTAATTTTATGTATACTGTGTTTTCCCCTTCACAGTAATCAGTGCTAAATGACAGAAACTGAACAGGTTTGAGAATGTCACTTATTGGTAGCAAGAACAACGTCTCATCGTAAGAGGTGAGGCTCTCTCATCATTTTCTGCAGAATTTAAACTTTCATTAAAAAAAAAAAGTTTCTCGCCTTTATAGATCCAAAGATAATTTCCCAAAATGTGCGTCATACAGTATTGTTTCCCAAGCTGCAGACAGACAATTTAGAACATAAGAATGGCCATACTGGGTCAGACCAATCTAGCCCAGTACCCCATCTTCGGACAGTGGCCGGTGCCAGATGCTTCAGAGGGAATGAACAGAACAGGGCAATTTATTAAAGGATCAATCCCCTGTTGTCCAGTATCAGCTTCTAGCAGTCAGAGGTTTAGGGACACCCAGAGCATGGGGTTGCATCTCTGACCATCTTGGCTAATAGTCATTGATGGACCTATCATCCATGAATGCATCTAATTCTCTTTTGAACCCAGTTATACTTCTGGCTTTCACAACATCCCTTGGCAATGAATTGAACAGGTTGACTGTATGTTGTATGAAGAAGTATTTCTTTTGTTTGTTTTAAACATGCTGCCTATTAATTTCATTGGGCGACCCCTAGTTCTTGTGTTATATGAAGGGGTAAATAATGCTTCCATATTTACATTCTCCACACCATTCAAGGTTTTACAGACCTCTATCACATCTCCCGAGTCATCTCTTTTCTAAGAGTCCCAGTTTGTTTGAATCTCTCCTCATATGGAAGCTTTTTCATACCCCTTATCTTTTTTGTTGCCTTCTCAGTACTTTTTCCAATTCTAATATATCTTTTTTGAGATGGGGCGACCAGAACTGAACACAATATTCAAGGTGGATTTATATAGTGGCACTATGATATTTTCTGTCTTGTTTTCTATCCCTTTCCCAATGGTTCCTAACATTCCGGCAACTTCTTTTGACTTTTACTGCACATTGAATAGATATTTTCAGAGAACTATCCTTGATGACTCCAAAATCTCTTTTGAGTGGTGACAGCTAATTTAGACCCCACCAGTTTATATGTATAGTTGGGATTATGTTTTCCAATATGACCTTCACATTTATCAACACTGAACTTCATCTGCCATTTTCTTGCCCAGTCACCCAATTTTATAGCTTTTGTAACTCCGCACTGTCGGCTTTGGACTTAACTATTGAGTAATTTTGTATTGTCTTCAAACTTTACCACCTCGCTGTTTACCCCTTTTTTCAGATCATTTATGAATATGTTGAACAGCACTAGTCCCAATACAGATCCCTGGGAGGCCCCACTATTTGCCTCTCTCTATTGTGAAAACTGAAACTTTATTTCTACCCTTTGTTTCCTATCTTTTAACCAGTTACTGATCCTTGAGAGGACCTTCCCTCTTATCCCATGACTCTTTACTTTGCTTAAGCGTCTTTGGTGAGGGACCTTATCAGAGGCTTTCTGAAAATCCAAGTACACTGTATCCACTGGATCACCCTTGTCCACATGTTTATTGACTCTCTCCAATAATTTTAATAGATTTGTGAAGGGAAATCATGCCTCACCAAAGCTTTTTCCCAACATATTGTGTTCATCTATGTTTCTGATAATTCAGTTCTTTGCTATAATTTCAGCCAATTTGCTTGGTACTGAAGTTAGACTTACTGGACTGTAATTGCCATACTTACCACTAGAGACTTTTTTTTTAAAAAATCAGCATTATATTAGGTATCTGCCAGTCATCTGGTTCACAAACCGTAGCATTTAGACTTCTAGCATTTGTATACAAGCACTTATAAAGTTTGTCAATATTTAGTTGTCTGCCTTCATGTAATGTAACTGAAGGGGACTATCGTCTGACTGTTTCTCTTCAGTTCCTACCTAAACTTTATCAACTTCTATCCTCTTTACTAAGATATAGAATGTCCCCTTTAATAAATCCTCCCCTAAGGGATGTATCTGTCTGAACAGCATGCTGCTCCATACCTGTTGACTCTCTCCCAGCCCCTAGTTTAAAAACTCCTCTATGATCTTTTTAATTTTACATGCCAGCAATCTGGCTCCATTTTGGTTTAGGTACAGCCCAAGGGCGGCCAAACCTATTGACCCTCTGAGCCGCATACGACAATCTTCAGAAGTTCAAGAGCCGGGGCATGCCTACTCAGGTTTCAGCCCCATGGGAGGCGCCTGCCGGGGCTCGGGGCTTCAGCCCCGCAGGGAGGGCAGTCTTGGGGCACTTGGGATCATGTGCCTGCCAATTTTTGCTAGGGTTTGCTGGCCCCACTCAGTCACATGGTGTCCCTGGGCCCCCTCCCTGCATGGCAGCTGCTGGAGCTGGCAAGCTGTGGGGAGAGGCAGAGGCAAACAGCTGCTGCTTCTCCCTTTAGAGATAAAGCAACAGCCCCTCCCTGCAGCTCCAGGTGTTAGTTCTGCATGGAGAGGTAGTGGCAAACACCTGGGAACTGCAAGGAGGGGCCGCTGAGTGTAAGAAGGGAGGGCTCGGGGGGATGTGACAAGCTGTTGGGGGAGGCGAACCTTTAAAGTGTGTTTCCCCTCTCTCCCCCCACCCCTCAGAAGGCAGCAGTCGTCTCTGGCAGAAGCCCCTAGCCCCACCACCGGGCATAAGCCCTGAACCCCCCCAACCCATCTGATAGGTGGAAAATGGGGCGGGGGCGGCTCCACAAGCCGCACTTTAACTGTAAAAGAGGTGCATGCAGCTCATGAACCACGGTTTGGCCACCCCTGGTATAGCCCATGCTGTATAAGCTCCTCCTTTCCCAAAAGGTTCCCCAATTCCTAAATCCCTTGGAGCACCACTGTCTCATTCACACACTGAGACCCTGCAGTTCTGCCTGTCTTAGTGGCCCTTTACATTAGACTAGAAGCATTTCAGAGAATGCTACCATGGAGATCTTGGATTTTAATCTCTTACCTAGCAGACTAAATTTGGCCTCCAGGACCTCTCTCCTATCCTTCCCTATGTCATTCATACCTACATGTACCTCAACAACCAGCTCCTCCCCAGCACTGCACATAAGCCTGTATAGATGTCTTGAGAGGCCTGCAACCTTCGCACCCAGCAGGCAATTCATCATTTGGTTCTCCCGGTCATCACAAACTCAACTATCTATATTTCTAAACATTGAATCCCCCTTTACTATTACCAGCATCTTCCTAATACCATGAGTCCCCTCCTCCAGAGAAGTATCCTCAGTGCAAGAGGATGACATAATACTATGACATCATCTGGAAGGAGAGTCCCAATTAAGGGATCATTTCCCTCTGCTCCAGCGTGATATTCTCCTTCCCTGAGACCTTCATCCTCCTTAACAGTGCAGAGGCTTTCAGACTAGGGGTGGGCATGCTCTGCTGTGTCCTGGAAAGTCTTATGCATGTACTCCTCTATCTCCCTGACCTCCTCCAGTTCAGCCACTCTGGTCTCCAGAGTCTGCACTTGGTCACTGAGGGCCATGAGCTTCTTGCACTAAATGTACACATTTACTCCTCCTCATAACACAAGAACTAGGGATCACCAAATGAAATTAATAAGCAGCAGGTTTAAAACAAACAAAAGGAAGTATATTTTCACTCAACGCAGTGTCAACCTGTGGATCTCCTTGCCAGGGGATGTTGTGAAGGCCAAGACTATAAGAGGATTCAAAAAAGAACTAGGTAAATTCATGGAGGATAGGTCCATCAATGGCTATTAGCCAGGATGGATAGGGATGGTGTCCCTAGCCTCTGTTTGCCAGAAGCTGGGAATGGGTGACAGGGGATGGATCATTTGGTGATTACCTGTTCTGTTCATTCCCTTGGGGGCTCCTGGCATTGGCCACTGTTGGAAGAAAAGACACTGGGCTAGATGGACCTTTGGTCTAACCCAGTATGGCCGTTCTTATGTTATGTCACCTGCCCACAAGGCAGGTAAACATGCATGCTGCATTCACTGTCAAACAATTTCAGGTGCTCTGCTTGTTCATCACTTTCTCCAGCAGTAGAGTGAAGGTAACAAGACTCTAGTCAGTTTCATGGCTGAAACCCTGTGGAAAGAGGTGAAATTTACAAATATTGTATCAATTTTACAGCATCTGCTTAGGAGTGCCAGGAGAAACAGTAAAGGCAGATACAGGAATGTAAGGGTCAGAGACTTGAGGAGAGGTAAAAATAGAAGACATCCTCTTCTTTCCCCAGCCAGTTTCAGCCACATGTCCCCATTAGTACAAAGATCTTTCCCAATGAACTTTCTGCTGAATCGTGTTGAGCTAGAAGCCACCAAATCCCAGATGTACCCCCAGAATATTTAGTGCTGGCTGTCACAGCTCACCCTTTGAAATTCAGTAGCAGATGACATTAAGGATTTTCAGGAAGGCTTGGATTTGAAGGTTCAGTTAAAAAAAGCAAAGACCCATATGCCATCATACATTTATTTAAGAATGGGAGTGTTGAGGATTTAAATATTCCATAAGTAGTGGTGGTGGGAGACAAATACGCATATAACCCCAGAACACACACACAAAAAAAGATAGAAGTGAAAACCAAAGGAAAAAAAAAAAAGTGGGAACAGGAGAAGAGAACAAGTGCATGCAATCCTAAAAGGCATAATATATGAATAATTTGTTAATAATAATAATAATAATAGAGTTTTCTGAATTTAACACAATATTTCAATATTCAAAACTGAAATTCAGTAACCTCAAAAAAACCCAGTATAGTAAAATAAAATAAATAAATAAATAAATATAAAATACCTTTCTATAGGCCCCGATGCTGCAAGGAGCTCCATGCTGACAGGCTCCTATTGACTTCAACGGGACTCTGTGCAGGACTCTGCCCACCTGGAGCTCCTTGCAGGATCGTTTTTTGTACCTTTGGTCCAAAGCAATATAATGTAAAATGTATGCCTTAATGTAGGAATAATTCTGGACATGTACATAACACATGCTATCGCTCTTTCAGACTTTCTCCATGCCCCCCAGTACCACAAGGCTTTTGTCTGCATTAGGATTTAAAGGGACAATGAATTCTGGTCCTGGCCATTTTAAGTCTTCCCAATCCACTAGCAATACTCTAGAAATAATGTGGCAATAATATTAGATTCCCCAGTGATTCATAATATTTACAGTAATCACTTTAGAATCTGGATATACAGTATAATCCAAATCTGACATTACCCAATGTTGGCTCTAATCCTGCAAGTTGTTTCAAGCGTAGGGTTACCAGATACTAACTGTGAAAAAAAGGGACAGGGGGCTGGGGGTAATGGGCGCCTATATAAAAAAAAGTCCCAAAAAACGGGACTGTCCCTTTAAAAACAGGACAGATGGTCACCCTATTCAAGCAGATGACATGTGATCCATGCAGAGCACCTGTGAAGTCAAAGGTCCTAGTCTCACTCCCCACAGCATTCTTAGCATTTCAGGGGATGAAGTCGGGAATCTTATCAATTTCTATATGCTATCTACTCACAAGACCAAGCTAGTCATGGTGAGTAGTCATGTGAAGGTTTGGATGGACACAGACGCAATACCATTTACTTTGCTTGCCACAACTACCCTGGTCATGTGACCAGATAAGGTATAGAAAAAGGATCCAGAATCTTGTCACTTAACTTGCTTAGAATATGCTCCCTACGGGGTTTTTGTGTTTTTGTTTTAAAGCCATCATCAAATCATGATTACACATCAAGGCCTCTAAAGGAATCCCTATATGTTTCATGTGCAAAAGTTCATGAAATCACTAGCACCTAAAGCAATGGAAGGCATGCAGATGTTCCACATGATCAGAGGTAACAAAAGATGAAACCCTGAATTCAAGGTAAGACACATTTCAATTCAAAAGAAGAGAATTTAATTCAAGTTACCCAAGTAATAAGATACAAACACTAAGAAAGATGAACGCAGAATGTTTTCTGTATTATTTTATTTGGAGTCCGGTATTAAAAACTAACAGTTTATGCATATGAGGAGATTTGAAATCCAGACAAAATGGCTGAGACATCAAAGAGAAGAAAAAGAAGCAGAAGACAGCAGAGAGAAAGCAACTATATAGGTACAATCATTTTCACCTGGTTTTGTGCTTCCACTACTATTTTGCACATGTTTTTCTGCACTATTTAAGAGTAGTAGCAAAGTGACAAACCATTTTGTTTAACTCTGGAACACGTTATATTCCCAGTTTTTAATTAATCTGCTCCACAGTGAGACTCAGTAACTGTCAGTTTTGTGGCCCACCCCAGACTTTCTATTCTATGTAATATCAAATTCATAGTTACAGCACCTGTGGCCATGCTACTTACAGCAGTTGTAACTTGCTCAAAAGTCTGGAGATTTTAAAGACAATCCCAAAGGACTGAGAAACACTCTAGAAGGCTGAAGATTAGGCTGTTATGTCTGATACTGATTACACTGAAAAATCCAGAGAATAAAGGTTATAGACCTTTCACAGTGAGGAAAGATGGTCGGAGGGTGAGGCAGATGTCCAAACTGTGAGTGACCAATTCCACACCCCAGGATCCATCATAGTTAAAGCTCATTCACCCAATGTAAGACCCTGAAAGGTAACTGGCACCGGACCCCAGACATCCACCACGCAGAGCAGGTTAGCACAACATTAATGCTTAACAAAATGACTTTTGTATGGAAGGCTTGTAATGAAACAGCTCCCAAACATGTATAAGTGTCTGGACTAGTGGAAATCTCAGCCATTTCTAAAAGCCATTTCCCCAAACGCGTTAGATCAGAGGCCACTCTAAAATTGCAGAATATTCCCCAACAGAGGAACTCTCCAGCTGGCTCTAAATCAAAAGTACTGAAGCAAACTATTACCAATAAGAACTATACCAAGTTCTTAACGCGCTTTACGTTTCCAAAGCACTGTGTGAACGTGAACACACCGATACCAGGGTGATCAAAAACGACAAGAGCTGGGGGGTGCGCCCGCTCCGGGGAAATGTACACACCCCTTCGTTCCTGCGGGTGCCCCTGCACAGGGCTTGCTTTCTTGCCTCCAATAAGGCGCTCCCCCTCCCCCTTTAGTAATATCCCTGGCATGAAATAAACAGTTTCTCACCTAAAGGCAGGTCCTTCCTTATGTACCCTGCTGGGGGGAGAAGCTGAGCTGCTGCCCCTTTTGTTGAACAGCTTCTGGAGCAGAGTAGGAGCCATGCTGCTCCTTGCTGTTACCGCCGCCCGTACTCACAGGGGCCCCAGTGGGTAGCGCACGCACAGCAGCTCAGCTGGCTGGGGATAGTAAGAGCGGCGGGGGCAGCATCCCCGCTGCAGCGTGGCCGCCCGGCATTGCACGCAGGAGGGAACGGGAGCTACGGCTGGCTCAGCGTCCCCACTCCTAGCAAGGGAAGATACCGCCAGTCGTATGACTAAAGAAGCCGAACCCCAGAAGCGCTGACAGCTCCCTCTTGCAGGACGAGCCCCTCTGAGCCCGGAATCCTGGGATCCGAACGCGCAACATCCATGGAACGTTCTCTATTGGATACTCGGGATTCCAAGCCTTCCCCCGACACGTGGTCAAGAGCCAGCGTTAAAGGGACACGAGCCGTTTCACAGTCCTCTGAGGTTGGGGTGTTTGAATAAGTGGTTGGGCGGGAGAGGAGTAAAGATAGGATTTCTGATTCTTTCCAACAAATATTTTATCAGATTTCTCTCCCTTCCTAGGTCCCAGGCAGGTTCCCTCTCAGTGAAGTAAATTATTAAAAATGATGCACAAACTGACCTAACAGAACAGAGGTTTTTTCTTCTTTTGTTGATATTGAAAAATCTCTGGTTTATTGGGCGGAATTGCACATTTTCCCTAAAATCAAAGATAGCCCGAACCAAATTCCTGGATCCAAAAAGTCCATTGAATTTTGTGAATGTTCAGTTCCAAGCTTTGCCATTGGGCCCTTTCTCTATAACAGAACAAGTCCAGATCCTGAATTTGGAGACTTTGGGATTATTTTTTTCTTCTAGCCCTTGTCTCTGTAACAGACTGACAGAGATCGCTGATCCAAAGACTGAGGAAATACCAGTTTATCTGTTTATCAAGGATCCAAACTTTGGCCCTCTTCTGTTGATTAGGCATATACTTAATTTTACCATTTGAGTATTCCCATTGGGACTTCGCAGGATTGGGGCCTTTGTGGCTTTGTTCATTTCTGCTTTTTCATGGTTTGCTTTGTTCACAGGTGAAATAATCTAATTATCTGATGCCATAGTTCTGTTGGGGGTTATGGGGGGAGGATTGTTTTGGGTGGTTGTTTGGCAGACAGACCACACATCTTATTGCCCACATTCTTTTAATTACTTATCCTTCAAAAATGGGTTAGAAAGATGTGATATGCTGCCTTTTTTGCATATAGCCAGCTCCACAGCTTACTACAGGAAAAGAGGTGCGGCTGACTTTTTGGGGCAATTTGGCCCAATGGGGGCAATTGAAGTAAGCAGTCCCTGCACTTCCCCAAAGAGAGGGATGGGGCCCTGGTGCAGTCTTGCGCCTTCTTCCTCTTCCCACCCATGATGAGGCCACAGACAAATTCTTGTCCTGACTGATTTGCAGAGAGGTGAAGATCCTTGTAGGAGGACTAGTGGTATGTGCATATGGGGTTGGGAAAAGCTTTTGAAGAGGATCCAAAAACATCTTCCCCATTTTTTGGAAACCTCATGCCATTTAGTGCTATTCCAAAAGCAAAATAAAGTTAGATAACACAGGAGAACCTTTTCAGAAATGTCTGTATGAGCCCAAGATGAAAGTCATTATGGCTGGCAGGGATATTTAATAGAATTGAGAGAGAAATAAGATGCTCCACAGAAAAGGAATGAGATTTCTCTCTCTTGCCAACTAACTATACCCCAATCAGTTCAAACTCTGTATATATCCCGTTATGATATCTCAAGGTACTAGGGCACATAAGCAGCTGCTCCCATAGCCAACAATAGTACTACTTGGATGATCTTTAATGAGGGCACCTGACCCCTGAATAGCGGATTATGTCTCTTCCATAAAGTTCTCAAGCAACTTGTGCTGTTGCAAAGACTGTGGGCTCTAGTCTACATGAGGGCTGATGCTTGGTACAAAACTGGTTCACAGTGGTTTCTGTTTGTGTGTGTGACAGTGACTGTTATCTCAGTTTGGTACCAACATAAACAGACACTGATGGGCCTTTTCAAACTACAGTACTTCTGATGGCAATTTCTGAATAATTATGAAGTAAATTAAGCTGCACACTGAGCACCGGATTGGGGACCAACTTCCACAAGCACCGTGCACTGTCACATGCTTGTCAGGCAAAGTGGACAGAGTTAGGAAGTAAAGTGGCAAGAAAGATGGGTTGTGCTTCTTCACATACACATAAATGCAAAACATGAGCAGGTGAAGTGGAACAAAAAATAGACCATTTGCTGATAACGTTTAACAGGTTGTGAAGCAGAAGGGCTTCTCTAGAGACCAGGAGAATATGTACATAGAAATGTGCTAGATTAAAAATAAACACATATTCATAGTATCTATCCAGAGTTTACTATACATCCTGTTTACTATAATAGGCAATCTAACTGATGACACTCTTCCATCAGAAGAGAAGCTAATCTTTATGGAGGTAGCATCTGTGTCCCCATCAGTAAACTATGGCGCTGATAGGTTGTCACCCAAAACTTTTCGATAACTGGAGGCTTGGATAATCAACAACCTGTTAAACTCTGCAGAGCTCCTAAGTTTCACAGGAGAGTAACTCTTCAGAAGCTCCATTCCTACAAAACGTAGGAGTTGTTCTGAACCTAGGACAGGGCAGGGAAGGAATCCAAGTCCCTTGAAATACATACCTGACTTCCCCAGCCTGAAGCCAGATGAAACTTCCAGTTCCATTAGGGCTGCTGCCTCTGGCTGCTGTCTCTGAATCCTGAGCACACCACTTAAGTTTCAGCTCTGCAGAGCTTCTAAACTGTTCACAGCCAAAGCTAAGCTTTGCAGGATCTACAGAGGAGCTTAGAAGCTCCACAAGAGCTCAACCTATGAGTAAACTCAGAAGATACAATTGATCTATAGTTAATCCAGAGTTTCAATTAACCAGAGAAGAGTTTACAAAAACCAACCTAATTGTTTGATATGGTGATGTATATTTTATAAAAGTCTTTGAGGATGGGGCCATATCTTTTTATGTGTTCTGTAAAGCACGTAGCACATTTTGGGCACTGTACAAATAATTAAATAAAAAATTTTCTTGGCACTTCAAAAATACTGAATAAAATATGATCAGTTTAGGAAATATCACTGCCACAAAGAATGCATTATACTTTGCAAGCAGCTAGACAAGCTGCCAGCAGCAAAGAGCTGGGGACTATAGAAAATAATCCCCCACCCCCACCGCTGCAAACTAGCTTACTCATTCTTGGTTGAATGGAGTGTTATATAACATGCTGTTGCTGCAGCAACCTTTCCCACCCTCTTGGCAAATGTGGTAGCAAGGTGTGTTGCTATGATATAGATGAACAGTTTCACTGTCTTTTACGTAAAGAACATACTCAGTTAAAAGTGAATGAATTGTTAAAGGGATATGATCCTCTGAAGTAATTATCTTAGCAGAGTGGTTCTGAAACACCAATGATGTATAGAATAAAGCACTTGTTCGTTAACATTCTCTAATATTAAAAATAAACAAAAAGGGTTTATTAGAGATGTCTTCTTTTAATCACTGCAATCTAAATATTGAATAGTGTGGTGGGGGTGGAGGAGAAAGAAACTAAGAAAATGCATAGCTGTAAAAGGCGAGCATTTATAAGCTTTTGAAAGCCATCTCATCATTTATGCATGATATCAGGCAGTTGCATTTTTTCTTGAACCTTTTTTTCTCTAGAGGTCAGGGCATCTGAAAACTGGTGGAAGATAAATGCATAACTTTCCCTTTAACCTTTTTAGCCCATCCTTCCTCTTTGAGTTTTACTCCAACATGCCATAGGTGGATTTTCTTTTTTAAATTACCTCACAAGTTTAGGATGTACCAGATACATTTGAATTCAGTTTCATGACAGTCTCTCTAAATCCTGCTAGGAGCCAAACAACCCCCTTTGTCAATGACTGCAAGGCAAGATTTTCAAAAGATTTTTCCTTTCTCTCTTTAAACACTTGAGTTCACATGGTACTCTGTGGAACTACTACATATTTTTCAGTTAGGGTTCACTTCTGCTTCATGCTAAGTGCTCTGCCTCAATCAAATGAGGCACTTACGCATATGCTTAACTTTAAGCATGATTAATCCTATTAAAGTCAATAAAACTACTCACATTCTTAAAGTTAAGCATGTGCTTAGGTGCTTTGCTGAATTGGGCTAGAGAGCTCAGCCTCTTGCAGAATCAAGCCCTTACACCTTAAACTTTTCTTCCCTATGTCAAATGCAGGTTCACAGTCTAATAAAGAGTAAAGGAATGAAAAAAATAAAACTGTATTTAATAGACAGAAATCCTAGTGTGTAACAATTTCACCATAATCAAAGACCTGTGGAGAAGAAGAGAAAAATGCTAGGGTTAGTCCTGAACTCTGATATTTTGTACAAGTTAGCTCTACCAACCAAGACAATGAGAGAGAATCTGTTTTATACAGGTTTTTCCCCCCGGATGCTTTTTGACAAGGAAGAATAATTAAATGTTCATTATAGAGGGCATTGTGTTCTTTCATCAGTTAAAGTGATGGTGCCTAACTGTAGAGTCTGAATGTCAAGTTATAAACAGAGTTCAACTTTATATATTCTGTACAAAATGTTATCAAGTAAAGAGAACACTAATTCCTTGAAATGTGTTTGTTTTTCTCTCGATGTAAATACCTAGTTCCACTCTAGGAAATTCATGGTTTATATAAGACTTACTGGTGTGAAAAATTCAGTCACAGTTAATATCATGCCAGCTTTCATCTCCAAAAAGCTGTGTGACAGGAAGTATCACATTTGCTCCCCTTGTCAGAATGTGGAGGCTGATATTGAAATGCTTTCCCTTTTTAATGGAAAATTAGTATAAAACAAAGGAAGAATAGACACAACACTCTAGAAAAATAAGCAAGCCAAATAGTGCCCAGATTAAATCTTCTTCACCATTATTTTGACTGTCATCTACAGAAAGAGCTTGATTCTGCTCACACTCCAGGAGGTTCATCACAACAGTACTTCCAGTTTGCTGGGGCAGGAACTGTCCTGCTTTATGGAGCCAGTACTGGGGGCTTATTAAGGTATTTGCTGAGAGGGGAGAAAGGAAGTTCGGGGATATATTATTAGAGGGAAATGCATAGCAATGTAGCAATAACACTCAATCTCTCTCCTGAAGTGGGGGGATATGGAGGGAGCTGGGATATTGGATGGGGAACAAAGCAAAGAGCTGGTTGGGGGGAAAATATGGTCAGAAATGAGACAGAGGGTGCTGCATATTTGCTTCCCTTTGTTGAATGCCTTCCCTTTGATACCTCACATCCTCTGCATTGGGGCAGCCCTAACAGGCCTCCTACAGCTCAGAGCTCCCTAACTCTATCACAGCCACTCCCTTTTTGATGAAGTACAAGAAATATTATGCAGGAGGTTAGACTAGTTGATCATAATAATGGTCCCTTCTGGCCCTAAAATGTATGGTCTATAAATAATGAGGATTATTGTGAGTAAATTATATATTTATATCCATCCCAAGTACAGCTTACTTAGTCAAGGAGGGTAGAAAAGCAGGATTTTTTTTTGTTGTAATTGGGTTGGTTGATGTATAAGTTCTACGTGATGTGAGGGGGGCCTCTTCTCTGACTGATCTTATGAGACCTATCAGAGCAAGACTTCTCTTCTTCAGATGTTATCAATAATTGACTTGCTCAGGTGGAGAAAGAGTTACACCTGGATGAGATATGAAGGGCAAGAGGTTGTGGACAGTGGAGGGGAAGGTTTTTAATACACATTGAAAATTGTAAGTACTTATCCAATAGAAAGACTCTGATTTATTGCAGTGAGAGTTGGATTGGTCCCTTAACACTATATGTGCAGAAAATTAAGCATTTGAAGTTAAACATGGATAAAGCAGTTCAGCAAGCAAATCAGCTACTGCTTCGTCTTCAAAATACTTATAATAATTAATTTCACTAATCAACAGAGCTAACGAATATGGGCCTAGAGCTGTAGTTCCTAAATTCTTATTTCAAATTAAAATTAGGCTCACAAAGGTCAATAGTTTTACTACTTGGAGACACCTTATAAAATGTCAATTTACAAAAAAATCATTTACTTGCAAATTTCATGTAGAATCTCATGCATTCATTTAATCAGAACATAATTCAGTATTCTTTCCAGAATCTACTTACCAATGTTCCACTATCTGTCAATGCATATAAACCGATGTTCTAAATGCTGGTGATCATACAATCGCTGTATTGAGTAAGGATGGTCTTGTGGTTAAGTCACTTGACTAGACTTTCAGATATCTTGATTCAAATCCCAGATCTATCTCCAGTCTTCCTGTATGACTATGGGAAAGACATTTAATTTCTCTTTTCTTTGGTTCTCCATCTGTGAAAATAAGGGCAATAATACTTCCTTTCTACCACCCTTTGTTTGTCTTGTCTATTTAGAATCTCAGATTATAGGCTTTTTGAGCCAGTGATTGTCTTTTTCTATGTCTGTATAGCACCTAGCACATTGTAACCTATAGACACTTCAGTAATATGAATTATAGTAATGTAATAATAAAGTATTGACCACATGCAAACTAGACCCACTCCCTCCCTTCCGCCAGCTAGTGAAATACTGCAGGGATTGCCTTGATGCTCTCCTGGAAGACATTGTTAATGACTCTTCTAGAGGAAAAGTTACCAGCACCTCTCAGAAAAACTTTAGTCAGACCTCTGCTCAAAAGATCTGTTCTGCACACAAGCATCTTGGCCAACTACTGCCTGGTTGAGATCATGAGAAGTTGTTGGCATCATCACAAACAGCTAACAACTCACCTGCCTGGACCTGGACATCACCTAGTTAGATTTCAGCCCAGGTCGTGACATAGAAACAATGTTAATTGTAATAGTCAGAGATCTCCTTAGGCCAATGGACAGAGGCCAGATATCTGATGACTCAAGGTTTTGGTGGCCTTGGACACCATTGAGCATGTGAAATTACTGACAGTTGCATGACCTGGCTTAGAAAGATGGGATTGTCTTAGACTGGTTCCACTCCTTTCCAATTGTTCCCAGATGGTGAAGGATGACTGTTCTTTCTTCCAGCTGTATGGTCCTTGCGGAGCTCAATAGTAATCATCTTTTCTGTTCAATATTTATGTAAAGGCACTCAAAATTATCATGACCCAGTGTCATCAGTACACCAGTGACAGATCGCTCTATTTTATCTTTTGATCTTGGAACTACTGACCCCACACTCTATCAATGTCTGGCTGGCACATAGTAGGCGATAGATGAGAGCCAGCTTGATGCAGCTCAAACCAGACAACATAGAGGTGATACTAATTGGTGGGAAAAACACTCTAAGGACCTGGTGAAATGTGAATGCTGATCTATAGCCATCTGTCCAGCCATTACAATGTGCTCTGCATTTAAGGGGTTTCACTAGAACATCAATGTCCAACTTGTATTAAGAAGAAAATTTGTACACCCGGTCCTCAAAGTTCTTTCCCAATCAATATCACTTCCATCTTGTTTTATATTGAAAATATGTTCCCTGGGCCATGCCCCAGGATTTAAAAACTGGTAATAAATAATATCATATCAAAAATGATTTTCCCCTCAAGCATTTTGATGTTGGGGTTGATTTTTTGAGGGCTCAGAACTCAAAGCATTGCCACTGTGCAGACTTCACAAGAGACTGTCAAAGGGTGCAGCAAAAGACATTTTATCTAGTTAATTTTAATTTGGAAACAGTAAAAAAAAATTAAACCCAATATAAAGTTAAATACTTCAACATACAACCATCCAAAGGTTTCCTGTGTATTGCTTAATAGAAATTTGCAGTCTTACAACAATTTAAAGTCCACCAAGTTGCCCAAAGCTGGAGAAAGGATCAAAAGAGCTAAAAAGTTGTCTCAAACTCCAGTTCTGCTTCTAGGAGAGGAGGAGCGAAATTCAGTCATGAATTGCTGAGGTACCGGCAACCACTTGTTTGTCATGTGCATGCTTATATTTGGTTCTTGTTTGGACTTTTTGTGTAGAAATCCCCCCCTCGCCCTTTTAGATGTGACAGTTGCAGTAACATCTCTGTGTCCATGCAGGATATTAATATTGTTAGGAGTGCAGTGTCTTTACATTAGATTTCTTTGTGACCTGGGGGCACCAAGGTGTCAATTGCCCCATGCTGGCAGAGAAACCAGGGACGGTGGTCAAACCGGCACAAGAGCCCAGATCCTCAAAGCCTAAATATCTTTGAGGCTGTGGGCCAATGTGACTGGCAGGAAATCTCAAACAAGGATTCAGTGAGCCAACGCACAAAAAGTAAAATCCTCTATCAGCAGGGGATGATCAGGGATCATGAGCAGGGATCAGCGCATCTACACCGGACGGGGTTCCCCACTTGGTCAGATTTAAGCAAGCATGAGAAACGACTAGGGTGACCAGACAGCAAGTGTGAAAAATCAGGGTAGGGGGTGGGGGTAATAGGAGCCTATATAAGAAAAAGCCCCAAATATCGGGACATCTGGTCACCCTAGAAATGACGGACACTTGGCACCCAGTGCAGCTGTTTGGTGTGTCCCATTATGAGGCTGCCCGACGCCATCCCTAAAAGTAGGGGACTAGGAGCAGCAGCTGCCAGGACAGACGGACGCTGCTCTTCTGCATCACCGGGCAGCAGTGGCCTCCCCAAGAATTGAAATTGGGGGTGTGTTTGAATTTACTGGGGGGGGGTCACTTAATTGGCATGTAAACTAGTTCACAAAACTGGGGGGGGGGATGTTGGGGAAATTCAGGGGGGGGGGGCGTGTAGGGAAATCACTGTCGCAGGGAGGCCTCGTGCGCGGTCACACAGCTCCCTCTGGCTGCACGGTTCCCTGCGCTAACTAGCCCGTGAGAGGCTTACAGGCGGCAGCAGTGCGGAGGGCCAGAGCACAACGCCTAGTGGCCGCAGCTATTCTCCCGATCCCGGCAGAACGGAAGCCAAGTCAGTGCACGTGCCGGGCGGGGAGGAGCGACCAGCGGAGCTGCCGGTAGCTGCAGTATGGCGCCCTCGTCCCCCAACCCCAGGGTCTTCTTCGATGTGGGCATCGGCGGCGAACGAGGTGCGTGAAGCAATGGAAGGTTCCCGGGCAGGGAGGGCGCGAGAGGGGCGGCGATGGAACGTTGCCCCGGAGAGCGGGCGCGAGACCCCGGGGAAGGAACGTTGGCGGCCGCGGCGGCGGAAGGTTCTCGGCGGGCAGCCCCGCTGCAACCCCCGGGGGAGTCCGTGTAGCGCGGCGGGGCTGCTGCTCGCCAGCCCCCTCCCCCGGAGGGGGGGTAGACGGGAAAGGGCAGCGGCCGCGCTCCCTGCGCGCCTTGCCCGGGGGGCTCTTGTGCAGCCCCCGCGCCCCGAGCTGCTTTGTGTTTGTAGCGCGTCGGGCTGAGTCCCGGTACGGGCCGCGGAGGGGGCCGGTCCCGCGAGCCTGGCGGGGGCTCCTGCCGGGATTTGTGGCTGTCACGGCACAGGCTGCCGCTGACGTCGCGGCTCGCGGGGTCTGCGTGCACTTGCCCCGCATTGTGCAGAGCCTGGGCGCTGCCAGCCCAGCCCTCTGTCGGGGCCTGCGTGCGGTGCGCAGGGGCGGCGGGGCTGCTGGGACAGCCCTGGAGGCCTCAGCAAGTTCTGCTAGGTGTGGCGCCCTGTCTGGGGGCATGTCTACACTGCAGTCTTAAGTAAGGAACATAGGTTGACTTACTGCCGCTGCAGTAATTATTGTGGTGCCTGATGGCCACGTTACCCTTCTCCTTCTCTCCTTGGGGTGAGGCCTCAGCAGGAGCCCTTCCAGTGCCTGAAGAGGGGCGGTGGGGGATGGGAGGCAGGGAGCCCAGCTGTCCCGGCTTCCCCCCCCCCCCCCCCCCCATGGCCCAGCTCAGAGCTGAGACCCAGCAGCAAACCAGCTGGGGAGCCAGGAACTTGCTTTCTTGTCAATTTCAGGGCTCCCTCCCCCAAGTCTCCATTCCTGAATTTTCCCAAACCCCTGTGCTCTGCAACATTGAGAGGAATACAATGATCCGTTTGCTCCTTTAAAGAGACAAATCCCACCAGCTTGCCATATTCACTGGCGTTAACATTCACTTTCATGTAAACACTGCTATTGGTTTAGATTAACAGCAAAGCATGTTTATTAACAAAAGAAGATAGGCTTTTAAGTGAGTTCAAGAAGAAAAGTTAGAAATGGCTACAAGCAAATAAAAGTGAAAACACATATCGAAAAGTCTAAAACATAATTTAGCAAGGTACAGGCTTTGTTCAAGCAGGTACTTAATCTATAATGAAATGCTAGAGACTTCAATGCCCACCTTAGTTGAAGGTCTTCTCTTTCTCAGCTTCCAAGAGCTCTGTTCCCATGTGTCTAATGATGGACACAAAGATGGTTTCTGTACTTATATCTACCAGAGTTCAATGACTTTTTGTTTCAAGAGACCTGCTGGGTTTTTTTCTTTCTATGATCTTCCCATCCCTCTGCTGATATCTATGTAAATAGGGCTTCCATTGTTTGGATTCTGTCATACTTAATTTACATAGGAGACAGGTAAATAGCTGCCTTCTCTCTTTTCTGGGAGAGAACCTGTCTCCCCCTATTTGGCTACAGATATCAAAGCATAATATCATTAAGTATCCATACTCACTCATATAATGTTAATACATACATTTCACAGTGATATTAATCAGCAGTGTCATTAGCTTTCAGAAAAGACCTCACTCGAAATCAGTGGTTCCCAAACTTTAACAACCCATGAACCCCTTTCACTAAAATGTCAAGTCTCGTGAACCCCCTCCTAAAAATGAATATTTCCAGGGATTTTCTCCTTTACCTGAGTATAAATTATAAAAGCAGTGAACTTGGAAATATAAAATTTGTTTTTATGACATGCTTATTACACACTGTTTATTAATTATTTATCATGACAGTATTTTTATTACATTATGAAAACGGCAGCACTCTTCAAAGATCTCACTTTGGTAGCTTGTATCACTTTGAATAAGCCTGTTATGAGACAAGGCTTATATGTTTCATCAAGGAGTATCGGATGTGAAACAGCATGAAGGTATTTAAGAAGCCAACTCAAAGAGTTCCTCCTACACAAACATTCAGGTCTTGAGCAGTCTACGCACGTTACAGCAAAGCTTAAACTTGTTCTTCATAATAATTTTAAAAACAATACTAGCTGCCTATTTAATTTTAAAAACAGCAAAAAATATCCACCTCCCTTTCCATTTCTTATAAGGAGTTTTGAAGTTTAAATCTCTTCACTGTGATAGATATGCTTGCTTTGATCTGCTTAGCCCGTGGAAGTCCAGGGGCTCCGGACTGCTGGCTCAGTGCTGCCTGGGGTCCCTAGGGACAGCTCTGTCCGCCATTAGGAATTTTTTCCCTGAGAACCCCCCGTAACATTTCACGAACCCCCAGGGGTTCACGAACCCCAGTTTGGGAACCACTGCTCTAAATACTTTTATTAGTACAGTCATATTGTGTATAATCGGCTCGTTCACTTGAGATTCAGACTCCCTGTCTTTATAGACCAGTAAACCTTGTAAATGGATTCTTCTGAGTTTATGAGGGTTACCCCTCAAAATAAAGTTTATTCAAGCTGTGAGGAATACTACATGGAATCTGGTGAAAAAGGAAACTCCATACTCTTTTTTCCCATGCTGATATCTACTAAAATGCAAATTGCTCTCTTTCCTACAATCTTGCTACCCGCCCCCCATCCCTGTTAATTTGATGACCCTGTTTACTGCTTATATGTAAATTGAGGTTAAACCCCATTCCTTTGTTTAGGATAAACCTATTTAAAATCTCCCCCGACCTGCCTTATAAACAACACACTTCAGTCATAACTCCAGCATAAATCCATAACTCTTAATACACACGTGTACATACATTATGCAAGAATGTTAACGATCAGTGAGTTATCTTTCGAATGATACCTTACTAGGCATATTTTGTACAAAGATTATAATAGTGTATACAGAGTGAATAGAGGGGTGCTTAGGATTACACCATCAGAACCCAGAGAAACAGATCCATGCACCACGCTTCACAGGCTGATGATGAATTTCGGCATAAAACGGGAGAGCAAATTATTGGGAATTTATCAGCATAATAGTCCTTGCTATGGCAGTAAAGACACACAGTGTGATGTGGCTGCTTCTCTAAAGAGTTCACAGTGTACAGGCCTGACCCTACAAACACTAATCAAAAGGCATAAGGTGCTACATGAACATCACATTTAAATCAGGCTGGCTGAAATACCACCTAGTCTGGGTCATACAGTGTAGCATACGCGATTGTTTTGACTATGGATATGTGCCCCAGAAAGACTACTAGTATCAATGTGCTATGCTTCATCTTGATTAGAGTGACCCTCTCAGCTGGATAAAGTCTATTAGCCCCTGATTCAAAGCTTCATGTCACTTTTGTGAGGTTTTTGTGTGTGTGTGTGTGTGTGTGTGTGTGTGTGTGTGTGTGTGTGTGTGTGTGTGCGCGCACCGTGGCACAGTCATAGCAAAACAGGACACAAGTTGGCTGCTGCTGCAAAAAAGGGAAGTTGCTGCTAGAGAGAGGAATAAGTGGCATAGCTGGAGGTAGTGGGGAATGGTTCTTCATAGGTATTTTTGCCTCCAGATGCGTGTTAGTTGATGGCCTCTTGAGATCATGGGTGTCACTGTAGTAGAACTTTCAAAAGCTACCTCCAACGTGTGTAAAAACAAACAACAAAACAAATCAACAAAGCTCACCAACAAACCAACCAACAAACACAACAACAACAAAACCAATCAACAAACAACTCTTGGAAAATTTAGCTTTTCAAGATTTAGGTAAAGATAGACATTTCCATATTGTCAGTATTTCATGTGTGATTTATTTAACGGTAATACTGAGAATAAAAAAGAGGGTAAAAATAAGCAATTCTTTCATAAATATTGAAACCAACTTACTGAATTACAGTTTCAAACATTTTAATTTAGTTTCACTCCATTATTAGTTTTAATTTTTATATATTTAGCTTTCAGTACAACAAAATTATGTTAAGAATTGCCTTACATTAAGTTGTCTAATTGACAGATTTATGAGACAGCGATGAGAAAACAGCAGCATCACTGACAGTTAGCAGCTGCTTGGAATGGAATCATTGTAAGAAGGCAGCTTTGTGAAATTAGATTAATGCTCAATGGATTTGTTTACCAATTGTGGTTTCATTTTTAAGTAAAAACATTTGTAGCATCTAAGGGCTGGTCTACACTAGCCCACAAGTTCGAAGTAAGATACGCAACTTCAGCTACGTGAATAATGTAGCTGAAGTCGAAGTATCTTATTTCGAACTTTAAAGTACTTACCCCTGGTCCACACGGCGGCGCGCAGCTCCCCCGTCGACTCCGCCTGCTCCGTTCGCAGAGCAGGATTACCGGCGTCGACGGGGGAGCACTTCCTGGTTCGATTTATTGCGTCTAGACAAGACGCGATAAATCAAACCCAGAAGATCGATCCGACGCCGCCGACGCTGCGGGTAAGTGTAGACTAGCCCTAAGAGTAGATGTGTTTTAAAGGGAAAATGTAGTTCCACTCAGTGATTGTCCACATACATAGAAGTGCTATTGCATATACATTTCTGTGGGATTGAAGTGTAAGTACGGTGACCTGATTTTATAGGTACAGTCCCGATTTTTGGGTTTTTCTTATATAGGTTCCTATTCCTCCCCCCCGTCCCAATTTTTCACACTTGCTGTCTGGTCACCCTAAGTGTAAGTATGGAAATTAGGGCTGGTCAAAAAATTTCCATTTATACCATTTTTCAATGGAAAGGGATTTTATTTTTATTTTTTTCCATAAAAAGTGTTCACTTTCTGTGAAGATTTTGTTAAAAAAATATGAATGGCTGAAAACCAACCCTGCATGGCCACCCTGGTTTTCAGACAAAATATTTTGGTTTTGATTTTTCAATAAAAGTAGTTATCTTCCATGGAAAATGACAATGGAAAATAAAAAGCAGTTGAAATTTTGCATGGAAGCAAAACTTTATTTTCCCAACCAGTTCTAACAAGAATACATACTGCACAAATGTGGTGCACTTTTAAGTCTATGTGAGTCCTGTCAGCATGTCCAAGGTCAGAATTTGACTCATCTAATATACGTGTGGATTGTTTTCAAATAGTTTTTAGACACATCTGTCATTGTCTTCCCCTTAACCAGTTCATGGTGCTGGTTTTTCACTGACTGTATCTATGGTAACACACATTGTGGCTGTAATTCACTAGCTTCACCCATGGTAGCAGTAGGAAGGATATAGAAAATTGTATATTTTATTAATTAGGTTAGTTTAACAATGGCTTAAATACTGTTAATTCAATCATTAATTCCCCCTGCCCTCCGCCCCTCTTCCACACTTACAGAACTGCTATATAAACATGTTTGTCTTGAGATGCTGGGCTCCTCCACTTGTTTTTCAGGGTTGGACTGAAATGTGTACACACTCTTTCTCTCTCGTATTCCAGTTGGTCGAATTGTCTTAGAATTGTTTGCAGATGTTGTGCCCAAAACTGCTGAAAATTTCCGTGCACTATGTACAGGAGAAAAAGGGATAGGGCCTACAACTGAAAAGCCTCTTCATTATAAAGGATGCCCTTTCCATAGAAGTAAGTTTGAATAATCTTTATTTTGTTTTTGTTTTTCCATTTTCTATTTAAGTTGCATAATATTACAGTTGACTTCAAGTATTTTGAAACCAGTTTGATTTCAGTATTGGGATGGTAGGGATGTGCGTGGATTTCTAACAATGATACTTAACTTTCTAACTTAAGTTATGGGCTGATCTGGCTTTTATGGAACTCAGGGAGAGTTTTCTTGGATTTTCAATATTTAAATCCTTTTGAGTTAGCGATTTAGAAAGGAAGAAAAGAAAATGCAGAGTCAAGCTAGAAAAATAGAAATAGATTAAAAGTGGTTTAGCATGACATATGGCCTTTCTAAAATGAACTCATTAGCTATTTTGGTTTAATACAAGAGTTTTCAGTTTAGAAGTGTAATGGATTGGACAATAGTAGAAATGCATTATTTATCCCTTTTTATTTTATCTTCTGTCTACCTTGACCATGTTTTTGTAGAGAGTACATCAATGGTTGGTAGTAGGCTTGCTCCAGTGGCAGTAGTACAGCTGTGGGAGTCTTTCCACTGACTTCATTGGGCTGTTGGTAAGGTCCAGTATGAGCAAGGGATTTTATTTGCTACTGCTTACTAGTGTTTTTCTCCACAGCAGCTAGTGGTGGAGGTTATTAGGAAGAACTGTCATTTGTGGACTGAACCCTGGTTTTGTGTGTACATGTTATGCTTTGCCAGAACATCCCGTAGTCAGTGCTGTTGTAGGCTTCCTAATACGAAACTGCATTATAATTAGTTAATGTGAAAATAATTTTTTTATATCCCAGCTTGCTCTGTTGTAATTGTGGACTTTTCTTCATATGTTGAGGAGCTAGACTATTAAAGCTTTGGAAAATACATTTCTCTAAAGCTATTATTATACTCCGGGACATAAGGTTTTTGAAGTTACTAATACATTTTATTTTAACTGTCATCCAAGAATCTCAAAGTGCTTTATGAAAATGGGACAATAATTCTTTACTCATGTTACAGGTAGTGAAATTGAGGCTCAGGGAAGTCAAATAGCTCACCCAAAGTCACGCAATCAGTGACAATCTGGAATAGAAACTAGGCCTTCTGACTCCCCGACCCCTGTTCTTTCACTTAGGTAATGCTGTTTGACATTTGCAGATATAAAAGAATCATTTAATGAAATATTTTACTGAGAGTGATAGGTTAAATGGTTTTCCAATTGAGGTGTGAGAGTCAAGTGTTCAAAAAGCTGAAAATGGATAATTCGATGGATCTGATAACTAAGAAGTATTGTTCACTTTTGTTTGGGTATAACTGACTCGCCTGACTGTTTTATTTCTGGTATTGCACAATTATGTGCCCAGTGAGAAATTTGATTGAGCGTTAGCCATTTTGCTTTTGCTATATTAAGTCACAAGAAGTCATGAATTTCTGGTTGCAACTATTGAAGTGTTTAAGGGATTCTTGCTCATATAATAAAGAAAGTAAGGCTCATGTTGATGAAGTGGGGTTGGTCTTCACCCTTGAATGTAATTCTGCTTAATGCTCTTCCTGCTTTGACACCATCTCTTATGACTCATTTTCTACTTAATAGTTATTAAGAAATTCATGATCCAGGGTGGAGACTTCTCAAATCAAAATGGCACAGGTGGAGAAAGTATATATGGAGAAAAATTTGAAGACGAAAACTTTCACTATAAGGTAAAGTAGTTAAAAATGCTAAATGGAATCCATTTTTGAAATTAGGGTAGTTTGGTTCTTATTATTCCAGTGGAATCTTAGTACACTTATTATGATCCATGATGATGTCGGTCAATGAGGAGGTGAAGAAAGTAGTAGTAGCTTTACCTGTAAAATATTTCAGTTTTAGGGAAAAGACTATCACTCCTACAAAACAAGGGCAGCAGCACTTTAAATACTCTTCATAATTTTAAAAATCATGAACAGAATGACATCATTAAATTGTGCATTGTGTACCTTGGCTGAAGGAAAGGAAATATTCCATAATAAAATTATTACATTGAATATTTAGAGGAACTTTATTTCTGGAGCAAAATTTCATATACAGTGGTTTAGAATTAAATAAATCCTATCGGTTTTGTCATCATATATTTGTGATTTAAAATCAGGGATTTCTCACATTTAATCTTGTAAATTCAGAAGGAGGAATCTGTTGCATCACATCTTTTTTCATTTTTCCGTAAATACTGGATTAATGTCTTTGCAGAAACCAGCAGAAGCAAAATTTGGGCAGGTTGGGAGAAAGTATTTAGTATGCATGTATCTTCCATAACAGAAAAGAAACATTAATAAAGGCTATTTTATATTCATGTTTTTGCACTCCTAAGATTGCTTTAGTTAGAAAGTTTTGCTGTAAACAAAACTTTAAGGCCTTGGCTAAGGCTTTGTAGATACACAGCGCTGTGAGTTAAACCCGACTTCGTACAGCTGAGTAGGGAAAGCGCTGCAGCCTCTCTACACTGGCAGCTGCCAGCACACTGACGTGGCTACATTTGCAGCACTTGCAGCGGCTTTGGGAGCGGTGCATTATGGGCAGATATCCCACAGAACACCTCTTCCCATTCTGGCGCCGTGGGTTGTGGGAAGGGGGTGTGGGTATGGTGCATTCTGGGTCCTGTCCCAACGCCCCGTGATGCATTGCTTCGCATCCCAGCAATCCCTGTGTTTTCGGCCACATTTGGCACCATCTTTCAATGGTTTCTTTGTAGCGCGATCTGTGCTCCGTTTCGGTCAGCGGGAAATGGACCCCGAACTGTTGAGAAAAATACTGACGAGTCTCGCCAGCACGTCACATTTGGCAGTCGAGCTCTTCCTTAAGATCCACAGTGACAGCGAGGAGTCCAACGATGAAATCGACTCGCGTAACGTGTACGACACGAACTTGCTTGTGGCATTCACGGACATGCTATGCACCGTGGAACACCGCTTTTGGGCTCAGGAAACCAGCACAGAGTGGTGGGATCACATTGTCATGCAAGTCTGGGATGACGAGCAGTGGGTGCAGAACTTTCGGATGAGAAAAGCTACTTTCATGGGACTGTGTGAGGAGCTCGCCCCCACCCTGCGGCGCAAGGACACGAGATTGAGAGCTGCCCTGATGGTGGAGAAGAGGGTGGCTATTGCAATCTGGAAGCTTGCAACTCCGGACTGCTATCGATCGGTAGCGAACCAGTTTGGAGTGGGAAAGACGACCGTTGGAATTGTGCTGATGCAAGTTTGCAAGGCCATTAATCGCATCCTGCTCAGAAGAACCGTGACTCCGGGTAACGTGCAGCACATTGTGGCTGGCTTTGAACAAATGGGTTTCCCTAACTGCGGCTGGGCGATAGATAGGACGCATATTCCTATTCTGGCACCACCCCACCTAGCATCCGAGTACATTAATCGGAAGGGGTATTTCTCCATGGTTCTCCAGGCGCTTGTGGATCACCGTGGGCATTTCATTGACATCAACGCAGGCTGGCCCGGAAAGGTGCATGACGCACGCATCTTTCGGAACACTGCCCTGTTCCGGAAGATGCAGTCTGGGACTTTTTTCCCAGACCGGAAGATCACGGTAGGGGAAATTGAAATGCCCACTGTGATCCTTGGGGACCCAGCGTACCCTTTAATTCCGTGGCTCATGAAACCCTACACAGGGAGCCTTGACACCAGCAAGGAACGGTTCAACTACAGGCTGAGCCGGTGCCAAATGACTGTGGAGTGTGCTTTTGGCCGTTTGAAGGACCGCTGGCAATCTCTATATGGGAAGCTGGACTTGGCCGAACACAGCATCCCCGCGGTTATATCCGCATGTTGTACCCTCCATAATATTTGTGAAGGGAAGGGTGAAATGTTCACTCAGGAGTGGACCTCAGAGGTTCAACACCTGGAGGCTGAATTTGCACAGCCAGAGAGCAGGGGTATTAAGAGGGGCCCAGCGTGGGGTTGCAAGGATTAGGGATGCCGTGACAGAGCAATTTGAGGCTGAAAACCACCAGTAATGTCTGCTGCCCTGCATGGCCCTGAAGTGAAGTGGTTCCAATGTTATTAGTAATCTCTCTTTGCTAAGCTGATTTGTGTTTGCTTGGCTGACTTGCGTTGTCTGGGCTAAGGTATCTTTTACTTTATGCAATAATAAAGACTGTTTTCACATCCATTTATTAAAGAGAAAATACATGTATGAAAAAGAAACACAGCTGCTTGTGAGACAGAAAGGGCAGGGGGTGGTGGGTGGTCTGGGGAACGGTTCAATCACAGGTTATGGTATCTCCTGCTTTCATACTCGGGCTTCCTGTGTGGAGTGCAGTGCAGTGCAGTGAGTGCTGCACTTCAGGATGTCTATAATTTGGGATGGGGGTTGAGTGCAGTGGGTAAGGGTCATAGTTTCCAGGGCTGGGTGGTGAAGCTACAGGTGTTGGAGGCATCTGGTGTGGGCGATAAGAACCTGGATGTTGGGTGAAGTGGGCAGGAGGTGACATGGGGGCACAAGGCAAAGAGTTTTGGGACAATGGCTGCAGGGGGGCGCGGGCGCGGTACTGCTCCGCCTGCATGGCAACGAGCGCCTGGATAGAGTCCGCTTGGCGCACCATGATGCTAATCAGTTCCTTTGTGCTTTCGTGCCGGAGCTGCATGCTTTGCCGCCAGTGTGCTGCGTTTTCCTGGCGGAGCCTGCTTTCGCTCTCCCTCCACTCCGGAGCCTTTTGATTCTCTAAGAGATTGGTTCAAAACTTCCTGCAGCATGTCTTCTTTTGTTCTTCTGGGCCTCTTCCTAGCCTTTGGAGTCTCTCAGCCGGTGATAAGAAGGACGGTGGAGATCTCAAGGTTGCATCTTGAAGGCAAAATGCAACACTTAACAGAGGCATCATTGTTTTATGCCAGACAGAGCAATGATTCCCCCACACTTAAGGAGGGCGCACACAGTCTCCAAAACAGCACAATTTTCCCGTCCCAAACAGAGCGCACAGAACCCACGGGACCCCCAAAATGGTGAGTAAGCACAGGGTCAGGGGGAACTGATTGTTTCACGGATGTACTGTCCGGCGGGTTTCTGTGCCTTGGGGAGAGCCAACAACTGCAGGGGGAACCTACACTGAACGCTGTCCCCACATTTTCCACAGAAGTTGGTCCTGGAAGATATCTCGCTGCTGAGGGTGACCGGGGAAGCAAGGGAGGGTCTTCTACTGCAATGCGGCTTCCGCCCTGGCCCATATGCAGCTTGCCTGTGTGCAGCAATGGTCCCGCCGCCCCTCGCGGCACAGTGGTGCGGACACGTTACCCTGACTGGGACAAGGACCAAGGCGGCTCTCCTAATAAACCTGCGCAAGCGCATTGCCCACGTTCTGGCTGAGACTTTCGAAGAGATTACAGTGGCCAAATTCCATGATGTGATAGACCACATCAATGCGCTCTTCCGCATCTAGGCATGCATGCAGCCCAAACCCTCCTCGCCCAAGGACCCCGCACCGAAAAAACTCCTTCCCGAAAATAAAAGCTGCTTACCGCGAACCTGCTCTTCTCTTTCTCCTCCACCGCGTACCGGCCGCTGCGACTGGCTCCCTTCCTCCTGGCTCGAGAAGAGCTCCTGGCTGCATGCCCCCAGGGAGTCAGGGGTTTCGCCCCCAGCCAAAGCACCCTCGGTCCTGCTTTCTTCCACCCCCCCCCCCTCCTCCTCTCCCTCTTCCTCCCGCTCTCCCGTGTCCACGGTGGTGCTCGGAATAGAGGTGGGGTCACCCCCAAGTATTGCGTCCAGCTCTTTGTAGAATCGGCAGGAGCACCCGAGCGGCTGTTTGCCTCATGGGCTTTGCGGTACGCGCTCCGCAGCTCCTTCACTTTTATTCTGCACTGCATTGTGTCTCGGTCATGGCCCCTTTCTATCATGGCCCTTGATATCTGGCCGAAAGTATCGAAATTCCTCCGGCTGGAGCGCAGCTGGGACTGGACAGCTTCCTCCCCCCAAACAGCGATGAGGTCCAGCAACTCAGTATTGTGCCATACTGGGGCTCGTCTGGCACGTGGAGGCATGGTTACCTGGAAAGATGCGCTGAGAGCACTCCACGCCTGGCTGAGCAAACAGGAAGGGGATATTTAAAATTCCAAGGGTATTTAAAGGGACTGGCGGTTGGTCACCTGAGGCCAGGGCAGTAGAGTTCGAACTGATGACCAGAGTGGCTAGAACAGGCATTGTGAGATACTTCCGAATACTTCTGGAGGCCAATAACAGCGCATTGGGTGGCCACACTGGAGCCACAGCGCACCAGCGGCAGCGCAACAAACGTTTATTCCTCTCGGGGAGGTGGAGTACATGCAGCGCTGTACCTGTGGAGATGCAGCGCTGCACGTGCCTTGCAAGTGTAGACGGTTAGTGAGGTACAGTGCTGCAGGCAGTTTTATTGCGCTGTAACTCGTGAGTGTAGCCAAGGCCTAAGTGTGTGTCGGTGTGGATTCCATTATAGGTGCACATGCAGCTCATGCATGCAAGATGAGATTTTGTTAAATAGAAGTGTCCATGGGGGCCATGCTTGCATCCAGTGCCTTCTCGTGCTCCTGTGCGAGAACATAAAGGGTAGAATGACCCCAGTCTTGATACGAGAGATCCATGATACTTACTGCATCTCAGATAAGCCAGTCTTTCGCTCAGCTCTTTTAAAATCCACCTTAGTGATTTTAGCTTGTCACCTGCTGGTGCAATCATGCTCTGTCTTCTCTCACCCCATGGTATCAGTTCCTTAAAGGACTACTACACAATTCCCCACCAATCAGAGGATGCATTTGAGCGTCTCTCAGTATTCTTCCTATGTTACCTCACTCTAAAGATTATCTTCCTAGTCGCTATCACTTGAGCCAAAAAAGTGAGTGGTGCTTCAGGCCGAATCTCCCTGTATAACATTCCATAGGGACAAGGTGATGCTAAAACCTCATCTGAAATTCATCCTTAAGGTGGTTTCAGAATTTCTTGTGAACCAATTCTATCAAGCTGCTTGTCTTCTTCCTGAAACCACATGTGGCACCAGTTGAAAAGAAATTGCACGTACTGGATGTGTCCAGGACTCTGTTTTTTTCACTGACAGGACCAAAGCATTCAGACATCCCCCTCCTGGTATGTTTCTGGTTAGAGGTGTTCCAAAGGTCAAGCCATTTCATCACAAGATATTAAAATGGATTACGCAGTGCATTTCTTTGTATTAGTAGTCAGCTGTTGTACCTCTCCCACCAGACATCCAAACTCACTCCATCAGAACTCAAGTGACATCTTCTGCCTGTTTCAGAAGTGTGCCAGTATCAGAGATCTACAAGGCAGCAGCATGGACCTTTGTCAAACACTGTGCTTTGAACTTAGCTACTAGGTCAGTTGTCAAGTTCGGGAGGACAGTCACTATTCTACTGAGGCAGCTGAAACTCCTCATTTCCACCATCCTGAAGGAATACTGCTTGCCAGCCATCTACTGTTGGATCCATACTGACACATACTCCAAGAAGAAAGAATTGGGTACTTAACCTACAGTAACTCTGATTCTTTGAGGATATTCTTTTGAGATCAGTGTGGATCCCATGACGTGCTCTCCATCCCTGCTTTCCAGAGTCCTCGTCTACCATGGGCATTGAAGTGTGAGGGACTTGAGGGAGGGTTGCGGCTGTCCAACCCTTTTTGCCCTCATACTGGAGCACAAGGAGCCACAGGTCACATGTATAACTTTGCCAGACAGTGCTATAAAAATTAATCTTGCATACATGAAGTGCACATGCACCTACTGTGAGATCCAGAGTGACTACGACTTCTTGAAGAAGCACAGTTTCTGTAGGGTAAGCAACCATTCTTTTGTAGAAGACTTGAGCAAAGCCTATGTCGCAGTCTGTATTTCCAATACACATGAAACTTGTTGGCTGTCATTTAGAAAAAAGTATTAAAGAGAAAAAATCTGGATGGTGAAGCAAAATAATCCATGTGCTTACTTAGAAGGAGGCAAAAGAATTGTAGAGGAAAAGTGTGTGATTATACAGCAATAAGTTTTAAATTATAAGGCCTCAGTCCTGCAAACAGCATGGAAGTAACTCAGTTCATGTGAATAGGTGCATTAAGGTTAATGAGACTACTCATGTAAGATGAGTAATGCACAAGTGTTTGCTGGATAGGGTTTTAAGAAAGTATTTAACAATTTCCTCTTAATTGCATTATTATTGAGTCACTTACTATATCTTTTTTAAATGGGGCACAGAGAGCTGGTTTTAATGTCAGGAGATCAAATTAGGGAGCATCACCTCAGGCACCCCTCAGATGATTTCTCCAGTTTTGGTGTTTAGACAGCATGGAGCTGATTGATGCAGTTAAACAGCCAATGCAACATTTTCTTGTTAACTGATTGGGTAGTGTCAAGTGCCAAATCACTAAGCTTGCTTGCCACCAACTATGGGAAATACAATAAAGACAACTGTCCTCTGATGTCAGGGAAGATGAAGCCAGTTGCAAATTATGTGTGGCCCTCTGACAACCTGCAAGGGACCTATGTGGGCTTCTTATTTGGGGTACACTGGGTGTCCTGGTAGTATACCGTAGTAACCGTGTAAAATAATCAGATCTTTCTTATATTTGCTTTGATGGTGTTTTCTCATACAGCATGATCGGGCAGGGCTGCTGAGCATGGCAAATGCAGGACCCAATACAAATGGCTCTCAGTTCTTTATCACAATGGAGCCAACCCCTCACCTGGATGGGAAACATGTGGTGTTTGGCCAGGTGATCAAAGGAATGGGTGTTGCTAAAATATTAGAAAATGTTGAAGTGAATGGAGAAAAACCTACAAAGGTAAGATCAGGACATCTAGGAGGACACTTGTTCCATTATATGGTGCCTTCTGTGAGAACTGTTTTAGTATTCTGTGAGAATTAATTTTAGTTGTGTTTTTCAGTATGATTCAAAATTGATTTGCTTTTTTTAGATCAAAACTAGAAAGAGTACAGCTTTTACTGAGCTTTGTCTCGCAGAACATGTAACATTTTCAGATTTGCTTTTGTCTTCCATTTTAAAAATGATTTCCAGGCTAAAAGTCACAGGACTGGTAAAGCAGTTACTAATGCTAAATAAAATATTTAGATCAAAGAAAGTATTAAAAACTGGGAAAGGGGAAAAAGTTATTTTGTAGTTAATAATTCTTGATACTCTACATGTGTAAAACTCTTATAAACGTTAACTAGTTATTACTAATCAATTTTCACACTACCTTTGGAAATGGAGGAAGGTAACGTCTCTGCACCTTCAAGGTATGAGAAACGGAAACCCTATATAAATGAAGTTGTGACTTGCCAAAGGTTGCAGAAGGAGTTAATGTTAGAGCTGAGTAGACACATGGAGTCCTTGGTTCCCATCCTGTGCTTAGGGGACAGGTAGCGGGGGTGTCTAATGGTCTAACAGCATTGAGCAAACAGTATAAATTAGTACATTTAACATGGCTATGTTAGAGGGTTAATGCCTCTTCATCAAACATAAAATATGAACAATTATTTTTCATCATATACATCTCCATAATATCTGAAAAATGTCCCTTGTTGGAAAGGAAAGCATTTATTTTCCTTCATTTTGCTACCACACTATAAAACCTAAAAACACACATGCTTTTTTTTTTCATGTGTGGTAGCATAGATGAGCAATTCAGTCATTCCTAGTGTAATGGCTTCTTGTGGTGTGATCTTGCTAGATTTTTACAAGCTAAGTGGTCTTAGCCTTGGTTGATGCTTCCAAGAAACATAGAGCAGCAACAGGAAGCGGTAGTGAATCAATGTGTGTGTCACCCTTTCACACATGACCATGTCTTCTTCACTGCTATAATAGGTGGTTTTTTACCTCAATATCTAACATGCATGAGCTATACTGAGGTAAAAACACAGTGAAAACTAAGCACTTTAGTTTTACTATGGGGTAAATATCCCTATACTCCCTCCAGTGGTTGAACTTGATGAGTTTATCTTGCAGTAAAACTGAAAATGAAGCTGATGCGTTTCATAAGGATAGTTAGAAGCAGCTGAAGTAAGCCTCTGAAATCTGTAGTTTGGGAGTGACAGGAGGACACTTTCACTGATCGTTTGGCAATACAAAAGAACTAAAGCTTTCAAATTAGTGAATGACAACATTGCATATTTTACACCTCCTGTTTTTTACAGTTGTGCGTTATTGCAGAATGTGGAGAGCTGAAGGATGGCGATAACTGGGGAATCTCCCCAATGGATGGCTCTGGAGATACTCACCCAGATTTCCCTGAAGATTCAGATGTAGATTTAAAAGATGTAAGTGGTTTTTCTTTGAAGATAATTATTTTTCCTGTGCAATGATGATGTTTACATAACCTGAGATATATGGTGTTTGTTGTCAGGTTCACCAGACTTCAGTTTATTTTTAAGAAGTCTGTTAGGGCAGGTTAGAGGTAATGATGGGGAATTTTGTGATACCTTTTTAGCTACTCTTTTTAATGCTAACTATGATTTATTTTTTCCAGTGCCCATAACGCTTTTTCTATTCTTCTTTTATTTCTGCTACTCAGTTCCTCATTATGGTGCTGTAGTGAGAAGTTTCCAGAAGCATAATTTATATAGGATTTCATGGTATTAATAGCATACTCTAGAGAATATTTAAAGGTTTATTTAGTTTCCTTCCATAGTTAAAAAATCATCTCATTACCACATTTTTCACCCAAAAAGCAATTTGTAGGCATGCCCTGTGTAGAGACAGGCAACACTGCCATCGTATTTGGCAGGCAGTTAACTATCCACTTTACTTTATGGATCTAGAAGTGGTTTGAGGGAAGGACAAAAGTGTTAGCTGATTGTTGGTTGGAGGGCCGATGCAGATCAAGTATCTGTGCCTTGGACTGTGGGAAACAAAAGACAAAATACTCTTGGGAATGAGAAGTTCTTGGTTATATACCTGCATCACTAACAAATCTCTGATTTTTTTATGGATACAGCCAAATCTTATGTTTACCTGATCCTGGATTAAGGAGGAATGAATGTTCATTCATGTAACTGCATTTAGGGGGAAACAATTAGATTAGTGATCACATATTCTCTATTGCTGTTATGTTTTGTTCTCTTAAGGTCAGTCCCCCTGATCCTAGAGGATAGGTCCACCAATGGCTATTAGACAAGATGGTCGGGGATGCAATCCCATACTCTGGGTGTTCCTAAACCCCTAACTGCCAGAAGCTGGGACTAGCCGACAAGGGATGGATCAATCAATAATTGCCCTATTCTGTTAATTTTCTCTGAAGCATCTGGCGCTGGCCACTGTCAGACGACAGACCAATGGTCGATCCAGCCCAATATCCTGACCCAGAATGGCCATTCTTATGTTCTTATCCTCATGTACAACTCAATGGGAGTTTCATACCATTGATCAAGGAGAATGTGTTCCCCAAATAATAGAATATTGTAGCAGTTGTTTGAATATAGTTTAATTTCAAAACTTGTAATATTTCTGGGTTTTGGTGCATTCTGGCAATCTTTGAAAGAGAGTAGACTTGGGATCCTACTGTTAAATATTAATTAGTCCAAAGACTTGTTGCAGCTTGATATAAATTACATAATTTAATACTTATGTTTTATAGGATTTTTTCTCTTCTTCTCAATAGATTGACAAGATTGTCTCTATAGCAGAAGATATAAAGAATGTAGGAAATACTTTCTTCAAATCACAGAACTGGGCAATGGCAACTAAAAAGTACACTAAAAGCTTAAGGTATGGGTTCCTGCTATTGTAAATCAAACAGTTGCTTTTAATCCATGTTAACATTTCCATGAAATGTTAGCACATGGTTATTTTACAAATAAACTTGTTCCCCCCTCATTTGTATTTGAAAACGAATGTGTGATTTTTAGTTGCTCATTTAAAAATGAGTACATGCTGCACAAATGGGTCATCCATGCACACCTTGGTGTGTTCTGAAACACCAGGAGCAAGGTCAGGAAGAATTGCTTTGTGTAGTAATTGCTTATTAATTCTAGTCCTGCGCTCATTTTCACTTGGAAACACGATGTTTTATTAGATACTTTTTTGCTTTTTAAAAATGTAAAATTTCATTTAGTTATAAATCAAAAAAACTTTCAGTAAGAAACTTAGGGGACTGAATGGTTCAGGACATGTGACAACTTCCACCTCTAGGTCACTGGTATGAATTTATAGTGACCAATAACCATTCTTGCTTGCTGTTCCAACAGTTATTCCCCCTCCCCCAGAGTCTCTGCACTGTTTGCCAATGTCTCTCTACAACTTCAGATTTGGCCCTCACCTTCAAGACCTTGAATAGCTCTCTGCACTTGATTGCATAGTCTCTTTACTCCTTCTCATGCCTGTTGCTCTACTTACTTGGGATTCTCCTGCCTGTCTCTCTCAAGCAACTCTTTACCTTTTCTTTAATGCCATTCTAAGTTGTTTGGAATGTTATCCTTAATCCTTGTGCCCAGGCAACCTTAGTCTCTTTCAAATCTTTCTGCTAGAGTGGCTTTCAGATGTCATTCCTACATTGACCTTTTCATCTGCCTTCTTACTGATCATTGCTCACCAAACTTGAACGGGCTATGACAAGTGTTGAAAGTGCATGCAGTATCTTTAGGGGAAACATATTGTATTAGGCTCATGTGTCACTGTGGGCCAGGGTTTGTATGTATGATTGAGTTTTACTCCAAGAAGAAGGTTACCACAGCTCTTCAGGAACTAAAACAGTGCGGGTCATTAAGGAGAATCACTCAAGTTGTAATCACCTCCAGAGAGGTACTACATCCTTTGGAGGTTTGCATATTTTGGAGTCTTGGAAGACAGGGCTTTTGGCATAAAAAGGCTGTGTTTAAACTGATGCATGGCCTTCTTTCTGATCCAGCAAACGGACAGGATCATCTGTCCAAG
This sequence comes from Chelydra serpentina, assembly GCA_037349315.1. Lineage (NCBI taxonomy): Eukaryota > Metazoa > Chordata > Testudines > Chelydridae > Chelydra > Chelydra serpentina. Next base: position 5,752,620 of record JBAIAC010000014.1, on the reverse strand, counting down.
GGAGACTCCACAACCCTTGCAGAAGGGTTGGAAGGACTTTTGACTCACTAAGGCCCCATAAGACTGATGGGTGACCTCGGGTAAGCTTTTAGCATGCACATAGGCATTTTCACTTTTTGTCTTCTCTGTAATGCTTTTACCTTAAGAATAAATGTGCTTGCTTCAAAAGAGCCATGTGGTAACTTGTAACTGCTGGCAAATACAACGCGCAGAGCCATTGGAGAGAAAGCAATGGCCTTGAAGTAGACTGGCTTGCTTGCCCTGTACTGTGATATCCCAGGGAGCTGTGCAGCCTTAAAACCCCCAGTCAGAAGGAAGTGAAACAAGAGTTCCTACCCAGGGACTGGTGCTGGCTGGAGACCTGAGAGTTGGCTGGGAATTCCTGGAGTGGACCATGGAGCCGGGTGGGAGAGATGCAGGTGCAGTTTCTTCAAAACTATGACACTAGCATCACAAGGAAATGGGAGTTATACCCTTCTTTTCTCTCCACTAATTTTCTTATGGCAGTCTTGTTTGTTGGAGGTAAATGACTGCATTTTGCAAACTCTGCAGCTTATATTGTTTACCTGTACAGTCCCAAGTACAACAGGTAGTGTAGCCAAATACTTGGAGAGGAGGAAGGGGCAATGTTGTGTAAAAGATGGTTATTTAAAATTGAGTGTTTATTTTTTTACAGCCAATTGTGGGAAGCATAAGTTCAGTTTAATTCCTTTATATAACAATATAATGGGCATGGATGTTTAGAAATAGTAAACTAAGGTGGATAAGAGTCCATGTGACTGGTAGTTCTTGCATACACTTTCAGCAAGATAGCGGAGGGTAGAAAAGAGTTAATGTTGCAAGTTGCAGTATATATACTAATGCATACAATATGTAAATTTGTTTTGTGCAGGTATGTGGAGGCTTCTAAAGCCATAGCGGAAGAATCAGATACAGCAAAGTTGAATCCTGCTGCCTTGACCTGCCTTTTAAATATTGCTGCTTGTAAACTGAAGGTGTCAGACTGGCAGGGAGCTATTGAAAGTTGTTGTGAGGTAAGCTAAATTTCATCTTTTAATTAGCAGAAAGTGATTTGGAAAATAAAGACAAGACTAAAAGCCTTCTTTAAAAATCAGGTTTGGGGAGGCTCATTTTCCTATAATAAATTAAAGGAAGATTGGTTTGCACTAAAGCCTTGCCTATTTTAATATACAAATGAACTCATTTTTGGCAGGCTGTTTACTTGTTCAGAAAAAATATTAGTGGAGTCACATCAATAATATTTCAGAATACAAGGTACAATTTATTGGAGCTAAATGCGAGCTCTGCATTTTCCTTACTTTGTATAGAACAATAGATTCCTTGTTTCTGAAAGATGATGTAATCTTTTTATAGGTGTGTGGCATTCAGCAAGCTTTACCCTCACTCTTTTTGAATCAGCTTTCTAGTTTTATTTTACAGGTTAATTGTAATGAAAGGATAACTTTGGCTAAATGGTAGAGAAGGCAGCAATTAGAAATGAAAAAGCAATGTAACCAATTGAAAAAGGGGGAAATAGCAAATTGATGTAAATTGGAAGCGAAGTGCAGAATATTAATAGAGAAAACTGAGGAACTCAAGGGTTAAGGACAAATAAGAGTTAAGTTTGAGGAACAAAAGAACACCTAGCAACAGTTATAAGCCCATAACTATTTGGAGCTCAAATTGATGATGATGGGGAAAAAAAGCAGAAGTGTTCAGTAACTTACATATTTGGAGAAAAAAACAGAATGATGTACTCCTCATATAAAGATGAAGTATTTTTCAGACCATTAATAATTGAGGGTATTAGACAACGTTTAGTAGGTTATTTTTATTAGTTGGTCCATAAAAGATATTACCTCACCCACCTTTTCTCTAACATTACTGTAGATAAATACTTTGAAATCAGCAGGTCCAGATAACTTGCACTCAAGTGCTGAAAGACTCAGCTGAGGCAATCTCTGGTCAGCTGATCACTTTAGATAAATCTTGGATTGCCAGGGAAATTCCAGAAGATAGGAAGAATGCCAATATTTAAAAACAGGCAAACAGGATGAGCCAGGTAACTATAAGCCAGCTTGTCTGACATCAGTCCTGCACAAAAGAATGGAAGAGCTGATAAAGGATTCAATTGATAATGAATTAAAGGATAGGAGTAGAATTAATGCCAGTCAGTATGGTTTTCTTGTCAAACAAATCTGATTTCATGCATTGAGATTACAAATTTGGTTGATAAATTTAACTATATAAATGTAATAAACTTTTGTAAGGCATTTTACTTAATACTGCATGACATTCTGATTAAAAAATTAGCAATTTAAAAATCAAAGCAAACATTAAAAGATTAAACTGTCTAGATGACATATCTCAAAGTAGCTGTCAATAGGGAATCATCAAAGGAGGGAGTTTCTAGTGGGATTCCATATGGCTTGGTCAGTATTTCCAGCAATGATTTGGAAGTTGATATAAAATTGTTGCTGTTTAAAATTTGCAGATGACACAGATTGGCAAAATGGTAAGTGATGAGGACAGGGTAGTCCTACAGAGCAATTTGGATTGCTTGTAAGCTGTCCCCATTCAAAATTTAATATAGCCAAATGCAAAACTAAACATCAAGAAACAAAGAATGAGGGACTGTGTCCTGGAAAGAGACTCTAGAACAGGTTTTAGGGGTTACAGGGGACAAATAAAGCAGCAATGAGCTCCCAGTATGATGCAGTGACAAAAAGAAGTAATGTGATCCTTTGATGTACAAACAGGAGCAGTAGGAGTAAAGAGGTGGTTTTACTTCTGGATATGGCATTGGTGAGACTGATACTGGAATATTTCACTCAGTTCTGCAGTCCACATTTTTAAAAGGCATTGAAAAATTGGAGGGGGTGCAGAAAAGACACATGAGAATGATTTGAGGATGTGAGTTTTGTTTATCAAAATGATTGAGAGGTGATTTGATTAGTGTACAAGTAGCTTCAGGGGGAGAAAATAGTGAGTACTTTAATCTAGCCGAGAAAGGCTGAAAGATTAAACCAGACAAATATAAATGAGAAATAAGGGCCACATTTTTAATAGATGATTAACCATTGGAACAAACTACCAAGGGAATTGGTGGATTCTCCATCCCTTGATGTCTTAAAAATAAAGACTGTATACCTTTCTGGAAGATAGGGTTTAGCCAATCAATTTATTAGACTCACTGCAGGGGAAACGGGGTGGAATTTAATGGTCCTTTTTGTTGTTAAATACTCAATGAATCCATTATTGAAGTGATTAGAGAAAATTTGCAGTTATCATACAATTCTATCCCCAATTGCACCATCCCTGAATTTTTTGGGGGTAGGAGGAGCTGCACCTCCTTATGGGCTCATTTTTGTAGACAGGGTGTTAATAAAAAACAACGTGCTAGACCAGAGGTGGGCAAACTACTGCTTGTGGGCCACATCCAGCCCGCGGGACTATCCTGCCCGGCCCTTGAGCTCCCGGCTGGGGAGGCTAGCCCTGGCCCATCCCCTGCTGTCCTGCCTCACCTTGTTGCACCGCCAACACTCTGGCCCGCTGCTCCTGCCGGCTGGTGGGGCTGCAAGCTCCTGCTGCTCTGAGCGGCATGGTAAGGGGGCAGGGAGGGGGGCATTGGATAAGGGGCAGGATAGGCGTGGAAGTCCCAGGGGGCCTGTCAGGGGGCAGGGGTTTGGATAGGGGTCAGGGCAGTCAAGGGGACAGGGAGGTTGGATAGGGGCAGGGTCCCAGGAGGGGGCAGTCAAGGGACAAGGAGCGGGGGCGGGGGGGGTTGATTGTTGAGGGCAGGAAGGGTTCAGGGCTGGAAGCAGGAAGGGGGCAGGGGCCAGGCTGTTTGGGGAGGCACAGCCTTCCCTACCTAGCCCTCCAGTTTCGCAACCCTGATGTGGCCCTCGGGCCAAAAAGTTTGCCCATCCCTGTGCTAGATAAACCGTTATAGTAATCCTGCACTCTATTGATTAGATTGATGGTGCTTTCATTTAGAAAGTTGATTTGTTTTCAGGCAGCTTACCCTTAAAATAGATGGGTTGCTTAATTGTGTGTGTTTTGGTGCTCTTCATATTAGTTGAAGGCTTTAGAGTACACTGATGAATACTAAACCACTTTTATTCATTTTGCAGGCACTTGCAATAGATCCAGCAAACACAAAAGCACTTTACAGACGGGCTCAAGGCTGGCAGGGAATAAGAGATTTTGATCAGGCACTGGTAACTATTATTTTTGTTACTGTTGTTTTTTAAAGGATCAATAAAGCATCTACTTATTTTTTTGTATTTTTTATTGAAGGCTGATCTTAAGAAGGCTCAAGAAATAAAACCTGAAGATAAAGGTAAACTGTCCGGCTAATTTTAGCAATTTGGCATATATTCTCTTTAAGAGGCTTTTACATAGTTCATCTCTTGCAGAACTACTGGAATACTAGCAGTGGACCTGATAAGACTGAGGATTTTTCATTTTGTGAGGTCCCTACTTTCTAGAAATTGGCAAAATTTTAGATTTTCAGAATCCACTCCTTTCTGTATTTGCACCTGCAGGGCATAGAATTAGTGCTAAAATTAGTGCTAAAGTAACTCCCTTTCACATACAGGACAGAATACAGAGGAAGTCTGCCAGCTATCAGCAGCAATCTTCCATTAGTGTGTGTGGAGAAGAGCCTTCTCTCTCTATCTCCTTGGGTCAGGCAGTTCTACTTCAGCAAGAAGTAACTGGGGTTTGCACATCCTTTATCCCCAAAAAATCTGAAGTTGCTTTCTGGTCTGATTCCATTCTCTGCTGCTTAACTGAATGTTACTCTTTGGATCAGGAATTCAGGGTCACTACTGTTTCCTACTTTCATTCCTGTGAGCTTATTTATCCTATTCTGCAACTGAATGGAAACAACAGGGAGGATTTCTTTAGCTATTACCCAGCTTGATAACTACCCCCTATGACTAGAATGCAGGCAGATACAGTTTAGCCTATGTAAAGCATAAAATAAAGATGGGTGATCGATATAGTGCTGTGGGACTACTCTAGGAGGTGGAAAGCCATTTTTTTTGTTTTATGTTTTTTTAAAAACAGCTATCCAAACTGAAGCACTCAAGGTGAAACAGAAGATAAAGGCCCAAAAGGAAAAGGAAAAAGCAGCTTATGCTAAAATGTTTGCTTGAGTGAAGGTTTTTTCCTGTTAAAGTTTAGGCACTGAATGACTGACTCGTTCGTATACAGTAGGAGTATTTACAGTGGTGTATGGGACAAGACATGGTAGAGGCAAGTATTACTTCTGTTATCTGCCCCATACTGCAATCAATTGATTTTTTCCAATGTTTACTATTTAAACTGGAGTTTCATAATAAAGTTAGAAGTAAAAATTTGTTTCCAATTGTTTTTAACTAAAGTAACACTCAGAAAACAGTAAAACACATACTTAATCAGATTAGTGGTGATCATGCTTTTCCTTTTGCAGGGTAGATATTCTTAAAAGTTGACCAGAACACCCAGGAAGGAAGTTGAAGTACAGTATTCTCCCATTAATTCCTTCACTAGAGCAGCAAGTCAGCATGTATACATCAGTACCAGTATAAGTAGTTGTGTCTAAAATAAATAGTTTGTAAACACTATTCATAAAGTCAATTGTTCACACAAAACCAAGTTTTATGGCAAACTAGCTTTATTAAAAATTTCTTTCCTTGAAACAACAGGAAGCTTGTTAAATATTTACCTGTCTACTTAATGTAACCTTTTGAAAGCAGTGATACAGTATTCCCTCACTTGACTTATTTTCCATAACGCAAGTAGAAATTAACCAAGATTCCATTGATAGAACATGGTAGGAAGGAGCAGAAAATGTGAGTTCACCATAAATTATAAGATTTCACAGTATTTTTACACTTGTGGTTCAGGGTGTTTCCACTGAACTTTGGCAAGAGATAGATCTAGTTGTAAGTCACAGAAAACACCACTTGGAGAAGCTGCACCACTGTCTTTGATCCAGTAAAAAGGCATATTCTTTCACAACTAAGGCTAGGGTCTGTGACTACCTTGACTTTGCATTCACTATTTAACATAGTGGTTAATTAAATTTCTTACCACATAGTGGTATGAAATTTAGCTGGCTCAGTAACCTCACCCATTAACATTTAGTCAGTGATAGGCTTAGTTACACCATAGCATATTATTTGTGTGAGGTTACACCATGGCCAGAAGTACAATGGATAGTTTTGATCAAATTTACATTCCATTATACGCTGGCCCCCCTCCCCCTTCAGGTACTACCCAGTTAATATTCTGGCTTGGGTCTTTAATATCACATGTTTTGCAGTGGACACAATTCTGAGCATTTATCTGCAGCCGTAACCCTTCTCCTGTTTCCAGGGGAACATATTCATAAACACCTGCAAAAGATGAGAATATGTCACGTCACTGTAGTGGACAGATGAGGAGTATACAACTGAGTGCTAATACCTAGATTTAAAGGATTCTATTACAAACTCTTGCACTCTTCAATAGCCATTATCTTACAAATACTGTGACTACCATCTGGTAACTTCATTATGCAGTTCAGTTGTCTCTTGTTCACTTGTATTGACAACTGCTTTGTCAAGAAAAGCATTTCCACCCCAAAAAAGTAGTTCGGGAAGGACCTTGGGTCCGGTGTACTCCAGAAGGCCTCCCCCCACAACTTTTCCCCTAGGCAGCAGAACCAAGAGTATCTCCAGAGCACATGAAGGGCAGGGATAGGCTCCAGTTGCTGCTTCTGCACTGTTGATGGTGCCTGCTGCCCATAGAAAGTGGCAGCAGCACAGAGGAAGGGGCCAGTGAACACACACAAAGCAGCCTGGCCCCACTATGCATATGCCCTAGCAGCATGTGGAGTGAGCTTTGGGTAGAGAGTCAGCAGTCTGGTAACTATCATAGCTGGCTGAGGGGGCGGGCGGGGAGGGGGGGGGGGGGGGGGAGCCAAGCATGCTGCTGGAGAGGCCTAAGCAGGGATATGGTGGGTCCCCAAGAAAGATAATGCAGTTAGTAGTTATATTAATAAAAGGTTTGGGACTCACTGCCGTAAGGAACTAAAAGGCCTACTAGGCCAGGTCATTTCCCCTTCTGAAACATTTCAGTAAAAATATGTAAGTACCTTTGCCTTCACTTTGCAAAGCTGTTAGTTTATTCAACCATTATTCGTTTTAATTACTTACCTGCAGGACAGAATCTCTGTTCTGGCCCATCGTATATAGCTAAATTTTTGTTCACAGGGACACTGTCATCCTTCAGAGTCAAATGAGGAGGCTGGTCATGTTCATGATTTGTCCCACTTAGAGCCACAGAGGACAGGAGATCAAAACTGATTTTTCCATCAGGCTTTGGATATTCAATAGGAGTGCAATCTTTGGCTGGCTTTAGCTGATCAGAGTCTGGCCCTAAAGTAATTTTGAATGAAACAACATTGTTTCCTAGTGTGCAAATATTTAGTTGAAATTAATGTACAGTTATCTAAATTAAAAACTATAATTTACAATAAGGCAACTGGAGCTAAGACTCCCATTATCTTTGCAAAATGTTCTGTAGACTTCTTAGCCACAAATGGTCATGTTAGCTGAGTCTCAACAGAAAGATTATCTCCAGTAGCATGGTGCCCCCAATCCCTCCATTGAACTACACCAGGTCACTGATTCCATAGACACAGAAAACCACCACCTACAGACACTTACTTTCTACATCCTCCCTTTTAACATCTGATCTGAGTACTGACCCAATCCAACCTTGCTTAATGCAAAACCAGAAGAGACCATAAGACAGATACAAAATGTACATGTGTATTTTCTGAAAGAAAATTACCTGGATGTTTTAATGTCCATGGTTCCATTCCTCTCAGTATCCAATAAAATATACCAGTGTAAATCATTCCTCCATAGACACCTAGTACTCCATGGCAGGACGGTCGGATATTCCTAACAGAATAGAGCTCTTTCCACACCCAGGATTTCTTCAAGTTTTCTTCATATTCAGGCACATCAAGTCCTAGTGGTAACATACATTATTTGTTAAATGCTGATAGCATGATTTCAGGGAAGACTAGGTGCTTGAAATAAGAATTTGTTGCAAGTTGAGAAGTGGTTATTAGCAATGGATTAAATCATTTGCAAAGCACAAAGATCAGTTTTTTTGAAAACTGGATTTAGACTCATTTATAATAATAGTGAACCTAAATTTTATATTACCACTGAAGAAAATGAGAGCTTGTAACGAAAGCCAACTGTACACTTAAACGCCTAAAATGAGGATTATTTTCTGAAATACAATTCTAACTTTCTCAGACACTTTTTCTAGGAGTTTCTAGTATATTTGTATGTAAGATCATAGAAGGTATCCTTAAATTCCGTTTTCAAGTATTTATAAAACAAAGAAGTGGTGCTACAGGCTCTTGTGTTCAGGAATAGGACCCCTTAAGTCCTTAAAACTTCTCTTGCCGGGTGATAGGAGAAAAGGGACTTTGGAATGGGAAGCAAGAATACACAAGACTACAGTGCTTCATCATGATGTTTGGATGGCAGATTTCTGTAGTGGCTTGTGATTTACAGGAGATCAGACTAAATGATCTAATGGTTCTTTCTGGCTTTGAGCACAAGTCTATGAATACTCTGAGGAAATGTTAAACTTCCAGACAGAGGCAGTTTATCAAAATCATTTTGCCTTTGAAAATGCAAAACTGAATAGATGACAATGAGGACACAATTAAGGGATGCCAATGCTATAAATTCACTTTAGACTCTACTAAGCTGTAAGCTAACCAGAGTAACCCGAGCACCAAGCTTCAGAAGATTATTATATATTAAAAACATACAGCTATGCAACCATGAGCACTGTGATTTGTATAACTCCATTCACAATGCAAGAAGTCTAATAGTTTATTGCACTATGCTAAATGTAATTTCACTACAGCAGACCATCTTTTAAATAAGGCCTGGAGAAGACAACTTAACAACAAAATTCCATGGAAACATTTCCCCCAATTAGTAATGTTATATGGGAATGGATTCAGAAATACAGTAAACAGAATTTACAGAACCATCTATACTAAAAGAGCCATTAATATACTGTGCACTGTTCTGCCATAGGTTAGGGTGTCTGTTAAACAATTTATTACCTACATGCATGGGAAAGCAGTTCTGTAACCATGTTAGGAAACACTATTTTCCTGTCCACACTGACAGCAGGTCTATTATAAAACAGATTCCCATTTGGCTTTCAAATAGTTCCTTCATATTCAAATAGTTGTTTCAACTGAACACACAAGCCAGTTACAAGTTTAAATAAGATCTTACCTATTGTCTTCGATTGGAGGTTCTCATTAGTTAGTTGATTGAAAACGGCTTCTGAAGCCAACATGCCACTTTTCATTGCAGTATGTGTACCTTTGATTTTAGGAACATTCATGAAACCAGGACTGCAACCAATTAATACTCCACCAGGGAAAGTGAGTTTGGGTACAGACTGAAGAGAAAAATTCAGTGAGATTAATTTTTTTTAAAAAATGATTATGTATGATGGAAAACAAAATTGGCATGAGACCAGGTCCTGCGCAAATAAGAGATATCAAGGCCAATATTGCAGAATGTCATGTTTTTTGTTTAATCAAGTGGAAGATCAAGAAAACAAATGTGATCTCATTATACTATTCCTCTCAAAATGATTGCTCTACTGAATCGACTATGATAAAGTCACTCAGCAGGTGTCTCCTTCCCCTGCCCCCCAATCTTCTGCTCTCGTGTTCAAAATGACAAATGCCTATGTAGCCTGAAAGCTTGTCTCTTTCACCAACAGAAGGTGGTCCAATAAAAGATATTACCTCACCCACCTAGTCTCTGCTTTAATAAGTCAAGCTTCCCTCCTCCCATAGTAACCATATCAGTCTATCTCCCTGTTTAGTTCTCAAGTCTGCATCCTTTTTCTTAGTTGACAGATTGACTTTCCATGCATTACTGAGTTTGGCACTAAAGTCTCAGTTCCTTTAAGGAAAAAAAGTTGTGCAGAGACCAATAATGGAATGTTTTCTGGGCACATCTTTCCCTCTCCCTTTCTTCTGAGAAGTTTAATATAATCAAGTAGAGAGTCACTTCTGAGAAGTTTTCCTGTGGAAAAGTAAACCTCTAAAGCCACATCCCTAAAATAACTAAATGATTCACAAGTATGTTACATGGAGCAAAAAACATCAAGAAATTCCAATAAGTATATAACACCACATTTGGATTATCTTTGAAGATTTTTTTTCTTCCTAAGTTTGAATGCTTACAGAGGATAGTTACTAAAATTTGAAGACACGTTACAGCATTCCTCCCTCTTTACAGGACAGTGTTTGTTTTGTGTGCTGGATAGTCCCCTCAAGCTGCGAACTTGGTGACTGCCTTCACAGGGAAAGCAACAGCGCTTGAGGGTCAGACAACATAATAGCAGTTTTTAAATCTTCAACTGGACATTTTCTCAGGTGATGTTCCTAAACACAGTTACACAGCTAAATACAGATTTAATGGGATTAAATGCACTCGTTACATCCTCTGCGTTCATGAATACCACTATTACTGTATTATAACTAATTCTGGTTGGCATTGTACAGGGAACAATAAAAGTGGTTTCCTGGCTGGTTCTTTTTATTAAATGTATTTTTCCCGTTCCATCTGTCTTTTCCAAAATTTTGCACATTCCCGTATCTTCCTGCATCAGTGCAAACACTCTCCTTAGAGAGAACATAATGGTTGAACCACTTTAATATAACTCATCATTAGATCTCCATTCCTGCTTTGTGAATTCCACAAGACTCTCACGTAGATAGTGCTCTGGGGCTCTGTTACAGATATGGCAATTTCCCTGCAATATGTTTGGGAGACTTTACTGTATTAAGTCTCTGTATCATTGCAGGCCAGGAATTGTGAATAATTCCATGGCACTCATTGCCACGGGATGTTGTGAAGACCATATGTATAACTGGGTTCAAAAAAGAATTAAATAAGTTCATGGAAACTAAGTTCATCAATGGGTATTAGACAAGATGGTCAGAGATGCAACTCCGTGCTCTAGGTGTCCATAATCCTCTACCTGCCAGAAGCTGAGACTTGACAACAGGTGATCACTCGAAATTGCCCTGTTGTGTTCATTGCCTCTGAAGCTTCTGGCACTGGCCACAGTCAGAGACAGGATACAGGGATAGGTTGTCCATTGGTCTGACCAAGTATGGCCACTCTTATGTTCTTATGACTAGGATAAGAAGCCTGAGCAGTGGAGATTGGGACTGGGTAGGGTAATAGGATTGGGATAAGGAGCCAGGATGGGGAAGAGATAGGACTGAGCTATAGAGAGGTTGGGTTGGAGGGTGTAGATAGAGTGTCTGTGCCCACTATTAAATGCTCCCTGTCAGAGTATGAAGGAAATTTTTTTTTTCAGTGTGCTTTTTACAAATTTAGGAAGTTACACACAAGCTACATAAACACATTTTTAAGGTTGCAAAGTCAAGTGCTCAAAAAGTTAGAAAATTCCAGAAATCAAGGTTGCTTGTGTGACCTTAATTTTCCCTCCTTGCGCGTATACATTATGATAAAGTCTTCAATTGCATGATCACATTCTTTTTTTCCACATGGGACCCTTGCCTCACTCATTGCACAAGATGGACCTGCTCTGGGAATGAAGCAGGGTTGTGTAGTAAAGGAGGCTGTTGTCTGTAGGACCCTCTACCTCATTTGGTGCAAAAGGTGGAAAGTGTGTAGTGAACGAGGCAGTGGGTTGCAGGAAGAGAAAGGACGGTCTCATGGTTAAGGCAGTTGAATGCTGTCCTGGGAAAACTGGATTCTATCCCTGCTTTTGCCATATGTTCCTAAGTGATATTGGGCAAGTCACTAAAACCAACCTTTTCAAATTGCATGTTCTTCAATGACAGAAGAATATGGCCTTAAGTTGATCTATAGCATACAAATTTGGAAAACTCCTGCTGTGGGTAATTTTGTACATATATCCTAGATGTATGAGGCAATAACCACCAAAAAGAGAGAGAAAAACGAAGAGCTATAATTCTACTCACATATTAACATAATTTTGTACTCCATGTGCTAACTGGTCAATGACTTCTACTATAGATATTGTCAAGGCACCATATACGTTAGTATGATTACTCCAGACAATTACCATTCTTGTTCCTATGGACATTTTATTTCCTACTGATTCAATGAGACATTTTTAAAGCCAGCAAACACACCTTTAAAGGGCACGCACCTTGAAGAGTGGAGCAGTTAAAAATTAATCATAAACTAGTAGGTTTTAACATACAGAAAAGTAAACTCCATTTAATGTAGATATAAACACAAATTACATACAATAAACTAAGCTTTGGACTAGGAACTATATAAAATAAGTTAGACATTATTCAAAACAGGAGAGAGATGGGTACAAGAGCAGAATATTCAGCTGAACTCATGGGGAGCTCTGGAGAAGGTCTATAGCAACTGCCTTATTCTCTCACATAAATTGGTATAGCCCAAGGCAAAGAGGCACATCTGGCCACTTCCTCCAAGCAAAAATACAGAATTGACTATTCAGCTCTCTTTACTCCTGTACATATTTTGCTGTAACACAGACACAAGACATATCCTAGGACATGCTAATTTAGTAGATAATGTGGCATTTTCCCAGGGCCTGGCAATATTCATAGAAGTTGATCAATTTATTTTAGAATGGCCAATGAGACTTACTGGTGCCAAAAGGCGTTGCTTTCTGTCCAGAAATTCCTTTTGTCCTTATCCAATCTTTTATTTCAATGGACACTTGCCGACAGACCAATTGAAGACATTTTAGTTTAGATATTATAAGTATAACTAGTTCTTGTTACTAGGGCCACAGGGAATTCAAGATAAACAGTTTAGTTGTGTTACAAAAGAAAAAGCCCACACACCCCCTTACCTGGAAACCGCCTTCATTCAAGGCTCTAGCACCATAGCCAATCCTTTTTCCACCCTCAAAAGTGGGCTCCACACTGGGGTGATGCTTCCATCTCTGGAACTCTTTAAATGGGTTCAAATAGGGATTTTGATAATCTAAACCAACCTTTAAACAAAACAACAACATAAAACATGCCATGAATATTAAAATGTGAACGTTTCAACAAAAGAAGTTATTTTATACTCCTACTTTAAAGTGCCATAACAGCATTAAAACATGGTATGTTAAGTCAATTTTCATGTTACACCAACTTCAGGATCTTTTCATTACATTCAAGATGCAAGAAGCAGCCAAACTATATTCATGACCTACTTCAGACCCATTAACACTATGCTCAGAACCAAGTCAGAGGACTTTGCTACAAGGTTGTCCCAAAAGTATCTAACCAAGTTGTAAACAGCTCCCATAACTAAGCCAAGTCCATCCCACTGGAAATAAAATCATCATAATGAAACTGCATTTTTAAACACGGTTTGCCTGAGTGGTGTGGATGAAACATAAAACTTTTTAAAAGTCATATCAAAACAATGCTCTGGATCACTAAGTATTGCCCAGGGGCTTCTCCTTCGACTCTAGGTAGTAAGTAGGGTTTTAGCCACTCATTGATAAATTTTTCAAGCACTACTTTTACATGGCTTAAAGTTGAGTCAATTAAAATTTCCAAATGAGTGAAGCATCCATATAAAGCAACAAGGGAACAATGATACAAAGACAGAATGAAAAGAGACTTCACCAGTTGGCGAAATGCCCAGGAGTTCATATTTTAGATTCAGTCAAAAGCTAGTGCCAAGATGTGTCTTGCATTTTTCTAGATGTGGTCAAGTTCCAACTTTGACATATTCCTGACAGGCGCAATTCCAGAGGCATGATCCTTATGTCAAAAAGTCCTGTTTCTGGCTCTTGCAAGCTTCACCCCTGGGACAATTATTTCCAGGGTTTTGGACAACAGAATAACATAATATGGGTGAGAGAAAGAGATCATTTTTTAGATAACTTGGCCAAAGCTACCTACATCCATCTCAGCTGAATCCATCTCAGAGTCTACTCGCTGCCAATGGAATTGACAGCCCACCATAGTCAGACAGCAGACAACTACTTTCTTCATCAGTTTTAAAAAGGAGCTTTCACAGTTAAGGTTTATGTACCAAGGGAAGCTATTGCAAAATAAGCTAGGGTGTGAATTTAAAACAGAAATTCTGCACTAGCCCCCAGTGTGGACTCTCTTATTTTACACTAAGTACACCTTTGTGCGGTTTAGCTTAAATGGATTAAGCTAAACTGCACAAAGTCATTCTTCGTATGGAATACGAGTGGCCACATTGGGAGCTACTGTGCAGTTGCTATTCTGTGCTATTTCCTGATGTACAGCAGATATTAAGGATATGCAAACTTTTCCCATCGCACCCCCACTTACCATTAACGGAATCTGTCTGTGCACCCACTCCATTACTGCACAGCCAAGGTCGTCTTAGCAGTGGAGCTGGGAAAGGAACTGGGGATGGGGGAGGAGCTGGGGCTAGAGACGGAGTTGGTCTGAGAGGAGAGAGGGAATGAGGGCAGAGCTGGGCTGGGAGCAGAATCGAGCTGGGGGCAAAGCAGGACTGGAGGCAGAGCTGGGCCTGGAGGTGGAAAAGGAAAGGGGCTGAAAGAGTCTGGGGTGGAGCGGGTCTAGAAGCGTGGCATTCCCTCCCCATCCCAAGTGGAGCCTGGCCTGGAGCCTGCCGCACGCCCCCCCAAATGTTCCTCCACACTCCTTAAAAGGGTGGCGTGCCCCACAGTTTGGGGACCACTGCCTTAATGCAAAGCCCTTGTTGCAATAGTCTGGGCTGGAGGTTATGAAGGTATAGAAGACAGAGGCAAACAAAAGGAAAAAGGGGGTTGTGGGGGGAAAAGTTGTTTATACTACTTAAACAGGAGGGAATACATTTATCCATGATCAGCATGGTAGTACAAGAACCAATTAACAAGCATTCTGAAAAAGCTGATACAGTTTGCATGGGTCACTGAGTACCCGAGTGCTAACACATGCAACTGGTCATGCAAACTCATTTACAATTTTACTTGACACCCATCTTGCTCTTATTATAGGTGCCACAGGTAGTGACATCTGTAGTTATGGTTGCCTGGTACTTCCTTTTATAGAAGACTGTTGCTTATAAATTTAACCATCTGGGCTGAAATTTCCAATGTTGGGTGCCTGCCTCAGGTTGAATTTCTTTGGGAAAATTTTCATATAAATGGTTTAGCATTTCTCAGACAAAGTTAAGGAAAAATACATAGCTCTGCATATGTTAAAAAATTCTTACAACTGTTGAGAAGTTCTAGCATTTCCTGCTTTAAAGCAGAGACTTAAAAATTTTGTTCTAGCAGCAAACCATTACTTACCACAAACCCAAGAGCTACCAAGGGTTCACCTTCATTTAAATGATAAAGAAATGATCCTCCATATGTATGTCTGTCCAAGGGCCAGCCCACAGTGTGTTCCACTCTTCCTGGTTTCCATTTCTTTTCATCAATAAGCCACAACTGGAATAGAGACTACTTTATAATGCAAGTACAGGCTGGGCATTTTAATAATGCAATATAAAAACAAAACAAAACTAGAAATGATAGGGACAAGATTGCAAAAACATTACTTTGAATTTACTATGCTGTAGCATATGATAAAGCTCATACAGCTGAGGACAGAGTAAGGCAGTACAAATGCTCTCAGAATATATTTTCAAGTGGCAATTCAAATACTTTCCTTCCTTAAAACACCTCAAATCAGCAAATTCAACGAACAGCATGGTCCTTAATATTTACAACCATGGAAGATAAAATTTGTCACAGTCCCAGCACCCACCATTAATCACAGAAGAGCCTGCATTTTGCATCAATTATTTTAATAACTTCTGCATGAAAAGCACATGCTTACACTGACTTTTTTTTTTCTTTTTAAGAAAGCAAAAAATTTGAGTTACTTAACAGTGAAATTTCCTCTTAATAACTTCTTTACTTGTGATCTCAAATAAGCTACCATAATCACTCATCTGGAACCTCAAAAACCAACCTTCTACTTTACCAGTGTAATATATTTGTACTCAGAAAAAACATTAAAAATATTTTCCAAAAATAAAACCCCAACACGTCTGAATTATACACATATTGAATTAACACTGCAATGTGTAGCTAGAACAATTTTGACATCTGATGTATAGGTCAAAGTTTCCAGCCATCACTTCGCTATAATGCAACAGAGCACCAGCTATCTTATACCCCGACATGTCACAGAATAGTCACAAGATGGAAAGATTGTTGGGGCTTGCAGACAACTGTGCAATACCTGGATAGTTTTCCAACTTAGCTGTACCTTTGTTCTCCCTTAATCAGGGACAGTCAGTACACTAGGCTAAAAGTGGACCTTAAAAAGAAATATAAGTTAAATCAATTTAAAAAGAGTGAATTTCGTTTGGAAACAATACCAGATGGATAGTGAAGTGACCAGCACAGCTTCACAAAGATTAAAGAATACCTGCACTGTAAATGGAAAAAAAAGATGCTGGGCAACCAAACAAGACTACCTAGAGTTAGTTATGATGTTCAAAAAAATAAAAATAAAATGGCAGCAGAAAAGCAAATGAGTTAATGTCATATAGGAAGTTAAGGAGAGTAAGAAGGAAAAGTACAGTAGGGACTAACCCTGCCTTGGCCAGGAGATGGGTGTCAACTTAAATAGGCCTTTTCACACTCCTTATTCTAGAATACCAAAAACGATTCAAAAGTTTAAAAACTTAACTCCAAGCTCTTGTCAAAATCCACCACTCGCTACTTAAGTTTACAATCTAAAGCAAAAACCTCAGTTTTAGAAAGCAGTTTATACACACATTTTGAAACAGTCTAGTTTGCAGCAAGTCTTATATTTCAATCATTTAAGCTTACAAGTATTGATAAAACTAAGTACAGCTACCTCTTTCAGTCCGATACCATAGCTCTGGGGTTGACATTTCTCCCTTAGATTGTATCTGTTGTACAATTGTTTGGCAAGATGTCCATGACAACCTTCTGCAAAGAACGTGACTTTGGCATGTAGCTCCAAACCTCTTTCAAAGGTAGCCTGTAAAGCAGAGTACCTGTAGTCACCAGGCTGTTTAGATAACATGGGTGAGGGAAAAGGAGACACAGAGGTGCTCTTAAGGCACTTTAGGATCTTCCTGATTCTGAGATACTCGAGACTGAAGCAGCTGCTGGGCACTTGTCGATGTTACTGCAGCCTTCCTGGGCTTGCCTAGAAACTATGCAGCACTGTGTGCTGTGGTCCCACCCCTGAAACACTCTTCCCACCCCACCACCACACTCCCCCTGTGCCAGAGTGTGTGCAGCGCTGTCTTCCACAATTCTCATATCAGGACAATGATCCTCTAGCCAAACAGGGGCTCTTAGAGCACATTTACACTATACAGGCCCTTTTGCCCAGCAAGAGGCCAGACTGGAGGTGAGGACCTCACCCAGGTAGCTGTGTCACAGATCCACAAAATCGGTGCTGTGCCCCCAGTTTTTAAACAGTCTCTTTGAGGAACCCCTTCAATATACCAGACCCTCAGGGGGTTCACTCTTCTCTCAGGGTAGGCTATGCAGCCTCACCATCTCCTGAGACAACCTCTAGGGCTTCAGCACTCTCGCTTCACATTGTGAGCTCTGCTCAGCAAGTGCAACTGAGAGAGACTCCTGGGGCTTGCAGACAGCTGTGCAATACCTGGATAGTTTTCCAACTTAGCTGTACCTTTGTTCTTCCTTAATCAGGGACAGTCAGTACACTAGGCTAAAAGTGGACCTTAAAGAGTGAATTTAGTTTAGAAACAATACCAGATGGATAGTGAAGTGACCAGTGAGATGGAGTGAACTCCATTTTCAGGCTGTCTCTCTCTCTGACCTCCTTAGTCAGTTCCCAGGTGAGAGTGCGCAGACTCCTTACAGAAGCCAATTCTTGATTCCTCCATCTCACTCATCTCACTCTTTTGTTCTCGAGCTGGGGCTTCTGCTCAGCTTCCTTGTTGAGAGGCAGGGAAAATCTCTTCCCTCTAGGTCATTGTTTGTTAGGTGTCCAGATCCTGGTAATTGGATTTTCCATTGTCTTTTCGGATTTTCCACTGATGTGGGTTGGCCTTAGCCAGTCCTTTTTAAAGACCCATTCAGTCCGCTCAGCTAGGCAACACTCACCCACACACCTATAGCTCTTTAGCCTTCCATAAAAGCAAATTTAATCCTTCCATCCTTCACTGGGTAGCCAGGACAAGTATGAGGAAACTGAGGCACACATAGGATTAATGAAAAAAATATTACAAAAAATTCCCACTTTGTCACAGCAGGTCATTCTGCTGCTGACCTTCCACTGTATGACATTTTGTCCACTGGTGGGATGGAATGGGATTTAGTATAAAACTTGACATCTTAGCATATGTGCAATGTACCTCAGGAGGCACGTGACCAGGATTCATCACTGAATTTTGTGTGCTGGATGGATCATTAGCTTCCCTGGCCTGGGCCAGGCACTGATAGGGAGTGTGATGTGAACGCTGATCCATGCCCAGCAACATCTTCTTGGATGCATCTGGTGATAGTCAACTATGACGAAGTGTCCCCACTTCATACACGGGAATTTTAGATATCAGAACCCTGGAGCTGGGTTCATAAGTGGAAAAAAAGATGAAATGATCCAAACAGATTACTGCTCAAATCTGGTATGTTGAAATATACAATGAGATCTTACTAGGACTGGATATTAGCAGAAAAAAAAAGTCAACCAAAAAAAGATCTGATGCAAGATGATAAGTTTGGATATGTAGAATACAAAACTAAATGTTATTTTAGTAATAATTGCCTTTGTTACCATAAAAGTTGTATTAATAGGTTTGTAGATGTATTATATTATGGAAAAACTCAAATATTTTAGGAGGGAAACAGGATTTAAAAAAAAAAAATTCTCCCAGGAGGTGGATTAATAATTCTCTTTCAGCATTTTTGTCATAAGGCTATATTCTACCCGAACTCAAAGAAATGGTACTGAATTTTTTTATCTGACTTAATTTATTACAGTTTTCTCACAGGGCATTGGGGATGGAACTAAAAGTACTATGTTCCTTGTATACTGGTATTCATGCTTAGGGATAGGTAAGTGACAGTTTTTGCTGGAACTTTCCCCACTTTCTGCATTTCTCATTAAGAAGCAGAAGGTGAACTGTAGTTACAGAATGACTAAGAATGGACTTGTTACTTATGTTAATATGACTATGCATGCATATGGTGCAGTTTCACAGAAGCCATGTCAATGCTAAGATAACGGCAGTTACATAAGCTATTTAATTATGGTTTCTAAATGTAGACATCCTACATTATCTAGGTTTTCAAATTTATAAATTTAAGTAACAAAAAATGTTTTGCAGTTAGAATCTGTCTCCTGCACCTATACAAGAACCAATGCTTGTTTTATTGTATATATAGACCGTTGCCTTCATATTTTTTAATCAATTTGTACTATGGTAGTGTGTTGGGGCTCCAGTCATGGATCAGGGCCCCATTGGTTAGGCACTGTTCTAAGACAAACAAGAGACATTCCTCGCCTCAAAGAGCTTATAATTTTAGTAAATTTACTGATCAAGGCCCTGATCTTGCAGACACTTGGACATCTTTAACTTCATCCATTGTGAGCTGTAGAGGTGACTTCAATGGAACTACTCATAGAGCCTAAAGTTAAACACCTGTGCAAGTGTTTGTAGGATTGGGGCCCTAATCATTAAGATTAATAAATTAAACAAGTTAATAAAACATGGTTTTTCAAAAGAGATAGATTTCTGAATAAGTGGTGGAATTTTCTTACAAGTCATAGAAGATATTCTGTTCCTTTTCTACAGTTCCTAGGTCTGGGGCTCTTTACAGAATAAATCAGGAATAAATTCAGGCTTTCAATTACTGCAACAAATGTGAATATTACTGGTACCATCTACTGGTGAAAATATAGAACTGAAAATTATTTGTTACACCAAATAGCTAAAATTAAGGTATAATGGGAGGTGACAGTTGTTGTTTGAATTATTTCAAGACAAGAGTGTAGGAAATATATGATTTCATGGTCGACTATTTTAAACGTAGGAACCTCAGCCTCCTTATTAACAGGAAAAGCACATTTTAAAAAGTGAACCAAAAAATAAAAATACTCCAAAGGAGGAAGCACTAAGTGGATGCAGACAGCTACCAGACAGGCAGGACGATTCATCCAGTAAGCACCTTGTCCACAAAAGGCAGATGGGATGGAGTCAGCAAAGTACAACAAAATTGCAAAAAGGGCAGAAGGCAGCAACCAGCCATTAGAACAACAGTGTTTTGTATTTTACGAGTTACCAGTTGCACAGATCTCTCCCCAACTCACCTTCATGACTTTTTCCATTCAGTCCCCTCTTTCCTCCCACTCCATCCTTCCAGAGGCCACCTATGCCAAACAAACCTCTCCAATTTTCATTCAGATCCCTCCTTAAACAATTCCTCCTTCTCTGAAGACTTTCACTGTTAATCCCAGGGATTTTGGGGTTTTGTTTTAAGGGTAT
This sequence comes from Chelydra serpentina, assembly GCA_037349315.1. Taxonomy (NCBI): domain Eukaryota; kingdom Metazoa; phylum Chordata; order Testudines; family Chelydridae; genus Chelydra; species Chelydra serpentina. The sequence continues at coordinate 5,732,068 of JBAIAC010000014.1, read as the reverse complement.
AACACCAAGCACAACAATGGCACCAGAGCGATGTACGTAGCAACTACAGAATTGGACTTTTGCTTATTAAAAAGAGAAGTACTCACCTTAGGTGCTCCATCCTTTTGAATGCCTACATCATTAGTGGCAATCCCTTTCACACTGCCATCTTCATGAAAAAGAACCTATGGAAATATTCAAACAACATCTATTTTAAAGACCTGTAATTTTAAACCCATTTCTAAAATTATTTTCAAATGCAGAAAACATGGAGGTTAAAAAAGCCAAACCTTTTAACTAAGGGCTCAGTCTTGAAAACAATGGGATTAATCATGTGCTTAAATGCTTTGCTGGATTGGAGACAGAGTATTCAGGAATTTGAAGAACTGAGCCCTAATTTTCCAAGCATTTCTGTGTAATATGGGACTTGCTAAAAAACAGAAAATTAGGCTAAAATCTCACACACACACACACAAATAGTTATGTTATTACCTCAGCTGCTGCATAGCCTGGATAAACCTCAACACCCAAAGCTTCTGCTTGCTCACCCAGCCAATTCACAAAGTGCCCCAGGCGCACTATATAATTCCCATGATTAGTCATTGGAAGGCCTGGGCAAAAGGGAGAAGTACACCACAATCTATTCAGGTTTATGGATTAAACATATATACACACACAGGAGATCTACATGCTTAAAATGTAATACTTTTAAAAACAGAAAAGTTTGGTTCAATGCAATCTACTAGTATCTTTTTGCTATGACTTCTGTCTCTATACAGAGATGTTGTGTGAGTTTTAATACGTATAATCTACCTATTTATATTCCCATCATTATAGTTTGTGTACAAAGTTGCTAAAAAGCAGCTGATGCAGTATTGCTTGCCTCCCAACATATACCATAGTTTCTTCTTGAAACTATAACATAGCCCCAATGAGCTTTTTAGAACTATATTAAACCTTAGCCCTGTTTTTTCAGTAAGTGTTCTAGCTTTTCAACAAGCTGTACCTGGAAGAATTGGCACCGGAATTCTGGAATTCTTTGTTAAAATTCCAAATTTGTCTTCAGTTACTGGAGTCTGAAATGGAGCCTAAAAATAAGAGAAGTAATCACTGCGAGCTATTGTTGCTACCTGTCAAGAAGCAGACATTTTCTCTCCCTTCCCAAGGAACTAATTAAAGTTCTAGTGAAGTATGAAACAAAGATATAATGGTCTTGTGAGAAAGTTTCATGACAGAGATATAAAGCACAGAGTCTCAGGCAGAGCAATATTCAGGTAAAAAGTCAACAAAATTAATACTTCTCAGCTATTGGAATTAGCATTTGGCATAGGGCTTCCCCCCACAAACAAACAGTTCCTTTCTTATCCAATAATTTTTTAACAACAAAGGAAAAAACTGTGCAATGAAATACAATATTTATAAATCATCTTATTTAGAAATAATATATAGAGGTGTAGCAGGGAACTTGATACAGAGGTTTTTTTCAAGCTAGAGATGAATCATAATGATTAAGCCTTCATACCCCTCGCTCCTTCCAGTCCGGTAAGAGTTCTTCCAAAGCACGTGGCTCAAGACAAGCACCAGAAAGTGTATGTGCACCGATCTGAGAAGCCTTCTCCACCAGGCAAACACGAACTTCTTTGCCATACTCATTGGATAACTGTTTGAGTCGAATAGCTGCAGAAAGACCTGCAGGACCTGCTCCAACTATGACAACATCAGCTTCTTCTGCAAATCTTTCCATGTTCATCCCTTTAATAGAGCAAAGTATGATATAGCGATTTTGTCCAATAATACATCTCTCTCACCATTCTCTTCTCCTCTCTCTCTAAAGTTTATTGTTTTGCTTTGTCATATCAGCTATCAAGTATCAAAATACTGACACCTTGGACTAAGGTGGGGCTAGTATTCAACAGATGTGAACACAATGTACATGAGCAGCATTTTAATTGTGCTTTTGCCTAACGTCTGGAATATAAAACTAAGCCTTTGCTAATAAAGAGGGACACAGAAAGAACTTTAGATTCTCCAGTGCTTGTGCCATCCTAGAATGCTTAAAATAAGGGCCCAGATCTACGCTTACTTCTCAAGTGTGCTTGGTAGAGCTCAGGAGAAAAGAGGGGGGAGAAGTGCCATTAAGCAACCTGTAACAGTCCTCCTCTTTCCCCCTGATGCTGGGAATGCTGGTCCAGTCCCAGATATCAGCTGCTTTGCTCTGACAGTCAGGGGTCCCAAGCGCTGTTCAACAGGGATTGTTGGGACATAAAGAGGACCCAGTCACACTTTCTCCAAGGAGCTGCTACGGTTAGTGAATGTATAGATTAAAATAGCATAAATAAATATCTTATTTGCCCTATTTCATCGTGATCAACTCATGAGACCACATTACAAAAGTAGAAAAATACATATCCTGACTGCAATAAGGTAATAAGATAAATAAGACAAATGTTAACTTTTTAGTTTGTATATCTATAGCTACAAGAACTATTTACACATTTGCATCCTGAAGTCTCGTACTTTCTTAGTTTAATTAGGAGCAAAGTAAATATGATCAGTTCTGCTGCACTAAAGCTGACCATCATAAGCAACCATAAAATGTCATCTGAATCTTTAGTATTGCACTTAACAGAACAGCATCTCTGTAAAATAACGGTACTGTTAACATTTAAAAATGGCTGCAATTAATATAGACAAGCTGTTTTCTTAACATGCAATTTTTCATTTACCTTCCCATCGTTTGTCTTTGTTCCGAGAATGAATAGTATAGTGTGTAGTGATTCGAGGCACAGAGGAAGTAGAAGCCCATCTTGCAATACACAAAGGCGGTAAACAGTCTCTCTTTACTGACTTTAAAGCACGCAAACAATGATGTGCTGTAAAAAAAGGACAACTGGATTAGCCGAATCACTTAACTGTTAACATAAATAGTTAACAACAAAGGCTTGAACCCACGTTTTGTTTTATTTTTAATCTTGAGGTTACTCAGTACAGAAAAATCCTAAACAAATTAATAAATCATGACCCTACTCTATGTTTCAGGATTAAAGATAGGAAGTTACTGCAGGAGGCATCATTCCACCTGGTGCTACATGATACACTTCGCACCATCACACTCCTATTAGCAGGAAATAGTAATAGGAAAACAGTGCCTACCACATGGAAAAAACAGTTCTTAACATTACTTTTTAAGGCTATATCTACATTGCACTTTTGTTGGTAAAACTTTTGTTGGTCGGGGTGTGGAAAAAAAAACATACCCCCAACCGACAAAAGTTTTACCAACAAAAAGCAGCAATGTGGACAGCGCTTTGTCAGCGGGAGATGCTCTCCTGACAACAAAAGCTACCACCACTCATTAGTGGTGGTTTTATTTTGCCAGCAGGAAAGTGCTCTCCTGCCAGCAATGAACGGCTACACGAGATCTTACAGCGGCATAGCTGTGCTGCTGTAAGGTACACAGTGTAGACATAATCTTAGTTTCATCTGTTACATTTGGGATATTTACCCTTCTAGCACCCAAAGTATTTATTTTCTGTTTTGCTGGAGTTTTCTCTTATTTTCTAGTTCCCTGTGTTCCCTGCACAGAGTTGCCTGTAGTTTTATAACAGGCTTAATTTCCTCCACTTGTGTCTATGGTTAGTAATTCTAAAGAAAAGTAATTAAATAGGAGGAAACTTCTACAGTTGCCATATATGGCAGGCTTGAGGGATCAGGAAGATGAATTTCATATTAAAATAGAGTCTATGTTCATATTTTAGAGCATCCACCATCAGAATATATTCATTCTGTAATATGAATGAACTAGTCATCAGCGGAACCCTATTTGAACATTGTGAAATTCACAAGCTGACACGGTGTTCTCCAAATGGCAGAGATAAGAACCAGATTGACCATATCATGATCATGGCAAATGGCGATGCTCACTGACAAATGTGAAAGTGAGAAGGAGTGCAGATGTTGGCAGCAACCACCAGCCTCCATCAAGCTAAAACTGAGAAGTGTGGGTCCACCAACCGAGGGACATTATGATATTGACAAGCTAAAGTCCCTTGCAATACAGAAAGCCTTCATTCTGCAGTTAAAGAACAGGTTTCAAGCACTTGCAGACCTTGATGAAGAGGAGGGAAATACAGATGACGAGATCAACAAGATATGGGACAAAGTAACAGCAATTTATAAACAGAACAGTGAAGCCTGTCTAGGCTACAGGCAGAAGAGAAGGAAGGAGTGGATTACACCCAGCACACGGAATGCCATAGAAACCAGACGAGTCCTGAAGAAAAAAGTTTTAGGCACAAAATCCCAGAAGCTAAAGGACAAATACCACGAGCAGTATAGCAAGGGTCAAATGCTTTGTGAGAGCGGGCAAACAGCATTATATTGATAGTGGTAAATAGCAGACACCAACAAACACTCTCATCAAGAACAAACAAGGACACCTACTAACAATCGAAAAAGAAATGTGCTGGACAGAGCATTTCAAAGAATTGCTGAACAGGGAGCCACCTAAAGAGGAAGCAAACATCCAAGAGGCATTAGAAGACCTTGATATCAACACAGACACCCCAACTAAGGAAGAGATCATTCAAGCCATCAAATCCTTTAAAAAATGGAAAAGCTCCTGGCAAGAATAACTCGAATGCAGAATTGTTCAAGGTAAATCCTAAATTAGCAGCATCCTATCCTGGCCCCTCTATTTACATCAGTCTGGGAAAGGGAAAAAGTGCCAGATGAGTGGATAAATGGGGTTATAGTGAAGATACCAAAGAAAGGAACTCTCAGTGATTGTAATAACTGGCATGGTATAACACTTTTATCTGTGCCAAGCAAAGTATTGTGTAAGATCAAAGTCCAGCATATATCAGAGGCAGTTGATAGCGTTCTCAGAAAAGAGCAAGCTGATTTTCAGAAAGGGCATGGATGCACAGACCAGATCTTCACTCTACGAAACATAATAGAACAGTGCTTAGAATGGCAATGGCAACGCTACATAAATTTCATAGACTTTGAGAAGGCTTTTGATAGCATTCACAGGACCAGCCTATGATGCATTCTGCAGGCATATGGAATGCCTTTCCGTATAATCATCAAAAACTTCTATTTCAACTTTATATGCAGTGTTGATCAGTGAGCTCAGTTTTGAAGTCAAAACAGGAGTATGTCAGGGGTGTCATGTCTGCACTACTCAATATTGCCATCGACTGGGTAATGCAGGGTACAACAGAAGACATGCCAAGAGGCATTAAATGGACACTCTTCTCATTCCTTGAAGACCTGGACTTTGCAGATGGTGTCGCTCTCCTGTCACATACCCAACACCATATACAAGAAAAAACAACTCGACTCAACGCATTCAACCAGCAAACTGGACTGACAATCAATCGCAAAGACAGATATCATGACCTGTACCTCATCATCACCAGTACAGATAGAGGATTATGTTCTCACCAATGTAGAAACATTCACATACTTGGGCAGCACCATCAGTCAGGATGGTGGAACAAGCCAGGACATCCGGAACAAAATCAATAAAGCCAGGAACACCTTTAGGAGCTTAAATAAAGTCTGGAAATCATCAAAATACACCACCAAAACCAAACTCAAGATTTAGCAGAGCTGTGTACTTTCAACACTACTTTATAGTGCAGAATGCTGGAGAATGAGAAAGTATGACATGTCCAAACTGTCTTCATTCCATACAACCTGCCTCAGAAAAATCCTTCATATCTTTTGGCCCAGAACAATCTCAAACCAAGATCTATTGACACAATGCAGCTAAGAGGCACTATCATTGCCAGGAGGCGTTGGAGATGGATCAGTTATGTGCTTCGGATGGAAACTGATTTCATCACCAGAGTAGCAATCAGATGGACACCTGAAGGCAAGAGAAAATGAGGCTGCCTGAAAACAACATAGCGAAGAGCTGTGGAAGCCGAGCTGAAAAACCTGGGGCACAGCTGGGGAACCATTGAAAGCCTTGCCAGAAACAGACAGGAGTGGAAGAGCTTCGTCACTGCCCTAAACGCCAGAGGCGTAATAGGAACATGATGATTATGATGACCATCATAATATATGAGCATCACAACTAGCCTATTGTGTAAGGACAAACAATATTAGTTGCTTAGTTCTTAAAAGGAAAAAGAAAGTTGAGTTAAGTTAGAACTCAAGAAAGTCTTAACTCTGAACAACTAGTCAAAGTAGAGGGATGGGCGAGGCAACTTTCCCCACGTTGCTCCACCAACTCAAAGTACAACTAATCGAACATTCTGGCTAGTCTTCTCCTGGGCCTTTCTTTACCAGAAATTTCAACCATCTTTGTGCAGTTTTGTGAGACAAGAGAACCTGAGTCGCTCAGAAAAGACTAGGATTGATTGTTTCTATTTTTAAAAAGGCAGTTTTTAGTTTACTACTACTACTAATAGGGAGATTGGTATAACCACCAATCTTTGAAACCAGATCTTTATTAGTTAGGAAATCATCTAGTCTGTTTATTCTTTCCTTGAAGTTGTGATCTGTACTCAACAGGTAGCTGTTCAATCATAAACACAAAATTATGACTTTAAATGAGGAATAGGCAGTCAGACTATATGAACTAAGTAATCACGTATTGTTTTCACACCAATATCCCTAGTAATAAAGCCACCAACCCAGAATACATGATATAGCAGAACTTTTTCCAAAGTTTCCCATTTTCCAAAGTCATGAATAGCCCTGAAAGAATGATCACATACACAGATGATGACACAGACCATGTCAAAGTGAAGAAGCCTAAAATCTTTTATCAGTTTTCAAAATGCATATAATTCCTTTTGTGTTCTTTTTAGTCCAAACACATGCTTTGGTGATCTTCATCTCTATGATTAAAACAGTCCTCATAGACCCCACAATCAAAAAGTTCTAGAGCTAACAAAAATCGTATGCACATTCAAGAGAAAAACATTGTAAGGAAACATTTCAATTTCAAACTTCCAAAGACTTATAGTAAACATCAACATACAAACAAAAAAGGGTTACAAACATTTAAAATACCTTCAATGTGTATTTAAGTTTGTTTCATATTGCACCTGAACATACCTTAGTGAACGCTAGCTAGATGGGCAGCTAGTCCTTGGCTGTGGGCCTGAACAAAACTTCATGATCAACAGTAAAAATTTAGATTGGTTAAAGTATACTTTGTTTCAAAGGTAAGGTTTACACAACAGTTAACCCTCAACTGTGCTTCCTAACATTACTGCAAGCACAACAAAATCCTGATGGTGGTCTGAAGCAAATACCCCCAATGTAAGTTTTCAATACTTAAAAAAAGACCTTATTCAGAGAGATTATTATATCACATACTTTTTATAAAGATACTTTCCCCTTTTCACAATAATGTGGAGTGTAGCCTGAGAACTATTTCCCCCTCATCACTATGCAGAGGAATTGGTAAATGTAACATGAATGAATAAATATAGCAGAGTGCAAAAGTGAAAGAATAGTACCTTTTCCTGGTTCAAAAGATTCAGAATATTGAAAATTGATTTACCTGGTCTTACTCTAAATTTTTTTTTAAATCAAACATTGGGTCATTTTGAACATAATGGAAATAAAAGGAATCATGGACTCAATCATGTTATGTGTCATGAAGCCAATGGCACTTTTGCCTTTGTAGTGAGGACTACAGGATCAGGTCAAGTTAGTTCCTTTCAGGCTAAATGCATAAGAGGGGACTTGAAATACTCAAAGTGTACTAGTTTAACTACCTCATGTAACCATTCAACATCTTGGGAGCTGGAGAGGGAGATGAGGAAGAAAGGAGTTGGAGGGGATAGAGAAAGGAGGAAGATTTGCTTGTTACACCATGAAAAACTGCTATCTCAATAGTTTAATCAGGCTGAGTTTGGATTAGATTTTTACATCTATAAATGCCCTAGAATTTCAGACACTATTTTATGGTCCCATATCTTCATATAAATATATATTAATTTTTAAAGTGTTACAGTTCATAAGCCATTTGAACTAGAAACACCTGTGTCATACCATCACAAACTAAGAATCCTCTCTCCCTCCCTCCACTCCCCCCCCCCAATCCCTCAAGCTGACTTTACAGGTGAAGAGAGATACTTAAATAGTATCACTTGTTTTCTAAAATGCTTTGAACATTTATAAAATATTTCTTCAAAGTAGCATGAGCAAGATATCCAAGATAGTGAGGAACAATTTTTTTATTGGCACTTGTGAATAATGCACCCATCCCAAATGCAAACCAATATAACCTTTAGATCATTACAGGGTGTAATCTCTTGGAACAGTGTAATGCACATGACTACAAGTATTATTTATGTAGCTTAAGTCATACTAACTTAAATAGACAATCCAGATGTCACAATTAACTGCAATAGATTTAGGAGTGAGAGTCTCAAGCAGTATTTAAGGTTATCTGTTTTAATGTATAGTTTGTAATGTATTGCAGAATAGAACATATTTCATAACTGCAGGTACATTCCTTAAAACATGCAACCTCCATTTACCATTTGAGAGAGCTATGATAAGATTTCTACTTGACTGAAGTTATATGAATACATTTGTTAATGATCTTTTAGGTCCCAATCCTGCACTGGCACATGAGCAGGCAGACTCAAATGACCGTCCTGTATAGAGGTCATTGCAGAATTGGGGCCTCAGTGACTTGGTACTTCACTCATAACACCCATAAATCTGAACTTTTTGCAAACACTTTTTTAAAAGTGAAGGAACTTGTATTCGTATGAAACTCTTTGCCAACTGCTAACAAGGGGATTATTTCCATGTTCTTTATTTAAATGATGGAACAAAGATGGAAAAGTAACTGTTATTTTCTCCTATTATCCTTGCATGACAACACTGGAAACCACCACTTTAAAAAAAATGTATACACTGTACACGGTACTTTACAGCAGATAACACACACCAATCAAATACATATTTGTATTTGCCCCATACATACATATATGGGGCAAGTCCTGTACACAATTATGCATGCAATTTTATTCATGTGAGTAAAGTTATATGAATTAATGTTCCCCAGTTGGACTCTCATATACGAACAGTTACTAGTGTGTTTTATCTGATGTAAAGCACTCACATGTGTACGTGCCTGTTGGATCAAGCTCTACAAAATTAAGATCAGACCTTGCAAGATCCTGATCCTGCAATCAGTTCTGAATGGGTGGACACATACAACACTGCAATCACTTCAACAGGGAGAAATTGTGAACTGAATACACAGTCAAATGAGGTAAATGAACTAACAACAACTGTTATTCTGGCCAGTACTGTGGGGTTAGTGTCCTTTCCGTTCTAACCACGTTAAATCACTACCTCACACATCAAGCACAAGCAAGGGGCATCACAACACGGCTGATTCGTGTTCAAATACATCTGTTTTGTAAGCGTCACAAGGCAATGACCTTTGCTCCAGTTTTGTGTCTTGCTGTAAAGACAAGGGGAGGGGCAGCCGTGTGTGGTGGGCACGGCCCACAATCATACTGGATACTGGACAGCCCCCCTAGCTTGTCACTTTCACTCCCCTGTCCTACCCCCATTGCTATTCGGGGGGGGGGGGGGCGGGCCGAGCAAGGAATCGTGGTAGCATGTTAACAGGGCAGAATTGTCAGCCACCACCCGAGTCAGCCTGCAGCCCACTAGCCCCGCAGACCAGCAAGGTGCCCACGAGCGACGCCCCACTTTACCTTGGCTGGAGAGCGAGCAGCGAGGGAGCGGCATGGTGCCTGCCTGGGCGCCCCCCGGGGACGGGGCAGCCTCTCCCCCAGGGCCTGCAACGGGGGCAAACGCTGCCTCCGGCCCCCTGCCCGCTACGCACACCCCGCCTCCCAAAGCGCCCGGGGCCCCCGCTCTGCCTTCCCCGAGCGCCCGGGCTCTGGAGCTCCGGGTCAGCCTGCCGCTGCGAGCCCACACACAGCCACGGCCAATTGCACTCACTACACACCCCTGCAGCTCTCACCACCCCCTCCCGGCCCCAGTGCGCCTGCGCGCCAAGCTGCCTGCCGGGAAACGGAGTTCCCTCCCCGCCGAGGAAGGTCTACTACAGCTCCCAGAATGCCCTGCGGGAGGAGCGGCACTGGCCAGCCCTACTAGCAGGGCGATGTTCCCTGATAGGGAAGGGTGCAGCATGGCGCATGCGCCAGCCCAGGGTAGCCGGAAAAATGGAATTTCTTCATTGTCCCATAATTAAACAAAACTTTCGGGACGCGAGAAGGCGGCGCTGTACAATGGGATCCATGGCCGCCATAGCTAACGGCCTGAAGGACGCAGGCCGGAGTCCGGGAGGACGTCTGATTCCACCATGCATTGCGGCAGGAGAAAACCATCCCTCCCAGCATGCAGTGCGGCCATCAATGGTCTAATCCGTGCTCTCTTGAAGGTGCCGCACTGCATTCTGGGAGTAGTAGTTCAAGTGGAGCTGCACTGCATGTCGGGATATTTACGGACCACATTACCGAGCCCCTCCCTGCCCCGATCAGCAGAACGGAAGTTGGGGTGGTCTATGCGGAGGGGGCGGGGAGACGCTCTCACGGATCACCGGCCCTACCACGGGGGGCGGGGTCGTCGCAGGCTCCGGCTCCGCCCCTCGGAAAGGGGGCGGGGCTAGTGAGTTTCGCGCGCGCCGGGTTTGGATCGTTCTGCGGCCGTTCCGAGCCCGAGGCAGGGCCATGGCCGAGGCTGGGCCGGTGCGTCCCGTTTCTCCCGCCGCGCCCCAAGGGGCCTCCCCCGGCGCCGGGCCCAGGCGAAGCCGGAGCGGCAGCAGCGGGGCGCGGCCGCTAGAGCAGCTCAGTGACCCGCGGGAGCTGCTGGAGGAGGTGGAGATGCAGATCGATGACGTGAGTCCCCCCCGTCCCCCCCCGTGCGGGTCGGAGCCGGCCCGGCTCTGCCCAGCGCCCGGCCAGCTGGGGCCGGTGCCAGCGCGGAGCCACCGGCTGGGGGAGCGTCCGGCCCCGCGGCGCCTGGTGGCCCCGTTTGCGCGACTGACAACGGACCCAGCTGATGCCCGTCGGCTGCCGGCGGACCCGGGTGGCGTGACGGCTCGGCGTGCGGGGCAGGTCGTGCGGCTGCCCCTTGCACCGGGGTGAGCCCCGCCGCTGTGTGGACACACGGGGGCACTTCGCATCGGGTCCAGTGTAACCCCTTTCCCAGCCACGTAAACTAAACCCTGTCAAACCGGAATATGAGTGTTCACGGGGGGGAATCAGACCTCGGCTGATACCTGTGTGGACGAGGACTGATTAAAGACCTGTCTGCAGCCCTGCCTTGGTCAGAGCGGGGGAAACCCCCCAGCCCAGTACCTGGCCCTCCAGGAACATGAGGCACACCCGAGACCGGCTGCACCCTCCTCCCTGTATCACTATCCATCCTCGTGGAGGATAGGTCCACCACTAGCTAGTAGCTAAGATGGTCTGGGATGCAACCTCATACTTGGAGTGTCCCTAGCCTCTGATTGCTAGAAGCTGGGAGTGGGCAATGGGATGGATCACTCAATAATTGCCTGTTCTCTTCACTCTCTCTGAAGCACCTGGCATTGACCACTGTTGAAAAACAGGATACTGGGCTAGATGGACCATTGGTCTAACCCAGCATGGTTGTTCTTATGTTCTTGCTGCAGGCCGCGTTCTCACTAACGAAGATCTTGGAGGCAACGTCTGCTGTGTCAGCCCAGGTAGAAGAGCTCGCGACCAAATGTTCAGAAAATGCCCGATTTCTTAAAACGTGGCGGGATCTTCTGAAGGAAGGATATGAATCTCTGAAACCCAGTGACTGACACTATGCAAACACACACAGGAGGAAACCTCAAGCGGGTACCTGGGTGAGCTGAAGCTGAATCATCCCACAGCATTTTCACTTTGTTACCCTTGTCTTGTTATGCCAGGACTTGGTTCTCAGCCATGCTGGGGTAAGGAACGTCTGTATGAATGAAGACTTGAACAACTTTTTTGTACTTTTTTTTTTTTTTGATGGCTTAACAGGACTTTTCATCAACTTCCCCCCTTCAAGGAAATGTTTTGTTCTGTGCACAAGCAGTTTCTGTGGAGAAATGCCTGTTGATACTGGTGTATGCATGAACATCATTCAGAATCTGTTGATAATAGAATCTGCTGTTTTAGTTTGGCTTGGGAAGAGAGACCAAGTTTGGATTTTTAAACTGTTGGTTTCCTTGCAGTTCTATTGATTAGCAAGTACATATGAAATGTACTAAATACAATTTTCATTAAAATAATGTTACACTTGTGTTCAGATAGTATACATAGGAAGATATCTGATACCTCTCTAATTGACCACTGTGGTTCTGTAAATCAAGAATTCCCCAAGTGGTATAATCACTTGCAGACAGCTATATTTTTGTTAACCCCCCTCTCCTTCAGGAACGTACATAAGCTTATCACTACCAAAATGCATCTTTTTAAAATCTTGTTAATCAAACGAGACTACTTGTGAAACTTTCTGCCCTCACCTATACAAACTCCATCCTTTCCCATTTAACAGGTATTAATATAGATATAACTGAGTCTAGAACTTGGTCTCTTGTTGAGACTCTAGCCCAGCTCCCTCCCTACACTGACAATCTGTAAACTTAGCCAGTTTTTCAATACTTTTCTACATAGTTGCATTTTTACAGATTATTTGATCACTGCAAACCCTTCTACACCTGATATTTTATGTACTTTAGTTACTAAACTATATTTAAAGTGCCTTATTGTATGCTTAGATCATATTTTTCTTAAGATAAAAACACAGCTGTATTGTGTATTAAAAGGGTGGGTTGCTATTTAAAGTATACATTTCAGTTTCAATAGTATCTGTGCTAATTCTCCGTTTTCTGTAATCTTTGAGATAATAATGCTGTTTTAGAACTTGTTTCCTCCCATTTAATGAACTAATAGGTTTGTGATTCAAACCCTGTACTCTGGCATACCATTGTAAACAAGGATCTACTATCTAAAAGATTTCAAATTTGTGGTAAATATCTGGATCATAGCTACTGTACCCAGAAACAGCACTGAAATGAGTTGGGAAGCTATAAAAAAATATAGGGATGTGCCATGACTGAGTAGTCATTGATCCCTATTTATAGGTGTCCCCTACCCCAAGAAAATCTATTTTTTTTTTACCTGAAGAATAAAAGACATTAGAACAAATATTGAACAGCTAATTATGTCAGCTTCTTCCTTCCTTCCTTCCTCCCATCTGTCAAAGCATAGAGAAGGCCGTAAGTAATACATGTTCTCTTACTGTTCCTTGATTATTTACCTAATCAACTTGATGTTCTCAAAGTGGAGTAAAGGAGAATTAATATTGCAGACATTCTGCATTATCCAGAGTATCAAGTGAGGATGTAAAATGAAATATGGTGTGTTTACTATTTTCATCAAAGGGAAAACAGTCAGTTTGATCAGCAGGTAAATCTTTATTCCAAATAAATCAATATATACAGTAGCGGAAACACAATACACATCTGTTCTGTATTTGATTCTAACATATTTCAAAGTTTTGTAAACAGTAAAGTGCGAGTCACACTATATTTTACTTCTTGTATCTTAAGAAGTTGAGTGCAAACATTAAAAACATCTTTTTTTTAAAAAAAGCTTCAAAGTGTAAATGCAGAAGAGCATTTCCTCCAGCTGTGTTATCTTGGGAACTCAGCTGGCCACAAGGCAGTTTCTGAAAGTCTCCTTATCCAGTATCCCTTTCTTTCATGATATCAAAAAGTGCCTTTTTAAAAAAAATTCTGAGACACACATATTGAGAATCTGCCTGATTGCTCCAGTTGGGATTCCCCAAAACTTAGCTCAACGTTGTACCTTTTTTTAAGTATTCATAAATCTGAATAATTTTAATTGGTGTCCAGTGCCCCTGCCTGACCTATGAGTAACTTCAGAAAAATACTGCAACTGACTAAAGTTTAGGAAGCTGCATAGCCATTCAGAGTTAACTTTTATATCGCTAGAAATCTGGTCATTTAACAATAGACTGCATATGAATTATATTTTAGAATTTAGAAAGGTACAAAGTGACAGTTTTAACCTTTTTGACTTTATCTGCCCAGCCCCAAAATGAAAAAAAAAATTGGACCGATAGTGGAATTTTATTCGCATACATATTTTTTTCCTATGGCTACTACTCCCTAAGGCTCTTCAAAAATGTATGTACTGTTAAGTTCACTCTATCTTTTTCTGATTTGACTTCTTGGCCATCACTGATGTGAATCCTTGTTACAGCTTTTTCCTTACTGCTATAAAACAGAGTCCACATCGAAGATGACTGTGAACATTTTACTGTGACTATTCAAAACATTTATCTGTATGTATTCAGTCTTGTGGAATGTGTGGATACTGATGTTTCAGAGGAGTCTGTATAAATAGCAGGCTTTGTTAACTCTGGTGTGATCTCTTGCATTGGCCACATCTCTACCCAGATAAATGATGGGCCATATGTTTTCTGACTGCTTTTGCTTCCTATGGATCTTCCTTGTTTGTAATTATACCAAACCTGATGAATCATTTCTTTGAAAGGTCGTGTGGTCAGAGTGTAGAGAAGAGGATTCAAAGCACTATTTATGGGCAGTATAAAAATCACCACCCAGGAAGTTATAGTACCTTGAGGAGGAAAAAAGAAATTTAAATATTCTAAAGTGTATGTACTCAATAACATTGTATTAGTATATAGTACTTTGTGTTAAAAGCAGTATACAAATATTAAGTGATATCTTCACAGTGGCCCTTAAGGTAGGTAATCAGAGGCAGAGAGTCGAAGGGACTTGCCCAAGCTCACCCAGCATGCCAGTGGCAGAGCTGGGGTTTGATTTCCTGACTCAGCTTTGTGCTCATTCCTTCAAACTGCACTATGTCTACTTCTAACAATACTTTCTTTTAGAATTACTGCAACCCGCCCAAATTACCCTTGTGGTCCCCCTGCAACTCTCTTTTCAAAAGGAACACTGCAGCAGTGAAGGGTTGAATGAAACTACATCAAGATGCATCTAAGGTGCCACAAGTATTCCTTTTCTTTTTGCTGACACAGACTAACATGGCTACTTCTCTGAAACATCAAGATAGACTTTTTTGTACAGTCTTACATTGAGTTCAGACATAAGAGCCCCAATCGATGTCACTGCAGCAATGTGGCTGCCACCAAGAGCCATAGGATCAGAAATACCAGCTGTAATTAAAACTCTGTTTTCAAATTGTATTAATTGTGCAGTGATATATGCTCATATGCTTTTGAACTTTTATTGCTGGGGCTAGAAAAATAGACTTAGGTTGGGAATATTTAAGCTTTAACTGATGTAACAGGATTATTTTGTTTTAGCACTTCAGCTTGCTTTCTCTAGCTGATTTTCACATAAGCTATTTAACTGAATTTTTTATTTAGAAAGAAACAAAAAACATACCTGGTATTTCTACTTGAAGTAAAGAAAGCAATTTCAAAATAAAGATGGGAATCCAGCATAATGCATCAGTGAAAACAATGAAGAAAAAGCGCTTAGCAAGGGTCATCTCTTTTTTAATATGATTCCGGATTTCAGTTGCTGTGATGGCTGTTTGGTGAACACTGTAAAACATACTTCCATAGGAAAACACAATGATGATAAAAGCTGCCAAGTTTACACCTGTTAAGAAGTTAAGGGATGTTAGTGATTTAAGACATGAATGATTATTTCCAAGCATGCAGCTTACTGGCAAATTGGGGAAGTTATAGGGCAAGTAGCAAAGGAGAATCTTGTATCCAAACTACTAGTACAACCGGACTTTAGATAGGTAGGTAGAACTTGAGTCAGACTTTATATAGGACATTGAGGTTAATGCCCCCTTACTCAAAGTATATTTATTAATTATCACTAAATAGTGAACATTCACCATTTAAACCATGTAGTGCATCTTGTAGGTCTGTGTTCTTTGATTTCAGCTTTGCTTTACTGACAATCATCTACCCAGATACATTATAACTCCTAATCCCTGTAGTATCTGAGCACCTGCTAACTACTAATGAATTTTATGCTTACAACAACCCTCAGGTCAGTATTATCCCCATTTTACAAATGGCTTATCGAGGCACAAGACACGTTAACTGACTTGCTCAAGGTCTCACAGGCAGTCTGCAACCGAACCAGGAACTGACTCTAGATATCCTAAGTCCTAGTGTAGTGCACAGTCCATTAGACCATCCTTTCGACCCTAGAAAGATGTGGCCTAGATAGACAAAGGTGGTGGACTCAATCCTTGATTAGCACATGCCCCAGCCAACTGGCCAATGACTGGTCATCACACCATCATCAAACTAAGCAGCAAATGAGTAAGCTTGTGTATAATACTGAGATTTTAAAAGTAAATATTACAAATATTTTCATAAATTCGTGGGGATCATACTTTCACAGAGGGCCCATTTTCAAACATGAGTAAATAAAGTGTTCAAATCTAATTCTTGGGTGCCGATCGTTGTACTTAAGTGCATAAAGTGGGCATTTATATGCTAATCAGAGCATCCAAATATGGGATTTGGGCAGCCTAGTAAGGCTGCCAGCTTTGTTTGAAAGTTTGGCTCTCCCTGTAGCTCCAGCCAACATATGTAAAGGAAGAAACGTAACATACTTACCTAAAAAAATAACAACAGAATAAATCTGGCCTCCTGTACTTTCTGCCTGTTCTGAATGAAGAGGAAAACAGACCCCATTGGTGCCATAGTAGTTTCTGAAAAATTCCTTGTGGCTCAGTGGAATAAAAGCAACCACAAAGCCAATAACCCAGATGAGAATCAAAATGGAAATTGTCCTGCATTTTCCTGGCTTCAAACACCTAAAAGGGTAAACTATGCATATATATTTTTCCAAAGTCATGTAAGTCAACAATAAAACTGACACCTCTGTGGACAGAATAGCCAACGATCCCACCAATTGGCAGTGGATACTATCCATCCACAACTGAGCATGCTTGTTGTATTCTCCACGATATTTAACGTCAAAGGCTCCAATCACAAATAAATATATTCCCATCAGACAGTCAGCACCTGCAGAAATAGCATTTAAGAACATGAATAAATAGGGAATAATTTGGTTTATATATCTGAATTGTCCTTTATTTTACAATAAATATTTTAATATACTTAAAGTTCTACCAACAACTATAAGGTTACAAAATTCTCAATTCTAACTGGTTTTCAGTGACTGCTGCCTTTCTGAAATTTTCATCATTTGGACTGACATTTTCATTCTTGCTCTCTGCCCTAAGGTGATTTTTCTTTTAAGTTCATGCAAAAAACAGTTGTTATAAAGCATGAATAAAAATAATATACATTTCTCATGACAAAAATACTTCTTGCATCTTTTTATGAACAGTTCTAGTTCCAAAATGGCTAGAACACTGAAACTTGGTGTGCAAAGTGTTCACATTGAGTAGAAGTGTCTTTGCTAGTGTTACATAAATTTGGTTTTGATTTGCCCAAGCTATGATCCTATGAAAAATTATATGCTAGGCATGCACAATACAGATTGCACAGAGCCTTTTGCTGAGGTTGAAACGTTCTCAAGTAAGGCAGGCCACACTCCACATGTGTGGCTGACTAAATTAGCTCCACAGTGAAAAGTAAAATATTGTGGGAGGGTTCCTGCACACTTTTCAAAGTATGCATTAGGGAGTTCCTCTCTGAGTCACTTTAGGCATTGTCAGGATTAGAGCTGTGCAAAGAAAGATAATTCAGTTTTGTGGAGGATTTCAATATTTTGAAATTTGGTTTAATTATGATCTGGAACAAAAACCAAAAATGTTGAAATACTCCAAAAATGGAAAAGCCCTAAAGTCTGCAACTTCAGGCCAGTCCACCTGGTTGATGACTCTGGAGCTATGGACTGTGGAAGCCTTTGGGTCCCTGGCTCAGGGGCAGTCCGCCTAGCTGGCTGCCTGGTGTGGAGAAAGTAAATAGAAAGTAAAAAGAAAATAAGAAAGAAATACTTGTGGCACCTTAGAGACTAACACATTTATTTCAGCATAAGCTTTCGTGGACTACAGTCCGCTTCGTCGGATGCATGGAATGGAACACTCAGTGACAGGATATTTATACAGTCAGAGAAACATGAAAAGGTGGAAGTAACCATATCAACTGTAAAAGGCTAATTAATTGAAAGAATAAATAGAAAGTGTTATTTATTCCTTCTCATTACACAAAAACTAGGGGGTCACCAAATGAAATTAATAGGCAGCAGATTTAAAACAAATAAAAGGAAGTATTTTTTCACACAATGCACAGTCAACCTGTGGAACACCTTGCCAGAGGATGTTGTGAAGGCCAAGACTATAACAGGATTCAAAAAAGAACTAGATAAATTCATTGAGGACAGGTCCATCAATGGCTATTAGCCAGGGTGGGCATGGATGGTGTCCCTAGCCTCTGTTTGCCAGAAGCTGGGAATGGGCGACAGGGGATGGATCACTTGATGATTACCTGTTCTGTTCATTCCCTCTGGGGACCTGGCATAGGCCACTGATGGAAGACAGGATACTGGGCTAGATCGACCTTTGGTCTGACCCAGTATGGCCATTCTTAGATCCACAGACCCCGGAAAGCCGTAGAGTCCCTGACTCCAAGGCAGTCTGCATGAGTGGTTGCTCCCGAGTCCTGGACCTTGGAAGCTCTGGAGTCCCCAGCTTAGGTGCAGTCCACCTGACTGTCCCAGAACCATGGACCTTGAAAGCCCTGAATTCACTGGCTCAAGGACAGTCCACCTGGCAGGCTGCCAAGGAGCTGTGATCCTAGGAACCAGCGCTGGTAGGCAGGATTCCATAGAACCTTCCCTGCTTTGCATCAGACATTTGTCAAAAGCAAACAGCTTCAGCAGAAGTTTTAATTTCAATGAATCAGCATTCTCCAATGGAAAAACATTCTGTTGGAGAATTTCTGACCAGCTCTAGACAGGAAAAGTTCTCTGTTGCAGACCTCTTTGGATGCACCTGAGGGGGATAATATGCCAAACCCAAATGTTAAAAAAGCATGAATCAGCCCCCCCTTCCAATCATGAGATTGGCTTAAAAATCATGATGGTTGTGTGAATGTGGGGAGTAATAAGAAATTTTGGGTTCTGTTTATTTGCCTTATTTGCCTTTATTTGCCTCTAAGGCATGTAGGGTGCACTTGCTTCATGTTTTCAATCTTTTCTCTGCAACCATGAGTGCTAAAAACTTCTAACAAAAATAACAGTTGAGATTCCCATGCAATCTCTTTTTTATTCAGTAGTTGGGAATTTAAGGAAATGATTAAATATCATGAGACATGCAAGAAAATTGTAAGAGATAGCAATGCTGCAGGTGGGAGAGACCGGGTTGCCCTGCTGTGGACCTCGTAAGGATTTGGGATAGGGGTTCCTGGGGTGTCTAGCGCAGTATTTTGGACAAGCCAACAAACCACAGAGTCCTGGACAGTGGGTATTTAGAAGTGTTGCTATTCTGTTTTATGTACAATTGACAATTACTTTCTAATGTGATTAATGTAATCTCATGAAATACCAAAGTTAAGGTAGACCTCTTTGTATTTAATTTATAATAAATGCAGTATGCAGTGTTATAGCTGTGTTAGTCCCAGGATATTAGAAAGACAAAATAGGTGAAGTAATATCTTTTATTGGACCAACTTCAGGTCCTGAAGAAGAACTCTATGTAAGCTTAAAAGCATGCCTCTCTCACCAACAGAAGTTGGTCCAATAAAATATATTGCCCCACCCACCTCGTCTCTCAGACACAGGCAGGGAATTTGTGATTACATCGATCAATTACAAAGTCGTTTGTCAACAATTCTTGGTTTTAAAATTTAAAAAGAAGCTCTGACATTCAGGGTTACATTTTCAAAGTCAATCCTGCATTTGCACACACAATCATTTGGTCATGTAAAGAACAGAATTTTCTCATGCAAACAGAAATCACAGAATGTGTGTAAAATTGAGTTGTTACAACCGTTATGCAAATTGGATTGTTTTGAACACAAATCCTGCTGGTGTGCACAAATTACTATGTGTTTATAATTGTGTTAAAGCTGGGTTAATGTTCCTTTGAAAATTTGGGGCTCATTCCTGTTCTTATTGAAGACAATAATTTGACATTCAAATTCTATGGGAGTAATATCAGACACTTGGCCTTCGGTGTTAGCCCATTCTCGGCAGTAACTTAAAGGTAGAATCAAACAACCTTTGTGTTGTTTGAGGTATAGCATTTTATAATTTGGCTGAACTTTCTCGCTCTTGCAATCTAGTGCTGTGGGTGTGTCACTGCTGTATAATAATAAAATTTATAGCCAGACACACTAAAACCAGATTTTTATATTTGTTTGATATCTTTTATTCGGGGGAATACTCACAGCAGAGAGATGTTATTGACATGGCATGGAGCTTGTTCTCAGATCTGATGTAAGGCCGTGTGCAGATAACAAAGATATTTCCAAAGCAAGTGACAGCAGAAACAACCCAGACAAACACTCTCTGTATAATGCTAGCTAAGAGATTCTCAAAGGATGAAATCCCATCAGTATTTGGCTTACAGCTGCGCACATGAGGGGCATATCCACAATACTGGAATTTCTTAAAATATCTGGTTGAGGAAAAAAGAAAATGAGAAAAATGTTTATCAAATTGGTGTGGTTTGGGAGACATGTTTTTCACAATAATATGGGCATTTGTGGAACACCTAGTAAAGATCCAAAGCATAAAATGTTTTATGGTAATATAAAACTAGTAATAAAGGATTTTGATTTTTTCAGTACGCACACAAAGAAATGCATAAATTCATTAATGGATTCCAAGGCTAGAAGGGACTATTGTGATCATCTAGTTTGACCTCCTGTATAATGCAAGGCATAGAACTTCCCCGCAATAATTCCTAGAGCAGATGTTAGAAAATTGTCAGTGATGGGGATTCCACCACTACCCATGGTAGATTGTTCCAGTGGTTAATTACTCTCACGATTAAAAATGTAAACCTTATTTCCAGTCTGAATTTGATATAAACTTCAAGTCTGTATAAAACCTTTCAAGGCATGAACGGATCAGTTAGTTAATGTTTGTATAGTGGTTTGATGCTAAAAAGCACTATATTTGTGTGCTAAACATTAGTAATAACAGTACTTTTAAAAAGTAATTATTTTAATTGAATCCATAGCACACACTATAAAAAGACATGACTGTGACAGAGTGCAGTGTGCAATAGCTAGTCCTCACTAAGCTGGGCGTTAACTAGCTCTTGCCCCCCTTCCCCTTTCCCTAGTTTACTTACTTCTGTGAAGGCATATAAGAATGTCTGCAGGGGAGTCAGAAAGCAAAGAGTGCTGAGTTGGGGTATTTCCCCCCCTTTGTTTTACTTATTGACAGTTTATTTTAATTTGTACTGATAAAGGTTTGATCATTCTTGATGATTATGGTTGTATTTTTTCATCAGCTGAAAGTGATCTGGTACATTCTGAGAGCCACAGAAACATTAATAATGGTCTATATCAGAATACATTATACATATACTAGCATACCTAAACTGGTGCTATTAATATTACTTTAGATCATGTATACATCAATAAGCAAACCTAGATAGGGTCAGTACAATATCTGTTTACAAGGAGCTGAACTTTGCTGTTTTGGAGATTTAATAATGATTTTAACTTTATCATTATGTTAAAATGAATCCTAACCTCCCCCCACATCACTTTTTCTTAATGATACTCTCACCTTACCTGACAGCATCAATTGGTTTTTTAACTACTCACCAGCCAGAAATGCAGTGAATGCAAGATCTCATACATTTCTATTTTTAAACATTCTGCTCTTTGTCAAATTAAAAATTCAAAACACAAAAAGGAAAACTGGAACAATCTACTTACATGTGGGAGAGATTTCTAAGTGGTTTGAACATCCTTCTTTGGATATTTGTAATTTCAATGCCCTCCAGGCTGCTATAACCAATATATTCACAATCAAAAAAGGCAACATAAAATCAGTGGTAAAACACAACAAGCTTATTGTGGGCACAATTGTGTAGCTTTGATTATATGAAATTATAGATGAATGAGAATTGCATCTAGTCCATTCATATATTTGAAACTTCTGCAGTAGAAAATCTAAATAAAAAGCTACAAAGTGAATTAAAATAAATTACAGTTAATTCTAATAACCTCACTGTCCTAATAGCACAAAGGAGCCTCTTTTAATGCTCTCAGCAATGTTATCTATATTATTATTTTGCCCTTCCAAAGTACTGTTCTATTGATGTTCTTCCATTATCTCAGGGAAAATAACAGTTCTATGGTATTTTAAATTAATATTGTGCCTTTCATCTCAGAGGGTCTAAAGCACTTCGCTAGCTATAGTAACAATCACTGGTAACAGTAACAGTCACCCAATGACTGGCATACTGATTTGACAAAGACTGAGGAAAATCACACAAATTTAGGGCTGGCAGGGACCTTGAGAAGTCACAAAGTCCATCTCCTTGTGCTGAGGCAGGACCAAGTAAATCTAGACCATCCTTGACAGGTGTTGGTCTAACATATTCTTGAAAACCTTCAATAATGGGGATTCCACAACCTCTGTTGGAAGCCCATTCCAGAACTTAACTGCCCTTATAGTTAGAAAATCATTCCTAACATCTAACCGAAATCTCCCTTCCTGCAGATTAAACCCATTTCTTCTTGTCCTGCCTTCAATGGACATGGAAAACAACGGGTCACCGTCCTCTTTATAGCAGTCCTAGACATATTTGAAGACTGTTATCACGTTCCCACCCCCTCCCCGGCTTCTTTTCTCAAGACAAAACATACCACATTTTTCAACCTTTCCTCAGAAGTCAGGTTTTCTAAACCTTTCAAAATTTTGTTGCTGTCCTCTGGACTTTCTCCATTTTGTCCACATCTTTCCTAAAATGTTGGCCTCTCTTTCAAAACTACCATGGGATTTTTTTTTTCTTAATGTAAGAAAAAAATTGCATTAATATCTTCAACTACAATATTGTGTCACGGAAGTATAATGTTATAGTGTTATATTAACAGAATAATTACTTAATTCTTTCAGTTCAAACAGTGCATCAGTTAAATGTATAGTGTGTTTTCTAAATAGACACTGTCGTTTTTTTATTTGGACTGAGATGAATTTGGGGCCTATTCTATAAAGATTTTAGTGCAAAGTTCACCTGAGTTCACAGCAGATCAAGCCACAGGTGAAGAACAGTATCTGCCTTAATGGTTAGTAGCTGGGAGCTAGAGGACAGCTCTAAGGGTCTTTTAAGGCCCTTTCCTCAAGGCTTGTTTTATTGTCCGCAGAATGATTGCTTTCCCTTCTCCTCCCCACCAACCTTCTGCTTATCTCTGGTCACAGATGCAGAAGTTTCTCATCTGCTTTCTTCTTCTTCTAACACCTCCACTTGTCCCAGTGACCCAATGCCATGACATCTCTTGATCTCCCTTACATCCACTCTCATCCCCTCCCTTATTCTTCTTACCACTCACTCTCCTCTAGCTCTTTACCGTCACAACACAAACATGCTTTAGTGTCTCCCAATTGAAAAAAACCCAACCTTCATCCCACTTGCCTCTCCAACTATTGCCCCATGTCCATTCTCCCTTTCATCTCAAAGCTCACCGAACTCACTGTTTACAAGTACTGTGTGGAGTTCCTATTCTCCAATTCCATCCTAGACACTCTCCAATCCAGCTTCTGCCCCTTGGATGTCACTGAAACCACTCTTGCCAAAGGCTCAAATGACCTCTTATTAGCCAAATCTCAGAACCAGTACTCCATCCTCATCCTCCTTGACCTGTCAGTTGCCTTAGACACAATCAACCATGTTCATCTTCTTGAAATCTTGTCCTCCCTTGGCTTCCATGACTCCTCTAATTGCTCCTTCAGGGTGTCCTTGCAAGGAGCCTCCTAATCCCCACTCCTACTTTCTGTGGGGGGTTCCACAGAACTCTGTCCTTGGTCTCCTTCTCTTCTCCCTCTACATCTGATGTCTGGATAATCTCATCTATAAACACAAATTCAACTATCATCTCTATGCAGACAACTCACAGATTTACCTCTCTATTCCAGACCTGTTTCCTGTCCAGACTAAAATCTCAGCCTGTCTCTCTTCATTAATGTCTAACCATCAGCCCTGTATCAACATAGCTAAAACAGAGCTCTTCATTTTCCCCCTTAACCCCTCCTTTCTTGATCACCATGGACAACACCAATGTCCTACTTATCATTCAGGCCTATATTCTGGGTATCAACTGTGACTCAGACCTCTCCCTTGGTCCTTACATCTGGGTTACGTCTAAATCTTATCAAGTCTTTCTGCATATCTCTAAATACAGTCTTTTCTACCACTGGAGTATGGGGGTAGGTCTTTCTCAAGCTTTCCTGTGGAAACACTTTCACTGTGTATAAATAATTAAATACATATTGAAACAGGGGAACTGGAACTTATTCCAGATGGGTGACTCTATAGTCCAGTGCTTAGGACATTCACAGATTTGCTCTATGACCTAATGAATATTTAATTTATATGCAGTAGAACAGCTTCAACAGGAGAGATTGAACGTAATCTGCTCCAAAATAACTCAGACCTCCCCTGGGAAAGGGAGACCTAAATTCAAATCTGTTCTCCACATCAGGGAGGGGTGGGGGACCGATACCTTAAATCACTGGGCTAAATGTTAAAGGGAGGTGGGAAATCTCCTCCTCCACCAAAAGGCTTAATTGCTTAACTCTAGGAGAAAGTTCATGGCCGTGAATCCCAAACAGAGGAAGCCACCTCCCTCCAGCCTGGAATTAGGCACCTAAGGGCTTGACCACGTGGTGATTTAGTGCACAACAAGCTGGGGGGTGTAACTCCACAGCACATTAGTCTGCTGTGCACTAAGTTGTCCTTTGGACTCTGCTACCATGCACCAGAAGTTCCATTTCAAAGCATGCTAGGGAACTTTTAATGTGTGGCAGCATTGTTCACATGGAGAGTTAGTGTGTGACACACTAGTGTGCTGTGGATTTACATCCCAGCGTGAGGCGCGCACTAACTGTTCATCTAGAAAAGCCCTTACCTTCATGACAGTGGAATTGATTTCACCCTTTCTGGATATTTTTATATGATATCTGGACTGACTGGTCTCTTTTTGTGCTTCAAAATTTCCCCCAAAAGAAGCTGGAGAGCTCAGGAAGAAATTTGAATACTGTACGTATTTTTTTTCAAAGTTATATCTTTGAGGGACACCAACAAATATAATAGAGGAGTAGAGGCACAAAGTACCTCATATATGGCTTGCTATTACCTTGTTCTGGAGAAACAATTTTTCTCAATAAGAATTGCAAAATCAAAAAGAAAATATCCATAACACATATATCAAAAGGACTAAATACTTACAGGGATTTGAGTTTTAGTAGGTAATCAAACTGATTTGCTTGTATTTTCTGGATTGGGTTATATGAAAGGTTCCTGTAAATGCAAACAGTGATATCTAGTATTATGCAGATTCCTTAAGCTTATTCTAAAGAAATAAGCCACATTATCCCTTTGTTTTCAATTCCTGTAATAGTGACTCATAGTAAGGCAGTTACAATTGTAAATAGTGATACTCCTCTACCTGACAACTTGGTAAACAAGAACAGAGAAAGCGACAAAGAGTCCTGTGGCACCTTATAGACTAACAGACATATTGGAGCATAAGCTTTCAGTCTTATGCTCCAATACATCTGTTAGCTTATAAGGTGCCGCAGGACTCTGTCGCTTCTACAGATCCAGACTAACAAGGCTACCCCTCCGATACTTAAGAACAGAGAATAAACTGATGCTTAACAGGCATGGTGTTAACACAAGAACTTTTATTCAATGTTTTTAATTGCAGAAATATTTCAGTTGCTAAACTTTTTGGACCTTATATATTTAAAAAAGCTCCAAAGAATTCTTCTTCATCATCATAGCAAATCTCAAAGTGGCATCGCCTCCTTGCAGAACAAGTGCCACCCAGACTTATCTCTAGCTAGGACTGCAAGATTACTAAAAAAGTCATATATATTTAATACTCCTCAGGGCATTCTGTACCAAAAAATAAAAAATTATGCACAAAAAATAAAAAATTCGGTGCACAATATATTAAAATTCTGCAAATTTTATTTGTCAAATAAATGTGGAGACTCCAGGATGGCATTGGGGAGCACAGGTGACTGGCTGCACAGAGGTGGGAGATCACTGTGTAGCTTCCCGCTGGGACATGGATTAGGCGGTGAGACTGCACCCAACCCTAAGACAGCGCAAGGACCAGGTCTGCCCCAGAAACACTCCAGGACCCTGCCTCTTTGTGCCAGGTGCATCAGGTGTGAGCAGGCAGGCTCAGCAATGCAGGATCCAAGCGTGTGTGTGGGGGGGGGCGGGGCTTAGTGTGAGGAGATCCAGGTGTGGGTTGAGAGGGCTCTGTGTGGGGCAATCTGGGTGCTGGCAGCTCAGTGGGGGATCTGGGTGCAGTGAGGATCTGGTTGCACAGGGGCTTGTGCGGGGTTCTGGGTGCAATGGGACTCTGCAGGAGGGTCCAGGTGAAGTGGTTGGGGCTGAGCAGGAAGGAGTCAGGGTGTGGGGTGATAGAACTTGGCAGGGAGGTCTGAGTGTGGGGGGCGGTTCAAGATGCTGGGGGAGTGGGGCTCAGTGGGGTAGGGATCCATGTGCAGCTGGTTGGGGCTCAATAGGGTGAGGATCTGAATGCAGGTGGCTTGTTGGGGTGGTCCAGGTGCAGGGGGAGTGGGGCTCATTGGGGGTGGGGTGGTTCTGGGTGCTGGGGTATGTGTGTGAGGCTCAGTGGGAGGGTCTGGGTATGAGGGGGTCTGGATGGATAGAGGTTGGGTGGATTGGGAACAGTGGTCCTGTGCCCTGCAGCTGAGGAGCGATGGGTGAAGGAAGCAGGGAGGAGAGGGGAGAGCTTGCAGACCTTCCTTCAGCTGGGGGGAGAAATCTGGGGGTAGGTCTGACATGGCCCCAGATGCCTTGCAGGGGAAGAGGAAGTCCCCATCCCAGCCATGACTAGCAGCTGAGCCCGGTGCAGGGTAGGAGCCACCAGCCGGGTCTTCTCCAGTCCTGTCCACTGCCCCACAGTGATTTACCTCTCTGCCAGCTGCCCTGGGCACCCAAAACATACTGCTGGCGAGGGTTGTATGACATAACCGCTCTTGTGCCTTCTCTTTGCTTCCCTGTCAGAAAGCGATTTTTCTGTGGGGAAGCACAGAAATCTGCGGGGGACATAAATTCTGCGCTTGCACAGTGGTGCAGAATTCCCTCAGGAGCAATTTAAAAATAAGTCTGTTTTTTCCCCCTAGTGTCTAAAATGCATTTTTACATGCATTTATGTGACTTGAGAAAGAAACTTGAGAGCAGTAGAATAAAATGATATAAATTAGAATCAGGCACAACCACTCTGAGTATTTACGTGTGTGTGTGTGTGTGTGTCTACCTCACAACTTTTTGTTGTCCTTCTGATGTCCCCTACAGTGACTGCAGGACTAATGTCTTATACCCAGTCTCTCCAGCTTTATGTGCACCACTGCATTGTGCTGGCCCTTACCAAGGACACAGTGCGAGGGGAAGACATTAAAAGAATACCTAGTCCTGATTAAAGGTATTTATGTAGATTTATGATGCAACAGAATGAGAATTTCATTTTGTTGCATTACATCAACCCTGTTACAGTGGGACTTGATATAGCTGGGTAACAGGATACTATACACCTTGTCGTTCACCACAGAAATATACTAAAAAGGTGAATGTCAATGGGGAGGATACAAGAATAAGAGTTCTCTGAGAGATCCCTGTTATTACTGCGTAGTCCCTACTAATCCTCTCTAATGTGGCCCATGGTTTAAAAATCACAATTTGGCCCTAAAGCAGGACTGAATGAGTAGACTCATGCTCTGAAAATGTCTTTACATTTTGTGACTCCACCCCTCTTTGGAGATAAGCAAATGTGATTGGGATCCTATAATTCCAAAGTGCTTTCCACGTTTTGTAAATAAACCACCCCACAGAAATATACAAACAGGTCTGGGCACTACATTTTTGGTTTAACCTCAGTCCATCCCTGCTTTCATCTTTTTAATATTCCTCCACTAATTTCCTGGTGTTACTCACTTTGTGCCTTTTTCTCTCATTGACCTGTCAGTCTTTTCAGACCCCGTTATGTTTTCCAAGCACAAAGAACAAAACAGTCTAGATTATTTGTATTTTAAACACCACACACAGGGCCTGCTCATGATAGGCACTATTATGCTCAGCAGCAGTGTTTATACATTTGGGAACAAAGATCAAACAAATATGAAGAATGTTTTTCTTATTTTGTAGTAACCTCTCTCTTGAATCTTGTTGCAGCTCTGCTGCCAAGCACAGAGGCAGATTTCGATATTTCAGGTTGTAATACATAGAAAACAGAATCATAGCAGCATAATCCACAGAAACTAATAGATCCCAGTAGAGATAATGTGTCATTTTAACAGTAGATTCAATACTTGAGGAAAAAGTGTATTCCTACAATATATTCTTAGGGCCAACTCCTGTCACATGCTGAGTTCCTGTTGAAGTCCATGAGATCTCTCATTCTAAATGGCATATTCATTTCCTGTGTGCTGAGTAATGGAATCTAGTTATTCAAAATACTAACAATATATTGGGCAGGAATAATTTTAAATAATTACAATAATGATACTATGCGTCTTTTAGGCAATTTTTTTGTACATAATCTTTTTTTAAAATTGCATTTCAGACTAAGTTTGGCATTTTCAGGTAAAACTCAGATATGAACATGACTTTCTTGGTTTTGCTTCCTGAACTGGATGACTGAAGCTATCATTTCGAATGAATAATGTACAATAGCACACAGTATAAGGAAGAGTTATTATAAAGCCTTACAGCTGTGAGAGCTCCTTCAGATCCTTAAATAGATATGGAGGAAGTGATTCAATCTTGTTGCTAGCCAAGTCTCTGTGGAAACAATCGCAGATATAATTTAATTAGTTGTTAGTGGTTTCTTTTCATTATGTCAAGAAGCATTAATAATGTAAAGAGGTCCATAATTTTGAGTCCCTTTGTCAACTCAAATGATAGGTTATCAGAAACCTGGAAAATAAAAGAATGATGTTAAAGCAAAAGGTGAAAGATAGAGACCTCAGACTATATGAGACCATATAATACTCACAGGTATTATTTTTTACTTCACTTTTGCTTTGATTTTAATTCTCTTTTCATTTTCTCTTCTTTGGTGCTGCATGTTCTCTCCAGTTCCCCACCTCCTCCCCAATTGATTCATTTATGGTCTTGGTCAGAAATATCAAAGGATTTTTCATGCCTAAATTAACCAAATAATCTAATTTTTCAGTTAACAGGATAAGACCATTTCAATTATATTTACAGTAAATGGTTAGTCAGTTTCCACTTTAATTCCTTACTTATGGTAGTTAATTGGTTTGGAATAAAATTCTTATCCATTGTGCAACTAAAATGGATTTAAAAAAAATGTCCTTATGGATACATTATCTGTTACATCTAGTTTTTAGTAATAATATTTAGCGCTTATTAATAATGTAGCTATAACAAAGATTAAAAATATGCCTATCCTGGGCAATAGGATTTGCATGCTTTGACATAATTTAAAAAATGCAACATTGAAAAAAATCCCAGCAGTTTCCACAAATCATTAAGTTAACTAACGAGCAATATATCAAATCAAACTCTTCAAGTCAATGGAGAGGCATCCAGTTACATGAGTAGAGAATTTGGCCCCTGACCTTTATCTATCACATGACAGATAATCATCTACCAATGTGACCAGTGCAGAATCAGTGTTGTAGCCAGGCCCCTCCCCTGCCTGACAAGAGTCAGGTAGATAGTTGGCAACCAGATATTTTGAGGGTTGTCTCAGCACTATCTTCTCCATAATGTTAACACAAAACAGAAGATTAGATACTGAACAGTAGTTGGTCAGACAGTTTGCATCAAATGAGAAACCCAAATCTGGGATGGGCTCACAGGGTACAGATTCTTCTTCGTCATCTGCTTTCCTGCTCACTGGTGGTAAAAATGCTTGGGGGCCCTGATTACATTATTGGCTTAACCTCATGCACAGGGGTCGTGCCAGCTTTAGAGGCTGCCGCCGAAATGCCGCCAAGATCCCCGGCAGCCGAAGAAGCTGCCGCCAAAGTGCCGCCGAGGACCCCGGAGGCCGAAGAAGCGGCCGCCGAAGTGCCGGGGATCTCGTTGGCATTTCGGTGGCAGCCTCTCCTGCCAGCAGCCGCCAAGGGACCTGAAATGCCACCCCTCAAATCCTGGCGCCCTAGGCAACTGCCTAGGGTCGCCTAATGGTAGCGCCGGTCCTACTCATGCAGCTGTGCTATTGCTGGCATATGGATGCTAGTAGACATATCCTCTGTGACAAGCCTTGTCCTTATTCAGGAAACACAACGCTCTTGTGGGCAGACACAAAATGCTCTTTCTCCTGGACTAAGTATTTTATTGAAATGATCTATTATCTCATGTGCTGAATGACTGTGAAGTTTGATGCTTTCTCTAAAGCTTGTTATATAAAAGCAGAATTACTGACAAATACATAAAATACATCTTCACAATTTAAAGGATCTAAATTATTCAGCTGTTCTTTGCTTTAAAAAAATCAACTTACAGTTCATCTAACTTCTGGAGAGAGGAAAAGCTGTTTTCATTTAAGGAGCTGATTTTGTTTCTTCTCATCACCCTGAAAGTATAAAAACAAACTTATGCTTCCTCAAATGTGTTTGTTTTCTGAGAAGACCGTGATACATAATCAAGTAATTGATTACAATCTATATAATTTTTCACATTCTGTCTTTAATTTACATTTTGTTTTAAACAATGTTGCATATTTTACTTAATTGTTCAATACATTAAAGATATGCCAAGTTATTAAAAGTTCATACATTTTAATATTCTATAAACAATTTTTACTGTGACTGTATAAGCATATATACTTATATACTGTATAAGCATATAAGCTTTATACTCTTTCAGTTGCATTTGCATCTACCAACAACTAAAGTTATTCAGAAATGTCAAATATCTTGATATTTTGTATGTCATGTGACAGTATGATTATTTGAAAATTCAAGAAATTTTTGAGCATGTGACTGAAGCACATTTTATGCAAAAATGTGAAAGTCCAAATCCAAAATCTGATATTTCTGAGAAATTCAACCATCTAGGACTTGAGCTTACATTCTCTGTTCACCCAAAACCTCCCTATACACAAGGAATAATCAGGGGAGAGCAGTGTAGGAAAGAGACAGCTGAGAGAAAGAAGTGCAGAAGAGATGAGAAAGTGACAATAATAGGCAGAGAGCAGTCCAGAGGCTCATCAACAGCATCAGAAGGGAGCGAAGGGGAATTATGAAGATGATTGCAACGGCTCTGAGGAAGCTTTGGGGAAATTCTACAATGTCTCAGATCAGCAACCTGACCGAATGATATTATCTTTTAATCTGGTCAGTTCATGTGGTAGAATTTTTTTTCTTTTACATTCAGTTTCTAAACCTTGGTATTTGATACTATTGGTCAAACTCACTTAAATGAAGTTATGCGGCATTCATCGGTGGTGAATGTTATCATATGTCCATAGAATAGTTCTACTTTGTTGTGTATAATTAAAATGTAGCATTTTAATAATCTCCATCAGTTTTAAGCACCAACCAATATTTCAGAAACTTGATGTCGGCCATTGTGCATAATGTAACAGTTGTTCACCATAAACACTGCTTATTCTGACTGCATAGAATATGTTATTACTTACAGTACAGTTAGAGTGCTGCAGGACATGAAAGTGACATTTCTTAAATTATGTATATGATTGCCTTCAAAGTCCCTAGGAGACAAAACCAAAACATTTCATCACTGAAAAAAGTTAACTTCAATCAGTTACTTTGTTACTGATAGTTACTTTGAAGTAATTATTTATTAAAGGGAAACCTCCGCAGAACCTTAGGGCTGCACAAAGCATAATAATACTTGGATGTTTCATTTTTCAGCACGCCCCCAAACTGCTTTAGGTGATAGCAGTGTCATTAACTCAGGTGGGTGAAAATCTGAATCCTGAACTCAGGTTTTGACAGGTATTATAGAGACTAACTCTTTTTGTTTTCAAAATCTGAGAGTCAAATTATGACTGCCCTAATGGCAGTGATTGAGTGGTCTTGAGAGGGAAAGAACTCAGGGACCCCCTTGTCTCTAGTGCTTCCAGCAGGATACAACCATAATTTAGCTGCCTGCTCACCATGACTGCAATATTCTCCTAGCAGAATTCAACACACCTCAGGAAGACAGTCTAGTTAGGCTGGCATGAAATGGGGATTGTCTATTCTGCAGCATCATTCCCCTCCCTCGTTTTGGGGGCAGGGGTAAAATAAAGACTTACAGCCAGTGTAACCTGGGCATGTGTTGGCAGAGAGGTTTCTCAGGCAAACGCGCAAGAGAATTATTCATCAGCACTCTGGAAAAAGAAAAACAGTATCGCTAGCAATTGATGTTAAAACAATGCCCCAGCCCCTTTTACAGTTTTGTTTCTTCTCAATTCACGGCAGGCAGAATTTATTCATTTTTCATATTGTTAGAGATAGTAAAATGATTAAAAAACACTTCAGTGTATTTCATTATGAGTACTGGTGTGATCCTATCGTCTCTTGAATTACTAAATGATTGACTTGGGAAAGGGAAATCTTTTGCAGATGTTGGGGCAGATTCACTGTGGTACACTCTGGCTGCCTTGCATCACTGGAGCAGCACAAAGGACCTGAAGCGTATGTGTGAATCTGGCCCCATTTATCTTTTTAAAATTAAACCTAGAACTTGATTGTTTTCCCATTGAATCAATAGGAGCAGGGCTGGGTCCTTTTTATATTCAGCAGCATTTGACATTTGCATAGATACTACCTAATTAGCCATAGTCTTTTCTCACATTGGTTTCAGTTGAGTTGCGTTGGATTTATACTGGTGGGAGAAAATTCTAGCCTTTTAAAATCTATGTCAGGACAGAATAGAGAGGGTGGAGGTGAAAAAATCCAGGAACTTCCCTAAAAACTGTTAGATTCCCAGTTATAAGATAAAGGAGGAGAATGTTACTAAATATCTTATTGTGATGGATATAAAGTAGCCTAGAACTAAAATATCACAAAGCATTATGTACTGGAAAACATTATCAAATGATTTAAATGTGTGAGAAGATATTGAACAAAATAAGGTTGGTAAAGATGTACAATAATGTAATCAAATAAAGCTAGGTTTTACTAAGGAAACATTTTTTTCTTACTGTGATTTTCCACAGAGTATGTGAATATCCAAGAATATTGAAGTCACCGAGTCCAATAAACTTGGAAAAAGATATAGTTTACTGAAAACAATAGTTTCCATGAAACAACTGTATGCAATGTAAAGCTATTGAGAAGTTATCACTGTTCCCCTCCAAAATGGATACAGGCAAATCTCTCTCAAATTATCCAGCTGATAGTTTGGGATATGTTAGATGACTGACTTGATAAGGCTGCTCCCGCTAGCGTAAGTGTCTCACTATGCTGACTTAATAACACCAACTCCCCGAGAGGTGTAGAGTCACAGTTGATGTAGTAAGTTCGACACAATGAGAGGGTAGACTCTGTGTTTCTTACATCAACTGTTAATGGCCTCCAGCAGCTGTCTCACAATGTCCCACACTTACCATTCTGATAGCGAGGAGGGATGCACGGGGTTGTGGGATTTTGAAAAGAAGGTATGAAAATGATGGGATGCAGATGAAATTATGGAATGGAGAACACTGTATCATTCAAAATTGACCCCATGCTCCCAGTAATCCCCATCTGACTTGTTTCAGCCATATCAGGCATGGCAAAAACGTCCCAAAGACCCTGCACTCCATGGTGGCAACTTGGTAGTGGGATACCTACTCATGGTGCACTGCACTCTGCATTGATACAAGCATTCCTAGTAAGGATACACACCGCTGACACAAGGAGCCAAGCGTGCACACACACAAGCGATGTAATAACTGCGGCAGCTGTATGCTGACGTAATTTAGGTCAACACAAATTTCTAGTGTAGACATGGCCAAATGTAGAGAATCATGTGCATCCTGACTGGTTTCTTATGTGCCTTTTGAAAAGCAAGGACATAGAGCACACTTTTGAGTTTAGTGGACTAAAACAGGATTCATGTACTTTAGCATATAAAAAGACTGGAAAAGCTAGGTTTTGGAGGGGGTGGGACTCAGTTCCCCCAAAATAAGCTCCACTGCTGGAGAGAGTTGATAATACAGCTATTCTCTTTTTTAAATATTGCATTTAATTCATATTTTAATACCTACAGGAGAATAAGTGAGTTGAGTCCATGAAATGTTAGTGGAGAGATCTGGTTGATCTTATTATTTTCAATTATCCTGTAAATCAGAACAAAGTGTATATTAGACTGGTAAATTACTGGGGTCTGAAACTGAACAGACACAGTAGCATAGCCGGGGGTGAGCAGGGGGAGCGGTCACTCCCCCACTGAGCAGAAGCAGTGCTTTTTTTTTTGCTCCTGACGCCTTTTGCTCCTATGCTGCAGCCAGAGCGGAGCTTTTTTTTTGTTGCTCCCGGCGCCTTTTTTTGCTCCTGATGCTTTTTGCTCTCGGTGCCTTTTTTTAGCTCCGCTCCCCCTGTGCTCTAAACCTGGCTACGCCACTGAACGGACATTAAAAAAGATACTGTACCCTGAAGTGGCATTATTCAAATACCCATGCGAACTACATAAGACTACTGAATTAGCATACTGTGATATATTGAGGTAGAGTACTGAAGCTTCATCAAATGACATGGGAACGCCTTTTCCAATGCAGTTCACATGACTATTTGAAAGATTTTTTTTAAATTTAAAAACAAGAGCAATTTTCTTGTCAACTTTTAAAACAATGTCATCAGAACTTTGTACAGAGAATTTCTTCAAAGTAGCAGTACCTCAAAACATCCCTGAGAAAATCCTGCAATTGAACATGCACAGTAAAAGTTTGTCAGTCATTCTTCATCAAACAGACAGATATGTAATTAATGCCCTCAAATCTTAATGTTATTTTTTTCAAATCCCACTGCCAGAAGAAACAGTAATATTGTCAGGATTTCATATTATGAATGTCATCTCCTCTGTGGGATGTGAAGCACCATATAGAGGCAAAGGGCTGTCCAAGAAATTCCATTCTGAAGTGCTCCATTTCAGTATCTGATTTATTTTATGTATTATTGTGTGTTAAGCAGTTATTTATTTATAATTGTGCGTACTACTGAAAAATAAGCTACAACAGAGCCATTTAAGTTCTAGGGCTCAATTCTGCTTCCAAAGTCACTGGGAGTTTTTACATACTGGGAGTAGAAGGATTCCCTTAATTATCATGCTGTATACAAAGAAATGTTACATAGATAAAAATAGATACAAATATTTATTGTTGTTGCCTTAACTATTTCTTGAGAAAATCTATCCAAAACTAAGAACAGTACATACAGCCACTCAAGCTTATGCAGATCTTCAAAGACACCAGGCTTTAAAAAGGTTATCTTGTTGTGACTCAGATACCTGAAACAAGATCAATAAAGATAAAAAACAATAGATGCTCTAATCAGTGTTAGAGGAGTGAAGAAGAATTTTAAGATTTTCCTTTATTATTCCTAACAGTATTATTAAATTGCATCCTCAAGAGATTCCATTGTTAACAATAAAAATATTTATCCTTGTGTGACTGTGATCACATACTGACCCTTTGTCTCTTTCAGAACGCTAGTGTTTGCCATGGAAGCAGCTTGGCATTGTGATTATGGTTGCATGGACAACAGTGAAACTATGCTACTTGGAGCTTTTTGCCAATGATCATCTAGAGCATCTTCATCTTTTCTATTAGAAAACACAGTAGGCTCTAACTACCATCCCTGCATCAGAAGCATTTGGGGCCTGCTTCAGCTCCCACTGAAATGAGTGGCAAAACTCCAATTGACTAAAATAGGAGCAAGTTCACAGGTCATAGGTCATTAGGCATAGGTTTTAGATACTGGAATAACTGAAAAAGACTGAAAAATAAAGAGTGGAGCTGCAAATTGTCTGGAGTAGTAGTAATAATAAATTATCATCCAAAATTAGGGTGAAAAAATACAAAGAATAAGGGTAATAACAGCTTTGGAATTTACGTTTTAAGTGATTTCAGTACACAGATTTATTTTTTCTACAATCTCACTCACTGGCCAAAAGTATTTTTAAATTGGAAAAAAGAGTAATCTTTTGTAAAATCTGCTGCACAATAAGAAAAAAGAGTCCTTTCCTTATGTAATTGCTTCTCTAGAGGAAAAATAAGAGTTTTAAATTATCTCAAATTAAACATGGCAGCCCTACTGTTTTCATTTCTGGCTCTTAATTCCATAACGACTGGTTCCAGGAAAGCTGGCATTTAAAATCACTGAGGTTTCCTCTTTTTCTTTCTGAAACAGCAAATTTTGGGGACAGGGACAGACTACAAGATCCATGAAATATTTTAAGAGTACTTTCCTGCCAAATAACCTTGCTACCACTTGTCCAAATCCTCTGAAGTTTTTAATGAGAATAAGCGCTCAGTGAATTGGAGTTCAGAATTTGGGCCATTTCGGAATTATCTAAGGTCCACAACAACTGAGAGAGAAATGTATAGCTGTTTTCAAAAATTGCCCCATTCCACATTGCTTCAGCACTGCAATGGTAATACTTACAGTTTTGTCAGGTTATATAATCCTTTGAAAGCATGTTCCGATACAGCTCTGATTTTATTATTCTG
Source organism: Chelydra serpentina (assembly GCA_037349315.1). Lineage (NCBI taxonomy): Eukaryota > Metazoa > Chordata > Testudines > Chelydridae > Chelydra > Chelydra serpentina. The sequence continues at coordinate 5,695,255 of JBAIAC010000014.1, read as the reverse complement.
AAGATACCTGAGAAGATATAATAAAGACAACAATTCTTTCTGTAAAATGCAAATGCAAAAAGATCCCCAAACGTATCAACTAAATTTCAAACTAAGGTTTGAAATATTTTTTAAAGGGATGCTGTCAAGGCGGCTAGGCCTTAAAATTAAACTCTCATGGCAGTTATTTCACATGGCTGGTCTTATTTTAAAGATTTCAAAAAGTGTATTTAAATTAAAAAATAACATATTGTTGCAGTGATAATTCAAAATCCGCCAAAACAAACACCTGACTTGCTTTGTATTCATTGTAAATGAACCAGTGCATGCATGCTGCCTCCTAATTTCATCCCTAATCCTGCAATCTGATCCGTGTAAGGAGGAGACATTTATGCTTGTGCAGAGTCCTACTATAGTCAACAGGCATGCATGGGTGCAGGATTTGCCTCTACAGATAAGACTACAGAACTGGTATAATGGAGTGCATGCAGTGGTTTGTTTATATTGATGTATACAGAGAGTTGTGGGGTTGATGTCATTCTAATTAGGCCTGCAGCAAAGGTCAATTAAAACACTTTGCTGGAATTTCTATTTATAATATGAGACAATTGTCAAAGGGTTGCATTTTACGGTAATTTAATCAAAATGTATGATGAAACTTGCTGATTGTTGCTAACAAAGTATTATGCATATTTTCCCTCCCCGCTTTTTGCTCCATTTCCTTTGCAATTAATGAATTGAGTTTCAAAATATTACATATGGTATCATTACTTTTGGGGATAAGATGTTAGACTTGTATTTGATTTTAAAAAGCATGCTTCCCTTCTCTATACAATATTTTCTTTATTGAAAAAAAATAAATGTTTTCAACAAAATCAAACAAAGGATTCATTCCTGCTCTGGTTGAAATCAATGGGAGATTTGACATTGACTGCAAAAGAAACAGGATTGGATTCAAAAAGGTCGTATCAATTTGTGAGAGATCCCTTAGCAAACCCACACCTATGAATCAGAAGTAAATTGAAGGAATTAAATTCTGTAAGCAAGTGTTTCATGTATATATTTCCTATAATGAAACAAGCCACTTTGTTTACAGAACTTTTTTAGTTTGAGATCTAAATTGTACTTAAGTTTGTGAACACATGATGGTGCTGCACAACCTCAGAATTCAAGTTAGAATCCAAGAATGTTCTAAGAAAAATACTATATGTCTTGAGCTGGCAACAATGATAAATGGTCCTATGCTTTCACACTTTATTTCTCAATTGTTCTTTATTTTTCATAATTCACCCTCATAAAAAGACTGAGATTTTTTAAAATGAAGTGTATACAGAACATCTATAGTAATATACAAGAAATAATTTAATCAAAAGGTTTTGGTCATGATATAAGCCATTTTGTGGTAGTAGTCACCAGGTAGTAGTCATCACCAAAAGGCTCAGAAATGTCATTTAAAAAAAAAATGTTCTCAAAGACATGAATGAGTCTTTTCATGACAAAGAATGCCTTTTACTTTGCAAACTTTCAGAATACTGAATGAAACTATCAGTTTTCTTTCATTTCTTCTGATAGAATTGCTGTCTATTATAAATGTAATTTCCTTAAAACACGATAGATGTTCAGATCCACATTATTATTCATTTTCTAATGTACAAAAAAATGATAAAAATGTAATGTCCAGAAAGTTTAGGCTGCAAAAAAGGGATGGAAGCCACATCCGGCTATTTGAACAAAAATAACTTGCATGATTGAAAATTTCAGCTAAAGGTAAGGAACAGCAGATTCTTTTACTATAATCAGAGTTTTGTCAGTAAGCCATACAATTGCCTTATCACAGTTTGCTCTTATTTAAGATTTTAGGACAAAACGATTCCTTACAGATTTTTAAGATCCTGGTACTTCTTGAAACTATCAGCAGAAAGCTTTCTTAACTGATTCCGTTTAAGGGACCTGTAATAAAAATAAAATTATTTTGTAAATATACTAAGTAGGCCAAATTCATCCCCAGTATAACTCCGCCAACTTCATTTTGATCTAATGAATTTTCACCATGTTTTAGTTGGCAGAAATTTCTATAATAAGTTAAATATTTCCAGTAAGGTTACCCTATATGCCAGTATGTGTATGTATGTGTTTTGAAAACTAAACGGAGAAGGTTTTTTTTGTTGTATACCCTCCTCTTCTGCCTCTGCAACATATTAAATCACTGGAATCCAGTTCTGTCAAAGGAGTTAAACTGGGGATGAGTTTGGAAGGGAAAGGAGAAGGGGTGGTTTAGCAGGGGGAGGGGTGTCACTTATCTTACATTTCTGGGCAGGATTTTGGTTTGATTTTTATAAGCACTGTTCCCCCCATCCCTTTCTATATATAAACTCATATCAGCTGCACATTATGCAGCCATTGAAAGATGCAATTAAAGTGGTAAAAGCTAATCTTACTGAAAGAGTGTAAGGGTATGTCTACACTGGAGCGGGAGGGTGTAATTTCCAGCTTGAGGAGACATAGCACGAACTCTGATCAAGCTAGTATGCTAAAAACAGAAGCGTAGTTGCAGCAGCACAAATAGTGGGAAGGGGCTAGCAACCTGAATACAAACCTGGTGCCTCAGAGGGGTATGTATTCAGGTGGTTATCCCCTCCTGCTTCTTGCGCCACCGCGGCTACACTTCTATTTTTAGCATGCTAACTCCATCACAGCTGGTGTGGATATATCTCCTCTAGCTGAAAATCACACTTTCCAGCTCCAGGGTAGACATACCCTAAAAATACAACCCCTGTAGAGCCAGGAATGAGAACTGGGTGGTTGATCAAGAAACTTCCATAGGGCAATACATACAATTACAAGCGGAGCTCTTGGATCAGCATTGTAGGATAGTATTTTTCCCTCTCAGAGGGGAGGTAGACTTTTCAGCCTTGAGGAATCTTCAGTGTTCCCTTCACTTTCATGAACATTCTCACTCAAGTTCTCACATAACAGCTACTATCCTTCTGGCCAACGATGACTGGAAGGGACTCACTTTGGGTCCTTGTCATTGCTGCTCCTTAAATCAGTTTGAAGGGTGGCTGGTTTATGACATGAGGCATTTAGGGCTAAATTCGCCACCTTTGCAGCACTCTGGGGACCTTCTGACCTAGGGAGCAAGAGACTGGGACTGGGACTCGGACCCAAGTCTCTTGTATTACATAAGACAATAGTCAACAGCTGGGAATCACAGGGTGAAGCCATTTTAATTATGCAGAAAATGAAATCCTGTGAGAATCATTACAAATGTGTTTTTCCACCCGGACCTCTCTATGTCTCTGCTTCAGCCCTGAGAACTCTTTTTTTTTTTAACCTACTTTAAACCCATTGTACTTCTCTCAATGATGCATATCACTGTCCTTCCAGTTTAAGATTCCTCTGGATTCCCTTCACAGCTCACCAATGCAGCACTCCTTAACCAGCAGGGAGGGCTATTGTTAAATGATGTGAAACAATCCATTTCTTGGGAGTTGAGTGAGCTGTCTCCACAGGCACACTCATTCTCTGCTGACCTCATGAATGAGGGATAAGTACTAATAAAAACTGTGTCTCTAGCACCAAACCACTAGCCTGGCCTTCATGCTGGTTTTTAAATTGAAAAATTAGCAGGCACAGTATTTCCTTCAAGATGTGAAGGAAACGTCCACATATAAAGACAGAATTTAAAGCTGTCTAGAAGAAGAGTTGGCCCTGGCACTACCTGATCATGGATTGTCATTAGTTTATAACAAAATTTGAGGGCTGGGACAGCTTGTTAAAATAAAGTGATAATGCTATGACTTCTATTCAGGAGTAAAATGCGGGGCAATGTCTTACAGCACTAGATTGATCAATATGTGCTGGCAAATGAACAATAGATACATGGGATGGATTTAAGCAGCAGGCTACAACTTTATTAATTTAACACTGGGGAGGAATGATATGTGGCCACCCCTCATTCTCATGTAACACACTTCCAGTGTGGGGCTACAGGGCTCCCACAAAATAACCAATAGCTCAGGGTATACATGCCCAGCCCTACCTTTAGGATTCAGTTTGCTTCTGGATCCTCTCTGCCTCCTCCTGTGTGAAGGGCGAACAGAGGTTACTAAGGGCAGACCTCAGTCTACAAAGACTTCAGGTCTCCCTTATTCCTATAGGCACAAGTTCCACCAGTGACATTCCAGGTCTCATTTACCTCTGGGAGCTGGCCCTTTATCCGCACTGGACACTGGCTCCAAGTTGTGACGAGCTAAGTGCTATCTTCTTAATGTTAAACTTTCAAGTCCTACTGCTTGACCCAGCTGTGCCTCCATGGGTACGTCTACACAGCCAGCAGCAGCCCATGGCAGCAAGCCTCCGGGCCCAGGTCGACAGACTTGGGCTCATGCTACCATACTAAAAACAGCTGTATAGACAGCACTTTGAAGTTGCAGCTCAGGCTCTGATGCCTACCCCCTTCCCTACGCTTCAGAGCCTGAGCTCCAGGCCAAGTTGCAACATCTAGACAGCTACTATTAGTGCTATAGGGTGAGCCCTGCAAGCCTGAGTCTGTTGACCTGGGCTCAGAGGCTCACTGCTGCGGGCTGCGTAGACATACCCTAAAATGCCATGGGGAAGGTGAAAAAACCCACCAGACCCCTACCTGTTTGGTCCAATGGGAAAAATTCCTTCTTGTTACCAAAATGGGCTAAGGGGAGGGAGGGCCATTTGGTTCTTGCACAGCCCCCTCTCAATGTATTTAAATTCTCCAAGTAGCAGGAGCAACAGGATTATGAAAAGAATTTAAATAGATGGGTGGAGGAGCAAGAGCCACATGGCTAGACTTATCCCCCAGCCCCAGCCAATGGGAAGGCAGCAGACCTGAGGAATCCTGCTTGCTGCCACGCATGCACTCTTGCATCCCTCACACCCAACCTTCGGGGCACCATGTTATGTCACCTGCAGTCCATTCAAGATTGATCCCCATTTGACTACATGTGGCGGGGCATAGTAAAAGCATAGTGAATACCAATGTGAAATGGTCTCAATTTGTCAGACAGGAAACTATTGCTTGGCTGTCTGCACCTGCTCTCAATTTAATTAATGATGAGCCCAGAGCTGCATCACCACAGAGTCTGACTTGGTGTCCACACCCTGTTGACAAATGGCAGCATAGCAAACCCAAGAGTTCAAAAATCAGAAGATAAATCTCCTAGGTTTGAGTTTATTTCTAACCTGAAATGCACACAAAACCTACCCCCCAGAGCATATGCATCTGGGCCCCACATGTCCATTAAAGGCACCACTGTGAGTAGTTTCATGTCCTGAAAATAGCAAGAAACTTTACAGAAAAATTCCTCAGGTGGGGATGTTTGATGCTGCATTTTATTTGCCAAGTGGGAAGCACAGCTTCAGACTTGAGTGTGTAAGCCAGGACCAATGGTCAGGCCACCCTCCAGATGTCTCTCAAATCTTAAATCTTGCTGTACTGACTTCTTATTGTGAGATAGTGAGCAAAATCCCTACCTGCAAGCCCCTATTCATACAGGTATTTCCCTGAATTTCAGGTTATTGGTATAAGTAAAGGCTACTTGCAGGAGTAAGGGTTTCAGGATCAGGTCCTGAGCATGTGTGATTCACAGAGTTATTTCTCTTGCAGTGTTTCTTGATGTTGGTGAAATTGTATTCATTTGAGGCATTACTGCAAACAACAGTGACTGCAGACTCACTATATCTCACACTTTGAACTGTGTTTTAATTTATTTTCTCTTATTTTATGCAGGGATATTCTGTGTTTAAAAGCATTTTACTACAAGGCTTGTCAACACAGAATGATACTGTACTTTCAGTTTACAGCAGTTTCAGTTAAACCAAGTGGGTATAATAATTATGAGATGGTCTGCAGAGTTGATATTCAATGCTGTTCAGATCAAGAAGCTGCTTGTTCTGCTCTACTTACATCAGAGTTACATTTGAAGAGACTGAAGGGACAGCGCGTAAATTGGCACCCTCACAATCAAGCTCTAGTCCTCGGCACAGACATTCTGCTGGCACAGAATCAACCACTGAATGAAGAGAAGATAGCGGTCATGTCAGAAGGTAGGTGATGGGATGGGGAGAAAAGAGATGGGGAGAAAAATGGTTTTAGTACAACAACATGCCAGAGCACACTAAACAGAGCTGGATAATGCTTTGATTTAAGGTTCTGAAGTACACATTTAATTTAGATCTAGTAACACAGTGACTGATATAAATACAGATAATTAAAAGATTGGTATTGACTCCTGAGTCCAATACAATATCAGCACATTTAGAACACAACTTTGAGCTTGATATTCTGATTGTGGCCTGATATGGTGGGGAGGATGTTTTATCTGTCTTGAAATGTTTCTGTGAAATCCCAAGTCCATGATTTGCTAGACTCCCCACCATATTATTTAGTCTGTATTACATTATCTGGGCTAGACTGTTCAGAGTTCTGTGCAGGTGTGCAAGGGGCTAAGAATCGGTCCAAGAACATTTCTTTCCCCTTTATTACCTGCCCTGAGCCATGCCTGGGCATAATCTCAGTTTCTGTGCTTTGACCTAGTACCTCCAGCAGCACTAGGTAAGGCTAGGACAGAGAGAAGGCAGGTGTATGGGCTGAGATCTGCACTGGCCAATGAAGAGCATGCTGCAGGCTTTCAAGAGCATGAAGGAGGTTTTCAAAGGCACAAATTGCTAGTAGGTGCCCAACTCTCATGAAAATAAATGAGAGTTGGACACCTAATTGCCACTTAGAAAATCACCCCTGATAGCAGCAAGCATACTCCCCCCTCACTCCCAGAGATAGTGTGTTTGACTCCAGCACAATGCCTCCGGGAGCTCTTGCTGGTGTGGTGTTGCCCTCTGCCCACCCCCTCCAAAGTGCTGTGAAGCCTTAGAGGTTTTTACTTTTTTTCTGATGTCTGTATAATTTGACATAAACAATACTAGTAAAAACATGTCTTTTAATAACACATTCAACAGAGGAACCCAAGAAGAAGAAAATAAGGCGAAGTCTCAAAAATTGTAGCCAATGATTAACTCAGGAGCAGGATGAAAAACAACAATTGTCCTCTGGACTGACTTCATTTGTTTCAATAACCCATGTGTGGTGCTGAGATAGTGGTATGGAGTTTTGAAATAGTTCTAAGTTGCTAGTTAGATCATTTTTAGTTGCAAGTAACAAGACCTTGATATCTGCCTGATATGCAAATGCAAACAGGTTTTGTGACCAAAAGCAGGTGCTACATGAAGGACCAAAATGTCAGTGGTTGTACTGGTAGGTGTTGGCCCATGTGAAAAAAAAAAAAAAAAAAAGCACACCATTGCATGCCCATATTAAAGCACACATGTAACTACATGCATGAACAAGCATTTAAATATCTAAATATCCACTTGTGTACATAAATTGAGTAACTGTGTACATAAATACAGACAGGATTGTGCACAAATTGTACATGGAGCATGTACATTTTAAAAAATATTGACTCACAAAATTCTATCATTTGCTCTAACACAGTGTTTCCCAAACTTGAGATGTCACTTGTTCAGGGAAAGCCCCTGGCATGCTGGGCCGGTTTGTTTACCTGCTGCGTCCAGAGGTTTGGCTGATCGCGGCTCCCACTGGCCGCGGTTTGCTGTGCCTGGCCAATGGGGGCTGCGGGAAGCGGCGCAGGCCGAGGGACGTACTGGCCGCCGCTTCCTGCAGCCCCCATTGGCTGGGCTCAGCGAACCCCAGTGGGAGCTGCAATTGGCCCAACCTGCGGGCGTGGCAGGTAAACAAACCAGCCGGGCGCGCCAGGGGCTTTCCCTGAACAAGAGGCGTCCCAAGTTTGGGAAACACTGCTCTAACAAATGACTGTACAGAATCACAAGATGGGTTAGCTTGCCCAGAGTGTTAGGTTTAATGGCACAATATTGTAGCATGTAATGGAAAGCATTGGATGTATAAAGAAGAACAAAAACATACATTCTGAGAAGATTTAGCAAACTTGCAGAAAACACAGCAGATTTTTTTTTCTATATTTTAAATTTCACATAAATGGCTACATTTTGAAAAATGGAGGCTTAAGGGCCATGCCCAAAAATGTGAGCACATGATTTGTGCTGCAGAACTGTGATTTCAAGGACCAATTTGACAATTGCACATGCCATTTGTCTAGGCAATTGGCTGATTTACATGCAACTGTGCTCTCACGGAGAGATTTCCCTTTTAAATTTAGGCCCTAAACAATGAGATTAATATAGTCCCTCACAAGAATGGCCAAACCTTTCCATTTTTTTCCAGCTCAGACGCTAAGGGCTTGTCTACACTTAAAACCGCTACACCACCCTGCAGCTGCACCACTGTAGTGTTTCAGTGTAGACACTTTCTAGTCTGAGGGGAGGTGATCTCCCATCAGTGTACATCCGTGGTGAGCAACCTGTGGCCCGCAGGCTGCAGCTTGTCCACCATAGGTGTAGGTAATCAAGCTCCCTAAGAGGCAGTAGTTAGGTCAATGGAAGAATTCTTCTGTCAACCAGTGCTGTCTACACCATCCGGGGGTTACGTCAGCATAACAATATCACTCAGGGTGTTGGTTTTTCACACTCCTGAATGACGTAGCTGGGTCAACCTAACTTTTGAGTGTAATCGAGTCGACCCACTGGCCTAACTTAGTGTTGAATTATCTATGGACAAGAATTGTAAGTTTTTATTTGCAAATGAGCAGGCCAAATCTGAATGAAATGCATATTTAGGGATCTTAATTTAGCTTTACTCAATCTTTCTACAGCATATTTCACATCTGGCTCTTCAGTTACGTCAGTTTGCACAAAACCCGTTTTGATTAAATGAAACAAAAACTGACACCAGGCAATACCGAGATGCTTTTTCCTTTTAGTCCCTGTAGTTTGTACCGTCATCTATTCTTTTCACAGTTACAACCCTGATAATTTCTGTTTGTTTTGTTATATTCTTCTATAACTGTTAGCATTTCCAAAGGATAAGATATTAGGAGTAGCAAAGAGTCCTGTGGCACCTTATAGACCAACAGACATATTGGAGCATAAGCTTTCGTGGGTGAATACCCACTTCTTCAGATGCATGTAGTAGTGATTACTGCACTGAGGGAAGGCAATCAAGCCTCTTGGCGAAGGAATTGAATTGTACAGTTCAGAGACACTCAATAATAGATCTTTTATTTTTCAACAGTTTCCAGCATGGAAAAAGTTAATCATAATTTTTTTTGACAGAGTACTTGTGAAAAAAAAACACATATCTGCTCCTCTTCATTCCCCATGATGTGAAGCTACCCACTATACCTCCTTCTGTGGCTGTGATGCAAAACAATTATTGTGTCTTCTCTTAATCCTAGTTCTGCACAGAGCAGATAGTGAGGAATGAGCCTATCTAATACAGCATGACCCCACTGGCTACCTCAGTTTAATGAATGTAACTCCCACTGAGGTCACTAAAGATTTAATGCAGAATGTGGTATGATAATACAGTAGCAGGACCTCTGGAAATTGGCCCATTTCATCTGCTACTGAAATTATCACAAGAAAACAATAGGTACAACCCAAAAGACTTGATCTAAAAACTCCCAAATTTGAATTTGTTCAAAATCTGGATCTGAATTTTCCATTTTGGTGCCATATTTACTGATAATACTTCGTAGCAAAATGCTAATCAAAATTACATTAGGAACCTGTATCTGTCTCTTCTTGCTCTCTGCAGTATCTGAATGGCTTACAAATTTCAAAAGAAGCATGTAGGATCTTCGTTTCTCCCTCTCCCAGAAGGAGGGAATTAAAAAAAAAAATTTATATATGTATATATTTTGATGTGTGGATATTGTAGGAAAGCTAGGCTGAGAATTTTTTTTTTTACATTTTTTGGGGAAAGATGTGGGGTTCAAGTCATTTTACTTTGTGCTTCTTTCTAAGAATATATATTACCCTCATAATTGGTGTATCTGGGATGTTTCTAATAGAGGAATTAATCTTTTTCAGAGAGCAACTTCATTGTAGCCTGATAGTCACTATTAATGGACTTAAAATTTGCATAAATGCATTGAAACTATATGAGATTTTCAATCTATTTCACTATACATTGAATGACATTCCATTTGAATATGTTGTAAGAAGATTTCCCACTCACTGTTCTAATCACATGAATAACTCCTGTTAGTACTTACAGCACTCCGATGTCTTTACCCCAAAAGCATGTGAGGAAGTCATTTCATTGTATTTTGCAAAATACTTATCAAATTGTTGAGACCATCCATTGTTGTCTCCTAATAAGAAATGAGAGAAGGCATGTTATATCAAAACCAAACCAAACCAAACAAAAAAACCTTCAAAACATTTCTCACAGGTACGATAGATAACAGGAGCTTCATTAAATTTGGTTGCACAATTCTTTGTGCGCGCGCACACATGTTAGGAATTATGTGAAGTTTGCAGGACAAGTTTGTTCTACCTTACAGAATTCCAGCATTTTGGTGTGACTGTTGTGACAAAGAAAAAAAAAGGCTTAAAACCCCAATTTTCGCTCAAGCAAAGCTAATCATATAACAGAATCCTAAAAATTAGAGGTAAAAAAAGACCTTATGAGATCATCTGTTCTTCTTTCTGCCAGTGCAGGCTTACCCTCCTACAGTATATTCTCAAGTGCTTTGTCCAGTTTAGTTTCAACAACTCATATGATGGGACTTCCACAATTTTTATTGGAAAACTGTTCCACACTCTAATAGACTGCATTGTGAGGAAATGTTTCCTGATATCCAGCCTTAATTTCTCTTTGCTCAGTGTCTAGGTCAAGGTTATATGTGCAGTACTTTTGGGGACAAGTTATGTGACATATTCACACCAAGAAGCATAACCTAAGTTCACCATACACTTTAAAGCAGCATTCAACACCACTGTTGAAGTTAATTACTGTGCATACACTGGAGCAGGTCAAGGACATAAAAGTGAAGTAAAAGAGCAGCTCTTTTAATGTCTTCCCACAACTAGGAACTTCCAAATATGGTGATGCCATGCAACCAGGAGAGCACTGTTTCTTCGGAAGACTTTCACATATAGTTGTAAATAAATAATGTTTTCTGATCAAGTCAAAACCTAATAAAGAAGATAGAGGCACACTGCTAATAAACAGGAAATGGAGTTGACTTCCCTGTTAAAGTTGCTTGTATCAAAGTTTCCATTCTAAGATGGATTTTCACTTTTCTTTAACTTTGTCAAAAAAAGTCCCTTTGGCCTAAAATTTTTCATTTGGATCAATCTGGACCAATATCACAAAAGATGCTATTAATTATCAAGATAGCAGCCACCAACTGGTGATTCAGAAATGTCAATGGTAATTTAAAGTGTTACTTGTAAATCCAACTATGTCTTCACTGTCAGAAACACTTCGTGTGTTATGAGCTTTACAATGATTATACTTAGCCAAGTGATTGCAGTTTTATTCTAAGAGTCATGAATCTCCAGGAATGGACATTCTTCCGCCTGAATTTTATAATTTAGTGTATACTTGATATCATTCATTGTGGGAGCATTTAATAAAGCTTTATAATCAAGGGGCCATGGCCACATTTATCAGTTTGGTAATAGAAAAGAAATCAGAGGTAAAATTTACTTACCTAGATGTAATTTTTCCTTCTCTGAAGTGGGCATCTGAGTTATTCCTCCTCGTCTTCCAACCATGGAAGTGCCTTATTTTTTTTTAAACTCCCCCCTACCCCGCATCTTTCTAGTTTCACAATGCAGTGCCAACAGGTGGAGCTGTTCAGAAAACTGATTACTGGCTGAAAACGATAAATTCCATTTCATAATTTTTTTTGATGTTTTGACATGTTTCATTCCAACATAGAATGACATTTTTAATTAAAAAGAGAGAACATGATCTCAAGATAGCCAATAGCTCAGTGATTAGGGTGCTTACTTAGGATGTGGGGTACTCAGGTTCAAGTCCCTTCTCTAATTGATTCAGACAGTGGCTTGCCCTAACCATTGGGATATAAAGTTAGTCTCTTTCTGGCCTAATGATGTTTACTTATTTATACAAAGTGAATAGCCTCAAGTGGAAAGATTGAGAGAGAGACTAACTTTACAGCCCAGAACTTAGGACACTAAGTTCAAGGCCCTGTTCCAAATCCAGGAGAGGAAGGACCCACATGAGTGCCCTAATAACTGAGCTATTCTATGGTGGATATTTTCATTTGCTCGTTTTGACCAGAAATTCCATTCTCAAGGACCTGAGAAACCTTCTGAACAATAGTCTGGTGGAAACTGATACATTTCTGTGAAAAGTTTTGGTTTTGACTAATCCATATTTTCTGATGAAAGAATGTTTAGTCATAAAATTCCCAAGCAGCTCTGCTGATTACCTCTATAGTACCCCAGCAAACTGCCTGAGCTGAGAAAACAAACTATACATTCTGATGAATAAATATTAGTAAAGATTAGCCATCTCCAGCCAGGCTACCATTATATTATATCCACTTATTCATTTATTATACATAAAATGGAAAAGAAAGATTTAAGGCAAAGCAAGACCCCAACATTGCTGCTGTTGGAGTCAGCCCTGGCTGCCATGTTTCACCTGGGCCTGGAGCACTAAGTAGGCAGGGAATACTGGCTTGGAGATTTTGCAAAGCCAGCTCCTGCTGCTGAACTTCTACCCCAAATAGAACAATATTAGCCTGCCACATTGCTGTAAAGCAGGCAGAGCACTGTTCTATTGTGCACTTGGGCCACAATCAGGAGCCCTTTTGATATTAGCTGGGTTTGCTACATGACCACGTTTTCTCTTCAAATACCATTTTCCTGCAGACAACTGTTCTCAAAAATCCCCTGTATACCAAGGGGACACCAAGAAGAAGGAGAATAATAATAAATGAATAAATATTAATAATAAAAACAATGGAAAGGGCTCTTGCCTTGTGTCAGAGAAAGGAAAGGCCTAGAGGAATCTCCTGCCACTTCAAGCAGAAGTGAAATACTGGGAAATTAGAGAGGCACTCAGGGTCTCTGAACAGCTTTACTGACTGGCACTGCACTGTTAAGCTAGGAAGAGAGTTTAAAAAAAATTAAAATGCTTCCATGCTTGGAAAATGAGGAATAAGCCAGTTCTAATAGACCACAGAGCAGCAGGGAGAAAATGCCAGGCACCATTTCATTTTAGGATGTAGATTACAAGTGGATTGAAGTGTTGGGTAGCAGCATGGCTTTTATAAATATTAATAAGGATATAGGTGAGGATCAGACTGGCTTCCTCCATTGTCGGTAGAGGTTAGTGATCATTATTTGTTATAAATGTTTGCTGGGCCACCAGGGGCACTCCATGATATTCTTTCAATGTAGGGACAGGCTTTTGTGAGTAGGTGCTGTGTGGGGATTTCTGTTATGGTTCAGAGGACTGTGGATGGGGGATACATTTATTCAGTTCAGGATATAATAACCATTAGGTGATAATGGCTAGTGGCCTTTTACCTGCATGATTTATGTTGCGCTAGGAGATCAGACAGGACTATTTGTTGAACCTTATTTGTAAAAACCCTTGAGCACTTGGTTACCAAACTGAGCACTGACTGGATAAGAAGCAGAAAAACATCATTGGCAAGATTTTCCAAATGGTTCCACACCCAATCTGGCCACTTATGCTGGTGCCTGAAAAGGAGCAGAGCTCGTTTCAAAATCTGTCTCTAGGAGGCCATAATTCCTGTCTCCTAGTTAAGCTTGTAGTGAGGCTTCCTGTTTTACTACTATTTTTGAGCCCATTCCTCTAAATGGAGAGACTCCTTTGACTTTTATTTGCAAGATCAGGGTCTTAAATGAGGCTGGTTGAGCCTACTATACAGGACTGGAATCTGCTACTGTGACTGGACTGTATTTTTACCCAGAAGAGGGATGATTGAGATGGGAGATGAAAATAATCTTTTTTGTGGATGATTTTAAAGAGGTATGTCAATTTTGTATATTTCTGGTGCACTGTCACAGGCATGGTAGCCCTGTAGCACACCTGCATCAGCTTCTTCTCACCAGGGTTTTCTACCTCTTCCAGGGATTCATGTGGCTCAGCCCTCTGAATGGGTCACTCTCAGAGTTCAATCCTTTTCTGGAGTAATAAAAGTCTAAACAAACAAAAGGTTCTTCCACCCCACCCGGAGCTACTCTTCATCCCACTCTCTAGGCTCAGTTCCCAGCCCCTTCTGGGCTTCCCATAAGTTTCTCTGCCTTGGAATAGAGTGCTGACTTGAAGACCGCTTCCCTGGAGCCTCTCGCACACTCTCAGTCTCCCTCAGCTACCTTTTAGTTTTCTCTGCTCTGGGAGAGAATTCTAACTCCCAGGCTGATTTGCTCAACTGCTCCACTTCTTCCAGATCCTACTCTAGGGCATTTCCCAAGAGTCCAACACTTGCTTACATTTCCTCTTTTATACACTGTTCTCTGCCCTTTTCTGAGGCTCAATGTTCTTTTTTCCCCCCCAGCCATCACCTGGCCCCAATTAGTCCTGTCCCTTAAGCAGGCAGGCAGCGAATTATGACACAGATGGGGCCAATGGAATAGGGCTAGCCCCAGGCCTCCTGGCACTTAAAGGGACTGGCCATCCTGTTACAAGCACAGTTGTACTAAGTAAACAGTTTTCACTCAGGATGCAGTCTCAGAATATTTTTGGGCTTCCTAAATACAGCTGTACCAGAATAGGAACACTTGGTAAATTGACCACTTAGTTGGATATTTTGAAATATTGTTGAAAACCATTTGTTCTGGTGTTAAAATATACAAAACGACCCTAACTCCCTGCCCTCTTCTAAGCCAGCAAAGACATAAGGCCAGATTCCCAGCTACATCGAGGAAGTGATTGTGTACTTCTTAAGGCCAAACAGGGAGATATGATTTTATCCCATTTGACAGTGTTTGAGAAATTTTGCCAAATGGCAAGCTGCCCACTGTGGAGTGCGTATGTGCATGGAATGTTTATAGACAATCAAGAGGCAACCATGCACGAGTGTGGTGTAAGAAAAGAGGAGAGATCCAGTCACAGATAAAAAGGAAGTCAGATGGGCTCCCATACATATCACTTTGCAGTGCTACAGCCCTGATTTCCTAAGCTTTCTGGTGTCAACTGATTGAAAATACTGGGCTTTTCTTATGGCTTTTCTGGTCCTGGTTTCCACTAGCAGTGAAGAGGCATGGAAACATTTGAAAACAAACAAACAAACAAACAAACAAACAAAAAATAGGAACAAAGTTAGCTAAACTTTTCTGAACTTCAAACAATTGATCTGATTTAGTTTGGTTCAAGTTTCAGGACAAAATGTGGGACAGCTTTTATTCTACCAAACTGTTTTGCCCAATCATAGATACTCACCCTATGTAACTAACTATATTTAATAGAAGCACTAAGTCAGGTACAGCGTGTCAGAGATATAAATCACAGGGTGGTCATTTAAAGCTTATGTTGTGGGAGGCTGATCTTTTTACAAATCATTAAGAAGAGGTTCTTCATGCACTTTCAGAAATGATTAATTATAGCACTGGCCTACTGATTACAGATGTATCATTTTGGGGAGTCCCGTTCAGATGACATGATTTTCCTGAGCCAATTCTAAAATAGGTTCTATTGGCTGTACTTTTGGCAAAACGAGATGTTGAGACAATGGGGCACCAGTACATCTCCTATCATGTGCAATAAACGAAACGAGTAATTGAGAATGTCTTACCCAGGAACACTGCAAATATCTATGGTCCATTAGATGGATTTACATGGTGTTGATTACCATTTATGTATGAGTGTCATAGAAGGTGAATACGGACACTAAAACTACAGATTTGAATAAATACATATGACAAAACCAAGAAAATATCAAGAAAATATCAACTAAAGATACACAATGAATTGTTTAGAATGGATTTTACAGATTAGACCCTCAGATTATACACATTAAGGCCTGGCCTACATTAGAAAATATGCATTAGTTTAACTAAACTGATTTTAAACCAATCTAGTGGGCAAAAACTTAATGCAGATGCACTTAAATCAATTTAACCCTCGCTTAAATCAGGTGAACGTAATTCAACAAATTACTGACCAATTTAAGCAAGAGTTAGACAGGTCTGAGTGCATCTTCACTAGGGGGCTTGCATCAGTTTAATACTGATTTAAATCAATTTAATTAAATCAGAACAACTTTTCTAAAACATACAAGCCCTAATTTACAAATGATAAATATCTTCTTAGTACAAGAACTCCTCTGATAAATCTTGTATAAGCATGAATTCTCTAATTTATACAGTGATCCTTTTAATCTGTATAAAATGATCTCATTTTCTATTCTGTTCTTCAGTACAAATCTATTTACAATTTATGAACCATGGTGTGAAAAAATAAAAACTTAATATTTGAAAAATACCCTTTAGTATAAAAGCTGCTGTTGCTTAAAAGTTCCCCCACTGGTATGTCTGTGCTCTGAAGATCAAAACAGACATAAAATCAATTGAAATATGTCATGAATGACTGTGCATGTCTATTACATATTAACTGTTATACATCATTATTAACCTTTCTTCATAACTTTTTTTAAAAAATCACTGGATTTTAAAAAACGGACATGGCCAAATTCTGCTGTCATTTATACGAGTGTAAGTCTGGAATTACTTCAGTGTGATTATTCTGGATTTACACGTGTAAGTGACAGCAGAATGTGGCACAACTGGTATATGTGAATAGATTATATAGGAGTCCAATATTCTGATCTTTTGTCTGGTGTTTGCCATTACGTATCTCTCAGCTTCCAAATGTTTATTTTTTTCTCCATAAGCATATACGTAATTTCCCACTCAAATAACAAACGTAGCTTCTAAGGCTGGATAGTTTCATATAATCCTAAATCTCTTATTTTAATTTATATTATGATGGGAAAAATTATTGCCAGGGACAGATGTGACAACTAACAGAACTGTAAAAATAATTATTGATTCTTATTTTTTATTGAACTTACAAAAATGACAAGCTTGTGTGTGATGTGACGAAGCAGAACCAAAAAATCATACAGATATCTCTATCCCATATGGAAAATCGAGTGGTGTTTAATAAAAAATAATAACCTTTGCATAGATGTTTTCAAATATTCCAGTCAGGTTTATATCCCTGTTATAGAAATCTACAGGACAGTTTAGAGAATGGCGTGGATTGTACCGTGAGCAAGTTTGCAGATGACACTAAGCTGGGAGGAGTGGTAGATACACTGGAGGGTGAGGATAGGATACAGAGGAACCTAGACAAATTAGAGAATTGGGCCAAAAGAAATCTGATGAGGTTCAACAAGGACAAGTGCAGAGTCCTGCACTTAGGAAGGAAGAATCCCATGCACTGCTACAGACTCGGGACCAAGTGGCTAGGCAGCAGTTCTGCAGAAAAGGACCTAGGGGTGACGGTGGACGAGAAGCTAGATATGAGTCAAAAGTGTGCCCTTGTTGCCAAGAAGGCTAACGGCATTTTGGGCTGTATAAGTAGGAGCATTGCCAGCAAATCGAGGGATGTGATCATTCCCCTCTATTCGGCATTGGTGAGGCCTCATCTGGAGTACTGTGTCCAGTTTTGGGTCCCACACTACAAGAAGTATGTGAAAAAATTGGAAAGAGTCCAGCAGAGGCAACAAAACTGATTAGGGGGCTGGAGCACATGATTTATGAGGAGAGGCTGAGGGAACTGGGATTATTTAGCCTGCAGAAGAGAAGAATGAGGGGGGATTTGATAGCTGCTTTCAACTATCTGAAAGGGGGTTCCAAAGAGGATGGATCTAGACTGTTCTCAGTGGTACCAGATGATAGAACAAGGAGTAATGGTCTCAAGTTGCAGTGGGGGAGGTTTAGGTTGGATATGAGGGGAAAACTTTTTCACTAGGAGGGTGGTGAAGCACTGGAATGGGTTACCTATGGAGGTGGTGAAATCTCCTTCTTTAGAGATATTTAAGGTCAGGCTTGACAAAGCCCTGGCTGGGATGATTTAGTTGTGGATTAGGTCCTGCTTTGAGCAGGGGGTTGGACTAGATGACCTCCTGAGGTCCCTTCCAACCCTGATATTCTATGATTCTGTGATTCCATGGAAATTACATCATTCTCTGTTTAATTGTATAGGCTTTTAGAAGAATTTCTACTAGCATTATTACATTTCTATATAATTTTATTGTTTAATCCTACTCAATTTTACAGGATCTTTTCATAAGAGTTGTAATATGCCGTAAGTCTTATTACATAGAAAAGGCCCATGAAGGGTGCTGAGCACCTGCTCAGAGTTGGTAAGCTAGGCTCACATTTTTAGAAGTGTATTTGCAATACAGCTGAGAGAGATTTTCAATGGGACTTGAGTACATTATTCCTTCAGACTCCTTTGAACACTCCAGTCTACGTCTGCCATCAAATATCTGGTTTGGTGATCTAAAGATAGCACTAAGGACTGCCACATGTGGGACCTAAATTTAGGACCTGAGCATGGTCCCTCATTCACAGGACTGTAAAGTCCAGGAGCATTCTAGTAGCAATACAGGTAATCATAGAGCGGTGGTTCTCAACTGTGGTCCACTGCTTCTTCAGGGAAAGCCCCTGGCGCGCTGGGCCGGTTTGTTGACCTGCCAGGTCCACGGGTTCGGCCGGTCGCGGCTCCCACTGGCCGCAGTTCGCCGCTCAAGGCCAATGGGGGCTGTGGGACGCAGCGCGGGCCGAGGGATGTGCTGTCCACCGCGTCCTGCAGCCCCCATTGGCCTGGAGCGGCCTGGAGGAATCACTTTGCATCACTTTCTCTCTCTTTCTCTTTCAAGAGAAGAGAGTACACACTGCAAACAATCACTGCCTAGCTGCCAAAAAACAATGTTGCTGAATAACAAGGAAAATTGGCCAGCAACCATATTTCTAAACACTGAGAAGATTGCTATCCTCAATACAGTTCAGGCCACCCAATTAAATATAATGACCCTGTTTATGAAAAAAGTATAATTTACATAGTTAAGTTGTGTTCTTTCTACAGTTCTCTTATATAGCCCAATAAGTGGTGCACTAGCCAGATGAGTAACAGTAGTATTATTTTCTTAATTCAATGTTCCATTCATAATGGAAAAGTCCAGTTTACCAAACTACCAGTTGGTTTGTACCTAAAGATTAGGCACAGTATAGACAGATTCAAAACAATTAAGGTAACTTCACATGCAGGAATTTGAATCAAAGTACCACTGAAATTTAGTGGAAGGGGCTATTTGGATTTCAGGCTCACTACTATTTTAAAGCCACGGTGAACAAACCATTCAGATTATCCAGGAAAACTATTGGTGTATTATGGTTAAATGTGGATGACAAGAGATCACACAGAAAAAATTTAGGGGAATTCAAATCACAAAGCAACATAAAACTTTACCATGCTAGGAGCTGTTCCAGAACTACAGCTCTTGCTATACCAGGTAACTTCATTTTCCAAATTACAATAAACAAGAATGTAAGGTTAGATATGGGATGGTAACTAAATAGTTCTTATTCCCCTCGTACCGACAATAAAGCAGAAAACTCCACACAGCTCTTTATTTTGTGATCTCTGGCCAAAATTGTTTCTCAAACTCTTTTCAAATTATTTTGGTTTTGTGTTAATCCCATTTCCAACATACTAAATGCCATTATCCTAAATCTATCACTCAAAATCAAAATTCTTTATTGGGATATAGTTATATAATATAATATATATATAGTTATAGTTTAGTTATATAAGTAAGTAAGTTATATAACGTTGTTAAAGTATAAAGTTGAACAAAAGACTTCATGTCTCTGTCAGAGATAATAAGCATCTCCCCACAATTGGGCTTTACATGTGCTCAGGGTTTAATCCCCTTGTTCATTTCTGATTCATTGGCAGATTGCTCCACAACATGATGGCTGTCTCTCTCTCTCTTCTCCTCAGGTTAAATGCCAAGAAGTGTGAAGGCCCTTGGACTAACAGAGGCATCCATTTCCAACTCCAAAGAAAGTGCACTTGGATGAATGGTCCCACATTTTAATAGACCAGATTTAAAATCATGACATTTTTATGCACAGAAAAGCTGTCCCTGGCCCAGGATCAAATTTTGTTCATCCCAGGATTCAGGCACATGTAATTGTGGGGAGCAACTGCACATTTTGTGGAAGGCAGAGAAAACATTTATCTAGCAGGCTGTTATTAAAAAAATGGTGGCTGTTTGAAGCAACTCAGGATGTGGGATTTTAGAAAACAATTCAGGAGTCTGATTAGTGGGCAGAGGGCAGGTGAGGCAGTCAAAGATTTATCAGACATTTATTTATGACATGACCTTGCAATTTGTCATAAGGTTCTGCCATGTATTACACAGCTATCACCTAACCACACATACACTCCCATTAAGCTGGTGAAATACGCATTGATTCTATAGGTGACAAATACTAAAGAAAGTAGGACCAGAAGCACTGTTGTTCTCGTCTAGCATTAGTAATTATAATTTCATGAGATTCATCCTTAAAAGACTGACTGCACCAATGGTGTTTGGGTATCTTCCTTAAAATGCAGTTGAATAGTTAGATATCTATCCAAGATTCCACAGCCGCTCCTATATCTTGATTAGGGTATTCATAATTGTAGTATTGTACAGTAGTTGCTCTTTTGTACTGATTTTAGTGTGTATGAAATACTGTAAATCTGTTTTGTTTTAAGTATAATGTCTAGGACAAAACTATGTGCCAGGAAGAGAGTGGAGAGTATTGGTTGTCACGTTGTCACTATCTTTTATTGTAGTTTCATCCAATATTCATATTGTACTGATACTCAAGTGAAATCCTGTTTTATTTTAATATTTTAATTCACATGGCAGCGCATGATTTTTTAAATTGCACATTAGCTAACCATTAACAATTCATACACATCAATTAGCTAAATAGAACAGATTAAATAAATTCTGTTCTGAACCTCCATTCCAAAATCTCAGTTACAGAATTTGCAGGGCCAAGTCTTGTAGTCAGAAAACAAGAAGACAAGTTTTTTTTCCTACTGAAAATGGTCGTCTTTGCTGGAAAAGCTGACTGAAGAATCATAATGTAGAACAATTTATCAAACTTGCTGTGCTGCCTGCCAACTTGAGTTTTAATTAAACTCATGCAGAGCAGGGTGCTGGAATTATTACCACTTTCACACACTTCCTGTGTTTGTTAATAGTTTCACAAGCAGCTCCAAATAAAATACAGCATGTAGGTCAAACTGTTCAGCATCACCCTTAGCCTTTTTAAAAGGAACTAAAAGCTTCTGGAAACAGCTGGCAATGGGCAAAATAGTGCTGATCATAAAATATCTTTGGAATGCTCTAAGCTACCATGTTTTAACATTAGAAAAACGTAACATAAACACTATTAGAGTTAAATCATCAGGATCTTGCAGCAATAGGGGCATTGAGCTAACTTAAGCCCCGGTATTACTACTTTGCCTTTAAAGGAGTTTTTACACTAGGGATGAATATGGTCTTATATATACAGATATGTCAAGCAATTACTTCCAGTGTCTGAAACCCAATGAATATTTTACAATATATGACAAAAATAATAAAAATACACTTAAAATAAAACACTTTCAAGTTCTGATGCAGAGTGCATGGATATTTACAACACATTGCAATTTGTTTGCAGGGTTATTATCTGGATTCTATTTGTTTATATTTTTTTTAAAGTAGAGTTCATCCCCGTTATTATGGAATGTTCCAGCAGAATGAAAGTTAGTCACCACTCCAGCCATCTGGGAGCCCTCAACATTCTCTGAGCTGGACAAGCGCAACCTATAATGAATCTAAGGCTATCTAGGACCAGCAAGGCAACTCAAAGCCATTTATTGTTGACCCCAAGCATTCAAAAATCATGAGTGAGACCAAGGTTACTATACCTCCAAGTTTCCCCGGACATGACCTCCTTTTTGTTTGGTTGCCAAGCCTCCAGGATTGGCCTGGAGTCTCCAGAAATTAAAAATTAATCTTTAATTAAAGATTATATCATGTGATGAAATCTCCAGGAATACATCCAACCAAAATTGGCAACCCTACCTGTGCAATATTCAGCTGGAGGCAGCATTATTTATCTTTATTTGGATGACTAATATCTGATCATATATTATTTTAAAACATTAATTGGTATCATTCCCCGATAAGAGGGGATATGAAAGTAACTGGAAGAGGCTCATAATGTTCCACTGTAGTGGAGAAGAGCATTTGTGTGGAGCTGGCTGGGGATTGATGATTCTTTTCACAAAGAATTTTGAGATTTTTGAAGCTTGCTCTTGTTCCACATTTCAACAAGAAAAATAATACTTTTGAAAGTTGTTGAGAAACAGAATTTTGATTAAATGTCTGTCTTTAAATTGAAAATGTCAGGTTTTCAATTCATCTCTCTCTGTGGAATTGATCAGGAAGTCCACCCTGAACTACAGAAAACATTCCATCAAAAACAAAAAACAAAAACAAAATATTTCAGTTTCAATGGAATGATATATTTTGACTGAAAAAGTTTACTTGAAAATGTTTCTATTTTTGTGCTTTTCTTCTTCCTCCCAAGAGAGAGATGTTTTCATTTAGTTTCTATTAGTTTTCATTTACCATTCCAGCAACATAGCAAACAAGCATGTCACATAAGAAAAAACCTGTTAAATGTTTATAGTCAGATCCACTTACAACAACATCTTTCAAGTTTATGTTCACACCCTTCAGAAAGAGTACGAAATCCGAGACACTGAGCCCATAGACAAAACCATAATCCCTGAAACATCAAAGAAGTGTATTCCAGTTCAATACTATATCTCAATATAGTTTTATAACCTAAACAGAGATTGTGTAAGTGGTAACTTTCAGCTGATTCATCTATAAATTCTTCATATACAGCCCTGTATTAAATCTTCTGTTTTAAATCACTCATTTTATTTATACAAGGTTTTTAAAGTACATGTTATTGGGGGGAGGTGGGAGTATGTGGCTCAGCAGATTAATAAGGGGGATATGGAACTTTTCACCTCTGTCATTGTGACCTATGTATGACCCATAACAACTTTTAACAAGAGGCATTACAATCGTATCAGGACAATTCACTTGTATATGAATTTCAAAGAGATGTACTAGACCAGCAGTCACTAACCCATACATCTGTAGTAATAGAAATCAAGGGCAGATGGTAAATGTGTTTGTCTGTGTACCTGTATCATGTTAGAGATTTAACAATGTAACCAAATTAGCTTGTAGATACTAATTCACTTTTATGTCTTAATTGCCTTTATATTATGTATGTGACTGGGTTTAGTCAATCCTAAAATCAAAGATGTGAGACTCTTCATGAAATTAACATTATTATATATATTGTCTTCAGCTTATCTATGTTATAATGTATGACCAGCAGTTGCCTTATGTTAATCAATGTAACTGGATTACCTGTGTATGCATAGTAAATAGAATGTTAACTTCAAGGCGATCGGACAGTGCGTGCTCAACAAAGAAGAATCCTCAGTCACATGCTATGCTCAAAGCACTTGAAAAACCTGCTTTAGCTATAAAGAGAAACCCTGAGCCTGATCCTTTCATCTCTAGTCTGCTGAACTTTAAATAGGGAAAGTTTAAGCCATGGGACTGAGATCTTCTAAGTAGTTATTTGGCATACACTCGAAAATACATAGAAAGACTAACAGACTTTACATCTAATCTGCTTTTGGATTCTGACCTGTTGGGATAATTCCAAAGAGACTTTTGCAAGCCAATAGATATAATATCACTGCTATGATCCTGATCTATAAACACTGAAAATCACTTGTTTGTATATGATTCCTTAACCATTCGATACCTCTCTTCTTTTCTTTCCTTAATAAAACTTTAGTTAGTTTATAAATGATTGGCTGACAGCATGATATTTGTGTAAGATCTAAAATATATATTGACTTGATGGTAAGTGTCTGATCCTTTGGGACTGGTAGAACTTTAAGTATGATGAAAAGGGTTTTCAGTAACCTCTCACTATATTAGACCAGAGCGACAAAGAGTCCTGTAGCACCTTATAGACTAACAGATATATCGGAGCATAAGCTTTTGTGGGTGAAGACCCACTTTGTCAGATGATTGTCTTCGCCCACAAAAGCTTATGCTCCAATATATCTGTTAGTCTATAAGGTGCTACAGGCCTCTTTGTTGCTCTGGTCTAATATAGTGAGAGGTTACTATACAGGATTCTTTGTTGCTCTTGTAGATCCAGACTGACATGGCTACCCCTCTGATATATATATTTGACATATATTAGACCAGTGTGTCTGGATGGGAGCCAAGAGCTGGAATGATGAAAGGGGACTATGTTTGGCTTCTTGTTAACCAATGTGGTGCTACAGAAACTCTTTTGACATTGAGTTGGTGAATCTAATTATAGAATGAACCACCAGATTTTGTGGATTGTCTGCCCTGTTTCTTACAGTCTGCCCTGAGGGTGGCACTCTCAGTGTGGCCCATCCCAGGCACCTGGTCACAGTCATCAATTCAAATCTGTCTCAGATCTGATTGAGTCTATGGCACTATTTTATAAACTATAGATTCAAAAATTTCCTGTACCCACTAGCAAAAGGACTTAACCAAGAACCTTGCTGATAATAACTATACTTCGGATTCCAATGCAAACATGACCATAGGCCAGAAGTTACAAACAACTAAAAGGAAAATAAAAAAAGAAGAGCAAGGAAATGCAAAACAGTAACTATGCAATGCAGGAACCAGTATTATCATTTTGTCCTTCTGGCTACATCCTGGACTGGCTTTAGATCGCCAATCCTATCATGACAGGGTTACTGATCAGTGGATATACTGTATGTTTGCATGGATAGTGAGTCCCTGGCTTATCAAAACCTTATAGTGTGGATAGACCAGTTTTAGGTTTGTTTATTAACCCTCTTCATTGAGCATATGGAGCTATTCAGCCGCATGAGACATGATAATTGGAGCTGACCAAGATTTTGATTCTAAATTTACTGGCCTCATTTAGGATTAGTACTAAAAGGCATAGTATGACAACCCTTTCCATCTCCCATCCCTGAGAAATGCATGCTTCCTGAAGCTCTCATGCTTTTTACACGTCCTCTGATTCATCTGCCTCTAAGTTCTCTGAATGCATGAATGCAGACAGCTATTCCAGGTCTCTGAAGACAATCCTCTCTGCCTTTTCTATTTTATATGCAGCCTGCCCAACTATTACCTATATATCCTGGTAGCTTACATGTTGCTACTTTGGCTTACCAGAATTACAGTCAATATCTGGTCAGAACCATGCTGAAACATTAAACAAGATTAATCTTTTCTCTTGGACAATGAATATTCTTTGTCAACTGCGAGCTGTAACGTGTTCTTTTCCCTCTATAATTAAAGATTGTTGCTAGAATGTGTCTCCAGAGCTGTCCCTAGGGTACAGCCAATTGGGGCGACCGCCCTGGGCCCCATGCTTTGGGAGATCCTGCACTTCATGAGGAGGCGGGCGGGGAGGTGAGGCGGGAGGCGGGGCAGGTGGGCAGGGGAGTGAGGAGGAGCCCCCCCACCACCCTCCACCACCCTCCTAGCACCTGCCACTGATCCGCTGTTTTGTCTGGAGGCACAGGTGGGGAGGAGTGAGGGCGCAGCGCGCCCAGGGAAGAGGGAAGGGGCAGAACTGGGCAGGGAAGAGGCGTGGTGGGGGGTGGAGTGGGGGCGGGGTGGAGTGGGGGCGGAGCCAGGGGGAGCACCCCCCGGCAGATGGAAACTCAGTGCCTATGTCCTGGGCCCCTCACGCCCCTAGGGATGGCCTGTATGTCTCAGTTGGTCCCTGGTTTGTTTTGATGAAATAGGAGAACAGATTTTCTACAAAAGTAGAAGTACCCCATGTTCCTTTGTTCTGACCCATCAGGAAATGTTGCTGCTTCTTTAATTGTTTTAAAGTGAATTTAATGTTCATGAAAGGTGCCAAGTTGATAACTCTGGATTTCTTTATCTACCCACAGAACACGTATTGCACAGCTGACTGCAGTGCAAGTTGCCCTACACTTCATCATCAATATGCATTAGCTCTGAAAGTTCATCTCTGAATGTCTCACCTCTAACGGTGAAAGAAAAGTTCACACTCAATAATCATTTAATCCTTAGCCTGTCTGCTCAGAGTGCCTACAGGACACCAATTATTCTCGAGTCAGTTTGATAGTGAAATCTCTTCACACCACCTGTCTTGTGTACAGTGTAGGGAACACCTTGTATCAGTATTCGTATTGTTCTTCCTGTTAAAGATATTTTTTTTTGCTATGCTGGCTCATAACTGAGTTATTCAGAGCATATATTAATTTTTAAGTCTGCAGTCCATGTGGTGGAAGGTACAGGGAATGTCATATTCAAACAATATTTCTATTTTCAGCCTTTTGGAAATAACTTTTTATTTATTTGTTTACATTTTGAGTGAATTTCATCCTCCTGTATGTAAGCAACTAATAACACTGTGTTGTGGGGTTCTCACTCTCTGCAGGCGGCACCTCGTCTTGGCTGCTCTGGCGATTAGCTCTCTGCCAGGTCCGATGCCTCCCGCCACGGTTTCTCCACCCATTGTTCTCTCTAACTCTGTAACCCTTCTTTCACTCCAGGAGTCGTAGAATCATAGAAGATCAGGGTTGGAAAAGACTCCAGAAGGATAACATAGTCCAACCCCCTGCTCAAAGCAGGATCAACTCCAATTAAATCTTCTCAGCCAGGGCTTTGTCATTTCAGGCCTTCAAAACCTCTAAGGATGGAGATTCCACCACCTCCCTAGGTAACCCATTCCAATGATTCACCACCCAACTAGTGAAATAGTTTTTCCTAATATCCAACCTAGATCTCCCCCACTGCAACTTGAAACCATTGCTCCTTGTTCTGTGATTTGCCACCACTGAGAACAGCCTCTTTGGAGCCCCTTTTCAGGTAGTTGAAGGCTGCTATCAAATCCCCCCTCACTCTTCCTCTCTGCAGACTAAATATGCCCAGTTTCCATAGCCTCTCCTCATATGTCATGTGCCCCAGCCCCTAATCATTTCCATTGCCCTCCGCTGGACTCTCCCCAATTTGTCCACATCCTTTCTGTAGTGGGGGCCCAAAACTGCATGCAATACTCCATATGTGGCCTCACCATTGCCGAATAGAGGGGAATAATCACTTCCATTGATCTGCTGGCAATGCTTCTACTATATGCCTCTAGCCTTCTTGGCAACAAGGGCACTCTGTTGACTCATTTCCAGCTTCTCATCCACTGTAATCCCAAATCTTTTTCTGCAGAACTGCCACTTAGCCAGTCAGACCCCAACCCGTTGCAGTGCATGGGATTCTTCCGTCCTAAGTGCAGGATTCTGCACTTGTCCTTGTTGAACCTCAGATTTCTTTTAGCCCAATCCTCCAATTTGTCTAGGTCACTCTGGACCCGATCCCTACCTTCTAGTGTATCTATCTCTCCCCCCCAGGTTAGTGTCATCCACGAACTTGCTAAGGGTGCAATCCATCCGATCATCCAGATCATTAATGAAGATATTGAACAAAACCGATCCCAAGACCGAACCCTGGGGCACTCCGCTTGATACCAGGTGCCAACTAGACATCAAGCTGTTGATCACTACCCGTTGAGCCCAACAGTCTATCCAGTTTATAATCCATTCATCCAATCCAGACTTTTTAAATTTGCTGGCAAGAATACTGTGGGAGACCATATCAAAAGCTTTGCTAAAGTCAAGGTATAATATTACATCCACTGCTTTCCTCATATCCACAGAGCCAGTTATCTCATCATAGAAGGCAATCAGATTGATCAGATATGACTTGCTCTTGGTGAATCCATGCTGATTGTTCCTGATCACCTTCCTCTCCTTCAAAATGGATTCCTTGAGGACCTGCTCCATGATTTTTCCAGGGACTGAGGTGAGGCTGACCGGTCTGTAGTTCCCCGGGTTCTCTTTCTTCCCTTTTTTAAAGATGGGCACTATATTTGCCTTTTTCCAATCGTCCGGGACCTCCCCCAATCGCCACGAGTTTTCAAAGATAATGGCCAATGGCTCTGCAATCACATCAGCCAACTTCCTCAGCACTCTCGGACGCATTGCATCTGGCCCCATGGACTTGTGCATGTCTAGCTTTTCTAAATAGTTCTTAACCTGTTCTTTCACCACTTAGGGCTTCTCACCTCCTCTTCATACTGTGCTGCCCAGTGTTGCAGTCTGGGAGCTGACCTTGTCTGTGAAGACCAAGGCAAAAAAAGCATTGAATACTTCATCTTTTTCCACATCATCCATTACTAGTTTGCCTCCCCCATTCAGTAAGGGTCCCACACTTTCCATGACCTTCTTCTTGTTGCTAACATACCCGTAGAAAACCTTCTTGTTACCCTTCACATCCCCTTGCTAGCTGCAACTCCAGTTGTGCTTTGGCCTTCCTGATTTGGGGGAAGGGGTAGCTCAGTGGTTTGAGCTTTGGCCCGCTAAACCCAGGGTTAAGAGTTCAATCTTTGAGGGGGCCATTTAGGGATCGGGGCAAAAAAATCTGTCAGGGGATAGTACTTGGTCCTGCTAGTGAAGGCAGGGGACTGGACTCGATGACCTTTCAAGGTCCTTCCAGTTCGGCATATCTCCATATATTTTTAGGGCTGGTGAGAAACACCAAGGTTAGCTCTGGATAATTTTTTTATTTTTTTTAGGGGGAGGGATAGCTCAGTGGTTTAAGCATTGGCCTGCTAAACCCAGGGTTGTGAGTTCAATCCTTGAGGGGGCCATTTAGGGATCTGGGGCAAAAATTGGAGATTGGTCCTGCTTTGAGCAGGGGGTTGGACTAGATGACTTCCCAAGGTCCCTTCCAACACTGATATTCTATGATTACACCCCTGCATGCTCGAGCAATATTTTTATACTCCTCCCTAGTCATCTGTCCAAGTTTCCACTTCTTGTAAGCTTCCTTTTTGTGTTTAAGCTCACCAGAGATGTCTCTGTTAAGCCAAGCTGGTCACCTGCCATATTGGCTATTCTTTCTGCACATCGGGATGGTTTGTTCCTGAGCCCTCAATAAGGCTTTTTAAAATACAGCCAACTCTCCTGGACTCCTTTCCCCCTCATATTAGCTTCCCAGGGGATCCTGCCCATTAGTTCTGTGAGGGAGTCAAAGTCTGCTTTTCTGAAGTCCAGAGTCCATATTCTGCTGCTCTCTTTTCTTCCTTTTGTCATGATCCTGAACTCGACCATCTCATGGTCACTGCTGCCCAGGTTGCCACCGACTTCTACTTTCCCTACCAATTCTTCCCTGTTTGTAAGCAGCAGGTCAAGAGGAGCATGGCCCCTAGTTGTTTCCTCCAGCATTTGCACCAGAAAGTTGTCCCCAACACCCTCCAAAAACTTCCTGGATTGTCT
The DNA here is from genome assembly GCA_037349315.1 of Chelydra serpentina. Classification (NCBI taxonomy): domain Eukaryota; kingdom Metazoa; phylum Chordata; order Testudines; family Chelydridae; genus Chelydra; species Chelydra serpentina. Next base: position 5,665,866 of record JBAIAC010000014.1, on the reverse strand, counting down.
GTGACTCCTGTATTGCTCTCCCAGCAGATGTTAGTGTGATTGAAGTCCCCCATGAAAATCAGGGCTTGTGATCTGGAAACTTCTGTTAGTTGTCCAAAGAAAGCCTCGTATTCCTCATCCTCCTGGTCTGGTGGTCTATAGCAGATGCCCACCATGACACCACCCTTGTTGCTCTCGCCTCTGAACTCAACCCAAACTCAACAGGCTTTTCTCCAGTTTCATACTGGAGCTATGAGCAAACATACAGCTCTCTTACATACAGTGTAACTCCTCCATCTTTTTCCCCCTGCCTGTCCTTCCTGAACAGTTTATACCTGTCCATGACAGTGCTCCAGTCATGTAAGTTACCCCACCAAGTCTCTGTTATTCCAATCACATCATAGTTCCTTGACTGTGCCAAGACTTCCAATTCTTCCTGCTTGTTTCCCAGGGTTCTTGCATTCATGTACAGGCACCTAAGATAACTAGCCGATTGTCCTGCTTTCTCAGTATGAATCAGGAGGCCTTCCTGTTGCACCCTCCACTTTATGTTTCCTCCCGGTATCCCACTTCATCTTCATGACTCGGCTCTCCAGACAGGTCACTATGTGGTTTCCCCTTCCGGGCTATAGAATCTCACTAGACCAAATGTTTAGGAAATGCCACTCTGTCAGTGGCTAGTAGGGGAACCCGGGCCCACCTACTACTCCGAGTTCTGGCCCAGGGACCCTACAACAAGTGGCCAAGGTTTGTTCAATGCTGCTCACTTCCTAGGCTGCTTCCTACCCACATGCTCTCTTCTCCACCCTTCCGTCTTCAGGGTAGGCCCTTACCTCAGGGCCATGCTCCTACTCCCTGTGGGTTTCTTCCTTCTCTCTCTAATACACCAAAAGGTGGCTGCAGACTTCTTCACTGCAGCCCTTTCTAGTGCCACTTCCTGGCTTTAAATTAGCTCAGCCTACACCTGCTCAGGTCAAATCCCTCCAGTCAGGGATTGTTCCTCCAGCCTAATCCCTTCATAAGGGGTCTATCACACTAACTGGCCTTTTCTCAGCTTCCTTAACCTTTTCAGGGCTGGTGTGGGGTGAATGCCCCATCACACACTGTCTTGATCCAGGCACAATACAAACACATCCTATGCAAGATTCTCTCACAAAAGTCTATTAAAATACCTGTAGAAGAGTGGACTCATCACTAGATCACCTCCTTGTGGCTGAGCATGGAGTAGCAGGCTCCTTCCTCTCTAGCACCTGCTGCTAATGGTCACTCCAGCCCTGTGGAAGTCTCTCTAATTGTGACTCAGCCCTCTGTCTAGGTCACATTTTGGTTCCACACCCTCCAGGATAACAGAAAATTTAACAAACAGTCCAGTGTCCTCACAAAGGTTTTTCAGCCCTGACTCTGGGCCCCATGATGCTCATACTCTTCTCTCAGGGATCCCTGTCATCCTTGTTCCCTTCTCTGGCCTCATACCACCTCACCAGTGGCTGGTAAGAACACTAGGCCCATGCTCTACACTGGGTTCCAGTTTAAGGACTAGAGAGTCAAGGTCAGCTCTGTCAGACTCCTTGCTGCTTCCTCCTGGGACTTCTTACCATAGCCTCTCTTTTAGGCCTTCTCCTCACAACTTCTCTAGGTTCACCTTTCTCTCAGGGCTAGGCCTCTCGAAGCTGTCCCCTGGAATCGCCCCACAACAAAATCTCAAACTAAAAGTACAAATATAACCCCTCTTCTGCCCTCCCTCAGGCTTGAACTTTCATTCATCCAGGGCTCTGAAATCCAGATCAGCAGGTTTTACCACAAGAGCCTGCCTTCTCCACCCCAGTGGCTGCTCTCTCTCTCTCTCCTGGCCTCTTGCCAGGCTATTCAACTTACAAGAGGATCCCAGGCCCAACTTTCCCTCTAATTATTCTAATCCTGGAGTCTCACTTAAGCAGAAGGTTTCCATCATATCAAATGCTGCAAAGCTGTGTGGACTATGGTGAGATCAAATTTATTTTCAATTGTGAATAGGATTTCAGTACAGATGTCCAGAGTCTGAAGGCACACTATCCACTGTACTGACTAGCTCCCATGTTTTAAACCAATGATTTAAACCACATACACCAAGACATCACAGTTGTTAGTGAACTGCATGTATGCACATTTGGGGAGAAAACACATCACCTTGATTTCCAAAATACAAACCTCTCCCCCCACACACATAAAAATACTCACATATAGGATAGATGGGTTAGTTTTTGTCATAGATTCACAGACTTTAAGGCCAGAAATCATCTAGTTTGACCTCACCTAATTACCTCTGTATTGAGCCCAATAACTTGTGTTTGACTAAAGAATATCTTCCAGAAAGACATCCAATCTTTATTGAAGACATAAAGAATGGAGAATCCAGCACTTCTCTTGGTAGCCTAGTCCTTGCAGCAAGGCCAAGAATATTTGTTAAATTAAAACTTTCTTTTTTTTACAAACTGCTCTATTTGCATACTCCAACTCACTTTTTATTCAGATTAACATTCTGCAAAGTGACATTAACTAGGCAAAAAAATTCACCTCTTCAATGAGTCAAACCATTGCCAGAGTACTTCACTACAGAAGTCAGCCCTACTGATAACTAAGTGATGGGTGAACCTAAAAAGGTTCAGTGGGTTTTTTTGGTTAATGCTGACTGAAAGGTTACCGAAATTATCTGAAATTTTTGGGTCTGTAAAACTGGGATGATATTTTTATGAGTTTTTCCGGACTTTGCCTGTCCAAGTCCCACCAGGAAATATCACAGGCACAACTTTTTCTGTGGTAGAGTGAGAGTTTCAGACTACCATGAAGTAGTCAAAGTTAAGGCCAAACAAACAAACAAACAAACAAACAAACAAAAAGAGGAGGGGGAAGAATTGGGGAAAAAACGGCATCTGAATTTTCTTAAGCTTCAGCAAGGAGTCTAGTTTGAGTTTCAGGTCAAAGATCTGAATCAATTGCTTTCTCACTTTGTTTTTTAATTAACATTATTCACTTATCACTAATGATATTCACAAATGCCTAGGTACAGCATGTATAATCCCCTTATACTGCAATGAGGCCAGGCAGCATGAAATGATATTTAAGGCAAGAAACACTGAACCTCTCCCAAAGCATTAAAAATATACTGAAGGAACCATTCTATACCGTCACTAGGGAGGAGAAATGGTTTAATCATTTTTTTTCGTCTTTAATTTCTGCCCAGACTACTTAGTGACCATGTGGCCCAGCCAGAGCTCCATGGTATGACTAGGCTCTATTCCTAAGGAGCACCAGCAGAATCCTGATGAGGGTGGCCTCTCTCAGCAGCAGCTTCACAGAACTGCTAACTACCCTCAAAGGGGAATCTGTGGCCCAGATTATAATCTCATTTACCCCAGTTTTACTGTGATATAACTCCATTGAGTTTACTAGAGTTCATCCTGATTTATGTCAGTATGATCAAGATCAGTATTAGGCCCTGTGACTTTGCTCACAGCAGTGGAAGATGCAGGAGACTGACATTTGGGGAGGCTGACATTCATGCATGGGGGAGTGGATGCTCCCTGGCTGATTGAGTGAAAGTTAGGCAGACAGTGATGGGGCCAAATGACCTTGCCTAGAAGCATCATTTCTGGCTATTAGGGACAGGACATAAAGGAATATGCACCCAAGAAAATCAGATCGGGGCAAAGCAACCCAGCTGATCACCCAGTTGAGTGTCTTATAATGAACTGAGTGATCTCCAGCCACCTCAGGCCTCCTAAGCACCTGCAGGCTGTTCCATATCCTATAACCCCAGGAAAACAGTAGCCTCCACAGGGTCCTCCTGAGGAAGAAAGTGAAGATTATGCAGAAGGGCAGAGGGAAGAGAGACAATTTTACAGGAATGACCGCAATGCTTTTGCACTCTGAATCCCGATCACACTACATCTAAGTGGACACTATTTGCTCCTGGTAATCTTGCCTGAATAATATCAGGATGTGAACAAGGCAGGCTGCCCCACAGTTTCTATAGACATTACCAAAGGACCTTCCAGATATGACTCTACAATTATATACATTGACCTACAAATTCTGAGTAAATGTATTTGAGAAAAGAAGAGTGGGTCTTATGAATCTTTCAGTTCTGTAGTCCTTTTAAAGAACTGTGTCATGTGCTGTCAAAATGAAGTAAAATTATGATTTTCAGTCCAAAAGTGTAATGTAAATTCAGGAAGTGAATACGTCCGCTCTTTGTCAGCATGGCTTTCTTGCTTGCAATGTAATTTTATGCTATGTATTGTGTGTGTGTGTGTGTGTGTGTGTGATTTTTTCTGGATGTTTATACTATAAGTCCATAGTGTAGAACTAAACTGAATTTAAGGTACTTGATCTTTATTATAAATCTTGTGGTGTTATCATAGCTATTTCATAATTATCTTTGCTTTTTATATCAAAAGTTCAAATCAGAAGATAAAACTGGAAAATACATCAAGATAGACAAACAAAGATTTGCTTCTCTTCCTAGCAAATGAGTGATAAGTTGGCTGAATTTATCTTAAGCAAATATCTATGTTGTTCTCATCTACCGTATATTTAATTTTTCTACAGTTCCATTAACTTTTACTATTTATTTAGCCTCAACAGTATTTAAGTTTCACTGAAAAGTGGCCCTCCAGGTATATGTACTAGAAATGAATTTAAAAAGGGCTTTATTAGCTTACCACAGTTGTCTTCATCAGCCTGGTTCCCACAGTCATCCACACCATTACAGTGAAGAAGCTGAGGCAAACACTTTGTTATATTGCCACAAGGGAAATATCCAAGAGGGCATATGACTTCATGTCCAGAATCCTGATTTTCTGAAGTACAATGGATAACTAATAAAAAACAAAACAAAGAATATGCTTTATTCACACATGTTTTCTCCTTAGCTGAATTACTCAGCTGCATTTGAATGTGAACCTCCAAATTACTACTCATATTAGTTTGCCTTGTGTGTAATTATAATACTGTACCACCATGTTAACGGAGGAGGAAATATTCGTGTGTCACAAGGTAACTAAAACACCTAGGAAGAGTACAAGCAGAGTGTCCTAGAGCCCCTATCTAAAAGGATGGTCTCCCGTTGTGCTGGACATTAATTTGTTGTAGCAACACCAGATGATCTGTGTAGATATGGAAAGCATTAATTTGTGCTGGAACTTCTGACCCAATAGAAATAAATTAAAGATGCAAGTCAGAATTGTGTTTTATCTAATTTATACCAGGAAAAAAAATGGATTATTATAGACAAATGATTAGAGAGCAAAAATATGAACTGGACAATGACATGGCTTGGGTAAATGATAAATAAGAGGTGATATAAGTATAGTATTTGATAGGTGTAAACTGTTTAGTTCCCTTTGGATTGTAGGCCCCCAGCCCTGGCAAACCAGCTGTGTTGCCTGGGTGTAAAACCTTCCCAATTAATTGCCCAATCATTAATCCTTTACCTCTCTTTAAGTTGTTTATCCAGAGATGTCTTATCTCTGACCATTATTTTAGTGGCTGATTGCTCTTCCTAGCAGACCCTTGTGAGTTAATGCCATGTAATTAGACAGAATGATATCAAGAGAATAAACTGAGGTACAAATAATATTAATAAAAAACAATACAAGATCTTCCCCGTCTTATCCACAGATAGCAAAAGTAAAATCTGGAAAAGACAAACTATGCAAGTGTTCCAGGCAAACAAATAATATCACTAGGAAAACTCTTCCAGAAGGTTGAGGAAGACAGAAATTCTACATAATGTTAAGAAACATTAAACATCACTAACATCGTGTCCTGTATATAAACAATAGCACTAAATTGATTCACTTTTCATGAATTAGCTGAGTACTTGTGGTAGAAGGAGTTTTAGTTAGTGGAAATTGAGAGTGCTCTGGTATTTTGTTCTGTAAAGACCACATACAAAGGAAACTTCAGCGGTAGCTACAAAGATAAGGGAGAGTGTCCCAGGGAAAATAAGGTGCAAAAGATCCATCTCTTAACTTTACATATAAATTTCAAACATATAGCCTGGTGCTTCAAACTGGCAGGGTCCTCTAGCATAGGGGTTGATCCTCTGTCCACTGAAGTCAACGGTAAAGCTCCCAATGATTTCAATGTGGCACACCGAGACAGAGTTTCAAAGGTATTGAGGCACCTAAAGATGCAGATAGGCACTATTAGAGGCTAGCTGGCCCTTTAAGAGGAGTTAGGCTCAGTCTCACCTGCAACAGGTCAATCACCCTCCCAGCTGGTCCTAATTAACTAGGGATCAGAGGGTCTGGTCTGTTATTGGGGCCATCTGGGGAGAAGTCATAGGGTTATTATAAAAAGGTTGGGCAAGCTCAGCCAAAGGAGGGTGACAGAATGGTGGCTGCTTGCTTTGGGAGGTCCAGACAGGTTGGGAGCGAAGCAAGGATAGATCTCTAGAGCAGAAGTGGAAGTGCCTGGTGGAAAGCAGCAAGTAGAAGACTAGTATGTCTCGGGTTTCATCTGGGAGCGAAATGAACCCTGGAGGAACAAAAAATCTTTGGGTTTCTGCTACTGTTGGACTCTGGAAGGGGGAAAAAGCTTCAGAGTCAGCACTCTGGTAAGAATGGGAGAGGCCCAAGAGTTTGAGTGTGGAAGGTGCAAGAGGGTCTTGTTAACATTTTACTTTAGGTTACTGAGGAAGGTTGTATTTAATTTGGGGACTGAGAAGCATGAAAGGGGAGTGAATTGTGAGAGTGACCCTCATAGAGGCCTGAACCATATAAATCCATGAGAGAGATGGAAAGCCCTTCTGAGGGGAAACTGTGGCAAGGGTGTGTCAGGCCCTGGGCATGATGGTCTGAAGGCAGCAACCCTTGTACAGACACCTAATGGGATTTTCAAAAGCACCTAATGTCAGCCCCACCACCATCCTCCCATCTGGAAATGCATACAGAATCAGATGTCAGTATACATTTAAGAATGTGTAATCAGTGAAATAAACTCTGCTGATTTGAGTGTGATGCTAAAATGTCTGTAATATATGCATGTGTACTATGCAATTTTTAATCACTTACAACTCTTATTTTGAAAATGATTTCATTAAATGTCAAATGCATTTGTCCAGGCTGCCAACTGATAGGACTCCGCTTCAATGCCAGAAAGTGTACATCCCTGCGTATCGATGGCAGTAGAAGGGATTCGGTCCAGGCGACATCTTTTCAGATCCAGGATAAACCTGTGACCTTCCTCGAGGACGGGAAGCATACCAACATCTTGGCACACCCCTGGGTTTCCACGGCCAGCAGACACCTGAGGATACCATTGCAGAGATCCTATGAGATGTGGCCAGGATTGGCTCCTCCCTACTGGCACCATGGCAAAAGATCAACCCCTTGAACACCTTCCTGATCTCCCGTATCTCATTCATCCTGAGGGGTACCTCTGAACAAGGCAGATAACACCATCAGGCCGCTGGTGAAGATGTGGATGTTTCTTCCCCAGAGAGCCATCAATGAACTGGTGTACATCTCACACAGGCAGGGTGGTGCCAACATCTCTCGTATGGGTTATCTGTGCGATGTTGTGGTGATCACTCACACCTTTCGCCTTCTGACGTGCCTGGACGCCATGGTGAGGAACATCGCAGAAAATGCCATGCGGGATGTCATCAAAAAGCAAATCGCCAGGACCCCCTCCAACCAAGATTTTACCACCTACTACCTGAGTGGTTCACTGGAAGGTGAATTTGGAAGAGACGGGAGAGACTTTGCTTCGCTCTGGACTCGTGCCCGCAACGCTACCCAACAACTGGAGAAGCATATTAACTGCCGTTGGACGTGGTCCTAGTACCTAGCACCACAGGTGAAGAACACGGACCACACAATCCTCACTATGAGAGCTAGAACCATGCTGGAGAGGACCCTGAAGGATGTCATCCACTGCCAGTATGTGGAAAACTGGAAGTGGAAGCCGGACCAGGGCAAGGCGTTCGAGGTGACGTGCAAATAGGACGCCAGCAACCCCTTCCTCCCCAGGGGCAGCTTCACCTGATTTGCTTACTGGAGATTCATTCACAGGGTCCGGCTCAACTGTGTTCTGCTGAATGGAGCCGTCCGCCACGGGAATTGGGACAAGCGATGTAGGAAGTGCGGCTATGCCAATGAGACGCTACCCCATGTCCTGTGTAGCTGCAAGCCTCATTCCAGAGCCTAGCAGCTGTGACATACCATCCAAGATCACCTGGTGAGAGCCATCCCACCACCTGTAGGGAAGGTTGTCATGTCTAAAACCACAACCAGCAAAAAGATGTAAGCAGCTAGCCAACTGGAATTTGTCAGATGGAGTAAATTGCAGGATCCGGAGCCTGAGTGAATTGTGAGCTATCAAACACTTTTCCTGAACATTTTCATTTGGTTTCAGCCAAAACAAGCTTTAAGAGAAAATTTTCAACTAACCCCAATTCAGTCCTTTCTTTCTCAAACCTTGGGCAACCTGGCCCATAGGTTAATATGTCATTGCTGTAGGTCCAGATGAATTGCAGTGGAATTTTAGAAATGCAAATATAGGGCGATATGAAAGTGTACTTGGAAAAGCTAGAAGAGGCTAAGTTTTACATTTGGCAAACTTTAGAGAAAAGGACAAATACCTTGAATGGAGGCAGCTCTTTCAAATTCCATTTAACACTTGATGTTTGAGATTTCGGAGCTTTGCAAAAGCACCATGCCTGCTGTTTTGATAATCTTACATTAAATATTGTACTTAGGTTAATATAGTGTCTGGAACATTAAAATAATCATGTTTTACTGCACATATATATCCGTTATTGTTTCCCCTTTTTGACCTAAGCAACTCCTCATTTAGGAGGAAAAATTAGTGATAGGTATTTTTTTTTGGGTGCAATCTTGTTTATTTATAAGGATTGTACAAAATCCTAGAATTGTACAAATTGTACAAAACTGCCTGTATCTCTGACCACAGAAGGAATCAAATAGTAGGAAACAGCTTCTTTTGCTCAAACACCAAGAACACTCTTTTCAGCCTGCATCCTTGACCCAAAATCCTCTCCCTAAGTTTCTTCCAGGGTCAGACACTCTGCTTGCAGCTGCTTTTTCAGCCTGTCTGTGTTTCTCTCTGATCCTCTGTGTTCTGCCTTCCCTCACACACATATACCTGGTAAAAATACTCTGCAAAAACTTCTTGGTTGGTTTCCATACTCCTTTTGTCCTAGGTGCAGGCTTCGCCTTACAGTTACGTTAACTGAAGGGTAGATTCACACCTATCAATCTCAATGAGGTTTTAACTCACCCCATAACAGTTTCACCCAGCTCATAAGAGTATATTATGGAGGTGTCAATTGCAAGTTCCATAGGTAAGGCTGAGTTGAATTTTGCATTGTTATGTATGAAGAATATAGTGTATTCTCCTCAGAATTACAGCACTTTCCTCTTTGACTATAGAAAGAATTTGTACTGAATTTCCAAATTAATTTTAATTAACTAAACTAATTAATAGATTTAACAAAAATGTTAATCCCTAAGCTAATTAATGGATTTACTTCTTGTGATTCTTTGGGAATCTGTCTACATGAATTTATTAATTCCAGTTTGATTTTATGAACTCTGTATGTTTATACCCTTACTGGTGACTTTGATTGGATCCTTGCGTCATCCCTGGGTGTCTGTCCCTGAATAGAGCAGCGACACAAGATGGGTGAGGTAATATCTTTTATTGGACCAACTTCTGTTGGTGAGAGAGACTCTTATCCACTGGGTTGGAAGCTGCAGCCAATAGAGGATTAGATAATAGAAAAACCCTGGGAATAGGACAGGAAGTGAGAAATGTGTTAGAATTTGCTGTAAAAGGGAGACTCTCTCTAGCATGTGGGAAGAAAGCAGACCAGAATCAGAAGGCAAGACTGGTCAGGAGGAAAAGGGGTGCAGAAGAATCCTGGACTCCCTGGAAGGTACTAAGACTCTAAGGATGCTCAAGATTGGTGAGGAAACTGAGTCAGGATTTTACATGGAGGTGGTTATTGTTCTATAGCTCTTTATCTCTCTCTTGTGCAGTTCTATGGATAAAGTTTAGGAGTACAGCAGAAACTTGGTTACGAGCCTCTGCGGAATGAAGGTTGTTCATAACTTTGAAATGTTCATAACTCTGAACAAAATGTTATGGTTGTTCTTTCAAAAGGTTTACAACTGCACACTGACTTAATAAAGCTTTGAAACTTTACTATGGAGAAGAAAAATGCTTTTAACCATCTTAATTCAAATGAAACAAGCACAGAAACAGTGTCGTTACCTTGCCAAATCTTTTTTTTAAAAAAATTTTCCTTTATTTTTTAGTAGTTTACATTTAACACAATACTGAACTGTATTTGGGGTGGGGGTTTTTTTGGTTTTTGTTTTGTTTGTCTCTGCTGCTGCCTGATTACGTACTTCCGGATCCAAATGAGGTGCGTGTTTGACAGGTCAGCTCATAACTCTGAGGTTCTACTGTACCTTTGCAAAGTCTCTGTGTTACTTGCTTTAACTATCACAAAGTCCCCAAAGGGTGAAACGGTAATCAAGAGTACCCACACGGATAGAGGTTAGGAGTGGAGGAGTGTGAGCTACTGAGGAGACTGGGTAGGTTAGCGCTTGTCTTGAGGTTTAACACAGCATGGCTCCACATCCAAAGAAGAGATACGAGCAGGTGTCGGTATTCTGGGATTATGCCTGAAAGACCAGACACAGAGCCAGTGTTGGGATGTTGTCCAGACTCAATAAGCTTAGAAGGATGTGGGATCCAAGGTTTGGGCCTAATAGAGCACTGGTGATCATCCTTGGGAGCAAGCTCAGCTGTAACATTTGTAAATTCTACAAAAATTCATTCTATAATTGAATAACAGAGACTCCTCAAACAGGACATTCAAAGTCCAGGTTAAACTTAAAAGAAATCCAAACATGTAACAGTTAGAGCATTAAAACGATGTTAACTCGGTCCTGTAATGACACCACAGGAAAAAGAAAAAAAGTGAATGTATCTTAAAAAGTTAATTTAATCTTATCGGTGACTACAAACATTAAAATGCTTTAATCATAACCATACGGTGATTACATTGCATGGTATTACTAAAGGGCAGAGTTGTTTGGATGCCCTAAATGTGCACTTCCATATATGCTAATATATGGATTTTTTTTAAGTTTTAATTTTAACTCTGAATTTCCTGGCATTATATATGTACTTGGTTTTGGAATAACTACAATTTTCCTGTAATATATTTACTCAACTACTCTCAACCTTCAATTTTAATTCAGTTTTTGTCTGGGAATGAGTAGATATCCTTTAAATGTATTATTCATTTAGGAAAATTTAGCCAGTCTTATCACTGGCCTGTCTTAATTTACCTAATTTTGCAATTCTGCGCAAGAGGGTGCATGATGCTATTAAATTAACTGCTCTAGTTCACTTCATTAAAGCTATCAAAGGACTGTTCCATATTGATGTTAAACCAAGACAATGGGAAACATATTTAATTTGTCATTTTTATTGTGAATGAATTAGTTATTTTTGTAATCTTATATTTATATCAAGCTTCAAAGGTACCTCTCTTGTTTTATAGGTTGTGTCTCATTCACAGCCCATCCAGGACAGAACAGCTCACCTTTGCTTCTTAGTCCTATGGCCCAAAATTGAACTGTTAAATCCCGGGACACCCTATAATGCAAAAGAAGTACCATCAGGGAATCATATAAATTAACTTTAACAATCTGAACATTAATATGGCTTTGATTAATATTTTCAAATAGTTGAGATTCATAATGTGTAAAGTTGGGCCAAGACTGTATATGTCACATATATTTGGCAGAAATGGCCAAATTTTCAAAGGTGTCCTCAAATTTATCCACATGTTTTGTGGATATAAACAGATGTGTGTCTAAAGCCTGCATGTGCACTCGCAAATCAGGTAGACAGAAAGTTAAAGGAGAAGAAGGAAGAAAAAAAAACAAAGGGACTATAGTAATGAGGAACATAAGTACCTAGATATGTAAGCAGAAAGGAGTGGAAAAATGTAGACAAGGAAAAGTTATTCAAGGCCTTAGCTGTAAGGACACGATGTCTGAACTTGATGAGGAAGGTAAATATATACTAGAGCAAAGCTTGGTTTTCTCTAGCACTTTTCATCCACGTATTTTGTTAGTAAAATGGTATAGAGCAATAACATTGTGTAAATGCTATATAGATTTCCCTCTTAAGTATCAGTTCAGACAGTCACATGCAGTTTAGCTGTGATCACCCTGCATGGATAAAACTATTTCTTCACAATGTCCACAGTGGATTTTGGAGCTATATTTTCTATACATCTGGCATCAAGTAAATAGGAAATAGGTGAATTGTTATTTATACATAGGACATCTCAGACATGAACAAATATCTTGCCTGCAATGCACATGCCATCGCACATAAGAAAGGACTAATGTACTCAACTAAATATTTATAGCCCTGCACAACTATATTCTTGCCTACATCTTTGTTCTCTTGCCTCTTACTCTGTCTTTGGCTGCCTATGGAAACATGATTAAAACAGGGCCTCCCTCAGCCAAAGTGGAGTTATGATGCCTGGATTACTTCAGCCAAATACCAGAGATAAAGAGGGAACCTCAGTTGGTTCTCTTCTTAGCTTCATCCCTTTTCCTTCAGATTCTTCCTCCCTGACACACTTCCAGATTCAGTTCCCAAATCTACCTAATACGCCCCGCTAATTGTTTGTTATGGAGAAATGAATTCATTCTAAACAGTTGGCCTACTCCTGCTCTTTGACATCCTTGTGCTCAGGACAGGCAATTGTGCTGCTTCTTCTAGCTCAGTGGTTCTCAACCTGTTTATCATTGTGGGCTGCATATGTGGCCAACAATGTGTTATGTGGGCTGCATCCAATACTACCCGTATGGCCCTGAGGATGTCACATGGGCCGCAGCTGTGTGCTGATTGGGCCACAGGTTGAGAACCACTGCTCTAGCTGGATGGAGGGAGACAGCTAACCATTTTCCTGCTGAACTCTGGATGATGGGGCAAATTTAGCACAGGGACAGAGAGGAAGCAGCTTGTGCTTTTCTTATTCAGAGACAGCTAGTTGCTTGGTTTGTCTCCTGCAGCAAAGATGCCCTAGTTTCAGGGCTGGCGTGCCCACTAGGCGACCCTAGGTGGTCGCCTAGGGCGCCGGGAGGCGGCTGGCCGCAGCTGCCTCCCGCCCTCCCGGCTCCGCGGCCAGCTGTCCCCTGCTTCCGGCTGAGCCGCAGCTGAGCCGGGGGGGCGGGTGGCTGCGGCTGCCACCCGCCTCAGCCGGGAGCCGGGGGGGCCGAGCCAGGAGCCGGGGGGGGGGGGGGCAGCTGGCAGCGGCTGCCTCCCGACCTCCCGGCTCTGCAGCCAGCCACCCCCCGCTCTCGGCTGAGCCGCGGCTGCCGCCTGGCTCCGCAGCTGATCTGGGAGCCGGGGGGAGGGTGGGGCGGCTGGCTGCGGCTGCCTCCCGCCCTCCCGACTCCGGGGCTGAGCCGGGAGCAGGGGGGGACGGCTGACCACGGGCGGGGGACTGAGCTTCTGGCCCGCAGGGGATGGGGGGGGACTGGCTGCCGGGAGGGGAGGGGGTGCAGGGCGGGGGGGACACAGGGCTGGTGCAAGGAAGTTTCGCCTAGGACATGAAACTTCCTTGCACCGGCCCTGCCTAGCTTTTACCTTTGTTGCAATGGATGCAAAATTTCTGGGGTGCAAGACTGTTCTTGCCACACCTTCCCAAGCTCCTATTTGTATTACTCCCATTTAAAGAGGAGAAAATGGAATGAGAGAATGCATATGGGCAGGCCACGTGAAGAATGTACCTGAGAGAGCGAAGATAATATGTTTAGCTGTTGAACTAAAAAGATGCAACTCTTTCACTACTTTTGTAAGACATTACTTGGGCTTTATTCTGCTTACAGCCTAGTGATCCATGTCAAAGTAAGGTAATGGAGATGTTTCATGTTTGGTTTCGCTACTTCCATCTTCTCTCTCATGCACTAGAAGAGTGGTAAATTCACATGGCTTTTTGTCATTTCTCTAAAGCAAATGAATATGAATTAAAGTATAGGCTACAAAAACAGCACAAGCTGACTAAATGCCAGAGTCCTTCCTGAGCAATGAAATTAATCAAAACAGTATGATTCACTGCTTGGTATTCAATACCACATCAGCTTCAAGCACATTATTATACTCATATAAAGGAACAACAAAGTAGTAGGGAAAAGGTTTTTAATTTGTCTATTTTTAACAAATAAAGCTCAACCTCATTGAACATGAATGAATGAATTCAAAATGAATCTCAAATCCTATTGGCATTAGGCTGAAAGCCAGCAGATTATGTGCTTTCTTCCAAAATGGAGCGACTAGCAGTCTGGCTTTTGAAAGTGGCAGCCCTTTTGAAAGTGCAGAGGCTTGAGAAAACCCAGCTGCTAGTTCCACAAAGGGCCTTTTCTGAAAAACACGAACAATTAGATGAGTGAGGAGACGAGCAGAGTGGTGGTACTGGAAAAGCCCTAACAGCTTTTTCAACACTGTAAGTACAAGTGACAATAGCTGTTGAACATACGAAGGATTCAAGGGAATATTGTGACCTTGCACCAGCCTGCAATACTTTGCTGATGACAGGCTTGTCAGTGATCGACTGGGGAATTTTTGAGGTGAGAGGCCATTACTCATTACAGTGCTGAAAACAGTATCTCCCAGCTCCTAAGATTAACAGCAAGACCTGAGCAAATAGTGCAAAAAATTATTCACAAATGATTCACATTTCAAAACAAATTCATATGGTCATGGTTGATGCCCGATGAAGAATCAGAAGCATGAGAATCTGTGCATCCAAGAGCAAAAGATAGAAATGCCAGGAGCTGGAGAATCACCAGGGGGCAGCAAGAGAGTCTGCTGAGAGGGGAAACTGAGGCAGGGTCAGGGTCCAATGATGGCTCAGATAAAACCCTGTCATGGTTACTTTTCTGTCTAATCAGAACAGCTCAGCCTTCCAATTTCAAACATGCAATACCCAAAGCAATACTCAAAATGAAGTTTGTGGGCAGTTCACAGAAGAGTCAAAAAAACAATAACTGAACAATTTTGACCAATAAACATGGACAGCATGATCTGTTCAGACAACATGGGAACAGAAAAAAAAAAGGTTACAATTTTTTTGGTGTGAATAGTTCACACAGCTCTAGTATCAGGTTTATGTAGTTGAGACCAGCTGGTGATTTGGATAGCGAATAGCTCTGGTCTGCTGTTTAAATTGAGAAATAGTAATTCAGGCCAGACAGCATATGTACTGCTTTGGTTTTAAATTTGTTCCAGACAAGACACTAGCTGTGAATTACTTAAGCCATAATTCACACCTTGTATATGTTTGATTGCTTAAGTACATAGTTACATTATCATTTACAGGTATGCAGTTCTTTAAGTGCTCTTTGCAAATTGAACATGTGACATGAAACTGAAATAAAAATGCACAGGTTGGATTTATTTTAATAGCTGCATTGTGGCACATTTAAAAATACATGTGATATGTGTTGATTGGACATAATCAACAAGATGGGCCTGATTCTGAATTCACCCATTTTACAGTAGTTTATTGACTTCAGTGGAGTTATTCCTGATTTACAACAATAGAAGTGGGTTCAGAATCAGGGTCGATAAGTGCATTTATCTGAAGTTATCATATGCATGTAGCTTTATGCATCGAAATAAGTACAACTGTGTTGGGGTTTTTTTGAGTGAAACTCTAAATATAGGCACCCACATGCCTAAGTGATGCCATATTATACAATTGATTCTTATTAGAAGTAAGTTATAAAAATACTGGACATTGTTAAACAAAAACCTAAGTAACAGACTTGCTTAAAAGTGAAATATGCAACACCAGTAACTTCCCAGCTGCAAAGTCTCCATGACTGAATTATTTAGCCTTAGTTTTTCAATGGAATTCAATGTTCACTGTATTAAAAAGGTGCCAGGATGCTAACCTTTGCATTCAGAAGAGGCGTCTCTTAAGCCTTGGCATAGTGCTTGTATTTAATAAACTTTACATTCCCAACAATGTACTAATTAATTCAAATAGAATGTCACGATGTTAAACTATTCAAATTATTTTTAAACCAAAATGTTCTTGGCCAATATTCATTTTAACTTCATCACTTCCTGCGGGAAAAGAATTTCTGTAATTTTTTTTAGTAGCTGACTTTCTACTCATTAGTTAAACCCTTTGATGTTGCTTTAAACTAATGTTTCCCATTCCCATGATGCAGCAATACAACTTTAGGATGTGCAGTAAGACGTGTATTTTAGAAACGTTTGCTTGATTTTTGCTTTCTTCTGACACTATGTAATTGGGGTGTGACAAGCTGGTTGAAAATTTTCTACTAAAAGGCTTTGTTGATAGATATGTTTTCTTGACTAGATGGAAATTTTTGCCACAATTAAAAATATTTTTGGGTTTTCACTGAATGTTGTAAACATTATGTAATAAAAAAATTAAAATTTTCAGGTTATGTAAATGAAAAAAATTCACTTCCATTGACAATTTTTCTTCCAGGAGCAGGGGCAGTCCTTTTCCTAATAAGGTTGACGTGTGAGTTAAAGTCACAAAAGGTTTACTCCTTTTACATGGAAAGGTCCATGTAAATGACTGCTTCTTGGAGCACTCAGTCCTGGAACTCGTAAGAGGAGAGGTAATTCTTGATTTAGTTCTAAGTGGAGCACAGGATCAAGAGGTGAATATAGTTGGACTGTTTGGTAATAGTGACCACAATATAATTAAATTGAACATCCCTGTGGTGGAGAAAACACTACAGCAGCCCAACACTGCAGCATTTCATTTCAGAAAGGGGAACTACACATAAATGAGGAGGTTAAACAGAAATTAAAGGGTACAGCGCCAAAGTGAAATCCCTGCAAGCTGCATGGAAACTATTTAAAGACATCATAATAGAAGCTCAACTTAAATGTATACCCCAAATTAAAAAACATAGTAAGAGAACCAAAAATGTGTCACAAAGTAAAAGAAGCAGTGAGAGGCAAAAAGGCATCCTTTAAAAAGTGAAAGTTAAATCCTCGTGAGGAAAATCGAATGGAGCATAAACTCTGGCAAATGAAATGTAAAAATATAATTAGGAAGGCCAAAAAAGAATTTGAAGAACAGCTAGTCAAAGATTCAAAAAGTAATAGCAATTTTTTTTAAGTACAGCAGAAGCAGGAAGCATGCTAAACAACCAGTGGGGCCACTGGAGGATCAAGATACTAAAGGAGCACTCAAGGACAATAAGGCCATTGAGGAGAAACTAAATGAATTCTTTGCATCCGTCTTCACGGCTGATGATGTGAAGGAGATTCCTAAACCTGAGCCATTCTTTTTAGGTGACAAATCTGAGGAACTGTAGCAGATTGAGGTGTCATTAGAGGAGGTTTTGAAACAAATTGATAAACTAAACAGTAATAAATTACTAGGACCAGATGGTATTCACCCAAGAGTTCTGAAGGAACTCAAATGTGAAATTGCAAGACTACTAACTGTAGTCTGTAACTTATTTAAATCAGCTTCTGTACTAAATGACTGGAGGACCGCTAATGTGACACCAATTTTTAAAAAGGGCTCCAGAGGTGATCCCGACAGTTACAGGCCAGTTAGCCTGACTTCAGTACCAGGCAAACTGGTTGAAACTATAGTAAAGAACAAAATTGTTAGACACATAGATGAACATAATTTGTTGGGGAAGAATCAACATGTTTTTTGTAAAGGGAAATCATGCGTCACCAATCTACTAGAATTTTTTAGGGGGTCAACAAGCATGTGGACAAGGGGGATCCAGTGGATATAGTGTACTTGAATTTTCAGAAAGCCTTTGACAAGATCTGTCAACAAAGACTCTTAAGCAAAGTAAGCTGTCATGGGATAAGAGGGAAGGTCCTCTCATGGATTGGTAACTGGTTAAAAGATAGGAAACAAAGGGTAGGAATAAATGGTTAGTTTTCAGAATGGAGAGAGGTAAATGGTGATGTTCCCCAGGGGTTTGTACTAGGACCAGTTCTATTCAATATATTCATAAATGATCTTGAAAAAGTGGTAAACTTTTGCTGCTGTGGCTCCATGGTTTCTCCAGCCACCGTGGTGGCTGGGAGCTGCGGGGTTTCCCCCTCTGCCTGCCTAAAGAGAAAACTGGACACCCACAGCCACTTGCCTGAGGCATTCCCCTCCCTCCTCACAAGGCTGTTACCTGTTGCTGGAACCTTGCAGGGGGCCCCCTGTCATTGCTGTCGCTGGGACCTGGCAAGGTCCCCACTGGCTGCCAGCTCCAGAGTTCCGCAGCCCCTGGGGCTGAAGCAGAGAATGTCATGGAGGTTTCTGGAAGTCATGGATTCCGTGACTTCCATGACCTCTGTGACATAAACGGAACCTTAACTATAAATAATCAAACAAATTCATGCTCATGAGTAGGGTTAAGATTTTGTCACTGTTATTTTCAGTAAAAGTCATGGCCAGGTCGCAGGAAATAAACAAAAATTCATGGAAGCCTGTGACCTGTCCGTGACTTTTACTAAAAATAATGGGGAGGGGGGCTGACTGAAGCCAAAGTGCGGGGGTGTGGGGGGAGGAGAGAGAGTCCACCCCCGCTGTGTGAGAGGGTGTTCAACATATTCCAGGGCCCTTGACACAGCTGCAGTGGCTCAGAGCTCCGGGGTCCCCCCCATCACCCGCAGTGGCTGATGGCTCCAGGTTGCCCCTGCCACGTAGGGACTGAAGCGGAAAATGTCACAGAGGTTTCTGAAAGTCACAAAATCCACGTGGACAAAAAAGGGCTAAATAAGAAGAATAAATTTTCCTATATGGGGTGGATCTATTTGTTCATAGCAGTAACAGCCGGTGGTGAATGTCATTTAATTCAATCTTTCACATATGTCTACAACATCTATGCCCTTGATCTCCTCTAGAGCATTCTGCTTGAAAGCTTATGCTCCAATATGTCTGTTAATCTATAAGGTGCCACAGGACTCTGTCGCTTCTTTGCTTAAAACAACTATTCAAAGAAATAGAAAACATAATTTGAAAGGAAAGTAACTCCCTGCATGATCTTTGATGAAGGACAGGACAGAGTCAACCCTATATATTTCCAAATAAACTGTCCAAGGATATTTACCTTTATAAACTTTAAATTATGGCTGTTTTATCAGTTAAAGTGTGCTGGATCTTTTTGGTCCACTAGTGGTTTAATAAATGGCCCTCCTAACATTGCAACTTCATTTATTAAACTTAAATGACTATATCTATGGAGTTGCAATTAGAGTAATCTCTTCCTGCTTATTGCCTTTAAAAATGCACTAAGTGATTCAGGTGAAAATAAATTCTGGAACCCAGAATAGGAAAAAAAATAATAATTTGAGGGTGTTGTTCATTTACTGGACTTGATCCACCCCTGCTCCAATGGGGCAGCTACATCAGCAGTAGCATTAACTCAGGGCAAGGTATGTAGTTGTAACAGGTTGCACCAGGGAAGCTGTTTTAATGATCCGAGGGACTTTACAGGAGTACCACCACCATAGTCCCTAGGGATGCATTACATCTTCATATCTTTAAGATGTTTTGTCCCTGCACTTTCCCGCATGGCTGTTTCCTCCTACATCCTGGGCTGTTCTTCGTCTTTAGGCCCTTCTCAACATCCATACGAGCACTGTGAATTATGCTTAGAATTTCTGATCTCAAGTTGTGTAGTATTAGGTGTCCTTTGTTCAGAATCCCATCATATGTAACAATTTCACCTCTATAGTATCAATATGTTTTAATATTTGGTGGTGCCTGGGCTGTTTCTGTTGGCCACCTCTCTAGTATTATGCTCTCTCCGTCTGTAGCACTGAGTAATCCTGTACTCATTTGAATGTCAAGTTTTGTTTCAGTAATGGGTAGTACTTGAATCAGACACACTTCAAACTCTTTTTCCTGCAGCTTCTTGAGCATATTCATTAGAAGCTCCAACATGAAATTCACCTTTGTTCATTTTTTTCCAGTGTCACAAACCTATCTGTTGTAGAGCCTTGTTTTGCAAATGTATCAAGTGGTTCAAAAACAACTCTTTCTGCATCAGAGCATAGTCCTCCGGCTGTACGTCCATGAGCATATGTATTTTGCTTTGGTATTTCTTTGCAATTTGTACTGAAAGTGAATGGTTGCTTTTATTGAATGCTGCTGCTGTACCTCCTTTGCAGGAAACCTTTGCATTGTGTTGCAATTGCCTTCACATATATTGCAGATAAATATGGTGTTTGCCCCATGTTTACTTTTGTGTTCTGCCTTAGAATGCATTTTTAATTAGAGGCACTTCCTTTTTGTCACTGATCACTAATACTTCAATTTGGGAAGGACAGTTTTCACCAGCCCAGCAAATATCAACGGTCATGTGCAAAATGAAGTCTCTCTCTCACACAATAACATTACTTTGACTTAGTTATCAACTCTACTACTGATAATTTGGTCTCTAATTAATCCACCTGTATCCTGGATCCATACCACCAGAGGATTCTCCTTGGTCCATGGTCAGACACATCAGCTCTTTGCAAGCAATGCAGTTCAAAGTGGACACATGGCACCTTGTCCGAGACCTGATGCCTATCTTTTAATTTGGCAAAGTCCCAATATGTAGTACAATGGTCCTGATTCCTAAAGCCTCACCCATAACACTATTTCAGGCACACCAGCAGGAATGTATTAACACACACACACTGTGGCTTTTCAAGTGCTTTGATTTACCATTGTTTAAACTTTCAAGATCTTGATAATGTGCATTAATTAGCAAGAGGGAAATGATAATGTAACAATAACTCAGCAAAGCCAGGATTCATTCTTGATTTGAATCTACTGGTGACACAAAGAAGAAAACTATTTAAGGTTAAATGAAAGCCACAAGAAGCTAACAAAAAATATTCTATAGAATGATTTTTCCAGCTTTCCCATTTATCTCAACCTTTAGGCAAATGGAAATATTTATGAATCCAGAAGAGATTTGACATTTGTAAAAAATCAGCTAGAACAAATGACTCTGGCAAAGCTTATATCCTTACATCAAACTCTAAGTTCTTAAGCAGCCTTTTACTTTCTTTGCCTATTTGTAAATTTCCGGTATTACTGATGGAAATATTCTTTAGTGGGTTTGTACGTGTATGGTGAAATCCACATTTGGCATACCAATCTAATCCTTCCAAGGCTAATTATACTACTTTAAGACTTGTAATCATATAAACTGTCCTGATTTGCACTTGTTTAGCTGTATGTTTTAATGTATCGCAATATGAATTAGAAAATTTTCACTTTATTTTAACTGATAGTAGAAATGATTTAAACAATAATTTGCATAGACATGTCTTGTGTATAGTTTTTAAATGTCTTCCTTGCTGTTTTGATCTTAAAACAATAATGTGGAACAATAATTTGAAGTCTATGCTATTTTTTAATCTTTAAATAAACTAAACTTATTGGGTGACTGACCATATGAGAAGACTTTATTAAATCATACATTGCTCACAGACTAGTCAAGATCACGTTATATACAATTATGGTCTGTATCACTCCAGGAATGATATCACATGAGATCAGTACTGAATTTCTTGCATACCTAAAGCTCAGATATGATGATGATATAATCTGTAAGGGCCTGAGGAGAGGTGGTGTTGTCCAGTGGAAACAGGTGTTTGACTGGTGACTTAGGAGACCTGGGTTCTACTCCTAGCTGTACCACTGAACTACTGGATGGCCTTGGGCAAGCCACTTCACCTCCGTGTGCCTCTTTCTGGGCAGGTGGAGCTCGTCAGCAATGGAAGAGAGTCCATCTAGCAGAATGAAAACACTGATCTCAAACCAAGAACATCAGGCCTGACTAGCTGGTTTGCAAAAGTTGTGCCAATCACAGTGCTATATGGATCTTCACCAGTGACACTGGCTAATGGGACAAGGTGAAGGCAAAGCAAGCAAATAGTCTGTAAGGGCTTGATCCCAAGCAAGCTGCAGGCAACAGGAGTTTTTCCACTGACATCAATGAGCTTTAGATCCCCGGGCTATATAACCCCAGGAATGATATCACATAATGTCTTTATTGCAATTCATTTCTTACATACCCTAAACTCCCACTGAAGTCAATGGGAGCTTAGCATATTGAGAAGTATCTTACCCCTACGTGGTCACACTATCTGCAGAAAGGATTGATTTAAATGGAACAACATGAGGAGTAAAGCACAGCTATATACAAGTGAAGGTGGCAGAATCTAACCCTCCATGATTATGACATTTTAGTATGTCAAGCATTTTGCTAAATCATTTTGTTTACAAAATATTTAAATTTTGTTTCAGTGACTATAGAATTCAATAGTTACAATTTTATATAAGAAATGTGTATTTATTAAGGAATGGAGAAACTAAGAAGAAAATCGAATATATTGATCAATAAATAGAAAAACATATTCCAAATAGTCCAGTGCACATTCTTACTACCGATTTTACAGTGTTTTCTTATAGCAAGGAGAGAACCAGTTGTTAATTCAGAGGGCTCACACACCCTTTGGATTTATAAAATAGTCTAATGTCCCTAAGAAACTTTTTCTATTTCCAATTACTTCTAAAGACATGAATAAAGTCACATAAAAGTTGTAATTCTATGAGAGCAACTTTGCCCAAGTGGATGTGCAGCAGTTTAAAATAGAATATTCAAATGAAATGAAAAAGCAGCCATTAAAAACAAACTGTGACACAGAGATCACAGAGGGTCAGCTGAAAAACCATCATAAAAATGATTAGCATTTCAAGGAAACACTGAAATTAAAATCCATTTTGATCTTTCATGGAAGGCTGTTGACAATGTTGAATATGATGAGTGAGAATTATGGATGTCTAAACAGAAATTTGCCTTTCAAGCAATAATAAAAATATAGTACATCAAGCTAAGAAACTAAAGATATCTAAAATATGGATTACATTGGACTTTCATCTTTATGTTACAGGAGTCTCTAAGTATTTACAGCAAGTAAAGACGTACCTCTGAAGACATTCATTACAAACACAACCCCTTCCTTCAATACTTAAACACTGTCATTTATTTTTGAATTTCATTCTGTCTAATTCCTGTCAATATAAATCATCCAAAGAATAAGTGCAAAAACATTTGATACAATTCTAGCCCTGTTTGCAGCTCGCTAGACTGATAGCAAATTACGGTATATTATAATGCCAGAAATCCATCAAAGAACACGAGCCATCACAAAGGATTGTTAAACTAACGTGCAGAATCATATGCATATTTATTTTAAAAATCTGTTATTGAAGTTTATCACATATCTGTTTTGCAAAGTACTAAATAATATAAAAATGTTAGGTGTACTTACAACTTGTTCCAAACATCAAGAATATGTAGAACCAGGAGCCAGATGTCATTTCTCTCTCACACAGCAATAGAGTTAATAAAAGTGAGCGTATATTGTCTCCTAAATAGCACTCAAACCACAGTGATTGCTGTATGTTCTATTTCTGACTGCAACCTTCAGCGGAATACAAAGCAAGCTTCCTTCCCTTTCTTTGCTCCCTCACTTACTCTCCTTGCAGTGTCTCTCTCTCTCAGCCACCCTCTCTCACTCCCCCAACCAGTGATAGGGGGAAAAGTTTCAGAGAATGTACAGTCTCTTCTTGTTTACACTAAGGATCTTGTTTCTGTGTCCTGTGACAGACTAAGGCTGGGGTGGGTGCATTGACAGATATTTGCCCTGATGAAAGCCATTACACAGAATAATCAGCACTCTAGATAATTATCAGTGGAACTAGGGACTTTTAAATATCGTTATTGGGAGAGTATTAAAGGAAAATGGGCTCATTTAAATTAATCCCTTCTAAATTAAACATTTGTTACAGCTTGGATAAAAGATTAGAGGTTTTCCTCGTAAGGGGAAGTAATATGTATAAAAACAATCTCCTATTAGGAAGTCAATGATTAGCTAAAGTAGAGTAATATAAACAGAATTTATTTCCTATAACACCACATAATTTACTAAAAAGTATATTTGTTTATATTATTAACAATCATTAAGTACTGCTTTTGCATTTTTACCAATGCTAAACTAAATTACCTGGAAGGGTGAAGAAAACAGTCCCATTCAAACATTTTTTTACAGAGGAATTAACATTGCCACAGCTCCTAGAATTTATTTTCCTGCTATAGTAATTGCTTTCTCCTTATTTCACTTCTCTTGTGTTACTGCCCATAACAACATCCATTACAAGAGTCCCAAACCCCTTTAGCCTCCCCCACCAGTCTTATAGATTCATAGAATCCCCCCACCAGTCTTGAAGCACTAACCCTTATCAGTAGACTTAGTTTATTGTTTCAGTAGTGCTATTCACTCTAAACACCATCTTGTTCCTCCATCTCCTATACCTGCCTATTCTAGGGGAAAAAAAGGTGTGGTTCTAAAATGCGATGGCAAACACCTTTAGGCAGGGCAAGTTTTATTTTAACATCTGTTAACTGGTTGAGGAGAATTGGAGGGCGGAGTCCCAGGTTCATCTGCCCCCACCAAAGCCTAGAAAACTGAATCAAAAAGACTTTCATATTTTCCACTTTCAAAAAAGTTCCGAGCTGACACACCTCAGGGAGCCCTGGAATATAAGTGGTAACTTGCCAGCTGTTGCACCGCCAGATACTAGAAAGGAAAGGCAATTTTGAGAAATTATGTTTGTGTGTGAATGTGAATTTAGAGCACGTGAAAAGTACTGACCATGTTGCAGAGTGAAGTCCACATTATTGCTATGACATTGTATTAATAAAATGCATATTATTAATTCTTGGTCCCTACATACCCAGTATGAAACTCTCAATAGAAAGAGTTAACACAGAGAAGGTCTTGTCCACATAATCACATAAGGGCCAGCTGCAGCAACCAGACTGTCATTAGGGGGACTGGATGGGTTACATAGTCTTGTCTGGTTGGGGACTAGCAGAAGAGCTGGTCCCCTTGCAAACTGAGTATAGTTACACTTGCATCAAAGAGCTTCACAAAAGGCAGGTTAATACCCAAGCTGTATGTTTCAGGGTTACTGACTGTGGGTTGAAGGGCTTCCAGGGTGGGAGGATAGGTGGAAGGATACTAGAACAGACAGTGAGCAGAGAATGTGAGAAATACACCATGTTCTGTTGTTCTGGCCACCTCTGTCCAAGGTACACAGGATTTGTGTACATTTTGGAAGTAAATAAATTAAACTACAAAATACACTGAGTTGGTCACCTATTTCTTGCCTCCTAGGAAACTAACCTACTACAAAGACCCCAAATCTGCTGCCTCTCAGCAAAAGAGTAATATTATTTATTCACAAAACAAATACAACCCAGATATTTTCAGCATAAGTTTCCCACACAGTCCTGTATCTGAACTTTTCCCTGAGGAGACCACCTCTTTGATTGAAAGAGTACTTTTGTCTCATGCCTACTTAACCCTTAGCCACTTTTCTGAGGACTGCTAAGCAGGTGCCAATTAACATTAGTTCTGATGGGGACACCTGTTCCCTGGGAACAACACTGAGACAAAAAACTAATTTTAGTTAGGCCACCAAAAAGGTATAATAGTAACAAATCTTGACATATCTAAAGTTTTATATCACATTCCCAATCCCAAGAAACACCCAGTCTCTTTTAGAAATTATGTTTAAGCAAACAAGCTATATTGACATTGAAAAATATAGACATTGTGAACTTCAAAGAATAAAAGGGAGTGTTTGCATGCTCATGGTGCATGCAAACACACACCAGTTCTATCCCAATTGTATCTTTTAAGAAATAATGTAGATTTACTAACAC
This sequence comes from Chelydra serpentina, assembly GCA_037349315.1. Classification (NCBI taxonomy): domain Eukaryota; kingdom Metazoa; phylum Chordata; order Testudines; family Chelydridae; genus Chelydra; species Chelydra serpentina. Next base: position 5,640,031 of record JBAIAC010000014.1, on the reverse strand, counting down.
AGTGTCAGAGGGTAGCTGGCTTTCGAAAGGGGTCAGGGGACTAGCCTACCTGTGACAGGCTCTACAAGAGAATGAGGCAGCTCAGGTTCATCTGAGAGTAGTTAACTCACCCAGTAACTGGGAGGCAGTTAATTAGGCAGGGAAGCACCTGGGCATAATAAAAGGTTAAGGACCTAACTTAGAGGGGAAATGCCTCAGCAGAAAGGGGTAGGAGAGAGACTGTAGAGAGGATTTTTCTAGCAGAATGATGAGAAGCCAAGGCTCCAAAAAGGGAGCAGTAGTACAGCAGACTAGGAAAAACTACTGAGAAAGAGAAATAGAAGGTAGCTCAGGGAGCAATGAAGGACTGAGAAGGACTGGTGCTGGCTGTCGCAAACATGGGCCCTGAGCTAGACCCCAGAGAGAGTGGGCTGGGTGGTCCTGGGTTGCCCTACCTACTCCAACCAAAGGTTTTGGAGAAGGCTCTAAACCCAGGAGATCTAGGGCTGTCCAATCCCATGATAATCATGAAACTTCTGACTTCCCCCTTACCCTAAAGAGGACAGAGACTATTGAAGACCTGGCCAGAGGAACGGGTCACAACAAGAACTGGATGAATGCAGAACTGAGTGTGGTAGCATAAAGGGAATGGAATCAGATGGTATAGCTCCCCATCTGACTCCAAAGGAGTCCTACCAGATAAAGGCCCCACCTCACACACAACCATTGGCTAATCAACACAATAAAAAGCATTTAATAAATCATGCCATGGTATGAGCCAATGCATCAGTTCACTTAATGCTATTTAGCATCTTAATGATTCACAGTGCTCTATATTGTCATCATATGAACATGATTTTTAAAATACCAATTTTTTTAAAAAATCACTTTTGCCCTTAGTTTGGAATAACAGTTCTAGACGTTGAACGGAAAATATGGGACTGGGGAAAGGGGAACATTATAATACTGTTTCAAGATGCTTTTGTGAGAAAGTAATAGGCTGGTTATGTGTCAACTTTCTATAGAAAGCAGGCAATAATAGGCACACCACACTGAAATAAAATCTTTGTTCAAATCAACTTCAGGCAGGTACTCAAATGTGTTTGAATGCTACGGGGGTCAAAATCTTAATTTTCCACCTGTAGCTATAGAAATCTTTATATTTCACAAGTGAAGCTTAAATGTTGCAAAGGATAAGATGTTGCTTATAAAGTAAGCCTGTGTGTCACCTACATCAGTGGTGTGCAAACTGTGGGGTGTGTCCCCTTAGGGGGGGCGCAGAGGAACATTGGAAGGGGGAATGAGCAGTGATACCAGGTGGTTTGTGCCAGCCTCATGTGCTGGGGCCTGGGCCAGCCCTCCTGGAAGGTGGGGAGAGAGCGCCACCTCCACTAACTCACCTCTGTGTTCCACTCTGTGTTCAAAATTCTCTATTCTGCCCTGATCACATAGCAGCCCCATTACTGGTAGTGCCTCACTCCACTCAACTGTAGGTGTTTTATAAGACAGGCATCTGTAAAAGCTACATGGAGGTTGAATAGAATCCAAAAATCTCTATTGTAGATTTGTAAGAATCAAGTCTTTGTATTTTTTCAGGTGGCTTAACAAACACTTCTTGTCCTCTTAACTTATGGAATCAATATAAGTACCTTCATTAGTCAACTTCTGGACTGAAGTCTGCTTCTTCCAGTACATTTTCAATGGATATCTCTGATTGATCCAAGGATAGCTTCTATTTCTGGACAAAGATCTACTACTGTTGTAGCAGATGCCTGGATTACATTGTTTAATGACCCAAGTGGTTTCAACAGTAGACTTACAAGAGAGAGAATGGCGATAGTCTTCTCTGAACTTAGTAACAAAAGTAGTCCACCAGCCTCACTACTTAGATCTGTCCTATCTTGGTGGATACTTTCTAAAGACAGTAATAACGGTTGCAGTAATTTTAAGACAACTGCCAAGAATCACTCATGAGAAAGCCAGCAGGTTTTCCCAGGTTGAACTTCAATCCCAGTGTATCTTCTATTTGTTTCCAAAATGTTCAGTCCTTTTGGACTCTTGCTGAAAAAAAAAAAGAGTATAAAAAAGCCATTATATTTGTGGCTTTTTAATGTCTTTTGGAGATTCTGCAGCTTGTACTAGCGCTAGCTGGAGTAGATGGCCTCTACTGTGTGTATAGGAGAGATTAGGGTTACACTTTTCTCTGAGCAAAGCTTGTACTCCACTATGTCTTCCAGCAAAGTTTGTAGCTCCATCAAATGCACAAGCAGCCATCTGTTTGGGGTTCAATTTACAAGCATTTAACTCTTCTAAGATGTCACAGATGCAGCTGAAGTGTCTTCTATAACTAAACATCTAGAATGCATCTACTGGCCTACCACAGACATCAAGATAACATACGTAATGACTTAATACATGATGCCTATTTGCATTGGTGCATTTGTTGGCCATGTATGCACATATTTTGAATATCGTGAGAATTTTCTTCACTTTTTCAACTCCTGAGTCTTTCACTGTTGCACTACATGTTTCAAGAGAGTCAGTTGAGTTTTTTGCAGAAAGATAGTGAGCATTTGCCAGTCTTGTTCGGAACCAGTGTCCAACTTCAGGATTAACAAGTGACAATGCACTTAACATAGGCCTCTAGTTTGTAGTGTGTGGTATCTCTTGCTTAAATAGAAAGTATGACGCAATAGCCATGTTGGTTCACATAAACTGAGTTGTGTCTCCAGCATTCTTAACAGCCTCATTAAGTTCTTCTAAAATTGGCTTTGACGGTGACTGGCTTATAAGGCTTTCTGCATGTTGATGCAGTCCAGAAGCATGGTGTTTTGCAGGTTGTCAGTATTGGCTTAGCTGATCAGTGTGGCAAACCAAGCTCCTCCACTTTTACTATATAAATCCATGACATGCCCACATCTTAAATAGTACGTGTAGTTCTGGTCACACCATCTCAAAAAAGATATATTGGAATTGAAAAAGGTACAGAGAAGGGCAACAAAAATGATTACGGGTATGGAGCAGATTCCATATGAGGAGAGAAGCCTGGCCCTTTTCAGCTTCGAAAAGAGACGACTAAGAGTGGATATGATAGAGTCTTATAAAATCTTGATTGGTGAGGAGAAAATGAATAAGGAAGTGTTATTTATCCCTTCACTTAACAAAAGAACCAGGGGTCACCCAATGAAATTAATAGGCAGTAAGTTTAAAACAAAGTTTTAAAGGAAGTATTTCTTCACACAACGCACAGTCACCCATGGAACTTTTTGCCAGGGATGTTGTGAAGACCAAAATTTTATAAGAGGGTTCAAAAAAGAACTAGATAAGTTCATGGAAGATTGGTCCATCAATGGCTATTAACCAGGATGGGCAGGGATGCAACATCATGATCTGAATGTCCCTAGCCTCTGTTGACCAGAAGCTGGGAGTGGATGACAGGGGATGGATCAAGCGATGTTTCCCTGTTCTGTTAATTCCCTCTGAAGCACCTGGAACAGTCACTGTCAGAAGACAGGATACTGGGATAGATGGACCATTGATCTGACCCAATATAGCCATTCTTACATAAAAAATAATTATTATAATAATAAAAAAGTTTAGTACAGAAACTCCCCGACCTCTTGAGATAGCAATGATGTGAGATAATGATCTTGACAAATAATGCATTTTAAAAATCTTGGCCTACTAGGAAACATATATTTATATAAGTTTCCCAGTCACAAACATAGCTTCTGGAGAAAGGTCACTAAAACATAGTCCAATTAGGGTGACCAGAAAGCAAGTGTGAAAAATCGGGACAAGGGGTGGGGAGTAATAGGAGCCTATATAAGAAAAAGACCCAAAAATCAGGACTGTCCCTATAAAATCAGGACATCTGGTCACCCTAAGTCCAATGCTCTGGCCTCTGTTGTTTGTCATGCCACCGTTCACTCTATTGCTCTGTCCCAATAGCCCTACACTGTCACCTTCTGCTGCCACCTGCCACTGTGACCTCTGTGAGTCGGTCTCTCACGGTTCCACCCGACTCTCAGTGATTTCAGATCTTCGGGATGGGGGGAACCTCAGTGCTAGTGCAGACTGGGGCATCTCTTCCACAGAAACACTGTCCCACCGCAGGTCTAAGCATTTAGACCTGATTATCAGCGATTTCCGCTCTAGTGGTCACTTAACAAACCAAAAGACTCTCTATGAAGCCTAATCAGCTCTGTCTTTAAACAGTGGAGAGGCGCAGGTCAAATAGTAGGTGTGACTCAGTCAGACCATCAAGCAGCACACCTGTCTCCACCCTCTCTCTTGATGCCCTCAATCAGCACAGGCTAAGGACAGTTCTACTGCCCTTTACTCATACAATAAAAACAACATTTCATTACCCCACCCCACCCCGCATTCAAGTGATTTGTAACCCAACCCCAGCCAAAATCTATCACTTGGGCAACACAGCTCTGTTTGCTGGATACCTAGGTAGATTAGGTGTGAATGTAAATACAATCTGGTCCTGAAACCTTTCCCCCCAGCCCCAGCTCATCACTAGCTGTCAGGGAGAGCTCATTTAAACTTTGCTTACAAATCATCATTTGAAATTATTAGGTTGGCCAACATCACTGAAATGAATGCACTGACGGTCACAAAAAACAAAATCTGTATAAGGAAGCTAGTCTGTGTTCATACTTTTCAAATCTATTATACTTTTTCAGATACACGTATTTTATCATATACTTTATATGCTTTTAAAGTGTGTATTCATGTTTCAATTTCAATTCAAATTCCCAAACAATCACTAAATTGGCAACACTGCATGTAACTAGTTCACAAAACTGGGGGGGGTGTTGGGAAAATTCAGGGGGGGTGTACGCCCTAGGGGGGTGTAGGGAAATCACTGGCCGAAGTGCTGCCGAATAGCTGGAATACCACGGGTGAGTACAAGGGGGTGGTGCCTTTTTTAAGCTCTGCTCCCCCTTTTAAAAGGCACCAAAAAATGTAAAAGGCGCTACTTGTACTCAGTGGGGGGAGTGGCCGCTCCCCCCGTTCCTCCCCTGGCTACGCTACTGGCTGTGCCTCCCAAACAGCCTGGCTCCCGCCCCCTATCCGCCCCCTTCCTCTTCCTGCATCCTGACTGCCCACCTCAGAACCCCCAACCCATCTGACTCCCTGACCCTAACCACCACTCTGTCAGTTTTATACCCTCAGTTCATGTGCTTGGGGACACCCTGCCTGGGCATTGGTTACTTTCCTTGCTGTTGCCTCTGGGGAGCTAATATCTGGCTGATTTTCCAACTTATAGCATGTTTTAGTGACCACCATACAACACAATTCTCATAACTTCACATGCATTAATGATACACATATATGGATAGAGAAAAGAATTTCAGCAGATCATATCCTTTCCCCTGATACCTTACAAAGCATGCTTTATATGTAAGATCATGATTATATGAAAACAAGAAATATGAGGGTTACAGTATGCTGTCCCAAGGTATAGAATGTCACAGTACTTGAAAACTATTATCATGTCGCCTCTTCAGTCTTCTCTTCTCCAGACTAAACAAATCCAGTGTTTTCAATCTTCCCTCATAAGTCATGTTTTCTATACCTTTAATAATTTTTGTTGCTCTTCTCTGGACTTTCTCCAATTTATCCACATCCTTCCTGAAATGTGGCGCCCAAAACTGGACCCAGTACTCCAGCTGAGGCCTAATTGGTGCGGAGTAGAGTGGAAGAATTATTTCTCATGTCTTTCTTACAACACTCCTGCTAATACATCCCAGAATGATGTTTGCTTTTTTTTGAAACAGTTTTATGTTGTTCACTCATATTTAGCTTGTGATCCACTCTGACCCCCAGATCCCATTCTGCAGTACTCCTTCCTAGGCAGTCATTTTCCATTTTGATTGTGTGCAACTGATGGCTCCTTTTTAAGCGGAGTACTTTGCATTTGTCCTTATTGAATTTCAGCCTATTTATTTCAGACCATTTCTCCAGTTTGTCCAGATCATTTTTAATTTTAATCCTATCCTCCAAAGCTTGGTATCGTCCGCAAACGTTATAAGTGTGCTCTCTATGCCCTTATCTATATCGTTAATGAAGATATTGAACAGAACTGGACCCAGAAATGATCCCTGCGGGACCCAACTTGAAATGCCCTTTCAGCTTGACTGTGAACCACTGATAACTACTCTCTGGGAATGGTTTTCCAACCAGTTATGCACCCACTTTATAATAGCTCCATCTAGGTTGTATTTCCCTAGTTTGTTTATGAGAAAGTCATGCGAGACAGTATCAACAGCCTTATTAAAATCAAGATATACCACATCTACCACTTCCCCCCACTATCCACAAGGCTTGTTACCCTGTCAAAGAAAGCTATTAGGTTGGTTTGACATGATTTGTTCTTGACAAATCCATGCTGTTATTTATAACCTTATTATCTTCTAGGTGTCTTCAAATCAATTGCTTATTTATTTGCTCCATTATCTTTCTGGGTACTGAAGTTAAGATGACTGGTATATAGTTCTCCAGGTGGTCCTTATTCCCCTTTTTATAGATTGTCACCATCTAACATTTTGGTGAAAACGGAAAGAAAATAGTCACTTAGCACTTCTGCCATTTCCACATTTTCTGTTGAGGTAGCTGTTCTCTTTTCATTTCTGGCCCCGTACTGGAGCTTGCACCCCCAGTTGGAGCCTGGGAATCATACTTCAGTCATGATTTCATCTTATGTTCATAACTTTAATGTTGTTCTATGCATTTTACCATGATATCACTGATCAACAAGTTCTTCTTCAAGTGATGGTCCGTATTGTGTTCCACTGAGAGGTTATACATGTGCGCCATGCGTCCAGAGCCGGAGCTTTTAAAAGTAGCACGTGCCCTTGTTCAGCCTGTATATTGGCCTGAGCAATCTTGTTGCACCTTTTCCATCTAGGTTAAGGAGACTTCTACTATCAGAAGTCTTCTCCCCATGTAGGTAATTGTAAGACATTGATCAACTTACTTCTTCTTAACCTTCTCTTTGTTATGCTAAGTACCTTTATACTTTGCAGTACAATAGGTGTCAATCAAAAATATCAACCCAAATTTAGAAGGAAATAATGTATTGCTTTAACGTTATGGACTCTTAAAATTAGCGGTTTTGCACATGTAGCTTAGAACTTTTGGATTATCTGGATGTTGCAAGCACCTTTTGAAAATAAACCTGTTAAGTGAAATCCTCTAATGCAGCCTTAACAGCATTTCATCAATAGGTGAAGGACATAAATGCTACAAGATGAATGTCTCAATTATAAATTCTTAAACATAATACTGGTAAAGCCAGTAAAGGCTGTCACCTCCCCATGCTACACAGGTCAGTGTGCTGTAAGCAAGCTGTTGGTATCAGAGCTCTGAAGCAAAGCTTCACCACACATAGGCACCTATGAAACAGCCCCTTACTCATCTGGGTTGAACCCCAGATCAGCACAGAGATACTACTTCATTCACCATGGATATCTCATTAAAATTAATGAGAATTTGATACATGAAGTGCTGTTGTATTTCAAAATGATGAGTCACTGTATTCCTCATATGATCTTACCACAAGTGCACAGTGCACATTTTAGCATGGGCTGAACATTTTGTGTCCTTCCTCAATGAAAGACCAACCCCAATCAGCATGCAGTTAACAGGAAGTTGCTGGTTTCACAAGTTAATGAACAAAAAGATTAGTACAATGCAGATAATAGCCTACAGAATATTGTTACTTAATAGTTCACAACAGATAAAAGTGTGATCAAGAGCTGGAGAAAAGAGAGGTGCACCTTCAGGTGTGTATTTTATCTGGAGCCAGTAAGTGAGGCTGATGTAGGAAACAGAACAAACACAATCGCATCACTACTGTTATTTCAAGCTTACTTTGAAACAGAACTTGCTATGACAAAAGCTTAATTTTAGGAAAGAAGGAAGTTCTCTCAGTCCCTGGTGACTGGAGCACTGAGAGACAGATTTTCTTCTTGTGCACCCTGGAACATTTTGGGTAGTGCTCAGACACCATGGTGATGTGATCCCTTTGATGGAATACAGAAAGATAAGGTAGAGCTCTTGCCGTCTCCTGAGAACAGTGCCTTCCAAACCCTTCCTGAAATACCTCTCTTAAACTAAAGCCTGGAGACACAATACAATACCTACTAATTTAAATTTATCTCTACACAGAGAGTGGTCAGTTAATGAAGTAACATTCCAGCAATATACACTGTGCTAGGTTTAGACTGCACAGCAGGTGTTCCATTGAATTCTATTCATCTTCTAATACAGCTGTCATCATCATCACCATAGTATCTCAGCACCTTCCAGAAGTGCATTAAGTGATATGAATAGTATCTCTCATATGTAACACCCAGCATGTCCAAAATACAGGACAGAATAATCATCCTTGAGGACAGAGAAAGGAAGAATTCAGAGGCAGCTCAGAATAAATATGCCCGGCAAATTTAAGTGGTGGATCTAAGAAAACATTTGGGTTCATCTACTTATGAACAGCTGTTTCCTTATGGACACTGATATGGTCTACCTTGGTTAATTTTTTCTCCTCACATGACTGGAGCATTTACAAAATTACCTACAGGAATTAGAGATGGGCTCAGATTGCATAGTCCCAGTCTAGATATGATCTTTCCCAAAGTTTAGATGGGATGTGGGTGGGTGTTTGGTCCTGGGGTTTTGGACTGGCTACAGAAATAGGGACCAGATGCAAAATGCGAATAGCTGACCAGCTGCTCCTAACAGCAACCCTGATTGCTAAAAACAATCTCCTTCCGTAGCAGTGATGGACAACATCAGCTCTCTTGATAGAAAAACGGTCCAATGAATGAGATGGCAGCTCTGAACAGTCATTTATAAAATACTGGACAGATCTGAACAATTTGCAAAAATGTAGTTTTTACATTTGCACCTTTATTCATATTGACCAGAATTGTTCCTAATGCCATGTAACAATATAACACAGCCAGACCTATCTGTATTAGTCTGAGCTAATCGGTTTGCCAAAATTATTTCTTCATCAAACAATACCCTGTGAAACTTTTCTTTTTCTGATTCAAACATTTATTTTAATGAGATAAAGGTTTCCCTTTCCCAATGATAAACTGTGTTACTATGGGTGTGTCTTTGCTTTTCTTGCCTGAAATAAAACAAACTGCATATTTGCAGAACAATTAACTGAGTTTTCAGATAGTGAATTTCTCCTAGTTCTGTTTCTAAACATACCCAGGAATAACCTAAATATGTCCAAATGCGAGTGCCCCCCCCCAAAAAGTTTCAAGTGACACCACAATTTTAATAAAAAGCATATATAAAAAGATGGAAAAATCATGTTTTTGGTTAGATTTTTATTTTACAAATATCTGGCTGAAGGAAGATGTGACTTCATCTCCAAAGTGAATCTGTATCTAATCACATCTGTCTGATTTTTGTCCTTTTCTTGGGAAAATCTGCAGTACAGTAGTTTGAAAAATAATAAATAATTTTCAGCATTGTACATTGATCGTTAAACAATGTCTTGCTTTAATCTCTGAACTTTAATGGATGTGTTTTTATTTTTAATTTAACCTTGTTTCTTAGTACTGTTTGTATTTTACACATTACTAGGATTCCTAACTAAACTCCAAGAACAAGAAGGGGTGAAGAGTTGGAGTAACACATGGCTTAAGAATTGTTTTCCTAAAATATGCTGCTATAGAAGATAATACTAGACTCTGGATAAACTTCTCTAGGTCATTCCATATAGGCAATTTCTAGTTGCTAGTCATGGTGGATAACACATAACTAAAAAATGATGGATAACATAGTGGATATATGTATCATATCTCAAATGTAATATATCCTAGTTTTAGCAATCTATGTATAAAAATTAAATATGACTGAGGTTTGCTGGTTATTTACAAGTGAATTTAGTTTGATCTAGTTACAGTGAATGCTCTTAGAGGACCTCCGGCTTTTCCAGAAAAGAAATATTATGTTGTTTCTAGTGTGTCCTGGATTAATCCTGAAACAGTGAAAATTATTCTGTGAAATGTAGTATGCTGGGTAAAATGGCTATTTAAAAGTGCTCTGTATCTTTAGAAGGGCCTTTCAGCATAGGAGTGGGTTGCTTTTACTTAGGCTAGAGTAAGTAAACAAGAGACTGATATTAATTACAGCATGCAACTGAGAGAGTTGTTGTATAATGAAACAGTTAATAGATTGCTAAAGGTTCCTTATCTGGGTTTTTTTATGCAACAGCATGGCCAGTGAATGTTGAGAAGATTCTGTTTACAAAGAGAGTCCTTCTTGTAACAGGGGTTCCTGTAACAGGGGCGTGGCTAGAACATGAGGTTCTTATAACTGGGAGGGTAGTGTGAACTCTGGCTCTAGGCCTTTCAAGACATGGAGTTATTGAGTGTCCAGTTTGTTGTAATTTTTTTTTTAAATTCAAGAATGTGGCTTTACTGAGACATTTTTTTCATTAAACGATGATGATGATGATGATTGATGAACTGATTATTTCCTTAGCCTACATAAGTTAACTGCAAGAGAGGGTTGAATGAAGATTAATTTTGTTGTCTATGAAATAAGAACTTTTTTGTTTATGGGTAATCTCTTCCCGTAAAGAGGGTAGAGTTGAACAAGTAAGGACTCAGTCCTGCAATCAGACCTGGTAGCATAGATCGCTGGGTTGCATACAGAGATAATGTAAAATCCTAAAACAGACAGATAGTTACATTTGCCCAGGACACTGACTCAGAAATCATGGACTTTGTTTCATGAGTGGTATCTTCAGCCAACCATAATTTCCTAAAAAAAGAGTCATCCACAAGCGTGACTCTGTTGACTTTCTCTAGATATACTGGGAAAGTTACTACTGATAGATATTGGCCACCACATCTATGTTTATCTCAGGTCACTATTTCATTCATCACTTTTTCAGGCTTGGTACACTGATAGCCTAATAGCTTAATCCTTGGTGTTTCTGGCAAAGATCTGACATGAACCTTATAACTTCCTTGCATGTCTAGTGTTCCGACACTGCAACAATAATGACATTAAAAACAGTTAGTGAAATTCTAATATATTTTTCCTTCAAAGCCTCATAATGGAAATTATTCCAAGGAAACAAGAGATCCCCTTGCTTTTATGGTCTTTGCTGTTGTGGCATTGTCTTAATGCAGCCAAAAGATGGCCAGTCTTTATCATAATGTACAGGGGATATGAAAGAGGCACTCTGTTCCTCACCAAGTAATGACATTATTTCACTTTTAAAAAGCAGGGTCTGTAGAGGAGGATGGAACCTGCATGTTTTTCCTGTAACATTTCTTACTCCTGTCTTTTCTGCAGTCCCTTTACATTTAATCTGTCCCTTCCTTGTCTGCAACTATCCTGTATAATTCTCCACTGGTTTAAAGTCAGTTGAGGGTGAGATTACATTTCAAATACTGAGATTCATATTCTGCTGCCTATGAATCCAGCCGAGGAGTATAATGGTGGTAACTTCAATTGGAGTATATGACTACTCAGTTCTCTTTGAAGAGGAAAAAAGTATTAAAATTGCTATGAAGATTTTAACATTGGATTCATTTAAAAAGTTATCTTTTTTGATGTATTGCACATTTAATAGGGCATGACAGCATATTTATTTACCTTATACATACAAAATAGCATCTTTATGAATGCTTTACTGCAAAAGAAAATCACTGCCAATATGGCATAAGAGAATATTTTATATTATTTGAAAGACAATAACTGTTATGCGATATACTAAGGGTTTTATAGTGTGTCACCCTGCCCAGGATCTGCAAGCCACTTTACAGATGTTAGCCAATTAATCTTCACATCACAAGTTCCATTACAAAGATATTTTGCTCAGAATGTTTTTAGCAGCAGAGACAAATTCCAATGTAGAGATAATTTTTATGATTTAGAGTTAGGAGTGCACAGCTTTTATTAAACCCTACCCTAATTTCCCCAATAAAGATCTTAATCTGTTTGGGTTGTTATACTATGCTAGTCATTGTCATATCTGATACCCAAGGGAAAATGTGAATCTTCAGCTCTCATGTTTTACTAATTGTGACTAGTTCACAGTGTTGAGTAGTATTCACATTTTTCTGTTAGGCTATTCTATTACTATAGTCAGGACAATAAGATCAATGAGTAGAAAGAGTGGCACTGGATAGACTTTTTTTTTTAAACTCAGTTCTAAATGGATGTATCTCTGTTTCTTCAATTAAGAGAACTGCACTTTAAGCAGTAGCAAAATGAGTTTGTTGAACAAATGAAATAATTGTATCAGAGCACAAAGAAAATGAAAAGGGAATGGAGAAATGCCAAAAATAACTCATAAGGAGAAAAGAGTTGACTCATTTCAGAAAATTAAGCTATTATAAAAAAGATTTTGTGTGCCAAGGTTCATCTGTCTAAGTTTGCTACCTAAGCAATAGGGAAAATGAATAATATAGGCAATGCTGATACATGGAAAAGGGGCAGGGAGGAAAGAGCTATGCAACCATCTTTCCTTTCTGCACAGTCCCCTCTCCCCTTGCAATTTGGGCCCTTCTGTTTCTGTACATGCAGTGTTGGAAGAAGAGAGTTTATGGACCTGAGTCAACCAATCAATTGCTACTGCTTTTGTTCAATTATAATGCACATGCTTAAAATGTAAAGTATCTTACCAATTTTCTGTATGTTTTAAATTTAAAAATCTGAGAATTGAGTTGCATCCATAATACATGACAAGAGCCAGAGTTGACTGTCAAACAGAATAGCCAGCTTCAGGTAATTAGTCCATACAAATGCATTAAAATGAGAACCTATGAACCAGAAAGACTGAGCATACGATAGTTGAATACATTATAAGACAAAGACCATAAAGGCCAAATTCTGCTCTTATTACATTGACTTCAGTGGGAGATGCACCTATGTACATGAAAACTGAATTTCATCATATGAAACTATCTGAGGATTTGAAGTTTTGTATTCAGAATAGGAAACCCATGGACAAAGACTAACCATCACTTCTTTGGAACACCCAATAATGAAAGATAGATGGGAAGATCCTGTACCATGCTAAGTCTTGTTTGACTTAGACCCAAGTGCCCATGTTGGCCCTAAAATTTGCCTTTGATAAGTGTGTTATCAAACACAGTTTGATAACTTTGATAACTGTGTTATCATGTCCCAAGTACTCAATAAAAATACCACCTCAGGATTACTGCAAATATCGTGTTATTATTTATTTGATCACTAAGGTAGCTGACAAATTCTTAAATGGGACAACAGTATATAGGTTGTCAGCAAGTAATGTCACTGATCAGTCCATCAGCCCTCACAGAGAGAGCGCCGATCACAACACATCAGATGTGGTGTTCTAGCCAGTCCTCCAACTACCCGCTGGCCAGGCTGTCAGTAGCACCGGACACCCGATTGACATAGCGCACAGCAGCCTAGAACTTCTGAGTGATCCGCCAACCACAGCCTCCCAAGTAGCTGGGATAACAGGTGCGCGCCACCACACCGGGCTGCAAGTAATGTATACCCCAATATTTCTATGAAAACAGAATGAAGACAAAGAAATGGTGTTCTTTTTTTCTCTTTCCCAACAATCTATTCATGATCTTCATGGAATAGTTTGTACAGAGGCTAAGGGATAATCCAGACATCTGTCGAATCACCACTGGGAGTGGTGAATAAATATATAATTCCTTATGCCAGTGATGGCTCAAATAGTTGTCTTTCTTCCAAATGCAATCAGGGAAATAAATTCAGATTTGGTGTCAAAGTACCTTAAAATAAAGCTGAGACATTTCCTTTTAAAGTAGAAGTGAACAAGATATTCAGACCAAATTTAAATTTTGCTGGGGGAATTGATGTGTAGTGTACAAGGAACGAATGATACCATCAGAGATAACACGTTGATTAATGTAGTTTATGTGACCTTAAAAAAAATCAGATAAAAATGGGTTTAAGTTTTCTGAAAGAATCTATTCTCTCACTCCTTTGCCCCCCAATAGTGGTAGGATTAAAAAGTCAGTATTTGCCAACATAGTACTTCCTTATCTGAGATACCACAGTTTTAACCCTCTACTTCAAACTGAAAACAGCTCTGGTAATTACATTTGCCAACAGATATTTTGTTGACTTACTGAAATGGTGACCACTGTATGTCCTAAATTGGTAAATCCTATGGAACGAAAAGAATATTTTTACAAGGGTTGTTTTATTCATTCTTCTAACAGATAATATAGTTTCCATGTACTGTAAGAAAATGCTAAATAACTAGTGACAATGCGCTAACTTGTAGTGGAGTCTAAACATGGCTCCACACAGGTAGGGGAAATAAGGTGCCTTACTCCTTGTGTGCATGACCATGTTTGACTTGCCTGGTCATGGCTCTGGGTATGAGAAGAAAGCAATGCAAGTGCTGCATGACCAAATCTCCACAAAAACAGTGGGTAGATGAGGAGAGGCAAAACCGTGGCTTTACCCCTCTACAAACTGGCTCTGTTTTTAGCCCTGCCACAGACTTCTTGTGTGACTTTTGGCAAGTCACTCAGTGTCTATGTGCCTCCATTTTCCCCATCTGTAAAATGGGGTAGTACTTCCCCAGCTCATAGCAGTTTTATAGCAATAAATTCATTAATAGTTTTGCATAGGTCACATAAGAACAGCCATATTAGGTTAGACCAATGGTCCATCTAACTCAGTATCCTGTCTTCCAACAGTAGCCAGTGCCAGATGCTTCAGTGGGAATGAATAGAACAGGGCATTTCTTGAGTGATCTGTCCCATGTTGTCCAGTCCCAACTTCTGCAGTCAGAGGTTTAGGGACACCTGGAGCATAGGGTTTCATCCCAGACCATCTTGGCTAATATCTAATGCACTTATCTGATTCTTTTTTGAACCCAGTTATACTTTTGGCCTTCACAAAATCCACTAGCAATGAGTTCTGCATTGTAAGCAGGTTTGGCCATCCCTCCATGTCCACCTCTGAGGGAGGCCATGCCTCCTCACTGTCTGGTCTTAGGCCTTGTCTACACTACCTGCCCGAATCGGCAGGTAGCAATCGATCTTTTGGGTATCGATTTATCGCGTCTAATCTAGACGCGATAAATTGATCCCAGAACGCGCTCCCGTCGACTCCGGTAATCCACCCTGACGCAAGGAGGAAGCGGAGTTGATGGGGGAGTGGCAGCCTTCGACTTTGCAGAGTCCACACGGCGAGGTAAGTCAAGCGAGGTACGTCGACTTCAGCTAAGTTATTCACGTAGCTGAAGTTGCGTACCTTACATCGACCACCCCCCCCGTAGTGTAGATCAGCCCTTAGAGTACGCTCAAAACAAAGAAAGGGGGAATTAGTGGTACTAGATGGGCCCTGTCTTCAAACAGGGAAGGGCTCCAAACAGTCTGGCCTCTGGTCAAGACAGAGCGGTACTAAGTTATAAGTCCAGCTCTTGAGAAGGATGGGGCAGTAAACAGTCATGGCTCTGGCCTGCAGTCAGGCAAAAAAAAAAAAAACAGCTCAACCAAACTTGTTGAGCAAAAAAAAACCCCCCAAAAAACCGCTCAACCAAACTTGTTGAGCAGAAAAAACCAGCTCAACCAAACTTGTTGAGCAAAAAAACCCAAAACCTCTGCTTCAGGAACCCGGAAAATCGGGACAAAAGGCGTCCCGACCAGCCATCGGTCGGGACGCGGGACAAATGGTCGGAAATCGGGACGGTCCCGATTTTATTGGGACGGTCCCGATTTTATCGGGACGTCTGGTCACCCTAATATGAACTGCCCCATTAATCTCAGTTAAAGGGGTTAACTCCTGTGCCCCGTGATGATCATTTAAATGTTTACCGTTGCTAACTACTTCATCCTCCATAAAGAAAGGAGAGAGAAGATCACAGATCTGCACAATTTGCTATGAGTGTCTCATTTTTGTGTAAAATGTAGGTAGTGAGCCCAAGGAGCTTCAGAGAGCCTATGAGCATGTCTTGCCAAGGAGGACCTTAAGTAGCTCAGTGCAGCTCAGAGAGCAAGCCCAATCATGTTTTGAACAATCTATTATGAGCAGCTTCTCACTGCTGTAATTCACATGGGTGGACGTTATTTTGTGGGTGGAGCTTGGAAGAATACTGTTACTTTTTCCCCAGTCTTCTCCCTGGATGTGGCCTTTCTGTATCTCCACAGCACAGCCCCATGCCAAAGAGATAAGGCTATATAGGATTCAAGATTCTCTGAACATTATACAATTTTTGGGTGTGTGTTTCTACATTACATGTATTGCTGTGGCATTGGGTACATTGGGGCCATAGGCTCCAATTCAGCAAGGAACCTGGGACTACTTGCATGCTTATGGTTAGGCATGTGCCCAAATACCTTGTTGAAGTGGGGTGTTACTCAATACTTTTGCTAAAAGAGAAATCATGATTTAATTCCAGAAAACATCATTCTGCCTTGAGCTGGGCTCTTTGCCTCCTGTGCATACAACTCTACACATACCTATTACATTATTTCTCTACATAGCTAAGTGCTATGATATTAATTTGCATATATATTTGTTTAAGTCAGAATATTTTACTTTAAAAAAAAGTGATGATAGAAAATTTACTGACAGTATTTATTTTTAATTCAGCAACTGGTCATGAGCTAGGTTTCATGTCACATACTGCCAATACGCAAGGTGGACTTTGAAGATAGCTGTTTAATTTTTTCTTCGTGTTCACTTTCCCCCCCATTCAAAAGAGGGGAAGTTTAGCATAAATAAACTGCAACTCAGCCGTTGAATTTTAACCACAACACAATTGCAGTATAGAGTCACTTTGACCCAGTGAGAATATTACAGTACATTGATTTTTGGAATCTATGCTTTTTTCAGGACACTTCCTTTAAAAAGAGATAATCTGGTCAAGTGAACAGAAAATCAATAAAATTATCACTTACGTTTTTAAAGTGTGATTAAAAAACACCTTTGTAAACAACTGTCTTGCTGTTTGATAGATCCCTAGAGGAATACGCTAATTAGGGACCCAGTCCTATTAGATATTATTGGACTCTTCTTGGAAGGTGTTGAGCTCCCTCAACTCTCACTGAACTTCCTCAGTGGATGCTAACGGTGCTAAGCACGTCACAAGATTGGGCCCTAGCTGAACTCGTCCCTCTGAAACCATTTACAATGTAACTGTTAACTATCCCCCAAACAAACAGACCAGGCAGGCATAGCTGGCTGTTTGCCAGTTTCTGATTTTGAAGGTCAATGGCCAATAAACTTCTAATGGGATGATGGCTCTGCAACAGCCAATATGTCTTCCAACTAGACTGCTCTCTTCAACTTTTCTTTTTCAAATGAGATGTTATACTCCTTTTAATACGACCTTTCAGAGCCCAACTGAAAGACACAAGTTAATAGGTGGTGAAGAAAATAGTTCAGACATGGAGGGCTTGTGCATGCTTCGATGCACAGGATATCTGGTGAGCAACATTTAATTAAATTGTTTATTATCACGCTATAGTTAGTGAGTGATTTATTTGCCCTTTATTCCCACATAGAGCACACACAAAACAGTGAGTTCTTTTAACCTGTGTTCTTCCTGTCTGTGAGTATTAATAGAAACAAGATGCTTTGCCAGGCAACCTCCTTATTGCTTTCAACCCTCCCCTTATCCTTATCCCACTCCTTTTTTTCTTATCAAGTCCACTCTCCTGTGTGCTGCTTCTCCTCATCTTCCCCCCACATGTGGCTATTATCTACTGACTGCCCCAACTCACTCTCCCCCCCCCCATTTTTTCTCTCTCTTGACTTTACCTGGCTTTTTTCTCCCCTCACCTTTTCCCTAGTCTCCTCTCCTCCTTCTGCCCAGGGTCTTGCCAATCCAAAACTGACACTATTCCACTCCTAACTCCACTCACTACTCTGGCATGGCTCCAAGGTCTCCTTTCTACTGCGTGGCTCTAGTTCCTTGGCCTGTCACCTCAACTCTCTCTCCTCGTACCCTCCTTCACCCAACTCCTACCTGCTGCTACTCCTTCACTCAACCCCTCTCTCTCATTTAATCTTTAACTTCTCCAGTTCCACTCACCACCTAAAGTTTTGTTTTCTGTGGACAACATGTCCCCTAAACACTGCTTGCTTCTTCTACCATTGTTGTAGTTTCCCTTTCATTTTTTTGCCAGAATCCTTCTGTGGGCTGGTTACTGCTGCTTCCTAGACTTTCTCTTCAACATGAGTCTTGATTTTTCTCCAATTCTGCTCCCACATTTTTCACCCCTTAAAACTTGACAAGGGCAATACCAATAACATACCCCTTCCTATTACTTCAAAGGGGTAACTTCTGTGCTTATTCTTACTGAGTCCCCTGTTTTAATCTTATCTTACACTGAATGCTGTAACCTTCATCTCTCCAATCTTCCTATTTTTCACTGTTCTTCCCTCCAATCTGTCCAAAACACCACTGGAGTTTGTCA
Organism: Chelydra serpentina; assembly: GCA_037349315.1. NCBI lineage: Eukaryota > Metazoa > Chordata > Testudines > Chelydridae > Chelydra > Chelydra serpentina. Next base: position 5,621,597 of record JBAIAC010000014.1, on the reverse strand, counting down.
TTGTCTTTTGCTGTTCAGAGCAAAACATCTTTTTTTTGGTCCTCCTTTAATCCCTCTGCTAAATTTTTGTCTCAATGCAAAAAATTCAAGCTACTTATCCTCTTTTTCAAGGTCCTACATAATTTCCTTCCATCCTACATTTCTGTTTGGATTGTTTCTACTCTCCTTCTTGCTCCTACCAAGAGCCGGATGAATAATGGATTTTTTGCTTCACTGGCAATTCTGGGGAAAAAAAATCTTTTTGTTTTTGGGTCAAATGAAACAAAATATTTCATTTTGATTTAAAGCCTTTTCTAATGTTCTCTACTATTTAAAATAAAATTAAAGCAAATTTAGAAATGAAAAGTCCATTTTGAATTCAAATAATTGAAACTCTTTACAAAGAAAAATTCAAAATGTAATATGTCATATTTTTAGGGTTTTATTTACTGAAACAATTTAGCAAAATTGACACAAATTCACAAAATATTTTGGTGTCATCCAATCTGCATTTTTGCCCCCCAAAGTTTTTGTCAAGAACATTTGCCCAGCTCTCTCACAATTCTGTCTTCTTACTTCTCCCTCCATCTCATCTTATAGATTTTGAGCCTTTTTTATGCTATCCTTGTGCTTTTAATAGTCCTCTACATCCTTCCAAGTTCTCTTTCCTTCTTCAAATCCCCCCACCTTAAAATCTTCTTCCAAAATCATCTTCCTTCTGTCTCCTCGCCAATAATCATTCCATACCCTGTCTTACCTGAACTGTTGTGACTTGTTTCTAGCTATCTTTATAAGCTGTTTGGGGCAGGAGTGGGAGTTGAGGGAGCTCAACTGTTAAATGATAGCACTACCTGAATGATGACATTCAGTAATAACTACCTCTTAAAACAATTTTGCTCTCTACAGAGTTCAGTGTCAGCCATTTGGCTATTGATTAGACACAGTTAACAAGAAAATATCCATCTGTGGGAGTAGTTTTAGTTAATTACATTTTAGGGATAATGTGTTCTTTTACCGGAGAGTACTTCTGGTTCGGAAAGCAGAGACAACATTTGTGTACTCTGTTACTTATTGTTTGTAAAGTGACTAGTCAATTTGTATATAGATAAGAGCTAGACATTACATTTTAACTTGATTTTAGGATGAGGAAGGTGATACAAAAAGACGAAGAGTGTTTGGAACTTTCTCAACCTATTTTAGCTTAATGGATTGGAAGAAGCAAACAAGACCAAATATGAACCCATCCTTAAACTGAAGGCTTTGCACAGAGCATTTTAAATTATAGTTGCCATTTCCTCCCCCCCCACTAAGGTCATATTTGAATCCACCAACCTTGATCTCTCCCCTTTTAGAACTGGAGAATATAATTTTAATTTGAAAATACAATGTAGAAATTTCCCAGGAAAATATTATTTTAATCTGAAAATACAATGTAGGAATATGCAGTTCCCTTGGAATGGGATGCAGGGGAAATATTTTCATTTGCTTCAGCAGAAATATCAAAATTCTGTTCCTTAACAAAACTGTGAGTTCTTTAAAATTTTCCCTGGGCTTACATTCATTATTTTCACAGTAAAAGCAAATTTTATGGGGAAAAAAAAACCCCACGACAAAAAAACCCAACAAAAAACCACAAACCTGTGTCCCTGGAACTGCCTTTCATTTTTGTCAAAAATGTGAGTCAGAAATGAACAATGTTTCCTGGCATTTATTGAACAATAAAAGCATCCAGGTGGATCTTGTTAATGCTAACATGTATTGTTCAGAGATTCACCAATGACTAAGAGAAAGCAGACCAAGAATGATACAGGTTTCCAGAATCTGCTCTTTTCAACCAGTTTTCCAGGACAGCTGCTTTTGATCACCATATGCAGCATTTCAGGGGTTGCAAATGCCTTTGATCTGTGTATGACCGCCTTTCTAACAGAAACACAGTAGAAGTTTGGGGCCAAATTCATATCTGGTGTAAGCAGCATCCGCTTATACCAGCTCAAACTTTGCTAAAGTAGTTGGAGTCTGGAGTGTGTGCTACAGTAGGACTCTTAGCACTTAGTTACTGGATTATCGCAAAAGATTTTGCTTCTTTAAACTGGTAAAATATGATTTCTCCTCACTCCCCTCTTTAGTATTTTGCATAGTTCTAATATGCTTGGTTATAAGCCTAGTCCCAGTGAAGTCAATGAAATGTTTGATATTGATTTCACAGTGACCAGGATTTGAGCGTTTGAAAGCACAGGTGTGAAGAGAAGGATGGAGTTTTACTTTTGTCCCTTGCTCTTGTGGGATTAGAAGTTAGACCTTTAATGTTAACTTTAGTCATTTAATTTTCCTTTTAATTTTTGTTTTGATTTGCCCTTTTACAGCAGTATTTCAAAACAAAATGGAACTCAAAGTAACAAGACATGAAACTACAGACTAATGGCTGATTGAACAGTATATCTTTGGCACAATATCTAGTAATAATGGCTTTTTTGGATTGGTTATGTGACAGTGTGTAGTAAGGAGCTGTTAAAAGGGGTAAAATGATGACACATATTAAAAACCTCATAAGAAGGAGTTACTGCTCATGGACAGAAACCAATTGGCAATAGATAAATTTCAAATATTAAGATCTTCTATTTTTTATTATTAATGAGGGGGCTAGTTCACAATAGTACAATAATTTAAAAAATAACAGCTGGTTTTGAATTATGAGAATTAATCTTTAATTTGAAATTGCAAAAATCTATTAATTATTGTTAGAGATTTCTATTCCTTTAAGTGTGGTTCTACTCTGAAAATTAACGGTGGATACATACTCGGCATGGCTCAGCTGTGCTTCCACTACCAATGGCACCAGGACTACACTACTATTTATGTATGCACTAGCTCTCATGGAGCTACCCGTGTAGGAATACCAGCAGAGGAATTACAACCCTAGGTCATAGTGAAGATATAGCCTGTGATGCGGATGCATTTGTATGATTCCTGGCACACTGTAGATTTAGTAAAGCAAAGTATTGCAAACAATTCAGAGACTCTCCCGGGCAGGTGGAGGCCTTCTGTAAAACTCCAGAATGCATCTCAATCAAAATTGCATTAGAAATAATGACAGCATTGCTGCCTGCCTCAAATTTTTATAAGACACTGGACAACCCTCAAATATCCACCTGAAACACATCACCAAATTCATCCATTTCATTCTTATCCATAACAATTCTCCATTCAACAACAAACACTTTGTCCAAACCATGAGAACAGCTATTGTACTAGGATGGCTCCCCAATATGCCAACCTCTTCATGGGCCACCTTGAAGAAAAATTTCTGGACAAATGCACCACAAAACCAATGATCTACCTGAGATGCATCGATGATATTTGTATCCATTAAACTTGAACTCCCTCATAGATTTAAACCACAACTTCAACGACCGTCACCCATCCATTAAACTGTCTCTAGAACACTCCCACACTAGAGTCAATTTCCTGGATACTACAATCAGCTTCAACAATGGAAACCTTACAGACACTATATACAAGAAACCCATGTATCACCACACTTACTTTCACAGATCCAGTAACCATCCCAGAGACATCAAGAAATCTGTTATCTACAGCCAGGCACTCGGATACCAAAGAATATGCACAAAGGAGAAAGTCCAGCATACACACTTAACACAGCCTTCCCCAAACAAGGACACTCCACCAGAAAATTAGAATGTGTCATGGAATGGGCCACTCAAATACCCCAAAGAAACCTGCTTCAATACAGAAATAAATCCCTCTCTGACTGCACACCCCTAGTTGTCCCTCCCACTCCACACACCCCCTACCTCTCCAAGCTCATAATCAGAAACAAGCTCTCCACAGTCCAGGACACACCAACTCAAAGCAGCACCAGACTCTGCCAGAACAACAGATGCAAAATCTGTAGATATAGCTCCACTGCTACGATGATCAACAACCCCCACAATGCACCTTTCAAGATCCATAGGTCCTACACATGCCTAGCACATGCGGTGTACTCATCCAGTGCACTATATGCTCCACTGAAGTGTTACAGTGGTGCAGATGGGCCGATGCATCGATGGGCAGGGTAGATGTGCCCTGAATACATTTCTCAGACCTGAAGAAGAGCTCTGTGTAAGCTTGAAAGCTTGTCTGTCTCACCAACTGAAGTTGGTCAAATACAGTTTATAACCTTTACCCACCTTGCCTCTCTAATATCCTGGGACCAACATGACTACAGCAACACAGTGTAGTAGAAAAAATGTGCATTTCAAGAATGGATTTTCATATTTAATAATTTAAATATAGCCATAATTTAGTGGATAGCATACCAAGATAATATTCCAGCCAAGCTTTTCTATATTAATGTGCAGAAATCTACAAACATGTCACTACCTCTTTGTATATGTCTCGTATTGCTGTGTTTTATTAAAGATACAATTGGGTGAAAAGCAACAATTGTACACAATTATCTTTAGGATGAATTGCTAGGAATGTAGTTTTAAAATTGCATTCAAAGTAGTCTGCTACTCACTTAAGATAAATAGTGAAATTAAAGGCTATTAGTAGACCCTCCCCAACACTTTATGATAATAAGACAGGGCTGAGTTTAAATATCTACTCATGAGAAAGAATTTAAATTTATTTTACATTCTGAAGGCTATGTGGATGGGCTTTTACAACAGCTGCTTATCTCTTTTGTTTTACAGGTAATTCACTATAAAATACATTTTAAAAATGTAATAAAATCAAATTGCCCACTTACAGCAGGATTACAAAATGATGGTAAAAAGTTAATATAATTAATACGATAATAAAAAGATGCTTTGTTGCAAAATAAATTATTTATGAAGGAAAAAAGATGGTGGAAAACCACAGGCAAATATAGCTTTATTTTATTTTATTTATATCAGGAAGTGAATATAAGTCAAGAGGGAGACAAAGAGCATTTCTCCTCTCAACTATCTTTTCCGTGGTTCTAAATTTTCAGTAACTTCGTCACCTTCCTCTCCTCTCTATATTTGTGTGTGTTTTCTATTATCATCCCTTGCTAAATATGACACACTGCCTGTACTGGGTTCATGGTATCAAGGCCCCTTTCTTGCTTCTACTATTGCCAGTCCCAAGCATTCAAAAATCATGAGTCAGAACCCAAAACAGTCATGAGATTGCTTTAAAACACTTTATGGGTTGTTTATATTGCCTTCTGATTTTTGAACCTTTAGGTTACACAGAGCATGTGTATCTCTTTGAGGGGAGAGGAAAAAACCCAAAGAGGATTGGAGACATGAACAAGGAGGAAAGCCCCAAGGGCTTTTGTCACTATAGATCAAAATGCACTGTGATGGATCTGTTGAGCAGGAGACTACAATTCCCATCATCTCCCTCTCCACTGCATGTCCCCATTCTCCTGGCCAGGTAGGGAACAGGCCTGAACCAAGAAGTGACCGAGCTCTGTTTGAAAGTATCCGCTGCATGCTAGCCAGGAGCTGCAGGGAAATTGGAGGCAGCAAAGATTCTCCAGGAACTGTAGGTAGAAATCTGTGTGGAGCAGGCTGTGACTGCTGGAAATTACAGCTAGATATAGGCCTGTGCGGGGCTTATGGGGAAGCAGCATCAGCTGAGCAAAGAGCCAGTGTAGAGGGGCCCCAATGAAAGAAACTAACTAAGCCTGGCTTGGAAATATATAAGTGCCTATTTGCTTGGAACAGAGATTGAAGTAGAGAGCAGTAGCGTAGGCAGGTCTGGAGCACAGGGGGAGCGGTGCTATAAAAAGACACCTCCCCGCTCCCCCTGTACTTACCCGGTGGCACTCTAAAGGGCCCGGGGCTCCAGCCGCTGCGGAGCCCCGGGCCCTTTAAAGTGCCGCTGGAGCTCCGGTAGCGGGGCTCTGGCGGCGCTTTAAAAGGCCCGAGGTTCCCTGCAGTGGCAGGAGCCGCGGGCCTTTTAAAGCACGCCCCTCGCCCAAGCCCGGCTCCAGCAGCGGGGCTCGGGCGGGGATTTAAAAGGTCCGCGGCATGGGGAGCCGCAAGCCTTTTAAATCCCCACCCGTGCCCGGCTCCAGCAGCGAATCTTGGGGGAGCTGCGGGCCGTTTAAAGCGCCGCCCGAGGTCGCTGCCGGAGCCGGGCTTGGGTGGCGCTTTAAAAGGTCCGCGGCTCTTGCAGCCTCGGGGAGCCGCTCGCGGGCCTTTTAAAGCGCCGCTTGAGCCCGGCTCAGGCAGCGGGGCTCGGGCAGTGCTTTTTAAGGCACCGCTTCTCCTCACAGGGGGAGCGGCAGCTCCCCCTGCTCCCCCGCTGGCTACGCTACTGGTAGAGAAGGCACCCCAGATACTAGGCCTAAGGAGAGTTGACTCTCAACTGGACTGTCCCAGGGGTCTAAACATTTACTTCATTGCTCATTTTGAACTGTAACTGTTTAAGCCTCTGTATCAAGGGCATTTGAAACATTTACCTTTCCTATCAGCCGTAGTAAAATAACTTTTCCCTTAGCCAAGTGTCTGAGTGGTTACTGGGACCTATCAGGGCTAAGGCGTACCTGCTGAAGTACTTACCATGCTTGCCTTCAAGTGGTGGCACATTGGGCATGCTACTGGCATCCTAGGGGTTTGGTTTATTGAGAAGCCTCAACATGCAGCCTCTCTATTAGAAATGTTTAAAAAGGCACTTTCACAATTGCTAATGATTTAAAATAAAATAAAACATCCTGATCTGAAACAGCATCTGGATAAAGGGAAAACATTAATTATCCTTCCCTGTTCTTTTAAATGATCAAAGTGGACAAAAGAAATGCACACCAGTCATCAATTTGTTAATGATAAATACCAGTTATTCAGTGCAGAACACTTGTACCATGCAAGCTGAGAGCTGGGAAGACAAAGCACAAGGCACTTAGGGATACTGTGGATCATGGAGAGGTTTACATTACATTTCAGTATTTTTTGTTTTAAGAAATCTAGAACCAGATGAGGGCTGATCTTTTATAGGTGGGGAAGAAGAAGAGCAAAAGTAGGCTCCACGACTCTTATGAGGTCCGTATAAAAGTGAGCCACAGTTCAGCCTCCCTGATGGGGGGATGGAGATGGGCCTGCTTTTGTTCTTTGTGCCAGCCCAGGGAGCGTGCCAGCCGCAGTAGCGGAAATAGGCTACCTTCTTCTAAAGAACAGAGCCGCCTGTACATCCTATATGCACATAGACGTTTGTGGAAGGATTGTAACTCATTGAAGCTATAAACGGTGTGATTTCTGATTTAAGGAGTTTGTACAGAATTTCTTTAAAGACTGATGTCTGATAATGGAGAGGAGTCTGGCCAAATAGAAAAATAATACAGATCACAAGTATGGTCCTCAAATTGGTCTTTGCACAACTAGATGAATGACTCTTCATAGACATTGCTTATATGACTGACAGAACTATTGTATAGTACGTATTTCTGGATTATACGTACCAGCTTTCATGTTATGTTTGTAAGCATTGCATTGTGATGCAAAGCACAGGTGTATAAAAGGAGGAGATAGAGCATTCCCTGTAAAATGTGGGATTGTTTTGTGAGACTGCCAATTGAAGAGAAGTGGGAATCCAGAAGGCCAACAAAACTGATTCAGAAACTTCCCATTTACACTGTGGAGAAAGTGTGATCAGCTACATCAGTTCCAGCTAAGAAATCCAGACCAACAATGGTGTTGATCTCACTTTCAAACAGCTGAAAATGTGTTCTACATGTGGGTACAAAAGGAGCTTCAATTTGAAGGAAACTCAGAACTGGATTTGGATTACTATTTTGGCCTAGAGTAGACAGAGCATAAATGTAAACTAAATCTAAACCTCCTCCTCCAAAAACTCCCACCATCATAGGATTTTGAAATGCACATCACTGAAATGAAGCAGTTTGTTAAAAAAGGCAAATCAATTACATTTAATAAAATAATCCAAATGTTGTTTATTCCATGACCAGGCATCCTTCAGCATCTATGTCACTATACATTCTTCAGTAATAGATATAAGACTAGATGCTCTCCGCCTCAGGTGCCAAGATGTTGTGGGCTGGCCCTGTATGTAAGTGTTGTTGGCACAGAATGGCTGTCAGGCTGCAGCCCAGAAATAGCTGCATTTTCAGACACCTATAAATATCCTGTAAAGCTCTTAGATACTGCAGTCCATGAAAAATACTGTATACATGTAAGGGAACAATGTTGACCATAAATTGATGTACAGAGAGTTAAGGGACTGAGCCAAATCCCATTGAAGTCATCAGGAATCTTTCTGTTTACCTTAATGGGATTTGGATTAGGCCCTAAACTAGTAGGCGAAAGCATTCTAAAACTGAATTATTATCTCTTCCTTGCAACTAACCTCTCTATGCTACAAACATATTAAATGGTTTTGAAACAAAACAGATGACAGAACTTTTTTTGTTTTAAGATTCTTGGAAGTCAGTGATGCCTGACTTGTTAAATACTGAGGTGGAAATCCATCATCTGACAGGAAAACATGTTGTCTGATTTAATTAATGTGTTAAGAGAATGTAATTAACTTGATGTTTGCATTCAAAATAAATTCTGACAATGTTAATTCCATTAGCAAATCACTTTCTGTCACAATAATTCATTGCTGACAAAGGACATTACATTGTCTAGACTGACTTCATCATTAACAGTTGTAGTTTATTGTGGGCAACAAAATGGCAGATGAAATTCAATGTTGATAAATGCAAAGTAATGCACGTTAGAAAACATAATCCCAACATACATACAAAATGATGGGATCTAAATTAGCTTTTACCACTCAAGAAAGAGATCTTGGAGTCATTGTGGATAGTTCTCTGAAAAGATCTGCTCAATGTGCAGCGACAGTCAAAAAAGTGAACAGAATGTTAGGAACCATTAGGAAGGGGATAGATAACAAGATAGAACATATCATAATGCTTCTATATAAATCCCACATCTTGAATACTGGGTGCAGATCTGCATGCCCCATCTCAAAAAAGATATATTGGAATTGAAAAAGGTACAGAGAAGGGCAACGAAAATGATTAGGGGTATGGAACAGCTTCCATATAAGGAGAGATTAAAAAACCTGGGACTTTTCAGCTTGGAAAAGAAATGACTAATGGGGGAGATGATAGACGTCAATTAAAATCTTGACTGGCTTGGCAAAAGTGAATAAGGAAATGTTATTTACTCCTTCACATTACACAAGAACTAGGGGTCACCCAATGAAATTAATAGGCAGCAGGTTTAAAACAAACAAAAGGAAGTATTTCTTCACATACAACACAGTCAACCCATGGAACTCTTTGCTAGGGGATGTTGTGAAGGCCAAAACTATAACAGGGTTCAAAAAAGAACTAGATAAGTTAATGGATGATAAGTCCATCACTGGCTATTTGCCAGGATGGGCAGGGATGCAACACCATGCTCTGAGTGTCCCTAGCCTCTGTTTGCCAGAAGGTGGGAGTGGATGACAGGGGATGGATCACTTGATGATTGCCTGTTCTGTTCATTGCTTCTGAAGCACCTGCCATTGGCCACTGTCAGAACACAGAATACTGGGCAAGATGGACCATTGGTCTGACTCAGTATGGTCGTTCTTATGTGATGTATGTGAAACCGACAAGAGGTTTAAACAGCTCTCAGCTGAGTAGCAGTCTTGCCAATTAATTAGCCAAAGAGTGATGTTCTGATTAACTAATATGTCTCTCTTGCATTTCCTTGGTGTGTGTTAGTGTTTTGTTTGGCTGGAAAACAGTTTTCAAAAAATGGAAAATTTCAATAATATTTTTGATTAAATATTTGGAAAACAAAGAAAAAAGCATAAAACTTCATACAAAAGTGGAACTATCAAAATAAGCACACTGTCTTCTTGAACTAAACATAAGATCACTGCTGTTGCTAGGCTCAGTCTTATTCTGACCACAGTACTGTAAAACTGGCATAGAATCAGTAGAACATTATTTCCCAGCCAGGATTCCAATAGTATGGCTAATTCAATTCCAGCTTTCCACTGAAAAGGGATAGGCACTCAAAGGAAACTGAAGAATCTTAGACTGTTTCTTAGATGGTCACCTTGTGCCCAATTCATGCTTGTGTTGAGGGCCCTTTACATTTGCTCTGTTGGGAAAGCAGATCAGGTCCTTGGGGAATCACTCTGAGAAAGTGGGCTTCTCCATCTAGCATAGTGTCAGCAGTGTTGTCTGTATGGTCCCCTTACAAAGACCCTAGTAATGGAGGCAAGTAAGGGTAGCCCTTAGAGTAGCCCTAACTTTAACTGGGGGCTGAAGTGGATACTGGCCAGACCAGAAGAGGTGTCTCCTTTCCACTGCTTGAGCCTTGTGCCAATCAGCTCCAATGTAAGGCTGAATCGCCCCTTCAGTCATTTAATGATAGGGACACAGTTTGTCTATTCAGATCAGAGATCTCACTAAAAGATTGTAGAGTTTCCTTTTCAGCTGGCAAATATAACGAAAAACTTCCTATCAACATTTTTTCCCATCCTTCCAGGCCTGCTAAACAACAAATACCAAGTGACTTCACAGCATAGAACAGCGATTTAGATGTAGTGATTCTGAGAGATATCTGGGCAACAGTGTTGTGTACATTACATAAATCTTCACTTTGAAACATTTATATCCAGAAGTAATATTTCATTACCCACAGATTAAATTTCCTTCCTAAAATTGTCAGAAAGATACAGCAAGGTATACCATCAAACTGCTTTAAACGCCTAAAGTCACAGTTTTATTATGCTCTATAGGGACCCATTTAATCATAACTTCCGGATTCTGTTCCATGATATGTTTTATGACTTGACACTCCAAAGTCTTTGTCTTCTTTATGTTTGCTAGGGATAATGTATCAATAAAGTTGGTAATAAATTGTTATTTCTATTAATAGCTAAGAAGCAGGTATAGAATTTGTGGATTTAAAACATAAAAGCAACCCTAGAAAACTGAAAACAAGTGTTGATTAGTGAAGAAGATGGGTGCAAGTCCCTGTCTGGGTTCCTGACAGGAAGCCTGCCTGGAGCAAGTGAACAAATACACAAACCTCACATCACCACCATACTGCTGAGATGACTGGAGCTGGCTACTGCAGCCCATAGGTGGGCTGGGGTGGTTGAGGAAGGTCTGGGAAAAGAGTAGCTGGAGTTGCACTGGGGACTGAGGACATGATAATACTCTAGCTAGTTACATTAGACTTGTTAGAAGGCAAAGATTAGTGAAAGCTTGTTTTGTCTTCAGGGGATTGTTCTCCCATTGAGGCACCTTTTGATGTGTTACATAAACCTGACACAAACATGGGAGAATCTATCTAATGTACTGTGGTATCTGAGTGCATCCTAATGGTTAATATATACGTACAACACCCTCTTAAGATAGGGAAGTACTAGTATCCCAATTTACAGGTGGGGAACTGAGGCAGAGAGAGACTAAGTAATTTGTCTGAGGTCAGACAAGAAGTCAGTGGCAAAGCAGGGAATGGAACCTAGGCCTTCTGAGTGCTAGGCCAGTGGTCTCACAGCTAGAGTAGCCTTCCTGTCCCTTTAGGTCCAATTACACGATAGCAAGATATCAAGTTCAGTGGCTTTCTCTGGAATGGCAGTTATGGTCTAATGCTGGGATTAATCCACAAACATGTAGAGTCTCTCTCTCTCTCTCTCTCTCTCTCTTTTTTAAATGAAGTAAATAAAAAAAAGTTAGCATGCCAAAAATTTAAGAATAAAAATGTAGTTCAAAAGTTTGCAAGACTATAAGTAAAGTGAATATTCTTCAGATTTAGGTCTACATTGAGCCATTAGGTTTCTCTCTCATTAAATTACAGTGCATGGCTGTGCTGTCCGAGGGGCACTGGGAAGGAAATGTGACTCTCGGTGCCATAGTAACAACTACAAATTACATAGTCATATGTAGCTCCATAATACATGAGCATAGAAAGTTTGGATAGGGTGTTTTTTTTTAAATGCAAGAACAGTGATGCCCTAAAATATGCTGGATAGTTCTAGTGCTAAAGAATAGGTTAATGTGGTATTTGTCTCAAGATTTGCTCTTTAAAGTTTTAGTATAATTTCAATTTTAAGTGCCAATAGTTGTGATTTAGCTGCTAAAACAAAAGTGGAATTAAGCTTTTGTTTAAAGAAGACAATCCTTTGGTTAGTTGATGTCCTTATAACTTCTTTCTCACTTCAGTCTCTCTATATTTGTTGTATATATCTTAATTATGTCTCATGTCCTTTCCCTGCTTCTGTAGGCAACACTAATGGAACAATATTTTGTCTCAAACTTATTGAAAAATGGAGAGCCATAGAAGAAGCAGAGCTGATCCCACCTACGCTTCTGTAGTGCATATTAAGGCTGCTACTCTCAATCCTGGTGTCACTTAACAATCCAAAATCACCTAGTTGTCCTCCAGTTGAATAATTTGGTTGCTATTTAAAAAGTCAAAATTTACCCACAGTTTCCCTGTTTTTTTCAATGGAACAACACATGGCAGACCTTGTTCCTTCCCTGATCTGTCATCTCTTATGAGGAGAGGGAATTTATTTACATTCCTGCCCCCTTTCCCAGCCTTAAAGAGCCAGCATATCCTATTACAATCTTTTATGCTTTTTTTAAAAATCAGCACTCAAGGGGTTACCTGGATACAACTGAGTGTAGAATTTGGCCCAAAGTGCACCTATTTTACAATAATTAATTTTAAAAAATGTATTCTACTTTACATGTGCAAGGAGCTCCACAAACATTGTCTACTTATGTGTTCACCTCAAACATTTAAGAAAAATGAATGTGCATGCTAGGACTTACTTACACTTTTTCAAAGGTCTGTGCCATATGGTAATTGGGCTGAATCCTTATTTCACATAAGCAACAATAAAGGAAATGAAACAAAGTCATCTCTGCAAATGTACACATTTGGTGGCAGTTCTGACATGTTGGTTGTCAAATGAAAATACAAGTAGATAAATATATAGTAGTCACAGAGCTTTCCGGCTAACAAAGTCTGCAGTGTGCTGAATGTTATCAAACCCTAGCAGTTGCTTGGTTGGCACATCAGAGGGCTAAGGGAAAGTTCTGAAATATTTGAGTCGAACAGCTTGAATTTCCCACTTTACATTTGTGGCGAGCTGCAGTTTAGAGATTTTTTTTTGTTGCTCTGAAGATGAGAAAATAATAATCTTAAATTTTACGTAGCACCTTTCATCCAAAAAGATCCTAAAATGCTGTATAAACTGATATACAAAGATGTCTTCCTCCTCTCCTGAACGGCTTCCATCTTTGGGGTGAAATGCAGCAGCTATTCAAAAGAGCACACAACAATTTAGGATAGGCATTGAAGAATATTACTGCATCCAACTGAAACTGCAGGGGAAATTTAGAGAGGAAAATTTTAATTATCTGAGTTGAAATTTGGGCATGACATTAGGATTAAGACTAGTATGTAAAAAAAGTATTTTCTACAGTTTAAAAAAATCACTATTGTTTCTTTTCATTAAAAAAAAACCAAAACAAAAACAAAATGAACACAATTTTGGTGTTCTGGCTTTAGTTTTTAGTTTTTCAACAACCACCTCCCCCCAATTTTGTGAACTTAAATGCGTGTTCCTCATATTCTGGGCCAGGAGAATAGGATGTCAGATGTTCAAGGTCCAACACAGCTATTTTCCCTTGCTGGTCATTTATGCTTTAAAACATATAAAAATAAACTAACAGTGTAAGATAAATACATTGGAAGATAAGTCCACTCCCATCCATTATTTGCATATTTTATATGTATATATATAAAGTACAACTGTTGTGTAATCAAATACAATCAAAATCCCTAAAAAGCCAAAGGAGAGACTCTCCCATAGCTAGGTTCGCTCTGCAGGGCTAGAAGAAACAGAAACTAGTAAAAAACCTTATGTTAATCAGTAAGGCAAGCAGAAATAACAATGAACATATGCAAACACACAAGGAACAGATCTGTAACAAGGGTCAATTTTGTAAAGTTACTTCTCAGAGTAGAATCACACTTTAAAGCTGACCAGCTAACTTCACTGTGGATTTTTGGAATTAAGCATTTCATACTTTACAGGAGCACTACCAATGTACACTTTTCAGCTATTCTGATGTTACCAAATATTACTCATTGAAAAGAGGTACAATAATTAACTTAGACCCTAAATAACCAGAAAAAGAGGAAATAATATTTCAGTTCTATTTACATATTTATTTGAAATATTTTGAGATTCTAATGATGGGCCATATCATGGCGGAAGACAAAATATGTTTTGAAAATGTTGGTCAAATTTATCCCTATTCTAACTCCACTGAACTAATTTCTTCTTAAAAATATGGAAAGAACAGATGAAAAGAAAATTTAAGAACACTATGGCCCCAATTCAGCAAAGCACTTCTAAAGTATCTACTTATGTCCCATTGATTTCATACTTTAGTGCATTGCTGGAATGGGTCCTAAAGGAAGCAATGAACAGGAATGCAGTCAGGATTCATAATTTTGGCCTGGGAAGGAAGGAGACTCAGTATTTACCCCAGGTCTCTCTATTTTTTATTTAATTGCAGTTCAATCAATGGGTGATTCTGTGCTAAATTCCCTTCAGCAGTCAGAAAGGTCTCAGACTCAGATTTGAGTTCTGCCATCAAAATGATTTGTTTTTGTCCCTGTGCCTGAATAAATAAAAGAATATTTTGTGTTTGTAAATATTGAGGGACTTGTAATGCTGTCCAAATTATACTCTCATGTACCAATTTACATATATTTCCACAGCAGAAACAAATATATTTAGTTTTGTTTGGAGGTTTTCTGATGAAGAATATTCTGGTTTTTTTCACTGACTGGCTTAGGATGTGGGAACATGTCTTTCTTTTTAAAATCCTGTAAATCAGGGTTCCCAAACATTTACATAGTGTGAACCACCTCTTAGTAATGAAGCCGTTGTATAGAATGACTCCTTTCCCACCATTGCCACTACCTACCATAGGCGCCGACTTCCCCTCTGCCTGGTGGGTGCTCAACCCCCCGCCCCGCCCCTCGTCCCACCTGTGTCCTGGCTCTTCTCCCCCCTGCACCGCCCTCACCCTGCCCCCCATTCCACCTCTTCCCCAAAGTCCCTGCCCCCTTCCTGCCCCCATTCCACGCTCTTCTCCCAAGTTCCCACCCCTTCTCCGTCTCCTCCCCTGAGTGTGCCACGTCCCCGCTCCTCCCCCTCCCTCTGGAAAAGTCCTAAGCGCCACCAAACAGCTGTTAGGTGGTGGTGGGGGGGGGGCGGGAAGCACTGGGAGGGAGGGGGAAGAGCGGGGACATGGTGTGCTTGGGGGTGGGGGAGGGAGGAGGCAAAGCAGGGGTGGGAGGAGCTTGGCTGCCAGTGGGGACCGGAGCACCCATGGAGTTGGCGCCTATGCTACCTACTGTAAAACCTGTCACATTGCAGAGCCCTCCAGAGTCAACATAATTTCTCTTCACTACTACATTTAACATGAGTTCCCTGAAATTCTCAGAATGTCCCTCACCCACAGACAAATGACAAACCCTGGAAGAGGATTCAGTTTTCCACACCCAATAAAAATACATTGTCAATTTCTCCTCCACAGTCAGGATCAGTGAACAGGTGTTGGCAGCAAAGCATCACCCCAATTGACAAGGTCTCTGTCACAGAGTGACATTGGGCCTTTAAGAGGGAGCATCACCGATGCACCTAGCCCCAATTGGGCTAAAAGAAAAAGCACCTGAAGGGGTCTGAAGGAGGGGAAGCCTGGATGACTTGGCCTGGCGAGTCAGTCAGGAAAGGGGTAAAGAAAGCAGATAGAAGGCTATCACTGCCAGTTCCTTGGGAACAGGCAGACAGGGCAGAAGCAGGTTGTTCCTGGGGACAGGTTGCTAGAGTGCCCTTGGAAGGGAGGCATTGGGGACATGTTGGGGACAGGGTGGGGTGGACAGTAACCAGAGCATGGAGGGGTCCTGCTGGAAGGCTTGAAGTGGAAGGACAAAGAAGTAAAGGGGAAAAAATCCCTGGAAGCTGTAGCCCAGCGTGGGCTGAGGAACTGTTTTGTTGTATTTGCCTATGTTTGAACAAAATGAACGGCCTGGAAAAGAGACTCGATGTGGCAGTGGGCCCTTCCTGAGCTGGGGAGAAGGTCAGCTTGTTACAGCCCCCTTGCTAAGATTTCAGATAGGGAGACCAAGAATTCAATGAGTACAGAGAATGAACTGTCATCTCACTTTGTAAGTGTTATTTTAGGGCAATATAGATAAGTTTGCATTACTACAGCTTGTGCTATACCTGTCCTCTAGATAAAATTAATGAATACACGTGTGAGTCAGGGTCCCAAGGGGATAACCGGGGTGTTGAACCCTGAAGAATAATCAGTTGAACCAACTGATTATATCCACTGTTATTGTGCTATAAAGATGTCTCGTGAGGTCTCTTATGAAAGCTTGTAATGTTCTAAACTTAATGGTCATTATGGGATAAGTATACAGCCTGTGGTTATGAATTTATGTTATAGGGTATATAGAAAAATGCTCATAATTTGTGGTGCAGTAGGGCTGGGAGGGGCTGTGTCCCCAGCCAGAAGAGACGAACTCTAAGTACCTAACCTTGTGCAAGCCAGGAAAAGACTAATGATAGGCTATTAGAGTTAGTGGGAAGACATTGATACATTCCGCTAGAATCCTCAATTCTGAATAATCATGAGTCACCATGCTAGAAGAGGGAGGGGAAAAAGAAAAAATGAAAAAGCCCTTAACAACAAAATTTGAAACTAAGGTCTTTATCCAGAAACTGAGGGACAGTCACTTGGTGAGTGCTGTCTGGGAAATGCTGCATCCTCCCTATGGCTAGGTGGTATGCTAGGAAATTGTTCAAAGGCATAAAGTAACTTGTATTAGAAAAGGGATTTTGTCTAATATAGAAATATAAAGCCTGAGCTTGCATTTTTATGTTCATTTACTGTGTAACTTGTATATGTGGGTTCTCTCTTACTATTTCGTCTTTGAATCTGTGGCTTTTCTATGAAATAACCCTCTGTTTATTTTTACCCCAAGCGGGACTTTGTTGTGCAAACTGTGTGAGTGTTTCAGAGTGGTAGCTGTGTTAGTCTGTATCAGCAAAAACAACGAGGAGTCCTTGTGGCACCTTAGAGACTAACAAATTTATTTGGGCATAAGCTTTTGTGGGCTAGAACCCACTTCATCAGATGCGTGGAGTGGAAAATACAGGAGCAGGTATAAATACATGAAAAAGATGGGAGTTGCCTTACCAAGTGTGCCAGAGCAAGCTGTATCTGGGGATTGGTTTCACACCTTCGGGGTTGACTAACCTGAGAAGAAAAGTCTGAGTGCTTGGTAGTTAAGATCTCGGGGAGGACTGATTTGGGGAGACTCAGGACTGGAAAGGCTGTTGATGTTACCCTGCAAGGAGTAAGTAGGATGGTGGAAGCTAGGATGAGACCCTGCACTTGTGGGCAGGCTACTGGTGTCAGGGGTCTGAACTAAACCTGCACAGCATAGGTTGCTTGGAAGGTGGTGATGGAACCTTTTAATGGTCTGGGTGATCCCCAAAACATCACACAAAGACTTTAATTTCCAGGCCTGTCAATCTGGAACATTTTAGAGGCACTTAATTAAAAATAGTAATACATTACTAAATAGTATCAGTGTTTGCCCTGGAAGAAGAACATATTCTTTGGGAGGATGAATAATGTCTTATGAAAACAGCAGCCAAGAAGCTGCAGAATATCAAAACTTAAAATTGGTTCAATAACTTTAATAAAAGGAACAGTTATACACTCTAGGGGGAAAATGCCTTCTGGTTAATGTAGATAATTTCCTCATGAGCTGGGATTGGCATCAGTTCTGTTATTACAGTATACACAATGTATGCATTTTTATCAGACTTTGTTCTAGTATATCTAATATTTGGGAGAAATAATTTAGTGTATCAGCAGGACATGTTGCCCTAGGATGTACAGTACTTCAAAAAATTAACCGAATTGGACCCAACTGTGAAAAGGATCAGGTCATTTAAGCAATAAATCTAATTTCCATTACAAAATGTACTATGTGCGAGGAAAAAAAAGTCTGTTTAAATGGCTTCACTGTCAGCCATGTAATGGCTAAAAGCCAAAAAATATTTCCTTTCTGATATCTCAGTGCAGTCTGAAACTCGAGCAATACTAACTGGTCTGAAAAGCCAGCTGAGTAGAAAACAGATGATAGTATATATCATAACTATGGCCTCCATTGTTAATACTTAGTTTAAATATCTACCAGTAAAATGCTGTTGGACTAAAAAAGGACTTCCCCACTGATTAATAGTGGGTTATAAGCTGATAACAGGTGACCTTTTTTCTCCTGCCAAATTCTGCACCTCTGCAAATCAGCTTCTCTAAACTTCCAGTCCATTTTTGCAAGAATCTAAGTGCCAGCGCTGTGAAAATTGGAAGCAGCTCAAAACAAATTGGCAGAGAGAAAAAGGGTTTTGAAAACAAAATGTTTATCTCCTCTAAAATCCCATCTCTTAACTCTTTCCTAATACCGATAACAAGCACATGCTGAAAAGGGGAAGTTTAAATAATGACCTATTATTAATACATTTAATCTGTTGCTACAGAAGATTATAATTTCAAAGATCTGAAATCCATTTAATTTCAATGTCCAGTGTTATTCATTCTTTGTAAGAAAGGGAAAAGGACTCTGATGTCTTACAGAAGTCTTATTTTAAACATTTAAATACACATTGGTTTTCTCTTTATTATTAAAAAGTTAAGCAGCTACCTCTTTCCTCGATACACTGAAAGGTGAAATGACATTTAATTCTAAAGCAATAGCTGGAATCAGATTGCTGTCACACTGTGGTATATACATTATTTTTGCATTTTTTTCTCTGTAGCTTTTGGGAGCAACTCCTGTCTTGCAGCGGATGTGCCTGGAATGTGTTTAAACAGAGTGGAACCAAGGTTGGTTTCACTGTCCAGCCTGGGACGGATTCAGGAAGACAGTACAGGGCATGTGAACCCCATGTGTACTTCTGAGTGCAGTTTTGCAAACTTTCCCTGCATCCCAATGCACAGATGGCTTGGGGAGGGGCCAGAGAGGGCTGGCATGGAGGGGAATGAGAGTCATGACTGGTGGCTCTGTACCTGCTTGCTCCACTCGCCATTTCCACTGTGTGTGTGTGTCTGGGGGTGGTGGTGGTGGTGAGAGGTAGGATGACATAGCGACAATAGGGGCCACTATAGCCTTGAAGCTATGGAAGATTCTGTCCCCCACACTGCCTGGCTACTCAGGCTTGATGTTGAGAATAGGATTTGGCCCTTGGAGGATGATGTACTTTCTTATTTCCCTCTTGCTCAGTATTCATTGGGTTTGCTATGAGGGCTGAAAGAATCTAGTACCCCTTTATATTATTTGGCCACAGCAAAAGACTTTATGTTGATTACATGCCAGAGAGAACTTTATTTTTTAACTTTTTTTTTCAACATACAGTGGCAGCATCCTTATGCAATAGGTTAAATTATTTAATCTAAAGGGCTCTGCCTAAAAGTCTTTACACAGTCAAAACACCCATTGGCTTGAAAAGCCCTGAAATGTTTAGTTAATCACTTTGCCTTTTTCTCCAAGCATTTGACATTTTAGCTTTTTATTTAGCTATTCTTCAGACCTTCAGCTTATCAGGAGCTACTAACCTTTAAGAGTTCTATAAATATCAATCATTTTATCTTTGCTCAGGCAAAACAATAACAAACTCTGAGAAAAAAGTACTGCCCTTTCTATCATGTTACTGTTCAGCTATGTGTGAAAAGACAAATATATGAAAACTTTTCAAAATTTCAAACATCAGTTAACCCTTTGCCCCGAGTTCATTAGTGTCTTCAAAATTGTAAAACTGTATATATATCTGCACCATAAATCTGATTCCAAACAGATATTACCACATAACATTGACTGGTTGCAGAAAAACTCACTTTTGATCTATGAATAATGTGATCTCTAAAATACCTACATTTCCTGTTGATCGTTCCCTCCAATACCATTCTACAGGATATGTTTATCAGGATCACCTACACTGTTTCTTCCTCTAGACACAGTAGACTGATGATAGGAAGGCAGAAAAATGGCTGATTCCGTTGATTGTGGATCTCCACAATCTAGGAGAATCCTCAGGAAGCTCAGAACCAATGTAGTTAGCTCTACATCACCCCTCCCCCCCGGTCCTGGTGTAGGGGTGTGTTTTGGTTGTGTGTGGCGGGAGAAGAGGGCATAGCCCAAATACCTCTGAATTCTAGCAATCTCCAACTTTGAAATGGTCCCTAGGAGACTGCTGAAGTTGGGTATAATTTAAAGCGGCATTGAATTGTCCTGGGGTCAGAGCCAGTCATGGGATCAGGGAAGGGAAAGGGGGTCTTACAGCTACTTTCCCTTCTGCTGAGCTAAAGTTCTGGCCCAATGGAATTCAATATTTTGTCCTGTAAAAATGAAAATGACCTAATAAGGACAAAATTAATTAGAGCTAGGGCAAAAACAAGCTTCAAAGTGATTTCCAAAGATACCAAGCCAGTTTGAGAGGACTTATCTCTTATTAATGCTGTTCTTGTGGGAATAAATATATCTTCTCCAGCTACAGTCTATGGCTCAGATTTTTATTGACATCAACATAATCTGGGAACAAGAACTCTAGGGTTCTATAGCTTGTTATTTTTAATTTGGTTAACCAATAGTGAATTGAATGATCATGAATGTAGAGAAAATGAAATTGCCATGACTAAAAAATGTCATACACGTTCTTGGAAATCACTTAGCTTTCTAATGCTAAGATCGCAATTTTCTTTCCCTCCCACTAAAGCCCACGTAGTGACAGCTAATTAACATGTTGTTTTTAGAAAACGCATTCTGGAAATCTCAGTCTACAGTGCCAAGTTTGTAACTTGAGCAATGGTTCGCTTCTCAGTTTGCATTTTAGAAATTGGTAACTGGGTCAGGTGCTAAGATGGTGTAAATTGGCCTGTTGCTAGTGACGACAATGGATCTATGCTGAGGATGTGGCCCATTCTTCTTTTATTTTTCAACTTTTTTTATTACATGTTATTGCATGTAAATTTATGTTCAGGAGATTTTCTATTAGGTTTTACATTCAGTGATAAATGTAATTCAACTATTAGTGTTGACAGAATTATAGTTATGATTATAATTTCATAATATGCTATTTGGATATCCAGCACTATAGAACCAGATTGTGTCTAGCTTCTGCATTGCTAAACAAGTGTGGGAGAGGCTGTAAAGAGCCTTTCTTTACTCCTGTCTGCCTGTTAAAGAGGCTGAGCACAATGGACATTCTTGCTGTCAAGAATTGAAAAGTTACTTTGCGGAGCCAGTTGTATAGCTGTCATGAGTATCTCTAAAAGGCTGGGCCCCTCATAGCAGTGGAGTGTTCTCAGTATTTTGCAGGATCATATGCACTATGCAACCTGTAAATGGGAAGACTGCTTTTCCACAGACTTTGCCGAACTCCACTAAACTAAGCTTCACTATTTCTGGTTGGGACAAAATGGTCCTGAAGAAGAGCTCTGTGTTAGCTCGAAAGCTTGTCTCTCTCACCAACAGAAGTTGGTCCAGTAAAAGATATTACCTCACACACCTTGTCTCTCGAATATCCTGGGACCAACATAGCTACAACAACACTGCATATTTATGGTTGACACAGGCCAGAGAGAAAGATTTGCCCCTTTCCCATGTGTTCACTCATTTTGGGAGATATTTGGTGTTGTTATTTAGCAATCTTCTCATGTGGATCTTTTTCTTCATGCCTTCTTCCAGGCCTGTAGTGGACTGCTAGCATGTGATACAGACCAGAAAGTATAACTGGCTGGTTCTTCTTCGAGTGCTGGACCCTATGTGTATTCCACATGGAGATTTTAATAAGCGGTACCTGTTTGCAGTAGGTTTCCATGTGCTCCTGAACAAGGATATAAGAGGCAGTGTGGGTCAACACCCCCTCAGTTCCTTTTTACTTCTGCATGGCCTGAATTGGAAACCAGTGTCCTCTCTTTAGCTTTTCAGAGAACCTGCAAAAATTGTTAGTAGTTATTCTTCTTAGTTTTAGTACAATTACATTTTTAGTGTAGTTTGTTTCCCCAGACTGGTGACTCCCTCCTCATGGCCTGGGACTATGCCAAGAGTCCTGGGCTTCAAAAACTGTGTGTCCTGCCCTCAAACCTTCTCCATCAGTGATGCTGTCTGGGTGAGACAAATATTTCTGCAAAGTGCAGTATTTGTCACTCGTTTCCACCAGAACTCGTGAAGCCTTGAGCTTCGCCTTATGAAACATGTGATGGAGAAGGCTCTGAGGCCCCTCTCCAATTGGTACCTGGGAGACCCCCCTGTACATCACTCTCAAAAAATGAGCAGCACCCACCATGTATATGCTTATGAGTGGAGCCTTCAGTATCTAAGCCCAAAGACTCTTCCTCCAGTGCTTCCCATGAGAGTCAGGGGCACTCTTACGGTCCAAGGAAAGATCCTTGTCAAGGACTGTCCATGAGAGACGTGCTGCTTCCCTGAGTCTGTCGAGGTTGGGTGAGCCTTCACGTGCAGACCCCAAAAGCCTCTGGACTGGAGAGTAAAGTGTGTAGAAAGAAGGATCCATCGATTCTGTCAATGATTCCAGCGCCAAAATATAAGACCCGTCATCCACTGGTTCCATTCATTAGTGCAGGTTCAGACTCCTTAGTACTGACTCATCTGCCCAAAGTCCACAGCACACTCCAGGGATACACTGGTACTGTTGGTGCCAATCATCAGAACCCCCTGCAAAACAGGACATATAGAGACCTACATGGTATCCTATGACATCTTCCTCCTCTATCTGCACTCCTCCCATCTTCTCTGGCCCAATCCTCCTGAGAGATATTACTACACTAGAAAATATTACTTTGGTGTCCCAGGAACCATCTCACAACCATCAGGCAGGATTGGCTTCACCATTCCAACAGGACCAATCTTCAGATTTGGATGAACCTGATGTGCTAGCTGTTCCTTCATCCCCCCAGAAAGAGCCAAGCCCGGACAGGCAATCCAGGACTTATGATCGCTACCCTTATAGCTGTGACCTCCCCAGGGACTGATGTTACCCCATGCCATGGGGTCCCCCACAAATGGTTGGCCCTTCCTTCTGGCCTTATTGGGGGGACTATAGGATCCCTATAGCAGATGCCTGGGACCCACCTGGGAGTCTTTCCACTCTTCTCCATCTCATCAACAACTGGATCCATTGGTGAGGAGGAGCATATCAAACTGAAACCATAGGTACCAACCCTTCCAACAGGAGTCTCCTCTTCTTTCCTGGATCAGGTAGTCTCTCCCCTTATTCTCTGTCCCTACCAGATGACCATAGGCAATACCAGAAGTTGTTTTGAAGAATGGCTATCAATCTCCAGATACCTCTGAAGGAAGTACAAGACCCATACCACAGACTGCTGAGCATTCTGCAGCCCCATGTCCTAAATTAGGTGGCCCTTCTGGTTAATGAGGCAATATTGGAACTGGTGAGTTCGATCTGACGCACCCCAACATTCTGCACCCCCACACCTAAAAGGGCCAAGAGGAGCTATTTTGTCCCAGGAAAGAGAGGCAAATGTTTGTTCTTCCAGGCTGCCCCAAATATCCTGGTGGTACAGGCTGCTATGGAAAGGACTAGCTCTCAATACCTAAGGACCACCCATCAGACAAGAGCTCCAAGAGACTGAACCTCCTGGGCAGAAAGGTCTTTTCCTCTGCAGGCTTGCAATTCCACACAGCCAATTATTATTCTCAGCTAGCTAAGTACGACTTCAACAACTATTCTAGGCTGGTGGCCTTTTAAGACAAACTTTCCCCTGAAGACAGAGCACTATTCCTCTCCCTTCTAGAGGTGGGCAAGTTGGTGGCAAAAACAACCCTTCAGGCTACAGTGGATGCAGTGGATACAGCATTGAGAAGTTTGCCCACTTGTATTGTTATGAGAAGGGATTCTTGGTTGCAATCCTCAGGCTTTCATAGGAAAGTGCAAAATACTATGCAGGACCTTCTGTTCAATGAGTTGAACCTCTTTAATGAGAAAACTGATGACTCTCTTAATTAGTTAAAGGACTCAAGGTCAGCCCTTCATTCCCTGGGGATCTACACACCAGCCCCAAGGAGGAAGCGCTAGAGGCAGAGCTATAAGCCAAGACTGCTTCCTCCTCCTCCTCATGCTTTCTACTACCAACATCCTGCCAAGCCTCCATGCAAATAACAGAAGACCCAGAGGCCCCACTTTTTAGCCCCTGTACCACCACAACCATGACTTATTCCCAGCCCCCTTCTAGGAGGCACGTTTGATGTTCTCCTAGCACCCTACTGGCCCAGACAGTTTTACTTCCCAGAGCTTCTGTCAATGTCAGCTCACCCTCCAGTCAAGATCCTTCCCAGAATTCCTGATACAGACCAGGGACAGAGTCAAACACACCAACCCAGGCTCGCTCCACCTCAATGCCTGGTTTTTGGATGGGTGTCAGAAGTAGAATGCTCCTGCTCATCTGCCATCCAGGCTAAACTTATCCAGAGTAGAAAAGATTCAACTAGGACTTGCTATTTAGCTAAATGGAAGCTTTTACAGCACAATCAGTCTTAACCAGTCACAACAAACATCCTGATCATTTCAGATTACCTCCTGTATCTCAAGAAGTCTGATCTCTTGATTAGCTCATTATGAGTCCACCTTGCAGCCATCAATGCCTTATGCCCTACAGTAGACAGTTTTTACCTACCCAACTATGACACAATTCATGAAGGCCTTCCCACCAGTTGTTAAACCTACACTGCTATGGGATCTTAACTTTGTGTTGTTAAAACTTATCAGACCTCTGTGTGAGCCACAGTGACATGCTCCATGTCTGACCTATCCATGAAAGTGCCATTTCTAGTGGCCATCACTTGGGCCAGGAGGGTCAGCAAGCTTGGAGCCAACATGGCAAACCATCCCTTTAAGGTCTTTCAGAAAGAGAAGGTACCTTTTGCCTCCAAATTAATAGGCAGCAGGTTTAAAACAAAAGGAAGTATTTTTTCACATAACGCACAGTCAACCTGTGGAACTATTTGCCAGAGGATGTTGTGAAGGCCAAGACTATAACAGGGTTCAAAAAAGAACTATATAAGTTCATGAAGGATAGGTCCATCAATGGCTATTAGCCAGGATGGACAGGGATGGTGTCCCTAGTCTCTGTTTGCCAGAAGCTGGGAATGGGCGACAGGGGATGGATCACTTAATGATTACCTGTTCTGTTCATTCCATCTGGGGAATCTGGCATTGGCCACTGTTGGAAGACAGGATACTGGGCTAGATGGACCTTTGGTCTGACCCAGTATGGCTGTTCTTATGTTCTTATCGTCCATGCTAAATTTCTCCCCTAGGTTGTCTCCAAATTTCATACCAACCAGTGCATTTACTTGCCTGTTTTTTCCAATCCCCCGTGCTTTTCCTGAAGAGAAGGACTTCACTCCCTTGACATCTGGCATGCACTGGCTTTTTACCTGCAAAGAATCAACCTTTCAGAAAGTCACCAAGACTCTCTATTGCAATAGCAGAGAGATCTCAAGGTCAAGCCATATCCTCTCAAAGAATTTCTAAGTGGGTTTCTGGCTGCATCAAGTGCTATAGTCTAGCTCATATCCTGCCTCCCAGTAGTGTAACAGCACACTATACAAGATCACAGGCCACTGCTGCAGCATCCCTACAGGAAGTCCTGAGGCATGACATATGCAGAACAGCCACCTGGAGCTCCATACACATGTTTGCTAGACGTTATGCAGTAGTTCAGGCCTCTGCTCCAGTACTACAGTTCCCACTGCTGCCTCTGCAAGCATCTTTGCTGCTGGCTTCCTCGCACCCACCTCTCATCTGAGCACTCCTTGCCAATCACCTATGTGTGGAATACGCATAGGGACCAGCATCGAAGAAGAAATGGAGATTACTTACTGTAACTGGAAGTTCTTCAAGATGTGTGGTTCCTATCTGTATTCCACTACCCACCATCATCCATTTGCTTCAGATCTGGTTAGATTCACAGTAAGAAGAGGAACCGAGAGGGTGCCAACCCACACTCCTCTTATACCCTTTCTTGGGAACATGAGGACATCTATTGTGTATGTGCAGGCCAATGGATACTGCTTGTTAAAATATCCGGACTCGGGTGCATGGTAAGCATGCATACCCACCTGTGGAATTCAGATAGGGACCACATATCTCAAAGAGCTTTCAATCACAGTAAGGCACCTCCAAATTTACTTATGGTGCAGATAGAATGATCTCTAAACAAACAACAGTAAAGCTCCGTTTGTTGGAGCTTACTGGGCTGTGTTTCCCAGTTAGCTACCTTGGTGTCTATACCAAACTTGGGACATTATAATGCTGGGCCAACCATTAGAAACTCCACCCTCTTGATTTCCTCTTTTCATTTAAATCTATCTTGACAACACACTTCTTCAC
Organism: Chelydra serpentina; assembly: GCA_037349315.1. Classification (NCBI taxonomy): domain Eukaryota; kingdom Metazoa; phylum Chordata; order Testudines; family Chelydridae; genus Chelydra; species Chelydra serpentina. The sequence continues at coordinate 5,595,137 of JBAIAC010000014.1, read as the reverse complement.
GGAGACTTTCAATAGCAGCTCACCAAATGTAGATAATTTATGTTTTCTTACTTTAAATTGTACCACCTGATGTATCTGCCTTGTGATGCAGCCCAGATCAGAGAGCACAGAGACACATGTGATTAAAAGAGATAAATACTTTATTAGCAATAACCTGGAAATGACACCAAAGGTCAACATAACTTTCAAATGTAGTGAAACCTACTACATTAATGTTTTAAATGCCTTCCAGCACACAGAGTACATATGTGTAGACTGTGCGGTCTATAATTTACATTAGAAATGTATTGGTTTAGGGAAATTCTATAGTGGTAAGCAGTATTCTATAAATAATAATCATGGCCCTGTGTATACTAAGATAAACAAGAATTACATTCTTTTGCAAGGAACCTGGTTTCTGAGGCACAGCAATGTTAAATTTTGCAGCAGACTGAACATTCTGTAGTAGCTTCAGAAATATTAAAAATAGAGGATATTTTTGTTGAATTACATATGAAAATAACTAAATCTATCAATTTACCTTTTGTTGTGTCATGTTTCAAAATTGCAATCAGCTTCTTTTACATATGCTCCCAAACTTTCAGTTTGTCAGATATTTTTATTGGTGGTGCACAACTGCATTATAGAAGTTTTCATGGGGGAACCTTGAGGCTTTTACTAGAGCTGTTTGGAGAAAGGCAATTCTGTTTTGCAGATGATTTTGATATTTAGAAATGTGGTTTCATTCTGATTAAATATGAAAACGAAAAATTGAGAAATTCTCCCCACAAGGGAATAGAGCACATGGCTAGCTCATTCAAAGTTAGAGACCCTGGAAGCCTGGGCTCCCCAGCTGCCTGCCTATGAGCTGGGTAGGTGAGCTGGCAGAAAACCAATGAGACAATCTCAGCAAAACATGCTGATTTTTGTCAGATTTTGCCTATTGCCACAAAGCATTGTTTCATTGGATCTTTTATGACCAGCTCTAGTTTTGACACCTGGATAGGGGACAGTTGGGACTTTTGGTACTTGTGGAAGTTGGAAGGTGGTTGGGGTTTTGGCACCTAGCAGACAGTTGAGAGTTTTACCAGTGGAGAGGAAATATATCCTCTCTCTCCCTCCCTGTAGGACAGCGTTAAGATGTCTTAAACATTTTTGAGAAGCTTGAACTCTTACTTTCCCCAGCTGTCCCTACCCTAATATCAGCCTCTGCTTTCAACAGTAATGGAAAAGCATATTAACTAGATGCTTCTACTAAAAGGATCAGCTGTGAAATAATTAACACTGTTGACATTTATACTGTCATTCATTTTTATAACCTTAGTGTAGTTTTTAACCAATATTTTTTAGCTTTGTTACATAGTTCTGTTTTAAGGGCCCTTTTTGGTCTCCAGGATTCATCCAATCTGTCTGAGCTGAACATAACCTAGACAACAAAACAGTACTATTCCTAATACACTGTAGCATTTGTTTTTTTATCAATAACTTAAGCATTGCATTGTGGATTGAAAGGGCGGTATAACTTCTCATGTCTGAAGTTCAGATTGAATATGGGTCAGCTGACAGACTGCACAGTTCAATACACAGCCTCTAGTGACTATTGTTATAGGAGAGACTCACCATTAATCTACATAGTAAATAACCTCACACAAACTTTGGCATGTCTCCATAGCTGTGCCTTAACGGCAAGTTCATCTCCAGCAGTTCCCCATCTGTTTGAAGATTGCTTTTTTAAAATGATGTGCCAGCATTGGTACCCCAGAATCTGACACAGAAAGGTAATAGGAAATTATTGATTTCATTATCCTTATTTTCACTATAAATGGGGCTGAGCCACAACATTAGGATATTAGTTTGGGTCTGAGTTTTGAACCCCTCGTACATCTGCTTGATGAGTCTATGAACCTTTGACATAATTAATTTTATATCCTTTTAATGATATTTAGTGTAAGACTATTTTAACCCTGATTAGCATTACATTAGACATGCTGAGTTGCCTGTCTGTGAGCTTTGTGTGGGTAAAATTCTTATTTTGCTTTAATGTGAGCTTTGCTTAGGCTAATGTAACCCGCTGGCCAGGATATTTTAGGCTTCCTTCTCTGTCAAATTATAGATTATAGCTGGACTGAATATCCCTTCAAACATTCAAGATATCTAGTATTCTACATCCTTAAAGCAGAAACTAAATCATGTCAGAGTTTCCTCACTTTGAGTGATAAAGTTAAGCCCTGGAGGGGTTGATACAGTAAAACTGGTTGTTGCCAATATTTTCTCCTCTATGCTGATCATCTAGTAGTATACATATACTGCTGAGACACAGTGTTCAGGAACTAGGTTGGATGAGATACGAGAATGATGCCGTGCTCAAGCTAATAACTTGGATTAAGAAATGGGAGTTTAAATCAATGTACTTTTTATAGGGCTTTTTATTTTTTATTTAAGCATCATCTAGACAAAATATGGTGGATTTTAAAACATAAAAACCAGAAAAATAATTTGTGCTTGAAGATGGAAGAACTGAATGTCATGTACAGCAATAATCTAACACTCTGGTAAATGTGAGACTTTTGTCTTATTGGTCTTATCTTGAAACCAACCACCTCACAGAAGGAGCAGAGAATATCAAAGCATTTGGTATCACTCTGAATCTGCATAATGTGTTTTTATTCTTCTGTGGCTTGCATTGGTGCCATGGCCTTTTATGTCCTGCTTTATTGATATTTTCTGAGAAGTATGACAAAAAGTGAGACAGCTATTCTCTTGAAAAGATGCTTTTTAAAATGGACATTCTCTTGCAATGGCACTCTAAGTTCACTTTTTTACTGAAGATATTAATCAGGAGGGGGCTGTGAATAGTAGAAATAGATCAACACCAGTATTACATATGGGTCCAATTTGCACAGTTTACATTGGATTAGAACTTTCCAAACTGTGGGAACAATATACAAAGCTTAACCAAAGAGCTTCTAGCCTCTTGTGCTGTTTTTGTGCCAGTGATAACCAGGGAGCTGGGAGCCTGAGGTCAGCCTTGAGGTGCTTGTTTATCTCTTTTGACCTGTGTGACTAGTCAAATATTTGAGGTTTATTAGGTTTTTGCAGTTAGAAGGAGAAATTGGTGATAGTCATGTATTTTGATGATGCAGTTTTATTTATAAAGAACATACAAAATCCTGTGTCTCTCAACATAGATGGAATCAAATAACAAGAAACAGCTTCTTTTGCTAAGAAGCACCAAAAATACTCTTTTCAGCTTGCATGCATTACCAATGATTAATGTAATGAAAGAGATGTCGGGGCTCAAATAATTAGGTGACGGGGCTTAAGCAATTGTTTTTACTTTCATAACTGACATGGCAAGCCCAGAGATGCTGGGGCTATGAACTGCCAAGTCCTGGCACAAATTAAACACTGCCCATTACCCAGAAACCTCTCCCCAGTTTTCTTTCAGGATCACATGCTGTGTTTTCAGCTGCTTCTTAGGCCATGTCTACACTTACTGGTAGATAGGCACTGCTGCGATCAATGCAGTGGTGTCAATCAGACTCGCTAAGTCGATGGCAGAACACTCTCCCATTGACTCTGGTACTCCAGCTCTCCAAGAAGACTAAGGTAAGTCGGTGGGACAGCGTCTCCTGTCTACACAGCATGGTGTAAACCCTGCAGTAAGTCACCCTAAGCTACATCAATTTTAGTTACGTTATTCACATAGCTGGAGTAAAATAACTTAGATCAACTTACTGAGGTAGTGTAGACCAGCCCTTAGACTTCTTATGTGGCTCTCTGTTTCTGTATTCTGCCTTCTCTCTCACACCTAAACAATATGCAGCAAAGCCTCACCGCCTAATCAGTCCAAAACGCTTGGGTGGGAACACGTACCCCTTTTTTCTTAGATGGAGCTTGTGATTAACTTATCCTGACAATTATGTTAATGGAAAGGTGCATTCACACTCAAGCTCAATGAGGCTTGTGCAGGCAACAGTACTTCTTAGTAGAACGCTTGCAAAAGCCATGGGGCCTGATTTTTCTCTAACTTGCACTGGTAAAAGTCAGGAATAACTTCACCCAAATCAATGAATTACACAGATGTTCAGCCATTGTAAATGAAATTAGAATTATAGCCATAACTCTTTCAAAATCAGGTTCAGTTTGAGCAATGGAATCATTCTTATTTTATCCAAACAGTCACCCATCCCTACCAGGCACCTGAACTCTGGCTCTTCTTCAGAATAAAGATTAATTTTTCTTGAATCAAAATAGGCCCAATTGTTCTACTGAAGTCAATGGTATTTTTGCTATTGGCTCCAATAAGTGCAAGATCTGCCCAAAACTCTGGTAGGCCTTCTGGAGTGCCTATAATAAATTTAGAGGGCCTAATCAAAATTTAAAAAAACCCAGAAAATCTTCTGGGGTGTTTCTGAAAGCCACATTTCAACAACAAGCCTCATCATGAGGTTGCATGACTGGAAAAGATCTCAGCAACATTTCTGCTCCAGTCTCACCTGGACAAAGAGTCAGATACTCTTTCAAACAACCTTGGAAGATTTGTCCTCTGGAGTGTGTCCTTATAAAATTGAAGCTGTTTCTCTCATTTGTACTTTTAGTTGGAGTAACTGGAATCACTAGAGGCTAAGGATTAGCAATATCGTATTTAATTATGATGATATGCCCTGTGTGACAGGGTGCTATCAACAGCACCCTGATCACTGACATTACTGCAGCCTAGAGAAGGCTGCAGCTGAGGACAAATATACACTTTCTGTTGTGGGGAGTGTGAGCACCTGGGTGACATTCATTGGGCTAACAAGGTAATTGGGGAGAATATAAGAAGAGGAAACAGGAAGCAGGGGGGTAGATTAAGAAGAAACTTAGAAAGTAGTGTGGGCTGGGGAGTCAGGGTTGCTGGTATGCCCATCTTTGCTGTAAGCCTGTATTGCACAGTATTGAGATAAATATATGAGATAAACAGCTTAGTGTGGGTTTGTGACTATGAAACCATCTGAACAGGACAGGCAATTAGGTTTTCTGGTTAGCAATGGTGGTGTCCTGTGATATCCTGAAATATAGTCCTGATATATAGGACTCTCATGTGAAAACCTAAATAATGGTACTTCTGTATGCTGTTGCCAAATGCCAATTTGAACACAACTGATTTTGCTTTTCCACTTCCTTCTTTTACAGTTAGTTTATGGAGGAAGATCATATTGGATATTTTCCCAATAAGGAAGATCCCTAATGGCAGAATGTCGTGGAGAGGGAGTAGAGCTTTTTCAGGACCCAAGCATATTCTTGTAAACTTTCTCAATGGCCTTGTATAATGACTGTGGTTAGCTGAAGGCCATTGAATACCTCTACAAGATAAAATGATACATTATTGCTTTCAGCATAGGATCACTTAGAGTTACATTAATATTTAGCATTTTATTATGATTTTGGAAAGAATATGAGACATGAAACGTAAAGGCATTTAGTGTCTTTATGGTGAGAGTCATGAAGATTTTTTCCCCTCTACAATTTGTATGAAGTGCTTCATAAATAAACAATAAAAAACAAAAATAACTGTCTGATTCCATACCGTCAATAATTCACAACAGACGGCCTTTGTAAAATAGCAGTTGGTTGGAACGGTGACTCGGATTTTATGTCCCAGGGAGGTGGGCAATTGATCAATACACTTTAGGCTCAGTATCTGAGTTCCTGGGCTTTCATCCAACCTATGGATGCTTTGAATTCTTCTGTACAGCAGCTTGCTGGGTAACAGACAGAACAGAATGCACCTTCATTATATATAAATGAGGTAAACTTGTTTATTCATTTAATAGAAGAGGAGGAGAAGGATTTAGAAAAGAGAATAGTGAACTAATTATTTGAGCAAATAAATCAAAATCCACTAGTGCCCTTTGGCTCATCTTATACTTACCATATAAGCTCTTCAGGGCAGGGACTATCTCTTCAGTATGGATGAAAATCTGACCCTCCCCTGAAGTCAGTGGAAAAACTTCCATTGACCTCAAAGGCCAGAATTTCATCCTATATGAAAGCATATAGTTGTGCCAAGCATAATGCCTGAGTGGGTCAGAAGCAGACCATATTTGCATAGGCACACCTACTTTGCCTAGGGATCAGCAGACCAACCTGATCTGCCAAACTGATCAATTCTGGCTGTTTTGGGTTAACATTCACTGTAGTTGTAGGTGCAGGGATAATGAAATGTCATTATCCTTATTGTATGAATAAAGGGCAGCAGCACTGTACTTAATATGCCCTAATTGAAGGGGAGCACCCTAAATTTTAACCTCATTCACAAGTAGGGTGGGACAGGTTAGTGATGCCAAATCTGAGGGAAAGCCAGATGGGCTGGGAGTGTTTCTATCTGGTGGTATGGACTTGTTTAAAAGTATCCTAGAAGCCATTTGTGTGATGTGAGTGATATCCGTGTTCTTCCTCAGTGATAACTAGGGCTGAAATAACTTATGAACTGATCTAAGGGGACTGAGCCTTTGACCTGATATGGAAACAGTGAAAAGACCACACAAAAGAAGCAGCCGCAGAGAGGTTCTGCCCTCCCCAGTTAAATCACTAAAGAGCTGAAATCCATAGGTGGTGGAACCTCACAATATGGCATTGCAGCTAAACAGTGGTAGTGATAGTGGCAGAGATAGGGACAAACAGCTGCGTACCAGAGGCAAAGACAGTGGTGACCAAAGGCACATGCATCACTTAACTCACAGCCCCTTCCAGGTAGGAGGTGAACCCACTTGAACAAATCCCTGGACTCTGGGATGTCACTAACCTTGGACAACAAACTGAGAGTGGGGCACAGTGCTGAGAAAAGGGGAGTGGTGTTTTAATGGGACATTTGCCTGTTTGACTTTCACATTAAAAGGTGGGAAATTGAGGCAAAGGATTACCACCCAAGATACTATTGGGTGCGTGTTTTACTTATTGTCTGAATACTTCCAAGTCACTGTTGCAGTGTTTTCCTAAATTAATGCTGCTAGCTTCTTGTGATAAACATTCACTTTTATTATACACAGTTAGTGCTTGCTCAGAGGGAAGTATTGCTTCTTATAGGTACCTGGGGTGGTGTTTTAGTTCTGCCAGATTTCTGGGTGGGTGCATAAGCTGGTTCTGTTTTGTAATGTTGAGAGGGAATATCTAGATATTGAACCCATCCATTGATGCTGCCACCACCACATGGCAGAAGGGTTACCTACATAACTAAAAATACACAAATAGTATTCAGTTTAATTAACTTATAGAAAGGAAGCTCAAAGGGAGAGACATTGTTACAAAGCCAGCTACTGGCTCAATAAAATCCTACTTAGGAGGATGTAACCAGTGACTTTTAACATTTTTTGCTATCTGAATTGGTTGAAACCAGCTGTTGATTTTTAAACAAAACTGCATTTAACCTCAGTGGGTATCCTGGACAAAAGAACAACAGCAGAACATGGGGCATCCAATCCTGAAAGGTGGTAATCACCTGAGTGTGTAGAGATTGGTGTGTATTACTGAATCTGTGTGTCAAATTTACAGTGTTTATCATGTGGAATTAGTATTAACTACCATGGGAACCAAGAGAGAGCTCCATTGCAGAATCAGGCCATAAACAATTCATTCTTCCTAAGGGACCAGTCCTTCCATGAGGTGATGCTCTTCCCTGGACCTGATCTGCCTCTGGATGCCAGGGCCTGATTCTTGCATGAGTTGTACTTGGGTGTAACTCTGCTGGAATTACTCCTGATTTATGATACATCAGTATACATCAGGGACAAATCAGGGTCTTTATTTTTCACTCAGATTTTTGTTCTGAAAAAGAGAACAAATATTATAGACTACAACTTGCACAATAGTAAAGAACGGCCTTCATTCAAGAAGTGGTAGAATACTATAGACCTGATTCTCCACTGGCTTGAGTGCCAAGTGGCTGTAAAATGATACCAAATTAGATTGATAGCATTTTATGGGATTATAGGAATTACTGTACTTGATCACATCAGTGGTCCATCTAAGCCAGTATCTCTTGTCTCCCACCCAGTGGCCAACAGCAGTTGCATTAGAGGTGCAAGTAATCCTCTCATTGGCAGTTATGGAACAATCTGCTCTCAGGAAACATTTCTTCCTAGTCTGCAACACCTGAAGGCTGGCTTATGCATGAGGCTTTTTATACCGCCCCATAATTTAATGTTTTTAAAATGTTAACTGTGGATGTTCTTATCTGCAAAAATGCACCAGTTTTGAAAATCCTTTTATGACCTCATACCTGCTTTACCCAGATATAAATGACTACACTAAGTATACAGCAATGGAGAATGAAACCATATATTACTAAAAGTCCTGTGAAACTAATTACATAGTAGTACATCTGTTTCTGCCCCAAGGAATTCTATACCTTACCTCTTTGGTGAAATTGTGAAGGTGTGAAATAACTTCTCTTGCAGAATGTCATAGAAGCAACAAGTGTATATCTACAATGTGCCCATCACAAACTCAGTCCCCTTTCCAGAACTATATCTTGGTAACTACTTGGTTCTCATTAACTCTTCATACGTAAAGGTTATTCTTTCATAGGAACTTTTCACCAGCAGCCCTAAAATATCCATTTTGCATGGCATTCTTGCTGACTGCCTTTTCTCTTTCTAGCTGGTAAGTAAGAACTTGTTAAGTTTTCTGCTAAGGAAACATAATGAGCTCTGCTACTTAAAGCATTTTCCTTTTGGGTCCCAAAAGGTCTGAGTTCTTTTAAAGTGATTGTAAAAAGTCTATTGTTGGATTCTATATTTATTTTCTCCCTAACTTTCATATCAAAATCATTCAGTTTATTAATACACATGTGTAGTATGGTAGCACCCATTGGCTCCAACTGGATTCTTAAAGTTTTATTTTTATGTTTAAAAATTTCAGTCATCCAGTTAGGGAATAGAAACAATCTAATGGAATTCAGGTGTCCAATCATGTATTATAAATAATGAATAGCAATCGGTTGAACAGCTTGTGAGCAACCCAGAGGCTGAAATTTGACAAAGACTTGTGAAAAATAACATTTACAGAAATGAGGATCACTTTGTAAATGAATGGTGCCCAGAGAAGAAGGCTTAAATTTGTCAGATAACTTATTCACAACTAAAATTTTATCAACTCTACATGCGCAGGATAATTTAGCTCACCCTTTTACAGTTGTATTAGCTTTACAGGTAACAGTAGCACTGTCAGTAAAGTAAGCAAATTCATTTCAAAGATAGAAAGGAAGTGTACGTGTTAAGAAGCTGCCAATTTTACAGTCTCATGCTGCTGCCAGAATGGGTGTGTTTTCCAGCAGGAGTTTTGCACATTTACAATAGAATGCTCATTAAAGTGGGACTTTCATAGAGTAGGAAACTTGAAAGGAGAGATCATTTATACACAAATAAATGGATTTGGCTATTTTCCTCTGCTTCCTTTTTAATTTTTGAAAATGTCTTCAGGTTTTTCTGAATTACAGCCCAACATCATAGTTTGCTTGATACTCCAGTGGCCATAATTCTGTGTTTGACATCACAGTCTGTTGCCATGGAAAAATTGCGATACTACCTGAATAGCAGAAACTGGACTGAGAAGGAATACATCTTTATATAAAGCACAATGTTAACTTGAAAAATCACATTTCCTATATGAATATATTTATTTATTATATACCTGTGCTTAGTCAGCGGCAGAGGAAAGGGGGTAAATCTGTTTATTTCTTTGTGAATTTAACATCACTTTTTGTATAGTCAGTCACTAATTCCCCCGTGTAGTAAGTCAGTTTCTTCCTTGCTGAAAGACCATTATAAATATCTATAAGGAGCAAAAAACCTTCGTACATTTTTTTTTTCAAATGATTTTTTAAAAATCAGGATATGCTACTTAAAGGGTTTCTCTGTCCAAAACCAGATTATTTTTAAATCTGATCAGCTAAAAAGAAAAATCAAACTGACAGTGTCTATTTAAGCCAACAAGATTTGTCAGTTAGTAAACACTATAGAAAGATTATAAGGAAAAACAAGAGTATGTAGTGTATTTTTAGTATGATATATTTGATTTCTATTAGTTTAAAAGCCCCTATTCACAGGAAGTGAATGAAATGAAAGGACATATTGTAAATGGAACAAACACATAAACTGCATGTACCTTGCTAAAGTGTCATTGAACACAGGTGCTCTTGAGAGCTATCCTAGTTCTCTGTAATGTTTCATTTTTACAATGAAAAATTTTCTTTGTGAACTTAGTGTTTGTGAAGGTTCTAGATTAATAACATACGACAGGAAAGATACACCATGGACAATGGCAGTACAGAGCTTCTGCACATTGCCCTGTCCAAGTGCCTTAATCCTCTTCTGGAAGGTTCGTTCATAGACATGAGATAAATAGTGCATTTGCTGTGCCAGTTTGGTCCCTGGCCTTCTCTGCTGGGATGCTTGACAGAAGAAGAAATTTATACTAAATAATGGTAGTTGTTATGTTGAGACTTGTCTGCTGGAATTGAACTGAGATCACTAACTCTTTTCATATAAAGAATGAGGAGTACTTGTGGCACCTTAGAGACTAACACGGCTGCTACTCTAAATCATTTCATATAGGACACCAAGTGGCTGTGATAATGACTTTCAATCACTACCATTCTAGTTTGTAGTCATACCAATCATCTGAAGGCTCTGTATCATATACCCCTCAGCCATCTATTTTTAATCCACATTTTATTAAAAGATATATGCCACAAATCTTATACATTATTCATTTTACTGAAAAGTGATGGCTAATGTGAACTTAGCTGCCTTTTGCAACATAGGGTATGAATCCCTCCCAGGCCAACTCCCAAAATGTTACAATTCCTAGCAACTTCATGTCAGGCTGAAATGCAACCAGAATAAGAAAATACATATTCATTTCAAAATAAATTAACTTTTCTGGAATAATCAGAAAGTGACTAAAGGGTTTGCAACATCATCCCTAGAATAGGGATAAAAATGTTTTAAACTAGTTTCAGAAGCAAAATGGGGAAAAGAGAAACAAATTTGCCTGGTCAATAGGGATCTCTGCAAAACACTGATATACTGTCTCTCTTACATTTATGATCCCTTTGTAAAAAGTTACCAGAAAACTACTGTAAATAAGAATTCTATAGACTAAAATTCTTTTCTGGTGGTAATTTACTTGGGGATAGTTTCACAGTGAGGTCCAAAACTGTCTTTTGAGAGTAATGCCGTTGACCCATTTGGCTTCATCCACCTTTCCAGAGTCCCTTTTGGCAGGAAAATTGGGTGCCACTATGGTTTTGTCTCACAGAATAATGTTAAAAATTAGCTGGATAACCAAAACTATGAATGATGAGGTGATGAGAAGGATGATTTTTAAAAGAGCCCCCATACTGGAGACCCTAGGTAAAAGACTAACATTTTTCTGCAGACACAGTGCTCACTGATCACAGAATGACTTCCATCATTCATGCTATTGGGCAAAATAGCAGGCAAACCAAGATGAGGAAGAAGGAGAGTCAACTACATTAGAAACATCACCAGATTGACTTGTTTAGACACCTGAGTGTTGACCCCAACACTCCAATAGGAGTGCATAAAATTAAGCACATACATACAGTTTTTGGAAGATTGGTGCAGAAATGTTGGAATTCATATGCAGGAATGAGGATGTCCACTTTAAGCGAATTTGGCCTCCTGTAATGATACAAGCTGGACTCTGCAGAATTACTGATATTTGGGCCAAGTGAGTTTTGGCATCATTCCAACATTGACAAGACTGCACCATATGATCTCTGAGTGTAAATCAGTATAGCTCCACTGAACCCAGTTTATACCAGCCATGGATCTAGCTCACTATAGTCAGTTAAGCTTATACTGTAGGCCTAATACAGGCAAAGCCCAATGAATGCCAATATAGTAGAGATACGGGATTTGACCCAGATCACCTTTGTGGAAATTGACACCTTATACCATGGCTTGGTAATATTTTACTCTACATGTCACTGAAGTATACTGTTAATATATTTGACAAAATATATATTAATTACCATTTCCTACAGATTACTGGGGAATGATACTGTCAAAGAGTTCAAAGACTAATTGCAATGCACTGTATCCGGCAGTTTTAGATATTAGAATAAGGCTACAGTATGTTACAAAAATTACCAGATAGTTATTACTAATTAGTAGCAAAGTTATTTTAGAATGAATGGGTATAGTAAGAGTTACTTACCTAACAGATCGGATGTGAGGTTTAATTAATTTATTTCTTGATCTGCTGATGAAAGATGCTATAAAAGTGTAAAGTGCTTCAGCTGTTATTATTTACTATTATATTATTATTTTATTTTGTTATTAAGCCTTGATTTTCAGTTCAATTGACTATAATAATGATAAGACACTCCTGAAAGTAGAGGTGGCAATTTCAGTTTAAACCAAAAAGCCCCATTCTGAAACCCTGGGATCTCCAGAGGTAGCTGAAAAGCCTTGGACATAGGTTTGCTGCACTATGCAATGGCCTGAAGCTATTTCCTGACCCACCAACTCCTGTGGAGAGTAAAGGAACCATTTCCAGTCTCATTGCCAATGATGGGAAAGGGGGAAGGCTGCTCAATTGGGGACCCTCAGTAGTTCAATATTAGAACAGCTTCTCAAGGGGCATCTCACTCCACTACTGGTAGCTGAGAGAGGTAAATAAGAGGGGGAAACCCCACTACCCCCCCAAAAAGAAATGATTACACTTTTTTTGGCGTAGGCTTACTGCCTGCAATTTTTTAAAAAACTTTTTTCTTTCAAATTTGAAGACTAGAAAATGTGTTTAAAAATAAAGGCTGGTATTTAAAACAACAACAACAAAAAACAATCCCTAATTATTAATGCTTGACAGGTCTGTTGTGCAGATTGCTACAAATAGGGTGGTCAGGAGGTGTAATTCCGTCAGACTATAAGCACTGTGTCTGAACATGCTATATTAATGTGTCAAAGGCAGGGTGGGGAAAGTTGGATGACAGCAGTTGGAGGTCCTTAGGAAAGGTGTCTTTGCCAGTAATTGCTACTTACTGTGAACAAGACTTGACTATAATGGAGACATGGGCTGAGCCAAAAGTCTCAGTATATTTAGAAATTCCCTTGATGTAGGAGTTGCCACTCAAACAAACAAAAAAGTGTATAATTCTCAAGCTTCTATTTTTTTTACAACATTTTCCCCTTAACTATCATCAGTAATTCTATACAAGGGTGCATTACTTGCTGAGTCCCATCAGTCATGGAGAAGGAGGAATTTCACACATCTGGTTTTTGCAAGGTTGTAAATTAAAAGGATTGTACTGTGGCCTAGGGCTGAGAATTGTACTCTGCTGTGCAACAGACAACGGGGCTTAAATTTGCGTTCTGGCTGTTTGAGCAGAAATCTTGGTATGCTGACTGTGAATGTGTTGCTAGGCGGTAAAAGAGGAAAGGAGCAGTGGGCATCCATTCCTGTACCCCTTAGTGCCTAATTACCAAGCAGTGTTACATGTTGGAGGAAGGCGCTTGCCTACCTTCTCAGCTGCATGATGAGTACAGCAATCGTGGCTATTGTGTTGAGTGAGTAGTTTGGGATTATAGAGAAATAAAATTATTCATTATGAGGAGGTGATGGTAAAGATAATGTGTGGCAGCCACAGGCTATGGCTTCCCTGCACAAAAAATGTGCTTTTACTTTGAGATAGCTGTTTCAGTATAAAATCCTAGTGGTGACAAGGCACAGGTAGCTTTTATATTGATGTAGCTAGTTGAGGTCAACAACATTATACCCCTTGCTTGTGTTTACCTTGAGTAGCTACCTCGAGGTAAAACTACAGTGCCTTATCTTCACAAGCATTTTCCATGGAGATAACTATCTCCATGTAAAAAAACAAAACAAAACACCCCCCCCCCTTTTTTTTTGGTGCAGGGAAGAGATATCCTCAGAGCAGTAAATACTGTATTGAATCAGTCTGCATTCCTCCACTGCCCTTTTAAACTAATTATGCAGCAAGTGATATTTCATTCTTGGATCTTTTAAAACACTACAAAATAAAACAAAAATGAACAAAAAGCAAAACATAACAAAACTCAAGAAGGTTGAGAAGGAACCTGTGGAAATACTTGTCAGGTGTTGAGAACATGCATCTGTTGCAGGCAATTAGAGATACTGTAGAACTGGTCATAGAGCTTTTGTGTCATATTTATTTCTCCCACTAAGCATCAAATTTCTATAAAGAATAAGATACAGGGAAACCAAATGCCATCTTTGGAGGCTCAAGCCACTAATTAGGCATGCAATTGCCTGTTTTACTTGCCTGTTAGCACAGCCCAACACAGAATATTGGCTTCTTAATAATGTGCCTGTTTGAAAATGGAGGGAGCCTTGTATGTTCTCAGAACGTTAAGAGAACTCTTGGAGAAAATTCCCTACCATTTGGTGAAAACAAATCTCCAATGGATGAATTAAAATAAAATAAAAGTATATATAAAAAGTATTGCAAATGTTTGCATTACTCAAGATTTAAAAATAAAAGACCTGGGACCCTACATACTATAGCTTTTCAGGGATTTGACAAAGTAAGGGAGGAAAGAAGACTTGGAAGCCACGGTAAGAACTCAGGCAGAAAGGAAGCACACCATAACAATGCAGTATTGCACTGAGCTGATTTCAGAACAAGGACTTCTTGTTCTTAGGTGAAAGTTATTTTGACATATTCTTTCTGCCAGGTGACTGAATGGTAAGCTTAATGCATCATTTAACACAGTGCAGCCATAGCAGGGAGTTGACGATCTTACTTTCTACTGTGGAATTTTCACAGATGGCCACTTGGACTTAGAACAAATCCAAATGTTAGTTATTGTTTGTTTGGGGTGGGGGTGGGAACCATTTGTTGCTATGCAGCGGAGATGTCAGAACAAAAAGGGAATAAACATTTTCAAGCACAAAGGATAATGAATGAATTATTGCTTTTTGCCCACCCCATAAGAAATTGGAGAGAAACCACTCTTTATCAGATGCATCTCCATAAATTTGACCATATGGAAAAATATTATTGATGACAGAGGAGGAAGGGGAGGGTGATGCTGAGTGTTGTATAAAAATTCAGTTGGAAAAGTGTGAAGAGGTGGACTGGTATTGTTAAGAGGGAAGGAGCAGAGAGCTCAGTCACATGCTTTTCCCCCTCGCTCAGACCAAATAATCTGGTAGTTAGTAAAGGAAAGTGCATCCTGATATTGACAGCTAATTAAATGTTTGAGACTTACTGGTGTCTGGAGACAAAACATTTGTAGTAAGAGGTCAAGTGTCGCTTCTGTTCTAGAAAAGATGATAACACTTCTGTTGTGCATCTAACAAATCAGGGTGTGTGTGTGTGTGTGTGTTACAGCACAGGAGGACTGGGCCCTGTATTGTGTACATAATGTATGATTATCTACACACACTTATATGTGTGTATCATATTGTGATGGGGCATTCACTCCACACTAGCTTTGGCGGGGTTTAATATAGGCAAGAGAGGCCAATTAGCCATAGGCTGCACTTGAAGGGGAGCTAGGATGTAATGAGGCCTAACTGGGGACGAAGCTAACCTGTGCAGAAACAGGCAGGACTTCTATAAAGCTGGGAGCTGGCAACAGTGAGGGGAGGACAGGCCTGCAGTCATGGTCCCTGATACAAGGAGGTGGGGCGTGTAGGATCCTGAAATAGGAGTGTAGGAAGCAGTCTACTCTCCCAACCCTTTCTATTCCTTCCCTAAAGACCTGAGTTGCTGGGTTGAGGGTCCATGGAGTGGAACTAGGGTTGCCAGGTGCCCTGTTTTTGACTGGAAAGTCTGAGCAAAAAGGGGACCTGATAGTGTCCAGTCAGCTCTACTGACGAGGCACCCAAAGTCTGGTTACTGTGGGTGGGACAGGCGGGAAGGCACTGGGTCATCACCCGTGCCAGCCCTTATTCATCTGGGGCCGCGTCCTACCTGCATCGGGTGACTGCAGCTCCCAGCCCCAGCAAAGGAGGCAAGTCCCTCCTGATCCAGGGTGGGAGTGGAAAAGCAGCAAGCGATGTGGCAACAGGAGGAGAGTGGACCAGTTTACTAAACTGCAGTAAAATGGTTACAACACAGACTGAGGAAACATTTCAAACCCATCAGCAGGACAGCTTGTGGATGACTGAGGCTTGTCTTAATCCTTTTCTAAATGGATGCTTCTGAGAGATGTACCCAGCTGCAGATTCCCAGGCCAGTGCCAGTTTCTGCCCCAGTTCACAGAAATACAGCATTTCTGATTAAAAGGTTAAGAACAGAAAAGTCAACATTTTGCAAGTTTTTTCCCAAGTGGCCTGCATTTTTTGCCAGTCTGCTTCAGCAAGCGAACAAGACAAAATGCCCATGAGCTGAATAATCTTAGCTCATAGGGCTGGCAAGGGCAATCTGGGTCATCCAGTACTTGTATCAAAGACTCTACGTGCTTCTTTTTATGCACTGTGCTTACTTAACCTTGATTGGAGAGTCTCTGAGGAATGCATTGGAGCCATGGCCACTTCATAAGGCAATCTGTCCCACACATTGATCACAGAATCACAAGAGACCTTAGGAAGTCATCTAGTCCAACCCCCTTCTCAAAGCAGGATCAATCCCCAATTTTTGCCCCAGATCCCCAAATGGCCCCCTCAAGGACTGAACTCACAATCCTGGGTTTAGTAAGCCAATGCTCAAACCACTGAGCTATCCCTCCCCCTGCCATCAGAAAGTTTTCCTTTATATATTTGTACTGTGGTAGTGCCTAAGAGTACAGTCATGGGCCAGGACCCCATTGTGATAGGCACAGTACAAACCCCAGTTAACCTTTTTGAAATTGTCACTAGATAATCCCCATCCCTTTCCCATATCCCTTCTACTCCTGCCTATTCCCTTCTCAAATCTTCCTCTGTCTACTCCTTTTTCTACAGACACACAAGCAGTCTTCAGCCCACTGAGAGTTACTTGGCCCAAGTGAAAGCAGGAAATCTTGGGCAACCCCTATCATCCCATCTGACTTTTCCCTCTCCCTTATTTCTCCTTAGCACTGTTTCTCTTAACCCTGCCACCTCTCTTCCTCTCCTTGCTTTTACTCTAGCGTTGTCCCTCTTATTCTTTTCTCTCCTTCTACCTGGAGTCCTGTTATAGTTTGGGCCTATTTATCATTTAAAATAAACAGTTATAATATCATTCCTTTCTTCACAATATCCTTTTCACTTGGAACAGTACCTGTAATGACTCGCCAAAGCTGATACATTGCAGTAAAGGGTTTCTTGTTGGCAGAATGAAATAAAAAAATCTTTGCAGCTATTACTGTAATAACAGATTCTTTTAAAAGAGAGATTATGGGTAGAAATTGAGTGTGTCTGTATTAAGGAGTCCCGAAGAGATGAGATTTATTTGTTAAAATAGCTCTCTGTTTGCTGGACAAACATACAAGCAAAATGTTTGAGGTGATGTTAGGGATGCATCTTGTTTCTCAAGCCCCTGCTTCCCAGTCATCTTACCTTTTAGCCCTCTGTCCAGGTGCCTGAGCTAACCTGTTCTGCTGTACCCTCCTTTCCCTCTCCCCTATACCTATTGTGCCGGGAATGCAAAACGATTCCACAGAAGTGTAGGGAAGATTTTTTGTGTCATGAATTTCAACGGCCACCATTAATGGGAGCAGTCTCTGTAACTGTGTGATCATCACACCAATCTTTCATTCATAACTCTCTCATTATCCAGTGACAATCTCCCAAGGATGCAGGCTGTCCTTGAATTCTTGTTTGCATTTCCTTGGTGAGGGATGCTGCCTGAGTATGCATTTTTGATTCTGAAAGAATCAGACCACAAGATTAAAACAAGTCTCTTCTTTCTAGAAAGGTAGACATTTTGAGAGGCATCTGAAGTGTAAATTAAATTAATGCATAGTAATTACAGACCAGATTTTCAGATGTACTTAACATTCTCAATTAGGGCCAGATTTTCAAGAAAACTCAGCTTTCCTTTAGGCACCTAAATGAAGTGGTAAGTGTTTTAAAAAATGCTGAGAAGCCAGTAACTCCTGGGTGTGCTTTTGAAACATTTGGCCACTTATTTAGGTGCCAAGAGCCTGATGTGTTAAAATAGTGGACTGAGGCATATCATATTGCCTCGTCTTCCGACTCTGCCAATAACTTTAATGTATTTCTTCATTCTGTAACAAAGTATCCTTCTTAGAGAATATATATAATATTCCTGAAAGTGTATCTATTAGTACTGATATATATTTTTCCTTGGAATTACACACATCCTTTGTGGTTCTCTTTCATTATAAATTTAAGAGAGACCATGAAAGCCACATCTGAATCTGCATCATTCTCATACCGTCAAATGTTGCCTAGGGCATGAATATACAACCATTATACTCCTCTTCAGTTTCCTCTGTGTTCCACATGTATTTGGATGCATTTAAGTAACAATTTACTTTTTTGTTTTATCTATTCTTGTACTTTTTCCATAGTTCATAGTACTGTGATGAAGTCTTTACTCTTTTCAGAAGGCCAGATTGCCCCCTCTTATACATAAACCTGTGGGAGGAGGCCTTGTAGTTGGGGAATATGTCTTTCAACCTCAGCATGGTTCCTCTTCACTAGCTTTGGGGTCCATTGTTCCTCCTCTGGTTCCTGGACAGTGCTGGGCCAATGGAGTTTGTGACGGTGTACCCCATAAGGCTTTATGGGGAGATGCTTATAAATGTATATATGATATAACTGGAATATGTTTTATGCTCCATTTTGTAACTGGATGCTACACAGGGAGAGGGAGGGGTGTCCACCCAGGAGAGAAAGTCTATTTAAACCCCTGGGAGACCCCTCCATGTTGTCTTCAGTTGGCTAAAGAGAGAGCCTCTCCACACCCCCCCCAATGACACACCTGAAAGAGACTGGAACAAAGGACAAGAACAATAGCGGGTGGGAGTGATTGCTGGACCTAGGCTAGGAGGACCATAGCCTGTAAAAGGAAGTTTACTGGAACTGGTGAGGTTTTTATCTGTATTCAGTGTGATTAGACATAGACTTGCGTCTTTTATTTTATTTTACTTAGTAATTCACTTTGTTCTGTCTGTTATTACTTGGAACTACTTAAATCCTACGTTCTGTACTTATTAAAATAACTTTTTAATTATTAAGTAACCTGGAGTACATGTTAGTACCTGGAGGGGGGCAAACAGCTGTGCATACCTCTCTATCTGTGAAACAGAGGGCGAACTATTTATGGGTTTACCCTGTATAAGCTTTATACAGGGTAAAACGGATTTATTCAGGTTTGAACCCCATTGGGAGTTGGGCACCTGGGTGTCAAAGGCAATAGCACTTCCTGAGCTGCTTCCAGGCAAGCCTACAGCTGTTAGGGGACAAGGTTCAGACCTGGGTCTGGGTTTGCAGCAGGCTAGTGGGTCTGGCTCAAACCAGACAGGATTCTGGAGTCCTAAGCTGGACAAGGCAGGAGAGCAGGGGCAGGAGTAGTTTTGGCACACCAGGTGGCAGCTCCAAGGGGGTTTCTGTGATACCAACCCATCACAGAGTTGTACTACTAAGGCTTCCAGTGCCAACTTCCACCCCTTTAAGGAATGTTTCCCAGTATGGAAGGGACATTACTTTTAAAAAAAGCGACTTTAGGTCTACAAGAACGAGTGAGATCAGCACACTTTTCTTTCTAACCATCTTTCTTGGGCTATATGGTTGGTATTTTATGGGATCTGTAAAATGTACATAGGGAGAAGTCAGGGCAGGGTGAGGGGAACAAGCATACTTCCACAGCTACTTCCTTTGCGTGTCTGATCAGAACCTTTGAGATTTCCAACTACTTCTGTATAATCTTGTGAAGTACTGAACACAATGATCCTGCACTCCACTTCCACTATGGAGTATATCTGTCCCTCAGGCTATGGTACTGCTGCCTGTCACGTTTTAGACAGACCTGAGTTTCTATGACAATTCTCAGTAATTAATTTAGTTCACCTTAGCTGGCTTTATCTCATGCCTGTTTATCAAGAGTTTGGTCTGTTTTCATTGTTCAGTAAAAGTAATGTAACCAGAGGAGCATTTTTAAATGGAAGTTTAAATTTCTTCTTTCCAAAGCTACTCTAATTTATTGTTTTGCTGTTGTGTGGCTTTACTCAGTCTTGCCTCCCTGTTTCTTCCCACTGAACGTTGCCAGCTAGTTTCTCACAGTAGACTTCTGTTCTTATGTCACTTGCATATATATACACTGATCTAATAACTCAGTTGATTTCAGTGGGAGTCTGTCTGAGTAAGGACCAAATTTTGCCCTGCATTACACTGAAGTCATTGGACTTACTCTGGATTTCCCTTGGTGTAAATGAATGCAGAGTTTATCCTGAATGAGTACTGCAGAATGTGGTTCTACAGTGGGGGCACTGAGCTAACTATCTGTCAACTAACTGTTCTAGGTCATTCCTCAACCTTTCCCCCACTATTTTGTTCTTTGCCAAAAATGAAATTTCAATCTTAAGAAAATAGCATGTGTACACACAAAGACGCTGCCCTACTTGCTCTTGTGTTACTAATAAATATAGATTTAAAATATTAAACATTCGAGTTAAACAGCCTGACTTGACCAAGAGTGAAAAGGTGAGTGAAGTAATATCTTTTTGGAACCAACTTCTGTTGGTGAAAGAGACAAGCGTTTGAGCTACAGAGCGCTCTTCTTCAGGTGTGGGACTGATGTGGCTACCACAACATTGTTGACCAAGAGCCTATTTCTGTCTGATACTTGCTTACTGCATATTATATGTTGGTAGGCCAAAGTGGCTTCAGTCATCCAAGCAGAATAATAACTCTCCAACACATGCATTGACCATGGAACTGTACTGTTATTAGGAAATGTAAGTTGCAAAACAAGCAGTAACCTCAGCACAGTTGCTGTGTATTAATGCTCTGCCTGTGCAATAGGGATGGGTGAAATGATTTAGTTAAAATAAAGTTTTGGTCTATAGCTGGTTTCTACAACTGAACACTTTTGTGATTTAGGAAAGTTCCATTTAAAAAATCCTCCTCTCCTCTTCCCACAGACAACTTGTATATGAGAGAGAGAGACACGTCCTAATATAGCCCCTAGAAAAATCTTCCCACTGTCTTTCTGTTCCCTAACCTTCTCTTCCTCCTTATAGTATCAGATTTTTTAAAAAATTTGTTTTGGCAGGATCAAGTTTGGTAGTTTGCTATCTCTTGCAGTATTGGAAGCTCTCATTTACGGATAATCAGGAAGTCCATTCCCCCATTCCTGCTTTGGTAATCTGTGCTTTCAGGGCAGCTGGCTGAGTGATCAGCTCTTCACTGATTCCCTAAGTGTCAGATTCTTATGGTGAATTGAAGCCTGCTCCCCTGCACTCATGCAACAGAAATCAGGAACTTGTCTAGTGGCTCCTGTTGAGTTCTTCTTTTTTTCACTCTGGAATTTGTCTCAGAAGTACTGAAAGACTCACTCATCTCACTGGAATATAGTATTTTTATTTTTAAAAGGTTTTAGGGGCATCCTCTCATCATACTTACACCTAATCTGAGCTCCAAGTCTTATGAGGTGTATCTACTATCAGTCTAAAATTGTGGGTGCCATGGTAAGCTTCGTAGTGCTTATATTTCTATTCTTCATACAAACAAATCTGGGCGCCCCTCTGAAGCCATTCAATTGGTCTAAGGCTCATGGTTCTATGTACAAATCTCTTCCCCTAAGCCTCCCTTCTCCAAATTCATGTCTGGTGCAGTTGATACTTTGGCCTGGTCTACACTGGGGTGGGGGAGGGACGAATCAATCTAAGTTATGCAACTTCAGCTACGTGAATAAAGTAGCTAAAGTTGACGTACTTAGATCTACTCACCGTGGTGTCTTCTGCTGAGTCGACTACTGACGCTCTCCTATTGACTCCTGGAGTACATGAGTCGATGGGAGAGCACTCAGGGGTCGATTTATCACATCTATACTAGACATGATAAATCGATCCCCGCTGGATTGATTGCTGCTCACTTATCCGGTGGGTAGTATAGAAAACCCTTATAGTAGCAAAGGAAAAATATTAATGAGCTAGATACTCATGTGCTGTTCCTTGTCATAATGGAGTTACAGGCAGTTTGCCTGGTACATCTAAATTGTTTATGACAGTGGTGGGCAACCTGCGGCACATGGGTGGCCTGCCAAGGTAATCTGCTGGTGGGCCATGAGACAGTTTGTTTACATTGACTGTCCACAGGCACAGCCACCCTCAGCTCCCAGTGGCCGTGGTTTGCTGTTCCCTGCCAATGGGAGCTGTGGGAAGCAGCGGCCAACACGTCCCTGCGTGCCCACCACAGGTTGCCCACCGCTGGTTTATGATATGTTGTTCAAAGGTTACCAATTATGATGTGTGCATCTGGTAATTAGGAACTTGTCTGAGACTAACCATTTCATATATAACCCCCTGAACAGCTGTTCTGAGCTAGACTTTGGGTTTGTCTACACTGTGATAAATCCACAAGGCACCACATCTCAGAGCCAGGGCCAGCTGACTCAGGCTAAAGTAGCAGTATATGTTTGGGCTCAGGCTGGAACCTGAAGGTCTATACTGCAATTGTATAGCTCTGTGAGCTTGCATCAGCTGACCTGGGCCTGCTGGAGGTCTCTTATTGCAGTGTAGGCATACCCTGTGTCACTATTAAGTGACCTGTGTTTGAAAACTAGTGACTTTTAGGTGAAAGGATCTGCAGCCCCTGAATCTTCTGTACAATTTGGAAAATTATGAACCCAACTGAATTTCAAACAATCTTTCAGGAAATGGTGAAAAACATAACTGATTTTCCAATGTAACAGCTGGTTTCATTCTGTTTGAATGAGGTTCTGCAGGCAAGGTCATCTATTTGCCTACAAAGAAATACTCTGCTTATAAATATTGTTTTACTTTTCTTATCTTTTATTGATTTCTGCTGCTTTGTCATTACCGATTAATAAATAAAAGCAAAAAGCCTCAGTTGGCTTCCTCAACCACGGGATGCTAATCCAGGAAGAACTGCTAGGCAGAGATGGCATTCACCTTTCGAGGAGGGGAAAGACCCTATTTGGATACAGACTGGCTAACATAGTGAGGAGGGCTTTAAATTAGGTTCAACAGGGACAGGTGAGCAAAGCCCACAGGTAAGTGGAGAACATGGAGACCTGGGAGATGGGTCAGAAATAGGAGGGGGTGTGGGCTCTAATGACAAAGAGATAGGAGGGTCAGGGCAAAACTGGGAGGCAAGATCAAATCAGTATCTTAGATGCCTGTATACAAATGTGAGAAGTATGGGTAATAAGCAGGAAGAACTGGAAGTGCTAATAAATAAATTCAACTGACATTGTTGGCATCACCGAAACTTGGTGGGATAATACACATGATTGGAATGTTGGTATGGATGGGTACAGCTTGCTCAGGAAGGACAGACAGGGGAAAAAGGGAGGAGGTGTTGCCTTATATATTAAAAATGTACACACTTGGACTGAGGTGGAGATGGACATAGGGGACGGAAGTGTTGAGAGTCTCTGGGTTAGGCTAAAAGGGGTAAAAAACAAAGGTGATGTCATGCTAGGAGTCTACTACAGGCCACCTAGCCAGGTGGAAGAGGTGGATGAGGCTTTTTTTAAACAACTAACAAAATCATCCAAAGCCCAAGATTTGGTGGTGATGGGGGACTTCAACTATCCAGATATATGTTGGGAAGATAACACAGCGGGGCACAGACTATCCAATAAGTTATTGGACTGCATTGCAGAAAACCTTTTATTTCAGAAGGTTGAGAAAGCTACTAGAGGGGAAGCTGTTCTAGATTTGATTTTAACAAATAGGGAGGAACTCATTGAGAACTTGAAAGTAGAAGGCAGCTTGGGTGAAAGTGATCATGAAATCATAGAGTTCACAATTCTAATGAAAGGTAGAAGGGAGTACAGCAAAATAGAGACACTGGATTTCAGGAAAGCGGATTTTGGTAAGCTCAGAGAGCTGATAGGGAAGGTCCCATGGAAATCAAGACTGAGGGGAAAAACAACTGAGGAGAGCTGGCAGTATTTCAAAGGGACACTATTAAGGGCCCAAAGCAAACTATTCCGCTGGGTAGGAAAGATAGAAAATGTGGCAAAAGACCACCTTGGCTTAACCACGAGATCTTGCAAGATCTAAAAAATAAAAAGGAGTCATATAAAAAATGGAAACTAGGACAAATTACAAAGGATGAATATAGGCAAACAACACGGGAATGCAGGGGCAAGATTAGAAAGGCAAAGGCACAAAATGAGCTCAAATTAGCTGCAGGAATAAAGGGAAACAAGAAAACTTTTGATCAATACATTAGAAGCAAGAGGAAGACCAAGGACAGGGTAGGCCCACTACTCAGTGAGGAGGGAGAAACAGTAACAGGAAACTTGGAAATGGCAGAGATGCTTAATGACTTCTTTGTTTCGGTCTTCACCGAGAAGTCTGAAGGAATGCCTAACATAGTGAATGCAAATGGGAAGGGGGAAGGTTTAGAAGATAAAATAAAAAAAGAACAAGTTAAAAACCACTTAGATAAGTTAGATGCCTGCAAGTCACCAGGACCTGATGAAATGCATCCTAGAATACTCAAGGAGCTAATAGAGGAGGTATCTGAGCCTCTAGCTATTATCTTTGGCAAATCACGGGAGACAGGAGAGATTCCAGAAGACTGGAAAAGGGCAAATATAGTGCCCATCTATAAAAAGGGAAATAAAAACAACCCAGGAAACTACAGACCAGTTAGTTTAACTTCTGTGCCAGGGAAAATAATGGAGCAAGTAATTAAGGAAATCATCTGCAAACACTTGGAAGGTGGTAAGGTGATAGGGAATAGCCAGCATGGATTTGTAAAGAACAAATCATGTCAAACCAATCTGATAGCTTTCTTTGATAGGATAACGAGTCTTGTGGATAAGGGAGAAGCGGTGGATGTGGTATACCTAGACTTTAGTAAGGCATTTGATACGGTCTCGCATGATATTCTTATCAATAAACTAGGGAAATACAACTTAGATGGGGCTACTATAAGGTGGGTGCACAACTGGCTGGATAACCGTACTCAGAGAGTAGTTATTAATGGTTCCCAATCCTGCTGGAAAGGTATAATGAGTGGGGTTCCACAAGGGTCTGTTTTGGGACCGGCTCTGTTCAATATCTTCATCAATGACTTGGATATTGGCATAGAAAGTACGCTTATTAAGTTTGCAGATGATACCAAACTGGGAGGGATTGCAACTGCTTTGGAGGATAGGGTCATAATTCTAAATGATCTGGACAAATTGGAGAAATGGTCAGAGGTAAACAGGATAAAGTTTAATAAGGACAAATGCAAAGTGCTCCACTTAGGTAGGAACAATGTTTCACACATACAGAATGGGAGGAGACTGTCTAGGAAGGTGTTACCGAAATATCGGGTTCGCCTAGCTGAGAGCCAATAACAGCCAGACAGGGATAAGGAAAGAGAAATACTTTATTCTGCAAAATAAGGGAAGTCTGTACCAAGTGACAGGACTTCAATTAACATAGAAATTACAGGTCTTTTATACACACTTAGACAAAGCCCTGGTGTGTTAACATTTGATTGGTGCATGCTAGACCTTGGATGTCTGCTATTTGGTCAGTAAAAACTGGTATAGAAATAACTATCTCAGCTGTGGAGACACTATTCTTGTGTAGGCGAAGGACAACTGTAAAAATGCAAGGTATTGCGTAGGCGGTGTCTACTTCCACCTAGTGGTCTCTGATTACCATGGCTGCTGACTGATTATGACTTTCACAGTCCCCCCTCGGGCCTGACAAAAAACCCAAATTGTCAGGCCCGTTCCGCAATTTACGATGAAGTTGAAGGGACAGATACTCGAATGGCAGTATGGGAAGTAAGAAGGACTTGGAAAGGGCCCGCCCACCGGGGTTGGAGAGGTTCGTGTTTCACTCTTTTACATAGACCCAATCCCCTGCTTGTTTTATACCTATTAGAATATAGTCTAAAAATTTTTTTAGCTCCCTTATGTTAGTTGGATTGTTTGGATTTCATTGAGTCGGGTTGACGAGAGTTATAAAGGCACGGCCATTGCCGCCGGTCTCAGCAGCCTCCCGGGCCCCCCGAAGGACCCGCTCCTTTTCCTCGGTGCGCAACAAGCAGTCTAAAAGTTGGCCCACATCCTGCCAATTAGGATCATGAGACTGGAAAATAGCACGGAATCGCCTATGAACGACGTCCGGATCGTCCCTGAGGCGAGGCGTAGTGGATTGCCAGTTCATAAGGTCTGCAGTAGTAAATGGGATATGAACATAATGGTTTATAACCTCCCCATTTATTGTGGGAACCGGGATTGTCCGGAGGGGTGCTAGGACATTAACTGCATCTTTCCCATAGAATGCTCCCTTTCTAGTATGGTGTGGGCTGTATATGGGAATATTCCCATTTCTAGTCGCCTCCAGGGTTGGTTCTGGAGTTGTGATGTCCTCAGATTTCGTGGCTGGGGTCAGTTTTGGTCCGTGTATTATCTTGGATTCCGGGGTGGCGCTGGAGGATGTCAGGCTTGCTATATTTTGTGCTGCTACTGCTGGTGGTCGGGGTTGTGGACAATACATGGGGTGGATATCCTCCCAGCAATCAGCTTCTCTAGGAGCAGAAGCTTTTGGGTATAGGGGAGCCTGAATCTGTACTTTCTTCAGACGACGATGAGCTTCATCGTCCCACAAAAACCAATAATCCATTTGCCCTGGTGCTTGGTTTTTTAGAGCCAGACGCAATGGGGTTAAGTGGGTTGGAATGTCAAAAGAGCCGTACTCGGGCCAATTAGTACCCAGGGCTGGCCAACCCTGGGTGCAAAGTTGAAAAAAACGTTTCCTTGGCATCCCTCTTTGAACACCTGGCAGTGGCCACTTACTTAACATATAATCTAAAGGACTGTTCTTAGAGGGTTTACTCTGAGATCCACCCATCTTTTTCCTGACACTCAAACAGAGAATTAAACAGAAGAACAGAGGGAATTATGATCTAACCAAAAAACAGAGAGGATTTACTCTGAGATTCACCCTTCTTTCTCCTGACACTCAAACAGAGAATTAAACAGAAGAACAGAGGGAATTATGATCTAACCAAAAAACAGAACTAGTACAGATTTTCCCTACTCACACTGACTGCTACAGGGGACGGGACAGAAGGATCTCAATTTAACCTCAGCGCTTCATCGCACGCTATGGCTTCCACTCTGAGGAATTATGAACGAGAGGCTCAGTCCCGCCCACACACCCAACACCCAAATGAATGAGACAGAAAATATTAACCAGTTAACCAGAACCAGAACAGATAGTGTTTCCTTATCCTATTAGGACTCACCTTATCGGAGCACGAACCCCAGGGGCTGCGGTGAAGTCAGAAAGAGGGGCTAAGCACCCCGTTGGCGCCGTTCCTAGTTCGCCGCAGCCATCCGGAGTCCAATGTCCGAGCTAGGAGGTCCCTTCGTGGTCGCCAAAAACTGTTACCGAAATATCGGGTTCGCCTAGCTGAGAGCCAATAACAGCCAGACAGGGATAAGGAAAGAGAAATACTTTATTCTGCAAAATAAGGGAAGTCTGTACCAAGTGACAGGACTTCAATTAACATAGAAATTACAGGTCTTTTATACACACTTAGACAAAGCCCTGGTGTGTTAACATTTGATTGGTGCATGCTAGACCTCGGATGTCTGCTATCTGGTCAGTAAAAACTGGTATAGAAATAACTATCTCAGCTGTGGAGACACTATTCTTGTGTAGGCGAAGGACAACTGTAAAAATGCAAGGTCTTGCGTAGGCGGTGTCTACTTCCACCTAGTGGTCTCTGATTACCATGGCTGCTGACTGATTATGACTTTCACAAAGGAGTACGGCAGAAAGGGATCTAGGGGTTATAGTGGACCACAAGCTAAATATGAGTCAACAGTGTGATGCTGTTGCAAAAAAAGCAAACATGTTTCTGGGCTGCATTAACAGGTGTGTGGTGAGCAAGACACGAGAAGTCATTCTTCCACTCTACTCTGCGCTGGTTAGGCCTCAACTGGAGTATTGTGTCCAGTTCTGGGCACCGCATTTCAAGAAAGATGTGGAGAAATTGGAGAGGGTCCAGAGAAGAGCAACAAGAATGATTAAGGGTCTAGAGAACATGACCTATGAAGGAAGGCTGAAGGAATTGGGTTTGTTTAGTTTAGAAAAGAGAAGACTGAGAGGGGACATGATAGCAGTCTTCAGGTATCTAAAAGGGTGTCATAAGGAGGAGGGAGAAAACTTGTTCATCTTAGCATCTGAGGATAGAACAAGAAGCAATGGGCTTAAACTGCAGCAAGGTTGGACATTAGGAAAAAGTTCCTAACTGTCAGGGTGGTTAAACACTGGAATAAACTGCCCAGGGAGGTTGTGGAATCTCCATCTCTGGAGATATTTAAGAGTAGGTTAGATAAATGTCTATCAGGGATGGTCTAGACAGTAATTGGTCCTGCCATGAGGGCAGGGGGCTGGACTCGATGACCTCTCGAGGTCCCTTCCAGCCCTAGAATCTATGAATCTATGAATGAAGATTAATTTTAAAATATTTGGACACTAATATAAAACTAGACAAGGTATAGACAAGAATCAACCCTATTCATAGAGAAGGAAACAAAACAAGCTTTGTGACTGAGAAGACTTCTGCCAGCTCGTTCTGCTTTTCAATATGGTATTTTATTTCACAATAATTACAAAAAGAAAACAAATCAATGTTAATGGGAGTTTTGCATGAGTAAGGACTGGGACTACTCAGATGCTAAATGTTAGGTACCTGCTTAAATACCTGTTTGAATAAGTGCTTGAGAGCCTGATCCTGAATTTTGTCAGTTCCCAAAACTTCCACTTGCATTATGAGAGTGTGTGTGTGTGTTTTAGGAATGCACAATCTGCCCTTGAGTAAAGACTACATAGGATTTGACCCTAAAAAAGTAGATGTATTCATACTGCAGGTAGATTTGTCTTGAAGTTACATACCCAGACTTATTTGGAACTGGCAGCTCAAAAGAAGATTAAATATGGAAATCCGCTTTTAAATATCTGATATTTTTCTTTTTGAAAGGTATGTCAAAACCCAGGTTAACAGATACAAATAGTATGGGTGGCTCTTGATAACATATACATTATAATGGTTAGAGACTTTGCAGCTGAAGGTCTTACTGCGTGCATTCAACAAAAGACTCTTCCACAATGACATAATTGAAAGGATTTGAAGAATACAAATTAATGGTTAAATCTCAGTATATAAATAGCTCTGGCAGAGTATTAACATATGCTCTGGTTGAACTTGGACAGCAAAGCCAACAATTTTCTTGGATCAGATGTAGCAATGAGAAAAATGCGAGGAGTCAGAATTTCCTTTATCTGTCACATAGCTTTTTATAAAAACCAACTGTAGTTCATCAAATGATTTCGGAGTCACTCAGCTAACTGCAAAATAGAATAACAAATTTAAGTACAAAACTGTCAAATATAATAAAAATAATCAAGTGTGAAACAGGAAGCCATCCTCTTGCTAACTTGCAGAGGTGGGATGTGACTCTGCACTTTGAAGACTGCGCAGGATGTACTACTGTGAGCAAGACAAATCCTATTAATGATACTAATTTGTAATCTTTCTTTTCCTTCCAGCTATGACCACTGTCAAGATACTTAAGTGGTAGCAAGTGGTTATGACATTGGTCATACAGAACCAGAGTGACCATGCAACACGATGCATGCAAATAGACCCTTATACTTTCCACTGTACCACCAACAACCTGGAAAAATGATAATTAACTCAATGAAAACACTGTCATAGTGCAAGAGATCAGATCACTTGACTCACAGTGAAAGCTGTAATAATACTTCTTTCCCCATCCCTGTTTATATTTTATTGGTATATTACTTTGCACATGTACAATATCACTGTTCATCTTGGGGCAGATCATCAACTGGTGTACAATGTTGTAGCTCCATTGATTTCAATGGCGCTATGACAATTCACACCAGCTTAGGATCTTTTCCCTCCCTCCAACCCCCTGCATCTCAAAGTACTTTAGTCACTTTCTAAGTATTGTACCACTTCAGATGGTGAAATTGAACCACAGAGAGGTTAGGGCTCAGTACTCTAAGTTATCTTCTAATTTGAGTGTCGATTTTTGCGTGCTCAGTTTCGTACTGAAAAATTAATGAATATTTTTAAAGATGTGGGCCTGAGTCTCATTCAAGGTCAAGCAGCTCAACCAGTGGCAGAGAGCTAATGAACCCAGGCTTCGCGTCACTTGTAGCCACACTGCTTCCCAGTAATTTACTGGCATGGTGTGATACAAAAGCTGGTTTTAAAAATAGTCAGAAGGTTTTATTTGCAGGAAAACTAGTTTTCTTGACCAAAATGAAAATTTGAGGTTTTGGTGTTTTTCCAGTAAAATCTAATTATTTTTAGTATATTTTGTTTTTATGAAGTGAACATTTTTTCCAACAAAAAAAAATCTTTGATTTTGGTATTTCATTGAAAAACTGATTTATTTTCTGTAAGCAGTTTTGGAAAATTTGCAATTTTCAATGATCTGTAGTGATACCTTATGCATTCAACATTTTTCTCATAGCACATGTGCTGTTTTCTGCTTCTGCCCTAAAAATAAGTGTGTAATACAAAACAATCTTCTTGGTTTCTCCTTATAGTTGCATGAAATTTGCCCTTTTTGTCATTACTTTCCAAGGATTTTGCATAACTATTACCATAAGATTATTATTCTACTTATGGATATTCCATGCATACCAACTTTGTCACAAGGTACTCCAGGTTGCTTTTTCCCACAGAGTCACTTATCTCTGCTTGCTAATGTTGAATAGTTGTTTTGTCAATCAGTATTGTCTGATATGGTAATCTCATTTCCAGATGTAGTGCTTTTACTGTACTATTGGACCTATTGTCATGAAAAAAATATAGATGGGCCTTAACCACACTTCAGATTATAGTACAACTTCCTTAGAATTCAGGCAGGCCTGTGTCAAAAGCCTTACTAAAATCAAGATATCACATCTACTGCTCCCCCTCCACCGGCCCCCATCCACCAGGCCAGTAACCTTGTCAAAGAAGGAAATTAGTTTGGTTTGGCATAACATATAGCTGAAAGACCTCAACAGTACTCAGGATAATATATAAAAACATTGATTTCAAATGCGAAACCAAGGCATAGCCCAAGTAAAAATAATAGAGCTGACTGAGAGCTTCCTCATTAAAAGAGAAGAACCTTTCAAAATCAAAGGTCCATGAGAGAGGAAAAGATTTAGAAGAGAGAAGAAAATTGAAAGCATTTTGCTGAATTCCATAAGTGAAATTCTTCTTTTGCTTTATAAAAGGCTTCAGCTAGCTGAATTAGAGCACTAGAAGGAGTGGATGAAAGTCCTTATCATTCCAAAGCAGATATTCTTGTTGTAAACTGTGCATCTGGCCTCTGACCCTACAGCAGTTCATCTTTTCCCAAGTACCTCTCACTGCTGTTGCATTATTTCCTATATCAGACATTATACTTCATATTTCCCTACATATATTTTCCATTTTTGGTAGAGTTTTCATTAGGTAGTTCTGTCTGATTCAAAATGCTTACAATATAATCTATTATGATAAAGGTAACATCCCCAATTACTTCTGTAGCACAAAACAAAACCCAGTTAAAATTATTTTACTAGTTCTATGTAAAAGTAATGTAGAAGGATATGAATATTTTTTAATATTTATGCACCCACATAGTGCATCCATGAAAACATTCAAATTGTTTGTTCTTAGTGGTTAACTTAATTGAGGAGGGTGGAAATTTAAATTCTTTGCCAAGAGAAAAGATTTATGCTATGTAACACTAACATAATACTCACCATATGCCTGCTGCCAGGAGACGGAAATAGGTGAGGTGAAAGTCAGAACTATGCGTTTATAAAGTACAACTCCTATCAGAAACGCCAGCTGCTCATTTGTTAAGAATTTTTCTGTTCTATTTATGAAAAAAATCTTCTCAAGTGAATATTTTTCACTTATGAAGCACTTGTAATTCATATGAATTTGAAAATTCATGCTCTGTATGGAATGAAGTAATTCTGAGAGTTATTGAACTGGAATCCTGTAGTACAGTAATCCGAGATATTTTAATTGGAAAAAAACTTCAAAAACTGAAAGAAATCAGTTGTATATGTAGTATTTTTGGAGTGCAATTTCTGATTGTGTAAGAATGAGGTATTGTAAGTTCAAAGTTTTGCACTTACACATATTTATGTTGATGCAGAGACAAAAGTTTAATTATGGCTCATGTTTTGAATGGTGTTTCAATGTGTTTGTCACTTTTGTTTTTGTTGAAAGTAGCCTATGGGTCAGTGAGGTGAAATGAAGTAATCTGAAAGATTTATGGTATACATCTTACATTTTAAATTGAAACTACTTTCTTAGTGCAATTAGCGTTGCTTCTGTAATCCAGTCACTTAATAGCTGAGAAGTATCATACACTACAAACCTAGAGTAGTGGTGGCTGGTGACCCTCTTGTGAGAGGCGAAGGAGGCACCCATCTGTTGGCCTGACATGGCATCCTGGGAGGTATGCTGCCTGCCCAGGGCCCATATATG